>CP142460.1:12385000-17385000 GCA_038049695.1 Cinnamomum chago
TTGGCCCGTTTATGGCAAGTTAATGCGGTCATTAACCCATTATCTTGAACGGCCCAATCAGAAGCCTCCGTTCAGGAGTTACAAGTCCAAGCAATCATGGCATTCAAGCCATGAAACTCCTAACATAATGGAGATTAAAGGCGATTAAATGCCCATGACTCTCCTCCGGCCAATGAAATCCAAGGGTCAGGAGTTACAAAACAAAAAGCAATTAAACTCGTAACTCCTCCCTTAATGAGCTTTATTACCATAAAGGCTCATAAATCACTCCTAAAGGCTACCTAAAGGCCTATAAATAGGAGTCCCCTCCAAGCATTTCAAAGAAGAGGGGGGACACACACAGAAGGATCCGGGAAAATCGCCACAGATCCGGAAAAATCGCCAGAAAATCATTCAAAAATCCTTGGAGAAATCTCTACAACCCTGCTCCTTCAAGAAAACTCTGCTGCAACAAGTTCAACAAGGTGATTGAAGCCCCTTGGGGGGCCACCCCCCCCAAAGACCACCTCTCCTTCTATCCAACATGGCTAGATGCGGCTTTTCAGCCCGTCTACTCAGTTTTTTACCGGATATAGGACCTTATCTTGGTCCTTATCCTCTAAAAATCTGAGGTTGGAGCCAAGCCAAGAAATCAAGCACTATGTTCTCATCTGAAGGACGATGGCGGAGCCCATACATGACTCGCGACCATCGATCTGAACGAGCCCTCCCACAATCGCATGAGAAGTTAGATTCCTTTTTCTTACTTTTCTGTTGTAAATTGTATTTTTTCTAAAGAGACAAAAAAATCACATCTCTTGTCTTTCATTATTGATAAGATTTGTAAATCGCCTTTCATGGCAAAATCGCCTCCAACGGCACCAAACCGCCTTCTACGGCACAAAAACGCCTTTCATGGCATTCAAACAAAACTGTCTCTTTTATTAAAATATGTATGCAATGGAAAACTAGAAAAAAGTTTCATTTCCCTTTTTACTTGTGAAGGTGGATCTCCGGATCACCATTTCTAAATTCCAAGTATTAAAGAGAAATTGGCATACCCGTACAAAAAAACTGATGCCCGCTTTTCCTTTTTCCCTCCACCATACCCCGTCAGCCCCGGGGCGGAGGCAGCTTTGGAAAAAGACAAAAGCCGGGACCATCAAGCTCCTACTAATATCACTTATTAATCCTCCTACTAATATCAGCCCTATTAATAACCTTCTTTTTACTAATCCAATGTTACAGAAATGCTTTCCTCTTCTCTTTGTATTTCTATCCACGTCTTGACATTTCCCACCTTTAAATGCCATAAGCCCTTTCCTCTTCTCCATCCTCTCTAATAAATAACTCATTGATTTTTTTAATTAGGGTTACACTCTAAACTATTTCTATCAATTTTTTATTTTAGACATTTACATTATAAGTACCACCAATTACAGTGCCCGTGCTCAGCAGGGGGGCTTTCGCTAGTTTGAACTTGAATTGAATGGAGCTGCATCAGATGTAGATAGAATGGAAAAAGAAAGGATTAAAAGACTAATTAATTAAGACTAGATGATTGTAAGCTTGCCTTGAATGTTTAAGAACTTGGGTTGCACATTGTGGCAGAGATTATAAGTATCTCAACGGCGGACCCACGTTTTGTTACCTTGGGGTGTGCTTTGGAAGTGGCTAGGGGCCAGCCCAACTTAAAACCCATCCTGCCCCAGGCCCCACTTTACAACGCCCCCACCCTTTTGATCCCTAGCCCTTTTTTGAATACCCTTCTCTCTCCAGCCCAGCGAAAACCTCTCTAGGCCTAACCCTTTTCCTTCTTCGTCTTTGGATTCTTGAAGACTGCAGCTGCCTCCCTAAAAACTGTCGATTCCATCTCATGGAATGGGTCCTCTCTCAGTCTCTTGATTCTTCATCTCTTCCAAGTCCCAGGCAACAAACCCAACCACCCATCACCCACCTGCTCTTTCTCTTCGTCTCTGCGAGACTGCGACTCTCCCATTCGCCATTATTCTCCTAATAGTTGTAAGAAGAAATTCTTGAAGACTGCTACCGCTTCCCTGCAAACTGTCGATTCCATCTCTTGGAATGGGTCCTCTCTTAGTCTCTTGATTCCTCATCTCTCTCCCAAGTCCCAGGCAACAAACCCAACCAACCCAAAACTCAATAACTCATTGCCCACCTGTTCTTTCTCTTCATCTCTGCGAGACTGCGACTCTCCCATTCGCCATTGTTCTCCTAATAGGTGTAAGAATAAGGGAAAGAGAGTCGGAAATAGAGAAAGGGCTCGAAGAAGAGAAGGAAAAGAGGAAGTAAAACAAGAAGGGAGGAGAATAAATATGCCTTTGACCTAGGTATGATTTTTTTTTCTAATTACATGGTTTTTTTATTGCTTAGATTATATGGACTACTAGACTAGACAATGGACATTGCTCTGTCTCTTTCTCTCTCTCTGAGACGTACATTTAGGATTTTTTTGGATTATTATATCAATTTATATATTTTCTCTACAATTACATGCGATATATGATTTTTCCCCTCTTTCTGTAGTTATCCCTGATAAACGAATCATATTGTGGATTCTCTCATGTGAAAAAAGTCTACCAACGTCACTGTTCACCATTCACCATGGAGAATCATCTTCCCCCATAGATAGTATGTGTCTCATTTATTTATTTTTTACTTCTCAGCGAGTTATATTTACATTTTTGTACTTCTCAATGAGTTATATTTACATTTTTTACTTCTCAATGAGTTATATTTACATTTTTGTAGTTACATTTACATTTAGATAATCTTTTGAATGCTTCCAGCTTGGTGGGACATTCCATATTTCCTTCTCGAATGGAGAGAATTAATGGGACTAATAGGTATTCGGGGTGGATTATTGGTGCTACGGAAAACATTCCTGCCACATATTTCCTTAAGCATAGAGGTAACGAGGACCTATGATACTGGTATGATTTTGCTTTGAGAAACAAGAGCCCATATATTCTCAAGGTGTTGGCAAATGCGACTACGATGTAGATGGAAATGGGAATGAAAGAGAAATTTTAATCAGCGAAGTCGTGGAAGATACTCTTGAAACGTGGGCTAATAATAACATTCTCTTGCAGTCTAATTATCCGGAAAGATTGAGTCTTCCTTTTATGAGAATTCTATGGTATCTATTTTCTTGACCTCTTCTGTTATTTTTATTTATGTAAAATTAAATTCTTTTTTTCCTCTTAATTGTAGGGATATATACTTCATGGCATTATCCATTTTCATCTTAAATATAAGCATCCTCATGGTGAGATTTGTCCCGACAACATGTACATTGTAGATGGAAAAGCGAAACTCGCACATGTTGTGCATCACTCAAGAAATAAACGGAAATCTTTCGAAGACGATATTAATAAATTTTATGCTATGGTTCAACAGCTATTGGATACAAATGGTTTGACCACTCCCCTTGATTTAGCCCAATTGTGTAATAGCATGAGACTATATAAACATCATAACAGGTAATCAACTACGCAGATCACCATGCTATTACACAATTGAGCTAACTCTAGGGGAGTTGTCAAACCATTTGTATCCAATAGCTGTTGAACCATAGCACAAAATTTATAAATATCACATTCGAAAGATTTCCGTTGGTATCTAGAGTGATCCACAACATGGGCGAGTTTCACTTTTCCATCTACAATGTAGATATTGTCAGAACAAATCTCACCATGAGGACGCTTCAATTTAAGATGAAAATGGATAATGTCGTGAAATATATCTGTTGGAATATAGGTGGGCCTTCCAGACAGGTTTCAAAAACTTTTGACCCACTTGATGCAAGGATCAATAATCTAGAAAGCATTAAACCCAATCCAGGATGCAATCCCTCAAACTCATAGCCATGTACAGCAACATATATTATCTAGAAGATAGAAAATAGAACATAAACATGCAACCACGAAATCTACAGCATACTGATGGACCGCGCCCCTCCGTTCCTCCTCCACTGCCATCCGCCCCGGGTCTGTCGGGGTCCGGAAGGAGGGAGAGGGAAGAAAGAAAGGCGGGTATCAACATTTTGTGGGTATGCCAGATTTTCTTTTCTACTTGGAATTTAGAGTAGTGATCCGGAGATTCACCTTCACAAGTAGAAAGGAAATCAACTTTTTCCTAACTTTCCATTGCACACATATTTTAAAGAAAAGAGACAAGTTTGTTTTGAATGCCGTGAGAGGCGATTTTCTTTATTTGCCGTGAAAGGCGATTTTGGTGCCGTGAAAGGCGATTTTGCCGTGAAAGGCGATTTACAAATCTCATCAATAATGAAAAGACAAGAAATGTGAATTTTGTGTCTCTTTAAGAAAAAATACAATACAATAGAAAAGAAAGAAATGGAATCTAACTTTTCATGCGATTGTGGGGGGACCCGTTCAGATCGACGGTCGCGAGTCATGTATGGACTCCGCCATCGTCCTTCATATGAGAACTTTGATGCTTGATTTCTTGGCTTGGCTCCAACCTCAGATTTTTAGAGGATAAGGACCAAGGTAAGGTCCTATATCCAGTAAAAAGCTGAGTAGACGGGCTGAAAAGCCGCATCTAGCCATGTTGGATAGAAGGAGAGGTGGCCTTGGGGGGGGGGGGGTGGCCCCCCAAGGGGCTTTGATCACCTTGTAGTGCTTGTTGTAGCAGAGTTTTCTTCAATAGAGGAGAGTTTGTTACAGAGGTTCTGGATTTTTCTTGGATTTTTCGGAGAGTTTTTGGATAATTTTTCCCTGGCCCCCCTTTTTTCCTTGGAATGGCCTCCTATTTATAGGCATTTGGTAGCCATTTAGGAGAGTTTATGAGCATTTATGGTATTAATGCTCATGATGGGAGGAGTTACAAGTTTTTTAATTTCTTGATTTGGTAACTCCTTTTTCCTTGAATTTGATTGGCCGGTGGAGGATAATGGGCATTTAGTTGCCTTTAATCTCCATAATGAGGGGAGTTTCATGGTTTTAATGCCATGAATACTTGGATTTGTAACTCCCATTCGCTTGCTTTTGATTGGGCCGTCTAAGATAATGAGTTAATGACTGTAATAAGTTTCCATAAACAAGTCAATTAACAACATTAAATGGTCTCCCGGTCGCTTGAAGAGTCACGGGCCGCGCCGCGTCCTTTGGAATTCTTTTGGCGATGATTATCGATGGATCTTCATGTTGATCGACATCGGATGATCATGCAATTTCAGACTTTGATTAATATCAACAAGCCGACGACATCTGTCCAGTCGATTTCTCGATCGGTCGGGCAGAAAGTGAATTTTCTTGATCGGTCGGTTGACAATTTTGAGGTGTCGGATGATGATTCCATGATTCCGGCGGCGGATCCACGATGTCGACGAAGATCGACGGATTTCAAGCTCAAAAAATCAGAATTTGGAAAAATCACAGGGGCCAATAAACTCGGGACGCGAAAGATACCCGAAAAACGGGGTTTTTGGGCGAGGTCCGGCGGCCCGGACCTCCATGGTCGCCCGCCTTCCGGTCGCCTTTTCTTCTTCGTTTTTCGTCGTTTGTCGCTTCTGTTTTCTCCTGCATTTTTCTTGGAATTTACTCTCATTTATTGGCTGAATTTCCCTCAAGAAAACCTGACGGGAACCCATGCAAATCGGATTGCAAAGTTTCCCATTTTCTGAAAAGCCGAAGACTTTGCTGTGGAGAACTCCCAATTTTTTGTCAAGCGTCGAAACTAGGTCAAACGATGTCGGAATGACCTGAAATTCGACGTGTAGCTTCTTGAGCAGTAGACGAGACCAACCATAGGCTTTTTTTCAGGTTTTGAAGCCGCTTGGGGTCCCGCAAACGCTTGACTTTGATTTCACCACGAGGGAAATGCCGAGCTTTGACTTCTGGTCAAACGATGTCTGATTGACCTGAAATTCGACGGGGAGCCTATTGGAGTCATTTTGAGATGATCCACAAGCTCCGAATTTGGTGCCATGGTCCCGGGGTGCTCCGCCGCTGGTAGGCTTGGTTTTGTTTCCGAGCATCGAAACTGGGTCAAACGTCATCGGAATGTCCTGAAATTTGATGTGCAGCCCTTTGGAGGTATGTAGAAGCCGCCCATGTGCTCTGTTTGATGAGTGACGACCTCAGTAATTCTCGCTACCTAAGGGCTTGATTTTGTTGCTCGAGAGTTGATGGAGGGTCAAACGGTGTCGGTTTGACTTGAAACTTGACATGTAGCCTTTCGGAGGTATTTTGAGACCATCCATAGGCTCTGATCGAAGATTTGGGGTCTTCGACACTGTCGCTGCCGGGAGCTGATGCTTAGCTGTTGGAGAAGTGAAGCTAGGCCAAATGATGTCGGAATGGCCCGAAACTTCATGTGTACCTCTCTTTTGGCTGTTTTGAATGACCTTGCAGTTTTTGTTTGATTCTGATAAGATCTGATGCTTGAAGTGGCGCCTGCCTATTTGGGGTAGGATGCGGCTCCATGTAGCTTTTGGTGTGAAGAGGCAAAGTGACATTTTTTGTGTCAACAAATGCCCCCTCGAGGTACAGCGACGATGGCTTTTGCTGTCGATGTGCCTCGAAGAGAATCTTGAAGAAGAGCTTCTGACTTGACCAAGAGTCTTTGAGCTTTTTTTTTTTTTATTTATTTTTATTTTTATAGAGTAGCCTTTTGAGCTTCCAGGGGATTTTATGGTAGTGGGAGGGATCACGTACCATTTCAAGGCAAAGTTTTGAGAATTGACATTTGGGATTTGGATTTTGGGTTTTGGATTTTTTGGGTTTTGGATTTTTCCTTTTGACCTTGTGAACCTTAAGGCTTTATGTGGCGCATCAGGCGGTCAAGTAGGATTTTTTTTTTTGTTTTTTGACCTTGTGACCTAATAAGCTGTATGTGGCAGGTTAGGGGGTCGGGTTTTTGGTTTTTTTATTTTGGCCTTGTGACCTAACAAGCTGTATGTGACAAGTTAGGGGACCGAAAGTGGGTTTTTGGTTGGCCTTCTGACCTAACAAGCTGTATGTGGCAAGTTAGGGGACCATGGTTTGGTTTTTTGGTTACTCTTTGGGACAATTTTTTTTTGAGTCCATTGGAGTGGTTTTGGATTTTGGAAGAATGTCAATTTCAAGGTTTTGGCTTAATTTGGTTCATGAGGTGGGATGGTTTGGATTTTGGAAGCTCATGAGGCTTGGAATTTTTGTATGGCCCAATCAACTCAAAAGAGGCATGGAACCATTTTTTTTTTTTTTTTTGTACGCTCTTGGTAAGAGGAATTTTGACTAAAAGCCACTTTTAGTGCCTAGGTGGTCAAACCTGGCTCATATGGGCTAACCCATGGGACCTTAAGCTTTGAAAGATGGCTTAGATCTCACATGGTGTCGTTTTTGTAGAGAATATCTAAAAATATCTCCTTTGGGTGGAGAATATCTAAAAATATCCTTACTTTGAGAGATTTTCTCAAGTTTCCTTGATTTTGGGAGAGATTCTCTCAAAATATCTTTCTTTGGGAGAGAATATCTATCATTCCCTTTCTTTTTGGAGAGAATTTCTCAAGGAATCTTTGTTTTGGGAGAGAATATCCCAAGTTTCCTTTTCTTTTGGGAAGGTTGCCAATTTTTAGCACTTACCTCCTTACTTTTCTCCTCTTTCCTCTTTTGGTTTGCTCTCTTTTATAAAAGCAAGGGAGGTGGGATCTCTTGCTCCTATTGCTTTCTTTTTGCAAAAGTCTTCAAGAGAGCTCCAAGACCTTCTTTTCTTCAAAGATCTTCAAGCTTTTCTTCTTCTTCCTCCATGGCTTCAAGTAAGTTTTTTTTTTCAAGAAATTGCATGTAGGAGTAGAAGGAAAGTTTCTTTTCTTTTTTTTTCACGTGTTTCCTTTTTTTTTTTTCACACGCTTTTTTTTTCTCTTCTTTTTTTTTTCTTTTTTTTTTTCTGTTGTACTGCCAGGCCTGTACGGCCTAGACCGTATAGCCATGTGGCTTGTGGGCCACGGCCTGTGGGCCAGCCCAGAAATTTTTTTTTTTTTTTGAATGAGGTTTTCTCTCTCTCTCTTTTTTTTTTTTTTTGCTCACCATGATAATGAGGTTTATGCAATCCAAGATGTTCATGCACATACTTTTTTTTTTTTTTTTATGCATCAAGATAGAAAGTTAGAGTCTCTAGGTTAAGCTACATGAATTTTGACTTAGACAAAGTTTGATTGGTTTTGACCAAGTTGGGTTGGAATTGGTCAAACTTTTTGTCAAAGTTTTCCTAGCGTCTAATGCATGATGATTTTTTTTATGCATGATTTTTGTAAATTGGATTGGGAGCATGATGATGCACACCTGAAAATCTTTTGCAAGTCTTGGGATTTGAAGCTCGCAGCAATGTTGAGCTCTTTCCTAGTCTTGCGGGATTTTGAGGAGCTTTGCAAGTTCTGGAATTTGAAGCTCGCAGCAATGTTGAGCTCTTTTCCGATCTTGCGGAGATTTGAGAAGACTAACTTGATCTCGCGGCAATGTTTGAGTTCAAGCTTTCTTTGAGAATCCTTCGTTGATTATGAGCTCGTGGTGATGTTGAACTCATCTTCAAGCTTCCAATCTTTTTTCGGGGTGTTTCCCTTTTCTTCGGAATTGCCCCGGAGCCATGCCAAAATTTTGCTAGGATTTTTTTTAGCAAAATTCTGTCATTTTGGTGATTGATTTTCTTTCTTTTTCTTCCATTGCAGGTAGTTCCTCCAGAACGAACAAGGGTAAGGAGCCCGTTACCGATGCACCTCGTCGATCTGCCAGATCTTCCAATGCGGCCGTACAGCAGGCCTGGGAGAAGGTCCAGTATGTGGAGAGAAACTTGGAAGAGTGTGACTCGCTCAACTGAGATGAGATGAGACAGCGACTGATCGCTCTCAAGGATGAGGAGTTTTACAAGATTATGGCAAGCAATCGTCCTTGGGTCATGGACGATCAGAGCGTTGTGCCCAAGCCTACCTTTTTCTTTGGTGATGCAGCCCTTGATGACTCGTCATACCAAAGGAGATGCTTTCAGTTCTCTTACACAGCTGATGGTGAGGAGAGATCCATTTCTCCCAATCGACTTTTGATCGTACTATTTCGATCATGAGTCTTTCTCCCACATGCTCTAAGAGAGAAGATCCTCCAAGCTGGGTGAAGAGGACCAATGTGGTCAAGACCGGGGTTTTTGTTGGCGGTCCTTCTGGTTATGCAGAGAAGTCGCCTGTCCACCTGGACATGTTGATGCCGGCCAGCGGCTACCAAGGACCTGATCATCCATCGGTTGATTTGAGACCGGTGGGCCTTGGCATTTTCAGGGGTGATGGCAGCAATTGGGTGAAGCCTTTTCGACTTCGTGGCCGTTTCAATGTTGACTCGAGCTGGGAGTCGTGGACTGATCACATTCTGCAGATTGGTGGTGGCATTCTGAAGGAGGCCGAGATTTTTGATGAGGTTCGCGCTTTTAGGCAAACCGTGATTTTCTCCGATGAGGCTTTTATGGCCATGCTGGAGTCCTTCCTTCCACAAACCAACACCTTCATTGTTACGAATGGTGAGATTGGTTTTTCTTTGAAGGAGCTGAGTGCCATTACCGGGCTGCCCATCCTCGGCAAACTCTATGAGGAATTTATGCCGATCGACAGCGTCCTTGAGGAGCAGTCTGAGGAGTTCAGGCTTTTGTACTTTCAGCTCGTCGCCTTTTACGATTTTTTGAAGGAGAAGGAGGGCTTGAAAGTCCGGTGCAGCAGTTCGAAAAATTTTGGCTCTATATCTCCCAACTTCTTTGGCAGTGGAGAATCTTCTGAGAAGAATCTGGCTTCGAAGAAGATCTCCGTTATGCGAGAAAATCTGAAGGAATTCTTCGCAAGCACAGACTCCATTTGTTCCGACATCACGCTGCGAAGAGATCTCGCTATATACCTCACTTACTAGCTAGGTGAGGTAGTCTTTGCTGGAGGAGATGGGACGCACATCAGGCCGCATTGTATTTTTTCGGCTTGTTAGATGGCGTTTGGAGAGCAGCTAGCTTTGGTGCCGGCTCTTTACTCTTATTTATGTACCGAACTTCAGGCTGCTGCTTTCTTGGTCCGGCTTGGGCTCCCCATGAACAGAGTATTTTCAGCCCATATTTTCTATTCGTGGTATGTGTACCACTGTCCTGGCTTTCACCGTTTAGGCGCCGCACAGGATGATGACCCTTTCATGATTCGGTTGGCTAGGGGAAAAGCCGTTTCTGATTCACTTCTGTCTGCCCGCTTGAGAATCCGACGATTCAGGGATGTCGAGATTGGGCAATCTTCAGTGAAGCTTTCTCCGGATTTGCGGAAGAAGGCTTTTGATTTTGGTGTCTCCCGTGATTCCACCAGGGCAGGATCGGGAAGACACTATTCTTTGACCAACGCAGAGAAGAGGTGGCTTTTAAACATACGTGTTGGCACGATGGTGTACCGCGGACATCTTTTTCTTGACATCCAACCGTATGTCCCTTCGCATTTTGCGTTGCAGTTAGGCTTCTCTCAAGGCGTTGTTGGAGCGCCTTCGAGCATGGTGAAGCGTTTTGGAGGTTTGCAGGACAGGAGAAATACATGGGCTTTCTATAGTGCGGAGGACACTACTGCCATGATTTCCTATCCTGAGTTGCCCACTTTCCGGACTGCTGGCTTCACGAAGTGGTTCGTGGAGAGCTTTGCTGTGTACCGAGGGCTTTCCAAGAAGGAGCTGAATGTCAAGCAATCTCCAGGGAAGGGTCTTGGTAGATCAGATGGCGTCCGTCTAGAGGAAGTTTTGTTCTTCCTTTCTGGAGAGAAGCATAGGATAGGCTTTCTCGAGGAACAGGATGTCATCGGATCCGGAGCCGCACAAGAGATACCTGTTAAGGTCTTGAGACAGCTCGAGGAGGAGGAAGCCGAGATCGACGCTTGGATGCAAGCGGAGCAAATGAAGGCTTCCATAGGGTCCACTGGTAGGAGCGGGCCGTCTGGTGAGGAGCCAAATGGAAGTCCTGACTTTGACAGTGAGGCAGGTACTTCAAGTAAATCGGCTCGTAGAAAAAAGAGGAGGAGAGGACAGCGTCGCACTGAGAGACGCCACGAAGACTCTCCTGATCTGGAAGTCCCTCCTACCATTGCTGAGGAGGTATCAGGAGATGCTGATGAGCCTCCAGAGAAGAGGAGTCGTGAAGAAAAGACCGCCGATGATGGTATGATTCTCCTTCTTTTCCATTTCCGCTTCCCTTTTTTTTTTATAAGAGATTTTTTTTTGACCTGCTGTTTTCTTTCTTTTGCAGAAGATGAAAACTTGGTGATGCCCGAGGTTCCTGTCGATGAAGGGGTGATGGATCCAGTTGCGGCATCTGAAGAAGAGTTGAGGGACTCTGGGGAGGACCCAGAATCTCCACCTGGTATGAGGATGATTTTTTTTTTTAATACTGACATTTTTTTTATGTCAGCTGACTTACCAGAGGATTCATACTTCGAGCCATCTATGGATATGGCTTTCGACGATGCCTCGGATGAGCAGATGGAGGCAGAAAGTACTCCACTAGTTATGGAAAAAGGTATTTCATAGTGATAATCTTGACATTGATTTTTTTTTTGACAAGATCATATTCATACCTTTTCTTGTGTTTTTGCCAGCAGGTTGTGAAGCAACAGGAGAATTTCCTTCGTCTTCCTCAGGGCCAGAGCAGGAGATGCCAGCAGCCGATCCAGAAGTAGGGGCTTCTTCTACCAGTCCCGTCATGGCGGAGGCGGGACTTTGTGGTGATATTGCTTCTTCAGTGGCTCCGATTGGAAAGAGCCTTTTGATTTCTTCTCCACCACGACCTGACATGGGCAGTCAGCCAACAGATCGTGGTGAATCTTCATCTGGGCCATCCCTCCAATATGCAAAGAAGGTGTTGAAGAGTGTATTGAGCTCATGGGTTGAAACTCTCTCTTCTGGCCATTTGGAAGCTGGTTTTGGCATGGTCAAGCATGTACAGGACATCCTTGCTGACAGTGCAGAGGTCGGTTTGGACGTTGCAAGTGCCAAGGCCTTTGTTGATGAAGTCATTGCTTTGGGTGACAAATGGACTGAGACCAAGAATTTCCCAAGCGGTGACTTCTTCAATGAGATGTTTTTGCAGCCATCCGGTAAGATCAAATCTGAAATGGATGAGATCTCACGGGCTCGGAAGCAATTCGTTCGGGAGAGGAACGTTACCGAGTTGGCTATCATCGAGCTAACACAGGACCTGCACTGCCTTGATAGGGAGGTCACAGAAGCTAGGCAGCGCCTTGAGCAATTGCAAGAACAAAGTGCTGCCAAATGGACTGCCATTGTAGAAGCCCGTGCTAAAGAGGGAACTCTGATTCGCCAGGTTGAAGAAGCCGGTAGCAGCCTCCAGAGAAAGACTCAGGAGTATGAGCAGTGGCAAATTCTCTGGGAAGAGCTTCCTCGTGCCGAAGATGGGTCGCGGCATTCTGCCGCGTTTTATGGCAAGATCTTGAAGAAGCGCGGCCTGGAAGATTTAGAGGCTAAGGCCAAGAGTCTGCTTGAGGAGCTGGATCTTTGGTTGAAGACCATGCTAGACTGAGCTCTTGATTTATAACAAACCCTTTTCTTCTTTTCTCTCTTCTTCTTTTTTTTGGTACCTCTATGTAAAATATTTTTGGTACTCTATGTACCTTTTACTTAAATTCTTTTTTGGTGAAAATAAGCAAAGGTTGGGTGAGAATGTTTATTTGAGAATTTTGATCAAAAGGTTGTCATTTTGTGAAAATCTTTTGTCAAAAGGGTTGTTTTGGCATGAAAGCCAGATTTTGCGGCAAAAGCCAGGGTTTTTTTTTTTGTGTGGTTTGAAAACCGAATTTCGAGATGGCATGAAAGCCGAAATTTGGGTTTATGGCATGAGAGCCAAAATTTTGGATGGCGTGGAAGCCGAAATTTTGAGGTGGCATGAAAGCCGATTTTGGTGGCGTGAAAGCCAAATTTTGGGATGGCATGAGAGCCAAAAAAAAATTTTGAGATGGCATGAAAGCCGAATTTTGAGATGGCATGAAAGCCGAAATTTGGGTTTATGGCATGAGAGCCAAAATTTTGGATGGCGTGGAAGCCAAAATTTTGAGGTGGCATGAAAGCCGATTTTGGTGGCGTGAAAGCCAAATTTTGGGATGGCATGAGAGCCAAAAAAATTTTGAGATGGCATGAAAGCCGAAATTTTAAGGTGGCATGAAAGCCAATTTTTTTGGGGTGGCATGACAGCCGGTTTTCGTGGCGTAAAAGCCGATTTTTTTTTTTAAATGGCATGAAAGCCAAGTTTGAGATGGCATGGGAGCCAAAGATTTTTTGTGGCATGAGAGCCAAGATTTGGTTTGTGGCATGAGAGCCGGTTTTGTTTTTGGTGTAAGAACCAGATTTTGTTTTTGGCATGAAAGCCGAAATTTCTTTTTGGCATGGAAGCCAGATTTTTTGTTTTTGGCATGAAAGCCAGATTTTTTTTTTTTTAAAACCGAGTTTTGTTTTGTTGGCATGGAAGCCGAATTTTGATTTTTGGCATGAAAGCCGGATTTTTGATTTTTTGGCTTGAAAGCCGGATTTTTGGCATGGAAGCCGGGTTTTTTGGCGTGAAAGCCAGGTTTTTGGTTTTCAAAAATGCAAGTATCGACTAAAAGTTGCCTCCCTGCTGAATGGTGTTGCAAGTATCGATGGAATGTCGCCTCCTTGCTCATTCGGTTGCGAGTATCGATGGAATGTCGCCTCCCCGAAGATTTGGGTGCAAGTATCGACTAAGTGTCGCTTCCCTGCTTTTTTTCTTCAAAAATTTTGTTTTGTGGGTATCGATGGAATGTCGCTTCCCCACGATTTTTGAATTTTGAGGTTTTTTCGAACCTTTGTTTTGTTTTTTGTTTGTTTTGAAATTTGGGTTGTGGATATCAACTGGAACGTTGCGTCTCCACGATTTTTGAAATTTTGGGGTTTTGGAAGTATCGAATGGGTGTCGCATCCTTCCGATTTTGGGTTTTGCAAGTATCGACTGAACGTCGCTTCCCTGCAGTTTTTGAGAAACCATTTTTTGTTTAAAGACATGAGGGTCGTAAATTTTGACTCAAAACCATTTTGGTGGTAAAAGCCGGGGTGGACTAGGGCTGAAATCCCTAGATCCTGATTTTGTTTCAAACCATGAATTTTGGGTTCAAGGATCGAAAATTTTGGTCAAGTTTGGGAAGAGGCTCCTAAACTTGGATTTTTGGATTTGCTTTTTTTTTTTTTGAACAATGAAACGATGAAAGAAACATTGTTTTGAGGGGTTTTTTTTTTAGAAATTTCAACAAGAGGATGAAAATTCCAAAAGGAGTGGGTTTGACGAGCAGATACCTAGGAATAGGCTTTGGCCGTGTAGACATTGCTCTGACCCGGTGGGGAAAGCCTTCAAGGGTAGTACCGCTTCAAGAACTTTCCATTGATGGGCAGCATACACCTGTCACCCTCCATATTTAGAAGAGTGTATGCGCCGTTGGAGAAGATTTTGTCGATGACGAAAGGTCCCTCCCATTTTGGTTCAAATTTGCCTTTGGATTTGTGAGCAAAAACCATAGGTCTTCTTACTGTAAGAACCAAGTCTCCCTTTTTGTAGGCGCGTTGCCTGACCTTCTTGTCAAAAGATCCTGCCATGCGTGCTTGGTAGAGTTCAATGTTTTGTAGAGCTTCGAGCCGTCTCTCATCGAGATTATCTAGCTCTTGAAGTCTCAATTTGACATTGCTTTCTTGCGTCATGTCATTTTGTAGAGATACCCTTAAGGAAGGAATTTGAACTTCCAAAGGGACAACAGCTTCGCATCCATAGACCAAGGAGAATGGTGTGCTATGGGTTGGTCCTCGAACGGTGGTTCGATAGGCCCACAAAGCTTCAGGCAGTTTGTCGACCCAATCTCTTTTGTGACTAGAGACCATTTTCTTGAGGATTTTGCAGAGCGTCTTGTTGAAGGCATCTGCTAGTCCATTCGTTGCCGGATTGTACGGAGTTGAAGGACAACTTTGGATTTTGTATTTGTCGCAGAACCTGTAGAATCTGTGATCCCGGAATTGCGGTCCGTTATCATGGACGAATCTTTTAGGTATGCCGAAGCGACAAATGATGTTGGTGCGCAAGAACTGAAGGACTGATGAGGTCTTCATTTCACTAAGCGCGAATGCTTCTGACCACTTGGAGAAATAATCCGTAGCGGCGAAGATGAAGCGATGACCTTTGCTCGATGGAGGGGAGATAGGACCTATGATGTCCATACCCCAGGCTTCAAAAGGCCATGAGATCGCTGTAGGATGCAGCCATTCTGGAGGCATGTGGACATAGTCTCCATGAATTTGGCATTGTTGGCAGCGCTTAGCAAATTGCATTGCATCAGCCACCATGGTAGGCCAATAATAACCTAACCTTTTTATCTGATCGTAGAGCTTAGGGCCAGCCTGATGGGCTCCACAAAGACCAGCATGTACTTCTTTGAGTGTTTCTTCAGCTTCTTGTTGTGACAAGCAGCGTAGAAGTACTCCGTTGTAGGATTTTCTATACAGCATTTTTGAAGGAATATCCAAATGAAAGTTCGGGGCTCGTCTTTGGATGCTTACCCGTTCTTTTGGATCTTCAGGTAGGATTCCGAACATTATGTAATCAATGAACGGATCCCTCCAGTCGCCGATCAGAGGTTTAAGGACGGAGATCCGACTTCCAACCACTTGGTGGCATTCAGCAACTGCTTGATGTGTGTTGAGAGGAGGGAGAATCCTTTTTTGACACACTGTAACTTGCATGTTTTCCCCTTCTTGGATTGCCGTAGACGCAGCAAGTCCAGCCAGGGCATCTGTACGAATGTTTTCACCTCTGAGGATGTGGGTGATATGACAGATGTCGAACTTTTGTCGAAGCGATTGTGCCTTGTTGTAGTAAGGCAACAGATCGGGCTTCCTGACTTCAAATTTCTGATTCATCTGGTTGACGATCAGTTGAGAGTCTCCAAAAGCTTCCAGCGTAGTGATGCCGGATTCGAGGGCGAGTTCCAATCCTATGATCAGGGCTTGGTACTCAGCTGCATTGTTTGAACATGGTTCCAGTAGCGAGAATGCATGCGGAATCATGTATTTATCGGGACTAACAAAGAGAATGCCAATTCCCGATATTTGATTTCCCTTTTCATTTGTCCTGGTTGCACCATCGAAGTACATGTGCCAGGAGGCATTTGATAAGGAAGTCTCCACACTGTAGACCGGTTCGTCTGGGAGGTCATCCCTGAGTGGAGAATCTTTAGGCAATGGATGCTCCGCGAGGAAGTCTGCTAGAGCTTGGCCTTTGATTGCTTTTTGTGGTACATACCTAATGTCAAATTGTGACAGGAGGATGGACCATTTTGCTAGTCGGGCATTGAGAGAACCTGCTTTTGTGACAAGGACCTTTAGGAGGTTGATCCTCGAAATCAGGTACACTGTGTTGGCTAGCAGGTAGTGACGCAGTTTTTGTATGGCGAACATCACTGCCAAGCATTCTTTTTCGACTGGAGAGTAGCGATGCTCTGCACCTACCAACATGCGGCTAAGGTAATATAGAGCAGCTTCTTTTCCCTCGTCATTCTTTTGTGCGAGTAGAGCGCCTAAAGAACAGTCAAGGGCTCTTGTGTACAAGAGGAATGGTTTTCCAGTTGTGGGGGCATCCAACACTGGAGGTTTAGTCAGGTATGACTTGATGTCCTGGAACGCGGCTTCACATTCAGCATCCCAGACAAAATCGACACCTTTCTTCATTAACCGAGAGAATGGACGGCACTTCCCTGATAGGTTGGAGATGAACCATCGAATGTATGCCAATCTTCCTTGGAGCCCTTTTAATTGTCTTAGGGTTCTTGGAGATGGCATTTCTAGGATAGCCTTGACTTTGGTGGGGTCAAGCTCTATGCCAGCTTTCCGTACTATGAATCCGAGAAACTTACCCGATGAAACACCGAAGAAGCATTTGAGGGGATTCATTCGCAGTTTGTGTTTGCGAAGTCGGAGGAAGACTTCTCGAAGATCTTTGAGATGGTCTTCTTTTCTTTTGCTTTTGACGGCGAGGTCATCGACATAACATTCGACCGTCTTGTGCTGCATATCTTGGAATATCTTCATCATAGCCCTCTGTTATGTAGCGCCGGCATTCTTCAGACCGAATGGCATGACAGTGTAGCAATACACGCCAAACGGGGTCTGAAATGCTGTGTGTTTTTCATCTTCAGGATGCATCTTTATCTGATTGTAGCCAGAGAAGCCATCCATGAATGTCATTCGCTCGAACCCACAGGTGTTGTCGATCATCACCTCCGGTATAGGGAGTGGGAATTCATCTTTTGGGCATGCATTGTTTAGGTCTCTGTAATCAATACAGACCCTTATTTGCCCATTTTTCTTTGTCACGAGGACGATGTTGGCCAACCATTCAGGATGCTGTTCCTCATGGATGAAGCCAACGTTTTTGAGTTTTTGAGCTTCTTGTTCAATTTTGTCCATCACGTCAGGACGGAACCTTCTTTGGCCTTGTTTGACAGGCTTGATATCTTTTTGAAGATTGAGTTTGTGGACTGCTATTTTGGGGTCTAAGCCAGGCATCTCAGCGTAAGACCATGCAAAACAATCAACGAACTCATGAAGAAACGCGATATACTCGGGTAACTCATCATCCTTTATATTCTTGCTTATGAATACAGGACGTGGGTTATCAGGTGTTCCCAAGTCTATCTTTTGAACAGAATCTTCAATTGGAAGGTTTGAAGGTGGTTCCTCCACAATATTTTCGGAGGCTGGAACAAAGCCTTCTGGAGTTCCAAAGGTATCTACAGACCACGGCTCTGCTTTTGTCCATGGGTCTTCTTGATTGGTACTTTTCTCAAGATTTGCTATGAGATGGTCCCAATCACCTGTTGAAACTAGGTCGAAGTAGGGCACTTCTTTTGGAGATGATGGTTCTTCTGGGCTAGAAAATCGTGTATCCGTATCATCGGTCAATTCCTCTTCATCATCCGAGAAATCATACCAATTAGGTGAGCTTCCTAAATCTTCGACGGGTGACTCTTCAAAGAGATATTCGGGGAGATCGATGTCTTCATTAATGAGATGTTGAGGCTTGGTCGACAAGACGACTTTGCAGCCTTTGTGTCAACTGTCTCAAGGGAGCGTCAGGATCATACCCCAGCCCATGTGAAGACTTTTCTATGTGGCGGTGGGGTTTCCAACCTTCCAGATGACTTTTGGTCAGGGTTGCTTCCAATGGCGTGATAATACCACGGCCACCTCCCAAACCGATTGGGTTCTGAGCGTCGTAGCCCATTTTCTTCATGATAGCTTGTGTCATTGGACTATATAGGGATAGTTGAGGTATACCTTCATTTTGGAAAGGTTCAAGCGAAGAATTTGATGAAGAAACTCCCGATTTATGGAAGAAGATTGGCTTTTCTTCTGCTGATGTTGCTGGAACAACGAAGGAAGCAGATGCCGGATCTTCTATGTCAACGGTTGTCTCTATCGGAGTGAGAGTGGGCTGGACTTGTTGATCATCAGTTTGGCTTGACGATGTGTCGTCTTTTGGCTCTGAGTCTGAATCCGTGTCTTGCAAGATAGACACGAAGGAGACAGCAAACTTGCCCCCAGCCTTTTGTTTTGTCTTCTTTGCTTTGGTGGTGATCACCAGAGGCTTTGAAGACTTGAGGGAGACCATGAAGGGAGATTGATTATTCTCTTCGGTTTTGATAGAGGGTTTGTTTTCTTCCGGTGATTGCTGAGGAGCCTTGCCTTTGTCTTTCTGGAGATTTTCGGCAAAGGGTGCTGTTTCTTCCTCCCTTTCTTCTTTTTCATCTTTGTACATCTGAGCATCTGTGAAATAGACTTCTTTGCCTTTGAAGGGCTTTTTGTCTGCAAACACTCGATGTATCAAGCCGTCATTGCCAATGAACTTGATGCACTGATGTAAAGTCGAAGGGACAACACCATTCTCGTGTATCCAGGGGCGTCCGAGAAGGATGTTGTAGCATGAAGGGGTCTTTATTGCATAGACAGTGACCTCGGAGATAAGATCACCGATTTGCAACTTGAACCTGATTTTGCCGATCGGCCTTTGAGCGCTGCCATCATATCCAAAGATGGACACAGACGTGTGGCTCAGCTTGCTAGGCGGAATGCCCAGTTCTTCGAGTGCCGAAGTGGAGATGAGGTTGAGTGCAGAACCTAGATCGATCTGGATTCTGCGTACTGGCACCTCTTTGATGTACCCGGTGAAGTACAGGGGTCGGTTGTGCTTTGTCTCGCCTAGCAGGAGGTCTTCCTTGGTGAAGGCGATGGTTGCACTTGCTGCTTTTTGAACCGAGAGGCATTCGATGCAGGATCCCTCAGTTTTCTTCTTTTCTCCTTTTGAGGGAGTTTTTGATTTTTTGACCCTATAGTCCATTTCAATTTGTAGGACTTGTGGGGCATGTTAGTCGACATCCGCATCCAGCATTTGTAGTTCTGAAATGAGACTATCACGAGTCTGTGGTGACATTCGTAATAAGTCTAGGATGTGCAGACGTGCAGGTATGTGTTTGAAGTGCTGAATCAAGTCGTACTTGAAAGCCTCCTTGGGGCCTGCATTTTTATTATTCTTGCCACTAGGGGCGTTTACAGCTTGTTTTCCCGAAGGATTTACATAAGAAGCAGAAGGTTGGTTGTAGTTTTTGTGGTAATCCCGGCCAGAACGGGTACCTCTACCAACTTCAAGAGCTTCTGGAGAAGGGTCTTTGTTTGGAAGATCACCCTCGAGATCGAGGGGTTGTTCCTTCTCATTTGCTGAAGATGTCTCTGTGTCAGCATTGCCATCTTCAGTAATTGTGTTGCATGGAGCATTTTCCGGGAGCAAATCCTGAACAGCATCCAGCAACTTTCCTTCTTTATCGAATATTTTGTCGGTCCAGACATCACCGATGAGATCGGGCATTTGGGACCAATTGACCGGATTTTCTCTGAAGAAGATTTCACCGGCTGGAATTTCTTCAAGGTGATCAGTCGGAAGAGGTTTGAGTTCCGATGTCACTGTTCCAGGAGACGAAGCCTGAGAAGGTGTGGTTCCGGAGGAATTATCATCCTGAGCTATTGCATTGCAAGTAACTTTGACGGAAGATGCCTCCAAGATGAACTGTTGGGAATCAGATTCGTCCTCAGATGTAAGAGGATCATCGATCCAACAGCTTTCTTCATTTTCCGGGGTTACCGGAGGAGATTCCTGTAGATTTTCAGGAACTTCCGGTGCTGGGTTGTGACGAAGCTGGTTGATGCGACCTTGTTCTTGCTCTATAGCAAGGTGTTGCAAGATCCTTGCGTATTCATCGAGATCAGGCATGGGGGCCAAATCTTCTACTTCATCTGCTCCTTGTGGTTCAACATGGTTGGGTTCCACTGGAGTATTTTCTTGGACAGCCTCTTGGTCTTCTTCATCATCAGACCAGGATCCTTGCGGCTGTAATGGGTTATACCAGATTACTGGCATAAGATGAGATTTAGGGATCCATTCCTCGTCGGAGAGATATTCTCCTGTTTCGAGGGATTCCTCCCACTCATCGATGTCGCTAGCGGTGTCACTGGACTCGTATCCATCCATGGGGAATCCGACCACCGAGTTGCAAGAGTATGATGCCCCCTGCGTAGTTTCATCTTTGAGGTGCGGTGGCATGAAATCACCAAGAGTGAATCTTCTTGCCGCCTTTGAAGTCTTGGGAGGAGACTCTTCTGTTGCCCCCAGTGAAGCGGTAGAGGAGGTCTCTGCCTTTTCAGCGACATCCTGCTTTTTCGGAGCTTTCTCCTGCTGTTTGAGTTTGCGGAGTTGTCTCCTGGCTTGCCTTCGCTGTTGAGCGGTTGGCTTTGTTTTGACGACCTCCCAATTTTCATCTTCTAGGAGATCGGGGTGTACCCATATGGGCTGTCCGTCTGATGTTGGATATGGAACCAACTCTTGGGACGTTTGGGTCATCTTTATCACCTTGAAGGAAGTAGTGATCTTCTCGTTTGGTGATTTTTGTTTTTGTCCACACGACACCATGTTGACGGAGGCAGACCCATAGTTCTTGTCGAAGGTGATGACTCCATTTTTCCAAATCTCATTTATCTTCTCTCTCACAACAAAGCATTGATTGAGAGGATGCGAGACCATCTGATGGTATGGACAGTACCGAGGATCGTTGGTTTTGCCAACATCGCTCGGTCTTTTGGGGTCAGGCAAGGTGAGTTTACCGTTTGCGAGAAGTGCCCCAAAAATTTCTTCAACATCTTCATCGAACGGGTATTTCTTCTCTACTCGTTCTTTGAAGGCATCAGAGAGTTCAGGCTTTTTAGCTGCAGCTTTGTTTTCAGCTTTCTTTGGCGGCTGAGGAGCTGACTTGGTTTGCACATTGAGAACCTCTTTTTTCTTTAGCTTTGAGGTTGCAATGGTGGTCGGCTCTTTCTTTGATGATTTCTGACTGTTGAGGTCTTTGATCACCGTTTCAGCCTCCATAGAAGCTTCTAGGAGTTCACCTAGGTTTTTTGATTTGTTGCCGATGATCATGGAGCGGATTCTTGCTCTCATGTTGTTACGGCAAATGTCGACTAGCGACGCTTGTGGCAATACATCTGAGCATTTGTACGCCATTGCCTTCCACTTGTGAATGAAGTCATATGTTGACTCACTCTCTCCCTGTTTTAGGCTGCAGAGCTGCGCCATAGTAACAGGATGATCCTCACCTTTGAAGTGGGTTAGGAAGCGTGTCTCCAGCATGGCCCAATTTTGAATGGATTCCTCCGGCAGAGTGGAGTACCAATCAAAGGCCGTACCTTTTAGGGTACTTGCAAAGAGGCGGATTTTGAGGGCATCTTGATCCGCAATAGCTCCCGTCAGGATCTTGAAATGGATGACGTGTTGTCTGGCTGAACCTTTCCCCGTATATGTTTGGAGAGTAGGTTGCTTGAATTTTATAGGGAACGGGACCGAGTCCATCCACAAGGGATATGGTGGCTTGATCCCATGCTCCTTTAGTGTATCCTCTTCTTTTGCTTTGGCGAGGATATCGTCAACGTCCTTTTTGGTAAGGGCGCGTGACTCACTGTTTTCCGCATTTTCCTCGTCGCCTTGATGGCTCGGAGGAGCTTCATTGTTTGGCAGACGTTGGATAGTGAGAAGGAGGTTTTCCATTAGGGCCTCTATTCTCTGCTATCCTTGTTCCAGCTGCTGGATGCGTGCAGCTACGTCATCATGTGGCGGAGGTTGCTCAGCATTTGTGACCAAGATGTTCACTCTTCGAGAGTCGAAAGAGGATACAGTCTTGGTGACTAAGCTGGAGCTCATTCTTTTAGATGAAGAGCTCGAGGAGTGATTACTCCGGTGTCCTTGACTTGAAGGAGCGGGAGAATCTTCTTGATGTCTTCTTGTCCGAGTGACGCTGCGAGTCACCGGTCGTCTGACATGGATTTTAGTTGCCGACTTTTGATGTCTTCTGGTTTTTCCAACCATATGGACAACAGCAACTTGATTGGGTCTTTCTTTTTCAACCCATTTTTTGGAGACCTGAAGTGCAGAATGCTGGGTTCTTTGCTTCTCTAGTCTCTTTTGTCGATATGCCACGCGGCGGCGCATACGACGAGTAATTTGAGCTTCGGTTAGCTCTGGCTGCACTCTAGCAATGAAGGACGTAGTCCCTGGTGCGCAGCAGCCGAGCTTGTCTTCTTTGAAGACTGGCAGGGACAGGATCCGGACGCGGTCCTTTGCCTGTCGCAGCGAAGCCTTGAATTTGGCGAGTTCGGCCCCTGTTGAGAGGAAGGGTCGACTCGCAGGAGTGCAGGCCTTTGCAGGTTCTTGCGGAGGCCTTACGATGCACGATTTGATTTTGGGCTTGTAGGAGCAAGCCGGCTCGTGCTGAGTTGGTTTTGTTTGGCGGAGGGTAGGTTTCTCCTCTTTCATGTAAGCAAGAGGGTAGAACCGGTTCTCCTTGAGAGGGGCCAGGTATGCTGGCTTTGCAGGTGTTTGTGACCTTCTTTGTTTGGGTGAAGGTCTTGGGGACCAAATCTTTGAGCAGACCTGGTTTCTTGTAGGTTGAGGCTTCGTGGGGTTACCACGGGCTTCAGGTTTTATGATGGCCGCCTTTGGTGTCGGAGCAGCGACATGTCCGGTGGCAGTTTTCTGCTTCTTGGCAGTTGCGGTTTCTTCTACGGGAAGTGGGAATGGTCCCAGCGACCCGAAGACGATGGTCCGGGGAGTTGAGGTCGACCCGGTGTTCTGGGAGTCGCCAAGGGTGGTGATGCTTTGGCAACTGGCGGGGCGCTTGTAGTTGCGCTTGGTTTGCTTCTCTTGAAGCATCAGCTGGTACTTGTTCTCATCAAAGGTGATGGTTAATGAAGTTTTCATTGTTAGCTTTTGGAAAACTTCTGAAACAAGACCATATCCATTAGTAATCACAAGAATATGGTGATCATAAATGGAAAATACTATGGTTTCGCCTCTTCAAGTCGCCCGAGGGGACATGGCCCAGCCCAAGCAACATGAGGAAGGCAGAAAAGCCATAGAGGGCACAATTGTTCTAAACGCAAGTAGGGTCAGCTCAGAATGAGCGTCCCAGTGACTGCTAGAAGCAATTGTGAACCTTAATTCAAATTACCGAGAAGCAAAGCTCACTCAAGGTAAAATGATATAAGGTTGAGATACAAATGTGTCGGTTGCGAATACAGTAGACCCGAAAGGGCGTACTAAGACCGCTAGGCACAAATGTTGCAAATCGCATCCTTGGAAAGGACACGAGATGGGATTTTTGAAAGGTCAAGATTGGATTCATAAAAGAGAGCAAATGGTATTCCAATCCGAGAATGAGCTCAACATTTCTGCGAGCTCGAAATCCGAAAGGGAAGGAACCAAAATTTCTCAAGTGTGGATCCAAAAGTGACGGAAGTTTTTTTTTTTTGAAAGTGTCAAGATTGGACTTATAGAAGAGAGCAAATGGTATTCCAATCCGAAAATGAGCTCAACATTTCTGCGAGCTCGAAAATCCGAAAAGGAAGGAACCAGGATTTCTCAAATATGAATCCAAAAGTGATAGAAGTTTTTTTTTGTTCTTTTTTTTTAGAAAAAAAATTTTTTGAAGATTTTTTTTTTTAAGAGTTCACATAGATCTCCAATTCGATCTTATGAAACCTCAGTTGATAGATCAGCCCCCAGGTAAGGGTAGGATTACTTAATGAACCCGTTTGGAGGACCCTTGCCTAGAACAGTCTAGCTGTCTCCACACTCTAGACAAGGCTTTTCTTAAATCCACTTTGGTCAAAGAACGCAATTGGTGCAACCTTAGTGGCTCTTTTTTTTTTGAAAGATTTTTTTTATGGATTCATAGAAAAGAGCGAATGGTGTTCCATTCCGAAAATGAGTTCAGCATTTCTGCGATCTCGAAATCCGAAAAGGAATAAGCCAAAGTTTCTCAACTTAAACCCAAAAGGGAGAAATCTGAAAAAAAAAATTGTAAATCAGATTTTTTTTGTGGATTCATAGAAGAGAGCAAATGGTGTTCCATTCCGAAAATGAGTTCAACATTTCTGCGATCTCGAAATCCGAAAAGGAAGAAGCCAAAGTTTCTCAACTTAAACCCAAAAGAGGGAAATCTGAAAAAAAATTTAAATTAGATTTTTTTTTTTTGAGATTTTTTTTTTTTAGAAACGGGAAAGGCTGGAAATAAACTTAAAGAAAGAAACTTCCAAAAATCCCATCTCATGTTTTTTTTTTAGATGCAAGATCCAACATAGGCCACCAACTAGAATGGAGCCAAAGAATCCAAGCATTGTGTTCTCAAATGAACGGGTCCCACCGGGTATGCCAGCCTGATGGACCGCGCCCCTCCGTTCCTCCTCCGCTGCCATCCGACCCGGGTCTGTCGGGGTCCGGAAGGAGGGAGAGGGAAGAAAGAAAGGCGGGTATCAACATTTTGTGGGTATGCCAGATTTTCTTTTCTACTTGGAATTTAGAGTAGTGATCCGGAGATTCACCTTCACAAGTAGAAAGGAAATCAACTTTTTCCTAACTTTCCATTGCACACATATTTTAAAGAAAAGAGACAAGTTTGTTTTGAATGCCGTGAGAGGCGATTTTCTTTGTTTGCCGTGAAAGGCGATTTTGGTGTCGTGAAAGGCGATTTTGCCGTGAAAGGCGGTTTACAAATCTCATCAATAATGAAAAGACAAGAAATGTGAATTTTGTGTATCTTTAAGAAAAAATACAATACAATAGAAAAGAAAGAAATGGAATCTAACTTTTCATGCGATTGTGGGGGGACCCGTTCAGATCGACGGTCGCGAGTCATGTATGGACTCCGCCATCGTCCTTCAGATGAGAACTTTGATGCTTGATTTCTTGGCTTGGCTCCAACCTCAGATTTTTAGAGGATAAGGACCAAGGTAAGGTCCTATATCCAGTAAAAAGCTGAGTAGACGGGCTGAAAAGCCGCATCTAGCCATGTTGGATAGAAGGAGAGGTGGCCTTGGGGGGGGGGGGCGGTGGCCCCTCAAGGGGCTTTGATCACCTTGTAGTGCTTGTTGCAGCAGAGTTTTCTTCAATAGAGGAGAGTTTGTTGCAGAGGTTCTGGATTTTTCTTGGATTTTTCGGAGAGTTTTTGGATAATTTTTCCCTGTCCCCCCTTTTTTCCTTGGAATGGCCTCCTATTTATAGGCATTTGGTAGCCATTTAGGAGAGTTTATGAGCATTTATGGTATTAATGCTCATGATGGGAGGAGTTACAAGTTTTTTAATTTCTTGATTTGGTAACTCCTTTTTCCTTGAATTTGATTGGCCGGTGGAGGATAATGGGCATTTAGTTGCCTTTAATCTCCATAATGAGGGGAGTTTCATGGTTTTAATGCCATGAATACTTGGATTTGTAACTCCCATTCGCTTGCTTTTGATTGGGCCGTCCAACATAATGAGTTAATGACTGTAATAAGTTGCCATAAACAAGTCAATTAACAGCATTAAATGGTCTCCCGGTCGCTTGAAGAGTCACGGGCCGCGCCGCGTCCTTTGGAATTCTTTTGGCGATGATCATCGATGGATCTTCATGTTGATCGACATCGGATGATCATGCAATTTCAGACTTTGATTAATATCAACAAGCAGGCGACATCTGTCCAGTCGATTTCTCGATCGGTCGGGCAGAAAGTGCATTTTCTTGATCGGTCGGTTGACAATTTTGAGGTGTCGGATGATGATTCCATGATTCCGGCGGCGGATCCACGATGTCGACGAAGATCGACGGATTTCATGCTCAAAAAATCAGAATTTGGAAAAATCACAGGGGCCAATCAACTCGGGACGCGAAAGATACCCGAAAAACGGGGTTTTTGGGCGAGGTCCGGCGGCCCGGACCTCCATGGTCGCCGGCGACCATGGGGTTTGTGCCCCATGGTCGGCCGCCTTCCGGTCGCCTTTTCTTCTTCGTTTTTCGTCGTTTTTCGCTTCTGTTTTCTCCTGCATTTTTCTTGGAATTTCCTCTCATTTATTGGCTGAATTTCCCTCAAGAAAACCTGACGGGAAGCCGTGCAAATCGGATTGCAAAGTTTCCCATTTTCTGAAAAGCCGAAGACTTTGCTGTGGAGAACTCCCGATTTTTTGTCAAGCGTCGAAACTAGGTCAAACGATGTCGGAATGACATGAAATTCGATGTGTAGCTTCTTGAGCAGTAGACGAGACCAACCATAGGCTTTTGTTCAGGTTTTGAACCCGCTTGGGGTCCCGCAAACGCTTGACTTTGATTTCACCACGAGGGAAATGTCGAGCTTTGACTTCTGGTCAAACGATGTCCGATTGACCTGAAATTCAACGGGGAGCCTATTGGAGTCATTTTAAGATGATCCACAAGCTCCGAATTGGGTGCCATGGTCCCGGGGTGCTCCGCCGCTGGTAGGCTTGATTTTATTTCCGAGCATCGAAACTGGGTCAAACGTCATCGGAATGTCCTGAAATTTGATACGCAGCCCTTTGGAGGTATGTAGAAGCCGCCCATGTGCTCTGTTTGATGAGTGACGACCTCAGTAATTCTCGCTACCTAAGGGCTTGATTTTGTTGCTCGAGAGTTGATGGAGGATCAAACGGTGTCGGTTCGACTTGAAACTTGACATGTAGCCTTTCGGAGGTATTTTGAGACCATCCGTAGGCTCTGATCGAAGATTTGGGGTCTTCGACACTGTCGCCACCGGGAGCTGCTGCTTAGCTGTTGGAGAAGTGAAGCTAGGCCAAATGATGTCGGAATGGCCCGAAACTTCATGTGTACCTCTCTTTTGGCTGTTTTGAATGACCTTGCAGTTTTTGTTTGATTCTGACAAGATCTGATGCTTGAAGTGGCGCCTGCCTATTTGGGGTAGGATGCGGCTCCATGTAACTTTTGGTGTGAAGAGGCAAAGTGACATTTTTTGTGTCAACACATACAAGGATGTAGATATACCTTTGGAGCTTTGTTGTGCTCTAATGGAGAATTTGAGTTCTTTACTTTGATGATGAACACCTTCACTATCCAAATCAGAATCTCCAACTCCTTTTGATCTTCCACGCTATGACCCGTATTAGATCTCTTTTCTCAAGAAGATGGTGGAATATTCAAGAGAAAATCCAACTAGTAACTCTAAGGAACTAAAGGTGAAAGAAAGGGGAACTTAGAGAGGAAGAGGACTTGTGCAACACTTGCACAAAGGGGCTGAAGTTGCTCTATGTATGATGCACGACCAAGAGGGGATGATTCCTCTATTTATAGCCCTCCAATCCTCCTTTTTTCCTATTTGAAATAGAAGTTTAATTCCCATTACAAATTAGTAAACATCTCCCTTGCTAATTGCCATAGAAGTCTCACTTCCACAACTATTAGTAGCTTTCTCCTTTCTAATCAAAATAGAAGTCTTACTTCCATTAATAATTAGTAGCTTACCATTACCACTATTAGAAGTCTCACTTCAAATAGAAATAGTAACCTTCCTATTAGAGTTCAAGTAGAATTAGTATCTTTCTAATAAATTGGGCTAGCGTGGGGACCACTAGGAATTCCTTAGAAAGCTGGCTCCAACTGGGACACGCGACCCCACATCTCATGTGCAATCCGAGCCCACAGTTAATTGCAAATAACTCCACTATATAAATGCAATTGCACTCCAGCCTTAGGAATAAATTACAATGAAGACCCTAAACTTCCTCAGTACCACAAGTAGGCCCCTCCATCTATATCCATGGATCAAATGGACCTGTCCACCAAATTAGATCCATATCTTATTATCCATGAGCCCCAATTAATTATAGTGATCATTTGGTACCGATCCAATTAACTCTTAATTGGAATGGGTGCGCACTTACCAATGATAAATCCATTAATTGGCACAAGGGGATATTAAAGATAGATTCCATCTTGACCATTGGATGTTCCCACAGCTCTACTACCACGTACCCAAATCACCGAGGTGTTGACCTACAATTGCCCTCACTCATTGGTGACTCAAAGCAAATGAATAGATAGAAACTTGAGTTCATCAATGTCTCAGGATTATGAGCCTATTGCTAGGGAATTATGAGAGCAGACCTTAAAATAAAGACAGTGTATATAAGGTGCTTCTCATGGTCCTTCAATACATCCAATGTACCAGCACCATGATCCGGAATCTTACATTCCGATGATCGAGACAAATCACACTATCTCATAGTGATCAAGGCGCTGCAACCTTGTCAGATGAGATGTCCAATCTCATCACTGGTTGTGAAGATATTTGAGTATAAGATTTGCAATACATGTCTCTTGTATGTGGATCTCATCCATACACATGTATTACATCTAGTATACTCATGGACTCCAGTTCATCTCATGAGCCATTATGTCTTTTGTATTGGTTATGTGCAAGTATATAAAACATCATTCATCTCATGAAAGGAAAAGCATGAATTGTATTGATAAATAAAGAAATTAATCAATTTATTACATCATATACCCTTGGTATTGAGACCATAAACTAACAATATCCCTACAATTAAGAGGCAATTTTTTTTTAAATTTTACATATATAAACATAACAGAAGAGGTCAAGAAAATACAAAAAGAATATAGATACTGACAATAGAATTCCCATAAAAGGAAGACTCAAACTTTCCGGACTACATTGTAGTCGCATTTGCCAAACACCTTGAGAATATATGTGCTCTTCTTTCACAAAGCAAAATCATACCAGTATTGTAGGTCCTCGTTACCTTTATGCTCAAGGAAATATGTGTCAGGAATGTTTTCCGTGGCACCAATAATCCAACCCGAATACCTATTAGTCCCATTAACTCCCTCTCTCTCCATTTGAGAATGAAATATGGAATGTCCCACCAAGCTGGAAGCATTCAAAAGATTATCTAAATGTAAATGCAACTACAAAAATGTAAATATAACTCACTGAGAAGTAAAAAAAAATGTAAATATAGCTCATTCAGAAGTACAAAAATGTAAATATAACTCACTGAGAAGTAAAAATAAAATAAAATGGAGACACATACTATCTGTGGAGGAAGATGATTCTCCATGGTGAATGGTGAACAGTGGCGTTAGTAGACTTTTTTCACATGAGAGAATTCCTCTATAGTTCAACCACTCTCCTGTATACATAGGGGAGAGGAACTTTAGGATACACTATATCAAAAAGGAAAAAAATACACATATTACACAAAAAATCCACAATATGATTCGTTTTTCAAGGATAACTACAGAAAGAGGGGAAAAATTATATACCGCATGTAATTGTAGAGAAAATATATAAATTCATATAGTAATCCAAAAAAAATCCTAAATGTAGGTCTCAAAGAGAGAGAAAGAGATAGAGCAATGTCCATTGTCCAGTCTAGCAGTCCATGTAATCTAAACAATATAAAAAAACAATGTAATCAGAAAAAAAAATCATACCTAGGTCAAAGGCATTTGTTCTCCTCTCCTCTTGTTTTACTTCCTCCTTTCCTTCTCTTCTTCAAGCCTTTTCTCTGTTTCCGGCACTCTTTCCCTTATTATTACAGCTGTTAGGAGCGAATGGGAGAGCCCCATTCTCGCAGATACGAATAGAAAAAGCGTGTGCGATGAGTTATTGAGTTTTGGGTTGGTTGAGGTTTGTTGCCTGAGACTTGGGAGAGAGATGAAGAATCTAGAGAGTAAGAGAGGACCCATTCCATGAAGATGGAATCGACAGTTTGCAGGGAGGCGGCATCAGTCTTCAGGAATCCAAAGACGAAGAAAGAAAAGGGTTAGGCATGGAGAGGGATCAAAAGGGTGGGGCGTTGTAAAATGGGGCCTGGGGCTGGATGGATTTTAAGTTGGACTAGCCCATAGCCACTTAACAAGAATTCCAAAGCACGCCCCAGGGTAACAAAACATGGGTCCCCCACTGTCAGTTATCATGTTTGCTTGTTTGATTATTTTGATAATAATGTGGTTAAAAATGCATAACCCCGAAATTTAGGGTTTGACAGTATATCAATACCATCATTAATTTTATTTTTTTCTTTTTAATTTAATTATGATATTCTATTTTGTTTCTCTTTAATTTAATTCTGATCTTTGACGTCTTTTGTGATCTAGCGTAAACCATGGCTTATAGATGAGTATAGAGATGAATTGTTGACGTCATTTTTGTCGGGACTCCTACCCATCTTACACAATGTTCTAACTTTTTAAGGCATATCGGTCAAAACTTTGCCAGCTATCACATGAGGTATGTGTTATACCTTGTAAACTTATTTCATTTTTACTTTCATTGCTTCCACAACATGTGTTTTGTATGATATTTTGATGTTTGTAAGTGTAGGAGTGGTCAGTAAGTACGCATCACAGTGTGTGAGATTTGAATGGTGGTAGTTTCTGTATGAATTCAACTTTTTTTTAACCCTTTTGCATGGTTGTGCGTTGTTCACCTCTATTCTGAAAGTTTCTAATTATACTTTGAAAATTTTAATTATGGGTCCGCGATCTCTAGATTGATGTACTCAAGCAATCAAGCCGATAGTGTGCAGAAATAAATAATATGCAGCGGAAATAAACAAAACAAGCACACACCACAAGGACACCAAATTTAAGGTGGAAAACCCTAACTGGGTGAAAAACCACCGATCCAAATTGGATTAAATCAAACACTATGAATCTCGCAATTACAAGAACCTCGGATCTCTTCCCCAGATATCCCCTATCCAAGGACTAAAGTTACCTTGTGTCACTTCACGCTTCAGCGACTTCACACCGTTGATTGTAACAGATTCAATCCAGCGTCTGACTCCTCAAATCTTCTCGCAAGAAGACAATCTTCTACAAAGGATGCAGAAGAACTTGGCTCTAGAGAACTTGGCAACACAACTTCATAAAAACTCTAGAGAAGAAAAACTCTCGATGATAATTTCTAACTCAGCACTTTGAGAGGTGAGGCTCTCCCTTTGAATAGCCCTTGAATCCTTTAAATAGCTATAAGGACGTGCTTAAAGTTGCCTAAGATGATTAGGACCAAAACCAACAGTTTGAGCACAATAAGAATAGCAGTTTCCAAAATTCGTAGTTCACTGCGCTTGGTTCGCTCGAGCGGTCATTGGGTGCGCTCGAGCGGACCAGCCTCTGTTTCAGTGCTGGGACAAACCGATCTGTCCACTCGAGCGGATGTGATGGTCGCTCGAGCAGACCCCTCTCTGGTTGATCCGAAAATTTCAGCTCTCTTTGTCCAGCTTTCTTCTTCTAATTCTTTCGTACTTTCTTCTTTTGAGTCCTTCCAATCTTCTATCTTCAGAGTCCTTTTCTAAATAAAAATTACAACTCAAAAGACCCAGAGTTTTGTCCAACCCATGAATTTAGCCAACACTAAAATTCTTAACAATCTCCCCCTTTGGCAATTCATGGACAAAACTCCCTAAGACAATACAATTTGATCTACCAAAAAATGAAACCCAAAATACATTGAATTTATAAAATTAAAAAAATGTAGATCTGCATTGTCTTTGACTCAGTCTGAACTTCTTGTTCTCCCCCTTAATCTGTCATCTTTCTCCCCCCTTTTGTCCATAAATTGACAAAGCTAAGGATAAGAACATGCAGCCTTTTGTCAATTAGGATCAGTAGCTCCCCCTCAAAAGCAACTCCCCCTGAATATATCTTCGTAGCAGCACTGGGGGTCGGAGCTTCAGCTCTTTGATCAGGGCTTTTTACATGTAGCCACCCACACTTGTGTAGTTTGATCTTTCAGCAGCATGTGAGTAAACTCCTTAGGCAAATTAGATTTTCAAATGCAAATTTGAACCATCTTGGGTGGTGAAAAATTCTTCCGCCATTGCTTGGTCTTAGGTAAACTTTGCAGCTTCTTGCAATGGGGACGAATGTGACTGTTTAATCCACAATGATGACAAGTGGATGTGCGTGCAGTGCGTGACACATGCTTTTTCTTGGAGCTACTCGACACATTATTTGAAAGTGCAGTATGTGGAGTAGCGTGTGCAACACTTGAAACAAAAATTGTTTTACCTTTAGCATTCGAAGTGGATGCACCATGATCATAACCAAGACCGCTTCTGTCAAAATAAGACTTCTGACTGGACAAGATGTTTGTAAGAGTCTGCGAACCAGTGTTCATTTTGTTTAGAGAAGCTTGCTTGACTTCTAGCTCTGACAGAGTGATCTTTAGTCTTCCTTGCAGGTCTTGATTTTCAGCTTTAACAGTTTGCAACTCCGTTTTCATATTCTTCATCTCTTGTTCAGCCTTTTCAAGTTTTTGACTCTCAGTAGCCAAACTTTTAGCCATGCAGTTTTTCTGATTTTCCAAGAGATGAATCTTTTCCAGTGCTTGCTCTAATTCAATCTCCAGGGTAGAATTTTCTTCTTGAGCAACCTTGTACTTGATAGTGATCTTGTTACCATACTTGGTCATCTTGACACAATCAGCATAGGTAGTATGGTACAATTCTTCCCAATCTCTCTCTTGATCTGACAACTCATCTTCATCATCTTCATCAGTATCATTGTCAGACACAGACTTAGCCATGAATGCCACAAACTTGCTATTCACATTTTTTGAAGGATCATCCTCATGATCTTTTGCATTTTCCATTTCTTTTTTAGACGATTCTTCATCCCTAGTAGTATTGAGAGCCTTTTGCTTTGTACCTTTTTTCTTGTTGGCACACTCATTAGCATAGCGACCATAATCTTGGCACTCAAAACACTTTGTTCCTTTTGCATGATCCTTCTTCTCAGATCTGAAATTCTTTTTATTGGCTCGTTTTGTCTTCATGTATTTTTTGAAACACTTAATAAACTCAGCCATATCATCTTCAGCATCAGATTCAGAATCAGATTCAACTTTCTTTACAGGCTTCTTTCTTGATTCTGTGATGGCTTTCAAAGCAATATCCTTCTCTTTTGATTTTCCTTTATTCAAACGATTTGCTTCAAAAGTCTAAAGATTTCCAGCCAGTTACCTTGAGGGTATTCAAATCCTTATTTTCTTCAATAGCATCAACTTTAGAATCAAACCTCGAAGGTAGAGACCTCAGAATTTTCTTGACAATTTTGTGTTCTGGTATTTCTTCCCCCAGAATGAAAACATCATTGACAATATCATTCAGCCTTGCATTAAATTGATCAAAGGTCTCATCTTCTTCCATCACGATGGTTTCAAATTCTTTATTCAGCCTTTGCAATTTAGCTTGCTTCACCGTGTCTGTACCCTCATAAACTGTGTATAAGACTTCCCATGCTTCTTTTGCAGTTTTGCAAGTGGAAATCCTTCGAAACTCATCAGCAGACACTCCATTGTATATGTTATTCACAGCCTTGTTATTACAATTGGATGCATGCTTCTCATCCTTCGACCATAGGGCTTTAGGTTTAGGAATAGTTTGTCCATTAACCACAATTGTAGGTCTGGAGTAGCCCTCCTCAACAATATCCCAAACATCATCATCAATGGACTTGAGAAACCCAATCATCCTTTGTTTTCAATATGCATAATTAGAACCGTCTAACAAAGGAGGCTTGGAGGTAGATGTCCCTTCTCTATTGAGCACCATTCTAGAAATCTTGTAGGATCAAACACAACAAGATAGTGCAACCCGCTCTGATACCAATTGAAAATTTTAATTATGGGTCCGCGATCTCTAGATTGGTGTACTCAAGCAATCAAGCCAATAGTGTGCAGAAATAAACAATATGCAGCGGAAATAAACAAAACAAGCACACACCACAAGGACACCAAATTTAAGGTGGAAAACCTTAACCGGGTGAAAAACCACCGATCCGAACTGGATCAAATCAAACACTATGAATCTCGCAATTACAAGAAACTCAGATCTCTTCCCCAGATATCCCCTACCCAAGGACTAAAGTTACCTTGTGTCGCTTCACGCTCCAACGACTTCACACCGTTGATTGCAACAGATTCAATCCAGCGTTTGACTCCTCAAATCTTCTCGCAAGAAGACAATCTTCTACAAAGGATGCAGAAGAACTTGGCTCTAGAGAACTTGGCAACACAACTTCATAAAAACTCTAGAGAAGAAAAACTCTCGATGATAATTTCTAACTCAGCACTTTGAGAGGTGAGGCTCTCCCTTTGAATAGCCCTTGAATCCTTTAAATAGCCATAAGGACGTGCTTAAAGTTGCCTAAGATGATTAGGACTAAAACCAGCAGTTTGAGCACAATAAGAATAGCAGTTTCCAAAATTCGTAGTTCACTGCGCTTGGTTTGCTCGAGCGGTCATTGGGTGCACTCGAGCGGACCAGCCTCTGTTTCAGTGTTGGGGCAAACCGACCTGTTCGCTCGAGCGGATGTGATGGTCGCTCGAGCAAACCCCTCTCTGGTTGATCTAGAAATTTCAACTCTCTTTCTCCAGCTTTCTTCTTCTAATTCTTTCATACTTTCTTCTTCTAAGTCCTTCCAATCTTCTATCTTCAGAGTCATTTTCTAAATAAAAATTACAACTCAAAAGACCCAGAGTTTTGTCCAACCCATGAATTTAGCCAACACTAAATTCCTAACATACTTAGATACCAGATATATTGCATAACAATCAGAATGTGAATGCTGATAAAACTTTATTTCATGCGAGTAGTGTTGGACTTTGTGTACAATTCATGATGTATCCGGCATGCCATGCTGACGGTTAAATTCGTTTCTCTTGATTGACAGTTTTTTTTTCAGAAGTTAGAGTTTGCACGGTGGAAGTTCACCTTTTGTTATGCTCTAGAGGTATATGATGAGGCTATTGAAATCATTGTACTTAATGTGCGAGAAACAAGAAAGCTAGCTAGTTGGCAACCATGAACCACACCAAGCAATAGCATTTAGTTTGAGTACCATATTTCCTCATCAAGTTGTGCTATTTCATATCAAATCTGAGAAAACACTTGTTGGTCAAAGGTATTTTTGCAACTCATGAGACCCTATGTCAGTTTGATATGTAAACTCACGCTCTAAGCATTGTATTGTAAATTTGCTCCTTAGGGTATGGTATGTGCATTGTCTAACAAAGTGTATTTATCTTGATAAGAGCAGGGTGTGCTGAGGTGTGAAGTGGTTCAGAAAGATGTTATAAATGGGATTTTTAGGAAGATTTTCATTTTTCAATTATTTTGGCTACTTCGAATTGAAAATGTTGTAAGAATGAGAAGTGTTAATCTTTTCACATTTTTTCGCTTGGCATATGATCTGCAAGACCTACCTTACACAAATTGTTATAGACTGCATGATTGCTCATCACCAACTTTGTTCAGACTTACATATTCTTGGATACTATAGTCATTGTCTTTTATTTTGACTTCTTTGTAGTGTGCCGATGGATTGCATCCTTTATTTTTATAATCCTTGGTGGAAAGGTGTAAATGAAGTTCAAATTATTATTAATATAGCCATGTAACATGTCACACAATTACATCGATATCACGTCAAGAATATGATTGACAAAACTTGGAGGGAAAAGCAGTAATATTTTTAGCATCCCTGGCACAAAAACAACTAGTTCCCAAGCATATTTTTTATTTTTCAAAATATTTACAAGTAGTCTCTCACTAGTCTCTTCCTTTTCATTCTTTCTCACTTTCTACTCTTCATTACTCACTTCATCAGCTCTCCTGCTACATATCTTCTTTAACAACCATCAATTAAGTGACTTAACACACTCGAGCACTTACAAGGCTTTCGACTGAGCCAATGTCTTCAACTGCAACTTCACCCGGATCTGCATGTTAAGCGCTGCTAGCTCAAACACAATATATGATCCCACCCCAACCCACCCCCCCCCCCCCCCCCGGCCACTTTTTCTTCTATTTTATGCTGTATTTACTGTGCCCCCTTCCCCTTTTTTTCTAGACTGTATTTACTGTGCATGTTCTCTCTTTCGTTTTGTTTTACTTGAATGAAGAATGATCAAGAGAAAAACCAGTTTCTCAATCAACTGCCACACAGAAAAGAAATGAAAATTCAAATTATACACCATCATCACAAAGATCCTCCCATCGAACAAAACAATCCCACCCCCATCAGCCATGTCAAGCTTGAGGTTTATATTGAATAAAAGATTTCAGCATCATCTATACCTGAATGCGTCAAGCTCTCCAAGAGCAACAAGTGGTGTTTGCTTACGATTTCCCCTCAATTCCATCTCAATCAATCCTTCCAGCACCTCTGGGTGATGGCTGGCGCCAATAGCAGATCTTGTTGATGACACAAGTCGAACCTTAGATAAGGCAATAAATGCATTCCTAGTTAGGCAAGGTTGTGCTTCCAAGCTCAAGTGCATTTCTTGAGGTGGGGAGGTAGTCTTTATTAGTCTTGCAATCATTAAAAATTCCTGCCAATTTTAGCTAAAAACTCGAAGAAGAATTCAACTTTTAGGAGGGAAAACCACAGAAGCAATGAAGTTTCTCCAAGATCTGATGGGATTATGAGTTATGATGCCTCAGATACATCATGGATAAGGAACGCACATGGGTTTTACACAAAAAGAGTGAAGTATTACATGATATGTTGCCTATTTTGAAGTATGTAGGCATGACAGTTTATTAGGGGTTTTGGTAGATTTCGTTGGGTTTGCACTACATGAACATAACATTTTCAGTTATAAATTGGGGGATGAAGATATTTGCACTTAGTTTACTAGTAACCTGAATACCATGCACAACGGGATTATTAGTAAACCAAGATATTTGAACTCTGATGGTGAATCCAAATGGGCCAAAAAGAAATAACAACATAAATAGAATATCAACTAAAATGACAGGCTTATATACATGGCATTCCCAGTCCAATGCCACTGTTAATTACCATGCTGATGATTGAAAGGAAAACCTTGGATAAGGTTCGTTGCTGGTATGTAACCAGGCATGCTATTGAATGGGGTGAGGTAACGGCACACCTCTCAGCAGTCCATGCAGCAGATGAGGTGGTCGGGAATTTTCAGTCATGGGCATGTGCGGCATTACAGAATGCACTGGATCAAACCTAGGCCTACTTGGACCAATGAAAGGTTGAGGGATGATATTTGGTGGAAAAGAATGCTATGGATCTTGATGAATGCGTTCTAGGGCAAGAGGATGTTGATCTAGTGGGTTGAAGGGAGGCACTGCATTATTCATCTGATGAGGAAACTGAGGAGGCCGCCCATGTAAATGCTTGTACGGACCCACAGACTCCAATGGATCATATGGACCATGGAGTACTGGCAGACCTTGCAAACCAGACACCATGGATCTTTTATTTTTTTAAAAGGGTATTAAGAGTTGTCATCTTATCTACAATCTCAACCAGCAACTGTTGTGATCGTGTGTGCGGAAGCGTGCGATCAACGAGCAAACAAAACAATCAAGCCACACAAAACACAGATTTACGTGGTTCGGTGATTTCACACCTACGTCCACGGACAAAGCTCATCTTCTTCTTCTTTCACTAATCAGAGTTTTCCTACTATTAGGGTTACAACCAAAAGAGATAATATATAGTTTTAACAAAGACTAAATTACCCCTCAACCCTAATACAAATGAATTGGGCCTAAAAACGAGCCAAAACCCATAAACCCAACAAATCTCCACCTTGGCGAGATTTGCAGGTCACAAAAATTTTCCACCTTGGCATGCAATCACATGCCTCCAAATGCGCCCGTAGGCGCCATACACCCAAAAGTGCTCAAAGTCGCAGAATGGTGATCAAGTCCTTAAACTTGACCCTAGTCACAACCTTAGTCAGCATATTTGCATTTTTCAAATACCTCTTTTCTTCTTTGTAGGTGTTCGGAACAGATTCTTCAACCATTGGAAGTGCATATGCCACCATGTTAGTTAACCGTTTAGGTTTTCGAATATTTCTTTTTGGTCTACTGGCTGCAATAGAATCTGCTTGCTCATGTGGAGGCTCTTGGGCTGGAGTCTCCTCCTCATCTGTATCATCACCCTTTAACTCAACTAGGATGACATCAACTGGAGTCTCCTCCCCATCTGTATAATCATCCTCTGACTCAATTGGAATGATATCAAACTCCACCTGCTTCGATTTATCATTCGCCTTGCTCTCCTCCTGAGAGCCATTTTGCTTGTTCTGTTTCCACATGGCAGATTCATCAAAAGTCACATCCCTACTCATAACAAGTTTCTTTGAAGTTGGACACCATAGCCGGTATCCTTTCACACCACTGCTGAAACCCAAGAATATAGCCTTCTTGGCCCTTGGATCCAACTTATTCTTTGTGACATGGAAATAAGCAGGACAACCAAATATATGCAATTTATCATAATCAGTAGAGGGTTTTCCAGACCATACCTCAATGGGTGTTTTTCCATCAATCGAAGCAGAAGGTAACCTGTTGATGAGATGACATGCATAAGCAACTGCCTCACCCCAAAACGCTTTGCCTAATCCAGAATTAGACAACATACACCGAACTTTCTCCAAATAGTGCGGTTCATGCGTTCTGCCACCCCATTCTATTGCGGAGTCCCACTAACTGTAAAATGCCTCACGATCCCTTCATCCTGACATACTTGCAAGAACGGATCAGACTTGTACTCTCCACCGTTATCTGACCTGAGCCTTTTGATCTTTCTGCTAGTCTGTGTTTCAATCATTTTCTTCCACTTCAAGAACACATTCAAGACTTCATCCTTGTGCTTCATTGTGTACACTCATACTCTTCTGGAGAAGTCATCAACGAATGTAACAAAGTAATGCATACCTCCCAAAGATGCCACTTTGGTATGACCCCATACATCCGAATGAACATAGTCTAGTGTACCTTGAGTGCGATGGATCGTGGTACCAAACTTCACTTTTGTTTGCTTGCCAAAAACACAATGTTCACAAAATCCCAACTTGTAGGTCTTTGCACCTTGCAATAAGCCTTGCTTAACCAAACCCTGCAATGCTCTCTCCCCAGCATGCCCTAGACGCATGTGCCATAATCTGGTAGTGTCTATAACAGTCTCATTCGAACTATTAGATATTATCGCTGCTCCACCTACAACTGTACTCCCTTGCAAGAAATACAAATTACCTCTTCGGACACCCTTCATCAACATAAGTGCACCATAAACAACTTTTAGAACTCCACCTTCCATGGTAATCTTGAAGTCTTTGGAGTCTAAAGCACCCAATGAGATGAGATTCTTTTTCAAGTCCGGTACATACCGAACATCTGTCAAAACTCTAACTGCTCCATCATGCATTTTCAAACGGATTTTTCTTATCCCTTTTGTTTTGCAGGCACTATCATTTCCCATCAAAACTGTTCCACCATCCAACTCTTGAAAACTGGAAAACCATTCCCTGTTGGGACACATATGATAGGTACAACCCGAGTTTAAAATCCACTCATCAGAATGACATACGAATGAAGAAACAGTCAAATTAAATTCAGAATCATCATCCCCATTGTGTCCAATGTTTGCATCAGATTTATCTTTGTCCTTGTTTTTCAACTTTGGACAATCCTTCTTCCAATGCCCCTTTTTATGACAAAATGCACATTCATCTTTTGCAAGTGGCTTTGATTTTCCTCTCGATTTAGAATAAGAGTTACTACTAGATGTTCTATCATCTGATCTGCCTCTTACTATCAATGCATCAAACGATGAGTCCCTATGGGCCTGTTTGTCCTTCTTCCGATATTCATTATTCATCAAAGCAGCAGACACAACATCATATTTAACCTCAGTCTTCCCGTTGATCAAAGTGTGGGTAAAATGATCATAACTATCGGGAAACGAATTCAGAAGAAGTAATGCCTTATCCTCATCATCAACTTTCACATCAATGTTCATCAAATCAGCAATAATCTTATTAAAATCATCGAGATATTCAGTCATAGAAATACCTTGACGATATTCGAAGCGGAAAAGTTTCTTCTTCAAATAGATCCGATTTTCCAAGCTCTTGGTCATATACTTTTCCTCCAATTTCGGCCACAACTCTTTTGCAGAAGTTTCTCTCATCACTGAGTATTTCTGATCCTTCGCGAGACACAATCTGATGGTGCTACATGCCTGACGATTGATCTTCTGTCATTCCTTATCTTCCATCTCTGAGGGTTTATCCTCTAGAGCAATTTCCAACTCTTGTTGGCTTAAAACATCTCTAACCTCACATTGCCATATACCAAAGTTATTGGTACCATCAAATTTCTCGACTTCAAATTTTGCATTTGAGATGGTTGTCTTTGTCGATGATGAGCTCGCCATATTTTTTCTGTTTTCCAAAATATCAATCCACTCCTTTCAGATCGTAGACCTCGTCGATACGAATCCAACAAAAAAAATGGAGCTTAATTCTGAGTCCGGATGGCTCCAGAAATCACAAAACAAATCTGGCCATCCAATTGGTCAAATCTGTCTTGACCTTACAGATGACGTCAGGATGACGTCAGCGGCTGCTGGTGGCTGAGTTCTACTAAACTGGACTTCTTCGAAGTGGGTCGGGTTGAACCGACCCGAAAACTGAACCTGAAAATAAAATGAACAGGTCTTATTCCTTTCGATTCTGGGTTCTGAAACAAGAACCAGATGGAGACTTTGTCGTCTCTCTTCCTTAACGACGACGAAGCACCGCCAACGATGGCAGCGATGGGGCAGTGGCCGGTAGTCCTCCTTCTTCGGTCAAGTTCCGCCGAAGATGGCGACGGGCGGCAAAAGACAACCCCGGCGATGATGGTGACAAGCGACGGTGGCGGTCCTCTTCTCCAGCAAAGGTCTGCGCAGCAGCCGTCAAAAAACCCAATTGGTTTTATGCAACTGACTAATTGATCTCCTCTGTGCACTGCGGCAACAATCCGAACCAGGATTTCTTCTCCCTCGAAGACTAACAAACCAAGGGCCTGTTCGATCTACTCTGATCAATAAAGGGCGTGACCCACTACTGTGATTAGAAGAACCTTGTCTTCTCTAATATGCAAGATCCGACCTCCTGCAACTCCCAAAATGCGTGGCTGCTGTTCCCTGTTCCAAAACAGAGATCAACTTCGTCGACCTCGGTGTGAGATTGAGCCTTTTGCGAGATCCTATCCGATCTGCGCCGTTGATTGCATACCACAACAATGCTCTGATACCAATTTGTTGTGATCGTGTGTGCGGAAGCGTGCAATCAACGAGCAAACAAAACAATCAAGCCACACAAAACACAGATTTACGTGGTTCGGTGATTTCACACCTACGTCCACGGACAAAGCTCGTCTTCTTCTTCTTTCACTAATCAGAGTTTTCCCACTATTAGGGTTACAACCAAAAGAGATAATATATAGTTTTAACAAAGACTAAATTACCCCTCAACCCTAATACAAATGAATTGGGCCTAAAAACGAGCCAAAACCCATAAATCCAACAGTGGCTCCAAGGATACCCTAGTGGCACTCCCAACATGCATAAATTGGGTTGTTTCATGATGCAATGGATCACTGTCGCGACCCCGGAACGGATCCCCGGGCCCGCGACGGTGCGTATGTTCCAATTACCATTAAAGCTTTTGCTTTCCCACAGGTTCCCGCGGTGAGGATTCCCAAAGAAACACGCGAAATCTGACTCACATGATCAAGTATGCGGAAGCGTGTAGCAAAACACATCAAGCTGAGCACCAATAAAGTATTTAAGTGCCATGACAAATAATAACAAGACATAGTATCAAAGAAAGAAGCTAACATGGCATTTCCATTAAGTTCAAGTTATAAAACTATCACCAAAGTTAAGTTTTAGGTATAATCCATAAGAGGCCAACAGAGGCCAATACACTTCTCCAAAATATTCAAAAGAACCCTAGGACAAAGATGACGAGACTCGAGAACCCGCCCGACGTCTAGATGACATCGTCGGGCTGCCACTCTCTCACAGGGGTTGGCTCACAAGCCTCCTCCTGACGCTCCTCCTCAAGGGTAACGTCTCCTGCACCTGGGCACCAACAAACAAGGGTCAAACACAACGGTTTGGCAGGTAATCAATTTAGGAGCAAGCATGAACAATAATGTTTAAGAAAACATATAAGCAATACTTGATTTGAAATACTATCATGACTGAGGTACATTTGTATAACTAAATAATTGAACTGAGGTACTAAAACAAACTAGTATGAGTACATAATATATCATGAATAGTTACAATCCACAAGGAGCCCATCCTTTCTCTATCATTTATATATAATGAAAAGAGCAAGCACGCACGACAAGCACGATATACATAATATAAGCACGACACGATTTCCCACAAAGACGGGAATTCCGGCCGCGGAACCGGACACGCACGATGTGTAATAAATACACGACCAGTCTGCAGACAGTCCACATGTTTAAGGATCCCCAGACAGTGGATCAAACTGAAAGGGCAGTCCAAGCTCAGTGGTGTTACTAAATTCATGAATGCACAAAACACGCGAAACACTATCAAAACTTGTCGAGATAAAAAAAGGGGGAAATCACTTATCAAAACACGATGAACACGACTAGCAAGGGCATAATTATTATGCATAACACGCTTAGGAAGTGATCCCCTTTTTCTTGAAACACGTCTTCAAAACTAGCTTGTACTTAAACTTCAAGACAAGCACACGGTGATATTCATTGTATCAAAACCAAAGTACGAACACAAGGCCTATCAAGCTCATGCAAGGACCTTAGGTTGATCGTTGTGCAGCCGAAGCCTAGATGTTGGGATTAAAATAAAATTGGTGCCCCAGAGGTTCAAGGACATCTCGGGTTTCGAGTGCATAATATCAGGCTAAAGGCCACTTAGCATGTTCTGGTTTTCATTCTTGCAAAACTCTTCAAAACAGGAAATTTGTCAATTTCGGTCACCTCGCGGTCAGGTGTCGGCTAGCCGAACTAAGGTCTGGCAGCTAGCCGCCAGCTGACCGACGAGCTGACCGCTGGAAATCAGGTCCAACACAGCCCTCTGGAAAAGGAACCGAACTAACTGCGGTTAGCTTACGGTTAGCCAACTGAGACTTGGCGGTTAGCCGTAAGCTGACCGTAGGGCTGACCGTGGGAACCCAGTCTGAAACATATCTCTCGGGAAAAGGAACCGACAATGCACGGTTGGCCAGCGGTTAGCCGAGATGGGGTATGGCGGCCAGCCGCTCGCTGACCGTCAAGCTGACCGTAACTCCCTGGCGAAATGTCAGCTTCTGGAAAGGGAACCACCGAGCTCGGTCAGCTCGCGGTTAACCGAAATGAGGATTTCGGCTAGCCGCCAGCCGACCGACGGCTGACCGAAACTGCACGGGAAATGCAGTTCAGTGCAGATTTTCACATTTCTTTCTTCCCTTCTTCTTGTTCCTCATTCCACTTGTACTCCCTGAGCCTACATGCTCTCCAAGGGAAAAAACACACATTTTTTTCCAATTTCAAACATTCAATCCAAGGAAAACATGATCATGAAGCTTATAAACATATCAAATGCACAATTTCTAAAATAACAATGGAATCAAAATACACATGCACATTGAACCTATAAAGATTACTTGCCTTGCCCAAATGCTAAACACTCTTCTCCAAGCACTTCACTCAAGCCAATCCAAAGACTACAAAAACCCATGGAAACCGCACAAAACTCAATCAAATCTTGAAAACAAGAAACCCATTTTACCAAAAGGGTTTGTAACATGGAAAACAAGATCTTTAAGGAACTAAAAGACTTTATGAAAAGCATGGTTTGAAGCTCTTACCTAGAGAAGGTCAAACAAGAGAGGAGGGAGAAAATGTAGAGCTTGTTCCACAAAAAACTCCAAGAAATTTGTACCAATAGAAAGCTTGCAAGGAGATAAAGAAGATGGTATTCTTAGAATTTCCTTTGGTGATCTCTAGCTATGTCATGCAAGGTGAGGAAGATGGAAAAGAAAGAGGGGTTTTCCAGCCCTAGGTCAAGGAAGTTGCAGAGATTGGGGGAAATGAATGAAAAGAGAGGGAGATAGGGCTTAAGTGAATATAATGGGCCCCAATCAACGTGAACTTTGAAACGACAAAAACATGATCTTGTGGACCTCGGATGACTTCGACGAAGAAGGATAAAACGATCGTCGAAAAATCTAGTTTCCAAAAAGTATATTTTTGACATGGTTTTGAGATCTCGAAAATTATGTCCAGATTTGTGCATAAAAGACAATTTTACCCTCTTTGGGCCAAAACATGGGCCTTTGGGCTTCAAACATGAATGTACTTAAAACGAAAGTTGTAACACATAGAAAAACCATTCAAATGAAATCAAGACCACAATCACACGGAGACCGATACGATCCTCCCAAGCTTACACGTGCACTCAGGCCTTCCTTAGTGTGTCAGACTAACACTAAACGTTCTCAAAATTCCCAAAGCTATGTCCAAGACTAAACTAATTACTTCTAACCCAACGACCACTAAACCCACTTAGGACTAAACGCATACTAATCGCACACTAATTGACTTGGTCTGGGTCGGAATCTAACAATCACCAACCGCAATCAAGCTCTCTTCTTCAAGCAGTTGAATATCCGGCACTCTTATCAGCTCTGCTTACAAAAACCACCATCAGTTTCAAGCTTCAAGCCCTTGAGTCGAAGATCATTGAAACTTAACCAATGCCCTTCGATCTTATAAGGTTGTGGTAATACTATATGGTTAGGCTTGTTGGATACTTGTTCGCTAACAATAGAATGAAAGAAATCATCATCTGCAATTGAAAATGACCCATGATGTTCAGGAACAACAATTGTAGAACCCCTTTGGACGGACTGGAGCTTCCACCGAGTGAGGCTCGTTCATGAAGGCACTGCCAAACATTGTTGCAAGAGTCAGTGTTTTTTCAGTGGCACAAACATTTTTAGCAGTACTAATCATGTTATCAGGAACACCAACCTTGTCAGAAGAACCTGCCTCAAGATTGGGGGTAGACATTGTAAGCCTCCCTTTTGAAACAATGAAATAAGAATTTGGGATGCATGATCATCCACATAAGTTTTTTGTGTTTCAATTTTTGCATCCAAGAAGTGCTGCTTATTATAACCACTGCCCTCAGCCTTGGCCAAGATGGATTGCTCAAGGTCTTCGCATTAAGCACTCCGGAACCTGCATCTGGTTTGTCAGAGCGATAAGATGGCTTAAGAACTCCAACTGTGGTGGAAGTTGCAGCAGTGGGGATTATAAAGTTCTGGGCAACTTCAGTATTTTCAAAAGGGAATACTCTCAAGATGTTGATGATGCCTTTCTCATTAGAAACTTTAGACACTTGGGGTCCATTATCATGGCTGGCAATTAATGAAAGCAAGTCTCTGGCTTTTGAAGATGAAGTGTCATGTATTGGTTTCAAAATGAGGTTGATATGAAAGCATGCATATGCGCTTGGAATTGATAAGCTCAACTTCTTCAAGTAACTAGAACTTGTAAGCTTGCGACGATTGGGCGCTCCACGTGTCCCCATCATATTTAACATCGTTATGCTACAGGGCAACAAAATGACTTAACGGTGTCGTAGCTACTTACAACTTATAACAGAAGTATTGAAAACAATTGTCGAAACACGAAATGTTAAGAATGTGTTGCAATAATATCTAGGGGTGATCATCGACCAGGCTAGGCCCGGCCAAGGTTGGGACCTCTGTTTTAGTACTTGGGCCGGGCTCGGGCTTCTTATTTCAGCCTGTTTCATAGATGGGCCAGGCTTGGACTCAGTTGTAGAGAGCCCAAAGCCCAGCCCGGCATGATTGGAAAAATCTAAATAGGTAAAATGTGGAGAAGGGGATTTTGAACAGTGGCCTTTCACCTTAATGGTGAAGTTCGAACCACTTGAAAATGCTATAATTTTGCTTTCTTTTTAAATTGTATATTAATATCGGGCTGGGCTCGGGCTTATACATTTCCAATCGGGCCGGGCTTGGGCCAACTCCTTAAAGCTCAATTCGGGCCTGGGCAGGGCTTGGACAAACCGATTAAAAACCGAGCTGGGCTTGGATATTCCTTAGCCCGGCCCATGAACACCCCTAATAATATCAAGATCTATGGACCGGGCCGGGCCTAGGCATGTGTTGTCCAATCCCGTCCCGAATATTGTCCAATCGCGGCCCTAAATTGAGTAGTCCAATGTAAAATCCCAAACCGTACAGGCTCGGGCCGGGCCTGGGCTTTGGCATTTTCATCAATGGAGATGTCTTTTTTCTTCTTAATGGGTGAAGCTCATCTTAATAAAGATGGTAATGATGGCCGGATAAGGGGCAGACCAAATTTAAGCTTGATCAAATTTCAAAAGTTCTACATACTACATAGTAGATATTAAGTCTTCAAAATGAAGGGTGACAAATCTATAAAAAATTTCAAACCTAAACTCAATAGTGGATCCAGTCCAAGTGTCAAATTGAGTCCACTGCCGATTCATGGTGTGGGTTTTTTGGTGTAGAGTAGGAAGTGATTGAATTCATGAGAAAGAGTGGAGGGAAGAGACATTTTGGAGGGAGTTTTTGGAGGGTTCCCATTGAAATATGTAAAAATTAGTAAAATAATATTGCAAGCGGGCCGGGCCGGGCCTGAATGGGCTGGGCATGCTCTATCCATTCCCAGTCCCATTTTGATCGGGCTTTCAAATAATTGTCCAAGCCCAGCTTGTTGGGCTCAAATTTTTTTAAAAACCCTGTGTTTTCGGGCTTGGGACGGGCCGGCCTGAGCCAGATACCCATTTTAACAGGCTAAATTGACAAGCCTATCAGGGTCCTAGCTTCCCATCTTACAAAGAAATGATGAGGAGATATAATTTAACTTTGTCATCATACTAGTTCACACAGGCACTCATCATTTGCCAACATTCAAATATGCTTCTAACAACTCTTGCTAAATTATTAGCAATAAATATTCTATTTCTCACTAGGAAGTATGGATACGATATACGATATGATATGGACACATTGGTACGTCAAAACCTAAATAATAAAGATACGGATATGGCTAGAACTATAATAAAATATATTAATATAATTTTATTATGTATAATAATTGTAATTTTGAAACCAGTTCAACAGATTCAATCATTTAGTTGGTTAAAAATCCAATAGGGTAGCAGTGAAAGTAACTTTCGATGACTTCTTTTTTCTACATTAAATCACATGGGTGGGCCATTCACACACAATCTCTTTATCTCCCTATATTTGATTGTTTCCAGTCCCGTATCCTAAAATTTAAAAAGAAATAAATTTTGGTGAAACTCCTTAAACACACAATTTGTCCCCTCAAATTAAGATTAATTTTTACAATTCACCCCTTGAATTAAAGAAATTTAACTGATGCCACTTTGCTTCAATTGACAGACGGTGTTGCATTTTCCGTCTAATGATCAAATGCCACGCACGTGTTAGAGATCAGGGACAAACAATAATCTTTTTTTTTATATAACGGAGGGTGTCCTTGTCACGCCCCCGAACCGAAACCTCGGGGGCGGGAAATGGGATTAAGGCATAATTATATTTTACTTCTCCCAAGATCCGCGTGTGTGAAGACAACACATTCCAACACATTCTAAATATTTTGCGGAAGCATTTGTGGCGTTGCGACCCGAAGTCCGTGGCCATCGGATTCCGCGTCGCACTCAACCTTTAGCACATAGCTATATATCAAGAATCATATCAGACTGGAGTAACCATCACAATAAATTACAGAGCTGACAGTAACAGGATATTACATTCCCAAATATGTTCAAGTTACAATTATCAATGTACATTAATTAAGAATCCCAAGAAAAAGGCTAATAAAAGCCATACAACAATAAGCTATAAACTACTACCCAAATGTGACGTAGCTCCGATGTCAGACTCAATGTCTACATGACATAGCCGACAAAACAACCTGCAAGGCATGGCTCTGCAGCCAACAAAAGCACTCAACTCGGGGCGAAGAAATCTGAACCTGAGTACCAAAAGTAGTGGGTCAGACACGACGGTCTGGCAGGTGGATGAAAAGAACACAATATAGCGAATAATAATACAAATGATAAATCATGCTATTTGCTCAAAATGCTGCATATAATTAAACGGGTGAAAACTCAGGAACCTCGGACAAAACATGTATTCTTTTCAAACATGGTTAAAACAGGAAGATCTAATAAAGCATATGTTCATTTACATCATCTATAAAAGCATAGATATTTGACAATCGGGTGTTCGTGGAAAACATGTATGAATATGGAAGTTTGGCAAAACCACGTTCATTTAAACATATTTCAAAGCATGGATCTTCAACAGATCGGGCATTCCTTTAAAACAGGTATAACATAGGGATCTGGCAAAACGCGTGTCATTTAAAACATATTCTTAAGAATGGATGTTAAATAGCTCGGGTAATCATTTGAAACAGGTATAAACATAGAAACCTGACAAAACACGTGTCATTTAAAACATATTTCAAAACAGGGATATTTAACAAATCGGGTATTCATTTAAAACAGGTGTAACCCAAGAAATCTGACAAGACTAATGTTCGTTTAAACCTATTCCAAAGTATGGATATTTAAACAAATCGGGAATCATGTAAAATAGGTATAAACATAGGAATCTGGCAAAACAAGTGTCATCTAAAACATATTTCAAACCATGGATATTTGACAAATCGGGTAATCATTTAAAACGGTATAAACATAGGAATCTCACCAGCCAAATGTCATTTAAAACAAGGCACGGATATTTAACAATTCGGGTATTCATTTAAAACATGTGTAACCCCATAAATCTAGTAAAACCATCGATCGTTTGAAACATATGTAAAAGCATGGGTATTCGCCCAACCGGCATCCATTTAAAACATGTGCGGGTACAAAGAACAGAAAACAATATAATAATAACTGAATTTACATTGGAGAATATTAACACTTGTTTAAATAACACTTTCATCAAGGAAACGAATCATTTATCGGAAAGCAAGTAAACAATATAAAACATGTCGGGTATCCAAGGAATCGGGAACTGGCAAGATGGCAACCACACGAAGCTAAGTCCTCTATCACTAAAGCGATAGAGCAATAACTAGGCCCTGATCTCAGTCACTCGAGGTGAGGAGAAACAGGGGATCTCATAAATACATATACATATACTAGGCCCTGATCTCAGTCACTCGAGGTGAGGAGAAACAGGGGATCTCATGAATGCATATACATATACTATACGGGACCACGGTAGCGAGCCGGGCATCGGGGACCACAGTAGCAATCTGCGGTATCGGGACAAGACCACGGTAATAACCGGGTATCGGGACGAGACCACGGTAATAACCAGGTAGCGGGATCCAAGCTGCAGCTGGCGGGACGGGAGGGGGATCTCCAAGTCGGTTGATCAGACCAACAGGGTTATCCAAGCTTAGTGGTGCCGACTCATAGGTCAAATACAATCGAGACAATGCAAGTAATTCAAGTATCAATACATAATCAATCGGGCAAGACGGGGGTGCTCAAGGGCACACTAACATATCATGTGGTGCAATGCACTTCGGGACAAGTAACTGTTACTAGAGTAACTTCAATGCTTTCGGGGAAACAAGTAAATCAAGTACAATAATTAAACGGGTAAAACGGGGTGCTCAAGGGCACACTGTCATATCATGTGATGCAATGCGCTTCGGGACAAATGACTGTTACTAGAGTAACTCCAATGCTTTCGGGAAAACAAGTCATGTAATGCAAATCTCGGGAAAAGAGGTGAAACAATGAACTATAACAATTTCGGGAAAAGTATAAATTTCAAGATCTATTTAAGTGAATAGGGGTCCCGTATGTCGATTATAATCATTACTTGGTACTCCTTGAGTTTGAAGACATCTCGGGCTTCTTATGCACTTTTACTACTTAAAAATCTTAACATGAGCTTATGGGTAGTACTAGATGTTACAATAGCAAGAATCAAGATTATAAACGGTCCATCCTAGGCATGACATTAATCCGGAAACATCGAGCAACCTACTCAGTCATCGAAAGGAATAGAATTAGCGATAACCAAGGAAATAGACTTGTGTTTAGATATAAAGAAGATATCGCGTCGTTCCATCCCGTTCAAGATTGAAATGGATTAACTTCGATGTCACCGAACCCACCGTGAGGAGTGTCGGCTCAAGACATCCTCACACATAGGCCAAACAGTCCAAAAAGGGTAACCAATGAACCACCTAAGACCAAGAATTAGTGTCTAGATCAACACCATTCTTTCCTTTTAGTCCCCTAGTCTTAGAGACCTTAGATTATGGTACAATTGGTCTTAACACTAAGGTATATACCCCTAGGACTCATAGAAAGCCCAAAGGTTTCCAAAAAAAGCAAATATCAAATTTCACTGGACTCAAACTGAGTCCTCCGATCGATCGGTCCGAAGGGCCGATTGATCGGTCGAAATTTCTGTACCAAAATGTACAGGGTCCGATCGATCGGCCCAAAAAGCCTTACTGTTAAAAGACAGGCCGATCGATCGGCCTGTAGGTCCGATCGATCGGACCTGGGCGCAATGCAGGTCCGGGACACTGATTTTTCTCCTCTTTTTCCTTTCCTTCCAACACATGATCAACCACAAAGAACCATAAACAAGATGGTTTAAATACATGTTTCCAAGACAATAACATGAGCTAAAGAGCTCCTCATTTCAAATTCCTCTCTTTCCATTCTTTCCATTCTTTCCATTCACAATTAATCACAAGGTGGAGAAAACTCATTCATGTGAAATCATTTGAAACCTTGACAATATGATGCATACATTTCCAAGAGATTAACAAGGGAGAAATAACTCATCAATAAGCACATCTTGAAATCAATATTAATCATATTAAAGACAACTATTAAAATCACTAAAACCATTAATGAAACAAGATTTTTCTCACAAACATGTTAATAATCAAAACAATCCATTCATCCACTTGCCTTTGACTCTAATCATGCAAACCAAGCTCCTAATCACCTCTCAAGCTCAAGATCCACAATCTCTACGAAAACCCCCAAAACAAACCCAAAAATGGGTTAACCAATGAAATGACAATGAAACTTTCCAATAATCAAGGTGGAGCTTCTCTAAGGCTAGAAGATTACAAATCTAGAAGATGGGAAGAATCACTTACTTGGAAGGTCCTCTAATGGACAAGGTGAGCTCAAGGGAGGTCTTGTGATGGAGGGTTCTCTTCACAAATGGTATCAATGGAAAGCTTGCAAGATGAGGAAGAAGAAGGTGGTCTCCATTTCTTGATTGATGAACTATTGGTATGGCTTGGAGATGAAGAAGCAAGAAGAAGAAGAAGAAGAAACTTGCTAGAAAACCCTAGGCTCAAATGTGTGCTGGAACATGAAAATGGAGAAGGAAGGGGAAGGGTCTCCTTTTATAAACAAGTGAGAATGGGTCCCACAACTTAAAGAACTTGGGTGGCTGAAATCATCTAATTCGGGACCTCGGATGGATTCGACGAAGAAGGAAGAAATGATCGTCGAAATATCTAGTTTCCAAAAAGTGTATGTTTCACGGATTTCGAGAATATCGAGTTTTGGATACAGATTTGGTGTGAAAAGACTGTTTTGCCCTCAAGGCCAAGAAATCGATTTTCGGGTTCTCAAATGGATACGAGATCAACATGAAAGTTGTAGGATTCCTCAAGATGAATGCAACGGGCCAAAAACACAATACGAAACCAATCGGGAAAATCTCACAAGAAAATGCAAAGCCGAAAAGGGAACCCCCAAAGGGCCCCACAAGCTACCAAAGCACTCAAAAGCCCAAAACTAGAAGAAAAACCATTCTAGCTCACAAACTCAACCCAACAAATACTAATCCCACTAAAAGAACTAATCCACAAATAAAACAACACTAATCCAAGAGATTAGGGGTCGGGTTCTCACAGTCCTGGTAGTGCAATTTTGAACCCTCAACCTCCAGGTGCAAACTGTGGCCCTGGGCCAACTGAGCTACCCCTCGGGGTTAGGACAAAACAATAATTAGGGTCAAGACTTAATAATTTTGAATCCTTTTTGTAAATTAAAGTTAAATTTAAAATACTTGTTTCCATTTTTCTTCCTTGTCTTCCTTATCCCTCTCGGCACAAACACATACAAAGGATGCAACCCCACAGCCGTCACCATAGAGTTTTGCTTAGTTCTATTTAGGGAGACCCATTTGATGGGAAAGCAAAAGGAAAGAGGTCATGAACACCATCGCCCATCGGTACCAACTACACCACATGATGACAAGAATTCAAGAAGATGATATAGTAAAAGATGGCTCGGTGAAAGGCGCAAAACTTGGACAAATACTGAATTATTCACCCCCACTGTCCATGATTGAGTTTAGTATTCTGCATGCATGCACTAAGGCTTTGCTTGAATTTGGCATTGCCAACAATACAACATTAACCTAGAGGAGGGAGAAGAAGGCTATTTGGTATGGATGGGTTTGAGGTTGTCCTATTTATGAATAGGAGGGTGGTTTTGATGCCTCTGTCCCTGGGCTTAAAACTCTAACTAAATAGATTATTGGTGCAAACCTAGAGGAGAAGGCTACTTGGATGAGTTTGAGGTTGTCCTATTTAGGAATAGGGGTGGTTTTGATGCGTCTGTCCCTGGGCTGGAACATGGTGGTTGTTGTTGTTGTTATTATTATTATTATTATTAATATTTTGACGAAAAAGCCCAACACCGTGAGTCGGTTGAGACAAAATGGCATCAATTTCTTGGATTCAAATGGTAAGTTGATAAAATTAATATTTTTAAAGATTTCTTCCTGCCACTAATACATTCAAACCGAAGAAAGAAAAATAAATGAATGAATAGAAGCATCACCAATAAATACTAACACAATGCAACATCGGAAATATAGCCAACACCGCTAAAGCAACCACTTAAAAACCATGACCATTATACACTACAAAGTGATAAGACGCATGCCATCAAACTCAAATATAAAGCCTCCAATACCAACAGTTTATGTTACATGGGCTTTTCAAAGTGCACTAGGTAAACATAACAAAACGTCCCATGGGCAGGTGTACGAAATATGTAATGTCTGGTGAGACATGCACCTAACAAGCAAGTCCTGTAACTCTAGTTCATTCTGTACACAGTTGATGGCAAATCAAAATTTGTATCGGACTTTGGACATTGTTTAATTCTCGATGATCTAAGACTTTAGAAGTTAAAGTAACCGGCTAATTTTACAAATTTCCTAGACATGAACAAAATTGTTGTTTCATTGGTCAAGAAGTTTCGAGGATATTGTTTGGGACTTACAGGTAATCCTCAGTTATCTGAAATAGTGTAAGCATTTCATAGTCTCACTAATTTCCTATTTTTGATGTCCTAGTCCAAATAGTGAAGAATGAGGTCGAGCTGCCTGAAAATACTTAAAGCAATTCCAACAGTTGCTATGAATCGTGCTAAAGCTAAAATTTAGCACGATGGATAACAAATCCTAGCTCCAGCAGTGTGCTATCCATCGTGCTAAATTTAGAAGGATGAATAGTATCGTGCTCTCATGACAAAGATCCTCCTTAGCAACCAAAATCCAATAAAATGCCAAAGCTATTATTCACATGTGACTGACGCGGTCGAACACCGTGACTGCTTCAAATGGTGAGATGCCTGTGGATCGATTAACTAAATTGTTGTAATCAAATTCAGCCATAGGTAGAATTTGATCTCATGTTGTAATATGATCACGTACAATGCATCGTAACAGTTGTCCAAGGCTTCTATTAACAACTTCAGTTTTCTCATCAGTTTGTGGATGGTAAGCAGTAGAGAAGTAAAGCTTTGTCTTGGCTATCATCCACAATGTCTTCCAAAAGTAACTCACAAATTTGGTGTCACGATCTGAAACAATTGTCTTGGGGAGGCCATGAAGACTGACAATTTCTTTCAAGAATAGTTGAGCTACCTTGTAGGCATCGAACGTGGTGTTGCATGGAATGAAATGTGCCATTTGAGAAAAACGATCAACAACAACAAAGATGGAATCAACTTTCCGTGCAGTCTTTGGAAAGACCTAACACAAAATCCATGTTGATATTTTCCCATGGGACATGAGGAATAGGCAAAGGCTGATATAAACTTGTATTCTTCTTGTTACCTTTAGCCAATTGACAGGTGTGACGTCGTTCACATATGCTGATAACATTAACTCTCATGCGCGGCCAATAGAAACGGTCATCCATGAGAGCGATTGTCCTGTCACATCCCAAATGACCACTACAACCGCCTGAATGCAATTCATGAACAACATGTTCTCAAATAAAAGTAGCAAGGAGGCAAAGTTTGTTACCTTGGAAAAGAATCCATCATGTATGTTATAATGAAGGTGCTTGTCCGTGTCGCCGTTAAGAAAATCCACGTAGATTATGCCCAAAATCCTTGTCATTTGTGTACTCTTGCTTTATTTGCTCAAAACATGTGATAGTGATTGCCATAGTAGTGAAGAGATGTTTCCGGCAACTTAAAGCATCAACAACTTGATTTTCTTTGCTAGTTTTATGGCGGAGACTGAATGTGAATTGTTGAAGGTAAGAGCTCCATTTAATGCGACGATCACTAACATGATGTTGTGACTGTATATGCTTCAAAGCCTCATGATCAGAATATAAGACAAAGTCGTTGCCAACCAACTAATGACGCCAATGTCGCAACGCTTGCACAACGGCGTAGAGTTCTAGATCATAAATAGAATATCTGCGTTTGGCATCGGAGAGCTTTTCGTTGAAAAATGCAATCGGGTGACCTTCTTGGCTAAGGACTCCTCCAATGCCGATCTAAGAAGCATCAGAAGCAACCTCAAAGACTTTGTTAAAATCTAGAAGTCGTAGGACAGGGGCTTCCGTGATCTTGCGCTTGATTTCTCCAAATGCTTTAGTTGCTGCACTTGTCCATTTAAATTCACCCTTTTTCATACAAGTAGTGATTGGAGCCATAATACTGCTGAAATCGCGAATGAACCTTTTATAGAAAGTAGCAAGTCCGTGAAAACTACAAACTTCAATGAGAGTTGAGGTCATCTTCTTCTTCACCTCCTTGAGAGCTTCCTCTTGATAGTTTTGTGGAGAAAACCCTCCATTCCAAGACCTCCTTTGAGCTTACCATTGCCACTAAAAGACCTTACAAGTAAGTAACCACCCTCTTCTTCTATAATTGTGTTCCTCTAGCCCTAGGGAAGCTTCACCTTCATTGTTGAAAGGTTTCTTTTGCTATTTCATTGTTTGACCATTTTAGGGTTTGTTGTTTGGGGTTTTGCTCATAGTTTGGATTCCTTGCTTGGAAGAGTATTAGAGCTTGAATGCATTGTTAGAAGACCCAAGGCAAGTGGATGATATGATCTTTTATGAGCTTTCAATGTTTTTATTAGAAATGTGGTTGGTTTTATTAAATGCCACTCATGCCTATTTATTGCTTTCCTTTGAAATAAATGCTCATGAAGAGCCTTGTTAATGCATTTATAGTCATAAAAGAGTATTGGTTCATAGCTTTTAATTCCTCTTGTTTTCCTTCAAATATATATATATATATCATGTGTGAAATGGTTTCCTCCTCTCTTTGCTTGTATGGAATGTGATATGGATGGAGGAGAATGGGATGGATGTGGTTGGAGATTTGAGGTCATTTGAATGGAGATTTATACTCCTCATTTGATGCATGAAAGTGGTTAAGAAGGGGTTGTAAAAAGGAAGAGTTATTGTGGAGCTGAACTAGTCCAAATTCAGTTTCTGGACAGTTCGCTCGAGCGACCTGTCCAGGAAAGGGTTCGGAGCATTCCAGTAGCTTGGTCGCTCGAGCGGACATCCCAGAACTCATTCCAGAGAGTTGTTCGTTCGAACGCATTTAAATATTCGCTCGACCCAATGAGTTCGTTCGAACGACCTCAACTTCGCTCGACCGAACCCACCCAGACAGCCATTCCAGAGAGCGACTCGCTCGAGCGAACTCTCCAGTCCGCTCGAGCGAGGGGCCCTGTTGGGCAAGGCTATGTTGGGACGATGTTTAACTATTTCAATGTTTGGGTCTATTCTCTAGGAACCCCTCGATGGCAAGGAGATTTGCTAAACAATGTACGAGGTCATTCGTGGAAAGAAACCATGTCACAAAGATTTCATTCGAAGTTTTGAAACTTCAAGGTGCATAAGGAGGCCGGATGTCTTCTAACTCGAGGAGTACCAAGTCTTTATTATAATCGACATTCGGGACCCCTATACACTAAATAGATCTTGAAACCAGTATTTTACCCGAAATTGTTATAGTTCATTGTTTCACTTCATTCCAAGATTTATATTATATGATTTGTTTTCCCGAAAGCATGATAGTTACACTAGTAACAGTCATTTGTCCCGAAATGTATTGCCCGATATGAAATGACAGTGTGCCCTTGAGCACCCCCGTCTTGCTCATTTATTTATTGTACTCGATTTACTTGCATATGTCTCAATTTTTTATTTGTCCTACGAGTCGGCATCACTAAGCTTGGGTACCTTGTCGGTTTGATCCACCGACTTGGAGATCCTTTTCCCGTCCCGCCAGCTGCAGTTTGGATCCCGATACCCGGTCGATTACCGTGGTCCCGTCCCGATACCCGGTTCGCTACCGTGGTCCCGTCCCGTATATTTATATTATTTATATGATTTGTGTTGGATCTCCTCACCTTGTGTGATTGAGATCAACGTCTCGTTATACTGTTGTCACTTTAGTGACAGAGGACTTAGCTTTATGTGATTGCCATCTTGTTAGTTCCCGATTCCTTAGTTACCTTATATGTTTTACCTTATTTGCCTGTTTTCTAACAAATGATTCCTCTACTTTATGAGAGTTATTGTTTAAACAGATTTCTATGCTTTTCAAGGTATTTTCCTTTGTTATTATATGTTGTTGTATCTTTTCATTCTCTTGCCAGACCGTCGTGTCTGGCCCATTTGCTTTGGTACTCAGGTCCCGTTGCCGGTTTCCTTGAGGAGGAGGCGGTAGGTGAGCCGCAACCTCTAGTCGAGTGGCGTGCTGACGATGTCATGTAGACATCGGGTTGCTAAGAGAGGCGTAACATTTTGAGGGGAACTATTTAACCATTCATTGGGTTATTGCTTTGTTTATATTGGCCTTTGTTGGCCTCTAATTTTGGAGAATGTAAATAAGTGATCTTTTGTTAAACTTTAACTTACTTTTGGGGAAACATGCTATAGAACGTTGCTCACTCTGATACAGTAAATTATACTTGATGTTAATGCTTTCATGACTAGAGATAGCCTGACTATTTGATTTGCTACATGCTTCCGCACTTAAAAGAAATATTCAATTATGGTTGTGATATACTCACCGCGGACATCTGTGAGAAATTAAATAAGTGTTGTTACCATTTAAATAAATGCATGTGGTTATCTATTCTTCATCACATCATTTCAGATGTAATGTCGCGACTCTGGATCAGTTCCTTCGGATTCTCGGTCCGGGGTCGCAACAGCAACTTCCAAATAAGGCCGAGAAGAAGAGCCACTTTCGCATAAGTTACTCAGATTTAAAGGGAGTAACAGATGCATCGATTTCACGTACAAATACCACTCCTTCATCGCCATCTTCTTCAAAATTTGTTTCTCTCTCAAATTCCCTATGCCCCCATCCTTCCTTCCTACTCGTTTTCGGAACCCTAACCTCTCTCCCCCTTCTCTTATCTATCTCAAATCTGCTTGCACAACATAACTCTCACTCACACATTCATTTGCCCCTGGCCCTATACAAGGGAGAAATAAATACAACACAAGTTTCAAAACTTTTTAAATTAATCCCTAAGTTTTTCAAGAAGTTTTCAATTAAGGACATCCATCTATTTAATATTATTTTTTGACAACTTTTTTCCTATAATCTTTTTAAATACCCAAATTACCCTTCATTATAATAAAACTCTTCTTCACTTCATCTATATTCTCCTCGTTTCCGTCGCCAGTGTCTTCACGGTGATCAAGGACACCTAGTGTTCCTACAGTGATTGGCTGCATGTAGTGGCTGCCGAAATTATATCATGGCTTTAAATGAAGGGTAATTTGGGTATTTTAAAATACTGAGATAAAAGGTCACCAGAAAATACCTTTAAATGGCCGGATGTCCTTAATTGAAAATTTATTGAAAAGCTTAGGGACTAATTTGAAAAGTTTCAAAACTTGTGTCCTTTTTTGAAACAAGGCAAAAGCTTAAGGCCATATTTGAAAATCTCTCAATATACAACTCACGCTAGGGCTAGGGCTAGGGCTATCCATGGAAGGACCATAAATCGGGGCGTGGCCCTTAAAAAGGGCGTGGGCCATGTTTTTCAGCCCGTTGAAATTCTGGGCTAGGTCAGGCCTGAGGTTATTAGCCTGCGACCTGCCCAACCCATTTGTTTTTAAGAAATTTTTTTATCTTATATAGATATATATTTTAACCTTTTAACCTCAAAGACTCAAAGACTTACCTTATCCCTCACCCTCCACACTCTTTCTCTCTCTACTCCAAACTCCTATGAAAAGAGTTTTGGTTGTAGCTCTCTCCCTCCCTAAGGAGTTGGCCCAAGCCCGACCCGATTGGAAATGTGTAAGCCTGAGCCCATCCAAAGATTAATATATAATTCAAAAAGAAAGCACAATTACAGCGTTTTCCTGTGGTTTGGACTTCACCATTAAGGTGAAAGGCCACTATTCGAAATCCTCCTCTCCACATTTTACCTTTATAGATTTTTCCAATCGGGCCAAGCTAGGCCTTGGGCTCCCTACAAGTGTGTCCAAGCCTGGCCCATCTATTAAACGGGCTGAAATAAGAAGCCCGAGCCTAGCCCGAGCACTAAAACAAAGGTCCCAAGCCAGGCCCGGGCCTAGCCCGGTCGATGATCACCCCTAGATATTATTGCAACGCATTCTTAACATTTCGTGTTTAGACAAATGTTTTCAATATTTATGTTATAAGTTGCAAGTAGCTACCACACCGTTAAGTCATTTTGTTGCCCTGTAACATAACGATGTTAAATCTGATGGGGACACGTGGAGCGCCCAATCATCGCAAGCTTCCAAGTTCTGGTTACTTGAAGAAGGTGAGCTTATCAATTCCAAGCACATATGCATGCTTTCATATCGACCTCATTTTGAAACCAGTACATGACACTTCATCTTCAAAAGCCAGAGACTTGCTTTCATTAATTGTTAGCCATGAGAATGGACCCCAAGTGTTTATAAAGTTTCTAATGAGAAAGATATCATCAACATCTTGAGAGTATTTCCTTTTGAAAATACTGAAGTTGCCCAGAACTTTGTAACCCCACTGCTGCAACTTACACCACAGTTAGAGTTCTTGAGCCATTTTATCACTCTGACAAACCAGATGCAGGTTCCGGAGTGCTTAATGCAAGGACCTTGAGCAGTCCATCTTGGCCAAGGCTGAGGGCAGTGGTTCTAATGAGCAACACTTCTTGGAAGCAAAAACTGTTGTGGATGATCATGCATCCCAAATTCTTCTTTCACTATTACAAAAGGGAGGCTGACAACGTCTACCCCCAATCTTGAGGCAGGCTCATCTGACAAGGTTGGTGTTTGTTACACCCCGGCCCAATTTAAACCTGATCAGAGCTAATTAATATGTTTTAGCTAGATTAATGGTGTTTATTTACTAATTATGATAATTAGGGTTGATTAGTCCCTATAGACTGAATTAGTTGAGTCTTGAACCTTGAATAGGTGAGTTGGAATATAGTTGACTTGGTTGAGTAGAGTCAAGGGCTCTTTTGTAAATATGAGTTTTCGCATTTTGCATAATTTGCACATCATTTTGGCATCATCGCGTGTACATCGATTTTCGTATTAGACTCTTCTTCATTTGATCAATCGTTGACCATTTGGACCCTCAGTTGACTCAAAATGAAAATAAACTATTCTTGGTGGGCTTTCTTGCAAAAGTGCATTCTTATCCCCTTTATATACAGTCATCTCTACCTTTTCATTTCCTTTTCATTTTCTTTTCCTCTCCACTTTTCTTCTTCACCTCTCTCCATCTTCTTTCTTTCTCCATCCTTAAGAAGGCTTATAGTATTTTTCTTGGAAGCTAGGAGTACACTCATCTTCATCTCCCTCATCCCCTTCATCTTCTTTCTCTAGTTAATGAGAAGAACCTACCTTCACCATCTCCTATTCTCTCCAATTTCGAAATTCCTTTAAAAAGGTAGGCATCAAACTTCTTTTATTCAGATTTTTAGTTGCATTTGAGTCAAAGGACTCTTGGTTAGACATTCCTACATATTCATGTGTTTTCCATGTGTTTATTTGTGAATAGGGTTTGTTATTTGGGGATTTTTGGGACCCTTTGAGTCAAGTGTGTGAGAAGGGTTTTAGAAAGCTCTTAATAGAGGCAAGTATAAACTTTATTTGGATTTACATTTTGTTAATTACGCTTGATTCAAGAAATTCCTTCTCAATGATTCTAATGTCTTAATGAATGAATGGATTGGATTGTTATGATTTCAAGTTAATGGAATTGAATGGTGGGGATTTGTATGTGTTGTAAGGGGAGCAAGGAGGCTCCATTAATGCAGGTTTGATGTTAGAAGAAGTGTGGGAAGAGAAGGAAAGGAAACACCATCAGAAATTCAGAAATAGAATTCTGGAGTGGGCGCTCGAGCGCGCAGAGGGCCGCTCAAGCGGACCCACTCACTGGAATTTCCGGAATGGTAACCTGAAGCGGCCTCTCGAGCGCGCTTGGGGCCACTTGAGCGCATGATCCTTCTGGAGACCTCTGCTCGAGCGGACATGGACCCGCTCAAGCGAACCTGAAGCCAAAAATTTTGGGCCTTTTGGGCCCAATTAAAGGGAGTATTAATACTCTTAGCCTACATTAACCCTCCTTAATCCTTCATTTAGTGGATTTTGGTGCTCACCCTTACTTCCATAGGAATTTAGGAATTTTTGAGACTTTATGACCTTAAAATGGAACCGTTAACCTTATTAATTGGTCTAATGGATATTTATTAGTCTAACACTATGCCATGAGGGTTAGTTTAGAAACTCAATGTACCTCTCATAAATAGTGACACCTAAAAAGGTAGTAATACATTGATTTTTACTAAACTTACCTTGTATTGGACGGTGAAAGACTAAAATAAATAGTTTAGAAATGGTTAGTAAAATATCTTGATTCCTTTGAAGTTACTGCATTTCATATTGGAAAACAATTTCTTTATTGATAATCAAATCCTGATTAGTAGGTTAGTTACATCATTAGTGTTTATTGAGGTCCGATTGTTTACCTTCAATTCGTAATGTCAGTAGTGTATACCAGATTAGTATTCATTGGAAATGTGGGATTGAGTAAGTATTTGTGATATATGAGATTACTATTCGATTTGATTATGGACAAGTGAAATACAAACTTACTCGAATTCGATTTGTATTCAATTATTATTTGATTTGATCGAGTTGGCACTACTTAGCTTCGACCTTGTGATACCCAACGGGGTTGACCTTGGTTTAGTTATTCGAGACTACTGCAGTAAACTCATCAACTAGCCTTTGACCGGGCCGCTGGTGACATCCCAACTAGATTTGCTGTCTTTTGAGAGAATGAGCATAAGGTAGTAGCCAATTAGTATGTTTTCATTATACTTGATCCAAAATGCATAAATTACTCATTTACGCACAATTTGCCTAGTTGATACTTACCATTGACATCAATTAATTTAATTGTCTTCTAATCCAATTTGATGCATTATGTATTTCCTCATTATTGCCTATACTTGCTTAAGCGTCGTATTAATGATACTACTCTTGGTGTCACAGTCGCAGTTATAGCCTCTGGCCCTGAGAAGGCCAAGGAGGGAGAGAAGGTTACCCAAGAGGTACCTTCAGGATTAGAAGAATGGCCTGAGTCCGGAACCGCTTAGTGATCTTCCACGGAGTGCGTGATGACCTCTTTTGGGAGCTTCTTTAGAGTGTGGTTAGCCCCTTTTTGCGTGGGCCACACTTAAGTTTAGTTATTCTTTTGTTATACTTTTGGTATTATTTATATAGGGTTCCTTGTATACCTTTTTTGTAAAACAATGTATATACTTGTATAATTCTTTTGTATTAAACTTGAAATGTTAATTGGACTGAATGGGAATTGATACCCTCACATGAATGAATTACAACTTCCGTTATTATTAACTGCTATTAATATGTTCCAATGAGTTCTAACTCACGTGTGTGGAAAGTTGTTTTCTCTCATTCGTGTGTTGTATCTAGCTCAAGACAGGTACAACACACGGGAGTACGTGTGTCACACCTCGGAGATTACCCTAGGCCAGGGTGATTCGGGACCGGGATGTGACAGTGTTCCTTATAACATGATTATTACTGCTGAAAATGTTCGTGCAAGTGAAAAAACACTAACTCTTGAAACATTGTTTGGCAGTGCCTTCATGAACGAGCTTCACTTCGTGGAAGCTCTAGTCCGTCCAAAGGGGTTCTACAAGTGGTGTTCCTTAACATCATGGGTCACTTTCAATTGCAAATGATGATTTCTTTCATTCTATTGTTAGCAAACAAGTATCCAACAAGCCTAACCATATATAGAAGTACCACAACCCTATAAGATTGAAGGGCATTGGTTAAGTTTCAATGATCCTCGACTCAAGGGCTTGAAGCATGAAACTAATGGTGGTTTTGTAAGCAAAGCTGATAAGAGTACCGGATATTCGGCTGCCTGAAGAAGAGAGTTTGACTGCTGTTGGTGATCCATTGCATCATGAAACAACCCAATTTATGCATGTTGGGAGTGCTACTAGGGTATCCTTGGAGCCACTGGTTGAGATAATAGATAAGATGACAGCTTTGAATACCCTTTTAAAAAATGAAAGACCCATGGTGCCTGGTTTGCAAGGTCTGCCAATACTCCATGGTCCATATAATCCATTGGAGTATGTGGGTCCGTACCAGCATTTACATGGGCGGTCTCCTCAGTTTCCTCATCAGATGAATAATGCAGTGCCTCCCTTCAACCCACTAGATCAGCATCCTCTAGCCCTAGAACGCTTTCATCAAGATCCACAACATTCTTTTCCATCATCCCTCAACCTTTCAATGGTCCAAGTAGGCCTAGGTTTGATCCAGTGCATTCTGCAATGCAGCACATGCTCATGATTGAAAATTCCCGACCACCTCATCTGTTGCATGGACTGCCAAGAGGTGTGCCATTACCTCACCCCCTTCAATAGCATGCCTGGTTACATACCTACAACAAACCTTATCCAAGGTTTTCCTTTCAATCATCAACATGGTAATTGACAGTGGCAATGGAATGGGAATGCTAGGTATATAAGCCTGTCATTTTAGTTGATATTCTATTTATGCTGTTATTTCTTTTTGGCCCATTTGGATTCACCATCAAAGTTCAAATATCTTGGTTTACTAATAATCCCGTTGTGCATGGTATTCGAGTTACTAGTAAACTAAGTGCAAATATCTTCCTCCCCCAATTTATAACTAAAATTGTCATGTTCATGCAGTGCAAACCCAACAAAATCTACCAAAACCTCATAAGCTATGATGCCTACATTCTTCAAAATAGGCAACATATCGTGTAATACTTCACCAGTTCTGTGTAAAACCCATGTACATTCCTTATCCATGACGTATCTGAGGCATCATAGCTCATAATCCCATCAAATCTTGGAGAAGCTTCATGCTTCTATGCTTTTCCCTCCTAAAAGTTGAATTCTTCTTCTAGTTTTTAGCTGAAATTGGTAGGAAGTTTTAATGATTGCAATACTAATAAAAACTACCTCCCACCAAGAAATGCACTTGAGCTTGGACGCACAGCCTTGCCTAACTAGGAATGCATTTATTGCCTTATTTAAGGTTCGTGACTTGTGTTTTCAACAGGATCTGCTATTGGCACCAGCAATCACCCAGAGGTGCTGGAACGATTGATTGAGATGGAATTGAGGGGAAATCGGAAGCAAGCACCACTTGTTGTTCCTTGACAGCATGACACATTTAGGTATAGATGATGCTGAAATCTTTTATTCGATATAAACCTCAAGCTTGACATGGCTGATCGGGGTGGGATTATTTTGTTCAATGGGAGGATTTTTGTGATGATGGTGTACAATGAATTTTCTTTTCTTTTCATTTCTTTTTTGTGTGGCAGTTGATTGAGAAATTGGGTTTTCTCTTGATCATTCTTCATTCAAGTAAAACCAAACGAAAGAGAGAACATGCACAGTAAATACAACATAAAAGAAAAGGGGAAGGCAGCACAGTAAATACAGCATAAAAGAAAAAGGAGGGGGATCATATATTGTGCTTGAATTAGCAGCGCCTAACATGCAGATTCGGGTGAAGTTGCAGTTGAAGACATTGGCTCAGTCGAAAGCCTTGTGATCAACACTTATATGTGTTGTCACCAAAAATATCACTTTGCCTCTTCAACACCAAGAAGCCACATGAAGCCGCATCCTACCACAAAAAGGCAATGCTACTTCAAGCGTCAAATCTTGTCAGAATCAAACAAAAACTGCAAGATTCTTCAAAACAGCCAAAAGAAGAGTACACATAAAGTTTCGGGCCATTCCAACATCATTTGGCCTAACTTCACTCATCCGACAGCTGAACAGGCTCCCCTGGCGACGATAACATCGAAGACATCAGATTTTCGATCCGAGCCTATGGATGGTCTCAAAAAACCTCCAAAAGGCTCCATGTCAAGTTTCAAGTCAAAAGGATAACGTTTGACCCCAAATCAACCATCGAACAGCAAAATCAAGCATCTCGACGGTGAGAACCACCGAGGCCATCACTAATCAAACAAGGTGACTTTAAAAGGCTTCCAAAGGGCTACATGTCAAATTTCAGGTCATTTCGACAATATTTGACCGGACTTTAACTTTCGGAAGCCGAATCAGGCCTCCCAACGGCGGAGATCACCTGGACCATGACTTCCAAATCAGAGCTAATAGATCGTCTCAAAATGACTCTAATAGGCTCTTTGTCAAATTTCAGGTCAATCGGATATCGGTTGACCACACATCAAAGCATGGCATCTCCCTCGTAACAAAATCAAGTCTACTGGCGACGGGACCCCAGACGGCTTCAAAACTCAAACAAAAGCCTATGGTTGGTCTTATCTATTGCTCAGGAGGCTTCACCTCAAATTTCAGGTCATTCCGACATCGTTTGTCCTAGTTTGGCTTCTGACGGCAAATCGGCAGCTCTGCGCGACAAAGTTTGCGGCTTTCCTGGAAAATTGGAAACTTTGTTCTCTAATATGCAAGGCTTTTCGTCAAGTTTTCTGCAGGGAAATCAGGCCAAAAAATGTACAGAAATGTCGGGAAAAATACCAAAGAAAAAATAAGAGAAAAAATAAGAGAAACGGCAGAAAGACAGCGACCAAACAGGGAAAATCCCCCATCGTCGTCGGCGACCATGCACCCTGGGAGTCTGGGTTGCCAGATTTTTTACCGAATGACCGTTTTTCGGTCCTTTTTCGTGTTTCGAGATGTCCGGCCCCTGTGGTTTTCCAAAATTCTGACTTTTGAGGCTCGCAATCCGTTGATCTTCGTCAACATCACGGATCCACCGTCAAGAGCATCATGTCATCATTGATGGCTTCGAAACGACCAATTGGCCGACCAAGAAAGCACACTTTCTGCCCGATCGATCGAGAAATCGACAGGACAGATGGCACCGGCCCACTAGTAGCAATCAATGTCTGAAGTTGCATGGTCATCTGACATCAATCAGCATGAAGATCCATTGGCGACCATAGTAAGAAGAATTCCAAAAGACCCGACACGGCTCGCGACTCTTCAAGGGCCTCAACGACCACCTAATGCAGTTAAATGACCCGTTTTATGACAATTGAATGAGGTCATTAACTAGTTATTTCGAATGACCCAATCAGAATCAAGGAAAAAGGAGTTACAAGTCCAAGAAATATGGCATTAAACCCTGTAACTCCTCCCATCATGGAGCTTAAAGGCAATTAAAAGCCATTCATTCTCCATCGGCCAATCAAAAGTTATGGAAAAGGAGTTGCAAAAATAATGAATTAAATCATGTAACTCCTCCCATTATGTGGCTTTAATTCATTAAAGCCCATAAACTCACCTAATGGCTATCAAAGGCCTATAAAAGGAGATCATTCCAAGAAGAAACGATCCCCAATCCCGAACCCAAAAAAACCAGAAAAACGACTGAAAAATCAATCCAGAAAACCAAGCCAGAAAGCTCTACAAAATTTTTTACAACGACCTCTCCTCCCTTGAAGAAGTTCTGCATCGACCACAACAACAAGGTGACCAAAGTCCCTTAGGGGGTCATTCCCCACAAGGACCTCTCCTTCCTCCTCTATGGCTTAGACGTGGCTTTTCAACCCGTCTACTCGGCTTTTTGTTGGACGTAGGACCTCCTCTTAGTTTTTGTCCTCTAAAAATCTGAGGTTTAAGCTAGGCCAAGCGAATCAAAAGTATCCTCTGTTCTCATCCAAAGGATGATGGCGAAGTTCACACGTGGCTTGCGACCGTCAATCTGAACGAGTCTCCATAATCTCCTAAGAAGTTAGATCCCCTTTTCTTGCTTTTTCATTGTATTTTGTATTTTTTTTAAGAGACATAAAAGAAATCACAACTCTCGTCTTTCATTATTGATAAGAATTGTAAGTCGCCTTTCACGGCAAAAATCACCTTCCACGACAAACATCACCTTTCGCAGCAAACAAATCATGTCTCTTTTCTTGAATATATGTGGAATGGAAAACTAGAAAAAAGTATATTTTCTTTTCTACTTGCGAAGGTAGATATCCGGACCACCACTTGTCAATTCCAAGTAGAGTAGAAAATCTGGCATACCCGTACAAAAAAATGTTGATGCTTGCGTTCCTACACCGGTCGTGAAAGGGTTGGACCCCACGGACTCTCACGTCCGCTGACCCCGGTAGCGACACGCAGAAAAGCGAGTCCATTAAGCCGGCACACCTGGTGGGACCCATTCTTTTGAGAACATGTGCTTAGAAAAGAAATGTTTGCATATCATATTTCTGCTCTATGCTTATACTTTTTTTCTAAATTCCTTGACCCCTTTCTAGTTGGTGGCCTATGTTCGATTTTGCATCTAAGGAAAAATGAGAAAGGATTTTTTTGGAAATTTCTAATTCTATCTTTAAATTTATTTCCACTCTTTCTTTCTTTCTTTCAAAAAATTTCAGATTTCTCATCTTTGGATTCAATTTTCAGAAACCTTGATCATTTCCTCTTCGAACTCGATAGCTCACAAAAATGTTTGCAACTATCATTCGTATCTGCGGAATGGGCCATCGTTTCTTTTCGATGAGTCCGTTAGGGATCATCAAAAAAAAAAAACAAACAAAAAATTTTAGATTTCTAATCTTTGGATTCCACTTTGAGAAACCTTAACCCTTTCCTCTTCGAACTTGATAGCTCATAGAAATGTTTGCAGCTATCATTTGCATCGGGGAATGGGCCATCGTTTCTCTTCAATGAGTCCATTAGGGATCTTTAAAAAAAATTCAGATTTCTCATCTTTGGATTCAACTTTGAGAAACCTTGATCCTTTCCTTTTCGAACTTGATAGCTCACAGAAATGTTTGCAGTTATCTTTCGTATCTAGGGAATGGGGCATCATTTCTCTTCGATGACTCCATTAGGACCTCCTCTTGGTCTTTTTCCTCTAAAAATCTGAGGTTTAAGCCAAGCCAAGCGAATCAAAAGTATCATCTGTTCTCATCTGAAGGATGATGGCGAAGTCCACACATATTGCGACCGTCAATCTGTACGAGTCCCCACAATCTCCTAAGAAGTTAAACCCCATTTCTTGCTTTTTCATTGAATTTTGTATTTTTTTAAGAGACAAAAAAAGAAATCACAACTCTTGTATTTCATTATTGATAAAAATTGTAAATAGTCTTTCACGGAAAAAATCGCCTTCCACGGTAAAAATCGCCTTCCACGGCAAAAAAACTGCCTTTTACGGCAAACATCACCTTTCACGGTAAACAAATCATGTCTCTTTTCTTGAATATATGTGCAATGGAAAACTAGAAAAAAGTTGATTTTCTTTTTTACTTGCAAAGGTGGATCTCCAAACCACCACTTGTCAATTCCAAGTAGAGTACAAAATCTGGCATACCCGTACAAAAAAATGTTGATGCTCGCGTTCCGACACCGGTCCCGAAAGGGTTGGACCCCACGGACTCTCACGTCCGCTGACCTCAGTAGCGCCACGCAGAAAAGCGAGTCCATCAATATGTACAACATTTAACCGCAAGACTATGGTGTCATCAAGTAGTAAATGACTAAAGATTCCGGATTATCGATCCCACGGAGAGATGATGGAACAAGCAATGAATCCAATTCAAATAAAATTGAATTAAGATATAGCTAATATAGACAATTGAAGTGAACAATCAAGGCTACTAAGCTACGTGTGAAAAATGGAATTAAGCTAAATGAAATGTAGAATAAAATTAAAATAGCTATTAGACTACTCTAATTAAAAATCTAAAATATGAAATTAACAAGATCTAAGCTAAACTATCAAACTACACTAAACTAGTGGATGGATGAATGGTGGTGGAAATTGAAGATTTAAGGTGAAAATGAGGTGTGAAATGTGTAGGATTTTAAAACAAGTGATGTGAAGTGTAGATATAACAATCTAAAAGTGAAAATAACAAATCAAATTAAAATTAAAATTAACAACAATCAAAATAAGAGATTAGGAAATCTGAAATCCACTAAGTATGTAATTAATCCAATCAATGCATGTTCTAATTCAACTCCCAATTCTACAATCCAATTAGCAATCTCTTACCTAATTGGATTGGATGATATAGCATTGAAGATCAAAGTAAAGAAAATAAAATTTCAAGATCCTAGATCATCATCTAGCTACCCTAACAATAAATCATCAAAATAAAGCTACAAAAGATCAAAGATAAGGGCTCTAGAGCATGCTATGTGAGAGAACCTAATCCAACTACAAAGCGCCAATTGAGATTATCTAAGCACCAAGTGTAGAGATAGAGCATGAGAAATGAGAAAGATTAGCATAATTAGATCTAAAATCTACTAATCAATTAAGGCACAAGTAGGGAATTTTAACTAAAACAGGCATGAAATTGAACTGATCACATTACTTAGCTTCAAAAGGAGAGCCTAATCCAAGAGTTTTAGCCACTAAATATCAAGAAAGAGCTCCAAATCTTCAATAATGATCTTCAATTACACACTCTCTCTAGATTAGTTACAAAGAAGCTCCTAATTATAATCTAAAAGTAAAAATAAAATTGCAAAAAGACTAACTTACCAAAAGATTTTTTTTTATTGCTAAAAGACTAACTTGCCAAATAACTTTTTTTTCCTCTCTACAAAAACATTCAATTTATAGAAACATTGAAGACATTTGATAGGGTTTGAACTCACAACTTGTTTCATACTCACCCAAGCTCTAACCAATACACCAACCATTACTTTGTGTTAGAAGATTACTTCTTTTATTCTTAAAGTCGTCTCCTCTTATTTTGGAATTCTTCAACTCTTCCAAGATTTCTTAATGTAACTTCTTTATTGAAATATCTTCTTGATGCTTTGGGATAGTAGCCGCAAGGTTAGGGTAGTCGCAGGGTCCACCTACACAAGAGAAATTACATAAAAATGCGCTATAAATAATCGGATTTAGGCATGATAATCCGATAATCCGCTAATGTGATAAAAGGATAAAATCTCCGTGTAAAGCAAATGATATGCATATGAGATGCCGATAAAACTCGGACTAATAAGGGGTAAAATATGCAATATTTAACACTCATCACCTTGTAATTGCTCGAGTGTGTTAAGTCACTTAATTGATAGTTGTTGAAGAAGATATGTATCAGGAGAGCTGATGAAGTGAGTAATGAAGAGTAGAAAGTGAGAAAGAATGAAGAGGAAGAGAGTAGTGAGAGACTACTTGTAACTGTTTTGGAAAAAAAATGCTTGGGAACTAGTAATGTTATATTTTTTTTTAAGGAAAAGTTGTTTTTGTGCCATGGATGCTAAAAATATTACGACTCTTCCCTCCAAGTTTTGTGAATCATATACTTGACATGATATGGATGTAATTGTGTGACATGTTACATGGCTATTTTAATAATAATTTGAACTTCATTTACACCTTTCCACCAAGAATTATAAAAATAAAGGATGCAATCCATCAGTACACTACAAAGAAGTAATAATAGAAGACAATGACTATAGTATCCAAGAGAATGTAAGTCTGAACAGAGCTGGTGGCAAGCAATCATGCATTCTATAACAATTTGTGTTAGGTAGGTCTTGCAGATCATATGCCAAGCGAATAAATGTGAAAAGATTTCAACATTTCCCATTCTTACCACATTTTCAATTTGAAGTAACCAAAATAATTGAAAAACGAAAATCTTCCTAAAAATCCCATTTATAACATCTTTTTGAACCACTTCACACCTCAACACACCCTGCTCTTATCAAGATAAACACACTTTGTTAGACAGTGCACATACCATACCCTAAGGAGCAAATTTACCGTACAATGCTTAGAGCGTGAGTTTACATATCAAACTGACATAGGGTCTCATGAGTTGGGAAAATACCTTTGACCAACAAGTGTTTTCTAAGATTTGATATAAAATAGCACAACTTGATGAGGAAATATGATACTCAAACTAAATGCTATTGCTTGGTGTGGTTCATGGTTGCCAACTAGCTAGCTTTCTTGTCTCTCGCACATTAAGTACAATGATTTCAATAGCCTCATCATATACCTCTGGAACATGACAAAAGGTGAACTTCTATTGTGCCAAACTCTAACTTCTGAAAAAATTGTCAATCATGAGAAACCAATTTAACCGTCAGCATGGCATGCCAAATATAAATTATTATCTGCACAAACTACAAAAGCTTCAGCATGGCATGCCTGATACATCACGAATTGCACACAAAGTCCAACACTCCTCACATGAAATAAAGTTATCAGCATTCACATTTTAATTGTTATGCAATAAATCTGGTATCTAAGTATAATTAGAAACGTGAACAACGCACAGCCACGCAAAAGGGCTAAGAAAAGCTTGAATTCATACAGAAACTACCACCATTCAAATATCATGCACTCAGATACGTACTTACTAAATCACTCCTACACTTACAAACATCAAAATATCATGCAAAACACATGCTGTGGAAGCAATGAAAGTAAAAATGAAATAAGTTTACAAGATAGAACACATACCTCATGTGATAGTTGGCAAAGTTTTGACAGATAGGCCTTAAAAAGTAAGAACATCGTGTAAGATGGGTAGGAAACCTGGCAAAAATGACGTGAGCATTTCATCTCTATACTCATCTGTAAGCCATGGTTTACGCTAGATCACAAAAGACGTCAAAGATCATAATTAAATTAAAGAGAAACATAATAGAATATCAAAATTAAATTAAAAAGAAACAAAATAAAATTAATGATGGTATTGATATATTGTCACACCCTAAATTTCGGGGTCATGTGTTTTTAACCACATTATTATCAAAATAATGAGACAAGTAAACATGATGACTGACAGTGGCGGACCCACATTTTGTTACCCTGGGGCATGCTTTGGAGTTCTTATTAAGTGGCTATGTGCCAGCCCAACTTAAAATCCGTCTTGCCCCAGACCCCACTTTACAACGCCCTACCCTTTTGATCCCTAGCCCTTTTTTCGAATACCCTTCTCTCTCCAGCCCAGCGAAAACCTCTCCAGGCCTTACCCTTTTCCTTCTTCATCTTTGGATTCTTGAAGACTGTTGCCGCCTCCCTGCAAACTATCAATTCCATCTAGTGGAATGGGTCCTCTCTCAGTTGATTCTCCATCTCTCTCCCAAGTCCCAAGCAACAAACCCAACCAACCCAAAACTCAATAACCCATTGCCCACCTACTCTTTCTCTTCATCTCTGCAAGACTGCGACTCTCCCATTTGCCATTGTTCTCCTAATAGCATTAAGAATAAGGGAAAGAGAGGCGGAAATAAAGAAGGGCTTGAAGAAGAGAAGGAAATGAGGAAGTAAAACAAGAGAAGTGGAGAACAAATGCCTTTGACCTAGGTATGTTTTTTTTTTTTATTACATGGTCTTTTTTTTATTGTTTAGATTACATGGACTGCTAGACTGGACAATGAACATTGCTCTATCTCTTTCTCCCTCTTTGAGACCTACATTTAGGATTTTTTTTAATTATTATATGATTTTATAAATTTTCCCTACAATTACATGCGGTATATGATTTTCCCCTCTTTCTGTAGTTATCCCTAATAAATGAATCATATTGTGGATTTTTCGTGTAATATGTCTACTTTTTTTCTCCTCTTTGATAGAGTGTATTTTGAAATTCCTCTCCCCCATGTATGCAGGAGAGTGGTTGAAGTATAGAAGAATTCTCTCATGTGAAAAAAGTCTACCAAAGTTTAGCCCCACCCAAACGAAAATCCTGGGTTCGACACTGTTCATCATTCACAATGGAGAATCATCTTTCCCCCACAAATAGTATGTGTCTCCTTGTTTTTATTTTTATTTTTTTACTTCTCAGTGAGTTATATTTACATTTTTGTACTTCTCTGTGAGTTATATTTACATTTTTTACTTCTCAATGAGTTATATTTACGTTTTTGTAGTTATATTTACATTTAGATAATTCTTTGAATACTTCGGCTTAGTGGGACATTCCATATTTCCTTCTCGAATGGAGAAAGAATTAATGGGACTAATAAGTATTCGGGTTGGATTATTGGTGAGACGAAAAACATTCCTACCACATATTTCCTTTAGCATAGAGGTAATGAGGACCTACAATATTGGCATATTTTGCTTTGGAAAATAAGAGCTCATATATTCTCAAGGTGTTCGGCAAATGCGACTATGATGTTGATAGAAACGGAAACGAAAGAGAAATTTTATTCACCGAAGTCATGGAAGATACTCTTATAAGGTGGGCTAATAATAACCTTCTCTTACAGTCTAATTATCCGGAAAGATTGAGTCTTCCTTTTAGGTGCAAAGAGAGTAAATGTGCAAAGAAAATGTATGTGGCCCAAATAAACCAAATCGTAATCCTGATGGGAAAAATCGGACGGACGAGCAAATAAGCCAAGACTATGCAAGTCGTGGCACGTACAAACAAGCTAGAACTTTCTAAGTCAAATAGATTTCTAGATTTGGGTCTATAGTAGCTCCACTCATGACTAGGACTCACTAAGGAATAGGTTTATGCTTATGGTTGTACGTTTATCTATCCTATACCTTTTCAAGACTCTCAACCATGGTTGGGAATGACGATACCCCATTCATGCTAAGATTTATTATATCAAATATAAATCTTATTACAAGGGTTAGGTTAAACAAAGAAGCAGACAAAACCAAACAAGTCCATAAAGGCAAACCTAGCAAGACAACTCTAAACTAGGCCTAAGCAAACCAAATTAGTTGGGCAATATTTCGGTAAGAAATAGTCTGACCCAAAAGGGATAAAAGGGTCAAGTCGGATCTAGTGAATGAGTACAACTTGCCATTTAAATACAACTCTCACATACACACTTATTTTAAATTATAATTTAAATATTAAAAATTATATTCTCTACAAAATTAAATCATTTCAAATATAACCTTCTCTATAGAAACATAATCTTTGTGCGGGCATGTTTTAAACACCAGAAATTGGACTCCAATTTCAAAATCGAATCCCTGCCCCTTTAATATGTAATACATAATGGCGAGGAAGCAAACACTCTTGTATAAATTAAAATGTGGACTTTGATTGCCAGTAATGACAATCATAGTAGAAAATTCAACTTTATTTCTACAATGTTATCAATTCTAAAGTAGCTCAAATGCTCAATTTTACCATTAAAGTAAATGAAATTTGAAAATATCTTATTGCGAAACAACAATATTTCATTAACATTATTGCAGTCTCAAATAAACTTGCTACTTATACATGTCCTGGATGGAAGATTCAACACACCAAGTAAAGACATCCAAGCCTTTTGCTGGAAATACATTGCAAAGAAAGTTCTGAAAACGAAGTGAATATGCCTTGGGATTTACAGCTGATATTGATTGGGAGTCAAATTGCAGAGACTTGTAGACATGTTCCATACGCTTCACCATGCTGTAATTTTGAAGAATATCTATTATTCCAATATACAATACAACATTGTAATCTTCCTTTGTTGTCACTCTTTGATGAGTTGACACACTTCCACCTGCAATTCTATTGACCTGGACGGCATGGGCCAGCATTTTGATGCCAAGCTTATGAACAGACCTGTATAAATGAAAGTCATTCTGTAATTGCAAGAACAGTAATTAGCGGCCTGTCTGGCTGGCATCACTGAGAATGTTTCATTCTGAGAAAACTTGTTTGCCAGGCATTTTGTGAGAGAAAATCTAGAGAGACAAAGAGGGAGAGATTTTATAGATGTGAGAAAGGGAAATGCTAGCCAACAAGTTTTTCTTTATTCATTCTTAGAATGAAGCAGTCCCAGAGTGATGCCAAACAAGCCCTTTGAAAAGGTAGGTTGCGTTTGGTCATTTTTTTTTTTTTTTTGGTAAAAGTGTTTGGTCAATTAACGGAATCTTCTCCTACAAGCATACAACATACCACTCATATACGGTCCAGCTGTGGGGCCCAAGATGCATTCCCTATGAGTGGGGGTGAGGAATGGAAAGTTCTCACAATGGATAAGTTTAGGTAGAAGGTCAGCACCCTCGGATTCTCAAAGCTTTTAACTGTCATTAACTTCAAACTTCTTTACATCATCCAATGGTGAGTAATGGTCAGATGAGGGTTATATTGGGCTCGTGCTAACTAAAGCCAGGGTGGAGGGGATGGTGATTGTGAAGAGGGTTACACTGATTATTGGTGGGCCCAAGTGGCCTAATGGTTGGGCCACATATGAACGGTATGGGCTCACTCTTAAGAGAAAAGTTCTATATCATATAATCAAATTATTGCATACTGAACAAAATGTATTAAGAATGATCCCGGGCAAAGGAAAATAATAAATAGGCCTTACCCTTTAGAGCAACAAAGTGGTAGATCATCACCTCGATGCATGGGTACTTCTCTTCGGAAAGAGTTGGCAGGAACTGAAGTCTTACTTGTGAGAATCCTATCATTAAATGATCCTGTACATGTAGAAATGAAAATCGTATGTCATCATGCTTGAGTTTTGCTGGAAAAAAATGTGATTTTCAATTACCATTTGTAAGGAAATGTTTTACATCTGCAATTCATCCACAGTTGCAAAGATAATTAAAGAAAAGATGTGCACAACATATTATTGGAGAGGAATGAGGACTGCATCTGATTTAGTCCTATGTAATTAGATGTGAAATGATAATAATATGTTCATTTATTCAACATGTAAGGTTAGGTTACTTGAGTGGAGTTGGAAACATCTCTATTGCAATTTCAACCACCTTCCACCATCCTCATGGCAGGGGGCAGTGGATTAGAACTTTTCAATAGTTATTGGGATGAATCACAGTGATTGGATGATCCTAGCCCTTTGATTGATGGTCTTTAGAAAAACAAGTAAAAGAATTAAAGGTTCATATTTAGCAAGGTAGATGGGAAAGATGATGGCTAGAATCATCTAATCAATGTCATTTTCCTACCACGGTTCATCCATGACAATGAAACATGAAGATGGATGGTCCCAATTCACCATATCTGCATGCTATATATCATGCACCTCGTGCGTAGTGCGCACCCCTAGTGGGGCCCACTTATTGGTCCATTTGAGTGAACCGACACCCCCCTCCTCAATGGACTGGACCGTTGGATCGCTTGAACACCCATCCGAATGGACTAAACTTGTGGGCCCCAAATGATAGGGTTAGGATGATCGGATGGGGCTCAAATCACCCTGGGTCCCATCCAAAGGCGGCTCAGCATGTGGGCTCCACAATACGGTGCGCACAGACAACTCGCCGACGGGATAACCTATATATATATAGAAAAAACTTCGACATTTTGTAAAAAAAAAAAAAAATGACCCTTGTGTTAAACGAATGAAATAAAAGGTATGGCGATGATTTGTTCCTACATTGAAAGCAAAAGGAGGTTTTTGTATATACCCCCTAAGGTTTATAAGATTTATAAATAGGTCCATGTAGTTTTAGTATTTATAAATAAGCCCTTTTTTAATTTTAATACCTTCCATGCCCCCAAAATCAGTATTCCTAATGAGAATGGGCGCCCACCATAAGGTTTGTGTTGAGCTTTTCTTTTCTTTTTTTTTAATAAAAATGGAAACTTTGCTCTTACATCAATTAAATGAAAATGAGTATGTTATTATTTACGACAAATACCATTATTTTATCCCAAGTCCCAAAGGTCTCTCTCTCAATAAAGCTCTCATGCACATGAAGCCCAATCATGTACTTTGAAACTTTCATCAATCCAATAGTGGGTTGTGCATGGATTGGATCAATTATAACCAATTGCAAGTACAAGTATTGTTTGTCATTATGATTGATTTGGATTTAATAAAATTGACACTGTAATGATAAAAATGGATTTATGGGGAGTTATTCTCTCCCCCTAAATGTAATTATTAATGTTACAAGCTTTAGAGAAAAATAAGTCAAAGCCTTTGAAATTATGCATATATAGATAAAGAGATAGATAGAAGTGGCATTTCACTCCAAAAACTAATGGTGGTTTGAAGGCTATTGATTTTGGGGACATGGAATGTATTAAGATTAAAAGGAAGGGGCCTATTTACAAATACTAAAACCATGGGGACCTATTTGTGAATTCTATGAACCTTGGGGGTATATACAAAAAAAAAAAAAAGAACGTGAGTAACTATGTCACTCTCTCTCTTAAAAAGCCAGCAAAGGTAGCAATGCCCGGGTTAAATGGCTCCTATTTTTTCTCTTTGTATGAAAAGGCTCCTACTTTTCCTTTCTAAAAGGTCAATGAATGTTTTAAAGTTTCCTTCTTTCTCTCTTTTTTAAAAAAAAAAAAAAAATAGTTGGATTGGGGCTCTCCATAAATCCCATCTCACCACTAGCATACTACATTGGTAGAGATATCAAGACAGCAAAAAGGGAATTTAATGAGAAGCCCACCATGATATTAAGTATTTTGACTTTCAAATTTGTGAGACATAGAAGACTCCATTGCTAGAAATATCAAATTTTTTTTAAGGGGAATTTAATGAGATGCCCACCATGGGATGAAGTATTTTGATTTTGAAACTTTTGAAATCAACAACTCTCCTTTGGGTCTAGAGTTAGGTCTGCATCCACCACGGATCCAAACTAGACCCAACCTACCTACCTATGACACCTCATATACATGCTTGTGGATACTGAACCATGACACCAGATGCAAGTAAAAAGACTACTAAGGTTAGTCAAACCTCCAGCAGGACTACAATGAGGAGGTGTTGAGCGCATGTGCACTCCTAATAGGAGACTGTAATCCATGATGCCTTCTGTTTCCAGAAAATCACAGTCTTGCTTGATCTGCCTAAAAGCCAGAAGGAAAAAGAAAAAGAAAATAGTTCAATACCCATTAAGAAAAGAACATAATATTGAGATGGCTATGCTTTGTCATAAAACTTGTAAACAAAGAGTGCCAATAACCAACTTCATAATATTAAAATTAAGGGAATTGTACACTGATATCATGTATCAAATTGATTAAGGGTAGTTAATTCATTGTTTATTTTGTACATTCATGAGATTTGTGTTGTGATATTGTACATTAAGTCATCAAGTGGAACTAATAATGGAGTGACTTGGTAATTGTCGGATTGTGTAAGACGGTGTAAACTTGTCAAAAAGTTGATATACAATCCACAGTTGATGCAAAAATAACTGTTAAGATATCTGATCTGAAGAGGATGTGGATGAAAGTAGTAAAAATAGATTTGAAAAAGTGCAACCTATCTGAGGATTTGGATCAAGATAGATTTGAATGAAGAAACAAAACTCATATAGCCGACCCCAACAGTTGGAACAAGGCTTTGATGATGATGATTTGGCTTAGAATAAATCTGAATGGAGAAACAAAATTCATGTAGCCGACCCCAACATAGTTGGGACAAGGCTTTATGATGATGATGACTGTGATGATGATGATGATGATGATGAAGAACGAGCAAATTTCACTCATCAACATATTCTTATGACTCGGGTGAAAAAAAAACCACTGCCTAGAGAATTAAATATGATTCAATAACAATCATGGCAGTGTCAGAGCTTAGGATTCTTACTTTAAAAGCTGGTTTCGCATTGACGGATCAAGGTAAAAAGCATAATTCAAGTCAAGATCCTTGAATGTGGTTCTTTCGTCAACTTCCACTTTATTGACACAACGTCCTTGTGATGAGCCTTTGAGATCAAAACGCTTATGAATGAGTAGATCTGAACAAAGTATGTTCCCCATCACAACAAAGTGAACCTGTCCATGGAATATAGTTTAGCAAATTTATAGGGAGCAATTGAATTATTGATAAGCATGCTCCCACAAAAAAGGGTAATGACCAAGAAACAAAGATGCTTTTTATCCCACAAAGAAAAGGGCTGGTCCATAAAGAAAAGGCCCATCTGGGGCCACATAATGACTCGGGGTACCATTGGATAGTGGGGCCCTTTGTGGATGGTACATGGATAACCATCTACTTTGCAGGGACTTAATTACCTGCATATGGTCATCCGGTCAGTGTTATTTACTCATTCTGGAGCTATGTTCGATCCACGGTCCACATCCCATCCAATGGTGACTATTGGGTAGAGGTGGGCCGAACAGACACAAATACCACTTCTCACGAGTGTCACGACTCATGAGAACCCTTCTCAACTAGATCACTTATACCTTACACATGCACTATAATAACACTCATTTTTCATGTACTGTCGAATATAAACACATTGAGAAGTTGTTCTACCTTATGACCTCCAAACGGTGTCACAACATGAAGTCCATAGAATTTAGTTAACAAAGTGTTCCTATATTTTTGAACATGCCGGTAGTAGTTTGGTAGCATCTCCAATATTACCTACACACAGATACATGGAGAAAGCAATGGTTAGCTCAATATACAACAAATATTGTTTGCTTGATTTTAACATTGGATCATCATTAAAGTTTGAAACATCAAAGTGAATGAAATGAGAGAAAACAGAGGTAGAGGAAGCACGTCAAACTAGTCAGTGACAAGAGTAGCATAATAAAAGAATCATTCAAAGTCATCCGAAAAAGGAAAGTCCTATTAGGACTTTATTGTGCAAGTATGGCTTGGTTCCCTATTTCCAATTAAAATAAATCCTTATTGGGACTTTATGCTTTCCAAAATTAGGAAGGCATGTGATTTGACATAAAACAAGGATTTAAAATAGGCTAAATTATCAGTAAAAGATCTAGAGCAGAAGAAACTACTACATTAAATTAAACGCAAAAGGATAAAAATATAAACAAAATGAAAATAACTAAAGCATCAAACAGAGCTTAGAACAACTCATGGCTCCACACTTTGACGATGTTTTAGGAAAAGCAAGCTTACTGGATCTTACCCAACTGCAACTGATACACCGAAAACATGAAGAATCTTAACACTGAGAGGATGGTCTTTTATTGAATTACTTCTCCAGCTGATATGAGGCTGGAGGCCAAGTAGAGAGATCTTGGCAAGGTTTAGTAGTAGGCACCATGTTGCCCATTTAACTTTCTGTGCCTAAATTTGATTTAGCTGAGGATTTGTCTAAATAGTTTAAAAGCTTCTTATGACTTGACATTAAGCGTAGTTTCTACATTTACCACCAGTTTTGAGCCTTTGTGGCCCTGTTAGCATAATATTAATATCCCCAATTTATTCCAATACCAGACACGCCACTGCCAACATAGTTGGGACACGGATTTGGCCTAGGATAGACTAGAATGGAGAAACAAAATTCATGTAGCTGGCCCCAACATAGTTGCAACAAGGCTTTGATGATGATGATGATTACGACCATCATGCCACCACATCCCACCTAACACAAGAACCATGACATGTATATCATCAACAGAAGATTTCTAATATCCAACATCTAAAATGCCAAGGAAGTTATAGTCAAATGCTATAAGATAATAAGAATGCTCATTCATTTCAAAGAAAAGATTGAAGCCAAACAAACTACTGTACTATGGTGCTCCCAAGAATCTACATTTTGACTATGGAATACCTTGATTTCAGATTTGCGCATAGTCTTTATGACAAATCTATCATCATGGGACAAATAAAGCAGGCAGCCACTTTTTCCAGGAGAAGTTAGCTCTCTTAAGGTTTCATTACCGCAAATAGAAAGCATGTAGTCAGTCGTGTCGATCTTGTCAAGCTCTTGGAGATTCCTAGAATTGCATAATGTAAACAAATAACCAGCACATGTTAACAGCCTACAAAACATGAAATGAGCAAACACATTAACAACCTTGAAAATGTTTCTTCCTTTAGATGATATATTTCAGACTGAGTAAGGTCACAAGTTATTAATATCATCTTAATAATAGCATTGTTTTTGCCATCATCATTGAAGACTTATCACATCTAGCTACAAAAATCATGATACAAACAGAAGATGCTCTCCTGCGAGCAACGGATGCAGGAAAAACGGAGCAGTTCTTTCATCACAGTCTTGTCATTGAAAAGCAGAGGGGTGGTTCCACCTAATGGACGGTGAGGATGGAAACTTCTGCATCCTGCTGCTTGTAGGAGAAAATTCTTTTCAACAAAGCTTGGCATAATTGTGTTTCCATTTGTTCCTACATTATTTGGGATAAATGGTTTTATTTTCTTAGTAAACAAATCATTTTTTCAATGTAAGAAAGTCAACTAGATTATAATATGAGTTGCATGCATTCTGGTACGTGTCAGAACCAGATATTGATATGAGGCGTCTAATTCCTAAAAAAAAAAAGAAAAAAAATACCATAAAGTATGCAGAACCAGCATAGTATTTAAATATTTTTTTGTAAATTACTCAGAAAAAAATAATATGCAAAAAAGCACACCTAGATTGAGGAACTTCTAATTCTAACTACTAAGAAGCCACCTAGACTGAAATGTGTCATTCTGGAGATAAAGTCTTGGAAAAATATCTTTTCAGAATGTAAAAAATGGTAAAAACTATAAAAAAAAAAAAAAAGAGAGAAATCCTATAGATGATTAGCAGAAATCATCAGATGACTTAACCTCCAAGAAATCTCATTTACTATCATGTATGCACTTGCATGCACAAGCGCGCGCGCATGTGGAGAGAGAGAGAGAGAGAGAGCTGCACCATAATCTGAAAGATCGGAAGTAAGGACATAGCTTTGTTAGAGTTTAAATAGTAGAACTCTTGATGGGATTAGGCTAAGATGATACTGCAGCTTTACAATAATATTGTACTGCCTCATTAAATAATAAAATTATAAAACACAAATTTTCACTTAATAAGAATTTTGAAATTTTGTTCTTGCATAAATCTTCTAGAAATAATTTCACTTGATTCAAGGATCAAAATTCCATGACAACAGAGTGAGAACTGCACACTAAACCAGTCAACTATCAGTGATAACATAGAGTTAAGATAACTTCAAAACTTACGCATTTTATAAGTTCATTATTTTATTCATGATACAGAAATCAAAGTAGGGAAATTTTATCCATCATTTTAGCACTCTATACATTGGTTTATTGTGGTTTGAGGAGCAGATCATTCGTTGCACTCTTGAAGTTATAGTGCTTATGAGTATACTAGTTTATGATAAAAGTCCAAGGCAGAACAAACATTTATCTGTTTGCCAGACACACCAAGCAGCATAGGCCTAACAAATAACAAAATTTAAGAACGAAAATCTTTATTTGTGCCAAAAAAAGGATGACTGGAGAAGAGAACATGAGAACCTGAAAACCAAGGGACAGTAATCTTTCCATTTAAACTCATGTGGAGAATGTCCTGAGTTATCTGAAGGAAATCGTATTTTGGTGCACGAAGTAGAGCTGAAATCAAGATCTGGGAGTTCCTTTTTTGGCATAGCCATGTTCTTGAGCAAACAATACCTGCATAGAGTATAGAAGAGTTATTGAACAATATCAGGTGGAAATGAGAAAAACAAGAAGGAACTTCACTCAAGCCAAAATCATGGCTGAGAAATGAGTGGTCAACTGCCCCCACACTATTCATGGGTGTAATAAGATGATAGAAATTGTGGCAACTTCAGATCTACATCTATGAAAAAATAAATAAATTGTACAAGCATTCATACAACTTCCTTTGATTACTGCAACTTCTAATTTTATATACTAAAGGAACAAAGTAATAACCATAATCTGGAAATGTGTTCAAAATTTAATTGAATCAATGTAATTTAAAGGGTTAACTGAATTCAGGACATTTTAATTAGTGGAGAAACTAAAATTCAGCCTTTAAGTGTTTCTTGCACAAAAATATGCCCCATAGTCTCTGAACAGCTTGTGACTTAGTTCAGCCAATAGTCTCTGAAGTCGGAACAGCTCGTGAATTATTTCAGCCAAATAACTCACTGCAGTTGTCGTCACCAATATCATTATCATAATTAAACTTGTATCATATCTACTGTCATCTTATCACACTTTAACAACTTTCACTGCTCTTTGTATGCCAAATCATAACTAGAACTGGTTGGTTGGTCTGAGACTGGCCCAAGTTGACACAACCCGGTAAATTAATGGGGCCATGAAAACCAGGTGCAAACAGGCTCTTGGGAAAATCAGGACTGGATCTCCAAGTTAGACATGGTGTATGGTGAAACCATGAAACTAGACTTAGTTTCATGGGAAACTAGACTTAGTTTCATGGCCAGAACTGGTTCCCAATTTTACAAATCAAGCTCCAACAAAACAGTAACAAGAAGTTCTTTCAGGTCCACTAGACCTCTGAGTCCTGTGGCAAACAAACTAGCAAGTAACTAAGCATTTGACCAAGTTCCAACCTTACTATGCATCCAATACGTGTTGAACTATTGTATCCATTAGATAGCTCTGAAAAAAAAAATCAATATAGAAAGAAGAAACTACAATATAAGAAGAGAGACCCAGGATTATTTTACTGTCGACATCATATTTCCTGTATTTCACAAGTTTGTGTCCTCATATTGCTAACTCAAATTCGACTCTGGGCAATAAAAAAAAATGACATTTTGTTTTCTCCTGTTCATACATAAAATCAGAAATATTTGAAAAGGTTATAGCAATCTTTTCAATTGTAAAAAACTGGTTTTCCTTCAATGACTAACCAAAATACCAAGTAACACAACCACTATTCAATATGGAAGAGGGTAACAAAAGAGTGCCTCAGTCTAAATCAATTTTACTCATAACCTACCAACTTTAAGACAGAATTGGACAAGCAAAAGACAGAAGCTCGTTACTTCTCAGTTTCTGTTTTAAGATAGTAAAGAGATTTGATGGTGAAACCTGATTCCAAGCTGCAAAACATGCATCAATTCATACTTCCCATGACCCTTGCAGATCACTTCTCCTAACCTCTTCTGCTCATCTAAAGGCCCATCCTGGAACACTGAAAATTCAGATTCCAAAACAATATTGGCATGGTCAGGAATTGAAGCCTCAACCAGCAAATCACCATATTTCGCAAAGAACCAAATTGTACTTTCCAATTGGCTGTGAGCATCATCTAAGAAAGTGTCCAAATGTCTAGGGCACAGAACTCTGTGCTCATTGCCCATCAATTCTGTCTTTCCTCCATTGTCCGATGTAAAAACACCAGTTCGAACATGTGATTTCAGCCACTCAAAACTCACATACAGAGGATAATATCTACAATTCCAAACAATTGTACATTTTTTCCATCTTCCACAGAGAATACCTCCATTTGTGAAGTTTAGGACTTCACAACTGTTAAGAGGTACTTCATCAACTAATTTCCTCCAATACTCATAACTAGAAGCCCACAGAAAAATTCCCTCACCACACATCACTTTGCTTGTCCAATGCCCGGCTTGTCTATCATGGCCATATAACAGTTCACTTCTCCACCAACCTTCATGAACAGCTCCATTCCCATATCCCTTCCTTCCATATCCATGCATCTGGTTCATTACCCATTGCCCTTCACAGCTCTCCCCATTACATTCGATAAGAAAATCATACCCATTTATGCAACTACCCTGAATGTAACCCACATAAATAGCACTCGAGGGCCGTGGAATTTTACCCTTATCTGATAATTTGCCTGGAGACAGAAGACCTTGGTAAAGACACCCATCATAACAGACACACTTCCCTCTCCCCTTAGGCCAATTCCTAGTATAAAAAAGCACATATAAATCCCCATTCTCTATCAATCTCTCGACTAAACCTTCTTTAGCTTCTTTCCTTTTCACCTTGTTCAAAGAGACATCACCTCCATTTTCCTCCATGGACAAGGATAAAGAGGTTCCTGAATTCAAGAAAGTTGTATTTGGGTTCCTTTTCTATATGAAAATGGAGCGTGATTCACATGAATAAATACAGAAAGAGTGATTCACATGAATAAATACAGAAAGAGACGTGAAAGCCAGAGCATGTCACTTTGAAATACATGTGATCAGAGATGTTGAAACGATTTCAAATATCAAAGGTGGTGGGTTCATAGTTCTTACAATCAATTCTACCAAAATGATGGTCTCCAGAACTAGAAACAAAAGAAAATGTCAAAACAAGAAAGTAAAAGGAATCAGTTGCCACCCACGTTTTCTTTTCTTTCATTCTAGAACTGCCAAACTACAAAATTATGAATAAAATCAGATTGATATTTTTTCAAAGACATTATGCACATAGGAAAACAACAAGAAGTCAACAGTGTATGGGGAGATATTTTTGTCCATACCATCTTGTTTCAAAGTTACTAGCATTTTCCAAACAACAGCAGGCAATTTCTACAACCCAGCTATAATGGTATTGAATTATCACAAAACCCACATCACTTAGTAACCATTTTCAATCATTCTCAAAAAAACCACCTCACTTACTCAATTTTCTCCAAGAAAAATAAAAATAAATAAATAATTAAATTCAGCGGGATCTCCTTCAGGTTATGTTTTTTCCACATGGGTCGGTAACAGATCTATTGAATACACACAAAACACATTGTTCCTTGGAAGAAAACGACAAGATTAAGGTACCTTAGACCAACCCCAAAAGAGCTATTTGAACTTGAATTGAATGGAGCTGCAGCAGATGTAGATAGAATGGAAAAAATAAAGGATTAAAGGACTAACTAATCAAGATTAGATGATTGTAAGCTTGCGTTGGATGTTTTAAGAATTGGGCTGCACCTTGTGGCAGAGATTATAAGTATCTCATACATTTTCTTTTCTGGGAGAGGTGGTCAAAGAATCCGTGAGAGGATCGCTGTCATTTGCAAGAACCTTTGGCGCCAGAAATGGCAGTTTCTGCCACCAACCAACCAACCAACCATTTTGGGTAAAGCAGAATCGGCAATGTTTAACCAATGCGCTTTACCTTGTTTGACCCTTTTTTTTTTTACACTGTTTTTCTTTTTCCTGACCGAGGGCCCTGGACGCGAGAGAGAGAGCCCGTATACATATGGAAGGCGGTTTACTCAAATGGATAAGAAGACCGCACAAGCCAAAAGAAAGGTCATACAAGTGGAAAGTGGAAAGTGAAAAAAGAGCCCACACTAGTAAAAAGTGGTGACGTATCCGAGGTTCAAACCTCGTTAAGTAAGATAAGAACTCACGCACTATACCACTGGGTAACGAGCCGTTCTTAACTTTGTTTGACAGTTGACACCTCCGCAAGGTAATATATGTCATTTGAAGATTTTAGTGGGGCCCACCGTTGGCAGCCAATGGACCTGAATCTGGCCCAAGTTTGGCCAGGATCGCTGTCATTTGCAAGAACCTTTGGCGCCAGAAATGGCAGTTTCTGCCACCAACCAACCAACCATTTTGGGTAAAGCAGAATCGGCAATGTTTAACCAATGCGCTTTACCTTGTTTGACAGTCTTTTTTTTTTACTGTTTTTCTTTTTACCTCACCGAGGGCCTGGACGAGAGAGAGAGCCCGCATACATATGAAAAGGCGGTTTACTCAAATGGATAAAAAGACGGCACAAGCCAAAAGAAAGGTCATACAAGTGAAAAAGAAGCCCACACTAGTAAAAAATGGTGACGTATCCGAGATTCAAATCTCGGTAGCAAGGTAAGAACTCACGCTCTATACCACTGGGTAACGAGCCGTTCTCAACTTTGTTTGACAGTTGAGACCTCTGCAAGGTAATATATGTCATTTGAAGATTTTAGTGGGGCCCACCGTTGGCGGCCAATGGACCTGAATCTGGCCCAAGTTTGGCCAGGATCTGGGTCCAATTAGTTGGGCTTGGACGTGCATTCAGGTTTGATGGGCTAGGCCCATTTCAATTACTAAAGTTGGAAAATGGGCCACATCTAAGCATATGATCATAAGCCTGATGAGCTCTATTTTGGCCCATTATGTATCGTTTTTTGCACTTATAATGTTTGTATTTATATACCATGGCCCACCCTCTGATGAGGAGTGCAGAACTCGTGTGGACCACTCCTCAGTAGGTCTCGCCAACTCATGAGGAAGGTGGAGATGGAAAGATCTTAATGAGATCTACATGTGTGGAAATTTTCAATTTCGTTAATTCATCCTATTCACTTGATCCATTACCCTAAGTTTAATGTTTTAGAAGGAGCCATTTTTTTAGTATTTCAATCCAATGGACAATAACAATATATAGTGTTGAATTTGGGGTTCTGAATTGGAATATTCATAGGGGTTCCCATGTGCTGAAAAAGGGGTCCACATGAAAAATGCATTTGCAATTGAGAAGGATATTTTTATGACTTTTTTGGATTATCTTATTAAGAAAGCTTTCTTCCAAAAGTGCAAAATCAACTATATATGCCAGAATGTGATAATAAAATCATGCTACAAACACGCCTATTCATGCCGAGCACTAGTGTCTCAATTCTGAACTTGAGCAAACACAAACCAATAACTCAAGATGAGTTTTACTCTTCTATTTGATTAATAAATGGGTTCGGTGTGTTGATTGCATGCATGCTTACCATTCAACTGGCCAACTAATTTGAGTTAATTGCACTGTGACCTCATTATTATCAACTTCATCATCATTTCTTTTGAATGGTATCATAGTCGTTGTCATCATCATCATTAAATCTAGTTTAGGGTTGTATAAAAGTCAAGATAGTCCTATGAATATGACAATGAGAATCACATTTCTTAAAAAGAAAAAAATATGTAAGGTTTCTCGAAGATTCGTGAAGAATATGGGATTTTTCGAAGCAACTTGGAAGAGAAAAAGGTAAGCATAAAAAGCATGAAAAACACTTGATGGAGGCCTATGTAACCCCAAGGGGTTGGCTGAGTGGTCAGGACCACGGTTCCTCCCTCTTTCGGAGCTAGAGGTCTTAGTATTGACCCTCGGTTCCCCATTCTTCAGGAATCGAAGGTTGAGTCTACTAGTGCTACCACCATTGGGCCATAGGGATATTTATGCGGCTTCCTTCTAGGCCCGGAGGGATTAGTTCGGCCCAAAGGGTTGGGATCTTAGTATTGACCTCCAGTTCTCCATTTTTCCGGAATCGAATGTTGAGTCTACTAGTGCTACCACTATGGGGCCACTTGGATATTTATGCAGTTTCCTTCTAGGCCCGGAGGGATTAGTCCGGCCCAAAGAGTTGAAAACCCTCAGATAGTAAAAAAAAAATAAAGTCCATGTCAATTGGATGAAACATCAAATAATACGATGACACAGGTACATGACTCATGCAGTGGTTAAATGTAGGAAAAGTATAAAAAAAAATCAATTCCTGCCTGTTTCTTCTAAAGATGATTCCTATAAATACTTTTAAAAAAGTTGTGTCAAGTTTATTTTAGCTCATCTCAATTGGTACTTCACCATCAAAATAGAGGTAACGGTTTTAAATTTTAATTCCATCCTCTTTACTCAAGGAAGAAGGAAAATACGTAAATGTTAAAAGGAAGAGGGTTTTTTTCTCTAGAAAGGGAGGTGACTTTGCGGTTAGGAAAAAGTAAAAGGGGTGTTCAAAAGAAAGGGGCTTGCTATTAGCACACAAAATATATCTTTTCCCACACAAATTCTCTCCACACACATCACAATAATTTAAAAATTACATTATTTCTTTCCACACACACACCAAAAATCCCCATTTTACCCCTCTCTCTATTTCCCTCTTTCTTCCCACACACATCGTCTTCCCTTTCTCTCCACACACAAATGAACCCAACTCTTTCCACTTTTCCTACGCCTGTCTCTCCGGCGTTCTCAGTCCTCTACACCATCTCCTCTTCCAAAGGTAAATATCTATCTCCACTATTGTCATTTCATTTTTCTTCACCATTTATTCTTTACCATTTTATCCATCTTAGATTACCTTTTTTTTCATGAAAACTTGTTATGGGGATAGAATCTCATTCAATGTAAGATTTTACAAACAATGGTAAAGTTTTTTCATGCATTTGGGCTGGTTTCCATCCATCATCGCAACCATTTTTCGCCCAAAAATCATGATTGTTCAGACCTGAACTTCCGAACATAGTCAAATTGTTCGAACTTTAACAGCCGAACATAGTCCATCTGTTCGGACATTAATATCCGAACAAAATAATATTGTTCGGACATGAACATCCGAACAAAGTCCACTTGTTCGGAATTTAGTATCCGAACAGTATACAGCAAAAACCATTCATGTTATCCTACAATGTTTGTATTTTTATTTCAGATATGGACCGACCGAGCTCTTCTAGGGTGCGACCTACCGCTTCAAACAGAAGGCGTCGCCACCGAGTGGAAGAGGTTGTTGAAGAACCTCTTCTTAGTGAGGACGTTGAAGAACAACCTGAGATGGAAATGGAACCAAGTCTGGGGCCACAAGATAGGTCCTTATTAACCAGCTTTGATACACATATAGCTAGGTATATTTGGAGTGGACAGGTTGCGTACCCGGGCATATGGATTGGTATAAACGATTCTCGTGGAGGATATTACAAAACCCAAACCATCACTCTAATTTTGCATCCCGTCCCAAAGAAACACAGTCTAGCAGTATGGTGAACTATGAGCAGCGTAATTCAGATGCACTGTTCATTCTTGGTGAAGTGATGGGAAGGGGTGAGGACCATTGGGTTAAAGACCCACGGGGACTATATACCCATATGAATCAGGCTGCCCATGTGTTACGGGGAATGTCAATTACCGATGCTCAACAAACCATTCGACATCCCCACATGAGTTCACAAAGCTACACCCGCAGCAGGTCAACAAGGGAAAGGAACACCTGACAAAATTTGAAGAAGTCTGACTAATAAAAATGAAAAATTGTATTTCTTTTTATTTCTCTAGTTTGGATGGTTGTTATAAGACTTTGATTTTCTTTTAAGTAGTTTTTACTTGGGAAAGTGGTTGTACTTTTTTAGTTAGTTTATATGCATTTTGGTTATGTTATATTTTATTACTTTGGACCCTTGAATGAATTGTTACAGATGTACATGGTGAAATATTTTGTGGATACAAGTTGAATTGTAGTGTTCGGATACACAGTTCCGAACATAAAGCTAGTGTTTGGAAACACAGGTCCGAACACTAGTTTTTTGTTCAGACATATAGTTCCAAATACTCATCCTTTGTTCGGACACACAGATCCGAACAAACTAAATGTGAACGGCACTGTACATCCGAACACACCAATATCATGTACATTCAAACTTAATGACAACAATAACACATTCTTGATTTCATGCAAACTTGTTACATGCATAATTGTTACATTCAAACTTTGAGAATGCAATAAAAACTTGTTACATTCAATCCAAATCTATTGTCTCACATGTTGAGACCTCTGGAGTTACAAACTCTTTGAATCATTTGATCTGATCATTGTACGATAACTCCCAACCATCCGCACAGGAATGGTGAAACTATCTCCACTTATTTGCAATAGGCGAAATTGGATGACCAGGTTCTAAGAACAATTGAACAAAATGATTTCGATTAACAAAACCTATTGTTCTCTCATTCCGGGAAGGCATAGGAACTGGCACAGACCGCAATGGGAGGAAAGTCAGACACTATTCTATGCTCAAGTGGTATAAAACCAAATTGTAACGAGATGATATGAGATGCTCCATGTCAGGCATAGTCATCCAATAGTCCATTCGTGGGTTGTCATCATAGTATGATAATGTATCAATCAATTCCTCAACTCTGTTCTCCACCCCATATAATTGTTTGTAGTGTTCTACATGTGCGAGCAGCTCCTGTTATAAATCTCTCCTTACTTATCTCCAATCATCCTCGGTTAGGCTAACCAATCCAGCGATTCCTCAACTCTGTTCTCCAATCATCCTAGGTTGGCTCTCTTGGTTTCTGTTAAGATTTTTTCAAATGCATTTTTTGAGACATTACCACGAAGTTCTTTGTGTTTAGCTGGCTTGAAATTATGTTGCATGATTGTCTTACTTTTTTCAAACGAAGCTTTGATACCGGTATGCTGCAACTCAAGCAAATTGTGGATTTTACTCCAACAAGCTTCAAAATTTCCTTGGCTTGATCCAAGTTTCCTCTTGAGCTATGAATGTGAACTCTCAGCCCTGTATAGAATTGTTAAGACGTGAGGCATAGTAATTAATATGCATAACTCAAATGATCAATAGTCGTTAAAATATACCTGTTCGATATAGTATTTCCAAAATGGATACATTTATCTGTCCATGCAGAGACAAATCTTTTCTTGTATGCATCCAACCAAGTACCTTTCACGTAATTTAGTGCACTGGGATACGTACTAAATTCTTGATTTAGCTTACAGAGTTATTCACCAAACTCCTCTTCTGTGGATGAAGATACCATCATATTCCAGCTCATAATAAACCTGTCCCATTTTTCTTTCGTTTCGAACAATTTCTTACATCTCGCCAATACGTTTCTATTAATGTGTCATTTGCATAATAAATGAGTAGCACTAGGAAAAACAGTGCTAATGGCTTTCATAAGTGATAATTCTCTGTCCGTCACAATCACACTGGGAAGAATACCATCACCAATAATAGAACGCAATACACCCAGTACCCATGCATAATTCTCTTCGCGCTCCGCTTGAAGGTATGCAAAGCATGCAAAAAAGGTCATGTCTGTGCATGTGACTCCAACAATCTCCAACAGATGCATGCGATAACGATTGATCTTGTACGTACAATCCATTATTGAAACATGTGGAAATGCACGCAACAAATCTAAATTTCTTGGGTGTGTCCAAATCAAGTCAGTTACAGTCTCGATATTCTCACAATTCTTATGCCATTCTATGTAATTGTGCTCTGCCAACTTCCCAAGCAGTTGTTCCATCTGACTTCTTCCACCCCGCTCATTAACTTTATATCTGTAACGTGCATTGTATATTGTCTTCATTGTGGTTACGTTTAATTCACTTCTTTGTTTCAACGTAACCAAATTTCTTTTGGTCTAACCATGCTCTTGGACATATCAACCAGCAACTTTGTTTCCTCCTCTGATAATCTGCCTGCAAATGAATGCCCCTCTAAATGTTCCGCGGCCGAGTGATTATGCACTCCACATACAACCTCCAACATCCAATCATCATTTGAGTCTAACTTTTTGCCCCTTAACTCAAAAGGGCATCCACATTTTTTGGAACCTGTTTGTTTGATCATTTTTCGCTTCTAGCCATGTTCATGCTTATATTGTCCGCTTCTCTCGCATGCAAGGAGTACTCTAACTTTGACACCTACCCGAGCGACATTTGAAACCTTTATGACAATGACAAAACCGTTTTTCCTTCCTACACCACGAGCCCAACTAATCAACGAATCCCAACTGTGAAATATCTACAATAAATAAATTTATTACGAATTTAGTAACGAACAATTGTAATTTGAGTAATAAATCCACAGTAGGTCTTACCTCTTGAGTTATGAAATCACTGGTATAATCCATGACAAAGTCTGATCCAACCTGACTTTCCTATGCAGAGACCTGCAGAAGAAATGTTCGGAGTCAAACTTCTGAATTACATATACTGTTCAGATACACAGGTCCGAACTAACCTAAAATCTTTGGAGCTTTAAAACCGAACATATTGCATTTGTTCGGAATACAATATCAGTTTGTTCAGACTTGAAATACCGTACATATCGGGAACTCTACTCCTTCCCAGGCGAGAGATTTTTTACAAAAATGGCAAAAAATACGAAAATATCACATAGAAACGAACCTTTCCACTGCTGCTCTATTGAAAAGCACGATTTCATTGTTCTTTTCTTCCTTCATTGCACTAGAAATGTCTAATGAAAAAAGTTAAGTACAAGAAGAAGGAAAGATGAAGGAGATGGAGGAAAATGAGTTGGCTAAGAACAGAAAATGGAGGAAGATGAATTGCCCAAAACAACAATGAAGTAGAGAATGAGAAGTGGAGACTAAGATGTGGAGAAGATGAGTTGTGTGTGGGAGTATGTTTAGAGAAGAAGATCAGTTGCGTGTGAAAAGAACATATTTTTTGAGTTTTGGTGGGAGATTGGATATTTTGGTCATTTCATAAATGGGTTAAAATGTAATTAAAAAAAGTTAGATTCCTTGTGTGGGAAAAGTATTATTTTGTGTGCCAATAGCAAAGCCCAAAAGAAAAGAGACGTTTGTGTAATTGAAAGGGTATATTGGTCATTTAAAAAAGTTGAAAAAAACATTGAACACTATTATATAGCCTTTGTTTTTACAGTGACAACCGATTGAAATGAATGCAAAAAACTTGACAATTTCTTGAAGTTATCAATTCACAGGGATCCTCTTTGAAAAAGGATGAAAAGTAAAGTCCTTTTTCGTAATTCTCCAATATTTACTCACTTTTATCCCTTTTATGAATCAAAGAGGATCCATATCAATTGATTATTTCACAAAAGTTGTGAAGTGTTTTTTCCCTCTTTCAATTGAATCCACATTTTCAAATTAGAGATAATAACAGTATTAAATCTGTTTTGCAAGTTTCCAGATTCACTAAAATACGCTTCCAATTGTGTAGAACAACCCTTTTTGTTTTTCCCAATAGCAAAATACTTCTCCTCCCTTTTAGAGAGACATCCCTTTCCTTTTACATAATTTCTCTTCCTCCAACTGGAGTCATCCGTTCCTACTTTTCCTTTTTTAAGGATTTTGTGAAGTGAATGGTCACTTTAAGAGACTAAAAAAAGGTGAGATCATGTAAAAAAAAGTAGAAAATTTCAAAACTCACCTCTTTTTTTTTTTTTTGTAAATATAGTCAAAAGGCTATTCTCTCGTTCCTCTAAACGAAAAAAGTAACTCCCTTTTTTAATCCGAAAAAGTCAAAAAAGTTCATTCTCTTGCCACTAAATGACAAAAGGTCAAGAGAATGAAATTTGAGATTTTATACTTTCTGATATGATCCATCTCCTTTTCTTGTCTTTTAAAATGATCATTCACTTTAATTCCCTTTACAAGTGAATTACCTAACAAGAACTCTTTCCCCAAAGGCATTTCACCTTCGTATATGCATCTCTACTGCATCAAATTGTAGACTTAATAAAATTTACCCATTCACCTGAATGTTCACAGTAGTCATCTAAGGCATCCTTGATTTCTCTGACCTCATCTACCAAGATGGGTTAGGCTTGGCCCCCCTGTGGCCACTGTTAACCCTAAAATAGAACCCATACTCCCAAGATGAAGAGGCATGGGGAGCTGGGTCCCCTTGCCTGAGACCTCTTTGAAGGCCTAAAACTACTAAAGTGGGAACCATTCAAAAGGATAGAGAATAAGACTGAGGATATAGTTATCTAGCTAGGTGCACAAAATAACTATGAAAACTAAATGCATCAAGGGTGCTCCTGACAAAGTCCTACTCCATCCTATCATAGGCTTTGGCCATATCTAATTTTAGGACCCCCTCGAGTTTGTCAGCCACCACATTAGAGATGATTTTATAAATAACATTACAAAGGCTGATTTGCCTAAAATCATTCGCGTGGCTGATATTTGTATTAACCATGTGTTTCCATCGTTATGGGTTAATACTACTAAATAGAAGTAATAATGAAGTTTATCAAACTTAGATATTCAAGAAGCACGAGGATTGTGGGATCAAGTCATGTTACCATTTATGTTACCATTTAAAAAAAACAGAAAAAAAGATGAATAAATAATCCATGTTTTTGCATTCCTACGGCAAAAGGAGCAATTCATGTGTTAGTTGACATTTAAAAGCACATTAAAAGTCCAGTTCAGAAGAAATAAACTAGAACTTCTGAGAGAATAAAGAGCTTGAATAATAACAAAAAGCACGAAGAGAACAAAGGGAAATCCATTGCTGTAGATATGATCTCATCACTTAAATACTGTAAAAAGAGGAACAAGAGAACCAGTAAAATAAAAAGACATGCGTGCATTCAACTGCTTTTAGATCAAACTTCAGCAAATCACATCTTTGTATCTCTCCCCAGCATATGGAAAAGCAAAGAATATTATCTCTATTTTTGCAATTGCGTAGCCTTTTAAGTGGAATCACATCTTCTATAGACTCCATCTGCTCAGATACCAAAACAATTGAAAGGAGCTCTCAGAATTTGAACCGAGAAAGAAGCCGCACAATCAAGGAGTGACCTCAAGCCTTGGTTCAAAGCAAAAACCAGTGAAGAGTTGAAGGGGGAATCTTTTAGTCACTGGGCACTTCTGTGACCACTTCCATTGCTTCTGGTTCATGTCAAAACCAAGTAGCGCAGGGGCTCCATAGCTCTGGATGTAGATAAGGTCGTCGGTACCACTGCTTGCAAAGACGTCATCAAACTCTCCGAATCCTTGAAAAAACTTGTGGGGCATTCTAGAAACCTCTCTCCACTCTTTATCAATGAGTACCCAGATGCCAATTCCTTTGATTATATCAGGTCGGTCCAGTTTTCCGATGCCGCCAACCATCACCAGCTTATCATTGAGATTCATAAGCCGTCCACATGTGAGAGAGCAAGGTACAGGAATGCAAGTTCGTATCAGTGAACCATGAGAAGATCTTCGGCAGAGATCATACATAATAAGGCCATGTCGGTTTTCCGAACTACCCAAAATCCTAGTGGAGTAAATCAAGCAGTACAGGACTCCACTGCACACCACACTTTCATCACCACCCCTCCACCCTGTCAACACCTCTGCCATGGAAGTAACCCATGTTTGTGTTTCTGAATCATAGACATGGATGGAAAGATCCCATTGAAGGAAATCATCAGGCACTTGCTTAGATTTCACGACAGCAACAGTATAACAATGAGATTTCCGATCCACAGAGAGTGCAAGTGCACTGTAATCTGATTTCAGACCCGGTGGCTCCTGGAGCCTCTTCGCTGCTCTTGTTATGGGATTACAAACAAAGAGCTGACTTCTACTGTCATTATCCATGAAACAAACTAATCCATATGAAGAGGCAATAGACCAGTTTGATGTTTCAATGCATGGAAGTTCAAGGCCATACCATTTTCGAAGGATTGGATCATATGCATACCCTCCAGCATCATCACTGCTCGTAAACATGAAATACCAAGGCTTCTGGGATAACATGTTCCCGTTCCATAAGAACCTTCTCGAGTTGACAACTTCGTTCCACCTTTTACACACAGATCTTGCCCTAAATAAGCTTGCAATGGGCAAATAGGAAAGAATTCTCTCTAGCAGATCATCAGGCAGAAGAAAATCTAATGAAACCAATGAACTTTTGTCGCCTTCATCGCTAATCTCAGAAAATGTTTCAAACTTCACAACTTCACCTGCACTATTACAATGATGCGACACCCACGATGTTTCACCCTCCATGTCTAAGATAGAACTCTAACCAGAAAGAACAACTGGAAGGAAAAGAACACAAGAAAAAGAAAAAGAAATCCTTATCATTAAACAAGAATCTCAATATATACATAGAGAAGTACATAAAAAAAAAAAAAACCATTCAACTATCTCAACATTCAAGAGGAGAAACAAAGGAAGAAAAAAGAGAACTGACCCATTACAACCCTTCCAAAATTATCCATGACACTGTCCAATAATCTCATAGTAAAGGAGAACGAATTAAAGAGTCATTCTTTTGCAGTAATTATGAAATGATTCCTATGTATAACGGCTACACATCATCACATTTGTTTGCGCAAATTTACGCATCACATTCGTAAATGAGATGTGGAAATTGTGTAAATAAGGCTATTTACACACCAAAATTTTCACACCTGTATAAATGTGAAAATCAACTTCACCCCTCTTGCACAAGGCGCAAGTACACTTACATGGTGATTGCATTCGCAGGGGGTGGGCGCATCAAACATCTTTATTTTTTTTATTCCTATGGGCCCCTTGTAATCCAAACCGCTCAATTTGTTTGATGGACTTATTAACCCCAAGATCTTGAAGCTGATTATCTTAAATCTTCATGGAGGTTAAGTAATTTGTGAAAAAGTCCTAACCAGTATATCTAATTTCCAGCATTTTTGTGGGCTGAGTTCATGATCCAAACCGTTCAATATTCTTGTCGAGAGATTTATGAAAAAACATCCGAAAAGTCCAAATAAATCTAAAACTATTTGATGTACTTGTTTACTAATGTGAAAATGGTGATTTTGGCAAACATGGTAATGTTTTTCACATGTAACATATTCAACATTTACTATTGTAAAACCCATTTTCCTATCAGTGTAAAAGGAAAATGACTCCATAAGGATAATTATATTATGATTAAATGACAAGGAAGAAGAAATCAATAATACCATCAATTAATCACATAGTAAAGGAGAACAATTTAAAGGACAATTATAATATATTAAATGAAAATGGGAGGGGAAAAACCAATATCAGCATACCAAACAAGTAACCTCAAAACATGTTTTAGGTCAAGAAAAGATTAATCTGTGATAAGGATTAATTTACAGGGTTCACCGGCAATCATTGACAGAAGGTTATTTTGGAATTAGTAACCGTCCCGAAAGAGAATCAAAATTTATAAAAGAAAACCGACACAGTTCAGTCAGTGCAAGTTAATTGACAAGATCTCAAGCCTCAGGGGATTGTGAATGGTCACATGCATACTCAGCATGTCATAGCAACAAAGAACTGTGCTGGGCATCATCTGCTTTTGTTACCAGTACACTCACTGATGTCAATCCTCAGCATTTCTGAAAATCACGGACAGCCTTCCCCTCACCAAGGATTCTCTTAAGACGTGTGATGCTGTATAACCAGTATGTTGTCTTTATACAGCTCACATGCTTACATGAGTTGAATTCATCTTGACAAAGAAGAGTTACAGATACCCTCAAGAGCCAGGTGGGAAGGTGTCTCCGTTCGATTGGTCCAAACAAAACTCGCAGATGTATCAATCACTGGAAGGTGATCCTATATAAAGAACAAGTACACACAAGAACTTGACGATAAATGAAAGGGGCAGAAGATAGTCCCCACTAAAGAGGTAGAGCCTCTCATCTTCCTGCACCTTTGGAAGCAAAAAATAGAGAATTATGGCATCCCCTGCCTACGGAAACAGGCAAATTTATGAGGCGGTCATACCAGGATAGCCACTTCTACACAAACCAAACCCCCTAAATAAATAGACAAATAAAGATAAATAATAACGGTAAAAAAATAAAAAATAAAAGGAATAGTAACTGGACACTTGACTAGAACAAATTATATTGTATTTGTATGTTAAAAAATGGAAATTAAAAAAAAAAAGAAGCTTAACACAGTTTGGGTAATTTTCTATGAACCCTTCACGCACTAACTTCTATAGAAAGGATTGGAACCAAATGACACTACAGCTATTGAGTATACTTATCACTTTACAATGACAGAGTCAAACCTCAACAACTAAGTCATCCTATACTCATCACTTAAATGTGATTCTATCTTTGTCACTTCCAAGTAAAAATCACATGGCTGGGCCCACTTTTAGATTATGATCAGTAAAACTCCCCCTCAAACTAATGTCAATATCAAGAACAGTTAGTTAGCCACATAAGATTAATAATTGTTCATGTTGAGAAGAAACATTTGGTAAAATATCAATTGATCAATATTTGAAACAAAGTATAACCACATATCAGATTGAGCAACTCAATCGCAGGCAAAAGGTAGTCAATTTTGATGTGCTTGATGCATGCATGCCTTAATTATAGGCTCTGTAACAATAAAGGGAGCACTGATGCTGTAATAAAGCATAAGCGAATGATGTGACTTTGAAGGTCAGATTGCGTACAAGATATAAGCAAGGTAATGAACATCAGCTACCAACTAATACAAGGTGACACAGAAGCAGATGACACAGATTTAGTGGATTATATGATTAATCAGGCACTTCATTATTTGGATCAACTTGATTGAACAAATGGCGCTTTGATCCATCTCAATGGGCGCCCAACCAAAGAAAAGGGCTCAAAACATGATTTGGATCGTTGAGATTGGCTTAAAATTGTTTCAAATTGAAAGTTAGAAGTGCTAAAATTTGGTGTGAATTTAAATCAGTCCCTCAATGATTCCATTTGGCACTTAATCAGCACATTAGTCCAAGGCAGCAAAGAGGTTCAACTTATGGATGTCCGGATCCTTTCTTGACCTATTTATTTCTTTAATTAAGTTGCAATGGATCATATTATGTAGGAGGTTGTCAAGCAAAAGGATTAGAATCGAGATGTCTACTATAAGAATGGCAAGTGCAACAACACCACCAAAAAGTTCGAAAATTACAAGCTGTGCTAAATTTGATGGGAATTTAAATCAGTCCCTCCATGATCCCATTTGGCATCTAATCAGACACATTAGTCCAAGGCAGCAAAGATGTTCAACTTATGGATGTTCTGATCCTTTCTTGACTTACTTTTTTAATTAAGTTGCAATGGATCATATTATGTAGGAAGTTGTCAAGCAAAAGGAATAGAATTGAGATGTTTGCTCCATACGAATAGCAAGTGCGACACCATCACCTAAAAACCCAAAAATTACATGCAGTGCACAAGACTTGTGTTTTTTTTATTATCCTTTGGTCAGAAGTTCTTCTACGGTTGAGATATTATCTATTATTTGTTAAAGTTAATGAATGAAGGGTTTAGATATATTTTGGAGTTTTAGGGACTTTTGAACACTATTTGATCATTAAAAAGGATGTCCTAGGTTATTATTATATATGTGTGCGTGTATTCTCTTTAGTAAAATTGCTTTGTTCGCAATTTACTGTCTCTTCTCCTTGGTTTTGAGTTATCTCCCATTAGATTGAAGACAGATGGTTGATTTTGGGATCAAGGTAAGCAAAATTTATTGTTTCTCCTTGATTACATTTTATTACCTCTTTGATTGAAGATCGGGGTTTGTTGGGTTCACAATCAATCAGATTGGCTTTCCTTAACTGTGTCACAAGGAAAATATACTATGCTTTAGAACTAGAAGGAGATGCTGCTGGCTGTTTTATGGCACTCCACAAGACAAGTTGGGCCCTGGAAAAACACAGTAAACTGAAGTGGACCACCAATCATCCTAACCAAAGCCTAAAAAATCGGACCAGGGACCCGACTCGGCCATGGCCGAGTCCGAGTCGACTTGGCCGAGTCCCAATTTCAAATAAAATGGTTGGAGGTAGGACTCGGGCAAGTCACATGATTTGAGTCCGAGTCACATAAGCCCAGACTCGGGATGTGCCGAGTCCGAGTCGACTCGGATTCAGCCGATTTTTTAAACCATGATCCTCACAGTACAGCCTAATCAGCATCAATGAATCCATGAATATCGATTTCAAAGTAGAGGAAATATGTACTAGAAATTTTCATATAGTAGTAAACGTACTAGAATTTTTCATACAGTAGTAAACGCTTTACCCCAGATCGATGGATTGTTGTTAGACAGTGCATACTGAAACACTTTGGTTCACACTGGAAGAAACAACCAGTATGATAAATGGCTAAATATTGAAGCACGCCAACAATACTTGGATATATGGAAGGATTAGGACGAAGGCTCTCCATCTAGTTTTCAAAGTCGAGTCCTGTGGAAAAAAGTCTCTCCATACACCCTCCATATGGCGTCAAATAAGTCAGTTGTGTATTTTGGTTGACTTAGAAAGTGTTTCATGAACTTTGAATGCCTTACAAATAATGAAGAGGCCCTAAATCTTTCGTTATGAAATGTTGACCAAGAGACTGAATAAAAGTTGAATCCGAAGAGGAGGAAGAGCTAGTGAAAATGATGGCATAGACTGAGACAAAAACAAATAATCTGGAACAGAAATGACGTGAAGAAAGAATGATCGGTTTTACTGGAGAAAAAGCATGATAAAATTGAAGTTAGCTCCAACCACTGAACTATGCATGCATGGCTTGTTTGAGCCCATTAAAACGCCTAGAGCAGGCAGTAATCTGATTGGGAAATCAAGCATTGTGAAAACATAGAGGTTGCTTCATATAAACCTCATAGGAAGCTAACAGAAGACTTTTTTTTATTATTATTATTGCAAGAGACTGCTAAACTGTTAAAACTCAAATTGGCCAGTCGTACAAGCCTGCAGACAGAGTGAATAGTTTGAATTGTTCTTGGCTTCAAGGTTCAAAATATTGGAAAGCCAATCGAGAAAATGATACACAATGGGTGATACGTATCAGTTAGCAAAAAAGATTTCATTTTGACCAAAAAAATCCAGCAAAATAACCACACAGAAAAAATTAAGGGTATTAAAAAAAAAGGTTAAATTGTGGTGTTTATTTGCATTGCAAAAGAACTGGGATATTTGTATGTATCAGACTGTAACATGTCATACAGAGCCCAAACCACTATCTGTTTTAAATGAACAAAATTGTTAAATGTGTTAAACAATAGCCGTGTGACTTAATTAATAAATAAATACTAAGATTTTTGTACAAGAAAACACATCAAAAGGCAAACTAAACCCTTCAAAAAGTCTCAAATAACCAAATAGAAATAAACAAGATCCAAACTCGAATTGCTTGCGAATTACAAATTAATCTGAGCCAGAATATAAAAAAGAAAAACCCAAAATATTTAACTGATTTTTAAGGTTTTATTTAACCCAAATGAAAATACATAGGAATAAACTTGGATATCAACTTTGCTACTTGAATTTGATCCTTTAATCATTGTGTTTGATGTGTTTTATTGGTGGTAGAAACCAGGCTTGTTAAAGGCGCGCGCCTAGGCGCAAGGTGCAGCGAGGCGACCATGCAGCGCCTCAAAGCCCTTGGGGCGAGGCGACGTGAAGGGGGCGCGCGGCGCGCCTCACGCCTCCTAGTGGGCTTCGGTCAATGCGGCCCAAAACTTAAAATAAAATAAAAATAAAATAAAAAGAAAAAAAAAAAGAAAATGGTCCAGCCCAACAGGTCAATGGGCTTTAGTTAGAAATTAGTCCAGCACTCCAGCCCAACACAGAAGAGCATATTGTTAGATTGTATGATCTCAATCCATCAGTTGATATAATAAATTATTAATTTCTTTATTTATCAATAAAATCATGCTTTCCTTTCATGAGATGAATGGTGTTTTATTACTCAATGCATATGACCAATATATATGACATAATGGTTCATGAGATGAACCGGGTCCCATTAGTATATTAAATGTGATGTATGTATATGGATGAGACCCACATACACATACGGGAGACATGTGTCACAAATCTTATACTTTAAAATATCTTCACAACTTGTGATGAGACTGGACATCTCATCTGATAAGGTTGCAGCACTTTGATCACTATGAGATAGTGTGATTTGTCTCGATCATCAGAATGTAAGATTCTGGATCATAGTGCTGGCACATTGGATGTATTGAAGGACCATGAAAAGCACCTTATGAAATATTGTCTCGATTTAAGAACTACTCTCATAATTCCCTAACAATAGGCTCTCAATCCCGAGACATTGTCGAACTCAAGTTTCTACCTATTCACTTGCTTTGAGTCACTAATGAGTGAGGCCAACTGTAGGTCAACACTTCGGTGTCTTGGGTACGTGGTAGTAAGACTGTGGGAACATCCAATGATCAAGATGGAATCTATCTATATTATCCCCTTGTGCCAATTAATGGATTTATCATTAATAAGTGCGCACCCATCTTGATTAAGAGTTAATTGGATGGTACTGATGATCACTGTGAATAATTGGGGCTCAAGGATAATAAGATGTGGATCTAAGATTGGATGGGACGGATTTATTCCAATTGATCAATGGATATTAATAGAGGGGCCTACTTGTGGTAATTGGGAAGTTAGGGTCTTCATTGTAATTTCTTCCTAAGACTGGAGTGCAATTGCATTTATATAGTGGTATTATTTGCAATTAACTGTGGGCCCGGATTACACGAGATGTGGGCTCGTGGTGTCCCAATTGGAGCCAGCTTTCTAAGGAATCCCTAGTGGTCCCCACGCTAGCTCAAGATATTTGAAAGATTCTATTCTTACTTGAACTCTAAAAGGAAGGAATTAGAAAGTTACTATTTCTATTTAAAGTGAGACTTCTAATAGTGGTAATAGTAAGTTACTAATTAGTATGGAAGTGAGACTTCTATAGCAATTGGTAAGAAAGTTAAAAGAGGAGACTTGAGGGCTATTTAAAGGGGAATCAACCCCTTGGACGTCCAGCCCTTAGTATCCACGCCCAAGCCCTCCTTTGTGAAAGTGTTGCACATTCTCTTCCTTCTCCTCTCTCTTCTAGTTCCTTGGAGTTTCTAGTAGGGTTTTCTCTTGGAGATCCCACCCATCTTCTTGAGAAAAGAGATCTGATAAGAAGGTCATAGCATGGAAGATCAATAGGTCTTGGAGATTCTTATTTGATACGTGAAAGAGTTTCATCATCAAAGAAAGACGTAACTTCTCCATTAGAGCACAACCGGGCTCCAAATGTATAATCTACTTCCTTGCATGTTGTAGATTTTTATGGATGCTTGTTGGCTACTGTTCTATCTTATAAATAGATTTATTTACTGATCATGATGGCTGAGATTGAGGACAAGGATCCTGTATTGGGTTTTATAACCTTCTGGATAGTTAATCCCTGAGTCAAGTGGATCAAAAGTTTTGAAAACCTATCCACGAGGCCCACCTATGTCCAACATATATCGTGCCCTAGGTCAGAAACGAAACGAAAATAAAAAAGAGAGAAATGGCATAAGAAGAAGAAGAAGACGACAACGAAGACGAAGAAGGAGGAAGAAGTTGCTCTTCTGGTGTTCCGGCTTCTTCACATCGCTGCGCAGGTACATCACGTTCACTGCTTTCTTTTTGTTTCAGTTCTTTCTTTTTCTTTTCTTCTGCTGCTATTGTTCTCTGTTTCCTTTCTTTCTTTCTTTCTTTCTTTCTTTCTTTTTTTTTTTCGTTTTGGTGATCTCTGCTGCTAGTCTTGACAGTGTTCTTGCTGCTGCTATTTCTACTTCTATTTTTGCTTTTTGGTGACCTCTACTTTTGCTGCTTTTTTTTTTCTGTAGCTTTTTTTTTTTTTTTTTGTTTTCTTGTTCTGCTGCTGCTTTTTGGTGACCTCTACTTCTGTTGTTTCTTGTGCTGCTGCTGTTTTCTTTCTGTTGCTGTTGCTGCCACTGATTTTCTTTCTTTTTTTTTCCTGTTCATCAATCAGATCATGCTTTCTTTTTTTTACGTTGTTTGGCTGCTGTAAATCTGCTTGTTCTTTTTGTTTTTTTGCTCGGCTGCTATTTTTATTTCCTACAGCTGTTTCTTTTATTTATTTTTTTATTTTTTTGTTCTGCTGCTGCATTCTAGTTTTTTTTTTTTTTGGTGATCTTTGCTGCTACTTCTGCAGCTGTTTATAGATGTCAACGCCATCGGAAGGTAGTAGTAGAAAGGACCCAGCATGGCAGTATGCACATTTGGAAAATCCACAAAATAATAATAGGTTCAAATGTAATTTGTGGCAAAATATCAACTGGAGGTGTTTATCGGGTCAGGCAACACCTTGCTGGGGGTTTCAGGAATATTACTGCTTGTCCAAAATGTCCCGTTGAAGTTAGAGAAGAGAATAGAGAGTACATGACAAAGAAAAAGAAAGGCAAAGAAGAAATGAATATGTTGCCTCGTTTTGATGAATTGGCTAATGCTATGAAGAGGATGAAGAAGATGATGTAGAGGTCATTGAACGTGGTAAAAGACCCTTGGCTCATGGTGGTAAAGTTTCTAGTGCTCGTGGAAGTACTACTATCTCCACAGTGTCCAAACCTAAAAGCCCAAAGCAAAAAGGGCCTATTGATGTATTCTTCACTCCCAATCCAGACGTTGTTGTGCAAAATCAAAAAAGCCCAAGGAAAACAAACAAGAATTGATGCAAATGATCCGTATAGAAAAGAATTAAGAGAGCGGGCATGTTTAAGATTTGCAAGGTGGATGTATGATGCTGGAATTCCTTTTAATGCAGTTAATTGTGACAGTTTTGGACCAATGATTGAAGCTATTGGGCAATATGGTCCTGGTATGAAACCACCAAGTTACCATGAGGTGCGAGTTCCTCTCCTCAAAAAAGAGATAGAGCATACTAATAATTTGATGAAGGGTCACCAGGATGATTGGGTAAAGTATGGATGTTCTATAATGATGGATGGGTGGACTAACAAGAAAGAGAGGACATTACTTAATTTTTTAGTGAATTGTCCCAAAAGAACCATGTTAGTGGAGTCAACTGACGCTTCTAGCTACTCAAAGGATGCAGAAAAAATGTTTCAACTAATTGAAAAGTTTGTGGAGCGTATTGCAGAAGCTAATGTGGTCCAGATTGTCACAGACAGTGCTGCAGCTAATGTGTTGGTGGGTAAGAATTAGTGGTTATTGGAAAAAAGTTCTTTATTTAGTAGTATTAAAAGAATCAGTTATCTAAAACTCTTTTTTTTATCTCTTTCTTTGTTTTGGTTCTAACAGGAAAGTTTTTGGAGGCAAAGTTTGCACACTTGTATTGGACACCATGTGCTGCCCACTGTTTGGACTTGATGTTGGAAGACATTTTTAAGATACCAAATCTCAAGAGAACATTTGAAAGGGCTATTGTGGTACATGGGTTCATTTATAACCGCCCAACTTTGCTAAATATGATGAGGCGGTTTACACAAATGAAAGAGTTGATCAAGCCTGCAAAAACCCGATTTGCAACTGCCTTTCTCACTTTAGCAAGGATTCATCAACAAAAAAAAACAACTTGTGGAAGATGTTCACTTCAGAGGAATTGACAAGAAGCAAATGGGCAAAGGAGCAACAGGGTAAAAGGGTTGCACAAATTATGTTAATGCCTTCATTTTGGGACACTGTTGTCTATGCCCTTAAGGTCTCGGGTCCTCTTCTTTGTGTACTTAGATTGGTTGATGGTGAGAAAAAGCCTCCCATGGGATACATTTATGAAGCTATGGATCTAGCTAAAGAAGCCATTTCAAATGCTTTTGGTGGAAAAGAAGAAAGATATAATAATATCTTTGAAATCATTGATAGAAGGTGGGATGTTCAATTGCATCGTCCTTTGCATGCAGCTGGATATTTATTGAACCCAGCGTTCTTTTATTCGAATCCCAATATTGAGCACGATAATGAAGTTATGACAGGGTTGTATAATTGCATATCAAAGCTGGTCCCAAATATCGACGTACAAGATAAGATCAGTCAAGAGTTGTCTATTTATAAGCAAGCTGAAAATTTATTTGGGTTGCCTATGGCGATTAGGCAAAAAGGACGACAACGACACCGGGTAAACTATTTTATCCCATAAGTTTATTCCATTATATTATAAAATTATTTTTTTACATTTATCCCATAAATTTATGCTAATTACCTATAATAAACAGCTGCATGGTGGGCTACATATGGTTCCAAGACCCCAGATTTGCAAAAATTTTGCGATAAAAGTTCTTAGCCTGACGTGTAGTTCATTTGGCTGTGAGCGGAATTGGAGTGTATTTGAGCATGTGAGTATTTTTCTCAAGTCTAATGAATTTAAAATATTTTTCTTCTCTACATATAAATTTTAATATCTTTTTTAATTGTCGCAGATTCATAACAAAAAAAGAAATAGGCTAGATCAAAAACGTCTCAATGATCTAGTATTTGTTAAGTACAACAGAGCACTGAAACGTCGATATGATATGCGTGACATACTTGATCCCATTTCTTTGAAGAAAATTGATAATAGCAATGAGCGGTTGCTTGGGAGGATAGATAGAGAATTGGATGAAGATGATGAGCTTGTGTTTGATGATGATATTTGGACATGGGGTGATGTTGCTACAGCTTCTGGAGTTGGAGAAAGTAGTCAAAGAACTAGAGCAACATCAACTTCAAGGGCAAGGGCAACACCAAGAGTGATTAGATCATTAAGTGTTCTTCAATTGGTAGATTAGGAAGAGTCAGAGGAGACGGACAAGAAAGACGTGGATGGATATAAATCCAATGATGAAGGGCAAGATTATGACTTACTTGGTGTAAATGTTGAGGATGACTGTTAGGTCCTCCTTAGGAGCATCTGCGTTGTTGCTTTGACTTTGAAGTATTTTTGTGTGGTGGTTTTATATATGGTGTCACACTTTTGTACTTTTGTCGGTACTTTTGTTGAATGTTTAGCATTTAGAGTGATGGATGCTTTATGACTTCTAGAGTTCTTCTAATATTCCTCTTCTTTTTTGCTCTAATTTGTGAATTATCTATCTATACCAATATATATATTTTTTATCTACAATGTGCGCCTCGCTTCAATGAAGCCCGCACCACGCCTCGCGCCTTAGCGCCTAGGCCCCAGGAGACCTTAGCGCTTTGATGTACCTCTCGCTTTTCAAAACACTGGTAGAAACCTTTCCCACATTCTATTGAAAAAAAAATGCAAATTTAAGAGAAAAATCTTATGGATTCTTTGTATCGAATCCCGCAATGTGTGTATCCGTTAATATGTATTTTGATAATATTGATTGTACTGGACATTACGGCAATAAAATGTAACAAAATGATACTGTCTATATGCACTGTATAAGAGTTTGTTGAAATCCTGTCAACATGTGCCTATATTTTCAACCTTGGTCAGGACTATTGGAATAAATGTCGCATAAAAGTCGATGTCAATTAAAGATGAAAACCCATAGCAAAGCTTGTCTTATAACCTTTTTTGGTTATCTTAATCTACCCTCCTAATCTAGCTTTATCTGATATATTTTCTCAAGAGCACTGATGAACAATGTCTCCTTGCTTTAACCAGGGCTGGAACCCAGCTATCCCTGCCTCCCCCAAGAGGACTTTATACGTCTCTTACAAACTGCACAAGGCAACTGCACTACATCTTTCAATTGTCCCAGTAGAGTTATGTCTCACCCAAATGACCAATTTGCACCCAACTAAGATCTGTAAAAAAGAATGATTAGAGCTGGTGATGTGGTTTGAAGGGCTTTTATTTATATATATATATATATATAATTTATTTATTTTTATTTTTTTTTGGGGGTGGTGGGGTGTCAAAATCTTTTTATTGTCAATCGATTAATTGTTGAAACTCGACTAAAGTATATCTCTTTGGCAGTCAATTGGACTGCAGCTATGGATAAAATATTAACATTAAACCACTCAAGACATCAAAGAACTGTCTTTTGGTAAAAGGGTGTGTGATGTGAGGGAGGATTTTCATCATCTATTTCTACATTGTCCTTTTGTGTCAGTGGACTGAAGGTATTTTCTTAACCCTTTTACCAATTGTGGTTACACCTGCGATGGCAAGTTCTCCATTGGAAAATCTAAGAATTATGGTTTGAATGATTGGATGGGTTCCATGTTCAGGAGTTTTTCTATTGTAGCTGTATTATGGTTCCTTATGGATGGAAAGGAACAATCATACTTTCCAGAATAAGCTCAATTTTGTTGATGAGGTGACTATAAAGGCGTGGGCCAAAATAATTCCTTGGGCTCTTACAAAGAAACACATCAATGGGATGACTTCATATGATTCATGGCGACGTTGGAGAGAATGGTGTGGTTTATTGGTTTCTGATTAATGTAGGGTTCAGTATAGTTGCTTTGTGTGGCATGCATGTTACTGTTCAATTTCTTTTGCTTGCAAAATCAATCCAGAAAAAAAAAAAAAAAAGAGTGGGGTGTGACAGGAACAAAACTCCAATTGTTCTCGTAGAGCATTGAACTCATCTATCATGGTTGCATGCCATCGCCAATCCACTGAAGGCAATTGGGTTCAACAATAGTTGAAGACTGAAGAGAACATGTGAACACCAAGAAGATCAGACAGCTACTTCTTGTTGTGTGAATGGCTGGTTACAGCAAGTAATGAGCAACTCATTGCAGTTTCCACTACTCACGTGATCGATAGATTGAGTAGGTTACATTAGTGGATGATGGGGCTGATGGAAGTAGATGGCAGATCTGAGGTATGGTTCTAGATGTTGAAGGTGATGAGGTATGCAAACTTATTAAAGTTCCACATGAGATGGAGAAGATGGTAACATTTCACAATGGAAGGGTGATTCCACAAAGCAGAAGACACTCAAGTAAGATATTTAGGATCCAAGTCATACGACATATCTGCCCTAGGACAAAGGGTTTCATTAAAAACATGTGTGATATATACAACCAGCCAGTGGAGGACATAAACATCAATAACAATCAGCCGAACTAATAGCCCAAGAATATATATTAGGAGCTCCTGAAGTTCAACTTATAGTCCCTATAAGGCATGAGGTGTGAATAACAAGCACAATCAGAAGTTCAGAGAATAATGTTTGATAGACATCGGCCCCAGTGTCTATCATATGGACAGCCATCTTGGAGCACCAAAGGAAGCATTCAGTTGATAAGAAAAACCATTGCAAAATATGATTCCATCCAAAAGATAGAGGGAACAAAGTTGTGTGAAAGGACAGAGATTGAAATTTGAAAGAGTGGTTGCAGAGGGCATACCAGGAGATGCATACAGGTTACAACGATATATATTGGGTTTTGACATGAATTTAAATTGAGGGAAAAAAAGTCTAAAAAATATTTTAAAAAAACACTAAATATTAAAAAAAAAAATAGATTAGATGTTTAGTTTCATCGGCAACTAAAATAAATGTATATTTTGAACCCTTCATTTTCATACGAGTCCTGTATCACTGTTTGATCTAAGAAGAACAATACCAATATATTTGTTCTGTTATGTTCATTTTGCTCAGTTATATTAAGTTGAGACCTAATAAAATGTTAATGGTCAAACAGATGAATCAAAAGTTGATGGCTAATTAGTATTTAATACATACATAACATATAGTATCACGATTTATGACATCATTAATCATGTATTCTGTAGCATGTCATAGACTATTACTTAGTTACTACTCAATACTTATTTAACACTTACTACTAACTACATACAATTAATTAGTTAGTCCTAGTTACTCACTACACTTAGATCTATGGGGTTGATAAATTGAACACATAAATATAGGATAAGAAAATACTAATCAAACGATCTATGCGAGCGAAGTTAATGAGATTTTTTTATCCTCCTAAGAAACCTCAAAAATTCACAAATGAGAGAAACTTTAAAAAGAACTTGCAACTGGCCCAAAAATTAGTGCATGAATAACCTATGCTCCAAACATGCGTTGTGAATGATTTTGAGATTTTCTACCCAAAACAAATGAAAAGAACCTAAAAGATTTGCTCAAATTTAGTTTTTTCTTACCTTATAGGAAGCTCTCAACTTTCAAGTGTTACATCGAGTATAGTATTTTATATATGAGGTGCTCCTATAAGAGCATCTCTCACCTTACTATGAGAGATAAAGGTGGGGGCCCTCACATCCATATCCAATGCCAACAACTTAAATGCGAGGGCCCCTGCGCTTACTCTCATAGTAAGGTGAGAGATGCTCTCACAGGAGCACCTCCCATATGTATCACCTTACTATGAGAGTAAGCGCAGGGGCCCTCGCATCCATATCCAATGCCAACAGACTCAATGTGAGGGCCCACACCCCTTACTCTCACAGTAGCATCTCCCATATATATATATATATATATATATATATATATATATATATATATATAAGGCCTCCCTCTACTGAGCACCAATGATTACCTTATGCTAAGCACCACCTAGGGATGGGAAGTCCACCCCCCAACCTACTTGTGTATGGTGACAAAGGGTCAAATCATCATCCTAACCACTTGATCAATGGCTGACAAGTTTTAGCATCCAAAATGAGTACACGAGCAGTGGTCCAATCCATTCAAATGAGTGCCAAGCCCAGGATCATAAGGTGGGCCCCACTAGGTATTTAGCATAGTTGTCAATTCCATTCCGGTTTGACCCTGTAGTGGGAACGTTTCGGCATTCTGATCAATTCCGGTATTCTGTTCTGGAAAAGACACGATTGAAAAATGAAAAAATAAATATAAAAGAATACCTAAAATTGAAAAAATAATTGAATGCTAAAATAATACTAAAAATGCATACTTACATCATTTAAATTAAACTACACTCTACTATTGACCATTTTCTAGTTTTCACTACATGTGAATGGAAGTATGAAACGTTGGTCAGAATTGGGCGGAACTGGTCCGGAATTGAAGCCGGAATAGGGACCGGAATCGGGACTGAAAACTTTTAGGGGGTCATTCCGTTCCACCCAATGCTAATTCCGAAACGTTCTGACCAATTCCGGCCGGTACAGCATTGAATTGACAACTATGGTATTTAGGCATGCGGAGTGCCCCGCCAAAGGTCTCTCTCTCCACACACATGCACGATGGCTATCCGGTGTGCCTATTACAGAAGTTGCGCACTAGGGGGTGTGGCCCACTAGATGGTCCATCCAACTGGACCACCACACACACACACTGAGCTTCACACGTCCCTGGGTTTGGCACCCATCCGAATGGATTGGATCGTTGGATAGACTACACACTCATCTAAATGGACTGTACACCATTAAACTTGTGGGGCCCAGATGGAGAGGTGGGGCAGATTTTTTTTGCAGGGATGAAGGGTCCACAAAGATCTTTCGATCCCCTTGGTCCCAGTCCCAGGTGGGGCCCCACGTTGAGGTGCACGCAGTCATCCACTGCCCGACTCACATCCAACTTTTAAATTGGGGAATTCTCAAAAATGCCCCACTTTTTTTTCGTCATGGGGCCCGCCTTGAGTCAATCTAGTCCTTCCACACACAATAAACACTCCCCACCCCACGTCACCCCCAAAAAAAAAAAAAGGAAATAGTCACAAGTCCAAATTTGACACAAATCCAGCTTTTCCTCACCAATGGATTGAAATCATAATAAAATGATGCTCTCCTTTACAAAGGATATAGAACTCATTCACTGAAACTGAGCAGCCTGATAAATCTAGTTCTCCGGTACTTCATCAAAAAAATGTTCTGGATGAAGTTCAAAGAAATAATAGTTGTTATTAGTAAACTTAACAAGATTAGCCTGACGGGATACCCTCGTCATCAAAAAAGAAAAAAGAAAGAAAGATGTTGCATTTTTGTAAACTCAAGGCATTTGAAGAACATTGCTAGTGGTGATACCCTTTGAAATAGTCCATTAGCAATTAGAACTTGATCCATACCACTGTAGAGTGCAAGTTGAGAGAGAGAGAGAGAGCATATGAGGTTATGTGATTGGTAGCTCCAGTACTTAGACACCAATTAAGGTCTTGAGACAATTTAGTTAGAATCTTCACTTGAACCAGTGGCAAGAGTTTGAAGGGTAGTGCCCTTCTTCTCTACATATTCAACAAAAGATGTGGCGAGGTCGAGCAGAAGGAGAACCTATACTACCAGTACGAGATTCATTATCTACAGAACTGGAATTAGAGAGATTAAGATCCACAACCACAGCCACCATGTCCATAATGACTACCACTGTTATTATGCCGGGGCTGACCATCATGGCCATTAAGCAGTATAAGAGGAAGAGATAGGAGTGGTCTCTAGCCGAGATAGGTGATATTCATGGAGAAGAAGTCCATAGATCTCCCAAGAAGAAATTGATGCTGTGCAAGTAGTGATAGCTATAACAAAACCCTTGTAGGCGGTCCAAGATTGCATGTGTATTAAACAAGATCATCATCAAAAACTTTTGATCTATTGCAGCGAGATGGTCAATCATGGACTTATCTTTAGGATATAGTCTGAATTGGAAGACCACTCTTCATAATAGCCTAGAGTTGCAAAAGTAGTATCGTCACTTTAGCTTTGCAGAGGAGAATATTTGTTCTAGGGTTTGCCACACATCTTCTGATTTGAGAAGGCCCGACAAGGTAGATTTTGTTTGGATCCAATATGGCAAGCTCAGAATTGAGGCTAACATTGCCAGTTTTATCAATGATGGAAAAATTAAAGGATTGGGTATGAAACATCCACAAAGCGCAATAACTTTCGGCTCTGTAAACTTCAAGGAAAAAGTATTTTTATTTTTATTTTTTCCCCAAATCAGGTAACTGGAACAGTCAAGTTTAACTGGCATGTGATTTATGAAATGAGAAAAATTAATTGTGAAAGAATTCGAGAATGTAGATGAAGGTGTTCTTAACTTTTTCCGTGGAGAAATCGTAGCAAATAAGATTCTTAAAATACGAGTAGTGATGATACACACCAATTGGGTGTAATGACAATGACACCAGAATTCACACAATAAGAAGAGTTTCATTATTATTTATGATTTTTTTTTATAACATTATTCTTTATGAGTTAGAGATGAGATCAACAAAACCAGGAAATAAGATAGAGAGATCGACCTATCTAGAGAAACATTCTGTCAGCAGATACCAATGGTGGGTGGGAAACATCCGCAGGAATCAGCAGTAAAAATAGATCAGCATTGTGGATGCCTGGCTGGCTGGAAGCAGTTATGACGATTCAGAATTACGCAACAGAGATCAGCTTCCTACAACTGTTTATAGGATCACAACTCACAAGAAGCAGAAATAAGAGGGTTGGCCTGGCGATGCCGATGCAGAGACATGAACATGGGCATTAACTAGGAAATATGAACAAGAGTGTCGTCTAGGGGTGCCAACATTGTTCAGGTTTCAAGCAGCAGCAAGAGAGACGAACTATAGTGGGTGAAGGAAAAAATTCTGGCATCAAAATAAAGATTTGGGTTGGGTTGCAACTTGCAAGACAAAGGGCTTTATGTGCTGTATGTGATGTGAATGCATGGTGGTCTGGTACTCACTACAATAAAAGAAACATTTGAACCATGAGGTGTTCTAGAATCAAGACATGACAATGTCGATAATCATAATTGATGGAGGGAAGAGCAGCAGTGATAGGGCCTGTTTTTTAGCAGCATAACAATTGAAAGAGTTGCAAGCATAATTGTCAATTTTGTTTCGGACCCCGTTTCAGTTTGGCCTCTGAATCGAAATATTTTGGTCAATTTCGAATTTTGGTGAACAATATTGGAGTTAAGTTTCAGAAAATATATATATATATAATGTTAAAGAGCCCATAAAAAATATCTATTTTTTATCTTAGGCAATGAGCCCCAACCCTTATAAAAATGACCCTAAGCCCTTTTAGGAAATGAGCCCCAAGCCCAACCCTTTATATTAAAATCAACCCAAGCCCTTACTATTATAGAGTTATAGAGTGAAATTGGCTTCTTCTCAATAAATAAATATATACATAGGCAGCAAGTTATCAATATATATAGGCAGCACAATTGCATTTAGTTACTGGTTTGGATATTTAATAAAAGGCCCCGCCGTAAGGACCACAAATCTCAAGAGCCCATAAGAAGAGGGACGGCAAGAGATGAAGAGAAACCGATCAAAATCTCCAGAACCCATTCGTTGTCACTCGTCTCGTCACATCAACCGAGATGGAAACTTCGAGAAAGAAGGAAAGGAAAAGAGGTCAGGGAGAGAGGAAAGGAAAAGAGAGAGAAACGAAGAAGAATGAGGAGAAGAACTGAAGAAGATGATCACGCTGCCTTTGTCACTACCCTCCCAACACACACACACACGAAGAATGAAGAACTGAAGAAGATGATCACGCTGAAGTGAAGTTCGAATGATCACATGCAGTTTTATCAAATATAATATATATATGGGAAATGCTCCTCTGAGAGTAACTCTCACACTACTATGAGTAAGGGGGGATCCATTGGATCCATATCCGATGTCAACAGCCAAAATATGAGAATGATGCAGTAAGAATGATGAAAAACAGGTGCAAGAGATTGTTGTAGACCGCTCCAGGCTACAGCACAATAGACGAAGAGGCCACTGCTCTTCATCAAAGAGGGTCGTTGACAATGTGGTCACAAATCAGGATTGATTGTCATGGAAATAATCTAGAACTTGAGAGTGTTAGAAGTTTATTTGTTGAATGTTGGTTTTGAATAAGTCTTGGTTGACCTATTATTTAGGGAGTCTGTTGACATGGTTTAGTGTATTCCATTTCTTTAGGAGTACTTCAATAGTGGAGAAGTGCTAAAACGTGGAACTAGTTGGTTCTATTTTTCTGATCAGTTTGTTTATGCATTTCTATTTAAATTGTAATCAGTTCTTTGAATGAATGAGAATTCCAGTTCCAAAAATATTCTTTGTGCTTTGAGTTAGTTTCTTTCAATTCTCAACATCAGGTATCAGGGCCCCCACTGGGCCTGTGTCGAGAAAATCTCATAGAAGCAGCAGCTTTTACATCCTTGCAGTAGCAAGCATCCATGGCGTCTGACAAGCCAGCAGAAAATTTCGCTCAGCCAGCCATTCCTCGCTTCGATGGTCACTACGATCATTGGAGCATGTTGATGGAGAATTTCCTAAGATCCAAGGAATATTGGGATCTTGTGGAAACAGGAATTGTCGAACCAGAAGGCGAGCTGACACAAGCACAGCAAAAGAAGATAGCTGATCTGAAGTTGAAGGAACTGAAGGTGAAAAATTACTTGTTTCAAGCCATTGATCGAGCAATTTTGGAGACCATTCTCCAAAAAGATACTTCCAAGCACATTTGGGACTCCATGAAGAGAAAGTACCAAGGGTCAGCAAGAGTGAAGTGTGCACAGCTTCAGGCCCTAAGACAAGACTTTGAGACTCTCCAAATGAAGAATGGAGAGTCTGTCACCGAGTATTTTGCAAGGATCATGGGGATTGCAAACAAAATGCGAATCCATGGTGACATGCTTGATGATGGCTCCATTGTAGAGAAGATCCTGAGATCTATGGCTCCAAAGTTCAATTACATCGTTTGCTCTATTGAAGAGTCACATGACACTGCGGAGATGTCGATTGATGAGCTCCAAAGCTCCTTGTTGGTCCATGAGCAGCAGCTGAACCGTGGCACCACAGAACGTGTCAACTCAGAAGAACAAGCTCTGAAAGCTTCTACCTTTTCTGAATCCTCAAGCTCAAGAGGAAGAGGTAGAGGTAGAGGTAGAGGTAGAGGTAGAGGAAGGGGAGATCGAGGCAATAGAGATGGCAGCAAGTATTTCAAAGCCAATGATGATCAATTTCAGTGCAAAGGCAGAGGACGAGATCAACATTTTGACAAATCCAAGGTAGAGTGCTTTAGATGTCATAAATTTGGACATTATCATTCTGAATGTTATACTAAATTGCCTAGTGACAAAGAAAAGGGTGAGAAGTCCAATTTTACAGAAGAAAAGGAAAAAGAAACACTCCTGATGGCGTTCCATGTCAAGGAACGAGCTTGACCCTGACATATGGTATCTGGACACAGGCTGCAGCAATCATATGTGTGGTAGTAAGTCATTCTTTTCTAATTTAAATGAAGATTTTCGTACTACTGTGAGTTTTGGTGATCATTCTACAGTGAATCTTATGGGAAAGGGTGATGTTCAAATCAGGACTAAAGAAGATAATATTGAGACTATCTTAAACGTCTTTTTTATTCCTAACCTGAAAAAGTAACTTGTTAAGTGTGGGACAGTTGCAAGAGAAGGGATATGTGGCTACAATCAAAGGAGGTGCTTGTGAAATTTATGATCCTCAAAGGGGTCTAATTGCTCATGTTAAGATGACACCAAACAGGTTGTTTCCACTGCACATCAAAAGCATCCAGACTTGCTTTATGGCCAAGGTGAACGATCCAATGTGGCTTTGGCATTTTCGCTATGGTCATTTGAATTTCAATGGATTGATGACTCTTTCTCAGAAGAACATGGTGACAGGCCTTCTTTATATTATTCCTCCCTCCAATGTATGTGAAGAGTGTGTTGTTGGCAAACAACATCGCGAGAAATTCCCCAAAGGAAAGGCATGGAGAGCGCAGAGACCATTGGAATTGATCCATTCTGATATATGTGGTCCCATTAACCCCGTATCCAATGGCAAAAAGAAATATTTTATTTCTTTTATTGATGACTACTGCCGCAAAACTTGGGTCTATTTTTTGCAGGAGAAATCTGAAGCTTTTACAGCATTTAAAAGTTTCAAAGCCCAGGTGGAGAATGAAGTTGGGAGAGCCATTAAAACTCTACGAACTGATCGTGGCGGAGAATACATGTCACAAGAATTTGCAAAATTTTGTGATAAGCATGGAATCCAAAGGCAATTGACAGCAGCCTACACACCCCAGCAAAATGGTGTATCGGAGAGGAAGAATCGAACTATCCTGAACATGGTGAGAAGCATGTTGGCAAAAGGGAGAATTCCGAAGATGTTTTGGCCAGAAGCAGTGAATTGGAGCATCCATGTTTTGAATCGGAGTCCCACATTTGTTGTTCAAAACATGACACCAGAAGAAGCTTGGAGTGGACGAAGGCCAGCCATTGATCACTTCAAAATCTTTGGGTGCATTGCATATGCACACATTCCAGATGAAAAGAGGAAGAAACTAGATGAAAAAGGCAAAAAATGTATCTTTCTTGGGGTTAGCGAACAATCGAAAGCCTACAAGTTGTTCAATCCTATCACAGATAAGATCGTCATCAGCCGAGACGTTGTCTTTGATGAAGAAAACACATGGAATTGGACTGAAAAAAGTGCAGGGCAGCAACAAATACCTGTGAGTTTTGACGAAGAAGAAGCCGAAACGCAATTGCAGCCCACCCTTTCAGCTGATACTATGTTGCAGCAATCAGATCAGCAGCTGTTGCAGCCACTCAACTCCAATGAAGCCCAAGCAGCAGGCGCAAGCTCTCGACCTCAACGAATGCGGAAGAGACCTGGATGGATGATGGATTATGAGGTTAGTGGTGATGATCAATCTGATGATGATGATACACTTGCTCATTTTGCATTAGTTTCAGATTGCAATCCCATTACATTCCAAGAAGCTGTTAAAAATTCGAAATGGAAAAAAGCCATGAATGAGGAGATCAGGTCTATAGAAAAAACTAACACTTGGGAGCTGTCCAAACTCCCAAAAGGGCAGAAATCTATTGGTGTTAAATGGGTTTATAAAACAAAGTTGAAGAAAGATGGCGAAGTTGACAAGTACAAAGCCCGGCTCGTTGCAAAGGGGTACAAGCAAGAATTTGGTGTCGATTACAAAGAGGTGTTTGCTCCACTTACAAAGCTTGATACTGTTCGCTTGGTGTTATCCATGGCTGCCCAGAATTCATGGCCAATCTTTCAAATAGATGTGAAGTCAGCATTTTTGCATGGCAAATTGGAAGAAGAGGCATACATTGACCAACCTCCTGGATATGTGAAGCAAGGTCATGAGAATCAGGTATACAGGTTAAAGAAAGCATTATACGGACTGAAACAAGCACCGAGAGCTTGGTACAGTCGTATAGATGCTTACTTTGCTAAGGAAGGTTTTCTTAAATGTCCTTATGAGCACACACTCTATACTAAAAATGGAGATGATGGGAAGATGCTTGTTGTGTGCTTATATGTTGATGACCTTATTTATACCGGTAATGATAGAGCCATGTTCGATGGTTTTAAGAAATCTATGATGGATGAGTTTGATATGACAGATTTGGGGTTGATGCACAATTTCCTTGGCATTGAGGTAGTGCAATCACCAACTGGTGTTTTTATTTCACAAAAGAAATATGTTCTGGAGATTTTGGACAGGTTCAAAATGAAGGATTGCAATTCAGTTTCCACCCCAACTGAATTTGGTTTGAAGCTCACAAAGAATGGGTCAGGAAAGAAGGTGGACGCTACTCTTTACAAGCAAATTGTTGGAAGTCTTATGTATTTGACATCAACAAGGCCAGATATCATGCATGCTGTCAGTTTAATCAGCCGATACATGGAGAATCCAACTGAAGTTCATCTCTTAGCTGCAAAGAGAATTTTTCGCTACTTAAAAGGTACTGCAGATTTTGGGATTTTGTATAAAAATGGAGAGTCCAGTTTGATCGGGTTTTCAGATAGTGATTATGCTGGAGATCTTGATGATAGAAAGAGTACATCCGGATTTGTGTTCATGATGGATTTTGGAGCTGTCACATGGTCATCTAAGAAGCAACAAATAGTGACTTTGTCCACTACTGAAGCTGTGTTTGTTGCTGCGGCATCAAGTTCATGTCAAGCTATTTGGTTACGAAGGTTACTTGAAGTTCTACATAATCAGCAGCAAGGTCCAACCTTAATTTATTGTGATAACATTTCTGCAATAAAGCTTTCAAAAAATCCAGTTCTACATGGGAGGAGCAAGCATATTGATGTGAGGTACCATTTCTTGCGTGATTTATGTAAGGATGGTGTTATTGATTTGGTGTTATGTAAAAGTGAGAATCAGATTGCAGATATTCTGACTAAGCCCCTCAAGCCTGCTGTGTTTATGAAGCTTCGGAGTCTACTTGGAGTATATTCAAGGAAGGATGCTGGTTCTGATAAACCAGAGCTGGGTTGCTGGAGTTTGTTTTGTAAACTGATGTCTTTTAAGACATTCAGTTTAAGGGAGGGTGTTAGAAGTTTATTTGTTGAATGTTGGTTTTGAATAAGTCTTGGTTGACCTATTATTTAGGGAGTCTGTTGACATGGTTTAGTGTATTCCATTTCTTTAGGAGTACTTCAATAGTGGAGAAGTGCTAAAACGTGGAACTAGTTGGTTCTATTTTTCTGATCAGTTTGTTTATGCCTTTCTATATACATTGTAATCAGTTCTTTGAATGAATGAGAATTCCAGTTCCAAAAATATTCTTTGTGCTTTGAGTTAGTTTCTTTCAATTCTCAACAGAGAGAAGTATAATGAATCAAGAACTTGAAGAGAGCAGCAAGTGCAGAGATGAGACCTGAGATCAATGCAAAGCAGAGGCAAATCTCCTCTAAAAGATCTTTCTGATACCATAATATTGTTTGCATAACTCCATGCAATCTCTTGGTAAACCGAGTTTCATAATATAAAGAATCTGTTACTTACGAGATACATAATAGATTATAATTAAAACGACTAAATCAAATCTTAATAGCTAAGTGATTCTATAGTTTCCATGTGAAGATCACATGACTGAGCACATTTGCGATTTGTATGAAAATCTCCATTTGAGAGACCACTTACAAGTTACAAGTGACGTCCTTGTGGCACTAAATAGCTAGGGGCATAGAGATAGATGACTCGCCCTAGTCTCTATCATATATTTATTCATCCAAAAGTCATTTTCGTTTATAAGATAGCAAATGAAATCTTATTATATCACAGAAAAAAAAATGTTCAACCATAAATGATTTTTAAAGGAAATTACAGAGAGGGACATGAAGATCCTCAGTTCGTCACCATAGACACGAGAGCATTCCAACGCCTGTAGATTTGAATCCTGCTTTTATTCCCTCCCATCATCATCATCATCATCACACTGCAATTAGTCTGATACTACTTAAATGCACCTTCCAATAAATCAATTTAAGGTTAGAAATCATATTATCCTATGTTAACACAACTGTAATCATAGTGTTCCATGAATCAACTACATATACCTCTTGCAAATTAAATTCGTGAATGCATCAATTAATGTGACCGACTAATACTGAACATCCAAACTCATGGATGAGGCAGTGGATAAAATTCACAAAAGGTTGGTGGCTTCTAATCATCCTTTCTAGAAATGTTCCACAAACTTTCCTAACCTTCAGAGAATGGATAATCTATTGGGCATTCGTGAACACATTAACATCCAGTCAAAGCAATCATTTCTGCTATTGCACATATAAGAGGTGGTTCATTAATTGGATTGCAAAGATCCCCATGTAGACGTGCATCAACTAAGAATTTCTAAAGGAGATGAAAACCCCAGATTGCGAAGTCACAAGCATCTGTATTGCTTTCATGTCAAAACTGCACATCTAACAATAAAAAAAAAAAATGCACTCTGCAGTTTCCATGCATTGAGTTAGAGGATGGGCCATCTCACAGACACTATAATGATCTAAAAACTGCTGGCCCTTGACCAGGTATTGTACAAATGGACACTAAAAAACAGTGATGAATTACCTTCAATGAGACAAGTCCACTGATTGGGATTGGATTGTTAGGTTGCTACTTTTGCTTAGTGACCAATAAAAGGTGGAGCACACGAGAAGATGATTTGGATTATCCTAATGTTACAAACATGAGCAGTCACCATCTTTGTTGCCATCATCATTAATGCCCTGTCCTATCTTGCATGAGCAGAGACACAAAAAGCCCATGCCCAAGGCCTCCCTCATTAGCTTTCATTTCCATCCTCTTTGAAGTCAATACCATTGTTACTCAACTAGATCTTAAAAAACGATATGTCATGCCTAAACTCAATAAAGAAGAAACCGAGATTAGACTGCTTATTACTGAACCGAAACCAATGCCCAAAACTCATAATAGTAAGAAAAGATAACAGCCCTAACACCCAGATTGCTATTAAAAGTCCCACATCAGCAGAGATTTCAGGAAATACATAAACCATCAAAACCACATATCATCATCACCCACAAACAAAAAACCCACAAAAAATGCAGGTTTTTCCATAGCTAACTATCAAACCCCACTAGATAAAATGCATGACCCAACAAGAAAACATCAAAAACCCCATATCAGAAAAACAAAAATCAAAGACAATAGGGTGAACAAAATACAGATCCAGAGCTAACCCACAGAAGTTCTAAAAAGCAGTTTATAAATAAACAGAAACCAGCACAAAGATACCTTAGATGATCAATCCCAAAACAGGGTTTCTTCAATCCTCCTCCCTTTTCTCCAAATCTGAGGAAATGGGTTCTCTTCTGTTCATCCAAAGCTTCCAGATTTAGCAGAGAAAAGACAGATTAACACCTCTTTTGCAAGGGAAAAAAAAATGGGGAAGAAAGGGGGTGCGGGGAGATAGGAAAAATGAGATAGGTCGCTCTCTATTTATCCAAAAGCTACAGATTTGGTTGGGAAATGGCAGAAAACAAAACGACAGGAAGTGAAAAATATAAGGAGTCCAGTTTCTCAAGGACTGTTTTTGTTGAGAGAGAGCAAATGTATTTGTACCGTTTGTATGGGGATTTTGGGTTGTTTTGGTTTTTTTGGCCTGTTTTATTTTAATAATACACTCGAAGTCAGATAGGATACTCGTCGGGAGCACTGGGTTTATAGCACCTTAAAAATGCCAATAATAGTTTGTGGAAACACCCATACTAGCTTTTTAGTTCTTAAAAAAAAAAAAAACCCCAATAGAACTTGTTATAGAAATTTCCACTTGTCTAAATGCCTACATAGGGATGTCTTGATTCATATGCTTGTGAGGCCCATTAATAAATTGGGAGCCCCCTCAAAATCCACTACTATGCGAACGCAAACAATTAATATTGGAAAAGTCCACATGCAATGTCCTGATCCAGATGTTAAGAGGCAGTGTTAATGAATAAATTGGGAACCCCTAAATTTCATAGCACTCATTATAACGATACCCATGTCCATATGTGGAGATGCCCACAAGAGAAAATCATCTGTGGTTCTTCTATATGGTTTTGGTGCAGCAAAATTTCCATGAGAAAAAGTTATCAAATGGTATAATTTTTTATAAGAGGATTTAACCCAAAAAAACACTTAATCTAGACGTGTTAAGCAATCAAACACTTTAGCAAGTGGGGCACCAATTAGAGCAATTGAGCCTGATTCTCATTTTTTTTACCATTTTGTCACACGGTCGGCGCCGACCTTATTTACATTGAATAAGGTCGGCGATGACCCTGTCCGCTAACTTCTATATAATCCGATTTCGAGCTTCATTCGTCCAACTTCATCAAAAACACAGAGGCCGCCTTCCTTCAGTATTGTATAGGTGTGAAACATGATGACTACTGTATTTTTTCACCGTTAATGTTACCATTAATTTTCAATCTATCTCCTCTTGCTATTGATAGGGTCTACACAAAGGAGGTAATGAAAATTCTTCTCTTCACATGATGGAACCCTAGAAATCAATCCCCTCTTTCTATTGACAACATATTATACATATAATATCATTCAATGCATGGATACATGTTCTCTTTCATTGCATGGTGTTTATTGTCAGTTTCATTGAATATGGTATACATTTCACAGGAGCCCTATTTACTGTTTTGCACTGTTCAAAGCACTTATACATAATTAGTTTCTAATAAGGAGGAAAATGTTCACAAATTTAATCTACACCCCATGCATTGTTGCATGAGAAGGATTGTCCAAGTAATTTATGTTTTTTATAATGTTCTAATAGCATGGCAAGCGTTGAGCACCTCGTAATCTTTCACTATGACGGTGAGTTTGAATATGAGCTCAATCGTCCTCATTATAAGGGTGGAAGGCAGAAGATGAGATATCTGTCAAGCAATGTTACGTTTAAAGAGTTGTTCAACATTGCTTTAGAAGCATCGAGTTGGTCAACAACTTTCGATGAGTTAACTCTGAAGTATCTTCTACACAATGGCAAATTTTTTTCGTTGATAGATATCGACGATGACAATGATATCATTGGTTTGTTAAAATCGTCAAGAAGCGAAGCAAAGGGGATATTAATATTCGTTTCAAGAAGGCTATGCGATGAAGACAGTTTCCAACACACTTGTGGCAATAGGTATGTTCTGAAATTAAAACTATATTTCAACATTTTCAGCCTGGATCGAAAGTATTTTTTTATTTTCCTAACTCTATATTGCAGGTCTTTACAAGATGAAAGAAACGAAATCATTCGAGACCCTCCTAGCATTGAAAAGCCTGATAATAAATTAAATGGCAAGCTATCACCGTCACCTCCACCTTTGAAAGAATTTCCCACGATCGATATACAGGCGGTTGACGATATAAAATTCCCAACAACATTGTCTTATTTTGTAGATGATGATGAGTCCATGTTCGAACAAATCAATGTAGAAATGCTTCATGTGCATGGAAGCGAAAGTGTGCACAGCTTCATAGGTGCTCCCGCAACTAATGTGGTTGGGAATGGAAGTTCAGCAGCCGCCGAGCTAATTAAATCAGGTGTCGAAAGAGATACTAGAAGCAGAAATGAAGAAGACAGCATTTCAAAAGCTCCCCTCGTGGACTTGATGGTCCCTGATAATGGCATGCCCGAAGAGGGGACCAGTTCAGGTAAGGAAATGTGGCTAGGTATGGAGTTTCCTGATCGTGAGGCTTTTAGAAGAGCTATAGCAAAGTACGTAATATACAACAACTTCACCTTGAAACATGAGAGGACTAACATGAAAATGGTGACAGTGAGTTGTAAATGAGTAGATTGTCCCTGACGTATACATGCCTCCATGGTAGATTTTGGTCCACACTTTAGAGTTCGAAAGTATAATTCCAAACATTATTGCTCTAAACCGCTCAAGGGAACTGCACATCGGCAAGCAACAACAAAGTTAGTAGCAGAGTTCATTGAAGAGAATGTGCGATGCAATAACGATCTTAGGCCAAAGGAGATCATCAATGAATGTCAGATTGAGTTTGGGACCCGCATTACATACAGGAGAGCACATATGGCAAAGGAGCTTGCACTGTGCAAAGTGCGTGGATCGTACGAGGAGTCTTTTATGATATTGTCGCTCTATTGCAACGAGCTTCATAGAACCAACCCCGGTTCGTACACTGCGTTTGACATCAGGGAGGATGAACGATTCAGACGCTTCTTTTGATCCTTCAGTCAATGCTTAAGGTCATTCCAAACCTCTCTAAGGCCATTGATAGCGGTGGATGAATCACACCTTCGTGGTAAATATCCTGGAGTGCTAATGGTGGATGTAACACATGATGCAAATCATCAATTGTTCCCCATTGCATTTGCCTTTGCCGAAGCGGAGCGACGTGATAGTTGGGAGTGGTTTCTTGCACACTTATCCTTGTCGTTGGGTGAGCCAAAAAATCTGACAATCGTATCCGACCTTCAAAAAGGTCTGATTCCTGCAACAAGCGATAATGCCAAGCGCAAAACATTGTTTTTGTTGCCATCATATAGCCGAAAACATAAAGGCGGCTTTCAATGACCATGAAATTATAAGAAAAATATGGACCGCGGCGAGGTCATACCGACCTTGTGAGTACGATGCTTGCATGGACCACATAAAGAGTGTAGATGAGCGTACATATAATTACATCCATGCGATCGGTTGTCAGTTCTGGTCAACGGCATTTGCTCATGGATGCAGGTATGACATGCTTACTAGCAATGCTGCTGAGTGCACAAATAGTCTACTAAAAGACACCCGAGTGCTCCCGATTACAAAATAGGTGGAAGAGATACGTGCAAAACTCATGGAATTCTTTCAGAGACGGTCAACTAAAGTACAAAGCATCACTTCAATATTAACACCATAAGCAGAAAAGTACCTAGCCACAGAGATGGAAGAATCGCGAAGGCTGATGGTAAGGATAGCAGCATTGAATAAATATCAAGTGCAATCTTTAGAGTATGTTGATGTAGTTAATCTAGATCGTAGGATATGCTCGTGCCGCAAATGGGATGTGATTGGGATCCCATGTTGCCATGCTGTTGCCGCCATGAAAACATGGAATATGAATCCATATGAGTTTTGCGAGCATTGGTACCTCACAAGCACGTACCAGAGAACGTACAGTGATGTAATTCATGCCACACGTGATAGAAAGCAATGGGAACAACATTTTACCACCGGGAGAGTCCTCCCACCATTGGCAACCAAGCAACCGGGTCGACCAAAGAAGAACAGGATCCGAGTTGAAGATCGACATCGCAAGCGAAGAGTTGTAACTTGTTCGTCTTGTAAAGAGAGGGGTCACAACCGTGGCAGCTGTAAAAATCCGCCAATTCAACAATGTCGTTTATGGATTTTCTGTTTTGGGGACACTCATGTAATTTTTTTGTTTTAGGGTATGTTTCTTGGAAAGTTTATTTTTGGTATGTATGTTTATGGCTTGTCTTATTAACATGGAAGTATTGTTTTTCTGTTGCATTTTTGGAAGTTTGTGTATAAATTATCATTTCTTTTGAAACAATGTTTTACACATTGGATGCTTTTGTATAATTTATCATTTCTTTTGAAAAGAGGTGTAGAGCCCAATTTATTTTCTCGAAGATGATGTAATGCAGTTATGGCAACGTAAAGACTTTGCATGGATTGTGATCTAATGCACGTGGAATGTTTCATTACAAGGTTGGTGATGACCTTAGTAGTGTTAAATAAGGTCACCACCAACGCAAGTTAGCTATTTTTCTAACAAAAAGTTGTAACTTTTCATGAATGTAATGTGTAAAAAATTGATTACAGGGTCGGCAATGACCTTACCTATGTAAATAAGGTCATCGCCGACGCAGGTTTGAATATTTTAAAACAAGAGTTGTAACTTTTCCAAGAAGGGATGGCAAAAAAATCTAAGTATGGGTCGGCGATGACCTTACCTATGTAAAATAAGGTCATCACCGACACAGGTTTCAATAATTTTTAAACAAAAGTTGTAACTTTTCCAAAAAGGTTTGGAAAAAAAATATAAGTATGGGTCGGCGATGACATTACCTATGTAAAATAAGGTCATCACCGACACAGGTTTCGATAATTTTTAAACAAAAGTTGTAACTTTCCAAGAAGGTTTGGCAAAAAAATCCAAGTATGGGTCGGCGACGACCTTACCTATGTAAAATAAGGTCATCACCGACGCAGGTTTCAATAATTTTTAAACCAAAGTTGTAACTTTTCCAGTAGTATCTAGTTTAACAGGGTCGGCGATGACCTTAGCCTTTGTAAATAAGGTCATCACCGACGCATGTTTCCCTTTTTCTGTCCAAGAGTTGTAACTTTCCCAATAGGATTTAGTGTTATAGGGTCGGTGATGACTTTAGCGCTGTAAATAAGGTCATCACCGACGCAAGTTTCGATAATTTTTAAACCAAAGTTGTAACTTTTCCAGTAGTATCTAGTGTTACAGGGTCGGCGATGACCTTAGCCTTTGTAAATAAGGTCATCACCGACGCAGGTTTCCTTTTTTTTTCTATCCAAGAGTTGTAACTTTTCCAGTAGGATTTAGTATTACAGGGTCGGTGATGGCCTTAGCGCTGTAAATAAGGTCATCACCGACGTAGGTTTCCTAATTTTTGTGATGGAAGCTGTAACTTTTCGAGTATGTTTTAGTCGTACAAGTCGGTGATGACCCTGTATGAAGAAGGAAAAAAAATAATATGCAGAGCCTATGAAATTTACATCAAAATACATACAACAACACAGTGTAACAAAAGAGCCTCAAACATCCAATATACAAAAATGGATTCAATCCACTATCAATCAACATACCATATACAAGTTAGAAATCAACATCCAGAGTTAGGAATTCACAATATTCACATCATAACCATTTCAATTACAAGTAAAATTACAACAAATGTAGCACAAAGAGGAACTGTTCACTGCAAGTCAGGTGGCAAGACCGGGAGTGGAGGGAGGTTAAGCCTTGGAACATTTCGAACCCAGTTTTGCTCAAATATGTCGATGACAATTCTCCGCCGGTAGTACGGGATGTCTGACTGGGTGAACTCGATGGGACGACGATATATGCAATGTTCCGCAAATGCACAAGCGAACAACCCGCAGTCATTTCCATTTTCTTGAAATGGGATGTCCGTCTTTGTTATCATCGTCCACATCATAGGCACCGACCACCCGTGATCCAAAAATCGTTGTTGCAGCCACAATATCTATCCAAACAGAGTGAAATTGAATGATATCTCAACGAAATATGAGATTTATGTACTATCCAAACATTATACTGCAAAGAGAGGAGCAAATATGTACTTACGAATCTTTCACGGGTCTTTTGGCCCCAGATCTCTCCCTTTGAATTGTTATAGTACTCCCAGCGGTTCTCATCGACATATCCAACGAGTAAGGACCAATGGTTGTGAGCGTGAATCACGTAGACTAGAGTTTTGCACTCCATCGCATCCATTACACGTTCTCCCTTTGGCCCAAAGGCCATGTCATCCCCAGTCTTTAGACCCTTTTCCTAGTAACTCTGCAAGACAAGCATCTCAGACATCAAACAAGAGAGGACATTTAACCAAGTGAGTAGAAAATAAAGTGCCTTTCATTTTTTTATCAAACTTACGCATATACTAGGGTCAGCCAAATATGCATCCTTACACCTTTCCCGTAGCACTTCAAACCAAAAATATATGATACTCGAGTCCATCCAAGTGCCCTCGTCCAATAAATCTCTTAGGGACTTAGAATTGACGCACGAGATGATCATATCCAACTCCTCTTTCCTGTCAATGTAATGAGTATTTCGACGTTGAATTAGAAAAAAACCAAACAAAGACTGCATTACTATGGAAGGGAATTCAACAATTGCAGTTACCTATGTGTGTAATATTTATAGAATTCCATCAACAGTTCCTTCTCCACATCCGTCAGAATATAAACCGTTTGGGGCAATGGATGTTGATAATCCAAAAACCTATCTAGGATCTTCCTCAGCCTCGGTATATGCTTGCACCTCCATATCAAAGAATCGATTGTAGCTTGTGTGGGGGATACAGTGATTGCCTGGCTAGTGCCCTTCCGTGGAGTGCTATATCCTTGAGGACCGGGCGAGACGGAGATAAGATCCTCAATAGGGATGTCATCCACATCGCCAAAAGCTGCGTCAAAATTGCTTGCATCAGCTTCATTTTTTGGCTCCTTATGCAAAGTGTGGGAGGGTGATGCCTTGAAGAGAGAGTCCTCTATCATCAAGGGAGCCTCAATACTAGGTCGAGGCTTCTTAGCGGGGCTTTTAGTGGACTTCCTCTTAATCCTAGCACGCTTTTGCGATTTGACGGTCTGCAAAATGAAGCAAGTTATGGTGAGATGATCACAAAAAACATTCATCAATTCACAGAATGAAATGTTCGAATTTAATTAAATCCTTACGAGAGTATCATCAACTTCCTGATCGGATGAACTACATGTCTCGACATAATCCTGGTACGTGGTCCCAAATGTGGACCTAAATCTGTTGACCTTTCTCTTAATCAAAGTTATGAAGGTGGGTAGGTCCACATTTGCAGCGATCGAACGATCGCACGACCGTACCACGTGGTCGAGGAAGAGAGAGACCTGCAGTGGACATATTGAAAGGATCCTGTTAGAAAATATATTAACTAAATCAATGTGAAGCAAAGTAAGGGATGCAAAAGGTGTAAACGTCATACTCGGGTCTGTGGGACTGTAGGAGCTTGGGCTTCGGGCTCTGGGGGAGGATCCCTTTGTGGCTTGTCCCGTTGCCTGACACGGCCAATATGCATGATGGTATTCGCCTCATACCATCTCATGTATTCATCTTCATACTCCCCCCCCCCCCCCATTTGATTTTTTTCCTTTTCTCTTGAGCACATTGTTTGCCCGAGCTTCCCATGACTTCAGCTCCTCCTCATTCACTAGACTCCAATCTATCACAGATCTCTCCTTATTTTCTTTCCGCAATATGGGCCTGACGAAGCGTGGAGGCACCGTCTGTCTCAGGCCAAACTGCCTCATGACCCTAGGGGTAGGGTGACGCTCCAACACCTAGTATGAGATAAGGGGAGACTCTGTTGTGAAGAGTGTTCTGTTAGCCTTCTTGACATGCTTCAAAAAATCATTTCCGTATTTCTTATACGGCTGCCACTCAAACTGTGTATGAAAAATTAAGTAAGTTAGAACTATTAAAATAAGTTATTCTCATTAATGGAAAATTGAAATGAAATCTTTCTACCTCTTTCAACGTGATGTAATTCAGTTGCTTTCGTACTTCCTTCACGGTCATAAGATGGGTCATTCCTAAAAGTCGGTTCGCCCATGTAACCATGAGGGGAAACTGTATGTCATGGTCTAAGCGGTTGCTTGGACCTAGACCTCTACCAATCTTCATTCCGGTGTAAGCCCAGAACTGTTAAAAGATAGAGATTCATTAGAACATTTTGTATAAATAGTGAAAGTATAAAGAAGAAATATATCAAGCTCACCTGAAGAAGCTGAAGGGGGCCAGAAAGAGATTTAAACTTCTTCTCCACATCATCTGCCTCATCGGTAGGGTTGGGCAACTCACGCATCTGGACCCCTTTCCAATATACACCCTTATTTAGCATTCTGTATAGGTTCGCTAAACAAGCGGAGGCCCATGAGTAGGGCCTAAACTCTCTAAAAAGCTCTAAAATATAAAAGGGGCCTCGTGTCCCTGAAGAATTGCAAAGAATCTGTCCCGCCACAAAAAAAAAATAGGCCCGAGTTCTGCATATATCATCGGCCTCTGTACTCTTCTTTCTCGCCTCTACTTTTCCCTTTTTCTTCTTCCCCTTTCCCTTTTGCGATGGCTTCTTCTTCTCTCTCAACTCCTTCGGAGTGGGACAGAAGATGCGTTCCAGCCATGTGAATTTAAGGGAGACCCCATTGTAGTCTTCTTTCATTTGGGGCACCACACCAAGAAGCTCCCGACAGAGATCCTCAATCTCATAGTGGGTGTATGTCCGGCCCGTTACGAGCGGACCATCAATAGGTAGGTTGTAGATCGATGCTACGTCCTCTAATGTGATGGTCGCTGTAAGACCCCGACCCGAGTGAACCCGATTAGTGCTAATTAAGTTGTGTGTTAGTTTTAAGCTTGATTAGTGATTTTGGCTAAGTTGGGCTTAGAATAGCTTTTGATATAGTTTTGGGGATTTTTGATCGCTTGTGCTTAGTGGGGCCCTTTGGGGGTTCCTTTTTATTGACTTTGCATGCACTTGAGGATTTATCGGAGATTTTGCATTCATTATTTTAATCCCATTTTATTTATATTGTTAATCCCTACAACTTTCATGTTGATCCCGTCCTCGTTCGAGACCCCGAAACCCGATTTCATAGCCTTGAGGGGCAAAACAGTCTTTTTACACTAAACCTGTACCCAAAATTTGATATTCCCGAAACTCGTGAAACATATACTTTTTGAAAATTAGATATTTCGACGATCATTTCTTCCTTCTTCGTCAAACTCATCTGAGGTCCCAAAAGAGATGATTTCAGCCAAACTAGCTCCTTTAGTAGTGGGACCCAATCAATTGTTATCAATGGGAATCCATTCTTCTATCTTCATTTCATTCTTCATTTGTTCCAGCACAAGAGAGAAAACCTAGGGTTTGTGAGCAACTCTTCTTCTTCTTGCTTCTTCATCCTCAATCCACTCCCAAGCTTGCACCAATAGGAGAGTTGAGGTCATCTTCTTCTTCACCTCCTTGAGAGCTTTCTCTTGATAGTTTTGTGGAGAAATCCTCCCATTCCAAGACTTCCTTTGAGCTTACCATTGCCATTAGAGGACCTTACAAGAAAGTAATCACCCTCTTCTTCTAGATTTGTATTCCTCTAGCCATAGAGAAGCTCCACCTTCATTGTTGTAAGGTTTCTTTTGCTATTTCATTGTTTGACCATTTTAGGGTTTTATTTTGGGATCTTCCTTGTAGCTTGGACCTTTATTTTGAGAGACTTGTTAGAGCTAGAGCTACTTGATTTGAAGACCTAAGGCAAGTGAATGATTGAGTGTTTTAAGTTTTAAATGGTTTGGTGAAGCATTTATGGATTTTCATGCTTTCATTAATGTGTTTATTGTTGAAATAAATGTTCTTGATGGAGTATTAAAGGATGCATTTATGGTCATAGAGAAGTGTTGGTTCATAGCAATTAATGTTTTCTTGTTTTGTCTTGAATATGTATATTGTGTGAAATGGTTTCCTCCCCTCTTTGCTTGTATGGAATGTGATATTGATGGAGGAGAATGGGATGGTTGTGGTTGGAGATTTGAGGTCATTTGAATGGAGATTTATACTCTTTATTTGATGTATGAAAGTGGTTAAGAAGGGGTTATGAAAAGGAAGAGTTATTGTGGAGCTGAACTGGTCCGAATTCAGGTTCTGGACAGTTCGCTCGAGCGACCATGACACTTCGCTCGAGTGACCAGTCCAGGAAAGGGTTCGGAGCATTCCAGTAGCTTGGTCGCTCAAGCGGACATCCCAGAACTCATTCCAGAGAGTTGTTCGTTCGAACGCACTTAAATATTCGCTCAACCCAATGAGTTCGTTCGAGCGACCTCCACTTCGCTCGAGCGAACCCACCCAGACCACCATTCCAGTGAGCGACTTGCTCAAGCGAACCCTCCAGTCCGCTCGAGCGATGCAGTTCGTTTGCCATAGGCTACGTTTGGGACAATGTTCAACTGTTCAATGGTTGGGTTTATTCTCTGGGAACCCCTCTATGTCAAGGAGATTTATTAAGCATTGTATGAGGCCATTTGAGGAAGAAACCATATCACAAAGATTTCATTCGAAGTTTTGAAACTTCAAGGTGCATAAGGAGCCCGGAATGTCTTCTAACTCGAGGAGTACCAAGTCTTTATTATAATCGACATACAGGACCCCTATACACTAAATAGATCTTGAAACCAGTATTTTACCCGAAATTGTTATAGTTCATTGTTTCACTTCATTCCAAGATTTATATTATATGATTTGTTTTCCCGAAAGCATGATAGTTACACTAGTAACAGTTATTTGTCCCTAAATGTATTGCCCGACATGAGATGACAGTGTGCCCTTGAGCACCCCCGTCTTGCTCGTTATTTATTGTACTTGATTTACTTGCATATGTCTCGATTTGTTATTTGACCTACGAGTCGGCATCACTAAGCTTGGATACCTTGTCGGTTTGATCCACCGACTTGGAGATCCCTCTCCCGTCCCGCCAGCTGCAGTTTGGATCCCGATATCCGGTTTATTACCGTGGTCCCGTCCCGATACCCGATTTGCTACCGTGGTCCCGTCCCGTATATTTATATTGTATATATGATTTGCGTTGATTCTCCTCACCTTGTGTGACTGAGATCAACGTCCCATTATACTGTTGTCACTCTAGTGACAGAGGACTTAGCTTTATGTGATTGCCATCTTGTTAGTTCCCGATTCCTTGGTTACCTTATATGTTTTATCTTATTTACCTGTTTTCTAGCAAATGATTTATCTACATTTATGAGAGTTCTTGTTTTAAACAGATGTCTATACTTTTCCAGGTATTTCCCTTATTATTTTAGAGCCCTGCTAGGTGGCCCGAACTGGGGGACCGATCCCTAGCCCGGTCCCCTAGGGGGCCGTTGGATCCCAGCAGTTCGGGCCGTTTAGACTTTTACATTATTTTATGTTTGTCGCGACCCCGGACCGGGCCCGCATGACTAATCCGGGATCGGGACATTAGAGAATAATTAATGATAGAGTCTACATCCACAATATACAACTTATTTAATTTCCCACAGGTGTCCGCGGTGAGGATATCAAAACCTTGCATGAATGTTTCTTTTTAATGCGGAAGCGTGTAGCAAATCAAATAGTTAGACTATCTCTAGTCATGCAAGCATTAACATCAATATCAAACTGTATCAGAAAGAGCAATGATCTATAGCATGTTTCCCAAAAGTTGTTAAAGTTAGATAAAATGTCATTTAGTTACATTCCCCAAAATTAGAGGCCAACAAAGGCCAATATTACAAAATAATAACCCAAAGAATAGTTAACAAGTCCTCCCTAAAATGTTACGCCTCTTGGCATCCCGATGTCTACATGACATCGTCAGCACGCCACTCAACTAGAGGCTGCAGCTCACCTACCGCCTCCTCCGGCTCCTCCTCAAGGAAACCGGCAACGGGACCTGAGTACCAAAGCAAAGGATCAGACACGACGGTCTGGCAAGAGAGTGAGAAGATACGACAACATGCCATAGATGAAATATCTCGAAAAGCAAGGAAATCTGTTAAAGCAAGAACTCTCATAAAATAGGTAAATCATTTGCTAGAAACATGTAAACAAGATAAAACATATGAGGTAACCAAGGAAATCGGGAATAACAAGGTGGCAATCACATAAAGCTAAGTCCTCTGTCACTAAAGTGACAACAGTATCACGGGACGTTGATCTCAGTCACACAAGGTGAGGAGAAACAACGTAAACATATATACAATATAAATATACGGGAACGGGACCACGGTAGCGAACCGGGTATCGGGACGGGACCACGGTAATGACCGGGTATCGGGATCCAAACTGCAGCTGGCGGGACGGGAGAGGGATCTCCAAGTCGGTGGATCAAACCGACAAGGTATCCAAGCTTAGTGATGCCGACACATAGGTTAAATAACACATCGATACATATGCAAGTAAAACAAGTACAAGTAAAACAATGAACGGGCAAGAATATTCAATGTATAACTTTCATTTCATATCGGGCAATACTCTTCGGGACAAGTCAATGCTACTATCATGCTTTCGGGAAAACAACTCATGACATGTAAATCTTGGAAACAGAGAAATATGATGAATTATACCAATTCGGGAAAGATAATGATTTTAAGATCTATTTGAGTGGATAGGGGTCCCGTATGTCGAACATAGATATGACTTGGTACTCCTTGAGTTTGAAGACATTCCGGGCTCCTTATGCACTTTTACTATTTTTAAAACTTAATGTGAGCTTATGGTTATAACTAGATATTATGATAGGAAAACAAGACTATAAACGGTCCACCCTAAGTAGGATGTCAACCCGGAACCACCGAGCAACCCACTCAGTCACCGAATTCGCGATACCCAAGGAAATAGACTTTGCATTTAGGTATGAAGAGGATATCGTGTCGTTCCATCCCTTTCAAGATTGAATCGATTGAACTTCGATGCATCCCGGACCAACCGTGAAGAGCATCGGCTCAAGACACTTTCACATATGGTCAAGTGAGTCCAAGGAGGGTAGCCAAAGTCCACAAAAAAAAATTTTTCAAAACCCATCCGACCGAAGGGTCGATCGATCGGTCGAAATTTCTGTACCAGAAATACGCAGGGTCCGATCGATCGGCCCAAAAAGGCTTACTGTTAAAAGTCAGACCGATCGATCGGCCTGTAGGTCCGATCGATCGGCACTGGGCGTGAAGCATGCCCGGGAACTTGATTTTTCTCCTTTTTGTTTCCTTTCCTTCCAATACCTCAACAACCACAATCAACTATGGACAAGGAGACTTAAACACATGATTCCAAGACATTAAATGAGGCTATCAAGATGTGTAAAGATCATTTATTTCAACTATAGAAAAATCAATGAAAGTAATCAATGAAAACATGAAAACCATAAATACTTCACCAAACCATTTCAAACTTAAAAACATCCAAACATTCACTTGCCTCAAGTCTTCAATTAATGATATTAAGCTCTATCAAGTCCTCCAAGAAAATGGCCCAAGCTACAAGGCAAAATCCCCAAATAAAACCCTAAAATGGGTTACACAAAGAATGAAAATGAAAGAACTTCCAATAATGCAAATGTAGCTTCCCTAAGGCTAGAAGATTAAAAGTCTAGAAGATGAGAGGGATCACTTACTTGGATGACCTTCAAATGAGAAGAACTAGTTCAAGGAAGATCTCAAGATTGATGGGTTCCTCCAAAAATGGTATCAAGATGAAGCTTGTGAGATGGGGAAGAGATTGGCAATCTCCATTTTGAGTTTGGTGCGATATTGGTGAGGATTAGAGATGAAGAAGCAAGAAGAAGAAGAGAAACTTGCTAGCAAAACCCTAGACTCAAGTGTGCTGGAACATGAAAATGGAGGAAGAAGGGAAGGGTTCCTCTTGTTAACCATTGAGAGGTTTGGGTCCCACAACTTAAGAAGCTAAATGGACTGAAATCATCTCTCTCGGGTCCTCGGATGAATTCGACGAAGAAGGAAGAAATGTTCGTCGAAATATCTAGTTTCCAAAAAGTGTATTTTTCGCAAGTTTCGAGAATATTAAGTTTTGGGTACAGATTTTGTATGCAATGACTGTTTTACCCTCAAGGCTATGAAATCGGGTTTCGGGGCCTCGAATGGACACGGGATCAACATGAAAGTTGTAAGAATCCACAAGATGAATGCAACGGGCCAAAAACACAATTTAAAACACGTCGGGAAAATTTAACAAGAAAATGCAAAGCCGAAAAAGGGAAACCCCAAAGGGCCCCACAAGCTACCAATCACTCTAAAAAGCCCAAAACTAGAAACAAGGTTATTCCAAACCCAACTAGATCAAAAACACTAATCAAGCTTAGCACTAACGCGCAACTTAATTAGCACTAAACGGGTTCACTCGGGTCGGGGTCTTACAATGTTGTTGTATCATTTCATTTTCTTGCCAGACCGTTGTGTCTGACCCATTTGCTTTGGTACTCAGGTCCCGTTGCCGGCTACCTTGAGGAGGAGCCGGAGGAGGCGGTAGGTGAGCCGCAAACTCTCATCAAGTGGCGTGCCGACGATGTCATGTAGACATCGGGTTGCTAAGAGAGACGTCTCATTTTGGGGAAAACTATTTAACCATTCATTGGGTTATTGTTTTGTTTATATTGGCCTTTGTTGGCCTCTATTTTTGGGAAATGTAATTAAATGTTAATTGTACAAACTTTAATTTACTTTGGGTAACATTCTATAGAACGTTGCTCATTCTGATACAATATTTTATACTTGATGTTAATGCTTTCATGACTAGAGATAGTCTGACTATGTGATTTGCTACATGCTTCCGCACTTAACAGAAATATTCATTGATGGTTGTGATATCCTCACCGCGGACACCTGTGGAAAATTAAATAAATGTATGTTGTTATCATTTAAACAAATATGGTGGTTAATCACCACAAATGTCCCGACTCCAGATCGGTTCCTTCGTGGGGGCCCGGTCCGGGGTCGCAACAGTCGCCTCGCCAAATGAGAAATGAAATGTGTTCGTCTCCGGCCTCCACCGCTCGATTAGGCCCATCATCAATGCATGGTCAATCCTCATCCACCTCATCTGAGCAAGATGATACAACCCTGCATCGGCAACCCACTACATCTGTTGGTCGTTCAGATCCCACTGCCCATAGTCGGGGTTAGTGGGAAAGCATCGGTTTGTCCCCAGCTCCTGCGAGAAAATTTCAAGTTTGAATAACGTTAGACATAGATCGAAAGTAAGTTGAATTTATTACTGGTTGTGTGGAAGAGAGTATACCAAACTGCGTTCGATAGTGGCAGAGATGTGATGCTCTTGCTCGCTTAGTAGTACTGCTGGTTGTGCATTTGAGGTACTAGCCTCATTTGAGGTAGTAGCCTCATTTGAGGTAGTGGCCTCATTGCGGGGCACTTCAGCATTGCTTGTATTCTCTTTAGACATCTGTATAGATCCAAATTAGATATGATAGCATTGAATGTTATAAAGGCAAGCATGCAACTATTTTATAAAAAACACAAACATCACCATAGTAATTCTAGTCCTAAGAGAATCAAGTTCCTGTATATATCTCCATAATGTCTAAACATATAACTATTTAGCTATTCAATTATCTTTAACACAAAATACCCATTCTAACAAGCATTTATGCCACAAAGAATATACGAAATGAACAATATCAGCCAAGAAATTGTCCATCAATCCAAACAGTGCACAAATCAACATTGATTCAACCACAAACACAAATCATTTAATGAAAAAAATGGCATTTCCACATTTCCACATCACCTAAGGAATAGCTAAGCATATAACCATCCATTCAAATGCCCTAAAACAAAAAACACCCATTGTATCAGGTATTCAAGCCACACAATGTACACATTAAAAGTTATTCCACCACACAACACATAATACAATTCATCAAATGAAACCTATAAACTGCATTTCTACATTTACAGACCACCCAAAGAATAGCAAAAACATATAACCAACTTCTCATTCAATTGCCCTCAAAACAAAACGCCCATTCTATCAATCATTCAAGGCGGTAAGGAAGCTTAAAATGAACAAAATCAGCCAATGAAGTGCTTGTTCATCAATCCAAATCCCATATACATTGTCATTGATTTCATCACATTATCAAAATGAAGAAGCACAAAAAAGAACAAATAAACCGTTTGTGCCATTTGACCGCATACAACATCCTCAACTTTGGACCCATTCACATCTATCTCTTTTGGTGTTAACAGTTGTCCCTTATGGGATTACCTGGCTGTATGTTATGCAACTACCTCAATCCAGGGGAGTTACATAATATTCATACCACTTCTACACTCATGCATGCAAGTTTCTCTGAGAATGGAGTGCAAGTAATCTATATTGCATGGATTCTTTGAAATGAGAAACTTAACCATGTCAGATATGTCTCAGACACGACACGGTGTCAGGTGCTTCATGAATTCTGCCTACTGTTCTGTTATTTCAAAATCCTATTACATGTTTTCTTCTTATGAAATTTAACTCAAGAACTTCTTTATGCTCTCAGAGGTACCTCTAAATGGATTTCTTGAGTGGTACCCAGTCACATTGTCAAAATGAAGAAATACAAAGAGGAGCAAATGGACCATTCGTGGCATTTGACCGCATACAACATCTTCAAGTTTGGAAAACAAAAATAACTCACTCGAACTTCTCTGGAAGTGTTTAAATAAACTCTAACCCTCCATCATCCTTCTCAACTGAAAATACCCAAAATCTGGACTCTACAAACCCTAATCAATGCAAACAAACAATGTACAAATTGTTTACCACATTGAAGATAACTGACCATGTACTTCGATATCATATGCGGGATGACGGGAAAACAAAATGGTGGGGAAAATACAAAAACATTGACAAGGATTCAAAAATGGAATGAGATAGTTACCTTTGGAGGGTAGATAGAAATCACGGACGATGGAAAAACGATGGGAGCAAAGAGAAGCAGTTGAGGAATTCCGTTTCAAGGCTAGTGGTGGTTGTGGAAATGGCAGCAACTACACTTCTTCACTCGTCCTAGGTCAGTCTCGACGGTAGGCTGGAAGAGAGAAGAGAAAAACTGAGAAGAAACAGGGATATGAGCCCTAATAAAGTTCGCGGACAGGGTCATCGCCGACCTTATTCAATGTAAATAAGGTCGGTACCGACCACGTGACAAAATGGTAAAAAAAATGAAAATTGGGCTCAATTGCTCTAATTGGTGCCCTACTTGCTAAAGTGTTTGATTGCGCAACACATCCGGATTAAATGTTTTTTCCGGTTAAATCCTCTTTTTATAATGTCATGGAAAATCAACTCTTAAAAGAGTTGAAAAGGCTTTTCCACTAAAAAAGAAAAGCAGCGCATAATGCCTTTTTTCACTGCATTATACATACATCCTCTAAAGAAAAAGAAAAAAAAAGATGGTAAAAGAAAAGGTTGTTTAAATGATCCTAATGTTATATGAATGGAATTAAAGAAGAAGCTGTCATTAATTGAGAATGTGTAAGCCCATGCCCATTGATGGACTGCTTAGAATCAATTATAAGGTGCCACATCTATCTGAAGTAAGGATGTGAATGAGCCTGGTTAGTATTTACCCCACTTGGAAAATTAAAAAATGAATCAATTTTTAGTTTCTATATATATATTTATATATATAAAAGAAAACTCTCCTGAGGACTGTTTGTATGCGGACAACCCTATGGGACCTGCCTAGGCACTAATCTGAATGGACCATCAAAACTCCCATCCCTGATTACATTGGATCCATTGTTAGACTTGAGTGGTTTTCATGACCACATGTGCAACATTGTTGGGATCCACAGTTTTGAGCCCACTAATTTAAGTTACTTTCCCCTTTTGGTTTTTTGGTTTTACTAAGTTTATCTTGAATTCAATTTTAGTAAGCCCAAATCAAATAGGACTCTTGTTTGCTAATTTGAGGGAATTAATGAAACTTACCTTTATTAGATTTCTTTGATGGTAAGAAACCTCTCTAGGACTTATCTATTGTGAGTGCCTAAAATATTACGGACTTGGGTTAGGTGAGTGTGAGGCTTATGATTTGCTGTTTAAGCTTCTTTGGGGGAGGTAGATCGCCTTAGAACCTAAAAGGGAAGGAAAAATAGAGGTCAGAGACCCTGGCTGCCGTAAGCCGAAAGCTCTCTGATGCGTGAGTTAGTGCTATCACTGAACAAAGGATAGAGAAAAGAGGCAAGTATGACGTTCTGTAACGCATTATGCAATGTGTGATCTTATGTCACAAGGCGTATTAAGGCATAGCATACCTGAGAAGGGTTTGGTATCCCTCCATATGTAGATATATCACCTGGCGCTCCTTTAGTGGGGGTAGGTGGAGATACTGTTTGGTTGAATCAAGAGACGACCTCTCATATTAATGTGGATGTGATTGATTAAGACGACACATGATCACTATCCGACGCCTGTCTTGTCTGTCAGCACGTTTTGTAACGTAGTTGTAGCTTTGTGGAAGTACAATCATGGTTTAGTACTCATCTCTGTGGACGTAACGAGCTGAAGATGATACTGAGATTGGATTCGGATGCACTCTGGCACTATTGCCGAGGTGCTTATATCGAGACCGAGATGAGCCTAGTCGGTACTCTTACCGAGGCTAGCTCAAGCTTGGCGCTAGCTGGCACTATTTGCCGAACTGAGATGAGATGTCTAGCTGGTACTATTACCGAGCTAGATGATCATTGACACTATTGCCGAACTTGGATACCGAGATCGGGATGAGCTGAGTTGGTACTGCTACCGAGACTAGCGTAATCATACTCTTAGGAAAACACCCTACACACTATATATATGGTTTTCCGGTCCTCTCTCTTAACCGTCTGAGTCTCATGATGATCAAAAGATTCATAGCTAAAAATATCCGTGATTCTATCTCGGATAATGAAAATGCAAAGGCCGATCTCGAATCTGTGGAGCAACAATTTCAAGCATCTGATAAGGCTTTAGCAGCTACTTTGATTGCCAAATTATCTTCAATGAAATATGATGGATCTAGTGGTATCAGGGAACATATCATGGAAATGAGGGATATAGCGGCCCAACTCAACTCTCTAAAAATGACAATTTTTGAAAATTACATAGTCCAATTTATTTTGAACTCCTTGCCCCCTCAATTTGGGCCTTTCAAAATTTCATATATACTCATAAGGAGAAATGGACTAGGCATGAGTTGGTCTCAATGTGTGTCCAAGAAGAAGGCAGACTTAGGTAGGAAGGGCAGTTACACAAAGTAAATTTCATCTCCAACACCCCTTCAAATGAGAAACCATATCCCAAGGGTAAGAAAGGTCAGAAAAAGAAAGGCAAGAAACTTGCTTCGACTGACCAAGTCGGGAAGAAAGGTAGTGAACCAACGAGCTTCTTCTGCCGCAAAAATGGATATCTGAGGAAAGACTACTTGAAGAGACAGAAATGGTTTGAATCTAGAGGTATAAATAATTCTTTTGTTTGTTATGAAACAAATCTTTTAGATGTTTCTTCAAATACTTGGTGGATTGATTCTGGTGCCATTGTTCAAGTGGCAAATTCCATGCAGGGCTTTCACTCAAGCCGGAGTCCAAATAATGATCAAAGAAACATTTTTATGGGAAACTGGCTGGAAGTGAAAGCGGTGGGGACTTGCAGATTGATTCTTGATTCTGGATTCCAGTGGACCTTAATACCACTTTTTATGTTCCTACGATTAGTAAAAATTTAATTTATTTATCTAGACTTGATTTAGAAGGTTATACCTTCTCTTTTGAACATAGTACCTTGAGTATTTATAAGAATCAAGTTTTAATTGGTGGTGGTATTTTATGTGATGGTCTTTATAAATTGAGATCCATATTTTACTAGTTCCTTACTTATTTTGCATGAGAGTAATATTATGAATGTTGGTATTAAGAGAGGAATCTTGAATGAAAACTCCTCAATTTTGTGGCATAAAAGGCTAGGACACATCTCTCAAGAGAGATTAAAGAGATTAGTAAATGACGGGGTGTTAAGAGCCCTAGATTTTACTGATTTGGTGTTTGTATAGACTGCATTAAAGGCAAGCAGATCAAAAACACCAATAAACATAAGGCCATAAGATGTTTAGAACCACTTGAATTAATCAACACAGATATTTGTGGTTATTTTCCTACGCCATGTTATAGTGGTCAAAAATACTTTATCACCTTTATTGATGATTTCACTAGATATGGATATGTCTACCTGTTATATGAGAAATCAGAATCTTTAAAAGCCTTTGAAATCTACAAGGCTGAAGTTGAAAAACAGTTAGACAGAAAAATAAAGGTTGTGAGATCTGATAGGGGTGGAGAGTATTATGGGAGGTATGATGAATCGGGTCAAAATCTTGGCCCATTTGCAAAATTCCTAGAAAGTCATGGTATTTGTGCTGAATATACATTGCTTGGCTCCTCACATCAAAATGGTGTGGCTAAAAGACGTAATAGAACGCTTATGGAAATGGTACAGAGTATGTTAAGTAATTCTAAATTACCTGACTCTATGTGGGGAGAAGCCCTAAAAACAACTGCATATATCCTAAACCGTGTACCCACTAAGGCTGTTCCTAAAACTCCTTACGAGTTATAGACAGATAAGAAGCCAAGTTTAGGACATTTGCATGTTTGGGGTTGTCTAGCTGAAGCTAAAATTTATAACCCCCAAGAGAGAAAATTGGACCCTATGACTACCAGTGGGTATTTTATTGGATATCCTGAAAGGTCCAAAGGTTTTAGATTTTACTGTCATACTCATACTACTAGAATTGTTGAAACCGGAAATGCCAGATTCATAGAAAATGTTGACATTAGTTGGAGCGATGCACCATGAAATGTGATATTTGAAGAACATCGGTTACCTATTCATGTACTGATTAAAACGATTAGAGTTGGTATTCCAAATGACTTCATTCAAAACAATACGATGAAAATACAACCTACCATACCAGATGCACCACTACATGAGAATGTCACTCATAATAATATAATTGAAGATATTATTCATCCGAATCAAAATTTAGCAGAACCAGGAGCTTTAAGAAGATCTCAAAGATCTAAGAGGTCTGCTATATCGGATGACTATATTGTTTATCTTCAAGAATCTGATTTTGACATATGTGTTGAAGAAGATCCGGTAACATTTTCACAAGCCATTAAAGGAGATGGTTTGAATAAATGGATTGATGCCATGCAAGAAGAGTTAAAATCCATGTGATTAAATGAAGTCTAGGATCTCGTCGCGAATTGCCTCAGGATCTGCTACTATAGGATGTAAATGGATCTTTAAGACCAAGCGAGACTCAAAGGGCAAAATTGAACGATTTAAGGCTAGACTTGTAGCTAAGGGATTTACTCAAAGGCAAAATATTGATTATAAAGAGACCTTTTCACCAGTTTCTTCGAAGGACTCTTTTCGAATCATAATGGCATTAGTAACTCATTTTAATTTAGAGTTACATCAAATGGATGTGAAAACAACGTTCTTAAATGATAATTTATCTGAAGAGGTATTTATGAAACAACCAGAAAGAATTGAAGAAAAAGGCAAAGAAAAACTAGTTTGTAAATTAAAGAAATCTATATATGGACTTAAACAAGCTTCAAGGCAATGGTATATTAAGTTCCATCATTCCATTACCTCCTTCGGGTTTAAAGAAAACATTGTTGATCAATGTATATACCTGAAGATCAGTGGGAGCAAGTTCATTATTTTAGTCTTATATGTAGATGACATTCTACTTACTAGTAGTGATCTTGGCCTACTACATGCAACAAAAGAATACCTCGTAGAGAATTTTGAAATGAAAGATATGGGTGAAGCATCCTTTGTGCTTGGAATCGAGATTATTAGAAACAGATCTCGATGACTACTCGGACTTTCACAAAAAGCCTATATCAATAGATTTCTTGAAAGATTCAATATGCAGAATTGTTTTGGAGGAAAAGCACCTATATCAAGAGGCGATCTATTCTCCAAAGATCAATGTCCAAGAAATAACATAGAGAGCAAACAGATGCAAAATATTCCATATGCTTCCATTGTAAGAAGTCTTTTATATGCTCAGACTTGTACCCGTCCAGACATCAGTTTTGTAGTTAGCATATTAGGAAGGTATCAGTCTAACCCTGGCCTGGTACATTGGAAAGCAGCAAAGAAAGTCATGCGATATTTACAAGGGACTAAAGAACATATGCTCACTTATAAAAAAATCTGATCACTTGGAAGTGATTGGATATTCAGACTTAGATTTTGCTGGGGTGTCTCGACACAAGGAGATCTACATCACGATACATTTTTCTCCTTGTTGGTGGGGCTGTTTCGTGGAAAAGTGTTAAACAGACTACAACTGCTTCTTCCACATTTCAAGCAGAATTTGTGGCATGTTTTGAAGCCACAAATAAAGCTATATGGCTGCGAAATTTTATTTTAGGGCTTCAAATCATGGATTCCATTTCTAAGCCGCTAAAAATTTATTGTGATAACACCTTATCTGTTCGCTTCTCTAACAACGACAAGAGTTCTAGTGTTGCAAAACACTTTCAGATAAAATATCTTGCCGTTAAAGAGAAGGTTCGAGATAGTTTAGTGTCTATAGAGTAAATCCATACAAAGCTCATGATTGCAGATCCTATGACCAAAGCATTACTGGCAGAGGCCTATAATGATTATGTTAAGCAATGAGTCTCATTGTGTTACCTCAATGTATGCGGTTGAAATGATTTATGCTATTTACTTAGACATTTTTGTTGATCAGTTTTCATTAATAATGATTATGTTCTCTTGCTTAAATTTTGTGTGCACAATTACTTCATTATTAAAAAGCAAGATAAATTTAAGTTGGACCAATAAATATGAATTTTTAGTCCACTCCTATTATTTTCCTCGATTTATGACTTGACTAAATGGAATCACTAATGTTGTGGTACATGGAAGGAATTATGTCGCAAAATTGATATTTGACCGCCATGACTCACATTATTGGTTTCATTTAGTTACAGTATATAAGAATTAGCATAAACAAGATTGATCAAGCTGTTTTTACAAATGAGTGGCCACTCGTCAGGATTTTAAAATCTGTTGAATCCAAGTTGAGTCATTTTATTAAACATAGTTTTCAAAATAAAAATAAAAACAGAAGGTAGATTGAATATTGGTGGTTATCATGACCAAGTGGGAGATCACATTTGTGAAAGTCCTGAGGATCCGAACCCTAGAGGGGGGGGGGGGGTGAATAGGGTGAGCTACATTTATGACCAAATTTAACCAATTTAAACTTCTTTAAAACAAACTAGTCACATGTGATGATTAATCATACAAGATGCGGAAGGTAACAAAAGAATCACCACAAAGCAATCACCATCACACAAGGATTTATAGTGGTTCGGCCTCAATGCCTACATCCACTACCGGCTTGTGAACCAACACCCCACCGGATTTCCACTATTTATGCTTTTCAATAGGCTAAGCAATAACCTTTACAATATGCTTTTCAAGGCTTAGCAATAACCTTTACAATGATGTTTTTCAAGGCTCAACATCAACCTATACACTATGCTTTTATAGGCTAAGCAATAACCTCTTCAACCACAAGGTTGGTTATCTCACAAAGTTAGTGTCTAACATACACTTGATGGAGATACAAATTTAGCTCATTACATTTGCCTCTATAATAGGCGGATATGAAAATGAAAATCAAATACACACACACACACACTATGAATGCAAAGATGAAAGTACATGATGTGTGTGTGTGATGTCCTCAATCATTTTGAAAATGAAAGCTCATAAATGTATGCCTAAGGCTTTTGAAAGTTTTAGCTCATAAAAACATTTATGATTGAGGAAAGAATGCAAGTCACATGTTAAAAGTAACAACTTGTTAATGATATCAAAGTTACAAAAGTTGTATGAAATTAATTAGCTCTAAACATGTGATGCAAAGGGATGTCAATCAAATCAACAATGTAGCTCAAAACATAAAAATAGATTTGATTGAAATTAGGGGACAAATCATATGTAATTATAAATACAACTTGAATAAGATATACCTATCAAAGTAAGGCAAGTTGTGAAACTTTAAAACAATAATACACATATGATTTGTAAAGATGTTGAATCCACAACATAAGATATATTTTGAAAGAGATTTTCTTATGATGAAAAACAACACCCAAAGATTCAACCAAGTATATGAATCATGTTACATATAATTTCAAAGATTCTTACATTAACATGATCTACTTAGATTTCCCAAATAAAGTACTACTTGGATTGAATCAATGGTGATGCATCCAAAACAATAGATCAATTCAAAATATAAAACATGCTAAGGATACAACACATCATAGGTTAACATGCTACTAAAGATTTATCAAAGATAAAACAAAACATGAAAACATATGATTTGTAAAGAAGTTGAATCCAAAACATAAGATAGTTTTGAAAGTGATTTTCTTATGTTGGAAAACAACAACCAAAGATTCAACCAAGTATATGGATCATGTTACATCTAATTTCAAAGATGTTTCCATTAACATGATCTACTTAGATTTACCAAAGATTAAGTACTACTTGGATTGAATCAATGGTGATGTATCCAAAACAATAAATCAATTCAAACATAAAACATGTTAAGGACACAACACAACATAGTTTATCATGCTACAAATGATTTACCAAAAATAAAACAAAGCATGAAAACATATGATTAAGGAAAGTAGAGCCTACTTGGTGATTTAACTTCATTAATCCAAGCTTTTAGCTTTCCTAATGATCCCCTTCATCCCTTAGTTCATTTTCCTTTGATTTGCCTCAAAACCCCTCAAGGAGGGCCTTAAAATTCCCAACTTTTGGCAAATGAAAGAACTCATATTTATAGCAAAAAGTGCACAACGGCTAGTCCTCGGTCGACCTGCAAACAGGTCTCGGTCGACCGGGAACACACAACGGTCATATTTCTGACCGTTGGTGCATCAGGGCCACTTTCTGCCTACAGTGTTCCCGGTCGACCGGGACCCCTGGGCCGGTCGACCGGCCACACTGCTGGGGCCAAAAATTCCAACTTTGCATATTTCAAAGATTTTCTTTGTGGAACTTTTTGGGCCACTAAACCAAGCTAGAATACATGTTTTAAATCATTCTAAGGGGTTTAAAAACATGAAACATAAAAAGCCTAAAATGATTCAAAAGTTTAAAACCAAAGGCTAGCTTGATTTCTAAAACTCTTTTAAAAAACAAATGCATCCAAGTTTTAAAAGCAAATCATGCATAAATTGATACATTTACAAAACTTAAAAGCAATGCATGAATAAAACAAGATTTCAAGATTTCTTAAATCAATGTAATGTGTGTGAATCAAATGATGCTAGAATGATTATGCATCCATCAAATTGCAATCTACAAAATTCCTAACAATCTCCCCCTTTGCAATTTGATGGCAACACACTCACCACTGAATATACACACTAAGTCTTCAGCTCCCCCTCAGCTGGACAAGTCTTGAAATCTTCTTGGATGCTCCTCCTCTTAGCTTGGGCTCCTCCTCTTTTCTTTTCATCTTCCTCTCTATGGCCAAGCATCTTCTTTAGCTCCAAGCTTTCTTTCTTCCATTTGCTTTCCCTTTTGACCATGCATCTCTCTCCCTTTGGCAAGGTATGCATTGTCTCCCCTTGTAGAAGATCATACACAACTCTCCTAAGGAATCTCGGACATTCTCTTCACCTTTAGAGAACTTGAAAGCTCTCTCCCCCTTTGAAGAGTAAGAGATCTTTGAGTACTTGAACTCTCTCTCCCCCTTTACCATTAAATTGCAAAGGTACCTACACACATGAAATAAGGAAAATACCTTTAGTAGCACCTGTTAACAAATGAAATCGAAAATGAAATACATAACAAGCTATCATGTATGGAAGTTACCTCTAAGGGCTCAAAGGCAATCCAATGGTCAATTTGATCAAAACTAATACTTCCTATGAAGGTTTACACTCCCCCTCAATCCATTCTCTTCTTTTGTCAAACTTTTGACAAGGTATAACTATTTGGTTCAAGAAGTAGATGGTTTAACCAAATGAGGGTCAACTTCAAGGAAATGATTAGATTCATTTAACTATAAGGCTCAATATGATCAAATTACCAAAAGAAAGCAAGGTCTAATGGGAAAAGCAATCATGGATACCAATTGGAAAGACAGAGAATACCAATTGAGATTTAAAGATAAGTCTATTAAACACAATCACTCTAAAATGGATTTAAAAATATAACCATTAGGAAAAATCCAAATTAGAGCTATCCATGATGCAATGGGGTTTACTAAACATAGCACTAAATAATTTAACTATGAAATTCATATGCTATGTAAGTTTTGAAATCATTTCATTCAAACAATAAATATGACTATTAATGTGCAAGATGAGTGAAATGAAATTCAAGCATGAAGCCAACCTCAACTAATAACCAACCAATATTATGAACACATAAACATGGTGGTCATGAGATTTACCTATATGAGCAAGAGATGTGGCAAACATGAACATTATGATGCTAATGGTGTGTGACATGGAACAAATATATAACTATCAAGCTCAATCCAATGTACACAATGTCTATCACATTCACAAGAAATCAAATCAATCGAAAATATTACCAATTGAAACCAATTGAATTTGACAATATGATAAAGAGCAAGGATGTGACAAACACAAAATTCCATCAAGTATCATAAATGGATATTCATCACTTTTAAAGATATGACTAATGTGCATAGTGATGAACAAGATAAATTGCAATGCAAAAGGATATAACTTTGTAATGCATGCAATTTCCAAGGTGTCAAAATCATATGAATTCAACATCTAAGATATCCATTAAACATATAGAAATATGAGGAATAGATTTCAAAGAGTTTCATGTGATTAAGAACACTACTATGAAGTTGAAACATGTATAAGGATGACATCATTTAGAAAATACACATGAATCAACATCATAACCATCCAAATAGAAATGACTATAAGGCATAGAGGATGGATTTGAGTTCTAGTATGGTTTCTACAAATATAATAAATATCACAACCATACATAGAACAATTTGACATTTGCATAGAGAGGATCAATCAACACTCAAGATCTAACTCATACCAATCATCAAAAAGGAATATAACTATTTAAGCACAAGAGGGTATGAAGTTAAATGTATCAATCTATCATGCAACATCTCCACTCTTAGCAAATGTACTAAGCTTACAATGCAATAGAAAATGGATATGAGGTTTAAACCAAATGAACTTAGCACATAAAATCACATATGCACTTAAAAAGCTCAAAAACAAGATTTTACTATAAAGCACGTAAACAATCATCAATTTGCATTAATGAAAATATACCAAGTTAGGCACAAACATGCGAATCAATGAAACCATATCCAACCAAGCAATGTAAGTCAACAAAATCAATTTGCATAAAGAGTGTAACTAAATGAACCAAGATGCAAGTTTTTTGTAAAAAAAAATATTTCCTTCCAAAAGATATAATCATAATTAAGCACAAGGAAATAAATTCAAGGAAAATGCCTCTATAAATACAACCAATCAAGCTTAGAACATTTTCCAAAGTTTCTCAAATCACTTCAATATATGAAATTCCAACAAAGAATCATTTATAGAATTAAGAGCAAGTGATTTTGAAAAACAAGAAGTGTACAATTATAAATTGAACACATATTTTCCATACCAAGAGATATTACTTTGAAAACTCAATGGAAAACTAAAATTGCTTCAAATCATTTGATTTACAAAAATGATCTAACTATGACAAACATCAAATGATTTTCCAACATCAATTGATCATGAAAAATCTAGCTATGAAAGCATTTGTAATCACAATCAATTGATCATGAATAGATAAGCACTACAAGAGATATAACTATATGAACAAAATGCAAATCCATCATGAAAGTATAGCAATCAAAGGATTTTGAAAACCATGAGATATAACTTAGAAGTTCATGAATACAAAATCAAATGATCACAAAGAAACATTGCATTTTAAAAGATGTGACTATAAAGCAACAAAATGCAAATGTAACAAGACCAACAAATAGATATAACTAAAAAGAATAGGTTGGTCTAGGGAGGATCAAGGCCTTAAGGCTAGTCTAAATGTGTACCAATGAAGATTCACCTAAGGTCTTGAAAATGATGTCCTTGAGAGATCACTTAGAGGACTCGCCAACTCTTAAAGATATAACTTGAAAAAGTCTTAGAGTGGTGCAAAGAAGCTAGGGGAAAATTCATTTTCAATCATAGTGGAAATCTTTAAAAAGATATGCAATAAATCACAACACTAGGATTCTAATCTAGCAAGGATCAACTCCAGGTTGTTAAACCCTAAAATGGAGTAACCCGCTCTGATACCAATTGAAAGTCCTGAGGATCCGAACCCTAGAGGGGGGGGGGGGGTGAATAGGGTGAGCTACATTTATGACCAAATTTAACCAATTTAAACTTCTTTAAAACAAACTAGTCACATGTGATGATTAATCATACAAGATGCGGAAGGTAACAAAAGAATCACCACAAAGCAATCACCATCACACAAGGATTTATAGTGGTTCGGCCTCAATGCCTACATCCACTACCGGCTTGTGAACCAACACCCCACCGGATTTCCACTATTTATGCTTTTCAATAGGCTAAGCAATAACCTTTACAATATGCTTTTCAAGGCTTAGCAATAACCTTTACAATGATGTTTTTCAAGGCTCAACATCAACCTATACACTATGCTTTTATAGGCTAAGCAATAACCTCTTCAACCACAAGGTTGGTTATCTCACAAAGTTAGTGTCTAACATACACTTGATGGAGATACAAATTTAGCTCATTACATTTGCCTCTATAATAGGCGGATATGAAAATGAAAATCAAATACACACACACACACACACACTATGAATGCAAAGATGAAAGTACATGATGTGTGTGTGTGTGTGATGTCCTCAATCATTTTGAAAATGAAAGCTCATAAATGTATGCCTAAGGCTTTTGAAAGTTTTAGCTCATAAAAACATTTATGATTGAGGAAAGAATGCAAGTCACATGTTAAAAGTAACAACTTGTTAATGATATCAAAGTTACAAAAGTTGTATGAAATTAATTAGCTCTAAACATGTGATGCAAAGGGATGTCAATCAAATCAACAATGTAGCTCAAAACATAAAAATAGATTTGATTGAAATTAGGGGACAAATCATATGTAATTATAAATACAACTTGAATAAGATATACCTATCAAAGTAAGGCAAGTTGTGAAACTTTAAAACAATAATACACATATGATTTGTAAAGATGTTGAATCCACAACATAAGATATATTTTGAAAGAGATTTTCTTATGATGAAAAACAACACCCAAAGATTCAACCAAGTATATGAATCATGTTATATATAATTTCAAAGATTCTTACATTAACATGATCTACTTAGATTTCCCAAATAAAGTACTACTTGGATTGAATCAATGGTGATGCATCCAAAACAATAGATCAATTCAAAATATAAAACATGCTAAGGATACAACACATCATAGGTTAACATGCTACTAAAGATTTATCAAAGATAAAACAAAACATGAAAACATATGATTTGTAAAGAAGTTGAATCCAAAACATAAGATAGTTTTGAAAGTGATTTTCTTATGTTGGAAAACAACAACCAAAGATTCAACCAAGTATATGGATCATGTTACATCTAATTTCAAAGATGTTTCCATTAACATGATCTACTTAGATTTACCAAAGATTAAGTACTACTTGGATTGAATCAATGGTGATGTATCCAAAACAATAAATCAATTCAAACATAAAACATGTTAAGGACACAACACAACATAGTTTATCATGCTACAAATGATTTACCAAAAATAAAACAAAGCATGAAAACATATGATTAAGGAAAGTAGAGCCTACTTGGTGATTTAACTTCATTAATCCAAGCTTTTAGCTTTCCTAATGATCCCCTTCATCCCTTAGTTCATTTTCCTTTGATTTGCCTCAAAACCCCTCAAGGAGGGCCTTAAAATTCCCAACTTTTGGCAAATGAAAGAACTCATATTTATAGCAAAAAGTGCACAACGGCTAGTCCTCGGTCGACCTGCAAACAGGTCTCGGTCGACCGGGAACACACAACGGTCATATTTCTGACCGTTGGTGCATCAGGGCCACTTTCTGCCTGCAGTGTTCCCGGTCGACCGGGACCCCTGGGCCGGTCGACCGGCCACACTGCTGGGGCCAAAAATTCCAACTTTGCATATTTCAAAGATTTTCTTTGTGGAACTTTTTGGGCCACTAAACCAAGCTAGAATACATGTTTTAAATCATTCTAAGGGGTTTAAAAACATGAAACATAAAAAGCCTAAAATGATTCAAAAGTTTAAAACCAAAGGCTAGCTTGATTTCTAAAACTCTTTTAAAAAACAAATGCATCCAAGTTTTAAAAGCAAATCATGCATAAATTGATACATTTACAAAACTTAAAAGCAATGCATGAATAAAACAAGATTTCAAGATTTCTTAAATCAATGCATATGTGTGTGAATCAAATGATGCTAGAATGATTATGCATCCATCAAATTGCAATCTACAAAATTCCTAACAATCTCCCCCTTTGCAATTTGATGGCAACACACTCACCACTGAATATACACACTAAGTCTTCAGCTCCCCCTCAGCTGGACAAGTCTTGAAATCTTCTTGGATGCTCCTCCTCTTAGCTTGGGCTCCTCCTCTTTTCTTTTCATCTTCCTCTCTATGGCCAAGCATCTTCTTTAGCTCCAAGCTTTCTTTCTTCCATTTGCTTTCCCTTTTGACCATGCATCTCTCTCCCTTTGGCAAGGTATGCATTGTCTCCCCTTGTAGAAGATCATACACAACTCTCCTAAGGAATCTCGGACATTCTCTTCACCTTTAGAGAACTTGAAAGCTCTCTCCCCCTTTGAAGAGTAAGAGATCTTTGAGTACTTGAACTCTCTCTCCCCCTTTACCATTAAATTGCAAAGGTACCTACACACATGAAATAAGGAAAATACCTTTAGTAGCACCTGTTAACAAATGAAATCGAAAATGAAATACATAACAAGCTATCATGTATGGAAGTTACCTCTAAGGGCTCAAAGGCAATCCAATGGTCAATTTGATCAAAACTAATACTTCCTATGAAGGTTTACACTCCCCCTCAATCCATTCTCTTCTTTTGTCAAACTTTTGACAAGGTATAACTATTTGGTTCAAGAAGTAGATGGTTTAACCAAATGAGGGTCAACTTCAAGGAAATGATTAGATTCATTTAACTATAAGGCTCAATATGATCAAATTACCAAAAGAAAGCAAGGTCTAATGGGAAAAGCAATCATGGATACCAATTGGAAAGACAGAGAATACCAATTGAGATTTAAAGATAAGTCTATTAAACACAATCACTCTAAAATGGATTTAAAAATATAACCATTAGGAAAAATCCAAATTAGAGCTATCCATGATGCAATGGGGTTTACTAAACATAGCACTAAATAATTTAACTATGAAATTCATATGCTATGTAAGTTTTGAAATCATTTCATTCAAACAATAAATATGACTATTAATGTGCAAGATGAGTGAAATGAAATTCAAGCATGAAGCCAACCTCAACTAATAACCAACCAATATTATGAACACATAAACATGGTGGTCATGAGATTTACCTATATGAGCAAGAGATGTGGCAAACATGAACATTATGATGCTAATGGTGTGTGACATGGAACAAATATATAACTATCAAGCTCAATCCAATGTACACAATGTCTATCACATTCACAAGAAATCAAATCAATCGAAAATATTACCAATTGAAACCAATTGAATTTGACAATATGATAAAGAGCAAGGATGTGACAAACACAAAATTCCATCAAGTATCATAAATGGATATTCATCACTTTTAAAGATATGACTAATGTGCATAGTGATGAACAAGATAAATTGCAATGCAAAAGGATATAACTTTGTAATGCATGCAATTTCCAAGGTGTCAAAATCATATGAATTCAACATCTAAGATATCCATTAAACATATAGAAATATGAGGAATAGATTTCAAAGAGTTTCATGTGATTAAGAACACTACTATGAAGTTGAAACATGTATAAGGATGACATCATTTAGAAAATACACATGAATCAACATCATAACCATCCAAATAGAAATGACTATAAGGCATAGAGGATGGATTTGAGTTCTAGTATGGTTTCTACAAATATAATAAATATCACAACCATACATAGAACAATTTGACATTTGCATAGAGAGGATCAATCAACACTCAAGATCTAACTCATACCAATCATCAAAAAGGAATATAACTATTTAAGCACAAGAGGGTATGAAGTTAAATGTATCAATCTATCATGCAACATCTCCACTCTTAGCAAATGTACTAAGCTTACAATGCAATAGAAAATGGATATGAGGTTTAAACCAAATGAACTTAGCACATAAAATCACATATGCACTTAAAAAGCTCAAAAACAAGATTTTACTATAAAGCACGTAAACAATCATCAATTTGCATTAATGAAAATATACCAAGTTAGGCACAAACATGCGAATCAATGAAACCATATCCAACCAAGCAATGTAAGTCAACAAAATCAATTTGCATAAAGAGTGTAACTAAATGAACCAAGATGCAAGTTTTTTGTAAAAAAAAATATTTCCTTCCAAAAGATATAATCATAATTAAGCACAAGGAAATAAATTCAAGGAAAATGCCTCTATAAATACAACCAATCAAGCTTAGAACATTTTCCAAAGTTTCTCAAATCACTTCAATATATGAAATTCCAACAAAGAATCATTTATAGAATTAAGAGCAAGTGATTTTGAAAAACAAGAAGTGTACAATTATAAATTGAACACATATTTTCCATACCAAGAGATATTACTTTGAAAACTCAATGGAAAACTAAAATTGCTTCAAATCATTTGATTTACAAAAATGATCTAACTATGACAAACATCAAATGATTTTCCAACATCAATTGATCATGAAAAATCTAGCTATGAAAGCATTTGTAATCACAATCAATTGATCATGAATAGATAAGCACTACAAGAGATATAACTATATGAACAAAATGCAAATCCATCATGAAAGTATAGCAATCAAAGGATTTTGAAAACCATGAGATATAACTTAGAAGTTCATGAATACAAAATCAAATGATCACAAAGAAACATTGCATTTTAAAAGATGTGACTATAAAGCAACAAAATGCAAATGTAACAAGACCAACAAATAGATATAACTAAAAAGAATAGGTTGGTCTAGGGAGGATCAAGGCCTTAAGGCTAGTCTAAATGTGTACCAATGAAGATTCACCTAAGGTCTTGAAAATGATGTCCTTGAGAGATCACTTAGAGGACTCGCCAACTCTTAAAGATATAACTTGAAAAAGTCTTAGAGTGGTGCAAAGAAGCTAGGGGAAAATTCATTTTCAATCATAGTGGAAATCTTTAAAAAGATATGCAATAAATCACAACACTAGGATTCTAATCTAGCAAGGATCAACTCCAGGTTGTTAAACCCTAAAATGGAGTAACCCGCTCTGATACCAATTGAAAGTCCTGAGGATCCGAACCCTAGAGGGGGGGGGGGGTGAATAGGGTGAGCTACATTTATGACCAAATTTAACCAATTTAAACTTCTTTAAAACAAACTAGTCACATGTGATGATTAATCATACAAGATGCGGAAGGTAACAAAAGAATCACCACAAAGCAATCACCATCACACAAGGATTTATAGTGGTTCGGCCTCAATGCCTACATCCACTACCGGCTTGTGAACCAACACCCCACCGGATTTCCACTATTTATGCTTTTCAATAGGCTAAGCAATAACCTTTACAATATGCTTTTCAAGGCTTAGCAATAACCTTTACAATGATGTTTTTCAAGGCTCAACATCAACCTATACACTATGCTTTTATAGGCTAAGCAATAACCTCTTCAACCACAAGGTTGGTTATCTCACAAAGTTAGTGTCTAACATACACTTGATGGAGATACAAATTTAGCTCATTACATTTGCCTCTATAATAGGCGGATATGAAAATGAAAATCAAATACACACACACACACACACACACTATGAATGCAAAGATGAAAGTACATGATGTGTGTGTGTGTGTGATGTCCTCAATCATTTTGAAAATGAAAGCTCATAAATGTATGCCTAAGGCTTTTGAAAGTTTTAGCTCATAAAAACATTTATGATTGAGGAAAGAATGCAAGTCACATGTTAAAAGTAACAACTTGTTAATGATATCAAAGTTACAAAAGTTGTATGAAATTAATTAGCTCTAAACATGTGATGCAAAGGGATGTCAATCAAATCAACAATGTAGCTCAAAACATAAAAATAGATTTGATTGAAATTAGGGGACAAATCATATGTAATTATAAATACAACTTGAATAAGATATACCTATCAAAGTAAGGCAAGTTGTGAAACTTTAAAACAATAATACACATATGATTTGTAAAGATGTTGAATCCACAACATAAGATATATTTTGAAAGAGATTTTCTTATGATGAAAAACAACACCCAAAGATTCAACCAAGTATATGAATCATGTTATATATAATTTCAAAGATTCTTACATTAACATGATCTACTTAGATTTCCCAAATAAAGTACTACTTGGATTGAATCAATGGTGATGCATCCAAAACAATAGATCAATTCAAAATATAAAACATGCTAAGGATACAACACATCATAGGTTAACATGCTACTAAAGATTTATCAAAGATAAAACAAAACATGAAAACATATGATTTGTAAAGAAGTTGAATCCAAAACATAAGATAGTTTTGAAAGTGATTTTCTTATGTTGGAAAACAACAACCAAAGATTCAACCAAGTATATGGATCATGTTACATCTAATTTCAAAGATGTTTCCATTAACATGATCTACTTAGATTTACCAAAGATTAAGTACTACTTGGATTGAATCAATGGTGATGTATCCAAAACAATAAATCAATTCAAACATAAAACATGTTAAGGACACAACACAACATAGTTTATCATGCTACAAATGATTTACCAAAAATAAAACAAAGCATGAAAACATATGATTAAGGAAAGTAGAGCCTACTTGGTGATTTAACTTCATTAATCCAAGCTTTTAGCTTTCCTAATGATCCCCTTCATCCCTTAGTTCATTTTCCTTTGATTTGCCTCAAAACCCCTCAAGGAGGGCCTTAAAATTCCCAACTTTTGGCAAATGAAAGAACTCATATTTATAGCAAAAAGTGCACAACGGCTAGTCCTCGGTCGACCTGCAAACAGGTCTCGGTCGACCGGGAACACACAACGGTCATATTTCTGACCGTTGGTGCATCAGGGCCACTTTCTGCCTGGAGTGTTCCCGGTCGACCGGGACCCCTGGGCCGGTCGACCGGCCACACTGCTGGGGCCAAAAATTCCAACTTTGCATATTTCAAAGATTTTCTTTGTGGAACTTTTTGGGCCACTAAACCAAGCTAGAATACATGTTTTAAATCATTCTAAGGGGTTTAAAAACATGAAACATAAAAAGCCTAAAATGATTCAAAAGTTTAAAACCAAAGGCTAGCTTGATTTCTAAAACTCTTTTAAAAAACAAATGCATCCAAGTTTTAAAAGCAAATCATGCATAAATTGATACATTTACAAAACTTAAAAGCAATGCATGAATAAAACAAGATTTCAAGATTTCTTAAATCAATGCATATGTGTGTGAATCAAATGATGCTAGAATGATTATGCATCCATCAAATTGCAATCTACAAAATTCCTAACAATCTCCCCCTTTGCAATTTGATGGCAACACACTCACCACTGAATATACACACTAAGTCTTCAGCTCCCCCTCAGCTGGACAAGTCTTGAAATCTTCTTGGATGCTCCTCCTCTTAGCTTGGGCTCCTCCTCTTTTCTTTTCATCTTCCTCTCTATGGCCAAGCATCTTCTTTAGCTCCAAGCTTTCTTTCTTCCATTTGCTTTCCCTTTTGACCATGCATCTCTCTCCCTTTGGCAAGGTATGCATTGTCTCCCCTTGTAGAAGATCATACACAACTCTCCTAAGGAATCTCGGACATTCTCTTCACCTTTAGAGAACTTGAAAGCTCTCTCCCCCTTTGAAGAGTAAGAGATCTTTGAGTACTTGAACTCTCTCTCCCCCTTTACCATTAAATTGCAAAGGTACCTACACACATGAAATAAGGAAAATACCTTTAGTAGCACCTGTTAACAAATGAAATCGAAAATGAAATACATAACAAGCTATCATGTATGGAAGTTACCTCTAAGGGCTCAAAGGCAATCCAATGGTCAATTTGATCAAAACTAATACTTCCTATGAAGGTTTACACTCCCCCTCAATCCATTCTCTTCTTTTGTCAAACTTTTGACAAGGTATAACTATTTGGTTCAAGAAGTAGATGGTTTAACCAAATGAGGGTCAACTTCAAGGAAATGATTAGATTCATTTAACTATAAGGCTCAATATGATCAAATTACCAAAAGAAAGCAAGGTCTAATGGGAAAAGCAATCATGGATACCAATTGGAAAGACAGAGAATACCAATTGAGATTTAAAGATAAGTCTATTAAACACAATCACTCTAAAATGGATTTAAAAATATAACCATTAGGAAAAATCCAAATTAGAGCTATCCATGATGCAATGGGGTTTACTAAACATAGCACTAAATAATTTAACTATGAAATTCATATGCTATGTAAGTTTTGAAATCATTTCATTCAAACAATAAATATGACTATTAATGTGCAAGATGAGTGAAATGAAATTCAAGCATGAAGCCAACCTCAACTAATAACCAACCAATATTATGAACACATAAACATGGTGGTCATGAGATTTACCTATATGAGCAAGAGATGTGGCAAACATGAACATTATGATGCTAATGGTGTGTGACATGGAACAAATATATAACTATCAAGCTCAATCCAATGTACACAATGTCTATCACATTCACAAGAAATCAAATCAATCGAAAATATTACCAATTGAAACCAATTGAATTTGACAATATGATAAAGAGCAAGGATGTGACAAACACAAAATTCCATCAAGTATCATAAATGGATATTCATCACTTTTAAAGATATGACTAATGTGCATAGTGATGAACAAGATAAATTGCAATGCAAAAGGATATAACTTTGTAATGCATGCAATTTCCAAGGTGTCAAAATCATATGAATTCAACATCTAAGATATCCATTAAACATATAGAAATATGAGGAATAGATTTCAAAGAGTTTCATGTGATTAAGAACACTACTATGAAGTTGAAACATGTATAAGGATGACATCATTTAGAAAATACACATGAATCAACATCATAACCATCCAAATAGAAATGACTATAAGGCATAGAGGATGGATTTGAGTTCTAGTATGGTTTCTACAAATATAATAAATATCACAACCATACATAGAACAATTTGACATTTGCATAGAGAGGATCAATCAACACTCAAGATCTAACTCATACCAATCATCAAAAAGGAATATAACTATTTAAGCACAAGAGGGTATGAAGTTAAATGTATCAATCTATCATGCAACATCTCCACTCTTAGCAAATGTACTAAGCTTACAATGCAATAGAAAATGGATATGAGGTTTAAACCAAATGAACTTAGCACATAAAATCACATATGCACTTAAAAAGCTCAAAAACAAGATTTTACTATAAAGCACGTAAACAATCATCAATTTGCATTAATGAAAATATACCAAGTTAGGCACAAACATGCGAATCAATGAAACCATATCCAACCAAGCAATGTAAGTCAACAAAATCAATTTGCATAAAGAGTGTAACTAAATGAACCAAGATGCAAGTTTTTTGTAAAAAAAAATATTTCCTTCCAAAAGATATAATCATAATTAAGCACAAGGAAATAAATTCAAGGAAAATGCCTCTATAAATACAACCAATCAAGCTTAGAACATTTTCCAAAGTTTCTCAAATCACTTCAATATATGAAATTCCAACAAAGAATCATTTATAGAATTAAGAGCAAGTGATTTTGAAAAACAAGAAGTGTACAATTATAAATTGAACACATATTTTCCATACCAAGAGATATTACTTTGAAAACTCAATGGAAAACTAAAATTGCTTCAAATCATTTGATTTACAAAAATGATCTAACTATGACAAACATCAAATGATTTTCCAACATCAATTGATCATGAAAAATCTAGCTATGAAAGCATTTGTAATCACAATCAATTGATCATGAATAGATAAGCACTACAAGAGATATAACTATATGAACAAAATGCAAATCCATCATGAAAGTATAGCAATCAAAGGATTTTGAAAACCATGAGATATAACTTAGAAGTTCATGAATACAAAATCAAATGATCACAAAGAAACATTGCATTTTAAAAGATGTGACTATAAAGCAACAAAATGCAAATGTAACAAGACCAACAAATAGATATAACTAAAAAGAATAGGTTGGTCTAGGGAGGATCAAGGCCTTAAGGCTAGTCTAAATGTGTACCAATGAAGATTCACCTAAGGTCTTGAAAATGATGTCCTTGAGAGATCACTTAGAGGACTCGCCAACTCTTAAAGATATAACTTGAAAAAGTCTTAGAGTGGTGCAAAGAAGCTAGGGGAAAATTCATTTTCAATCATAGTGGAAATCTTTAAAAAGATATGCAATAAATCACAACACTAGGATTCTAATCTAGCAAGGATCAACTCCAGGTTGTTAAACCCTAAAATGGAGTAACCCGCTCTGATACCAATTGAAAGTCCTGAGGATCCGAACCCTAGAGGGGGGGGGGGGGGGGTGAATAGGGTGAGCTACATTTATGACCAAATTTAACCAATTTAAACTTCTTTAAAACAAACTAGTCACATGTGATGATTAATCATACAAGATGCGGAAGGTAACAAAAGAATCACCACAAAGCAATCACCATCACACAAGGATTTATAGTGGTTCGGCCTCAATGCCTACATCCACTACCGGCTTGTGAACCAACACCCCACCGGATTTCCACTATTTATGCTTTTCAATAGGCTAAGCAATAACCTTTACAATATGCTTTTCAAGGCTTAGCAATAACCTTTACAATGATGTTTTTCAAGGCTCAACATCAACCTATACACTATGCTTTTATAGGCTAAGCAATAACCTCTTCAACCACAAGGTTGGTTATCTCACAAAGTTAGTGTCTAACATACACTTGATGGAGATACAAATTTAGCTCATTACATTTGCCTCTATAATAGGCGGATATGAAAATGAAAATCAAATACACACACACACACACACTATGAATGCAAAGATGAAAGTACATGATGTGTGTGTGTGTGTGATGTCCTCAATCATTTTGAAAATGAAAGCTCATAAATGTATGCCTAAGGCTTTTGAAAGTTTTAGCTCATAAAAACATTTATGATTGAGGAAAGAATGCAAGTCACATGTTAAAAGTAACAACTTGTTAATGATATCAAAGTTACAAAAGTTGTATGAAATTAATTAGCTCTAAACATGTGATGCAAAGGGATGTCAATCAAATCAACAATGTAGCTCAAAACATAAAAATAGATTTGATTGAAATTAGGGGACAAATCATATGTAATTATAAATACAACTTGAATAAGATATACCTATCAAAGTAAGGCAAGTTGTGAAACTTTAAAACAATAATACACATATGATTTGTAAAGATGTTGAATCCACAACATAAGATATATTTTGAAAGAGATTTTCTTATGATGAAAAACAACACCCAAAGATTCAACCAAGTATATGAATCATGTTATATATAATTTCAAAGATTCTTACATTAACATGATCTACTTAGATTTCCCAAATAAAGTACTACTTGGATTGAATCAATGGTGATGCATCCAAAACAATAGATCAATTCAAAATATAAAACATGCTAAGGATACAACACATCATAGGTTAACATGCTACTAAAGATTTATCAAAGATAAAACAAAACATGAAAACATATGATTTGTAAAGAAGTTGAATCCAAAACATAAGATAGTTTTGAAAGTGATTTTCTTATGTTGGAAAACAACAACCAAAGATTCAACCAAGTATATGGATCATGTTACATCTAATTTCAAAGATGTTTCCATTAACATGATCTACTTAGATTTACCAAAGATTAAGTACTACTTGGATTGAATCAATGGTGATGTATCCAAAACAATAAATCAATTCAAAACATAAAACATGTTAAGGACACAACACAACATAGTTTATCATGCTACAAATGATTTACCAAAAATAAAACAAAGCTTGAAAACATATGATTAAGGAAAGTAGAGCCTACTTGGTGATTTAACTTCATTAATCCAAGCTTTTAGCTTTCCTAATGATCCCCTTCATCCCTTAGTTCATTTTCCTTTGATTTGCCTCAAAACCCTCAAGGAGGGCCTTAAAATTCCCAACTTTTGGCAAATGAAAGAACTCATATTTATAGCAAAAAGTGTACAACGGCTAGTCCTCGGTCGACCTGCAAACAGGTCTCGGTCGACCGGGAACACACAACGGTCATATTTCTGACCGTTGGTGCATCAGGGCCACTTTCTGCCTGCAGTGTTCCCGGTCGACCGGGACCCCTGGGCCGGTCGACCGGCCACACTGCTGGGGCCAAAAATTCCAACTTTGCATATTTCAAAGATTTTCTTTGTGGAACTTTTTGGGCCACTAAACCAAGCTAGAATACATGTTTTAAATCATTCTAAGGGGTTTAAAAACATGAAACATAAAAAGCCTAAAATGATTCAAAAGTTTAAAACCAAAGGCTAGCTTGATTTCTAAAACTCTTTTAAAAAACAAATGCATCCAAGTTTTAAAAGCAAATCATGCATAAATTGATACATTTACAAAACTTAAAAGCAATGCATGAATAAAACAAGATTTCAAGATTTCTTAAATCAATGCATATGTGTGTGAATCAAATGATGCTAGAATGATTATGCATCCATCAAATTGCAATCTACAAAATTCCTAACAATCTCCCCCTTTGCAATTTGATGGCAACACACTCACCACTGAATATACACACTAAGTCTTCAGCTCCCCCTCAGCTGGACAAGTCTTGAAATCTTCTTGGATGCTCCTCCTCTTAGCTTGGGCTCCTCCTCTTTTCTTTTCATCTTCCTCTCTATGGCCAAGCATCTTCTTTAGCTCCAAGCTTTCTTTCTTCCATTTGCTTTCCCTTTTGACCATGCATCTCTCTCCCTTTGGCAAGGTATGCATTGTCTCCCCTTGTAGAAGATCATACACAACTCTCCTAAGGAATCTCGGACATTCTCTTCACCTTTAGAGAACTTGAAAGCTCTCTCCCCCTTTGAAGAGTAAGAGATCTTTGAGTACTTGAACTCTCTCTCCCCCTTTACCATTAAATTGCAAAGGTACCTACACACATGAAATAAGGAAAATACCTTTAGTAGCACCTGTTAACAAATGAAATCGAAAATGAAATACATAACAAGCTATCATGTATGGAAGTTACCTCTAAGGGCTCAAAGGCAATCCAATGGTCAATTTGATCAAAACTAATACTTCCTATGAAGGTTTACACTCCCCCTCAATCCATTCTCTTCTTTTGTCAAACTTTTGACAAGGTATAACTATTTGGTTCAAGAAGTAGATGGTTTAACCAAATGAGGGTCAACTTCAAGGAAATGATTAGATTCATTTAACTATAAGGCTCAATATGATCAAATTACCAAAAGAAAGCAAGGTCTAATGGGAAAAGCAATCATGGATACCAATTGGAAAGACAGAGAATACCAATTGAGATTTAAAGATAAGTCTATTAAACACAATCACTCTAAAATGGATTTAAAAATATAACCATTAGGAAAAATCCAAATTAGAGCTATCCATGATGCAATGGGGTTTACTAAACATAGCACTAAATAATTTAACTATGAAATTCATATGCTATGTAAGTTTTGAAATCATTTCATTCAAACAATAAATATGACTATTAATGTGCAAGATGAGTGAAATGAAATTCAAGCATGAAGCCAACCTCAACTAATAACCAACCAATATTATGAACACATAAACATGGTGGTCATGAGATTTACCTATATGAGCAAGAGATGTGGCAAACATGAACATTATGATGCTAATGGTGTGTGACATGGAACAAATATATAACTATCAAGCTCAATCCAATGTACACAATGTCTATCACATTCACAAGAAATCAAATCAATCGAAAATATTACCAATTGAAACCAATTGAATTTGACAATATGATAAAGAGCAAGGATGTGACAAACACAAAATTCCATCAAGTATCATAAATGGATATTCATCACTTTTAAAGATATGACTAATGTGCATAGTGATGAACAAGATAAATTGCAATGCAAAAGGATATAACTTTGTAATGCATGCAATTTCCAAGGTGTCAAAATCATATGAATTCAACATCTAAGATATCCATTAAACATATAGAAATATGAGGAATAGATTTCAAAGAGTTTCATGTGATTAAGAACACTACTATGAAGTTGAAACATGTATAAGGATGACATCATTTAGAAAATACACATGAATCAACATCATAACCATCCAAATAGAAATGACTATAAGGCATAGAGGATGGATTTGAGTTCTAGTATGGTTTCTACAAATATAATAAATATCACAACCATACATAGAACAATTTGACATTTGCATAGAGAGGATCAATCAACACTCAAGATCTAACTCATACCAATCATCAAAAAGGAATATAACTATTTAAGCACAAGAGGGTATGAAGTTAAATGTATCAATCTATCATGCAACATCTCCACTCTTAGCAAATGTACTAAGCTTACAATGCAATAGAAAATGGATATGAGGTTTAAACCAAATGAACTTAGCACATAAAATCACATATGCACTTAAAAAGCTCAAAAACAAGATTTTACTATAAAGCACGTAAACAATCATCAATTTGCATTAATGAAAATATACCAAGTTAGGCACAAACATGCGAATCAATGAAACCATATCCAACCAAGCAATGTAAGTCAACAAAATCAATTTGCATAAAGAGTGTAACTAAATGAACCAAGATGCAAGTTTTTTGTAAAAAAAAATATTTCCTTCCAAAAGATATAATCATAATTAAGCACAAGGAAATAAATTCAAGGAAAATGCCTCTATAAATACAACCAATCAAGCTTAGAACATTTTCCAAAGTTTCTCAAATCACTTCAATATATGAAATTCCAACAAAGAATCATTTATAGAATTAAGAGCAAGTGATTTTGAAAAACAAGAAGTGTACAATTATAAATTGAACACATATTTTCCATACCAAGAGATATTACTTTGAAAACTCAATGGAAAACTAAAATTGCTTCAAATCATTTGATTTACAAAAATGATCTAACTATGACAAACATCAAATGATTTTCCAACATCAATTGATCATGAAAAATCTAGCTATGAAAGCATTTGTAATCACAATCAATTGATCATGAATAGATAAGCACTACAAGAGATATAACTATATGAACAAAATGCAAATCCATCATGAAAGTATAGCAATCAAAGGATTTTGAAAACCATGAGATATAACTTAGAAGTTCATGAATACAAAATCAAATGATCACAAAGAAACATTGCATTTTAAAAGATGTGACTATAAAGCAACAAAATGCAAATGTAACAAGACCAACAAATAGATATAACTAAAAAGAATAGGTTGGTCTAGGGAGGATCAAGGCCTTAAGGCTAGTCTAAATGTGTACCAATGAAGATTCACCTAAGGTCTTGAAAATGATGTCCTTGAGAGATCACTTAGAGGACTCGCCAACTCTTAAAGATATAACTTGAAAAAGTCTTAGAGTGGTGCAAAGAAGCTAGGGGAAAATTCATTTTCAATCATAGTGGAAATCTTTAAAAAGATATGCAATAAATCACAACACTAGGATTCTAATCTAGCAAGGATCAACTCCAGGTTGTTAAACCCTAAAATGGAGTAACCCGCTCTGATACCAATTGAAAGTCCTGAGGATCCGAACCCTAGAGGGGGGGGGGGGGGGGTGAATAGGGTGAGCTACATTTATGACCAAATTTAACCAATTTAAACTTCTTTAAAACAAACTAGTCACATGTGATGATTAATCATACAAGATGCGGAAGGTAACAAAAGAATCACCACAAAGCAATCACCATCACACAAGGATTTATAGTGGTTCGGCCTCAATGCCTACATCCACTACCGGCTTGTGAACCAACACCCCACCGGATTTCCACTATTTATGCTTTTCAATAGGCTAAGCAATAACCTTTACAATATGCTTTTCAAGGCTTAGCAATAACCTTTACAATGATGTTTTTCAAGGCTCAACATCAACCTATACACTATGCTTTTATAGGCTAAGCAATAACCTCTTCAACCACAAGGTTGGTTATCTCACAAAGTTAGTGTCTAACATACACTTGATGGAGATACAAATTTAGCTCATTACATTTGCCTCTATAATAGGCGGATATGAAAATGAAAATCAAATACACACACACACACACACTATGAATGCAAAGATGAAAGTACATGATGTGTGTGTGTGTGTGATGTCCTCAATCATTTTGAAAATGAAAGCTCATAAATGTATGCCTAAGGCTTTTGAAAGTTTTAGCTCATAAAAACATTTATGATTGAGGAAAGAATGCAAGTCACATGTTAAAAGTAACAACTTGTTAATGATATCAAAGTTACAAAAGTTGTATGAAATTAATTAGCTCTAAACATGTGATGCAAAGGGATGTCAATCAAATCAACAATGTAGCTCAAAACATAAAAATAGATTTGATTGAAATTAGGGGACAAATCATATGTAATTATAAATACAACTTGAATAAGATATACCTATCAAAGTAAGGCAAGTTGTGAAACTTTAAAACAATAATACACATATGATTTGTAAAGATGTTGAATCCACAACATAAGATATATTTTGAAAGAGATTTTCTTATGATGAAAAACAACACCCAAAGATTCAACCAAGTATATGAATCATGTTATATATAATTTCAAAGATTCTTACATTAACATGATCTACTTAGATTTCCCAAATAAAGTACTACTTGGATTGAATCAATGGTGATGCATCCAAAACAATAGATCAATTCAAAATATAAAACATGCTAAGGATACAACACATCATAGGTTAACATGCTACTAAAGATTTATCAAAGATAAAACAAAACATGAAAACATATGATTTGTAAAGAAGTTGAATCCAAAACATAAGATAGTTTTGAAAGTGATTTTCTTATGTTGGAAAACAACAACCAAAGATTCAACCAAGTATATGGATCATGTTACATCTAATTTCAAAGATGTTTCCATTAACATGATCTACTTAGATTTACCAAAGATTAAGTACTACTTGGATTGAATCAATGGTGATGTATCCAAAACAATAAATCAATTCAAAACATAAAACATGTTAAGGACACAACACAACATAGTTTATCATGCTACAAATGATTTACCAAAAATAAAACAAAGCTTGAAAACATATGATTAAGGAAAGTAGAGCCTACTTGGTGATTTAACTTCATTAATCCAAGCTTTTAGCTTTCCTAATGATCCCCTTCATCCCTTAGTTCATTTTCCTTTGATTTGCCTCAAAACCCTCAAGGAGGGCCTTAAAATTCCCAACTTTTGGCAAATGAAAGAACTCATATTTATAGCAAAAAGTGTACAACGGCTAGTCCTCGGTCGACCTGCAAACAGGTCTCGGTCGACCGGGAACACACAACGGTCATATTTCTGACTGTTGGTGCATCAGGGCCACTTTCTGCCTGCAGTGTTCCCGGTCGACCGGGACCCCTGGGCCGGTCGACCGGCCACACTGCTGGGGCCAAAAATTCCAACTTTGCATATTTCAAAGATTTTCTTTGTGGAACTTTTTGGGCCACTAAACCAAGCTAGAATACATGTTTTAAATCATTCTAAGGGGTTTAAAAACATGAAACATAAAAAGCCTAAAATGATTCAAAAGTTTAAAACCAAAGGCTAGCTTGATTTCTAAAACTCTTTTAAAAAACAAATGCATCCAAGTTTTAAAAGCAAATCATGCATAAATTGATACATTTACAAAACTTAAAAGCAATGCATGAATAAAACAAGATTTCAAGATTTCTTAAATCAATGCATATGTGTGTGAATCAAATGATGCTAGAATGATTATGCATCCATCAAATTGCAATCTACAAAATTCCTAACAATATGTGTGGTCATTCAGACCAAGTGAGAGATTGTTAGACTTGAGTGGTTTTCATGACCACATGTGCAACATTGTTGGGACCCACAGTTTTGAGCCAACTAATTTAAGTTACTTTCCTCTTTTGGTTTTTTCGTTTTACTAAGTTTATTTTGGATTCAATTTTAGTAAGCCCAAATCAAATATGACTCTTGTTTGCTAATTTGAGGGAATTAAGGAAACTTATCTTTATTAGATTTCTTTGATGGGAAGAAATCTCTCTAGGGCTTATTTATATATATATAGTTTTCCGGTCCTCTCTCTTAACCTACGAGATCTGTAAAGTAACCATCAACTTTACGCATATTGGAGTGGGTGATAAAGGAGATAAGAGAAAACCCTATTTGAGAAAAGAGATCTGCTCATCATCAAGAAGATGGCGCAAGGTACGCTTTTATATTATTTGAGATCATATATTGTTTAATGCATAAATCTAGATCCATAGGTTTGATTTGTATTACAAACCATATCAGATTTACATCCATTGGATTTGCACGAATCCAAATGGACTGGTTCATTAGATTTAGGGTCGATTTTTTTAATGTTAAAACATTAAACTTGTTGGCCACAAATGAGAGGCTAGAATGATCTTTCTTGTCTTATAATTTTGCATGTTGGTAGGTCACTTCTAAATCTTTCAATGCCCCCACCTCCCCCGAAATTGTTGGGCCCCATGGCCCCACAAGGCTGTCCGCACAGAGTTCCATGTGAACCATTTGTAGCATAGGACAACCCTTATATATAGGGCAATTTCTCCTTGGAGGACTCCTTGCACAATTATCATGTTAGGCTCTTGGTGCAATTCAAGGGGGCTCTCTTTTTGCATACGCTTGCACTTTTCATATGCAGGACTTTCAAGGGTGAGAAAAAAATGCTATATATAAAATTTGCATATGTTAGAGTCATAATTTTGAATAGACCATATATATTCTAATCTCAAAACAATTTAGACTTTGAAGTCCATTAGAAAGCATGACAAAATGAGAGGGGTATAGTTTAAAATGCAACCCTTTAACATACTTGTGTGCAAAAACAGAGAGAGGTACGGTTTTTAAAATACCAAAGGTGTCAATATCTAAGTCATTAGATATATTCCCATTGGGTGCCGAGTTTTACATGATCGTTTGTAGTGGCTTACAAAACTTGAATGAGTATAAAATTTGGGATAGGATCATGAGGGAAGAGTGTAATTTGTTTAATGTCACGTTTATGTAGCGTTGTGAAACCTCAGCTCGTGGAAAACACCAAATCTAACATCCACCCTCCTTGGGAACTAGTTTTTCACTCAATTGTATAAAATTTAGTTAATTTTTCCGTTTTTTCATGTGGAAAAGCGGCCACACCAAAAACATTTTTCCACTTTCTATGCTTTTGGGCAGAAAATACATATACACAAATGTGTCCTAAGAGCTTAGCAATTCCAAGCAGTCCAATTGTTTCTAGAAATTTAAGCATACGTTGTATACCTACTTATGTTCATGAAGTACAAATTTTATAGAGAGTGTATAATATTATACAAATTTAATAGAGAATGTATAATATTATCTTTAATAATAATTGAGTAAATAATTAGGGTTCAGGTACACCATTGATCTGACCAAAATATATATTTATCTCAAATAGAGATAGTATTTCAGGTGATCATGAGGTGTTCCTCCCTTTTCCCTTTGTTTATTCTCATAGAAGCCTTCGTTGGGAAGTAGGACCTCACCTTGGAAGAAATAATGACGTCCTTCTCACCACCCAATTTTTTCAGTCTCTTTGCTTATCTCTTTAATTTCCTTTTCTTCCTTCCAGTTGTCGTATGATGATGGGCTTTTTTCCTTCTTGTGTTTTATGGTTTCTGATTTGAATGGTGAGACCCAACCTTTCTTAAATTTCCAAAGGTGATGGGATGGTGGTGCTCTTTTTTTCTTTCCCTCTCTTTATTCTTTTCTTAAGGAGGGTTAGGGTCAACATTAAGGTTCCTTTCATGTTGGTGAAGGCATCATATGCGTCCTTCACCTAACTAGTTTTTAGATTATGTAAGGTGTGTGTTTATTGGCATATAATAAATCATGCATGCACATGCTTGTGGTATTAAGCATTTCATAAGATGATGGAACCTATAAGAATATTGTTGACTCAAATGTAATCAAGGATTATTGAATATTCTTCATTACCAGAAATAATTTAAATATTTCCCCCTAAACCCTAGACCTAACTTCCAATCCATTGATGTCAATCTGTTTAATATGCAGGTAAGCCCCAATCAGCTTGTTTCAGATCCAGATTTTCAAGGCAAAGTCATATCTCCAATCCCTATATCTGTATACCCATTACTATCAAACTGGCCCCAATCAAGTCGGTCAAGGCCGGTCACCCATTTAACCCAACCAATTGCACAATCCTAGGTGAGTCTGCAAACCCTTATCCATAATGATGAAAAATACAAAGATATCAAAGGAGTCATCATCATTTGTCCCACTTGCATTGAAATGCTAGTACCATTCATGAAATGTGAATGTACAAAACTTGATATGCATGTGAGCAATGATATTTGTACGAAACCCAAGTTGCTGACCCAAACAATGCACACACTTGATCCTGATGTATATACAACACAAACACATACAGGCCAAAAGAATGTTATTGGTATTTATTTAAGAACATGGCTTACGTATATAAGTACAAACCAAGCCACCAATGACACATTTTAATTGGATCCACAGACGATTTACACAATGGATTCTGCTTTTCTTTCTTTCTTCCTTTTTTTTTTTTTTTTGTTGCCTTTCTCTTTCTCTAGGTGGGGAAGCATCCAGAGCAAAAAAACAAGGTGAGGAATAGAACATATCCTAAAGGAATATACATCTTTGGGTCTCTCTCTCTCTGTGTTGCCCTCGGATATGAAACAGTATGAACAGTGCATGGATTACTTTAAAAAGTGCATATTATTTTTTCACCCATCACTTGCAGAGCAGTTGTGGTATTCCATCAGCATGAGATGTTTAAAGGCAAAAGAACACATGCTCATGACAGAGTTGAGGAGGTTTGACATAGAATGTCAAACCATCAGAGTCCTTTAATGAAGTGAACATGAAATGGGTAGTGGCCATGCCACTAAGTGGCCTCTTTTTTCATAGTCATGCTTCACTTGTGCTTAGTTTATGCCCACAATTCAATGGTGGATTTACTATGACTTTTGATTTTTTTTTTCCACAGAAGATTGCTCATTTCAAATTGGGAGTACAACAACTACTTAGATCTGTCTTGAAAGAACATAGTTAATTTCCTTCCATCTTAGGCAATTTCTAGGAGGAATACAACCAAGGAGTTTGTCTCTAATTGCCTCACTGCTTTACAATTCTCCATATCCATTGCAACATTCGTAAGGAATACACAAGGCTCTTTTGTGGCCATCAAATGCGGGCCATAGGCCCACGTGCCAACAGTTTTGAGTAACACTAGAAACAAAAAGTAATGTATCAAGCTCAAAAATAGGTGGCCTTCATCCTGTCCTGTCAATATGTGGTGGTAGGTTGTGTGCTATTTTTATTGTAAGTAGACTAAAAATTAGGTTTGTTAAGATTTTATTGTTGTTCGGTATGTGTGGAACTCCATTGTGTAGCACAAATTTTTTTTTTATTTTTTAACTATCAGAGGAGGGTTTCCAACCCTCTGTGCTTGACTAATCCCTCTGGGCTCAGAGGAAAGCCGAGTAAACACTCTTGTAGCCCCACGGTGTTAACACTAATAGACTCAATCTTGGATTTTTTAAGAAGGGAGAACCGAGAGTCGATACCAAGACCTCTAACTCCGGAAGAGGGAGGAGGAACCATGGTTCTGACTACTCGGCCAATCCTTTTTTATTAAGTTAGAGTTCCAGAAAGTGAGTAGAAGAAAGGGGATCCGAACTCTTTTTTATAGACTAGAAATCAACACATAAGAATACAGTAAGTCAAAAACATCAACCAACATGTCCTTATATAATGAGACGTTACATATGCATGAATATTCCAAAAGTCTAAATATGAATTTTAAAAATATTTGAATATATTTAAACTAAATCAAGTATAAATAAGGATGTTTCTCACAATCAATTTTATAATTATGTGGTTCCTCAGCTTCCTCGTGAGCATGTGTGGCTGAATATTCAAATCAGATTGGCCTCATCAGTCTAATAATAAATTGTGGTGGGCTCCCGACCAAATAATGAAATCAGATGTGTTCAAGACATGTACAACGTTCCACCCCCACCCGCCTTCAACCAAACAGGGCAGCCAAGCCCGTTTGACATTGTTTTTGTATGGTTCTTTGATCATGTTATGTTGAGATCAGGTTGTGCCGAGAGTATACAATGCAAAACTTGTGTCGGCACCATTATGTTAGACTACTCTCCTAAGACTATGTAGTAGGGAACTTATTTGGTAACATTATAAAAGTTTTCTTAGCAATCTTTTGAGCCACTCTATGAGTGTCGTGCATAGAATCCACTTTTAAAAATTACAATGTGGTACTCACCTTTTAAATTTTAAAACTAAAGTCAACATTCATAGGAGTTATGATGTGGGCCTACTTTTATGATTGTGACCATGTGACCCACCTTTAGGAATTACAAAATGGGGCAACTTTTTTTGTATTTGTGAACATGAAATCCACTTTTAGAGATTATAATATGGCACCCCCCTTTAAAAATTAGAATATGAGGCCCATATTCATATGATTTATAATATAGGCTCTCTTTATAGGAATTATAATATGGTGTCTGGCCTATCTTTAGAAATTACAATGTGGTACCACCGTTAGAAATTAGAATATGAAACCCACATTAATAAGATTTGCAATGTGGACTCATTGCCTAGATTCATAGGATTTACAATGTGAGCCCACCTTTTATGATTGTGACCATGTGACCCGCCTTTAGAAATAATAATGTGATGCCCATCTTAGGAAACTAAAACATGGGGCCCACATTGTAACCCTTATAGAAATTATAATGTGAGACCACCTTTTTGGTGATTGTGAACACGAGACCCACTTTTAGAAATTACAATGCGTTACCCACCTTTAGTAGAAAATGAAGCCGCATCCATAAGATTTATAATGTGATCCCAACTTTATAAGAATTATGATGTGGGCATACCTTTTGTGATTGTGACCATGCGATCTATCTTTAGAAATTACAAAGTGAGGCCACATTCTTTAAGATTGTAAACATAAGACCTACTTTATATGCCAGAGAATTTGGAATCCTTTTTGACTGGGCTTCTTTTAGAAGACAGGAGATTAGTAGGAAACAACTAAAGATAATAAAGTGTTTTCGTTCCAACTTTCTTATTTTAGCGGGTTAAGATTATGAGATTTCTTCTAATAAGATCAAAATTTGAAACATTAATTTATACTTACCAAATTAATTTTCCGTGGTCTTATCTTGTGGGAATGTGGGAACATCCATATGACACCAAGCCCAACCCAACCCAAGGTGTGTCAAATCTATTTAATGATAGAAGTATAGGGGGCTACACCCATAAATCATGAATCCCATGGGCTACACCTTCTAATGTTGAAATCATGGTATGTACCTCCAACTTTTCACAAAATTTATGCGTGGGCTTCCTGGTCAACTTGCCCGAGTGGATTTGACTAGGCAGCTTGTCAAACCGAGTTAAATCGTGGAAATAGGAGTGGTCAGATTTGTGCTAGTCATTTTGCTATGTCAGCAGGAATTGTGTGAACTGAGCCAAGTGAATGGCCAACTTGAGTCATAAACTCATCCGAGTAATGGACATAAGCTGAAAAGTGAATGAGTGATCTAGAGGGGATTCTAGCTTCAATTCATCTAAATTTATCAGATTAATTTTGAGTACCATACTAACTTGAACTTATGACTTTACTGTCAACTTTCAATTTTCAAATTCTAAAATAAAATCAACTGTTTTTTTTTTTTTTTGGTATCTAGACAAGCGGGCTGGGACCTAAGGTAGCCCACCCACACGGGAAGAGGAACAAACTATAATTTTTCAGTGGGGTACCATGACAAGGAGCAAAACCATGTCATTAGTGTGCAATAGTGCCAAGAGCATCAAATGTCACAACCTTGTGTCAAAGTGGAACCAAGCACCTTTGTCAAGGAATGACATTCATGGGCAGCATCATATGTATAAAGAATTCCTCCTAGGGTTAACAAAGAAATACCAACCAAATTCCAATAAAGGAATCGCACAAGTCAAAATTAAAACATGTGACCTGGGGTACTCTCTCCATCTCTATCCCATTGAATTTAAATCCAAGTAATGCATCGGCAAACATTAGGTGGAAGATCTCAAAGTGATGGAGATGTGGCCTCTAAAGCAATGCCACCACCAATCCTTGTCTCCCTAACTTAGCTTTGAGTTCATGTAATGATGTGTGTCATTGTCACAGGAGCCTATAGTGACATATGGAATAAACAATTAATTTTGGTTAAGGATGAAGACAGGTGGGGAACCCATTGGGCTTCAGGTCTGGTCCAATGCGGTGCCGGTAAGCCCATTGGCTTCATGAGAGACATTATGCCAATGCTCGTCTCTCACGAAGCATACTGTGAGACAGAATGAGGGGCCCACTAATCATCGATCTGAATGGACCGGACCGTAAACACTGCTCTCCTGATTGTGATATGTACCTATTAGATAATTAATAGTCTTTTGTCAGTATTTTTTATTTTATTAGAATATTTTACTTAGAAATTAGTTTTATTAGAATCCTTAATTGTATTTAAAATAGTGTTGTTCAGATTGTATGTAAATATGCTTTATGTATCTGGAAGAGTGAGAGATAGTGGGTTAGTGGAGTATTGGTTTAGTGATAAAGTTATTTTAAGACTGCAATAGTTTTAACGGTTATGAAGTATCTATAAATGTTTGTAGATGTCATATAGTTGAATATATAAATGGAGTACAATTTTAAAGGAGCAAGGCTGTGCTTTTGTCTTAGGAGTTGTGGTTCGCCTCGAATTGAATCTTAGGAGGTCTATGTCCCCCTCGAAGTGGACTCTTTCTTTCCCATTCTGAGTTTTTGTTTTATTTTTATTTTATTATGTAAAAGGGTATGTATCAGATTGTCACCGGATCCCAGGGTTTGTACCGATTTAAATGGACTAGACCATTGAATTCAGGGTCAATTTTTTTACTTTTGATATAAGGTAATTGTGGGTCATTGATAAGGGTTTTGAGGTATTGGATTGCTTGAAATTTGATATATGAGGCCTACCTAGATGGACAATTCCACCCCACAGTTCCATGATCTAGGGGCCCTTTAGGTCGGCCCCAATAGCATCTGTCTATGATGACTGTACTGTGAGAGACAGGTGCCCTGGAGCATCTTCCATATTATATATATTGGGAAGTGTTCAAGTGCATCCATCCCTCACCATAGGGTGAGGGATGCTGTAACGCCCTAATTCCGGATACCGAAAAAGTCGTTGGAAGACCCGAAGTTGGCGCGCTACTTCCCGGAAAATTCGAGAACTTCCAAGATCGTAGGTCCGCAGTGAGGTCCAATTTAAAACTTTTGAATAATGTAGTAACAACGGTTAAATTGTGGAAGCATAAGAAGTTAAACGGAAGTAATGAGTATCATAATATATCAAATAAGAGCAGAACTGTAGTCTAGTTTAGAAGTATCAACTGTTAAGAACAAAAGTTAATTACATTTTAACTGCTACCCAGCTCACTACAAAATCGCTCAAAAGCCCAAACAAATGTAAGCTCTCAAAGCCCAGGTAATGGCTCTCCAACCTCCGGCTCGACATCCGGGTCGGCCGGTCCCCAATGTTAGGAATTTTGTAGATTGCAATTTGATGGATGCATTATCATTCTAGCATCATTTGATTTACACACATATGCATTGATTTATAAAACCTTGAAATCTTGATTTATACATGCATTGGTTTTTAGACTTGAAGATATATTGGTTTATGCATGATTTATTTTTAAACTTGGATGCATTTTATTTGAAAAGAATTTTATCAAATCAAGTTAGCCTATGGTTTAAATCTTTCAAATCTTTTTAGGCTTTTTGTGTCTCATGTTTTTAACCCTCTTAGTGTGATTTAAAACATGATTCCATGCTTGGTTCAGTGGCCCCAAAAGTTCCCTCATGAGAAACTTTGAAAAATATGCAAAATATGCATTTTAGGGAATTTGGGTCCCCAGGCTCGGTCGACCCGCAGTGGGCCCGGTCGACCGGCCCAACAGGGACCCGGTCGACCGAGCCCAAGCAGGTCGACCGGGAAAGAGCCGTTGGGGCTCCTGTCAACGATCTGTTTTTTGACCGTTGTGAAGGGCCAGGTTGACCGGGAAAGGGCCAGGTTGACCGGGAAAGAGCCATTGGACACTTTTTGGCTATAAATAGTGGTTCTTTCCTTTGAAAAAATTGATGATCAAGAGGCCATCCTTGAGAGGTTTTGAGGCCAATCAAAGAGAAATGGACTAAGAGATGAAGGGGATCATTAGGAAAGCTAAAGCTTGGATTAATGAAGTTAAATCACCAAGTAGGCTCTACTTTCCTTAATCATATGTTTTCATGCTTTGTTTTACTTTTGGTAAATCTTTTGTAGCATGATAAACTATGTATGAGGTGTTGTGTCCTTAACATGTTTTATGTTTTGAGTTGATTTATTGTTTTGGATACATCACCATTTGATTCAATCCAAGTAGTACTTTATTTGGTAAATCTAAGTAGATCATGTTAATGAAAGAATCTTTGAAATTATATGTAACATGATTCCTATACTTGGTTGAATCTATGGTTGTCGTTTTTCAACATAAGAAAATCACTTTCAAAACTATCTTATGTTTTGGATTCAACATCTTTACAAATCATATGTTTTCATGTTTTGTTTTATCTTTGGTAAATCTTTAGTAGCATGTTAAACTATGATTTGTTGTGTCCTTAACATATTTATGTTTTGAATTGATCTATTGTTTTGAATGCATCACCATTTGATTCAATCCAAGTAGTACTTTATTTGGTAAATCTAAGTAGATCATGTTAATGAAAGAATCTTAGAAATTATATGTAACATGATTCTTATACTTGGTTGAATCTATGGTTGTTGTTTTTCAACATAAGAAAATCACTTTCAAAATTATCTTATGTTTTGGATTCAACATCTTTACAAATCATATGTTTTCATGTTTTGTTTTATCTTTGGTAAAACTTTAGTAGCATGTTAAACTATGATTTGTTGTGTCCTTAACATATTTATGTTTTGAATTGATCTATTGTTTTGGATGCATCACCATTTGATTCAATCCAAGTAGTACTTTATTTGGTAAATCTAAGTAGATCATGTTAATGAAAGAATCTTTGAAATTATATGTAACATGATTCCTATACTTGGTTGAATCTTTGGTTGTTGTTTTCCATCATAAGAAAATCTCTTTCAAATATATCTTATGTTTTGGATTCAACATCTTTACAATTCATATGTAACTTTGTTTTAAAGTTTCACAATTTGCCTTACTTTGATAGGTATATCATTTTCAAGTTGTATTTATAATTACATATGATTTGTCCCCTAATTTCAATCAAATATATTTTTAGTTTTTATGAGCTACATTGTTGATTTGATTGACATCCCTATGCATCACATGTTTAGAGCTAATTAATTTCATACAACTTGTGAATCTTTGACATCATTAACAAGTTGTTACTTTTAACAAGTGACTTGCATTCCTTCCTCAATCATAAATGTTTTTATGAGCTAAAACTTTCTAAAGCCTTAGGCATACATTTATGAGCTTTCTTTTTCAAAATGATTGAGGACATCACACACACACATCATGTGCTTTCATCTTTGCATTCATAGTGTGTGTGTGTGTGTGTGTGTGTGTGTGTGTATTAGATTTTCATTTTCATATCCGCCTATTTTAGAGGCAAATGTAATGAGCTAAATTGAATCTCCATCAAGTGTAATTTAGACACTACTTAGAGAGATAACCAACCGTTTGGTTGAAGAGGTTATTGCTTAGCTTAAGAAAAGCAAAATGTTAGGTTATTGCTTAGCCTTGAAAAGCATATTGTAAAGGTTATTGCTTAGCCTATTGAAAATCATAAATAGTGGAAATCCGGTGGGGTGTTGGATCACAAGCCGGTAGTGGATGTAGGCATTGAGGCCGAACCACTATAAATCCTTGTGTGATGGTGCTTGCTTTGTGCTGATTATTTTTATTAAGCTGCCGCATTTTATTTGTAATCACCACTTGTGACTAGTTTAAGTTAAAGAAGTTAAAATTGGTTAAAATTGGTCATAATTGGAGCTCACCCTATTCACCCCCCCTCTAGGGTTCGGATCCCAGGACTTTCACCCAAACGTAATCTCCGGCTATAGGCGCCTCTACGAGCGCGAGCGCATCGTCCGCGTACTCGGGGTCAAGACCTAAGCACAAAAGATGGGTCAGATCTAAAGATCAAGCAAGTCACAGTATACAAGTAACATAGGACATACATATCAAAAGAGTAGAGACAATTGTATAATTTAAGGAATATCAAGGTAAATGATCTAAGCAGTTGAGCTCGATAAACATGTAGAATCATGAGAAATATAGCATCTAGTCTAATGCAATATGACACATTCACACGAGCTGGATATTGCGGGATATTATGTCGCGGCCCTCCCATACTGAACACAGTTGCGGCGGGGAATCTCACCAATGCTAGGGATAACTAACCTCGCAAAACACTCAACTGTCTCACCACACTCATCACTCGGGGAGACTGAATTCGGTATCACACCGTCCGTCTAAAACATAGCTCATCATGATAGCTCACTCAACACTCATAAATAGCTCCTACCGGGGATGATCAGTCCACATGCTGAGCTTAAATCAACTGAGTGAATGTCTATGCCGACTCGAGGAAACTCTAAAGGTCGGTGTCTGTCTAGGCTTTGCCTTGCGTGAACAAGGTCCTAACCAAGTCTGTAAGAGGTTCATATATCAATTAGTCCATGGATTACAATCCAAGTCCAAGCCCACTCGTTGGATCCATACCAAAGCCCATCAAACACATGGCCTGGTCTAAAACAGTCCAAACGAGGTAGTAAGTCCATCTCCACTGATAAACAGCTCATTCTCATCCATAATGAGTTATAAGACTAATCCAATCCACCTCTCCACTTCTAAGGGTATATCACATCAATACTTAGGCCATAAAAGGGCCCGCCTAGCCACAAACATGGGTCATTGTTCTCCCAATCACACCATCGGGTCACCTCTAAGATATCCTAGGTTCAGGTCATCCGTTTTCATTTAATTAACAGTCATAAGCTATAGTAAGGACATAAGAGTGACAGTAATAAGATAAGTGAAGTATGAACTTCAAGCATGAGAATCAATAGGGAAATAACAATAAGTCAAACTAGGTAATGGACCACATTCAGGTCCAGGTCCATCTCAGGTAATTTGATCCCCAAATGGAGTCTCAGATGCCAATGGATACTGTGTTTGGTGCTCCAGAAGTTATGGGCATCATTGACAACGTTTAAGGGTCGAATCATCATAGATTAAGTGACAAAAAAACTACTTGGTGGTCCCTGCGAGTCAAGGTTGAGCCACACCATTGACTCGGGCTTGGCACATCAATAGATGTCAATTTGGATGGTCAATGGGCTCCACAAACAATCACATCTTCAGAATCCTGAAAACTGGAAAATCACTGTACACAGTGTGCTCGGTTGACCTGGCATAGGGCTCGGTCGACCGAGTACACTGGGGGTTGACCCCCAGGTCGACCCTGGTGCAGTGTGCTCGGTCGACCTCCTGGCCTGGTCGGTCGACCGAGTGCACTGGAAAAGTTGGGTCAGGCACCTGGCAGGCATAATCCATTCTCAGGGAATTTCCTGTGTGTCCGGTCGACCTCCTGGCCTGGGCGGTCGACCGCATACACAGAAACCCTGGAAAAAGTGATGTCCCACCTCTCAGATAATTTTCACTGCAGGTCCTGTGTGCTCGGTCGACCGAGTACACTGGATGTCTGGGTCTGAGGTAAAAATCCATTCTCAGTTATTTTCTACAGAATTTAGTGTGCTCGGTTTACCTGGCAAGGGTTCGGTCGACCGAGTACACAGGACTGTAAGTCCTGCAGGAAATAACTGAGACCTGGTTTTTCACCAGATTCAGTGTGCTTGGTCGACCGGGCACACGCAGATTGCAGAAAAACCCTGATTTCAGGGTTTCTTTCCTTCAATCCATTTTTCCATTAAAACTCCTCCAATTCGCCCAAACATCACCAAATCAATATAAAACATAAAAACACTTCAGTGTACTACCATCCAACACTAAACGGGCCATTGATCTTCCAAATGGGTAAATCCCATCCATCAATGCCACAATCCAACAATACTAAGCTCATAGGTAGATCTAGCACATGTTCATTAACTGAATTGAAAACACAGAATCAAGGAAATAGAAACATATATTCTATGTTAAATACATATATTGCACTTGCCTTGTTGAAATGAGAGGTTGTAGAGAGAGAGAAGAGAGAGCCAATCCAAGAAGATGAAATCCCAGCTCCTAGAGTCTTCCCCAGCACAAAACCAGCTCAAAGCTTAGAGAAAGGAGAGGGGAAATGAAGAAGATGAATAGTAGCTAGGGATGCCTTGGGAAATGGGCTGTATTTATAAGATGGGGTTTGGGCTAAGGACTGAAATGCCCTTCTAGTTTGTATAGGATTAGGGTTAGGGTAGAGGGCATTTAGGTCTTTAGGTGGGAAGGTTTTAGAAGAGTTCTTTTATGGATACCCCCTTATAGAACATACTAATATCTAGCTAGGTCCTCCACTCACAACTAACCCTAGAAATTGCACAAGGACCCCTATTAACTCTATTACTAACACAATTAGACTAATCTAACTCAAACTTAGGAAAATATACATAACTACCCTTACTAACCCACTAATTAGTAAAATTAGCTAATAAACTCTATTAATTAGTATAATAAGCTAACATATACTATTAAATAGTAATAAAAAATCAAATTGAGGGCCCACAAGGGGTGGGGCCTCACAGATGCTTCCATAAATGAAAACTTTTAAGTACAAAAGGGGCATCCCTCACCCTATGGTGAGGGATGGATGCACTTGAAACTTCCCCATATATATTTTTGGGTTCGGCTCCTCTGTGAACATCTGTAGTAGAACTCCATGAAACTGTCTTGTGAGTCCAACTTCGAACCCCTTGAATCATGGACATAACTGTATGAAAACTTCATATCCGTTCAATCATCCAAACCCCTTGTCCATGACCCATGCCTTTCAATCCAACAGTGAATCTCATCTTGAATGGAAAGGTAGGATGGATCATAGAGTTCTCAAGTGGGCTCTACAAGTTGTCTCGTAATATATAGCCCATATATATATATATATATATATATATGAAAATATTCTTGTGCATCCATCCCTCACCATAGGGTGAGCGATACTTCCATAATTGAAAATTTTCATGTACAAAATGAGGAAAAGTACTATTTTGTCATATGTATAAAAGGAATATGCATGTGCAAAAAGAGAAAGTTCCCTCACCCTATGGTGAGGGATGAATGCACATGAATGTCCCTATATATATGTACATACACGCGCAACATCCCTCACCCATTTTACGGTGAAGGACAACATAGCAGGCCAACTTTATGATACATCATACATCTAAACCATCTACACACAAGGGACCTCCTAAATTACACCGAATCCATCAAGTCTTCTCCTATCCAAATGGATTGGACCATTGGATCGAGGATCATATCTTTTCCTTTAATATAAAGTCGTTAAATTTGTGGGTTACAAATAAAGGGGTTAGAGGTATGGGATTGACCCCGAAATTGATATATGGGCCCATCCAAAAAATGTTTCTTTCATCCCCCACAAGTCCCATGATCACTGGGGCCCTAGGTGGGCCCCACCAAGCTTTTTCCCTCACCATATGGTGATGGATGGATGCACATTAATGTCCCCCATATGATCTAGGGTAATTTTAACTAGAGAGGTACCCCCACAGCCTATAAGAAGTAAAATTGGAGCTTATTTGCAACCCACTTGAAAGCATGCCAACCATTTCCATTTGCTAATTATATTATATATTAAAGCAAATGGGGAAGAGAGCTATAAGGGGTGCCACCTCAACAACCCAATCATTCTCCTTTCAAATAAATATGGAGAAAAAACATAGAGTGCTTTAAAGTGCCATGTCATCATATGCCAAATTTTTCCTCAGAAAAAAAATCTCTTTATCCATATCCTCTATCAACCCAATCATTCTCCTTTCAAATAAATATTGAGAAAAAACATAGAGTACTTTAAGATGCCATGTCATCATATGCCAAAATTTTTCCTCCAAACAAATCTCTTTATCCATATCCTCGATCAACCCAATCATTCTCCTTTCAAATAAATATGGAGAAAAAACATAGAGTGCTTGAAGGTACCATGTCATCATATGCCAAAAATTTTCCTATAAAAAAATCTCTTTATCCATATCCTCTATCTTCTAAAGTATCTCAATCAATATCCCCTAAAATCTCTCTATTTTACTACAGTTATTCTCTCTCTCAACATCATCTATCTTCCATCATCTCAAGATTGTCATCTTTTTATTTTTAATATTTGGGGCCCACCTTTCAACAATTCATACTAATAAATTTTTCATTAAAAATATCATTTTCTTTTAGTTTCCAATACAACTCTACTCTATTCAGAGATTGTCACATGTGAACGAAAATCAGACCTGACCTTCTGGTAGACCACCTCATGAATGGGTTTGTGAAAAAAATGTTTTGAGGTTAGAGTTTTTTGGTTGAATCTTATAAGCATCCTTTTTTTGATATGATTATATATACATATGACTCTAGGTTTGACCCACCATAAATTACACTTTCATGGGCCCACATGAGCTCATAATTAAGAGATATATACATCGATCCAAGGTGGGCCAATTATTACTGGGATCAAATAATACTAGCCTATGCTTTTAAAGTCTCATAATTTATGGCCTTTAAAGTTAAAATGTTTATACATTTTTTTTTAAAAATCTAGAGCTAAAAAATGGTTTGATAAGTTCTAAAGTGGTATTGGTGCTACTTCAAATGGGTAGAGAAGAAATTTGTACGGAGGGATTGAAATGACCATTAGCCTATGTGAAAATAAAAAAGAATTGTGCATTTGTGCAACGAAAAGATTGCACATTTTTATGCTTTTCTTTGTTAACAATATTATGTTGTTTTGTGTGATGTATTTTCTTTGCATAGAAGAAAAAATGAATCACTTTTCCTTAATAGAGAGGACTTTGATTTTCTACGAAAATACAAAATGAATCCTCTTGATGCACAAACAAGTCCAAATAGGGTGGCTTTGTTTTATTGGGCTTTGAAATTATCAATGAGTAACAAAAACTTGAATGCATTTCTTATTACTAATATTATATACATTAACAAAATTTGCTTTTCTATATCTTCTTTAGTAATTATTGCTGTTATTATTATTTTTATGTTGTTGTTGAATGGATTTTCTTTAGCTTTATCTTTGAAATAGTTTATCGTTGATGTTGACCACTTGTATTTGTGATTGAAGATGTGTTGATTGTTTTTATATAAATATGCATGAATATATGCTTATATGTTTATAATTAATTTTGATATCTCATAAATTCAAAATGTAATATCTTACTTTTTGCCTCGGGCTAAGTACGGGGCGTTGTTGCTAGTTTACTATTAAAGTGAAGGTGATATAAAGCGTCCATTTGCCATACATGAAATGACTAGGGTGTAATATCAAAATTCCCTCCTCCTTTTTCAAAAAATAAAATAAAATAAAAAAGCAACATTTTCAATCCACTAAATAACAAAAAAAAAAAAAAAAAAATCCTCTTTGTACACAAAAAGTCAAAAAGATTCTTTATCAAGCTACTAAAGACAATAATCTCTCTTGATTTGAGGCTTCACCTCACTTCATCCTACATAGAAAGTTACCAAATGGGATAGTCCCATGGAAATGTCTCGTTGTGGATTAGATTTTAAGCAAGCAAACAGAAAAAATAAATAAAAAATAAAAAAATAATCTCAATTGAATGATCACAATCGTTGGTTTTGGTGCTTAACTAGTTACATTTTTCTGTATTAATTATATTCAATCTGCTGGTGAGTATAATTCAGATTAATATAAAATTAGACTTTGTATTAATTCATGGGTGCGGACAATTTTGCACATAAAACCTTACACAAGTACTTTTAGGCATGTCAAAACTAAACAGACTACAATGCTATTATGCCAGTGCTGATTACCCTACTTGTTTAAAAGATATACACGATGATTACCTTCCTTTGGGCTGAGCACTTTTTCATCAAGTTAACTGATATTTTAGAATTTCACACAGGCATATAATTGAGAAACACAAATTCTTATAATAGGCTCTTCATCAACTAGCAATCACTTGAACCTGCAATTTTGAACTTGGAACTTCAGAGAAGCTTTTAAACCTTATATGCTTGTATAAACTTTATCTAAGTAGTGCATCTTACTACCCTTTATCTATAACAATCCTTGTAATAACCCTTGTTTGTGTTTATCTATTTTTCTAGTGGGCTTTACAGAAATATAATTCACGAGTTAGAAACTTAAAAACTCAAACTTGATCAGAAAAACAGGATCTAGAATTTAATCCTTTTACAATTTTATAGATTGTGTAGATGGTGCCCCCAACAGCTGGTATGTACCATAACGATGTAAGGACCGAACTTAAATGATCATTTTCCTTAAATGCTTTGGAACTTAGAGTAAAATAAGATGAATCTTTAGTCATTCCACACTGTCTGGACAGAATATGATTCCAATTACATTAGTACTTTTGGAACTTCCCCTGTTCATACTGGGTCCAGTGGGCTGAACTCTTTAGCATGTCAGGCCAATATTTGGGCCTCTCTAGACCTGATGTACATGTATAGAAAAACAAGCCAATGGAAATCACCGGGTTGGTTCATATCTTATAAATGCAGACTTTGATGCCCGAATATATGTCCTAGTAAGCCTAATAAAATGGGACTTTTTATTGCAACTGAATGAAATGGGCTAGATCAAGACCTTGGTTTGAGTCCGAGAAGTAAGGGTCTGACGGGCCTATACTTCATGTTGGGCCTGAAAATTGTAAATCACCATGAAAACTCAGCCTGTTTGTTTCATGTAATTTAATAGATATAAATTCTAAATTGAAGAAACATAGGTGACAACACCTGATAATTCAAATCCGACTAAAGTCAAGATCTCATTTGCATCTTTGGATTTAGGTATTTCTGCCGTGGGACTTGGGGAGTCTCTTGTAGCCCGGGTGTTCTTGGGCGGGTGATAGGCACACCGGACTTTAATTGGATTAATTGCCACCTTGTCCCAGGCCCCTGAGCTAACACTCTTGATACCATTTGTAACATCACTAGCCTTCCCCACCACAAAAACTAGCTATTGAAGTGGAGGAAACAATGGGCAGCTTAGGCTTTGGACTTGGATGTTTTTGACGTGGGACTTGTGGAGTCTCTTGTATCCGGGTGTTCTTTAGTGGGTGATGGGCACATCAGATTTTAACCTTGGCCCAGGTCCACTGGATCTCACACTCTCTTCTACCGGGAATAGAGTGGATGACACCTTGGCCCAAGCTTACTAGATCCCACACATTGGAAAATAATTTAAAAAATAAAATTTGAAAGAGGCTGGGCGTTCACATCTCTTTATGTGTTTTGCCCTTTGCCTCTAATTTCTATTAAATAGAGATGATTACAAATCATGTGAGAGATGATTACAATCACGTGATATTGAGTTTTCTTACATAAAAGATATAGATCCTATTCTTTAGAGATTCAATACAAATCCAATCTTTGGCTAGCCCAAGCCAGATCTCTGACAGTCTCCACAGATCTTTCTTTCCTTGTTTTGCTCTAATCAACCAACTTATGTGATCTATCCTTTGGCATGTGTTACACCCCAACCCCAATTTGATCTTCATTAGTGGTAATTAATGAGGAGTTAGCTTAATTAATTATGCTTAGCTATAAATCATTGGACTTAGTGCTCATTAGTCTTTTTAGATCGAGTTAATTGAGTCTTGAGTCTTGAATAGGTGAGTGGAGTAGAGTTGACTCACTTGGATTGAGTCAAAGGCCTTTTTCGTAATTATAGGTTTTCTCGTTTTGCATCGTTTTCACGTCATCTTGGCGTTAATGCGTGTATTTTGTTAAGCTTGTCAATTTTCATATTCGACTTTACTTCATTTGATCACTCGTTGAGGAAATGGGCCATCGTTTGACTCAAACTGGAAATATACAAAACTAGTGGACTTTTCTGCAAAATGTCCATCTTTATCACCTACACCAACCCCATGTCGCTCCTTTCATTCGTTTGGTGCAAGGCGACTGTGGAGTGAGTGAAGAAAACCCTTTTCCCTCCCTTCTTCCTTTCAATTTCTTTCCTTTCTACAAATCCTTGTTTGTGCAAGTGAAGGGAGGCCATCTTCTTCATCTTCTTCACCTCTTGCTTTCAAGAACACTTTCTTTTCCAACTTCAATTTCGGATTTCTTGTCAAGGTATGACTCAAATCCATCCTTGGTAGTAGCTTTTGAGTTAGAATGGGGTCAAGAGACTCTTGGGTAGTTTTATATAGCATTCATTGTATTCTCTTGTTTTGATTTGTGTCTAAGGTTTGAATCAATTGGGGATTTTAGGGTTTTGAATACCAAGAGAGTAAAAGAGTTTTGGACAGCTTAAATTGAGGCAAGTATATGCATAATATGGATTTACATTCTTGTTAATCTCATTGATTCAATGATACTTTTATTTAATGCTCTTAGTTCTTAATAAATGAATGGTTTGGAATGATTTCAAGTTAATGGAATTGATTGGAAGGGATTTGTATGTGTTGTAAGGGGAGCAAGGAGGCTCCATTCATGCAGGTTATATGTTAGAAGAAGTGTGGGAAGAGAAGGAAGGGGAAACACCATCAGAAATTTCGAAATGGAATTCTGGAGTGGGCGCTCGAGCGCGCAGACGGCCGCTCGAGCGGACACACTCACTGGAAATTCCAGAATGGAATTCTACAACGGGCGCTCGAGTTCGTAGAGGGCCGCTCGAGTGCGCAACACTTCTGGGGACCTCCGCTTGAGCGCGCAGAGGGCCGCTTGAGCGGACCTGAAGCCAACGTTTTTGGTCTTTGGGCCCAATTAAACGGAGTATTAACTCCCTTAGCCTATTCTTAACCCTCCTTAATCCTCCATTAAGTGGATTATAGTGCACACCTTACTTCCATTGGAATTTAGGAAATTTTGAGACTTTATGACCTTAAAATGGAACCGTTAACCTTATTAATTGGTCTAATGGATATTTATTAGTCTAACATTATGCCATGGGGGTTAGTTTAGAAACTCAATGTACCTTTCATAATTAGTGACAACTGAAAAGGTAGTAATATGTTGACTTTACTAAACTTACTTGCATTGGACGGTGAAAGACTAAAATAAATAGTTTAGAAATGGATAGTAACATTCCTTGATTCCTTAAATTATTGCATTTCATATTGGATTATATCTTCATTTGATAGATCAATCATTATAAATAAATAAGTTATTGCATTTCCCAAATCCTTTGAGGTTTAATAACTCTATTTCCTCCGTCATTCTCTATATATGGTACATCGATTCAGTACTTGTGAAATGTGGAGTGAGTGAGTATAAGATACGATGATATATGAATTGAAGTGATTTTATTTAGAAATGATTTGGAATGCAAACTCACTTGAGTCCACTTATTATTCGATTGATTCGATTGAGTCGGCACTACCTAGCTTCGACCTTGTGACGCCCGACGGGGCCAGCACTTGGTTTAGTTATGAGAGACTACTGCAGTAAGTCGCTTGGAGCACCGGAACTCTAGAACCAGGTAGCCAGTTAGCCTTTGGCCGGGCCGCTGGTGACATCCCAACTAGATTTGCTCTCTTTGAGAGGATGAGCTTTAAGTAGTAGCCAAATTTGTATGGTTTCTTATTTATTGATTCATCAGCATAATTATTCAATCTTTGCACAATTTGCGTAGCTGATACTTATCATTGCTATCCACTGATTTACTTGTCTTAAATTCAAAGTTGCAACATTATGTAATTTCTTATTTTGCCTATACTTGCTAAATCGTCGTATTGAGATACTACATTTGGTGTCACAGACGTAGATGCAGCTCCCGGTCCTGAAGAGGCCCAGGAGAGAGAGGAGGGTACCCAAGAGGTACCGGCAGGATTAGAAGAGTGGCCAGAACCAGGGCCAGCCTAGATTTGACCTCCTCGGAGTGCGGACTACACTAGTAGATACCATAGTTCGTGTGACTATCCTTTCCATATGGTCATACAAATTTCTTTTGAATATACTTTTGGTAGTGGATGTATAGGTTTTCTTCAATGGTTGTACAGGGATTCTTTCATTAGTCCCTCTTTTGTAACTTAACGTACATACGTGTATAATTCTTTTGTATCAAAATTAAAGGTTAAATTACACTGAATGGGAAATGATACCCTCTATAAATGATTTACGACTTCCGCTATATTAAATGTTATTTGTTCTCACATGTGGATGAGTCACTTTTCTCTCCTTCGTGTGTTGTATTTGGCTCGAGACAGGTACAACATGTGGGAGTACGTGTGACACGCCTCGGGAATTACCCTAGGCCAGGGTGATTTCGGGACCGGGATGTGACATCATGTGATTGCTTGTAAGAGACTCGATTGGCATGAGCGCTTCTGTATCCGGTTGACTCGTGCTTGCGTATAGGTTGTCTTGTGCGACACACTCTATCAACACATTCCTTATCAACTTGAGGGTCCTCCTTATCACTCCCATTCAAGTTCGGAAAGATGCTTTGACAAGTGGTTTGATAAACACATCTGCAATTTGGTTCGTGGATTTCAAAAACTAAGTAACAAGAAATCCAAGAGCAACTTTTTTTTTTTTTTTTTATGTATAAAATGATAAACAATTTCTATGTGTTTAGTGTGGGTATGAAGAAATGGATTTACTGTCATAAAAAAGCACTAATATTGTCCGATAAAAGAACTAGAGGCCGAAAGAGAAAATCCCCAATATCTCTTAGAATATACGTAACCCATGTAATTTCAGCAATTGTGGAGGCGAGTGCTCTATATTTTGCTTTAACACCTGATAAAGACACTGTAGATTGCTTATTGGCCTTTGTGAAATGCATAGACCCAAGGTACACACAATATCCTGTTGTTGATCGTTTTCTTTCTGGATATCCTGCCCAATCCGCATCATAAAATGAATAGAGAATAAGTGATGATTTGGAAGAGATCATGATTCCATAATTAATGGTTCCGTAGAGATATCGAAGTATTCTTTTAAACCCTTATCAGTGCCCATGTATGGATTGTTGCATAAATTGGAACACAAGATTTACTACCTAGATTAAATCTGGACGTGTGAATGCGATATACTGGTCAGGACCACGGTTCCTCTCTCTCTTCCGAAACTAGAGGTCTTGGTATCGACCCCCGGTTCCCCCATCTTCAGGAACCGAAGGTTGAGTTTACTTGTGCTACCACCTAGGGGCCACAGGGGTTTTACCCGGCTTCTCTCTGGGCTCAGAGGGAATAGTCCATCCCAAAGGGTTGGGAACCCTCCGTTAGCAAAAAAAAAAGAAAAAAAAAAAAGAAAAAAAGAATGCGATATACTGGCGTGCACCAACAATGCTCCGATATTCTGATGCACCTATGAGTGGCCCACTATTTTAGTATAAATCATGTTTTTTAGCCAAGGGAGTTCCAATTGCTTTGCTGTTCAGCATTTTGGTTTTTACTAAGAGATCTGTCACATATTTTGATATTTCAATTCCTAAAAAATAGTGCAGATCTCCAACATCTTTCATGACAAATTCGGAATTCAGCTTGTAGATAAGTCGAGATAGTAGCGAGAAATTACTGCTGGTGACAATAATGTCATAAACATAAAGAACAAGCAATATGGTTCCAACTGAACTGAAAAACCGGCCTTAACATAGGCTTAGGTCCCAATAGCAATATTCCTAACAGATTTCCAAACCACGTGATTATCTAGAAATTAACCATAATTCAGATTAAAAGCACTCAACCATGAAGAGATAATGACGCACGATGTATACGTGGAAAACCCTACTCAGGAAAAAACCACAGGCCTTATCGTTTAAGCCAACAGATAACCAAGCACTAAATATATTGAACGTTACAAGAAAGAACTCACAACCCTTTCCCAATTGCAACTCAACCTAAGGATTGCTCTATCTTGCCGATTGCTCGTCGTACACCTTCACCGTGCTTGAAACAAACACTTTGTGAAAGTCCAAGATTGAATCCGAGAAGGGGGGGGGGGGGGGGGGGGGGGGTTGAATAGGGTGAGCTCAAAAAACTAGATCAAATTTAAATCTTTTAGCTTTTAAGGCACTTATGCTTTGATGAAGATTAATTATCTTGTGAAGAGGAGTAGTCTCTAGGTTAAGCATATATAAGAAACTAACAACTACAATCTTCATTCAATGATAGTATCAAACATAAGAGGATCATCCATATAAAGAAAGCAAAAGATCAATCATCCTAATACAAGTATTTATAGTGGTTCGGCCAACGTGCCTACATCCACTCCTGGCATCCCTACCAGATTCCCACTAACTCAATTTAAGGTTTATGTTCACCTTCAACCTTACAAAAACATCACTATGCTTTTCAAGGCTAAGCATAAACCTTTGCAACACTATATATGTGCTTTTCAAGGCTAAGCACCAACCTTTACAACAAGAGGATTATCTCTTAAATAAAATGCATATGAATGCATGGATAAGAGAACAATGTAAGTGCAATTTAATGCCTCTTAAATAGGCTGAATTGAAAATGAAATCTCACTCTCTAGACATATGGATATGAATTGTAAAAGTCTATGATTGATGCATATACTAGAAATTTTTTTATCTCTTTTTAGAAAGAAGAAATTCTAAATGATGCAAAGATGTTAATCATTTATATGAGCAAAAGTTGTATGACAAACACATGGGTTTTCAAAGTGAACAAACTTGATTTGAAGAAGTAAAACTTAAATCTAGCAAGTTAGTTTTGAAACAAGAAAACAACCTCATGTGAATTGCAAACCATATGTTGATTTCATAAAGCTAAGAGATTTTAAAGTTCTAAGCATGTTATGAAAAGCAACATTTCAAAAGATAGACAACTATTTAATCATGCTTAAAGGAAACAAAGATTTAGAAACAAAGCATGGGTTTAAACTTGGGATAAAGAAAGCGCACCCATTTGAAGATTAAAGGTTGAATCAATGGATTAGCTTCATAATCCCTTTACTAATACTCTTAAAAAGTTGTTAGTCATTGGCCTTAAAAAGCCCTCAAAGTTCAGCAACTTTTTCCAAACAAAATGCCACTTTTTTATAGAGAAAAAGTTCCCAACGGCTAGTGCCCAGTCAACCTGGTACAGGGCCGGGTCGAACGGGTGCTCAACGGCTCTAAAAATGCCCATTGGAGAGTCCTAACGGTACAATTCCCCGGTTGACCCGCAGTGTGCTTGGTCGACTGGGTCTTGGAGAGGCCTAACGGTACAATTCTCGGGTTGACCCGCAGTGTGGCCGGCAGGCAGGTTGACCTGGAGATAGCCCATAAATTCTGAATTTTCAGAAAGATGAAACTATGAGGGCTTCTTTCCAGGGGACTTTGCGGCACAATGATCAAGCTTGGGATCATGACTTAAAAAGGATGAAAATAGAATTTTAAAGACATGAAACAATCAAACCAGAATATGGATTTAAAGTGAAAACAATTGGAAAGCTTGAAAAGATTTTTGAACTCAAAGATAGAACATTTTGAGACTTGGAAATCTGAATGAAAAGCTTCATGAACTTAAGATAAATAAGATTTGAAAACCATGCATATCATATAATAAAAACAAAGATTATGAATGAGAAATTTCCATGAAGATCCTTAGATTAATAAGTACATGAAAGAATGAGAGGTCAAGTTATGAAAATGAATGCATCATATCAAATTTCAACAAAGCAAAAAACTCCAACACCTTGAACCTGCCTTCAAGGTGTCTCTACTTCAGAAGAGTAGATGGAATGAGAAACCAAAGCTTGATCTTCAAAATAGCAACTAGAAGCCTTGGGTGATGATGGATCTCTCACAAATCTTCTCTAGGGTTTTGTATTGAAGTGAAGTGGTTTAGATTAGAGAGAGAATGGCTTTATATAAGCTTAGTTTCGTGCCTCAAGAGTTGTGATATGATTAGGGTTCAACTTAGCATCTTGAGAGAAAATAGGAAGAAGTTTCTGGATAGGTTTAGGATTTGCCTCAGGTTCGCTCGAGTTGTCAGAGGAGTTCGCTCAAGCGAAGTTGATTCTGTCTCAGAACTTTATATCAGAACATAGATGGCTCGAGCGAAGAAGCTTTTGTGAGGGGTTTGCTCGAGCGGTTAGTGGAGTTCGCTCGAGCGAAGTGAGTTCTATCTTCCACAAAAGAGAGCTGGCTCGAGCGAAGTAAAGGAGAGCTTGAGCGAAGGAGGTTCTATGAGGTGTTCGCTCGAGCGAATGGAACTTCACTCAAGCAAACATAGTCAGTTTCATAAAAACTGATCTTCTTCGCTTGAATTTCTTAGGTAGTCCATTCTACTAAAAGTTACATTATTTTAAAATCCCTTTTTGTCCATTAACCAATGAATTAGCCAACACTCATAAAACCTTACATGAACAATGTAGAACAAACAATGAGGAGTTAGCTTTGCCGTTAAAGAAACCAACATGTAATAAAAATAAGCTAAACCTATCAAACCAGGCTCTTGGTGCTTGCTTAAGCCCATAAATGGCCTTGTGTAACTTGCATACATAGTTAGGATGAGATGGACTTGTAAATCTAGTGGCTAATCCATGTACACTGTCTCTTTGAGGAAGCCGTGTAGAAAATCATTCTTGACATCTAATTGACGAATATGCAAGTTGGAAACAACTGCCAATATAAGAATTATTCAAATAGTTGCATGTTTAACAACTGGACTAAAGGTTTCATCAAAGTCGGTTCCTTCTTTTTTGTCATAACCTTTGGCAACCAATTTGGCTTTAAACTTGTCAATCAACCCATCTGACTTGAACTTGCTTTAAAAATTCGTCTAGAACCAACTACATTCATTTCGGGTGTTCTTGGAACAAGGGTCCAAGTTTCATTTCTATGAAGTGCTTCTAATTCCTGTTCACATTATTTGGCTCTTTTATGTCAAAGAAGGAAGTTGATATCATTGTTGTAGGATCGGATTTTGTCTTGTACCTTGTTATTGTCATGATCCAAAATCCGAGGATTCTCGAGTTTTGCAAAGTGACGTGAGCATGAGTCAAATCACTTGGACTTCTTTCCAAACATCATTTATCACCGACCATACAAAGCTTTATTCAAATATTTTTATTACAACCCCAAGGGGTAGCTCAATTGGCCTAGGACCACCGTTTGCACCCGAAGGTTGTAGGTTCGAAACTGCACTACCACACTGGGGCGACAGGGGAGTTTACCCGGCTTCCCTCTGGGCCCAAAGGGATTAGTCCAGCCCAAAGGGTTGGGAACCCTTCGATAGCAAAGTAAAAAATAAAATCTTTACTACAAGGAAACTAAAGATCCAAACCAGACATATACTGGGTACTCATTTCAATTGAATCTAACAAAATCCAAAGTCTAATTATAATACCAAATAAATCCTAGTTATTTAATACATCTGAATTTGAGTCTGAATAAAGGAATAATAAACTAAATAATAAAAGAAAAACTCCACTTAGAAGCCTGACTTCTCTGGCATTATTTGTACTCCAACTCTAACATCCCAAGACAAGGAAGTCACCTAACTTGCAGTTGGTGGGGGAAAGGGGGGGTTTGCTAGCATTGAAGTCACAAGTACGCTGTACTTCTTCCCAAGTCATCTAGATAAATATATTACCTTGTCTTTATCAGAGACATGCTTTTGAATAGCAGCAAGACCATCAAAAACATTTTTAGAGGATGTTACTCTCCAACCCAAATGAATGGTGTTTAATATTAATTAATTATATATGTTTTATTTAATTAAGTATACTTAGTAGCTAATTAAGTTATTTCAAGATTAATTAGTATTGTTTTAGCCTTTGGGTTAGACCTTGAGTCTTGGGTAGGTAATTTGACCTCAATTTGGCTAGATTGGGTAGAGTCCGGGATTTTACGTAAATTAGGATTTTTTTTCATTTTACCTCATATGCACGTCATTTTGGCATCATCGCGTGTATCTCATCAAACATGTCGAATTTCATATAGAACTTTACTTCATTTGATCATCCGTTGAATTAGTGGGCCACCATTTGACTCATTATGAAAATAGTTAAAACTAGAGGAACTATTTTGTAACTTGGGACATCCTCATCACTTAAACTCAACTCTACTTCATTTCCCAAACAATCCTAGTGTCGGATGTGAATTCCGATCCCCTCGGTGAGGGAAATCGCCATTCATTTATATGTGCTATTTAAATTTTACATCGAAAATGAGGATTCCGACTACCCTCAAAATCGACGGATCACAATCGCCAACTACGGTAACGGCCATAACACCGTTCTTTGACAAAAGTCGAAGAAAAATGGGAGAAAATAAATGGGTGGGTTCTTCCTCTCGTCTAATGTGCTGCCGGCAACACACGACGGTTTTCCTATCACATTAATTTGGGTCTCTTTAATATAGGGTCAATTCAGGGTTATGAGTTAACGTCCAAATAAGGGTTAATCCTCACACAACTTAATCATTGTGTATCCAAGTAAGATAAAATAATTAAGATAAAGAAAATAAAAGGGGGGGGAGGTGCCAAATATTTAAGAAGAGGATCGGCCCAGTTCCCGGGTACCCCCTTATAATCCCTTGGCAAAATAGGGTTTAAAGGCTGATTTTTCAAATCAAAATGATGATGCAAATGAGACTTTGACTTGTGATTTTTGTGTTTTTTCGTGTGCGATATACGAGTGATAAAAGTGAGAAGCCAATGGGCTGTAATTGATTGAAGGTGGCCGATGGGCCGAAATTGATTTGGAGGGTGGCCGATGGGCTGAAATAAAAATATGCAAAGTGTGTGAAATCACTCATCTCATCTTATTATTCTCATTTATTCAATTTTAGAAATCAGTTCCTTGTTCCCTTTTATCATTAAGTTCGATTAAATGTCTGGCACCCGAGGTGGAAGAAGAAATAAAGGACAAATCTTTTTGGGTTTATTTTGTTGGTTTTATAGTTTTTATGGATTTTTTTATATTGGTTTAGAAGGGCCTAACTAGGGGATTTTACTTGAATTTACATGATTAGTGCTTTATTACTGATCATCGGATTAACCCTAACCTAAGGTCCTAGACCGCCCACATCAGATTTCCCGGTCCCCTAACGGAACAAGAAAAGTGATGGGACGAAGCCTAATGCTCTGATCTTTCTAATGAGAGAAGCCCGATTTATTCCTAGGGTTCTAATAGCCTAAGTTTGATAATTGCTATGCCTAAACAATTTGGTTGAGTATTGTCTTAATTGGGTTGGTTTGTTTTAAACTAAAAGTTGATTTATGTTGAAGGTTGGTTAAGAGTGATTTAAGGATGGATTAAGGTTTTGATTGATGTGTTTTTAAATATATTAAGGTTTTGTTTTAGTTGTTTAAGGTTCTGGAGTTTCAGGTTTTGTTTCAAATGATGGAAAGATGTCAGAATCGGTGAAATAGGACTGACGGAGAACTTGGGCGCACTTATGGTTGCGCCTAGGTTACTCAGGTAACTTGGGCGCATAGATAGTGGCGCCCAAGTGCTAGGTTCTGTGTGCTTAGGCTGGTGACGACAGTATCGATGCTGATTTTGGAATTTAGGGAGTTTCTATTTGATGCAAGTCTCCGTTTTAACGTTGTTTTAGGTTTTGGATTGATTTTTATCTAAATGATTTAAGTCCGGAATTCGAAATACAACTGAGGTTTACAACTTGGGCCAGACAGGGAACCTAGGCGCACCTGTGTGTGCTACTAGGTATTTTTGAGAACTTGGGCGCACCTGTATGGGTGCCCAAGTGATGTCTTGAAGTTCTTCGATCGTCCAACTTTGGTTTGAGGTTCCAGGTGGATCTAAGCTGATTAAGGTTTTGATTGTAAGGTTGTTATTGGTTCTGTGATGGTTCTATGATGTTGATTGAGGTCAAGGTTGGAAGTGAATATGGATTCGATGGTCTTAGGGAATGGAGACGGACTTGGGCGCACCTGTGGTTGCGCCTATGTTTCCTGAATAACAGGTGCGCCCAAGTGTCTGGTTCGTGTGTTGTGGTTATTTTCGGGATTTTATTCACTTAGGCTTGGAGTTTCAGGTGATCTATGTCAATAATTATGTCTCGGGTTGGTCTTGAGTCTATAAACCTTAAATATGGCAGTGGTTTGTGTTCGGGAGTTGAAGTGCAACCGAACCGCGCTTCGGGATTGGAACAAGAAGTTGGGCGCACTTATGTGTGTGCCCAGGTTCCTAGGGTAGCTTGGGCGCACCTATAGGGGCACCCAAGTGTTTGTCTGTTGTGGAGCTACTAGTTCATTCGATTCTAAGGTGTTTCTAAGTCGAATTCGTATCTCGGTTGGGAAATGTCTTTATTCTCTGGGTGTGGTTTGGTCTTATTGTCTTTAATTAGGTTTCGATTGGGGTCTTAATTAGGGATTGGTGGCTAGGGTTTTGTTTGTTAGGGTTTGATTAATTAGGGGTTTTGGTTTATATAGGCTTATTAATCAGAATTCTAATCAAAGTTTTGTTAATTAGGATTTTGTTAGGAGTTTGTTGACTAGGATTTTATTTATTAGGGATTGCTTAAAGGTTGTTGATATGAGGATTTTAGTTAAGGTATTTTATTAGGGTTGATTTATTAAGGTTTAATTAATTGGAATTTGGAAATTAGGATTCAGGTCAATCGTTTTAATCAGGATTGATTTAGGTGTTTTAATTAAGGTTAAATTAGGTGTTTTGATTAAGTATTATTTTTTTAAGTGTACTAATTTGCTTAGGCGCAAATGCAATAACCTAGGTTTATCTACCTAATATCTACGGTTTTTGGATGTTTCTATTTAATTTTTTTCTCTTCTCTAATTACTAAAGAGTAAGATGAGAAGGGAAGAGTTTTTATGGTTTTATGATTTTTTTTGGTATTTTATGCAATAGCAATGCAACCTAATCTAAAGAGCAAATTATGATCATCTGCTTAATGTCTATTGTTCTAATTCTACTACTTCTTTTAATCTTTTTGTTTTCTTCTCTAATTACTAAAGAGCAAGATGAGAAGGGAAGTGTTTTATGATTTTATAATTTTTTTGGTATTTTATGCAATTTATCCTAACCTAAAATGATGGTGATTCGATGATTCGAAGTCTAGAAGTTCAGCAGTCAATTGAAATCACCACAAAGATAAAACAACAAGCTAAATGAAATGCAAAGGTATGGAAAATGCGGGCCGAAAAACGAATTGGGGACTTGGGCGCACACACAGGGGCGCCCAAGTGCCTCTGCACAACTTGGGTGCCAATGTAGTGTCTCCCCTGCGGGTTGTGATGCACTTTCAATTTTCTACGATATTCCAATTCGATTTTCGACACTTCGTGACTAAATATAAGGTCCTAATATGAATTGTTGATATAATAACCTTCGGATTCGGAAGTAATGACACAAGGACCAAAGTCCAAGAGGCGGGTCTCTTTGGCAGGAACTTGAGCGCACCCACAGTGGCGCCCAAGTTCACTGTCTTTGTTTTTCTTTACCTTTTGGTAATATCTTTCGGTATTCCTTTGATTCTTTCAACGCTTTTTATGGATCCGAAGGCTTTGATATCAATGTATATGAAGATATACTCGGATCTAAGAACCAGAATGCGCACGAAATGGGAAATCGGGGCCAAAGCCATATCCAGAAACTTGGACGCAACTGTGTGTTTTCCTGCAACTTTCTTCCTCTTCAGCGATATATTTGGTTTTTCTTCTAATTTTTTAATACTTTTCTCAAATCCGACGACTTTAATATTAACTATTATGGGGATAGACTCGGATCTAAGAACCAGAATACGCGCGAAATGGGAAATCGGGGCCAAAGCCCTATCCAGAAACTTGGGCGCACACACAGTTGTGCCCAAGTGTTTTCCTGCACCTTTCTTCCTCTTCTGTTTCTTTTCTCAACACTTTTCGCGCGATTTGGAATGCAAAGTTACAGATCCGAAGGTCCCGATATGAATATATATAAAAACGAAGTCGGATCTAGGAGGTAAAATATGCTTAATATGAAAATCGGGGTGGGAACCCAAATGCAGACACTTGGGCGCATAGATAGTTGTGCCCAAGTGTTCTGTTGCACCCTTTTTTTTTCGTATTTTCCTTAATGAAGAAAAGATGGATGCAAAGTCTACCCTAATCACGAGTTCAGAATGCTAGAAGTAATGCAGATCTATAGAGTAGGAATGATCCTAAGCATGTTACTAATGATAGATGATTGCTAAGTATTAGATCTACTGAAAAGTACTACTATTAATGCAGATCTACAATGCATACATGATCCTCAGCATATTTCTAAGCATTAATGATACGGAATATCAATTGAAAAGAACCTAATCTAGAAATACCGGTTTGAGTTGTATCCTTTAAGTCCTAGATCAAAGCTCTCGCGCAGATCCATGGCTTTTGGAAGCTTTTTCCATTGCTAATCTTGGGAAACCAAAAAGCTCCTTCTTCTCCTTCCTTTTGAATCTAAAGCTCTCTCTTTTGATTATGGTGGCTACTCTCTTCTTCTCTCCTTTCTTCTAGCTTTTTCTATTCTTTTTGGTAGCCTCCTTTGTAAATGGTATAAGAGATCTTTTTATAGAGGTTTTGGCGTGGAGGAGGGGTTTAGGGTTGCTATGTGCACGAGTTTCAAGAGGCTTCACGCAAACCAAGGTAGATTTAGGGGTTCGGGAACTTGGGCGCACACACAGGTGCGCCCATGTTCTGTTTTGGGGCTAAGTGGGCTTTGAGTTCGGTTTCGGACTGTTTTTGGGTTGAGGTCAGGTCGGGATTGCGAAAGATAGAGCGAAACCCACCTAAGTATGTATTCAAGCGCTTTTCTAGGGCAATGGTGAGACTTGAGCGCACCTAGGGTGGCGCCCAAGTGTGTCTCTAGTGGGGGGCCGTTAGGGCAATCTTCCGTGGGCCATAACTCTTGGACCGTTTGTCAGAATTGGACGTTCCACATATCGTTGGAAAGCTTTTAAAATGTAGGATCTATTGGTCCATACATCATAATGATCAAAAGCCGGGAAATGGCAAGGACTTGGGGTTAAGTTGACCTAGGGTTTGGTTCGGGTTGGATTTGGACTAAAACAGAGGAAATTGGACTTGGGCGCACTTGTGGGGGCGCCTAAGTGGATTTTAGAACTTAGGCGCACACACAGGTGCGCCCATGTTATCTTCTCGGTCAAATGGGCTTGGGGTTTGGTTTTGGATTGTTTTCGGATTGAGATTGGGTCGGAACTATGAAGAGTGGAGCGGGACCAACCTAAACGTGCACTAAAGTGTGTTTTAGGGTAACCAGGGACAGGTGCGCCCAAGTGTGACCTTGGAACTTGGGCGTACCTATATTGGCGCCCAAGTGTGTCCCTGGTGCGGGACCACTTGCGTAGTCTTCCGAGGGCCATATCTTTTGATCCGTTGGTCGGAATTGGACTTTCTATATATCATCGGAAAGCTCTCGGAATGTATGTGTAGATCTGTGATTGTCTACAAGAGATCAGTCACATGTGATTCACTCTTCAAGATCCAAGGGCAAGGATGAACACCCTAGATGTAGAAGATGATGATGGAGAATAGTATATCTAGTGGAAGATGTATTGTTGAAAGTTGGTGCTAACTATTATTCTAATGTCTATATATAGCCCTTTGGCTAATGGGTGATAAGATCTCCATTCAAATTCGAATTGAGAGATGATAAGGACAATAGGTTGGATCAAACTCTCTCAATTTGAATTTAAATGGAGATATGATAAGGATAGAGAGTTGGATAAAACTCAAACTATTCTTATCCTTATCACCATGAGATTCCTTGGGAGGGGTGTATCTTTGTGAGTGGGGCCACGCACATGTAAACACAAGTGGGCCCCATCGCAAATGCCAACAGAAATAATATGAATGTGAACATTTGTTATGTGATTTGATTCGACTTGATTTGAGATTATGAGATTCTATATATATATTATGGAAATTTATTCACATTCTATTATGATTTGATTCAATTGAGTCGGTATTACTTAGCTTCAACTTGTGATACCGGGGAGGGTTACACTTGGTTTATTATTGAGACTACTGCAGTAAGTCACTTTGGAGAACCAGAACTCCAAACCCAGGTAGCCAGTTAGCCTTTGGCTGGGACGCTGGTGACATCCCAACTAGATTTGCTCTCTATAGAGAGGATGAGCTCAATGTAGTAGCCATATTGGTATGTTGATTCCCCATTTGATTTGTAAAGCATAAATTATTCGATTTGCACAAATTACCTAGTTTTACTTAACCTTGGCATCTTCGATATACAATACACACTTCATGAAGTTTTTTAGGATTTGACAACCCATTCTCTCACATGGTATTAGAGCGTGTCAACCACTTGGTCTCCATCACCATTTCTCTCTCTATTACTTCTTGTTTTAACCTCTACTTCACGTTGCTTGCCCATTCTCATCATCGTCCTTTATGGCTGATACCACACCTCTCATCCAACATTCATCATTTTCTTCCCATTAAACTATCTCCCACAAACTATTTAATATAGCGATCCTAGCTCATTCCTCTCCTCAAAGGCGATCTAATTGGAATCATAGATGGCACCAAACCATGTCCTCCCTTTTTTGTCTCATCAGACTCAACTGATGCATCCACTGCCAAGTAGGACGTGGCTCCTTCCACTAATCCAAAATACAAAATCCTACTGCTGACCATTAGAGCTTAGTCAAATGCATACTAAGATACCTTAAAAACACTCATGATTATGGAACTCAAGTTTCAAGGTCACCCACCTTACAATTATCAGTATTGTCAGATGCTGGTTGGGTTGGTTGCCCTGATGACAGAAAACCACATGGAGGCATGGAGGCTATGTTATATTTCATGGGTCAAATCTAATATCATGGCAATCTCGGAAACAACAGACAATGTCAAGGTCGAGTATGGAAAGTGAATCCGGGTGCTGCTATAGACTCACATGGCTTTAGTCTCTTTTTGGAGAACTCGTTATCTACCTATCTATTACACCTACTCTTTGGTGTGATAATGTGGGTGCCACATACTTAACAACAAATCCAATATTTCATGCTTGAACTAAGCATATCGAAGTGAATTTTCCTTTGTAAGAGACAAAGTTGCATAACATAATCTACAAGTGTTGGAACACCATTTAAGGTGGTCCACATTACCACCTAATATTCTCCCTCTCTCCATATGGAAGGATGCATGCATGAATGTAGGTTTGCTTTTCGTGTTTTTCATTCTTCCGCATTCACTGCCATTAAGGAAATCTAATGGCTAGTGTCCCTTGATGGAAGGGATGCCTTTGGAAAAGTCTATAAAAGAGAACACCTTAGGTAACTCTCTATACTTGAAATCCTATAAGGAACCATCACTGAGACTTGCAGAAAGGGAAGTTGCAGAGAGTTGTAAACCTCATCAAAGAGAGAAGATCTGTAAGAGAAGAAAACCTAAGAAAGCTATGGATCTAGGTATGCCTTTATATATTGGATTCAGGGTTCTTGATTTGTGTTATTCATATTAAACCCCTTAAATTTGGATCCTGACAAATTGAAAATGGTTAATAATTGGTATCAGAGCCTTGGTTATGGTTTTTGGTTTTTAATATGAATAAAACGAGTCATTTGCGTTCTTCCTCTCAAGCATTTGGGTTTATTTCTGAATAATCTATTAAGTAATTCTCTGGAGATATTTCTTCTTCTTAATCTTTGGGTTTATCGTTAAAGTTTTTGGGATTAACCCAAAATATCTCCAGAATGGGATTGGAAAAAGGCATAGAGAAGCCATATTTATGAAAGATCAAAGAGGAGAGAAAAGGGTTGCACTAAAAACAAAATAAAAACTGCTACAGTAGGCAGCCCCGTTCGTTGCAACGCATTTCTTCTGTTCTCTGTAGCAGACCTCAAAGATGTTACGTACTGGTTTGTACTAAACTTCAGTATTGACTACTATATTGTATCCATTCTAGAACCAATATGATAGATCTGAACCGTTAAGATTAACAAACTGACATTTCTAACTTCTTGATGTAACTGGCCAACACCCAGGTTGACCAGATAAGGAAAAATTGAATAGCTGAAGTTTTATTTTCATGATTACGGACTCATCTGGGCTCAAATTCTGATTTGTTTCCATCTATAGGTTCATTTCATTGAGATCTTGATGACTAACGGTTTGGATCAGTCATAAAGTGATTTGATTTTTGCACATAATTTATGAACTTTACTTTAACTCATTAAAGTTGAATTTCCACACTTAGTTTTAACTTGATTTTTATGATCAAAGTTAATATTTGATTTTTATATGCATGTTTATATGATTTTATGCCAAATGTGAGGAGAATCAATGGTTGGATTGAATAGATCCATCATTATGATAAATCAATTAAAGATATTAGGTATTGATTAATGGCCAAATTAAAGTTATTTTGGACCATTAATCATATAAAGGGTACCTCTAAAGGAGATGTGATCTAGCAAAATAAAATAAGTCAAATGATCATCATTTGGATTCATTTTATGCCTAGTTAAAAAAATGGGGACATTCTATGATTTATAAATCCATATTACTTATGATGATATAAAAAGACTTATGAGATCACATAGTGTTGTTGTATGTATTGATTCATATGCACAATTTTTTTTATTAATTTGGTAGTCACCTCAATGGCCTGGTTATGATAAAGTTTTGTTTTTGGTTTTACAATTAAATAGATCACTAATTCAATTGTGTGATAAACAATGACACTATATGGCAATTTCATTTATTCTGCCCAAAGGTTTGATAATCATTTTCATAATTTGAAATTGGAATACGACATGCTTAATAAACATATCGAGGGTTAATTGTTCAATGACCCAAAGGTAAAGTCAATTAATTTGAGACATGTTTTATTAATATGGTCTTATTGATTTTAGGAGAGTGATAATTCACATAATGTTTAATTTCAACCCAAAGGTAGAATTACAATGATGTACCATTATTCTCAACATTATTGTTGTTATTATTTTTTAATTCAAAGCTTAAATTTAATGTGTGTATGTTTATTTTACACCCTACAAATCTATGACCTTACCCTCCTGCTTAGGGGCCATTCCCATTTTAAATGGATCGAACTTTGTTGATTGGTTAGACATGTTGATGATGACATTTACCTATTGAGAATTAAACATGGCCATTAATGAACCTATGTCCCCAAAGCCTACAGAAATGAGTTCAGTCGTTGATAAAGAAAATTATGATAAATGGATGAGATGCAATAAAGTTTGCCTTAAGATCATCTCAAAATTTGTTTCTAAAAGCATAAGGGGATCACTTATAATTAAGGATAATGCTAAGGATCTCCTTGATTCAGTGAAAAGGCAATTTGAGATAATAGACAAGGCCCTAGACCGATTAATAAATTTAAAATATGATGAGACAATGGGAGTAAGAGAGCATATCTTAACCATGATGAATCTTGCTACAAAATTAAAGGATGTTGACATGAGTGTATCAGAAGGATATTTAATCTAGTTCATCATTGACTCCCTCCCTCCCTCTTTTGGCCCATTCAAAGTGGCATATAATCAGAATTTGACTCCATGGACTATAGCTAAATTGATCTCTAGATGTGTTCAAGAGGACCGGAGGCTGAAGGCCGAGGGGCAAATTACAGTCAATATTGTCTCCCAAAATAAATTTTAAGAAAAATAAAAGGCTAAGACCGAAGTTCCAAAGGAAGGTGGAAAGCCAGGAAAGAACAAAAGGGCCACAAAGAAGTATTTTCTTTTGTGGAAAGAATGTCCACTTCAAATCGGACCGTCTAAAAAGAAAAAACTTGGTTCGAATCAAGAGGTAATCACTATAATTTGTCTCCTATTTGTTCTGAAACTAATTCAGCAGACGTCCAATCAAAAACCTGGTGGATCGACTCTTGGGCAACCGTTCATGTATCTGGTTGTGTGTAGGGATTCCTTTCAAAATAAAGTCCAAGTGATGATCAATGAACCATCATAATGGGGAACCGACAGGAATCGAGAGTTGAGGCCATAAGCACCTACCGACTTGTGCTGGGTATTGGATTCTCGTTGGATCTCCATGATACTTTCTATGTCCCGACTATATCTAGGAATTTAATTTCTATTTCAAAATCGGATCACGATGGTTTTGTATTTAATTTTGAACATGGATTGCTAAAAGTTTATAAAAATGTTATTTTAATTGGGAATGGATTTTTATATGATGGATTGTATAGATTAAGGTTAGATTCAGCGTATGCACAACCACTTTATACCCAACACATTAATTATGGGATGAACATCGGCATGAAAAGAGGAGTCATAAATGAGAACTCTTCAAATCTTTGGCATAAAAGACTGGGACACATCTTGTGACAGAGAATGGTGGGATTAGTGAAGGATGAGCTATTATCAAACCTTGACTTCACTGATTTTGGTGTCTGCATTGATTGTATTAAAGGTAAACCAGCTAAGACAATCAAGAAAACTGGCATAAGAAAAATCTGAGCTTCTTGAATTAATCCATACATATATCTGCGGTAAAAATGCATATACCTTGTTTTACGGGTGAAGCATATTTCATCACCTTCATTGATGACTACTCGTGTTATGGTTATGTTTATCTAATTAAAGAAAAAATCTAAAGCCTTGAATGTTTTCAAAATATTCAAAGCTGAAGTAGAAAAACAATTAGATAAAAGAATTATAGTTAGGACGTCGGATAGGGGTGGGGGATATTATAGAAGACAAACTGAATTATGTAGTACCTTGGGTCCATTTGCAAGATTCCTTGAACAAGAAGGCATTGTTGCCCCATACACAATGCCTGGAATGCCTCATCAGAATGGTGTTGCTGAGAGATGAAATAGGACGTTGATGGATAGGGTTAGAAGTATGGTCAGTAATACTACATTACCCGAATCTATGTGGGGTAAAGATGGCAACCTACATTTTGAGCCATGTGCCTGGTAAAGCAGTTCATAAAACTCCTTTTGAGTTATGGACTAGCAGAAAACCTATCCTAAACCATTTTCGAATCTGGGGATGTCCATTTGAAGTAAAAGCGTTTAACCCACAAGAAAGGAAATTAGACTCTAGAATAGTAAGTGAATATTTCATCGGTTATCCAGAAAGGTCTAAGGGGTATATGTTTTATTGTCCTAATCATACTACTAGGATTGTGGAATCCAATAATGCCAAATTTTTAGAGAATCACCAAAACAGTGGGAGTTGTGACGCAAGGAAAATCAAGTAAGAAGAAGTCAGGGATGTAATATTACCTAATAGAAGTATCATAATTGTTCCACTTGATGTTGATATTCAAGAGGTACAACTACAATTGAATGAACAAGATGTTACTCTTGATAACATGAACATTGATACTCAAGTGGAACAACAACCCATCAACAATGAAACACTCCCTTCACAAACTGTTAAAGGTCATCAAATTCCAAATATTACACAACCAAATGTAAGTGAAATAAATATAGAAGAATTGAGAAGGTCAACTCGAGTGAAAAGACCAGCTATTACAGATGATTATGTTGTGTATTTGGAAGAGGTAGATATTGGAATAAAAGAAGATCCTAGAACATTCAAAGAAGCCATCAACAATGATAATTTAAATAAATGGATGGAATCTATGACATATGAATTAAAATCCATGACTAAAAACAAAGTTTGGGATCTTGTTGAACTTCCTAAGGGCCCGTTTGGTAATTTTACAAATATAGTCAAGTCAAGTCAAGTCAAGTTAAACATTCCATCAAAAGCACTTTTTTCCAAAATTCCCTCCATCTTTTCCAAAAAAAGTCAAAAAACAACTACATTTACTCACTAAAAGACAAAAAAACTCCATTTCCCCATACAAAAAGTCAAAAATATTTCATCCCAAATAACTAAAAACAAAATACAATCATAACTCACTTATATTTTATTCAATCTTTTCATTTCACTTCACTCCACTTTATTTTAAAAGTAAATTACCAAACGGGCCCTAAGGGATCTAGAACTATTGGTTGTAAATGAGTCTTTAAGACCAAAAGAGATTCCAAAGGAAAGGTTGAATGATTCAAAGCTTGACTTGTAGCCAATGGTTTTACTCAGAGAGAATGTACTGATTATAATGAAACCTACTCTCATGTATCAAAAAAAAGATTCATTTAGAATTATTATTGCCCTTGTAGCTCATTTTAACTAAGAGTTACATCAAATGGACATCAAGACTGCATTTCTAAATGAGAATCTAGAAGAGAAAGTATACATGGACCAGCTTGAAGGTTTTGTCAAGCAGGGTAACAATAAACTAGTTTGTAAATTAAAGAAGTCAATATATGGTCTTAAACAAGCTTCTAGGCAATGGTATCTAAAGTTCAACAACATTATCACAACATTCGGTTTCACTGAAAATGTTGTTGACCATTGCATCTATCTTAAAATCAATGGGAGTAAGTTTATGATTTTAGTCCTGTATGTTGATGATATTTTATTGGCCAGTAACGACCTTGGTATGATTCGTGAGACCAAAGGTTATCTTGAGAATAATTTTGATAGGAAAGATATGGGCGAAGAAGCAACCTTTGTAATAGGAATCGAGATCTTTCGGGACAGATCTCGAGGATTACTTGGGTTATCTTAAGAAGCCTACATCAATGCTATTCTTAAAAGATTTCATATGGAAGGGTGTAGGCTACATAGTACACCCACTATTAAGGGAGACAAATTTAATAAGGATCAATGTCCAAGAAATGAAATAGAAAGGAAACAAATGAACAAATATCCCTATACGGCTGCAATAGGAAGTCTTATCGATGTACGCACAGACTTGTACCAGATCGGATATCAGCTTTGCAGTTGGAATATTTAGTGGATACAAAAGTGATCCAGGCATGGCACATTGGATCGGGGTCAAGAAGATTTTACGGTATCTACGTGGTACTAGCAAATACATGCTCACATACAAGAGATCCGATCATTTGGAAGTGATAGGATACTTAGATTTAGACTTTACTGGATGTCTCGACATTAGGAGGTCAACTTCAAGATACATCTTCCCTTTATCTGATGAGGCAGTTTCATGGAGTAGTGCAAAACAAACACTAACCACTGCTTCCACATTTCATGCAGAGTTCGTGGCATGCTTTGAAACTACGGGTCACGTAATGTGGTTGCGTAATTTCATATTAGGACTTAGGAGCATGGATCAAATCTCCGAGCCTTTAAAAATTTACTGCGATAATGATGCAGCAAGGCGCTTCGCCCAAAATGACAAATGTTCAAGTAAATCTAAGTACTTGAAAGTTAAATTCTTATCTTAAAAGAGAAAGTACGAGATCGTTTAGTGTCAATTACTGGGGCTCCAACAGACCTCATGATTGCAAATCCATTGACGAAGGCATTACCTTTGACAGCCTATAATGGACATGCATTAAATATGGGCTTGTATGAAATGAATTATTAGGATTTATATGTTTATGTTTGTTTGACACCATGTACTTTGATCATTACATGGTTGCAATAAAAGAAACGATTCCGTCATTCTTACTTTATTTTTGTCATCACAAGATAAAGTAAGAATGTAAGGTTATGACATTAATGTACCCGCTAAAATAGGATTGCTGTGTTAAGATCCGATTTTGATCCTTATTAAAGACTTGATTAGGGAAGAATATTGATGTTGTGATTGTGGAAGGAAATGTGTCAATAATGATATGTGACCGCCACGATTCAAATTAGTATTTTTGACTCATCACAGATTAAAGAATGGCATAAAAGTTGAATGGGAATTGTTTTTCAAAGTGGTGCACCAGTCAAAGTTATTTTTTTTAAATTTTGAGTTTCCTTTAAAATTATATTTATTGAAAAAAATTGAGATATATGCATGTGGTCACGTGGACCAAGTGGGAGACTGTTGGAACACCATTTAAGGTGGTCCACATGACCACCTAATATTCTCCCTCTCTCCATATAAAAGGACGCATGCATGAATGTAGGTTTGCTTTCCGTGTTTTTCATTCTTCCTCATTTACTGCCATTAAGGAAATCTAATGGCTAGTGTCCCTTGATGGAAGGGATGCATTTGGAAAAGCCTATAAAAGAGAACACAATGGGTAACTCTCTATACTGGAAATCTTTGTAAGCAACCATCACCAAGTGTTGTGATCTAGGGCCTAGTAGAAGAGATCAAGCATGCAGAAGAACACAATAGCTTTATGTGGTTCGGCTTTTGGCCTACGTCCATGGGGAAGACAAGAGAATTAATATGCAATCAGAAGAGAAGTGTACATCCTAGAGACTCTGAGCCTCTATTTATAATATCAACCCCAAACCCTATTACACCCAAACCCTATTTCTAATCACAGTACAACTTGGGCAATACTAGGGCCTGGTTAACCAAGACTTATTAACTTCTATTGAGCCATACAGATTAACAAATCTCCACCTTGGCGAACATTGAAACTAATCCTCATGCACAAAACATGTCTCACCGTCTCCACTTGCAGAACGGATAAACATGACTATTCTAGAGAAGACTCGGTGCATTCTCTCTAATACAGGGTTACCTAGGAAGTTCTGGGCGGAAGCTGTTAACACAGCTTGTTATCTGATTAACCGGTCTCCATCAACAACTATAGAATGTAAAACTCCTGTAGAGGTATGGTCTGGATCTCCTGCTGATTACACCAACTTGCGGATATTTGGTTGTCCTGCCTATGCTCATGTGAATGAAGGAAAGCTTGAACCAAGGGGAATAAAGTGTATCTTTCTAAGATATGCAGATGGTGTGAAAGGATATAGGCTGTGGTGCCTAGATGGGAAATCTCCCAAATGCATTATAAGTAGAGATGTGATCTTTGATGAGTCTGCTATGTTTAAACCGAAGGAGTGCCATGATGCTGGAAATGATAATGATGTCTATAAAAATGTGGAGGATAAAGGCAGTGTCAGTAAACAGGTGGAGCTTGAGAAGGAAGTTTCAGAAAACTTACAGGATAAGGTGCAAGCAGATGTCCCAGTTCGACAGGATGTAGAGGAGATGCAAAGCTCAAACGAGGAAACTGCAATTTCGAATGATTACATGCTTACTAGGGACAGAGAGAGGAGGCAGATTAAGCAGCCTCAGAGATACGGGTATGAAGATATTGTTGCCTACGCTATTAATACAGCTGAGAGTATTGTGTCAGAGTCGGTTACATATCAGGATGCCGTCACTAGCAAAGAATCAACAAGATGGGTTGTAGCCATGGGTAAGGAGATTGAGTCTCTTCACAAGAATCAAACTTGGGAGCTGGTGAAACCTCCGAAAGGTCAGAAGATTGTTGGTTGCAAATGGGTCTTCAAGAAAAAAGGAAGGAACTCTAGGGGTGGAAGATGCTAGGTTCAAAGCACGACTGGTTGCAAAAGGCTATACTCAGAGGGAGGGTGTTGACTTCAATGAAGTGTTCTCTTCTGTGGTAAAGCATAGTTCTATCTGGGTGCTACTTGCTATGGTTGCTAAATTGAATTTAGAGCTAGAGTAGCTTGATGTTAAGACTGCATTTTTATATGGCGAGTTAGATGAACAGATTTATATGCATCAACCAAAGGGGTTTGAAATTCATGGAAAGAAAGACCACGTATGTTTGCTGAAGAAATCGTTGTATGGCCTGAAGCAGTCTCCTAGGTAGTGGTACAAGTGTTTCCACACCTTTATGGTTGGAATGGTTATTGCAGGAGTGCATACGACAGTTGTGTCTATCACAAGAAGCACTCAAATGACTCGTATGTCTATTTGTTGTTATATGTTGATGACATGTTGATTGCTACAAAGGACATGTCTGAGATCAACATGTTAAAGGTTCAATTAAATGGTGAATTTGAGATGAAGGACTTAGGTGCTGTGAAGAAAATTCTTGGAATGGAGATTCGAAGGGACCGGAAAGCGGACAAATTGTCTTTGTCACAAAAGGGGTACCTTAAAAAGGTTCTGGAGCGCTTTGGTATGCAAAGTTCGAAACTTCTGAACACTCCATTGGCGGCCCATTTCAGAATTTCCGTTGCTTTGTCACCACAAACTGAGGAAGAGGTGGAGCACAAGTCTCATGTTCCTTATATTAGTGCAGTTGGGAGTATCATGTATGCCATGGTTTGCATGAGGCCAGATATTTCTCACGCGGTTAGTGTAGTTAGTAGATACATGGATAACCCCAGGAAGGCTCATTGGCAGGCAGTAAAATGGATACTTCGTTACTTGAAAGGTACTACTGATGTTGGGATAGTGTATGACAGAAGCAACAACATTTTTGGAAGTATTATTGGATATGTTGATTTAGATTTTGCTGGAGATTTAGACAGGAGAAGGTCCTTGACAGGTTATGTCTTCACTTTTGCTAGCGGTGCCATTAGTTGGAAGGCAGCATTACAACCAAAGCTGTCTTGTCTACCACTGAAGCAGAATATATGGTAGCTACAGAGGCAGTGAAGGAAGCTATTTGGCTGACAGGCTTGGTTGGAGATCTGGGATTGGAACAGAAGCTGACTACTGTTTTCTGTGACAATTAGAGTGTGATCGATCTGACACACAATCCTAAGTATCATGAAAAGACCAAACACATTGATGTTAGGGCACACTTCATTCGAGATGTTATTGTTGAGGGTGCTATTGCAATGATTAAGATTGCTATGACGGAGAACCCAACATACATTATGACCAAGACTATTCCAGCAGTCAAGTTCAAGAATTGCTTGGACTTGATCAACATAATCAGAACCTGAGTGCCCTAAGGGGCAGGTGGAGATGGTGAGACGTGTTTTGTGCATGAGGATCAGCTTCAATGTTCGCCAAGGTGGAGATTTGTTAATCTGTATGGCTCAATAGAAGTTAATAAGTCTTGGTTAACCGGGCTCCAGTATTGCCCAAGTTGTACTGTGATTAGAAGTAGGGTTTGGGTGTAACAGGGTTTGGGGCTGATATTATAAATAGAGGCTCAGAGTCTCTAGGATGTACACTTCTTTTCTGATTGTATACTAATTCTCCTGTCTTCCCCGTGGACGTAGGCCAAAAGCCGAACCACATAAATCTCTTGTGTTCTTCTGCGTGATTGATCTCTTCTCGTAGGCCCTAGATCACAACACCGAGACTTGCAGAAAGGGAAGTTGCAGAGAGTTGTAAACCCGATCAAAGAGAGAAGATCTATAAGGGAAGAAAACCTAAAAAGGTTATGGATCCAGGTATGCCTTTATATATTGGATTCAAGGTTCTTGATTTTTGTTATTCAAATTAAACCCCTTATATTTCGATCCTGACAAATTGAAAAGGGTCACTAACAAGTGCAATTCATTTCCACAAAGAATAAACTGGCAGACATTTTAACAAAGGGACTTCCTACTACATAATTCCAAGTTCACCATTGCTCCAATAGTGCTAAGTTTGATGGGGCATGTTAAGGATAAGGATTCCACGACAACACAAGAGAAGCAATCATCTCAGTGACAACACCTAATATCTCATTGACACATTACTCAATGCATATTTCAAGGGATCATGTTTTCTATATATTCATATAAAGAATGCTCCAACTCATCCCAATCACTAAAAGGGATTGAGAATCAACGTGTTTTAATCTTCTCTATCTTTATAAATATACAATATACATCTCATGAACAACTTGAGGATTTGACAACCCAATCTCTCACAAAAGTGAACTACCAGTTATTATGATTGTTTAGCATTGTTGGACATATATATATATATATATATCAATGTTGGTCTATTCATACAATTGTTACATGTGTTTTTATTGATGCTCTGCGAGATTTAGAAACATTTATGTTACCAACTTATGAATGCAACTTTTCCTTAATTTGTGTATATATATAAAGATATATTATTGATAATTTTCTAACAACATAGAGCTAAGTTAGTCACGCTAGATGAAGTTCATTACTAAATTAAGTGCAAGTGTGTGGAGGATTTTTTGTGAAAAGTGAAATTGCAAGAAAAATAACTTTCTGTTGTTTTATGAGAACATCTTCTATAATTTTTACTTTTAATTTTAGAAAGTATGCCGGCTTGGCATCATTCTAGGAATGTTTCATTCTATGAATGAGTGAAGAAAAACTTATTTGGTAGGCATTTTGTGAGTAGGACCGGCTTAAGCATAAGGCAATAAAAACCCTTGCTTTAGGCTGCCAAAAACTTAGGCCCCAATTTTTCTCAACTTCAAAAAAAAAAAAAAAAAAAAAAAAAAAAAAAGAAAAAAGAAAAAAAAAAAGCAATGAAGTCAGTTTGTTTCTCCCAAAAAAGAAGGCCTCATAACAATTGATCACAAAAAATAAGGTCCCATTAAAACCGTTTACATTCCAAAAAAATTGAACAAACTCCTTCACGGTTTATAACTTTAACATTCCAAAAACATGAGAAAAGTTGTAGCCATTAAAACCGTTCAGATTCCAAAAAAATCAAACAAACTACTCCTTCACACGGTTTATACCTTTTCACATTCCAAAAACATGAGAATAGTTGTAGCCATTAAAACTGTTCACATTCCAAAAAAAATCAAACAAACTACTCCTTCACACTGTTTATACCTTTTCACATTCCAAAAACATGAGAAAAGTTGTAGCCATTAAAAAAAAAACCTTGCAATTACAACAAGTAACGAATTCCTTTTGAGTTCTAAAATTCTTCCTGTTTATAGATTTTATTCCTGCATTTACTTGCAATCCAAAGAGGACAATCTCCTCTGTGTTCTTATTGGGTCCCTTCAATTCAAGGGTTTTGTTTTTCTCAAACTCCATTCTCCCTGCACTCCTTCCTAGTTGCACTTCTACAATTGCTATCACTGCAACTTGGAGGTGTTGAGAAGGGGAACTACTTTTGTTCTGATTGAAGCCAAAAGGTATGCATTTTATATATTGTTTTCCCTTCTTCTTTTTGTTCTTATGTGATACTTCTTTTTATAATATATATAGTTGTGATAATATATGGTAATCAAGGCTCACTAACACAAATATAATCTATTTTTTTCAGGTTCTATACTCTGTGGCCAACGACGATAAATTATTAAATCAGGTTCTATTGTTCTTTGCTTTTAGAATTTTTTAGATTCCAAGCTCATACACTTTGTTTATTATAGTTAGTGTTTATTTTATTTGTAAATATTATTAGTTATAATTTATAAATAATAAATATGTCTACTAGAAAATTCGAATCCGGGTACTCAAAACTTAAAAAAAATTAGATGATTTAATTCGATCTCAAAAAGGTGCTCTTGATAAATTTGTTACAAGCAATAAGCAAAATATAACAATAAATGAACAAGAAATTGATCTAAATGAATTTGAAGATAGTGAAATAGTAGAACAAAAGGATATCAATAAAGATATTTATAATGATAGTCAAATTCTTGATGAAGAACATGAGAATATTAATGAAACAATTGATCTTATTCCTACAAATATTTATGATCCAAATCAATGGACAAATATTGATACAAAACTAAGAGATTTATTAGTAGAAAAGGGTCCAATTAGAGATAATGATCTAGATTTTCCCAAAGATGAATTCTCTAGACATTTTTCTACTACATATTATATTCAAAAATTACCAAATGGGAAGAAGCATGATAGAAAATGGCTAGTGTATTCAAAGATTTGGATAGAGTATTATTATTATTTTTTTGGTAAGTTGTTTAATTCAGATTGGTAATACAAGTAAACTAGCTAATGAAGGAACTAAAGACTGGAGAAATCTTGGTGTTTAGCTTAAGAATTATGAGACAACTAATGAGCATATTACTAACATGAATACTTGGATCGATTTAGAAATAAGATTGTTAAAAAATAAAACAATTGATAAAAATATCCAAGAACAAATTAACAAACAGAAAGATCATTGGAAAAAATTATTATTAAGAATTATTGCTGTCATAAAGAATCTTGGTAAAAATAATTAGGCATTTCGAGGAAAAGTTTTAAGCTTAGTTGAAATAATTGCAGAATTTGATCCAATAATGTAAGAACATATTCGACGTATTCAACATGATGAAATTCATAATCATTACCTTGGACATAATATACAAAATGAATTGATAAATTTATTAGCAAATGAAATTAGAAGTAAAATTATTAAAAGAGTTAAAGAAGCAAAATATTTTTCAGTTATACTCGATTGCACTCAGGATGCTAGTCATCAAGAGAAAATGTCTCTGGTTTACGATGTGTAGATATTTCATCAAGTCCAATAAAAACAGAAGAATATTTCTTAGAATTTCTAAAAGTAGACGATACCACTGGAAAATGCCTTTTTAATGCAATTATAGATGCGATAAGAAATCTTGAACTTGATATTAATGATGTACGAGGACATGGATATGATAATGGATCTAATATGAGAGGAAAACATCAAGGGGTATAAAAAAGACTCCTAGATATAAATCCTAAAGCATTTTACACACCATGTGGTTGCCATAATCTAAATCTAGTCCTTTGAGATATGGCTAACTCTTGTCCTAAAGCTATATCTTTTTTTGGAGTTGTACAACATATATATTCATTATTTTCTTCTTCTACAAAATGCTAGAGAATTTTACAAGATAATGTACCCGGTTTAACTCTTAAGTCATTTTCACAAACACGTTGGGAAAGTCGTATTGAAAGTGTTAAAATAATAAGATACCAAGCTCCACAAATAAGAGATGCACTGTTGCAATTAGCAAAAATTAGTGAAGATCCTAAAACTAAAAGTGAAGCTAATTGTTTAGTAATATATGAGATTGAGAACTTTGAATTTTTATTGGGCATGACAAAATTGATAAAATCCTACCTACGATCAACAATGTCACAAGAAAGATTAAGTGGATTAGCCATACTATCAATAGAAAAGGATATGTTAGCAAAACTTAAATATAAAAACTAATTAGTTAGTAATTTTGCATCACAAAAGCGAGAAAAATAGATTTTAAATAAAATATTTGTAATAATATTACAAAATAAAAAATGCCTCATTTAAGATTTTCGCTTTAGGCCTCAAATTGTCTCAAGCCGACCCTGTTTGTGAGATAAAATATAGCGGGAGACTGCTGGAACACCATTTAAGGTGATCCACATGACCACCTAATAATCTCCCTCTCTCTATATGAAAGGACCCGTGCATGAATGTAGGTTTGATTTCCGTGTTTTTCATTCTTCCTCAGTCACTGCCATTAAGGAAATTTAATGGCCAGTGTCCCTTGATGGAAGGGATGCCTTTGGAAAAGCCTATAAAAGAGAACACCTTGAGTAACTCTATATACTTGAAATCCTTGTAAGCAATCATCATTGAGACTTGTAGAAATGGAAGTTGCAGAGAGTTGTAAACCCCATCAAAGAGAGAAGATTTGTAAGGGAAGAAAACCTAAGAAAACTATGGATCCAGGTATGCCTTTATATATTTGATTCAAGGTTCTTGATTTGTGTTACTTAGATTAAACCCCTTATATTTCGATCTTGACAAATTGAAAAAGGTTAATAACACGTGCAATTCATTTCCACAAAGGATAAATTAGAAGACATTTTAACAAAGGGCCTTCCTACTGCACAATTCCAAGCTCGCCATTGCTCCAACAGTGCTAAGTTTGATGGGGCGTGTTAAGGATAAGGATTCCACAACATCACAAGAGAAGCAATCATCTTAGTGACAACACCTAATATCTCATTGACACATTACTCAATCCATATTTCAAGGGATCATGTTTTCTATATATTTATATAAGGAATGCTCCAACTCATCCCAATCACTAAAAAGGATTGAGAATCAACGTGTTGTAATTTTCACTGTCTTTATAAATATACAATAAACACCTCTTGAAAAACTTGAGGATTTGACTAAAAGTCCGGGATCCTTAATCATAGGGGGGGGGGGGGGGTTGTTAATAGGGTGAGCTACACTTTAGTGACCAATAATGCTCAATTTTAAAGTTTTTTAATTCAATTAGTCACAAGTGGTGATTAAGTAACTAAATGCGGAAGATTACAAAAACAATCACCGCAAAGCATGCACCATCACACAATGATTTATAGTGGTTCGGCATCAATGCCTACATCCACTACTGGCTTGTGATTCAACACCCCACCGGATTTTCACTATCTATGCTTTTCAAAAGGCTAAGCAATAACCTCTACACTATGCTTTTCTTAGGCCAAGCAATAACCTTTACAGGATGATTTCTCAAAGAAGTGTCAATACAAAAACTTTAAGAGTTTACAATTAAAGCTCAATACATTTGCCTCTAAATTAGGCAGATATGAAAGTTAAATCTAACTCAACACATATACACACTATATGAATGCAAAGATGAATGCTCAATGTGTATGTATGAAAGCTTCAATCAACTTTTAAAATGATAGCTCACAAAATATAAGCTTAAAGCTTTTGAAAGTTTAAAACACAAATGTTTTGATTAAAGTGAAAATGCTAATCACATGTTCTCTAAGTAACCAACTTGTAAAGATATGATTCAAGTAATGCAAGTTGTATTGAAATTCCAAATCTAAGACATGTGTAGTATGAGCATAGTTTCTTTCAAAACAAATTAATTTGCCTACGTGTTCATGGAATGAAAACAACTAGCTAGGGATCCAACCAAGTATGAGATTTATGCTATGAGAGAAATCAAAGTTTTAACAAAGAATGAAACCATTCATATGAAAGTTAAAAACAAATTTGGTTTGAATCTAAATGAAGAATCCAAAACACCAAAGAAAATCTTAGTGAAATACATGTAATGGATTCATCAAATCATAGTTAGCATTTCAATATTGTATACAAATCATTAAGGGAAAGCATGAAACATATGATTTAGAAAAGTAAAGCTTACTTAGGGATTTAACTTCATAGATCCAAGCTTTAGCTTTCCAAAAGACACCTTGGTCTCTCTTAGCTCATTCCCCTTTCTATTGTCTCCAAACACCTCAAGGATGGCTTAGATGTTCCATCCATTTTTCAAAGGAATAAACTCCTTTTTATACTCGAGAAATGAGTTTCTGTGAGTCCCTGGTCGACCTGGTATAGAGCCTGGTCAACCTGGGCTTCAACGGTAAAAAATATGCCCGTTAAAGAGCCAACGACTCTTTTGCCCGGTAGACCTGCTGTGTGGGCCGGTCGACCGAGCACACAGCAGGTCGACCTGGTCATGGGGACCATTTTCCCAAAGAGTGTATATTTTACAGTAATTTTCTCGGGGGAACTTTGGGCCATGAAATCAAACCTTGAAACATGTTTTCAATTAATCTAAGAGTTTTAAAAACAATCTTAAAATGCCTAAGATGATTTGAAAGTTTTAAGACCATAGGCATGCTTGATTAAAAACTTCTTTTCAAAATATAATGCATCCAAGTTTAAAAAACTAAAACATGTATTTTTTTTGCTTAATGGTAAATTTATAATAAAAGAAGAAAAAGGGCAAAGACCCCAGGACAGAGAGAAGAAAAAATAAGAACCAAAGAAACCAACCAAAAAAGCAACCCCAAGACAGGAGGGGCTCAAACCAAGAAAAAAGCCAACAGAACAACTCAAACCAGCAACACTAATAAAGCACCCACTAAAGAAATGACACAGCAAAATGGAGAGCAACAAAGCTAGCACCAGGAAGACAGCAAAGTCAGCAGAAGCCACCACACAACACACACAAGGAAAAACAGAGCAAAGCACTGCACAGCAACGCAACAGGAGATGACCAGGAAGCATAGCACCTCACATAACAGAGAAGGAAAATCAGCAGGGCATAAGCACAACAGCATAGCACAAAACCAACCGAGGGCTCAACCCAGGCCCAAGCCACACAGGACAGGATGAGGAAGGGAAGAAACAGGCACCTGCAGAGAGCTGGCCAGGTCTCGCATCCGGTCATAGATGATGATTTGAGCTTTAACCAGATAGGGTTTTCTGTTCCGGTGCTTCGAGTCATTCCGGAGAGACCAGAGCACGGAAATTGGTTGGAAGAAGATCACCGCAGCATGATATCTACCAGGGCCATTAATGCCCTGAGATAAGGAAGACCATATCACAGTAGCTAACAGAGGGAGGATAAGGGAAGAGGAACCTAGGCTCAAGATCCATCTCCAAACCTGAAGAGCAAAGGAGCGAGAGAAGAAGAGGTGGATGTCGTCTTCTTCATTGTTGAGACAAAGACGGCATCTGGAGGCCATTAAACTACCCCTCAGCTTAGCTTTCAGGTCAGTGGGCGTTTTCCTTTGGATGAGGCGCCAGCTGAAACAAGCCAATCTGGGATGCAGACACTTGTTCCAGACCAAACCTGCCCAGGGGACCACTATGGAATTGGTCCTTAGTAAAGACCAGGCATCTTTGAGAGAAAAGGTTCCCGAGTTGGGACTTTGCTAGAGGAGAGTGTCTGGGTCAGAGGAGCCACCTAAAGGAAGAAGGCTAGTAGACTGAAGGAGGAAGTCTTGAATCTCAGTAGGGAGATGAGATGGAATATTCCAAGCGGAATTAAGGATAATATCCGCTAGCTGATCAGAGACAGAGAAATGGAGATGAGGGAATCTAGAGGCAATAGAAGATTTGTCAATCCTAAACTAAAACATGTATGAACCATAAGTTTTGAAAGATTTAAAACCATGCATGTGAAAATCAAGATTTCAAGTATTTCAAGATCAATGCATGTGTGAAAATTTGAATGATGTTAAAATGATAATGCATCCATCAAATTGCAAAGCACAAAATCCCTAACATTGACAACCCATTCTCTCACGAAAGTGAACTACCAGTGATTATGATTGTTTAGCATTGTTGGATATATATAAATGTTGGTCTATTAATACAATTGTTACATGTGTTTTTATTCATGCTCTGCTAGGTTAAGAAACATTTATGTTACCAACTTATTAATGCAACTTTTCCTTAATTTGTGTATATATATTATTTATAATTTACTAACAAAATAGAGCTAAGTCACACTAGATGAAGTTCATTGCTAAATTGAGTGTTGTTTATGAGAGCATCTTCTACAATTTTTACTTTTATTTTCAGAAAGTATGCCTGCTTGAATGTTTCACTCTATGAATGAATGAAAAAAAACTTATTCGATATGCATTTTCTCTCCCTTTCTACACATCTATAAAATTTAGGGATTTTTACCAAGAAATTGTTTCCAAACCTGTATTACATAGATTCAGTTACAAATACATTAAAACATTCATCTGGGTGTTCGTACAAGTTTTCTGGACAATTATGCCCCCCACATAATGCGGACGATATCTTTTTCTATTACTAATGATCTTCCATCCGGACGATTTCATCGCCCTTGTCCTTTGATTCTCTTTTCTTCCCCACTCTCTGCCAATGCTACTCTTCTTCCTTCTTCGCTGTTCATCTCTTTGGCGCTAAAATTTCTACAATCAGTTTGTTTGCCATCGCATTCGATCCTTCTCGAAAGCTTCAATCTCTTATCGTCTCGTCTCTACAAATTACATTATAAGAAGCGCTCTATCTCTCACTTCAAACCCTAGTTTCTCCCACCTCGAGGACAACATCATTAACAATGGCAAAAGACGTAGTTAGGGTTCTCGTCACAGGAGTTGCCGGTAATCTCTCTCTCTCTCTCTCTCTTGATTTCAGTCTCGATTTGATCTATCGCCTTTTGTTTTGATTCTATGCATGGTTTCTTTTTTTCCTCAATAAGGAAGGAAGGTATTTTTTTCTTTAGATTCTTGGATTCTAATCAATGTTAAAAGGCGTTTGGTTGAATTTGAAATGGTGTGCATTTTGGGATTATTATTGTTATTGTCGTAGTCGATTGTGCAGAGAGTCGATTAAGTCTTGATATCTAATGGCATACGTTGGAATGCTATAGGAAAATTCTTCTCTACATCACCTCACAATGTGTTTTCCGTTGGATATTTGTACATTTGATGAGTTCTGTTGTAGAAGAAAAAAGGCATGTTAGGGTCTTGGTGACTGGTGCAGCAGGCATGTGGAAATCCCATCTTTTACAAAGATCAAAGATTGGATTTTTTCCCCACAGGGAATTGTGTTTCATGTATCCCTTGGGTGTGGGGTTGTTAATATATCATATTTTTTTCATCATAAGTTGTTATTGAAACTAATGGAGGTCTCCCCTGATGGAATTTGCATAGGCTTTTGTCTAAATTTGCTTGGGTTTTTGTGTGTGTGTGTGTGTGTGTGTGTGTGTTTGGGTTTGGGGGTGGTGGGGGGTGTTTAGTATATTTGATATGGAAAAGGTTTCCCATTTTTTATTTAATGGAGCACAAATAAAATCAAATGATTTTGTATTATTAGAGACTGTGTTTTTATATTGCTTAATGAAGGCTTTTCCACTAAATCCAAGGTTTACACTGCTCATCAGTTGATACCCATTTGTTCTACGGGCCAAATAAGCTATGCTCTTGTCCCAATGATTGCCTAAGGAGCAATGTTGGGTCTTGATCAGCCTGTGATTCTGCAGATGCTTGATATCCTTCTTGTTGCGGAAGCTTTGAATGGGGTGAAAATGGAGTTGATTGGTCTAGTAAAATTCCTTTTTTTGTCTTTGCATTCAATCACATTTCACATGACTTTTATTTGCCCTAGATTGTATGCCTTTTTTTTTTTTTTTGTCTCTAATGAATATATGGTTCAATAGGTGTTGTCGCCACCACAGATGTTGTTGAAGTTTGCACTGATGTAAATATAGCAGTTATGGTTGGTGGATTTCCCAGGAAGGAGGGAATGGGGAAAGGAAGGATGTCATTTCTAAAAATGTATCCGTTTACAAGGCTTAAGCATCAGCATTGGAGCAGTATGCCGCTAAAGACTGCAAGGTAACATGAGCATTTCTAGGCAGTCTTTACTCTTTAGATAGTCACGTAGTGAAGCATTTTGCCAGGTCTTCTATGATTGTTGTATTAAGCATTTTACATCATTTCCAATTTTATATAATATCTCCTAGAAAAATGTCATTGTTTCTTTATTTTAATATAATAGAGATGGTTCCCATCTTGTAATAGTGATCGGACGGACAAAATCTACTCAATGGAAGGTCATAGCTATCCAATTCAGAATCCAATTTGGGTGATTCAACTTAGCAGTACAGATCACTGTGATTAGAGTGATTGGGTGCATGTTAGTCATGGATTTACCGTAATGAATCTCAATTTACTAAATTAGAGATTTTTTCTATAAATGCATATTGAGACTTGGTTAGACCTGAAAGTCCAAGATCGAATCCTAGAGGGGGGGGGGGGGGGGTGAATAGGGTGAGCTCAAAGTCCTAGACCAATTTTAATTCTTTTAGCTTTTAAGTCTCTTATGCTTTGAAGAAGAAGAATGAAATCAACCAAGAGAGCAAAGTCCATAAAATGAAAGCATAAAGACAATCACCATAACACAATCACATATAGTGGTTCGGCCAAATTGCCTACATCCACTCCCGGTACACCTACCGGTATTCACTATCTTCAATTAAGGTTTAGGATCACCTCAAACCTTACAATCAACACTATGCTTTTCAAGGCTAAGCATGAACCTTTACATCATACGCTTTTCAAGGCTAAGCATGAACCTTTACAACAAGGAATTTTTCTCTTAAGAAATATACCTAAGAATGCATGGATAAAAAGAACAATGAAGTGCAATGGAGTGCCTCTAAATAGGCTAATTAGAATGTGAAAACTCAACTCCTAGAAATATGCATAACTATGACAAAGTCTATGAATGATGCATTTTCTAGAAATAACTCTTTCTCTTTGAAAAGATAAAAACTTGAATGATGCAAAGATGTTAATCAATTTGTTTGAGAAAGAGTGGGTTGTCTAACACATGAGTTTAACAATGTGAACTATCTTTTTTTTAAAGAAGACAAATTAAAGTCTAACAAGTTTATGTTGAAACAAGAAAACAACTTCAAGTGTTACAAAGACAATTATGTTGTATTCATAGCATGTGAGAATTCTAAAGCTTTAAGCATGTTATGAAGGACACCATTTTAATAGGAAAGCAACTTGTTAATCATGCATTGAGGAAGATCAAAGATTTGAAACAAAACATGATTGTAAAAAGACTTTGGATTAAAGAAAGCACACCCATTTGAAGATCAAAGGTTGAATAAAAGGAATGGCTTCATAATCCTTGTAAAAATGCTCTTGAGAAGTTGCTAAACCTTGGCCTCAAAAGTCTCTCCAATCCCAGCAACTTTCTTCATCCAAAAAGCCACTTTTTATAAAGATAAAGTTGCCAACGGCTAGTCCTCGGTCGACCTGCAAACAGGTCTCGGTCGACCGGGAAAGCACAACGGTCATATATCTGACCGTTGGAAGGTTACAGTTCAGAACCTGCAAAAATGACCTGCAGTGGTCCCGGTCGACCGGGAAGCAGGTCTCGGTCGACCGGCGACACTGGCAGATTAGCCCAGATTTTTGAAAACTGAGAGAAACTTGAACTTTTGAGGGCACCTTCCAGGGGACTTTGAGACACAAATACCAAGCAATAAATCATGACTGAAAGAAGATGAAAACTGAGATTTTAAAGCCATGAAAACTCCAAATCAAAATAATGATTTTAAAGATAGAAACTTTGGAAAGCTTGGATGGATTTTTGAAATCAAGAATTCTATGAACTTAAGAAGCAAACTGAAATGAAAACCATGCATATCAAATGATAAAAACAAAGATCAAGTATGAGAAATATGCATGATGATCCTATGAATAAAACCATGAATGAATGAGAGGACAAGCTTTATGAAATTGATTGCATCCTATCAAATTGCAACAAAACAAAAACTCTAACAATCTCCCCCTTTGCAATTTGATGGCAACTCTTGAAGCTTGAACTCTCTCTCAATCTCCTTTAAAACTTGAATAGCAACAACTTTGGATATTTAAGGAGCTTTGGATATTTGGGAGCATTTGGATATTTTGGAGCTTTGGATTTTCCTTGCAGGAGCGACGACGCGACGACACAAGACGACCAACCTAGAAGCTACACACAAAATGCACTTAAGGCAAAGCTACTCCCCCTCAATCAAAGCAACCCTTGAAATCTTCTCCCCCTCAATTGGAGAACTCTCTCCCCCTTTGACATCTAATTGCAAAGGAGCCTGCCCATCAAAGATAAAACACATAACCTTGTTAGTAGCACCTGTTTATAAGAGATATAAAAATAAGATGTGGAACAGGTGATTAGCCAACAAGAATTTAAAAAACAGGGCAAGGGCCAATGCCCAATTGATGTCTCAAATTTATGAAACGATCATTTCCAAGGGGTTTAGTGAACAAATCAGCCAATTGGGTATCTGTAGGAACAAACAATAACTCAATAGTGCCTTGGTCAGCATGATCACGCAAGAAATGATAGCGAATGTCAATGTGCTTGGTGCGTGAGTGCTGAACAGGATTTTTTGAGATACTGATGGCACTGGAGTTGTCACACATGATAGGCATGCATTGTTGTGGAACATTCTAATCTAATAAAGTTTGTTTCATCCACAACAGCTGGGCACAGCAGCTACCTGCAACAATATATTCAGCTTCTGCAGTAGACAAGGATACATAATTTTGCTTTTTACTATGCCAGGCTACTAAGCAGTTCTCTAAGAAATAGCAGCAGCCACTAGTGCTCTTCCTATCATCTATAGATCCTGCCCAATCTGCATCACTATATCCAATTAATTGCAGAGTTGAGTCATGAGGATACCAGATACCATAATGAGAAGTCCCATTAATATATTTTATGATACGTTTAACAGCTTTAATGTGAGACTCTCGGGGGTCAGATTGATACCTAGCACATATTCCAACGCTAAACGAGATATCAGGGCGGCTAGCAGTGAGGTAGAGAAGGCTTCCTATCATGCTCCTATAAAGTTTTTGGTCAGCTTTCTTACCCTGAAGGTCACTAGAGATTTTAGTAGTGGATCCCATAGGATTGCAACTAGTCTTAGATTCTCCTAAGCCAAACTTTTTCACTATTTCTAGAGCAAACTTGGATTGACTAAGAAAGATACCTTGATCTGTCTGACTCACTTGTAATCCTAGAAAGAACTGAAGGGGTCCTACCAAACTCATTTCAAAGGTGGAGCTCATTAACTTAGAAAATCCTTGAGCAAGATGATCAGATGTTGATCCAAAAACAATGTCGTCAACATATATCTGAGCAATGAGAATATCTTTATCAACCTTTTTACTGAATAGAGTCTTGTCCACATTCCCACACTCATATCCATTTTCAAGTAAGTGACTTGTCAGCTTTTCATACCAGGCTCTTGGGGCTTGTTTCAATCCATAAAGAGCCTTTTTCAACTTAAAAACATATTCTGGGTGATGAGGATCCTCGAAGCCTTGAGGTTGAGTAACATACACATCTTCCTCAATTTCACCGTTTAAAAAGGCACTCTTCACATCCATTTGAAATAGTTTAATCTTCATGCTGCTGGCATAAGCTAATAGAATTCGAATAGACTCCAATCGAGCTACTGGGGCAAAGGTTTCCTCAAAATCAATTCCTTCAACTTGAGCATACCCTTTGGCTACAAGTCTAGCTTTGTTCCTTATAACATTTCCTGATTCATCCAGCTTGTTCTTGAAAATCCATTTGGTGCCAATTTGGCTTTTGCCTTCAGGAAGAGGTACAAGATCCCACACATCATTCTTTCTAAACTGATTCAATTCATCTTGCATGGCATCAATCCATTCAGACTTGGTTTCTGCTTCAGAGAAGTTCTTGGGCTCAATTTGTGAAACAAAGGAATAGTGAGCACACAGATTATGAACCTGTCTTCTTGTCATGACTCCTTTTGTGATATCTCCAATGACATTATCCAAGTTGTGATTTCTTAATAGCTTTGTGGGCATAGTGGGGACTGAGGAAATCTCTTCTTCAATTTCAGATGAAATAGGCTGCTCAATTGAGGTCTCTTCTTCATCATGAGGAGCTTTCTTAATTTGATTAGTCTCATCAAAGACAACATGAGCTGATTCCAAGACAGCCATTGATCTGAGGTTGAACACTCTATAAGCCTTGCTTTTATCAGAATATCCTAAGAAGATCCCTTCATCAGATTTGGAATCAAACTTTTCAAGCTGCTCTCTATCTCTTAAAATATAGCACTTGCTACCAAACACTTTAAGATAACCCAGATTTGGTTTTCTTCCAAAATACAGCTCATAAGGGGTTTTGTTGGTGTTCTTTATCAAATAAACATGGTTAATAAGGTAGCATGCCGTATTGATAGCTTCAGCCCATAAGTTGCGCGGGAGATTTTTCTCATTAAGAAGGGTTCTGGCCATTTCTTGAATAACTTTGTTTCTTCTTTCAGCTACTCCATTTTGCTGGGGAGTTTTTGGAGCAGAGAATTGATGACTGATCCCATGGCTTTCACAGAAGTTTGCAAATCTTTCATTTTCAAATTCGCCTCCATGACCACTTCTTATCTTCTTAATTGTGCAGTCCTTCTCAACTTGAATTTTCTTGCAAATCCTTATGATATTATCTACTGCATCTGATTTTGCATGAAGAAAGGCTACCCATCCAAATCTCGAATAATCATCAACCATCACTAGGATATACTTTCTCCCACCAATACTCTGAACAGGTGCAGGTCCAATTAGGTCCATATGAATGAGTTCAAGGGGACGAGCAGAGGATATATCTTTTATACCTTTAAAACTTTTCTTGATCTGTTTACCCATTTGACAAGCCTTGCACAATTCAGATTTGTAATCATCTAATTTGGGTATTCCTCTAACAATTTCTTTCTTTGATAAGATCTTCATCAGTTTGTAATTTATATGTCCCATTCTTTGATGCCACAACTGATTTTCTTGAACTTTTGACATTAAACACATGGATTCATTCTCACAACATTCTTCTATGGTGTAGATGTTATCTTTTGTACGTAATCCAGTGAGTAGAACTTTGTGGGATTTCTCATCCAGAACTTTGCAAGATTTGCTATCAAAAACAACTTTGTTTCCTTTGTCACACAATTGACTTATGCTCAAGAGATTATGCTTTAAACCATCCACAAGGAAAACATCTTTTAATGTAGGCATTTGATCTCCTCTAACACAGCCTTTTCCTATAATCTGAGCTTTCCGATTATCTCCAAAAGACACATTACCTCCATCATAGTCCTCAAGAGTGATAAATCTAGAACGGTCTCCAGTCATATGCTTGGAGCAACCACTGTCCAAAAACCATCTAGAGTTTTCTTTAACTTTAAGAGCGGTTTGAACTAAGAAATTCTTGACACTTTTCTCTTTTTCAATCCAAGTAGCCTTAATGAAGGTAGAGGTAGAAGTCTTGGGAACAAACTTGAAATGAGCTCTAGAACTATGATTTTGAGACATCCTAAACTTAAAAGGACAGTTTGGAACTAGATGACCTATTTGATTGCAAAAATGACAAGTCCATCTAGAGGAAAAGAAGATTTTACCTATAGGTTTGAGATGAGTCCTAGTATTATGTTGAAAGCTATTCTTCTTGCTACTAGAGGAGCATTCAAAACCTATACCATTCTTGTTACCAAAGACTTTATTCAAGCCTAACATTTGATAGAATTTGTCATTGCCTAAGGTAAATCTTTCAACAACATGTTTTCCCTTTTCAAGTTTCATTTGAAGAGATTCTGATTCTTGTTGACTAGATTCCAGCAGACTTTGTAATTTATGAATTTCTTTTTCAGCTTTAGCAAGATTGTCATTAGAGGTAGTCAACTTAGATTGAACATTTTTTATCTCATTGTCTTTCAAGATTAATTGATCTTTTAAAACATCTAGATCATTCACAAGCCTTTTAGATTCACTTTTTAAGCTTTTATTTTTCTTAGTTATGACTTCACATAGTTCATATAGTTCCTCATAGGCTTGATGAATATCATTGTCACTATTCTCTTCATTTACTTCTTCTATTAACACATTATGATCATTGTTTTCTTCAATGGGAGTGAAGAGAAGCCAAGAAGTGGAATTATCATTATCTTCATCATTTTGAGGTTCATTATTGTCACTACTTTCATCTTCATCATCATCCCAAGTTATGTTCAAGACTTTCTTTCCTTTCTTATCTTTCTTTTCAAATTCTTTAGGGGAGGGACAATTTTGAGCGATGTGACCAAAACCTTTACAGTTGTAACATTGCACATCCCTTTTGGTAAAAGACCCCCTTGAGTTTCTTTGAAAATTTTCATTTTTAGAATCTTCAGAATATTTATAGTTCTTTTTGTTCTTAAGGAAATTCTTGAACTTCTTAGCAAGCAAAATAGTGTTTTCATCATCACTCTCACTCTCATTGTCATTTTCTTTATGTTGGGAGCTAAGAGCTACACCTTTCTTCTTGCTAGGGACTTCAAAATCTAATTCATAAGTGAGAAGATTTCCTCTAAGTTCTTCTATTTTGATCTTGTCAACATCTTTGCTTTCAGTTATAGCTACTATCTTAGGTTTGAACCTTTTGGGGAGAGATCTTAATATTTTTCTAACAGCTTTGGACTCATCCATCTTCTCTCCTAGACCTATGAGGGAATTAACAATCTCCATGAATTTAGTATAGAACTCGTCAAAGGTTTCTTCCTCTTGCATTTTGAGTTCTTCATACTTAGTAGACAACATTTGGATTTTAGCTACTTTGACTTGATTGGTCCCTTCATGAGTGGTCTCTAAGGTATCCCACACTTCCTTAGCAGTAATACAATTTACTACCCTATTGAACTCTTCTTGGGACAAGGCACAAAATAAGGCATTTTTAGCTTTAGCATTTAGATTTGCCCTTTCTTTCTCTCCTTGAGTCCAATCTTTCTTAGGCTTATCCTTGATAGCTATGACATGTCCTTCCGAATCTTTTTTCGTGAGAATGGGTTCATGATACCCTTCTTCAATGATACTCCAAACATCTAGACTTTGAGATTCTAGAAAGACTTGCATCCTAATCTTCCAATACCGGTAATGCGAGCCATTAAACAAAGGTGGTCTATTAGTAGCATGACCTTCTCCTAATTGGGATTGCATGGTGACAACAAAAGCAAAAACTCACTCTAAGGATTCTAACTCTAGGTGGTTAGACCTAAACAAGAGCACCTAGGCTCTGATACCAATTGAAAGTCCAAGATCGAATCCTAGAGGGGGGGGGGGGGTGAATAGGGTGAGCTCAAAGTCCTAGACCAATTTTAATTCTTTTAGCTTTTAAGTCTCTTATGCTTTGAAGAAGAAGAATGAAATCAACCAAGAGAGCATAATCCATAAAATGAAAGCATAAAGACAATCACCACAACACAATCACATATAGTGGTTCGGCCAAATTGCCTACATCCACTCCCAGTACACCTACCGGTATTCACTATCTTCAATTAAGGTTTAGGATCACCTCAAACCTTACAATCAACACTATGCTTTTCAAGGCTAAGCATGAACCTTTACATCATACGCTTTTCAAGGCTAAGCATGAACCTTTACAACAAGGAATTTTTCTCTTAAGAAATATGCCTAAGAATGCATGGATAAAGAGAACAATGAAGTGCAATGGAGTGCCTCTAAATAGGCTAATTAGAATGTGAAAACTCAACTCCTAGAAATATGCATAACTATGACAAAGTCTATGAATGATGCATTTTCTAGAAATAACTCTTTCTCTTTGAAAAGATAAAAACTTGAATGATGCAAAGATGTTAATCAATTTGTTTGAGAAAGAGTGGGTTGTCTAACACATGAGTTTAACAATGTGAACTATCTTGTTTTTAAAGAAGACAAATTAAAGTCTAACAAGTTTATGTTGAAACAAGAAAACAACTTCAAGTGTTACAAAGACAATTATGTTGTATTCATAGCATGTGAGAATTCTAAAGCTTTAAGCATGTTATGAAGGACAACATTTTAATAGGAAAGCAACTTGTTAATCATGCATTGAGGAAGATCAAAGATTTGAAACAAAACATGATTGTAAAAAGACTTTGGATTAAAGAAAGCACACCCATTTGAAGATCAAAGGTTGAATAAAAGGAATGGCTTCATAATCCTTGTAAAAATGCTCTTGAGAAGTTGCTAAACCTTGGCCTCAAAAGTCTCTCCAATCTCAGCAACTTTCTTCATCCAAAAAGCCACTTTTTATAAAGATAAAGTTGCCAACGGCTAGTCCTCGGTCGACCTGCAAACAGGTCTCGGTCGACCGGGAAAGCACAACGGTCATATATCTGACCGTTGGAAGGTTACAGTTCAGAACCTGCAAAAATGACCTGCAGTGGTCCCGGTCGACCGGGAAGCAGGTCTCGGTCGACCGGCGACACTGGCAGATTAGCCCAGATTTTTGAAAACTGAGAGAAACTTGAACTTTTGAGGGCACCTTCTAGGGGACTTTGAGACACAAATACCAAGCAATAAATCATGACTGAAAGAAGATGAAAACTGAGATTTTAAAGCCATGAAAACTCCAAATCAAAATAATGATTTTAAAGATAGAAACTTTGGAAAGCTTGGATGGAATTTTGAAATCAAGAATTCTATGAACTTAAGAAGCAAACTGAAATGAAAACCATGCATATCAAATGATAAAAACAAAGATCAAGTATGAGAAATATGCATGATGATCCTATGAATAAAACCATGAATGAATGAGAGGACAAGCTTTATGAAATTGATTGCATCCTATCAAATTGCAACAAAACAAAAACTCTAAGAAGACCTGTGATCTTTTTATGGGAGCTACGTAGGAGAAATCTCCCCATCTATTCCTCATGCAGGGTCAACAAAAGTTCACTCTGGTTTGTATGATATTTCCATTGGCTTAAATCATCCTAAATTAGAATCACTAATCTTTTGGACATGTAAATTGATGTCTATGATTTTCCAACTAGGGTGATTTTTGTTCCATCCCTAATCCATCATGGAATCTTTCTATCCAACAACCTTGTTAATGGTGATGGACCCATGGGGGCCCACAAGAGCTGATCCATGGATAATTTTTCCATCTTTTCACTCACTTTTCCGCTAAAAAATGGCTTAGAGAATACACCTCCTTTAACTTTTAGTTTATGGATTCTGTAAATTTGCATGGAAATGCTAAAAAAAAGAAAAGAAAAACTAGAGTTTGGTTTAGGGGGATGGCCAAACATCACTCTAATCACATCATCCAACCCTTCACTTTAGAGCCTCAAAGTTGGACGGCGACTTTGTTTGTGAACCCCTTTCCTTTTCCGTGGTGATTCAATCATATGGTTTATATTTTGGGTGTTGGTCTGGCAAGACTTATGCTCTTAATGAACAAGATGACTTTTACTTTTAATATGCAGAAAAATATACACGAGACACAGAGAAATCTGAAACGCTACCTCTGTTTTGTATTATTTTTTCATTGATCGACTCATTGACAAAAGACTCCTTAAATAGAAGCAATGGCCTAACAAACAAGTACACCTATCAAACCAAAATGTTGAAATTGTGGAGTTGAACTTTTTAGAGAGAATAAAAAGTTATAAAAAATCCTTGATTTTTACACTTTTCATTCGGGACATGTTCTGTGTGATGTTTCACTAGAATGGAAGCCTCTAATGTTTGGATTTTGTCGGTTATGGTCCTATATAATTGAGCTTTTGTCCATGTGATTGTTTCTTTACACTGATATTTCTTGGATTCAAGGTTGATTGATGAGGGGTCTTTGTGTGTCTGTGTCGGAGTTTTATTCATAACTGTGAAACTGATTTCATATTTTATTATGAAAAAGGAGAAGCAATGATCTTCCCTTGTGACATTCAATGGAAATTGTTGTCCTCAATTCAGGATGGACTGGATGATTCCTGTTGGAATTTCTACAATATTGCTCCCAGACAAGGGTTTAGCATGTTGCAGATCGAAACAAAGGTTCTAATTTTTCATTGTCTTGTTGAATATGCATGCCTTTTTTTTGTGTTGAACATCTGTGCATCATTTCAGTTCCTTGGGATGCTTTGGTACATACGAAATTGCATTGTCCGCCTAATATTTAATTCCCTATAAACTTTAATGCTTGTGCTTGTAGTGTTTTCAAGTGGGAATTCATGCATGTTGAATTACTCTTGCCATCCTTCACATTTCCAGGCACCTTTTGGATTACAAAGACCGACTTATAAACGTTAAGCATGTTCGGATCATCTTCTAATGATGCCGCTTGATCGGCAGGTGCTTGGGAATATAGTTGCAGCCAAAACAGTCTTCATTGGTTATTTTATTAGGAACCTGTGACAGATTTATGCATATTTAGGGGATGAGAGGGTCTTTGAGTTTTGCCCACAAGCTCTGCTATTATTGCAGATGTTGCCACAATAGCCTCCAATGATGTATATATTTCCTATAAGATAGAGATAGGTTTCTAAGAAGTAGTGCATGTTATCTGGGCTCGCGTAGTTTTCTTGTGGCCACTTTTCACTTCATAGAGCAGATTGAGTTGTTTGACTCGAAAAGCAGACCAAGTTCATTTATGTATCATTTAACTATAAGAAGGAGGGCCACCACTGTTGTATTTTCTTGCTTTACATGAATATACTGACATATCATTCTGAGCAGCATCATGAGTCTTTCCCACTATTTAAAGATCACATTTTAAAATTCAGGCCATCAACTTGCTGGATAACAAATTTGAGACTCTAAACTCTAAAGGACTGTAACGATTTCGTTATTGAAATATTTGCAATTTGGTCTTCTTGTTAACCTCCGTGAGCTTTTTTCATTGTTTATGTATCTCAATATAAAGTCAGGGCCAATCTTGTTGCTGGACAGTGAAAACAGGAAGAGAAAACTCTAAAGGATTGTAATGATATCGTTATCAAAAAATTTAGAAATCACTAGTTTGGGTGAAATCCGTTAGCCTTTTTCATTTTTTATGTATCTCAATTTATAGTCAGGGTCAGTCTCGTTGCTTAACAACAAATTGAGATAAAAAGCTCTAAAGGATCGTAACGATATCGTTATCAAAAATTTTAGAAATCACTAATCTGGGTGATATCCGTGAACCTTGGTTGGGAATACTCAAACCAAGTCATTTTCCAGAGGTGCCCATAGTTCGAACTCTCATCGTGAATCATCATTTTCCTCTTTTTATGGATGAGATATAACTTCAACTTGTCTTCAATAACTAGAGAAACACGTATGGGTTATTCTGCTTTAATGTACATGAGCTCCTTTTATAGTAGATTCTCTTTCAAGGCCATAACGTTTCTTATTAGTAGAAAATGTAAGTAAAGCAAACATATTTACAAGCATATAAGTCATTTCTCCAACCTGCAAGCAAGTTCCAGTAAAGCAACATCAATATCATAGGGCCCTACAGATTGACTCTACATCAAGGAGCAACATCCCATCTTTCGTGGATGACTCAGTGGCAAAACTATATTTCAATTCTGCCCAAAACTTTCTGGGCCAAATTCCAGACAACCAAAGGTTCGAACTCTCAAGAGGAGGGTTCGAACCTTCGAGGAGTGGAATTTCTGGGCCAAATTCCAGACAGGCCAAAGGTTTGAACCCTCAAAAGGAGGGTTCAAACCTTACAGACCTGCACTTCCTGAGCCAGTTTCCAAAATATCCAAAGGTTCGAACCCTTAAGAGGGGGGTTCGAACCTTGCAGACTTGCACTTCCTGAGCTAGTTTCCAGAATGCCCAAAGGTTCGAACCCTCAAGAGGAGGGTTCGAACCTTTAAGGAGTGGACTTTTCGGGCCAAATTCCAGACCGCTCAAAGGTTCGAACCCTCAATAGGAGTATTAAAATATGACCTAAACAAAGGCTGAAAATGGGTTAAAATATGGCCCAAATGCTATTGGAATCAACTTGATTGGTACTAGACAAATGAAGTTAGAGAATGGTTGTACAACCTAAATCTGTTTAATCGCAAATTGTTGACGTTCATCATTTCAATTTTTAAGTTCTGACCTTTTGTATCATCGAAGCAAGCTCTTCAATCTGTTTAATCGCAAACCACAACAGTAAGAATCAGTAAAATAAGAGAAGGCATGCTGCCATGTAGAATCAACAGCTAAAGCACAAGAGAATCTTTAATAGAAATATAGAAACATAAACAAGAGACATTATACTAAAACCCAACTTGACCCGGTTGTCATGTCATAATAGCAGAAAAGTGATGCCATGAACCAAAGTAGTAGAATTGTAGAAACGAAAATAAAAAATAATTATTCATTCACGATTGACACCTCAACTTAATATCAGAAGTCAAGTATCATAAAAAAAAAAAATGGATCCTATCTCTACATGATAAAAGAGCCCACATCTCTCACCAGCCATAAAAAACATGACTAGGAAACAAAAGAAAAGGGGATAAATCAGCGTAGTAAGGTAAAATCACAAGCCTAACATTATACGAACTTGAATTCCTACTCATACGAACTTGAATTTTGTGCCAGACATTGTTTTTTGATAATGAAATCGTTACCGTCATTTATAGTTTCTTCATTCATTTTTTGTGTCCAACAAGAAAATAATGGTGATTTTATATTGAGATGCGTAAACAATAATAAAGACTCACGATTTCACTCAAAATCTAGTTTTCAAATTTTTCTGATAACGATATCATTACAATTATTTATAGGTTCTTTGCCCATTTTGTGTCTCGAACAACAAAATGACAATGACTTTATAATGGGGTGCATAAACAATTGAAAGGCTCACGGATTTGGCTCAGAAATACATTTTCCTAGTAGGTATAGTTTGCCGCTCGCAGATTCTACACTTGGGTCATGAGTTCCCTAGTATTAGTTCTAGTTTTTTCTTCTACTTCTTCTATGAACTAAACCTATACAAACACATCCCTCTTGCATTTAACTAGACAAGAACTCATTTTGCATATGGTATGGGTTGTTCTGCTTTAACGGATACCTCTGAATCAAAATGAGTTTTTGTCTAGTTATTGGAGATACATCAAAATATACAAATTATGCTCTCCTCTAGTTATGATGGATAGATCCAAAATATTAATCAAAATATGTTCGATTCCGTGGTAAGTATTTTCAACATTTCAAATCTAAACAACGATGTGGACAAGGTAATGTTTAGAGTAAGACAACCATTTACTATTCTAGGAAGAAATGTACATGAGCATGGATCATATACAAGAAATACACATGTCACAATTGCTTCTTTTTCAATGAACTGAACTTCTATTATACAAACACACCTAGGAACTACAAAAGTGTGTCAGCTCTCAACCTTACATAACATGTAGGATTGTACCCCCATTAATGTCTACTATACTCATATCCACTATGGATGAAAACCACATCACAAGATTGAACCCACCGTGTTGGAAAAGTGTGCGAGTGAAAAACCAGCCAAACGCGATTGTTTCCTATCAAAACAATGCAGATTTGAAGTTCATAATATGGAATTTGAAACCCCAAAATTTCAGCCAAAAAGTCCCTCGAGAAGTAGGCTAACCAACGCCCAAAAAAGGGGTACTCGGCAAGGTTTCAAGGTTTCAACATATCTTAACCCACTTTGTTGGAAAAGTGCGCAAGTGCAAAACCAGCCAAACGCGATTGTTTCTAACCGAAACTTAGTAGATTTGTAGTTCATAATATGGTCTTTGAAAGCCCAAAATCTAGTCCAAAAACTCCCTCGGGAAGTGGGTTAATCAGTGCCATAAACAAGGGTACTCAACAAGATTTCAACAGATTTGACCGACATGATAGGAAAAGTGTAAGAGTTGAAAATGAGGCAAACGCGATTAATTCCTACCCAAAAATTCGATATTTGAAGTTTATAATATGGACTTCAAAACCCCCAAGTTTCATCCAAAAACATCACAAACGTGAATGTAATTAACTGAAAAATAGCAGATTTTAAGTTTATAGTGTAGACTTCGAAAGCCCCAAATTTCAGCAAAAAAAAAAAAAAAAAAAAAAAACCCTTGGGAAGTGGGCTAAAAAGTGTCCTAAACAAGGGTACTCAACAAGGTTTGTGCAAATTTTCTTAACCGAGTTGAAAAAGTGCCCCAGTAACCGATTCTTAGATTATCTTCCTTCTTTCATAAAAAGCTCTGTTTGATGGTTTTTCTCTGAAAAGAAGAACGATCTCACTGAGATCTTCTTTGCTATAATTTTATTTGGGCTAATCTTTTTTCAATAGGCCATTCTTTTTTGGTTTATTTAATTCTTATTTTCTGTTTACAGGAGTCCACAAAGTCAGAAGAAGAGAAACATATTGGACAACAACCATTCACATTTAGAACCAAACTTGGTTTTGCCTATCATATTCACATTCAACATCAACTATAATTTATTTATCAAACATCTAAGTTGTGCATTAAACAAAATCATTTTTATCAATCAATGCCAATATGCCATCTTCAAGCACTAAAGTCTTCTTCCATTCTTCATTTATAGATTTGAGTTTTTTTCCCATATTTCAGGTTTGAACCCTTTCTTCGCATATTGAAGCAACCCATAGTCATCCACAACACATCAAATGAAGCCCACAATAAACTTTCATTAACAAGTTTATTAACAAAAGAGCATTGAATACAACCGTAAGTTAGCCAATAATGGGTAATGACCAAGATTTAAAAAGTTCATCAATTCATCATTCATCATCCATAGTGTCTTCCAAGTTCGACTTTGTTGAATACATTAAATCAGCCAATAAGGGTTACTGACCCAAAATTTAAAAAAAAATCATCAATTAATCATTTATCATCCATAGTGTCTTCTAAGTTAGACTCCACTCAAAATGCTCTAAGGCGCACTCTCCAAGTAACCTACATGAGCTGAAGTCCTCTTTGAGCTCTCAGAGGTGGAGGAAGACTTTCACTCTGCATAGCATAGAAAAAGAAAAGAAAATTCAACACAAACAATTAGAAAACAAAAATTCATTCTTATTACATGAAAACCACATCACAGAAAAAGAAACTAAGATGAGAGAAATTAACTTCAGCCCGCATTCAATTGTTCTAGAGTTGTTGTTTGAAGTTAACCACCCATTAAAAAATAAGTCTCAGAAAATAAATGAACAAATCAAACCCAAAAATTGGAAGGAAACACAATAGATTTAAGATAGTAAAACTAAGAGACACAAATTGAGACGTGCAAAATACCGGAGCAAACCCCATTAAAACTCAAATCCAGATCTCCAAAATGAATGAAAACAAGACAGAAAAACAAAGGAAGCCCATATCAGAAAAAAATAAACAGAAAACCTGAAGCCAAAATTGCAAAAGAAAATGTAGAATCAGACAAAACATAGCAAGTTTTCAAGTGAGAGAGAGATAACAGGTTTCTCGGCAAATGGAGAAAATCCCAAAAACATGGTGTGTGCAGGTATGTATTAAAAAGAAAGGGGAATGATTCAAATAAAAAATGAGAAAGAACTCCAATACCCCATTAACATTTCAATTTAATGTGTAATGCATTTAAATAGAAAAAAGATCTCCTCATACACGGGTGCCTCACTATAGAAAGAGATAAGGAAAAGAGAAGACGGTCCTGTTGTATTTTCTCCTTAGATTGATTGGCAAAGAGAGGATGAAGATAGTGGGCAGGGAGCGATTTGGACAAAGAGGAAGAGCGTAGAGAGGGTTGGTATCGACAAATCTTACTTTGAAATTTCCATCCAGCTGAGAGATGAGCCTTAAGCCGAGAGACGAGAGCGGGAGAGCACGTTGGAGAGAGAGACAAGAGAGGGAGAGACGTCCAGGTGAGAGAAATTGGTTGAAGCTTCCGTTCTCTGATTTAGGGGAAAGAGAGAGAGAGAGAGAGAGAGAGAGAGAGAGAGAGAGAGAGAGAGAGAGAGAGAGAGAGAGAGAGATGAGAGAGCCTTGAATGCTTTTCGCTGAGAAAGGGGAGAGAGAGAGCCTTGAATGCTTTTCACTGAGAAAGGGGGGAGAGAGAGGAGAGAGAGACAGAGAGGTCGATTAGGTCTCAAAAGGGGGAAATGAAAAAAAAAAGCGGGCCTTCGAAATTTCATTGACTTGAGAGAAACTCAATCCCCCCTACACACACGCTGGTTAGGCACATCTTAGCTTATGGTTCCCTATATACAATGAAGAGAAAGAGGGCAGCAATCGAGAGAGAGAGCTTCACAGAGAGAGAGAAAGAGAGCTTCGCTTAGTGAGACCGGCGAGAGAGAGAGAGAGCTTCGTTGAGTGAGACTGGAGAGAGAGAGAGAGAGAGAGAGAGAGAGAGAGAGAGAGACCGGCGAGAGAGAGAGAGAGAGAGAGAGAGAGGCGAGAGGCAGAGGCGAGAGAGAGGTTGATTTAAGTCTAAGAAAGGGGAAAATGAAAAATGAGCGGGCCCAGCGAAAAAATCACCCTGATTGCATTTTATGTTCTGCCCACACCCACAGCTGATGATAGCCTCAGCTGTAGCTCAGGAGAGCTAATCCCATATATATATATTTATATATATATATGTAAATAAGTTGAAAGAAGCAAAACATAAAACAAGAATTGGTGGATGTGTTCATGTTCTTACTAACATCTGAGATAATCGAGGCAACATGGGATGAAAGAAGAAAAAAATTGTTTTCATGATGAAACCTAAAAACTTATAAACATTTTCGCTTTTTAATCTTGTTTCCACACAAAGTGAAAAAAGAATTCAGATTCATCACACCAAAATGCTCCTAAAAAGTCCAATTCCATCACAAAATAGCCATAACTGCAAATGGTGCTGATTGGAATGTGTATGTCAGGGTTTAACTTCCACAAGTGCAATTCAATCAATCAAAATCCACCTTAGTACTTTTACAAGGCATCCTTTTGTAAATCTATCTTAATCAAACCCAATACCTGTGATTGGCATTTATATGAATCCAAGTAAGATATTGATACATTGAACATGTCAAAAAAATGCAATTGACTTCACAAGTTGAAACTTTAACATGTCAAATAGCTGCACAAATATTTCAACTGTCCTAATAGCAATGGAGAGATCTTGTAAATAAGGATGTAAAAGGAAATCTGATTCTAGGAAAATCCAACCTTATTTTCAGTGACTATTATTTAATAACAAGGTTCATAAATCTATATTTATAATTTGGGCGATTGAGATGTAGATTCACTACATGAAAAACCTCGAAAAACAATTGTAGGATCCAAATGGGTAGTCAGTAAACCAACGTCTTCAGCATCAAGATATGGGCTATTTGACGAAGTGATTCATGAATAAACAATCCAAATGTTCTTCTAATTTGGAATAGACTGTTATACTAACAAAAGAAAATATTTCTACTTGATTTACTGGCGTGAAATTAAATGGAATGAGAAATCAAATTTGTGATTTTGAACGATAATCATTTCCCCACTAAAATTGAGGGTCACGGTATCACTAGATCTTGAACTTAATAGTGGAACTACCTTTCTAGGCACATAAACAACCCAATTTATCAGATGCAACAAAGCCGTAATTAAAGCATCTTAGCACAAGGAAAGGGAAAAACACACATTACACCACAAATCCCCAATTCCGAAGAGAGAAATCACTGATCATATACAACATTTTAGAAAATCTTATAGGAAATATGAAGAATATGAAGAAATTTGACAAATGAAGCAAAACAAGCCCTAGAAATCACAAAAGATGTTGCTGGACAATATGAGAGAATAGGACAATTAAAGGAAAAATAGAAGAGATCAATAGAGACAGATAATGGAAAGAGGATCATACCTCGTTTTGAGGGCCGGACGTTTCACCGGGAGGGAGAGCAAGAGGAAGAGATGAGGTTCTCAATTCGGTATGGGCTGCTGTGTCCATTTTGGTCGGAGATTGTAGTGTTTCAGATCAGTTCGGTTTTCACCAAGAGGGAGAGCTAGAGGAAGAGGAAGAGGAGAAGCTCTCACTTTTTCTATTTTAAGGCGGTGCATGAGAAGAAGAAGAACTGAAAAGGAACAAAGAGGAGAGGAAACATCAAGAGATTTTTTTTTCTTTTGAAGTAGGAGGATCCAACCAGGAGGATACATGAGGAGGAGTATCGTCCGCATCATGTGGGGGCATAATTGTCCAAAAACCGTGTACGAACACCCATATGGATGTTTTAATGTATTTGTAACTGAATCTGTGTAATACAGGTTTAGAAACACTTATTTGGTAAAATCCCCTAAAATTTATCCCTCTCCATCTCCCTACTCTCTCTATCTCTTGATATTTTATCTCACAAAATGCCTACTAATCAGGCAAATGTGGACACAAGGGATAGAAAGCTAATTTATTCAGTCTCACACAAGATGTGGAAACACATTTCACCATGAAAGATTTCTCACCGCACCAAATAATAGAAACTAATAATTGTAGAAAATGAAGGCTTATACTTTTATTTTCATGGGGAAAATAATCTTCGTTTTTTTGTCCATTTAACAGTTTCTGTAATTTTGGTTTTTTGATTTGAAAGCATTTCTCACTTTTTTTTTTGGCAGTAAGGCAATTCTCCTCCTAGACAACCATTTATGTACTCTTGTACAATCGGTTAAAAACACATTTCACCATGAAAAATGTTTCATCGTACCAAACAACAGAGATAAATAACCGTAAAATAAGAAGTCGTCCTGAAGATTACTATGAAAATAAATAATGGTACATCATGCACAAACATCCTCAAAGAAATAATCATTTATATAAAATGAATCAATATAGCCTACTTTACACCACTAGCATTCGGTAAACCATAACAAAGGAGAACTAAATAAAGCAACCACTTCACCATAGGTGGATGTCAGCCACTTTAAGCGGTTCTCCTTGAGTGATGGAGACTGTTCCAGAAAAGAAGCTGCACTTGCGTGAAAAAAAAAAGAAGATAAAAAACCATTTCTCCTGCGCCTTTTTGAAAATGAGGTTAGCTTCTTAACTAATCACAATCTCATATATGGGAAGGGATCACACAGGCTGCTGCTAAGGGTAATGCAAGCTGGAGGCGTGTGTGAGCATGTGAGGCCCAACGCTGAGGCCCAACGGTGATTTTATTCCATTTCCCGCTCTCACGAAACCCTTTTCCCCCAACTCATTTCAAAATCACCTCTCCTCTGTTTTCCAAAACTCCTCTCCTCCGTCTCTCGTCTCTCCTCTGAAACTCGCCTCTCCCTCTCGGACGACGATCGCTGCCTCTCGGACGACGACGACCAGCCCTCCCTTATTTCTCTTTTCTCCCTTCTCACTCTACATTTCTCAAACCTAATCGTTGCTCTGCCTCTGTCTCTCATCTCTCTCTGCCTCTCGACTCTCTTTCGCATCTCTCTCTCTCGGACGACGAAGATCGGACGGCGACGCCCAAAAAAACACATCTCTCTCTCTCTCTCTCGCCTGCCTGGTCTCTCTCGCACGACGACGATCGGACGACGACTCCCCAGATCTCTCTCTCTCTCTCTGAAAGCGACGAAGACCTCTCTCAGAGCCTCATCTCTCCCAGCGAAGCTCTCTCACTCCCTCTCCGGTCTGAACTCAGGTCTGAACTCCTTTTCAGACGTTACATGATATGCATGTTATTACAATTCTTGTGACTCAAATATGGTTGAAATGAAGAATCCGGCCCTGAACTCGTAAGTAAAAAAACCCCAAAATCCGTCAACCCTAAAACCTCAACCACAATCCCCATTACCTAAATCTTAATACCAAAATTTCAATCCCTAAACTTGAACCCTTAACCCCCTTTCTCTAATCTCAATTCCTAAATCTCAAACTAAATCCCTAATCCCCAATCCCTAACCAATGCTCAATCAATTGATGCTATCTTCAATACTCTCTGTTATTTTTTTTTAATTGGCAATGACATTTTTTACAAAACCCATCAACATTTTCTCTTTGTTTATTGATTTTCTTTTAGTGAAGTTTGAAAGTCTATTTTAGAGACTCACATTTCCTCCTTATTTATTGACTTTATTTTAGTCTCAATGTCTATTTTAGAGACTCATCACCAACTTGATCTGATTTCTTGCACTCGTCAAGTAATTAGTATTTTTGTTATTAAGAAGCACTGTGACTCTTTATTCCTCTTTTGGGTTGAAATCCAGACATAAGTTAGCTTGTGTCATTTTAGACTTTGCTATATTTCCCTTAGTTGCCTTTGCTGGCGGAATAGGTTTTGTGTTTTTGTTAATTTGGCATCTCAAAAGGACCTCAGCCAATGACGCAATCTTAGTGTGCTTAATTAAAACTCTTCTTATGGTAGACATAATGGATGATTAAACTATAGTATTACACTCCCTCTTAGTGAGCCCACATTTGATTTATCATGTGAATTTTATTATCTGTTTTGTTGGTCTTAATTGTTACATTGGTCAAATTTATTCATTTCAATTGTTTCATTAATTATGCCTTGCATGTTTACATTTCAGGGGTGCTACTCTATCCCGCTCCATTTTCATCCCTACTTAAACTTAATGGATTGTGGTTTTTTTCCCTCTTGTGACTGTAATGTGATGCCAATCAGTCTCAAACAACCCCACCAACATGCTGATGGCTGACAAATGACAAAGGCTTCATCTTGATTTGAAAAATAAAAAAGACAGAGAGTCCTTTCTATTACCATGTACTCTCTCTCTATCTGAAAATGTGGTTTACAACACAAAGCAAGAATACAGAAATTGGGTCATCAACTTTCCTTCAGGACTAGTAGTTTTTCTTTATGAGTGTTATATGTCAAACACAGAACTTGATGGAAGTCTCAACCTCAACCAACCATGAGGATGAGAAATGGTGAATATAGTCAAATTCAACGGCTCATTGATGTACTTTGTTCTTTAGATCTCCTTTGATTCAATGAAATTATCATTATTTTTGCTTGTTAAGTCAATATATTTCTGATTATATGTGTTCTAAAGTCTCCATCTGCCAATCCTTTCTTTTGTTTGTGAAGATATTGAAGTAAATGGCTTCGTATGCCTCTTCTGGAAATTCAAACTGGCCTGAACGTGTATGTCGTTGTGGTGTTGCCAACTGTGTAGTCAAGGTTTCGCGATCAGCAAATAATTATGGTAGACATTATTATTCATGTCCACGACCATTGGTAAGAACGAAATAAACTTTGGCCATTTCCTTATGTTCAATTCTTATTTATTTTCGCATATAGACAAATATATACCAACTAACGACATATATTTCTCATTCTTTGCGAGAAAATAACAGCCTTGCAATAACTTCATTGGCTGGTGTGATGAATATGTGAGATCGACGGTCAATCACCCATACCCTTGCCAGAGTACTCCGCACTATGCCCCCCCGGAAGCTGAGAGCCGTGTGGCAAATGTTGTTACAAGATTGGAGAAGCTTGAACAAATTTGTCGAGTCTTCACGGTTGTTATGATTGTTTATGCTGTCCTGCTTGTGATATTATTGTGTCGAATGTAGCATCCAAGCTTTACTCTTCTAGATTGGAAGCTACTATTATGTAAGGGGTTGGTTGATAGGTGAAATGATAGACTCCAAATGTTTTTTGTTTTTTTTGTCTTTTTTTAACTTTGATCAATGGAAGTTGTTGTTGTATGAACCAATTATATATGGGGTGAATGAATGAAGAACTTATTTTTGTGAAATTATATTATCATTTTATCGTCTCATTGTTTGAGCACCTAATAGGTTGTTGTATGAACCAATTATATATGGGGTGAATGATTGAAGAACATGTTTTTTTGTTTTAGTGATGGTGAGTACCCTTGTTTGGGGCACTGGTTAGCCCACTTCCCGAAGGAATTTCTGGACGATATTTGGGGGTTTCAAAGTCTATATACTGAACCTGAAATCTGAAAGTTTTCATTAAAAAAATTTCGCATTTGCCTAGCGTTCCAATCGCGCACTTTTGGAACCCAGTCAGTCAAATCTGCCAAAAACCAATCTGAGTAGCCCTGTTTAGGTCACTCTTTGACCCACTTCCGGAGGGTCTTTTTTCATGAAAATTGGGGAACTCGAAGTCCATATAATAAACTTGAAATCTACAATTTTTGGTTAAAAAAAACCATGTTTGCCTAGCGTTCCAGTCGCGCACATTTGGAACCTAGTCAGTCAAATCTGCCAGATTGGTTTTTGGCAGATTTGACTGACTGGGTTTGAAAATTGCGCGACTAGAACGCTAGGCAAACGCGATTTTTTTTAACGAAAAAATGCAGATTTTAAGTTCATTATATGGACTTCGAGTACCCCAATTTTCATGAAAAAGTCCCTCCGGAAGTGGGTCAAACAGTGACCTAAACAGGGCTACTCAGATTGGTTTTCGGCAGATTTGACTGACTGGGTTCGAAATGTGCGCGACTGGAATGCTAGGCAAACTCAATTTTTTTTCACGAAAAAATGTAGATTTTAAGTTCATTATATGGACTTCGAGTTCCCCAATTTTCATGAAAGAAATCCCTCCAGAAGTGGGTCAAACAGTGACCTAAACAGGGCTACTCAGATTGGTTTTTGGCAGACTTGACTGACTGGGTTCCAAAAGTGCGCGATTGGAACGCTAGGCAAACGAGATTTTTTTTAAACGAAAAAATTCAGATTTTAATTTCAGTATATTGACTTCAGGTTCCTTAATTTTCATGAAAAAATACCCTCCGGAAGTGGGTCAAACAGTGACCTAAACAGGGGTACTCAGATTGGTTTTTGGCAGAATTGGCTGACTGTGTTGGAAAAGTGCGCGACTGGACGCTAGGCAAACGAGATTTTTTTGGAACGAAAAATTTCAGATTTCAAGTTTATTATTTGGACTTCGAGTTCCCCAATTTTCATGAAAAAAATCCATCCAGAAGTGGGTCAAACAGCGACCTAAACAAGACTACTCAGATTGGTTTTTGGCAGATTTGACTCATTGGGTTGGAAAAGTGCGCGACTGGAACGCTAGGCAAACGCGATTTGTTTTTAACAAAAAATGCAGATTTTAAGTTTATATTATGGACTTCGAGTTCCCCAATTTTCATGAAAAAAGACCCTCCGGAAGTGGGTCAAAGAGTGACCTAAACAGGGCTACTCAGATTGGTTTTTGGCAGATTTGACTGACTGGGTTCCAAAAGTGCGGATTGGAACGCTAGGCAAACGCGAATTTTTTTTAACGAAAAAATTCTGATTTTAAGTTCAGTATATTGACTCCAAGGTCCCCAATTTTCATGAAAAAATTCCCTCCGGAAGTGGGTCAAACAGTGACCTAAACAGGGCTACTCAGATTGGTTTTCGGCAGATTTGACTGACTGGATTCGAAATGTACGCGACTGGAACGCTATGCAAACGCGATTTTTTTTTTACGAAAAAATGCGGATTTTAAGTTCATTATATGGACTTCGAGTTCCCCAATTTTCATGAAAAAAATCCCTCCGGAAGTGGGTCAAACAGTGACCTAAACAGGGCTACTCAGATTGGTTTTTGGCAGATTTGACTGACTGGGTTCCAAAAGTTCGCGATTGGAACGCTAGGCAAACGCGATTTTTTTTAACGAAGAAATTCAGATTTTAAGTTCAGTATATTGACTCCAAGTTCCCCAATTTTCATGAAAAAATACCCTCCGGAAGTGGGTCAAATAGTGACCTAAACAGGGCTACTCAGTCTAGTTTTTGGCGAATTTTTTTTAACCAAAAATTGCAGATTTCAAGGAGAACATGATAAAATCAAAATTAAAAAAATAAATTTTAACCCTGCGATTACCAATGGAACATATTCACTAATTGGCAAACATGGATCCTTACAGTCGAAACAAATAAACAAATCTCAACCACAAAACCATTCATACTAGTTCTGAAAAAAGAATATAGAGAATGGCCTACAACATGGTTAAACAAGGTGCTGGGCATCTAAAGATTCAGTCTACTTGACAAACAGATACATTAACCTAAGGCGGAATGTTCAACATGGAGAATAGAAACTAATCTGAAATCCAATCTCCTAGAAAAATTGGCATATTTACTACTGATGGAATGTATAACAAGGGAAAAAAAGCACACATACAATAAATTGAACTTAAATGTTACACCCTAAATAAGTTGATTCACATCCTACATCGAAAAAGACGAGGTCATGGGGGACAGTGAATTAGCAGTTCAAGATAATAAAACTGGTAGCAGCATCTGGTAGCAGCATGTGCTGAGAATTTTCATTTCAGGAGGATCTTGACAATGGACTTGACATTAAGCTTTTTTAGGTCTGTGTAAGCTTTCATTTCAGCCAACGAACATCACAGGGGCTCCAGAAATATAAACCATGGTCAAAGCAGCTCCAACCTGCATGAGAGTTCATGTTATGTTAGATGGCTACCAAAAATCTCACATCCATCATGATTTGCTTGCACCTCTACCCAAAAGTCAGCATACCTTGTCATCAATGGTATCAAAGTTTGTGAGCAAGATGCCGTCAATCAATCTCGCATTAGGTGCAGTTGAGAGATCCGCTAATTTCTGCACAGCATAAGAGAAGTCAATATTAACAATATGTCGAGGGGGATTGAAAAATACAAGGTGCTACAACATGAATTAACAGAAGTACCGCAACCTGTCCCATAAAAAGAACCAGGTGCTACAACATGAATTAAAGCCTCTGATGGTGCTACAATCTGTCTTTTAGAACCAATTATATGCTTTACACAAGTTGTCGTAATGAGTTACACAATAGGACTTCAGAAGTCAGAACCATTACTATGAAGAAGTTCATCAAAGCAGAAGTTTCCAAACCCACACCAAGTTATCATTTTAATTCATATTAGTTGGAGTGAACTACTTCATGTTTGACAATTAATTTTCCTCACCCAGAATCTAGAGCACATGGTTATTTATGTAGACAATCATGGTTGGTTGTGAAATGCATTGGAAAATCACATGTCCACTTCAAAATCACATCAGCCTACCTATCCTAGTTTTTACCTTAAATGAGTATCGCCAGCAGATCGTGAGATGGAAGAGATGACATGATGATTCCAGCTCTGCTGGCAGTTTCCTGGTTTTCTATTCCCTTGTAATCTCTTTTCTTTCCACAGTTCCTCTCTCTCTCTCTCTCTCTCTCTTTTCCTCTCTATCTATCTCTACTTGTATAATCTTCAACAAAAGAACTTAATGGAAATTTCCTTCTTTGCTCTTCCTTCTTCCCCTATTATCACCATCTTCCTTATTTTTCAGCTTGATTTAGTGGAAAATTGGGTGATCTCTCTTCATTGTATTAGTTTTCTTGATCTGGGTGTTGTGTCATTGCATCAGATCTTTATTACCCATCTGGGTCTTTTTGTTTTAGTAGATGAAAGTCACTCGACTGACCCAAAGCTCTATTCCAGCCTGAAGTTTTGGTGTTAAATTCACAACAAGCAAGGAGTTCAAGCTGGTTGGTTTCTCTGACAGTGACTAGGGAGGTTCCATTGATGATATGAGAAGTACTTCAGGCTACTGTTTTACTCTTGGATCTGGTGTTTTCTCATGGAGCTCGAAGAAGCAAGAAACCGTGGCTCAATCCACTGCTGAAGCAGAATTTGTTGCTGCAACAGCTGCTGTTAATCAAGCTTTGTGGCTAAGGAAGATTTTAATGGATCTCAATCTGGAGCAGAAAGAAAGCACTGAGACTTTTGTTGACAACCAAGCTGCCATTGCTATTTCCCATAATCCTGTGTTTCATGGGAAAACTAAGCATTTCAACAGAAAGTTATTTTTCGTAAGAGAAGTGCAGAAAGAAGAATCTGTGACTCTGGTTTACTGCAAGTCTGAAGATCAGTTGGCAGATGTGTCTACAAAGCCACTTCCAGTGAGCAGGTTCGAGTTTCTAAGGAAGAAAGTTGGTGTTTGCAGTTCCTAAAGCAAGGAGGAGTGTTAGGAAAATGCTTCAGGACTGAAACATGTCCACGTGCAGCTTATGTGTTTGTTTTATTTTTAAAATTATTGTCCTAGTCTTTAGGAAGCAGTTATGCAGTTTCTTTTAGTGTTGTTGATCGTGGCTTATTTGTAGAACCATGTTGTTAGTGGTTAGTTATTTTCTTCAAGTATAAGTTGTAATGTTTCCTAGAGTAAAGTATGTTCTGTTTTCTTCCTTTCATATGTTGCTATCATATCAAAGCATTGCAGTAGTTTTCAAACCTTGAATTCTTTCTTTTCCTGTCAAAATTAACAACAATCTCTATCTATCTCTACTTGTATAATCTTCAACAAAAGAACTAACAACGAATGATTGAGCAATGATGGAATTGAACAACAACAACAACAACAACAAAAAGGAGAAAGATGGAGAACCAAAGGGAAGTCTTTGGCAGTTCAGATGCTATGTGTTTATACAGATGTGGCTGATCTTGGCTTGTTTTGGGCGTGGGAGTGGCTCTTCTTCCATTGCTTTTTCTTGAGTAGAGTTCAAAGAGCCTGCTTTTCCTTCTTTCTTCTCTCAAGACTCCTCAATCCTGTGGGACTAATATATCTCTCAATGTCTGGGGTTTTTAGTTGTGGAATTGCTATAGTCATGAAGAGGTTGAGTAGCTCAGATTCTTTGGGTGCTACAATCATTTCTAGCTGCCCATCTGCAGGTATTTCTTGACTCTCATTACTCTTTCTATGAAACTCATTTGTACTCATTTAATGCTTGTTTATTATTTTCTTTCATGGTTTTGGTGTGGTGGGGTTATCTAGTAACTTTCAATGCTTGTTTTACTTGAGTTTTCAGATCTTTTTCATTGTTTTTACACTTTCCTCTTTTAAGTGTAGTGCTAAAAAGGTTAGCCTTGAATTGGATGTTTGCTCAAATCTGTAACTATCTTCAATATTCTTCTTGTTTCAGATGATGTTTTATTACATTAGGCATATTTTTAGTTGATGGGTGTTTTTTTCTTTCTTGTTGAAACTTAAGATTCAATTGAGATCAGTTCTTTGCTCTTCCTTCTTCCCCTATTATCACCATCTTCCTTATTTTTCAGCTTGATTTAATGGAAAATTGGGTGATCTCTCTTCATTTTATTAGTTTTCTTGATCTGGGTGTTGTGTCATTGCATCAGATCTTTATTACCCATCTGGGTCTTTTTGTTTTAGTAGATGAAAGTCACTCAACTGACCCAAAGCTATATTCCATCCTATATTGTACTCAGATTTGGCCTTTATGCATGACTAAATTTGAAGACAGTGAAATTTAAAGACTACAGTGATGAGATCTAATATGAAAGACACTGAAATTTAAAGAATGCCATTCCATTCCAATCATTTTCACAAATTCCATCCATTCCATCCATTTCATACAACGAACTGAAACAATTTAATGAGGTGAGTTATGCATGGAAAAGGCTTATGAAAGGATTTTTTTTATCATAAACAATCTTAAAGCAACAAATAAATTACCATGATTAGTGGCTTGGATATCTTCATTAGAGCTTTCTCTACTTTCATCGATAGAGGCCAATGACTAGCTTGGATTAGCATCAACTAACCTGAAATAATTTTGTATAAATATTAGACTTATATGAAATTGTGTATAAATATTAGACTTATATGGGGGATAACAACATAACTCAAATTAAATTGTGCACCTGTTCAACAACACTGGACAATTACGTTTGTCATGTGATACACCGCGCTTGTTGCAACCCTTACATAGACGCCCTTTTGTTGCCTTTTCCTTGGACGACTTGAGTCTCTTCGTGCGTCCTTTTGTCACAACATGACCTGGCTCATTATACTCAACCACATTGCTATCCACAACTGCCTTCCCTTTATCAATGGTTGAATTGGATGGATTGTTTAACATCAACTGCCTTAATTTCATTTCCAATTCATTATGACCACTGATTAAACATTCAAAACCTTCTTTAGATTGACTAGCTGTGTCAATTAGCCCAGCAAACATACAAGACAAGTGACTATGTCTAGCCAAGCATGGGTCAACACCTTCTGATCCACCCGACTCCACCACGTCTACAAATACATCTCTTGTAACACCCGTCGTCCATCTTCTCAATATGTAACGCTCAGGTAAAAAGAATATAGCATATCTCTTCAAGACACACAAAACATGACAACAAGGGATGCCTTCAAATTCAAACTTGTGGCAAGAACAATATGCATGCTTCTCGTCTTTTTTCCATAAAACCTCTCTTTCAATTTCCTTTTCGTCGGAATAAGCTTTCACAACGAACTTACAACTGACATCATCCTCGTAAACAATATTTTCTGCAACTGACATGGTGGTTAATAACTCATCTTGAAACTTATAAAATATGTTCCTTGTGTATACTTCGGCCATTTGCTTTTCCATTGGTGAAAATGTCTTGATTTTAGGCCTCCCATTACTATTTTCAAAATCCTCCTTCTTTTCAAGATACCTTAAACGTTCCACCCCGGCATCAAAACGCAATATGAAATCAAGTAGGGAATTCTTGTACTCTACGTATTGCTTCACAAATGCATTCATGCTTTCACTTCGTTGAGTCGTTGACATGCCACCAAAGAAATTTTTCTTTAAATATGTCGGAACCCATATATGACGAATTCTAAATATATCCGCCAACCAATCATTCTCCACAAGCTCATTGTCTGTTATGATCTGATTCCAAAAACTGTCAAATTGATCAGTAGTGCCTGAGTTATGAACACATTTTTTTATCTTCTCTATTAAACCCTCATTGTGAATATGAATCCCTCCCAAATTCGTCGGCAACTTATCCAAAATGTGCCATAGACAATACCGATGAACAGTATTTGGCATGACATTTTTAATGGCTTTTGTCATAGCCAAGTCTTGATCTGTTATAATACCCTTTGGTGGACTATATGACATGGCTTGAAGCCATGTGTTAAACAACCACTCAAATGACTCGGTTTTTTCATTTGGTAGAAAGCCACATCCAAATAAAGTAGTTTGCCCATGATGATTGCAACCTACAAATGCGGCAAAAATAAGTTCATAACAGTTGGTCTTATAGGTTGTATCAAATGTCACAACATCACCAAAGATTTTGTAAGTGGAACGAAATGATCCGTTTGCCCAAAACACATGCGTTATCTTTTTATCTGCATCTCGCTCAATGGTATATGTGAAACCATTTCCCATTTCTTTCCGGTTTTCAAAAAGTTGAAATAGCAACTGTCCATCTAGCCCCTTTTTCTTTTCTTTTTCATCCCTACGGTGATTCCTGGCATCCGTATCTATAAATCCAATTTTGTCCAATCCCCCAGACTGCGATGCAAACACTTGCATTTGTTGTTTGCTTCGCACATTTGCAGCATCATATGCATTTATAAGTCTTCTCTTTGATTCTGGCACTTCACGATGCGACCTCAACATAAATCTCTTACTTGGAGTAGCGGGGGCATGAGAGTGTTGAGGAACAAACTGGGACACCACATAACCACCTGATTTATCTAATTTCACTTGCAACTTAGCCATACAATCGAATCTTGTTTCCATTCGACGTCTTTGAACCACTTCCTTACCAATCCAGTGTCTCTCATCTGTTTTACCCTGCTTTGAACAGACAAATCTTTTCCATACAACCTCCCCATCTTTACCTCTATTACTAGATTCTTTTCTTACACTAAATCCAGCAAGTTTACCATAAGCATTGTAAAAGTTATATGCCTCCTCTAAATCATCAAAATGCATGCCCAATCTTGGTGTCATGTTTTCATCTACAACCGGACAGTGGCAAATTGGTGATGAGGAGCATGAGGTCATATCCATTTGCAATCTGGATGACAAATAATTAAAATTGGACATGAATAACGGACCCAAATAAAGAAATGGGCATGTTATTTTTTTTTGAACAATTTTGCTACCTCTTACAATTATCGTGTCTCTAAAATGACAATAGTATCAAATATTTAAGAAAACCTATCAATCAACCATATGAAATGCAACGGGAAAGAAAAGATTAAAAAGCATTTGCCTATTATTTCAACAAGGAATTTTGGATATGTTAGTTCTAACTCAAAATCTACCACCCAACACTAGTTTATGCAAAAAATCAAGGTTCATTCATTAAGATGACCCGAGTCACCTATAAAACTGCCATTATTACACACACAGAGAAACTTGTGGTTATGTTTGAATCAAATAATAGACTTTGTTATTCATGCTTGCCTTTATTTGTATCTTCTCTCAATCGTTTTTGGGTAGAGAAAGCAGGAAAAGAGAACCCTTTGTATTGCTGTTTCCCTTTTCTTTGTTTCAAACACACGGCACTACTCATCAACATCACTGTTTGCACTTGACAAATCCCAATTCCCAAATTAAGGTTGCATCCAAACACACCCCAAGTTTCAGTATGAACATGTAATACTTCTATTCCTATGCAGTTACATACTTAAGGCACAAGACCATTTATTCTGTTTCTGAAAATTGGTGGTTGGTATCAGCTCATGTTCAGTCAACAGGCCATTTGGTTGTTGATCTTTCAATTATTTAAGACACTGATACGGACATTCTACCCTGTTTTATTATTTCATAGTACCACATAATTATGCAATAAGCAAAGTTCTGATAGCTAAATTCCTTTCTTAACAGCCCAAAAACTATCAGCTTCCTTTCTCAAGTCAGGAGAAAAAAAAAAGGAATAAATAAACGATCATCAATACTATCTCTACTCAGAGATTTTGAGCCTCAATGGGAAGTGAATGCAATCCAAATAAACGCCATTATGACCTTAGCATGTCCAGGAGAACAAGGAAATCCACAACCTCATCAGCAAACTCTTCTGATCAAAATGGTGAGTTAGAGGATTATGCTGATCAAAATAGTGAGTTTGTGGGCTCTGGTGATCAGGGTATTGCAGAAAACTCAACGATAACTCAAAGAATACAAATCCATTATATGGACTAAAAGATAAGGTATTGGGCTCTTTGGCACTCTTCCAAAATGGAGAACCTGATCGTTTCTTTTTTTTTTTAGCCCCTTTCATTTCAACCATATTTGAGTCACAAGATATTAAAAGGAGTTCATACCTGAGATGGAAGACCTGAGTTCAGACCGGCGAGGGAGGGAGACAGCTTCGTTGGGAGAGGGTTTCGTCGCTTTCAGAGAGAGAGAAGCAGCGAGGGAGAGTCCGGCGTCGCCGTGAGAGAGAGATCAGACGAGAGACAGAGAGCTTCCCCTCGTCGTCCAATCGTCGTCGTGAGAGACAGAGAGCAGGCGGTGGTCGTCTCTGCCGCGTCGTTGTCGTCCGACAGAGAGAGATGCGAGTTTGACTCAGGCGAACAAACTCAGGCGATTCGATGAGAGAAAGGGAGAGAGACGAGAGACAAGGAGAGGAATGAGAAAGGGGGAAAACGAGAGATGGAGGGCTGGTGGTCGTCGATGCCTCTCGTTGTCGTCCGAGAGAGAGAGGCGAGAACAAACTCAGGCGATTCGATGATGAGAGAAAGGGAGAGAGACGAGAGACAAAAGAGAGGAATGAGAAAGGGGGGAAAACTTTTTCATAAGAGCGGGAAATGGTTGCAGGGGAGCAATTCAGTCATAGGATCCGTTGGGCTCTCACACGCCTCCAGCTTGTGATAAAACAGGCTGCAGCCTGTGTGATCCCCTCCATATATATATATATATATATTAATTCAGGATCTCAGCTTTGTAACTTTGCATGTGTCACAAGTACCATGGTTTAGAAGACCCTTTTCTAAAGATGTTTGCTACGTTACTTGCTAGGGACCACAGCCAAAGTCATCTTGACATGTTAATCATTTCCAAATCCAAGTGGGTGGTTAGTTAATGAAGTGTAAGGTTTTGTTTATTGGCTAATTCATGGGTTGGACAAAACTCTCGGGGTCCATTGAATTGTAATTCTTTTTTAGAAAAGGACTCTGAAGATAGAAAACTGAAAGGACTCTAAGAAGAAAGGCTGAAAGAAGAGTAATGAAATTCCGAATCATTCATAGTGGAGTCCGCTCGAGCGCCCAAAGCTTCACTTGAGCGAACACAATCAGAATAGCCAGACGCGCATGACAGTAGTATTTTTGTGCTAGACAGAACCTCATCCGCTCGAGCGGATGGAAGGTCTGCTCGAGCAGACATATGGCAGAGTCCTACGAAAATTAGAAACATGATTCTAATTGTGCCCCAACTGCTTGTTTTAGTCCTAATCAGTTTAGGCAACCTTAAGCACGTCTCAAGGGCTATTTAAAGGACTTAAGGGCTATTCGAAACATGGACCTCACCTTTCAAAGTTTTGAGTTAGAGATTTAATTAAGAGAATTCTTCTCTAGAGATTTATTAAGAAGTTGTGCTGCTAAGTTCGCTATAGTCAGTTTCTTTTGCATCCTTTGTAAAAGATCATCTTCTTGCGTAGAAGATTTGAGGAGTCAAGTGCGGGATTAAGTCTGTTGCAATCAGCGGTGTGAAGTCGTTGAAGCATGAAGCGACAAGGTAACTTCAGTCCTTAGTTAGGTATATCTGAGGATGAAATCTAAATTTCTTATAATTACGAGATTCATAGTGCTTGATTATTGATCTAGTTTGGATCCAAGGTTTTTCACCCGGTTAGGGTTTTCCACGCAAAATCTGGTATCCTTATAGTGTGTGCTTGTGATTTTATTTCCGCTGCATTATTGTTTATCTTTTACACACTATTAAGATGATTTATTGAGTAGACAAATCTAGAAATCTTGAATCCAAAACTTTCATAAAGTGTATAAGACTGTGGAAAAGCTTTTGCAGAATGTTGAAAAGCTCATAAGTTGGTCAAGGACTATCCAGCTTTCCATGCATGCCTATCTATCCACTCTTACAGAAGGAGGCAAGGGCATGAGGAAAGTAATTTTCTTAGGGGCCACTATCCAAAAAACTTTTAGGGGGATATCATGTAAAAGTTAAAAAAAGAATTTCAAAAGTTTAAGACACAAAAAACAATTCCTCCCAACAATGAAGGGTTTTTTTTTTATAATTATTTTAAACTTATCTTACTCCATTACGGTCATAAGTTGTTATATCATTTAGTTTGATGTGTTCTATCAATCCTAGGGTTTTTGAAGTATTGGTTAAGTCCATAACATTTCGTATAAGAGCCAACCTCCACGTCTTAGGTTCGAGTTATGAAAATGGCTACCTGGAGTAAAGTGAGAGCCGTCTAAAAAAAATAGAGAATATGACTACTAGCCGCCAGAGTGATAGCCGCGGCGAAGAGGGCTAGCTGGAGCAAGGTGTGTGCCATCCCAAAAGGGGGAAAGGGCTGCCTACTGCCAGAATAAGAGCCGCCGAGGATGTCGGCAGCGGAAGCGTGATGGTTTGTTACGGTCCTAAGTTGTTATAAGATTTAATTTGATGTGTTCCATCAGTCCTGGGGCTTTTGGCGTATTAGCTAAGTCCATAACATAGGCATGTTTGTCTCGAATATTGTCCATGGAAAATAAAAATCATTTAAGAAGGTGGATGGTTTTTATTATTACATGTAAAAAATCTATTCAGATTTTTATCTTACAAAGTGATAGCATATTTTAGAATGTTTGTGGAAAGCAAATTTGGGTTTGGATGAGAATGGTGGGATGTCTTTCTGGATTGGACTTTCGCTCTCACCATACTGTCCCGATTCCTGGGCAGGTAGGGTTTAGGTAATCCTCCTCCACACACTAGGCTAACTCAAAAAATATGTATATGTAATAATAATAAAATGAAATACTTGGATCTAAATATCTAATACGAATTAATTTAGGCAGTCTTACATGAGTTTGAAAGATTTGAGTGGAGCTGTCGAAGCACACTTTATTGTAAAATAATAAAAATAAAAAAAAGTTTTGCCACACCAAATAATAACAATGGGAACTGTGATAAATGTAGTAAATGGGAAATGTTATGAAAACTGTCACCCACAAACATACCCTTTCTCTTTTCTTTTTCTTTTTTTTTTTTTTTTTTTTTGGTAAAAGAGTAGTTCATTAAAGAATCAGACCAAAGTAACAAAACAAAAGACTACGAGACACCCAAAAAGACCCCCACAAAAGAGCTACAATCAACAGCCTCCCCCTAGGAACATCAATGTCCTTTTCCGGATTGTATCTTGGTTACATAAGAAATAAACTTGGCCAACAAGTGGGTTGCATATGGTTCAAGGTTGTAAGAATATAAGAAACTTCCACATGATTAAAACTCCACATGATTAAAACTCAAAAATAAATTCTTGATATCAGCAATAATTGGGCTAACCCGCAAACATACCCTTAGAACTAATTGCTCTAGACATGATGTGAAGTAACTCGTGAAAGTGCCTATAGTCCTTTTATTTTTATGGTGACACTTAATCTAGGGGTTCAACTCAGGTTAGTAGGGTATAAGATCAACCGCCCTAGGCTCCATTTGACCGGGATTGGGCCCATGGGCTGGGTTCAAGCCAATTTTGTCCCAATATATAAAAGCTTTGGGCCTGAGCCAATGTGTCATATTAGAGTCCTGTGGCCCTATCTTATAATTTTCAATATAATTTCCAAGAGTCCATAATAGGTTTTGGCTTAGAGCATGTTCGATAATGGGTAAAGAATCTATAGATTTGAAGATTCCTCTATGGTCCTGGAAAAGGGATTCCTCATTGAGGATTTGTATGGATGAAGATTGTACTTTTTTCTCCTTTATTTATTATTATTTTTTTTAACAATGGAGGGTGTCCTAACTCTTTGGGCCAGAATAATCCCTACGGGCCTAAGAGGAGCCGGATATATCCCATGTGACACTAGGTTGGTAGTGCAATTTCAAACCCTCTACCTTCGGGTGGAAACCATGGTTCTAGGCCAACTGAGCTACCTCTCGAGCTTGTGAGGATTATACTCTAATATCAATGCAAATTGTCCATGTAGTTGAGAAAAAATGGTATCAATGCATAAATCTACAAAAATGAGGGTTTCCAAATTCGGGTTTGGGAGGGTGGGTTGGTGTTGCCATTGTCGTACCTAATATCCTAAAAAAAATTAGGGCACATTTGGGAACCATCCACTAGATGATTCCTCGCCCTTTTTTCCTTGCTACTGAGGAATGCCCTCTTTTGGTGCTACTCATTGTTGAAGAAAAGGCAAGGCCGATGGATTTATCAGGTCCTGTTCCTGAAAGTTTTTGGAGGTTTTCAAGCATCTCATTTCGCCTTGGAAATAATCTTCTAATCTTCCTCAATGCTGGGCCTTTATCACTAAGACCCAATGACAATAATGATTCAGGAGCCGGTTCCAGTGTGGGGCTACATCATCTTCCGAAATCTGGCATTAGTGTAGTTATTATTGTTGGCTCTATTTTGACTTTTGTGACGATTGTGTTAAATTAAGAGCCATTGGTGACATCTTAACAAGTAAATTAAGAGGCTGTAATGGATAATGGTCATTAATTTCTCATTTCCCTTTCTTGTTTTAATTAGCTAGTTAGTCATTCTTCCTTGTTAACTATCCTTGAAATATAACATGTAAGACTACTACTCTTTGAAATGAGACAAAAGTATGGGCGTTTGGATCACAACTCTTGACTATATGTCTATGAAGTGTAGATTTCAACACCATGGCTTCTGTATGATATTTGCATCTTTTCTTGTGAATGCCGAAGGCGACAAAACAGAAAGTAAGAGGGGCATTCTGAGAATCCAACTCAGGACCTCTCACATCCAAAGCGAGAATCATACCACTAGATCAAATGTCCTACTTTGTTTGGTTTTAGTTAAATTAAGTTTCAATCTTTCTTTAACTTCAAATTAATTCACATATAATGTGTTTTATTTTTTACGCTCGCAAGTACCAGTTTTGTTGAATGCCAGTTGACCCGGGTCTAAATCAGCATTTCACAAAAATTTGTCATCTTTTATTTTGCCCATTTGACCGAGATTATGAGAACAAAACAGAGGTGTGATCCTATGCGCGAGATTATGAGAACAGAACAGAGGTGTGCTCCTATGGGTGCAGCGCACATGAAGCATTCCATGCGTGCTCGCTGTTGGGCTTCCATGGGGATGGGCATGGGGGATTGAAAGATCTGGTTGAAGCCCCATTTGACTATGTGCATAAAAACAGCTCCGTTTGATCTTCCTAACACTTTCATCTATGGCCCACAAAGTTTCACAATCTAAAATGGGTATATAGTTGATCCAATGGTCTAGTCCATTCAGATGGGGTGCAAATCCAAGGGATTTGTGACTATTGGGGAAGGGGGTTGTTTCCAGTCAGATGGACCATTGTTGGGCCCCTATAGGCCGCACACAATGTGCATGGGATAATTTCTCCATGAGAACATGCAACTTCAAAGAAAGATTACTCAGTTTTACAAAGTGTCCATTTGGATCTTCTTAAATTGAAAGATTACTTGGAACAAGACCTGAGTACTTTAAAGCAAGGTATGTACCTACGTAGGCTTCTCTTCACCTATATCAGCATGATTTTATATAGAGCTGAAAAACAATAAAATCTTGTGCATCTGCCTGCTTTCTTTATCAGACCATCACAATGATACTGTCTTGATTTTTAGATGATTGATAAATTAATGCTAATGTGATGCCCATAGGCCAATATTTAAGTTCAGGAAACGGATCTTTGGACCAATTAGGGAGTCAGATCAGATGACAACCCATTCCTCCAATAAAAAAAAAAATCCTATCCCCCATGTGGCACCCCCTGATTGGTCCAAACAGGAGATCCAAATCCGTCAGTTCATCCCTTAGATGATGCCTACTAATTGTTTTTCTTTTGGAAAAGAATGGTACCTAGCTCAATGCTTCTTTATTCGGTGTACCCAACACTGTTTTCAATTCATCCATATCTATTTGTCGTGTGGCAAAAGATGAAAAAAAAGAAAATTTGTCACCACAGCTACAAACTAAGGGTTTATGGTGTGGCTCTTAGATGAAAAAAAAAAAAAAAAAAGTCACCACATCTACAAACTTAGTGCTGAAAATCTACTTATGGATACATAATCCCATTAAATCATCAATTGCATCTAAACTTCAGGTTCAAGACTTTCAAGGATCATAGTTCTATTTTCCCTAACCACAGATTAATCACATATATAGCTTATAAGCCTCTTTAGTTACATAAACATGATAGAATAGCAGTGCAAATGCATTTGGAAGCAATCAAATATGACAGTAAGTATAAAATTCTTGGGCAAACTGATACTTCCATTGATTAATAAGGAAAACACCACACCACAGAAGTGCACAAATACAACAAAGATTACACAGCCTAGGGATAACGAATCACTTTCCAAGCACTTCATGGAAGTAAACAATAATGTAGTTAATAGAAAAACACATCTTAAAGGATGGTCACACAATGCAGTTTGTAAACTAGTTCTTACAGATTATAGAGGTAAAGTAGTCCCGAATCTACATCTGTGGTGTCTTCGATGATGTCTTGGCTAAAACAATCTGCTAAGCCGTTCATGGGTTGTCTACAAATTTGGTTTGGAATCGGGGACATTGAATTTGGGAGTCAGAGACACTCCAGTCGATGTGGGCCACCTCCTTGACAAAGTTGGCTATGGTCCCCATGAAGATGATCTGAACAAGCCCAAATAGCAGCCCAAGTAGAAGGTCCTCCCAAAAGCCTTGATGGGCCCAACCTGTGATCCAGTTCTGAATCACCAGGGCGCAGAGTCGAGAAGCTTCTGCACACTGATCGAGGCTTGGAAGAGGGGGACCGTCCCTTTTGTTTTTGTTTCTTTCTTGACTGCCTCTCTCCGCACTCCTCTACCATCCTTTTTCCTCTTTTGTTTTGGTTTTTATCCTTCTCATGTCACGTCAGGATATGAGATGAAGAACTTTGCTGACAAAGTGCCTTTTTCACTTTACATCTAACTTAAAAGAAGGCCTTTCTTTTGTAATAACCTTTACAAAAGCAGAGGCGGCTACGGTTCGGGCCTTCTGCATGTAGGACGTAAGACGACCACACGAACTGCCTTTGTGTTCTTTTGTTTTGGGAAAAGATCATTACAATAAAAAAATAAAAAGGGATTTTTATCAAAAAAGTGTCCCTAAACATGTATTTGCCGGTTTTAATCAGAAATACACAAAAACACCTTATTGGTGTTCGTACGAGAGTTTTGGACGACTATACCCTCCAGTTTACCGAACTACATTCTCATCTCTCATTCTCCTTTCTCTCTTTCCCTCTTCGCTCCTTGCATCTCACCTTCCATTCTCGTTTGCGCCAATTTCGTCCCTCTCTCCATTCTCACAGATTCTGTAATGCCCCAATTCCGGATACCGATAAAGTTGTTCGAATATCCGAAGTTGGCGCGCTACTTCCCGAAAAATCCGAGAACTTTCAAGATCGTAGGTCCGCAGTGAGGTCCAATTTAAAACTTTTAGACGATATACTAACATTAGTTAAATTGCAGAAGCATAGCAAGTAATGCGGAAGCAATGAGTATCAATATATGTATTAAATGAGAGCTGAACAGCAGTCTAGTTTAAAGGTGTTAAATGTTAAGAGCAAAGGTTAATTAAATTTATGATAACTACCCGACTCGCCTACAAAATTCTCTCAAACCCAAATTAAAGTAATCTCTCAAAACCCTGGTAGTAGCTCTCTGTCCTCCGGCTCGACATCGAGGTCGGCCAGACCCCGCGCGAACTCTCCAGCTACGGGCGCTTCTACGAGCGCAAGCACATCCTTTGCGATCTCTGGGTCAAAGCCTAAGCACCAAAGATGGGTCAGATCTAAAAGATCTGGCAAGTCACAGTATACCAATAACATATGACATATATATCAAAAGAATAGAGACAGGTATATAAATTAAGGAGTAACAAGGTAAATGAACTAGGCAGTTGAGCAAGATAAGCATAAAGAATCAGGATAATATACAACATCTAATCTACTACAAAATGGCACATTCACAAGAGCTGGAATACCGCGGGATATTATGCCGCGGCCCTTCCATATTGAACACAGTTGCGGCGGGGAATCTCACCAGTGCTGGGAATTACAAACCCCGCATATCACTCAATCATCTCAAACACTCATCACTATAGACCGGACCTGGTATCACACCGTCCGTCTTAACAACATAGCTCATCATGATAGCTTCTCAACACTCGTAATAGCTCCTACCGGGGATGATCAGTCCACAGGCTGAGCTTAAATCAACCGAGTGAATGTCTATGCCGACTCGAGAATAACTCTAAGGGTCTGTGTCTGTCTAGGCTTTGCCTTGCATGAACAAGGTCCTAACCAAGTCTCTAAGAGGTTCATATATCCATCCGTCTATGGATTACAATCCAAGTCCGAGCCCACTCGTTGGATCCATACCAAGGCCCATCAACACATGGCCTGGTCTAGAATGGTCCAAACGAGGTAACATATTCATTTCTACTGATAAACATCTCATTCTCATCCAGCATTAGTTATAATTCCAATATAAACTACTTCTCCAATCTAAGGGTACACACATCCATACTTAGACCCAATAAGGGCCCGCTAGCCACAGACACGGGTCAGTGTTGGGGGCAAATGTGTCTTTAGGTGGGAAGGTTCTAGAATGGTGCTTTTTAGGAAGACCCCCCTATAGTAACCATTATTTCCTAGCTAGGGCCTCCACTAACCTACTAGCCCAAGAATTACAAAAGACTCCCTAAAAACCCTATTACTAAAACAACTAGTCTAACTCAACTTAGGAGATTAGTACATAACTACCCTGATTAACCCCTAATTAACATAATTAGCTAATAATTAGTATTAATTAGTATTCAAAAACTCAATTAGAGGGCCCACAAAGAGTGGGGCCTCACAGATTCCCTCTCTCTTTCTCAAAAATCACTCAACAAAAGTCTCTCTTGGAGATCGATTGCAGAGGAGAGTAGAAATCCCCCCATCTTTCTCTTTCTCTTTCCCTCCTCATTCGTGGCTAGCGGGAAGAAGTTATGATTTGGATCTCAAGTGGGGCCATCGTTGTTCACCAAAGAGCACCAGAGAAGAGGCCAAGCATTTTTTAATCTAATTCTGCTGGTGGTAGAACTCTTGGATGATGGAGAAGAAAGAACAAGGGCAGCCCATCCGAACTGACGACCTCTGCCGGAGTCGTTGTTATAGAAACCAATCATCGAAGGATCTCTTAAAGCTGACCGGAGAAGGGGGCTCCGCATCGATTTAGGTTTGCCGATCGTCGCTGCCGATATGCAGAACTTCTTGCCATGATGGGAGAAGACAAAACCCTTGGGCAGAGGATTAGAGAAGAGCAGATTGGAAGGTGGAGGCTCAGGTTTCTGTTTCCATTGTCCGAGTGCAGATGCACCCACCGTCGCCGAAGAAGATTGACAAAGGGTGATGGGTTTGTGATTCCCACACCTTCAACTAACTCGTTGAAGACGGCTTCAGTAATCCTCTCTCTCTCATTCGTCTTTGATTTTTGCATTTTCTCTTATTTTTTGGGGATCTGTTTTGCTAGTGAATTAATTAGGTTTGGTTGATTTGCGATCTTCTTGTGGTAGATGTCTGTTTTGATAGTGAATCTAGGTTCTAATTGATTTGCATAATCCTTTTTAGCACTCCTTTGCATGTCCCTCATTCTACAGTGAGAAAAGCTCATCTAGAGGCATGTCCCTCCCTTTATTTGGGTCTCTCGTGATAAACAAGATTCTTTGCAATATGTTCCACTGCTGTATTGTTGCAATGTGGAGCCATAGCCTACTGTTAGAAAAGCCAATTTCCTTTAGGAGGATTCAGACTTTGAAATGAAACATATCCAAGTCTTTGGTGCTTATGTATGATATCCTCCTTGCTCGTTGATGAATGAAGTGCTGCTGGACCTTTCCTTTAAAATTTGAGGGGGTAGGGACCATTACCTTCACTGCCACCACTAAAGCCTTGTCGTCAAATCCTGAAAAACTCAGTATGTTGGGAAGGAAGTAACACATCAATTGTGAGTTTTTGTTAGACTATTGACTGACACAAGGTGGTTAGGAAATTCAGGAATATGAAGAACAATAGGCAAAGAAAGTGAAAACGGAACAAAATAGAAAAATTAGATGGAAATTGAGAGGAAACAAGGTAGCATTTAGCTGGTCATCCAACTTAGGTGAGGCTTCAGCATCCTTATGTATTTATACTATGAAAATAATATTTTATGTATTTACAACAAACCCCTACTACCAAGTGTTTGGAGAAAGAGAGTTAAAGAAAAGGTAGGTTTTAGTGAGGTGACTCCCAACTCAGCCGGATCTTTTTTCTAATGCCCAACTGACTTCCTGAGTTGGCATTGGTAAAGCTATGGTCTTTTCACGCACATCAAATGAACAAGTGACGTGGACTTTTCTGAATGAAAAAGCTCTAATGCCATTTTCTTAATAACATGAAAGCTCTCCAGAACTGTGTTTTCAAAGGGCCAATGTGTTCTTTCATGCACTCTTACATGTAGTTTTATACAAAGTATTTGTTTGGTTGTAAATGTTTGACTATCACTGCATCAACTTCTCCGAATTCAAATTCCTATGGACCAAGTCTAGTATAATTGTTGAGTGTTCTTCAACCTTGGTTCTTCCATTTTCTAAATGTCATATACAGAAACTTTGTATTATTTATCTAAACAATGAAATTATTTGAATTATTGAGGATACGTGATACAAACATGTTTAAGATCCATCCATTCATGTGCACTATGTTCTCAAATTAGTGGTTTTCCGTCACAGGTTTAGGAGGTGAAAGCAGCAAATTTAAGTATCAGTCTTGTTCATCGTATTGCAAGCGGTGTTGTTGATCCAAATAAAGTTGAAGGGATCTTGTTTATTATCTTCTATTTTGTTCTTTAGATTATGGAGTTTTTGTCCAAGGCAGCCAACTTACTGTTGCTGCAAGTAGTGGCCTAGCTTGTGTTGGGGGGTTTGCTTTGTGGATTAGAGATTGGTTATTTTTTATTTGATGAACTGATGAGTAGGGTCTGCAAAAATGATATTTGATCATTTAGGCTTTTGTTAGATGCTTATTGAAGGTTGAAAGATGCATGTGACAACATTTGTAGTACATTTAGTGATAGGGATAAGAAAGACAGTAGTTCAGAATTTTGGCTTTAGGTCACTTTTGGCTAGGGTTCAACTATAGGCTCATTACGCCATTCTTTAAATTTGGTTAATAGGTGTCTAGCACATGTCCCACAATGGGTAATCCTGAAATGTACGTGAGTTGACGCTTTTGGCTAATAAAATTGTTACACCCCAACCCGAGTTAATCAAGTTTAACTCTAATTAATCGCGATTAATGCATCTTAAGCATGATTCGTCGATTTAATAGTGATTAACGACTAACTGGATCAAATTAGTCTTAAATGAATGAGTTAAGCATAATGAACAAGTTTGGAAGAGATTGATTTACTCACGTTAAATTTAGACTCAACTTGATGGAATTAAGGACTATTCCGTAAATACGGATTTGTGCGTATTTCGTCGAATGCGGTGAAATTTGATACCATCGTGTGCATTTCGACGAGTACGTCAACTTTCATAATATACACGTTTTCGTTTGAATTGAAATGAGTCAAGTGGGTCTTAGATTGACTCAAATTGTAAATGGATAGAGATTATGAGGTTCATATGCAAAATGCATAGGATAGGTGTCAATGAACCACTTTGCATGTTATTAGGTGTTTCATTCCTGTGATGGTTCATTCCAGCAACGTTGAACAAGGGGAAGAATAGCTTAGGACTTCTTCTTCACTTCTTTGCTATCAAGAGTAAGAAAGGAGATTGTTCAAGTGCTTTTGAAAAGGAAACAGTGATCTTCATCTCTTCCCCATTATCTTCTTTCCTAAGTTGACTGATTTATGCTTGGAGGTTGGTGATTTTGATTTCAAAACTCAAAGAACAAGTGGTTTTTGTGTTAACTCACAGCAAAAGGCAAGTATAAATAATGATTTGTGTTTAGTATGGTGTTTCTTGAGTTTTTTTGTCATTTGGTCTACACCTTATGTTTAGAATTTTATTTGAGTTGTAGATTGTTTAAATGGATTGCATTATGAATAGAAGTGTGATTTTGATGTGTATGGAGATGGTTATTGATGGGGGAACAGGAGGTTCCATTTTGATTATGCAGGTTATGAAGTGAATGTAGAGAAAGAGGGAAAGAAAAAGATTGGTTTCAGGTTCTGCAACTGGATTCGTTACAGGTCCGATCGATCGGACTGTCACTTAACTATGACAAAATTCGGATCATAAATGGATTATGGATTGTGAAAATTGGTCCTCTTTTGGAGTTAGATTTTGGTTTAGGATCATAAATGGATTATGAAAAGTAGTTTAACGACTAATTCTAGTACGGTTAATGAATAAGGGCTTGATTACTATTCTATAAAATATTGTCTTGGATTTTATCCAAAGAAAAGTGTATGTTAACCAAAAGGTTAACCAAGGTAATGATTATAACTCAATGGTACGATTAGCTTCCAACACTAATTGATAATACGTTGGTAAATGTGTACAGAGTTCTTATAAATGCAGAATGTCTTTCTGAATTTAAAAGACAAAGCCTATTGGTCATCTCAAGACTCATCTCAAGGCTAATAGTATTGTTTTACCACCATGGATGTTGATTAAGGGATTTTAATGTACAAAATTCATCTAAACTGTGATGTCATAAAAAATAGCATGTACATTAAATAACTGGAACATTGATTTGTGTCCAAGTTGAATTGTAAATCGAAATTAAATGGAATCCGTTAATTGTAATGGAACGGAATTGTTATATTGTTAATGTTGAGTCTGGCACTACATGGTGATTTCTGTAAGCTCATTGAAGCTGTATCTGCTGTAGCAGAAGATTTGGGGTGCTCCAGAACTCCGTGGTGATATCAATTGTCCCTGGCCCGGACTCTGATAAGTCCCACAATATATGAATCCTTTCGTGTGGAAGATGGAAATCCTTCCTATTATGGAAGATGGAATATGATTTGAAATTGAAATGCTAATGTAGTTTGCCAAATAAAAGACTCTTATTGATTGTGAATGAGAATTGTATTGTCTAACCATGAGTTAGATGAATGAAAGGTGTCATTAACATGTTTAATCATAAGATTGTTTATACATTGCTGAATTATCAAAGTCATATTGTTATTGATGGCATTACAGGCACAACTGCCCATGCCGGTCCTTCAAAGGCCACAGCGCCACCGGAGACATCCATTACGGCTCCTCCAGGAAGATTAGTTGAATGGAAATGATAGGAAACAAATGAGAGTTTGAAAGAGAAAACTTTCTTGTAAATAGAATGGAACTTTACACTTTTAATCCTTGCATTGTATATAAATATGCAAGTGATTAGTTTGTTCATAGTGTAAATGATTTTGTGTATTACTCAAGCAATGTATATTTGTTATTTCCGCATAATGTGTTTTTGGTATCCCTAGTGAATTTTATGCGTTGAGATTCATGGGAGTAAGTATGCGACGCGACTCGGGGTTATCTCGGATTAAGTATAATCTCGGGCTCGGATCATGTCAAAGATTCTCTAACTTTCTGCTTTCACAATGAAACCATTTGTGAATCAAGCTAGGAACATCCCCAACAGGGCTTTTATTTAGACTGTTTGGGTGTGAAAGTTTAGGCTGTACAACCATTCTCCAACTTCATTTGTCTAGTACAAATCAAGTTGATCCCAACAGCATTTGGGCCATATTTTAACCCAATTTCAGCCTTTGTTTAGGCTAATTTTGAGCCCATTTATATCCACTATTCAGACAGTTTGGGTGTGAAAGTTTAGGCTGTTGGGCTTCCTGTTCTTGGGCTAGTTGGATATAGAGTTTAACAGCATGGTGGGCTCATGTATTACATATGTACAACTATTTAGCTCTCGAAACCTTCCGTTTGTAAGAGCCCATTTGTGTTTGGGGGATTCTTTGTTTTGTGTCTTATTGGGAGGTTATGTCATCAAACCTTCTTAAATCTGTGGAAACTTATTCTAGATTAAAAAATTGATTGGTGCATTCAGAAGTTTCAGATTTACATAAGCAGATATTAAAAATGAAAAAATCTCTGAAAAGTTGTTTTACTTCCAATTTGAAAAGAAGAAGTAGTTGTTAATGCAATTACAAAACTAAAGCACCCCTATTTCCTGTTTGCCACTTCATGCTCTTTTAAACATGTTCAACTTATATGCTCTCTTTTAAATTTCAGGTATTGTTTCTAGAGTACACGAATGTTGTTCACCTTGATCGAAGGTCATGCACATGTCACAAATGGGACCTTCTAAGTATTCCTTTTTCACTCAGCATTTGCTCCAGTGATTGTTATCGAGCAACTTATATTGATGTTATCAGTGCCATGCACGACGGAAACTCGAGGGGTCTTAGAAGTGTCAAGCGTGTTTTGCCCTCAGTGGCAAGACAGACAGCATAGATGAACGAAAAAAATCGGAGATGAATGGAGGACAAAATTAAGTAACAAGTAACGTGCTCGCATTGCAAGAAGCGTAGTCATAATAGACAAACATGTAGAGATCCACCTCCAAGAGGATGAATCATCATTTTCCTCTTTTTTTTGGATGAAATATAATTTCAACTTGTCCACATCGTTGTTTAGATTTCAAATGTTGAAATACTTACCAGGGGGGAACATATTTTGATTTATATTTTAGATGTATCCTAAATAACTAGAGGAGAACATAATTTGTATATTTTGATGTATCCTCAATAACTAGTTTCATAACGTTTTGCTTTAATGTACAGGAGCTCCCTTTACAACAGATTCTTTTTCAAAGCCTTAACATTTCTGATTAGTGCTTGAAGGTTTGAAAACTCGGGACGTGTTGTTTAAGGGTCCCAAATCAGATCAACAATATGACATCCACCAACACAATCAACAATTATGATGTTAGAGCCTTTTTCTTTCATTTTTGTTGTCCAGCAATGAGATTGACCCTAACTATAAATTGGGATACATAAACAATGAAAAAGGCTCACAAATTTCACCCAGATTGGTGATTTCTAAAATTTTTTCAAAATGATATCGTTAAGATCCTTTAGAGTTTTCAACAAGATTGACCCTGACTATAAATTAAGATACATAAACAATGAAAAAGGCTAACGAATCTCACCCAGATTAGTGATTTCTAAATTTTTCTGATAACGATGTCGTTACAATCCTTAAGAGTTTTTCGCTCCAGCATCGACATTGGCCCTGACTCTATATTGACATACATAAACAATGAAAAAGACTAATGGAGGTTACCATAAATACTAAATAGGAAATATTCCAACAACGAAATCGTTACTGTCCTTTAGAGTTTTCAGTCTCAAATTTGTTATCCAGCAAGTTGATGGCCTCGATTTTAAAATGTGATATTTAAACAATGGGAAAGACTCATGGATGCTGCTCAGATTCATATGGCAGTCTATTCATGTAAAGCAAGAAAACGACAACAGGAAGGTTCGAACCTTTTGGGTATTCTGAAATTTGGCTCAGGAAGTGCAGGTCTGCAAGGTTCGAACCCTCCTCTTGCGGGTTCGAACCTTTGGGTATTCTGGAAACTGGCTCAGGAAGTGTAAGTTTGCAAGGTTCGAACCCTCGTCTTGAGGGTTCGAACCTTTGTGCTGTCTGGAATTTAGCCCAGAGATTCCACTCATCAAAGGTTTGAACCCTCCTCTTAAGGGTTCGAACCATCACCTTTTTCACTTCCCAGGCCAAATTCCAGAGAGCGTAAAGGTTTGAACCTCCGCATCAAGGGCTCGAACCTTCCATATCTGCCATTCCTGGGCCAAATTCCAGAGAGCCTAATGGTTCAAACCTTTTTTTGAGGGTTCGAACCTTTGTTTTTTGCACTTCCTGGGCGAAATTCTAGAGAGTGGAAAGGTTCGAACCTTCGCATCGAGGGTTCGAACCTTCCATATCTGCCATTCCTGGGCCAAATTCCAGAGAGCCCAATGGTTCGAACCTTTATTTTGAGGGTTCGAACCTTTGTTTTTTGCACTACCTGGGCCAAATTCCAGAGAGCGGAAAGGTTCGAACCTTCGCATCGAGGGTTCAAACCTTCCATATATGCCATTCCTGGGCCAAATTCCAGAGAGCCCAATGGTTCAAACCTTTGTTTTGAGGGTTCGAACCTTTGTTTTTTACACTTCCTGGGCCAAATTCCAGGGAGCGGAAAGGTTTGAACCTTCGCATCGAGGGTTCGAACCTTCAGATTTCGCCCTTCCTGGGCCAAGATCCAGAGGGCCTAAAGGTTCAAACCTTCACATAAGAGTTCGAACCTTCAAGTTAATCCATGATGGGCCTTTTCAACACAACCCAATGGTTTCAAGTCAGTTTGACCCTATGTAAAAACGCCCCTCCCTCATCCCTAATAACTTGAATTCACAGTTGCATTCCAACCCTAGCGCCCAAATGGTTGTACCCCTCTTCGTCCGCAACTCTTCTTCTCGGATATTTGCAGAGCCATTTTCATACACTCATTGTGAAGGCCTCCGTTTCTCAGGTTTCTTGCAAGGATTGCTAGTTGGGATGGCTCCTCGGAAAATTTGGGGCTTTCGAAATCCATATTATGAACTTAAAATATGCTATTTTTCAGTTAATTGAGATGTTTTCAACTCAGACACTTTTTCAACTCAGTTAAGAAAATCTACACAAACCTTGCTGAGTATCCCTGTTTATGGCACTGGTTAACCCACTTCCCGAGGGAGTTTTGGACGAAACTTGGGGGTTTCGAAGTCCATATTATGAACTTCAAATCTGAAATTTTTGGGTAGGAATCAATCGCCTTTGCCTCATTTTCAACTCGCGCACTTTTCCTATCCTATCGGTCAAATCTGCTGAAATCTTGCTGAGTACCCCTGTTTTGGGCACTGATTAACCCACTTCCCGAGGGAGTTTTTGGACTAAATTTTAGGCTTTCAAAGACCATATTATGAACTTCAAATCAGCTAAGTTTTGGTTAGAAACAAACGCGTTTGGCTGGTTTTGCACCCGCGCACTTTTCCAACAAAGTGGGTTCAGTTCTGCTGAAACCTTGAAACCTTGCTGAGTACTCCTATTTAGGGCATTGGTTAGCCTACTTCCCGAGGGAGTTTTTGGCTGAAATTTTGGGGTTTCAAATTCCATATTATGAACTTCAAATCTGCATTGTTTCGATAGGAATCAATCGCGTTTGGCTGGTTTTGCACTCGTGCACTTTTCCAACACAGTGGGTTCAGATCTGCTGAAACCTTGAAACCTTGCCGAGTTTCATACTATCATCTGAATGTGGGTTGATGTTAAGATCTCCCATCTTAATCTCATATTTTGTGATATGGTTTTCATCAATATTGGATGAGTATAGTAGACATTAATGGGGGTACAATCCTACATGTTATGTAAGGTTGAGAGTTGACACACTTTTGTAGTTCCTAGGTGTGTTTGTATAATATAAGTTCAGTTCATTGAAAAAGAAGCAATTGCGACATGTGTATTTCTTGTATATGATCCATGCTCAGGTGCATGTCTTCCCAGAATAGTAAATGGTTGTCTTACTCTAAACATTACCTTGTCCACATCGTTGTTTAGATTTGAAATGTTGAAAATACTTACCATGGAATCGAACATATCTTGATTAATATTTTGGATGTATCCATCATAACTAGAGGAGAACATAATTTGTATATCCTGATGTATCCCCAATAACTAAACAAGAACTCATTTTGATTCAGAGGTATCCGTTAAAGCAAAATAACCCATACCGTATGCAAAATGAGTTCTTGTCTAGTTAAAAGCAAGAGGGATGTGTTTTTATAGGTTTAGTTCATAGAAGAAGTAGAAGAAAAAACTGGAACTAATACTAGGGAACTCGTGACCCAAGTGTAGAATCTGCAAGCGGCAAACTATACCAATTGGGAAAATGTATTTATGAGCCAAATCCGTGAGCCTTTCTCGTTGTTTATGTACCCCATTATGAAGTCATTGTCATTTTGTTGTTGGAGACACAAAATGGGCGAAGAACCTATAAGTAATTGTAATGATATCATTATAAAAAAAATTTGAAAACTAGATTTTGAGTGAAATTGTGAGTCTTTATTATTGTTTATGCATCTCAATATAAAATCACCATTATTTTCTTGTTGGACACAAAAAAATGATGAAGAAACTATAAATGATGGTAACGATATCGTTATCAAAAAACAATGTCAGGCACAAAATTCAATTCGTATGAGTAGGAATTCAAGTTCGTATAATGTTAGGCTTGTGATTTTAACTTACTACGATGATTGATCCCCTTTTCTTTTGTTTCCTAGTCATGTTTTTTTTATGGTTGGTGAGAGATGTGGGCTCATTTATCATGTAGAGATTGGATCCAAATTATTTTTTGTGATACTTGACTTTTGATATTAAGTTGAAGTGTCAATCGTGAATGAATAATTATTTTTTTACTTTCATTTCTACAATTCTACTGCTGTGGTTCATGGCATCACGATTCTGCTATTATGACATGACAATCGGGTCAAGTTGGAATGTCTGTTGTTTTTGTTTCTGTATTTCTATGAAAGATTCTCTTGTGCTTTAGCTGTTGATTCTTCATGGCAGCATGCATTCTCTTGTTTTACTGATTCCTGCTGTTGTGGTTTGCGATTAAACAGATTAAAGAGCTTGCTTCGATGATACAAAAGGTCAGAACTTAAAAATTGAAATGATGAACGTCAACAATTTGCAATTAAACAGATTTAGGCTGAACAACCATTCTCCAACTTCATTTGTCTAGTACAAATCAAGTTGATTCCAACAACATTTGGGTCATATTTTAACCCATTTGCAGCCTTTGTTTAGGCCATAATTTAACCCTCCTCTTGAGGGTTCGAACCTTTGGGCAGTCTGGAATTTGGCCCAGAAAGTCCACTCCTTGAAGGTTCAAACCCTCCTCTTGAGGGTTTGAACCTTTGGGTATTCTGGAAACTGGCTCAGGAAGTGCAGGTCTGCAAGGTTCGAACCCTCCTCTTGAGGGTTCGAACCTTTGGGTATTCTGGAAACTGGCTCAGGAAGTGCAGGCCTGCAATGAGAGTTCGAACCTTTGGATATTCTGGAAACTGGCTTAGGAAGTGCAGGTCTGCAAGGTTCGAGCCCTCTTCTTGAGGGTTCGAACCTTTGGCCTGTCTGGAATTTGGCCTAGAGATTCCACTCCTCAAAGGTTCGAACCCTCCTCTTGAGGGTTCGAACCTTTGGCTGTCTGGAATTTGGCCCAGAAAGTTTTGGGCAGAATTGAAAGGTAGTTTTGCCACTGAGTCATCCACGGAAGATGGGATGTTACTCCTTGATGTAGAGTCAATCTGTAGGGCCCTATGATATTGATATTGCTCTAATGAAACTTGTTTGCAGGTTGGAGAAATGACTTTTATTCTTGCAAATATGTTTGCTTTACTTACATTTTCTACTAATAAGAAACGTTAAGGCCTTAAAAGAGAATCTACTGTAAATGGAGCTCATGTACATTAATGCAGAATAACTCATAAGTTCTTCTCTAGATATTGAAGACAAGTTGAAGTTATATCTCATCCATAAAAAGAGGAAAATAATGATTCACGATGAGAGTTCGAACTATGGGCACCTCTGGAAAATGGCTTGGTTTGAGTACTCCCAACCAAGGTTCACGAATATCACCCAGTTCGAACTATGGGCACCTCAATTGTATAGGACCATAACCGACAAAATCCAAACATCAGAAGCTTCCATTCTACTGAACCATCACACATAACATTTTGGTTTGGTAGGTGTACTTGTTTGTTAGGCCATTGCTTTTATTTAAGGAGTCTTTTGTCAATGAGTTGATCAATGAAAAAAAATACAAAACAGAGGTAGCGTTTCAGATTTCTCTGTGTCTCATGTATATTTTTTTGCATATTAAAAGTAAAAGCCATCTTGTTCATTAAGAGCATAAGTCTTGCCAGACCAACACCCAAAATATCCACCATATGATTGAATCACCGTGGAAAAGGAAAGAGGTTCACAAACAAAGTCGTCGTCCGACTTTGAGGCTCTAAAGTGAAGGGTTGGATAATGTGATTAGAGTGATCTTTGGCCATCTCCCTAATCCAAACTCTAGTTTTTTTTTTTTAGATACATAAATAATGAAAAAGGCTCACGGATTTCACCCAGACTAGTGATTTCTAAATTTTTTAATAACGACATCGTTACGATCCTTTAGAGTTTTATCTCTCAATTTGTTGTCCAGCAATAAGATTGACCCTGATTATAAATTGAGATATATAAACAATGAAAATGGCTCAGCGCGTGCACTTAACAGTAAGGTTCGAACTCTCCTCTTAAGAGTTCGAACTTTTGGGCTCCTTGGAAAATGACTCAGCTGGATGTGTTACAGGAAGGTTCGAACTCTCATATTGAGAGTTTGAACCTTTGGGTTTCCTGGAAAATGGCTCAACGCGTGCATCCATAGGAATGTTCGAACTCTCCTCTTGAGAGTTCTAACCTTTGGGTTCTCTGGAAAATGGCTCAGCGCGTGCACTTACAGGAAGGTTCAAACTCTCCTCTTGAGAGTTCGAACCTTTGGGCTCTCTGGAAAATGGCTTGGCTTTTGCTGTAAAGTTTTTTATAACGATATCATTACGATCTTTAGAGTTTTATGTCCCTTTTGTTGCTGACGAGCAATGAGATTGGCCCTGACTATATATTGAGACGTATAAATAATGAAAAGACTCACGGAGGTTACCAAGAATACCAAATTACAAATATTCCAATAACGAAATCGTTACCGTCCTTTAGATATTTCAGTCTCAAATTTGTTATCCAGCAAGTTGATGGCCTCGATTTTAAAATGTGATCTTTATACAATGGGAAAGACTCATGGATGCTGCTCAGATTGATATGTTTAAGATTTATTGGCTTGATTTTTTGCCCAGTAGTGTGAATGAGACCTTTCAATCCAACCACCACCCCTTGATTGCCATGCCAATTTGATAGGAGTCCATCTAAGGATGGTTTATTCGCAGGAATTGGATTCCATCACCCCACATTTTAATGATTGTACATCTTAGTTTCCCAAAAGGAACCTATCCATGTAATTCGAGAGAGCATGCAAAACTCACTCCAAATCAGCACCCACTGTAACACTTGGGATTCAAAGAACTATTACACTACCTGGACTCAAAATTGTTGATTACAACACCAGAAAAGAGAACCCAATCAGAAAAAAGTTAATTTATTGAGCTGATTTCAACACCCAGAATGAGAACACAATCAAGAAAAAACTTCCATTGTATCCCCAATTATTGCTAGAAAGCCACACTACTGTTTTAAGCCACAACACAACATGAATTGCTTATAGTTTGTTACACAATTTCCATCCAATGGTCATAGTTTTATTGGAAAAAGACCTCCAAATCTGAGATATGATTTCCATTGTGGTTGCTCATCTGAGCAGGAAACGGGTGGATAGTATTGCCACAAATTCGTGACTCCATATTTTTGCTAGTAAACCTTAATGCACATTGGCTTGACCATGTGAATAAGTTGGCAAAAACATGGAACTGTAATAAGTTGATTCCATTTACGATAGGTAGGCAATCATCAAGTTTAACTTGCATTTTTTAGGCCATTACTAACTACATAGAAACCATATTGCTTCAATAGTTGATATAATTGTGAATGTTTTGTTAGGGATTTTGTATATTGCAATTTGATGGATGCATTATCATTTTAGCATCATTTGATTTACACACATATGCATTGATTTAGAAAAACTTGAAATCTTGATTTATACATGCATTGCTTTTAAGACTTATAAAAATGTTTATTTATGCATGTTTTGTTTTTATACTTGGATGCATTTTTATTTGAAAAAGAAGTTTTAGAAATCAAGCAAGCCTATGCTTTAAATCTTTCAAATCATTTTAGGCTTTTTGTGTTTCATGATTTTAACTCTCTTAGTTTGATTTAAATCATGATTCCAAGCTTGATTTAATGGCCCAAAAGTCCCCACATGAAAATACTTTGAAAAATATTATTTTAGGGATTTTTGGTCCCAGGCCTGGGTCGACCCGCAATGGGCGCGGTAGACCGGGCCCCCTGCGGGTCGACCGGGTAAAGAGACGTTGTGCTCTTTTCAAACGGTTAGTTTTATGACCGTTAAAGGCCAGGTCAACCGGGCACAGGGGCAGGTCGACCGGGGACTAGCCGTTGGGCAGTTTTGGGCTATAAAATGAAGTTCATTCCTTTGTCAAAGTTGGAAATTTTTAAGACATTATTGAAGTGTTTGGAGACAAGACAAAGGGGATGAACTAAAGGAGACCAATGAGTCATTTGGAGAGCTAAAGCTTGGATTAATGAAGTTAAATCTCTAAGTAAGCTTTACCTTTCTTAATCATATGTTATATGCTTTGTTTAAATTATTGGTAAATGAATTTTAACATTATAACTATGATGTGTTGAATCCACTCTTATTTTAATCTTTGATCTAAGTTGGATTGGATTCTTCACTTTGGTTTCAAACCAAGTTTTGTTTTAAAATCTTCATTAATCATGCTTAGCCTAAATCTTTGATTTCTTTTATAGCATGATTCATTTACTTGGTTGAATGACTAACTTAAAATTTGTTGTTTTCATTCATTTAAACCTTAGTCAAATTTGTTTAGTTTTGAAAACAACATTGTATATGCATCACATGTTTTAAGTTAGTCATTTTCATACAACTTGTGAGTCTTTGATTTTCATATCATTAACAAGTTGATATTCATACATGTGATTTGCATTAAACTTCAATCAAGTCTTTCTATGTGCTTTAAACTTTTAAATGCTTTGAGCATATTTTGATAGAGCCTTGTTTTTAACTTGATTGAAGTTATCACACACACACACATCATGAGCATACATCTTTGCATTCATTTTGTGTTTGTGTGAGTTGGTTTTTCACTTTCATATCCGCCTATTTTAGAGGCAAATTTATTGAGCTTTAATTGTATCTCTTAAAGTGTTTGTGTAGACACTACATTGAGAGAAAATCTTTTTATTGTAAAGGTTATTGCTTAGCCTAAGAAAAACATTAGTGTAGAGGTTATTGCTTAGCCTTGGAAAAACATCTTGTAAAGGTTGTTGTTTAGCCTAGAAAAACAACATTGTAAAGGTTATTGCTTAGCTTATTAAAAAGCATAAATAGTGGAAATTCGGTGGGGTGTTGGATCACAAGCCGGTAGTGGATGTAGGCATTGAGGCCGAACCACTATAAATCTTTGTGTGGTGGTGTTTGCTTGTGGTGATTGTTTTATTAGCTTCCACATTTTGTTTGATAATCATCATTTGTGACTAGTTTATTTTAAAGGAATTAAAATTGGTTATAATTGGTCACATATTGTAGCTCACCCTATTCACCCCCCCCCCCCCCCCCCCTCTAGGGTTAGGATCCCAGGACTTTCATGCTTTAGTCATCATCCTCATCCTCTTGATTATTTGGATGGTTGAATTTTTTAGCGTGATACATCTCAGCAACCTGAAAAGGATTTAATAGAACATTAGAGTTTGTTACTATAGAACAATGATAAAAATTGTGCAGGCTGAATGAATGACCAACAAATGGCAGATTTTGCTAAACCTGTGCGAACACCTGTGATTGGCATTTATATGAATCCAAGTAAGATATTGATACATTGAACATGTCAGAAAAATGCAATTGACTCCACAAGTTAAAACTTTAACATGTAAAATAGTTGCACAAACATCTCAGTTGTCCTAATAGCAATGGAGAGAGTTACAAAAGAGATCTTGTAATTAAGGATGTAAAAGGAAATCTTATTCTAGAAAAATCCAACCTTATTGCCAAAAGTGTCAATTCACAAAGCTAAATTGTAAGAATCTCACTAATCAATTAGGAAATTTCATGTGTTAGGATCTCTACCATTCAATGGGATAGAGAGCAACTTATCCAAACCATATCAAAGTGGTTCATCAGGTCCATGACATTCTTGAACACTTACAAAGAGTTCTACACTGGTTAGTTTCTAAAGCTACCATTCCACTAAAACAGGCCTTCCAGAAACTCATTAAAATCAGTCAATAAATCAGCCAATAAGTACAAATCAGTCAATAAATGGTTGCAACCATTTAGATTCTCACATTAAAATTAGATTTATTGCAACTTCGTTTCCATTAATCAGCTTCCCCTATAGACAATGTCATATCCACCCTGTCCAAGCACATTTCCAATTTGGTTTCAACTCATGCAGAAAATTATTCGCAATTCAATATGAGTCCTCTTTAGCAAAAATCATAGACAACATAAAGGATTTTCAATAATCTCATAGAAAATTTATATTTGAGAATTCTCATCTCATTCTCACTCGATCTTTAGGTCATTTAAGCCTCCTAACATTAGTTCTACACTTTTAACATGAGTTAAACCCTTTGAGATAATCATGTCATTAAGATTAAATTTCTATTGGACATTTAATCAAACAGTTAGGATTTGTAAAGGAACGGGGGGAAAACCCTCAAGTTGTGATTTATGAAGAGGAAGAAGGATAAGAAAAAAAAAATGACGACATCATATACATGTGTTGTGCTCCAACACTCGAAAAAGAAAAAAAAACCTTGAAAACAAAATACATGCAAACACTCAAGCTCGACCTAAAAACTATGAATAGGAAGGAAACGGAGAAACAAAAACCAATATATATATATACATACATATATATATTTGGTGCTCCAACAGTGGGGGGAAAAACTTGAAAATAAAATACATACCTTGAGAAGAAGAGCAGCGTAGGAGAGAGATAGAACTCGGTGGAAAGAAATGGAGGAGATGAGGGATGACAAAGTGAGAGACGAAGAGGAAGAGGGGGTTCATGTGAGGGATAAGCAGAGGACGGAATTGAAGGAGTAGTTTTGGGAAGAGACACTTTTAGGAGGATTTGATGAGAAGAGATCAGGGAAAGGGAGAAAGTGAGCAAAAAGGCGGGAGAGGAAAAATGGGGAAGAAAGAAGAATCAATCGACCCTGTTCCTGTTCTCTTCTCATCAAATCCGAATTTGTAAATTCGTCCAAATACCTCGTAAGAACACTGAATTTGTTGTTTTGGTGTAGTTGTGATTAAATCCATCTCATACAGGTTTAGCAACAATTATTTGGTAACAATCCCATATATATATAGAGTAGCAAGCGACACACAAGTGCTATTATAAATTCATGCCAATTGCCGGATATTGGATTAAAAAAAAAAGAGATCTTTGAGTATAGCAAGCGATATAAATTCATGCCAAACATTAGATATTAGAATGAATGAACAATAAAATATTGGCACCAACTTTATAAGAAGCAAGTAGAAACTCACCACCATAAATCCATAGGTCACAGAAGTTTTCTTCATAATTTTAAAAAAATTTGGAAACTTGGAGGATTTTGAAAAAGCGTTAGCATTATCAAATGCTTTTGTTCTCTCTTTTGTTATTGATGGCTGCTTTTTCGAAGTGTGGCAATTTCCCGTAGAATAAGAACACGTTTTAGACTTGGTCAACTTGCCACCCTCTGTTTTAATCTTCTCAAACTGATTGATTTTAAATGTAGGCATATTTTTCCCTGCATTATAGATACAAAGATTACCTAAACTGTTAAACATCGAGTTAGACTAAGACGTAAAAACCATTAAAAGAAGCATTTCAAAGGTGAATGAAATAGAAACACAAATTTATATATAATAAAAAAAAACAAATTTATATATCCGCTTTTTGATCAATAACATCTTAGTAGATCTCAACTTAATACAACAAAGTAGCATTAATATAGGTGAACAAATACATTAGTATTGTTCTTTTAAAATCATACAACTATATAGGACCTATCCCACAACTAAAGGTAGTTACAACAAAAGTCACTTTTAGCAATGCAAAAAAATAAAAAAAAACACTTTTAGCAGAGGTCTTTTTTCCATAGCTATTGGTCTTTTTAGTGACGGAATTTTTTTTTCCAAAGCTATAAAATTGTCGCTATTGGTTCTTAAGAGGCATAATTAATGTATCAATTGACAATCTCTCTTAAGAACAATACTTCTTCTTTTCTTTTTTTGGGTGGGTGGGGGTTGGGGGGTGGGTGTGGGGGTGTGCAACAGTACACCCTCCTCTGCAAATGTTTTTTCTTTTAATACTTGTTTAGGATAAATACAAGCAATCACTGCATATATAAAAGTGTACAAAGTAATATAAGTACATTCGAATTAACTACCTAAAATAGCTTCTTTTACTTACTTTGAGTTGAACCAGCTTCATTACACAGTGAAGTTTGTCGTGAAAGAACATTAATGACATTCTGAGAGTTCTTGTCAATCTCATCTAATTTATGCTGAGAGTACTTGCCAGAATCTGGTAATGCACCCTTCTTCTTACCATTGCGGAACTTGAATTCTTGACTAGTGTAACAAGTAGTTATTATCTCTATTTCACAAGAAGTTTTATAAAATATCTGCATAGTAAATTGCCCATCATCATCATATGTGAAAAGTAAAAGGTAGTAAGCTTTCAAGGAGTGATCTTCTACAAATTTCTTCAAGCCATCCTACAGATAAGTATCTTTACCCCTTATATTTAATTGAACATACCAAATGCGGCCCTCAGGACCCTTTAGTTGGGCTCCTTGGGATGGATCGATTACATTGTGCTTCACGAAAGCTGGTGGTAATCGCTGCAATACATAGAAATAACATAAGTTGAATCATAGAACCAAGTACAAGATAGAAAGGGCAGCAAAGGGCAGTGAGCTTAATCTCTGAAGAACAATGATAAATTAGAACTAGAAAACTAGAATCAGTGTGAACAAAGCATCACCAAGTGCTATTAATTTTCATCATACAACATATTATCCCTTCCTTTCGTTATCAGTAAAGTAAAATGCTAAAAGTAAAATTACCCAAAGGGAGTTTGAAAATAAAAATAGAAAATAAAGTTTTTTGAGGACATTGCCACATTCTCTTAAAAAGAAAGTTAGGAAAACTTTCAATTCTTTAACCAGACTTGTAATTTTTTTTTTTAATGTTAGTGGCTACGCACATCTAATGGAAGTTTTAAACTTGCATCAATAAAAAATAATAAGTGACAAACAAATCAACAAATAGCCTCTAGGGAAAATTTCCAAATTATAATTAAACGAGAACACACACTTCTGTCCTTTTTCCAAAAACAAACCTCCTTGTGTCCTTACACATTACTTCCAGAATATAAGAACCATAAGATGATGCTAATTATGCAATTTTTTTCTCTTGAGAAGTCCATCTCAGGATGCTGCAAAAAAAAATTTGGTATATCAGATATTCTGCAGCATATAGGTTCATGAGACAAACAAAACATAAAAACATACACAAAAAATTGGATTTCTTAAAAAACGACTCCACATCCAATCCAAGCACCAAAACGCCAATAATTAGGGAAGTTACCTCAGCCATGAACTTCTTAAGCATCTCTTGCTTTTGCATCTCATCACTGGTTAGAAGACCCACGGACTTTTGCCGCTAGTCATACTGCAAGCCCATCATGGGTGTTCAATTACACATAACACATGCAGCACATAAAGTTAAACCCGACTACATTATCATGACACGGCACAAATACGACAAAATGCTGAGAATAAATCTAAGCAAGCCTATCCACAATCCATAATAAATCCAAGTTTCCCCAAAATCTATTGAAGTATTGGCCAAAATCATACACGAATCTTCATGGGCTTTTCCATTCAGTGATTATAGAAATCAATTCAAGCAAGAATAAATAAAAACCAATGTAATTGAGGAGGGGAATCCATCGAAAAGAAAGGGGCTAATGGAGAAGAAATTCTACCTTTCTCTGCAAAATGTGAGGTGGTTCAAAGATTTCTGTCATTCCAATTGTACCCACATCTTCTCAGTAAGAAAGCTTTTCTGCATAACCCAGAGACATAGCTTTTTCTTCTGCAAAATCCTCCAACGACCTCTCTTCTCTTCTTCCAAGAGGGAGAGGGAGAGAAGGAGTGGGAGAGGACAGGGAGAGGGAGAAAGAGAGAAAAAAGGGAGGGAGATGAAAAATGGGGAAGAAAGAAGAATCATTCGGCCCTGATAGTGATTCGAGGGGGATTTTTGTGACGATGTCGTTCGGCAACTTCAGGGGTAAAGTGGTCCAAAACTTGTGTACGAACACCAAATATGGTGTTTTGGTGTATTTCTAACTAAATTGGGCTAATACAGGTTTAACAACATTTATTTGGTAAAATTCCCAAAAAAAATTATTGGAGTTTTTTTCGTATAGCCACTTAAACTTATCCATAACTCCCTTTTATTATCAAATTAAATAATTTTAGCTATACACTTTCCATACCGTCCGTATCTCTACGTAGGCCAAAAATCGCTCTTTCCTTTGCAATATCACAACATTAGACCCCACTTGACTAGCTTCAAAGGATGGCCCAAATACTAAAAGAAATGAAGGCCATTGAGTACATGTTTGTACAACATTCGGAAGTATATGTCCGTGGAGTTTGAAGAAAACTACATTACCTTTTTTATTTAATTTCCAACCTAAAATTAAGTTAACCAAACATTAAACAATACAATACAAGCGTGTAGGCTTTTCCTGCCATCAACAAATCTTCTAAGTTCCATTAACCTGTCCAAAATGTGAGCAGTATGATATATGAGAAAGGGGCCAAGTGGATCCCACATTGTGTGTCAGTCAATACATACTCGCATGCTTCCTTACCATAAAAGCATTCTCCTTCTCTTCTTTCTCTCCCATTTCCTCCTAAATCCCATCCCAAGCCTCAAAAGTCAAAAGAGATACAAAATTTTCAATGGATGACATGGTAAAAGCATAAAAGAGTGCATTTTCTCAAAATCGGAACCAAACATTCTTATATACATATTTCTTCTCACAAAGATCAAGCAAATTCCAAATTTATTAGCCAACCTAGAAAATTTAATTAAGCACATGATTCCTTAATATCCACTAGAATCTAATTGAAAAATACGATTTGGGTATTCTTCACTCTTGTGATTTGTAGGATGGTTAGATTGTTGGCAATTTTATAAACTCCTCCTTTTATAGGAAGAGCGTGAACGATGAATCCATTGGAAGTTGTCCATAGGTGTGTTTGTGTGGGCACACAGCATTGAAAGATGGTACATATATAACTTGAAATCTGTCTTTGAAATATTTTAAGAATCCATATTTGCGTAGGTATTATTGAGTTCACACAATAGGGAGATACTATTTCATCCAATCCACTTTTGCCAACGGTGTAAAATCTTATGCTGGCTAATGCACCCTCTCAATTGCTTTCTTGGAATGAAAAAAAACTCAAGGAAGAGATTTTACATTGTTGGCGAATGTCACACATAAGAGTCCGGATCCTTGTTTTATTGTTTCATCCAATCAAGATTTACCAATGGTATAAAATATCATCTTTTCTTTTTTATCCAAAGAAGCAATTGAGAGGGTGGGTGCATTGGCTGTCATGAAATTTTATAAAATTGGCAAATCTTAATTGGATGAAACAGTTTCTCCATGTTTCAACGAAACAGGGGATCCGAACTCCACACAAATGTATGTGTCCTTTTTTTTTGTTTGCTACGTATATATTTCCTATTTCAAAGTATTCACATATCATTAGAAAGGAATAGAGTTTTTTTAACATACTCCACGAGGCATCTAGGATTTATTAATAGGCCCATGTGGTTTTAGTATTTGGTGATACATTCTTTCTTTTCAATTTAATACTTTCTATGTCCCCAAAATGAGTGGCCTTGAAACCATCATGTATTTTAGACTTTCTTGTATTGGAGCATTTGGAGAACTCCAAATGATGTCCCTCCAAGTGAAGTCTGAAATGCTCGAGATGATTGATATTCTAAATTGTGAATATTTGAGAATTTTATAATGTAAAAGTGTCATTTAGTATGCCAATTTAAAGAACTCTTCCCCAATCAAACAAGTCATAAGAATTCTAGGAGAACCACACTTACAAATCTGTCACAAATTCTAGAAAAAAGAAATCCCGTCAGAAATGCTTGCAATTATAGAAGTCCTAAGTTTTTAGAATGAAATGATACTTTTGCTTTTCTTTATCCCTACATGCATAATTTCAACAGCTTGGACGTACTTTTCTCTAAAGCTTGCAATATTGAAAGTTGCTATAGTACATTTTGTGGGTGAGAGTAACCCTATGTAAACAGATTTTTACAAATAATGACAATCGATAAATATACTAATAATCAGTTATAATTGATCCAATCCATGCATAACCCACTATTGGATTAATGAGATGCTCAAAATATATGCTCAGGCTTCATTAACATGAGAGAGTTATTGAGAAAGGCCGCTAGGACTTGAGATAAAATAATGGTATGATATGCTCATTTTTGTTTAATAGATGTCAGGGTGGAACACTATTTAAGGCACAACTTCAAATTATTATAAAGAAACCAAGAATATAATAGTTCTAAATAAATAAAAATTGAATTTAACCAAACACCCTTCACTCAGCATAGGGATTTAACCACAACTTCAGAAAAATGTAAAGAAATTGAGAATATAATACTTTAATGCAAAAAGAATTAAAAGCACTATAAGCACAGAATCATCTATATTAAATGAGAATAACATTGGAATGCATCAAACTTCTTAGAGAGAGATGTGCCTACTCGAAGTATTATAACTGCCCCTCATTATGGCTGGTATCTAGATATGAGAAATATGGATTTTTTTCCCAGAATGGCACCCTTAAATAAACTAATTCCCATAATAGCACCCATTTGAAAATAATGCCCAGAAGAGCATCCCGAGCCTACGTGGCATATCCATTCCTAATACATGTTAATGACGGTAGCGGAAGGTCAAAATTTCCAGCTACCCAAAGCCACTAATTCCTAATTCAGAGGCCTTGTCAAATCACATATTTCGGTCTTTACCAAGAAAGCAACGCCTTGTCAAATCACATATTTGGGTCTTTACCAAGAAAGCAACAGTTCTGGCATCACTAAACACATTGAAGATATCAAATAAAGTGGTTTTCATCACTTGATATTATGTGATGAAAACTCACTTTTCTGTCCAAACCCAATCACGTAAAAGGTAACAAATTGCATAAACTTTGAAAATATTGATTAAGATATCATAATTAAATTCTTCACAGTATATCAAATTGCCAAGCCACTTAGCATACTTAATCAAAAAACCACTTTTTTGTCCAAACCCAGTCATTGTCTGCAGTTAATTAATATAGCAATAGCTCCATTTAGCATCAAACAAAATAAATAAGTTTTGCTCCACACTTTCTAACTGCCACATTCAACAAATGCATATCCACCAACTTGCCATGCCAAGAAACAACACTATATTGGATTTAAAAACAGAAATTGAAGAGGTAAAATGTAATAAAATCACAACTTACTTCATTGGTTTCTATTGGACAAGAATGTCGATTATGACCCGTATTTCCACATAACCCACACGCCAAAGGCTTGCAACCACCGTCTCTAGCGTCCATCTCATTATGAATATGAGTAGATTTTGGACGGCCTTTGATGTTTCTCCACATATTTTCATCCGGAATGAGAGTCGGACCATTATAAGTGGGCCAATAACATTTATCCGGAATAGGGTGAAATGTAGGAGCCCAACATTTCATGTAATTTTACATAGAATAAAATTCGTCCACAAACTGAAGAGCATCAATTCTACGTGAAGCACATGTAGCCAATACATGTGAACAAGGATGATGATAGATTTGTCACTTGTTACAAGAACAAGTTCTATTGCCAAGGTGAACAACGTGCACTCGTCCACCTCTAGCCCGGTTACCAAAGCGTGCTGGTGTAGTTTTCACTTCAAATAAGCCAGGATTATGGTGATACATATGAACTTCATGCCCATTCGCCTTAACTCTTAACCCAGTTAGTTTAACCTTAATTGTTGTAGTGAATAAAGCACTAGAATGTAGTCGTGTCTCCCCCTACTCACGTCTAACTGCAAAGTAGCTATTGACTCTATAGAACGTAAGGTGCACCAAAGCTGTAATCGGCAAAAAACGAGTGCCTTTCAAGACAGAGTTAAATATCTCAACCATATTTGATGTCATATCTCCCCACCTTCGTCCTCCATCATGCAACAACGTCCAAGATTCAAGAGCAACCCTATTAATCCATGACTTCACCAAATCATTATCAAGGTTTTCAATCTCAGCCCACATCTTATCAATTTTTTGTTGTTGATTTGTCATGGCGAGCCCACTTATTACTGACTTCAAATGCTTATTCTTGAACTTCATGTTGAAATTACTGACAAAATGCCTCATGCAATACCGATGATATGCCATTGGCTCCTTCCAACCAATATATGGATCTTGCATAACGTTTATTATACCGATATGTCTATCAGATATAACACATAAGCCCTCATGGTTTGTCACTTTCTCTCGAATGCAAGCCATAAACCACCCCCAAGTGCCATTGGACTCTCCCTCGATTATGGCGAATGCCAATGGAAGTAGCTGTCCATTTCCATCAATCGCAACAGCTATTATCAGCTTTCCAAAATATTTTCCATGCAGATGAGTAGCATCAACACAAATTACAGGTTTACAATACCTAAAACCCTCAATAGAAGGACCGAAAGCCCAAAAGACAGTTTAAATTTCTTCACTCCAGGACTGGATGTCGCCTCTGAGTTCCAAACTACAACTGATCCTAGATTGGTTTTTTGCATTTCTGCCATAAATGCTGGCAATATCTTGTATGACTCCTCTCAATCACCAAACAATAGAACCATGGCATGTTGCTTTGTTAACCATGCTTTCTTGTAAGAAATTGTAAAATTATATTGCTCCTTTATCATAGCTATGATTGCTTTGCTAGTAATTGACAGTTGGGCTCTGACAACATCCTTTATGCAATGAGCCACAAAAACTGAATTAAGCTGCACATGATCACGATTTCCGATCGGATTAACGCAAGTGTGAGGGCCCTGATGGACTGCAATCCTGAAATAACTCCTTCCCTAATGGTATAGAGGCTCTTAGTCTCCAAGTACACCCATTATGTGCAAGCTTACACTTTAATATCAATCTTGTGGAGTTGGAATGCGTAACTTTGTACTCCGCATGTGCATTAAGGTGGAACATCTTTACTGCACTAACAAGATCATCCTTGTTTGCATATTGAGCTCCAACAACCAAATCAACACTTTCTGCTCCACTTGATTGTTGTGGAACCCATTGACTAGCAACAACTTCATTTACCCAACTAATATTAATAAACTCAGGAGCCATTGGCTCTTGAGTAGAAGATGACGGTCCTGGCATTGTACTCAAATCTGGTTCATCATGATCAACCGTGTGGTCCACCCCAAGAACCTCATTATCTGCATCCAAATCTTCGTAGTGAACGTCGTTGTGAGTGACTGTGATCAAACTGAGAACATATGGGTCCTCCGTAGATATAATATTAGGAGTCTCATTCAGGTTTACTGCATCAAAACCCATATTGGATTTCTTCTTAGGCCTGTGATGCAATAAAAATAAAAAACAACTGAAATAAAAGAAAAGGAAGTAGCAACAAAAACCACAAGCAAAATAAAACAATTTCCACAAGTAGCAGCGAAAACCAAATGAAACGAAAGCAAAAAAAAAATCACAAAAGTTATGTGCATATAATATAATTGGGACAAGCACAAAAGTTTTGATTATAATATAATATAATTGGGATTTGGGACAACCACAAAATCTTTGTCCATGGCCAACGTGCAGTAGTAATATAATTGGGACCACTAGCATACCTGTGTAAAGAATTAAAAAAGTTCCTTGTCTATATCTGTATTGAATTGCATCAAAAGCATAGCCACAAAAGTCCATGGCCAAACATGCAGCACTAAACAAAACAAAAAAAATCAGTCTATCTATAAGAAACAAAATAAGAAAACTGAAAGCCACACAGGGGTAAAGATCAAACCCGAAGTGGCGGAAATCGAAGGGGTAAATCAGTTATGCGATTCGGCAGTCAACACAAAATCTATTTTTCCAGAATGCTCAAAATTTATCAAACAATCCATTTAATCTATAGAATTCAAAGTTAGAAATTTGAAGAGAGAAAAAAACAACCAGACTTACCTGGGAGAGGCTAGGGCGAGAATTGACGATGAACTTGGGATGTGCGAGAGACTTTCCGTAGAAAAGGGTTTAGTTGTGTGACAGCTTCCGTTGTTGACAAAAAAATTGCCCGTTACCGTCATTAACATGTATTAGGATTGGATATGCCACATAGGCTCAGGATGCTATTCTGGGTATTATTTTCAAATGGGTGCTATTATGGGAATTAGTTTATTTGAGGGTGCTATTCTGGGAAAAAACTCAGAAATATGATTATTGAACTTAATCCAAAGATCTAATGAATCTTAAGCCAAGGAGGTTGCAAAGGAGGGTGCAATAGAAGTATGATGATGAATATGTAGCTTAGCTCTGTATGTGACGGGCCGTGATTCATTTGCGTAGACGTTGAGAAGTCAGATTCAAAGGGGCCTTCAACCATCAAGCAGGTGCCCAAAACACTATGCCACACACAACACACACACACACCCACACACCAAAAAAGAAAAGAAAAGATGTTGCTCCTACATATCCACTCACCCCTTTTGTCATAAAAATAATTGAACATTGTTAAGAAAGAATATGATCTCTTGACAAAATAAATTCCAAAAATATAAAGAAATCAAGAACAACATAGGCATACAACCACAAATTAAAAAAAAATAAAGAAATTGAGATTTTAATACTTATTAAACAAATAAAGATTGAGAAACTATATGGATGTTGTGCCTGCTCTTCGAATTTGAGAAGTGATTTTTACCAGCTGTGATTTACAATTGGAGAATGGAGACCGTTTTAGAGAAGGGGAAAAAGCAGTATACCTACCTTGACTTTGGTCTTTTTTAAGAGTAACCCCTGAACTTTGGTATTTTGTACTAAATCTACCTGTAGTTCTAATTAACATGCAAAATGAACGGATTCCGTTAGTATTAATGGTGTAGGTCATATAAAAAGTGTGGTGCATATTGGCACCAAATTACTCGGCCAAAAGACTTATTTGCCCCTAAACCAAGCCTCCAGGCATTTTTTTTCCAGCCATATCAAATGAATTTCTGTTACCCTCTTTTTTAGAAGATTTCTTTTTGTAATGATATCTGGTTTTCTCTGCACATTCTCTTGTATGTAGATCTCACTCCAAAACCACAAAAGCTGAGATCTTTCTTTGTTATAGTGCAAGAGACGATTTGGGGTTTTGTTGATTCGATTTGAGATGGGATTTCGGCCGTCCTTTTTTGCATTTCTAATGGTTTCTGAGATTTGAGCGCCCCCTTTTTTATTCTTTTGTATTTAGGTTTCGAGGCATTTTTTGTCTGATTATGCTTTGCTTCTTGTCTTTTTCTTCGATTTTGATCCGACCCAGAAATGGGTTTTGTTGTTTCTTTCAAGAATATGAATGCAGCAGATGGACTGAGAAGAGGATCGATATATTGATCATTTCCTAAGCTTCTTTTGGGTGGGTTTTATTCGTCACTGAGAATCTGCTTATATGGCTGGAGATGGCGGATTTGGACCTTTTGGTCGGTATTGGCAGATGTTGAAGGTGTTGAAAATTGTTGCAGAGCGAGAGCAGAAGCCTCTCCTCCCAGGCCGTGATGCCAATGTCATGGTCAATGGTGGAGTCTTCCTCCATCGCGAGTACGGCGTACCCGAATCGAATCTTCCTATGGAGTTTATGTGTGATGGTTGGATAAGCCCAAGAGATAGGCTTTTCCATGGATTTCTTGGGAATTAGAACTTCCCCTTCCAACCCGAAGGTTCTGGAGATCACGACCCACATATCCCACCACCACTGGATTCGCCTAAGGTTGAACACCCACAAGTCGAAGAGGAAGGCAGTCAAAAGGATGTGCCAATAAAAAAATGATCCAATGGGCGTGGTTATAAAGCCCCAAAAGCAAAGACGAGTAAAAGGAACTCCTCTGGGTTGAAAGATGATATCAACTACTCCGCGCCACGACCCAAGCTTGATAAGGTTACAGGTGTTGTGATAAATGGAGTAGATATTGATATTTCAGGCATTCTGATACCTATATGTTCCTGCATTGGAGCGCAGCAGCAATGTTACCGGTGGGGATGTGGTGGGTGGCAGTTAGCATGCTGCACCACCAGCATTTCAATGTATCCCTTACCGTTGAGCACTAAGAGGCATGGAACGAGGATTGCTGGGCGGAAGATAAACCCCAGCAGCAAGCAAAAGAGGGGCAACTGATCAAAAAAACGCGAAGGGCATCTTATATATGGGGGGGTAAATTTGCCATTTTCTATCATCCGTCACGGCCGTTTGTATTTGCATGTTAATTAGAACTACATGTAGGTTTAGTACAAAATACCAAAGTACAGGGGGTACTCTACAAAAAGACCAAAGTACAGGTAGGTATACTACTTTTTTCCCTTTAGAGAACTGATTATATAGAGAGTTGTGGCCGTGTTTAGATTCGGAAATTGACGTGGGCTTGGACTTTCCTAATAAGGCTATGTTAAAAAAGATGTAAAGAGTTGACTAAGGAATGAATGATGGGTAGGTGAATTATAAGTCTCTTTTAAAAACTTTAAACAATAGGCGAGAGGGGAGAGATTTTAAGGGAGAATTAACCGTGTGTAGAGGGAGAGATTTAGGGGATGATTGATTAAGAGAAACTATAGAGGGAGGGATCTTAGGTGAAATTCTTTCTCTTTAAAGCTGTAAAGCGGTTGAGGAAAAAATACGGCCTTAGGAGAGGCCACGTCAGCTTCTTAGGGCCCATTTATGAATGTGTCTCTTGAATGTGTCTTTCCAAAAACACATATGTGCATTTTCAATAAAATGTGCTCCTTCTTGGGGGGCTATTTGTGAATGTGTCTTTTTAAAAAGAGAAAATTAGCGAAAGGTCCCTCATAGAGGTCTTGTAAGGCCTCTTGTCCAACAACTTTTCCTCTAAGGCCTATAGTCCGTGCAACTTGGACATATTTCGGCGAGAGGTCCCTAGATACGCCACCTCATGGTGAGAGGTCCCTAAATATGCACCTCATACATTTTAATGATTGATTTTCCCTTTCAACTGTTTAGGCATGAAGTTTTGAATTTTAAAAATTCAAATCTCCAATTCTCCCTCGTTCTTTCTCTCTCATTTTCTATTGTCCCGGAAAACTCCATTGGAAGAAGAAGATAGTAGATCATCACCTGACGCTGCACCATCTGAAGTTGCAGAAGGATCATGGGCTACTTGGGCTACCCGCACCATCTGTAGTTGCAGAAGGATGATGGGCTACCGCTGCACCATCTGAACGACGAGAGGTTAGTATGTCAATAAAAGAAGAAGGGGTGATCGGATCTGACATCATGCCCGAAGGGTTGCTCGTGGATTTGACTACACGCCGGAAGGGGTGATCGGTCCATCGAAGAAGGGGTGATCCGATCTTTAGCAAGCCTTTGCTTGGTCCCAGTTCTGTGCGTCAATAGAAGAAAAAGAAACAGAGGATCGGAACTCTTGATTCTTGCTGTTGTCATCGCCTGATTTTGTGCCCGTCATTAAAGTAGAATAGAGACCACAGTTCTGTTGTCTCTGTTACAGAACGGAGAATATACAGATTGAGTTGGGTTTTGTTCTCGGCTGGACCCCACATCGCTGAGGACAGCACGCCGGAATCACCGTCGCCGCCGCTACAACCACTATTGCCTCACGGGGATCGGAGGTCCGCCGTTGCTGTTGTGCTGTTGCCGTGGAAGGAGAAGACAGCGGGGCTATTCTTATGTTCTAATTGCAGAATAGAACGGTTAAAGAAGAAGAAGATCACACGTTCTTTTTTGGGTCATCAAGTGGGCCCCATTGTGAAATTTATCTAAGTTTTTATCAAGTTTATTTGAGTTTTAACAAATCTATCTGAGTTTTCCATTTTTTATCAAATTTATTTGAGTTTTACGTAAATTTATCTGAGTTTTGATATAATTTTCTCTAAGTTCTGGCCAAATCTATCTGAGTTTTTGGCTAATTTATCTGAGTTCTGGGACAAATTTATTTGAGTTCTAGACAAATCTATCTGAGTTTGTAAAAAATGTATTCGCATTTTTGAAAATTTATTTGGGTTTTTGAAATTTATTTTCATCTTTTGAAATTCATTTATATTTTTTGAAATTTATTTGGATCTTTTGAAATTTATTTGCGTCTTTTTAAATTGATTTTCATCTTTTGAAATTTATTTGGATCTTTTGAAATTGATTTTCATCTTTGAAATTTATTTATATCTTTTGAAATTTATTTGCATCTTTTTAAATGAATTTTAATCTTTGGAAATTTATTTATATTTTTTGAAATTTATTTGCATCTTTTTAAATTTCTCTGCGTTCTTTTGAAATTATTGCATTTTTTGAAATTTATTTGCATTCTTTCGAATTTATTTGTATTTTTTGAATTTATTTGTGCTTTTTAATTTTATTTACGTATTTTGAGATTTATTTGGATCTTTTGAAATTTATTTACTTTTTTGAAATATATTTGGATCTTTTGAAATTTATTTACATTTTTTGAAATTTATTTGGATCTTTTAAGATTTATTTACTTTTTTGAAATTTATTTGGATCATTTGAAATTTATTTGGCCAATTAAATGGTAGTTTACCATTATTAATGGGATATCCAACCAATCATGGGATATGATTTAAAGAAAGAGTAAATTAGACATATCAAGTATGATAATGTATTAGAGGACCTTTAGCTGCATGACTTTTTTTGTGGACTGTTTGCAACAAGGTCATACTTTAAGGGACCTCCGACCAAATGCCCATTTTAAAAATACGTATGTGCCTTTTAAATAAAATGTGTCTCTTGGCCTCATTTGTGTGGATGTGACCCAATTCAAAGGGATGCCTTCCAACTCTCTAAATTAAGGTTATTTTCAAAGATTTTATATAATATCAAAATGAGCAGAAATGCATACGAATCCTTTGTTTTTAAGATGAAACGTGTATGCTGACGTGGATTAAGGGAAGAAAGGCTTGATTTTCATAATTTTTTGGTTAATTTGAATTTTTAATTATTTTGTTATAAATGGATTTATATGAAAGGGGTATTAGTTTTAATATATTATTCAGGTCGCACGAGACTTTATGCACAGCGGCTCGTTTGGTCGGAGGTCCCTCAAAGTATGACTTTGTTGGAAACGGTCCACAAAAAAAAAAACTCATGCAGCCAAAGGTCCTCTAACAAATTCTCCAACCTGATATGTCTAATTTACTCATATCCCATGATTGGTGGGATATTCCATTAATAATGGTCAACTACCATTTAATTGGCCACAATCAATGGAATCTCATTAATGAGATTTTCAAATAAATTCTAAAAACACACAAATAAATTTCAAACAGTGCAATAATTTCAAAAAACGCAATAAATTAAAAAAAAGAAAAAAAATTCCAAAAGAACACAAATAAATTTAAAAAGACGCAAATAAATTTCAAAAGATCCAAATAAATTTCAAAAAATATAAATAAATTTCAAAAGATGAAAAACAATTTCAAAAGATCCAAATAAATTTAAAAAAATGTAAATAAATTTCAAAAGATGCAAATAAAATTAAAAAATACAAATAAATTTAAAAAGACGCAAATACATTTGCCAAAACTAAGATAACCCAATTTTCCAAATTAGCGAAAAATCTGACAAAAACTCAAGTATTTTTGTCAAAAACTCAGTTAAATTTATTTTAAAAAATACAAATAAATTTCAAAAGACGCAAATAAAATTAAAAAAAAATGGATCTAAGAAAATACAAATAAGTTTTTCAAAAACACAGAAAGATTCGTTCAAAAACTCAGTTAAAAATTTTATAATGGAGATAAATTTGTTAGAAACTTAGCTATATTTTTCAAAAACTCAAATAAATTTTCCAAAAACTCAAATAGATTTGTTTAGAACTTAGATAAATTTTTTCCAAAACTTAGATAAATAGCCAAAAACTCAGATAGATTTGTCCAGATCCCAAATAAATTTGTTTCCGAATTTGGATAAATTTGCATAAAACTCAAATAAATTTGATAAAAAATAAAAAACTCAGATAAATTTGACAGATCCGGCAAACCGCGCAGGTCTAGAACACCACTCTCCCTAAAAGAGGAAAACCAAGAAATCAAAACCAATGCAGCCAATGGCGGACCGATTGAGTTTGACTGCAACTGGCTGGGCCTTCCAACCGGGACTGACCTTGTCATCAAGGAAAACCTTATGGACAGGCCCAAAACCTCCCACCCCAAGGAAATTGCTGGACGAGAAGTTACGGGCAATCACCCTGAGCTTTGCCAAGGTGAAGACATGGAGGTTGGACCACACGAGGGAAAGAAACAGGTCCTCTGGGGAGAGGGTCGAGGCCAAATTGTAGAGGTCCTACTTTGGAGGGAAACCTGTTTCTTGACCCGCAACTGCTTCTTTCGACGATGACGAACCAAACAAGAGAAAGAAGATGATGGTTTCGAGCAACTAGGAATGAGACTTCTCCATGACCATGAGATATTGCAGAGCATTCTCAGTTCTGATCCGTTCTCAATCCTCATACAAGGCAGAAAGATTACATGCCACAGGGACAACTGAAAGAAAGAAATTAAAAAAAAATTTAATGGGATGAAGAGAATGAACGAAAGAAAGGAATGAATGATTCTTAATTTAACGGTGGTTGTGGTTCGGCAGGGTAGGAACTAGGAAGGGTACTCCTGTTACAAAACCTGTTACTTGAAAAAGGATTAAAGAGCTCTGGCTAGGTTCTGTCCATGTCCGGATTACAGAAGAAGAAGAGGGAGAATGGGAATTTTAAAATTTAAAATTTTATGCCTAATTAGTTGAAAGGGAAAATCAGTCATGAAAATGTATGAGGTGGCGTATCTAGAGACCTCTCGCCGAAATATGTCCAGTTGCATGGACTATAGGCCTTAGCGGAAAGGTTGATGGACTGGAGGTCATACAAGACCTCTATGAGGGATCTTTCGCTAATTTACTCTAAATAGAATAGATGAGAGACTTGACATTAAGAGAAACTTGAGTAGAAGGAGAGATTCCAGGAGAATGGAATGGATGGCTTAATCAAGAAAGTAAGAGACCTTAGGGGATAAAACATGACTCATGGAAGGAATATATGGGAGTGTAGATTGAGATAGGAAAATCTAATGTGGGATTGCAATTGTTGAGGAGTGGGCTCCATTCGAGGGAAGTATTGAAAAGTATTTATGCTGCATCTACTAAAGCCTCGAGGTTTTGGTAGGAATGGCAAGATAAAGGAATTTAAGATGGTATCAGGGCCAACTGGTCGTGGGTTCGAATCTAAGGATGAACGACTTGTTGTCGAAGAGTGCGCCGACTGAGTTCCACTTGAGGGGAAATGTTGAGAAGTGGGCTCCACCCGAGGGGGAGTATTGAAAAGTATTTATGTTGCATCTACTAAAGCCTCGAGTTTTTTTTTTTTTTTTGTAGGAATGGCTAGCTAAAGAAGTTTAAGATGATATCAAAGCCAACTGGTCGCGAGTTTGAATCCCGAGATGAACGACTTGTGTGCGTTGACTGGGTTCCACCTAAGGGGGAGTGTTGAGGAGTGGGCTCTACCCGAGGAGGAGTATTGAAAAGTATTTATATTGCATCTACAAAAGCCTTGAGGTTTTGGTAGGAACAACTAGCTAAAGAAATTTAAGAGCAATAACCCTATTGTGATGCCACGTGTCAATTTTTCTGAATGCTTACCTAGCGCTCCGAAAATCCAAAAAATAATGAGAGCGCTAACGTCAATAGCACACCCTATTTCATATATATATATATATAATGGTATATACCATTTTGGGCCTCTTTTTTTTTTGGGTTGAGTTGGCCCAGCGGCCAAGAGAGGGAAGTTTAAACCACCCTATCAGGGATGGGGATATGGGAGCGGGTGTCACGACCCGGACCCGAGATTAGAGTCATTAGGGTTAACCCCCGGGTCGCGATGTTAATCATACTTACTCCCGTAAACCCCGAATTAACCGCAGTTAAAACGAAGTCCACAAGGGATCTTGCATACGTACCTGTTAATGTACAATGCGGAATATACAATAATATACATTGACAACCATTTAACAAAACGAATCATATACTTTACTTTGAATTGTAAAGTTCACTATACATCGTTTCAGTTTCCTACTATCAACCACTGCATATTTAAATACAATGCAGGGGACACTACTTACAATACCAAAATGAATATACAAATATTCTAAACAGTTTCCAAAATACTCTATGTTATCCTCTCTCAAATCACGTCCATTCAGCTAGACCTCCTAGAGGTATCGAATGGGCCTCCTCCACTGGCGGGACGGTCTCGGAGGGACCGGTACGGGCAACTGAGCCTGTAATATCATCAGTAATACCGTGAACACGACGGTTCAACAAGATATACATACATTTATAGCATGTTCACAATTCCTACAATTCATTGCTTAACAGTACTAAGCAATCAATATCAAATACAATTAACAATGACAATAATACTGGCAACTACCCTGTTACACCCCGACCCAAACTAATCACGATTAAGGCTAATTAATCGGGATTAATGCTACTTAAGCATGAATAGTTATGTTAATGAAGATTAATGACCAAAGAGAGACAAATTAGTCTCGAAAGATGCATTAAGCATAATGAAATGAAATTGAATTGGTTAAAGGGAGTTTAGACTCAAACATGCTAGGCCAAGGACTTTTCCGTAAATACGAGTTTTCGCGTATTTCGTCAAATACGAAAATCCTTGATACCAACGTGTGTATCTCGAGTAGTACTTTAACTTTCATAATAGAGGCGACTCCATTTGACATCAAATGGACCAAATGAGACTTCATTTGACTTAAAATGTAATAAGACTTAATGAAAAGGGGTTTTAGTATGAAGAGGCCTTGTATTAGAATGAAATGACCCCTTTGGCTCATTTCCACTTCAAGCAAAAACCCTAGACTCATTTCTCCTTTCCTTTCCAATCTCATTCTTCAAAAGAGAACTTAGGAGTAATCCCAAGTGGTTGTGAGGAGTGTGTTTACATCTCCATCATCTTCCCCATCTTCCCCAAGTTATTTGCCATTGTTGAAGAGAAAGGGCTTGAGAAAGACCCCAAGATTTCTCTCCTTGAGCCACAAGTGAGTAGTTACTCTCCTTTTTGGGATTTTCCTAGTTTTATTGGTTAATTGAGTTGATGTGTAGCCCAAATAGCTTATGGGTTTGTGTATTTCACATTTTATGGAATTAGGGTTTCATTTGGGGATTTTCATCTCAAAGTCAAGCCAAGGAAAGAGGGTTTTTGACTATTAAACTTCATAAGAGGCAAGTATAAGCATCCCTTGTGATTAGCATTGATTGTGGTAGGAATGCATTTAATTTTATGGGTTGTGCACTTTCCATTTATTTTGGAATTAATGTGGTTGGTTGAATGGTTAATAAATGTTAGGACAATTGTTTTTGGAAATGGATGATGTGTGAGGAGGGGACAGGAGGTCCCATTGCTATTATATGTTGTGGATGAATAGTAGAGAAGGGAGTGTAGAAGAAGAGAGAGTGTATCAGATTTTCGAGTTGGAACTTTGGCAGTTCGCTCGAGCGACTATGACAGTTCGCTCGAGCGACCAGGGTTCTGTTTCAGAGGAAAATCGTCTTGGACAGTTCGTTCGAGCGAACATAAAAGTGCGGTCGAGCGAACAGGATACAGTAACATACATCGATTGTGAGTGAAAATTTGGAAACTAAGATCGCTTATACGATCATGGAAACTCCCCACCTCGTTAAAGACGAGTCGTATGGTAAATGGTGACTGGTTTAAGTTGAAAGCCTATTCGTTAAGGCTAGTACCGGTAATACCTAAACCATCATAGGTGTTAGCTAAGGTTATCTAATGCACAACTAAATTAAGTAATGTCATCCACAATAACACGTGCATTGATAACGAGCTTTTCACTCATTGTTTGGTTTAGATGATTGTTTAAAGAGCGTTGTATAGTAGTTTCCTAAGCTCATTATTGATCTGCATTGAATTAATATGGAACTCACACTGAATTGATAAATGAATACTAAACCTAGTACTGAATACATGTAACAAGGAAGTAAATGATCAATCCTGCTGCAGCAGATGGATTTGGGGGCGTTCCCGAGCTCCGTGGTGATGCTAGTTGTCCCTGGCCCGGACACTAGTAAGTCCCACAAATTCCGATCTTATCTATGGATATTGATTGATGCCTTCCGTACGGAAGATGAATCCTTCCTTTGAGGGAAGATGGTAAATGAGATGACATGAAATGAAATAAAATGAAATGAAATGTTAAATGGAATGAAACGAGATAAGATGAATGAAAGCTATGATAGCAATGTCTATTGATAAATTCTTATGTACCCTTGTCATTGTAAGAATTATCTAGAGTTGTCTAGAATGGAAATTGTTACTGAATGGATTTAATTAATTCAATATATGTACTAACGTGTGCTATTGCAAGATTGTTTATACATTGTTGAACCGTCGTGTTCATTAGTGTTATTGATGACATCTCAAGCCCGATTGCCCCTGCCGGTCCTACAGCGCCCACGGCGCCAGCGGAGGAGACCGCTCCGGTTCCTCCAGGAGGTCTAATCGAGTGGAATGGTCAGAATGCCATTTGACCTGGTCATAGGAGTGCGAGAAGGGAACTCTAATATTTTGATAAATGTTTCGAAACATTATTTTGTACATTCATTCATGGAATGTAATTAATTGTATTAGATGTGATACATGTATAAGGACTTCATTTTGTATACATGTAAATCGTAGATTGATTTTGTCAAGTATGGATTTCCGCAATGATTGTGTAATTGTCAGGTTCATTGAAATTAATATCCCTTGTGGATTTCGTTTTAACTTAGGTTAATTCGGAATTTACGGGAGTAAGTATGGGCTCACGGCTCGGGGTTACCGTAATTCGGGCCCGGGTCGTGACATACAATAAGTATGGGCTCACGGCTCGGGGTTACCGTAATTCGGGCCCGGGTCGTGACATACCCTAGCATTGGTTTCAACTCCATTCAGTTCTTCCCAAAAGGAAGCATTTCATTCTCATTTATTCATTATGTTCAATATCTATTAATGGCTTTTCAATGTATGACTTTTCAGTCAATGACCTTTCGGTCCAAATAAGGTGGGATCTCCCAGTGTCTTGATCAGAGATCACTGGTGTCACCACGGGCTCCGGAACACTCCAATCTCATCTACTGCAGTAGGAATAGTCATTTCAGTCACTTTTCGTAACTGTTCATTTACCACTTTATTCAATTCAATTCAATACTGAGTTCGGAAACCACTAGGTAGTGCCAGACCTGTTAACAATTCCTATGAATCTCATTTCAATTTTAAACCAATCCTTTAATCAACCCTTAAGTGAACGGTGGTTATTAATGCACGTATTACTGTCGATGACATTACTTTTAGTGAAATTTATGCATTAAACTAACCCTCGTAGCACTTAGAAAGGTTTAAACATAATTAACATTAATCCCCAAGCTTAAACTTTTAATCCCGGAAATTCGGAGCTTAAAATGTGCTTTTCAAAGAATTTTCATTGGTCCGGGTCGACCTGGCAAGGCCCGGCCGACCTGGAGTTGTAACTGAAAATAGGATGAACAGTATTTTGGTCAGGCTCGAAAGGCCGGTCGACCGGCCACACTGCAGAAACAGAACCTTGTGTTCTGTTGTGCAGTGACATGATGGATGTTTCAATCCATTCTTTTTCCTCTTTCTTTCTCTAATGACCTAATAGACAATAAGCATAGAAAAGTAACAACAACACACTAATCTTAAACATTTACCTAATCTAACCACAATTAACATAATCTAATTAGGGTTTCAAAAGTCATAAATCACCCTAATCACCATTTCTTTCTATCAAAATCAACAAAATACCTCAACAAGCATAAGCACATGTATAACTTGCCTTAATGAAGCTTGAGAGAAACAAAAATCCTTGTTTAGCTTGGATTTGAGATAAAATCCTCCATTTTCAAGCTTGATTTCCAAGAACCTCTAACAAGATGATGAAGATGATGAAGATGATGGACTCCTCTTCACTTCACTTCACTTGAACCTCACTTTTGATGAAGAAAAATTGAAAGAAAGAAGAAGAAACGGATGGAAGAGCTGTTGCCTAGGTTTAGGATGAGATGAATGAGGTTCATCTCATCTTATAAAGGAAATTTTGCATTTAAGCCCCCTTAATTTCATTCAATTCCAATTCAAGTCAAATGGAGGTCCATTTGATCAAATACCCGTCGAACCAATTCAAGCCTTTTATGAAAATCATCGTACTCGTCGAGATACACATGTTGGTATCAAGACTTTCCGTATCCGACAAAATACGTACAAATCCGCATTTATACACAAGTCCTTCATTTGCTCATTTGAGCTTCATTTTCATTCAATTCATTTCCTAATCATAGTTACTATGTCATTAAGCCTAAATAACTCATAGTTAGGCTACTTCAATTCCATTTGGCGATAATTCACCATTAATTCATTTAAACCGGCTTAATTCGTCTTAAGCTCGATTAATTAGAGTTAATCGTGATTAACTCGGGACGGAGCCTAACAGCGGGTGGGCCTCTTTGTTTCCATTATGATACATTGGACTTCAATACATAGTGCTTATACCATAAGTGGTAAAAAATAAAGATCAAATGTGACCTTTTGAAAATGAGCATCAATAACCTTTCCTTTGGGTTTGTTTAGTAAACATACTTGGGGTCTAATCACAGTACGATGAGATTTTATTTTTAGTGGTTTTATAAGGAATCTTTTTAACTTTTTGGGTAAAACGTGGATGAACTTTTATCTTTTAGTGGCATGAGAATATTGTTTTATAACTTTTTTTAGAAAATTAAGGGAGAAGTTTGAAATTTTGTACTTTTGATATGATTCCTAGTTTTTTCCTGTCTGGTGAACGGATGCTTTACTTGACTCCACCTTACTAGTGAATTGGCCAAACCGGTCATTTTGGCAATTTACTATTAAAGTAAAGTGATGTAAACCGCCCAATCAAGATAGAATAAAATATAAGGGGGTTATGATGATATTTTATCTTTAGTGGATTGGTATTGAATCTTTTTGACTTTTTGTGTAAAAAATGGATGGTTTTGTATCATTTAGTAGATAAAGGAGGTTGTTTTTTTGTTTTCTTTAAAAAAAAAAGATAGAATTTTGAAGATGTACACCTTTAATATGACCCCTTGTCTGAAAAATGAAGGCTTTACTTTATTTTTACTAACCTACTAAATTGCTAAACAGGTTAGGGAATCAAAAGAAGATGGATAATGAACTACCAGCCATCACCCCAATAGTTCATTTCTCATCTTCTAATTCTATTTTCCTTAAAAGGAAAGGTTATTGATGTTCTTTTTTGAAAACTCACCCTTGATCTTTATTTTTAGCTACTAATGGAATGAGTAGGAATCCTTTGTATTCTATTCATGTATATATTTTGATGCAAACAAATTTGCCCCTAATAGCCCCACTTATATATTTAAAAATTTATTTTGAAAATCTTTTATCCAACAGTACTAATACATTCCACATCTTATTTTGTATCCACATCTCCTTTTTATAACTTGATGCCAATCTGAATACAACTCATAAGTTTTATTTCAAAATCAAATTCAAGGCTTGCAGCCATAAAATCATTGTTGCATCATGTTCGTGGACTCAATCTAAACCTTGAATCTCTGTTTTTATTTAACACAAAGGCCCCACCTACCCTCCATAAGTCCCTTTACAGCACAAATTTTACCATCCCAATTCGTTTTATCACAAACGGTAATCTAACACGACCAATGCATCTGACGTTCGGTATTATCAGAAGGTGGAACCGATGGCTTTATAGTTCTGACTGCCGCCTTCCAATCGACGCGTTTTTAAAAGAGTGTGGGTAGGAACGTTGACGAGCCTTTTGATATAAGAAGAAGACGAACAAGAAGAAGCAGTGCTTGTGGAAGAAAGAAATGCTTCTTCTCTTTTCAATGCTTCCCATCATCTTTAGAAGGAAAGGTAAGGTTTTTTTTTTACTCTCTCTCTCTGCCTTCTGATTTTACTTTTTTAAGAAGAAAAACCATGATGAGGTCAACTATATGATGAATGATATCTAACATTTTTCAATGACCTATGATGAACCACGGTCCATATCTAACGTCTTATTTCAGGTTTTCTTTTAAAGTTAGTGCTGGATTTGGATACAACTCATAGAATCTATGTTGGAACCATAGCAGAAATTGGATTCAACTCAATAATGATAGATCTGGATCCACCCCAAACCATGACCCCTCCAGCTAACCTTAAATCAAGAAATATAGAAGAGGGCAATACAGAATGTCAACGTCCAACTATAGAAAGTAATCTCTACCTAGCAACACACAGTCCCTTTACGGCACAAATTTCAGCGTCCCACTTCGTCTTATCACAAACCGAAAGTTCACAAGATCAATAGATAGGACATTCGGGGTAAGAAGAAGAAGAAAAAGAAGAAGAAGAAGGAGAAGAAGAAGGGTCAGAAGAAGAAGTGCTTGCGGTAGAAAGAGAAGAGGGAAAGATTTTTTTCACTTCTTCTCTCTTCTTGCTTTGCATTAACAAGAAAAAGCATGATGGGCGAGTCCGGATTATTTGATCGATGCTTTGACTCAGAGAAATGCTGAGTTGCTGGGATGGAAGGAACTCCGTAGTGGGCTGGCCCACCCATTGAAAATCCAAGCCCTCCGTTATGTGGTGCATCTCCAAATTTTTACCCAAGTAGGTAATTAGTCACACTGCAGTCTTATGCATATTCATTAATCACATTTTTTATCCAACGGTCATTTTTATAGTGGGACCAACTCCTATCCAGTAAAATTTGAGGGACCTCATGCAAGGGGAAGGTGGCCCCCATGGAAGAGTTTCACTACTTAAATGCAGGATTTCTTTGAGTGAAAGCTGGAGAGGATCCTAAGTCTTGATGAGCAGATATGACTCTGTCAAAGGGCCACCTTGGTGTGAGAGGAGCCCACCATAGGAAAGAGGGAAATGGTGATCCCCTATTGATCCCATGTCTAGCAACTTATCATCCTTTCATGGATGATTTTTGGGCCAAATCTTTTTTTCCCCTACATGGATGGTGTTAGTGTCCAGAGAGAATTTTGGAATATTTTAAATTTTGAGGGTTTTCTTGTGATATTAAGGGGAAAATTCAGCTAAACTAAAACATCTTGCACCAAATACTTCCGTGATCATCTAAAGAGAGATCAATCAGGGATGATAAAATAGTTGACACTCCTCTGTGACGAACGAGACCTAAAATTTTGAAGTTTACTATCAAGCCATCACTAGTGAAAGAACGAGGAAAAGTGAAATATCCTAAAGAACTTCTTCCATGTACGAGATTGCCGATAGAAACTGAAATGAGAAAGTAACTTCATGATGGATGGGTGGCAATAGTATCTTCAGATTATATATTCTCAACTAAAGGATGGTAGCAATGCATTTGCTTAAAGCATAGTATTCCTTAGTACCACTTAAAAAGGTTTCCATTTTCATCAATTCCTACTTTTGTTCAGGTTGTGCTACACACAACAAGATTTTGAAAAGATTTTCATGGGTGGCCGAAATCATCACCCTTGTTTGTTTGGCACAAGTAGTGATGGGACAGGCCCAAATAACTCGGTCCACGATAGCGGGTCAAGACCAACTGATCCAAGTCCATGATGAGCCCGGGTCGTCATCTACCCGTTGAGGGTCAGGTCCGGATCCATCGAATGACAGAGTCAGCACACGCGTCGTTCCATCTACCGGCTTTTACCAAGTCCCGCGGAAGAGATCTTATCTGCTTATCTGTTGAGGACAGTGCGGGAGACTCCACCAGACTGGAGCGTACACCGTTTGAGATCGCGGGAGATCCTCCCCACCTGCTGGGGAAAGACTATAAAAGGAGAGTCCTACTAACGGAGGAAGGATGAATTTTTTCTCACTATCATTGTATTTGACTACCTTGTAATCTCCTCCTCGAAGTAGTAAAGCAGCCCATTTAAGTGGACGTAGGTCACACTGACCGAACCACTATAAACCTTCTCTCTCTTCATTAATTTCTACATTAATTACCCATCACTTGACCGGTGGTGCCCGAAAGCCACTTTTTGGCATCATCAGTTTGGCGCCGTCTGTGGGAAACGAAAAGAGTTTCCTTTTTTCAAAAAAGCCATGCCGATCACCAGGTCAACAAGACGACAAGATGGTAACCCCTCGCGCGAGGGCGAGGGTAATCCTCCACCGACCAACCCTGCACCGAATGCTCCCGCTCCCTCTCCCCAGCAGATGCTGGAGACCATGCAGCAGTTGGTAACTCAAAACCAACAAATACTGCTCATGCTGGCGAGTCAGGGAGGAGCGCTAGGTGCAGGACCGCAGGAAGCACCACTCTCGGAGCAACTGGTAGCTCCACGCAGAGGGGCACCTCACCCGGGCGCCCGTCCACACGGTGCCCGGGGCCGAGGCGCCAACCGAGGCCGCCATCACCCGGGCGCCCAACCCCTGGGCGCCCAGGGTCGAGGACTGCAGCTGGGCGCCCAGACCCAGGGCACCCATCCTCATGGCGCCCTGGGCGCGCGTCATCATGATGCCCACGCCCATGGGACATCTGCTGGAGCTCCGCCGGTCGTCCCACACGGAAGACTACTGGTTGATCCTGAAGGCCGTGCTCATCTCGATGTACCCCCTGCCCCGGGTGGGTCGAATCGCGGTGGACTTCCACCTCCTCCCTCTGCTTCCAATCAGGAGGATCCTAATTTCCAGGAGATGGGAAGTGGAAATTACAGCTTGGAGGACGAGAGCCAGTTCCAAGGTCAATCCAGAGAAGCTCCCAACCTTTGGGATGAGAAGTTCAAAGAGATGCAAGATCAGATTGGCAACGTCTTCAATGCTATGAAGGCACAGGTACCAGAATCCATTGAGTATCTGGTACAACGAACGGATACACCGTTCAAATCTTCTGTGGCAAACTACCCCCTCCCCAGAAAATTCAAAATGCCGACCATGGAAACTTTTGATGGGACCAAGGACCCGTTGGATCACTTGGAAACGTACAAAACCCTAATGCAACTACACAACGTCCCTGACGAGATCATGTGTAGAGCGTTTCCAACCACCTTGAAGGGTTCCGGGAGACAATGGTTCTCCAGTCTCGCCCCAACCTCCATTTCCACCTTTGCAGAATTGAGTAAGTCCTTCGTGTCTCACTTTATTGGAGGACGTCGCCACCAGAAGCCCGCCACACACCTGCTCAGCATAAAGCAGGATAAGAACGAAAGCCTCAGGAGCTATCTCACTCGTTTTAACGAGGAGGTACTCCAAGTTGAAGAGCCAGATGACAAGGTCTCCATGACAGCCTTCATTGGAGGCCTCCGTTCTTCGAGCTTCCTATTCTCGGTGATGAAGCGCCCGCCAAAGAGCTTTCCTGAACTGCTGGCAAAAGCCCAGAAGTACATGAATGCAGAGGACATCACCAGGGCTAGGCGAGGGGAGTCCTCCAGACCAGAAGGCAAGGGGAAGGAGCGAGACAGAGAGGATAGGAAGGAGAACAGCAGCAACAAGAGAAGCAGAACGGAGAGGGTACCAGCCAGAGAGAGGCTTGGTCCAGCTCCTCAGAGGGATAGGCAGGCCTTCACCCCCCTCAGTGCCTCCGTCGGACACATCTTGTTGCAGATCCAAGATGATCCCGCGGTTAAATGGCCAGGGAAAATGAAGTCTCCCCCAAACCGCAGGAATCCTAACAAATATTGTCGCTTCCATCGCGACCATGGTCATGATACCGACGACTGCTACGAGCTGAAGAAGCAGATCGAGGACCTCATCCAGCGCGGGCACCTGCGCCAATATGTTGCTGGGAGAGCTCAAGCACCATCACCACCTCGTCAGCATGAGAATCAGCAGCCCTTCGGAGAAATCCACACTATCTCCGGAGGATCGGCGGAGTCGCTCTCAGCAATGAAGGCCCACTCCAGAAAGGCCAGGCATGCTGAGGAAGCACGTCCGTCCAAAATGCCCCGGCAAGGAGATGGCGAGGTCATATCCTTCTCGGATAGGGACCTGGAAGGAGTACAGCTCCCCCACGACGACCCATTGGTAATATCTCTGACCATCGCCAATTTCCAGGTGCATAGGATCCTGGTAGATAGTGGCAACTCCGCTGACATACTGTATGCAAACGCTTATGACAAGTTGAGCCTAGGTAGGGAAAGGCTCCGACCTGTCAAGTCACCTCTTATCGGTTTCTCAGGAGAGAAGGTGTACCCCCTGGGAGTGATTAAGCTCCCCGTCACCGCCGGAGTGGCACCCCGAAGCTCCACAATCATGGTCGACTTCTTGGTGCTTGACTGTCCGTCAGCTTACAACGTCATATTGGGCCGACCTGCCCTCAATACGTTAAGGGCTGTTCCCTCCACCTATCACCTCATCATCCGCTTTCCAACCCCTAATGGAATCGGAGAGGTCAGGGGAAACCAGTTGGCTGCCAGGGAATGCTACGTCTCCTCAGTAAAAGATAAAAAGCAGAAGCAAGCGTTGCAGATTGAGACCCTTGATCCAAGGGATGACTCCACCATTGAGAGGGGAGAACCAGTTGAAGCACTCATCACTGTGGTCTTAAATGAAGACCTCCCTGATAGGAGAGTGTACATTGGCTCTTCTCTCCCTGAAGACCTGGTCCGCTGCTTGACCAACTTCCTGAAGAACAACATGGACATATTTGCATGGTCACATGCAGATCTTGAAGGGATCGATCCCAAAGTCGCCATTCATCGCCTCAATGTCGACCCCCAGCACAAGCCTGTCCGACAAAAGCTGAGAGGCGCCTCCACTGAGAGGGCCCAAGCAATGGACAAGGAGGTCGGGAAGCTGATAGAGACTGGAGCTGTAAGGGAGGTAGCATACCCCGAATGGCTCTCTAATGTGGTGATGGTGACGAAATCCAATGGGAAGTGGCGCCTGTGCGTCGACTTCACTGACCTTAACAAGGCATGCCCGAAGGACTGCTTCCCGTTGCCTAGGATCGACCTCCTCATCGACGCCACGGCGGGTCACGAACTTCTCTCCTTCCTGGATGCTTATTCTGGGTACAATCAGATCAACATGCATCCCCCAGACCAAGAGAAGACGTCATTCATCACCCCGAAAGGGACCTATTGCTATAGGGTCATGCCTTTCGGACTGAAGAATGCAGGGGCGACCTACCAACGCCTGGTGAACAAAATGTTTTTCTCTCAGATTGGGCGTACCATGGAGGTTTATGTGGACGACATGCTAGTGAAGAGCTTTGCCGCCGCAGATCACATCAACCATCTCCAAGAAACCTTTAGTGTTCTCAGGCTCTATCGCATGAAGTTAAATCCCGAGAAGTGTGCCTTCGGAGTGGGGTCTGGAAAATTCTTGGGCTTCATGGTCAATCAAAGGGGAATAGAGGCAAATCCCGACAAAATCAGGGCTATATTGGACATGAGGTCGCCCACCTCCACCAAAGAGCTGCAGCGCCTCAATGGAAGGGTGGCAGCACTTAACAGATTTGTCTCCAAGTCTGCAGACAAGTGCTTGCCTTTCTTCAAAATCCTCAGGAAGGCTTTCGAGTGGGGACCCGAGGCGGAGGAGGCCTTCCAGAAGCTTAAAGCCTACTTGGCCACTCCCCCTCTTCTTTCACATGCTGCACCAGGAGAGGTGTTATATCTGTATCTCTCTGCCTCCCCCTCAGCAGTTAGCTCTGTCCTCATCAAAGATCATGATGGAGCCCAGAGGCCCATCTATTATGTAAGCAGAGCATACCGAGGGGCAGAGTCCAGATACACGGAGCTGGAAAAACTGGCACTCGCCCTCATATCGACAGCAAGGCGGCTGCGTCATTATTTCCAAAGTCACACAATTATTGTTGTCACTGATCAACCTTTGAAGAGAGTACTGGGAAAGCCGGATGTATCCGGGAGGCTAGTCAAATGGGCAGTAGAGCTGGGGGAGTTTGATGTCCAGTATCAGCCAAGGTTGGCCATCAAAGCGCAAGCCTTGGCAGACTTTGTAGCTGAGTTTACACGTGCAGAGGGAGAGACGGACGAACTAGCCTCGTCCATACAAGGTGGGTCGCCGCCAGTGGAGGACAACCAAGAGGGCGCCCACACAACTCGAGATCTCCAAGCCTCCGCAGAAGACCAGACAGCCGTGGGCGCCCAGGCATCCCTTGCCCTGGGCGCCCAAAGATCTCCAGCAACCCTGGGCGCCCAAGGCTTGGGCGCCCAGGCCTACACAGCAGCCCTGGGCGCCCAGGCATCCCTTGCCCTGGGCGCCCAAGCCTCTCCAGCCTTGGGCGCCCAGGCCTCCCCAGCAGTCCTGGGCGCCCAGGCATCTCCAGCAGTCCTGGGCGCCCAGGCATCTCCAGCAGCCCTGGGCGCCCAAGCGAAGCCTACTTTGGGCCCCCCTTTGCTTCCTGCTTCTCATCCTGATGCTCAGAGTTCATCGGTACCGCAGTGGAAACTTTATGTTGACGGCTCCGTGACCAGCAATGGAGGTGGAGCGGGTCTTGTATTAATCAGCCCTGATGGCACACCCCTCAAGTGTGCAGTAAAGTTTCACTTTCCAGCCTCCAACAATGAAGCAGAGTACGAGGCACTCCTCTCTGGTTTGAAATTGGCATTGGAGATGAACGCCCATCATCTCATCGCTTACAGCGACTCTCAGCTAATAGTGAACCGGGTAAATGGCGAATTCGGAACAAAGGAAATCAGAATGCAAGACTATCTCAGCCTAGTGAAGAAATTGATCCCGCAATTTCAACACTTCCAAATCAGTCATATCCCTCGGGAGAGTAACGTTGCCGCCGATACACTCGCCAGGCTCGCCTCGTCCATTGAGACCTCACCAGGCGAACCAACATTCCTTGGGCACCAGCTCGAACCAAGCCAGATGAATGAAAGTACTTCAAACATCAACTGTGCTGCAGTTGAAACGAGCTGGATGACCCCGATAAGGGCGTACCTCCAAGAGGGTACATTGCCAGAGGACCCCCTCGAGGCGAGGAAGCTGAGGATGAGAGCTTCCAAGTTCACACTCTTGCAGGATGTCCTCTACAAGAAGGGCTACTCGTTGCCCCTTTTGAGGTGCCTCTCTCCCGAAGAAGCTGATTATGCCCTGCGAGAAATCCACGAGGGAATTTGCGGGAACCACTCGGGCGGGCGCTCCCTCGCTCACAAAGCACTCAGGCAAGGCTTCTTTTGGCCCAGCATGCTCACGGATGCCAAAGAATTTGCCAGAAAGTGTGACAAATGCCAGCGCTTTGCCACTGTGCCAAGGCAGCCACCAGAGGAACTCACTACCATCATGAGCCCATGGCCTTTCTCCAAGTGGGGGATCGACATCCTAGGCCCCCTTCCATTGGCTAAAGGGCAATGTAAATTTGTAGTGGTCGCCATCGACTACTTCACGAAGTGGGCGGAGGCGGAACCCTTGGCAAGGATCACAGACTCCAAAGTAAAGGACTTTGTCTGGAAAAGCATAGTCTGCCGCTTTGGGATCCCACATGCCATCGTTAGTGACAACGCAAAGCAATTTGACAACAAGCTCTTCAACTCGTTTTGCTCGGACCTTCAGATCAAGCAGCCCCACTCCAGCCCGGCACATCCACAGGCAAACGGGCAGGCGGAGGTCATGGTGCGAACGGTCTTGCGAAATTTGAAGACAAGGCTTGAAAGAGCAAAGGGCCTTTGGGTGGACGAGCTTCCAGGGGTATTATGGGCATATCGGACCACGCCAAGAGCTCCAACTGGGGAAACCCCTTTCTCTCTCGCCTTTGGGACTGAAGCAGTCATCCCAGTTGAGATTGGAGTCCACTCTCTTAGAGTTCAGCACCATGACCCGGACACCAATGAGGAGGGTCTGCGCATCAACCTTGATTTGGTGGATGAAGCGAGGGAGATGGCCAACATCCGCAATGCTGAGTACAAGCGGCGCATGGCAAAATACTATAACTCAAGGGTAAAGCCTCGCCCCCTCCAACTCGGAGATCTGGTCCTCAAAAAAGTCATCCTCGCTACTAAGGATTCTCGGGAAGGCAAGCTGGGCCCGAATTGGGAAGGTCCTTATCTCATAACGGAGGTGGTGAGACCTGGCACTTACAGGATTCAGGATTCGGAAGGAAAAGTCCTACTTCATCCGTGGAATGCAGAACATCTGAAGAAATATTACCAGTGACCAGTGAAGGGGAAAGGAGTAATGGAAAGGGGAAGTTCAAGTTTTTTAGCACATTTGTAAAATGTTCTTTTACCATGACCAATGGATAAATAAAGTCCTATATATTATTCATTCCAAGTGTTAGGCTACATAATTGCTTTTAAAAAAAAAAAAGAAAATACATGTAATGAAGCATGGCAAAGCTTCCTTCATCCTAACTACTCTCATCGCTCCCCTCGTCGTCCTCATCATCCTCCTCATCCTCCTCGCCATCCTCTGGATCATCAGGCTCCTCGTCCTCCTCCTCATCCTCCTCGCCATCCTCTGGATCATCAGGCTCCTCACTGGGTAAAAAGCCTGAAAAGTCAAGGGCAGGGAAAGCAGCAGTAATCTTCCCTCGGAGCTCCTCATACCCATCGATGAAGGCATTGGCAACGTCATCCGCTCGCTCCGACTCAGCTCTACCGCGCGCCGCCTCCATCTCTGTTGCCACGGCAGCCTCTCTGAGCGATGCCCTCTCGCGGGCCTGCACGAGCTCAGCCTCCCTGAGCGAAGCCCTCTCGCGGGCCTCAACCAGCTCAGCCTCCCTGAGTGAAGCCCTCTCGCGGGCCTCTACCAACTCAGCCTCCCTGAGTGAAGCCCTCTCGCGGGCCTCCACCAACTCAGCCTCTGCCCTCCTCGCCCCCTCACGGGCTAACGAAAGCTCAGTCTCGAATCTGGACTCCCTCTCGCGGGCAGTCAAGAGATCACCTTCCGCCTTAGTAGCCCTCTCGCTGGCTGACGAGAGCTCAGTCTCTAACCTGGACGCCCTATCGCGGGCCGCCCCAAGATCGACTTCCCTATCAGCCTCAAGGGCAGCAATCTTCTGCTGAGCAATGGAATACACCTTCCGCAGATTGTCATTCTCTCGCATCAACTGGCTGTTGTGTTTGGCTTTTGACAGCAAGCTGACGGATGCAGTAGAAGCCTGGAGCAATACGAAAAGAAATAAGAAAAAAAAAATATTGAAAGTGTGGGGAAAAGGAAAAGCATTTACTTGAGCCAGACCCTCCAGGAAGGTATCTATGACCCTCTCAGTACCCAAAGAAGTAATCCGTGAAACCTCATGAGGAATCACAAATCTCGCGAGCCTCTCCCGGATCACCGGCGGGTTGCCCAACATATGACTCTGATCAGCCCCTGCAGGATTCCCCGGACGTTGGGGACATGAATGAGGGGCAGAAGGTGCAGCAGATGAAGAAGACTCTCGAATAGCCATCGGAGTAGAAGAGGTGGCTGGCTGGGGGGACATTGTTGTAGAGGCCGCCCTTTGAGAACACAGCCGTGCGCCCAATAAAGGGGCAGATGAGAGAGAACTGGCCCTAAAAGACACTGGCGGAGAGTCTCCTCTTGTGGCGTTGTCTGCCTTCGCCGTCTTGGAAGGAGGGCCACTCCTACTTGAAAAGAGAGCCCCGATCCTTCCCCTATCCACTGCAGCAAAAGAAAAAATGTTACTTGTACATAAAAAAAAAAAAAGAGAGAAAAGAGAAATGAAACGCAGAAGTTAAATACTCTTTCTCTTCGCGGGAGGCGCCTGAGAAGGGCCACTAACTCCACCACTTTCTTTGGGTAAGAGAACACCCAAGTCTTTTTCGTGATGGTCTTTGACAGCCTGTAACTTCCGCTCCTGACTGGTAGAGAGCACCGGTGCATCTACAAAAGGCAACGAGTGAGTACATAAAAAATATTAATAAAGGTGAAAAAGCAACAAAGGAGTAGCTTACCAAGTCTCCTGGCCTCTCCCCATCAAGTTGGCACCAAAACTCTGTCTGTCTCGGATGCCCACTCTCCACCAGCAAATAGGAAGCGAGATTTCCAACCATGACAGTTTGAGCGCAATCCTGTGAACAACTTGCCGCTCCTAGAGGTAAAATAGTACCATCCCCTGTTAGGGGCCGGGGACTCGCTCAGGTTATAAGCAGCATGGAACTCCACTGGAGAAGCGTCCTCGTCATGTACTCTCTTCCACAATGCGAGGAAACCCAGCAAAACTCTCCATCCATTTGGCGCTAAACGCCCAGGGGTCAACGAAAAATAGTGGAGAATTCGGCAAATGGAAGAGAGCATGGGGAACCTCAATCCCGCCTCAAGCATCTCCTCGTAAATTACTATTTCATCCGAGGAATCGTCACAAGCGGGCTCATCCGCCTGAGCCCGACGGCATAATGTAGTAGGGGGAATATGATAGGCAGACACTATCCTAAAAAGATCATTATCAGCAGTAATCGAGCTGAAAATGGTACTCACCTTGGACCCGTCGTCGTCGATGGCCACTTTTCCTCGATATCTTCTACGACGACGGAGACGTGCTGTGACCATGGCAGATGCTCCAGTGTTTATCTCGTCCAATTCCTGATGGACACTATCTCCCTCGCTCGTGTCCCGCACCGTGCACATCTCAACAGTAGGCAAACCATCAGCAGCAGACCCCTTAGGCGCAGGTGAACCAGCTACGGTGGACGCTATAGACACAGCAGGCGGCCGAGTGGGCCCAGGCGCCCCAGCCCCGGGCGGGCGAGCATGGCCAGCCTCAGTCTCGGGCGGGCGAGTAGGGTCAGCCCCGGGCGGGCGTGCAGCCGCAGCTGACGACGCGGGCCCCCCGGGCTCCCCGGGCGCGGGCCCAAGCGGGCGACCCACGCAGGCGGGCGGCCCGGGCGGGCGTGCAGGCAGGCAAGCACAGGCGGCGTCCCCGGGCGGGCGTGCGCAGGCAGCGACGTCCCTGGGCGAGCGAGCGCAGGTGGCGGCCCCAGGCGCGACGGGCGAGCGTGCCACGGCCCCAGGCGGGCGAGCAGGTCCGGGCGCCCCAGGCGGGCGAGCAGGTCCGGGCGCCCCAGGCGGGCGAGCAGGCCCAGCGTCTGGCGGGCGAGCAGGTCCGGGCGCCCCAGGCGGGCGAGCAGGCCCAGCGCCTGGCGGGCGAGCAGGTCCGGGCGCCCCAGACGGGCGAGCAGGGCCAGCGCCTGGCGGGCGAGCAGGTCCGGGCGCCCCAGGCGGGCGAGCAAGCCCAGCGCCTGGCGGGCGAGCGCTGGCAGCTACCGCCCCAGGCGGGCGAGCAGGCATGACGGGCGCCCCGGGCGCGGATGTCTCCGGCGCGGGTTGGTCTGCTCCTTGCACGGCCGCAGCGACGACGTTTTCTCTCCTTACATCGTCCGTTTCTTCCACTCCTTGATACCCCATGGTTGCAACTTGCAACTCAAAAACAAGAAGAAAGCTTAAAGAAGATGAAGACAACCCTTTCTCTTTTCCCTTTGACAAGAAGAAAGCCAAAAGGAAAACCCTAAAGTATGAAGCAAAGTGGGTATAAAACCCTCTCTGTTTATAACCTTTGCTTCAGGGTTTTCAAAGGAGGAAGAACACTAAGCCAAGGAAACAGGAAGAGAGAGTCCTATACCTGAAGAACTCTACCAGCTCGACCACCGCCGGGGGACACCCCCGGACCCCCTCTGCGAAGGGCATATATTAAAAGAGGGTTCAGTGTTCAGAAAAGCTACAAATTATTTGACATGAAGAAGCTTGGATTGTACTAATGTCTCCCTTTCAAAGCCTTCTTTGGCGTAAGACATTGAGGGGCAAATGATGGGACAGGCCCAAATAACTCAGTCCACGATAGCGGGTCAAGACCAACTGATCCAAGTCCATGATGAGCCCGGGTCGTCATCTACCCGTTGAGGGTCAGGTCCGGATCCATCGAATGACAGAGTCAGCACACGCGTCGTTCCATCTACCGGCTTTTACCAAGTCCCGCGGAAGAGATCTTATCTGCTTATCTGTTGAGGACAGTGCGGGAGACTCCACCAGACTGGAGCGTACACCGTTTGAGATCGCGGGAGATCCTCCCCACCTGCTGGGGAAAGACTATAAAAGGAGAGTCCTACTAACGGAGGAAGGATGAATTTTTTCTCACTATCATTGTATTTGACTACCTTGTAATCTCCTCCTCGAAGTAGTAAAGCAGCCCATTTAAGTGGACGTAGGTCACACTGACCGAACCACTATAAACCTTCTCTCTCTTCATTAATTTCTACATTAATTACCCATCACTTGACCGGTGGTGCCCGAAAGCCACTTTTTGGCATCATCAAGTAGTATAAAAGGTGGAGTAAAAATAGCATATATATATATATATATATGTGTGTGTGTGTGTGTGGGGACCCTTTTTCATAATTCAGCAGACGAGTATGATCTTGATAGCGGATGACAGTTAAGTTAGTCCTGGTCTCGGTCTCACCCGTCTCGGTGCCTCCACGGGTTCGGTATTCGGTTCTGGCTAGCCTCGGGAGTACCGACTAGCCCTGCATCGGTTCATCGCCCACACACCCATCTCGGTCTCGGTGGCCTCAATCGACCGAGATAAACGTCGAATGTCAATCATAATAAATGCCCTGCAGGGCACGCGCCTGATAAGGAGTTGACCTTATAATGTGGTCACATCCGCAGCCATACAAGGTATGGACTGATAGGACAAGGCTTTTACCTACCCCCACTAGGGGTACAAGGTATGGCCTGATGGGATGTTCCCTTTTTACCTACCCCCACTAGGGGTACAAGGTATGGCCTGATGGGATGTTCCCTTTTTACCTACCCCCACTAAGGAAATTCTTGATGAAACCAAGTGCCTATATATATATATATACACACAAGGTGAGTCCAAGGAGGTAAGTAGAAAAAAGCACATACACTTTCATGCTCTTTCTTCTCCAATCATCTTTGGCCTAGTAACTGAACTGATTTAGGCTTCGGAGGGCCTTATGCTGACAACAGCCAGGGTCTCTGATCCTTCGTTCATCTTCCTTCTCCGGGTTTTCAGCCAGCCAAACTCTTCCAGGAAGTCTTACACTATCTAAGTAAGTCTCAGATTTTTTGCACTTACAATTGGCGTCGTCTGTGGGAAACGATTCAAAAACGCCATGCCTCCAAAAGGTAAGAAGGTCGTTGAATCATTCGAAGCTTTGTGGCTATCTCCAGTGCTGGAAGACCCATCTGGCGAGCAGATGCAGCAAGGAGCAGTCCCAACACAGTCATCGCCCATACTGGAAGAATTAGTGCAATCACGAGCACGATCGGCGCAACAAGGAGCTATATTAGCACGGCTGCCGCTGACATTGCAAGTACAACGGCCGCCCACTTCTCGACAGAGGAGGCCCGGGGCCAAGTCCCGCCTAGGAGAAGCTCCCCCGTCAAGGACTTCATAGAAGGCGACAGCGCCGCCCCGGAAAAACAACCAGCTATCCAAGCGCCACCAGCAACGGGCACCAGTCACTTATCAAAGGAGAACCGGAGGTAGGTCTCGTCAAGCAGGGACTTCCCGGCGAAATAGGTCTCCAACACCTGTTATCTCCCGTCAGTCCCATCTTGAGACGGAGAGGAACGGTGGATAGGATGACTACAACCCTCTCATTGAGGATGTCAGAGCTCAGAACGCCATTATCCAAGAGAAAGACGAGCAGATCCGCCAACTCCAGCAGCAGCTACGAGAGAAGACGACGAACCAGAGACCACCTTCCTCGCCTTCCCGGCTTCATTCAGACGGGCAGGACCTGAGAGGGGCTTGGGACAACAAGAGGCGCCACAAAACCTACGAAGAAGGCTCGGGCAGTAACCACCTGAGCAGCACCCGAGGAGAATAGAAGCGAAGAACAGAAGACCGAGGCGATGTACCCGACTAGCTTGGCCAGTACATTAAACAGACTGTTCAGCAAAATATAGAGGTGGCCGGCCTCACTCGGGACCAGCTGGATACTTACGATTCGGGGAGTCTCGGTACGTTCCCCTTCTCCCGGGAGATAATCAAAACTTTCCTCTCCCCGAGAAGTTCAGCTTTCCAAGGTTCACCCTCTATGACGGGACACCGGATCCTTCGGCCCATCTCCGACATTTCACCCAGCGGATGTCAATCTGGGGGGATGTCGGACACTTGAACTACAGAGTGTTCTCCTCCAGCCTCAGCGATCTCCCCCTCAAGTGGTTCTGCGCACTTCCGGAGGCGTCGATCTCTAGTTGGCGGCAGCTCAAAGGTTCCTTCCTGGAGAAGTTCCAGGCGCACAGGGTCATCCCCAGGACAAATAACGACCTGATGGCTTTGAGGATGAAACCAGACGAGAACATTACTCGATTCGCCAAGTGCTTCTGGACTGTTTATAGCCAGATTGAATATGCCAACGAAGAAGTAGCCGTCATGTGCTTCAAAGAAGCCCTGCTGCCTGGCAACGATCTCCGGAAAGAGCTTGTCCGATGTCCTGTGGCCATCATGAAAGCATTGATGACCCGGGTGAATCAGTTCATTAAGCAGGAGGAAGACGAAACCCGAGCCCGGGAGAACTTCGGCCTCAGGCATGAGAGCAGCCAGCGCCAAGACAGACCCCCTGTCAAGGAGAAGAAGCAGTTTCAAAGAAAGGAGAGAGGTCGCGATAAGGCCTCCTCGAACTCGGTTATGATCTCAACACCCACCTCGGGAGGCAAAAAAAAGCTCAAACCCTTTGCTGACTCCTACAGAGCTGTGAATACAGAATTCAAGGAGCCTATCTATAGACTCCTCGGCAAAATCAAGACAGAGCCCTTCTTCAAGTGGCCGCCACCAATGAGAGGGAACCCTTCAACTCGAGACCAGGGCAAGTTCTGTGCCTATCATAAACAAAATGGACACTGAACAGAAGATTACTTGTCATTTAAAGTTCATCTCGAGAAGCTCGTGAAAAATGGGCATCTGAAGGACCACATAAAGGGGGCGAGCAACAACAATGTCCGACCCCACCAGCACCGGAGCCACGAAGACGATGAAGAGCCAAATGGGATAATTAATGTCATACACCTAGCTCCCGCGCCAAGGGGAAGTAATCAAGCTCGTGCCGAGGCCAGGAGGGCCTCACATAATAAGCAGGTGATGACAACCGAGTTGGAGCCCGCCGCGAAGAAAGCCCGAATAGAGAGGCCAAAGATCTGGTTCTTGGAACAGGATCTGGAGGGAGTCCAGCTACCTCACAACGACCCACTAGTTCTCACCCTAAATCTGATGAACTACGTGGTGAAAAGGGTGCTTGTGTACCCCGGGAGTTCCTCGGAGATCCTATACTTCGACTGCTTCAAGAAGTTGGGACTCAAGGAAGAAGACTTGCTGGAATCACGCACTCCTCTCATTGGCTTCAGCTCAAAACTAGTCTACCCCAAAGGGAGGATCTCCCTGAGGGTACAGATAGGAGGGGCAAGTATGCAGACCGATTTCCTGGTGGTAGATGTACCATCACCCTACAACGTGATTATAGGGAGGAGTTGGCTGCATGGCATGGAGGTTGTACCCTCCACTCATCACTAGAAGTTGAAGTTCCCACTCGAAGGTAGGGATGGCAGAGTGAAGGTTATAACGGTCAAAGGAAACCAGGAAATGGCCAAGCAATGCTTGATGGCCGCGACGCCTGGTAAAGCAGAGCTTTCCCAGATACATATGGCCGAGCTCGAAGCCGAACTAGAGAACGTTAGCCGAGATCCCGAGCTAAAGAGCGTCGAAGATCTGACCGAAGTTAGAGTCGACCCATCTGATCCTGAACGATACTTTCTACTCGGGAGCCAGCTCCCCAAGGCCGAGAAGGCCGAGTTGCTCGATTTTTTGCCGCAGAACAAGGAGGTCTTTGCTTGGACGCCATATGAGATGCCGGACATCAATCCCGAGATCATCTGCCATAGGTTGAACGTAGATCCCAAGTACAAGCTTGTGGTTCAAAAGGCTCGCAGGACGGGGATTCCACAGACCGAAGCCGTGGTTGAAGAGGTCGACAAACTACTAGAAGCTCGGGCCATCAGAGAAGTACAATACCCGGAATGGTTGGAGAAAACAGTGGCCGTTAAGAAGAAGAATGGGAAATGGAGGGTCTGCGTGGACTTCATCGACCTTAATAAAGCATGCCCAAAGGACAGTTTCCCACTACCGAAGATCGATTAGCTGATTGACGCCACGGCCGGACACAACAGAATGAGCTTCCTAGATGCTTACCGGGGGTACAGAGAAGACCGCATTCATAACACCAAGAGGCATCTACTGTTACAAGGTGATGCCCTTCAGGTTGAAAAATGTAGGCACAACTTACCAACGGCTGGTAACCAAGATGTTCCAGTCTCAGCTCGGCAAAACGATGGAGGTCTACATTGACGACATGGTCGTCAAGTCTGAAAGGACGGAGGACCACTTGGCCGATCTGCGTCAAACGTTCGACACCCTGAAAAAGTTCCAGCTCAAATTGAATGCGTCCAAATGCGCGTTTGGTGTTGGCTCGGGCAAATTCCTCGAAAGCCTCGTGACCAGAAAAGGGATTGAAGCCAACCCAGACCAGATCTCGGTGATCCAGGCAATTCAGAGTCCGACCACGACTAAACAGGTCCAAAGGCTCACAAGGATGGCCGCTGCCCTCAATCGCTTTATCAGCCGAGCCTCGGACAAGTGCCACCCATTCTTTCAACTTCTGAAAAAGAAGACAAAATTCCAATGGACTCCGGAGTGCGACCAAGCCCTCCAGGAACTTAAAGACTATTTGTCTTCCCCCTACTATCAACACCGAAACAAGGCGATACCCTCTATCTGTACTTGGCAGTCTCGAACTATGTGGTGAGCTCGGACCTCGTCAGAGAAGAAGACAAGCAGCAAAAGTCAATCTATTACACAAGCAGAATTCTTCTTGATGCTGAGACCAGGTATTTGCCATTAGAGAAACTTGCATTGGCACTCATCAGTGCCTCTCGCAAGCTCTCCCATTACTTCTAGGTGTACACAATTGTGGTTGTTACAGAACATCCTCTCAAATCCCTTTTTCGGAAAGCAGACTTCTCTGGCAGAGTTTCAAGATGGGTCGTCGAGCTGGGGCAATTCAACATTCAATATCAACCCAGAATGGCAATCAAAGCCCAAGTTTTGGCAGACTTCATCGTAGAGTTCATCTCTCCCAGTTCGGCACCGAGCTAGCCCGACACCGAACTAGGGGGCAGTACGGGTAGAGAAAGCAATGGGGGCAAGGGTGAAGCAACCGAGACCGAGCACGAACAGTCTTGGAAGCAATCCCTCGACTCAGCATGGAGAGTCTTCGTAGATAGGTCTTCGACATCGAAGAGAGCTGGCATCGGCATAGTTCTCCTTTCTCCAGAAAACCTTGTCATCAAGTAGGCCTTAACGCTCGGTTTCTAGGCATCTAATAACGAAGCAAAGTATGAAGCACTGATCGCAGGGCTCGATAGCGCCAAGATCCTGGGGGCACAGCAGCTTGTAGTCTTCAGCGACTCTCAGTTGATGATAAGCCAACTCAGCGGGGACTATCAGGCTCGTGACGAAAGGATGGCAGCCTACTTGTCTTGTGCAAAGCAACTCCTCTCTCAGTTCCAGAAAGCCGAGGTCAAACAGATCGGCAGAGAAGCCAACTCCCATGCGGACGCCCTCGCTAGTTTGGCATCAGCTGTCGAAGCCGGGAAGAAAAGAATAGTTGAGGTGAGAACTTTGGAAATTCCAAGTATAGAGTTTCGCCCACCTCAGCAGATTCTGTGCGTCGATCTCGGTCCAAGCTGGATGGATCCGATCATCGCCTATTTGAAGCACGACCGACTTCCTGAAGATAAAAACGATACTCACAAGACCAGGTTAAAAGCAGCTCGGTTTTGGTTGTCTCCGGATGGCAAGCTCTATAGGAAGTCCTTCACTGGTCCTTATCTCATATGCGTCCACCCGAGCAGGGTCGAAGATTTCCTATACGAAATCCATGAGGGGATCTACGGAAGCCACATTAGAGGTCGGTTGCTAGCCTACCGCGCCATAAGTCAAGGGTACTGGTGGCCCTACATGTAGAAGGACGCACAGCTCTATGCAAAGAAATGCGAAAAATGCCAGAAATTCTCACACTCCCTCCATCAGCCAGCACAAGATATGAGCCCGCTCTCCAGTCCATGGCCCTTTGATCAATGGGGATTGGACATTGTGGGGCCTCTTCACCGAACCCCAGGCAGTAAGAGATGGCTGATAGTGGCCACTGACTACTTCACCAAGTGGATAGAAGCAGAACCGTTGTCCTCCACTACCGAACACGACACCAGGAACTTCGTCACAAGGTTCGGAGTACCAAGAACCTTGGTCTCTGACAACGGGACTCAGTTCGATTCCAATTTCTTTAGGAACTTCTGCCAGGAGCTCAGTATCAGGAATCACTACGCAACCCCAGCATACTTGCAGAGCAATGGCCAGGCCGAAATCTCAAACAAAGTAGTGCTTGACGGACTCAAGAAGATGCTCGACCGAGCCAAAGGAAGATGGGTGGAAGAGCTCCTGAGCGTCCTTTGGGCATACAGAACTACCCCTAGGCGCTCCACCTCTGCAACACCTTTCTCCCTTGCCTATGGTATGGAAGTCGTGATCCCTCTCGAGGTCGGCCTCCCTACATTAAGGTCAGAACTGTTAGACCAAGGAAAGAATGACATAAACTTGGCTCAGGAACTCGATCTAGCTGAAAAGCCAAGAGATGCCACTTCGGTTCGCCTAGCCTCTTACCCACAGCAACTAGCTAGAGGATACAATCAAAGGGTCAAGGAAAGGAAGTTTTTAGTAGGAGAACTGGTGTTAAAAAAAATGCTCCCTGCAAACAAAAATCCTAATGAAGGTAAGCTCACCCTGAACTGGCATGGACCGTTCAAGGTGATCTCAGAAGCAGGGAAATCAGCATACCGATTGTAAGACATGGAGGGCAGAAAATTTCCACGACCATGGAATGCCTCACACCTCAAAAAATACTTCTTCTAAAATGTACCAAAAAATGAATCAAATTCTTATGGAAGGACTTATTCTTATGAAAATATTTGCCAAGTTTCTTTCCAAGTCATGGAGTTTGGTTCGGTCACGGGACCAACCCCCTCAGCTCGGTTATAGAACCAGCCATTTAAATCGCCAAGTTGCAGAACTCGGTGTCAGCTCGGTTAAGAAACCAGCTGTTTTTGGTTCAGTCAGGGACCAGCCCCCTTGGCTCGGTTATAGAACCAGCCATTTAAATCGCCAAGTTGCGGAACTCGGCATCAGCTCGGTTACGGAACCAACTGCTTTCGGTTCGGTCACGGGACCAACCCCCTCGGCTCGGTTATAGAACCAACCATTTAAATCGCCAAGTTATGGAACTCGGCGTCAGCTCGGTTACGGAACTAGTTGTTTTCGGTTCGGTCACGGGACCAACCCCCTTGGCTCGGTTATAGAACTAGTCATTTAAATCGCCAAGTTGCGGGACTCAGCATCAGCTCGGTTACAGAACCAGTTGTTTTCGGTTCGGTCTTGGGACCAACCCCCCTCAGCTCAATTATGGAACCAGTCATTTGATCAGCACCCCGATCTCAGCTCAGTTATGGACCGTTCAAGGTGATCTTAGGGCACGGTCATAGGACTAATCTCTCTTGGCTCAGTCGCGAAACCGACCATCTAAGATCGCCAGGTTACAACTGCCTAGGTCACCATGTCATGGGATTTGGCACGCCTCTCAGACTGATTAAGACTCCGGCCCTACTGTACGAAGTTACGAAACCAGCCGTCCTGATCCGATTGTGAAACCAAGGCCTTTAGGCTAGGACTATTTAAAACTAGCCCTCCCCTGCTTACTGATTCAAATGAAGACCGACCTTAGTCACTTGGTAGAATCATGAAAAAGTCGTTCGGGGATGAACAAAATGGACAAAAATACAAGGCAAGAAGACTGAGATAGATAAGATTTTCATTTTTATTAAGAAAAGTAATTACAAATACATTTTCGTTTACAAAGAAAGAAAAAAAGGAATACATCATTTTGGGGCATCCCCTATCGCTGCTTTATTAGTGGGAGGGATCGACCCACTAGGAATCTCGGAGGAGAAAAAAGCCTGCGCGCCTTCTACTGCGCCCTGAGGAGGAGGAAGAGGAGTTGGGGCTTCGGAGCCCGGAGCTTCAAGGCGGGCTTCGGGAGGGGCTTTGGAGGCTGGCTCTGGATCAAGGTCGGAGAGGAGGGGTTCAAACACAGGTAGGTTCTCATAGATGGGGTGGCCTTAAGGAACCCCATACTGTTTTAATGCATCCCTGCCTCCCAGCTCGTATAGTATTGGACTCAGGTTTTTAATCTGAGCCTCATACTCGACTGTTGCCCATTCCACCCCTTAAAAGAGCAGGCGACTTCGGCGCGAGAGGAGGATTGGATTTCAGCCCGTTCCTTCTGCAAGGACTCAATCTTGGCATCCTTTCTCGCTGCCTCAGTGTCCCTCTTCGCCAGCTCGCCCTCCAGCTCGTGCACCCGTTTCACCTTCGCCTCGACCGCGCCCCTTAGATGGCTATTTTCAGCCCGCAGCTTTATGATTTCGGCCTTCGCCGCTTGTTGATCCGCTGCGAGCTCAGCATTCTTCTCCTCCATCTTCTTCAATTCTCCGGCGCTAGTTTCCAGTGCGCCTCCCAGCTTCCTCTTCTCCCCCTCCAACTCGGTGACTCTCGCAATCATCTTCTCGGTCCTCTCCAAGATTATTTGCAGCCTCTGTACATTCTGTAAAAGAAGAGAACATGATAAGACAGATGACCTGGACACAGTACTTGGAGAAGCAAGTGAATTACAACTCACCTCGATCGACCCCCTCATCGACGAATAAATGAGGCTCAGCTGACCGGCCTTATTATGCCTCTCCATGTCTCTCGGGAGAGCACCGGCCCTGCCGACCGCCATAATGGTCCTAGAGTGCGTGCCAACCCGGTCCTCGACATTCAAAAACTGCCCGGGATTAATTTGCAAGTTGGGCTTGAAAGGGGCAGGCGGTATGGTACGCATGCAAGGTGGAGCCGTCCCGACGGGCTGCTCCGACCCGCCCTCCACCCGAAGCCTCTTCTCGGGGGGGGGGGGGGCTCTCTCCTTCCTTCTCGGCCTCGGTCGGCCTCCCCCGAGCCGCCCTCCACCCGAAGCCTCTTCTCAGGGGGGGGCCTCTCTCCCTCCTTGTCGGTCTCGGTCGGCCTCCCCTAAGCCTCCTTGGCAGCCTCCTCTGGCCTGCTCCTCCTCTCTTGAAAAGGCCCTGGGGCACTTTTCTTCTTCAGAGACGAGACCCCGGCTACTTCAGGGGCGCCAGTGGGCGCGCTGGTGGAAGAGCCAGAAGCGGTACCGGATCCGCTGGGGGCACGCTTTGAGGAAGGCGCAGCTCGGCCCCTGAAGAACATCGCCCCCAAATCCTTTAGTGGAGGGCGTTGTCCATCCATCTCTCCTTCCGCTCCTCTTTCTTTTTCTGAATCTGAAGGGGAGATGTCCTCCACAATCCTAATCGGATTGGAGGCCTCAACCACCAGAGGATCCTGCCCGCTGGTCTCGGCTAGTGCGAGTACCACCTCTCCGATAGGCCTGCTGGGAATCTCGAGCATCCTTTTGATATAGGACTGATACCTTGGCTTATACCTAAGCAGAGAGAAAGCGGCTCAGGTCTCGTGACCATGGTAGTTGTACACCTTCTGGAACCAAACCTCGTTCCTCTTCCAGTAGTCTAAGGAGGCCTCCTTCCTTCTTCGCTGGATGCCTGCACAAGGGAGCAAGAAGGAAACGTTAGCCCGGCGAAATGATGCATAAGATGAACACAACACCCTGAAGGAAGTAAATATTTACTCGGGGGAGTCCCGGGTTTCCGGGGGATCTGGATTCTCCTCGCCGCTTCGGTCTCGGACGGCCCGAACTCCCAGTTCCCCGAAACAAGCAAACGCTCGTCCCCTGCATACTTGCTTGAATCCTCCAGAGCAGCCACCAGGGGCCGACTTTTCGCTTTCACCCGGAGATAATAGGTATCCTCGTCCCCTGCCGACTTGCAGATGTCATAGACATCTTCAATGTCGTGCACGCCAAGGTTAATATCGAGGATCTTGTTGAGCTCGGTGACGCCCATGATTATCTTAAAACCATTAGGCATTAACTGGAAAGGGCAGAGCCGCCAAGAACTCAGACACGATCTAAGAAGGGGGTGAAAGGGAAATCTAACCCCACCTTCAATAATCGATACTAAGGGGAAGGGCATCCACTTGTTGAAGTAAAAAAGGCCGTCCAAGCCGCCCTGAGGGTCCATCGGCTTCACCAATACATCGTCGGGTATACTATACGTATTTCTAAGTCCTTCCAGGGCTTGGGCATTCTCCACCCAGTGACTGTAAATCCCCATGTCTAAAAACGAAGAGGGGGCGGCAGAGGAAACTCAAAACCCTAAAGGGCAAGCTAACAGAAATCCTAAAGAAGGACTCGAAGAGGAAAGCAAGTTAAGAGGAAAGAAGACTCACAGAAAAGGAAGGGCAAAAGATTCGAAAAACGGAGATCTTTCGATTCGTTAAGTCTTGGTCTCGGCAAGGTATTTTCTCCGGTAGAGTTGCATTCCAGGCGAAAGCAAAAGTGAGGAGAGGAGAAGGGGCACCCCTCATTATAGAAGGGGAGAAGCGCCTCTTAAAAGTACGCGTGCAAAATGACGCTTCGAACTCCCTGCATGTCGCTTCAGTTCGAACAACAACCAAGCAGAAGAAGACGTGTGGCACCGCCAGTACGCCCCCACATCATCTCTAGCACATCATTAACTGCTTAGGGCACATGAAGCGATATACGCGTGTTCGGACAGGCGAAAACAATAAAGGCATACCATTTATTGCCTCGGGCACACGAAGTGGCATTGTGATAAGGATTGAGCACCAGCAGACGTCAGCAGTTACCATCAAAATGGAGTCTGGGCACAGAAACGTTCCTAGCTCCCAACCTCAAAGAATAGGGAGATTTCAGGAGGTCAGGAGCTAGGGGCAATTGTGTGGGGACCTTTTTCATAATTCAACAGACGAGTACGATCTTGATAGCGAATGACAGTTAAGTTAGTCCTGGTCTCGGTCTCGCCCGTCTCGGTGCCTCCACGGGTTCGGTATTCGGTTCTGGCTAGCCTCGGGAGTACCGACTAGCCCTGCCTCGGTTCATCGCCCACACACCCATCTCGGTCTCGGTGGCCTCAATCTACCGAGATAAGCGTCGAATGTCAATCATAATAAATGCCCTATAGGGCACGTGCCTGATAAGGAGTTGACCTTATAATGTGGTCACATCCGCAGCCATACAAGGTATGGACTGATAAGACAGGGCTTTTACCTACCCTCACTAAGGGTACAAGGTATGGCCTGATGGGATGTTCCCTTTTTACCTACCCCCACTAAGGAAATTCTTGATGAAACCAAGTGCCTATATATATATATACAAGGTGAGTCCAAGGAGGTAAGTAGAAAAAAGCACATACACTTTCATGCTCTTTCTTCTCCAATCATCTTTGGCCTAGTAATTGAACTGATTTAGGCTTCAGAGGGCCTTGTGCTGACAATAGTCAGGGTCTCTGATCCTTCGTTCCTCTTCCTTCTCCAAGTTTTCAGCCAGCCAAACTCTTCCAGGAAGTCTTACACTACCTAAGTAAGTCTCAGATTTTTTGCACTTACAATATATATTTTACTTTAGCATATCTAGATGGAAAAAAGTGGAGCGGAGAAGTAAACTTATGATGTGAGACGACTCATCTTTTTTTTTTCTTAGTAGACTTTATGACAAAATGTGCTTTTAATGTATATACATTAGCTCATACTATTCAAATAAGGATTTTAATTGACCTTTATTGAAGTTATCGCTTACTTGGCACACGCACCGAAGGGTTGGGTCGGTGATGCTATGTAGGTATGTAGGTTATGATATTATTAAGAAGATGAAGTTTCAAGTGCATCTATCCCTCACCATAGGGCGAGAGACACTTCCATAATTGAAAATTTTCAAGTACAAAAGTTACTTTTCAAGTACATAGGGTGAGGTACACTTCCTTCTCTTCATGTGCAAAAAGGAAAGTGTCCCTCACTCTATGGTGAGGGATAGATGCACTTGAAACTTCCCCTATTAAGAATATCCTATTATTATATTGATATGATTTATGGTTCTTATGATTGTGTTTCCTTTTTAGGATAGGAGTCTAGTTTAGAAGATTTGCTTTCGGTTTCATATATATCGGTGATTGTAACTCAATTTATGTAGAATGCAACGAACCACTTTATATTGTGTTCCATATTTCTCTCTTCTCTTCTCGCTCAACAAGTGGTATCAGATCATCTCATCAATTTCGAGAAGACGGAGAGCCAGGATCATTGCTCAGTGTTGAGTTGTAGCTAGAGCTGGGTCGAAGAAGGAGATTGGACCAACTACCGTTTTTGTCGTCTTCGATTTGTAGAGGAACATAGGTTGTAGGTTAATGTTGCAAAGAAAAAAGATTTGTATCTTCGTTGGTGGAGAAGAGAAGGTAGCAATGTCTGTGTTGCAAAGACAAGATGAAGAGGGTTGGACCCTTTTATTTCAGTCCCGGTGCCGGAGAAGGAGGGTTATGCCGAACAGTTGCAGAACCGATATGAGAAAGGAGGATCCGTCACTGCCTATGCTGCACTGTTGATGGCTAGTCACTGAATGTTGTCGGCCATGTCGTCATCCATCTGAACCGGAGAAGAAAGAGGGGTTAAGGGTTTCATGGCTGAGAATAGAACATAAGAGATCAAAGCCTCCCAACTCCTATTACCTGTTAGAGAAGCCATGTTCCACCACACATGCAGAGTCGAAGAGAGCATATCTACGATATCAGGAAAAAAAACCTACTATTGACTAGTTGGAGAATCTTCTCACTAGCCACGTGATGATGCTCGTCAACGTGGGATCCTTACAAATTGAAGACAAGAAGGAGGTCATATTTTCAAAAGGCTCAAAGTCAAAGCCACGTTGTAAAACTAAAGATAACTCACAAGCAAGGGGAGATACTAACAATGGCAAGAAGCCCAAGTCCACAGAAGTAAAGGGGTGTTGCTGATGTGGAAAACCGGGACACATTGCATGGGATTGCAAAGTGAAAATGGTAGTTATTGAGAGGAATTCAGCCATGGAGAACTTGAGGCACGAGGAAGCCAACGAGCATGGGTAGCCATTGACGAGGATGGTTGGGGCCAGAGGTGAATTTCGTGATAACCGTCGAAATATGTGAGTATACACTAACGTGAAAAATATATGATATTGATGATGTGGGATTTTCATATCTTCTTGAGCTTAAAGATGAAGCACGAGATGAGTTTAGGGAAGAGGAATCGAGGGTGGAGGAGGTCGATCAATCAGGGATTGGATCAAGTCCTCAGGAGATGTCAGATTCCCAAGGGCTTGAAGATCATTTGTCAGATCATTTCAAGGAAACATAATCGAAAGAAATGGAGGATGACTAGTCTAGAACTAGATCAAATCCACAAAAGATGGTTGATGAAACAGTTGTGGAAGTTATTTGATGGTATTTTCTGGATATTGACATTTTATTCTACAATTTTAACTACTTTTAGAATGAAAAATGCTAGAAAGACAAACGGAGAGGAAAAACGAACTAACGAATCGATGGAATAAATGAAGAAGGGTTTTGTTTCAATGAAGAGCAATTTGGGTATTTAAAAACATGGGAAAAAAAATTTGGAATTTTTTTTTAAATGGATGGGTGTCTTTAATTGAAAACTTATTGAAAAACTTATGCCCTAATTTGAAAATTTTCGGAATTTGTGTCCTTTTTTTTAAATAAGGTAAAATCTTAAGGCCTTCTTTTTTGAAATAAGGTAAAACCTTAAGGCCTTATATGAAGACTTTCTTTGCTTTTTTAGAAAATAGAAAGGATAGTAGGAAACAAGTGTCATTTAGAGCTTATTTAGTCATATTAAAGTCTAAAATAGGGTCTGCATGTCAAAAATCCAAACTCCTTTAGGGCACGGCACCTTTGGTAACCAGAGAGGAATCTGCATGATTTAGGGTTCCTCTCTTCCAAGGAAGAAGTAAAATTCTTACCAAGGATTTGCATAGCTAATGATTCCTTGTATTCCACGTTTGATTGTAAGTGTGGAGACACCGATGATTTCATCAATTTATGTTTTAATAGTAACGCCAGTATGTTTTTTTCCAGGGTGTCTATACTCATAGGTCTTCTCCTTTCTGGATTTTTTTTAACTTGTGAATTTTTAAGTGCTATAAAATGTGTTGTTTATCACTTACGTAGCTTAAAATCATTTCAAACCAGAATCCTGATAAAATTTTAATAAATCTTAAGAATTTTCATCTTATATTTTTATTTTTACTTTGATCCCTTTATCTCTCCAAACATCCAATCTACTATAGTATTGTGAATTTATGGAAGAGGTCGAGACGGTAGGAAGTGGAGGTGGGATTTCGGCTTTTATACCCACCCATTTTGCACGCATGATTTGCATATTCAATAAGAGGAGATCGGATCCCAAGATCATATCAATCGCATATTTTAGGTGCAAAAAATCAACGATGATTTGCGGCTGCTAAACTTGGATATAGCATATAATAGTGGAAAGAGAAAATCTTTTCCCCACAGATTTTGCTACCAACCGTGCCCTTAGTGATCATGAGTCCAACTATTGGAATGACAAAGGGCTCACCTTTAGAAATTATAATGTTGACCCACCTTAGGACTTATTGTGCACGGGGTCCACCTTTAAAATTACTACATGTGACCCACCTTTAGAATTAGAAAGAGCCCCACCTTTATAGGAATTATGTAGGCTCAATTTTTGTGACTGTGAATATAGGGCCCATCTTTTGTAATTACAATGTAGGCCCACTTTTACAAATTATTATATGAGGCCCACCTATAGAAATATAATTATGGGTTCCACTTTTAGGAATTAGAACATTGACCCACCTTTAGAAATTATGCAGTAAGTATAGCCCACCTTAGAAATCACAATGTGGGATCCAACTTTACAAATTACAATTTGAGAACCACTTTTAGGAATATCGACATGGGGCTCACCTTTATAGGAATTACAATGTGTGCCTATCTTTCGTGATTGTGAGTATGAGACCTACCTTTGTAATTTCGTGGGTCCACAATTATGAATTACAATGCGGCCACACCATCTAGTATTGTTGTGCATAGATAGGACTGACATTTGAGAAATTACAATATGATATCCAACTTTAAAAATTAGAATTAAGCCCACTTTTAGAAATTTTACATGTGGGACCTTTAGAAATCACAATGCGGGACATTCTATTCAATGGAATTGTCTTCACCATGAGTGCATTGGATTTTCAATGTATGGACCCCCTTTTAGACCTAATATGATCGATCTTACTATATAACCCCCACTATTGGAGAAAAAGTTGGGACTTTATGCAGAAGGAGGGCATAAATTTTGGGAGGTTTTGATTCTCATTGATGGGCCCACTGTAGAGTTTCCCTCAAACGAAAGGAGAGTGAAACAAATGCCCAAAATTAGCAAGGTAAAAACATAGTTTTCAATGGTAGTTTCTCTTTTCAGGAAAGAAAATTGTGACACGTGTTTGGATGTCTACAGAATAAAATATTTACATATTTAAATATTGTAAGAATAAAATAGTATAGAATACAATAATGCAATATTATAATAGTATAATTTTTTTATTGTTTGACAATTTTTGAAGAATGCTACAGATTTTAAATTGAAATGTTTGAAATGTGCTATGATTAAAGTCAATTACATTATAAGAATTTTTTTTATTAAATATTTTAATTTATATGTAATTTACCACGTTAGGATAAAAAAAGTAATGTGGTAAAGTAAAGTTTAACTTTCAAGTTTTTGCCATAAGTTACTTTTCTTTTATCACATAAAACCATGATAAAGTATAGTAAAGTAAAGTAAATGAAAAAACAACTACTTTATAACTCTCTCTCTCACTTTGGTTTACCACATACTTCATCTGACCTTACTTTACCTCATCTTTTACTATGATATGACATCGATCTTTATTTTACTTTACCACACCTGTAAACAAGTCACTTTTTATTTACCATATAAAACTACGATAAAATGTTTAAGTAAAGTAAAAAAAAAGAAAAGAAACTACTTTACCATTCATTCCCACTTTACTTCACCATGTACTTTATCCCACCTTTACTTTACCCCACCTTTATCGTCTTGTGAGATTTACTTTTACTTTACTTTTCCATATATGTAAACATACACAGTACGATGGATTTGTTGAACCAAGGTTTTTGCTTTACTCTACCACTTTGTAATCGTAATTTTGAAAGATTTTTATCTTGTAGAAAGTTTTCTACAGGGGGGAGCTGTAGGAGAAAATATTGAGTTTTTTTTAAAGAAAAGAATATTTTCTTCAAATTTTTCTTGAGTTACCAAACGAACAAGATTTTCTTCTTTAAAAAATGAAAGATTATATTCTAAAAAATATTATTTTCTTGTACTTTCTTGTGCATCCAAACAGGCTCTTAAAAAATGAAAGATTATATTCTAAAAAACATTATTTTCTTGTACTTTCTTGTGCATCCAAACAGGCCCTAACCCATAGCTATTTCATTGTTAGGTAGTTTGTTGTTGTTCCTCCTACCGCTTCGACTAGTGGCGGCATCTCTCCTTTACAAATACTAGTCTTACAAGTCTTTGAGTTCCAAGACTTAGAAATACAAGTCTTAGAAGCTTTTGAGCTACTAGAATTAGAAATACCAGTCTAAAAGCGGGCTCGATACTAGTAATTAATTCATCCAAATGTGATGCCCCATGCCTAGGACTACAAATGGGTATCAATTATTTGAGTATCCAAGTCTTCAGTTCTAAATAAAGGTGAGTATTGAACCTATTTTTGGATTAGAGAAAAATCGAGATCCAAATCCGGGTCGATGCATATATGATATGGAACATTTGGACTTGAAATCGATTCCCCATATATTCCGACCTGAAGATCTAGATTTAGAACTATTATATTTACATATTAAAAATCTATAAAAAAGTTTTAAGGCCTATTCATATTGGATAATCTATTTAGTCTTTAATTATATACCATTTCATAGCCCTACTTGTGTATTAAAAAAATTATTTTGAAGCTCTTTTATCTAATGCATTCCACATCTTATTTTGGATGTCTCCTTTGTATTTATAAATAGTTGATACCGAATCAGAATACAACTTACATGTTTGATTTCGAAATCAACAATGGTTTCAAATCCATAATGACAGCATCTACCATTTATTCTGCCATGAATCCTCCATTCTCAACCAAAGCCCAGAAATGGAAAAGAGGTAATAGTGAATGGCACAGTATTTCAACCGTGCAAGTTGTCAACCTTTGATGTGGGTCAAGTCTCAACCAGAAGCGTCCGAATGAATAGGGTCAGATAAGCACATTCATGATCATAATTATTAGGGTTCTAATGTTAAATACATGCATATACTTACAAAAGGTGTTGAACTTTTAGTCAAATTAACCATTGACGACAAGGGGTTGGTTGGTTGGTTCATGGCAACCCCCCATGTTATCCAGTTTAAGTTGTTGTTCCTGATCAATCTTTGGGTATGCCACTTATCTTTTATGTGTGTGGATTTCTTTTTTCATGTACGTGGACTCTCTTGGGTCTCCGTCCAAAAGCAGTATTACCCAAGAAAAATAGATGGACCGTCAAATGATGTCATCTATTTGTTAAGGTTTAAAGCTTGATTTGTTGCATCGTCATGTTATTGGAACCAATCAAGCTTTAAACCTCTGTTTTTTTCTCTTAATACAGAGGACCCCCTACCATCTTTTAGGCCCTTTACAGCACAAATTTCACCATCCCACTTTTGTTTTATCACATATAACCATGGACGTTCGGTATTATTGGAAGGTGGGACATCGACTTCGACCATCTTGGGAGTTGGGACCTACTGACAGCTATACATTTCCAAGTTCTAACTCCCGCCTTGAAATCCGACTGCTTTTTAGGATTGGAACTCTGATTTTCTCGGAATCTCGAAGGAGAAGAAGAAGAGCTTTTTAGGATTGGAACTCTGATTTTCTCGGAATCTCGAAGAAGAAGAAGAAGAAGATGATGGAGTAGGAGAAATGCTTGTGGAAGGAACAAAGGCTTCTTTGGTTTTGAACCGTTCCCACCAGCTTTAGATCGAAAGGTTAGGGTCTTTTTTACCCCACTTGTCCTCTCCTCTTTTTGCTTTGCTTTGCTTTGCTTGAAGGAAAACGATCCTAAGGTCAACTCTATGATGAAGGGTATCTATCCAGCATCATAGGGCATTGAAAATGTTGGATATCCTTATTTTTGATAGATGAGTGATTCACTACTCAAACTGTAAAGCCTAGTTGCCCACGGATTGATCCTTGATACCGGATTGATCCCTGATACCGTTAAGATATAACGCGCGAGACGTTTTACTGTGTTAGATATCCTTTGACTAATCAACCTGTAATGCCTTGTTGTCCACGGTTCGATCGCTCTGACACATGACGTATGAGACGACACAACTCGCCATTGGGGGTGTGTTTCTTGTGTCATAAACGATATCTAACATCAAAGGGCATTAAACTCATCAACCATTGCTCGTCTATGATTGGGATCTTTGTAAACTTGGGTAATAGCACGTCGGATTATCATCATCATCATCACACACACACACACACACAAGGGCCTGAGAAAGAGGATAGACTGTAGAGGTAGTAAGAACCTTTGGGTTGAAAACCCCAGACTTTTCTTTGCCCGTGTGACCATGGGATGAGAGTTGGTAGGAACGTCAATAGGAGGACCGGGGCTGGAGAGAATGGGTGCAGATGATTGGGCCTGTGGGGCGGCAGCATTAAATGATTGAAGTTGCTGGCCGAATGGGGTTGTGCAGCAGCAGGTATGGGCTGGGCTGGTTGGGCAACATGTACAGGGGCAGCAGCATCTAGAGAGAGGAGACGCTGTGATGGTGTTGTTTGGGCAGTGGAAGAAACAGTATTGTGATGGGGTGGTACTGATGGCTGATGGGGACTCAGCCGCTTGGCAAAGAGCATAAATGGGAGGTGGGCCAATAATTGCTCTAGATCGTGGCTTTGGGACTGTGTTAGGTAGACATGTAGAAAAAAAGGAATATTATCTTCATTAAAGGCCACATGTTGGGAAATGTATGCACCGCCATATGGGCGGTGAGGACACTTATAATGATGATGAGTAACAAGAACGGCTTCTTACCCCAGTGATAAGAGGTGTCTGTTCTTAACCGGCTGCCTAGGGTTCGAACCTAGGCTGTCACCTTCTCTCACTCGAGGTCTACTTCCCTCACCAGATTTCTAGGGTCCTAGCCCCCTTAGCTGGGTACCCCAAGAAAGAAAAAACGACGATGAGTATCACTGTAGCCAATAAAGGCACAGGGCATGGACCGAAAATATGGAAAACATTCACAACCATACATTTTAAGAAATTTCCACTTTAACCAATCGTTTCCATGGAGATTTATTGAGGAATGATTGATGATGGAAGGGGATTGATTAAAGAAACCGCCGTGTCAAAGGCATCATCCCAATAGTTTTGTGGAAGTGAGGCATTGGCCAGCGTAGTGAAGACACATTTCAACAATGTGACGGTGCTTGTGTTCGGCAAGGCTGCTTTGTTCATGTGTATGAGGACATGAAAAGCGATTGGGTTATTCCATGAGCTTCTAAGAAAGATTTGAACTTTCGAAACTCACCACCACCATCTGTTTGGAGGTTTTAATTTTGCAGCCAAGTAAATTTTCAACACGCAATTTAAACTTCTGAAATATCGTCAAAGCATATGACTTTTGATAAAGAGTAAAATACCAAGTGAAATGACTGTAAGAGTCTGCAAATTGAATATAATGGCAATCCCCATGAGAAGAAATAGTAGGAGCGGAGTCCCAAATGTCCGAAAAAATTAAATCCAAAGGACTACTAGCAACAAACATGCTATCAAAGAAAGAAAGTTTATGGCATTTTCCTATATGACTAGATGAGCAAAAAATTGTATTCTTATTGAGTACAGGCAAACCAAATTGAGAAACTACGCGTTGAACAATATGTGAACTTGGATGACCGAGACAACTATGCACATGTCCAAGGAAATTCGTTCACCAATGAGGATGGTTGATTGAATGGGGGCGTGGCTATCAACATGCAAACAGTAGAGTCCACCTTTATTCTGGCCACTCAGAAGAATGTTCCCTGATAGCCAATCATTAACAAAGAAAGAATGGGGATGGAATTCAAAAGAAACATTATTATCAGAAGTACATTTGGAGACAGAAGGTAAATTTTGAGAAACAGAGGGAACATGTAAAATATTATTGAAGGCAAAGGCACGCATAGGAGATCGAAGAGAAGAATGCCTAATATGTGAGATCACCATACCTGTACCATTATAATATATTAAGCTAGGAGGTTTTGGCTTCAATTTTGACAATTGGTTATAATTTTGACCGACGGTTATGTAACTACTCATGCAGCTACCCAATCATTTTTTCATTAAACCACTCATGTTTCAATTGTTCCTATGTAACTATACCCTTTTTGCTCCAATTTCTCTATTTCTATTTTATCCAACTTGTTCTATGAAAACAGGTAAAAAAATTTAATATGTAATTATACTGTGTTGAGCATGGGTTATTGGGCTAGTTACCTATCTTATCAGAATCCGACCCATTGTATTCTGAAGGCGAATTCAAATCGCAGAGATTGGCAGTTAAGTGATGAGTGGCACCTGAATCAGGATACCAGTTATAATCATAAACTGAAGATGGGGCCATAAGTGCCGAAGGTGCATTTTCCACTTGAAATGAATGATCAAAGCAGTGTTGACACTTTAACGCGGAGTGACCATAGCAATTGCACACTTGGCAAGTTCCTTTGGCGGACTGTTGGGATGGGGCTAATTGCCCACAGCCACGGCCTTGCCCACAGCCCCGATTATTTGACTGATGTGATTGGGGAATCTCTTACCAGTTACCACGAGAAAGATTGGCCGTGGGTGAGTCAAGTGAAACAACATTTTCTCTAACCTTGATTCTTGGTTAAGAAACATGCCATGAAGATCATCAATAGTGCTGTTCTCTGCATGAACTGTGATAGATGTGACAAACACGTCATAGTCAGATCCAAGGCTACTTAGGATATAGAGGATGTGATCATAATTAGAAACAGGATGTCCGGCAACAGCAAGACCATCACCAAGCATCTTGGCCTTCAGAAAATAATCAAACATAGAGAGGCTTCCCATTTTAAGTGCGTACAACTCTAGACACAACTGCATCACATGAGCCCAAGACTGAGAAGCAAATGTTCACTCACGGTTGGCCCAAATGGCAGCAGAGGTCTTGAGATGAACAACATGTGCAAGGACACATTCAGAGTGATATGATAGGAGCCACCCAAGAAAGATTAGATATTGCTTATGCCAGGCACTATAAGCTGGATATTCTTTAGCGTCAGCAGAAGTGGTAACACGATGAGTTCATCAATATAGCCTTCCGAATCATAGCCACGCAGTATTGGTAGAAACTGAGAACGCCATAATAGATAGTTATTATTATCCAGCTTAAGAGAAATTAATGGATGCACATGACCAGAAAAGTCGGATTCCCACTTCCTCTGGTAGAGTGGTGTTGGTTATGTGGAAAGATATAAACCATTCATCCTCTAGTGGCTAGTAGTTTATTATCTAGTAGCTCTAATAGTTATCCCATTTATTGTGCAATCTCAATCTAGTTATAAGAACAGCTTACTCGTCTCCCGCATTCACCAATTTGGTGCCTCTTACAATCCAGATCATCACATTTTCAAGCAAGAAACACAGATAGAGATTTATTCCTGTAAAGCAATTTGTCATTTACAATGTGTTTTGTGGAAAGTAATGTTTATATCAGTTATTTCAGATACAAGAGCCAAGCTGCTATGTGCCACGAGAGAGGAAATGGATGGTAAAAGAAAATTAATTAATAAACATGGGCAAAGCACTTACTCTGTGTAAGAGTTTGCTGGGCAAGGTAAGGGTTAGATCAAATGATTTTGTGGGTAGATGTAAAGAGAGATTGGTGGCCAAGGACTGTAGTCAAGAATAGGAGCATCCTTATAATGAATCCTGAAGGATGTGGTTATCAATAAGCATAAGATATGTTGTGTTATAGCGATTGTATCTCGTTAGAAGCGATAGCTGTTTCATCTTGATGTAAAAAAATGTGTTCATATGTGGATTCCTTAATTAAGATTTAAGCATATAAACAACAACCATAGGGTTTACTAAAATACCATTGTAAATCAAGAAGCACAATCTACAAATGCATAATGGGCTTTATTTGAGAGTTAGTTTTTGCTTGAAAGAAGTCGATTCTTAAAGAAGTTGAGTAGCTAATTTTTAATCATGAAAGATTTTCTTTTGGTAGTATTTTTATATTTATGGAAACATAATCATTGCAGGAAGCCATATGAATACACTTAGGTGAACTTGGATACTCTTTTGTCGTAGAGATAATGCTATCATTATAATGGTTTATATCTTCACAACACAGTTGTGCAATTACCCCTTTAACCAAGGTAAGAAGATCACTAAAACTATGGGAATTACCAGTAAGGGTGAAGGGTTAGCAAAGAAAAGTCCTTCACCTTGTAGAAGTATTGTCAAAGGACTTCAATATTAAAAGATGTAAACAACCTGATATTACTCATGTTTTACTAGGTATCACTCTCCAAGGCTTCTTCTCTAGGAAGTCTCTGGAGTCTATGCCTCTATGGACTACAAAGGACATGCATATCTGAATGCCTTGAATGAAGAATTCTTCTTTTTATATTCAGTATTTCTAGATCTCAGTGCTTATACTGATTTGGTTTGATACGATGTCTCCATAATAGGCCTGTCATGTTTGGTGTTCTTCGTAGTCTCCTTCTTATATAGAGTCATTGGCTGTAGATGTAGCCCAAATTTATTGGTTTTACCTTCTGTTAAGGTTCATACTTCTCAGCTCTACAATATTTTCTGAAAATCAAATTGCTATCAAGCTTGCCATGCATCCTTGTCACCACCCTGCCTTATGCACACGCCAATCATAATGAAATGGATAATTACGAATATGTTAAAAGCCATTTCCAGTGAAATTGACTAGTTATTAAGAAACGTGATTTCCAAAGAAATAGCCACTTTATATATTCCTTTATTCAGCCACCATGGCATCGAGTAAAGAAACACATTGTCATTTAACTAACAAGCTTTCAATGGTCAGAAGAACACGTTAGCTCGAAACGGAGAGTTGGATTTATTTTACTGTAATTCTTATTCTGTGTGGAGTGAATTTGGTCTTGTTGAGAAAGAGTCCCTATTCTCTCTCTCTCTCTCTCTCTCTCTCTCTCTCTCTCTCTCTCTCTCTCTCTCTCTCTCTCTCTCTCTCTCCAGATAGTCTTGTGGGGCCCACCTAGGGCAACAACAATCATGAGGAGGTGGGGAATTGTAAGATCCAGATGGGACCTACATATGTGCTAAACTTCAAGACCGAATAGGTTTTGGATTGATAGTAAGGGGTCCCACATGCCTAGAAAGGGGGTCTGCAGTCCACACGGTTGCTTGCCAATCATACGGTAGGTGAGGGATCGAAAGATCTGAATGGGCCTATATCTGTGCAAAATCTCAACTTTATTAGATCATCTTAACCCCTTGATTCATGGCCCTCAAGTTTAATGGCTTTAGAAGGCATTATTTTTTTAGGATTTTTATCCAACATCGAGTAATGGTTTGATGAGTGTTAAATGTGGGCTCTTGCCAATTCATTTGGTGGGGGGTGGGTAGTGAGGGGGGTGTGTTGACCATAGGGGGTCCCATGTGCCCATAAAAGGAGGTCCACACAGTTGTCTCTCAAAAGAGGATGTGCATCTGAGCATCAGCCTATATATATATATATATAAACTCATGCCCTCTACTGTTTTCTTTGTGTTTGGTTCAATGTAATTTAATATTCTGATGTTAACGGTATTAAATTACACGAAATGTTAGCATCAAGAAAACCATATATATATACATATAAATTTTGCAAATCAATTGAGAAAATGCTGGAGTTTCGAAATTATAAATCAAGAATCACCCCAAGCCTTTTCCTTGCTCTCATGGCCAGTAAAGTTATCTTGAGTCATTTTTGTTCCACATACAGGGTTGTTGTTTCTTTAGCATGCTTTTACTACTTGTTTGGCATAAAAGAACAACTGTGCATTCAGATAAGTTCTAATTTAAACAGTGTTTGTTGCAGAGCTTCATAAGTGAATCGGCTCTAGTGAATCTGTTTGTGGATTTTTACACAATGGCCAATTCTACATTGCATGTTTGTCCATCTCCGATGGCAGCTACATCAAATGGAGCTTTCCAAGGGGATAATCCTCTTAACTTTGCACTTCCTTTGGCCATATTGCAAATATGTCTCGTGCTTTTACTCACGCGTTCTATTGCTTTTATTCTCAAGCCTTTGAGGCAGCCTCGGGTGATTGCAGAGATGATTGTAAGTTCTTTTTTATGCACTTTTCCATTTGTGGCTTGGAGTTTTGTTTACCTTGAGCTTCTTGCTACTTTTATTTTAACTTTCTACAACTTTTGCCTCCCTCATACTAGTAATGATCTTTTATATAAGAACTTCATCTAAACAAACATACTGAATAATTAGCATTATACTTTTGTATAAATTAACACGGGCAAACAGATTTGCATACATAGGTAATCTACCCCTAGAAGATCAATACGTATTTCATTTTATAAAGAATGGACAAGTTTGTATAAAAAATGGCAAAGTTTGTATCAAATGTGACTGTTTTTTTATTTTTTATTTTTGGTAATAGAGTTAACTTAACTTTGATGCGAAATTGAATTGACACGACCCGAGCCCGAGATTATAATTAATCCGAGTTAACCCCGAGTTGCGTCCCATACTTACACCTGTGAACTTCAATCAAATAAGATTCACAAGGGATATCAAATACACATTATGCGGAATACAAACAATATACATTACTCATGTATAAAAACAAAATTCATTTACACTATGTACAAACATCCACTTGCATATTTAAATACAATGCAAGGAATGAAAAGTGTGAAGCGTTTCAAACAAATTTTCATCTCAAAGTTTTTCTTTCAATTTTCGTTTCAATATCATAATCATATGATATTGCTTCATCTCAACTCAGCTAGTCCTCCTGGAGGAACCGTAACGGTCATCTCCACTGGCGCTGTGGCCTCTGAAGGACCGGCATGGGCAGCTGGGCCTGTAATGTCATCAATAACACTGTGAATTCGACAATTCAACAATGTCTAAACAAATACATGATTGAACATGCTAATTACATATTTAATCTGTCTAATTTAATGTTAGACCTATATAAATACAATTCAGAATCAATGAGAGTCTTTATTCAAATTTGGCAAACTACAATAGTATTTCATATCAAATCACATCTTCCTAAAAAAGGAAGGAATCATCTTCCCTGAAGGAAGGAAATACAAATAACATGTATTGTGAGATTTATTAGAGCCCGGGCCAGGGACTACTGACATCACTACGGAGCTTCAGAGCACTCCCAAATCATCTGCTGCAGCAGGAACAACTCTAATGAGCTTAAAGAAATCACTATGTAGTGCCAGACTTAAGAAACATTATCATATTAATTCCGTTCAATTACAAATTAACAGATTCAATTCAATAAACAAGTCTTTTAGAATTCAATTCAAGTTATTATCCATTTCGGATACAATCCTGTGTACTAATTCAATTAAGTAGTACCAACCATTTAAGTGTAATACTCAGTTATTTAGTGTACGTGTTATTCTCGATGGACACCACAATCTATATGAATTTTGTACATTAAAGTCCCTTTAATTAACACCCATGGAGGTAAAATAGTATTAATAGCCTTAATATAATCAATAGGCTCTTTTCTTTAAATTCAGAAATAAATCCTGAAATCTTATTAGTTTCGATTAACTAATCAATGACCTATCGGTTAGCTTTAGAAGCTAATATTATTATTGAAAACCCAATTACTCGATTAACAATCAATCCATTTTAGTTTTAAATCCATGGATACTAATTTACGAAAAGTATAGTTGACTTATTAATTCTCAATTGCATTATAATTAGTCTCAAGACTAAATTTACAAACCATTCATACTCATAAAAGAATATTTGATTCAAATAGAATCATAAAAATTCCGAACTCAACCTGAGTTCTCCGATCGATCAAGCTTTAGGTCCGATCGATCGGATTGAAATCATGTCCCAGATAGGACTGTCCGATCGATCCGACCTGTGATGAGTTTCAGTTTCAGAACCTGAAACTGATTTTTCTCTCTTCCTACTTCACTGTACTCAATTCCTTTAGAACCTACATACAATATGGGACCTCCTGTCCCCTCCTCAAATATCATTTATTCACAAAACAACACTTCTACTAATTAATCACTTCAAACACCATTCAATTGATTCAAATACCCATTCAATTCTATACAAACCAATCAAAATTACATCTAATGACAAAACTTGCTAGAGCTCATATTCAAATTAGCATTTAATCACAAACAAGTGTTTACACTTGCCTCTAATTGATGTTTAACACAAAAACCCCTTCCTTCCAAGCTCTATTTGACACAAAAGTACCCAATTCCAAACCCTAACATTACAAAAACAACCATAACAACCTCAATGAGTTGTTTAAGACACAAAGTAGTCTACGGAACTTAAATAGAACTAAAATCTTCAAAACTACTCACCTTATAGCTTGTAGTAAGGAAGACCTGAATTTTCTTCCAAATCCAACTTCAAAGAAATGAAAGAAAGATGAAGATGATTTATTCAACTCAAAATTCCTTCTAAGCCACTAGCTTAACCTCACTTCAAACACTTGAGAGAAAAGAAATGAAATGAAGAAGAAAGCTTGGAAGAGAACCTAGAGCTTACTCTCAGCTGGTCTGGGCTGAAATGGGTTCTTCCTTCCTCTAGAACCTTATATAACAGAATTTTACACTTATCCCCAGTCATTATACTTATTTCTAGGTTGAGTCAAATCAAGACTCACTTGATTCATTTGAAGTCAAATGAAATCAAGTATTTTATGAAAGTTGATGTACTTGTCGAGATACACATGTTGACATCAAGTTTCACCGTATTCGACGAAATACGCATAAATCCGTATTTACGGAAAAGTCCTTAATTCCATCAAATTGAATATAAAATCAACCCAACTAATTCAATCCTTCCTAAAACCATTCCATTATGCTTAATTCATTCACTTGTAACTAATTTGACCCATTTTAGTCGTTAATCACCATTAACTCAATTAAACACAACTAATCTACACTAATCTCAATTAATTATTGTTAATCATGATTAGTTCGGAATGGGGTGTAACATGAATTCAGGCAATCATGTGCTGAATCAATTACCAAATTCTTGGGCAATGGGCACTGAGAAATGAAAAAGATGGAGGGAGATAGCTTTTCGTTCTTGATCGGAGATCTGGAGACACATTGTCGGGCTTCATAGAGAGGAGAATGGAGTAGGGTTTCGTGTCCCTATGGGCGGGAAGAAGAAAAAACAACAAGGGCTAATTCTCAAAAAGTGACTTTTCATCCCAGCCGTTGGATGTGAAGAGTAAATGGAGGGCTGAGATTGCATGCTCTCATATAGTTGGTGAGAGTAGCTCTCACAAGTGTTTATATACATATATATATATATATATATTTATATAGAGCAGGGCTCTCCTAAGCTGAAGCTTAGCTTATCTTAAGCTGGAATAGTGCCGGTCCCACAAATCAAAGTTGATTACATCTGTTTTTTGTATAATGGAACTAGAAAACCCAGTTCTGATTGGATTTATCTTGATTTTGGAGACGATCATCATGCAAAAAACATATATAATCAATTTTGATTTGTGGGACCGGCACTATTCCAGCTTAGGATAAGCTAAGCTTCACCTTAGGAGAGCTAGCCCCATACATATATAAATATATATATGAGGTTTGCACATGAGCATTCCTCTTGTGCATATGACCATATATAGATTTTTCTCTTTTGCACACAAATATTTCTGATTATGTAAGTGTCCCTCTCCCTATGGTGAGGGATGGATGCACATGAACATTCCTCTCTCTCTCTCTCTCTCTATATATATATAGTTATCAGAATCCTACGATTCGTATCCCGAATCTTAAGAAAAACGATTCGTATCTATGTAATGAATCCCATTAATAAATGAATCTTAGGATTCAAGTATGAATCCTACGATTCAATACTCGTTTCATTGAATCTTATGATTCAAGCGATTTGACTAAGCGAGAATGGCTATAGCCAATAAGCTAATATTAATAATTTTTTACCTTTTTTCTTTCTTTATTCTCTCTTTCTTTTATTGCTTGATTTTTAAAAGGTTATTTAGTAGTTAACGAAACCTCGTAAGAATTTTTTACGGCTTTGATAAGGTTTTAAAGATGAATAAAGAACATGCATTTAACTAAAGCATTCAACTGTCTGTATGGTGTTTGTTTATATCTTCTTCTTCTTTTAATCTATTTTGGTTTTTTTTTCTTCATGAACACTTTCTTAACTTGAAGAGATATCCTATCGTGTAAGATTAAATGGTTTCGATTCTATTTTATTTTATTTTTATATTCTGATTTAAAGATAATAAAAATCTATATTGATATTTTAAACTTATTTAACTATTTACACATCGTTTATTTCATATATATATGTAATAATATATGTCATGATGTTCTTGATATGATTGTATGATAGACTTGTTATTATGTTTATACTGCTATAAATAGAAAAAATGAATGGTTATGAATAATTACTTTTTTATTTTTCTTTTAATTTTTAATTATTTTTCAATTTTATTAGAAAAGTAAAAAATCATACGATTTGCAATTCGATTCGATTCATGGGTATGAACGATTAGCGATACGATTCCGATTTTGAAAACTATATATACATATATATATATATATATATATAGAGAGAGAGAGAGAGAGAGAGAGAGAGAATGGCTCTTGTGACATGTGGACCCTCCAATCATAGTAGAGTTGACTGTACAGTTTGTATTGAGTAGATAGTTGTGCATTAATTTTGTAATTGCCCAATTAAGGGGACATGTGGACCCTCCAATTATAGTAGAGTTGACTGTACAGTTTGTATTGAGTAGATAGTTGTGCATTAATATTGTAATTGCCCAATTAAGGGGATTACCTTACTGGACCTACTACATTTAGATGAGAGGAAATTATATATTCATAGGATCAATCCCAAGGATGATCACTCAATTGGTTGGAAAATCATAATCTCTTAAACTTCCGTGTTCACTAATTATGTGCATGTGTGGATAATCACCCCGTACATCCTGTATGTACCATCTTACCGTACATATCACCTAGTGGGCCCCACATGCATCAAATTAACTTCAGATCTGATGTTGGGTGGTCCCACTAGGGTCTTTCAATCCTCCCTATCCCATGATCTGTGGGGTCCCAAGTGGGCCCCAATAGCTGGTATGTACCGTAAGGATGTATAGGCACAGAGCCTTATACAATATATATGGGAAATGCTCTTGTATATCCTTACGGTGCATCGTTGTTGTGAGAATTCTAGTGGGCCCAACTTATGATTCATCCGAATTGTTCACACGCATGGGACCTCCTAGATAGTCACTAGACCACGTGCATGCACCGAATTGATTGGACCATTGAATTGCCAGTCAGTTTTTTAATATAAAGTTGTTAAACTTATAGGCCATGGATCAAGGGGTTAGATTAGAGGAATGAGATTGACCCCATTTTTGATAACTAGGTCCATCATGAGTGGATTTTTCCATCCCCCCAATGTCGCATCATCTGTGGGGCCCTAACAGCCGGTGTGCACGGTAAGACTGTGCTCACCAGATGTGCAGGAATATGTGTGGTGTGTGAAATTCTCCTGTGAGAGTTAGATTTTACCGCTTACGATGAGAGACACCATGATGGCCCTACCCAAGCCCCCACTGGTCATGGGACGAGGGTGGATGGAAAGAACCATCTTTGCTGGGCCCAATCATCAAGTTTGGGTTTAATCCCATGCCTCTGGCCCCTTGATTCGTGGCCTAAAAGTTTAACCACTTAATTAAAAAAAAGTTGACCCTTGATCCAAAGGTCCAGTCCATTCGGATGGATGCAAATCCATGGGCTTTGCAGTAATACATGGGGGTCTTGTGTGTGGACATTTGGAAATTTTAAATATAGATAGATCTTATTATTATCCATATCTTTCCATCCAACGCCATTCTATGGTTGTAATGTATAATAGTGGGCTCCACTAGGAGGGGCATTTTTTGAAAAAAAAAAATACCAACTCCCCTAAAGTTTTGTAGCGCTCCTATCTATATATTATACTTGCTAATTTGCATTCATATGTTGAGAAGAATTTAACGTTAACTTTTGTCCCATGCAGGGAGGAATTTTGCTTGGACCATCAGCTCTGGGCCGTAGCCAGAGCTATCTAAATGCAGTTTTTCCTAAAAGAAGCCTCACAGTTTTAGACACTCTAGCGAACATGGGGCTCCTCTTTTTTCTCTTCCTAGTGGGAGTAGAATTGAATCTGAAGGCCATTCGGAAGACAGGAAAACAGGCTCTCAGCATTGCTGCTGCTGGAATCAGCATACCCTTTGTGCTTGGGATTGGTTCCTCATTGGTTCTCAAACAAACAATCTCCAAAGGTGCGCATGGGCCACCTTTTCTAGTCTTCATGGGTGTGGCCCTCTCTATAACTGCCTTCCCAGTCTTAGCTCGCATCCTTGCTGAGCTCAAGCTTCTAACTACTGATATGGGCCGAATGGCCATGTCCGCCGCCGCAGTCAATGACGTTGTTGCATGGATCCTTCTTGCCCTTGCTATTGCCTTATCTAGTTCGGGGCACTCCCCTCTCATCTCCCTTTGGGTCCTTCTATGTGGAGTCGCCTTCATTGTATGTGCATTCTTCATTCTTCACCCAATGTTTTCCTGGATGGCCCTCCGTTGTCAGGATGGTGAGCCTGTAGATGAAACCTACATATGTGTCACCCTTGCCACTGTCCTTGCAGCTGGGTTTATCACTGATACTATTGGAATTCATGCCCTTTTTGGGGCTTTTGTGGTTGGGATTTTTATACCAAAGGAGGGCCCCTTTGCAGGTGCATTGGTTGACAAGGTGGAGGATCTTGTATCCAGCCTGTTTCTGCCATTGTATTTTGCTTCCAGCGGGTTGAAGACCAATATGGCAACTATTCAGGGCGCTCAGTCATGGGGGCTGCTTGTTTTGGTTATTTTTACTGCTTGCCTGGGGAAGATTGTGGGTACTGTCATTGTCACGCTTGCTTGGAGAATTCCTTTTCGTGAAGCTCTCACGCTAGGATTTCTCATGAACACAAAAGGCTTGGTAGAATTGATTGTGCTCAACATTGGTAAGGATAGAAAGGTAATGCTTTCCCCTTCACCCAAATGATAACATACTATGATGAGTTTATAATTATTTTTATTCTGTTATTTCAGTGTCAATTAAGGTTGCCATCCTATCTTAAGTTCTTACTACTATCTTTGATGTTTGAAAGAGTATTGATTTCAAGAAAATGGTGCTTTCTTTTGTTTGGTATCAATAGAAAAAATTTCTCAACCAATTTAGAACTTCAATACTTCTCAGGAAATGAAATGGTGGGGCCCAATCCTTCTGGTTGGAAATAAATTATTGAGACCTAATGACTTATGGTCTACATTACAAGGAAGCAATCATTCTCTCAACACGCACCAACCTTTGTTGATGGTGAATTAATTGTGAATGAGAAGATCGTTGACAAACAGAAGCCAAATTTTGAAATGAATGAATTCTGGATGTGGGATAAAAAAAATCATTGTCAGAAAATTATGCATGTCAAAACGCTCTTGTATGTATATATAAGTTGCCATCTTTGAAATTGATTTCTTACAATTTAGATTTATCCAAAATCCATAACCAACCAAATCTGATCTTGGATTCCACTCTGCTTGATGTTATGTTTGATGTGTTGCTGCAGGTGCTTAACGATCAGACCTTTGCTATAATGGTTCTAATGGCTCTTTTCACGACCTTTCTCACTACACCTGTCGTTATGTCAATATATAAGCCTGCAAGGAAAGCAAGGTCGTCTTACAAGCATAGAACCATACATAGGAAATACAGAGACACTGAACTTCGTATCTTGGCATGTTTCCACAGCACGAGGAATATTCCAACGATGATAAATCTCATTGAAGCCTCTAGAGGGTCTGAGAGACGGTCAAGGCTGTGTGTCTATGCATTGCACCTTATGGAGCTCTCTGAGAGGTCATCAGCAATCCGCATGGTGCACAAGGCGAGGAAAAACGGGCTACCATTTTGGAACAGGATGCCATGGTCTGATTCTGAACAACTTGTCATTACTTTTGAGGCTTTTCAGCAACTGAGCATGGTCTCCATAAGGCCAATGACAGCAATTTCACGGCTTTCCAACATTCATGAAGATATCTGTGCCAGCGCAGAGATGAAGAAAGCGGCGGTAGTGATTTTACCATTCCACAAGCAACAGAGGGTGGATGGTGCCTTGGAGTCAATGCGCATGGAGTTCCGGTCTGTCAACCGGAAAGTGCTTGAGAATGCACCATGTTCAGTTGGAATTCTTGTAGACCGTGGCCTTGGGGGCAGTGTGCAAATCTCTGCTAGAGATGTCACTTGCTCTGTTGCTGTCCTATTCTTCGGTGGGCCTGATGACTGTGAGGCTCTTGCATATGGGATGCGGATGGCAGAACACCCTGGGATCCGGCTGACAGTGATCCGCTTCTTATCTCAATCCACAAATGGAGCAGTGGTTGGAGTCAATACAAACAGCAATTTCAACTCCACAGAATCTGACAATCTCCTTGCTGAATGCCGAATGACCAGCACTGAAGATGATTCATTTCAGTATGAAGAGAGGACTGTTGGAAACAAAGAGGAAATGATAGCAGCCATTCAAGGCTTCAGCTGTTTCAATCTGATTCTAGTGGGTCGGGCACCCAAGGGAGCTGTGGAGGCCACTCGAATTGACATGAGTGATTGTCCTGAATTGGGTCCAATTGGAAGCTTGTTGACGTCACCAGAGTTTTCAACAAAGGCATCAGTTTTGGTGATGCAACGCTATTTGGGCGAGGGGACATCTTCAAGAAGTTCATTACATCCTCATCCAGCAGACATTGAATCGGTAGCTTCTGATTCTGATACTGATTAATGTTCCTTGGAGGTTAGATGTGAGATATGTCTAAGATGATGATGATGCTAAAGACTCATCCTAGTTATAATGTGACAGCCTTGAAATAAGAACCTGATTATGGGGTTTTGTTTTGAGTGTAAGAAAGGTAGTAGGAAAAGTCCACAAAATGCATAATAAGAAATTTGGTTCAGGGCAGTGTATTCTTGTTTTATGCAGTGGTTGATGATCTGGACTTAACCCTAAATGGAACCAAGTTATTCTGATTTGGGACTTAGACCATAACAATCCACGATGCTAAATTTAGTGTTCTTAGGGAAATTTACATATAACCATGTTCCCTTTCTTTTATTCACAAAAAGCTACCTTTATTTTTTGGCTTTTACAAACAAACATGTATGCTCCCCAGTCGACATCAGTCAATCACTTTGATTGGCAGTCCGACTTGTTTTCCACCATGTTGACGGAAACTAACTATATTTTCTAAATTATCAAAAATACCCATCATGTTGACTGAAACTAGCTTTACTTCCTCCATGTATTTTCTTTGTATTAGCTTGAGTATGGTATTTTTACCATAGTTTAAACTAAGACAGTGTATTTTAAAGTCAAACTCAATCAAGGGTCAACTGTGGAGTTTACTACAGTTGAAGGGAATTTTTACTTTCTTATGATTGGTTTTAAAACAAAACTCATTGAAAATGGTCAAATGACCTTTTTTTATTATCCCTTGATCACCTATTGAGGAGCCTGACCATGTTGTGCGGGTATTATAGGTGATTGCATGTGAGAATAAAAAATAACAGGTTTTTATATGTAGATTTCTTATTCTTATAACCCCATTCTTATAACCAGAAAAAACCCCATCTCGATTTCACACGACCCATTTGTCAATCTAGCCCGCACTTCTGTTTCCAAACTAAAAAAGGGGTGAAATTAGAACCACTGGCTGCAAATCAAGTCATTCTTCAACATTCTGTATAATATTATTGGAAGTGTGAAACAAATGTGACAATATTCGGGGAAATTTTTAGGTGAAACGAGACAACAATGGCCAAAACAGGCTTAGTTAGATCAAGCTCATGACAAAGGGGCTTATTTTTTAGGCCCATTCCCGGCTCATGGGCACAAGGTTTTTATTGAAACCTGACCTGATAAGATGCCGAGCCTATTGATAACCTTGATTCATGTAGTTCGGCAAAAAAGTATCGATTTTTCTTTAAGGGTTGATGTGAATTTATGTTTGTTTCAACTCAAATACTAGCAAAACATGCTCCGTGCTTAGCACGGGCAAAACAATTCATTATATAAGAAATATACATTAATATTAGATGATTTATAATAAATTTAAAATATGAAATTTCTTTGTACATATAGAGATTTTAAAAAAATATACAATAAAAATAAATATTGAAATAATGAAGTAATCTTTAATCCATCAAAATATAAATATAAAAACCCTAAACCCAACTTTTATCTAATAAAAATTAAAAATACACCAACAATATTCAAATAAGAGCACAACCCAAATGTATTTCTAAATCTTACTAACCTGAAGGCAGATCTCACAAGCAGTGTTTTTTTTTTTCTTTTCTTCTTTTTCTAGTCACACCTCCTTTGTATACATGGTTAGTTTACTAATAGGTGTGAGAAAGAGAAGAGAATCGGTTATACCTAGTAGGGAAGAAGAAGATGAATGATCATATGGGTTGTAATATAGGAAAGAAGAAAGTAGTGGGGTAGTGGAAGACATGGATATAAAATGTAGAGAAACCATTTAGTAATTGCACAATCAATATAGATTTTTTTTTTTTTTTGTAAACCAATCAATGGAGATTTAAAATGATTTAGTACCTATGCAATTAATTAAACGGTAATTAAATGCATGGAGATTTAAAACTTTTTAGTACCCACGTAATTAATTAAACGGTAATTAAATGCATGGAGATTTAAAACCATTTATTAACTGTCCGTTCAGTTAAATGATAATCAAATGCCCGTTGAAAGTTGAGTGGTCAAAATCAATTAGTGAAGAAGGCTCGTGCTAAGCCCGGGCCCATAAAAAACAATCTTCATGCATCACTTTTCTCACAGTACAATGCCAATATAGCCATACAAGGATCTCCATCTTTCTACTTCACAAGTGATACCTTTCTCACTAGTGAAAAAAGGCCACCACATCACCATAAAATCACAGCACAATTCATGCAATGCTTTGTCTCAAATGTCTTGCAATAAATAATATCCTTGAAGAATTGTTGACTGCATATAGAAGACTTGGGAACTTTTGAAACTTTTGAAACTTTTAAAACCCCGTGAATAGCTACTATCGTTATATTAAAATTATTTTAGTCTGCTTTTTTTTTTTTTTTTGGTAGAATTTTAGTCTGCTTTTAATCTACATGTAGCAACTCATTTTCTCCTCCCAAGATTGACATTCCTTTGTGCAGGCCCAACAAAAAAAAAATCCATATGCTAAAAACTGACGTGCTCTCTATAGATTATTTCTTTCTACAAGTTCCGTGTTTGGCCTATCTATGCACCCCATGCAATAGAAATTCCAGGTTCTGTTTTCTTCGACCCCATGCTTTTACAGGCCTGGATGCCAATCATGGAGTAGGGGTCGCCCAAACGTGGCCAATTGTCTTTCTAATAAAAGTTCAATAAATTAGGTAGTAATAATATGAAATAAACTTATCAAAAGAAAATTTGAATTTACTTTAGGATTTCTGAAATTTGAAGTTATTTGAGAGAAGCAATCTAACCCCCTCAAAAGGTAAGATGTGCTTATCTTGTTACGATTCCATTACAACTATAAACAAGACAATCTCCCTACACAAATCGAAAACTTACCTTCCTCAAAGTTTTTGCAAAAGGGATGATTTTTCTAAACTAATCAAAACTCTTATTAAGTCCCACTTTGATTTTGTGAATAATCCCATTGAGGAAAACATCAATCTATTTGTTGGGCCATGATCACGAGACACGTATTGGGTTGAAAATAATGTTAATGAGAAATACAAAATCATTGTGATATTAATAGCAGATGAGATCACATGGAATTCCACACTATCATCATTGTTAGGAATTTTGTAAATTGCAATTTGATGGATGCATTATCATTCAAGCATCATTTGATTTACACACATTTGCATTGATTTAGATAAACTTAAAATCTTGTTTTACACATGCATTGTTTTTAATATATTGATTTATGCATGATTTTTTTTTAATCTTGGATGCATTTGTTTTTTGAATAAGTAGTTTTTAGAAATCAAGCTATCCATTGGTTTTATGGTTTTGAATCTTTTTTGGCTTTTTATGTTTCATGTTTTAAAACCCTTAGAATGATTTAAAACATGTTTTTAAGCTTGATTTAATGGCCCAAAAAATTCCCAACCAAAAATACTTTGAAAAATGGATTTTAGGGAATTTTGGTCTCAGGCCAGAAACGCAGTGTACCAGGTCGACCGAGCCAAGCCCAGGTCGACCGGGTATACTGCCGTTGGCCATTTTTCAAACGGTCACTTTTTTTACTGTTGTGAAGGCCAGGTCGACCGGGGAAGAGCCAGGTCGACCGGGGGACTAGCCGTTGGGTTGTTTTGGCTATAAATAGTGGTTCATTCCTTTGCCAAAGTTTGAGGGTTTTTAAGCCTTCCTTGAGAGGTTTTGAGGCAAATCAAAGGGGAATGAACTAAGGGATGAAGGGGTTCATTAGGAAAGCTAAAGCTTGGATTAATGAGTTAAATCACCAAGTAAGCTCTACTTTCCTTAATCATATGTTTTCATGCTTTGCTTAATTATTGGTAAATCTTTTGTAGCATGATAAACTATGATTTGTTGTGTCCTTAACATGTTTTATGTTTTGAATTGATCTATTGTTTTGGATGCATCACCATTTGATTCAATCCAAGTAGTACTTTATTTTTGGTAAATCTAAGTAGACCATGTTAATGAAAGAATCTTTGAAATCATATGTAACATGATTCATAGACTTGGTTGAATCTTTGGTTGTTGTTTTTCATCATAAGAAAATCTCTTTCAAATATATCTTATGCTTTGGATTCCCCTAATTTCAATCAAATCTATTTCTATGTTTTGAGCTACATTGTTGATTTGATTGACATCCCTATGCTTCACATGTTTTGTTCTTAGATTTTCACAACTTGTTTTGAATATCTTTTACAAGTTACTTTTAACATGTGATTAGCATTTCCTCAATCATAAATGTTTTATGAGCTAAAACTTTCAAAAGCCTTAGGCATACATTTATGAGCTTTCATTCTCAAAATGATTTAGGACATCACACACACACACATCATGAGCATACATCTTTACATTCATTGAGTGTTTGTGTGAGTTAGATTTTCATTTTCATATCCGCCTATTTTAGAGGCAAATGTAATGTGCTAAATTGAATCTCCATCAAGTGTATGTTAGACACTACTTAGAGAGATAACCAACCGTTGGTTGAAGAGGTTATTGCTTAGCCTTGAAAAGCATAATGTAGAGGTTATTGCTTGGCCTTGAAAAGCATATTGTAAAGGTTATTGCTTAGCCTATTGAAAAAGCATAACTAGTAGAAATCCGGTGGGGTGTTGGATCACAAGCCGATAGTGGATGTAGGCATTGAGGCCGAATCACTATAAATCCTTGTGTGATGGTACTTGCTTTGTGGTGATTATTTTTATTAAGCTTCCGCATTTAGTTTGATAATCATCACTTGTGACTAGTTTAATTTAAAGAAGTTAAAATTGTTTAAAATTTGTCATAATTGAAGCTCACCCTATTCACCCCCCCCCCCCCCTAGGGTTCGGATCCACGGACTTTCAATCATCTCAAGGTGTGAGATACTGAGATCTCTATTTGATGAGATCCTCCACCTTAGAACATATTTTATATAGCAACATACGTACCTTTTCTCTCGATGTCGTGAAAAAAAAAAAAGGATCAGAGGGCCCTCTCCATGACATCAAACCAAGTGAAGACGCAGAGCAGATGCCTCCTCCATCATCTTGCATTGGTGGCGACATGATCTTTGTTTTTTTTTTCATGGAAATCCATTTGGGAGATTATTTTAAAAATAATCTCTACAGTCCTTTTGGAATGCAGTTTCTAATTCTATTAGAGAAGCTAGAGTTTCCATTCCTAAATGAGCATTCAAATATGTCAGCGTCATGAATTAAACAAAGAAGGGAAATCCAAAGTAGAAAACAACTTACTGTGTTCTTCAATCAATGCCTAGCTAACATAATCTGCATTATAGAAAAGAATTAAATTGAATTGAGAAAATACGCAAATTCAAGGGAAAAAACTCACCTTATCCATCTCTTACATGGAAGAGAAGAACAAGAAGGATCTCAACTGCGGCCTTCTGCTATACTGTTGACCCTCGCGCCACCCTTTCCATTCTAATACACAAAGTTATATTAGATTAGTGAGAAATATAATTAGTCGGTAACCCATTTCACATTCTCAACAAAAGGAGAAGTCTTTCAGTTATAAAGAAAAACAAAAGATATGCAACAGATGGACAATTTGCAAAGGCTTTGAATTGAATTGACTGCCCATTAATCTATTTGGGAAACAGTTGATAATTAATTTGGTGGTGGAAAGAGTTTTAGACAAAGAGAATCTTCGATTAGTATAGAGACCTTAGCATGGAGATAGAGATGGAACGTGGAGAAAGAAATGGAAGTGGTAGTGGATGTGGAAGAGTTTTTGGAGGGGTCAAAACAAATTGGACATAGTCAAAATCAATTAAGAATTGCTTAGAAATTGCCAATTGAAAACAGGCCCTTTCATATATAAGAATAGCATATCCCGTACATGATCGATCTTATTACAAGTTTAAAATTTGTTGACACCAAATTTACCTTATAAACTATACGGGTTGGTGGGTTGTAATGGTGATCTTATTAGGGCAAAGGTGACATTGCACATAAAAAATAGAGGATTTTACGGTAAAGATCTTGGAATTTAGTCATTCCTCGTAAAGGGTCCCTTGCAAATTATACAACACTAACGGGTTCGTCATGCCTTGTTTCGCTTTTCTTATTCTTTTTCAACTTTGAAAGGAGGGATACTAGCATCTCCTGGTCTCTCTTTCTTCCTCTCCTCCTCCTCTTTCTCCATATCAACCAGGCGTCAGGCAGTTGATATCTCCACATTAAGGAGGGTCAACCAGGAAATATACCTTCTTACAACTAGTGCTCGGGAGAGTGCTTTTAGAAACATCAAGACAATTGTTGAATGCCTTACTGATGAGCTCATCAATGCCGCTAAGGGCTCTTCTAACAGGTATATCTTTGGAATCCCCAGTCGTCTTCATTTCAGTTGGCATCTTCTTAAGACGTGAAATCCTCTTGAATCAAAGCTTACCTTTGGATAAAATCAGTATTGTTTGTTTATTGACGGCCAGGTTTTTTTTTCTTATTTATTACTGTGACTTGCTTATGCACATGGTTTCTATTTTTGGGATTAAATCCAAATGCTGCTTGTCTATTGACAGCTACGCGATCAAGAAGAAGGATGAGATTGAACGTGTTGCTAAGGCTAACCGTTGAGCAGTGTTGGACCTCTATGCAATTGCTAGTTTTGAAGGCTTGAACTGGTGCTATTTATCCTTTTTTTATATATATATTTTAGTGTTTGAACTTTTGTAGCAGTTTTGTTTTAAGTGATGTTCTATTAATGGAGATATGAACAAATCAAATGGTTTGAATCAATTTGGGTTTAGACATGGCTTCTCTATATTATGTTATTTTACATTTAATAATGCTCTAGAATTGTTGAGTTTTTCCCTGTATGACATAATTTTAGGTGTGATCAGCCTATGTAGAGAAAGAGTCTGTCAGAAGGTGCTCATTGTCACAACAACTATATGGTTGTTGGTCTGTGTTTTGTTGCAAGGGTGAAAATGATGAAATAAACTTAAGATTTCTGAAAAATCTGAATTTCAAAGCCTTATTATAAATCTAATCATATGTAATGTTTTTTGCCATGATTTGGTATCAAACAAGCAAACTATGACTTAGGGTGGAGAGGAAGAAGAAGACATTAGGAGATGCTTCCACAAGCGACACCAGCGTTGTCCATGCGTCGCCCATGGTGACGCTATCGTCGCTAAAAAAAAGTATAAAAAAAATAAAAAAAATTGGCGGGAAGACCTCTTTTTTACTACACAATATTTGGGGACCATTTTCGAGGAATGTCCAAATTTCGGATTTTTTTTCCGTAAAGTCCTCTAAAAATATAAGCATGAAAGTGGGTTTTTAATGAGACGTGACAGGATAGAGAAATTCCGGATTCTACCCTATCCACAGGACTACTTGTATCCAAAAGGTAGCCATCTTATCCATAGGATGACATGATCACATTCTTTCTCTTTAAAGTTGAATGTTGGTTGCAAAAAAAACCTTAAAAAAACCCTCAATTCTGGCCTTAGGAGAAGCCACATCAGCTTATTAGGGCCCATTTGTGGATGTGTCCTTTCAAAAATACATAATATGTGCCTTTTCAATAAAAGGTGTCTCTTGGGCTAAATATGTGCCTTTTTCAATAAAAATGTCTCTTGGGCCCATTTGTGTGGATGTAATCCAATTGAAAGGGATGTCTTCCAACTCTATAAATTAAGGTTATTTTTAAAGTCTTTATTTAGTATTCAAAATGAGCATAAATGTATATGAATCCTTTATTTTGTGCATGCTGACATGGATTAAGCGATGAAAGGTTTGGTTTTCATAATTTTTTGGTTGATTTGAAATTTTTAATTAGTTTGTTATAAATAGATTTATAAGAATGGGATATTAGTTTTAATATATTATTCAGGACTTAACATGTGGATCGCACAGGGGTTTCATGCTAGTGTATCCAAAAGGTAGCCGTCCCATACCATTAAAAGGGAAAAGAAGAAAACTGTCCAACAGTCCTCGATTAAGGGAAGGCCACGATTGGTCAGCAATCTAACATGGCCCATTTCTTTTCCAACACTTAACCAGCCAAACAACTGCGGGGGGGAACCCAAGTGTTGTCATGCGGGTTCACCCGCGTGATTTGAGAATCCCCTTATATAATATTTTTAATTTTTTAATTTTATTATTTAATATTTTCATTTGAACATATACTGCACCACCCAAACAAAAATTCTGGATCCGCCAATGCAAACAAGTAGGCCACTTCCATGACCAAACTTTACTACTGTCAAGTCACCTTGTTTCACTGCATAACCAAGTTTGACTGGTCCGCGGGGTCTTATTGAGATTCAAATTGCTCAAAATCACTAATCGTCTTACCTAATAAATAACTCAAATATTATCTCAATCAAAGCCATTACCCCACTTAAAAAAAAAAACTAAGTGAAATGTCATCATCACCAAAGCCTTGTCCTAATCTTGTCAGATTCGATTAGACGAATTTTGTTTCTTTATTCTAATCTATCTTGAGCCAAATCATGAATAGGATAGGCTGCTCTTCTTCGTAATCATGATCCTTAGTATTACCTCCCTCCATGTCCCATCCCGCCAACTACTTATCCTTGTAGGGCCATCAGCCTACTAAAAAAAAAAAAAACCTCTCAACAGTCGTTGCCAGTCTAGAAAAAAAAAATTTTGGTTGGAAACATATCGGTAGTCTAGTTGGATGGCTATATACCATCTCGAACGGTTTTTTCTTAATTTACTACCTATTAATGTTACATCTAAAATACAAGTTATAATCTAAGTCAAATCACAGACTTTACGCGCGCATTTTCAATGAAGCAGTGGAAGTAACTTTAATTAATTAATGTGAAATTATGCCTAGTAGTTTTAAAAAGAAAAAGTTGGGACATCAGTTTCGAGTGGTATGGATTTCAAATGTGAACCTAACTGATTGATCAACACCCTCAAAAGGATCATCTAGACTTCATGGCCCATTCCCATCATAAACTCTCATTCACCCATGTGGAAAAGTTAACAAGGGTAGATCATAGAAACTCTCTCTCTAAAAAAAAGACCAACAAATCAGAAGCCACCAAACTGCGGTTGGGGCAATTAGGTACCGGAGGTTTGGTAGGATTGCCTACATATGTGTTGGAATGGTACAAACAGTTAACTGATTGCAACCACTCAACATAATAAGAAAATTTAATGCAAACTAACCATATAGATTGTAAAAGAAGGGAAAAGCAATGAATAGGAGTCAAAGAGAGGTTTTCCAAATTTTAATAATTAATGATTGCTTATTAGTAATTAATTAGTCATGCAAACATCGTCATTTATGCAGCAATGTGATATTTAAAAGGTAGGGAAAGGTACTTGTAACCATCTATGTGTTTTTAATACACCTGCCTTTTCTTGTTTTCACAATAACCACACTTACCTAGTTAGTTGAAAATCTCAATCAACCACCTAGAATTGCAATGAGAAGTCCATTTTTTAAATATATAAAATGTAAAGTGTTTTTCTGCAAAAGGATGAAAATTTCTCTTAGATTTAGTTGTTGTGGATTAAATTAAGGTTGTTAAACCTGTTATATCAGCTTGAGTTTAACTGTCCTTTTGCACTAAGGGGGTAAGTTTTATCCAAGTGAGTTTATATCTAAGGAAACCCTACCATTCAAAAAAAATCTATGGGAATTTTTGTCCTTTTTTGAAAAAACTACAGTTGATATTTTCAATTGTTCGAAAAGATGCTATAGTAAAATTAAAAGTGGTTGGAAAGATAAAAATTAAACGGCTTATTTGGGCCCATTGGGAAGCCCGGGCTAACTGTTATTTGGTTTGGGCCTAATCCTAATTGGAGTCTATTGGAAAGTGCAGTGAGATGTGTGGGAGGCCATGAGATCAAAGGCAAGGGAAGTGCTTGTGAATTTATCTTGTTTTGTCACAACAGTTTTTACCCACCTATCAGAAAGGTTGTTGCCGACAGCTGGTGTAACCTACAAGGTCCTTTTTTCTTTTTTTTGCTTGGTGGCCACGATATAGTAAGGAAATCTACCACTTCAAGGTTCGAACCCGGAGGGGGGAGGCCAGTGAGCTATCCACAGTCACACCATGTGATTCCCACCTACAAGGTCCTTTACCCTCAAAGTCCAAAAAGAGAAGGCCAGCCCTCAATATAAAAGTATCTCTAAAAAAAAAGGGAAGAGATTAGAGAAAAGATGCCCCAAACAGAGGGTCCTAATTCTAAGCATGTTAACAACCGAGTAGTCGGTACCACGGTTCTCCCCTCTTTAGGAATTGAGTCCACCACCTAGGGGCCACAAGGATTTTATCAGGCTTCTCTCTAGGCCTAGAGGGATTAGCTCCGTTAGAGAAAAAAAATCAATTTGCGAAGGTCTCATGCTCCATTTGGAGAGATCAAGAGGATTTGAAGGTCTCACACACAAACATACGAACAAAAAGTGACAATGAGGTAAAGGTAGCCAGACCCCATTCAACCTATCTAATCCGATATGAACCCAGGCCACAATACACATGAGGCAGTTGCATCTCAAGAAAACCCAACAAATTGTTGAACATTTGGAATTAGGTTGACCCAGATAACCCATCTAACCTGCTAATATAAACATAATAATTTGGTAACTAGCCCATATTTTGATTTTATTTAAACATATTCGCACTCACAAGGGCTGAAAGCCTGAAACAAGGGTCACTGCACCCCTTTTAAGCATAATAAAATAAAATGTATAAAATAATCTTATGGCCATGCATGTTTATTTGCATGGAATTGAGTTCCTAGGAATTCATGGTAAAATGGTTTTAAGAAAGGATTATTAAAAAGGTGATGGGTGAAGGATAGAAAGGGCAAAGATGTAGACGGAATTCCTAGGATTTGATTTGCTTGGGTGATTTTCCACAAAGGGAATTTTATTTCATGGCCAAATGTAAATCTTCACATTCGTTTCTTCAATTTAAGTACTTTTATGAATACAATTTCAAGCATGAATTCCTAGGAACTCATGGTGAAATTGGTTCCAACAAAGAATTATTAAAGATGTGAGGGTCAAAAGGTGAAGTACATAAGGTGGAAATATAGATGGGACTCTTGATTTACTTCAAGGGCCTGTTTGTTTTCATAAAATACATAGGCGTTAATGGTCAAATGAGCTCCACTAAAATATTTGAAGTCCAGGGTCAAGGATATAACATAGTGAGGCAGATGAGACCATGACTTTCCAAGGATGTGAATTACTAGGGTGATGGCTGCGTATCCATTTTGCATTATCTCTCGATTCAATTTGTGAAGGGAAGATTATTTGATTCCCATTTTTAGATATATTTACATCTGATTCTTCATTTTAATGGCTTATAGAAGTACGAAGCCTTAGAATCCCTAGGAATTTAATTACATGAAAAAAGGCCCTAAGTGATGGCTGGACATTTATTTTCTATTTTCCTTAATTCATTTTCCATCAAAAGAGACTATTTGATGGCCATTTATTGATCTTCACCTCTATTTCTTCGATTTTAGCATCTTTTGGGAATAGATTTCTTAGAATTATTAGAATTCTTGCAAATTCATTATAAAAAGATTACCAGAATAATAGGATTTAATGTAACTAGGATAGATATGAAAAATAAATACTTGAATTTAAACTCAGGGGAGGGGAACGGGCTTTTGAAGGGTTGGTTCCTAGTATTGGGAAGGTCCCACATCCCACATCGCACAAATAATGGGTTTGATAGGGCTTTACATACTTGTTTGTGCTTCTACCTATTAGCATAAGCTTTTGGGTTGATACATTATATCTTACATAGTATACATGGTATCTTAGAAACGCGAGCCCATATCTAGCCCAAGCTCGACAAGGGCCTTAAATATCAGACCGCCAAGCCAACCCGAGCTTTTTATCATTTATATACGGGCTTTCCTACAAAACTACACCGAGATCGAGCCCAATGTTGGCCTGGCCCATGCGCATACCTATTTTAAACTTATAACTTGCTCGATGATCAAACAATTCATCCTTAATGCCCACAAACAACTTTCTTTTAATATGACACTATTACACTCCTCTCCTTCCTTGGGCGCGTGTTTAGGACTTTACTAGTAGACTTAAAGTGAAGTAAAGCGTCCATTATCCATACAAGAAAAGGCCAAGGGTTCATATCAAAAGTACACAAATTCAAAATTCCATCCTCCTTTAAAAAAAAGTAAAAAAACAACCTCTTTTCTCCACTAAATGACAAAAAAAAAATCCTCTTTTTACACAAAAAGTAAAAAAAAATTCTCGATCAAGTCACTAAAAATAAAAGACTATCATAACCCCTTCTATTTTATTCTCTCTTGATTTGATGCTTCACCTCACTTTGCATCAATTCACTAGATCTAACAAGTAATCCCACCGATTTCATTGAATTGAGGAGGTAGCCGGTAAAACCAGGTTCACTTTCCATCACGGGTCTAGCTTTTTAGCAGATTTTAAATAAGGGTGGAAAATAGGGTTGGTTTGACAAGGGGCATCTACGGGTTGAAGTCATCACTGTAGGATCTTACACTCCATTGAGCTACCACTTATCCCAAAATCAATTGATGATGGGAAACTGACACAACAATGGTTTTATGGTGAGGGCTCAGGCTTGACTACAATTATGACCACTCGGGAGCAAGGGCAACTCACAAAATGCGGGTCCCGTGACTCAAACTCCCGACCTACCAGGCTCTGATACCACTTGTAGGATCTTATAAGGGAGGGTAAACGTTGATTTCAACAATCCCTCCCTCAACGGCACACCTGCAGCGACTTCTACTGCCCAACTCGTAAAATGCGGGTCCCGTGACTCGAACACCCGACCTACCAGGTTATGATAAAACGACACACCCGCCACGACTCCTACTACGCAACTCGCAAAATACGTGTCCCTTGACTCAAACATCCGACCTACGAGGCTCTGATACCACTTGTAGGATCTTACACCCCATTGAGCTACCACTTATCTCAAAACCAATTGGTGATGGAAAATTGACACAACAATGGTTTTATGGTGAGGGTTCGAGCTCCACCATAATTATGACCACTCAGGAGCAAAGGTGGACGTTGACCTCAACAGACCCTCCCTCAACGGCACACCCACCGCGACTCCTGCTGCGTAACTCGCAAAACGCACGTCCCGTGACTCGAACACCCGACCTACCAAGCTCAAATACAACAACACCCCCCCCCCCCCCGACTCCTGCTGCGCAACTTGCAAAATGCGTGTCCCTTGACTCAAACACTCGACCTACCAGACTCTAATCGGGAACACCAGACCTATCAAGCTCTGATACCACTTATTGGATCTTACACCCCATTGAGCTACCACTTATCCCAAAACCTATTGGTGATTGGAAACGGCACAACAAAGGTTTTATAGGAAGGGCGAGGGCTCGGCTGCAATTATGACCGCTCAGGAGTGAGCATAGACGTTAACCTGAACAGTCACACCAATGCGGATCAATCCAATCTGACCTACATGACCCACATTAAATGCAGATTAACCGCAACCTATAATATCTTGGTTTAAACCCAATCTATTTCAAATATATTGATTGAAGTTGTAGGCCAAAAGAATCCCGACATAAACTCAACTCACTCCATGTAAAATAAACTATTCTGTTAGAAAAGAGAGAGACTACGAGAAGGAAGATTAGAGGAAGAAGAGAGAGCTTTTCTATTATCTCAATGTGTGTGTACAAATACAAGGGGAGAAGCCTATTTATAGGCAAAGTAATCTTATAAGAGATGAACTCTAATTCGAATCCTAACTCATCTTAAGTGGGTATCCACCCAAGATCCATATCTCATAGCACTTCTCCCTGGATGACCACCATTCAAAGACAGTTGCCTCATTAAAAATCTTGTTAAGGAAAAACCAGTGGGGAAAAACCAAAGCGAAAGGAAAAAGAGTACAATATTCTTCAAGATCATTGAGCTGGTGTTGGACGTGCATAATGTTGCATCGTTAAAACCTTAATTAAGAAAACCCAGTAGGATAAAACCTAGAAAAGGAAAAAGAGAACAGCGCACAAATGTCCTGGGGAGCATACTTCAGAATGCTCCCTGATAAACCACTCCCCCTGATGATAGCAATCATTTACATAGTTAGATGATGAACTCTACGCATGCCAATCTCATATACAAACTTCTGGAATACTGATTTAGACAAAGATTTGGTAAACAGATCAGCCAGGTTGTTATTCGAACAAAATTGCTTGACATCAATTTCATTGTTCTTCTGAAGTTCATGAGTGAAGAAGAACTTCGGTGCTATATGTTTAGTCTTGTCTCCTTTAATGAAACCTTCTCGAATTTGTTTTATGCATGCTTCATTATCTTCATAAATAATATTTGGGCTACCTACAATAGAAGATAATTGACAAGAACTACGAACATGCTGAATCAAAGATCTTAGCCATATACATTCCCTACTGGCTTCATAAATGACCAAAATCTCAGCATGGTTAGAAGAAGTAACTACCAAAGTTTGTTTAGTAGAATGCCTAAAAATGGCGGCATTACCATTAAGAAACACATAATTTGTATCTGATCGACCCTTATGAGGATCATAGAGATAACATGAATTTGCATATCCTACAAAACTAGAGTCTTTATGATCATAAGACTAAAATATTCCTAAATCAGTTATTCCACGCAAATATCGTAGGATGTGTTTAATACCAATCCAGTGCCTTTTAGTTGGTGCAGAGCTATATCTAGCAAGTAGAATCACAAAAAATACAATATCTAGTCTAGTGCATTATGTCAAGTACATTAGGGTTCCAATAACACCAAAGTAGAGTACTTCAAGACCCAATACCTTTTCATTTTTCTCAATGGGACAATATGTATATTTTTTTAAATAATCAACAATTTTTTCGAGCTCTTTTGTGTCCCAATCATCATCATCATTTTCCTTTGATATTTGTATAGTTACCGCATATGCAAATGCGTCATCGATGACAATATCATTTATATTTCATCTCTCTCTTGCATAATTGTAAAGTTTAGAGATATCTTCATTATCCGGTACCGGTGCCTCTTCAAGGCTTCCAAAGTCTCACTAGAGACTTTTATTATTCTAGAGAGAATGGATTTTACCATAACCTATTCAGGGGCGTTAGGTGCCTCTTCAGGAGGAACCTCTTCAAGAGGCCTCTTCGGGAGGAACCTCTTCAGGAGCGTTACGTCCCTCTTCGGGAGTGTGAACCTCTTCAAAAGCATTATGTGCCTCTTCAGGAGGAACCTCTTCAGGAGTGTTATGTGCCTTTTCAGGAGGACATGATGATGATTGTTCATTTCTCCTTTTCCACGGAGCTGGGCCCTTTAAACCTAGAGGTCTGCCACGCTTCTGGCGTATTGTAGATTCTTTTGCTACTATATTTTTGACTTTTTCCTACAGGGACATTAATCCTGGCCGGTGCATTCATAGCTGGTACATGTGACTTTGTCAAATTTACTGCATCGTTAAATGCATTAGGTAATTTGTTTATAATTTCTTATAAGTACACAATTCTCCGTACTTCATTTTCACATTGTAAAGTACATGGATCTAGATGAGATATATGGGAAATATTCCATGTTAGTTCTCGTCGTTCTTCAGGAACGGGTTGGTCTACAGGAACAATACGGACTTCAGGAACTATCTTATCTCCCCCTAACGGCAGGAATATTATCTCATCGAATTGACAATCGAAAAAACGAGTAATGAAGACAGCTCCTTTCATTGGTTCTAGATATCGAATAATCGAAGGAGAGTCATAACATACATAGATTCTCAATATACATTGTGGTCCCATCTTAGTACGCTTAGGACTCCTATCATGCCAAAGCTTTAAAGTCTTAGAATCATTAAGCTTTAAGCTTAGTTTAAGCATCGGGCTTGACTTTTATTGTTTTGCTCATAATCAAATGTGATTTGACATTGGAGATTGTCATGTAATATAACTCTGAGAAGAGTGCACTGTTTAAGCACCGGGCTTGACTTTTGTTGTTTTGCTCATAATCGAATGTGATTCGACATTGGAGATTGTCATGTAATATAACTCTGAGAAGAGTGCACTTGGTGTTTCTAGTGTTTGCTTTTAACTTCCAATACTAGTAACGATGCATAAGTGTTCCTTGTTACCTTCACTCACAGTCTCAATGTGGTACCCATTCATTCTGATGTCTTTGTAACTAATCAAGTTTCTACAGGAACTTTTTGAGAACAAAACATCTTTAATGAATAGGTTGGTACCATTAGGTAACATCATATGAGTTTTTCTGGATCCTTCAATTATTTGCACAGGTCCAGCTATGGTGGATACCTTTCGTGGAATGAACAGTAATTCTGAAAAAAAAATTGATTTTTCAGAATGGTGTGTGTTATGACACTATCTACCAAATATATATTGTCCTCAGTTCCTTGATCTATACCTTAAATAATAAATCAATATAACTATGCAATCACATGATAAAGATCAAACCATTCACCATAAAATAGAACATCAATAAAAATCCAACATAAACCATAAGTCTAAAAATATGCATGTCAAAGAAACTAAAAAAAATTAAGTTCGTGAAAGTTCAAAGAATTATTGGTCTTCTAGACCATGCCAAGGAGTGCTCCCAAGTGAGTGTTAAATGCCTCATTATCTAGAGGTTAGTTGTCTTTATCCTCAAAAAAGTTTCGAGTCTTTAAGTTTGTAATGTCAATTGGAGGCCAGCTCTCTGGCGTCATTATATTCTAATTCCAGCCTTCTAAATAATTTGTCTTTGATAAATGAATAGAGGCCTTGTATGCTTTGTATTGTTCCACCACTTTCTTTGGTGCATGGCAAGTGCGTGACCAATGCCCACTTCTTCCACATCTGTGTCACGCGTCAGCAGGACGGTGGGTAGGATTAGCCAGTGGATTCTGATTCTGATTGTTCTTATGTTGAGGGGCAGACCACTTTTGGTCATTTTTGAATTTTAGAGGGGGGCCTCTAAAACCACCTCGTCTAGAGGAGTTATTTCTTCCAACTCTACTAGAGGACCCGCTTCATCTGCCTCTATTTAAGCTAAAACTAGCATTTGCTTCAAGAACTGTCGAAGTTCCATTTGGTCTGGAGTTATGATTTTTCATCAATACTATACAATTTTGTTCAGCGACTAGGAGACAGGAGATAAGTTCTGAATATTTGGAGAAACGTTGTTCTCGATACAGCTGTTGCAGGAGCACATTCGAGGCAAGAAAAGTGGATAACATTTTCTCCAACAACTACTCTTCCGAAACATTTTCACCACAGTCTTAATCTGAAAACAATATTGAAGATGGCAGAGTTGTATTCAAATACTGTTTTATAATCTTGTAACCTCAGGTTTAACCATTCATTCTAGGTAGCTGGTAGTATGACCATCTTCTGGTGATCGTACCTATCCTTCAGGGATTTCCATATGCCTGTTGGGTCTTCCTCGGTAAAATATTCAGTTTTTAGGTCTTCATGTATGTGATAGCGCAAGAAGATGAGGGCTAACGTTAGCCTTTTCCTCTGAGAACATCTTGTTACCTTCCTTTATGATCTCTCTTAATTTCTTGGATTGCAAGTGGATTTTAGCATCCAGTTGCTAAGATAAGTAATTGTCTTCATTTATGTTAAGTGCTTTAAAGTCAAGTCTAGCCAAATTTAACATCATGCAATAACTGTAATAGGAAATATATATATATATATGAAGTTAACCATATGCAAATAATCAATAAAGTAAAAAGAAAAGGAAAAAAAATGAAACCTTAACATTAGAAGTAAATTGAGGAAGGAGTTAAACACAACAAATAAGTTCGAACATCAGGTTCTCAACTTTGAGAATCAGAACTGCTGGTTCTGTCAAGACTTCGGGCTTGATTTGGAACTTCAAGTTCATAATACATGAAATTAGAATAGCGGGTTCTGTCAAATCTTCAGGTTTGAAGTAGAACTTTTGGTTCTGACAAATTATCAGAACTTCTGGTTTTATCAAACTTTTATCGCCGTATAATTTATTTGGACTTTAAATAAAAAACATCAGGTTTTGATTTATGAATATGAATCTACAGGTTTATTTCAGTATTTCAACTTCTAGGACTGTTGTTCCATGGGTGAACTTCAGATTTACTTTTAGAACTTCTGGTTCTATTTCGTGATCCATTCATAGCATTAATAAATTTAAGAAGAAAATCATACAATAAGATGAACAGTAACCAAATACTATAATTACAGCAAATGAGTATCAAAAATTAATTTTATGCATTTTAATAGATTGAATTTGAACTATGGTTTGGATATCACTTACCGTGATCGAAGTCCAGAAAAAATTTCTGACCGTTGAAATCTCTGGCTGGGCCCAGTAATAAAATGGACTTCTCTTGCACGCATCCCGAGTCGAGGGGGAGGAAGTCGCAGGAAAGCAAAAGGCAAGGTGGATGCGTGTTTGCGGTCCAAAAAATATTTGGGTTCATAAGATGAAGCAAAGTCGTTTGAAATGCATGCTAACCGAGGCATGGCAAGAAACCAAACCAAAGCAAATCGTTTGAAACACACGCTTCCCGAGTTGAAACAAAAAATCCCTAGCGGCTTGAAACGTGAGACTGTGACGTGTTAGAAAAGAAATAGACTAAGAGAAGGAAGATTAAAGAGTGAAGATTGAGCTTTTCAATTATGTCAATGTGTGCGTACAAATAGAAGGGGAGAAGCATATTTATAGGCAAAGTAACATCATAAGAAATGAACCATAATTCTAACTCTAACTCATCTTAAGTGGGCATCCACCCAAGATCCATATCTCATAATATATTATAAATTATCATAATTGAACCACCAAATTTTTTAAATGGGTTTAGATATGGGGGTTGACGCACCCCTACCTTAACCAGACTAATTCAAATTTCGATTAGATTTCTCTAATCTGTAACTTAACCCATATTTATTGCGGGTAGGGTTATGCATCTCATATGCGGGTCAATCGAGTTAGTGGTCCGTATCAGATTTAGCCACTCCTAATTTGGGAACATCCTTTTTCATCAACCAAATAGCAATCTTCAATGATTTTTTTTTTCTTGGTAAAAAATCTTCAATGATTGGAACTAGCTTTTGAGTCCCAACTTAGTAATAGGAAAACCAAAATAAGATGGAGTCCTTGCAAACTTGTGTCAGTCCATGTAGGGCACACCATGTGGGCCGCATCTTGCATCCAACATCAATTCTATGCAAACCAAACGGGCCCTAAATTTGTCAATAGCTTAACCCTATAAATATTATTTTATTTTTTTACTTTTTTTTTTCTACTCTTGTTGGAATGGAACCGTACAAACTTGGCCCCGTTGGAAAGTAAATCTGATAACCCATCAAATGGATCTCATGTTATTTAGCTATGAGTTGATAAAGAAAATATGGCCATTATCAAAATTAAAAAAATAAGACTCTAAATTAATATTAAGATAAATAAAGAAAAAACCAAGTAATATGCTTATGAATGAAGTCTGTCCTATTGAGGCCGGACAGTAGATGCCTAGTTTGTTGCATAGGACTAAAACCAGAGCCAACCTCTAGTGGAACTAGTAGTAGTAGGTAGGAAGCAAGCATAGTCAGTGAAAATGGTCCCATGAGCAAAGAATTTTATAAAGAGGAAATGTAAGATATCTTAGAAGTCAAGAATATTCAAAACTATTCAAAACTTTCAGTTCCTTTCACTCTCATTCATTGGACTGTAGTGATTGAATATCTCTATATAATGTTGAGCAGAGGAGTAAGGCAGATTCACCCAATTCTAGTACTCTACATTGTTACATTTGGTTCTCAACATTCCATTGGATGCTGCAGAAGGAGATGAAGATGATTGAAGGGAAGAGAAGATCTACTTCCATTTTCCTCCTCATCCTCATTTTCCTCTCTGCATCCTCTGCCATGGCAAGCAAGAAACTGAGGAGGCTACATCCATGCAAGAACTTAGTGTTGTACTTCCATGACATCCTCTACAATGGCAAGAACGCGGCCAATGCAACATCTGCCATTGTGGGTGCACCCTCATGGGGTAACCGGACCATTTTAGCCGGGCAAAACCATTTCGGCGATATGGTGGTGTTCGATGATCCAATCACTTTGGATAATAATCTTCACTCTAAGCCTGTTGGCCGCGCACAAGGCTTCTACTTCTATGACAAGAAAGAGATCTTTACTGCATGGGTAGGATTTAGCTTTGCACTCAACACTACAGACTACAAGGGAACCATAAATTTTGCAGGGGCAGACCCATTGATGAACAAGACTAGGGACATTTCGGTTGTGGGTGGCACCGGGGACTTCTTCATGACCAGAGGGATCGCTACGCTGATGACCGATGCATTCGAGGGGGAGGTGTATTTTCGCCTTTGCGTCGATATCAAATTGTATGAGTGTTACTGATGGTGAGCTTGACAAAAGCTGATTATCATGTGGGTTTTATCTAATCTTTCTTAATTATCTAATGTGATAGATGGAAAGGATGACTTGAGTAAATAAACAGGGATTAGAGTGATCATGACTTGTTGTAAAACTTCCATACATTCCATCACTTGAAGAAGTTTTGGAAGAAGTTTGTTTGTTTGAAACATCTTTGTCAATTAGAACATCATGTATTGAAATTGTTTTTTTTTTTTTTTTCCTTCTTCTTCTAAGTTATAGGCCTTTTCAAGTTAAAGCAGTTCTTTTCAATTGATCATTAAAGATAGTCTTAAGTACACCCAGACAAACAACAATAGTACTCTTAAATAATACAATCCTCGTTTTTAACTTTGGTAAAATTGAAATACTGGGTTGATTTATTCATTTGGTGGATCTTACAGGAGCCATGTCTGAGGGCTGCATCACTACTAGCCTACTAACATGACCTGATCTACTTGGTAATTTACGGTTCGAGATAACCCTATGAGTTGGGCTGACATTTACAGCTCTATTAATGAATGGATTAGGTTCAAATTGGGTAAAGTACACGTTAATCAGTAGTGGTCAAGTTGAACCATATTCAACCTAACCCATACACACGTACCTCACTGTGAGTGTATCAATGGGTCAAGTCAAGTATGAGTTGGGTTGAAAACTGAGGACAAAGGCATGGACTCAGCCCCGAATCCAATCGATTTTTTCAATTAGGTTGAAAATGTCAACCACAACCCAACTTAGAAGTTGAAAGGGTCAACCTAAACCCTTAATTAAGTCAAGTCTTTGTATAAACAGTTCCGCTGAGTCAGGTTGGTCAACTTGAATAAAAAGAATAAACTCAGCCCAAACCTGGGTGAGAAATGTAAATCCCAATCCTGACCCTAATATAAGTTTGTAACTGAAATTCTATTGTAACGAGAAAAAAGAATTTCTGCATATTATTTAATTTACTTTGAAAAATAGTTAGTTTTAAATGTTTGGGCTGAATTGTAATCTAGAATGTATTGTTAAGAGAATAACAATTCATTTCATTAGTTGCACAATTGATTGCATCATAAGTAGATTCTCTGCATCTCTCTCTTTATTATCCTAAACTAACTAGTGTTACCAAAAATATTTTACCCCTGTTTTAAAGTATCATAATTTATTATTAAGATTAGGGGTTGTTTACCATTTATGTGTGATAGGAAAATGGGTTTTACATAAGTAAATATAACATGTGCTAATATTACAGATATAAAATAGATTGTCATGTTTGTCAAAATCATCATTTTGACATGAGTAAAAAAGTACATCCCGTGATTTTAGATGAATTAGGATTTTTTGGATTTTTTTATAAACTTCTCAAAATGTTGAAGAATTAAGATATGAAACTAAACATCCTGAAATTTACTATTAATAAAAGAATATTGAACAGTTCCGATCATGAATTGCGTCCAAAAGAGGTGCAGAATATTAAATCTATATGTTGAAGCCTTTTCACAAATCATTCAATATCTATGAGGGATTATTTAGTCCAATAAACAGATTGAACAATTACGGTTACAAATATGGGTCCCACATGAATAAAGAAAATAAGGGTGTTTGATAGGCCCCATGGATATGCAATCATATGTATACAAATGTAGTTGTACCTTGTATATGAGAGGTGTGAAAGTGATTTTCACAACTATTCACGTCTAAAGATTATGGTGTATAAATAGCCTTATTTATATACCATTGTCCCACCTCATTCACACATATGGTGCATAAATCGGCTAAAATAAATGTGATGATACACAACCATTATGCATGGTAATCATTTATTACATATGTAAATTACTTCAAACAAATGATCCATTAGAGGTCGACGGTGGTTGAAGGGTGTTTGCCCTTTTCATTGGCTTTTAATGGAAATTCATATGATTATATGAAGTAGTTAAAAAACCTTTTTACAGCCTTTGACCAACGCTAACAGTGTCTGGCCAACATGGTTAGAGGAGTACAGGTGATTGTGTGTGAAAACGAAAAATAAAGGAGGTTGTTAGTAAATACTAGAAAAACCGTATTGTTCTATATTAATTTGGAAATTTGACCGTACAGTTATCCTAAGACTAATAATTTGAAATTTTGAACGTACAGTTGTCCTAAAACTCAACATATATCCGTCATTGGTTAAAGTTAAAAAAAAAAAAAAAGAATTCCTGTGGGGCTATTTGTACAATATCCAAGGAATGTGAGATATCACACTATGCGATATCCTACATCTATATGATACCGACCAATCTCCCCTTCCCGAGGGATTTTATAGCCCCTTTGTTGTACGGCCAGCTCTGTATTATAAAATCTCAATAGTGGAAGGGCAAATGTCAATTCTTAAGCAGCTCTATGGTCAAATCCATATTAATTTCCCTTTCATTGAGTTATGATCGATGTTGTCATTAACATCATCTAATCTTGCTCTTTTTGACTTTATTCTAGCAGTTGAAAGACTAATCTAGTAATGACTATTTACTGAGATTAATCTTCTAAATCACAACCTGATCACACTATCAGTCAAGCATCACCCTTGTTCTAATTAATGAAATTTAAGATTGGACCTAGAATCTTGATTCATAATCATCATCATTGTCGAAATCCTAATCCTTATTGCATTTATGCAAGGCTCTAACCACGGGCTTTCTTTTTATATCCGGGGGGGAGGGGGGGCGGTCCTCCCCATTTATGCATGCACTGTCTTTCTACATCTGCAGGCTCTCTCATGAGTCTCAACCCCTTGATTGGGGGTAGGAAAAAACCTACAATACAAGAACAAGAAATAAAATAAGTACTCTATTGGCTGCAGAACACCCCAAAAGCTGAAGATTTGACAATGATGAGGGCCCCAAAATACAAGGGCCCACAATTCTGCTCGATTAGCTTTAGAAGCTCTTACGCAAGAACGCACGTCCATATCTTTTGGTGGCACACATGCTTCATGTAGTTTTGTTTCTTGTCATGATTGCTTTGTACTTGTTGCTTGTTGATGAAACTTTTATTCAACCGAAAAGAAAAAATATTAATTGGATGATAAAGAGAACAAAAGTTTATTACAAAGCTCCTTGACAAATGAAGGAAAATTTCACCAACTCTCCCTCTCAACAGTCCCCTAAGCTGGCTCCCAAAAATGAAAAAATAGTACCCCTAAACCACCCCAAGGGAAACTCAAGTGCCAGGCCAGTCTGGGTCTGATCAGGGACCAACCTGCTTTGGGTAACTTTGATCTCAGGTCGCTCTTGGATCTAAAAGTTGGGTCATGTAGTGTTTGGGCCGGGCATAGATAAAAAGTCTGAAGCCCAGTCTGGCGTGGCACCAACAATATTGGTTTGAATCATAGTGCTTGTAGATTAGTTGGGGTCCTCCTGGGCGGAGCCATCCCGGGCCCAATCTAGGCCCAGCCTGCTTTGGTGTGTTTGGATCGTATGCTCTAGTACTCGGGTTAGGCCAAAATCTAAAGTTTGGGCCCATTAAATATTTGGGTCGCACCAATGGCGGATCCAGGATTTAAAATCATTGGGGGCACGATTAAGTAGTAGGGGGTCCGGGGGCAACGCCCTCGGAATTTTTTTTTGGGTTATTTATATGATTGCAAATGATTTTTTCTTCATACTTGAAAAAAAACAATACACAAAAAAAGTAGTGGACCTTTTACATACACTATCAGTAACTAATACACAGAAAGGTGCATTCAAAGACGGATAGTTTGTAGATTTCCACTGCATTGCAAATCATGCCTAGCAAGGACAAATAGTGTGCAGATTTACCCCAAAACTTTTATATGGAACAAATATAATATAATAATTTCAAGCAATAAAACAAGACATATTTATTTATCACAATTGTTCTCTACGAGTTTTCATTGGGGGGGGGCGGTTCAATGTCACTGGGGGCCTAATTGATTTGGGCCTAACTTAGTATACATAAATTTTTTTTCCCAAAAAGTCACTGGGGGCCCAGCCCCGCAGTGGCTATGAACTGCATCCGCCTCTGGGTCGCACTTGAATTAAGCAATAAAAAACATAAGCCTGATTCAACCTGGCCTGATACTCCAAAAAGTTATTGAAAGCCCAAACAAGTGATCGAAATTCAAGCAGGCTTGCAATTGGCAGCTTCACTACATATTCAAACCATTATTTTAGGGGGAGGTGCCATCCTCATCACTCTATCCATGCAGAGTAACATATCCTTCTCCTAGGACAACCTACTTACATGGAAATGTATAACATCTTCTCTTCACAACACCAATGAATAGAAGGCATCTTTATGTGCATGTTCCGCAAATACAGGTGAAGACGAAATCTTCAAAACCTAAAATAAATTGGTGTGGAACCCATGTATACAAAAATGCAATGAAATAGTCAGTCAGATAGCAGGATGCAAAATTTCAGATAGGCGAGTTCCTGGGCCGGGTTGGGCTAGGAAATGCCAAGCCTGTTAATTTATGGCCCTAACACTCAAACCTAGATCAAGCCTATAGACCTGACACAGTCAAGCTGTCTGTAAATATATGAACTTCCTTGTGTTAAAAATTTAGGATACTGCTCGGCCTTTAAGATTATATAGGCCTAGGCCCAGTACATCTAGTGCCAAAAATAGGCGCTGGCACATCTGAAAGTACAGCATGAGTCCGACCCACTATTAGCTGGGCTTTAACTTGTCCAGCCTAAGGTTGTTTAGACTCAAGACTAGACTCGTACCACACACCTTAAAGTAGGCCTTTGCCCATCCATCTGTAAATATATAAACTTCTTTGTCCTAAATATGCCAGGTTGGGCTTGGCATTTACGATATACAGGCCTAGGCCTGCATCTAACAATTGGGCCTGGCTTCATCCCACATCACTAAAAATAAAGCTTGAAACATCAAAATGTGGGCCGGACAATTCATGACCTGACTTCTGAGTCGGGCACATATCCATTTCCTTAAAGATCAACCCAACCTGAACCCAACCCATTGCCAACCCTAGCAGAAAGTGGACTAGCGATATATCTGTCAAACCATTCATCCAGGTCCTCTCTTATGTTTCCGCGCCAGCCCAAATTGATTGTTGGACAGGACAATTTTGTATCTCTAACCCTGCATGCTTTGCCCTTCACATTCCCCTTATGTGGGTAGCAATTTCTTACCCAACCCGCCAGCCTTACTCGAACCTGACTTAGTTATACAAGACATGGGTTGTCCTATTTCTGATGGCTCGGGTTCACATTTCCGAGCCAATTGAACAAAATAGATTCAGTGCGGAGGTGAGTCCATTCTTACCGCTTGACCAAGCAACTCGACTCCACCCAATTAATTGTGTTATGCCCGCAAACCCAATTCGAAACCAAGACCCTTTGTTTTTTAATAGAAAAGCTAACTGACGGTATTATTAAGAAGAAAACATAGAGTCTACTATACATTTTGCATAATCAAATTTGGTGTAAAATACCACCAAACCTCCGTATCATCCACAACCTGGGCATGCCGAGCTAACTTATGAACTACTTCTCTACCCGCTTGAACCACTTCATAGCTGTTAAAAACGCAGTACGACAAAGCAGCATTTACCTCGAACTTCGAACAAGGGGCCCTGACTTGAAAATTTAGGAGAGGGAGATTTAAGAGCTTTTTCTTTTTCTTTTTTTTTTTTCTTTTTTTTTCACTTCTTCTTCTTCTATCGGTTGGTTTCCAAACCTTAGGGCTGGACTAATCCCTCCGGGCCTAGAAAGAAGTCAGGTAAACTCCCATGTAGCCCTAATGTGGTAATGCAGTTTCGAACTTACAACCTCCGGGTGCAAACCGTGGTCCTAAGTCAACTAAGCTACCCCTTATGATTTTTAAGAGCTTCAATTGTCCATAAAGAGTCTCCTTGGCCAGTTTAACAACTCTACTAATAGAGTCAAGTGAAGTAAAGTTGATTTTGAAGAAAGAATAAAATTTAAGTGGGTTATGATGGTATTTTGTTTTTAGTTTTTTCTTATAAAATCTTTTTGACTTTTTGTATAGGAAAGTGAAGTTTTTTTGTATTTTAGTAGATAAAGGTGGTTGTTTTTTTACTTTTTTTTAAAAAGTTTGAGAGAGTTTATAAAGGACAACATTGCTCACACCGACATGACAAATCATCTCATACCGCTCAACGCGGCTACTGCTTCAATATCATCTGCCCCATCTACCCATATTTCCACCTTGCTCATGGCCATAACAGCATTTCCTCTCTCATCTCAAAGGACAGCACCTACACCTGCTTTCTGAATGTCATGACCCAGCCCGAGATCAGAGTCATTAGGGTTAAACCCCGGGTCGCGATGATCATACTTACTCCCGTCAACCCCGAATTAACCGAAGTTAAAACGAAGTTCACAAGGGATCTTGCATATGTACCGTCAATGTACAATTGTGCGGAAATATACAATAATATACATTGACGACTATTTAACAAAATGAATCATATTCTTTACTTTGAAACGTAAAGTTCACTTTACATCGTTTCAATTCTCCTACTATCAACCATTGCATATTCAAAATACAATGCAAGGGATATTACTTACAATACCAAAATGAATATACAAAATACTTTCTAAACAGTTCCCAAAATATCATACTTAATCCGCTCTCATATCATGTCCATTCAATTAGACCTCCTGGAGGTATCGAATGGGTCTCCCCAGCTGGCGGGACGGTCTCGGAGGGACCGGCACGGGCAACTAAGCCTGTAATATCATCAGTAATACCATGAACACGACGGTTCAACAAGATATATACATATGATGATAGCATGTTTGACAATTCCCGATAATTCCTTGAGTTCCAGTTCTAGACAATCAATATACAATCCTTGGGCAATTATAAACACAAGTAATAATGACAATAACATTGGCAACTACACTAGTATTGGTTCCAACTCCATTCAGTTTTTCCAAAAGGAAGCATTTCATACTCATTCATTCACTATGTTCAATATTTATTAATGGCTTATCAATATATGACTTTTCAGTCAATGACCTTTCGGTCCAATAGGGTGGGATCTTCCCAGTGTCTTGATCAGAGATCACTGGTGTCACCACGGAGCTCCGGAACACTCCCAATTTCATCTACTGCAGTAGGATTAGTTAATTCATTGTTACTTTTCGTAACTGTTCATTCTTCAATTTATTCAGTTCAATTCAATAATGAGTTCGGAAACCACTATGTAGTGTCAGACCCATTAACCATTCCTCTTAATCTCATTCAAATTCTAAACTAATCTTCTAACCAACCATTGAGTGAAACGGTGGTTCTTAATGCACGTATTACTATTGATGACATTACTTTAAGTTTATGCATTAAGATAACCCTCGTTAAAGTTTATGGAGGTTTAAACATGATTAATATTAGTCTATATGCTTAGACTTTTAATTCCGGAAATTCGGACACTAAACTGCACTTTACAAACATTTTCCAGTGGGCCAGGTCGACCTAGCAAGGCCCGGTCGACCTGCAGTTGTAAACGAAAAAGAAACGAATAGTGTTTTAGTCAGGTTCTTGCGAACCTGACCCAGTGTGCCTGGTCGATCGAGCCCTGCTGCCGGCCACACTGCAGAAACAGAACACAGGTTCTGTACCTGCAGTGCAGTGAAGGGATTTAATCCATTTTCTTTCTTTCTCTCTTTCTTGCAACCTGATGGACAATTTATTTACAGAAACAACAAAAACACACTTATCTTAATCATTCACCTAATCTAACCATAATTAAGAGAATCTAATAATTAGGGTTTCAAACCCCTAAATTACTCTAACATCTGAATTATCATTTCTTTCCATCAAAATCACTGAAAACTCTTAACAAGCATAAACATATGTATCTACTTCCCTTATTTGAAGCTTGAGTGAGCCAAAAGCCCTTTCTTAGCTTAGATTGAGTTGGAATTCCTCCCTTTGAAGCTTGATTTCCAATAAAATGATGAAGAAGAGGAAGATGATGGATGACCCTTCACTTTAATCACCTTACCTCACTCTCAAGGAAGAAGAAACGGAAGAAAGAAGAAGAAAAATGAAGAAGAAAAGAGTTGCCTAGGGTTTGCTGGAGATGAATGAAGTCATTTGGTTTATATAAGTTGTATTTTTGCATTTCACCCCCCTTTCATTCTTTCATTTACATTTTGAGTCAATTGAAGGTCCATTCGATCTGTTTCTCGTCGAACAACTTCAAGCCTTTTATGAAAATCATCGTACTCGTCAAGATACACATGTTGGTATCAAGAGTTTCCGTATTCGACAAAATACGTAAAGATTCGTATTTATACATAAACCCTTAGTTTGCTTGTTTAAGCTCAATTTCTATTCAATTCCTTTCTTAATCTTCTTTACTATTTCTTTAAGCCTAACTTACTCATGGTTAGGCTAATTCTATTCAATTTGGTGATAAATCACCATTAGTCTATTTAAACATGCTTAATTAGGCTTAAGCTTGATTAATCAGAGTTAATCGTGATTAACTCGGGACGAAGCCTAACACTGAACATCAAGAAATAGAGCATTGAGTTTAAGAGTACTTGAAGGAGGAGGATGCCAACATAGAGTTTTCTTTGGTTTAAGACTCTTCCTTTTAGAGCAAACTCAATTAAAATCATGCAATAAAGCTACTACCCCATCAGCCACCTTTCTTGGATCCGTGAGTTGTCCGATTGTGTACGTAAGAGTTCCTTCTATTCCAAAACGCCCCATGCCATTATAAAAAATAATTCCATGTTCACCTTCGATCTTTTTCAGCCAACTCTCAGGCCAACATACCATAAGTAGAAAGTGGAGATTATATATACATTTAATATGTAACCCTAGACCTAAGGTGGTGAATAGTAAAGAGTGAGTTCTCTTTGATTGCCCTACTTGATAGGTGATTGGCAAGGGTAGTTGAGTAATTCCCCATTAATTATACCTAGTTTATAGAATTAGGACCTTCGTGAGATTTTTAGAACCATTAGGGGTCTAGTTGAGCCCCCCAGAACTAATTAGTTAGTTAGTGTTAGAAAAGAGAGAGACTAAGATAAAGAAGATTTGAGGGATAAGAGAGAGCTTTTATATTATCTCATTAGCTGTGTACAAATACAAATAAGAGAGGGCATATTTATAGGCAAAGCACCCTCATAATTGAGGAACCCTAATTCTAATCCTAACTCATCTTAAGTGGGCATTCACCCAAGATTCATATCTCATAACACTCCCCCTTGGATGACCACCATTCAAAGAAAGTTGTCTCATTAAAAACCTTGATAAGGAAAACCTAGTGGGAAAAACCAAAGTGAAGGAAAAAGGAGTACAGCATTCTTTAAGATCATTGAACTGGTGTTGGACGTGCATAACGTTGCATCGTTAAAACCTTAACTAGGAAAACCTAATGGGATAAACGTAGAAAAGGAAAAAGAGTACATCGCACAAATGTCATGGGTAGCATACTTCAAGATGTTCCCTGATAAACCACTCCCCTGATGATAGCAAGCATTTACATAGTTTGATGGTGAACTTTTGGAATATTGATTTTGGCAAAGATTTGGTAAACAGATCGGCCAGGTTGTTACTCGAACAAACTTATTTGACTTCAATTTCATTGTTCTTTTGAAGTTCATGAGTGAAGAAAAACTTCGGTGCTATATGCTTAGTCTTGTCTCCTTTAATGAAACATTCTCGAATCTGTTTTATGCATACTTCATTATCTTCATAGATAATATTCTGGATACCTGCAATAGATGGTAATTGACAAGAAGTACGAACATGTTGAATCAAATATCTTAGCCATACACATTCCCTATTGGCCTTTATAAAGAGCCAAAATCTCAGCATGATTAGAGGAAGTAGCTACCAAAGTCTGTTTAGTAGAACGCCAAGAAATGACGGCATTACCATTAAGAAACACATAACCTGTCTGTGATCGACCCTTATGAGGATCATAGACATAACCTGAATTTGCATATCCTACAAAACTGAAATCTTTACAATTATAAAAATAAAATATTCCTAAATCAGTTGTTCCATGCAAATATTGTAGAATGTGTTTAATACCAATCTAGTGCCTTAATTTGATTAAGCACGTACTCCTTGGCTTTGCTTCAAGCAAAGGAAATCCTTCCGAATTAAATTTATAGGACGTGGTTCTGTATCTCAATTATCATCATTTTTATTCCAACTCTCTCTTGAATAATTGTAAAGTATAGAGATTTCTTCATTATCCAGTATCAATGCCTCTTCATGGGCTTCCAAAGTCTCATCAGGGACTTCCATTATTCTAGAGAAAACGGATTTTAACATAACCTCTTCAGGAGCGTTATGTGCCTCTTCGGAGGAACCTCTTCAAAAGCGTTACGTGCCTCTTCGGAAGGAACCTCTTCAGGAGCAGTACTTGCCTCTTCGGGAAGAACTTCTTCAGGAGCCTTTTCAGGAGCGTTACTTGCCTCTTCAGGAGCGTTACATGCCTCTTTGGGATGAATCTCTTCAGGAGGGTTACGTGCCTCTTCAATGGATTTTTCATTTCTCCTTTTCTGCAGAGCTAAGTCCTTTAAACTTATAGGTCTGACACACTTCTGGTGTATTGTAGATTCTTTTACTGATATATTTTGACTTTATCCTACATGGACATTAATCCTGGCAAGTGCATTTATAGCTGGTACATGCATGTGACTTTGTCACATTTGCTGCATCGTTAAATGCATCAAGTAATTTGTTTGCAATTTCATGTAAGTCACAATTCTCCGTACTTCATTTTCACATTGTGAAGTACGTGGATCTAGATGAGACAGATTGGAAGTATTCCATGTTAGTTCTCGTTGTTCTTCAGGAACGGGTTGTTCTACAGAAACAATATGTTCTTCAGGAACCATCTTATCTCCCCCTAACGGCGAGAATATTGTCTCATCATATGGGCTCTTCCGGAGCTTTCAATTATTTGCACAGGTCCAACTATGGTGAATACATTTCGTGGAATGAACAACAATTCTGAGAAAAATTTCTGATTTTTCATAATAGTGTGTTATGGCACTATCTACCAAATATAGATTGTCCTCAGTTCCATGATTCATACCTTAAATAGTAAATCAATATAACTATGCAATTACATGATAAAGCTAAAATAATTAAACCATTCACCATAAATTAGGACATTAATGAAAAATAAAGACCCCTATCATAAAAGAAAAATCTAAGAAACATGCATCTCAAATGAACTAAAAAAAAATCAAGTTTGTGAAAGTTCAAAGAATTATGGGTCTTCTAGACCATGCCAGGGGGTGCTCCCAAGTGAGTGTTAAATGCCTCATTATCCAAAGGTTAATTGTCCTCATCCTCAAAGAAGTCTCGAGTCTCCAAGTTTGTAATGTCAATTAATGGCCTCTCTGGTGTCATTGTATTCCAATTCCAGCCTTCCAGACCATTTGTCTCTACTAAATGAACAGATGCTTTGTATTGTTCTGTCACTTCCTTTGGCGCATGGCAAGTGAGTGACCAATGCCCACTTCTTCCACATCTGTAGCACGTGTCATCAGGACAGTGGGTAGGATTAGCCGGTGGATTTTGGTTATTCTTATGCTGAGGGGCAGACCACTTCTGATAATTTTTGAATTTTGGAAGGTAAAACTACCTCATTTAGAGGAGTTATGTCTTCCATTCCCCCTTCATCTACCTCTGTTTGAGCTAAAACTGACATTTGCTTCAGCAACTGCCGAAGATCCAGTTGGTCTAGAGTTATAATTTTTCATCAATACTATGCAATTCTGTTTAACGACTAGGAGACAAGAGATAAGTTCTGAATATTTGGAGAAACGTCGTTCTCGATACTACTATTGCAAGAGCACATTTGAGGCATGAAAAGTGGATAGCGTTTTCTCCAACATCTATTCTTTCAAAACGTTTTCACCACATAGTTTTAATTGGAAAATGATATTGAAGATGATAGAGTTATATTCAGATACTATTTTATAATCATGTAACCTCATGTTTAACCATTCATTCTGGGCAGCTGGTAGTATGATCAGCTTCTGGTGATCATATCTATCCTTCAGGGATTTCCATAGGCCTGCTAGGTCTTCCTCAGTAAGGTATTCATTTTTTAGGTCTTCATGTATATGATGGCGTAAGAAGATGAGGGCTAACACTTTTTTCTCTGGAACATCTTGTTACGTTCCTTTATGGTCTCTCATAGTTTCTTGGATTGCAAGTGGATTTTCGCATTCAATTGCCAAGATAAATAATTATCTCAATTTAGGTTAAGTGCTAGATTTGACATCATGTAAGAACTGTAATAGAAAATATATATTAAGTTAACAGTGTGCAAATAATCAATAAAGTAAAAGGAAAAAAAAATGAAACCTTAACATTAGAAGTAAATTAAGGAATGAATTAAATGCGATAAAAGAAATTAGCCAATTGAAAAGTTAATCAGAATTGTTGTTTCTATCAAGACTCCAGGCTTGATTTAGAACTTCATATTTATAATACATGAAATTAAAACTATAGGTTATGATAAATCTTCATGTTTGAAGTTAAACTTCTGGTTCTAACAAATGATCAGAACTTCTAGTTCTGTCAAATTTTCTGTTTAATTTCAAAGCTATATAACTTATTTGGACTTTTGAATCAAAACTTTCAAGTTTTGATTTATGGATATGAATCTACAGGTTCATATCAATATTCCAACTTCTAGGACTGCTAGTCCATAGATATGTGAACTTCATGTTCAATTTTAGAACTTCTGATTCTATTTTATGATCGCTTCATAATATTAATAAATTTAAATTAAAAGAGAAAAAAAATAATGTAAGAAGATAAACAGTAACCAAACGCTATAATTACAGTAAATAATTTAGGTTTAAACTATGGTTTGAAAATCACTTACCATGATCGCATTCCAGAAAAAAATGTTTGACCGTTGAAATCTCTTGCGCGTCTCGAGAGGAGACTGAGGAAGAAAGGTTGAACGAAAAACCAAAGTCCACGTATGAAATCAAGATGTCCACGTACGTGGCAGGAAACAAATAAAAAACAAAAACTTTGGTTGCAAGCAAACCAAGGCTTCACAACGTACAAAACCAAGATGGATGCTTCGGTTGCACGTAGGCCAAGGCAGCAATAAGGTACTAATTTGATGCAAACTGATTTCTCTTCTCAAAGTACTGATTTGATGTAAACTAATTTGTTGCACGTGGCTCGAGGCAAGGCAGCACAGATCGATTTTCTTTTTCTTTGCTTCTACCCAAAATGCACGCAAGTCGAGGAAGGCTTTGCGTTTTTTTTTTCCTTACGATAATGTGTTAGAAAAGAGCAATGTCAAGATAAGGAAGACTAGAGGGACAAGCAAGGTCAAGAGAAAGAAGATTCGATGGAGAAGAAAAGACTTTTCTATTATCTCATTAACTGTGTATAAATACAAAGGAAAGATGGCTTATTTATAGGTAAAGTACCATCATAATTAAAGAACCTTAATTCTAACTCTAACTCATCTTAAGTGGGCATTCACCCAAGATTCATATCTCATAACAGTTAGAAGCCCTTAGTTGTAAATCCCAAATTATAGAAGGGCTTCCCTTAGAGAATTGTGCAACAAATCTACACTGACCAAATTACCCATTAGCCTATTAACTAAAGGAGGGTACTCTAGTCTTTCCATCCAAAATGTTTCCCTCCAAATTAAAAACCCAAATATCGTAAATACCCTAGACTCTTTTATTTGCAACCACCGAAATAAGGGCACTTTAGTCAATGAACCTAATTACCTAAATTACCCTTATCCTTATCTCCTATTTCCATAAACAAACCAAGAGATCTTTAGTCCATAGGCTTCAATTCCCTAAACACCATCATCATTATCCTTTCATTCAATAACCAAGGGAGGGCATTTTGGAAATCTCACCTAACCAAACTTTAGGGGCCAGCTCTCCTAAGCTTAAGCTTAGGATAAGGTAAGCTCAAGTTTGTGGTGGGGCCCACCTGGGGACCCACATGGGGATGGGGGTAGGGGGGATTTCAAGGACTCCTTGGGATCTTCCTCTCTACAAAAAATCAGCCCAAAATATGATTTCTATCATCTCCATATGGGTCCAAAAGTTTAATGGTCAACAGTCCATTCGGATCGATACATAGTGATCCAATAGTCCAGTAAATTCGGAACTGACCGAAAGTTGGTGGACATGTGCAATTTAGGGAAGTCATGTGTTTGGTCCATTTGGATGGATCAAAGGTGAGCCCCACAAGCATGAGCTTACAAAATTTGTTCGTAAGCTTGAGCTTAGGAAAGCCTTGCTCATATATATATATACACCCCCACCCCCCGATATATATATATATATATATATATATATGTATATATATATATGTATATATATATATATGGGAGATGCTCCTAGCTCACCTTATTATACGAGAGATAAAGGATGGGGATGGAGGGGACTCACATTTAAGTTATTGGCATTGGATATGGATGTGAGGGCCCCCACCTTATCTCTCATAGTAAAGTGAGAGGTGTTTTGAGGGCCTCCACCTTATCTCTCATAGTAAGGTGAGAGATGCTTTGAGTTCTCCCACCTTATCTCTCATATAAGGTGAGAGATATCTCTCATAGGATTAAGTATTAAACCAGTTAGATCAATAGCCCAATACCCCGATTAGCATATATAATTATCACATGAGTCCCTATCCCCTGCACCCATTGCACATGAGACTCCCCATGGGTCCCACCTGGGGATGGGGTTGTGTGGGTTCAAGATGGGTGCTACTTGTGTATACCTGATCATCGTAACCCCTTATCCACAGCCCATCATGTTTCGCCCCTTAAAAAATGGAGTGTTGATCCAAAAGTGTAGTCCATTTGGATGAGAGTAAAACATGAGATCGATGTAATTCAGAGGGTCCTGTGTGTTTGGTCCATTTGGACAGGTGATTAATTGGGCCCAACTATGGGATGTGCCCCCTAACACCAAAAAAGGGTGTGCACCGGATAATTTCTCTAACAAATATTGTGAAAAAATTCATACTAGTTACATATCATATCTAATATTATTCTAGAGGAATTATAGGAAAATTTAACTACCTGTCTTTTCTGACAATTGCAAACAATCACCTCCAATTTGGATAGCATACATCCAGCTAGAAACTCATGGTGGTATTAGTCAACCACTTTAACCATCAATCAAATTCGATTTTACGTCAATATGATCAAACCCAGATAATTCTTCTCGAGAAGACAACAATGTGTTTACCTCCACCATGAAAATCCTCTAATTACTTGAATCGGGATATCTACAATATTAACAAGGCTTTGACATCTAACCAAAATGTTTATTTGACATTGATAATCGTCTAATCGAAGGCCAAGAGAATGAGAACTTATCTAATTATTCACTTCGTAGCCTTAGATTAAATCATTCAATGAGCCTTTTTTTTCCATTTATTTTTGCGTAGACCTCAAGCTCACAAAGCTGCACTATTGTCCCTAACTAACCACACAACAACCCTAACTAACCAAACAACAATGAAGGACTCCAAAGACCTCTTGTATGTATAAAAACTTTGGGCCATAGCAAACTCTATCACTAATCCTGTTTTCGTAGAGGATCTAGTTGGATGGGTCTAGGCTATCTTCATCAAGCCTAGTGGAACCCACCAAGTTTGCCATATGTTCTAATTTGAAAAGGAACATGGAGCACCCATAATTGAATACAAAAGATAGTATCTTCTTCTTCTAGTAAATACTACGTAAAGATAGTTCTTATTAGATTAATCAGTCTAGGTGTGCATTCAATATAAATTGCATGTAACTTATTAGAGCAATAACCTTCCAGTTGTAGTATATTCCTTATTTTTCCTTTTTCTTTTCTTTTTTTATATTTAAGATATTTTAATTACAAAGGCATGTGACTTGCAAAGGCCTCCAAAATATCTTTGTTCACTGCATATACTGTGGAAACTTACATTCCACTCGTATTTTTGATAAATTTAAATTAACACCTTCCCTTTATATTTATACAAATAATCACCTCAATTAACCTAAAAATCTAAAGAAGCCTACTTAATTTGCAAATGGAGGCTAGTTTTTGGCCTGCAAACTCCAATGTGTTTAGAAAGATTAAAAGAAATGTAACAATCACTGGGTTAAATTGAGTGGATATCCTCATTGAGTTGAGTAGAATTTAATGTTGTCTTTCCGTTAAAAAAGACTAGCCCCAGCCGCGTGGTGGGGCCCACATTTTGATCCATCTGACTGGACCATAAAAAGGAAAAACAATCTGGGGTGGGGTTTTCAAAGCACCGCCACTCCAAAAAAATTTATCCTTCTAGGAAAGAAATATAGCAAATTTCATCAGTATATAAACAAGCAGCCACCAACTAATGGGAACGTTTGTGTAACCTCTTTTTCTTAGAAAAAGATGACTCAATTTTTTTTTTCGAGGAACATCTTCTAAATCATTCGAGATACATGTGTGTAAAGCTCCAAAAGAATAAAGACGTGTTCCTCTTTCGCAAAAATCAAATTATGACAAGGTCTAAAATCAAAATTAGCCTAATCAAAGAAAAAAAACACATTTCTATGCTCTTTCTGCAGCGAAATTATCTGAACCAGACAGTGTACACTGCACGTGTTCTCTCATTAGCAGAAATCTGCACACACAAGATTTGGTGGCCTTGGTGCGAATGCTTTTCCACGAGGAAAAACATCTACAATTTTCTGTGAATCCCTGCGGGGTTGGGTTAGGATTAAAGGTAGGTACCATTTCCAGATTTCTTGGTAGGTACCATTTTCAAATTCTATGCTTTTCCCAATATACAATTAAGAAAATATGTAAAAGCAGAATAATTAAATTATAAATTATTATAAATATATGATAGATTTTAGGTAAAGTCTCACTCATAAATCTCTAAAATTTTTCTAGATTCTTATTCTTTGACATTTATGAAAAGTTCACAATAATATTAGAATAATCTCGCTTTACGTTTTCCTCCAGTGACTTTCTCACAATCTTGTACAATCACAATTTGCTCAAATACACATGCAATCAAAGAAAAGACGATGCAGTTGAAATTCAAAGATAATTAAGATAAAGAAAGGAGAGAAAATTTTAGTAAATCTTCTCTTGGCCAGCCACTAATATCAACAATGAAGAACAATCACAAAGGACACCAAAGTAATTTCTTTGGTCGATAAAGGCCGCGGAAGTATCAGATCTTCAACCATGTGTCCTCTATAACAAATATCATGTTTCGTGTAATATATTTAAATGATGAACCAAAAGAAATGAATAGAAAAAAATCCTAAACCATCATTGATCATCAGCCTAAAGAAAGACAGTTAAGACAGACAATTTAAAGCAAAATGGTATGAGAGAAGTTAAAAATTAGAATGCTGTATGTTCCAATCTAGAAATTATTGGGGAGAACCTTGAGATCCTTCGTCTATAATGGACCCCCACATCTTCCACTGTCAAACGTAGACATTTGTCATCATGTATTGTTTAGTGTGAAGAGCCTGGATTGATGCAACTTGGAGCTAGACCACTGCTGAATAATTTGGGAATCCAATTCAACTCAGAAGGTAACCCACATTGAGTAACTCAGGCAAGTCTGACCGAATAATAGCTATAATTGGCCAGTCTCGTTTCGCACTGGACTATAATCGGTCGAGTCGTCTCACCTAAAGTTTTATACCATGTTTCAGCATCACTGTCTGGAACATTGAATCTGAGCACCATTGGTAATTATGTTCTTCCTTCTCCTTGTAGACCATACCCCTAAGAGGACAGTTAAGACTGATGCAAATGGCTAATGGATCTACCTCTGTATACAACGAGAAGAGTCAATAGTTAGTTAGACGATCATCATCTAAAACAAAACAAAAAGAAGTAAAAAGCCCAGGCTGATTTGATCAAGTGGCCTCATCTAAATGAATAAATGACAACAAATAAGCTTAGAGAAAAAAGAAAACATAAGCATGGAAGGATAAATGAACTGAACTAAAGAGAAGAAAACTCCGATTGAAAAGCCTCAGAAGTCCAAGTCAGCACGTGTTTTGTGATCAACAGAGTCATCAATCTCTCTGCGAGAAGCCTCCCACAACTGAGATTCAATCCCTAACTTCGTTAGCTCACGTATACCCCGCTCAACTGCATGTTCAACAGGCACTAGAAAGTATTAGAGAACTGAATTGTTTTCTGGTAACTTGTGTTTGAGGTAGGCTATGCTCCTCAAACTTACATCAGTGGCAAGTAGCAATCTTTTTGAAATAATTTCTTTTTTTTTTAATCTGCTTTGTATGCTTCAATAAAGCTATAACATTTAATATAGTAAATCTAGAATCCTTGTGTGTGGATTGAAAGAACAACAGTTGCTGTTATTAAATGCAAATGAGTGTCCATATTGCTAGAGCATAAATGTGACACGACCCGAGCCTGAGATTATGATTAATCCGAGTTAACCCCGAGTCGCGTCGCATACTTACTCCCGTGAACTTCAATCAAATAAAATTCACAAGGGATATCAAATACACATTATGCGGAATATCAATAATATACATTGCTCAAAAATCTCATTTACAAGATAAACAAAACTTATTTACACCATTTATAAAACCAATCACTTGCATATTTAAATACAATGCAAGGATTTAAAGTGTGAAATGTTTCCAACCAATTTTCGTAATTAAAGTTTTCCTTTTCAAATTTCGTTTCAATATCATTATCATATGATATTGCTTCACTTCCACTCAACTAGTCCTCTTGGAGGAATCGGATCGGACGTCTCTGCTGACCTTGTGGCCTCAGAATGACTGGCATGGGCAGCTGTGCCTGTAATGCCATCAATAACACTATGAATTTGACAATTCAGTAATGTATAAACAATCCCATGATTATATATGCTAAACAAACATTTAATTCATCTAACTTATTGTTAGACTAGTATAAATTCAATTCATAATCAATAAAAGTCCGTTTATTTGGCAAACTACAATAGCATTTCACATTTCATTTCATATTCCATCTTCCATAAAAATGAAGGATTCATATATTGTGGGACTCATCAAAGCCTGGGTCAGGGGCAACTGATATCACCACGTAGCTCCGGAACACCTTAAAATAATCTGATGCAGCAGAAACAACTCTAATGAGCTTACAAAAATCACCATGTAGCGCCAGACTCAAAAGTAATAATATAATTAACATAATAGTTTAGTTCAATTACAATTAACGGATTCAATTCAATTTCAATTTACAATCCAACTTGGACACAATTCAATGTACCAATTCCCATTATCTAATACCAACCATTAAGGTGTAATCCTCAGTTGTTTAATATACGTGTTATTTTCGATGACATCACAATTTATGTGAATTTTGTACATTAAAGTCCCCTTAATTAACACCCATGGTGGTAAAACAATATCGCTAGGCTTGATATGATCAATAGACTTTATCTTTAAAACTCAGAAATTAATTCTGAAATTATACTAATTCCGTACAATTCATCAATGTATTATCAATTAGCTTTGGAAGCTAATATTATCGTTGAATTACAAGTATTAGCTTTGGTTAACATATACTTCATTTTGGATCAAAATCCAAAGATAACATTTTATGAAAATAGTAATAAATTCCTTATTCATTAATCGTACTATAATTAGTCTTTAAACTAATTTTTATAGACCATTTATGATCCTAAAACCAAGACTTGGTTAAAAAAGAACCAATTTCCACTGGTTCAAACGGTCGGACCTGCAACGAATGTAGTTGCAGATTCCTGAAACCGATCTTCTTTCTTCATTTCTTTCAAAACCTGCACATAAATTGGGACCTCCGTCCCCTTTCCAACATCATTTACACGCAAACAACACTTCTACTCATCAATTAATCACTTCAATCATAACTTAAATGATTCAAATAGCCATTCCATTCCAAACCAACCAACCAAAATTTCACCTAATAACCAAACTTGCATGAACTCACAAACAAATACCATATAATCACAAACAAGTATTTATACTTGCCTTAATTTCGAATTCAAGATAAAAACCCCTTTGTTTCAATCTCTATTTGACTCAAAATCACCAACCTCCAAACCCTAATTCCATGAAAACACCAAAAACGAATTCCTTATAACTATTTATTCTACAAATAATTCCAAATCACTTAATAGAACTCAAAAGTTCTATAAAAACAACTAAACACTTACTTGACAATTTGTTCAATGGAAACTTGAGATCTTCTCCAAACTTTAACTCCAAGAATTCAACCAACTTGATGAAGAAGATGATGTACACAATCCTTTTCTTTGAAAATCACTTGAAAACTCCCCTTTTAAGCACCCAACAGAGAAGAAACGAAGAAAGAAGATGGACAGAGCCTAGGGTTCTATCCTCCCTCTTGTTACTGCTAGAACCATCGAATGACTGAGGTTTGGGTTTCATTGAAAACCTTTATAACAGTATTTTGCACATAAACCCCATATCTTTTACATATTCTCTATTTGAGTCAAATCAAGGCCCACTTGGCTCATTTCAAGTCAAACGAAAATGTGTTTATTATGAAAATTGTTGAACTCATTGAGATACACACGATGGTATCAATTTTTACCACATTCGACGAAATACGCTAAAATTCATATTTACGGAAAAGTCCTTAATGTCACCAATTTGAATCTAAAATCAACTCAATTAAGCCAATCTCTTTCAAACTTGTTCATTATGCTTATTTCATCTATTTGAGACTAATTTGACCCATATTAGTCGTTAATCGCCATTAAGTTGATTAATCACACTTAAATCACGTTAATTTCAATTAATTAGAGTTAATCTTGATTAACTCGGGATGAAATGTAACATAATGCAGGAGCAAGACATGTCAAGGTCATCAATCATCACAAAATTGATTAGGAAAAGCACTTTTTTTTTCGGTAGCATAAACTTAGCAATAAAAAAATGACAAAATAGGGGAAGGAAAAACCCAGAAACAACAACGGGTACAAGAGAATTATACCCCGCCCAACCCATTACAAAGAAACACCCAATAACACCCACCCAAGAAGAAATCTTGTTGAGCCCCTATTTGGTTAAGGCATCAACCATGAAATTAGCAAATCTAAGCTCAAGACAAAAGGCTACATTGAGTGTGGAAGATAACTCCTGGATTTCGTTATAAAGGAACTGAAATTCCCAATTCTTCTTGTTAGAGACCCATGCAACCGCTTTGGATAAATCGCTCTCCACAATAAGGTCTCCATGAATATCCCTCAGAAGCAACTGCTTCCAAAATAGTTAACACCTCCGCTTCATTTAGAATCACAAACATCCACATACTTAGAGAACATAATTAAAATCTCGCCATTACTATTACAAAGCACGCCTCCAATACCCGCCAAACCCAACTTACCTCTCGCACTCCATCAACGTTATATTTCTAAACCCTGATGGGAGGGGCAGACCAAAGAATCAATCTCCTCTCCTTAATCAGGCCACACCCCATGCAAGACTCCCAATAAAAAAGGATATCATTAATAGTGAGATTAGAGAACTCCTTTCTAGCTAGAGCCCATTTCGCAATCCTTAGGGCTAACTTGGGAATCACATTTGCTAAAAGAAGAAGATGAGCCCCTAAAAACCCATCATTCCTTTTCCCCCAGATGGACCACAAAATAGTGAAAGGAACAATCTCTACAAAAGACTCCTCCCAACCAAGATTCTGCTGCATCTGTAATAGACTTCCTGCAACACCACGCAATACCACACTTGCCAATGAAATGACTCCAAATCCCGGCCGCTACCACGCAATGAAGGAAAAGATGATTGACTGTAATAGACTTTGGAAAAGCACATTATAGAAGAGGATAACAGGTGTCATCCATGCATTGACGCAGATGTTGGAAAAGTTGAGAAAAATACCATTTGGCCCCACTTGCCTTATTTCTATTGACTTCCTAAGATTTCCTTAAAAATGGGATTGTATGGATAATGGCTAAAGAGTAGGATCAAAGGTGGGAGACCTACTAGAAATTATCAAAATATCACTCATTGTTACAAAATGATTGCCCACACTTCACACTATGAAATTAAGTCTGCGCACTTGGTTGGTTCTCCCTGGATCCCCACACCGTTGACCATTCACTCTTAACCGTTCAACATGACAATATCCTTTCAAAAGAAGTACCACTGTCATAAATTTCTATGAAGTCTATTGGAATAAAGCAGACTGGCCCTAAATAAGCTCCCTAAAATGGTTTGAATTCCTTGCTATAAATTATTGATACAGTTGTATACGGATAAAAGTTGCATTTCTGAAAATCTGGGACATGGATAATGGCTACTGTATCCTCTTTAAATACTGAAAGAATTGCTGTGAGCTACAGTACGTACATATTGGATATGAACAGTTAGCACTCAACCATAAAAGAGTCCTTGCAATATTTGGTAATAGTGTTCGTACCAGGACAGTAAACTAGAAATGATATGTAATGGAATCCAGGTATCGCTGGCTGTTACTGATACAGTAATTAGTAGTGACATGTAAAGGAATCCGGGTATCTATGACTGTTAAGTACACCCTTGTGAAGATTTAGGGACCTTATGAAATAAGAGGGGAAAATGAGAAAATGAAAGATGAGGAACTGATTATGTTGACCACGGGCCTGCCCCTCTACATTTTGGAAAAAGTAAGCAAATCCTGTTGCTTTCCTGTTGATGAAGAAAAATTGAGACTCTTTTTTCAGTTTCTCAAGTTCCACAAGGCAAAAACCAAGAAAATAAAAGGCATCCACCGGCGTGATGGCTGGATCCTACAAATTAACTGACCTAAAATAATGTAGATTAGGTGATTTTTTTATTTTTTTATTTTTTTGCGGTTTCACCTGATCCAATAAGTGTTAAAAACCAAATTGGAGTAGAGGCAAAAAAGCAGTATCCTGCTTGACATGACTTCTAGTTTCTAGACCACTCTGTGAACCATCCGTTTTGCCCATATATTCAAACCTATGATACCTGGATATGGCATTTCACCTATGATACCCGTGTCAACATGTCTGATATGGATCTGGGTACAAGGGATATGGCAAGATATGGTTACGATACGGCACAAAAAATAGGGATGCAGCTTTATGTGATTTTGTCATAACTTCATCATCATCATATCAAAGCCTTGTCCTAACTATGTTGGGGTTGGCTATATGAATTATGTTTCTCCATTTTGATCTATCTTGAGCCAAATCCTCAGATAAATTGAACTTCTTCTGATCTATTTTTACTACCTCCATCCACTTCCTCTTTGGCTTGCCCATTCCCCATAGTGGGCCATCAACCTGCACAACCAAACTTTCCTTGCCGGCGCCGTTGCCGGCTTGCATAAAAACATGCCCAAACCATCTCAAATAGGTTTCTCTAATTTTATCCCCTATTCATGCTACCCCTAAATGCTCTCAAAATCACTCATTCTAATTATTTCCTTCCTAGTTTTACCACACATCCACCTCAACATTTTCATCTCTACTATATTCATTTTGTCATAAGAACATTTGAGACAACTATAAAACTAAAAGGAAAACCAAAAACCAAACCTTTTTCCCCTTTCATTCAACCAAGAGAAAGAAAGGAAACATCCAAAAAGAAGAAGAGGGAGAATAAGAGGAGGCGGCTAACCTCTGTAATCGATTGCTGCTGCTTGAGTGAGGTCAATGATCCAGACCTGGGTTTTGGACAAGTGGCGAGCAACAGCAGCCGGAGACATAGGTGGGGTTGTGGGCATAGTAGGAGGAGAGGAAGAGATCTCCATCTCAGGGATGTCCTCTCTCTCTCTCTCATCCCCACCACTGCTCCTTTCTCATGTTTGTCGATAATGAAATGAGAGGGGAAAACATCCCATTTAAGCATTTCGGCTTTCACATTCAGCCTCTTAACATTTTATTTTAAGACTGCATAATTCAAAATCCACTCCACTTTTTCATACATTTTTACATTCAGCCCCTTTATTTATTTTTATTTTTTTTAAAGCATACAAAAGTCAAAACCCACTATGGAAGCAATCTTGAGGGCAATTGTCCTTTAAAATGGTATTTCTATTTTTAAATGTTGCCCCCTTTTTTGTTTCAAGGTCTCAAACCATAGTTGCCAAGTTTGTTTCAGTTCGGACAAAATGTCCTATTTTTTTCGTTTTGGAGACAAAACCGAACTGAACATCTCGCCTAGAGTTGTTCGGTTCAGAATCTATTCAATTTCGCCCGAAATAGAGGGTTTTGGTCGAAACCCCCTAATTTCGGATGAACAGTATTCGAATCCAAAGATTCGGACAAATCCAAGGGTCAATTGTTAAAAGAATTGAAATAAAATGAAACGTATTTGGGGATTCGGATGAATCTAGAGAAAAATAAATGAAATTATTCTACATACCTTTTCTCATCCAAGAGAGAGCTTTGATATAGAGGCAGCAACCCTCGTTTCATCTTCTTCGGCAACATGCGGCTGGCGATGATGCCTGATAAGTGACGTCTAAAGGAGCTAGGGCAAAGAGGGAAGAGGCTGGGGCAATCTATTTTCTCCTCCCTGCATCTCTCTTCTCCTTTACTTCTTCTTCTTTTCTTTTTGGGAAATTCTATTTGCACCCACCTCTTTTGCTGAGCCCATCCACATTTCCAAAAATACCCAAAATACCCTCCTCTCCTCTTCCTCTCTCCTTCCCTGTTCCCTACCGATCCCTCTTTCTCTCATGCTCTCTGCCGATTGCCCGCCGCCCATCGTCGCGGGTGGCCTCTCCTCTCCTCCCCTCCTCTCCCCTTCTCTCCCCCTCTCCCTCTCCCTCTCCCTCTCCTATCTTCCATCTTCCACCGCCCAACACCACCACCGGCTGTTGATCTTGCCCGATGAATCCCCACAAAGAGCTCCCCACTCTTGTGCTTAATAAACAGCACCGAATCACCAAAATAATGCTTCTTCTGGTAATGATTGATGAACTTGCTCCACCCGTGCACAGAAAAAAGGGTGCATGGAGTTTCAGAGCCGTGCGCAGAAGAGGTGCACGGCTGTAGAAAACCGTGCATCTATCATGTACATGGCGTTTCATACCTGTGCACATGAGATATGCACGGAATTTATGGGTAGTTTCGTCATGTGCAAGTTTTGGTTTTTTTTTTTTTAATGTGGGTGTGCTCAGAAAAACAGGTGGTCTGTTCAGAATCACCCTTTCTTCTTTTCTCGGTCTCTTTATCTCCTATGAATGTCAGCTAGGGCGAAATGAAAGGGCACGGGCTATTGGAGTGTTTTTATAAAAGGGACTAGGCTGGGCCGGGTGACTTTTAATGGCTGGGCTGGTCTGGTGTGGGTTTAATAGTTTACACTTTAAGGGCCTGGGCTAGGGTGGTTTTAAAGAATCTTTACTGTAAATTAAAGACCTAAACATATTTCCCTCTAATAAAAGGCTCTACCCAAATTTCAATATAATATATATATACACTAAAATATTATTCCAAAATATTTTGCTGAAATTCTGAAATGCTGAAATATTTCATGTAGGAGGCCAGACCGAAATGGGGATCGAAACGAACTTGACAATTATGACTCAAACCCACCTTATAACTTATAAATAGGTTTATCTAACTTGAGATTTATAGATGTGACTCATGTGAGCCTACCTATTAAAAGTTTAACCTGTATAAATAAATGTAGTCAGTGATTAGACCAACTATGACCTATGGAGCAGAATGTTGGTCAATCAAGAAGCGACATATGTACAAAATGAATATAGCAAAGATAAGAAAGTTGAGGTAGATGTGTGGTAGAACTAAGAAGGATAAAATTAGAAATGATCACTTTCGAAAGCATTTAAAGGTAACACCAATAAGGGATAAAATTTGAAAAACCCGTTTGAGATGGTTTAGGCATGTCCAATACAGGCTGGCAACTATGCCAACAAGGATAAGTTTGGCTATGCAGGTTGATGGCCGACCAAGGGGAAACGGTAGGCCATAGAGGACGTGAATGGAGGTATTAAAAATAGATCTGAAGAAGTGAAACTTATCTGAAGATTTGGCTTAGGATAGATTGGAATGAAGAAACAAAATTCATGTAGCCGACCCTGACATAGTTGCGACAAGGCTTTGATGATGATGATTTTTTTTTTTATGTAACGGAGGGAGTCCCATCCCTTTGGGCCGAACTAATCCCTATGGGCCCAAGGGGAGCCAGTAAATCCCCTGTGGCCCCAATGTAGTAACGCAGCTTTGAACCCTCAACCTACAAGAGCAAATTGTGGTCCTAGGCAAATTGAGCTAGTCCTCGAGATTTTTTATGATGATGATGATGATGACAACAAATAAATTCCTAGGCCCTAGCAAAATTTAACTTTAATATAAAAAAATATGAGATATATCTTAAGTGATGTCGTACCCATATCCTTACCCAAACTTTTTGAAGTTGGCGTGTCGAATTCCCCTTCCCTTGTTCGTGTCCGTACCCATTTCCATATCTGGGCATCATTTTTCAAACATCCTTTTGAAGTGATACAAATATAACCTCATGGTAAGTGTGCCGGAGTACTAAAATTATTAAATATAAGAACCTAGCAATTAATGTAGCTACAAGTGCAACTTTGGAAAAACAAGTTGGGGTATTAGTAGGGCTACAACAAGTGTGGTCATGGATGGAACCATGTTGGAATTGGATCTGGATCCTTTTTCTAAATGATGGATCCGGCTCTAGCAAGAGAATCCAAGATCCACTTGTAAACCCCATTACACAGGAGGATAGGAATTGTAGTAATAACACAGAGTAAGATCTCATCTTTCAAAACAACCCCAGATGGGAAGTAGATGAAATCGGCATCAACACTGATCTCTTCCACATCTAACCAAAAGAAAAATCTCTTCATTTCAACGGCCTTGAGGTTTTTTATTGTTTCATTCACTGAGATGATCCTATGATTGTAGTAGATGGATGAGGAGGTAGAAAAGAGGAAGATGTGGGTGAAGAGGAGGGTAAGAGAGTACTTAGAGAAATTAATATTTGGACAAAAGATATCTTTCTGGGTTTTTTGGAGACGAGAAGGGGGAAGGGGGGGGGGGGGGGGGGGGGGGGTTTAGGGGGCGGAGTTGAGGAAAAGAATAGGACGACCAATGATAAAACTCTAGCCCCCCTTTTAAGTCATTGCAAATAGGTAGGGTTCCGGGTCCATGGGTTGGAACCTATATGAAGCCGAAAGTGGACCCAATTTGTTTCTGAGCATGAAAACAAGTTCCAGACCCTAATCCGACTATCAATAGGAACCAAAACTAGTTCCAGACCCGGTTTTTTCTAGGTCCGAGACCCAAAAAGAAAAAATCGGATATCTGTTTGTGACCCACCAACCAAAGCCCAACCATAATTGAAGAAGAGTCTACTAAACCCTAACATAATGTGATTTATAATTTCTCAAGCTGAGAACAATATGGGTAGAAAATTGAGAGAGAGACAGAGAGAACTAGTGAAATATTGAGATAGAAATACGTATAGCACACAATTGATGACGGATTATGAGCTTAGATGACTATTGAAAGTTGGGAAGAACCAGGCCTATGCAAATAGGCTGAAAGGCTCTCCCTCCCTCCCTCCCTCTCTCCCTCTCCAACAATGTATACACATGTAAGAATACTAATTTATGCATAATATACAAGTCCAGTTCAATTACCCGAGCTTGAGTGAAATTCTAATTAGGTGGGTTCTGGTGCCCAAACCCAGCTCATCCTGACCCGCATTAGTTGGGTCAAGTCATAACGGTTTGGATCTCACAAGACCCAAGTCGCACCCTAAATATAGCGTGACTGCTTAAGTGCCAAATCACCTAAAAAAGGAACGGTATAAATCAATACCATCAACTGCATCATGTGATGTAGGTGACCGAGCACTGAGATTGATCCAAAATTGTAACCGGTCATCTGCAATATCTGGTTCCACCGCATGATTTTTGGCTCTTCTCCAGAAATATATAACCCAAGCCTGCAGAATGATACATTTGAAGCACATAATGGAATCCCTTCTTTAACAATATATCAAGGAAAGACGTTAATGTGTCTAAAATTTCATTAAACGATCAAATGAATCATGAAAGAAGACAACAATTATCATGAAGAGTTACCTTAAATTCCCAACCACTAAAAGTTTTTGGTTATTGATCATGCTAGTATGTGTGTATTATCCATCACCCGCAAACTTCTAATCATTGTCTCAAATCTTGCTCTAAGCAATTTTTTGTCTTACAAAAGAATTAGGAGAGTCTTAGAATAATTAGGACATTACTGAGTTGGGGAAGGCCTTCAAGTAAAATACTGTAAGGTACTCGTTTCTGGCACAATTTTGAACTCTCAATTAATCCAAACTTTCTTGATTCACTCAGGTATAATGGATTTACTTGTGATCACTACTAATACACTCAAGTATGTGGGACTTTTACTTCATAAATAGAGAAGACTTTTTTTTTTTGTAAAAAAAAAATAGAGAAGGCGTTCGAAGAACAATAAGGAAAAGTAAACATATTAATTAAAAAAAGAAAAGGAAAACATGTGCTTGGACAAGCTTACTGTTTCATTAATATTCAGTACAGAACATAAATTTTTTTATATATTATAGGCCATCAAAACACAAAAAAAATAGATACTGCAGGACTTAGAAGAGTTCCAATACTTGACCTTCTTCCCAAATATACCTTAGTATATTTATTTTTAATCAGTAACTCGTAAATTATATTTCAAAAAGAAAAAGAGTACAACTTATACCAATATAGGCCCAGAAAAGAGAAGCACATGTATAAGAGCATAACTAAACACTAAAAAATAGATATATTACAAAATTGAAGCAACCAGTAGGCAAATTCCTTTGGTTGCTTCTACTTTATAATATTTCTTTTTGTGTATTAGCATATAATTATCTTTATGAGAATAGACTAATCAGAATCCATTGTTTCAAAGCAGCCGGTAAATAAGGCCAAAAACAAAAAGAGGTCGCTCATAAATCAAGAAAGCCCTAATGAAGCTTCATACCTGCTTGAAAAGCACGTCTTCGGACTCCTCGTAGCTCAGTTCTAAAAAATATATATAAATTTAAATAAATGTTCTATATATAAACAGAATAGGAGCTATACTTACTTAAGTTGTGCCAACAAATATAAAAGAAAATCTGAATAGATGAACAGAAAAACCAGGCCCTTTCTTATTATAGACAACATGACTTGAACCTGCAACCTCATTGCAACTGCTCTTGACAGAATCAGACCCATTAATACTTATTTCAAGTAATGGCAACATCATAGCCTTTATTCATAGAGCCCTGATATCTTTCTCCCACATATATCAACTAGATAATAACATTGTAAACATAGTTGGCTCCAAGAGAAAACCAAAGAAATGGAATTTACCAAATGCTTCTAAAGGATTATGACCCTCGTTCTGTAGCTTAGAGTCTGAAACCATTACACCAATGATAAAATCACTTATTAGTTATCAAAATGAAACAAACTACTTTCTATATGTGCACATGACTGATGATAAAACCAGAACAATGTTAGTGAAAGTTGTCAATAAAGAGGAAAATAGGGTTCATGGTCAACATCCTGGCGCACCATTACATAGGTTTGTTGGTGGATCAAGAACATTGATATCACAGGCCGTAGTGCAGTCAGGAGTTGCCCGAAAACCTTACAGACTGGAAAATCCTAGCAAAGAAACTTTGGCGACAGAGATGACTATGAAAAGGAACAGTACTGGTCCATAGTATGGGAAATAACAATTTACTTTTAGCATCTAGCATTCTAGTTGGGTCCATTAAAAGTGAATCACCCATTAAAGGCCCCACACAGTCTACAGCCACATCAGCATACTATCCAAACTATTGCATCAGAAGCCTGCAATTCTTTTTGTTCGAAAATACACAAAAGCAGGACCCCGACTTACCCACATATGGGCGTCGATGTTCAGCCATTGCAAGCACCACAGCTTCCTCTACCTTCAAATAAAATCAATTTAGAAAATCTTGAATAGAGAAGGAAACAAAACTATGGATATTAGAAATGTGTGTATTGTATCATTGCAATAGTTGACAAATTTATTCTATACATGGTTTCAAGTTCAGAATTTATTAATCTGTCTTGTTTACAGCGGATTGGTCAGGTCATTGTTAGTCATTTGATTCATAAAAAAATTTATGCACCTAAGTTTAAAAGAACAAAAATCTAGGTTATCTTGAAGAAGACCTCCAAGCCCACACACGCATCATAAAAGCTGACTGATCAATATCTTTACTTAATGACAAATGATTCATACCATGTAAAAATTAGACTCTTGAACAAGTCATTACTAATATACATCATTTTAGATACTGGAAATCCCTTTAGTTATAAAGTCATACAATAAACACAAAGAAACAAAAATACTAAATAAATAAATAACCTAATTAGTCAGAAGGTTGAGTACATGAAAAGAGGATTATTAAATGTAAAAATAGAAACATTGAAAATCACATGTCACAACTTGCATAATACATAGATTGGATTAACCAAAAGGGGGTGATTGCTATAAGGGTATTGTGTACAAATAGACTTTCTGCATTTTCAATAGACAAGGGTAGCACGGTCATTTCACATTTTTTTTTCCATTTAATTGAACAACCAAAGGGCTCTATAGAATAGTACATCTTTCACTATTCAGGAATGTGTTCAAGTGCTCATAGTTTGGTTTGATTGGTCTCAAAAAAAAAAAAAATTTGGTTCCTTTGTGTTTCTATTCCAAACTTGCAGGATAATAAAGGAGATGGCTCATTATACCTCCACCTTTCAGGAATCAGATTCAGCACTGTTAAACAATAAGCTTAAGAAAAAGATAAATGATACGCGTGCAAGAATAGCGTCCAGAACAGCCATTCAACCATAATGTTTCAAATTAAATTTTCCCGCTTCTGATTCTTTCACTAAAAAAAAAAGACTGATGTTTCTTCATAGTGACATGCACATAAACTGAATAATCTATATATCATTGAATGCCCATGAACTTTTTATCATTATAACATTTCAGGCACTTCATGCCATCAAATTTATTTAGATTATGTGGATTAGAAACATGAAACCAAGTTATTTTAACTTCAAACTGCAAAGAACCTCCAAACCTACTGGGAAATCAAAGCCTGCAGGTACAATGAGGTAGTTTTCTATTTTGGAGAGTTTGATGCATTTGAATCAGAAATCTGATCTTATCACTAAAGCATTCTAGAAAACCCCTTGTCCCAGAAAGGAAAAAGGTAACTTAGGCACGGATCTATTAGATCTTTTTTTTCATCTTAAAAGGTGATGTGTAGGTAGAGATTATGGGGTCCCGAGATTCATGAAATGTACAGTTTCCTGATCCTCTTTCTTAACAGTTGAGTTGTAGGCCATTAAATAACCGACAAACTTTTGTTGTATGCTTTCAGAATTTCACCAAAGAGGCAGGTTCAATAGAGTAATTAATTCCATTTTTTTTGTGTGTGACTTATTACTAAAGCTCCAAATCTGGTAGATTTGAAGGACTTCAGGCCAATTAGTTTGGTGGGGTGTATTTATAAACTTTAGCCAAAGATTTTGGCAAATAGATTGCAAAGGGTGTCTACCTAACATCATTAGGCCCTCTCTAGGGGCCTTTTGTTCATAATAGACAAATATTGCGATGCAAGACAAAATGAAATCTAACCTACTATGGTATGATGAGATCAGATTTAGAATTAAAATTAATATGAACAAACACACCATTCATATCAATAAACATTGCAATCTAATGGGAAAATCAATAATTGATCCAAAACAGGCTTGCAATTCTGCAGTAAAAGTCCTTCTCAGATGAATGGGTAGGATCTCAATGGAAGATAGAACTCCCAAAATGCTTAGGGTCTACTTGTGTAGATCTTGTGCTTCTTGTGATTATCTGGGCAAGGGCTAGGTGAGATGAACTAATGAGAAAACCTGGGGTTAAGATCTAGCGACAAGGGTCGCAAATCTAATCCGGAGGAATATTCATCTACCTTCAAATAAAATCAATTTAGGGTTAGTGCAGGAATATTGCTTGTAGGAAAAGAAATAGAGAAAGAGAAGAGGATACCTTTGATTGGGCTCTCACCAAACTCCGATCCGGAGGTGTTACGTCCTTTGAGCAAGGGAAACCCAAGAGACTCATAGAGAAGAAGAGGGAAAATCCATTCCTTTCATTATTCTTAAAGTTTCATTACAAGATAGCATAGCATAAGGAAGAAAGAAACCAAGATAGTTTATTATTATTAGTCCTAAGTGATGACATCATCACATAATAAAAAAAAGGAAAAAAAGACAGAATAAGAAACGGAAAAGATGGAGGACTTGTGCAAGGTCTTAGGATTCGTAAGGGGATATGCGCATGAATCCCGAGGCCCTTTTCTCTTAAGTGGTAACCCCCCCCCCAAAAAAAAAAATCAATTCTTTTATTCTCTTCTTTAATGAAAATGGGCCCCTTTTTATGACTCTGTTCATCAGTAAATTACTTGGCCCCTCTCAACTTTAAAAACCCTTTTATTTCAACCCATGTGGCACTTTCCAAAGTGGGTCCTTCTATGTGATTGCACACATGGGGCCTTCTAACCTTCAAATGGTAGATCCACCAAAATCCAACCGTCAAATATCATCGTAATGGTAATCCAACGGTGGATTTATGACATCTTGGCGAGAAAAGTCATGATAAACATCATCCAGCCACATCATAGCTTGATCTGCCACCCTACGCTTCCTCCTTTGGTAGACCTTGATGGAATTGGGGGAATTAGGCATGATGTCCCCATCATATTGGATGGCATTTTGATTACAAATGAACTAGACTCAAGGAAGAAGCCATTCTTAAAATTGACTTGGAAAAGGCATATTATCATATGGATTTGAAATTTGTGAACTACATGTTGGGAAGATTTAGCTTCGGAGAGAGATGGTGAGGATGGATCAAAGAGTGCATTTCAACCACTTCTTTCTCAGTTCTTGTAAATGGCTCTCCATCTTGGCTCTTTACATCTTCCAAGGGGACTTAGATAGGGGGGTCCATTGTCTACAATTCTATCTCCCATTGTGCCAAAAGCAATAGGTACACTTCTCTCAAAGGCAAAATATATGGGTGTGATTAGCGGGTTTGAAGCTGGAAGAGGTGGGGAGGTGGTATTGTCTGTTGACCATAATTCATGAACCCAGTCACCATAGGGAACATATCGTGGATATCCATGAATAGTTTGATGTTTCTTTCTCTTGCTCTAGATAGGTTATGAATCTAGAATATCATATTTTGTTATAGCGAAACGAGTTGGGAAGAAGTTGTTAATAATAGATTACCTAGAGAAATAGGAAAAAGAAATTTCCACCCAAGGTTTAATAACTGGTCCATTCTCATCCTAGGTAAAGTCCATCTTGGGTTTCTCATCTCCAATTTGCAAATGACACTACTTTGTTTATTTCCACGAGATATGAACACGTAGTCACTTCGAAGAGGTAATGCGGAGCGGAGAGGAGATGCAGGGCGGGCGGATAAAAGATGGAGAGATAGGGGGAAATTAATGATTACGGAACATTGGCATCATGCTAAACTCCAATCCAAGAGGCATCTGAATATCTTATGAGAACTTGGGTAAGAAATCTAAGGAGAGCTCAAGAAAACTCAATTTCATTAATTATCAGCCATCATTAGAAGCCAAAGAGGCTTTACATCACTTATATAGGAATAGAAATAACCTAGATCTAGAATGCACTATCCAAACATATTGATGGCCAAGATTAAAACATCCAGCATAAACCATAAAATAGAATAAAATAAAGCTCTAAATAAGCTAAAACATGCAAATAGATGAGGCGGAACCAAAGAGCTTGCTCGATATAGATGGATTGGGCCCACATGCTGGTTGACCCATGCGGACCATGGGTCTATCATGCATCAAGAGTATTCTAAGATGCTTTTAGTTGGTTTCAGGCTTGAAGATTTTCTTAGTGGGGGTGGCTTGTTCGGAGGAGAGACTTCATTGTAAACAATGTAAACTACAATTTTAGTGCCTTGGCTTGCCAATTGGGGCAAATTCCGGATCTCTATCAATGTGGGATCCGGTGGTTGAAAAATTTGAGAAGAAATTATCCACTTTGAAGAGGCAATACGTTTTTCTTAAGGGTAGAATTGCCTTAATCAAATCATCTTTATCAAGTCTTCCTATATATTACATGTCTTTATACAAGATGTCGGAGGTAGTAATTAAGAAGTTGGATCGTATCAGGAGGAACTTCTTATGGGGAGGAAACTGTGCGAGGAAGATGCATTTAATGAAGTGGAGTGAGGTGATTAATTCAAAAGGTGGTTTTTTTGGTCTTTTTTTCTTTTTCCTTCTTTTTTTTTTTATTTTTTTTTATTTTTTGGGGTTGGGTTGTGGGGGGGGGAGCTAAATGGTGGTGGAGGTATGGGGAAGAAAAGGATGCTTTTGGAGAAGGGTCACAATATCAAAAAATGGGGATGAGTTCCCAAAAGAGTTCCTCAGTATAAGTTGTCATAGGTTTGGGCTGTCATTTTGAGTTTTGGGGGAGTGTCCAACACTAGGGTAGGTGTATGAAAAGAGTCTAGGTTTCAAAGTGGGGAACGGGCACATTTTTGGTATGATGAGTAGGTGGGGGTTGGTCCTTTGTGCCATCTATTTCCTAGAGTGTTTAGGGTGGTTCTCCAAAATAAAGTCTTTAGTCAAAGATTGTTATGTTTGAGATGGGGACAAGGTGTCTTGGGAAGTGAGTCTTACGAGGGGGATAGGGACAACGTGTCTTGGGAACTGAGTCTTAGGAGGGTTCTTTGGCAGTCGGAGTTGGTGGAGTCCAAGTCATTGTTAAGTCTTCTTTCTAATTTTTTATGCAAGGATGTTGTAGAATCTTGTGTTTGGAAGCCAAACTCTTCGGGATTGTTCTCCTTGAAGTCCTTCTACAGGAGTTGGACCCAATTAATGAGGTGCATTCTTCATGTTCCTTAGTCTTGAGGGGTCTTGTTCCTCATTAGTAGGCCTTTTGTTGGTTGGCAGTGGGGGCAAACCGGTAGAGGATGGAATCAATATCAGACATGTGTTGCCTTTGTGGGAGGAAGGGGGAGTCAATTGAGCCCCTTTTTATTCATCGCAGCATGACATTGTCTATTTGGGGGCATTTCCTCAAAGAAAATGGTGTGGATTGGTGCTCCACAGGTTCATTATTTGGGTTATTCGAGGCTTTGAGGGGGGCTCCTATAATTGGATATGGAATAATTCTATGGAAGCTTATTCCCTTTTCCATTCTTTGGTCAATTTGGAAAGAGAGGAAAATCAGAATTCATAGCAGAAAATAATCATGGGAAAGCATGGTTTATAATGTAGCCTTGAGGATTGAAAAATGGGCATGTTCTAGAAAGGAATTTTCAGACCATAAGATAGACAATATTTTGCATAATTGGATTGCTTGACTAAAGGTGGAAGAAAAGGATAGCATCTTGGTGTCGTCCTCTGATAGGAGTTTTAAAGTTTAATGTGGATGGAGCAACACTGGGTAAACCAGGGTTGGCCGGCAACGGTGGTGTGTTAAGAAATTACAACGGAGAAGTATTACATATTTTCTCAAAGCATGTTGGAATTTAAGTCTCTAATGAGGCAGAAGTCTTGGCCATTCTCGAAGCTCTTCACATTTTTAATTCTTTGCATCAACATCATCTCACAGAGAGTAATTCTTTAAATGCCATTTCATGGGCGAACTCTTTCAAGGGACATGGAAGATGCAGTTATTTTTTAACGAGATTCACCACAAAGCAACTTTGTTCCATGTGTCTTTTCAAAATATTAGTAAGTTTGCAAACGGTATGGTGGACTGTCTAGCTAAGCAAGGAGTTGATCGATCTTGTACTTGAAGTGCTCCTATTATGTAGGTGTTGTCGGGGATTAATTAAGGCAAACTCACAGATTTACGTGGTTCGGCAAACTCGCCTACGTCCACGGGGCTATGAGGATTTCACTATGTAGTAATTGGGCAACTCGTTACAAGGATTCTAAACCCTCTAACACTTAGCCTACTCTCTCCCCATAGGTCTAAATCTTGTTCTCATATCTTCCCCCCACGTGGTTCGGAAGACTCCGACACCACGGGATAGAGAGCTCTCACCCCTCTCATAGAGTCTAGGGTTACTGATTACATCAATATATAATCTCTTCTTTCTTGGCCCCCAAGAAAGCCCCAATACAATGGCCAAAATACCCTTGACCTAGAACCTGGGCATTGGCCAACCCAATGAACCAATCCTGTCAAACCGGAATAAAAGACAAACCCAACAGGTGTAGTATGTGCCCAATACATATCTCTTATACCGATACATGCACACGTAGAGATTATCTCCTTGTACTTTGTTGTATTTTCCTATCTTTTTAATCCAATTAATCCAAGTTACAGTTATCGTTTAAAAAAAAATTACAATCTCAGAGAACTCAAATGATTTCCAATAAAAAAAAAAAAAAGGACATTGGAAAAATCACATTTCCTGAGGGTCAAGAAAACCCACAGTACAGTTGAGAGGTGCTCAACTGTCACAACCACAATATCATGAATTTGAGTCAGCTTGCTTTACATAAAAAATGAAAATAAAATAAAATAAAGAAAAATAAAGAAGGTTTTCTGTAGGTTTATGGGAGGCCCGGATTGGACTGAGTTCCATCCAAACAATTTTAGCTGGACTATAGTCAATCATCAGTTAACCAGAAAATACAACATGCTGCTTACATTGCCTCATTTGTGTGTATAAAAACAATTTTCAAGACTGATTTGACACAAGCAACTAGAGACGGACACAAGAAACAAGGGACAGTGTTGGAAGTTGATCATAGTCATAGGTGAAGACTCACCACCTACTGACTACAGATAACAGAGATCACCAAGTCCCATATCTAGTCAGTCTCTTGTATTGTGGTTCGGTGAGACTGTGACAGAGATCAAGTTAACCAACGGTTAGATCAGTCCTGTGCAACACAGGACGTAATTGTACCTGTTTTGGAACTGCTTCCTGATTAAGAAATACTTGGACTGGTTAAAGGGGGCAGCTGTTTATATGTAAGATAATTATCCAACTCTCAATTTAGTGGATTAGTCTTCAATAGCAGTGAAACATCTCACTTTTCAGCAATTAACTGGTATAAGAAAGGATCCAGTAGCCTGCTTTGTTTGTAATATATGCTAGACCAGCTGTTTGAGTCAATCTGTTACTTGTCTTCAAAGACTAAAGCTGCAAGGAGATGTAGGCTGAAGAGACAGAAAAGAGGAAGAGAACAGCCTCACACAAAGAAGGCCAAAACACGTTCCTTACAGGAAATGGGATGCTTTCATAAAGAAAGATAGAATATAGTCTTAATAAGACTTCTCTAGAAATGAACTGGGTGTGAGCCCTTCAATGTTTAAATAGGCATCATCAAGTATCCCTAGATCCAGTCCTAGCCTTTAATCCAATTTTGAATAAATTTCAGTCATTATGTAATAACAGAGGACACAAGGAGAGATGTAACTCCTGTGAGAATTGAAGCTAACAAAATACCTTAAAGAGAGTCCTTCCTATACCTTGGTTCTATAATTAGTAAGGACGGGGAGATTGAAGAGGATGCCAAATATAGGATAAGAGCTAGATGGATTAAGTGGAGACTTGCTTCTGGAGTTCTTTATGATAGACGCATACCAACAAGACTAAAGGAGACGGCAATTAGTCCAGCTATGACCTATGAACAAAATGCTGGCCGATTAGGAAACAACGCATGCAAGAAAATGTGTAACAAAGATGGATGTGTGGTAAATCTAGGAAAGACAAAATAAAAATGAGCGCATTCGGGAGCATGTAGATGTAGCATCAACATATGATAAATTAAGAGATTCGTTTCAGAAGGTTTGGATATATCCAATGCAAGACAACAATGGTGCTGGGGAGGAAAAGATTTTCTACACTAGTTAACGGCCCCTCAAGGATAAGGGGTAGGTCGAAGAGGACATGGAAGGAAGTAGTAAGGATAGATTTGAAGAAGTGCAACCTATCCAAGTATTTAGCCAAGGATAGACTAGAATGACAAAACAGAATTCATGTAGTTGACCCCAACATAATTGAGATAATGCATTGATGGAGATGATGGTGGTGGTATTGATAATGATATGTGATGCAGGCCGATCCAAGACCAGGACCCTCAGGCCCTAATGGACCCGCTTGATGGGGTCCACATGATCTCTAATTTTGAGATCCCTATCATTAGTTTAGATAGTATCTGAATTAGTAGAGTTGCTTAATATATTTGCTTCCTAAATTCTATTTTGATTAAGATTAGGTAGTTTCTTATTTTAGAATGTCTTGGTTATTAAGAAACAGTATTATTACTCTATATATAGAGGAGTCCCCTATTGTAATAGTCATGCTATATATTCTTTAATAAGATTTCAGAATTGTTCTCGTGAGTTACCTTTGGGTATTTTCCCCTAAGTGATCTTAGGGTTTTGAGTCGAAAGACTCGATCTCACCGTCGGAGGTGTAGATCTCACATTGTGGCCTTCGGGCTGCGCCATCGTTCAGTTATATTCTTGGGATTCATCATATCGACGAAAGGCATCAAAATGGATCAAGAGAAAGTCAAAGCAATTCTGGATTGGCCACTCCCCACCACAATAACTGAAGTCAGGAGTTTTCATGGACTTGTTACCTTCTATAGGAGATTCATCAGAAATTTCAGCGGTATCACTGCTCCAATTACAGAATGTTTAAAGAATGACGAGTTCAAATGGACCAATGCCACAACTCGAACTTTTGAGCAGATCAAACAAAAAATCACAGAAGCTCCTATCCTCCGCCTTCCAAACTTTGACAAAGTGTTTAAAGTTGCTTGTGATGCATCCAATGTTGGAATTGGCAGTGTCCTTAGCCAAGAAGTTCATCCAATTGCCTTCCACAGTGAGAAACTTTCATATTCAAAAAGGGCAAGTACTCTCTTTATGCCTTAATTCTATGCTCTTGTTCAGTCCCTTCGCCATTTGAGGCATTACCTGGTGGGTAGAGAATTTGTGCTTTACTCTGATCATGAATCTCTCAAACATCTTCATTCACAACATAAAGTGGGAGCTAACTATGCCAAATGGAGCGCTTATATTCAAGAGTTTACTTTTACCATCCATCATAAATCTGGCAAGGAAAATGTGATAGTGGATGCTCTCAGTCATCGGAAACATCTCCTGACCACCATGGCTTTTTTGTTGGATCGGGTTTTGAGCAAATCAAGGAAGAATATGAGACAGACAAAGACTTTAGCATCATAAATAAAGAGGTCCGTCAGGGTGAGCATCTCAAGCATCCTTACTTTAGCATTCATGATGAATATTTATTTTATGGTAGTCGCCTCTGTTTGCCAAATACATCTATCTGAGAGCATGTTATCAGGGAACTCTATTCCGGAGGATGCAACGAACATTTGGGACGTGATAAGACCTTCACTCTTGTCGGAGATAGATACTATTGGCCACACATGACACCCTATGTTTCTCGTATCTGCGAGCGGTGTCGCACTTGCCAGCTGGCTAAAGGAAGCGAGAAGAATGCGGGGTTATATCAACCGTTGCCAGTTCCCTAGGGCCCCTGGGAGGATATCAGCATGGATTTTGTCTTAAGACTGCCTAAAACTCGCAGAAAAGTGGACTCTGTATTTGTGGTTGTGGATTGCTTCTCGAAAATGGCTCATTTTATTCCTTGTACCAACACGGCAGATGCCTATAAAGTTGCCCAACTATTCTTTAAGGAAGTTGTTCGTCTGCATGGACTTCCAAAGACCATTGTGTCTGACAGGGATACAAAGTTTGTTAGCTACCTCTGGAAGACATTGTGGGGCATTTCCAAAACAAAGCTAAAATATTCTACTGCCTATCATCCACAAACTGATGGTCAAGCAGAAGTCGTCAACCGCAGCCTTGGGAATCTGCTGCAATGTTTAGTGCGAGACCATCTTACCACATGGGATCAAGTTCTGCCTATGGCTGAGTTCACATATAATAACTCGGTCAACCGATCAACAAGGATTTCTTCTTTTGAAGCAGTTACTGGCACTAGATTATGTCTACCAGTTGATCTTGTTTCCCTTCTTGTCGAAGCACGACCAAGTACTGATGCAGATAACTTTATTTGCCATATGCAGCAGGTTCATGAAGAAGTTCGGCGCCATATTTCAACAAGCAATGATTCATATAAAGAACATGCAGATAAGCGTCGTCGTTTCGTTCAGTTTGAGGAAGGAGATATGGTTATGCTTCGTACTTGTCCAGAGCGCGTTCCACCAGGAGCCAACAAAAAGCTGCATCCCCGTCACTCCAGACCGTTCAAGATTCTCAAGAAAATTGGTCCTAATGCATGTGTTGGATTTGCCAGCCGATCTTGAATTGAATGCGACTTTCAACGTTGAAGATCTCACGCTCTATAAGGGCCATGACCAAGACAGTCTATCGGAAGAACAGGAGATTTAGCTACCACCCTCACCAGCCCCTGCAGATATAATTGTTGATGTGCTTGATGATCAGCTTGTCTCCATTAGAGAAGGGGGATTTTAGAAGTTTCTTGTTCGCTGGAAGCATCGTCCTATCTCCGATGCCACGAGGATTACAGCTATTGATTTCTAGCGTCTTAATCCCAATCTTTATGAGAGATATTAGGCCTTTAACTGCCGAGTCGAGTTTTTCTAAGCCGGGGAGAATTAATGCAGGCCAATCCAAGACCAAGATCCGCAGGCCCTGATGGACCCGCTTGATGGGGTCCACATGATCTCTAATTTTGAGATCCCTATCATTTGTTTAGATAGTATCTAAATTAGTAGAGTTGCTTAATATATTTGCTTCCTAGATTCTATTTTGATTAAGATTAGGCAGTTTCTTATTTTAGAATGTCTTGGTTATTAAGAAACAATATTATTACTCTATATATAGAGGAGTACCCTATTGTAATAGTCATGCTATATTCTTAATAAGATTTCAGAATTGTTCTCGTGAGCTACCTTTGGGTGTTTTCCCCTAAGTGATCTTAGGGTTTTGATTCAAAAGACTCGATCTCACCGTCGGAGGCGTAGATCTCACATTGTGGCTTTCGGGTTGCGCCATCAATATGCTTGACAAAACTATGATTGCAGAACTTGAAAGATTGAAAACACTCAAAAATTGTATTATTGTTCTCTTCTCCTTTGGAGATCGTATCACAATATATAGTTATTACAATGCCTTAATCAAGGCTCCAATTTAAGAAACTAACTAATTACAATCAATTTCTATTCTAAGTTAGGAAACCAAAACCTTAATAGAATATGTACAACTGAATAATATATTGACCAAAATCAACCTACGTGTGATATGTGTTGGACTGGATTCTGTTATGGGCATTGGGCCTGTTTAACACCCCCCCTCAAATTGATGCGGGAGAATCAACAAGCATCAATTTGCCAACCAAGAACTGATGGCGAGGTCGTGGAAGACCTTTGGTGAGAATATCAGCAATTTGAAGTTCAGTGGAGACATGAAGAAGGCTGATGACATTGCGTTTAAGCTCATCTCGTATGAAATGACAATCAACCTCGATGTGTTTAGTGCGTTCATGAAAAATCGGATTTTCAGTAATCCGAATTGCACTGGTATTATCTGCATAAAGAGGGGTAGCTCCTTCTGCTGGAAAACCAATGTCAGAGAGCAGACCTCGGAGCCAAAGAATTTCGGAGCAGGCAGCAGACATGGCTCGATACTCAGCCTCGGTAGAGGATTTGGAAACTTTTTCATGTTTCTTGCATTTCCAAGAAATCGGACTATCACCCAAAAACATGCACCATCCTGGCGTCGATCTACGAGTATCTAGACAACCAACCCAATCAGCATCTGAATAAGCTTTGAGAGATAGAGGATTGTTGGATGGAAAAAACAACCCCCGAGTCGATGTGCGAATAAGGTACCGAATAATACGGCGAACAGCAGCCGTATGAAGATGACGAGGAGCAGTCAGGAACTGACTCATTAGGTTGACCGCAAATGAGATATCAGGACGGGTGATCGTGAGGTAGATCAAGCTACCCACTAACTGGCGATATACGGTAGGATCTGGAAGAAGGGCACCCTCCTCTTTACTGAGCTTGACATTTAGTTCGATCGGCGTATCGACTGGAGCGGAAAAGGTAAGGCCAGCCAAATCAACAAGATCAACCGTGTATTTGTGCTGATTGAGAACTATACCCTTAGGCGATTGATGAACTTCAAGACCAAGGAAATAATGAAAGGGCCTAGATCCTTCATTTGAAATGTCTGATGAAGAGAAGCTTGGAGTGCCTGAATCATTTGTGCATTGGGACCAGTAATGACAATGTCATCCACGTAGACTAGGAGCACAGTAATCCCGGACGGAGCATGATGTAAGAACATGGAAGGATCATACTGACTAGGATGAAAATCCAAACGGAGAAGGGCAGCTTGAAATTTCTCAAACCATGCGCGAGGAGCTTGCTTCAGACGATAGAGAGAGCGACGAAGCTTAGCAGCCATACCCTTCCCAGAGGAGGACCCTAGAGGTAGACGCATATAAACATCTTCTTTGAGATCACCATGAAGAAACGCATTTTTTACATCCATTTGATAGAGAGGCAAGGACTGAGATGCAGCAACAGCAAGGATGATGCGTACGGTGGTCATCTTGGCGACGGGAGAAAAGGTCTCATCATAATCAATGCCATATTCCTGCCGATTTCCAAGAGCAACAAGGCGCGCCTTATACCGATCTAAAGTGCCATCTGATTTTAACTTGAGAGAAAAGATCCACTTGCAGCCAATAGGTTTGACACCCACAGGAGAAGGGACAATATCCCACATATGATTTTTCTCTAAAGCAGCCAATTCATCTTGCATAGCCTTGGTCCAACATGTATCCTGCACAGCCTGAGAATAGGATTGGGGAATGGAAGAAGAAGACAAAGTGGCCATTAAGGAAGTATGGCAGAACCCATAGCGGTCGGGTGGGACTGAAATGCGAGTGGAGCGACGCAATGAAGGAGGGCCAGATGGACCAAGTGCCGGAGGTGGACTGGATGCTGGAGGAAGATCAGGAGGGGGATCCCTGGGAGGCGCTTCGCTGTTCCGTCTGTGATACACAAAATCTGGATTAAAACGAACAACTGAGGTGTTGTCAGAAAAACCAGGTAAAGACACCAAGGAGGAGGAGGCAGGAGGATCAAGTTGTTTTTGAAAAAAATACTCTGTTTCAAAGAAAACGACATTTCTAGAGGTCCTGAAGCAACGAATGTGAGGATCATAGCAAAGGAACCCTTTCTGGAAGGGCGCATAACCTAAAAACACACACTTAGCTGATTGTGCGGTAAGTTTGGTTCTCTCAGAAGAAGGCAAGTGCACAAAGCAAATGGAGCCAAAAACATGAATATCATCATATGATGGAGATGTCTGGTATAAGCGGTAATATGGGCTCTGATTTTCAATAGAGGATGATGGCATACGATTTATAAGATGAGTTGCTGTAGCCAGTGCCTCAACCCAAAAACGGGAAGGAACTGATGATTCAAGAAGGAGGGAACGAGTGACATCTCCTTGATGTCTGTTTTTCCTTTCAGCGACTCCATTCTGCTGTGGAGTATAAGGACAAGTTCTCTGAGAAATAATGCCTTTGCTTTGTAAAAACTTTTGAAAATCAGAGGACACATATTCCCCACCCGAATCAGATCGCAAGATTTTGATGCAGGTGGAAAATTGATTCTCAACATAAGCTAAAAAAATTTTAAAAACATTGAAGACATCAGATTTGGAATGCAAAAAGTAAACCCATGTGAACCGACTGAAATCATCGATAAAAGTCACAAAGTATTTATAGTGAGCACGAGAAAGAGCGGGAGCAATTCCCCATACATCGCTATGAACTAAATCAAAACACCGAGTGTTGTGCGAAGTGGAAAGAGGAAAAGGAAGAGTTTTGCTCTTGCCCATTTTACAAGTAGCACAATCAAAAGGCACACAAGAAGATAAGCCAATAGATTTATTTAATAAACCAGAATTTAACAGAAGGGACAAAGCCTTGGAATTAGGGTGTCCGAGTCTTTTATGCCACAATTGGCAGTTATCTTTAATGGATAAACGAAACACATCATTGTCAAATTTATTCCTAGAAGTCTTAGAAAAATCCAGCAGAAACAAGCGCCCACACTTAGGCCCCCTCGCGATCTCCTTCCCGGACATCTGGTCCTGCACAACACAACCAGACGAAGAAAAAGAGATGTTACAATTATTTTCAACGAGCTGCCCGACTAACAAAAGGTTGGAAGTTAAATTTGGACACAGATAAACATTTTTCAATGGAATGGGACCAGGGATGTTACCGACAGCAGTAATGGGAACATGGTCCCCGTTAGCAGTTTGTATTTGAAGATGGCCATTGTATCTTTGCACATTTGAGAGTGGGGCATGGGAAGACGTCATATGATTAGACGCCCCGGAATCAAGGAAGTAGAAGATGGAGGGGATGTACCTAAGAGACCAAAAGCAGAGAGGGCATTGACAATCATCTGTTGGACCAATTCAGGAGTGAGAGAGGATGAGGGCTCAGGCTGTGAGGGTGCTGATGAAGGAACAGGCATAACCGAAGAAGCAACATACGCATGCGGAGTCTGATACTGCGGAGTCTGATACTGTGGTGATGGACGTTGTGGACGGCGGCGACATTCAGAGATGATATGTCCCGACTTTTTACAGTAACTGCAGACCTTCTGGTTGCATTGAGTTGCAATATGTCCAAATTTTTGACAACTGTAACATTGCGTTTTGCTCAAGTCTCGAGGTGGAGGCTGAGAAGTCCTATTGGCAGAGAACGCGACGGAATAAGTCTCGGTCTTTGATTGAGCTATATGAGCCGAGGTCGCAATGCGTTGTTCTTCGCGTAGGAGTTCATTCAGGTAGACATCCAACGAAGGTACTGGCGTCCGATTCATTAGGGCAGATCGGACAGTCTCGTATTCATTCCGCAATTTCATCAAAAATTGATCCCTTTGACTAGAGGCCTGAAGATCTTGAATCACTGTCAACACATCGTCAGCCACATCCGCATACTTAATACTATCGTATTCCGACCACGTTGTACGGAAACCTGAATAGTAGTCTTGTATCGACAAGGTCCCTTGTGCATATTCAGCAATCGCACATTCAAGATGAAATTGACGCGCAGAGTTATCTTGATGGTATACTTTCTTCAAATACCCCCACATGGCTTTAGAGGTTGAATAAGGCTCGAGATTCATTATCAGATGAGGCTCGACAGATACCAGTATCCATGTTTTTATTTTTACATCTTTAGTAAGCCAGGCGGATATCTTTTTCTCATCTTCCGTGGGTTTAGGGTCAGATCCAGAAATATAACCCCACAGTTCCTTAGCCTCAAGGTAAATCTGGAACTGAAACGACCGGGCGGGGTAATTTTTTCCCGTGAATCGGATCAAGGTAACCTCAGATTTTTCCATCTTCAATCTTGATTGCAAAGAAAATCCAAGAACAGTGAAGAGATGAAGTCTAAATGTTGATAACAACTGTGCTGTGTGTAGAAAGCAAGATTCGATCAATCAGAGATGAGAAAGAATCAACACAGAACACAAAAAAACCAAAAATCACCCCAGGCGACCTGGATTTTGGCTGCTGATCATCTTTGTGGGCCCCACTGATAGATCTGGACAATGATCAGATCACTGATCTGAGGAAGTTCAGTAATTTGCTTTCTACTGGAAAAAGAATGATCCAATTCCACCACAGATCCAAGATTCTGGACGGTCTAGATGAAAAGAGTATTAAAATCTGGACAATGACGAGAATGTGGAAATCACCAACCTGCGAGTGCTGAAAAATTGTGAAAAAATCTCCAATATTCTTAGAAAATCCAGGCGACCATGTCTGGATAGATCTCTGATGGTGGTTTGATGATCAGAGGTGGGCCACCATGAAGATGAGATTGTTGCAGTGTCTGAACTCCTTAAAACAGATCCTTGATCTGTCGATCTTCACAAGAGAGATTGATTTCTCTCTATCTTGAATGCCTTAATGCTTAACTAGGATGATCTCTGAAGATGCTATGATGATCACAGGTGGGCCATAGTAGAACTGAGGCTATCACAAGTTTGGAATGGCTGACGAATTCTGGAGAACAGATCCTCAATCTGTTTTTCTTCACAAAAGAGAGTGATTTCTCTTTGATTATCTCCTTCGATGATTTCTAAGATTGAACACCACAACCTCGCTCTAATACCATGACAAAACTATGATGGCAGAACTTGAAAGATTGAAAACACTCAAAAATTGTATTATTGTTCTCTTCTCCTTTGGAGATCGTATCACAATATATAGTTATTACAATGCCTTAATCAAGGCTCCAATTTAAGAAACTAACTAATTACAATCAATTTCTATTCTAAGTTAGGAAACCAAAACCTTAATAGAATATGTACAGCTGAATAATATATTGACCAAAATCAACCCACGTGTGATATGTGTTGGACTGGATTCTGTTATGGGCCTTGGGCCTGTTTAACAATGCTAACGTACTTTCCTAACTAAAAAGTCCTTATAAAAGGGGAAAAATTAGAAATTAGAAATTAGAAATTGCATTTAAGAATGCCAAGTCTAGTAAGATAAGCCAAAGGGGATTGCATTTGCAATCTCTAACTTAAACTAAGTGCATGTTTGCTTACATGTATGGTAAGGTAAAGGTAACTGTCACATCATGGTAAAGGTGAGTTATATTAAATGTGAGATAAAGTATGTGGTAAAGTGGGAGAGAGAGAGAATGGTCAAGTAGTTGCTTTTACCACACTTCACAATGCTTTTATGCGGTAAAGAAAAGGTGGCTAGAGGTAAAGTACATGGTAAAATAAAATAACAGCTGGACCTTGCTTCACCACAATATTTTTTCAAACAAACATGGTAAAGGGAGAATAAGTCACATCGGGGTCAACTTCAACTTCACCTTTACTTTTAGACCTTTCAAAACAAACATGCCGGGATTTTCTTTCATGCACTACTATGTTGGTTCCCATGTGAATTGCATTCTTACAGGTTGAATCACATCTCAACCATGTTTCAAATCTATGTTACAAGAACACTTAAAGATTTTATTTTTTTAAATCCATCTTAGACCCCCCCCCCCCCCCCCCCCCCCCCCCCCACCATTTGGAAGACAAAAACTCAATTTATCTCTTCATCATTGCTTCATAGGTGGAGTCGTGGAGAGACCAATACCACTTCAAGCGGTAAAGTTTTCACGGAAAGGTGCAGCCCATCTCATCAAAGTATACATATACACTGTAAAGTTCTAATGTATTTCTATTCATGCATGCACATGTTTCTATGTTTATGCATTTATAAATTAAAATTCATCGTACAACACAGTTTTACAATAACATTATATAGCTGTACGTGCTAGTAGGTCCAGTTTGCCTGGCTCATCACTCGTTTCTAACAAGGAGACATCCATGTGAAGCCTACATAGGTTTTGACGCAAGGAATAACAGCTACCCCTTTCAGCAACAAAAAGGGGGCCTTTTTACAATATAAATGGAAATCATCAAGAATGAAGTAATAGAAAAGAGAAACAAATGTGCAGTTAAAAATGCTTTGGTCATAATCATATAATGAAAAGTGAAAACCTTCAGTGAAGCTAGCTCGCGCAGCCCTTTGTCAACCAAAAGCATGTTCTCGATATTTCCCTCTCCTGCCAAGTCATTCAGATCACGTGGAACTCTAACCCTTTCCTCAGCATCTCCTTTCAGATTAAAGAAACACAAGATGCCAACATGAGAACTTGTCCAATAATGGTCTTGTAGTATCCAAATAACGATTCTCATATGCAAACTAACACTTCAGGTCTAACCTGTTGAGCTCTCCTCTTTAGCTCTTTGTCCAGCAGACAAGACAACTTCCAGAGGAAGCGGGGCTAAAGAAGACCAATATTCAAGTTTTCCTTCAGAAATCTCTGCATAGAGACCTAGTGAAGGAATTTCATTAGGGGGCAGAAAGAGAGAGACAGACACACACACACACACACACACACACACAGAGAGAGAGAGAGAGAGGTTGAGAATAGATAGAACAAAAAGCATTTATAAGCTACTAAAATATATCCTTAGTCAATAAGAAAAAAATTTAGTCCTTGATAGTAATGTGCAATCTTCTCTCCTCAACTGACATCATTTTGCTCATATCTTTTTTTTTTTTTTGTTTAGAAATAGAATTGGTGCATGATGTACTCCATTTTGGAGATTCATGGTTTTGCAACAAGTAGGGTCTACTGCAAAGTTTAAAATTGCAATGCCAGTCTTCATGCAGGTTGGAACCTGGAAGAATTGGTGCCAACTGCCAATTGTCCTGAACAATTACAGGTGTGCAAGCCTTGAGAAAACAAAAAAAAAAAAAAAGAAGAAGAATAAGAAGAAAAAAACTAAACACCAGAATAATCTTTAAAATGTGTAAATTTGATAATGTATTGTATTATAAAACAATTATGGAGATATTTAGTCTTTCTTAATGCTAGAGCAATGTTCATCACCCCTTTTGGCTAATAGAAGGATCTTTCAACACGTAGAAAGCACCAAAGTGCCAATATTGAATTAAATACAATCATTGCCACATTAAAATAACAAACTACAAACCATAATATTAACCGAAGGGTAGGGCCTAGGGCCATGGGGCAACCAATTTTTCAGTGCCACAACGAGTTTCAAGCTGGCTGTAGCCTAACTTCATTATTACTAACATAATCTTCAATTCTAAAAGGATAATGAGTGCCTAAAGCTATCAACCAACTCCACCTTCCTCGTCATACTGATAGGTACTATATGGCAATCATCATCAATCGTGTAATGCTCACTGCAAGATCCAAACTGCATGTATGCACCATTATCCATGTTGATAAGTAAAATAATTTGTATTAGACACCATATAGTACTTGTCCCTTTTGAAGTTCAAACTCAGAGAAAAATTAAAAAAAATTGAGTTCATATGTTTTTGGCGGAGTTATTGTGTAAATCAGTCCATACCAGTCTCAAGTTGGTCCGAATTAATTGATACAGGCATTTTTGAAATCCCAGTCCTAGACTCATACTGCTCACTAAAAGAGGTTGAATCATGAGTCAACTCGATGCCTAGTGTAATTTCAAACCATCGCCTAGAATTTGATCAAAAGGACCGATTTGATGGATGCGACTGTGGATATAATCAGGTCAAAAACTCTCCCCAACTAGACAATCCTAACCTCTTAATCAATGGCTTGCAAATGGAAAAGTATGAGTTAAATACATCAAAAGGCCTAACATTCAGAACAAAAAACCTAACATCGGATTGAAAAGATACTCCAAGATTGGTTATTCCCAAGGCCATGATATATTGGTATGACAATTATTATACCGGTCTGCATCAGCAAACTATGGGCCAAGTATACAAACAGAGTCCTAAAAATTCCTTGATTAACCTCAATGTTAGGATCGTATAATTCCTCTGTAATTATCATCATCAGCAGCAGCAGCAGCAACATCATCATCATGATAATTGTTGATGCAGGCTGCCAACCGTGATCCAAGGGCCATGGGCCAACCCACCAAGCTAGACAAGCCTTACAGGCCCATTTGATCCCAATATATACAGCAAAAGGCACAGACCCCCTGGCTGGAAAAACTTGGTCCATAGAGGGCCAACTTCCATGAGCAAATAAGACTAGTGTCCCCCCTCACTTACTGTTCTAATTGGACATGTGATTAAGTAAAGTGCATAAGTGAAGGGTGCCCCACCAAGACTAGACAGCCAGAAAGACCTTTCTATTACACTCCCTCTTTCTATTTTTCTTTTTTATATTTTTAGTTTACTTCATCATGTTTAACTGGAGGAAGGTGGCTACCTCAAGTTTGTTGTTGGCTGTTTATTCCTTCTTTTGGGTGGGGCTTTGCTTTGGGGTACATATTTCTTTTACTGATTAATCTTAGATTAAGAAACGTCACTATTAAAAAAAAAATTGACATCTTAGAAATTAGAAAGGAGAAATCTTAGACATTCATTTTTCTTATAATTAGAAAGAGTATTAGTGGAAGAAAATTTCTTACTAAATAATTTAAGCTGAATGTGCAAGCAAAGAAGTCTATATCTAGTACCTCAAATCAGTCATTCTGGATAATGAATAAAATTTGAAATTTCCTCTCTTCTGGTGAATGTGTGCGCTGAAATCAAGACCCCCTGGGGAGGAACATCAGTCTTTGGAACCAGGTTATTGTGGTGAAATACAGCATCTCAAGAAACCAGTGTGACTTTGGTCCTATTTACCAATTCTCTAGAATTTGGAAAGGGATCATGTATGTTACAAAGGCTTTCCCTGCAAATATTTCTTATAAGGTGGCTTCTTGGAGACAAGATTCCATTTTGGTTAGATAGATGGGCTGATGACCATCCTTTTGCAGTCATTTACCCCGAGTTACAGGCTTGTGCCAAAGATGGGGACACTAAGTAAGTGACTATATGTTAAAAATGGAGGTCATATTAGCTGGTTGCCATATCTTTGGGAGAAACCTATCGGAGGTTAAGGAGAGACAATTTTTATGTCTTCTGGATACCATGAGTCATATCCTCATTCCTGGAGAGGGTGAGATAGCAGAGTTTGGACTCCCTCAAAGGACGGTGTGTTCTTTGTGGCTTCCATCTCTTGGGCATTATCGCCTCATTTGCATCCTCCTCATTCGCTTCACCTCCTTTGGAATCTTAAGGCCCCTCTGAGGGTCATTGCATTTTGGTGGATAGCATTGAGGATAATTTAGTAAGGTGGAAATGTATCATCATCAATGCTTGCCCTCTGTGTTTGGCTTTGGAGGAATTAGTGGACCACTGGACTATCTCCTTCTTAATTGTAGGGTGGCTTACAAAGTTTGGTGTGCTATTCTCAGGAATTCTGACTGCAATTGGGTGTTTCCCTCTTCCCTTTTAGATCTTTTTTTAGCGTGGAATATTCAGTTGGGATCCTCTAAAGGGAGAATTATGTGGAAATCTTCATCTTTAGCGGCTTTTTGGATTATTTGGAAACAAAGGAAACTCAAGATGTTTTGACGGCTCTTCCTCTTCCTTGAAATTTATTATCAACAGGGTGAAAGTCTCCATTGCTTCATGGGTGGTTATTCTCCCGCTGTTTCATGGCATCAGTTTTGATCCTATTATGTTTAAATGGAGGGAAGTGACCTTTTCCAAATGGAATGTTATAGCATTTTTGTGTCTTATTATTTTTCCTTTCTGGGAAATCTTTAGCATTTGTTTTGGGCATTAGTTCTTGCCTTCCATGGGTTCTTTTGTGTTAACCCACTTTGGTGTGTTTTAGCTGTCATTATATCTCTCTTGTACTGTTTAGCTAATTTAATGAAATTCTCCATTCAAAAAGAACAAGGAAAAAAAAAAAAAAAGAACCTCCTGTGTGTTTCTTAGGCCCTATGGTCTGGAGACCCCATATTGAGAGCTCTTCTTTTTGTTTGGCCGAATTCATCATCATCATCAAAGTCTTATCCCATCAATCCAGGTTTGTTCTCTGTTTAACTTTAGATCACTCAAAATGACATTAAAAGCAAGTATTTCACATAAATGAAACAAGAAAAAAAAAAACTTTTTAAGTTCTGGATAGAAAACAAAAATTACTTACCATGTCGAACACATAGCTTCCAATATCGAGCAAGCCAACACCTCTTGAGAACAACTTCTTCCTGACATAAATACATAAATTACAAATAAACCTACAGAACTGTGCCATAAATAGTAAAGAAAAGCAAGTGAACATTACCGCCCAATATTTGATACAAACCATCTCTTCTTCACTCAAAATCATCCTTTGTGACATTGTTCGGAGAGATTTAATTTCAGATTCGACTTCTTGAAGCTGATCAAGAACAGATACTGCCTCCTCCCTTGCACACTGAATATGGAGCACAGGAGTGTCAGCAAATAGATTTATCACTCGTGTTCACGGAATAAGGATACATACACCAGAAAGAAACCGAATACAAGGCTGAAAACTAGAATACCTCTGCTTCCATCCGGAGGGCTGTGACTTCCTCATTCCTAATATTGGTCTCTTCTTCTTCTTTCAAAGCAGCCTGTAATAGATAAAGCAATGCATATTAATAACAGGCTAGTTCAATCCTAGTTCATAACAATCGAAACTTCAAAAACAAAGACAAGAAAATCTACGTGTTCGGGTTTTGTTAGAAGTAACATCTTAACTCATACCATCTGCCTATTCATCAATGAGAATAATTGTAACGTCCCACCCTTCACGCATGCATGATATTGTCCGCTTTGGCCCACGGGCCTCACGGTTTTGCTTCTGATGGGCCTCAACCCATCAAAAGGCCTCATGCAAGGTAAGGGTATAAGCTCTACATATAACCACATTCACTTTCCTCTCTATAGTCGATGTGGGACTCCGGGGCGTCACATTCCACCCCCCTTAAGGCTGCACGTCCATGTGCAGTAGCCTGCCAGCCCTCTTGGCCCGCCCACATGGAGACCCGCCCACTTGCACCATACCACGGCAGGGGACCCACACTCGAACTAGTCGAGAGTCGGCTCTGATACCATTTTGTAACGTCCCACCCTTCACGCATGCATGATATTGTCCGCTTTGTCCCATGGGCCTCACGGTTTTGCTTCTGATGGACCTCAACCCATCAAAAGGCCTCATGCAAGGTAAGGGTGCAAGCTCTACATATAACCCCATTCACTTTCCTCTCTATAGTCGATGTGGGACTGCGGGGCGTCACAATAATGATAACCAAGCAAAGGGGTAGTTAGGTTTATATCATGGAAAATATTCATGCAAAAGAAAAAAAATTTAAAAAAAGGCACAGTATTTTTAATAGATTTAATGTGGCAAAAGGACATATAAGGTATTGTTTGTATTGTAGCATGTCGATACAGATAATATTTGCATGTTTGGCATCCATATTCAACTAACCAAAGGATTCCCATATCCATATTAGTGTAGAGGGCTGATAAGCTATGATGTCCAGATACGGATACGGATACGGGGATACAACTCCTCACTTTTAAAAATCTAGGACACGGATACGGATATGGTTGTCCTATTTTTTTTCTTTAGATTACTTTTGAATCAATGAAATTATCATTGTGTTTGTCCCTTTCTAGCATTTTTTATGGTGATAAGTAAAAATATTGAAAGAACTTTATGAAAAAAATTACTTTATAAGTAGGATACATTAAACTTGTTCCCTAGAAGTATCAGTGCAGTATCAGATACTACTACAAGTATTGTATTGATCTGATACGGATACATTGGGCTTGTACAAGTATCCGGGTATCAAAGCTGATAAGTCCATAAAATTGCATATCATTGTCATCATTTCATATAGATTTTAGACTTATTTAGGGGTAAATCATTTGAATTTCATAAAATTATGCATCATGGTTTTCAGATCTGATTTCATGAGAAAATTAGTTTAATTGTGGAAAATTGCATGTTTTATGAAATTATTCTTTTCTGATTATCCAATTATCCTTTTGAATAACTTCATTTTTACACGTAAACATAGGAAATTTCTTTTCACCGTTGCATTGTGCGCGAAAACTTAAGCAAGATGGTGTATTTGCATGCATTCATGTACTTGTCAAAATGAGTCCCATGCATGATAGGATAGTTTTCTACACAAAAATAATTATTCTTTATAATTTATGTGTTTTCCTTTGTAGGAAATTAATTCAAACGGGACCTGCAAAGAGAAGAAATTCAAGAGGAAGCAAGACGATAAGAGAAGAGAAAGGATCCGCACTTGGATGGGACCCACCTTGGGCGTGACTACCAAGGTGGGACGTCCAATGGGGCCCAACATCTTTGTTGCAAAAATTATTAATTTCCAAATCTTTAGGAAATTTCAAATTTCAAAAACGAGTTCAAGTTTGGAAAGATTTGAAGACTTGGAGAACAAGGAAGAAAAGACTTTCAAATTCAAATTTCAGAAAGTTGCAAAAATTCAAAATTTCAAAATTCTGAATTTTAAAAATTCAAAAGAGAGAGGACTTTCCAAGTTTGCAAGAATTCTAATCAATGAAGGTGTGATCACAAGAAGATCAACGACGAGATCGCGTAGAGAATTGTTCAAAGATGGGAAAATGAGTCAAAATAGGAAAGTCCTTGTGCACCAAGTAACCCACTTTGGAGAGACTTTCTAAAATCCCTATTTTCTCTCTCCCTAATCAAGCAACTTTCCCATTCCCTCTCAAACTTGGAAACCAAGTTAGCCAAAACCATAAAAAGCCCAAAGCTTGGCATGCAACCCTCTCCCGTTCCCACCATCACTCCACAATCCACATCTCTCTCTCTCTCTCTCTCTCTCTCTCTCTCTCTCTCTCTCTCTCTCTCTCTCTCTCTCTCTCTCTCTCTCTCTCGTGCACGAATTCCAAGAGTGGCCAACCCTTGGCCGAAACCCCCCCACCCCCCTCCCATGGCTCACCATCTCCATTCCACGCCCACTACTACCCTCTTCCTTGGCTTCTTCTTCAACTTTAGACAAGTTCAGTAACGCTAGATTCTTGAAGATGCTAAAGATCAAGATCATGGAAGGCTCGTCCTATTTTTCCAAGGTGAAAGGTGAATCTTTCAGTAATTTTATTGGTTGTATGCATAGACATGATTATTAAAAGTTGATGTATTTAGCAATTTAACGTAGAGGAATAATTTAGTGTTATTTCTCTTGTTCAACAAATTCTTTGATGTCTTATTTTCGCCTTTATATATATGGCATGCTTAGAATAACTGTAGGTATGTGGAAAATAACTAATGAGAACCAATAATGATTTAATTATCATTCCTGAAATTATTTGTTTAAAATACATCAGCTTTGATCCTTTTTTGAAATAGACCGACAACCTATTTTGGAAGGGAGATCTGGAGCTATTCGTACTTCCAATCATTAGGAGGAAAGTGGATCCTGGATCCTTCGAAATTTTATCATTATTGTTAATTTAGTTTCTTTTAATTTTCTTATAATATTTACAATTGGTTGTTTGATATTGTTTTCTTTAGTTGCAGCGATCTGATTTTTAGTTTAGGATTTTTTTTTATGGGGTGTAAATGTTGTAATTAATTTTTTAATTCAAGAGACATCATTCAATTATATAGATTTTGCTTAGGTCTGTTTTAGATTTTAATTAGGTTAGTACAAGCATGGTGCTACTTTCCATCACTGTGGATCGACATCTGACTCACCAGGAAATTATTACTTAGTGACAACTGTCAGTCTAGGAACTTGTATCATTTAGTTATCTATAATTTAGGAACTTGTATCATTAAGTTAGCAATAACTTAGGAACTTGAATTGTATTAGGATACTAATAATAGGGTAATCCACCATTATATAATGAGAAGGACACAACCCTAAGGGGACACGTTTTTCCTCCTCCAATATTCTTACTCTATCCATGTGTGTGCAACTGACATGGTATGAGAGACTAGGGCTTTATTTTCTTCCACATCCAATGATATGTAAGATCATCCTCGACATCTTCCAAGGTCTGGAAGCCCTAAACACTACTTAAGATCATCCCTGATCATCTCAGATCAGACGTAGCCCACTTCAGATCTTCATCAGCCCCTCTGCAGATTCATCCCATCCTGGTAGACTGGATTTATCAATCTTTCTGGTGATTTTTGCAAAAAATTTTGCTCATCAGTGGTAGGCCATCTGCTCATTTCTAGGGGTTTTCAATTTTATCCACGAGATTCAATCTCAGCCGTCTAGAATATCGGATCTGTCATTCTCATAATTGCAAAACACAGGAATGAAACGAGAGATCTTGAAAAGAGACTATTGATTTGTGTGTCTTTCTCTGGAGATCGACCCTCAATATATATGTATTTACATGCCTTAATCAAGGCTTCTAAGAAAGGAAACCAACTAATTACAACAATTTCTATTCTAAGTTAGGAAGGCAATCGGTTAATGGGATATGTACAGTTGTCTCAATGTTGACCCAAATCAAATCAAATCCACGTGAGATATAGCTTGCTGGACTGGTTTGACTGATGGGCCTTGGGCCTGTTTAACACCCCCCCCCCTCAAATTGATGCGGGAGAATCAACAAGCATCAATTTGCTAACCAAGAACTGATGATGAGGTCGTGAAAGACCTTTGGTGAGAATATCAGCAATTTGAAGTTCAATGGAGACATGGGGAAGGCTGATGACATCACGTTTAAGCTCATCTCGTATGAAGTGACAATCAACCTCGATGTGTTTAGTGCGTTCATGAAAAATCGGATTTTTAGTAATCCGAATTGCACCTTTATTATCTGCATAGAGAGGGGTAGCTCCTTCTACTGGAAAACCAATGTCAAAGAGCAAACCTCGGAGCCAAAGAATTTCGGAGCATGCAGCAGACATGGCACGGTACTCAACCTCGGTAGAGGATTTGGAAACTTTTTCATGCTTCTTACATTTCCAGGAAATCAGACTATCACCCAAAAACATGCACCATCATGTCGTCGATCTGTGAGTATTAAGACAATCAGCCCAATCAGCATCTGAATAAGCTTTGAGAGAGAGGATTGTTGGATGGAAAAAACAACCCGCGAGTCGGTGTGCGAATAAGGTACCGAATGATGCGGCGAACAACAGCCATATGAAAATGACGAAGAGCGGTCATGAACTGACTCATTAGGTTGACTGCATAGGAGATATCAGAACGAGTGATCGTGAGGTAGATCACGCTACCAACTAACTGGCGATATGTGGTAGGATTTGGAAGAAGGTCACCCTCCTCTTTACTGAGTTTGACATTCAATTCGACTGGCGTATCTACTGGAGCTGAAGCAGTAAGGCCAGCCAAGTCAATGAGGTCAACCGTGTATTTGTGCTAATTAAGAACCATACCTTTAGTCGATTGATGAACTTCAAGACCAAGGAAATAGTTTAAGGGGCCGAGATCCTTCATATGAAATGTCTTATAAAGAGAAGCTTGGAGTTCCTGAATCATATGTGCATTGGAACCAGTAATTACAATGTCATCAACGTAGACCAGTAGCACAGTAATCCCGGACGGAGCATGATGTAAGAACATAGAAGGATCATACTAGCTCGGATGAAAATCCAAGCGGAGAAGAGAATCTTGAAATTTCTCAAACCATGCACGAGGAGCTTGCTTCAAACCATAGAGTGAGTGACGAAGCTTAGCAACCACACCCTTCCCGGATGAGTACCCCTGAGGCAGACGCATATAAACGCCTTCTTTGAGATCACCATGTAGAAACGCATTTTTGACATCCATTTGATATAGAGGCCAAGACTGAGTTGCCGCAACAGCAAGAATGGTGTGTACGGTGGTCATCTTGGCGACTGGAGCAAAAGTTTCATCATAATTGATGTCATATTCCTGCCGATTTCCAAGAGCAACAAGACGCGCCTTATAGCGATCTAATGTGACATCAGAATTTAACTTGAGAGAAAAAATCTATTTGCAGCCAATTGGTTTGACACCCACAGGAGGCAGGACAACATCCCACGTATGGTTTTGTTCTAAAGCCTCCAATTCATCTTGCATAGCCTGGTTCCAACATTGGTGTTGCACAGCCTGAGAATAGGATTGTGGAATGGAAGATGACGACAAAGTTGCCATTAAGGAAGTACGAGATAACCCATAGCGGTCTGGGGGAACCGAAATGCGAGTGGAGCGGCGCAATAAAGGAGGTCCAGAAGGACCAAGGGCCAAGGTGGACCAGATGCTGGAGGAAGATTAGGGGAGGGATTGCCTGGAAGCACTGCTTTATTCCGTCTGCGATGCACAAAGTTAGGATTAAATCAAACAATAGATGTGTCGTCAGAAAAACCAAGGAAACTAATGAGGAGTCGTCCGGAGGATCAAGGTGGTTTTGAAAAAAGTACTTGGTTTCAAAAAACACGACATTCCTAGAGGTATGGATGCAACGAATGTGGGGATCATAGCAAAGGCACCCTTTCTGGAAGGGTGCATATCCTAAAAAAACACACTAAGCGGATTGAGCTGTAAGTTTGGTCCGTTCAGAAGGAGGCAAATGGACAGAGCAAACTGAGCCAAAAACATGAAGATCATCATAGGATGGAGATGTCTTGTATAGTCGATAATATGGGCTCTGATTTTCAATTGAAGGGGATGGCATATGATTAATAAGATGAGCTGCAGTAGCCAATGCCTTAACCCAAAAACGGGTAGGAACCGATGATTCAAGGAGAAGGGAACGAGTAAGGAGATGTCTATTTTTCCTTTCAGCGACTCAATTTTGTTGTGGAGTATAAGGACAAGTTCTTTGACAAATAATACCTTTGTTTTGCAAAAACTATTGAAAATTAGAGGACATATATTCCCTGCCTGAATCAAATCACAGGATTTTAATGCAGGTGGAAAATTGATTTTCAACATAAGCCAGAAAGATTTTAAAAACATTAAAAACATCAGATTTGGAATGCAGAAAGTAAACCCATGTGAACCGACTGAAATCATCAATAAAAGTCACAAAGTATTTATAGTAAGCATGAGAAAGAGCTGGAGCAATTCCCCATACATCGCTATGAACTAAATCAAAACACCGAGTGCTATGTGAAGTGGAAATAGGAAAAGGAAGAGTTTTGCTCTTTCCAATTTTGCAAGTAGCACAATCAAAAGGCACACAAGAAGATCAACCAGTAGTTTTATCTAATAAACTAGAATTGAATATAAGGGACAAAGTTTTTGAGTTAGGGTGTCCAAGTCTTTTATGCCACAATTGGTAGTTATCTCTAATGGAAAAACAAAACACATCATTGTCAAATTTATTCCTAGAAGTCTTAGAAAAATCGAGCGGAAACAAGCGCCCACACTTAGGCCCCCTCGCAATCTCCTTCCCGGACATCTGGTCATGCACAACACAACCAGAAGAAGAAAAAGAGATGTTACAATTATTTTCAACAAGCTGCCCGACTGACAAAAGGTTGGAAGTTCAATTTGGACACAGATAAGCATTTTTCAATGGAATTGGACCAGGGATGTCACCGACAGCAATAATGGGAACATGGCCCCCGTTAGCAGTTTGTATTTGAAGAGGGCCAGTGCATCTTTGCACATTGGAGAGTGGTGCGCAGGAAGACGTCATATGATTAGACGCCCCAGAATCAAGGAACCAAGTAGAAGATGGAGGGGATGTACCTAAGAGACCAAAAGTAGAGAGGGCATTGACAACATCTGTTGAACCAATTCAGGAGTGAAAGGATGAGGGCCCAGGCTGTGAGGGTGCAGATGTAGGAGCAGGCATAACCGAAGAAGCAACATACGCATGCGGAGGCTGAAACTGTGGAGTCTGAGGCTGTGGTGATCATGGATGAAAATAGCGGTAGCGGCCCGCCGCCAAACCGATACGAAGCGGGCGATACGTAGCGTATCGGGGATACGTAGCGGTGTAGCGGTGCGATTTTAAAAAATCGCCAAAAAAATCTGAAAAAATTCCAGAAAATCCAGAAAATTGTAAAATGAAAGAAAATGTGGTTCTTTTGCAAAAGTAAGTAAGAAAAGGGGGCGTAGCGGTGCCCTCAATTTATGAGGTCTTGTATCGCTGTATAAATAGAAAATAATAGTAATGATTAGTTTTTTCACATGTATTCATGTTTCTTAGTCATGTTAACTTAAAAAGTAATGGAAAGCTAAATAGAAAAAAATTAGAACATGAAATAAAGGCATAAGAATTAAAAAGATTTAAGAGTTAGGTCATTAGTGAACATTGAACAATCAAATATCAATACTTCAGCATTCAAGGTTCAAATTCAATCAAGTGAATGAACTATGAAGTGATCAACAATCAACATTCAACACCAATTTAGAAATGACAAAGGGAGTAGAGAGTTAGTGAAAGAAATAGGAAATTAGGAATACCTTGATCACCACCAAAAGGGATTTGGGAGACACTTATATTCATACATTTGAACAATATGTAATGTAAACATCATGATGGTACTATTAGAGCCAAATATCAGTGTTTAATTGTTAGGGTCACTGTGGTGAGACCTAACCCTAAGCATAAAACTTTGGTGATCAAAATTAGCTTAATATGAACATAAACATTATATGTTGCATGCATTCATGATAGATCATTCAATATATGAAAAGTACTGATAAAGAGGCCGAGCCCCGGAGGGCAGTCCGACGGCTCGACCATAAAGGCGGGGTCCCCGATTCGATTTTTTTTTTTTTTTTTTTTTGAACTTACGCAAGATGGACCACAAAGAGGTGAAAACAGCAACCATAGAGGGGAAGAGATGAAAGAGAAGGGTAAAAAACCCTAAAAAGTCCAAAAGGGGGGGTTTTATAACCCCCCCCACGTCGTATCGGCCGCCACGTAGCGTGGCGGCATGTATCGGCCGATACGGGCCGCCATAGGTGCGATACACCCGTGGTGGCCGATAATTTCATTGTACGGCCCGATATATCGGCCGATACACTTCGTATCGGCCGATATTTACTTCCTTGGTGGTGATAGACATTGTGGGCGGTGGCGACATTCAGAGATAACATGTCCCGACTTTTTACAGTAACTACAGACCTTCTGTTTGCATTGAGTTGCAATGTGCCCAAATTTTTGATAACTATAACATTGTGTTTTGTTCAAATCGCGCGGCGGAGGCTTAGAAGTTTTATTAGCCGAGAATGCGACTGAATAGGTCTCAGTCTTCTATTGCGCTATATGAGCCGAGGTCGCAATGCGTTGTTCTTCGCGTAGGAGTTCATTTAAGCATACATCCAATGAAGGTAATAGCGTCCGATTCATCAGGGCAGATTGGACACTTTCATATTCACTGCGCAGTTTCATCAAAAACTGATCCCTTTGACTAGAGGCCTGAAGGTTTTGAATCACTGTTAAAACATTGTCAGCCACATCCGCATATTTGATACTATCGTATTCCGACCAGAGTGTACAGAATCCCAAATAGTAGTCTTGCACCAACAAGGTCCCTTGTGCATATTCAGCAATCGCCTATTCAAGATGAAATTGACGTGCTGAATTATCTTGATGATACACTTGTTTCAGATACCCCCACATGGCTTTAGAGGTTGGGTAAGGTTTAAGATTCATTATTAGATGTGGCTCTACTGATCCCAGTATCCATGATTTTATTTTTGCATCTTTAGTATGCCAAGAGGATATCTTCTTCTCGTCTTCTGTGGGTTTAGGCTCAGATCTAGGAATATAGCCCCACAATTCCTTAGTTTCAAGGTATATTTGGAACTGAAACGACCAAGCGGGGTAATTCTTTCTCGTGAATCGGATCAAGGTAAGCTCAGATTTTTCCATCTTCAATCGAGAGTGGCCAAAACTGATTGAAACAATGAAAGGCAGCAAAAAGAATCCAGCAACAGTGAAGAGATGAAGTCTAAATGTTGATAACAAATTATTCTGTGTAGTAGCCAAGATCTGACCAAGCAGTGAGAAAAAACACAACACAGAATATTTAGTGGCAAAAAAAAACCCTAGAGGGCCTTGATTTCTACTGCAGATCCTCTATGTGGGCCCCACTGATGGATCTGAACAATAATCAGATCACTGATCTGAGGAAGCACAGTAGTCTGGCTTTTACTAGAAAAAGAATGATTCAATTCCACATCAGATCTAAGATTCTAGATGGTCTAGATGAAAACAGTATTAAAAAATTGGAAAATCTCTAGAATGTGTAAATCACCAACTTGGGAGTTCTAAAAAAATCTGAAAAAATCTCCAATATTCCTAGAAAATCCAAGCGACCATGTTTGTACAAATTGCTGATGATGGTTTGATGATCAGTGGTGGGCCACCATGAAGATGAGACTGTCGCAGTGTCTGGATGCCTTGAAACAGATCCTTGATCTGTCGATCTTCACAAGAGAGATTGATTTCTCTCTATCTTCAATGCCTTAATGCTATGTAAGATTAAAGAACAAGTTTTTCTTGAACATAGCTCTGATACCATGTCATTCTCATAATTGCAAAACACAGGAATGAAACGAGAGATCTTGAAAAGAGATTGTATTGATTCGTGTGTCTTTCTCTCGAGATCGACCCTCAATATATATGTATTTACATGCCTTAATCAAGGCTTCTAAGAAAGGAAACTAACTAATTACAACGATTTCTATTCTAAGTTAGGAAGGCAATCGGGTAATGGGATATGTACAGTTGTCTCAATGTTGACCCAAATCAAATCAAATCCACGTGAGATATAGCTTGCTGGACTAGTTTGGCTGATGGGCCTTGGGCCTGTTTAATAGGATCTTGATCATTTTTTAGTCGTACTTCTTCCATCAGTTGTGGAAATTATAACTCCTATCATCCCTTGCCTCTTATCTGTCCAAAGATCATCTGGTGGCCCACGTGGAGGATCTTCCATTGACGAACTTAGTCGTCTGGGTGTTTTGAAGCTACTGATGCTGGTTCTGGTATTGCTGGTACTATTTCTGCTACTTACTGCTGCTACTTGTTTCTGCTATTGATCCTACTATTGTTGTTTCAATTGCTGCTATCCAATTGCTGTTGTTCCAATTACTATTGCTACTTGCTACTTGCTGCTTTTTCGAATTATTTTCAATTCTGCTTGCATCAACTACTTGCCACTACTACTGCTCTTCCTCCTTGTTATCACTTGGCAGGGCCCACATACCGCATCCCTAATTACTTACTAGTCTGCTTTTATGGAAAAGTCTGAAATTGGCCTAGACCGTTTTGATGGAAAAAATTACACATTGGGGGCCTTCCAGTTTCAAATTTACTTAGAAGGAAAAGAACTGTGGGGATATATTGATGGGTCTGAAAGTAAATCAGAGGATGATGACAAAAAGATTTCAGCCTGGAAAACTAACGATGCTAAAATCAAAACTTGGTTACTGGGCTTTGTTGAACCGCATTTTATCCCCAACCTGAAACTTTGCAAAACTTCCCATGAGATGTGGGACTACCTTAAAAAGATTTATCAGCAAGGCAACGCTGCTCGCCAATTTCAATTGGAGCTTGACATCTCTCAGTTTACCCAAGGCACCTTATCTATCCAAGAATATTACAATGGGTTTCGAAGACTATGGTTCGAATATGATGAGATCAAGTTTGCCACTGTGTCTGAAGCACTTGTACAGCAAAATAGCCATCGGGACCAGTTTCTCATGAAACTTCATCCGAAGTATGAGACTGGTAGATCAAACTTGATGAGCCAGAATTCTCTTCCCAGCTTAGATGACTGTCTTCAGGAACTTCTACAGGAAGATCAACGTCTGGTTACCAAAACTTCTATGGAACAACTAAGATCTGTTGAGGCTCCACTTGCCTATGCTACTACCATCGGACCACCTCCTAGGGACATCAACAAAGTTCAGTGCTATAACTGTAAAAAATATGGTCATTATACAAACCAATGCAAAGCAAATATCTACAAGTATTGTAAAGCCATTGGTCACGTTATTGAAGAATGTCGGAAGAAGGGTCGTAATTCTACTTCCCGCAACTATACGTTGTCAGCTCTTGGCACTTACACAATAAAGTCCGCTCCTAGTGCTTACACAGCGACCTCTCAATAATATGCGCACCCTCTGATTTCAGTGGTTCCCTCCAATAGGAGTCTTCTTCACAGCATGGTTCCTCATTTCAATCTGCATCCCAGCTCCTCTCACTCCTGATATGGTAAATCAAATGATTATCAATGCCTTGAAATCCATGAACATCTCAGGTACTAATTCGTCTCTGTCTCAGATATGGTACTTAGATTCTAGAGCAAGTAACCATATGACCTCTTCACCCACCAAATTGCAAAATGTTGTTCCTTACACTGGTACTCTTACTGTTCAAACTGCAAATAGAGACAATCTTCCCATCACCTTTGTTGGTGATTCCTCTGGCTCCTTACCATTACCAATGTTTTAGTGTCTCCTCATCTTGCTACAAATTTGATTTATGGGGTTCAACTTGTTGAGAATAATTACAATGTCTCCTTTTCTTCTTCTGGTTGTGCTGTGTAGGACCAAGACTCGAGGGGAGTGATCGTGAGGGGGCCTAAGCGTGGCAAACTATTTTCCCTTCTAGTTTCTACATTTACTCAGAACAAATTTTTACACCAGTTGTTTTGTTTTTTTCTTTAGAATAGTTCTCGGTTGTGGCGTAATAGACTTGGTCATCCGAATGCATCTACAAATCAAGATTATTAGATAAACCTTTTTATTCTGCTTCTTTTGAATGTGATGCTTGTAAATTAGGAAAAAGTAAAACTTTACCTTTTCCTCACTCCATAACACGGAGCACTGAATGTTTTGACTTAATTCACATCGATGTTTGGGGCATTGCCCCTCACCTTTCACATGGTCATTTCAAGTACTTTGTTACGTTCATTGATGACTACAGCCGGTTTACTTAGGTTTATTTATTGCATTCTAAGTCTGATGTTCATAATGCTTTTCAATTTTTTCTTAGCTATGTCGAAACCCAATTTTCAAAATGCATTAAAACTTTGCACTCAAATTCAGGGGACGAGTATGTTTCCAATAATTTTTAATCTTTTCTAAAAACTAAAGGAATCATTTCTCAACGTACCTGTCCGTATACTCCTCAACAAAATGGAGTCGTGGAATAAAAAAACTGGCATCTCCTTGATGGTACTCGAACACTACTGATTGAATCATCAGTTCCTCTTCGTTTTTGGGTAGAAGCTCTCACCAATGTAATACATTTAATAAACCGTCTTCCATCCCCTACAATTGCTCAATTAACACCACATTTTAAACTGTTTGGTCATCATCCTGTGTTTGATCGTCTACATACCTTTGGATGTGTTTGCTTCGTTCATTTACCTCCTACAGAACGAACAAAATTAACCACACAATCTCGCCGGTGTGTTTTTTTAAGTTATGCCACCAATCAAAAAGATTTTGTGTGCTACGACCCCATTGGTCGTTGCATCAGGATTTCTCGTAATGTTATTTTCCTTTAAAACCGGTATTTTTTCCAAACTCACTTGGATTGTCCTCATTGACAGAAATAGACGTATGGGAAGAATAGTGTTTGGAGAAAATCGTGCACCTATTAGGGTTGCATCCTTCTCATTATATAGGGATTGAATACCCTATTATTAGCATCCTAATACAATTCTATAGCTGACTTTCTAATACAATTAGAGTTCCTAAGTTATAGCTAACTTTCTAATACAATTAGAGTTCCTAAGTTATAGCTAACTCAATGATACAAGTTCCTAGATTGACAAGCCCCCTAGATTGACCAACCTCTCAAATAAGATTGATCGAATCCAACAGAGGGATTCCACACAAAACAACACTCAAAGCCATAACACTCAAGAGGAATAACTCACGATAATTTTATTGATTGAATAAGCATAGAAAATAACTAGAGGTTCTTCTATATATATAGAAGAAACTTATTTCTAAACGAACCAAGATATTGGAATTAGTAACATACCTATTCCTACTCAAACTAGTTATTAGAAAGCAATCCTATTAAGCAACTAATTAATATTACTAATTTAGATAAGGATAGGGATCGCTGCCAAATTAGAGATCATGTGGCCCCCATCAGGTGGTCCATCGGGACCTGAGCGTCCTAGTCTTTTGTCGGGTTGCATCAATCTCCTCGTAGTCAATGCCATATTCTTGCCTGTTTCCGAGTGCCACAAGTCTAGCTTTATGTCTATCCAAGGAGCCATCAGATTTAAGTTTGATGAAGAAGATCCACTTGCAACCGATTGGATTAACTGCTGAAGGACAATCCACAATGTCCCAAGTGTGATTATGATCTAAAGCATCTAATTCTGCCCTCATAGCCTGGCTCCAAGTATCTTGTTGAACTGCCTGCAAATAAGAACTGGGTATAGAAACAAAGGAAAGGGTTGTCATCAAAGAAGTGTGAGTAAATCCATACCGCTCAGGTGGTCTAGAAGTTTTGGAGGAGCAACACAGGATATGAGGAGTTGTCGAACCAGTTGCCGAGAGAGGATCAGGAGGACGGGCATCTACAGTGATAGGTTTTTCCCAACGATAATAAACAAAGTCAGGATGAAACCTAGTAACGGTTCTTTTAACTGAAAAAACCTGGTAAGAGAGCAGGAGAAGAGGGTTGGGTGTCAATCTAGGAACTTGTATTATTAAGTTAGCTATAACTTAGGAACTCTAATTGTATTAGAAAGTTAGCTATAACTTAGAAACTCTAATTGTATTAGAAAGTTAGCTATAGAATTGTATTATGATACTAATAATAGGGTATGCAATCCCTATATAATGAGAAGGATGCAACCCTAAAGGGTGCACGATTTTCTCCAAACACTTTATTCTTCCAATACATCTATTTCTATCATGGTATCAAAGACTATGGTTGACAACTACTGTATATGCCCTAGTGCTCTAGTTTCTTCAAGTTACAAGGATCTGTAGATCCTCCCTGGCAACTTTCACGCCTGGAAGCCTTCGGTATGTCTCCGATCATCCCAGATCATCTCAAATCAGGTGTGGCCCACCTGAGATCATCTTCAGCACCTTTGCAGAACCAGCCCATGTTGGTTGACTGGATTTCTTAGTAATTGTGGTGATTTTTCAAGAACTTTTTTTCCCATCCGAGGTAGGTCTTCTATCACAATTTGTGGAAATTCAATTTTCTCCCTTTGATTTCATCTCAGTCATCCAAAATCAAGGATCTTGATTTCTTTTTGCTAAAACTTCTTCCATCACTTATGTAAACATTTTGTGCCTTCATCCCCGACCTCTGATCTGTCCTCTGATGATCGGTGGGGCCCACGTGCATGAAATCACCCTGACAGAGGGTCATTAGTCACTTTTTCATGTAATTCCGTGTACTGTTTCGATTGCACAGTCCATATTTGTGCAGATTCTTCAGTTATATTGGGGTTGTGATATCGTCTTGCATTCTGTTTTCATTGGTGATTCTTTGCATCTCTGCTTCCCATAGTAGCACCCATCAGAGCTCCACTCTGCCTTTGGTAACTATTCTGGGAACAGTACTGGCGAATTCTATTGACTGTTCTGGGAACAGTTCTAGTCAAGATTAGGGACTGTTCAAGTATTTATTTGTCTTAGCCCATCTGCAAATTCTTCTTTAAATCTCCTACTCATGGAAAAATCTGAAATTGCTTGGGTTCGATTTGATGGAAAGAATTATACCTCATGGGCCTTCCAAATTTACTTAGAAGGCAAAGAATTGTGGGGATATATTGATGGGTCTGAAAGTAAACCAGAGAAAGATGACAATCTCATATTACAATGGGTTTGGAAGACTCTGTTCTGAATATGATGAGATCAAGTTTGCCACTGTGTCTGAAGTGCTTTTACCCGAACTCCTTCCATTACAACAATATAGCCATCGAGACCAGTTTCTCATGAAACTTCGTCTGGACTATGAGATTGTTAGATCAAACTTGATTTGCCGGGCTTTTCTTCCTAGCTTAGATGACCGTCTTCAGGAACTTCTACAGGAAGGCCAACGTCTGGTTACCAAAACTTCGATGGAACAATTGAGATCTGCTGAGGCGACACTTGCCTATGCTGCTACAACCAGACCCCCTCCTAGGGACACCAACAAAGTTGAGTGCTATAACTGTAAAAAATATGGTCATTATGCGAACCAATGTAAAGCAAAGATCTGTAGGTACTGTAAAACCTTTGGTCATGTTCTTAAAAAATGTCAGAAGAAGGGTCGCAATTCTACTTCCCGCAACTATACGCTGTCAGCTCTTGGTACTTACACAGTACAGTCCGCTCCTAGTGCTTACACGGCAACCTCTCAACAATATGCACCCTCTGACTTCAGTGGTTCCTTCTAGTATGATTCTCCTTCACAGCCTGGTTCCTCATCACAATCTGCATCCTCAGCTACTCTCACTTCTGATATGGTAAATCAAATGATTATCAATGCCTTGGCATCTATGAACATCTCAAGTATTGATTTGCTTCTGTCTCATACATGGTTCTTAGATTCTGGCGCAAGTAACCATATGACCTCTTCACCCGTAACACTACAAAATGTTGTTCCTTACATTAGTACTCTTACCATTCAAACTGCCAATGGAGACCATTTTCCCATCACCTCTGTTAATGATACCCCTTGCCTGTTACCATTAACCAATGTTTTAGTGTCTCCTCATCTTGCTACAAGTTTGGTTTCTGTGGGTCAACTTGTTGAGAATAATTACAATGTTTCTTTTTCTTCTTCTGGTTGTGTCGTACAGGACCAAGAGTCAAGGGCAGTGATCGTGCGGGGGCCTAAGCATGGCAGACTGTTTTCCCTTCCAGTTTCTACATTCACTCAAAAAAAAAATTTACACTAGTTTTTTTTTTCCTTCAGCATAGTTCTCGGTTGTGCATAATAGACTGGGTCATCCGAATGCATCTACGATGTCTACTTTATTTAAATCTGGATTATTAAATAAACCTTTTGATTATGCTTCTTTTGAATGTGATGCTTGTAAATTAGGAAAAAGTAAAACCTTGCCTTTTCCTCACTCCACCTCAAGGAGCACTGCGTGTTTTGACTTAATTCACAGTGATGTTTAGGGCATTGCCCCTCACCTTTCCCATGGTCATATCAAATACTTTTTTACGTTCATTGATGACTACAGCCGGTTTACTTGGGTTTATTTATTGCATTCTAAGTTTGATGTTCTTAATGCGTTTCAATATTTCCTTAGCTATGTCGAAACCCAATTTTAAAAATGCATTGAAACTTTGCGCTTAGATTCAGGGGGGAGTATGTTTCCAATAATTTTCAATCTTTTCTAAAGACTAAAGGAATCATTTCTCAACGTACGTGTCCGTATACTCCTCAACAAAATGGATTCGCGGAATGAAAAAACAGGCATCTCCTTGATGGTACTCGAACATTACTGATTGAATCATCAGTTCCTCCTCATTTTTGGGCAGAAGCTCTCACCACTCAATACATTCAATAAACCGTCTTCTATCCCCTACCATTGCTCAATTAACACCGCATTTTAAACTCTTTGGTCATCATCCCGTGCTTGATAATCTACATACCTTTGGATGTGTTTGCTTCATTCATTTACTTCCCACAGAACGAACAAAATTAACCGCACAATCTCGCCAGTGTGCTATTCTGGGTTATGCAACCAATTAAAAAGGTTTTGTGTGCTATGACCCCATTGGTCGTTGCATTAGGGTTTCTCGTAATGTTATTTTTTTGAAAACTAGTATTTTTTTCAAACTCAATTGGATTGTCCTCATCCTTCTTCTCTCGCTCTCTTACCGAGTTTTTTTTTTTTTGAAAAAACAACTGTTACTAGGTTTATTCCTGACTTTGTTTATCATCGCCGGGAAAAACCTACCACTGCAGTTGCTCGTCCTCTTGATCTTCCGCCTGCAACTGGTTCCACAACTCTTCCTATCCTGCGTCGCTCCTCCAAAACTTCTCGACTAACTGAGCGGTATGGATTTACCCACACTTCTTTAATGAGAACCTTTTCCTCTGTTTCTATACCAAGTTCTTATTTGCAAGCAGTACAATATGATAATCCAGGCTACAAAGGCGGAATTAGATGCCTTAAATCAGAATCACACATGGGACATTGTGGATTGTCCTTCAGAAGTTAAACCAATCGATTTCAAATGGATCTTCTCCATCAAACTTATATTTGATGGTTCCTTGGATAGACACAAAGCTAGACTTGTGGCACTCAGAAACAGGCAAGAATATGGCATGGACTACGAGGAGACATTTGCACCTATGGAAAAAAATGACATTTGTTCGGTTACTTCTGGCCATTGCTACCTCAAAATCTTGGTCGTTATACCAAATGGATGTCAAAAATGCATTTCTTCATGGGGATTTGAAAGAAGAGGTCTATATGAGGATACCGCAGGGCATCACCTCTCCATCTAAAAATTCTGGCTGTCGCCTTCGGAAATCTCTTTATGATCTAAAGCAAGCTCCTCGGGCATGGTTTGAAACTTTTAGGGGGTGTTTATGCAAGAGTGGTTTTACTTAGAGCCCTTACGGTCCATCTTCATGCAAAGAACATCTACTGGTGTTACTGTTCTACACGTGTATGATGATGATATTATTATCATGGGCACTGATGATAGGATGATCAAGTCTATCCAAGCTTCTCTCATAGATTACTTTCATATGAAGGATTTGGGCCCTTTACATTATTTTTTGGGCTTAGAAATGCATCAATCTCTCAAATGCTTGTTTCTCAATCAACACAAATACACATCTAATCTTATTGAGCTCATTGATCTACATGAATCTTCGCCAGTTGATGCACCTGTAGAGGTCAACCTTAAATTGAGTAAAGTTGATAGTGACCTTCTTCCTAATCCACATACTTACAGGCGCCTGGTGTGCAGCCTAGTCTATCTCACCATCACTCGCCCAGACATATCATATGCTATCAATCTTGTGAGCCAATTCATGACATCTCCAAGACACCTTCATCTGACTGTTGTCAAGCGCATTATCCGGTATTTGTTTGACACTGTCACTTGTGGTTTATATTATCCCAAGGATAATCCTTTTCAGTTGACCGCTTATGCAGACGTTGACTGGGCGGGCTGTCAGGATACTCGTTGATCTACTACTGGTTGGTGCATGTATCTTGGAAATTCTTTAATTTCCTAGAAATGCAAGAAACAAGAACGTGTTACTCGATCCTCTACAGAGACGGAGTAGAGGGCAATGTCTTCCGCATGTTCAGAAATCTTATGGTTATGGGGACTTCTTTCGGAACTCGAATTTGCACAACCATCTCCTACATCCTTGCATGCGGATAATACTAGGGCTATCAAGATCCCTGAAAATCCTGTCTTTCATGAATGCACCAAACATATTGAGGTGGACTGTCACTTTATTCAGGATGAAATGAAGTGTGATGTCATTTCTTTACCTCATGTCCCTATTGACCTTCAGTTTGCTGACATCTTCACCAAAGGACTTCCTCGGCCTCGACATCTGTTTTCGGTTTCCAAATTGCTACTTTATGACTCCCCCGCATCAATTTGAGGGAGGTTGTCAATCTAGGAACTTGTATCATTGAGTTATCTATAATTTAGGAACTTGTATCATAAAGTTAGCTATAACTTAGGAACTTGAATTGTATTAGGATACTAATAATAGGGTAATAATCCACCCTTATATAATGAGAAGGACACAACCCTAAGGGGGCATGTTTTTCCTCCTCCAATATTCTTATTCTATCCATGCGTGTGCAACTGACAACAACCCTGCACATGGGGATATCTACAATTACAAGATTGTACCAAGAGCACATTTGATCTTGATCAAATGGCCAAAAGCAACTAGGAATTGGTTAGGTGCCACTCTCTTTTTTATTAAAGCAGGGGCTTTGACCATGGGTCAACCTGCCAATGGGCCCAACCCATTCATTTTATGTTATTGGGAGTTACTTTAATTTATTTTAATGGTTTTTGCTTCTTGTTCATTTAAATTCAGATGTTCTTATCTTGCCCATTGATGTGTTGGATGGTCCTGATTATTTTTAGGTTTTCACATTTTCATATATAACATTGTAAGGCCTTTTAGTTCCTCTGATGATGATTAATGAAAATCTTCTCGAGTGTTTATGGGGATTCCTGAGTTCTCTCTTCTTCCCCGCCCATGATTGGGAATTTGGCGTAAGGCCAAGATTTTCATATGCGAAATTATGTGAGGTTACAGCCAGATAACACATATATACCCAGGGTTAGGATTTGGATGTTTTCAACGTGGGACTTGGACAAGGCCTCACGGTGCTAATTGAAGCACTCCACTCTTCCCCTTGGCAAATTGCGCCTCTTGACTCACAAGATCACTTGACCTGGTCTTACCTCAACGGAGTCATCCTAGGCTGGGGTCTCACACTCTCCCCCACTAAAAACAGAGCCATCCTCGGCTCTACTACCATTTAGTAATGACTCAGGCCCACTATCCACATGATATTGTCTGCTTTGACAGAATCCCATAGCTTTAAACCAAGTTATATAGGGTTAAGGTCAGATCGTACATATATAGTCAAGAATTGGATGTTTCCGATGTGGGACTTGGACAAGGCCTCATAGTGCTAACCGAAGCACTCCACCCTTCTCCTAGGCAGATCGGGGCCTCTTGGCTCACAGGATCACTTGACCTGGTCTTGCCTCCATGGAGTGCTCCTAGGATGGGGTCCCACAATTTCTAATTTTATCCTTCTTAGTTTTACCACACATTCACCTCAACATTCTCATTTCTGTTACATCCATTTTGTGCATATGTTGCTTCTTGATTGGCCAACATTCTACTTTATAAGTCATAGCTGGTATAATCATCGTCCTATAAAATCTTTCCTTCAATCTTGTTGGCATTCGTCTGTCACAAAGCACTCTAGAAGCAAGTCTCCACTTCAACCATCACGTTTCTAGCTTATATTTGAAATCTTAATCAATCTCCCCATCCTTGCTAATTATCGAGCCAAGGTAACGGAATGAATCTCTATGGTATCTGTTTATCGATGACACTCAAATCCCAATTGAGATGGGAGATAAAGACTTACAAGATTATTCTTACAAAATTCGTTGTTTTAAATGATCCGGTGTATGTTGAGCTCATGGCATATGGACAAGATATAAATTATTTGTCATTTGTTAAAAAGGGTATTTTAGGCTATATATATAATATGAAAAATATAGGGGTCGGGCCGTGTACTATCCAAGGACAAGTAAAGATGGGCCCGGTAGTGTCGAAGCCCAGGCATAGTTGTTAATATTGTTTCGGACCCCATTTCGCTCCGGCCTAAAAAATAAATAGTTTCAGCCAATTCAGAATTTTGGTGAAACTTTTCGGAATTACATTTCGGGGAAAATATAACATAATATATATACATATATATATGTCAAAATCAAGTAGTAATAAATATAGATTTAACCCATTCTAGTAATTTTTTTGGAATTATATTTTGGAAAAATATAAGAAATACAAAGTATATATGTGTAAAAAAAAAGTTAAAAAAAATAATTATGTAAAATACCATTTCGGCGGAAAATTCATATTTCGGCCGAAATCTTTAATTTCGGCCGAAATTCAAACCAAAAAGTTTTGACTGAAATTTTGTTCCGGCCACTTGACCGAAACGAAAATTTTCGGCCATTTCGGCCAAGACGGTACGAAATTAATAACTATCTACCCAGCTCTCAAAATTTAAGGGCCTACAAAATTTTGTCCAAGCCCGTCCCTATGGATTATTAAGAACGTAAAAACCCTCATTTTAAGGGCACTTTGAGGGCCAAGCTAGGCTGGGCCCCCTTGTCAAAGGGTTAAATTGACAAGCCTACTTATAGGTGAAGAAATAGAACCTGAAGCTCAAGACATTAATGTGGTTGATAATTAACCACAAGATTATCAAGAAAGGAGCGCAGATGATATAGGCTAGTGACATCGTATTCTAGCACAAGAGAGACAAATTTTACTAGCTTTTTTTATTTACTTTGACATTGTAATAGGGCCTCAAATTTGGCAAAGTTCGGTTAGGTTCAACTTTAAAATTCTTGTTTGACTTTAATATTTTAAATTGAGGCTAGGAACCTTATGTTTATGCTCTATTATGATGTCTTATGATTTGATGAGATTTGATACATGAAAAGTTTTCTCTGCAAATGTTTTAAATATAAACTAATCTCATATTTGAGGACTTATTTTATTGAGTGAGACTTGAAGGGCAGACTTCCTTGGGAGCCCTGGTTTTGTGTTATGACAAACAAGCAACACTTATTTTTAAATAGCAAATTATAATATATTAAAGCAAAGGGCTTTGGATTCAATTTTGACCGAATTCCTTCCAATTTTGACTTTTTTTATTGAGCCTTTGTAAAAAGCAAAAAAATGTATAAATTGTGAGACTTGAACTCCTGACCTTTTATTTTTTTTATACAACTAACCTAACCACTACACCACACAATATTTACAAGTAATTATTTATCAAAAAAATATGAAAAGTAATTAGATGGAGAGGAGACACTAGCCATACAGGTCATCCCCATGCTTGGCACTGGTTATTGTGCTAATACATTATTAGACAAAAGTGCAAATAAAACAATGGAGCAGCCATACACCAAACATGCACCCTCTTTAGCCTATTGATCTGTTAACTACTGAATTGTGCTACATGGCTACCAATGGAGGAAAGAAAATGCATTTCCTCAATGAAATCAGCTAAACAACAAGCATCCGTTGCTATAGCTGAACCCCAGTGGATAGTTGAGATTCAATCATCCCCAACACTCTGAAACTTCCCTCCTCTTGTCAATTTTTTATAGTAAGAGGGGAGGGGGGTGGGGGGTGGGGTTTGGGGGAAGCTTTATCAATGGCATCTCAAAAACATCCACAGGCATGTTTTTACATGGCATGCATACTTGTAGGAACAAAATTCCCACCTGCACTAGCACAGAAACATCTACTGCACAAATAAGAATGTTTCTAAAATGCTAGAGACCATGTTTTTATGTTTATTTACAGAAACTGGAAAGATAGGTGAGTACCTCTTTTTGCTGCAGGGCTGACTCCTTCCTGAATAGTAACAGAATTAGTAAGAATGATGTAAGAAGGAACAAAGAAAATGAATACAATACTGAAATATAAGCCTTGCCTGCTTAACAAACGAGCTTCTAATGGCACACCTTCTCCAAAAGAAGCAACCTACAGGAGAAAATATATTTCATATGAAAGTAGCTATATTTGTAGAACTAAGAATACAAGTTCCAATTGATGCCAACATGAGAAACATGTATGCGAAATGCAACCTCATAAATAATAGAGGCCCAAAGAAAAATATTAAAACTGTTGAGGGCCTTAAGGCACAAAACATTATTGTAAGGTGGAAAAGACTACCTGTTTTTCAAACTGCCTAGCTCTCATCTCTGCTTCCTCACACCTCTCCTCTGCAAGCCGAAGCTGGGGTGGAAAATTAAAAGTTGTGCATAGGAAATCTCAAAATAATGGTAGATAGTTACAATTAAACAAACAAAATAAAAGTGGAATGCATCATTTCAACTGAACCAACTATCAACAACACACCTTTTCTAGTATACTCTCATTTTCTTCCTGGAGCATGTCAATCTGCAAACCAAACCAAATTTTATTGCTATATAGAAATTTGAGTGCAAAATATATCATCTTTAGCTCTAGTAGAATTTTTAAAATTAGAGTATGTTAGGTGATACTGTGGTTAGGACCCCAGTTCTTCATATCAATTTAAATGATGAAAAGATTGCTACTTTAGTGTCGTTATTGACTCCTATCCAAGGTGTTTTTATTCTGGAAAGTAGATCAGAATGCAGATATCTACAGATGGGATTAGATTCCAGTGATGAATTTTTAATGAAAACATTTTAAGATAGTCTGTAACTCACAGGGTGGCTTCTAAGGGATCTCTATGTTAGTAAAATATTAAGGTCCAAGGATGTTATCTTTTTCATGTGTAGTTGTTTTGGGGAAAAAAATGCTTATTAATCATTTATGCAATCAGAAGATTATAATTGTGAATTTTTCTGTCTTGTATTTGCACAGGATGCGGAGGCCTGTCTTGTATTTACTCATACATTGCACATTAGCAAGATCAATATGGGATAACTTTTTGAGCTGATATGTTGTATGGTGGAAAATCCCACAAACAACTATATCATTGTTAAAAAGTTAAAGATATGGATAGTTTTAACTGGTGGGGTTTAATATTGTGAAGTTGTACTCAAGAAACTGTGTTATGGTCTGTTTGGCTGGAGGGAAATAGTGGAATTTTACAGCACAAATTGTGTTTCTTTAAAAGCTCAAGTAAAAGTTATTTCCTGGGTGTTTGTCACAAAAGAATTTACCAGCATGTATGCTTCTGACATGTGGAGGTTCTATGCGGATTGCTGTAGAGTAACTCTTCAGACTTAAATTGCAAGATCAATATCCTTCATATGTTCTTGAGAATGGTGTGCATGTTTGAAGTGTCATTTATTGTATTCTCTTTATTACAGTAAACAGTCGCCAACCCAAAAAAAAAAACCCAAGAAGATCACATGTGGCTTGAGTACTTAGGCAGAAGGGAAGGTGTCTTCATTTGGGACACAACAAAGTTAGCCACACCAGGTGGGATATTCATTCCTACCTTACACCGCAATTATAAGCCACCTCAACAAGAAACAGAATGAATAGCCATCCTTTCTGCCCAAATATTACATATCAAATGGCATTTGCAATACATCAAAAGATACAAATAATTGCAACAACAAAAGACAATCAGAATATAAGTTCTCTGCCTACTCTCTCACATGGAAGATTTCAGTGCCCCACAAAAACAGAAGTTAGCTGCATATAGTAAGAGATACCTCATCCTGAAGAGCAGAAGCAGAACGCTGATTTCCAGTTTCTCGTCCATTCACAGCACCAAAATCTATTGGAGTTGAAGACCTGCAGTTAATTGAATACAAAGGATAAAACATAAAAGCACCATGTAGTTCAAAACAAACAACAAAGTGGGAATGCATGGATATGAGCTGGATTTAACTTCTAAGTTTCTACATCTTCAGATTGACCACGCATCTAGTTAATCTTCTGAAATATGCGAAAAATTCCCACTCTTGCAACTCCCCCTCCCTCAAGAAAAATTCAGAGCACTAGTCCGAAAGTAGTCACAATCAAATGGTTAAAAATATACTAAGGCTGCAATTTTTCATTCATTAAGTGGTTATCAACTGGTTGCTTCAAACTAATGTATTCACAAACTTGAGTTATTAATCAATAACATTTACAAAATGCAGTTCAAATGACACCATAGTTGTCAACTTTGGCGCGGTTCATCCCACATAGGCCAAAGTTGTTTGTTCACTAAAAGATTTCAGAGTTTGGCCAAACAAGAAAATTTATGACATTTTTTTTTCCTTTTTCTACAAAATAACCCTTCATATTGATTAAGTTCTAGTTTGCCCTATTGTAATGTAGTGATTATGTGAATGCATTTATTTTGTTCAGTCATGACCTTGATAATAAGAGATGAGCGATAAGAATGCATAATTTCACATTGTCAAAGCAAGGTTTTAGGACTTGGTCGAGTCCGATCAACTCAGACAAATCCCTATCTAGTCAAGTCACCCACCGAGTCAAGTCTGGCTGAGTCCTATTAAGAAAAGGCTAAACTGGTATTTGTTCCCTATTTTCTTGTTGTGAGATGATGTTGGAGACTTTTGGGGTCCATTCACAGTTTCCCACTGACCTCGGAAAACCAAAGGCAACCAACTGTCATTACTTAAATTCATTCTAAATAAGTAAAACAAATGTGGCTTAAATAATGTGGCTTAAATTCATAGGACATCATGTTTTCTATTTTTAAGCTTTTTAATCATTTTTCTCACCGTTGTTTTCTTAGGTTTTGAGAGCTCCATGTGTGACGTGGGCTGACTTGCCCCCTGAGTCCAAAATTTTAAAACATTTCTCAAACACACACATGGCTTATAATTACAAGGAATGTAGAACGAAAATGTTGGATATGTTGATATAGTGGGATGAATTAAATATGTGCGTGTTAATTTCACTTTTTTTTACATTTTTCTATATATACTTTGTTTGCATTTATCTAATTATATATATATATATATATATATTAAATTTAGTAAAAATAGATCTAAAGAAGTGCAATTTATCTAAGGATTTGGCTTAGAATATATCAAAATGGAGAAACAAAGTTCATGCGGCTGACCCAACATATTTGGGACAAGGCCTTGAAGAAGATGGTGATGGTGGTGGTGGTGGTGGTGGTGGTGGTGGTGGTGGTGGTGATATACTTTTTTTAATTTAAAAAAAATTAACACCAAAACAAATCACCGAAACAGCCGAAACATTTAATCGAAGTCAAAACCAATGTGGGATATAAAACAAAATTAATGACTCTGATTCACACTATAATCTAGATCCTAGTTTACATTAAACAACTAGGTTCTTTCATGTGATTAAGTTTCTTCAGTCTTTTTTATAATATTAGTGCCAGCAACAAGCCTAATCTCTATGTAGATTGAACATTTGGGCATCATAAAAACATTGACAACTGCACTCGACGAAACCTTATGATGCAAGCAAGTCTAATCTCTATATAGACTGAACATTTGTGCATCATAAACATGGACAACTGCCCTCATTGAAACCGAATGATGCAAACCAGTGAAAAAACCAGAGATACATTTTTCTTAAACAAAATTTTGCGCATTTAAAGCCCAAAGCTACCTCTTCTCTCTTCTGTTGTCAGTAGCTGGCGGCTCCGAGGTAGTTGCAACAGTTGGCGGCTCTGGGGTAGTTGCAACAGTTGATGGCTCTGGGGGAGTTGCAACAGGTTGAGGCTTCAAAAATGGTTTGCTTGTGGGTACAATGAAAATTGGCTTTGCTGCTACAGATGGCCTACCAGCTGACGTCTGACGAACAGATATAGAGTGTTCTATGGGGTTACAACCAAACTAAATAGAAAAAAAAAAAAAAAATAGAAGCCTTCAGTCAGCGTCAGATTATAAGTTAAACACAAATTGTAGGAATGCCAACAAGGGACTTCAATACTCAGAAGTCTATAAATAAAGATATAGCTGTTTGTACACATTCCAAGGAATACTCGGAAATCAACAAAAGGAGGTGAGGTACAATGTCCTCAGCACATTTCAGGGGGTACCCCATAGCCCAATAAGTTAATGCTTTTTTCTTCTTAATAGCTAGCATGACTTGCACTTGCATCCACATACTTCCAAAAATGAGCACCTTCTAATTGTGCTACAGGCGTTATGGAGAGTTTTTAGGGGAGAATAGGGAAGTGTCTTTTTTCTTTTTTAAGAGATGAAACGGTTTAAATAGGATATGGCTTCCATAGTATAGATGGGGGACAGTGTGCTGATGTGGCACAAGGAAAAAGTGAATTGCCGTTTTCCAACTTTAAGGAAGAAGATTAATAGGATCCTGACGTTTTTTTATATGCCCATTCCATTAAAGTAGGCTCATATTGGGTGATCCACACCATTGATCTGAGGATGGAAAATGACCCCAAAAAATTCCTCCAGATCCCAAAGTTCTTATCTACCTTTTCTTAGCATACAAAGCACACGGTTAAGAGGAACAAAACAAATGGGATGCAAGGAGCTTTCAAATATATTCTTAGGCAAATGGTTAAATAACTAATGGATCAAGTCATCCATCCAGTCATCCATTGAGTATATTAATATTTGCTTGTTATGTTGGCCCTAAAACACAGAGTAGATGGATGAGCAAAAATGTTTTAATTTTTCCTCCGAACAAAGAAATGGTTATGATCCCCTGGAATGCTGAACTTACAAACTGATACAAGATTTGTAAAGATGAGAAACCTGACCCAGTTCACAAGTCAAGTCATTGACTCACATTCTGTATTATGTATATAGCTTAAGTCATAGTTCAGGCCCATGATTTGTGAGGTCCAATCTGTATTTTGTATATACATTGAGATCATTCCCAAAGGGGTTTGTGATGGGAAATTCTAAATGCCCCCACTTCTTTTGTTGAGCCCACCCACTTTCCCAAAATACCCTCCTCTTCTCTCCCCCCTTTTCTCCTCTCCCCCACTCACCCCTGCATCTACAGCCTCTTCCTCCAACGGCAGGTGCATCTGCCTCCTCCGGGCCTCCGTCGTCCATGCCCACTCCCTCTCCCTCCTCCCCCTCTTCTGCTTCAACCCCCGCGCCTCCATCGTCCACGCCGAATCCGTCGCAAACCTCTGCCGCTCCGTAGTCCACGCCAAATCCGTCCAAGCCCACGGCGCCGACCTCATCGTCTGGATCGAGTGCCCGGAGAGCATGACCATCAAGCTTGCCAAGGCGGTCGGTGTGGAAGCAATCTACATGCAGAGGGAGGTGTCGAAGGACGAGGTGAGAGGATTGAGGCACCATCTCCAGCCCTTGATCACAGTCCTCTCCAGGGGTGCACGGAGTTTCGGAGCCGTGCACATAAAGAGGTGCACAACTCGGAAACCATGTGCATTTATCATGTTCACGGCTTATCATACCCGTGGACATGAGATATGCACAGAAATTATGGGTATTTTCGTCATGTATAATTTTTTTTAAAAATTGTGGGTGTGCTCAGAAAAACTAGTGGTGTGTTCAGAATCACCGGTTTGTGATGGCTTATACAAAAACCCATTTTCCTCTTTTGAGACTCTGTTACATGGTATTAGAGCAAGTTTTCTAGGGTTTCAGATTTCTCAAAACAGAGATTCTTTCGACTCATCTCAAAGATTCAAGGGAGTATGTCGTTCCTCTCTTGGCTAGGATCATGCTGTTGCCAATCATTGTCATCATCGAGCAAGTTCCCACATCGTGGCTGCGAATGAGCTTAGTTTCTGCAATCGGGAGAACTCAACATCTTCTTCCTTCCATCACGGCATTTTCTCCAGGGTATTTTCCAGTCGACATCAGCCTCGTCTTTATATTGTAGCTTGTTGTTCTGGTTTGCAACAAGGTTCTGGTTTTTCTGGTTTGCAACCAGGTTTTGGTTTTGGGTTTTGGTTCTGGTTTTGGCATTGTCAGTCGCTTGCTTTTGTGAGAGATATCACTATGGTGTCCTCCTTTTGCTCACTGGTGCATTTCCTTTTCATTTCTCTGCCTTATTCATCTTGAGGTGCCAAGGTGCATTTGTGGTTATTAGTTTTCTACTCCAATATCATTTTTCTGAGATTTTTTTTTCTCTCACTTATGTTATGGAGAAGACTGATGTTATTCAAGTTAAACTGATTGGGGCTAAAAATTATGCGGGGTGGTCATTCCAACTCAAACACTATGTTCAAGGACAGGGATTGACAGAATTTTTAGATGGTTCGTCTGTTGAACCAACTGAGGACAAGGCCAAGGTTCTATGGATTCAAAATAACTCCAAAGTAATCACCTGGATCCTAAATTTAGTTGATTCCCAAATTATCCTCTCTCTCTCCAGTCTTATTCCAAAGCATCTGACATGTGGTCCCACTTGTGGAAAATTTATTATCAAACAAACAAGGCACGGAAATACTACATTGACAATGAACTAGCTAAATACAGTCATGGGGATAAATCCATTCAAGAATATTACAATGGGTTCCTTACTCTTTGTCATGAAAAGGACACTATGGTATTAGACACCGTCTCTACTGCCCAGTGGCCTGAAGCTTTAAAGCCTCAAGAGGAATCTCATATCAATCAGTTCTTAATGAACTTAAGGCCAGAATTTGAATCGGTCCAGGCGGCTTTAATGAATAGAGAAACTTCTCCAGACTTGGACACATGTTCAGGAGGTCCTTCGAAAGGAACTTAGGTTCCAGTCCCAAAATTCTGTGGTGGAAGAACCCAGAGCCTTTAGTGCCTCTTTCTCTAACGAAGATGCACTTCTTTTTGCAAAAGGGAAACCTCTCCAATGTTTTGAGTGCAAGGAGTTTGGCCATGTTTCAAGGAATTGTAAAAAGAAAGCCTTTTGCAATTATTGTAAAAGAATTGGCCATGTTATTTCTGAGTGCACAAGGCATCCACAAAAGAGGAATGGTGATTTCCACCATCGTCTGAATCCTAATCAGAACTCTGCTGCTCTTCAAGCTTAGGCCCAAGCTCCTGTAGTTGAAGCCTCCTCCTCCCAAGCAATTCTCATGACTCCCGAGCAAGTTAGGGAATTGGTCAATACCTCGATCACATCTCCTTTTTCATCAATGGGTATCAATGGTCAGTTGTATTCCATTTCTCCCTCTTCATGGTATATTGACTCAGGGGGCTTCCAATCATATTACATCTGTAGAAGCCAATCTTAGTGCATCTTACCCTTATACCGGAGCTGAACAAATTATGGTTGTAAATGGTCAAAATTTGTCCATTTCCGGTATTGGCTCTATCAACATCGCCACTCCACAATACCAACATCTTACTCTATCAAATGTTTATTTTGTTCCCAACTTATATGCTAATTTGCTTTCTGTTGGTCAGTTGGTTGATCATGGATACTCAGTGATCTTTGACTCTTCTGGTTGTGTCATTCAGGATCGACACAATGGGGAGGTGATCGGGACGGGGAGTAAGCGTGGGAGGACCTTTTTGTTGGATGTTGGCTCTGGATCATCTTTTTTTGCCGCTTCTACGATGAATCGAATGTGGACCATTTGGCATCGGCGCCTTGGCCATTTGCATAATGATAGGCTTGTGTTTTTGTTTAAACATGGATTGCTAGATTCTTCTTTTGATAATAAATTACTTGGTTCCTTTTTGCATTCTAAATGCTCTTCATGTTGCCTAAGTAAAAGTCATGTTTTACCTTTTCCTGTTAGTTATTCACGTGCTTCTGCTCCCTTTCATATCATACACTCTGATGTTTGGGGAATTACACCCAAATCAAGTCGATTAGGATATAAATACTATGTCACATTCATTGATGATCACACACAGTTCACATGGATTTATTTCCTTCGGTTTAAATATGAGGTCTTTTCTACTTTTGAAGTCTTTTACAACTTTGTGGAAACTCAATTTAACAACAAAGTTAAGGTTCTCCAGTCTGATTCAGGGGGAGAATATCTGTCTGGATGCTTTGCCTCTTTTTTGTCTGATAAAGGCATTCTTCACCAAAAATCGTGTCCATACACACCTCAACAGAATGGCATAGCAGAAAGGAAAAATAGGCATATTTTAGAAATTGCTCGAGCTTTACTATTTGAAACAAATGTTCCCTCAATTTTTTGGTGTGAAGCTATCCATACAGCAGTTCACTTAATCAATAGATTTCCTACCCCAGTGCTAAAACACATCTCCCCATTCGAGGCCCTTCACCGCTATCCACCATCTTACACCCATTTACGTACGTTTGGTTGCTTATGTTTTGTTCATCTCCCATAGTTAGAAAAACATAAACTTCCCAGTCAAGCTGCTAAGTGTGTCTTTTTAGGATATAGTGATGAACAAAGGGGCTTTCTATGTTATGATCCTATAGCACGTCGATCTCGTATTTCTCGGAATGTTGTCTTTGTTGAACATGTTCCCTTTTATTCTTTGAAAACCGATTCCAAGGTTTTGGATGTTTCTTATCTTACATTTTTCTCTAGTTCACCATCTCCTTCTATTCCTAACAAACCTTTGCAGGTTTACAGCCGACGCCGGCAGCCTCCTATTGCTCCTACTCCCTCTCCCGCTCCATTGCCTTTGCCTGATCCCGGTACCATTCTTTCACCTCCTCCACCACCACCACCCATTTCGTCGTTCCACTCATATACACAAGCCCCCTGACTGGTATGGTTTTTATGCACTTTCCACATCTCTCAATTCTGTTATTGTTCCATCCTCTTATAACCAAGCCAAAGATATTCATTGCTGGCAAGATGCGATGACCAATGAGATTCTTGCTCTGGACTCAAATCAAACTTGGGAATTGGTTCCTCGACCACTTTCTGTCATCGAGAGTAAATGGGTCTACTCCATTAAAGTGAAATCTGATGGAGCCTTGATAGATACAAGGCTCGCCTCGTTGCTCAGGGATTCAAACAGGAGTACGACATTGACTATGAAGAAACTTTTGCTCCCGTCGCCAAGATGACAACAGTTTGGACATTACTGGTCGTAGCAGTTATACGTCATTGGCAACTTTGGCAAATGGATGTCAAGAATGAATTTTTGCATGGTGATCTTCAGGAGACTGTTTACATGAAGCCACCTCCAGGGGTATGCTTGTCCTTCATCTCATGTTTGTCGTCTTCGGAAATCTCTATATGGTATCAAGCAAGCACCTCGCGCATGGTTTGACACATTTCGAGGAGCGATTGTTAAAGCTGGGTTTTATCAGAGTCCCAACGATCATTCTCTCTCTGTACGACACACAACACAAGGTTGTACCTTGTTACTTCTCTACGTAGATGACATGATCATTAGTGGTAATGATGTCACTGTTATTACAGCTCTTAAATCATATCTCATGCGTTATTTCAAGATAAAGGACCTTCGACATCTAACCTATTTTCTTGGATTGGAGATTTCTCTCACTCAAAATGGCATCTGCATTAAACAAAAGAAATATACAGAGGACTTACTTTCTTTGGCCCATTTGAATGATTGCAAAATATTTGACACACCTTTGGAAATCAACTCTAAACTTCGCAGAGAAGAAGGTGATCCTCTCCCTGATCCTACCATCTATAAAAGACTAGTTGGGAGTCTTATATATCTTACGATGACTCGTCCTGACATCTCTCATGCAGTCCAGATTGTTAGTTAGTTTGTAAGTAATCCTAACTAACCCCATCTTACTGCCGTCCATCGGATATTGCGGTATCTTCGTGGAACCCTATAGGGGACTCTTCTATTCCTCGACTTCCTCTCTAGTTCTACATGCTTATGCAGACGCAGATTGGGCTGCATGCCCAGATACTAGGCGGTCGACCACCGGTTGGTGTATGTTCCTAGGCTCCTCTCTCATCTCTTGGAAGTGCAAAAAGCAAGTTACAGTGTCCAAATCTTCTGCGGAAGCTGAATATAGGTCTATGTCTTCTGCTAGCGGTGAGGTTCTTTGGCTTCGCCGCCTCCTTCGAGAATTTGGTGTTCCAATTCGCGAGGCAACTCCTCTCAATGCTGATAATACTAGTGCCATTCAGATTGCAAGTAATCCCGTCTTTCATGAGAGGACCAAACACATTGAAGTTGACTGTCACTTTATTCGCCAACATGTTCTCTCCAGACTTCTCTTTCTTCCTCATGTTAGCTCTCACAACCAGTTGGCAGACCTCTTCACCAAAGCTCTACCAAGACCACGCCATGATCTTCTTGTTACCAAATTGATGCTTTCTCAAAACCCACAACAATTTGAGGGGGAGTGTAAAGATGAGAAACCCGACCCAGTTCACAAGTCAAACCCATGACTCACATTCTGTATTATGTATAGCTTAAGTCATAGTTCAGGCCCATGATTTGTGAGGCCCAATCTGTATTTTGTATATACATTGAGATCATTCCCAAAGGGGTTTGTGATGGCTAATACAAAAACCCATTTTCCTCTTTCGAGACTCTGTTACAAGAATTCCATGTTATCAATCATTATGCATACACTAAAATAGCACATACTTCTGGAGCATTCAGCAAGAAAATGTTAGAGAGCAAAACAATCGTTTGCTTTATAAATCAAAGTTGCAGTCAAGATTCAAAAAGCACATCCAGTCATAAAGAAATTAAAAATGAGGTTCTTTAAGGGCCTTCCATTGCATGGACTGAATTCCTAGGAATTCATGGTAATGCAATTAAGAAATAATAAAGAGGTGAGGGGTATCTTACATAGATAAGACCTTGAATTTCCTAGGATTTGAATTACTAGGGTATTGGCTGGGTATTCATTTTCCATCTCCCCCTTAGACATTTTCCATTGAAGGGGAGATTATTTGATGACCATTTTTGGACCTTAACTTGTGCTTCTTCAGCCACTTTAGATCATGTTTGGAAACCAAATCCTTGATGAAAAGATTTCCTCTTTCCACAAAGTCGTGGAGAACCTATGTTTGGCAATTGTAAATCCTTGTTTGTGGGGATTTTTAGGTCCGACCTCTCTCCATAGTTGTGGGTTTGCACACCGGAACTAGTTTTTTTCCAACTATATGCATCGATATACACCAATCCTCAAATGTACAAATCCTTAGTGAGGAATCCCTATTCCAAATGCATTGAGGAATCCTCAGATATGCAGATTCCTCCCTGTTACCAAACGTTCTCTTCATAATATATTTCTTAGAATTCCTACGAATTCAATTCCATAAAATAAACAGGCTGTAAGAGAATAAATAACATCAGTCAGAATAAAAAAGCAGCCTGTAAAGAAGACTACATTATGAAAAAGGTATCCTCTGCTCCAATAATTGGAAGGAGCCAAAGACCACCTTAAGTACTAGATCCATTTACATGTTATGAGGTACAACAGAGGAAGAAAAAGGAATGTAAGCAAAAGTACTCTTAAATACTGACAATTCAAAATTTTAATCTGATCATCTGAATGAGGTTAGAAGCAAATTCAGACATAGTCATTATATTATATAACGCTATAATGTGAACTGTTTTGTTTGCATAGAAAAAATATGAATTGAATTATTTTTTGTAGTTAGCTGTATTGAAGTATTGAATACATGGGACAATGAGATTTCCTTTGTTCACATTAAAAGAAGAGCTAACTCTCTCTGACCTTCCTCTTGTTTAATTTTTTTTCTTGTGGTTGTTTTGGGTGGTTTCTGTGTAGCCATAAATGTCTATATGAAACTTATTTAAGAGAAATAGAGGCAAGAATTAGATTTGCAAAACACCACCTTAGTATGTATCTCTTGTACCTTGTGCTGCTTTCAGTAAAATTTAGTTACCATTCAAAACAAGAACAAAGAAAAAAAAGAAAGGCTCCATGAAAGGACTATTAAAGAGTTGACAGGTGAAGGATATGAGGTGAGAGATGAAGGATACAAGACAATGATGTAGACATTGACATTGAGGCATGTTTTAGTACCATAACAGCACATCTGCCCACTTTAAAGCTTTTGGTCTGTCCGAAAAAGTGTGGTTTTTGGGCCTGTCTCAAATAGACAAAGAACATCTACTATCTGGTTCAAAAAGATATAGCCATTACACTATCCAAAGAGTCTTATTTGGATAAATGTCTATATGGAACCTCTTTGAGAGAAATAGAGGCAAGAATTGGATTTGCCAGATGCCCTGTATCTCTTGTATTTTATGTTGCTTTCAGTAAAATTTAGTTACCATTCAAAACAAGAAGAAAGAAAAAAGAAAGCTCCATGTAAGCATTATTAAAGAGGTTATAGGTGAAAGATATGAGCTGACAGATGAAGGATAAAAGACAATGATGTAGACATTGACTTTTGGACAACTTGAATTACTAGGGTGCTGGAACAAAAAGGCCCTAAAACTTAAAAAATATTTTTTTTCCTTGGCATATAGTAGGTTGTTGACTTTTAAAACAACCACCACCATGGACTAAAAAAGTGAGATGTCATAGCATTTCACCTTTGCTTAATCAAGTGGGCAGCTTAGTGGTGAGTCTCCTCCCTCTCCACTCTCCACTCTCCACTCTCCACAAAAATAAAACAGGGTCCTTCCCTAGTTGTTGCACTGATGGTTATGAACCTTGGGGTCAATTTGCAAGATATGATTACATACTGAAATTCCCACCTACTCCCAGGATTTTAGGAGAAAATTCTCCTGCTTACATTAAGGTTCCTTTAGGCCAGAATATCCCTATGGGTCCAGGGGGAGCGGGTAAATCCCGTGAGTCCCAATGTGGTAGTGCAGTTTCGAACTCTCAACCTCTCGATACAAGCCGTGGTCCGGGTGAGCTAGACTGCTATAAGAAGAGCAAAGTAGGGGATTTCACCAAATTGAAGATCTTGATAGTACTGTAAAGAGATCAAACAGTTGTGATTGTACAAAAAGCACCATCAAGTCTCACCTATGGCTCATACAAGTGATGCCCACCAAATCAACAGACCCCATAACTTAAAAGATCAACTTTAGCCATTTGTGGGTAACAAGGCCCACTGGATCAAACAGTTTTGACTGTACAAAAAGCACCATCAAGTCTCACGGTCTCACCTACAGCCCACACATGTGGTTGGTGGCCCGTCACATCAATGGGCTAATTTGGAAAAAGAAAAAAAAAAAAGGTGACCGTGGATTATACATATGTCAAATACAAATAATTTAGTCGGACAACATTTTTATCACAATTTTAACCGTGTGATCTAAAGATAAGACAGCAATTTGAACCTGGCGATGCCCATCCTAATCATCCATTCGAAGGCGAAGGCCCAAGACATTAACGCTGATAAATCAACAATCACACACACTTGTGCTCCAAACAAAAGAAAAGGTATGTGTCCATATTCGTACCGCAGGAGAAGGAGATCTCTTCTTAGCCGTCTTCGGAGACGGCGATCTCGCCGACGACCTTCCGGCCGGGACGCTGATGGAGCTCAGAGCGAGACCGTCATCCTCCTCGTCATCACCATCATCCGCCGACTGGTGCGACATCACCTGCGCCAGCCTCTGGGCCGCTGCCCTGGCCGCGGTGTTCTGCGGCCGTCGGAAGGTCGCCGAGCCGGACGAGCCCGTCCGCAGGTGCCGGCGTGCCGGCGAAGACACCGGAGAATCTCCGGAAGCGCTCGATATGCTCCTCTGTCTGACGTACACCGGGCTGCCCGAGCGCAACCGCTCCATGACGGGCGGCGATTTCTTGGTCGTAACGGAGTGGTGAAGATGTAACGTAACGTTTTTGGTTCTTGGTCAGGATTCAGAGAGAGAAGCCATGAAACCGAAAAAGGCCTGGCAATTGGTAATGTTGATGGAATGGGAGGGGCAGTTTCGAAATATTGTGGGAATTGAGGGGCATTTGGGATCGACAATGACATCCGTTTCGAAGGTGAAGAGTCAGTTACGGATTTCTGCGGAAATGCAGGCAACATTTTCAGTTTTGATGAAGGACGGAGAAAATGTGATGTGAGGGAACGGCAGTGGGTACTCGAGAGTCGAGACGCTACAAAATGTATATGTAATAGTGGGAGCTCAGCTCAGCACACGTGTGAAAGATCTTATAAATATTAATATATAGTTCATAATACAATTAAAATTGAACTTCAAAAATCAAAGTTTTAAAGAAAAAATAAGTAAAATAATTTAACTGAATTATCTAACACATGATATTGATAGAATGACTGCGTTAAATATAATAACGAGTCAAAGAAAATGGGAAGCCGAAGAATAATTATGTAATATACTTATGATGAGGAAGAAAATATATAAAGAACAATCAGTTTGAATTGTTAATGGAACGAAGTGTAAATTAATTTATAAAAATTGTTCATACTTGAAAGACTCTATCTATTCCTGGTCCAACATATTGGTTTGCTGCATTTTATTATTTATTTGATTCTCCGTATTTATTATTTAGTTAAATTACTAAATGTAAATGATTATAAAAAAAAAGTGTGATAAAGATTAAAAATCGTGAGAGAAGTTTTAGGGGCCTAGGAGATTTTAGGGAAAGATCACGTAAATAGTAGATATTTTAGGACCTTGGTTTGATTATATTTATGCTTAAGCATAAAATTCAGTGTCGATTTCAAAATTAAATGTGGATCTTGAAATTAAATGGCTTCCACAATGGGCTCCACAAATTAATCTTACTGAATATTGAAAGGAAAATAAGGAAAGAAAAGAAGCAAAATACAGCCTATGAAAGTTTCCCTTGTAAACTATGAGTTTGGAAAGAAAAAAATATATCTGGGTTGCACAATGAGACCCACAGATTTATTCAGTTAAATTAGTAAATGTAAATGATAAATTTTAGGCAGCTTAAAGACTTTAGGGGAAGATCAAGTAAATAGTAGAGATTTTAGGACCTCGATTTGATTATATTTGTGCTTAGGCATAAATTGAGTATTATTTCAAAATTCAATGTGGATTTTATAATTAATTGGCTTTCACAATGAACCCCATAAATTAACCCTACCAAAATCGAAAGGACGATAAGGAGAAAAAAATAGCAAAATACCACCTATGAAAGTAGCCATTATATCATTGAAGTCATAGCCAATTTGATCTCTATATTTTTCATTAGTCTGTAGGGCCCACTATCAAAGCCAAAGGGCCATTTTTTTTTCTTTCTTAGTTTAATAATTTGTAGTGCCCATTGAAGGTAAATGGTCAATGTAATATAGGAAAATGATTTTGGGAAGGACCAAAGAGAAGGTTTGTTGGAGAGTGTTGGACATTATTAGAAAGTGTTAAAAACTTCTAGAGCATTCCACGCGACGCTCTCCTATGAAGAGGTTGATGTCATTATATATATATATATAGCTAGTGCAATAGGCCTGCACATAATTAAAAAATCATTAAAATTTTTAATTAGAAATATTTCTAAGTATTTAAAAAAATTATAAAGGAATATTATTCTATAATACATAATAAAGATGGACACTCAATAGAGAAATTTTATGTAGTTGGAAATATTTGGAGAAAGATCAAGTAAATAGTAAAGATTTTAGGACCTTGATTTGACTATATTTGTACTTAGCCATAAATTGAGTGTCATTTTATAATTAAATGTGGATTTTGGAATTAATTGGCTTCCACAATGGGCCCCACAGATTAATTAATCCGACCAAATATCCAAAGAAAATTAAGGAGAAAAATGTCCATAATGGGCCCCACGGATTAATCTTACTGAATATTGAAAGGAAAATAATTAAGAAGAAAAAAGTAGCAGAATGCAGCCTATTAAAGTGGCCCCCGCTCTGGTATCAAAAAAGCTCTTTGTATGTTGGTATAAAAAAAAAGAGGCCCCCGTAAATTGTGAGTTTGGAAATAAAGAAGATTTGGATTTCATAATGAGACTCATAGATTTATTTAGTTAAATTAGTAAATATAAATGATAATAAAAAAATCATGATAGATGGAGACTCATGAGAGAAAATTTATTTGGTTAAATTAGTAAATATAAATGATTATATATTAAGTGTGGATTTTGAAATTAACTGGCTTCCACAATGGTCCTCACGGATTAACCAAGTCAAATACTGAAAGAAAAAATAGGAAAAAAGTAGCAAAATACTGCCTATGAAAATGCCCAAAATTTCTGCAACTTAGATCTGTCATGAGGGTCCCACAAATTGATTGATATGCAACAACATTTAATACATAGATGTTCACCGATCACTAAAATCATAGCCAAAGAGCCTTTATTCTTTTTTTTTTGTAGTTTAATAATACATGGGGCCCATTGAAGGTAACTAAAGAGAAGTTATTATTGTATGTTATATTTTAGGGAAGGGATAAGTATCTTATTTCAAGAATATCTTATATTTACATTGAGATATTTTAGATGATAAGATTAGATTAGAAAGGTAATTCCGGAATATAGCATTGCAAAAAATTTGAGGATGCGCCACGTATCGCACTCTTGTGAAAAAGTTGTTGTCTTTTATATAACTAGTGCAACAGGCATGCGCATGATAAGGGAATAATTAAAATCTTAATTAAAGATATTCTTAAATATTTAAATAAATTATAAATGAATATTAACATATAATTCATAATACAAACATAATTAAGACTGAACTTCAAAACTCTAAGTTTTAAAGGAAAAAGTAAGTAAAATGATCCAATCGAGTTATCAAATGGGATTTTTTATGTACGGTGACTTAAACTGACGTGAGGGAGAGAGAGAATAAGGAGAGAAAAATGACGTGAGGGAGAGTGAAGATGAGAGAGATAAAGAGAGAAAGAATGGGGAGAGTCATTCACGTGAGAGATTTTTGGGCTTCTTAATCTTGGACACGTACACTCCTTCCTTGGATAGATTCCATTCAAAATTTGAAACTTTTGAGAGATTTTTCCTCATCTGGATAAGTTTTGCACAACTACTCTTTCGAAAAAACTGGGCTCCACCTTTATCTCCTTGATTTGTTTTCTCTTCTAGCAAAAGGGTCCCGCTTTGACAAAATAATTTAAATATGAAATTCCAGATTTTGTTGTAACTTGGGAGAGGAAGTGTTGGACGTGTGATGCATTGGAATCATGTGAGTTGGACGTCCCTTTCCCTGTTATCCTCTTGATTTGAAAGATTTCAAATCTCGGGCAGTTTGGAGTCTTAGTTGGATACATCTACGGAATACCTGAATACAATGAACTTGGACTCTTTGGATGACACTCAAAATTCTGCTATCTTTCAAACTCTCCTTCCAACTATCTTCACTTGGGCCCACTTCATCCTAAGAGAAATAATTCCTGAGATTTGAATTTTTGCAACTCCATTGGGTCCCACCTTGGCCGCCCCTACCTTAGTATTTGCACCCAATGTGGGTGGGTCCCATGGTGGGTCTTCTTCAATTATTCTTCTTATTTGTTCCTCTTCTTAATTCTTCCTTCTTGTGGGGTCCTAGTTTCTGGATTTCTACAAAAAAATTAAAACTAATTCAGAAACAATAATTTTTATTAGAATGAATGATGTTATGCATGGGGCCCAAAAAATGCGGAATTTGATAATTTCACCAAGACATGAATTTTATGAGATTTTTACTTAAATTCAACCAAAAGAGTCTAATTGCATGATTTTTTGAAAATCTATGAATTCAATGCATTTTGTTTTAATTAAGTCCACAAATTTATGTGAAAAAATGAATTAAATTTGTGATAATGTGGACTTATCAGTTACCAAAGTGAGTAATTTTACCTACGCGTTCTTCGTACTGTCCATACCCCTGCACAGGCCAAGAGGCGTTTTTTATTTGCGATATCCCAACAATTGTTGCAATATCACAAATTTATGTTGTAACAACTGATTTGACTATTTGCGATGGCGCAATTAGAAAAATCAGTTTCATCATTTTATCCCTCATTGTTTTGACTATTCCTCATTTTCACTTGATGTAACTCTCTCCCCTACCCGATTTCACTCTCCTCCTCCCTCGCCAACCTATTTGCAAATATGTAAGGTCCCCAACGTCCGTTCGACGTTGACGAATCATCATCGTCTCCATTGCCTCCATCGACTAGGGATTTTGACCTCGATTGTTTCGAAATTTGGGTGTTCCCGAGCTTGGTATTGTTGTAGTCGCCCTTGCTGAACCTGATAATCATTCTTCCCTCTCTCTTTTAGGGATATTCCAGTCTTCTCTTTCCTTTACCTCCTTCTCTCTCTATTTATCTCTCTTTAGGGGTTTAGAAAACCCTAAATCCTCTTCAACCCTTTCTGGCAAAAATAAATAAAGAATAAGAAGAACTCTAGAACATCAGAGTTTTGCATCTCTACTTTGAGTGAATTATAACCACCCTGTAGCTTTACTTTTTCATCACCGTGAACTAGTTGTTATAGCCTTTCAAAGCATTGGGCCATTATGAAACTTTCTAGCGTATCATGTTCATGTTTGGAACAGCACGTCCCCAAGACTCTCTCTCTCTCTCTCCCTCTCTCTCTCTCTCTCTCTCTCTCCACAACAATGAATGCGAAACTCTCTCTCTCTCTCTCCACAACAATGAATGCGAAACTCTATCTAATAAATTACACTAACAATGCATCTAATAAATTACACTAACAATGCATCTAATAAATTACACTAACAAGAAATCCTTTTTTCATAATTTCTTCCAAGGATATCTTTAATTATAGGTTCTCTAAACACATCATTATATTAGCTATAAAGATATAACAATTTAATTCAACTCGATGCATTCTAAGTAACTGAATTGAAACTGGATATTTCCGAATAAGAAGGTTCCAGAAAACATGCAAAATAGGTTTTGAAATTTTAAATATTATCATAATTTAACTGTACGGAACAAAATATTCCATGGATGTGCAAACTATTATGTTTGACTACTTTCATGAAATTTAACAAATTACAAGTGACAGTATTTGGCAATTTGCAAGGATTAAAAATCTTACAACTGATGCTTTCCAAGTCAATAGGATTGACTGATTAGCACTTACCATACCTCAAAACCCAAGGTAAAAAAGTTGCAAGAAGGCAACTGAGTCATATGTGAAATTGGGTTGATGTCCACATCCTAGAGTCAATGCAGAAGGGTCACATATGCACCAAATCTAGTAGAGTTAATGTGATAAAAGGCTAAATAGAGAATGGAGTCATTGACCAACTCTTATTTCTTAACGTAGCCATAGACGAAAGCAACGGAACGGAACAGAATGAAATTATAAACAGAAATGCATTCCTTGACTTTTAACGTAATGTTTTTTGCGATATCACAACATAAATTGCGATATCGCAAGTTATTAACTTGCGGTATCGCAACATAAATTGCTATATTTCAACAATTGTTACGATATCGCAAATAAAAAAATGCATTTTGGCCTGCACAATTGTACGGATGGTACGGATAATGTGTAGGTAAAATTACTCACTTTGGTAACAAGGGGGAGTTATCGATGAATTTAAGTTACCGTACAGAAAAAATCCCTTATCTATACATGATATTAAAAAAAATGACTCAATTACATAGGATAACAGATCAAAGAAAATGGAAAACTTGAAGAATAATTATGAATAATATAATATATGATGAAGAATAAAACATACAAAAGAATAATCAATTTGAATTGTTGATGGTATGAAGAGTGAATCAATTTATAAAAATTGTTCATGCTTGAAACACTCTTTCCATTCGTTGGATCAACATCTTGATTTGCCGTATTTTAAGGACCTGAGAGATTTAAGGGAAAGATCAAGTAAACAGTAGATATTTTAGAATCTTGACTTGATTATATTTATGCTTAGTCATAAACTGAGTGTCAATTTCAAAATTAATGTGAATTTTGAAATCAATTGGGTTCCACAATGGGCCTTATAGATCATTCCACCTTATATTGAAATGAAGTCATGGAGAAAAAAGTAGTGAAAGTGGCCCCTGTAAATTATGAGTTTGGATAGGAAAAAACTATGCCTTTCACAATGGGAACCCACAGATTTATTTAGTTCAACTAGTAACTATAAATGATAATAAAAAATTTGTAAAAAGGATGGAAACTCAGGAGAGGAATTTTAGAGAGAAAGGAGATTTTAAGGAAATGTTAAGTAAACAGTAGAGATTTTAAGATATTGATTTGATTATATTTATGCTTAGACATAAGTTAAGTGTCGATTTCAAAATTAAATATGAATTTTGAAATTAATTTGCCCCATAGATTATTCTTACCCAATATTAGAAAAAAAAAAAAAAGGGGTAAGAAGAAGGAAGCTATTTTGCGAACGAAAATAACCCCAAACGGTGTTTTATTGACACCGAAGAATCCTTTCATCAAAACAACCAGTTTTTGTTCAACACCCAGACCAAAGACTGTGACAGAGGAGGGAATAGAGAAGAAGATCTGAACCCCTCAGGCTCTGACGACGACACGAGATAGAAACTTTTGTGCCACCATTGACAAGGCCGGTTCTAAATTTTTCAAGGCCCAGGGCAAGAGTAAAAGTTAGGCCTCTTTAGCCATCATATATGATAATATCATTGGTGGGCCCCACTTATGTGAAAAATTGGCAATGGGTTGATGATGCCCAAGTATAACTATTTGAAAAAAAGAAGAAAATGAGAACTCATACCAGAATTTAAGCATCATATATGGGGAATAAAAAATCATTGGTGGGCCCCACTAATAGATGAGAAGAACGGGCGAAGGGCTGAAGGCTTGATGATCTGTTTGTAAAAAAAAAAACCTCCAAATCATCCCACTGCTAGACCAGATTCTCCCAGAATTTTAGCCATCAAATATAAAATATCATTGGTGGGCCCCACTGATGGATGCTCAAATCAGTGATGCAATAAGTACTCTCAGATCATTTGATGATGGGTCTATTGATGCCCAGGACGATGGAATCCATTGGATGAGCCTTGCCCCCACCAAATGATTGAAGAGAAAATAAAAGGTAGAAGCCAGAAGGATAAGGATTTTGGGCCCCCCAGGCCCCCCTGAAAAATGGGCCCTGGGCAACGGCACTTACAGCCCTGCTCAGGGCCGGGCCTGACCATTGATTGCCTCTTCACCGCCCTCCAATCTTGTTGTCAACGAACGATCCTACCCATCGTAATGCCCAAGGTTTCCACAGCAATGGTCAAAACCAAATGAGGCTTTATGGTGATGGTTGTGTGCAGAATTCTATGGTTGTGAGCAGAGTGTATTAAGTTCAGCAAATTTCGTCATGGATCCAATTTATGATCAATTTATGTTTAGCTTTCGATTGTGAACATGATAAAATTGTGTTTCATCAATTTATGAATCAATTTCATCTTGTTCAACAATTTATGTTCAAAAAATTCTAGGGTTGTTAGCAAGTTTCGAATGAACTTATATTGCCATGGTGTATAAAGTTCTTTTCGATTTTATCATGGATAATCACCGATTCTAATAGGGTAGATGAGGTAAAGGAACACAGAATTCATATTTCTCATCCGTATTTTTTTGAATTTTTTTAATTTGTGGAACTCGTGGTATATAGGGTTATCTGATACAAAATTGGGTCAGATTTGTCTTTGATGGTTTGGATCATGTTTTCAGGGCCCACAAGAACACAAAATTGAAAAAAATTGGACTACCAGAAAATCACATTTTTCTTGCTGTGGCAAATTAATGGTTTGGCCATTTTTCTCATGATATATGATGAATCACATTGTCAAACTTGGGCCCATAGCCATCCTTGGCCTTCTAAAGAGAATTACCAGTTCTCATTCTTCAAAAGGGCACGTAGAATTTCAGAAATTGTGATCCAATGGTTTGGGCTTTTTCACGGATATCTTAAAATCCATGATGAATCAATGATTGATATTTACACTCCTAACCATTTTGAGCATTTCAAACACAATAACCGGTTCAATTATACTATATTAAGCTAGGAGGTTTTTGGATTCAATTTTGACAGGCGGTTGTAATTTTGACTGCAAGTTATTCGGTTTTTAAAACTTCTCTCCCCACTCATACAACTACCCACTTTATCTCATTATAATCAAAAGTTAAAACCACTTATAACCACTCTCCACTTTTATTTTATTGCAAAAGCTCCATTTTAATCCAAGTTCTGCATTTCCCTTTCTACTCAAATTCTCCTCTTCATGCCACTAGCTCTTGAATTGCATAATAAGGTACTCTCATAACCTTCCTATTCTTTAGCTTTTTTTCTCTAAAATCTATGAACTTTTTAATGCATGAGTATTTAAATTGCAATGTTGGCCATATCCGTGCTCAGCACGGGTTATTGTGCTAGTTATTAATTAAGGGACCTATAAAGTCAGTTTTCAAAGAAAAAAAATTGAAAGCATTAAGTTAACGTCAATATCTCTTCCATTGGTTTTCAAAGTCGAGGGGAAGGTTCGATTGTAAAAGGAAAATTAGAAGCTTGGATGTGGGTAATCATTGCCACCTGTGTGGGGTGTTTTCCTAAGAGTAAGATTATATTAGTTTCGGTAGCAGTACCAGCTCAGTTCATCCCGATCTCGGTGTCCAAGTTCGGCAATAGTGTCAAGATTCATCTAGCTCGATAACGGTACCGCTAGGCATCTCATCTCAGCTCGGCAAACAGTGCTAGCTAGCGCCAAGCTTGAGCTAGCCTCAAAAAGAGTACCAACTATGCTCATCTCGGTCTTGGTATAAGGCACATCGGCAATAGTGCCAAGATGCATCTGAATCTGGTCTTTGTATCATCTCCAGCTCGGTACGTCCACAAGAGATGAGTACTAAACCATGATTATACTTCCACAAAGTTACAGCTGCGTTACAGAACGTGCTGACAGACAAGATGGGCACCGGATAATGATCATGTGTCGTCTTTATCAATAACATCCACATTGATGCGGGAGGTCATCTCTTGATCTGACTGGACAGTATCTCCACCTACCCCCACTAAGGGAGCGCCAGGTGAAATCTCTACATATATAGGGACACAAATCCCTTCTCAGGTACACCTTAACACGCAAGGCCATATCACACATATTTTACATAACGCGTTACAGAACGCCATGCAAGATAGCATCTTATGCTAGTATACTTGCTCTTCTTCTCCATCATTTGTTTAGTGATAGCACTAACTCAGGCATCGGAGAGCCTTCAGCTGATGGCAGTCAGGGTCTCTGATCTCTATTTCTCCTTCCCTTTCAGGTTCTAAGGCGATCCATCTTCCCCAAAGAAGCTTGAATAACAAATTATCAGTCTCATACTCACCTAATCTAAGTCCGTAATTTTTAGGCACTTACAATTGGCGTCGTCTTTGGGGAAGCCGATCAAAAATGCCATGCCTTTGGAAAAGGCGAAGGATCATCAAAGCCCCGTCACCATCACCAACGATCCCCCCTCGAAAGAGTTCGAGGGAAGGTCTGGTGCGGCAGGCATACGAGGACCTGTAACTCAATTAGGTTCATCAGCAAAGGGGGTGACAACACCTCCCCAGCAAAACGCTCATCCACTGGAGCACCCCCAGCAGAGTGCTACCCTATTGGAGCACCCCCACCATTTTCCACAACGCACCAAACATGGTTTTACCACGGGAGCTTCAAAAAACAAGAAGGAACTCCTTACTTTGTCAGCCCCGACCAGGTTTAGGATATATTATTATTATTTTAACTGTGATTAGTTTCTAAGTGGGATTAGGGGACGATTAGCTTGGATTTTTAGTTAGATTAGAATTTTGGATAGCTTTGGGGAATTTTGAGCGCGTTGAATTCAGTTTGACCAGGCCCAGGGTGGCCCATGTGACACGTGTTAGTATGAGAATTTGATTTATTTGATTTATGAAAAATATGGATTTCGACATTTTTGAATTTGTTATTTTAATCCCAATAACTTTCATGTTAGTTCCGTTTGCATTTGAAACCCATAAATCACGTTTTTCGAGAAAAAGGACAAGACAGTCTTTTCACACCCAAATCTGTGCATAAATTTCGAAATTTGAAAATCATAAGGAAAATATACTTTTTGAAAACTAGATTTTTCAACGATCATTTTTTTCTTCTTCGTTGTTTTCATTCGGGACCTACAAATGATCGATCCAGCCACTTGAAACTTTGGTGCCAATGGGGCCAACAAATGGGCTTAAACCCATACATACAAGAAAACCCACGTTGGGTCTTCTTCTCCTTCATTTCCTGCAACAAACCTGAGAAGACTCCCTTATTTCCTCTCATCTTCACTCCTCTTGCATGTATAGCAAACTCACCCTCATTGGAAAACAAATTTCACCAATCTCTTCCTCATCTTCCAAGCTATCCATTGGTACCATTTTTGTGAGATTTCAGTTGGGTTCATCATCTTCTCCAAGCTCTTCTTCTTGTTTGAACCACCTAAATGTAAGCCATTGCTACCTTGTTGATACCATGTGTCCTTTTAAGCCTATAGAAGCCTCTTAACATTCATGCAAGGTGTTCTCTTGGAGGACTCCATTAATTTCGAATTTTCATGGATTTTAAGCAAGTTTTCATGGGGCTTTTGGTGTAGGCTTTCAGCTGACTGTGTAGGAGTTATTTGGAGTATATTTGAGACCCATCTTGACTTGAGGCAAGTGAATAATCTGGACAAGAGATGCATGCTATTAAGATATTAGTTTCTATACAATTTATGGGTTTGATTTTTGAATTGTTTAGGTTATGAATGATGCCTTATATTTATTGATTTGTTGCTTCAGAAACCAATGTTTTATTGCTCATTACAACATCTGAATTATTATTCTTTGTATCTCAAAGTTTTGGGCTTTCAATGAATTAAAATGCCATGTTATATCAGATTCACTGAATGGAGTGGATTAGTGTATTTGTGGTTGAAATGGATGTGAATTCAGCTGGGAGAAGTACAAACGAATCAAGTGGGAAATGAAGGAGTGAAGGAACTATAAACAGAGGAGGGAGGGGTGCAGCAGTTTTGAACTGGGCGTGCAAAAACTCTGCCTGGCAATGAGCGGGCCTGGCCAGGACCCAGGTTACATTTTCAGGCCTGATTTCAGGCCCATCTCTGGGCTGGTTTCAGGTCCATTTCTGGCCCTATTTCAGGCCTGTTTTCCAGTCCATATCAGGGCCATTCTAGGGCTGTTTTCTGCCCAATTTCAGGCCCAATTTCTGGGCAGTTTCCAGGCCAATTTCAGGCCCAATTTCTGGGCAGATTCCAGGCCTATTTCAAGCCCAACTTCTGGGCAGTTTTCAAGTTATTTCAGGCCCATTTTCTGGGCTGTTTTCCAGCCCATTTCAGCCCCTTTTTCCAGCCCTTTTCCCCCATTATTTGAAGCCCATTTAAACCTCATTGGAGCATGGTAGTATGAAAGGTATACAATGAATTGAATTATTATGAATCGAGAAATTTAAATGGAAAAAATGATGGAGTTGTTGATGTTAGAATTACCCGGGAAATTATTAATTAAGTCTTAATACACACTTACATCTTTAATTGTCGGAGATCTTCAATGACACCAAGCTCCGCATATATTATCGACATTAAGGGTCTAAGTGTATGTCAAGACGACCCGTGGTAAGCCATTAAACCACTATACATTAATTCATTCCAAGTTAAAAAAATTTGTATACTTTCTACAAATTGTTTTGAAATAGATTTGAGTGGTTTGCCACATTTGGAAACATCGGTAAGGCTACTCATCTGATTCGTTCGAATTTGTCAATATGTATTTGTCTGGAGTAGTTCCTTTTATCGATTTTGGAAATGTATTACTATGATTTGATTTGTATCGATTCAGGTTTTGGTTTTGAATGACACCACTAAGCTTAGGTCAACTAGTTGGACTAATCACCCGGCTTGGGATTTTAAAATTATTTGTCAACTGCAGTTTGGATTCTGTTTGTTTGCTTCGGCCATGGCAACGGTTCTGTATTCCGGTCCCATGAGTAGTGGCAACGGCTTCTATTTGTCTGTTCCGACCATTTCATATGGCAACGGTTATTTGTCTGTGTGCTCTTGTTACTTCGGTAATAGGAGAATTTAGCTACATGTGGTTTGCCAATATTTCGATTATTTGTCAGTTAGTTTGAAACATTTAAACTATGAAATTCTTTCATTTGTATAGATTTGGTTCATTTGGTTTACTCTTTATATATGTTTCGTTTCAATTGTATTTTTATGATTTTAAACATGACATTTATAAAACTTGTATACCTTATCTGCTTTATTCACTTGCCAGACCGTCGTGTCTAATACTTTTTTGCTTGGTGTCAGATGTCAGACCCGCAGATTTTGAGGCGGAGCACGCGGTTGAGGCGGTAGAGCCGTCTGTGGAGCGCGAGTGGCAGCTCAACGAAGTCATGTAGACATCGTGTTGGAATTTGAGCTGGGAGAACATTTTGGGAACTTAGTTTATGACCTTATCGGTCTTCTTTTGGGATGTATAAATTAAATATACTTTTGTATTCCTCACAACTTTAACTAACTTTGGGTTATACCCTTTATATATTTCTCTTTTGATACAGAGTTTGTACAATTATCTTATATCTCGTTTGGTTTTTATTTTTGCTACAAGCTTCCGCATGTTATTATTTGTTGTGAATTCGATTAATTGGTTGTGATGGATCGTCTAGAAATCCTTACCGCGGAATCCTGTGGGAAAATAATTAGCGTGTGCGGGCGGAATTTTCGGACCCGTCGCGCCACGTTCCCCGGATTAAGGACTTGATTATTAGGGCCTCGGTCCCGGGGCGTAACATGCTTAGACCGTTGCCCCATGTCCTTATTTTAACAAGGATAATTGTATTTCTCTTCGATCAAAGTAGGACATGGAATGAGCGTTATGATAGTGGATATAAGTTTCTAAAAGAAGTTTTATTGATATGAGTGGGAGATGTTAGACTTAGTGGGAGAGGCCTTGTCATATCACTTGATGAGGGCCCAGCCATTATGACATGTTTGGTAAATAGAGAGGAATCCTTCCATTCCCATCATAGGATTTCTGACAAGAGGAGTCCCTGCATTCCAGGTTTGAAAATCACCTAGGAGGAGTCACTCCTTGTAATTCAAGTGTTTCTTTGCCTTCGTGGATTTGCAAAATTCGATGGGGGAGGTAGAGACGGAAGAATCAATGGAAGAGAGGATCTTTAATCAGTCTGGAGGATTTGGAAAATCCCCTCACCAGAGAGGGTTCCTCTCCAAGAACATTACCCAAGAGCATGTTTGGCAGTAGACGAGAAATTTGTTGATTTGATGATTCTTCACTACCACTGGAACAAGAATTTCTCACTAAGGATTTGTATAGTGTTTGCGATTTTTCGCAAGTATACGGTTGTCTCAAGTAATATAGACTATGAAAGTCCGAATATTGTTCCCACGAGGATCGTTACAAGAGAAATAACAATGATTAATGAAAAAGAGTATCAACTCAAATATAGCTAACAAATGCAAATGGAGATAACAAAAACAAGAAACAAATAATAACAAGGAAAATTAAAAAAAATGCAAACTAAAAGAAAATAAGAAACTAGATAACAAAGAGATGTTAGTAGAAATAGAAGAACTCAAGTGAGAACAAGGTTAGTAACAAAGTTAATGAAAAAAGAAAAATAACAAGGTTAATAACAAGAACAAATGAACAATGTTAGATAGATCAAATGAGTAAGTGTGTGAAAATAAGTGAAAGATCAAGATAGAAATAAACTAAAAGCATTAATGAAAACTAACTAATAAGGAGAACAAGATAGAAAATGAGTGGATAAAAAGAAATGTGCTAAAAGTGTAAAATCAAAGGTGGAATAAAAACAAACACATAAAAGGTATGAACAAATAAGCTAATGGATATGATGGTGTGGATAGAGAAATGGAGTATGAGAATTAAAACAAGTGAATAAGTGTGTGGGAATGTGAATACAATCAAACTAAAGTAATTAAAATAAGCAACAAGCAATACTAATAGATAGATTGAATCATCTAAAATCCACTAAGTGACACTAATCCAATGCTAATGCTCTTCTATTTTCCCAAACAAATACTCAAATCTAATGACAAAACAATACTTAGATTTGGAAAATATAACTTTAAAGCTCTAAGATAGAAATTAACAATCTAATAGCTAAGATTTTCTTCCCTTCATAAAAGAAAATATTCCTAATGACTATCTATCAAAAGTAAGCATAAACCATCAAAAGATATTAACTCCTAAGCATGATTTATCAAACCTAAGCATAGATAGTAAAAAGAATGCTAAGAAACAAATTAAGCATGGAAGGTAGCACATTGCAATAAAGAAAAATCTATTCTAACATGTTAAGCACATAAACAAAGGGAATAAAGAGCATAAGCAAAATGAATAGTATTAACTTAGCTTCATCTAGAAGATTCAATCAAAGTGATTAGTCACCCATTGGAGAAGACAAAACTTTCATTATAAATCGTCAAATTTTACAAAGCTTTCATCACTTTATCTCTACAATTGCTCTCAATTACACAAATAGCTTAAGTAAAGTGGAGGAGGCTCTCCTTGCTTGTGTAATGCCTAGAGCTCTCTTCCTTATATAGAGACATTTACCTTGCTCTTTTTGGTTTCTTTCCAATGAGGGACTTCACAAAAATGAAAATATGAACATATGGATGTGATTCCCATGTTAGGAAATAGTTCCCATATTAATGTGCGATTTTGACCCCCGAAACGTCCGAATTGGAAAAAATGTTGTGAAATATGATTTGTAGATCTTAGAACAAGTTTTCCAATGCTTCTGAGATCATCTCAATCGGACACCCGAGTAAAAAGATCGGACACCCGAGTAAAAAGATATGGTCAAAATATCATCCCAGGTCTTTCATTTTTCTTCTTATTATTGGCCTATCTTTATATTTCTTCATCCAATTGTCTTTCAAACTTGTACTTACTCTCTTTAACTCTTGAATCTCAACTTTAATCTTCAATTAACACCTACAAAGAGAATTTAACATAATTGAGAGTATTTTTAACATATTTTGTATGGAGGCCATTGGAACTCATATAAATGCATACAAATGGTCATCTATAATGGAAAGATATGCGCAAAGCATGATGGGAAGGAACTTTATTATTTTTCTACTAAAAATAGTGTTTTGAGTTCTTTTATCTTTGAAAACTCATAAAATGATGCTATGAAAATGTCTCTTTTGTGAACTCATCATATAGCTAAGAATTTCACTTGATATTGGTGTGTATCAATGCATATGGTTAATAAAAATAGGGATTGGTGTGCAAATCCATATAAGTAAAGATTTTCATTCGTCCAAATCATTATGAATTTACAATTGCCAAACATGGTTTTTCATATCTTTAGGAAAATAAAAAATCTTTTTCCTGAAGATTTGGTTTCCAAACATGACCCTTTAGTCTTTTCCTTGCTGTCACCTTGAATCCTCTTTTGTGCTCATTCATAGGGCTGTTCATGTTCATGAGCTGGGTTTGACCTGGCTGTGCAATAAAGTTACACATGGTTGGCTCATTTAGTTATCAGGTCCCCAAACCATGAGCTTGAAACAAAGGCCTATGCCCAACCTCATTTGTAAAAACAACTCTTCTTTTGATCCGAATGGCATTTGGATGGGCTGCATCTAGGTCCTTCTTGAGCCTTGTTGTCGAGTGAGTAGAGGAAATCGTCAGGGGGTTTGAGAGAGTAATTGGACCTTTCTCATAGTGGCAACGATGATCTTCCTCTCTTTAGAACTCGACTACCACCATAAATATGTAGAACAATCCATTTCCAGCATATTTAGAAACAATCCATGATCATCATTCCTTTATTTCACCCTCCATTATCTCTATTCAGCCCATATGAAATTGGTAAAGCCAAATAAGTCAATGCCAACTTATCAATGCTTGTATATTCTGCCTAGCTCAGCCATTCAGCTCATATGGATTTGGTAAGCAAATCCATGTTGACCTTTCAATGACTGTATAATCTAGCCATGTGTTAGGCTCCATCCCGAGTTAATCCCAATTAACTCTAATTAATTGAACTCAAGACTAATTAAGCCGGGTTACGTGAAGTAATGGTGAGTTATCATCAAATGAAGTTGACGTAGCCTAATGTAGGCTTAATGAAATGTTAGACGAGATTAAGAACTAAATTGAATTGAAATGGAGCTTAAACAAGCAAGTGAAGGACTTTTTCGGAAATACGGTTTTATACGTATTTGATTGAATACGGAAACTCTTGATACCCGCATGTGTATCTCGACGAGTACGCTAACTTTCATAAAAGACTTGAAGGGATTCGACGAGAAATGAACCAAATGGACCTTGATTTGACTTGAAATGAAATTAATGAGAATTATTGGGCTTAAATGCAAAATAGCCTTTTATATAAGTTAAGATGAATCCATTGAATGAATTCATCTTCAGAAAAACCCTAGGCACAGCCGTTTCTTCTTCTTCTTGCAATTTCTTCCCTTCTTTCTTCATTATCAAGAGTGAATTAGAGTGCTTCATGTGAAGAGGAGTTGATCTTCTTCCTATGCTCCATCATCTTCTTGAGTTTTCTTAAACTTAGAGTGGAAAGAGTGGATTTTTATCTTAAATCCAAGCTAAGCAAAGATCAAAGCTTCATTTAAGGCAAGTTATGCATGTATTTATGTTGTTCTAGTGTTTTCATTGATTTTGGTGGAACTACATGGTGAATCAGATAATATGATGAATTATGGGTTTTAAAACCCTAATTAGATTGTGTATTATTGTTTAGATTGATTGGAAATGGATGGTGTGTGTGGATGGGACAGGAGGTCCCATTGTTCTTGCAGGTTGTAGAGGAGTAATGGAGAAATGGGTGTAAAAGAAGAGAGAAGGAATCAGAATTTCGGAGTCAAATTCTGGACAGTTCGCTTGAGCGACCAAGGCTCTGTTTCAAGGAAAACTCGTCCTGGACCGGTCGCTCGAGCGAACATTAAAATGCGGTCGAGCGACCATCGTTCTGTGAGGTGTCCGCTCGAGCGAACTTTATTCGCTCGAGCGAACCTAATACAGAAACACACATTAATAGTAAAGTGGAAATTTTGGCCAATCGCTCGGACCGAGTTTTGGAATTTTGCGAGAACTAAGATCGCTTATGTGGTCATCAATGCTTCTCGTATAGTTAAGTGATATGTAAATCTCCATAAGTGTTAACTAGGGTTATCCTAATGCATAATCAACTAGGTAATGTCATCAAAAGGAATACTTGCATTGATAACCATAGTTGCACTCAGGGGTTGGTTAGAGAATGGGTTAGAGACTTGCTTTAGAATGAGAATGAGATTGGTACGAATTGTTACAGGGTCTGGCACTACCTAGTGGTTTCCGAACTCCTTATTGAATTGAACTGAAATGCGAATTGAAATGAAATGACTATTCCTACTACAGTAGATGAGATTGGGGTGTTCCGGAGCCCGTGGTGACACCAGTGATCTCTGATCAAGACACTGAGAGATCCCACCTTATTGGACCGAAAGGTCATTGACTGAAAAGTCATACACTGAAAAGCCATTAATAAAGGTTGAACCTAATGAATAAATGAATATGCATATCTTCCTTTTGGAAGATTAAATGAATAGAATGGAGTTGAAACCAATGCTAGTGTAGTTGCCATATTCTTGTCATTGTTATTTATGTTTCTTATGAATTGTTTAGCTCTGTTAACCAATGAATTGCTAGGACATTATGAATATGCTATAAATGTATGTATACCTTGTTGAACCGTCGTGTTCACGGTATTACTAATGATATTACAGGCTCAGTTGCCCGTGCCGGTCCCTCAGCGACCGTCCCGCCAGCGGAGGAGGCCCATTCGCTACCTCCAGGAGGTTTAGCTGAATGGACGTGATCAGAGAGCAGGTTCATTGGAGTCTTTTGGAAACTTTTTAGAAATGTTTTATAGATTCATTTTGGTATTGTATGTACTGTATATGATCTCCCCTGCATTGTATTTAAATATGCAGTGGTTGATGATAGAAGAACTGAAATGATGTAGAGTTCAAGTAAATAGTTTGATTCATTTTGTTAAATGGTTGTCAATGTATATTACTGTATATTCCGCAACTGTACATTGACAGGTGCGTATGCAAGATCCCTGGTAGATTCGTTTTAACTTCGGTTAATTCGGGTTTACGGGAGTAAGTATGATTACATCGCGACCCGGGAGTTAACCTTAATGACTCTGATCTCGGGGCCGGGTCGTGACACCATGATAACCTTCCTAATCAAGATTTGGTGTTGAGTTAAGGAGGGCAGAATTGGAGCCTGCCCAGGGGCGGACCTAGGCCCCCTCTCAAATCTTTATTTCCTATATTATATATGCTTTAGTTAGTTTATATATTAATTTTATAACAAGTGCCCCCCCCCCCCCCCGCCCCGAATTTTTCCACAAAGTAAAAAAAGAAAAGTACAAATCGGCGCTTCATCTCCTTGACTCCTCATATGATGTCTCCCAAAGCCAGAACCCTAAGTCCCTACTCCCTAACATTCTAATAGGATAATAGGAAGAAGGATGCTGTGCAAACTTCTAGACTCACACAAGTCACAAGGGAAAAGCGCAAAAGAAAAAGAAGAAGAAGGGAAAAGAAGAAGAAGAAGATTAATCGTTGCCCGTCGGCTTGCTGCTTGCGTGTTGCTTCGCCAGACCGCCGCCCGCCCACCGGCCTGCCTGACTTCTTGCCAACGTGCTTCACTGCCCGACAACCTGCTCCAACGCCTGCCGGCCTGCTTCGCCACCCGTCGGCCTAATCAGATCAATTTGTGTGCGCCTGTGCTGCAGCCTGCAGGTAAACTTCTACCATTTACTATTTGTGTTTTTTTCTTTTCTTCCACATTAATTTTATACTTACAGAAACAAATCCTAGGTTACTAGTGGTTTGTGTTTGCTAATTGCTAGTCAGTTGAGACTACAACTGAACTATTATGAGCATAATGTAGTTCGACATAAAGACTTCAAAGAATTGTCAACTATTTCTGAATAGTGCAAATAGTTGGTAAGGACTAGAAGATCAATAATATACTAACTTGTTTTTAGAGTGATCGCGCTTGTGCTTACTCTTCTAGTTTCACTGCAACTACTGAACGATCATTTGCAGCCATGAGCCTTATTAAAACTAGACTTCACAGCAAAATGGAGGATGAGTTTCTCACAGACTCTTGTCTTGTGTACATTGGGAGGAAAATTGCGGAGAAGTTTAGCATAGATACAATCATTGAAGACTTTCAAGATTTAAAAGAACTTCGAGTTCCATTTTGATAGATTATGGACGTTGGATGTCAGCTAGATCTTGGTTAAGTTTTACAAACCCACCCGGCCACCCCCCGCTTTAGAGGAGAAGGCTCTGGTTTTCTAGGAGGTTTTGCCAGTTCAGGAGCTCATGTTGTCGTTTCGGGTGCTGATCTCCAGCTGAACACCTTTTTCTATCTTACCAAAAAGTCAACTCCACTTCCAAGCTACCATTAATTTTACCCGTGGCTTTCACTTATTCTTATTATACAAGTAAATTTACCAAACTGCCCCTTCATGTGTATAGAAACCATTTGCAGTCTTGACATGACCCTAAGATGGAGAAAAAGATACTGATGTGAGAGTTTATACAAGTCAAATGATCCGTGCTAGTGTCAATGATCTAGAATGGATTTGTAGAGAACGAGACACTAGATTGTAAAAAAAAAAAAAAAATTATGTACCTGATTGAACATGAATAGATTGAGATGTGCAAGGAGATTGTCCTTCAAATGCCATGAGACGATGACAAACCTCTTCATCTCATCCATGAGAGCATTGATGGAATCGTCAAAGAGATATTATGACGTGAGGTTCTTTAACAAATCTTCTCGCCATTTTTAAAGACGATCAACAACTGGATCACACTTGCACAATCTTCCAATCACCTAGAAACAGATTACCCCTGTTTGACTTGGATCACACATCCCTTTCAGCAGAACAAAGTTCTTTAAAACCACCAACTGCAGGTTTCACTAATCCAAATAAAGACCACAAAATCATAATCAAAGCCAGAAACTGTCACAGCAGTTCAGTGGCATCCACAAAGCTTCCATCACATGATCCAATGATCATCTCCACATCTTCAACAGACTTCACGAATCTGCACAATAACCAAAATGCTAGACCAGAAGTCCAACTTAAATAAAAAATGCAACATGAAAACTGAGCCACGGGGTCCTGACATCGAACGGTAAAAGATATACGGCAAGCTAAATTGTTTCATTTTTGCTGTTGTATCACAAAACTTAAGTTGTAACCACTCAGTTAGGAAAAACTGATCAGATTCATCGTGCATGGCTCCAATACCATATAGATCAAGAGGTTTGGCTCCATGCGATCCTCTGTTGGCACCCCTTAGAGTAGTATCAGTAAATTTGCAAATATCCATTCGGCTGGCTCGAAAAAATTTGAGGCCTAAAGCGACAATCCTTAATGAAGCCTCAAATTTTCTATTCTTCTCTCTATCTCTCTCTTTTAAGTTTTGAGTACCCGGATTCGTATTTTCTAATAGACATATTTATCATTTATAAATAATAGCTAATAATAGTTACAAATAAAATGAACACTAACTATAATAAACATACAATACAAGATTGGAATTAAAAAAAGTCCTTAAAGCATAGAATAATAGAGCCGAATTTAGTTATTTATCATTGTTGGCCACAAAAATTGTAGATATAGATGAGTTTAGAATTTGATACAGCTTTGTCAATATGAAAAAAAGAAGAAGAAGAAGAAGATTATAATTGAGCCAATGAGTTATGATTAACATATATTATCAAAAATATATTTTAAGAAATACCCACATATATTAAAACATTTCCACATATATCATTAAAAAAAAAAGACAAAACCAAATCAGTAAGTCCTTAAAGAAGATTGCTTTAGAAATAATAATAAAAAGTAGTTACAGAAAAAAAACAATTTATGAGAGAGACAGAGAGGGTAAGAGAGTTTAAGAGTACCTAAGATGGAAAAGTGTTGGTGGGGATTATTAAATTTTTTTGTAGAGATGTTTTAATATGGCAAAGAAACACTAATCTATAAAGAAACGTTCATTTGAAAAACCTCACATGTGAGGTGGTAGGGAGGTTGAGACTTGTTGGGATTTAAAAGGACACTATCGAGAAAAAGAAGAAGACATTGTTTTAATACTTTTTTGGAATGTGAAAAAATGGCTTTAGTGAGACGTGATACTAATTACTATTATAAGGCCTTACTTTTTGGGGAGAAAGAAAAACTATCGCAGTTGCTTTAATGCTTTTTTAGAATGTGAACAAAATGCCTTTAATAGAATGTGATACTATAGGACCTTATATTTTGGGGGCTTAAAGTAATGACTTTTCTTGCCTTATGGTTGAACCACCCCAAGTGAGTCATTTTAGTAATCGTTGAACTTGGGCATGAGATCTTGCCCCAATATCAAGTTAAGATTTGGTTTGGTTAAAGAAGACAGAAAAGAATCTAGAAGAAAAGTCAAGTTGAGATTTGGTGTGGTTAAAAAAGACAACTGAATTTAGAAGAGAGATGGAAGAGGAGTGAACGAATTTTCAGATTTGTTGTGAAAAAGAGGACAAAATTATCTAAAAGAGAAGATATAGATACATACCTGTCTATACACATACAAAAAATTTATTATGAGAACTGCCATAAATTCTATGAGGACTAGTTTGTGGAGCCCACACCGACCAATTTATTAACAATCTACAATGATTTTAGCATTGATCTTTGGGGCCTTAGTATATATATTTAAGGATCTGATTATATTGATTTTTGGGTCATCCATAGTCGACCACGCATGACCTCCATTATTGGCATGCGTCGAGGCTGGCCATGCATAATCCATGCAAATGCCTTCCCATCCCCCTACCTTCATGATTGAGATGCTTCAGGGTGTGCCCCAGAAAAAAAAATGGTTCTTAATTAGAAAAGTGAAACTGTTCTCACATGACCAGAGTCCCACATGAGGGTTTCATGCTTCTGGTTTACATGATTCCCAATCTCAAGTATTGAAATGCTATCGGGAAAATGTTGTTTAAAAAAAGTTTGATAAAATGTTGCAACATTTTATAATATCAGCGTTATATGGACACTGTTGGCTGCATTAGAATTTTTGTGTGATATAGGCATAATTTGTTTCTCTACTACTTTCAAAGTATATAAAAGGGTTTTTTTTTTTTTTTTTGGCTTTGCAGAAGGGTGTTCCAGATGTTGCATGCCTCAGTTCTATGGTCTGCATGACCCTCTTATTTAGGTGAGCCTCCATCTCCATGGATAACAATCTGGTCGTCAAAGGTGTTCTCTTGAGGAGCCTGCCAATCAAATGAGAAATCAAATTGGCTTGTCGCTGTATGATCTATTTATAGTAGTTGAACTAACAGTAACAGTGCGCTGTGCATTGACAAATGTGGCAACTAGGTGAAGTACTAATTATGGGTTGGTTCAGTGTAGTTTCTTGATTTGATTTCATATGTATGTATGATGGTTACAGTTTTGCTTTTTATGCATCTAGCTACCAAATGCTTCGGTTAATGGGCATTTTGGCTTGAGGAAAACAACTAGGTGAACTGAGTCTTGAACCTTCATGTAGTGTAGTAGGTTTGAAATATCAAAATTCTATGGTGAACTAAGATCTTGAACTAAGAGTTCATTTAGTAAATTGTACGTGCACAATAACGGCCTTGTGCTATCCCGGTATTCATGAGCACTCTAAAGAGTAGCATAATCATCTCATAGGAAGCAACCTGACTTCCACACTCATATAAGTGTTTTCTATCAAGGGTGCTCATGCACAACACCCCGCTTATAAAAAACATAGAGTATCACCGACTAATATACATGATATGAACATTTCACACCATAGGAATGAGTATATACACAAGCAATGAGAGTTTTGAAATGTTCCACATTTGCCACCCAAAGACAACTTTGTTTTTCCCATTGACCCCGCTCCATGGGATCTTCAACCAAACGGGTTGGGTGTCCATTATTGGTGACTTGTCCTTTTTAGGCTTAAGTCTCATTCCCCTCGATGTAGACGTTACTTGCTCTATAGCAAGTCCCTTAATTAGTAGATCGGCTAAATTATCCATCGATCTCACAAAATCAATTGCAATCACTTCTAGCTTGAGTAAATGTCTCAACAAATTATGCCCCAGACGAATATGTCTGGATTTACCATTATAGGTCTTATTACTTATCTTGCTTATTGCAGACCATAAGTTGCTATGGAGGGATATGGCTGGTACCGGCTTATTCCACAAGGGAATGCCGGTCAATAGGTTCTTCAGTCATTATGTTTCTTCTCCAACTAAAGCCATACTATTGATCTCTAACAAGGTAGTCTATGTATACAAAAGAATATTTATGATAGTCTATGTGTACTCGTGTTTGGGCTGAGAACAAGACTAGTAAGTTCTCCATTAAAAGTGCTTATATGGTAGCGCTAAAGCTTTGGAAATGGAAAAATTCTAACACTGGGGAATCCTTTCGTTCAGGTGACTGTAGAAAATTTTGGATGAGACTATGGAATATGAAGATCCCGAATACAATTAAATTTTTTTGCCTGGAAAGCATGCAAGGACATATTACCAACCAAGAAAATCCTGCTAACCGCCATATTTTAATCAATAATGCTTGTGATTTTTGAAAGGTTGGAGTTGAAGACGGTATGCATGCTTTGTGTTCTTGCCGTCATATCATAGAGATGTGAAGGGAGTTAATTCTGGGGGTGGGGCTAAAGGTTGGGATCTTTTTTTGATGAGATAAAAGCATTATTGAAATGGATTCATAAGATTGAAGTACAACAAGTGAGTAGAGTCAGGAATGCAGTGGCTCACAAGTTAGCTAAGCATGCCCAGTTTGTCAAAGATATAGCTTTGTGGTGGTACTGTGCTGTGCACCAGATCTGATCAAATAACACGTAATTGCGGATTCTACTATGACTTCTCAATAATATTATTTGAGAATCTTTTATAATAAAAAAAACTTGAAATTGGCTCAATACTTAACAACCATTTATTTTGCCCAAACACTTTAAATAGGAGAAAAAACAACCGGATCACCTTTATTGAAGAACAATAAGGCCATAAAAATGAACTCCAAGGGGCAACTCAATTAGCTTAGGACCACAGATTGCTCTTGGAGGTTGAGGGTTCGAAACTGCAATACCATACTGGGGCCACATGGGATTTACCCGCTCCTCCTGGGCCCATAGGGATTAGTCCAGCCCAAAGGGCTGGGATACCCTCCACTATCAAAAATAAAATATCATAATGCCATAAAAATGTATCAAAATTGAGGAATTACAATACCCTTATATCAATGTCTTCCTTGAAGATACTTGGCACCACCTCCATACTAGACCTATTGTATTTTGTTTTGGGGCCTGTTTGTTTGCATGAAATTGAATTGAACAACTATTTGTCCAGAAGGCCCACATCCAACCATTAGAAAAGCCCTTTAAAAGGTCCTCTTCCATTTTAGAAGATACACAATGAAAAACTAAGAACAACTATATATGGATGGCTTGGAATGCTTGGGTCTATCCAATGAACATCAATTTTGTGGCAACATTCTCTTCGTCACTCCCACTCTTCAATTTATTTGCATTTGATTACAAAATGTAAGGTGGCAATATAAATGCAATCCTCTCTAGAATTACTAAGCTAGTAGCTGAGTGTTCATTTCCGACCTCCACTTGATTCATTATAGCTAGAGAGATAATTTGATGATCATTTGGGAATCCACATTTATTCCTCCAGTTTTTTTAACATTTTTAGAAATCAAATTCTTCCATTTCCTATGAATTCAATTACATGAAACAAACACCCCAATTTGTTTACATAGAATACATAGGAGTTCGTGGTTAAATAAGCTTCATCTTTAAGGGGTTTTTTTTTTTTGGTTAAAAAAACTTTAAGATTAATAAAGAGGTGAGGGGCGAAGGTTACGAGATCAAGGGTGAAGGCCGGAATGTAGCGATGTAGAAGGGACCTTGACTTTCCTTAAATCTGAATTACTAGGGTGATGATTTGAAATCCATCACCAATCCGTGGCTATTAAAAATTGATCTGATCTGATCCGTGGAGGACCGGATTGGATTAGTTTAATCCGTTCAATCAGTTGAATCTAATGCTAAAGAAAGATATCAAACATGTTGTAAAGAGTTTCAACATACAAGCAAACAATCCACAAAAAAAAAATACACATTACAAATATGTTTTTTTTTCCCGGAAGCTACCCAATTGATCAATACAAAAGAGTTATTTTTATTTACATTACAACCAAAAGAGTTCTAATCAACAAATAAAGCCAAACATGATGTTAAATTCATAAAAATCACACTCCATCTATTGAAACCTTGAACTCTTACATTTTGACCCCTAAGTTTCTTCATCTTTTATATTTAGACCTCTTAACTTATATTTAGACCCCTTAAGTTTTTTTATTTATATTTAATGTCAACAGATCGGATTGAGTCCGCGGATTGAGGGTGAAATCCGTCACCGATCCGTTGCTAACATATTACAAGATTTTCAATCCATCACCAATCTGTTTACCTTCGAATCGGTTAAAAATCCACAAATCAGCTCGGATCAGATCGGTTTTACGGATCGGCGGATTTTTTGTGAACCCCTAGAATACATAGGAGTTCATGGTTAAATAAGCTTCATGTTTAAGTCTTTTTTTTTTCTGGATAGAAAAAATTTAAGATTAATAAAGAGGTGAGGGACGAAGGTTATGAGATCAAGGTGAAGGCCAGAATGTAGCGATGTAGATGGGACCTTGACTTTCCTTGAATTTGAATTATACTAAGGTGATGATTGGGATTTCATTTTTCATTTTCCCTTCATTCTATTTCTGCAAAAGGAAAGGATATCTAACGCTCATTTTTAAATAGCCCCTTTTCATCTTTATTTTTAATCACTTAAGGCATGAGTTCCTATGTATTCAACTCCCAGATATTATAGGCAAACAAATAAGAATATTCTCGATTGGCTCTTATTGATTTGTCACATTGACCAAACACCAAGACACTTCACACCTATGTCCATCCATTCATAGGAATTATTTTCAATGTTACAAAGAAAAAAATAGCCAATAATATTACTGTGTATGTTTTTGAAGTCTGAAATGGTTTTCACAATTTTATGTTCTTATATAACTTCTATAACTAATGGACGTGACCTGGTAATATTTGTTTTGCAAGTGGTAAAGTAATTTCGACTACCATAAATTTGACTCAACCATGTAATGGTTGGTCAATGTGAAAAAGTAAAGTTCCGACCACCAAAAAGGCTTACTTTTACTTTACCAGAACCCAAAAAAAAACCTACCTCGTAAGAGTAAGGTAGTTAGTTTACCACTTGACTTCACATCTCTCTGTACGTTACTTTACCTCATGAAAATAAAGACATCTTTACTTTATGAGAAAGTATACTTCATTTTATCTGAACATGATCTTTTTCATTGATTTGGTATTTATTTTACCTTACTTTACTGATAAATAGAGCAAACATGTCAAGCATGCCACAAATTCTACTTTTGTGGGAAAGTTGCATGCAGTGACAAACTCCTTATAACTTAGCCATAAAACCATCCCAGCTAGATATCCAAGTGTCTTTATAGCCACCATAATTTTTAATAGTACCTACTACTTTAAGTTGAATGATATACCTCTATGTGAGCATATAATCATATAGGAGTTACAAATGCACATGATCTTGCTTTCTATTCTTCCAAAATTGATCTTTGCATGTGTGTTCACCCGCATAATTGACACGACCTGAGCTCGAGATTTTGATTAATCCGAGATAACCCCGTGTCGCGTCACATACTTACTCCCATGAACCTCAAACACATTAAAATTCACAAGGGATATCAAATACATATTATACGGAATATCAAAATATATACATTCTTTGTAAAACAAAATTTAGTTACACTATGTACAAACCAATCACTTGCATATTTAAATACAATGCAAGGATTTAAAGTGTGAAACGTATTCCTAGAGATTTCCATAACAAAAGTTTTCCTTTTTAATTTCATTTCAATATCATAATCATATGATATTGTTTCACTTCCACTCAACTAGTCCTCCTGGAGGAACTGGATCGGACATCTTCGCTAGCATTGTGGCCTCAGAAGGGCCGACATGGGCAGCTGTGCGACTGTGCCTATAATGTCATCAATAACACTATGAATTTGACAATTCAGCAATGTATAAACAATCACATAATTGTATATGCTAAATAAACATTTAATTCATTTAACTCATTATTAGACCAGTACAAATTCAATTCACAATCAATAAGAGTCTTTTTATTTGGCAAACTACTATAGCATTTCAATTTCAATTCATATTCCATCTTCCATAAAAAGGAAGGATTCCCATCTTCCACACGGAAGGATTCATATATTGTGGGACTTATCAGAGTCCGGGCCATGGACAATTGATAACACCATGGAGTTCCGAAACACCCCAAATAATCTGCTGCAGCAGAAACTGCTCTAATGAGCTTACAGAAATCACCATGCAGTGCCAGACTCAAAAGTAACAATATAATAATTCCGTTCAATTACAATTAACGGATTCAATTCAATTTCGATTTACAATCCAACTTGGACACAATTCAATGTACCAATTCCCATTATTTAATACCAACCATTATGGTGTAATCTTCAGTTATTTAATGTACGTGTTATTCTCAATGACATCACAGTTTATGTGAATTTTGTACATTAAAGTCCTCTTAATTAACACCCATGGTGGTAAAACAACATTGCTAGCCTTGATATGATCAATAGGCTTTATCTTTAAAACTCAGAAATAAATTCTGAAATTATACTAATCCCGTACAATTCATCAATGTATTATCAATTAGCTTTGGAAGCTAATATTATCGTTAAATCACAAGTATTAGCTTTGGTTAGCCTTTTTGGTTAATATACACTTCATTTTGGATTAAAATCCAAAGATAATATTTTATGAAAATAGTAATAAACTCCTTATTCACTAATCGTACTATAATTAGTCTTTAAACTAATTTTTATAGACCATTCATGGTCCTAAAACCAAGATTTGATTCAAAAAGAACCAATTTCGTCCCAGTTAAGAGACTGTCCGATCGATCGGACCTGCAACGAAATCAGTTGCAGATTTCTAAAACCGACCTCTTTCTCCATTTCTTTCAAAACCTGCACATAAATTGGGACCTCCTGTCTCCTCCTCATTCATCATTCATTCATATAAACCCTTCTCCAAACATCCATTCATCTAATTAATCCATACCATCAATCAAACCCTAAGAATATGACAAAACCAAAATTACAACAAAACTCAATAAAAACCACATCCATTAGCATATAAACATAAATATCTATTTATACTTGCCTTATAGTAGAGGTGATACAAAAACCCCTTTCTTTCAATCTCTATTTGATTCAAAATCACCAACCTCCAAACCCTAATTCCATGAAAACACCAAGAACAGTTCCAAAATAGAAATTCTTGAGTTGATTGTTTTAAACAACTACTCTAATCACTCAATAGTTTGAAAATTCCACAAAGAACTTAAATCTACTTACTTGTAGCTTAACAAGGAGAGATTCTGTGATTTGTCTCAAACTTTCACTTCAAGGAATGAAGCAGAAGATGAAGAAGAAGATGAGAATCACCAATCGTTTCTCCAAAAACCATTTACAAGCTTTTCCTTTGACAAAGAAGAATGAAGAAAAGAGGAAGAAATAGCCTAAGGTCTGCACTTCAATATTCTTTTGCTGAAACTGTCGATGTACTCATCTCTGGGTTCATTTAGAACTTTATAGAACATAAAATTTTGCAATTGAACCCTCTCCAACATGCTTAATTCCATTTTTAGTCAAATGAAGACCCGTTTGACTCATTTCAGGTCAAATAAAAATGTATGTATTATCAAAATTGTTGCACTCGTCAAAATACACATGTTGGTATCAAATTTCACCGTATTCAATGAAATACACAAAAACCCGTATTTACGGAAAAGTCCTTAATATCACCAATTTGAGTCTAAAATCAACTCAATTAAGTCAGTCTCTTCCAAACTTGTTCATTATGCTTAATTCATCTATTTGAGACTAATTCGACCCACATCAGTCGTTAATCACCATTAAATTGATTAATTATGCTTAATATGCATTAATCTCGATTAATTATAGTTAATCTTGATTAACTAGGGATGGAGTGTAACAATAATCTTGGAGTGACCCAATGATTTGGAATGAGAATTCCCATTTTCCATATAAAGCACTAAACAATACAATAAGAATCTCAAATTTTCCATCCTTTAAAGTGAGAAAAAGAAGAGCAAGAAAGGAGAGAATCATTTCAGAAACTAGAATTGACTCTCAAGTCGGTTCCAGGGTGTCCATCCTTGCCTTTGAATTGTGCTGGGCGAACCCAACATGATCGATCTCTAGTAGATGATTTCAAATCTCCACATGCACAAATCAGATTCCCATTCATAGAGGCCTGAATTTGATCCAGCTCATTCATAATTACAATTGGGAATCACTAAAATACCCGACCTCAAACATCAACACTACTAAAACATAGAACACGACCTTTAAACCTCTCCTTAACCTCACAACCATCAGGAATGAAACTCCAAATCATACTAAAAAGGTAAAAGTAAAACTCCTAATCATACTTAAACAATGACTAGCAGCAAACAATCTAACAGGGGAGACCTTTTCTTACTTCAACATGATTATGGCATGAAAATCATGTGTCCAATAATAGTAAGTGCCCCTAAGGTGGTGTGCCTATTTCGAAATTATTTAATTATTCAATAAAAATAAATATATAAAAAGAAGCCATTGAATCTAACTTAACAATAAAGAGGATTCTGGCTTAATCTGCTACTAAATAAGAAGAGATTAGAAAGAGTAAATGATGGATTCGGATGCGGAGGCTCCGACACTCGGCTGGAGATCTATGTGCGTTCCGGCGATTGGGAAGCTCCGCGGATCTCTTCGCCTCTTGTCTTTCCTATGGGATGGAATAATGTCAACCCTAGGGCTCCCTTATCTTTTATAGACAAGTCCCAAAGAGTCACACTTACTAGAGACTTATTCGCCAAGAAACCCACATCCACTAATCCTATTGGGAGTCTTATTAGTGGGACTAGATCAAGTATTACATTAAATGGGATTCTATTCTCTGCTGGCATCAGCCCTGCTTGATCTGACGTGGGACCCGTGGCATGCGGGCCACACAACTTTCTACAATCTCCCACTTGGCACGAATGCCATGTACATCAAACATATCTCAGTCTCATACGCATCACATGCCTTGCAAAAATCTCTGCAGGCAAAGCCTTGGTGAGAGTATCAACCATCAATTCCTCTGAAGGCATATAAAATATTTCTATATCATTCTTTTCAGCCTTCTCTCTGATAAAGTGATACTTTATCTCAACATGTTTTGATCGGCTGTTGAACTTTTGCTCATCCACCATGGATATTGCAGATGTACTATCTACATTCATTAGGATAGGCTCTTTTTCTCCAATTATTTCCTAATCAGTTAGGAAATATTTCAACCAAAGAGCCTCCTGGACCACTGTACTGCAAGCTATATATTATGCTTCGGCTGTTGATAAAGTCGTAGAGGTTTGTTTCTTACTACCCCAAGAAACCGCACCTCCTCTGAGGGTAAACACATAGCCGGTTGTTGACTTTCTCTGGTCTAAATCACTGGCCCAATCTACATCTGAGTAGCCGCGCAGTTCCAGGACTTCACCTCGATAACACAGGCGAAGATTCATTGTTCCTTTGATGTACCGCAGAATCCTCTTAACCGCATACAAATGCTGTAATCCTAGGTTACTTTGGAGTCTGCTTACAAGACCCACGGCGAATGCAAGGTCTGGTCTCGTACACAGCATCGCATACATGATGTTGCCCATAACTTGAGCATAAGGTTTCATTCTCATCACTTCCTTATCCTGCTCGTTTGTGGGTCCCTGATCGCTGGACAATTTTATGCTCTTGCAGATGGGAGTGTCAATTGGTTTACACATAGCCATATCAAACCGTTTCAATACAGTTTCCAAATAGGATTTTTGTGATAAAGTCAATAGCCTATTCGGACAATCACGGGTTATTTCAATGCCAAGGACATACTCTGCCTTACCCATGTCTTTCATCTCGAATCTTGATTTTAACCATTGTTTGATTTCGTTTATGGCTTCCAATTGATCACCAACGATCAAAATGTCATCTACATATAATGACAAATATAAGTAACTACTCCCACTGCGTTTAATATAGAAACATGTGTCTGCTTTATTGGGGACAAATCCTATTTCACCTATGGCCTGGTGAAATTTTCTATACCATTGTCTCGTGCTCTGTTTTAATCCATACAATGCCCTATTTAGTTTGTACACGTTGTCCTCGTGACCTTGCACCACAAACCCCTCGGGTTGTTTCATATAAATTTCTTCTTCTAATTCGTCGTTCAAGAATGTAGTTTTCACATCCATCTGGTGCAATTCAAGGTCACGACATGCTACCAATGCCGCTAAGGTTCGTATGGATTGAAATTTTACAACTGGAGAAAACATCTCCTCGTAATCTATTCCTTCCACTTGAGTGAATCCCTTAGCTACTAGTCGTGCTTTATATTTATCTAAGGATCCATCCGACTTTAGTTTCTTTCTAAGAACTCATTTATATCCAATGACTTTTCGATCTTTTGGAAGATCAACCAATTGCCATACTTGGTTCTTTTCAATTGATTCTATCTCCTCTCTCATAGCCTCTAACCAACATTGCGCATCCTGCGCTTTGATCGCTTGAGAGTAGGAATCTGGATCCAAGTCTTGCACGGTTTTCAATAAACTGTAATAATAATCTAGATATGCCGGTTGTTTCCTCGCCCGAATCGGCCTGCCAATTGGCTCATTGGGTTGTTCAATCACCTCAAGTGGGCCCTGGCCAGGGATTCTATGTCCAACGTCCTCTTCGTTGGAACCCCCACTTGCTTGAACCCCCTTACCCTTAGAGATTTCATATAATTTCACACACTGTGGTTCTACGACTGACCGTCGGATCCTCAATGAAAAACACATCTCGGCATTCTATGATTATCCTGTTATCGTGATCATACACACGATATCCTTTGGAATGTAATGGGTAGCCAACGAAAGAACAATTTTTTTTTCGTTTTTGCTTGCAGTTTATATATTTCTTGTGGTGGTAGCAGGAGATGTACAGGGCAGCCCCAAACTCTCATATGTTCTAATTTTGGTTTGACACCAGTCCATAATTCATATGGGGTCTTGGGCACACTTTTGGAGGGTACTCTGTTTAGGGTATATTGTGCTGTGTTTAATGCTTCTCCCCACAAATACAGCGAAAGTCTCACGTGGCTGATCATTGACCTTACCATATCCATTAAGGTTCTATTCCTCCTCTCGGCCACGCCGTTTTGTTGTGGGGTGTATGGAATCGAATATTCATGAATGATTCCCTCACATGCACAGTATTCTTTGAACAGTTCTGAGGTATTTTCACCCCCTCTATCGGATTTAATCCATTTTATTTTCTTGCCCTTTTGATTTTGGACCTCAACAGCGTATATTTGAAACCTTTTTAAGGCCTCAGGTTTGTGTTTAATCAGGTACACATAACCATATCTATTGTAGTCATCAATAAATGTGATAAAATAGCCCTCCCCCATTCTATTTTGGACATTCAATGATCCACAAATATCAGAATGAATTATGGTCAATGTTTCTGAACTTCTAGTTTCTTTTGGAAATAGTTTCTTGACCATCTTTCCACTCAGACATGGTTCACATATTGGGTACTCTACTTTTTCTAAATCTGGTAAGAGTCCATCCCTAACCATTCTAATTATTCTGTTTTTGTTAATGTGCCCTAATCTCATATGCCATAACATTGCTAAACCATCCATCCACACATTCACACACACATAATAATGGGAACTAGATTTTATTTTATCATTAAGAGTGTCCAGCAAATACAACTTATAAGAAAGAAAACCATTGACTAAAACTTGACCGCGCATGCCAATTGTAACCTCTTTATCTTTAAATCTAATTTCGAATCCATTCATAGCCAACTGGCTCAAAGAGATGACGCTCCTTCTCATAGCTGGAGCAAAAAAAACATCGGAGAGATATAGGGATTTTCCAGTTGGTAAGGGGATTTTGACTTTTCCTACACCCAACACATCACATAATGTTTCCCATGTAAATACTTTGATCTCCCGGTTTCATCTCTTTGAATTCGATAAATCCAGCATTGGTTCTCGATATGTGCCTGGTGGCTCCTAAATCAATCCACCAATTCTTATCATTGGTGTCCACCATCATGGACACTATGACCATCTCAACATAATCACTATGTTCTTTGGTCACTTTACCTTGCTGGCTACTCTCACCCTTTTTCTTTCTGCATTGAAAACTAAAGTGTCCAAGCTTCCCAACAGTTGAAGCAAACACCATTATTAGGCCCTTTCTGTTTTGGATTGCCTTTGGAGCTCCCCAATCGCCGAAACGAACATAGATCTCCGGCCACGTGTCAGAGTCTCCACATCCGAATCCATCACTTGGTATCAGAGCAAGGTTCCGTGCGTTTCAAAGGTTTGGATCGGGAAGTCACGGTTTAGATCGGAGCAGATCTAAGGCCTTTGTTGAATCAGGCCGCCTCCGTCTCTCTGCAAACCAAAGTTGGAAGGATCAAGACGACTTCATAGACAAGGAGGAGTTTGAAAAGCAACAGGACAAGAAAAACAACATAAAACTTGTCTTGGGTTTTGTGCATCACCACAACAGCACAGGACCGTTGTTTTTTTTCTGCTTTATTTGAAAGAAGCCTTTTGAAGTCTCGGGTTGCGTGCGTCAACAAAGGAAAGTCATAGTCTTGCCTCGGGATGTGCGCCGGAAAGAAAAGGGAAGGCTATCAATCTTTGTAACTTGAGCGGATTCAACCCGAGTTCAACCTGATCCAGGCGCTGGTACAACGCTGACGCAGGGTGGCGTCAGCAACGACGCGGAGACCGTACGGCTGACATAGAAAGTGATCTTTAACCGTCAAAACTTCGCACTGCGATATCTTGAGCATCCGGACTCTGATCGACGAACGGTTTGGTTATACGGAATCCTTGCAAGTAGATCAACGCAGTGGCAGTAAAAGGAAGACGATCCGGTGGTTCAGAAAAAAAGGGTGATTTTTCTCCTTTAACGGTTAGTGGTATCTGAACCTCTTTTTAATTCAGTAATTATGTCTTCCAAATCAGCGTTGCATGATCTTGCCAAGGCTGATATTTTTAACAGCAAGAACTTAGCCATATGGAAGCGTTGGATGGACGCATTGCTGCACTTTGACGGATTAACATATGTGATTGAATCCGATCCAATCTCCAAACCCACTGATGATGCCCCTAAGGAAGATCATGATGTGTATGAACAATGGGTATTTGATAACAAATCAGCGAGGCAACTTCTGATCGGATTCATATCCAGCGATTTGGTAAAGCAGTTTGAGCACTTTAACACTGCTAAAGAAATCTATGACTATGGTATGGATAAATATGATGAAACCTCCAAATCTCACTTGATGGAGGCATTCAGCGCATATTTTAATTATAAAATGCCCGAGGGATCATCCATAAGGGATCACATTGATCAAATGGCGGTCCAATATAGTAACCTAGCAGCCTTAGGAAAGGAAATGGACGAAGATTTTCAAATCATGTACTTGCTGATGAGTCTTTCACCTTCGTGGGAGAATGTGTCTCAGACCCTTAGCCTTCAAAAGGGAGTAACCCTTAGTGGGGTTGAAGTTTTCCTTGAGGCTACCAGAATGGATTACTAGTTCTAATTTAACCAATCAATGCAGCGGAAAGAAACCAATCAGATAATTTAGAACTAGCTATCTACCAATCACACACCACAAGAAGGCAAACACAATATTTAACGTGGAAACCCTATCCAGGGAGAAAAACCACGAACCAAAAATCAAGAGTTCACGAACAGTTACAAGATATACTCACAAGCTCCTTTACCTCAGTCTGTACCTCGACCTAAGGACTGTAGTTATTCTTGTAAAGAATCCACTGACACGACATCCACCATGACCTGTTCTCCTTACTTGATCTCTTCGCACCTTGTCAACCAAGATGATCAATCTTCTACCAGAAAAGTAGAAGCAGCAACAACCTTCTAGAGCAGCCTTTCAGAATGATCTCTCAATGGCTCTAGAGAATTAACTCTCTCTAAGATATCTCTGACTCAGATCAATGAGAGTTGTATGTGGTGATCCTTAGGGTTGAGAGTAACACCCTATAAATAGCCCCAAATTCGTGCCTAAAGATGCTTAAGATAATTAGGACTAAAACCAGCAATTTGAGCACAATTAGAATAGCAGTTTCTAAAATTCGTAATATACTGCGCTTGGCTCGCTCGAGCGGTCATTAGGTACGGTCGAGCGAACAAGCCTCTGTTTCAGCGCTGGGGCAAACTGACCTGTTCGCTCGAGCGGATATGATGGTCGCTTGAGCGGACCCCTCTCTGGTTGATCTGGAAATTCAGCACTCTTCTCTCCAGCTTTCTTCTTCTGAGTCCTTCCAAACTTCTATCTTGAGAGTCATTTTCTAAATAAAAAATTACAACTAAAAAGACCCAGAGTTTTGTCCAACCCATGAATTTAGCCAACACTAAAATTCCTAACAATCTCCCCCTTTGGCAATTCATGGACAAAACTCCCTAAGACAATACAAATTTAGCTACAAAAAAGAAACCCAAAATACATTAAGAAAAATCAGAAAACAAATCCAGCAAATGTAGAATCTACATTGTCTTTGACTCAGAACTTCTTATTGTCTCTTGCTCCCCCTAGCTTCAATATTCTCCCCCTTTTTGTCTATAATTGACAAACAAGATTATGCATACAGCTTCGGTCAATCTGGATTCTGTAGCTCCCCCTCAATTTAACTCCCCCTCAAGATGATCTTCAAATCAGCACTGGGGTGGGGACTTGATCTTGTAGATCATGGGTGATGAAGCTTTGGCACACACACTTGCTTTTTCAGACAGTTCAGCAAAGTGTGTACCAAGACAGATGGAAGGTCTTCTTTCATGACCCAGACAGCTTTAGTTTTCATAGGTGACTCTTCCTTCTGTTTTTTCCATTGCTTTTGGTTTGGAGACTTTCGCAACTTATTGCAATGGGGTCGAATGTGTCCTTTAATTCCACAGTGATGGCAAGTGGGAATTCATTCAGGACGTGACACATTCTTCTTCTTGGCAGCTGTATTTGTAACATGAACAATGCCATGCATGTTATTCTTTGCCTTTTGACTGCGCAGGATGTCATCAAGTTTTTTAGACCCAGCATTCATCCTGTTTAGTGAAGCCTTGCTTGTATCCAACTCAGAAAGAACAATCTTGAGTCTTCCTTGCAAGTTGATATTTTCAGCTTTCAAGGTCTCCATATCATGATTAATCAACTCACACTTCTGTGCTTCAACAGTCAATTCATCTGCCAATTTGTTATTTTCAGCCTCTAAGTGACTTACTTTTGTAAGAGCTTCAGACAATTCTGCTTTTAATGAAGTATTCTGCTCTTCAGATTCTTTCCAGCATATAGCCACTTTTTCATTCATCTTGAGCATTTTCATGGTTTTTGCAAACAATAGATTATATTCAGCTTGCCAATCATGTTCTGTCTCTGACTCACTAACATCATGATCAGTCCCCTCATCAGAAACTGGTGGAGTAGCAGAAATTGAAGTTGCCATGAATGCCACAAATTTTCCTTTCACATGATCATCTTCCGGATCTTTTTCATCTTCCTTTTCTTCCTCAGAAGAATCTTCATCCCAGGTTGTGTTGAGAGCCTGCTTTCTTGGCTTTTTGTTAGCACAGTTACTAGCAATGTGTCCATAACCATGACACTCAAAGCATTGAGTCCCTTTCGGAGATTTTTTCTTGACAAAATTTTTAGGGACTTTTACATTGCTTTTCTTCCCCTTCATAAACAACTGAAATTGTTTCATAAATTGGACAGGAACTTGGGGATCAATCTCCTCAGAATCAGAATCAGAATCAGAATCAGAATCACTAGCAATTTTCTTGAAAGATTCTTTGTAGGCTCTCAAAGCTATACTTTTGGATTTTGATTTTGCATTAGTCCTCAAGTTTGCTTCAAAAGTCTGGAAGTTGCCTACTAATTCCTCAACTTTGAGAATATTCAGATTTTTATTTTCTTCTATAGCCACAACCTTTGCATCAAACCTTTCTGGAAGAGACTGCAAAATCTTTTTCACAACTCTATTTTCAGGAATTGGCTCTCCCAAAGTAAAGGTATCATTCACAATTGTATTCAGCTTTGAATTAAACTCATCAAAAGTTTCATCATCTTCCATCTTTATGGTTTCAAAGGCTGTATACAATTTCTGAAGTTTTGACTGTTTGACAGTATCAGTCCCTTCATGCACAGTCTGCAGAATATCCTAAGCTTCTTTCGCAGTAGTGCATGTAGAAATTCTACTAAACTCAGATATGCTAACTCCATTATAAATAGCATTCAAAGCCCTAGAGTTGCAAGTGGCTACCAATTCTTCATCCTTTGTCCACTTATCTTCAGGTTTGGGTCCAGTCACCCCATCAACAGTAATAGTGGGCAAGGAATAGTCATTCACAATAGATTTTCAAACTTTCAGATCTATGGCTTTCAAGAAGGCAATCATTATGGCTTTCCAATAAGCATAACTGTTACCATCCAACAGAGGAGGCTTATTGGTTGAAGTGTCTTCTCGGTAGACATCCATTCTAGCAATATTTCGATCGACACAATAAAATAGTGCAACCCGCTCTGATACCAATTGAAATTTCCCTTGAGGCTACCAGAATGGATTACTAGTTCTAATTTAACCAATCAATGCAGTGGAAATAAACCAATCAGATAATTTAGAACTAGCTATCTACCAATCACACACTACAAGAAGGTAGACACAATATTTAACGTGGAAACCCTATCCAGAGAGAAAAACCACGAACCAGAAATCAAGAGTTCACGAACAGTTACAAGATATACTCACAAGCTCCTTTACCTCAGTCTGTACCTCGACCTAAGGACTGTAGTTATTCTTGTAAAGAATCCACTGACACAACTTTCTAGAGTAGCCTTTCAGAATGATCTCTCAATGGCTCTAGAGAATTAACTCTCTCTAAGATATCTCTGACTCAGATCAATGAGAGTTGTATGTAGTGATCCTTAGGGTTGAGAGTAACACCCTATAAATAGCCCCAAATTCGTGCCTAAAGATGCCTAAGATGATTAGGACTAAAACCAACAGTTTGAGCACAATTAGAATAACAGTTTCTAAAATTCGTAGTATACTGTGCTTGGTTCGCTCGAGCGGTCATTGGGTGTGGTCGAGCGGACAAGTCTTTGTTTCAGCGCTGGGGCAAACCGACCTGTTCGCTCGAGCAGATATGATGGTCGCTCGAGCGGACCCCTCTCTGGTTGATCTGGAAATTCAGCACTCTTCTCTTCAGCTTTCTTCTTCTGAGTCCTTCCAAACTTCTATCTTGAGAGTCCTTTTCTAAATAAAAAATTACAACTCAAAAGACCCAGAGTTTTGTCCAACCCATGAATTTAGCCAACACTAAAATTCCTAATAGAGGTTAAAGCTAGATTGCTTGCTGAAGGACAAAGGCAGGCCGCCCGCTGTGTAACACCTACTAATTCTGCAATGATTGCCAAAACTAAGAGTAATAACGGTGCGTTAACCGTCAATACCAAAAATAAAAGAACGCACATAGATATCCGGCCGCGTGTCGGAGTCTCCGCATCTGAATCCATCAGTAAAGAGAGAGCGAAGACCTAGTGGAAGAAAAGTTGGTACTTACATACACAAGAACATTTTCTTTTTCTTTGAAAGAAGCATAGATGTAATATTTCACTTACATGGTGTAGCACTTTTATAAAAATAACAACACTTTTATAAAAATAACAACAAACATATGAATGAAAGTCCAGCAGAATCTTGACTGAACGATTTATAAGATGTGTTGTCTTGTACTTGGCAAATGGTTTTCTGCCATCATCTCTGCACCACACCTTTAATAAGCTTTTAATTGCAAAACAATACCCATGTAGAAGCTGATGGTTGCCACCACCAAATATTAGCATTTGCACCTTTTTGTCCAAGCCAAAGCCGCCCACTAAGTTAGAAAAGGCCACAGGCACAAGTATTATTCCTTGGCAACGTTCAAGCACACAAACCAAGGTGGAAGTGGTGAGGGATGGATTTTAAAAGATTGCATCTGATCATGGAAAGAATTCTTTGATTAGTATGACAACAGTCTCTGCTCTCTCTGCTCTCCACAACCCTTAATTTTTCTAACATGGCCCTTCTAACATGGCCCCCTTCAGCCCTTATTTTCTAACACCCATTTCCAGAAACATAATTTATACATGGGACTGAATATTTTAAGGGCTTCCCCTTCCCCCAGCATAGTATTCACATGAGGACTTGAAAGAGGCATGGGTGTTTTTATTTATTTAAAAGGTCAAGACCCCTCTCTTAAGATTTTGAGAAGAAAGAAGAAAGAAATGTGAAGACTAATTAGATCACAAGGTTGAAAAAATTGGGAAGATCTGATTTCCTTTCTAAGTAGCCAGATTCATGTCATGAGGTGTTCGTTAATGAGCTTTGTTTATATTGGATTAGTATATTAATTTCAATTGTTTTGTACTTTTGTTCTATTCTTTATCTACTAACATGTGTCCACTTAATTTAGCTTGGGTTGAAATAGGTTGGGTCAAGAACTACCACCTGTAGTTGAGTCTGGATTTAATGAGGCTCCAGCTAGTAAAAATCTAGACCACTCAAGATAAATATCACCCTCTTGTATGGTGTCAAGAATGGCCCCACCATTAGTTTAATTTCTATAAAATAATATAATATTCTGTTCACATGTTATTATAAGTCACCATAAGATGATAGACTAAAAAACTTTTATTGGAGTAGAATTTGATCCGGTCTCATACAAGAGGGTAGTATTTGTTACTAACACTCTAGATTTTTTTTCAAAATATGGTCTTAATTGAGGAGCCTGGTTGGAAGGTAACTGTATTTGTAGTATTCCATACAAACTGTATAGATGAAAGAAACCCTATATGTCCCCAGTTGAATGGAAGGGCCATGATCCAAAAAATCTTATGGATTGGTTACAGAATCCCAAAATTGGTCAACAGTCCATACTCAACCCTGAAAAGTTCTTAAATATTATATACAAAGAGGCCCAGCAGATGGGTGTCCTGGATCATCCAACTAGACAAGCACCTATGTGGGGTCCAAAATATTGGTGACTCAAATCATCCAACTAGACATGCACCCATGTGGGGCCCAACTAGTGAACACATGGGAGGAGGACAATCATCCACATGGGCTCAACAAATGCTTGCCTACCAAGAAAAGAGAATCAAAGAGGCATATGCCAACTGCCAGGGATGAGAAAAAGAAAAAGGCAAATCAGCAATTTGGCACTCCACTAGTCTTGCTAGAGTGGAAAGGAGCGAGGCATACTCACAGTCCTACTAGTACTACTAGTGGGTCAAATCAGCCATGGAAGAGAATACAATTCTGATATTCTTCAATAGAGACCTCACGTCTCTTCTTAGGAAACAAATATCATTCCATGAAGTGTTACATAAGAAGATGCATTACCATATACTCCGATGTTAAACACCAAAAGCTTTATATTCTTTCAAAAAAAAAACGATTTGGGCCTCTCTTTTTGGGCGGAAAAGATATGCTTTCCATATGTATCTGACATCCTTGTGCTAAAATCAGAGCAGAAGCTAAAGAGTAGGAAGAAAAGAAGACGAAACAGTGAGAAGAAAATTGTCTCAACCTTTTGAGATATTTTTCTTACACTAGTTGTGTGTGAACATGTGACAAAAACATTGCACAAGTGGCATATTTTTGGGTTTAATAAGGACATTCATAAAGTGGGTCTCATTATTTTGCAGACAGTATTACAACAAGTGGGTTAGTGGGACGTCGGTCAATTCTCTTTAACATCCGTTTGTCCATGTTGTTAATTAGAAAAGAAAACATTTGTAACAACGTTTAAACCCAAGACATCCCTAAGCCCATGTTGCTGATTAGAAAAGAAAACAGTTATAAACTCTTAACTAATTTGCTCACCAACTCATATTACTCTATAAGATTATTTCACTTTTGAAATTTTAAAGTGTATTTTTTTTATAATCCGGTACAGTATTTCCAAATGCATTTTACACCTCTGATAAACTTCTATCTTTGGGTTCATGTAGCATAAAATTATTAGATTGTCACTGAAAAAAAAATTCATCATGATATCTCTATGTGCTCATAAGTAACAAAAGGTAGCAAATAGATTTAAGAGCATGATCCTCCCTAGCTTGCTCTCCTAAAATAACAGTTAAAATTATTAACCCATGGGCCCACTCACACCAACTAATGGCTCCTGTACACTACGTCCATGTCCCATAGATTATATGTTCTTTCCCATAGGAAATGATAGGTTTACAGGTACGGATGTAAATGGGCTTCCAATTCTTCGATTACCTGGAGGTTCCAATCTGTTAAAGATCAGGTTTGGGACCTTATTTAGGCCCCGATAAGTAATGAGTCCGACTCAATTTTCAAGAATCTCTCCTTAAAACTAGATTTTTTTTTCATACCATTCTTTACCTAGACCCGGACATGTCTTATATAGGGTTTTGGTTTTGGTTTTGGTTCCAGTTTCGGAACAAAAAAACCAATTCCGAAACTATTCCAGGTCCGAGTCCGGTTCCACCTTCTCCTTAATGGTTCTGGTTCCGGGTCAACCATGGACTTAGATAGGAACTGACCCATTTACATCCCTATCTACATGGCTAAATATATATGGGTCAAAATGTCAAATTCAACTACCTTGAATCATCAATGCATGGGCCCAACTCACACCAACTAATGGCTTGAATAGGGCCTAACGGAAGGAAAAGAATTTAATGAAGCTTAAATACTATAAATCGATACTAACAACAATGTTTTAAATTTCAATTTATAAAAAGAAAAGTCATGTACATTTTATTTTTATTTTTTTATAACGCAGGGTTCCTTGTCCTTTGGGCCAGAAAAGTCATGTACAATTTATAAGAAAGAAAAGTGCGACAGAAAGGAAAGAGAAAATGAGATGTTAATGAGGTGTTGAGGTTGCTTGAGGAGAATTGGAAATGGGGAGTTCTACTGGCACCACACTAAAAGACAAAAAAGGTAAGTTTTTTCCTAAACTACCCCTCTCCCTCTCCCTCCCTCCTCTTCCCTTCCTCCCCCTCCTACCCTCCACCCTCTTCCCCTATCTCGCCCCCCCCCCCCTTCCCCCCACTCCCCCAGTCTCCGGCGGGGAGGGACCCCAGCCAACAGCCCGTGGCTCCCCCCTCTCCCTTTTTCTGCCTCCCTCCCATTCTATTTTCTTTCCCTTTTATCCCTCTCTTCTTCCCTCCCCTACTCTTCTTCTCCCTCCCCCTCCCAATCGCTGGCAGGGAGGGAGATCAGGTTGTAGGAGGGAAAAAACCCATCTTTCGCCTGTTGTAGCCCGATCCCCCCCCCCCGGTGACTGGGGGGGGAGGGAGAAGAAGAGTAGGGGAGGGAAGGAGAGGGAAGAAGAGGAAGGGAGAGAGGGAGAAAAGGGAAAGAAAATAGTAGGGGAGGGAGGGAGACTGCTGGCCAGTCAGGGCTTCCGCCGCAGGCTGCCGGTTGGGGCTCCCTCCCTGCCGGAGACTGGGGGGTGGGGGGTGCGAGATGAGGGAAGAGAGTGGTGTTTGCCAATTTCCGCAAGTATACGGTTGTCTCAAGTAATATAGACTATGGAACTCTAAATATCGTTCCCACGAGGATTGTTACAAAGAAAATAACAATGATCAATGAAAAGGAGTATCAACTCAAATATAGCTAATAAATGCAAATGGAGATAACAAAAACAATGGAAACACGAAACAAGATAATAACAATGGAAATAAAAAAAATGCAAACTAAAAGAAAACATGAAACTAGATAACAAAGAGATGTTAGTAAAAATAGAAAAACTCAAGTAAGAACAAACCAAGAACAAGATTAGTAACAAGTTAATATCAAAAGCAAAAGGACAAGGTTAATACAAGAACAATGGAGCAATGTTAGATAGATCAAGTGAATGAATGTGTGAAAATAAGTGAAATATCAAGAAAAAAAGAAACTAAAAGCATCCATGAAAAGTAATTAATAAGGAGAACAAGATAGAAAATGAGTGGATGGAGATAAAAAGAAATGTGCTAAAAGTGTAAAATCAAAGGTGGAATTAATGGTGTAAATAGAGAAATGGAGTGTGAGAATTAAAATAAGTAAAGAAATGTGTGGGGATGTAAATAGAATCTAACTAAAGTAAGTAAAATAAACAACAAGCAATACTAATGGCTGATAGATTGAATCATCTAGAATCCACTAAGTAACACTAATCCAACACTAATGCTCTTCTCTTTTCCCAAACAAATACTCAAATCTAATGACAAATCAAAGCTTAGATTTGAAAATTACAACTTTAAAGCTCTAAGATAGAAATTAGCAATCAAATAGCTAAGACTTTCTTCCCTTCATAAAAGAAAAGATTCATAATGATTATCTATCAAAAGTAAGCATAAACCATCAAAAGATATTAATTCCTAAGCATGATTTATCAAACCTAAGCATAGATAGTAAAAAGAATGCTAAGATAGAAAATAAGCATGGAAGGTAGCACATTGCAATGAAGAAAAATATATTCTAGCATGTTAAGCACATAAACAAAGAGAATTAAGAGCATAAGTTAATACTATTCATTGTACTTTCTTTGGTTTCTTTCCAATGTGGGACTTCACAAGAATGGAAATATGAACATATAAATGTGATTCCTATGGTAGAAGATAGTTCCCAGATTGATGTGCGATTTTGACCCCCGAAACGTCCGAATTGGAAAAAATATTATGAAATATGATTTGTAGATCTTAGAACAAGCTTTCCAATGCTTCTGAGATCACCTCAATCGGACACCCGAACAAAAAGATATGGTCAAAATACCAACCCAAGTCTTTCATTTTTCTTCTCATTATTGGCCTAACTTTGTCATTTCTTCATCCAATTGTCTTCTAAACTTATCTTTACTCTCTTTAACTCTTGAATCTCAACTTTAATCTTAAAATTAATCTTCAGTTAACACCTACAAAAAGATATTAACATAATTGAGAGTATTTTCGAACATATTTTGTATGGAAGCCATTGGAACACATATAAATGCATATAAATAGCCATCTATAATGAAAAGATATGAGCAAAGCATGATAGGGAGGAAATTTATGATTTTTCTGCTAAAAATAGTGTTTTGAGTTCTTTTATCTTTGAAAACTCATAAATAATGCTATGAAAGTGTATCTTTTGTGAACTCATCAGGTGAAGGGTGAGAGAGGGAGGAAGGGAAAAAGAGGGAAGGGGAGGGGGAGGAGGGGGGAGGGGTGGTTTAAGAAATCTCTTTTTTTTTTGCAGTGGGGAGGGAAACTTTTGAGGGGCCAACAGAACCCCCCACTGGAAATCGGCTCTTTTTTCAATTCTTTTACATGGTGACTAGCAACAAAGGACCGAATTAAGCCCATGCCAAAAAAAAATTTAATTTTTTCCTTTACATATTATTAGTAATAAATAAATATCTTACAAAAGAAAACCCTCACTACTTACGTAAAACAAAAAAAAAATGGAAAAATAATAGGTTTGCGTATCATCAGATTGGTTGTATGACTCTAAATCGTAATAATATACTAAATATGAGATGGATCCAAGGAATCTCAATCTCTTGCAAAATATGCCTTTCAATAACTTAGGATGGAGCCAACCAACAATAAAAAAATAAAAAAAATAAAAAAACTTGAAAAAAAAGAACACATAAGAATCTCACCTCTTGAGGTCGCCCTTGCTCAGCCTAAGATCATTCGAGGATGCAATAGCGGCACATTGAAGATACGAAGGCCCTGCGCTTGGATCTACATCCGGAGCAAGATAACTATAAAGGAGCCATTTAATTACTTTCATCAAAGTTGAAACAGTGGATTTTACATAAATGTTGAAGCATCAAAACTAAACTCATGGATAATATATTGAAATATTAAATCTAAATATTATGTTGAGTAAACTGTCACGTCTCCCGAACTCGATTAGATATTAAATTGGATTCAGGGAATAAAATTTAGGGATAATTAAAAAAATTCATCCTTTTGGCCTAAGGATTGTAAATCCGCTGTGAGGATAATACATTTGAAATCCCATTTAATATAATAACTGCGGGATTTTTGCTAAATTAAAACATCTTAATACCAAGGCAAATGAATACTTATTCTCATTAACAATTAAAGTTGCATCAATGAATAAATAAAACTAATCAAGAGACAATTAAATATTAACAAATGGTCATCCCAAGTCCTAGGTCATCTGAAGAATAAAAGACTCAATAACAGAAGAGGTCCAGCGACGAATAATAAATGAATGATTAACAATCTAACAAAAGTCCCGTAAATGTCTCTCTCATGCCGAGTAAGATGACGCTACTCTACATTATCGACACGCCACTCTCGCTCCTCCTATGCCGGTTGGAGATCTTCTGGGATCTCGTCACCTGCTGGCTCCTCGTAGTACTCTGTTGTGGTGTCTGCACACCAAGTAATAGAAGTCAACGACATGTTGAGCAAAGATAAGGATTGCATGATAATAACGTATAACATGTGTCAAAGAGATGTAAAGACAATTGTACATATGATAGCGAGATAAATAAGGTAGGCATAAAAGCATGAGTAAGAGTAATAACAGTAATCAATAACAGGATATCCTAGCATCAACTAACAATAAACATCATCCACACAATGCAAAAATGCGAGATACAAGCAAGGGAGACTCCGAGGGTGTCCAAGCCACCTCCCCGGGGTATCAACAGCAGTCTTATCCGAATTACTGATACCAAAGTCCAGCTCCAAGGGGATCCAAGCTCCAAGTCCTAAGAATAGCAGCACAGTCCAAGCCTACTTCTAGCTATTCTACGCCATGGACGCCATCCAAGCCGACTACCCATCCCGATGTTAGAGTAACCGGCCCATCTATAAACCCCCAAACTGCAGCTAATCATGATATGCAATCCTCTCCACCGCGGATCCTATTGTGGTCGAATAATGGTATTGGTGTAGTGTTGACATAAAGAAACCAAGACAAGAAGGTCTGGCTAGTCAATGTATAAGACACAAGCATAGGGACTATTCCATTCGAGCCAAGTTACAAGACAAGTTCAACCACCAAATAGTCCCTTATTTCCTAGCCATACATGTTTATCAAGTACAAAATATAGGGTTCTGAGGTACACTCTAAGTCCGGTTACAAAGCTAATTCTACATGAGTTTAGGTTTCATAATTAATTATATATTTTATGCCAACGAAGTGTACAAGGAAACGAGATCAATGGATATAGTTAATAATTCAAGGAGGATGTTACAATCCGAACCTAGGTCAATGTTGTCATCCATATAACTGTGCACGATCTATCGGAGTGCGTATGGAAATTGAGTCATTGATGCTTCTTAAGAAGAATTCTTGGTGTACAATCATGTTGGGCATCAACTAAGTAAGTTCCATGCGCATTCGATTAAACCATGCGTGAAACAAGGACACGTAGACAACTATCGAAGCATACCAAGCCACGTGCTTCGATACCAATCCCTTCTAAAAGTCACATGTTAATAAGGTTTGTGGGTCCCAAAGCTAAGGTCCAAAGCTAGGCTACCAATTTATTTTCGAATAGGGGATTTTGACAATGTCGGTGAACCGAGGGTTAACCATCGGTGAACCGAGTTCAACCAGAGAGCACTCGGAATTAAACCCCGCCTTCCGTCTAAACTCGGTCACCTCTGGGTCAGAGTTCGGTTAACTGACCTTGAGTCTGTGCTCTCCCAAAAGTATATTTGCATCACTTAAATACATTAATTCCAACCCATTCAGTCCAATTGATCATTCATCATAAAACCCCAATTTGCATATTAACCAAAACTCAAAATCAACAATAAGCTTGGTATCAAGGTGATCTAACAAATGCATCATCAAAATCAATAAAAACATAAAAGTACACATCCATTATACATTGCTAATCACTTTCCCCAACCAAGAAGAAAGGGAAAAACTGAGGAAAATGCCAAAAGCAAATCCTAACTCAAATCCTTCTTTATCCACAAGCTCTCCTCCACCCCTCAAGCTCTAAGAAGAAGAGAGAAATGAATTGCATCACTAAACCAAATATTATCAAGGAGGAAGGCAAAATTTGGAAGAGATAGGTTGAGAGATGCTTACCAAAGTTAGATCAATGGAGAGAGAAGACCAAAAGGAAGAAGGTGGGCGTTTTGGATCGTAGAGATCGACCTCTTTGGCTGGTTTCTGGGCTTGAGAAGATGAAGAAGGAATAAGAGGGGCTGCTGGCTTTGTTGCAGAGAAGAAAAAAGAGAAACTAGGGCTGCTTGTAGGTTAAAGAAAAAGAGGAGAGGAAATGACACACTTGCCCTTATTTGAAGGATTTCTAGCCGTCGGATCGTGACGAGCCAAGAGACAAAAATGACCTACATGACAAGGCCTTTCCAACAATCCCAAAATTATGGAGATTGAGATTTTTCGAAAAAACACTCAATTTTTCCTAAATTGCAAACTACCCCCTTCTAGGGTCAAACGCGCTTGGAATCTCACGAAACTTTGCAGACACTATTCTAATAATAAAGAAACTCACTCATGGTCTAAGCCCACATATATATCTAACAATACAATTAATCATAATAATTAGAAAGTAAATGGATTTACGGGCTTGTTAATGAGTTTAACTGACCCAACCCAGTAAGGTCAGGGACCTTACATAAATCGTGTTAGAAGAAAACATATTTGTGATGAGTATAGAAATGGCATGTGTGAGACTTTAGGGAAAGATTTTTATTGAGAGAGAGATTGTAAGGAAGGTGAGATGATTCATCATATTAGATTTTGTTTATTAAAGAAAGGTTGTACGTATTAAGGGGAGAGGTTTAGGGATAGATTTAATTTTAATCTCATTCCGATTAGATAAGATTGCTTGGAGTTTTTTTAATTTAAGGTCTTTAGTTTGATCCACAAAGTCATTGAAGAGATTGCTTGATTGGAAATTCTCTTTGTGGGTTGCCTAAAAATTAGTTAGTTAGATGGGTAGAAATTAATTAGGAGATGATGGACATTTGTAGGAAAAGATTTCAGCATGATTGGGATGGCGGATATGTAGAGCATGATTAGAAATTGGAGGCCAGATATGTAGAGCGTGGTTGGACATATAAGGACAGAAGGAAAGGGCATGATTAATTCTTTTTTATAGAAACAATTTAGCAAAAATACTTTGTTTCAGTTGGAATGACTTTCTAGCAAAATCATGTAGCTAGCTTTGATGATGATGATGTGACTATGAATGAAACTATCGCCAAAGTGAAATTCTGATAACTCTTGGATTAAATCATTCATGAGTTATCATACCATAGGAAATCGTGTGGCCCACATGCCATGTGTCCCACATCAAATCAAGCATATGGCAGTTGCCAATAGAGAATAAGAGTCTGACTATAATGAAAGACTTGATCTGTTGGAGATAAGATAGGGATCCGTAGTAATTCAAAATTAGCGAATCGAGATCTTATCCCAACATAGGAAACCCTTATTAGAATTAGAGGACGTAGGTTTCTTGGCGAAGAAGTATCTAAGTGTGACTCCTCCGAATCATCTATAAAGGGAGTTAGGATCTCTAACTTGCACACCATTGTATTGAGATCCAGACAAAAAAGATCCGTAGAGATTTAACACCATCAGGAATATGCATAGATCTCCGACCACGTGTCAAAGTCTTCCAAATCCCGATCCTTCACATACCATCTCCGCTACTCTCTCCCCATATGTAAGGCTTTTGTTTTAATAATAATAATAATAAAAAAAGACTTTAAGGTTTAGAAAGGAATGTAGTTAAAACTTGAATCAAACAATCTTAGAATTATTTTCCTCCAATAAAACCTATAATTTATAGGAGTCCAGATCCCTGTTTCTATGAAATAGGGAGATATTGTTTTGTCTAGGGGTGTAACCGTTCGGTTAACCGGTTAATTTGGGAAAACCGTAACCGCGGTTTTCTGTCTTTAAAAACCGTATCCGTAACCGTATCCACAAAAACCGTGAAAAACCGTAACCGCGGTTAACCGTATTAAACGATTCGGTTACGGTTAATAACCGTGGAATGTCTTCCTCACATAAGGGGATAAATGTGAATGATTGAAGGTAAAATGATACATAATGAGCAATTACATAAGGTAAGAAATATTTCATTCAACTTCCTTATTCTTTCTTTTATTTGTAAACGATACGGTTAACCGCATACGGTTAACCGAACCGTATGATATGGTTCGATTTGGTTAATAACCGTGAATTATTACGGAAAACCGTAACCGAACCGAACCTTGCGGTGTTTTTATTTCATTAACCGTAACCGTAACCGAACCGTGAAATACGATTATTAACCGCGGTTCAGTTCGGTTCGGTTCAGTTCGGTTAGACGGTTTTTTTGTTTTTTTTTTTTTACACCCCTAGTTTTGTCCAATCAAAATTAGCTCTTATTTGATTTTCTCATTTCAATGAAGCAATTGAGAGGGTGCACTAGCTGGCAAGAGATTTTACAGAGTTGGTTAATATACTATTTAGTTTTCTACTATTAAGGGTCGTACACCCCCATTGAGCTACACCCGCTGCGCAACTTGCAAAATGCATGTTCTGACTCGAACACCCGACCTACCAGGCTCTAATATCACCTGTAAGGATCTTACACCCTATTGAGCTACCACTTATCCCAAAACCAATTAGTGATTGAAAACGACACAACAATGGTTTTATAGTGAGGGCGAGACCACAATTATGACCGCTCAAGAGCGAGGGTGTACATTGACCTCAATATCTACTTTTTAGGACTAACTTGTGACTCATCTTCTTACCATTTTTTTATTTTTTATTTTTCCATTTTTTGCGACTCAACTTAGAGAGTTTGTTTTTGGCTTGGACCCCCATTGTGGGCGGCTGCCTGCTTGACTTTGTGGATTGTTTCTACTTGCTAGCTGATATGGGTGGATGAGAGGGCTAAGTATATCCACGATCTAACACTTCCCTCTCCACCAGTAATTTTTGAAAAACCCAGGGAGATACCCTTTCTTAATGTCAATTCATCTAGATGGAAGACTCTCTTAATTGATAAAATGATTAGTTGATATTTTCTTTAGCTCTTTTTCTAGTGTTTTTTACTAGACTTGTACGCTGGTCTTTTTGTAAAATCTTTCACGAGCTCCTTCTAATTTTGGGCAATTGACAGTTGATGTTTTCTTTTTCTTTTCATTTTTTTTTCCTTTTTTTCTTGTGTTGGGGACCCCCGCACACATGGAGAGTGAGTACTTGTACATGTGGGGAGTGATCCCTCGTCATCTGAGTGAGAGGCCAGGTTGCCAACCAACTGGGCAATCCCTCGTTCTCTCTCAGTGATGGTTAAATATCCTTAATTTCACAATAATATATTGTGAAAAATTCTTCTTGCATTATGATAGAGGTTTATTTGAAAACTAGCCAAATTATTCCTAAGCATCGAGGGCCTCAAAAGTCAAAAGTTGTGAAAATCCTAGCCATAAAATTCCATTGGTAAAGTGGCAAGTTTGTACAATTAAGTCATATTTACCAACGAGTGTCAAGTTTACTTGAATGCCACTTCAAGGATTGGATTGATCACAAGAAGAGTGGCGATTCATTAGTTAGTTAGTAGGGATGGCAAATAGGTTGGGTCGGATTAACTTAATTAGGGTTTCTCCAAGTTGAACATCAACCTGATCAACATATATCTAACCCCTTTTTAAATGGGTAAGGTAATCCAAATGCACCAGATGCAAGTCAACTCAACCTAATCCATATATGTATGTGTGTATTTATATACTATTTGATATTTCTCCCAAAATGTAATTTCGGAAAGTTTCACCAAATTCTGAATTAGCTGAAACTTTTCATTTTAGAAGGCAGGCCGAAATGGGGTCTGAAACGATATTGGCAACTATGCATAGGGGTGTAAATTGGGTCGGGACACCTTAGCTCAACACGGTGATTGTGCCGGCACGACCAACATCATGGGTCGTCCTAGGCAAGGGGGTCCTGGGCCGTAACATGGCACAGCATGGCCCAGCTAAACATTCATATAAAAAAAACCTGATTTCTTATATAAATAAAATATAAAACTTGAAATTATTTCAATTCTGTTTTTCATTTGTAAATTAACATCAATGTTTGTGTATTTATCTTAATAGTTTCGACTTTATTTCAAGTTGAAAACCCTAAAAATCCATATAGTCTGTTTCAATTTATATAAAAAAGAATTAAGAGAGGCATATGGGTGGCACGGCCCAACCCGACATGTCCTTGGCCGTGCTGGGCCGACTCCAGGTCAGCCTAGACCCAGCACGACATGACTTGTGTATTTTTACGGGCCGACACAACCTGATTTACACCCTTAGGTGGGCAAGAGAGTTTTCATGTCAACTTTCTTTTATAAAAATGGCCTTTCCTTATCATTCTTATTTTACATGTGTAGGACAACATTTTTTTTTTCCATTTCATCTTCATACTTCAAATTTGTTTGCGTCTTGCTAGTGTTGGTGTAAGAATTGTTCTCTCTCTCTCTTCTTGTTATGTTGGACTACTTATTAGGATCGATACTTTTTACCTAGGACCCATTAGTCAATTTTTGGACATGTGTGTGAAACTAAGGTGCCAGCACTACTCAATATTATAGTTAAAAAAAGATCAACATGCTAATCTTTACTACCGGAGTTAAAAGAAATCAACATTGGAGATACTTGTTAGTGGGAACCTTCGACTGATTTCATACCATTGCAAACATTAGTTGCCGTTAGTTTCTTCTCATAGACATCAGACACAGTTAGATTACATTTATCCTATAAACTTTGACAATGTGGAACTAACATTTATCCTATAAACTTTGACAATGTGGAACTAAGGATTAAGAACTTACTAGCAAACAAAATAGTTTCTTTCCACACAAAATAGTTTCGCACCAAACAACATAAGAGTGACATGCATAAAAAACCAGAATAATTTTCACTCTCCATTGCATAAAGCGAGTCTACTCACAAGGGCACGTCGCATAGTTCCGTGTGAGATCATTTTTTGCCTCCATTTCATGGACGATGAGGATTAAAAATCCTTTTTTTTTTTTTTTGCTATCGAAGAGTTCTCAACCCTTTGGGCTAGACTAATCCCTCCAGGCCTTAGAGGGAAGCCAAGTAAACACCCGTGTGGACTCAACCTTCGATTCCTGAAGAAGGGGGAACCGATGGTTGATACTAAGACCTCCAACTCCGGAAGAGGGAGAAACTGTGGTCTTGACCACTTAACCAACCCCTTGGGGTTAAAAAAAATTTTTTAAAAATCTCAAATTAAAATCATGTAAAGCAGTGCTAGATATTTGTTAACTTTTATACACAACGTGCATCCAAAATCCCAAATGTCTTTGTGGAAGATTCTTGTAGGTGAAGATTTTGCCTAAATTCAAATATGTGGGCACTGTTAGATCCTCCCAAGAGATGGGTCCCACTAATTGATAAGGGGACTCTTACCATCTTGGGGTAGCAATACATCCCTAGCCAACCCCAAAAAGTTCTTAAAACGATGGGCCGGGCGGGGCCAAGTTGTAAGTTTTCCCAAAGATCTTCCAAGATTCGGCACCCAAGGGCCAAGGGTCGTCGCGTGCAGCCCAAGGATCCCTACGTCTCTCTCCTCGTGTGTGAGACGAAGGAAAAAAACAGGGGACCACCGACCCAGCGCACCACCAACGGGGACGAACCTGATCTACGTGGCACCTGTCGTCACGGATGACGTGTCGGTCTCTCTCTGTCCACCTCGCCACGCGACGGACTCAACCACAGTCCAGATCATCTACAGACAGGCCTAGGAGATTTCTCTAAAGCTCGTCCCTATCAATCCATCAATGGGACCCATCTATAAAATCCAACGGTTCGAAATCACTCTCCAAAATTTCCCCATCAAAGATAAAAATTTCTCTTTAATCTAACCTATCCATACCGTTGGCTCGATCACTATGTACAGCACATGATTCAAATCGCTTTTTAACATAGATCCATCAAATGGTAAAGATATATCTCCAATGTACATGAACTTAGCCCAAATCTATTGCAATGTAAGAAACTAACATGTGTTGTCGACATCAAAATCAATGTCCTTAATTCCAAATGTGACTTTTCATATTCTTGGGAGCCATTCCTCCAAGATTGATAGTGAGATCTACGCTCCTTTGAAAAGTATTAATGCCGGCCAAATCTACGAAAGAAGATATAGAAAAATCCACCATAATAAGACTCGTGTAAGAAACCATTTTGCCGATGATCATTAGGTATACAAGACTCGATTTCTTCAAATCTTACTCATGGGCTGATGGGCCTTTTAGGACATATTTGTGTAACTCATTTCCGCATAAAAGATACTGTTTTTGTTTTTTTTTATGAAAAACTATTTTTTCTTGCATTTGAAGCAATAATTTTCTACGAAAATGCTAAGATTACATTTTTCTTGAATAACCTGAAAATAGAGTTCATATAGGAGTATGGAAGTCCATTTCCTTAGAAAGCTTCTCCCCTTATTATTATTTCATTTCCTTACTTCCCTCTTTAAGACTAGTTTTCAATAAGAAATCTGCAACCGTACCAAACAACATTAGCATCAATTTATTGACGAAATATTTTTTACACCAAATATGAATTTCTAACTTTAGCAGAAAACCTTTTTCGACGAATTTAAAATAAAAAAAACTTTACTGATGTGGCAATTTCATATTTTCATGGAAATTTCATAAATGGGCCTAAAGATGGATATAGATACATGGTGCCATTCACAGAGATTCTCTAAGGCCTGCCAACAGTGGAAACAGACGCACTTGACTCATGAACTGGCCCTTGACAACAGTCAGTCGCATGTGAGGCCCGACGGACCAACCAACGCCTTATCGTACGCAGCTCTCGCTCTTAACTTGCGCCTCCTCGTTAACCTACGCAGGCCCGCTCTTATTTGCCCACTTTCCGCCACTTTCCGCATTTCGTCGCTCTTGTGCTCTCGTTTTTTCCGCGTCGGAAACCCTAGCGAAGGAGAAACCTCTCGCGAAGAGGGAAGGAAAGGGCATAAGAAAGTCCTCTTTTTAGGTACTTCCACTCTTCTCCGTCGAAATCAACGTCTCAAATCTCTCCGGAATCTGCTGTTTTCGTTGTTCTCTGCTAGGATCTGGATTCCTGCGAAGAAGTCTCGTGTTTTGATGTCTTTTTTCGCTTGAAACGGTTGTGGTTTGGTCGAATCCGATGAAACTTGAGCAGATTTGAGTTTGAATGTGTTTGAATCTGCTGGAAATGGCTGAAAGGTGGAGGCTTTGATTGAATTCTTGTATTTTCTTGCCATGTACCGTTTTCTTTTGTTGGATTTGGATGTGTGGATGTGTTTGAGTTTGTTATCTTGTTTGGTTTGATGGTTCTATTAAAGGATGTTGAATTTTAGCGTGCGGTTAACTCTAAATGCTTGCTGGTTTTGTTATTGTGATTTGTTTGAGATTTTGGTCTATCTGTGAAATCTCTGCTTAGGATTTAGGATTTAGGACTTCGGTGTTTTGGTGCTGATAAATCGAAGAAAATCGATAGATTTCTTCAGAGTCGAAGCAGTTTCGGTTTGCGTTAGCTGTTTCTTTGTCTTTGTTTCAACTCCAATTGGTAAGATTTCGCAATTCCAATCAGTAAGATTTCGAGTTTCTTTTTTTGTGCTTCATTTCCATAAAAAAAAAGGTGTGATCTTTAATTCAAATTACTAGGAGGTTGGTAGAAACAGCTGTAGTTTTCCTTTTTTGGACTTGTCTAGATACACTGAATCTGGTCTTTTTAATTTCATATTCATGTATGTAATCAAGGACATTAAGCTAATAATAGTATTTCTCTGTCATTCATCTATTGTCAATATCTACTCTTTTTTGGAAACGCAATCTATTGTCCCTTATCATAAGCACTAGAGGCAAAGACGGATCCATGGTTGTTTATGTGGAAGAGAGGTGCCTCACCAATAGAGCTACCAGTGGATTGGTATGACATGGTAGTAGCTACTTAGTTTGGTTTCCTAATCATTTATGGTTAAACCTTTGTTCTTGTGGTTCACACTATCCCCAAGTTGATTCTCTTGTATGTTGGCTGCTGTTTGTTGGTTTCAGTTTTTGTGGATTGATTCTAGAATATGGGGTTGTTTTGCTTTCCTTTTGATTTTTACTGGTCCTTTTGATTTTTGTAGATCTTACTTTTAGGTTCAATTCTTTAGGGCAGTCCTGAGAAATATGATGTTTTTCCAGCTCTGCAATTTGACTGCACAACTTTCTACTCATTTCCCATTAACCACTACTAGTGGGCACTGGTTCTGGACTGATGTATCGTGCTAGTCTTTATCAGGTTTGTAACGTCATGCGTGACTATTGAAGCCTGGGTTTTTTTAATTTTTTTATTGATTGCTTTCTTCCATCATTTTCGCATTCATTCCCCCCTTCTCTCCCTTTTTTTTTCTCTAATTCATATCTAGGTCTATTTTTATGGTATTTTGGCACATTTTACAGATTCCACATGGATGTGGATTTTACAATCAATAGGAGTACACATCCCAAGGTTATATCCTCCATCACAATCACACCCATCCCTCTTTTCCTTTCCCTTTCGTCTTCGCTTCATACCCAGTCGTATTCTTTCGGGATTTTAGTAAGATACTATGGTACATGTATAGTAGTTGGGACAAGGCTTTGATGATGATGATAATGATGACTATGGTACGCATATACATTACATGTTTGAAATGGACGTGGATTTACAATTAATTATTGAAGTACACATCCCAAGGTTATCTTTCTCATGTTATTTTATGATATTTTGGTGTTATGATTTATGAATAACATTGATGTTCTTCTTGGTTAATATCATAACTTTGTACACAGTTTCTGCTGCTTTCTTTTAGTTTATACTGGCATTTGTTCCTGCACATGCACAGATGATGAAAAGCAGCCAATGTACCATGTCTGAAAGGGTTACAAGTTTGAGGAATTAGGAGAAGGGAGAGGCCAATAAAGTCCTTGAATGAAGTAGTGGGAAAAGACATGATAGGCCATAGTTCTAAAAACCGACCTGTGCAAGATGACTCCGACTTGACACAGGCCGAGTCAAGTCACGTCCCTCTAATCTCCTTTCTAACTGATTCCTATAGTGAAGTCCTTAAATACATCTTTTCCTTCCTGTTTCCCTGTTGGAAGTAGCATTGTGAGGCTTTTGGGGATCTTTTCCTTAAATTTAGAAGATAAATTCCACATTTTGTGAAAGATATAAGCATTTAAAAAATTTGTATACACTATTCATTTAATTGAGTGCACAACAAATGAAAACAAGTGTACTTAAATTTGTTTATACTGACTAAAACATGATGAATCTTAAAATTCTATGCTTATTGGATATTATTTTTTTATATTTTTTTAGTGTTTTGGGCTCCAGGGTGCGACTTGGTCCAACTTGTTTGAGTCACATGTGACTTGGTTGAGTTGATTCAGCTTGACAGGGGCTGAGTCGGCCCTAAGTCTGATTTTTAAAGCCTTGTGGATAGATTGTGGAGTTAAGAGTGATCAGGGGTTTAAATATGGTTCAATGGTGAAAGAGAAAAAAAAAAGGTTGACCATAGTAAATTGGTTGAGGCTACAACTAGGGGTATAACCGTATAAGGGAGATAAAGTGGTCAGGTTTGAGTCATGTCCATGTTTCAGCAGTTTGTTATGAACCTGCATACTCGAAGCTAGAACAGTAAGTCTACCATCCATGCTAAATGCTTTTTCATTTTTATTTTTGTATAAAACAATATTAGTATCATATTTTATTATTATATTTTGTGTAATGTAATGTACGTATCACTAGGGTAAGCAGGTATTTTGATATGGACCAAGTATACTTGGATCTCAACCCTATTATCAATAGGATCCTAAAAGGAGGGCCCATACTTTGAGTGACTGGGTAGCCAGAGGTCCATTTTCATGCTATCTATGAGGGCAGTGATGGTGATGATCTTTTGATGAAAAATTGACAATTTTGAGGGTAACATTACTAGCAGTTAGTAAAAATTAGAAATAATGGATATTGTTTGGTTCTTTGTAGAAGATGCGTATTGTAAGAAATTAGAGATCCCTTTGGGAGAGTTGCACATGCATGCACATCATTTGCCGATTTCTCGAGCAGAGAGAGAATGTTTTTTTTTTTTAATTATTAGTTAGTAGAATCACTCTACCCTAGATAGATGGAATGGCTCACATGTTACTAGGTGTGGAGGTTTTTTTTTTTTTTTTTTTTTTTTTGTTAATGTCTGTGTTTTGTGATCTGGTTTTATTAAGATGACCCCACCACCACCATTCACGGCATTCGTAAAGGAATCGATGTAAAAGTTACTACATTCTACCATAAAATCTTCGTAACCATCAAAGTGACGCAGCCAAAGATCCGCAATCAGGTTGATAGATCAATCTCTCGAAGGATTGATCGAATCCAAGAGGATTCCAGACACTAGGGCACAAACGAAGCCATAAAACAATCCATAACTCACGCGAGTAATTCTCAGGGAAATCAATTGATTAAAAATAAGCATGAAAAATAACAATAGGGCTCTTCTGTATATATAGAGCACACTGTTTGCTAAAAAGGAAAGCTACTAATTCTATTTAACAATTACTAATCTTGAATTAGAAGGCAAGCAAACTAATGAATATAACTAATCTAGAAAATCAGGAAACTTGAGGCACATGTGGACCCCATCAACTGGGTCCATCAATGCTTGCGGGTCCCTGTCTTGAATAGGGATCGGACTACTTCAGAGAGGTGGGGAAGTACAATAATACAGTGATAGCACTTTGAACCAAACACGCAATAGACAAACAAAAAGAAGTTTTTGTCAATATTTGTTGAATGGAAGGACCCTCCTAAAGTTTAGGTGTTTTTATGGGTAAAAATAAGTGCACTTATTAAACCTCTTCTTATGTAACCATTATTATTAAGTTTTTAATCACCAAATTAATCCTTTTTCATGGCTAAGAATTTAATTCTAAAATCAATTAAATGAGTTTTTAATAAAGAAAGGCAGCCTAAAAAATTATAAAATGTGACTTGTGCACCTGATCTATATAAACCAACATCAAATGCTCAACAGGTTTTGCGAGTAACATTTTGCAATTTTTCTAAATACATTTATGTTGCCCTCCAAAAGGAAATTTTTATGGTCTTGCCTGCATGTCTCTGTGTGTTAGAAATTAAAACGTTATGCAGTTTTTCTGAGCTGCTATGAATTATGATTACATTGTTTCTTGGCAATGGTTTTGAACTTTTTTGTTTAGGCTTTTTCTAGAGCTCCGCTCCTAGAAGTTATATTCATAAGCTCTACTCGATGGAATTAGTTCCTGTTTGTCAGATTCTGTAATGCCAGTTGATTTAATATTTTCCTGGGTTTTGTCCTATGAAATTAAATTTCCGTGTTAGATTTGTTACATTTATTGATGTCAGCTCTTCTGGAGTTGTTTTAGAAATTAAAATGTAACACATTTTTTTCTTGGCTTCTGTAATTTTTATGTTGCTTTGTGATGCTTTTGAGGGTTTATGTTCATATAGTTTCTACAGTTCTGCCATTAGAAGTTTGTGCACTTCATCTCAGATATAGATCAGATCACTCTTTAGCAAGAATTTGCCGTACATTGAAATTTGAATCTGTATTTGTAGTGGCATTATAAATGTTCACAATGCCCTATGCCCTGTTAATATTTGTCTTATTTAGTATAGCCTTTGTCATTAAAAGAGACTTCAAATCTGGTCAATTGTGCCAGCTTTTTATTTGGTTAGCTGCCCTACTAGTTTTCCATATAAATCTTCTTATTTATGTTGTTTGTTCTTGACAGGAATGATTCACCCTCTCACTGTTGTCATGGAGGATTCTTTTAATCATTACATGATCCAATACATTTGTAACAAGTGCTATTGAACAGGCAGAACAGGCAAAGCTTATTATTTTCTTTGAAAATGGATCGCTGTGATACATCAGGATTTGTAAGCGGAGGCAGGATGTGCTTCAGTTACCTCTGAACTTTATCTTGTACTTTGAAAAAAAATCATTAAAGAGAGAGTGACTGGTTGTTCATTGATTTTTTTTAATTTTATTTAGAAAAGAGGACCCCTTTCTAGTTAATAGTAGGTTATGGATAACAGGTTTCAGCGCTTGGGTTTTGCTGCCAATCACTTGTCACTAAATGCATTTGAGAATTTGAGCAAAGTCGTTCAAGTTGAATCTGATTATTGCATGGATACAACTTTACGACTTGATTCCCCTAGTGCCACTGGATTGCATCATTTCTCTCCAAAGGGCACCAAGAGGAAGTGGAGTGCTATTGATAGAGCTGTGGGTCTGGAAGATGGATCTTCATTGGTTCTTGGCTTGGGCTGCTCACCAAGATCCTCAGATAGCAAGGGAAGTTCTGCAACTGTTTACACTATGTCTTCAGCGAAAGAAACCGATGAAGAATCTTCCATGGATCTGGGCTTGAATTTCCATCTTCACCTTGGCAGTGAGAAGACGCCAAATCCAACGAAGCCTGCTGTTGCTGCTGTGAAGGCTTTTGAAATGGAGCCTGAGTTTGGCCTTCAGCTGAGTCTCTCAACAGGGCCATCGGAGTCTGAAATCACTTGTATTACTCGAAACTCAACTCAGAGCAACTTTGGGACATCTCTAACAATTGGCAAATTGCCAGTTGTTGAGAATGGATCACTGTCATCTCCCCTGAAGCTGCGGTGTGTTGTGCCACCTCCACAAATTGCAGAGAGTAGCTTTTATCTTGGCCCAGGTTCCCAACAAGCAGATGTGAGCCCAGCTGCTCCAGACCTCTCATCTTCTGTGATATCGACACCAAATAGCTCAATCACATGTACTTCCAGCCTTTTCCAGCAACAACAGCGTAGCTCTAATTCAAAGAACTGTCAATTCGAGGGATGTGTAAAGGGAGCCAGAGGTGCTTCTGGGCTGTGCATTGCTCATGGTGGTGGTAGGAGGTGCCAAAAGGCAGGTTGCCATAAGGGAGCAGAGGGCCGCACTGTGTACTGCAAAGCTCACGGCGGTGGCCGCCGATGCCAACATCTTGGTTGCACAAAGAGTGCTGAAGGCCGCACAGATTACTGCATAGCCCATGGCGGTGGTCGGCGGTGCAGCCATGAGGGTTGCGCCAGAGCTGCAAGAGGAAAATCTGGTTTGTGCATAAGGCATGGAGGTGGTAAGAGGTGCCAAAAGGAAAATTGCACAAAAAGTGCAGAGGGTTTCTCTGGCCTCTGCATTTCACATGGAGGTGGTCGCCGCTGCCAGTTTACAGCATGTTCAAAGGGTGCGCAAGGAAGCACTATGTTCTGCAAAGCACACGGCGGGGGCAAAAGGTGCACAGTTTTGGGATGTACAAAGGGTGCAGAGGGAAGTACACCATTCTGTAAGGGCCATGGCGGAGGGAAACGATGCTCATTCCAAGGAGGTGGTGTCTGTCCAAAGAGTGTGCATGGTGGCACCCTGTTCTGTGTTGCGCATGGTGGTGGAAAGAGATGTGCTGTTCCAGAGTGCACTAAGAGCGCAAGGGGAAGGACAGATTTCTGTGTTCGTCATGGCGGGGGTAAGCGGTGCAAACATGAGGGCTGTGGAAAGAGTGCCCAGGGCAGCACCGACTTCTGCAAGGCGCATGGTGGAGGCAAGCGGTGTTCTTGGGGGCACCCAGGGTCAGAGTTTCGTGGTCAAGCCCCATGTGACCGGTTTGCTAGGGGTAAGACCGGCCTCTGTGCTGCGCACAGTGCCCTGGTACAAGACCATTGTGTGCATGGTGGTGGCACACTTGGTTTTGCCCAGGATCCACAAGCCAGCAAATCTGCGATTGACGATATGAACATAGATATTGTGAAGACAAATGGCATGGACAAGTTAGCAAGTTGGAACAGTTCTGAACCCAAGAGGCAAATGCAGCCGGTGCCAGCCCAGATTCAAATGCCAATTGTGGGGATGGTGTCCTCACCACCCAGTTCAGTTTCACTTCCTGAAGGCAGGGTGCATGGAGGAGGTCTGATGGCATTGCTGGCTGGCAGCTCCATGAACCAAGCAGACTGCGGTCCATCTGATCAGGGAAGATCTTATATGGTGGCTCACAAATGGATGTAAAGGTAGCCATTAATTGGGCTTCCATCTTTCTTCTACTTTCATGTCCTCAAGGGAGAGTGCACGGAGCATGTCTGATTGCATTGTGGCTGGCCGCACCAATAACGATGCAGAGAGTTGCTCTGAGCAGTGTAGATCTTATTATATGGTGGCGTACAACTGGATGTAAAGGTAACCAGTAAGTAGGCTTTCATCTTATTTCTACTTGTGTTAGAGTCAGGTTCTAGGGGAGTCTTCAGCATGTTTGGGTTCAGTGTTTTAGTCTTACCCGTTGCAGTGAGAAAAACAAAGTTTTCTCATTCTTTGATATATAGTTAGAAGCTAGAACTTATAAGTTCATTTACAACAACCCAAAAAAAAAAAAAAAAAAGAGGTCTAGAACTTGGTAGTAATTTGTTTGCACCCTTGTGTACTAATAAAGTGGGAAATGGGTAGTCAAGTCTAGTGGTCTAGTCTAAGGTTGGTTGGTAGTATCTTCATGTAAATACATTGTTCCTAGCCTTGTAAATATATTGTTTTAATTTCTTATAAAGTTGGTGTTTGTAAAGTGTTTTCTGCGTTCGCATTTGCAGTTGGTTTGACTTGAAGTTTACTCCTTTTATGATATTTTGCGAATGATGAAGAACTTATTAGTTCATTCATGCTCGGAAGCTCCCACATGCTATATAACACTGTTATCGATGAATTCTGATCTTGGAGCTTCTTATCTGTTTCTTTTTTTCTCCCAGCTGCAATAGTAGTAGGCTGAACATAATTTATCGTCTTGTTCATTCATGGTTGGAACTTGAGTTAATAAGGTGAAAGATATTCACATTAATTACTTGAGTTATAAATTCTCTTTCTGCCATGAATGGACCTCACACCTGATTTGCCCTATCTCACTCTTCTTGTACATGTCTAAACTCTCAACCCCATGATAGGGCTAGGATATGTGATACCAAACCCGTTATGAGGCATATAGGATTATAGGGTTAGCTTTTATACAGTTCTCCCAATAATCCTTTTAGTTTAGAGGAAATGTTTAACATTATAAGAAATTTTTGTTTGTTATTGATTTATTATTATTTTGTTAATGATATACAAAATATGTTATACCCAAACCTGACCTTGGTCAAAATCTGTAAACCAAAGCTGTCCGAAAACTGTCAAAACCCACTAGAGCAAGTCACCCATTTAGCCTAATTCATTGCCATCTGCAGCAAAAATTCAAAATTTTAAAAATAAAAATTAACAATGGAATCTGTCAAGAGGTTTGTGGAGGACTTCTTCTGCCATGGCCATCAGAGCCCACAAGTTAATAACACGGCCATAGTCCTAATTCCAAAGAAGGTTGGTGCCTCAATTCTTCAGGATTATAGGCCAATTAGCTTATGCAGAGTCCAATATAAAATTATTTCCAAAATTTTGGTTGGAAGACTAAGACCCTTACTTCTAAGGCTGATTTCTGATAACCAGGGCGCTTTTCTCCCGGGCAAGAGAGCCATGGAAAACATTGTTATAGCAAAAGAAATGCTACATATCATGGCCCAAAAAAACCGTCAAAGAAAACTGCGTGCCTTTAAAACTTGACATCCAGAAGGCTTATGACACAGTTTCTTGGGAGTTCCTTGAAGCCTGCCTTCTCAAATGTGGATTCAGGTTACCTATCGGGTTAAGATTAATGGCCATTACTCAGACATGATAAAGCCTTCCAGGGGACTTCGACAGGGAAAATTATTTTCCCAAAATTGACCAATATGGGTGAAAGAGTTGGTCTCCTGCAATTTGCAGATGATATGCTTATATTGTTTCAGAATGAGGATACAAATGCAAAGAGAATAATGAGATTGCTACAACTATTTGAGGAAGAGGCCGGCCAAACATTGAATGAAACCAAGTCTGTGGTATTGTTCTCAACGGGGACAGGAAACAGTCACAAAAGCAAAATTTGCAATATACTTGGTAGCCAAAATTCTTCTAATCACACACAATATCTGGGCACTACCCTCTCCTTAAACCATAAAGACCCCAATGTGACTTCTTCAAGTCACTGATCACTAAGGTGGATAGGAAACTGGAGAGTTGGAAGGGACACATCCTATCCACAGCGGGTAGGAGAATACTAATTCAAACTGTGCCCTCAGCTATACCTCTTTATACTATCTCGCACAATTCCCTTCCAAAAATGGTAATCAAGACTCTCAACTCAACCCAGAGAAATTTCTAGTGGCATGGAAGACAGACTCAATGTAAAAGTTACCCAGTAGCCTGGAAACAAGTGGCCAAACCCAAAAAAGAGGGAGGGTTAGGAATCAGGAACATCGAGGCTCAAATCAAGGCCTTCCACAGTCATAATGTTTGGAGGTTCCTCCAATCACCAGAAGCATGGTAGGTTCGTTTGCTCACACAAAAATACTCAAAAGAGTTCCACTCTCGGCAAATGTCATGAGCGTCCAACTGACCCCAAATTCTGGAAGACCTTGGTGAGGAATAGAAGCACAATTCTAGATAACTTAAAATGGGTGGTGGGGAATGGGGAACAAATAAACATTTTCAATGATCAGTGGATTGTTGGACTTGAACTTCTTGCAAATCACCCCCACAAAGCCAGGCTCAGACACCTTCTCTCTAATCTCGGAAAGGTGAAAGATGAAACCCAGCTGGAGGGAGAGAGAATACAATGGAATAGAGAGCTCATAACAACCATATGGGAGGATCATGTTGCTTCCAAAATCTTAGACATACCTTTACGAGGTAGGGATCTAAGATGTTGGAACTCAGAACCTACAGGCAAGTGCACGGTGAAAGCCCTCAACAAATTCCTGGACCCAATTGCATTTGGGCTGTCGTGGAACACTGTTTGGAAACTGGATGTTCCTACTAAAATTCAATTGTTCATGTGGAGGGTACTCCTAGACAGGCTTCCCTTGCTTAACAAACTCTCGAAATACTCATATACGGTCGGACCCAAATGCATTTTATGTAGATTGCATCCGGAAATCATTGATCATCTATTCACATCATGCCCAATAACTGTTAATTTATGGGATGCCCTGTCAAACACCCTAGTGAAACCGACTTATTATCGATCCTTTGGATTATGGTTTTGGCAAAAAGCAAATATGAATCACAGAAAGTTAGGTGCCTTTCTCTCACGGTATATCTGGAAAATGAGGAACAACTATGCCTTTGCTTCAATACTGATATACCCTAAATTAGCCATATTCGAATGCAATGCTGCTAAACTTTGTATCTCATCAGATAGTGTAGCAAGACTTGTCCATAGCAAATGGTTCCCGCCAGCAAAGGGCTTCTGCAAACTCAACTCTGATGGAGCTATGAATCCAGGAACGATGACGGCAGGCATCATCAAAAACCACAACGGTGAACTCATAGTGGCTTACACAAGCTCGATCGAAGCTATGACTCCTTTGGAAGCGGAAATTCAGGCTCTCTACTAGGGAATCATCCAGGGCAAAGGCAATCATGCTAGGCGGGAGATAATAGAGGGGGACTGTTTGGTGCTAGAAGAGAATATTCAGAATCAGATGACGGTGTCATGGGATATAATGCACTGGTGGAGGAAATTTCTTCAAGAGCTAGAAGGGATACCAGAGTGGTATATTCGATTTGGGCGTAGATCGGAAAACACAGTGGCACACAACCTTTCCAAGCTCAACTACCCGGCTTTTAACACCTTCAAGTCGTATCTTCCCCCAACTATTTTACAACTGTTCATTCAGGAATGTCAGGGTCACTAGGGGGATAATGGGATCATAGCTAATGTTCTGCCCCAAGATTCTACTGTAATCGAGACTCCCAGTCTTAGGGGAGGCCTAACCTTTTATCCGTTTCTGTAACTCTTCATTTTAATAGAGTTCTCTTTCTTTAGCAAAAAAGAAAAAAAAAAAAGAAATGTGTTTCACTTGTGACTTATTTGCAAATGAAAATTATAGAAGTGCAAGCTAGACCAATGCAAGTCCCAGACACGGAAATGAGAATAATTAAAAAAAAAACTTAGTTAAGCACCTTAATCTAATTAAACACGATGACAAGTTCACTTAAATTGCAGAACAATGCATAGCCATAAAAGATGAAAATCAAGTGATCAATTGTGTAGTGCTATAAGAGATGTGTGTGCTAAACACTCTTTGATATGCCAAATTACTAATTAGTTCAAAGTATTCTAAGCATGTGTGAGTTGTATGCCAAAATAATAAAAACACGACTATCTAGCACATGTAATCTATATAATAGGTATGAAACAGGGGCGCACAATGATTTATAATTGTTCAACCCTTGACCTACATCCATTCCAAAGACTGTCGCACAACAGTGGTCTCTTGGGCTGGGTTTAGGCATGTCAAATGGGTTGGGCCGTGCCGAACACCTGCGGCCCACTAGGCACACCTGGCACATGGGCTGGTGGCCGTCCAACGGCCAAGTCCCATTTTTTTTTTTTTGAAAAAAAGTCTATTTTACCCCCCCCCCCCCAACAGTTATAAAACGGTCATATAAGGCGTATTTTGTGTCATTTTCCATTTTATAAAGTTTATAAATACCCTAACCCTCTCATTCTCATTCATCACCGATTTACACAACTCTCTCACTCTTTATACATTCTCTAACTCTCTCTCAAAGCATTCAAGTCTTTCACTCTAAGAAGTTTTTGGAGGGCCAAAGATCAAGTCATCAAGAGACAAGATTATGGGGGTCTTCAAAGATTTAAAGGTATTTATATTATTTAAATTTGAGATTTCATATGTATAAGTTTATATTATATTATATTAACTCTCATTTTTTCCCCTTTCTTATATTAATTATCACAAAATAAGACTATTAGAGCCTATTACTGTTATTATTTATAAATTTTATTGTTTGAAATATGGCTAAAAGATTTCCCTCATAATCTTCTTTCGTTAATTTATGGGAAGAAGAAAATTTTATTGAATTACAAGATGAAGTAGGTGTTTTACCACCCCCTTTCCTCAGAGTTTTCGTAAACCAACAAAGAGTAATAAAACTTTAGTAGTTTGGGAGATAATTATAAGGTTTGATGTTATTGAAAATGGAAAGAAAATTGAAAAGGTAAAATGCAAATTTTATAGTGCCGAGTCAAAATCGGGTACCGGTCATTTGACAAGACATATGCAAAAATGTTTAGCCTTACATAAGCCAACGGTTGCAGGGACAAGGGGGCCTGGTTCACATACCCAAATTTCTACTACTAGTGGTGGTGGTAGTAGTAGTAGTTTGGGTCTTTTTTCTTTTAATGCACAAAGTGTTAGACAAGATCTTGTTAAAATGATTGTGTTAACCGAATTACCATTTTCTTTTGTTGAAAATGAGTTTTTTGAAGAATGGATCCAGAAATACTGCTAACCACAATTTCACAGTATTTCAAGAAATACAGTCAGAAATGATGCTATTAGACTCTGACACGAAGAGAAAACAAATATAAAAAATTACCTTGTAGAAATTCCTGGTAAAATAGTCATAACCATAGATATGTGGACTTCTAAAGGGGGAGGGATATATTTTTTTTTTTGTATTACTGCACATAACATAGATGCAAAATGGATTATTAATAAACGTATAATTAGTTTTAGATGTCTTAAATGGCCACACAATGGCACTAGAATAAGTACATTTATTTAGGAAAAACTAGATGAATATAATATTAAAGAAATTTTTTTATCTACAACTTTAGATAATGCTAGTAATATACAGTGGCTATTGAATTAATGAGAATACAGATGCCAATTGCAACTTTGATAGATAGCTCTATCTTTCAAAATAGATGTGTTTATCACATCTTAAATCTCATTGCAAAGGTTGGTTTAAAGCATATTGTAAGTTACACAGATACTATAAAAGATATTGCTATATTTATTTTCTCCTCCGCACAGAGAAGACAATTGTATGCCCAAATATGTGCAAGGCAAGGCATATCAGCTATTAAAATGCCTAAAGAGGTAGAACATAGATGGAATTCTATGTATAATTTGTTAAACAAGGCACTTGACCGGAAAACTGTTTTTAATGAATTTTGTGCTTTTCGTGCACAAGATTTGATGATTAGTGAGGAACATTGGGAGTTATGTGCCCATATAAGAGATTTATTAGAAGCTTTTTATACTTCAATATTATTTTTTCCCGGGATATATTATCTCACATTTAATGAAGCTTTAATAACGCTTTTCAAAATTACTTTACAATTTAGTAGATTTAGAGATCACGTTTTATTGAGCAGCACTATTAAAAATATGGAAGAAAATTTTAATAAATATTGGAAAGAGGCTCCAATGACATTTTCTTTAGCTATTGTATTTGATCCTAACTAAGTGGTGTACAGTTTTTAATTGATGGAATAAATAAAAATATAGATTATATAGATTTAAATATTTTTTTAAATATAAAGGCAAATTTACAAGCACTTTTTCAATTTTATTGTGAGCAAATGGGTACAACTGGACTTAGTATGGGCCATTCAGAAGTCCAGCAAATAGGTATTGGTGAGTGGGATGTGTAGTATTATTCTCTGTCCACGGGCATGTCATCCAGCTCAAGTTCAAGTAACACTATGACAGAGTTATCATCGTATCTTGACATCGGTATAATACGGGTGCATGATGCATCTAGTTTTGACCTTTTAGCCTGGTGGAAGCAATAAGAAAGCATTTATCCGATGTTGGCCACCATGGCTCGTGATCTATTGACTATTCAATGTCTTCTGTAGCATTGGAACATGCTTTTAGTGCAAGTGGACGTGTGGTGGATGACAGAAAAACAAATCTAACTGAGGAAACGGTGGAGTGTTATGTCTACCTACGAGGCTGGTATTTGGCAGATAAGAGGAAGCAAGAGTTGACATCAATGGAAGATTATGATCCAGCAGAATACATTAGTGGACTACGCATCTGATTTTTTACTTTTTCCTTCATTGTAGTTTGTAAATATATAAGTTTTTCATTCTTTTTTTATTTTTATTTTCTAACAAGATTGTAAGGTTTTGAAGGTAATCCTATTTTGGAAACCTTCCAAGAAGTTAAGATCCAAATGGTTCTCTCTTCTCAGTGGAGTAGATGGAGTTTGACCGAACCACTTAAATATCTGTCATTCTCCATGCTTGTGTTTTAATTTTTATTTTTAATACTAATAAAAAAAGGAAAAAATATGAACGAGGCCCACCTGGCCCGGCCCGCTCCAACCCGGCCCATGGCCAGCCGGGCCGAGCGTTTGACTTGCCTAGCTGGGTTTCACTATTAGAGGTTTTATAGGTGCACCTTGCAAACCTTTACACCTAATTTTTTTTTATATTGCCGATCACTAAGGTCTACTCCACCAACATTAATTTTTGTGATATGGTGGTTCAATCACTTAGGTCTACTTCACCACTCCAATTTTTTATAATGGTTCGACCACTAAGATCTAATCTACTTTACAATGATGTAAGATGTAAGAATATAAATAAATAAATAAAAAGAACACCTGCCTGTTGTAGACAAATATAACTTGATGCGTGTTCTATGAAGCTTGAACTTTGACACCAAGTAAAGAAGGAGGTCTAGATCTAGGGTAACTAAGTTATACCAAAGGGGTTAGCCCAATCCTTAGAAACGGATCTTTCCACAAATCACTCTTTAATGAGCTTTGAATGCTCAATGATATATCTATGAGGCACTTAGTGTGTGTGGAAGATGGTCTTGAAGGCTTGATGAGGTTTTGCCCATGGGGAGCAATCAAACTTCAAATCCTAAATCTTCATTCTACTAAACACTCTCTCTTTAGCTTTGAATGCTCTTAAGCCTAACTATTAAATTCTAAGAGAGAGTGGAACAGGGTTTTGAGGTCTTTAAAGGTGTGTTTTAATGAGGCTTAGTTTGTGCTTAAGGAGGGCTTTCAAAATGAGCTCATGTATATATAAAGGAACTCATAATGGCTAGACTACAGTTAATCGTAACTCGTAAGCAAGCTATGGTTAGCCGTGAACCCCCAACGGCTCGTTTGACTAGCAGTTAAAGCACCTGCTTTAGTACCTTGGTGGACTCCATAGCCACCGTGCTCACCCACGGTTGACCGCGGGGTAACTACAGTCCAAATATGTAAGACCCCGACCCGAGTGAACTCGATTAGTGCTAATTAAGTTGCGTGTTAGTGCTAAGCTTGATTAGTGATTTTGGCTAGGTTGGGCTTGAGATAGCTTTGAAAGTCCTTGGGATCCTAACCCTAGAGGGGGGGGGGGAATAGGGTGTGCTACAAGTATGACCAATTTAGACCAATTTTAAATTCTTTAAAACAAACTAGTCAAATGTGATGATTTAGTCAAACAATATGCGGAAGCTAAACAAAAACAATCACCACATAGCAAGCACCACAACACAATATTTATAGTGGTTCGGCCAACGTGCCTACATCCACTACCGGCTTGTGCATCCAACACCCCACCGGATTTCCACTATATATGCTTTTTACTAGGCTAAGCAATAACCCTTACAATGTTGTTTTTCTAGGCTAAACAACAACCTCTCAATGTGCTTTTATAGACTTAGCAATAACCTTTACAAGATGCTTTTCAAGGCTAAGCAATAACCTTTACATAATGCTTTTCTTAGGCTAAGCAATAACCTTACAAGATAAAGATTTCTCTAAGAAAGTGTCCTCTCAAAAGATCACTCTAAGAGATTACAATTTAAACTCAAATTAATTTGCCTCTAAATAGGCGGATATGAAACTGAAAACTAACTCACACAAACACTCAAAGAAATGCAAAGATGTATGCTTATGAAGTGTGTGTGTGAAAACTTCAATCAAGTTTAAAAGTAAGTTCAATCAATTTATGCTTAATGCAATTTGAAAGTTTAAGGCACAAAAAGATATGATTGAAGTTCTATGCAAATCACTTGAACAATTACACACTTGTGAATGATATGAAAATCTAAAGATCACAAGTTGTATGAAAGTGTTTAAGCCTAATCAAGTGATGCATGTGCAATGTTGTTTTCAAAAACTAATTTGACTAAAGATTAAATGAATGAAAACAACAAGGGAAGTTTCAACCAAGTGAAATAATCATACAATAAAAGAAATCAAAGATTTAGGATAAGCATGATTAAGAAAGTGTAAAACAAAACTTAGGTTGAAATCAAAGTGATGAATCCAATCTTAATTAGATCAAAGATTAAGAGAAGAATGGATTCAACACATCATAGTTACCATGCACAAAAACATTTACCAAAAACTTAAACAAGCATGTAAACTATGATTAAGAAAGGTAGAGCTTACTTGGTGGTTTAACTCATTAATCCAAGCTTTAGCTCTCCTAATGACCTTCTAGCCTTTCCAACTTCATCCCCTTTCAATGGCTCCAAAATGGTCTCAAAGGTTCATGTGTCAAGCCTTGAAAAAGGTTGGAAAAGAATGAATTTTATAGCCAAAAAGTGTCCAACGGCTAGTCCTCGGTCGACCGGCAAAGGGGTCTCGGTCGACCGAGAAAGCACAACGGTCATATTTCTGACCGTTGGCATGTTACAGTTCAGGTTCTGGAAAAATGACTTCCAGTTGTCTCGGTCGACCGAGACCTGTGTCTCGGTCGACCGGCGACACTGCCGGGACACCCCCTTTTTGCAAAAAATACAATTTTTGCATATTTGAAGGTTTTTCTTTGGGGGACCTTTTGGCCACTAAATCAAGCTTGGAAAACATGTTTTAAAGATTCTAATGGTTTTTAAAACAAGAACATAAAAAGCCTAAAAAGATTTGAAAGTTTAAAACCAAAGGCTAGCTTGATTTGATAAAACTCTTTTCAAATGAAAATGCATACAAAAATGATTCTTTTTGTGAAGAATGTATGCAAGGCTCAAACCTAAATTCTCAACAAGATTTTCCAAATATAATGCACAAGGAAATAGGTTTTCAAAAGAGTTTGGGTTTCAAAACCAATGCATCCAAGTTTAGAACCAAAACATGCATAAAACAAATACTTTTCCAAAACTTAAAAGCTATGCATGTATAAATCAAGATTTCAAGGTTTTCTAAAACAATGCAAGTGTGTGTGAATCAAATGATGCTAAAGTGCAAATGCATCCATCAAATTGCAAATACAAAATCCCTAACAAGCTTTTGGAGCAGTTTTGTGGTTTTTGATTGCTTTGTGTTAGTAGGACCCTTTGGGGGTTCCTTTTCATGACATTGCATTTGTTGAGGATTTATCGGAGGTTTTTGCATTCATGGTTTTAATCTCGTTTTATTGGTATTGTTAAGCTCTACAACTTTCATGTTGATCCCGTCCCCGTTTGAGATCCCGAAACCCGATTTCTTAGCCTTGAGGGCAAAACAGTCATTGCACACAAAATCTGTGCCCAAAACTTGATATTCCCGAACCCGCGAAACATATACTTTTTGGAAACTAGATATTTCGAAGATCGTTTCTTCCTTCTTCGTCGAATTCATCCGAGGTCCCGAAAGAGATGATTTCAGCCCAATTAGATTTGTTAGTAGTGGAGCCCACTCTCCATTTACTTATAAGGGAACCCTTCTTCCTCATTTCTCTTTTTAGCAAACTTCAACTTCTCAAAGCTAGGGTTTCCCTTTTCTTCTTCTTCTTCTTGTTTTCCATCACCAAACCTACCACCAACCTTGCACAACTTGAGAAATGGAGATCACCACACTCTTCCTCATCTTGCAAGCTTCATCTTGATACCATTTGTGGAGAAATCTTCCAACCTTGAGACCTTCTTTGAGCTAGCTCTCTCCTTTTGAAGGTCATCCAAGTGAGTAATCCTTCCCATCTTCTAGATTTGTTGTCTCTTAGCCTTAGAGAAGCTTCACCTTTATTATTGGAAGGTTTCCTTGCTATTTCATTGTTTTGACTCTTTTAGGGTTTGTTTGTTTTGGGGATTTTGTCATAGCTTGGATTCCTTGCTTGGGAGACTTCTTGGAGCTTGATTGCATTGTTAGAAGACCTAAGGCAAGTGGATGATTGATCTTTCCTAAGCTTTCATTGATTTTGGATATTTTCCATTAATGCCCATTTATTGCTTTGTTTTGAAATGAATGCTCATTATAGAGTACTAATGGTATATTTATGACCATAGAGAAGTGGTAGTTCATAGCATTTAATGTTGTCTTGACTTGTTCCAAATGCATCTTATGTGGAATGGTTTCATTCTCTTCTTTCCTTGTATTGAATGCTATATGAATGGAGGAGAATGGGATGGATGTGATGAAGGATTTGATGTAGTTTGAATGGAGTATTAAACTCCTCAGTTGATGTATAAGAAGGGCTAAAAGGAGGTTGTAAAAAGGAAGAGTTGTAGAAGAGCTGAACTGGTCCGGAGTTGGTTTCTGAACAGTTCGCTCGAGCGACCATGACACTTCGCTCGAGCGACCTGTCCAGAGAACGGTTCGGAGCATTTCAGTAGCTTGGTCGCTCGAGCGCACCCTTTTTCACTCGAGCAATCATCCCAGAACTCATTCCAGAGAGTTGTTCGTTCGAACGCATTTAAATATCCGCTCAACCCAATGAGTTCGCTCAAGTGACCTCAACTTCGCTCGAGCGAACCCACCCAGACAACCATTCCAGAGAGCGACTCGCTCGAGCGAACCCTCCAGTCCGCTCGAGCGATGGGGCCCGTTGGGCAGGGCTATGTTGGGACAAGGATGGACTGTTTTATGGTTCGAGACTACTCTTTGGGAACCCCTCTATATCAAGGAGATTTAATTAGGCATTGTATGAGACCATTTGAGGAAGAAACCATATCACAAAGATTTCAACTGAAGTTTTGAAAATCCAAAGTGTATAAAGAACCCGGAATGTCCCCAAACTCAAAGAGTACCAAATAGTGATTAGAATGACATACGGGGTCCCTATCCACTTAAACAAATTTTGAACCCGATACTTTACCATAAATTCCAATTGTTTATTGTACCTTATTTGACCCCGAGATTTATACTACATGTCTTGTTTTCCCGAAAGCATTGATGAACACTTGAAATGGTTATTTGACTTGAAGTGCATTGCACCACATGAAATGTTAGTGTGCCCTTGAGCACCCCCGTCTTGCCCGTATATCTATTGTACTTGATTTAATTGCATATGTCTCGATTGTATTTGACCTATGAGTCGGCACCACTAAGCTTGGATAACCCTGTTGGTCTGATCCACCGACTTAGAGATCTCCTTCTTGTCCCGCCAGCTGCAGTTTGGATCCCGCTACCCGGTCATTACCGTGGTCTTGTCCCGATGCCGCAGATTGCTACTGTGGTCCCCGATGCCCGGCTCCCTACCGTGGTCATGTATAGTATTGTATATGTATATATATTTATATGAGATCCACTGTTTCTCCTCATCTCAAGTGACTGAGATCAGTGCCTAGTTATTGCTCTATCGCTTTAGTGATAGAGGACTTAGCTTCGTGTGGTTGTCATCTTGCTTGTTTCTCGTTTCCTTGGTCGCCTTACATATTTTACATTGCATCCTTGTAAATGAATAAATGTTTTATCTCGTTCATAGAAATTGTCATTTTAACAGGTTTACATGTTTTGAAGGTAAATTCATTTATCATCATATTGTTGTTGTATGTTATCCTCTTGCCAAACCATCGTGTTTGACCTACTCTTTGGTACTCAGGTCCCGTTGTCGGTTATCCCGAGGAGGAGCTTGAGGAGGTGGTCGTAGAACCGCAGCAGTTAGTTGAGTGGCGTGCTGATGACGTCATGTAGACGTTTGGTTGCTATGAGAGACTTATCATTTTGGGAAAACTGTTTAACCATTCTTTTGATTGGTATTTTGGTTATATTGGCCTTGTGGGCCTCTATTTTTTGGGGAAATGTAATTAAATGATAATTGTATAAACTTTAACTTACTTTTGGTAACATGCTATAGATCATTGCTCCTTCTGATACAGTATTTTTATACTTGTGATATTGTTTATGACCAAGGATGGTTTGACTATTTGATTTGCTACACGCTTCCGCACATAAAAATAAATATTCATTTGTGGTTGTGATATCCTCACCGCGGACACCTGTGGGAAATTAAATAAATTGTATATTGTTGTTCAACCGATATGGATCATCCTATCAACACATTTACCTGTCCCGATCCCGGATCCCCGGTCCGGGGTCGGGACAAAATACATGGGAAAACACCATTCTAGAATGGTAACCGCAAGAAATATGACTTGATCCACTGGCCTTGTAAGGACCCGTTCCTAAGAATACCTAGTGGAACCCAATTTGATCAAGCCAACCGTAGGTTATCCTATTTAATATGCGATTAGTATGAGAAGTTAGTAATTTCCCATTAATTAAGCCCAGTTTATAGGATTGAGACCCTTGTGAGATTAATAGTGTTTTTCTTAGAATTAATTAACCAATTAGAAGCCTTAGTTGTAATCCTAATTATAGATGAGTTTCCCTTAAAGAGTGGTGCAATTTATCTTAGGATGACCCAACTACTTATGGCCTAACCCATTAGCCCATTTATCATATGAGAGTACTCTAGTCTTTCCTACCACACCTTTTCTCTCCTTTTTGAAATCCCAATACCATAAATGACTTGGCTCCTTTATTCTCTACTAAGTAAACATGAGCACTTTTGTCATAATAAATAGCCTACCTTTATTGCCCTTAGGCTCCTTTATTCACAACCACTCATTTGAGGATACTTTAGTCATTATATGTGAATACCTAAACTACCCTAGTCCTTATCCTTTATTTCTATTAGCAACCAAGGACCCTTTAGTCATTCCATTTTAACATTCCCCAAATACCCTCATCCTTATCCTAAACTTACACTAGCAAGGGAGGGCACCTTAGACATTTTCCATTCCATCTATTCCTATATAAAGAAACCTACTACAAGCTTTCCAAACATTTCCTACATTCTCTTCCTCTCATTTCACTACAATTTCCTCCCATCTCTCTCTCTGGATCTTCGCCCTCCAATTACTAGAAGCAAGAGCTTCATCTACATCTAACCATCTACAAGCTAAGGAGCTCATCTCATCTCCTAGATCTCTCTTTCCTCTCCAAGTAAAGGTAATCCGCATTCACTCTTTCCAATTTCCTTGTAGTATAGCTCTTTCTCTTAAAGTTCCCTTTCTTATGCATTTCTCTCTTTGGGAATGGGTGTAGAGATTGTAGATTCAACTATTGGGGTGATCTTAGAGCTATTGGAATGGAGCCCAAGCTATTTGAGGAGCTTTCTTCCTAGTTAGGCAAGTAGACATGCTTAGATTCTCTAATTTAAGTGATTAATATGCTTAGATTGTTAATTACTATCTTTTATAGTTATTTAGCATGATTTTTGTATTTAGATGGTTGATTGGATGGTATTATGTATGGATTGTGGTTCTAAACTCTTTTCTCATGTGTTGTCGGCCATTAATGGATGGAAATCCCTCATTTGGAAGATAAATGGCCCATTTGTGATGAGGTCATGATGTGGGAGGTGTGTTTGATGTATGGAACTGATTGGTGAAGATCTGAGATTCATTTGATGGGGTTTTGATGAAAAAGGAATGAGGACAGAATCATATAAATATGGATTTCGTGTGTAGCCGGTCGACCTGGTCACCCAGGATATCGACCGGGCACAAAGGGGACCCCCCCTCAGCTGGGAGTTGAAATCACTTACAGGGTACCTAACCTAGTGTACCTGGTCAACCGGCTAAGAGGCCCGGTCGACCGGCCACACTGTCGTTTCCCCTATCTGCCAGATGTTTGTAGAAATGCTCGTAGTTCATTCGGTTGACCAGAGGACCCTCCAGGTCGACCGGGAACATTGTAAAATGTGATTTCTATCTCCTAGTTAATTGTCCACTTCCACAGTGTAATAGGTCGACCCGTGTACCCATGATGTCAACCCGGTACACTGTAAATAGTGATTTTCCATATTTAGTTTCCTTTTATGATCTGATCATGTGTGGGCCTCGTTGACCTTCCATTTGGACTGTTTGGGATACGCGAACACGAGTCAAGGACTGGGCTTAACCTTGACCCGTGTAGCCACCTAAGTAGGGTCTTGGGTTGTAACACGGAACCTAATTCAATGGTTATGGAGGACTTATGATGCTAAATACCTACAGGAGCACCAATGATACTTAATAAGCATCTAGGACTCCATGATCATAGTCTTAGGTAAAGTGGGACCCTGGACTCGAAGAGAAGGGCAACGATTATCGTTATATTTGTGATATGTGGCACTTATATTGTGAAACGGACACTAAGTCTGGCCGGTAGGTCCGAACCTTGGATATAGGCTTCGAGAGGTATTATAAATCAGGGCATTGCACTTAGGCTCTAATCCATGATCAGAGTCCGTACTGGATGATATGTCAAGGACATGACACTCGAAGTCCTGACCTGTAATATTGGGGACTTAACGGTAGATATTGATGGATGGACTGTATAATGAGATAATATTAATTAAGCGTATAGAGAACCGAAGTTTATGAGGGTGTACATTATTAGCTGTTGAGAATCACAATGATAGATTAGCTATACCCGAACTCCGTGCCTCGTACCCTTGACTACTGTTATCTCATATTACGGATAACAAGGCTATCCAGTTCGAAGTACACCCATCTAGTGATCTATAGGATTTATGGATGTACGATTGGTCTGCCGAGGGTTATGATGCCGGCATGGACATTGATATTGAGTATTGAGTGACTGAGATGTGGTTGAGTATAGTAGGTACCGATGGTGATCGGGCACCGAGACCGCCGGCATTCGGACCGGGTACATGTGGATAGATATAGATCTAGCACATAAGATCAATGGCTAGAACTTGGTCGTGACTATAGATGAGTGTTGAGGCAGATCTAGCACGTAAGACCAATGACTGGGACTTGGCCGTGACTATGGATGAGTGTTAAGATAGATCTAGCACGTAAGACTAATGGCTGGGACTTGGCAGTGGCTATGGACATTGATAGACTCTTGTACGCTCATATTCGATGTGACGGTAGCAATAGGTGGCTATGACCCCCATGGCTAATGTCCATCAACAGTTGTTGGGACAACGACGATGAGCTGGCTCTGACCCCTCACGTCCCTTGTACTTCAACTGTGGACGTACCTTTATATGCTCTTGTGGATGTATATTGGATGTATGATTATTATGTATTGTGGATATTGTTATTTATTGTCTTTAACTATCGACATTGTTACAATTGGATCTTGATACGATTTTTACGTATATGGCAAGATTACTTTCTCAGGTTATCTATGCTACTGGTGACTCTGATGTGTTTATATTATTTATATGATGTCTTGATGATGATGGCTTCTCTTTCCTACCTGATATGATGCATCAAATATTTGTTATATAAATATCTTGATTATCGTTCATACACTACACTCTACACCATTTTCTGTTGCACCCTAATATTCTGTATTATTATTGAGATACTAATCACGCAGGTTAAGCTGGGATCAGGTATGGTCTTCTTCCATGTCTATTAATATAATGTATTGCCATCTAAACATGCCTATTTGCCTGGCTCATCGAGCCTGACCCAATCCTTGGTGTTTTTAGGTATCTTCTCTTCCGCTTTCTTTGATTGGTAGAATTGCTTGGCGGCTGATCCGTTGCCGCAGGATTCAGAGAATGATGCAGTTGGTGCATCAAGACGTGTCTGACACTTAGATATCTATTCTTTCCTTTTCTTGTAGCTGGCCGTGTCAGCCTAGGATTGAATAGTTAGTTTAATTATAAAAGTACCTTGTAATCCATTAAAGTGAAATAAAATTATAGGGCTTTGTCTATTTACTTGCTCATATGAGATTCACACTTGATTATATTATTGGGTTTTTCGCATCTCTTGGGTACTTTCTCGTAGCGTCCCGAGATTCGAGGCGCCCGGATCTTGGGGCGTTATAGGCCTCCCAATACTTAATCTATTGGACTAAGCTTGATCTCCTATGTTGAAGTTTCTAGAGGCAAGGTCTTGGACTTGACATGAAATTGACAATGTTAAGAAGTGCAAATTTGACTATGACACTGATAAATAATTCTTATGTGAAACATTTACATGTGGACCAATTTCCTATCATATATGAAATTGCCAAACAACCTCTAAGAAATTGGAGTAGAGTGTACTCTATTGGGAAAAATAAATAATTAAGAGAAAAATTGTTCAACAATAAATCATCATCAAAGCATATCCCAACAATGTTAGCGTCAGCTATAAGACTCCTACTTTGTCATTCTAATCTATTATGGGCCAAATCCTTTGATGAGCTGCACTTTCTCATAATCATCTTTATGACTATCATCCATGTCCTCCTCGTCCTACCTTTTTACTTTAGCAGCTATCGACTTGCATAGAAAAACTTATCAACAATGTCATTGTTGACCCATATTAGACGTATTGAAACTATCTCAAATGAGTATATCATAATTTATCTCCTATTGATGTTATCTCTAAATGCTTTAGATGTGCTCATTTCTGATCTTTATATTTCATAAGATTACCATACATCCATCTCAATATTCCCATCATTTGCTACTCATTTTCTTTATATGTTTTTATCAACCAAAGTTCTATTCCATTGGTCACATCTGTTTTAATTGTTATCTTATCAAATTTTCACTTCAATCTTGTTAGCGTATTGTGATCACAAAGTATTTACTTTAATTATTTAGCTTTTATCCTATATTCATTATCCTCTTCAATTTCTTTAAAGGGATTTAAAGGAAAAAAACCCATACATGGCGTTACACAGAAAAAGCCTCACTAAACTTTTGCAAACAAAAAAGCTCCTCCTGTTATTTTTTTATCGTTTTTTTTAATCATTTTGCGCTATGGTCAATATCAATCATAAGTCACATTTCAGCAAAAATGTCAGCTTCAGTTGGGGTAAGTCCTATTAGACAGATTGGTTGATATTGACTATCACCTCTAAGTAGCTATTGTTGATATCAACAATAAGTCATGTTTCAGTAGAAATGCCACTTCAGTTAGGGTGAATCATGACAAACAAGTTGATCGATATTGACCATCACCTCTAATTGGCTATGGTCATGTTTCAGTAGAAAAGCCAGCTTCAGTTGAGGTGAATCCTGATTAATAGGTTTGTGACAAGCAAATTGTTAAGACATATAGTCCACATGCTTGATGACAAACAAATTGTTGAGAAGAAGTGTTTGCAATTCAATTATAATGCAATGATGTTATCATAACCACTATAAATAAAAAAACCCAAAATCTTGAATTGAATAGTTAGACTTGGCAACGGCTATGGTCCGAATGAAGTTTCTACTCAATTCAGGCAAGTTGCAGCAATGTTCCCTCACCTCTCCCTCTTTGTTGAATGTTCATGATGCAGCTATTTCTACAATCATTAACGACAGTTCTTGGTCTATTCTGTTATATCATTATTAACACGAACCCTAAGATCGAGAACAACATGATAATCACATATAAGATTCAATCTTAAATAAGTTGAAGAGTACCTCCAGACATCTTGATGTAGAGAGCTTTCCGATCCTGCTGTCTGGCGCTGTTGTTGAGATCCGTCAAAGAAGAGGCTGGGTGAATGGTTTCGGTTTCTCTCTCCTTGCCTATAAACCTTAATGTGTTGAGGTTTTTGTGTGTAGCCTTTGTGATGGACGAAAGGCTTTATTTATAGGTGGAGAGAGGACCGAATTCCCAATTAGGTTTACTTTAGATTTAATCTCAACCGTCCATCAAGGTAGAGAATATTAAGGAAACTATCTCATTAGGAAACCGTTTTTGAGTAATTAGTAGCATATATCCTATGAAAACGGAATTTCTATTACGACCACACTTCTAGAAAGGAAAGGACTTGTGGTCCAAGTAATGGGCCTAAAATAATTTCCTTACAGTCTCCTACTTGGTCAATAGGAAGATCCATTAATGTTTTCATTTTTAGGGATCATAAGGCGCGCATTATATGCTAAACACTGCTTTAGTCGGTTATCATAAGTGTCTTGGCTAATTCGGTTGTTAATGGGAGTCATGGCGTGCACACATTATTTTGCAACATGTTTACTTCCATGTACCACGTCATTTACAACCGTCATAACTAGACCGTAAGATGAGATTTACATAATGGTCCCATAATGTCTTTGTTTAAAGATTGTTTCTATTTATCATTTATCCAAACATAATTATGTACACAATGGAAAAACAGAAATAGTAGATGTAGAGTTGCATTAAGAGCTCAATAAATGTCAAATACAAGTACAGAAATAAAAAAGCAGAAAATGATAATTAAGAACTATCTTCAAGACCCATGCTTTCAGTATGTCCTTGAAAGGTCTTTGGAGGTAGTCCTTTTGTGAATATGTCTGCAACCATGAAATCTGTACGTATAGACTCAATGATAAATTTCTATAATCTAATATCTTGCTTCAGTGATAGATATTTAAGGTCCATGTGTTTGGATCCCTTAGATATCCTGTCATGATTGGAGAAAAAGGTTGCAGCGTCATTGTCACAGTAAATAGTTAATGGCTTAGAGATGAAACTCAAGGCTCCAAACTGAGTGATAAAATTACGCAACCATGTTCCTTGAATTGCAGCCTCATAACATGCCACATATTCAGCCATCATGGTGGATGTGTAAAGCAACTCTGATTTCTGGCTTTTCCATGATATTGCTCCTCCACATAAGAGATACACATAGCCAAGAGTGCAGAGTCTGGTGTCAGGACATCCAACAAAATCTGAATCGGAATAACCAGTCACCTGTAGGTGACTTGATTTTCTGTATGTGAGCATATACTTCCTTGTTCCCTTGAGGTATCTCAGTACTTTCTTTGCAGCTTTCCAATGAGCGATTCATGGGTTACTTTGAAATCTACCCAGCATGCCAACAACATGACTAATGTCAGGTCTTGTACAGACCTATGCATACATCAAACTTCCTACAAGAGAAGCATAAGGATATTTTTCCATTTCTTTACGTTCCAATTCGTTCTGTGGACACTGCGTAAGATCAAGCTTGTCTCCTTTATGCAGTGGAACAGGACTAGAGGAACATGTCATCATGCCAAATCTCTCTAGAACTTTGTCAATATATGCTTGCTGAGACAATCCCAAAATACCAAGTGACCTGTCACGGAATATTTCTATTCCTATCACATAGGAAGCCTCACCCATATCTTTCATTTCAAAGTTCTTAAAGAGATAATCATTTGTTTCATGTAACAGACCAAGGTCGCTACTAGCCAGTAATATGTCATCAACATACAGAACCAAAAATTTGAACTTACTCCCACTGATCTTGAGATATATGCAAGGGTCAACTATGTTTTCATTGAAATCGAAGGCAGTAATGATTTCATGAAACTTTAGATACCATTGCCTCGAAGCTTGCTTCAGTCCATATATTGATTTCTTAAGTTTGCAGACCATGTCTTCCTGGCCTTCAATTATGAAGCCTTCAGGTTGACGCATGTAGACTTCTTCTTCCAAGTCTCCATTAAGAAAGGCAGTTTTCACATCCATTTGATGTAACTCGAGGTCATAGTGAGCTACTAATGCCATGATAATTCTAAGAGAATCCTTCCTGGACACAGGGGAAAAAGTCTCAGTATAATCAATGCCTTCTTTCTGATTAAAACCTTTGGCAACAAGTCTGGCTTTATGTCGTTCAATATTGCCTTTGCAGTCGCGTTTGGTCTTGAAGACCCATTTACAACCAATTGGTTTGTGTCCTGGAGGCAATTGAACAACTTCCCATACTTGATTTTCATCCATAGATTTCAATTCTTCCTTCATGACATCAATCCATTTACTAGAATTAACATCCTTAATGGCCTGTGAATAAGAAACCGGGTCTTTAATTGTCCCTTCTTTAGATTCTACTTGGTAAAGCATGTAATCATCGGAAATAGCTGATCTCTTTTGTCTTTAAGACCTTCTTAATGCTGGTCCCTTTGGTGCTTCATCCATATGTTCATTGGTGACATTCTCATTATGGAGTTGTTGATCATTTATTGGATTTTCCTCATTGTTAAAGGGTTCAGCAACGGGAGGATTTCCAACATCTTTCGGAATGGAGGGTAAAGGGATAGGTACCCTGATTTCCTGAATGATCACATCTTGAGTTTTATTACTCCCACTGATTTCACCATTTTCAAAGAATCTAGCATTACCGGTTTCAACAATTCTCGTACTATGGTTAGGGCAGTAAAACCTAAATCCTTTGGACTTTTCTGGGTAACCTATAAAGTAACCACTGATCGTTTTAAGGTCCAATTTCTTTTCATGTGGATTGTAGACTCTAGCCTCAGCTGGGCAACCCCAAATTTGGAGATGTCTTAAACTAAGTTTCCATCCTTTCCACAGTTCAAAAGGTGTCTTTGGAACTGCCTTACTGGGAACCTTATTCAAGATATAAACAGTTGTGCATAGAGCATCCATCCACAAGGATATAGGTAAGTTGGCATTACTCATCATGGATCTAACCATTTTCATGTATATACAATTTCGCCTTTTAGCTACACCATTCTGCCATAGAGAACCAGGCGTTGTGTATTGGGCAACAATTCCAAGCTTTTGGAGGAGTTTTGCAAAAGGTCCAGGATGTTGTCCTGTTTCATCATACCTACCATAAAACTCACCACCTCTATCTGACCTTATGATTTTCACTTTTCTATCTAGTTGCCTTTCGACTTCAGTAATGAGCACTTGTACAGCATTCACAGACTGAGATTTGTCATGCAACAAGTATAGGTAACAGTAACGTGAGTAATCATCAATAAAGGTAATGAAGTATTTTTCTCCCCCAAAGGTTGGAACATCAAAAGGTCCGCAAATGTCTGTATGAATTATTTCAAGAAGCTGAGTACTTCTTGTGGCTCCTTTCTTTGTGTGTTTTGTTGTTTTGCCTTTAATAGAATCCACACATACTGTAATATTAGTAAAATCTAGATCCGAAAGGACACCATCTTTTACTAATCGTTTGATTCTTTCACTGGATATGTGACCCAGTCTTTTATGCCACAAGAAATAAGAGTCATTTTTAGATGACTTTCGTTTTGTTTCCTTAGAATGCAGGGTAAGATGAGTTTCAGTAAATGGACTATTAAGATGAAACTTGTATAGCCCGTCAATCAATATTCCAGAACCAATGCAACTAGAATCTTTAAAGAAACTGAAATTACCATTTCCTACTTCAAACGAATAACCAACTTTATCAAGTGCGCTTACAGAAACCAAATTACGAGAAGTAGACGGAACATAAAGAGTTTGACATAAATCTAACTGATAACCATTATCTAAAACAAGACGAAAAGTGCCAATAGCTTCAACTGGAGCTTTGTCTTTGTTCCCCGTAAAAAGAAAGTTCTCACTTGGGTTTATGGTTTGGATCGTAAGGAATCCCTGCATTGAATTGGAAACATGAACATTAGTACCAGTGTCAATCCACCAAGTACCAGAAGAAACATAAGTAAGATTTGATTCGAAATAACTTACGAAACCCATAGGGTTACCTTTCTTTTCGAACCATTCTTTACGTTTAATGCAGTCTGCCTAAAAATGTCCAGGTTTCTTGCAAAATCTGCATACGTCTTCCTTCTTTTTCTTCTTGGGGTTCTGACTAGCCTCATTAGGTCTGGGTGGTGCCCTTTTCTGGCCTAAATTATTCTTTTTCCCAACTTTATGTCCAGCTCCTTGAACGAGATGAGCTACTTTAATACCTTGTTGATTCAGCCTGGCCTCCTCTTGAACCAGTTTGTTAGCCAATTCATTCACTGTCTACTTGTCCGTAATAGTGTTATAGTGAATTTGGAAAGGCCCGTACTGAGGAGGTAAACTGTTTAGGATAAATTGGACAAGAAAAGCCTCATCCACTGATAATCCCAAATTCTTAAGTTTAGCAGCAAGGTTGGTCATCTCAATGACATGCCCATGCATTGAGCGAGTCCCATCAAACTTCATGGTTGTAAGATCTGCCATTAGTTTCCCAGCAAGGGATTTGTCTGCAGTCTTAAACCTATCTTCAATGGCCTTCATATAGTCCTTAGCATTCTCAGTTTTAGGAAGAGATGTTTTTATGTTGTTGGCAATAGTCATTCGCAAAAACATAGTGCTTAGTCTGTCAGACCTCTCCCAAGCATTGAAGAGAGCCTTTTCCTCAGGGGTACTTGTTTCAATGATTGCAGCTGGCTTATCTTTAAGAAGAGCCATATCCAGTTCAAGTACCCCCAATGTGAACTCAACTTGTTCTTTCCATTCTGAGAAGTTAGTTCCGTTGAGCTTAGTGACAGAGGTAGCATGCGAATTCAGATTAGTGGGTATAATAACTGTAATAGAGAAACAACAATAAGGCTTCAATTAAAATAAGACAACACATGCATAAGATAAGAATATATACGACATAAAATTTAGGTGCTCCTGTGGGTAGTCACCATAATTTCTACACATTATACCATCTAAGGTCGTCATATTCAAGGTGGTGCTAATGAGTGATGTTACTCTTAATTATGAACAAACACTCATTAATTATTGTTCAAACGTATGAATATAATCCTCCTGTGGGCGACTAAAAGTTTCATGCGCTTGAACAATATGTAATGTAAACATCATGATGGTACTATTAGGGCCAAATATCAGTGTTTAATTGTTAGGGTCACTGTGGTGAGACCTAACCCTAAGTATAAAACTTTGGTGATCATAATTAGCTTAATATGAACATAAACATTATATGTTGCATGCATTCATGATAGATCATTCCATATAAGAAAAGTACTGATAAAGAGGCCGAGCCCCGGAAGGCAGTCCGACGGCATGGGGCTGATTTTTTTTATTTTTTTTTGAACTTATGCAGGGTTTTTTTTTTATGCAGAATAATAAAAAAAATCAAAACTTTAAATAAATCACGATCAAACAGTCATGGTCAAATCGAAATTGCGGAATAACATAAATCTAAACCATTCATACAGGCCATAATAGTTTGATCGATAAATAGTTGCAAAACAGAGTCAGAAACGGATCTATTTTATTTGCCCATTATGGCGATGCAAAGTTACCATAATTAATGGACGATCATGTGTTCTAAAACCATGCTCTGATACACATGTTATATCATTATTAACACGAACCCTAAGATCGAGAACAACATGATAATCACATATAAGATTCAATCTTAAATAAGTTGAAGAGTACCTCCAGACATCTTGATGTAGAGAGCTTTCCGATCCTGCTGTCTGGCGCTGTTGTTGAGATCCGTCGAAGAAGAGGCTGGGTGAATGGTTTCGGTTTCTCTCTCCTTGCCTATAAACCTTAATGTGTTGAGGTTTTTGTGTGTAGCCTTTGTGATGGACGAAAGGCTTTATTTATAGGTGGAGAGAGGACCGAATTCCCAATTAGGTTTACTTTAGATTTAATCTCAACCGTCCATCAAGGTAGAGAATATTAAGGAAACTATCTCATTAGGAAACCATTTTTGAGTAATTAGTAGCATATATCCTATGAAAACGGAATTTCTATTACGACCACACTTCTAGAAAGGAAAGGACTTGTGGTCCAAGTAATGGGCCTAAAATAATTTCCTTACATATTCCTTAGAAACTTTCCATGAGTTGCATGCATTTTCTCCTCCAGCAAGATGATTTTGATATGTTGGTCTAGAACAGACAACTCTCTCTCCATGAAAGCTGCCGGAAATATGATTCATCCAAGGGACCTTAGTTTCATAACTTGGAATTATTACTCTCACAAGGTGGTCTCTCTCTTTGCTTAGAAGCCGTTTCACATAAAACTGCGAAGTGGGTGCCAACCACACCCTGGCCTAGTTAATGGGTATCTCATGAGCTCCATGCTACCCACTTTGCGTTGCCGATACAGACTTTCGTATGTTCTTCCCTAATTGGATTCTGCATAGCTTTCTTTCTTTTTTCTATTCTGCCCCTAGTCTTACGGGTGTTCATGGGCCGGGCTAAGGAGCATCTATTCCAACCTAGGGGCTAAGGACATGCCTCAACAACCTAGCCTGCCTCAACAACATGAAGCCCGAGCCCATCTCATGTTAGGTTTATAATTTAAAAATGGGATAGTTTACATTGTCTTGAGGGTGTAGCTTTATTGGTTTGGTCTTACATTTGTGTATCAATTTTCTAGTGTTTGAATCTCTACATCACTATTTTCGCTAACACCATTATTATATTCGGGCCGGGCCAGGCATTGGGATCCCTACAGCTGAATCCAAGCCCAGCCCATATATTAAACGGGTCTAAATTAAAAAAAAAACTCGGTCCTAATACTATAATCGAAGGACTAAGCCCAGTCCATGAGCACCCCTACCTAGTATGATCTCTACATTCCTCTTTTAAGGATCTTGTGGCCTTTTATTTAATTCAATCTTTGCAATTTAGCTAGTAAAATAAAAATAGTTCTATGATATTTAAAGATATATGTTAAACTTTTGCCTTAAGATTTGTTGAACTTTCGTGCTCTTAAATCAATAGCTTTTATGACCAGCTGAGATGATTTTTGCCCTCTAAATTCTAATCCACACCGAATCCTTTTCTCACACTACCTCTCCATGATGGATATATGTTAGGTGTATGGGCACCAACAATCTGCCACTGGGAGATGGCTTCAGACAGTGTCAGTCCCAGCTCAAGAAGTGCTTAGCATTCTACCCTTCCTATCACCAGTTAGTTTTAGAATAAGTGGTAGCTCAGTGGGTGTTAACATGTATTAGAGCGCCTTCACTGGCGTGTTAACAGCATACACCCTAGCGATCTCTCTAGGGGTATATAATTTTAGCCGGATTGGGAATCATTAGAGGTACCTCTCATGTGTACAATACAAATAACTTATTTTGTAGTTGATTTTAATATTTCTTCTCGATAAAGGATTTTTTATTAAAAATAAAACTTTATTTTTAAAGTTTCATCCTTTTCTAGCCGGATTGGGAATCATTAGAGGTACCTCTCATGTGTACAATACAAATAACTTATTTTGTAGCTGATTTTAATATTTCTTCTCGATAAAGGGTTTTTTTATTAAAAATAAAACTTTATTTTTAAAGTTTCATCCTTTCCTAAAAACTAAGTTTTGAACTATATCTTAATGTGCTTTATGATTAATATAAAAAAAATACTTGGAAATGTGATGTGCCTACTGAATTATTCTCATTGTTAAAAAAAATATATTCAAAATAAATTTTATAAATTTTAAAAAAACTCTTATTTTTTTCAAAATTAATGAAGGGGCATTTATTTTGTTATTAATCACTTATATATTTTTGTTAGGATTTACTTTTTTTCTTATAAGGGCATGTTTTGATAGTTATACTTAGATGGTTCTACCATCTTTACAATTCTTATATATGGTTCATTCTATTTTCATGGCCACTTTACTTCCACCTAGTGTATTGCCACATGCTTAAATTTGACACCGATCCCACTGTTATTCACCATTGGATTAAAATCCTAGCCTTCTGAAATTATGACTTTAGAGCTAATATATATATAGGAGATGTTCCTATGAGAGATATCTCTCACTTTATATAAGAGATAAAGTGGGGGTCCTCACATCCATATCCAATGCTAACAACATCTCCCTATATATATATATATAAAAGGGTTAAATTGATCTAATGAGTTTTAGATTTTGAACACCTCTACGTCTCATTGAGATCTTTCCACCTCCTCAATTAAAAGCAGACAAGTATCATTGAAATAAAACTATATATTGATACTCATTGAGATCTTTCCACCTCCTCAATCAGAAGCAGACAAGTATCATTGAAATAAAACTATATATTGATACAGTCAAGGGGAAGAATGAGATTTAACAACCAAATTTATGAAAGTGAGCTTTATTGTTACCAATTACTAAAGGCACAACAAATTGCTTGTGGGACTTCATGGGCAAGTCTAATTCTTTGAGATTTCGCAAGGCAATTTTTGCTATCTTAAATTTCAAGTTAATGTTTTCAAAGGTATACTAAAACACTTGATAAGTAATTCTCACAAAAGCAAGCCGGTTTCTTGATTTTTGAAAAAAAATAAATCTTGGAGCTTTACATACACATACCATATATGTATTGGCACTCGCCTAAGTTGACATTGATTGGATTAGTTGGGTTTAGAAAACAAAGAAGTCACTTGATTTAAGGGTTGAAACTTTGAGGCCCCAGGGATGGTTTGATTTGGACAATTTTGGTCTACCTCTAATCCTTATTCACTGCCCCATGAATTGCTTGCATTATTCATCCAGGCTCTGTAAAAAAGTTCCTCTTTCTATTAAAAAAATAGGGACATTTTCTTCAAAAATCCCATTAAATAGGGTAATTACAACTGAAGACACTAAATTTTTATAATGACAGCCAAGGACCTCCGCCCAAAATCCAATATTTCATTCCGTTTTTACCCTTGGTTCGTTGATGTCAGCATAACACTCTAAAAAAAAAAAACATTCTTCACCCCCTAATCAACAGGAATAGTAAAATAGAAGAAAGAGTGGAATGAGAAGAAGGAGATCAATGCCTTATCCTTTTTATTTCTCAATCACAGTGAGAGAGAGATTGCTCAATGCCAACAAAACCCTAAACAACAGAAAACTCAGTTTTTGTTGACGTCAACACAATTTTATGTTGATGTCGACGAATCTTCCATCAACGTCAACAAATAATTCACAGGGTCAGTCATGCTGTTATCTAAGCATTTTTGTTGACGTCAACAAAATTTTATGTTGATGTCGATAAATCTTCTATCAACATCAACAAATTCACATGGTCACTGATTGTAATAACTGAGCATTTTTGTTGATACCAACACAATTTTATGTTGATATCGACAAATGTTTTATTGATGTCAGCAAATTTTACTGACGACAGATTAGGGAACTGGTTATGTTGACATCAACAAAAAAAAGGGAAAAACAGGGAAAAAAGAGATGATTTGGGCTGGAGGTCCTTGGCCGTCATTATAAAAATTTAGGGTCATTAACTATGGTTAACCTATTTAAGGGGATTTTGTGGTGAATGTCCCTAAAAAATATGAAGAAGCTCTGTAAAAAAATTCCTTTTTCTATTAAAAAATATGAAGAAGAAGAATTATTCCTCATAGAATGTATTACTAGGATTGAAACTTTGAGACCCTAAATCAATGACTGGTATGGTTTGGTTTAGACAATTCTAGTCAACCTCTAATCCTTCTTCACTACCCCATGATTGGCATGCATTATTCATTCGAGCTCTGTAAAAAAGTTCCCTATTCTATTAAAAATATGAAGAATAAGAAGAAGAATTATTCCTTATAGAATATATCACCCATGATTTGATGTTTGCATATATGTTACTAATCAACTATTTTGTATTTTGACCTTTTATTTTATGTAATTTTTATTGCATGTTTTTTTAATGATGTTTTAATATTAGGATTTCCCATACCAATTAATTTGACTTAGTGGGACCTATCCTTCAAGTTCTAAAACCCATTAAGTGGACCTCATCCTCTTAAACCTTTTCAGAGTACACACTACTAGATTATATTTCATTCGAACCCTAGAGTAACAAGGATACCTTGCTGGCTTGCCCCCATTAAATAGGTTATTAATTGAAAAGTACATCTAAGGGGATTCTTACATTCTAAATAGATTGCAAATAAACCCAAATGGGTAGCTCAGTTGGCCTAGGACCATGGTTTGTACCCGAAGGTTGTAGATTTGAAAATGTACTACAACACTGGGCTACAGGGGAGTTTACCCGGCTTCCCTCTAGGCCCGGAGGGATTAGTCCAGCCCAAATGGTTGGGAACCCTCCAATAGAAAAAAAAAAAAAAAAAAAAAGAGGATTGCAAATAATCATAAAGTGTTGTTACCTGCACACTGAAAATTGCTCTTCACACACTGCATCTCTTTACACAATGATGTGTAGTGTAAAATATTTCATTTGTTTCTCTCTACACACTGCATTTTCCCTAAAAAGCCCATTTACTGGACTCGTTTCGATTTCTCCCTATACTCTGCATTTCAACGCCTTCTTCCCTCCCATTTCACTTTTTTAACTCGATGTTTCGCTGCACCTTCACGACGATTTCTATCTTGTTGGCTCCCCCACGAGGACGTTTCCACTGCACCTCCTCCTGCTCAGCCATCTCTCTGTGCTCTTTGTGCCTTCATCTTCAAAGGGCATTACTGTTTTCTGTTACCCATTTCAATCTCTGTAAGTGATTTCGATCTCTTTTGCTTGCTTAGAAATGGTTGTAGTGTTATTTTAAGATCCATTATTTGATTTATTCAGAGTTTTTCCCCCCTTTTGTGCCTCTATCTCCCCTATTTTCAGCCATTGTCATCATTTTTTTGTTTTAGTTTCTCGACACAGTTCGGCACTGTGGGTTCGAATACGAATAATCTTTTTGGCTTCAATGTACCGTAAAGATCTTATCTATTCAACACTGTGGTTCCGAATATGAAAATGCTTTACGGCATTATAAGTCTGAACAGATGAGATTTTGACGGCACTACATGACCGAACGGGTCACAGTTTCACAGTGAGGTAATGTCGAACGTACATTATCCACACGGATAATCAAGGCCGAACAATGTTTTAGGGCTGTGACTCAGTGTTGAACAGTGAAATTGTTTAATTTCCTATATTGATTTATGATTGGTTTTCTTTTGTTTTTTTCAGATATGGATGTGCCCCGTACCTCTAAGATTCGACCCACAACGTCGAACAGGAGACTGCGTCAGAGGTTTGTCACTAATGAGGCCAAGGATGATGAAGAAATAGTTGAAGAATACTCTGAAGCCCAAGAGCAAGCAGAAGTCCACGAAGAGGCAGAAGAAGTTCGTCAACGAACTTCAATTGATGTTCAGGATAGGACTGGAGAAATTCCCAAGGGGCCTACATGTTTGAGCCTGCTACACAGTTTCCGAACGCATATTGCTACAAGTATTTGGCAGCAGTAGGTTTGTGATTAATTTTGGTAAACATGTTGTAACTATTATTACCTTCACTAATTTTTATTTTATTCCGCATTACAGGAGAAACCACCACTTAAATGCCTAAGCCATGCCCAAAAAATCAGTGAATGGGCATGAAATTTAGAAGGAATGCAAAATACAGTGTTTAGTGGACTCATTGGCCGTTCAGGGTTGGCTCCACTGGTGATGACATCTTATTGTTTCATCAACAAGAACATGGTGTCGGCCTTTGTGGAAAGATGGCAGCCTAAGACAAACACATTCCACATGCCTTTAGGTGAAATGACGAATACCCTTGATAACGTAGGCACCATTCTAGGGATACTGGTGACAGGAAAATCTATATCAATGGAGCCATTCTCATTTGAGCGAGCAATGACACTTGTAGAGCATGGTCTTAGGGTCACATCCCAACAGGCACACGAAGAGTTAGCAGCTGTGCGGAGCTCGCCGGTTAGACTAGAGTGGCTCAAGGACTTATTTTGAGTCGTGACCAATGCAGAGCCAGAAGAGCACATTAGGCATGCCGCTAGAGCATACCAATTGTATATCTTGGGCTCTACACTCTTCACAGACAAGAACGGCACTAGGGTCCCAGTGATTTATCTAAGGCTGTTAATGAACTTCGATGAGGCATGCACATATGCTTGGGAAGGTGCTGCACTTGCGTCCCTATACCGACAGTTGGGGTTTGCTACCCGGACTGGCGTTAGGCAGATTGCGGGATGTCTGACTCTTCTAGAGACATGGATTTACGAGCATTTCCCCAAGTGCAGGCCTAACCCCAACCGCACATACATAGAAAATCTATCGCGGGTGCATCGTTGGGTGCCACGAAGAGAGTCTGGGGACCAAATGTCCAACCTGCAATCATTACGAGAGGCACTTGACAATCTTGGTGCCCATGAGGTAAGGTCTTACAATTTATAGCATAAAATTGAGTAAATGAGTATCGCATCTTTAACTAATGCATTTGTTGATTAATGTTGCAGGTAGTGAGGGACCCCTATCGATAGCACAGGGCAGATCACCCCTTTCACGAGGTTGCTTATTACACTGGCCGTCTTAAATGCATGGACATCGTTGAACCATATAATCCTGATTGAGTGCTTAGGCAGTTTGGTAGGGTCCAGCACATTTCCCCCCTTTTCACTAGCTCCACAACGCGCCACTAGGGGTGCCACCGCAAATCAATATTGGATCGCATACTATTACCTGGACCAAATATGGAAGAGATGGCATAGCCACTTGTTGTCTCCGATGGAGCGTGGTGTGCTTGTGGCGCATCCGTGGGACTGTTCACCCAATTATATGGAGTGGTTCTCACGAGTGTCGCACCCGATCATACAAAACCCTGAACATCGCTCCATGTTTAATCCACGTGTTCAAGATTCTCAGGGCAGCTCTTCTATAGACCCCCGATTGGTATGATGCCTAACAACTTAACTATTATATTATGTCTAGTCAATTGAACAAACTGACTAATTTGTGCCTTTTGTGATCAATGAACAGCGCATCGTGAATGCTCAAAGTATTATTCAGCTGATTCTAAGGAGAGGACATAGTCTGAGTGTCTGAGATCCTGATGCCTTGTATGCGGCCCTAGAGGATGTCAACAGGTTGCTAGATGGAACTGATCTGGAAGATCTTCTTCAAAGACTGCATCGCAGCGAGACACGTACTTATAGCCGCAAAGGGAGACGTGGGGTCTAGGATGTGGAATTATCACCTATTCCGTACTTTTGAAGTGGAGTTAATGCATGTTCCGTACTTTAAATTTTGTTAATTGATTTTTGATTTTTGGGTACCAAGGATGGTACATGAACATGTTGTGGTATACTTTGGCTTCTTTATGGATCTTTTTTTATTGTGCATTTTGTGGTATATACTTTGGCCTCTGGGAGGGATATGTCTCTTGTCTATAAAGATATACAGTTAGGTCTCGTAAATGAGGTGCAGTTGAACTCATCCACCTTCATTAACATTCATTATAATGTAACCACCAATTGATCCCACAAAAAAAAAAAAAAAGAAGTGACACACCTAATACTAGGGATAACAGAGTAGTTGTATTAAACTCATTTGCATGGGATCTAGATGAAATGGATGATTAAGCTGAAATAATTTGCCAGTGTTGTTTGGCGTCTCAGGGCCAATCATTTAATATATGTTCGGCGTATCAGGGCCAACTCTCTATTACTTGTTCGGCGTCTTAGGGCCGATGCTTTAATACATGTTCAGCGCCGCAGGGTCATGCAGAAGGCTTCCATTTGGTCATGAAAGTCCGACTAGCTCAAAATGGCTCGGTTATGCAGGGCCGTGCAATTAAATATTGTCTAGAGTATCAAGACCATGCAGTATAACAAAATCAACAACTTCAATTAAAGTGTTGTGCCAATAAGTTGGTAGGGTGTGTGAACAAGTCAATGACAGTATCTGTTTCAGGACAATTCCTATGCCGCTCAATGTACTTATGTTCCGCCAATAATTTCAACAGTTGCTGTATCTGACTCCGTCCAGCCCTCTCCGCAACTTTATGCTTATGACGTGCATTGTAAATGGTCTTCATTGTGCTTACATTTAACTCATTTTTATGTTTCAGTGTCACTAAGATATCCTTTGGCCGAACCATATTCTTGGACATGTCTACCAGCAATGAAGTTTCCTCCTCTGTTAATCTCCCTGTAAATGAGTGTCCTTCTAGGAAGTCTGCAGCTGGATGATTATGCACTCCACATACTACATGCAACATCCATTCCTCATTTGAGCCCACCACTTTGCCTTGTAACGTGAATGAGCATCCACATTTCTTTGAACCAGTCAGCTTCAATTTCTTCCCTACAGTCCCATCTTTTAGTTATCCTCGTGTCTCTATAAGACTCACTCCTCTCACACCCAAGGGTCAGCCTTGGTTTTTTATCTCTCATGTTGGGCGTTGCTGATGTCTTAATCACAACATTGAAACCATTTCTCCTCCCAACGTCAAGAGCCCAATTAATTAGGGATTCTCGGCTTGTGAATATCTGCACATAACCAAACAAAATTATATTGAACCAAGTGACTACATCAATTTAAATATCGAATGATTCATCTACATTTATTACCTCTTGGGTGATAAACTCATTACTATAGTCGACCGCACGTTCCGAGCCAACCTTGTTGCATTCACTAGGCGCATAAAACTGTTATGGAACCAATTTTGTTAGAGTATGTAAATGATACAACTGCACGGCTCTGAATATCCGGACATAATTAAATTGTTCGGAAAAATACAACCGCACTGATTGCTTACGTTTGGTCGAGAATGTCCGAAAATAATTCTTTTGTACGACATTGCAGTGCTGTTCACTGCTGAACTGTTCGATACTGTGTTGCCGCTTTAAAGACAACGGAACGGACATGCAAGGCCGAACTATTCATCTCAGACTAAAAAAATAAATCGCGATGAATATGCTTACCTCGACACTACTAGAATGATCGGGAGTCATTATCTGTTTGTCCTTTCCCTCGTCCATTGCTTAAGAATGCTAGTTAAGTGGGTATGAACTTTGAATGAAATCAAGATTAATGAGATGAAGTAAAATAGAGAATGAGGTGAAGATTTAAACCGGGAGAGAAGATGAAAGAGAGGGGATAGCAATGGATGTGAGACTAACAATGAGATGTATCTTTAGAAGCACTGATAATTCGTCTGAGGGAGAGGAGTCAATGTAGCAAGTAGAGAGGAGTCAATATAGCAAGTAGAAACCCTTCTCATATTTTCATATGGGAGAGAAAACGCAGTGTGTATAAAGTGTCTGGGAGGGGTGAAATGCAGTTATTTTGGTAAATTTACAAATGGGCATTTTAGTCTCCATTTCTTGCGGTGTGTGGAGAGCAATTTTCAGTGTGCAGATAGCAGCTCTCATAATCATATTCTAGTACTTTGATGTCATTGTTGGATTGATCATATATTAAACACATGATCCACTAGGACACCCAAGGTGAAGTCACTTTGGCTTGAGTCCATTTTGGGCTGGTTCCTATTTATTAACTACTAGTGGAGCCCTGCACGTGCATTCAACCGAACACACAGTTTTACTAAGAAAATTTTAAAAAATTAAAGTTCTTAAAAAATTTAATAAAAGCTTCAATACATTTAAAAATAAAATTTTAACAGAAAATGAGTGATTGTAAATTGCAAGGCTCGTGCAATGTCCAAATGCAGCTGACACTATTTTTTCCTATATATTTGAAAATAATAAAACAATGATATAGTGAGAAAAATAAGATCTCAAAAGACAATCGATATGAAATTTATATAACTATTTGAGGATATAAATCACATATTTTTAGATATTTAATCATGAATGTGTACAAAGAAATTTAAATTTATTTTATTTAACTTGTCAGGTCGACTTGTTAATTTCCTGGTAGACTTGACCTGCGAAAGTTGGAGTCCAGTCGAAAGCATGGTCAAATTGATAATCTGTAGTTTTATAAAAAATAAAAATAAAAACTAAAAACCAAATGAGCTTACTGTTCTTACAAATTACTATGAACATTATATGTTCACTACCAAATCAGATTCTATTAAGAAAAAAAAATAATTATATCTTACCTAAGGACATCATAATAAAAAAACTGAGATGGTCATTTTAGTCTTAACTTACAAAGAAGAATAACATCTCACATCGACCGTCAAGAAGAATGAAGTAATTCGGCTTGTCCTCAAGCGACAGGAATCAACAATGGTGAAACTATGATATGAACTCTGACGGGTAAGAATTGCAGAGCACCTGTTGATCAATATTAGTATTTAACATGTACTTTGTTTTATTTTATAAGACGGACCACTATCAGGTAAAAAGAGGCAATACATCTCCAAGAGTAAGGGGGCGTTTGCCTTTTACACATGAGATGCGTAAATGCAGTTTACATATGGAAATGTTTCATATGTAAATTTCACATATGTAAGCTTTACACATGCATTTCAGTTTACAACGTTTGTGTACTGTTGTCATTTTCATATCATTTACGCATGTGAATCATTTTACCACGTTTATTTGAACTACATGTGAAAATGATAAATTTTTATTTTTGTAAATTATATTGATAGTAGCAATAGTTAGGAGCACTAAAAATGGTCACCACCTTTTGTCCTGTAAATGTTTGGATGATTGTCAAACCATGAAAACATGGAAAAGCAAAAATGAAGTTTTGCTATAATAAAAAAAATGAAAAAAACACATGTCTCCAGTTAAATCCCTCCATGATTAGTCAATAAATTGGGCTCAACTGCACAAGATATACAATTAAAATATTCTAATGCATCTCCACTATATACCAAAAATACTAACTTTTCAATCATTTCTATATATATATATACTTTTTAAATCCATATAAACAAAAAGGCCCAAACCATAAAAAGTTTTATGGTGTTTCAAACTCATATAATAAAGTAACCCATCTTTTATATCAATGAAATAATGGTGTTTCAAAAAAGAATTTACCATGTGCCCTTTACAAAATCCACATTTTCAAAATGAATATCCCTCCATGTGAAAAAAAGGAAAGAATTCCTACATGTCAGTTCATCGAGCTCTTCTATTAGCATTAGCATCCCACATCTCTAATGCCATTCCATCTCGTAAGCGATAAGCATATTGACTATCAGATTCTTCATTGTTCACTTCATCCTGACGATCATCATTATCTTCATCATCAATGAATATTCTTTCATGACGATGACGTTCATATAATTCATCCGTACTAGGACTTCTCTTCATGATAAAGTTGTGTAATACAGCACATGCATTTACAATCTTTACCTGTGTCTTGATAGGATAATTTCGAGGTATACGTGTCAAAATTGAAAATCGTTCCTTCCACAGGCCAAATGTCCTTTCAATAACATTTCTCAGCTTTGCATGTCGAAGATTAAAAAGCTCACTAGCTATCCTGGGAGCCAATGCTTGAGCTCCAAATTCCTTTAGATGATATCGGGTCCCACGACATGGTCCAATAAAACCTCGCCTATTACCATATCTAGCATCAACAAGAAAATACTTTCCTATAAAGACTCAATATGACAATTATCAGAAGATTGCAACATGCTTAACTAGTTTTCAAAAATTATAATAACTTTCAAATGTACATCTTGAAATAAATATTTACCTTCGGGAACTTGAAGATTGTAGAGTCCCCTATTTTGTAGAACATCGGATAAAACTTTTTGATCGTTGGTTGATCCTTCAAAACCAACACATACAAACTGGAACATCATGTCAAAACCAACTATTGCCATTACATTCTGTGCAAAAAAACCTTTTCTACATCGATATCGTTGTTGATCTTTAATTGATACCCATGCTGGAACATAAGTGCCATCAATGGCATCGATGCAGTCCTATCCCAATATAGCAAAAACATTTATCATCAATAACAATTTAAACATTCATCATAGGGAGTAAAAGATACTACGATATAAATTATTTATGTACCTTGAAAAAAGGGTAAAATACTGGATTGAGTGCAATCTGAGCTGGAGTAGATATTTCTGGTCCAGGAAGCTTTACATAATCTGGGCATATATATAAAAGCGCGTCTAGAACAGCATTGAAATACTTGCTAATTGTTTGGCCCGAGCGTTGAAATTGAATTTGCATTACTCGATTTCTTTGACTATGACCTACAATAGCTAGAAAGATGGCCACCTGCTTTTCTACAGAAACTCTTTTAGTTGCATGCAGTAGCCTTTCTCTCTTAAGTAAATCACATAATTCTAAAACACATCGGTCCTCATGCGTAGTAAATCATATTTATTATGGGGATTACTCCTAATGAGGTACTGAGTAAACTCATGGCCAGACAGAGACAATTCATGTACTCGCTTCCTTTTTTTTATCCTCTTTTGTTTATAGTGATGGTCCCATATAAGTAAAACTGTAATAATTGTCATTACTACTACGTGTAAAAATACGATCTTCTTCTTTATATCCATTACTTTGCACTGCTAGAAAATTGATTGACAAATATTAGAATAGAAAAAACTAACATAGCATAATAATCCACACTATATATCAACATGATTAATCTACATAATCCATAGATCACAATAAGAAAAATGGGAAAATGAGTACATTATAACATTCATCATAAAGGAAACAACACTAAATAACATAGAGTCATTTCAAATTATAACATGACAAAAAAATAAACTAAGTCCCATGAAAAAAAAATTCAAATTGAGTCCCATGATAAAAAAGCAAACTCAAAGCCACAAAAAAAGCAAGCTCAGCAAACCAACGATCCTAAATAGAGCCACTTGGCTCTGCCATGAGCCATGCACGGCGTCGGTCCTTAGTTGAAAATGCAAGAAATTGACTAGCCACTTGTGGATCCTTCAATAGCCAGAGAGCCCTTACTTCTAAAGTAAGGTCTAAATCTAACTCTTCGATGGCAGCAACAATGTCAACTTGGCTTGGCCCTGATTGAGCCATCTTGTCAACAAGGTAGATCAAAGTAGTGTTTATATCCTTAATTGCATTTGCAAGTTCATAATCGTTTTTAGTTTCATCCTGCACATTGCGTCGAGAACTACCAGTTGAGTTTTTTCTGACACGTGATGCTTCAGAGACAGCTTCATCCATCTTATCAGAGCTACTTGATTCCCCTGCCACATCATGGATGTTTGCCTGGGGGGGCTTCCATCGGATGTGGTGGACGTTGGTTAGTCAACAACACATCTCTTCCATCAGCGATTGAATCTCCATATATAATAGCAAACTTTTCATAGTTGACCACGCTTCTTCCTCGATAGTAATCATAGTCAGGGTGTGCCTGAATTAGACAAATGTGATCAAAATAAAGTAACATTTATTGAGTTAACAATGTTTAATATAAAATTAAGATATATTTATAATTACTCACCTTGACATAATCATCCCACACTTGGTCACTTGCAGTAACCCTTTTTGTAACATTATCCCAACCAAAACCACTTAATCCCATGAGAGTCTTGATATGATTGTAATGATGCTTTATCGTTCTTAAGCGATTTCTGATTTTATCTTTAACACATTCACTGCCATATTTTTCTTTCATCTTTCGTTCAATCTCCCTCCACCCTTCCGTAGTCCATCCAGTTCCATCCTTTCGCCCGAGATTGATTTGTTCTATCAATATATCAGCTAAGTATTCATCTGCAAACTCCGACCATGTGGTATTCTTCTTTTCCCTCCTACCATGTTTTTTTCCAGAAGATGTACCGACATTAATGCATTCAACATCTTCTGGAAATAATAACCATCATCATTGCCTTATTCCAATTACATTGGCGAGTTATGTAAATTTTGTTGAGATTGACTAAATGAAATTTGATTTTATCCATGATGAGACTAACTGCTAGTAAAATTAATATTTGATGGGCCACATGATGGAAAGCTGATTGAAGGACTCTCAATGATCCAATTAGAGTGATGTTGGGGCACAATCAACCAGGACTGATCAATATCTCCATTGGTTTTTAACACCTATGTAGGCCTCACAAGTGCCATGGCCACAAGACCCAAGAAATATTTGGTGGTTGTCTGCGAAAGGCTAACCTGTCTGCAGACGTCAACCACAGCCTGCTGTTTTTGTTTTCTGTTAAGTAGTGTCTCTCTCTCTCTCTCTCTCTGAATCTTTCTGGAGAAAGAATGGCAAGGAAAATGGGAGAAAAAGGAAACCCATCTCTCCAATCTCCTCTGATTCCATCACACAAAAAGAGCTTGGAATCTAGAGGTGGAGAAGGATTAGACAATGTTGATTGGAAAAGAGATATAACAGATGAAGTGAAGAAGCAGTTGTGGTTAGCAAGACCTCTAGTGGCTGTTTGTTTCTTGCAATTCTGTTTGCAGATGATCTCTGTTATGTTTGTGGGTCACCTTGGAGAGCTCTCTCTCTCAAGTGCTTCCATGGCCACTTCCTTTGCAAGGGTCACTGGTTTCAACTTTTTGGTATATCTGTTGCTCTCCTTTTCTCTTAAAATATATTTGTTAACACCCCCACTTTGTACATGATATTGTACTAGTGTATACTACATCTTTTTCCTTATTTTGACTTCTATCCTATTATACACCGGACAGATTTGATGAAAGTAGAAGTCATATTTCAAAACAGAATCTTTTTTTTCCTACTTTGTTATGCCATCTAGATATGTTTTTATTCTTCTTTTGCATTCAATATTTTGATTGAGCTTTCAAAGCGTGTTAATGGATTGTAGTGTTAAAATTCCTAATACTGTTTTGATCTTTATTAACAGAGTGGAGGTAATTCAGTTTATGTATAAATGAAGATTCATAAGGTTCATGTATTTGGATAAACTTAATTTACCAACAGTTCATCTGTTCTTTGCAATAATTACTTACAGAGAAACAGAGTCACGGGGAATTAGATTTACAGTTCAGTTGATTGCAGAGCAACCAGGCTCCTAGGTGAAAGTTCTTGCCACAGTGGTTTTTGTTTCTCCAGGAGATTGCCAAAATGATAGCTAATATATCTCACTTAACTTTCCAAAAACAAGTCATGTAGAATTGAAATGTTTTAAGAACACATATCAAATTAGTATCATTCTTAGATGGTCTGTAACTATGTCACTGTCATGTATACACACATAGAAGACCGATAGAAGAAAGGTTTGCCAAAACAGGTCTGATGACAGAGATACTCCACTGGGCCACTTAGGATTTTTGTAAACTGAGTGAAACTAAGACAGTTTATGGCATGCATAAATGATGGGTCTCTAATTTCCTAAAGATGATTAGCTATAAAGTAACAGTAATGCCTCAAGACCAGGGGGTTACTTGAATCACTCTTTTTTCTTTAACTCTCTTTTGAAGTACAAACATCAGAAATAGTCATACTTGGACAAGATAACCTTGTTTTTCCTAATCATGCCCAAGATATAGCACATTCTTTACCATTATATTAACATGCTTGTATAAAGGAAGAAAAAAAAAATAAAGAGACTCTAGCATGAGTGTTTAAGACTCACGAGTTGAGTTCTTGTATCCAAAATGGCTGCTGCAATGTGCACTTGGTTCCACCACCTATACAAAGAAAAGATGAAACTCTTACTATTTTACTAAGAAAGCCTCTAATATCTTTCAATCAACATCTCATCAAGCAAAGAGAATCAAAGAAACCCATAGGAATGTTCACATCTCATCAAGCAACATTTTTATTTACATCCACAAGAGTGGTCCAAAGAGAATCAGAAAACTCATATAACCTATTTATTAGATGGGTCAAACCCAACTACACTAGTGTCTTGGATCCTAGTAAGTTATACTTTTTCCACTTTTACTATAGTAGCTAGATCTGTGTAGTTTTGCTTGTGAACACCTGAACTGCAGAAACAAAACTCTTCCCCCAGAGTCCTTTCATCTTCATCCATGAATCCACACCTTCCTCCAGTGACATCCATGCAAGCCACCCCACAAACACCATTCCACTCAACTTCAAACCCCTCTTGCAGAGCCCTCCTCAGGTTCCCCACCCCAGTCAAGTTATTAAACAACTCATTTGGGATGGATGATATGAAGGGCCTACAGTTGGGAATTGGGTCCATGTAAATGTATATGGAAATCTATGAAACAGAGGGTGGCGTTGTGGGGGGATGGCTGGAGGCAGGGGTCATGGCCGTGCCAAGAGAGGGCTGTGATGGGAGATGGGAGAGAATAATGTGGGTTTTGGTTTGAATTCTTCCATACCTCATGAAAGAAGAAGAAGAAGAAAAGAAAAAAGAAACAAGGGGATGGAAATTGGAATGAGATGGATGTTGGGTTTGTTTTTCTGATTTGGGTCAGTGTGTGAGGGAGGCTGAGAAAGGTGAGGACTACAGTACCTTGCCCTTTCTCAATCTCTCAGGGTGTGAGGGAGGCTGAGCAACAAACTTACCTTGCCCATTCTCAATCTCTTTGTTTCGTTTATGTGGACATATCAGAGGGATTGAGATAGAGAGAGAGATTACATAGAAAGAGATAATGAGAGAGAGAGAGATTGGAGAAAGGGGGAGAGACGTGAGAAGGGAGAAAGAGATGGGGGTGATTGACGCATACCTTGGCAGTAGTAGGGTTTGGAGCACCAAAGAGAGGAGTTCGTTCCGGAATGGGAAAAGAGAAGAGGAGACGTCTTCTCTGTTTTGTGTTGGAGAGGGAAAAGTGGGGTTTTTTATGGGTCTTGTTTTTTTTGTGTTGGAGACGTTTTGAACCTGGGTTACAAGTGACGGAACAAATTATTTCCGTACCGGGCGCTTTTTCAAGTGGGGTTCATTACACACCATTTCCATATGGGATTCCTTTTACCATCTATGATGGTGTGAAGATTTAGGTGCGAAAATGAGTACATATTTACACCATTTTCACATGAGATTTAAATACGTGATGCGTAAAATAGTTCAAACAAACGTGATGGCACGTAACATTCACGCATGTGCATTATTTACATACGTAAATGGTTGCAAACAAACGACCCCTAAGCATATTCTTTTGCTTGATACAAAGTGTTATATTTTATACCCTTTAAGAAAAGGATAATACAAAGTAATCATAGAAATTCAGTTAAATGGAAGCTCACAAATAGAGATATCCATAGAGAAAAAATACCAAAAAAATAGAGATATCCATAGAGAAAAAATACCAAAAAATAAAAAACTACAAATACAAATCTGCCAAAAGAATTGGACATTCCTCTTAAGAAATACATGAGAATGTAACCCAGGTATTCTATATCAACTCTTCTGCTCTATTTTGTATAGAGGATGGGAGTGTTAATCAAAGTAAGAAAATTCGAAACGAACAAAGAGAAACTGAATTTGTTGCAGCTTAGCATCAAATACTTATTTTAGTTGTTTACACTTAAAACGATTACTTCATTCACTGACTCTAAAGTTAGTAGTAACGTTAGCATAACAAGCAGTTTCTATGAGATCCTCGTTTTTCCTTTAAGGAAAGGCATGACGCTTCATTGAATTATATGAAAAGAAGAAGAAGAAGAAGCTTGCAATGATGAAAGAAATAAATGTGTTAGAAAATTATCAAAGTTTTTCAATTTAAATCTCATGAGTAAGAGCAAGAATAAATAGATATATTCATGCCTTTTAAATGCCTTTTTATAATAAGAAAATTCACAAAAGTTGTATATTAAGAAACTAAAAATTGTATAGAACAACAAAATTTTTACGATAGCAATCTATAAGACCTACCACTAAACTACATTTATGGAATTATCTTTAACAATCACTAATATTGGAAGAGAACTAATATTCAGTAGTAGTTATCACATTATCCAACTTGTGATTATTCTTCCAACAGGGGTATAAATCAAGATCAATACAACTATTATGTCAGATTGAAAACTCAATTATTTTAACTTAAAAAAAATACAAACACATGAAGCAAAAGGGAAAATAATATTTAAATTTTTTAATGGTAACTTTCATTAAAAGAGAGGAAAAAACAGGACAAACATAAAATGAGTTTAAGTTTGTACCTTTCACTTTCTTATTTATGATATTTTCTCAGTTGCTACTTTTTTTTAAAAAAGAAAAAGAAAAAAAAACTAAACGTAAAGCAATAATGCAAACAAAGTACCTGTATATATGGGATGTGCTTATAAATTTTGGAAGTTCCTATACCTTTTTTAAAGGCCATAATAAATAATATACAATTGAAGGAACATCAAATTACAAATATTTAAAGTTAGTGTACAAAAGGTTAAACGGTTAATATTTAAAAAATAATAACAAAGGGTGACATCCATACAAATAAAATAATCTCATATATTCTGGAAACCTCCCTGAGCCCTCTAATGTTCTTAACTCTCAAATTTCAAATACAAATACCGCTCGAGTATCTTTTCAGTTCTACCAAAAAATAAAAATAAATAAATAGAAACTATTTGCACAATTAGCATTGTTTCAGGTTAAAAAAAAACAGAGAATGTTAATTCTCTCTTGTGTAGTCAATTTGGTATTTAAATTATAACACAATCAATTGGCCACCAGCAACAATAACAAAGGTAGCAAGCCAACTAATACCTTTTGACACGACTTTTAAACTGATTTTTAAGTTGATGGTGAAGTATTTAAAGTGCCCACAAAATTGTAAGTATTAAACAACAAAAAGTAATAACTAAAACACACTTGATTCCTTTTCTTTTGATCCATTATAAAATACACTATTCATTTTCTTTTTTGTTTTCATCCTGTCTTAGTTCAAGGTTTATTATTGAAAAAGCACATGGCATTTAAGTTTTTAGAGTTAAAAGACAGTATGTACACCATGAACCACATAATGGAGTAAATAGTGCATAGTTAAAATCTTTTAGTTTTCCCACATTGGCTTAGTTTATTAACAGGGGTGGACAAAATAGTGCAAAAAACAAGACTAAAAAAACTTATGGAATGATAAAATCTGAAATATTTTTTCTTTGACATGATTCTTTAATAATACCATACCTCACAATTAATTTTACAAAAAAAAAACTGAATAAAAATTTGAAAATTAGTGAACAGAATGGTTCAATGAGAACCACGAATGAATGCTTATTGGTCTTATCCCACTCTTGAACGGTTTGGAGGGTAACGATTGATTATTGGTCTTATACCACTCTTGAAGGGTTTGGAGGGTTCAGATTCTTATACAAATATGGATTACGTTTTTGGCCTTTTAAATATTTGCACCTGTACTGCTTAAAAAAAAGCCCTTCCCCTTCGACTCTATGGAGAAAGAAAATATATTCAGATAGATAATGAAAAGCTTTTTAATACCTAATAGCATCGTCCTTTTAGTTATTGTCTACTTTACTTTTCTCAACCAAGACACTTTCTGTTTGAGTTATCCATTTCTTATCTCACATAACAAAACGGTATCAATTTTACATTTTAAATGCTATGCACAAATTCATATTCCAAATATAGAGTGAGAACTAAATACAAAGTTCTACCATAAGGAAACATGAAACACGCACAATTTGGAAGTCTGTAGTTAAGATTCAAGAAATAAAACAAACATATAATTAAAATTATCAGAACACGAAAGCTATCAATGGGCCTAACTTTGGCCCAAACAGGTTTAAGAAAGAAAAAACCACCTCTTCATCATCATTTTCTTAACTCTGGTTGCACCCATTTTTTTTTAAATAAAGATTTTATTGCAACATTTAAAAAAATTGAAGAAGAAGACACAATCAAAAGACAATAATTTCAGTAGACAATGCTCACTTACATGTATGAAAACTCCCTCAATCCCAAAAGAAGCTAAGAGTCAATGAATATTCTGTTAAAATGCCATGTTCTTCCTTACACAATTACTCACAGAGGAAAAACCTCATACCCACAAAATTCCCTGCATTGAAAATCTTGAATTATCTGAATAAGAAGAATGTTAAACGAAAATTGAAAAAAGAAAAGGGAAAAAAACAACATTTGAGATATTGAAAATCTTGTAGTATCTAAATAAGAAGAATGTTAAAAAAAATTGAAAGAAGAATAGCGAAAAAACAACATTTGAGATGTTGATTTGAGATAGATTCCAATCTTATTCATATTTTCCTTTTCTTTTCTCCACCACCTTTAAAAAAAAGAAATCGAAAAAAAAATTACTCGAATTATTGGAATGTATTAAAATGAAATTTTATTACGTTTAAAATATCAGCATCTACTCAATAAAAGAGATTAAAAAAATTATTAAGATCGTGTGTGCTAAGTTTGGTCTATATCCGGGCTCATTTGGGTATAGTTGGGGCGTAGTTAGCAATTTTCCAGAGAATTTAAGGGGCTTTTTCGTAATTTTAGATTTTTGAGATTATGGTACCGTTGGGTATATATTTTTAATTCCTAAACTTTAGTCTTCTAGATCATCTTGATCCGGATCTTCAAAACCCCTCTAAATTCAAGTCTGACCCAAAGTCTATTTTAGACAAATTGAGAAATTCTCATTATGTCCTCATCTTTATCTATCGGATTTACTCTCTCTTATCTCTTTTCTTTCTCTTTCCTTTATTTCATTCTATTTCCTCCCTTGCTACATCTTACTTTCTTTTATAATATGGTATAGATATACAATATAATAATATAATACTAAGTGGGGCCCACGTCTTGCATTTTATTGTACAGGTGTGTAGTGAAAATATGCAATACTTTACTCTATTTTATATAAGAGTATATATATATAGATATATATAGTGATATATATAATAAGGGTGGGCCATATACATATAATATATATATATAATAAGGGTGGGCCCCACAACTTGCATTTCATTGGGCTTATATATAGATATATATAGTGATATATATATAATATATATATATAATATAATATATATATATATAATAAGGGTGGGCCATATACATATAAAATATATATATATATATATATATTTATATATAAAATAAGGGTGGGCCCACAACTTGCATTTCATTGGGCATGTGTGGAGTGAAAGAAGTACAACATCTTTCTCTCTTTTATAAGAGTATAAATATAAATATAAATATAAATATAAATATAAATAGATAAATAGATAAATAGAAATAGATAAATAGATTCAGACTTTGAAACTGTCCAGGGAAGGAAAAAAAAAAAGGAAAGTTATACAATAAGACCCACCCTCTATAATTAAATTCCTTCAAAAGTCCTACTCCAGTGTTTTTACTATAATGGGGCCCACCTCTGGTAACCAGACTGTCCCCACCACACATGACCGATCCACCCATATAAACTGCGGGTCAGATGATGTGCTTCAAATGCGAGTCTGGTTCGGGTCAAGTCAGCGGATCTAGTCCGGGTCAGTTTAGCGCGTCGGACGGAGTCACGATCGGATCCGGACTCGGGCCCATCATTTGTAAATCGCAAATGAACGCACCGTGAGAATGTCCGCCACTTGTGCTCACCACACGTGCACCAAAACCTCAAAAGCGCGGGAAAACTTGCGACAATACCTTTCGCGCCAATTGCATTTTTCATTAATCCATCTCTCTCTCTTCCCCCAAAACCCTAACTGGTACCATTCAAACTGCAAGGAAGAGAGAGCGAGAGAGAGGGAATCAAATGGATCTGAAAGGATTATCAGAGATATGTGGCGATCTAGGGTTCTTTGAAGAGAAGAATGGTGTTAGATTGGGGTACAAGAAGAGCGAATTCTGCTTAGGTTAGGGTTTCAATCTCTTCTCTTTTCAGCATTTCCTTTCAATATTCTCTCATCAGTTCTAAAAAGTTTCTTTCTTGCTTTTTTCTTAAAGACAATTTGAAGGATTTGCAGAGATTTCTCCGCCGGGACAATCCGCAGACGCGAGATGTCTTCAAGCAGCTCTGCAAATGGAAAACGGTCTCTGAAGATCTGGTACCCATTATCGAACATTGCCAGAACGACCGGAATCTTGTGATAAATGCAGGTAATTGATTTTTATGCTTACCATTGAGCGCGTCATCGTTGTGATTTTTAGGGTTTGTTGTCATGATTGTGCTTTTAGAGAGAAAAAAATGGAATCTTTCTTCTTCTTTTTTTTTTTTTGTTGAGGATTTCCATGCCTTGATGCTTGATTGCTTCATTCAGTGCCATGCATCTTTTTTGGAGCTGTGGAAATTGGAACAGTTTTGAATAGTTTTTAGCATGGGTGGTTGGAGATGGTAAAAAATCACACCCCCATTGGTTAATCACAGTCATGGATTTAAAGGGTTGGGAATTTAAATGTTCAAAAGTCACACAGATTAGATGGAAGCGTTTTATTTCTAGGGCTTGGATTTACCTCAATGAGGGGAAATGGAAAGGTCTCAGTGTAGATAGGGATGATAAAAAAAAAAATTAGCTGTATAATATTATTACCAAACAGTTTTGTTTGTTTTTTTAGTTTTAGTTTTATATGATTTTGTGTTGTTTCTATGCAGTGAAGATCCTGGTGTTCCTTACAATGCCTATTGACCCTGCGTCAGATAACATTCCACAGCAGATAGAGTATCTCTGGAGCTTGAAGGCAGCAGTTACTCGCAATGTCACAATTGCTGTAATTGTATCCCTTCTAGAAGGCCCATTGGAACATTTGGAACGGTATGCTATAGTTTCCTGTTGTATTGCTATCATGATATCATCCTCCTCTATAATGCCTTCTTCTGTTGTTAATGTTTAGTGATCTCAGGGTAATACTAGTTATCAACAGATCATTTGCAAATGGTCACTGGGACTTTAGATCTGTGTCTCTAATCACCTTTGAAAATTTGAGAATTGACCGTAGACAACCCCTATTTGAAGGATAGGAAAGTAGACCGGTAAACACTGAGGGTTTGTTTGTTTGCATTAAAATACATAAAAATTGAATACATAGAATTTCTTGCCAGGCCAAGCCGGACTAATGGGCCGTCCCCAAAGGTCTATACCCGAAGGCCCAAGTTCAACAGGTCCCAGTAAAGAAGGCAAAAAAAAAAAAAAAACCCACTGTCTCCAACGACACTTTCCCTATTTGCAATTTTCTAGAAGTTTCTTAGAATTTCCTGATTTTTAGTAATTGCTAAGATTTAGAACTAAATTAGGAGTCTCTATTTTATTGAGATTTTTTTTCCAAGATTAAGGCATAGACTAGCCTATAAAAAGAGATGTAATCCTCTTAGTCGAGCATTGTGAGTTGAATAGAATTCCAAGTTCTCTCTCTCTCAAGATTTCTTCTTTCTTTGTTGTGAGGCCTAGACAATCTAGCCTAAGCCTTTCGCTAGTTGAATATACCCCTTGGCCATTCTTCCATACTTGCACTGCGTCACAAAAGTACCTTTTTATATTTGGAACTGCATGGATTTTTTTTAGGGGTAATAATTTAGACAATTGGCCTGCATCAATTAATGGGTTGGACGACTTATTGTTTGGTCTGCATCAACAATTGAGATGGATCTCCTCCGTCGTGGTCGTGCTTTCCTTAAAAACAGTAATGCCCCCCTATGACGCCCAGATTCGGATATGGATACAAACACATTTACCGGGATCGGACTCCTCACTTTTGAAAATCTAGGACACGGATACGGATATGGGTGTCCTAATTTTTCCTTTAGATCACTTTCGAATCAATGAAATTATCATTGTTTTCATCCCTTTCTAGCATTTTTTTTATGGTGAGAAGTAAAAATATTAAAAGAACTATATGAAATAAAGGACTTTATAAGTAGGATATGTTAAACTTGTTCCCGAAAAGTATCAGTGCAGTATTAGATACCAATACAAGTGTCGTATCAGTCCGATATGGATACATTGGGCTTATACAAGTATCCAAGTATCATAGATGCCTTCACATAGCACTATATACAGTGGCGTACCTAGAATTATTTTACCTGGGGTGGTGGGCAATGTTCAATTGAAAAATTCATTACATAGATTGAACCCATTGGGCAGTTCCAATAGGCAGACCTTATTGGCCTTTTCAGACTTCATTCCGAATCAAAGTGGTTTAAACCTAGCCTACGTCAGCCAAACCAAGTCTAACTAATGTGAATCACTGCAAACTCAGAATCGACAACAAGATCCCTATTCTCTATTAGACCCAAATCTTAATTCCCTCCATCTCTTCAATTGCAAGATCCCCACCAAGAACTTCTCTGCAAATCCAGATGTGGAACAAACAACTCAAAACCAAGAAAAATTTGCAAATGAAAATCCCACGTTCGAAATCAAAATCTCTACAAAATCCACATCCCTATTTTAGCGATTAAATAAACCTTTACCCAAATTGATGGCGTAGCCTGGAGGCCACGGTGAAGATCTACACCTCTAACGGTGAGATCGAGCCCTAAGACTCAAAGCCCTAAGAACACTTAGGGGAAAATACCCAAAGGTAACTCACGAGACTTCTCAAATTTATTAGAATATAGCATACCTTACAATCAAGCATCCCTTTCTATTTATAATAGAGGAATGGTCTAAATAAAGAAACTACCATTATTCAGTGATTCCTAAAATCTCAAAGTAAATCAAATCACTAAAATCTCGCTTATTAGAGATTACATCAAATTACTAATATTACTAAACTATTTAAAGAAAGCAAATCATCCTTGGTGGGGTCCATTAGGGGGCCCTCTTCTTCTTGGATCCCACTGCATGACAAATCCCAATCCATGAAACCTCAAATGCTTGAAAACTTACTACAAACTGAGACACCTTTATTTTCAATGTTTGACAAAATCTGGATCAAAATTTCGGGCAATTTTTAAAATTCCAAACTTCAAATCCAAGAAATATTAAAGAACCGACCTCGGATTACCCACAAAATATCTAAAGCACTTGGAAGGAACTATCTTAGTTGTAGAGAAAAGGAAAGAGAGTGCAAGGAGATGGCTTTTTATAATGGCCCTGGATGGAAAGTGAGAAGATCTTCATAAGAAGAGGGAATTTGTTTCATGTTCCTTGGATTAGAATCTTCTATGAATTCATTTCTTTATATATAGAAATTAAAGCACTGAATCCATAGAGAAGTAGAAACACACAGAGACTTACCTTCACCAGCAATAAAAAGAAGATGCATAAGTGGGGCATTTGGGAATGGGGCGATTATTTTCGCGTAAGTGGGCACGGACCATTGGCCAATTATGACTCTTTGAAGATTTTTCAATTCCATCTGGGGCGACCGCCCCAAATGATGATAACCTGGGTCCGCCCCTGGCTATATATATGCAATCGGATGACTGACAAGTTTACCTCTAAGATAAAACAAGCCTAGTGTTTCATTGGAAGACCAACCACAGACACTTTGAATCTCTCTTTCTCTCTCTCTCTCTCTTATTGCCTTTTCTCTCCTTTTCTTTCATTCCCTCTCTTTCTCATTATTTTATCTTAATAAAATTCCTGAAAAGGTAAAAAGTTCTTGAAGTTTATTCTCTTGAGATTGTTTACATTGGCATTAAAGCCACTGCTACAAGTTTGGAATTCATACACTCCTCTACTTGAGCCATCTATACCTCCAGGTAACTTGTATAATGTGAGTCTACTTGATCCTGATTTTGGTGGAAATTTTAGGGACTACAGTACATCTTGACAGACTTCTGAGTTATTTCATGAAGAATAGCCAATGGCTGTTCAACCAAAGACTTTAACTCAAACTAGGAAACCTAATCACTTCCTTTATAGGAAAACTAATTGCATAATAGTAGGAAACCTTATTACATCATAATACTAGCATAATATAACTCAAATGTATTCTGATTGTAAACCAAGACAAACCTGTTCTTATAATTAATAATTAACCCATTAACATTAAAAATAAACCCCAACCATCTCTCATGCTCCCACTCAAGCATCGGTACATGAATACTATCTTGAAATTAAAAAGTAAATTTTCTTCCTTTTGTGACTCTGCTAATGAGGAACTTTGCTTGCTTGACTTTTCAGCTCCATTGATGGATCTTTGATTTGTCTTGCAACCTGACTTACAAAGTCGGGATAAGCAACACTACTGATCTAGCACCATTTTTCTTAGTAGCCGAGTAGGTTTTGTACGAACTCTTCAAATTTTGAACACTCACCCACAACTCACTGGTTACTTGGATTTACACTGCCAAACTATGTCGTACTCTAGAGTTTTTTCCTCTTGAATAATCTCATGAACTTAATTTTCATGATGAAAAACAAAATCCTGTCTGGTTTGTTGAACAGTCTCACTATGCTTCTGTTGTGCAACTAACTTGTCTATAGGAGTTTCTTGAACATTCTAACTATTCAATGCCCGCATCCCGAGGACCGAGTTGATGATCATCATGATTGCCTTGGACCGTTGATCTCACAAGTTTCAGAGGTATATTCTTTTAAAACTATGCGAAGGGGCAGTCGACTAAATGGAGTATTTTCTATTCTCATGCGATCAAATGTTGGGAGAGTGAAAGATTAGAGATGCATTTGAGCAATAATGCAGACAGTTGAGAGATGAATACATGTGGCTCAAACAAGTTGATCCTCTTCGTCGTCAACTGCTTTTAGAAATACTGTCAGAATTAGAACTGATTCCTTGTGAAAATTATCGAAAGCAAGAGTAACAGATCACTCATTAGTAATGAGGCTTTGCTCAGTGGCGCTTGAGGAAACGATGATGAATGAAGAAGAACAAAATCTATTTTACGTGCTCCGGTTCTACGGCTTCTTCTCTATTAAGGGACTTCATCAAAGTTGGCATCTAGGTAGAGGATTGAAGAGGGGCTGCTGATTTCCTTAAACCCTCATGTTAATGCCCAAGCAATTTGATTTTGATCGTTGATCTTGCCGGATTATCCAGTGTACACTGGCGGATAAGTGAAACCTAGGAGGAAGAAATTTCAGAAACAAAGATCTTGATTAGGAGCAAAAACTGATCAAAATCACTCAGAACAATGTGTTTATCGTTGAAATTCAGGGATTCGGTAGAAAGCATGTGGAAAAGGAAATCAAAAGCACAAGCATGAAATCGAAAGTACAAGCATCTGTTGATTAAAGTGATAAAGAAGTGCTCCAAGCGGATACTGAAGGGCTTGGAGTATCCTCAAACTCATGATCCCTTCGTCTTCTTTCTTCTGAAACAAGCAGAATTGAATCTGCCTTGCTTGCCCTTCTTCGTCTGTTTGTTTGGAACTCGCGCTGATCGTTGTTGAATTCAAAGGTTTCATGTTTATTCTGATCTGTTGGTGAAGCAAACATCCTTCCTTTCCAATGATCCATAGCTCTGATCTTGCATGTAGGTTGCAGTGCATCAACATCTCTGTAAGAGCAGCTGCCTCCTAAGAAACCCAAGTCAAATGGGATTAAATCCCTTTTCCCATTCTAGACCGCGACAATTCTTGTTTGGACGGAACAGATTGAAGGAATGGCCTTGTTCTTCATATTTTCTTTGCAGGAAGAAGGTACCTTAGTTGAATGCATGAACAAGGGCAAACAAACGAAGAGACACCTTTGTCTAGAAAAACTAAGGAAGAGAAAATGAAAAGTTAAACCTAAACCTAAGCTCTGATACCAAATTAAATTTTTTAGGACTACATCTTGACAGACTTCTTAGTTATTTCATTATTAACAGCCAATGGTTATTTATATAGTACAACCAAAGATATTAACTCACACCAGGAAAGCTAATCACATCCCAAACTAAATGTCTGGTGCAGGTAATCAAACTCATTGAGAAACTGCAAAGAGATTTCTTGTGGAACGGTAATGACAAGAAGTTCCACTTGATAAAATGGTCCATTGTCTGTAATCTGTATGTCCAAAGAAGATGGGAGATTGGGAATTAGAGCCGTGAAGGAGACGGATATGGCTCTTCTTGGCAAATGGTTATGGAGGATTGGGGATGGATTAGAAGCCTTATGGAAACTGATAATCTCAAAATATGACAGTTCCAGGGATGGTCGGCAAGTTAGAGATCCTTTGCCACGATACTCAAGCATATGGAAAGATATTCTTGCATCAAAGGGGATGTTGTTTAAACAGATAAGATATCGTGTTGGTAAGGGTGACAAAATGTTCTTTTGGACAGATCTGTGGGTGGGGGAGACTTCCTTAGCAACATCCTTTCCAAACCTATTCAACTACTAACCAAAGCGCAAAGTTGTCAATTACTTGGAGAGGATTGATGATCGGGTAGTTTGGGGGGCCCATTTTTAGAAGAAATCTGAATGAGGTGGTGGAGGCTCAATTTAGAGAGATGATGAGGCTTATTGGCAAGGTTTTCATTCCTAAAAATGGGACAAATAGAAGAGTATATATAGCTTCTATAAATGGCATGTTTTCAGTTGCTTCTCTATTCTTGTGATCTTATCCATGATTAGAGAGGCAATGGTGTCACATCCATAGATGGCCACACCATGGAGGATTAAAGCCCCACCTAGGGTCATTGCATTTGGGCAGTACTTTGTGGAATTCTAACGGTAGATAATCTAAGGCGAAGGGGAGTGCTGGTAGTTAATGCACATCCGATGTGTCTTATCGGATGAGGAATTCATCTATCACCTATTGCTCAATTGTAAAACAGCATAGTACATTTGGAAGGTAACTTTGGGGTGGTTTCATTATTGTGGGCCTCTTTCTCATTCCCTATCATCTCTGTTTGAGTATTGGAGAAAGAGAGTGGGATAAAAAAGAGGAAAGGTGATGTGAAACCTCTCTTTCATGGCGGTTCTGTGGTCTATTTGGAAATAAAGAAATGGGAGATGCAAATAGGGGAGAACGTTAAACAACTGGTGGCCATTTGGGTCTCCTCATTACCACTCTTTAGGGCCCGTCCCATTTGATAAATTCACTTTACTAGTGAAGTGAGGTGAAGGATCACTTAAGGAGACAATAAAAGAAAAGGGGTCAAATAAAAAAACAGTACCATATTTAAAAAAGAACCTATACTTTTTTACCAAAAAAGTCAAAGAGTTACTTTTCCATGCCACTAAATGACAGAAAAAACATCTTAAAAAAAAAAGTAAAAAAGCTAAATTCTCATTTCACTAAATAACAAAAAGCCATCACTTTTTTATTTGACCCCTCTTCTTTTCTTGTATCTTAAATTGGCCCTTCACCTCACTTCACTTTACTAGTAAAGTTGCCAAACATGTCTTAAAGGGCATTTTAGCGAACTCCATTACACACAATTGGAAGGAAGTGTCATTCTTACACCCAAGGATCAAAATAGCTATTGCGGTGGGTGTAGTGGGCAATGGCCAAAACGTTACATAGTGGCTGGTACACAGCGGTTGCGGTGATACGTGAATTTTCAAAGTGGTCAAAAGAATTCAAATATTGTGTAGCAACCAATCTTTTATTTTTTTTAGTGATTTAGAACGATATAAGGATAGAGACTACTTTATAAAATTCTATTGAGCAGAACAAATAAAAAAGATACTATTTTAAATTAAAATTGCTTGGTTATGTTAGGTTTTAGATTGTAGCGCCGCTATATTCAAAAGAGTGTAGCAGCCTCAACTGCTATGGCTGATAATGTGGCTGCTACGCTACGTAGCGGATGCTATTTTGAACCATGCTCACACCCACATAAATCCTCCATAGTTTATAGGTGGACCCCTCCACCAAGTGGTGTGTTGAAACAGAATTGATGAAAGTGCTGGAGACTATCTGGGAATTGCGGGTGTAGGGGGTGTTATCCGCAACGATCAAGGTATCACCTTGTTATCCAGCTGGTCCATGCTCAATTAACAAGTTGAAATATTATCTCTGAACATTGGGCTGAGAGAAACTTTGAGATTAAATCCTCAGCTATTGATGATTTAAGGGTAAAGTGGGCGTCTCAACCATCAACCACCCTAGGACCTTGTAGATATCATAGAAGAGGTGGTAGAGAACTCTAAGAATGTGAAAATTTGATTCCATCTAATCAAGCATTGTACCAACTCAGAAGTAGATTGCCTAGCAAAAGAGGGAGTATTCAGACCTTCTTTGCTTATTGTTACTGATTATTAATATGTTCTTTATTCTTCAGGTTGATGCCTGATTTTTTGGGGGTTGTCGACACTTTCTCTTTGGGGACGATTGGTTTGCCTCTGTTTTTTTGGGGCTTTTTTGTTTTTAATATAGTTCTCTTATACTGTAAAGCTTTGGTGAATGAATACAATCATCTTTTGAAAAGAAAAAAAAAAGAAAAGAAACGTAAAACACTTAATAATAGAAAACCTAATTAGATCATAACACTAGCTTACTACAGATAAAATTTAAATTTGTTCTAAACTAAGGCAAACTTATTTTATAATTAACTCAAACTTATAAATAAACCCCAGTTGTCTACAAACAATTTTGATCTCCTTGTTGCCTTATGCAAATTGACGTGTTCTTATCTCCCAAGATATTCAGTTTAAACTTTCATTTCCCTACGTTTCATGCTTTTATGTCTCATATATCTTTTGATGTTATATCCTTAAAGTACAATTCAGATGGATCAATCCACGTGTAAAGTGCCCGATTTGTAGCTAAAGTCTTACTCAAGTCTATGCAACTTATTATCTTGAAACATTCTTTCATATGGTTAGTTGATTTTTGTCAGAAAAATACTTTCAGTCTTTCAATAATTGTAAACTATTCTTGGGCCTTGAATCATAGGTGTGACTATTGCATTTCAATAGTTCTCTTTGGATGTTTTTTTCCCCAAATCCTTTCTAAACCTTCTCCATGTTTTTCTCCTTTAACATTCTGTCATCTTATATTTGAGCAGTTCCTTTTCAATTGTGGTACTTCTCTTAACAACAATATATGGAATAATGCTATGTTCTAATACACTCCTGATATAACTCTTCACAGGTTAAGCATTCTCTTTGCTTAAGTAAGAAATATTTTGCTGTCATCACCTGACCAATTTCATCTACATCATTATCATGTTAACATCTTCAATCTAGACTTTTATAATCACAGTCATCATGTTAAAGTCTTCAATCCAGACTGTCTTTTTTTGTTATTTTTTAATTTATATATGTTATTCTGACAATGATTTCACATTCAATGTGGAGTAGTGATTCATTCACAGAGGATGACTGGAAGCTGGTCCAGCTGGTGCTTACTCTATTTCGGAATATTCTAGCCATCCAAGAAATAACACTGCAGCAGAAGGCATCTGGATCTGCGACTCAGTTTTTGTGCTTGAGAGACAGATTTCTGGAACTCTTGTTCCAGGAAAATGTTATGGACTTGATCTTAGTTCTCACACAGCATGTAGCTGGTTCTTGTGGCTATCTACGTCAAGATAACATCCTTTTATTGGAGACCTTCCACTACATATTTTTTGGTCAAGATCCAGAGTTGATTGCCAAAGCATATCAGAAGGACCCAAAGGTCTGTTCTTTTTTTTTCATTCTTTTCCAGGTGTTTCTAGGTCTGTCACTGCAGCTCAGATGGCATGGAGGGGGGGGGGGGGGGTTGGTTGGTTAACAAAAAGTAACCAACAGTCTCTGGCCTTGGAACCAAGATCGTAAGAAGGGGAATTGCTATAGGAAATGACTTGTTTTGAACTATTACTTCTGCCCCACTTATTAATAGTTTGGGGGGGTGTTAACAAAAAAGAATCAACAATCTCTGGCCTTGGAACCAAGATCGTAAGAAGGGGAATTGCTATAGGAAATGACTTGTTTTGAACTATTACTTCTGCCCCACTTAGTAATAGTTCCAACCATCACGTTCACTAAATAATTACTTTTCAATAGTTGAATTGATATCTTGGTTGGAGACTCTTGCGGTTTGGTGTCTTTTGTCTAAAATATTTTGTGTCTGGAAAAGGTGTGGTCTTTGTTCCTAGTTAGTTTCATCCATCCGGAATGTTGTTTTTACAAATGTAGTCAGAGTGTTGGCATGCATACTCAATATAAATTTAATTCTGATATGCAGGTAGATGGTGACATAAAAACATCTTTGAATTCTCTCAGGTCTATTATGGAAGAGGAAGAAGAAAGAAGAAGGCTTATTAAGCTGCAGAACTTAAATCGCCATTCACAATTCAGTGGGACGTTCACTCGGCTTGCTGTGGTAGGTGCTAGTCATTTTGTGGATAAAACTGTTAAAGTGTCCTGTCTGAGGTTTACAGTTTTTTTTTTTTTTTTTTTTTTTAATTCCTCATTTTTTTAAATCCCCAACAGGATGGTTCTAAAACATTATTCAAGGGCAGCCCAGCTACTGCTGCTGGTGATGGCTTGCTCAGAGCTCAAAAGGTTCAACGAGGTCCATTGAAAAGGATTGCATGGGATCATGGAAATTTGTCTCTGCCAAAGGGAAATGTTTTGGAACTTCTACATGATTTTGTGAACCAGTTTCTATCAGGTGGTTATAATGGTGAGTTTCTGCAATCTAGGGTGCATCAATTAACTACTAGTTTAATGTTTTCCTTTTTACTCATTTATTGCTAGCACATATTCTCTTAGTTTAATCCTAGTCTTTTCAGTTCTAATGCAGTCAATACGTGTGGATATCGAAAAAGAGCATCATGGAATTCAGAACAGTGATGTTATTAATTTTTTCCAGCTTGCACATTTTGCAACTGCATTTCAATGCCACAAATTCTCAAGTTTGAAGGTGAAGTGAATTTTGAATATTTGAAGTGCTTTTTGGAATGCGGCTTATGCCTAGCCTTATAAATTCTTGAGGAGCATAAATAACCTTAATTACAGTTGGTTGGATTTATAGTGAGAAAAAAAAATGAATTTCTTTTCTTGTCTGTTGTACCATCATGGTGTCTATGTTGTTACATGTGACTATATAATTGCTGCAAATAATTCTGTTAATGTAACCTTTTGTGATCCGGCATCCTCTTTCCCACTGTAAGAGGATGCAGTTGCTCGCATGATCTGTTATGAGACTCGCACAATGCCCACATGGTTTGTTAATTGTGTTCTTTTATTTCATTGAATATATTGCAATGTTTACATAAACACTCTTGCTCTAAGTGAGATGTACAAGGAGCATGCATGAATAGGCTCACTGCTTGTATGGGAAAGATCAAGTTCCACAATACATAAGATTAGTTTTCCAACTATTTTCTGGAATACTCTAGGATCACCAAGAAGATCACCCTTGTCCTTCTTCAGCTTGAAATTAACTTCAAGTGGGGTATCTGCTGGTTTAACATCAAGATTCCTGGCTGAGAAGGAGAGCTAATGCATACATCTGTTGTGACAAAAACTACTCGATGATGCCTTGATAGTCCAATGGCAAGGAATTATTTCAACTGCCTAGACCTTTGATATCAAACTCATTCCCCAAATTCTTAACAGTTCTTTGATTGCTTCACAATCATCTTCTGTAACTATACTGTCATAATTATTCACCCAAAGTCGTTATTTTATGAGTTTTTTTTTGCCAAATGCAGATTGGTCCAAGCAGATAATAAACCCAATCTGAAGTAAAGCTAAACTGAACTTTTCAAGCTCATCGATGGCTGGTGTCTCTTCTCTTTCTTCACCAAAACTGTCTTGATAGTTATTCCAAGGACCTGACGACCAGAAATCATATATAGATATAAAATATTTTATTCAATATTTGATAATTTGATGAATTAAATAACAAGTAAAATAATATAGAAAATTCGGACAACATAATTATGGGTTAATTAGGCATGATTAATTAATGATTGAATTGATTATCAAATTAATTGAGTTGGCCTAGTTGGAAATTAATCAAAATTAATTATAAGAAATAATTAAATTTGTTGGGACCCACTAGTGTTGGGTGGCCAACACTATAGGATACTTAGGCCAATTTAGTTATCCCATTAGCAATAGATATCTTCTAGCATGCCATTTGAAGAGACCCAGTTGGTGAAGGACATTGGACTAAGAAGATATCGTAGGAAAGATGGAGGAACTAGAATTTTTAATTAAAGTAGAATCCAACTACCCATTAACCAAACAGAGAAGGATTCTAGAGTCCTAATTCAGATAAAACTTAGGAAATAGACTTTACAAGCAAGTAGGACTCCTACGATTCAAAAAAAAAAAAAAAAAAAAAAGCAAGTAGGACTCCTGATTAGAAACAAAAGAGGGGGCCCAAATTATAAAAAAGGGCTTGTGCGCCTAACCCATACTGCCCCGAAATCCGGATTTCCAATGAAGTCTATCTTTCAAGTCGCGAGCAATAAAATATGAAGTCCGCAATTATGCGATTAGGTCATATTCTAAACATTTGCAGTGGAAAGTTTTCAAGTATCAAGTCTCATCAAATCATGGGCCCAAATTATAAAAAGGGCTTGTGCGCCCAACCCATATTGTCCCGAAATCCGGATTTCCAATGAAGTCTATCTTTCAAGTCGCGAGCAATAAAATATGAAGTCTGCAATTATGCGATTAGGTCATATTCTAAACATTTGCAGTGGAAAGTTTTCAAGTATCAAGTCTCATCAAATCATTAGACATCATAACAGAGCATACACATAAGGTTCTAGTCTCAATTTAAAATATTAAAGTCAAACAAGCTATTTAAAGTTCAACCTAATCAAACTTGTCCAAATGCGAGGGCCCTACTACAGTGCTATATTAAATAAAAAAAAGGTAGTAAAAATTCTCTCTCGCGCTAGAATACGATGTCGCTAGACTAAATCATCTGTGCTTTCTTGATAACCTTGTGATTCCCCATCAACCGCATTAACATCTCGAACTTCCAATTCTATTTTTTCACCTACGAGCACCAATCATAGTATGTCAAGTTACGAATAACCTAAGCCAGTAAGCATTCCCCAAACACTAACTGTTCAAGTTCAAAGTAGAATTAAAGACATGAGTAGATCATAGAGTTCGAAGATTAAAGCTAGCAAAGGAGGATTATTCAAGATTGTTGGTATAGTAATAAGAAGCATTGAGACAAGTTCTATAAAACAAGTAATGACAACTTCCTAAGCAAGGTTTAGTGGTCCACATAAGCTAAATCAGCGACATGTCACTATCAGTGATTGCATCACATTGTGGCAGGAGCAATATAAAATAAGAAAACCGGTACCTCAAGATTCCTTATAGGAATTTAGTTTATGACCATCAAGAGAAGCTTTGGTATGGTATCCAAGCGACATTTGGTTCACTTCCATCAAGACTAAACTGCATTTAGTTATTTTTCCTCAAGAATCCTAACACAGGAGCTTCCCATCCGGGTACCTAATTTGGTCTAGGGTGACTCCAACACAATTATAAATTAGATAGTGATATCAGGTTCCTATCTTACTTTCAGATCTTGTGAATTTGGCCATTTATAACTTCAAGTCAAGTGGGCAGTGACTAAATCGTAGTTTTATAGATTTGACAGATATTATTGGTAACCTTGCGACGCATCGAACTTTTGCGTTAGCTGTCCAAATTCAATGATCAATATATGGATCTCGTACTACTTGACGAGACAAAGTCATAGGATCAAAGATCTTCGAATTCTGATATAGCCAGAAAGTTGCTGCCTTTTTTCTAGAAATTATGGTTTTACCCCTTAATAATTTCCATCTATCCCATCTAAATGACAATCCTACCAAGAAATAGTGAATCTAAGTCCATTCTAGGTTTTTAGTTCGAGTTTCATGAAATTGTAAAATACAGAAGTAACTACTTCTAGACATGAAGTATACATGCACATAAGTCATGTAGACAAAAGAACACTTAATTGTACATCTACGTCAAGATTAATTGCGTTTCAAGAAACAATTACAAGCATCAATCCTAGGTCTTTGGATCATCTTCCATATGCATGTCCTTATGCCAAGTTAACACTATGATCTGGTAGGATCCTAGACACCCTTAGTTTGTCCCAAATTTAATTTGAAAAAAATACAAGGTCATCAAATCTGATGGCACTTCTGATGGTATTTTGGTGTCTAACAATTCTATAACATTATACCCTTAGTTTAGCATAATTCCTATACATGCTTCCTACGGATCTGTTGGTGAAGGTCAAGCCGAAACCTCACTTACACAAGTACTAGAATCTAGATTTTTGTCCAAATCCATAATTTCTTGTCCTAATGGTTCACCATATGAAGATATCATAAAAGTCAACTATCAACAATGCCCCAGGGTCAAAGGATAGGGACTCATTCTCCTAGGTTTGGCCGGCTTGGGTCCTACCTATGGTGTCCTTGGCCAAACTTCCTTTGCCTTCCTCTATCATATTTTGGGTAATTAAAGTAATCCCCATCATGGATAATTGATTCCCATCTTGCTACACATTCCTTTCACACATAACAAGACAAAACACACTTATGTAATCGCCATAAAACAGTATTTAACCTGAAACTATAATGGTGCGGACAACGGAGGTAGAGATGCGGGAGGGTGATGAAGATAAAAAAGATAGGGGAAGATGATACCTTTTCTTGGGCTCTCACCAAACTCCAATCCAGGAGATGTTAGGGATTTCTTGGAGGAGAACTCGAAGAAAGCTCATTTTCATTAATCATCAATCATTCCATTAGCCAAAGAGGCTTTATATCATTATATAGGAAAATAAATAACTCTAAGACTAAACTGGACCATCCAAACATGCTGATGGCTAGGATTAAAACATCCTAATAACCAACCTAAAATATAATTAAAGGCCTAAATAGCATAAAATAAATGGGCTGGGCCCAAAGGCTTGGACAGGATAATTGGGTTGGGCCCGTTGGAGGGTCGATCCATGGGGGACCATGGGCTTGTGCTGCATCATATAATCTGATAATTCACAAAGGACAAGGAATCCACCTAGACAACTGAATTCACAAACTTTAGTTAAACATCCAATGAACAATTAAGCATATAATCGAAGCCCTAAGTCGATTCCTCGATTCCTTGCGTTTCCCCTCCAAATTCCAGGTCTTCTAGGGTTTCAAATTGAAAGACCCTAATTTGGGAAAGAGAGGTTGGTTGTGTGTAGTGAGGGAACTAGTAGAGAGAATATCTTCTAAAAAAGGAAACTTACAGAGAGAAAGAGGAAGAGGGAGAATGCTGAAAGGGGAGAGAGAAAACTGAGAGCTTGCTTTAGGATTTGTGTGCACAAGAGAAAGTGATGACGGCTGATTTTATTACTGGCTAAATTGTTCATGAGGGCCTTTGACTGAGCACAAGGGGTCCTAACCCATGTGTGACAGTTCAGGTTTAAATAAGAACCAAAATAGCCACAAAATATGTATTGAACCTACTGTCAGGGGCTATTTTGAGTTAACAGAAAATGCAGGGTGGATTCTGTAATATTTGAGATTCAATTCAGAAGTAGTAAGTGTGCTGGATTTCATTATCTAGACAATCCTCTAGAAGCTTTAACTTTCCTCTTCAATTAGCTGCCAATTAGTGTCAATAAAGATCTTAGATCATGGAAATAATCATTTACTCAGTAGGATAATTGATTTGATTGTAATGGTCATGAAAATAATTATGTAATGAGTAGGATAATTGATTGGATTGCAATCCCATAGAAGGAAACCAGTTTACTATAAATTGTAACAGTCTACTGTAGCCTGGTAGACAATCGACGGCAATTGTAATGAATAAAGAGACTTGGGTTCTCTTGATTTTCTTCAATATTTCAGTCTTCTCCATTTTACTTAAGTGAATTTCTGTGTATTGCTTGTTTCTTAGCATCATTGTGGTGAATCTATCCCTACTCTCTTGCTGAAAATTAAGCCCCATTTAAAATGGTTGCTACATACTGCTAGTATAGTGACGACATAGCTGTTGTCTAGGGAAGCAATAGTTGTGGTTGTACGGCCCTCTTTAAATATTGCTTTGGGTATCCTAGTTGAGTTGTAATGAAACTCTAGCATCTTGGCACCTTTTTCTAATCTCAAATGCATCTTAGTCATTAATTTGGGTCTCCTGGTCCTACTTTGAGTCCTCGACCTATTCTGGCATGATAACCTATTGTTGTAACCCTATGGTCCCTACCATAGATGGTGCACTCTCTACCCACTGTGGGTACCTCTCAACTGACCATCCCATCCTCTTTAGGGTTGAATGCCCAACTTAGATGGGTTCTGTCACGACCCAAATTCCGGTGCTTTGTCGGATATCCGGATCGTGATAACTTGGCAACATTTACCATACATTTATTAAATAGTTCTAGCAAGAAGGTAGGCATTTAAATCAAACTATAATTCCAATTAAATTATGAAAAGTCAGAAACACCCATAATCTATGCATAATAAAAATTCTTATGCCTTGACTGAGTCAATAATGTACTTAAAATATTAATAAATTCCCTAAGACGAGCTAATCTCTCTAACAATTATTTAAATGTTTCTCGTTCTTTCCTTTCAGCCACGCATGCCAAAATCTATGTGCTGAACGTCGTCTTGTTCTGGCCCACCCGCTTTAAGATTACCTGAAGGGGGCAACACAACATCAGTATTGCTGGTGAATGAATATTCCTAATTACACAAGTCACATATAGCATAACATCACATAATTCAATAAATCTGAATCGATAATCAAATATCATTAAAAATTCTTTCACATACAAATCCGTGCCCATGTACATTACCACGCCTCAAAGGCCCATCGTATACATGTATACCGGTCACCATGACCATGTCTTATCAAACACTTTCACTAAGGACCAGCCATCATAATGGTCATTCACGTCCTCTAAGGACCAGCCTATACAAAGGCCATCAACCATCCTGACATAAGTCCAACATCCCACGCCAGGGATCCCATGCACAATATCACATAATAACCAAAGTTCATCTTTATTAATAATTTACACAATAGTATTGTGGGACCAGTCCTATATCAGTTTCCATTTTATTAGTGCCCCACTTCTAATCATAACAAGTAAGGGATACTGTAGGAGTGGCCCACTTTCATAAATATTAATCAAAATAACACAATCATGCTAACACATCCCAAATAGTCGACACAAACTATTATAAATCACATAGAAACCTTAATTAATGTAGATGGAATGGTGATATGGTAAATACATGTCAAGTTTAGTGTTATTCTTTAATTATCCAGCACATGTGTCCATATAGGAATCACCACAAAAGATGGTTCACGCCTGCAACACTCCACTTAAAAATCCAGTGGGTCCCACTCAACTAAACCAAGATCAACCCTCTAGGTCATGGTTGACCAAGGCCCAAGGGCATAACATCAACCCATCGGATCTGATCCATCATCAGATCGTATTCTGGGCCCACAAATCAGAACCAGATTCTGATAATTCCTGCACAAGGTCACTCCTGGAATTCCTTACACCTATTGGACAATGGTACCCAATGGTTCAGAACTCAGATGTCCCACTACACTAAGGTCGCCCAAGGGTCCCACACTTGATGGCCGGAGTTGATTTTCAATCGAGTGTTCAGGTGGGTCCTAGTAAGCCTGACGACAAGAAGCTATAAGAATCCTGCAACAGTCGCCCTGTTTCATCACACCCATTGGATGAGGGCCCAGATGGGACCCATGAGGAGTGGGCCCAAGACTCCTAGGGTCGACTAAGGGTCCCCTATAGGATGTGGGGTCCTGATCTCAGATCAGGTCAAACACTGGACCCCACAGTCATTGTCGACCTTCAACCCTGTTTCCATCCAATTCTCGTCAGAGAATTAAAATCAATTGGATGATGGTCTAAACAGCATTCAATCCTTGTGGTTTCAGCACCTCCATGGTTGCCCATGGGTCCTCTTCAGGATCCATGGTTCAGATGTATCATATGATGGGCCAGGGGTCCCACAACCCCTGATGTGAGAAATTCTCCTCATGTGAAACAGAAACAATAGTGCAGAATTTGTACAGATTCAATATTTGATCTCCTTCTTTCCACATGAATCATCATCAGAGGCCAAATCACTATTGGAAATCCAAACCATCCTATTCCACCATGAAATCCCCCACTGCCAGAGTTTGGCATGTCGATTGCCATTGAAACAATTTCACAGATAACATTCCTATTAAAACTGAGTTCCTCAAACATCTGCCCATCAACTAAAACATGAATTTGAGATCATCTAGGAAGATTCACTCACCTTTGATAAACAATCGTCGCCTTTGCAATATGTGGACGCGAATAGGACATCAATCAACCTTCCTCTCCTTCTCCTAAATTGCAGCCCAAAGACTTATTCTCAAAATTTCTCCAAAGGGAGAAGAACAGAATACCAGAAAAATAGAGTAGAATGCTATCTATGGGTCGTTGGTTGTCTATATATATAAAGGGAAGGTAGAATCCCATCCATCTCAAACTTCCCATTTAGAGTTGTTTTACAACTCCTCTTCTTTCCGAAACCCATTAAATACTACTAATTCTATTATAAGTTAACACTTCTAATTTCATAATAAGAGATTAGCTAAGGAACTACCTGGGCCAGACTAATCCTGGGCCCAGGATACGCAGGATATCACATACTCCCCTCCTTAGGAAATTTGGTCCTCAAAATTTTAAACATACATGTGGCAAAAAGATGTGGGTACTTCGTTCGGACTTCGTCCTCGATCTCCCATGTAGCCTCCTTTGGATCATGATGTATCCATAACACCTTGACTAGTCGGACTGTTCGCCTCCGTAGCACCATTTCCTTTGTGTTTAAAATTGCAACGAGTCACTCCTCATAGGATAAATCGGGCTGTAAGTCCATCGGCTCAAACTCTAGCACGTGAGAAGGGTCGGGCTCGTACTTCTTTAACATTGATACATGAAACACCTTATGGACTCCGGCTAGCTGTGATGGTAGTTCCAGTTCGTAAGCATTCCCATCGCTCATGCATCCTGTAATCTTAAATGGTCCAATGTATCTCGGGCTTAGCTTTCCCTTTTTACCGAATCGCATCACTCGCTTCGGCGGGGAAATTTTTAGGAATACTGAGTCACTCACCAACTGTGGGTACCTCTCAACTGACCATCCCATCCTCTTTAGGGTTGAATGCCCAACTTAGATGGGTCCCAATTGGGTTCCATCACTTCTAATATAATTAGTTAACTGGCCCTCATTAATTCTTTAATTTCCCTAATTAGTTAATTAACTAATCAATTTCTGCCCAATCCCTAATTGTCAAATGTGGGTCGATTTCCCCTAATTTTTATAATTTTATTATTTAATTTTCCAATCAATTTAATTCAAATTAAATATTTCTAATTTAGGGATTGGTTTCTTACACATACACACCTCATACGCTTGTCTCTCTCTCTCGCACTAGTTCTCTCTCTCTATTTTCTCTCTCTACACGCCTAAGCTATCTCTCTCTTTCTTCCTTAAGCATCTACATAAACTAGAAAATAGAAACCCTAGCTACTTGGAGAACTCAGGGAAACAAGAAGAGAAAAAAAGAAAACAACCTAGGACTTCGATCAATTAATGCAAAACAACCAACAACAAAGAGATCCGTCAAATTTGATGTACCATAGGCAATTAAACAAACCCGATAAAATTAAGCATGTATGATTCTTCCTTGATTCTAATTCGATTCAATTCTAGAAAACCGTAATTTGAGTCTAAGCATGAGCCTAATCTAGTGTGCGCCTGTGAAAGACCATGAGAACCCTAGATCCCAAGGGATTTGAATCCAAAACAGCGAAACAAATGAAGATTGGTGATATTTCCCTTGGCCACGAGCCAGATGTAGAGAATCCACATTGGTAGACTGTGGTTTGGCCACATATTTGGGTTTTGGGACCCATATTCCTTAGGGTGTGGATATTTTTTTTTTTGGGAACATGTATGCCATTGGGATTTCACATGTTTTTTATGTTAGATTATGTTTCCGTGATCTTCATTGTCAATTACTTTGGGCTTCAAGTTAGATTTAGCAATTGGTATTGGTTTTAGGTTGAATTTATCTCATATACATGGTGTAAGTTGGGGGTTTTGTGGATACATGCTTTAGGGTTGGGGTCCATGTGATTTAATAAAAAAAAATCAAGAACGATGATGAGGAAGGGTTACTAAAACCCTAATATGCAAATAATGGTTTGGCTGTGGGATCCTATTGGGAATTCCCATTGGCCAATCACTATGGACTGTGGTTCCATGGAGGTTTAGGGCCATATCTCTTCATATTGTGTGCTTTTAGGGTTTTTCACATGTGCTACACCTTAGTGTTTGTGAGATTTCGATGTATTCTACTTTGTTTGTCAACTTTGGAATTCCTTGAGGAGGTTCATAACAGTAGGTATTGATTTGAGTTTGCTTCCATCTATGAATTGTCAATTTACATGCATAGGATGATGTAGAACCCAAGGGGTTGCTGCCGCTATGACTCTAAATATACAATACTTTAAGAAAGTGCCAATTCGGTATTGGTTGAGACCTAATTGGGAGATCGATGTGGTCGTCCAACGTGGGTATCGGCAACCATGTGTGTTTGGGGTATTTTAACATTATCGGGCTTGCATTTACATTGTTCCGTACATGTGATTGATGATTCAAGTCTAGGGTTTTGTGTATGTGTAATTTACATGTTGATTCGTGGTTTAACTCGCTCGTCATAATCAAATTAATTTGAGTTTACCTACTACCCTGGTGTACTTGTTTATGAAAACTCATTCTACTAGTTGTTAATTGAGACTTAATTCAAAATCTGGATTTTAGTTCCATATTTGAGCACACCCTAGAATTTCTCTAGAAAGCCCTAGTTTTGGTTGGATTGTGATTCTACATGTAATTTGAGGATGATTAGGATAATTGGGTTTTTGAACAGGTCAATAGGAATTTCCTACAAAAGGTAGCAAGCATGCGGCCCACTTTTCAAGGGCCAAACGATGTTGGAAATTGATGATCTATGGTTTCATTGGATTAGTCTCATTGAGTACTACGGGATCCATATCATCGTATTTGGGCATCAGACAGAAAAGTTATAAGCCACACAACGTTACCAATAAAAACTGCCTAATGCAGTAAATTCTGTCTTTGGTCCATAATTAGTCGTCTAAGAGATACAAATCAGTAGATTTGATGTAGTTTGGGTTTGTATTATAAACCAAATGTTTCTAATTATTTCTAAGATACCAATTGAGTCACAATTAACAGAACCTAGACACCCTACTAGCTTGTTTAGAAGTTTGGCGAGATTATTGTTATTTGGTAATTGTGTGTCTACTCAATTAAACATGTTATATGTGGATATTTTCTATTGCATGGGATTAGTTCCCCATTTGTTATGAGTAATTGTTTATTATCTCTGTGTTGCGGGAAACCTTTGACTCCTGATGAGACTTCGCCCATGTGGGAGCTTTTGCTTTTATTATTTACTTGCTGTAGTTAGCCTCGAGAAGTGATTACAATCACTTTGTACCAATCTAATTTGACATATCTTGATGGCCATCCATTTCCACGAGAAATTCTTGGGTACTGCCCGCCATAAAAAAAGAGGGCTACAATATCCATGAAACTTTGACTATCTTGTAGTGGGGCTAGAACACATCTTTTTAGGTCATGTGGATTTGCCATTTTGTTTAGCAGTTTGTAATTTGTTCTATCATGTTCTATTGGTTTTTTTATGCAACTCTACTCTTGCACCTAATATTGCATTGTTATCATTGCCTTTGACTTCATACAATCATGACCTGTCTATCCTCCTGTTTGCATGATTGTATGTGCTATTTTGAAGCTTGCTTACTTGCTAGGTTTTTGTAATCCTAACCTGATTTATGGTACTTTATAGGTGAGGAAGTAGTACGTAGTCCTGAGGATTATGCTTAGAAGGGGAACCTCAGGAAGAAAAAGAGAGGAGTGCAAATGATGTAGTCTAGAGATTGTCGAGAACTCTCTGCAATGAACTTTAGTTTTGTTTCAGTTTTTCTAAGTTAGGATGATTGTAATAATTATAACTTTATAAGACCATAGAATTGGTCAAAGTTTGTGTCGGTTTGATTTAATTTCCATGTCGATTAGACTATTTGAAGTTAATTAATAAATTAGGTTTTATTTTTCAAACATTCTGATGCAATTCTATTTGACCTAATCTCATAATTGCGGAAAAAATTACATTCGCGGCACGAAAGAGGGACTTCTAATGAAATCCGGGTTTCAAGTTGTGACAGTTATCAAACATCAGATCATCATCAAAACCATCTAGCCCTAGTGTTTTATGTGCTAGAAGAAGGCAAATGAAGGAGTCAGATGGCCTGTTGTGAGACAAGCACAATGCCCATACAGTTTGGGTATTACGTTGTTTTATTTCATTAAATATGTTTCAGTGTTTAAAGAAACACCTTTGCACTTAGGCATTCACAAAAAAAAAAAAGAATAAATACAAACCAGCGATGTAATTAAATTATAACATCTGTGATCATGGTGGCAGGTCAAGAAATTATGCATGATTCTTAGATCTTATTTGTGCATCTCCATGAAATTCCCACGTAGATTTAAGGGCATTAATGAAAAAGGTACTGAAGGACACAACAGAATGTCTATTCAATGAAGCTGACTTGATCTTGCCATTTTATCATGCTTTTATATTCAAATGCGTGTGCTTTTCGGTGCTAGATCCCTCCCTCATTTTTCCTTTTTCCTTAATGACTTCCAGGTATTGTAATTTTTTTTCTTTGTAACTATGAGCATCAACAATGAGTGATTTCAACCCACCCCTTGCTATTTCTTATATAGATCAACTTACAATGTCTTTTCTATATTACTACAGTCAGATTTTGAAACATCCACATCTGAAGCGTATATGGTCAGTAAAAATGCTGATGACACTTTATTCCATGGTGATATCTGTGGACCAATTGCAGCAACGATGAATGAAGCCATGTTCTTATTGGTCATATCTAAGTGGCGTGACGCTTTTGATGGTCTGAAGGAAACAAATGATTATAAGTTTTTATCTGCTTCGGGATCTCTTATGAAAGACATGGTGAGATATGCTACTTAGGAAGTTCAAGGTTTTAGTCTTCCTATATTTGTTTAAAACCTTTATATAGCTGACCATAGGTGGTGGTTGTTATTGTTATTTGCTTCATATGCACATACATTTGCATTTATATCACACGTCCAATATCTGCATTCGTTGTGTTCCTATCGAAGGATTTATAAATTTATAATCATCATCTTACCCTTGCCCCACTAATCTATGATGTTCTTATTCTAGTTATTAATACTTGATACATTTCTCCATGCTCATTTAATTACCAACATTTCACTTCCATTCAACAAATCTATTTCACTTTTCACCTGGCTCCATGGAGTGAAATTGTATCTCCTGCATTAATGCAGTGGCCCAACCTCTGCATTAACACATGGGGGTCTAATTTCATGCAGGGGAATCCTTTTGGATAGGGGAATCCTTGCGGACTCATCAGGTGAAATATTCACATCTATTTTCAGCTTTTATATCTGTAACTTCTTAGGATAAATGTTTCACTTGTCAAAGTTATGTGAAAATTTTCACAGGCTGAGCCCTTGCTTTTAATGTGCAGATTCAAATGCTCGACTTGGTGCTTAAATTATTGCCAGAACAGTCAAAAGAGCCTCAAACAGCTCGCATCCTTCTTTATAAAATATTTTATGATCAGACAGATCAGGGAATGACTCAGTTCCTCGTGAACCTCATAAGAGCTTTTGATACTCATAAACAACCTAAAAGGTACATCTGCTAGTGAAGTTTTGGCAAATTTCCTTTTTGTATTGTTAATGCTCCATGATTCTTTACGACTTTCTGTACATTATGAACATTAATGCATCAAAATCCATTTTCGATGTGTAGAGTTTCATGTGAGAGATTGTCAAAATCATCAATGAATGAACCAAAGTAATGATAGACCATCATAGAAGTGACAGGAGCATGCTAAACATCTGTATGTATTAAATTAAATGGAACGTAATACTTTCCTTAGCAAACTAACAAGTCTCACAGTGCTCCTTTGTTAAATAGGCCCAAGGCCCATTATTAGATCCAGTCCAGCATGACTGTCTCACGTGGCTGATTAGGTCTAAGATCACACAGTTGTACATATTTCTGTAATTACCTTGTTGTAATTAGATTAGTTTCCTAATTAGATTAGTTTCCTAACTTAGAGCCTTGTTTTTAGGCTTGTAATGCTCTATATATTGACGCTGGTTCTCCAAAGAAAGGAAGCAATAATAATACATTCTCAAAAGAACTTCAGTTCATTCTTCCCTTTGTGATTCAAAGATTGTCATGGTATCAGAGCGGGTTCAAGAAAATCATGTTCTTGATCTTGATATAGAATCAAGACATTCAAGATAGAGAGAAATCAATCTCTCTTGTGAAGATCGACAGATCAGGGATCTGTTTCAAGGAATTCCGTCACTGAGTCATCCCATCTTCATGGTGGCCCACCTCTGATCATCAAACCATCATCAGAAATCTTTCCAGTCATGGTCGTCTGGGACTTCTAGGAATATTGGAGATTTTTTCTCAATTTTTCAGCACTCCCAGGTTGGTGATTTTCCCAGTTTCGTCATTATCCAGAAATTTATTATTGTTTTCATCTGGACCGTCCAGAATCTTGGATCTGTGGTGGATTTCGATCATTCTTCTTTCAGTAGAAGGCAAGTTTCTCAGCTTCATCAGATCAGTGTTCTGATCTGTGTCTAGATCTATCAGTGGGGCCCACGTACAAGAACAGTGGCCAAATTCATGGTCGCCTGGGGTTTTTTTGTGTGATTTTTGTGGTTCTGTGCTGTTTTTATCTTCTCTGTTGATCGGATCTTGGTTTCTGCATACAGTACAAGTGTTCTTATCTTTTAGCCTTCATCTCTTCACTGTTGCTGGTTTTCTGTGCTGTTTTTTTTCCCTTTTTCATTGATTAAAGATGGAAAAATCTGAGGTTAACTTGATCCGGTTCACCGGAAAAAATTACCCCGCTTGGTCCTTTCAATTCCAAATTTACCTTGAGGCTAAGGAATTATGGGGCTATATTTCTGGGTCCGACCCCAAACCAACAGATGATGAGAAGAAAATATCCGCCTGGCTTACTAAAGATGCTAAAATAAAAACATGGATCCTGGGTTCCGTCGAACAACATCTGCTAATGAACCTCAAACCTTACCCCACCTCGAGAGAGATGTGGGGATATCTGAAGCAAGTATACCATCAAGATAACTCAGCACGACAATTTCACCTTGAATGTGCGATTTCTGAATATGCACAAGGGACCTTGTCAATCCAAGACTACTATTCAGGATTTCGAACCCTCTGGTCGGAATATGATAGTATTAAGTATGCAGATGTGGCTGCAGATGTTCTGATCGTGATTCGTGATCTTCAGGCCTCTAGTCAGCGGGATCAATTTTTAATGAAATTACGTCCTGAGTATGACAGTGTCCGATCGGCCCTGATGAATCGGATGCCTTTACCTTCTTTAAATATCTGCCTGAATGAACTCTTACGCGAGGAACAGCGTCTTTCAACCTCAGCTCATATAGCTCAACATAAGGCTGAGACCTATCCTGTCGCGTTTTCCGCTACTAAGGCTTCTCAGCCTCCACCTCGGGACATGAGCAAAACTCAATGCTACAGCTGTCAACAATTTGGGCATCTTGCATCCCAATGCCAACAGAAAGTCTGTCGCTACTGCAAAAAATCGGGACATATCATCTCTGAGTGTCGCCGCCGCCCTCAACGTCAGATTCCACAGCAGCAAACTCCCCAGCATCAGGTTTTCCAGCATCCGCCTTCACAGTCTCCGACTCCACATGCTTATGTTGCTTCTTCAGCTATGCCTGCTTCCACATCTACATCCTCACAGTCTGGGTCCTCCTCTTCTCTGACTCCTGAATTGGTACAGCAAATGATTGTCAATGCCCTTTCTGCTTTCAGTCTCTCAGGTACCTCACCCCTATCTTCTACTTGGTTTCTTGATTCCGGGGCATCTAATCATATGACTCATTCCAGTCATTCTCTCTCCAATGTGACAAACTATAATGGTAATCTTCAGATCCAAACTGCTAATGGCGGCACTGTTCCCATTACTGCCCTTGGAGACATCCCTGGTCCAATCCCATTGAAAAATGTTTTCCTTTGTCCAAATTTAACTTCAAACCTTTTGTCAGTTGGGCAACTTGTTGAACATAATTATAACATCTCTTTTTCTTCTTCTGGTTGTGTTGTGCAGGACCAGATGTCCGGGAAGGAGATCGCGAGGGGACCTAAGTGTGGGCGCTTGTTTCCGCTGGATTTTTCTAATCTTTCTAGGACTAGAATTGCCAATAATGTGTTTTGTCTTTCTATTAGAGATAATTGCCACTTGTGGCATAAAAAACTCGGACACCCTAATTCCAAGGTTTTGTCCCTTATATTAAATTCTGGTTTGAATAAAACTATTGGCTTATCTTCTTGTGTTCCTTTTGATTGTGCTGCTTGTAAAATGGGAAAAAGCAAAATTCTTCCTTTTCCAATTTCCACTTCACATAGCACTCGGTGTTTTGATTTGGTTCATAGCGATGTATGGGGAATTGCTCCAGCTCTTTCTCATGCTCACTACAAATATTTTGTGACTTTTATTGATGATTTCAGTCGGTTCACATGGGTTTATTTTTTGCATTCTAAATCTGATGTTTTCAACATTTTTAAAAAAAATTTAGCTTATGTTGAGAATCAATTTTCCACCTGCATCAAAATCTTGCGATCTGATTCGGGTGGGGAATATGTGTCTTCTGATTTTCAACATTTTTTGCAAACCAAAGGCATTATTTCTCAGAGAACTTGTCCTTATACTCCACAGCAGAATGGAGTTGCTGAAAGAAAAAATAGGCATTTGCTTGATGTCACTCGTTCTCTTCTTCTTGAATCATCAGTTCCTACTCGTTTTTGGATTGAGGCACTAGCTACAGCTGCTTACCTTATCAATCATCTGCCTTCCACCTCTCTTCAAAATCAGAGCCCATATTACCGATTATACCAGACATCTCCATCTTATGATGATCTTCATGTTTTCGGCTCTGTTTGTTTTGTGCACTTACCTTCTTCTGAGCGGACCAAACTAACCGCACAATCAGCTCAGTGTGTGTTTTTAGGTTATGCACCCTTCCAGAAAGGGTTCCTTTGTTATGATCCTCGCATTCGTCGTTTCCGTACCTCTCGGAATGTTGTTTTTTTTTAACACCAGTATTTTTTTCAAAAACATCTTGATCCCCCTGACCCCTCCTCTTTGGTGTCTTTACCTGGTTTTTCTGACGACACGTCAGTTGTTCGGTTTAATCCAAATTTTGTGTATCACAGACGGAACAGAGAAGCGCATCCCAGGGATCCCCCTTCTGATCTTCCCCCGGCATCCAGTCCTCCTCCGGCACTTGGTCCATCTGGACAACCTTCTCTACGTCGCTCCACTCGCATTTCGGTACCACCCGACCGCTATGGTTTCTCCCATACTTCCTTAATGGCCACTTTGTCTTCTTCTTCCATTCCCCAATCCTATTCTCAGGCTGTGCAGGATACATGTTGGAACAAGGCTATGCAAGATGAATTGGCTGCTTTAGAGAAAAATCATACGTGGGATATTGTCCCCTCTCCTGTGGGTGTCAAACCTATTGGCTGCAAGTGGATCTTTTCTCTTAAGTTAAAATCAGATGGCACTCTCGATCGGTATAAGGCGCGCCTTGTTGCTCTCGGAAATCGGCAAGAATATGGCATTGATTACGATGAAACCTTTGCTCCCGTAGCCAAGATGACCACCGTACGCATCATCCTTGCTGTTGCTGCCGCTCAGTCCTGGCCTTTCTATCAAATGGATGTCAAAAATGCGTTTCTTCATGGTGATCTAAAAGAAGATGTTTATATGCGTCTGCCTCCGGGGTCCTCCTCTGGGAAGGGTATGGTTGCTAAGCTCCGTCGCTCTCTCTATGGTCTGAAGCAAGCTCCTCGCGCATGGTTTGAGAAATTTCAAGATACCCTTCTTCATTTGGATTTTCATCCTAGCCAGTATGATCCTTCCATGTTCTTACATCATGCTCCATCCGGGATTACTGTGCTACTAGTCTACGTGGATGACATTGTCATTACTGGTCCAAATGCACAAATGATTCAGGCACTCCAAGCTTCTCTTCATCAGACATTTCAAATGAAGGATCTAGGCCCCTTACACTATTTCCTTGGTCTTGAAGTTCATCAATCGCCTAAAGGTATAGTACTCAATCAGCACAAATATACGGTTGACCTCATTGACTTGGCTGGCCTTACTGCTTCAGCTCCCGTCGATACGCCGGTCGAATTGAATGTCAAACTCAGTAAAGAGGAGGGTGACCTTCTTCCTGATCCGACCCCATATCGCCAGTTGGTTGGTAGCTTGATCTACCTCACCATCACTCGTCCTGATATCTCCTATGCGGTCAACCTCATGAGTCAGTTCATGACTGCTCCTCGTCACCTTCATCTGGCAGCTGTTCGCCGCATCATTCGGTACCTTATTCGCACACCGACTCGCGGGTTGTTTTTTCCATCCAACAATCCTCTCTCTCTCCGAGCCTATTCCGATGCTGACTGGGCTGGTTGTCCGGATACTCGCAGATCGACGACAGGATGGTGCATGTTTTTGGGTGATAGTCTGATTTCCTGGAAATGCAAGAAACATGACAAAGTTTCCAAATCTTCTACCGAGGCTGAGTACCGGGCTATGTCTGCTGCGTGCTCCGAAATTCTTTGGCTCCGTGGTCTGCTCTCAGATATTGGATTTCCCGCAGACGGAGCTACCCCCCTATATGCTGATAATACAAGTGCTATTCGGATTACTGAGAATCCGATTTTTCATGAACGCACTAAACACATCGAGGTTGATTGTCACTTCATACGTGATGAGTTTAAACGTAATGTCATCAGCCTTCCGCATGTCTCTACTGAACTTCAAATTGCTGATATTCTCACCAAAGGTCTTCCACGCCCACGACATCAATTCTTGGTTGGCAAATTAATGCTTGTTGATTCTCCCGCATCAATTTGAGGGGGGGTGTTAAATAGGCCCAAGGCCCATTATTAGATCCAGTCCAGCATGACTGTCTCACGTGGCTGATTAGGTCTAAGATCACACAGTTGTACATATTTCTGTAATTACCTTGTTGTAATTAGATTAGTTTCCTAACTTAGAGCCTTGTTTTTAGGCTTGTAATGCTCTATATATTGACGCTGGTTCTCCAAAGAAAGGAAGCAATAATAATACATTCTCAAAAGAACTTCAGTTCATTCTTCCCTTTGTGATTCAAAGATTGTCATCCTTTACATCATTATGTAAATTCTAAAAAGTTAATAAACCCAAGAATACGGGTCATTGGATCACCTTTTTTTTATCTACTGAAAATTAAAGTGCTGAACTACTGTTCATCTGAGATTCATGGAGGTAGAGATTATTGCTTTCATGGCCACAATCAATCGCAAGCCAATCTTCAGGTCTTGAAAAACTCAATAAGAAGGTAAAAACCCCAATAAGAAGGGAAAAACCTAATGTTGCAGTTACGTGCCTTACTCAAGCCGCTAAGAGATGCTAAATTATGTGGAAACTGGTGTATTAGTAAATGACGAACTGTAGGTAGGGGTAAGGTAGAAGAGATGCGAATGGCGGTCCTTCACCTGCAACTCTAGTAAAATGCCCATCAGCAACATGCCCATTGGAAATGGTGTGTATGATGAATCTGTAAATGTATGCTTGTTACGTGGTTTGTAGGATCATCATATTATCATCAAAGCCTTGTCCCAACTATATTGGGATCTTCTACATGAATTCTATTTCTCCATTCCGATCTATCCGGAGCCAAATCCTCGGATAGGTTGCACAGTTGCACTTCTTAAGATCCAACCTTACTACTTCCCTCCACGCCACTATTGGAAAATACATTTCAAACAGTATTTCGGTTGCACAAACGTGTCCTTGGGGTTGCACAAACGTGTCCTTTTCTTTCCATCAAGGAATCCTCTGTGTCGCACAAACATGTCTTTGGGGTTGGGTAAAACACGCCAGCGAGTTGAATGGTAGCCTTTTCTCTCTTAAAGGTAGCCTTTTCCATTCAAGCACCTATATAAATAAAAATACACACATACATATTTAATGAAATAGAAATATAGAACTCTACAATGGAACGCCAAGATTCCGAATCAGCCGAAATGTTTAAATCCAAAGTCAAACTAAACTGCAGTCTGGAACAAGATTGATAACTATGAAGGCTTGAGCTTGAAGGGAAGGACTGAAAATATTAACTAATCGCTATCTAGTAGAGCTAGCTTATTTTTTTATGATACTTCCTTGAAGACTTATTTTTTCTGTTAACAAAATTTGGGGCATTGTGCAAAGGCTCCATGTTTTCTCATCCTGTTCTTTGTGAGGCTAATGGTATAGTAAATTCCCTTATCAGGTCTGCAGAACCAGAGTCAATTGTATATTTTTATTTAGGCTTTATAAAATAAAAGCAACTACTAAACATGTAGACTACATGTGCTGTACATGAAAACTGCGTGAATATGCAAATGGAAAATTAACTCTAATGATGGTATGCTAGTCTACAGGAGCATGCTCGTCTACATCCCTTGCTAGGGAGTGTTTTGAGTTACTCATAGACCTTCTACCAGTTGTATTGTTTGCTCATACATTGAGATGGTGATTGAAAATAGGCACGGTGTTCAGAAATTCGTTCTTTTTCTAAGATCAAAGATGAATACTGTGCAAAATGGAAGTCTCGCTACCTGGTTTCATTTTGGGCACATGCTATTTTCTCATGGCTTAATATGTTCTATCACTACGTCCTTATTTACTACTATTATTATGAAGTGGGTGATGATATATTATGAAGAAAATGGTTATTGTCATTGTAATCCTTTCACTTTGAGCTTACTTTTTTAAAATATTCTACTGCATCTATTGTGCCTAGATAACTTTTTCATCCAGCACTGTTATTGTTTATTAGCTTTCTCACATTCTTCCCTCTTCTCAGCTACCTTGCAGATTTGGTAGAAATTATACATGTAGTTTTACAACTCATGGAGAAGCTTCAAGCACGTGGGGCATTGAGGGTATGTTTTATTTACATCTGTTCTCTCTCTCTCTCTCTCTCTCTCTCTCAATATATTCTAGAAAGCCATTGTCATGCTCTTCTTGTCCATCCTAAGGCTATCACTTATCATTTTTCAAGGATTGCCTATCAATATGCTTCTTATCGAATATACAAGTTACATAACTTGGGGATGGTTATGATTTGGGTTTGTTATAGGTCGGCTAAATCCAAATCCACCCCCACTCTTACACCTGCCCCGGCCAGTACTGATTCTATCTGTTGACAGGTTTATGATTCGTGATACAAAGCTTGGCCTAAGATGAGTATGAGTCAAGTTAGATACAGGAACCTTTTTTATCTTTTTTTTTTGTTTTTTTTTGTTTTTGATCGATAACAGTAAAATCTTATTGAAGAAAGAGCAAATACAACTTAGCACAAAGCAAACAGAAAACTCCCCTCATAGTTGTAGTGGTATAGGAGAAATGTACCACCAACCAACTACAAAATAGTAGCACTTAAATTACAAGTTCTAACTACCCCTTGCTTGGCTAAACAATCTGCCATCCCGTTTGTAGATCTACTAATGTGCTGAAATGTGACCTGCATATCTGATATTAGATGTCTGATTTCGTTGAAGAGGAATTGCATTTTTCATGGCCATCTCAAAGATTTCACCCAAGATATAGCTCTACAATAAGAAAATGATGAAATAGGTATGAGAAATACGAAGAGCTTCCAAAATTGCCATAACTTCTGTTTCATTAGAATCTTTGATCCCTACATGTTTAGAGAACAATTAAATGACTTCCCCTTTATGATTTCTTAGAACGCCTCTTATGCTAGCCAACCCCGGTTTTCTTTTAGACACTCCATCCACATTGAATTTTAATGCCCCATTTGGTGGAGAATGCCAAGGAACTAAGTCTTTCTTCTTTTCAACACCCATCTCCAAACAAGCTCCCCAACTTTGCATAATGTTAACAATCTTAAGATCTGAAAAAAAATTTCTATTACATGCCTATTTAGCGATCCTCAAGCGAATAGCTGAAAGTATATCCTCCCGTGATGATTCTTTCGTATTGAATATGCTATCATTCCTTTCTTTCCAAATTGATCAGAGAATGGAAAGAGGAGTAATCCTCCTTTTAGATCATTCCATTTCCGTTCATCGTAGTCATGAGGCGCGAGAATTAGCTGGCAATGAGAAACTTTTTTATTTTAAAATATGAAATGTGTGAAACTAAGTTATAGATTTTCTCTTTGGAGCAGCGCAGGGAAAAAAGGAGGAAAACCAACGGGTTTTTCCTCAAGCCAAACGGCTTCAATAGGGTGTCTAGGCCTCACACCAAAGACAAAGGGGAAGTCACTCATTTGAGAGAACTTAATTTCATTCAAATTTCTGTATATCCCAAGAGAAGGGATTACATCCTATATATAATAGAGTGTCAATCATAATTTTAGTAGTAATCAATCTCTACTAAGAACTTCTAATTCTAAGAACCTTTGACATTAGAAACTTCCTAATCAAATTATATAAAGAAATCTACTAATTCTAGAATTCTACTAAAATAGGAAACTGCCGATTCAATTTCTTTACTTATGGGCTTGGACTTTGGGCCTTCTGGAATAAACCTTCAAACGGGGCCCAATATTCAGGCCTGCATCACTCTTGCACGTGGTGGGGCTTGACCGACAACCATCAACCTGTTTAAAATGTCCTCTACCAAGTACTCACTGTGATACGCAGATTAAATGTATTATAATCCATTAAGAAATATGTAAAGCAGTTATAAATGAGGAGGGAAAGGGCAGCCAAAACCTGAAGCTGCCCCTAAACCAACTCAGGCCCAAATTTATATAAGTTCATTCCTACCTCAACCCGAAAAAGCCGCTGCCAAATGAGCCTCAATAGGAGCGGTTCATGGTGGGCTCCCGTTTAACTCACCTTTTGCCATCCCTACTTTAACTTCATATTTTTCCTCACATATAAAATTTCTGAGTTTAGAAAGCTAAGAATGTAGCTGTTTGAACAAAACTTGATCTGCAGAAAAGTCTGATGCAGAAATCTTTCCCTGAGGGGGGCAATCATTAAAAAGTTACCTTCTTCCCCTCCCCTCAAGTAGAGCTTATAATCTTTTGCAATTAATTTTCTCATGTCTCGGACAGGCCAATGGCTGGCTACTGAAAATAGGAAATATATATTCATGAAATTGCACCAATTAAATTCACAAGCACAAGAAAGAATATTTCCTTCTGATTTAAAATGATTTTAGTCTAGTCAGATATATACTTGTTAAAAATAACAGATGTATAAAGTGAGTTTTCTTTTTGGCAAATCAATACCTATTGCATGAAACCCAAATCCACAAAGTCTGGTGTTCTGGCAGACTGGCAATCCTGGTGTATGCATTTAACTAGTTGAATATTTTTACACTTGAATATATTTTTGGATGTATAAGTAATCAGTTATGTTAAAATTCCTCTATAGAGTGCTTGCTCTTTTGCTTAGATTCTCCCTTTTGTTTTATGGGATTGTATGCAGCAGTTCAAAATCTAGCTGCTTAAAAGCATTTCATGTTGGCAAGACATTGAGCTGACGAATGAATTTGTCTACTCTTCTTGCATAAATGAGTACTTCTGATGTATGTTGTTCTGATATGTTTTGGTTTATCACCGATAAAAAAAAAAGGGAAAGATCTTAGTTTATCTTACATCTGATATGGTTTCTTTATGAATAATATCTCCATTTGTCCGAGGATTTGGCCCATGATACACTGGAATTGGTAAAATTCCCCAACATAGTTGGGACGAAGTTTTGCCGATGATGGTTCTGTTGCATAAATGAGTGCTTCCTTACATATGTTCTCCTGATATGTTCTTGATTAAGTGATTTGACTTGTGAAACTTGTGATATGATTTCTATAAGAGCTGAAAATATTATTGCATTCGCTACTAATTCTTAGTAAATGTCCTTAATGTAAAGGTTTCTAGAAAAACAAATAGGCGTAGAAAGAAGAAACAGTTCGGTGAGAAAAATGAAGTAGCAGCAAAAGAACAGCTTGGCAAGACAGATGAAGCAGCAGCAAAAGAAGCAGGAAATATGCCAGAAGTGAATGGCTGTGTAGAGAATTCTAATGACCAAAATCTGGATATTGGTAATGCTTCTCCAGAGGCAGATGTAAATCTTAATAAGTTAGTAGAGGAAGACTTAAAGAACTCAAGTTATAGTGGGAAAGAAGAAGGCACCTTGCTCTCTGATCAGATTGATGACAATAAAGTACCCCTCCTGGATTCATGCAATATTGGAGATGATTTAGTTCAGTTGGATGAAAATAAGTCCACTAATGATCTCAATGAGCTGGCTTACGGCTCTTCTGGCGATGATCAACCTGTGAATGAAGTTGATTTTAGTGTATCCAAGTTAGTTAGCACTTTTGCAAACAACACTGTTATTCAAAACTTATGTTGGTTGCTTAAGTTCTATAGAAGCAATTCTGCAAGCACAAATCATTACATTGTAGGTGTACTGCAGAGAATTTGTGAGGATTTAGAGCTTTCCCCCATGCTATATCAGGTAAATAATTTAAATGAATTTGGTTCCCTGCATAATCATATTTAAGTATTTGTAAGTGATATGTGCCTCTATCCTTGCAGCTATCACTCCTCACCGTATTCTATGAAATCTTGAGTGACCAGAAATCATCAAGTTGCAAGGAATACAAAAATATCATTTCTTTTCTGACTAAGCTAGTGAGGAAGCTGCTGAAGAAAATGAGAAGTCAACCCCTACTCTTTGTGGAAATACTGTTTTGGAAGTCACGGAAAGAATGTCACTACATCAATTCTGAATCTTTATTGCATGAGCTAGGCAACTTAAAGAAACAAACTAGAGGTTGGGGCAACATTCCAGGTGATGATGGACAATCTGGTTCTTCAATGGGTAAGGAAGTGTTAACTAAAAGGAGCATAGCAGATGCTCTTGGTGAAGACGAAGCTGATTTTATTATTTCCAATGAGCTCAATAACCAGATGTACGACACTTTTGTAGAGCTTTACTTCTTGTTGTCATCAGTGAAGAAGCTACTTTGTCAGTATAATATTCATTTAAAATTTATTCGCTCTTCCATGAATGAATGCACAGGGAGGAGACTCCATCTGAGGGTAACAATCATGTCAGTGAGGAGAAAATCTATGATTCAGTTGGTCATCTCAAGTAAGTGTAATTTAAAGACAATCTTTTTTTTTTTCGAGAATGGTTTTTTGAAATCATGGCAAGCTTTCTGTTTCTGTTGTAGGGAGAGGTGTAGAGAAGAGATGTAGTTGTGGGACTGGGTCATCTAGGCCCAATAATTTCCTGGGTCATTCACGGGCCTGGATCATGGTTTGTGGGTCAGATAACCCACAGTTACATCTTTATGATAAACCCAATGCAACTCTAATTATCTCTAGTATTGACTTAATCTCCTATAATTGGTCTATTGAGTGTTCCCATCCCTAACTGTATGCTTGATTTAACATTATGTAAAGGAATTGGATGGATTGAGAGGTACCATGGAATTCTCCAAGATTTTTCTATTCGTCTTTGGCTCTAATAAGAGTTACTTCTTGGAACATGAACCTTAAAGGCTTTTAAAAGAAGCAAAGTCCTGTTTTGATCAAGTGCAAAAAGACTATAACTATAACTAAAATGTGTTATACAGAAATATAATAAGGCTTCAATATTCCTATGACTTCTTAAAAAAATGACACTTGCCTCCAGCATTTATTGACATAACTGTAATGTTTGGACATTATTTAAACATTTTTTTGGGTTGGAATCTACTTACTATATTGTACAAATGGTATCTGTGCATCTTTTCATTAGTTACCAATAATAATAATAAAATCTCCTTGGCAGCTCCATACTATCCTCTCTTTAGCCTTTCCAGAACACAATTCTCTCCTACCTGAACACAATCCATAGAACCTTTGCATACTGAGCACTGCCAATGTTCTTCCTTTTTTTTAATATAATATTTTGTTCTCTCTCTCTCTCTCTCTCTCTCTCTCTCTCAGAGTTCGAACTGTTGAATTTTCTGCTATGGTTTCTTGGCTGACTGGTGGGAATTGGTTTATAATTGGATCCGTTTGGTTTACTATTTCTATAAAGGGCTTGTTCTAGAGACTAGAATATTTTATTTTTTTGTGACATGATCCTGTTTCCTCTGCTGGCAAGCAATTTAACAACCTTTTATCTTCTCTTTACATGCTTAGACACTCGAAAAAAAGAATACGGGCCTTCAGCAAAGAGCAGGAACTGATGGTTAAAGATCTGTTTGAACAGTGAGTTTTTAACTTCTAATGTTCCCTTTTTCCTGCTGAAATATTGATCATTATTAAATTAAATTTTCATCTGAATGTTTGATCACAGCATAAACAACTTTTTTTTAATGTAACTTCAACTTTATTAGAGCTAAGTAGCATAAGAGACATACTGAGAAACACAAAAACAGAAGAAAAAAAAAATCCAAAGAGGAGGAAAAAGGAAAAGGAAACCCCCAAAAAAACACCAGCCTTGATGAGGGGAGATGTTTACAGCAAGAACCGATCTCCCAACCCCGTCCTTGGCAAGAGCATTTGGCTCCTCATCGGGAGACCTCTTCACATGCAAGGAGACATTGAGCTTAGAAGAAAACACCAGCCTTGATGAGGGGAGATGTTTACAGCAAGAACCGATCTCCCAACCCCGTCCTTGGCAAGAGCATTTGGCTCCTCATCGGGAGACCTCTTCACATGCAAGGAGACATTGAGCTTAGAAGCTAAATCAAGAACCTCTTCCATGGCATCTGCCATATGCCAAGGCAGCTTAGAAGAGCCTGACACCCTCCTGATAGCACAAAAGGAATCTCCTTCCACAATCATATTATAGACTCAAACCGACAGCTTAGCGAAGATCCATTCTCAACACAAACATTTCGGCTTCATTCACCGAGCAAAAACTGGAGGGGCCGGAGAAATTAAGAATACACTTGCCGGAATGATCTCTAATGACACCACCAATGCTAGAAGAGCCGGGATTACCAATAATGCTATCATCGAAGTTAAATTTAAGAGGCCCAAAGGAGGAGGAGACTAACATGGGTGAACAAACACTCTGCATTGACCCAAACTGTGGCTTCTTTCCAGTTACTCATTGAATAGTGTGAAGAAATGCTTTTAAAGACTGGAAGAAGAGAAACCCAAGAAGCCACTTGAAATTAAACTTTATGCAGGATGACATCTTCCGAAGAAGACACCCCTTCGAAGCATCTCTTGTTCCTCTCTTTCCAAATCAACCAAAGGGCCTTAATGAATGAAACTCTCCACATAATTATTCCCCTGATGGAGCATACTCCCATACTCCAAGCTTGATACAATTATAAAAAAACTCCAAAAAAATTAGGCAGAACCCAATTGAAGTCGAACCAACTAATAATAGAAGTCCAAATCGAGTGAGTGAAAGAACAATTAACCAACAAATGAACCATCGATTCTGCTTCCTTAATACAATAGGACAGACATCTCTTTAATACAATAGGACAGCCATTCACTACAATAACTTTGCGCTTCCAGAGGTTATCCATCACGAGGACACAGCCTGAGATGGCGAACCAAGCAAAAGCCAATACTCTTGGAAGAGCCTTTATCTTCCAAATGCCTTCGTAAGGTAAAGAAACCAAAGCTGCACCCTGCAAGGATGAGAAAAAGGAAGCCACTGGGAAAGAACCATCCATGGCTTAAACAACTTCCTGGCTAAAAATGTCATAATTTTAAAATATAATTTGTTAGTATTGGGGTTTTTTTTGTTCTCTTTCTTTGTTTGTTGTAGATTCAAAAATCACAGGAGGTGTAGTCATCTGATGTTCTTGATTTGCCTCTATTATGTAGATTCAAAAATCATAAGAGGTGCAGTCACATGATTGCAAATGCTTTGGATGCTGATAACAAGTACACGGCGGCTCAAATTTCCCATAAACTTAAGCAACTTGGTCTCAATATTCCTAAAAGAAAGAGGCTTCTTGAAGCTTCAAATCAGTCAGCAAAAGATAATAATAACAACGATACATTTGCATCTGAAAGCAAAGAACAATCGTCTAATGGGGAAAGTTTAGCACTGAAGAAAAGGTACACTATCTGTTCACATATATTAGTTTATTTTGTGGAGTTTGCCATGCAATATGCATCTACAGCTTGATATTATGAACTTGGGTAATTAAAGATAGAAAATGAATAATTAACACTCTCATGCATGTCAGTAAGATATGGAATTACAGATGCCCTGTAATCAACTGACTCAAGCCCAAGATTTTCACTTGTTCTCATCATTACTGTGTTACTGGTTTGTGAAAGAACTGGATGGAAATGCTTTGTAAGTAAACTATTGTGCTTGATGGTACAGGACAACGCCCTTTCATTCTTACCCCTTGGCATTACAAACAACTAGCCAGTCAACTGAAAAATGTGAACTAGGGGAAAATCCTCATAATATCTGACAAAATTGCTCAGTGTCTTTTGATTAGTTCTCTGACTCGTACCTTTAGACTTTATTCCATGATGGATTTGTTTTTACTTGTTCTGGTTGATTACTTAAAATTGTTCTACTATTTTGAGTATGACTGTTTCATAAATATTTTGATGGGGGGAATCAGTATTAAACTTTTCAGCAACCTAAGCATTCTTAATAGATTATTTTCTATTATTGAACTGATTTCTGAATGTGCTGCTAAAACATCAACATCATCAAAGCTAATGCATCTATCTGGTTGGCTTTGTGAGCACACTTCTTTGCTCATCGTATATAGGCTTGGGTAGAGAATATGGCTTTAGATCAGGATGAGTGGAGATGTAGAACTTGCAAACATTACCTTGATAGATGGGATAAGGGTTTGACGATGATATGTTCTAGTAGCACATCCAGAAACCAATTCTTTGTATTTACTCCCTAAAGCAGTTTTCCTGTTTTCAGGAGAAAAGGAAAGGGCAACGGCAAGTTAATCAATGCGGAGGCTACCATCACCAATACATCTAACCAGAAGATTGAAACACAATTGCCACAAAAAGATGATTCCGATGATGAAACATTAATCACTATTCTTCAGTAAGTCTTTTCCCCATTTCATCAAATTCTTTTTGATGCCATTGTTGCACCATGCTCTTTGAATCTGCTTTGCAGCTTGCCAGTTGTCAATAGTGCAGCTTTTCCTTTACTTATATCACTACTCTAACTAGTATAAATCATGGCTCATAAAAAAAATGATTTGAGTGCTAGAAAATCTCAATTAAGATGAGCATAGTTTTTGAACATGATTAAGCTCTTGAAGAACTGAAAGTACTGTCTTATTGGTTGAATATATTTGGCTTTGATACAAATTAGTCTTCAAAAACCCTATGAAAATCTTAAGCTACTCAGAGCTTCTCAACAGTTTCTCGTTTTCGTGAAAACCTTAGATTAACTTAAAAAAATGAGAAATTTCAACTTCATGTGGTTGACAGAAGAGATGGAGTGGTTAGACTCAGATTTGATGCCATTCCAAACTCATGGAACTTTTATGAGTCTAGGTCTTGCATTCAAATTTTCATATTCAAGTGTCATCAACATGACTTAAAACTCACCAATAAGCACCTTCCAACTTTTCTATAGCTCTTGTCAATATTTTTAATGCATTGAAATTTGCAATCACACGTGTGCACTTCTGCTCACACAAAAACACATTTGCACCATCAACATGGCTGACTTAAGTGTAACATGGTTAGAAACATGGAAAATTTGAATATAGTTAAGTTTAGAGTTAATAAGTCAAACTCATTAAGCTGACCCCAACTTGATAGTGGTAACTGGTAAGGCTATGATGATGATTTTATGTTATGTATTGGAAAATATGAAATTATGAATGAACTAGTTTTTAATTTTGATGCCCATGATACGGCATGGAAACAGCAGGGACACGGATTCTACACATAAAAAGTGGAGTATCGGACATGATACAACACAATATCTTGCCCATTTTGAAGTATCCATGCATCTTAAGTTTTACATTTTGGAAACTTCTATCAAGAAATACAATATATAAACTTATATGTAAACTAAAATTTTAGATAATTTGGTTTCAGTTTCCAATTGAAATGGCTGAAATTTACCAATTTAAGATTTGTGACTCACTCGATTAACTTCCTGTCTAGGAAAAGTAGGAGGAAAAATCCAGAGAATAAGGAAGACAAGGCCAATTTAGTTCTGGAAACAACAATTGAAGATGTCTCAGAAGCTATGACATCTAAAAAAGTGCGCGAAAGGTATGCAGTATTATCTTCATCAAGGCCTTTTATTATCAAAGAACCTCTTCTAATGGTGAAAATTTTCTCTTTCATTTTGTCCAATACAATAAGAGAAGTGTTCTTCACCTTTTCTCCTTGTCCAAACCACTCGTGGACCGCCCTTTGGAGAAAATTAGATATGAAAGCAGGTTAGAGATCAAATGACGCAATGGTGCTAATTGATGTGATCTTTATCAATCATAAAATGCCGCAAGTGCACGGGTGTCTAGATGAGAAAGTGGCAAGAACGGATCGAACCCACAGGGAGCTAATTAAAGAAACTTTTAAATCAAGAAAACTAATTAACTAACGATTAAGAAATGTTTTGAGTTTTTAGATATAAAAATAAGCAACTAATTTAGAAATTCGAAATCTACCAATTAATGAAGGTGATTAGAGCATAGGAATCCAATAAGCATCCACCAATTATTTATCAAGTAACCCTAACTTGTTCCAATTTTTACTTCAAATCAAAGACAAATCAATGTTTTTAATTTGGAAAATTTAACTTTTAAAATCCCTTTTTAATCATAAAAAAATTCAAAACTCAAGACTTCCTTCATCCCATCAAAAGTAAGCATAAACCATCAAAAGATCTAAATCCTAAGCATGGCCTATCAAACCTAAGCATGAGTAGTCAAAAACTAATTTTTATTTTTAGAAATAAAAATAGAGATTTGCCTAGGGCACAAAGACAAGCCTATTAATCATTAAGCACATAATCATGGAACACAAATTAGAATTACTAAACAAATAAAAAGACAATTACTTACCTTCATCCATAACTCTAATCAAGAAAATTAGCCCGCCATTGCAAAGAATGCTTCTTGATTTATCATTAAAAATTGCATCTTTACAACTTCTCCTTCACAAATTTTCTCCTTCAAAATAAATCCTTGGACATGGCTCAAAGCTACCAAAAATAAAAATAAACTAATGGAAAAGAAGAAAGGAAGAGAGAAAGAAAGGAATAGAAGAGAGGGCTGTCTTGAGATGCTTGGTGGAGAATAACTTTATAGATGTTGATGCCTCCTTTTTAGCAAAGAATCTCCTCTCTTTTAGGACTTGTTTCCTTATTGGTAAAGATTTATTGCTTAGGACTCAAGCTAGGCTTCACACTTGGAAAGAAATTGAATTGAAGAGGATTTGTTACTAAGTGTGGTCTCTTGGACTCCAAGTCTTGCCAAATTGAACTCCTCAAACATCTCTCAAGTTGCCGATTTTGAAAACTTTTTGTAATTCCCACATAGAATTATAACAGCCAACTTCCGGAGGTCATATCTCCCTCGATATTAGCTCTGATTTATGAAATCTTGGGCTTCTCGGATATCTACTCGAAAAGAGCTTTCCAACGGTATGTAGATTGCACTAATCCGACACTCAGGTTGAAAGTTATGACTATTTCAATTTGCTGCCCCTGAAAAATCCGAGAATAATTGTGCAATTAAGGGAACTTCTATTTTTGGCATCCAATGGGGTGTGTGGGACCCATGTTGGACGTTCAAGATATGTTTGGACTCTTTATTTGCTTTCTTATTTGATTATCTTCCCATATTTGGCATGCTTCCTCACTTGCAACTTTGACTAGTCAACTCTCCTTGTAAAGTTTCCAATTTTCTCTTTCTTTCATGAAGGGTGTCCCGCCTTTGATCTCTCTTCAAGTTTCACCAGTGCAGGTCCCACTCTTGATTTCTCTTATATAAATAAAATAAAATAATATTAATAATAATTAGGTGTGAAGAATCTAGATTGACTATGCATGAGACCCTACATGCCTACTTAATACACTAAAAATATCTAACTTTCTAAAAAAATAACACAGTGTGTCAAAATTAGCAGGTATGCATTAGTGAAGCTAAAAAAGAACCTAATTTTTGGGTGATGAATGAGATGAAAATCCCTAATTTCACAAAAGTCATGCAATGTAATGAATTTTGACCAAATTTGACTAAGATTCCAACTTTGATGCTCAAATGCATGAAATCATGAAATTAAGTGTAATTCTATGAAATTAACCTAATTAAGTTCACAAATGCATATAAAATGATGAATGAAAGCTACAATTTTGTGGACTTATCACTAATCATAAAGCTGATGTTATTAGCTGACGTAGTCCAGGGAAGCCAATCCAATTGATTGTGAATCCTTTGAACACGATCTTCAATCAAACAGTTAATCAAAGGCAAATCAAGGAGAAACAGTAGATTTTGCTTACCCTGATCACAAAATCAATTGTTCATCTTCAATCCTGTGGGAGATCACTCAAACTAAGGAGTAAGGAATAAGAAGAGACACTTGGAAAACCCTGCTTGCTGATGCTGGTGGTGGTTGCCGCCTATTGAGCTGATCTTGTCAAGTTGACACAAAGTCAAGCCAAGCTCGATCTGTGGACACTTGATTTGAGCTTGACCTCAAACTTGGTCAAGATTGGATTGGGTCGGCTGTTTAACTTACCTAGTTTATAACAAAAAGGCTGATGGTTACATGTAAAATTTTCTGTTTTGGTATAGCTGATTTTTTTTCTACTATGTTTTCACATCACCTTTTGGGAAAAAGAAAAGAAAAAAAGGAATTCTGTACTAGTTTCCTTGATTTAATTAAGTACCTTCAATTTTAGGCAGCATTGCCTTAGCCTTTAAAAGTTATAAGGCATCAATTTTAATGATAGAAATGTAATGTTTAAAAACTCCTACCAGTTCATTTTAGCCCAGCCGGTTCTGTTCAGATTTTATTGGCTCCAAAATCCGAGTTTGTAGACATAATAGACACTTTCTTTGGATCAGAAGCTGAGTTTATATAGTCGAAATCCTAGAAACAATGGGAAGCATGGCTTACCAGTTATTCCTATAACTAACCACAAACCTCTTTCATTGAAACATTATTATTTTTTTACTGTTGCAGTGATGGATCTGTCCAAGACAAGGACATGGACCCTTCACGTGCTGATGTTGATGTAGCAGCAGTTGATATGGCTGATCTGGACGATAATCTAGAGGATGAGCTGGCTAATGTTGCTGATGGAACGGAAGCAGCAGAACGAGTGGCTCCTGCAGATGGTATGGATATTTCAGGAGTTGATATAGACTACCTGGATGATAATCTAGAGGATGGAGCAGAAGCAGGGGAACGAGTGGCTCCTGCAGAAGGTATGGATATTTCTTCCAAACTGGATAGCTCACCACGACAGCAAGTATATGAGCTTGAAGACTCGGGAGATGATATGGGTCCTATGATGCCCAAAAGCATTGGATTAAGAAGGAAACTCAAGATGGTAATTGATTTTGATGATGATGATGATGGTGAGTAAGATTTTATTGTGAAAGGTTGATCTTTTAAGTTCTATATATCTGAATCTAATGATCATATATTGAATGTAAGCAATGAATGGGAATTATTGTACTTGTACAGAGTAAACAGCCGTATGGTAGGCCACAGTGCATAATATTTTTTTCAAAAAATACTTTTTTGGTAAATATGTTTTAGGAACATACACCTTTGGTAAATTGTTCCCAGGCATTTTAAAGATCAACTGGTGGTTCGTTACCCCTTGGGAAGCTTCCCAGGTTTCTAATTGTAGCTTTCATGAAGAGACTTCATTTCCTTTCTATATGCCACTATATCAGCACGACCACTCTCTCAAGTCAATGCATTAGTCATGTCCTTGAAATCTTTTTTGGTTGGCAGTTTCCTATCCCTGGGATCTAGCTATTTGCTGAATCTGCCGCTCAGTCTAATTGTCCTTTGTATCCTGAAAGATGTTAGATGTATTGGGAAGTCCCACATCTCACGTGAGCCTAAGTAATAGGCTTGACATATTTTAATATACTTTAATGAGCATTTCACCTATTAGTTAAAGCTTTTGGGTTGATATATGGCTCATTATATGGTATCAAAGCGGGTTGCGGGTTCTGATTCCGTTCTTGTGTAGCCCATGTGACAGGCCCGTATATGAAATATGTTGGGCTTGCACGTGAGGGGGAGTGTTGGGAAGTTTCATATCCTATATAACGACCGAGGCCTGTCGTTCACATGATATTGTTCACTTTGGCTCATGGAGTTGCACCCCGTATATAAATCTAAAATCAGGACTATTGTATTTTCGACATGAGACTTATGCATCAAAACATATCCAGTCCTTGTCGGACCCAACGACTTTCTACGAGGGAGCCAACTTTCTACAAGGGGCCACAGGCGTGACAATTAGTGCGCTAATTGATGTTAAACACTCAAGTATGGTGAATTAAAGTGTAAACATGTGATTCTTCAAGATTAATAATTTCACAATTTTTTTTATGAAATAATTTCACAATTTTCAAAATTGAATTGAAATTATGTAAACCAGTCTTCACTTTCCCAACCTCCTCAAACTCTAAGGGGTAACTCAGTTGAAATAAGACCACAGTTTGCACCTGGAGGTTGTAGGTTTAAAACTGCACTACCACACTGGGGCTACAGGGGAGTTTACTCGGCTTCCCTCTGGGCACGGAGGGATTAGTCCAATCTAAAGGATTGGGAACCCTTCGATAAAAAATAAAATTAAAAAAAAAAAACTCCTAAAAAAAGTGCACTTACTAATTCTAGTTAAGAAAGTCCAAGTTGTGCATTCTAAATTTTGGTATTTATTATTTTCATCAAAAACACACAATAAGAATGTCCATTTACTACTCTCAATTGAAGGCCTCCGGGTTTGCCTTTTGATTGTTGGTACTAGTATGATAGTATCAATTAGTCCAATCAATAATTTGAGATAGGCTTTGCATTAATGTAAAACATATCTTCATATCTCAAGACTAATTTGTAATTTGGGTCTTAATTTAGGCATATTTTAAAAACTAAATTCAGTACCATCTCTGTTTTTTTAATTTTTTTATGAAGAATTGAATAGGAGTCAAGTGGTCAAACCATTAATTTGAGATAAGACCTTGCGTTAATGTAAAACATATCTTAACATCGCGTGACTAATTTATAAATTTGGGTCTTAGTTCTTGTCTAATTTGAAAATTACATTTGAGTACCCATATGAGGTGTGAAAATGTATCTGGCCCAAAATCATTATGCACTCGACCTGAATCCTACTGCAATCATTCTTATTAGTATTGCCACTATCGATAGATTTATTGTTTCCATCGTTGGCTCGTGTGGGCTTCCCTTTCTATCTATAAAACATATCTATCACGTGCCCTTAAATAATTTGGTTTTGTTCGAATTTCACTTCCACCGGAACAGATACTAATCGTTAGATTGATTTGCATGTGAAAAAAATGTGGAGATAATTCATTTTTTAAAAATTAGAAATAAGTAATTTGGATATAAGTCAAAGAGTAATTTATTTCTAAAATTATTTTAAACATTTCTCCCTTTTTAATTCTTATGTTGACATTTTTTTCTTATTTTCTCGCAGCATTCAATTTTGGTGATGTTTCTAGAAATAAAACATGATTATTGGGAAAAATACTATTATAGGAAAAAGTCATATTTTAAAAGCCATGTCGGGTAAGGTTGATATTAAGAAAATGGCATGACTACAAAATAAGTCAAGGGGGTTTATTTGAGTTCTTTGGAAAAATGAGAGACGTTTATTTTGTAATTTAAGAACATATATAGGATTCACCCCACCCCACCCCACCCCCCATTCACATGATTTACAATGTAGCTCCACTTTTTGTGACTGTGACCATTTGACCCACCTTTAAGAATTATAAAGTGGGGTCGCCTTTTTTGTGACTGTGGACACGGGATCCACCTTTAGAAATTACAACATAATGCCCACTTTTATATGTTAGAAGATAGAGCCAACATTCATAGGATTTATAATGTAGTCCCACAATTATAGAATTATAATGTGGGCTCACCTTTTTTTATTGTGACCACGTGACCCACTTTTAGAAATTATAAAGTGGGGCTACCTTTGAGATTGTGAACATATGACCTACCTTTAGGATAAGCAGAAGCATTTGAAGTTTTTAAATGACATACTTTAAAAGGCAAGAGATGAGTACACAACAAACAAATATGGTGGCAAGTTGTTTCTTAAAAATAATAAAGTTTTTTCGTTCCAAGTTTCCTATGCCACTGGGTTAAGTTTTTAAGATTCCTTCCTGTAATATCAAAACTCGGAACAATGACTTGCATGTACCAAACCAAACATGTTTTCTAGAGCCTTATCTCGTAGGACCATGGGAATATCCGAATGACACGATGCCAAACGCAACTTGGGCTTCCCACCTAACTGCAAGGATTGATCCCTAAGTAGGGAAAAGGCTAGGGCCCGTTTGGCATCGTTCACATGTTGTTCTCAATTTTGTGCTCAGATTGAGTTGTGTTGAGATCAGGTTTTAGCGAAACTATACTCTGCAGACCTTGTTTGGTAACATTATCTTAAATTGCTCTGCTAAGAATATGTCATATGAAACTTTTTTGGTAACGTTATAAAAGTTTTGCTCGAATGAGTGGGCATAAGATTTACAATGTGGGATTCACCTTTTATTATTTGCAGCACTCTATTTTTATCGTGCATGGGACCTGCCTATATAAATTACAATGCGGCACATGCCTTTAAAAATTAAACAATGAACGCATATTCATAAGATTTACAGTGTGGGCTACCTTTATAGGAATTATAATGTAGGGTCACCTTTTGATGAATGTTAATATATGATTAACCTTTAGAAATCACAACATAGTACCACCTTTAGAAATTAGAATATTCGACCTAGATTCATAGGATTTATAATGTGGGTCTACCTTTTGTGATCGTGATCATGTGACCTATATTTACGAATTACAAAGTGGGGCCACATTTTTTGTGATTGTGGACAAATGACCTACTTTTAGAAATTACAATGTGATGCCCGCCTTTAAAAGTTAGAATGTGGGGCAACACATTCATATGATTTATAATGTGGGGCCACCTTTATAAGAATTATAATGTAGGGTTATCTTTTTTGTTGATTATGAACATGAGACCCACTTTTAAAATTTACAATGTGGTACCCACCTTTAAAAATCTGAACATGGGGCCACATTCACAATCTGGGCCCTCATTCGTAGGATTTACAATGTGGCTCCACTTTTTATGATCATGATCATATGACCCACTTTTAAGAAATATAAAGTGGGACCATCTTTTTTATGATTGTGGACACATGACCCAACATTAGAAATTACAACGCGGTGCCAACCTTTAGAAATTAAAAGATAGGGCTCACTAAAGGGTTTATAATGTGATCCCACCATTATAGGAATTATAATATGAGCCCACATTTTGTGATTGTGACCCACCTTTAGGAATTATAAACGGGGCCACATTTTTTGAGATTGTAAACATGGGGCCTACCTTTAGGACAAGTGGGAAGATTTTGGAGTCTTTAAATGAGATTATTTAAAAGGCAAGAGATAAGCAAGAAACAACTGTGCCTGTAAGTTGTTTTTTAAAAGAAAATAAAGTTTTTTCATTCAAACTTTATTATGCTAGTGAGTTAAGATCTTGAGATTTTTTTTTCTGTGAGATTAAAATTCAGAACATTGATTTATACATATTTTCCACAGTCTTATCTGATAATAATCCGAATGTCACGATGTTTGTCTAATAGTAATTCAAATGACACGATGCCAAATGCACCCATGATATCCAAGCACTCTCTTGTTTTTGCTCTTTTAAAAGTTAGCCCACATTTTAGACAGCAACTCTTTCCGCAAAGCATTTCGGTCCCGTGATCTAAAAAATTAGGAACTACCATATTTAGCAAAGCTTTCCCTCTGAACTATATTATTGTAACGAATTTTGTGTTGGTTCATTTTTATTTTTAATGTTATTATTATCGAAAAGCAGTATAGTTTTAGGCCTCATGTCCAACTAATTTTTGTAGTTAAAATTCCTAAAATCTCTCAATCTCTCTATATATGAAACAATACATGAGATGTAGACTCTATTAGAAAACATGTGAGATGTAGACTCTATTAGAAAACATGTGAGATATGGACTCTCCTAAAAACCTAGAGATAAGTCAAAATAATTGGACTCCAGTCAAAATCAAAATTAATTTTGCAATCAAATCACCCTTATTTTATATATGTATACAGCAGTAATCTAGTGCGCATGATGTGGGTTTTATCTTAAATGCACACCTCAATGTGGAGCCCATCTAGGACCCCAGTTGGGGATGGAACCCATGGGATCTCTCCATCTAGTGGGCTCTATCACAAGTGGATGTTTTCATCCCACCATGGGATCTCTCCATCTAGTGGGCTCTATCACAAGTGGACGTTTTCATCCCACCCATGTCCCATAGGCCCCAAAACATTATCAACCACTAAAATCACAATTCACAGAAACACAAAAGAATCCGACAAAGGTTGACCTGCCGGACCCTAATAAGATTCCACCCCCCTTTTCTCTCAACCCCTGCCCCCCACCTCCCTAGATACACTCTCTTTACTGTCCCAGAAGAAAATGGGCAACTGCAATGGCCTCCCCTCCACCAATGCCACCGCCGATCGCTACAATACGCCTCCCAACGCTAACGTCAACATCCAACCCAATCCTACGCACCCCTCCCCCAACTATCCTGCGCACCCCACCCCCTCCAATCCTGCGCATCCCACCCCACCACCACCAGTCCCCCGCCCTCACTCGGGCATCGGCCGGGTCCTCGGCCGCCCGATGGAGGACGTTCGGTCCATGTACACCTTCGGGCGAGAGCTCGGCCGCGGTCAGTTCGGCGTCACCTACCTCTGCACCCACAGAGAAACCCGTAAGGCCTACGCCTGCAAGTCCATCGCCACGCGGAAGCTCGTCAACCGCGACGACGTGGAGGATGTGAGGAGGGAGGTGCAGATCATGCACCACCTCACCGGCCACCGCAACATCGTCGAGCTCGTCGGCGCCTTCGAGGACCGCCACTCCGTCAATCTTATTATGGAGCTGTGCGCCGGCGGAGAGCTCTTCGACCGGATCATCGCCAAGGGCCACTACTCAGAGCGCGCCGCGGCCGCCCTCTGTAGGGAGATGGTCACTGTAGTCCACAATTGCCACTCCATGGGCGTCATGCATCGCGATCTCAAGCCGGAGAATTTTCTCTTCTTGAGTGAGGCGGAGGACTCGCCGCTCAAGGCAACGGATTTCGGGCTCTCCGTCTTCTTCAAGCCAGGTAATGTACTTCTTCTTCTTCTCCTTCTTCTCCTTCTTCCTGTTGTTGCTTTTGTTAGTCTTCCTCTTGATTCTGTTTTTAGCTTGAAATGGGTGGGGTTTTGAATTGGGGGAGTGAAGTAATTGGAAATTTGTTGAATAGATAGACGTGGGCATGAGATTTGTTGGAGGGGAGGGGGGGTCTCTTAGATCTTGATTCTTTCTAGTGTTTGTTGGGATTTTCTCAGAAATGTTGATAATGGGTAATGTGGCATGTTTTTGGCCCCATCAGATAGAAGGGTGTGTTTGTGGATTGGGCATCTACCAAAAAATGTGATTCAATGGTTGTTGCTAGCTGATTGATCTCAAGGCTCGATCCGATAGGTGATCAAAATAGACTTATCATTGGTTTGAATGCACAGCCCTGCCCTCAAAGAGAGGTGTTGTTTTTACCATTGCTACAATCAAGGAGGGGATCTGAACTCAAGTTACATCCTATAATATTATGACATGGATTTATTAAATAAATAAATCTGTTAAAAATTTAGATAGCCCTTGATTAGTGGTTTCCTTTGTATACCACTTTAATTGGAGCTGTGTTCATTGTTGGTTGGATCCATGCCTCTATGCCATTAGACATGTTTTCCAAATCTGCATTGGTGAATATCACTTATATTTAGGTGGTGTATGTTGATTTTGCATTGAGGTGTTGTTTATTGAATGGTTCGGAATCACAAGAGGTGCGTCCTGTTCTATGGATATGATCCATTTAACAAAATGCTCTTCTTTGGTCTGAAACAAATATATGCTCTTGTTTTTTTAATCTATTTTTTTGTGGGTCTCTATGTCCTCCTGGTAACCCTTGGTCTATGTTATAAATGTTACTGCATGCTTGCAGCGTGTGTATGTAAACACATGTAGTGTATACATTTATATTTTCAAGAGAGACAGAAACCTCATTTGCGAAATAAAAATGTCTACATGGGGCTCGCCAGATTGTCAATCCCAACCCTTCATACTTGCTCCACTGCATATGAATAGGAAGGCCCAAAATTTGACAAATCAAACCATTATTCACGATTGGATTTAAGCATAGAAAGTCCATTTTTATGTAAGAGTTGAAATTTGTTAAACTTTGATGCATAAATCAAAGTAGGATAATTCAATAGGGACTTTTTTTTTTTGGCAAACTTCAGTTAACACCGACACCGTTCCATCCACCCATTCCCTTGAGTATGCAATGTGTGTTCAGGTGGGCTCTACAACGGGGATCTTTTATATGTAACTAAGTACTTAAGTCTCTCCACTTAAATCTATTTAAAACTCCATACAGTGGCCAGACTATGATCAATCCTAAGATTAATTCTCACACAATGTACCTTCCGTGTAATGGCAGATCCCTCATTGAACATTGATCCGACAATTGTCCACCATAGGATTACATTGTAATAATACTTCACTTACAAAATGATTGGATCTTAATGCCTTAAATCAAGGATTGGATCATCTGGCTATAGTGATATTTGATCTGCCTCTCATCCACACCAGTTCTTCCCATACCCCTAAATTGTAGTTGGCATTCATCCAGGTAGGGCAAATGAGGTTTTTTGTTTTTTTATTTTTTTGCTTACCACTTGCTATGGACCGGCAAGCTTTACATGATGGGTGTAATTTTGATAAAGCGCACTTGGGTTGATGAGTCTCTTTCTCTCTGTGTGTACTTATCTTATCCATGTGGACTTTCCCATCCCCCCCCTTCCCTTGATCAATGGTGAACCAAAGTGGGCCCCATAGCGTGGCGCTCATGGAAGTGTGAGTTAGGTGATCACTTATCTGTTGCTACAACTTACACACACATATACAGAAGTATTCAAATGAGCAGTAGCTCTCATGGTTCCAATGAGAGGCAACAAATTTAGTACCTTTTGGGACTCAATTATCATCAATCCAAGCCCTAACTCATTAATTGGCACTCATCCTAGTTTGATACTTATCTGAATTACACTCTCCGTTTGATTGAATTTCATAAAAAAACATAACATAAGAAACCATTAAACTGGGCCAAAAAGGGGCTTTAATTTTTATCTCTCATACGAACCACGAGAGGTACCTCGAGAGAGATCTCCTATGAATTGGTTTGCATATGACTCTATTTGAACCACCATGACCATGTTGTGTGCTCCTATATACATGTTGATCATTATGGGAAAGGGGGGTGGGGCGATCTATCTTTAGATAGGCATCCCTAGCAATCAGCCTATTCTTATCATCTTAGGCATGGATTCAAGGCCCCAGAGCTCACTAGTGTGTGCATGTGCAAAACTGGGGGTTTTCAATTGAGCAGTACTAGCTGGATGAGTCAATTTGGGTGAGTGCCACTCCACGTTTATGTTCATAGGAGAGTAAACCAATGTTTAACTTTCAAACTGCACCCTATTTTAACACAGCCCTGGATCTGCGATCGAAAACAGACCGGCTCCATTGTAGGATTTGGCCGAATCCACAATTCAATGGGATGGACCAACCTCCAATAGGGCTTTGCCGAATCCCTAGTGATTCAAGTTCAACAGACGAGCATTCTTAACAGAGAGAAACACTCACATTTAAAACCAAACAGAAACTGCCATTCAATAATCAAAGGTGATCCTCCCCAAAAGGTCTAATACATATTTATGGGAATGGATGAGACGTCGCTTTCATATTAAAAACTCTAATTCCCTAGATCTTTCCTAAAGAAATAAATGGACACAAGTTTCATATAACTTTGCTGGAAATCAATACAAATCAAAACCAGTTTCCTAATTCAAAGAACTGCTATTTACATCCAAAATCTCTAATTAAGTGGTTGGTCCAGTTGGGCCTGTGGACTGGGTCGAATGGGCTGGTTGACCAATAATCCATGGGTCTGGCTGGCCTGCATCATTATTTTTCATTTTGTTCAATGGGGACCTGCCTATGACAACCCAAAGGACACATCTGCCCCTTCTCCAGTGCAAATTGGCAGTCACTTGTATTTGGTACTTATTTTTCCCTTATCCTTCGATGGGCTGAATCATAATAAAATTTGCATCTTCTGTTAAACTTTGGGCCCTTTTTGATAGGATTGCTTTTTAATGCATCTGTAATTCACACCCAGATCTTCCCATCCTTCTGCTCCTGCTATTCGTGCATTCAGGTGGGCCCGGCATACCTGAGTGCAGTTTTCAATACTAATCGGTTTCCATAAGGAACCCTTCACTTATATACCTAATAATATAGATATTGTTTGATAGAAGTTTGTAAGTTTTGTACACTATCCGTGGGGCTCACCTGTGATCGGAGGAGGGATGGATGCATTAGGAATGGGGCTTTTCCATTAATTTAGGAGCTCAAAGTTTAATAAAAATGATAAATAAGAATCATGTCAGCATTTAATATTCCAATTCAACAGTTTATAGGTTTGTGTATGAAGTATATAATGCCCATGGGCTGGGAATTGGGTGTATGAAACTTGGGGTTGATGCTAGTTTTTGCCAATATACGTATCATATGAAAAGTAGCACTAATGGGCAATATTTACAATTTTTGAGGTATATTTTACTCATTTAAGTTGTAAACTAAAAAAATTTCCCATGTGAAAACTACCTGTTTTGCCATTATAAAGCTAACTTTAACAAAAAAAAAAAAGAAAAAAAGAAGGGATGCTACTAATGTAACTATTTGTTATGTACCATATGTAGAGTCTCATTGTAATGGTCATAAACACTGTTTCTGAAGCATCCTATCATGTATCTTCCTTTCACTTGTTTATGAAGATAATAGCAGAGAGAAACAAGTGATGTATATAAAATGCAAGTATGTTGGTGCAGGAGAAGAATTTAAAGATCTTGTTGGTAGTGCATATTATGTGGCACCAGAGGTGTTACGACGACGCTATGGAGCAGAGGCTGATATTTGGAGTGCTGGAGTGATACTTTACATTCTTCTTAGTGGGGTCCCTCCCTTTTGGGCAGGTGAAATGTTTGACCAAACAAAAATTTAATTTTTGTCAGGATAAATACTGGTAGTTTGGATGTGACCGTTGTTACATTCCCATTTAAATGCAGATAATGAACAGGGTATATTTGATGCTGTTTTGCGAGGACATATTGATTTTTCTTCTGATCCATGGCCTTCCATATCTAGTGGGGCAAAAGAACTGGTGAAGAAGATGCTACGGGCAGATCCTAAAGAACGACTTTCTGCCATTGAGATTCTAAGTAAGCTTCATGCTTTAAGAACCGCAGTCAAGGCAGTAAAGCCTATTGTATTTATCTGTGTATGTGTTTTTGTAAATTAAGTTTATATAAACTTCTTCTATACTTCTTCTATACCACTTGATGTAGGATGTTGCAATCCATCCTTCTGATGGTGACCCTGATTTGTTTTGGTGCCAAATGGTGCAAATAGAATGTGGTAGAGAAGAAAGAGATCATAGAGATGGTATGTAACGCCCCAATTCCGGATACCGAGGAAACCGTCAAGGTACCCGAAGTTGGCGCGCTATTTCCTGGAAAATCCGAGAACTTTTAAGATCGTAGGTCTGCAGTGAGGTCCAATTTAAAACTTTTGAACAATATAATGTCAACGGTTTATAATGCGGAAAGTATGTAAATATAGCGGAAGTAAAGTGACAAAAGCGGAAGTAAATATAAGGTATCACATATCTATGTCAAATTTAGCAGGGCTGAAATCCAGCCTAAAGTGTCAAAGTTATGAAAATCAAAGGTTTATTACATATTCAACCACTACCTTGCTCACTATAGAAATCACTCAAAATCCCAAACAAACAAATGTACTCTCACACCTCATGTGCCGGCTCTCCAACCTCTAGCTCGACCTCTTGGTCGGCTGGTCCCCATCCATAGTCTCCTGCTATGGGTGCCTCAACGAGCACGAGTGTATCATCCTCGTAATCGGGGTCGAAATCTAAGCACCAAGAATGAGTCAGATCTAAAGATCTGGCAAGTCATAGTATACAAGTAACATATGATGTATGCATCAAAAGAGTAGAGACGATCATATAGTTAAAGAGAGTAACAAGATATAGAATCTAGGCAGTTGAGCAAGATAAGCATTTAGTATCAGGATAAATATAATATCTAATCTAACACAACATGACACATTCACACAAGCTAGATACTGCGGGATATTATGCCGCGGCCCTCCCATACTGAACACAGTCGTGGTGTGGAATCTCACCAGTGTTGGGGAATGACGAGCCCCGCAAATCACTCTCATCAACCTCACCACACTTATCACTCGGGAGACTAGACTCGGTATCACACCATCCGTCTAAAACATAGCCCATCATGATAGCTCACTCATCACTCAACACTCAAATAGCTCCTACCAGTGATGATCAGTCCAAAGGCGGGGCTTAGAACAACTGAGTGAATGTCTATGCCGACTTAAGAAAACAATGAATGTCTGTATCTGTCTAGGCTTTGCCTTGCGTGATCAAGGTCCTAACAAAGTTCCTAAGAAGTCCAAGTATCAATTTAGTCCATGGATCACAATCCGGGTCCAAGTCCAATTGTTGGATCCATACCAAGGCCCATTAAATACATGGCCTTGTCTAAACAGCCCAAACGAGGTAACAAGTCCATTGCCAATGATAAACAGTCCATTCTCATCCATAATGAGTTATAAGTTCATAATAATCAACCTCTCCATCCTAGGGTATCACACATCCATACTTAGGCCATAAAAGAGCCCGCTTAGCCCCAGACACGGGTCAATGGTCACCCAATCACATCACTAGGTCGCCTCTAAGTAGTCCTAGGTTCAGGTCATCCATTTTTTCCATTTAATTAACAGTTATAAGCAATAGTAAGGACAGAAGAGTGACAGTGATGCACAAAGCGACATAAATCTCTAAGTAAGAGAATCAACGGGAAGTAACGAAAGTCCATCCGAAGTAATGGTCCACATTCAGGTCCATGTTCATTTTAGGTAATTTGATCTCTAAATGAAGTCTCAAATGCCATGGATGCTGTGGTTGGTGCTCCAGAAGTTACGGGCATCATCGACAATGTTTAAGGATTGAATCATCGTCGAATACACCACCTTAGACCCTACTTAGTGGTCCCCATGAGTCAAGGTTGAGCCACCCCATTGACTTGGGCTTGGCACATCAATAGAAGTCCATTTGGATGGTCAATGGGCCCCACAAACGATCACAACTTCAAGATGTGAAAACTGGAAAATCACTGAATGCAGTGTCCTCAGTCGACCTGGCACAGGGCTCGGTTGACCAAGTACACTGGTCTTATCAGGATGTTGGCTCCCAGGTTGACCCTCTGCGCAGTGTGCTCGGTCGACCTCTTGGCCTGGTGGTCGACCAAGTACTCTGAAAAATTTGGATCAGGCACCTGGCGGGCAATGTCCTGTTCTCAGGAATTCTGTGTGTCCGGTCGACCTCCTGGCCTGGGCGGTCGACCGCATACACTGAAAACCTGCAGAAATTGGATGTCTCAGCTCTCAGCATTTTCACTGCAAACTGTGTGTTGTCGGTCGACCGAGAACACAGGATTTCTGTGTCTGAGGGAAAATTCAGCTCCCAGTTAGCAACCTGCAGACCAGTGTGTTCGGTCGACCGAGAACAGGGTCCGGTCGACCGAATACACTAGACCTGCAAAACCTGCAGTTTCTTAACTGGGACTTGGATTTTCTGAATTTTAGTGCGCTCGGTCGACCCGACTGCAGGTCGGTTGACCGAGTACACGCGGTCTGCAGGATTCCAGATTTCTGGATTTTCTTCTCTTTCAATCCAATTTCTATCAAAACCCATCCAATCTCGACCAGTCATCATGGGAACATCATAAAGCATGAAAAGTACCTCAATACACATCCAATCATCCACACATGGGCCATTGATCTTCCAAATGAGATGAAACCCATCCATCAATGGCCCAAAACCGTGAAAACGAAGCTCAAAGGCGGATCTATCAATTTTGGCATCATATGAATAGAAATTACAGAATCAAATGGAGGAAATCATGCATTCTATGCTAAGTGAGTATATTGCACTTGCCTTAATCCAATTGCAAGAAGATAGAGAGAGAAAAGAGAAGTCCAAAGTTCAAAAATGCAAATCCAAGCAACTAGGGTCTCCAATCACACAAACCCGCCCCAAAACCAGATCTAAAGAGATCTATAGATCCTAATCCCAAAACCACAAGAGAATTGCAAATAAGGGAATCTAGAGAGATAAAGAGAGAAATCTAATGAAATTCAACTAGAAGATGGTACCTATCTTGAGTAGAAGAGGGAGGAGATGTAGAAGATAAGAGAGCTCCTTAGAAGAGATGATAAAGCTGTAGCTTGTGGTAGATCTTCTTCTCCTTGTACCTAGGATTCTAGATCTAGGGTTTCTAGAGGGAGGCGGAGAAGGAGATGAGAGAATTGGAGGGAAATTGAGAGAGAGTTGGAGGGAAATGAGAGTTGAGAGAGGTAACATACGTATGGGATGGAATGGGTGTAGTTTATATAGGTTGGGTTTGGCTAATGACCAATGGGTCCTTCTTAGTTTGAATAGGATTAGGTTAAGGCCATGGGTATTTAGGTCTTTAGGTAGATATTCTAGAAGCTTCTCAAGTGGAAAACCACGACTATCAATCCTAATTACTATATAGGGCCTCTAGCTAACTAACTAACTCCAAAATTATAAAAGACACCCTATGAACTCTATAAATTACACAAAGGCCTAATTAGGAAAATACCTATCTACCCTTACTAAATCCTATTAATTAGTATAATTAGATACTAAAGGCTATAAAATAGTATTCAAATTCAAAAGTGAGGGTCTACAAGGGGTGGGGCCTCACACGGTAGATGGTAGAAATAGGGAAGAGACTGGAGAATACCTTGAGATGAAGAGAAGAGAAACAGGAGGGAGATAATGCATACAGATTCATATATTCACTACTAAAAAAAGTCTTTTACAAAATCTATATATTTTCTGCAAGGTAAAATTAACACACTCTAATCTTAACCATTCCTTTTCACCTGAGTTATTGATTATAATAATATTATCTTTTCAAAATGCTTCAACTTTTCAGCTTACTTCACCCTGTTTATATTTTAGCTGTGAGCAATCCCATTCATGTCTTATTTATTAATTGTGCGCCACACTGTTTTTTCTATTTCTTCTTCTTATTATTATTATTATTTGGGGGGGTGCGTGCATAGGTCAGTTTCTAGTTCTGACTTTTACCTGACCTGAGGTGCTATTTTCTCAAACTAACTTCTTGTCATGCTGAGTAGGGCTTGGTTGGCCAATTTTGGTTAGGTTGATGAAAATTCTCAAGCCTGAGCCTAACAGATTACAACCATTGTTGTCAATTTTGTTTCAGACCCTGTTTCATTTAGCTCCAAACTAAAATGTTTCGGCTGATTTGGAATTTCGGTGATACTTTTTGGAGTTTCATTTCAGAAAAATGTAAAAAGATATAAATTAAAAAAAAATAAAAACTTCGACATAACATATAGATTATGATACATTTAATATATTATACCGAATGAATAATGCACTAATGTTATTTCTACATCCCATCCAGAAGTTGTGCTCGTGAGTCGTGACATTGCGAAATTAGACATTCATTCTCAAATCTCTACTCATAATATGACATGCAGTTGTTAGTTTGCATACAATTGGGTCCTTCACATATATTTATAAATTTTTTTGCAAAAGACCCCTGCTCTTTATAAAAAAAAATTCCAAAAGATCCCCGCTCCTTAGATTTTTTTAAACAAAATTAAAATTTTGGCGAAATGAGCCAAAATTTGAACACAAATTTTTACATGTTTGGTTCGATTTGGCCAGTGGTCCGAACAAAACTCATTTGGCCATTTCAGTTGAACCAATCGAAATTGACAACCTGGGTTATCAGAATCCTATAATTCGTATCCCGAATCTTAAGGAGAATGATTCGTATCTATGCAACAAATTCTATTTATTAATGAATCTTAGGATTCAGGTGTGAATCTTACGATTCGATACTTGTTTCATCGAATCTTACAATTTAAGCGTTTCGGCTAAGTAGCTACAACCAATAATTTAATATTAATAATCTTTTACCCTTTTTTTCTTTATTCTTTCTTTCTTTTAGCGTTTTTATTTTTAAAAGTTTATTAGTAGTTAACAAAACCTCCTAAGAACTTTTTGCACCTTTGATAAGGTTTTAAAGATGAAAAAAGAACATGCATTTAATTAAAGCATTCAATTGTATGTATGGTGCTTGTCTATATATTCTTCTTTTTTAATCTATTTTGTTTTTTTTCTTTTCATGAACACTTTCTTAATTTCAAGAGATATCCTACTGTGTAATATTGAGGGTTTGGATTTTATTATTATTTTTATATTTTCATTTAAAGATAATAAAAAATATATATTGATACAGTGAACTTATTTAACTATTTACACATCATTTATTTCATATATATATATATTAATATATGTCATGATGTTCTTGATATGATTGTATGATAGACTTGTTATTATATTTATACTTCCATAAATGGGAAAATAGATGGTTATGAATAATTACTTTTTTTTTCTTTTAATTTTTAATTATTTTTCATTTTGATTAGAAAAATAAAAAATCCCACGATTCGCGATACGATTCGATTCATGGGTATGAACGATTTGTGGTACGATTACGATTACAACTGAACTGACCTAATGTTTAAGTTAAAAGCGATCTAAGTTGCATCCTTATCCCAAGACAAGATCAATACAGGACACTTCACTATTAATTGTTGGATTCCATTTTTGTGTATAGTATTGTATGACGTCAATTGTTTCATACAATTCTATTGACATCGCTACTTTTGATAATGATAATGTTTAAAAAGTGCAATCTTCCTTTTTTATTAAATTTAAGAAAAATATAAAATAGAGCAATGTATTGTATAAATGCATTCAAATTACATGCTTGGTATGTAAGACTAAAAAAAGATCATAATATTTTATGTGAAATGCCATGTTATGGATAAGAGATTTATATTCGCAACTGTGTCCTAGATTCCAGAAAGTGATCTCTTATTTTACTTGTACTAATCTATGCATTAAATTTTTTTTTCTTGGGGGGCAATATGGAAAGTGCCTACAATTTTCATAAACTACAATTTTTATTTTATTTTATTTTTTATTTCTTTACTTTTAGAAGGCGCCCAACGGAGGCATATGGATTAGAGTGTTGGGCAGTAAAGCATAATCATGTTAAGAAGATGGAAGTTGCGGAGATGAGAATGCTAAGATGGATGTGCGGGATCACAAGGAGAGATAGGATTAGGAATGAGGAGATTAGGGGCAAAGTAGGAATAGCACCGATTAAAGATAAAATGAGAGAAAATCGACTGAGATGGTTCGACCATGTTAGAAGGCGCCCAACGGAGGCACCCGTTAAAAGGTGTGAAGCATGGAGATTGCCAGGAGTAGGAGAGGGAGAGGAAGACCCAAGAGAAGTTGGAAAGAAACTATTAAACATGATCTTGCCTACATGGATCTAACGGAGGACATGGCCCTAAACAGATTTGATTGGCGTCGTCAAATCCATATAGCCGACCCCACCTAGTGGGAAAAGGCTTGGTTTGGTTTGGTTTATTTCTTTACTTTTGGTGCGTGGGGGATGGGGATTGGCTATGGCTCTGCCTGTCCCTCCTGGTTTTGCCCTTGTGGCTTGATGACCTTGTTCAATCAGACAGAATTAAAGCTAAAAGAATGACTAAATATATTGATTGCTAGAAGCAGAATGTTGGATTGACTAACCTCCTCATTAATACTTGTCTCGCCTGTGTGCCATCATTGCTCTTTGAAGGAAAGAATGGGTGATCTTCAAAAAAAAAAATAAAAAAATATAACATTCAATGAGATCAACTTTCTGTCGGTAACAAGATCATAGTTCTTATATTCCTTTTGAGTTGATGGATATCCAATGAATATGCACTGAGTTCTTTAGCATGAATGCTATCCCCTTTATGACCCAAAATATGCACAAAGCAAGTTCAACCTGATACTTCATGTGGAACAAGAAATGAATTGGGCTTTTGACTAAGAACCTCAAGAGGATATTTACCACCAAAAACCCAAGAAGGCAGTCTGGAAATAATTAATGACAGTGGTTAAGATGGATTCTGGTCGATATTTTTTAGAATATTTATGCCAACTAAAGAGGTTCTTGAGATCTCAAGGTGTCCTTTTTTTTTTTTTTTTTTTTGCATTTTTCCTTTTTTTCCCCTTTTGTCTATGGCACTCTATTGAGGAGCTCTTGAGATTTTGGTATAGAACCTCATAGCCCCTTAGAAATATATTCGTGATTTTGCCACTCACAGGCTTTTTACTGTATTGTGAAACAATTTAGATATATCAGGCTCTTCATTTGTGGATTTTATAAGACAACGCTAGTCTGTTGTGTATTCATTGATAAATGTAACAAATTTATACCCTTAGATATTTCAGGATTTGGACCCCACATGTCAGAAAACATAATTGAAAAAGGAATACTATTTTTATTCCCCAGCAAAAAAAAAAAAAAAAAATGGATCAAGAGCTTGGTCATTTGTCTTCTGTATCTGTGAATTAGCCCTTCTTCAACAATCATAGACAATAGGGGTGAGAGCTGGTCACCTCGTCTGAGGCGTCTAGAAGCCTTAATGAGATTCGGTGATCCGTTAACCAAATTTGATAACTTTGTAAGGCAAGATGCATTTGGCAATGGACTCTCCATTTCTGTCAAAATCCATTTTCAATTTCGTCTTGTGAACTGCTAATATATAATATATCATCATATAAGTGTACAATAGATCCTGCATGTCTGTCTAAGTAAATGGGTTAGCATGGATTCTTAGTTTGCCTACTTATTCACAATATGTAAGGTTTGGAACTTATGTATAGGCCTTAAGATGTCCAATGTCAAAGGAGTAGACTACTTGTGCTACTGTTTGGGAGGGATGCTTACTCCAGGCAACTATAGTTTGCCTTTACAACATTAATGCTTGAAAACATGTAGACGACTCATTTCTTGCTTATCTAGGATTTTACAATCAGGAGTATGGTTCTGTTTTGTGGAGAGTGTGGTATTATAGAATAGTGGGACTGCTTCCTGAACCACTATCAATTTTATCTAGGCATTATTCTCCTCATATTATTTCTTGTCTTTTCCTGTGTTTTTCATGCAAAATTTCTATCTTATTGCTGTCATTTGTATGTATTGCACTAGTGGTTTTCTGGAACTGTTAAACTAAGAGATTTTGTAATGATAAACATCCAACTGGGAATTGTATTGTCAGTTTCTTCTAGCTATTCGCTCTACGTGGTTTGAAACTAGAAAAAAAAATGCAGATCACCCATGGGTACGAGAAGATGGAGATGCATCTGACAAGCCAATTGACATAGCAGTCTTAACTAGAATGAAGCAGTTCAGGGCAATGAACAAGCTTAAAAAAGTAGCTTTGAAGGTGAGCTTCTACCTATGCATTTTGCTGCACTGACCTTTTCTTTCGGAAACTTATTACATATTTACATCTTTATTCCTGGATTTTCAGGTAATTGCAGAAAATCTTTCTGAGGAAGAAATCATGGGCTTGAAAGAGATGTTCAAATCGATGGACACAGATAACAGTGGGACCATTACTTTTGAAGAATTGAAAGCTGGTCTTCCAAAGTTGGGTACTAGGCTTTCTGAATCTGAAGTTAGGCAGTTGATGGAGGCAGTACGATCTCAAAATTCCTCTTTAAAATCTTATTGAGATTCCTGGTGGTTTTTCCTGGTGGTTTTAATCATTTTTTCTTATAATTTCAATATATCCATGTTCTGAGCTGTAATGTTCCTTTATAAATAGTTTGAAGCATATATTGTTACACCTACATAGTAAATATGACAACCAGTTTTACCAATTTGTTGCAATATGTTATGAGTTGCCATCTGTGCAACACACAATGCTGTTGCCAATATGGAGCAAGCACGGATTGAAAACCCAAAATATATTGAAATCTAGGGTTCCAAAGTTTCTCCAAACCAAATCTCTATAAATGAAGCAATATAATGAAATCTGACTATGCAGAAATAAGGAACATGAAGGTTTGACTAAACCTAGATCACCCTTCTATTTAAGCCTAAACACAGGCTAAGGTCCTTTCTTAGATTATAATATGAATTTCAAACCAAATTAATTAATCTAATCAATTAACATAAGTCCAAATAAGAATCAATCACCACAAATGAGTAGAGACACAAGATTTTTTTCGTGGAAAACCCTACTCGGGAAAAAAACCACGGGTGGTAGAGACCACCGAAAGCAAAGCACTATAAAACGAAGACTACAAGTGAACTCACTAGACGTTTGACGCAGTTGAAACTCAACCTAAAGGACTGTGAAGAACTTGTCGACGACCCGCAGTTCACCTTCCATGTGCTAGCTTGAAACCCACCTTGAATGCCCCTTCAAGGTGCTTGAGAGAATAAGAAAAAGAAACTTTCTTCAGCACAGTCTCCCTTGCTAGATTAGCCTACAAAGACTCTCTTAGATGAATGCTCAAAGCTTGAGAGAACTAGATAGCTCGAGTGACTATTTTGTGGCTGCAAGGGGTCAATATATAGCCCAAGGTTTGTGCTCAAGTCTTTTGGAACCAAAGAAGGACTCTTAGTAGTAAAGCAGAGAAATCAGCAACAGAGTCCTAATGGACTAAAAATCCTTAGCTCGCTATAGGGTGCTTGCTATAGCGAGCCCATGTTCTGTCGCTGCAACTTCACGGCTCGCTATAGCGAGACTGCCTTCTGGAACGTGTTCATTGTTGATGACGCTGGTTCCATCTGGGAGGACTCTTTGAATGTCTTCAGATCCGACTAGAAGTCTTCAAGGCTTGTCTAAGGAGTCCAGAAGATGTCTTTTACTGTCAAGAGGTTACTCCACTGTCCTTTTCTAGAAGAAATAGAAAATACAACTCGATTAGGACTCGAGTTTTGTTCAAACTAAGAGAATTAGCCAATTAAATACTAACAATCTCCCCCTTTGGCAATTCGTGAACAAAACTCCTAATACATAATAGATCTCCTATCCCAGTACAAAAAGTTAACCCAAAATGACGGTAAAAAGATAAGCACTTCAGACTGGAAGAAAACCTGCACGAAAACAAACCTTGGCAAAGATCTTGCATAATATCACATAAAGATAATTAATCAAGTAATAAATCTAACACATCTACTCCCCCTTTTTGTTAGAGAATTGGCAAAGCAGCATAACAAAGGGAGAGAATTAAAATGATATTGAAAGGGAATGTGCAAAACAGCAGAATTTCAAGTTCATAAGCATATATAGACAAAAATTGAGAAGAAGGTCATAAACAGTAGCACAAACGCGTCAGTGATGGCAAAGCTGATTGAACATATCAGTTAACTGATTATGCATTTCAGTGAAACCAGTTGTGGAAACCAGTTGCCATCCTTTCTCCCAATTGCTCAATCTGGATAGACTGATCAAACATTGCGTGTTCAACTGATAGAAGATGCTTTTCAATGGAATCTTCATCAGCGTCAGCATCTTGGACTAAGGCTTGCTCCTCCTGAAGACGGTTACGTACAGTGTTTTGAAAAGCGAGAGGCGCATCAAAGTGCTAAGGTCTCCTGGGGCCTAGGCGCGGGCTTCATCGAAGCGAGGTGCACATTGTAGATAAAAAATATATATTTTAGTATAGATACATAATTCACAAATTAGAGCAAAAAAGAAGAGGAATATTAGAAGAACTCTAAAAGTCATAAAGCATCCATCACTCTAAATGCTAAGCATTCAACAATAGTACCAACAAAAGTACAAAAGTGTGACACCATACATAAAACCACCACAAAAAAAAAAAAAAAAAAAAACAGCTGCAGAAAAAAAAAAAGCAGCAGAAACTGAAGCAGGAACACAATGCACGGAAAAAAAAAAAAACCAGCAGCAAGAACACTGTCAAGACTAGACGCAGAGATCACCCAAAAAAAAAAAAAAGAAAGTAGCAGCAGAACAAAAAAAAAAAAAAAAAAAGAAGAAAAGAAACAGCAGCAGCACAAGAAACATCAGAAAAGAAACAACAGAGCAAAAAAACAAAAAGAACAGCAGCAGCAGTAGGGATAAAAACAGCAGCAATAGAAAGAAAACAGCAGCAGCAGTAGCAGGGGGAAAAAAAACAGCAGTGTGAAGAAACACAGCAGCACGAAGGAAAAAAAAAAAAAAAACAGAACAGCAGCAGAGATCGTGAGAAAATACAAAACAGAAAACAGAAAACTTCCATCTTCTTAACATGATTATGCTTTACTGCCCAACACTCTGATCCATATAACGCTGGACGTACCGCCACCTTATAATACTTTCCTTTAACTTTGAGGGGGACTTTCCGATCACACAAGACCTCCGAAGCACTCCTCCATTTGGTCCACCCGGCTTGAATCCTGTGACTTACATCATTATCAATCTCTCTATCCTGTTGCACCATAGATCCAAGGTACCTAAAGTTTTCTTTTTCTACAATCTTTTGTGTGCCCAAACTTACTTCTAAGTTACCAGGTGTCCTACTTTGACTAAACTTGCATTCCATATATTCCGTCTTGCAACGACTTAGCCTAAATCCTTTTGTCTCTAACGTATTCCGCCACAATTCTCGCTTAGCATTCACTCCTCTCGTCTCATCCACTAAAACAATGTCATCTGCAAATAGCATACACTACGGCACCTCATTCTGAATATGTCTTGTAATCTCATCCATAACTAGGGCAAACAAGTATGGGCTTAATGCTGAGCCTTGGTGTAGACCAATCGTGATAGGAAACTCTTTAGTCTCTCCGCCAGTCGTTCTTATAGATGTCACGGCTCTATTATACATCTCCTTTATCGCCTCAATATATGTGACACACTCTTTTCTTTTCCAGTACTCCATAGAATCTCCCTAGGAACTCGGTCATAGGCCTTCTCTAAGTCAATGAACACCATATGTAAATCTCTCTGACCTCCTCTATACTGTTCCATTAACCTTCTCAGGAGAAAGATAGCCTCCATGGTTGATCTCTCAGGCATGAAACCAAATTGATTCTCTGAAATGTTTGTTGTTCTTCTTAGTCTTCTCTCAATAACTCTCTCCTATAATTTCTGTATATGGGTATACGAATACTTTTCCTCCATGCATTAGGCATCTTCTTGCTCTTTAGCACTACATTAAAAAGCTTTGTCAACCAACTTATGCCATCCTCCCCCAAGTACCTCCAAACCTCAATAGGGATACCATCTGGCCCAACCGCTTTCCCATTTCTGAAAAATACAGTGGGTTCTGATACATATTCCGTTTGTGTGACTTTTCTTGACATGAACTATTATTCTATCGTAATTCCAAATGGTATAATGTGGAATGAATGTTTCACTGCAAGCTGATTAATGTTTTTTTTTTTTGTGAGCTTGCGTATAGTCCAAAGTCTCTTTTTGGAGTAGAATTATTTTTTATATGCGTTTGTCCAGTATGGAATGTTGGATTTTTATGTTTGCACTAAACATTGGAATAACCGCAAATGACGGGGTATCATCATTTTGAAATTTTCAATGTCTGATTTTCAAGAAAATAAAATAAAAAACAACGGTTTAATCGACCGAACTGAACCGAACCGTTCGGTTCGGTTTAAGCCATCTCCATTGGTTGAATCGGATCGGTTAATTAAAAAACCGACAGATTCGATTTGGTTGTTGGTTTTAGTGTTAAAACGATCCGAACTGCCCATGTGCAGCCCTACTAGCAACAGGAGCAAACGTTTCTTCAAAATCGATTCCTTCAATTTGAGTATACCCCTGAGCTACCGGCCTAGCCTTGTTTCTTATGACCTGCCCCAATTCATTGGTCATATTCTTATAGATCCACTTGGTGTCGATAACATTTGTGTGGCTAGGTCGAGGAACTAAGTCCCACGCACAGTTTCGCTCAAACTGTTCGAGTTCCTCGTACATAGCAGTAATCCAACAATCATCAAGAAGAGCTTCTTTTATGTTCTTTGGTTCAATGGAAGAAATGTAACAGAAGTTACTTACCTCATCGCGTACCTGTTTCCTTTTTTTCAAAGGCTCCATTGCATCTCCAAGAACTTGTGAAATTGGATGACTCTTCATTGCTCTTGGTACTGGTCGTAAGCTCTTCGATGCACTTTGTTCTTCAAATTGTTTAATGATGTTAGGCACCATTAATTCAGAGGATGGTGTTTCTGGCTCAGCTTGTTTATCTTTGGATTCAACATGATTCGTATCTTCCGATTCCGGTTCTAGGTCTTTTTGCTTGCTTGTACCTGTTTCTGCAATCTGATTAGAGGCAGGAGAAATAATTAAATCTTCTTCATCATCAAAAAAATATTATGAAATTCCTGCATCATCGACAACCACATTTACCGACTCCATAACTGAAGAGTTTCTGCAATTATAAATTCTATATGCCTTACTACTCATTAAGTAACCAAGAAAAATTCCCTCATCACTCTTGGAGTCAAACTTTCTTAGATGTTCCCGATCCTTTAGGATATAACACTTACTCCCAAAAGTTCTGAAATAGTGAAATACATAGCAATTGGTTTGCGGTTACACCAGATCTCATATGGGGTCGATTTCGTTCCAGGCCATAGGTAAACTCTATTGATAATATGAACTGCTGTGTTTACCGCTTTAGCCCAGAAACGTTGAGGAATTTTCTTACTGTGTAACATAACGCGTGCCATCTCTTGCACAACACGATTTTTCCTCTCAACGACTCCATTTTGTTGTGGTGTTTTTGGAGCAGAAAATTCATGTTTGATGCCAAGCTTGGAACAAAAAGACTCAAAGTAAGAGTTTGAAATTCGGTTCCATGGTCTGAACGAATACGAACTACACTACCAAAAGCTTTTCCTTTATCATTGATGAGTAAAGTCCATAAATCTAGGAAAACTTCAAATGTCTCGGACTTCTCTTTAAGGAACCTAACCCAAATAAGCCCCGAAAAGTCATCAACGGTCAGAAATATATATTTCTTACCGCCAATGCTTTCAGATTTTGTTGGACCCATAAGATCCATATGCAGTAATTCAAGCGGCCTGGTGGTGGTCAAGGCATAAACTTTCTTACGAGAGGACCTAATTTGTTTACCAATCTGACATGTCCACAAACAACATTTGGATCTTTTAAATGCTTGGGCAGGCCTCTAATGGTTTCATTTTTCGCCAAGTTATCCAAGTCTGTGTGATTAACATGGCCTAACCATTGATGCCACAAATCTATGTCACTTATCATGGCTGATTGACATGTCATATTGCATTCCGTGGCAACCACATAACAGCTGTCAGAAGTTCGCACCCCGCGTAAAATATTATTACCCTTTTTATCAACAATCACACAATCATTGAGAGAAAAATGGACTTCATGGTGTGAATCACGTAATTGTCTGATGCTTAACAGATTAGCTTTCAGACCATTGACTAAAAAAAAAAAAAAAAAAAAAAACATTTGAGAGATTGGACATACTTGGTATAGATACTGTACCTTTTCCGTCTATCTTTGATTTGCTTCCATCCCCAAATTTCACACGACCTCCATCTTTCCAGGGAGGTAAATAAGGACTTGTTGCCAGTCATGTGTCTGGAGCATCCGCTATCCAAGTACCAAACATGCGAATCTTTTGCTGTGAGAGCGGTAAGGACCACATTACAGCGAAGATCAGACTTTCTAACCCAGATAGATTTAGTCTTGATCTTTTGAGGAGTAGAGTTCCTCATCCACCGTTGATTTTGCATTTGTTTTCTCATTTTGTAACACTGTGGTCAAATGTGCCCTTTAATCCCACAAAAATGAGAAATTGGGATAAATCTGGGCTTAGGCACATTCTTATATGTTCTTGTGTTCGCATGTTTAGCATTTGGATTAACAAGGATGTTGGATTGCAAAGTTGGTCCTTTAACAAAAACTGAGTTACCTCCTTTCATAGATGAAGAGGACTCTGGGTTGAATCCAAGGCCAGTCTTTTGTTTCTCACTCCTTTGTTGCATCAAAATTTCATCTAGCATTATCGATCCTTTATTCATTCGATCAAGCGAAGAATTGGCTGAAACTAATTCTGTTAGTGCCATTCTAAGTTTCCCACTCACATCATTCTTTTCAGTCTTCAGCATGTTGTACTCATTTTGCAAAGCTGCAAGTTCTCTCCTAATATTATCATAGTGTGCAGTAGCCAGCTCCTTTTCTTTTCCTGCAGCAATAACAGTGTCAGATAAAATTGCACGTTGGGATTCTAACTGACTTACCTTGGCATGACTATCATCAAGAGCAGAAGAGAAAATTGAGTTTTGAGATTCTGAAGCTTTCAACTTGTGAGAGAGTTTATCGTTTATGCGAGACAAGCATAATGAATCCTTCAGAAGTTTTTTATAAGCAACTTCAATATCCCGTTCTTCACCAGAAAGTTCATCAGGTTTTGACTTGTCATCTGACTTGGAATCTTTGTCAGATGACCCCGGCATAAAAGAGGAGTTAGTACAAGTCATAAAAGCAACAAATTTAGCAGATTCAGATTGTGACTCAGATTCACTATATTTAGTCTCAGATTCTTCTTCCCAAGAAACATTCAAAGCCTTCCCTTTGTTTCTTTCCAATCGGTTGGCACATTTAGAAGCTGGGTGGCCAAAACCATGACACTCAAAGCATTGAATAGGTTTGGTAGCAGTTTTAGAGAAATTTTTATCAACCTTGGGCACACCCTTTGGTTTATTAAAGCTCTTTGTTCTTCTGAAAATCCTTTTTGAGGTTCATTTTTTTGTTATTCAGATATTTCTTGAATTTTTTGGAAAAAAGAGCCTCAAGTTCTACATCATCAAAATCATTATCAGATTCATCATCATTGCTAGCCTTAGATGATTTGAGAGCAGTACCCTTGGATTTCTTATTAGAACAGTGATTTGCTTCAAAATTTTGTAAGTTACCAACAAGTTCCTCAACAGGAAGTTCATTGAGATTAGTATGTTCCTCAATAGCAATCACTTTAGACTGAAATCGTTTGGGCAAGGACCGAAGAATTTTCTTTACTACCTTTTGGTCTGGAATGGGTTCACCCAAATTGAAACTAGAATTAACATGTGACTGAGTTTGGCATTGAAATCATCAAAGGTCTATTCGTCTTTCATGCGAATAGTCTCAAAGGCAGAAATCAGATTTGAATTCTAGTCTGCCTAACTATATCAGTTCCTTCATGCACTGTTCTCAAGCGATCCCAAGCCTCTTTTGTAGTCGAAAAGGTAGAAATTCTGTGAAATTCTGAGTGTGAAACCCATTATAAATAGCACTAACAGCTCTGTCATTCCAATGGGTTTGGTTCTTTTCTCCTTGGGTCCAGTCAGCTACTGGTTTGGGAATAGTCTTCCCCTCAGCTACCACAGTTGGAGATTTGTAACCATTCACAACTGTTTGCCAAACATCATGATCAAGAGAACGTAAAAACGCTGTCATCCTTACCTTCCAGTAAGCATAATTGCTACTACCCTCAATCAAAGGTGGCTTGGTGGTAGAAGTGCCTGCCTTGGTGAATTCCATAGATCAAATCTGAGAGGATCGCACGACAGGATTGTGCAACTTGCTTTGATACCATGTGAAGGTTTGACTAAATCTAGATCACGCTTCTATTGAAGCCTTAACACAGGCTAAGGTCCTTTCTTAGATTATAATATGAATTTCAAACCAAATTAATTAATCTAATCAATCAACCTAAGTCCAAATAAGAATCAATCACCACAAATGAGTAGAGACACAAGATTTTTACGTGGAAAACCCTACTTGGGAAAAAAACAACGGGTGGTAGAGACCACCGAAAGCAAAGCACTATAAAACGAAGATTACAAGTGAACTCCCTAGACCTTTGACGCAGTTGAAAATCAACCTAAAGGACTGTGAAGAACTTGCCGACGACCCGCCGTTCACCTTCCACGTGCTAGCTTGAAACCCACCTTGAATGCCCCTTCAAGGTGCTTGAGAGAATAAGAAAAAGAAACTTTCTTCAGCGCAGTCTCCCTTGCAAGATTAGCCCACAAAGACTCTCTTAGATGAATGCTCAAAGCTTGAGAGAATTAGATAGCTCAAGTGACTATTTTGTGGCTGCAAGGGGTCAATATATAGCCCAAGGTTCGTGCTCAAGTCTTTTGGAACCAAAGGACTCTTAGAAGTAGAGAGAAATCAGCAACAGAGTCCTAATGGACTAAAAATCCTTGGCGAGCCCATGTTCTGTCGCTGCAACTTCACAGCTTGCTATAGCGAGCTTCAGTCTCACTATAGCAAGACTGCCTTCTGGAACATGTTCACTGTTGACGCTGGTTCCGTCCGGGAGGACTCTTTGAATGTCTTCAGATCTGACTAGAAGTCTTCAAGGCTTGTCTAAGGACTCCAGAAGATGTCTTTTACTGTCAAGAGGTTACTCCACAGTCTTTTTTTAAAAGAAATAGAAAATACAGCTCAATTTGGACTCGAGTTTTGTTCGAACTAAGAGAATTAGCCAACTAAAATACTAACAGAACATATTGCCATAGAAATTCACACAGTGAGTCATGCACAATGAACTTTGGGCATTTACCTCCAAAGCTATCAATCTGTTGCTCTACTCTTGAAAATGATGAGCATTTCGGGAATAAAAAAGAAGAAAATAATCAAAACAAAAAGTGAAGAATGTCTAGTGGGAACATGGATTTAATTAGGGTTGGGCGATTCACAAAGCTGAACCTAGCTAGATGGGGTAAGGTTTGGACGGTGATGATTGAATAATGTCTTGAATCCCATTATTTTCATATTTATGTAAACCCCACCTCAAAACTACTGTAAAACAAATTGTATCTTACATGGAGTTTCAATGGAAAATATATCAATTTTTGTGTAATTTATATATATTATTTCAGAAATAACTACTCACATTTCATAATTTCTCAAATTCAACAAACCCAACCTCCTAATTTCAATGCCTACCTACCTTATGTGACGCCCCGGAGTCCCACATCGACTATAGAGAGGAAAGTGAATGGGGTTATATGTAAGAGCTTACACCCTTACCTTGCATGAGGCCTTTTGATGGGTTGAGGCTCATCAGAAGCAAAACCGTGAGGCCCATGGGCCAAAGCGGACAATATCATGCATGCGTGAAGGGTGGGGCGTTACACCTTACACATAACATTGGCCAAATTACCACAACTAATAATGCAATAATTCATGATTACAATTAAAAGGAACTAAAGAATTACTTCAATTTCAACAATCTTTCCCATTAATTCCATGATGCATAAAGCTGTTCTGTTCCTTATAACTGTTTAGATTTCATTATTTTAGTATAATGGCAACATGTTTAATATAACTCATCAGATTTCTGTTTAATAGCATATCAATGTGGGTGCTTTTTCAGGCTGATGTGGATGGAAATGGGACAATTGATTACATTGAATTCATAACAGCCACAATGCACATGAACAGAATGGAAAAAGAAGAACACTTGTACACCGCCTTCGAATATTTTGACGAGGATAAAAGCGGGTAATTGTCCTAACATTAAATTAATTTCTAATTTGTGTTTAATTATTCGGTGATAATTAAGTGTTTCTTTTTTCTTTAATCATTGTCTATTTCAGGTACATCACAATGGAGGAACTGGAACAAGCCCTCAAGAAGTATAATATGGGCGATGAAAAGACAATTAAAGAGATCATTGCAGAAGTGGACACGGATCATGTATGTTTTTTTCCCTATCCTAGCTACTTCCATTTTCTAATTTGAGGTCAAACTAAATGCATATCTATATGTACTAAAAACTCTAAAATGTCATTATCACAAATCTTTTTCCAGAAATTTCTTGTAAATTCTCAAAATGTTTTTAAAAAATTAGAATTTTTTTATTGGATATAAGAAGAAAAATCTCATGAAAGAGAGAGTTAATAATAGAAGTTTTAGTTTTATAAATATAAAATTTTAACAGATAGTTTGTTAAATCTAAAAAATGTTCGAATAAATTCAAAATTTTGAATTTTTTAGAACTATAACCTGAAAATCTCAATAAAAAAGAATAAAAATCTAGGAAATTCTCAAAAGTAAATAAGTTGAAAAATTAATAAATTTTTTTATTGTATTTTAGAAAATATTGTTGTTCTGTTAAAGTATTGGTATACAGATTTCTTGGGATTTTATAAAATATCTGAGGGAACATTTGTGTAATGCCTTTCCTTGGAAAAAAAAAATATCTTTTTCATCGAAAAGAGAAAAACTAAGTGGTTTCATGTGGCTTTTGCACATTTAAAAAAAAAATTGTTACGAATATTTTATGAGTGATGATTTGTTAGTATCCTAGATTAGATTTCTTATGAGATAAGGTTTCCTTATTAATGTCTTATTTGCCCACTATATATTGATATGCAATTTTTAAAAGTGAAGAACAAAAATTTAATAATCCTCCGAATTTCCTGTGGCACCAGAACCTCTTTAACAATATTTGCCATCCATAAGTTGAGTCAGCACTCAGCAGGCTAGCTCATCTTTAGCATGATAAATGCTGCTGGATGAAAAGAGAGATTTGGGAGGAAAATTGAGTGCGTCTCCTTTGGAGGACCCCTTCCTTCATACATTCTCAATATGTGCCATCTTTTTGTGTCTCATTCCTAAGATTCAAAACTAGGGTTTGTTTTTTAAGGATTATAGACCCATTAGCTTGGGAGGCTGTATTTACAAGCTGTTTTCAACAATCCTTGCTAATAGACTCAAGAGGGGTAAGTCCATCTCACGGTTCTTTTGTTCAAAAAAGAAGATGGTGCTTTGATTGCAAATGAACTTATAGATTCAAGAAAGAGAGCTCGCAAGGAGGGTGTATTTTTTAATATTGACTCGGAAAAGGCTTATGATCCTGTCGAATGGAATTTTGTACACTACATGTTGGGGAGGTTCGGCTTTGGTTCTAGGTGGCGAGGGTGGATCAAGGAATGCCTATCCTTTGCCTCATTCTTAGTGCTTGTTTCCAAGGATGAAAATAGCAGTAGTGGCGGGCGTTGCAGGTGGCCGCCGAAACACTATGTAGCGGCGTAGAGGTGTAATTTCAAAAAAATCGAATGATAGAAAATGTGTTGTTGTTTGGGTGGGGGGGGGGGGGGGGGGGGGGGGGGGGGGGTGGTTAGCGGTCCCCTCATTGTATGAGGTCCTGTATCATTGCATGATTATAAAATAATAGTATTGATCTATTGTTTCATATGTATTCATGATTTTATGTTGGTTGGCAATAATAAAAAGAAATTAATTTTGCTAGGACCCTATTTTCTATTATAGTGAAACTTGGCTACGACTCATTTTCTATTACTATTATATTGAAATTTGGTTTGGGTCCTATTTTTTGTTAGAGTGAAATTTGGCTAGGTCCCTATTTCCTATTAGAGTAAAATTTGGTTATAACTCATTTTCTATCAGATTGAAATTTGACTAAGGTATTATTTCCTATTAGAATGAAATCTGGCTTGGGTCCAACTTCCTACTTAGATTGAAATTTGGCTAAGGTCGTATTTCATATTAAATTGAAATTTGGCTAAGGCCCTATTTTATATTAGAATAAAATTTAATTAGAGCCTTATTTCCAATCAAAGTGAATTTGGCTAGAGCCCTTCTTTTTTTATTATAGTGAAATTTGGCTATAGCTGTATTCTTATTATAGTGAAATTTGGATATACTCCATACCTGTGTTTTATTTTATTTTTATATTTTTTTATAAGTCCCATATCTATTAAAGTGAAATTTGGCTTTCTTATATAATTGATGGTGCACATCTTTAATTTAGGTGGGCACCGAGGTGGGGACCATGACACTTAGGCTATTGGCCACAAGTGATACTTTCAAATAATAATAAAAGATGGGACATTTGATGGTCCTTTTTTTTCTTTTTTTCTTTTTTTTTTTTTTAAATATATGGGCCACACAGTGGAGCCATAAATCTCAAAGAATAAAATATGACGAGGTGCCTTTTGGGCAAGAAAAATTGCTGTTGCACCTTTTTCGTTGTAAGAACAGTAGAAGGGTCGAGAAGGAGAGAGGAGGGGGAAAGGAGGAGGAGGAGAAAAGAAGAAGAAAAAGAAGCTAGAAGAAGGGGAAGGAGTAGCAAGCAGCAGCAGGAGTGTGCCTCAAGCAAGGGATTAGACCATCAACGATGAAAATGGCAAGTGATTTGAACTTCGACAGCAATGTGATCTTTGGCGAGGGATTCTTCTCAACTTTCTTCAACAGCAAGTGATTTGAACTTCGACAGCGACGTGATCTTTGGCGAGGGATTCCTCTCAACTTTCTTCAACAGCAAGGTCTCTGTACGTTTCTGTGAAGGGAAATAGGGCAAGGGATGATCAAGGGCTGCATGCTACTAAGGAATCAGAAACATGACAGTCCTTTTCCTTTCTTTCATTGCTTCTTTCTGCAACATTGTTCGATCTCATTGTTTGTTTTTTTTCTGCAACATTCATGCACATCTCTCTCTCTCTCTCTAAGACTGAAAGCTGTAGCCGAGTCATAGTGCTGCTATGGAAATGTATCAGCCGCTACGAGCCGATACGGTTGTGAGCGGTGATAAATTCAAAGATGGTTGCTACACCTGATGTAGTGTATCGGCCGCTTTTTTCATCCATGAATGTTCCCCTTCTGGCCTTTTTAAGGCTACGAGAAGGCTGGGACAGGGTGATTTGTCATCTCCTTTTTTATTTACTCTTGTAGCGGAAGCTTTGGGTGCACTTTTTAAGAAGGCTAAAGAGGCAGGCTTTATCAGCGGCCTTCGAAGCTCGTGCGGGGTGGAGAGGTGGTGACACATTTACAATTTGCAAATGAGACTATTTTATTTTCATCGACAAGATGAGAAGTAGCAGCACTGAAGAGGATTTTACAATGCTTTCAAATAGCTTCAGGGTTGAAGATAAATTTATCAAAGAGCTTCTTGGTGGGGTTGGGGTTCTTGGAGGAGGTCATTTAGACACTAGCTGATACAGTACATTGCAAACATGGACGCCTTCCCTTTCAGTATCTTGGGTTGGCCATTGGAGCTAATCCTAAGTCATTATCAATGTGGGATCCGGTGATTGAAAAGTTTGAGAAGTTATCCACTTGGAAGAGGAAGTACCTCTCTTTTGGGGATAGAATTACACTAATTAAGGCATCTTTATCCAGCCTTCTAGTGTACTAGATGTCTCTATATAAGATGTTTGTGGCAGAGATGGGGAAGCTAGATCGCATTAGGAAGAATTTTTTTATGGGCAGATAATTGTGAAAGGAAAAGGTTGCATTTGATGAAGTGGGGTGAGGTGGTTAAGCAAAAAAGTGCAAGAGGTTTGGGTTTGGGGAAACTTCGAATAAAAAAATCGGGCATTGCTCGCTAAATTTTGGTGGAGGTTTTGGGCTGAAAAGAGGCTTTTTGGAGAAAGATTATTGTCTCGAAGTATGGTGAGGGGAGGATGAGTGGGGTTGGGTTTCCTAAAAGAATCTTTAGGTATAGGCTGTCTAGTTTTTGGGTTGTCATCTCAAGTTTTGTAGACGTGTCTAATGCTAGGGGAAGGGTTTTTGGAAATGGTTTGTGAAGGTTTGACTAGACCTAGATCAACCTTCTATTTAAGCCTTAACACAGGCTAAGGTCCTTTCTCAGATTACAATATGAATTTCAATCCCAATTAATTCATCTAATCAATTAACCTAAGTCCAAATAAGAAGCAATCACTACCAAAGAGAAGAGACTAGATTTTTATGTGGCCCTACTCGGGAAAAAACCACGGGTGGTAGAAACCACCGAAAGCAAAGCACTGTAAAACGAAGATTACAAGTGAACTCACTAGACCTTTGATGCATTTGAAACTCAACCTAAAGGACTCTGAAGAACTTGCCGACGACCCGCCGTTCACCTTCCATGTGCTAGCATGAAACCCACCTTGAATGCCCCTTTAAGGTGCTTGAGAGAATAAGGAAAAAGAAAATATCTTCAGTGTAGTCTCCCTTGCAAGATAAGCCCACAAAATCTTTTGTAGACGAATGCTCGATGCTTGAGAGAATTAGATAGCTCAAGTAATTCTTTTGTGGCTGCAAGGGGTCTTTATATAGCCCAAGGTTCGTGCACAAGGCTTTTGGAAACATAATAGGACTCTCAGAAGAGGTTGAAACGGAACGGCATACGGAGAGTCCTGATCGGACAAAGCTCCTCATCTCGCTATAGCGAGCACATGTTCTGTCTCTGCAATCTTCATAGCTCGCTATAGCGACTGTATTTTGGAAAGACCTCGGTGGCGCGAACAGCTTTGGGCAGGACTCTTTAAAAGTCTTCTAATGTGTCCAGAATTCTTCTAGCCTTGTCTCGAAAATCTAGAAGTTGTCTTCTGCTGTCATAGGGTTACTTCATAGTCCTTTTCTAAACGAAATAGAAATTACAACTCAATAAGGACTTGAGTTTTGTTCAAACTCGGAGAATTAGCCAGTAAAAATTCTACCAGTTTCTTGGTTTGATAATTGGATGGGGTCGGTCCTTTGTGCCTTTTGCTTGCTAGAGTGTTTAGGATTGTCCTTTGTGCCTTTTGTTTGCTAGAGTGTTTAGGGTTGGTTCCAATAAAGAGCCTTTTGTTGAAGACTCTTGTATTTGGGAGTGGGAGGGGGATAGAGTATGTTGGGAAGTGGGTGTTAGGAGGGTTTTGAGTTAGTCAGAACCAAAGGAGTTGAAGTCTTTGTTTTGTCTTCTTTCTAGTGTTTTCTTATGCACAGGGATGCAACTGATGTGCGGGTTTGGTAGTGAAACTATTCTGGCTTATTTTTTTTTTAAATGTCATTTTATAGGAATTTGGAACCTTTTGACGAGTCTTGATTTGCATGTGCCTTAATATGGATGGGTCTTGTGCCTCCTAGAGTGGAGGCATTTTGCTAGTTAGCTGTGAAGGGCATGATCTCGTTGGCTGATAACTTTAGGAAGGGGTTTATCATGGGATTCTGTCTTAGATATGTTTTGCTTCTGTGCAAGGGAGACAGAAGCTATTGAGCATTTATTTATTCATTGTCATGTTGCATTGTCTATTTGTGGATTCTTCCTCAAAGAAAGTGGTATGTCTTGGTGTTTTCCAAGATCACCTGGAGGGGCTGTGCCTTTTGCGAGGTGCGGCTTGATTTTGTGGAGGATCATCCCTTTTTCATATTTGGTCTATTTGGAAAGAGGGGAATGAAAGAATTTTCAGTAGAAAAGAATCATCTTGGGAGGGTAGTCTTACCGCTGTGCGTTTGAGAATTGCTGAATTGGCTTCTGTCAGGAATGAATGTGCAGATCTGAAAATTGACAATGTTTGACATGGTTGTGGAGTTTGTCTGAAGTGTTTGTAAGAAGATAAAAAAGTACTTTGGTGTGCTCCTCCTCACGGTTTTTTAAAATTTATTGTGGATGGAGTTGCACTTGGAAACCAGGCCTGGCAGGTATTGGCGGAGTGTTAAGAAACCACAGGGGAAGTTCTATTTATGTTTTCAAATTAGGGATCAAAGATTCTAATGAAGCAGTAGTGCTTGCTTGCTATTTTGGAAGCTCTTCGGATTTTCAAGAGTTGTTTCCGATAAAGTGTTATAGTGGAGAGGGAATCTTTTAGTGCTATTTCATGGATGAAATCTCTTGAGGTTCCTTGGAAGATGCAATTCTACTTCAACGAGATCAAGGCTATTACATCTACGACGTAGGTTTCTTTCATTCATGTTAGTAGATCTTCTAATGGCATGGTGGACTCTCTAGCAAAGCAAGGAGTAGATTAGTCTTGTAATTTGTGTGCATTTCTTTCTTAGTATTAGGTTCCAGTACATATCTCTTATACTGGAACATTATTGTATTTTGCTTTTTGACGTTGGTTGTTTGTAATCTTTTTTCCTTTTAATAAAAATCACCGTTACAAATAAAGAAGAAGAAGAAAGTAATAGAAAGATTACATACAACGATTAACCCTAATTGGGTAATATACCAATTATAACAAATACACAATATTGTATAATTCATCTAAAGTCAATGCCTAAGTGGCTATCCAAGAGAGGACCCGAGAGAAGATCTGGGCCCAACTGATGAAGCCCAAGTTGTTTGTAACCCCCCTCAAATTGATGGTGGTGAGTCAACCGACATCAATTTCTCAACAAAGAACTGATGTTTAACCCACGGTAGAGATTTTGTGAAGATGTCAGCAATTTGGAGATCAGTAGGAACATGAAGCAATTTGATGGTCTTGTCCTCAAAGGATTCCTAAATATAATGACAATCAACTTCAGTATGCTTCGTCCGCTCATGGAAAACTAGATTGGCTGCTATTTGAATGACACTTGTATTACTTGCTTGAAGTGGAGTGGAGGAGGACCTTTGTTGGAACCCAAGCTCGTTGAGTAGACTTCGTAACCATACAATTTCAGAACAAGCAAAGGACATTGATCTGTACTCAGCTTCTGTAGAAGACTTAAGAGCCTCTGTCTTGTTTTTGCATTTGTTAGAGATCAAAGCCATGCCTAGATATACTCACCACCCAGTCGTGGAACAAAGGGTGTTTGGACATCCAACCCAGTCAATATCAGAGAATGTTGATAAAATCAAATCCGAATTAGAAGGAAAGATGATGTCATGCTTACATGTTCCAAGAAGACATCATATAATTCTCTTGATAGCAACCAAATGGAGATTGGTAGGTTGAGTCATGAATTGACTCACAATGTTTACTGCATGAGATATGTCAGGTTGAGTTATTGTTACGTAGACAAGACTCCCAACCAATTTCCGGTAGATTGTGGGACCAAAGAGAGGAGTCCCATCCTCTCTCCGGTATTCGACATTCATTTCCAATGGAGTTTATACCAGGGATGTGTTTTTGAGGTGAGCTTGAGCAATGAGGTCTTTTGTATATTTGTGCTGATTGAGAAAGACACTGCTTCCGAATTTATGAACCTCTAATCCCAAAAAATTAAGTTAGTGGGCATAGATCTTTCGTATGAAATGATGCATGAAGAATCTGTTGTAGTCTCAAGATGTTATCAGGATCAGTTCCAGTAATAATAATGTCGTCCACATATATGAGCAAGATGGTTATACCACGGGATGTATGTTGAAGAAACGACGGATCAAACTTGCTTTGTATGAAATGGGCAATCAAAAGTGTCTCCTTAAATTTCTTAGACCAAGCTTGGGGCTTGTTTTAGACTATATAGAGACCGTGTTAACTGACATACATGAGTTGTAGAAGGAACAATGAGACTAAGAGGAACCCACATGCAGACTTCTTCTTTAAGATCACCATGAAGAAAAGCATTCTTTCACATCTATTTTAAAAGGCATGTGCGAATTGTAGTCATTTTGGCCACAGGAGCGAAGGTTTCATCATAATCAACCCCATACTCCTTTCTATTTCCTAAATCCACGAGCCGGGCTTTGTAGTGATCCAACGAGCTATCAGCTACTGTGCAGAAAAATTACTGCAATTTCCTTGATTTAGTTGATAACCATGCTTTGATACACCATAACATGATAAATGCTACTGAATGAAAGAGAGATTTGGGATGAAAATTGCATGTCGTATCCTTTGGAGGACCCCTTGAATGCATTCTCTTGAAAGATTATGGACGATGATTTCCCTAATTGGGGTAATTATATCAATTACATCAAATACACAATCTTGCATAATCTATCTAAAGTCAATGCCTAAGTGGGTATCCAAGAGAGGACCCAGGAGAAGATTTGGGCCCGACTGATGAAAGCTCAAGTCATTGATAATCTTAGATCTTTAACGGCTCAGCCAGATCTTGATTGAGGGGCATTAGAGAATCTATCTGCAAGTTCATCCTCTGTCTTCCGCTACTCATCCCAAAACTAACTGGATTTGCATATCTCTACCCCTAGACTAGCTTGTCTCCAATTCCTGTTTGCTTCCGCTCATCTGCAGGCCCCTTCCTCAGCGTCTGCACTTTTACCTCGCTTCTCTGCAGTGAAGCACATCTTTTCTTCCATTCGAATAGCTTTGTCTCTTGTATCTTTTGGCATCTTCCTCACCCTCTCTTCAAAGTTGGCATTGCCTTCCTATGCCCAAGGAATTGTTGCAGTAGTAACTTTCACGGTCCATTAAATAAGCAAGCAAAGCAAGAAGAAAGAAGCAAGATTTATGTGGTTCGGCATTTTTGTCTCTGTCCATGGTGAGATGGGAGCAATTTTCACACGCTGAGAAATTAGGATTACAACTTTATGGAGTTTCCCTCTCCTCCCTCTCAAAACAGACTAGTTTCCATGATCCTACAATGTCCAACAATATGGAAATTACCAAAATACCCCTGAAAACCTAATATGCTCAGTTTCTCTGCTCTTCGACGGAGGGTGCTGCTCCCCTGCGACAGCCTGTTGTGCCCCATCTTTTTTACTGCTCACCTGTAACTCTTCTTTAACATGGTGTTGCCCCGTTTATCTTCTCTCCAAGATCCAAGGCATCACATATCTTTTGTTTGCTTCCCTTCAATTTGTCTGACGATCTGCTCTTACTCCCAGTTGTTTAATTTCATTTTTCTTTTTAGTCTCCATCATTGATTTGAGCTGTCAATTAGAGAGTATCCACGTCTATTGATTAAACATAAAGCCACACCAAATGATGTAGAACAAGTCGCAAAAGAATTTCTGGAACAAGAGGATCGCAAGAAGTCAAGCCAGAAGCTTAAATCCATAGTGTTGACCTCAAATGGCCATAACTTTTGATCCGGGTATTGTCACGGAGCCCATGACCACGCATTTCGAAGCTATCAACGAGCTCTACGCGCAGGACAATGCCGAAGGCGTTTGGAGTCGTTGGAGGCCAAATTTAGCTGTTTCAAAGGTCAAAACATAGTTTTCATGCAAAACTTATTATTTATAGTAAGTTATCGTTTTTCATATTTTAGGGGGTTTTTGAGTCCGTTTGAGTTTTGAGTCTTTGTGGAAGGTCTTAGAAGGTTATAAAGGGATGGTCTAGGGACTTTGATGTAATTTTTAATTTTTCACTTTTTGTAGTATGTTTTCTATTTCGAGTAATTTAGGGTTTTGGGACTTTATAAAAGTGATGTAATGCTTCTTTTTATGGAATACAATACGAATTGCAGTTTCGTTTAGGGTTTCCCTATCTCTTCTTTGTGGAGTCGAGGTGTTGATATTGGGTTGAAGACAATGATCTTCTCCCTTGGTATGTTTCTTATCGTGCTTACGCTACACCACCAAATCTTTCCACCCATATTCAACCATGTTCCATCGTCCGCTTGCTGCTCACTCTTTAAGATGATGTTTGCTCTACCTGCTGCTCACTCTTTAAGATGATGTTTGCTCTACCTGTTACTCTCTGAGATGCTGCTGGTGACATCATCAGCCACAAGTTGATTGTTGCTCTCTTCAGTAAGTGTGGCTTTCACTTGAATAAGGGAAGCAGACTCAGCATTTAACAGGAATATGACTAGAATTGAGCTTGCCTTAGGAAATTCACTCACTTTGTAATTTTGATTTTATTCTTGTGCTTCATTTTGGTGCCATCAGTTGCTCAATAGATTGCTTCATACACAGTTTATACTTTCTGAATAAAATTTCTTCATTGTTTCTTAAAAAAAATGCAACTTAGATATGTATGTAGGCTGATGTCTGTGATGGAATCTGACTGAAAACCTGACACTCCTACAGCTGTACAATATTATTGAAAATGCAGTTTTACATTTATCAGTTTCTTGGAAGTACAAAAATATGACCTTATTTGTTGGGACATTTTCCAATGAAAAAGTAGGGAAGCCCGATGTCCCATCATCTTCAGACATCATTGTTGTTGGGTGGGCTTTGCAATGCAAATTCAAATGGGATTCCTTTGAATGCCAATTCCATTTGTCTGTTTCAGAGACTGGTATTTTGACTCTCGTGGATAGTGGCAATATTCAGACATCATCTTAATAACGATGAGTGGAAAATAATAGATGAATAGAATTATGTTGTGTTTATTTCTGTTGCATTGAGCTTTTGGTCTCTTGTGGATAGTGGCAATATTCAGACATCATCTTAATAAATGAGTTGAAAATAATAGATGAATAGAATTATGTTGTGTTTATTTCTGTTGCATTGAGCTTTTGGTCTTGCATCCAATATGACAATTTTCTGACAGATTAAAAATGCCCTCTATATTTTCATTTTTCAGGATGGAAGAATCAACTATGATGAGTTTGCGGCAATGATGAGGAAAGGCAATCCAGACATGGTTCCAAACAGGCGGCGCAAGTAATACAATAGCTGAAGGGAGGTATGGCTGAATGCCGTTGTTTCTAATTTTGGAGATTACTATAGCTAGCAGATAGTGGAACACAAGTTATGCATTTTGTAAAGCTATTGTGTTTTTTAATGGCTTATGTTCTGTTGGTTTATTTTCTTTCATATCAGAATTTTAATGTGGGAAAGGTGGGAATGGAACCTGAGCTAAGTTTGAATTACTTGGGTCATAACCACTTGGGCAAAAGGTTCAACCCCATTGCTTGTTTCTTTGCTACAAATTCATTCAGCTGATTTTTGGGTTTTTTGGAGTATTCTTGAAATGAAGATTACTTCTGACTCTCTTCTTTTGCTAGTAAAGAGTTTTTGAAAGGAAAAGACATAAATTACTTTAGCCATACATTCCATGGTCTACATGATTCATGGGGTTGTCTCCGCTTTGGTTCACCCCCAGGATTAACCAAAAAAAAAAAAAAAAATCTGGTTGGATGATCATGGCTATGTGATTGGTGACATGTAAACGAAGAAAAGATTGATGAAAAGAATGATTTTGATATTACACTCGCAACAGTACACACATCAAATGTGTAAATTCATACGATATACAGGCTACAGCTGGTGGAACATGATAAACAGTTCAGACCATGGATTGTCATCATGCCTTATGTTGATGAATTAATTAACCTGAAGCCTTGGGCTCAAGTTAAGTTTTGATGTTGAGATGTCTACTTAAGATCCTAATGAATAGAGAGGACTTGGAGGCTGTTTGGATTAATGGAATTTATTGAAATTTATAAAAATGAGAATATGGACTTGTATTTCCAAGGAGATACACTGATTTATTTTCTGAAATTGCAATTTCCTTGAAGCAAGGAAAATTAGAAAAAAGATGAATGAAAGATGGAACATTATTATGTGAATTGCTATTTCATTTGATGTGAGTGAGCAGTTGCAATTCCTAAGGAGGTTAATTTGATCCATATAACTTGATGAGAAAGTGGGCCGCACTCGGCTAATACCCTCATCTCTATTGTGGCTAGTAATAATATTTGCATATATTTAGGGTGAGTTTGATTTGGCTTGGCTTGTATAAAGTCAAATGTGCATTTCTAAAAGTTAACTTTGAAAAAACTACTTCATAGGAACTTTTTAAGAGAAAGGTCGTTTGATTTGTGCAACTTCTATATCAACATTTTTTGTTACAAAAGTATCATATGCAATTTGGCTAGACAAAAAAGCAACTTTTAACATGAAATACCAAATAAATTATATAATTATTACATAAAAATTACATAATATGCAGGTGCCATTTAGGTAAATAAAACGACCCAATACAAAATCATAGATGTATCATTCTCTATGTGCCCCAACTCAACCACTTGGTTTTCGCCGTCTTTACAAAATGATTTTTAAGAAAAATTAACATTTTAATCTTTATTGTTTTGAACTCTCTTAAAAAAAACCTCAACAGTTTTTGAAAAAACTTAACAAATTTTAGAAAAGAATGTGAGAAGAACTGAGGGGAGGCAGTGATTGGTGGTTAAAGGCATCTTACATTATGTTAAAAGAATGGGGTTTGGGGAAAAGTGGAGGAAGTGGATCCAGGAGTTTGTCTCTTGTCAGCATGGTTTTCCATTTTGATTAATGGATCTCCTAAGAGCTTTTTTCAGGCTGGAAGGGGACTAAGACAAGGGGATCCTCTCTCTCCGTTTCTCTTTCTAATAGTAGCAACAGCAATGAGAATAGTGATTAAAGGCAGTGAATGCGGGCTTGTTTAAAGGCTTCAAAGTTGCTAGAAACACCCCTGCAATTAACCACCTGCAGTTTGCTGATGACACCCTCATATTCTGCGGAGCTAGTGAAGACCATGTAAGAAATGTCAAAATCACTATCCTCTGTTTTGAAGTGGTTTCAGCGCTCAAGGTGAATTTCTTCAAGAGTGAGTTGTTTGGGCTGCGAACTGAGATGTCGTTGCTTCGTAAATTTGCTAATATCTTGGGGTGCAAGACGGGAGAAATGCCAGCTTTGTATCTAGGGCTACCTCTAAGCTCAGGGAGGATTACAAAATCCATGTGGAACTTGGTAGTGGAAAGGGCAGAGAAAAAGCTGTCTGTATGGAAAGCTCAATACTTATCCATTGGTGGAAGGGTCACCTTGATCAAATTAGTTTTGTCTAACTTGCCAGTGTACTACTTCTGCCTATTCAAATGCCTAGCATCAATTATTAAGAGGTTAGAAAGGCTGGAGAGAGAATTTTTATGGTACGGCAAAAATACCCAGAAGAAGTTCCATTTGGTGGATTGGGGTTCAATATGCTAGCCTAAGGAAGGAGATTTGGGTATCAGGCCTCTCAAGCAGATGAATCAAGCCCTTCTAGGTAAGTGGCTTTGGAGGATAGGAGATGGAACAGAAGGCCTGTGGAGACAGGTTTTGGATAGAAAATATACGCTTTCGAATTGTGGGTGGGATGTCCTGGAAGCTCCAACAAAAGCTTCTGCAATTTGGAAAGGAATCCTATTGGTTAAAAGGCTTTTCATGGAGAATATAAAGTACCAAATTGGATCAGGGGAGAGGATTCTCTTTTGGAAAGATTGGTGGGCTGGAGATGGGTCTTTGGGTGCTCAATTTCCGGATCCGCTAAAGTGTGCAAAGGATAAGGAAGACTAGGTTAATTCATCTATGACAAGGAGGACAGGTGGTTTGGACCCCAAATTTAAGAAGGAATCTGAAGGACAATGAGGCATCTCAATTCATATTGCTTTTAAACTTTCTGCAAGGAGCATACGTCCCGGATAATAGTGAGGACGTTGGGGTGTGGACTGGTTCTAGAGACGGGACGTTCTCAGTCTCCTCTTTCTTCGTGACAATTCCAAACTGCACGAGAGAGAGGAGTGTGATCAGTAACATTTGGAAGTTGAAGGCACCCCAAAGGGTGACTATTTTTGGGTGGCTGGCTCTCAGGAATAGCATTCTCACTATGGATAACCTAAGGAGAAGGGGGATGACTATTGTTAATGGTTGCCCAATGTGCTTGAATGACGAGAAATCCGTGGACCACCTTTTGTTGAATTGCAAAATGGCTCAGTTTGTTTGGAGGTCGGTGGTGGGGTGTTTGACTGCTTTTGGGTCTTTCCCAAGTCCCTTCAAGAGCTCTTCTAGGCTTGGAAGGCTCCAATCGGGGTTCCTAGAGGTAAGGAGTTGTGGAGATTGACGTTTCTGGCAGTGCTCTGGATGATATGGAAGGAAAGGAATTCAAGGTGCTTTGAATGGAAAGTTTCTAGCGAGAGCTGTACGGAGGAGAAAGGTAAGTTTCTAGGTGCTCTTTGGGTATCCATTAACCCAGCTTTTGGAGATTATACCATAGATCAGATAATGTCCCATTCGAAGGAGTTGACTTTCGCAAGATCGATGTAGTAGTTGGGTTATTGTTGGGCTTTCTCCTTTTGTTTCCCTGTATCTTGTTTAAGTTTGTCAGTTTTCATCTCTTGTACTATCTGCTTTTGTTTGTAATGAAAGTAACCATTAAAAATAAAATAAAATAAAAATAAATGTAGGGCTTGAATGCATTGCATGATGGCACAAGTAGGAGTGATATCGGTACTCTCTTGGACTCCCAATTGCTTAGTGGTAACATCCTTGATGTTCTTATAAAGCTGATCAGCTTTGTATGCACCGGTTCCCTTAGCATCCCTTTTACTCTTACGAGAGGATGAGTGTGTAGGTTCCAACGACCCACTTCTTACGGGGTTTGAATTTCTATTATTGTTGTCATCCATCTGTACTTCATGACGGACAATATTAGAAGATGTTGATGTTTCTTTAGAGCTCCAAGAATGCCAAACGCCAAAATTGCTTTCTTGGAGGCTTAAAAAGAAATGGAAACATCTCCTAGTAATGCCAATCATGGGGTAGAGATGGGTGACAGCAATCATTGAAAATCAAGCCTCAACAAGAAGCTGTCTATCACTTATCCTCTCGTAAGAGTATAAGGGATGCTAAGGGAGCTGGTGCAAAGATGGCTAATCAATTTTACAAGTAGATTGAGGTTGTTGCCACTAGGCAATTGGGAGTTTTAGGGAATACCAGTATCACTCCTAATTGTGCCATCATGGATTGCATTCAAGCCCCAGATGCTATTGGTCAGTTCAACATTGCAAGCAATCGGTTCAACATTGCAAGCAATTTTTACTTTTATGCATATGATCTATTTCATAAGGAATACAGGATGACATTCCTGGCACATTCAAAAGGCCTATGTACGCCTTAAATGGTTCCAACAATGGAAAATCCTTAAAAGGTTAGGGGTGGAGTCATCTGTGCTTTTATTTTTTTATTTTGATGGTAAAAGATTTAATTGTGGATGTTTAATAAGGTGCTAGTGGATTATGTTATAAGACATAGATTGAAGGTCATTTTTTTCCTCTTCTTGCATGATTTATATTGGTAATGAGTTGATATTGGACCTTTATTAGTTTTTATATACAATCATATCTGAAAAGTAGGGTGGTTGAGAATTTCCATGTTTGTTTATTGTTAATTATTGTTATACCGTTTGTTTTATAAAATGTTGAAGGTTGATGAATATAATGTTGTATGCTTATATCTGCATCACTATTATCAATTTCTAATTTTTTTTTATTGTATTGACATAATAGATGGACTCAAACATTTTAGATATTATTATTATTATTATCATAGCAAATGTATTAACTCGATATATGAGTTTGTATCTAGTCAAAGAATCATGTAGGGACTCATGGTGCATAGGATAATCCTTTGTTGTGGATATTTTCAATGAGAAGCCTACTTGATGTTATGAATTACTACACATGAAGAAATATTTCTTCTTTAGGTTATGTACGGCTATTGAACAGAGAAATTTATTAAATGTTACATGCAATAAAAGCGTAGAAGAGCAACATGATATATTCTCTATGACATTGGTCATAATGAAAGGAATAGTGTTCCAAGAGAGGTTTCAACACTTATGGGAATTGATAAGTTGTCACCTCAACAATTTTTTAATGACAGTGGCTAGATTCTCTATGGAGTTGATAAAGTGACTGCCCTTTAATGAAACACCTAAATATATTCGCAGAAGTCATAATATTGACCATGATTTAAGGTATAGAGCAAATTTTTTCCACTTTTTATGAACTTATTAATATTCTCCAATGAATTTGTATTAATTTATTAATTTATTTTTATATTCAAAGGATTGTGTAGGTGTGTGATTGATAGCACTCACATTAGTGTTGTAATTTCTTAAGATAAACAACTCTTATATTGATCTTGTTGAAAGAGAATGTACTCTGAATGTTATGGTTGCATGTAATTTTGACATGCTGTTTACATTTGTATATGCTGGTTGGGAAGGTAGGACCAATGTCTCATGGATCATATCAGTTATCTTATATAACCTGAGGTGTAACTTTCCTCATCCTCTTTTAGGTGAATTTCATATTTAAAATTTGTCCATATTCTTAGTTTTTTCATGTATAATTTTCTAAGTTTTTAACCTTCTGGATCATTTTCTTGTATATGATAAATAAATATTACGGAGTTGATGCGAGATATCCTAACACATGGGGTTTCCTTAGACCTTATAGCAACCATTTCTATACCATATTCAAGACTTCTGTTGTGGAATTGGACTTAAAAGAGAAATATGAGCTTTTTAACTCGTCATTCCTTGCTTAGAAATGTAATAGAACATTGATTTTGGGTGGTAAAGGCGCGGTTACTGATATTGAAGGGAATGAGTCCCTAACCATTTTCCACTCAGATGTATATTGCATAATTTCATTTGTCAAGAAGCAGTAATTGATAGTTTGCTTATTGAATATGATAATGACGGCACAGTCGAAGACAATGAGAATGATTGTGGCGAGTTTGATATTATGTTATTTGACAATGAGTTCAGTAACAAAGATATAGTACAAAGTGATCAAAGGCAACAGATGTTGGAAGCAAGGGATATCATTGTTGATGCATTATTTGGGGTACATACTTTGAATAATGGAGTTTATGCTTTGCATTTGAAAAAAATCTATTCATTTAAATATTATATTATTCTTTTGGTGAAGCATTTGTCAATATTATAGGAACTCTATTGGAGTTCATGTGTATAAAATATATTATTATATTGTCTGTTTACATTATTGTATGATATGTGGTGTTATCCATGTTTGGATCATGCATATATTAATTGTTTTTAAGAATTATAAAGTTTATGAAAATTACTTATTTTAAAAGATTAAGTACAAATAAATACGAGGAAATACGTTTATTTAAATTTAAAATACGTTTGGGCATTTCAACTTAACTAATATAAGTAGGCATTCAAACTTCATTGCTAGTGAATAATTCAGTCCTTGCATTTCTTCATAGGCTTTTTTTATTTTTTTGGTTTTTTGGTATCAATATAATGTAAGATGCCTTTAACCACCAATCGCCGCCACCTCTCAATTTCTCACATTCTTTTCTTATATATGTTGAGTTTTTTCTTTTCAGAAAATGCTGAGTTTCTTTTTTTTTTGCTTTTTTTTTTTTTAAGAGAGTTGAAAGCAAGAAAGTTTAAAATATTAATTCTTATTAAGAATTATTTTGTATAGAAGGCTAAAACCTAGTGGTTTTGAGTTGGGGCACACAAAGAATGGCACATGATTATGTGTTGGGCCATTTTATCTACCTCCAGCCCATTTGCTTATTATGTGATTTTTTTATAAAATAATTATATAATTTATTTGATTATTTTTCTTTTTAAAAGTTGCTTTCTCTCTAACCAAACATATGATACTTTTGCTATTAAAAAGTTGACATAGAAGGTTAGCTAACCGAACCAACCCTTTCTCTTAAAAAGTTGCTCCAAAGAATTTATGAAGGAGAAGGAAGTATATGTTAATTGTAGCCTCTGCTATGTTCTTATTTCTTAATCTCTTCTGGAAACAGCAGCACATATTACACAAGTAGATCAGTGATTGGACCCACTGAATCGATTGCCTCTATTCAGGGATCAGACAAAGTAGCAAATACCTTGGGTATTGCCCCATTAAGAAATTAATGTTCCCCATATTCTACACATGGATTGGACAGATTTAAGCTTTATTTTTGTTTATCTCTAGTTTAAAATTTCATAAACAAGGGCCACCACTTGCCTAATCAGAGTAACCAGGTGAAGAAATGGCCACTGCAACAAATGGTAGGGGCCAGGAAGAAGGGATGTGCCATCACTATCACTGGTGGGTCATATGGTTTCCATCTCTTCTTTCTGTGTATTTTCATAAAGCCATATATGCCCATGCGCAATTTAGAGACTATTATTAAGCCCATGTGCAAGTAGGTCAGGCCGGATCAACGCCTAATCCGCAATAAAAAAAAAAAAGGCACATGGTTTTCGCATTCTCATGCATAACCTTGCTACCACTGTAAAACATCAGATATGGTTGGAAAACTCTTTGAGTTGACTCTTAACTCTGTCGAGTCATTTCTTTTTTACGAAGGACAGAGTCGAAAATAGGGGAGAGTCGGCCGAGTCTTCTCATTTTAATAAGTTGTTTGCATTCTGAACCATTTAATAGGTTGATTTAATTTTAAACAATTAAAATCTGTTCATAATTAGTAACTATCCGTGAGGTTTGTAGTTAGTAATTTAAAATTGATGATTGTGATGTAATTTGAAACTTATACTTGATCTAACAAATTATATAGGATGCAGTATTTTTCTTTTATTTTCCTTATTTTAGTGATTTTCTTGCATATATAAATTTATTAATTTGAATTGATTATATCTTGAATTCATGTACATAAATTCATTTTTATATTTTATAAATAATGGATTTATTATTAAATACTTTTAAAACTATTAAAAAAAAAGACTCCCGAGTCTCCGCATTGGCTCAATTCGAGTTAATTTTTTTTATTCAACGAGTCAAGTCCGAGTCACGAGTTTTCCAACCTTGACATCGCATGATTTTTAGCATATTCTACACTAGTGTATCTGTAAGTGAAGCACTGAAAAATACAATTGTATCATCTACAAAGCGTACATAAGAAATGGCCAATCCAAATGATACAATTTGAGAGCATTCAGATATTTGATCTGCTTAGCTCCTTTGCTGCAATCTTGAAAAGAAAAAGGGGAATGGAAAACTAAGTTGTAAATATGCATTACCAATTCTACCATCTCTCTCTGCGGATCCCATTCTTTGGATCAAGTTGATTAGAAAAGACCAATCGACATGATCATATAGACATAAACTGTGTTTCTAAAATCTGGAAATGTTACACGTTAAGTTGCACAATATGAGACTCTTTTTTTTTATCCTCTCTCTCTCTCTCTCCCTTCCCTTCCTGTTTTGCCATCTCTTCTTCTTCCATACTTTCATCTACTCCATCACAAACATCATGTTGGCAATGAAGCGAAAATATTTTATATGTATTAATTTAGAACATTAAAAAGGAGCCCGAGAATTCTGCCAGTTTAAACTTTGCCGGTTTAAATTGCTCTGATCAAATATATATTCTTTTTAGAAACATAGATCATCACTTAAAAGCAACCAAAAAATAACAAGTGAGCATGCAAACTGTGTGGGGAATTTCAGAACGGCTTGGGCTGGGTTTGGGTACCAGCCCAACCCAGAAAGTGGGAACAGTCTGCTGGGACAGCTGGGGGAAGAAGGAGAGGGAAGACCAGAACAGAGGAGAAGACATCCCACAATGATGAGCCACGATCGTCCCACGTGCCATGATTTGGAGGTTTAGAAACGCTTGCTAACAAGCACCTAAAATCCTGGCAAGGATCACATAAATAAAGGTAAAAAAATCTGATGCGAAAGGTACGACTGGAATTCATACCTAATCTTTTTTTTTTTTTTTTTTTTTGATAACGTAGGGTTCCCAGCCCTTTGGGTCAGAATAATCCCTACGGGCCCAGGAGAGAAAGCCGGGTAAAATTCCCCTGTGGCCCCAGTGTGGTAGAGCAGTTTCGAACCCACAATCTCCGGGTGCAAACCGTAGTCCTAGGCCAACTGAGCTACCCCTCGGGGTTAGAATTCATACCTAATCAATATTAACATTTTTAGGATAATCTGTATCGATGACTTAGGCATCGGAGGGCACTCGAGACTTTCTTTGTGTTTGACTCTCAGACAGGGCCCATCTACAGATTCTCGCTGGAATAGGAAGGTGGACTGGGCTCCACCAATCAAGATTGTCGCTGACATCAGCAGGTCAAACCGACGTGCCCATCTTCAGCCCATGAGATTTTGACCTTAAACAAACCATTGAAAATTATCACCTATAAATCAGTAAAACCAACAACAGCAAATAGAAACATAAGGAATAAAAACAAAGCTCCCAAAAATCACTAGTTAAATACAAAACAATCCCAAACAATCATACACCAATGCCAAAAAAAAAATAAAAAAAAACCCTCCCTATCATCTAAAACCACCAACTGGAAAGTTAATAAAAGCAAAAAAAATTCATACAAAAAAGGCCACTGAAACACTAAAGGAAAAAAAAAGAACAAAAAAAGAAAAGAAAAGTGCAAATACACAAACTCATGAAAACCCAAAGTCTAAAAATAACTATAGAGACCAAAAAACCACAAATCAAGGAAACCACGTCTCCATAAAACACAAGAACCCATGGAAACCCCAAAATTATAAAAAATAGCAACCACAGTTAAGTCGGTCAGAGGTTGGAGGTCAAATTGCCGACTTGATTGACGAGGCTATAGAGGAGCTGAAAAGGATTGCGGTTCAAAATGGAGGCGTGTCATTTCCCGAGTGATATTGGATGATTGGGAAATTGCCGACCTGACCGACGAGGCCGCAGCTTGGCTCGACGACTCAGTCAAAACACTAAAGTTTTTGCTTGGACTCTGCATGAGATGCCAGGAGTTGACCCCTAGGTCATTAGCCACAAATTAGGCTTAGACCCGACAACCAAACTGGTGGTGCAGATGCAGATGAAGCTTGCCCCAGATTGCCGAGTAGCAGTAAACGAGGAAGTTGACAAGCTACTAGAGGTGGATGCCATGCGGGAGGTGCAGTATCCCGAGTGGCTGTCCAACACGATTGTTGTGCCAAAGAAGGACAAGAAGTGGTTGGCGTGTATGGGCTTCACCGACTTGAACGAAGCATGTCCCAAAGAAAACTTCCTACTCCCAAAAGTTGATCAACTTGTGGATTCCACTGCAGGACATGAACGGATGAGCTTCTTAGATGCATACCGGGGGTATCACCAAATCGCATTGGAGGAAGCTAACCAAGAGAAAACAACATTTATAACACAAAAGGGGACCTTCTATTACAAAAGAATGCACTTTGGACTTAAGAATGCGGGAGCAACATACCAAAGGTTAGTTAAAAAAAATATTTCAGGAAGGACAGTGGAAGCCTAGGTTAATGATATGGTGATAAAAAACAAAGAAAAGGCCACTCATGAAGAGGACTTAAAGATAGTGTTCGACATCCTACGGAGACATAAACTGAAGCTGAACGCCTCGAAATGTTTATTCGGGGTTAGCTCGGGAAAATTCCTGGGATACATTGTGACTCAGAAGGGGATAGAGGCTAACCCCGATCAAGTCTCAACCGTGCAAAGGGTGGAGTGACCCGGTTCAAGGAAGGAAGTACATAAGTTGACAGGTATGTTCGCTGCCTTGGGTCGCTTTATAGCAAAGAGTTCGGACAAATGCCGACCAATGTTTCTCGCCCTAAAGAAAAGGGCAGAGAAGGTGTGGGACGAAAAATGCGATGAAGCACTTGTGCAGCTCAAGCAATATTTGATCTCCCCTCCTATCCTTCCATTCCAAGTCCAGGGGAAGAGCTGGTGTTGTACTTGGCAGTATCTTAGCACGCAGTTAGTGCAGCCCTAATGAGGGAGTAGGGGAAGCAGCGTTAGCCGATCTACTTCGTCAGTAAAACCCTGCGGGATGCCGAAATGAGATACCTACCGCTTGAGAAGCTTGCCCTGGCCTTGGTATGTGCAACTCGAAAGCTAAGGCACTACTTTCAGGCCTATACGATCAAAGTCCTAATTGAACATCCACTTCGGACAATTCTTCAAAAGGCTGACCTTTCCAGTAGACTAGTGAAATGGGCAATAGAGCTCGGCAAACATGACATCAAAATAGTTCCCAGAAGCGCGATAAAGGGCAAGGTGGTGGCCGACTTCATAGCTGAGTTCACTTACAGGGAGACGCCGAAGCAAAATGAGTCAGGTTGGCAGAGCAAGGATCGACCAGCAGTAGCAACTATATGTGGATGAAGCATCCAATTCAAGAGGATCAGGCGTCGGTGTGGTGCTCATAATGCCAGAGGGGGCGGTAATCGAACGGGCTGCCATGATGGGATTCGACGTGTCGAACAATGAAGCAGAGTACGAAGCACTGATGTTCGAACTCAGGATAGCCAGAGATCTCAGGGTCAGGCAACTGATAGTCGACTGCGACTCACAGTTAGTTGCTAGTCAACTAACAGGGGGATATGCAGCTCGAGATGATCAGATTTCTGCATATGTCACGGAAGCAAAGTGCTTGATCCAAGATGTTGGAGACGTTAAGGTAAAGGAGAATGGTCGGGAGGAAAATTCACATACTGATTGCTTGGTCAGTTTGGCTACAACCATGAAATCTGAGCTAAAGAGAGAGGTCCTCGTTGACTACCAATCAAAGCCGAGCACCGAAGGTCAGCACGTTATGTGCGTCGACCAAGTTGAAGAGACTCCAAGCTGGATGACATCGATAATAGAGTGCTTGAAGGACGGATCGCTCTGAGAAGACTCTGAGGAGAGTTGGAAGGTCTAGAGAAAGGTTGCCAATCAGAGCCGAGCACCGGAGGTCGGCACGTCATGTGCGCCGACCAGGTTGAGGAGACTCCAAGCTGGATGACAACGATAATAGAGTTCCAGAAGGACGGATCGCTCTGAGAAGACTCCGAGGAGAGTTGGAAGGTCAGAAAAAAGGTAGTCAGATTTTGGCTATCACCAGCGGACAAGCTTTATCGACGGTCTTACTTGGGACTGTACTTACAATGTGTAAACCAGGTTGGCGTTGAAAGCTTGTTATGAGAAATCCATGAGGTGTGCTGTGGGGGGCACATTAGAGGATGAAGCTTGGCCCACCGAGCTATGTCGCCAAGCTATTGGTGGCCATACATGCAGAAGGATGCCTTGCAGTTTGTGCAGAGGTGCGAAAGATGTCAATGCTTCGGCAAAGACATCCATTAGCCTGCCGAGCAGCTAAACTCAATATAGAATCCGTGGCCATTTGACGAGTGGGGGATTGACATCGTCAGGCCCAGGTCGAGGTCGGCAGATTTGGGATACCTCGGGCATTGATGACCGATAATGGGAAATAATTCGAGGGTAAGGTATTCATGCATTTATGCGAACAATATGGCATTACGCATCACTTTTCAACCTTTGTTTACCGACAAAGTAATAGCCAAGCAGAAAGCTCTGACAAGACCTTGCTGGATGGCATGAAGAAAATGGTGGACGAGCTTCCTAGCATCGTATGGGCCTACAGAACCACCCCGCGGAGGTCAATAGGAGAAACCCCATTAGAGATTGGGTTGCCAACCATACGGATGGAGGCATATGGAATGGAATCGGTAGTTCCCTAGAGATTGGGTTGCCAAATGATATGGATGGAGGCATACGGTCATGAGAAAAATAAAGAGAAGATTGCCAAACAAGTTGGACATGATTGAAGAGCAGAGAGAGCGAGCATTGATCAAGTTGGCTGCCAACCAGCTGCAACTAGCTCGGAGCTTGCAAGAAAAATGTACGACAAGGACATCTGAGGTCGGAAACCAAGTCTTGAGAAAGGTACTCCCGAACATGAAAGACCCCAATCATGACAAGCTAGTCTGATTTGGGAAGGACCATATAAAGTTACCTCCGTCGGAGGAGCAAGAGCTACCACTTGGAGATGCTTGAAGGGAAATCGTTGCCAAGGTCTTGGAACATAGAGAATTTAAAGAAATTCTATATCTTTGTACCAAAGAAATTGTCACTCTCGCATTCCATTTATGGAAGTTGTCTTATTTATATTCTTGTGCCAAGGATGAAATTCCCTAATGACTTTTATAAGGGCAAGCACCCGCAGGAGGAACCATGTCCTACTGGGATAACTGCGCCATGATAAGGCTAAGGCCTGAAAAATGAGGGTAGTAATAAACCCATTACTTCGTGCCGAAGGAAAACAAATCCTAATTGGGAGAGTCCCAAACTAGGTATACTGCACTGATCTTCCTTTAACCAATGTTTTGGCATGACGATGCAAACATTGATCTAAAGGGAGTTTGGACAAAGACCGACAGTGGTAGTAGGCATAGATAATGTGGATTTAACAAAAGAGATGCAAAGAGTTGATCATTTCATTCAAAAGCACAAAAGAAAGAACATCAAAGAGATATTATGTCTGGCCCATAGGTCGGGTAACTCCTTAAAACCAAAATACACCAAAAGGAAAAGGGAGAGAGTTCTTCAATTCTCTAAACAACTTCGGGGACATCAGGAGCAGAAGCGGCAGGGTCTGTGGCAGGAGAAGCATCATTATCACCAGCCACAGGTGAGCTGGACCTTCCTACAAGGTCTTGAGCAGAAGTTTCAGCAGGCGATGGCTGCTGGAATAACGACGGGCTGAACTGTATGCTTGGCCCAGATGGGAGAATCTCCCTGGACACCAGCATCACTTAAGCCCACATCATACCCTCGTTTCAACACGAGGGTCTTCATCTGCTCAACCTGCTTAAGATAGATTGCCTCGCCCTTTTCAAACACTACATCCTTAGACCTCTCCATAACATCCCGCATCTCCTCCTCCATCTCGGCTAACTTGGAACGGATAGCCTCGAGCTCCATCTCACTTGCAGTCAAGCGATTCAAAGTAGCGACCACCTTAGCCTCTATAACCTTCGCAGCTTTGGAAGAATTAGTAGCGTAAGACTTTGTTAAGCGCCGAGCAGCCTCGGAAGCGCCACGTGTCCCTGAAGAATCTCAAGCTCACTTTCTTTTCGAAAAACGAGAAAGAAGAAAGGAGGCTTGGGGGGCAATTGTGAGGGGAAAGTTTGAATGACTTGGAAGTGGGTTTGGGCCAAAACAGACCCCCCTACAAAATTAGCCCAAGAATGGAAGTGGGGAAGGAACATCCCACGAAAAGGGGCCATGATCTTCTCACATGCTGTAATGTGGAAAGTGGGGAAGGAACATCCCGCGAAAAGGGGCCATGATCTTCTCACATGCTATAATGGGGAAGGTGGGTAAGGACATGTGTCAAGTAACATGAGGAAGTTGGGGAAGAAGGAAATAAAAGGGGGAAAGAGGTGAAGGAAAGGTATGCCAAAATCATATAAAAAAACTAATCACTACATGAATTTCCAATCTCGGTGGCTAACTTAAGCATTGAAGAAAGTTCGGTCGGGCCACCCGATCAAGTTTCACGGTGTTTATTCTTCTTGAACAGGTATTTCATTCAGGGAAGAAGATTCCATAAGGAGAAGAAAGGAAAGCACCTAACCAATAAGTAAGGTTGTTCCATCTTATTTCCCTCTTCGAAAATTGACTCTCTCTCGTCCTCAGAGGTTCAAATCATCCCAAAAGCCGTGAAAGAATCAAAATCCCGACACAATAAGCCAAAGTGATGTTCTATGTGTCAAATGTCTTGCCTTTTGTTTTCTATGTTATGACCTGAGTAAAGCTTTCTCCATGGGTTTGTGTGTTTGTTTTTGCTTCTGTGGATGGGTTTTTGAGTTTTATGTCTCTCTCTCTCTCTCTCTCGGCTTGAGTTTTATGTCTCTTTCAATGTTCTAGCTTGCTTCCGTGCGAGAGGTGGAAAGATAGGGATCAAGGTCTGAGTGAGAGAGGGGGAAAGATTAGGAATTGGGGATTAGGGTTTGGTTGTGAGGGTTGGAGTTTAGAGATAGAGAGAAGAAAATACCTGTTGCCGTGCGAGAAGGAGAAAACAGGGGATATGAGTTGCCTTTGCGTTTTGGCAAGAAGAGATCAAAACGAGAGTTCCAGCAGGAAAGAAGTCTTGAGCTATGGGATCGAGACCGGTGAACTAGGGATGTAAATTGGGTCGGGCCTGGAATGCCTGTCTACGTGCTGTGGCCCGGACCAGCTTGGCTAATGGACGGGCCATGCTGGGCCAGGGTGCCGACGTTACACGGGCTGTGTTGGGCCTGGCCCCAATTGTCAATAAGATATGGGTCTACTATAATAAATCACATGTATATGGGTCCATCTTTCTAGAAAAGTGTAAAAATGGTACCATGAGATCTTGCATCCACATTAACCTACAATCCGACCAAACAAAACCCACTTGCTCCCAACAAGCCAAAAGTTAAAAACTAAAAGTTAAAAAACAAAGCCAAGCACGATTTTGCACACGAGAGATAGTGAGAGGAGAGAAGGAGAGAGAGGTGAGGATCAAGAGAGAAAGAAGAATACGTTTAGGAGAGAGGGACCACGGTGTGTGCCATGCGCCATACACCATTGTCGATGCTGGAGAGGAAGATCAAGGAGAGAGGGAAAAAAATTGAGGATTAAGGTAGATTTGGAGAAAGGGGCGGGTTGGGATTTTTATTAAGTTTTTAAGTGGCTTTTATGGGCTCAAGATATAGGCCTTATGTGCTTTTTGTCAAATTGGGTGGGGGCTTTCCTTATATGTGGGTAGGGATGTCGAATGTGTTTGGCCGGCCTGTTTCGGTCCACCAGTGAATGGCCCACAGCACGGCACGACCCACCAGGAACAGCCCGTGCTTGGCCGAGGGAATGGGCATGGCCGGCTCGTTTTGGCATGGCATGCTACGGGCCAACCCATCCATAACGGTTGGCCCGCCAAGCATGACCCGCCTGGCCCACCCAATGGCAAAAAATGACTAGTTTTTTGTAAATTGTCCATTTTACCCCCCTTTACCCTCCCCCCAGCCATAAAACGGTCATATAAAGGGTATTTTGTGTCCTTTTGAATTTTACAAAGTCTATAAATAGTCTAACCGTCCCATTCGCATTTCTCACCAATTGATACAATTCTCCCACTCTCTAGCTCTCTCTCAAAGTATTCAACACTTTCACTCTCTCTAAGAAGTTTTTGGAGGGCCAAAGGTCAAGTCTTCAAAAGAGAAGATTAAAGGGGCCTTAAAAAATTTAGAGGTATTTATATCATTTAAATTTGAGATTCTATATTTATAAGTTTATAATTTATTATATTAACTCTCATTTCCTCCCCTTTCTTATATTAATTATCACAAAAGGTAGGCTATTACTATTATTATTTTTAAATTTTAGTTTTTGAAATATGGCTAGACGATCTTTTAGAAGAGTTGCAAGAGAATCTTTTTCCGTTAATTTAGGGGGAGAAGAAAATTTTACTGAATTACAAGATGAAGTAGGTGATTTACCACCCCCTTTTACTAGTAGTTCCCGTAAAGCATCCGAGAGGAATAGAACTTCAATAGTTTGGGATTTATATGATACGTTTGAAGCTATTGAAAATAGAAAGGAAGTACAAAACGAAAAATGCAAATTTTGTGGTAAGATTTAATTTATGGTGCCGAATCAAAAGTGGGTACCGGCCATTTGTTAAGGCATAGACAAAAATGTTTAGTCTTAAACTGACGGATGCATGGGGGTGGTTCATAGACCCAAATTTATACTAGGATTGGTGGTGGTAGTAGTAGTAGTAGTTTGAGTCTTTTTTCTTTTAATGCACAAAATGCTAGACAAAATCTTGATAAAATGATTGTGTTATCTGAATTACCATTTTCTTTTGTTGAAAATGAGTTTTTTTGAAGAATGGGTCCAAAAATACTGTTAACCACAATTTCACAGTATTTCAAGAGCTACAACTAGAAATGATACTATTAGACTTTGGCAGATGAGAAGACAAATATTAAAAATTACCTTGCAGAAATTCTTGGTAGAAGAGCCATAACTACAGATATATGAACTTCTGAAGGAAATGATAGTTATCTTTGTATTATTTCCCATAACATAGATGCAAAATGGATTATTAATAAACGAATAATTAGTTTTAGCTGTCTTGAATGGGTACACAGTGGCACTAGAATAAGTACCTTTATTTTGGAAAAACTAGAAGAATACAATTTTGAGGAAAATGTTATGACTATAACTTTAGATAATGCCAGTAATAATACAGTGGCTATTGAACTAATGAGATTGCAGATGGTACTTGCAACTTTGATAGATAGCTCTATCTTCCAAAACAGATGTGTATGTCACATCTTAAATCTCATTGCAAAGGTTGATTTAAAGCGTATTGTAAGTTACACAGATGCTATTAAAGACATTGCTAAATTTATTTTCTACTCCGCACAAAAAAGACAATTATTTGCCCAACTATATGCAAGGCAACGCATATTAGATATAAAAATGCTCAAAGAGGTAAAACATAGATTAAACTCCATGTATGATTTGTTAAACAAGGCAATTGACTGGAAAATAGTTTTGAATAAATTTTTTTCTTTTCATGCACAACATTTGTTGATGAGTGATGAACTTTAGGAGTTATGTGCCTATATAAGAGATTTATTAAAAGCCTTTTATACTTCAACATTATTTTTTTCCAGGGTATACTATCCCACTTCTAATGAAGCTTTAATAAAGCCTTTTCAAATTAGTTTACAGCTCAATAGAGTTAGAGATCATTTTTTTTTACTAAATAACACTAGTAGAAATGTGAGGCCCCACCCTTGGTGGGCCCTCATTTTGAATTTGAATACTATTAATTACGGTAACATAGCATAATTGTACTAATTAATAGGGATTACTAAGGGTAGATAGATATTTTCCTAAGTTTTAGCCTATTTTATAGGATTTAGGCATATTGTATATTTTATAGATCTATAGGGTGTCTTTTTATAATTTTTGTAGGGTTTTAGGTGTTGAGGCCCTTACTAGTAAATAGGTTTTTATAAGGGGGTTTTCCACACTTGAGAACATTCTAGAACCTCTACCAAAGGACCTAAATGCCCATGTCCTTATCCACACCCCTATACAAACTAAAAGGCCCTATTGGTAATTGTCCCAAACCCTACCCTATATAAGCTAAACTATTGCATTGGGAAATGAACTCTAAATTCACTCTCATTTATTCCTCATTTGCCTTTCATTTCACAAAACCCTAGCTAAAACCCTAACCCTAGAAACCCTAGCTAAAACCCTAAGTCCAAACCCTAGTCACAAGAAGAAGGAGGAGGAGGCCATCTTCTACCTATTCCTACTACAATTTCCTAAGGAACTCTCTCTTGTCAATCTCTTTCTCTTCTACAAATCAAGGTAAGGCTCCTTCCTTGGCCAGTTTCCATGTAGTTCTCTAGGATTTTCTTTCTCTCTAGATTACTTTCTAAGCCCTGGTTCTCTTGTGGAATGGGTGCTAGGTTTGGTAGATTGGAATTGGTTTGGATAGCTTGGATTGATTCTTCCTGCTATTTTCCCCTGCAAATCCGGATTTGAGGCAAGTGCAATGTACATACTTAGCATAGAATGCATGTTTACTATTTTTTTATTTTGAAAATTTTATTCATATTATGCTACAAATGCTTGGATTTAACCATGAGCTTGTTTCTTTCGGTTTTGGCTATTAATGGAGGATTTCTTGCTCATTTGGAAGGTTGATGGGTCAATGATGATTGTGATAGGTCGTTGGAGTGGGATTCCACTCAAATCCACCCATGGTAGTAAGAGGGAAGACCTGTAATAGGTTTCTGGAGATGGAATCGTGAGGGCCTGATTTTGTGCGTTGATACCGGGACCCAGGTGGGCCACCCGATGGCCAATTTGATCTGTGGATCTGAAGGAGGACCCACGGGTGAAATAGTACGTGGTGGAACTGTGCGAGGTAGGCCCAGTTTGGCCCACCATCCAGTGTCTGATTGGAGAGTGAGAGGACGTGTGTTAAAGGATATCAGTTTTGCAGCAGATGGTGGTGGGACTCACTGATTGATCTGATTGCCGATCTGGTCCGACCATCGGGCTGGACACGGTGGGGCGACGTTAGGGATGTGGACCCCGTTTGGTCCACCATCCAAAGACCTAAAAGGGCATGGCGGTAATGAAGAAAAAAAAGGGGTTCTTGTTTGTGGAGACTGTGGTGCCCAGGTGGGTCACCAATGGCAATCTGGACCATGCATCCTGTAGAGGGGCCCTGGGCGACCATGTTGGTGAGGTCTGATCTGGGCCTTGATCAGTGGGGTCCACGATTTTGTAGTAACTCACTACCTAGGCGAGGAGCAAGTTCTCTGTTTGGAAAATTTCTGATGCAGAACGTGTTTGCAGGGATAATGGAGAGATGGGTTGAGTGGTCCGGTGGCTTGTGAGAGTATGAGAAAGTGTGGCCAGCTCTTTTGTGTAGGTGGCCCTTTTATTTTCTAAAACAGTGGGAATAAAGGAAGGAAAGTAAGGGTTTGACTTGGTGACCTGTCATGAGAGGGAATAAAGGGAAGAGTATGAGGATGACTTGATGACCTAATGTGTATGTAGGAATAAAAGGAAGGAAAAAGAGTGGCGATGACCTAGGATTATGCAACCCATGTGTCTTATGTTTGTTAAATTATTCACCTTCCCCTTTTGAGTTTCTAGAATTTAGAAAATGGGCCCTTAGCCTTTAATGAACCCAAATTAGATTTTTGAATTATTTTGGAGAGGGAAATTATTTTGGGTAGGGACACATTGACCATCCAAAGAGACTCCATTGATGTGCTAAGCACGATTCAACGGTGTGGCTCAACCTTGACTTGTGGGCCCACTAAGTAGGGTCTAGGGTTTAGACCCCTAAATATCGTCGAAGATGCCTGTAACTTCAGGAGCACCAAATACTGTATCTTTTGCTTTTGAAACTTCATTTAGGGATCCAATTAACTGAAATGGACCTGGACCTTAATGTGGGCCATTACTTAGGATTGGACGTTTGATATTCCATTTGATTCAATTACTTGGAGTTTGTTCAACTTATTACATTAATGTCACTCTTATGTCCTTGTCATTGTTTTACACCTGTTAATTAAATAAAAAAAAATGAAGGACCTGAACCTAGGACTTCCTAGAGGTGACCTGGTGATGTAGTTTGGAGGAATTTGACCTGTGTCTGTGGCTAGGCGGGCCCTCATAGGGCCTAAATTGTATGTTGGAACTCTAGGATGGGGAGGTAGCTGTGATTGGACTTATAACTCATTTTGGATGAGTATGGATTGTTTGATGTTGGATTGAGATTGGTGATTTCTCTTGGACTATTTAGACTAAGGCCATGGGTTGGTGGGCCTTAGTATGGACCCAATGATTGGTACTTGGACCTCTTAGGGAATTGTTAGAACCTTGCTCGCGTAAGGCAAGCCTAAACAGACACAGACCCGTACCTTGGTTTCCTGTGTCGGCATGAACATTCACTCAGTTGTTCTAAGCTCAACCTGTTGACTGATCATCACTGGTAGGAGCTATTTATGAGTGTTGAGTGGACTATCATGATGAGCTGTGTTTTAGACGGACGGTGTGATACCGGGTTCGGTCTCTTGAGTGATGAGTGTTTGATATTGACAAGTGATTTGTGGGGTTAGTTATCCCCAGCACTGGTTATATTTCCCTACCACGACTGTGTTCAGTATGGGAGGGCCGCGACATAATAGCCCGCAATATCCAGCTTGTGTGAATGTGTCACGTTGTGTAGATAAATTGGCTTACCTTATTTTCCTGATTTTAAATGTTTATCTTGCTCAATTGCCTAGCATTTGTACCTTTAGTATTCTTATTAATTATATTATTGTCTTTACTCTTTTGATGCATACATCCTATGTTATTTGTATACTGTAACTTGTCAGATCCTTGGATTTGACCTATTTTTGGTGCTTAGGTGTTGACTTCGATTATGAGGACGACGCACTCATCGAGGTGCCCATAGCCGAAGACTATGGATGGGGACCAGCCAACCAGGTGGGGGCTTGAGTGATTATCTTTTTTTGGGTTTGAGTGTCTTTATGTGGTGAGCAGGGAGGTAGTTTGATATGTTTATAAATATGTTCTTAATTATACATTGAAATTTAGGCTGGACTTCAGCCCTGGTGCACTTGATATATCTCTATGATACCTTATGCTTCCGCTTTGCTCTTTACACTTCCACAAATTTTAACAATTGATTATATGTCGGTCAAAAAGTTTTAAATTAGACCTCACTGCGGACCTACAATCTTGGAAGTTTCTTGATTTTTCGCGAAGTAGCGCGCTAAATTTGGGTACCTTGACGGTTCTCTCGGTATTCGGAATTGGGGCGTTACAATTTTATGGTATCAGAGCGGGCAAGTCTCTAGGAAATAAAACAGACTAGAAACTTTAGGACGTAGTGAGAATCTCGGTGTCGGGATACGTGTAAGGACGACGGATGGGGTAGAGTTAGCGTATTCCTAGGTGTTGGACTTGAATTAACACAATTTCCTTCTCTTGACAAATGTTAGGAGGTGCGGCACCACCTGGGGCGCCAGCGATCGGCGATCAGTCCGGCCACAAGCATTGCTTTGAGAGGTTTCTACAGGCCTTCCTTGTCGCATAGGAGGCCCAGGCTGCCTCACATTAGCAGCAGGTAGAGGACTTTGCGCAGTTTCAGACGCAGGTCCTAGAGGTGATCAAAAGGGTGGCCCAAGCTGCTTCAGTGGATGTACCTATTCGGGAGGCAGACCCGAACGTTATATTTGAGAAGTTCCTAATGAGGGGACCGCTAGAGTTCACCGGGACGGAGGACCCCATGGTTGTGGACGATTGGATTGTTTGTATGCAGAAGATCTTTAGAGTCTTCGAGTGTTCTGCACGCCAAAGGGTGCAGTTGGCAGCATATATGTTTCGTTGTGTGGCTGAGGACTAGTGGAGCACCATGTAGCGACCTTACGAGGCGATAGGAGATGAGGTGGCTTGGACTGCCTTCAAGACAGATTTCCTCAAGAAGTTTATTCCAGCTCATGTTAGGGAGCGTAAGCTCAGGGAGCTCCAGACTCTTGTCCAGGGTAGTATGACTGTCTATCATTACGAGCTCCGTTTCACCCAGCTGTCATGCTTCACAGAGGCATTACTTACGTTCGAGGCTGAGAGGATCCGGCGGTTTGTCAATGGACTGAGGGAGGAGATCCAGCTGAGTATGTCTTGTATCGAGCTACCTACGTACGAGGAGGCCTTGAGGAGAGCTTACTGGGCAGAGGAGCATCTTCAGCGGTTGGAGGTCACTCATCAGCAGAAACGGTTCCGGGCCGCCCCGATCAGGTAGTAGCCCGTGACCTCGCAGCGACAGCCTTTTCGGAGCCAGAGGCTGGCAGTTTAGGTGGGGTAGTATCATCAGTAGCAGCAGTATCGTGAGCCTAGAGTATGCTTTGACTGCGATGAGCGGGGGCACATATCTAGGCACTGCCCACTCCGTGAGCAGCAACTCCTGATGCTTCAGCTTCTAGCACCTTCAAGAGCTTCAGCTCCAGCTCCAGTGGCTCAGCTAGCACGTTAGGTTGCACTAGCACCTCAGCTGTAGTACCGTGCGCAGTAGAAGGCACGCGCACCTTAGCAGCCCCAAGGACAACAGCACCATTGAGGACGTCATCAGAGGCACCATTGCAAGCAGCGCCAACAGCAAAGACCCCAGGCTGCGGGTATAGCTTTTGCGCTTACGCAAGAGGACGCTGAGGCTGCAGGCAACGTCGTGGAAGGTACTCTTTCTATTAGTGATCATATTGCTAGAGTATTGCCTGATCCAGGAGCGACACATTCGTATGTGTCATTAGCTTTTGCTTTAGTCCTTGGTGGGGTAGGAGAGGAGATGCCTTGTACATTAGTTGTGTCTACGCCCGTGGGTAGGAGCGTAGTATGTTAGACTTACCACCCCAGATGCAGAGTGCAAATCGAGGAGTACATTTTGTTTGTAGAATTGATTGTACTACCCATGCATGATTTCAATGTCATTTTGGGGATGGATTGGTTGGCAAGATATCAAGCGGTGATGGATTACGTTGTGAAGACAGTTAGACTCTCCATTGATGGATCAGACGACACGATTGAGTTCGTAGGCGAAAAAAGACCGCCTAACACCCAGATGATTTTGGCATTAAAGGCTAAGAGATTGATGAAATTAGGTTGCGAAGGCTACATCGCGTTTGTCTCGGAGGACAAGCTAGCCAAAGGAGTAGAGGAGATCCCAGTTGTCTGCGAGTTCCTCGATGTGTTTCCTGACGAGATCCCGGGATTGCCTCTTGTCAGAGAGATAGACTTCACCATTGAGCTTACACCAGGCACATCACTGATTTCCAAGGCTCCTTATCGCATGACTCCGGCAGAGTTGCGAGAGTTGAAGACCCAGTTGGAGGAGTTGCTGGCCAAAGGCTTCATCAGACTGAGCATGTCATCGTTGGGTGCACCAGTGCTTTTCGTGAAGAAGAAAGATGGATTGATGACGATGTACATCAACTACCGGCAGTTGATCCATGCAACGGTGAAGAACATGTATCCTCTTCCATGGATCGACGCGTTTCAGGGTGCTCAGTACGTTTTCGAAGATAGATTTGAGATTGGGATACCATCAGCTGTGAGTCAGAGAGCAGGATGTGTAGAAGACAATGTTTCGTACAGGCTATGGGCATTATGAGTTCTTGGTGATGCCGTTCAGATTGAGGAATGTACTAGCAGTGTTCATGTCCCTGATGAACAAGATCTTAGCTCCGTACCTCGACCGCTTCACAGTTTTGTTCATCGACGATGTGTTGGACTATTCCAAGTCCAGAGAGGAGCACGAGCAGCATTTGATGACATCTCTACAGTTGTTACGGAACAACCAGTTGTACGCAAAGCTTAGCAAGTGCGAGTTTTGGTTAGAGGAAGTGGTCTTCCTCGGACATATCATCTCCAAGGATGGACTAGCAGTGGATCCAGCAAAGATTAAAGTAGTGGTGAACTGTGAGAGACCGAAGAATGTCATGGAGGTTTAAAGTTTTCTTGGTTTAGCAGGCTATTGCCGTAGATTCGTCAAGAACTTCTCTACGATTTTGGCGCCTTTGACCAAACTGACAAGGAGGGATGTACCGTTCGTATAGTCAGATGCTTGCGAAGACAGCCTCCAAGAGCTGAAGGAGAGATTGACGACAGCACTGATCTTGTCTTTGCCCACTGGGAATGGTGGATTCGTTGTCTTCACCGACGCTTCAGGGACAGGCCTAGGATGTGTTGTGATGCAGGAAGGGAAAATCATTACCTACGGATCACGCTAGCTGAAGGAACACGAGAAGAAGTATGCTACGCATGACTTGGAGCTAGCAGCGGTTGTTTTTGCATTGAAAATGTGGCGGCACTACCTCTACGGGGAAAGTTCGAAGTGCATTCGGACCACTGTAGCTTGTAGTACGTGTTCACCCAGAATGACCCCAACAACTGACAGAGGCGATGGATGGAGTACATCAAGGATTATGACTTCCCTATCAAATATCATCCGGGTAAGGCGAACGTTGTGACAAACACTTTGAGCAGGAAGATCGCCCTAATCAGCTTTCTAGCAGTAGAGGGTGTGTGGATCGATGTCTTCAGGGACTTACATATCCAGTTTTATCCTCTCAGCGACAGAGTTATGCCTACTACCATGTCCGCATGGGAACCAGAGTTGCTTGGAAAGGTCAAGGACGGCCAACGCAACGATCTCAAGCTTGTCAGAGTGATCGAGCATATTGATCAGAGGCCAGAGTTTAGATTGATTGGTGGAGTTCTCTACTATCAGGACAGATTATGTGTGCCAGATATTCAGGAGCTGAAAGACGAGATCCTAGCAGATGCGCATCACAACAGATATTCGATTCACCCAGGCAGCACCAAGATGTACCAAAACCTGAGGAACTACTACTGGTGGAACAACATGAAGAAAGAGATCGCAGGCTATGTTTCTAGATGCTTGACGTGCCAGCAGAGCAAGGCCGAACACTAGAAGCCGCCAGGGCTACTACATCAGTTTGATATACCAAAGTGGAAGTTAGAACACATTACCATGGACTTCATCGCAGGACTTCCGGTTACCAGGAGATGCCATGGTGGCATATGGGTTATCATCAACCAACTGACTAACTTTGCTCATTTCTTGCCAGTTTCGATAAGAGCAAGACTTGACGTCCTAGCTAAGTTGTAAGTGGACAAGATCGTCTCTTTGCAGGGAGTTCAAGCATCGATCGTATCAGACAGGGACCCACGTTTCACTTCTCACTTTTGGGAGAGCCTACAGCAGGCTTTGGGCACTAAGTTTAGCTTCAACACCGCCTACCATCCACAGACGGACGGACAGACTGAGCGCACCAACCAAACATTAGAGGACATGTTGAGGGCTTGTGTCTTGGATTACAAGGAGAATTGGGAAGACTGTCTACCACTTTGCGAGTTTGCCTACAACAACAACTACCATTCGAGCATTGCTTACCACTTTAAATTGGATCTCACTACGGACCAACGATCTTGGAAGTTTCCGGATTTTTCGGAAAGTAGCACGCCAAATTCGGGTACCTTGACGGTTCTCTCGGTATTTGGAATTGGGGCGTTACAAGAAACATGAAAGAAAAATTTAACAAATATTGGAAAGAGGCTCCAATTTTTTAGCTGCTACATTCGATTGTAGGTTAAAATTAAGTGGTGTAGAGCTTTTTATTCATGGAATAAATAAAAATAAGGATTATCAAGATTTAAATATTTTTTCAATTATAAGGGAAAATTACAAGCACTTTATCAATTTTGTTGTGAGCAAATGAGTACAACTGGGGTTAGTATGACCCTTTCAGAAGCCTAGCAAACGGGTGAAGCTATGTGGGATGTGTTGTATTCTTCCTGTCTACGGGCATGGCATCCAGTTCAAGCTCAAGTAACATAGGGACAGAGTTATCGTTGTATCTTGACGTTGGTGTAATACGGGTGCAGGATGCATCTAGTTTTGACATTTTAGCCTAGTTGAAGCAACAAGAAAATATTTATTCGGTGTTGGCTGCCATGACTTGTGATCTATTGACTATTTCGATGTCATCTGTAGCATCAGAACATGCTTTTAGTGTAGGTGGATGTGTGGTAGATGACAAAAGAACAAATCTAACTGAAGAAACGGTGGAGTGTTGTATTTGCCTAAGAGACTGGTATTTGGCAGATAAGAGGAAGCAAGAGTTGGCAGCAATGGAAGATTATGATCCAGCATAATACATTAGTGGACTACACATCTGATTTTTTACTTTTCCTTCATTATAATTCGTAAATATACAAGTTTTTTTATTTTTTTTATTTTTATTCTCTAAAAAGATTGTAAGGTTTTGCATGTAATCCTATTTACAAACCTTCAAGAAGTTAAGATTCAAATGGTTCTCTTCTCAGCGGAGTAAGTTGAGTTTGATCGAACCACTTAAATATCTTTATCATTCTCCATGCTTGTGTTCTAATTTTTAACTTTAATACCGAAAAGGCAAAAAAAAAAAAAAAATTTAAAGAGTCACGCCGAGCACGCCTAACATGGAGGCACGACATAGCCTAGCCCGCTCTAGGCATGGCCCGTCGAGGGCTTGACATGCCTATATGTGGGTCCCCTCGATGAATAATCAAAGCTGTTGAGAATGAGCACTCCTCATTTTGAATGGAGGTTATCTCACCGTACGATTGAACATACACATAAAAAGTTAATAAAACAACATTTTTTAGCCATGTCTTTTTTGTGTGGTCAATCTTACAGTGGGACCAACTCAATTCTAAAAAAAAAAATAAAAAATTAGGATACCCCATAATAAGTAAGTTGGTCATTTTGAATGACTCTGATTATTCATATATGGGCATGAGTGGGCCCCACCCAAAAAAGTTCCTAGCATACTCCTCTAGAAGCCATTGCAGTTACCCTGTAGAAGTTTCTTTTTTTCATTTAAAAAAAAAAACATGAAAGAGGCAGAGGGTTGGGAATAAATCAAAGCGTTGAAAAAGGTGTGCTTAGGTTGTTTTGGCAAAAAATAAAAAAAGAATTTACTAAATGGGGCTTTGCGGATGCATATCATGCGTTGGCAATGGTGCAGATAAAAAGTGAGAGCTTTCCCAACGCACACTTGTGCATCGCCAGTAGCCAAAATAATTGCCAACGCATTGTTGTGTCGCCATTAGGAAAACATGCATTGGCAAAACTTTCCCTCTTTTTTGGGGGGAATTTTTGTTGGCACCAACGTGTTTTCCACAGTTTTTACCAACGCGGTCTTACTTGCGTCTGTAAAAGTACCAATTCTCTGTGATTTTTGCCAACATAGTCCTAATATGCGTTGGAAATAAGACTTTTACCAACGTAAATTTTCACTACGTTGGTAAATAGTATTGGGAAAGGTGCAGTTTGTTGTAGATGGGGCTTTGCGGACACAAATCATGTGTTGGCAATGGTGCGGGTAAAAAGTTAGAGCTTTCCCGATGCACACTTGTGTGTTGCCAGTAGGAAAAATAATTGTCAATGCATTATTGCATCGCCATTAGGAAAACACGCGTAGGCCGAACTTTCCCTATCTTTTGGGGGAATTTTTGTTTGCGCCAACGTGTTTTCCACAGCTTTTGCCAACACAGTCTTACTTGTGTCGGTAAAAATAGCAATTCTCTGTAACTTCTTCCAACGCAGTCCAAATATGGTCGGAAATAAGACTTTTACCAACGCAAATTTTCACTGCGTCAACAAATAGTGTCGGGAAAGGTGTAGTTTTTTGTAGTGGTACTAGATATGGACTACAAGAAGAAATGCAATTATTCATTATTTAGTTTATGTTAAAGGAAATGGGAAAGGTTGTGATGAATTTGGGCACTCATGTAGCTTTACCATTGCTTGTATAGGCGTTAAAGTCCTATTCCGCTGGCATGTAAGGCGGTACAGTGCCACTTGCAAGTTTTCCTCTTGTCTAAGCGGAGGAAAATTTGCATAGCTATCCCTCTGATAAATAAGGAGTTAAAATTGCAAACCGATACTTCTTTTCCTTTTTTTAAGATCTTGGTTGGGTCACAGGTCGGGGCTTTATTGGTCCACACAGTGATGGATAGGCATGTATGATTAACGTCTATATGCAATAATACCAAATCACAACAAATATGCACTAAATCACTTGTTTGACAAACTTAGTTTACCTGTGAAGTGAAGTGAATGATTAATACAAGGGAGAACAGAAGTAAAGGTTTGGTCCAATCAAAAGGTGAGAGAGTAGCCTTTTGAATTTCTCTTTAAAATGGAAAAGTGTTTTTTCTGTAAGGGTGCTCATGGATCGGGTCGGCTTGCGTTGCGTTGGGCATGGGGTTTAGGTTATAATAGATTGGTTGTGCCTAGATTTTTTTATTTGGACTCAGTGGTTGAGATCTGGAATCCATGCCCATCACAAATATACATATATAATTATAAGGGAGGGAGTAGTAATAGGAGGACTCCAACCCATGACCTCTCACAGAAGGTTATATGACCAGACCTGTTGAGTTGGCCTAGGACATGGCAAGAAACTTATTTTTTTTTTCTATAGGTCTAACATGGGTCAAGGCCGGGCAACAACATTTCCATGCAGGCTAGGCTCAAGTCATCAATTTCAAGCCTGGTTCACTTCTAATTTAGAGGTCGGGCCTTTTTGGACATTCTTTAGCCTGGCCATGCTTGGTTGTAGCCCCTCTCCTTATATTGCCTCTTGAATTAACCCTTTACTTTACTTCACTGGCAAAGTAAGTTTACGAAATATGAAGCAATTAGTGAGTGAGAAGTGAACAAATAGGGTTGTGTCCACTCGTGATTAAATCATATAGTTAAAAATAAATATCATATGGGTTTTGGGATCGGTTCCTCACAGATGAAAAGTGAGTTTCGTTGCGGAATAGGTGGGGGCGGAATGAGCTCTCTCAAACCAAGTACATGATGGACTCAACATGAAAGAGTTTATCCAGTACGAGCATGCTTACCTCCCTTGAGGCTCAGTGTGGGTTAACCTCTCTCAATGATCTAGTCGTAACCGGACCACTTTCCATCTCTAGGATAGGCATATCCTAGTTGGCAAAAAGGTTTCTTAGTGTCTAATCTAGCTGAGCCTAACTTGTGTTTGGCCTTTTTGGTCTTCATAAAGAAAAAGGAAAACTTCTCTGATACTTTTAACTGCTATTTATCTATTATGTTTGCAGTTAACATATATTTGACTGCCCATTTAGTTATGACTACCCAACCTTTTCTTTCTTATTGCATTTGGTATTTTAGCCCTAGCATTGTACAGAGTCTCTGCTGCTCTAAAAGCGGGAATGAATTCCATGATAATTAGGTATGTGTTTAAGGGGGCATTTGGAACAAAATATGGAAGAGATTCCGCTATATTATCTGCTAGTTTAGAATGTAATCTATTCTCCTAAAAAGAAGGTGTTTGGATAACTTAGAAAGTATCTTATAATATCTCACTTTCTTCCAAAAACCTTCATATTACGTTATTTAAGGATATGCAGTATAAAATAATCTTTAAAAAATCTTTTCTAAATACGAATGGAGAGTTTGAGTAAAAACCATTGGAGAGTTCATGAGCAACCATTAATTTTATCGGCCCACAATAAGTTTTAATATTTATGAGTCCCACTATTAGATTGGCCCCACAATGATTAAAAATTTAATATGGGGTCTTATAGCTATATCACGACCACATAGCCCTTGTTAATTATCAATATTAGGTGGGTCCTACAAATGTCACGCTCGAGGCTTTCATCGTGATTACCAACATTAGGTGGATCCCATACTACCAAAATTAGCCGGGTCCCATGATTATCAAGATTGAATTGTGTGATTGTAATTATCAATTTGCCATCATTAAATGAGTCCCACTATTTGATAGCTCTTCTAGTGTTAATATGACTACCAACATCAAATAGGTCCCACAATGATTTCTCATAACAAAGCTAGATGGGGCTATTTGTGATAATCACTATTAGATGTATTATATAGTATAGTTACCAACGTTTGGTGGACCCACCTTAATTAAACAACATTGTTTGGACCTCATGATTTAAATTTAATCTTATATATATATTTTTACAATAGATGGATCCTACCATTATTATTAAAACCTATGCTTACTTATTAGTGGGTCTTGTGTTGGGTTAATTGATTATATTCTCTCCATTTCTGATTTGGTACATCATCTTGTGAGTTTTTTTTATAAATTGGCAAACATTCCAAAAGTATATTAAAATCTGTGAAGATTGCTAAACACCATAAGTGACACAATATGATAATATGACACTATTTTATTCTATGATAATGAAATCTTACAATATTTAAACTTGATATTATATCATGCATGTATCCAAACACCCCCTAAGTTTCTCATGGCTATACAGATCCTGAGATTTCCCAGCTAAACGTCTCTTTGGTTCTATGAAATATTTGATTCTCTGACGAGTTTATGCAAGGTGAAAGATTGTTACCATTAGAAACTAGAGATCATGATATCTGCGATTGAGAATGAACCTAAAACCAACAAAACCTTGATTTGAAAAAACAAAGGCCTATACTCACAAACATGCCCTAGTTGTCTACCCATCACAACTTTTTTGTGCATGTACACATCTATGTGTTTTCTTTGTTACGGTCCTAAATATAATAGGGCTTGACTTGACGCGTTCCAATAGTCCTAGGGTGTATTGGTTAGTTCCATAACATTTGGTATCAATGCCGGCCTTAACGTCTCGAACTTGAGTCGCTAAAAGGGCTTTTTTTGCTCATGTACACATCTATGTGTTGGTTTGTAATTGTCCTAAATAGGTATAGGGCTTGATTTGACGTGTTCCATCACACCTAGGGCTTATTGGTTAGGTCCGTTACATCTGGTATCAGTGCCAGCATCAACATCTCAAGCTTGGGAGTGACAGAAAGGGCCTTTCAAGTGCATGCATGTCCAATAGGAAATGCTGCCATTAAAAAAAAGAGAATTAGGATAAAGAACAAAAGGAGATGCTTCACACCTTGATTCTTTCCTTTCATGTTACAGGAGATGATGGCAAGGGGTGCTTGCAATCAACAATAAAAACCTGGCACCGCAAGTTTTTTTGTTGTTTGACCATTAAACTGGTGACGGGAGTGTTTTAGGGTTGGAAAAAATAATTCAGAACATCACACCTTATTTATTGTCCCAACTACTAGCCTTATACGAACATTTGAAACCGAACTTGCAGCTTCACCAATGATGAATACGACGACAATGCTGCAATTTGAGTTTTCCTTTTTTTTTTTTTTCTTTAATATCTAGGTCAGGGCCGGGCATGGGTCAGGGCTCGGTTCCGGATTATGATGGATGAGCATGTATGATTAAAATTTAAATGAAATAATATCTAACCAACATAAATCCCTTGTTTGGTAAATTTAATTTACCCAACCTAGGCGAGAGCCCACTTGGGCTGGGCTTAAGATTTTTATTTGTCCCGTTTAAAAGATGAGTCGGGCTTGGACTCAACTAGAGAGAGCCCGTAGCCCAGTTGGCTCGAATATAAAAAATAATTTTAAGGGAATTGGGGCCGGGGGCGGGGGGACTCAGACACATGACCTCTCATATAAGGTGAGATGACCAGACTACTTGATCTACAATCTAGGACATTATAAGAAATTATTCTTTTCCTTTTTGTTAACTAAGTTTAACTCAGAGTATGCTTAGGCTTCATCATTTCCAGGAAGGTGGGGAAGAAACTTCTGTCCTAACGAGGGCTTGGGCCAGGGTCGGGCTTCTAGTTTAGAAGTCTGGTTCGGCCTGGACATTCCTTGGACCACCCCAGCCCGTCCCATGTTCAATCCTTTTTTTTTTTTTTTCATTCATTTAGTGGCATGAGAGAGTATCTTTTTAACTCTCTTTTTTGTTAGAAGGAAATGGTGATTTTTGAGACTTGGTATTGTTTCATGTAACCCCTTTTTTATTGTCTCTTGAATGTTGACCTCCACTACACTTCACTGGTGAAGTAAGTTTACCAAATAACAAATAGTTTGTGAGTGAGAAGTGAACACATAGGATGCGTAAGGACACGTTCCTAGAAATACCTAGTGGGACCCAATTTGACCAAGTCAACCATAGGTTATCCTATTTAATAGGTGATTAGCATGAACAGTTAGTCATTTCCTATTAATTAAGCCAGTTTATAGGATTGAGGCTCTTGTGAGATTAATAGTGGTTTTCTTAGAATTAATTGACCAATTAGAGGCCTTAGTTGTAATCCTAATTATAGATGAGTTTCCCTTAGAGAGTTGTGCAATTGACCTTAGAATGACCCAACAACCTATGACCCAACTCATTAGCCCATTTATCATATGGGGGTACTCTAGTCTTTATTACCACACCTTTTCCCTCCTTTTTAGAAATCCCAATACCATAAATGACTTTGGCTCCTTTATTCTCTACCAAGTAAACATGGGCACTTTTGTCATAATAAATAGCCTACCTTTATTGCCCTTAGGCTCCTTTATTCACAACCAATCATTTGAGGATACTTTAGTCATTATATGTGAATACCTAAATTACCCTAGTCCTTATCCTTTATTTCTATTGGCAACCAAGGACCCTTGGGTCATTTTATTTTAGCATTCCCCAAATACCCTCATCCTTATCCTAAACTTACTATAGCAAAGGAGGACATTTTGGACTATAATCCAATCAACCCCTATAAAAGAAACCCCTCTTATCTCTTCCTCTCATTTCACTACAATTCCCTCCCATCTCTCCCTCTCTTTCTAAGTTAGAGATTAGGGTCTCTCTCTCTCTAGATCCTAGCCCTCCAATTACTAGAAGCAAGGGCCTCATCTATATCTAGCCATCTACAAGCTAAGGAGCTCATCTCATCTCTTAGACCTCTCTTCCTTCTCCAAGTTAAGGTAATCTGCTTCTCTCTTTCCAATTTCCTTGTAGTATAGCTCTTTCTCTTAAAGTTCTCTTTCTTATGCATTTCTCTCTTTGGGAATGGGTGTAGAGATTGTAGATTCAGCTATTGGGGTGATCTTAGAGCTATTGGAGTGAAGCCCAAGCTATTTGAGGAGATTTCTTCCTAATTAGGCAAGTAGACATGCTTAGATTCTTTAATTAAAATTGATTAATATGCTTAGATTGTTAATTACTGTCTTTTATAGTTATTTGGCATGATTTCTGTATTTAGATGGTTGATTAGATGGTATTATGCATGGATAGTTGTTCTAAGCCTTTTCTTATGTGTTATTGGCCATTGATGGATGGGAATCCCCCATTTGGAAGATCAATGGCCTATTTGTGATGAGATCATGATGAGGGAGGTGTGTTTAATGTTTGGAAGTGTTTGCTGAAGTTCTGGGATCCATTTGATGTAGTTTTGATGGAAAATGGAAGAGGGTAGAATCTTGATTTTTAGGGTTTCGTGTGTACCCGGTCGACCTGGTCACTCAGGCTGTCGACCTGGCACACAATAGACTGACCCTCAGCTGGGAGCTGAAATCACCTTCAGGGTACAGACTCAGTGTACCCGGTCGACCGGCCACACTGTAGTACCCCCACCTACTAGATGTTTGTGGAAATTCCTGCAGTTCACCCAGTCGACCGGGGGACCCTCCAGGTCGACCGGGGACACTGCAGACAGTGTTGTCCTGTCTCTCAGTTAGCTGTCCACCCCTACAGTGTAACAGGTCGACCGGAGGACCATGATGTCGACCTGGTACACTGCAGATGACCATTTTCATAGATTTGGATCCTCTTATGATTTGACCATGTGTGGGCCCCATTGACCTTCCATTTGGACTGTTTGGGATACGCGAGACACGAGTCAAGGGCTGGGCTTAACCTTGACCCGTGTAGCCACCTAAGTAGGGTCTTGGGTTGTAAATGGAACCCGATTCAATGGTTAAGGATGTCTTATGATGCTAAACACCTGCAGGAGCACCGAGGATACTTAATAAGCATCTGAGACTCCGTGATCATTGTCTTAGGTGAAGTGGGACCCTGGACCTGAAGAGAGGGGCAGCGAATACCGATGTATTTGTGATATGTGGTACTTGGTAACGGACACTAAGGCTGGCTGGTAAGTCTGAACCTTGGATGTAGGCCTCGATATATATATATATATATATATATATATATATATATATCAGGGCATTGCACTTAGGCTTTGATCCATGATCACGGTCCGTATTGGATGAGATGTCGGGGCATGGCACTTGAAATCCTGACCTGTAATATTGGGAACTTAACGGTAGATATTGATAGATGAACTGTATAATGAGATAATACTAACTAAGCGTATAGAGAAGCGGGGTTATAAGGGCATGCATTATTAGCTGTTGAGGATCACAAGGATTGATTAACTATACCCGAACTCCATGCCTCGTACCCTTGACTACTATCATCTCATAATAAGGAAAATAAGGCTATCCAGTTCGGAGTACCCCCACCTAGTGATCCGTAGGATATATGGATGTACGATTGGTCTGCCGAGGGTTATGATGCCGGCATGGACAGTAGGTACCGATGAGTGATCGAGTATCGAGACCACCGGCATTCGAACCGGGTACATGTGGATGAGTGTTGATGTTGATCTAGCACATAAGGCCAATGACTGGGACTTGGCAGTGGCTATGGATGAGTGTTGTGGTAGATCTAGCACGTAAGACCAACGACTGGGACTTGGCTGTGGCTATGGATATTGACGGACTCTTGTACGCTCCTATTCGATGTAACGGTAGCGATGGGTGGCTATGACCCCCATGGCTAATGTCCATCGATAGTTGTTGGGACAACGGCGATGAGCTGGCTCTGACCCCTCACGTCCCTTGTACTTCAACTGTGGACGTACCTTTATATGCTTTTGTGGATATATATTGGATGTATGATTATTATGTATCGTGGATGCTGTTATTTATTGTCTTTAATTGTCAACATTGTTACGATTGGATCTTACTACGATGGTTACGTATATGGTAAGGTTACTTCTTCAGGTGATCTATGCTACTTGTGACTCTGATGTGCTCATATGATTTATATGATGTATTGATGATGATGGCTTCTCTTATCTACTTGATATGATGTATCAAACATCTGTTACATAAATATCTTGATTATCGTTCATGCACTACGCTCCACACTGTTTTCCGTTGCACTTTGATATTCTATATTTCTTTTGATATACTAATCACGCAGGTACAGTTGGGATCAAGTATGGTCTTTTTCTCTATTTATTAAATATAATGTATTGCCATCTAAACATGCCTATTTGCCTGGATCATCGAGTCTGGCCCAATCCTTGGTGTTTTCAGGTATCTTCTCTTCCGCTTTCTTTGATTTGGTCGAATTGCTTGGCGGTTGATCCGTTGCCGCGGGGTTCAGAGAATGATGCAGTTGGTGCATCGAGAGGCATCTGACACTTAAATCTCTATTCTCTCATTTTCTTGTAGCTGGCTGTGTCAGCCTAGGATTGAATAGTTAGTTTAATTATAGAAAGTACCTTGTAATCCCTTAAAGTGAACTAAAATTTTAGGGCTTTGTCCAATTACTTGCTCATATGAGATTCACACTTGATTATATTATTGGACTTTTCCGCATCTCTTAGGTACTTTCCTGTAGCATCCCGAGATTCAAGGCGCCCAGATCTTGGGGCATTACAGGATGGGGTCCACATGTGATTAAATCCTATCATAAAAATTAAGTATCATCTTGGTTTTTGGGTTCAGATTCTTACAAATGAAATGTTAGTCTCATTATGGAATACTTCGAGGGAATGGGCTCTGTCAAACCAAGTCGAAGATGAACTCAATATGAAAAATTGATATAGTACGTGCCTGCGTACTTTGATTCAGGCTAAGTATGGTCAAACCTCATTGACCCAATCTGGACTGGACCACTTTCTATCTCTAGGATAGGCATATCTTAGTTAGCGAAAAAAGTTCTCATGGTTCGATCTAACCTAAGCCTAAACTGTGTTAGGCCTGCATTGGACAACCTTGGACTGTAATTTAGGCTCATGGGCTTACCTATGGAGAGGGGGCTTTTATCGTCTATATTAGAATTTGAGGGCCTTTTAGGTCTTCACAAAGTCTAAGGGGATTTTTCCATTAACATCGACTAGAAAGTAAAGGAAAAATCATCGACAACTTTGGAGAGATGTTGTTATTAAAAAAAAAAATTTGGACTGATATTTATATATTATCTTAGTATTTAATAGATATTTGAATGCTCATTTATCTTTGATTGTTTAACCTTTTCTTTATTACTGTGTTTATTATTTTAGCACATGCATTACCTAGAGGTTTTTCAAGTCTAAAAGTGAGAATGACACCCATAAAAATCGAGTATGACTCATGGGAGAAGTATATGCTTAAGCGTCTCATGGTCGTGCGCATCCTAAACTTGATTTGCACGGAGGTATCTAAGCGGTCTCGAAACTAAACATATCTTTGGTCCTATGAAATATTTGATTCTTGGATGGGTTTATATAGGGAAGAAAACAGTTACAATCAGAAAGCGGAGATCCTGATATTTGGGATTGAGAATATACCCGAAGCCAACAAAATCATGATTGCAAAGAAAAAAGTTCGGAAAACGACTATATTGATAATCCAGGTTTGATTGATTTGGTACTACAATGAAAGACCTCTACATTGAAAATCAAGAGAAATTTGGATTTATTTATTTACCTTCCAAAAAAGAAAAAAAATAAAAAATTTTAATATTTCTTGATAAAGAGGATTTCTGTTTCATATTGTATATATAGTATCCTGCTGCAATGATATTATGTCCAATCCCTAATGTGATAAGGCCTAAAGCATTCTAAGTGGGCCCCATATATATTCTCTATGAGCGATCATACGCTTTATTGGCAATGTGGATGGAATAAAAAGGTCCAATGGGACCACTTGTTATCTCACCTTAGCCATTCTTTGATTAATCCTCACAATATCGCTCTCTGGCCCGATTTCGACTCATCCAATATCTTTATCTTCTTCCCTTCCTTTGAGGTGGGTCCCAATAGTGATCTTACTTTGTGATGCAGATCTTCTAATCAATGGTCGGTAGTCTTTGAATAACAGTGGGCCTAAACACTGCTGAGTTTGACTTTGACCACCTACTTTATTCACATCTTCGAGTCCTATTTACAGTGAACCCAATTCTCTTGTTGGATCCCTATAAATCCATTAACCAAGCCACTTTTGAAATCTAAACTGCTTGAAATCACACCTTTTTCCTTGAATGACACTGTGACAAATCTCGATCTAGTTGAGACTGATTCTATGTCACTCGAAGTGAGATTTAAAAGGAACGGAAGCTCCACGTTCAAAATAAATGCCTTCTAGATATGAGACATATTGGATCCTCTGGTGCAACCATTACATGGTAACATTATAGCAGTTTCCTCAAACTCCTCCATGGGCTCACGCATCTATAGTTTAGATTGTTCAAGATGGATCCCATCGCATCCGCGGATGAATCCTAAAGCTTTAACCCAAAATGTGTGGGTTGTTATGTTTTCATTATATATATATATATACTATCGTGTACTCTCATCTAATGATAAAGAAGCTACCCTACAAGAAGGATCACCAATTATGGGAAGAGGATCCCCTGTTTCGTCCAAACAGGGGAGCCCTGTTTGGACGAATCAGGGGCCGCCACATGCGGGGGCGGAGGAAAGAGAAATGCACTTTTTCTTTCCTCTGCCCCCCCTCCGCCCTCGCGCTGGAGGCCTCTGTTTCGTCCAAACAGGGGATCCGGATCCCCAATTATGTATAGTTACTTTATCGTTGGGACTCGGTACACATGTTTGATCTCTATGCCACAGAGAACTTGATTACCTGGTAATGGGATGCTTCCTAAATTTGTAGTTCACCTAGTTATAGTAGGAATGCCGCATATCCTATTTCTTATAGAGAATATGAAGGCCCGTGTCTACTGCCAAATTCACTTTGCTACTGTGATTTTCTTCTCATTGGTCATTAGATGGAAGTTCACTAGATATGGACAACAAGAAGAAATGAAACTATTGATTATTTAATTTTATGTTAAAGGAGATGGGAAGGGTTGCGATACGTTTGGGCACTCATGCGGCTTGTATATGCGTTAAAGTCCTGTTGAGTTCATGAATTTGCACATTTACGCATCATTTTAGGATGAATTAGGGGTTTAATTAGGTGAATTGCATCATTATTCATCTAATTCCATCATTTCATGCATTTTCACATAGGAACCTGAATTTTCATACTTTTCATACATTTTCTGCATTAACTTAGACTGTGTTGCAAATTTTCTCTGAAGAGTCCCAGTTGGAGTAGAACTCTGTCCGGATGGGTCCCGCTTCAATATGAGATCTTCAGTATTTGATGTGTTGAATTAGAATATGCAGAAAATGAGAATTGCATGCCACTATCACAGAACCCACTTTCAAGCACACATAGTCATCATGGGCCTTGCATTGTTGAATTGAAGCTTGAAAAAAAGTAAATTGAAGAATTCACCACGTGGACCCCACACACAAGCCATATGAAAAATTAATCAAAGGAGGGGTCCACTCATCATTTCAGTTGAAGAATCTTAACTACGGTAGAAGACTTCTCATAGGGCCTAGTACTGTTCAAACAGATGAAATGTCCCACATGGTAGGGTCCGCAGTAGTTGCAAATTTGAAATTATTAATGGATAATTCAAAGAGTATCATTCTAATTGGAACAAAAGAAGAAGAGTTTGAATCACCCACATTTGATGTCTCTTCAAAATGAAAGTTGTACAGAGATAGAATTCGTTGCAAATCAAAATTTAAAAGTTAATCCCGTTTTTCTTAGGACAACTCATCTTCAAATGGACATAACTTTCAATCCGACAGTCGGATCGATAAAATTTACCTACCGTTGGAAAGCTTATTTAGATTAGATATTCGTGGAATCTACGAATGTGTAAACAAGATCTATATTGAGAAAGTTATCGGTCCGGAGATTTTCATGTTCATTTTTAGACGAGATTGCAATTAAATCCACACTGTTGATAATTATTGTTGCACATCCCTTGTGGGACCCCATTTGAAGATTAGCCAAGCCACCCAGAGGTTTTCAGAAGCTTACACCTCATTCAAATTCAAAAAGAATAAGAGATATACCTTATCAATGAAAATAAATCAAATCTGCAGAGAAGGTGTCCAGATTCAATATATCTATAATATAATTGGAGATATAAAAGGAACCAAAAGGTAGCATACAGGAGAGACATTCCTCCCTTGGACGTCCATAATTAGTCTCTCTCATCTTTCTCTTCTTTCTCTAATTAATAGAATTTAAGAGTTATTTTGGGTATTCTGGGGCCCTATTCCAGAACTAGGTTAGAAGAGGTGAGAGAAAATTGTAATTGCCAAGAAGTTCTGAATGAAAATCATATCTTTTGCAATGGAGGAGTAGATCCTTGGATCAGAGTGTCAGATGAAGTTATGGTTTTCTCATCGTTAATCTATGTGATATTTTTGTCTCTTGCGTATTGATTATAAAATTAAATCTGCCTTCTGTCATTGACAACCTATGTTATTCAATTTTTTATTTGAACAATGCTTTAATCATGTATGTTTTCTTAATAGATTATTCTTAAATTGAAATTCTTTGATAATCTATCTTTGATTAATATGTGATAGTTAGTTAAGTTCATAATTTCATTAGGTGAAGGAGATTTTTTCCTTAAATAAATTATGAAAAATTGTGCCCTTAGATAGAGAAATTATCCGAATCCGAAACATTGATTTGTTTATGATTTGAAGAATTTTGTGGACAAATTTATTTTATCCATTGCATAGAATGATGGTGGAACTACTTAATGGATTCATGATATTCTGATCTGCATTTTTTCATATTTTATTGCTGCACTCTAGATCTAGCATTTTCTCAATCTTATTATTGTTGTTCTTTCTTTATTCTCTTGTCATTATCATTAATAAAAAAAATTAGATTTTGAATTTTAACTTAGTAGTGCTCCCTGTGGGATTCGACCTGTACTTGCCACTGTCTCAAAAGGACAGTCGTGCACTTGCAGTATTAAAAGATTGAATTTAAATTCACATCAAGTTTTTGGCGCCGTTGCTGGGGAGCCAAATCTGAGTTTTTGTTAAACATCTGATTTTTTTTTATATTTTTATTAGATTCATATGCATTAATTATTTAGTTATCTAATTTGCATTAGTAGTGTTCCTTGCAATTAGTATTAGTTAGTATTTCACTTTGCTAATTTTTCAGACTTTTTTGATTTTTTTGATATTTTTTATAATTAATTGAATTTTCGGAATTAATAATAAATAAAAAAAACCAATTTTTTTGAGGGATTTATTTTAATTCCGATTTTAGTAAATAAAAATAAAAAAAATAATTTTATATTGGTTTAACTAATTTCATGATTAGATTAGGATTAGAAAGATAGAGTTTAAAATCTTTAGGACTAGTTATTTTGATTAATATGCTAACCCTTGAATTCTGAAATTAGGTAGTTGGAAATTTTAAAATTCCATCTCTTAAGTTGTTTAGATTAGTTAGAGTTTTAAAATCTGAAATTTGAATTGGATAAGATTGGATTTCTTATAATTGAAAACTTTTTGTAAACTCTAACCATATCTGGACACTTGTTTGGATAATTTAGAATTTCCAATTTTTTTTATTTTGTAGATAGAATTTTTGATTTGTTTCAGTAACTTAGAATCCACTTTGGATAGAGTTTTTATTAACTTGGTGTCTTTTGAATTATCTTATTTTTTTTTATTAAGATAAGATAGAATTTTGAGTTGATTTGTTTACTTAGGATTTACTAACAAGAGTTTCTTTTGAATATGTTACCTTGGTAAGAGGAGAGTTGCACAAAATTAGGAAACTGCGTGGATTTTCTCTTAGCAAACAAGTTGCTCTCATAATTGCTAAAAATAAAGTGCTCTTAGAATTGTAAAATTTGCCGAAAAAAGAGGTTAAGCTTATACAGTTTAAGGATTAGCGTGGGCCCGTTATAAGAGTTTCTAATCTTTACCCCTCGAATCTTTTACTCGCTAGTGGGGCTTGGGTGATTTAAATTTAAGCAAGTATGATTGTGTGATTGACACACCAAGTAAGCTGGACCCCACACACTTAGTCAAGGGCAATCTATTCAGCTCATACAAAAGGCGGTAAAGTGGCATTTGCAATGAATAGCGTTAAAGGCCCCCATTTGCAAGCTTTCCTACCGTTTGAGAGGAGGAAATCTTGCATTTGCAATTATTCTGCTAGTACATAAGGGGTAAAGTACACTTACAAGTTTTCCTCCCGTCTGAGTGGAGGAAAACTTGCATAGCTATCCCTCTAAACATAAGGAGATAAATTGCAAACCGACACTTCTTTCCTTCATTTTAGATCTTGATTGGGTTATAGGTCTGGGCTTTGGTCCACACAATGATGAATGGGCATGTATGATTAACGTCTGAATGCAATAATATCAAATCACAATAAATACACACAAAATCAATTGTTTGGCAAATTTAGTTTATCCTTGAAGTGAAGTGAATGGTTAATACAAGAGAGAACAAAAGTAAAGGTTTGTCCAATCAAAAGGTGAGAGAGTAGCCTTTTGAATTTCTCTTTTAAATGGAAGAGTGCTTTTTTGTAAGGTACTCATGGATCGGGTTAGCCCGCGATGAAGGAGTGCACAAAAAAATTGTCGATCCGTAAAACCGATTCGATTCGATCCGATCCATGGATTTTTAATCGAACCGAAGGTAAATGATTGGTGATGGTAATTCGTTAGCAACGGATCGGTGACGGATTTCACCCTCAATCCGCGGATTCAATCCGATTCGATCCGTTGACATTAAATATAAATAAAAAAAACTTTAGGGGTCTAAATATAAGTTAAGAGGTCTAAATATAAAAGAAAAATAAACTTCAGGGTCCAAAATGTAATTCACTTTTATATATAAGTATAACAAATGAAACCTTAGACCAAATTTCACTCTAGCCATGAGAGCATGCTCTTCAGATTTTCTTTAACATTAGATTCAACGGATTGAATAGATTAAACCGATCCAATCCGGTACTCCACAGATCAGATCGGATCGGTTTTTAATAGCCACGGATTTGTGACTAATTCCAAATCCATCAATCTATAGGTAATGGATTGGTGACGGATTTGGCCTAATCCGCACCAATCCGATCCGTGTACCGCGATGGGTCCGGCATGGGGTTTTTGTTATAATAGATTGGTTGTGCTTAGATTCTTTTATTTGGCCTCTGTGATTGAGATCTAGAATCCCTGCCCATCGTATATATATATTAATATATATATATATATATATATATATATATATAAGGGAGGGAGTAGTAATAGGGGACTTAAACCCATGACCTCTCACATAAGGTTATATGATCAGGCCAGTTGAGTTGGCCTAGGACATGGCAAGAAACTCATTTTTTTTTCTATTAGTCTAACAAGGGTTAGGGTCGGGCTACAACATCTCAATGGGGCTAGGCTCAAGTTAGCAACTTCAGGCCCGACTCAAGCTTGGGCCAGGCTTAGGCTTGTAATTTAGAAGTTGGGTCGTTTTGGACATTCCTCAGCCTAGCCAAGCTTGGTCCATCAATGGCCCAAGTTTCTCTTGCCTTCCAGTAGCATGTGAAAGTATCTTTTTAGCATTTTTTCTTGTTAGAAGGAAGAGGTGATTTTCGAGATTTAGTATTTTTTTATTTAACCCCTCTCCTTATATTGTGTCTTGAATTAACCCTTTACTTCACTTCACTGGCAAAGTAAGTTCATGAAATATGAAGCAATTAGTGAGTGAGAAGTGAACAAATAGGCTCGTCTCCACTAGTGATTAAATCAAACGGTTAAAAGTAAATATCATATGAGATTTAGGGATCAGTACCTCACAGATGAAAAATGAGTTTCATTGTGCAATAGGTGGGGGTGGAATAGGCTCTCTCAAACCTAGTACGGGATGGAGTCAACACGAAAGAATTTATCTAGTATGGGCATGCTTACCTCAATTTAGGGTCAGTGTGGGTTAACCTCTCTCATTGATCTAGTCTTAATCGGACCACTTTTCATCTCTAGGATAGGTATATCCCAGTTGGCAAAAAGGTTTCTCAGGGTCAGATCTAGATGAGCCTAACTTGTGCCTGGCCTTTTTGTTCTTCAGAAAGTCAATTGGGATTTTCTTGTTAAAATCCTCTATAAAGAAAAAATAAAAATTCTCAGATAATTTTGACTGCTATTTATCTATTATCTTTGCAGTTAACATATATTTGACTGCCCGTTCAGTTATGATTGTCAAACCTTTTCTTTCTTATTGCATTTATTATTTTAGCCCTAGCATTGCACAGAGTCTCTGCTGTTCTAAAAGCGAGAATGAGTTCCATGATAATTAAGTATGTGTTTAAGTTTCTCATGGCTTTGCAGATCCAGAGATTCCCAACCTAAACGTCTCTTTAGTTCTATGAAATATTTGATTCTCTAATGGGTTTATACAAGGTGAAAGATTATTACCATCAGAAACTGGAGAACCTGACATTTGCGATCGGGAATATACCTGAAACCAACAAAACCTTGATTTGAAAAAAGAAAGGCCTACACTCGCAAACATGCCCTAGTTGTCTACCCATCATAACTTTTCCATGCATGTACACATCTATGTGTTTTCTTTCTTACAGTCCTAAATATTATAGGGCTTAATGTGACGCGTTCCAATAGTCGTTGGGCATATTGGTCAGTTACATAACATTTGGTATCAACGCCAGCCTCAACGTCTCAAGCTTGAGCCATTGAAAGGTCCTTTTCTGCGCATGTACACATCTATATGTTGTTTTGTAATGGTCTTAAATAGGTATAGGGCTTGATTTGACGCGTTTCATCATACCTGTTAGGTCCACCACAGTTATGGACTTATTGTTATAATAGAGTGGTTGAGCCTAGATTCTTTTATTTGGACTCTGTGATTGAGATCCAGAATCCCTGCCCATTGTAAATATATATATATATATATATATATATATATATATAAGGGAGGGAGTAGTAATAGGGGGACTTAAACCCATGACCTCTGACAGAAGGTTATATGACCAGGCCAGTTGAGTTGGCCTAGGACATGGCAAGAAACTCATGTTTTTTTTCTATAAGTCTAACAAGGGTCAGGGTCGGGCTACAACATCTCGATGGGGCTAGGTTCAAGTTAGCAACTTCAAGCCCGACTCAAGCTTGGGCCAGGCTTAGGCTTGTAATTTAGAAGTCGGGTCGTTTTGGACATTCCTCAGCCTAGCCAAGCTTGGTCCATTAGTGGCCCTAGTTTCTCTTGCCTTCCAGTAGCATGTGAAAGTATCTTTTTAGCATTTTTTTTTTGTTAGAAGGAAGAGGTGATTTTCGAGATTTAGTATTTTTTTTATTTAACCCCTCTCCTTATATTGTGTCTTGAATTAACCCTTTACTTTACTTCACTAGCAAAGTAAGTTCATAAAATATGAAGCAGTTAGTGAGTGAGAAGTGAACAAATAGGGTCGTCTCCATTAGTGATTAAATCAAACGGTTAAAAGTAAATATCATTTGAGATTTAGGGATCAGTTCCTCACAGATGAAAAATGAGTTTCATTGTGCAATAGGTGGGGGTGGAATGGGCTCTCTCAAACCTAGTACGGGATGGAGTCAACATGAAAGAATTTATCTAGTATGGGCATGCTTACCTCAATTTAGGGTCAGTGTGGGTTAACCTCTCTCATTGATCTAGTCTTAATCGGACCACTTTCCATCTCTAGGATAGGTATATCCCAGTTGGCAAAAAGTTTTCTCAGGGTCAGATCTAGATGAGCCTAACTTGTGCCTGGCCTTTTTGTTCTTCAGAAAGTCAATTGGGATTTTCTTGTTAAAATCCTCTATAAAGAAAAAAGAAAAATTCTCAGATAATTTTGACTGCTATTTATCTATTATCTTTGCAGTTAACATATATTTGACTGCTCGTTCAGTTATGATTGTCCAACCTTTTCTTTCTTATTGCATTTATTATTTTAGCCCTGGCATTGCACAGAGTCTATGCTGGTCTAAAAGCGAGAATGAGTTCCATGATAATTAAGTATGTGTTTAAGTTTCTCATGGCTCTGCAGATTCAGAGATTCCCAACCTAAACGTCTCTTTAGTTCTATGAAATATTTGATTCTCTAATGGGTTTATACAAGGTGAAAGATTATTACCATCAGAAACCGAAGACCCTGATATTTGCGATTGAGAATATACCCGAAACCAACAAAACCTTGATTTGAAAAAAGAAAGGCCTACACTCGCAAACATGCCCTAGTTGTCTACCCATCATAACTTTTCCATGCATGTACACATCTATGTGTTTTCTTTCCTACGGTCCTAAATATTATAGGGCTTAATGTGACGCGTTCCAATAGTCGTTGGGCGTATTGGTCAGTTACATAACATTTGGTATCAACGCCAGCCTCAACGTCTCAAGCTTGAGCCACTGAAAGGGCCTTTTCTGCGCATGTACACATCTATGTGTTGTTTTGTAATGGTCTTAAATAGGTATAGGGCTTGATTTGACGCGTTTCATCATACCTGGGACTTATTTGTTAGGTCCACAACATCTAGTATCAATGCCCGCGTCAATGTCTCGAGCTTAGGAGTGACAAAAAAGGCTTTTCCCGTGCATGCATGTCCAATAAGAAATGCCATTAAAAAAATGAGAAATAGGATAAAGCAAAAAAGGAATGCTTAACACCTTGATTCTTTCCTGTCATGTTACAGGAAATGGTGGCAAGGGGTGCTGCAATCAACAATAAAAATTGTGCATTGCAAACATTATTGTTGTTTGATCATTAAACTAGTGCCCGGAGTGTTTTAGGGTAGGAAAAAAATGATTCAGATCATTACGCCATATTTACTATCCCACATGCTAGCCTCATACGGATATTTGAAACCGGACTTGCGGCTTCATCGCTGATGAATACGGCAGCAAAGCTGTAAGCTGATTTTTTTCTCTTTTTTTTAACTCTGGGTCGGGTCATGGGTCAAGGCTTTGTTCCAGACTATAATGGATGAGCATGTATGATTAATATTTAAGTGAAATAATATCTAATCATGATCAATCCTCTGTTTGGTAAATTTACTTTACCCAACCTAGGCGAGCCCGCTTGGGCTGGGCTTAGGGTTTTTATTTGGCCCGTTTAATAGATGGGTCGGGCTTGGACTCAACTTGAGAGATCCCGCAGCCCAGCTGGACCGAATACAAAAATAATTATAAGGGAGCTTGGGCCGGGGGCGTGGAGACTTAGTCACATGACCTCTCATAAAAGGTGATATGAACAGACTAGTTGACCTACAACCTAGGACATTATAAGAATTTTTTTTTCCTTTTTTCTTATTTAGGTTTAGCTTAGAGTTTGCTTGGGCTTCATCATTTCCAGGCAGGCCATTCTTGTGTAAGAAACTTCTGGCCCAACCTGGGCTTGGGCCGGGGTCGGGCTTTTGGTTTAGAAGTCGGACCGGGCCTGCCCAGCCCGTCCCATGTACAATCCCAGTTTTTATTTTTTATTTTTTTTATTTTTTTTATCATTTAGTGGCATGAGAGAGTATCCTTTTAACTCTCTTTTTTGTTAGATGGAAATAGTGATTTTTGAGATTTGGTATTGATTCATGTGATCCCTTTTTTTGTTGTCTCTTGAATTGACCTTCACTTCACTTCATTGGTAAAGTAAGTTTACCAAATAGCAAATAGTTTGTGAGGGAGAAGTGAACACATAGGATGGGGTCCACATTTAATTAAATCCTACTGTCAAAAATCTATATCATCTTTGTTTTTGGGATTGAAAACTTACAAAAGAAATGTTAGTCTCATTATGGAATATGTAGGGGGAATGGGCTCTGTCAAACCAAGTAGAAGATGAACTCAATATGAGAAACTGATACAGTACGTGCCTGCGTATACTTTAATTCAGGCTGAGCATTGTGAAACCTCATTGACCCAATCTAGATGGCACCACTTTCCATCTCTAGGATACGCATATCTCAGTTACCGAAAAAGCTTCTCATGGTCCGACCTAACCCGAGCCTAAACTATGTCAGGCCTACATTGGAAAACCTTGTGGTCTAATTTAGACTCATGGGCTTACTTGTGGAGGGGGGGCCTCTATCGTCTATATTGGAATTTGAGGGCCTTTTAGGTCTTCACAAAGTCTAAGGGAGTTTTCCATTAAAATCGTCTTGAAAGTAAAGGAAAAATCATTGACAACTTTTGAGAGCTGTTGTTATTAAAAAAAAAAAAAAAAAACCAAATTGGACTCATGTTTATCTATTACTTTTGTAGTTAACACATATTTGATTGCTCATTTAGTTTTGATTGTTTAACCTTTTCTTTATTATTGTATTTATTATTTTAGCCCATGCATTGCATAGAGGTTTTTCTAGTCTAAAAGTGAGAATGACACCCATAAGAATCGAGTATGACTCATGGCATAAGTATATGTTTAAGTGTCTCATGGCTGTGCCCCTCCTAAACTTGATTTGCATGGAGATATTCAAGCAGTCTTGAAACTAAACATATCTTTGGTCATATGAAATATTTGATTCTTGGATGGGTTTATACAAGGGAGAAAACTATTACAATCAGAAAATAGAGATCCTGATTTCCGGAATTGAGAATATACCTGAAGCAAACAAAATCTTGATTACAAAGAAAAACGCTAAAAAAAACAACTATATTGATAATATGAGTTTGATTGGTTTGGTACTACAATGAAAGACCTCTACATTGACAATCAAAAGAAATTTGGATTTATTTATTCACCTTCCAAAAAAGAAAAAAAAAATTTAATATTTCTTGATAGAGAGGATTTCTATTTCAAATTATATATATAGTATCTTGTTACAGTGATATTAGGTCCAATCCCTAATATGATATAAGACATAAAGCATTCTAAGTGGGCCCCATATATATATATATATATATATATATTCTCTGTGCACGATCATACGACTTATATGCAATGTGGATGGAATAAAAAGGTCCAGTGGGGCCACTTGTTGTCTAACCTTTGCCATTCTTTGATTAATCGTCACAAAATCTCTCTCTTGCCCAATTTTGACTCATCCAATATCTTTCTTTTCTTCCCTTTCTTTGAGGTGGGTCCCACTAGTGATCTTACTTTATGATGCAAATTTTCTAATCAATGGTCGGTAGTCTTTGAATAACAGTGGGCCTAAACACTGCTGAGTTTAACCACCTACCTCAATCACATCTTCGAGTCCTATTTACTGTGATCCCAAATTCTCTTATTAGATCCCTATAAATCCATTAACCAAGCCACTTCTGAAATATAAACCGCTTGAAATCACACTTTTTCCCTTCAATTGGCACCGTGACAAATTTCGATCTAGTTGAGACTGATTCTATGTCACTCGAAGTGAGATTTAAAAGGAACGGAAGCACCACGTTCAAAATAAATGTCTTCTAGATATGAGACAGATTGGATTCTCTGGTGCAACCATTACATGGTAACATTGTAACAATTTCCTCAAACTTCTCCATGGGCCCATACATCTATAGTCTAGATCGTTCAAGATGAATCCCGTCCCATCCACGGATGAATCCTAAAGCTTCAACCCAAAATGGGTGGGTTGTTATGTTTTCATTTTTTTATATATAATATCATGTACTCTCATCTAATAGAAAAGAAGCTACCCCACAAGAAGGATAACCAATTATGTATAGTTACTTTATCATTGGTACTCGGTACTCATGTTTGATCTCTATGCCACATAGAACTTGATTACCTGGTGAATGGGTTGCTTCCTAAATTTGTAGTTCACCTAGTTATAGTCTATTCAAAGGAATGCAGCATATCTTGATTCTTTCATTTCATGTTATAAAGAAAATTAAGGCCCGTGACTACTGGATCGAGTCGGGTGCTCATGGATCGGGTTAGCCCGCGATGGGTCGAGCATGGGGTTTTTGTTATAATAGATTGGTCGTGCCTAGATTGTTTTATTTGTACTCAAAGGTTGAGATCTGGAAATCCCGCCCATCGCAAATATACATATATATTATAAGGGAGGGAGTAGTAATAGGGGGACTCAACCCCATGAGCTCTCACAGAAGGTTATATGACCAGACCAGTGGAGCTGGCCTAGGACATGGAAATAAAATCATTTTTTTTTTGTTCTGGTAGTCTAACATGGGTCAGGGTTGGGCTACAACATTTCCATGTAGGCTAGGCTCAAAACAGTAACTTCAAGCCCGACTCAAGCTTGGGCTAGGCTTAGGCTTCTAATTTAGAACTTTTTTGGACATTCCTCCACCTAGCCATGCTTGGTTCATGAATGGCCCAAGTTTTTCTTGTCTTCCAGTGGCATGAGAAAGTATCTTTTCAGCATTTTTTTTGCTAGAAGGAAGAGGTGATTTTCGAGATTTAGTATTTTTTTTATTTGACCCTTTTCCTTTTCCTTGCCTCTTGAATTAACCGTTTACTTTACTTCACTGGCAAAGTAAGTTCACGAAATATGAAGCAGTTAGTGAGTTAGAAATGAACAAATAAGGTGGTGTCCACTCATGATTAAATCATACGGTTAAAAATAAATATCATATGGGTTTTTGGGATCCGTTCCTTATATGAGATGAAAAGTGAGTTTCGTTGCGGAATAGGTGGGGGCGGAATGGGCTCTTTCAAACCAAGTACATGATGGACTCAACACGAAAGAATTTATCCAGTATGGGAATGCTTACCTCAATTTAGGCTCAGTGTGGGTTAACCTCTCTCATTGATCTAGTCTTAACCGGGCCACTTGCCATCTCTAGGTTAGGCATATCCCAGTTGGGGAAAATGTTTCTCAGGGTCTGATCTGGCTGGGCCTAACTTGTGTGTGGCCTCTTTTGTCTTCATAAAGTCTATTGGGATTTTCCTGTTAAAATCCTCTAGAGGGAAAAAAAATGAAAAATTCACAGATACTTCTGGTTGCTGCTATTTATCTATGAAGTTAACATATACTAGCAGCAAAGCCCCATGCTAAGCCTAGGGCCAAAATTGAAGATATGTAAAAATTTAAGAATTTTTAAATATAATTAATAAAAAGTGAATCTAAAATGATATATTATAAAGAATAGATGAAAGGAATTATATTATGATGGATTATAAAATCCACTAAAAATAATATCTTTATTTTTTAAAAGAAAATCCCTAGAAACAGAAGGAAAAACCATATGCTAGTGGCTTTGGGAAAAAAAAACCCTAACAAATTAATAAAAATAAGATCTTGCTCTCCTTGAAAAAAAATGTATAAAAAAACCCCAATAAAATTCACAAAATGTGATTATAATCTATTTGAAAAACAAAATCCAAAAAATTAAAAGGAATGAAAATGCCCAATATAATGGATAATAATATGATTGTCACGTCTTAGAAAAAAAACTAACAAAGCCCACAAACATTATTTGAGATCTTACTTGCAATCTCAGTTGTATTGTACCCAGCTTGGATTGAATTTTGATTCTTACAGAATAATTAGTTGTGATGATTTGATTAGACTTCTTTGACCCTTAATTTCTACTTATAAATCCAAAATTTGTTTGAATATGTAGTGGCAAACATTTATTGGATTTTGTATTAATTAGTGTACCTTTGCGCGTGTGTTGGTGTGGGTGGTGTGAAGTTTGCTTGGCATCACCCAACATCTTAATACAAAAGAGGTTATCTAGTTTGTAAATGGGCTGGACTAGGGCCTCAGTTTCAGGCCTGTGAACTGTCTTAGGAGGAATACCCCCAGAAATTAAATTAATCGGGCTTAGACTTAGATATATTTCGGCCCCCATCGGCCCATCCACTCCCCTCCTTTGTCAAGCCTTTCTCGATTGACAGTGAGGTACCTAACTTAATCGGTTTGGATTGTACATTAATATTAACATGAAAAACTGCACCTTTGAGAGTGTGGAAGGTTACTAATGTGGCAACATTGCTTGGGGTTGCTTTGAACTACTATTTTTAAATTATTTTTACAGGTATTTAACCAAACTTACTACATATGAAGAGAATATTAATAAAAATTTATCAGTGCCATCTTGAAAATGTATCAAGATGTGATAATAAGAATTAGCCGCTTGCTCTTGCAGTTAGTCTTAGCAGCTTATTCCTGCAATTAGGAATTTAAAATTGCATATATAAATCAACAACCCTAAATAAATGACTCAAAGCATCAAGTAAGAAAGAATAAAAGAAAAGTAAAATTCTTACTAAAAAAATAATAAACTCACCTTCATTTTAAAATAAGCAGACTTGTATACCTTGAATATATTTTCCTTCATTCCACAGTTGCAATGAACACAAAATTAAGTAGGTCCTAGAGTTGTGGATTAGAAATAAATCAACTGCTATTAGAAAGATACATGGCAATGAGGACACTAATTACCCGTCCTAAAATTAAGGATGCATTTGTTTTTCCTTGATTAATTTAGAGTAATTTGAATTCAAAGGTTCTAATTTTGTTAATTTAAACGGGATTATGTTTAGGTGCAAAACATATGATTTGGACTCTATTAAGAAGCAACATTGGGATGCTTTCTGATTGCATGGCTAAAAAGTATCCATCGAGGCCTACCTATTAAAATTTTAAGGGTTTGAGGACCAACTTCATTAGTCGTTCGACTTAGGGATATTTATGATCAGTGAGGGCCCACCTATTGAAAAAACCCAAGGTTTTGAGGACCCAACATCATTAGTCATTCAATCTAGGAAAAATTGTGACCACTGGCTCGGACTCAGGGGGCACAAATCTTTGGTTCCAATCCTCGTATGCACTTTGACAGGTGTTGGGCTCACTGACCCAAGCGGGCAAGGACAATTGGACTGGCTAAGAGTTAGAGTTAGACCCTCGACATATATGTTCTATCCCTCCCAACCGTTGGATTGGAGATGATCATATAATAGAGAAATGACATATAAATCATGAGATCATCCCCTCCACTTTAAAATCACCATTAAATTTAAATCATGATTAGAATAATGATGGTCATTCACCGATTGGAGTACTATATATATGTTCCTCATTTCAAGGGATGTATAAGTTGACACGTGCTCAACAATTAGCCCATCCAATGATGAAGGGGATCTCAATGAATTAATGAAGATTTAAAATGATAGGTTTGGAGAGAGGTTATATCTATAATCATGTATATTAAGTAAGGAATGAGAGTTTGTAGGGAGATTTTTATGAGATTTGTTTGGGTTGAGATTTTAGGGGAAGAGACTTGATTGAGAGGAGTCTATAAAGGCTTTGCCTTTTTTTTTTTTTTTTTCATTTTTTTTCTTTGAAAGGAGAGACTTTTTTAGGGATGACGTGGCACCCCTCTCACAGCCCTCATCCCCTTTTGCTTTAATATATATGACTAGTGTAAAAGGCCCATGCCCAGCATGGGCCAAAAAAAAGGAAAAAAATATAACATGGACACATGATTGGACCATGTTATTTAGTGAATTAATCTAAAATTTAGGTGTGGCAAAAGTTGATCCTGCTGCATACTAATATAACCATGTTCAAACAATTAGTAGAAGTCCGAAATTTAAATGTTATATTAATTTTAGATACTCTACCTTTACAAATGGAAGCAAGTTATTTAGACCAGCATCAACATGAGAATCATCATCGAAGCCTACAAATGTAAATATAAAAACTCTGATAAGTGGAGCATACTCCAGCTTTGAAAATGGAAGCAAGTTATTTGGACCATAATCATTGTCATGACCACCATCATCAAAGTCTATATATAGAAATATAATCATCCTAGGTTGACATATTTTTGATACACCCTACTTTGATTTTAAGGAATGTGGCCTACCTATGATCGATCATATCTTCACAAACACCTAACCTTTCATAATTTGAGAGACACTCCAAATTGATACTAAACTTGAACATTAGCCCTAATAGGTTATAAAGATTGGGTGTGCCACATGTCATTCAGAGACCCCAAAAGGAAACTCCAAAAGACAGGGCATGAGCCGAAAAAGAAAAAAAAAAAAAAAATTCCAATATAAAGGCAATATCTGCACATATCAAAGAAACCCAATTGAAAGAGAAATGCATACATTTATAAGATTTGTGAGGTCTCAAGGTCTCATTTAGATATTTTGCATGGTCCCGGGTGGGCCCCACTATTTATATCTATATTTATCCTGCATTGCAAATGGATAGTTCAAAACAAAATATTAGGATACATAACTGTTGATTTAGGACTTCAATAAAGAGTTTTCATTGCACAAAAATCCACTATGGATCCTATTCATAAGTAAGGCAACAACTAGATTAATGTAGATCGTACTTATTGGGTCGTGAAAGGGCACTTATTTTTTGCTCAATGTGCACTGTATTCTGCTTCTCAAGACTCAACACAGTTGATGCTCATGGATTGATGGTCCATACCATAGATATCATGGCCCTCAGATTGTACATGTGGGCATATTGGACCTGCGCTATACAGATTATTCACACGTTTCTTATGCATTGGATTACTTCATAGGAGAAAACAATGGATGGATCTAGGCCTAGGGTCACATGCCCACTGGAGTCTTATATGTCCAATTGCATTTACATTTATATTTATCGTGTAATACCATATCCATACCCAAAAAAATAATATCAATAAATAACTATATGCACACCATATAATAAAGAATTTATATGATTTTCTAATATTTCTAAAAAGAAATCATACTTGGCTGTAAAGCCCAGATTCAAGTGAAAGTCTGGGATCCTAACCCTAGAGGGAGGGGGGGGGGGGGGGGGGGGGGGGGGGGGGGGGGGGGGTTGAATAGGGTGAGCTACAAGATAGCGACTAATTAAGCCAAATTTTAATTTCTTTAAAATTAACTAGCCACTGGTGATGATTATCAAAAAAAAATGTGGAAGCTAATAAAAAAAATCACCACAAGCATACACCATCACACAAAGATTTATAGTGGTTCGGCCTCAATGCCTACACCCACTACCGGCTTGTGAACCAACACCCCACCGGATTTCCACTATTTATGCTTTTCAAAAGGTTAAGCAATAACCTTTACAACAATGTTTTTCTAGGCTAAACAACAACCTATCAATATGCTTTTCTAGGCTAAGCAATAACCTTTACAAGATGCTTTTCCAAGGCTAAGTAATAACCTCTACAATGTGTTTTTCTTAGGCTAAGCAATAACCTTTACAATATAAAGATTTCTCTCAAAGTAATGTCTACACAAACACTCAAAGAGATGCAATTTAAGCTCAATACAATTGCCTCTTAAATAGGTTGACATGAAAGATTAAATCAAGATACAAACATACACAACAATTAGCTAAAGTGTGTGCTCAAAGTGTATGAATGTTTACTTCAATCAATTTCTAAAAAAGAAGCTCTTAAATGAATGCTTAATGCATTTGAAAATCTAAGCACATAAATAGATGATTGAAGTGATAAGCTAATCATATGAAAAGTTCAAACAACTTGGAAAGACATGCTACACAAGTTGTATGAAGTTTAAAGACTAAAATACATGTGAATAAGACATGAATGTTTGCAAAACAATCTAATTTGCTAAAGTGATTTGGTGTTTGCAAAACAACTCAGTTAAAGCTAGAAATCATGCAAATATGAAGTTTACAAAAAGTTAAACATGCATGGATTTTGAATGGAATGGAAATAAATCTTAACTAAAAAGATATACCTTTAGATCTCAAACATTTTGATTTCCAATAGCCCTCTAGCTTTCTTAGCTTATTCATCTTCCTTAGGCTTCAGTATGGTTTCAAAGATTCACTCATCAAGCCTCTAGAAAGAAGGGAATGAAATGGACTTTTATACAAAAAACAGTCCAACGGCTAGTTGGCCCAGTTGACCCGATGAACCTCGGGTCGACCGGGTGATCTGGCCAAGATGCCCAACGGCTAGTTTACTCAGTCGACCGGGTGCAGGGGTCGGTCAACCGAGTGAACTGGCCTGGGATGAATTCCTGCAGATTTTTCAATTTTCTAAAGATGAAGCTTGGAACTCATGGCCAGTGTGATTTAAGCATAATATTAAGATTCTAAAAATGAGAAATGTATGCAAATCACAAACCTAGATATCTAACTTGATTTTCCAAAAATATGCATGAAGAACTAGGTTTTCAAAGGTGTATTTAAGTTCTAAAACATGAATGATTAAATGCATTTAAGTTCTAAAACATGCATGATAAAATCATTTGAAAATCAAATGCAAATGCAAGCTAGAACCTTAGATTCCAAAGTCAAAACTAAGATTCATGAGTGTGTGATCATTTGACAGTGAAAGTGATCTTGAATCCATCAAATTAGCAACAAACAAAAACCTAACATCAAGTCCGAATGCACTGATCCTATAGGATTGATCTAGATCGGTTTAGCAGTTTAGCGGTTTATTTGTACACCCCAGTACAAATAAATGACCTTCAAGATAACTTTAAATTATGCATGATAGATATTCATTTAATATATATTATTAGAAATTCCGTATATAAGCAATAACATAAAATGATATTATGCATATTATTATTTTGGGACAAATTATATATTGGGTTTCGGAGAATAGTCCATAGTTTTCTCTTCTCTGGGCTGCATTGGTTAAAAAAGTGTCAAAATAGATAAATTCTAGATATAAAGATTAAAATTGAAAAGAGTTGGATCGATATATGAGAAAATTGGTGCCATGGATTAATGGAAGGATAGACAGCTTCAAGGACTTGGCAATGGTTAAAACATCCTGGCCCAGTTATTCGTGGATTAATGTGAAGACTCAAATCTTACGCTAATTAACTACTTTAATTGACAATATTGTGTAGTCAATCCAGGCCGTTGTTTTTGGTGAGAAAGGTCGTGGGAAAGCCTAGCTAAGATATTTAATTGGGCCCATAAAAGGGTGCACGCCCAGATTTTTGGGTTGAATCGGTGTGGAAAGTGGGTAATGTTATAGGTGGAGCCCACAAGAAATTGAGAGAGAACATTAGTTTTTTTTTTTTTTGTAATTGATTACATTAGTGATAGTTGGTAAATTGATTTGAGAATGAAGATGGGGAGAATAAATTGGAGATCCTATTATGTAGGAAAATTCGAGAATTGATCCTATAATGTAGGGTGCTCTATTATTTAGAGATCCTATTATGTAGGAAAATTAGAGAATAGTGGTTTGGTGAGATTAGATGAGAATGTGGCATTGTAAAAAGTCTGAGGATGCACCACATGTCGCTCTCCAAGGAAGCCCCCTGTCGCCACGTGTTGCTCCCCTACGAAAAGGGTGTTGTCTTTATATATATAACTAGTGCAATAGGCCTAATTAAAAAATCATTAAAATCTTTAATTAGAAATATTTTTAAATATTTAAATAAATTATAAATAAATATTAATATATAATTCATAATAAAGATGAAAACTCATTAGAGAAATTTTAGGTAGCTGGAAATATTTAGGGAAAGATAAAGTAAATAGTAAAGATTTGAGGACTTGATGTGATTATATTTGTGCTTAGCCATAAACTGAGTGCCATTTCAAAATTAAATGTGGATTTTGGAATTAATTGGCTTCCACAATGGGTGCCACAGATTAATTAATCCTACCAACTATCTAAAGAAAAATAAGGAGAAAAATGTCCATAATGGGCCCCTCAAATTAATCTTACTGAATATTGAAAGGAAAATAAGGAGAAAAAAGTAGCAGAATACGGCCTATGAAAGTGGCACCCGCTCTGATATAAAAAAAAGCTCTGTGTGTTGGTATAAAAAAAAGTGGCCCCATAAATTGTGATTTTGGAAATAAAGAAGGCTTAAAAATATATTTAATGAATATTGAAAGGAAAATATGGAGAAGGAAGTAGCAGAATATAGCCTATGAAAGTGGCACCTGCTTTGGTATAAAAAATCCTCTTCGTGCGTTGGTATAAAAAAAAAGTGGCCCCTATAAATTGTGAATTTGGAAATAAAGAAGACTTGAAAATTTATTTGGTTAAATTAGTAAATATAAATGATTATATATTAATTATGGATTTTGAAATTAATTGGTTTCCACAATGGTCCCCACAGATTAACCATACCAAATATTGAAAGAAAAAATAAGAAAAAAAAAGTAGCAAAATACTGTCTACGGAAGTACCCCAAATTTCTGCAACTTAGATCTGACATGAGGGTCCCACAAATTGATATGCAATAACATTTAGTACATACATATTCACCGATCACTAAAATCATAGCCATAGAGCCTTTATTCTTCTTTTTTTTTGTTAGTTTAATAATATGTGGGGCCCTTTAAGGTAACTAAAGAGAAGTTATTATTGTATGCTATCTTTTAGGGAAGGGTCCCACAAATTGATATGCAATAACATTTAATACATAAATGTTCACCGATCACTAAAATCATAGCCAAAGAGCCTTTATTCTTTTTTTTTTGTTAGTTTATAATTAAGAAATTATTATAAATATATCTAAATATTTAAATAAATTATAAATGAATATTAATATATAATTCATAATAAAGGTGGAAACTCATTAGAGAAACTTTAGGTAGTAGGTGGAAATATTCAGGGAAAGATCAAGTAAATAGTAAAGATTTGAGGACATTAATTTGATTATATTTGTTCTTAGCCATAAATTGAGTGCGATTTCAAAATTAAATGTGGATTCTGGAATTAATTGGCTTCCACAATGGGCCCCATAGATTAATTAATCCTACCAAATATCTAAAGAAAAATAAGGAGAAAAATACCCATAATGGGCCCCACAGATTAATCTTACTAAATATTGAAAGGAAAATAAGGAGAAAAAAGTAGTAGAATATAGCTTATGAAAGTGGCCCGCGCTCTAGTATAAAAAAAGCTCTTAGTGTATTGGTATAAAAAAAAAGTGGACCTCGTAAATTGTGAGTTTGGAAATAAAGAGGACTTGGGTTTCATAACTAAAGAGAAGTTATTATTGTATGTTATGTTTTAGGAAATGGATAAGTATTTTATTTCAAGAATATCTTAGATTTGCATTGACATATTTTAGGTGATGAGATTAGATTAGAAGGGCAATTTCGGAATGTAGGATTAAAAAAGTCTAAGGATGCGCCACGTGCCATACTCCCAGGAAGCCCCCTTCTGCCACGAGTCGCTCCCTTGTGAAAAGGGCATTGCTTTACTATATATAATTTGACTGCCCATTTAGTTATGATTGTCTAGCCTTTTCTCTAATATTGCATTTATTATTTTAGCTCTAGCATTGCACTGAGTCTCTACTGGTGTAAAAGCGAGAAAGAATTCCATGATAATTAAGTATGTGTTTAAGTTTCTCATGGCTATGTAGATCCTGAGATTTCCAAAATAAACGTCTCTTCGGTTCTACAAAATATTTGATTCTCTGATGGGTTTATACAAGGTGACAGATTGTTGCCATCAGAAACCAGTGATCCTGATATCTAGGACTAAGAATATACCCCAAACCAACAAAACCTTGAACATCCCTAGTTGTCTAGCCATCACAACTTTTCTATGCATGTACACATCTATGTGTTTTTTCCTTTTTTCTTTTTTTTTTTTTGTTATAGTCCTAAATATTATAGGGGACTTGATGCGGTCCAATAGTCCAAGGGCGTATTGGTTAGCTCCATAACATTTGGTATCAATGCCGGGCTGAACGTCTTGAGCTTAAGTCACTAAAAGGGCTTTTTCTTTGCGTGTACGCATCTCTGTGTTCTTTTGTAATGGTCTTAAATATGTATAGGGCTTCATTTGACGCATTCCATCAGACCTAGGGTTTATTGGTTAGGTCCATAACACTTGGTATCGATACTGGCATCAACGTCCCGAGCTTAGGAGTGACAGAAAGGGATTTTCCTGTGGATGTCCATTAAGAAATGCTCCCACTAAAAAATGAGAAATTGGATAAAGAACAAAAAGAAATGCTTCACACCTTGATTCTTTCCTTTCATGCTATAGGAAATGATGGCAAGGGGTGCTTGCAACCAACAATAAAAATTTGGCACCGCAAATTTTATAGTTGTTTGATCATTAAACTAGTGCCAGGAGTGGTTAAACCCCAAGGGGTAGCTCAGTTGGCCTAGGACTACGGTTTGCACCCGGAGGTTGTAGGTTTGAAGCTACAGGGGAGTTTACTCGGCTTCCCTCTGGGCCCGGAGGGATTAGTCCAACCCAAAGGGTTGGGAACCCTCTGATATCAAAAAAAAAAAAAAAAAAAGTGCCAGGAGTGGTTTAGGGTAGGAAAAAAACGATTCAGATCATTACACCTTATTTACTGTCCCAACGGCTAGCCTTGCACGAACATTTGAAACCGAACTTGAAGCTGATCACCACTGATAAATACCGCGGCAAAGTTGTAAACTGATTTTTACCTTTCTTTTTTTCTAATATCTGGGTCGGGTCATGGGTCTGGGCTCGGTTCCAGATTATGATGGATGAGCATGTATGATTAACATTTAAATGAAATAATATATAATCACGATAAATCCTCTATTTGGTAAATTTAATTTACCCAACCTAGGCCAGCCCACTTAGGCTGGGCTTAGGATTTTTATTTGGCCCGTTTAATAGATGGGTCCGGCTTGGACTCAACTGGAGAGAGCCCGTAGTCTAGCTGGCTCGAATACACAAATAATTATAAGAGAACTTGGGCCGAGGGCGGGGAGACTCAGACACATGACCTCTCATATAAGGTGATACGACCGGACTAGTTGACCTACAACCTCTCATATAAGGAGATATGACCGGACTAGTTGACCTACAACCTCTCATATAAGGTGATATAACCAGACTACTTGACCTACAACCTAGGACGTTATAAGAAACTTTTTTTTTCTTTTTTTCTTATATTGGTTTAACTTAGAGTATGCTTCGGCTTCATCATTTCCAGGCAGGCCAGTCTTGGATAAGAAACTTCTAGCCCGACCTGTGCTTGGGCCGGGGTTAGGCTTCTAGTTTAGAAGTCAAGTCGGGCCGGGCCTGGACATTCCTGGGACCAGCCCAGCTCGTTGCATGTACAACCCTAGTCTTTTTCTCATTTAGTGGCATGAGAGAGTATCTTTTCAATTCTTTTTTTTTGTTAGAAGGAAAAGGTGATTTCTAAGACTTCATATTGTTTCATGTGATCCCTTTTTTTATTGTCTCTTGAATTGACCTTCACTTCACTTCACTGGTAAAGCAAGTTTACCAAATAGCAAATAGTTTTGGAGTGAGAAGTGAACACATAGGATGGGGTCCACATGTAATTAAATCCTACCATAAAAAATCTATATCATCTTTGTTTTTGGGATCTGGTACTTACAAATGAAATGTTAGTCTCATTATGGAATAGGTAGGGGGAATGGGCTCTGCCAAACCAAGTAGAAGATGAACTCAATATGAGAAGCTGATACAGTACGTGCCCGCGTACTTCGATTCAGGCTCAGTATGGTGAAACCTCATTGACCCAATTTGGACTGCACCACTTTCCATCTCTAGGATAGGCATATCTCAGTTACCGAAAAAGCTTCTTATGGTCCGAACTAACCCGAGCCTAAACTATGTCAGGCTTGCATTGGAAAACCTTGGGGTCTAATTTAGGCTCTTGGGCTTACCTGTGGATCAGGGTCCTTTATCATCTATATTAGAATTTGACGACCTTTTAGGTCTTTACGAAGTCTAAGGGGATTTTTCCATTAAAATCATCTAAAAAGTAAAGGAAAACTCATCGACAGCTTTCAAGGGCTGTTGTTATTTATCTATTATCTTTGTAGTTAATAGATATTTGATTGCTCATTTAGTTTTGATTGTTTAGCCTTTTCTTTACTATTGTATTTATTATTTTAGCCCATGCATTGCCCAGAGGTTTTTCTCATCTCAAAGTGAGAATGATATCCATAAAAATTGAGTATGACTCATGGCAGAAGTATATGTTTAAGTGTTCCATGGATGTGTGCATCCTAAGCTTGATTTGCATGGAGATATTCAAACACTCTTGAAACTAAAGATATCTTTGGTCCTATGAAATACCTGATTCTTGGACAGGTTTATACAGGGAAGAAAACTGTTATAATCAGAAAATGGAGATTCTGATATCTGAGATTGAGAATATACTTGAAACCAACAAAATCTTGATTACAAAGAAAAATTTTCAGCAAATGACAATATTGATAATACGGGTATGATTGGTTTGGTACTGCAATGAAAGACCTCTACATTGAGAATAAAGAGAAATTTGGATTTATTTATTCACCTTCCGAAAAAGAAAAAAATAAAATAATTTAATATTTCTTGATAGAGAGGATTTCTATTTCATATTATATATATATAATATCTTGCTGCAATGATATTTGGTACAATCCCTAATGTGATATAAGACCTAAAGCATTCTAAGTGGGCCCTGTGCACGATTATATGCCATATAGGCAATGTGAATGGAATAAAAAGGTCATATGGCCGGGACACTTGTTATCTCCCTTCTGTCATTCTTTGATTAATCCTCACAATATTGCTCTCTTGCCCAATTTTGACTCATCCAATGTCTTTCTCTTTTCAAATCCTTTGAGGTGGGTCCCACTAGCGATCTTACTTTGTGATGCAGATCTTTTAATCAATGGTTGGTAGTCTTTGAATAAGAGTGGACCTTAACACTGCTGAGTTTGACCACCTACACCAATCACATCTTCGAGTCCTATTTACTGTGAACCCAAGTTCCCTTATTTGACCCCTATAAATCCATTAACCAAGCCACTTTTGAAATATAAACCGCTTGAAATCACACTTTTTCCCTTGAATTGGCATAGTGACAGATTTGGATGTAGTTGAGACTGATTCTCTGTCACTAGAAGTGAGATTTAAAAGGACCGAAAGTTCCACATTCAAAATAAATGCCTTCTAGATATAAAACAGATCGGATTCTCTGGCGCACCCATTACATGGTAACATTGTAACAGTTTCCCCAAACTCGTCCATGGGCCCACACATCTATAGTCCAGATCGTTCAAGATGAATCCCATCCCATCCCATCCGCAAATGAATCCTAAAGCTTCAACCCAAAATGGGTGGGTCGTTATGTTTTGATTTTTTTTATATATAATATCATGTACTCTTATCTGTTAAAAAAGAAGCTACCCCACGACAAGGATCACCAATTATGTATAGTTACTTTATCATTGGGACTCGGTACTCATGTTTGATCTCTTCATCACATAGAACTTGATTACCTGGTGAATGGGCTACTTCTTAAATTTGTATACTTCACCTAGTTATAGTCTACTCAAAGGAATGCCGCATATCTTGATGCTTTCATTTCATGTTATAGAGAAAATTAAGGCTCGTGTCTGCTGCCAAATTAAGTTTCCCACTGTGAATTTTTTCTACTAGATCATCATATGGAAATTCACTAGATATGGACTATAAGAAGAAATGTAACTATTGATCATTTAATTTTATGTTAAAGGAGATGGAAAAGGTTGCGATGAATTTGGGCACTCATGTAGCTTTACGGCTATTTGTATAGATGTTAAAGTCCCATTTGCAAGTTTTTCTCCTGACTGAGAGGAAGAAAACTTGAATTTACAGTTACTCCGCTCATACAAAAGGCGGTAAAGTGGCATTTGCAATGTATAGGCGTTAAAGTGCCATTTGCAAGTTTTCCTCCCGTATGTGAGGAGGAAAACTTGCATTTGCGGCTATTCCCCTTGTACTTAAGGTGGTAAAGTGCCACTTGCAAGTTTTCCTCCTATATGAGGGGAGGAAAACTTGCATAGCTATCCCTCTAATGCATAAGCAGGTAAAATTGCAAACAGATACTTCTTTTCCTTTTTTTTAGATCTTGGTTGGGTCACGGGACGGGGCATGTATGATTAACTTCTAAATGGAATAATACCAAATCACAACAAATACGCACTAAATCACTTGTTTGGCAAATTTAGTTTTACCAGTGAAGTGAATGGTTACTACAAGAGAGAACAAAAGAAAAGGTTTGGTACACTCAAAAGGTAAGAGAGTAGCTTTTTGAATTTCTCTTTTAAAAGGAAGAGTATTGTTTTTTGAAAGGGTGCTTATGGATCGGGTTGGCCCACGTTGGGTCAGGCATGGGGTTTATGTTATAATAGATTGATCATGCCTAGATTTTTCTATTTGGACTCAGTGGTTCCCGCCCATCACAAATATACATATATAATTGTAAGGAAGAGAGTAGTTAGGGGAACTCAAACCCATGACCTCTCACGGATGGTTATATGACCAGACCAATTTGAGTGAAGCATGTGTATCTAATATATTAATCCAAAGTATTGTCCCTAAGAAGGGAAATATTTTATTTCAAAATGCGCTCATATGTGATGAATATATACTTATTAGACTTGTTACTATTAGAATTGAGTTCAATATGCAGAAAAAGGGCTTTGGTCGATCCAAATTGCTTCTTACTAACGTTGTTCCATATACGTCCGCTTGCTTTATTCTATGGGCACGAAGGGATTACCTACGAAACGAGGAGAATAAAATTAAATCTAAGATGTTTTACCCCAATAAATACTCCGAAGAAGATTCAATTATATTTAAAAGGGGGTTCTGGGTCCCTTGCCTGATTCTTGCTACACATTCATTTCCTTTATTTCAAAATACTTCAATTATCGCTTATTATCAACTACTTTTACATTTTATGGTCAAAAATATTTGTTTAAATTATTTGGGAAAATCTAAATCCCAACATTTTTTATTAAAAACCTGCACGACAAGCCAAACTATACTCAATTTGTGGCCTAGTAGTCTATTTCTAATTAAAGGCCCAGCCTGCCCCTAAATTTTTGTGAGGACCCAAACCTGACCCAGTAAAAAAAAAAAAAGGGGGTGGAGGGGGACTGAACAGCAATTGTAGGTTTTCAGCTGATTTAATCGGCGGAAAGTCAGCAAATTGCAGGTTTTCAGCTGATCCGTTAGGCGGAAACTCAGAAATTTCCTTTTTCCATTGGTCCGAACGATGGAAACTCAGAATTGGAGGTTTTCGCCAGCTCTACTGCTCCCATTTTTTTTCCTTTTTTTGGGTTGGCACAGGTATGGGTCTTTAAAACATGAGATAATTAGTGAAAGGTCCCTCATATAGAACTGGTAAAGCCTCCAGTCCATCAACTTTTCCTTTAAGGCCTGTAGTCCATGCAACTTGGACATATTTTGGTGAGAGGTCCCTGGACACGTCTCCTCATAGAGAAAGGTCCCTAGACATGCCACCTCATACATTTTAATGACTGATTTGCCCTTTTAATTGATTAGGCATAAAATTTTAAATTTTTAAATTTTAAATCTTCCATTCTCCCTCCTTTTCTTCTTCAATCCGGACATGGACAGAGCCTAGGGTTTCCAGGTTTGGATTGTGCTACGTTTGCGATCAACGGATTGGATTAAGGTTTTTTTATTCGGACTTCTGCACGTGGATCTTCGTTGCAGGAACATGAGAGATATCGGTTTTGATCTCGAGAGGGCCACATTGATCGGATTTGTGCAAAAATTCGAAGTTGCAAACGCTCGACAGACAAATCTGGGATCGATTTTGAAGGCTGCAGACTACAGGAGTAGATCTGATGTCCATCGCCATCACCGGAGTGATGGTCCCGGCTTTTCTCTTTTTCCAAACCTGCCTCCGCCCCGGGGCTGACGGGGTACGGTGGAGGGAAAGAAAGGAAAAGCGGGCATCAGTTTTTTTTTGTACGGGTATGCCAGATTTTCTATTCTACTTGGAATTTAGAGTGGTGATCCGGAGATTCACCTTCACAAGTAGAAAAGGAAATCAACTTTTTTCCATCTTTCCATTGCACACATATTTTTAAAGAAAAGAGACAAGGTTTGTTTTTTGAATGCCGTGAGAGGCGGTTTTCTTTGTTTGCCGTGAAAGGCGATTTACAAATCTTATCAATAATGAAAGACAAGAGATGTGATTTTTTTGTCTCTTTATAAAAAAATACAATGCAACAGAAAAGAAAGAAAAGGAATCTAACTTCTCATGCGATTGTGGGGGACCCGTTCAAATCGACGGTCGCGAGTTATGTATGGACTCCGCCATCGTCCTTCAGATGAGAACTTTAATGCTTGATTTCTTGGCTTGGCTCCAACCTCAGATTTTTAGAGGATAAGGACCAAGGTAAGGTCCTATATCCGGTAAAAAGCCGAGTAGACGGGCTGAAAAGCCACATCTAGCCATGTTGGATAGAAGGAGAGGTGGCCTTTGGGGGGGGTGGCCCCCCAGGGGGCTTTGATCACCTTGTAGTGCTTGTTGTAGCAGAGTTTTCTTGAAGGAGCAGAGTTGTAGAGATTTCTCCGAGGATTTTTGAATGATTTTCTGGCGATCTTTCTCTGGATCTTTGAATGATTTTCTGGCGATTTTTCTGGATCCGTTTCTCTTGGAATGGCTCCTATTTATAGACATTTGGTAGCCATTTAGGAGAGTTTATGAGCATTTGTGGTATTAATGCTCATGATGGGAGGAGTTACAAGTTTTTAATTACTTGTTTTGTAACTCCTTTTTCCTTGAATTTGATTGGCCGATGGAGAGTAGTGGGCATTTAATCGCCTTTAATCTCCATGATGACGGGAGTTTCATGATTTTAATGTCATGATTACTTGGACTTGTAACTCCCATTTGCTTGCTTCTGATTGGGCCGTTCAAAATAATGAGTTAATGACCGCATTAACTTGCCATAAACGGGTCATTTAACTTCATTAATTGATTGCCTGGGCGCTTGAAGAGTCGCGGGCCGTGCCGCGTCCTTTGGGATTCTTCTTGCGATGATCATCAATGGACCCACATACCATTTGATGTCGGATGGTGATCCAATGTCAAACATTGGTTGATGTCAGCGGGCAAGCAACATCTGTCCAGTCGATTTCGCGATCGGGCGGGCCAGAAAGGGTGCTTTCTTGGTTAGCCGTTTGACGATCTTGAGGCGTCCGATGATGATCTAATGATTCTAGTGATGGATTCGTGATGTTGATGAAGATCGACGGATATCATGCACAAAAAATCAGATTTTGGAAAAATCACAGGGGCCAATCAACTCGAAACGCGAAAAATACCCGAAAAACGGGGTTTTTGGGCGAGGTCCGGCGGCCCGGGCCCATGGTCGCCGGCGACCATGGGCCTTGGCCCATTTTTTTGGCCGCCTTTCGGTCGCTTTTTCTTCGCCGTTTTTCGTCCGTTTTTGCTTCTGTTTTCTCCTGAATTTTTCTTGGAATTTCCTCTCATTTATTGGCTGGATTTCCCTCAAGAAAACCTGATGAGAAGCCGTGCAAATCGGATCACAAAGTTTCCCATTTTCTGAAAAGCCGAAGACTTTGCTGTGGAGAACTGCCGATTTTTTTGTCAAGCGTCGAAACTAGGTCAAACGATGTCAGAATGACCTGAAATTCGACGTGTAGCTTCTTGAGCAGTAGACCAGACCAACCATAGGCTTTTGTTCAGGTTTTGAAGCCGTTTGGGGGCCCGCAAATGCTTGACTTGATTTCACTGCGAGGGAAATGCCGAGCTTTGACTTACAGTCAAACGATGTCCGATTGACCTGAAATTTGATGGGTAGCTTCCTCATCAGTAGATAGGACCAACCATAGGCTTTAGTTTGAGTTTTGAAGCCATTTGGAGTCATGCAAACGCTTGCCTTGATTTCACCGCGAGGGAAATGCCGAGCTTTGACTTTTGGTCAAACGATGTCCGATTGACCTGAAATTCGACGTGTGACTCCCTCATCAGTAGATAAGACCAACCATAGGCTTTCGTTTGAGTTTTGAAGCCGTTTGGGGTCATGCAAACGCTTGCCTTGATTTCACCGCGAGGGAAATCCCGAGCTTTGACTTCCGGTCAAACGATGTCCGATTGACCTGAAACTTGACATGGAGCCTTTTGGAGGTATTTTGTAACCATCCGTAGGCTCTGATCGAAGATTTGAAGTCTTCGACACTGTCGCCGCCGGGAGCTGCTGCTCAGCTGTTGGAGAAGTGAATTAGGTCGAATGATGTCGGAATGGCCTGAAACTTCATGTGTACCTCTCTTTTGGTTTGTTTTGAATGACCTTGCAGTTTTTGTTTGATTCTGACAAGATCTGATGCTTGAAGTAGCGCCTGCCTATTTTTGGTAGGATGCGGCTCCGTGTAGCTTTTGGTGTGAGGAGGCAAAGTGACATTTTTGGTGTCAACAAATGTCCCCTCGAGGTACAGCGACGATATGGTTTTTGCAGTCGATGTGCCTCGAAGAGAATTTTGAAGAAGAGCTTCTGACTTGACCAAGGGTCTTTGAGCTTTTTTTTTTTTTTTTTTTTTTTTTTTTTTGAGTAACCTTTTGAGCTTCCAGGGGATTTTATGGTAGTGAGAGGGATCACGTACCATCTCAAGGCAAGATTTTGAGAATGACATTTGGATTTGGATTTGGTTTTGGTTTTTTGGTTTTGATTTTGACCTTGTGACCTAACAAGCTGTATGTGGCAGGTTAGGGGGTCAGGTTTTTGGTTTTGGTTTTGACCTTGTGACCTAACAGGCTGTATGTGGCAAGTTAGGGGGTCGGGTTTTGATTTTTGGTTTTGGTCTTGTGACCTAACAAGCTGTATGTGGCGAGTTAGGGGACCATGGTTTGGTTTTTTGGTTCACTCTTTGGGACAATTTTGGGTCCATTGGAGTGGTTTGGGCTTTTGTGGAATGTCAATTTCAAGATTTTGGCTTGATTTGGTTCATGAGGTGGGATGGTTTGGATTTTTGGAAACTCATGAAGCTTGGATTTTTGTATGGTCCAATCAACTCAAAAGAGGCATGGGACCATTTTTTTTTGTATGCTCTTGGTAAGAGGAATTTGGACTAAAAGCCACTTTTAGTGCCTAGGTGGTCAAACCTGGCTCATATGGGCTAACCCATGGGACCTTAAGCTTTGAAGATGGCTTAGATCTCATATGGTGTCATTTTCATAAAGAATATCTAAAGATATCTCTTTTGGGTGGAGAATATCTAAAAATATCTTTACTTTGAGAGATTTTTTTTCAAGTTTCCTTGATTTTGGGAGAGATTCTCTCAAAATATTTTTCTTTGGGAGAGAATATCTATCATTCCCTTTCTTTTTGGAGAGAATTTCTCAAGGAATCTTTGTTTTGGGAGAGAATATCCCAAGTTTCCTTTTCTTTTGGGAAGGTTGCTAATTTTTAGCACTTACCTCCTTAGTTTTCTTCTCTTTCCTCTTTTGGTTTGCTTTCTTCTATAAAAGCAAGGGAGGTGGGATCTCTTGCTCCTATTGCTTTCTTTTTGCAAAAGTCTTCAAGAGTTGCTCTAAGATCAAGAATCCTCCTTCTTCAAGAGTCTTCAAGTTCTTCTTTCTTCTCCATCCATGGCTTCAAGTAAGTTTTTTTTTTTTTTACAAGAAATTCCATGTAAAGAAAGTTTCATCATCATTTCTTTTTTCTTTTTTTTTTTTGCACGTGTTGTTTTCCTTTTTTTTTTTTTTTTACACGCCCTTTTTTTTTCTCTCTCTTTTTTCTCTCTCTCTCTCTTTTTTTTTTTTTTTTGAATTTGCTGACACATGTTTTTGTTTTCTTGTCAGCTGACTTGCCAGAGGATTCCGACTTCGAGCCATCTATGGATATAGCTTTTGACGATGCCTCAGATGAGCAAATGGAGACAGAAAGTACTCCACCCATCATGGAAGAAGGTATTCCATAGTGATAATCTTGACATTGATTTTTTTTTTTTTGACAAGATCATATTCATACCTTTTCTTGTGTTTTTGCCAGCAGGTTGTGAAGCAACCGGAGAAGTTCCTTCGCCTTCCTCAGGGCCAGAGCAGGAGATGCCAGCAGCCGATCCAGAAGTAGGGGCTTCTTCTACCAGTCCCGTCACGGCAGAGGCGGGACTTTGTGGTGATATTGCTTCTTCAGTGGCTCCGCTTGGAAAGAGCCTTTTGATTTCTTCTCCACCACGGCCTGACGTGGGCAGTCAGCCAACAGAGCGTGGTGAATCTCCATCCGGACCATCCCTTCAATATGCAAAGAAGGTGTTGAAGAGTGTGCTGAGCTCATGGGTTGAAACTCTCTCTTCTGGCCATTTGGAAGCTGGTTTTGGCATGGTCAAGCATGTACAGGACATCCTTGCTGACAGTGCAGAGGTCGGTTTGGACATTGCAAGTGCCAAGGCCTTTGTTGATGAAGTCATTGCTTTAGGCGACAAATGGACTGAGACCAAGAATTTCCCAAGCAGTGACTTTTTCAATGAGATGTTTTTGCAGCCATCCGGTAAGATCAAATCTGAAATGGATGAGATCTCACGGGCTCGGAAGCAATTCGTTCGGGAAAGGAACGTTACCGAGTTGGCTATCATCGAGCTAACACAGGACCTGCGCCGTCTTGATAGGGAGGTCACAGAAGCTAGGCAGCGCCTTGAGCAATTGCAAGAACAAAATGCTACCAAATGGACTGCCATTGTAGAAGCCCGTGCTAAAGAGGGAACTCTGATTCGCCAAGTTGAAGAAGCCGGTAGCAGCCTTCAGAGAAAGACTCAAGAGTATGAGCAGTGGCAAATTCTCTGGGAAGAGCTTCCTCGTGCTGAAGATGGGTCGCGGCGTTCTGCCGCGTTTTATGGCAAGATCTTGAAGAAGCGCGGTCTTGAAGCTTTGGAGGCTAAGGCCAAGAGTCTGCTTGAGGAACTGGATCTTTGGTTGAAGACCATGCTAGACTGAGCTCTTTATAACAAACTCTTTTCTTCTTTTCTCTCTTTTTCTTTTTTTGGTACCTCTATGTAAAACATTTTTGGTACTCTGTGTACCTTTTACTTAAATTCTTTTTGATGAAAATAAGCAAAGGTTGGATGAGAATGTTTGTTTGAAAATTTTGATCAAAAGGTTGTCATTTTGTGAAAATCTTTTGTCAAAAGGGTTGTTTTAGGCATGAGAGCCTGATTTTATGGCAAAAAGCCTGGTTTTTTTATGGCTTAAAAAGCCGAATTTTGAGATGGCATGAAAGCCGAGTTTATGGCATGAAAGCCAAAATTTTCTTTTTGGCATGAGAGCCAAGTTTTTGGTGGCATGGAAGCCAGTTTGGAGATGGCATGAAAGCCGAATTTGGGTTTATGGCATGAGAGCCAAAATTTTGGATGGCGTGGAAGCCGAAATTTTGAGGTGGCATGAAAGCCGATTTTGGTGGCGTGAAAGCCAAATTTTAGGATGGCATGAAAGCCGATTTTTTTGGAGTGGCATGAAAGCCGTTTTTTTGTGGCGTAAAAGCCGATTTTTAAAAAAAAAAAAAAAAATGGCATGAAAGCCGAGTTTGAGATGGCATGGGAGCCAAAGATTTTTTGTTTTTGGCATGAAAGCCAGATTTTTTTTTTTGAAAACCGAGTTTTGTTTTGTTGGCATGGAAGCCGAATTTGGATTTTTTGCATGAAAGCCGTATTTTTTATTTTTTGGCGTGAAAGCCGGATTTTTGGCATGGAAGCCGGGTTTTTTGGCGTGAAAGCCAGGTTTTTGGTTTTCAAAAATGCAAGTATCGACTAAAAGTCGCCTCCCTGCTGAATGGTTTTGCAAGTATCGATGGAATGTCGCTTCCTTGCTCATTCGGTTTCGAGTATCGATGGAATGTCGCCTCCCCGCGGATTTGGGTGCAAGTATCGACTAAGCGTCGCTTCCCTGCTTTTTTTCTTCAAAAATTTTGTTTTGTGGGTATCGATGGAATGTCGCTTCCCCACGATTTTTGAATTTTGAGGTTTTTTCGAACCTTTGTTTTGCTTTTTGTTTGTTTTGAAATTTGGGTTGTGGATATCAACTGGAACGTTGCGTCTCCACGATTTTTGAAATTTTGGGGTTTTGGAAGTATCGAATGGGGTTCGCATCCTTCCGGTTTTGGGTTTTGTAAGTATCGACTGAACGTCGCTTCCCTGCAGTTTTTGAAAAACCATTTTTTTTTGTTTAAAGACACGAGGGTCGTAAATTTTGACTCAAAACCATTTTGGTAGTAAAAGTCGGGGTGGACTAGGGCTGAAATCCCTAGGTCCTGATTTTGTTTCAAACCATGAATTTTGGTTTCAAGGATAAAAAATTTTGGTCAAGTTTGGGAAGAGGCTCCTAAACTTGGATTTTTGGATTTGCTTTTTTTTTTTTAACAATGAAACGATGAAAGAAACATTGTTTTGAGGGGTTTTTTTTTTAGAAATTTCAACAAGAGGATGAAAATTCCAAAAGGAGTGGGTTTGACGAGCAAATACCTAGGAATAGGCTTTGGCCGTGTAGACATTGCTCTGACCCGATGGAAGAAGCCTTCAAGGGTAGTACCGTTTCAAGAACTTTCCATTGATGGGCAGCATACATCTGTCACCCTCCATGTTTAGAAGAGCGTATGCGCCGTTGGAGAAGACTTTGTCGATGACGAAAGGTCCCTCCCATTTTGGTTCAAATTTGCCTTTGGATTTGTTGGCAAAAACCATTGGTCTTTTTACTGTAAGAACCAAGTCTCCCTTTTTGTAGGCGCGTTGCCTGACCTTCTTGTCAAAAGATCCTGCCATGCGTGCTTGGTAGAGTTCAATGCTTTGTAGAGCTTCGAGCCGTCTCTCATCGAGGTTATCCAGCTCTTGGAGTCTCAATTTGACATTACTTTCTTGCGTCATGTCATTTTGCAGAGATACCCTTAAGGAAGGAATTTGAACTTCCAAAGGGACAACAGCTTCGCATCCATAGACCAAGGAGAATGGTGTGCTATGGGTTGGTCCTCGAACGGTGGTTCGATAGGCCCACAAAGCTTCAGGCAGTTTGTCGTCCCAATCTCTTTTGTGACTAGAGACCATTTTCTTGAGGATTTTGCAGAGCGTTTTGTTGAAAGCCTCTGCTAGTCCATTCGCTGCCGGATTGTACGAAGTTGAAGGACAACTTTGGATTTTGTATTTGTCGCAAAACCTGTAGAATCGGTGATCGCGGAACTGTGGTCCGTTATCATGGACGAATCTTTTAGGTATGCCAAAGCGACAAATGATGTTGGTGCGCAAGAACTGAAGGACTGATGAGGTCTTCATTTCACTAAGCGCGAATGCTTCTGACCACTTGGAGAAATAATCCGTAGCGGCGAAGATGAAGCGATGACTTTTGCTCGATGGAGGGGAGATAGGACCTATGATGTCCATACCCCAGGCTTCAAAAGGCCACGAGATTGCTGTAGGATGTAGCCATTCCGGAGGCATGTGGACATAATCTCCATGAACTTGGCATTGTTGGCAGCGCTTAGCAAATTGCATTGCATCAGCCACCATGGTAGGCCAATAATAATCTAACCTTTTTATCTGATCGTAGAGCTTAGGCCCAGCCTGATGGGCTCCACAAAGACCAGCATGTACTTCTTTGAGTGTTTCCTCAGCCTCTTGTTGTGACAAGCAGCGTAGAAGTACTCCGTTGTAGGAATTTTCTATACAGCATTTTTGAAGGAATATCTAAATGAAAATTTGGGGCTCGCCTTTGGATGCTTACCCGTTCTTTTGGATCTTCAGGTAGGATTCCGAACATTATGTAATCAATGAACGGATCCCTCCAGTCGCTGATTAGAGGTTTAAGGACGGAGATCCGACTTCCAACCACTTGGTGGCATTCAACAACTGCTTGATGTGTGTTGAGAGGAGGGAGAATCCTTTTTTGACACACTGTAACTTGCATGTTTTCCCCTTCTTGGATTGCCATAGACGCAGCAAGTCCAGCCAGGGCATCTGCACCATGGTTCAAAATCTCGGTCTCGGTCGCGGTATCGGTCGGGCCGAAAAACCGATATGATATCGGTATCGGTCGCGGATATCGGTCCGTCGCGGTCATCGCGGTGTGAAATTTTTTTTTAATCCAAAAAAATTCATAAAAATATCCAAAAAATCCAGAATATTAGAAAATGCTGGAAAACTATATTTGTTTCCATTAATAACAACAATAAATCAAAATCTCGGTCACCTTAAGTTATGAGTTCTGTCTGTATCGCAGACTCGCAGTTCACTGTCTTTTTTCCAGTATTTTATATAATGCAAATATTATTGATACTCTACTCATGATCAATTTATTAGTGTCAAATCATTTACACATCATACAATGATCATGAATCATTAAAACAACATATTTATTATGAAATCCCCAAAAAATGATATATTATAATTCAAATATTAAAAAATCCGACAATAAAATAATTAAAATAAAAATCTAAATCATGTTTATGACTATGAGTAGATGTAGATCTATCATCTACACACTATTAATAAGCATTTGGTATCACAAATATCCTAACAAGTAACAACAATTATTTTTTGAAAAACAAAATTAATAAAATCATTTTCAAAATCCTAAATATATCGATCTAACATAAAAGCATGTAGATCTATCATTTACACACCATACAATGATCATGAATCATTAAAATAACATATTTATGATGAAATCCCCCAAAAATGATATATTATAATTCAAATATTAAAAAATCCAAAAATAAAAAAAATTGAAAAAAAATTTCAAAATCATGTGTATGAGTAGATGTAGCATGCAAGTAAATAGATCTAACTTCTAAATGAAGAAAACAACACAATTACACAAGTGAATAAGTGACAAACCTCTATGCTTCATCTATAAAAAAAAAAAAAAAAAAAAAAAAAAAAAAAAAAAAAAAAAACCGAGATAATGGTCATCTCGGCCGAGATGGACCGAGATATCGGCCGAGATAATGAAAAAACCGATATTTTGGTCATCTCGGCCGAGACAGGCCGAGATATTGAAGAAAACTGGCCGAGACCGATATCTCACTGAGATATCGGCTCGGTCCTGGCCGAGACCGGTTCATCTCGGCCGAGATGAACCGGTCTCGGCCGAGATTTTGAACCATGATCTGCACGAATGTTTTCACCTCTGAGGATATGGGTGATGTGACAGATGTCGAACTTTTGTCGAAGCGATTGTGCCTTGTTATAGTAAGGCAACAGATCGGGCTTCCTGATTTCAAATTTCTGATTCATCTGGTTGACGATCAGTTGAGAGTCTCCAAAAGCTTCCAGCGTAGTGATGCCGGATTCAAGGGCGAGCTCCAATCCTACGATGAGGGCTTGGTACTCAGCTGCATTGTTTGAACATGGTTCCAGTAATGAGAATGCGTGTGGAATCATGTTTTTGTCGGGACTAACAAAGAGAATGCCAATTCCCGATATTTGATTTCCCTTTTCATTTGTCCTGGTTGCGCCATCGAAGTACATGTGCCAGGAAGCATTTGATAAGGAAGTCTCCACACTGTAGACCGATTCGTCTGGGAGATCATCCCTGAGTGGAGAATCTTTAGGCAATGGATGCTCCGCGAGGAAGTCTGCTAGAGCTTGGCCTTTGATTGCTTTTTGTGGTACATACCTAATGTCAAATTGTGACAGGAGGATGGACCATTTTGCCAGTCGGGCATTGAGAGAACCTGCTTTTGTGACAAGGACCTTTAGGAGGTTGATCCTCGAAATCAGGTATACTGTGTTGGATAGCAGGTAGTGACACAGTTTTTGTACGGCGAACATCACTGCCAAGCATTCTTTTTCGACTGGAGAGTAGCGATGCTCTGCACCTATCAACATGCGACTAAGGTAATATAGAGCAGCTTTTTTTCCCTCGTCATTCTTTTGTGCGAGTAGAGCGCCTAAAGAACAGTCAAGGGTTCTTGTGTACAAGAGGAATGGTTTTCCAGTTGTGGGGGCAGCCAACACTGGAGGTTTAGTCAGGTATGACTTGATGTCCTGGAACGCGGCTTCACATTCAGCATCCCAGACAAAATCGACACCTTTCTTCATTAACCGAGAGAATGGACGGCACTTCCCTGATAGGTTGGAGATGAACCGTCGAATGTATGCCAATCTTCCTTGGAGCCCTTTTAATTGTCTTAGGGTTTTTGGAGATGGCATTTCTAGGATAGCCTTGACTTTGATGGGGTCAAGCTCTATGCCAGCTTTCCGTACTACGAATCCGAGAAACTTACCCGATGAAACATCGAAGAAGCATTTGAGGGGATTCATTCGCAGTTTGTGTTTGCGAAGTCGGAAGAAGACTTCTCGAAGATCTTTGAGATGGTCTTCTTTTCTTTTGCTTTTGACGGCGAGGTCGTCGACATAACATTCGACCGTCTTGTGCTGCATATCTTGGAATATCTTCATCATAGCCCTCTGATATGTAGCGCCGGCATTCTTCAGACCGAATGGGATGACAGTGTAGCAATACACGCCAAACGGGGTCCGAAATGCTGTGTGTTTTTCATCTTCAGGATGCATCTTTATCTGATTGTAGCCAGAGAAGCCATCCATGAATGTCATTAGCTCGAACCCACAGGTGTTGTCGATCATCACCTCCGGTATAGGGAGCGGGAATTCATCTTTTGGGCATGCATTGTTCAGGTCTCTGTAATCAATGCAGATCCTGATTTGCCCATTTTTCTTTGTCACGGGGACGATGTTGGCCAACCATTCAGGATGCTGTTCCTCACGGATGAAGCCAATGCTTTTGAGTTTTTGAACTTCTTGTTCAATTTTGTCCATCACGTCAGGACGGAACCTTCTTTGGCCTTGTTTGACAGGCTTGATATCTTTTTGAAGATTGAGTTTGTGGACTGCTATTTTGGGGTCTAAGCCAGGCATCTCAGCGTAAGACCATGCAAAACAATCAACGAACTCATGAAGAAACGCGATATACTCGGGTAACTCATCATCCTTTATATTCTTGCTTATGAATACAGGACGTGGGTTATCAGGTGTTCCCAAGTCTATCTTTTGAACAGAATCTTAAGTTGGAAGGTTTGAAGGTGGTTCCTCTACAATATTTTCGAAGGCTTCCAACCCAACAAAGCCTTCTGGAGTTCCAAAGGTATCTACAGACCACGGCTCTGCTTTTGTCCATGGGTCTTCTTGATTGGTACTTTTCTCAAGATTTGCTATGAGGTGGTCTCAATCACCTGTTGAAACTAGGTCGAAGTAGGGCACTTCCTTTGGAGACAGTGGTTCTTCTGGGTCAGAGAACCGTGTGTCTGTATTATCGGACAATTCTTCTTCATCATCAGAGGAATCGTACCAATTGGATAGACTTCCTGGATCCTTGACGGTCAACTCTTCAAAGAGATATCCAGGGAGATCAATGTCTTCATTAATATGAGATGTTGAGGCTTGGTCGACAAGATGACTTTGCGGCCTTTGTGTCAACTGTCTCAAGGAGGCGTCAGGATCATACCCTAGCCCATGTGAAGACTTTTCTATGTGGCGGTGGGGTTTCCAACCTTCCAGTTGATTTTTGGTCAGGGTTGGTTCCAATGGCGTGATAATACCACGGCCATCTCCCAAACCGATTGGGTTCTGAGCGTCGTAGCCCATTTTCTTCATGATAGCTTGCGCCATTGGACTATACAGGGATAGTTGAGGCATACCTTCATTTTGGAAAGGTTCAAGCGAAGAATTTGATGAAGAAACTCCCGATTTATGGAAGAAGATTGGCTTTTCTTCTGCTGATGTTGCTGGAACAACGAAGGAAGCAGATGCCGGATCTTCTATGTCAACGGTTGTCTCCATCGGAGTGAGAGCGGGCTGAACTTGTTGATCATCAGCTTGGCTTGACGATGTGTTGTCTTCTGGCTCTGAGTCCGAATCCGTATTTTGCAAGATAGTCACGAAGGAGACAGCAAACTTGCCCCCAGCCTTTTGTTTTATCTTCTTTGCTTTGGTGGTGATCACCAGAGGCTTTGAAGACTTGAGGGAGACCATGAAGGGAGATTGATTATTCTCTTCGGTTTTGATAGAGGGTTTGTTTTCTTCCGTTGATTGCTGAGGAGCCTTGCCTTTGTCTTTCTGGAGATTTTTGGCAAAGGGTGCTATTTCTTCCTCCCTTTCTTCTTTTTCATCATTGTACATCTGAGCATCTGCGAAATATACTTCTTTGCCTTTGAAGGGCTTTTTGTCTGCAAACACTCGATGTATCAAGCCGTCATTGCCAACGAACTTGATGCACTGATGTAAAGTCGAGGGGACAACACCATTCTCGTGTATCCAGGGGCGTCCGAGAAGGATGTTGTAGCACGAAGGGGTCTTTATTGCATAGACAGTGACCTTGGAGATAAGATCACCGATTTGCAATTTGAACCTGATTTTGCCGATCGGCCTTTGAGCGCTGCCATCATATCCAAAGATGGACACAGATGTGTGGCTCAGCTTGCTAGGCGGAATGCCCAGTTCTTCGAGTGCCGAAGTGGAGATGAGGTTGAGTGCAGAACCTGGATCGATCTGGATTCTGCATAGTGGTACCTCTTTGATGTACCCGGTGAAGTACAGGGGTCGGTTGTGCTTTGTCTCGCCTAGCAGGAGGTCTTCCTTGGTGAAGGCGATGGTTGCACTTGCTGCTTTTTGAACCGAGAGGCATTCGATGCAGGATCCCTCAGTTTTCTTCTTTTCTCCTTTTGAGGGAGTTTTTTATTTTTTGACCCTATAGTCCATTTCAATTTGTAGGACTTGTGGGGCATGTTTGTCGACATCCGCATCCAGCATTTGTAGTTCTGAAATGAGACTATCACGAGTCTGTGGTGACATTCGTAATAAGTCTAGGATGTGCAGACGTGCAGGTATGTGTTTGAAGTGCTGAATCAAGTCGTACTTGAAAGCCTCCTTGGGGCCTGCATTTTCATTATTCTTGCCACTAGGGGTGTTTACAGCTTGTTTTCCTGAAGGATTTACATAAGAAGCAGAAGGTTGGTTGTAGTTTTTATGGTAATCCCGGCCAGAACGGGTACCTCTACCAACTTCAAGAGCTTCTGGAGAAGGGTCTTTGTTTAGAAGATCACCCTCGAGATCGAGGGGTTGTTCCTTCTCATTTGCTGAAGATGTCTCTGTGTCAGCATTGCCATCTTCAGTAATTGTGTTGCATGGAGCATTTTCCGGGAGCAAGTCCTGAACAGCATCCAGCAACTTTCCTTCTTTATCGAATATTTTGTCGGTCCAGACATCACTGATGAGATCGGGCATTTGGGACCAATTGACCGGATTTTCTCTGAAGAAGATTTCACCGGCTGGAATTTCTTCATGGTGATCAGTCGGAAAAGGTTTGAGTTCCGATGTCACTGTTCCAGGAGACGAAGCCTGAGAAGGTGAGGAATTATCATCCTGAGCTATTGCATTGCAAGTAACTTTGACGGAAGATGCCTCCAAGATGAACTGTTGGGAATCAGATTCATCCTCAGATGTAAGAGGATCATTGATCCAACAGCTGTCTTCGTTTTCCGGGTTTACCGGAGGAGATTCCTGTAGATTTTCAGGAACTTCCGGTGCTGGGTTGTGACGAAGCTGATTGATGCGACCTTGTTCTTGCTCTATAGCAAGGGGCTGCAAGATCCTTGCGTATTCATCGAGATCAGGCACGGGAGCCAAATCTTCTTCTTCGTCTGCTCCTTGTGGTTCAACATGGTTGGGTTCCACTGGAGTATTTTCTTGGACAGCCTCTTGGTCTTCTTCATCATCAGACCAGGATCCTTGCGGCTGTAATGGGTTATACCAGATTACTGGCATAAGATGAGATTCAGGGATCCGTTCCTCGTCGGAGAGATATTCTCCTGTTTCGAGGGATTCCTCCCACTCATCGATGTCACTGGCGGTGTCACTGGACTCGTATCCATCCATGGGGAATCCGACCACCGAGTTGCAAGAGTATGATGCCCCTTGCATAGTTTCATCTTTGAGGTGTGGTGGCATGAAATCACCAAGAGTGAATTTTCTTGCTGCCTTTGAAGCCTTAGGAGAGGACTCTTCTGTTGCCCCCAGTGAAGCGGTAGAGGAGGTTTCTGCCTTTTCAGCGACTTCTTGCTTTTTCGGAGCTTTCTCCTGCTGTTTGAGCTTGCGGAGTTGTCTCCTGGTTTGCCTTCGCTGTCGAGCGGTTGGCTTTGTTTTGACGACCTCCCAATTTTCATCTTCTAGGATATCGGGGTGTACCCATATGGGCTGTCCGTCTGATGTTGGATATGGAACCAACTCTTGAGACGTTTGGGTCATCTTTATTACCTTGAAGGAAGTAGTGATCTTCTCTTTTGGTGATTTTTGTTTTTGTCCACACGACACCATGTTGACGGAGGCAGACCCATAGTTCTTGTCGAAGGTAATGACTCCGTTTTTCCACATCTCATTTATCTTCTCTCTCACAACAAAGCATTGACTGAGAGGATGAGAGACCATCTGATGGTATGGACAGTACCGAGGATCGTTGGTTTTGCCAACATCTCCTGGTCTTTTGGGGTCAGGCAAGGTGAGTTTACCGTTTGCGAGAAGTGCCCCAAAGATTTCTTCAACATCTTCATCGAACGGGTATTTCTTCTCTACTCGTTCTTTGAAGGCACCAGAGAGTTCAGGCTTTTTACCTGCAGCTTTGTTTTCAGCTTTCCTTGGCTGCTGAGGAGCTGACTTGGTTTGCACATTGAGAACCTCTTTTTTCTTTGGTTTTGAGGTTGCAATGGCAGTCGGCTCTTTCTTTGATGACTTCTGACTGTTGAGGTCTTTGATCACCGTTTCAGCTTCCATAGCTGCTTCCAGGAGTTCTCCCAGGTTCTTTGATTTGTTGCCGATGATCATGGAGCGGATTCTTGCTCTCATGTTGTTTCGGCAGATGTCGACCAGTGACGCTTGTGGCAGTACATCGGAGCATTTGTATGCCATTGCCTTCCACTTGTGAATGAAGTCATATGTTGACTCATTCTCTCCCTGTTTTAGGCTGCAGAGCTGAGCCATAGTAACAGGATGATCCTCACCTTTGAAGTGGGTTAGGAAGTGTGTCTCCAGCATGGCCCAATTTTGAATGGAGTCCTCCGGCAGAGTGGAGTACCAATCAAAGGCCGTACCTTTTAGGGTACTTGTAAAGAGGCGGATTTTGAGGGCATCTTGGTCCGCAATAGCTCCCGTCAGGATCTTGAAATGGATCACGTGCTGTCTGGCCGAACCCTTCCCCGTATATATTTGGAGAGTAGGTTGCTTGAATTTTGTAGGGAACGGGACCGAGTCCATCCACAAGGGATATGGTGGCTTGATCCCATGCTCCTTTAGTGTATCCTCTTCTTTTGCTTTGGCGAGGATATCGTCAACGTCCTTTTTGGTAAGGGCGCGTGACTCACTGTTTTCTGCATTTTCCTCGTCGCCTTGATGGCTCGGAGGAGCTTCATTGTTTTGTAGACGCTGAAGATTGAGAATTAGGTTCTCTATTAGAGTCTCTATCCTCTGCTGCCCTTGCTCCAGCTGCTGGATGCGTGCGGTTACGTCATCATGCGGCGGAGGTTGCTCAGCATTTGTGACCAAGACGTTCATTCTTCGAGAGTCGAAAGAGGATACAGTCTTGGTGACTGAGCTGGAGCTCATCCTTTTAGATGAAGAGCTCGAAGAGTGGTCACTCCGATGTCCTTGGCTTAAAGGAGCGGGAGAGTTTTCTTTATGTCTTCGTGTCCGGGAGACGCTGCGAGTCACCGGACGCCTGACATGGATTTTTGTTGCTGACTTCTGGCGTTTTCTGGTTTTGCCAACCATATGAACAGCAACAACTTGGTCGGGTCTTTCTTTTTCGACCCATTTTTGGGAGACCTGAAGTGCATAATCCTGGGTTCTTTGCTTCTCTAGTCTCTTTTGTCGATATGCCGTGCGGCGGCGCATACGACGAGCGATTTGAGCTTCGGTTAGCTCTGGCTGTGCTCTGGCAATGAAGGACGTAGTCCCTGGTGCGCAGCAGCCGAGCTTGTCTTCTTTGAAGACGGGCAGGGACAGGATCTGGCCGTGGTCCTTTGCCTGTCGCAGCGAAGCTTTGAATTTGGCGAGTTCGGCTCCTGTTGAGAGGAAAGGTCGACTCGCAGGTGTGCAGGCCTTGGCAGGTTCTTGCGGAGTCCTTACGATGCACGATTTGATTTTGGGCTTGTATGAGCAAGCCGGCTCGTGCTGAGTTGGTTTTGTTTGGCGGAGGGTAGGCTTCTCCTCTTTCATGTAAGCAAGAGGGTAGAACCGGTTCTCCTTGAGAGGGGCCAGGTAGGCTGGCTTTGCAGATTTTTGTGACCTTCGTTGTTTGGGTGAAGGCCTTGGAGACCAAGTCTTTGAGCAAACCTGGTTTCTTGCTGGTTGAGGCTTTGCAGGAGCGCTACGGGCCTCAGGCTTCTTGATGATCGCCCTTGGTATCACTGTAGTGATACGTTGAGGGGCGGTTCTCTACTTCTTGGCAGGTGCGGTTTCTTCTGCGGGTAGTGGGAATGGTCCCAATGACCCGAAGACAATGGTCCGGGGAGTAGAGTTTGACCCGGTGTCTTCTGAGTTGCCGAGGGAAATGACGCTTCGGCAGCTGGCAGGGCGCTTGTAAGTGCGCTTGGTTTGTTTGTCTTGGAGCATGAGCTGGTACTTGTTCTCATCAAAGGTGATGGTTAATGAAGCTGCCATTGTTAGTTTTTTGAAAACTTCTGAAACAAGACCATATCCATTAGTAATCACAAGAATATAGTGATCATAAATGGAAAATACTATGGTTTCACCTCTTCAAGTCGCCCGAGGGGACATGGCCCAGCCCAAGCAACATGAGGAAGGCAGAAAAGCCATAGAGGGCACAATTGTTCTAAACGCAGGTAGGGTCAGCTCAGAATGAGCGTCCCAGTGACTGCTAGAAGCAATTGTGAACCTTAATTCAAATTACCGAGAAGCAAAGCTCACTCAAGGTAAAATGATATAAGGTTGAGATACAAATGTGTCGGTTGCGAATACAGTAGACCCGAAAGGGCGTACTAGCACCGCTAGGCACAAATGTTGCAAATCGCATCCTCGGAAAGGACACGAGATGGGATTTTTGAAAGGTCAAGATTGGATTCATAGGAGAGAGCAAATGGTATTCCAATCCGAAAATGAGCTCAACATTTCTGCGAGCTCGAAAGTCCGAAAAGGAAGGAACCAGGATTTCTCAAATGTGAATCCAAAAGTGACGGAAGTTTTTTTTTTTTTTTGAAAGTGTCAAGATTGGACTTTATAGAAGAGAGCAAATGGTATTCCAATCCGAAAATGAGTTCAACATTTCTACGATCTCGAAGTCCGAAAAGGAAGGAACCAGGATTTCTCAAATATGAATCCAAAAATGACAGAAGTTTTTTTTTTCTTTTTTTTTTTTTAGAGATTTTTTTTTTTTGAAGAATTCACATAGATTTCTAATTCGATCTTATGAAACCTCAGTGGATAGATCAGCCCCCAGGTAAGGGTAGGATTACTTAATGAACCCGTTTGGAGGACCCTTGCCTAGAACAGTCTAGCTGTCTCCACACTCTGGACAAGGCTTTTCTTAGATCCACTTTGGTCAAAGAACGCAATTGGTGCAACCTTAGTGGTTTTTTTTTTTTTTTTTTTTTTTTGAAATTTTTTTTTTATGGATTCATAGAAGAGAGCGAATGGTGTTCCATTTCGAAAATGAGTTCAACATTTATGCGATCTCGAAGTCCGAAAAGGAAGAAGCCAAAGTTTCTCAACTTAAACCCAAAAGAGGAAAATCTGAATCTTTTTTTTTTAAATCAGATTTTTTTTTTGATTTTTTTTTATGGATTCATAGAAGAGAGCGGATGGTGTTCCATTCCGAAAATGAGTTCAACATTTCTGCGATCTCGAAGTCCGAAAAGGAAGAAGCCAAAGTTTCTCAACTTAAACCCAAAAGAGGAATATCTGAATTTTTTTTTTAAAATTAGATTTTTTCTTTATGGATTCATAGAAGAGAGCGAATGGTGTTCCATTCCGAAAATGAGTTCAACATTTCTGCGATCTCGAAGTTCGAAAAGGAAGAAGCCAAAGTTTCTCAACTTAAACCCAAAAGAGGAAAATCTGAAAAAAAAATTTAATCAGATTTTTTTTTTTGATTTTTTTTTTATGGATTCATAGAAGAGAGCGAATGGTGTTCCATTCCGAAAATGAGTTCAACATTTCTGCGATCTTGAAGTCCGAAAAGGAAGAAGCCAAAGTTTCTCAACTTAAACCCAAAAGAGGAAAATCTGAATTTTTTTTTCTAAATCAGATTTTGTTTCTTTTTGAGAAATTTTTTTTTTTAGAAACAAGAAAGACTGGAAATAAACTCAAAAGAAGAAATTTCCAAGAATCCTATCTCATGTGGTTTTTTTTTTTAGATGCAAGATCCAACATAGGCCACCAACTAAAAAGGAGCCAAAGAATCCAAGCATCGTGTTCTCAAATGAACAAGGTCCCACCGGGTATGCCAGCTTGATGGTCCCGGCTTTTCTCTTTTTCCAAACCTGCCTCCGCCCCGGGGCTGACGAGGTACGGTGGAGGGAAAGAAAGGAAAAGCGGGCATCAGTTTTTTTTTTGTACGGGTATGCCAGATTTTCTATTCTACTTGGAATTTAGAGTGGTGATCCGGAGATTCACCTTCACAAGTAGAAAAGGAAATCAACTTTTTTCAATCTTTCCATTGCACACATATTTTTAAAGAAAAGAGACAAGGTTTGTTTTTTGAATGCCGTGAGAGGCGGTTTTCTTTGTTTGTCGTGAAAGGCGATTTTGCCGTGAAAGGCGATTTACAAATCTTATCAATAATGAAAGACAAGAGATGTGATTTTTTTGTCTCTTTATAAAAAAATACAATGCAACAGAAAAGAAAGAAAAGGAATCTAACTTCTCATGCGATTGTGGGGGACCCGTTCAGATCGACGGTCGCGAGTTATGTATGGACTCCGCCATCGTCCTTCAGATGAGAACTTTAATGCTTGATTTCTTGGCTTGGCTCCAACCTCAGATTTTTAGAGGATAAGGACCAAGGTAAGGTCCTATATCCGGTAAAAAGCCGAGTAGACGGGCTGAAAAGCCGCATCTAGCCATGTTGGATAGAAGGAGAGGTGGCCTTTGGGGGGGGTGGCCCCCCAAGGGGCTTTGATCACCTTGTAGTGCTTGTTGTAGCAGAGTTTTCTTGAAGGAGCAGAGTTGTAGAGATTTCTCCGAGGATTTTTGAATGATTTTCTGGCGATCTTTCTCTGGATCTTTGAATGATTTTCTGGCGATTTTTCTGGATTCGTTTCTCTTGGAATGGCCTCCTATTTATAGACATTTGGTAGCCATTTAGGAGAGTTTATGAGCATTTGTGGTATTAATGCTCATGATGGGAGGAGTTACAAGTTTTTAATTACTTGTTTTGTAACTCCTTTTTCCTTGAATTTGATTGGCCGATGGAGAGTAGTGGGCATTTAATCGCCTTTAATCTCCATGATGACGGGAGTTTCATGATTTTAATGTCATGATTACTTGGACTTGTAACTCCCATTTGCTTGCTTCTGATTGGGCCGTTCAAAATAATGAGTTAATGACCGCATTAACTTGCCATAAACGGGTCATTTAACTTCATTAATTGATTGCCTGGGCGCTTGAAGAGTCGCGGGCCGTGCCGCGTCCTTTGGGATTCTTCTTGCGATGATCATCAATGGACCCACATACCATTTGATGTCGGATGGTGATCCAATGTCAAACATTGGTTGATGTCAGCGGGCCAGTAACATCTGTCCAGTCGATTTCGCGATCGGGCGGGCAGAAAGGGTGCTTTCTTGGTTAGCCGTTTGACGATCTTGAGGCGTCCGATGATGATCTAATGATTCCAGTGATGGATCCGTGATGTTGATGAAGATAGACGGATATCATGCACAAAAAATCAGATTTTGGAAAAATCACAGGGGCCAATCAACTCGAAACGCGAAAAATACCCGAAAAACGAGGTTTTTGGGCGAGGTCCGGCGGCCCGGCGACCATGGGCCTTGGCCCATTTTTTTGGCCGCCTTTCGGTCGCTTTTTCTTCGCCGTTTTTCATCCGTTTTTGCTTCTGTTTTCTCCTGCATTTTTCTTGGAATTTCCTCTCATTTATTGGCTGGATTTCCCTCAAGAAAACCTGACAAGAAGCCGTGCAAATCGGATCACAAAGTTTCCCATTTTCTGAAAAGCCGAAGACTTTGCTGTGGAGAACTGCCGATTTTTTTGTCAAGCGTCAAAACTAGGTCAAACGATGTCGGAATGACCTGAAATTTGACGTGTAGCTTCTTGAGCAGTAGACGAGACCAACCATAGGATTTTGTTCAGGTTTTGAAGCCGTTTGGGGGCCCGCAAATGCTTGACTTGATTTCACTGCGAGGGAAATGCCGAGCTTTGACTTTCAGTCAAACGATGTCCGATTGACCTGAAATTTGATGGGTAGCTTCCTCATCAGTAGATAGGACCAACCATAGGCTTTCGTTTGAGTTTTGAAGCCATTTGGAGTCATGCAAGCGCTTGCCTTGATTTCACCGCGAGGGAAATGCCGAGCTTTGACTTTTGGTCAAACGATGTCCGATTGACCTGAAATTCGACGTGTGACTCCCTCATCAGTAGATAAGACCAACCATAGGCTTTTGTTTGAGTTTTGAAGCCGTTTGGGGTCATGCAAACGCTTGCCTTGATTTCACCGCGAGGGAAATCCCGAGCTTTGACTTCCGGTCAAACGATGTCCGATTGACCTGAAACTTGACATGGAGCCTTTTGGAGGTATTTTGTAACCATCCGTAGGCTCTGATCGAAGATTTGAAGTCTTCGACACTGTCGCCGCTGGGAGCTGTTGGAGAAGTGAAGTTAGGCCGAATGATGTCGGAATGGCCCGAAACTTCATGTGTACCTCTCTTTTGGTTTGTTTTGAATGACCTTGCAGTTTTTGTTTGATTCTGACAAGATCTGATGCTTGAAGTAGCGCCTTCCTATTTTTGGTAGGATGCGGCTCCGTGTAGCTTTTGGTGTGAGGAGGCAAAGTGACATTTTTGGTGTCAACACGGAGAAGGGTTTTTTTTATTCCGGATTGCAGACTGGATTTGAAGCACAGAGGGCTGCCATTATCTTTGCCATCATCATCGAAATTGGAAGAAGAACAGAGAAGATTCTTGGGTTTGCCGCACTTCCCTTTGCCGGAGAAGGAGCGAACCGCCGTGACGATCATCGCAAGAGACTCTGCCGTCCATTGCTGTAGCAGTTGCGCCGTGGTCGGAGAAGGAATGAGCAACGTTTTCATCGTTTCTGGTTACAGAAACCTAAGGAAGAAAAATCAGTTCTGTTAGGGGAAGAAGACCGATTTAGGTTTGGTTCCGAGTTGTGTTCGGGTCGGTTTGGGCGGTTTGGTTCCAGGTCAGGTTCAACCTGGCCCGTACCAGAAGTCCATCCCAATTCCAGTAAAAGTCAAATTTCTCTGAGTTTTGTATTTTTTGTCAAATTTATTTGAGTTTTGGAAAAATCTATTTGAGTTTTTGGCTATACTGACTTCTGGAACAAATTTATTTGAGTTCTGGAAAAATTTATCTGAGTTCTGGACAAATCTATTTGAGTTTTTGGCTATTTATCTGATTTTTGGAACAAATTTATCTGAGTTCTGGACAAATTTATCTAAGTTATAGACAAATCTATCCGTGTTTTTGGCTATTTATCTGAGTTCTGGAACAAATCTATCTGAGTTTTTTGCAAATTTATTTGAGTTTTTGAAAAATATCGGTTAGTTTCTGACAAATTTATCTCCATTTTAAAAAAAATTAACTAAGTTCTTGAACAAATCTTTCTGTGTTTTTGGCAAATTTATTTTTATTTTCTTAGATCTATTTGTTTTTCAAATTTATTTGTATTTTTTGAAATAAATTTAACTGAGTTTTTGACAAAAAAGACTTGAGTTTTTTGCCACATTATTCGCTAATTTGGAAAATTGGGTTATCTTAGTTTTGGGAAATGTATTTATGTTTTTTTTAATTTATTTGCATTCTTTAATTTTATTTACGTCTTTTGAAATTTATTTGAGTCTTTTGAAATTTATTGATATTTTTTTGAAATTTATTTGGATCTTTTGAAATTGATATTCATCTTTTGAAATTTATGTATATCTTTTGAAATTTATTTATGTCTTTTTAAATTTATCTGCATTATTTTGAGATTTATTGCTTTTTTTGAAATTTATTTGAAAATCTCATTAATGAGATTCCATTAATCGTGGCCCATTAAGTGGTAGTTGACTATTATTAATGGGATATCCCACCAATCGTGGGATATGATTTAAATAAGGGAAAAAAGCATGTCAACTGAAACTACAGGTAAGTTTAGTCCAAAATACCAAAGTATAGGGTGCACTCTGCAAAAAGGCCAAAGTACAGGTAGGTGTAATGCTTTTTTCCCTTTAAAGAAAGGGTAAATTAGACATATCAGGTATGAGAATGTGTTAGAGGACCTTTGGTTGCATAACTTTTTTTTGTGGACTGTTTGCAATAAAGTCATACTTTGAGGGACCTCTCGCCGAATTCCCCTTAAAACATTTGACAAAAAGACCTATATAATTTGCAAACGGGTTGGACTTGCGGATGAATTTTAGGCCCATGGGCTGATCATGCACAAGCTTGTGATTGCCTAACTTGGGCTATTAATAACATCCCCTGAGCTCATTCCCATTACCTCACAAAGGCTAACCCAACCTATTGTCATCCTAAATCACTATCATAAATATTTGGGGAAACAGCACTATACCTACCTGTACTTTGGCCGTTTTGTAGAGTGATCCCTGAACTTTGGTATTTGTGACTAAACCTACCTGTAGTTTTAGTTGGCATGCAAAATGGACGGATTCTGTTAGTATTAACAGTGTAGGTCGTATAAAATGTGTTTGGTGCATACTGGCGCCAAATTACTCTCCCAAAAAGACATATTCTCCCCTGAATCAGCCTATAAAACATTGGAAATGCACCAGACATGTTCTTAGTGAATTTTTTTCTTTCCAGCCATGGCTTCCTCTCAAAACTCCTGTACCCATTGTTCTCCTGGCCAATACTCTCAACTTGATGGTGTATTTCGTTACTGTCACTGCGGGCATAGGGCTGCTTTGAGAACTTCTCGAACACAGCGCAACATGGGGAGGAGGTTTCTTGGCTGTGCTCTATATGGGGTTATGCTGTCAACTATCTAATTGTTCTTCTTGATGTATGGTCAATAATTCTATTATTAATGTCATTTTGTTTCAATTTTTATTTCAGATCCAGCCAGCGTGTGGATTTTTTGAATGGGTTGATGGAGAAAATGATCAGGTACAAAAGCTATTGGATAAGATTGATGTGTTAGAGAAGGAAATGAAGACAGTTTGTCGAAGAGAAAAATGTTACCTACGTGTATTGCTGTGGACTTGGGCTGGAATTGTGTTTTTTTTTGTTCATGTGCTACCTAGTTGTGGCTTGGTTCCCTGTAGATGGGTTAGAATTACCATGTATCAGTTGGAATATTTTAATGAAAATGGGTTGGTGAAGTTTGCTTGTCCATGAATGCTTTGTTCACTCCTTATTTTGCTCTGAACTTTAATCAACCTGCAATAAGAAAAACATTATCATCCAAACACTCAATCCATACAATTTAAAAGGTCATCTATGCTGCTCCAATCCATCATCATCATCCTAACAGTCAATCCAAACAATAAAAAATGATCATCTATGCTGCTCCAAACAGACATCATCATTCAATATGCCAATCCAAACAATAAAAAATGGTCATTTATGCTATACTCCAAACAGTTTTTTGAAACAGTCATTGACAAACTACATCAGGTTTTCTTAAAACACCATCATCTCCCAAACAGTCTATACCGCCCCATAAACAAATTTACAACATCATCATGACAGTTTTTTAAAACAAAACCAAAATAAAATCTTACAACATCATCCAGACAAAGTTTTAAAATAGAATCAACATAACATCATCAGATTGTGCTGCCTTTTCCTGCTCCAATCCTCCCTCTACCTCTGGGTGTTGATGCAGACCTCACTGCTTGTAACTTTCCTCTATCAGTGGTATTACTTGCTGATGAAAGTGGCTGTGAAGCTGGTAATGGATGAGAAAAAGATTGTCTGACTCTCCCCTGATCAATCAAAATTTTCAATACAGTAGTTAGTAAATCCATGCATAAAATCTAGTTAGAAGAAAAAGTATAAAACATGGGTGACAGTATTGTACCCTATGTACTGGCATGGGCTGTGATGCTGGGTGGGAAGCTGGCATGGGCTGAGAAGGTGGCATGGGTTGTGATGCTGCCATGGGCTGTGATGAAGCTGTCATGGGCTGTGATGCAGAACGAAATAGTCTTGAATTTGGATGCACTGGTCCCTTACAAGACCTGGCATTATGGCCTGTTTTCAAGCATCTAGCACAAGTCATTGTTCTGTTCCTTCTGGAAACTCTACTGGAACTATGTACCTCATCCGCTTCCCTCCTCCTCAACTTCCTTGGCCTACCTGCAGGTCTTCTATACAATGGAGGAGCAACTGGTTCCATTCCACTTTCTATCCAATCATGCATGCCAGGTACAGCATGTATCATACGACTATATGCATTCAAATACATCTCTTTGCTGTAGCATTCATGAATATAATCTTCAGGCCTTTCTTGATTCATGTATATACATGCTATGGCATGCTTACAAGGTATCCCAGTCAGATCCCACATTCTGCATAAACATGTTCTACTCTTAATGTTCATAACATAAGTTTTTGTAAAACAGTCAACCTCAAACTCACCTCTGCCTGACCAATTGGGAAAACAATGTCTGCTGTCATGCTTGTTTTTTTCCAACTTCTCCAATATCGCAGGACATATTGTCCCATCATATTTAGTCATTCCTTTTAACTTCACTTGAGTTCTAATCATAAGTTTCCTCCTGACACACTCAAACAAACCAACAATTGGTTTCTTCCTAGCTTCAAGTATGTAACTGTTGAAAGATTCACAGAGGTTATTTGTTAATGCATCACATTTGGCCCTTGTAGTAAAATGAGATTTGGCCCACCGGTTTGGATTAACAGATATCAGCCAATTATATGCAGCCTGGTCCATCTCTTTCACCCTCTGCATATGACTATCAAACTCTCTGGGTGATCCACATGATGCTGCAGCCCACATAGCATCTTTCAATAATTTGCCTCCAAACAGTTTTTTGAAGTTATCATACATATGTCTCAGACAGTGCCTGATTTCAGCAGTAGAAACTACTATCTCAAAAGCTGCGTCAAGCCCTTTCTGTCTATCAGACAAAAAAATCCAGTCCATGTCACCCCCATTTCCAATGTCATCAATTAATGATTTCAAAAACCAAGTCCATGAGTCCAAATTTTCAGCCTCTACAACAACCATTGCAATTGGGAACATATTATCATTCTCATCTCTACCAACTGCAGCCAACACTTGTCCACCATAACTACCTTTGAGGAAGCACCCGTCTAGACCAATTATGGGTCTACATCCACCAACGAACCCTACCTTTTGTGCCTCATAATAGACGTACAATCTCTAATCTTAAATTGAACTTCTCTCTCTTACAATAGAACCCATTCAACCTATGGATCTCATCTACTCTTTATAGTGGTCTAGACCATCACTTCTCATATAAACAATTTAAAGCATGCAACTGGTTTTCAACACCAGAACATTTTTCATATGATAATTCAGGTGCAGGCAGGGAATCCAATCTACTCCCCTGTAAATGCAGGAAAAAGAAACCAGTGATATTTGGAAAGCCATGCATGTAGGCAAATAGGGAGGAGGTGGTTCCATCATTTTCGCCTTTATTCGTTGCATTACGAATCACAGCAAGTTCCCTAGAATCATTTGTGGAGATTTCAAGGTTTCAGAGAGTATCACATTATAGAACCACCCATGTTCACTATATTTGTTAATATCAATGTGTGTGCTGTGCATTGATTATGATGTACACATAGATCTAAAACATACATGAGACCCTTAAGAAAATGCTAGTTGCATTATAATATTGTTCTCCCTAATCATGATAAGGTGTCTAAGTAAGAACACCTCCAATTAGCTTTGTAATAGTGTTCTAGTTTTGGCTATAACCAACACGGTTAAGAGGTTTAAACGGTCCAGCCTATGAGGCCCACCTGCCCCTTCTTATGATGAATCTAAGCCCTTTATAGTCATTATTTCTTTCTCCCCGTGAATAGAATCAGAACTTACACAAATTTGACAACCATAAGCCCTCTATTTGATGGTATAAGCTTGATACCGATTATAGGGTTAAGATTTGGACAACTTTAAAGTACTCAAAATTATCATGCTTTTGGAAGAGCCCTGGCGGGCTGAATCATTTTAGGATTAGGTCATTCATGAAAATGCCAAGCTCTTGGCTATGCATGCTGCAACTGGTTTGTATCATCATCTACAAATACAAGGTCTAGTGATCATTTTCACATCAATATTTTTATCATCAACAACTTGCAAACAGTAATATTGGAGAAATGAATGGGCCCCACAAAATGGCATCTTTGATCTCTCTTTCCTTGTCTTCTTCTTCTTCAACCTTCAAACCCACATACAATATAGACATTCTCACTCACATCATCCTTAATTACCAGAACTAGATCCAATTCCTAATCATCGAGACCCACCTCAAATATAATAACAGTGCAGACAAAGTCTATCCAACAAGGGTTGACTGTGGTCCCCTCCATGTGTAACAGCCGCAATGGCTAACCCACAAAAGTAGCAGACAAGTGGGGTTTCTATTCCACCAACATTCAAACAAAAACAATAAACAAAAGAAACAGATTTTTTCAAGAGAGGACCATTTTCGATAGCGAAAGGTCTTACACTTTTCTATAAGAGAGATTCACCATATCAGACAAAGAAGTTCAAAATCCTAAACCCATGGTCATCGGCAAAGCTTAGAACCACCACATGCATCAAATATATACATGATTAAGGGTATGAGATCATACCTCTAAAACCGTTGATGGTCCTTCGGTGTGGATCTATTGTTCTTCTTGAGGGATCTGATGCATGCAAGGAAGGAGGAGAAGATTTCGCCTAAAATCGCCAGAACCCTAACCGCAAGTGAAAAGGGGGAAAACGAGAAAAAATCACTAACAGCAAAACGGATATATCAAGGGTAAATTTGTCATTTACTAAATTCCGTCACTGCAGTTAGTATTTGCATGTCAACTAAAACTACAGGTAGGTTTAGTCACAAATACCAAAGTACAGGGGTCACTCTGCAAAACGGCCAAAGTACAGGTAGGTATAGTGCTTTTTTCCCTAAATATTAGCTATATTTTGAAAATATCATCATAATATACACATGAAATGTACTTGTTTCCCAACACTTTCATGGTTGAGTGGTGTTGGCACCTTAGGATCATACGCATGCTTAGCCTAGCCCGAGGATTGATCCATGCGTATTCAAGTTTGAAGCGTCATTCCCGAGCAAGTGCAGAAGTCCCACTTAGTAAAAAAGATGATAATAAGTTGAGTTAGCAAATAATATCATCATTTTTTTCAAAACATAGCCCAAAATGAAGATATTACAAGGAAATCATGAGAAAATTAGAATAAATGATAAGAAAGAAAAAAAAATTAGACATTTACCGCAAAAATCCCCTTAAATAGGGTAACCACAGTTGAGGACCCTAAACTTTTATAATGACGGCCAAGGACCTCCAGCCAAATCTCTTTTTTTTTTTCTATTTTGTCCTTTTTTTGTTGATGTCAACATAATCAATTCCCTATTTTGTCATAAGTAATATTTGTCGACATCAACAAAACATTCGTCGACATCAACATAAAATTATGTTGTTATCAACAAAAATGTCCAGTTATTACAATCAGTGACCTTGTGAATTTGTTGACGTCGATATCAACATAAAATTGTGTCGACGTCAACAAAAATACCCAGTTAACAGCATGAGTGACTCTAAGAATTTGTTGACGTTGACAGAAGATTCGTCGACATCAACATAAAATTGTGTTGACATCAACAAAAATACTCAGTTAGCATCAACGAAAATTGAGTTTCCCTATGTTTAGAATTTTGTTGACATCGAGCAATCTCTCCTTCATTGTGATTGAGAAAAAAGAGGAAGGGCGTTAATCTCCTTCTTTTCCTTCATCTCTCTCTTCTATTCTACTGTTGCTGTTGTTTTGGGATAAGAACCTTCTTTTTTTTTAGGGTTATGTGGACATCAACTAACCAAGGGCAAAAATGGAATGAAATATTGGATTTTAGGCTGGAGTCCTTGCCCGTCATTATAAAAATTTTGGGTCTTCAATTGTAATTACCCTATTTAATGGAATTTTTGAAGTAAATGTCCAAAAAAAAAATCTAAATAGTGTTTTTAACCATATTATATGTTTATTCTGTATTTATTTATTTATTATTATCTAAGAATCATTTTTTCACAAAGTGTTTCTTACTAACCCTGAGGGGTAACACAGTTGGGTAGGACCGCAGCTTAGGAAACGAGGCTGCCATTCCGAACTCACGCTCTCTCCTTGGGGGCCACTTACGCAAGCAAAAGGATCAGGACGACAACAGACGTAAGTTTTATTATAAATATAAATAGACGGATAGAATTTAGTATACCAAAGATGCGGGAATCAAACAACTGGACAAGCCTCTCTCTCTTCGGTCCGATCAATGCTTCAAATTCCAACGGTAAGAACCATGCCTCATGGACTTGCCTTTTCATTCACTCTTATTATTTCCATCTTTTAATACAAAGTCGAAATGGTTTGGACATGTTCAATGCCAAAAACGGTGTCCATGAGGAAAATTTTTTCTATGCAAGTTAATGGCCCCACAAAGAAAACGACTAAGCTGAAGAGGACTTGGATAGAAGTAGTAAGGTTAGATATGAAGAAGTACAACCTTTCTATGAACTTAGCTTCAGATAGATCATAATGGAGAAACATAATTCATGTAGCCCACCCAATATAAATGGGACAAGGTTCTAATGATGATGATGATGATTAAAAAGGAGCTGAAGCAAAAAAAAAAAAGGCAAGAAAAAAGATGAGATGCAGAAAAAGAAAGAACCTCCTACCAATGCATCTCCAAGGAAGAAGGAAATGCCTGTAATCCAAGTCAAAGAGGCTAAGCCTGCTAGGCCAAGGCAGGAGGGCAAATAATAAAGGTCCAAAAGCAAAAATCAAAAGTCAAGCATCAATGAAAGACCTGCGCGGTAATGAGAATAAATCATTCTCTTGGTATGAGTTTAGAGCCCAATCAAATTCAAAACTACAACAGGCATTTGCCATCAGCTCTTGTAGAACTCCGTGAATCTCATTACAATGCGGATGACTTCTATCTTCTACATGAAACACATGAACATTATTCTTCAACTCAATCCAACTACACCCAGGATCCTTCTTCACTTCCATGCCTCTCAATTTCTTTCTTACGTTCAACACCTCCTCCCACCTCCCCACTCCTGCATAGATATTGGACATTATTACATAGGTCGACATCAGCTTAGAATCCAAACTGAACATCCTCTCTGCCACCCTCTCACCCACTTCCATATCCATGAAGAACCTGCAAGCACTTAGCAAAGCTGTCCAAACGACACTGTCGGCTTCAATTGGCATTCTGTTAATAAATTCTTCCGCTTCTTGCAGATAACCTGACCGGCCAAGAAGATCAACTACACAAGCATAGTGTTCTTGAGTAGGAACCAAGCTGTACTTCTCCATCAAATGGAAAAACTGCATCCCTTCTTTGACCAGACCTGCTCGCCCACATGCAGTGATAAGTCCAACAAAAGTAATGACGTTCGGTTCTACTCCTTGTTCTAGCATCCGTTCAAATAATGGTATCACTTGGATTCCAAGGCCATGATGCGCATACCCATTAATCAAAGCAGTCCAAGCCGCCACATTAGGTGAAGGGATGCAGTTAAATGAGGCCTGCGCATCAGTTAGGCTTCCACATTTTGCATACATATCTACAAGGGATGTTCCTACGTAGACATTCGATGCAAATGGCGTTTTGATCACATGGGCATGAAGTGACTTTCCTTGCTGCAATGCTCCCATGCCTGAACAGGCACGGAATAAAGTTGAAAAAGTAGACCTGCTGTGTTCTACTTCTAACCGGTGCATATGCATATAAAGTTTCAGAGCCTCCTCAGGTTGCTGATTTTGGACATAACCTGAAATCATACAATTCCATGTTACAGTGACTTTCTCCCCTTTCGTAGCTTCAAAGAGCTTCCAAGCCTCACCGAATTCTCCATTCCGGCAATACACTGAGATCATCGTATTAGAAGAGACTAGAGTTTTTTGAGGCATTTTTCCAAACAAGCTTCTTGAATCCTCAACTCGACTGCTCTGCCCATACCCTTTCATCATCAGGTTATATGACACAGTATTCAATTCAACCATTCCACTGAAAACTGATTCTGCATCTTCGATCCTACCCATTGCTATTAAACCTTCAATCAGGATATTTGAAGTTCTTAAACAAGGTTCAACCAATCCATCATACACCCTCTTTGCATCTTGTACAATATTGCAGTTGCAATATAGTTCAATTAGAGCACCTCCGATTGAATGATCAGATTCAAACCCATATCTAATCAGAAACCCATGAATCATCTTACCCTCTCTCAAAACAGCCAATCTACCACAAGCCCTGACAACACTATCCAGTGTAAACTCATTGGGCTCCGCTTCGCCACTCGTTCTCATCAAACAAAAGAACTCCAAAGCCTTCTCACACCCACCTCCACTCCGTGAAAACCCAGAAATCAACGCAGTCCATGAGACGACATCTCGAGCAGGCATTCTTCTAAAAACACCCAAAGCATCCTCCATCAAGTTACACTGCACATAACCCACAAGCATCAAACTCCACAACAGGGAGTTCCTCATATGCAACACATCAAACACCCGGCGAGCATCATCTATTTCCAAACAAGACGCATAACAATTCAGCAAAGAACTCCCAACAAGCTCGAAATCCTCGAACCCAGATTTCAAAACAAGACAATGGGTCTGTTTTCCATGATTGAGAGACCTTCCCCGGGAGCACGCGCTCAATAAAGTAGAGAAGGTGGTTTCATTGAGCTTGGTTCCAGACCGATGCATTGTAGAAACTACACCTAAGGCCTCTTCGGTGCGACCCCATTTGGTGTAAGCGGAGATGATGGCGTTCCAAGAGACTACTGTTCGGTGGGGCATTTGGTCGAACAGTTGGCGGGCAGTATCTAGTTCTCCTCTTTGGGCATGGGCAGTTATTGATATGTTGCAGGAGACTACATGCGGAAGAGATTTGTTGGGGTTGTGGTAGAATCTTGCTTTCGATGTGGGATTCTTCCATCGACGACGGCGCTTCCAGTGTCGAGAAAGTGAAGTTGAAGCTCTCGCGAACATACTTTTACTTTACTGTGTGGGGAAGTGGAGAGGGGAGAAGATGGTATTTATTTATATTGACCCACTATAGATAGGCTCACTTTTGCGTGACCCAAGGCATTTTTAATATCACATAATCCCCATGGTTGCTCTCAAATTTTTACTTTACTAATGAGAGTGTCCAAATGTTGGATTCATCATGAAATGGAAATTGAAATTAACTATTGACTAGATTATTATTGATGTATGTAATCAAGGGTTATATAGCAAGTGGATTTCCCCTTTTCGTCAATACAAAATAGCAACTTTAAAACAATTTTTTTTTAAATTAGATAATACAAGAATATTAGAATAGATGAGAGTAAAAACAAAAACATAAAACAGTATTTTTCGCAGGTTCCATGCTTATTGGCCCTGCACTCAAACAATAAGGACAAGTTGAGAAAAAAAAAAAACCTACATAAGAATATAGAGGATTTAAAAAAAAACATATTATATGGACCCTAGACCAAAATGGTCACTTTAGTTTCCCTCAACCGAAACAGGCATTCCCAGCAAAAAATTCTTTTTTTTTTAACTATTTTTTTGAGGGTCCATATGGACCCTTAGTAGGAAAAAAAAAGAGGTTTTCGTCTTCTTCATCCTCCTTTGTTTCCCAAAACCAACCCAAAGGAGAAGACACAATAAAATAGAAAAGGCTATATTGCAGAGGAAGAAGAAGAGAATCAGAAACTCAAATCAAAGAACCAACCATTATGCCTTTTAATGAAGATGTTTAGGGGCACTGGTGGAACTAAGGGCCAGCCCCCACAATAATTTTTGAAAACCCCTTTCTCTCTTTAGAGGATTTTATGAACTGTTACAAATGGCACCTCCAAAATTTCTAAAAGCCCCTTCATTCTATAGAAATCTTTACATATGGCCTCTCCAAATTTTCTAAAAACCTATTTTTTAAAAAGATTTATAATTTTTTTACATATGAACCCCTGCGCACGAGAAAAAATAATTTCCTGCTATCTTCCTCCTCTCTTCCGGAAACTCAACCCAGTTGATGTGTAAAGGGTCTTCCCATTGGTTTTTGGCGGGAAGGCCTCTTTTGTGTGAGGGAAATCACTTTTTTGGTCTAGGGTCCATCTAATGTGTTTTTTTATTAAATCCTCAAGAATATATTTGATAAGGGACCTAGGGCTTTTCTCAAAAAGTCATGGAGGAGAAATTATGTCTATTACGAAGACTTCTGATTTGGAGAGGAAAGGGGAGGAAAGGAAGCATTTAGTTTAGCAAACTCCTTAAACTCTCCTTAAATTTTGGAGAATCATTTATTTATCTTTTGGAAGCAAGCAAAACATAAAGGTAACCTCTAAAACTTTTCAAATTCTCTCTTTTTTATGAAAGAAATGAAGAGGGGCAAACTTGTAAAAAGCTAAAATATTCAGAAAACAATCTCATGTATTATGACTAGTAAGAAAGGCCAAAAAGAAAAATCTATTATTAAAATTTAAGTTTTTATGAAAATATTTTAAGAGAAACAAATATAAAAAGTAAAAGAGAAACAAACCAAATTCTTTAATAGAGGCAAATCTATTTACCTATCATCATTAATATTTATTCTATGCATCAAAACGGTACAAAAAACAATTTTTTTGAAATAAACTGACAAAAACTACAAACCAAATTCAAAATTATAAACTTCCACCCAGTTTTATTTTCCATGTGATTTTTATAAAGAAGAAAAAATATATGCTATAAGTTAGTTGTTGTCATGTCTTTTAAATTATATAATTATTTACAATATTGAAATAGGAAAATTGAAGATGGGCATAATAACTTAAATATAAGATTTTAGGTAACCCTTGAGGTGGAGGGAACATTCTCGTGAGTCCCAAAAAAGAATTTCTCTAAGACATGCACATGATGGGTGGGATAAGGTTTCAAGAAAACACAGAGCATTCTCGTGAGTCCCAAAAAAGAGTTTCTCTAAGACACATGATGGGTGGGACAAGGTTTTAAGAAAACACACTGATAAAAATTTGAATGATAGATTCCAAATTACAATATGAATAACACCGACAAAATTTATGGTGTTATCAAAATCAATGGCCCAAACTCCATATGGGAAGAGATGAAAGAGAGTACGTGATATTAATGCCAAGATTTTAAGAGACGGGATTTTGAATTTAGTTAATTGAGATGTGACACTTTAGATTAGCTTCGGCTAGACAATATAAAATATATCTAATTGTACTGGTTACTTGTAAAGAAGAAAGAAAAATAAATAAATATATTATTTATCAAAAAGGCTAAACTAATTTATTTATAAAATTTAGATTGAAATGCTATTGCCTTCTAATTGCTATAAAAGGAGAAGAAAGATAATAATAATTGAAAGTTTTTACTATAAAGCACAAAAAATAAAAATAAAACACCACTACACATGAATGGGGAATATTCATGTGCATCCATCCCTTACCATATGGCGAGGGACAAACTTAATGGGGCCCACGGGTGGGGGCATCTTGGATGAGCCCAAGTTTTGGGGTCCATCTTGGATGAGCCCAAGTTTTGGTTCCATCTTGGATGAGCAAATTTGAGGTCAATCCCATGCCTCTAACTCTTTCATTTGTGGCCCACAAATTTAACAACTTTTATATTAAAGAAAATCTTTTTACCCTCGATCCAATAGTCCAATCTATTTGAATGGGTGAAAACTCAATGTATCCAATGTAATTCAAGGGGTCCCATGTGTGTAGATGGTTCGGGTGTATCATAAAATCAGCCCCACTATGTCGTCTCTGATCACCATATTATGATTAGGGATGATGCGCATGAATATTTACCCATGATAGATATATGTTGGTCTTTCATCAAATGAGTTTCGTACATAATGTTAATAACTTAAAATGGCTATGATCTTTAATCTATCAAATCCTAAATAACTTAGTAAAATATTTATTTGATAGGTCCCACTTAGATGGAATATGGGTCAGATTTATCGAGTTCCATAAAATTTGTATGGGTAATACATAAGTGAAAGAGATTGATATTTTTGGGCCATAAGATTTGAATAACAGCCCCGTAGAAGCATCTTTTGTGTTATGTTCACAAGATTAAAGCATGTGATTTTTATAGGTGGACCCACCAATGGATGGCCCTCAAGGCACATGGCCTACTTCTTTCTCAGATTTGTAGACTTTTAGATTTGTAGAGAATTGATATGAGAAAGTAGTTATTTTTAAAAGAGATTTTAGCAGTTGTTTGAGAGAGATTTTAGGGGAGGTGAACTTTAACGCAGAGATTAAAAAGGTCACATGGCATGTCAAAGCAATAAATATTTGTTATTCATATATATATATATATATATATTTTTAAAGAACTCTTGTGACCTCCCTCCCTATTCACCTTCTCACATGAGCATCTCCCACACACACACACATATATATATATTCACCTTCTCACATGAGCATCTCCCCCCCCCCCCCCCCCCCCCCACACACACACACACATATATATATATATATATATATATACTATATGGGAGGGGATCACACAGGCTGCAGCCTGTGTTATCACAAGCTGGACGCTGGACGCGCGTGTGAGCCCAACGGATCCGATGATGACGCTGAAGACTAATTCGAATTGCAAACAGTAACGAAATGAAATAGGGAGGCCCGCTCTTTCTGAAATCGTCTCCCCCTTTCTCATTTGTCATTCCTCTCCTCTGTCTCCGGTCTCTCTCCCTTTCTCTCATCGAATCACCGCATCGACGACCATCGAGCTCAGGCGTCTCTCGTTTTCCCCCTTTCTCATTCCTCTCCTCTGACTCTGGTCTCTCTCCCTTTCTCTCATCGAATCGCCTGAGGAGAAACTCGCCTCTCCCTCTCTCGGACGACGACGACCGGCATCGAACCCATCGAGCTCTCCATCTCTCGTTTTCCCCCTTTCTCATTCCTCTCCTCTGTCTCTCGTATCGCTCCCTTTCTCTCATCGCATCACAAGTCAAACTCGCATCTCTCTCTCTCGGACGACAACGACGCGGCAGAGACGACCACCAGCCCCCCATCGCCTGCTCTCTGTCTCTTACGACGACGATCGGACGACGAGGGGAAGCTCTCTGTCTCTCTCTCTCACTGCGACGGCGGACTCTCCCTCGCTGCTTCTCTCTCTCTGAAAGCGACGAAACCCTACCCTCATCTCTCTGAACTCAGGTCTTTCATCTCAGGTATGAACTCCTCATCTCTCCCACCATGTTGATGGCTGACAAATGACAAAGGCTTCATCTTGATTTGAAAAATCAAAAAGAGAAAGAAATCCAACAAGCACCTCATTCTTTTCTTAGATTGTTTGTACTCTATTAGTCTATTTCTCTGTGCTTCTATGTAATTTTCATTTCTTGCATTTCCAGTTCTTTGGGCTGAAAGGAACTGCACTGCCTTTTTATTTTTGGCTGCACTTCTTCTCCATCCTCTAATTGCTCTTCCCACCTTCCTAATGTATAAATACTCTTATCATTCTACCTGATGGAAATAGAAAGCCTACTACATTAACATGGGCAGAATGCATCCTCTGCTTCTTTCTACCATTAGAAATCTAAATACAGTTTATTGGAGGAAGAACAGAGAACATGTAACATCATGCAATGGGTTGTCAACTTGTGATGATTAAAATAGTAGGAATTAGCCAATGTTTATAAACCTTAATTCATTCAAGAGGAACACTAGCAGCAAGAAAACCCACAGCCCCCTAAATTCTCATTCAAGTATAAAATATAAAAAAAAAATTCTACACAGCACCATTTTCCTCATAATGTGAGGGAACTCTAGTATTTGAGAACTGCATCATGAAGAAAGAAATGGAATCCTTAGTGAAAGAATGCATTACCACATCAAACTTCAGAAACTCGAACGTTTTAATTGCTATAGCTGTCCTCCTCCTCTCCATCTTTCTTGCTTTGGGTTGGTCCTTGTTGGTTCCTTAAAGGATAACCCATCCAGTGTAGCTCTTGTTGTGTTGCTTTTGTACTGATAAAAGAAATATTTTCTTGTGTTTTCCATTTAAATTATTGCATCAGTGTCTAGCACTTGTTGGCTTTTATGGCATGGCCCTTTTATCTCAATGGTCCATTTATTCATCCAATTTCTATGAGAACTGTTATTTCTCCAGCATCAAAGGGATTGATTATGATCAATCCCCAAATAGGTACTTGAATTTTGTGGACTAATTAAACCAGGATTTTCATGTGGATGTTGGAGGTGGATCCAGATTTTCACATGGATTAATTGGAGGTAGATCCAACATTTTTATGTGAGTTCTGGGGTTGTTTTCTGATTCTGGGGGGGGGGGTCTTTGATTCTGGGGTTGTTTTCACCATGAATCCATATAGGCAGCACCTCTTCTTTATCAATGGTTGAATTGGATGGATTGTTTAACATCAACTGCCTTAATTTCATTTCAAATTCATTATGACCACTGATTAAACATTCAAAACCTTCTTTAGATTGACTAGCTGTGTCAATAAGCCCTGCAAACATACAAGACAAGTGACTATGTCTAGCCAGGCATGGGTCAACACCTTCTGATCCACCAGATTCCACCACGTCTACAAATGCATCTCTTGTAACACCCTTCGTCCATCTTCTCAATATGTAACGCTCAGGTAATAAGAATATAGCATATCTCTTCAAGACACACAATACATGACAACAAGGGATGCCTTCAAATTCAAAATTGTGGCAAGAACATGATGCATGCTTCTCGTCTTTTTTCCATAAAACCTCTCTTTCAATTTCCTTTTCGTCGGAATAATTTTTCACAACGAACTTACAACTGACATCATCCTCGTAAACAATATTTTCTGCAACTAACATGGTGGTTAATAACTCATCTTGAAACTTATAAAATATGTTCCTTGTGTATACTTCGGCCATTTGCTTTTCCATTGGGGAAAATGTCTTCATTTTAGGCCTCCCATTACTATTTTCAAAATCCTCTTTCTTTTCAAGATACCTTAAACGTTCCACCCCGTCATCAAAACGCAATATGAAATCAAGTAGGGAATTCTTGTACTCTACGTATTGCTTCACAAATGCATTCATGCTTTCACTTCGTTGAGTTGTCGACATGCCACCAAAGAAATTTTTCTTTAAATATGTCGGAACCCACATATGACGAATTCTAAATATATCCGCCAACCAATCATTCTCCATAAGCTCATTGTCTGTTATGATCTGATTCCAAAAACTGTCAAATTGATCAGTAGATGCTGAGTTGTGAACACATTTTTTTATCTTTTCTATTAAACCCTCATTGTGAATATGAAGCCCTCCCAAATTCGTCGGCAACTTATCCAAAATGTGCCATAGACAATACCGATGAACAGTATTTGGCATGACATTTTTAATGGCTTTTGTCATAGCCAAGTCTTGATCTGTTATAATACCCTTTGGTGGACTATATGACATGGCCTGAAGCCATGTGTTAAACAACCACTCAAATGACTCGGTTTCTTCATTTGGTAGAAAGCCACATCCAAATAAAGTAGTTTGCCCATGATGATTGCAACCTACAAATGCGGCAAAAATAAGTTCATAACAGTTGGTCTTGTAGGTTGTATCAAATGTAACAACATCACCAAAGATTTTGTAAGCAGAACGAAATGATCCGTTTGCCCAAAACACGTGCGTTATCTTTTTATCTGCATCACGCTCAATGGTATATGTGAAACCATTTCCCATTTCTTTCCGGTTTTCAAAAAGTTGAAATAGCAACTGTCCATCTAGCCCCCTTTTCTTTTCCTTTTCATCCCTACGGTGATTCCTGGCATCCGTATCTGTAAATCCAATTTTGTCCAATCCCCCAGACTGTGATGCAAACACTTGCATTTGCTGTTTGCTTCGCACATTTGCAGCATCATATGCATTTATAAGTCTTCTCTTTGATTCTGGCACTTCATGATGCGACCTCAACATAAATCTCTTACTTGGAGTAGCGGGGGCATGAGAGTGTTGAGAAACAAACTGGGACACCACATAACCACCTGATTTATCTAATTTCACTTGCAACTTAGCCATACAATCGAATCTTGTTTCCATTCGACGTCTTTGAACCACTTCCTTACCAATCCAGTGTCTCTCATCTGTTTTACCCTGCTTTGAACAGACAAATCTTTTCCATACAACCTCCCCATCTTTACCTCTATTACTAGATTCTTTTCTTACACTAAATCCAGCAAGTTTACCATAAGCATTGTAAAAGTTATATGCCTCCTCTAAATCATAAAAATGCATGCCCAATCTTGGTGTCAGGTTTTCGTCTACAACCGGACAGTGGCAAATTGGTGATGAGGAGCAGGAGGTCATATCCATTTGCAATCTGGATGACAAATAATTAAAATTGGACATGAATAACGGACCCAAATAAAGAAATGGACATGTTATTTTTGTTTTGAACAATTTTGCTACCTCTTACAATTATCGTGTCTCTATAATGACAATAGTATCAAATATTTAAGAAAACCTATCAATCAACCATATGAAATTGCAACGGGATAGAAAAGATTAAAAAGCATTTGCCTATTATTTCAACAAGGAATTTTGGATATGTTAGTTCTAACTCAAAATCTACCACCCAACACTAGTTTATGAAAAAAATCAAGGTTCATTCATTTGGATGACCAGAGTCACCTATAAAACTGCCATTATTACACACAGAAAGAAACTTGTGGTTATGGTTGAATCAAATAAAAGACTTTGTTATTCCTGCTTGCCTTTATTTGTATCTTCTCTCAATCGTTTTTGGGTAGAGAAAGCAGGAAAAGATCACCCTTTGTATTGCGGTTTCCCTTTTCTTTGTTTCAAACACACGGCACTACTCATCAGCATCACTGTTTGCACTTGACAAATCCCAATTCCCAAATTAAAGTTGCATCCAAACACACCCCAAGTTTCAGTATGAACATGTAATACTTCTATTCCTATGCAGTTACATACTTAAGGCACAAGACCATTTATTCTGTTTCTGAAAATTGGCGGTTGGTATCAGCCCATGTTCAGTCAACAGGCCATTTGGCTGTTGATCTTTCAATTATTTAAGACACTGATACGGAAATTCTACCCTGTTTTATTATTTCATAGTACCACATAATTATGCAATAAGCAAAGTCCTGATAGCTAAATTATTTTCTTAACAGCCCAAAAACTATCAGCTTCCTTTCTCAAGTCAGGCAAAAAAAAAAAAAAAAGGAATAAATAAACGATCATCAATACTATCTCTACTCAGAGATTTTGAGCCTCAATGGGAAGTGAATGCAATCCAAATAAACGCCATTATGACCTTAGCATGTCCAGGAGAACAAGGAAATCCGCAACCTCATCAGCAAACTCTTCTGATCAAAATGGTGAGTTAGAGGATTATGCTGATCAAAATGGTGAGTTTGTGGGCTCTGGTGATCAAAATTGTGAGTTGGAGGGCTCGGCAGGAAAATTGCAGAAAACTCAACGAAAACTCAAAGAATATAAATCAATTATATGGATAAAAATATAAGGTGTTGGGCTCTTTGGCACTCTTCCAAAATGGAGGACCTGATCGTTTCTTTTTTTTATTTTTAGCCCCTTTCATTTCAACCATATTTGAGTCACAGGAATTTTAATAACATGCTTATCATGTAAGATATTAAAAGGAGTTCATACCTGAGATGAAAGACCGGCGAGGGAGGGAGAGAGCTTCGCTGGGAGAGATGAGGCTCTGAGAGAGGGTAGGGTTTCGTCGCTTTCAGAGAGAGAGAAGCAGCGAGGGAGAGTCCGGCGTCTCGCCGTGAGAGAGAGAGAGAGAGAGATCAGTCGAGAGACAGAGAGCTTCCCCTCGTCGTCCGATCGTCGTCGTGAGAGACAGAGAGCAGGCGATGGAGGGCTGGTGGTCGTCTCTGCCGCGTCGTTGTCGTCCGAGAGAGAGAGATGCGAGTTTGACTCAAGCGATTCGATGAGAGACAGAGGAATGGGAGACAGAGGAGAGGAATGAGAATGGGGGGAAACGAGAGATAAGCACCTCGATGGTCGTCGATGGCGGTTGTCGTCATCCGAGAGAGAGAGAGGCGAGTCCTCAGGCGCTTCGATGAGAGAAAGGGAGAGAGGAGAGAGACGAGAGACAGAGGAGAGGAATGAGAAAGGGGGGAAAACTTTTTCATAAGAGCGGGAAATGGCTGCAGCTTCTCATTCAGTCATCGGATCCGTCGTTGGGCTCACACGCGTGTCCAGCTTGTGATAACACAGGCTGCAGTGTGTGTGATCCCCTCCCTATATGTATATATATAAGTGAATTGCACCTTCTCAACCTCCCCTCCCCTCTCTCTCTACCCGTTAAATGGCGAATGCTGTTACCATTCCCATCCATATTCGTTCTTCCCAAATAACCCATCCCATCTGACCCATCGTCACTTTGGCTTTCACCAACCTCAACCCCTTCTCGAGCCCATATTCAAGTTTCTACATCTCATCTCCTTTTTCTTAATCTTTTATCATGGATAATGACAGGTAGAATGTAGATAGTCTTGAATTTCATTAGCTAGTCATTCCTATAAAAACCTCAAAGCGTTAGTAGAGGCAACGGAAATACTTTTAAATATTTCCCTTTCGGTAAAGCCCACTTCAGGTGGAACCCAACCGGCGAACTTTTGGCAACACGTTTCTTTTTTTTTTTTTTTTTTTGCGCCGAGTCGTTGCGCCTGAGATTCTAACTCACGACCGATTGGCTCTAATACCATCTTGAATTTCTTTAATTAGTCATTCCTAATAAAACCTCAAGGCGTTAGTAAAGGCAGTAGAAATACTTTTCAATATTCCCCTTTGAGTGGAGCCCACTCCTCAATAGATAGTGTTTTTTGGACCAGTGAGATTTGGGGACCTGTCAGGTAAAAATAGTAAAACCATCAGAGTTTCAAAGACAATAAATGTTTGAGAATTGGGGTCAAAGAGGATTTATCCGGCTAGCCTTAGGCCCGAAGGGATTAGTCCAGCCGTTATAAAAAAAAAATAACAATAATAATAATAAATGTTTGAGAACAAGATTTGTGACGATAATCATCAAGTCAAAACAATAATATTGAGAAAATAGTAATAGCCAATCCATTCACACAATCAATATCACATGAATTGATCATTGTACAGGCCATTTGGCAGATTAAGGAATTTGCGTCAAAGTATATAATACGAGATTGAAATGTAAATTGGAATGTCCATGTGTCATGATATCAGTGAGATAAGTGACGACCCATTGGATAGGTCTTGAGTTGACCATTCGATCTTAAGAGGATCATGTGATCTTCTTGATTGTGTGAATGGGTTGGCTAATCAACAGTTTTTTTTTTCCTCTTGGCGTACTTGGATCATCAGATCTTGATGAGGGGACGTTTCTTTCTCCAAATGGTTCCTTGATATAATGTAAATTTAATAAATCCACAGGTGGATCAATCATCTAGTGCTTGAAATTTGAACTGTAACATGCATGTGAAGGGCTCCATACTGTCTGCTAGAATGATAATAATTAGTAAGCAGATATAATTACAAAATAACTCCATTAACTGGATCCACACAGAGCTAATTAATTGTACAGAAGCACCATTGTACCACATCCAACCTTTAATTGTTGCATGCAAAGATGAAGAAGAATCAGAAGTAGTGTATGTGCTCCGTCATGATCAGCAAATGATGTATTACCTGAATTAGCAGAAATCAAAGATCCATATTGTCCATATACAGTCTCTCAAATGGACCACCAGATTGTGTTCTCATCCCCACCAGATTGTGTTCTCACCATCAAGATCATTGATTTGAGTACCAAATCTCTATTAAATTACTGGGTGGATCCAACATATCCAATGTGATACATGGGTCCCACCAAACAATCCATCAAATACATCAGACAAGTAGAAGGAAGAAACAAATAGCAACAACAAACAGGTAGACTAGGATTTGTTCAATCCACAAAACCGTAACCTTCTCTTCAATCAAGAAACTGCAGTTTGGGTCATGACAATGAGAACTTCCTATGAACAGAATTACTTAAATTCTTGTAATACACCGCAAGTCTTCCGATTTATAATTTATTCCAGTAGACTAACACTCTTTGCAGAAAACACATCCATGGATCTCAAATGGTGTGCAATGTGAAGCTTCTATGGCTTTGAAGGAGATGGTGATGCTGGAGGTTTGAAATCTGGATACTGCAAACACAAATAGTAAGAGATATATGTTCAGTCACTGAAAGTTGACAGAGATGTGGAATGAGAGTAAACACTATGTCCATCATGTCGAGCCAGGCAGGCTTGCACACACACGCACGCATACACAAACTGAAATTGTTGAGCGAGGACCATCTGGCCATTCATGTACTAGGAAGGTCCACCTGTGGGGCTCACCTACACCTCTCCCGTCTCCACCCCATGATTAATCTAAACCACTCCACCTGTTGCCCCCCTAGAATTGACACCAACCCAAATTTAACATTCATCTGAATTTTGGGCCCCATAACTGTTCATACAAATTTCAGCCTAAATTACCCTATCTAATTATTTGGACCTCAAAAAGAGTACCTCTCCTAATAAGATGAATAGATGATTCCCATTTTCTGCACACATGCAGTTCAGAGGGGGACCTTTCAGACCACTAGCTGCTCGCACCTCCAAAACATTCCCCCGTCATGCTTCTAGGTGGGCCCCTTAGGCTGAAAGTTCCTTGCACAAGAATGACTAAACCATTCCTGAAGAATCCTGTGCATCTGACAATTTCTATGGATCATCCATGTTTTTGGCAGCCCGTTTTGTTGTTTATATAGGGGCCCACCTTGGATCAATCCACTCCCTTCACACCCATTGACCCCTTTGAACTGGCACTGTACCTAATTTCATATTGCTCTAGACATTATTCACTGCTGGATTTTATCATAATAACTTTGCATAATGTATATGGTTAAGATCATTTTCTGAATACCTAAGGGTTAGATCATTTCCTGAATAATATAAACTGTTATAAAGCCACGTTTTAACAATGAAATTATAGGCTCTTTCCTATAATACCTACGTTGATTATGTACCACAAATATTTTTATTTGAATATTTCCCAAGTTTGCTGGTGGAATCGCATTGCCCCAATTGGTAAGTATTTAAGTCGGTTCAACGCAATTGATTGCTGTCTCATTTCAGTCTTTTTACAAATTAATTCTTGGAGAGAACACTTCCATACAATTTTGTATCAATTCTTCTTAAACCTCCTAAGTAATCCATGAATCTTTTACTAGTATGTTTCTAAAACTCACGAATGTTAGATAGTAAAAAGGCGCTGTATTGTTCCATTCCTGTAGCGGTTGGGGATGCTTAAGTTCAATTTGATAGAGCCTATGATGCATAGATACGGCATGGACACGGCAAGGACACACTAAAGACACGGCAGGGACACGGATTTTACACATAAAAAGTGAAGTATTGGATACGATACGACACGATACGTTGTTCATTTTGAAGTATCCGTGCATCATAGGATAGAGCTGCTAGAGGCAAGCTCAGGCCACTAGGTATTGGAGTTCTTTGGAATCACAACAGGGAAGTCTGTCTTACATTTTCTGAAAACATAGGCATTAAATGAAAGCAGAGGATATAGCCATCAAGGAAGCTCTTTCAGATTTTTGCTTCTTCATTTCAAGAACAATTAACGAGGGAGAGTGATTCATTTAATGTGATCTCTTGGGTTTCTCATCATGAATCAAGGCCTTGGAAGTTCTATTTTTTCTTCAATGAGATTATATTGTCCTCCGATCTCCAAGCGGTGTTTCGTCATGGGTTAGATCGGCCAATAGTTTGGTGCACACTTTAGCTAAGCAAGGGGTAATAGAATTATTCCTTGGGTGGTGTTCGTCTCGTAAATTCTAATTCTCTTTGTAGTGGGGCTATAATACCCTTATACCCTTTTCTTGGGCGGGGGGTGGGGGGGCTATTTCTCCTAATCTTGTATCTCTTTTTCATTAATAAATTTTCAATTTTCATGTTACTGACCAGAAAAGAGGGGAAAAAATCTCTCCTCAAGATAAGTATAAAAAGAAGTACTGAAACTGGATTGAGTTCATGCAGAATCTTGTTGCTCCATGTAAGGATGAAAATTACCCATGGGTATGGTGAAAGTGGTCTTTGTGGTGCAGGAGCCACTTGTGCTTCGACTTCGGTCTTGGGGACTGAATTGATTTGAGGGAGTTCAGCAGCTGCCTCTACTTTTGGAGGAGTTGCCGCAGGAATTTCATCAACTTTCTCTATGGGACTAGCTGCTGTGTCTGTACTTTGGCTTCCCTCTGCTGCTGCCGGTAGAAGAGATTTTTCTTTGACCGGTGGTAGAAGTGCTTTGCCAATCATCTGCATTTCCAGTTAACTGGGTGAAGTGATATAGTAACCAGACTGCAAAACTGCCAATTGAGATCCCTTTTTTATTAACAGAAGCTAGAAAATCAATTGAACTGTGGGTATATAAATTTGGTTGAAGCACTATAACTAACTTTAAAACTAAAAATAATGGTGTTAGCTTCATTTTATTGAGAGTAACTAGGAGACTTGTGTTACATAGACCCATGTCATGGGAATGTCCTTTCATAGAATACACTAAACCATTATCTTAACATAATATCACTTGATTCTATTAGGATTCATTAATTTTGAAGTTATTTGTTTCTAGTACAGCCTTTTAATTAGGAATATGCAATGTGGTTATTAGTCCTAACCATAGTAAAGTGTTTTAAGTTAGCGAATATTGAGAAAGAATACATAAGGTAGGAAAATTAATCATCTTTTGTAACATTGGGAGAAAAATTCCTCAGATAGAATGATGGAGCATTGAACCCCTTTAGAAGAGTAAGTTGTGGCCATTATCTTAAAATCTTAAAACGAGTGAACCATTCTGTGAGTGATTGGGATCTTACCATCATTCTTATTGGTTCTTTATATATATATGGGGAAGTATATAAATATATATATATATATCAAGTGCCTGTGTAATGCTTTGCATATGCTAATGGTTTTATTTTTGAAACTTTGCTATTGCCTATTGTGGGTTGGATTATTGGATTTTAATTTTTAACATTCATTCTTAGTTAGAAAATAACCCTGGGTCTAATATGAGGCCAATAAGTAAATGAACTGGGCCTGGATGAGCCTAGCCATGACCCAGGCTTAAGTTGGTTACAAACATGCCATGCTCCCAACACAGCTGTCAAATGAATAACCTCACAAAATCAAATTTGGGTTGATTTTTCAGTGATAACTGTGAGAACAAACATGTCTGTAGAAGACTTCTGTGGAAACAGAATACAGAGAATACCAGTAACACAGACAGAGAAGATGACTTAGATACCAAGATAATAGAGCTGGTTACAATTTTATGAGAGTTTAACTACACAGGAGACATATTGGTCACAGGGGCATAGAAACATAAGCTCTTCCAAGAAACAATAAGGGCATGTTTGGCAAATCTTGTCCGTATGAAATAGATATATGGATAATAGATCTCTATAAAATAGATCTGTGTGAAATAGATGTTTTGTAAATATACCGTTTGGTAAGGAGATTACCTGTTTGTAAATATACCGTTTGGTAAGGCGATTATTGTTTAACAAATCAATGACCGACAACATTTTAGTAATTTTCTGAAGATCCACTTGGAATCAAAGGTTGATTTTTTGTGTCATAGCCATTGTTGGCCTTCCAAATACAATCAATGGTTCATATTGTGATTATGGGGCCCACAATGTCGAAAAATTTAGATCAAATGGTCTATTTTTTCTTTACAAAAATCTCAAAATTAAAGATAAACCAACGGTTGAAATTTGGACCTCTAACCATTTTTGGCCTTATTAATCCTTCCAACGGATTAGATCATCGTCTTGGGTCCCAGAATGTGAAAAAATAGAAGCTATGGTCACATAACAAAGACCGTCATAATCACTGTGATGTGCACTGTCTACCCGCTTCAGTGATTGAAGTCGTTTTCAAATCCCATCATTTATGGTGCTTTATCAAATAGAGGAAAAACGTCTTTATCGGGTTTGAAATAGATATTGGAATTGTAGTAACCAAACGGCCTTAACCCAGTTTCAATCCGCTTTAAGAGAAATAGACGCATAAAGTGGAGAAGCCAAACGACCACTAAGAGACTTAGTGTGAGTTGTATCATGTAACAGTGGAGTGGCATCATATATGCAAACTGTAATACTACCTCAACACTAACAAAAATTACATTAATCCCTCTGGAAAATACCTTCATGTACAACTGAACTGGATCATAGTTTCAAGGAGGAATTTTTTTAATCCATTTTCAACTCAGTTTGGGGCTGCATGGAGGGCATTAAGCATGCCTTTGCTTTTTCTGCCCTTCCCACTCCAAATAGATTCTTGGAATGTCTCAGTTCACATCTGAAATGACTTGACAATCATTTGGGTGGGAAAAAAAGCCTCTTGTCATGACATACAAACAGGCCCCAAGTCTCAATCAATTATATCATATTATCATGTATGGGGACGTGGCTAATCTAGGGACTGTTTAGTGGTGGCTTTAATCAATTACATCATGTATGGGGATGTGGCTAATCTACGGACTGTTTAGTGGTGACTTTCTAATCAATTGATATCGTAGTTGTCGTTGGATGTTGCTTTGCACACATGCTGTTATTCCAAAGAAAAAAAAAAGATTAATAGTGTTAAGTGTGAATATTTGTGACAAACGATTAATACTTTTGTGGAAGTGATTCAACCAAGATTTTTCGATCATGGAGACTAATCCCAGATGATGTTATAAAGCTTTTAGATTTTTAATTAATATGGTGCTCAAGGCATTGAAATCTAGTCAATGATAGGCACGATTATAATTTACAGAACATGGCAGGAATCTATAGATCACACCCTAGTAACAATCTATAATTGAGATAAACATGAACTTGTAGAATGGTCAGCATAATAGGATAGTCATATTACAGGAACGGGATATCCTATATTCATATTTTTAAAGCCTACATCATTAATCCTTTAATTGCCTATATAATGGGTTTATACGACTCCAAAATCCAGTAGAAAATTGTAAAATCCATAAGAGACAGAATAGTTAGAGTAGTGGTGTTTTCCTTGACTCCATGAGTTTTGATTGTAGCTAGTAATAGTATCCTTGGCTAAATAAAATCTTCAAAGTGGATTTCAACCAAAAGAGAAAGTACTAAAATTTGGGCAACCTGTTATGTATGATCTTATCTCATATTTATATTTTATAATTCATATGGTAATATTACAAAATTTTATTGATATTATGCCATGACTTTGAATTATTTGTAAGAATAGATATGTAAGGTGTGGAGTTACAAATGACATTCTTTCTTAATAGCATTGAGTGAAAATTGGAAAACTAGCACTCACAAAGCCGATCCCAATAGATGGTAGTATATTGTTGATTTTGGTAACAGAGTTGACTCAAAGTATTTGGTTTAAGTCGACTCAACATAATCGAGTTCTGAGTTGAAACACCTCAAGCCCTATCACTTATTGTGTAACACATTTGAACTAGAAAAGTAAGTTTAATTTGAAACTTCCATGAGGTAGAGGCACTCTCTGTATTCATTATATTATAAAATCATATTATTAATATTCTTTACTTTCTTTCCTTCTTTTTCAGATTTGCCACATTCTAATTGATGATTTGGATGAGAATATTCTGATTCATAATTTGGGTTCCACGTCCATGCCTTTTTCAGATTTGACACATAAATGTAAAATGTTATTTAAGACCCTAGTTTTTCATTATATGGACCATGAGTCAAGTCCGGTTTTTGGTTTCAGCTTATGACTGATACATTGAAAATAATTAGATCAAGCTATACCTTTATCTCATCAAGAAGCTCCGTGGGTGCAACCTTTGTGGTCAGGAACTCATCAACTTGTTGAAGGGTCTGTTTTCGATCCTATGAATGCAAGTGTAACCAAGGTTGTTAGCTTTGCCACAACTTTACCCATATGTCTGCTTTAAAATAACTTAGACATGCTGTATAAATGTCATCATGAAACCAAGAGAGAGATGTGACACAAACTTCTGCAAATAGGAGTTTCTTGGTGACAAGCTGAACAAGTGCAACTGAACCTAAAACCTGGAGAACAGTTTCAACCTGCGAGAATAGTTTTAGGGAATTAGTATATCAATAGTAAAATTTTCTAACAAATAGTGTGTGAGCAAATGTTTCCCTGCCACTACCAGCCTGGCTACAAGCCCTTCACATAGCGTGGGAGCAAACATGTTATTTTCCATATCAAATCAGAATCCTATGAATCTGATGTTTGTTAGTGGCAAGATTTGGAATCAATTTAATGCAGTTTGGGCTTTCTGCGGTGTCCAACTGCAAATCCAAACCAAAAATGATCACTCCGGTTCTAATTCAAGAAGGCCCATCTGGATTGGCCCAAAATGAATTTGAAAAAAAAGAAAAAGAAAATGAAAAACTAGCAGGGAACATCTTCATGCATCCAACCTCTGTAAATGCCAATGCACCTAATCCAGCTGCTACTGCTAATCCCAGGGTAACAGACAAAGGATCTGTACCTTCCTGCATACATTCGTCAACATCATCAATGATGATGAAATAACAGCACTAACTGAAATCATTCAAATCAGAAACTTCAAAAAGTATAGATAGATAGAAAATAAATTTCAATATGAAGATGACCAAAGAGGATAATTGGCAAACAAATGTTGTATCCACAGAGAACATGTCCTGCATGAAGTTCGGGCCTGAATGCTCATCGAGCAGGCCTGATATGTATAATAAATGGTTTGACTCAGAGTGGAAAAAGGATGTTAAATGGTTCACACTCAAAAAGGACATGTCACATGATGAATGGCCGGGATCTCATGCAAATTGCCACATTGGAACTTATACTTAAAGTTCTTCCTATCATCTTTGGGAATCATCAGCTATTGGTGTCAAAAAAGGTTCTCAAGAGAAATATAACTCGACTAATGTACTTAATACAATTTACTGAAGTTTTACCAAAAAAATTTGCAATTTACAGAAGGGAAACAACTTGACATACTCCAAGAGAATCAATTGCATCCTTTATATTGCTGAAATCAATACTCAATGCTTTCGATGGTCCTAACCAAGGAAGCCCACTACTCTGCAAGAGGAAACCACACATAAAGTATTCTTAAAGACTCTGTTTTATATCATACAAGAGGTGGATCCTCCAATAGAAAGAGAAGGCAAGAGAGAAATAGTTACAGACCATCCATCCTCGAGGACCTTCTGCACCATCTTTTATTGCATAAGCAGCTTTGAATCCATTAACAGTGGCCAATTCTGCAACCAGTTCAGAGTTCCCGTCAAACCTGGTTTCCATCCCAGTTTCAGTGGAGTTAGTCATTTGTCCAAAATTGTTGGAAATTATTAGAAGCCGATATGGAAGTAGATAAAACTTGGATTTTCACATATGATGGCACTAGTCCATGAACTTATAACAAAACTGAAATATAAGAAGATAGTAATTTATTTATTTGCAATAGAAGACCTACAGGGCCTGCTATTTTATTAGGTAAAATAACAACTCATGGATTCTTTAGAAGTAATGAAATATTGACTGTGAATTGAGACTATATAAAATAATTGTCACAAACAAATTAAGGGTATTTACATATAAATAAGTTGTGCTAAAATCACATCCACTCTCCAAGCCATGGATCAGTTGAACCACCTTAATATCACCTCCCTGGAAAATAGGCTGGTGCACTCATCAGATGGACCTTCTATGTAAACTGAATGCAGATCTTTCAGTTTCGCCCAAGTTTCCCCACCAGCACATTTGTCGTTTATACTGATCCAAACTGATTGAGTAGTCTTCTCTAACTTTATGACCAAGGCTTCTTTGTGGAGGGGACTACACTGTGGATAGCTAAAGTTATATACGTGCCTTGAGAATTGGGGCACAAGCAACTTCTCAGGAACCCACCCGGTTTCCAGCTGCCCTGAAGATTTGAAAACTTTCATTCATTTTAAATGTGAAATGTGGAACTTGTTGCAAAGTTTGATATTGTAGAACAATGCTGCTTGTTTATTTGACTGAAATTGATGCCACTGGAACTGAGAGAACTACTATATTTGGTAGAGATTCTTCTTCTTCTCTAGTTGATGCTGCACCTACCAGAAAGGTTAATATGTTGTGAATTGGGCCTCGTTCCACTCATACAGCCAGTTGAAAATCAAATGGGAGCAAAAGATTGGTTTTAGCTCCACTCATTCAGTGGGTTGCAAAATCAATTTGGAGCAGAAAATGCACAAAAATGTACCCTCTCCATATTCGAACCCATAACTGGGACTGCTACAGGTAACCATTCGGATAGATAAGAACCTAGAGCAACACTAGATCAGGATAAATCTAAATGGTGCAGCCATCCAAACTCAACCCATGGCTATTTAATTTCACAAAACAATGATGACCCATCTATCTTTCTCATCATATTATTTCCCTCTCAGGCCATTGCAGTACTATCTCTTATCCAATCTAACAAAACTCGGAAACAAATCAACAACAATTACATTCTCTCTCCAAATTACAAAACAAAGGGTATAGACTAAAGAATCTTAATCTTACTTGTCTAGGATGTACAGTGTAGTATTTCCAGGTTCCTTGAATTTCAAAGAGAGCTTATCCAAGAACCCAGGTTTGTCATCGCCTTTATACGCAATTGACACCACCTTCTTCTTCTTCAGGCCCCGGATATCCGGCTTCCCCACCTTCCTAAACTCTGTCGGTGCTCTAATATCAAGCAATTCAGCATCAGCCTGTTCAGATAACTTCGCAAACGCAATCTTCGCAGACTCAACTCCCCATGATTTGGGCTTCTTCAGAATCTGGGCTAGAACAAGCGGCACTGCCAAAAGGGCGATTCCGCCTGCTACAACTGGTGGATTTTCATTAACAAACTTCAGAAAACCATCAAGAAGACCCCCTAGATCAAAATCAGAAGACCCAGAAGATGGGGAGCTGCTCATGGACTGATCCAGAGCTTCCTCATATGTCAGAGCATCAGCAAATCCACTACCATTTAAAACAGCAGAAAGAAGAGCTATGCCCCCACCAGCAACAAGCGCAGGTTTTGGGAGTTTGAATGGAGGACTTGAAGGGACTGAGAAAAGCTTTCTGGGTTCTGTTCTTCTTTCAGAAGAAATGGTGGGTTTGTGAACTGAGACTGGAGTGAGGCCAGCTGCATTGAGAACCTCCATGTATCAAGAATTCTTGGGCCTTTTCACAGTTTTTCAAGGAATTGGGGTCTGGGTGTTGAAGCAAATGAGGGAGACAGCCTATTCCAGTGGGAAATGAGGTGTTTTCATGGTTTAATTGTTTGTGGGGTGGAAATTGAAGGCTTGAGAAGGAGTCAGTTGGTCCAAAACCTAGAGATGGTGTGATGGAATGGAATGCAGGTCATAGGTGCTGAGTTGGAAAAGAGGGTGTGAATGGAAGGATGCCACCTGTGAAGTGTGGATGAGATGCATTGAATTTTCATGTGTTTCTGTGGCTGAGGACATCTCTTCTCCTGTTTCTATACTGTACTGGTACTGGAGGTACTGGAAGTGGAAGCTGGTGCCATACAAGAGGAGAGGTGGTCTTGTACAATCATTTGGGGTGCAACTTGGGTCGAGCCAAATCCAAACCCCCTTTGGCCCACATGGTCAAAATTGAATTTGGGTTGGGCTTGTTCAGGTTTGGTTGGGCTCGCGCCTGAAATTTGGGATCCACATCAATCTGGGTTGGTTCCTGTTTGTGCTTTGGGTACCTAATTTCTGCCCGAGAACGTGCCATTTCTAGGAATATTTATGTTTAATATATATTTGATGGGGAAGTGATCCCATATGCGCATGGAGCATGGGGCTTTGAAGATCTGGTTGGGGCCATTTTTTTTGGTACAAAATTAGCTTCATTTGACCATCCTAACTCCTTCATCCACGGCCCACAGAAATTTACGGTCTAAATGGGCACACAATCCAATGGTCCAATTTAGTCTTGTGAGTACAACCCCAAGGGATGTGTAGGTGAGCCCCACTATAGTTGCTCACAATGCACACTTGTGCATGGGATAATTTCTGATATTGAGTTTATATATTTATATCCATAAATTTGAGTACCCAACCAGATGCAATTCAACCCAACTCAACCCAAAATTGCACCCGGGCAGTGAATTTACTTTTCAGGTTGGGTTTGGGTCAAGTAAGTTCAGGTTTCAATATTTTAGCCTTAGGTTTACCTATTAAGGTTCGCACCCCGCAAAAAAAATCTTAGGCCCGCTACTGCATCCCACTCTTCGTGCATTGCAGTGATTGCACTAGAAGTGGAAACTTGTGGGCCGCACCACCAGTGGACCATAGGCAGAAATTTTTGACCGTTGGTGTTTTTTATTTTTTGTCTGTGTGGGCGCGTTAGGTTGGACAATCGCGAAGAAGTGGTACCTCAAAGTTAAAGACTCAGGGATTGTTGTGATACCAATGTGTCAACACCATTCAACCATGAGTGAATGAGCCTTTTCTTGGAATCCGTGTGAAATGAGGAATCTCTGAATCTAAGAAAATCTTGGAATCTTCTTATGGGCCTTCATCTTCCTTCATAGTTCTCATCTACTCATCTTATGGTCTAATTTCTTCCTGTTAAGCAGAATAATAGACCGGCTAGAAATTTGCAATCCTGTGAGTGGATGGTAATTGCCATGTGTTTATGATTCACACTTGTTGGAATTTTATGGAATTCTAATGGGTGGGCCATAGATCCACAAGGGCTTCCATTGGCACACAACCTCACTGATTAATACCATGAAACTAAGCGGCTCCCACAACCAAGTTCACAAATTTGGAAGGTACATATACAACTTGTTTGTAGCCAATTCTTTCTCAATTTTTGACACATGTAAACTTAATGACCCGCCCAAACAAATTCTTCCAGAGAAACTTTGTAGGTGGATACATATAATAAGAGAGGCCCATTTGTATCTTCATAAATCAAGTGCAGGTAATATAGTTTACAAGTAAATCAGGCTTTATGCAATTGGCTACCTAATTAATGCAATACAAGGCAATCAAACACATACTGTTATTTCCTTTTTATTCTTGAGGTGTGAGTTTAAAGTGACACTGGACCTTATCATTTGTATAAAGGAAAATTTCCAAAAACCGGTATAAGACTTTTGGCTTATTTTCAAGAAGGTACATGAAGTTTTTAATATTTTAAGAAAGTATAAAAGTTTTTCACGATACTTTCAATCATGTCCTCTCCGTAAGTTCCTGAGAAATGACAAAAACATCCCTATGTCGTTTCTCAAAATTTTACCTTTAATAGAAGTCATTAAGAAAAAAGGAAGTCTAACCCAAATGGCACAGTGGGGCCCACTTCTACTGCCTTTATGCATGAAAAAAAAATATGGGATTCCTAATGCTAAATAACTAGTTTCATTAAATGGTTATGATCATAAAAAAAAAAGGGAAAAACACTAACTTTAGGGAGGAAAGATTAAGAAAAGACAAAAACTTGTAATAAAGGAAAGGTATTTTTGGTCCTTTCTTGAAAAAAATTACAAAGAGGAATTGATCGAAAGAATTGAGGAAAAGTTATATTCTTTTTTAAAATACCCAAGTCTTCATGTACCTTTATAAAAAAAAAAAGCCTAAAGTTTTATAAATGTTTTTTGAGAATTTCCCTTTGTATAGTAAGGTTGAGCAAAAAAGTAAACACAGTCCTAAGTTAACTGTGTAGAAATAATATCAACCGTTTGCAGAACCATGCCTTTGGGTGAGAAAATCTACATTGACTGAAGCTATGGTTTGACCGAACGGCTAGTAACCCTCTCCTATTATAGGTCATTTCCAAGCTTATCTGCTATCAGGGTCCATTGGTTTGAGAGTCAGGATTGTCATAATTAAAACGTGGGCCCCAGGGGCGGAGCCAGGATTTCATCTTGGGGGGGTGGCAAAACTTGAATAAGATTTTATTTCACCAATTACTTTGCACCCAAAATGGACATAGGGGTAAAAACTCATGAGGTAAAAACTCAAGCAAAGAGTGATTCTTTTGTGAACATCAACAAGTAAGGTTTTCTTTTGTTTTATAATTCTCTTACTTCTTACTGCAAAAGAAGACTCCCTTGCCAGAAGTGCCACTAGCATTACTTTCTCACAAATCACAATACCTTGTCTACTTTAAATATTGAGATGCACATCCACATATTTTGTAAACACCAAATATGAATTAGAAGCTATTTTCTCCCCTACTATACATAGTATACATACATACAACGGTGGGCCCTTTGGCATTTTGTAGAATTTCCAGAACACACTACCACATTCTCATGTAAGACCCATATGATATAAAATCCTTAATAACCAAACATCCTCCATCCCAACAATTTACATGCAACCGGGTGGGCCCAGGACTCGCCTTCGATGATTCGTGTGGCGTCCGTGTGAGGAGAATCAATGCTTCCCTGGATGCTAGTAATGGCATGGTTAAACTTAAAACCCTAAACCCTACTACACATTGAGCACCCGGCGAACAAAGATATTCAGCGAAAGTCCAATGAGGAGAGTCGCAATCCCTTCTTCGTCTTCACCGCTCACATGGAAGAGTCGCTACTCTCGCAAAAACTCAGTCTCTTTGCTCAACTTCAAGCTGCTCTCCTCAAGATTCATTTCTCCGAGAGAAACCCATCTCAGAAACAGATTCTCCCAAGAAAATAGTTTGCGAATTTCAATCTCCAGAGAAACCCACTTCAGAAAATGGATTTCCAGTGGAACCCATTTCAAAGAAACAGTTTTTACAGAATCTCACTTCAGAAACAGGGTCTTTTGACAAATCCGCTGTAGAAACAGCGTTTCCGGAGAAACCCATTTTGCAAACAGGTGTGCCTCAGGAACCCACTTCAGAAACAGAATCTCTGGTGAACTCCGTTTCAGAAACTGGTTGAAGAGACCATTTTGGTGTTTTTAAAAGGGTTTTCCAAAGGCTGGGGGGGGGGGGGGGGGGGGGGGGGGGGGGGGGGGCTGAACGTGGTTCCGCCCCTGGTGGGCCCCACGTCCATTGATTTGACTCCACCTTATAATGAGTTCTAGTGTATCTAATCACTACTCTTCATTTTTGGTGGATATAACAAATATTGAGAAGGCTCAAGTCAGCTTTGTTTAGCACTATGTTTAATGTAACCGTACAATCAATGATCTCTCTGTTCTAGTTCTTTGTTAGGTACATGCCTAAAACATTTAAAATGGCATTCTTTAACCCAGGAATCCTTTTTCTCTAACTTGTAATTCCACTGTCTCACACCCTCGTCAACTTTAGCTTGTACAAAAATCATCATTATGTATTACTAACATCACTACAAACGTTTTGTCTTTGTATGAAATGACTTATCCTTCAAAGGCAACTGCAAATAAGTAAAATTCAACTTCTACAAACTGAGAACCATTGCATGACAATCCCAATGAATGGCACTTGTGAATTCTTTTATAAGCCAAATAAAAAAAATTGAAGCCACTGCTGTTAAAAAAAATTGAAGCCACTTATGGGCAGAGTTCACATCCATTAATGACTCACCTTCTCCTTATCTTAGCCACTGCTGTGTCAGGCACATCTGTCAACTTGCTTAGAGAAGAATTAATTGATGCATGGAAAAGTAGAAAACCCAAACGCAGATGCAAGGCCTATATAGTTATTCTGGTGTTCTGCAATTCTCAAACTCTGTAACAGAAATAACCATGGAAAGAGGCAAATCTAGAAGGAACTATAGATCCTTACACCATTTAAACCAAAATTGTGTCTACCAAAAATAATGTTACAATGAAAAATAAGTATAACTATGAGGCCATCCAAGAATTTACAATGACGTCATAAAAGATCGAAGAAATAATCCAAACCTTGCCCAATTTCCCAAATTGAAATACCAGCTCCCCAAGATCTAGCTTCAGCCAGTCGCAAGGAAATTGACTTTAGTGATGGATAAAACACAGCATGATTGATGTGATTGTCGGAATAAATGAAGAAGTGCTCTGCAAAGTTATCCTTCCATTGCAGCACAGGTCTGTGTTTCTCCATCAAAGACAGGTACTCCCTGCCAGTGATAGCTCCACCACCTGAACCTACACAGCCGAAGAGAAAAAAACATAAGATCTCTCAAATTTAGACAAATTATTAGAATGGAGTAATCAGATAGAAAAATTCATCATCAGTTTCTTTTAAGCAAGACAGTGAGCAGTTACAGTACTCCTGATAAAGATTTTAAAGATACCAATCTGATCACAAGAAACTACAAATTATTAGTTGAATGTAGCACTCGAGGTAGATGATAAATCAAAATAACATTCAGTATGATACACGTAACAAAATATCATCCGCTACACACATAGCAGCCGATCTATCGGGTGTAGCGGCCATAAATTGAAAATATCACCGCTACAGTATAAAACCTAGCCGAGACAAATAACTTTCATTTGAAATATTTTTTTCCATATTTCTTGTCCCCAAGAGCCATTCCTAAAGTTGTCTCTACCCTTCTGTGGTTCCAAATAAGTAAAAGGGGGAAAAAAGAAAAAAAAAAGAAAAATGATTTGCTACATAAGATTCGAATTCTTATTACTACTTGAAAAATTCACACCGCTATGTATCGCCGCAACCGCTATGAATTGTCCGATTCGTAGCATTTTGCAACCGGCCGCTACGCGCACTGCAACCTCTATTTTGATCCTTGGTATTAAATCTTTTCCAAGATCTTCTAAAGGAAAATTGGTTATCACTTTCTTGAGTGGTTGGTTATCAAGGAAAATTGTGAAAAAGAAGGTGATGTTGGGAGATGATCACATTTTGAGTGGTTATCAGAGAAAATCATGAAAATGTATGGTTTTTACTCATTTTCAAGACTAACCTCAGTACATCATCCAATACCCCATGATCCATTGACTAAGATAAGGTTGATATATTTACAGCTTGTAAAAAATACAACAAAATAAATGAAGTTAACAAGATGAACGTTTAGAGAGAGAGAGAGTCACATTTAAACTATGTACATATCTGAATGTTTCATAGAGGATTTGGACTGATGAAATAAAATTCTTTAAATCAATTGAATATGACAGACATGGCAAGTCCAATGCAAGTAATATGTAGTGATTCCAAGCATCTACTACTTAAAACAAATTTCTTGGATGCATTGAAAGCATGTACCTTCAGAAAGAATGAAATCGTTTCCATAGAAATTGATACCAAGGAAGATTTTATCCACATGACTCGGATAACGATTAGCTGTTTCACCAAGAAGCATCTGCAGAGAGGATCGGATCCAGTTCAAAGGGGCATTTGGGCCAGGGCTATGAGGACCTGAGAAGTCATAGGTCATTAGGGAGAAACCATCTACATCCTCACTCAAGCTCTGGAAATCATCTGGGCCAAAATCATAATTTTTAAGTTCTTCTGAACGTGGTGCAGGGATAACATAAACCAACTGTAAGTGACGATTGGAATTGTTCCTCTCTAAGCGGACTGAGTGCAGGCTCTTTGCTAGTCGTTTGACAAAGTCCAGTGCCTACAATTATACCAAGAAAGAGTTCCATAAAACCAACATCAACATAATTTAAGAGGAAAAGGCAATTCATGAATGCCACAGTTACAAGTTACTAATTAAAACGAAAAAAAAGACATAGTTCCAACTTAGAAGCATAACACCCAATCCATAGTCACCCACTACAGAATACTCATCACGTTAAAGTTTAAGAGCAGTGCACTTAAGAGAACCTAGGGGTTGCATCAATAGGTGATAATCCGAGGATTTGACACGGGATAGACTAGAATCGCAAAACAGATTCATTCAGCTGACCCCAACTAGTTGGGGGACAAGGATTTGAAGATGATGATTAAAGAAAGCCCTTCAAATAGGGAATAAGCACCCTATACAATAATAACAAGGATGATGGTGCTTGAGAGGTAAAAGAACTATATCAAACTACAGTCCCCATTAGGCTGGCCAAATGCAGCTAAACGAACCGAGCACTAAGAATCAATCGCCATTATACTGGCCAAAATGCAATTGATTACATTCATGAAACAACCCACACAACAGAAATTTATATTCAGACAAGACACATTTCATTCATATTGAAAATTAAAAAAGAAAAAAAGAAATTTACAACATGCTAGAATATCAGACATGATAACAAATTATTCAAGTATTATTCCGCAAAAGAATATATTCAAATCTACTTAATTTCTGTAGCATAAGTGATCTCATATAAGAAGGGAATGATCCTACAATTTTATAGCCTCCACAAGAGGTTTCTGGAGAAGAACTCTGAAGAGGTTGGCATATTCCCCTTGATTTAATGTGGATTGAACAAACATTTGATTCAAATATTGAAATTCAAAGGTTGGCCCTATTGGATTTGGACCTATCAAGGCCGTCAGCCCATCTACGCCAAATGGATGCTACACATGAACCTACTAAGTGAAGGGGCCCATCAAGGCCTAATTAGAAATTGTCCATAAAGGAGCTCACTTAGATGCCAAGGCCCATTTCCAGTCCATTAAAGACAGTGGATGCGGACCCACAATGATGACACCCCAGCAAGAACTAATTGGATGTTAGACCGTCAAGACCAATTTGCAATGAACACACCAAAGCCAATTGTCATGAAGGCCCAGGACCCAAGTTAAATCTTAATGTGAAACTTTAAAGCTCACTATCAAATTAAGATCTATGACATAAAATCTAATCTCAAAACAAAGCTCCAAAATTTCTTGTTAAAACTCTAAATGCGAAAAACCCAATGTTGAAAGTGTGTAATCTTCAAAACCTATCAAGGCCCAACTTTGAGGCGAAATTGAATAAAGTTCATTGTGGCCAATTTGATGTCAAAGCCTATTAAGCCCAAAGTAAAATAGACCAACTATTCAAAAGTTAAGAGTACAAATGTCAACATGACAACTTTTTATATTTGCTTTTATTTCTGTATTAGCCTTCTTCCTAATAATCAGAGGTTTTCTTCATTTTGCAGATGCTATTAATGGTTAGTGAATTTGCATGTCCAGGAGTGCAATATACCCACAAATTCACTATAAAAACCTTGTATCAAAGGAGGGAAATTTGTATCCAATGAATTTTTGTGCATTTCATTTTTTATGCCTAAATTTGTTGAATAAATCTAATATAAAGGTGCATCATAAGCTTAAGATTAATTAATGTATATAGGTTGATGACGAACTTGAGAAAGAACGAACAAAAGTGTCCATTGATAACATCACCCAGCAATCAAGGACAGAAATCAAAGGTAATTCCATAACCAGCATCATGAACTAGATAATAAATAGTACATGAAATTTGCAAGAAGCATCAGAGTTCATAGTTACCATGCCACGCATGTCTTTGTCATCCAAAATTCTGTAAGCTGCCCACCTTGACCAGGATTCTAGCACTACACCATCATATCCCATGTCCCTAAGACATTGCAGAGTGTGTACTCAAAAACACAAGCAAGAATTTTGTCAAAGGCAAAACAAAAGCACCTTTGGTTGCAAGGAAGCAACAGAAGAAACCTTACCTGCACTCTGTTACAATGAGATCAATCGCCTTCTGCCACTGCTGCTTCTTTCTAAGCAGTTGAGTAGGAAATGCTTCAAGAACAACTCTAGGTAAAACCTATTACAACATTAAAGAAATGAAAACGATACTCTTTAAAAACATGAACAGATAATTGTAAACTCTACAGAGTAGTGCTATAGAATCATTTTCCAACAAAATGATAAAAACTGATTCCAGAAATTCCAAAATCTTGCTAAGCAAAGAGGTGAGATCCAGAGTCTGATGAGGGATTGCACCTTGGGAACTTTTTGGGTGATAAAAAAATAAAAATGAATAACTGGGTGGGGGTCTCTACCAAAAGATGAGACCTGAAGGTAAAGTAAAAGGGTGAGATTCTAAAAAGGATGTTTGGGGACAGAAAATCAAATCTAGAAACAGCATTTTAATGGTCGAATGGGCTTCAACTCAATGAATCCTCTTGTATATGAAAGCTACAAGGTGTACTACGGTAGTTTAAACTTTGGAATATATTCTTAAAGAGGGAAAGGCAGGACAGGTTGAGTCCTTGGATGATATGGAGCATTCTCTGGAATCTTTTACCTAAGAAATGGTTAATTCCTGCAACACTTCGGGAGTACTGTGCACCAACCTGAACACGAACTTTGCCAGAGTTCTGGCTCTAGAACACACCTATGTTTCTCCCTAGACTTTTTTTTTTTTGTTGGTACGCCGGCAGAAGTTTTCTCCCTGGACTAGAGAGGCCATGAGAGGTTAATTCTGCAAGACTCCTTCAAACGTTGACTTTAGATAGTTTTTGTTTGTCTTCTATTCACGGGATATGAAAATGTGATTTATTTATGTAAAATTTGCATGAGTGGATTTTACGTGTGAAATTTACACGTGAAATACAACTCCATGTTTGTTTGGAAAGACCAATTTCACAAGAGTGAACATTGAACGATTCGGATTACATATGTAAAATCATCATATATCTCAAAATCTATGAATGGATTAAGATATGAAACTAAAAGTTTTGAGGTTTTAACGGATCAATAAAAAAAATTGAACAGGATTAAAAATTCAGGTCATCCGGGAGCCACAAAGGGATTTGATACCATGACCCGACATCATTTGTAATGGCGCCTTCTTTAACCAAAGAGGTGTAATCAAGGATGAAAATAGCGGTAGTGGTTGGCGTAGCGGCCCATAGCCAAACCGCTACAAAGCGGGCGCTACGTAGCAGCGTAGCGATGTGATTTGAAAAAATGGCCCAAAAAATCTGAAAAAAAATTCCAGAAAATTGTAAAATGAAAGAAAATGTGGTTCTCTTGCAAAAGTAAGAAAAGGGGGCGTAGTGGTGCCCTCAATATATGAGGTCCTGTATCGTTATACGATTATAAAATAATGATATTAGAGTGTAATTTGGCTATGGCCTTACTTTCTATTAGAGTGAAATTTGGATGTGGCCTATTTCCAGTTAGTGTGCAATTTGGTTGGGTTCTATTTTTCGTTAGCGTGAAAGTTGGCTACAGCCATATTTCCAATTAGAGCAGAATTTCATTGGGCATTATTTTTAATTAGAGTAAAAAAATTAGTAAAGGCCCTAATTGATATTTCAATTAAATAAGATTTGACTAGGGCATGACATTTTTTATTTCAATACTAGGGCCTCATTGTGCAGCCCATTAATGGTTAAGGGATGCAAATTTTTTTATAAAGAGATAGCAAGTTAATTAGGTGGGCCCACTACTGCAGGGGCCACACTTTACTCTTTTAGTAAAAGAAAAGAGGAACGAAAGGCACTTGTGGTGGCCCTAATTTATCGTCTGGTGGCCCTAATTTATCGTCTTGACAGAAAGACCGAGAGAAAAGAAAAGGGGAAGGAAAGGAGGGAACAGGAGGAGAAGAAAAAATGGGGAACGAGGAAGGTTGGCTGCTACCTGGTGCGTTGCTGCTTCTGCTGGTGCAATGCTGCTGCCTGTGCGATACTGCTGCCGGTGCGATGCTGCTGGCTGCTGAAGTGATGGGGACTGGGTGCTGCTGGCTGCTGCTCCCTCCAGGTTGATTATCATCTCCTCCTTCTTCCCCTTTTTTCCTTTTCTTCTTCTCCACCAGGTAATTTTTTTCCCTTTAAGTTTTCTAGCACGCAGCGGCCGATACATATATGTATCGGTGTGTATCAGCCGCTACGGGTAAATGACGGCCGATACAGGCCACCACACTTGTGAGTGGCGATAAATACCAAATAAAATGGCAGCGTAGCGGCCAATATTTTGATCCTTGGGTGTAATTGTATCTGCCTATTTAGGTGTGAAAATTTTTATATGAAAATGGCCTCATCCACACAATGTTTTCGAACCTAATTTATGCATGTGTTGCACAAATGAGTGCAAATAAACGTGACCATGCATAAATGTCACGCATGAGCAACATTTACATATGAAAATGAATGCAAAGAAATGCCTTCAAAAGGGGATACTCAATATGTTAGAGATTTTCTTTTTGGTAGATTCCACTCTTCAAAGGTAGATTATTCTGTTGGATGGCTTTGCCCAATAGCTTCATTGCCTGTTTATTGAGGAACTTCAAAAAATAAACGAAGCAAGCTTTGCCCGACAAGATCTTTTACACTCGATCATTCTTTTAGATGTAACCACTGTTCCCCCACCTATTTCATGTTCAATAAGACTGAGTAGAAGATCCACCTTTCATAATTTGTATATTGACATCTGGGGTGACTTTCTCCAGCTTAACGGAGTGACATCTGTTCTTCAAATTATTATGAAAACGCAGCAATTTGATGATGTGGGGGATATCTTACTGAGGACCCCTCCCTCTCTGACTTTAGTCTGAAATCTCAAATATCTTTTTTTTTTCTTCAAATGATAACTTTATTAAAGATAAAAGCCGATGTAGTATAGGAGCGATATACTGTAATTATTACAAAACAAAGAAAAAAGGCATTGCAACAAGGGAAAAAAATCTAAGCTTAAAAGTCATAAAAAGAGAGATTCCTCAGTGGAAAGAAGTAAACTCTCCTTCATAACTCCCGTCAGCGGAAGAATTGGCTTCTCCCCATGATGTGATAGAAGGAAGCATGGAGTCAAGTTGCCAGGTTCAAGATTTCTTCCGCCACTTCGTCTAATCTCCATTGATGCAGGCCAGACCCATCATGAACCATGGGTCGACCAAGCCCACCAGGCCCAGTGCACAAACCCAATCGGGCCAGCCAGTTTATTATGGGAGTTTTGAGTTACTTGAGAGTCTTATTTGAGAGTTTTGATTTTATTTTATTTTTTTTGAAAAGGATGATTAGAGCTTCAATTTATTTAGGAGTTGTTAAATTATCACTTTAGCATGATTTAGTTCGTTTAGGAGATTTAATGATTTAGTTTCCTTTATTGTTTAGGAAAGTCCCACCAAGAAAGGGGAAGTCCAACCCTTCTTATAAATATGAAATCCCTCCATTGAAAGAGACAAATTTCATTATTCAATAATATATCTACTATGGGTTTTCCTTTGGTTGTTCTTCGATGTAAAAGTGTTCGTGTATGTTGAGTTCTGAAAGGAATTCGGCCAACGGCCATCTGTGGAGTTGGTCCTCGCTTGAATCCGTCCAAGTTTCAGCAAACTCCCTCGTGGAGTTTGTCCACATTCATTCCACAGTCGTTCGCAAATCCGAGGCTGCATCATCCATGGTGATTTACATCTGTTCGAGGCCCATTCAATCACACGAGCTAAGTCGCCTTCCACTAAAAGGTTGCCTATGTTCAAACAGTGGGCCACACGAAGTCCTGTTCTAAGGGCAAGCATTTCGGCTTTATTGACTATGCAAAACCCGCAGGACCGAAGAGAGATAGGATGTCGTGACTCCGTGAGCACAATACTTTGCAAACCTTGGGTTACCACTGGCGCTTCCATCAAAACTCAGATTAAAAAGGCCCTCAGGTGGCGGAGACCATCTGATGACAATGGTTTAGTACGGGGGAGTGGGGGACAACAGAAAGTTGCCTCCTTCCAGTTTCTTATAATGATGGAGATGTAAAAGTCTCAAAACAGAGGTACAAAAGAGAGACATGATGCAATGAGGAATTTCACCCTGTCAACCAAAGTGTCCAAAAAAGAGGCCTTGCCTTGAAAGCATTGCTCATTACCGTCTTTCCATTTAACCCATATGACAGCCAAGTTGTCTTCCACAAGATCTTGCCCCTACCTGAACCAACTGACATTTCCAAGCTTGAAATAATTGAGAGATAGACTACGGGAAGAACCCAATTACAGTCAAGCATCTAAGAATAGAATACCATAGTTGATTAGCAAATTTGCAGTGAAGAAAAAGATGGGCCATTGATTCTGCATCATGAAGGCACATGGAACAACCATTCACAATGATAAGGCCCCAATGAGTAATCCACCCAAAGGCTAAGACCCTTGGAGAGCCTTTATATGCAAAAGGTAGCTTGTCAAAGAACAGGATGTAGAGAAAAGAGAGAGAGAGAGAGATCTGGATTTTCAAGTAGCAAATCTTTTCTCCATTCTAACAACAACTTGGTTCCAAAGAGCATTATCCTCCCCTCATAAGCACAAAGGAAGACCAAGATAGGAAGAGCCTTGCATCCAATAATGATGCAACGTAGACCAAGGATACAAATAGCGGCTGCTACACCCATGGATGAAAATAGCGGTAGCGGCGGGCCGAACCGATACGAAGCGGGCGATACGTAGCGTATCGGGGATACGTAGCGGTGTAGCGGTGCGATTTTAAAAAATCACCAAAAAAATCTGAAAAAATTCCAGAATATCCAGAAAATTGTAAAATGAAAGAAAATGTGGTTCTTTTGCAAAAGTAAGTAAGAAAAGGGGGCGTAGCGGTGCCCTCAATATATGAGGTCTTGTATCGCTGTATAAATAGAAAATAATAGTAATGATTAGTTTTTTCACATGTATTCATGTTTCTTAGTCATGTTAATTTAAAAAGTAATGGAAAGCTAAATAGAAAAAAATTAGAACATGAAATAAAGGCATAAGAATTAAGAAGACTTAAGAGTTAGGTCATTAGTGAACATTGAACAATCAAATATCAATACTTCAGTGGTGAGACCTAACCCTAAGCATAAAACTTTGGTGATCAAAATTAGCTTAATATGAATATAAACATTATATGTTGCATGCATTCATGATAGATCATTCAATATATGAAAAGTACTGATAAAGAGGCCGAGCCCCGGAGGGCTGTCCGACGGCTTATGTATCGGCCGATACTCAAGAGTATCAGCCGATACGGGCCGCTCCGGGTGCGAAACACCCGTGGCGGCCGATAATTTCATTGAAGGGCCGATACGCCCGATATATCCATGGCTACACCAATATATTGGCCGTAGCGATGCGCCCTGCCTCGCTACGGCTGAAATATCGGCGTTGCAACCATAGCACAGGCCGCTACGGGCCGTGGCAGCTGCTACGATGCGGGTGGGGTATACTTTTAGGGTCTTTTTCACTTCCTCTTCCTTCTCTTCTCCACTTTCACTACTGTAAAACCCTCTTACTACCCTCTAGTAGTCCCAACTTCTTTTTTTCAAGATTCTTGCTACCAAATCAAAAGATTCAACTATTCTAAGGATTCTAAACAAGATTCTTCATCTAGGTAAACACTTCTTTGTGATTTTTTTTTTCAACTTTTGAGATTATCTCTCTAACTACTATGAATCACAACATAATGGCATCATTGTCTTGTTTTATTGTAGATCCATGCTCCCTTATGATCTTACATGTATATCTTTTATATATATATATTGTTCTATTTATTTTTGGATTTATGTTATTTAAAAAAAATTATTGCTTATGGAAAACTCATGAAATAACTTGAAAATAGCTTCATATTGATAGATCTAGGTTTCCCATAGATCATTCCCACATATATTGCTTGTTTTTCAATTTTTTTTCTTTTTTTATTTTTGGATTTATGTTATTTAAAAAAAAAACATTATTACTCACGGAAAACTCATGAAAAAACTTGAAAATAGCTTCATATTGTTAGATCTAGGTTTCCCATAGATCATTCCAACATATATTCCTTTTTTTTTCCTTTTTTATTTTCAGATTTATGTTATTTTAAAAAAAAAGAAAAAAAAAACATCATTACTTATGGAAAACTCATGAAACAACTTGAAAATAGCTTCATATTGTTAGATCTATGTTTCCCATAGATCATTCCAACATATATTGCTTTTTTTTTTCGGATTTTTGTTTTTACGTTTTTGGAAAAAAAAATATTTTTAATAATGGGATACCAATCAAATGTATTGAAAAGTGCTCCTAAATGTTTTGAATATGTTTGGCATAGATCAATCCAACATTTCTTTATCTTTTCCTTTTTTTTTCTTTTTTATTTTCGGATTTATTTATTTTTTGAAAGAAAAAATGCCTTAACTAATTCATTTCCCATCATATTGTTTTGAATAAGGCCCCTAAATGTTATATCTATGTTTGGCATAGATCAATCCTACATATCTTTGTCTTTTACTCTTTTCCTAATTTTATTTTCAGATTTTTAAATTTTTTGAATATGTTTATATACTTTAAGTAATGAAATACCAATTAAATGTCAAGAGAATGAGTCCTAAGCGTTAGACATATGTTTCCTCTACATATTTTTGTGTTTTTTTAATTTTTAACATACTACTTGTTCATATGTCTAGGTATTCAGTCTTTTATTGTGTATTTGTGTCTGCCAATTGATAACTTAAAATGCCTGGTGATATTGATCCCGCATAGAGCTTTGGTGAGGCAATTAAGAATAACAGGTTGAAAATCAAATGCAAGTTTTGTGGGAAGTGACCAATGGGGGCATTACAAGATTCAAGCACCACATGAGCCGCATTTCTGACAATGTTGCTGGTTGTACCGAAGTACCAAGGGATGTCAGGGAACAAATGAAAGTTTGGTTAGCCAAAACAAAGCTAGAAAAGTGGAAACAAAAGAAAAGAGGCAACAAGATGTTGATGCTGCCCATTATAATTTATTTGGGGATGAAGGTTTTGATGATGAAGATGCACAAATGGAAGCTGCACGCCGAGAGTCCATCATAAGTCACCAAGAAGTATATGAACGTCATGCATTTGTTGGAAGCAAATATTATGATGCAGGGGGCTCATCTGCTATGCCAAGCAGGGGTAAGGGCATTGCGGGGGCCATGCGTGGGGTATTTAACACCCAGGAACGTGATGTTGATGTAGAAGTTATTTCTACTGGAAGAGTAGTTCCTCCCCCTGTTAATCCTCTAGCACATAGAAAATAGGGGCTAAACAACCAAATATATCAAGTGTTATGAAAGGGGTGATGAAGGGTGCAAGAGATAGGTTAGCCAAAGTTACAGCAAAATGACTAATTCACAAGAACATACCACCTGCAGCAATAGATTCCCCCTATTTCCAAACAATTCTTGATGTTGTCGCCGAAGCTGGGTGGGGAATACAATCGCCCTCTGTTTATGATGTGGGCACTAAATATCTCGAAGAAGAATATAAAGAAATATAGGCATGGGTAGAGACCTTTAGGCCCATGTGGCAACAGAATGGAGTCACCATTATGTGTGATGGGTGGACCAGCGGCACACAAACACAATTAATAAACTTTTTGGTATAATCAGTCGCTGGGTGTGTCTTTGTGAAGTCTGAGGATGCATCTGAGCATAAACGGACAGCTAAATATATATACTCTTATGGATAGGGTTGTAGAGAGTGGGAGAGGAGCATATTGTACAGATTGTTACAGATAATGACACCAATTTCAAGGTAGCCGGTAAGATGTTAGAGCAGAAAAGGCCTCATCTGTTTTGGACTCCATGTGCATATAGATCTTAGTATGGAAGAGATTGGAAAGAAGAAGAAAATTGCTGAAGTTATCAAGGCATGTAGAGGCATTACCAGATTTATTTATGATCATTTATGGCTTTTGAGCCTGATGAAAAGATTCACAAATAACCATGTCTTGATACATCCGGGATCAACAAGGTTTGCTACCCATTTCATTGCGATGGAGAGCCTTGTAAGGTTTAAAACAGAGATGATTCACATGTTTGCATTAGAAGAATGACTTCGTTTGAAATGGGGCAATGCAACAAGTGGTCCGGAATTTAAGATTCCTAACTAGATGAGGGACAATAAATTTTGGAAAAGTGTCTAATTTATTAAAGGTTTATGAGCCTTTAGTTAGAGTGTTGCGGCTTGTAGATGGTGAAGGCAAGCCAACAATGGGATATATATATGAAGCAATGGATCAGGCTAAGCAAGCGATCATGGAAATGTTAGATATCATGAAGAATATATAAAAATTATTGATGCCCGGTGGAATGACCAGCTGCTCCATCCATTGCATGTTGCAGGTACTCAATAATAATATCATTATTTGATGCATTTAAAGCAAGCTATCTCTCTTTTATTGATGTTTAATCATTTAGCATGTCAACTTGTTTTCAATGTAGGTTATTTCCTTAATCCCGAATTCTACAACCCCAATGCCCAACAACACAATGATGCAATAGATACGGAGTTGAGGGTGGGATTAAGGCAAGTGTTGAAGAAATTGTTGGGAGATGATGATCAAATCAAAGCCATCCAAGAGGTGAGTTAGTGATTGAGACTTGAGATGACATGTGTATATGCTTCAGATAGGTCCGTTAAACATGTATGGTTTATTGATTTATTCCTAATTTCCACATTGTAGATATCTACATACACACAAAGGAGAGGAGGCTTTGTTGACCCTCTTGTAATAAGGGCAATTGGAAAGATGCCACTTGGTATGAACAAAAGACCCAATCACCCAACCTAATAGGCTTTTGTTATTTATCTCTCAATTGATTGGAAGGACTTAAGGAATATCTAATTTTATTTTTTTATTTTGAATTTCAGCTGATTGGTGGATGAATTTTGGAGAGGATACTCCAAATCTAAGGAGAGCGGCTGTTCGCATCCCTAGTCAAGTTACAACTTCATCAAACTGTGAAAGGAATTGGAGCACTTTCTCCTTGATCCACACAAAGTCTAGGAATCGACTTACCATGCAAAAACTCAACAAGCTTGTGTATTGCCATTTCAATTTGAAGTTGAGAAACAGAACAAGAGAAAGGAAGGCAAGGGATGATCTAAGCTATTGTCCTATTAGTTTGGATCACATATTCAAAGAGGACGATCCCTTGCTCTCATGGATAGTCGAGATAAAGGATCCATTCCTAGATTCAGATCCAGGCTTTCAGGAGGAGGTTAGATATTTGCTTGATGAAGAAATGGACGAGGTAGAGGGTGCCCCACTTGGAGAAGGCTCAAGTGCACAGCTGCACCCAGAACCTAAAGGAAAAGAACCTGCTCATGTTGTGTCATCTTTTGAGAGGACGAGTACCACTGTCTCTTCGAGTAGCCATGGTGGAGATGGGGGAGATGAGGCAGGAGACACTAGTGGGATAGGTGCTACTAGTGAATACTACCAACATGATCAGGAAGATGTCATTCCTGTAGTGGAGATACAGGACTTTCCAGAAAGAATGGAAGGAAACCGTAGTTATCAACGGCGTCGGAGAGTCTCACCACCTGCACCACCTGCTCCTGGAGGTAATTATGAACAAGGAAATATAGGTGGAGGTGTTGGAGGACAACAAGCGGCATCATGGGCTGATTCATGGAACCCTAGTTACAATGAACAAGAACCCTCACAATATTTTTCATATGGTCAAATGCAACAAAGAGAAGAACAGTCTTCTGTTTAAGGGTCCTACTCATATGGTGACTATGGTGAAACGCAATATAATAGATATCCATCTCCACCTCCTCCAAGTTACGATGATGCGGCTGTCTTCTTTGGATTTGTGGATCCCAACGCTCATCAATATCAAATGCAATATGGTGCCAATAGAAATGATAACACTGATGGGGATGATGAGGATAACCATGCCTGAATCTTGGTAGACATTCCTTTTGGTGGTGACCAAGGTATTCCTATTTCTTTCACCAACTCTCTACTATTTGTCATTTCTAAATGGGTGTTGAACTATTGAATTGTTGATCACTTTATTCACTTGATTGAATTTGAAGTTTGAACCTTGAACCTTGAGGCTTGAAGTATTGATCATTTGATTGTTCAATGTTCACTAATGACCTAACTCTTAAGTCTCATGCCTTTATTTCATGTTCTGGGTTTTTTTTTTTTTTTTTATGAGCTTTTCATTACTTTCTAAGTTAGCATGAGTCTGCATGACTAAGAAACATGAATACAGGTGAAAAAACTGATCATTACTATCATTTTCTATTTATACAGCGATACAAGACCTCATATATTAAGGGCACCGCTACACCCCCTTTTCTTACTTACTTTTGCAAAAGAACCACATTTTTTTTCATTTTACAATTTTTTGGATTTTCTGGAATTTTTTCATATTTTTTTACGAGTATTTCAAATCACACCGCAACGCCGCTACGTAGCGCCCAATTCATAGCGGTTTGGCGGCAGGCATAGCCGCTATTTTCATCCTTGGCGTAGACCTCATGGCCACATGTGTAGGGCCCACATAGATTTAGGGATTTATTTTTATGTCAATAGTTTCTAATTTTATTGTAATTAGGATAAGATTCTAGTATCCTAGTTTAAGTAGGTTTCTTAGGGCTTAAGTTATCTTTCTTATTTATATGGCATTGTAGTAAAGAATTATTCATTTGTTGATTAATGAAATTGGGTTTTCCCATTGAGGTGCATCCTCGTTTATCATCTCTGCGGAGATTTATTGTGTCTTCAGACACGTCCTTCGGCACCAATTGTACTTTTAGCACTTCTCATGCAAACCCTAATCCTAGGGTTTGCATAAATTGGTATCAAAGCCGAACAATCCCTCAATCGTCGGCGTGATTAACCCTATCCCTCTTTCCGTTCACTCAGCCCCAGCCCCAGCCCCAATCCCAATCCCAATCCCAAATCCCTACCCCAAATCCCTGAGCATCAACACCCCAAATCCATACTTTTCCCCAAATCCCAAATCACAGAACCCAACCCCAATCTTACGCATTCCCATTCCCAATTTGCATTACCCATAAAACCATTATGCATTCCCATTCCCAATTTCCAAAAAACCAATCCAGACGACCCCATTCCCAGATCCCCTAATCGAGACTAAACCCCTATCTCTTTCGCACAACCTCCAGCACCTTCCAATTGCCCAAGCATGCTCCAAGCAATTTGATAGGCTGACATCACCAGTTACATCAGCAGAATCAGATCAAAGGCTGATTTAGCTCGATCAACGGTTAAAACTTCTTTTCACGATTTCAGGCTCCTCCACCATCCAATTTCAAATCCGTTTTCGCCTGCATGCTCATAGATAGCAGATCTATAGAAAAGGTCAGTCCATTCACACTTCCAATATGAAATTCCATATCAGTAAGTTCTACAATACACTTCAAGGAGTCGTGTCAATATGGATTATGATATGCTGTAAATGAAAATTATTTCCAACAATTTCTTGATTTAAAACAAGAAGAATTGTCCGTTCTTGAATATTCTGACGAATTTTCAAGACTCCAAGATGCATGTGGAATGAAGAACATGATTTCATTAGTTTTGTAAGAGGCTTGAAACCGGACATAGTGGAGAGAATGACTAACTGCAAGACCATCCACGAGGCATTTTGGGAAGCAATTCGTGTAGAGCGCATGCTTAAAAGGTTTAGTTTAGGAGTTACACCTCAAGAAGTTGAGGAACCAGTGCCGGCGGATATACAGACCAATCAACCAGAACTAGACGCAGAAGATTCCACATCTATAGTTGGCCTTGAAATTTCTTCTGAGTACTAATAATCCTGACATGCACATATCAAGTGATGAAGAGCAAGTTCTTGATATTCCCCACATTAATTTTCCTATTGATTTTGTCTGTCTTTGGGAATCAACAATGCCGACTGAGAGATGACCAGCGAATAGTCAGAGATTATGACTTGATAGTGCATGTTCTACAAGTAAGGCACATAAACACATATTTCAGCCATCAAAAGCAATTATGCATGAAGCTATGCCAAGAATTTATAGATCAACCAACAAATAGGAAGTTCGTCAGATTGATCTTTGATTCAGGTGGACATTTTCCGAACTCAACTCAAGTGGGGGAGAATGATGCAGCATAGACCTCATGGCCACATGTGTAGGGCCCACATAGATTTAGGGATTTATTTTTATGTCAATAGTTTCTAATTTTATTGTAATTAGGATAAGATTCTAGTTTCCTAGTTTAAGTCGGTTTCTTAGGGCTTAAGTTATTTTTCTTATTTATATGGCATTGTAGTAAAGAATTATTCAAATGTTGATTAATGAAATTGGGTTTTCCCATTGAGGTGCGTCCTCGTTTATTATCTCTGCGGAAATTTATTGTGTCTTCGGACACGTGCTTTGGCACCCATTTTGCTTTTAGCACTTTCCACGCAAACCCTAACCCTAGGGTCTGCATCAAATAAGAAGAGCTAGATCTTTAAGGCAAAATAAGTCCACACCCATGCCAATGAGGTCACTTTTAAGAAAATTAACATTGAAGCCGGAAACGGTTTTGAAGCATAAAATGTTAGCCTTCACATTTGTTTATTTGATCCACTATTGAGTCACATAAAATAAGTCTCAACTGCAAATTGAAGGTGGTTAATCGAAGGATCTTCTTTGGTTGGTTTGAAACCGAAAATGAGATTACTATTCCCTGTGGCTTCAATCATTCTACTAAGGGCCTCCCCCATGATGACAAAGGAATGGAGATACAGGGTCACTTTCATGTGGTCCCCTCCCCTTGGAGCAAGGAAGAAACATTTGGGGGAACCATTGAAAACGATCGAGAAATGTGCTAAAGAAACAAAATCTTTAATCTAGCCTCTCCATCTAGCACTGAAACCCATCCATTGTAACACATAAAGAAGGAAATCCCAATCGATTTTATCAAAAGCCTTCTCAAGATCTAACTTACAAAGCAAACATAGTTTTCTGCTTCTCTGTCAAGAGTGAATGCACTTGTTAGCGACGAGAACACTATTAAGAATTTGTCTCGAATGCAAGATAATAGCTGATAGCACCTTTTGAGGTCCAGAGGCCAAACTTTAACTAGAACTTTGTAGATGCAGCCGATTAAACTAAAAAGATGGTAGTCTTTGACATTCACAACGCTAACCCTCTTAGGGATTAAGGCTATGCAAGGTACTCCTATGTGCTTGGAAAGTTTGCTTCTAGAGTGAGATTCACAACCTTTACATTCCTTTTTTTTTATAGGTACCTTTATATATTATTCTATTTTTTTATTTACACGTTACAAAAAATAACCATGAATATTCACAACCTTTTCTTAACTTTCCATTTCCAAAGAAAAAGGCAAAAACACGTAAAGATATCAATCTAGGAACAATATATTGCCTAATATGTAAAGGTTTTGGCTATATGGCCCAGCCCCAAATCCTCGATCGGAAAATAGACCAATCTCATCCAAGGATGGATTCAGCCACTAGGGCACACTCATGATGGGGAGGAATACCATAACTAAGAGAAAATCTCAAAACTCACAAAACTAAGATTTAATTAATGATAAGCATTCAATTACAATGAGACCTAACATCCTTATATAGAGGAGTTGGCTTGATCCCTAAAAACAATACTTTCTAATAGTTGAATAAAGCCCAAACAAAATAGTTATAGACCGAACCCAATTGGTTGGCCGACCTTTGGTTTGACCTGCATCAATTCTCACTAGTCTAGAGAAACTCGACTCTGGCGCGTGAACAACTTGATAATACCAGAGAGAATTTGAGCGCAAGTTCAGAAAATATCCTCCTGTCGAAAATCAATCACAAACTTCGAATTTTTCCCATGTTCTTCAGTCTCTTGACATGACTCGGAAGTTTGAGTCAAGCTTTTCATCCATCTAAAAGTAGAATGGAAGTGTTGCTTGTTCTGATTTCTGCATTTACCTCAGATGCATGACCTGCCCAGTTGAATCTGCCCTATCTGAGTGCACGTTGCAATTTTCCATTAGTGGTCCCTGAAGATGAAGTCAATGTAGGGGACTTCAATTGGTTCTCCTTTTGATGCCTCCAGATCAAAGTCATCAATGTGCGCTTGTCATTGTTTTTTCACTACTTTCTTGGCTCATGATTAGCACTATCTAGATCATCCTCTACTTGTTCCCAATTTTTCGTGAAATCAGCTTTGCGTTGACCATGCGCATCTATGGCATCCTTGATGCCATCTGTCATGTTTGGCATCTCCTTTAGTGCAATCATGATTTGAGTTTCTTCTCTTTGCTCTTTCTTTGGTTCAGTTGAAGGAGATAATGTAGACGAATATGGGGCTGTCGATTCATTAGAAGGAGCATAATCTGCCATCCGTTCCACAAGAAGGAAAATGTGTTCTTCTCTTTGTCATGATGCATATATACCCTGATAAAAAACCATGGACATCCAAAAAGAATATGAACAATGTTCATATGGATCACATCACACCGAATCTTGTCCTCATAATTGTCAATCTTGAAGGATACCATGTATCTATGAGTTATAGGGATGACATAACTATTAGACCATGTGACTTGGTAGGATTTAGGTAGCTTCTCAGTTGAAATATGGATTAGACCATGTGACTACTATATATCTTTTTTTTTCAAATATAATTTTTTGAATATGGGTGGACGATCTTCTAGAAAATATTCCCCGAGATGTTCCTTCCGTTAATTTAGGGGACGAAGACGATTATGTCGAATTGGAAGAAGATGTAGGGGAAGAAGTCCAACTACTAATAGTGCCCGTGGAACATCTAAGAGACCCAAAACTTCTCTAGGTTGGCAAACATATGACCTTTTAAAGGTTCAAGATAAACATGAAAAGGAGGTTGATAAGGAAAAATGTAAATATTGCGGTAAGAATTATGTTGCCGATTTAGGTGGGGGTACCGGCCATTTGATGAGGCATAAGGAAAAATGTGGACCCAAACATATTGGGGGGACTCAAGGGGAAGCGGGGTCAGGGGCATGGACCCAAATTTCTACTACTAGTGGTAGTAGTTTCATTCGCGAATCATTAGACTCTAACTAAGTTGTTATGTTCTGATTAACTCACTTCCCTTCTTCATCATATCCCCTTTCTTGGCGGACATTTAAAATCTAATGCAATCTAGATTCTGACTGACTCAGATTTTCTTTCCTGAGTATGCCTTAAATTAATTAGAATTCTCGACACAATTATTATTTCTTTATTTTATTTTCTCCACTCAGAAAAAGAAAATCATCCATTTTTCCATTCCTTGATAAAACTCATAAAAAATCAAAGCTATTCAAAAGTTATTCTGTCTATCTAAAATCATTTTGAAGAGATAAATCTAACAATATATCAACCTTACATTGGGCCCAGCTCGAATGTGAAATTTAGGTGGGTGTCTTAGCATACTAGGTCAATAATGTTATTAAGCTCCACTAAAGGGTTCGTAAGATTGCCTTATGCCCAATGTATTCTCATCATTCCCTGTTTTTCTAAAACCTAGAAACCCCATAATCACTTGCTTTCATAGGATTCAGACACACTTTTGTTTTTTCTTATTTTCTCATCTCCACTTAAGAAGAGAAAATCCAATTTTCCATTCCTTGATATGGGCTCCTCCAATTTCTCTCTCACCAGTAATTCTTTATCTCTTTCTCTCTCTCATTGCTTTATTTATTTTTATTTGTTCTTATTTGGCATCAATAACATCTTCTCCGTATTTCTTAATTTCATGTTCTTAAACAATAATTTCCACTTTTTTATTATTGTAGTTTCTCATCTGGGCTGCTATTTACTCATTAACTTTAATTGGACGTATTGCAAAACAATTGTTATTAACTTTTTTTTAAATTCAAATGTCAATTAAATCTGTTATATTGTACTCAGAAAGTTCAATTAGGCTTCTTTTTCTTAATTTCTGTCCAAGTTTCAATAAAATTAGGTATTGATGAATCATTTGATCAACTTTTACTAATTGATAATTAATTTAAATATTAATAGTTAATTATTCTATTTGCATTAGATTTAACCCGTGCATCACACGGGATTTCAGGCTAGTACTAAATGAAATCTAACATTAGAGGTGCTAAATCTTAGGGCTCAAGCATATTATTAAATGGATCAAAAACAAGAAAAAATGTTTTACATACAAAGAGGGAATAATTCGAGGACATGGTTGCAAAAGAGAGGAGCATTAGAGTCCTCTTTGGAGTGGTTTTGTATATTTTCACACTGCAAATGCTTCACTGTATCTATAAATGTTTACGGAGAGCATTAACTTTGATGGGCATTTTAAGGGTAAGGAAACTACAGCCACTACAGAACAAAGCTAAACTAGAAAGCAAAAATCTAACAGAAAGGGGAAGTTATATAAACATCATACCAGAACATTGCCATTTGTTCTAAGTTCAGAAATCCATCCAATGTCTGCATTATGTCGTCCCTCCAGAACTAACTGGGACCCTTCACTGAAATGAAAAGGTACAAAGACCTAGTAATGACACAAAAGATAATTAAAAAGGAACCATTACCTACACTCAATTGTCTCAGCATACATACCTCTTTAACTCATACCATACAGGTGAAAGATGTGTAAACTTAGAGGTGAACCTCTTTGCAATTTCATAACCTTTTGAATTCCTGGATTTTATATGTTGGAAGAACCCCAAAAATGCAGCATCAGATAACGCAACAAGATCCAAGAAAAAAGTTACATAGAAGAAAAAAATATTTCCTGCTAGTTCAACGGTAGTCAAGCAAAATGATGCTCCCATGGGACTGCCATTTTTTTGTTAGGATATTTTTTTATGACAACAAATGCCCCCTTGAGTCATGTAGGTGCGAACTTTCAATTATGTGTTGTTGTGCATGTGGGGTCTCGACTTTCTTTTTAGATTACGACAAGGAAAAAAAATTTCCTTTTTTTTTTCAGCCATGAGAAAGGGTAAGCAACTGATCTGTATTTCTTCAACGGCCTCGTGTACGTTTGTAGGCTCCTTTTGATCCCATTGGTAACTTTTAATGGGATGGGTTTAGAGCAAAGCCCTTCAATATTTAATTTTTCAGATTCTTCATTAATTAAACTTCCCAAGGAAGGCATAAACAATTGGACTCCAATTATAAAAGAAACCACTAGGATTTTTTTTTTTTATTTGCTTAAGATATAATGTTCGATCTATAGACCAATTGATTGTATCTCTCACATTCACATTGAAAATGTCAATTCTTTCTATACATCAAGAAAGGAGATTATTAGTGGAAAATGATTGCCTTGGAATTGATGAGATAAATTTAGGACCTTCAGTTTATTAGAAGAAAGTTCGAAGTGGAAGACATGAACGAAAACCATAATTCACCTATTTGAAGCACATCTTCTCAATGTGAAAGTCTTGAAGGCCGTTCAAGCTTATGAAGGGAGCTACTCAATGATGGAGACAATGTAATATTCATTAAACAAATCATAGATGGAGACAATGTAGTATTCATTAAACAAATAATAGAACAAATCATAGAGAATTTTCTTTTCACGAAGTTCTTTGTTAGAATAGATTATCAAGTTCTTCTCATAATCGTAGATAAAAAGGTTGCGAAGGACAAATTCATCGTAGAAATCTCCTGAAATGGGCAACCCGCAAAGATGGTACAGGTCAAACAATGATGGAGACATTTCACCCCACCAAAAGTGAAACATGCTGGTGTACTTACACCAATATTTTGTTAAAGCCTTATAAACATAGGTTGCTCTTGAGTAGCTCCCTTCAAAAGCTCGAACAGCTTCTACGACTTTCGCATCACGAAGACGTACTTTAAATAGTTGAATAATGTTTTTCATCCAAGTCTTCTACTTCTACTACAAACTCGCTTCGAATACCAAGAAAACTGTTTTCCACTAATAATCCATCTTCCTAATGTATGGAAAGAATTGGCAATCCCAACGTGAACATGAGGGGATTGTACAATCAATTAGTCTACAAATCGAACATGACATCAAGCAAATAATAAAAAATGGTAGTTATTTTTTGTATCAATGGAGTCCAATAGTTTATTCTTTTGGAAGATCAATTAATGAAGAATGTGAAAAATCAAATATTGAAGGGTTCACTCTAAACTCATCACGTTAAAAGTTACCAATGGGATCAAATGGAGCCCACAAACATATACTCGATCGCTTATCCTTTCTCATGGCTTAAAAAAATTGTCATGTCACAATAAAAATAAGGATCGAGTCCCGCATGCACAACAACAAACATAACAGAAAGTTTGCACTCGTTCAACTCGAGAAACATTTGTTGACATAAAAAAATAGCTTAACCAAAAAATGCCAATTTAAACAAATAAATTTGAATGGCGCAGTTGGGTCAAAGCCCACTAATTGTATCAATGACCAATTACCCAAGTTCTGCCTAGCATGTGATGAGCCTATAGGTTGACAAGCCTGGGCCCAATAAGCCCTCACCTACAACTCTAATCACGAAATTTAAACCCTAGCCTCCAACAAAATTCCAAAATTCAATTTAAACCGATAGACCCTACTAGATTTGTTGCACCCACATGAGCGGTCCTTATCTGTAAAAGACTTAAACAATGCATTCAGTTAAATGGGTGGGTCCCACATGTAAACCCATCCAAAAATATAAAAATAGCGTTCGATAAAAAAATGGCTCATTAAATGGGTGGGTCCCACATGTAAACCCCTCCAAAATTATGAAAAATAGCATTTGATTAGAAATGCTCATTCAAGGGTGGGCCCCATGCAGGAGCCCATTTGAAAAATATTAAAGTAGCTTTCAATTAGAAAATTTCATTAGATGGGTAGGTCTCACATGTAGTGCCCCCCTTAAAAGGATCAGGCCACCATATTCCAAATATATACATATATATATATACACAGATATATATACATACATATATATATATAGAGAGAGAGAGAGAAGTTACCTCACTTCACACATCAAATGACATTGGATGAGGCTCATTTTTTTGCACATACCTAGTTCCGATTAAGACCTTAAATATCGCACCATCTCTCTCTCTCTCTCTCTCTCTCTCTCTCTCTCTCTCTCTCTCTCTCTCTCTATATATATATATATATATATACATTCTCAAAACCGCCCCACTTTCAAAATGCCCTTTTTCGGCCCCTCTTATTGTTGGTCATAGGGCCATGTTGAGTCAATTTAATCTCCATCCCCAAGTCCAAGTTTGATACTCATCCAACTTTTCTTCACCATTGGATTGAAATCAAATTTTAGGGCCAAATGGATCAATAGGTTAGGATGACCTTCTGGACTCGAGATTTTGTGTTGGCCTCATATGGATCTTTCAATCCAACAGACTTCCATGATCATCGGAAATCGTCTGTGATTGATTCTATACTAAGCTTCTCGGCAATTTCTTTTTCAATGTACACAATCAAAGAGTCGGAGAGAAAATCATCCTCCATTTTGCTGCGAAGCCTAGTTTTGACAATATTCATGGCTAAAAATGATCGTTCAGTAGTTGCAGTAAAAACTGGAAGAGTAAGCACAAGTTCAATTACTCTAAAAACAAGTTAGTAGACTATTGATCTTCTAGTCTTTACCAACCATTTACACATATCATAAACAGTTGACAATTTTTGAAAGTCTGAATGTCGAACTACATTATACTCAAAATGGTGAATTTGCATTCTCAATTGCATTTTCTCATTTTCTGTGAAGTCTTGAGGATAAAAATTGTCTCCCAATTTGCAAATATCATCGCCTCTAAAAGATTCATGTGCATTTCGAGGATCCAAAGTTGAACTAAGAATAAGCAACTCTACTGCAGGCTCACTAAACCGACAATTTAATTTTTGTAATTGAGAATCAATTGCAACATAAAAAATTTCTATTCGATAATGATGCTCAATTGTAAACTCATCTTGTTGATAGCGGGCTCGACCTCGTCTCGCAACATAATAAGGATTCATATCTGAGACATCTATATTGCGTGCCTCACGAAATGATTTTACCTTGGTAAGTAAAGCATCCCACCCAACATCTCTCAATTTTTGGCTAAGTGCTTTAGTAGATGAAACAAGATCCATGGTATTTAAAATGTCTTAAGATTGACATTGCAAAGCTTGACAAAGTAATTCAGTGAGCTCCATGATTTCTTTCATGAGATGCAAGATAAAGACAAATTCAAATGACGTCATTGCCTTGTAAGCGAAGTCCGCATCTCCTCGTTGAAAAAGAGTAGTTCTGTCCTCAATGATGTTAATTAGAACTACACATCTTGGACTAAACATCTTTATCAAGCTACAAACTGATTTCAAGTGAGAACTCCAACGAGTATCTCTACTCTCCTGCCCATTGTAAAGAATCAATCTGATTAAGTCATCTCCCACTCTCAAGCTCATCAATGGCAATCAAATGTGCAATTTCAGCAGCTTGAGCAACTTTTAACTCATCATTACGCTTGCATGAAGCGCCAACAATATTGACAATAGAAGTCAATTTAGCAAAAAAAATTGATAAATTGGAATAACTTCTTTTGATGCTATAACTAATGCCAATTGCAAGCGATGTGCTAAACAATGGACATAGTAAGCATATGGACAATCATTCAAAATCAAAGCTTATAAACCATTCCACTCACCCCGCATATTGCTTGCACCATCATATCCCTGCCCTCGAATATTCTAAATATCTAGATTATGATAAGACAATACAGCATATATCTAATTTTTTAAGGTCAATGCTGAAGTGTTGGAGACATGAACAAGCCCAAAAAAACGCTCTTGTACAAAGTCATCTTTGTCGACGAATCTCAAAACTATAGCCATTTGCTCCTTCTTTGACTCATCACGAACTTCGTCAACAATTATACAAAATTTTGCATCACCAATTTCTTCACGAATTATCTTCTTCACTTTGGTTGAAAAAACGGGTAGAATTTCTTTTTGGATCTTTCGTGATGTGTAAGAAGCATTTTTTGGAGATTTATCTAACACAACTTCTACAACTTTCTCATTATAAGAACTCAACAAATTCAACATTTCAATATAATTTCAACGATCGATTGAACTATGACTTTTATCGTGGCCTCTAAAAGCACAACCTTGAAATGTAAACCATCGGACTATATCAATTGAAGCCGTAAGCCGTAGTCAATTATTTGCAATTTCTTCCGAAGTGAATTTGTCAAGCACTTTCTGTATGTGTTGAGATTGATTCATCAAGTCTTCACATGATCTCTCAGCAACTTTATGAGGAGTTAGGATCCTTCCCTGCGTGACTCAATAAGCACAATTTTTGTCATCTTTAACTTTCTTCCAATTCTTAAATCCAGTAAGAGTGAATGCATTGTGCGAAGCAAGTCCAGTTTGCTTATTAAAAAGATAGCATGGTAGACAAAAAATAGCATCTTTCTCTGAGGAATATTCCAACCGTTAAGGAAATAGCTTGAACCACAAATGTTGAAAGCTACGAAGATGAGTTGTTGATCTAGATTTCAGGTACTTTGAAAGCATAGGTTGGTATGGACCAACTTTAATGTACTTCCGTCGAATTTCATCACGTTGATTAATATCATAATCCCATATCTGCGAACGCAATCCTGGATCACGCTCTAAAGAACTAATATCAACTTCATTGATTTTAGTTCTTTGTGATTTTGTAAGACGATCTTCAGAAATCACCATTTCCTTGAGCAACATGAGCACAACTGCACAAGTGACCCTCTTAAAAATGAAATGGGTTGTTTCATTAAAACCACAAGCACAAAATAGGGACCCCCTTAAAATACACAAGATCCATGGGGTTAACACCCATGCAAATGGAATGTGAAGCGGTTAAACTTGTGGGGCCCGGATGAAGATGATAGGATGATTAAATGGGTCCCAAACTTCTAGGTAGATAGGTTCCACCCGGATCTTGAAATCATCCCCCCGACAACACATCCCATTCCTGGGTGGGGATGCACATGCACGCCTAGTGCACGACATGTGCACCTGATAAGGCCTTACACACACATATATACAGGGGCGGAACCACAGTCCCGTCCCTCCCCGCCCCGCCCCCTCCCCCCAAGTTTTTGAATTAAAAAGAAAATTAAAATAAAAGGAGGGGGCAGATTGTAATTTTTGAAATATAAAGAATCCGTTGCCCTAAATCTTCTCATTCGATCATTCATTCACCCATTTCATTTCATTCTAGATATCCAGAGAGTCAGAGACACAGAGAGAGAGAGAGTGAGTGTGTGTGTGAAGAAGAAGAAGAAAGAAGGGGACCTCCGGTCTCACCATAAGCTGTCGCAACTGTTGTGCTCTCTCTCTCTCATTCACCTATTTCATTTCATTCCAGATTTCCAGGAAGTCAGAGACCGAGAGAGAGAGAGAGAGAGAGTGAAGTAGAAAGAAGGGGACTTCCGGTCCCACCATAAGCTGTCGCAAGTCGCAACTGCCGTGCTCTCTCTCATTCACCCATTTCATTTCATTCCAGATTTCCAGAGTCAGAGAGAGAGCGAGAGAGCGAGAGAGCGAGAGAGAGAGAGAGAGAAAGAGAGTGAAGAAAAAGAAAGAAGGGGACTTCCGGTCTCACCATAAGCTGTCGCAAGTCACAACTGCCGTGCTCTCTCTCAGGGTATATTTTTCTCCTTCGATTGCCCCACTTTTTCCATCTTTTCTTGCAACTGATTTATGAAAATTGAAAACCATATCCTTCTTATTGCATTGAGATTCTAATTTTGATGTTAGGTCGTTTCCACATGATTGAGTCCTACATTAATTATTTGGTACTTATTAGAGCCCATCCGGACCCTTGTTTTGTCGATCAATCTGAGTTGTTCTTCCTATCTACAATTCTAGCCTTACAAACAAAGATACACGCAACTGTTCCTTTTTATCGTTGCTTTTTGAAGAGCTCATCTTTTCAACTTGGCCTCATGTATGTTAGGTGAATGATGAAGGGATGTGATTGTTTGGATCACCTAAGTCACAAATGATGAAATTGACTTCTATTAATTTTGAGGATAATTATTATTTATTAATCAATCTATCACAATACAAGGTTGTTTGATGAATGGTTCATATTTTGAGACAAGGAATACTTTTTATTTGATTTTGGACATATAATAATATGATTTTTATTTGATTTGTTGATGGGAAAGTCATCTACAATTGATGGATTTTTTAAAGAAAAAATCATCAAAACTTGGAAGTCGATGCATCATTGTTGACCTCTAACGTTGAGACTCCAATTTCTGAAGATCGTCCTACAAAATCACAAAGAACTGAAATCAATGAAGTTAATATTAGTTCTTCAGAGCATGATCCAGGATTGCGTCCACAGATATGGGATTATGATAATAATCAACGTGATGAAATTCGACAGAAGTACATTAAAGTTGGTCCAAACCAACCTATGCTTTCAAAGTATCCGAAATCTGGATCAACAACTCATCTTCGTAGCTTTCAACATTCGTGGTTCAAGCTATTTCCTTCACAGTTGGAATATTCCCATGCTATTTTTTGTCTACAATGCTATCTTTTTAATAAGCAAACTGGACTTGCTTCAGGATTTAAGAATTGGAAGAAAGTTAAAGATGGCAAAAATGATGCTTTATTGAGTCATGCGGGGAAGGATCCTAACTCTCCTCATAAAGTTGCCAAGAGATCATGTGAAGACTTGATGAATCAATCTCAACACATACAAAAAGTGCTTGACAAATTCACTTCGGAAGAAATTGCAAACAATCGACTACGGCTTATGGCTTACAGCTTCAATTGATATGATAGCTTACATTTCAAGGTTGTGCTATTAGAGGCCACAATGAAAGTCATAGTTCAATCGATCATTGAAATTAAATTGAAATGTTGAATTTGTTAAGTACTTATAATGAGAAAGTTGCAGAAGTTGTGTTAAATAAAGCTCCAACAAATGCTTCTTACACATCACAAAAGATCCAAAAAGAAATTCTACACGTTTTTTCAACCAAAGTGAAGAAGATAATTCGTGAAGAAATTAGTGATGCAAAATTTTGTATACTTGAAGCTCGTGATGAGTCAAAGAAGGAGCAAATGGCTATAGTTTTGAGATTCGTCGACAAAGATGACTTTGTACGAAAACGTTTCTTTGGGCTTGTTCATGTCTCCAACGCTGCAGCATTGACCTTAAAAAATGAGATATATGTTGTATTGTCTTATCATAATCTAAATATTCAAAATATTCGGGGGCAAGGATCAGTGTTGTGAAATTCGTTTCGGACACCTATTCGGTTTGGCCTCCAAACTGAAATATTTCAGCCGATTCGGGATTTCGGCGAAATGTTTCGGATTTATGATTCGGAAAAATATAAAAATAAAATTATATAATATATATAGAAAAAAAATATAAGATTAATAGAGAAAGTTAAAAAATCTAGTTTCATGCATTTAGTTTATTCTTCTAAAACAACTCATAATATGGCATATATGCATAATGTGGCCCATAATCATAACATTAAACAAAAAATTCAAAGGTTCAAATATTCACCACAACCATACCCTGTAGAGATACATGATACATCTCTCAAAAATCAAAAGAAACTAGCCAACCATAAATTTTAGAGATACATCATACATCTCTAAAAAATCAAAAGACAAAAGTCAACCATAAAGTTCAAAGCTTCAAAAAACCTCTCCCAAAAGCCCCAATCATAACAAAAGATTAACAATCCCCAAAGAGACTCAAAGATCATCGTAATCATCATCATCTTCCTCTTCGTAACTTTTTCCAGCCCCACTCATTATAACAGGCAAAAAGATAGTGCACAGTTTTAAATTTCTGATACAATGGCAAACATGAAACAACACAAAAAATAAATTCAGCCCAGCAGCAAACCCAACCCAGCAGACAACAGTTGAGAAAAAAGAAGTTGATAAAAAAGAAAAAAACAGCAATAGCGAAGGGCCCAGCATCCTAAAAAACAAAACCAGTCCCAGCATGTGAAGAAAAAAAAAAAAAAAAAAGGGCTTTGTGCAAATCGGTAGACAACAATTCATATAAAAACAAAAAGAAGCCAAGAAACCCAGAGCAGTCCAAAAACCCAAACTAGTCAAGCAGACAGTAGTTGAAAAAAACAAAAGAAAATACCCATATTAAAAGCCCAGCATACCCAGACCAGTCAAAAGGGAAGGAAAAAAAGCCAGACTAGTCAAAAGGAAAGAAAAACAAATAGGTGATTGGGATTCAGTGGAATAAATAAAAAGTAAATGGGTCAAGACAGTAATAAGTTGAAATAATCTTAAAAGCACTACGTCCAGACAGTAGTAAGTTGAGACGGCACTAGGGTCTAGAGCACCACAAAGAGAAAAAAATCTTCTCTGGCCCACAGCAGAGAGAAAAAGCAGAGAGAGAAAGGAGAATAAAAGCAGAGAGAAAGCAGCCCTGGTGAATAAATTGGAACCGAAAAGCAGAGAGAGCAAACGAGGAAAGCAGAAGAAGAACTGGGCCAAGTCCAGAAGCTTGAAGAAGAATAAAAAAAAAATACAGCAGCAGGTTGAGAAGCAGTACCTAGCAGCAGCTGGGTTGAGTGAGCAAACAATTTTGGAGATTTCATGTCAATCGTCGCTTTTCGACCCGACAGTTCTCTTGTTACTGCACTCTTTGAGAGATGGAGAGATGAGACCCATTCCTTCCATTTCCCGACTGGCGAGATGACCATCACCTTGGAGGATATCACGAGATGTTGGGGTTTGAGGGTAAGCAGTTTGCCGGCCTTGACTGGCGCGGCCGGTGCTAATCCCGATCTTGTTCGGCTTTTATTTGGTGCGCAGCCTTACCTTGGCTCCAGCCAAATTGACATTTAGTGGCTGTGGGAGGCCTATGGGCCCACGAGGGCGAGGATCTCAGACAGTAAGTACTCTACCTTTGTTGGTGCAAGCAATATGCGGGGTGAGTGGAATGGATTACAAGCTTTGATTTTAAATGATTGTCCATATGCTTACTATGTCCATTGTTTAGCACATCGCTTGCAATTGGCATTAGTTGCAACATAAAAAAAAGTTATTCCAATTTATCAATTTTTTACTAAATTGACTTCCATTGTCAATATTGTTGGCGCTTCATGCAAGCGTAATGACGAGTTAAAAGTTGCTCAAGCTGCTGAAATTGCACATTTGATTGCCATTGATGAGCTCGAGTGGGAGAGGACTTAATCAGATTGGTTCGTTACAACGGGCAAGAGAGTAGAGATACTTGTTGGAGTTCTCACTTGAAATCAATTTCTAGCTTGATAAAGATGTTTAGTCCAACATGTGTAGTTCTAATTAAATCATTGAGGACGGAACAACTCTTTCTCAATGGGGAGATGCAAACTTAGCTTATGAGGGAATGACTTCATTTGAATTTTGTCTTCATCTTGCATCTCATGAAAGAAATCATGGAGATCACTGAATTACTTTGTCAAGCTTTGCAATGTCAATCTCACGACATTTTAAATGCCATGCATCTTGTTTCATCTACTAAAGCACTTATCCAAAAATTGAGAGATGTTGGGTGGGATGCTTTACTTACCAAGGTAAAATCATTTTGTGAGGCACACAATATAGATGTCCCAGATATGAATGCTCGTTATGTTGCGAGACGATGTCGAGCCCGCCATCAACAAGATGAGTTTACAATTGAACATCATTATCGAATAGAAATTTTTTATGCTGCAATTGATTCTCAATTACAAGAATTAAATTATCGGTTTAGTGAGCATGGAGTAAAGTTGCTTATTCTTAGCTCAGCTTTGGATCCTCGAAATGCACATGAATCTTTTATAAGCAATGATATTTGCAAGTTGGTAGACAATTTTTATCCTCAAGACTTCACAAAAAAAATGAGAAAATGCAATTGAGAATGCAACTTCACCATTATAAGTATAATGTAGTTCGACATTCAGACTTTCAAAAATTGTGTAAATGGTTGGTAAAGATTGAGAAGGTCAATCGTCTACCAACTTGTTTTTAGAGTGATTGAACTTGTGCTTACTCTTCTAGTTTCTACTGCAACCACTGAATGATCATTTGTCAGCCATAAATATTGTCAAAACTGACTCTTTGATTGTGTACATTGAAAAAGAAATTGCTGAGAAGCTTAGTACATAATCAATTATAGACGATTTCCGAGATTTGAAAGAATGTCAGTTCCATTTTGATAGATGATTGAGTTGAAATGTATTAAGAAACAATTATTTTACGACTTTTCTTTCTTTATATGTTGTTAAGGCTGAGCTTACAACTATGTCTAAAGAAAACTTAAAAATATGATAGATATAATAATTGGTGAAATAAAAATTTATTCAAATTTTGGCCCCTCCAAGATGAAATCCTGGTTCCGCCCGGGAGATTTCTACTCTTTTTCCTACAAATGCTTCTCAACTTTAAAGAGAAAGAATGTATGCATGTACATGGAAACACAACATTGCAAATAGAGATGCTGATTATTTTCCAAAAAGAAAAAGAAAAAAAAAAGAAATACGGTGTACATACCATGGAGTTACGTATGCCAGTACGGGATTCGAGTAGTGCCGACTTGACGTATTTTCCGCAACCTTGGAATTTTCCTGGATTCCTTGGAAAGCAAATTAAAAAACAACAGAGACCCAAACAAACAAGCATTTTGTCATCCTCGGAAAACAAGAAGAGGAAAATCAAGAACCTGAAAAAGGAGGATCTGATTACTTACAGCGAGGATTTCTTTATACGACACGTCTGCTCTGACGAGGCCTCTCTCGTATACGGATCCGGACGTATTCGTATCCGTATGCATATCCGTGTACGTCTGTGGAGGGTATATGAGACGGTAGACCATAACGGATACGATGGGGAAGAAGAGAAAGAGGAAGAAGAAGAAGATGGAGATGCGGGTGTGAGTCGCCGCGTCGATGGTTCGCGCTCCTTGTGCCGGCGGTGCGGGTGGGGTTCGGCTGTCCGGGCCGGGTGGGGCGCGGCGATCCCGCCTCTTCGCCATCGGTACGGAGAAGGAAGTAGGGTTTTTGGGTGGGAAGCAAAATTGGGGAGACGGGAAGTTTTTTGGAGAGAGAGAGAGAGCGAGAGATGCGTACAAAGGAAATTGTTTATTCTACGAGCTGCTGCAAGTGGAGTCTGATCTCCACAACCGTGGGACCCACTTAAGACGGATTTCATAGCTAGAACCTTGTTGATACTCTTCTAATCCGATGCATCATGCCCAATTTTAAACTCAGTCGATCTTCTTTTCCCCCTTGGATTGATTCTGAAAAAAATCTATAATTAAGATGCTATTAAACTTTTTAGAGCCCCTTATTTGATGGTTTCCACTACCGTGGTGTCTCGTAATTTTATCACTTTGTGCGCGTTTGGCAACCGAAAAGGAACTCATTATTGGATTGAATCTCAATAAAATATATATTTAAGATACTATTAAACTTTTAGTGCCCGTTTTTTATGGTTTCCGCTTCTATAGCACCTGAAATCTTATCATTTTTTAGGTTGGAACACGAAATCCTATGTTGTGAATAAAACGCTTACGTTTTGGTCCGTTTTCTTTGTCGTATGATGTTACACCATCTAAGCAAAAACATTTTTCGTTTTCATTTCCGTTTCGCTTTCGCGGAAAGGGCTTTCGCACAAACACGACCTTAAAGTATTTGTTAAATAAAAAGCTACAATAATATGGTGGGGCTAATGTTTTGGATCCCCATTGTCCCATGGCAAACATTTTTCTTATGTTCTTATCCCATTAATAAACTTGCATTTAAGCGGGCCCTACTAGCCAAACTGTATATATGGTATATGCAGATTGCTTTAGGAGAACATTTCCCTACAATTTGAATCTTTGTTTCACTCGCGTGGGCAACGTCAACAAAATTCGCCTACCTATTGAAAATTGGAACCACCTTGGTAGTCTAAGCTTTAACTTAGAGAAATCATGAGGTGACAGAGTGGAACTCCAATATGGGACTTGCATATTGAAATTTAAACTATTTAAAATAAACTCCTTCCACTTAAATGGCGTATCCTGAAGTTTTCTGCACTATTGGATTGAATGTTTGATGAAAAACATGATAATGAATATCCATAAGATTTTGTTAATCACTTTTTTCTATTATCAAACTATCAATCCTACAGTGGAACAAATATGGACTGTTATAAAATTTGAAGATATCTCATATACCTAGATATCATTAGAAAAATCTCATGTGCCTAGGTGGCATTTATTTTGAATATTTCAGATTTCAATATGTGGGCGCCACTTGGGAGTTTTACTCATTCTAACTCAATATTTCTCTAGGGTAAAGCCTAAGAGGATCCAGATTCTAGTGATCACGACTACAAGTACAGAGCGTCGATTGCAATAAGAACTAGTAATACCAGGTTGATCCACAGGGAGTTTTAGAAATAAGGTTTTCTAACTTTGTCACCTGCCCTAAATAAAATATAGTTTTAGAGTAAAATCTAGAAAAATATATTCATCATTCTTACTTTAATTTAAAATTAAGTACATTTCCAAAAATAAAAATTCCTAAATCTAAAAACCTAATCTAAAATGAATCACAAGTTGCTACAGAAGAACACACAAATTAGAACATCAAATTAGAAACAATCCAAAAATAAAACTTACCAAAAATAAAACTAAGAAGCTAAATTAGAAAAAACAAAATAAAACTAAGAAGCTAAATTAGAAAAAAAAAAAAAACCTAAGTTAGAAACCAAATCAATCAAAACATGCTCAACAAAGATTAATAACAAATCAAATCACTCAAAAGAAAACAACCTACTTTCTAAAATTAGCATGAAAACCTTACTAAATTAGTTTCCTAAATTAAAAACTAGGTTAGGCAATTAGGGTTAATATATTTTCTAAGTTAGTGAACTGAGTTAATCAACTCTCTAAAGTTAAGGACTTTCCAAATAAATAAAGATTTTCAAATCATAACAAACTTAGAAAGCATTAAGTCAATCATACCTTATGTTAGAATTTCCAAATCTTAAGAAACATCCTAAGTTAAAATCTTCAATTAACAAAAATTAGAAAGATCTTTTATTTCTGAAATTATCTAAATAATCTAAAACACAAAATTAGAAACTAATCCTAAAATTAGAAAGTTAGTAATGCAATGTATGCCATGAGATGTTAGAAAATTCTAAGTCTAGAAAACTAATATGCAAGGCTGTTTTTATGCATGATTTTTCCTAATCTAATGCAACCTAAAATTGAGTTTCATGGCTGGGTTTTGAACTACAATGATGCATGAATCAAAAAAAAAAAAAAAAGAAGTAGAAAACGATTTAAAACGAATGAGATATGAGTATATGAACATGACCTAAAAAAAAACTTTGCAGAAATTTTACACACAGGTGGTCCGACCAACCATGTTTGAAACACTGGTTCACCATCTTCCAAAATTATTTTTGCTTGAAATTCTGGAGTTTGAAATAACACTGATCAAACTTTAATTTCCCCAAGTTTCATCGAAAAATAATGTGTTTTGATCAACTTTCTAATTGCAAACTTTTTACACAAAATCAGTCCTGAAATTCCTGCAACAATGTGCTGAATTGTGCACTTTATATTGGGATCCGAATTTCCAAAAATTATTTGGCCGAGATTATTGGCTCAAATCTCTGATTTTTCATGCTTATTCAATTTCAAACTCCGATTCCAGCAACTTAAACATATCTAAACTCCACCAATATGAATATGCATGCAATGCTAATTAGTTTCAACCATACTATGCATAAAAATTCACATAAACATATAAGAAGCATATATAAGAAGAAAAGCAAACAACAAATGCTTAAGTTTAAATGTGCAGTGTAAAAAAATAAATGTGTGGATTGCATAAAATTAAATGTGTGGCATTGACAAGAAATTAAATGTGTGGATTTTTCAAACAAAAGTAAATGTGTGGTAATTGGAATAAAAATAAATGTGTGATAAGTGTGCTCTTTTTTTTTATTCTCAAATTGGGTTCATAATTACTTATTTCATGCCCTTAGGATATTGGGTTGTCAATCCAAGAACAACAACAATGAAAACACAATTCAAGCATTAATCACATAAGAAAAAGAATAATTAAAAAAATCACACTTTTACTAATATGCAATGTTTTTACATAAAAGATGGAGAAATAAAATTCATAAAAAAAAACTACATACTAGGATGAAAGGAACCTCTCTAGTTAAAGCATCAAGTTGGGACAAGCCTTCTTGAAGAGAGATGAGCTATGATAGAGAAAGGAGATGGGTAGAACGGCGGAGGAATTACACTAGTGAGTGGGTTTTTTTTCTTTCATGAAAGGGAGTGGACATCTAAGGCTTCCTTAAGGGCACGTTTGTGTACATGTAATTTTCGTGGAAATTGGAAATTGCGACATCAGCAAAATCCATGGGTTTCAAATACTTTGGAAAAGTTTTTCCGCAGAAGTCAAAATTTTATGTTTGGTGCAAAAAGTTTTTCCTTGATGAATTGGTGCTGATGTTGTTTGGTGCGGCTGCGGATTCCTTACGGAAAACTAGAATTTATTGTTTGGTGCGGCAATTTTTTGCGGAAAAATAATAAAACTACAATGGTATTATCATTTGTAATTTACTTTCTATTTACTCATTTGTTCACACTTCTATGTATAAAATCATGGATTATGAAAAATTTAGGACAAAATAAATGGGCACGTGGGACCATCAAGGTATGTGAATTAATGGGCATGTACATACAAGAGATATATACAGATGTTAGCTGCACCGGCCTTACCACCCTCCCTCATTGATTTTTAACTCAATATGTTTGTGCATGTTGAAACTTTCAACATCAGATTGAGTTTGAATTGGGACTGTGCTTGCCACTATCCTTCGACTCTTTGTTTTTTGGGGTGGACTGATCAAAGTAACGAATCTACTGGATTTAAATGATGATAAGTCACATCCTCTGTTTGAGAATTAGAACATACATGTGCATTACCTGCTTATAATCTATTATATATATGGGCCACCCCATGAAAAGCCCAAGAAAAGCCCGTAATAGAACCTTAACATTCGATACCCCTGGAAAAGGAGTAGCCTATCTAGTAAAAATGAGATGAATCTGACATGGATATATGTTTGAACTACTGCTATTCAATAGATTTGCATGTTGCCCTTGTACCAAGTAAAGTCACAAGGGAACTCAATGTTTCTTCACTAACGTAAAAAAAAAAAACAAAAAAAAACAAAAAAAAAAAAACAAAAAACAAAACAAAACAAGAAGAAGAGAAGGTATTGGCATTCAAAATGTTTATAAATGGTTCTTGATAGTAACAACCCACTTCTATTTCAAAACTGATTGCCCCACATTTGTTTCCATACTAACTGTCACATACAAAGCATAATTTCACAGCAAATCCATATAAAGGAGTGAATCGCTCACGCCTATCTCTATTCAATTGCATGAGATCTCTGGAAAATTGTTCGGCAAAACTGTCTTCAAGTCATCAAGAATGACTTACAAGCTCATTACGACCTAGGTGATACCTCTTGTAGAGCTTCATTTAGGTCCACTTCTTGAACTTTCCTCCATGCATTCTGTAAGGTCTGCGACCTTACTGGGTCAGTTGGGCCTAATTACCGGCCCGTTAACCCATTTATTTTGATATTATTATAATTATTATTTTATTAGATATTTAAGTGGGTTTAGATGGTCAGCGAGTTTCTTTTAGTGTTAGAATAGTGTCTGCGGAGTTTCGTACTATTCTGAGTTCGTTTGACCCTAGTAGGGGGTAGTTTGCAAATTAAGAAAAAATTGAGTGTTTTTCCAAAAGATTCCTATCGCCATGATTTTGGGTTCGTTGGAAAGGTCTCGTCGCGTTGATCAATTTTGTCTTCTGGCTCGTTGCGATCCGATGACCAGAAACCCTTCTAATAATTAATTCTTTCTCCGGACCCACTTAAAGGGTAACTTAATCTTTTCCCCCTTCCCTTCTTCTTAACAAGAGATTAACCATAATCTCTTAATCATTCTCTGCAACAAATGAAGTTACAGTAACCTTTCTTCTTCCTCATTTTTCCAAGGCTCCAGAACTCTTTCCCTGAAGGATCACTTCCGCGATCCGAGCCGCTCACCTTCTTCCTCGCGATCTCCTCTTTCCATTGACGTTAGTTTGGTAAGATTTCCCTCTCTTTCATGTTTTCAATCAATTCTCTTTGGTTTAGATTTAGGTTAGATCTTAATCTTTTCCTCTCTTTTCTTCTCCTTTGCGTGTTAGATTTCGTTTGGTCGGGGTAGATCGAGGTTTCTACAGTGGTAGGGCTTCTCCTCAGATTTCTCCAATTCCAATCTTCTTCTTGGTTGAGGCAAGTAGATCTGCATTTTATAATTAAGCATGTGTGTATGTCTTCCATTGATTGGATGTGTTTTCTTGTTAGGTTTCCCTAATTCCAAGCCTGTTTGTTATTAATTTGGGTTTATTTAATTTAATTGTTAATTTTAATATTAATTGATGTAAGTGGAAATAATGATGGATGGAATGGATTATTGGAGGAGCACGGTGGCTCAGTTTTGTGCAGGTGAATTGTTGGAATGGATTGGATGAAAAACTACAAAAAGTGGGGTTCTGTATTTGATAGAGAAAAAAAAAAAAAAAAGAGAAGAAGAAGAATATGATTTGATAGTAGCTACCCCTGTGGGTAGACATGTGCCTTGTAATGTTGTCTACCCTAGATGTAGTATTCAGATTGGGGGAGTTGTGATGACTGTCAGCTTAATTATTTTACCGATGTCGGAGTTTGACGTGATTCTTGGAATGGATTGGTTAGCAGCGAACCGAGCGGTGTTAGATTGTTTTAACAAGACCGTGAGGTTACAAGATGCAGATTGTAGTGTTGAGTTTGTGGGAGCTAAGAAGTCTACTTCTACTCGGTTGATTTCTGCGTTGAAGGCAGAACGATTGATAATGAGTGGTTGTGAAGGTTTTATCGCATTTATTGCGGAAGACAAGGAGTCTAAGACTGTTGGAGAGATTCCTGTGGTGCGAGAATTTCCGGATTTATTTCCGGAAGAGATTCCTGGTTTGCCACCTATTCGTGAGTTGGATTTCATGATAGAATTGCAACCGGGTACAGCACCTATGTCTAGGGCTCCGTATAGGATGGCTCCAGCAGAATTGAAGGAGTTGAAGACTCAGATAGAAGATCTGCTAGATAAAGGTTTCATCAGACCTAGTGTTTCACTGTGGGGAGCTCCGGTGATATTTGTGAAGAAGAATGATGGTACTATGAGAATGTGCATAGATTACCGACAGCTGAATCAGGTGACAGTTAAGAACAAGTATCCGTTACCTAGGATTAATGAGTTGTTTGATCAATTGCAGGGAGCCCAATTCGTTTCGAAGATAGATCTACGATCTGGATATCATCAATTGCGAGTCAGAGAAAATGATATTCCTAAGACTGCATTCCGGACGAGATATGGCCACTTTGAGTTCCTCGTGATGCCTTTCGGGTTGACAAATGCACCCGCTGTATTTATGGCATTGATGAATAAGGTGTTTGCTCCTTTCCTAAATCAGTTTGTAGTAGTCTTCATTGATGATATATTGGTATACTCAAAATCTAAGGAGGAGCATGAGCATCAGTTGAGGACATTGTTGCAGCTTTTGAGGGATAATCAATTATATGCTAAACTGAACAAATGTGAATTTTTGTTGGAGCAAGTGGCATTTTTGGGTCATATTATCTCTAAGGATGGATTGACGGTGGACCCTAAGAAGGTAGCAGCAGTTGTTAATTGGGGCAGTCCACGAAATGTAGCGGAGATTCGCAGTTTTTTGGGACTTGCGGGCTACTACAGGAGGTTTGTGAAAGGGTTTTCTACCATAGCATCTCCACTCACTAAGTTGACAAGGAAGGATATTCCATTTGTGTGGACAGAAGAATGTGAGAAGAGTTTTCAAGAGCTGAAGACCAGGTTAACTACAGCACCCATACTTGCTTTGCCCTCAGGCAGTGGAGGATTTGTGGTTTATACAGATGCATCAGGGATTGGATTGGGTTGCGTTCTCATGCAGAATGATAAAGTGATAGCATACGGGTCCAGGCAGTTGAAGGATCATGAGAAGAAGTATGCCACACATGATTTAGAACTGGCAGTAGTGGAAATGGGAGCACATCACTATGGATTTTGTGTCAGGGTTGCCAAACACCGGGAAGGGCAATAATGCTATTTGGGTGATTGTGGATAGATTGACGAAGTCAGCACATTTTCTGCCATTCAAGACTGGTCAGTTTATGAACAAGATGACTGTGTTGTACAGGGACAATATAGTCAAGTTGCATGGAGTGCCTAAGTCCATAGTATCCTATCGAGACCCTAAGTTTGTCTCTCGGTTTTGGTCTACTTTCCAATCATCTATGGGTATTAAGTTAAAGTTCAGCACAGCTTACCACCCTCAGACAGATGGACAGTCGGAGCGTACCATCCAGACATTGGAAGATCTTCTCCGAGCATGTGTTTTGGATTTCAAGGAGAGTTGGGATGAAAGCTTGCCTCTATGTGAGTTTGCCTACAATAACAGCTATCATTCAAGTATTGGTATGGCACCATTTGAGGCATTATATGGGCGGAGATGCAGGGCCCCAGCATGTTGGGAGGAAGTAGGAGTTCGGAGTTTCCATGGACCCTCAGAGATTGCTGACTCGAGTGAGAAAGTCAGAATTGTTCAGATGAGGATGAAAGAGTCCCGTGATCGACAGAAGAGTTATGTAGACAAGAGGCGGAGACCTCTAGAATTCCAAGTGGGGGATAAGGTGTTTCTGAAGGTGTCACCGATGAGAGGAGTTGTCAGATTTGGACAGAAAGGGAAGCTTGCGAAGAGGTTTGTGGGACCATTTGAGATTAAGAGCAGGATTGGAGACGTGGCCTATCGTCTTGTGCTACCGCCTGAGTTAGCCGGTGTGCACGACGTTTTCCATGTCTCAATGCTTTGGAAATATGTTTCAGATCCTACTCACGTGTTGCAGCACGAGCCCCTTCAGATTCAAGCAGATGCAACCTATGTGGAGCGTCCGGCATAGATCATCGACACCAAGGAAGTAGTGCTGCGTAGCAAGACCATTCAGTGGGTTAAGGTACAATGGGAGCATCATACTCCGGAGGAAGCCACATGGGAGCTCAAGGACCAGATGCAGAAGGCGTATCCTTATCTTTTTCCTGATGAGGTATGTTTAGGCATTTGAGGGACCAAATGTTCTTTTTAGAGGTAAGAGATGTAAGGTCTGCGACCTTACTGGGTCAGTTGGGCCTAATTACCGGCCCGTTGACCCATTTATTTTGATATTATTATTTTATTAGATATTTAAGTGGGTTTAGATGGTCAGCGAGTTTCTTTTAGTGTTAGAATAGTGCCTGCGGAGTTTCGTGCGATTCTGAGTTCGTTTGACCCTAGTAGGGGGTAGTTTGCAAATTAGGAAAAAATTGAGTGTTTTTCCAAAAAATTCCTATCGCCGTGATTTTGGGTTCATTGGAAAGGTCTCGTCGCGTTGATCAATTTTGTCTTCTGGCTCGTTGCGATCCGACGGCCAGAAACCCTTCTAATAATTAATTCTTTCTCCGGACCCACTTAAAGGGTAACTTAATCTTTTCCCCCTTCCCTTCTTCTTAACAAGAGATTAACCCTAATCTCTTAATCATTCTCTGCAACAAATGAAGTTACAGTAACCTTTTTTCTTCCTCATTTTTCCAAGGCTCCAGAACTCTTTCCCTGAAGGATCACTTCCGCGATCCGAGCCGCTCACCTTCTTCCTCGCGATCTCCTCTTTCCATTGATGTCAGTTTGGTAAGATTTCCCTCTCTTTCATCTTTTCAATCAATTCTCTTTGGTTTAGATTTAGGTTAGATCTTAATCTTTTCCTCTCCTTTCTTCTCCTTTGCGTGTTAGATTGCGTTTGGTCGGGGTTGATTGAGGTTTCTGCAGTGGTAGGGCTTCTCCTCAGATTTCCCCAATTCCAATCTTCTTCTTGGTTGAGGCAAGTAGATCTGCATTTTATAATTAAGCATGTGTGTATGTCTTCCATTGATTGGATGTGTTTTCTTGTTAGGTTTCCCTAATTCCAAGCCTGTTTGTTATTAATTTGGGTTTATTTAATTTAATTGTTAATTTTAATATTAATTGATGTAAGTGGAAATAATGATGGATGGAATGGATTATTGGAGGTCCACGGTGGCTCAGTTTTGTGCAAGTTAATTGTTGGAATGGATTGGATGAAAAACTACAAAAAAAATGGGGTTCTGTATTTGACAGAAAAGAAAAGAAAAGAGAAGAAAAAAAAAAAAAGAATCATCAAACTGCGTTCTGAACGTCAGTCACTCAGGAAAAAAAAAAAAAAACGTTCACAGATGACTTGAATGTTCAGGATGTTGACGTCAGCCAAGTATATGAGTGAAAATAAAAAAAAGAACAGAAAACGTTGAATCCCTTGTTGACTGAATGATGGTACTGTTGGGTTATTAAACCGATGAATCGGACACGTGTTTGGTCCGTCGCGCTTTTATATATATATATATATAAAGGGTTAAACTTCTATGGGCCATAACTTCTGGATCATACGTCGGAATTTCACGAGCCATATACCGTTGGAAAGCTCTTTGAGCGTAGAATCCAATGATATATGTCTCGCGATGATTGGGGATCAGGTAGGGAAGTAGTTAAGGAGATTAATTATTAGACCACTTTCTTGTTAGCAACGAGATTGTTAGCCTAGGTTTGGGCCTTAGACATTGGAAACCATGGAACCACTCTCACGTGACCATTAATGGAGTTTTGAAATCGTAGCACGTGGCTTGGTGTGCTTCGATGAGTTGTCTAGGTATTCGTGTATTGTGTATGGTTAACCGAATGCGTATGGAATTGAATCAATCGATGCTCAACATGATTGTACACCAAGGAAATTCTTTATAAGCATTGATGATTCGAATTCCCCACGCACTCCGTTAAAACACATATGATACATGAATGACAACACTGGCCTAGATTTGGATTGTAATCTCTCCTTGATTTGTTAATCGTATCCGTTGATTTTGTATCCTTGTACACTCTCTTGGCATAAAACACATAATTAATTATGAAACATAAACTCTTGTAGAATTAGAACAAGGACCTGATTTAGAGTGTACCTTAGGAACCATGTATTGTGTATTGATAAACATGACTGGCTAGAATGTAAGGGATTATCGTGTGGATGGTCTAACTTGTATTGCTTGAATGATATAATCCCAAAGAACATGCTTTGTTTGCTGAGCTAGCCAGACTTGCTTGTCTTGGTTTTTCCCCACGTGTCAACACCACTTTATTATTATTATTATTACTATTTGCATATCATGGCCAACTGCAGTTTGGGGTTTATTGATGGGCCGGTTACTCGGACATCGGGGTGGGCAGTCGGCTTTGGACGGCGTCCATGGCGTTGAATAGTTGGGAGCGGGCTTGGACCGTGCTACTATTCCCAGGACCGGGAGCTTGGATCCCCCTGGAGCCGGACTTTGGTATCAGTAGTCCGGATAGGATTGTTACTGGTACCCCGTGAGGTGGCTTGGACATCCACGGAGTCTCCCTCATGTGCATTGCATTACATTGGTAGTGGTGATTGTTAGTATTGCTAGGATTCCTGTTTATGATTCTGATGATATTTACTCATGCTACATGCCTAGTATTGTTCCTTGTATTCCTACGATCTTGTACTTGTCATTACTCTTATATTTGATGCATGTTATGTTTTAATTATATCTTGCTTATCTATTGCTCAACATGTCGTTGACTCGGTTCCTTGGTGTGCAGACTCCTCATGTGAGTACTACTACGAGGAGCAGGCCGGTGAGGAGATCCCCAGCAGAGGAGGCACGGGAGTGGAGTGCCGTTGACGTAGAGTAGCGTCATCATTACCAGGCACATGAGAGAATCACTTTGGGACAAACATTAGATTTTATTTAATTCATTTTTATTCTTCGTTGAACTTTTCTTTCATTGACATCATGTTCTTTTAAAAGGCATTGGATATTGGGATGGCCTTTGTTAATACTTTAATTCCTTGATTAGTTTTATCATTTCCTTGTGCAACTTTAATTATTAAGGAGATTGTTATTCATTGCTTCGAAATCTAATATGTCTCAAATCGTATGAATTCTGCAGTTTTATATTACTTGAGGTTTGAAATGCAATATCCTCACAGCGGACTTACGATCCTTGGGCCTAAAAGGGCAAATTTTTTTAATTGGCCCTAAATTTCACTCCCCGGATCCGGTTTATTCTCTAATCGAGTTCGGGGGACGTGACACATTCCTCTGAACATGCCATGCTTTCCATGTTTCCCATGTGGAGGGAAATCACAAGTCAACCAATAAGGAACCTGCACCAAAGTGCAAAATAACATATCTGAACTAGAAACACTTCTTCAACCTTTTCGGCTCTATTCATCAACTATGAACACATGTTATATAAAAAAACACATGTCAACACCATCACAACTATGGATACATCTTCAAACTTTTCAGCCCTGTTCATAAACTGGGGATACATTTTGTATAAAAAAATAGCATTCCATGTCAACACCATCAATATATTGGGTTACAAATAGCATTCCATGATCAGAAAATGAGTCAAATGTATGTAAATAGTCTCAACACCATCACTCCAACACATTCTATGAAGTGCCAACAACCATGGCACTTAAAAATGATACAAGGTCTTAACATTAAAAATAAATGTCTAATAAATTAATACCCATCCCACATTTGCTGAGCAATTGCATCTCGTAGTTCATATGCAAATCGACTATCCGCATCACTCGAACCAGATCCAACTTCCCCTCCCTCCTCAGCATGCATGTCTTCATCAACATCCATATCTTGTGCATGCTCTTCATCCATTTCATCAATATAGTTTCATTGTTTGATGTAGTTGTGCATAACACAACAAGCAACTACTATTTTCACTTGTGTCTTGAGAGGATATCGTGATGCTGTTTGTAGGATGGGAAAGCGTTACTTTAATACCGCAAAAGTACGCTCCACTACATTTCGCAATTTAGAATGTCGTAAATTAAAGAGTTCCTTGGGTGTTTGTGGTGCTTGTGTGGTTGATCACTCTTTGAGATGATAGCGCACTCCCCGATATGATGCAATAAACCCGCGGGTGTTCGCATAACCCCCATCCACCAAATAATATTTTCCTAAGAAATAGATACACTGTATTAGAACATTCAAAATATAGTCACTTATCAAATTCTGCAACAATGAAATAATCCATAGTTCTAGAATGATTGAATTGGAATTTACCCGTTGGGACATGATGCCTATTATATGGTCGTCTCCACAAAGCATCTTGTAGTATTCTAAAGTCAGACGCCGACCCTTCCCAACCAACAAATACATATTGAAATTGCATATCAAAAGATACAACAGCCATCACATTTTGTGAGAGGAAAGCATTTCTGTTTCGGTAGCGCACTTGATCTTCTAAACGAACTCATACAGGTATGTGTGTGCCGTCAATTGCTTGGTGATGAAAATCTTCATAATGCCACCTTTCCCATCATCACTCTAGTCCAAGTTGAACTCTAATCCAAGTTGACTCAGTATCCATGGTTCACGATCACCAGAAGGCAACGCCAGAAAGAATTCTGCCCTCCTCTCAATTTCTATTACGTTAAGTGCTTTAAAATATATACCATTTGGAAGTCCAAGAGTACGAAGAGAATCAATGCATTTGTCCATGTGTGGATGCTCTTTAGCTCTTTTGTTTGCATAATCAGACATAGCATATGCTATAGTTTCCACTGCAGCAATCAAAGCTTGACCCACATTTGGTCGGTTTCTCGCTAAATGGCGAGAAGTCGGTGTAGTATTCAGCTGGCGTTGCCTCCTATTGGTGCCTATGGACATGTCAATATCCTCATCTGCATTATCATCAAACACATTATCCATATCATCAGCTTGTGTCTCTTCTTCAGCTTGGGTTTCCATAGATTCCGGATCGTTGCTAGCAAAACCATCTCTACAATCTGCAACGCTGTTACCGAAGATAATGGCCAAAGAAACCTAGTCTGGGAAGGTCTTATTCTTATAAAGAGTTGCCTTAGGATGTGCTTGCAAGTGAGTCAAAATAGTTCATACTTGTAACAAATTTTCATTTACCAAATTAATAGGAACTATAAAAAAAATAGACATATGAATTGACTTACCGCCACATATTCTTTCCAAACATCCGGTTCCGCAGTCACCATTTTTCTCGTATCATCCTATCCAAATCCACTAAGGTCTAGCATTGCTTTCAGATCCCCATAAGTCTTCTTCAATGTTTTAAACCTATTTTTCAGTTTATCCTTACTAAAGAAGGCACCATGAGCAGTCTTCATTTCCTTTGTCAATAAATTTCACCCTTCACAGGTGAAACCTCCTTTTATGTCGCGCCCCTCCTTACATTGCTCAACCATAAGTTGGATGAGCGTGTAATCTTGTATTGGCGTCCATTTCAAATTTTTTGGGAGGGGAGCCAAATTATCATTTGTATTTTGCGACCCCATTCCTACAAATTTTAGTGAGGATGTGAATAAATATATATATATATACATACTATGTCCAATTATGAGCAATTGGATAGAAGACTTATATGAAGCAGAGGGAATCAGATCAAAACTGTATTTAAAAAAAAAAAGGGAAGACAGAGAAGTGAGTGAAAGAGGAGTTACTTGTCAAAAAGCAATGATGATATAAGGAAACAGGAAATGAAAAAAAGGGGTATCTCTTATTTGAAAAAAAGGAAACCATATTTCGGCCTTGATAGCTATAAGATAAAGAATAGTAAATTTGTAAACAAACAGTTTGCCTATTTGGTGTGTTGTACTGCAATAAAGATTTTTAGATGTGTACTTGTGATGTTGTGGTGTTATGCTGCATGGTAGAAGTGCTACTCTTACAGAAGTTGGTGTTTGATGTGCAGATATGTAATCACTGATATGTTGGATTGGGTTCAATAATTGGACATATATAATGACAAGAGCCCGTGACACAATGAAGGTGCTCACTATTGGTACCTTAAAGTTGTGGATTGAAGTCGGGTTACTGATTTAAAAAAAAATGAATAGACAAGTAATCACTTGTGCCAGGTGAAGCATTGGTGTTGGACGTGTAAACATCAGTAACCACTAGTAGCAGACAACGTTTTGCATTTATTGAAGAGACAACTCTATTGTTTTCATTCAATTTGTGGTTTGGTCATGGATGGCTGTCAATGGCCTGAAAACCATGCTGCTTTTGATTTCTAGAAATCTTCAATGTGATCCGACCTGTGTCCTCTCTGCAATAGTGAGCATGAAGACAATACTCACTTGTCAACAGGTTGTCCATACAGCATTTTTATTTGGAATTTCATCACCTCCAAATGTGGAATGTTACACCCCAACCCAATTTAATTTTCATTAGTGTTAAGTAATGAGGTTTTAGCTTAATTAATTATGTTTAGTTGTAAATCATCGACCTTAGTACTCAGTAGTCTTTTTAGACCGAGTTAAATTGAGTCTTGAGTCTTAAGTAGTTGAGTGGAGTAGAATTGACTCACTTGGGTAGAGTCAAGTATTTTTCCATAATTATAGATTTTCTCGTTTTGCATCGTTTTCACGTCATTTTGGCGTCATCGCGTGTATCTCGTTGAGCCCGTCGATTTTCGTATTTAACTTCACTTCGTTTGATCGCTTGTTGAAGAAGTGGGCCATCGTTTGACTTAAATTGAAAATACACAATAGTAGTGGGCCTTTTTACAAAATTAACCATCCTTATCACTAACACAACTCCAACCCACCCAATTCATTCGTTTGCTGGAGTGGGCTGTGGAGAGAACTTCTCCTCCTTTGTTCCTTTCCATTTCTTTTCCCTTCTCCAAGCCTTGTGGTGCTAGGGCAAGTGAAGATAGGTGTGGAACTTTTCTTCTTCATCATCTTCTTCATCTTCCTCTCTTCTTGGTTGGCAAGGAAATACCCCATCATCTCCCATTTCCTCCAATTCGGATTTCTTGGTTGAGGTATGAGTCAACACTCTTTCCTTTTGGATTTTTGAGTTGGATTAGAGTTAAAAGACCTCTTATAAGCATGTATAGACTTTGATTGGTGTTGTGATGGATATTTGTGTCTAGGGTTGAATATTTTGGAAATTTTAGGGTTCTTTAAACCAAGAGTGTAGAAGAGTTTTGGAAAGCTACTTTGAGGCAAGTATAAGCTTTAATTATAATGCATGTTGTCTAATTCCTTGATTAGTTATTAAATTCTATTTTGTTTTCCTTTCTAATGTGGTTAGCCTCTTAGTTCAAAACTTGAGAATGATTATGATTTGAAGTTTTGTGGGTTTACTTAGGAATGGTAAGGCTTGGTTTGGAGGGAAAGATTCAAAACAAAAAAAATCAGACATAAGGAGAAGAGTGCAGAACCTGCACTGAACCAGACCAGGCTCTGCCTGGCAGCAGGGTGGGCCTGGGCCTAGGCAGGTTGCAGGCCTGTTTAAGGGCTGATTTAAGGGCTGTTTAAGGGCTGATTTCTGGGCTGTTAAGGGCTGGTTGCAGGCTAACTTCTGGGCTGGTTTCAAGTCTATTTCAGGCCCATTCCTGGGCTGTTTTCCAGCCCATATGAAGTCTATTTCAGGCCCATTCCTGGGCTGCTTTCCAGCCCATATTAGGCTTTATTTTCAGCCCCTTTTCACCACTAATTGAAGCCCATTTTAATATTTCAAGGCATAGACTGAATTTCTATTTTTTTTAAAGTAGTTAAGAGAAGCTTGGATTAGTTAAATGCATGTGTAGATGGGGAATTACAAGCCCATTTATTATTTCATTACTTGGGCTAGGATTCCTAGGTTGGACCCTTTTTGACCAAATTAGAAGGAGTAATGATATTCTACCCTCTAATAACCCTCCATAAAACTCTCTAAAGAGGAATATGGTGTATACCTTAAACCAATAGGTGATAAAGGTTTTAATTGACTCTTATGACTTTACAATAGAACCCTTAACCTTCTATTTGTCTAAATGGGAAATCATAACTCTATGAATGTTCATTTGAGGCTGAAAACATTCATAGATTGTACTCATTGGTCTTAAATTATTCCATGAGGGTAGGTTTAGGAATTTAATGTATTTTCTCATAAATTGTGGCACCAAATAAAGGGTAGTAATACATTGATCTTCAAAACCTACCTTGAAATGGACGATGAGAGACTATGACTTAAATAGCTTAGAGTTGGTTAGTAAATTACCTTGATTCTTTGAACTCTCTTGCATTTCATATTGAGTAATATTAATATCATTGACCTTCAAGTGGTGATCAATGCATTATATGTTGATGTCTTCTATTCCGATTAATATAATTGGAGTTGACTCTTGAAATAATAGGAATGTGAACATTTGTTATTGATTTGGTTCAATTCGATTTGAGATTATGAGATTTTATATCTAGATTTGGAAATTTCATTCACATTCTATTATTATTTTGATTCGATTGGTCTGGCACTACTGAGCTTCGACCTCGTGATACCCGACGGGGTTAAGCTTGGTTTAGTTATTTGAGATCACTGCAGTCGATCATCTGGAGCACCGGAACTCCAAAACCGGGTAGCCAGCTAGCCTTTGGCCGGGCCGCTGGTGACATCCCAACTAGATTCACTCTCTATTTGAGAGGATGAGCTTAATGTGGTAGCCAACTAGTATGTTTTATTCCCCATTGACTCGTAAAGCATGAATTATTTAACTTTAGCACAATTGCCTAGTTATTACTTGATATTGACATCTTTTAATCAATTGTCTATAAATTCAATTTGTTACATCATGTAATTCATTATTAATGCATATACTTGCCGAATCGCCGTATTCATGATGCTATTCTTGGTGTCACAGACGCAGGTGCAGCTCCCTGTCCTGAGGAAGCCCAGGAGGGAGAGGAGGTTACCCCAGAGGTACCTTCAGGTTTAGAGGAGTGGCCTGAACAAGGGCCTGCTTAGAAATTCTCCTCGGAGTGCGCAGACATATATTTTGAGAACCTCTTTAGGGTGTGACTAACCCCTTTTTGTGTGAGTCACACTTAGACTTCAGTTATTCTTTTGTTTATACTCTTGATAGTGTTGTTTAGGTTCTTTTATGCATCCTTTTTGTAAAAGTAATGTTTCTACTTGTATAATTCTTTTGTGTCAAACTTGAACGACTATTTAGACTCAATGGACAATGATACCTTATGTTTGAAAAAGTTGTTTTTCTCTCCTTCGTGTGTTGTATTTGCTTGAGACAGGTACAACATGCGGGAGTACGTATGACACATCTCCGGAATTCCCCTAGGCCAGGGTGATTTCGGGACCGGGATGTGACATGGAACAAGGTATCAACCTTGCAATTCGGTTGCAGAATTCATGGCTAACTTCATTAGGAGCTGTGATCAAAGCTCAAATGGCATCATCACCATTTTGAGGTTTCCTAGATGCTTATGTTTGGTTTGTCTGGAATGGCATCATCAAAGCTCAAATAAGTACACTCCACTTATTTTTTCTTCAAGCTTTTTCAAATTAAAAAAGAAAATTAAGATCACTGTGGCATTTTGTCAAACACCATATGCACATAGAGCTGACTAAAAAGGAAGAAAAAAAATAGAAGAACACCATAACATTCACTGCACATATGGGCATATATCAATATCCACATTGATCACCCAGTGGGCCCGAACATTAATAGATGATAAACAAAACAACAAAGCCATTGATTAATCCTAGCCATTGGAGTAGTGGGCTGACCAAAAAAGACCAAAAATAAAAAATAAAAAAAATAAAACCCAACCAAAAGAACACCATAACATTCCCTGCAGATATGACCATATATCAATATCCACATGGATAATCCATTGCTCCTGAACACATATAGGTGATGAACAGAAATCCAAAGCCATAAAATAATAGAATAGAGCAAGAACCCATCTAAAGAAACAGAGATTGAAATACAGAGTATTAATTAACAAAAAACAAAATAGAAAATAATCAGCTAATTAACAGCAGTCAAATAATGAAAAGTAAGTTGAGCTGGCAAATGCTGAGTTGGCAATAAAGCAATTCATAGGAAAAAGCCTGCACCAAACATATGAAAAGTAAGTTTTCTACAGAAAACTGTCTTCATTTCTATGGAAATGGGCTACACAAACATGCCCTAAATAGGGCATGGGCTGTCCTATTCTTTCTCTCTAGTCCTTACTTTGTTACAATCTTCTTCACTTGGTAAGTCTTCTCCTTTCTTTTCTCCATTCTATCTTCATGCACTTGTCGTATTTCCTTCTTTAGCAAATCTTCTTTTGACTTGACATTTATGAGAGATACATGAGGTGGCAAACTCTGAGTTGGAATCAAGAGAAAATTGAATGTCCAATATGTGTTGATTCTTTCCACTTTTGTCTCTTTGGAAATCTTCTTTCTTGATTTGGCCCATTCATGGATTTTCTTTGATTATCTTAAATTATCTTCAAAAATAAACTTGGGATTTTGTGCAAAGAAAGTGGACCCCCCTCTCGGAAGCCCCATATGTGTGACCTACACATGTGCATGTGTGGGACCCTTTTTCTCATTTCTTGCAAGCCAAAAAATATGAATTTTATGTGAAAATACAAATTTACCCTTAATTCATGAATGCATGACTGTGGGCCCATCTCTCATGAAAAAATGAAAACACATTTGAAAAATAAAATTACGAAAATGGCAGGTTTCATGATTTGATGAAAAAATGTTAGTTTTTGAGCAAATTATGCATGAATGCACTACAATGGATAAAAAATGTATAAAATCATGATATGATACTAAATGAGGCTCTTTTGGCTTGATAAGTCCTTGAACTTACCAAAAATAGCCAAAAAAATGTGCATTTTTAAGGACTTATCATCTAGCTTGGGCCCATTTCTTTGGAAGTATTTTTTACAAGAATTTGGTGTGCCGTGGGTTTTTGACATTGATGCAAAAGTTGTCCCCTTAGCATTTTGAAATATTGGATTTTGTTGCTACAAATCTGAATACTGTCCCACCTGGAAAGTCACTTTTTGTAGTCAAAATTTAAGCATTTCAGTGCGAATATGTGATTCTTCAAAGTTTACTCAAGTTTGTCCCATGCCAGCATACCGTTAATAATGTTACTAACAATATATGTATATATATGAAAATTTTCTCCTTAGTGTGGCACTCATTTAAACCATCCCCAAAGATAAGATGCCTAGGCCTGTCAATTGAACCAACTGAAATGGGTACTCGGCCCGTCCTGGCCTGTCCCAAGCCCGAGAATACAGGGCTTTTAAAAAAAAATTGAGCCTGACAGGCTAGGCTTGAGCAAAGATTTTAAAGCCCCGCCAAAATGGCACCGGGAATGATAGTGAACAATTCCATGAGGCGATGGATCTCCTGTACTGATTGGTTTTGCCCACAGAGAAATATTTTTCTAAGAATTTTTGTTGTAGTTGGGCCCAAGTGGTGATGGAGTTCGCAGATAAAGTACCTAACCAATACTTAGCTTTTTTCCTTTAGCAAAAATGGGAAAAGAAACATCATAAAGGCCTCACTACTGTTATTATTTATTCTCACAGTGGAGTAAATAACCAGGTACTCATCAATATGATTGTAAAGATCTTCATTCCTCAAACCATCAAAGGAAGGAAGCCGTTGGATCGTGCTAGGTTTGATTTCATACTGAGCTGCCTATAGGTTTGATTTCATACTGAGCTGCCTGCACTGTTGGCAGCTGAATACACGATGGTGACGCGTATTCTGAAGGAGTGTAGTGCTCCTTCAAGGGCCAGAGAGGATAGTTAAAGATGTGAGTAAAATTGAAATAATAGGAGAAAAATATGAAGAAGCGAAATTAATGTAGGAATTTTCAAAAGAAACAGGCAACCGTGCTAATTGTCCCCAACAACGGTGCCAAAATTTGCTTGCTGGGAAGCGAGGTTTGCAAATGTAAATTAAGCCTAGCTACTATCTCTATTCCTGAGAATAGTGATGTTAGTCGGGTGTTGTATCCACTGGGACAAAAATGCTAAGTTGCGTTGTATTCCTAATTCCTCAATTAATCCTGAGGGAGAACGACATATTGATTTGGGTTTTGAATCCTAAATTATCAAATTAAAAACGAAGTTTGATTTAAGTAAAGAAAGGTCTTATGGTACGAATCTACCCTATCTCAGTGCAATGGCAAGTATAGACCTAGGGTTTCACAATCAACGCTTTAAAGACCCGTTTTGGTTACAAACCTCCACGGAATCACCAAATAGATCATGTGGTTTGGATCTGGACATAACCTATCTCTATGACATAAATTATCTTAGATTTAAACATCACACACAATCAAAGCACCATTACATGACTGGTTTTGAAAACTACAAGGATAAAATACCAAAACTAGATATTGCATTAATTAACAAATTCAATACATGGAAAGCATTCATGTCATGTAATCAAAGCATTTAATGTAAAACACTAGAACTTATACATCACCAAAAGCACAAGACTAGGGCTTCGTCACAACCCTAAGATGGAGAGTTAGTTACTCATAGAGAGAGATTGACGAAGAATCCTTGACGAAACCTCCATTAAAGCTCATTCGGGTCCTCCAAAGCCTAGCCTCCGGTTGCGTCTCTTAAGTCTCGAATTCCTAAAATGAGTTCTGGGGTTTTCTTTTATAGCTTTTCCCGAAGTTTTCTTCAAATCAAGCAAAGAAACGGAGTCTCCTCGTGTCTGGCGTTCGGACGCCAAAAGGCAGAGTCTAAAGAGTGTTGTGCAGGGGCTAGCATTTGGACACCCAGGGTAACGCCCCACCCTTCACGCATGCATGATATTGTCTGCTTTGACCCACGGGCTTCACGATTTTGCTTCTGATGGGCCTCAACCCATCAAAAGGCCTCATGCAAGGTAAGAGTGTAAGCTCTACATATAACCCCATTCACTTTCCTTTCTATAGTCGATGTGAGATTCACGCTCGGAAAGTGAATGGGATTATATGGGATTATATGAGATATATATATCCTAATTTTCTTAACCATACATAGTTTTGGTGTGTGACATCGACTGTTTTGGGCCCACATAGGTTTTGGAACGGGTTCGGGTCCATGTCAAAGTGTAGCCTAATTCTAAGACCTATATTTGAGTCATTAAGGACTGGTCCATGGTTTATAACCTATATTAAATTTAATCAATATTCTAGTAACATATACGTATAATAATAAATGATTATTGAAATAATTAGTTTTAAATTAATTCCAGTGTCACGTTGTTCAAGTTTTTTGGTCTACATTCAAACAATTAGGCCTTGGCCCACAATTTCTGAGCTCAATCCAGTCAAGTGTTAGGGTAGACCCAAATCATTTACAGCCCCATATTTATATTCCTCTCCTCTCTCTCTCTCTCTCTCTCTCTCTCTTAGTGTGTATCTATTTTGTTGTCTGTGTCTTTGTAGTCTGTAGGTCTTGTAGACCTTGCCAATGTTGTAGAAGTTATCTATCTACATCTACAGTTATAAAAGAGAGAAAGATGATGTACTTTTTAACTACACACATGCCCAATCAAAAGCAAGTTGTGGGGCCCACCCTTATATATTTATTATGTATATGTATTTTATATATGGATAAAGATGAGACATAAATGGGAATTTTCTAATTTCCACTCTTATAAAATGTCTAAAAAAGAGATAAAGATGATGTACTTTTTTCACTATACAAATGTCCAATAAAATACAAGTTGTGGGGCCCACCCTTATATATATTTATGATATCTCTATCTAGCTATTGTTATAAAAGAGGGAAAGATGATGTACTTTTTTCACTGCACACATGTCCAATAAAATGCAAGTCATGGGGCCCACCCTTATAAAAGAGAGAAATGTATTGTTACACTACACACATGCCTAATAAATCTATCTATATCTATATCTATACCCTTATATAAAAGAGAGGAAACAAAATGCAATATGTGTGCCCCACTTAGTATTATTAGATATATATATATATATATATATAGATAAAGATGGGGACATAATGAGAATTTTCCAAATTGTCTAAAATAGACTTTGAGTCAGGCTTAGATTTAGAGGGGTTCTGAAGATCCGGATCAAGATGAGCTAGAAGACTAAAGTTTAGGAATTAAAAATATCTACCCAACGGTACAATAATATCAAAAATCTAAAATTACAAAAAAGCCCCCTAAATTCTCTGGAAAATTGCTAACTACCCCCTACTATACCCAAATGAACCCGAATCTAGACCAAACTTGGCACACACGATCCTAATAATTTTTTTAATCTATTCTATTGAGTATATGATGATATTTTAAATGTAATAAAATTTCATTTTAATACATTCCAATAAATCGAGTAATTTTTTTTCGGTTTTTTTTAAGGTGGTGGAGAAAAGGAAAAGGAAAATATGAATAAGATTTGAATCTATCTCAAATGTTGTTTTTTTTCCCTCTTCTTTTTCAATTTTCTTTTAACATTCTTTTTATCCAGATACTACAAGATTTTCAATGTAGGGAATTTTGTGGGAATGATTTTTTTCCTCTGTGAGTAATTGTGTAAGGAAAAACATGACATTTTAATAGATTCTTCATTCACTCTTAGCTTCTTTTGGAATGGAGGGAGTTTTCATTCATGTAAGTAAGCACTGTCTACTGAAATTATTATCATTTGATTGTGTCTTCTTCTTTAATTTTGTTTTAATGTTGCAATAAAATCTTCATTCTAAGAAAAATGGGTGCAACCAGAGTTAAAAAAATGATGATAAAGAGTTGGTTTTTTCTTTCTCATTCTTGTTTGGGCTAAAGTTAGGCCCATTGATAGCCTTCGTGCTCTGATAATTTTAATTATATGTATGTTTTATTTCTTGAATCTTAACTGCAGACTTCCAAATTGTGCGTGTTTCGTGTTTCCTTTGGTAGAACTTTGTATTTAGTTCTCACTCTATGTTTGGAATATGAATTTGTGCATATCATTTAAAATTTAAAATTGATATTGTTTTGTTATGTGAGATAGAAAAATGAAAAACTCAAACTCTTGTTTGAGAAAAACAAACTAGACAATAACTAAAGGGACGATGCTATGAGGCATAGAAAAGCATTCCACTATCTGTCAGAATCTGTTTTCCTTCTCCATAGAATCGAAAGGGAATGGATTTTTTTAAGCCGTACATGTGCTAATATTAAAAAGACCAAAAACATAATCCATGTTTGTATAAGAATCTGAATTTTTTTTCCTATTTTAGTTTATGTTAATTAAATTCTTACGCTTTAGACCAAGGCCTCTTCAATCGTCCCCCTCCAAACCCCTCAAGAGTGCAATAAGACCAATAAGCATTCATTCGTGGTTCTCATTGAACCATTTTGTTCACTAATTTTCAAATTTTTATTCAGTTGTTTTTTTTTTTGTCTTTTGTAAAATTAATTATGAGATATGGTGCTATTAAAGAATCATTTTAAAGGAAACATATTTCAGATTTTGTCATTCAGAAACATTTTTTAGTCTTTTTTGGCACTATTTTTCCACCCCGGTTAATAAATTAAGCCGAGGTGGGAAAAATAAAAGATTTTAACTATGCACTATTTACTCCATTATGTGGTTCATGGTGTACATACCGTCTTTTAACTCTGAAAACTTAAATGTCATGTGCTTTTTCAATAATAAACCTTGAAATGAGATGGGATAAAAATAAAAAAGAAAATGAATAGTGTATTTTCTAATGGATCAAAAGAAAAGGAATCGAGTGTATTTTACTTACTACCTTTTGGTGTTCAATACTTACAATTTTGTGGGCACTTTAAATACTTCGCCATCAGCTTAAAAATCAGTTTAAAAGTCGCGACAAAAGGTATTAGCTAGCATGCTACTTTTGTTATTGTTGCTGGTGGCCAATTGGTGGTTGTGTTATAATTTAAATACCAAATTGACTACACACAAGAGAATTAACATTCTCTTTTTTTTTTTTACCTAAAACAATGCTAATTGTGCAAATAGTTTCTATTTATTTATTTATTTTTATTTTTTGGTGGCTGTTAAAAGGTGTGAAAGCATGGAGATTGCCTGGAGTAGGAGAAGGAGAGGGAGACCCAAGAGAAGTTGGAAAGAAACTATTAAACATGACCTTGCCTACATGGATCTAACGGAGGACATGACCCTAAACAGATTTGATTAGCGTCGTCAAATCCATATAGCCGGGTACCTAGTGGGAAAAGGCTTGGTTTGGTTTGGTTTGGTTTTGGTTTTATTTTTTGGTGGAACTAAAAGATACTTGAGTGGTATTTTTATTTGAAATTTGAGAGTTAAGAACATCAGAGGGCTCCGGGAGGTTTCTAGAAGATATGAGATTATTTTCTTTGTACGGATGTAACCCTTTGTTATTATTTTTTAAATATTAACCCTTTAATCTCTTCTACACTAACCTTAAATATTTGTAATTTGATGTTCATTCAGTTGTATATTATTTAATATGGCCTTTGAAAAAGGTATAGGGACCTCCAAAACTAATAAGCACGTCCCATATATACAAGTACTTCGTTTGCATTATTGTTTTATGTTTAGTTTTTTCTTTTTCATTTTTAGACAAAAGTAGCAACTGACAAAATATCATAAATAAGAAAGTAAAATGTACAAACTTAAACTTATTTTATTTATTTTTTCTTTCTTTTAATGAAAGTTACCATGAAAAAATAAATAAATATTCCTTTCCCTTTTGCTTCATGTGTTTGTATTTTATTTAGTTAGAATAATTGAGTTTTCAATCTGACATGATAGTTGTATTGATCTTGATTTATACCCCTATTGGAAGAATAATCACAAGTTGGATAATGTGATAACTACTAGTAAATATTGGTTCTCTTTTGATATTAGTGATTGCTAAAGATAATTCCATAAATGCAATTTAGTGGTAGGTCTTATAGATTGCTATCGTAAAATTGTTGTTGTCCTGTACAATTTTTAGTTTCTTGATATACAACTTTTATGATTATTTTTATTATAAAAGGGCATTTCAAGGGCATGAATATATTTCTTTATTATTGCTCTTACTCATGAGGTTTAAATTGAAAAACTTTGATCATTTTCTAACACATTTATTTCTTTCATCATTGTAAGCTTCTTGTTGTTGTTGTTGTTGTTGTTCTTCTTCTTCTTTTCATATATTTCAATGAAGCGTCATGCCTTTCTTTAAAAGGAAAACGAGAATCTCATAGAAATTGCTTGTTATGCTAGCGTTACTACTAACTTCAGAGTTAGTGAATGAAGTGATCGTTTTAAGTGTAAACAACTAAAATAAATATTTGATGCTGAGCTGCAACAATTTCAGTTTGTCTTTGTTCGTTTTGAATTTTTCTTACTTTGATTAACACTCTCATCCTCTATACAGAACAGAGCAGAAGAGTTGATCTACAATACCTGAGTTACATTCTTATATATTTCTTAAGAGGAAGGTCCAATTCTTTTTGCAGATTTGTATTTATAGTTTTTTATTTTTTAGTCCTTTTTCCTTATGGATATCTTTATTTGTGAGCTTCCATTTAACTGAACTTTTATGATTACTTTGTATTATCATTTTCTTACAGGGTATAAAAATAACACTTTGTATCAAGCAAAAGAAGATGCTGACTCTTGGAGAGGTATTGCCTCTTTTTACCTGGTAGTGGTCTGTCTTATCAAATAAAACAAAGCACATGTTAAATACTAATATTGATCAACAGGTGCTCTGCAAATCTTATTTGTCAAAGTTCTTATCATAATTCCACCATTGTTGATCCCTGTTGCTTGAGGACAAGCCAGATTACTTCATTATTCTTGACAGTTGGTGTGCGGTGTGGGTGTTATTCTTCTGTATAAGTTAAGACTAAAACCCCACCATCTCAATTTTTTTATTGTGATGTCCTTAGGTAAGATATAATTAATTTTTTTTCCTTAATAAAATCTGATTTTGTAGTGAACATATAATGATCATGGTAATTGGTTAGAACAGTAAGTTCATCTGGTTCTTAGTTTTTATTTTTATTTTTTTAAACTGCAGTTTACATTGCTCCTGTATAAAACAAAAACTCATATACAATATGAACTACATTCACTTGCACATTAAAATACAATGCAAGGAATGTAAAGTACGAAACGTTTCCAAAACAAATTCCCTTATTAAAAGTTTTCTTTTCAATTTTGTTTCAATATCATAATTATATGATATTGCTTCACTTCCACTCAACTAGTCCTCCTAGAGGAACCAGATTGGTTGTCTCCGCCGGTGTTGTGGCCTCAAAAGGACCGGCATGGGCAACTGTGCCTGTAATGCCATCAATAACACTATGAATTTGACAATTCAGCAATGTATAAACAATTACATGATTGAACATGCTAATTATACATTTAATCCGTCTAACTCATTGTTAAACCAATACAAATTCAATTCATAATCAATAAGAGTCTTATTATTTAGCAAACTACAGTAGCATTTCTAATCAAACCATATCTTCCTAAAAATGAAGGATTTCTATCTTCCATGCGGAATGATTCATATATTGTGGGATTTATCAGTATCCGGTAGGGCTAGGGACAATTGACATCACTACAGAGCTCTGGAACACTCCCAAATAATCTGCTACGGCAATAACAGCTCTAAAGAGCTTAAGGAAATCACCATGTAGTGCCAGACTCAAGAACAGTACAGTTCACATATTCATTCCATTCAATTACAATTAACGGATTCAATTCAACATATAAATTCAATTAAATAATACCAACCATTCAGGTGTAATACTTAGTTCTTTAATGTACGTGTTATTATAGATGAACATCACAAGTTGTATGTATTTTGTACATTAAAGTCTCCTTAATTAACACCCATGGAAGTAAAATAGTATTAACAATAGCCTTGATACAATCAATAGACTCCTTTCCTTGAAACTCAGAAATTAATTCTGAAATTTTATTAATTTCGGTTAACTAATTAATGTCTTATCGGCTAGCTTTAGAAGCTAATTTGTATTATTGAATTACAACTATTCAGCTTGGTTAACCTTTTGGTTAACACTCAATTCATCTTGGATCCAAATCCAAGGATATTACTTTATGGAAAGTGCAATTGGTTATTATCCCTTAATTGTATTATAATTAGTCATTAGACTAATTTTTATAAACCGTTTATGCTCATAAACAGTTCATTTGATTCAATTTGAATCATAAAAATCCCTGAAACGAATTTCAGTTTCAAGCTTCTGAAATTGATTTTTCTCCCTTCTTCTTTACATTCAAACCATTCATATCCTGCAATCAAATGAAACCTCCTATTCCCCCATCATTCATCACTTAGAAGAATCCTTTTCCAAGCATTAATTTATCTAAACAACCCATTCACATAAATCAATTCTCATATAACATGGCTGAATTCATAACTATAACAAATCAAATGAAATCTACATAATTTAGCATCTAATCATAACAAACTGTCTACACTTGCCTCTATTTGAAGTTCGGTATAAAACCCCTTTTGTTAGCTTTGAGTTTTGAGATCAAAATCTCAATTGAAACCCTCTTTGGTAACCTAACATCAAGAATAAACCCAAACGAAATTCTTGAATTAATTGTGCTAAAAATCATACCAAATCACTTAATAGAACTCAAAAGTTCTATAAGAACAACTAAATACTTACTTGATAGCTTGTTAAATGGAAACTTGAGATTTTCCCTAAACTTTAACTCCAAGAAAACCAAGCAAGGAGATGAGGAAGATGAAGATAACTTGAAATTCCACACAAATTAGCTTCTTTAAGCACGTTTGATGGAGAAAACTTGAGAAAAGAATGAAAGAAGGAGAACCTAGGCTACTCTCTCTTCAATGTTGCTTCAGCTGGGATGAAAACCACCAAATGACTGAGTTTGGGTTTCATCTCAACCCTTATTAATAGTATTTTGCACATAAACCCCTTATATTACACATATTTCTAACTCAAGTCAATTCAAGGCTCATTTGACTCATTTGAAGTCAAATTAACACAAGTATATTATGAAAATTGTTGCACTCGTAGAGATACACATGTTGACATCAAGTTTTACCGTATCCGACGAAATACATATAAATCCATATTTACAGAAAAGTCCTTAACTTCACTAATTTGAGTCTAACACCAACTCTATTAAGTCAATCTCTTCCAAACTCATTCCATTATGCATAATTCATTCAAGTATGACTAATTTGATCCATTCTAGGCATTAATCACTATTAAGTTGATTAATCATGCTTAAATCATGTTAATCTTGATTAATTAGAGTTAATCTTGATTAACTCGGGATGGAGTGTAACAATTATTTTTATCATAAGAGTATTTTGGGTATTTTCTTGTAATCAAGTAGATTATATAAATTTTTATTTTCAGTCTAGAGTTTGATAGTCTAGGGTTTTCCATTTTGAGAGAAGTATTGTTGAGACAGTAAGAGAGCAAGAGAGTCTTTGTAATCCTTTATTTTCTTAATAAGAAAAAGATCGTCATCATAGACGTAGTTTTCATTGGGCGAACCACATAAATCATGTGTGTTTGCATGTAATTTGATCAATTTCGATTTTTATTTTTGCAACATCATTTTCATACGAGTAAAATTTTTGTATAACTCGAAATTTATAAAGGTAGGAGACAATAAGAGATTTAAATGATTCAGATTAAAAACTTGGAGCCCAAATAAGTTGCAAAAATATAAGGCGGTGATAGAGTTTTGACACTATGACTTCTCCTGAGTGGAAATTATACTGGCGCCTTTTTGAGGAGAGAGGTATGAAATATTTTAAAATCTTAATATTTAAATGATCTCATTTACACACATCGTTTTCACATATCTATTTACAAATGTGATACATAAATGAGCACAAACAAACATGATTTTGTATGTGTAACATTCGGATATAAAAATATGATTGCAAATAAAGGACCTTAAGATATGAAACTTTACATCTTGAGTTTTAACATTTATATGAGAATTTCGAACATTCAGATCATGGATAGGGGGCTCACGGAAGTGCAAATCTATGGCAGGGACTGTCTTTGGATGTTTGTTGAATATTTCTCAAAATCTATTAGGACTTAAGATATGAAACTAAACTTCTTGTGGTTAGTTCAGACCAATAAGGTGTGACCTATTGCAAAACGGTAAGTGTATTGACGCCTATTGTAGATGTGACCGGTGTAATTGTTTCAAATTATGAGAGGTGCCAAAATCTTGTTTTGGAAATGATCCCATTTATGCAACATTTTCACACCTTATTCCCACGTATGATAAATATGTAAGAGAAAATGCTTGTATACATAAATGTTACTCATGATAGGTGCAAACACGGTCCCTAGTTTCTAGACGACGATAAATATTTCTAGGAAACAAAAAACACATAAAGAGTAGGTCTTTCTTGAAAAGTAACCCTGCATAGATCAAAATCAACAATAAATATTTCAAGATTGCAGACAATATTGGTGAGGTGAGAATGAACTGAACCCCAATTAGACTCATTTATTAATCGGATTGAAAATATTATAATCCTAATTCGACTAGGAGTTAAAACGGTCAACCCCAATCAAATTAACAGTTTGGGTTGAGGTTGGGCTGGCTGAGTCATAGTTCAATTATTCAAGTTGGATAAAATTGCCAAATCCGATAAAGAGAAAGGACTTAAGCCAAAGGACCTGAACTAAACTTATTTATTAATGAGTTTAGAAATGCCAAACCATGAATCAGCGGGTCAGTTAGGGTTGGACCTGGGATTGCCGCCATTAAAATTTTGTAATTAGCTTCTTCACCATACAACCATTGAAACCTACCAAGATATTCCCTCGATTGATTTTGCAATATGCTTTCTAGGGCTGCCAATGGGCTAGACTTGAGCTTAATAAAATCAAATATTTCATTAGGCCCTGCTAATCTCGACCCATTCAAAACTTGGGTAACCTCTTTTTTTTTGTCACCAGTTTCAAATTAGTCATGTACCTCTTAATTCACTTTACTCTTTTCACAAATGGATCTGGACAGAAACGTTTCTGCATTAACCCTAAAAGTGTTGACAGCTGCTTAAATGTTCTCATCCTATATTTGCTTGACCAAAGCCGTTCATACTACACACCACCGTTTGTCAAGAAGCCATCCTCGATTTCATTCGATTGAAGCAATCTGCACCCTCGGATAGCTCATGCGTAGAAGTATATGGTATTTTTTGCATGTGATCAATCCAATGATACATATTATGTGGGTTAGAGGGAGTTTGGGCTATTGGGAAAATAGAGTGTGGCTTTGATCAATTAAAGGTGGACCACAAATGGGATATAAAACTGGTGACCAGATCAAGTTGTAATGCATATGGTCAAAGAATTGAGGGGAACAGCGCCGATTTAGCCTCAGAAGCCATTGGGCTGCATGAGGACTTTCTTGGATTTTTGGCTCGTTTAAGTGGGCCTCCACAAGAAGAATCCGAACCATTCCATATGATGGCCTCCTGCTCTAGATGGAAACAGAACAAAGTGAGAGCATCTTTGGATATATGGCTAAGATCTCTACTATCCAGAGAACCTTCTCTTTATGTATGGTTCAGCAGCAGGTTCACCCATTCACTCAACCATTTTGTACCACTGCAATGTGGGCCTCACCTGTACAAACCTAAACAATTTACTGCAAAAGAAAAGAACAATACATCCCCCCTTTATCTTCTCTCTCCAAGACCACAACAACCAATCCTAGTGTCAAGGACTGATACGTGGCGACCCCACAGGCCACCAAGAAAACCACCCCCACATGACAACATCTACAATATCACCCTCATTTACTACCTTCATGAAAGATGAAAGATGAAAGATGAAAGATGAAAGATGAAATATGAAATATGAGAAGACCTTCAAACAATACGACCACAAAAATCATGTAAAACCCATTACAGATCTCTCAATAGTAAGTAAAACACCAGCCTTCTCTTCTTACAAAGGATTTCAATCCATTCATCAACTGAGCTCCTGGTTCTTCTCCACAACCCTCACTTCCTTTGTAGATCTGAGAACTTGTGCCTGTTTTACAATGTACATAAAAATTAATCAGGCACCTCTAATGTTCTAAATGAGAAGAAATTATATAATATTACATGGTTTCAAAAATTGTAATTGTGAAGATAAAAAACCTTAGCTATCAGCCGATACATTGGAAAATATTGTGATTAAAACAATCGTGAATCTTCATTTTATTTTTTGGACTAGACCAAGAGAAAATCACATTGATCATGGCCAGAAACTTTACCTTTATGCATCGCATTGTGCAAATCGGTTTCAGCCAAGTTTTAGGACCATGATGATATTCAAATTCTAATACTAGTGAAAAATTTACCTGATCATCTGTTATTTCCACGGAGAACCCATCCACGATGACCCAAGAAAATCTCTTCTTGTAGGTCTCTGGTTGGAATGTCTTGGCCAGCAACTCATCATGCTTGTTGCTAAGATACAAGTCAAGCTCATATGCTCCTTGTTTTGTGCTGGCACAGGCACAATTAAAATGTAACACAAGTCATTACATTATTTCAAAATGTCATTGGAACATCTTAGAGACAAACAGATGACTACTGGAAGGATCAATCATGAAGCCATCAAAAGATCATAAAACACACTAAAAAATGCTATTAAAATCTCTGGGTCGACTGAAATATAAGGGATTATAGATGACAAACCGGTCAGCACGAAGGCGCTCGTATTCGGGATCAAAGTTCATGAACACAAAGTAAAGTTCAGGTCTGCTAGTTGCCATTACCACCTCTTCTTCTTCTTCTTCTTTGGTTTGTGGAAGAGAAGCTGGATATTAATTGACTATTGTTGCTATTTATATATGTGTGGACAGAAAAGATGAGATGTAGTGAGGAAGGCGCATTTCTGTTTTGGGTCAAAATTAAGATGCATTATTTCATTCATCTTTTTAAATGTATTTTACTTGTATTATATCTTTGTTAGGGATTTTTCCTCTTTTCTCCTTGTAGCTATACAAAGTGCCCTTGTATACCCAATGTTTTACAAGGCGATGCCTTCTCATCAGCTTGATTATTGTATTGTTTCTCATCAGCTTGATTAATTGTTAATAAAACGGAGACCTCTTGGGGTTTAGGTTGTTTACTAGTGCCTAGCTTATATATATATAGCCATATTAAGCCCAAAGGTCTCTTGTGGAGCAATCCTAATCATTTGATTAGAGGACTCCGGAGGAATGACCAAGGTTAGTTAACAAAAGATAGCCATCAAAGTTGGCATTGTTTTCTTTTACCGGAAAAAAAAAGCACTATGATTGAAGGGTTGGGATTATTTAAATAATGTCATCATTGGGACTAGGACCCACCGATAGACATGCACAAGTTAACAACAACAGCAGCAGTGATGAAATCACCCATATGTTTTTGCAGCTGCTTTTACATTGAAGCATAAATTAAGGAAATTAAATATGCAACATATCAATTCAATGGTGCGCTCAACGGGATCTAAAATTAACCGTAATATTATTCATTCTTTAAGCTTTAAGGCAATGTCAATAAGGATGGACATTAATTTCTGATTTTGTTACATGTATTTTTTTTATATTTTTAATTCTATATTTTAAAAGTGCGTTATTAATGGGAGCTACAAATATATATATATATATATTTCTGATTTTTGTACCTATTCTTAAACGTATAAATTCCACCTTAAATTTTATTATTTTTTATTTTGCAAAGAAATAAAAGTAAGTTTTGCATTAATTTCACCTTATAGTTTTAATTATATATTTAAAATATTGACCCTTATCAATACTAACATGAATATCATCTCTATTTTTATTTTTAATGCAAATACGATCCCGTGCCTCAAACAAGGGTGATCATTATGTAATGATCAATAATGTAATTAATGCCTAAAGTGAGTCGCCCATTTGTTAAGATGACGTACATTCATTTATGGATAGTCAAAATTGGTAATGTTAGTAGTTGGGGGTGGCATTTGGTCAGTCATGTTAGATTCCCGGATGTATCAAAGCATTGTAGCTAAAAGGTACATGATCAGTTAAGAACTTGTCTATTTATTAATTGGATTAAACCGTCAACTCAAGCACAACTCAAATATATATATATATAGGGTAATATTCAAGTGGGAACTGTTCTCACATATTATGTGAGAACTTTTTTGTGGGGCCCAATTGTGGGCCCCATTTGGGGATGGGACAAGGGGGGATGGAAAGATCTATGTGAGACCACCCCAAGTATCAAGTTTGACCCTAAACCCATGCCCCTAACCCCTTCATCCGTGGCCCACAAGTTTAATGGCTCCATATTCAAAAAATTATTCAACCCTCGATCCAACGGTTCAATCCATTCGGATGTGTGCCAATCCTTGGGATTAGTGACTATAAAGGGGTTCTCTATTGGTTGCTAGGTTTGGATGGGTTGTTAGTTGGGCCTAACAAAAAAGTTCTCATATAATAGGTGGGAACTAGTTCTCACTTGAATATTTCCCATATATATATATATGAGAGATGCTTTCATGAGAAATATCTCTTACTTTATATGAGAGATAGGGGTGAAGCCCCCCACATTTAAGTTGTTGGCATTGGATATGGAGGTGAGGTATCCCACCCTATCTCTCATATAAGGTGAGACATATTTCTCATAAGAACATCTCCATATATATATATGGGAAACATATAATATTCATGTGCATCCATCCCTCATCGTAAGGTGAGAGACACTTACATAATTGAAAATATTCATGTGCAAAAGGGGAAAGGCCATATATGGTCATATGCAGAAAAAGAATGTTCATATGCAAAGAAGGAAAGTTATGTAAGTGTCCCTCACCCTTTGTGAGGGATACACATATATATATAGGAAAATATTCATGTGTATCCATCCCTCACCATGTTATGGTGAGTGACAACACAGTAGGGTTGACTTCATAACTCATCCGGACCATCCACACACATGGAACCCCCTTAAGCACACTAATACTATTGAATTTTCACCAATCCAAATGGATTGGACCGTTGGATCGAAAGTCAATTTTTTTTCTTTAATATAAAATCATTAAATTTGTGGGCCACATATGAAGGGGTTAGAGGCATGGGATTAACTCCAAATTTGATATATGGTCTCATCCAATGTGTCTCTTCTCATCCCCCACAAGTCCCATGATCAGTGGGTCCCTAGGTGAGCTCCATTAAGTTTGTCCCTCACCATATGGTGAGAGAATGATGTACCGGAATATCCCCCATATATATATGGGGCCAACTCTCCCAAACTTAAGCTTGGAATAAGGTAACTTCAAGTGTGTGGTGGGGCACACCTGGGGACCCACATCGGGATGGGGGTTGGGGGGATTTCAAGGACTCCCTGACATTTTCATCTCTGCAAAAAATCAGCCCCAACCGTGAATTCCATCATCTCCATATGGGCCCAAAAGTTTAATGGTTAATAGTCCATTCAAATCGATACATAGTCGATCCAACGGTCCAGTAAATTCGGATACGACCGAAAGTTTGTGGATATATACAATTTAGAGAGGTCATATGTTTGGTTCATTTGGATGGACCAAAGGTGGGCCCCACAAGCATGAGCTTACGAGATTTTATCCTAAGCTTGAGGTTAGGAAAGCCTTACTATATATATATATATATATATATATGGAAATGTTCACCCTATATACTTGAAATCCCCCATTTATGGAAGCATCCCTCATCTTATGGTGAGGGATGGATGCACTTGAACATTTCTCATATATATATATCCCAGCTATAGGGAGCTGGAAGCCACTCACCCAACCACTCGGGTGAGGGAAGTAGACATAGGGAAAGGTGTTAAGGCCCTTTAATTTGGTGAGGGAAGGTGGTGTGCCCAGGTTTAAGGTGAGAACTACCACCTCTTACCACTAAGGTAAAAAGGCCATTCTTAGCCCAACTCAAATATTATAGAGTCAACCCAAATAGCCAGTATGTCCAATTTAGGTTGAATTGGCAGCTTTAATTAGCTAGGGTTTTTTAAGGTAAGTACCCACACACGCACACACATACACACTCACATAAGTGTACTATCATCAATACTATAGTCAGAGATTACTGATTATTTCTGTGCAAAGGAGATGCCTATAAGCCCCTCCGGCTGAGGATAGTAAACCTTGGATGAGGTGGTACAACGCTCGATTGAGGGAAGTAGACCTTGAGAGAGGTGACAAAGTCCTTTGGCGAGGGAATGTAGTGTGCTCAGGATTTGAGGTAAGAACTACCATCACTTGCTACACTGAGGTAAGAGGCCGTTCTCAGCCCAACTAAAATATTAAAAAGTCAACCCAAATAACATGTCCCATTTAAGTTGAATTGGGAGGTTTTAGCTCGGGTTATTTTTATTTTTTATTTTTATGTTTATAAGATAAGTACTCACATAAGTTCATTGTCATCAACGCTATAGTAAGAGATAGATCTCCATTTATTTATGTGCAAGGGAGGTGGCTAACCAATAAAGCTACCAATGGATTATCGGGTCTTAGATTGGTTAAAGACGATTTACTAACTCATTTATTAATTATTAGATAACAACTAAAATTCAACTAAAATAGAAAACAAAGGGTCAATTTAAAATCCAAAATTACCGGATCGAGTCAGGAATCTCCAACCTAAGACTAGTTGGAAGGTTAGAGATTAACCATTCCACTTTCGCAAAAGTTGGCAAACAAGGGCAGTTTAGTAAGTGTCTATGAAGAACAAGGGTAAATGGAGATGGGAACGGAGAAATTTCCGGAAAAGGGGAAGTGGCTGTGAAAGAGAAGTCGCGCAATTGAATCTTTTCAGTTTCATTCCGCACGGATTTCGAAGCCCAACACTTGCATGATGCATCTCTCTCCCTCTCTCTCACCTTCACATTCACGTGCACATGTGATAGTTGGCGGGAGAGGAGGTGAAGATGTGATTGGGTGGGTACTATTAATAAGGGAGATTTTCTATACGGTTACCTACAGTACTTCATATCCCTCCCCTGTTACCAAAGTTCAACATATTACCAAGACACTCTTCGTACAGCCCGTACCGCTAGGCAGAGCACAAGCTGTGTCTTTTTTGCGATATCACAACATTTATTGCGATATCGCAAGTTTTTTATTTGCAATATCGCAACTTATGTTGCGATATAACAAGTTTTTTATTTGCGATATCGCAAATTTTGTTGCGATATCACAACACAAAAAAGCCCCTTTTCATCTGTTTATCCCTCCCTGTTCGACTATCCCTAATTTTCACCAAATGTAACTCTCTCCCTAGCCGAATTTCACCATCCTCCTCCCTCGCCAACCTATTTGCAAATACGCAAGGTCCCAACGTCCATTCGACGGTGACGAAGCTTCATCGTCTCCATCGTCTCCATCCTCATCTCCCCAGCGGCTATTTTTTGGGTTTTATTTCATCTGAGTGAATAGATCAGGTCGATCTTAATCAATCAGGTGCGTTCGATTCCTTCAAATGCAGTCTTTGATTTGGTTTTGATTCGTTGTTGTTTGTTCTTCTTGTTTTGCAATGAGGCTTCTCGTTCCGGTGGCAACTTAAGCCACACACCCTTCTTTCCCTGTCAAGAAATCATCAAACATGAACAAACCGCATTTTGTAGGATGCAAAAAGTCCATCTACAGGGAGAAGAAACAAGGTATGAGAAATTACCTTTGACCTCCAATGAGAAAGGGAAGCTTGAAGGGAAGAAGCAAAAGTGCTTGTATCAAATGGTAATGTTTAGGGATTAATTACAACCCCCTCATACTCATCTTCATAGGTGTCAAGAACACGACTTTGTCTGGATGATGATGTTAAATATATGCTATTTATCCCATTAATCCTAAATGCCTTAGCTCCCAGAAACAGGTTCTTTTGGCCAATTGAGCTATTATTTTGACTAGAATTACTAGCAGTAGAATAAGAAGCCCTTTACAACAATGCCTAATTAAGAAAAAAAATTAGATATGATGGTTTAAGTAAAACAAAATTTAAATATATTACATTCAAAAGCCTAAAAGAAAGCACAGAAACCTGGCCGGGGTAGTGTTTAACTGAAATTATTTTCATACAATCTTGTGGAAAAACAGGGCATTGAAGACTAACATCCCAACTATGTCATGCAATTTCAAGAAACATTCTCCGTTCGTTTCCTTCCCTTCTTTTTATAACTTGTGAATGAGATGCACTCTATTAAGGCAACATCTTCCCCACAACTGTATAAATTCTTGTCTTCTGACATTTGAATGAAATTCCGTCATGGGCTCTTAAAGTATATATGGAATTTCACACTCAGGTTCTACATGAAACAAAGATTTTTGCGATTATTTTGACAGGATGAAGAACACTCAAATGCCACCCCAATTAAAGCCTTACCCACCAGAATGAAAGAAAAAGGTCATGAGAAAAATCAGAAAATTAAAGAGAAATGAAAAACTGATCCTTTCCACTCCCTATAAACAATATTAAACATTGAACACTTCATACATTCAGAACAACAATCAATCCAAACCACAAGTCCTTTTCACCCTCACTGAACAATATTAGATATTATACACTAAGAAGATTAAAAACCATCAATCAATTGAAAAATGTTGCAACTTTCATCAGCATACTAGAGCAATAAATTAAGGCAAAACTCATAACCTTATAATCCACCCCAACTCAAAATAATAAAAAAAAAACAAGTCCTATCAAAATCAGATATTTTTTTTTTCAAAAAGAAATCTACCATTCAACTATCCATAACAGACCCATCTATTGATAGAATTGAAATGCTCCAAATCACCAAATCCACAATGCCTCTTCCACACTAAAATCAATCACATTTTCCCATTAGCTTGTAACAAGGAAAACAACAAATCACCACAATTTGAGCAGGGCCTCTTTTGTTTGTTGTGTTGCTATTTTGTTAACATTAATCTCCTTAAATTCTTTTTTTAATCTGACACCTAATCTTGAAAAGGATGCATAAGCTTTGAATACTGTGCTTGATTTAGTTCATATGTTATGTGAACTGCCATTGTGCACATATTGTATTCCTGAATGTTAATCCAAACCATTAAGGTCATGGATCCCTTTTTATTAGAAAGAACTAAAGTGATTCTAAATGGATGATGATAATGGTCCAATTGGCAGACATCAAATGGATGGTGAACATTTGTGGATGTTTCAAATTTAAAAACAATTGTGGGTTAACCAAGGTCTAAGGCATTTAATTTATTACAGCATTTTGTTGAGAAGTAGCAATTTTCTAATAGAATATGACTACTCCCATACATATGCCTACAAATCATTAAGAAAAGAGGATACAAATACACTCTTTCTTATTATTATTACCATCAATTCTGCAGGTTTCATGGAACATCAAGGACCATATAGTACATGCTCACCATGTGCTCATGGAGGCTGAGCTTTATAAGATCACTTAACCATTTATCTTAACCATTTATCTTTTTAGAAATATATCAGTGGTCATAGGGTGGGCCATGTGGTTTTATGTTCAATACCATCAGAAAGCAGGGCCTAATACAAGTAGTCCATGTTATTGAAATGCATTTACATGAGTATTTATACAGAAAATAAAATATATGCAGCACATGCTGAAATCAATGTTAGATTGTAACTTTCTTTAGTAAGTCTTTTTTTAATGTATTAGGATTGTTAGTGGTTATTTTTATAAAGAGAATTAGGGGCAGAAGTTTGACTTGTATTAAAACTTGCAAGTGGGTCTTGTGGCTTATATGACCTAGGTCTCATGTTTGACTTGTTTTACATTAAAACATTTCATTTCCTTTTTTATTCCTATGCATCACTATCTAATCGTTAATCATGCCATATTTTGTATTTTTAACTTTTATTCTTGTTGTGACTAGATAGTTGAAAGATGGATCCCGGTCCTTTGTATAAACATATCCTTACTGATCAAGATAATCATATATCAAAAGTGATATGGGAAGGGCAGGTAGAGTCAATTCATTTCTAAACTTTAACATAATTCTATTATTTTCAGATGGTGCATCGCGAGTCTCTTGTTATGATGTTATGTATTTGTTAATTGCAGGAGCTTGGCCCACCGAAGTGCATCCCAGCTGACCCTTTAAATGAATTATGGGAATTAAATGAAAGTCAAGAAGAAATTGTCTGTATGGTCGGCCTAGACAATCTGGCCTCAATTGGTAAAATGAAAATTCACCTGGCATTATATGGGCGCTGGTGGAGAGATGGAGACCCGAGACTAATACATTCCATTTTAACTTTGGCGAGGCGACAATAACATTGGAGGATGTTGCCTATATTTATGGCCTTCCCATCGATGGAAGGCTAGTTACGGGTCGTACAATTGCCAGGGTAGAAGAGATGAGAGCATTATGTTTTGAATTATTAGGGATAGTTCCCAACCAAACTTTGGACTGCATGGGTGCACAAATAAAGTACACCTGGTTTCGTCTCCATTTTGGTAGATGTCCAGAAGGGGCATCTGAAGAGATTGTACAACGTTATACCCGTGCATACCTATTTTGCTTAGTGGCCCAATAAATTTGTAGCAATACTTCCGGGTCGAGGGGGAACGGATACCTCCTTGAGTTGTTTAGGACATTTGAAAGATATGAGTGGGGGCCAGCCTGTCTGGCAAATTTGTATAGGACTCTAGGTAGAGCAACAAGATTGAAAGATGGGATCAGAACACTTACGGGCCCACTTCAATTATTACAGGTAATAATTTTACTTTATGATCAGATGATCTTCATGTTTTATTATGTTTATCTTTAATTGATACACAATGGTTTTACATGTGGTGCAGATTTGGGCCTTTTCTCGGATGAAGATAGGGCGATCGATAGAGCGGAGTTGTGATCGGATCGAGTTCGCTTTCCCTTTATGTCTGATGTGGCATGAAGGGTTGAAAGGTTTTAATTTGCTTTCGAATACATTTTCTGTCCGCGAACAACTTGATAAGTAAGCGGACAAGGATAATGTGAGTTACTATGATCTTGAAACGCTTATACATACATGTGATATTCATTGACTTTCCTCATACATATTAATTATGTTATTTTATTGAACATCCTAGTTTGTATGGCAGCCCTACATTCAATATGGTGATCTTCTACGTGAACATGTTGGAGATGAAGAAAGGGCCCTCTTTCTGTCACAGACCGTGCTCATCTTTTTTGGGGTCTTCGAGAATCACAATGCATGTAGAGTCATGAAACAGTTTGGATTGAGGCAAACTGTAACACCCCGCCCCCTAATGGCCTATTAATTATAATTAATTGTTTGATTAGTTAGTAAGTTAGTTTAGAGTCTGAATAGTTGGGTTTAACGCCGAAGTTCGTGTGCGAAGTTTCGCACGATTTGGAGTGCGTTTGGACAGGATATAGAGTCTTTTTGATAATTGGGTAGGGTTTCAGGGAATTCTAGAGATTATGAGTTTTGGTGAGTTGGGTGCATTGGGTAGGTGTTGTCGTTTCATGAACTTTAGCCTTCGGTCGCGTTTCGATTCGACGCGTCGAAGAGGTCTGAAATTCATCAAATGTTAATATAGGCCGACCCGGAACTTAACCCAAAGCCCAAGCCCAAGCCCAAAGCTCAAACCCAAAGCCCAAGCCCAAGATCCATTTACTTAAGTATCCTACCAACCCACTTATCACTTATCTTCATTTCATTCAATTTCATTCACTCCACTCAACTACAACCAACAGTAGCAGCCGACTCTTCTTCTCTTCCTTTCCTTCATCTTCTTCTTCTCCGTTGACGAGCATCGGAGCTCCGGCGAAGGAAACCAATCCACCCATCTTCTTCCTCAAGTCTTCAAGAGTCCAACCATACACTTTTCTCCTTGTTTCACCCATAACCCACTTAAAGGTAAGCCTTTAAAGCTTGGAAACCTTGTCTTCATCTTCTTCCTTGGTTAGAAATGGTTTAGGGAGACCCACCTTGACCTTTGGCATGCACTTGTAGGAGCTTGTTGGGTTTGGAGAGTTGTCTCAACCTTTGGAGCTTTTTAGAGTGGTTTTCTCCAACTTTCTTCTTAATTTGAGTTCATCACATCACTAAGGCAAGTCAATAGCTATATTAATGCTTGATATGTTTGTTTACCTTGGTTTGTTTGATGAAATCATGCTTTAGATGTCATTGGCTCAATTGATACTTTAGAATGTTGAAAACATGATAAATTGGCTTATAATTTGAATGGAATGGATTTAGAATTTGATGAGGTGATTAGGTAGTTTTATGGATCTTAGTTGAGGTGTTTTTATCCATATATATGATGCTTATCAGGTCCAAGAAGAGAGAAATGGGAAAAGTCCCATTTCAGCCCAGAACAGGGCCTGCACCCTGTTTTTGCAGGTCAGCAGGTCGACCTGCCAAGGGGGGGTCGACCTGGCTGCTGTGAGGGGGGTCGACCCGCCAAAGTAGGGGGGTCGACCTGCCCTTCTGCAGATTTCCCTTGTGAAGGGATTTTTACCCTGTCTTGTGTGGACTTTGGTGAACCTTTGGATACCCCTTTGTGGACCTATTTGACTTATTGTGAGGACGTCTTGAGCCGGCGTTCATCACTGTGGATTCGGTTGTATCGAGAGTCAACCTAATTCAATCTTGAATGGTACGGGACAACGGGATACTCTTCTATAAATCTATGCACGAAGATTGTTCATCCGAGTATCGCGAACCCTAACCCGTTCGTGGACTGAATAGGTTGTGCGATGCTTCAGGATTGACATTATACTTAGGATTGGATTGTTTATCATTTTTTATTATGAATTGTACCTTCGGGTACTATCTTCTACATGTGATGAGCATGTTCTTTAGTTCTGTTTGCTTTACTTTATTAGAGGATCACTTTGAGAACTTAGATGATGGACTTAGGATCCCCTTTGATGTTTCGTTTGTTTCGATATTCGTTTGAAGTGTTGAGGCTAGGGAGCTTTGATTGTCAGGCTTAAAGAGGACTACTATTGATGTTTGTTTTGAGATTTGATTTGATTTGGAATAAAATAGTTCTCTATTGATATTGAATCTTGTTCGTGCAAGAAGCCTAGCCCTTCACCTTTGTCTTTAGGATTCTGTGTCAGGCACCACTCAGCTGTTAACGTTCAACATAGTTGGGGCACCATCTGTGAGAGGACTTTTACTATTATTGAGATTGTTTGTTCCTCGAGCGAGACAGTGCCAGAGCTTTTGTAGCCTGAGTTACTGGAGCTACGAGATGTTACCCGAGCGAGATAGTGCCAGAGCTTTTGTAGCCTGAGTTACTGGAGCTACGGGCCCCGAGTGAGACAGTGCCAGAGCTTTTGTAGCCTGAGTTACTGGAGCTACGGGTTGTTTGTTACTCACAGTGAGACAGTGCCAGAGCTTTTGTAGCCTGAGTTACTGGAGCTACGAGTTCGCAGCGAGACAGTGCCAGATCTCACGGAGACTGAGTTACTGGAGCTACGAGTTATTAGCATATGTGGACCGCCTACTTTGATAGCTTGCTTATGATTCTAATGCAATGCATCTCTTTCGATCGGAGTACTATGCATATCTTATGATCATGTTTATCGTTCATTCTCTTTAGTACTGCATATCTATGTGATTTATATACCTATTGCTTTGTCATCCGTTGTGTTGATGATACTATTCTTGGTGCATAGGTACCGAGCTCTATTACTCCGGAGAGGAGGAGATGACGGAAGAAGTTCAGGCAGATCAGCCTGATGACTTCCTAGAGTATAGTACGGACGACATTGTATAGTCGTGATGACCCCGTACACGAGAGCTTCATGATTATCCTCCTAGCTTCATCTTTTGGTTTCTTTATACTTTTGTTTAGGCCTAGTTTTAGCTTGGCCTTTTTACTTGTAATTAATATTTTGTATTAGTCTTAAACTCCAACCTTAACTTTGATACTCAGTATATTGCTCTTAAACTATACATCTATAAGATACCTCTTGTTTTATGAAGCTTCCACTATCGTTTAATATATTCGAGGAAAATGTTTATACCTCACAGCGGTCTTCGATCCAGATGGGACACGATTAGGGCATTTGGCTTGTGTTTATTATTGGAAAAAGTTTTAAATTGGCCCTAATCTCACGCATAACCCCGGTTTCACTTTTGGGGGCGTGACACAAACTGTTCCTCCTACATGGAAACCACCATTGATTCGAGACAAGCGCGGGTCAACATCAGCAAGAGATTATCAAATTAGGAGGAAAGAAATTAACCGTATGTGGGAGGATAGATGGAAAAATATAATTGATGGTGAGCCTGATGACACTGCCCATCACTCTGATGAATACCTGACTTGGTATAGAGGAATCACACGCTTGCGAATTGGACGAGGCATGGGCAACATGGATGCTTGAAGAGATGTGGTGGAGGATTAGTCAATTGTTAAGGTAATTTGGATCCTCATGGAATGCTCGCACCTTGTATATTTATACAGAATTGTACGTGTCATATAACCCCCATGGCTTGATGTTTATGCTAGGTTAGAGCCTTTTTAGAACGTGTTAGTGCACCTCTTGTGACAATTGATGAAAACAGTGGTCCTATAATCCTAGCCAAAGCTCTTAGATCGATTCATAGTGAGCTCTGCAAATTTGCCCAGTGATGCGGCCCAATGTCTTCAATCCATTTGAATGCACCTTCATCCAGATCCTTTATTTCAGCCATATATCTCTCATAATCAACCCGCCTATATGCTCTTGCTGCATTCCAAAATTTAACCATCAGAGCCTCATTCTTGTACTTCTCTTTAAAGTTTGCTAATATATGACGCATGCAGTAGGTATGACTAGCGTGAGGAAAACGTTCTTGAACGACTCGTATGAGACCTTTTTGTCTATCAGATACAATGGTTAAATTTGGAAAGGGCCCTAAGTTCACATCCAACTCTGCAAGGAACCATTCCCAGGTATCTCTATCCTCTATCTCGACCATGGCAAAGGCGACTGGAAATAACTTACAGTCTCCATCATATGTCACGGCAACAAACAAAACTCCAGGGTATTTTCCACGAAGCTGGTGGGCGCCATCAACAACTATTAATGGGCGTAATGAACTCTTGAAAGAGCGAATACTTGAGCCAAAAGCCCAAAATAACCTCTGGAATGAATCATCATCTTCCCTGATTAGATGAGACACGCTGCCTGGATTTGTCCTTTCTAGTTCAATACAATAACTAGGCAGGATTTTGTATGAATCTTCATAAGAACCACGTATGTCAATCAATGCTTTCTCTTTTGCTAGCCAAGCTTTCCTGTAGCTGATATGGATGTCAAATTCTAATTGAAAGTCGGTCGCAATTTCTTTTGGAGTGTAACTTGGATGGATACGCAACCGTTCTTTTATTCAATCGGCAATCAACCCCGATGTGGCCCGAGAATGTGCGAGTCCCATCATTGGCTTCGAACAAGTATGTTTTTCTGAATAAGTTCGCACAATAAAATCAGGGTCAGACTGTAAGATAGATCCATGGATGCGCCAAGGACATTGATGATCACCACACCTTCCACTTAATTCTGTCATAGATCTTTTCACCCAATGAAGCTCAAAATTACTGTACATTGCAAATTTTCTCAATGCATTCCTCAATGATTCACGAGTCTGAAACCGTCTTCCATTCCACATTTCACGAAAAGATGCCTCATGGTGATCCACACCAATATGGTCATCATTAGGAACTAAAGTATCAATAACATCTTCTACACTCACAACATTTGATGCATGACCCAATCCTTCTTGTGCATGTCATGTTCTTCCTGGTCCTATGCCATTTTGCAATATATATTCTCTAGGGTCAACATCAATATCAAAATCATCTTCAATCCACTACATTGCACCCTCCATCAAAACAAGGAATTTTGGATAATGTTTCCGTTTCCATCCAATCCATGACAACTTCATCCCTTCTATTAGAGAATTTTTCATTTTCATCTTTTGCAAGATTAATGGGAGCTATTAAATCTTCAAGCATGGCGTCTACAAATGGGTTATCATGAGGTACAACAGGTGTGTTCAGATCAAACTAGCTTCGAACATGATAAGATGAGACGTTGCACCTGCATGGCAAATAGTCAATCATATATAAATTACATAATATAATCAAATCAGATGTATAACGAACCGAACCTTTAAACATCCTCTCTTGTTGAAGGGCCACCTGTATCCTTTTCACCGTTGGAAAAGTTTGTGGTATTTGTATATGTCATCAAATTCCCCTTGCGTAAATCACCATGTCATGAAACAATCAGTGACATAATTAAAACAAGATATTAAACAGATCAGCAGTTACTACATTTGTTATGATGGGTTGTGGTGGCACCTGTTCAAATTAAATGACGGTCCATTCCATTGTGGGCTATTAGGCCGAGCGTATGTAGACCTTAGATGTGATGGTTGTCGACTTGCACTTGCTTCAATATTTGAATGCAAATACATAAATATAGCTTGACATCCATTTTGGAATAATCTGAACATCCGATGGAGATCATCATCACTTCTTATGGTTATGAACGTGAAGCTTTGGCCATTATGAAACTGATATTGCATATTTATATGCTCATCATGAAGCTCCCAACCAGTTTCTTCGTTTATCTTTCCGAGTAGGTGATTGAAAGTTATATTGACATCAACCCATATTACCTTCTGCTCACCACCATTGTAGACTGACAGTGGATTGCTTACGTCTAATATACCATTATAATGGCATATTATACATATCTCAGTATTATCCATCCTACGAAGTAGAACACAAATTTCAAATAATAAAATTTACTTTTGAATATTTTTGAAGTTACTCACAAACATCCATATAATCCATGAAGATTTGACGTCTGAAAATAAATATCGGAATAAGTATTTCTTTAGTAAATAAGATGAATGTTTGGAATTACTAAGATTTGAAGGTTGTTATATGTAAAATAAAAAACTACTATATGCATACATGGAAAATTAAAAGAGTTAAAATCTAAGCATTGACATTTAGGATATCATGAAGCTACATACTTCTATAACATTAACAAACAAATAACAATGCATTGTCCGTTAAAAAAATAAATAAATGCATTATCTTAATCAATTCTACAATAGATATTTTAGCAAATTTATTTTACATCTCATTGGTACTAATTCTCTACATTTAGCAAAAGTATATATATATATATATACACACACACCATAAAACACCCATTTAAATAAAATAATTGTGAAATCAATCAAGACCGTTCATCTAATGAATATCACCATTTGTTGATAACTACTAAAGAATCTAAACCATTTACTTATATATAGCATAAAAAAAAAACTATTAGCAGTTTAAGATAATGATAAAAATGATGTCTGTAATGCCACAATAACAGGCAAATGCTAAAAGAATGTGTGGACATTTATACAGAATTTGTGCTGGGGCCCACCGTAGGACGGGATGAACAAGACATGCCTCATTGTTTTTTGCAACTAGACGTCCAGGCCAAATCCAGTTGTTGGTAATTCATGATGAGAACAAGGGGATTTTTTTAATATACTAACAACAAGATGTTCATAAAAAAATGAGGCACCACAAGTCCAACCTAAGGTCACTATTAATATTTACACAAAATATTTCAAATGTTTCTACAAGTGGGATTCCTTGTATTCTAACTTTTTTTTTTCAAAAGACACAAAAGAAGAAAAAAATAATACAATAAATAAGAGGGAGATACATACAAGGTGGGAAACATGGAATAAATACCTAAGACAAAGATGTGGCAGGAGATTCAATTGCTATTTATGATAATGCCAAGGCTGACATGCAAAAGAAATCACTTAATATGTGGCAGAAGCAACGCTTATAAAGGCAGAGAAGTAGATAACCTAAGCTAGAGATCGACGAAGGCAACGGAACAGAAAACAATTATAAACAGAAATGCATTCGTTGACTTTTAACCTATCTCTTTGCGATATCGCACCATAATTTGCGATATCGCAACTAAAAAAATTGCGATATCGCAAATAAAAAACTTGCGGTATCGCACTAAATGTTGTGATATTGCAAAAAAGACACAGCTTGTGCTCTGCCCAGCGGTACGGGCTGTATGGAGAGCGTCTTGGTAATATGTTGAACTTTGGTAACAGGGGAGGGATATGAGGTACTGTAGGTGACCGTACAGAAAATCTCCCTATTAATAATCTTGGGTGGGCCCCAAGTCCACCACACTCTGCTGGCAATGGTCATAGGAAAATGAGAAGATTATAAGGGCACGTTTAGGAACCATCCACGGGATGGAATCCTTACCACTTTTCCTCATAATCGTAGAAAACCCATATTTAGGAAGTAGTCCCACTGTATGGGAGGATTTCTCAGAATACATAAAAGGTCCTCAAACCCAAAGAAACGCACTGTCGGACCTCCCCCATCGAATTCCAAAAATCCACTCTTGCACAAAAAGGCGGATGAACACTAACCAGACGTTAACTTGAGGTTGTCCCTTTTTTTTATCTTGAAACCCCATTTTTTGGTCCCATAATCCCAATCCAAACCGTTAATCAAGTTATTAAGATCCATAACGGCTTTTTCATCAAATATCAACCGTTGATTCTTCTTAAATTTATTTTCAAAAATGTCCAGACCACTGGATCATGAGATCTGGATTTCTGTGGGCCATGTTTGTGAAATTTGAGTCGTTCAGTGTCTTCATCATACATACAACGGCTATGGGGTCAAATTTGGCATTCCAATTCATCATGGATCGTGAGAAAAATTTGTAAAACATATTGACCATTGATGGCATCCCGGTTTCTGAAGTCAAGAATAGTTAAATCGCATGGACAGTGAACATGATGCGAACAGTGAACATGGACAGTGCACGAAGCAGTAATATACACTACTTATGGTTTTGGGTCTGGAAACCTATCTTATGGGCCCCACAATCACGATCCGAACCGTCCATAATGTTTGGAGAGTTGAAAACGGCTACTAACTCAATTTTCTGCCGTTGATTCTTTTTATATTTTTAGTTATTTACAAAAACACCCATACCTTAAAATTTTATTTTTTTAATTTCTATGGCACCCACGAAGAAAATCGAAACCGTCCATCATCTCTAGCAGGCCATAAATGGCTAGGGGTTCAAAATTTAGGGGTTGATTCATGGCGAATTAAAAAAAATTGGCAAAAAACTTGTGACCGTTGGATGTAGTATATACAAATCCATAATCCTTAGTTGTTCCCAAACATGGATTGCGGTGATTCTTCTTCATGAGAAATCAGAGGATGTCATCGTATAAGAAGACTAAAAGAATCCTATGGATGGAGGATTCCAACCATGTTGCCAAACGTGCCCTAAGAGATTTTTACATATCAACAAGCATACTGTGTGCTTTGCTTGTTTAGTTCCCGTTCATGGGGCCATTTAGGCATATTTCTATTGTTTAAGGTATGATTTGTAGATGAAAAGTTCACTCGGCAATGCGAAGGATCAACCCTATCAGATTATCTTAACTCTTAATTTAATAGCATTAAAGTTTTAAATATAGGTTTTTTTTTTATATTCAATCCAATGGTCAATAAAGATTTGATGAGCATAAAATGAAGCACGTTGGTGGATCATGGGGGTGATAAGAGTGTGAAAAGAGTTACGCTTATAAAAAAAAAAAGGCCCCATGGAGTTCGTCAGGGCATGAACTCGGCTCATAAAAGGAAATTATCCCAATTACCCAACCTCTTTAATCTTTATTACTAGCCATATTTTGCTTATCATCTTTAGCATGTGAATGATGGGTCAGTTGGGTTCCTGTGAATCCGACCCATTCATTGAACAGGTTGAAAATATTGACTTCAATCCAACTTGGAACCACTCAAAAAGGATGAATTCAAACCCTGAGTAACAAGTTGAATTTAGGATGGAATGGGTGGTCATCATCCAATAAATTTGGTTGGGAGGCCGTGGAATAAGATGCACCTATTTAACCTAATTCCAACTAATTTATAATAAGTTAGAAATGTCTATGCAAATGCAAATTGAACCCGAGGAATAAAAAGGAGTTAAAAGCGCCAGACTAAACTACTAACTACTAACTTGGATTTGGGTCGAGATGGCCGGACTAAATTACGAACTTGGATTGAGGTCAAGTAGACAGACAGATAGTTGGACTCTAACAAAGCACACAATAATATAGAGATTTTTGTATATCACCCCCTAAGATTTGTAGGATTTGTAAATAGATCCCTGGGATTTTAGTATTTGTAAATAAGCCCCTGCCTTTTCTTTTTAATACCTTTTATGTCCCCAAAATCAATATTTGTGACAAGAATGGGCAGCCACCATTAGGGTTGCACAAAAAATCTGGTATCGCCGCAAAATCGAACCGAGCCGACGAAACTAGGCAGTTTGGATCGGTTTATAGTAAATCGGTTTGGTTAACAGTTTGAAAATCATAAAAACCACTTATATCGGTTGGTTATCGGTTTGAGCCCACAGTTAACCGCTTAAATCAAACTGACCATATGTAGTATTTTTTTTTTGCTAAAAGGTAAATTTGTATTAAGAGAAGAAGGAGGGCAAAGCCCCGAGGACAGAGAGAAAAAAGAATACAACCAAAAGAAGGCTGCCAAAAGGCCAACCCAGAAACAGGAAGGGCAAAAAACAAAAAACAGAACACCAACAGCACCAAGCTAACCCAATCGAGAGCAGAAGCAAGCACCAACCCCTCGAGCACAAGAACAACAGAACTCTACTAAAGCCAGTAGCAAAGAGAGGGGCTTCCCTGCAACACCAGAAGAGAAGCAAAGAAATAGCCCAACCACAGAACAGGGCAGTAGCCCAAAAAACCCAGCCAACCCACAAGAGAACTAGAGCAACCTGCACAAAACAGCACACCACTAGCAGCACCCGGACAAAGCAAGGAAACAGGCCCTGCCTAGGCCACAACCAACTACTCTACCAGCAACTCAGCACACTCAGCACCAACCAGGCAGAGCAGAAAGAGCGGGAAGCCACCCGCAAACAGAGACTGAACAGGAACTCAAACCAGACCCAAACCACTCAGGACAGGGTGGGAAAGGGAACTGGCAGAGCCTTGCAACATGTTGGCCAGCACTTTCAACTGATCCTGGAGGGTTGTCTTAGCTCTATCCAGCCTAGGCTTACAATTTCGGTGCTTGCAATCATTTCGGAGAGACCAGATAACAAACATGGTGTGGAAGAAGATTGCTGCTGCAAGTTTCCTCGAGTGAATCTTAGTGCCCTGGGCTAAGGATGACCAAATAGCAGACGCAGACAGAGGAAGGGCAGGGGAAAGAGCACCAAGACTTAAAATCCACCACCAAACTTGGAGAGCAAAAGAGCAGGAGAAGAAGAGGTGGAGATCGTCTTCTTCATTGTTTAGACATAGACAGCATCTAAAAGCCATTGAGCTTCCTCTCTGTTTAGCCCGCCAGTCTGTTGGAGTTTTCCTATGAAGGAGGCGCCAGGAGAAGCATGCCAATCTGGGGTTAAGAAACTTAGTCCAGACTAGACCATGCCAGGAGACTGCAGGGTGAGTGATCCTTAGAATATTCCAAGCCTCTTTGAGAGAGAGATTCCCCGAATTATTGCCCTACCATAACAGGGAATCTGGGGCAGAAGGGTTGCATAAGGATAAATGGCTAGTGGACTGCAGGAGAAAATGTTGCAGGTCAGCAGGAAGATGGGTAGGAATAACCCAGGATGAATTGTGGATAAAAGCAGCCAGTCGATCAGCATCAGAGAGCTGCAGATGAGGAAATCTAGGAGCAATGGGACCTTTATCAATCCAATTGTCCAGCCAGATGTTGATAGAGAGGCCATTCCCGATCTTCCAAATGCTCCCGCTCTGAAGGAGGTGAGTCATGGGCCTGATTCTCATCCAAATGCAGGAACCTCTTTTAGGCGTGGCTGGAGACCAAATGGAGCCTCTGAAGTATCTGGCTCTGAACCAGTTTGCTCAGAGAGAATTAGAGGATGCAGTCGACCAGCCAAGCTTGAGCAAACATGCCTCATTGAAGACCTTTACTCTGCGCAGACCAAGACCACCTTTTGATTTTGGCAAACAGACAGTTTCCCAATTTACCTGACTATTGGAGGAATTATCAGGGCCAGCAGACCAAAGGAAGCTCCGCATCAACCGCTCAATCTGAAGGCAAGTTTTGCTCGGAATTGGAATAACCAAGGAGGTGTGGAGGGGGATGGAAGAGAGCACATGCTTAACCAGGATAAGTCTACCCGGAAAGGAGAGACTTTTAGCTTTCCAGCCCGCCAGCCTGGATCTAATAGAGTCCAAGATCTGATTGAAGAAGGGGTGCCTTGAAGTGCCAAGAAAGAAAGGGACTCCCAAATAAGTAGAGGGGAGGTTCGCCTGAGTGATACCCAAAAGATTAGTAGCCAAGTGAGATTAGTGACCATATGTAGTAACTTAAGTGTTGTTGTTTTACTATTTTAGCCTTAGGGTTTTGTTTTTTACTACTTTCAAAATTACATTCCACAACTCCATTCTCATATGAACTTAACCGTCAACACTGCCTCAGTACATCTCCTCTAATCTCTCGAATACTTTTTGATACTTCATTACAGATGGAGGGATTACTGTACAGGGTATTTTCCTTCCATCATAATTCCTACCTCGTTTCAATGAAGTTTTTATCAGAAGGCAACACTCTTGAGAATGCTATTAAAGCCAGTAGAGTTTTGCCTTTTGATGGTTGGTTTTGGTCTCACCTAACCAATGTGTTAAGAAACCTTCATTTTTGAAAAATACAATGAGTTTTGATACATATTCCGTTTGTGTGTGACTTTTCTTGACATGAACTATTATTCTATTGTAAGCTGGTTATTGGTTTTTTTTTTGTGTGTGTGCGCGCGCGCTTGTGTTTAGTCCAAACTCTCTTTTTGGAGCAGAATTATTTTTTATATGCGTTTAGTCCTGTCTGGAATATTGGATTTTTATGTTTGCACTAAACATTGGAATAAATGTAAAGGACGAGGTATCATCATTTTGAAAATTTCAATGTCTGATTTTCAAAAAAATAAAATAAAAAACAACGGTTTAACTGACCGAAATGGTTCGGTTCGGTTTGGTTTAAGCCCTCTCCATAGGTCGGATTGGATTGGTTAATTAAAAAACCAACTGGTTTAGTTTCGTTGTTGGTTTTAGTGTTAAACCGATCCGAACCGCCCATGTGCAGCCCTAGCCACCATGAGATTTGTCTTGATTTTTTATATAAATGACAAGTTTGCCCTTATATCCATTAAACAAAATGAATATATTATTTTTTTTACCAAAATACCATTATTTTATCTCGAGTCCCAATATTTATTTCTCTCTATAACTCTCTCTTGCACATGACCAGGGGTGAACCTAGGTAAAAGGGCCTGGGGACCGAAGCGCCCACCCATATATGAGAAAAGTTTCAACTCCCCCCTCAAATTCTAGAGACTAATATTTTTTTAACATTTTTCCTTTCCCCCAATATTTCTTTTACATAGAACTTGACACCACCCCCTCACAAATTCTAAAAACTAATTTATTTATTTTCACATTTGCTCGTTCCCCCGATATTTCTTTTACACCCCCTACACATGAATTAGATCGAATCATGTATTTTGAAACTTTCATCAATCCATTGGTGGGTCATGTATGGATTGGATATATCATAACCGATTATAAGTACATGTGTTGATTGTCGTCATAATCAATTTGGATTTAATGAAATTCGCCCTGTATTGATAAAAAAAATGAGTTTATGTAGGGTTGTTTTCTCCCACTAAGTGCAATTATTAATGTTACATGTTTTATTAACAAAATTGAATCCAAGCTTTTGAAATTATGCATATAAGGATAAAAGATATGAACAAAAGTGTCATTTCGCACTAAAAACCTATGGCGGTTGGTAGTCTATTGATTTTCAGGACACGAAAGGTATAAAAATAAATATACAGGGCCTATTTACAACTACTAAAACCTCAGTGGCCTAGTTACAAATCCTACAAACCTTAGGGGGGTATATACAAAAAGCTCTATAATATATTAAGTTATGAGGTTTTGGCTTCAATTTTGACTGTCGGTTATAATTTTGAACGACGGTTATGTAACTACTAATGCAACTACCCACTTATTTTTCCATCAAACCACTCATGTTTCAGTTGTTTCTATGCAACTATACCCTTTTTTCTCCAATTTTTCTATTTTTATTTTATCCAACTTATCTTATGGAAAGAGTAATTTTTTTTAATATGTGATTATTTATTTTACAGTGCAGGAAGATATCGTGCTGAACATGGGTTATTGGGCTAGTTCATAATTATAGTAGTAAGTTGGGCTTCTTATGAGCCAAGTTAAACCTAAATCTACCGATTTTGCACTTGTCCCACACTCAATGGTTGCTGATAAGTCCTTAAAAATGCATAACTTCCTCATCATTTTAGAGTAATTAAGGACTTAATCATCAAATCATGCACCATTTTAGTAAAAAATCATGATTTATGTTTATGGGCATCAAAGTTTGAATTCGAGTCAAAATTCATAGAAAAATCGCATTTTCACATAAAATCATAAATTTCTCTATTTCTTGGCATTGAAAGTCACAAATTTCTCATTACTTTTTATTCTGATGAATTGTTGTTGCGCCATTGATTTAATTAAGGAAAACTTGATAAAATGATGATATCTTATGCATTTATTTAGTGTGAATTGGGGCCCACATCTTGCAATATTCTTTTCCTACATAAATAGATAATTCTTTGATCATTGATTATATTATTTGTATTTTTGTAAGAAAGTCAAATTTCTTGGGGCCCGCGGAAGAGAATTGATGAATCAAATGCACCATGGGACCCACCTTCCTTGGGCATGAATTCTAAGGAAGGGGCGGCTAAGGGAGGGTCCGCTCTCATATGCAAGAAAAAAAAAGATTTAATCTCTTGAAGATAAGTTCCAAATTTGCGGACCATGTGATGTGAGGTGTCCCTCTCTACTCTCCAACAAATATTGCTTACATGTCATGATGGATGGCTAAGATTTAATTCAAGCCAAACAAAGAAGAAAAAGTTTTGCAAAAGAAAATCAAGCCAAGGAGAGGACGTCCATGCATTTTGTTTCAAGAATCACACACCCCAAGTGGGGTCCACATGCATTAAAAAATTGCACATCAAATCTAATTTTCAGATTTGAAATTTATTTGGAAGAGAAGTGGGGCCAAGTGGAGGAATGGGAAACTACCAAATGAGTTTTAATATTTTAAGGAAGGGTGCACAAAGAGATTTCATGAGAGAATCTAGGAAGATAGGCCTCAAATTTTGAAAGTTTGCAACCCAAGATTCTTCCAAAGATGGAGTTGCATGTCCAACACCTCCAAAGGAGATAAAACACGTCCAAAAAGGGGGCTGGCCATATTGTTTCAAAATTTAAATTAAATCTAAAGTGGGCCCAAGAGAGGAAGTTGCATGAGACATAAAGAATCCTATTTTTAATAGGATTATGTGCCAAGAAGATCCCCTGGAAACTCTCTCAAAACCCTCCTAATCCTAATCCAACTTGGACCCCACACTACTAATCATTACCCAAATCAAAACCTTGCAAGCCAAGTCATCAAAAATACATAAAAAGAGCAAAAAAAAAAAACAAAAAAAGGGCTGCAGATGCGTTCCCATATCCCCAATTCCTCTTGGACGACCAGCAACCCAAATCCCCCCTTTTCCATTAATTTTTCTCCATCTCATCTCCTTCCATCACAATTTCATCCAAGGCCTTCCCTAAGGCACACCACCACTTAGATTTCTACGCCACTGCCGTTGCTACACCATTGGACCAACCATTCATCATCTTCCCTTGCTTGGATTTCAGTTCGCGAAACGAGAGCCGGTTGGATCGTCGTTCAAGACCGCGAGTCCCTCTCCTCCGTTTAGTGTTACATGTGTCTAGGGTAAGGTTGGATGCGCTTTATTTTAATTCAAATAATTTTATAATGGTTTTTTTTTCTTGTAATGAGTCTTTCATTAATAAATCAAGTTTATGGGGGTCTTGGTCTTCACCAATGGGTCAACATCGAATTTTTGTGCATAGTGACACACTACAAGAAATTTGGAGTTTAAGGACGACACAAATTTGTCCCAAAATGTACATATTTCGTCACTGAAACTAATTGAGACGAAAAATTTTCGTCACCCGTTTTGTTGCGAAAGCCTTGTTGCTAAAAGGTATTGGAGACGAAAAAAAATTCGTCATTAAAAAAGATAAATTTGTGACGATTTTTTTTGTCTCCAATACACTCTGTTGAAAACATACTTGTAAGTACTTTTTTTTCGTCTCCAATACACTCTGTTGGAAACATACTTGTAAGCAATTAGTGACAAAATATTTTGTCATTAAAGGAAGAAATTAGAGACGAAAATTTTTTGTCATCTCCGCCCAACTCAAGAACTTCCCAGGAGGTCACCCATCCTAGTACTGCTCCTGCCCGAGCACCCTTAACTTCAGAGTTCTTACGATTTTCTGAGTCACACGGTTTTAGAAGTTCTCATGCTAAGTTAATACGGGATTTGACTTATAAGCCAATGGTCAAGACTTGGATATTTCCGATGCGGGCTAACGGAGACTCATCGTTTGAAGCTCGTGGTTCACACGCTACGCCCCGTGGTTAAGGGTACCGCGCGGACCAATATCTCACATTCTCCCCCACTAGAAATGGAGCCGTCATCGGCTCTGATACCAACTGTCACAGCCCCACCCAACTCAGCATGAAATTGCCCGCTTTGGCCCACGTGCACACGATTGTCCGCTTTGGCCTACGTGCACGCGCGAGGACTTCCTAGGAGGTCATCCATCCTAGTACTGCTCTTCCCCGAGTACCCTTAACTTCTGAGTTCTTACGATTTCCGGGGCCACACGGTTTTAAAAAGTCTCATGCTAAGTTAATATGGGGTTTGACTTATAAGCCCATGGTGAGGACTTGGATATTTCCGATGCGGGCTAACGGAGACTCGCCGTTTGAAGCCTGTGGTTGACACGCTACGCCCCGTGGTTAAGGGTACTGTCCGAACCAAGATCTCACATTCTCCCCCACTAGAAATAGAGCCGTCATCGGCTCTGATACCAACTGTCATAGCCCCGCCCAACTCAACATGAAATTGTCCGCTTTGGCACACGTGCACGCGCGAGGACTTCCCAGGGGGTCACCCATCCTAGTACTGCTCTCACTCGAGCACGCTTAACTTCGGATCGTTCTTACGATTTCCGGGGATGCACGGTTTTTAAAAGCCTCATGCTAAGTTAATACGGGGTTTGACTTATAAGCCCAAGGTCAGGACTTGGATATTTCTGATGCGGGCTAACGGAGACTCACCGTTTGAAGCCCGTGGTTGACACGCTATGCCCGTGGTTAAGGGTACCGTCCGGACCAAGTTCTCACAGTAGCAGAGACTGAGAGAGGTAGATGTACCTGGCGGTGGCGGACTCCTGGATGGAGGATGATGGGCATAGATGATGGTGATTTGTGATGGTGGCTGCGCCTGGGAGTTTTAGGCGAGAGAGACTGAGAGAAGTAGAGATGAGAGGGATCAATGATCAAGGATGGGTCTGCAGTGCGTGTGTTGATGGAGGGTGATGATGATTGATGGGGGCCAATGGGCCATGGGGCTGTTGCCTGAGACGATGGGTGAGAGATGTTGGAAAAGGGTTTTGAAAAATGGGGAAAAGGGTTCTTCTCTCCTCTTCTGGAAAAGGGTTTTGGAAAAAGGGGAAAAGGGTTTTGAAAATGAGAGACCGAGATAGATGGAGGGACAAAGGGGGAAATGGGTTTTGGAAAAGGGGTGTTGGATTGGGGGGGGGGGGGGGGGGCATTTTAGTCATTTTAAAGGCTTTTCCAAAGCAATACTTGTAAGAGAGGAATAGGCTAAAGTGCGAATTGGCGCCTTATTTTGTTGGCCGAAATATTTTCATTTTTCATAACTTATCCTTATTAGTGACGAATTACGTTCGTCGCAAAAATAAATTATATTTTGTGACAAAAATTTTCGTCTCCAATGAGCTAAAATAATTCGCGCCCGTAAATGAAATTGGCGCCTTATTTTGGTGACAAAATATTTTCGTCTTCCATAACTTCTCCTTATTAGTGACAAATTAAGTTTGTCACAAAAATAAATTATATTTTGTGACAAAAATGTTTGTCTCCAATGAGCTAAAATAATCCGCGCCAAAGGAAATGAAATTAGCGCCTTATTTTGGTGACGAAATATGTTCGTCTTCCATAACTTATCCTTATTGGTAACGAATTACGTTCGTCGCAAAAAAAAAAAAAAAAAAAATTTGTGACAACAATTTTCGTCTCTAATGAGCTAAAAAAATTGGCGCCAACACAAAACAAGTTGGCGCCATATTTTTGTAGACAAAATTTTGTTTTCGTCTCCTATACTTTTGAAAAAAATGAAAACAAACGACAAAATTTATATTTCGTCCTCTTTGGGTGTTCTTTTAAGACAAAAAAAGTTCGTCATCAAATTTTGTCACAATAGCCTAAATTTCTTATAGTGACAGTGCACACTTGGTGCGGTGGTCTTGATTTTTCTTGATGGCATTTAGCAAAGTAACCGTTGTAAAATTTTAGAATTAAAATCCATTTTTTTATTCTTTGATTTGATTTTATTTTATTTTCATTTTTTTGCATCTTCATAATTATTGCAATTGGTTGGACTGACAAATCTTACAGTGAATGCAGTAGTTAGATTAGGTTTCTAAATTAGGATTTTATTTTTCTTTGGTTGTAATTAATTTTATTCAGACTTTTAATTAATTTTTTTATTAAAGTAGGATTTGTGATTTTTATAGATTTTTTTTAGGCTAGAACTAGTTTTTCAATTAGGCAGGTTTTGCGCGATAAATTACACCCTATGGATCGACCTCGTACTTCATCAAGTTATTACTACAATCACGGCCTTGCTCTTAAGGCTTACGATAGTTGTAGATACCAATCATGTACCATAATCATTATAAGCCTTGGTAGACTAATTTGATAAGGATTTTTCTTCTTCTTTTTTTTTTCTTTGTTCGGCCACCGGGAGGGAGTGATACGTTAAACTTGAACACCAAGGGATCGATCCCAAGTCATGTGGGTGAAACTATGATGCCAACACCAAGGTTGCAAATAGGATGGTTACGTGTCGAAATTATATTGGGCCCGGGTCCAAGTCCATATTTAAATAATAGTTCCAGTTTCGACTTGGAACCTATTTTGTTAGTTCTAGACCTAGTTCCAATAGGAGGACGCGGATCTGGTTCAGAAACCGAGACCAACTAGAGGACCAAAATTTACTTCCAAAATCGGTTCTAACTTATTTTCATTTTTTTCTTTTTTCTTCTTAAAATAAAGATACCGTTAAACTTATAACAGTGCATTAAGTCTACTATCGCCAGGATGAAACATAAAAATGTCCACCAAAAATTAATTTTGAGCTACAACTTGCAACATTGAAGACTCATATGCCAGGTCTTGAGTCCACGGGCTAGAATCTGATGGACTTAGAATCGAACCTATTTATTAATCAAAACCAAAAATATGTTCTAAAGCCGGTCTTCTCGTCGGAACCTCCCAGATAATTGGAGAATCACGTGCCCATTGGCATCCCTAGCCAACACCACTCAATCATGAGTATGTTGGCAATTTGATAGGGATTATCTAATACTCTTTCTAATGTAAGTGAGAGATTAAAACACTTCAGAAGGAAAAAAAAGTATTTTTACATAGTTGTTCTAACCTTTGATTTAAGAGGTTTTTTCCTATAGCTTATCTTAGAGATGAGTTTTCCCCCCTTACCAAAAACTCTAATTTTCCCTACACCTTCTCAATATTGGGGGAAATGTTAAAACTACCCAAACCTTTTCCTGAGCATCCTCATTCTTTGGTTTTTACTTTTTCCCCTCTTGGTATGACTTCTATTTTCCTTTTTCTTTATCAAATATTTGGTCATTGCACCCCGTGTAGCCCACCTCGTGTACAATCCACCTTTACCTATTAAAGTGAAACACCATACAATGAATATATTGGTAGCTGTTGTTCATATGATCAAAACTTTAAACAATGAAAGGTGGGGCTCAAATAGGATAAATTAACTATCTCCATTTCTTCTTTTTATACCTTGGTCTTTTTTCCATGATTCGTATATTTTCTGGGTCCTGACATCAAAAATCACATTGATTGATTGATAGTAAGGATGGAAAGCTCATGAAATTTTAGTTAGTTATCTTGCTTAGGGCCAATTTTATTGTATGACCGAGAATAATCCTTAGGAATTATAAGGAACCACTTTACCACTAATATCTTAGCTTGAACATATAACAGGGTTTACTTATTTGCATAGAATCAGATTATCAAGGATTTAAAGAAAACGAATTCATTAATGTTAAAACATGATCTATTAGTATGGATCTGAATTTCTAAGAATTCAAAAGAACCCATTATACCATGAAATATAGGACCCATTAGTTCACATGAAATTGAATTCCTATAAATTCAAAGGAACTTGTTTTACAATAAATTCCCTTCTATTGAGATTTTATAACATGTTTGTTTGCATGAATATAATTCCGAGAAAATCAAACAAACCCATTTTACTATAGATTCTTTATCTTGAAAAAATAACTGTAGATTTTTTATTTTCATCGAATTGATTTCCTAGAAAATAGTGTCGTCATCTTGTCATTTAAAAAATTAACGAAAAAAAATTATAAAGTCATTGACCATTTCTTTCATTTGAAAATAAAGGTCAATCTTGAATTTAGCGTATATTATAATATGGGATAATTGTCAAATTGCTTAGTTCAAAATCTATTGAATGTATTGGAAATTTCCAAACAACAACAATATTGAGATACTTTAAAATTAGAATACTTTATTATGTAATATTTTATTTTTCTAGTATTTAAATATAGAAATATTTTATTTTGTACATATACATTCAATATTCCGTAAGATCTAAAAGAAAAATAAGAAAATGCATATTAGATCACCACTTTTCAATTATATAATAATGCTATATATTTTTATCCAAACCAATTTACACCATTGCATTTTCAACCCACAAATGCAATAATACAAGTTTGAGTGTCTTCATTGACCAAATCCCAACCTATTTACAAGAATGCATTTTTCTTATAATATAGCCCACACTATGGGTATTTTAGTCCTAAAATGGGGTAATTGTAGCTAAGGGGAAATATTCAAACTTTGGTAAGGTGGAGGAAAAATCATCTCTAGAGGTTAGTTATAGGAAAAATCCTCTTGATTTAAAGAGAATGTTCTCCTACGAGCATATTGTATATTACTCATATGCATTCTAGCAAGTGGTACCCACATAAATGCATTTCTATCAATGGGAGGACGGCCGATGGAAAGGTCTCCTTATGGACAAAACGAAGCAAAAAAATCAACCCCATCAGATTATCCTATCCCCTGATTTAATAGGCTTAAAGCTTAATGCCATTTTAACTGTAGATTCTTTTCATATTCAATCCAATAGGGAGTAAAGGTTCAATGAGAGTAAACCTGGCCCTAGTGCTAGATCATGGGACGACAAGAGTATCAAATGGGCCACATTGATCAAAGGTGAGCCCAAGTGGGCCCCATAGAGTTGGATTGCACATGAAGCCTACACATAGGAGTACAATTAATCCTTTGATTTAAGGCCTCAAAGCTTGGTCCAACTAATTAAATTAAAAGTATAGCTAGCATTAAAATGCAAGTTAATCAAATTCACTACTAGTCGAATTCTACTCAATTGGGTTCAATTCTCATTTCCATTAGAATAAAGGATGGAATAGAGATAAGGAGCTTGTTTGGTAACATGTGAGGAATCCTCACACTATCCCTGGAATAAGGATTCCTCACTTAAAATTATAAAGTAGATAATTTCAAATTGAAATTTGTAAATATCGATACATATATCTAAGAAAAAATGGTTTAAATGTGCAAATCTGCAGAAGTGAGGATGTCCAAATATTGGGGGGGGGGGGGGGGGGGGGGGGGGGGGGTTCATATTTGAAAGGTCCAAATCCTTTGAGACTTAAAATTACAAAACATGGCTTTTTCATAACTTCATGGAAAGCAAAAGTCTTTAATTTTCTTGAGGATTTGGTTGCCAAACTTGACCAAGAGGCGTCCCCTACTGAATTTGAAAGGAGTCTAGATCATCTGATTAGAGTCTCCCCAAATGCTTCCTATGAGTGGAAGGAGTGAAACTCCAAAGTAGGGGCCACCAATTGAAAACCCAACACACGCTAAATGAATGCACTCCCTGTGTACCTATAGGAGTTGGTCTCATTGTACGATTAAGCATAGAATTAAGAATATGATTAAGATAATCTTATAATCTTATGCATGTTAATCACATTATAAATCATATACTCAATATTACGGCTGGATCAAGTCAAACATGGTAAAATTTATGGACATCCCCGTTAACAATATAAAGGGAGATCATTCATCTTGAGTGGCTTTGGTTTTCAATTGGGAGGCCCTATTGTGGAGTTTCACTCCTGGACTTACAAGAAGTGTGAGGGAGATACTTTATCTAGACTATCTTAGATGACATGTTCATACAGCATTCACAAGAATGAAATTTAGACTTTCTCTTTTCCACTAATATTTTTTATGCCCCTTTCCCTGTAGAAATACTTCTTTGTTCATTGGTAGAGAATTGCATTGCTTTTATTGCTTTTCATCTACCTCTTGAAAAACTATTTGCTCCAAGTGACTCATAAAGAGTAAAACTTGAAAATGCCTCCTATGCTTGGGCTTTTTTTATTTTGATAGAATTCCTGATGAGAATGTATAATGTTGAGAATTTTTTTATATAGAAAAAGCAGTTGCCACCCTACCATTTAGAAATGCTATGTAACTTTATTAGTCACAAATATATGTTATTAAAGCAGTCTAAATTCTAACCTTCTCATTTGTGAATACTTCTCCTGCCGGTTGGATTTGGGTCCAGCTAGGCCTTTCTTAAAAACCAAAAGCAAAATGAAGAAGTTGGCTTCTTGCAAAGAGGAGGTGTGGGTGTGGCCTCACTTGTCAGTGACAGGCGACAACAATGAATCTGATATGAAAGCCTCAGAGTCCTCACGTGCGGACATATTTACCTTCATCGGCTGTGGACCACATCACAATTGACAAGTGGCAGTAAATGACAAGACTTAGAGGAGGAAACAGGTACGAGTCGCCCGTCCGTCGGAATCTTTGGAGCATGCCGGACGTGGTCCTGAACTCCCGCGTTCAGCGAAGGGGCCCACATTAAATGTTTGACATCAAATGACGTGGAACTGCAATAGCCCTGCACCTAGAGTCCGGCCCATATGCTTGGAGACATTGGGCACGTTCGACAAAGTGACAGGAATCCTCTAGTTAGAGGTTTTCTTTGATACGTTGGAATGAAGCCATCTTCAAAGAGGGTTTCCTAAAAATAGTTCCGAGTTCGGCGGAAGAGGGGAATTATGGAGTTCATGCATTGTGTGATATAATAATCATAAGTTTTTAGTCAATTTCTCATAATCTATGAAATAAGAAGGGTTGATCTTTCACCCCATAGCCAGTTTTGGCTCTTCAGATATTCTGAACCGTTCAGATCGTGCAAAGGGGGCTACACAAATTAAAAAATTAATATTTTAGAGTATGGACATTTTTACAAATATCTCAAAATAGATGATAGATCTACGGTTGAAAGTTGGGCCCTTAGTTGTATTTGGTCTCCTCTAAATTATTTACGGTTTAGATGATGAATTAGAGGCCCACAAAACTCAGAAAAATGAAAAAAGCGTACTGCCAAATAAGGCATATCAACAATCAAAATGGTTTTCTATAGAAAAAAAAAATGCAAAAACCAGTCTCCCCTATATTAACGTTCAGAAGACTGTAGCTCCGCAATTCCGCACTTGCGTGGATTCCGTTGATCCGAGGGGGGGTGTTTGAGTTCTGGAATATTTGCAAACGAAGATTTCTCTCGTCCTCAAAGCACTTTTCCACATTGATACAAATGTGGGTTTTCCACGGGATCGTGGAAAAACAAGAGAAATTTTCTCTGAGAACGTTTACCAAACATGCCCTTTGAGTTGAAATTAGTGCGATTTCAAAATTCTTGTAAAGTAAGTGAAGTGAAGTGTGAAGATACGATTTTTTTTTCCTTTGGGCTAAACTAATCCCTCCGGGCCAACTGAACTACCCATTAGGATTGAAGATACGATTAACTTTTTTTTTTTTCAAGGTGGTGTTTGGTAACGTTACGTTTTACCTTTAATTGACTTGAAACAGTTTCAAACAATTTGTAGACAGTTTGGCGGTTATTTTTATATGTATGTCTCAACTGGAGAATAGATATGAATTGTCTGTTTCATAAAGCAAGAGAAATGGACGGATTTGAAACAGACATTGAAGTTTGAAGCGGATGGACAAGAGAGAATAAAAAAAGATGGATTCAAATCAAAAGGTGTCGAACGAGAAAATATACATTATTCTTTCTTGTCATTTAGTGAAAAAAAAATCATTTTCACTTTTTAAAAAATAAGGAATACATTATTTTTGAAATTCGAAATCTCTTTAATTGACTCACTTTTTTTTTTTTTCTTAAACTGACCATTCACTGCAATTCACTATACAAGTGAGTTATCCTGGATTGTGAGTTTGATGCTAATCTTAAATTATTATATATTAAGCTTGAAGGTTTTGGATCTAATTTTGATTGTCAATTAACCCTCTTTACTAAAAATGTTTTACATTTACTTCATAGAACTACCCACTCATGTCCTTATCTCAACAAACCACCCACTACTGTCCACTTTAACTCCACATCTTCCTTTTTTAAGTCTCTTGCTCCACCCATCTTTTGTACTGCCTTTTTGTCCATTTTTTTTCCATTAATGCTTTCGCAACTTACCTAATAGATGGAAAGATGAACTCCACATAATCTTTCTAATGCAAGAGCTTTTAATTTATAATGCGACCGGATTGTGCACAAGTGGTTGTGCTAGTAATTTTTATTCTTATCATCATACAAACACATTCTTTAGTTGGCAACTGCGGAGACATTGGGAGAGGTGCAGTGCACCTTTTGCATTTGGAGGCCCAAAAAACCCCACACATGTAAATAAATAAATAAAATAAGAGATCTGGGTGGGGCAGATTACCATCATTATATGGCCCGATTGACAACCCCAATTATAATATATTAAGCTGAAAGGTTTTGGATTCAATTTTGATTGACGGTTATGTACCTACTTATGCAATTACTCACTCATTTTTCTATTAAACCACTCATGTTTCAGTTGTTCCTACGTAACTATACCCTTTTTTTGCTTTGATTTCTCTATTACGATTTTATCCAACTTGTCCAGTGGAAAGAGGTATTTTTTTAATATATGTGATTATTTATTTTGCAGTGCAGGGAGCTTATAATATATTAAGCTAGGAGGTTTTTGCCCTTTTTTTCTCTAATTTCTCTATTTCTATTTTATCCAACTTGTCCTATAAAAAGAGGAATTTTTTTTTAATATGTGATTATTTATTTTGCAGTGCAGGGAGATTATAATAAATTAAGTTAGGACTTTTTCGCTTCAATTTTGACCGTCGGTTATAATTCTGAACGACGGTTATGTAACTACTCATGCAACTACCCACTCTTTTTTCCATCAAATCACTTATGTTTCAGTTGTTTCTATGTAACTATACCTTTTTTTTTGCTCCAATTTCTTTGTTTCTATTTTATCTAACTAGTCCTATGGAATGAGGTAAATTTTTTTGATATGTGATTATTTATTTTGCAGTATAGGGAGATATCGTGCTGAGCACAGGTTACTGGACTAGTCTTAATTGTAACAAATCATCCTTGAATTTGAAAGTACCTGTTAAAATTCTCCCCATTGAGGCTTTGGCCCCACACCAACGATGTCCTTCAGCTTGCCTACCAATTGTTTGGAAAAATTTCCCAACAACAAAAAAGAGGTACTCCACATAATCTTTCTAATGTAAGAATTTTTAATTTAGGCTTTGGACCCACACCAACGATGTCCTTCTGTCTGCCTACCAACTGTTTGTAGAAATTTCCCAACAACAAAAAAAGAGGTACTCCACATAATCTTTCTAATGTAAGAAATTTCAATTTATAATGGGCACGGGTGATTGTGCTAGTAATTCTTACTCTTATCATCATACAAACACATCCTTTAGTTGGCAATGCGGAGACATTGTGAGAGTTACACTGCACCTTCTGCATTTGGAGGCCCGAAAAATCCCACATATGTAAATAAATAAAATAGGAGGTTTGGGCTGGGCCAATTACCCTCATTATAGGGCCTGATTGACGACCCCAATCTTAATTGTAACAGACCCTCCTTGAATTTGAAAGTACCTATTAAAATCCTCACCATTGAGGCCTTGGCCCCACGCCAACGATGTCCTTCTCCCTGCCTACCAACTGTTTGTAGAAGTTCCCCAACAACACCATTTGCTACTTTTTTCAGCTGTTTTGTTGTGGGAATTGAAACTGTTTCTCTATAGGATTTAGATTGTTTAGTTGTGGGAATTTGACCTATTTGGTTATGGAAATCTAGCCTGTTTGGTCGTGGGATGGCCATAATTTGATCGAAGGGCTTGACAGAATCCATTTCTATTGGGTGGTATAGATAGTCATCATCGAATTAGGGTCCATAGATCAAGACAAATTTCATTTTATCTTGATCAATATATGATATAGTACATGAGCCTACTCTCAACTCTCAATGGACGGTCGGTTTTGGTTTTATCCACATCATGTGAATTAGACCACACAGTGAACATGCAATGCATCAAGAGTTTTATCCTCTGCTTGAGGATTACTTGTTCATGAGAATGCAAAATATTTGGCTGAACATGAAACCATAACAAGTATGGCCTGAACAATATTCACTGACACATTTACTGATTGGTGTTTTGTACAAGAAATTAATCTAATGGTAGGTTCAAACGATATGAAAATAAATCTTTATAAGGATCTTTCGCGGATGTTACACAAATGTGACGGTCCTTTGGTCAATAAGTTTTAGGTAACAATAGACATTTATTTTTAATTCTATTAAAAGTATCTTTTTTTTTTCATTTCTTTGATTTTGGAATCTATTATCAGTGAGAGTTCCTAGGACCTTTTCTTTTCTGATTTTTCGTACCACTTCTTATATGTATAAGAATATTATCTTCTTATAATTTTAGCAATTTTCACCTTATGTTATTATTAGATTTTTATTTCACACAAAACATAAGTCGTTTTATTAGCTTTCATTTTCCATTTTTTTTATATCATTGACAACAATAAAATCTTAAATACAATCATTACATAAAGGTAACTATACTTCAAAATTTTTGAACCCCTATCATTACTCTTAGGGCTAATTCTTATATGTTATTTTCTTAAGCATATAATGCCCATGCTTTAAGCAAGGGTGCTGCTCAACCTAGTTACTTGCTATAATCATCCTAGCCTTTGCTTAGGGAATTCAAAATTTTCGACCTTTTAATGAAGTTTTGGTTATCTAAATCATACAAATTACATAAGTCTAGTGTATGGATTTAAGGTGTATGGATTTGGGTTAACCATGTGTGGGCTCTGTAAAAGCTTCTGATCTTAAAATTAAAATAGAAAAGTTGATTCTCCCTTGAAATCCATCATATACATACATACATACATACACTAGAATGTAAGAATAGAGAGTCGATGTCAATGCAAGAGAGGTGCTAGTAAAAAATGTAGAACTGCTTTTCTTTTCTTTTTTGTTAGTAGAAAGACATAGCAAAGCCTGAATTAACTTGCGGAATGTGCTGCTGATGACCATTTAGCACGGTCAGTCCGACATTGATTTGTTGTTGTAGTACTAATACTGAGACCATGCCTTGAGAGAAATCGGTTGAGACAAGGAAGTCACCGATTACACCTAGTTCAGGATTCTCACACCACTGGGATAACCCTTGGACTGGTGTTGAGTTTCTCTCATGTCGTCGTCCAACTAACATGAGATTGTATAAATTTTTCATGCGTTGAATGACATTGATGGTATCCACACAATCATTTACCAACTCCACTCTGTAACCCACACGTTCATTTCCTGTACATTTGATCCTAAATATGGCTATAAACTCATCATCCAATAGCCTCATCCGATCATGAACCATATTTCCATCATATGATGAGAGAATACGCACCACATCTAGTCTGACACACCAGTGACCCGCCATGCGTAAACCATAAGATAGCGCCTCACGGTCATCTGCACCACCTATAAATATCACGCAAATGTGATAAAAAGAAGAATTGGTCATGATTGACTTGCAATGGAACTCATGGTCTATCAAAATCCCAACAGAGCAGGGGGCCTCATCAAGTATCTTGGAATTCAGAATCCGTAGAGTTTGGTCTACACTGCCATCAATCCTCCTGTAGAAGGGCATGATGAGGAGCGATGCTTTCTTGTCTAATGCAAGCATGCAGACGTCCTGGTACATAGTTTGGCAAGGAGAGACTGATGTGAACGTTTGGATAGAGAACCATTTTCCATTTCTTTGTTCACAAATTTGAAATGCATTGTTGATTTGTCTAATGTGAGGAGCCATTGAAGATGATGAATTTCGACGAAAATTGTGGGATATCAGCATTGGTGCAGCACGGCCTTCAAGTTCCACTAAGTTGATGTTCCACACAAAAAGCGGACTTTCTCTTGTCGCTTGAGAGGTTTCAAGCAGTTCAATCATAGGTGGTGCGTTGTCTTTGCTACTGATACATGTTACTATGCGTAGTTCTGCATTGGGTTTGGAGTGTTCGATTGTTCTAAGACCATAAGCCATGTATAGCTTTGTGTGCCGATTGAAGAATCTCACTAGTGGTGCTGCAATTGCGGTCATCACCAATATTGCTAGCACCAAATGTGTGTATGATTGGTCACCCAGGAGCTGCACCAAAAAAAAAAAAAAACCCCATAAGTACTAATTCATTTCTTTTATAGTGAGACAAAGGAGAGCTAATATACTTGAAGAAAGAAAAGTGTTAAGTTTAATTAATTCACCTTATACTCATTCGCTTTCACAAGTGACATCAGGTGTGGCAGCTCGCTAAAGTTCATGATGAGGGAAAGTGAGAGGGCATCACGAAGTGGCATCTTAAAATAACGGCAAGACAATACGATCCCCACCGTTTTCGCCATGTATCCAATTATGAGTAACGATTGTAGGTTCATCCAAGATTTCAAATTGTGAATAGCAAACACATCTGTCTTCAAACCAACAGCTGCATACACCAATGGTAAGAAGAATATTTGGACAATGGTCTCAGACTTCTTTACAAGTGCTGCACCCAAAGGTGGCCCCTCTGGCATGGCTAGTCCAAAAAACATAGCCCCAGTCAATGTAGTACCACCAACTATATTATTGATAGATTCAATCACCAGGACTCCCAAGAGGATGGCTATGATGTAGATGTTGTCTACCGGTTCCCCCTCCGGTGTGCGATGGATTACCATAAACAGTAATGGCCGAACGATGAAAAATGTGAAGATTATAATTGCGAGCATGGACACTATGTACCCAACTAAGGCGTAAGGTTGTGAGCTATTTTTCATGACTCCATAGATAAACAGCACCAAGCATTGTACCATACTGTGGTTCATCGATACGGATATTGCAAGTCTGCCAAGCTTTGAGTTGAGAAGTTTGAGCTCAGTGAGGACCGGAATTAGATTCGAAAAGGAACTTAGCGATAATAATACCCCTAAATAAAAATACTTTTGGAACCTTTTTCCTCCCACACTATCGGTAATGAACAAAGCCATGGAGAAAATGGATATGATTAGTGCTAAAGGGAGGATAGCTCCTAGAGTCGCAATAGCTAATGTCTTCCTTCCCCTATTCAGCATCACCTTTGGGTCTTGTTTTACACCAATGATAAAGACGTAGTATATGGCTCCAATTACTGTTCCAATTTTCATTACATTAAGGCTTGTTTGAGGAAACACCACGTTTGAGAAAGTCTCCAAGCGCCCTAAACCTGATGGGCCGACCAATAAACCACCCTGCAAAATTTTTGGAGTAAACATAATCAAAATCAGCCTTGGTAGTCTTCAATGGTGTAACTATCATAAATGTCACATTTTTCTTCCTTACACTATTTACTTACGCGTAAATTGATTGGATAACAATGTTAAATAAACTGAAATAGAGAATTAATTCTGTAAGGAAAAGTAAAGAAAGGAAGGATGAGGTGACTTACAATAACATGAGAAACAAAGGTAGGTTGTTTGAGAGGCTTAAGGATGAATCTGACAATGTTGGTTATGATGATGACCACAGTTACCTGCAACAACAAGAGAGGAATGGAAAATTCTGATGGGTAGAATTTGGAATTGATGATGCCATTGGATGAGACGGTGTTAATGTAACAAACGTCAGGGTAGAGGTCGGATGTGAATGTTCCATTTTTCTGTAGAGGAGATCCTGCAATAAGACGTGTGCTCATGCTTCATATATATATATATATATATATATATATATATATAGAGAGAGAGAGAGAGAGAGAGAGAGAGAGAGAGAGAGAGAGAGAGAGAGAGAGAGAGAGAGAGAGAGAGAGAGAGAGAGAGAGAGATGGATATTGGAGAAACCCCCCTCTGAGAAAACTTTTAAATAAGGCGGGAGTAGACGATGGACATGTGATAAAAAGGCAAGCAGTTTAACTCAATGCTCTGTCATCTTGTTTTTTTGGCCAATTTCATTTTGTTGGACAGTTGAATGCACTAAAAATAAACAAGAGTTAGGCACAGAGGAAATAATCTGTATCATATCAGGAATGTTTCAATCATTTTCTTGGATGTCTTAATTTGGGTCATGGTTGTTTAATTTGGTTTTGTACAGACTGTTGACCCTATTTATGTATTTCTTTTCAACCTTTTAAAGCAGATGCCTTATTTCTTGAAAGAAATTTCAAGTTAAACGTACAACTCCATGAGATAAATAATGTTTCCCTTACAAATGAGAGTAGTTGATAGTCAATTTTTTTTGGGGCACAGGGGAATTTTATTCGGCTTTCTCTTCTGGGCCCATAGGAATTATTCTGGTCCAAAAAACTATGATACCCTGTGTTATAAAGAATAAGATAGTCAAATTTTAAAGTGGATCCTCATAATCACCATGCAATGTTGTCTGCATTACTATAACCATCGTTTGTTACAAATATCATTCTCATGTAGTTTTCTTATTGCTCTAATGTGGCAATTGTGACGTTTTGATTATATATATAATTTATTTTATTACTATTATATAATTGATTGTATTTTAATTAAATTTGAGATTAGTCTAAGTGGGGACCATGTTAAGCTTAGGTTTGGTGAGTTAGGATTGTTAGATAGGTGTCTTGACCCATAGTTAACCCGGGCCCAATTTAGTGGAATAATTCTTCTCAAACCAAAACTCTGATTCTCTTCTAACCCAAACTCTTATCTATTTAGAATCCAAACTCTATGCCCTTTAAAATTTAAGTTATATTGCAACTCTTATTCTTATTCCCTATTTATACACCACCACCACACTCTTTTATCTTCACACACAACTCTCTCTCTTCCAACTTTTCTCTGGGTTACCACATCGGGCTTTCGCAATAAGAATTCTAGACCGTCTCCCTCAACCGCGGACCTCAAGGAAGTACCTAACCATAATTTATAGATTTAATCTTTTGTTCTTCCTTGATTTACGTGTTAATACATGTAGAAGCCCTACTTGTGTTCTTCCTTGATTTGCGTGTTAATGCATGTAGAAGCCCTTCGATGCCCTTGTTACGATGTTTAATGTTTTAATGATATAAATCGGAGATTGGAGGTCACCGCATTGATTTTCTTCTTTTTTTTAGCATTAACCATGAGGCCTTGTTACTGTTTATTGGTTGTGGGAACAGGTGGACTCCATTGATGATTGATTAAGACCGTAGATCCCATAGTGGACCCATGGGCGACCATAGGGATAGCAGACCAGTGTGAGTGGGCCCTGTTAGGTCCACCATCCAACAACCCAAAGGGGGTTGACGGCATGGAAAAGGAAAAAAAAGTTATTTTCGTTTTTGGAGGCTGTGGGGCCCAGGTGGGCCATTAATGGCAATCTGAACCATAGATCTTGTTGAGGGGCCATGGGCGACCATGTTGGTGTAAACTGATCTTGACTCTTGACTAGTGGGACCCACTACCCGAGTGGCCCAGTTTCATTGGGCGTCGAGTTTCATCACAGAAAGAAGTTCTGTGTTGAATGGAGGAAGACGTGTTACTTGTACTTGTAGGAGGAATAAAGGAAGGAAGGAAGGGGGGGAGGCGATTACCTGTAGCCTAGAATTGACATGAATAGAAAATAAAATAAAATAAAAAAGGAAAGAGTGATGGCTAGACACGTTTTGGATGGAGGGTTTTTAACCTGGGAGTTTGGTGGTCTGTGAGTGTATGGGAAAATGTGGGATTTTGTGTGTGGAAGAGATAATGACGTGTGAGTGTGGAGATAGGAGGGAGAACGCTGATCACTAATGATGTCATCCCATGTGACACTGAGTTTGGTTAATTATAGAGTTTGATTAATTATTTACTTGGCCCTTGAATTTTTATAAAAATTTAGTAAAAGACCCTGGTTGTTTTATAAAACTAAATTAGAACCCTTTGGCCTATTTTATAACGAATTGAACTTGGAAAATGTCATAGATGGAATCCTGGAGCTTTTCTAAAATCATAAACTACGATTGTTATTATTAGTTACAAATTAATTTTTAAATTGTATCTTTGGTTTTAATATATTAAAATTATATTTTTATACATTATTAATAAGATCTTTGAACCGAGTAAATACCATCCGGGCAAACGATATCTAACTAACGTGGGGTTTAGTACATCGTATGACCTCGGAGAAATCCTAGTGGATGAGCTTGACCCATCTCTATTGGAAAACCCTTAATTGGGTCTATGCACCATTGATTGAGAAGGGATGCGTTGATCTTTTATCTATTAGAGATTCATGTGGTTGTTTGGTATGAGACCTTATGACCTTGGGATTGGCTTGTGATTATTCCTTGACCTTCGGGTTTGCATACATGACTGAAATTGATGTTGGTTTATTAGTTGCATACCCTATGTTGATTGGATATGGACCGTGATGTGTCTTGGCAATTGATTGAGATATTGTAGAGGTTTATTCGAATGAATTGATCGGTATTCGATTGTGGATTATTGTGCAACCAGCCCTTCACTTTGACTTAGGTTTCTATGTCAGAGCTTTACAGATCATTAGGTCTATTATACTATGATATGAATATATATATATATAAATATATATTGATTGGGTCATATTCAAATGACTGCAGTTGTAATTGGACGGCTGATTACTAATGTGTGTGGACATTGTAATATCCGAATTTCGAAGCGGTTTATCCGGCCTACGATTACGAACCTGTTTATGACTGCCGGCTTTCGAACGGGTTTTCCCGTTTATAGTTAGGGCTGACCACCCAAAACAGTAGCAGTGCTTCTGTGTGATTATTGTATTACTCTATTTGTGTAGATTGGATTTAGGTTATACGTTCTTTTCGTCATTATCGTGGTGTTATTCTCTTATGATCATTACCTGTCATTACTCACATTGATCTTGTATTTTATTTATGAATTATGCTTTCGTACTTGCTGTTTACTTTGTTTATTGGTGCATAGGTACCGACCCCTACGTTGCAGTGGACATGGAGGAGGGTCAAACATTTCAAGTGTTTGAGCCAGTTGATGAACCTGAGTTGAGAGCCGAGGATGGCTACGAAGCCGTCTGATTCCGCGCATTAGATATATGGGTACATCTTAGTCTTTAGTTGATTTAATTCCATAATATATTTTATTTAGTTTTTTTATTTAAGTTATTTTTGGAAACTTTAAACCTTAAATATTCAGTAGTTATGTGTTGGTTTAATTTTGGATATTGATACAAATTGGTTTAATGCTTCCACAAATATTTTATTATGACTCATCATGTTTCAAAATTTTGTTTGTCCATATTTGGGAGCTTGTGTTGTATTAAACACATGAAAATAATTATTTATTCATATTTTTTCCCGTTATCCCTTGGCTTTATTTTGGGGACGTGATAGTTGGTATCGGAGCCAACATGTTTCTCGGAACTTAAAACTAGATAGAAACAATTAGGACGTGGTGAGGATTTTGATCTCGTTAGACATGCTTTACGTGCTAACGGTAAAGTATATAGTGTTGTTTGTTAGAATGTTTTTAGGAATCAACGCTTAACACTCTTTTGCAGGAAATGGCACACCAATAAACTCACTTGCACGATAATAATTGAAGTGGGTCGAACTCTAATGACGAGCGTTTCAATCGACTCTTGGAAGCCTTTATGCAGTCGCAAACTAATCAGATTAAACAACAAAAGAAGGCTGAAGAGGAGCGGGCTGCAGAGAGGCAGCGAGAAAAAGAAGAACGAGCAGCAGAAAGGGCACATGTTGATTTAGATCGGGCAAGTTTTCATGCCCAGATTCTGGAATTGACAAATCGGGCAACTCAGCCAGTGCAAGTAGTTATGACTCCTAAAGAAGTGGACCCAAATGATCTATATGAGAAATTTAGGAAGAGATTTCCTCTAGAATTTCACGGTTCAGAAGACCCCATGATAGTAAATGATTTCATAGAATAGCTTGAGCAGATATTAATTCACAGTTTTTTGTTGCACCCAGAAGCATAAAGTTAGTTTGTCAGCCTACATGTTTCGAGGAATAGCCCTTCAATGGTGGAATTCAGTTAAAATAGTAATCCAAGTAGACACCGTGACAGAAGAAGATGCATGGAAGACGCTCACTAAAGAATTTATGGATAAGTTCATTCCTAAGTATGTCATGGATCAGTGGAAGTTGGATTTTCAGAATCTGAAACAAGGTGATATGTCAGTGCAACAATATGAACAACAGTTTATCAGGTTGGCTAAATATGCTCCTACACTTATTACTCCGGAAGAAGAGAAGATCATGGATTTCCTTGATGGTCTTTCAGCTGACATTTGCTTAACGATCGGGAATAATCAGCGCCCACTATTTCAAGATGTTGTTAAGAGTGCATATTGGGCGGAGGGTGCGCTAAAAAAGAGAGCTATGAAACGACAGACTAAAATACAGCAGAATTAGTTAAGGCAGCTGGCAAGTCAGAACGATCAGAATAACTCAAAGCGAAAGAAATTTCATAGTCCACCCGTAGCCAGTCTGATACTACTTTGTGAGCGGTGTGGAAAGAATCACCTAGCAGAGTAGTGCTACAGACAGTTAAGGGCATGTTTCTACTGTCAGCAAGTTGGACATCGGATGAAAGATTGTCCTAATGGGGGCAGTCAGTTATCAACATCTCAGGCAGCAGGATCTCATGTGCCTTCACAACAACAGTGGAGGACAACACCTTAGTAGGGACCACAACAGACGAGTCAGCAAGCTCCTTGGGTGCCGTAGCAGCAGCAACAACAATTTAGGGCTCCTCAGAATCAACAGTTTAGGGGACAAGCCCCACAATAGCAGAGGTAAGTTCAGGGTCAACAGAGGCAGCAACAAGGAGGTCAACAGATGTCACTTGGGCTAGCGCAAGGACAACAGAACCAACCCCAACAGGGCAGGGTGTATGCTTTTACCCATGAGGGTGCAGATGCTTTGGTGGGCGTCATGGAAGGTACCGTTTTAATCTCAGTGAAGAAGGAATAACCGCATCTCCTTCTAAAGTTATGCTAGTCATTTGGAGGACCAAATGTCCTAAGGGGGAGAGAATGTGACGTTTTGATTATATAAATACTATTTATTTTATTATTTTTATATAATTGATTGAATTTTAATTAAATAGGAGATTAGTCTAAGTGGGGACCACGTTAGGCTTAGGTTTGATGAGTTAGGCTTGTTGGATAGATGTCTTAACCCATAGTTAACCCTGGCCCAATTTAGTCGAATAGTTCTTCTTAAACCAAAACTCTAGTTCTCTTCTAACCCAAACTCCTATCTATTTAGAACCCAAACTCTATGCCCTTTAGAATTTAAGTTATATTACAACTCTTATTCTTATTCTCTATTTATACACCACCACCACACTCTTTTATTTTCACACACAACTCACTCTCTTCCAACCTTTTTGGTTACCACTTTGGGCTTTGGCAATAGGAATTCTAGACCGTCTCCCTCAACTGCGGACCTCAGGCAAGTATGTAATCATAATTTGTAGATTTAATACTTGTGTTCTTCCTTGATTTGTGTATTAATGCATGTAGAAGCCCTTCGATGCCCTTGTTACAATGTTTAATGTTTTAATGTATAAATCGGAGATTGGAGATCATTGCATTGATTTTCTTCTCTCTTTTTTTTTCAGCATTACTGTCGACTCACCAAATAACCCAAAGAGGACCGGACCTGTCACAGGTTCCCGGATGCAAACCGTGAGGCTTTGTTACTATGTATTGGTTGTGGGACCAGGTGGACCCCACTGATGATTGATCAAGACTATAGATCCGGTAGTGGACCCACGGCGACCATAAGGATGGCAGACCTGTGTGAGGTGGGCCCTGTTAGGTCTACCATCCAACGACCTAAAGGGGGTTAACGACATGGGAAAGAAAAAAAGTATTTTCATTTTTGGAGGCTGTGGGCCGGGCCCAGGTGGGCCACTAATGGCAATCTAGACCATAGATCTTGTTGAGGGGCCATGGGCGACCATGGTGGTGGGAACTGATTTTGACTCTTGACCAGTGGGACCCACTATCCAAGTGGCCTAGTTTCTTAGGGCGTCGAGTTTCATCACAGAAAGAAGTTCTGTGTTGAATGGAGGAAGCCGCGTGACTTGTACTTGTAGGAGGAATAAAGAAAGGAAGGAAGGGGGGAAGGTGATGCCCTGTAGCCTGGAATTGACATGAATAAAAATGAGAGGATTTTACCCGAAAAACCCCCTTAAAGTTGTTATAAACTCAAAACATCCTCAAAGTCTTATATAGACCATAATGGTTCACGGGGGCCTGTTTGGTATTTTTTTCACTTTTTTCTCTAAGCGGGGATATCCCCGCTCCCTTTTCCCTTAAACATCCCAAAACCTTTTTCCCATTTTTCATTCTTCTTGCTCTTCTTCTCCCTTCCGGTGATTTCGACCTTCACTCTCTTCAGTGCTCCCAGAGCTTGTCCAGACACCGGCATAACACGTTTTGGATATGAGATCTCCTAAAGGCCCAGCAGAAGGACATTTATACACTATTGTCTTCTCCATCTTCATTTTTCAAATGAGACGTCTCTGACAAACAACACTCGGATAGGCAGGGATATCCCCACCCAACTCAAACATCTTTGACAGATAACACTCCGGTAGGCAGGGATATCCCTGCTCAATTGAGACGTCTCGGATAGACAACACTCGGGTATGCAGGGATATCCCCGCCTACAACACTGTCATGAGTAGGGATATCTCTGCACAATTCCATTGCGTGAGAAGGGATATCACTGTCCAGAATAATATCATTGGCAGGGATATCCCTACTCACAAGATAATGCATGCATGTATATCCCTGCTCAGTTTAGAAGTGAAATGAGTCTCCACAACTCAAGAAGACATGTGGAACCTTTCACATAATTAGACATGTACATTTACCATCAAGTTCCCTGCCAATCACATTTAATATTCTTCCAAAATAGTCTAGCTATTGAATTACCAACCGTCTATACAAATACAATTGTCTATGACTAGAAACCTTATGTACATCCAACTTGACAAAAGTCATGCAAACTAACCATACAAAAAAAAAATGGTGAATCACACAATTTTTACAAGATCTAGGCCCTTTTGAATATGTGGGAGCTTAGCACCCAGGTCCTTTTGAATATCTATATAACTATTTTGACAGTCATTTACATTGTCTTGGTAGGGACATTTATCTTTTCTTTGAAGGTCCAGATGAAAGGGTCATTCCAACCATATGCAACAAAATTTTGAGTGAGCCAATCAACTTGGGGAGTATCAACATAAAAGATTAATATTTTTCCATAATCAACTTCAAAGAATTTTGTATGAAGATAGAAAAATGCACACTTACAAATTCATTGCAAGTAGTTAGAGAATATCACTTGTTGAGCTATGATAAAACTCTCATTTTGCCTCATATGGGTAACCGATTAGCAAACTGAAATGATCGATGTGATGCTTCAAAGATACAAATATTTTATTATCCCTCATATCCATCACATTTGTACCATTCATACCAGAAGCAAGGGGTTCCATTTTGCAACGTCCTTCCTTCCACATACTCTGCATGATTCGGTAAGATATGTTAAGTTCTTTTGACTCATTTGTAGTTCATAAATAGTTATCATATACAATTAGCTTATAGCCCAATGCTAGATGAAACAATGTTGTTTTTGTCCAAAGCCAAAATTTTAACTGAAATATTTTGGAAGGTATACCATTTTAGATATGTAATTGAAATGAAGTATTTTGGCTGAAATGAAATCATGACAACATTAACCACATATGGGCTTTGTAGAAAGACCTCACCTTTAGTTCTCTTAGTTTTTATACTTTATGTGAATTTTCATTGCCCTCAATGACCATTCCTCAAATATATTAGAAACAATGAGATTTGTGGTGCTTCCGAAGACAAGAAACAATCCCAGAAGTTGGGAAGTGAATATCAATGCACTTTTTCCATTTTTTCTGATCTATAATCTTTTTACTTTTCAAAATGAATAACCATTTAGAATCCATTCATACCAATTCCATGGAAGCCTTATCCTACTTATCACGGATTAGCTTTATGAGTTTATTTTCCCACTCATTCCACCAATTCCACTCATCCATTAAGGGGCATGGGCTCTCAACCTCCATGATCTTGCATGCCACTTTAGAATACTTCGTTCCTCATTTCTCATCCTTATCCCAGTCCACTTCAACTCTTCATATAGAGGATCGTTTTCAGTCTTTTGGCAAGTCAAACATTTAATAAGAGGGAAAAATCTTGCAAAAAACAGGGGCAAAAGAGAGTAGTGGGGGATCAAGATTGTCACTCTTACAGCCCATTTCCAAAAGGCCCCATTTCACATTTGGTACACATAGGGTTTCATGACATGAAAATGAAGTATTTCATTCAATAATTAAGATAATCTTTTGGCCTTTTAAATGTCATATAAACTGCAAAATCTACTCTATCAAAAAAATTTGTGCAACGATTTCATCTATAAAGCGTGGATTGAATTACAACTATGAAAGAGGAATAACAAATCTACTGTGCAATCAAGCGAAAATCACAAAAATCACAATGCATCCATGCTTTTACTATTGCTTACCTTCATGTGGAGATGCAATATCATATCAATAGGAGGTTGGGGAATGAGAGAAAAATGAAAAACCAACTTATATCATAGCTTGGGCGACGACGATGAATAAGATGATAGTGTATAAACGCTCCTCTGCTAGGCTTTCAAGAGTTCTCATATCCAAAACGTGTTCTACCGGTGTTTAGACAAGCTCTGGGACCACTGCAGTAGGAAAAGATCGGAATCGCTAGAAGGGAGAAGAAGAGGAAGAAGAAAAGGGAAAGGGGGAAATGGATTTTGGGATGTTTTAAAGGAAAAGGGAGTGGGGATATCCCCACTGAGAGAAAAAAGTAAAAGAAATACCAAGCAGGGCTCGTGTGACCACTATGGTCTTTACAAGACTTTAAAGACGTTTCGAGTTTATAACAACTTTAAGGGGATTTTTCCGGGTAAATCCTCTAGAAATAAAATAAAATAAAAAGGGGAAAGAGTGATGGTTGGACAAGTTTTGGATGGAGGGTTTTTAACCTGGGCACCTTCTTTAATTAGGAGTTTGGGGGTCTGTGAGTGTATGGGAAAATGTAGGATTTTGTGTGTGGAAGAGATGACGTGTTGGCGTGCGCTAGGAGGGAGAATGGTGATGACTAATGATGTCATCTCATGTGACATTGAGTTTGGTTAATTATTTACTTGGCCCTTGAATTTTTGGAAATTTGGTAAAAGACCCTGGTTGTTTTATAAAACTACATTAGAACTCTTTGGCCTATTTTATAAAGAATTGAACTTGGAAAATGTCATAGATGGAATCCTCGAGTTTTCTAAATTCATAAACTAAGATTGTTATTATTAGTTACAAATTAAATTTTAAATTGTGTCTTTGATTTTAATATATTAAAATTATATTTTTATACCTTACTAATTGGATCTTTGGACCGAGTAAATACCGTCCGGGTAAACCCTTAACTGGGTCTATGCACCATTGACCTTGGGCAAACGGTATCTTACTAACCTGGGGTTTAGTACTCCGTATGACCTCGGAGAAATCCTAGTGGATTTGAGCTTAACCCATCTCTATTGGAAAACCCTTAATTGGGTCTATGCACCATTGATTGAGAAGGGATGCGTTGATCTTTTATCTATTAGAGATTCATGTGGTTGTCAGGTATGAGACCTTATGACCTTGGGATTGGCTTGTGATTATTCCTTGACCTTCGGGTTTGCATACATGACTGAGATTGATGTTGGTTTATTAGTTGCATACCCTATGTTGATTGGATATGGACCGTGATGTGACTTGGCAATTGATTGAGATGTTGTAGAGGTTTATTCGAATGAATTGATCGGTATTTGATTGTGGATTATTGTGCAGTCAGCCCTTCACTTTGACTTAGGTTTATGTGTTAGAGCTTTACAGATCATTAGGTCTATTATACTATGATATGTATATATATATATATGTATATTGATTGGGTCATATTCGAATGACTGTAGTTGTAATTGGACGGCTTATCACCGATGTGTGCGGACATTGTAATATCCAAATTTCGAACCGGTTTTTCGGCCTACGCTTACGAACCTGTTTATGACCGCCGGCCTTCGAACGAGTTTTCCCGCTTTATAGTTAAGGCTGACCACCCAAAACAGTAGCAGTGTTTCTGTGCGATTATTGTATTGCTCTATTTGTGTAGATTAGATTTAGGTTATACATTCTTTTCGTCATTATTGTGATGTTATTCTCTTATGATTATTACCTGTCTTTACTCACATTGATCTTGTGTTTTATTTATGAATTATGCTTTCGTACTTGCTGCTTACTTTGTTTATTGGTGCATAGTTACCGACCCCTACCTTGCCGTGTAGATGGAGGAGGGTCAAACGTTTCAAGCATTTGAGCCAGTTGATGAACCTTTGTGGAGAGTCGGAGATGGCTACGGAGCCGTCTGATTCCGCGCATTAGATATCGGTACATCTTATAGTCTTTAGTTGATTTAATTCCATAATATATTTTATTTAGTTGTTTTATTTAAGTTATTTTTGGAAACTTTAAACCTTAAACATTCAATAGTTATGTGTTGGTTTAATTTTGGATATTGATACCAATTGGTTTAATGCTTCCGCAAAGATTTTATTATGACTCATCATGTTTTAAAATTTTGTGGATCCATATTTGGGAGCTTGTGTTGTAATAAACACAGGAAAATAATTATTTATTCATATTTTTCACGTTATCCCTTGGCTGTATTTTGGGGACGTGAAAGCAATATTCTTAAATTCGTAATTTTTTGATATATTATAGTGAAGACCAAAGAAATTAAAAATAATAAAATAATATTTTTTAAATGAATGTGGCTAAAAATGACACTACTTTATCGTACCTTTTATTATAAAAATATTGGGTTTATTAAAATGTAGTGATATTACTATGGAAAATATCATTTATTGATAATGTCACAACCCACTAATCTATGTGAATTAGAACTCACTCAAATTCGACATTCATTTAAATTTTGTATACCCTTAGCTTAATCATGTAAATTTGGCACCTATCCAACTTCATTTTACCTCTAGGATTTTGAAAATTTTGAAGCATCTTCCTTGATATGATAGACAACCTTCACCTAGAGTAGGTCGTAGAGACCTTTCAAACACCGTAATCCTCAATGACAGTAGTGGTGGAACATGGGAATTATTCTTATACCTTAAAAGCTAAATAGAGGTTTGGAAAAAAAGGGTAAGAGCTAACTTTTCCTTGCTCCACATCAGGATCGTTATCCCATATCAGCAATGTGATCCTTTTTATCTCCTTAAAACCTCCACCCAACGCCTCTTGATACTTTTGAAAGAATCGTCTCCAACTTTTATTCATTATTTAAAACGCCTCTCACTAACGCATCTCCTTAAACCCAAATAAAAGAAACAGAAGAAACCCCTTCCTTTTTCTCAAAGTCTCTCTCTCATACTCCTCCTTTCCTTTAAAATGCATTCACCCCTACCCACGAATGCCTATGTTCAAATCAGTGACCATGGGAAGAATATATACACTCCAATCAAGATTGTGTTTACTATCAAATTTATAATATTTAGACCCTTGCTTTTATTCTTACAACAGGAGGCCCGATATTTGAGTATTTGAGGTGCATGCATGTGTGCGGAAGCATGAAACGCTGCAATTGACAACAAATCAACAAGACACACTAAAAAAAGAGAAAATCAGACACACAAATTAATATGGTTTGGCAAGATTGCCTGCGTCCACGGGAAAGAAACTCGACTTTCTTTTAGGTTCTCCACTTTGTCTTGCACACATGTACACCCACTCGGTCTAGGATTACATATTACATCAATATATAATCCACAATTTCTTAGCCCCTAAGAAATCATTTCTTAGCCCCTAAGAAAGCCCCGATACAATTACCAAATACCCATGACCCTGAACCCACTTGGTCTAGACCCTTTGCCAACAGTCTCCCCCTCTAGACCATATGTAAGACGCTCCTGATTCCCCTTACTGGGAGTTCAATACTGCCAACTCTGAACACAACTCCAACTTTTCCTTATAAACTATCTTTGTCATTACGTCAGAGGGATTTTTGTCAATGTGAGTCTTATAAAAACTCATGAGATTCTTATCATTGACCTCATGAATCCAATGGTATCTCACATCAACATGCTTCGTGCAAGCATGGTATATAGCATTCTTGCTAAGATCCTTAGCACTCTGACTATCACAATAGTCTACATACTCTCCTTGCATCATCAAATCGGGTTTTTGAAAAAAAAAAAAAACAGAAAAAAAAACCTCTTCAACAAAAGCATCTCCTTCCTTGATTCATTAGCAACTATGTGTTTTCTACTTCGTTTATAGACAATGTTGTGAACTTTTGCAACTCAAACTACGGGAAATAACCCCCCCTGTAAAAGTGAACAAATACTTAGAAGTCGACAACCTACGATCAAGATTTCCTACAAAATCAGCATCTTTCAAACCTTCCAACACTAGTTTCGAGCCTCTAAAACACAGGCACAACTTGGAAGTACCTCTCAAATACCTGAATAACCACTTTACTATTCGTGAGAACCACTTTACTGCTTTTCAATGCTCTTTCTTAGGGTTAAAAAGAAATCTACTGACTAAAACCCACTACTTGAGCAATATCTAACTGTGTACATACCATGCCATACATTAGAGTCCCTACGTCAAGGAGTATGGAACGGATGTCATCCATTCATTTCTTCATCTGTTGTAGAATATAAGCTTTAACTGGGTTTGAAGTGATTGGCTAGGGGTATGCTAACTACCTTAGCATCTTTCATATAGAACCTTGCTAGCATCTGTTTAACATATTTCTCCTATGACAACTATAGCTTCTTGCCATTCCTATCATGACATATGTGCATCCCAATATCTGTTGTACAGGGTTCAAGTCTTTCATGTCAAAAGTCTATGACATCTCCTCTTTTTAATTTGTCGACTATCTTACCATCATGTTCAACTATCAACATATTATCTACATACAAAAGAAATATAATAAATTTGCTTTCAACAAACTTACAAACATAGGCACAGTGATCTTCAGTTATCCTCCGGTACTTATGACTTACCATGAATGAATAAATTTCTTATACCACTATCTCGGTGCTTGCCTCAACCCATAGAGACTTTTCTTTAACCTGTAAATTAATTGTTCTTTTCCTTCTATCTCAAATCCCTCCGGTTGAGTCATGCAGATCTCTTCTTTTAAATTATCATGAAGAAGCGCAATCTTCACATCTATCTGTTCAAACTCAAGCTCCATGCTTTTGTTAGACCCAAGACAACTCTAATAGTAGTCCTTCACAAGTGGAGAGAATTTCTCATCGAATTCAATTTCATTTCTTTGCGTAAAGCCTTTAACCACTAACGCTTTGTGCTTCACTGGTTTCCCATTGTCGTTTTTCTTTAGCTTGAACACCCATTTGTTTTCAAGACTTTCCTTCCTTTAGGAAGTTGTACCAGCTAATATGTGTTGATCTTCTTCAAAGTCTTTGCTTTTTGGAAGCTCTTCGGCTCCCTCTTATTAGTAAGCAAAGTATAATAAGATACATGATACTTTGTTGATGGTCAACGCTCGTGAGTAGACCACCTAACCAAAGATTTTGTGGTTTTTGACTGAGGAGACTACTTCCCCTACTCAACACCCTCTTCACATGACAACCCTTGTGCCTCGTAATGACTCAGACCATCCTATCCACCTTCTCCACCTCTAGTCTTCACTAGAGACAGAAGGTGTGTCATATCATTCACTCCATCAACTTTTTCCTTAGACTTATCAGTCTTTTCAACATCTCCAAAAAAATGGTCCTCATGAGAAATCACATCCCTATTTCTGAAATTCTTCTCTTCCTTGGGTCGCATCACCTATAGCCAAACTCTTCTCCATCATAGACAACAAAGATGCAAGGTGCTGCTTTATCCAACTTTGATCATTGTTCCTTTGGTACATGTGTAACAACCTTGCACCCCAATACCTTCAAATGAGAATAGAAAGTACTTTTTTCTTTTCATATCCGCTCTGTAGGCAAAAAACCAATACAAAGTAAATCAGAAGCCAGTACAACTGGAGGAGAGGAAGAACAAGAGGCTCAACAGGAGCCCACAAGCCTTGCACATGGAAGAACAAAGAGAGCCATCAAACCACCTCAGAGGTATGGATGGGATGAGGATGAAGTCCATTTTGCTCTTATCACCAACAGTGGTGATCCAATCATATTTCAAGAAGTTAAGAAAAGCAGTGAAGGGAAGGTTGGATGGGTGCTAAGATGGATGAGATGAAATCTCTCTAGAAGAACTCTGTCTGGGAGTTAGTTCCAAAACCCATAGATAGGAAACCAGTAGGCTGCAAATGGATGTTTCAGAAAAAGGAAGTAATGCAAGGGAATGAGACACCAAGGTTCAAGGCACGTCTAGTCGCAAAGGGGTACTCACAGGAAGAAAGGGTTGACTATGATGAAATATTTTTCCCAATTGTGAAGTATACATCGATCATGGTGTTATTGGCTTTGGTAGCATAGTTCAACATGGAGCTTGAACAGTTAGATGTAAATACAACTTTCCTTTATGGTGACTTGGAGGAAACAATTTACGTGGAGCAACTTGAAGGATTCAGAGAAGCCAGAAAAGAAGACTATGTAAATTAAAGAAATCATTGTGCAGGTCGAAACAATCTACAAGACAATGGTACAATCACTTCGAATCCTACATGTTGCAGATTGGCTACCAGCGATGTGAGTATGATTATTGTGTTTATTTCAAAGTGCTTGTTGATGATTCTTTCATTGTTTTGCTACTTTATGTGGATGACATGATCATTGCATATAAGAATATATCAAAGATAAAAGAATTGAAATCTCAATTGAGAAAGGGATTTGACATGAAAGACCTTGCGGCAGCTACAAAGATGTTGGGCATGGAAATTAGGAGGGATAGTAAGGCTGGAAAGCTGTGGTTATCATAGAAAAAATACATCTCAAAGGAAGTTGAGAAATTCAATATGCAAACTGCCAAACTTGTGTCTAATCCACTTGTAAGTCAATTTAGTTTGAGTGCCAAACAACATCCAAGTACGGACAAAGAAATTGAAGAAACGTCTAAGATACCATATGCCAATGTGGTGGGATGTTGAATGTATGTCATGGTTTCCACAAGACCAGATATTGCTCAAACAGTTGGTGTGGTGAGTAAGTACATGGCGAATCCAGGGAAAGAACATTGGAATGATGTAAAGGGATGATGGGATACTTGAAGGGCACCAAAGGCTTGTGAACAATTTTTGAAAGAAAACAAGGGTCAGAAAGTTTAGTAGGGTATGTAGATTCCGATTTTGTTGTGGGTTTAGAGAAGAGAAGATCCACCAGTACAGGTTATGTTTACACGCTTGCTAGCGGACCGATAAGCTAGAGATCAGTGCTTCAATCTACATCAGCATCATCCACTACAGAATACACGATAGTTACATAGGCTTTTAAGGAAGCAATTTGGTTGAGAGGATTGGTAAATGAAATAGAGATTAAGTGGGAATAAATTTCGTTACACTGTAACAGTCAGAGCGCCATATGTTTGACGAAGAATCGGGTATATTATGCCAGGACAAAGAACATTGTTGTTATATATCACAGGATTCGAGATTGGGTTGCTACATGTGAGGTCTTTATTCAGAAGATTCACACGGATAAAAATACAACTAACATGCTTACCAAGCCAGTTACTACGGAGAAGTTCAGGCATTGCCTGGACTTGGGCCATCTCTACAATTGTTAGAGATTGAAGGTGCTCCTTATATTTAGTAAGGTGCAGATATGGTGGGAGGGCGTTCCCACAAGGTACATGTGTTTATAAACACACATCAACATTTCTTCAAAGGGTTGGACATTTTTTGCCAAGGTGGAGATTGTTGGATTTGGCTCAAAATGTCCAACGGGCCTAATAAGTGGTTTACTTGAGGCCCAATCAGTTAGGGCCAGTTCCTTATAAATACTCTTTGGGTTATTCTTTATAAGAAAGCAAGAAAGGGAACACAGAGAGTAGTGTAACGGGAGAGGCTATGAGAGCGAGATTGAGATTTGTGGGGAAATAGTAGGCTAAGTGTTAGAGGCAGTGGCGGACCCAGGATTTTTGCTTAAAGGGGGCTAATGATGGTCACTTTAAAAAATTAATCACGATTTTGTTATACTTTCTTCACGTTAACTATGACAAAAGAGAAAATATATTGCATTTAATTAAGAGATAATCTTTGTCACTCTTGCACTAAGTACACATTTGCCAAACTTTGGTTGAGCCCAAACTAACCTCCATTGGCCCAAACTGATCAAATTTTAAACTTAGGTTAATAGATTTAGGTTTTGGTTGTTGCCTAAAAATTCAAACAAATTCAATTCTTGTTGGGTTTAAGTTAGATTCATGTTAGCCATTTGGGAACATTAGTTAGGCCAGGTTGAACTTAGGTTTTTGTCAATTTTAAGTTTGCCAAAAATTTAATCAAACATGTTTCACCCTTCTCATGTCCACTAATTTAGGCTTTCACAGAATAAATGGAGTTGTACTTTTTCAATGGAGCTAAATGTAAAATCGATGTTATTCTAGATTTCGAAATTAATTAAAAGAAAATATGAGGAAAAAAATTAACCACACGAGAAAGAGGGAAAGATATAGCAAGTAATGATATCATTAACAAAATGAGGAAATTTTCATGTGCACAGTTAGGGACAACATAGCGGGGCCAACTTTATGATCTATCTCAACCATCTGAACACATGGGACCCCCTAAATTATATTGGATCCATTGGATTTTCACTAATCCGAATAGATTGAACCGTGTGATCAATGGTCAATTTTCTTCCTTTAATATAAAGAGGTTAGATTTATGGGCCACGAATGAAGAAGTTAGAGAGGCATGGGATTGACCCCGAGTTTGATATATGGGCTCATCCAAGATGTCTCTTTCCATCCCCCAAGTCCCATGATCAATGGGGCTCTAGGTGGGCCCTATCAAGTTTATCCCTCTTTATATGGTGAGGGATGGATGCACATGAATGTCCCCCCCCCCCCCCCCCCCCCCCCCCCCCCCCCCCCCACACACACACACACTGTAAGAAAGTATGCCCAAAAACCGCCACCATAATTAACATCCATGAAAACAAGTCAACACAATGTACAAAGGAATGTTTTCACTTAAAAAATAAACTGCCCACATTCCACAAGCCAGCCAAATGTTGGAGGTTTAGATCTTACAATCATGGAGTTCTCTTGTGCAACTGGAATCCCCCAGTCACCAAACTTAAAAAACAAGAAAAAAAGAGAATAGTAATTCATATCATATTTACAATGAGTGTGTACAGATATTTATACATCAATGGGTCAATCCCAGATCCTACAATCAAGCTACATATCCTTCATCAATGGGTCAATTCCCAGATCCTACAATCAAGCTATGTATCATTTACTATAGGAAAGAATCATCTACAAAGAGAGAAAGAATCAAGAGAGAATCCGGACATATCGCAACACTCCCCCTCAAGTTGGTGCATAGATGTCACACATGCCCAACTTGCCTAAAAACTTCGAGAACACTCGATTTGAAACTGCTTTGGTAAGAATATTGGCCAACTGATCTTCTGATCGAATCTTAGGCAACTCTACAATCTTATCATCCAACTTCTCCTTAATGAAGAATCTGTCTATCTCCACATGCTTCGTTCGATCATGTTGAACCGGATTATGAGCAATATCACATGCTGCTTTACTGTCACAGTATAAGTAAATTGGTTCCCTAGGCAGACAGCCCAAATCTCTAAAGAGATGTCTCAGCCACAACACCTCACAAACTACAAGTGCCATACCTCGAAATTCAGCCTTTGCACTTGATCGTGCAACAACATCTTGTTTCTTGCTTCTCCATGTAACAAGATTACCTTCAACAAAGGTGAAATAACCTGAAGTAGAACGCCTGTCATCAATTGCTCCAGCCCAATCTGCATCAGTATATGCATTCACACTTTGATAATCTTCATTTTTAGTGAATAAAATTCCTTTTCCAGGAGCAGACTTTAGATATCTCAAAATGCGCATAACTGCATTCATATGTTGCTCACCAGGATTATGCATAAACTAGCTAACAATACTCAAGGCATAGGCAAGGTCTGGTCTTGTGTGTGCTAAGTACATCAATCTTCCTACGAGTCTCTAGTATCTCCCCTTATCAACCGGTACCTGATTAGACTCAACACATAACTTCAGTCCTTCTTCTACTGGTGTATCAATAGGTTGACATGCTGACATACCAGTTTCCTGTAACAAGTCTAAGGCATATTTCCTTTGAGTCAGAAAAATCCCTTTATTAGATCGAGACACTTCAATCCCAAGGAAATATTTCAAGGAGCCGAGGTCTTTCATTTCGAATTCTCTAGATAAGTAACTTTGTAGAGCCCTCCTTTTTTCGGGATCATTTCCTGTAACCACCATATCATCCACATCTACAATAAGTGCAGTGATCTTACCTTGCTATTTCTTCAAGAATAAAGTGTGATCTGAATTGGTTTGATGATAACCAAAGGCTTTCATAGACTTAGTGAACCTTCCGAACCATGCTCTCGGAGACTGTTTCAACCCATATAGTGCCTTCTTTAGCCTGCACACCTTCTGACTATGCGTTTCTGGTATGATGCATCCTGGTGGGAGTTCCATGTACACTTCTTCAGATAACTCGCCATGTAAAAAGGCGTTCTTCACATCAAACTGTTGTAATGGCCAATCTAAGTTCACAGCAAGAGACAACAGGACTCGTACCGTGTTGATTTTAGCTACAGGTGCAAATGTCTCTGTATAATCGATCCCATAGGTTTGGGTGTACCCTTTCGCTACCAGTCTCGCCTTGAAGCGTTCAATTTCACCATCTGATTTGTACTTCACAGTATAAACCCAGCGGCATCCAACTGGTTTCTTTCCTGGTGGCCGGTTAACAAGTTCCCATGTTTTATTCTCCTGCAAGGATTTCATCTCCTCATTCATAGCGGCTTTCCACCTTGGGTCAGCTAAGGCTTCCTGTACATTATTAGGAATAGATACAGTAGATAATTGATTTACAAATGACTGATTTGATTCTGACAAACGATGGTTAGACACATAGTGACTCATGGGATATTTGACTTTACTAGAAAATTCAGGTTCATATGTGGGTTTAGGGATACCTCTGGTGTGACACTGTGGTAGTTGTCTTCTAGATGGTTCAGGAACATTCTCAGCAAGCGATTGGTTTGGTGTGAGGAATTTGGATGGAGGTGGAGCCATAACTTCAGTTTCTGGATGTTTATCACTACTTGTATCCAATTCAGCCACTTCTTGATTACCAGGTTCAGAGACTTCCCCATTTTCAGAGATGTCCAAGGTACCCATATCAACTTCACCCACTCCTTGGTTGATGGGTTCATAAAGTTCCCCTTCTTCCGGCATATGAATGACTACATCTTCAGAGATGTCTTCATCGTAGTTTAGAGTCTGAATTTCCTTCTGGTACTCCCCCTGAAGTTCAGACTCAGAGGAAAAATACATTGAGTCTTCATGAAAAATGACATCCAAAGTAACAAACATTCATTGGGTTGGAGGATGATAGCATCGGAATCCCTTTTGAGAAGCAGCATAGCCGAGAAAGACACATCGCAACGCTCGAGGAGACAACTTGTTGCGATGATGCTTATGGAGGTGTACAAATGCTACACAACCAAAGACGTGAGGAGGTAAATTTGGGACTGTTGGGGCAACAACTGCTTCAGCAAGAGCCTGAGATGGTGTGTGGAAATCAATTGTACTGGAGGGGACTCGGTTGATCAAAAAAGCCGCAGAGTTAAGTGCTTCGCCCCAATAGGATAATGGCATATGGGCTGCTATCAATGAAGCACGGACAACCTCCAATAAGTGATGATTTTTTATCTCGGCTACCCCATTCTGCTGAGGTGTGTTAGAACAAGTAGTTTGATGAACAATTCTGTGTGCTTCCAGATAGTGCTGAAGTTCAGAACTCAAATATTCGCCTCCATTGTCACTACGAAGAACCTGAACTGGTGCATTGTACTGAGTGTGAATCATGCTATAAAATTTTTGAAATAACAGGTTCACTTCACCTTTAGACTTCATCAAGTACACCCAAGTCATCCTGGTACAATCATCAATAAAAGTAACAAACCAACGTGATCCACCAAAGGTAGTGACTTTGGACGGACCCCAAACATCAGAATGTATGAGCATAAAAGGAACGGGACTTTTATTCAAAGTTAATGGGAATGAAACACGATGGCTTTTTGCCAGTTCACAAACTTCACAGCGGAAACTAGAAACATCAATTTTTGCAAATAAACTAGGAAATAATTTCTTCAGATAACCAAAGGAAGCATGCCCCAGACGTCGATGCCATAACCAGATTTCAGATTTATGCTTTTCCCCCTTAGAACCGTCCACCATTAAAGCTTGACACAGTTTTTTTGAACTCTTTGACACCAAGTCCAAATAGTACAGCTTCCCTCGCCTAATACCACAACCAATCATTTGCCTCGTTCGAATGTCCTTATACACACAATAATCAGGCCAAAAAATCACAACACAAAGTAAGGCAGTGGTGATTTTGGAAACAGATAACAAATTATAATTTAAAGATGGAACAACTAAAACTGAATCTAAGTTTAAAGTATCAGTGAGACTTAAGGACTTTTCTCCAATAACTGAGGCCGAAGAGCCATTGGCAGTGGAAACAGATTTTTGTGAGGATGGTTTAAGGGGTGAGACCTGTCTAGAATCAAATGTCATATGATCCGTAGCACTGGAATCAATTATCCATGCACTATTAGAAATAAGTGTAGACATATTTAAAATCTTACCACTATTACTTGTCGTTGCTGTTATAGCCGAGGTCTGTCCAGCAACACCATTCGTCGTCTTCTTGGAATTCCTCTTCCGTGAATCGCGGCTATGATCCCACCATTCTGGATACCCCACAAGTTCAAAGCAGTGACTCTTGGTGTGACCAGTTTGATTGCAATGAGTGCATTTGTAGGAGGACTTGTTGGAGGATTTATCGGTACCATTAGTGTCCTTAGGCTGGTTTGGAGAAGACCAGTTTTGATTAGACCGGTTTCGAGTCACCATGGCAAAAGCTTCAGTCTTTTCTGGTTCTTCAATCATCGTTGCGTGTCGAACAGATTCACGGCGGACCAATGCATAACATACTTCTAATTAGGGGATAGGGTCCTTTCTCAGGATTTCACCACGGACTTGTTCGAATTCACCATCTAATCCAGCAAGAAAAATATGCACCCTCTGTCGTTGAACCGGTTTTCTGTAAGATTCAACATCGTTCTCACTCTCCAAAATCACCTTATCACGATGATCCAATTCACCAAAGATTTCAGTCAATTCTCCATAATACACAGAAAGTGTTCTACCATTCTGTTTGGCAGAGAAAGCCCTCTGATTCAAGACAAACACCTGCAATTCATTAGCTCCATCATAAAAAACTTTAGAAAAAGCTTTCCAAATATCTCGAGCGGTGGGTAAGCGAATGTATCGCTTCATAATTTCTGGGGACATAGACATCAACAGCCATCGCTTGACCTTTTGATTGTCTGCATACCATTTCTCATACGTATCATCCTTCTCAGACGGAGCCTGAGAATTACCACGGATGAAGGAGAGTTTCTCCTTCTCAGCAATATGCATCTCCGTGATTTGAGACCACAAATCATAGTTTGTTTTATCAAGTACCATCCCTGCCTTGAACGATGAACCTTCGGATTGAATAATAATGGGAGCAGATTTAGTCCCCGATGTTTCCGAATCTGGATTGGCCATAGTTCAATGAAGTGTATAAAGGATTCAAGTTCCACGCTCACAGCAAAGATCGCCCGACGATCCGACGACTAGTATAGTGGCTGGACAATGGGATTCCAAATGATTCTCTTGGGATTACAACGTAACCTTCTTGCTCTGATACCAACTTAAAAAACAAGAAAAAAGGAGAATAGTAATTCATATCATATTTACAATGAGTGTGTACAGATATTTATGCATCAATGGGTCAATCCCAGATCCTACAATCAAGCTACATATCCTTCATCAATGGGTCAATTCCCAGATCCTACAATCAAGCTACGTATCATTTACTATAGGAAAGAATCATCTACAAAGAGAGAAAGAATCAAGAGAGATCATCTACAAAGAGAAAGAATCAAGAGAGAATCCGGACATATCGCAACAACCAACCCTTCATTTCAATCATAAGGATCACTCAAAGATGGCCTTATACTTGAGCCTCACCTTACATTGTGGGAGTTGTGTTTTGTATTCTTGCTGAATGGAGAAATATGTGCGCTTCCTTTACATTTACACCTGTATCACACAGGTAATAGGCTGATTACTGAGACTTTCTTAGATCCTAAAATTCATTTTCCTCAAATTGTGGAGTGATCCCAACAAAATCAAAATATAAGTGACATGAAAAGCATTCTCAAACATTTTATTTTATTACCAGATATGGCTAAAAATTGCTCTTTCTATAAAAATAGATTCAATAGGAATTGATGACAGAGAACATGGAAAGTCTCATGAACGAAGAGAACAGACATCAGTCCCTTGGGTGCTGGTCAATTCCGAGCATGGCCATGGACTCACCCCATGAGCAGCCCCAGTGATGTCTGCACACTTCCAGGGAGACCTTGAACCCCATGAAGAGAAACTGCCAAAGTTAATGCCTGAGAGGCATATCCGAGTGAAAGGTGAGTTCTTCAGGCCTTGAATTGAGCCAGGCTGCTGGACTTTCTCCCCCCACACATTCTTGACTGTGATCCCATCGACGATTGGGAGTGCATTCCGATTGAACATGTCATCGGGATGATCTCCCACATCACCAGCTATCTTAATCCCCTTGCGGACGTTGTACATGTGCACGTCCATCACTGTTATGTTCCTTATGAACCCTCCCCTTCCTATGTTTGTCTTCACATGGATGCCAACACCAGTGTTGAAAAGGTTCACATTTTCTGCAAGAACATTCTGTATCCCGCCAGATGTTTCGCTCCCAATTGCAACTCCAGAAAATGGGGTTGAGCCTGTCAACCGCCGGATGGTGATGCCGTAGCTTGGACGACCATAGGCGATCCCGTACTCATCCCAACCGCTCTTCACAGACACCAAGTCGTCTCCTGTTGCAATGTAGCAGTCTTCTATGCAGACATTGAAGCTAGAGTCTGCATGAAAGCAGGATGCATGTAATTAGCTCAATATGATGTTTTGGTAGATCATAAATGAAGAAGGTATTTTCGGTTGTAGTTGGTACCTGGATCAATACCATCTGTGTTGGGAGAGTCAAAAGGAGCTAAAATGGTGACATATTTTATTACAACATCGCTGTAAGGAAGAAAAAGTGATCAGTTGCCAGTAAATTATCTATACTTGTTTCTTTTTCAACCAAGTTCCATACAATGGCATGACAAAGGCATGTGCGATCTGATACGTCAAACAAGCATAAATCATGTTATGAAATAATAATAACAACAACAACAACGATAATTTGGTCCATAACATGCCTTTTTGTTCCCTTCTCTTTTTTCTTTTCTTGTAAAGGTACATCATGCCTGATTTTCATTAAAGAAAAAATAGAGACTGCTTCTTCGCACCCCTTTCATCCGAGTGACAGAAAACTCCAGTTCTTTGTGTTACTTTATATTAATTAAGTTTATTTTCGTTGATTATAAGAAAAATTCCTTCAAAATCTCTCTGATCTTGAAAAAGTTTATTATTTTTCCTAAAATTTTGTTTTATATGTTCCTTACCTACAATATACAGGATGAATGTTCCAGAAAGGTGAGTCTCTCAGTACAACATTGGAAATGATGATGCCTTTGGAATTCATGAGCTCGATGAGACTTGGTCTGGTGAACTTAAGAGATCTTTGCCTCCACATGTTCCACCAGACACCACCTTGGCCATCAATTGTCCCATTCTCACCTGTGAAACCACAAGCAACAGAACTCAAAGAAGACAGACTGAAGTTCTATAAAGAATTGGAAAACTCGAAGAAGTTCATAACCCTAATGCCTAACAGGAAATGAAATCATGCTCATGAACAAAGAAAGCAAACAAAAAAAGGGAAGCACATGATCATCAGAATGAGAAGTTTTTGACAGTATAATTGAGACATGACTAGAGACAATGGTCCCAGCACAGGGCTAAGATCCTGATTGTTGAGTTTAGTTATGTACATTTTTTTATTTTATTAATGTTTATTGATTGACTTCACATTACTGTTGGAGAAATTAGAAATAAGTTAACTAGAGATATTCAGGTTAGCTTCAATTTTGAATTGTTCTCTTGTATAAATTGAGAAGTTGATCTTAATATAAAGCTACAATGATTTTTTGGAAATGTAGTCTTTTAAGTTTCCACATGCTATCAGAGCCATGGCCTTGCAATCAGGCTGGCCATGGTCCCACCCTTTCACTTCCATAATATATTTTTTTTCTCTTGAAAAAGAAGGAGAAAAAAGTCAAATATCCTTTCCTGTCTATGCATTCATCCAAGCCTCAAATCTCATCATTTTCATAAACGCTCATAATCCTATGCTTATGGAAGAATCATGATTGATCTTATCTAGTGAGCCACCAACACTATGGATTCAAAACGATGAGATGCTACGGTGATTGACTCTACAATCAGAGGGTGATCACCACCATAGCATGATGGTCATTTTTTGCAAGATATCAATAGTTTATTTGTAGATAACAAGGTCTTGTATTTTTATTTTAATGTTAACGATTGAATGATCCTTTCCATTAAATGACCATTCGACTACGAGAGTGTGTTACAGATGTTAGGAATAAGTTCGTTAGAAATATTAGGAATAGTTTGAATTTTGAGTTATTCACTTCCTTGTATAAATTGAGAAGTTTATCATATAAAAAATAAAAAATAAAAAATAAAAAATAAAAAATAAAAATAAAAAAAAACCTATGATGAACTTTAATAAAACGTAGCCTTTCGAGTTTCCACGTTAATTGGCTTGGTTGCAAGCAATGAAACGGTTTCTGCAGATATTATAGAAATATATCTTGCAACTTTGTGACATACAAATATTAGTGGGGTGTAAATCCTTTTTTTTATTTCATTGTTTTCAATATTGTCTCTTTGTCATGTTACTTGCAGCATCTTCTAATGCCTTTTCAATTTCCAAATAAATCAAGCTAAAACAGTGACAGCAAACATGCATGTATGAAGAATCTGAAATTTAAATGATAAGCTTGGGTAATCAAACAAAACACCAATAAGCTGAATGAAGAACTACCTGTGATTATCACATCGCGAAGCCCATCCCCATGAATAAAACTCATGTACCTTCCGCCAGGTCGCTCTCTTCCCCTACCATAAGATGGCAAAGGATCAATTAAGGGCCAGTTCCTTGTATCCTGTGCAGCACAATAAATACCACACAAAAAATGAGCCACAAAGTCAACTCAATCTTTACAGAGTAAAGCCTAAACAGATGAAGCAGCAGAAAAGTTCGGAATAAGGATGTCACTGAAATCCTTGATAAAGGCATTACATTTTGTACCCATGCCAATTTATAGTCGAGCTGTTAGCAGAAACTGGAATGAACTGAGTCTGTTTGGTACAAATTGATGGAGAATACCACTGGGTAATTCTTATAACTTATACATACAAAGATGAGATCCGAGAGTATATTATATACCTAAAATATCGGTATCCCATTATTATTGTGGATTGAATTAACCCTCAACAATATGGACTTATTCAGAGTTCAGACACCCTTAGAAATGATCATAATGCCCATGTTTTGTTGAAACACACTTGGAAATTATAATAATATCCTAGAAAGAATGTGGTGCTTGGCTTTGTACCTCAAAGTTTCTTAAAAATCAAAATGGCCTTATTGTGGTTAGATGGTATGTAAAAAAGCAACTCCATTCAGAGTAGGGAGAGCTGAACATCCAATTTCATGATGACAAAGTAGAAGATCCGCATGACAACAATTTTCCATGTTAATCTCCATTAACCTAGTTGCAGGGTTTAGCAAAAAGCCCAAAATCAAAATAATCCACCAATATACTACAGATGATGGAAAGATTTGCAACAAGAATTTTGAGTCGTGAGAAGAAAAGCATCTTTGCATCCTATGGCAGGAGGGTAGAGAGAGAGGGAGAGGGAGAAAAGAGAAGGTAAAAATGGAAATTGAAAATTTCTATGGGGTGCTACCAAAATGGATTACTAGTTCTATTTAATCAATCAATGCAGCGGAAATAAATCAATCAGACAATATAGAACTAGCTATCTACCAATCACACACCACAAGAAGGCAGACACAATATTTAACGTGGAAACCCTATCTAGGGAGAAAAACCACGAACCAGAAATCAAGAGTTCACGAACAGTTACAAGATATACTCACAAGCTCCTTTACCTCAGTTTGTACCTCGACCTAAGGACTGTAGTTATTCTTGCAAAGAATCCACTGACACGACATCCACCGTGCCCCGTTCTCCTTATTTGATCTCCTTGCACCTTATCAACCAAGATGATCAATCTTCTATAAGAAAAGTAGAAGCAGCAACAACCTTCTAGAGCAGCCCTTCAGAATAGTCTCTCAATGACTCTAGAGAATAACTCTTTCTAAGATTTCTCTGACTCAGATCAATGAGAGTTGTGATGGTGGTGATACCTACTAGGGTTGAGAGAAACACCTTATAAATAGCCCCAAATTCATGCCTTAGACTTAGTGAACAAGTAGGACTCAAACTGGGAAACAGAGTCTCAAAAGGAAACAAGTTCGTATAGAAACTGGAGACTTTCCTGAATCTGCGCACACTGTTCGATCGATCGGACCGTGCATCCGATCGATCGGACCATTCAAATAACTGGATGCCTTTTCTGACCGATCGATCGGTCTGAGGCTCCGATCGATCGGGCCTGGGGAATTTTGCTCGGTCTGCTCTTTTCTTCTATTCTTCACTTCAGCTCTTCCGGCGACACAACCACAGTCCATTCTAAAATAAATTAGAAAATACAATTCAATGGACCCAGTGTAACGCCCCAATTCCGGATACCGATATAATCGTTCGAATACCCGAAGTTGGCGCGCTACTTCCCGGAAAATCCGAGAACTTCCAAGATCGTAGGCCGCAGTGAAGTCCAATTTAAAACTTTTTGAACCATATAATAATAACATTTAAATTTGCGGAAGCACAAGAAATAAGCGGAAGCAATAGGTATCGATATATATTAAGTATGAGCAGAACATTTGTCTAATTAAAAGGATTCAGTGTTAATCAAAGTTTATACATTTTTTATTCTACCCAACTCGCTACAAAATTGTTCTCTCAAAACCCAAAATAAATAGAGTCCCTCAAAACCCATGTAGATACTCCTCGCCCTCCGGCTCGACATCCGTGTCGGCCGGGCCCCATGCGTACTCTCCTGCGACAGGTGCCTCCACTAGGGCTAATGCATCGTCTGGGATCTCGGGATCAAGGCCTAAGCACCAATGAGTGGGTCAGATCTAAAAGATCTGGCAAGTTACAGCATACTACTAACATAGAACATATATATATCGAAGAAAATAGAGACAGGTAATTAAATTAAATGAATAACAAGGTAAAGAACTAAGCAGTTGTGCATTTAAATCATAAGGAATCAGTATAAAGATAAACATCTAAACTACTACAACAAACTGGCACATTCACACGAGCTGGAATACCGCGGGATATTATGCCGCGGCCCTCCCATACTGGACACAGTTGCGGCGGGGAAATCTCATCGGTGCTGGGAATTACTAATCCCGCAAATCATCTCATCAACTCATCATCTCAACACTCTAGACCGGCACGGTATCACACCGTCCATCTTAACCACACAGCTCATCATGATAGCTCCTCAATACTCAACTAGCTCCTACCGGGGGTGATCAGTCCACAGGCTGAGCTTAAATCAGCCGAGTGAATGTTCATGCCGACTCGAGAATAACTCTAAGGTCTGTGTCTGTCTAGACTTTGCCTTGCGTGAACAAGGTCCTATCCAAGTCTCTAAAAGGTCTACACATCTCAATACAGTCTCTGGATCTCATTCAAGGTCCAGGCCCACTCGTTGGATCCATACCAAGGCCCATCAGTACATGGCCTGGTCTAAAACTGTCCATACGATGCAACTAATCCACTTATACTGATAAACAGTTTCATTTCAAACCATATAACTTAACAGTCCAATAAAAACTACCTCTTCCAACTAGGGTTACACATCTCCACACTTAGGCCCATTAAGGGCCCGCCTAGACACAGACACGGGTCAATGTTCTCCGAAATCACACTATCGGGTCACCTCTAGATACCCTAGGTTCAAGCCCTCCATTTATGTTTAATTAATAGTAAACAGCTATTCTAAAGATCTAAGAATGACAGAGTAATAATAATGAAGTATGAACTTCAATGGAGGAGTCAACAGGGAAATCCAACGTTCCAATCTTAGGTAATGGGCCACTTTAGGTTCGGGTCTATCTCCGGTAATTCGATCTCTAAACGAAGTCATTGATGCCAAATATACTGTGTTTGGTGCTTAGGTGGTTACGGGCATCTTTGACAACTCTTAGAGGTCGAATCATCTTAGATTAATAACAAAAACCCTAAACAGTGGTCCCCGCGAGTCAAGGTTGAGCCACACCGTTGACTCGGGCTTAGAACACTGATAAATGCTCATTTGGATGGTCAATGGGCCCCACAACTGGTCATATCTCCTAAATGTTGAAAACTGGAAAATCAGGGTTTTTCAGGTGAACCTGGTGTGTTGTGAGCTCGGTTGATCTCCTGGCCGGGAGGATCAACCGAGTGCACTAACTAATCTGAATCAGGCTTCCTGGACCACTTAATTCGTTTCTAAAGGCTTACAGCGTGTCCGGTCAAACAACCAGGCCTAGGTGATTGACCGCATACTCCTAAAACCTTAGAAAGATTGATGTTCCAGCTTTAAACACTTTCTAAATGTTAATTCTAAGTTTCAGGTTGATTTGGGTGTAAAGTGTCTGAGTTTCGGGTGAAAAACCAACTTTCAGTCATTTCCTGCGAAAATCATGTATACTGGGTCAACCTGGGCTAAGCCGGGTCAACCAAGCTAATTGGAATGGATTTTCTGCAAGAAAATGGCTGAGGGCCAATTTTTCCCTAAAAACTCAGTGGTCTCGGTTGACCAGGATAGGTCCCAGTCGACCCAGACAATAGGAACTCAGTCTGCAGAGAAAAGCTAACTGGGAGCTGAAATTTCCATTTTTCCAGTGTTCTCGGTCGACCCAGACAGGTCTCGGTCGACCTAGAACACTGTCGGTCGAGTCCCGGGCGAGTCTGCAGAAAAAACAACTGAGTGAAGAATTTTTCGTTTTGCAGTGTCGTCGGTCGACCGAGGGGGGGGGGGTCTCGGTCGACCGAGCACACTGCATTTTCAGTCCCGGGTGGATTTCTGCAACTTCTCCGTTTTGACTCCTTTTTCGCCCAAACCACTTCCAAACCTTTCCAAACTTCACCAACACTTTTCTAAACATTAAATAACTCCAAATCCCATCCACTAACACCTTGTGGCCCACTGATCTTCCAAATGGGGGGTGAAAACCCCCATCCATCAGTGACCTTTCATCCAAACAACAAAAATAGAGCTCCAGGTAATTCTAAAAACTGAATTTAATCACTTCTATGAACTGAAACACTGAAATCAAAGGAAACACATATACTCTACATTAACAGTAGGTGCACTTGCCTTTTAGGAAGATTTGTAGAGAGAAAGAGTAAATAGAAGAGAAGATCCAGAGCCCAGTTTCAGCAGAGAAGGAGAAGAAGCCCAGCAGAGTAGCAGCAGTAGCTGCAGTCCTTTGTGGCAAATCCCAGCACCCACAAAAGTGAGGAGAAAGATAAAGCAGGGTTGCAGCAGCTCCTCAGATAATTCCAGCACAACAGGAGCTTGGAGAATGAGAGAGGAAGAAGGGAGAAATGAAGAGAAGCAGCTGCTGTAGCTCTAAGATGGAATGTCCAGCACACAGCCCACACTCAATGGAGAAGAAGGAAGATGGAGTAGCAGCTCTCAAGAAGAACTCAGCACAGCAGTAACTCCCAGCTCAGTAACAGAGTGAGGGACATGAGGGAGAGGAAGGTGGGGTAGTGGCTGCAGCAGTAGTCTTCAAGATGGAATTCTAGCAGCAGAACCAGTCCGGCAGAGTCTCAGTAGTAGTGACTGGGAAGGAGAAATGAAGAGGAAAGAAGAGAGGAAATGGAGAAACAGGTGAAGTAGTTTCAAGGGGAAAAATCCCAGCAACAGTCACAGCAACAAAGCTTAGCTCAAACGTATGAAGGGGATTGAAATGGAAGTTGGGAGTTGCAATGAACAGGGGCTGGAGGTAGTTTTCTTGGGAAGGGGGCTGAGCTTAAGGTTTAGGGTTTTTGGGATAAGAGCCCTTAAATAGATTAGGGGAGGGGTGGTTTAAGACAAGATTAGCCTTAGGGTTTTCATGTGGTTAGGGTTAGGGTTAGGGTAGATTAGGTCTTTTGGCTAGAAGCTTCTAGAAGATGCACTCTCTTAACACTAAACCTACTCTAATTAATTAAATCCACTAATTAGGGCCTACCCCACACTAATTAGCCTAGGATTAACACAAACACCCAACTAATTACAACACTAACTTAACTAAGCTAATCTAACTCTAACTTAGGAAATCTAACTAATCTCTCTATCAACCCCTAATTAGCCCAATTAAATAGTAATTAACAATAATTAGCAAAGATTAGTAGTAATTAGCATAATTAACCAATGATTAGCATAAATTAGAATTAATTAGTCTATAAAAGTAGAAATTCGAGGGCCCACCAAGGGTGGGACCTCACACCCAGAGTTTTGTCCAACCCATGAATTAGCCAATAAAAGTACTAACAATCTCCCCCTTTGGCAATTCATGGACAAAACTTTCTAGAACAATACAAATGATCTACCCAAGAGAAAAACCCAAAATACATTGAATTTAAAAAAACAGCATCCTGTAGATCTTTGCTTGTTTCTCCCCCTGGCTTCAGTATTCTCCCCCTTTTTGTCCATAAGTGACAAACAATTTTGTTCAAGCAGCTTCTGTCAATCTGGATTCTGTAGCTCCCCCTAAATAGACTCCCCCTCAAGATGATCTTCATATCAGCACTGGGATGGGGGCTTGATCTTGTAGATCAGGGGTGATGAAGCTTTGGCACACACACTTGTATTTTCAGATAGTTTAGCATAGTGTGTACCAAGACAGATGGAAGGTCTTCTTTCTTGACCTAGACAGCTTTGGTTTTCATAGGTGACGCTTCCTTCTGCTTTTGGTTTGGAGACTTTCGCAGCTTATTGCAATGGGGTCGAATGTGTCCTTTAATTCCACAGTGATGACAAGTGGGTATGCGTTCAGGACGTGGCACATTCTTCTTCTTAGCAGCTGTAACATGAACAACAGGATTAGTAACAACTGAATTTTGAACAATACAGTTAATACCTTTGGCTTTTGATGTAGATGCCCCGTCAGTGTAGCCAATGCCATGCATGTTATTCTTTACCTTTTGACTGCACATGATGTCATCAAGTTTTTTAGACCCAGCATTCATCCTGTTTAGTGAAGCCTTGCTTGTATCCAACTCAGAAAGAACTATCTTGAGTCTTCCTTGCAAGTCGGTATTTTCAGCTTTCAAGGTCTCCATATCATGATTAATCAAAACACACTTCTGTACTTCAGCAGTCAACATATCTGCCAATTTGTTATTTTCAGCCTCTAAGTGACTCACTTTTGTAAGAGCTTCAGACAATTCAGCTTTTAAAGAAGTATTCTGCTCTTCAGATTCTTTCCAGCTTGTAGCCACTTTTTCATTCATCTTGAGCATCTTCATGGTCTTTGCAAACAATATATGATATTCAACTTGCCAATCATGTTCTGTCTCTGACTCACTAACATCTTGATCAGTCCCTTCATCAGAAACTAATGGAGTAGCAGAAACAGAAGTTGCCATGAATGCCATAAATTTTTCTTTACTAACATCAGGCTTTTCAGACTCAGATTTTTTATCATCTTCCTCAGAAATATCATCATCCCAAGTCAGATTGAAAGCCTTCTTCTTTGGTTTCTTGTTAGCACAATCACTAGCAATGTGTCCATAACCATGACACTCAAAACATTTAATCCCTTTAGAAGTTTTCTTCTTTACAAAATTTTTAGGGACTTTCAGATCACTTTTCTTCCCCTTCATAAAAGCTTGAAATTGCTTCATAAACTCAACAACAACTTGGGGATCAATCTCCTCAGAATCAGAATCATAATCACTAGCAATTTTCTTGTATGATTCTTTGGAGGCTCTCAAAGCAATACCTTTGGATTTTGATTTTTCATTGGTTCTTAGGTTTGCTTCAAAAGTCTGAAGGTTGCCAACTAATTCCTCAACTTTGAGAATATTCAGATTTTTATTCTCTTCTATGGCCACAACCTTTGCATCAAACCTTTCTGGAAGAGACCGCAAAATCTTTTTCACAATTCTATTTTCAGGAATTGGTTCTCCCAAAGTAAATGTATCATTCACAATTGCATTCAGCTTTGAATTAAACTCATCAAAAGTTTCATCATCCTCCATCTTTATGGTTTCAAAAGCTGTATACAATTTCTGGAGTTTCGACTGTTTGACAGTGTCGGTCCCTTCATGCACAGTCTGCAGAATATCCCAAGCTTCTTTTGCAGTAGTGCATGTAGAAATTCTACGAAATTCAGATATGCTAACTCCATTATAAATAGCATTCAAAGCCCTAGAGTTGCAAGTGGCTGCCAATTCTTCATCCTTTGTCCACTGTTCTTCAGATTTAAAACTGGTTACCCCATCAGTAGTGACAGTGGGCAAGGAATAGCCTTTCTCAATAGATTTTCATACTTTCAGATCTATGGCTTTTACAAAGGCAACCATTCTGGCTTTCCAATATGCATAATTAGAACCATCCAGCAAAGGAGGCTTATTGGTTGAAGTGCCTTCTCAGTAGACATCCATTCTTACAAGATATGGATTAACACAGTAAAATAGTGCAACCCGCTCTGATACCAATTGAAAATTTCTATGGGGTGCTACCAGAATGGATTACTAGTTCTATTTAACCAATCAATGCAGCGGAAATAAATCAATCAGACAATATAGAACTAGCTATCTACCAATCACACACCATAAGAAGGCAGACACAATATTTAACGTGGAAACCCTATCCAGGGAGAAAAACCACGAACCAGAAATCAAGAGTTCACGAACAGTTACAAGATATACTCACAAGCTCCTTTACCTCAGTCTGTACCTCGACTTAAGGACTGTAGTTATTCTTGCAAAGAATCCACTGACACGACATCCACCGTGCCCCTTTCTCCTTACTTGATCTCCTCGCACCTTGTCAACCAAGATGATCAATCTTCTACAAGAAAAGTAGAAGCAGCAACAACAACCTTCTAGAGCAGCCCTTCAGAATAGTCTCTCAATGGCTCTAGAAAATAACTCTCTCTAAGATATCTCTGACTCAGATCAATGAGAGTTGTGATGGTGGTGATACCTATTAGGATTGAGAGAAACACCCTATAAATAGCCCAAAATTCATGCCCTAGACTTAGTGCACACGTATGACTCAAACTGGGAAACAGAGTCTCAAAAAGAAACAAGTTCGTATAGAAACTGGAGACTTTCCCGAATCTGCGCACACTGTCCGATCGATCGGACTGTGCATCCGATCGATCGGACCATCCAAATAACTGGATGCCTTTTCTGACCGATCGATCAGTCTGAGGCTCCGATCGATCGGGCCTGGGGAATTTTGCCCGGTCTGCTCTTTTTTTCTATTCTTCACTTCAGCTCTTCCGGCGACACAACCACAGTCCATTCTAAAATAAATTAGAAAATACAATTCAATGGACCTAGAGTTTTGTCCAACCCATGAATTAGCCAATAAAAATACTAACAGAAATGATTATGTATGTATATTTTATTACGAAAAATAACACAGAGCAAAAAAAAACAAAACATGGATGCTCTCTTTGATAGATGCATCCAGGCCATCTAAAAGGTTAATTCAAGTTCCCAGTTCTAGTAAAATTCAATTACACCATTTTTATGAACAACAATTCTAATATAAATCAATTAAATGCATGTTCAATGGAAATCCTCACAAGTCAAGTGTTTAACAGGAACATATGATCTGATGCACCAAATGTAGCTTCAAGAAGTTATTGTTCAACACCAATCATACTCATCACCTCGTAATTCATCAATTCACTATTTTCACAATGGAAAGCAGGGTCCAGGAGAACATATGTATCTCTCTCTCTCCCCCTTTTTCTTTTTGTTTGTAAAAGTGAGACCAAAAGTCCCCTCATCAGATTCAGGAAAAACAAAATGTCCCATTTTCTCAGTACTATTCAAATTCAGTTAAAAAAGAAAAGGACAAACATACTGAAATTTCGGTGCGGAACCAAAACCAAAATCAATATCGATAAGTTACCGGATTTATAATGGTTTTCACTTTGGCCAATATGATGTTTGGAAACAGTGCTATAAAACCACATAACAAACAGACAATGCAAGGAAACGACAGAGGTGCTTCAACCCAACTCAGCTCAGCCTAGCTGGACTCAATTAATGCCTATTTCCACTTTGTAGTAGAGTCAGCTTAAAATTCTTCAAGTGGTCCCCGTGCTGTGCAAATATCTTTTTCATTCAAAAGCACCCTTCCAGCGGGGCCCTACCCCCATAAACCTACTTTAACTACTCAAAAGGCCCCCCATTAATTTGAAACGTTAGGATTTCAATGGATGGGCCCAAGTGTGGTGTTCCACTCCATGAGATTAGGGTCCGTTTCCGTTTCTTTATCAGAAATTTTAAAATTCATATCTGGCTGAATTTTAAATTCACCAAACCCGTTGGGGTGAAATTCCAAATCCATCCTCCCCATGGAGCATTTGAAATTCCAACCAAATACAAATAAAATGGGATTTCAAGAATTCTAAAAGATCGTTTTAGAACTTTTTTATGTGGTTGGAATTTAAGATCCTGATAAAAAAAATGTGACGTTTTAAATGTTACGCTACTTGATATTATGTCATGTCCAAAAATCCCTAAATATAGAAAAACCGAATTCATGTAAAGAGCCAGGCTTATAGGATTTCTCTATAAAGTAAAAGAAGCCTAAAGAGAGTTCACATTGGATCAGTGCCAATGTAAGGTAGTAGGCTCCATGTATTAAATGGATTAGACTGATTTAAGGTGAGGCTCCATTCCATTCCAAGTATGAACACTCAAAAAAGGGATGTTGTGCTGGGCTAGTAAAGTAAAGTAGGTTATCAGGAGAATTCTATTCCATGAATTTTACAGCAGAGTGTAGAAGAAAAGTGAAAAACCTGAGTGGCTCTGATAACAGCATCTCTGGCCAGGTACAGAGTCATGTGACTGGTGAGATTGAAACTCCCTGTAAGCCAGACACCTGAAGGAATGTAGAGCAGAGTCCCACCTCTCCTCCTCATATGCTGTATCCCATATATCGCCTTCCGAAACGCCCATGTATTCAACGTTCGACCATCTCCAACCCCTCCAAACTGTACTATCGACACCACTTCAGGCCTGTTTCTCATCCGCACTGTACCAGAACACGTTCTCATCCCCTCTGCCGATACGCATTTCAGATATGCCGTTACGGCCGAAAAACAAAGAAAAATTCCCAGAAACAAACGAAGCATTTTCATTTCAAAGATCAAAACAAAAACTAAGAGAACCCCAAAGCAAGAAAATAGAATTTGCAGTGGATTTTAGCGCAAGAAGTTGAAATCAGCAGAGACAAGTGAAGAATCGTAACAGATCTGCCAAATGCAAAACAGCTTGGTAGAAAGAAAGCCAAAACAGTAGATTTGTAGAAAATAGATGTTCAATAGAGGGAAATCCACCAAAATCCACTCAGAATCCCTAGATTTCTCAGAAAGAAAGAGAAATCAGTAGCACCCAAACAGGAAAAGTTAAAAATAAAAATAAAAAGTTCTTTAATGGCAGAAAACTCAACAAAATCTTCTCAGAAACCCACAAAGAAAAACCAGTGGAAAAGCAAATGCTCCCAAACAGATAGCTTCAAATAGATGTCCGAAATGGCAGATTAAGGGAAGAAAGCTCCAAATGAGATTATGAGCAGCTCAAAAGCTGGGATTTTGTGGGAGATCTCCAAAAGAAAGCAAGGAGAATGTCATTTTATGTGTAAGAAGACGGTAAATGGAGATTGAGCCACAGAGAATTACTGTTGGGAAGGAAACAGAGGCAGAGGAGAGTGGTGGCAAGACAAGAAGACAAAAAGGAAATAATCTGTTGATGTCTGATGAAAGCTGAGATTTAATGGAAGAAGAACAGCAGAGAATTCTTTATATATTTTTTGGGAAACAGAGAAATGCCGATGTGGTTGTTTCAGTTATTACATGTTTGTGATTAAAGTAATTACAGAAGAGAATGTGAGATTAGCTCTGACTGACAGGCACTGATGAGGTTGGTTTGAGCGGTTAATAAGTAGAAGTTTGGTGGAGTTAAAATAACAGTTATGTGGGGCCCTCTTCCTCCTCCTCCTCCGCTTTTCACCTGGTGGCTGTGGGATCTTACACCCCATAGTGTTAGCATTTATCCCAAAATCAATTGATCATAGAAAACAACACATCAATAGTTTTATAGTGAGGGTGAGAGCACGACCACAATTATGACCACTCAAGAGCAAAGATGGATGTTGACCTCAAGAGAAGCAGCAAAGGACCTGTGATTTTTATGTGAAGGGTGTAGACCCTTGCAGGTAATTTGGATTTTTGTGTAGATTTTGAAGGTGGACTCGTGATTTTTATTAGATTTTTTTTTGAGTAAAATCAGAATTTTCATATAGATTTTGAAAGGCACTCCAATTTGACAAAGGTGGCCGTACCCACGTACTTGTACATTGATCTATTCCAACATAAAAGCTATCCAGGTACCTAATCATAGCTACAATCCCTCTAGTTGTTTCTACAAAGAGAAAGATGCCTCATCAAACACCAATGACATACTGGTGAATTTACTGGGGGTGGCAAGTCCACCATGCAAATTTGGGCACTCGTCTAACTTATCTCATAGCATAAGTGTTTTGAGGATCAGATTTTCTTTTTGGTTTGAGAAAGATGCTTTTATGTTGTTATGGTAGTAACACAATTATTATTTCTTCTCTTTGTGAACTCTCTCTCTCTCTCTCCTCATAAATGAACAAACGTCTTCGATTTGAAAAGCATTCTTCATGACAACTTTATCGACAACAACTCTCCATTATCATGCTGCAAAGTTTTATCAGTGCATGGTTCATATGATCATATTTTACTTTTTAAAAGATAAAGGATGGACAGTAAGGACCCATTTTGACCACTGAATCAATAGCCTTCAAATTGGTTATTTATTTATTTATTTATTTCTTTGAAGTTATATTTTTTTCTGCTGGAAATGAGCTGATAATGACGAAACACCTACCGAACATGATATAAGGTAGGAATTAGGAATTTTTCTTTGAGTCGGCCATTATATATATATATTAAAGAGATTTCCTAATATCTCCAACAAAAAAGTGACATTTTATTTGGCAAAGATGGGCACACGTATGAAATATTCAACTAGTTTATTATGGTTTTAATAGCTGAGTGTAGAAATTTTGCAGCAGTCACGTGTTAATATTCCTTTACAATTTACTTACTATTTTTATTTTAAAGTTTAATTAATATTTTTTCATGGCCTGCATTGGGCATGGGGCCTACTGCACTAAGAAAATTTAAATGTATTTCTTATGATTAATATTATCTATATTAACAAATCTCACTTTCATATATCTTATTTAGTTATATATCTTGAAACAGAGTCCCGAGGCGGCACCACAAATATCCATTTTTTTTCTTTTTCCAAATTTTACTCATTATGAGGATATTGTCCTCCCAATCTGGTTTCACTAATACCAAGTTTAGTTTACTTTTTAATTTCTTTATATTTTATATATAGTTTCTTTTATTTTGCTAAGTGGGACTACTGGTTAGATGTAATGCTTTAAACTTCAAGACCTACGAATCAATTCCTAGATATGTGTATGATACTAACGTACCAAGATTAATATCGGCTATGCATGAAATAGATTTTAAGAATGATAGATAATATATTAGTTTTTTTAATATTTATTTTTCTTCTTAATAAATTTTTAGAGAAAGCATTAATATTATTTTATTTTTATTTTTGGGCCCGAGCTAAGCACGTGCCTTTGTTGCTAGTCACGTAATATGATATATTAGATGAGTTGGAATCCTAAGCCACCAGCTCACACCAATTATACAGGCGAGTGTAACAAATCTATGAAACTCCATCATGGGATCCACATAGAGATAATTGAGACCATTTAAGATGAAATCCATTCCCTTAATTGATATATTAGTGGTTTTCAGTTAAAAAATTGGGCCCCACCGTATGATTGATTACATGATGGAAGTTGTGATTAATAAAATATCAGCAATGATGTCACGTCAGTGCCTAGTTACGCCAACGTCGTGCGATCAGTCGCATGGTGAGACCTACTCCTTTTAACTAAAACTTAAAGATGTATTATTATTGATATTGGGGTTGAATGGTCCGAATTATCTCTATGTGGGTCCAAGCATAGAGTTCCATAACTTTATTACACGAATTTTATATAATAGCTAGCTGCAATAGAGGATCCAAACTCATATTAGATGTCTTGTATTATATGAAGATTGATAGGCTCGGACATAGTGGGATACGCTGCTAATGGGTCAGTACTGCATTGTGAGTATTTGATGTAATTTTGGTATACCATTGAAATTCTTGTTTTAAGATTTCATCATCAATGAAAGGTGAGAGGAAAGTTCTATGAAAGCTTTATAACTCTATTTTTTTTCTCAAAAGATAGTGAAAGTTATATTTAATCCGTGGATGCCAGCAAGCACACCCGAATCATAAAATCCCTTTTGTTTCTTATTTATTGACTTTATGTGCTTTGCTTCATTTGCATAATATCCTCTCTTTTGTTTTTTCACGGCATAATAAAAACTATCTTTGTAGGGCCTAACTTATCCGGGGCGAACGATGTAGATAAGCCATTGAATTTAATATTTTTATTTTGAATGTTTTCACTTAGCCATGACCTCTCTCCCTTTGCCAGTTAGAGGACATGAAATGTTTTTTTTTTCTTTTTTTGGTTGGAGACATGAAATGTTTAAATCATGAAATCATGGTATTAACAGGGTTAAGGGATTTAGTTGTTGGTTGGCTGGACTTTCTTATCAGTTCTTCTTCTTCTTATTATTATTATTAAAAGAGTGTATCCCAGTCTTTTTTGCTAAACTAATCCCTACGGGCTTGGGGAGAGTCAAATAAATCACTTGTGCTCTAGTGTGGTAACACAGTTTCAAATCCTCAATGTTTGAGAGCAAACCATCGTTTTAAACCAACTGAGCTACCCTAAGAGATTCTTATGTGTCTTGTTGAGGGCATTAAAAGTAAATATATATATATATATATATATATATAAAACAAAACTTGGTCCCAAACTCTATAAAACTTCAGCCAACAATGCATTATTATTCACTTTCCCTTTTCATTAATGCATTATATTATGCTCTAAAGTTTTATCGGTCCAAAATTATAAAGAGGGACAGGACAACAGGGGACCATTTAGACGTTTGCAATAGTAAGTTTCAGTTGCGTCTTTGTTTCAATATGAGTTTTGGTAATGAATAGACACTGGACACTATAGATGGGTCTCTTTCTCGCCATCTAAACGGAAAGTTCTTTGGATTTGCCATGTATGTATACAAATTAAATAACATTGACATCTATTTCCTCCGAGCCAATACAAGTGGAGAAGATATAACCACATCAGGTTTTTTGTGATTAAGGAATTGAGGTTTCGACTGCTAGCTTTATTTCTAGAGATGACTTTTCTTTTCTCCTTCTCAAAAACTCTAATTTTCTCTAAGCCTTTCCTATGCTAAGGGAAATAATACAACTGTTAAAAATATCCACTATCTCATATCAATTCACTGCAAATTTGAGACTCTACAAATCTAAAAAAGGAAGTAGGTGATACCATTTGCCTTGGGGGCCATCCATTGGTGGGCCCACCTATAAAAATCACATGCTACCATGAAGTGGCTGTAAAATGCAATTAAAGTTTAATCTTGCTAATATCACACAAAAGACACTTCTAAGGGGGCTTGCTATTCAAATCTTATAACCCAAAAATATCAGGCTCTTTCACTTATGTGTTGCCCCACACAAATTTTATGGAACTCAATAAATCTGACCCATATACCATCTAAGTGGGACCTATCAAATAATTACTTTATTAAGCTACTTGGGATTTGATAGATTAAAGATCATAGCCATTTTAAGTTATTAACATTATCTATATGACTCATTTGAAGAAAAATCAACATATATACATATATCTATCTTGGGGAAATATTTATGTGTATCATCCGTCACCATAATATGGTGAGGGACAACATAGTAGGGCTGACTTTAAGATGCATATGAACCATCTACACACATGGGACCCCCTAAATTACATTGGGTCCATTGAGTTTTCACCTATCCGAATGGATTGGACCGTTGGATCGAGAGTAAGGGAAATTATTTAATATAAGTCGTTAAATTTATGGTCCACGGATGAAGGGATTAGAGGCATGAGATTGACCCCAAACTTGATATATGGGCTAATCCAAGATGTCTCTTTCCATCCCCTCAAGTCCCATGATCAGTGGGGCTCTAATTGATCATGTGTAGATATGGCAAGTGATGGATGCCCTTGAATGTCTCCCATCTATCATGTGTAGTAGTGTTTTATTTTTATTTTTTATTTTTATATATTATAGTAAAAATTTTCAATTATCATCTTCATTGTTCTCTTTTATAGCAATTTTAAAGTTAGAAAACAAATAACATTTCAATCAGGGCTCATTTGGTAATTTACTTTTAAAATAAAGTGGAGTGAAGTGAAGTGAAATGAAAAGAATGAATAAAATATAAGTGACTTATGATGGTATTTTGTTTTTAGTTGTTTATGATGGAATATTTTTTACTTTTTGTATAGGAAAATGGAGTTTTTTTTTGTCTTTTAGTGAGTAAATGTAGTTGCTTTTTTACTTTTTTTGGAAAAGATGGAGGGAGTTTTGGTAAAAAGTGCTTTTGATGGGATGTTTAACTTGACTTGACTTGACTTGACTATATTAGTAAAATTACCAAACGGGCCCGCAGAATTTTATAAATAAATTAGTTTAGTATACTTTTAAATAATATATTTCTTTATTCTGCTTTATTTTTTTATAAGTAGTTTTTTAAAGAAACTAATAAAATTAGATATGTTTTTATTGTTTGGCCTGGGCTAATCAAAAGTGTCACATCTCAAATACCTAAATTTAAAATCCTATCTCCTAAGATCTTGGCATTAATATCACACGCGCATTCTCTTTTATCTCTTCCCGTATAGAGTTTGGAACATTGATTTTGATAACATCATAAATTTTATTGATGCCATCCATAATGCAATTTAGAATCTACCAATCAAACTTTTATCCATGTATTTCCTTAAAACCTTGGCTCACCCATCAATGTGACTCCCCAGAGTCCCACATCGACTATAGAGAAGAAAGTGAATGAGATTGTATGTAGAGCTTACACCCTTACCTTGCATGAGGTCTTTTGATGGGCGGTTGAGGCTCATCAGAAACAAAACCGTGAGGCCCTGGGCCAAAGCGGACAATATTATGCATGCGTATAGGGTGAGACATGACAAATGGTATTAGAGCCGACTCTCGACTAATTCGAGTGTGGGCCCCTGCCGTGGTATGATGCAAATGGGCAGGTTTCCATGTGGCGGGCCAAGAGGGCCGGGGAGCACCTTTACCTTGCATGAGGCATTTTGATGGGTTGAGGCCCATCAGAAACAAAACCGTGAGGCCCGTGGGCGAAAGCGGACAATATCATGCATGGGTGGGGCATGTGTCTTAGAGAAACTCTTCTTTTGAACTCACGAGAATGGTCCCTCCACCTCAAAATCTACGTAAAATCTTATATTTAAAATATTATTATGCAAATCTTCAATTTTCTTATTTCAATATTGCAAATAATTATATATTTTAAAAGACATGACAACGACTAACTTATAGCATATTTCTTTTCTTCTTTCTAGAAATCACATGGAAAATAAAAATGGGTGGAAGTTTATAATTTTGAATTTGTTTTGTAGTTTTTGTCAGTTTCTTTCAAAATTTTCTTTTTATGTATAATTTTGATGCATAAGATAAATATCAATAATGATAGATGAATATATTTGTTTCTCTTAAAGAATTTGGTTTGTTTCTCTTAAAGTATTCTAAGGAAAACTTTAATTTTAATAATATATTTTCCTTTTTGCCTTTGTTACTAGTTCATTTTATAAAGAAAACCCCCAAGGTTGAGGTGGCACTATCCTACCTAACAAAGTCAATTTCAAACTTGGCCACACCAAACTGGCTCAATCGCCAGTTTGGAAAATCTACCTGAGATTTTTGAAAATCTTATTTGCGTTTCTTGAAATCTTTTTGTGTTTTTTAGTTTTATTTGTGTCTTTTGAAATTTATTTGCGTCTTTCAAATTTATTTGCGTTTTTCGAAATAAATCTAACTGAGTTTTGACAAAAATACTTCAGTTTTTGGCAAATTTTTCTGAAATTTGGAAAATTGGCTTATCTTAGTTTTGAAAAATGTATTTGCGCTTTTTAAAATTTCTTTGTTTTTTTGAAATTTATTTACTTCTTTGAAAATTTATTTGGATCTTTTGAAGTTTATTTGGATCTTTTGAAATTTATTTACATTTTTTTAATTTTATTTTTATTTTTTGAAATTTTGTGTTTTTTAAAATTTATTTACGTTTTTTTGAAATTTATTTATGTTTTTTAAGAATTTATTTCAAAATATCATTAATGGAATTTCCTTAATAGTAGTTAATTAAATGGTAGTTAACCATAATTAATGACATATCTCACTAATCATGGGATATGATTTAAAGAAAATGTAATTTGGACATTTTAAGTCTCCAAGATTGGAAAAATGACATATCATACTATAAAAAAAAATTGTGAATTTAATAAGTCCATAAACTCAAATGTTTAGGACCTCTCGTGGAATGCCCCTGGAAAGCATGGAAAAAAATGCCACCTCACTTCCAGTTGGATTCCTATATCAACTCGGTGTCCTGCATTTATGCTGTATTTACCGACATAAGAATCTCATGCTGTATATACTATATGCCAACATATCCTTGCATTTATTCTGCAACGTCGCTCCTGCGTGTGGGAGGCAAATGGCTGGCTGCACCTTTGTGTTCGTTTGGCAGCTTTTGTGTTTTTTTTTTTTTTGGTAGAAAGTTTGGCATCTTTTGTGTTGTTTTCAAGCCTGCACTGAGATTTTGAGTTGTGCTAGAAGTGAACTTGTTTGACAACCTTGCATTAGGGCTTTCCGTTGAAAATAGGGTCTTTGGAACAATTACGAAAAGAATTATGATAGAACAGTTATGAAAAGAGTATGCAAATCTCAGAAAAAAAGATCCAAGTTTCAATTTTAGCAGCATATGTGAATTGATAAGTCAACATGCCAAAATTAGACTCAAATTCAAACAAAAACCTACTCCTAGAGGCATTGATATAAGAAAATGGAGAATAGGATAGAAGCCATATGATGGGTAGAGAGAATGTTGGAAAACTCGTGACTCGGATTCAACTCGTCCAATGCAAAGAAACTCGTGACTCGGAGTCAACTCGTCCAATGCAAAGAAATTGACTTAGATAGAGTCAACGTGGAGATTCGGGAGAGTAATTTTGTTTAAAGTGATTTTAAAAATATTTAAAATAAACCCATTGAACCCATTAATTATAAAATACCAATATGCATTTCTTTACATGTATATCATTTCAAACTAATGAATTTATATATGCAAGAGAAGTGCTAGAATAAGGAAAACAAAAGGAAACATATTGCATATTACATAAGTTGTTAGTCCAATTATTCAATGTAAAAGATCAAATATAAGTTTCAAATTACATTCCAGTCATTAATTTTAAATTGCTGACTCCAAACCTCATCCATAATTACTTATAAATAAATTTTAATTATTTAAAATTAGATCTACCTATCAAATTGTTAAAAATGCAAACAACTTATTAAAATGAGATGATTCGGTTGAGTTTCCCATGTATTTGACTCCGTCATTATTCGTCAAAATGAGATGACTGTATAGAGTCAAGAGTCAACTCGGAGAGTTTCCAACCATGACAAAGACCTGAAATGTCACAAAGAGGCCAACAGGTGAAAGAAGAATGTTCTTCAAGAAACTCATTGCATGAGCAGTCCAACTCTATGGGGCCCACTGGGCCTACCTTTGATTAGTGCATCCCCATTTACTTTTGTCATCCAATGATCTAGCAACATGACCCATTTTACACTAATTGAAACATCACTTACCCTTGGATTGAATTTAAAAAAGAAATCTATAGTTAAGATACCATTAAACTTAACGTTGTTAAATCAATGGCTAGGATAATTTGGTGGGGCGAATCTTCTAGCACCCCCTTGTCCCTAACGAGAACTTTCCAACTGCCCTCCTCCCATCTATTTAAGTGGGCCCCATGAGTTGGACAAAATATTAGGATTATAGAATCTGCTATTAGAACATTGTCCATATCTCTCCATGTATCATAGTGATCTACCATGCACACTTGTACCTAACTTTAATGCAAACCTAGTTATAGTAGGTCCTATCTAGATGAATGTGAATAATAGGGGTCTTGAAGGATGGAGAGATCTCATTCACACATAGGGCCTCTTCTTTTACTAGAATTCAAAAAATCCTTGTTCAAAGAATTTATAATTCTCCAAAAATTTAACTCTCGAGTTATTATGGGACCCGGGACTACACGAAAAACACGTCATGTTAAGTTAAGACAATGTTTGACTTATAAGCCTATAGTCCGGACTTCAATATTTTCGATGTAGGAATTGGACACCACTGGCAATAGAGTCGTCATCGGCTCTAATACTACCTTTCATAGCCATGCCCAACCCATCATGATATTGGCCGCTTTAGGTCATAACTCTGGAGTACTTATGTGATTCGGGACCACACACTTTAAAACGTGTCATGTTTAGTTAAGATGGAGTTCGACTTATAATCCCAAGGTCAGGACTTGGATATTTCTAATGTGGGACTTGGACAAAGCCTCACAGTGCTACTGAAGCACTGCACCCTTACCCTTACATATTCTCCTTTCTTGGCTCACAGAATCACTTGACCTAGTCTTGCCTCAAGGGATTACCCATGTGGATTGAGGTCTCACAATTCTTAGACCCTCCTCATAGGTGGACCATCCAAAAATGCTTAAGGAGGATGGAATTTGGGAATTCCAAAGGCCATTTGAGACCATGGTTCGAAAACACTTTGAGTTGATTCTTTGCTCTCCTAAGTCATCTCATTTTGACGAATAAGGATTGAGTCAAATACAAGAGAGACTCGGCCGAGTCATCTCATTTTAATAAGTGTTTGCATTTTGAATCATTTGATAGGTAGATATCATTTTAAATAATTAAAGCTTATTCATAAGTAATTATATGTGGTTTGGAATCGGCAATTTAAAAATGATGACTAGAACGTATTTCAAAACTTATTTTTTATCCTTTACATTCAATAATTGGACAAACAACTAATGTAATTAATATGCAAGATGTTTTCTTTTATTTTCCTTATTGTATTATTTTTCTTGCATATATAGATTTATTAATTTGATTTGATTATCATGAATACATATAAAGAAATGTATATTTATATTTTATAATTAATGGATTTTTAAATATTTTTAAAATTATTTTAAGAAAAACTTTACTCTCCCGAGTCTTTGCGTTGACTCTCTTCAAGTCAATTTTTTTTTTTTTTTATTGAACGAGCCGAGTCCAAGTAACAAGTTTTCCAATCTTGTTTTCTAGCCTTTCTGGGTTTCTAGAATTTGAAAATCTAACGAAAGAACATAACATTTCAAATGCCAAGTGACAAACCATGATATCATGAATATGAATTTCCAACATCTTAAACCCCGAGGGGTAGCTCAGTTGGCCTAGGACTACGGTTTGCACCCGGAGGTTGTGGGTTCGAAACTGCTCTACCACACTGGGGCCACAGGGGGATTTTACCCGGCTTTCTCTCCTGGGCCCATAGGGATTATTCTGGCCCAAAGGACTGGGAACCCTACGTTATCAAAAAAAAAAAAAAAAAAAAATTTCCAACATCTTGAATTTTCAAAAGGAATGCTTGCTAAATAGCTAGGTAGGGTTTTTATAAGTTTACTTTGTCACATCATCTCATCTTTTTGATCTTTGACCTTCGAACTTCAACGACTGTAGCGGTACTGATGGACTTTTCATTCCAACTACGCGAAAAGTTCGAATAAGAATAATTGTCGACTCAAAATATAGTATTTATTGAGCATCAGAGGTGCCAATAGATTATATATGGGCCTTTTGATTTTTTTTCAAAACAATCAATAATAATAAAACAAGAAAAAGAGAGGTTTGAAATGCATTTATTGAATGGTTGAAATGCAGTTAGGGAATGGCTGTGTCAATGAATTTTCAAAAGAGGCTCAACCATACTTTCTTTAATTTTTTGGTACCCTATCTAATTAGGGGGCTAAAACCCAAGAGAGACAACACATGTGGGAAGAGGAAGCTGCTGGAGTTGGTTCCCAAGAGAACGCACATTGTAGGAAGTTGATCCCACACAAATGGGAAGAGGAAGCCCCACAAAGTAGGATGGATCTAAGTGCCCACAGCGTGGAGCAGGAGCAGGGGTGCGGACTAGAGCGGGAACGCCGAAGTACTAAAATTTTAAATAATCATATGTCCGGAGAGCCTCCGGTGTGCCTACACAACGTAGTACTTAGAGGTTTATAAACAATTAACGAATGAGCACAAATATATCTTATCTATATATTCAAGTATAAAAAATGGAGAAAAAATTTTAAAATTTCAATTTAATCACATAAAATAGATACTAATTAATAAGTCAGAATAACTTTCTTCATTCAAAAGATAAATGTCAAGCTCACAGGAAAAAGAAAAAGCATATAAAACTAATTATTTTGCACGGTTAGTTCTATATTCGGTCGAACTGCGCTCCGAGAATGGTTCCGCTCCGAAAATGCCGATCCGTGTTTTTGGAGCAGGATTGAAAAGACTGAGAGGCAGTCCCGAACACTAAGGAATGATTAGCCCACATATGTGGGAAGAGAAACTCACACAAGTAGAAAGAGTGACATGTGCATGGATTGATCCCTGGGCAGCCAAGTGACATTCAGATTGCTGAGTGAGTGAGCAATCCCTTAGTTTTTTTAGTAGACTTAAACAAGATTTTTAACCGTCCATTAGGTTTACAAAATTATATGAACATTTGGAAAATCATTATACTATGTGGTAAAATATTGGTGCTGTATGTTTGTATACATTTCTTCATCTCATAATTTAGTGTTTGATTGATAAAATGGGAAATTTTCGTGGATTCAAATACGTAACTTTTAAATTGTTTCACACCTTGTTTTTAGATTTTATTTATTTATTTATTTCCATCTCCTCATGAAATGGATTCCATGAGAACTTTTCAACTTGATGCCATATGGGATGATTCCATTTCTTTTCATTCCACCTCCTCGAAATGCTGTTGAAAACATATGGTTCTGAAAAGTCAGTCTGAGACAAATAACAACGACACCTGCACTGTTGTCACCAATAAAGAAGGATTGGATGGTCCCTATATCCATTATCCAATCGATAAAAAGTGGGCACACATGTTGGGGGCTCCATTACATATGAATTGGGCAGTGGATTGGACCGGTGTCAAACCCATAAGTGCAGGTCCAACCCTAGTAAAGGGCTGTCCGATCAAAATATGATTCGGACTCATGAGAAGGAAGTCAAGATTTCTGCCAGAGTCCATATTAGTTTCAGATCCGAACTCTTGTTTAATGAAGGAGAATCAGATAAATTTTCCCCTTCTTTAATCCTATGTGACACAAACATTTCTTATATGTTTTTGGCAATTTCAATTCTGAGAATGATTTTGAACCATTCACTACTTCCCTCTACATTATTGGCCTTCGTTTCAGTTGGTTGCCCTGCTATTAAAATAGCTGATCTAACAAATCATTACTTTTAATAGTTCTATCCGGCCTTACCACAGTACATATCATGTATTTAACCGTCTTCAATTAGCCGCAACAGTTCCAGCCCATCATCGTACTACACTGTCTTGGTGACTTGGTGCAAGGAGAGGATTTTGTGATTGAGAGGAAAACCGTCCCAACTTTTCTTCTAGTTCATTCTTTTATGGGTTGGTGTGAAACTTTTTTTTTCATATAAAATTGATAGAGAATATTTCAAATTCTGTTGTGAGAGATATGTATGCAGGATTCCTCTTTTGTATAAAAAACAAAAATTCATAAAGAGAAGAGCCCTCTTCTTGCACAAACAGACCCAAATATTTTTGCTGGTGAAAGAGCCATCTTAGGGCCCTCTTCCTTTTTGTGCATTGAAATTTGTAATAATATCAGAAGATACCAGATAATGACATCTTGGAGGGAGTTAACGAAGATGCCACAAATCCAGCTACCCCCCCAAAACCAGCCAGAGTAGCCATTGAAAAAGACATGTTCCTTCCCCCATACCATGTGCATATCACAAACCACATGACCCATGCCATGTGTGGTCTCATTGTAAGTTGTAACCACATTGCCCATGTGCTATAAGGTCCCTCTCTGGTCCCCTCTTATACAACTCAAAGCACAAACAACACTAGAATCAATTGGAAGGCCTCAATTTTTTTCATTTTTGTTGTTAGATTAGACATTTCCTTTTATTTTCATGCTTGTTTTTTTCCATGGGGAACCACTTATGATCAATACAATTCATGCACGCACAACAGTCTCCATCAATAACAAGGTCCTTATTTGAGATCTCGCCATTATCCTAACGTTAGACTTCATTAAAAGAAATATCTGCCTTACATAATAAACCCATTAAACTTTGATGCACTAAAACTAAGAGGTTGGTTCATTAGATGTGATTAATATTGAACACTATTAATCCATAATCAGATCTATCTATACAGTCTCGTTCTCATTGATTGTCATGGATTCAAATGGGCCTAATACGGGAATTCAACGTTGTACAGCTAGTATTAAAAAAAAAAAAAACCGTAATTATCTTATCAAATGTTAAGCTAGTGGATAACAGCTCCTTATCCGAGTGGTAATGAGTGACAGTTCTTACCTGACTGTGTAGGGTTCGAATCTTGGGTACATCACCTCTTTCCGCATGTGCTGGCTTCTTTCCCACTTGTGTGGGCTCATTTTGCGGGCTCTCACTTGGGTACAAGCCCCGGTGGCTAGATTACAAAAAAACAAAAATGTTGAGTGAGCCAGCTGAGCCTAACTTGAGCTTTATTTCAGCCCTAATTGAGTCGATAGCTTGCCAGACTCAAGCTCAAACTTTAGAAGGAATCCAGCCGGGCTCAACCAAGCATGAGCTTGACTTGATGGTGCATAAAAGATTTGAGCTCAACTCAATCTCTGATATCGTACAACATAATTATTATATATATATATATATATATATATATATATATAGAAACTCATGTGTGTTTGTATAATTTTTATTAAGCACTTCTACATAATCACCAACAATATTTTGTATGGACCACTTTGGGCTACAATCAATTAAAAGTAAAGGCCTATTCTATGAACTATAAATGCCTATAAAAGGACAACTATAAGGTATTAGATGGTATGGATCTCAAATTGGACCCATACGTCAAACTAGGTGGTTAGCAACGTTAGTACTTTTTTTTTTTCATTAGAAAAAACTGTTCATTTATTATGTTAATGTACCTCATTAGAATTTTTTTAATCTCTAAATAAATTAAATTTTATTTATTATGTATTAAACATATTTTTTTTATGTAAAATATTTCTATTTTGTAGAAGTACTAGTGTACGTGTCCAAGTGCAAAATCTTTTGGAACTAAGATTAGGATTTAGGCTCGTGTGAATCACCAATCAGCACTTCTATCCACCCAATGTATTTTTCTAAATGGGCGGCCACTAAAATATAATAATAGACTTTCTATTTTGCTCATTCATGGCTTGAAGTATGGGAAGTGGTGGTGATTGAGGAAAAAGATTAGGAGGCCAAGGGAGAAGTAGATGGAGAGGAAGATGAAGGTTTGAGTGAGAATGGAGTTTTTTTTTTTTTTTTTTTTGCTGTCGGAGGGTTCCCAACCCTTTGGGCTGGACTAATCCCTCCGGGCCCAGAGGGAAGCCGGGTAAATCCCCTGTAGCCCTAGTGTGGTAGCGGAGTTTCGAACCCACAACCTCCGGGAGCAAACCGTGGTCCTAGGCCAACTAAGCTACCCCTTGGGGTTAGTGAGAATGGAGTTGGAGTTGAAGATAGTTGTTGGAAGTAGGTGAGCATCGTGAATAGGTATACAAAACTTCTTGACCCACTTGAAGTAGGGATCAAATACCTTTAAGGTCAAAAACCCAACCCGAGATCTAAAACCCTAATGTCACACATTAAAATAAAAATCCATCAAGAAATCAAAATAAGAAACAAACAAGCATAACACAATAACTACTAAAATAAATAGATAATATATCTATACTTTTGGAGCTTGGTTACGCTCAAGTTCAGAACTTGAAAAAACTTGATTCTATTTTGCTCATTCATGGCTTGAAATATAATAATAGGTTCTGCATTTTGTCTTAAGACTGTCTTTTTTTTTTTTTCATATTTAATTTTCATGTTTTTATGTATTTCAAATTTTATGTAAAATCCTCTTAAAGTTAGATATGATGACTTTGAATATTGACCGCAAAGGACCTCGGGCTCAATATTTTCTTTTGTTTGACTTTTTTGCCTTTATTCCCTAATATCAATGAATAATGCGGACATCCATTGATATCGTATCAATGAATAATTTGGATATCAGTGAATGTCGGTTTTTTTCCACTTTGTTTCTCCTCTTCTACTTCCATCTCTCTTTTTTTTTTCGGTTTATCATCATCGTCTTCCTCAAGAAAGAATTGATGGAAAAGTATATGGCATCAAAGAGGGAGTCTGAGAAGTGGTGGGGATTGAGGAAAAAGATTAGGAGGCCAAGGGAGAAGTAGATGGAGAGAAAGATGAAGGTTTGAGTGAGAATGGAGTTGGAGTTGAAGATAGAGTTGTTGGAAGTATGTGGACATCGTTGATAGGTATACAAAACTTCTTGACCCACTTGAAGTAGGGATCAAATACCCATAAGGCCAAAAACCCAACCCCGAGATCAAAAACCTTAATCTCATACATTAAGATAAAAATTTATTAAGAAACTAGAATAAGAAACAAACAAGCATAACACAATATCTATTAAAACAAATAGATAATAGATCTATACTTTTGGAGCTTGGTTGTGCTCTAGTTGAGAACTTGAAAAAACTTGATTCTCTACGAAAATCATTTTCATAGATTTGATCTCCTTTGCCTATGTGTTCTTCCATGTTATAACCCTCTTGTAGAGAACTGTGGTTGTAGGGCTCTTGGAGCATTTATAGATGGAGTAGGTGTTGTCTTCATTTTCGATGTGGTTTTGGAGTTGATGGGTGGCATGGGTAGTGTTGCATTGAGTGCTTAGAAATTATTTGCATACTTATACCATCTAGATACAACGTAAAATGACTTTCAATTGATACTTTTTGGAAAAAATGATGATGATAAATTGAATCAAAGAAAAGATTATCGAGAAGAAGAGTAATAAGAAAGTGAAACAGTTGTGACCATTCTCTTCACCTCCAGGGCCGGCCGCCCTTGCCCCGGGCCCATTTTTTGAGGGGGCCCAAAATCCCTAAAATCCCTTCTACTTTTTTTTTTTTCAATCATTTGGTGAGGGCAGGGCTCATCCAATGGATTCCATCGTCCTAGGCATCAATAGACTCATCATCAAATCATCTGAGAGTGCTTATTGCATCGCTTATTTGAGCATCCATCAGAGGGGCCCACCAATGATATTTTATATTTGATGGCTGAAATTCTGGGAAAATCTGGTCTAGTGTTGGGATGATTTAGGGCTTTTTTTTTTTACAAATAGATCATCAAGCCTTCAGTCCTACACCCGTTCTTCTCATTTGTTAGTGGGGCCCACCAATGATTTTTAATTCCCTATATATGATGCTTAAATTCTGGTCTGAGTTTTCTTTCTTCTCTTTTTTTTCAAATAGTTATACTTGGGCATCATCAACCCATTACCAATTTTTCACATCAGTGGGACCCACCAATGATATTATCATATATGATGGCTGAAGAGACCTAACTTTTACTCTTGCCCTGGGCCCTGAAAAATTCAGGACCGGCCCTGTTCACCTCCTCCACATTTTCTCGGCATCCCAAAGGATTCTAAATAGAAAAAGGAAGCAAATAAGTGGGAGAGAGTAAGCACATGAGCACCACATAGGGATTGGTAAGTTGTTTATTTATTTATTTTTTTTGGTAAAAGGAGGCATTGGTAAGTTACAAAGGGAGAATATTCCAACTCCTTTTTACCCAGCTTGTAAAAAAGAAAGTAGGGGAGACTGGTAATTAAAGAATGCAAATAGCTAAGAGATGTTAATGCTCACATCTCTGCTATGTCTACTATCGTTGATAGCATATTCTCCTTCCATTCCCACCTCCATGTAATATGAATTATGGGATCAAGACAAGATTGCAGCTTTCACATAAGAAATCTGTCCACTCCACTTTTAAAATGGCACACCTGACAGGGTTTTTATGTCGATCTCTTGAAAGCTAGATTATCAAGGACTTAACATTATGACCTATCTTTTGAGTCGTTGACTATGAATTGCAAAGACTTGTATAATTTGAAATCTTACAGTATCCCAAATCGATGTTGGGCGTCTCTTGTACTTCGGGTTAAATGGATGGTCATTTGGGGGTAGAGATGTCAAACTCGGCAGCTCCAGCCTCGGCCCGCCCGTCTAGCGGGCTGGGCCGACACGTCCCACCAGGGAAAAACCCTGGCATGGCACGGCCAGCCATGGGGCGGGCCGGGCCAGGTTGGCCTGCTCTGTTTTTTTTTTTTTTTTTTCAGTATTAAAAAGAAATAGAACACAAATACACAATTACGGAGAAATGACAAAAATGACCTACTCCACTGAGAAGAGAGAACCATTTGGATCTTAACTTCTTGAAGGTTTTTAAATAGGATTACCTTCAAAACCTTACAATCTTTTTAGAAAATAAAAAATAAAAAAAAAAGAATGTTAAACTTATAAATTTAAAAATTACAATGAAGGAAAAAGTAAAAAATCAGATGTGTAGTCTACTAAAGTATTCTACTGGATCATAATCTTCCATTGATGTCAACTGTTGCTTCCTCTTATCTGCCAATTACCAGTCTCGTAAGCAAACACAACACTCCACCGTTTCTTCAGTCAGATTAATTGGTTCTTTTGTCATCCACCACACGTCCACCTGCACTAAAAGCCCATTCTGATGCTACAGAAGACATTGAAATAGTCAATAGATCACGAGCCATGGCGGTTAACACCGGATAAACGCTTTTTTGTTGCTTCCACCAAGTTAAAAGATCAAAACTAGATGCATCCTACATCTGTATTACACCGACGTCAAGATACGATGATAACTCCGTCATAGTGTTACTTGAACTTGAGTTGGTTGCCATGCCCGTAGATAGGGAAGAATACCACATCCCACTCACCAACACCTGTTTGCTGGACTTCTGAATTGCCCATACTAAGCCCATTTGTACCCATTTGCTCACAATAAAATTGAAAAAGTGCTTGTAAATTTGTCTTAATAGTTGAAAAAATATTTAAATCTATATAATTCATATTTTTATTTATATCATCAATAAAAAACTGTACACCACTTAATTTTAACCTAGGATCAAATACGACAGCTAAAGAAAATGTCATTGGAGCCTCTTTCTAATATTTATTAAAATTTTCTTCTATGTTTTTAACAGGGGTACTCAGTAAAACATGATCTCTAAATCTACTGAATTGTACAGTAATTTTAAAAAGCTTCATTAAAGCTTTATTAGATGTGGGATAATATATCACAGAAAAAAATAATGTTGAAGTATAAAAAGCTTCTAATAAATCCCTTATATGTGCACATAACTCCCAATGTTCATTACTAATCATCAAATGTTGTTCATGAAAAGCACAAAATTCATTCAAAACAGTTCTCCGGTCAAGTGCCTTGTTTAATAAATCATACATAGAATTCCATCTATGTTCTACCTCATTGGGTATTTTAATAGCTGATACGCCTTGCCTCGCACATATTTGGGCATACAATTATCTTTTTTGTGCGGATGTGAAAATAAATCTAGCAATGTCTTTAATAGAATCCGTGTAAGTTACAATATGCTTTAAACCAACTTTTGCAATAAGATTTAGGATGTGACATACACATCTATTTTGAAAGATAGAGTTATCTATCAAAGTTGCAAGTGGCACCTGCATTCTCATTAATTCAATAGCCACTGTATTATTATTGACATTATCTAAAGTTACAGATAAAACTTTTTCTTTAATATTATATTCATCTAGTTTTTCCAAAATAAATGTACTTATTCTTTGCACCATAAAACTAATTATACGTTTATTAATAATCCATTTTGAACCTATGTTATGTGTAGTAATACAAAGATAATTGTCACCCCCTTGAGATGTCCACATATCTGTGGTTATGGCTATTCTGCCAGGAATTTCTACAAGGTAATTTTTATATTTATTTTCTCTTCCTGCTAGAGTCTAATAGCATCATTTCTGGCTGTATTTCTTGAAATACTGTGAAATTGTGGTTGATAGTATTCCTGGAACCATTTTTCAAAAAACTCATTTTCAACAAAAACAAAATGGTAATTCGGGTAACACAATCATTTTAACAAGATTTTGTCTACAACTTTGTGGATTAAAAGAAAAAAGACCTAAACTGCTACTACTACTACCACCACCAACACTAGAAATTTGGGTCTGTGATCCAGACCTCCCTGTCCCTGCATCAGCCAGCTTATGTAAGGCATGACATTTTTGCTTATGTTTTGTCAAATGGCCAGTACCTATTTTTGATGTGGCACCATAAATCTTACTACAAAATTTGCATTTTGCATTTTCAACTGTTTTTCCATTTTCAATAACCTCAAACCTTGTAAATATTTCCCAAACTACTGAAGTTCTATTTCTTGGTTGATTTACGGGAACTCTGAGGAAGTGGTGGTAAATCACCTACTTCATCTTGTAATTCAATAAAATTTTCTTGTACGGAGAGTCAATCACAGGTTTATTTCGCTATGTCACAACAACTCAACTTGAATATTGTTTCTTATTTGTTTTTATAGCTTTGTTGAGCACTAGCCCTATGTTTGGGAAGAGGAGAGGGGAGGGGAGGGGAGGAAAAATTTGAGGGGGAAGAAAAATGAAGGGGAGGGGAGGGGATGGGAGAGAAAATTAATTTTACCTCTTCTTGTTTGGATAGTCAAAAAGTGGGGGAAAGAAAAGTAAAAAAGTATAATTTTTTTTCCTTGTGAGGTAGAGAGGCAAAAGACTATTTTGTCCTTTCTTTTGCAAAAGTTTCAATTGGACAAAAGGGCATTTTAGTAATTTGAAATAAATTCCCCTCTTTGCCCCTCATTTTCCCCTCACTTTTGAGAGAAAGATTTTGGAGTGGGCCCCACACTCATTTTCCCACCAAATTCCCCTCCCCCACTTTCCCTTCCCCCCCCCCTCCCAAACACTCTCAATTCTCACTTTCCCTCCATTTTCCCCTTTCTTTTTTCCTTCCCCCCATTTTACGTCCATCCAAATGGACTCCGTCAGAAGTTGCTTTAAAAGGTTTTGTTGTAGACTACGTAGGAGAATCTAGATTATTATTTGATACTAGTAGATACCCCTGGCTTGACCACAATTAAAGAAAAGATGCATAAAACTATACAAATTTTAAATTTTACTTAATAAGATTTTATTATTATTTATTTTTTAAGCTAATGAGAAGTAGCAGTAAAATAAAAAATATCAACATTTAAAATGAAAATATAAAAAAAGGAATTAATAACTTGGTTTTGAGGAAATCTTGAAATCATCATCATCATCATCATCATTATCATCATCAAAGTCTTGTCTCAACTATGTAAGGTTTGCTACATGAATTATATTTCTCCATTTCGATCTATTATGAGCCAAATTTTTAGATAAGCTAAACGTCTTTAGATCCATTTTTAACTATTGCCTTCATACACGTCTTCTTCGGTCTAACCCTTCCCCTTGGTAGGCCATCAACCTATATAGACAATTTTCTTCTTGCTGCTTTTGTTGTTGGCCTAAGTTGGACATGCCCAAAGCATCTCAAATGGGTTTCTCTACTTTTATATTCTATTGGTGCTACCCCTAAATGCTCTAAAAAATGACCATTTCTAATTCTATCTTCATAGTTTTACCACATACCTACCTCAATATTCTCACATCTGCTACGTCCATTTTGTGTTGATGTCGCTTTTTGATTCGCCAATATTCTGTTCCATATAAGTTATAGCCGGTATAATCATTGTCCTTTAAAATTCTCCCTTCATTTTTTTTTGTTAGCATGGGTGGATAGAAAAGAACTATAAAAATAAGTCTCAACTTCAATCATCTCATTTTTATCCTATGTTCAACATCTTTATTAATCTCCCCATCCTTACTAATTATCAAGCCAAGATAATGAAATGAATTCCTTTATAGTATCTCCTAGGCTTCAATTCTAAAATTTAATTTAGTGAGTTTTAAATAAAAGAAATATTAAAGAGGTTATATTGAAATTACTAAAGACATGTATGAAGGAGTGATAACGAGTGTAAGAACTACCTATGTAGAGATAATTGTCTTCCTAATGGCCATAACTTTGCATCCGAGGTCAACCCAAGCCTATATCACTTTCTACTAATTATGGATAAGTTACTATGTTGGGGCTTTGATACCACTTGTTGTGCGTGTGTATGGAAGCATGTATCACCGCGATCAAATGATCAATCAACTGCATAAGAAAGAAAAAATCACACACAGAGATTTACGTGGTTTGGCAAACTCGCCTACGTCCATGGGAAATAAACTCGACTTTCTTGCATCCCCACGTGGTTCGGAAGATTCTGAGACCCGTGGGAGAGAGAGCTCTCACATCTCCAACTCTCTCACATAGTCTAGGGTTACAGATTACATGATATATATATATATATATAATCTCCATTTTCTTGCCCCCAAGAAAGTCCCGGTACAAGACCATAATGCCTCTAACTCTAAACCTAGCTATTGGGTAACCCAATGAACCAATCCGGTATACCCAGAATAAAAGAAAAACAACCCAACAAACTCCTCATTTTCAAGAGAATGCACTTTGGTGTAAGTTGTTCACAGTTGATACAATATTGATATATGAATCAAGAGATAGTGGGAATGCCAGGAGACTTTAAAATCAAAAGGCTTTAGAATAAGCCATAGTAAGAGAGAATGTATGGATTGCAGCTTCAGTTGGAATATAGAAAAGGCCGAAACTAGTGTATGACCAAAAAAAAAAAAGAAATACAACTTACTGAAGTAGATTGTATATCATATAAAAATAACGAAGTCTGATGATAAAATCAAAGAAAAAGTTACATGTGATAAATAATTATTAATTTTTATTTCCTTCTTTCTTTTTCCCTTCCTATAAGAGAATTTGTTAAAGAACAGAAAAAATAACTGCTTTAGAGAGTTAAGGGTCGGCAGGGAAAAGAGGGAGTGACCTTGTGTAAGGTTTTATGAGAGCTGGCTAATTCATTCGTTAATGGACAAAATCAGGTTTCTTAAAGATGTAATCTTTTTTAGAATGGACTGCCCAAGTTTGTCAGCAAAGAATTTCAGTCATACTCGGAACTGACTGTGTTCGCACAAGCGATGTCCCATTCACTCGAGCGAACCCTTCATAGAAGCTCCTGCGCTCAAGCTTTCTCTCTCTTCGCTTGAGCCATGTTTGTCCTGACAGTGTTCACTCGAGCGATGCTTCATCCACTCAAGCAAACCCATCACAGAAGCTTCTTCGCTCAAGCCTTCTTCTCTCTTCGCTCGAGACAACTTATTTCTGAATTGAACGCCTGAGACAGAGATGTGTTCACTCGAGCGAACTCCCTGTCCGCTCGAGCGAACCTGGGTGACTTACAGTCCATTCGAAAACTCTTTCCTATTTTCTCTCAAGAAGCCAATTTATATCCTAATCACGTCAGAATTCTTGAGGCACGCACGAATCTAGGTTTATATATAGCCTTTCTCTCTCTATTCCAAATCACTTCTCACCAATACAAAACCCTAGAGAAGATTTTGAGAAATCCATCTTCCCCCCAAGGCTTCTAGTTGTTGTGCTGAAGATCAAGCTTTGGTTCGAGTTCCATTCTAGTCTCTTAAAGTAGATACATCTTGAAGGTGGCTTCGAGGTGTTTGTTTTAAGCACGGTGAAGGTGTACAGCGAGCAATCCGCAAGATAGCGCAGTCCTTAGGTTGAGTTGCAACTAGGAAAAGAGTTGTGAGTTATTTCTTGTAACTTTCAGTTTATTAGTGCTTGATTGTCTGTTGGCCGAGACGATAAGGCCCGTGGTTTTTTCTCGAGTAGGGTTTTCCACGTATACAATCGCATGTCCTTCTCATTGTTTGGTTTGATTGCTTTTAATCTGATTTAGGATTAATTATTAGTTTAATCACTTAAGGATTGATATTTGATTGGAAACGGCACAACAATAGTTTTATGGTGAGGGTGAGGGCGAGGGCTCGACCACAATTATGACAGCTCAGGAGCGAGGGTAGACATTGACCTTAACAATCCCTCCCTCAACGCCACACCTGCCGTGACTCTTACTGCAAACTTGCAAAACACGTGTCCCGTGACTTGAATACCCGACCTACCAAGCTCTGATACCACTTGAAGGATCTTACACCCCATTGAGCTATATAGATGTAAAGTTCTTCATCAGATTATCCCAAATTATATAACAATTTGGAGCCCGTGTCTTCTGATACCTTGAAGACTTTTGTTCGCGGAAAATGAATTAGCATCACAGCAGCAGAAATCATTGAATTTCTTGACATTCCCATTGTAGAAGGTACTGATGATCTTCTTCCAGACGACAGCCAAGTACAAATTAACTATGACATGACTGGCACAGCTCTATGTGGTGAAGACACACCTTGGCCTGGTGGATGTATCCTTCATGGCAATCTGACAAAAGAACACAGATTTCTGAATCGCTATGTTTGCCACAATTTAGAACCAAGTAGACACACTTATGATGTCAGTCATAAGAATGGCTATCTTTTATATTGCATTGGCACTGGGAAGCAAGTGAACATCCCACAAGTGATTCTAAATATGTTGTTCAAGATGCTATATGCGAAGCGTAATTCCATTCTTCCATTTGCTGTGTTTATCACCAAGTTTCTTTTGTGGAAAGGAGTTCCAAAGAAGACCAATGAGTCCACTCAAAGGATCCAAAATCCTATAAATGCTCGCTCCTTGGCTCAATCATCTGCTAACATTCCACCAGCAGTTTAGGGTGTAGAGATGGAGGTGGAAGAAGCTGCCCCTAATGCCAATGTCCATGGGGAGTAGCAAGGGAATGCGGATCCAGTTGCACTTCTTGTGGAACAAATTCAAGCTATGAATACTCACATAAATGCTCGATTTAATGTAGTGGATGGCCGTTTGCATGCATTTGATGGACGCTTCAATTCGATTGATGAAACCTTAGCTACAATCCTTGCAAAACTTGGATATCAGTGACTACAACTGATTGTTTTTGTGTCTTCTGAAACTTCTAATCTTTCTGGCTATGACTTTCCTATGTTTTTGTTTGTCTACTTGATCTTTTGATTTCTATGTTTAGTTAGATTGAAACTTGATAAGTCCATAAAATTGTAGTTTTCATGCATCATTTTAGTTGACTTTGTGGACTTAATTAGAGTAATTTTCATTTAATTTCATAGAATTTCATAATTTCATGCATTTGAGCATTAAAGTTTGAATTTTAGTCAAAATCATGAATCTTGCATGAATTTTATGAAATTAATAAGTCCAAAATATCACATATTTAAATAATTAATTCATATAAATTTGTGGACTTAATTAAAATAAAATGCATTGAATTCATAGATTTTCACAAAATCATGCAATTAGACTCTTTTGGTTGAATTTAAGTAAAAATATCATAAAAATGCATGTCTTGGTGAAATTATCAAATTATGCATTTTTGAGCCCCATGCATAGTGTAAGGACCCGATCCAAATTTGTCAAATGATTTGAGTTTTGACCATGTGATTGATCACAAGTGGACCCCACCCCGTTTGAGCACTTTCATTCACTATCAATAACTTAACTAGGTAATGCCTGTGGGATTTAATTTTATTGCATTTAGATAATCACCATGCATCATCATGTGACCTGACTTATAATATTGGACCCATCGCTTGCATTTAAGTCCGAGTAAACAGTATCCAAAAGTTGGGTTTTAAACATTGGAAGATTATTAATTTAATAAATTTATACACTCTAGTGAACCATGCATGTTATGATCCACTCAGTGGGCCCATATTAACACCACTATCATCATGTTTATAAATTGTCTTATGTGTAGGCCAAAATGGGACCGCAAGGGAGATGCACGTCCATGGATCATTCCAAGTCATTACAAGGCATAGTGGGACCCATTCCTATTGCTAGTTTGAAAAAAAAAATCTCAAGATGCAATTTTGAGAAATTTCAATAGAAATTGAAAGAAGGAGAACATCCAAGCCATCACAAGATTTCAAGTCCAAGTGGGGCATCTATGCAACTGATCCCCAAGTCTTTCAGGTTCAAAAAACTAGGGCAAGCTCCATGTTCCTTCCCCACCAAACTCCTCCCTCCTTTACCCACCCTCCTCCTCCGATCAACTCCTCTGATTTCCCCCCTCTTAGTCGCCCAGCTTCCTCAACCCAAACCCCCAGCTCCTCAACTCTTTCCTCGCTGACGATCCCCTCTTCGGGGCAACCCGCTGTCCTTACCCTCCCTCTTTCGCCTCTGCCAGAGCAAAATCCCCAGGGGACTGGAGCCTCTCCAACTATTGCTAATTCAGTTCCTTCCTCCAACATAGCTGCATCTATTGCTCCTCCACCATCACCTTCGACCTGGGATATCAACCAACTGGAAATGCTTCACCATCACCTTTCTGGCACCATCCTCTCTGCCAAAGGTAAGACCTTAGGTGAGCAAATCCCTTTTCCCCTTAAACCTCCAGACCCTGCTCCTCCTCATTTCTGTCTCCCCTCAGACCTTATGTCGCATCTCTATCATCTCTAGGTCCCTCCACCCTCTCCTTCTAGTCAGCCTCCACCCCCTCCCAACCAAAAACCCAAGCTAACCCTTTTCCCTGACTCCGTCCCTTTATCCCCTTCGGATTACCCTCCTTCCTCCCTAATAGATGGTCAACTTACAATGAAAACACCTTCCTCCTTGATTGAACCCAGTAAATCCTCCTTCTCAAATGCAGCCATAGGAAAAAAATTTGGGAAAAGACCTACAGTTGAATGGCTAACTGCCCAGGTAAACTCCAAGTGGAACCTTTCTAAGCCATGTCTTATTTCTCTTATGGACAAAGGCTCTTTTTTGTTTAGGTTTGCAACTAAGGAAGACAGGGATACTGCCCTTTCTAAAGGTCCCTCCCTCCTGTAAAATAGGAAATTTCATATCCTACCTTGGTCGCCTGGTCAAGACCTTTCCACCTGGCCCTCCCTGCACCCTATCTAGATTCGCATCCATGGTATCCCCTACCATTGCTGGAGTTCAAATATTCTCTTCTCCTTAGCCAGCTCCATTGGTTCCCCTCTTAAACTGGATGACATAACAGCCTCCCAAAAACTTCTTACATTTGTTAGGATTCTAGTGAGGCTTGACCTTTCTGGACCTAAGCCCTCAGAGATCAAAGTTGATCTAGCAGGTGAATCGGAAATTATTCTCTCTATCTCCTATGAAAATCTCCCCTGTTCCAAATGCTTATCCACAGGTCACTCAGAGAACCTTTGCAATTCTGGCCCTAAACCTTCCATTCCCAAACCTCCCATCCCAAAACCCTCTATGCCAGGTACAGGCATTTTAGGAAAATCCCCCATCAGTCAACCCGTTTCAGCTACTCCTCCTGATTCAGACCTCGTTCCTACTTTGGCCTCAAATGCTCCTCCTTTGGCCTCCCCTGCCAACTCCCTCCAGAACTTCCCTCATTCCTCAGCTAATCCTCTCCCTCCAGTCCTATCTTTCCACCCGAACTCTGCTCCTCCAGGATTCACTGTTTCTCAAACTACGGATCCATCTAACCTCACCTCCACCCCTGCTCTAATCCTATCCCCTACTCCTGTCTCGATGACCCCCCCCCCCAAGACTTTGACATTCTGGAAAGATTTCCAGAACAAATTCTTGATACTTCAAATTCCTTCTCCATCTTAGAAAATTGTTCCCTTATTGATTCTTCCTCCTTCTCCCTCCTTAACTCCAGGAATTCTGATACAGTTAATGAATCTACCCAGATCCCTGATATCTCCCATCACGCTGGCATCTCTTTAGTAGTGGACCTCACTCCCTACTCTAAGAAAAAGAAATCCAAACCCAATAGGAAAATAGCCAGTTCCTATTCTAGGCCAACAACTAGGAGCTCAAATGGTCCCTCTCCCCTCCTTACTAATTCCAAATGATCCAAGTCCTCTACTAGAACTGTAGGGGTATCTCCAATTCCCCAACCATTAGATCCCTCCGCCACTTGGCTTCTTCTAAATCCCTAGATATCATTTTCATAGCTGAACCTATGACTGCCTCCCCTCCCTCCTTCCTCCTTTCCTTTATGGGCTATGATGGCTTCTTCTCAAACAATCCCTCCTCTTCAGCCTCTATATGGTGTTTCTTCAAATCTAATACTAATCTTGGCATTACTCTCATTGACTTCTCCCCCCAATTTCTGACCATCTCCTTTATCAACCCCTTTTCTGCCACTAATTGTCTTCTCACAGGGATCTATGCCTCTACTAATTATCTCCAGAGAAGAGATCTGTGGAGTTACCTCTCTTCTCTGGCTATCACCAATTGCCCCTGGTGTGTGTTAGGTGATTTCAACTCCATCATTTTTGCCTTTGAGAAATACAGTCTTAAGCCTTTTCGCCTCAATCTAGAATTCCAGCAGCTGCTTATCTCCACAGGCTTGTAGGACATGAGATTCACAGGCAATAAATACACTTGGTCCAACAACCGTAAGGGGACTAGTTATGTTGCAGCTAGGTTGGACAGAGCTCTATGCAACTATTCCTGGCTCTCTAGTTCAACTGACCCCCTCTTCACCCACCTGCCCAAATTCTCCTCGGATCACTGTCCTTTGCTTCTCACTCACAATAGGTGGCCTCAAGCTTCTATGGCTCCTTTCAAATTTGAAGCTATGTGGATCCACCACCCTGATTTTCTCCATCTCGTAGCTGATTCCTGGAACCAAGACTTTGCAGGAAACTACCAGCAGGAGCTGGCTTCCAACCTAAAAAACTTGAAGCAGATCCTCAAAGGTTGGAATAAAAATGTTTTTGGTGACATCAGACTCAAGATTGCAGAGGCATAAAAGATTGTTCTAGAGACTCAAGCTCTCCTTGATGCTGGCCCTACCCCTTCTCTTCATCACTCTCTTACTGAAGCAAAGGCTTCCCTTCACAATTGTCTCCATCTTCAAGAAATTCACTGGCGTCAAAAATCAAGAATTAGATGGCTGAAGGAGGGAGACAGGAACATTGCATTTTTTCATGCCTCTGTAAATTCCAGAGGAGCAGTTAATCGCATTGATAAAATCCAATCAGATGGCTCTTGGGTGGACGACCAGTCAATTATTCAGTCCCTGACTGTGGATCACTTCTCCTCTATAGCCAACTCAGCTCACTTTGCTCCCTCTGACTACCTGTTTGGGTTAGGCAACAATAAAGTCTCTCAAGATATGAATATTAGTCTCTCCAGAACTCCTGATGCTGAAGAGATCAGGAATGCAGTCTTTGCTCTCAAAAAAGACAATTCTCCAGGCCCGGTTGGCTTCTCTGGCCTCTTCTTCACTGCTGCCTGGCACATCATTGGCTCCTCTGTGGTTAATGCAACTCAGCAGTTTTTCACCTCAGGCAAGCTATACAGAGCTTTCAACACCTATTTCCTAACTCTGATCCCCAAATCAAATTCCCCTTCCACCTTTGCCGATTACAGGCCAATCAGCCTCCTCAATTTTACCTACAAAATCATTGCAAAAATATTGGCTTCTAGACTTTCTAAGATCATTACCCACCTTGTTTCTCCAAACCAGGCAGCTTTTGTCCAAGGAAGATCAATCCATCAACACATAGCCTTAGCCCATGAGCTGTTTCAAAAGCTCCATACCAAGCTTAAAGGTGGCACTCTGTGTATGCAACTGGATATCTCCAAGGCTTTTGATAAGCTTAGCTGACCTTTCCTTTTCAAATCCCTTCACTTCTTCGGTTTCTCTTCCAAGTGGATCAACCTTATCCGTGAATGTGTTTGCACTGCCAAAGGATCTGTCCTCATTAATAGATCTCCCTATAGTTTTTTCAACTCCTCTTGTGGCTTAAGGCAAAGGGATCCCCTATCCCCTTACCTCTTTATCCTTACAGAAGAAATTTTAAGCCTCGACATTCAAAGCCTGGTCTCTAATAGTACCATCTCTCCCCTCTCATCTGCTCCTAACACCCCTTGCCATCTTATGTATGCTGATGATATTCTTCTGTTCCTAAAAGCCCATAAAAGGAGCCTCTTAGCCTTGAAGGATGTAATCTCTAATTACCAAGCCAGTGCTGGCCAGTCCATTAACTTGGACAAGAGCAGACTTTTCATTGGCAAATGCAACCATAGAAAGAGAAGACAAATTTTGGACATCACCAATATTCAAGACAAACTTCTCCATTCTTCCTACCTCGGAGCTCCTCTCACTATTAGTACCCCCAAAAGATAGCATTTCACCCCCTTGCTTGAAAGATTTCTTCGCAAGCTCTCAGGCTGGAAATCTCAGCTTCTCTCCCTCGCTGGCCGAAGGACTCTGGTGAGGCATTTGCTTAGTAGTCTGCCTATTCACATTGCCATGATTCTTCCAATTCCTAAGTCGGTTTCCACTAACATGGAGACTATCATGAGGAAATTTCTCTGGTTAGGGGGGGCTATCAGGCATAAAAGAAGCCAGATTAACTGGGCCACGGTCACTCTCCCCACCATAGAAGGAGGCCTGGGCATCAGGTGTATCAGTGAGCAAAATGCTGCCTCTTTCATCAAATTGGGTTGGACTGCCATGTCTTCAAATTCTCTCTGGGCCAACTGGATGGTCGGCATGTATTTTCCAAGATCCTCTCTCTGGCACTCTTTCTCTTCCAAATCAGGCTCTTGCATTTAGCAAAAAATCAGGATTTTAGGTCATCACATTCAATCCGGTAGTAAATGGAAAGTTGGCGATGGCAATAAGGTTGACCTCTAGTACGATAATTGGATGCAAGCTGGTAGCCTGGCCTCTCAGTATCCTTCCTTCAACTTCCCCCCTAATCAGAAGCTCCATTCCCTCTGGGATGGAACCCAATGGATGTCTCCTCCTGATATCCCAATTGTTGCTTCTCTGCGGGAAGGTATCCAGCACCTCTCTTTGGACCCGTTCTCTAAAGATACTCTGCTTTGGAGCTCCCACCAGGATCAAGGCCTCTCTCTCCAGGAAGCTTGGCAAATCATCAGATCTCGTAATCCTTCAGCTTACTGGTCGAACTGGGCTCCGCTGGTTTGGAACTCCATTCAGCAGCCTAGGGTCTCTTTCTTTGCTTGGAGGCTTCTGCACGGAAAAACCCCTTCTCAACTCTGGGTTCAGCATTCTGGAATCAGCCTGGCCTCTAGGTGCAGCCTGTGTTTCCAAGAGCAGGAGTCTACTCTCCATCTTCTATTCCTCTGTTCCTTATCCACTGATATCTGGAAGTGGATCCTTTCCTCGGCGGGCACTGCTGTTGCCGGTCCTCTTCTCCCTTCAAAGATTTGGCAGGCTCTTTCTCTTCGCAGTGATAGCTTGGCTTGCAAAGGTGTTGCTGCCATCTTCTTCTCTACAGCTTTTGCATTATGGAATTGCAGAAATGACGCCACTTTTTCCAACCACAGAGCCTCCCAGACGAAGGTCATCCTATACCTGACTGAGCTACTCTCTGTCTCTCTCAAGCGTATTACCAAACCTTTTTCTGGTAGACCTCTAAAGCTTCTTTGTAATTTTTTGTTCTCCAATTCCTAAGCCTGGTATGTGTTTCTGGGTTTCTGTTTTTCCTTTCTTTGCTGTTGCTCCTTGAGCTTTTCTTTTGTGGGCTCTCTGCCTCTGTTTCCCTTCCCTCCTTCTCTTAATACAAATTGCCTTTGAGCAAAAAAAAAAAAAAAAAAAAAGTCCAAGTGGGGCCATTTTCAACAAAGAATCAAGCCAAATCAAGGAGATTATAATAGGGCCCAAGTGAAAAGTCTCAAAAGGATTGAAGAGTCCCAAACGGTTTTGTGCAACAACAAAAGATAAGGAACCCAATTTCAAGATCCAAAATTCAAGGAGTTCAAGTTAGAGAAATTTCAAAAAAAAAAAAAAAAAGAGGAACTCCTCCCATATCTCACGTGAATCACCCTCTCTTCCACCCCTATTTTTTCTCTCTTATCTCTTACCACAAGGGGAGACTCCAATTCATTGGGTGGCCATTAACTTCTTTCCAAGGATATCTCCCCCCCCCCTAATTTCTCTCTCTCCCTCTCAATCTCTAACTCCCTTATCTCTATCTTTTCTCTCACACACAACGTCCCTCTCTTTCCCTATTACTTAGGCGCACAACAACCCATCTTCTCTTGGACGTTTTGGAATTTTTTCCCTTTTCTCTCTCTATTTTCTTTTCTCTCCTATCTCCACTCTATCTCACATGCATCATTCTCTCTCCCATTAATCTCTTTCCATTCTTTCCCCCATCATCTACATCTCTCACTCACCTATTATACAAGGCCAAAGAAGAAAGTTGATTATTTTGTGAAGGAAGAAGAAGAAGAAGGATGGAGGGGTAGATTTGCTACTTGTAATCTAAGGAGAAAGGGTGTAAGTTGATTTATTTTTATTGATTGATTATGGGTGAGCAATTTTAATTCAAAATCTGATTTTCAATTTATTAATCTATTTTCTTTATTTATGTCTTTTTGATGCCTTATTTTTGAATGATATATTGCATGCTTAAAGGCCGCTAAATACTGAAAATATTAGAAGGAGACTAGAGTCTTTATGAAATTTCTCAATATTAATAAATCTGATTTTTTAGATTTTGGGTCCTTAATGAAATCGCCCATATTTTCAGTATTTAGAAAATAACTGAACCCTGACCCTTAGATTGCAAGGCTCTCATTCAATCTTGAATTTCAATTTAATTATTTCTGAAATTTTCTTTTTATCTCTCAAATTGGTTTTTTGATTATTTTTATGGTGGATGCAATTTTTAGCATAGATCTATTAGATTAGGTCTCTAGTTTAGGATTTTTTTAATCGGGTTGTAATTAATTTTATTCAGATCTGTGATTTTTTTAATTAAAGTAGGATTTGTGTTTTTTTATAGATTTTTGATAGGCTAGTACTAGTTTTCCAATAGGACTGGTACATCGCAGTCATTGGTTCCCTGTGGATCGACCTGGTTTACCGGTTATTACTACAATCGTGACGACCCTACACTTGGGGCACGATCAGAAATCATGGGTTTACATCATCTTAGTTCACCAATTAGCTTTTTTTTTATCATCAATTAGTTCATGGAAAATCATCCAGTTTGGTACATTCATGTGCATGATCTCACTCGGGTCCCATGCATGACATTTATGAATTTTATACATCTTATGGCTGAATTATTCTTTTTAATCTTCTAGGGAATCTTCAATTTTTTTTGGGACCCACCTTGAAAAGAAAAGAAGAGAAGGAATTCGTAGAGGATGTCCAAGCCATGCCACTTCAAGATTTTGGGGCCCGCGGATAGAGGAGAATTGATGAGAAATAAAAAGGAGAAAATTCCAAGGAAGGAAATCCAAGATCTCTTGATGGCTAAGAAATGGGAAGAAGCAAAGAAAGAAAGAAGAAGGAAAAAAAATCCAAGAAAGTTTCCAACATGCAGTACATGTCCATACAAGGGATGTTCTTAGATTTGCATGCCTCATGTGGGTCCCATCATGTGTTCCAATTTGCATGATTAAATCTGAATCTCAGATTTAGAATTTTTCAAAACTAAACGTGGGCCCAAGGTATGTGAAGTTGTAAGATGAAAAGGAGATCAAATTTAGGAAGTTGTAAAGAAATCCACCTTTGCCTGGCATTTAGGAGAAGAATTTGCAAAAGATCGAGTTGCAACTCAAGAGAGATTCAAGGAGGACACGTTGGAGTATCACTTAGGCTTGGAAAGCATGAAGAGAAACAACGTTCCAGCAAAGTGATTTTTGGGAAAGTCTTTCTAAAAGTGGGCCATGGTAGAGGAGAGATGGTTAGATGAGTTTCTTGGTGGCTACTCAAAGAGCTTGATTTAGAAAGACTTGTAGCCAAACAAGGAAGTAAATCACACTTGCAATAACTATAGCATGGAAATAGCAACATGATTATGGAAATTTTTGTGGGCTTAAGGGAATCAAATTCTATATATATTGGACGTCCATAGCCTCAAAGGGGCGTCTCACGTCCATCCCCTCTCTTCCCTACTTCTTTTCTCTACCTTTTCTCTCTCTAGAAAAATAAAGAGAAAAATATGTGGGTATTCTGGAGCCCTATTCCAGAACTAGATTAGAAGAGTGTGAGACAAAATTGTAATTGCCATGAAATTTTCAATGAAAATCACATCTTTTGCAATGGAGGAGTAGATTCTTTTGGATCAGAACACAAAGTGAAGTTAAGTGATTTTATTTTCATTATGTCTTTAATTTTATTTTTATGTTCCTATGATGCATGTTTAATAAAATAATAGATCTACCTTCGCGCTGCATGCAAACCTCCGCTTTATATTTTAAATAAATTTATTTTTTATCAGTTAATCTTGTTTTGATAAAATATACGTAGGTTTATATGCCTTTGATATTTTATGTTTACTTTGTTAACTAGCGCTCAAAGTAATTTTTATGAGATGATGGAGATCTTGGGTTCTTTTGCTTAAGAATTGAAGTTTAAAAAAAAAATCTTCCGGATCAGAAACATTGAGTTGTTACTGATTTGAGTTATTTGCAAGATGAAAGACTAAAGTAAAGTATGTGGATTGAGAATTGAAATTAATTAATGGACTCTTTGTTGCTCTGATCTACCTTTATCATTATTGTTATCCATTCATCTTGCATAGTAGCTTTATCTCTCATTCAAATCTTGATTTATTTTTATTTTCATTATAAAAAAGTTAGATTTAATAAAAAAAAATATTTCAGTAGTGCTCCCTGTGGGATTCGACCTATACTTGCCACTGTCTCAAAAAGATAGTTGTGCACTTACAGTATTAAAAGATTGAATTTAAATTCACATCAAGTTTTTGGCGTCATTGCCAAGGAGCTAAATCTGAGTTTTTTTTAATTTTAAAATTTAATTTTTTTTAGATTCATATGCATGCTCATATTTAGGTTGCATTTGTTGTTTAGTCATCTAATTTGCATTAGTCGTGTTCTTTGCAATTAGTATTAGTTAGTATTTCACTTTGCTAATTTTTCTGACTTTTCAAATTTTTTGGATTTTTCTGATATTTTTATAATTAATTGAATTTTTGGAATAAAAAAACCCATTTTTTTTAAGGATTTCTTTTAATTCAGAATTTCAGTAAATAAAAACACAATTTTTTTATATTGATTTAACTAATTTTTTTATTAAATTAGGATAAGATAAAATTTTGACTTGGTTTGTTAACTTAGGGTTTACTAACAAGAGTTTCTTTTGAATAGGTTACCTTGTTAAGGGGAGAGTTGCACAAAAATAGAAAACTGCGTAGATTTGCTTTAAGCAAACAAGTTGCTCTCGAAATTGCTAAAAAAAATTGCGCTCAAAATTGCAAAATTTGCCAAAAGAGGTTAAGCTTACACAGTTTAAGGATTAGCGTGGGCCCGATGTAAGAGTTTCTAAACTGTACCCCCACGAACCTTTTACTTGCAAGTGGGGCTTGGGTGATTTAAATTTTTGCAAAGTGTGAATGCTTGATTGGCACACCATCTAATTAGACACACACTTAGTTTAAGGGCAATCCACCCCAGAAAGATAAGGTCTGAATTTCATCACCAGATCCTTGCCCAATTAGGCTTAACAACCCCTTAGATAGTAATCTAAACATTAATTAAAATCAAGTAGAAACGAGACCATAAGACTCGAGCTCAATAGGACGAAGACCACAAAAGGTTGCACCAGTTGCGCTCTTTGGTCAAGTTGATGTTTAGGTAAATCATGTCCCTACCAAAAAGGATGGCAGTCTCTGTTCTAGGAGTTTGGTTCTTAAGCGGGACCATTGCCAAGTGCATTGTGACCCACCACTCATCTTGGGGGCATTGTGACCCACCACCATTGATCCTGTGGACTTACCTGGTCGATTTGGCTTCATAAGACCGGATTGGAGGCCTTAGTGCACTCTTCAAACTAGTTAGAACTGTCTGGTGAGTTAGACTATATCCTAAGATAATTTCTTGTGCTCAATCTTAATTAGGCTAATGACTGGTGGAGGAGTAGATAGGAGCATTGAGTGCACAGGGAACGTCAATGTGATGATATCTGCATTCAAATGTGTTCATGATGTATTTTTCTATACGATAGCTTTCACTTACACACTCGCTAAATTACCAAAAATCCATATTTCAGCCAGCATGTCCCTGATTTATGACAGTAGTTTCTTATTATTCTCAGGGTTGGGGTGTTGCTGTGTTAGTTGGAGTTCCAACCAAAGATGCCGAATTCAGGACCCACCCCATGAATTTTTTGGACGAGAGGACTGTTGGAAAATAGGTGGGCCATTCAGATAGGTTTCAAAAACTTTTGACCCACTTGATGCAGGGATCAACTATCTAGAAGGTAACAAACCCAATCCAGGATGTAATCCCTCAAACTCATAAACCATGTACAGCAACATAACCTATCTAGAAGATAGAAAATAGCACATAAACATGCAACCACGAAATCTACAGCATACAAGGATGTAGATATACCTTTGGAGCTTTGTTGTGCTCTAATGGAGAAGTTGAATTCTTTCTTTGATGATGAACACCTTCACTAATCAAACTAGAATCTCCAACACCCTTTGATCTTCCACGCTATGATCCATATCAAGTTCTCTTTTCTCAAGAAGATGGTGGTATCTCCAAGAGAAAAACCTTAAAGGAAACTAGAAGAGAACTAGAAGAGGGAGAAGATGTGCAACAACTTGCACAAAGAGAGGAAGATGGATTTGGGCGTGAATCCCTAGGTGGGATTCCCATAAAGGACGTCCAAGCCACCTCCCTATCTCCTTTTATAGCACTTAAGCATCCTCCTCTTTCCAATTGAAATAGAAGTCTTACTTCCATAACAATTTGTTGCTTACTAAATCACAATTAGAAGTCTTACTTCAAATATGATTAGTAACTTCCTCTTTTACTAATTAAAATAGAAGTCCTACTTCCATTAATAATTAGTAACTTACTATTACCACTATTAGAAGTCTCACTTCAAATAGAAATAGTAACTTTCTATTTCCTTTTAGAGTTCTACTATAATTAGTATCTTTCTAATATCTTGGGCTAGCGTGGGGACCACTAGGGATTCCTTAGAAAGCTGGCTCCAACTGGGACACGCGACCCCACATCTCATGTGCAATCCGGGCCCACAGTTAATTGCAAATAACTCCACTATATAAATGCAATTGCACTCCAGTCTTAGGAATATATTTCAATGAAGACCCTAAACTTCCCAATTACCACAAGTAGGCCCCTCCATCATTATCCATGGATCAATTGGAATAAATCTGTCTCATCCAATATTAGATCCACATCTTATATCCTTGAGCCCCAATTAATTATAGTAATCATTTGGTACCAATCCAATTAACTCTTAATCGGAATGGGTGCGCACTTACCAATGATAAATCCATTAATTGGCACAAGGGGATAATGTAGATAGATTCCATCACTACTAGAAAATTGACTTTTAGCGGCCGCCACTTGTCGTCGCTAAAAGTAGATTGGCGGTCGCTAATACTCTTTAGCAACCGCCTAGCGACCGCCAAGCGCCGGCCGTGAGAAGCTCGTCGCAAAAGGTATTAGCGACCGCCACTAATACTTTTTGCGACCGCTGCATGACGGTCGCAAAAAAATTTAAAAAAAAAACTTGGACTTTTAGCGACCGCCATGCCTCATTTTTTTGAATTTTTCTTTTTTTTTTAAAATTTTTTTAAGTATTAGCGGCCGCCAGAGCGGTCGCTAATACTCATCTGGCGATCGCTAATACATTGTTTTTTTTTGAATTTTTATTATTATTTTTATTTTTGAAACTATTAGCGGCCGCCAGAGCTTTTTTTTTTTTTTAAATAAACTTTTTGTATTTCTCAAATTATTTCCTTATTTTTGTACCTGTACCTGTACCTGAGTATATACAAATACTGTCATCAATTAAAATTACAAATAACAAAGCCTAAATATATACAACTACTACCATCAATTAAAATTACAAATAAAAAAAGAAAGTCTTATATTAATTGCATTCAAAACATTACAAAAGTTTCAATAAAATATATTCATTACAATTACAGGAAAAAGAAAAAAAAATTTGCCGGTTGCCGTGGTATATCCGATGCTCTCAAACCTGAATAGAAAAAGAATAATAAATATTAAAAGATAAGTATAAAAATTGGCAATTTATACTAAATATAAAAAATTAAGAATTAAAATTAAAATTTTAACGTACGTTTCAACATTACGAGCAATCCAGGAGTCGGAATGACTACGGGCACGTGCCCGTCAAGTTTTACAGGCAACAGAGCCCGTTTGCTCGTTTTGAGCGCCCGGAAGCTCGTTTTTTAAGTTTTAAGTTGACGTTCTAATTTAAACCTACGTTTCAACTGTACGATCAATCCGAGAGTCGGAATCTCGTTCCGTCAGTTCCTGCAGGTCATGAATGACTAGGGACCCGTGCTCGTCAAATTTCACGAGCAACGGACACCGTTTGCTCATTTTGGGTGCCCTGAGGCTCGTTTTCTAAGTTTTAAATTAACGTTCTAATTTAAACCTACGTTTCAACTGTACGATCAATCCGGGAGTCGGAATCTCGTTCCGTCAGTTCCTACAAGTCATAAAAGACCACGGGCCCGTGCCCGTCAAGTTTCACGAGCAACGGACCCCGTTTCCTCATTTTGGGCGCCCGGAGGCTCGTTTTCTAAGTTTTAAATAACGTTCTAACTTAAACCTACGTTTCAACTATACGATCAATTCGAGAGTTGGAATCTCGTTCCGTCAGTTCCTGCAAGTCATTAATGACTAGGGGCCCGGGCCCGTCAAGTTCCACGAGCAACGGACCTTGTTTGCTTATTTTGGGCGCCCGGAGGCTCGTTTTCTGAGTTTTAAGTTAACGTTCTAACTTAAACCTACGTTTGAACTGTACGAGCAATCCAGAATTCGAAATCACATTCCGTCAGTTCCTCTAAGTCATGAATGACTAGGGGCCCATGCCCGTCAAGTTTCACAGGCAACGGAGCCCATTTCCACGTTTTAGACACCCGGAGGCTCAATTTCTAAGTTTTAAGTTAACGTTCTAACTTAAACCTACGTTTTAACTGTACGAGCAATCCGGGATTCAGAATGCATTTCGTCAGTTCCTCCAAGTCATGAATGACTAGGGGTCCATGCCCGTCAAGTTTCACGGGCAACGGAGCTCGTTTCCTCATTTTGGGCGTCCGGAAGCTCGATTTCTAAGTTTTAACTTAACGTTCTAACTTAAACCTACTTTTCAACATTACAAGCAATCCGGGATTCGGAATCCCGTTCCGTCAGTTCTTGCAAGTCATGAATGACTAGGGGCCCATGCCCATCAAGTTTCACGGGCAACGGAGCCCGTTTCCTCATTTTGGGCATCCGGAATCTCGATTTCTAAGTTTTAACTTAACGTTCTAACTTAAAACCTACTTTTCGACATTACAAGCAATCCGGGATTCGGAATCCCGTTCCGTCAGTTCCTGCAAGTCATGAATGACTAGGGGCCCATGCCCGTCAAGTTTCCTCATTTTTGGCGCCCGGAAGCTCAATTTCTAAGTTTTAAGTTAACGTTCTAACTTAAGCCTACGTTTTAACTATACGAGCAATCCGGGATTCGGAATCGCATTCCGTCAGTTCCTCCAAGTCATGAATGACTAGTGGCCCATGCCCGTCATGTTTCACGGGCAACGGAGCCCGTTTCCTCATTTTGGGCGCCCGGAAGCTCAATTTCTAAATTTTAAGTTAACGTTTTAACTTAAACCTACTTTTCAACATTACGAGCAATCCGGGATTCGGAATCCCGTTCCGTCAGTTCCTGCAAGTCATGAATGACTAGGGACCCATGCCCGTCAAGTTTCACGGGCAACGGAGCCCGTTTCCTCATTTTGGGCGCCCGGAGGCTCAATTTATAAGTTTTAAGTTAACGTTCTAACTTAAACCTACTTTTCAACATTACGAGCAATCCGGGATTCGGAATACCGTTCTGTCATTTCCTGCAAGTCATGAATGACTAGGGACCCATGCCCGTCAAGTTTCACGGGCAACGGAGCCCGTTTCCTCATTTTGGGCGTCCGGAAGCTCGATTTCTAAGTTTTAACTTAACGTTCTAACTTAAACCTAGTTTTCAACATTACGAGCAATCCGGGATTCGGAATCCCGTTCCGTCAGTTCCTGCAAGTCATGAATGACTAGGGGCTCATGCCCGTCAAGTTTCACGGGCAACGGAGTCCGTTTCCTCATTTTGGGCGTCCGGAAGCTCGATTTCTAAGTTTTAACTTAACGTTCTAACTTAAACCTAGTTTTCAACATTATAAGCAATCCGGGATTCGGAATCCCGTTCCGTCAGTTCCTGCAAGTCATGAATGACTAGGGGCCCATGCCCGTCAAGTTTCACGGGCAACAAAGCCCATTTCCTCATTTTTGGTGCCCGGAGGCTAAATTTCTAAGTTTTAACTGAACGTTCTAACTTAAACTTACGTTTTAACTGTACGAGCAATCCGGGATTCGGAATCCCGTTCCGTCAGTTCCTGCAAGTCATGAATGACTAGAGACCCATGCCCGTCACGTTTCACGGGCAACGGAGCCCGTTTCCTCATTTTGGGCGTCCAGAGGCTCGATTTCTAAGTTTTAACTTAAAGTTCTAACTTAAACCTACTTTTCAACCATACGAGCAATCCGGGCGTCGAATTCTCGTTCCGTCAGTTTCTGCAAGTCAGGAATGACTAGGGGCCCATGCCCGTCAAGTTTCATGGGCAACGGGGCCCGTTTCCTCGTTTTGGGTGCCCGGAGGCTCAATTTCTAAGTTTTAAGTTAACGTTCTAACTTAAACCTACGTTTCAACCATACGAGCAATCCGGGCGTCGGATTCTCATTCCGTCAGTTCCTGCAAGTCATGAATGACTAGGGGCCCATGTCCGTCAAGTTTCACGGGCAACGAAGCCCGTTTCCTCGTTTTGGGCGCCCGGAGGCTCAATTTCTAAGTTTTAAGTTAACGTTCTAACGTAAACCTACGTTTCAACCATACGAGCAATCCGGGCGTCGGATTCTCGTTCCGTCAGTTTCTGCAAGTGAGGAATGACTAGAGGCTCGTGCCCGGCAAGTTTCATGAGTAACGAAGGTCGGATCCTCGTTTTGGGCGCCTGGATGATCGATTTCTAAATTTTATGTTAAGGTTTCAACTTAAACCTATATTTCAACTTTACGAGCAATCTGGGAGTCGGATTCTCGTTCCGTCAGTTCCTACAAGTCAGGAATGACTAGGGGCCCATGCCCATCATGTTTCATGGGCAACGGAGCCCGTTTCCTCATTTTGGGCGTCCGGATGCTCAATTTCTAAATTTTAAGTTAACGTTTCAACTTAAACCTACTTTTCAACATTACGAGCAATCCGGGATTCGGAATCCCGTTCCGTCAGTTCCTGCAAGTCGGGAATGACTTTGGGCCCGTGCTCGTCAAGTTTTCACGGGCAACGGAGCCCGTTTGCTCATTTTGGACGCCCGGAGGCTCGTTTTCTAAGTTTTAAGTTTGCGTTCAAAGTTAAACCTACTTTTCAACTTTACGATCAATCCGGGAGTCGGATTCTCGTTCCGTCAGTTCCTGCAAGTCAGGAATGACTAGAGGCTCGTGTCCGTCAAGTTTCAATGGAAACGTAGCCCGTTTGCTCGTTTTGAGCGCCCGAAGGCTCGTTTTCTAAGTTTTATGTTAAGATTTTAACTTCGATGTTGAAATCTTAAATTAAAAAAAAAATTTACCTGGTCAGGATCAGTCGAGCCTGCTAAATCATGACTGTCCTCTCCACCGCTGTCATGTCTAGCCCTGTGGCCGCTGCCAGCGTCTGGTGCCTGTAATTATTTATTATACAATTAAAAACAATAAAAAAGACATAAGTATTGATGCATCAATGACATAATTGACAATTTATATGTACAAAAAAAATTTCTTACTAACCTGAGTAGTGGGTGGTGGGTCTGAATCAAGCGGGGCACGACTCTGTGATAGACGACTCTCAAGCTCTGCCATCTCCGCTCTCCACTCGGCCCTCATCTCTGCCTTGACCTCCTCTCTGATCGATTAACTGCAACCTCTAGGTGGCGAGGATCTCGAGAATGCATCCAGACGGACATCCTATCAACCGGAACACCCTCGGAACGCAACTGTTTGGTGGAGAAATGTATTACTAGTATACTATCATACAAAATGACAAAAACAAAAATTAACTGTACGATCTAACTTTTTACCTCGTGGCAGACCTGGGTGATGTGTCGAGTCCCCAACCTATGTGCAGGACCCTGCAATGTGCGGTTTCACGCATTCGTAGCAGACACTCTCTGTTTTCAATATTTATCAGTCGGAATTTTTGTTAGTTACGTTAGTTATGAGTAAAATGTTAAAATTAAAATAAAAAAAGTACAAGTTTCTCACCTGAGCCTCCTCGCTCATCTAGTACCGGAAGAGCTGAGTCCACTAATCAGGGAGAACGCCAGTCGGAACTCGCTGAAGTATGTCAGGCGCATCCTGATGAGGCTTCCAGTGCTGCGTCTTTATTTTATTTTTATGATCCTTCCACATCTTCCGGCACTTTGACATGCAAACTGGCCGGAAGAGCTCAGGACAGGCCCTCAAATTGTCCTGAAAAGGACAAATAATTTTTTTTTTTGTCAAATTATTTTTCATTAAGTTATGGTTTAAATTGACACATCCTGAGGAGAAATGTTAAATTATTACCTTGACCTGCTGCCAGGTACGATCTAGCGTCGCCACCGGGAATGCCTCCCAATCAAGTGTGGTCAAAGAAAATGCATGAGGATCCCGGACCATATGTCCTAACTGGCTGATGAGCTGGCGAGCATGAGGGCCCACCGGATGATATGTCTCATCAAACTCTACGTCAATGGGATGGCCGGAATTCCATGTCCAGATCCCTCTAGCAGGGCCTCTCCCCCTGCTGGAAGATGGGCCCGTGCTCGTAGCACCTGTTTAAATTCGAGATCATCTAATTAAATTGAAATAAAATAATTTGCTAGAATTAAAATGTTTTAATTAAATAAACTTATACCAGTCTGTGTATCTGCTGATGGTGGTGCTGAAGATGGTGGAGCTGAAGCACTGGACGACGCCGAAGCATCCACTGGAGTGGATGGACTCGGATGAGATGCCGATGACCTACTCGGTGGGGCCATCGAACTAGACTAGACGGCATCTGGTGCCGGTCTAGGCTCCCCAGACAGTCCGCTGGCCTGGCGCAGCAGCTCATCCATCGTCAGCGGACGATCTCTCCTCTTTCGTCCTGACATATCTGTTCAAATGTTTGTAAGATAAATTTCATTAAACAAGATAATGCAAATTAACATTTAAAAATTATTTACACTAAAATTTAACATTACTGAAATAGTTCCCAACCGTTCATTGGTCATGTAAGTCAACTGTATCTCCTTCAATGGTTTCCCGAACCCAATTAATATCTTCATCATGTTGAACAACTGTATTCTGGTCAAGAACTTGTTGGGCGAATGCATCAATATCTGACTCATCACATTCAATCTTATACACTCCCCTCCTTGACATTTTAACTGCAACCTGTCAGTTAGGATCTTTCGAATCTCTGACATAGTAAACTTGCTCCGCCATTGAGGACAGTATGTACGGTTCAGCACTTATTCGATCATCACGATGTAACAAATTGTTAAAATTTACCAATGTAAACTGGTAATTATCTATTTTCACCCCTCGGATGGGATCCACCCAATCACACTTAAACAATAAAAACTTTAGCCCGTGATTATACACAACTTCAACAATATCTTTCAACCGGCCATAGTAGTAACCAGCATCGACGGATGGACAACCGAGCCCACTATTTTGCGTCACTCGTTTCTCATCTACATCCTTGATGCGAAATCGAAAGCCGTTGACATCACAAGTTGTGTAACGTCGGGCCGTTATAAATGGGCCATCAGCTAATTGGTTCATTTCATCAGTCAAATACGGATCGTTGGTTCTTCCTAAGCTACATACCTACGCAACGCATGTAATCAGTGAATATCACTACATGAAAGTAATATGACAAGAACAAGTGAAACTACTCCTAATGATTGAATACATACGTGATTCTTGAACCATTCGTGAAATGACTGGTAATGAGACTGATGAATTTCATTCTCTGTAGCATGAGGCATGTCCCGTTTCAGCTCATCGATGTGTGTCCTGCGATGCATAATACGTGTTAACGACAAGTGTGATGATTTAGGCAAAAAACTGACAAGTTACACGTATAAATGAGTGATAACTTACTGAGTGAAAGCCACAACAGATGGGGTGTTGAACAACACCCACCGGTGAGCTTGAATCCACTCAATATTGTTGAGATCAAATGGCGTGCCCTCCCCAACTGGACCATCATTAATCCGCGAGGGCCTAGTTAACTTTGTTTCAATATTATCTTTAAGATATGCTGTGCAGAAATTTGTGCACTCATCCATCAGATACCCCTTTGCTATCGAAGCCTCCGGACGAGCTCTATTGCGAACATATCTCTTCAATGTGTTCATGTACCTCTCGATCGGATACATCCATCTGAATTGGACAGGGCCACCAAGCAGGGCTTCATTGGTTAAGTGTATGGTCAAGTGAACCATGACATCGAAAAATGCAGGTGGGAAGATTTTTTCTAAATGACACAACGTCACAGCAATCCTCTCTTGCAAACCATTCAACTCATCAATTCGATGAACTCTAGAACAAAGTTGTCTGAAGAAGTTACTAACTTCAATCAACGGCGCTACAACATTTTTAGGCAAACAATTCCGTATGGAGATAAGCAGTAATTGTTGAATAAGAATATGATTGTCATGACTCTTCAAACCCTGTAATGTTCTTTCTCTCATGTTCACACGCTTTGCGATATTCGAACAGTACCCGTCAGGAACCTTGACACCCTTCAGAACTGAGAGGAAGACATCTTTCTCATCTTTACTCATCGTGTACTGCACAGGAGGCATGTATGCCTTGTTAGACTCTCTCAACTGCAAGTGCAACGGTTTTCTCAAGCCCATTTCTTCCAAGTCACGGCGTGCATTGACACCATCCTTCGACTTCCACGCAGCACCGAGAATGGTCCACAGTATATTATCACAAACGTTCTTCTCGATGTGCATTACATCTAAGTTATGTCTGAGTAAGTTATCTTTCCAGTATGGTAAATCGTAGAAAATACTTTTTTTCTTCCAATTATGACCTCGCCTTCTATTTGCACCGGGAATAGAAGGCAGCACCGGGGCCAGTAAATCTTGAAAATCATACACAGTACGTATTTGCTCCTGCTCGAGCTGTGACAACAATTCAACTCCCGTCATTGTTCGAGGTGCTGGACCATATTCTCGACTCCCATCAAATGACACTTTGTCCCTCCTGAACCTATGCAATGGAGGTAGAAAGCGCCTATGACCCGTGTATACCCATTTTCTGTCGTGCTTCAACCAAGTTGACTTCTTCTCCTTATTGCAGCAAGGACATGCAAACTCTCCCTTTGTGCTCCAACCCGACAAGTTGGCGTACGCAGGAAAGTCGTTGATTGTCCATAATAATGCGGCGCGAAGTTTAAACATTTCATTGCCTTCGGCATCAAATGTCATCAGACCATCAGCCCATAATTCATTCAATTCATCAATTAGAGGTTGCATATATACATCAATCTTGTCCCCTGGTCCTCTTGGTCCATCAATAAGTGTGGATAGGATCAGAAAAGATTGCTTCATACACATCCATGGCGGAAGATTATAAGGTACCAAAACAACTGGCCACGTACTGTGATTTTCCCCAGTCATGGATCTGAACGGACTAAAACCATCTGCAGCCAAACCAAGCCGCACATTGCGACAATCCAAGGCAAAGTCTGGATTCCTCCGATCGAAGTCTTTCCACGCTGGGGAATCTGCTGGATGGGTCAACTTACCATCGTCCCTGCTATTCTCGGCATGCCATCTCATCAGTTTAGAAATATTTGATGACATAAAAAGCCTCTTCAGCCTTGGCTTAAGTGAGAAATATCTCAATTGCTTATTTCCACAAGTTTGCCACGGTTGATAACACTTGTAGAACTATTCTGACGATTGTAACCAACCCCGTCCTCCTTCCATCTCGAAGTCTGACACACAATGCACTTATCAAGATGGGCATTCTCATTCCTAAACAACATGCAATTGTTCGGACATGCATCCATAGTCTCATATGTGAAGCCTAAATTTTCAGTTAACTTGCGAGCCTGATAGTAGGACTCAGCAAGTTTTGCACCGGATGGGAAAGCTCGATGTAACAACTGGAGGAGCATATCGAAAGACTTGTCAGACCATTGGTTCAATGCCTTCAAATGTAACAACTCAACAATAAAGGACAATTTATTGAAGTCATTGCATCCAGGATACAATTCTGTCTGTGCATCGTCTAGAATTTCAAAATATCTCAAGGCTTCTTCATCGGCACCAGAGCGAGGATTACTCCCACCCGCCCCCTCAGTCTCACAACTTCTGTATTCGGGTGCCAACCCGCACGCGATATCATTTAGCATCACGTTCATCGGATCAGCCTCTGACATATCATCCACCTCAATTTCATCTATTTCCTCTCTGCGACAGGAAACATACTCTTCTCCATGTTGTATCCAGTTCTTGTACTCCTTCAAGAATCCGTTTAGAATCAGATGCTCTCGGACAATCTCTCTTCTGTAAAAATACCGATTCGCACATTTTCTACATGGACAACTGATGAAGTCATTGTCAAACCCATTGGTAAATTCCATGAACTGGTTAATCTCCTCCATGTATTCCCGAGACATCCTATTCGGTAAATCAATCCAACTCTTGTCCATCTCCGTAATTGGTTCTATCGAAATCTAAAATGAGCAAGTACAATTAGCCTACTGTACCGTGGCAACATGCAAGTCACCTATCCATAAACTGCAAACTCCTTACTACAAGGTGGTTGGTCCTATCCCATTCGAGAATGCACGATCCAACTTGCACTCAACATCTCGAATGCTTCGCCCCTAGTCAGATGAAATTTCGGCAGCATGTCCGCATGGTTCTCCAAGTACACGACACAGGTACAACATCAGTCGTACCTATGTATGTACCCAGAGAACAATGCGACATCAACCGAACTTATGTATGTGCTCATTACTCCTTTGTCTCTCAAATCGAGCCTAAGAACTTTACTGAAGCTGAATCAAAATCTGAATGGATGGAAGCTATGCATGAAGAATTGAATCAATTTAAGAAAAATGATGTTTGGGATCTTGTCCCATTGCCTGCAGAGAAAAATCCCATAGGCACTAAATGGATTTTCAAGAACATGTCAGATGAATCTAGAAATGTTGTGAGAAACAAAGCTAGACTTGTAGCAAAAGGATATGCTCAAATAGAAGGGATTTATTTTGAAGAAACTTTTGCTCCTGTAGCCTGTTTGGAGTCCATAAGAATCCTATTGAGTTATGCTAGTAGCATGAGGATCAAACTATTTCAGATGGATGTCAAAAGTGCCTTCTTGAATGGAGAAATTGAAGAAGATGTTTATGTTACTCAACCTGAAGGCTTTGAAGACCCTCATCATCCTGAGTAAGTTTATAAGCTCAAGAAAGCTCTCTATGGATTAAAACAAGCACCTCGGGCATGGTATGAAAAGCTTACGAATCATCTGATTGAAAATGATTTTGAATGTGGGAAAGTTGATAAGACTCTGTTTATCAAGAAGATTGATCAAAACATTCTTGTAGCTCAAATCTATGTTGATGATATCGTATTTGGATCTACTTCAGAGAAGTTAGCTCAAGGATTTTCAGAATTAATGAGCTCCACTTTTGAGATGAGTCTGGTCGGTCCCCTGCAATTCTTTCTAGGATTACAAGTTAGTCAAACTGACCATGGTATCTTCCTTAGTCAATCCAAATTTGCCCTAGAAATAGTGAAAAAGTTTGGCTTAGGAGAATCTAAGACTAGTTGCAATCCTATGGCCTCCACTACTAAAATATCTAGTGACCTTAAGGGTAAGAAAGCTGACCAGAAACTTTATAGGAGCATGATAGGAAGCCTTCTCTACCTCACTGCTAGCCGCCCTGATATCTCTTTTAGCGTTGGAATATGTGCGAGGTATCAATCTGACCCCCGAGAGTCTCACATTAAAGCTGTTAAACGTATCATTAAATATATTAATGGGACTTCTCATTATGGTATCTGGTATCCTCATGACTCAACTCTGCAATTAATTGGATATAGTGATGCAGATTGGGCAGGATCAATAGATGATAGGAAGAGCACTAGTGGCTGCTGCTATTTCTTAGGGAACTGCCTAGTAGCCTGGCATAGTAAAAAGCAAAATTATGTATCCTTGTCTACTGCAGAAGCTGAATATATTGCTGCAGGTAGCTGCTGTGCCCAGCTGTTGTGGATGAAACAAACTTTATTAGATTATAATGTTCCACAACAATGCATGCCTATCATGTGTGATAACTCTAGTGCCATCAGTATCTCAAAAAATCTTGTTCAGCACTCACGCACCAAGCACATTGACATTCGCTATCATTTCTTGCGTGATCATGCTGACCAAGGCACTATTGAGTTATTGTTCCTACAGATACCCAATTGGCTGATTTGTTCACTAAACCCCTTGGAAATGATCGTTTCATTAAATTGAGACATCAATTGGGCATTGGCCCTTGCCCTGTTTTTTAAATTCTTGTTGGCTAATCACCTGTTCCTCATCTTATTTTTATATCTCTTATAAACAGGTGCTACTAACAAGGTTATGTGTTTTATCTTTGATGGGCAGGCTCCTTTGCAATTAGATCTCAAAAGGGGAGAGAGTTCTCAAATTGAGGGGGAGAAGATTCAAGGGTTGCTTATGTTGAGGGGGAGTAGCTTTGGCTAGAGTGTTTTCTTGTTTAGGTTGGTGTCTTTGTCGTCGCTCTCGCAAGGAAAATCCAAAGCTCCAAAATATCCAAATGCTCCCAAATATCCAAAGCTCCTTAAATATCCAAAGCTCCTTAATATCCAAAGTTGTTGCTGTTCAAGATTTAAAGGAGATTGAAAAAGAGTTCAAGCTTCAAGAGTTGTCATCAAATTGCAAAGGGGGAGATTGTTAGAGTTTTTGTTTTGTTGCAATTTGATAGGATGCATTCACTTTCATAAAGCTTGTCCTCTCATTCATTCATGGTTTTATTCATAGGATCATCATGCATATTTCTCTTTCTTGATCTTTGTATTTATCTTTTGATATGCATGGTTTTCATTTCAGTTTGTCTCTTAAGTTGTTGGAGTTGTTGATTTCAAAAATCATCCAAGCTTTCCAAAGTTTCTACCTTTAAAATCATTATTTTGATTTGGAGTTTTCATGGCTTTAAAATCTCAGTTTTCATCTTCTTTCAATCATGATTTAATGCTTGGTATTTGTGTCTCAAAGTCCCCTGGAAGGGCCCTCAAAAGTTACAAGTTTATTTCATTTTTCAAAAATCTGGGCTGTTCTCCCAGTGTCGCCGGTCGACCGAGACCTGCTTCCCGGTCGACCGGGACCACTGCAGGTCATTTCTGAACTGTAACCTTCCAACGGTTAGAATTATATCCGTTGTGCTTTCCCGGTCGACCGAGACCTGTTTCTAGGTCGACCGAGGACTAGCCGTTGGCAACTTTATCTTTATAAAAAGTGGTTTTTTGGTTGAGGAAAGTTGCTGACATTGGAGGGACTTTTGAGGCCAAGGTTTAGCAACTTCTCAAGAGCATTTTTACAAGGATTTTGAAGCCATTCCTTTTATTCAACCTTTGATCTTCAAATGGGTGTGCTTTCTTTAATCCAAAGTCTTTTTCCAATCATGTTTTGTTTCAAATCTTTGATCTTCCTCAATGCATGATTAACAAGTTGCTTTCCTATTAAAATGTTGTCTTTCTTAACATGCTTAAATCTTTAGAAATCTCACATGCTATGAATACAACATATTGTCTTTGTAACACATGAAGTTGTTTTCTTGTTTCAAACATCAACTTGTTAGACTTTAATTTGTCTTCTTGAAAACAAGATAGTTCACATTGTCAAACTCATGTGTTAGACAACCCACTCTTTCTCAAACATATGTTTATCATCTTTGCATCATTTAAGATTGTATCTTTTCAAAAAGAGAAAGAGTAATTTCTAGTAAATGCATTTTACATAAACTTTGTCATTCACATGCATTTTTCTAGAACTTGAGGTTTTCATTTTCTATTGAGCCTATTTAGAGGCACTCTTTTGCACTCATATAGTTCTCTTAATCCATGCATTCTTAGGCATTTTTCTTAAGAGAAAAATCATAAGTTGTAAAGGTTTATGCTTAGCCTTGAAAAGCATAAGGTGTAAAGGTTCATGCTTAGCCTTGAAAAGCATAGTGTTGATTGTAAGGTTTGAGGTGATCCTAAACCTTATTTGAAAATAGTGAATACCGGTAGGTGTACCGGGAGTGGATGTAGGCAATTTGGCCGAACCACTATAAATGAGCTTGTCATGGTGATTGATCGTTTTCTCTTTTTACATGAATGATTTACTTTTGGCTAAATGAAGATTGTAGTTGTGATTACTTGTATATGCTCATCTTAGAGATTTCTATCTATCACAAGATAATTAATCTTCACCAAATCTTAATTGACTTAAAAGTTAAAAGAATTCAAATGAGTGGAAGTATTTTGATGTTTTCTAGCAATTACACGCCAGGAATTCCGTCCTGGCCTCCGCATAGATGAATCTCATCCATGGATAGGATCAGAAGTTTCTTTGATCTGAACTTCTCCATGAATTTCATGACCACCAAAAGTACTAGGATATAGATTTAAATTATTGTATTTATGCTTCCAACTTTCTAAACAAGTCAATTCAAGGAAACAACTAAACAAGCCAATCATATATACATCCACAGGCACAGAGGGGTCGCCCATTGTCAAACACCAAGCCACCTTAAATTAAAAATAAAATGCAACTAATTAGGTGGAATGAAATGCTGCATCAGTAATAAAATACAATCCAATCCAAAATAGGCATGTATATTTTTATATATTATTTGATCTAGAACCAAGCTTCCATATATTAATAAAATTGTGGTTTCTGGGCCCTTTTTAGTTGCTTTTCTTTTATCTATATTTCATGGATCGTTTTAAATTGATAGATTTTGGATGGGCGTGTGTCACGACTCAACAATCTGGAACTCAAGACATTAGAATTTTAAATTCGTCAGTATTAATATACATTTTCCTTTTTCTTTTTTTTTGGGTGGGAGAGACTAATTGAGCTCATCTGCATCCAATTAGAACACAGATGAGAAATAACAAGATTATTATTATTAAAATAAGTTTGTATATGTAAAAATTCAAAAGTTTTAAATATTATGTTGATGATGATATATACTATCAAGAAGGTGATCAAAGTTAGAAAATATAGTGGGCCACTATGGTAGTAAAATCTCATGAACTTTCAGTCATGTTTGCAAAAACTCTTCACAATTGTTTTGGGCAGTTTTTTTAACAAAAGGTTATTTTATACGACATAAACTTGAATGTAATACATACGTTTTTACAAGAAAGTGAGACTTCGTATGATATTTTTTAAGTTATCCAAACACCTAATTTTTAGATGTATAGATTATATGCTAAAGTAAGAAATATATAATATAGAAAAATCTTTATGAATATATGATTTCCAAACACCCCCTCATTTCTGATGAACTGCATATGAAGTCATTTATTGAGAATAGAGAATAAAGAACAAAACCTCATGAAAAATATGAGATCAGTCCAACATTGGCCTTCATAAATACATGAGTGAAATTATATCTTGTGCCAATCCATGAATGGTTCAACCAGATCAAGGCAGGCCCTTTTAATCCACCCGATGCCGTTCCTATCATCAACAGTCCAACTGGAGATTCTTTCTAAGGCTGAGAGGGTTTGATTGACAATAAACTTTTTAGATATATGAACCCAGATGGGGGTAGAAGTAACTGTTGGTTGAGGGGATTTAGAAATAAAAGCATTATATTTTCCTCTTGGATTAAGGTTTGGATTGATTTGATGGCTTTTGTTGGTACTTTAATGTTTAATGTCTATTGACTTTTATGGGAAAAAGAGATATAAGCTTCATTAATGCACTACTGTCACTTTAATTTGAGTTAAAAGAATTTTAATTTGGTATAATATTATCTTAAATTTATTCGTAATAAAATCATGGTTTGAAATGCCCATACTTAGCACGAAGTATTGTACTAGTCATATTTTATGCTGATCTATAAATGGTTGGATCATCCGTTTTGATTTTTGATTTTTTATTTTTGATTTTTGGAAAAAAAACAGAAAGTCATCCCAACTCAAGGCTTTGAATATTTTTCCTTTTCTTTTCTAAAAGAATGCAGTGTGAGATGTTATGCTACTTAATTTATTTTATATGGGTCATTAAACAAATCTTTTTTTTTTTTTTTTGTGTGTGTGTGTGGGTGTGGGGCAAGCAGCCACAAACAAGCCTTGGGAGGATTTTGACAAAAATGATAGATGAGGATTAGGAGGGACCCACAGAGAGTCATACCTGGATTTGCGTGTCTTGTGGACTTTATTAATAATATTTGTTCCTTTATTATCATGGTTTTAGTTAGAAAGAGACTTTATGACTACTTTCTTGTTGGAAAGAACTATATTTGGGAAACAATCTTCAATGGGCTATATTTAGAAGAGAAATTCACTATGACTATCGGAAATGGACTGTGGTTTGACTCCCTATTGGAGTTACATTCACAGGTGTGGTGCATGTGATATAAAGTTGAGAGGCCTCGGGTTAGAGACATATTTTGAAAGGTAAATCATTGTTTTTTTCTTTTTCTTTTTTCTTTTTTTCTTCTTATGAATGGTATCCTATAACTCTTGATACAGTGAAATGATTATCAAACTTAAAACAACACATGAACAAAATCTCATTGTTGCAGCCGTTCAAAATTGAGGAATTATAAATGCTTTGATTCAAAAGAGGGTATAAACAACACTGCACGCTTTAGAAGCAAGGGAGCATATCATGAAGTAACATTGAACGACAAAAGGACAATAATATAAACAAAGCAACAGTTCCTTCTTCTCCCATTTCATGTGGAGGATGGTTTAAATCCCTTCCCATACAATGTGCATTGTAGGATGGGAATCAGATTTTCAGTGAAAATGATACAGTGTAGAGGCTTGTACATCGTATAAACCAAAGTTGCACATCCAAATGCAGGCCAAATCACACTACATATCATTAGATGCATATCATTTCACCCAACACTCCACAACACACACACACACACACTCTCCTTCAACCATGATTATCACACACACACACACACACACACACACACACACACACACACACACACACACACACACACACACACTCCTTCAACCATGATTATCAAACCACTCCTACTTAAAGAATGACAATTTCTTTGCATATAAAAAGAATGACATCTACATTGAATGCGAAAACTCTTTTCTACACAAAATCCCTAATCCACTTTCACTCCACTTCCACTTAACTAATCAGCTACCAAGTTGAGCAAACCCAAGAAGCTAATATGAAGAGTGAGAGACACTATTTTGCACAAATTATTAATAAAAATACCAAAAATCCTAAAATTTATGGGAGACACTAAATAAAAGAATTAGACCATTGTCAATCTCACAGCATGTTTAAATACTTTCAGTACTGAGAGAAGATATTGGTTTGATCAGAATCAAATTGAGAATGAATGAAAATTTTATAGATTTCCAATGCAACATTAAGAGAAAAGAAAGATTATATGGAAACTTCTAATATATGTGGAAAACATGAAATATTGAAATCAGGCATAAGGGGTGCTTCTGTTAAGCCATTGCTCATCAGCCTCTTAACATAAACAAATTCAGGCATGAGAGGTGCTTCTGTTAAGCCATTATAAACAACATAAACAACAAATATGAATCAATAACATAATTTACTCCAATGTAGTTATAATAGCATGGAGAAAGAGTGCTCATATTCAATTGTTTTGTCCCAAAATATAACTATGATATTCCCCATCAGAGATAAAATGACAATTAGATTCAGAAAACACGAAAACCTCCTCTCAGCAAAAAATTCACCACAAATGTTTTTTGAATACTAGCAATGATGAATAATAGAAAAAGGCAACATCACCCCATCTCAAAGGATGGAACAATTGGAACTGCTGGCACTGGCAATCCTACGGCAGGCCTCAGCCTCCCCACATTTAAAATCAATCCAAATCAAAACCACATTTAAAACTCATCAACTGCTTCATAATATAAGATTCATGTATGAACATAATGAGTCTAATCATCTACACCACATTTAAATCAGATCACAAAAATATGGAAATATGAGAAGATAAAATTAAAAAAAAATCAGGGATAGAGTTAGAAGTTTAGGGATTTAGGGTTTGATGTGTGAGAGAGAGGCAGAGAGAGAAAGTGAGGTGATGAATACCTGATGGATGTCGGCCGGAGAGAGAGAGACAGTGAAGATGCGCTGGCGAGGGAGATGCCGAAGGAGACGAAGGCGTGAGGTGAGGGACGTGCAAATAGAGAGAGAGAATCAGTGGGAAGGGAGAATCAGCGCTGGCGGCTGGTCCTGAACGCAGGCAGAGAAGAGAGAGAGAGAGAGGGTATTGAACGCAGGGAGAGAAGAGAGAGAGAGAGAAGGGAAGGAGAGGGAGAGAAGAGAGAGAGGAAAGGGAGGGAGGGAGAGAGAGAGAGAGAGAGAGAGAGAGATGAGCGATCGAGGCAGAGAAGGAGAAGGACGTGCGGAGAAGGAGATGCAGAGCGCGGGAGCAGGGGAAAAAAAGTGGGAAGGAAAAGAGGGCTTGGCGCGAGGGTGGAATATAAGGGCCTTTAGCGACCGCCGTTTGGTCTATTGCGGCCGCTTATGGCGGTCGCTAATGGACCTTTTGCGACCACCACAAGCGGTCGCCCGCCTTCTCTTGAGCCAATGGCCAAATTTCTAGTAGTGCATCTTGATCATTGCATGTTCCTACAGTCCTATTACCATGTACCCAAGACACCGAGGTGTTGACCTAGAGTTGGCCTCACTCATTGGTGACTCAAAGCAAATGAATAGACAGAAACTTGAGTTCATCAATGTCTCAGGATTCAGAGCCTATTGCTAGGGAATTATGAGAACAGTATTTCATAAGGTGCTTCTCATGGTCCTTCAATACATCTAATGTACCAGCACTATGATCCAGAATCTTACATTCTGATGATCAAGACAAATCACACTATCTCATAATGATCAAAGTGCTGCAACCTTGTCAGATGAGATGCCCAATCTCATCACTGGTTATGAAAATATTTTAAGTATAAGATTTGTGACACATATCTCCCGTATGTGGATCTCATCCTTATACATATATCACATCTAATATACTAATGGGACCCGGTTCATCTCATGAACCATTATGTCATATATATTGGTCATGTGCATTAAGTAATAAATCACCATTCATCTCATGAAAGGAAAGCATGATTATATTGATAAATAAAGAAATTAATCAATCTATTCATCATATACTAGTATTGAGACCATAAAACTAACAAGGACTCTCAAGGGAACTTTCTTTGGCAACTACAAACCATGCACTGATCTGCCTTCAGTTGTAGAGAAGTACATGAATAAGGTTAAAATTAAGAACTTCCTTATCTTGAAATATGTTTTTTTTTGGAAGATTTTCTTGAAATATGTTAGTCGCTAAATTGAAACAAAGTTCTGACTCGTCCCTATGATAATCCAAATCATGACTCGTCCCTTTGATGATCGATCCAAGTTTTTTTTTTTTTTTTTTTTGATAACATGGGAACCCGCCGACCCCCCTTTGGGAGATCATTGGTAAACCCACGGATACATAGAACCACCCACAAGTCCTATGTATCGGGTAAGGCCTTAAGGATTCGAATGCATAAGGAGAATGCAAACATTTTTCTTTTTACCACCTTGATGGGATCAGAACTCACTTTGATACAAGAGCATCAAAAGGAGCACTAAAGGCATGAAGGACTTGCTCCGTGGGTGCCTCTTGTACTTCTTTAAACCAAAGGCAAAAGAGAAGAAGGAAGAAGATTCCTGAAAAAAAAAATTGGAATTCATACTACTTTCCATGAAAAGGAACCTATGCGTCATCTCTCAGTTTATATTTTCTGTAACTGATGTATAGTAGAACTATCTAAATCTCTTGAATCCTAATTGAGATTAATTTTAATTACATAATCCAAGAAAGAATCTGAAAAATAGTTCATAATCTTAATTGCGTAACTCAAAAGTGATCACAAAAACAGAAGGTTGATTTGGAATGTGAAGTTGTGCACATCTTTAGTCGAGTTGTATTGAGTAGTAGAAACCAACCAAGAAAACACTGTTATCTATCGATTGAGTGAGTTTGGGAACTATAATCCATACTTCACCTAGCTTGCTAGTGAATGGAGTAGTTTTGAGTGCTCGTCATTAATAATTCATGTGGATTTCTTCCTTCTGACAAGCGTAGTGTATAGTGCATTTTGTTATTTGAGCTTTCACCTAAATCTAAAGTGATCTTCCCTTACCAACCCTTTCATGTGGACTTGAATTTCATTTCTGTTGATTTTTATGTTGCATTGCTCAGGAACTTGAAGTGGAGAAATTCATCACCTATCATGTATCTTTCTCTGAAATCAACAAAGCGTTTGACCTCATGCTCCAAGGTGAAAGCCTTCGATGCTTTATTGACATGGATGGATAAGGATTGTAGTGCTCTCAACTGCAAGAGATGAAATGTAGGGTGCATTACATACAAACTGAAATATCTAAGGTATTATAGTTTTCTAGGATCTCTGTTTCATGAAAAAAGATTCTGTGTGCATCATTAGTTTCTTAGCTTGGTACTGTGTTGTTGGGTGCTTTGTGAGTACATATTATTACCTATATTTGTGACTTTCTCCTTGTTCTACGATTAAGAATCATACAGTCGGAACGTAAAGCTGAATAACAGTAGAATGGATCAACATCGATCGTTTCAATGGAGAGCTACAATGTTCTGAAAGACCAAAATACAACTGGTTTAGATCTTCACAAGTCAAAAAAGTGTAGTGAATCATGAGTTCATGCATAAATGAGGGTTTTTACGTGGGTTAAACCTGCTTTTACCCATAAATTCTTCAGAAGATATTATTGGAAACCCAACTAACTATATAGCTCCAAGACTTTCTTCCCTGATGAAACCATCTCCCCATCATTTTATATATATATATATGTATGTCGGGACCATCCCATAAACCAAATCCCGTTCGATTTCGGCAAAGCATGTCCATATCGGCCTCTGATATAGAGCCTACACTACTTCGGTTTCGGCACCAGCTGCTGGTATTGGAAAAGCGGTAATCAGTTCGGCCATGCCACCCTATTTGGTCTCAGCTATACGGAGTCATGCAATCACATCCGTTGGCCACAACCCTATCAGGACAGGGCCCAAGAAGGGGATTTGACAGGACCTCAGCCGCCAACAGATCAGGGGAAGATCAGGCCCAATGTGACTGGCATTAAATGCAATGTGGGCTGATCGGACCCTCATTAAATGCAATGAGGGCTGTGATGGACCCTCATTAATGACTATGTGGGCTGATGAGAACCTAGTCGCATCATGAGGCCACTGGCACAAGCACCAACACAATCTCTCATATAAGGCAGCAGACCACCCAAAAAGGAGGTAAGGCTTTTCTCTACGTGCAACGACACCTCTCTCCCTTCTTCTTCTCCGATCACTACTAACTTAAGCATCGGAGAGCCCCGTGCTGCCCCAGCCAGGGTCCTTTGACTGTTCTCTTCTCCCCTTTCAGGTTCACCAGACACACAGCTACTCCTCTGGTACTTTGAGTGAGTCCTTGAAGGCATCCTAATCTTGTGAGTCTATTTTTCTGCACTTACAATTGGCGCCGTCTGTGGGGAACGATTTCTGCAATCTTCCCTTTCACCATGAAGAGGAGAGCTGCGAAAGGCGGAGAAACATCCAAGATAAGGCGTGCATAACCGTCCTCCGACCTCCTCCCTGCCAAGAAGAGGTCCGGGAAGGAACCAGTTGTAGAGGATGACGTCGAGCGTGGCCTCGTCCGAATCAACGTTCAGGAGCGTGATCGTCGCTTGGAGTCTGCTCTCCGAAGGAGAAACTCTCAACAGCAGCCCGAGGGAGGCCACCTGACGGGTCGAGATCAGCGGAGCAAGTCTCCAGTGGTCGATGGACCACGTCCTTCTGACCAGATAGAGGATGCTGAGGACGTTGAGGACGAGGACTACAATCCTGATGATGACTTCGACTCCACCCTTGAAGAGATTAGAGTACAGAATGAGGCCATCAAGGAGAGAGACGCTCTGATCCTCCAGCTCCAGCAGCAGCTGGAAAGAGCTACGAGTTCAGCAGGGCCCCGACAGCAGTCCCATCAGCAGTCTCGGCAGCAGGAGCGGTCACAACAACAACAATGCTCACAGCGACAGCACGAGAGGAGGATGTCTCGTGACAAGCGCCCCGACTCCACCGAGAAGGACTTGAGGAACCATCTGAATAAGAAAAGGCTTGACCGAGCTCGAGACGAAGGCTCGAGCGCCAGCCATAGCTACTCGAGGAAGGCATCAGAAACCATTCCGGGGAGCAAGTATCATGATCAGGAGTGGTTGGACGCGCGCATAAGGGAAACGGTCCAGCGTAATCTGGAGGTGGCTGGTCTCGGCCGAGATCAAAAGGATGTTTGCTGCGACTCCATTGATCTCGGCGCGTCTCCTTTCTCTCGCGATATCCGGAAGTATCCCCTGCCAAAGAAGTTCACCGTCCCGAGGTTCGTCACTTACGACGGGACCTCGGACCCAGCTACACATCTCAGGCACTTCTCCCAGAGGATGTCAGTCTGGGGAGACGAGGGCCATCTGAACTGTCGAGTCTTCTCCTTCAGTTTGGGTGACGTCCCCCTGAAGTGGTTCTGTGCGCTCCCGGAGGGGTCCATTTCGAGTTGGCAGCAACTCCAGTAGTCCTTTATGAAAAAGTTCCAGGCCTATAGGATCCTGCCGAAGACAGATGCAGATGTCATGGCCCTGAAGATGAAGTAGGGAGAGAGCGTCACCCAGTTCGCGAAGCGATTCTGGACGGTCTACAGCCAGATTGAAAACTCCAAGGACGAAGTGGCCGTCTTCGCATTTCGGAATGCCCTGCTGCCAGACAGTGACATTCGCAAAGATCTAGCCAGAAACCCGGTGTCCTCCATAACGGCACTGATGTCCATCGTCAACCGCTACATCGCTCAGGAGGACGTCCAGGTCCGGGCTCGGGAAAACCATGGGACCGCGCAGAAGGACCGAGGTGAGAGGCCTTCCAAGAAGGATAGGGGGCCGTCCCGAAGAGATGAGCCTCGGAGAGGCGAGCCCCAAAGAGATGATTCAGATAGACGCCGGGCGTCAGCTAGCTCAGCAAGAGCTCAGACGTTCACCTCGGCGAGAAGCAAAAAGCCCAGGTTGTCCGAAGGTGCGTATCGGGCGGTCAACATGGTCTTCAAGGAGCCCATCCACAGGATCATGTACAAGATTAAATCAAGGCCATACTTCAGCTGGCCAGAGCCCCTGAGAGGCGATCCTTCTTTTCGGGATCAGACCAGGTTCTGCGCGTACCACAAGGAGAGCAGCCACAAAACTGAGGAATGCAGGATATTGCGTTCACATTTGGAGAAGCTTGTCCAGGAGGGACACCTGCAGGAGTTCGTCAAGGCGGACACAAGGGCCGACAACCGAGCCCCGCGCCGAGACGACAGAGGCCGCGATAGCGACGGGTCAGAGAAGATCATTAACGTCATCCATTTAGCTCCCCCGCCCAAGGGGAGTAACGAGCTCATGCCGAGGCCAGGCAAGCCTCTCACAGTAAGCAAGTCATGGCCGCCGAACTCGACTCAGCTCCGAAGAGGGCTCGGAGGGAGCGGCCCGAAATCAGGTTTACGGATGCAGACCTGGAAGGGGTGCAGCTTCCCCACAACGACCCGCTGATCGTAACCCTGAAGTTTGATTGCTCTAAGCAAGGCGTAAAGAACTGCACCGTGAAGAAGGTCCTCGTCGACCCCGGTAGTTCATCCGAGGTCCTCTATTTCGATAGCTTCCGGAGGATGGGACTGACGGAGAAGGACCTGCAGGAGGCCCGAATTCCCCTCATTGGCTTCAGCGCCAAGCCGGTGTACCCCAAGGGAAAGGTGACGTTCAAGGTCGAGGCCGGCGGAGCGTCTGTTGAGACAACCTTCATGGTGATTGACGCACCCTCGCCTTACAATGCTATAGTGGGCAGGTCTTGAATTCATAGTCTGGAGGCGGTCCCTTCCACTCTCCACCAGAAGTTGAAATTCCCTTGGGAAGGAAAGAATGACAGAGTTGAAATCGTCACTGTCAGAGGAGATCAGCAGGCAGCCAAGCAATGCCTGACAGCCGTGGTATCCGGAGAGCGAGAGCCCAAGGAGGTTAATATGGCCGAGATGGAAAAGAGGCTGGAGAAGAAGCTAGACGAGGTCGGCCAAGACCCAGAGAGTAAGAGCGTGGAGGACCTCGCCGAAATAAGGATTGCCTCACAAGATCCGGAGCGGTTCTTCCTGCTCGGCAGTCAGCTTGGAGAGGCAGAGAAGACCGAACTGGTCCAGTTCCTGGTGCAGAACCAAGAAGCCTTCGCCTGGACGCCTCAAGAGATGCCTGGCATCGACCCTGAGGTAATATGCCATAAATTGAACGTGGACCCTAATCATAAACCTGCGATGCAGAAAGCTCGCAGGACTAGAGTGCCACAAACCGAGGCCGTGATCGAAGAGGTGGATAAACTGCTCGAGGCCGGCGCCATCAGAGAGGTCCAGTATCCGACCTGGCTAGCCAATACTGTGGTCGTCAGAAAGAAGACTAGCAAGTGGAGGGTGTGCGTCGACTTTACCGACCTCAACAAGGCTTGTCCCAAGGACAGCTTTCCCCTACTTAAGATCGACCAGATGATTGACGCCACGGCCAGGCACGACAGGATGAGCTTCCTCGACGCTTACCGCGGCTATCACCAGATTCCGTTGTATGGGCCGGATGAAGAGAAGACAACTTTTATCACACCCAGGGGGACCTATTGTTATAAGGTGATGCCGTTTGGGCTGAAGAATGCAGGAGCCACCTACCAACGACTTGTCACCAAGATGTTCCACGATCAACTCAGCAAGACTGTTGAAGTCTACATCGACGACATAGTGGTCAAGTCCAAGCAAGCCCATAACCATTTGGCAGACCTGGCTGAAGTTTTCGCCACTTTGAAGAGGTTCAAGCTCAAGCTCAGTGCCTCCAAGTGCGCCTTCGGTGTCGGTTCCGGCAAATTCTTGGGAAGCTTGGTCACACGCAGGGGGATTGAGGCAAATCCAGATCAGATCTCAGTTATCCTCAGAGTGCAGAGTCCCACCTCGGCTAAGGAGGTCCAAAAGCTAACCGGAATGGCAGCCGCACTAAATCGGTTCATCAGCAGATCCTCAGATAAGTGCCGGCCTTTCTTTCAGCTTCTTAGGAAGAATTTTAAATTTCAGTGGACTCCGGAATGTGACCAAGCCTTGCAGGGGCTTAAGGCCTATTTATCTTCACCTCCTCTACTGTCAACTCCGGTTCACGGAGAATTCTTATATTTATACCTGGCGGTCTCGGATCATGCAGTGAGCTCGGTCCTCCTCCGAGAAGAGGATAGGGTCCAAAAACCCATCTATTATACGAGCAAAACCCTGATTGATGCCGAGACCAGGTACTTGCCACTCGAGAAGCTCGCGTTGGCGCTCGTTAGTGCCTCGCGGAAGCTCTCTCATTATTTTCAAACACATACCATAGTGGTTGTTACGGAACATCCACTTAAGTCTGTTTTCAGAAAAGCTGACTTTTCAGGAAGACTTTCAAGATGGGCTGTCGAACTAGGGCAGTATGAAATTCAGTATCAGCCCAGGACAGCGATCAAGGCTCAGGTTCTGGCAGATTTCCTTGCCGAGTTCGATTCAAGTTCGGCACCAACCCAGCTCGGCACCGAACTGGGGGGCAGGGAGCATGAGGCGCCCACGGGCCCTGTATAGTCACAATGCCAAGCCCTCACCCCAGTTTGGAAAGTCTTCGTTGATGGATCTTCCACCTCGAGGAGAGCCGGAGCAGGAGTTGTTCTCCAATCGCCAGAGGGACTGGTCATCGAGCAGGCTCTGACCCTGGATTTCAAGGCGTCGAACAATGAAGCTGAGTACGAAGCCCTTTTAGCCGGACTGAACAGTGCCAAAATCCTCGGAGCTCAACAGTTGGTGGTCTTCAGTGATTCACAGTTGGTGGCAAACCAGCTGACTGGGGACTATCAGGCTCGCGACGACCGGATGGCTGCGTATTTAGCCCTGGCAAAGAAGCTGCTCTCTCAGTTCCATACGGCCGAAATCAAACAGATAGGCCGAGAAGCAAACTCCCATGCAGATGCTCTCGCAAATTTGGCCAGCGCTGTCGAAGCAGGAAGAAAAAGAACCATCGAAATAGAATCCTTGGCCGCACCCAGCATCGAGCTCCATCCACCTCGGGAAGTGTCGTGTATTGACCTCGGCCCGAGCTGGATGGACCCCATCGTCGCCTACCTCAAAGACGACAAGCTACCCGAAGACAGTAGCGAGGCCCATCGAATCAGACTCAAAGCAGCCCGGTTCTGGTTGTCTCCCGAAGTCAAGCTCTATAGGAAGTCGTATACAGGCCCGTACCTCCAGTGCGTTCATCCGAGCAAAGTGGAAGACCTTCTTTTCGAGATACATGAAGGGATCTGCGGAAGCCATATTGGAGGAAGGTCACTAGCTTACCGGGCTATCAGCCAGGGTTACTGGTGGCCATATATGCAGAAGGATGCGCAGGTGTACGCGAAGAAGTGCGAGAAGTGTCAGAAATATTCCCACTCTCTCCATCAGCCAGCACATGACCTCAGTCCGCTTTCAAGCCCTTGGCCATTCGCCCAGTGGGGGCTCGACATAGTGGGACCGCTCCACCGAACTCCTGGAAATAAAAGATGGCTGATAGTAGCCACGGATTACTTCACCAAATGGATCGAAGCGGAGCCGTTGTCCTCCATCACGGAGCAAGACTCCAAAAATTTCGTCTGGAAAAACATAGTCACAAGGTTCGGCATCCCCAGAATATTGATCTCGGACAACAGGACTCAGTTCGACTCCAACCTCTTCAGAAGCTTCTGCCAGGAGCACGGCATCCGCAATCGCTACTCCAACCCGGCATACCCGCAGAGTAATGGTCAGGCGGAAATTTCCAATAAAGTAGTGCTAGACGGGCTGAAGAAACGGCTGGACAGAGCCAAAGGAAGATGGGTAGAAGAGCTCCCGAGTGTCCTATGGGCCTACCGAACTACTCCTAGGAGGTCCACTTCGGCGACACCCTTCTCCCTAGCCTACGGAATGGAGGTCGTCATTCCCTTAGAAATTGGCCTCCCTACCCTAAGGTCCGAACTCTTCAACCAGGGCCGAAATGAGACCCATCTGGCTGTGGAACTGGACCTGGCCGATGAGCGAAGAGAAACAGCATCAGTTCGGCTTACAGCCTACCAGCGGCAGTTGGCCAGAGGCTACAACCAGAGGGTTAGGGAGAGGAAATTCCCAGTGGGAGAGCTGGTCCTCAAGAAAACACTCCCGGGGGACAAGGACCCGAATCAGGGCAAGCTGGCGCCGAATTGGCACGGACCGTTCAAAGTGACTTCTCTTGCTGGGCAGTCGGCTTATCGGCTTGAAGATATGGCGGGAAAACGGCTACCGAGACCATGGAACGCGTCTCACCTCAAGAAGTTCTATTTCTGAAATACTTGTACATTTGTATTTAGAAGAATTCAATGAAAGGAGTTCACATTCAAAAGAACGGGGCATCCTGTGTCAATACTTCTGCCACGGCCAATGATGAGATCGTCTCGGGTCGGCTACTTGCCACCCAGGCGTGAAGCCTTCGGGCCAACGATGAGATCGTCTCGGGTCGGCTACGTGCCACCCAGGCGTGAAGCCTTCGGGCCAACGATGATATCGTCTCGGGTCGGCTACTTGCCACCCAGGCGTGAAGCTTTCGGGCCAATGATGAGATCGTCTCGGATCGGCTACTTGCCGCCCAGGCGTGAAGCCTTCGTGCCAACGATGAGATCGTCTCGGGTCGGCTACGTGCCACCCAGGCGTGAAGCCTTCGGGCCAACGATGAGATCGTCTCGGGTCGGCTACTTGCCACCCAGGCGTAAAGCCTTCGGGCCAACGATGAGATCATCTCGGGTCGGCTACTTGCCACCAGGCGTGAAGCCTTCGGGCCAACGATGAGATCGTCTCTAGTCGGCTACGTGTCACCCAGGCGTGAAGCCTTCGGGCCAACGATGAGATCGTCTCGGGTCGGCTACATGCCACCCAGGCGTGAAGCCTTCGGGCCAATGATGAGATCGCCTCGGGTCGGCTATGGGCCACCCAGGCGCGAACCCTTACGGTCAACGCACAAGGACATCTCGGGCCCATCTGACCCCTGTACAGAGAGCTCTTATGGTCACTACCGAGACCACCATTATTCACCGATACAGGAGAGATTCCGCGTCGGCCAAGTTTCACCCTATTCTACCGAAGTGAATAACATCATTTGGGTTGACGAGGGCCTCTTAGGCCCATGCGTCGCTCCAGACTAAGTCCTAAACTGGCCGGTCTACTCTTACCGAACTCATACACTTGGTGAAATCGTAAGAAAAAAGAGAACAAGCTGTAAACAAGCAAGCAGGCAGGAACAGTGAAAGCTAGTTGAGGCAAACCGGGATGTTCTATTGATAAACGCAAGGGTATTACATCGGGACTGTCATTACAAGTTCCACAAAAAAAAAATTACATTTCTGAAAAAGAAAATAAGACAAGAAGACTCAAGAAGACGGCCCGGCCTCGGTGTCTTCAGCAACTTCTACGACTTCGCCCGCAGGAGCGGCTTCGGGAGAGGCCAACGTCGGCTCTTCCGGGGCTTCGGGCGAAGGAGGCGCAGGAGTCTTGGCGGGAGACTCAGGAGGAGGAGCAGGAGCCTCGGCAGAGGGCTGGGTCGCGACTACGGCCTATCCGAACTCAGGGGGGCTCAGAAACAAAGGATGATCTTCTTGGGCCCCCATCTCCTTGAGTCCAGCACGATAGCCGAGCCGGAACAGCTTGGAGCTCAGCTGCTTAACTTGGTCGGTATAGCTCCGACCTACATCTGCAACCCCATCTAAAAAGGCAGCATTGATCTCGGCTTGGAATGACGCTTGAAGTTCTTCCCTCGCCTGCTTCTCTCCATCAAGGTCGGCCGCTAGCCCCGCCGCTCTTTTCTCTTCGGTGAGGAGCTTGCCTTGCAATTCGTAGTTCTCCGATTTGACTGTGCAAAGCTCGCTCACCATCAGTTCGGCCTGAGCGTCGAGCTCGGCCTTTTGGGCCACCACCTCCTTCAGCTCTTCACTTCTTGTCCTGAGGTCGGCCTCGGCTTTCTCCTTCGCCTCCACCAGACGGTCGTGCCGAGCATCTTCCTCAACGACTCAGTTCAGTATCACGTGAAGTCTCTGAACGGCCTGCAAAAAGACAGTCGTGTGAATTAGTATTACGTGGAAAAGTCAGTGTTGCAGTTAGGAGAAACTCGACACTTACCGAGATGGAGTGCTGTATTGTCTTCATGAGCAGCTGAGGACTGTCAGTTGCGCGGTGCGCCTCCATGTCTTTCGGAAGCGCACAGGCCCGGGTGAGGGCCGCGACCACGGCTGAGTTGCCAATCAGCCGGTCTTCAACGTTCATTGGCCTCCCCGGCCTCAGCTCAAGCTCCGGCCTGAAGGCCTCCGGCTCGGTCGGAGTGGTCACAAGCGGCGAGTGACGCTGCTCCATCAAGGGCTGTTCCTGAGTCGGTTCCTCCGCGGCCCTCTGCCTCGCGGCCCCGGTGGACCTCGGCCCGTCCTCGCGGACAGGGTCCTTCCCCCTCGCCCTCTTCCTGGGCCTCTCCCGCTCCGCGTTTGTAGCGGGCTGGGCCTCGGGCCGAGAAGGGACGGCAGAAACGGGGAGTGGACTAGCATCGGGGGCTGCTAGCTGCCCGCCGAACACTGCGTCCTCCAGGTTCAGCAGCTGGAAAGCAGGCCTGCGCCTCTCCATTGCTTCAGCGTCGGAAGAGAAGTTTTCGATCTCCCTGATGGGATCGCTTTCGACTGTGACTGCCGAGGTGGAAGCCTCAGCGCCCGAAGCGACCCTGCTCGCGTTTTCGGCTAGGACAAGGACAATCTCTCCGGGGCAGCCTGACTTCCACGTATATGACGCGTACTTCGGCTCGTACCCTAGTAAGGAGAAGGCAGCCCTGTTGTAGTGACCTCGGTACTGGTAGATCTTATCCAGCCAGGCCTTGTTCCTCCGCCAGTGGTCTAGGTGGGCGTCCCGCTTTCGCTGTTGAAGGCCTGCAGAAGAAAAGAAAAGAGTTAGAATAAGAGCTTACCGAAATGCAAGCCAGAAATCCGAAACCCGGTGGAAAGGATAGGGCGTTACTCGGTGGTGTGCCGAAGAATCTTGGGATTTGGACCCTCCTTGCGGTCTCGGATTCGGTCTCCCCGAACTCCCAGTTGCCAGAGACGAACAGTCGGTCATCTCCGGCGTATTTATTCGAGTCCTCCAGGGCCGTGATGAGGGGCGAACACCTGGCTTTGACTCGTTGATAATACGTGTTGCCGTCTCGGGTTTTGCAGAGATCATAGACGTCCTCAATATCATGGACGCCGAGGTCGATCCCTAGGACCCTGTTCAGTTCGGCGACACCCATGACGATCTTGAAGCCGTTGGGCATCAGTTGGTAGGGGCAGAGGTTCCATGCTCGGAGGCAGGACCTAAGAAGAGGATGAAGGGGGAACCTAACTCCTCCTTCGATGATGGCGACTAAAGGGAACGGCATCCAGCCGTTGCTAAAGTCATAACCGGAAGACCTTTCAAAGGCCTTTATCCGAATGTCCTCCTGGATCATGAACTTGGCCCTGAGCTGTGCCAGGGCCACAGGGGAGTCTATCCAGTGACTGAAAGCCCCCATTCTTAAGCCTAAAGAAACCCTAACAAAGCTCTAAGGAGGGGCAGATAGAACGGAAAAGGTATGGGACAGAGGAAACCCTAGGAGGAATTAGATCAGAAATGTAAACAAAAGGAGAGAATCAGAGTAAAGACACTCACAGGCTGACGGAGATGGGGCCTGATTACGGTGAGCGGAATCACGGAGCGAATAGGCGGTCCCTCACTGGTCCTAGCAGAGGAAGTTCTGGCAGAAGAATTTCTAGCAGAGGGTGTTCTAGCAGAATCCACAGGCGAAAATGGCGAAGAGAGATGCCAGAATGCATTTAAAGGACAGGGATGGGCGCCATCCCGGAATTCGAAGCGAGACGCGTGCGAAGTGTCGCCTCGGCTTACATCGCACGCCTCCTCGAAGTGACAAGGAGGCCTTTCGAACGATGACGCGTGGCGCTGATGGTCCGCCTTCCCATATTAATCATAGCCTCTGCATTTATGACTCCCTATATTGCCTCGGGCGATCGAAACGATGGCGGCGCCTGACGCCATACCGTCAGAACCCTTGGCTGGAAGGTGCCTGTGAGGTAAATGCCAAATGGCTTCGGAAGACCACGTCATCTCTCAACCTCAAAGCTCGGGCAGCCCAAGAGGTCAAGAGCTGGGGGGCTATTGTGTGGGGACCATCCCATAAACCAAACCCCGTTCGGTTTCGGCAAAGCATGTCCATATCGGCCTCGGATATAGAGCCTACACTACTTCGGTTTCGGCACCAGCTGCTGGTATTGGGAAAGCGATAATCAGTTCGGCCATGCCACCCTATTTGGTCTCGGCTACACGGAGTCATGCAATCACATCCGTTGGCCACAACCCTATCAGAACAGGGCCCAAGAAAGGGATTTGACAGGACCTCAGCCGCCAACAAATCAGGGGAAGATCAGGCCCAATGTGACTGGCATTAAAAGCAATGTGGGCTGATCGGACCCTCATTAAATGCAATGAGGGCTGTGATGGACCCTCATTAATGACTATGTGGGCTGATGAGACCCTAGTCGCATCATGAGGCCCACTGGCACAAGCACCAACACAATCTCTCATATAAGACAGCAGACCACCCAAAAAGGAGGTAAGGCTTTTCTCTACGTGCAACGACACCTCTCTCCCTTCTTCTTCTCCGATCACTACTAACTTAAGCATCGGAGAGCCCTGTGCTGCCCCAGCCAGGGTCCTTTGACTGTTCTCTTCTCCCCTTTCAGGTTCACCAGACACGCAGCTACTCATCTGGTACTTTGAGTGAGTCCTTGAAGGCATCCTAATCTTGTGAGTCTATTTTTCTGCACTTACAATATATATATATATATATATATAGAATCTCCCCATCATTGTATAATTATTGATTTAGATGAAGAGTACTGATTAATTCTAGCTTGCAACTAGGTGACATGATCGTGTAAAAAATTTGGAATATTCATTTTTGATGTTACCTAGTTTACTCTTTTAAGCCCACACCAGATTGATGTAACAAGTCTCTCTTGCTGTTGTAGATGATGGGCCTGGTTTAGCGATCCAGACAGTGGATTTTTTTTTTTTTTTTAACTCAAGCCAAGGGGGTGGACCTAAGAGAGAGTCCGCACATGTCGGAAGGGAAGGCAGTAAGTAGGAAAGTAGCCCGTACATGCGGGAAGGAAGCCCACATGCACATGTGAGAAGAAAGCCAGCACTCACTGGAAGAGGGGGCATACCCGGGGACCATTTAATAGGGGGCATGTTTTATAACACATTACAGACAGGAATACAGCAATGACCGTGAGAATTTTGATATAGTCAATTAAGAAAACAACTTGTAGAGGAGTTTTCTTACAGTAGGTCAAGAAGGCCCATATGTAACAAAGGAGTTTCATTTGCCCCACCAAGTGGAGGGATAGGATGTTTGTAAGGTAGTTGTCCATAGCCACATTGGTTATTCTTGGCTATCTAATAAATAATTCAATGTAAATTTATTTTCAAGATAATTATCGAGATATGATACAGTTATATCTAATGTATTAATCCAAAGTATTTTCCCTAAAAAGAGAGATTTGTTTAATTATGGTTATAGAAACTAAAATGCATGTTTAAGCTAATGCATGTTTTTCATGGACTAAGACCAATTATGGTTATAGAAACTAAAATACACGGACAAACTTGTAAATGAGTTGGCAATTGAGCCCCTGGGCATTTCATCAATTTTCATAGGCTTTTAAGGAGTTGGCACTTGGCAGGCAAAATATTGATGATACTAAATGAGTTGTGAGTTTGGCTATGTTAAGGCATCGGGCCCCGGTTCATCTATGTCTTCTGGTGGAGTAGATGGCCTGCCGCGTGAAGATATCTGTTCCTATCTAATGGAACGCTATTGGATCAAATGACAAAGGCATTGTTGAGAAAGAGATGACTTTTCCCGGATGAAATGAAACATTTGATTCATGTAACAGGAGAAAGATTTCCCATTCCTTAGCCGGAAAGATATGTGGCCATGAAAGAGGGATTAGGTGGAACAGAATTGACCGGGTGGTAGAGTTGTGGAAACACTTGTTTATTCCATATAAGTGGAAAGATTACTCCGAATTTGATAAAAAAAAAAAAAACCTTGGCAGCCCTGATTGGAAGGTTTGCTATAAACGTGATTGTATTTTTATTTGTTTATTAGTTGGGATGAGGTGGGGAGAGAATGTTAACTCTTTCAACATATGTATATATATTTGGTGGTTCTTCAGATCCGATTGGAGTCAATTGATTCAATCAATAAAATTCTAGAAGAAGCCAATAAGTGGATTCAACCAACTGGCACAGGTAAGACATCAAACTGTATTCTGTTTCGCTGGTATTTGGGTGGGGGGCATGATGGAGTGTTTTTCTTTTTTTTTTTTTAATAGTAGTATATCTGGAATGTTGCTGCACAATACAATGATTTTGATCAAAATCTTGGTGTTGAACTATCAGGGGAATTATTTGGAGCTCTTAGAGGCCGCCTATATGACTCCAATAAAAATTTAGTTATGGCAACTTTGGCCGTTATTGGTGGTATTGCGTCTGCTTTGGGCCCTCCAGTTGAGAAGTCAAGCAAGGTGTGTTTGTTAGCATTTGAGGATCATTTCATACTGCGTCTGCTTTGATGGTATTTGTTAAATGACTGGTGTGGTGGTGCCTAGTTTCTTGGTAAATCTTATGGATGCAGAATCCTAATATTCAATCCATGTAAACTTATGTAGGATAAATCATCAGATGTTCGAAAAGCAGCAGAGGCGTCCCTTGTTGAAATTTTGAGAATACGTGGACAAGAAGCGGTATGTATTTGTGTCTGCACTATCTCTCTTATAGTTTTATTGGGACTGGGACCACAGGAAATATTGCTGATGTTACTGACACGTGAAATGAAACGGACCTCCTACCATTATTGCCATTGCCAACTACACACACTTTGACTTGGGCAAACAATTTGTTAGCCAGACCCACCATGGATGCACTTGGCCACATTCTACTAGCTTGATCATATAAGACTAACCATCCAACAACATCATAGGACAAAAAAAAATCCAGTCTAACCAAACTTTTCTAAACTCATTTTAGATAACATTACATGAATAAACTGTTGTGATAAATGTCTTGTATCCTGTGATAAGTGATCATCTCAGGTTTGGGGCATTTTATTAATTTGCATCGAATATAAATATTCTAGGTTGTTTTAGAGTTAGAAATCGTGTTTAGAGAGTTTCAGGAGAGTGAAAAGCATGCCTTTTCGCCTAGAACTTTCACCGCCCAGGCGCCGGGGCTAAGGCATATCTAGGCCCATCCCAACTTTGGGGGAAAGCCCCATATCCGGCCCAAGTCTGACAAGGGCCATATATGTTAGGCCCAAGCCTGCTCATTAAGTCGAGCAATATGGGCCGGGCTGGGATGGATTGAATCAGGCTTTTTATCAGTTTAATGAACTTTTTAGCAATTGTGTGGACAAATCATCACTACATTACAAGCACTCCTTACTTGGTTTGGGCTGATCCGGGATTTGCACTTTCTTTTACTTAATCCAAGTCCGGCCCTAATATTAAATGGACCCAGTTACATATCCAGGCCCACTCCAAAGTGGGCTAGCCCAGACCCTCTCATGTGTGTTTCCTTCTTGTCTCCCAACTCTCACACTCATCTCCCTGTCTTTTGTTGCAGACTGATGAAAATTTCGAAAATCCCACGTGGGGAGCAATTGGCTATAACACACTCTGTGATTACGTATCACCCAACAATCAAAGAGAGAAGAGGCCTCTCCAAAAGGGAATCATAGATCCAACAGATGAAATAGACTCATCTCTTCTCCACTCCCTCACCCAAAAAGGCCTCGAAGTCACTGAGCATCCATCCCACAATCTCTACAAAGTTGAATGCGATGTCATTATAATTGGGTCTAATTGTGGTGGAGGTGTTGCAGCTGCGGCACTTGCAAATTCTGGCCAGAAAGTCATCATCATTGAGAAAGGGAATTACTTTTCAGCAGAAGATTACTCTGGTCTAGAATTCCCCTCCTTGAATCAATTGTATGAATCAGGTGGAATACTCTCAACTACATATGGTGGGGTGATCATGATGGCAGGCTCAACTGTTGGTGGTGGTTCGGCTGTGAACTGGTCAGCCTCTATGAAATTTTTTGGGGGCTACCAGAATGGATTAAGTTCTAATTTAGCCAATCAATGCAGCAGAAATAAACTAATCAGACAATTTAGAACTAGCTATCTACCAATCACACACCACAAGAACGCAAACACAATATTTAGCGTGGAAACCCTATCCAGGGAGAAAAACCACGAACCAAAAATCAAGAGTTCACGAACAGTTACGAGATATACTCACAAGCTCATTTACCTCAGTCTGTACCTCGACCTAAGGACTGTAGTTGTTCTTGCAAAGAATTCACTAACACGACATCCACCGTGCTCCGTTCTCCTTACTTGATCTCTCCGCACCTTGTCAACCAAGATGATCAATCTTCTACAAGAAAAGTAGAAGCAGCAACAATCTTCTAGAGCAGCCTTTCAGAATGATCTCTCAATGGTTCTAGAGAATAAACTCTCTCTAAGATATCTCTGACTCAGATTAATGAGTAGTGGTGATGGTGTTCTTGTCTTCTAGGGTTGAGAGTAACACCCTATAAATAGCCCCAGATTCGTGCCTTAGAGTTAGTGCACTTGTAGGACTCAAATTGGGAAAAAGTGTGTCAAAAGAAAACAAGATCGTGTCAAAATAGGAGGCTTTCCCGTTTCTGCGCACCTTATCCGATCGATCGGACTGTGCATCCGATCGATCGGATCATCCAAATAACTGGATGCATATTCAGACTGATCTATCGGTTTGAGGCTCTGATTGATCGGGCCTGGGAGATTTCGCCCCATCTGCTCTTTTCTTCTATTCTTCACTTCAGCTCTTCCGGCGATACATCCACAGTCCATTATAAAATAAATTAGAAAATACAATTCAATGGACCCAGAGTTTTGTCCAACCCATGAATTAGCCAACAAAAATACGAACAATCTCCCCATTTGCAATTTATGGACAAATCTCTCTTGAACAATACAAATGATCTACCAAAAAAAAATCCAAGAATTCTCAACCAGAAAAATCAGCCTGTAGATCTTTGCTTGTTTCTCCCCCTAGCTTCAGTATTCTCCCCCTTTTTGTCCACAATTGACAAACAATTTTCGTCAAGCAGCTTCTGTCAATCTGGATTCTGCAGCTCCCCCTCAAGATGATCTCCGTATCAACAGTGGGGAGGGGACTTGATCTTGTAGATTAGGGGTGATGAAACGTTGGCACACACACTTGCATTTTCAGACAGTGCAGCAAAGTGTGTACCAAGACAAATGGAAGGTCTTCTTTCTTGACCCAGACAACTTTAGTTTTCATAGGTGACTCTTCCTTCTGCTTTTTCCATTGCTTTTTGTTTGGAGACATTCGTAGCTTATTGCAATGCGGTCGAATGTTTGGAGACATTCGTAGCTTATTGCAATGCGGTCGAATGTTTCCTCTAATTCCACAATGATGACAAGTGGGTATATGTTCAGGACATGACACATTTTCCTTCTTGGCAGCTGTAACATGAACAGCAGGAGTAGTAACAACTGAATTTTGAACAAAACAGTTAATACCTTTGGCATTTGATGTAGATGCCCCGTCAGTGTAGCCAATGTCATGCATGTTATTATTTGCCTTTTGACTGTACAGGATGTCATCAAGTTTTTTAGACCCAGCATTCATCATGTTTAGTGAAGCCTTACTTGTATCCAACTCAGAAAGAACTATCTTGAGTCTTCCTTGCAAGTCAGTATTTTCAGCTTTCAAAGTTTTCATATCGTGATTAATCAAATCACACTTCTGCGCTTCAGCGGTCAATTTATCTGCCAATTTGTTATTTGCTGCTTCTAAGTGACTCACTTTTGTAAGAACTTCAAACAATTCTGCTTTTAATGAAGTATTCTGCTCTTCAGATGCTTTCTAGCTTGTAGCCATTTTTTCATTCATCTTGAGCATTTTCATGGTCTTTACAAACAATATATGATATTCAGCTTGCCAATCATGTTCTGTCTCTGACGCACTAACACCTTGATCAATTCCTTCATTAGAAACTAGTGGAGTAGCAGAAACAGAAGTTGCCATGAATGCCATGAATTTTTCTTTGCTAGCATCAGGCTTCTCAGATTCAGATTTTTTATCATCTTCCTCAGAAGTATCATCATCCCAAGTCAGATTGAAAGCCTTCTTTCTTGGTTTTTTTGTTAGCACTGTCACTAGCAATGTGTCCATAACCATGACACTCAAAACATTGAATCCCTTTAGAAGTTTTCTTCTTTACAAAATTTTTAGGGACTTTCAGATCACTTTTCTTCCCCTTCATTAAAGCTTGAAATTGCTTCATAAACTGAACATCAACTTGGGGATCAATCTCCTCAGAATCAAAATCAAAATTACTAACAATTTTCTTGAATGATTCTTTGGAAGCTCTCAAAGCAATACTTTTGGACGTTGATTTTCCATTAGTCCTTAAGTTTGCTTCAAAAGTCTGAAGGTTGCCCACTAATTCCTCAGCTTTGAGAATATTCAGATTTTTATTTTCTTTTATTTGCATCAAACCTTTCTGGAAGAGACCGCATAATTTTTGTCACAATTCTATTTTCAGGAATTGGCTCTCCCAAAATAAAGGTATCATTCACAATTGTATTCAGCTTTGAATTAAACTCATCAAAAGTTTCATCATCCTCCATCTTTATAGTTTCAAAGGCTGTATACAATTTCTGAAGTTTCAACTGTTTGACAGTGTCAGTCCCTTCATGCGCAATTTACAAAATGTCCCAAGCTTCTTTTGCAGTAGTGCATGTAGAAATTCTACGAAATTCAGATATGCTAACTCCATTATAAATAGCATTCAAAGCCCTAGAGTTGCAAGTCGCTGCCAACTCTTCATCCTTTGTCCATTGTTCTTCAGATTTAAAACTGGTTATCCCATCAGTAGTGATAGTGGGCAAGGAATAGCCTTTCACAATAGATTTTTCATACTTTCATATCTATGACTTTCACAAAGGCAACCATTCTGGCTTTCCAATAAACATAATTAGAACCATCCAACAGATGAGGCTTATTGGTTGAAGTGCTTTCACGATAGATATCCATTCTAACAAAATATGGATCGGCACAGTAAAATAGTGCAACCTGCTCTGATACCAATTGAAATTTTTTAGGAACTACCAAAATGGATTACTAGTTTTAATTTAGCCAATCAATGCAGCGGAAATAAACTAATCAGACAATTTAGAACTAGCTATCTACCAATCACGCACCACAAGAATGCAAACACAATATTTAGTGTGAAAACCCTATCCAGGGAGAAAAACCACGAACCAAAAATCAAGAGTTCACGAACAGTTATAAAATATACTCACAAGCTCATTTACCTCAGTCTGTACCTCGACCTAAGGACTGTAGTTGTTCTTGCAAAGAATCCACTAACACGACGTCCACCGTGCCCCGTTCTCCTTACTTGATCTCCCCGCACCTTGTCAACCAAGATGATCAATCTTCTACAAGAAAAGTAGAAGCGGCAACAACCTTCTAGAGCAGCCTTTCAGAATGATCTCTCAATAGCTCTAGAGAATAAACTCTCTCTAAGATATCTCTGACTCAGATTATTGAGAGTTGTGGTGATGGTGTTCCTGTCTTCTAGGGTTGAGAGTAACACCTTATAAATAGCCTCAAATTCGTGCTTTAAAGTTAGTGCAAAAGTAGGACTCAAATTGGGAAACAGTGTCTCAAAAGGAAACAAATTCGTGTCAAAATAGGAGACTTTCTCGTTTCTGCACACCATGTCCGATCGATCGGACTGTGCATCCGATCGATCGGACCATCCAAATAACTGGATGCATATTCAGACCGATCGATCGGTCTGAGGCTCCGATCGATCGGGCCTGGGAGATTTCGCCCGGTCTGCTATTTTCTTCTCTTCTTCGCTTCAGCTCTTCCGGCAACACATCCACAGTCCATTATAAAATAAATTAGAAAATACAACTCAATGGACCTAGAGTTTTATCCAACCCATGAATTAGCCAACAAAAATACTAACACTCTATAAAAACACCACAATATGTCTACAAGGAATGAGCAGAAGATCACAAACTTTCACTGTTTGGGAGCTCAGATTACATTTCAACTATGGATGCTGTCTGTGACAGGCTTGGAGTTACAGAAAGATGTATAGAGGAAGGATTTCAGAATTAACTTAGGAAGGGGTGTGAGAAACTTGGTCTGAAAGTACATGCAAGAAGAACATCTGGACGCTTTAAAAAATGTGCGTGTTGCGAACTATGCATGGACCAGGTTCTACCCGAGGGAAAGTATTGAAATGTGTATTTGATGTCACCTGATTTACTCTACCCATGGAATGTTATAGGTACATGAGGTGTTCAAAGAGATCAGATTCTTACATCTATTTGGGAAGTTGGATTTGGTCTTTTGTTTTTGGTTGGTTCGGTGTATTTTTGTTTTTGGTAGATATTTATGTGCTTCATGTGAGCTAATATTTGTATAAATAAAAAATACTACTTTTAGCAGCGGCCATGTGATCACCGCTAAAAGCAGTACCTAAAATGCCACGAATTTGAGGATTTGGCCTAGGATAGACGGGAAAGGAAAAGCAAGATTTATATAGCTAACCCCAACATAATAGCGACATGGATTGGATAGTGATGATTTGAGTTTTACTTACAGCCAATTTTGTTATTTAATGTAGGTAATCGATATATTAGATTTAACAACTTGCACATAAATATAACTCAAAAGTTGTACACTGGTAAAGCAAAATTACATGTTACTAGTAAATATGGAATTTAATATCCTTCGAAAAGCAAACCAAACGTAAAAAAAAAAAAACCCCAACCCAAGCCATATTTCTTTCGGATGGGGAAGTTCACAATTTGGATCAAGTTCAAGTCATGCATGCTCATGTTAAATTCGGGTGTGGATTTTACCCACATAAATTTCTGGTTAGGATTGGGTCTGGCTTGCCTGAGTTGCACCCATGCTTGTATTACTAAAAGGAGGGGTCAAAATAACATTGTTGGCTGAAACTGAAAGGCAATTTCAAACTGTTTTGGTCGCACCAAACAGGGCAAAACAGTAAGAACTAGAGGGGGGGGGGGGCATCCTCTCAACAGTACTTTCTTTCTTTTTTTTCCATATGGAGTTGATTCTAACAAGTAAACAAGGATTAATTTTGCATTCATATCCCAGAATCCACACATAAACAACAGAACAGCGAGGCAAATGTTGGATAGAATATGCTGAGAGTACTCTGTTACTTAAAGAGCTGTTTCAATCTTCTGCAAGCTTCAAGAACATTGTCCCTGTGACCAAAGGCACTGACCCTGATGAAACCTTCACCAGCAGGGCCAAACCCACTGCCTGGAGTTGTAACAAGATGCACCTTCTCAAGAATTTCTGCAAACACATCCCAAGAACTCTGGCCAGGGAAATGCACCCACACATATGGGGCATTCTTTGCTCCATACACCTTAAATCCAAGGGAGGTGAATGTATCCACTATTATTTTTGTGTTCTCTTTGTAAAAATGGACCACATCTTGCATAGCCTGGAAGTAAACGGACTCCAAAAGAAATTAGCTAGGATGGAATAATCATTAAAGTGGAAATATACACCACCATCAGTTAATATCATCATCATTTTCAAAATTGGCAACCGAGACGGGTTATCCCAAGACTCTCTCTCTCTCTCTCTCTCTCTCTCTACACACACATGCGCACACGTGCGCGCGACACACACGAATGCACAAACCCTTTATTACTTTCCTTCCACTTCCACACCCATCAACACCCCGAATCCTAAATCACTTTATAGTTTCCTTTCACACTACACCAAAACCCCTAACTCTAAATTGCTGCTTCTTCCATGATTCCATCCTCCCTCTTTTTTTTTTCTTTTTTTTTAATGAAAAACCATTACCCAAATGATTTGAATAAAACGCCATTTTCCCTCCTTTCATCTCCCCTTCTTCTCCACGCCCTTTTGCAAAAGAAGAGGGAAAAAAAAGGGTAGTCAACCTGACCCCTGCTAAATCAGGAGCAGAGACCGAGTTTTAAATCACAGGTTAATTTAATGTTCAGTCCCACCATTTGCTCGGGGCTCCACCACCCCAATTGTACACTAGTCAGAGCTACCTTTAACTTTGTTATAGTGGTTACCTCAAGCCTACCTTCAGTGACCTAACTGTTAATGGTTCCTAACGATGGGAGATTGCACAAAATAACACCTGACAGATGACATGAGCACCCATAGCCGTTGTCATATGTTTAACATTAGTTGAAATCACCAATGCGATGGCAATCCTCATTTGATACGAGTATAGACAATTTCATGACGGGCCCCGGATAAAAAAAGGTTGGAAGATAAGGGGTGGGCCTCATCTGCACGATGATCTAGAGCCATATAGGACTTGTGAAATAGAAATGAACACCTACAGAAAATTGACCTTAAGGCCCTCTATGGAAATAGAAATGAAAGTCTAGCCATCTACAGAAAACTGACCTTAAGGCCTTCTGTGGTAAGACAAGCTAATCCCCCTGCTTGAGCAATGTTGGATGCACCATTGAAGCTTGTGCAGACGATGCGGTTGAAGTCCTTGGCGACAGGAAATCCATCTGAGAAAAGAAGCTCTTTGGGAACTACAGTCCAACCAAGGCGAACTCCTGTGAACCCAGCATATTTAGAAAATGATGATGTCTCAATCGCAACCTGCAATAAATGACTCACGTTAAGGATAGATGTATGTTCTCTAATAGGGGAGTCACAAGACCTAATTTAACGAGTGCCACCTGCACCTTAATAAAGAGTAGTTCTCTTTGTAGGGCCCAATTGGGACCGCCACTGATCATGATGGGAGGTAGGATGGGAAGTTCTCATCATGGATTAAGGACCTCAAAGATATATGATGTAAGCTTCAGATGATTTAATCTAACAGTGAACATCAGTCTGATAATAGATAAAAGTTGGTCAGGGCCAGTAGGGCAGGTGAGAACGAGGGGTTAGACTGATGACAGGTGGGCCACACGAACCATACTATTTTCTGCAAAATGTTACATGTATCCTGGCTTTCTATTAAATACAACCGTTATTGGTACCAAAGTACAAAGAATGGACATAATTATAAAAAATTAAAAAAACATGGGTGTTTATATCATTTCCTAGTGGCCCATCAGTAATGACAACATTAACCTATTAAAAGTCTAGAACCCTCGTTACTCTTTTTTCTCTAATTCCAATGTCATACAAGAATCTAAAATTCATGCCTATCAACTGAACACGACATCATACTTTCCTACAAGGAAAGGATCTCCCGCATATTAAAAGGAAACAAATAACAAACAACCCTTCCTGGAAGTGCATTTACAATAGCACCACATATCTACAACATCTCATGAGGCCCAGTTTAATCATTCCTATCTATATTTACAAGAGTACCATTTCAATGGTGATGATCAATTTCACATCTCATGGTGCCCAGTGTAATCCTTCCTATCTATTTGCCCAATATGTCCTTGAAAATAGCGCTCCCTCTTAATCATATTTATTTTTTAGCTTCCCTAGAAAAAGATTTTCACTCCTACTTGTTCTCGCTGGCACCAGAAAGATTGTGAGATCCTTCTAGAGAACAAAATGTGAGCAAGCAAAAAGACCCAGAAGTCCTAAATGTAGAACTTCTAAAAGGCCTCTAACCTTGGTACAAGTCAATTCCTTTCATGCACACAAAAGAAAAAAACTGTGGCTACCCTATAAATATAAGAATAAATGATGATTTCATTTATTTTTTTAATGCATATATGCCTATGCAAACTGCAAACCATACATTTAGTGAAGCTCAGAACAATAATACTTTCAGGAAATAAAAAAATTAGAATTACTATGGGAGAATATGATTGGACGATCGAGGAGCATGTGCATGATAGAGTTTACCTCTTTTGCTCCAGGAATTTCAAATATAGAGCGTGGGCTGTCATCTGAAATATACATAGCATAAGCAGAGTCATAAACAATAATAGATCCATTATCCCTAGCAAACTGTACCAGCTTCTCCAGCTGGCCCCTTGTTGCTGTAGAGCCAGTTGGATTGTTTGGTGAACAGAAGAAGATGACATCTGTTCGTGCAACTTTAGACAAATCAGGAAAGAAACCATTCTCTGGTGTGCATTTCATGTATTCAATTTTTCCATACTTCTCAACATCCTTCTGGAACAAGCCTGTTTGACCTATTATAACACTGGAGTCTACATAAGCCTGCCAATTAAAAGGAAGCTCACTCATTAAGAATGTGAAAGACTTTGGAACACTGTGACGTAATGCATTACATAGAAGTTTTGAACATTGAACAGGTGGAATGTTATGTTAGTGAGGATTTTTCATCTCAAAAAATCTTTGATTGCGCTACAACTGTCACGATGATTTTTTTACCTTATACAAAAAGTATCTCATTTTAAACTGTGATTGCCTTAAAAAGGATGAAGTGAATGGTACATAAGCAAGAAAATTACAGGGTATGATGGATCTTGCACTGCCATCGTCACATTAGAACCAAAAAGCAGCTGCCATAGAAGGAAAACAAATGTCAATGTCAAATTCAAATTATCTTGATGGAGTAACAGTAAATAATCCCTAATCACCTCAGTTAATAACCAAGGCTAGCACCTCAGTTGAGAGAGAGAGAGACCTGAAGACGGGAAATGTCACTTTTTGCCCCATCTGAGACAAATATATCAGATTCTTCAATACCAAGACCACCATAATAAGTTGAGGCTATTGCACCCCTCAATTTCTGCAAAAGAACAACCAATCAGTTGCCAATGGTCTCATTAGTTCTAATGGAAACTGAAGCAAGGAAAGCCATAAACAATTTGACAAAATTGATGAAAAAAGTTTAGTCATTCAACTGTATCTAATGTATGTCAGTTTTTAAAGTCGTGTTCCGACTTCTGAGAAGCTCAAAATGGGAAAGGGGGTAAAAAAAAACATTGGGAAATCAGCTATGTTTTTTTTTTTTTTTTTCAATAGCCAAAGTTTTTTTGGGCTTACTCACTAAAATGGTACTGATATGTCACCAATTCTGTTGGGCCAAAATTTTCATTTTAACCTAAATGACAAGTCAACCTGTGCATGCCACCTTCCTTGGAAAGGCCATCTGCCTCAACATTAGCCTCCATAAGAACATTGTGTAACAACCAACAATGATGTCAATGTCTTCATTTCATTGTCCGCCTGCCTAGCTCACTATGGGAACAAAAGCCATTCTTACAGGGGGCAGAAGTGGCAGGTTCTAGCCCTGGTAGGTACAGGTGAGACATTGAACAGTTGTGCTCTTTAACAATCCCACTGGGGGCAGGGTCTGTGATCCATTAGGGACCTAAAAAACCTATGCCTGTAACTTCATTCACAGTGAAGTAGAACCTTCAAGATTCTATTAAGCATCACATTACCCAAACCAATATATATATATATATGGGAGTTGCTCCTATGAGAGATATCTCTCACCTTAAATGAGAGATTGTGTGGGGGCCCTCACATCCATATCCAATGCCAACAACTTAAATGTGAGGGCCCCCACCCATATCTCTCATATAAGCTCAAAGATATCTCTCATATGAGTATCTCCCCATATAAATATATATATATATATGTATATGTATTTTTGAGTTGCCTACTTGCACACTTCGTTCAAACATTGTACTGGTTTTCCTTTCCCGCACATGCAATGAACTGTTTGGCTTCAATTATCCTTCAAAACACCTGGCATCTAGCTTTGAATGAGTAGTGAAGAGGACCCAATCGGAATCAAAGAGATCAATAAAAGAAATTCCAAATTACAGACATTTTTTGGCATATCCTGAATATCAAATTCAATCGGTCCCTCAATGCAATACATCATATTCCAATACCTTTGGGTGCATTTTAGTTAGAGAAACCCTTCCAATGGGGTTACAAGTTTACTACAATTGTCTTGAATATCGAAATCATATCACAAATCGTTCAAGGAGATGAATCGAATTGTATCGTGAATCGTAAAAAAATTTATTTTTCTTGTAAGAATGAAAAAATAATTAAAAATTAAAAAAAGAAATAAGTAGTTATTTGCAATCCATCTATTTTCCATCCATAACATATATATCATAACAAATAAGACTATGATACAATCATATGAAGAACATAATTGACATTTATTAATATTTCATAAAAATAATATGCCTCAATAGTTTAATATGTTTTAAGATATCCATGTTACTAGGAAAATAAAAATGTTACAATAGTTTATTTTTCTCTTTTTAAATTAAAAAATGAAAATAAAATCCAAATCATCAATTTTTACATGTAGGATGCCTCCTGAAGTTAAAAATGTGTTCATGAAGAAAAAATCGAAAAGTTAAAAATATGGATATAGGACAAAATCTCATACATGCAGCCGAACAATTGCTTATTCCTTATTCATCTCTAAAACTTACATAAGACTGCAAAAAACTCTTAAGAGATTTCGTTAATAATTAAATAACCATTTAAAAATAAATAAGTTAACCAAAAAATGGAAAAAGTAAAAGATTATTAATATTAATCCCTTGGTTGTGGCTATTCTCACTCAGCTAAATCGCCTAAATTGTAAGATTCAATGAAACAAGTATCAAATCGTAAGATACACAAATAAATGGGATTCGCTGCATTGATACAAATTGTTTTCCTTAGGTTTTGATATGAACCGTAGCATTTGGGACAATAATTATAGGATTCTGACAACCATGGTTACAACCCTCTCTTTTGTTAATCCCTTCCCTTCCCCATTTCTTTTAAACCTTTAATGTGTCTTTCAAAAGCATGAAAAGGGCAAAACCATGAAAATGCTTTGCAAAAGATTAAAGCACAATGGAACTGATGACTAGCTCCTAATTGGTAAGACGTGCAACTACAAATAAATTTTGAGACTTGAGTGCATTTCATTCACCCTTTAGTGATATTTTGGACAACTAATTGGTAGTTTATAATTTCATATTTACCATGAGACAAGAACCTCCTTGTTTAAGCTATCATACACCAGCAATAGAAAATTAACTAGTTAGGCAACAACAAGAATCAGCTGGTTGTTTACTTTTAATGGAAATTTATTCTAGAGTCCCTAAATTTTGGTTTAATTATCCAAAATTCCCTATAATATTGATAATTAATCTTTAGTCCCTAACGTTATGATTTATTAATTATAGTTCTTTTGGTCAAACTACATTTAACAAATGGCAGGAATACACCTCAATGGTGAAAAGGTTTAGTTTATTTGATTCTTTTACTTTTGGAATCAGGGTTTCTAATCATAGGTGTAACATAATTTTGATGGGCTAATTACAATTTGCAATTCCTCATCATAGGTCTCCTCTTTTATGTCCTCTAGTCCTCTTCTTCTCATTCCTTTTTTTTCGCTTGAATGGGTAATCAGCTGGCATTGGTTTTGGTATTTTGGAAAATTAGAGTTTTGGGGATGGCTTGAGGATGGGATTTGAAAAGATGGGTTCGGTTGGCATCTCTATTCATTACCTTCAGTTTGGTCATGTTCCCCCTTCATCTCGTCACTAACCCATTCCAAATCCGAACCTACTTCCACCCCATCAGAGACCCTCCGAACCCATTACCCAACCAATCCTCATTGTCCCCACCTAAATTGACCTCCACCACAAAACTCAAAACACCCAATTTCCCCAAATTTCCAACATTTTCGAAACCCTAATCTCCATTGCCTAAGTTTCCCAAATCCAAACAAAAAAACTAAAACCCACCTTTGTCCAAGCCATACTGCCATTCTAAACCTCCGTTACCCAATCGTCTCATCCCAAATCCCTAAAGCCCTAACCAAACAACCCTCATTGCCAATGGAACCCTTTCCCCTCGAAAGCCGTAAGCCCTTGCACCAATCCTAAAACCCATCCTCCTCTCTCTTCCGCAGACCAAAATCCCCAATTCTCATCAGTCCAGCTCACCAAACCGAATATATATATATATATTAAAAAAAAAAAAACCAGCGCATAACCCTAGGATTAGGGTTTGCATGAAAGTGTCGAAGCACAATAAAGGCCTCCACATAGACTACCGCGCACGAGGACGCACCTCAGGGGATAAAAAGCACCCCAATAAGATTAATCATCAACTCTCAGATCTGAATCTCTACAATGCCATATAAATAAGAAAAGAAAACTTAGGGTCTAAGAATCCTAATCAAATTAGGAAAGTTAAGCAAATTAGATTCTATCCTAAATATAACTCATTAAACAAAACTAGAAACCCAGTAACAATTTATTAGGGAAACAATAAAAAGTCCTATACTGTCTTGGGCCCCCACATGTAGGCCGCAGGTCTATCCTGGATCACATGGTGATAAAAATCCTTAGTTGTTTGTGAACACTGAAGTTGTGAGATAACTGGTAAAGCATTAAAAAGGGGTTGTGTACCTTGTCACCTTGCTCTGCCCCATAACCACTATAACCTTCTAATGTTGACAATGCATTTGCTCTCTGTAAACATTAAATGAACTAGATATTTCAGAACAATTTATGTTATTGAATTAGATAAATCTTATTAAGCTCACACGAGCACTTCCTGAACTGAACTATCAAACTGACTTTAGGAGGTAATTGTGGAGATGCAGAGTGGAGTAGTCAACTCTAGAGGTGTTAATGAGCTTAGCTTGGCCAAGCTTGAGCTTGACTACCTGATCCATGGCTCAAGCTTGAGTCAAATTTGATGAGCTACAGCTCCAATTTGGCTTGTCCTCACTTTATCGAGCTCAAGTTTGGGATTGCGCACAACTTGTGTTCCTCATATATATACAGGTTATGCATGTTAATGAGCCAAGTTTGAACTTCAGCTTGAGCTTGGCTTCATACATACATTAACTTAATCAAGCTCGAGCCACGCCCTTGTTCCAGCCGAGCTAAAGCAGAGTAGAGATGAATAAGCTTTAGCCCAAGCCCTTAATCAAGCTGGCATCGAGTAGAGTCATGATGGACAGGCTCTTGCTGGAGCTCAGCTCCTGAACTAATCAGGTCGAGCAGCTCAAGCTCGGTCATATAGCTCTCACGTCATTCTTGAGAACAAGCCCAACCAAAACAAGTGGAGCTGGTTCGCAAGCCGGCTTGGCTTCTTGATGGCTCTAATCAACAGCATTAGATTTAATGTAGAACTCTGTCTCCTACTGATAAGTTTGAGGAACTTTCATGCGAAACAACATGCAGGTAGCATTACCATTGCCATTGCAGATGTTATAACTTCTGGAATGGGCTCAGTCGTGTCGCCAATTCCAAGGCTTATCACTTGGGCATCAGGGTACTTTTGGATGTGTACAGACCTTCTTCTGGCAATCTAATTTCAGAAAAAAGCAAGGACTTGTAAGTATAACATTTCTAACCATGGAGAAAAGAAAAAAAACAAAGTGAAAATGATTTTCACCAGAAGAATCAAAACTAGAACCTACTATCTGTTAGCATCCAAAACAAAAACTAAGCGATGGAACACCCACACTCAACCTCACAACAAATAAATTATTACATGAACACACAAGAGATGTCAATAATTTTCAGAATAAAGAAATGAAACCTCCAGGGAAAAAATAAAATAGTAACTAAATTCTTTACGAAATAATTTCAATGGAACTCAATGCATGGACTTGAAAGTTTCAAAAACCTTTCTTGCTTTATTTATTTTTATTTAGGCTGATATATTAATACTTTATATGACTGCACTATGGGAACACACCGAAACCAACACTTTTTTTTTTTTTTTTTTGGAATGGCGAAATGTATTAATCAAAGCAAAGCATGTTCTTCCTCATATTTAATATTGAAGCAAAACAGGAGAAAAATGATCTAATGTTTCAAATTGTAATTAAAAATTCTTCTAAACATGCTGAATAAAAGGTAAGCTGCAAATCACAGTACCTTTGATTATTGGTAGAAGTTTAATTTATCAATAAAGGAAGCAAAATACAACAAAGATGACAAGACACCAAGCTGTAGTGGGAAATAACCTGTTAAACCAAACTACTTGGGCCCATCATGTCCTCCCTTGGTTGTTCGAAGTGGAAAAGGGAACAGATCCAAATGTAGATGTGCCTGATTGGAAGTCTCACATCCCACATTGCCCAAGTCCGGAGTTGGACAAGGCCTCCTATAATACTTGTTTGGGCCTTCCACCTATTAGCTTGAGCTTTTGGGTTGGTATGTGAATCTTACATGGTATTAGACCGGGTTCTGATCCCGTCGTTGTTGTGTAGCCCACGTGGCAGGCCCGTCCACGAAATTTGTTGGGCCTGCACGCGAGGGGGAGTGTTGGGAAGTCTCACATCCCACATCGTCCAAGTCCGGAGTTGGACAAGGCTTCATATAATACCTGTTTGGGCCTTCCACCTACAAGCTTAAGCATTTGGGTTGGTATGTGGAATCTTACAGTGCTGGTTTTAGATCCGTTTTCTCCTGTCTTTTTTTTCCAACGAAATCTAGGTGCCATTCCAAAAACAACAATAACAAAAAACGAAGAAGCAAAATTAGAGAGGATGGCATCTTGGGAAGGATTTCAAAGACCCTGGATGCTTACACTTTGTGTAAGTTGACACAATTCTTCGGTGAGTTCAGAGAACTGCTAAAAATCCCTAGTGTTTTTCCATGCCAGTTTCTATTTCCTTCCCTTGCAGGAGTGGTGATTAATAGGTTTTCTCCATCTTAGAAGTTAAACCATAGGGAGCAATCGAAGTCAAAAAATTATGGAGCTCCAAATCAAAAGAAAGTTTAAAATTGAAAAACTGAATAAGCAAACAGTAAAATTGAAGACAATTTACTCTACAAAAATCTCAGATTTTCCCCCTAAAGGCCAAGATGGGCTGTATGGTTGTTTGGCCATTTTGTAGGGTTTTCCAAATTCCAACCATTGCTTTTCTTTCTTCCGTACTAATACTCATTCACTCATCTTTTAGACTTCCAATCTCTAATGGAAGGGCAAACAGTTGAACTGGTCATGATGTCATAAAAACTAAACTCAATTTTAACCCAGAAGCTGAGTAATACATGGCCCAATGTTTTTCCATCTTCTAAGGTTTTTCAACTGTTGCTTCTTTCTTTCCTCCCCTGCGCTTCACATTCACTAAATTCATATACTCATCTTTTCAGCCTTCCACTCTAAAATGGTTAAGAAAAAATCAAAAGCATGTATTGGAAGAGTTGACAGAAGCAACTCACAGGATCAACTGAGATCACAACCTAATCCAAGTCATTCAGTTTTCTTTTATACCAATAAAGGAACATGCCTGGCATATAGAGGATAATTTAAGCTCATCTATAAGAATTTGAGGCTGCTTCCAGAGTGACCGCAATGAGAAAATTCCAAATGACTTAAGGCATAAATTACACAATAAACTTAGCAGTGATAAACCCATGCTGGTTGTCAAGTGCCTTAATTCCCAAAACAAAAGCATGATGTGTTCAAGAATTCCAATGTTTCTCCTATTCCTTCATAAATGAATTTTTTTCTTATGTATTCGGAAAATTATGTTAAAGTAGAGAGATGATTACAAGATCATTATTCCATACATTATCTCCAAACAATGACCCAAAATTATCATTTTCACCATCTATCACTTGATAAACAAAAATTGATAAAAATTTAAGGAAAAAAAAAAAAAAAAAAAAAACAAAAACACATAAGCTGCACATACCTCTGGGAATAGATAACCAGCTTGAAGTTTTGCAAGGTTAGCATTGCGAGAGACCGTTGTCTTGTAAGCTTCATTACACACAGCCAGTGGTTTTCAGAATCAAAGAATATGAAAATGATTGATGGATCAAAACACAAGTTCACAACATAATATCATCATCATCATCCTCATTGTCGTCGTCAACATCATCATCTTAAGTCCCATCCCATTATCTAGGATCCACTTTGGTAGCTCTACTTTTCCACTCAACCCTATTCTAGTTTACAGCATAAACTATAACCAACTGGAGATTATATCAGACATTGATATGCAACCATTGGATCAATCATGTCCAAAATATATAAATAATTATGTTTTCTAGACATGATCAAGCCAACCATGTACAGAACTCTGATCAGAGAAAATTTTGGTCAGCTCCCACACAGGAGTCCATAATCCTTTATGACTCATACCCAGATAAATCCTCAAAGCCACTGAGTGGAACCTATTTATGAAAAAAATCTAAACCACTCAAAAAATAAATCCTCTCTTGTTAATTGTGTGTCCTCAATCCTCATAAAATTTCACTCCAAAAGGAATAAAAGGGGCACGCAGAAGAGGACATGGATGGAAGCGGTAATCCTAGATATGAAAAAAAGTGAAACCTATATGAGGATTTGGCCCAGAATTCATGTAGTGAACCCCAATATAGTTCTAACAATGCTTTAATGATCATGATGATGATGAGTAGGATTATTTTTGTTTTAAGCATTTGATAAGCGACAAGGGGGCCGCGCGAATCTTTTGCAGGTCCGGGCCCACATAGATAAATAAGGGGTTTTTTCATTTTTTTTTTAAGGAAAAATGGAAGCATAATATCAAATCAGATTTTCTTAACATAAGCTCTCACTTAAGTTAATATTATCAAAATCAGGTTTTTATCTCATTTTCTCGATCATACATATTCTATCATCTTCAAGCACCAAAATCAAATACAGAAACACACAGACATAGAGAGAGAGAGAGAACGAGATACCCCACCAGTTTTCTCCGGCGTGACAACACATCTGACAATCTCGCAGCTCCTCGAGGTAATCACAACCTTCGACCATCTGCAAAAAAAAAAAAGGTGAAAGACAATCCGAACTTGTTCAGTTCAATAAACATATCGATATCTGCAAAATCCGATTTTTCGGGTTTTTACAAAGAACACCGGGAGAAGAGAAAGGACGTAACCTGGAGTTGGTGCTGCTATTTTGGCCCAAAAAGCCTGAGGAAGACGAAGATATCGGAGCATACATCTGAGAGAAGGAGGCCATTGGGTCTGTTCGATATGATGGACCGATTTATCGGCCCGAAACCGAATCGGAAGAGAGTCTGGGTAGCGTGCTCCGAAGATGGTATGAGACGGCGGCTGAAAGAGCTTAAGAGATCAGTGGTCAAGTCAAAAACCCTAAGCTCAGTGTCAGGTGCAATTATATATATATATATATATATATATATATTAAAGCAAAGGGAGAGGTGGGCTGTGAGGGGTGCCACCCATGGTTCAAAATAGCGGCCGCTACGTAGCGTAGCTCCCGCATTATCGGCCGTAGCGGTCGAGGCCGCTACGCTATTTTGAAAATAGCGGCGCTACGGTCTAAAACCTAATAGAGCCAAGTAATTTTAGTTTTAAACACTGTTTTTCCTCATTCTTCTCCTCAATAGTATTTCCTAAAGTTATCTCTACCCTTATATGGTTTCAAATCACTAAAGAAATACAATATTGTTTGCTATACAGGATTCAAAAAAATTTGACCATTTAAAAAATTCACAACGCTACACCGCTACGTATCACCGCAACCGCTACGTATCGCCCGCTACGTAGCGTTTTGGCCACTGACCGCTACGCCTGCCGCAACCGCTATGTTGATCCTTGGTGCCACCTCATCCTAAAAAAGTTCTCTCCTTTCAAAGAAATATGCACAAAAAACCCACATTGTTTTAAGGTGCCACCTCACTTTGGGCTACTCTTTCTCTCCTAAAACAACTCTCATAAGAGATTTTTACGAACGTTTAAATTTGAGTCTTATTTCTTGCCATTTGAATTTAAGTATTTTTTCTTGCCATTATCCAAATTATAAGTAAATATTTACAGTCGGTTTGTTTTCTTTTCCTTAGATCTTCAATCATCAACGGGTCCTATATTAAATATGTTTTGTGGGCCCTACCGATTAATGAAATCCAAATTGTTGCTCATTTACTCTCCTTTCAGTTTTTTTTCCCCAAATGGATGAATCCAGTAGTGGGCACCAGTTCGTATTAAATATATTTCAAGATTGGACTCCAATATTGGATGAAATCCCAATGGCCTTCTCTTAACCTATTTTTTTCTAAAAGTGGGCCCCACTGATGGAGGGAGGCAAGCCTATGGGCCATTGTCTGGTTTCTTAAAGGATGCAAATCAATTAGTGGGCCCCGCACATTTAACTTATTTCTACAGTGAGACTCACTCATGGATTATGCATAGATATTAGTTTTCTAGGTCAATATATATCCATAGTGGGCAATCAGACTGGGTTGGTATCATATACAAGCTTAATTTCTTTGATAATTGTTAGGATGTGATTTGTGTGCATATGAGTTAGAACTATTAGAAACATACTATGATGACTCGTATCTATATCCACGTACACTCATCCCATGCAATGTACATCTTTTTTGTTTTTTTCTTCACTTACACTTGTTCGCCCCCCTCTCTTCCAATTTTTTTTTCTTATACTATCAATCATAGTTTTCAAAATCGGAATCGTATTGTAAATCGTTCATATCCATAAATCGAATCGAATCGCGAATCGTATCGTGAATCTTGGGATTTTTTATTTTTCAAATAAAAAGAAAAAATAATTAAAAATTAGAAGAAAAAGAAAAAAACTAATTATTCATAACCATCCATTTTTCCATTTATAGTAGTGTAAATATAATAACAAGTAAGTCTTTCATACAATCATATCAAGAACATTATGACATTATTACATATAGTTGAATAAGTTTAAAGTATCGATATAGATTTTTTATTATTTTTAAATCAGAATATAAAAATAAAATAAAATCCAAACCATCAATCTTACACGGTAGGATCTCTTAAAATTAAGAAAGTGTTCATGAAGAAAAAAAAAAAAACCAAAATAGATTAAGAAAAGAAGATATAAACAAGCACCATACGGACAGTCAAATGCTTTAGTTAAATGCATGTTCTTTATTCATCTTTAAAACCTTATCAAAGCCGTAAAAAATTCTTACAATGTTTCGTTAACTACTAAATAACCTTTTAAAAATACAAGCGATAAAAGAAAGAGAAAATAAAGAAAGAAAAAGGTAAAAGATTATTAATATTAGCTTATTGGCTATAGCCATTCTCGCTTAGTCGAATCGCTTGAATCGTAAGATTCAATAAACGAGTATCGAATCTTAGGATTCATACATGAATCCTAAGATTCATTTGTAAATGGGATTCATTACATAGATACGAATCGTTTTCCTTAATATTCGGGATACGAATCGTATGACTCTAATAACTATGCTATCAATCATCTGTGGCGGCCAACTGTTCCATCACCATAAATCCAGATGTGGTGTGTGGCCCATTGAGGATAAAATCATTTGATTTCCATTTCCTTTCTTCTTATCTTCCCTTTTTTCTTCTTTGGATGCAGAGCCATCAATGGGTCCCACACGTTAAAAACATTTCAAGGGTGGCCCCCACTGATGGATCAAACACGTTAATTTTTTTATCCCTTTCTTTTGGTTCTTTTTAGTAGATGAGTGGACCCAAACCCGGACCTGAATTAGAAAGGGAACCAAATACTGCACCCATCCCTGGGCCCTGGCTTTTCAAATTCAGGTCGTTCGGGTATTCAGGTATTTGGGGACCTGTTTTAAATTTTAATCCCGTTATTGGACAACAACAAGATCGTCACTCTTCACTTATCCCAGGAGCAAAAATGCTGTGAACTAAACAAAGCTTTGATTTTCATAAAAAAATAAATAAAAAATAAAAAATAAACTATATTGCACAAAACAGAACCAGTGTAAAACAAAAATCTAACCACAGAAAAAAGAACAACAAAAGGCCATCTAAAACATAGCAACTGCCAAACCATACAAACTCCTTGAAACAAAATAATTGAAACCAAGTGCCTAGATAACCAACTGCCAACCCATATCAATCCTGAATTTCACATAAATACAGCCCTGTAACCTATAACTAAATTTCCAACTAATGAAGATAACATTTAGCCAACGCTAAATGCCACAATTGATATTTTTCATCTAGGAAACAACTCTAAAGCAATCTAAAATGCAAAAAACTAATCAAACTGTCCAGATTTCTGAAAACCCTATACAGTTAGATCCAAAGCCCTAGAAACCCCATTTTCCAATAATACCATCATTTCAAGAAGCAAATTTGTAACATGAAAAACTTGTCAAGAAATCTAAAATGCAAATCACTAAGTAAACCATCCAAACTCGGGATAAATTTACATCCAGAATTCAGCAAAACCTTCGATAATTACACCCTAAAAGGCCCAGATTTCTGCAGTAGGAACAACTTCGCGAGAAATTTAAAGCGAAACCATTCAACAGATTAACACCCTAGAAAACCCAATTCCATTAAAAAAAACATCTTTCTTGAGCTCTACAAATCACAAATGGCCTTCCACATAACCGAAAAAAGACTAAATTTCCAAAACAAAAAATAAAAATCCTACGGAACTCGTTGGAAATAAAAACCTAGATTCCCAATCATCTTCTTTCATCAGAAAAAAAAAAATTCAGTCTCTATCAAATGTAAATTGACTTACAGACAGTCCAACCTCCCTAAAACCCTAAAAAACTTAAATCTCCACTTTGGAAACCAAAACTCTAATCTCCGATAAGAAAAAATGACAACTTTTTCACTCTATCCAAAACGAAAATGTAACCCTTACAAACCAAACTCCACAAAACCCATGATTCGAACTAAAAAAAAAAAAAACCCTAGAACCAGATTCCCACTAAGCAAGAAAAATCAAAATCATCCTTTTCAGCTATATAAAATGTAAATCGCCTTCCAGACAACCCAACCTCCCCAAAACCCTAGAAAACCTAAATTTCCACAAAACCCACCAAACTCTTAATAAAACAAAGAAAATAAGAGAAAACCCCACTCCGCCACAAAAAAGGAACATCTTTTCAAGGTACCCAGATCAAAAAACGCGGGTTCCATACAAACCCAAACTCCACAAAACCCTAGATTCGAAAACTCCAAAAACCCAAGATTTCCACGGACCAAGAAAAGATGGAAATGAGAACCTTGTCTAGATCAATCAAAAAGGAGAATTTCTTACCAGCCGATGCGAAATCCAAGATAATAAACGAGTTGGAGAGATTGGAAGGAGCTGTCAAGAAAGAAGAACTCGGAAAAATCGAAGCTTTTGGAGCAGAAGAAGACGAAAGACCAAGGGGAAGACGAAGATGCAGAAGGAGCAGTGAAATGGCGAAAATAGTAGTGCTGCCTTGACAGAATTTTAGATCACCGCAGTAATATCCCTTGAATTTCATTTGAATATCATATATATATATATATATATATATATATATGATATTCAAGAGATATTATAGGAGTTGGCTAAAATTCTGACTAAAAAATTTGTCCAGATAGACTTTTTGCGAACAAAAAGTCTATCGACCCTGATTCTAGAGCCCGAATGGGAGTTCGATCCGAGCTGTAGGTCCAGCTAGAGTTGTTTAAAGATAGAAAACTAGAGCCCGCCCACCATTTGGATATCCCGCGTGAAACTTTCGGAGAAAGGGGAAGAACGTAGAGCTAATCTCTTCCTCTCTGCAAATCTAAGAAGGGCTGAACGGGAGCTCATCTCTTCCTCTCTCAATCTTGTGCACGGGGGCTCATCTCTTCCTCTTTCTCAATCTCATGCGCAGCAGCTCTCTTTCTTTCTCTCGATCGTGAGGCGCTACAAATCTCAGAGGTCTGAATGTCCCTCCTCTCTTACTCTCTCTCAATCTCGTGCGCGGCAGCTCTCTTCCTCTCTCTCGATCGGGATTCTCCTCTACCATCATCACTGCGCATCCAGACCAAAGGCAGCCCCTCCCTTCCTCCCTCATCGCAGCAGCGTCCCTCCCCATCATAGCCGCGTCCCCCTCACAGAAAGGTAACCCCATCTCAGCAAGAACCCTCTGACTCCTTTTGGTTTTTTTTTTTTCTGCATTTTGTTGCTTTGGACGACCTGCTATGATGGGTTCTCTGTAGTTTCTAACAGCACAGATGTAAGTCCACTCTAACAATGTGCAAGCTTAAAACAAATTGGCATTTGGGGACTCATGATCTCAGCTAGGTTGCCCATGGGTTTTATGAGTGAGAGCCCTGTGGGGCCCACTTGGTGGTGGCGGCAACGGGGCAGGGGTTTCAAATCCAAAGAATCTAAGATAGAAGTCAGGGAGACATGGCTCCTCCTAAAGTTAGTGAGTGGTGAAAAAATTGGACCTCAAATTCAGTGGCTAATGGGATTTGGATGAGTGAAAAATCAGTTCGGTTGGCAATTCATGGTGTGAGCGAGGTATGTGATCAAAGGTGGACCCATTGGCCTACCTGAATGTTGCTCAGATGATCATTCACCAGTGTTTAAGTTCTTTACCTTTTTCTTCTTGTTATTTTTTTAATAAATATGATTATCCTTTTTCGTGATCAATTGTAGTTTTTTTTTCCTACTATGATGGGTCCTCTATAGTTTCAAACAGCACAGATATAAGTCCACTCTAACAATGTGTAAGCTTAAAACAAATTACAGGCCAAAGGAAGGACAAATCCCCTGGGACATAGCCTCCATCCCTGTTGTTCAGGTACACTACACACACTTCTTTACCATTAGAAAATCAGAATAAATATAAATATATATATATATGATATGTTTGTAAAATCTTACCTAAATGTGGCCAATTTGCATTGCAAAATAGGTGGATCCTGCATTTGAAGGGATTGAATGCGGTAGCGGCAGCCTTATAAAGTGGAATCTATTGGCAAATGTGGAAGGCGGGCAAATATGGGATTTCCTTAGGACCATGAATGTTCTTGTCAACCCCTTGCATTTACAGGTGAGAAAGCACATACATCATACAAACTAAATCCTATTTAATAGATTCCATAATCTAATTAGTTTGAATCACATCTTACCAATTGTCAAATGAATTGAAGGCAAACCATGTATAAATAAATGTGTTTATTGTACAGACGTGCTTATTTGTGTTAATGGATGCTTTTTTGCAATGGCTTGAGTAGGGCTATGTGTCGATTGGGTTCGAGACTTTCACGAGGCTTTTTTTACCTGGGCAGCATGAGAGGGAAGGGAGATGGTGATGGGAAGATGCCAAGGCCAAAGAGTGTGGATTCCACAAGGGAAACATTGAACAAGAGAAGGCATCCCAACTTAATGGAAATAGAAATGATCTTGCACAGGCCACCATTGCAGCAGATGTCGCTGAGATTTTCAACACGCAGAATGGTTTTGGAGTCACTGACATTACTGTGTAATGTGTAGTGTGTACCCTTATGTTAGATCAGGGCTACAGCCAAGTGTTTGTATGCATCTTGGCTAGCCATATGGAGTGGTTGTTTGAACGATGAATGGCTGCGATCTCTAGCACGACATTCAGTTGTATCCTTTGTAGAAAATTGCAGCACCAAATTTCTGCAAATTTCTGGTGAAGAAAGAAAGTGGAAAAGAATTTGCAATTGACAGTGGAAAAGAAAGTATAGAAGAATTTGCATCTCTATGATAGTAAAATTGAGGTCTCTCTAGGTGCACGCGTGTAATTGTTAGGTTTCTGATTCGAACAACAAATTGTAGGTCTTGGTTTATTGGAATTTGGAAGGGTCAATTTTCATGATATGGACTTTGAAAGCCCCAAATTCGAGCAAAAAAATCCCTCCGGAAGTGGGCTAAATAGTGCCCTGAACAGGGGTACTCAGCTTGGTTTATGCAGATTTTCTTAACAGAGTTGCAAAAGTGTGCTGTTTGAAACGCAGGCAAACGTGATTGTAATTAAGTGAAAAAAAGAAGATTTTAACCTCATAATATGGAATTTTAAATCCATAATTCTCAGAAAAAAAAAAACCCTGGGGAAGTGGGCTAAAAAGTGTCCTAAACAAGGGTACTTAGCTTGGTTTTTTGCAGATTTTCTTAACCGAGTTGCAAAAGTGCGCGGTTTTAAACGCAGGCAAACGTGATTGTAATTAAGTGAAAATTAACAGGTTTTAAGTTCATAATATGTTCTTGGAAATCCCCAAATGTCAGCAAAAAAAGCCTCCGGGAAGTGGGCTAAAAAGTGTCCTAAACAGGGGTACTCAGCTTGGTTTCTCAGATTTTCTTAACCGAGTTGCAAAAGTGCACGGTTTGAAATGCAAGCAAACGAGATTGTAATTAAGTGAAAATTAGCAGATTGTAAGTTCATAATATGGTCTTGGAAATCCCCAAGTCTCAGCAAAAAAAAACCTTCGGGAAGTGAGCTAAAAAGTCTCCTAAATAGGGTACTCAGTTTGGTTTCTGCAGATTTTGACACTATATGATATGGGGTCGACACGAAAGTCTTAAGGGGTCGACACTATATGATATGCGGTCACCACGAAAGTTTGAAATTTAAGTCTCACTGGACCCAGCCACAGGTTGGGTCGAGCGAGTGATCATTCTGCCTGGGGGTTGAAAATGCATAAGCCTCATGGAGTCAACACCATAAAGAAAGGGTGTCGACACTTTTTCCCATAAGATAAAATAGCCCAAAATTTGTTTGGACGTCTAATATGACATTTATTTTATTTTTACGTTTTGAAGTCTCGCTCAACCCAGCCCGAGTGATCATTCGACCCGGGGTTTGAAAATGCGTAAGCCGCATGGAATTGACACCATCAAGAAAGGGTATCAACACATTTTCCCATAAGAATATAAGATAATATTGCTGGAAAAATTGTCTTAACATGCCCTAAATATCTTGATGAAAAATGGCACATTTGATTGACATTTCTATAGCAGTGGCCATCGAAAACATTGCAGACGTGATTGACATTTCTAATATGGCACATTTGTGTTAACCGAGTTGAAAAAGTGCGCAAGTTGAAAACATTGCAAACGTGATTGTATCAAGTTGAAAAATAGCAGATTTTAAGTTCATAATATGGACTTTAAGATCCCCAAATTTCATCGAAAAAATCCCTTGGGAAGTGTGTTAACCAGTGCCCCAAACAGGGGTACTCAACAAAGTTGTAGCAGGTTTGACCCGACTGTGTTGGAAATGTGCACGAATTGAAAACATCGCAAACGTGATTGTATCAAGTTGAAAAATAGCAGATTTTAAGTTCATAATATGGACTTTGAGATCCCCAAATTTCATCAAAAAAATCCCTTGGGAAGTGGGCTAACTAGTGCCCAAACAGGAGTACTCAGCAAGGTCATAGCAGGTTTGACCCGACTGTGTTAGATAAGTGCGCAAATTGAAAACATCGCAAACGTGATTTGACTCGACTGAAAACATGCTTTTCCATTTTATGGTTATATGGTAGTGTGATTTTATGAGCAATGACATTTTTTTTGTAAATTACGTGATTGTTTTTCTCCTCCCTTCTAAGCTATGTCAGGTTGCTTAGCAATGACTAACTCTAAATTATATGCCCTTTTGGAAATCTCATCATAATGAGGTATAGTCCAAATTACACAACGTAACAGCCATTGGGCCCTGTTTGTTTCATGTAGTGAGGCTTGCATCCAAACCACTACTGTGGAAACCAATAATGGCTATTTTGAGTTACCATGTTTTATAGGCTAATTCAAGCACTAGTTTGGTTTTGCATGATGCATGTATGTCCAGTATTATTTGAGAAATGTTTTTGCCTGCTGTTGTATGGCAATGATCCACTTGTGCATGAGTTTTGGAGGAAGAGGGGAGGGAGACTCAATCCCTCACATCAATAGGCATCAGCTCCATTAACATGAAGTCAATCAAATTCCAATATTTGAAACTACCAGCCACTCTTTATCATTCATATATTAAAAATGAATTTGTATTAACTTCAAATCATTAATTACAAACACACTAGTAACATAACTAGTGACAAATTACAATAGTACACAAGAAGGTGCAAGACACGACATTTGCCAAGGTAACATGCAAATCAATTTTTGATACCTTATTATAGTCAATTACAACATCAACTTCAATTACAACATCACCATTTCCACAAGTTTCTTCCATTTTCTTTTGTAAGTTTGCGTTCCAGCTTTATCTCTTCTCTCTTTGTTTTCCTTTTCTCAGTCAACATTTATAAAATGAATATCAAAGGCTCTTAGAGTGATTTCCCTTTTTTGTGAGAAGAGGACTTGGACTACTACTCTCTAAGAGGCTTTAGTTTTGCGCCACATGCATAAAGAGCTTCCCAGTGTTCACTACCATGCATGGTCTCTTCCTTTTTTGCTCTGAGAGAGTTGGATGGGCCTGAAAAAAGAAATGAAAGAAATTTGAATAAGATACAACAGTCATTCCATGGAAAGAAATTGCAAGCAATTCCTCCCAACTAGCTTTATCACAGATACCATGAAGCATAATTACAATTCGATCACATCTTCTTAACTCTTAACTTCAATCAATCTCCAAAACCAAATGATGGCGCATTGCTTTACTTTAACAATAAAAGCTTTTTCCAAGGACAACTTAATTAAATGACAAGGATGTGCTGCAATTGGCAACTCGAAAGTAATAACCACGTTTGGTAATTTAATCTATCACACAATGCAATGCAGATTTTCACAAGAAAGAGCAAAATAACAAAAGTCTATTTCAAAAAAGCTCATGGGAACAACTAGTCCAAGCAAGAAAATAAAATAAAATGAAGTAGGTGCATATGATGTAGAAATGAACTATAATTACATGTTTTCAAATCTGAGGATTTTCTGAGTGGCATGTCCTTGTAACATAGTTGAGAGAGATACAGAGAGGTCATTTGCTTTGCTCAGCCAACCAGGACAATGTATAGTCTGTGGGGGTTGCGTGAGTTGGACTCTATTGTCAAACAGGAAAAGACAGCCTACTTCATCAAACACCTTGTCTACAATAATCAACCTGCTTTCCAAAACCCTCTGCAAAATACAGAAAAACCCAGATTGCAGATGTCTGTTTATTTGCTTCTAATTTCAAGCAAAAAATAGCTTTAGGTGAATTTTAAGACTGTAATCAGCCTAAAACATATTTTCACAAAGGGGGCAAATATCTCTCTAACACATCAGATTCCACATAACAATCTCTCTCCCCAACCACAACATCATAGAGAACAGACAATTCAATAGTAGAGAACAAAGCACTATCCCACAAATAAAAAAGGATCAGATTCCATAAGGCACGATCCAATTACACAATGGTATGGGCCTTGGCCATCCATCCTCTCTTTTTTTTCTCAACCTCCTCTCAAACAAACCTCCTTTCATTCACATTTTTCTGAAATTATTCAGTGGGTACTCGACCCTTATTTGACAACACTTGATTACCCAAAAAAAAATAGAGGAGCATATAAATCTGATGACATGCTTCATGAACTAAATCAAATGAACAGTTTCATCATTATCATCATCAACAACAACAAACAAAACACAATAGATGCTTTGATGAAATGCAGAGATTCGAAATCGTGAGATCGAGAGAGAGAGAGAATGATTTGAAAAGCCCCATATTCACCCAAGAGATAGCAGATGCTTGTTGGAAACGGTTAAAAAAAATAATATGCTAGAAAATCCCCAAAATCCCTTCCAAATTAGTAGAAATCCAAAATCCCCAAAATCTCTTCCAGATTTTAGAACCCTAAAAACCACGAAAATGGAAAAACAAATCCAAAAATAAAATACAAACATGAAATCTTACCTTTAGTAAAGAGCAGAGAGAGCAGCGAACACAGAGGAGGGTCCCTGCAGAGGTCGGTTTAAGAGAGGAGAGAAGGGTATGACAGAGGAGAGGTCGGTTTGAGAGATGAGAGAAGGGTTTGAGAGAGGAGAGTTTTCTTGAAATGGGTTTTGAGAGGGGGGAGAACAAGGAACTCTATTTTGACCCAATATGAGCTTTGGGTCTGGACGCGCAGTGATGGGGAGGGAGGAGAATCGCGATTGAGAGAGAGGAAGAGAGCCGTCGCTCACGAGATTGAGAGAGATGAAGAGATGAGGGACGTTCAGCCCTCTGAGATTTGCAGCGCCTCTTCTATGGTGTAGGTCTGGACGCGCAGTAATGGGGAGGGAAGAGAATCGCGATCGAGAGAGAGAAAGAGAGCTGATGCGCACGAGATTGATAAAGAGGAAGAGATGAGCTCTCGTTCAGCCCTTCTCAGATTTGCAGAGAGGAAGATATGAGCTCTACGTTCTTCCCCTTTCTCCGAAAACTTCAGGCGGGATATCCAAATGGTGGGCGGGCTCTAGCTTTCTTTCTTTAAACGACTCCAGCTGGACCTCCAGCTCGGATCGGGCTCCCATTCGGGCTCCAGAATTAGGCTCGATAGACTTTTTGAATTGCCAAAAGCCCCCTACTTTACCAAACACGTTTACTAAAAAAAGGCATATTTCAACTGATCATTTATCAGTGGTCCGCTAGAGTTCCTGAAATCATGGTTCATAGGTCCCTTTTTTTTTTTTCTAACTGAGGGTTCCCAACCCTTTGGGCTGGAGTAATCCCTCCGAGCCCTGAGAGAAGCCAGATAAACTCTCATGTAGTCCAATATATATGATAGTGCAGTTTCGAACCTACAACCTCCGAGTGCAAACCGTGATCCTAAGCCAACTAAGCTACCCCTTGAGATTGTTTATAGGTCCGCTCGAACTCGTGAGTTATAATTTTGACTCAGGTGAGTTAAGGCAATGCATTGACTCGGTGAATTATGCTTGTGCAAAGTATTTCAAAAAAAAAAAAAAAAACTAAGAGACCCTACGGTACTCCGCAAGAGGATGAAGGTGGAAAGAACATGCCTACGAAAGACTCAAGGATGACCCTTGGGCTAATAGATAAGAATATTTTACGATCCCGCAAGCAAAATTGTGATTTTGAAATTGGCTCCATTGTCTAAAATTTTTGACTCAGGTAAGTCAATGTGAAGACTCGGGTGAATTATATTTTTATGCAAACTTTTTAAATGATATATAGAATGTATTTTGGCATATGATATTAAGCTTCTAAAAATATAAAATTAATTATTAAAACCAACAATAAGTTGATATCTATTTATGTAATATAAGGTTTTATAAAGTGAAGAGATGGGCTCCACCATGATTTGGTTGAATATGTTATTTGACTCAGCCATGACTAAGATGAATCATTGATTTCCCAAGATAGTTTTTATATTTCTAACAGACTCATCTCATCTACATGACTCGGTCAAAATAGTTAAGATTAGGCCCACTATCTGCAATGAAGAATGTGGTTGGAGTCTTAATGGCATTTTTTCTGTTGTTGGGCCCACTAAGTGAACGGCCGAGATGGCCTTGGCCCAATTTCTACTGATGTCATGTTAGCCCCAGGCTACTACAATTTGAATGCTTGTGCTGTATACAATGTTTTCTCTGTTTTGAAACGGAGTATGGTTGACCAGTCGTTCCGTTGACTCTTTTTTTTTCATCAGTAGTCCGGTGGAGTTCCGAAATCTTGGTTCATAGTATAGTCCAAGGTGGAAACACTCTCAAGCAGGACTCGAACCAATGACAGAAAGTTTGACTTTTAGTTAATTATAATATAGAGGATCATAGGAAGTTGAATTAAGATGGAATTAGGGGTTGATTTTGATAGCGAATAAGGGTGGAAGAGCATAGAACGAACGGCTCCTTACTCAAGAGGTAAGGGGTGACAGTTTTCACGTAACTGCTCAAAGTTCGAGCACACTATCTCTTCTTATCTGTGCGGCCTTGAAAAAAAAAAAAAGGAATTGCAAGGGCCAACATATCTTATTGAAGCTCCATGATGCGATGGTTCAGCCACCTATATCAATCACCTCTCATTTAATAATTCTTTAATGGAACTTAGTTTCCGCTAAATTTAAGAAAACAAGGAGCATCATGTGGTCATTGGTATAATCTCAACCCATTTGATTTGCATCAATGCCTTCGAGTTGCATGACATGTTACCAAACAAATTCCGAAAAAACCAAAAAAAGATTCTTAATGGAGCAAGCGGATGTTATGTTGTCAAACAAGTTTTCTATGGTCCGATCTTAGCACAACCCAATCCCAGCATAGGGTTAAAATCATGGTTTAAAATCGTAGTTTCGGTCGCGGTATCGACCAGGCCAAAAAATCGATATGATATCGGTATCGGTCGCGGTTCTCGGTTGATCACGTTCGTCGCGGTGTGAATTTTTTTAATCCAAAAAAATTCACAAAAATATCCAAAAATTCTAGAATATTAGAAAATGTTGGAAAACAATTTTTTCCGTTAGTAACAAAAATAAATCAAAATATTTGTCACCTTATGTTATGAGTCTTGTCTGTGTCGCAGTTCGCTGTCTTCTCCTGTATTTTATATAATGCAACTATTATTTTGGCTCATCATAAAAAATAGTATTTAATATTTACTATTTAGTATAAAAAAATATTCCAAAAATTATTTTTTTTAAAGTAGAAGATTAAAAAATATCATTTTTCTACACCCAAAATCATATATATATATATATATATATAAAGTAGATCTAACATGAAAGTGTGTAGATCTTACTTTTAAGTGAAGAACACAACACAAGTGACAAATCCAATGATCTGTTCATTCATTTCTATGCTTTATCTAAAAATAAAAAAAATAAAAAACACATAATAAGGGAGTTAAGTTGATTTTCTCTTACCAAATAAAATATTTTTTTTTCAAGATATAGTGTTGGAATTTGGAAATATGGAAGAGGAATGAGCTATAGAGATATGGCTGCTCTAAGGAGATGAGGGTAGAGGAGAAGAAGATGGGGAATAGGGAAAAAGAAAACTAGGGTTTTTGACCCATACACCATCTCAGCCTATATTTTGAAAGATTGACTGAGATATCGGTAATACCGATATTTTGATTATCTTGGTCGAGATGAACCGATATTTTGGGGATTTTTTGGCTTACGATACCAATACCAGTATCGCGGCAAAAAATCGTACCGGTTCATATCGGCTGATATTTTGAACCATGTTAAAATTATAAAAAGGAACGCTGCCAGATGAGTCCTTAGTATTTATGTTACTTGAGAATAGCTATTTTTCTAAATTGGAGCTTTATGGAGTGCTAACATCAAATTTACACTCGATAAAAGTCCAATATTTTGGAGTTTCTTTGTGTGGTGCCACTTCTATTATCTGGGCCTACTATATATGATCACATATGGGCCCCATCAGCAGATGTCAAAGAAGCCCAGAGAGATGGGTTTTGAAAAGGATGAAGATGAAAGGCTTCTCACAAGTGTGTGATTCTTCCAAAAGGAAATCTTGACCTTAGAAGGACCGCGGCACTGGCAAGAATATGAAAACAACATAAAATACAGAGCAAATACCTTGGGCTTGGAGGGTGCTCATAGCAGGGCAGCCTGGGCCCGACCAGGCCCAGGTCACTTTGAGCCAGGATTGTGCTTGGTCTTAGTACTCGAGTCGGGCTTGGATCTAAAACTGGGGCCCATTTAATATTTGAGTTGGGCTTGGTTTGAGTGATAGAAAGTTTGAAGCCTGACATTGCCCAGCCTGAGTAACAGTACCCAAATAGCTTTTTTTTGGTAAATGTGACCCCAGATAGTTAGTTGTTGGTTAAGAGCCATCTCAATGCCTGTAAGCAATCCAAATAATTCACCCTGCAATGGACTAATCCATTCCACCTCTATGTCACAAATTAAGCATCCAAACTCGGCATAAACTTTTTTTTTTATAACCAGGATATCTCCAGCCCAGCCTATCCCAGGAGCCTTCGGTCTTATAGCCCAAGGGACACTCGATTTTGGATAGTTGAGAACCAATCCCTAGGGGCACATGCAAACCCTCCTATCTACATGTATCGTGTAAAATTATTGGCGGTGGCCAACAAGGGTAAATGTCAAACACAAGACCTCTCCACTTCTTGAGGCACAGGCCAATTGCGCTGCCACTTGTTGGTTCCAAACCCAGCATAATTAGTGGCTGAATTGACATCAAAATTTAATTTAAAGAAAACAGTTGGCAATGGAACCCACAGTACAATTTCTCCAAAGTATGGAACACATCTAGCTAGTGTTGTTGAAACGTGCCATTGGTTTAAGAGGTACAGGGTCTTGGCATAAATGAATCCAGGATATCCTTAAGGGAGATTATTGAAAAAGAGAATAATTTCTAGATTTACAGAGATAGGAAAGGATTATTATACCAAGCATACATAATGTTTTGGATGAGTGCCAAAACTAGTCCCCTATACTACAGAAATGGCTTGAGTTGGACAGGTAAGGTGACAAATTCCTCCTTGTTTTTTGGCAAAATCACAAAAAATGAAAATGTGATCTATAGTTTCTGGTAAGTGCCTGCAACAAGTACAATCTGAGGAGACTGAAGGTAGAATTTTATGGAGGAAGGCTCTAGTGTTCAGTCCCCTTTGCAGTAGGCGCCATGCAAAGGAGCTGAGTTTGGGAGGAATGAGTAATTTCAAGATTTGGTTCCAAGGTAAGTTCCCTGTTGTGGTGTCAAGTGTTTGTATAAGGCCTTAATAGTGCATGAACCAACCAGTTCAGTGCCCCAACATTTTTCATCCTGACCCTAACGGGTAAGTAATTGCACAATTTTAGAGACAATTTGAGGGTCCCAAATTCAGATGATAATGACAATTCAGTTTCAATACAAATTTCTAGCCACTCAGTCTAATATCAGAGAATGGTAAAAGTAAGCTCTCCTTTTATCCTCAGTCACAATTTCCACTGTAATAATTTATTGAGGGTTGCTACCGAATGCTCACCCCTTTATGGCTTTATCCCATGTATTGCTAGGTACCCTAGGGGCAATGGACTTATTTCTTATAGGTCTTATTTCAACTTTCCTGTTTCATAAAGGGACCACCTATGATCATTCCAATCAATTAAAATTCAGTTTAGGTCTTATTTCAACTTTTCTGTTTCATATAAGGGCCACCTAGGATGACTCCAATCAATTAAAATTCAGTTTCAATATACATTTCTAGCCGAGACAATGGAGTTATAGGTTTCATTTCAACTTTACTGTCTCTTTTCCATTTCATGTAGAGGGCCACCAATGATCAATGCCTTCAAACAGACCCCACTAAAAAATCGCCACTGATGTTAATTTAACTACTAATCGAGATATAATTCGCTATTGAAATTTTAAATGAAAGATCTAATCCATCAGGAGATCCCAACCCTTTAACCCACACCCACACCCACACCCACACCCACACCCACACCCTCCAAACAGTTTAAGAGACTACCATTGCAAATAAAAATAAAAAATAAAAAATAAAGCAGTTGGAGAGACTCAGCAGAATGACACTATAATGGATGGATGGCTTGGATATTCCAATTGCAACCTTTTTTTTTCTTTTGGGTCGAATCCAATTGCAAATTATATTTTGGATTCTTCATGCTTTTGTTTAATTAGAGAATTTACTAGAATCAGGAGAATTAATGTGTTCTACCAAACCAAAAAATGTAACACTGCCATGTTAACTGCATGTTCTACCCAAAAAAAAAAAAAAACTGTAATCAAATCACAAAACAGACAAAACACTGCATATTAACATGGTTGAGTCAAACACGCTTATGCTTGACCCCTGAAGTATCACCCTGAAGGGCCTCAGCTGTCGGTAGAGGTGCAGGCTCTTCAGGATCCTTCGTCGAAGAGAGTGCTGAATGGGTCCTCAAAATAGAATCGAGCTCATTTGTCATTTCCTTTTCCTTTATTGACAAGAAGGTAAAGATCTCATCTCAAACATCTTCAAACTACAACGTCAAGGAGACCAATTAGGTAGGGTGAGCAAAGAAATTAAGGGAATTGATATACCAAGATAAACGATAAACAGCAACAATAATAATAATAAAGAAAGAGCATTACCATCTTCCTCATTATAGTATCAACCTTCCTCGCCTCATCCATCCTCACTCTTTCCTCCACTAGTTGCTTCATGTCCTCTAATCTCACTCTCTCCTTTGCTATATTCTTCGACCGTTGCGCCGCCTCCCGCATCTGCTTCCTCCTCTTCCTTTTTACCTTCCCACTTTGCACTATAGTCCTAGTTTTCAAGCTTGAATCCTCTCCCTCTTCCCTATCCACCTTCCTTGCCCCATCCATCCTCACTCTTTTTTCCACCGGTTTCTTCGCGTCCTCTAATGTCACTCTCCTTTGCTATATTCTTCGACGGCTGCTCCGCCTCCCACATCTACTTCCTCCTATTCCTTATTACCTTCCCACTCTTCACTATATCTGTCACATCCCGGTCCCGAAATCACCTTGGCCTAGGGTAATCCCCGAGGTGTGTCACACGTACTCCCGTATATTGTACCTGTCTCGAGTCACATACAACATACGAAGGAGAGAAAATCGACTATTCCACATGTGAGAATACATAACAATTTCATATAGCGGAAGTTGTAATTCACTTATATAAGGTATCAAATTCCATCAAGGTCGATTAAACATTTCAGTTTGATACAAAAGAAGTAAACAAGTATATACATTGAGCTACAAAAGAGGGACCAATGAAAAAATCCCTATACAACCATTGAAAGAACCTATACATTCACTACCAAAAGTATCATCAAAAGAATTTCGTATGACCATATGAAAAGGATAGTCACACGAACTATGGTATCTACTTGTATAGTTCGCGCTCCGAGGAGGTCAAATCTAGGCTGGCCCTGGTTCTGGCCACTCTTCTAATCCTGCTGGTACCTCTTGGGTACCCTCCTCTCTCTCTTGGGCTTCTTCAGGGCCGGGAGCTGCATCTGCGTCTGTGACACCAAATGTAGTATCTCAATACGACGATTTTAGCAAGTATTAGCACAATAAGGAATTACATAATGTTGCAACTTTGAATTTAATACAAGTAAATCAATAGATGGCAATGATAAGTATCAACTATGCAAGTTGTGCTTGAATAAATATGTTGATGGATCAATAATAAGAAACCATACTAATTTTTGGCTCCTACTTAAAGCTCATCCTCTCAAAGAGAGCAAAATCTTATTGGGATGTCACCAGCGGCCCTGCCAAAGGCTAACTGGCTACCCGGTTCTGGAGTTCCGGTGCTCCAGGCGACATACTTCAGTAGTCTCTCATAACTAAACCAAGTGTTGGCCCCGTCGGGCGTCACAAGGTCGAAGCTAGGTAGTGCCGACTCAATTGAATCATAAGTGGACTCAAGTGAGTTTGTATTCCAAATCATTTCTAAATAAATTTCACTTCAATTCATATATCATCGTATCTTATACTAACTCAATCCACATGTTTACAAATACTGCATCCATGTATCATATATAGAGAATGACGGAGGAGATAGAGTTATCAAACCTCAAGAATTCTGGGGAATGAAATAAACTTATTTATGTATAATGATTACTGATCGATCTATCAAATGAAAATATAATCCAATATGAAATGCATTAAGTTGAGGAATCAAGGAAACTTACTAGCCAATATACTATTATACCTATTGAGTTAAGTCCTTCACCGTCCAATACAAGGTGAATTCAGAAAGTCAACGCAATACTGCTTGTTCGGTGTCACTAATTAAGAGAATTACGTTAAATTCCCAAACAACCTTCATGGCATAGTGTTGGACTAGCAATGGCCCATTTAAGGAGGTTACTGGTTCCATTGTATGATCCTAGGAGTCAAAAGAATTACTAATTTCCTATGGCATAGGGTATGCACCTTAAGTATCCATTTGGAACATTTAAGGTGGGTTTAGACAGGCTAAGGGTGATAATTCACCCTAAAATTTAGGGTAAAAAAGGGCCTAGCTACAGCATCAGGTTCGCTCGAGCGGACCCTTTCCAGAGAGTTGAAGGTTCGAGCGCACTTATTTTTGTTCGCTCGAACGGTTCGTTCGCTCGAGCGATGTGTCCAGTTCGCTCGAGCGAACTGTCCAGAACCCCTATTCCGGATTTCCTTTCCCTTCCTTTTCTCATTTCTCATTCCTTTACATCTTTCCTTCCCCTACTAAACCTGCCAAAGAATGGAGCCTTCATGCTCCCATTCATCATACAAACACTAATAATACTTCTAATCAATTACATTAACTTGAAATCATTCCAATCATTCATTTATTAAGAAACTAAGAGTATTGAATAGAAATATCATTGAGTAAATGAAATTAACAAGAATGTAATTCTATACTATGCATATACTTGCCTCAATTATGCTTTCCAACTTCTTCTACTCCCTTAGTGTTCCAAGCCCTAAAATCCCCAAAATATATTCAACCCTAGACACCATGCAAATAAAAGAAATACCATGAATGCTAGGTAAAAATACTCAAGAGTCTCTTGACTCCATTTTCAACTCAAACCTACTATCAAAGATGGATTTGAGTCATACCTTGGCAAGGAATCCACTTTTGGAGTTGGAGAAGAGATGGTTCTTGAAAACAAGAGGTGGAGAAGATGAAGGAGATGATGAGGAAGAAGACCTGTACCTTGGCCTTCACTTGCACAGAGCTAAAATGATTGGAGAAGGAGAGGAATTGGAAGGAAAATTGAGGAGAAGGTTCTCTCCATAGCCACATGCACAACTCAATGAAATAAGTGGAATGGAGTTAGTGTAGGTGATAAAGATGAACATTTTGCAGAAAAGTCCACTAGTTTTGTATATTTCCAGTTTGAGTCAAACGATGGCCTATTTCCTCAACGAGTGACCAAATGAAGTAAGGTCGAATACGAAAATTAACAAGCTTAACGAGATACACGCGTTGATGCCAGAATAATGTGGAAACGATGCAAAATGAGAAAATATATAATTACTAAAAGGCCTATGACTCAATCGAAGTGAGTCAACTCTACTCCACTCACCTATTCAATACTCAAGACTCAATTAACTCAGTCTAAAAAGACTAATGAGTACTAAGTCCAAAATTTATAGCTAATCATAATTAATTAAGTTAACTCCTCATTAATTAACACTAATGAAGGTCAAATTGGGGTTGGGGTGTAACATTTCTCCCCCACTTGGACTCATTCGGTCCTCCGAATGATCTTACCTGTGCGAAGAGTTCGGGGTAGTGCCGTGCAACTTGCTCCTCCAGTTCCCAGGTGGCTTGTTCGGGTCCATGATGATCCCAGAGTAGTTTCACCCACCGAATGGTTCTCGTCCGCAACACTTGCTCCTTTTCATCAATGATTCGAAGTGGACGCTCGACGTATGTAGAATCAGGTTTGATTTTAACTTCTTCATATTGAATAACATGAGATGGATCCCGGATGTACTTGCGGAGCATAGATACATGGAATACATCATGTACTCCTGCGAATTCCGAAGGAAGCTTCAATCTATAAGCCACATCACCTATTCGGCTTTGAATCTCGAACGGTCCCACATATCTTGGGGAAAGTTTTCCCTTTTGTCCGAACCGAATGGTGCCCTTCATCGGAGATGTCTTCAAAAATACCCAATCTCCAACTTAGAATTCAAGTTTCCTTCTCCTAATATCCGCATAGCTTTTCTGTCTTGATTGTGCGGTCTTCAATCTTTCTCTGACTTGAAGGACTTTCTCAGCTGTATCGGCAATAATAGTAGGTCCATGAAAACTCTTGGTGCCGACTTCTTCCCAACAAACTGGAGTTCTACAACTACGACCATATAGAGCTTCAAAAGGAGGCATTCAAATGGTTGAATGAAAACTGTTGTTGTAGGCGAACTCACATAGTGCCAAATGTTCATCCCACTCACCACCAAAGTCGAGAACGCTAGCCCGAAGCATGTCTTCTAGAGTTTGTATAGTGCGTTCGGACTGTCCATCAGTCTGTGGATGGTAAGCGGTGCTGAAACTGAGTTTCGTGCCCATAGACTGCTGAAAGGATTGCCAAAAGGAAGAGACAAACCTCGTATCTCTATCGGAGACTATCGAAACTGGGGTGCCGTGCAGTCGAACTATCTCCTTCACAAAGAGTTTGGCCATCTCATTGAATTTCATGCCTTTCTTGAAAGGGAGAAAATGGGCTGATTTCGTTAATCGATCAACTATCACCCAAATTACATTGTTCTTCCGGCTAGTCAACGGTAATCCTGAAATGAAATCCATAGATATGTGTTCCCATTTTCACTGAGGAATAGACAAGGGATGTAATAAACCCGGAGGTTTTTTGTGCTCGAACTTTACACGTTGACAAGTGTAACACTTAGATACAATTTCTGCAATTTCTCTCTTCATGTTATTCCACCAGAATCGCCTCTTTAGATCTTTGTACATCTTTGTACTTCTAGGGCGCATCGCATATCTGGCATTGTGTGCTTCAGTCAAAATTGGAACTATCAATTGATTAGTCTTCGGCACACACAACCGATTCCTAAAATACAAGATTCCATCCACCAACTGAAAATCAGGTTTTTCCGCAATGTGATCTCTTACCTTAGCCAAGTTAGGATCTTCGAACTATTCATTCTTAATTCGATCCATCAGTTCTGGTTCGTATACTGACATGACTGCCATCATCACTGAATCATTAATCAAGCGAACCTCCACATCTAATTCTTCAAAAGCATCAAACTTGAGCCATTGTGTGCCCATAGTTGCAACTAATGATGATTTTCTGCTTAAAGCATCAGCCACCACATTTCCTTTTCCCGGAATATATTTGATTGGGAAGTCATAGTCCTTTATAAACTCTAGCCACCGCCTCTGCCTCATATTGAGATCTTGTTGGGAGAATAGATATTGCAAACTGCGATGATCGGAATGCACTTCAAATTGTTCTCCATACAAATAATGTCTCCACAGTTTAAGTGCAAATACGATAGCAGCAAGCTCCAGGTCATGAGTGGCATAATTTCTTTCATGGGTTTTTAGCTGCCTAGATCCATAGGCTATTACCTTGCCATTCTGCATAAGGACACACCCCAGTCCAACTCTAGATGCATCCGAATATATCACAAAGCCTCCTAAACCTTCAGGCAAGGACAGTACTGGGGCGGTTGTTAGCTTTTCTTTCAAAATTTGAAAATTGGACTCACACTCTTTAGTCCAAATGAATGGTACATCCTTCCTGATCAACTTAGTCAATGGGGCTGAGATTTTGGAGAAGTCCTTGACAAATCTGCGGTAGTAACCTGCAAGACCTAGAAAGCTTCGAATCTCTGCCACGGTCTTCGGACTTTGCCAATTTATAACCATTTCTATCTTTGCCGGATCTACCCTTAGGCCATCTCGAGTGATAATATGACCCAAGAAAGCCACTTGTTCGAGCCAAAAATCATACTTTTCAAGCTTGGCGTACAACTGGTGCATCCTCAAAAGTTGAAGTGACGATCTAAGGTGACTTGCGTGCTCTTCCATAGACTTCGAGTACACCAAAATGTCATCAATGAAGACGACGATAAATTGATCGAGATAAGGAGCGAAAATTCTATTCATCAACGCCATAAACACTGCCGGAGCGTTGGTCAAGCCAAAGGGCATCACGAGAAATTCGTAGTGGCCATATCTCATTCTGAAGGCTGTCTTCTCAATGTCTTGCTCTCAGACTCTTAGCTGATGGTATCCTGATCTAAGGTCGATCTTTGAAAAGTACGCGGCTCCCTGAAGCTGATCAAAGAGTTCGTCAATTCGAGGTAACGGATATTTATTCTTTATCGTCACCTGATTGATCTTCCGGTAGTCTATGCACATTCGAAGAGAACCATCCTTTTTCCTCACGAATAGTACCGGAGCTCCCCATGGTGATACGCTAGGATGAATAAATCCTTTATCTAGCAAGTCCTGCAATTGCTCTTTTAATTCTCGGAGTTCAGCTGGGGCCATTCTATATGGTGCCTTTAAAATGGGCGCGGTGCCTGGCATTAATTCAATAGAGAAGTCTACTTCTCTTGGAGGGGGTAATCCTGGAACTTCATCCGGAAACACACCTGGGAATTCACACGCCACTGGAATCTCTTTTAACTTCACGGATGGTTTCTTCTCACAGATAAAAGCAAAGTAGCCCTCGCAGCCACTCTCTAAAAGCTTGACAGCATCCAGTGCTGACACAAGTCCGGACTTAGACCTTTCTCTTCGCACACCCTCGAATATCACATTCGACTTGGGCTCCTCCACCTTAAGGGTGATCGTCTTGTGGAAGCAGTCCACACAAGCACGTTACTTCGTGAGCCAATCCATTCCGAGGATGACGTCAAAGTCTTGCATCACTAGGATGATCAAATCTGCTGGCATTAGTAAATCTCCGATTTGGACACTACACTTGGGGTAGTAAGTATCACAAGCGACTCGCTTACCCACCGGAGTAGTTACCATCAACACAAAAGGAAGCAACTCAGGCGGTTGCTGTAGACTACTAGCAAAAAGAGGTGCCACAAAAGAGTGTGTGGACCCCGAATCAAATAAAGTCCTTGCTTCTTTGGCACAAATCAAAATTGTACCTTCTACAACATTGCCGGCTGCTTCTGCTTGTTCAGGTTTGCTGCAAAAAGTTGCCCAGCTTGTTGTGGTAATGGTCTGGCTTGCTGACGCTGTGGTCCTGGCCTTCCTGGCTGTGGTCGTTGCTGCTGCTGAGGTCTCGGAGGAGGTGCGGGTAATGCCAACCTCTGAGGTGGGGCCGAAAGTGCTGGCCTGACTGGTTGTTGAGGATATGGTTGCTGTGGTGCTCCATAACCACCTCTGTTTCTGGGATAAGCTGCTGCTCGGTGCTCCGTGGATCCACAAAGAAAGCATGCACCGGTGTTTCTCCAACACCTCTCAGTAGGGTGTCATTTTCCACAAGTTTGACACTTAGGTGCATTCGAGCCACTGGCTACTCCCTTTTGCTTCTTATACTGAAAATTCTTTCCGGAGTGAGACATACTCCTCTTAGGATCTGCATTCCTCTTCTTAATTGCCATCTCTTCTGCGGTGTAGGCTCTATCAACAGCATCTTGGAAAGTCTCGGGTTTCTTGTACATTATCACATGCTCCTCATACGCAGGATGAAGCCCTCCGACAAACCTTTTCACTTTCTTTTCCTCTGTGTCCACTAAGTCCTTAGCAAACTTGGACAATTGAGTAAAAGTGTGCACATATGTTGCCACTGTCATCTGATTCTGCTTGAGGGAGATAAATTCTTCTTCTTTCTTCCTATACATGTGATCCGGTATGAATTTGCGACGAAACCGCTCTTGGAAAGTCTCCCATATAGTGGCATTTGGCATCTCTATATACGCATCTTTGACAGACTTCCACCAATCCTTGGCGACTCCCCTGAACATTGAGGTAGTGAGAACTACCCTCCGCTTGTTATCACATACGACTGTCTCAAAGACATCGTTCATATGATCCAACCATTCATCTGCTTGAATGGCATCTTCTTTCCCGTGAAACTCCGTAGCTCCTCGTTTTCTGATCTTGTCAAACAATGTAGTCGGGTCATTTTCTTTAGATTGGATGACCACTTGAGTGCCCGGGTTTGATTGCGTTTGACCTTGTATGGCCATCAATGCTGCTAAATGCTCGTTTGTCTTGGCCATTTGCTCCATTAAGACCATCATCCTGGCTTCCATTGAGGGAGGATCATTGTCCACTACGACGAAGGGTCCCTGATTCTGTGACTCGTTATTGCCACCGCTATTTCCACTCCCTGAACCGGATGCCATTATCCTGCAAAACAATTGTAAGAGTTAGGACTCTAGTCTATCTTTCTATCTACACGGTATTCACATAAAGCACTAAATACTAGCAATTAGCGCACAATTATCCATACACTAGCAGCAATTAGCGCACAATTATCCATACACTAGCCTGCCAACCCTAGACTCATAATCGATTTTAACGTATTCTCACAACGTTTCTAATTATTTCTATGTCTTTTAAGAAGACTTTCAGGGCTCTGATACCATACTTACGTATGTCACATCCCGGTCCCGAAATCACCCTGGCCTAGGGTAATCCCCGAGGTGTGTCACACGTACTCCCGTATATTGTACCTGTCTCGAGTCACATACAACATACGAAAGAGAGAAAATCGACTATTCCACATGTGAGAATACATAACAATTTCATATAGCGGAAGTCGTAATTCACTGATATAAGGTATCAAATTCCATCAAGGTCGATTAAACATTTCAGTTTGATACAAAAGAAGTAAACAAGTATATACATTGAGGTACAAAAGAGGGACCAATGAAAGAATCCCTATACAACCATTGAAAGAACCTATACATTCACTACCAAAAGTATCCTCAAAAGAATTTCGTATGACCATATGAAAAGGATAGTCACACGAACTATGGTATCTACTTGTATAGTTCGCGCTCCGAGGAGGTCAAATCTAGGCTGGCCCTGGTTCTGGCCACTCTTCTAATCCTGCTGGTACCTCTTAGGTACCCTCCTCTCTCTCCTGGGCTTCTTCAGGGCCGGGAGCTGCATCTGCGTCTGTGACAACAAATGTAGTATCTCAATACGACGATTTTAACAAGTATTAGCACAATAAGGAATTACATAATGTTGCAACTTTGAATTTAATACAAGTAAATCAATAGATGGCAATGATAAGTATCAACTATGAAAGTTGTGCTTGAATAAATATGTTGATGGATCAATAATAAGAAACCATACTAATTTTTGGCACCTACTTAGAGCTCATCCTCTCAAAGAGAGCAAAATCTTGTTGGGATGTCACCAGCGGCCCGGCCAAAGGCTAACTGGCTACCCGGTTCTGGAGTTCCAGTGCTCCAGGCGACATACTGCAGTAGTCTCTCATAACTAAACCAAGTGCTGGCCCCGTCGGGCGTCACAAGGTCGAAGCTGGGTAGTGCCGACTTAATCGAATCATAAGTGGACTCAAGTGAGTTTGTATTCCAAATCATTTCTAAATAAATTTCACTTCAATTCATATATCATCGTATCTTATACTCACTCAATCCACATGTTTACAAATACTGCATCCATGTATCATATATAGAGAATGACGGAGGAGATAGAGTTATCAAACCTCAAGAATTCTGGGGAATGAAATAAACTTATTTATGTATAATGATTACTGATCGATCTATCAAATGAAAATATAATCCAATATGAAATGCAATAAGTTGAGGAATCAAGGAAACTTACTAGCCAATATACTATTATACCTATTGAGTTAAGTCCTTCACCGTCCAATACAAGGTGAATTCAGAAAGTCAACGCAATACTACTTGTTCGGTGTCACTAATTAAGAGAATTACGTTAAATTCCCAAACAACCTTCATGGCATAGTGTTGGACTAGCAATGGCCCATTTAAGGAGGTTACTGGTTCCATTGTATGATCCTAGGAGTCAAAAGAATTACTAATTTCCTATGGCATAGGGTATGCACCTTAAGTATCCATTTGGAACATTAAGGTGGGTTTAGACAGGCTAAGGGTGATAATTCACCCTAAAATTTAGGGTAAAAAAGGGCCTAGCTACAGCATCAGGTTCGCTCGAGCGGACAATGTTCGCTCGAGCGGACCCTTTCCAGAGAGTTGAAGGTTCGAGCGCACTTATTTGTTCGCTCGAACGGTTCGTTCGCTCGAGCGATGTGTCCAGTTCACTCGAGCGAACTGTCCAGAACCCCTGTTCCGGATTTCCTTTCCCTTCCATTTCTCATTTCTCATTCCTTTACGTCTTTCCTTCCCCTACTAAACCTGCCAAATAATGGAGCCTTCATGCTCCCATTTATGATACAAAAACTAATAATACTTCCAATCAATTACATTAACTTGAAATCATTCCAATCATTCATTTATTAAGAAACTAAGAGTATTGAATAGAAATATCATTGAGTAAATGAAATTAACAAGAATGTAATTCTATACTATGCATATACTTGCCTCAATTATGCTTTCCAACTTCTTCTACTCCCTTAGTGTTCCAAGCCCTAAAATCCCCAAAATATATTCAAACCCTAGACACCATGCAAATAAAAGAAATACCATGAATGCTAGGTAAAAATACTCAAGAGTCTCTTGACTCCATTTTCAACTCAAACCTACTATCAAAGATGGATTTGAGTCATACCTTGGCAAGGAATCCACTTTTGGAGTTGGAGAAGAGATGGTTCTTGAGAACAAGAGGTGGAGAAGATGAAGGAGATGATGAGGAAGAAGACCTCTACCTTGGCCTTCACTTGCACAGAGCTAAAATGATTGGAGAAGGAGAGAAATTGGAAGGAAAATTGAGGAGAAGGTTCTCTCCATAGCCACATGCACAACTCAATGAAATAAGTGGAATGGAGTTAGTGTAGGTGATAAAGATGAACATTTTGCTGAAAAGTCCACTAGTTTTGTATATTTCCAGTTTGAGTCAAACGATGGCCTATTTCCTCAACGAGTGACCAAATGAAGTAAGGTCGAATACGAAAATTAACAAGCTTAACGAGATACATGCGTTGATGCCAGAATAATGTGGAAACGATGCAAAACGAGAAAATCTATAATTACTAAAAGGCTTATGACTCAATCGAAGTGAGTCAACTCTACTCCACTCACCTATTCAATATTCAAGACTCAATTAACTCAGTCTAAAAAGACTAATGAGTACTAAGTCCAAAATTTATAGCTAATCATAATTAATTAAGTTAACTCCTCATTAATTAACACTAATGAAGGTCAAATTGGGGTTGGGATGTAACAATATCCCTAGTTTTCAACATTGCATCTTCTCCCTCCTCCCTATCCACCTACCTCGCCTCATCTATCCTCACTCTTTTCTCTACCGGTTTCTTCACATACTCTAATCCCACACTCTCCTTTGCTATATTCTTTAATGGCTGCTCCGCCTTCCGCATCTGCTTCCTCCTCTTCCTTATTACCTTCCCACTCTTCACTTGATCCCTACTTTTCAACCTTGCATCTTCCCCTTCCTTCCTCCCCTCCTCACTTGTCAACCTTGCTCTCTCCTCCCCTGCTGACTGCACCTCTCCCTCCATGTTTGTATCCTCTGCCATCTGCTCATAACATGAACATGAACATCATAGATGAATCAACGAATATAACAACATGGAAATAATCCAACCATGTTAATTGAGCTCTGAATGGATTCTTGGAATTCGCCTTGCCTAGTTGAAGCCCCACAGAATTACGATCAACCAAGAATTTATATATTTTATTTTATTTTTTAATTATGCTGTAAGTTATTTAATTAGATGTTTTCAATCCTGGCCATCGATGTGTTTGGATGGTCCAAACTAATTCTAGGGTTAGTCTTTTCTCTATTTAAAGCTTTGTAAGCCTCTTTTGCTCCTCGGTCTATGATTAATGAAAAGAAAAAATTGAGTGTTGTTAGCTCTCTTTTCCCTTTCCAGAGAGGTATGGCGTGAGAACTATCACTTCAGATGTGAGGTCTGATTTATTCCCCATCTGTCATCGTCATCAGTCCCCACCCCGCATATCAATCTGCCGTCCACATCACCAAATTTACCCTGCATATTCCTAGCCCCACCATTGTACTGATTTACCCTTAATTGACACCAATTTTTTATTCTCACCTCCAAAACCTTAAATTGTTTTATAGCAAGATGTGAAAGCCACCCGCCCTCTGTCATTAGCAATCACAGGTTGCCTATCTCAATGGTAGGCCTCACTTATACATAAAAAATGGCCCACTTTAATAGACATGGTGGTCTCATTAGTCATTACTCTTTTGCTGACCCATCTACCCTCGCTTATTTCTGAGTTCCAATCTTTGAGTGTCTTACTCATCACTTCCTTAAGTGAGGAGAGTGAGGAGAGTGGGACTCTTAATGGCTTCTAGATATTGAAAACCCAAACCGTTGGAAATGAAGACCATCTCTTTCTATACCCAAATTTTATTGTAGAGTAGTTGGTCTTGCCGAGATGCTGTGTTAATCATATTATTAATAGTATGTTCAATCTTATGGTGGTACAAACTTTTATTAGGGTAAAAGTTTTGGAAATCCCATATAATGAGAGGCTGTTAATTATGAGTGGTTTGGGTTACTGTTAGATAGGCCCCACAATTCTTAGGTACTCAGTCATGGAAAAGGTGAGTGAGACATTGAGGATCTACGCCCTTTTATTTCCCACCTTCTTTACGTCTTTACTTCATTATCTCTCTCTATCTCTCTCTCATATTCCTTTCTCAAGATGGAGGAATGAAGATTTCAGCTGTCCTTTTATAAGAACCACGATGTGGACTATAAAGACAGCTCTGTATGCCCAGGAATGGGGAAAGAAAGAGAAGAGTTATAGCTAATGCTGATTGGAGATGTTAAAAAGTTGAGGGCTCCACCCCCCCTGCTGCCACTGCATATTGGCAATTTGGGGGCTTTAATGCTATAGTTTGATGATATTGCAGTAGTAAATGAATTACCATGGGCATAACCTCTGTGGTTACGGATACTATATATTCATAATGTAGAATGCTCAAAATTCTCAAAACAGATAAGATAAAAAAAGGTGAAAATTTGATCACAGGCCCAACAAATTGATCACAACAGCCAAAACAAAAAATACCAAAAGAACAACACCAACATGCACGTCCTTAAGAATGAGAAGTAAAACACCTTGGATATGACAATTTTAAGGTTAGGAAGCATTCAAAAGGGAAAATCTAGGTAAGGAAGATTAGTTGACCATCCTACAGCAAGAAACTAAAACATTTATAATTAGGATATTGCCATTACAACGGTCCTTAGACCTGACATTCGCTAATGAACCGTCAAAGTTTAAATATTTCCCACAGAACTATTCCTGCAATATTCTAGGGTCATGCAATATCGCATACATCGGATTGTGCGATATCCTAGGGCCGTGCGATATCACACATATCGCTCTATGCGATATCCTTGGGCTATGCGATATCTCACCATTATTATACGAACAACTCTATGAGAAATATTTAAACTTCAAGTGTTTGGGGGCAAATGCCAGATTTAAGGGGCAGTTGTACCAGCAATATCCCTTTATAATTTGTACTAGCAACTTGTGCATGTGTTCAAGCAATGCAAAATTCTCTAAGACAAGAAGCAATTGCTTAGAATTTATGTGCAATGTCTTGAATAGCCAACAAGTGAAAATAAGAATTATTGAGAAGAAGAGGACGATAGGAGAACTTAACCTTTAGACTGACCTTCACAACAGATCCACCTAATGGTATATGTTAAACGCAGAATGATATAAGGGAAGAAGGTTGAATCGTGGCATAGTTACAATCATCAAGCTTTCCTCAATAGTTCAAGCATAGATGAGATTAAACTAAGGAAAAAAAAAATGATGACGATGATTTCATGCCTATAAATAAAAAAAATGTCACCAACATCCCCTGAGCAGACCCATGTGTTCAAAACTTCATCAATTTCATTTTAAAATTGGATCAGTGTAGGCTCATCCATTTTGATGAAAACATGCTTACCCTATGTCTCTAGCATAGTAGCATGATCTTTCATAAAACACTCAATTGCCTTTCAAATCAGCAACAGTATTGTGGCTTTACAAAACTGTAAATAAGTTGAGTCCTGCATCTATTTGTCATGCTTGAAAATGTTTCACCCATGAGAGAATTTGAAAATGTTCTAGCTGTGAAAAAATGTTCTAGTTGTATATTTATTGGCTACTGCCTTCTCTCTAACAATGTGATAATAAAAAAAACATCAGTATGCATAAGGGCCACTCTCCGCCAGCTGAACATCAATGTTCGATGTAGTCAATTGAAAATGCAGCTGAACATGTCCAGAAAGTTGACAGGTAAAAAGACCAAGTGCGCTACGCAAGGAAAGGCGGAAAGCTAATAAGATGACATAAGAAAATAAGAAATAATATAGAAGTTCTCCGCTGCTCATGTTTGACAGCCGAACTAAGGGACAAAATTAGATGACCAATAGCTTAATTCTAAGTCCTAAGATGGAAGTGGCTTAGACCCATTTTTTTCTATTTTCTTAATTTGGTCATATTCTATTCCCCCTTTGTAACTTACCTAAAAGATCCCGCGGAAATCCAACAAGAGATCTCTCAGAAACCCAGATTTGCAAATGCTTGGATGCCCTCTAGAATTCAGAAACCCAAGTTTGTTGGATTTGGATATCCAGGGTTTCATGACAAAACTAGAAAGGTATGTTGGATTTGGATATCGAGGGTTTCATGAAAACCTCTAGCTGCTCCTGATGGGAATTCAACAAATGCACCACCAATTCCTAACAGAAATCCCCACAAAAAATAGGGCCTTAGGCGGGGCCAAGAAATATGGAAAACTAAAAGAGATACAATGTGAGAACAAATGTTTGTAGAATTCCTCATTCATTCAGAGTTACAATTGTAAGTGCTTAAAAATTACGGACTTGATTGGGAGAGGGTTAAGCTCTTAGCTTGATGATCTCGTGGAAATGAGGGAAAAAGATCGGGCCTCCGATAACCTGAAAGAGGAAGACAGAGGTCAGAGCCCCTGGCTGTAGGCAGTCGAAGGCACTCCGATGCTCAAGTCAGTATGATAACTGAGTGAAATGGAGAAGGAGAAGTATGAGAGGGAGGTCTGTCGCGTACCCGCTGTGGTTCTCCTCCATGCAATATATATAGACGTGAGCGTCCTCATTGGAATGGACCCAGGAAGAGACGGAAGTCCCATCAGTATGTACTCTTCTCTCTTGAGTGGGGGTAGGTAAAAAGGGGATGTCCCATCGGACCATCATCCCATGCCTATGGACGTGACCTTGAGATAAGGCGTCCCCTTTATCTAGGTCCGGCGCCCACTTTGTTTGTCAGATCGTCGTCCCCGTCACGACAGTGCATTTATGGCTGAGTGACAGGGGGACTGAGATCAGGCTTAAGGCCGAGACCGAGGCGGATACCTATGACGTGGCCTACCGAGATGGGCTCCGCGCTTTCCCGAGATGGTACTGCCGCCGAGCTCGGACTACACTGAGACTAAGGTCATCCGAAACCGAGAAGCGGCCCCACTTAAGCCCGTGATTACGAAATGACCCCACACAATTGCCCCCTAGCTCTCGACCTCTTTGGTTGTTCCTGAGGTCGAGAGCTAAGATTCGAAAGGATGGGCTAGCCTTGTCTTAATCGTATCTTGCTGTCGTGCGATCCTCATCATGATGCCCTTTCGCTTGTCCTAGGCAATAAATGTGATATCATAATTGCTTCGCCAAAGTGGGCACGCGGGTGTCGTTCAGTATGCCCGAGATGATAAATGCCGTACCATAGGCATGGTGAGAGATGGACCGTCGCTGCCACGTGTAGTCCTTCGTTTGGTTGTTCTCCGGGATCGAAGCGACGCGTGGCGAGTCCAAGGCGCTACCTCGCGTGCGCTACAATCAAGAGGGGTGTCCTTCTATAAAATGGGGACACCCCCTTCCCTTTCTTCTCTTACCTTAGCTTTTCATCTGAAGGAGATCTTTACTGGAGAAGGCGTCTTGCTGCAAACCTGCCAAAGTCAGAGACTAACTGAACTTAGAGACTTTTCTTCCCTCCACCTTCCACTCTTTGCTTTTTCGTTCTCTGCGATCCTCCACATCCTCTCTGTGAGTTCCGTTCTCTGCCTTTGCTACTTTCTTGCGCCTCTTTTTCTCTTTATTTTCAGAGGGTTTTGGTCCCTTAGGGTTTTTCCAGTTTTTGCTCCTTTCTCATTCGCTCCCTGCCCCCTTTAGCCTTAAGAACATGGGGATCTATAGTCACTGGTTAGAGGGTCCTGCAGCCCTGGAGGGTTTTAAGAGAGCGTACAAGATCCCGGCTGACGTCCTGGTAAGGTCCGACGACCACCAAGGCCTACACGATGGTATCATAAGATTTAAAGATTGGATGCCCTTCCCTCTGTTGTCGGTGTGCGAGGGTGGGGTTAGGTTCCCTATCCACCCGCTTCTCCGATCCTTTCTTAGCTCGTGGCGGATCTGCCCTTATCAGTTGATGCCCAATGGGTTTAAGATAATAATGGGCGTGGCGGAGCTGAACTGGATCTTGGACATCAATCTCGGTGTACATGACATAGAGGATGTCTATGACATCTGTAAGACCGTGGGGGTCGAGGATTCATACTATCTTCGAGTGAAAGCCAAACGTCAGCCTTTGGTCAACGCCCTGGAAGACTCGAGCAAATATGCCGGGGACGACTGGATTCTGGTCTCGGGGAACTGGGGGTTCGGGGGGACCGAGACCGAAAAGGGGCGGAGAGTCCAAGTCCTGCGGAAACCTGGGACCCCTCCGAGTAAATACCTGTCTCTCCAGGCCTATTTGTGTTGTTTTCGTGCGCCGTTATGCCGAGTTGATGTCCCCTGTTTTCTGCGCAGGTGTTCAGTGAAGGAGGAGAGAGGCCAGCTTCGATCACTGGAAGAGGAACGACGCATGACTAGAGAAAATCTATCGCTACCACGGTCATCACGATCGAGCTGCCTTCTCGCTGCTCGGGTACAAGCCACGGTACCAGTCTTACACCAGGAAGACTGCCGAGATCCCCCTTTAGCCGATAGGGGAGATCGTGCTTGAGCTCGCCGAGACCAGCGGCCAAATCTTGGAGCCCTAAGGCTCGATACTCATCGCTGATAGCCCCTCCGCCCGAGACCAAGAAAAAGAAGAGATGGATGGACAACGCCCTCCGTTGAAGAACCTGGGGGCGATGATCCTCGGGGGCCGAGTTTCCCCTACCCCCAAGCGTGCCCCCAGCGGGCCAGGCACTGGTCAAGGTTCTTCAACCAGCGCCCCCTCTGCTCCCTCAAGTGCAGAAGGGACCTCCCCTTCCGCGAAGGGAAAAAGTGCGAGGGGCCCCTCGCAGGAGAAGAGGGGGAGGTCGGAGGAGGCCCCCAAGGATGTGCGCCTGCCCAAGGACCCTCGGCCACGGGCAGTGGAAGCCGAGAAGGAGGCTCTGCCACCTCCGCCGCCCAGGGAGACTCGGCCTCGGGTCGTGGAGGCCGAAAAGGAGGGTGAGGGGCCCCCTCCTAAGAAGAGGCCTCGTGTGGGGGGCGAGGAAGAAAGGGCCCCGGAAGCGGACCCGCCGGCCCGACCTTGCAAGCAGATGCCCTGGAGGCCCAATTTTGACATCAACTCCAACGAGCCTATGACTGTGGGGGATCGGCTAGGGTCCTGCTGGAGGACGGTCTCGGCCATCGCCCGGGGATGTGCCCTCCCCTTGGACATGGAGAGGCATAAAAAGGCCGGGACGATGAGCATGCTTTACTCGACGATGAAGGCGTCGCTCAAGGTGATTCCCACTTCTCCTGCCTTTGAACTTCTGTGTATTGGCTATCCGATTTGACCCCCTTGCTCTTTTTGTCCTTTTGCAGAATGCTCAGAGGCTCCAAATAATACTGGAGAGGCAGGAGGATACAACCACTAAGGTCGTCGAGATGGAGAGAGAAAAGAAGACAATGGGGGATGCCCTGGAAGCCAGCGCGGCGGAAATAAAGAAGGCGAAGGAGAAGATCGCCCAGTATGCAAAGGAGCAACAGGCGGCGAAGGCCGAGATAATCAAGTTGCGCGGCGAGAATAAGCACCTAAGAGGCGCAGCTGATGATAAGGCGAGGAGGGTGAGCCAACTGGAGGCCGAGCTTGTCAATAAGGAAACTGAATTGGCCGGAAAAGAGGCCGAGCTCGAAGCCTCCAGGAAGGAGCGGGCTGATGTCGAGTCCGCCCTGCGAGCCCAAGCTGCCAAAGCTTACTAGGAAGGGGTGGATTGGGCATCGGCGGAGTATATGGCTCAAATCAAGGATCTGAGTCCGGTGCTGTATGACATGGGGTGCAGGGAAGCCCTTCGTGAGTATGGGGTTTCTGAGGATGACCCCATATTTGCGAATCTTCCTCAATTTCAGTCTACAATATTGAGCCCAGAGTCAGAGCCTGACTCCAACCCTCCTGAAGCCCCTCCCGAAGTCTCAGGCCCTCCTCCACCCCCGACTCCCGCCGAGGTTGATAAGGTCCAGGCCTCCCCCGTGGTTCCTCCATCCGAGGTCCCTGCCTCGTCCGTTCCTCCAGAGTTGAAGAACAAAGTTGCGGCGCCTGAGAAGCAGAGCAAATAGGAAATTGCCCCCCTTTTCTCTTTTCTTTCCTTGATGTATTTTTTCTTTTTTCTGGATGTACAAGGCCTTATAATCATTCTTCTGATTAATGAAAAACAAATTTCTTTCAGTTCTCCAGTTGTCTTTTCATTTCTTTCTTCTTGCAATGGTGTGCGAATGTTTTAAATATGACCCAAACTTTGCCAAGTGGCTGAGGTCGGTAAAGAAACTGGACTGTAACCTTCTAGTCTCGGGATACTGGATGAGAACAAGCCCCTCTCGTTTTTAAACTTTCCGAGTAACCCAGGTCGGTGAAAATCTGGCCCTAAGGCGGGGTTTTAACAACGTATATCGAAAGGAATGCCTTAAGAGAACTTGTAGTTAGTCTGGACCCAAAGGCAGGCCAAGCTCTGAGACTTTAGAGTGAATTTTTAGATATTTGACTGCTTTCGCCCCAAGGGGGATGGCCTCGACGAGGCTGCTGTGAGCCATAAAACCCTAGCCCTGTGGCCGACTTCGAAGAGGCTGGCGCGAGGGCCGGAGCCTTGGAGAGCTGGTCCTATGACCGAGCTTAAGGAGGCTGGCGCGAGGGCCGGAGCCTTGGGGAGCTGGCCCTATGACCGAGCTCAAGGAGGCTGGCGCGAGGGCAGGAGCCTTGGGGAGCTGGTCATATGACCGAGCTCAAGGAGGCTGGCGCGAGGGCCGAAGCCTTGCTCATAACTTGAAAGATACAAGGCACATTTCTTCCATAAGATCCTTCTTTATTGATTTATCCTTTGAGTACATCTAGAAGTAGTATTTTTTGAGGTGAGTGGCATTCCATGGTCGTGGCAATTCCCTGCCATCCATGTTCTCAAGTTTGTAGGCCGACCTCCCGGAGACCGAGACCACCTTGAAGGGGCCAAGCCAGTTTGGTGCGAGTTTGCCCTCGTTAGGATCTTTGTCTGCTGGAAGCGCCCTTTTTAAGACTAGTTCTCCAACCGAAAACCTTCTTTCTTTGACCCTCTGATTATATCCTCTAGATAGCTGCTGCTGGTAAGAGGCCAGGCGTACGGATGCCGCCTCTCTTAACTCTTCGGCCAGGTCGAGCTCTTTGGTGAGGTTCACTTCATTCTATCCCCGGTCGAAGAGATCCGACCTCAAGGTCGGGAGGCCGACCCCGAGAGGGATTACAGCTTCCATTCCGTAGGCCAAGGAGAAAGGAGTTGCCGAAGTGGATCGTCTCGGGGTAGGGTAGTCCTGTATGCCCAAAAGACACTCGGTAACTCTTCCACCCACTTGCCCTTAGCCTTGTCAAGCCTCTTTTTGAGTCCGTACAGTACCACCTTCTTTGAGATCTCTGTTTGCCCGTTGCTCTGTGGGTAGGTCGGAGTTGCATAGAGGTTCCTGATACTGAGCTCCTGGCAGAAGTTTTTAAAGAAGTTTGAATCGAATTGGGCCCCGTTGTCCGAGACCAGAGCTCGGGGGATCCCGAATCTTGTGACGATGTTCTTCCATACAAAATTCTTTGTGTCGTGCTCGGTGATGGAGGATAAGGCCTCCGCCTCTATCCATTTGGTGAAGTAATCGGTGCCCACCATCAACCATCTCTTTTTTCCTGGAGTTCGGTGGAGAGGTCCCACGATGTCTAGCCCCCACTGGGCGAAGGGCCATGGGCTGGAGAGAGGACTCAGGTCCCGAGCTGGCTGGTGCAAGGAGTGGGAGAACTTTTGACATTTTTCACATCTTCTGGCGTAGAGCTGGGCATCCTTCTGCATGTAGGGCAACCAATAGCCCTGGCTAATGGCTCTGTATGCTAGTGACCTTCCTTCGATGTGGCTTCCGCAGATTCCCTCGTGAATTTCAAAGAGGAAGTCTTCTACCTTGCTCGGGTGAACGCATTGGAGATATGGCCCTGTGTAGGACTTTCTGTAGAGCTTTTCATCTGGGGATAGCCAAAAGCGAGCTGCTTTTATTATGATCTTGTGGGCTTCACTCTTATCCTCAGGGAGCTTATCTTCTTTCAAGAATGCTACGATTGGATCCATCCAACTTGGACCGAGATCAACACACAGGATTGGCTGAGCTGAGAGGAATTCTATGCTCGATTTTTTCAATGTCCCCACATTGACTGTCCTCCTTTTCTCTGCTTCTACGGCCGAGGCCAAGTTGGCTCGGGCGTTTGCATGGCAGTTGGATTCCCTGCCGATTTGCCTGACTTCGGCTTTCTCGAACTGGGAGAGGAGCTGCTTCGTGTGGGCTAAGTAGGCCGCCATCCTTTCGTCTCGGGCTTGATAATCTCCGCTTAGTTGGTTCGTCACCAACTAGGAGTCGCTGAAGACTACTAGCCGACGTGCCCCTAGTATTCTTGCGCTATCGAGACCCGCAATCAGTCTTCGTACTCCGCTTCATTGTTTGATGCTTTGAAGTCAAGGGTCAGCGCTTGCTCAATGACTAGGCCCTCTGGTGACTGGAGAACTATGCCGGCGCCGGCCCTTCTGGATGTCGAAGATCTGTCAACGAAGACCTTTTAGGCTGACTTAAGGAATCTTTTCCAAGATTGGTCTTCTTCGGCCTCGATCTCAGTTTCATCATTGCCCTTGGAGCCCCCTAGTTCGGTATCGAGTGAGGTCGGTGCCGAACTAGGAGAGGTGAATTCGACGATGAAGTCTGCTAGGATCTGTGCTTTGATCGTCGTTCTGGGTTGATACTGGATATCGAATTGCCCCAGTTCCACGGCACACTTGGAGATTCTGCGGAGAAGTCCGCCTTCCGGAAAAGTGATTTGAGCGGGTACTCCATAACAACCATCACTGTGTATGTCTGGAAGTAGTGAGAGAGTTTGCAAGAGGCACTGATGAGTGCCAATGCCAGCTTCTCGAGTGGCAGGTACCTGGTCTCGGCGTCGAGCAGGATCTTGCTTGTATAGTAAATGGGCTGCTGTTGCTTTTCGTTTTCTCGGATTAACACCGAGCTCACTGCGTGGTCCGAGACTGCTAGGTAAAGATAGAGGAGGTCACCTGGTGATGGGGTGGACAATAGCGGTGGTGAAGAGAGGTATTCCTTGAGTTTTTCCAGCGCTTGATCACATTCAGGGGTCCACTGGAATTTGGAGCACTTCTTCAAGAGTTGGAAGAAGGGACGACATTTGTCCGAAGCTCGGCTGATGAAGCGATTGAGCGCAGCAGCCATCCCCGTGAGCCTCTGGACCTGCTTGCCCGAGGTCGGGATCTGAATCGCCTAGATTGCTGTAATTTGTTCTGGATTGGCCTCGATTCCTCTCCGGGTGATCAGACTTCCCAGGAACTTGCCGGAGCCGACGCCAAACGCACACTTGGAGGCATTTAGTTTGAGCTGGAATTTTCTGAGGGTGGCGAACATCTGGCGTAAATCTGCCAAATGATCCTGCGACACCTTGGACTTCACTACTATGTCATCGATGTAGACCTCCTCTGTTTTCCCGAGCTGATCCTGAAACATCTTCGTGACCAGCCTCTGGTATGTCGCCCCGGCGTTCTTCAACCCAAAGGGCATCACCTTGTAACAGTAGATGCCTCGAGGTGTTATGAATGAAGTCTTTTCCTCATCGGGCTCGTGCATTGGGATCTGGTGGTAACCTCGGTAGGCGTCGAGGAAGCTCATCCTGTCATATCTCGAGGTGGCGTCGATCATCTAATCGATCTTTGGGAGGGGGAAACTGTCCTTGGGACAGGCTTTATTGAGATCGGTGAAGTCCACGCAAACCCTCCACTTGCCATTCTTCTTCTTGACCACTACCGTGTTGGCTAACCACTTTGGATAGTGTACTTCGCGGATTGCTCCGGCCTCCAGGAGCTTGTCTACTTCTTCAAGCATTGCCTCTGTTTGTGGGACTCCTGTCCTGCGGGCCTTTTGCACCACAGGTTTGTGTCCGGGATCAACATTCAGCTCGTGACACATGACCTCGGGGTCGACCCCGGGCATCTCATATGGAGTCCAAGCGAAGACATCCTTGTTTTGCAATAGGAAGTCTAGCAGCTCTTCCCTCTCGCTGTCGGGGAGCTGGCTACCCAGTAGGAAATAGCGCTCGGGGTCGTCGGAATCAATTCTGGTCTCAGTGAGCTCTTCTACGCTTTTCTGCCCCGCTGTTCGTCCGACATCCTCGAGTTCGGCTTCAAGTTCGGCCATATGTACCTGCTTTGGCTCCGTCTCTTCGGGCACTACGGCCGTCAGACACTCTCTAGCCATCTGTTGATTTCCCCACACGGTCACTATTTCGACCCCCCCCCCCCGGCCTTCTCTAATGGGAACTTGAGTTTCTGATGAAGGGTGGAGGGAACTGCCTCCATGGCATGCAGCCAACTTCGCCCCATTATCACATTGTAAGGAGACGGTGCGTCCACCACCAAGAATTCGGCCATCTTCGTGCTGCCTCCTATCCGGACTTCAAGCGAAATCCTCCCTTTGGGATATACCGGCTTGGCGCTGAATCCTACCAAAGGGATGCGGGCTTCTTGCAGATCGGACTCGGTCAGGCCGAGTTACTTGAAGCAACTAAAGTAGAGGATCTCAGATGATCTCCCTGGATCTACAAGGACGCGCTTCGTAGTATAGTTGTTGAGCCGAAGGGTGAGGATGAGGGCGTCATTGTGGGGGGAGCTGGACCCCTCTCAGGTCCTCATCCGAGAACCAGATCTTGGGCCTTTCCCTCCTGGCTCTCTTCGGAGCGCTTTCTAACTCAGCCGTCATCACTTGTTTGCCATGGGCAGCCTTCCCGGCCTCTGACCAAGCTTGTGTATTTGAAGAGGGAGCCAGGTGAATGACGTTGATGATACATGCTAGTCCGTCGCTGTCCTGGTCATCACTGGGTGGGGCGTGCTGCTATGCTCGGTTGACCCTTTCTCCCTCCTTGATGTACTCCCGGAGGTGCCCATCCTTGACGAGCCTCTCGAGGTGGGATTTTAGAGCCATGCAGTCCTCGGTCATGTGCCCGTGCTGCTTGTGATAGGAGCAGTTCTTATTTCGGTCTCAGGTGGATGGATCGCCCTTCATCTGCTGTGGCCACTGGAAGTAGGGCTCTGCCTTGATTTTGTTCATGAGTTTGTAAATGGGCTCCTTGAAGACGACATTGACGGCCCTGTAAGGATCACCGGCCGACCTGGGAGGCTGGAACTTCGGCTTCTTGCTGCCACCCGAGACGAAAGTTGAGTAAGACGCCGAACTGGTGGCCCTCTTCTTATCTGGCCTTTGCTTGGGGAACATCCCCTCTCTTTCGGAGGTTTGACCCTTCTGCGAGAGGCCGAACCACTCCTTGCCATGAGCTTCGTCCTCCTCCTGCTCGATGTACTGATTCACCCTGGCCATCAGTGCCTTCATTGTGGTCACGGGAGTTCGGACCAGTTCCTTCCGGAGCTCGTTACCTGGGAGTAAGGCCTGCCGGAAGCACATGATAGCGACTTCATCGTTGGCATCGGTGATCTGGCTGTATATCGTCTAGAACCTCCTGGCGAATGCAGTGATACTCTCACCGTCCTTTATCCAGATCACCATGAGGTTGCCACCTGTCTTTGGGATGACGCGGTGTGCCTGGAACTTCTCGACGAAGGAGCTTCGGAGCTGCCGCCATTTCGTGACTGACCCGAAAGGGATCGCGCAGAACTGTCGGAGTGGGAGGTCGCCTAGGCTTGAGGAAAAGACCCCGCAATTCAGGTGCTCGACATCCCCCCAGACCGACATCCGCTGAGTGAAATGCCGTAGGTGTGCTTCTGGGTCTGAGGTCCCGTCATAAAGGACGAACCTCGGGACGCTGAATCTCTCGGGGAGGGTGAAGTCCTTTATCTCCTGTGAGAAGGGGGACATGCCCTGGTCGTCCTCTTCGCAGCGATCCCCGATCTGTTCCCGGGTGAAACCGATCTTAGCCAGTCGGGCCTGGACCTCTTGTTTGACGTAATGGTCCAGTAGCTCCTTTAGGCCGGTCGTGCTCTCTGGCCTCGGGGATTTTGACTCGCGAGGCGATCCCCCGAGGTGGCTAGGTAGGTGGCTGCTGCTCAAGCCTTCTTCTTTGCGGCGATCTCTCCTTTTATTGCTGAGGACTTGTCTCAGATCTCGGCTGCCCGGACGGTACTGCTGTAGCCTGGGAGACGGAACGCGAGACCTCCTTTCATTCACCTTGAGTCGCTCCTGGAGATGACGGATCAAATCATCTCTTTCTTGGAGGACCTGATTCTGGGCATCAAGCTCTTTAAGTAGGGGGTTGTCATCTCTAGCTCCACGGGCCCAGCGAAAAGACTGGCCGTCGTCATGATGACGAGAGTGGTGGGATTTCGCCCCAATAGGGGTCTTACCCCGTCGTCGATGATCTGTCGGAGAGACATTCTGCTGTAGGCCCCTGGGTAGCTGGCGAGGGGCCTCCTGATGGTCGTCACGACGGGGGGGGGGGGGGGGGGGTGCCGTCAGAGGTCGAGACGAGGAGTCCGACTAGACAACACCTTCTTCGTATGTGGGACCGGATTTTCCTCTGGATTTTCTTTGGTAGGGGATCCCCAACACCCCCTGCGGGACGGGGGGGACCGCCGCTGGTCCCGGAGGGGGAAGGAGAGTAGAGCGCGCGCCAGTGGGTGGCTCTGGAGGTGCTGACTGGAGCGGCTGGGGCTGTAAGAACGGTGGGAACGAGGGTTGTTCCGGCAGAGGAAAAGATGATGCTCTTCGGGACTTCGACGACCCTTCGCCACCGTATCTGGTCTTTGGAGGCATGGCTTTAGTAAAGGCTTTGGTAGAGATCCTGTTCCCACAGACGGCGCCAACTGTAAATGCCTCCTCCATGCAATATATATAGACGTGAGCGTCCTCATTGGAATGGACCCAGGAGAGACGGAAGTCCCATCAGTATGTACTCTTCTCTCCTGAGTGGGGGTAGGTAAAAAGGGGATGTCCCATCTGACCATCATCCCATGCTTAAGGACGTGACCTTGAGATAAGGCGTGCCCCTTATCTAGGTCCGGCTCCCACTTTGTTTGTCAGATCGCCGTCCCCATCACAGCAGTGCATTTATGGCTGAGTGACAAGGGGACCGAGATCAAGCTTAAGGCCCAGACCGAGGCGGATACCTGTGACGTGGCCTACCGAGATGGGCTCCGCGCTCTCCCGAGATGGTGCTGCCGCCGAGCTCGGACTACACTGAGACTAAGGTCGTCCGAAACCGAGGAGCAGCCCCACTTAAGCTCGTGATTACGAAATGACCCCACACAACAATCATATGATTGAAATGAACACATGCCTAAAGAAAAATTTAAAACCAAACTCATTCATGTAAGATTCCAATTGTGAATTCCTAAAGCAGAAATGACAGAACATACAGGATAAGTATGAACATAAAGATCATGTTCTTTCTAAGTAGCGAACTTCATATGACAGAGACCGTGAATTTCAAGTTTTCCAAAGGACGCTGAATTGAGAGATTTTGCAAACCTGAGAGAGAGTTCACAGAGCGAAGAAACCCTTTCTTTTGCTTTTGCTTTTGTTTTTGTTTTTGTTTTTGTTTTTGTTTTTGTTTTGTTTTATGAGGAGAGGATGGATGGAGAAGTTTCAGGTTTAAACCCTAATTTATAGCTTCTCTTTTTAGGAGAGGAGGAACTAGAGTGGTGATTAAACGGATCACGATCCTCTCCTCCGTATTTTTTAAGCCCAAGTTAAGGGTGGCTGGGGGCCCCATTGAGACCTCGGGTAGGGGTAAGGGAGCCCTAGGGATAGGTGACGAGTCCTCGAGTGAGGAAAGGTGGCATGTCCAAGGTCTATTCTTGAGCAGCGGGGTGAGAATTGCCACTCTTTATCAATAGGTAAGGAGCCGCTCTCTCTCAAGATTTTTCCTGTGTTTGTCTTGAATTAAGAGATGGAAAGCCTATGAAATGAATAATGTATTTTTCAACGTTAATCTAATTGCACTATATGTGAATAATATATATGTTTTTTCCTTTCTTTTTACTGTTATTTGTGTGGTTGTATTTGAACTTCAAATTATATATATATGTTGTTGGCCACCTCCCACTGTTCTATATGGTTCATGTGGATAAGAGGATTTGCATGTGCCCTCTAAGGATTAATTTTCAGTTGTTCGAAATTCATAGCAAATAGTTAATTCAGCAAGTTTAATTAAACATATAGACCCTAATTAAGAATAAATAAGCATATAGGAAGATATATTAAATATAGAATATGAGTATATGTAGGAGAGGATTTTGGATGAAATAATATTAAAGTAATTGAATAAGATTCTATTTTATTATTTTTTTATTCATCAAATGACTATTTTGCTTATTATTATTATTATTATTATTATTATTATTATTATTATTATTATTATTATTATTATTTAAGAGGAATTTACGTGGAAAATCCCTGTAGGACCGCATACATCCCAGTAGGACACAGTTCCATGTCGGATACGGGAGGGATCCTTGTATAGGCTTTTTTCTTCTTCTTTTTTTGTTTTGTTTTGTTTTGCGATATAGTCGATATCGACATATCGATCATTACTATTGTCGATATCAACCATTATACGAGTATGTGTTATATCTCGCCCCAATTCTACTTTTCGCATTTCTCCATTTGGGTCGTCTTCAACATTGCTCTGGAGATTTTTTTGTTCTAGAAACCACCATAAAACGCTATCTCCATGGTGATTGGACTTTATTAAGACAAAGGTACATGCATTATCTACCACCTTAGACTGCTTTATGTACCCTAAAACACCATCACCTAGATTCCTCTTCAATATTTAATTGTTGGAAACCCTAAAAACTGTAGAAAATCTTCTTTTTATGCCCCAGGCACCTGCGGTTTATGGGGTTTGAAGGGTTTGTTTTGTAACTGCGTTAGCTCCCATTGCAATTATAAATAATGTTTTGTTAAATCCGATAGTGGGAGAACTATTTGGTCATTAATTGGCTTAATTTTTTTGCTTTGTCCCTCTTTTCATGTGTTTATCACTTTTAGAAGAAAACTAGTAACATGTTTATTCAATTTGATAAGATGTTGTGAGTGAAAGTGAATTGCGTATTTGTTTTGTTTTGGACTGATCTTACAAAGTTTTATACTTTAAAGTTGTATTTCATATAATTAGAGTTGGTTCTCTTGATTATTTATGAATAACAGGAGAATTGGTGAAATAATGTTTGAGGAATACCACTCAATAGCATGGTTTGAAAGCATTATTCCAAGCTTTATAATAAATAGACTATTGATCTAAATGCTTTTTCTTTCTATTGATAGAACTATTGTCCTAAATGTTTAGTCGGTGGTAAACGTTTGAGAGCAGTTGCTTAATCTTTATTATTTGGCATGATGTGCGGAGTTTTTATCAATGTGAAGTCATTTTCTCTACTCTCAGAGACATTCAAATGTTGTTAATACAGATTTGTATCAATTGTAATTCTGAATGTACCTAATTTCCACTGATATCTTTATTATTTTCTTCTGATTTAATGACAGCATGTCAAAGAGAGAGGTGTTGTTCATTTTCCACCATGACGGTGACTTTGAATTCGATATAAGTTGTCCAGTGTACAATGGAGGAAAACAGAAGATGAGATTTTTAGCGATGGACATAACATATGAATCTCTGGTTAAAAAAGCGATCAAAGCATCTAATGGGGACTCATCCATCTTAAATTTAAGCATGCAATACCTACATCACAACGAACGGGCATTCTCCATGGCCAGCATTGATGATGATAATAATGTTAGGAGTATGTTCAAAGCATTAGATGATGAATCGAATGGGATACATTTATATGTCTTTAATGGTCGGGACGAGGAGCAATGCATAAGCGGAGATAATTGGAGGAACACTTATAGATTGTATAAGTAGAATGTACATCACCAAATACTATATTTTCATTCCTACTTGCTTATTTATGTAATGATGCATTGTAGGTTTCAAATGAGCTCTATGCGTCGCTCTTGTGCGTAAAAAATCAAGGAACTCATCTTGAACTTCCAATAAAAAATAAGTCAAATACTCAACTAGTTGTGGAGACATACCTACCATTGACATCCGTGAAGACAAAGACATGTATTTTCCTACTATGCAGGTCGATTACGGTCCACATCGGACAGTAGGACAAGACACTGTCGATGATGATTTGGACTTTGGGACAGACCGTGGTGATGATATCCATCTTAATGGGCCTCCCTCCGTAGGCCAGCTCCATTCGACTCCAATGGTCAAGGCCTAAAGTGAAGTTGCAGGAACCAATCCAATCAATGAAGCATTTCGTTGTAATGAAACTCCAGATGAAGTTGCAGGAGGCAATTCAATCAATGAGGCATTTCATTGTAATGAAACTCCAGCTGTTGATCTTGAGGATAAAGTGGAGCCCGAGGACATGAATACAGATGTTGGCAACAACTCGGCACGGGAAATGTGGATCAGTCATGAATTCCTCGATCGATAAACGTTCTGGAATACTTTGGCCAAGTTCGCAATTTATGGCAACTTCACTCTTAGACCCTTGAAGATCAACATGACCTAAGTAACTACATACTGCAAAAATCAGGAATGTCCATGGTGTATTCACGCTTCTGTTATGGAATCAGGACCACAATTTAAAGTAAGGACGTACAATCCTAACCATAAATGCTCAAGGCCAATGATGGGCATGGCACATCAACAAGCATCTTCGGTGCATATTACAGAGCTCATCATGGATGGAATCAGATAAAATGTCAATTTGAAACCGAAGGAGATCATGAATGACTACCAGATGGAGTTTGGGGCGACCATTAGCCACAGGAAGGCTTATATAGCAAGGGAGATGGCACTGAATATGGTATGTGGATCGTATAAAGACTCTTTCTAGCAGCTACCTCTCTACCGTAAAGAACTTCATATGAGCAACCTTGGCACTGTAACAAACATAGACACCACAACGGAGGACCGTTTCAAAAAAAAAAAGGGCATTCGGACCTTGTTTGAGGTCTTTTACGTCTTCGTTGAGACCAGTGATTGCTGTAGATGGTTCATATTTCCGAGGCAAATATCAAGATGCCTTGCTTGTAGCAGTTACACATGATGCCAATCAAAAGTTGCTTCCAATCCGTGAAAGCTGAGCGCTGTGACAGCTGGAAGTGGTTCCTTGCTAATTTGTTCATATCATTGGGAGAGCCAGCCAACTTGACTATTGTTTCATACCGTCAAATGGGCCTCATTCCAGCGCTGAAGAACAACATACCATCCGCATTTCACTGTTATTGTTGTCATCACATTTCTCAAAACATCAAAGCTGCTTTTAGTGGTAGGGCAATCGTGATTAAATTCTGGCTTGCTGCAAAGTCGTATAAGCCTTATGAGTACGAGGCTTACATGACAGATATACGTGCAGTAAGCCAAGAAGCGTTCAACTACAACCTTAAGGGAATATATGTGCAGTCTTAGTAGCAAAGAAAATGGGAGATTGGAGATCAAGATGTCCGATTGCAATGATAGCCTTGCTGGCAAAAAAACATGTTGGAAATACCTTTCTAAGCTAGACCTTCTATGTTTCATGATTTTGAAAGCTAAATACTATCCTAAAAAATCAATATGGGAGGCTTCCAATAGGAAGGGGAACTCAGTGGTTTTGGAAAGGCTTTGTTGAAATGTTAAACTTTATTAAAGAAAATATTAGATGGATTGTTGGCAACGAAGTGAGAATTTCAGCCTCGCATTGTAATTGAATCCGTTGGGCAAATGGCCTTAGGAAACCTTTCTCCTCCACTAGTTGCCCTAATATTGTGCCCAAGTAACTCATGAACCCCCAATGTGGGTTGGGATTTGCCAAAAAAAAGAAAAAGAAAAGAAGAAGTTTAAGTGACTTGAGGGATGTGGAGGACATTTCAAACATCCTCACCTCCCCCTATTTGGGTGAAGACAAAAGAGTCTAGACTCCCACCAAAACTGGAGAATTAACCATGAAATTGGCTAATGGACATTATCAAAGAAAGACCTTAATCCTCAAATCTCATCTATAGATAAAACAAAATTTTCGGGAAGACTCCTCTCCCTCATAAAGATCAATAGAGCCATTAGATTTTAGCTTCAATTTAGAGACCCATCGACAACCAACAACATTCTGTTGAGGTGTAGGTGGTGCTAGAGACCATGGTTTGTGTTTTTATACGCATCAATCTCACTAGCCAACACCACACATCAATCCATTAGTTTGGATGGACTTAATTTTAGCATTCAATAAATTTTCATCATGCTATCACAAACTTGAGATTTTAAATCAAGTGGATAGTATTGCTAAAGTCATCCACAATAGAAAGATGATATCGGAATCCATTATTTGAAGTAATAAGAGAGGCTCCCCATTCATCCTAATGTAACAGTTCAAATGGAAAATAGAAGTGGAAAAATAGATAAGTAGTTTTGAACTTTTACCATTGTTGAGGAGTCACACGTTCCCCAACCAAAGCTTGAAAGAAGGAACTTTGTTGGGGGGATTTCATTTTATTGCAAGTACATAGAGACAATCCTTACTCTGGCCTTGAAACATGATCTTCCCTGTTTGAATTTCCTCTACACAAGAAAATTGGATGAAATTCAAACTAACAATCATGATCAGAGGTGAATTGTTGAATAGAATACAGGTAAGTTTTTTTGTGATTTGTGGAACATGTAGACCATTTTATAAAGCATATTTTGAATATTGTAAAAAGCATATTTTGAATTAGAAGTGGCAGTAGTAGATGATCCAAGATGTGAAATACGAAGAGCAGCACCACTACCTACAGGCTACAGCCACAGAGTCTTTTCATATAAAGGCCAACTATGATCTCTCCAATTTGGAAAATTCAGTTTCCATACAGACGATGTATTTATACAATGTCTACCCAGAAAAGAAAAGGACAAACATTGCTCTACCAAAAAGAAAAAACCTTAATGTTGCAAATTGACTAATTGGTTGAGTCAAGCCCTGTGCTTGTGCTTGCTCTTGGCTCTGGAACCTGTGCCTAAATCCTCGTCCTGAGCTATTTGTGTAGGCACTGAGGTCTCCATGTCACCCTGTGTAGCCTTTGCTGGATAGAGAAATGATACACCCTGTGAAGCCTGCGTAGACTATGTTGGAAAGAAAATCCAATACATTTATTTGCAATTTCCTATTCTTTCGTCCCCAAGAGCATAAGGATCTGTCCACAGACATCTTCAAACTGCAATATTGACTCTTTGATTAGGTAGGGCAAGCATACAAACTAAGGAAATTAGTCTACTAGATACAAGATTAAAAATAATAATAATAAAGGCACAACATTACCATCTTCTGCAAACAAGCATTTAGCTTCTTTCTCCCCTTAACAAACCGCTTTGCTTCCTCATTCAGTTGGACTCTCTCCTTAGCCATATCTTTCAAGTCCTTTGCGGCCTTACCCATTTCTTTCCTTACATTCCTTAAAGTCTTCTCCATCCTTTCTATTTGCCCAGTTTCTAACCTTGGATACTTGATGATCTTTGTCTCTAAATGGTCCTCCAAATCCGTTGCAAACTTCTCCAACGAGTCGTCTTCCTCTGCCATCTTCTTGTGTATCACACATGAATATAGAATTCCTCATTCATTTAGTGGAAAGAAACTCATCAAGATCTTCACGTAAATAAAGTATAAATGATCAGAATCTCAACTAGTATAATTTCTATTTGAAAATACTACTTAATTGTAAACAAAGAAAATACTAACACCGGACTAATTCTAGTGACATTTCAATTGCGAATGCCTAGAGCAGAAGTGACAGGATGTATAGGGCGCATGTGAACAAAAAGATCATGTTCTTTTCACAACTAAGAACAACGAGATATGAAAAATAAAACACATAAAATATCAATTCCAAATTTCTAATTTGTGAGATTTCAAGTAACTCACAGATATTAAATTTTCCAGTTTGAAGATTCAAAGAAGAAAGCCTAGAGCGAAGTAAATCTCTACTAAGTTACCCCACACAATCAAATTCCTAAACAAAAAACAAGCAGTAGAAAAAATCTTCCAACGTAGGCTTTCAAACTCATATCGTTTTACATTTAGATCTACACACTTCAATGAAAAATTGTAAGTTAACAGGAAACAGAAGAAATACAGAGAAATCTACTTTCAATTCATATGAAACAACCAAATATTTGCTAAAAAAGTCAATCAAGAGAACATTCCAGATACAAATATTCATCAAGCATCATTTTAAAGATCATTGCTTCCAAATCAAAAGGAAGTGCCAAAAATGCCTACTACTAACGCAAATACAAAATTAATCTCTTCTTTAACTGAGAAATAAATAGGAATAGAAGGAAAGATACATCTCAACATCTCTAAGATTTTTTCTTGAATAAAGAAGAAATCCATCCACGTTCATCCAAATCATCAAAAAATTGACTTCAAGTAAAGATCTGCATTTGACAGATGTATTAGATAAAAATGAAAGAGAGATTTGATTATCTAGAAGAACTTTTACTGAAACAAGAAGAACTCCATCAACATTTCATCCAAATGCTACTGAAATCCATTAGAAAATTAATTTCAGGTAGAGATCTTCATTTGATGAAGAACTTAGATAAAAATGACAAAGCAATCTGATTATCTTGAAGAGTTTTTACTGAAACAAGAAGAACTCCATCTACATTTCATCCAAATGCAACTGAAGTCCATAAGAAAATTAATTTTAGGCAGAGATCTTCATTTGACAGAGAAATTACTTAAAAATGAAAGCAATAACTCATTATCTTGAAGAATTTTTACTGAAACAAGAAGAAATCCATTTGGTTTTCATGCAAACACCACAGAGCTCATTATCTTGAAGAAATTTTACTGAAATAAAAAGAAATCCATCTACATTTCGTTCAAACGCTACTGATATCCATCAGAAAACTGATTTCAGGCAGAGATCTTCATTTGACAGGGAGATTACATAAAAATGAAAAAGATGTCTTATCATCTTAAAGAATTTTTACTTAAACAAGAAAGAATCCATCTACATTTCGTCCAAATGCTACTAAAATCCTTTAGAAAATTGATTTTAGGCAAAGATCTTCATTTGACAGAAAACTTACAAAAACAAGAAGAAATCCATCTACATTGGATACAAATGCTACATTGCTCATTATTTTGAAGAATTTTTTACTGAAACAAGGAGAAATCCATCTACATTTCGTCCAAACGCTACTAGCTCATTATCTTTAAGAAATTTTACTGAAACAAGAAGAAATACATCTACATTTCATCCAAACGCTACTGAAATCCATCAGAAAATTGATTTCATCTACATTTCATCCAAACGCTACTAAACCAAAATCCATCAAGAAAAGCAGTTCTTCTTTTGACAGAAACCTAAGAAAAGAATGTGAAAACTATTGAGTTTTACAAAGGAGGTTGAATCGAGAGATTCGTACCTAGAGCTTTGAGAATTGAGAGAGTAAAAAGCGACACTGGGAAATTCTAAACAGACCCACCCAATTTGCTGAGCCAACCCACATGCTGAGCTCACCTACAATAAAAATATAAACTCTCCTAACTTGCTGAGCCCACCCACGGAAAATGACCCACGTGCCCTTCTTCTTCTCCTTTTCCTTTTTCCCTTCTTCCTCATTTCCATTAACATTAAGAAAATGAGCGACATCATTTTCGATCGTCTAAGCATCTCCTCCGAGCATGTGGATAATTCCTCTTATTCTCTTCTTCGTGAGCAAAGGCATTCTCATCTTCATCTCCCCCAGCTACCTCTTCATCTTTAACTTCTTCCATTTTTGTTTTCCTCTTTGTTAATCTTTTTTCCAACTGAATGAACATGTAATGCAAATGAATTAAGTGCATGCAAATGGAATTGAAAGTGTGGGTTGCAATTGGGAGGGAAATCCAGTTGAATGAAAGGGATGGGAGAAGGGAGAGGGGAGAGGGGAGAAGGAAAGATCACTAATGGATTGCATGCAAAATAAAAAATAAGGCTCGCGTTTTGCACGGAAACGTAAATCCGTGCACATCTGCAATTTGATGAAGTGCAAAAAAAATTTAAAAGGGAATTCAAACCTGTGCAGTTTGCATATGCACGGAGATTCAAATCTGTGCAGGTTGCATATGCATGGAGTTTTAAACCTGTGCATTATGCATATGCACGGTGCTTCAAATCTGTGCAGTTTCAGATATACACTGCTAATGAAATCCGTGCAGTTTGTTTACTTATTTATTACTAATTCGAATGATGTATATATTTCAGCATGACGCCAAGATGAGCTCATCGTGGTAGTTCTTCGACCTCAGGGCGCGATGGCTGCTATTAGTAGTCCATCGATTTCGCAGGGTCGAAGTGGTTTGGCGAGCTCATCCACCACAGATCGTCATAGGCCTACGACGTCAGAGCGAAGACGTAAGGCGTGACAGGATCCAAGTCCACCGAGCTGTGCATTCATAACCCATTTGATAAATTCATTCATCTTGTTCGGCTGATACAAGTCCACCGAGTTGTGAACCTCTCTGTGCCACGATTGCGCGAACTGGACAGCCAACTGATGTGTATTACCATGCATTATAAACTATACTCGAGATTCTAGAAGACTTGCCAGTTACATACAGGCGTTGTATACAAGGACCGAGTCGGATTTTATGAGTGTAATATGTATTTTGTTGGTTGAAAGATAAACTATGTATTATTTTTTATGAATGAACTTTAATGTGGAGAAAACTATTTACATGACATTTGATAGTTGGATGTACTTTTAATGGATAGTGGATGAAGTTGTTTACCAATTTGTTTTAAAAGTATGCATGTTGTTCAAAGTAGCAATGGTGATGCAAAAATTTGCAATAAAAATCTAAAATAATATTACATTAAGCCTAAGAGTACACAATATGATAAAATAAAGTTTGTATTGACATTAGATCAACAAAGTCAATCGCTATCTAGATGAATCATCTCCTGTGTAGCACTAGAGTCCCCTATGATATCTTTGAACTGTTCGATGGCACTTGTTGAGCCATGTTGTATTGCACGGAAATCCAGAGCCATGTAATACATTGATGCATGGCTTAATATATGTCGCACAAGATGCCCAGTTCTGCAAATCCGTGCAGGACGCGAATGGAAAAAAAATGAAAACATGTGTAAAAAAAACGAGCCCTTTCCGTTCATATACAGTCATTTGCTTGTCCATATTGGAGATGGCTTCTCTAAAACACAATGTGGTGCCTAAGAATGGAGATGTGATAGCTTATATTGGGAAATGGAAAGATGGGTTAGGAAATGAGTTCTTCCAAAGTGGGAGCTTTATGATGATGGGAGGAAGTAGAATAAGAAGTATATACTATTGTAGGGAAAGAAGTGCAGAAGAAGTGAAGATGAAATCCTAAAAAGAGGATAAAGATGAAGTGAATAAGAAGAAAAAAAAAGCTTATGAAGAAGCAGATGGCCTGAAGAGGAAGATGAAAGCAAGGCTAATTAGGGAAATTCACAGATGGGTATTCTTGGAATAAAAGAAATTTTAAATGTGGGTTGGCTCAACAAATTGGGTGCGTGTGTTTAGAATTTTCCATAAAGAAATCCTTCTGTTTTCACGAAGAGGAGGGAAATGGGAGTGATGCTTGAAAAGCGACGAAGAAACCCTTTTTATAGGCTTTTGTTTTGCGGGTGTTTAATGGATCCGGTTCGGATCATCTCCTGGGTTTGTCTTGGATTAAGTGATGGAAAAGGTTGAAGCCTGCCCGGCCGGAATCAAGCTTGGGTTGGAATTCGATTAAATGGGCAGGCATGGGCCTGAGATGTTTGAACCTGGCAAGGCTCAAGACGAGCACTCATGGTCCATGTTAGGGATTCATTAGATGTGGCCCTTTGTTTTTGATGTTGGGTCGGGTTTGGGTATGCCATACACTGACTTAACCCGGCCCATGAGCTTACCTAGTTCACTGTGGTTGTCAAAGAGTTGGGCGCGGGTAGGGATGAAACTGGGCCGGGCCGAGCCGGGCTTTGACAGGCCCTAGTATTTTTTAGTAGACCCTAGCTCGGCCCGAGCTCAAGAAGGCCTAAAAAACCCTAGCTCGGGCTCGGCTCTTATTAATTTATGAGGCCCTAGGGCCGGCCCTTTGAGTCTGGCTAATGATATAGCACTAGCTGAAAGAAAATATTTTTAGGGAAAAAAAATCCTGTAGGAATTCAAAGAAATCTACATATGCAAACCAGAACAAAAACTGGTCAAATACATGCATTCATCCCATATTCCCATTCCCATATATTGGATTGCAGCAATAAATTAACTAAAATAAGAAAGACTCCATAAAAGCAAAGGGAGCCCAGTTCCAACACTCCATAATAGTTCAATGTTAATGTAGATGGGCATTACCAAACTCCAACAATAATACAAATCAAATTAAACTCCAATAGCATCATAGAATAAAATAAAGTATTCGGCCAACATCATAAAATAAAGTCTCCAGCATCACCTATAACAACAACAATAGAGCCTTGTTAATAAATAATAATAACAACAAAGGAAAGGTTGTTCTAGAGTTACAAGACTTAAAAAAATGTCTTCCAGACCATTAATAGACATGCATCCTCAAGGTTGTTTAGGGATTATTTATATTGGATTAAAATTAGGGTTTATGGTTTAGTGCTTAGGTTTAGGGTTTATGGATTATTTAGTGCTTAGGGTTTAGTGTTTAGGGTTTAGGGATTATTTATATTGGATTAAAACTAAGGTTTAGGATTTATGGATTATTTCGTATCATAAATTCATATATGTATTATATACTGTATAGTGTACACATATATATAATATATGGATTAATATATGTAGGCCCTATGGCATACTGCTTAGGTTTAGGATTTATGGATTATTTAGTGTTTAGGGTTTAAAGATTATTTATATTGATTAAAACTAAGGTTTAGCATATATGGATTATGTTATATCATATATGTATTATATACTGTATAGTGTACATATATATAATATATGTAGGCCCTAGGGCTTACGAGCCGGGCTTCATCAAGCCCGAGCTAGGCCCGTTTAAGCAAACGGGCCACCTAGTAGGCCCTAGCTCGGCTTTTTTGTCTTTTGAGCCGAGTTCGGGCCGAGCCTATACGTGGACGGCCCTAGGACGGCCCGACCCACTTTCACCCGTAGGCGCGGGCCAGGCTAGAATAAGCCCTTACCCTACCTTCATATATGATTTATGTAAGTCAGGTTTAGGTCAAGGCAAAGCCATCGATGCCCTTGGTGGGCCTATAAAGCCCAAGCCCTTATACTACCTTCAAGGGCCAACGTCAGGGCCAAAAGAAAATAAAATTCTCGCTTTTTTAACATATGTATATGTAATTTTTTCCTACACCACCATCGACCTCAAAGAAAAGGCAACATGTCAAAGTTCTTTTTTTTTTTTTTTTATAAAAACATATAATTCATTGGTGAGATGATGGCCATCATCATCAAAGCCTTGTCCCAATTATGTTGAGGTTGGCTACACGAATTTTGTTACTCCATTCCAATCTATCTTGAGCCAAATCCTCAGATAAGTTACCCTTCCTCATATCCATTTTTACTGCCTCCATCTACGTCCTCTTTGGCCTACCCATTCCTTTCATTGGGCTTCCAATCTTTATGGCCAAACTTTTTCTTACCGGCATCATTATTGGCTTATGTTGGATATGCCCAAACCAACTTAAACGGGTTTATCTAATCTTATCCCATATTGTGTGTTACCCCTAAATGCTCTGGAAAGCACCCATTTCTAATTTTATCTTTCATAGTTTTACCATAAATCCACCTCAATATTTTCTTCTATGTTATATCCATTTTGTGCATTTGCTGCTTCTTGATTGGCATTGGCGGGCTAATGGTGTGGTAAAATATTTATTATAAGTAAAACTAAAATAAATAAAAATATTTTTTTTAAAGAATGCTAAAGCCAAGATGTATAATCTAATACCCACGTATTCCGGCCATTACCAATACATTTTTTTAATCAGGACTTCAATACAAAATGTGAAATGTTTGCAAACTAATTTCACAACCTTTATATTATATTGGGGATTTCACAAAGAGAAAATCCTTAAAATTGGATACGACGCCCGTGGACCCAAACTCTAAATATTGACCACCTACCGCCCAAATTTTCTTTTGTTTGAGGACCTTTTTTCCCATATTCATGGAATCATTGACGGACATTCATTGTCAAGGAAAGACCTTTTTTCACTTTCTTTCTTCCTCTTCTTCTTCTCCTTCTCCTTCATATGTATTCTTTGATTTAGTTCATCATCATCTTCTTCTTTAAGAAATAGTCAATGGAGAAGTAGAGGGCATCAAAGAGGGAGCCAGAGAAGTGGTGGGGGTTGAGGGAGAAGATGAGGAGGCCAAGGGAGAAGTAAGTGATCAAAGAATTTGTCTGGTTACTCTGCTTTGATCGTTGGGCGGATCTATATAACGGATAGTTAAAAGATCACTTATTTTACCACTGTTAGCATATGAGTCCCCACCTGATGATTGAAACTGGGTTATTTTGAGCATGGTCGGTGCTGTCTGATGAATGTCAACTATCTGGCATGGTAGGAATGAGAATTCTAGTGCACTGTCGGAACTTTTTAACTCTTCTGAAGTCTTTTGGTGCATTTGTCCATCAAGTCTAGAGTTTGCTTTAATTGGATTTCAAACCTGATCATCAAACATGGTACTGGATTCTCTCCACCTTCAGAGATACAACCTTTTGTGTAATCTCTTCAATTGTGTTTTTATGTTTTTTTTTTTCTTTCATTGTCGTCCTCTGTTTACCCCTTTGGGATGAAAAAGCATGTATTGGAAGTTGGGAATGGGAATTGGGGATGTGGCCGGCCTGGGCATGGTAAAATGTAAATAGCATACATGTGGCATATGAAAATGGATTGAATCCAAGCGACTCAGGTGTCGTGAGATTGAAATGTTACTCTAGCAGGTTTTTACTTCTCTATGAGAACATGTTCAGATTTTACCACCTCTCGGCTCTGTGTTATTGGAATTTGTTTTAAATTTACATACCTTTTTTAGCAAAAAAAAAAAGAGAAAAATCTACCTTTTCTTTTGCTCCAAGTCGTGATGATGATATCAGTCACGATAACTGAGAAAAACAAAAGCCTTATAACTATGATAATATAATGGCGCTGATAATCTTTGAATCATTTTGTCCAGTTAACCTGTTACTATTGATGCGCTGACTCTGTCTTTGCTTTGTATGAGCAGTAGGACTTGGAGCTTTATCAGCAACGTGTGCGATTTTTTAGGGCCTGGTGTCAGTAAGTACTCTTTCAATCCTAAATTCCAGTCAGACATAAAACTTGTTGTGTCAAATGTTTATCTTTTTCTTCTTATTTTATCAAATGACACAAACCTGCATTCAGATTTCAGATTTATCAACGAGTTTTAATGATTGTGACTTATTATGTTTATCTTTTTCCTGGGTTCTATAAAAACACAGTTACTTCCAATGATTTGTAACTACAATTATATTGTTAAGTAAGGAGGCAATGAGCTTCTTCTTCTCCTCTTGCTGCTGCTCTCTTCTCTCTTTTGCTCTTTTTTTTACTTACTTTTCCTGTTTTTGCAAAAGAGAAAAACCATTCATATTCATGTGCTTATCTTTGAGAAAGTGGTGATTTGGTTGTATCTCTGAGAAAGAGGTGAGCTCTTTTTAAAGAAGTGAAAAACCATTCATACTTGGAAGTGAAAAACCATTCATGGACTTGGACAAGCTTTGGCCTACTACTTTTCAATTTGAAAATTAACTTGATCCAAATGATGGATCCAACCGGTTGTAGTGTTCTTTACTTTTGAATTTGAAAATTAACTTGATCCAAATGATAGATCCAACTGGTTGCAAGATTTATTTGGCTTGATCAAAGGGTTTTGAAACCTATTAAGATAATGTTTATGTGATGAAGGGAAAGCTAGAAAAGAAGCTATAAACAAGGTTCCAAGTCTATTCTCCTTCCTCTACAACTATCAACTTTGAATTAACGGTTGCAACGAGTTCAAGTAAGGACTTTTTTTGTGTATGTGTGTTTATATTATTGAATCGTAGTATTAGAACATAGAAAAGTCTCTCTACACTTATTACCCTTTTGAGTTAGAAGCGATTAAAATTTGTCACACCTATCCTACTGCTGCAGGACTTTTAATTGGTCATTGTTAGCATTAATATTATTATTATCATTGAAGATTTTGTTACCTTGATTTGCTATGAAGTTTCAGAAATGAAGTTCATGCATTTTTTTATTCAATTGTATACAGTAAACACAATGTTTTGATTGGAAAATTTTAATCATCATATTCGGGCATGAAACTGAACCTAAACTGATTTGTCTTGCTTTGGAAGCTACAGACACGTTATAAATTTCAAGTCTTGAATTGAATCATTTTGTGACCTTTGGATAGTTGATGCATGAACATTGTCATTGTTTTTGGATTAGTCCAGGAATTTAATTAGGACGGACTTGGACAAGCTTTGGCCTACTGCCTCATGCAAAAAAAGGTCTATATAGAACTTTGGAGCCAAATAGAAAATAGGCACTGAACAAGTGGTGATCATGCGTAAGAAAAAAGATGATTTACTCTACCATCCAAAAAAGAAAAAGAAAACAAAAACAAAACAGATAATATACTCAAGTTGACATGTGATAATACTCTATTCAAGGTTGTACTTTCTTTGAGATTTTCAGTGCTCTGAATTATTTGTTGCATTCATTGTAAAGATTTCAGCACTGTCTAGTTTATAGGATTTTCTTCATCGCATGTCAATATTGTTCATGTTTGTCATGTTAAATTATAAAAGAAAGAAACTCATAATCTTTCAAAAGTTGGGGCTGTTGCTATTTTTATTGGAAATATTTCTATATACTTTTGTTTCTAGTTATGAGAACAGGAAGGATGCAAACGAGTGCACAAGAATGGGATGCTTCAATATTTGATTCGACGATTGAGCCAGAGGCAAATAGCGTTGGTAAGATCAATACTATTAGTTATATATTTTAAAAAATTATTAAATTTCATGTATTTTTTTATTAATTATTTTCTTTTTCCTTTTAGCTTCGACCTACCATGTCACCTCCACTAGAAGAGGACGTGGTAGGTCAAAAAATATCTCCCTTACCAGGCTTATTAAGGATACGGGTCAAAAGCTAAAGATTGAAATCCCTAAAGGGCTGTCTAGACCAGTTGGCAAGCATGCAAAACAATTTAAGACTGAACTTGGGATAATTTGTCGAACGTATGCTCCTCTTGCATGTTCCACTTGGCCAACGGTTAAACAAGAACATAGGCAAATATTTTATGATCGCATTTTGGTAATTCAGTCCTCAAAATTTTATTTTTTGCCTTTATTTTGCATACTATGTTATTTGAAAGTTGGATACAAAATTAAGTAATCTCTTTCCTGTAAAATATATCTAACAAACTTATTATGAATGCATCTTATTTGTAGGACAAATTTGATATAGATCTTCATGATCCACGTCTGAAAAAAAGCTGTTAACAGTTATTTGGCATCAACATTCAAAAACTATAGGAACAGATTGCACTCCCATTATAAGAGGGCTGACAATCACGAGGTGGCATGCCAGAAACCTTATGAGGGTGTGTCACAAGAAGATTGGGAGCTGTGCTGCAATGGATTTTGTTTAGAAGAGTTTCAGGTGAAATTTATTTTTAAATGTATTACCTACATAGAAATGATTTTTTTTTAGAAAATCTTGACGGCATTTCTAATCATTAACTTGAATGCAGAAAGTTAGTAAAAAGAATTCTGAAAACCGACAACTGCTTTAAGTGAACCATTGTGCGGGTTCAAAATCATTTGTCGAATATCTTCATGAGACGGTATTAGTAATTCTAATATTTTAATAAGTATTGATTTATTAGCTTTTTTTTTAATTTAATATTGTGTTCAAATTATACAGCATGATGCTCCAATTGGTAGGATAGAATTGTGGCACAAGACACATTATAGTCAAGAGAAGGGTTGGTCTACTCCCGAGTGTCAACTGCTCTATGTAAGGAGACGTTTTTTAAAGTTTCATCTAATTAATTATTTCTTTTGTTCTTCAGTTTTTCTATACATTTCTAAATATTTATGTGAATTTTTTTTCTATTTTAGGATAAAATGATTACACTCCAGTCGCATGCAGCCCACAGAAGAGGATTCTCCCCCATTGACAGATGATGAGATATGCAAACAAGTGTTGGGTACAAGGCCTGGATATGTCCGAGGTCTTGGGCATGGTGTCGTGGCCCCTCCATCCTCTTCAACAGGCCTTCAAAATAATCAGCGGGTGGAAGAGCTTACTAAGAAGACCACGACAGCTAAAAGACAAGCTCAAGAGTTGGCTGAGCAGTTACAGTGGATGGAAGCTCAGATGGAGGCTCAAAGGCAACAAATGGAGGCTCAGATGGAGGTTCAGATGGCGGGTCAAAAACAACAGATGGAGGCTCAGATGGAGGTTTAGATGGAGGGTCAAAAACAATAGATGGATGCTCAGATAAATGAAATGAGGTCTTGGCAAAAGAATATGGAGGCTATGATGCAATCTATAATGGCGCAAAAGATGGGCACTCCTCCATGGTAAAATATTTATTCTTTGCTTTTATACATCATCAGGTGCATGTTCAGTTCAAATAGAAGGAAAATAAAAATGGATAAAATTTCATCTTAAATTATTAGATATCAGGTGCTTCATTTTCTTAGTTGCAGTTTCCATGTTGAATCTCTTCACAAATGTCACATACCCAAAAGGCATATATAGTGAAGAAATGTTTAAAATGAGAAATAAGTAGCCGTATCATCAAGTCAATTTGATTTCTTCCATGCCCCCATATACATCAAGGGCCATGATTTGAATGATATGGATTGATGTACATGTGGTGACTTTGTGTATAGGCTACAATCAACATGAATAGATAAGATTTCAACTTGATATCTCAAATTTTAGTTTTAACATCTATCTTGTTTTATAGATTTCAACATCTATCTTATTTTATTTATTACAGATCGAAATGGGAGATGAAGAGAAAATTAGAACAAGCAACATTTTTTGGACCCGTTTGGATGGCGCAGATCAATTTGAGGATGCTATATTTTATCGTGGAAATTGTTCGTTGTCTCCGTGTGATACATGTCGAAGATTGCTTTTCAGTTATTGTTTCTATGTTTTTTTTAGACTAGCTATTATATAGATTTATGTTTAACAGAATTTTATCAATTTCTTCAGCAATAATTTGTGATAAGGACAACTGTTTCATTGCATTCAAATTCAATGAATTAATTTAGTTTATGTTTTTACATCGGTGGAGTGTTATTTTCATACCTGAATTGCAACTTAGAGATATATGATTGTGAAGACCTAAGGATGACTTTGCATTAAAGATTTGTGAATGGATGACTTGTGAATGGATGATGAGATTATATTTGTATTGATTGGGTATAAAATCAGGGAAAATATATCTATTTTAAAAATATTAAAAAATATTTTTTTGAGAAATTATTATTTGCGGCGCTTTTATTGTGTTGCAAATAATTAAATGTAGCAAGATAAATATTATTTACCACACCACATAAGCGTCGCAAAAAAAATAATATTCGCAACTTTATATGAGCGTCGCCTTTAATAATTTATTAACTACCTTTTAGAATCGTCGCAAATATAAATTATTGGTGACGCAATTTTACCGTTGCAAATAAATCATTATTTGTGACGTTTATAATACGTTGCAAATATAAATTAATTAGTGACGCAATTTTACCGTTGCAAATAAATCATTATTTGCGACATTTATAATACGTCGCAATTGATACGTAATTAGCAACGCTTTGAAACCGTTGCAAATACTCTCTTATTGCCACGCTGCAGTCTTTAGCGTAGCTAATCTTTTTGTGACCCCATTATTTGCGATCCCTCTACGACGCCTAGTTTTTTGCGTCGCAATTACTTATTGCGACGCTTTTTATATTATTTGCGACGCTTTTTTAGCATCGTAAAAAAGCAAAATTGTTGTAGTGAGAGGAAGAGGAAGGTTTGATTGTTTGAGTAAGGATAAAGTTGGAGTTGAAGATGGAGCTGGACTTTTTTTTCTTTTGGAAACCCGGACATATAACTCGCCATGGTGCATCCTTTATACGACTCATGTTAAGTTGTAGATGGAGTTGGAGTTGGAGTTGAAGTAAGATTGTGGGATTGTTGGAGGATTTGAAGATGTGGAAGATGTTTTTTTTTTTTTTTTTTTTTCCATCTTTGATGGGGTTTTGGAGTTGGTGTGGTGGCGGGGATAGTGTTGGACTGGGACCTTAGCAATGGTTGCATACCCATAGTATATAAGCACAATAAAAAAATGACTTGATTGATTCTTTCTTGAAGAAAATGGTAATGACAAAATGAATCAAATAACAGATTATGGAGAGTAAGAAGAGGAGAAATAAAGTGGGAAAAACGCCATTCAATGGTATTAGTGAATATCCACAACATTCACCGATATCAATGAATAGGGGCAAAAAAGTCTAATTTTTTTTTTTTTTAGAAAATGGGCAGGGGGTCCTCTACCGTCAATACTCAAAGTTTGGGTCCACAATTAACATATCCAATTTTAAGGGGATATTTTCCATAAAATACCCTATTATATTTTATATAAATCTAAAGGTCTATTCAAATATAGAGAAAAGGTGAAGAAAATGAAATGAAAAAAACTAATTGCATTTCATTTTTATACTGCAAACACTATTTTGATTGATTTTGTCTATTTCATTTCACCACACCGAAGAAACTCCTAACATAGTAAATTTTTTTATCTCCACCAGAAATATACTTCTGATACTACTACTACAACAATTTATTCTTATAACTACAGTTGCTTACATGATTGGGACCATGAGCCAACCCACCGATCCTTAACATGGAATGACATACTACTACAAATCAGTAAAATGCCCCTCGTAGATCCTGTGGGCCCCTTCCCTTGGTGGGCCCTCTAATTGAATATTTGAATACTATTTAATATTAATTAGTACCTAATTATCCTAATTAGGGGTTAGTAAGGGTAATATATTTCCTTAGTTTTAGTTAGATTAGCTTAGTTGAGTTAGATTAGCCTAGTTGTATTAGTCATAGGGTTAATTGGAGTCTTTTGCTATTTTTAGGATTAATGATGAGTGGAGGCCCTAGCTTGTTAATAGTGTTTACCATAGGGGGGTATCCGCAAAATTCTTTTCTAGAACCTTCCCACCTAAAGACCTATTTGCCCCCAACCCTAACCCTAATTCTATACAACCCTAAAGGGCATTCTAGTCCTTAGCCACCCCCAAACCCTATAAATCTAGCACATTTCCCAAGGAAACCTAGCAACTATTCATCTCTTCTTCCATTTCTCTCTTCTTCCTCTCTCTCATTTCTCTTCTAGACTTAGGCTGAGACTGTTCTTGTGCTGGGAGAAGACCTAGGAGCTACAACTTCATCTTCTTCATTTGGATTTGGTTCTTTTCTTTTCTCTCTCTCTCTACAACCTCTCATCTCACTAAAGCAAGTACAATATACCCATTTAACATAGAATATGTGTTCTTCTTCCTTGATTCCGTGTTTTAAATTCAGTAGATGTATATTTGCTAGAATTAACCATGAGCTTAGTATTAATGTATGGTTGGCATTGATGGATGGGTTTTCACCCCATTTGGAATATCAATGGGCCTATTTGGTGTTGGATGGAGGTGCATTGGAGTGTTTCTGTGTTCTTCATTGATTTGGTGAAGTTTGGGAGTGATTGGATGTGTTTTGGTGGAAAAACGGGTTGAAAATGGGAAAACCCTGAAACTGGGTTTCTGCAGATTTCGCGTGTGCCCGGTAGACCGAGCACACTAAAACCTGCAGAAAACAGGTCTCAGTTAAATTTCCTGCAGACTGAGATTTTCAGTTTCCCCGGTTGACCGGGCCCTGCCCAGGTCGACCGAGCACACTGTTTTCTACAGAAAACAACTGAAAGTTGGATTTCCATCAGACCCAGAAAATCCAGTGTACCCGGTCGACTGAGCCCTGCTCCAGGTCAACCGAGCACACAGGAATTTCAGTAGAAATGTCTGGGAACTGGGACATCACCTTCTGGGGATTTCAATATGCCTGGTCGACCGACCAGGCCAGTCGGTCGACCGGGCCCTGTGCCAGGTCGACCGAGCACACTGAGTTTCAGTGATTTTCCGGTTTTCACATTTCTGAAGTCTTGATCATTTGTGGGGCCCATTGACCATCCAAATGGACATTTATTGATGTCCCAAGCCGGAGTCAACGGTGTGGCTTAACCTTGACCCGTGGGGACCACAAAGTAGGGTTTTGGTCGTGTAATCTAAGATGATTCGATCTTTAAACGTGGTCAATGATGCTCGTAACCTCAAGAGCACCAAACACAGTATCCTTTGGCATCTGAGATTTCATTTAGAGATCAAACCCAGATGCCGAGTGTAGATTGGGGAGTGCATTTTGCTTGCAGATCTGATCGTGCTACCCATGCATGACTTCGACGTTATCTTGGGGATGGATTGGTTGGCTAGATACCGAGCGGTGATAGATTGCTTCGAGAAGACAGTCCGACTCACTATCGACGGTTCAGATGACACGATCGAGTTTGTTGGTGAGAGGAGTCACCTAACACTCGGATGATTTCGGCACTGAAGGCCGAGAGATTGATGAGATCAGGTTGCGAAGGCTACATCGCATTCATCTCAGAGGACAAGGAGTACAAGGGAGTCGAGGAGATTCCAATTGTTTGCGAGTTTCCTGATGTGTTTCCCGACGAGATCCCGGGATTACCACCTGTCAGAGAGATCGACTTCACCATTGAGCTTGCACCAGGTACAGCACCGATTTCCAGAACTCCTTACCGCATGGCTCCGGCAGAGCTACGAGAGCTGAAGACCCAGTTGGAGGAGTTGCTAGACAAAGGCTTCATCAGGCCGAGTGTGTCGCCATGGGGCGCACCAGTGCTCTTCATAAAGAAGAAAGATGGATCGATGAGGATGTGCATCGACTATCGGCAGCTGAACCAGGCTACAGTGAAGAACAAGTATCCTCTTCCTCGGATCGACGAGCTCTTCGACCAGCTTCAGGGTGCGCAGTTCTTTTCGAAGATAGACTTGAGATCGGGATTCCATCAGCTACGAGTCAGAGAGCAGGATGTGCAGAAGACAGCGTTCCGTTCGCGCTATGGCCACTACAAGTTCCTGGTGATGCCATTCGGATTGACAGATGTACCAGCAGTGTTCATGTCCCTGATGAACAAGATCTTCACTCCGTACCTTGATAGCTTCACCGTTGTGTTCATCGACGATGTGTTGGTCTACTCCAAATCCAGAGAGGAGCACGAGCAGCATTTGAGGACGTCTCTACAGTTGTTACGTGACAACCAGTTGTACGCAAAGCTTAGCAAGTGCGAGTTTTGGTTGGAACAAGTAGTCTTCCTCGGACATATCATCTCCAAGGACGGACTAGCGGTGGATTCGGCGAAGATAGAAGCAGTGACGAACTGGGAGAGACCGAAGAATGCCACGGAGATTCGGAGTTTCCTCGGCTTAGCAGGCTACTATCGTAGATTCGTCAAGAGCTTCTCCACTATTTCAGTCCCGTTGACCAAGTTAACGCGGAAAGATGTACCGTTCGTTTGGACTGATGCTTGCGAGAACAACTTCCAGGAACTGAAGGAGAGACTGACGTCGGCACTGATCTTGTCTTTGCCAACCGGTAACGGTGGATTCGTAGTCTTCACCAACGCTTCAGGGACCGGTCTAGGTTGTGTTCTGATGCAGGAAAGGAAGGTCATTGCCTATGGATCTCGCCAGTTGAAAGAGCATGAGAAGAAGTACGCTACTTACGACCTGGAGCTAGCAGCGGTCGTTTTTGTATTGAAGTTGTGGCGGCACTACCTCTATGGCGAGAGATTCGAAGTGTATTCAGATCATCGCAGTTTGCAGTACCTGTTCACTCAGAACGACCTCAACAACCGGCAGAGGAGATGGATGGAGTACATCAAAGATTACGGCTTCCCTATCAAATACCATCCGGGTAAGGCGAATGTCGTAGCAGATGCCTTGAGCAGGAAGACCGCCCTCGTTAGTTTTCTAGCAGCAGAGGGTGTGTCGACCGACGTCTTCAGCAGTTTAGATGTCCAGTTTCAGCCGCTCAGCGAGAGAGTCTTGCTTGCTACCATGTCCGCATGGGAACTAGAGTTGCTAGGAAAGGTCAAGGACAGTCAACGCAACGATCCCAAGCTTGTCAGAGTGATCGAGCAGATTGACCAGAGGCCAGAGTTCAGATTGATTGGCGGAGTGCTCTACTATCAGGATAGATTATGCGTACCGGATATTCAGGAGCTGAAGGACGAGATCCTCGCAGATGCTCATCATAGTAGATACTCGATTCACCCCGGCAACACCAAGATGTACCAGAACCTGAGGAGCTACTACTGGTGGAACAACATGAAGAAGGAGATAGCACGCTATGTCTCTAGGTGCTTGACGTGTCAGCAGATCAAGGTCGAGCATCAGAAACCGCTTGGACTACTTCATCAACTCGAGATACCCCAGTGGAAGTGGGAGCATATCACCATGGACTTCATCGCAGGACTTCCAGCTACCAGGAGACGCCACGACGGCATTTGGGTGATTGTGGATCGACTGACTAAGTCAGCTCACTTCTTGCCAGTCTCGATGAAGGCAGGACTCGACGTCCTTGCTAAGCTGTATGTAGACAGGATTGTTTCGTTGCATGGAGTTCTAGCTTCGATTGTTTCAAACAGAGACCCGCGTTTCACTTCCCATTTTTGGGAGAGTCTACAGCAGGCCTTAGGCACCAAGTTGAGTTTCAGCACTGCATATCATCCTCAGACAGACGGGCAGACTGAGCGTACCAACCAGACACTAGAGGACATGTTGAGAGCTTTTGTCTTGGACTACAAGGAGAACTGGGAGGATTCCTTGCCGCTTTGCGAGTTTGCCTACAACAACAGCTACCATGCGTGCATCAAGATGGCACCGTTCGAGGCTCTGTACGGAAGGAGATACAAGACCCCAATCTGTTGGGAAGAAGTTGGTGTCAGGAGTTTCCACGGACCATCCATAGTCAACGACACCAGCGAGAAGGTTCGACAGATAGTCAAGAACCTGAAGGTCAGCCGCAGCCGACAGAAGAGCTATGCAGATAACCGGCGTAGACCTCTCGAGTTTCAGAAGGGAGACAAAGTGTTCTTGAAGGTTTCCCCAACTCGAGGCACCCATAGGTTTGGCAAGAAGGGCAAGTTAGGGCGGAGATACGTCGGACCGTTCGAGATCAGGTCGAGGATTGGAGACGTTGCTTACAAGCTTCAGCTACCGCCAGAGCTATCAGGAGTGCACGATGTGTTTCACGTCTCTATGCTGAAGAAGTACGTGGAGGACCCTACACACATCCTTCATCATCAGCCACTCAACATCCAGCCAGACGCTTCGTACGTTGTCAGGCCAGTTGCGATCATTGACACTAAGGAGCAGGTGCTCCAGACCCAAACCATCCATTGGGTGAAGGTTCAGTGGGAGCATCACACTCCGGAAGAGGCTACGTTGGAGCTACGCGACCAAGTGGAGAAGGACTATCCACATCTTCTACCTCAGGTACGTTCTAACTTTGTTTTTACATTTGGGGACCAAATGTTTTAAAGGAGGGAATGATGTGAGGCCCCACCCCTGGTGGGCCCTCTAATTGAATATTTGAATACTATTTAATATTAATTAGTAGCTAATTATCCTAATTAGGGGTTAGTAAGGGTAATATATTTCCTAAGTTTTAGTTAGATTAGCTTAGTTGAGTTAGATTAGCCTAGTTGTATTAGTCATAGGGTTAATTGGAGTCTTTTGCTATTTTTAGGATTAATGATGGGTGGAGGCCCTAGCTTGTTAATAGTGTTTACCATAGGGGGGTATCCGCAAAATTCTTTTCTAGAACCTTCCCACCTAAAGACCTATTTGCCCCCAACCCTAACCCTAATTCTATGCAACCCTAAAGGGCATTCTAGTCCTTAGCCACCCCCAAACCCTATAAATCTAGCACATTTCCCAAGGAAACCTAGCAACTATTCATCTCTTCTTCCATTTCTCTCTTCTTCCTCTCTCTCATTTCTCTTCTAGACTTAGGCTGAGACTGTTCTTGTGCTGGGAGAAGACCTAGGAGCTGCAACTTCATCTTCTTCATTTGGATTTGGTTCTTTCTCTTCTCTCTCTCTCTACAACCTCTCATCTCACTAAGGCAAGTACAATATACCCATTTAACATAGAATATGTGTTCTTCTTCCTTGGTGCTCGTAACCTCAGGAGCACCAAACACAGTATCCTTTGGCATTTGAGATTTCATTTAGGGATCAAATTACCTAAGATGGGCCTGGACCTGAATGTGGTCCATTACTTAGGATTGGACTGTTGTACTTTCCCTATTGATTCTCATACTGAAGTTCATACTTCACTTTTCTCATTTACTGTTACTCTTATATCCTTAGTGTAGCCTATAACTGTTAATTAATGGAAATGGATGACCTGAACCTAGGATATCTAGAGGTGACCCGATAGTATGATTTGAAGAACACTGACCCGTGTCTGTGGCTAGGCGGGCCTTTATTGGGCCTAAGTATGGATATGTGTACCATTAGATTGGAGAGGCAATTTATACTGGGATTATAACTCATGATGGTTGAGAATGAGATGTTTGTCAGTAGAAATGGATATGATGCCTCGTTTGGACTGTTTTAGACCAGGCCATGTGTTGATGGGCCTTGGTATGGATCCAACGAGTGGGCTTGGACGTGGATTGTAATCCATGGACTGATTGATAGTTGAACCTCTTAGAGACTTGGTTAAGACCTTGTTCACGCAAGGTAAAGCCTAGACAGACACAGACCCTTAGAGTTATTCTTGAGTCGGCATAGACATTCACTCGGTTGATTTAAGCTCAGCCTGTGGACTGATCATCCCCGGTAGGAGCTATTATGAGTGTTGAGGAGTTATCATGATGAGCTATGTTGTTAAGACGGACGGTGTGATACCGGGTCCGGTCTTTGAGTGATGAGTGTATGAGATGATTGAGTGATTTGCGGGGTTAGTAATCCCCAGCACTGGTGAGATTTCCCGCCACAACTGTGTTCAGTATGGGAGGGCCGCTGCATAATATCTCGCGGTATTCCAGCTCGTGTGAATGTGCCATTTTGTAGTAGATTAGATTTTGTATATTTATCCTGATTCTTTATGCTTATCTTGCTCAACTGCCTAGATCATTTACCTTGTTACTCCTTAATTTATATACCTGTCTCTACTCTTTTGATATATATTTCCTATGTTACTTGTATACTGTGACTTGCTAGATCTTTAGATCTGACCCATCTTTGGTGCTTAGGCTTTGACCCAGAGTACGCGGAGGACGCGCTTGCGCTTGTAGAGGCGCCTATCGTCGGAGACTACGTTTGGGGCCCGGCCGACCCCGATGTCGAGCCGGAGGGTGGAGAGCCATTAACAGGGCCAGGGCTTTGAGAGTCTTACTTTGTTTTGGGCTTTGAGAGAATTTTGTAGTGAGCCGGGTAGTTATGAATTATGTAATTAACTTTTGTCCTTAACAACTGATACCTTTAAACTAGACTGCTTTTCAGCTCTCATTTAATACATATATTGATATCATTGCTTCCGCTTTACTTGTTATGCTTCCGCAATTTAACCGTTGATAGTATATCGTCCAAAAGTTTTAATTTGGACCTCACTGCGGGCCTACGATCTTGGAAGTTCTCGGATTTTCCGGGAAGTAGCGCGCCAACTTCGGATATTCGAACGACTTTATCGGTATCTGAAATTGGGGCGTTACAGATCCAACTGCTTCCTGGTAACACCATGCTCTTATTAGATAGATCCTCACAAACTCTTAAACAAATTGAAGGATAAAAGCCTTGCATTTTGAAGTAATTGCTCACCATATAGTTAATGCTTAAATTATTTTGCTTCTGGTGTGTACCATCCATTGTTCCCAATTGTTCATAAGTCTCAGACTGCTAGACCACACCTGTCATTCTGGATTAACCATATTTTTCAGTGCTTTATTCCCTTGCTTAACGGACCGGATTTCAAATCATCCTCTTAGCTTAGGTTGATAGATCTTTTTCCATCCCACACGCGACCAAGGCACTTTTGATCTGTAGTTTAGGATTGCCAAGAGAATAGGGATATTTGCTGAAGCAGATCAGATGTCTTAGATGATTTGCCGAAGGAAGGGTATTCCTTCATTATAAGTCTTGCTAAAACCAAAAACCCAACAGTATGCTAAAAAAAGGAGAAAAAGAACCTCCTACCAGACTTGCACACAACATAAATTTATTCTAATCTCGAGCACACATGAGGGGCCCCACAGGTAGATGATGACAGACATTCTCTATCTTGTTTCGTCTTGGGGTTGCATATAGGACTATTTTGAGATGCCCAGGATTCCAGAGAATAGAACAACCAGACATTTTGGGCCCATTTGGCACACTACAAAAAAAATGTCTTAATGAGTCACTTTTAAAGTGTCTTAAAAAGTGGTTTGTGTCGCTTTTCTGATTACTATGCAAGCGTCTTATCTGCTGGCGTCACTAAAAGTTCGTAAAAGCGTCTCAAGAAATACATTTGTTGTGTCAGTTTTTGTTATCAAAGTGACACAAAAAAAGGGTTACTTGTGTCACTTTAAACCCAAAAGTGACACTGAAATAACTTAAAAGCGTCACAAGAAAGATAACTTTGTTGTCTCGTTTTTCAAAAGTAGTAATCAATATGTTGTTTTCGGACCAAAAGTGACACAAGTAGTCATCAGTTGTGACAGTTTCCATAGAAGCGAGATACGATCCCTTTTTTTTTTTTAAATAAAAATGCAATATATACATTACTAATAACATGCTGCAGCATGGATACACTTTCAAATTACTAAACCTGCCTTACAAAAGATGCAAAAAAATATAGATAACAACATTCAATAAGAACCATTTCATTAATTGGAAATTAATTACCATTCACATTAAGGAACGTACTTGCTCGTCCACGCACTAAATCAAACATACTATTCAAAACAAGAAATACAAGAACAAGAAGTACAAGAAGAAAAAGAAGAAGAATCAGAATCTTGGTGCCGTAAGTGGCACTCTGGTGCTCCCATCCAAATCACGACCTGTCCATCCAAAATACCCATGTCAATTGGAGCCTAACTCAAGGCTTACAGAGTACCTAGTTTCCATTCCTTCCAAGTAATCTATAATTGCTACAATTAATTTGGCCCAGTAGTACCTTGTCCAGATTGTTCGTGTTTGAATCCTGCACTAGATGCCACTGACCACAAATCATATGGACTGGCCCAGTAGTACAACATCCATTTTGAACTCATGGAAATAGAGCACAATCCCATCCCATCAGTAAAAATTCTCTGCATGCCAGGAAAAAAACCTCTGCATTAAAAAATAATATCTCCTACACTAATAAAAGATTAAGGAATAAATAATAAAAAATACACTGGCAGAGAGTACTGAAGGAAACTCACACCCAATGGTGCCAATGTCTTCTGCTGCTGATTGTAGAGCTAAACAAAATCCAACCAACTCTCCCTGCATCGTTCAAGGGGATCATTACTCATTAATGTTCTCTCTCATCATACACCCAAATCACATGCTCCTTTTAGACACATGAATTCAGCTTTTGAAACCTAGATGGAGAGTTTCCACCAAGGAACAAGTATGACAAGCAATCATACTACCATTATGAACATTGTAAATTCACCTGGCCTTGTAACAATATTCCCAAGGATCTCCATCGGGGATGAAACTTGAAGCATTCATTTGTATGTCAAACTATATTCAGACTTAAGACAAATAATAGAATTTCCTTCATTGATGTCCCAGGACAAAGAAAATACCTCCACAGTAACTCTTTCATACACATCAGAGACCCAACACCGCAGCCATTATATCTGAGGCACTGCAAGTAATAACTGATGATAATGAAAGAAAGGAACATTTGGTACTTTGTAGGCACTGACAAAGAAACTATCAAAAGAAAACAATTCTTTCTTTTTCCTGAACAATAATGGATGAAGACATAGAGCCTGTGCTGTGTAGCCACGGATCCCACACGATTTCATGCTTTTGAGTCCCACGTGCTCAAGTTCTGGCTGCTGAGTCCCGCAATAATCATATCATCAACTGCTAATTTTATGTCAAGTGGTGGGGTCTACCTAAATTGAAAAAATAAATGACCGGAGTCCAACTGAAAGAGCTATTGATGTGGGAATTATCAGTAGTTAAAAATCCTTTTTAAGTGTCCTATAACAATAAAAAGAGCTCTTGATGTGGGAATTACCTTAACAACACTCAAGCAAATGCAATTGGCGATGAACCAAGACCCCCTTTATGTTGCAACAGGCCTTTGATTTTCCAGCAACCGCCGCCGCTATCTTCTCCCACCTCATTGGAACATCCTTGGGGAAAGCCTTGAGTGCATTAATTAGATCCATGTAGGTAGTTTCAATTCCCAATTGGTGAGAAACGTAAGTATCAAAGAAGAGTAAATTAACATGTATGAGACAGTGCATTTGGCCAAGGAAATCCAAAATTGTGTGAAAAAGAATGTGTACAACACCAAACCCAATGTTCACAAACATATGATGGAAAAGTGCAAATAAATGTAACTATCATCCATCCACTATCACTAGTACATTAGCAAAATTCATAGCATGTAAAACAGTACATAGGCATATCACTAATCACTAAGAACTAAATGAATGTAGTCCTAAAGATGGGCCAATCAATAGTATCGCCGAGAGTAAGATCTTGAAATGATTTTCCTCCACCCATCAACTCCACACTTCCCTTGATGATTTCGTCTACAATGACCTTATAGCATTCTTCCTCCTCGGTTGAAAGACCCCTCACTCTACCATAAGCAGTACACGTAGACTTCCGTGTAAGATGCATCAACCTACATGAACGTGTCCTAAGGTGGGACGTCACGCCTTACCTACAAACATGAATTTAAGCTTGCCCACACCCTCAAACAATATGCAGGAAAAATATATTCGTGACATGTGGGAATCAGAAACAAGAAATGACTCTAATTCAGTTTTACCTCTGCAACTGAACAAGCTAGCAGAGAATTTGGTATTTTATCACAGGTAGCAAGTCTACAGGTGAAATTAATGAGCTGATAGATTTATCAGGATTCAGTGCTTCAAGGACTTGCACACCCTTAGGCAGAACATTGTGCATTCAAAATTAGGGGTGGCAAATCCTGACCTGCCTTGCTTGTCAAAATTCAGCTGGTTGGACTTAAATAGCAATCTAAGTCATAAGCTTTGCAACCAGACATTTATTTTAAGATGAGACATTTGACAGTAAATTTGTACTTGTTCAGACAGATCTTAGTATATTACTAGAGTATGTTGTTCAAGATACATAACATATTCAGCCAGTAAACAAGGTAGTATAAGTTAGCAAGTGAAACAGACTCTTCAACCATCACATTGTGAACTTCATCATCAGAAATGGTCATCACCTGGGCCATCTTTTGACCGATAGTTAACATGGTTAACATAGTTTTATATTACATGAATGGCTTGGCATTCAATACTAATGTCGCCATGTTGCCTAAATTGTTCCAACACTCCACGAACCATGATATGGATCGTCGGTGAGTTCTCTGTAAACCTTAGTCCAAGTTATATGGTTGTTTGGTCAGATGAATGCCACAAAGATAACAGTTTTTCATAGTGTAACAATTGGTCTTACATAGTAGGTTCATCTTGCAATTGCTCTAGTTTCCAACACAATGAGCTTAGTTAATTGTGCTTTTTAGATTAACAGGGTTCCAAGTTAATGAAACAATAAAAAAATATATCGTACTGTAGCTCTCCTTATGAAGGTTTTTTTTTTCTTTTTTTGTAAGAAACATACTTCATCAAAATGGAGGAATCAGAAGACCCACCCAGCCCAATTAGATGCCCCTCCCTCCCTCCATGGACACAGAATCCTCACGGTGCATAGATGCACCCGAAAGGCCAACCTCAAAATATTAGATTTCAAATCACTTCAATGGTGATAGCATTGTGACAAAAAATAATACGAGAGGAAAGGGCTACCAAAACACATACCGAAATAATCGCAGTTGTTGGACCAACTGCATGCTCTTACTTAAGCTACAAAACTCTTACAAGAACAATATCTGTTTGCAAAAACATAGTCAATTCTTACAAAAGCAATAGTATGATGTGCCTTTCATTTCATATGCTAACAAATATTAACAACGTGGTCATTGTTGTCACTTATAGTCATCATCATCATATTAGCACGTTACAACATTAGTGTGTATGATGTCTGTCTTTGCATGTGCAAATCGGGATTTAACTTTTTTCATGTGAGAATGACAGGAGAAAAGCTACGAATGTTGGCAACACATGGGCGTCTTTTTCTAAGAATGATATAGGGCATAGGTAAGTCATCCATGATCTGATCAGAGAATCATGTGTTCTTAGACAAGGCCTCAAAAATGAAAGGGTTGTGTGCAAAAAATGGGAATCATCCCATTATGATTGATGAGGCCTCAAAGTTTTGACTAAATTCAAGTTTTGATGGCAAGTACCTAATGTCACTGCAACTTAAATCCAATACCCTTAGGCACCTCAAACTTGACAAAACATTTACATCAAAAGAATAATGTCAAGAGATACTTTACGTAGCTTATTTCAGTTGAAACTCATTATCTTAGCAAAAGGGGAAGAAAACCCACGATTAAAACAAAGAAAATAACCCAGAAACACTGAGAATTCAGCAAATTCAATAGTCGAAATTAACAGATAAAATACGAGAACCATGAGAATCAAAAGGCAAAATCTAAACCTGGAGATTTTGAGGACAGAGATGGGCTGAAATCCTCGCAATACGCTGGTTAATCTAGTAAAACCCTCCCTCTTCAGTTGATAATTTTTCACTTCCTTAAAAGTAGCCAAGTGCAAAAGTAAACTGACAAAGTTGGCCACAGATAGAGGATCTCTCTGCATTTATAGATCCAGCATGGGTTAAGATTTTACGGCCTATGAAACAATGATTTCTGAGAAAGACCCAAGTATCGGACCTTCCAAGCCCACAATAATCCATTCATCTCATTACACCCTAGTGCCTTTTCTAAGAGAAGACAAAAATCAAGTCCTGTTATCTTAAAAAAAAAAAAAAAAGAAAAAGAAAAAAGAAATCAAGTCCTGTTTTAGAGTAAAACTGTCCTTAAAAGACTGTTGATCCTTCCAACTATGAAGAATAGACTGTCTTCAAGTACCATTGAAATTTTCAACATTCAAACGACTTTCCCCCACTAGGGGCCAACAAGCTGCCTTGAGAATTCCTATTAACATCTACCATGAGCTGAGTATACACTTGAAATTGACAATAGCCCTCTGTATAAGAAGAAAAGGTCACATTTTATTGTGTAGTAAACAAAATATGATGAAAAGGTCACATCATGCTGGGTACCATGGATGGACCGGTCTAATCCTGAGGTTTGTATTTACTCTGCTTCTGTTCATCTTTTGGAGGGCACTTTAGAAACTCAAAACCATTTTCAGATGCTGACATGAATCCAGATCTGGATCCAATGCTCAGGATCCCCATTTGAACCTGCACAGCTTGACCCAGTTTGGAGTCTATGTCCAAAAATCTTTCTTGATCCAATTTGGATTGCGTCACATCATCATGATCACTCCAAACCCTTGATTCTAGCCTTTATACTTGCACCTGAAATTTGATTACTGAACAAACCCAAGATCCACAGCCATGGGCTCTTATTAAATTAGGCTTAGAAAATCATGATTCCTTCTGATTTAGGGGGCAAATTGAGTAACAACTGACAGCCCTGATACTAACATTTTATAATTTCTGGCATGAAATGCCCTCTATCCACAACTAACACAATTCATTCTACTAATTTTGGTGATAGGAACCTTGATGGTGGTGAAATGGGAGTGCAGAAATGCATTCTACTGTTGATTGAAGGGGGTTACAGAATTTGGGGAATCGTTGGAGACCAATGGAGTAGCCTCTTGGGATTCCCAAATGGCAGAAGAACATTCAAACTCCCCAACTCACTACACTATGTTGCATAAATCACTCTCCCCCATCCCATTTGCATTCTATCATGACTAAATAAAGAGCTGCCCCTATGTACTTGCAATTAAATTGTAATGGCAGAATTCAGGTACTGTTGCCGTTGTTAAGGAGTAATACATTGAGATCACATCCATCACCAGCATATAAAACAGTAGAGCTCTTTACCCATCTCTTCTATTAACAGGCCCTTTGACCTTTAATAGCTCAGACATGTAATCCCATTTCCCCTTCTTTTCCTTTCCAATTCTTTGCAATCAGAATCAACAACATACAGAAATCATGAAAAACAGATAAAATAAAAAGAACCAAGAGATTTTGAGCAAAAAATTCAAGAGACCAAGAAAGGGGAAAAGAAGAGAAGACGAGAAATAGGGGGGGGGGGGGGTACCTGGACAGTGATTGGCGAGTCATCTATGAATATCATATTATTCAAGGATACAGTGAATTACCTTCTCCATAGCTTCAAGATACTGATCAACATATTTACTGACTTTCTCTGCTAGGCTCTTAGTTAAGGGATGCGACTCTGCATTTGGAGCATTAGGAGTGGTAGAATCATAGCCTAATCTTGCAGAACAAGCTAACAATGAGTATAGCATGAATTTATTTCCGCCAAGGACAGGTATCTGCATCTAACATAGACAGGTGTTGTCTAACATAGCAACACCAGTAGGCATTCACCTGGCAGCCAAATGATGATAATGAAAGGTAAGGAAATAAACTTACTGCATAAAAAATTGTATGTTCATTAGAATTAAACAAGGGAAAATGAGGAAGTATCAGGTCATCAGCATCGGCAAATTTACAAACGCACTGGACTCAGTATTTGGGTGGCCCATGGTTCAATTACATCGACTGTGTATCTAAAGGACTTGGATGAAAGATGTTCTAAAGACTCCCAGATAAGGAAATGCTAACTTTTTGATCTTTTGCCAATTGGCATACAAGCGGATGAGTTAATTAAGATCAATGAAATTCTAACTCTTTGAACCTCCCTCATTTGACAACAGTGAACAAATAATGAGTTCAGATCTAACATATTTTCATACATGAATAATTCATCTACAGTAAATTTTAGCTCTAGAACCTGTATATTAATTAATGGATGTTCAAAAATCCACATATGAGTATGAACACTATGCACCCAACAAGTGCATTAATCCAAACCATCCAAACCCATTCTAGCTACAGCACCGAAATCCAATCTTAGCGATCTGATTGTGGTCATTCAACCACATTTCAACCTTCACCTCCACATCCATTATTCAAATGGTAAAGATTGCAGTACACGTAAACTGCACCAACCCCCAATAAGCCACATCACAGTTCACCCCAACACGAGCATTAAATCCAAACCACAAACTAAAACACCCAAATCCCAAAAAATTACTTTAGGGTTTTAATCTCTCCACCCCAAGAACCCACCCCTTTTCTCCCAACGCCCAAAAAACAGAGTTAGAATTCAAAACCCTATATCTCAAACCCTAGAAATCAGATACAAATTCGAGCCAAAAAGAGAATAAAAAAAGGCAAAATGGATGGAAACCCAACCTGGATTCTTGGGTCTCCATCATGGATGCGAGGGCGTGGAAGAGATTGGGCCTAGGGTTTGAGTGGTTTGCCATGATCTTGTCGATGATCTTCTGCGCTCGGGAGAGAAGGAGTTCGGCCTCAGTCTCGGCCTCGTTCTTAGGCGGGTCCTCTGATTCCGGTGCTTCCGCGGACTGCTGAGAATCCGATACGGGCTCCATGAGAGGAGGAAGAAGATTGAAAAAAGAGGCTTCTTTTTTTAGGTTTTTGCAGTTCTTGTTGTTCTCTTCCTCTTCTGCTTTGTGGGTTTTTGCAGAAAGCGAAGAAAGAGAAGGTGGAATGAATTTATATATACACACACGAGAGAGAGAGAAAAATTTAGTTTGGATTATTTTAAAAATTTGCTCTGCTAGTGTCACTTTAAGAATAAAATGAGGCATAAAATTTGTTTTGTATGTCGCATTATAGAAAAGTGACATAACAAACCTCCTCCTCGTTTACTCCTCCTCTAAAGTGACACATCAGACCATACTGTGTCACTTTATTGTAAAAGCGACACAAAAGCTCAATTTAAAAGCGAGACTAAAAGTCCTTTTTTTTGTAGTGGCATCTTTCTTGTGTTTTGTGCTGACATCGGGTTTCGCTGAGACTATATTGTGCAGAATTTGTTTAGTAACGTTATATTAAACTACTCTGCTAAGAATATGTTGTATAGAACTTGTTCGGTAATATTATAAAAGTTTTGTTCCAAGGAACGGAAGCAAGAGAATCATAAGATTTACAATGTGGGACCTACCTTTTATTGCTTGTGGCATACTATTATTGTCATATATGGGACCCACCTATAGAAATTACAATGTGGTACCCATCTTTAAAAATTAGAACATGGTCCCACATTCATAGGATTTACAATGTGGGCCAACTATTTTGTGAATGTGACTATGAGATTGAGACTCACCTTTAGAAATTATATAGTACACACCTTTAGAAATTAGAATATTGGTCCCACATTCATAGGATTTATCATGTGGGTTCTCCTTTTGTCATTGTAAACATGTGACCCACATTTAGGAATTACAAAGTGGAGCCACATTTTTTTATGATTGTGGACACGGGACCCACCTTTAAAAATTACAATGTGGTGCCCACTTTTAGACATTAAAACTTGGGGCATATTCATAGGGTTTACAATGTGGGCCCACCTTTATAGGAATTAAAATGTGGGGCCACTTTTTTATGATTGTGATTACGGCCTACAGGACACACCTTTATAAATTGCAATGTGGTACCAACCTTTAGAAATTAGAACATGGGTCCCATATTCATAGGATTTACAATGTTTGCCCACATTTTAGGACTCACAATGTGCGCCCACATTCATAGGATTTACAATGTGGGCCCACCTTTTGTGATTGTAACCATATGACCCACTTTTAGGAATTACGAAGGCCGCCTTTTCTGTGATGGTGGACACCGGACCCACCTTTAGAAATTACGTGGTACCCACCTTTAAAAAATTAGAACATGGGCCCCACTTTCATAGGATTTACAATGTTATCCCACTTATAGGAATTATAATATGGGTCCAGCTTTTGTAAATGTAACAATGTGACCCACGTTTAGGAATTACAAAGTGGGGCCACCTTCTTTGAGATTGTGAACATGAGACCTACCTTTAGGATGCATGAGGATTTGTAGCCTTTAAATGGGCTTATTTAAGTAGGAAACAATTGTCCAGCAAGTTGTTTCTTAAAAAATAAAAACAAAGTTTTTATGGCAGTGGGTTAAGATTTTGGGATTCCTTCCCGTGAGATCAAAATTCGAAACAATGATGTACTCTTAGCAAACATGTTTTCCACCGTCTCATCTTGTGGGAACTTGAGAACATCCGAATGGCACGATGCCAAATGCACCCTTTGTTTGAAATTTTCGGATTCTTCGATCACAAAAGATTCTTGATTTCAGCTGATCCATGGATAGGGCTCTGATACCATGTGAAAAAAAAAAAGAGATAATTAATAAAGAAGAAAATGGAATGGGATGTGGTCAATGTGATTTCGTACCCCTATTTATATCGTTACCTTTCCTTACAAATATCATTTGTAAAACTTATCTTGATTACAATTGGAGTCACAAAAGATAGATATAATTTTATGAGAGATTACAATAGGATAATTTATAGTGATAGGGGGTCTATGGGAGATATGATACTGTGATCCCTCTTCATTTAATTTTGCTCTTCATAATGTAGTCTCTTCACAAGGTGAAGGGTCTTAATTGTTCTTAAGGTTTAAAACTATGTTATGCTCATATACATAATGAATGAAACAGCCAACACCCTCATGCTTGGCTGTATTTTGGTTTGCCAAGCAAATTAGTCCCTTAGGGCCTGTGTATGTGAGAAAGCTTAGGGTTTGGGTTCCAAAACCATTCCTTTTCTTTTGTGGTCATAGTGTGCTAAGTTTCCCTCTCTCTTTTTTCTTCTTTTCTTACTGTATTTCTTGGAGTTTACCCTACATAGCGGTTAGTCCCTCCTCCGGCATCCATCATTAACTACCTTCTAGACCTTTTTGATATCTCGATGACATTTAATTGGTTTTTCAATGCTTAAAAGGGACCCTCTTGCAGGATATGATTGAAAATGTGTTAGAAATAAACGATACACATGTTGGGGAGGTGATGACGCCCCTAGTAGATGTTGTCGCAATAGATGCTAGTGCCTCGCTTACCGACTTCGAAAACTTATGGGTAACTCATCAATATTCCAGGTATTTCAGATATCTATTGGGCAAAAAATCATTGTGAATTTTCATTCATCACAAGAGAGTCTAACAAGCTTTAGGGCCTATTTGTGCGGGAGTTTTCCGTAGAAAACTAGACATCCTTCCTCGACGAAACAGGGGAGCAATGTTCAGTGCGGGATTTTCGCCGGAAACTCGTCCCTGAATCCCGATTTCTTTTCTATGACAGAGGGGATCCGGAAATCTCATCTATCTCCATCAGAAAGGTCTTTCCGTGAAAGATGAGGCTCTTGTATAAGAGGTCATTTCTTCTGATAGAAAACGCAAGCTTTCTTCGATCAACTAGTTCTGCACTCCTCTCCATCGATCTCGTTCTGAAGCTTCCTCCTTTGATCTCATCTTCAGGTATGGTTCTTCCCCTTTGTTTCTTCTTCATCGTCTATGTCCTCTTACTCAAAGGGCCTTGGTAGGCTCTCTCCATCAAAGGACTTGTTTATCATCTTCGACTGAATGAAACTCAGATTTGTGACATTTTTTAGAACCATATGAGATTTCTATTTTCAGAACCATGAGATGGGTAGGATTTCAAACACCTCTTCCCTATTGTCTCTGACTTAATGAGACCCTATATTTTCAATCTTTCCAGAACCCTAGATTTGTGAGGTTTTTCAGAAAATTTTGTCAGAGTTCTAGTACAAAGGAGATTTTCCAGAACTGATTTTTCAAATTTCTGGAAACCATGAGATTTGTAAGACCTGGTTCATAGGGTTCTCTTTAGATTTCCCAAAACACTATGAAATTTGGGTCTCATTTTTCAGATTTCCCAATACCCTATGAAATCTGGTTCTCTCTGTTTTTTTTTTTTTTTTGGTAAGGGAATTTTATTAAAACTGAAACCAAAGTGCTATGCAACACCATCGTGTTGTTAGTACAGGTGTTTTGGCCAAGATGGCCTACCAAAACATATTCCCTAAATAGAGTAGTAGAACTGAAATGAAAAAAAAAAAAAAAAAACAAAGAAAGAAGAAGAGACACTAAGCAGGGCATAGCGTGAGCCAAAAGAAGATTTGCAAAGCATATGAGATGAACCAAATACCAGTTGAAGAATCTGAAAATATTGTCAGACCCAGGTTTTCAGAGCAATGGCTCATTGAGACCTAGTTCATCTTTTTCAGAGCAATGGCTCAATGAGACCAGTTGAAGAACCTAAAAATATATGGAATGACATAGTTTCCTCTCCATCCTTTTCTTTTAATTTTTTTTTAACTTTAGGATGGCCTCATTAGATAGAGTCATGTTTATGACTGACCTAGAGGTTGGGGATAACATCATATTTTGGCATCCTTTTTTGTGTTAAGGTTTGGGAAGTGTTTGCGTTAATATTCATTTTATAATCTATTAATTGCATGAGACTGTCAGCATTTTATAAGCCATAATGTGTTCTTACTAGTCTTGCTCATCATGAAAATTGTATTAGTTTTGGTGCCTCTTTGGATGTTAAGCAATGGATTTTGACCATTATGATTATAGTCTCATTCTTATTTTTTTCACCTATTTTTTGTGTAAAACCATCATGAAGATTTCCCTGTGTCTTGTGGCTGCTCAATATACATATATCTTCTGGATATTTGAATCTTGACTTTTTCTATGATTTTGTTTAAAGCAATCTAAATTGTGAAATTGATAGTTCTAAACTTGTTGGCCATATTTATGGCAATTGCATACTTCATGGTATCATTATTATTATTCTGATTGGTCTAGACTTTGGAGAATACAATTCAGTTGAGAATTCTTGAAGACATATAATTTTAATAAATGAAAAGTTGAGAGTTAGAATCCTCTCTTTTTTGGAATTTAGATAGCCTTCATATTACACTCAACTAACTTGATGAGAGAGCCTCTCCTTTAATCCAAACTATATATAATACTACTTTGATCATAGCCAAGCAAATCATATTATAGGCAAATGAACTATGATTTTCTAAAGGTAGACATGAAATAATTTGTTTGGTTGTTGCAGCCTCATATCTTCATTACTTTAAGATAATAATTCAACAACATCCTACATATACATGGTTATCATTTTTTTTCACATAAATTGTATTATTCTTTGATACGAAATTGTCATTTGAGTTACGCTTTTGGATGGAATGACGAGAAACAATAATGAGAATGGTTTCTGTAGGGATGGATGGTCAAAATGGAAATGAATGTAATAGATTGGTGCCACAAGGTGGGGACAAAGAGAAACGGAATATGAAGTGGACATTTGTCCATGATGAAATCCTCTTACAAATACTGGTAGAACAATCAAAGGCAGGTCGATCCATAAAAGGTGGTTACACTACGGAAGGTTGGAATGAAATCATGAAGGAAATGATGAAGATTTATGGTGCAAGTTTTAGTAAAGATAAACTTAAAAATCGTTTCAAGACATCGAAAAAAACGTATGCTGTGATGAAGACCTTATTAGATTTAAGTGGGTTTGCGTAGTGCGAGACTCGAAAAATGGTGACAGCGAAGGGTCCTGTGTGGGACGATTATCTAGCGGTAAGCTCAAATTTAATTGCATTAGTTTATATATTATATTACATAATCTTATATAAATGAGATTTAAAACTAATATTGCTGCAGGCTCATCCAGATGTTGCATCTTATCGGACTAGAATATTACCAAATTACTATATGTTGGCTGAGATTTTTGGAGACAGCGTTGCTGATGGGAGGGAAAGTTTTGCGGCTAATGACCCTAATCTCGTGACTGATAGTGAGGATGTAAGGGATCACGAAACCAAAAAAGTCTAATTGCATGATTTTGTGAAAATCTATGAATTCAATGCATTTTATTTTAATTAAGTCCACAAATTTATATGAATTAATTATTTAAATACGTTATATTTTGGACTTATCACACCCCCCAACTAGCGTCTTGCTAGTCCCTAGCAAAAGATGTGAAATGTGAAGTTGACTGATCTAACCAAATCTAACCTAAGAAAACAAAAGCCACTTTCGCTGGCACTCTCGACTGCATTTAACGTATGCAGTAAGCCCTTAAACCCCTAGGTTACCCCTAGTTGACGAGTTGTGCCTCGTGAGGGTTTGCAGTGAATTTGCCCACAAAATTCATTTACCTAAAAATAAAAGAAAATCCACGGAAGGTTTTTCAAAAGACAATTGAGTCAAATCGGATGCCTTGAATCCTCGAATAATCAAGATTTCAGACTTTTCAAAATCTAGTTCACGTTTTTCTTTTCAAATCTTTTCAAAAATTATACCGAAACTTTGGGTGCCTTGTGCAAGTGTATACATCAAATCAAAAATTTTCTTTGATAATGTCATGAAAACAGAATTTCCAACTTTCCTAGATTCGGGGTAACTACAAGTCTCCTCTCAAGGCTACTATGACGGCTTTCGCACTATTATTTTTTTCAAAGGCCGCGAGATGCATTTTTTTTTCTTTTGATTTTTTTCTTCTTCTTTTTTTTTCTGAAGACTAACATGTGACTGTGCAATGCCTTGGTCCCTTAACCTTTCTAGTTAACCCTTGTAACAAGTGTTAGGCCAATGACTCCCAAAACAAATGTTTTTAGGGCACTAGGTATATAAATACCTTACAGGCTTACTTGCTCGAGCTAAAAAGGCTACGAACCCAAACTAGTCACACAACTTTTTATTCTCTTCAACACCTTTTTTATTCTTTTTCTTTTTTTTTTATAAACACCTATTTTTGCATCCCTTGTCGCCTTTTTTTTTTTTTTATAAATGGTCCCCAACAATAGACAACCTTTTTCAATCCGCCCGAATTAATTCACTGGTTTTGGTTGACCTAACCTTACCGATGAACCAGAAGAACTCATATGACCAAATCTCAGAAAGTCGTCTCTTTTTCTCTCTTGAACGAACTTTGAAAATGACACTTACATGTTTTTATCCAAAACTTTTGGAATGACGTACACGTGTTACTGTGAAAAACAAAGTTTAGTATTCTTTTTATCTTTTAGAAAATAGTGAACCTTCATTTTACTTCCTTCTAAAAATTCTGAAATTCCAGATTTCTAGACATCTTCAAATTGTCAAGTTCTTTTGAAAACCCCTTTTTTTGTTTTTTGTTTTTTTTTATTTATATATTTTTTAATAGGACTATGCAAAAACGAAAAATTTTTGTCTAAAATTGGACAAGTGTGCTTGTTCCACCCCCCCCCCCCCCCCCCCCCCAACCTAAGATTAACATCGTCCTCAATGTTATGCATGAAATGTAATAAATATGAAAATGTAACATGAGGAATATATAATAACGGAGGTAAAGTGGAAGAGGGTGCCTAGGAATGTGATTTGATCTTCTTCCTGTCCAAGGTTAGACAAAATACACAAAAAGAAAGATAGCAAGAAATATATACATGTGGTACAAAGATGTGGGCCACTGTCAGATCCAGCTCCAGTCAATCCTAATAAACAGGATTTACTAGAGTTATAACTTCATCATCAGGCACACTGGCCTCCAAGAATGGTTTTACTCTTTGTCCACTAACTTTGAAAAGCTCACCATTCTTTGGGTTTTCCAACTCTACTACCCCATATGGAAAATTGTTTCACAATGTAGGGACCTCTCCATCTTGATCTTAATTTGCCCGGGAAGAGATGAAGTCTAGAATTATAAAGAAGGACCTTTTGTGATGGATAAAATGTTTTCCTTAAGATATGTTTATCATGAAAGAATTTTGTCCGTTCCTTATAAATTCTAGCATTTTCATATGCATCATTACGAATCTCTTCCAATTCATTTAATTGAAATTTCCTCTCAGTCCCAGCTTTCTCCATATCAAAGTGAAACTGTTTAATTGCCCAGTATGCTTTATGCTCTAATTCCACCGGAAGGTGGCATGCTTTTCCATAGACCAGTCTGAAAGGGGACATTCCTATTGGAGTTTTAAATGTTGTTCTGTATGCCCATAACGCATCGGTAAGTCTAAGAGACGAATCTTTGCGATTTGGGTTTACATTAATTATCTCTAATATTCTTTTGATTTCTCGATTCGATACCTCCACTTGGCCACTTGTCTGTGGGTGATACGGGGTGGTCACTTTATGTGATGTCATATTTTCGAAACATGGCCTCAATTGTGTGGTTACAGAAATGAGTTCCCCCATCACTTATTATTGCACGTGGAGTTCCAAATCGAGAGAAAATGTTTTCCTTTAGAAACTTTTTTACTGTGTTAGCATCATTCTTTCTACATGGAATGACTTCTATCCATTTAGAGACATAATCAATAGCCACTAGGATATAGAGAAAACCAAAACTAGATGGCAATGGTCCCATAAAATCTATCCCCCATACATCAAATAATTCCACTACCAAAATTGGGTTTAATGGCATCATATTTTTGCGTGAAATGCTGCCCAATTTTTGGCAACGCTCACACGCTTTGCAAAATTCAAAGACATCTTTAAAAAGTGACGGCTAGTAAAATCCACATTGCAAAATTTTAAAAACAGTCTTTTTAGGTGAAAAAATGACCTCCACATGCATGTGAGTGACAAAACGAGATAACACTGTTTTGTTCTTAGTCAAGCACACATCTCCTAATAATTTGATCTGGGCAATACTTAAAAAGATAAGGGTCATCCCAGAAAAACTTTCTAACTTCAGTGAAGAATTTCTTTCTATCTTGTTGTGACCAATGTTGTGGAACCGTGCCCGTAACAAGATAGTTTGCTATGTCGGCATACCATGGGTATTGGGAAATGGAAAATAAATGTTCATCAGGAAATTGGTCTCGTATTGGTGTAGGCTCTAAAGAATAAAAAATGACAAGTCTAGATAGATGGTCTGCCACTACGTTTTCTACTCCCTTTTTATCACGTATTTCTAAATCAAACTCTTGAAGTAGTAGGATCCATCTAATCAATCTGGGCTTAGCATCTTTTTTGGAAAGGAGGTATTTAAGCACAGAATGATCAGTGAAATTAATGATTTTGCATCCTATTAGATACGAGCGGAATTTGTCCAATGCAAAGATTACTGCCAGTAATTCTTTTTCAGTAGTGGAATAATTAATCTGTGTATTGTTCAATGTTCTACTTGCGTAATATATTACGTAAGGCTTTTTATCCTTACGTTGCCCTAGGATTGCACCAATTGCATAGTCGCTGGCATCACACATTAATTCGAAGGGCAAGCTCCAATCTGGAGGTTACATAATAGGAGCAGTCGTCAGCATGCGTTTCAGCTTAGTAAAAGCCTCTTGACATGCTTCAGTCCATTCAAATTCTACATCTTTCAATAGAAGGTTGCATAGGTGTCTAGATATAGAACTGAAGTCCTTAATGAACTTTCTATAGAAACCAGCATGTCCTAAGAATGATCTTACATCCCTTACAGTCTTGGGTATGGGCAGATTGGTAATAAAATCTATCTTAGATTTATTGACCTCCATTCCTTTGGAGGAAACTATGTGACCTAAGACTATTCCTTGGCGAATCATGAAATGACATTTTTCCCAATTAAGCACTAGGTTCTTTTCTTCACATTTGATAAGGACTTTCTCAAGGTTACTTAAGCAATCCTTAAATGAATCTCCAAAGACGGAGAAGTCATCCATAAAGACTTCAAGAATCCGCTCCACCATATCGCTAAATATGCTCAACATGCATCATTGAAAAGTGACTAAAGCATTACATAGTCCGAATGGCATTCTTCGATAAGCGAAGGTTCCAAATGGACATGTAAAGGTGGTTTTCTCTTGGTCTTCCGGTGCTATCTCAATCTGGTTGTAATCGGAATACCCATCTTAGAAGCAATAGTATGGGTGGCCTGCTACCCTTTCTAAGATTTGATCGAGGAATGGTAGGGGAAAATGATCCTTACGCGTGACCGCATTTAATTTTCTATAGTCAATGCACACTCGCCAACCAATAGGTACCCGGGTTGGGACAAGATCATCATTTGAATTTCGGACTACAGTGACACCGGCTTTCTTTGGTACAACTTGGGGTAGGGCTAACCCATTGACTATCCGAAATTGGATAGATTATACCCACATTAAGAAGTTTAAGCACTTCAGCCCTAACCACTTCTTGCATAGTTGGGTTAAGTCGGCGTTGCATCTGTCTGGAGGGTTTTGCATTTTCCTCCAGATATATGTGATGCGTGCACACATAAGGGTCAATGCCCTTTATATCAGCCACGGTCCATGTTATGGCATCTTTGTGTTGCTTAAGTATATTCAGAAGTTGGATCTCTTGATCCTTATCGAGGTGTGATGAAATAACCCCTGGGTATGTGTCATCCTCCCCTAAATATGCATATCGGAGATCCGAAAGAAGGGGTTTCAACTCAAGTTTGGGCGGCCTCACCTGAGAAGGAAGAGACTTAGTACTAGTTGGTACGAGCTCCTCAAACTGAGGTTTCCATGTTGTATTCACTATGTTAACAGTGTCATCCGGGGTGGCTATAAAATCGGCCAAAGCCTTGCTTGATTCCATTGTGTCCAGAAAATTTGAGTCAGAGGATTCCTCAAGGGTTTCTTGAACAATGGATTCAATGAGATCTACTTGTTCAACATCAGGACCATCATCCCGCATTTGTTTGCAAACATTAAAGATATTTAATTCAATTGTCATGTTCCCAAAAGAAAGTTTCATGACTCCGTTCTGACAGTTTATTAATAATGCATTTTATGTGGCCAAGAAGGGTCTTCCCAATATCACCAGATTTTGTGCGCTAGGGTTGGCCACTGGTTGTGTGTCCAGGACGATAAAATCCACTGGGAAGTAGATTTTCTCGATTTGGACTAAAACATCCTCTATTACCCCTCTCGGTGTCTTTATTGACCTATCAGCTAGCTGGAGAGTGACTTGAGTTAGTTTCAGCTCACCTAGCCACATCTGTTCGTATACCGAATAGGGAAATAGATTAACACTAGCCCCTAAGTCAAGCCATGCTTGCTCAATCTGAAAATTTCCAATGATGCATGATATAGTGGGGCATCCCGGATCCTTGTATTTAGGGGGAGTGTTTTGTTTTAAAATAGCACTAATTTGCTCAGTCAAGAATGCTTTCTTTTGGACATGCATTTTACGCTTGATAGTACATAAATCTTTCAAGAATTTTGTGTAAGATGGGATCTGTTTGATCGCATCCAAAAGCGGAATGCTAATTTTGACCTCTTTGAAAATATCTAAGATTTCCTAGTTTGGGGTCATTTATTTTGGCGGATTTAAGCATTGTGGAAATGGAGCCACGGGCTTGTACACAGGTAGTTCAGCCTCCTTTTCTTTAGCATCAGTAGTTTCTTCCATGACTTCTTTAGAGTTAGATGTAATTTGGGATAGTTTTGGATCCGAGTAAGCAGGTTGTTTATTTTTTTTTTTTCGGATCTTCAATTGGAATCGCTTTGCTACTCCTAAGAGTGGTCACAGCTTGAACCTACTGCCGTGAGATAGAGGGACTTGAGTTGGCCACTTCGTATTGTCCCTTTGGATTAGGTTGAGGCTGGGCTGGGAAAGCCCCTTTCTCCCTAATCTGAAGGGTATTATTGATTTGGCCAATTGAGGATCTTGCCTCTTTTTGGAAGTCTTGGAATGTTTGCTGATTGGTTTGGATGATGGAGTTTTGAATTTGAATAAAATTGGTCAACAAATCCTCCAAAGACCTATTTTGAGATTGCAGAGGAGGTGGTGGGACTCCCTGATTAGGGGGTACAAAGTTACCACCTTGATTTGTAGGTTTGGGGAGGATAGGTGCTTGGTTAGCATTTTTCCCATTTCCCCAACTGAAATTGGGGTGGTTCCGCCAGTTGGGGTTATACGTGTTACCCATTTGATTTGTGAATGGCCTTTGGTAAGTATTTGTAGCATTGGCCTGTTCTTGTAACACCTCTCTAAATGCGGGGATTGTTGGACAATCCTCAGAAGTATGGGTGTCGCATTCACAAATTCCGCACACCGGGGCGGGTTGTTTTCCTTTTCCTAATTCTATGGCCTCTATCTTTCTTGTTAGGGAAGTGATTCTAGCATTAACATCATCTTCTTCATTTTTCAATAGGTACATTCTCCCTTTATTCTATTATTTTAAGTGCTCGGTCCCATCAGATATGTCCCAATTTTGAGCACTTTCTGCGAGAGAATCAAGACATTCTCATGCCACATCGGGATCTTTGTTCAAGAAGTCCCTATTACACATCATCTCAACGAATTGACGCATTTCTGATGTTAATCCATCATAAAAGAGCCCAATTATGCACCAAATTTTGAATCCATGATGTGGGCAAGCTAGTAGAAGCTCATTGAACCGTTCCCAACACTTGAAGAAAGACTCCTTTTCTTTTTGCTTGAAATTCATGAGGTGCTTTCTTAAAGTGTTGGTCTTCTGAGGTGGGAAGAATTTTTTCAAAAATTCGCGGACCATATCATTCCAAGTAATAATTGAGTTGGCCCTAAGGGAATGTAGTCATGCCTTGGCTTTTTCTTTCAAAGAGAAGGGGAATAACCTAAATTTGATAACATCTTCCTTAACATTGTTCAAATGGAGAGTAGCGCACACTTCTTCAAATTCTTTTAAGTGAAGGTACGCACTTTCGGAATCAAGGCCATGGAATTTAGGCAATAGTTGGATTACACTTGGCTTGATTTCAAAGTTTCCCGCGGTGGCTGGGACAACCATGCATGATGGTGCAGTGGTCCTAGTAGGTTGTAGGTAGTCACGTAAAGACCTTCCCCTTTGATTAACCACTCCATTTTCATTTTCATTTTGATTTCTATCATTGTTATTATTATTATTATTATTCCCACTTTCCGCCATTAGACTAGATGGTTTAAATGAACCAAGAGAACCTAGATTTTCGTAGATCTCAATGAACCTCTTGATCGGAGAGTCATTTCGCTTTAATATTTTTAATGAGTCACGATACCAAATTGGTGGTGTTTTTTTGCTCATGCACTATGGGATCAAGAAAGGCGGGTGTCCAACTTTTATGATTAATCTTCTTCTTCTTTTTTTAATTTTTATTTTTTTTAGACCTAAAAAATGTAAATAAACTAAGAAAAACTTAGAAAACTAAGTTCCCAAAAAGAATTATGGACTTTCCAAATTTTTAGGCAATTTCCTTGCCAAAAAGCCAAAATTGGAGGGTTTCACCCCCCAAACTTCTGAAAATTCCAGAATATTTTCCAGCAACTTAGGTGGCTCAAAAGTGATAAAAAATAGTAAATAAATTAATCCTAAAAACCCCAAAGGAAACAACAATAATAATCTACCTAAACTAGCTATCAAAAGGACAAGAAATCAAGGCAATTTTCAAGAAAAAATATGAGATTTTCGAAAAAAACCAGCAAGAATTTATTTTCAGATCTGAAATTAGCCAATTTTAATTAAAAATCAAAATTTCAATTCCTCTTTTTAATGTCCAAGGGCTGGTTCAAGCATTCCATGCATGCTACCCCTAATCTAGAATGATGATCGAAATTAAACCACACCCCTAAAGCAATTAAAAAGGAGGGTTCAAAAATTACCTTCGTGTGCTTGTAAGCTCTCCGGCAACGGCGCCAAAAACTTGATCATGCCCCAAGTGTAGGGTCGTCACGATTGTAGTAATAACCGGTGAAACCAAGTCGATCCACATGGAGCCAATGATCGCGATGTACATGTCCTATTGGAAAACTAGTACTAGCCTATCAAAAATCTATAAAAATCACAAATCCTACTTTAATTAAAAATTAATTACAAAGCTGAATAAAATCAATCACAATCCGAACTAAAAAAAAATCCTAAACTAGAGACCTAATCTAATAGATCTATGCTAAAAACTGCATTCACCATAAAATTAATCAGAAAACCAATTTGAGAGATTAAAAAAATTCAGAAATAATTAAATTGAAATTCAAGATTGAATGAGAGCCTTGCAATCTAAGGGTCAGAGTTCAGTTGTTTTCTAAATACTGAAAATATGGGCGATTTCATTAAGGACTCAAAATCTGAAAAACAAGATTTATTAATATTTGAGAAATTTCAGAAAGGCTCTAGTCTCCTTCGATTATTTTCAGTATTTAGCGGCCTTTAAGCATGCAATATATCATTAAAAAATAAAGCATAAAAAAGACATAAACAAAGAAAATAGATTAATAAATTGAAGATGGGAGAGAAATAAAAAGACGTGAGGGATAGAGATGGTAGAGAGAAAAATGAGAAAAAATAGAGATGAGGGAGTTAGAGATTGAGAGGGAGAGAATAAAGAGAGAAAAATTAGGAGGGGAAGAGAGATTGATTCACGTGAGATATGGGAGGAGTTCCTCTTTTTTTTTTTTTTTTTTTTTTTTTTTCTTTTTTGAAATTTCTCTAACTTGAACTCCTTGAATTTTGGATCTTGAAATTGGGTTCCTTATCTCTTGTTGTTGCACAAAACCGTTTGGGACTCTTCAATCCTTTTGAAACTTTTCACTTGGGCCCCATTATAATCTCCTTGATTTGGCTTGATTCTTTGTTGAAAATGGCCCCACTTGGACTTGAAATCTTGTGAATTTGAGGTGGCTTGGATGTTCTCCTTCTTTCAATTTCTATTGAAATTTCTCAAAATTGCATCTTGAGATTTTTTTTTCAAACTAGCAATACGAATGGGTCCCACTACACCTTGTAATGACTTGGAATGATCCATGGACGTGCATCTCCCTTGCGGTCCCATTTTGGCCTACACATAAGACAGTTTATAAACATGATGATAGTGGTGTTAATATGGGCCCACTGAGTGGGTCATAACATGCATGGTTCTCTAGAGTGTATAAATTTATTAAATTAATAATCATCCAATGTTTAAAACCCAAATTTTGGATACTGTTTACTCAAACTTAGATGCAAGCAATGGGTCCAACATTATCAGTCAGGTCACATGATGATGCATGTTGATTATCTAAATGCAATAAAATTAAATCCCACCGGCATTACCTAGTTAAGTTAATGATAGTGAATGAAAGTGCTCAAACAAGGTGGGGTCCACTTGTGATCAATCACATGGTCAAAACTCAAATCATTTGACAAATTTGGATCGGGTCCTTACACTATGCATGGGGCTCAAAAATGTAGAATTTGATAATTTCACCAAGACATGCATTTTTATGAGATTTTTACTTAAATCCAACCAAAAGAGTCTAATTGCATGATTTTGTGAAAATCTATGAATTCAATGCATTTTATTTTAATTAAGTCCACAAATTTATATGAATTAATTATTTAAATATGTTATATTTTGGACTTATCACTGGTTGTTCATTCCCAAAAAGATTTCCACCCAAAATTGGGCTCAATCAATTGGTGTACAACTAGCTTATTGCTACTGACTTTGCAATTCAAGCACAAAGTCTAACTTGGTCATAGTTTTTAATTGTCCATTTGTTGTTGTGGCTTGTTGGGGCCCTACTGCCGGTTCTGTTGCCCTGCTGCAGAGCCCAATTATATAGTTGAGGAAGGCTGTGTTGTGAGTGGGTTAGTGGTAGTGTGATGCTGTGCTTTGGAGTGCTGCAGTTTCATCCTTTTTGGTGTGTACAGTTGCTAAAAGGTTATGTGCTATGCTGCAGTGCCTAGAGATGTCCTGCAATGCCTTCTCTTGGAACTTTCTCTGTTTTTGGTTGGCTCCTGTTTTGGCTTCCTCTCTTGGGATGTGCTCTGCTTTTTGTAGTTTATTTTGGTGTTGTTGTAGTGGTGTACTGGGGCCATGCGGCCAGTACAGTTGCCCTGTTGCAGAGCCCATTGTTTAAAAGAGGTCTGTTGTGTCTTGCTTTGCATGCATGGGATGGTTCTTTTCTCCTTGCCGTGAATTGCTGGTTTGTGGGTGTGATGGGTTGTCCAGTGCAGTGCTTTGGAGTGTTTGGTTTTGTTTCCAGCAGGTTTGGTTCTAGCTGGGCTTAGCCTCTCCTAATTTTGAGGTGGCCTTTATGTTTTGTTTTGCTTCCTTTTGAATGTATTTTTTCTTCTCCTTCTCCTGTGGGCTTTGCCCTTCTTTTCTCCTTTCAATACAAATTTACCATTTAGCAAAAAATAAATAAATAGTAGTGTGCTAACTCAAAAAGATCATGAATAATCATTACTTGCTGCGTGTTGCCTAGTGTGGACCAAAACACGTTCTTTCTGGGTTGAAACATGAGCCCCGGCTGATTTAAATCCTTTGTGGTGTATATGATCTTTATTGATGTGCATTACGGTTGGGTCAGCTGCAAAGGTGGGTTTGTGGACTGGGTCAATTGCTTAATAGCGTGGGGTTGCTTTATGGAATGGGTTCGCTAGATTAGCATAATTTTATAGGGAGAAAATTAAACACAATTAATTTTTAAGCTATTCTTTATGGTCCCACAGAATTTGATTAATCTAGCTCAGTTTTTCATGTATGGAGATAACAAAATCTTTTATATAAAATTTAAATCATTTTTGTAAGCATGAAGTTATTTTCCGACCCAGCAAAATGTTGCACCAAACACCAATATATAGGAATCATCGAGGAATTTGTTGTTGCACCAAACAACACATATGTGGAATTCAGGTCTGTTTTCTTTACTGCACCAAACGCTTAGAAAATGATACCATGGATTAGTATTGCCATGGCTTTCTGACACCAAGGAAAATGGGGCACCAAGGATTCCATCGTGGCCGGATTCCTCACTCCGCACAAACGCACCCTCATGGACATATTGATAGGGTTCTTGTTTATGAGCAGCGTATTGATAATATAGTTGGTATTGCATATGCTATGGACATGCTGGAATACATTGAGAAGGTACATCTCAATTCAGTTTGGACTTTTTTTTTCAGTATTCTGCTGATCCTTAGGCATCTTTTTGTGTGGTGCTTAGGAGTGTATCCCACTCTTTTCATAGCATGGGCAAACATGATCTGTCTAATTTTGATGGTTGATCTGCTCAAGAGTTCTACTGTAGGAGAAATTGCACACAAGCCTGCATTCTTTGTGCCTGGTAATTTTTCTTCTTCTTCTTCATTTTTTTTTCTTCACACCATGTAGCTGAGATGTAACACCCCGTCCCCTTAATGGCCTATTAATTATAATTAATTGTTTGATTAGTTAGTAAGCTAGTTTAGAGTCTAAATAGTTGGGTTTAACGCCGAAACTCGTGTGCGAAGTTTCGCATGATTTGGAGTGCGTTTGGGTAGGATAGAGAGTTATTTTACTAATTGGGTAGGGTTTCAGGGAATACAAGAGATTATGAGTTTTGTGAGTTTGGGTGCATTGGGTAGGTTTCGTCGTTTCATGAACTTTAGTCTTCGGTCGCGTTTCGATTCGACGCGTCGAAGAGGCCCGAAATCCATTAATTGTATACGTGGGCCGACTTGGAACTTGACCCATCAAAACCAAAGCCCAAGCCCAAGATCCATTTACTTAAGTATCCTACCAACCCACTTATACTTATCTCATTTCATTCAATTCCATTTACTTAACTCAACAACCATCCCAGCAACAGTGGCCGACTCAACTTCTTCCTCTCTTCCTTTCATTCTCTTCTTCTCCGTTGACGAGCACGGAGCTCCGGCGACGGAAACCAAGTCACCAATCATCTTCCTCAAGTCTTTAAGAGTGCAACCATACACTTTTCTTCTTGTTTCAACCACAACCCACTTAAAGGTAAGCTTCCAAAGCTTGAAAACCATTACATCATCTTCTTCCTTGGTTAGAAATGGTTTAGGAAGACCCACCTTGACCCTTGACATGTATTTGTAGGAGCTTGTTGGGTTTGGAGAAGTGTTCATCTCATTTGGAGCTTCTTAGAGTGGTTTTCACTCAAGCTTTCTTTGATTTTGAGTCTAGCACATCACTAAGGCAAGTCAATAGCTATATTAATGCTTGATATGTTTGTTTACCTTGATTTGTTGATAAAATCATGTTTTAGATGGTTTATGGCTCAATTGATACATTAATAGATTGAAAACATGATAAAATGGGTTATAGATTGAATGGATTAGATTTAGAGATTAATGGCTTGATTAGTAGTTTTATTAATTGTTTTTAAGTTGTTTTTCATCATACATATGCTGCTCATCAGGTCCCAGAAACAAGAAATGGGAAAAGTCCCATTTCAGCCCAGAAGAGGGGCTCTGCCCAGATTTCTCAGGCCAGCTGGTCGACCGACCTGCAGGTGCAGGTCGACCGGGACAACAGGGGCAGGTCGACCTGCAGGTCGACCGGGCCTTATGCAGATTTTTGTAAATTTTCCTTTTTGAAGGGATTTTTACCCTGTTTTAAAGTGAACTTTGGTGGACCTTTGGATACCCTTTTTAGGACTCATTTGACTTATTGTGAGGACGTCTTGAGCCGACGTTCGTCACTGTCGATCCGGTTGCATCGGAAGCTAACCTAGTTCAATCTTGAATGGTATGGGACAACGGGATACTCATCTTTAAATCTATGCACGAAGATTGTTCGTCCGAGTATCGCGAACCCTAACCTCTTCGTTGACTGAATAGGTTGTGCGATGCTTCAGAGTTGACACTTTACTTAGGATTGGATTGTTTATTCGCTTTGATTCCAAATGGTACCCTCGGGTACTATCTTCTACATGTGATGAGCATGTTCTTTAGTTCTATTTGCTTTGCTTTATTAGAGAATCGTTTTGAGAACTTAGACGACGGACTTAGGGTCCCCTTTTTATGTTTCGTTTGTTTCGATATACGTTTGAAGTGTTGAGGCTAGGGAGCTTTGATTGTCAGGCTTAAAGAGGACTACTATTGATATTTGTTTTGGAGTTCGATTTGATTTGGAATAAAGTAGTTCTCTATTGGTATTGAATCTTGTTCGCGCAAGGAGCCTAGCCCTTCACCGATGTTTTAGGATTCTTTGTGTCAGGCACCACTCAGCTGTTAACGTTCAACACAGTTGGGGCACCATCTGTGAGAGGACTGTTACTATCCTCGGGTTGTTTGATCATCGAAGCGAGATAGAGCTAGAGCTCACGGAGCCCGAGCTACTTGAGCTGAGAGTTGTTTGTTCCTCTAAGCGAGATAGAGCCAGAGCTCACGGAGCCCAAGCTACTTGAGCTAAGGGTTGTTTGTTCCTCGCAGCGAGATAGTACCAGAGCTCACGGAGCCTGGGTACTTGAGCTACGGGTTGTTTGGATATTGGATACTGGGATTTATCCCAATTGATGATATATATTTAGCATATGTGGATCGCCTACTTTGATAGTTTCTTTATGATTCGAGTGCACGGCATTTCTTACGATCAGAGTGCCATGCATATCTTATGATCATGGTTATCGTTCATTCTCTTTAGTACTGCATATTTATGTGATTTATATACCTATTGCTTTGCCAGCCGTTGTGTTGATGATGCTACTCTTGGTGCATAGGTACTGAGCTCTTCTACCCCGAGGCGGAGGAAACGACGGAAGAAGTTCAGGCAGATCAGCCTGATGACTTCCTAGAGTATAGTACGGACGACATTGTATAGCCGTGACGACCCCGTACACGAGAGCTACACGATTATCCTCCTAACTTCATCTTTTGGTTTCTTTATACTTTTGTTTAGGCCTAGTTTTAGTTTGGCCATTTTTATTTGTAATTAATATTTTGTAATAGTCTTAAACTTCAACCTTAACGTTAATACACGGTACATTGCTCGTAAACTATACATCTATAAGATACATCTTGTTTTGTGAAGCTTCCGCTACTGTTTGATATATTCGAGGAAATGTTTATACCTCACAGCGGTCTTCGATCCAGATGGGACACGATTAGGGCAAGTGATATGTGATTATCATTGGAAAAGTTTTAAATTGGCCCTAATCTCACGCATAACCCCGGTTTCACTTTTGGGGGCGTGACATGAGATATTAATTTTTTGCTACATTTCTAAAGCTATGTAGTTTTACGTAGACCATAGGTTTGGAATGCAGCATTTGTAACTGAAAAAGGCTGAGATCAGTTTTTTTTATTCAGAAATTCAATGTTGATTCGTAGATGCTTGTTGTGAGTTGTTACAGTATTTTGTTGTAAATCTGTCTTTACGAGTACAAGAAAGGATAAGTTTTGATCATATGACAGATTCAATGTCTGTCTGGAATATGCTGAGAGAGCTTCGCATCAGGAAGGTTCACATGGCCATTGTTGTGAATGAATATGGTGGAGCTGTGGGAGTATGTTCACATCATTTTCTTTTAATAATAAAATTTTCATTTAATTTCCTAATTGACATTAATTTTCATAACTTTCACATCAAGTGGTCACTGAATCCTGATTGTATTGTTGTTAGCAGAGGTATCTTGTTCTAATTGATTTTAGTGGACAACTTGCATACTATGATTTAATCATCACCCTCATACTACTTTCGAAGGAAGCATTTGAGTTAGATAAAAAATTGTTCTAGGGCTCAAATCAAGGAAAGAACTCTTGCTGCTGGTCTTTGCACCAGTTGAGGCCAAGACGAGTTGGTGTCGGCCCTTCTGGGCTGGTACATTCTGGAGTTCTTTAAAAAAATTATAGAAAGTACGTTATTATAATGAATTGGTGACACTTAGTTGTTTTTTACTCTGGCTTGGTGATGGTCACTTAAATTAATTAAATACCGAACTACAAACTACAACATTACCCAAGGGTTGTGAAATATAGGCTTATTGGGCCAAAGCCCACTATCCATGTAAAACTACCCAAACCGAGTCATATGTAGGACCTATTCCTCAAGGTATATGTTGTAACAATTAACAATACCTCTTTAGCAAATATATAAAGAGATCGTGAGACCCTCTCATCCATACTCTGAGATCTCCCACTTTTCTGTGTTTCCCTCAAATAGCATGGTATGTAGGGATGTAAGTGGGTCGGGTCCGGGTCGGTTCTAGCATGGAACCAGAACCCTAACTGCTAAACACAGAATGGTTCCGGTTTCGACTGAGAAGTAGGAGACATGCTTCAGAACCAGTTCCAGCTTGGAGTATTGGTTCCATTCCAGGTCCAACTTATTGATGACAAACCCAAATGAGTTTCTTATTCCAGTAGTATCAAATCCCCATCACTGCATTTGAGATCAACACTGCATTTGAGATCAAAACCCCAATCCCCATTACAATACCCTATCACCCAACATTTAGCTCTTCACATGACATAAACAAACCAAACAGAGAAGAAGAAATGAGAGAAATCACAGAAAAAGTAAAAAATTGAAAATCCCTACGCTAACTCCTCAACCAAACATAAACAAGGAGACCTAAAAAGAAAATGAAAAAAACAAAGAAAAAGAAGAAAGAAGCCAAAGCAATAGCAGAAATCTAAGCCAGATGATGAAAATGCAATCAAAATCTGAGAGATGGCTCTTTAATGCAACATGAAACCTAGAATAGTCAAACCTCCCTTTGTTTTCTTCTCTCCTCCTTGTATTGAACATAGTAACCTGATTCACAATTCGTATAATTCGCATTTTAGTTCATAGTTCGCAGTTCAAAGTTTACATCAATTCACAAATTTGATGGAGTAGGCTTACTTAATTCGTTTGATTCACAAATCGAGCTGATATACTAATTTGATATAATTTGAAAAAATTTACTAGAGATCCCTCTTCATTTTTCATTGAATTGCTTTTTTTTAGATTATCATTAGTGCCAATTTAAGAAATCTTACCCACTGACATCTCCTTTACATAACTTACGGCTTAAATTTTAGTTTAATTGGAGTAAACCCACCATTAGATTCATCATTATTGTTTATATGACTAAACTACACGAGAATAAATGGGTGAAGTTATATGTTTTGCATTTTAATTATTTTAATGGTGGCCCAAACTCTTTTTTTTTTTTTTTCGGAATATGGCCGTCACTAATTCACTTGTGAAAGAATTATTTTCTAATTCACTTGTGAAAGAATTATTTTCACCGGTTTAGATTTTATAAATGGGCCATAATTCTGAGTTGACAGAGATAATCATATCTATTTTATAATTCAATGAAGTAGCACAAAATAAAGTATTTGGCTTCCATGAGATTTTAAGGATTAATCTTTTGGTGGACCCACCCATAAAAGAGGAAGACACTCATTTTAATGGGTTTAGATTTCTTTATGATAGGCCACACTAGCCTACCGAATTGTAGAGAATCTCTACTAGTAACTGAAGAGACAGGTAGGGAAAGGGAAAGTACAGTCCATTAAATTACCATCCAACCGTCAACTCTAGTCAAATTAAAGAGAGAGAAGGGAAAGGAAACACGGAACAGTCCATTTAGTTAGCATCCCACTGTCTCACTGAAAAAAGGAAATAACCAATGAAAAAAGAGCAAGTGCCCAGTGGGCAATACCTCAAACTTTTCATCATCTTTCTCTATTGTCTTCTTCCTTTCGTGAATTATTTTTCAATTTCTTCTCCACCGAACTGATGCAAACTAAGGATTTTCAAAAACCTTGAATCAACTAAATCAAATAGCGGATTATTCGACACGAACAGTAGAGAGACGGAAGAGGCGAAGAGCTAGTAGAAATAAGCAAAAACAAGCATTGGTTTCTGTAAGTGCCTAAAAATTACGGACTTAGTTAATGGAGGATTAAGCTCCTGATTTGAGGATTTGAGGAAGATGAAGGGAAAGGATCGGGCCTCCAATGACCTGAAAGGAAGAAGATAACAGTCAGAGACCCTGGCTGTGGGTAGCCGAAGGCCCTCCGATGCTCAAGTCAGTGAGAGAACTGAAAGAGAATGGAGAAAGAGAGCTCTGGGAGAGGAGGGTTACGCGTACCTTACATGGTTTGCGTTCATGCAATATATACTCGCGAGAGTCATCATGACACTGTCCTCATGAAGGGATGTGAGTCCCATCAGTGTGTACTGGTACCTCCTGAGTGGGGGTAGGTAAAAAGGGAATGTCCCATCGGACCATCGCCCCTTGCCTATGGACATGACTTTAGATAAGGCATGCCTCTTATTTAGGCCTGGAGCCCATTCTGCCTGTCAGTTCGCCGTTTCCATCACGGCAGTGCATTTATGACCGCATTTATGGCTGAGTGACAGGAGCCGAGGTCGGGTAGAGGCTGAGGCCGAGATCGGGACTCATGACGTGGCCACCGAGACTCGCTCCTTGGCTCCTCCGAGATGGTGTTGCGGCCGACCCAGGATAGTTCCGAGATCAATGGTAAGCCGAGACTGGGGGATGATAAGCCGAGACTGGGGGATGACCCCACCTGGATTCACGGGCACGGAACGACCCCACACAATTGCCCCCTAGCTCTCGACCCTTCGGGCCTCACCCGAGGTCGGGAGATAAGATTCGGAAGTGATGGGGCCGTCCTTTCGTATCATATCTTTATGAGATCCTCATCATGATGCCCCTTCGTCTGCCCTAGGCAATGAATAGAGCGTCATAATTGTTCTACTAGGGTAGGCACGCGGGGCGCCGTTCCGTATGACCGAGGCGATAAATGCCGTACCAGAAGCGTGGTGAGAGATGAACCGTCATTGCCACGTGGAGTCCTCCGTCTGGTCATTTGCCGGGGTCGAAGCGACGCGTGGCGAGATTGAAGAGACGCCTCGCGTGCGTGGGTTTAAAAGAGGGTGTCCCTTTTATAAAAAGGGGGTGTCCCTCCCCTTTCTTCTCTTACCCTAGCTTTTTCCTGAAGGAGACCTCGCTGAAGCGCTGAAGAACGTCTTGCTGATCACCCTGCTGCAACCCTTGCCCAAGTCAGAGCATCACCGAACTCGGGGACTTCCTCTTCTGCTTCCTACTTCCTGCCTTCTCATCTTCTGCAATCCTTCTCATTCTTTCTGTGAGTTTCACTCCTTGTCTCTGCTATTCCTTCGTGTCCCTTTTCTCTTTGTTCTGGGGGTTGCTAGCCCCTTGGGGTTTTCCTGGTTTTCATTCCCCTTTGACTCTTCTTCGCTCCTTCTTACTTTTAAGAACAATGGGAATCTACAGTCACTGGCTAGAGGGCCCCGCAGCCCTAGAGGCCTTTAGGGAAAACTTCAGAATCCCGGACGATGTCCTGGTGAAGCCCTGTGATTTCCAGGGTTCCTTCGAGGGTTTCGCCACCTATAATGAGTGGATGCCTTTCCCTTTGCTGGCTGTGTGCGAAGGGGGGGGGGGGGTAAGATTCCCCATCCATCCGCTCCTCCGGTCCTGTCTCCATGCGTGGAACCTCTGCCCCTTCCAGTTAATGCCGAATGGCTTCAAAATAATAATGGGCGTGACCGAGCTGAACTGGATCTTGGACATCAGCCTTGGCGTGCATGACATAGAAGATGTCTACGACATCTGCAAGGCCGCGGGGGCCGAGGACGCTTACTATCTCCGGGTCAAGGCCAGGCGCCGCCCCCTGGTGAACGCCTTGGAAGACTCCACCAAATACGCTGGAGACGACCGCTTTTTGGTCTCGGGGAACTGGGAGTTCGGGGGCCCCGAGACCGAGGAGGACCGGAGGATCCAAGTTCCACGAAAACCTGGGACGCCCCCTAGTAAATGCCCGTCCCTGTAGATTTAAGCTCACTTTGCCTTTGCCTGTTATTATGCCGAGCTGACGCCCCTGCCCTTTTTCCTGCGCAGGCATTCAGAAGAGGAGGAGAGAAGCCGGTTTCGACAAGTGGAAGCGCAACGACGCGTGGCTAGAGAAGATTCAGCGCTACCACGGTCACCACGATCGGGCGGCTTTCTCTCTGCTCGGCTACAAACCTCGGTATCAGTCTTACACCAGGAAGACTGCCGAGATCCCTCTTGCGCCATCTGGGGGAGACGTGCCCGAGCCTGGCGAGACTAGTGGTCAAACCACGGATCCGCGGGACCCAATAGTTATCGGCGACAGTCCTCCCCGAGACCAAGGAGGAGCAGAAGGAGAAGAAATGGACAGGCCGCGCCCCGTTTTGAAGGACCTGGGGGCTATGATTTTTGCCGGCCAAGCCCCGGCCGTCCTCAAGCACGTCCCCGGTGGGTCGGGTGCCGCCCAGGGGTCCGCCCCCGCCGCCTCTCCCAGCTCGTAGGGAGCAGCGGGCGTTCCCTCGGCCAAGTCTTCGAAGGGGAAGTCGGGGGAGTCTTCCGAGGCCATCCGGCTGCCGAAGGAACCTCGCCCGCTCCGAGACAGCAGGCCGTGGGTGGTGGAACCTGGGAAGGAGACTCCGCCTCCTCCGCCGCAGAAGGAAGCCCGGCCTCGGTCCGCGGCGGCCGGAAAGGAGGGCGAGAGGCCCCCTCCCGAGAAGAGGCCCCGCCTGGCGGGCGCGGAGGGGAGGCCCCAGTCAGCGGAACCGCAGCCCCAGAGCTCCACGCCGGTTCCTTGGAGGCCCAACTTCGACCTCAACCCCAACGAGCCTATGACAGTGGGGGAGCAGCTGGGGAGCAGTTGGGAGTCGGTCGTGGCCCTTGCCCGGGGATGCGCCCTCCCCCAGGACATGGAAAGGCATAGGAAAGCAGGGACTCCGACTTTACTCCATCAGACGTTGAGGGCATCGCTTGAGGTAGCTTTTCTTCCCTTTTTCTAAAATTCTTGCTTCTTGGTCATCCGATCCGACCTTCTCATCGTTTCTATCCTTTTCGCAGAACCCGCAGAAGCTCCAAGTACTGATGGAGAGGCAGGCAGAAAGAGCTGCCCACATTGCCGGGCTAGAGAAGGAGAAGAAGAAGCTAGGGAGTGCGCTGGAGGCCAGCGCGGCCGAACTCAAGAAGGCGGAGGAGAAAATCGCCCAACACGCAACGGATCAGCAAGCAGCGAAGGCTGAAATCATCAAGTTGCGGGGCGAGAATAAGAATCTAAGGGGCGCCGCGGACGACAAGGCGAGGAAGGCGTCCCGACTGGAGGTTGAGCTCACCGAGATGGAGGCCGAGCTCGTCAAGAAAGAGGCCGAGGTCGCCGAGAAGCAAGGCGAACTGGTCAAGAAAGATGCTGAGCTCGAGGCCTCCCGGAAAGAGAGGGCCGATGCCGAATCCATCCTGCGAGATCAGGCTGCAAAGGCTTACCAGGACGGGGTGGATTGGGCGTCGGAGGAGTACGTGGCTCAGATCACAAATCTGAGCCCATTGCTGTTTGAGATGGGGTGCAAGGCGGCCCTTCTTAAGTATGGGGTCTCTGAGGACCATCCCATCTTCTCGGATCTTCCTTAGTTCCGACCTGCAGTAGTGGGCTCAGAGCCAGAGCCTGGCTCCAACCCTTCTGGGGCTCCGGCCGATGTCCCTACCGCCCCTCTTCCGCCTCCGACACCTGTCGAAGTCCAAGGCGCTCCTCCTCCTTCTCCGACCCCTGCCGAAGCTCAAGGCGCTCCTCCTCCATCTCCGACCCCTGCCGAAGTTGAGGCGGCCCAGGCTCCCCCTGCAGCTCCTCCAACTGCTCGTGATGCCCCCATTCCTTATGCACTTCCAGAGCCGGAGACTAATAAGGCGGCGCCCAAGGAGTAGACTCTTTAGGAATTTTTTCTCTTTTTTTTTTTTTTTTTTTTTTTCAATGTAATTTTTCTTTCTTCTTCCAAGTGTATAGGAATCTTGTAATCATACTTTTTTATCAATGAAAAGATCTTCTGCTATCTTGTTGTCTCCTTTCTTTGTTCTTTCTTGGCACTGGTATGTGGATGCTTCGATGCTAAAATTCCTATCCCACCTCTAGGCTGCCCCCAGACCAATGGCTAGGTCTTAAAGATGTTCTTCCGGGAGGAATGCCTTTTAGGAAGGATTTTGCGATTAGCTCGGGTTCTTATTGCTGAAGGGCTGGGGTTGTATCTTTATTTTTGGCGAGCATTCTTTGGTGACTCGAGAGGTGTGGGCCAAGCTGGGGTGTTGGTCGAACTCCGTGCCTTCGCAGACGGCCTGTGTGTTCGAGGATGCTGTGACGGACACAGCTTTAGGGAGCCGGTCCGAACTCAAAGAGGATGGCGCGAGGGCCGGATCCTTGAGGAGTTGGCCCTGTGACCGAACTCAAGGAGGATGGCGCGAGGGCCGGATCCTTGCGGAGTTGGCCCTGTGACCGAACTCAAGGAGGAGGGCGCGAGGGCCGGATCCTTGCGGAGTTGGCCCTGTGACCGAACTCAAGGAGGACGGCGCGAGGGCCGGATCCTTGCGGAGTTGGCCCTGTGACCGAACTCAAGGAGGACGGCGCGAGGGCCGGATCCTTGCGGAGTTGGCCCTGTGACCGAACTCAAGGAGGACGGCGCGAGGGCCGGATCCTTGCGGAGTTGGCCCTGTGACCGAACTCAAGGAGGACGGCGCGAGGGCTGGATCGTTGGGAGACCGAAGAGACATAAGGAAGATTTGTCAACAGGTTCTTCTTTATTGATCAATAATTTTTGAATACAACTAGAAGTAATATTTCTTTAGGTGGGCGGCGTTCCATGGTCGTGGCAATTCCTTGCCATCCATCCCTTCGAGCCTGTAGGCCGACCTCCCTGAGATGGAGACCACCTTGTAGGGGCCGAGCCAGTTTGGCGCAAGTTTGCCCTCAATAGGATCTTTAACTGCTGGGAGTGCTTTTTTCAAGACCAACTCTCCAACCACGAATCTTCTCTCCTTTACCCTCTGATTGTATTCCCGGGACAACTGCTGCTGATAGGCGGCCAGACGCACGGATGCTGCCTCCCTTCGTTCCTCGGCTAGGTCGAGCTCCTTGGCGAGGTTCATCTCGTTCTGCCCTTGATCGAAGAGATTTGTCCTTAAGGTCGGGAGGCCGACCTCAAGGGAAATGACTGCCTCCATCCCGTAGGCCAATGAAAAAGGGGTTGCCGAAGTGGATCTTCTCGGGGTGGTTCTATATGCCCAAAGGACACTTGGCAATTCTTCCGTCCATCTGCCTTTAGCCTTATCGAGCCTCTTCTTCAGTCCTCCCAAGACTACTTTGTTTGAGATTTCTACTTGCCCATTGCTCTGTGGGTATGCTGGGGTTGCGTAAAGGTTCCTAATACCGAGCCCTTGGCAGAAGTTTTTGAAGAATTTTGAATCGAATTGGGTCCCGTTGTCCGAGACTAGAACCTTGGGGATCCCAAATCGTGTAACAATGTTCTTCCATACAAAATTCTTCGTGTCGTGCTCGGTGATGGAGGATAAGGCCTCTGCCTCAATCCACTTGGTGAAGTAGTCGGTGCCCACCATCAACCATCTTTTATTTCCCGGAGTTCGGTGAAGAGGTCCAACGATGTCCAGCCCCCACTGAGCGAAGGGCCATGGACTGGAGATAGGGCTTAGGTCCTGAGCTGGCTGGTGGAGGGAATGGGAGAACTTTTGGCATTTCTCACATCTCTTGGCATAGAGCTGGGCATCTTTCTGCATGTAGGGCCACCAGTAGCCCTGGCTAATAGCTCTGTATGCCAGGAATCTTCCTCCGATGTGGCTTCCACAAATTCCTTCGTGAATTTCAAAGAGGAAGTCCTCCACCTTACTTGGATGGACGCACTGAAGATATGGCCCTGAGTAGGATTTTCTGTAGAGCTTTCCATCTGGAGATAGCCAAAAGTGAGCTGCTTTCATTCTGACTTTGTGGGCCTCGTTTTTGTCTTCAGGGAGCCTGTCCTTTCTTAAGAACGCCGTGATCGGGTCCATCCAGCTCGGACCGAGGTCGGTGCACAGAACCTGCCGAACTGGGAGGGGCTCTATGCTTGGTTTTTCTAGCGTCCCTACATCGACTGTCCTCCTTTTCCCAGCTTCTACTGCCGAGGCCAAGCTTGCCAGAGCGTCTGCATGGCGATTGGACTCCCTACCAATTTGCTTGACTTCGGCCTTTTCGAACTGGGAGAGGAGCTGTCTGGTGTGAGCTAGATAGGCCACCATTCTTTCGTCTCTGGCTTGGTACTCCCCGCTCAGCTGACTCGTTACCAACTGGGAGTCACTGAAGACCGCCACCCGACGCGCCCCCAGTACTCTTGCACTGCAGAGACTGGCGATCAGTGCTTCATATTCTGCTTCATTGTTTGATGCTTTAAAGTCGATGGTCAGTGCTTGTTCTATGACTAGTCCTTCCGGAGATTGAAGGACGACCCCTGCGCCTGCTCTTTTAGATGTCGACGACCCATCAACGAAGACTTCCCAGGCTGACTCAAGGAATTTTTTCCAGGACTGGTCTTCCTCGGTCTCGGTGTTAACTTCATCACTGCCCTTGGAGTCCCCCAGTTCGGTATCGAGCGAGGTCGGTGCCGAACTAGGTGAGGTGAACTCGACGACGAAGTCCGCCAGGACCTGCGCCTTGATTGCTGTTCTGGGTTGATAATGGATGTCGAACTGACCCAACTCTACAGCCCACTTGGAGATTCTGCCGGAGAAGTCTGCCTTTCTGAAAAGCGACTTAAGTGGGTACTCGGTGACAACCACTACTGTGTGTGTCTGAAAGTAGTGGGAGAGCTTGCGGGAGGCGCTGATCAATGCCAATGCCAGCTTTTCAAGTGGCAGATACCTGGTCTCGGTGTCGAGCAGGGTCTTGCTGGTGTAATAGATGGGGTGCTGTTGCCCGTCGCATTCACGAACCAGCACCGAGCTCAGCGCGTGGTCCGAGACTGCAAGATAAAGATAAAGAAATTCGTCTTGCGACGGAGTGGACAATAGTGGTGGTGAGGAGAGATACCTTTTAAGCGCTTCCAACGCCAGGTCGCATTCAGGAGTCCATTGAAACTTGGAGCTTTTCTTCAGGAGCTGAAAGAACGGGCGACACTTGTCCGAGGCACGACTGATGAAGCGATTGAGTGCAGCAGCCATCCCTGTGAGCCTCTGGACCTGCTTGGCCGAGGTCGGGCTCTGGATAGCCTGTATGGCCGCGATCTGCTCTGGGTTCGCTTCGATTCCCCTCCGAGTCACCAAGCTTCCCAAGAACTTGCCCGAGCCGACGCCAAATGCACATTTCGAGGCGTTTAGTTTGAGCTGGTACTGCCTGAGGACGGAAAATGTTTGTCGCAGGTTTGCCAGGTGGTCCTGCGATTTCTTGGACTTGACCACCATGTCATCAATGTAAACTTCCATCGTCCTGCCGAGTTGGCTCCGGAACATCTTTATGACCAGCCTCTGATATGTTGCCCCGGCGTTCTTTAGTCCGAAGGGCATCACTTTGTAACAGTAGATGCCTCGAGGAGTAATAAATGAAGTTTTTTCCTCATCAGATTTGAGCAGGGGGATCTGATGGTAACCTCGGTAAGCATCCAAAAAGCTCATCCTGTCATGCCCTGAAGTGGCGTCGATCATCTGATCGATCTTGGGGAGGGGGAAGCTGTCTTTGGGGCAGGCTTTGTTGAGGTCGGTGAAGTCCACACAGACTCGCCATTTGCCAGTCTTTTTCTTTACCACCACTGTGTTGGCCAGCCACCGAGGGTAGTGTACTTCGCGAACCGCCCCGGCATCGAGGAGCTTATCCACCTCCTTGATTACTGCCTCTGTCTGGGGGATCCCTGTTCTGCGAGCTTTTTGCACGATGGGCTTGTGTCCGGGATTCGCATTCAACTTATGACATATGACCTCAGGGTCAATGCCTAGCATTTCATATGGGGTCCAGGCGAAGACATCTTTATTCAGAAGCAGGAAGTCTAGCAATTCGGCCCTCTCAGTGTCGGGGAGTTGGCTACCCAGCAGGAAGTAGCGCTCCGGATCTTCAGGGTCAATCCTGACCTCGGTGAGGTCTTCTATGCTTTTCTGTCCGGCGGTCCGCCCGACATCCTCAATCTCGGGCTCAAGCTCGGCCATATGCACCTGTCTCGGCTCAACCTCCCCGAGGGTCACGGCCATGAGGCATTCTCTGGCCATCTGCTGGTTCCCCCACACCGTCACGATCTCGACCACCCCGCCAGGCTTCTCTAATGGAAACTTGAGTTTTTGATGGAGGGTGGAGGGCACTGCTTCCATGGCATGCAGCCAGCTTCGTCCCATTATCACATTGTAGGGGGACGACGCGTCTATAACCATGAAGTCTTCCACCTTCGTCGCGCCTCCTACCCGGACCTCAAGTGAGATCTTCCCCTTAGGGTACACCAGTTCGGCACTGAACCCTATCAAAGGGATGTGGGCCTCCTGCAGATCGGATTCGGGCAAGCGGAGCTGCTTGAAGCAGCTGTAATAGATGACCTCGGAGGAGCTCCCTGGATCTATAAGGACGCGTTTGGTGGTGTAATTGTTGAGCCGCATGGTGAGGATGAGTGCGTCATTATGGGGGAGCTGGACTCCCTTCAGGTCCTCGTCCGAGAACTAGATCTTGGGCTTCTCCTTCTTAGCTCTTTTCGGAGCATTTTTCAATTCTGCCGACATTACCTGCTTACCATGGGCTGCCCTCCTGGCCTCTGACCGAGATCGGCGCTCTCTTTGCTTGGGGAGGGGGCCAGGTGGATGACGTTGATGATACTTGCTGGCTCGTCATCGTATTGATCATCATTGAGTGGGGCGCGCTGCTGAGCTCGGTTGACCCTTTCTTCATCCTTGATGTACTCGCGGAGGTGTCCATCCTTGATTAGCCGTTCGAGGTGGGACTTTAGGGTGAAGCAGTCCTCGGTCATATGCCCGTGCTGCTTGTGATAGGCGCAGTTCTTTTGTCGGTTTCGGGTGGCTGATTCGCTCGTCATTGGCCGAGGCCACTGGAAGTAAGGTTCGGCCTTGATCTTGTTCAGGATCCTATAAATAGGTTCCTTGAATACAGCGCTGACGGCTCTGTACGGATCACCGGCAGATTTAGGGGGCTGGAACCTGGGTTTCTTGCTGTCGTCCGAGGATATTGAGAAAGAGCGGGCGGGCTTCCTTGTCCGACCTCGGTCTGGAGGACGTCCCCTCCCTGGTGGAGGTTTGGTGCTTCTTTGGGAGTCCGAACCGCTCCGTGCCGTGGGCTTCGTCCTCCTCTTGCTCAACATACTGTTTCACTCTTGCCATCAATGCTTTCATCGTGGCCACCGGGTTCCGGACCAGGTCCCTACGGAGTTCGTTTCCCGGGAGTAAGCCTTCCCTAAAGCACATGATGGCGACTTCGTCGTTGGCGTCGGTGATCTGGCTGTATATCGTCCAGAATCTTCTGGCGAAGGCAGTGATGCTCTCACCGTCTTTCATTCGGATCGCCATGAGATTGCTACCCGTCTTTGGGATGACGCGGTGTGCTTGAAATTTTTCTAGGAAAGAACTTCGGAGCTCCGCCAGCTCGAGACCGAACCGGGGGGAAGCTCGCAGAACCACCGGAGGGGGAGGTCTCCCAGACTGGATGAGAAAACTCTGCAGTTCAAGAGACCGACATCCCCCCAGACCGACATCCGCTGAGTGAAGTGCCGCAGATGAGCCTCTGGGTCCGAGGCTCCGTCATAAAGGATGAACCTCGGGACGCTAAATCTCTCGGGGAGAGAGAAATTTTTGATTTCCTGCGAAAAGGGGGACATGCCCTGATCGTCCTCTTCATGCTCATCTGTTTGGTCTCGGGCAAATCCGACTTCGGCCAAACGGGCCTGGACCTCCTGCTTGACGTAGTGGTCTAGCAACTCCTTGAGGCCTGTTTGGTCGTCGAGTCTCGGGGATTCTGGCTCGCACCGCGATCCCCCGAGGCCATCAGGCAGATGACTGCTACTCGAGCCTTCCTCTTCGCAGCGATATCTCCTTCTGCTGTTGAGGACCTGCCTCAGATCTCGGTGGCCCGGATGGGTCCGCGGTCGCCGGGGAGGTGGACCGCGAGACTTCCTCTCATTCATTTTGAGCCGTTCCTCGAGACGACGAATCACCTCGTCTTTGTCTTGGAGAGCTTGGTTCTGGGCATCCAGCTCTTTAAGCAGGGGATTGTCATTTCGGCCCCCATGGGTTTGGTGAAAGGACTGGTCGTCATCGTGGACGTGCTGGTGGGAATGACGGGACCCTGTCCTGACGGGGGTCTTGCCCTGCCGTCGAAGATCCGCTGTGGAGGCGTTCTGCTGCGGATCGCCGTGTGACCGCTCGCCAGTGTGGTGGGGAGCACCACGACGGCTATCTTGGCGGAGGCGCGTGGTTATGGGCCGAGATGAAGAGGCCGATTGGACGACGCCCTCCACGTGTGCGTCACTTGACTTTCTCCCTGACCTTCTCTGACGCGGGGTCCCTGATGGCTCCTGCCCGATGGGAGGAGCCCCGGTCGGTCCTGGAGGGGGAAGAAGAGCAGAACGAAGGCCAGGGGGTGGTTCCGGAACAACCGACTGGGCTGGTTGCGACGGCAAGAATGGTGGGAACGCAGGTTCCTCCCGTAGCGGGAAGGACGATGCTTTTTTAGACGTCGATGGTCCTCCGCCACCGTTTCTGGTTTTTGGAGGCATGGCTTCTGTAGAAGCTTTGGCACAGATCCTCTCCCCACAGACGGCGCCAACTGTAAGTGCCAAAAAATCACGGACTTAGTTAATAGAGGATTAAGCTCCTGATTTGAGGATTTGGGGAAGATGAAGGGAAAGGATCGGGCCTCCAATGACCTGAAAGGAAGAAGATAACAGTCAGAGACCCTGGCTGTGGGTAGCCGAAGGCCCTCCGATGCTCAAGTCAGTGAGAGAACTGAAAGAGAATGGAGAAAGAGAGCTCTGGGAGAGGAGGGTTACGCGTACCTTACATGGTTTGCGTTCATGTAATATATACTCGCGAGAGTCATCATGACACTGTCCTCATGAAGGGATGGGAGTCCCATCAGTGTGTACTGGTACCTCCTGAGTGGGGGTAGGTAAAAAGGGAATGTCCCATCGGACCATCGCCCCTTGCCTATGGACATGACTTTAGATAAGGCATGCCTCTTATCTAGGCCTGGAGCCCATTCTGCCTGTCAGTTCGCCGTTTCCATCACGGCAGTGCATTTATGACCGCATTTATGGCTGAGTGACAGGAGCCGAGGTCAGGTAGAGGCTGAGGCCGAGATCGGGACTCATGACGTGGCCACCGAGACTCGCTCCTTGGCTCCTCCGAGATGGTGTTGCGGCCGACCCAGGATAGTTCCGAGATCAATGGTAAACCGAGACTGGGGGATGATAAGCCGAGACTGGGGGATGACCCCACCTGGATTCACGGGCACGGAACGACCCCACACAGTTTCAATGTACTCCGTGGCTTGTCAATCTGCCCTTCGCTCTCTTGTATTTTATCTTTGTTTCTTGTGCTTGCTTTGCACATATCCATTTGTAAAGAGAGTCATTGGTCCGCTCCTTTATTTCCTTTTACTTTTATCACATCGCCGCCATACATACTATCTGTGCCTGGAGAGAGAATAGGGATGAGCAGTGAAAGATAGGTTTGGATTTTTCAGTTTTTACCAAACAAACCCACCTTTTTTTCTTTGTACTGATGAAGAATGCCTTTTGAGTTTTGACAAAGATAAGTGAAATGGGTTGTGTGACTTGTGTCAAACTACCTATCACCCTGTTGTAGGATGGCCTTGCTAAAAGGCTAAAATATATATAGCACAAATGGAAGGGAGGGATCCCGGTTTATGGGTCCGAACCTGTGTGGTCCTGGAATCGGACCCGTTTAGGCCCCGGGTCCAAAAATAGATTATAGACCCAGACCCATCGGATTAGAACCTCCAGGTAATTAGAGAAACGGATACCCATTTACATCATTGGTTTTAGAGTTATCTTTAGTAAATTGATAGATGGACAATAAATTTGGGGAAATATTGGGCACATGTAGGATATCATGTAAACAAACAATATTACCATTAGATAAATAATGAGAGGAACCAATGTTAGAGATAGAAAGGCCCTTACCACTTCCAACCACAAGACTATCATTACGCACATGGTTGGAATGAATGGAGTGATTATTGAGATATAGCGTCACATGATTGGTAGTACCCATGTTCGTGAATCAGGTGGTCTCTCCTTGCTTACCAGCACCCATAGGTTGAGCCTTGAAGTTTCTCTGCTGGTTGGTGCCCTTGGAAAAACAGATCCAACCGATTGAAACAATCAAGGGTAGAGTGCCCCATGCAATTGCAGATTTGACACGCATAAGGAGCGGGCTTCAAATGCTAATGTGTGGTGGATTGAGTGGAAGAGCCACCCAAGAGTTTTGAGTTACGGCCCTGACCATGACCACAGTTGTAAGTGCCTAAAAATCACGGACTTAGTTAAGAGAGGATTAGGCTCTCAATTTGATTATTTGGGAAAGGATTAACCTCCTGAAACCCGAAAGGGAAAACAGAGAAAAATGTAAGAGCCCTTGACTGTAGGCAAGGCACTCCGATGCCTGAGTTAGTTTAGTGACTGAACTGAGGAGTGAATGGGGGAAGAAGAGAAAGTATATGGGTATCTCTGCTTCCATACCTTTGGTGGTTTTACCTCGTGCATATATATAGGTGTGAGAGTTGACTCTGGGGGACATGGGTCCCATCAGGCCCTTCCTGAGTGGAGGTAGGTAAAAAGGGGAAGTCTCATCAACCTGTATTTCACCTCAATGGTTGCAGATGGGACCGTGAGATAAGGTTGGCTGCTTATCTAGGTCCGGCGCCCAGTCTTTCTGTCAACTCGTGGCAGCGCATTTATGGCTGAAGGACAGGAGGGACCGAGATTAGGTTATGGCCGAGCCCAAGGTGAGCCTCGTAGATATTTCCACTGGGATAGGCCGCAGGATCTTTCTAGGCTAGCACTCCCGCCGAGCTGGGTAAGACCGAGATCAAGAATTACCCTGGCATTAAGAAATGCCCCCATACAATCCCCTCTCAGCTCTTGACCTTCAAGAACTTTCATATTCTTTGAGGTCGGGAGCTAAAAATGAGAGAAGTGGTGGTGGAGAGGGTCGACCAGAGCGCCGCAAGGTTTAATGAGCTGGAGGGCGAGAAAAGGAGGATGGGGGCAGCCTTGGAAGCCAGAGCCGAAGATTTAAAAAAGGCGGAGTGGAGGAACGCCGAACTAGCTGCAGAGCACCAAACGGCGAGGAACGAGATCATCAAGCTACGAGCTGAGACAAAGCATCTAAAAAGCGCGGCCGAGGCCAGAGTAAAGAGGGTGCTTGAATTGGAAAGAGAGCTGGCGAGGAAGGAGACCGAGCTAGCAAAGAAGGAAGCCGAGCTCGAGTCCTTGAAGAAGGAGCGGGCTGAGGCCGAATCCTCTTCTCCGGCCAAGGTCGTTCGTGCTTATAAGGAAGGAGTGGATTGGGCAACGGCAAAATACGTGGCTCAGATTAGGAACCTGAGCCCGCTGCTGTACGAAATGGGATACAGAGATGTGCTGAAGGAATATGGGGTTCCTGAGGACCACCCCATTTTCGAGAATCTGCCCAAGTTCCAGCCTGCCTCGTCCGATCCCGAGCGAAAATCTGCCTCCAATCCTTCCAAAGCCCCTCTTGAGGCCTCAGGTCCTCTTCCTCCGCTTATGAATCCAGCTAAAGGCGCCCAGGCCCGTCCAACGCCCGAGACTCCTGTTGCCTCCGGTCCTCTTCCTCCCATCCCTCCTACTGGTAAAGCCGCAGCAGAGGGCGCTTCTAAAAAATAATGTACCTTTTTTCTTTGTAATGAAAATGTATAGATCCTTGTAACCATTCCTTTCATCAATGAAATACATTTTTTCTCCATACTTGCCTTCTCGTTTCTTCTGATAATGACATGTATGTGTTTGATTTTTGTACTCTCATTTTCGAAAAGATTTGTAATAAATACTTCCGTTCAATAAAATAGAGATTTTTTCTTTCAGATCTTTCTTCTGTCATTTTGCAATTTTGTCAAGTAACTGAGGTCGGTTCTGTAACCAGAATGACGTGAGTTCGGTATAGGGATAAAAAAACTGAGTTCGGTCCTATAACCGGAGCCGTTAAATAATTACCGGGCATAGAACCTTGGCTCAGTAACTATAAGGAAGTTAGCTTAACCATACTCGGTCTAAAGATTCTGCTACAGCTAGTTCCACAACCGAACTAGGACAGTTGTTGGGTTCTGTAATTCAGTATTTTACTTGGCTGGTTCCACAAAAGTGCCGATTTCGATAACTTGAGGAGCTAGTTCCATAACCGAACTAAAAAGTATGCCGAGTTCCGCAACTTGGCGATTTAGATAGTTGGTTCCATAACCGAACTGAGGGAGGCTAGTTCCGCAATCGAGCCCAGGCAGTTGTTTCAATAACCAAGCTGAAGGTGGCTGGTCCTGTGACCGGGCCATGTCTTGCTGGTTCCATAACCGAGCTGAATTTTACGCCGAGTTCCGTAACTTGGCGATTTAAATAGCTGGTTCCATAACCGAGCTGAAAGGGGTTGGTACCATGACTGAGCCTTTATCGGGTCGGTTCTTTAACCGAGCCCAGGCAACTGGTTAAATAACCAAGCTGAAGATGGTTGGTCTTGTGACCGAACCGAAGCAGCTGGTTCCATAACCGAGCTGAAGATGGTTGGTCCTGCTACCGAACCGAGGTAGCTGGTTCCATAACCGAGCTGAAGATGGTTGGTCCTGTGACCGAACCGAGACCGCTGGTTCCATAACCGAGCTGAAGATGGTTGGTCCTGTGAGTGAACCGAGGCAGCTGGTTCCATAACCAAGTTGAAGATGTTTAGGCCTGCGACCGAACCGAGTTCCACAACTTGAAAGCAACGAGGCACATCTTTATAAGAGTCTCTTTCATTGATTCGATAACTGAGTACATTTTAGAAGTAGTATTTCTTCATATGCGTGGCGTTCCATGGTCGTGGTAACTCTCTACCATCTATGCTTGCGAGCCTGTAAGCCGATTTCCAAGCTGCCGAGATCACTTTAAATGGCCCATGCCAGTTTGGCGCAAGCTTGCTTTCATTGGGATTCTTGTCTGCTGGAAGTGTCTTTTTCAAGACCAATTCTCCAAATGAAAATTTTCTTTCCTTGACCTTCCGATTGTATCCTCTGGCCAACTGCCTTTGGTAAGAAGCTAAGTGGACAGCTGCTGCCTCCCTTTACTCCTCAGCCAAGTCAAGCTCTTTAGCTAGATTGACTTCGTTTTGCCCCTGGTCGAAGAGGTTCGATCTCAGGGTTGGAAGGCTGATCTCGAGAGGGACCATAGCGTCCATTCCATAGGCTAGGGAGAAAGGAGTTGCTGAAGTGGATCGCCTTGGGGTAGTTCTATACGCCCAAAGGACACTCGGTAGTTCCTCTACCCATCTACCTTAAGCTCGATCGAGCCTTTTCTTGAGTCCATCCAGCACCACTTTATTTGATATTTCGGCTTGTCCATTGCTTTGTGGATAGGCTGGAGTCGAATAGTAGTTCCTGAAATTCAACTCCTGGCAGAAGGTTTGGAAGAAATTAGAGTCGAACTGGGTTCCATTGTCCGAGACCAGAGTTCAAAGAACTCCAAATCTCGTAACAATGTTCTTCCACACAAAACTTCTCGTGTCCTGCTCGATGATTGAGGACAGTGCTTCAGCCTCTATCCATTTGGTAAAATAATCAGTGGCCACTATTAGCCACCTCTTATTCCCTGGAGTTCGGTGAAGAGGCCCTACGATGTCCAAACCCCATTGAGCGAAGGGCCACGGGCTGGAAAGTGGATTCAGGTCTTGTGCTGATTGGTACAGAGAGTGTGAAAACTTCTGACACTTTTTACATTTTCGGGTGTAGAACTGAGCATCTTTCTGCATATAGGCCACCAGTAGCCTTAACTGATAGCTCGGTATGCCAACGATCTTCCTCCGATGTGACTTCTACAGATTCCTTCATGAATTTCGTAAAGGAAGTCTTCGACCTTATTTGGGTGGACGCACTGGAGATAAGGTCCGATAAAGGATTTTCTATAGAGCTTTCCATCCAGAGATAACAAAAAACGAACTGCTTTCATCTTGACCATGTGAGCTTCATTTCTGTCTTTAGCAAGCTGATCTTCTTTCAGGTATACCATGACTGGATCCATCCAGTTTGGGCCGAGGTCAGCACATAGAACCTGCCGAGGTGGTTGAAGCTCTACACTTGGTTTTTCTAGTGTCTCCACCTCAACTATTCTTCTCTTTCCAGCCTCTACAGCGGAGGCCAGGTTGGCGAGAGCGTCTGCATGACAATTGGATTCTTTGCCGATCTGCTTGACCTCAGTTTTCTCGAATTGAGAGAGGAGCTGCTTTGTGTGGATCAAGTAGGCTACCATTCTTTCATCACGGGCTTGGTAGTCTCCACTCAGTTGATTCGTCACCAGCTGGGAGTCGCTGAAAACTACTAGCCGACGTGCCTTCAGGATTTTAGCGCTGCCAAGACCCGCAATTAGTGCTTCGTACTCAGCTTCGTTATTTGATGCTTTGAAGTTGAGGGTTAAGGCTTGCTCGATGATGAGGCCCTCTGGAGATTAGAGGACTATGCCAGCGCCAGCGCTTCTGGATGTCGAGGATCCATTAATGAAGACCTTTCATGCTGAATGAAGGAACTACTTCTAAGATCAGTCTCATTCTGTCTCGGTAGCCTCATCATCCTTATTGGCCCTCAGTTCGGTATCGAGTGGTGTCGGTGCCGAACTAGGAGAGGTGAATTCTACAATGAAATCTGCCAAGATTTGGGCTTTGATTGCCGTTCTGGGTTGATATTGGATATTGTATTGGCCTAGTTTGACGGCCCATTTTGAAACTCTTCCAGAGAAGTTCGCCTTTCTGAAAAGGGACTTAAGCGGATGTTCTGCAACAACCACTATTGTGTATGTTTGAAACTAATGAGAGTTTGCGAGAGGCGCTGACGAGCGCTAATGCAATTTTCTCGAGTGGAAGGTACTGGTCTCGGCGTCGAGCAGAATCTTGCTAGTATAGTATATAGGCTGCTGGTGCTTGCCTTCTTCTTTGACAGGTACCAAGCTCACTGCGTGATCCGAGACCGCTAAGTAAAGATAGAGAACTTCACCTTGTGTTGGAGTGGGTAGCAGGGGTGGTGGAGAAAAATAATCCTTGAGCTTTTGCAGGGCTTGATCACACTCTGGAGGCCACTGAAATTTTGAACTCTTTTTCAAAAGTTGGAAGAAAGGGCGGCACTTGTCCGAGGCTCGACTGATGAAGCGATTGAGCGCAGCAGCCATTCCTATGAGCCTTTGAACTTGTTTCGCCGAGGTCGAGCTCTGGATCGTCTAGATTACTAAGATCTGCTCCGGGTTGGCTTTGATCCCTCTTCGGGTGACCAAGCTGCCTAGGAACTTTCCGGAGCCAACACCAAACGCACACTTGGAAGCGTTCAGCTTGAGCTAGAATTCTTTGAGGATGGCGAATGTTTGACGCAGGTCTATCAAGTGGTCCTGTGACCCTTTAGACTTGACGACCATGTCGTCAATATAGACCTCTACTGTTTTCCCGAGCTGGGCTTGAAACATCATCGTTACCAGCTTCTGGTAAGTTGCCCCGGCATTTTTTAACCCAAAGGGCATCACTTTGTAACAGTAGATGCCTCTACGTGTTATGAATGCAGTTTTTTCTTCATCAGACCCGTATATCGAAATTTGATGGTAACCTTGGTAGGCATAGGGGAAACTCATCTTATAATGTCCTGCGGTGGCGTCAATTATCTGGTCGATCTTTGAGAGTGAGAAGTTGTCCTTGGGGCAGGCTTTGTTGAGATTTGTGAAGTCCACGTAGACTCTCCATTTTCCACTCTTCTTTTTAAAAAAATGAAAAAACCCCTTATTTATCTATGTGGGCCCGGACCTACAAAAGATTCGCGCCGCCCCCGTGTCGCTTATCAAATGCTTAAAACAAAAAATAATCCTACTCATGATCATCATGATCATCAAAGCATTGTTAGAACTATTAATTTCACATTACACATGCATTCACAACATTGAGGACAATGTTGAATTTAGGTTTGGGGGTATGAGTTAGAACTTGACATGTGATCATTTGTTCAATTTTCATTTTCGCTTTGCTTAGGTGTTTAGGAGATTTAAAAAAATATTGCTATTGTTTGGTTAGAGGGAAATTTTCGAAGAATTTTTATTGGCTGAAGATATTTACCTCGGGGAAAAGAAAAAAATGGTTCACTATTTCATTTATGGAAAGGGTTTTTGGAAAAGTACTGAATTTTGATCCCTCACTTTTACACAGATTGTATTTGTTTTCGAGGTTTTGAATGTGAAGCTATGAATTCCATTTTTCTTTGATAATTGAAAAATAATTTAAAAATCGACCCTTAGAATGCAGAGCTTCTAGGTTTGAGGGGTGGATACAAGGAAAGGGCTGCCTATTATTGGGGACTGCAAAAAAAAAAAATTTGTTTAAAAGTCTTGAAAAGAATAAAGATTTTGGGACTAATTTGGGTTTTTAGCCTTTTTAACCCGAGCCAGTAAGCCATTAGGGGTATTTACATACTTAGTGCCCTAAAGTCATCTGGCTTGGGAGTCATTGGCCTATTGCTCGATACATGGATTAATTAGAAAGTTTAAGGGACCTAGGCATTACACAGTCACATGTGTGTTTGGGAAAAAAAATGCTCCATTTGAAAGAACAGTAGTGCGAAAGCCGTCATCATTGCCTTAAGAGGAAGACTAGTTTTCTTTGCTAAGTTTAGGCGGCCCATAATAAAGAAAGTTATTTTCACGAAAATTCTTGGTGGATCATTTGATGCTTATTATACATACTTTTCACAGTGCATGATCAATTAGCATGATTTCGAGAATTTCTTACCAAAAGATTGGATTGGTGATCTAAATTTAAGAATTGTCTTTGAAAATTCCAATAACCGAGAATAGTCAGTGTTTATAAATTTTCTCTTGGAAGAAGTTTCCCTGGATTTTGTTAGGTTTTAAGCATTTAAAAAAAAAGAATTTTGTGGGTAAATTCACTGCAAGCCCTCACGAGGCACAACTTGTCCACTAGAGGGAACTTAGGGATTTAAGGGCTTGCTGCATACACTAAATGTAGCCGAGAGTGCCAGAGAAAATCGCATTTTTCTTTTTGTTTTTCTACATTTGTTAGGATAATAAACTACTCCTTTTTCACTTATTTTGCTCGAAGACTAGCAAAAAGCTGGTTTGGGAGTGTGATAAGTCCATAAAATTGTAGTTTTCATGCATCATTTTATGTGACTTTGTGGACTTAATTAGAGTAATTTTCAATTAATTTTATAGAATTTCATAATTTATGCATTTGAGCATTAAAGTTTGAATTTTAGTCAAAATCATCAATCTTGCATGAGTTTTATGAAATCATCATCTTAGTATCACACCAATTAGCTTTTTGATCATCAATTAGCTCATGGAAAATCATCCAGTTTGGTGCATTCATGTGCATGATCTCACTCGGGTCCCATGCATGAAATTTATGAATTTTATACATATTATGGCTGAATTATTCTTTTTATTCTTGTAAGGAATCTTCACTTTTTTTTGGGACCCACCTTGAAAAGAAATGAAGAGAAGGAATTCGTAGAGGATGTCCAAGCCATGCCACTTCAAGATTTTGGGTCCCACGGATGGAGGAGACTTGATGAGAAATAAAAAGGAGAAAATTCCAAGGAAATCCAAGATCTCTTGATGGCTAAGAAATGCAAAGAAGCAAAGAAAGAAAGAAGAAGGAAAAAAATACAAGAAAGTTTCCAACATGCAGTACATGTCCATACAAGGAATGTTCTTAGATTTGCATGCCTCATGTGGGGGCCATCATGTGTTCCAATTTGCATGATTAAATTTGAATCTCAGATTTAGAATTTTTCAAACTAAACGTAGCCTAAGGTATGTGAAGTTGCAAGATGAAAAGGAGATCAAATTTAGGAAGTCTTGTCCAAAAAAAAAAAAAAAAGAATAAGCTAAAATCTCTCTGAAAGTTGTTAAGAAATCCACCTTAGCCTAGCATTTAGGAGAAGAATTTCCAAAAGAGTTGCAAGTCAAGAGAGATTCAAGGACACGGAGTATCACTTAGGCTTGGAAAGCATGAAGAGAAACAACGTTCCAGCAAAGTGATTTTTGGGAAAGTCTTTCTAAAAGTGGGCTATGGTAAAAGGAGAGATAGTTAGATGAGTTTCTTGGTGGCCACTCAAAGAGCTTGATTTAGAAAGACTTGTAGCCAAACAAGGAAGTAAATCACACTTGCAATAACTATAGCATGAAAATAGCAACATGACGATGGAAAGTTTTGTGAGCTTAAGGGCCCGTTTCTTTTCTGGAATTTCTGGAATTCATGTCCGGTGGCTGTCTAGGATTTTCAAATGCTGGATTTCTCAATTGCTACTGAACTTTGTCATTTCTGAATTCTCTGTTTCACTTATGCTTGAATTCCTGGCTGAGAATTCCTGAATTTCCTGAATTCCCTGTTTCATCGCTAAAATGATTTCTGACAAGAATTTTACTCCTGTTTGTTCATATACCAATTTAACCCATCAATATATTTTTGCAACTCAATACGCAAATGTGTTTAATACTAATGATAAGATGTATGACTCAATGTTGGGCCCACTTCCAAAATTCGAGAAACACAAAAAGGAAAAACAAAATCTGCCAACGAGTTGAAATGGAAGACAACTATTTGGTTTGTGCGGTGGGTTAGACTTGAGAGGGACATGATTGGATCAATCCTCAAGAAGTGTCTGAGATTACATTACTTAAACAAAATGAGCTCATTTTTTAATCAAGACCATGCTCAGTAATGTAAACCCAAAAAGGTACTGTGCAGAGAAAAGCACAGTAGCATCTGTTGCAGATCATTCCCATCCTGCAAGCACATAGTGAAATAACATGTCAAATCCGCATGCCATAAGACAATTCTGCGATAGTTGGCCATGCCTATTTCGATATTTAGCTTGCAATGAAAATGGTACATGAGCAGGCACATGTGTACCATCTATTGCACCTATGCACTCCTATTGATAGAACAAACAAGTTATGTATAATAAAAAAAATTGTCAAATACTTATTCATACTTTCTTATAAAAAAAGAAAAAAACTATTAAATAAACTACATTAAAATATGGATAGAATCTAGTATTTGTCCTAATTTGCAATGGAGTTGTGGAATTCTCTGGAACTTGAACATAATCTGGATAGACCTTGCAGATTGCATTTAGTACTTTATGAAAATATCGACTAACAGTGGCACCTGAATGGTTGAACCGATTGGCAATGACCCTGTTAGTAACATTATGGGCCAATGTATGGAGAAACATTGCTAACTGCTCATCTACGGTCATTGCTCGTGTGTTTTCAAGCAATCCCCGTTGCATAAGTGTATCGCGTAATTTCATAAAACACTCGGGAGTCATACGCAAGTTCTCATGACACTGAGGCCCATCACTGGATAGTATCTTCTTTACCCATTCTTCGCCCGACAAATATGAAACACGTCGTTGTTTTCTAAGTCATTCATCTTCTAAGGATAGCCACACTGCAACCAACTGACAACATGCTACCACGGTTGCGACAATAGCAGGTATAAATCGTCTTTTGCGTGATTCTGTTGTAATGCAATACTTATGCATAAATACAATAAAGTGATACAAGATAAAAATGACATTGCAACTATCCAATGACCAAATCACACCGTTTTTTACAGCGGAATCACTAATATCATATTAAATTCAGGTTTGGGGAAGAAATATTACCTTCCATTGAGTGTTAAGCGCAGGAATCTCACTAATAACCACTGACTTTCTTATGTCCAGTCCTGCAAGGGGAAAACAAAAAAATGTTTATTTTTGTTTAGAGAAACACAAAAACCAACCACTAGATAAAAATTAATAGAATTCACATTAGAAACAACAAAACAATCCAATAAAAAGAATACCCCACAATCAGATTCTACAAGAAACAAAGTAGTAGCCACAGAGTAAATCATATTAAAAAACCCACCTCCAAAATCCCTCCACCCACAAAGCCCAGATGGAAAATTCCAATCTTTTGAGTCCCAGAATGCATAAACCAATAAAAGAACCACTTAAAACCACACCTTGTGTACAAATTATGCTTGAGAGATCTTCTTGTCACGCCCCCAAAAGTGATACTGGGGTTATGCGTGAGATTATGGTCAATTTAAAACTTTTCCAACATTAATCAAATGTAACTTGGCCCCAATCGTGTCTCATCTGGATCGAAGACCGCTGTGAGGTGTAGACATTTCCTCAATTACATAAAACAAATAGCGGAAGCTTTAAAACACAAGTGGTATCTTATAGATGTATAGTTTGAGAACACATACTAAATAACCTATTTAAAGTTCAAGTTTAAAACTGTTAACAAGTTATAATTACAAAAATAGGCCACACCAAGACTTGGCCTAATCAAAAGATAAAAGAACCAAAATATAAAACTAGTCCAAAAGGTGGAGGCTCTCGCATACGGGGTCAGTACGGCTATACTATGCCATCCGTATTGTACTCAAGGAAGCCATCAGGCTGATCTGCCTGAACTTCTTCCGTCGTTTATTCCTCCGGGTAGAAGGGCTCGTTACCTATGCACCAAGAGTAGCATCATCAGACACAAAGGTCGGCAAGGAAATAGATATATAATCATCAACGATATGCAGACTAAAGAATATACGAATAAACCATATCATAAGAGATTCATAGCGTTCTGACTGTAAGAAACGCATAGCATAAGAATCATAAGACCAACTAACACACTTCTAACAAATAGGCAAATCACATAGGCTAATCACCACGGGATAGTTCCACTTGACCCTCCTGGCTCAACATGAGAGCTGTGGTAGAGTAAAGCAATAGGCACGGGATGAAACCCGGCAAGCAATCATATGATACCCTTAAAATGAAATAAACAAAACCAAACATCATTCTTCTTTCAGAACGGGCATCTGATGGTGTACATCCATCTAAAACATAAAAAGGTCGTACTGCGCAGACGTTCAATCCAAAGTCCTCACACAATTGGTGACCCAAAAGTGTTGGGCGTTAACAGCTGAGTGATGCCTGACACAAGAATCCTAAACATACAATAGTGAGGGCTAGACTTTCCTGCGTGAGCAATATTCATTAGTCAAAGAGAAACTACCTTCCATCATCAAATCTTACTTAACCATAACAAACTTCTTCATACTTCATAGGTAGTTCTCGACAAGCTTTTACAATCAAAGCCGTCTAGCCTCAACACTTCAATCATACTTCGGAACAAACGAAACATCAAAAGGGATCCTAAGTTCATCTTCTAAGTTCATTATGTGATCCCAAACAAATCAAAACAAACGAAGCTAAAGAACATGGACGTTTCATGTGGAGAGTACCAAATGGTACAATCAGAATCATAAACGATAGACAATCCAATCCTAGGTCATTGTTATTCCCAGAGTCTCGTACAACCCTACTCAGTCAACGAAAGGAATTAGGGTTCACGATACCCAAACAGAACCTCTTCGTGCATAGATATAAGGTGGTATCCCGTTGTCCCATTCCGTTCAAGATTGAAATGAATTGAAACCCGAGAAAACGGAAATAACTACGAGAAATCGTCTGCTCAAAACGTTCCTCGTACATAGTCAAATGAGTCCAAAACGGGGTAACCACAGTTCCACTTAAGTCCAACAAGGATTGGGTGGGAAAATCCTTCAAAAGGAAATTCACAGTTGGGCGGGTCGACCTGGCTCATGCTCGGTTGACCCCATACACAGCAAGCCCGGTCGACCGGGCCAGTGGCCGGTCGACCGGCAGTTGTAAACGAAATGGGGCTACAGTGAACTGATCAGGTTCCAGTGTGGCCGGTCGACCGGGATCCCTAGCCGGGTCGACCGGGTGAACTGCGGAAATAGTGTGCAGGCTCTATTTCTGCACTGAAATGGAGTCTTTCCATTTTCTTTCTTCTTGAACCTGATAACAGTGCATATAGAGATAAAAACCATCTAATTACAATACATAAAATTAACTAATCAAGCCATTAACTTCCAAATCCATTCCATTCAACTAATAGACCATATTATCATGTTTTCAACTGTCTAAAGTATCAAATGAGCAAAGAGGGTCTAAAACATGATTTTCTCAAACAAATCAAGGTAGACAAGCATATCAAACATTAATATAACCATTTACTTGCCTTGGTGATGTGCTAGACTCAAACTCAAGAAGACTTTGGAGACAAATAACTCTAAGAAGCTCCAAAGAGGTGAACCAACTCTCCAAACCCACTTAGCTCCTACAAATGCATGCCAAAGGTCAAGGTGGGTCTCCCTAAACCATTTCTAACCAAGAAGGAAGAAGGTGTGATGGTTTCCAAGCTTTAAAAGCTTACCTTTAAATAGATTGTAAGTGAGACACTTAGAAAAGTGTATAGTTGTGTTCTTGGAGACTTGAGGAAGATGATGAGTGGCTTGGATTCTTCGCCGGAGTTCCGATGCTCGTCGACGGAGAAGAAGAAGATGGAAGAAAGGAAGAGAAGAAGATGAGTCGGCTACTGTTGTGGTTGTTGAGTGGAGTGAATGAAATGAATGAAAGAGATAAAGGTAATAAAGATGGGTTGTTGAGATACTTTAAGTAATGGGTCTTGGGCTTGGGCTTTGGGTTGGGTTGATGGGTTAAGTTCCGGGTCGGCCTACATATGCAATCGATGAATTTCGGATCTCTTCGACTCGTCAAATCGAAACGCGACAGAAGACTAAGGTTCATGAAACGACGAAACCTACCCAATGCACCCAACTGACACAAAACTCATAATCTCATAAATTCCCTGAAACCCTACCCAATTAGTAAAACGACTCTCTATCTTGCCCAAACGCGCTCCGAATCGTGCGAAACTTCGCACGCGAGATTCGACGTTAAACCCGACCACCTAGACTCTAAACACACTTACTAACTAATCAAATAATTAATTATAATTAATAGGCCATTAGGGGACGGGATGTTACACTTCTCATGCTGTTATCTTTTTTTATGTTATAGCGCTTTGGTTGATTAGAATTACATGCGAGAAAGCAATCTAAAAGACATCGCAAGATGTTAGAAAAAACAAGGAGGATTTGGATGTGCCCCAAATCCAAAGGCCGCAAATGACATCAGTTGTAGCTTTTCCAGTTCCCAACTTCTCACAAATCTGTTTTGCCAAAAGTAGAAGTACACAGAGAATTGCAATCTGGGCATGCATTGAATCTTTCATAAACAAAACCAAAAACTACATTCATAAAGACAAAAGCCCCAATCATCCATTAGAAATAATAAAAACCCATACACATTTCTTCATAAAAAAAAGGAACTGCAGTTCCGTTTTCCACACAAGAAAAAAAAAGATACAATCACCTTGTCCGATACAATGACCAATTTCAGGTTCGATTTTGGGCGTCTAACTAGTACAACAACTCTAGATTATTTTTCATTGTGAGCGAGATTTGCATCATCACTTCATTTATTTTGGTTGGGTTGACAATTGTGTGGAGTGTCTCTATTCCCACCTCCTCCCATGCCATGTCTGCAACCTCTTAATTGGCATCTAGCCTCTAGATGAGATTGGAAGACTAGCATTACAAACCCAAATCAGAAAACCCCAAAGGGGATCCAATGGCCTCAAAGACAATGACAACCATCCTCACATAATCAATATTCAAACGCGCGTCCACAGTCCCAAACAAATCCAGGTGAAAGCAACCTCATTGATGAACCAACAAAAGAAGAAAGACCATGTCATCAACACAACAACTAAAATCCCGCAATGGGTATTAAAAAAATCAAATCTTTAACATAAAAAAAAGCATCCAATCAACAAAAAAAGCAAAAATATCACGAGAAAAAAATAGACTGCCTATCATATTCAAGTTGCAATAGGGTAAAAGACAAACAATGAAGTCCAAAAGGAAAACAATTGAAATAGAAACAAAGGAATAGAAATAGTAAAGAGAGGAGAAGAGAAACGGAGAGAAGCACCTCTTCCTAGAGATTTTTGGAGATTGAATGGAGCAGGAAAAAACCAAACCAGATAATAGCCTCAGATTCTTTCGACAATGAAACTCAACTCAAAATGGAGAATGATGACAGTGAAGAAGAGTTTCAGTATAGAGAGAAGGAAATAGTTTCCATCACTGTCATCGTTCTTCATTTTCATCTCCAAAGTCCAAACCCTCCAAAAAGAAATACCAAAATAGCAAGAGAAAAGTGGGGGAAAAATCACAGGAACCATCTTAAAAGGTGTAGAAGAAGAAGAAACCGACCTTCTTTCTCCTTGCCGTGGCCGGAAAACCAAGATCGATTACGACCGTTGAGTGCCGGAGGAACGTTGCAAGCTCTCCCGGAATTCCTACGAGGGTGGGTTTTTGGAATGCCCGTTGGAGAAGTGGGTTCTTGAAATGCCCCCTTTTTGGCATTTGTGAATGCCAGGATTTCTAAATGCCCAGAATTCCTCTTAAGAAACTGTGAATTTCTGACAGGAATTCTGGAATTCCCAGACAACCGAAATTCCTGTCAGGAATTCCTGAAAAGAAACAGGGCCTAAGGGAATCAAATTCTATATATATATATATATATTGGACGTCCATAGCCTTAAGGGTGCATCTCTCTTTCAGCCCTCTCTTCTTTTCTTTACCTTTTCTCTCTTAGGAAAAAAAAACAGAGAAAAATCTGTAGGTATTCCAGATTAGAAGAGTGTGAAAGAAAATTATAATTGCCATGAAGTTTTCAATGAAAATCACATCTTTTGCAATGGAGGAGTAGATTCTTTTGGATCGAAGCACAAAGTGAAGTTAAGTGATTTTATTTCGTTCTATGTCTTTAATTTGATTTTTATGTCCCTACGATGCATGTTTAATAGAAGAATAGATCTACTTTCGCGCCACAGGCAAACCTTCGCTTTATATTTTAAATAAATTTATTTTTGATCAGTTAATCTTGTTTTGATAAAATATACTTAGGTTTATATGCCTTTGATCTTTTATGCTTAATTTGTTAACCGACGCTCAAAGTAATTTTTATGAAGTGATGGGGATCTTGGGTTCCTTTGCTTAAGAATTGATATTTAAAAAGAATATCTTCCGGATCAAAAACATTGAGTTGTTATTGATTTGAGTTATTTGCAAGACAAAAGACTAAATTAAAGTATGTGGATTGAGAATTGGAATTAATTAATGGACTCTTTGTTGCTCCGATCTACCTTTATCATTATTGTTATCCATACATCTTGCATAGTAGCTTTATCTCTCATTCAAATCTTGATTTATTTTTATTTTCATTATAAAAAAATCATATTTTAATAAAAAAAAATATTTTAGTAGTGCTCCTTGTGGGACTCGACTTGTACTTGCCACTGTCTCAAAAAGACAGTCGTGCACTTGCAGTGTTAAAAGATTGAATTTAAATTCACATCAAAACTCTTGATTATCTTTTCTGATGACAATGCGTATTATTGACCCTGTCTTTTGACTATCTTATCTATGCTTTTTCCTGGGGGAGTGATAATGTGCTGAATGCTTTTGCATTATCTACTTGTTGTTTCTATGCTGTAATCAAAACTATTCTTTTATTTCTATGATGATACACTTGATCTACTGAACAGGGGTTTGCAGGGATTTACAGATCAAGACAGTTTCGTACAGATTTGGAGAAGATTTTGTCCGGATATGTTTTAATGTTAGAACATGGGTAGGATTTTCTGTAACTAGGAGTTTTATCAATGAATTACCAAAGGGGGAGATTTTAAGGTTTTATGAGAGTTGACTAATTCATTGGTTAATGGACAAAACTGTGTTTCTTAAAGATGTAATCCTTTTAAGAATAAACTACCCAAGTTTGTCAGCAAAGAATTTCAGTCGTATTGGGAACTGACTGTGTTCGCTCGAGCGATGTCCCATCCGCTCGAGCGACTTCACAAAAGCTCCTATGCTCAAGCTTTCTCTCTCTTCTCTCGAGCCATGTTTGTCCTGACAGTGTTCGCTCGAGCAATGCTTCATCCGCTCGAGCGAACCCATCACAGAAGCTTCTTCGCTCAAGCCTTCTTCTCTCTTCGCTCGAGCAAACTTATTTCTGAATTGAACGCTTGAGACAGAGATGCGTTCACTTGAGCGAGCTCCCTGTCCGCTAGAGCGAACTTGGGCGAGTTACATGAAAGTCCTTGGGATCCTAACCCTAGAGGGGGGGTGAATAGGGTGAGCTACAATTGTGACCAATTTAGACCAATTTTAATTTCTAAAACAAAACTAGTCACATGTGATGATAAACAAACAAAATGCGGAAGCTAATAAATAATCACCACAAATGCAAGCACCACAACACCAAGGTTTATAGTGGTTCGGCCTCAATGCCTACGTCCACTACCGGCTTGTGATCCAATCACCCCACCGAATTTTCACTATGTATGCTTTTTACTAGGCTAAGCAATAACCCTTACAATGTTGTTTTTCTAGGCTAAACAACAACCTCTCAATGTGCTTTTATAGGCTAAGCAATAACCTTTACAAAATGCTTTTCTTAGGCTAAGCAATAACCTTTACAAGATGCTTTTCTTAGGCTAAGCAATAACCTTTACAAGAGATGATTTCTCTAAGAAAGTGTCTTCACAAAAGATCACTCTAAGAGATACAATTTGAGCACAATTGAATTGCCTCTACATAGGCTAATATGAAAGTGTAATTCAAATTACAAACATACACTAAATGAGTTAAAGTGTGTGCACAAGTGTATGAATGCTTTTCTTCAATCAAATTCAACAATGAAGCTCTTAAATGAATGCATGATGCATTTTAAAATCAAAGCTTAGAAAATGATGATTGAAGATAAAACTAATCACATGAAAGATTTACACAACTTAAAGAAATGATCTAAAACATGTTGTATGAATATAAAAGTCTAAGAACACATGTGATTAGAATGAGAGAGTTTGCAAACCAAACTAATATTCCAAAGATGATAATGAGTTTGCTAAACATCTCTAGAAATCATGCATAAGTGAAAAACAAAGATTTAAGCATGCATGGATTTCATTTTAATGGAAATCAAAATACAAGTAAAGTGTACCTTTTGAAAACTCAAGCATTTGATTTCCAAATGGCCCTCTAGCCTTTCCAACTTCTTCCCCTTTCTTTGGCTCCAAAATGCTCTCAAAAGTTCATGTATCAAGCCTTGAAAAAGGTTGGAAATGAATGGACTTTATAGCCAAAAAATGTCCAACGGCTAGTCCTCGGTCGACCATGAAACAGGCCTCGGTCGACCATGAACACACAACGGTCAAAAAAGTGACCGTTTGAAAAACTGCTTTTAGCGGCGGACACAGAAACCGCCGGTAAAAGTGGTTTTTCCGCCGCTAAAGGTCCTGTTTTCCCAAAAATGTATTTTTTAAAATAATTTTGGTTGGGAATTTTTGGGCCATTAAATCAAGCTTGAAAACATGTTTTAAATCATTCTAAGGGTTTTTAAAACATGAACCACACAAAGCCTAAAAAGATTTGAAAACTTTAGAATTAAAGGCTAGCTTGATTTCTTAAAATTCTTTTCTAAAAACCAATGCATCCAAGATTGAAAACAAAACATGCATAAATCAAAACTTTTACAACTCTTAAAAACCATGCATGTATAAAACAAGATTTCAAGATTTCTTTAAATCAAAGCAAGTGAGTAAATCAAATGATGCTTAAATGATTATGCATCCATCAAATTGCAATCTACAAAATTCCTAACAATCTCCCCCTTTGCAATTTGATGGCAACACACTCACCACTGAAAAAACACACTTAGTCTTTAGCTCCCCCTCAGCTGGACAAGTCTTGAAATCTTCTTGGATGCTCCTCCTCTTAGCTTGGGCTCTTGGGCTCTTTTCTTCAATCTTCATGATGCTTGGTGCTTGATCATTCTTCAATCTTTCTTTCTTTATGGCCAAGCATCTTCTTTAGCTCCAAGCTTTCTTTCTTCTAGTTGCTCTCCCCCTTTGACCATGCCTCTCTCTTCCTTTGGCAAGATATGCATTCTCTCCCCTTGTAGAAGATCATACACAACTCTCCCCTTAGGAAACTTGGATATTCTCTTTACCCTTTTGAGAACTTGCATATTTTCTCCCCCTTTGCCATTAAATTGCAAAGGTACCTACACACATGAAACAAGGAAAATACCTTTAGTAGCACCTGTTAACAAAAGAAATCGAAAATGATAATCATAACAGGTGATCATGTATGGTAGTAGTCTCTGAGGGTCTAAAGGCAATCCAAGGGTCAATTTGATCAACACTAATACTTCCTATGAAGGTTTACACTCCCCCTCAATCCATTCTCTTCTTTTGTCAAACTTTTGACAAGATATAACTATTTGGTTCAAGAAGTAGATGGTTTAACCAAATGTGGGTCAACTTCAAGGAAAGGATTAGATTCATTTAACTATAAAGCTCATATGATCAAATTACCAAAAGAGAGCAAGGTCTAATGGGAAAAGCAATCATAGATATCAATTGGAAAAACAAAGAATACCAATTGAGATTTAAGGATATGACTATTAAATCAATCACTCTAAAAAGGATTTAAAACTATAACTATTAGGAAAAATCCAAATTAGAGCTATCCATGATAAAATGGGGTTTATTAATCATAGCATCAAATAATCTAACTATGGAAAGCATATGCTATGAAGGTTTTGAAAATCATTTCATTCAATCAATAAATATGACTTATCATGTGCAAGATGAGTGAAATGAAATTCAAGCATGAAGCCAACCTCAACTAATAACCAACCCATATTATGAACACATAAACATGGTGGTCATGAGATATACCTATATGAGCAAAAGAGGTGGCAACATGAACATTATGATGCTAATGGAACAAATATATAACTATCAAGCTCAATCCAATGCACACAAGATCTATCACATACACAAGAAATCAAATCAATCTTAAATTATACCAAATGAAACCAATTGAATTTGACAACATGTTAAAGAACAAGGATGTGACAAACACAAAATTCCAACAAGCATCATAAATGCATATTCATCACTTTTAAAGATATAACTAATAAGCACAGTGATGAACAAGGTAAATTGCAATGCAAAATTATATAACTTGGTAAAGCATGCAATTTCCAAAGTGTCAAAATCATATGAATTCAACATCTAAGATATCCATCAAACATATAGAAATATGAGGAATAGATTTCAAAGAGTTTCATATGATCAAGAACACTACTATGAAGTTGAAACATGTATAAGGATAATACCAAGAGAATCTACATGAGTCAACATCATAACCATCCAAAAAGATATGACTATAAGGCATAGAGGATGGATTTGGGTTCTAGTATGGTTTCTACAAATATAATAAATAACACAACCATACATGGAACCAATAGTCATTTGCATATAAAAAGAGTAACTAAATAAGCAAAGATGCAAACAACATACATTTCCATTTCTAAGATAATGAAACCAAAAGAAAAAGGAAATGAAAACATGGAACATGCTTTGATGAATATGACTAATGAAGTTAAAGAGCATTTCCAATCATACAATCTTCAAATCATTTCAATAAACAAAATCCAACAATAAGCATGAAAGAATAACTATGAAGAACAATTTTCAACATTGTATTTTAAAAGATATAACTTAATTGAAATACATACAAGTTGATTTTACAAAACAATGATTTCCATATAAAAGTATAACTTAGAAGTCCATGGAAAAACTTGAATTGATTCAAATCATTTGTTCAAAAAATCTTACTAAGACATCTACACAAATGATTCAACAACAATTGATCATGAAAAATCTAGCTATGAAAGCTTTTGAAATCACAATCAATTGATCATGTAGAAATACAATGCAAAACATAAAACTAAATGAGTGCAAAAAGCAAATCAAACATGATGAAATTATAATCAAAAGATTTTGAAAACCATGATATGTAACTTAGAATGATGCATGAAAACAAAATCAATTGACCACAAATAAACATTGCATTATAAGAAATGTAACTAAGAAAGAACAAAATGCAAATGTAACATGACCAACAAAGAGATTTAACTATTAAAGAATAGGTTGGTCAAGGAGGTTCAAGGCCTTAAGGTTTGTCTAGGTAAGTAACTTTAGGAATCCACCTAAGGTCTTGAGAGGGTTGAACTTTGAGATCTATTTTGGACTTCTCACCAACTAAAGGAGATTTGACTTGATAAATTTTCAATTTAAACTTATCACCATGATATTTAGATTTAACTAAATTTAGCTTAGATTGGTGATTAGTCTTTTGAAGTTGGTGAGTTTGTTTCTTTGGGGATTGTTTCTCTTTTCTTTTCTTCTTATTTTCTCCCTTTACTTGACTTTTGAATTTTAGATTTAACTTAGCAACTTTCTTCAAAAGTTCTTTCATGGGTTGATATAAGGGAGATAGGTTGAGAAGCTTTTTGTTCATAGATTCTTTCAAGCTTGGTTTAACTTGTTTAAACTTTTTAGAATCTATCTTAGGAGACTCCTTGTTAATTGGTTTAACTTGTTTAAGCTTTATGGAGTCTTCCTTGGTTTTTAGTGTCTTACCCTTCAAGTTTGATTTTACTTTCTTTGGTTCAAAGATGGGATTAGACACATTGCTTCTTCTTAGTTTGCACTCAAACCTAAAGTGTCCTTCAATGCCACAATAAATACATTTTGTTTTGGGCAAAGGAGAAAGAGTGCTAGAGAAAGAGGACTCACCTTTCACAAAAGTGTTGGTGAATTTAGGGTCATGTGACATATTCCTATTGAATCCAAGACCCGTCCTATCTCCATGAGGTTTACCAAATTTAAATAATTTTTCAAGTCTTTCTTCACTTTGGGTAAACTTGCACTCATACTTTTGTTTATATCCTTCAAGTTGAGTGACTTTGGTTATAAGGATTGAATTTTCATGTTTGACTTTTGTAAGTTCATTTTCAATTCCCTTAAAATTGTTTAGCTCTTCATAGGCAAGTTTTAACTTAGATTTAAGCTCATTAACAACATTAGATCCAAGTTCTAAAGTTTTTAAATTACTTTGAGCATTAGACAAATTTTCATTGGAAATTGTCAACTTGGATTTTAAATAGTTAATGTTTTCATCTTGTCTTTTAATTGTATCTCTTAGGTTCAAATTTTCATTTTTAAGCTCATTACAATTTATCTTAATCTCATTTAATTCATCTTGAGCATTAGATAAATTTTCCTTAGAGATAGTCAATTTAGATTCAAGATTGTTAAAGTCTTTATCTTGCCTTTTTATTTGATCTCTTAGTTTTAAATTTTCCTTATTGACATCATCATAACCCATCTTTAATTCTCTTAGTTCATCTTGAGTATTATATAGGTTATTCAAAGAGATCATGAACTTAGATTCTACACAATTTATAAATTCACCTTTTTCTCTAAGTTCATTTTTAGAAGAGTCTAATTCTTGGTTTAGCCTTTTAGATTCTTCTTTTAATCTTTTATTTTTCTTGGAAACCTCTAAGGACCATGTGTACAATTCCTCATAGGCTTCAAGTTCATCAAATTCTTCTTCTTTTAATTCAAGTTGAGATTCTTTAATTTCAATGTTTGAATCTCCATAAGATGGAAGAATGAGGGGTCTAGAAGAATCTACAAGGTCTAGCATAGTGGAGTCCGTTCTAATGATTTTCATAAAAACACAACTCTAGGGTTTTAACTCTAGGTTTTTACACCTAATCAAGGGTTCCAAACACTTGATCCTAAAAGATAGAGCACGAGGCTCTGATACCAATTGAAAATCCTTGGGATCCTAACCCTAGAGGGGGGGGTGAATAGGGTGAGCTACAATTGTGACCAATTTAGACCAATTTTAATTTCTAAAACAAAACTAGTCACATGTGATGATAAACAAACAAAATGCGGAAGCTAATAAATAATCACCACAAATGCAAGCACCACAACACCAAGGTTTATAGTGGTTCGGCCTCAATGCCTACGTCCACTACCGGCTTGTGATCCAATCACCCCACCGGATTTTCACTATGTATGCTTTTTACTAGGCTAAGCAATAACCCTTACAATGTTGTTTTTCTAGGCTAAACAACAACCTCTCAATGTGCTTTTATAGGCTAAGCAATAACCTTTACAAAATGCTTTTCTTAGGCTAAGCAATAACCTTTACAAGATGCTTTTCTTAGGCTAAGCAATAACCTTTACAAGATGCTTTTCTTAGGCTAAGCAATAACCTTTACAAGAGATGATTTCTCTAAGAAAGTGTCTTCACAAAAGATCACTCTAAGAGATACAATTTGAGCACAATTGAATTGCCTCTACATAGGCTAATATGAAAGTGTAATTCAAATTACAAACATACACTAAATGAGTTAAAGTGTGTGCACAAGTGTATGAATGCTTTTCTTCAATCAAATTCAACAATGAAGCTCTTAAATGAATGCATGATGCATTTTAAAATCAAAGCTTAGAAAATGATGATTGAAGATAAAACTAATCACATGAAAGATTTACACAACTTAAAGAAATGATCTAAAACATGTTGTATGAATATAAAAGTCTAAGAACACATGTGATTAGAATGAGAGAGTTTGCAAACCAAACTAATATTCCAAAGATGATAATGAGTTTGCTAAACATCTCTAGAAATCATGCATAAGTGAAAAACAAAGATTTAAGCATGCATGGATTTCATTTTAATGGAAATCAAAATACAAGTAAAGTGTACCTTTTGAAAACTCAAGCATTTGATTTCCAAATGGCCCTCTAGCCTTTCCGACTTCTTCCCATTTCTTTGGCTCCAAAATGCTCTCAAAAGTTCATGTATCAAGCCTTGAAAAAGGTTGGAAATGAATGGACTTTATAGCCAAAAAATGTCCAACGGCTAGTCCTCGGTCGACCATGAAACAGGCCTCGGTCGACCATGAACACACAACGGTCAAAAAAGTGACCGTTTGAAAAACTTCTTTTAGCGGCGGACACAAAAACCGCCGGTAAAAGTGGTTTTTCCGCCGCTAAAGGTCCTGTTTTCCCAAAAATGTATTTTTTAAAATAATTTTGGTTGGGAATTTTTGGGCCATTAAATCAAGCTTGAAAACATATTTTAAATCATTCTAAGGGTTTTTAAAACATGAACCACACAAAGCCTAAAAAGATTTGAAAACTTTAGAAACAAAGGCTAGCTTGATTTCTTAAAATTCTTTTCTAAAAACCAATGCATCCAAGATTGAAAACAAAACATGCATAAATCAAAACTTTTACAACTCTTAAAAACCATGCATGTATAAAACAAGATTTCAAGATTTCTTTAAATCAAAGCAAGTGAGTAAATCAAATGATGCTTAAATGATTATGCATCCATCAAATTGCAATCTACAAAATTCCTAACATTACAGTCCATCCGAAAACTCTTTCCTATTTTCTCTCAAGAAGCCAATTTCTATCCTAATCACATCAAAACTCTTGAGGCACAAATCTAGGCTTATATATAGCCTTTCTCTCTCTATTCAAAATCACTTCTCCTCAATACAAAACCCTAAAGAAGATTTTGAGAGATCCATCTTCCCCCAAGGCTTCTAGTTGTTGTGCTGAAGATCAAGCTTTGGTTCAAGTTCCATTCTGAAAATTCTATATGGGGCTACCGAATGGATTACTAGTTCTAATTAACTAATCAATGCAGCGGAAATAAACCAATCAGACAATATAGAACTAGCTATCTACCAATCACACACCACAAGAACGCAGACACAATTTTTAACGTGGAAACCCTATCCAGGGAGAAAAACCACGAACCAGAAATCAAGAGTTCACGAACAGTTACAAGATATACTCACTAGCTCCTTTACCTCAGTCTGTACCTCGACCTAAGGACTGTAGTTATTCTTGCAAAGAATCCACTGACACGATATCCACCGCGCCCCGTTCTCCTTACTTGATCTCCTCGCACCTTGTCAACCAAGATGATCAATCTTCTACAAGAAAAGTAGAAGCAGCAATAACCTTTTAGAGCAGTCCTTCAGAATAGTCTCTCAATGGCTCTAGAGAATAACTCTCTCTAAAATATCTCTGACTCAAATCAATGAGAGTTGTGATGGTGGTGATCTAGGGTTGAGAGAAACACCCTATAAATAGCCCCAAATTCGTGCCTTAGACTTAGTGCTCAAGTAGGACTCAAACTGGGAAACATAGTCTCAAAAGGAAACTAAATCTGATTAGAATAGTAGACTTTCCCATTTTTGCGCACATGTCCGATCGATCGCCCCTGCAGGTCCGATCGATCGGCCTGACATTTAACTGATGCCTTTTTCTGACCGATCGATCGGTCTGAGACTCCGATCGATCGGGCCTGGGGAATTTCGCCCGGTCTTCTTTTTTTCTTCTATTCTTCACTTCAGCTCTTCCGGCGACACAACCACAGTCCATTCTAAAATAAATTAGAAAATACAACTCAATGGACCCAGAGTTTTGTCCAACCCATGAATTAGCCAATAAAAATACTAACACATTCTACTCTCCTGAAGTAGATACATCTTGAAGGCAGCTTCGAGGTGTTCGTTTCAAGCACGGTGAAGGTGTACAGCGAGCAATCCGTAAGATAGTGCAGTCCTTAGGTTGAGTTGCAATTGGGAAAAGGGTTGTGAGTTATTCTTATAACTTTCAGTTTATTAGTGCTTGGTTGTCTGTTGGCCTAGACGATAAAGCCCGTGGTTTTTTTCTCGAATAGGGTTTTCCACATGTGTACATCGCGTGTCCTTCTCATTGTATGGTTTGATTGCTTTTAATCTGATTTAGGATTAATTTAATCACATGTGGATTGATATTTAATAAAGATCTAGTTATTGGGACCTCGCCTATATTTAGGCTGGCTTCTCACCTTGATCAACCATGTTGCTTCTCTTTGGTATCATTACTTGTAATTAAACTAACTTTTGAGCCCAATGCAATCATACACCACTAATAATGTCGCGGAAGAGGGAATGCACTTTCCTTACTCTTGAGAAAAAACCCAAACTGATTTCCTCGCTAACAAGGAAAATTGGCACCAAATGCGGACATTGGTCGTTGGAGGTTGGACTCTTCCATTTATTTTAGTTGAAAATCGGAAAAGGAGAGAAGAAAAGAGGAGATCATGTGCTTAATTATGATGACACAAGAGGAGCTTCATCCATGATTAAAAGTATTCGCTAATACATGACATATTTATGCAGGCATGAATAGGTCTAGGTCCAACTTTGGACTGAAACTAGACCTATAATCAATGGCTAACCTGGGTCATTTTCCAAAAAATTCATAACCTGAGACCAAACCAGCTCACTCCTTGCCATGCATCAAGCCCAAATCTAGTTCCTGCAGGCCCAGAACGACCCATACTATCCAATATGGGCTTCTCAACGGTATACGCATAAGTTCTTTATTTTTTGTTTAGTTGTTTTCTCCTTCACTTCCCTTTCTTTGTTTTAGTTGATATCATTCAGGACTCCTAACCATGTTAGGATTTAAAGTTGGTAGTTTTTATTTTATTTTATTTTTTTTGCCTTTTTTCTTTACTATGGTTATTACTCAAGCAAGCTTTAATATATACAAGGGCAACTCCCCGAGTTTGATCTTTGATCTTTGATCATCCCTGTGGAAAGGGGGATATATAGATGTCTTACCTCTGGATCATAAGTAGATTGTACAAGTTACTAAATGGTTGCTTTTAGTTAGGACTGGGCTAGGGTTTTGTTTTTAAAACAAGGAAGCAATTATACAAGGGAATGTCACTATATATAAATTCTACGTTGGCTTTTACAATAATAATAATAATAATAATAGTAGTAGTGGTGGTGGTAATAATAATAATATTACTATTAATAAAAAATAACTCCTTTACTATATTTTTGCATAAATGGACTACACCAAAAACTACAATTTAGAACGGTTTTAAAACGTTCCAAAATCAATCTTGTATGGTTAAAATCCGTTCCAGTTTAGGGTGTTCCTAATTTGCAGGAACGGGTTTTATCCGTTCCGAAAATAGAAATTAGGAATGGTCTCCATCAATTCTGGAACAGTTTTCATCCATTCCTGAATTTTTACAACCATTAAACTATTTAAAATTTAGTTTTCCCTTTTTGGAACGATTGAAAAAAAAAAACCCATTCCTTTGTAAACTGAAAATGTTCTAAAAAAATTAGCCTAATTTCAAGTTGCAAAGGATTTCATCACTAGACCTACCGGAGATAAAGGGCTTGCCACGCACATCTCTGTCGGAGAGCCTCTGTTTATAGATCCGTTGCAGTCAACACACATCTCCAGAGAAGGAGATGAACTGTTGCCATCCACGCCTGGGAGAAGGAGGCTTTTAGGGTTTTCAATAAAAGGAGTCATTTAGGGTTTTCAGGAAAAAAATGGAACAAAGGCTCTTAGTAACGATTGGAACAAAAATATTGGCAGGCTTTTTAATTTGTAACGGGTGTAATCCGTTTGAAATCACAAACGGCTCAAATCCGCCCCCAATTAACGTACCAAATTGCAGTTTTTGGTGTAGCACAATGGGTAGGGTTAAATAGCTGAACCTTCCTTCCCTGCTCCTATTAGGGGTGGCTTTGATAGTAAATCTTTCATATTTGAGGTGGATAGATATTTCTAGATTTTAAATAGAATTTCCTCACGGCATGTTAGTGTTCTATTTCCATCCACTGTTACTTCATTTTTTTTTTTTTTGATAAAAGGATAATTGTATTAAGGAAGAGAGAAAGATGAATACAAAGAATAACTCCCAGGGGAGGAGAAACCAAAAAGAACACTGTTACTTCATTTTATCTTTAGATGGGGGCGAGGTTATGGTGGACGAGGTGGAGATCAAACGATTTAGGTAGGACCACCCTTGATATGAAATTTCAAGTCAATCTAATGGTCCTAACCCTTTGATATATTCCTCATAAGTTTAGAAATTTTAAATAAAAAATGACTTTTCACACTAGATCTGATGGTCCAACTCATTAGGATTTTGCCAGCTAGTCCTCTTAAAATCCACGCCCAGTAAAACATGCGAAATCCATGATCACGAGGAAAAGCGCGAGGAATCCCCTTGCACTGACTATTGTCAAACGTGCCCTAAGTGTTTGTTACTTTCATTTGAGCCACATGTTTAGAGGTCGGTTCACGTAATTGAAAGAAAAGAGATCGGGGAATAATAAAGATAGATGAAAATGTATTAAATAAAGAAAGATTCATTAAATGAAAAGATAAAAGAGGCTGGTGCCAAATATTTCAAGAAAGGGGATTGTTCCCATTCCTGAGCCCCACCCCGGCAGAATTGGGTAGGCTTCCGATTAGGAACTTGTGTGTGAAGCATGAGTGATCTTGTCGATGGCCCACTTAAAAGAGGAGACTTACAATTGCCCGTGATGATGATTTGAAAAGATGCACAAGTTAGAAATCAATGCCTAAATGCATGATTCAATTAAAAGAGACTTCTCCGTAAATTTCAAACCTATGATATTTGGTGGATAGTGGAAAGAACGAGAGGAAACTATTTTATTTTTTTGGATTTTCTGCATTTTCTATTTTTTTAAAAATTTTAAATGAAATGGCTATAATGGATCTAATTGTCGATGGATGTTGGAGTGAAAGAAATGAACAAGAAGGATAATATTTTGGCGCAAGTAGAATGACCCTTAGAGCGGTCAGCCCATTTGCTTCCACTATCCTAGTCCGAAACGAAAGAAAAAAAAAAAAAGGATTAATCTAAATGGGATGGATGAGGCTTAACACAAGCCCTTAACTTCTCATATTCAAGAGGTACCTTGGTATATATTGTTTGTAGATGATATAGTGTTGGTGGATTAATCGGGAGATGGTATGAATGTAAAACTCAAGAGATGGTGGGAGGCAATAGAACCCAAAGGTTTAAATAAGTAGTATAAAGACAAAATATATGCTTTGGAACTTCAGTGGGCATTTACATAAAACTAAAACTACTATGAGAATTGAAGCTCAAAAGATATCATAAACATATTCATTCCATTACCTTGACTCGATGATTAATTATCAAGGATGGAGAGATCGATGAAGATGTCGAAGATAGGATAAAAGCGGGACGATTGAAGTGAAGACTTGTTTTTTGGACTGCTTTGTGACCAACGAATGCTAACAAGATTGAATAAAAAATTTACAAGATAGTGAATAGACCAATATGATCTATGAAACAAAATGCTGGCCAATCAAGAACCAACATATATACAAAATGGATGTAGCAGAGACGAGAATGTTAAGCTGGATGTGTGGTAAAAATAGGAATGATAAAATTAGAAATGAGTGATTTCGAGAACATTTCGGGTAGCATCTAGGGGATAAAATTAGAGAACCTCATTTGACACTATTTGGGCATGTCTAATGGAGGTTTGCAAAGGTGCCGGTAAATAAAAGTTTGGCTATGTAGATTAATGGGCCAACAAGGGAAAGGAATATGTCGAAGAAGACATGGATGGATGTACTAAAAATAAATCTGAAAAAAACTGCTAGTTATCTAAAGATTTGGCTCAGGATAGATCAAAATTGGAAAAACAGAATTCATGTAACTGACCCCAAAATAGTTGTGACAAGACTTTGATGATGAAAATGATGACGATGATTTCCTCAAACATATGGTTTTTAGAAATTTCAAGGGTTTCCCTGCCCCCACAATTATCCGCTCGGCCCAATGGGAAAGCCACTTGTGAAAATGGCTTGTCTTTCATGATTGAGCTCATATGCCCTATTTCGCATTGACATTTCATTATTCCAATCTTGGGACCGACCAAAAAACCTTTAAGTTATGGACTAAATCCAAGCCAACACCACGAGGGATTATCAAACTATTAGATTTTAATTTTATTATATTAAAAAAGTGGATAATATTATGACTTTGATACCACTTGTTGTGCGCGTGTGTACTGAAGTGTGACTGCAATTGACAATCAATCAAATCACAAAAGAAGAGAGAAAATCATACACGTAGATTTATGTGGTTCGGCATGATTGTTACGTCCACGGGAAAGAAACTATTGTATACGTCCATGAGAAAGAAACTAACTTTCCTTACTCAATCCCACGTGGTTCAGCAATCACCGACACCCACGGGAGAGAGAGCTCTCACATCTCTCACTCAGAGTCTTCAGTTATAGATTACATCATATATATGATCTACACTTTCTTATCGCTAAGAAACCCTTTCTTAGCTCCCAAAGAAGCCTCAATACAATTACCAAAATAACCATGACCCTGAACTAGGTCATTGGCCAACCTAATAAATTGACCATCTAAACCTGGAATATAAGATATAAAGTTAACAATCTCCACCTTCACTAGGATTCTGCATAACTCAAGCCTTAGGAACATCACGTAACATCTTCTCGTACCTTGCGGAATGGTACATCCCTGCACTGTTGGCGCAATCTTTATTCTTCAACACTCTGATATGTTGAACCAGCACCCAAATGATCGACACTTAAATGTGCAACGCTTAACCGTATGACTACAGTGTCGTCAAGTAGTAAAGGACTAAAGAGTCCGGATTATCGATCCCACAAAGAGAGGATGAAACAAGCAATGAATCCAATTAAATGAAAATTGAACTAAAATATAGCTAATGTAACAATTGAAGTGAGAAATTAAAATTATTAAACTATGCATTGTAAACAATTAATTAACAATCTAAAATATGAAATTAATTAGATTTAAGCTAATTTAACAAACTACACTAAACTAGTGGATGAGTGGTTGTGGAAATGGAAGATTTAAGAGAAAGATGTGGTGTGAAATGTGTAGGATTTTAAAACAAGTTGTGAAGTGTAGATCTAACAATCTAGAAGCGAAAATAACAAATCAAATAAAGATTAAAATTAACTACAATAAAAATACGAGATTAGGCAATCCAAAATCCACTAAGTATGTAATTAAAACAACCAATGCATATTCTAATTCAACTTTCAAATCTACAATCCAATTAGCAATATCTTGCCTAATTGGATTGGATGATATAGCAATGAAGATTAAAGTAAAGAAAATAAAAAACTAAGATCATAGATCATAACCTAACTACCCTAACAATTAATCATCAAAATCAAGCTACAAAAGATCAAAGATAAGGGCTCTAGAGCATGCTATGTGAGAGAACTTAATCCAACTACAAAGCATCAATTGAGATTATCAAAGCATCAAGTGTAGAGATAGAGCATGAGAAATGAGAGGGATTAGCACAATTAGATCTAAAATCTACTAATCAATCAAGGCACAAGTAGGGAATTTAAACTAAACCATATATTTAATTGAACCAATCACATTACTTAGCTTCAAAAGGAGAGCCCAATCCAAGAGCTTTATCCACTAAACATCAAGAAAGAGCTCCAAATCTTCGTTAATGATCTTCAATTACACACTCTCTAGATTAGTTATAAAGAATCTCCTAATTACAATCTAAAAAGTAAAAATAAAATTGCAAAAAGACAAACTTGCCAAAAAATCTCTTCTTTCACTCGACATCCATTTGATTGGTTGTAACTTGAAGGCTTTTAATTGGTTCATTTGCTTTCCAAAGGATATGTGTTTTTTTTTGGATTGGCTCATATCCTTTCACATGGATTTGTGCCTATCCATGGCAAGCTTTGATTGGTGGAAAGGTGAGTTGGATGGAATAATTTATAGGTATAAAAAATTATATGCAATTGTTGGGATTTAAACTCATAACCTATTTCATACCAACCCAAGCTCTAACCAATACACCAACCACTCCTTTGTGTTAGAAAACGACTTCTATTATCCTTAAAGTCTTCTCCTCTTATTTTGGAATCCTTCAACACTTCATCAAGATTTCTTCATGTAACTTCTTTATTTGAAATCTCTTCTTGATGCCTTGGGACACTAGCCAGAAGGTTGGGGTAGTTGCGGGGTCCACCTACACAAGAGAAATTACATAAAAATGTGCTACAAATAATCAGATTTATGCAAGATAATTCGATAATATGTTAATGTGATAGAATGATAAAATCTCTGTATAAAGCAAATAATATGCATATGAGATGCTGATAAAATTTGTACTAATAAGGGGTAAAATATGTAATATTTAACACTCATCACCAAACTCTAAGCAAAGTTCATCTTCTCGTCAAACTCTACCTTGAACTTGATGCATAAATCCATTGACGAGTGTAAGTGATGTCAACGTCTTAATCACTAACTATGCAGCCATTAAACTGGCTCAATCACTGTGAAGACCCAATCACCATGAGCATGCAAGAGAAAATGGATCGGGAATCCGAGTCCTGATGACTCCACAATCCTAGAACATAATTTCTACATTCGATCTTGCAAACACCTGCTGACCCTGTTGACGCCATTTGATCTAGTCAAACACCTGTTGACCCCTGCCGACATAATTTGATCCCTCAATCTAGTCAAAACCCTTGTTTGACTACTACTGATATCAACTTGAAATCAGCTCCCGCTTGTTGCTTCTTCATTATTTCGGCTTTGGCAAGATGAACGGCGCCATCACATATCAACCGACAACATGTATCTTTCAAACAAACATCTTCATTTCACTAAACCAGCAACAAAAAGTATATCCACCCCGACGTTGTATCCCGAAAGGCACCCCGATCCGACGTGGTGGTGCAGCTGGACCTCACTTTGAAAGAAACAAAAGAGAGAAGCCAGCCTGAAAGAAGCTACCCGCCTGAAATTTCAACAAAAACCCAGGAGCAGTGGAGAAAGGGGAAAGAGACAAGCCAAGATACCTCCTCAACGATCTGGGTCCAAACTCTCTGCAAATCTCCAAAGCAGCTTCCTCTCTCTCAATCTCATCTCGTTGACACTGCTTCAGCTCTCTCTCTTTCTCCATCAAACAGGTATGTATGCGGTGATCATGCAGTGTTCTTCTTCTTCTTCCTCCTCCTCCTCCTATTTGATCCTTCCTTCCTACCTTTTCAGCTCTTTTTTATTTGGGTTTTCTTTTTTTTGTTTGAGAAATCAACTGTCTTCTTTCAAGATTTGCATGAATATTCTGTTATGGGGTCTTTTTGCTTTCTTGATTCCATTTCCTTATATTCCTTTGATGGTGTAGTGTTCTGATCTATGATATTCATCTGGGTTTGTCTCCTTTTACATTGATTGAGTGAAGATGCTTGAAAACTTTTTTTGGGTTTTTCCTTTTGTAACTGGTGATTGTGCATTTTGGGTGTTTTCAGTTAAGTGTTTCTGAGTTATTGGAACCCAGATCACATGGATGGGGTAATTTGACTGGTTGAGATTTTCATGTACCCCTTTCATGTATGTGTCTGCTTAAGTCTGGAGTCCTGCCAATAGTTGAAAAATAACCCTTCTATAACTACACCGATGAACTCATTTCTACTATATACTGATTTCTAATCATGCAAAGTAAATCTCATTATTCCATTTACCAAAAAAAAAAAAAAACACTTATCAGCCCTTCTTCATATAACTGAGAGACTCCATAGTAAAGATGTCTTAATCTCACCAATGATCAGCACTGGGGCTGGGCCTGAGTAGACTTGTAGAGGGTAATGGCTTGACCCTTCAAGCTGACGCTCAACACCCCAGCTCCCTTTTGCACGTGGTGTAACTTCACAAACATGTCCAATATCACATTTGGTTTTTGAAAAATCCAAATAAAAAAGAGGGAAAAGGTTGTCTTCTTCCCCTGCTCTGCTGCAAGTCTGGACTCAGATCTGGCGAGCCCGGATCCTCTCCGCCTCATTTTCTGCTTGGGTGCAGTATATCACTTCTTTCTCTGTTATTGTGATCTTTTTACTCTTTGGTTTCAGAACCGTGGGTATGAGCTGATGAAGTTGGAACAGTGATGAAGACAATACAAGCATTATCATTTAATTTTATTTCTTTCAAAAACCTTGATTTAGTGTTATTTTACAATCCCAAATAAAAAATCTGGTGATAATTTCCAACTGGTTTTTTTTTTTGCTTATAGAAATTTTTTAAATTACTTGTCTGAATCCTGATTATTTTTATTTAGTAGATTTCTCCCGAGTTCAACTTACTTCAAACAAGCGTGGCCATGTCATCGTCAAATTCTAATTCCAATCAATGGGTGCCAAAGTGCTCATGTGGTGATATGATTTGTTTGACCTCTCATACAACGTCTAATCCAAATAGAAAGTTTTGGAGATGTCCTAATTGGAAAGTAAGTGTTTCATATGCTTGTATTTAGCAATAATGCTATGATGTACTGATTAGAGATAATTTTTGTTGTTTTGTTTTGGGGTTTTTTTTTTTTTTTTTTTTTTGCAGCATGAACATGGTTGTGGAAGCTTCAAATGGAAAGATGAGATTGACAAGGAAAAGAATCTAGCAGCAATGATCGAAGATATGAAAAAGATGATGGATAGGCAGAATGAGATTTTATGGGCAGCAGTTGAAGAGATAAAACATGCATCCGAAGAAAGGAAGAAATCATATAAAGCATTTTGTCTAGTGATGTTTTTGCGTTGTCTTATGAGTGTAATTTGCATGTTGAAAATATTATGTTAAAATATGTCTTTAAGAACTGGAGGAAGGAAGTGTTGAATGGATGTTGTATATGTTGGCAAAATTTAATCCACTGGATGTCAGCCCAATAGTATATATGGTTATCCTCTCATGTTTATTGTTGTCTCTTGATTTATGACATTGTAAGTCACATTGGGTGCTAGTTTTTCTAAATACATTTTACACTACAATATGAATGAACACCTTTTAGACAATCAACACTACAATGAACTCAAAGAACCTTGCTGAGTACCCCTGTTTAGGACAGTTTTTAACCTAGTTCCCGAAGTTTTTTTTTCTCAAATTTGGGGAGTTCCAAGTACATATGATGAACTTAAATTCTGCTAATTTTCAATTAATTACAACCAGGTTTGACATTTTTTCAACCGTCGAATTTTTTAACACGGTTTAGAAAATCTGCACTACCCTTTTTGAGTACCCCTATTTAGGATAGTTTTTAACCCACTTCCCGATGTTTTTTTTCTCAAATTTGGGGAGTTCCAAGAACATATGATGAACTTAAATTCTGCTAATTTTAAGTTAATTACAACCACGTTTGCAATTTTTTCAACCGTCACACTTTTTCAACTCGGTTTAGAAAATCTGAACTACCCTTGCTGAGTACCCCTGTTTAGGACAGTTTTTAACCCACTTCCCGAAGTTTTTTTTTTCTCAAATTTGGGGAGTTCCAAGTACATATGATGAACTTAAATTCTGCTAATTTTCAATTAATTACAACCACGTTTGACATTTTTTCAACCGTCGAATTTTTTAACACGGTTTAGAAAATCTGCACTACCCTTTTTGAGTACCCCTGTTTAGGATAGTTTTTAACCCACTTCCCGATGTTTTTTTCTTTTCCAAATCTGGGGAGTTCCAAGAACATATGATGAACTTAAATTCTACTAATTTTCAGTTAATTACAACCACGTTTGCAATTTTTTCAACCATCGCACTTTTTCAACTCGGTTTAGAAAATCTGCACTACCCATGCTGAGTACCCCTGTTTAGGACAGTTTTTAACCCAGTTCCTGAAGTTTTTTTTTTCTCAAATTTGGGGAGTTCCAAGAACATATGATGAACTTAAATTTTGCTAATTTTCAGTTAATTACAACCACGTTTTCAATTCTTTCAACCGTCGCACTTTTTCAACTCGGTTTAGAATATCTGCAATACCCTTGCTGAGTACCCCTGTTTAGGACAGTTTTTAACCCACTTCCCGAAGTTTTGCTTTCTCAAATTTGGGGAGTCCCAAGACCATATGATGAACTTAAATTCTGCTTATTTTCAGTTAATTACAACCACGTTTGACATTTTTTAAACCGTCGCACTTTTTCAACTCGGTTTAGAAAATCTGCACTACCCTTGCTGAGTACCCCTGTTTAGGACAGTGCTTAACCCACTTTCCGAAGTTTTTTATTTCTCAAATTTGGGGAGTACCAAGAACATATGATGAACTTAAATTCTACTAATTTTCAGTTAATTACAACCACGTTTGCAATTTTTTCAACCGTCGCACTTTTTCAACTCGGTTTAGAATATCTGCAATACCCTTGCTGAGTACCCCTGTTTAGGACAGTTTTTAACCCACTTCCCGAAGTTTTTTTTTTTCAAATTTGGGGAGTTCCAAGACCATATGATGAACTTAAATTATGATAATGTTTAATTAATTACAACCACGTTTGCAATTTTTTCAACCGTCGCACTTTTTCAACTCGGTTTAGAAAATCTGCAATACCCTTGCTGAGTACCCCTGTTTAGGACAGTTTTTAACCCACTTCCCGAAGTTTTTTTTTCTCAAATTTGGGGAGTTCCAAGAACATATGATGAACTTAAATTCTGCTAATTTTCGGTTAATTACAATCATGTTTGACATTTTTTCAACCGTCACACTTTTTCAAGTCGGTTCAGAAAATCTGCACTACCCTTGCTGAGTACCCCTGTTTAGGACAGTTTTTAACCCACTTCCCGAAGTTTTTTTTTTTTCTCAAATTTGGGGAGTTCCAAGAACATATGATGAACTTAAATTCTACTAATTTTCAGTTAATTACAACCACGTTTTCAATTCTTTCAACCGTCGCACTTTTTCAACTCGGTTTAGAATATCTGCAATACCCTTGCTGAGTACCCCTGTTTAGGACAGTTTTTAACCCACTTCCCGAAGTTTTGTTTTCTCAAATTTGGGGAGTTCCAAGACCATATGATGAACTTAAATTCTGCTTATTTTCAGTTAATTACAACCACGTCTGACATTTTTTAAACCGTCGCACTTTTTCAACTCGGTTTAGAAAATCTGCACTACCCTTGCTGAGTACCCCTGTTTAGGACAGTGTTTAACCCACTTCCCGAAGTTTTTTCTTTCTCAAATTTGGGGAGTTCCAAGAACATATGATGAACTTAAATTCTACTAATTTTCAGTTAATTACAACCACGTTTGCAATTTTTTCAACCGTCGCACTTTTTCAACTCGGTTTAGAATATCTGCAATACCCTTGCTGAGTACCCCTGTTTAGGACAGTTTTTAACCCACTTCCCGAAGTTTTTTTTTTTCAAATTTGGGGAGTTCCAAGACCATATGATGAACTTAAATTATGATAATGTTTAATTAATTACAACCACGTTTGCAATTTTTTCAACCGTCGCACTTTTTCAACTCGGTTTAGAAAATCTGCAATACCCTTGCTGAGTACCCCTGTTTAGGACAGTTTTTAACCCACTTCCCGAAGTTTTTTTTTCTCAAATTTGGGGAGTTCCAAGAACATATGATGAACTTAAATTCTGCTAATTTTCGGTTAATTACAACCACGTTTGACATTTTTTCAACCGTCGCACTTTTTCAACTCGGTTTAGAAAATCTGCACTACCCTTGCTGAGTACCCCTGTTTAGGACAGTTTTTAACCCACTTCCCGAAGTTTTTTTTTTCTCAAATTTGGGGAGTTCCAAGAACATATGATGAAATTAAATTTTCTAATTTTTAGTTAATTACAACCACATTTGACATTTTTTCAACCGTCACACTTTTTCAACTCGGTTTAGAAAATCTGCAATACCCTTGCTGAGTACCCCTGTTTAGGACAGTGTTTAACCCACTTCCCGAAGTTTTTTTTTTCTCAAATTTGGGGAGTTCCAAGAACATATGATGAACTTAAATTCTGCTAATTTTTAGTTAATTACAACCACGTTTGCAATTTTTTCAACCATCACAATTTTTCAACTCGGTTTAGAATATCTTCTGAATTCCACAACTCATTTAGACATTCTTTTATGTTTTGTTTTCTTTGTCTGACTTCTTGTTCTAACAAGCTTCTGTATAATTTTTTCTCACCTTCTTTTGTTCATCTACTGTTCTTTCTTTAGCTGTTTTACAAATCAAAATGAACCAACAACCACCACAACATCACACATTTTCACTAAGTCGTAACTCAAATGTACAATTATGAAATTGTTCAAATTTTATAAAATTGAAATTGATATACATAACTCAAATGTATAACATACAATATTTGAACTTAAATACATATTCACCTCTTACAACCTCTTATAAACAACCTTCATCCATTTCATTTCTCTAAAAAAAAAAAAGACTTTCTTTCCACCAAAGCTGCCCCTTCCTCCTGCTATTCACATTCTCTTTCATGATATGTTAATATCCTATGTTCAAGAGCATAAACAAGCACCTTGAAAATGACTGTTGCATGAGCATAAACAAGCACCTTGAAAATGGTTGTTGCATGAGCATACACAAGAACCTGTGGAGCACCTCTTTCATACGTAAGAACCTGTGGAGCACCTCTTTCTTACAATACATTACAAAGCAAACATATCGATTATTTTCCCAAAAAACTAAGAGAAAATTGGGAGTCGTGTGTTCTGATATTAACTCCCTGTAAGTACCGTAGTAATCTGCATAATAAGAATATGGACTTAAAATCAATCCACAACCTAACAATGACCCTCTCTGAAATTCAGAAAGAATTGAAAAGATATTACAAATCAAGAATCATGAAAAGATATTCAAGATAATCTTTAATAATTTAAAATGTTTCTCTTCGACTACACTTGGCAGGTAGCATTATATGCCAAAGACCATCACTTACCCAAGACCAACAGGGGAAAAGAACTCCACCTCCAACACTAACTTCCAGCAAAATAAATTTTCAGAAAGATAACCATATACTCAACCATAAAGATGACAGATTGACATAGGAAAATGAAAAAGGCAGATATTGGAACATGAAAGAAAAATATGTAATGAATGAGAAAGATTCTGTTCTTTTCTTTTTTGCGTTCATCTCCGATCACTTCAAAGAATTAAATTGGCATGACATGAACAAAAACTAAAGGCATGTTTGGTGTTTTGAAGAACTTGGGAATAGGCATGTTTTCCAACCAAAATGAGTAGTTGGTTTGCTTCAGGTCTTGATGCAGGAACTTCAAAAAAAGCAAAGAGGGAGAAGTGATGCCTTCTCCTGTGAATCATCCATTCATTTGAAACAAAAATCCATCCATTTGAAGCAACCATTCATAGTTAATGATACAACAAAACACAGTAAACATTGATACAAAAATCCATTCATTTGAAACAAAAATCCATCCATTTGATGCCTTCTCCTGTGCAAGACCAGTTCTATCTCCATTAAGTTGGAATGCTTTCTCCTATTCAATGTTTCCTTCGTGGAGTCCACACACTGTTGCCTTGGCATCATCCCATCACCATCTCCCTTTCCTCTCATGCTTCTCAAGACTGCAAAGGTATTGTCAACAAATATGAATATTGTCAAGTCACTTGGGACAAGGTACCTGCATTTTTATCATTTGGATCATAAAAACAGTCACAAATGCAGAGTAATGCACAAGAAAACACTGAATAAGCTTTTTACAAAAATTGACATCTAAAATATCATATACAGAATCAGCAAACCTATTATGCAGCAACAGGAAATGAGTTTAAGCCTACAGAAGAAACAGCTGTGCACCATCCCATTTACGAAAAATAAAATTTGAACCATGTAGATCTTCACCAACCATTGATTTTTTTGTTGTGATAGACAAGGAGAGGAAGAAGAAGAAGAAGAAATGAGGGACGGTGAGAAGACTAAGCAACTTCCAAGGAAGCTACCATCCCTTTTCAAAAGTTCAAATCATTGATTCATTTACCTTAATAAATTGGTTTTCAGCACCAACAATTGATTGTTTCAGCTATGAAATGCAAAACCAAAAGGTCTCTTCTATTGGGACAGTTCTTGATTAATCATATCTTATTCCAGAGGGGTCCATTATCCTGATTCCAATTGCTTAGCATATTTTATATGAAAGCAGCCTTCAAGCTGTTTGTTGACCTCATCTCATGATTAGGCAATGAGTGTCTTTCAACTGTGCTATGGTTGTAAACATTCTTTGACATTGTTGAAATCAACAAAGTTTAGCAAAAGCATTCACATTCAAAGAGGTCAATAGATCATTTATTCTGTTAACAGCAAAGGAGAGGTAATTCAGTTGATTTATTCTGTTTACAGCAAAGGAAAAAGAGATTTAAAGCCATATTAAATCAAGAAATAGGTAGGCCAGTTCATCCAAGCCCTCGTTCTGTTTGGAGTCCCACATAATTTGTTCAAGCTTAACTTCTACTGACAAATTGAATGCTGAAACATTTTTAGTAAATTCCATACCCATTAATATCCACATTCGAATACCACGATCAAAATTCCAAATCCAGATCTTCTTAAAGATTCAAATCAAGATCTACCGCTGAAACCTGCATATGTAACAAAAGTATATAAGGCCATATAGAATAAAGTTAAGCACAACATATAGTAAATTGGGGGCATTCTTACGGTTAAATTCAAAGTCTCTTGTGTGATGATCTCGTCTCCATGATTGACCACCGTCGTACCCTGCACATGCACGAAATTGATATCAATTAGACTGTGACTAATTGAATGCTGTGATTATTTGAATTCAAAAATAAATCTCTTAGACTAACCTGGTTTGTCATCTTTTTGCTTCTTTTCCGACACTTCCTAATAATTGTCTCAATCTTAGACTGTCTTCTTTTTTCTGGCGGCGTTTGATTGGATCACACACACGGTTATTGCTCTCTTGCCAAGAAATATTATCATCATGACATGACGTTGATGCTTTATGTACACCTATAGACATATGTTTGCATACAACAACCTCTTTAGAAACATCTAGCTCTTCTTCCACTTCTAGCAACGAGGACATTACCATCTAAGTCTTTTCTTCGGAATCGATGGCCTTATCGATGACCCGATTGAAAATAGTCAACGCTTTGTCATAACGACGCCCTTCAGGCTTCCTCTCCCAATTGTCGTACTTGATCTTGATTTTTGTGTGGCTTCTTCTCACCATTTTACTCCACCTCTCCAAAATGTACATCCCCAGTATATGATAAACCTTCTTCTTAAAAAAAACAACGATCATATGCTTGAAGATAATACCTCTAAACTCAAACAACTGGCAAGTACAATTAGCTTCTCTTGATCCCTCATTAAAATGAACATGGAAAGTAAAAGGTCGGATATTGTTTTCTCCCACTATCACATCTTCCTCCACATCAAATTCTGAGATTTCAACCCCTACCTTAACCGAGGAAATATTGCAACAAATCTTACCGGCAATTTCATTCTGAATCTCCTTAAATTTAGCAAGAGTATACGCCTCTTTAAATTGCCTCTCAAACTCATAAGGGGTCACACATGGAAGGTGTACATTGAAACAACGAGCGTCTTCCTCGGCTTCAAGTTCGACCTTCTTAGACAGAGCATTACCATATTGCTCAACAAACTGCTTCAATGTGGTCTTAGAATTGATATAACCATCAAAAAAAGCATGCATGCTCTCACTACGCTGGGTTGTTGACATCCCTACCCAAAAAATATCTTTCACAAATGCTGGCACCCATCGGTACCCCTCATCATACAATCCAGCTAGCCAGTCATTGTCTTCTAGCTGATATGCCCTAACAAACTTGGCCCAATTCTCTTCAAACTCCTCTTTTTTCATCGAATCATAGACAACATTAAGAAGATGGAATTTAATTGAATTGTAGTCATTATACCCCCTCAATTTTTCAGGAACCTTTTTCAAGATATGCCACAAACACCACCGATGTCGTGCTTTAGGAAATACAATTCCTATCGCATTTTGCATGGCCTTATCCTAGTCGGTGATTATGGCATTAGGAGGACACCCAGACATGCAATCAAGCCAAGACTGAAACAACCATACAAATGTATATATGTCCTCTCGTGATATCAATCCACAACCTAAAAGTACCGACTGTCCATGGTGATTCACACCCACAAAAGGAGCGAAAGGCATATCATATTTGTTAACCAGATAAGTGGTGTCAAACGTGACCACATCACCAAATTCAGCGTATGCTGCTCTACTCCTCGCATCAGCCCAAAAGATGTTCCTTACTCGATGATCCATATCAAGATCAATGACATAAAAAAAGGATCCGTTGTCTTGCTGTATTTTTTTGAAATAGTTTGGCATTGCCTCGGCATCCCCTTCTTTGAGTTCTAAGCGTCTAAGTTTATCCAGGTAATTTCTTGCATCCTTTGCCAACCATGTCAAATTCCCATGCCCCCCTGCCTCTACCAGACATGAGCTAACAGTCTTGTTCAATCGAATTCCCGCTTTGTCATTCAGTTCAAGCTGCCTCTTCACATGTGCTGGGATTACCCGATTACTCTTGTGATATCGAGCTTTATTCGGACTCATATCATGGTTATGTTCTAGAACTAATGAGCTCAAAAGCCATTTCCCGTCCAATTGCAAAGAAAGATTCAACGCTGCTTTGCAATTTGTTTTTGTTTGTGGACGGGGTTTAATTGGGTTGCTTGCACTTGGTTTTGGCTTTCCACCCTTAGTGCAAGCAATTGTAATAAATTTCTTTTTTCCATCCGGTCCTTTTTTTAAGGTTTTTTGGGCGACTTCAAACCCGATCCGCCTGGTATATCTTGCATAATATTCATGTACTTCTTCATTTGAACCAAATGTCATTCCCCTCTGAGGTTCCATTACTACCTCTTCTATGCTTTCGCCTTCCTCCAAGGGCTTCTCCATATCAACACTAATTATTTCCTGACAAGTCGCCCACAATTCATTTTCATTGTCATCTCCATCGAATTCAAGTAATAATTCAGCTTCTTCCATGCTTCTAAAAAAAAAAAAAAGGCATTTAGGTGTTGAGAATAATTCGATAAAAGAAATTCAGGTGTTAAGAAGAACTAGCCCATTCATTTTGTAAGTATAATCTCTAGCATTCAACTATTCTTCTTTTTCATTAGCAACATAACTTGAGCCTACAACCTTGTTGAAAATATGTTTCATTAGCAACAATGATATTCTTTTTCAAACACATCTTACAAAAAGGTCAATAGCCAAAAAAAACAAAAGCTCACACTAAACTTAGAATACGAAATTTTCATCAATGATCAGATAGAGATAATAATGATTTATGATTCTAAATAGTTATGTTGTTTGTTTAAAGACTAGTAGATGATACAAAGTAACATATGGAATACAAGCATTGATGTTTATTAGAAATAAGTGTTCTTTTTATCACAAAAAAGTTTCCATCTTTAAGGACAACATAAATTACAATAATGATGTAGCTCAAAGAATTGTTTTACACTGCCATTATGGAACTCTTCAGTTGTCACAACAACTTAAAATCTATACAGCTGCATACCTTTTTCTCTGTCTTACCAAACTGATGACAGTAGCTGATTAGTTCACAAAAAGCATGGATTTAGGGGGCCACCAAAAAAAAAATTCAAACATGAGATATCTAACATAGATTTCAGTAGGGCTGCCCAACCGGAAATCCGGTCCGGTTTTTGGACCGGAATCCGGTCGGACCGGATTTCCGGTCCTGCTTAAATGAGAGGACCGGACCGGACCACCTATAAGTGGTCCGGACCGGTTTCATTAGTTTTTTTTTTTTCTAAGTTCTTATTTTATTTTTTCATTTTTAGCCCATTTCCTACCTCTTTTTCCAGATGTAAGAAGCCAGATCTTCGATTTCACTATAGTATTTGACTTAGGAATTTTATATACTTAAAGTTTTATATTAAAAAAATTTTAAAAAAAATTATTTATTATTAATCCGGTCCGGTCCGGTCCAGACCGGTTTTTAAAAGGTCCGGACCGGACCGGACCGGATATAACCGGTTTTTCAAAACCGGTCCGGTCCGGTCCGGATTTGTGGTCTAAGACCACAAATCCGGTCCGGTCCGGTCCGGTCTGCGGTCCGGTTTTGTGCAGCCCTAGATTTCAGGAATTCAAGTCACAAATCATCATACCCAAACTTCCTTTAAGTTACACAAGCATTCATGTTCATATCTCAATACTCTATTGTAAAAAACACAATAGGGTCAGCCCCAAAATCCATCATTCTATCAATTGCAATCTACAATACTGAAAAAGTTCAAACAATCAAAGAAAAAAATTGATTTACCCACATACCTATCTGGGTAAACACTCCCTCCAACAGGAGCAACAGCGGTCGAATTGATGGAAGCGCTGCTCTTCCGGCGGCGCTGTATTCTATCAATTCCCGAATGGAACCTCCTCACAAACTTCCCAAGTTTGACATCTACATCTGATAAATACCCAGTGCTCCATTTCGGATACAGATCAAATAGGAACGAAGTAACCTCCTGGTTACTCTCATCAGGATTATCCTGAGTCAATTCAAAATGGGTCTCAGAGAGGAGACTCTGCCAGAGCAAAATGACCAGAAATTTTCATGGTGTAACAGTGCGATTAAAATTTGTGTGGGAGGTACATGAAAGGGGTACATGAAAATTTCAGCCAGTCAAATTACCCCTTCCATGTGATCTGGGTTCCAATAACTCAAAAACACTTAACTGAAAACACCCAAAATGCACAATCGCCAGTTACAAAAGGAAAAACCCAACGTCGGGGTGCCTTTCGGGATACAACGTCGGGGTGGATAGACTTTTTGAACTAGCAAACCCTCTTCAATTTGGTCAAATTTGTCCCATTTGAACTTTTCTTGATGATGTCAGCATGCTGATGTCAATGACTATTGTTGACCAGGTTTGATTTTGTTATCGAGTCAATTCGACCCGAATCTTGCATGAACCTGACTTCTCTTAGGTCTTCTTCTTCACTAGAGAACCTTAATTATGCTACCTATGAGATCCCACCTGCGTGGGTTTGACTGTCTAGCTCGATAGCTTGTTTGTCTCTCAAGGGGCTGAACCAAGCCAAATCCCACATCAGAAATATCTACGTCCTGGCCTTGTGCTTATAAGTCAAACCCCGTCTCAACTCAATACGATACACTTAAAATCCATACGGCCTCGGATCCCATAAGAACTCAGAATTTAAGTGTGCTTGGGCTGGACCAGTACCAGGATGGGTGCCACTTGTGAAGTCCTTGCACGGGCAAGTGGGCCAAATCAGATAATAATATGCTGAGTTGGACGTGGCTGTGAGAATTGGTGTCAGTTCCGATGACGACTCTATTTCCGGTAAGGGGGAGTACTGAGAGATCTCACCTGTCTAGGCTTGCCCATCTTGCTTACTAGATTGCTAGTCTCCCAGGGGGCTTGGACTATGCTAAGTCCTAAATCGAAAATATCCAAGTCTTGACCATACGCTTATAAGTCAAACCCCATCTTAACTCAATGTGACACAATTTAAAGATTATAGCCCAAGATCCCTTAAGAAGTTTCGAAGCTAAGCATGCACAGGTAGAAGCAGTATCATGATGGGTGACCGCCGAGGAAGTCCTCGTGTTTACAGGTGGGCCAAAACAGACAATATCATGGTGAGTTAGGCGAGGCTGTGACACTACAACCACAACCAGACCTAGCCATTCACCGGTTTAGGCGAGTAGGTGGTGAACTACTTCTCTTATCCGTCTTTCAAATCTCAACAACAACCAAGAGGATAAAACCTCTCGTTCTTAAGTTTTTTTGAAATAGGCATGTCTATTGGCCATGCTTCATCCCCTCCAATGGGATCATAGAGGTCCTTGATTTTTGCACCACACTATAGATCTCGTCACCATGAACAAATATGAAATCTGACTCTGGATGCCCCGAATTAGTAAAAATTTTCTATCATCCGATTTTGGTCAACCCCCTATTGACCGTTGAGTTTTTAATCTTTTTCTACAACTACATAAATCTTCTCACAACGAGTCTGTGGGCACAAATAGGTCTCAAAATGGACTTCGGGTGATTCAAATATCATGAAAATAAGTTTTGCGCGTCGATCTCGAAATTCAAGCGATCTAAAACCTTGATGCTCTGAAACATTGAACGGAAGACCCGAGTGTTATCCACCAAGCTTTGATACCATTGTGGCTCTGATATCATTTGTTATGTGCGTTTGTACAAAATCATAAAACACGGCGATCAACAATGAATCAAACCACACACAATGAGAGAGAATCACACGGAGAGATTTACATGATTCGTCAAGATTGCCTACATCCATTGGAAAGAAACTCAACTTTCATTACTTAGTCTCATATGGTTCGGCAATCACCGACACCCATGGAAGAGAAAACTCTCACCTCACTCACTTAGAGTCTAATGTTATAGATTACATCTTATATATAATCTACTTGCTTCGTCTCAAGAAACCCTTTCTTAGCCCCAAAGAAAGCCTCGGTACAATTACCAAAATACCTATGACCCTGAACTCAGTTATTGGCTAACCTAATGAACTAATCCGGCAAACCCGGAATACAAGATATAAGCCCAATAGGTAAAGTTGTTAGGTCAAGTCCAGCTCAAGTCCATGTGGAGCCAAACGATATCCCTGTTATTCCAGACTCGAACCCATAATTTTAAATATTGGCATACAATCCCATATCATATCTTCAAAACTTATCAACAATATCGGTAACATGTATAGGCCTGTCGATTGGATCAATGTGATTCGGACCAGAAAATCTGAGAAATCTATGGAAATCAAGAAAATAGAGAGTATGTGAATTTATATTTTAGATTACTGAAAAACTATGGTAACAATATCATTAAGTGATGTTTTCCCTAGTAGTGATACTATATCTTAATAATAAGAAAAATAGAAAATTTAGTGAGGAAAGTTTTATAGCAAGTCACTTTTATTTTCAAACTGTTTACTATTATATTATTTAAATTAATTTATTTTCCAAAATGTCTCTTAAAATCTTGCTGCAATAGCACAAGATTATAATTACTCGAGAATTATATTTGTAACGAACCATGGTTATAATAACATAGACAACATTGTATGAAAATAATTCTGAGAGTTCCCAATTTAAAATTTGTCTATCAACTACATCCATTTGAAGTATAAAAAAAAAAGAACATTATTTATCTTGCACAGTTGTTTAATTGACATTTGTTTTAAGAAATAAGCATTTTCTTTAAAAGGTTGAAAAAACTTACTTAAAATAGAATAATAAGTCTGTACAAAACCAAATTAAACAACCTTGACCCAAATTAAGACATCCAAGAAAATGATTGAAACAATGCCAACAAAATAGGTTGACAGAGCATTCAGTTAAACTGCTCGATTGCCCTTTTCTCACACGTCCGTCGTCCTCTCGAACTTTATTTAAGAAATTTCAAAGAGGATTTCTATAATTTCTATAATCTCTCTCTCTCTCTCTCTCTCTCTCTCTCTCTCTCTCTCTCTCTCTCTCTCTCTCTCTCTCTCTCTCTCTCTCTCAAGCACGAGCACACGTCTTATTGTTTCAGTATAGGCATTCAAACACGAACAACATGTCGAAAACAGAATCTCCTCTTCAGAATAATGGAACATTCACATCCGAACTCTACCCTGACGTTTGTTACATTAACAAAGTCTCATCTAATGGCATCATCTATTCCAAATTCGAAGAGTACCCTTTAGAATTTTCCTTGCCTCTCTTGTTGTTGCAGGTAACTATTGTCATCATCATAACCAACATTGTCAGATTCATCCTTAAGCCTCTCAAGCAACCTACCTTTGTTTCTCATGTTATTGTAAGTCACCTCATCCTTCTTATTCTTTAATTTTCCTCACAGATTTCTCTGTTTTAGTTGATTTTAACATTGTTAGCCAATCAATTTACTGGTAAGTAAATACTGTAAGGAAGAAAAATTAATGGTATTTGTGATAGCTATTCACCATTGAAGACTACCAAGGCTGATTTTGATAATGTCAACCATAAATTCTTTTCAGGGTGGTTTGTTGGTCGGTCCATCTGGTTTTGGGCGCTCGAAGATTTTCTCAGACAATGTGTTTCCTCAAAGAAGCCTTAATGTTTTGAAAATTGGAACAGTAATTGGAGCCATATACTATGTCTTTATCATTAGTGTAAAACAAGACCCAAAGGTGATGGTGACTACAGGAAGGAAGGCATTGGCAATTGCAATTCTAAGTGTCATTCTCCCTTTAACGCTGACGATATCCATTTTCTCCATGGCTTTGTTCATTACTGACAGTGTTGGGGGAGCAAGGTTCCAAAAATATTTTTATTTAGGGGCATTGTTATCTCTAAGTTCCTTTTCAAATCTAATTCCTATCCTCACCGAGCTCAGACTTCTCAACTCAAAGCTTGGCAGACTTGCAATATCCATATCAATGAACCATAGTATGGTGCAATGCTTGGTCTTTTTTATCTATGGATTGATGAAAAACACTTCAAAAGGCAACGTCTTAGTTACATACACAGTGTCCATGGTTGCACTTACAATCTTCACATTCTGCATTGTTCGGCCATTACTGTTTATGATAATCCACCGCACAGCGGAGGCGGGATCCGTAGACAGCATCTACATCATAGCCATCCTCTTGGGAGTCTTGGTGATTGAATTCATTAATAGCTTAGTTGGTGGTACTGCATTGACCGGGGCTATGATTTTTGGACTAGCCATACCAGAGGGGCCACCGTTGGGTGCAGCACTTGTGAAAAAGTCTGAGACTATGGTACAAATATTTTTCTTACCGCTGGTGTATGCAGCTGTTGGTTTGAAGACAAATGTGTTTGCTATTCGTGACAATTTGAAAAGTTTGATGAACCTACAAGTATTGCTCACTATTGGATACATGGCCAAAATGGCAGGGATCATATCGTCTTGCAGTTATTTTAAGATGCCAATTCGTGATGCCTTTTCGCTTGCCCTCATCATGAACTTTAGTGAGCTCCCACACCTGATGTCACTTGTGAAAGCAAATGAGTATGAGGTGACTTAAACTTACACTTATCTCTCTTACTCTGTCATTTTTATTTTATTTTTATAAAAAGAGGGAATATTTGAAAGTTATTAATTTCTTTTACCCTATCACATGGTCACCATTGTTGGCCAGAGGAAAAGAAATAGCGAGTTGACTTCATCAGAAATTACAAAAATTTATTTGTGAAAGAAAAGAAAAGAAAACATCATACACTCATTTGAGGATTTTTTGTCAAGTCAAAATTTGAGCATTGCCATTAGGGATGACAATGGGTTTTTAAGCTAGACTGCGTTTTTTCAGTTCTATTTCTTTTTGGAGCAATAAATTTACCTTATCAAAAAAAAAAAAAAAAAAGGGTTTGGCAATGGGGCTGGCGGAATCAAGTTTGACACATGAAAAAGTCTAGACACCCCGACTGGGACCCAGGGGAGCCCGGGCTCCCCATCGGGGTGTGTAGCTGGACTCTTGACACAATTGGTATTTGCACAGCCGTTTACTCACCCTGACCCGGGGCAGATTTTATGCCTTTTTGCCCCTCCTCAATTTTTGTTTTCTTTCCAAAGAAGAGAGAATTTTAGCTAACAGTAAGGGTATACTTGGCTTTTTCGTTCTTATGAAAGATGTAAAAGGAACATATTTATCACATCCCCTTTCTTGGAAGAAAATTTATTTATTTTATTCTCAATGCATCCTTAAAAGTAGGCATCCCACATACAACTTCTTGCAAACATAACTTTAAGATAATCCTCTTGAATGGGGGCCACTTAAGAAAAATGAAAGTAATTCCAATGGCAGATCCTCAAAGGCTGATCTCTCAAGTGCAGTCCATTTAAAAGAATATAAACCTTACAAAACAAATGCCTTTTCTCTACGAAGATTTTGACTCAATATGATCTAAGCCCAATGTCAATTGATTTGTATTATTTATAATATATTATTTGAGTGTTTTAAAATATATCAACCGAAAGGTGGGTCACTTGAGTGAAATTTGATGGAGGCCATTTTATCAATAATTTTTATGTTTGATAAGTGGGCTCACTATTGTAGAACTCTTCTGTGATTCATTGGTCTCTCTTCTTTAATTTTCATTGTCTCTATTAAGTAGATACTATTGGTGGCTTTGAAATCATTGTTGGGACACAAAAAAAGGTTGCTCCTTTTCTATCAGAAAGTTCACTCCAATAGGATGTAGGCTTACTAGTAACCAATCTCTGTAAAATATTTATAATTTTATTGTATTTTATCTAAGCATTCTACCCAAAAAAATAAATGTTATATAAGTATATATCTTGAAAGTTATCATTCTGATTGTGACTATTTGAGTGAAGTCATATGAAGGGTGTAGGGAAAAGCCGTTTATCGAATATTTTAGACTTTTCATAAGTGGGCTTACATGGATTCTCGGACGATCGCCTTTGCCCTAGTACAAGAAGATCGTGGCTCTGCCATATTGGGTACACCCAAAACCCAGACCTGTCCCGAACCTAACTGGATTAGTGTATAGAAAACCATACTTAATCTGAACCTTACCCACACACACTACCGAACCCACCCCTAATAGGAGCGGGTCGGGTTATGTCCCAATTTAAACCTGACCCATTGCCATCCCTAATTTCCATGTCTATGGTTCTTTCAAGCAGCTCATTTGCTTTTTCACTTTTTGAATGACTTTGCTACTTCAAAAATCTTTCCTACACAAGCTCTCAAACAGATTCCATAGTACCTATTAGCTCACCAATTATTGATTTTTTGGGGATTGTAATGTATTATTGAAATGACATGGATGACACTAATGAAAGTGTTCAACAAGCTTTCCTTATATTTTAGAAGCTAGTCTAATCATTTAATATCCTTAAGCAATATAAAACAACTAGCTTTTTATGTGCAGCTATTGGGTGAACAATCATACACACATTTGGTGCTATCAATATTGGTGATGACGGCAATTGCGGCACCACTAGTGAAATTCTTCAACCGGCACACAAAGCTATACATGGCTTATGCTCTTAGAACAATCGAACACTCCAAACCCAATGCAGAGCTACGCATAGTAGCATGCATCAGTAGCAAAGAGAACGTACCACCTATGATTGAACTGCTTGAAGCCTCTCATGCGACAAGAGAAAGTCCACTTTTAGTTTGGAACATCAACTTGGTGGAACTTGAAGGTCGTGCTGCCCCAATGTTCATATTCCACAATATTCATAGAAATTCATCATCTTCAATGGCTCCTCACATCAAACAAATCAATGATTCATTTCAAAATTGTGAACGAAGAAATGGAAGATGGTTTTCTATTCGATCCTTCACATCAGTCTCTCCTTGCCAAACTATGTACCAGGACGTCTGCATGCTTGCATTAGACAAGAGAGCATCACTCCTCATCATGCCCTTCTATAAGAGGATGGATGGTAGTGTTGACCATACTTTACGGATTTTGAATTCCAAGATACTTGATGAGGCCCCCTGCTCAGTTGGGATTTTGATAGATCATGGACTCAATTGCAACTCAATCATGACCAATTCTTCATTCTATCACATCTGTGTGATATTTTTAGGTGGTGTCGATGACCATGAGGCACTATCTTACGGTTTCCGCATGTCAGGTCATCGGTGTGTGAGGCTAGATGTGGTGCGTATCCTGTCATCCAATGATGAAAATATGGTTAATAACTATACGAGGCTATTGGACGATGAGTTTATAGACATGTTTAGGATCAAATCTGCAGGAAATGAACGCGTGGCTTATAGAGAGGAGATGGTGAATCATTGTGGGGATACTATTAATGTCATTCGACAGATGAAAAACTTATACAATCTCATGTTAGTTGGACGACGACATGAGACAAACTCAACACCAATCCAAGGGTTATCCCAGTGGTGTGAGAATCCCGAGCTAGGTGTAATCGGTGACTTCCTTGTCTCATCCGATTTCTCTGAAAACAAGGTCCCAGTGTTGGTACTACAACAACAAATCAATGTCGGATTAACATGGTCCCAGTGTCAGCAGCAGCACATTCCACAATTTAATCCAGGCATTGCCATGCCTTTCTGATGATTGGGGATGCAGTTGTACTTTTTAACTAGCAGCTCTCACTCAATGATATCCACTCTCTCTATTCTTTTTTTTTTTCTTTTTCTTTTTCTTTTTCTTTTTTTTTTTTTTTTTTTTTTTTTTTTGTGGCTTTTGGTTTTTTGCTTAAACACTCTCTCTGTTCTTGCATGAGTACCGGTATGTAAGTACACGATCGACTTCAATTGAGAACAGTGACAGGAGCCAGGAATTACTTTTAGAGGGGGCTAACAATCGTCAACTAGCAGCGGCAAAATTAGGATTTTCTAGAGAAATTCTATAATATTTTCATATTTAGGGGGTGTTTGGATAAGTGCAGAATAAAATGTCTACAAATTTGAATATTATAAGATTTCATTATCACAGAATAAAATAGCATCATATTATAATATTCTGTCACTTATGGTGTTTCGCAGTTTCTACGAATTTCAATATACTTATATTGTAATTGTCAGTTTATAAGATTTTCACTAGATGATGGACAAAAACAATAAATGAAGAGAGAAATAGGGATGATAAACCCAAAGGGAACCCACTACCACAACGTGGTTATTATAACAGAGGACCCTATCAAGTGTTAGACATCATGGGTTGAAAATCTCGGCCGATACGATATTTTGATGGGGAGCCGGTATCGGTATCGCCCATTAAAATATTGCCAAAATATCAGAGTCTAACAGCCGATATTTTGAATATATTGGCTGAACCAATATATCAGCGATATATTCACAATATCAGCCGATGAATGTGTCATCTTCTTCCCTAACCATCTTCTTGCAACTTAAAATGAAATGAAATGAAAAAAAAAAAAAAAAAAAAAAAAAAAAAACAATAGCGGTAAGAGAGAGATTGGAGAGGAGGATGAGGAGAGAAACTAACCTGGGCTCCGCCGCCGATACTGGCCAGCCGAACCGCCGCACTGATGGACAAAAACAACAAATGAAAAGAGAAATAGGGATGATAAACCCAAAAGGAACCCACTACCACAACGTAATACATCTAATGGTGATTATAACAGAGAACCCTATCAAGTGTTAGACATCATGGGTTGAAAATCTCGGCCGATACGAACCAGTATATATTTTGATGGGAAACCGGTATCGGTATCGCCCATTAAAATATCACCAAAATATCATAATATAACAGCCGATATTTTGAATATATTGGCCGAACCAATATATCAGCGATATATTCACAATATCAGCCGATGAATGTGTCGTCTTCTTCCCTAACCATCTTCTTGCAACTTAAACTTCAAAAAAAAAAAAAAAAAAAAAAAAAAAAAAGCCAATTGCAGTAAAAGAGAGATTGGAGAGGAGGATGAGGCGAGAAACTAACCTGGGCTCCGCCGCCGATACTGGCCAGCCGAACCGCCGCACCATCCACACGCCTACGGCCCACCTTCTACTTCCCCTGCTCCACTTCCTCTTCTTCTCCTCCCCTCTTTCATCTCCTTTTCTTTTCCCCTCTTCTTTTTCCCCTTGTCTTTCCCTCTTCTGTTTCTGCGTTGGGGGATGGGCAAGTCAACAGGCGCAATTCATGAAAGGGGCCAAACGATAGGGCAAATGCCTTCTTGCCTTTTCTAGAGTTATTACCTACTTACATTCGGGCCAGTTTGGTAACTCTACTAATATAGTCAAGTGAAGTAAAGTTAATTTTGAAGAAAGAATAAAATATAAGTGGGTTATGATGGTATTTTGTTTTTAGTTGTTTGTTATGAATTCTTTTTTATTTTTTGTATGGAAAAGTGGAGTTTTTTTGTATTTTAGTGGATAAAGGTAGTTGCTTTTTGACTTTTTGTATGAAAAAGATAGAGGAAGTTTTGAATAAAATGCATTTGATTCAAAACGCATTTGATGTGACATCTTATCTGAAAAATAGAGGCTTTACTTGACTTTAATTTTATTAGTAAAGTGCCAAACGGGCCCTAATTATGTAACTTTGGGAAATTGCCACCTTATCAATCCCACAATGGGCCCCACCAGCATAAAAATCTAAACTTTTCAAAATGATTCTTCCTTCTTCTATTATGTCCAAACAAAGTTTCACTCTAATTGGTAATTACCCTACCATTAGATTAATCAATTAATCATTTAAAGAAAAAAATCAATCTAATAACAACACATCTCCAAGTAAAATGAGATTCAGATGAGAACCCATGTAAGAGAAGGGCAATTATCTTGAGCAGGTTAGATTTTTGTAGGTGGATCCACAATGAAGACTACAAGACTTTCAAATTATCCTCATTACTTTTTAATTACACCTTATTAAAAGGGTTTAATTATCCGAAGTCTAAACCACTCAAAGGTAAATGCCCCATCTTGTGTGGGCCTTTAAAAAAGTTTACTCAAATAAGAGTTGGACCCAGTGAATTAGTAACTTAATTATAAGACATCTAGAGCAATGATTCAAATCATGTAGCATTATTACCAAATCAATATTTGAGGCCCAACTATGATTCGAGTAAAATTTTTACAAAGCTATTACAAGAGGTGAGTTATTTTTAATAGTTGGGATATTTAATCTTAGATATGCTTACATTAATAGATTTATAAATTATAAGAATGGACACATAGACTATACATTAGAATTTGACATGTAATAAATGATTAATGATTAGATAGCGACACACGATGTCATGACTTAAAGGGACTCATATTTTGATTTATTATAGTTACTAATGCAAATATATATATATATATATATATTTTCCAACATTTTCTAATATTCTGGATTTTTTAGATTTTTTTGAGATTTTTTTTATTAAAAAGAATTCACACCACGATGGACCGATAACTGCGACCGATACTGATAACATATCAGGTTTTTTGCCCGACCTGTACTACGACTGATACCATAATTTTGAACCATGTTAGACATCGATGAGGAATCTATCTATGAAAAATCAATGTAGGGCCCATTTGATGTTAATAGTAATATTAACAAAGCTAATTATAGTAATCACCAAAGGGGCACTAAATAATGAGACTCATTTGATGATGGCAAACTAATAATTACAATTACACGTTTCAATATTGGCAATGAATATGAGACCCACCTAATGTTGGTAATCATAGTGGAAGTGACCTAATGCAACATTTGTAGGACCCACCTAATATTAATAATCAACAAGGAAACTATGTAATTATGACAAGCCATAGTACGAACATAAAATTTATAAATACGGAAGGGCACATCTAATAAAGAGTCATAGTAGGACTCCTATAAAAACCACCAATATTAAAAGTTGTAGTGTACCACCTAGAGGTGAAAATCTGGGCCGGAGGCCCAAGCCCAGCGCGGGCCCGGCACGAAAAAACCGTGCCTGGGCCGTGCTTGGGCACGTTGACTTGGTCAACGGGCCGGCCCGGCCTGGCTTGACAGTCCCGCTGGGCCGTGCTGGGCCAGTGCCCCAGGCCCGTGGGCAGCCCGGCACGGCACAAGGCCCGGCCCACCCCCAACTGCTCTTTTTTTTAAAAATTCCACCCCCCCCCCCCCAACAATTTATTTGATGTATTTTTTCAAAACATCATTAGTGTTATTCTACTTGTTATTTATCTTAATTTCTTTATTTTAATGAAATTGGTCGAAGACCAAGAGTGAAGAGTCTAAGTCTCTAAGATTTAAAGAACTTAAAAAAATTAAAAAAAAACGGGGGGGAGGGAGATATGTGGGCCGCCCACGGGCTGCACGGCCCAGGCCTGACTAGGGCCCGGCCTAGCACAGCACGACCAGAGCCGTGCTGGGCTGACCCCAGAGGCCCTGGGCCAGGCACGGCATAGCCCGCATAATTATCATGGGCCGTGCAGGCCCGGCCCGGGCACGGCGGGGCCGAGCTTCAGTGGGCCGTGCCGTGCAGATTTTCACCTCTAGTACCACCATGGTAGTATTTGCTCAAGGACTTCCGCTCGTGTTTGCAAAAACTCTGGGTAGTTTTCTTAACAAAAGATCCTTTTATACAGCATATACTTGAATATTTTAATATTAAGGTCTTTGTAAGAAAGTGAGATATTGTAGGGTCCTTCTAAGTTATCCAAACACTTAGTTTTTAGGTGTGTAGATTATATTCTAAACTAAGAGATAATATAATAAAATATTTAGAAATATATGGTTTCCAAACTCCCCCTTATTGATTTCTTTTACTTATCATTTAAAAAAATATTTATTTATTTGTTTTGGATTTTTTTTTAATAATATCTAAAGAAAAAACTTAAATTTGAAAATGTCGATTAAGTTTAAAGAAAATTTATCAAAGCTTTGAGAATAATTAAAGTACAAAAGTAGTAGAGCTCACCATAATGAATCCAAACCGATCAAAAAAATCATTTACTCCCTATTTTAGGATAGAGAGTTGTATCTCACTCTAATCAAAATATGGCCTATCCCGGATTAATCACTTGTAAATCAACCCTCCCATAATTAATTTATGAATTGATTCATTACATGTTATTGTTTAATGGGCCACGAGCAGACAAAATAATAAATGTTCAAATATAATTAAAAAAAGATTAAAAAAAGAGAAATCTAAAGACAACTCTACCATGTAAATTAGGATGCACTTTAAGAATATACCCAAGTCGTATGTCTTCATCAGTTTTCCAATTAGTATTCTAAGTCATGGGCATCTATACAATGTAAATGTACATACTTATATGAAATTCAACCCAAATATATATTCATAGGGTCTAATATAAGAAATCATGAAAATGATATGGTGCATATTTCTCTACAGTAGACATGGATATATGAATTCAATCTTTCATAGTAGACTATCAAAAAAAGCCCATGCTAAGCCCGGGCCATAAGAAAAATATATATACAGAAATATTTAACTTCAAATAATTTTTTAGTATTGTTCCTTATTTTCATTCATTTTGAGGATATGGACAGCTGTAAATTAAAAGAAATTAAGAAAAAAAAATATTTTTAATTAAATGACATTTCCGTTACTATTCATTAAATGGCATTGTCATTAAGACAAAAACTAAAATTAAATTAAGAAAAGAAATGATAAAAATAAGCAGAAGATATTATAAATGAATTAAAAGAAGAAGGGAATATCAAGAGGAGATGCACTAAACCATAGAAGGGAGAGCAGAACCATTACATATTTGGAGAAGTGTGGAAGAGTAATGGATGAGTCATTATTGAATAAAATAGAATGAAGTTACATAAATGAATGGTCAAAATCAATTGAATAAATTGAGGCTGATTTCTCAATTGAAATCAGTCTCTTTCATATGTATAAATTTCGTCAAGGTTGTAACTACTTTTTTTTTTAAGGTAAAAAAAATTCTATTTGGTGTAATGGGCAGTGTAAATTAACCGCCAAGCTTAATCCTGGTGATTATAGTATTTATAGGGACCAAATTCTAAATATTAGTTTTTTCAACTGGTTATAAATAGAATTTTATTGCATCAATGGTCATAAATTAAGAAAAAAAAGTTCATAGAATAATGGAATATTTTGTATGAAGTAAAAAACTGGTACAAATTTATGTTGGATTTATCGAAACTAAAGAGGAAGATAATATTCTTTTATGAGGGAGGCTCTCCTCCACTGCAGTGGAGGAGAGCCTCAGCTGGGCTCACGTGGGAGGCAGCCAACTCGTGCGGAATGGCAAGTGGAAAATGAACAGTGTTCCCGCCCAAACAAATCGAGTGAAATGAAAAAAACGCAGTGGAGGCAATCGTTCTCTGCTTCTTCTCTGCTTCTCCACTCGTTCCAATCCTTCCTCTCCACGCGAGCTCTCTCTCTGCAACACTGCTTCCTCTCTCTCTCTCGATCTCTCGCTCTCCCTGCGCTCTTCTCTGCTTCTCCACTCTCTGCGCTCACCCTGCTGCGTCTCTGCAATCGTCTCTCTCTCTGCAATCGTCTCTGGATCACGTGAATGCGATTTCTGATCTTTGTGACAAAAGAAACGCACAGAGGGGGTGGTCACCTGTCACCATCCATCCTCCCAAAATATTCAAACCCATTCACGTTTGAGACTCTGAAATGCAATCTGTGATCCGTCTGACTACTTCTCATCAACGGGATTCTACAGCAGACTGTGCAGTGGCAGCGCTCGGAGACACTGAAATTAGAGGTGTTCACGTCCATGGCGAAAATTTTGAGAAAAACCATATCCAGATTAATGAGTAAGAGATGAGCATTCATGTCTTTTTTCAGTGAACTGTAACAGGTGTACGTATAGTGTTCAGCAAAACAGTTTTTGTTGATTTCGAATTCTGCTTCTTAGAAGCTTGCAGATTGCTAAAGCGCTGCAGAGGCAGTTGGAGGTGCAGCAGAGTTTGCATGAACAGATTAAGGTAAGATCTAATGGCAGGTTCGATTGCGTAACAATTAATAGCTTTCGATATTCATCTGAAGTGATGCTCCTTCCTTGTTTTGCTCTTAATTTAGGTGCAGAGATGCTTGCAGCTCCGAATTGAAGCGCAAGGAAAATATTTGCAGTCAGTATTGAAGAAAGCACAGGAAATGCTTTCTGGGTGTAACATTTCTTCTCTAGGACTTGAAGCTGCAAAAGAAGAACTCTCCGAGTTGGTCTCTTTGGCGAATGCCAATAGCCCCAGTGGCCCCAGTTCTTCGCTTTCTGAATTAACAGAAATGTCGGACTTACAAATGCAGAGACAGGGGATAGGACCGGCAGGGAATTGCTTTCTACCTCACCAACCTCAGCTTACAGATTCCTCAATGGATAGCTGTTTAACATCTTCAGAAAGCTCAGAAAGAAAAGATGAAAAACTGCAGAGCTCACATGTTAATTCAGCATATGACGCTGAGAGGAGTGGAGCTTGCGCTCTTAAACCTATAGAAATCAACTCAAATAACAACAATCTAAGCAAGATCCATTTGAGCAATAGGCCCTCTGGGGGTAAAAGAACTCGCAGAAGCGTCTACTCGGATGACACTGGCACTGAGAAGCAAATTTCCGAGCCTCTCCCTCATCAAGAAAATTTTGATAATCACTTGAAAAGGTTTAGACTTTCTGGGGATATTGATTTAAACAGCCAATATCAAAGCGAAATGGATGTCGGTGGGCAAAAACTGGACCTGAATTGCTGGATTTGAGGGGCTTTAATTAGTTCCTCCAGCGTCTGGATTCTGGGCAATCATCTTCTGATGACACAACAGGTGGCATTGGGCTTTGGATTCTATGGACTTACTTGTCTGAAACTGTTGGTGTTCATATTGTTATATGTGGATAAAAGTACTCTGAAAGTTAAAGAAGGAATACATAATTAGCAAAGAAGAATGAAGTTTCCTATTTCACTGTACTTGATTAGAACATGCATTAATTTATAACAATCCTGCTATCTTGCTGCTTTTTTTCAAAAGGAGGAAAAAAAAAATAGAGTATCTGACTTGCACCTGCTCATGAACCCAGAAACATGAAGTGTTCTGTTAGTGTTATACTCTGTGAAGCACAAGACAACATGGGAGACAAACAAAAGAAAAACCCAAAACCATCTATAGATGGTTTTGACCCTGAAGGGGAAAAATTATTTTTGACTGTCAATTAATCAAGGATGAGGCGGCAACTTTTGCTCTAACCAAGTCCTTTTCAGTACAGAGTACATGGATTAACCACCAATAGAACCAAAACCATCTGGTTTTCTTATGCTCAATGTCTATTAACCACAGATTATGTGGGTATAGATGTTTTCTTGCACCATTGTTTATTTGTTGCCATGGCAGCGGCCCAAGTTCATCAATGCCATCCGCTGGCAGTTGATGATCGCTTAAGATGTAGGATATGTTGAACCATAGGTTCAAAAGCCAAACTAATCAGGTGATCCAGAGACGATTGCAGAGAGAGAGCGATTGCAGAGAGAGAGACGATTGCAGAGACGCAGCAGGGTGAGCGCAGAGAGTGGAGAAGCAGAGAAGAGCGCAGGGAGAGCGAGAGATCGAGAGAGAGAGAGGAAGCAGTGTTGCAGAGAGAGAGCTCGCGTGGAGAGGAAGGATTGGAACGAGTGGAGAAGCAGAGAAGAAGCAGAGAACGATTGCCTCCACTGCGTTTTTTTCATTTCACTCGATTTGTTTGGGCGGGAACACTGTTCATTTTCCACTTGCCATTCCGCACGAGTTGGCTGCCTCCCACGTGAGCCCAGCTGAGGCTCTCCTCCACTGCAGTGGAGGAGAGCCTCCCTCTTCTTTTATTTAAGAAATTGCGACTCCCAGTAATAATAGATTCTAAAAATAGAAAAGTAAAAAGGTTTTTAATAGAATTAAACATAGATGTCTGTCATTTCTCATGTATGAGTTACATCCACACAAATCTGTAGAAAGGAAAAGAAACTCCAAACCCCGGCCCGGGGATATATTGGAATATGTATGTCATTACTAATGTGTGAATTACTGGATTTTGCCTCATTTCTTCATAAAAATGGTGTCAAAAAAGTGATAATTGAAAAAGTAGAACCATATTCCTGAAAACAGTTGGATGGGTGGTGAAATGAATTGAGGTGAGGTAAAGCCTCTATTATCCACATAAGAAAAGACTCGGGTCATATCAAAAGTGTACAAAAATAAAATTTCCTCCTCCTTTTTCAAAAAAAAAAGTCAAAAAGTAACCTCCTTTATTCGGTAAATGGTAAAAAAATCCTCTTCTTACACAAAAAGTCAAAAAGATTCCCTATGAAACCATTAAAAATAAAAGACCATCATAAACCCCTAATATTTTATTTTCTTTAATTTGATGCTTCACCTCACTTTACTTTAATTCACCAACCATCCAAACACGTTAGAAAAGAAAATATTGTTTATTGGTTTCTAAAAGTTATGAAATAATGGAGATCAACTGATACTTTAAAATATCTACCATCAAACTGCATGAATATGTTCTAAAGAGGAAAGAGGAAAAAAAAATCCAAATCACTCAAAATAAATATCTTTTAAGTGCTTTTCCAATAGAAAATCTATTTGGTGTCATTCCTCGTATTGACTTCATCTTTGGAGCAAAACGACAGGTGGTCAAAGATTGCAATTTCATAGTGCAGATTTTATTGAAGTTCTATAGCACGTCACTTCCGGATTGTGGATGCATTTACTATGTTACATAAAATATTTGTTTTCAATATTCAAAAAGAAAATATGCTTTGGTCATGCCTTGGACAACCATTACATACTCTTTATGTGGTTTTTTTTTTTTTTTTTATCATCATTGATGCCTTATTTTGCTCATCAGGAACATAAACTAAAAACTAAAAAAAAAAATCATCAGGAATATAAAAAAAAAAAACATGATTGGGAGGTTTTCTAGCATGTTTGTTTGGAAGAATATGAATATATATATATGGGAGGTGCTCCTATGAGAGATAGGGGTACGGCTCTCACATTTAAGTTGTTGACATTGGATATGAATGTGAGGACCCCCATCTTATCTCTCATATAAGGAGAGAGATATCTTTCATAAGAGCATCTCTCTCACACACACACACATATATATATATAGAGGTTTCAAGTGCATCCATCATTCACCATAGGGTGAGGGACACTTCCATAATTGGACATTTTCAAGTACAAAAGTTATTTTTCAAGGACATAGGGTGAAGTACACATCCTTGTCTTTCATGTGCAAATATGGGAAGTGTCTCTCACCCTATGGTGAGGGATAGATGCACTTGAAACTTTTCCTATATATATATATATATCATTTTGTAATGGAACATTTTTCCTTATATGAGTATGCTATTATTCTCTTTGTGGCCCCTTCATTTTCTTGTGTTGGCCCCTATTTGATAGTTTCAATCACATATGTTCAACCCAATGTCTCCTTGGCGCCTTTACATGAAGGACAATAAGTATGCGAAAGTTTCAACCGAATGTTTTGTTGGCACCTTTGCATGAAGCCCTGTTTCAACTATATGTAATACACACATTGTATTAACAAGCTGGCTCTAGCCTCCTATATTTGTTATCAGGCAGGCTCAGATCTAGGTCGTAGGGTCCATCTCAGACCTGGACCTGAAGTCAGGTCCAGTCCTTCAATCCATTCTTTTTTGGGCGCATCCATTTCCTTTTTCTTGTTCTTCCAGCAGAGAAAAGGTAAGCGTCTAAAAAATTGCAAACCTCATATCATTTGCTAGGCATCCAAAAGGAATTATACCGTCTTGATCCCCCTTGACCTACCTAAAAAGGTCAAGAGCGTTTGGGATGGGGAATTTGAAAACGGCACTTCTTTACCTTAAAGACACCAGAAACGACTTTCACAAACTATCATCCAAGGATAGGATACAGATATCAGCCCTGTATATCAATCAGTGGGGCCACCTCTGAAATACAGACCCCTCAATATCATTGTCACCCTGGTGAAATCAGTCACACGTGAAAAACGTGACCTTGGTCCCTTCTTCTCTTTTTTTTTTAAATAATATGTTTTCCACGTGATCAATCTAATGAGCAGACAAATCATTGTCACTAGGCCAAATAAGTCACATGTGAAATGCATTTGTGCGATGAAGATTCCACGGTAGAGAGAGAAGTTGTTCTATTTTTCCATACAACCCCTTTAATGATCGTTTGGTGCCATACTTTTTTTATCGTGGAAGAGGAAAAAATGAATTGATTTTCTTTTATGGAAAGGATTTTGATTTCCAATGTGAATGGTAGGAACGTAGGATTCCTCTCTACCGTAAAAATGAATATCGACGACAGCAGAATCTTCTCACTGCACAAATGCAACCTTTTTTTTCCCCTTGTTCAAATCACCTGTTTTACATTTACAGGTGAACAATCTGATAAATGGTACCTGTGGGAGAGTGATTCCATAATTGGGTCACACTGATAGTTTTAAAGAGAGATGCCTTCGAGGATCCTGGTTAAATTACACCTAAACTCTAAGCCAACACGATATAATACAAGGTTCTATTTACACAAACGCAGCCCCACCAATAAGAATCAAAGTTTTACAAGGTATGGAAACAATGCTTTAATGCCATGTCCCAATCATGAAATTGTAGGCCTCATCTTGATGAACACACAACGAGAGTATTCCATTCTACGTGGATTTCGGGAGAGAAAAATTGACACTCTTACCCAAACAATAGTAAATGAAAATCCTTGTCCAGGAAAATCAGTTTACGTTTCTTCTTTTCCACAAGAAAAATGTGCACCAAACAAGAAAATAGCGGGGCAGCACAGAAAATTAAAATAATATTACTGTGTCAAATAGTCGCAGTAGGGTTTGTAAATGATAAGCAGAGAAATCTCCGCAGAGGTTCTTGTAATTGTAAGGATAAGGCCAACCGACAATAATTTTGAAATAAGGCCAACAGACAATAATTTTGAAACGCTTATGTAAGCAAAAAAATAATAATAATTAAAAATCAATCAAACAAACAAACTACTTTAAAGCAATGGAACTCTCCCATCCCATTGAGGGGAAAACCATTTCTCTTACTTCAATGGATAAGGATAATGAGATTGACTTGAATTTTTACAGTCATAAGTTTACTTCTCTACTCCACTTTTTTATTTTAACCCAAACATGAGGAAGTAAAAGCCATCACATCGCATGCATCACATAAAATAGCCCGGCTACCATTTGGTATATATAAAAATGATTTCTCCATCGTCATTGCCTTATCTCATCAATCTTGATCCACTAAATGTGTTCTCTACCCAACGAAATATATAAATGATATGTCAATCCAAAACTTTGATTTAGATAGAACAATGACTTCACATTTCAAGTAAAAAATCTAGGATAACCAGCTAAAAATCAGAAAATATGTATAGCAATATCCATGCTAATTTAACAAGGCACAGAATTTTTATTTATTTTTAAATGACTATGAATTATGCAGGTCAAAAGGCAAGAATTCATGGCCATACAAAAATCACAATCTAAAATATTCCTATAATAGGTAATTAATACTGATATGCAGTAACGATGATATTTACAGAAGCCTCCATCAAAAGCAGAAACTCTTCACAATCTCTGCAAATCACAGCTGAATAACCTTCATCAAAATCATATGAACAGAAATTCAAGCAGAGATATTTACATACCACCATGACCAAAACCCAGCACATAGAAAAGAGTACCTGCTTTTTTCGGGCTTTTTTATCTGGTTCCATTCAAGGATAGTTGTAGAAAAGATGCAGTTCTTGAGAGACGCAGGAAATGCCATTACCATCACCATCTTAGTGAAAAGAGAAAATAGGCCAATGCAAAGATATGCTCCAGAAGATGGAAAACCATTGTCACCAAAGCTTTTAGACACCCAAAAGCCACTGATTCTTCCTCGACTATGATCAAACGTCCCTCACTCCCGTGCCCCACACTCCCAAAAGTCAGTAACGGTTGATCGGCTCTGTACGACCCTGCACTGCCAGACGCTCTGAGACGTCGGACAGTGATTTTAGGTTGCATTTTATAAGGGCCTCAACAAAGTAGCATGTCTCATCTTTGGTGTTCCCGTCGGGCACATCCACGACAAATGATTCAATCACCAGCGTCCCAGGCCGTCCATCAATGATCTCTGGATGGAGTGTTAGGATTGACGAGTAGTTCTGCAGAAGTAAAAGAAGGAATGAAACAAGGATTCATGGAATTCAGCTAGCTGAAATTAGATGAGAAGAAACTAATGATCTACCAAACATAACCAACTTCCCAATATATATAACACCTATCTCAGAACACCATCATTTAGGATCAAACCTCATATCGCTGCACATATGACCAAGTGTTGTAATGATGAGGGCATGTATATAATTCCTGCTGTGTCGCCAAAAAAATTAAAGAAAAAGGAAGAAGATGCATACTTCATACATTGATTATGAAGGCAATTTGCGTATATACTGAAGAGAATGAAAACGATAATCCAATGCATTGGCAAAAGCAGGGGTTATGAGATCGTTCATTGGTGGGGAATTATTAGCCATGTAACTTGATATATCTTGTTGTATGTAGCTGTTTATTATCTTGATAGATGGCTCAATTTTTGTTGACCTTTATTTTCATCAATAAAATCTTTCTTGTAGCTTTTCACCCAAAAAAAAGGAAAAAAGAAAGAAAAATTATAACTATCATCATTATTGTCCACCTAGAACACCGTAAACAAATTCAAAAGCAAAATCAAAGTCGAATGAATTCCAAACTGTTTAAAAAATAGAAACAAATGAACAAAAATGTCAACTTGATACAAGTCCCCTTACTCTAAACAAAAGGACAGTTAAAGGAAATTAAATGGATGGACATATAATAAATTACGTTGTCGCAATCAACCAACCTACCACATCCATTTCAAATTGTATTATGCAGACAGATATCATCCAATTCTGGATGCACTTGACTTACATTCACACAACTAATTATCTGTACTAGGAACCAAAGCTGAAGCAAAAGAAGAGACATTCAAACCGGAATCAACAACTTGTGTTTGCTTCTTCCACAAACCTAAGCTAAAATCAATAAAGCTACAGAGACTTTGTGAATTGATGGCCTTAAATACCAGTTTTGCAAAATAATGCTAAATTTAGTTAAATTACAAAAAAACCTGTACTTTACAGCAGAATATTTCAAGGAATAATCCAAAAAATCCAGTTTGTTCCAGAAACCGTCTATTGATTTGGTCGATACAAGAATGTAATCCAAAAACCAAAAACCTACATTCAAACCAAAGACATGAACCATGTCTAAAACAGGAAAATTTCCTGCAGGACAGAAAAACCCATACAAATGTTGGTTGCTTTCAGCACAAGAACATCAAATTCTAGCCTTGAAGGATTTAAGTCAGGTACAGAGAAATATTCAGCTAAATTCAACATAGCACTAAAACACCAAAAGAAAAAAAGCAAGAGATGTTATTCTCAAAAACCAAAATTTGCAACAAATATTACTTTAAGATAAGAGAGTTATTATAAAGTACATGAAGAAGTAGAAACAGGAAGAATTAGGAGGAATGCTATACCCTTAGCCTGTGATCCCCACCAAGGATCTTGACGCGGAGTATATGCTCGTTGTCATCGAGTTGCTCCAATTGCTCGGTGCTTGTTGTCGCCGGAAGCCCCGTTTTCACATTCACTTCTCTAACACTTCCAATCTCAGGGTCTCCCTGGACTATGCATCTGCTCACAAAAGGCTTGTATTTCTGGGGCTGATCGAATCTCCTCACCAAAGACCAGACCTGATAAGGAAGAAGAAGAATAAGAAACAGCAACAGATTAGAAAACAAGGCTTTTCATACAGTCACTTTACAGTTCAATTGAATGATCAATACAATTCATTCCCAAGAATCTGGAAAACGAGAATTTCAGACGAATTATGACTAATTACAAGCGAGTTTCTGAGAAATTCTCATTCGCTTTCCACAAAATCACGCTTTCCAAACTCCTACAAGAACACTTGAAAAGAAAAGGAAAACTCAGATTCTTTATGATCCATGCCAGAATCAGCAAAAACTTCCCAAACTTCCATCGCAGAGCAGAGCGAGAATGAACAATCTCAGATCACTCCAACAAAGCAGGAAACTAAAAAAAGAAACGAAATTTCCAGAAGAATCACAACCGCAACATCAAGCGGAAACCAAATCAAGCTCTAAACCTCCATATCCTTCAAGACCGAGCAGATCCGATCAGATCCGCACCAAAACACCAAATCACTTCCGATCGAGTAGATTTGATCAGATCCGCACCAAAACTCCAAATCACTTCCGATCGAGCAGATCCAAAACCAAACATTTCAATCGTTCCAGATCCAATCAGAACCACTAAAAAAGATTCAAAAAAAAAAAAAAAAAAAGAACTCGATCTAGCATCCAAACAGCAGAAGGAGGAATCAAAATCCTTCAAAAAAAGTCAAAATCAATGTTGATAGATCTGAGAACCGATCTTACAAGAGGAGGAGGAGCTTTGATGTGTTTGACTAGAGTTGAAGAGCACTGGTTTTCTCTAGTGAGATGCTGATGATGCCTCCATATATACTCCATCTCAATCCTAGTATTTCCATTCCCTGTCATCCCGCAATACATCACAAATCTCCTCCTTCTCCTTCTTCTTCTTCTAATATGAAACAAGAATCCAAAACACGGAAAGCAAAAACTCTAGAAAAGGAAATCAAGGAAACTGGTTTCCTGGAAACGACTCAGTTTCCGAATCAGCTCTTCTTGCTTTCTTTGTTAATGGCAGTGGTTTGGAGTGAAAATGCGCAGTCGCGACAAAAGCCTTTATCATGTGCCTCATCCAAATTAAAAAGACAAACAGAGGAAACGGCCTATTTGCTATATTTGCTTCTTTTTTTTTTTCTCTCTCTCTTTTTCTCCTCTGGCGATTCCTGTATTGTGTGTTATCTTGGAGAAAGTTGGGCAAGTGGGATTGGGTTTTGGTGGGTTTTACTGAAATGCCATGGGTTTTTGCGGTTTTGTGGACAGGGGAGTAGGAATCGGTTGCACGAAATCTTGTTTGGAAAGTTTCGAGAGCGTGGAAAATTTCCGAGTTTGGGGTTTGGGGTTTTCACGTGGATGAGGGGAAAATATCTTTGGGATAGATACTATTCTATGGGAATGATTTACCCAAATTAGAAGGCTTATCCGATTGGTGGGAAAAATCGCCGTATGGTCCAACGAGGATGTTCATGGTCTCATGGGTGGGTGAGTCACACTGAGACCCACTTGGAAGGAGGGAAGTGAGAAAGGATTGATCGGTAGGGTTGTAAATGGGATGCTTTCGGGCCAAAATTATACTGGACTTAGTCCCTTTCTAAATAACAATTTCAATTGTGTATCCGGTCTTGATTCGAAACCTATTTTGTTGATTTCAGCCCCGGTTCTATTAAAAAGTTCAAATCCGATTCCGAAAATGGGTCCACCTATATGACTGGAATCTAGTTCTCAAAACGGTCTCAACTTCTCTTCAATTTTTTTTTTCTTAAAGTAAGTATATCATTTAACTTATAACAGTGTATTAAGTCTATTACGTTCAATATTATACAAAAAAAAAAAAGGTCTAAAAAGTTTTGAGGTACAATTTGCAATATCAAAGATTTATATGTTGGGTCTCAGGTCTATGAGATCGAAACCTATATGGACTCAGAATTGGAATCGTTTATCAATCAGAACTTAAATTGGGTTCAAGATCCGGATCCATTTATGAATCGGAACTTAAAATAGGTTCCAGACTCAGGGTTTTTTCGGGTTGGAACTTTCAGGTAATCGGAGAATTAGATACTCGTTTGCAACCCTATTGATAAGGCTCTATGGTTGGATAAAAGAGTTGCGAAATCTTAGATAAAGATGATAGAAGTTTAAAAATCCTTAAATCAATAGCTAAAAGTAAAAATGGAAATTGGATATGATCCAACAATGACTATAGTTCTAATGAGCATCAAACTTGGTCTGGTGCAATTCCCATAAGGGGAAAGGATCACAAATGGGGCTCCAGAGCTCTTGCCATGCAAGTCTTGCTCAAGTGAAAGTTCTTTGATTAAGTATATTGATTTTATGACATCAATATTAAGTATTCAGGTCTTAATTTGAATCTTGATCAATGCTATTTTTTTAATTTTATTTTACTATTTCTTTTAGCTAGATTGGACCAGTGCTAAGAGACTTACTCTCAACATTAGCACTTGATTTCTCTAGTGAAATCGTAAGTGCATTGCCACTGAACCATTAGTGGTTTAATGATTTGGGTCTTTAGTTTGGGTAAGAGTGAAAGTCTTGTAATCCCTTTTGGGCTACAATGCAAAAATTTCTACCCATGAGCGTTTTTGACAGTGCTGTAAGTTTAGGTGATAGCTTAGTGCCTGGAACCTCCTCTCAGCCCTCTCGATCCCGCTCTGAGAACGCAGATCGACGCTTTCAGAGCGGATCCGTCTTCGGAGCGCGGTTCTATCATATATGTAACAAACCGTGCGGAATTTTGATTTTTTGTGCATTTTCTTTTTCTGTAAGCTTGATATTTATCTTTTGAATGAAGAAAATTCTTTTGACTTATTAATTATTGTCTATTTTATGTGATCAAATTGCAAAGTTAATTCTTTTCTCTATTTTTTATGATTGAATATATGGATAAGATATATTTGTGCCCATTAATTAATTATTTATAAACCCAAAAGCACTATGTTGTATAAGCGCTCCCGAGGCGCTCCAGATATATAATTATTTTAAAACTTCGCGTTTTGGCACTCCCGCTCCGCGCTCTGGGCACTTAGGGTGAGATTAATTTTCATATATAATCTATTAATGCAATCATTTATTGAAATGTTTTTTAATTCCACTTGGACACGTACATTCTCGATGAATTTGAGTGAACTTAGACCTCAAGAAAAGGGTTTATATTTTTATTTTTCTGATGAGGTTTAAGGCAGGTTTGTATAACCGCTTTTCTGGGGTAACATCCACATTTCTGTAGAATATTTTCTCATAATTTGATGCAAATATTTTTCTGCAAGGAAAAACATTAAAATCAATGTAATTTTCCATGATTATGTGAAAAAGCTGCTTCCAATTGGGAGGGAGTTAAGGAAAAAAATTCACAATAAAGCGTGTTATATTTTCAAGGTTGGAAAACTCGTGACCCGGGCTCGACTCGTCCGATGTAAAAAAAAAATTGAGTCAAATAGAGTCAATGCGGAGACTTGGGAAAGTCAAAAATTTTTTTTAAGATAATTTCAAAAACATTCAAAAATGAATCCATTACTTATAGAATATAAATATACATATATTTACATGCATTCATGGTAATCAATTCAAATTAATAAATTTATACATGCAAGAAGTATACTCCATCCAATAAGGAGAATAAAAGGAAAATATTGCATATTACATATTTTGTTGGTTCAAATATCGAATGTAAAAGACCAAATATAAGTTTCAAATTAAATCTCATTCATCATTTAAAATTAATAAAATTTAATTATTGAAAATTAGATCCACCTATTGCATGGGTCAAAATGCAAACAACTAATCAAAATGAAATGACTTGGGCTAGTCTCCCCGGTATTTGACTCGGTCCTTTGTCAAAAGAAGATGACTCGGGAGTGTCAATAGCAGGAGTGTACATAGATCAAATTGGTGCAGATTAGACCAAATCCGTCACCAATCTGTTACCTACGGATTGATGGATTTGGAATCCGTTATCAATCTGTGGCTGTTAAAAATCGATTTGATTCGATCCGTGGTGGACCGGATCAAATCAGTTTAATCCGTTCAATCCGTTGAATCCAATGTTAAAGAAAGAGATCAAAAATATTGTTAAAAACAGATCTGATTCGATCCATGGTGGACCATATCAAATCGGTTTAATCAGTTCAATCCGTTGAATCCAATGTTAAAGAAAGAGATCAAACATGTTGTAAAAAGTTTTAGCATACAAGCTAACAATCCACAGAAAAATACAAATTACAAATATACTTTTTTTTTCCTTTCGGAAGCAAGCTAACAATCCACAGAAAAATACAAATTACAAATATACTTTTTTTTTCTTTCGGAAGCTACCCAATTGATCAATACAAAGAGCTGTTTTTATCTACATTATAACTAAAAGAGATCTAATCAACAAATAAAGCCAAATATGTTGTTAAATTCACAAAAATCACACTCCATCTATGGAAACATTGAACTTTTACTTTTTGACCCCTGAAGTTTTTTCTTCTTTATATTTAGACATCTTAACTTATATTTAGACCCCTTAAGTTTTTTATTTATTTATTTATATTTAATATCAATGGATCGGATTGAATCCGTAGATTGAGGGTGAGATTCGTCATCGATACGTTGCTAATGGATTACAAGATTTTCAATCCGTCACCAATCCGTTTAGCTTCGGTTCGGTTAAAAATCCGTGGATCGGATCGGTTTTACAAATCGGTGGAATTTTTGTGCACCCGTAGTCAATAGTCAACTTAGAGAGTTTTCCTACCACAATTCTATTTCCTTAAAAGTGATACAAAAGTGCACTTTAGGAATTATTTGCAATGAAAGAATTATACGCTTTGGAGATTTATGTTTCCATGGGAGAGAGTAGTTTTTTATTCCTACCCCTCCCATGGGAAATTGAAATCCTCTCTATCGAGAAGAAAATAGTAGTTCAAATTATTTTTTCTTTTTCTACAAGGAAAATGTGTTGGACCGGGAAACAAATCTGTGCGCTGCATAAAAATAAGAACAATTTTTCTTTCGATCGCGGAATCCTCTTGTCACACAAATGCACATTTCATATTTAAAAGTCAAATCCTCAAGGGCTGTCTAGTGGTTTTTCACAAAATCATGGAAAGTCCACGTTTGGCAACTATAAGTCTCCTAGGATTTTGAGTTAGTGGGAATCTTCATTTTTTGAGGATTTTCAGGTCCCATAGGATTCAGAAGTCCTTATTTTTGCATATTTATGCACTAATGCTAGTTTTTCTTAACCATACACATTGATGTGCATTGATATCGATATGAAATCATCATTTATACAAGTTCTCAATGAGAAATACCTATTGCAAAGGTAGTGATGAATCTTTAAATTTACGGGTTCCTCACCCATTACTAGTGGCGGACCCAGGATTTTGACTTGGTGGGGGCTTAAGATAGTCACTTGAAAAAATCAATTGATATTTTGTTGGTATTTCTTAACATTAACTTTTGCAAAAGAAAAAATATCTTGCATTTACAAAATATCGAATTACATGATCAACTAACATTCTATCATCAAAAGTCATGATCAGTTGATCACCTAATTACAAAAGATTTTCTTTAGCAAAAAAAACAAAAAACCCTCAAACAAAGCTTTTACAATTGCCCTCGACGATTCTTCATGTTTTGAAACCTTTGCATGATTGTCTCATCGTCAATGCTATTAAATATATCTTTTTCAATATAGACAAGCAAATCTGATGGTTAGGATTGTTAGGTTTTACTCATTATAAAATAAACTAGAATTTGAACAATATGGACTGGTGCCTGCCACATCCCACATGTGCAGTAGATGAGTTAGCAGTAAGTATTGTCATGCTCAAATGTAAAGATGCATCAACAATTTAACATAATGGTAATCATCTAAACCTCAAAACAACAACAAAAAAAACAAAGAAAGAATAGCACTGAGAATAGGTTTCCACTGGATAACAATTTCCCATCATTCCCCACTAACATTTTCTGCAGGTTTCATTTTCCAAATGAAAGCATTTTCCACAATTTTTCTTGGAAAGCACATTCAGACCCAAGTGGTAGAAAACCATTTCCTGTAGTGTAACACCAAAAAAGGCAGCACATTTCACTCCAAAAAGTGTTCTGCCACACCAAACAATACAACAGAAACTGGAATGAAATGAAAGATTTCAGCTTTCGTTTTCATCAATGTGGTGGAGATCAAACCAAACAAACATAATCCAAAAATCCCACTTTTCCTAGTAAATCATTTTCCACTTCTTCTCAACCAAACACACTCAATCAGTTGAATTACCACTGAAAACATCATTGACGGAACCGAAGAAATCCTGATCTGGGTTAATGCGAGAACGAGCATCTTCCTTCGCCTGAGCAATCAATTTGGAGAAATCGGCCCCTTTGCTTTTGGGCGCTGCAATTCCTTGCACTAATCTGGCATCGATGAGGCAGCCAGGGCCCAGTAGCCTGAGTCCTGAGATGGGGATTTTTGAGAGGGGGAGGGAAAGAGATGAGAAACAGAGAAAGAGAAAAGGGTTTACTGTTTTTAGGTTAAAGTGGTAAGGGAAATAAAGGGGACTGGCCGACTAGGGACTTGGGCCATTTCTAACTGGGGGCTGGGCTTAAGGGCCCATAGGGCCCTTATGGGCTTTTCTCCAATTAGGAGGGGACTTGGGCCATTTCTAACTGGGGGCTGGGCTTAAGGGCCCATAGGGCCCTTATGGGCTTTTCTCCAATTAGGAGGGGGCTTCAGCCCCCAGCCCATTACATGTAAGTCCGCCACTGCCCATTACCAAAAATGCTCATAAATAATTGAGTATTCAAGGCTCATTGGCATCCCGACATTTGTGAGTAGGGGCAGAAATTTGGAAGCCCTCATACTCATTTGAAATTCTTTATTTTTTTCCATCATAATTTTGTAAAAAACCTTACAATATTAAAGAAAATTTTAAGTTCTGACACTCACACCCACACCCACACCCACACCCGCACCCACACGCAAATTGTTTTTTCTTTTACACCCCCCCTACACACACACACACCCCCCCGAAAAATCCTTTGATGTCGCCCTATTTGTGAGTTTTATCACTTTTGACTTTATTCAAAAGTATAAATACATTATATATAAAGAGCATGTAAGCGAAAATGTTACCTCTTAAAATGCCACAATACTCAAATGCAAGAGTTATCTCAAAAATCTAATAACGTTTACCTGGCTTTGTCTCAATTTATAGTTTTTTCATGAAAATACAGAGCATGAGTTCCAATACATTGGCAATATCTGTAGTCTGTACCATGTATTTACCCGAGCTTGCTTTTTTTTTTTTTTTTCTGGTGTTTAATATACCATTCTCTTTAATAAAAAAAAAGGTTTATTTACCCAAGATTTTGTGAGCCTAATTTAATATCCATGCCAATTACAGGAAAAAATGTAATGGAAAAGTGTTTGCATAACGAAGGAATAAAAAGATTACTGCTATGAAGTTATCCTATTCCTTGGTTTTTCACGACCTTGGTGTGGGAGCTTCTAAATTAAGTGTTTTGATGTTGCACTTTTCTTTTAGGATGAGCAATTTGACTGTTTAGACATTGAAAGAGATGAGTGTCAAAATTTGGTGAATGTCAATTCTAAGAGGGAATTCTAAGAGGGGTACTACTTTCTACCCAAAAAAACACAACGAGGGGTACTAGTGGCTGAGAGTGGTACAATTTAATTATAACTGAGCCAAGTGGGCCCACATTCAAAGCTTCAAATTGCAAAAAAGTGGGGTGGCCGGTCGGCTCGGATAATCTTGTTATTTGTGTGGAAACTAATTAAATATATTTTTGTTTGTTTAGTAGTAGATTCGATGAAAGACTACACTGTCATTGTGGCGGTGATAATGACCATTTGGTCTATTATTTATATAAAGCATCATATGCAATGTATGCAGTTAATATCTGACTAATATCTCAATGTCACTGATAGCGAGACATTATTGGATCAAGATGCGAGACATTATTGGATCATGATGCTAGTTGTAATTAGTATATTTTGTTCTACAAAGAGATGCTCAATACATGCAATTTACGTTAAACTGTGGGGTATGTTTGTACAGCTATTTTTCTGTAAGAAAATATAAAAAATAAAAATATTTTTCCACAATAACAAAAACTTCACATTTAGTGTGCCACGGAAAACTGAACTAGATTTTTCACAATTTTATAAAAAAAAAGTGCTTCAAATGGGTGAGAGCCGGAATGAATATTTAGCGGAATTTAGAAAAGTTAGTCCGCAAAACAAATTTTCTGCAACCCTGTATAAATGTGCCTTAAACGTCTCGAGCATTTAAGGTAATTAGATTTATAAGTAGATTGAGTGCAAGAAAACCAAGTTAAAAAAGTGTTTGGAGTATGTCATGTTCCTCATCCTCATTGAGGTGCCTTCAGTCGTCTCTTTGTTCTTTTGTAATTAGGACTAGTCTTACTTATCTTTGATAATCTCCAATTAGCATAGAGATAAAATAAAGAGGTTTGAAATGAAATGAAAGATCTATTACAAAGACTCTAGGTGCCTAAATTTTAGGGACTTGGTTAGACGAGTATAAAACTCTTCATATTGCTGTTAAACTTCTTTGGGAAAGACCGAATACCTGAGACCTGAAAGGGAAGTAAAGAAACCAAAGGTCAGAGGCCATGCTGCAGCCAACCGAAGGCACTCGATGCCTAAATTAGTGCAGCCATTGAAAAAAAGATGAGTGAGTGGAGAAGAAGGGAGCGTTTGGAGTATGGACTTATATGACAGCATGCCCCTTATGGGTTTACCTCACGCATATATATAGGGGGAAGTCTCATCAGACCGTACCTTTAGTGGATGTAGGTGGAGGTACTGTCCCATCAGACCATACCTCATATCCTTAGTGGAGGTGTTGCCCCATCAGGCCATACCTCGATCTCTTTATGGCTATGGATGTGACCACCGGATAAGGTCAACCCCTTATCTATACCCAACGCCCATCATACTTGTCAGTTCGTTCTGCAACGCCGTCGTATAATTATGACTGTCTGACACCTATTACTGATACCGAGGTCAGGCATAGGCACATCCTGGCACACTGTTGCCGAGGTGCGAATAATTGACACTATTGCCAAGCTGCGTTAGACCGAGACCAAGACAAACTTAGCTGGTACTTTTACCAAAGCTAGCTTAAGCTGGTATCGTTACTGAGCTGCATAAAGCCGAGACTAAGTCAAACCTAGTTGATACTCTTGCCGAAACAAGGGATTATCTGGGTATTTACGAAAATGTCCCACACAATTTCCCCTAGCTCCTGACCTCTTAGAGTTCTATAACTCTTTGAGGTCGGGAGCAAAGTATTATGTTGGGGATAGTTTTCTGTCTCAGTCCGAATGTTGATGTCTGATTCCTATCGAGATGTCGCTTCACCTGCCTGAGGTAATCAATAGCGCGTCTGAATTACTGCATGAGATGAACTGGCGGTACCACATGTCTCCATCTGGTTGGTATCCAATCACTTCGAAGCGACGCGTACAATGCTCGAGGTGACGCCTTGCGCGCGTGCTTTCGAAATCCGAAAGGGCACCAATTTTTCCTCATATATAGGGGTGCTTCCTCTTTCCTTCTTTTACCTTTGCATCCGTTTAGAGAAAAGAAGAGGGTTTTGCAGAGAGAGGGAAAACTCTGTCGGAGTAGCGTCTCTGCGATTTTGTGCTTGCGTTTCTTTTGAGTCCGTTTTGTCTTTGTAAGTTCCCTTTTCCCATCTTGTTGATTTCTTTTTTCTGATTTTAGGGTTTGGGGTTTTGCTGCCTTCTCCCCCTTTTTTTTTCTTCCTTTCTCTAGCTTTTCCTTTCGTCTTCCCAGTCTCTTCAAATTTAGAAATGGGGATTTACAGGCACTGATTGGATACCCCACAGGCCGTAATAAAGTTTAAGGCCATGTATAGGATACTCGATAACGTCCAGGTTAGATTAGATGACCCTAAGAGCCCTTTCGATGGCTACTCCTTCCACAACAACTGGATGTCGTTCCCCCTAGTTACAGTAATCGAAGGCGGGGTTAGGTTTCCCGTCCACCCCCTTCTCAGAACCTATCTTAGCAAGTGGAACCTCTATCCCTGTCAACTAATGCCCAACAATTTCAAAATAATAATGGGCGTCACCGAGCTCAATAAGATTCTCGGAACTGACCTCGGTGTCCATGACATCAAGGATGTCTATAAATTGTGCAAATCCGCAAGGGACGATAACAACTACTATCTTCGGGGAAGGCCGAAACGAGAGCCCTTCGTCTATGACTTGGAGGACTCCAACAGACATGCTGGGGACGATCGTTTGTTCGTTTCCGGCAACTGAGATTTTGGAGTGACCGAGCCCGAGGCGGCGAAGATATATAGGGTCCCCCATCGCTTCAGGATTCCCCCAAGTAAATACCGACCTCCTGAGTTCTCATATTATCACGACCCCAGACCGAGGCCCGGCCTGCGACGTGTTTCCAATAGATTCCCGCGGTGAGGATTCCGAGACACGTGGAAATCTGGCTCACACGATTAAGTTTGTGGAACCGTATAGCAACTCACATCAAGTTAAACACGAGTAAAATTTTCAAGTACAACAAGTTAAGATACCAAAACAAACTAACATGAATACTTATAATATCATGAATAGTAATTTCCACATTGAGCCCATCATACGTGATGACAAGAGTAAGAGTAAGCACGCACGACAAGTACGATATACATAATACAAACAAGACACGATTCCCACATATACGGGCATTCCGGTCGTGGAACCGGACACGCACAGTGTGTAATAAAATACACGACCAATCTGTAGACAGTCCACATGTTTAAGGACCCCCGGACAGTGGATCAGACTGAAAAAGGCAGTCCAAGCTCAGTAGTGTTCACTTGAATTCATGAATGCATAAAACACGCGAAACATAGTCTAAACATGTCGAGATAAAAAGGGGAAAAATCACTTATCAAAACAAGACAAGGCACAACTAGCAAAAGGCATAAATATATGCATAGCATGCTCAAGAAGTGATCCCCATTTTGATTCTCGAAACAAATCTTCAAATGAGCTAGCTTACACTTGAAATTCAAAATGAATACACGATGGTACTTATTGCACAAAAAATCGAAGTTCAAACACGAAATCCATCAAGCATGTGTTAAGGTTATTACTTGACCTTTGTATAATTGAGACCCCACATGTCGAAAATATACATAAATTGGTATCCCCGAAGTTGGGTCTACATTTCGAAGTTCCATTTACACAATTGTCAAGCCAAAACCCTTAACATAGACTAGTTTTCAATCCTCAAGAAAATACACAAATGGAAACAAAACTCAATCTTGAATTTGGCAGGTTCGCTCGAGCGGGATTGACACTTCGTTCGAGCAAGATAGACGCTTCGCTCGAGCGAGACAGTTCGCTCGAACGGAACACAAGGTCGCTCGGGCGGGCAGCTCTCTGTCTTACTCCAGGCCAGACAGTGGATAGTTCGGTCGAGCGGACCCAAGGGTCGCTCGAGCGAATAGGCTTCTGCCTACGCCCGGACTAGGCAGTGGCCTGGTCGTTCGAGCGGACCCAAGGATCGCTCGAGCGAACAGGCTTCTGCTTGTGCTCGCTAAGTGCAGAAATAGCCCTTCTCTTGCACAATTTCTAAAACATCTCTTCCCCTCTTCTCAACCTTATCACATGAAATCCCTTGAGCCTCCATGCTCTCCAAAGAGTCATTTTCACAATTTCAAACATTTAATCCAAGGAAAACATGATAATAGAGTTATAAATAAATTTATATACAAAATTTCAAGAATAACAATATAATCCAAAAATACACATGCAACATTGAACCTATAGAGATTACTTGCCTTTGCCCAAATGATAAACAATCCTCCTCAAGCACTCCTACTCAAGAGTTAAGCCAAACACTACAAAAACCCCATGAAAATCCATTCAAAACTCAACCACATTTGAAAACAAAGAACCCATTTTCACAAAAAGGGTTTGCATGTATGAAAAACAAGATCTTTAGGAATTAAAAAGACTCCATGGAAAAGATGGGTTGAAGCACTTACCTAGAGATACCCAAATAAGAAGGAATGAAGACAATGGAGAGCTTGCCCAACTATAACTTTCAAGAAAAAGACATCAATAGGAAGCTTAGGATGAGAGGAAGAAGATGATGGTCTTGGAATTCCATTTGGAGACTCGTAGCTAAAGTATGCAAGATGGGAAGAGTAGAAGAAAAGATGGTTTTTCTCTTGAAATTGGTTATCTAGGGTTGCAAAAGAGATGAGAATGAACAAGGGAAGAGAAGAGTTGACTTAAGTACTTGCAAATGGGGCCCAATAAGTCTAATTCTTACATCGATGAAAACATGATCTTGCGGGCCTCGAACGAACTCGAGAAAGAAGGATAAAATGATCCTTGAAATTTCTAGTTTCCAAAAAGTTTAGTTTTGACATGGTTTTGAGATTTCGAAGTTTGTGTCCAGATTTGGGTATAAAAGACAATCTAACCCCTTTGGGCCAAAACTTGGGTTTTTGGGATTCAATTTTGGACGGGGTGAAAACGAAAGTTGTAACGAATAATAAAACCATTCAAATGAAATCAAAATCACAATTAAAAACTAAAACCAACACGATCCTTCCACGCTTGCACGTACACTCAGGCCTCTCTGAGCGTGTCTGACTAACACTAAACGTTCTCAAAGTTCCCAAAGCTATGTCCAAGACTAAAACTAATTATTTCTAACCCAACGGTAACTAAATCCACTTAAGAATAAACACACTAATCATACACTAATCGTGTTAGTCTGGGTCGGGGTCTAACATCCTCCACCCCTAGGTTATTTGGTCCACCAAATAAAGTAAACATTTACCTTTGGTAACAACTGTGGATACTTCCTCTGCACTTGATCTCTCAATTACCATGTGGCTTCCTCTGACTTGTGATTTTTCCATAGTACCTTGACCCAATGAATAGTCCGATTTCTCAATTTTTGCTCTTTAGTATCAATGATCTTGATTGGCTTTTCCACATTCGAGGCATCTTCTCGAATCTTCAAAGGCTCGTGCTGTAGTATATGCGAAGGACTAGAAACATATTTCTTGAGCATAGAAACATGAAATATGTTGTGCACCCTAGAGAGTTTCGGCGGTAACGCAAGTCTATATGCAACGTCTCTAATCTTGCTTAAAATTTCATACGGACTAATAAACCTTCTTGACAATTTTCCTTTCTGTTTGAACCTTAGAGTTCCTCTAACTGGTGAAATTTTCAAGAACACTTTGTCACTCACTTGAAACTGTAATTCTCTTCGGCGAGTGTCTACATAACTCTTTTGCCTACTTCGGGTGATCTTCAAACGTTCCTGAATCAGTTTAACCTTATCATAAGCCTCTCCAACTATCGTCGGTCCACAAAAACTATGCACACCGACTTCTTTCCAGCAAACCGGAGTACTGCATCTTCTACCATACAGTGCCTCGAAAGATGCCATACCGATGCTAGAATGGTAGCTATTGTTAGAAGCAAACTCAAAGCGGTAAGCACTCATCTCACTGAACCTTGAAATCCAATACACAAGCACGTAACATGTCTTCAAGAGTCAGTATCGTCTGTTTTGACTGACCATCAGTTTGAGGATGATATGTTGTACTGAATTGGAGTTTAATACTCATAGACTCATGAAGAGTTTTCTAAAACTTTGAAACAAACCTGCTGTCTCTATATGAAGTGATGGAGACGGGTTGACCATGTTTACTAACAATTTCATCAACAAATAGTTTTGCAAGTGGTGCCATATGCATCATATTTCCTGTCTTCATCGGAATGAAAAGAGCAGACTTTGTCAAACGATCTATGATAAACCAAATTGCATTATTCTCCTTCTTGGTATTCGGCAAACCGGAGACGAAATCCATGGTGATGTGCTCCCATTTCCACTCTGAAATATCCAATGGTTGTAACAAACCTGGGGGCTTCTGATATTCTGCTTTAATCAACTGACAAGTCAGACAACGAGACACAAAAGCTGTTATCTCCCTCTTCATGTTGTTCCACCAAAATCTATTCTTCAAATTATGGTACATCTTCGTGCTACCCGGATGCATGAAATATCTTATACTGTGAGCTTCATTCATTATTTCGCTCTTCAAGTCTTCCACATTTGGCACACACAACCGGTCGCGAAAATACAGTATCCCATTTACCATCTTGAAATTTGGACGTTCTGTGATATGCTCTACTATTTTTGCCAAGTCTGGGTCTTGCAATTGATTGTCCTTGATTTTCTAGATGAAGGTAGGTTCTGATACTATCATGTTTACTAACATTACACCCAACTTTTGTGTTTGCACTTCCACACCTAACCCTTCAAACTGCTGTAAAACAACAACTCCTCTCAAACTGGCCATGATCACTGATTTTCTACTTAATGCATCAACTACAACATTCACTTTGCCTGGATGATACTTGATTGGGAAGTCATAATCCTTTATATATTCCATCCACCGTCTCTGTCTCATATCTAAATCCTCCTGCGATAATAAATATTGCAAACTTCAGTGATCTAAATGGACTTCAAATTGCCCCATTAGGCCATACCTCGATCTCTTTATGGCTATGGATGTGACCATCGGATAAGGTCAACCCCTTATCTATACCCAACGCCCATCATACTTGTCAGTTCGTTCTGCAACGCCGTCGTATAATTATGACTGTCTGACACCTATTACTGATACCGAGGTCAGGCATAGGCACATCCTGGCACACTGTTGCCGAGGTGCGAATAATTGACACTATTGCCAAGCTGCGTTAGACCGAGACCAGCGCCCCCCTGGGCCGGGCTTGGGCCTGTGCTTCATGCACGAGTTGGGTCTGGCTCGACCCACTACCCATTTATTATTTTTGGAGAGATTTTATTTAATAAATTTTCTTTTCCAAATGGGGAGTGTCCAAGAGGTGTGTGCCCATTCGTATCTGAAAGGGTGTGTCTCCAACCCAAGAGGTGTGTCCAAAAAAGAAGCATCTGTTCAATGGACAGATGCAACTCCCATGAAGAGACCTGAAACAAGCTATAAATATGCATCTCGTTCATGCCTTTTGGTCATCCCATTCGCTGCTGTTGCATTGCATTTTCGAGTCATCATCAGAGTCTAGAGAGAGAGTCTTGCAGCACAGTTTGGTTCGCCTGTCACACAGTTTATAGTGCTACAACTATTGTGGAACTGATCATTGTATCCTGGGAGAAAAAACGCTGTTGAAGCCCGTAAGCACCATTGCGCAGGCGAAATTTGTCTTAAGGATATAGTGTGTAACACAAGCCTTGATCAACCTTCTTCTACGAGTTTCTGGACTTCACAACTTCAACAACAGTACTCTGTTTCTGTCTTTCAATAGTGAGTGAATTTATATTTCTAGATTACAATCTGTAACTCTGTTAAGTTGTTGTTTTGTTTCACTGTGTTTCAACCTGTTTCCTAAATACAGAACTATTTTTGTATGTACTTGGAATAATAATCTTAAGACAAATTCCCATATGTTTGAGTACATTCTATTTTCAGTTTTACTTCAATATTCTGGTTTCAGTTTTGTCAGTTTTGCTACTGGTTTCTACTTCTTTTATTATGAAACTAGTAGTGTATAACTGAGTTCTTTTCATTATATACAAGTAGCAGAACTTCAGTTTGTTCTGTATTTTTTACTTTCTGTTTGCCTCAGTATACAGTAATTAGTAACTAGTTACCCTTTAGTCTGAGTTCTGTTTAAGTAATGTTACTTTAAACTCTGCAGTTACTCTGTGGTTTTATTTAAAGTGATTTATGTTCTGTTAAATAGTAATGGGTATTGAGAAGAATACTCCAATTGGTACCCCTACCTCTATTATGGTGAACAATGGAGAGAAACCTGAGAAGGTCAGTGGTACTGAGTTCAAAAGATGGCAACAGAAAATGTTGTTCTATCTCACCACTTTGAACTTAGCTCGATTTCTCCATGAAGAAGCTCCTCCTCTAAAAGTGGGTGAAACAGACAAGCAAGTAGTTGCTGCTGTAGAAGTCTGGAAGCATGCTGATTTCCTCTGTCAAAATTACATTCTCAATGGACTAGACAATACATTATATAATGTGTACCGTTCATTGAAGACTGCTAAGGAATTATGGCACTCATTTGATAAAAAGTACAAAACTGAAGATGCCGGAATGAAGAAATTCGTTGTTGGCAAATTCCTTGACTATAAGATGATCGATTCCAAAGCAGTAATCAATCAAGTTCAGGAACTTCAGGTAATTCTCCATGAAATTCATGTAGAAGGAATGTCTCTTAATGAGTCTTTCCAAGTGGCAGCAATCATTGAAAAATTGCCACCACTTTGGAAGGATTTTAAGAACTACTGTAAGCATAAGCAAAAAGAGATGAAACTTGAAAACCTGATTGTCAGATTGAGGATAGAGGAAGACAATCATGCATATGAGAAGAAAGCAGGAAAAACCTTCACTGAAGGTAAGGCAAATGTGGTGGAACATGGACAGAATCCTAAGAAGAGGAATAACAGTCCCAACGGTCTAAAACAAGGTCGCATGGACAACAAGAAGTTCAAAGGGAAATGCTATGTGTGCGACAAACCAGGCCACCGTGCTAAGGATTGTTGTAAGTGTAAGGACCAAGGCAGTATGAGTAAGAAACCAACACAGGCCAACATGACAGAATTGGACACTTTCTCCATTGATGTTTCAGACATTAATCTTTCTGTTGTGGTCTTAGAAATCAATCTGGTTGGTAACACCAGAGAATGGTGGGTGGACACTGGGGTCACTCGACATGTCTGCTCTATTAAAGAGATGTTCTCCACTTATCATGCATCAACCGGAGAACAACTCTTCATGGACAACTCTACCACTTCTAAGGTTGAAGGCCAATGACAGGTGGTATTGAAGATGACTTCTGGAAAGGAACTCACTCTCAACAATGTGTTACATGTACCTGATATTCTTAAGAATCTAGTTTCAGGCTCACTACTGAGTAAGAAGGTTTTCAAACTGGTATTTGAGTCGGATAAGTTTGTGCTTACTAAATCTGGGATGTACGTGGGAAAATGGTACATGAGCGATAGGCTCTTTAAGATGAATTAATAACAATTGTACCTAATAATAAAAACTCTTCTGCTTATAATATGCTTGAGTCTTCTAATGTATGGCATGGTAGATTAGGTCATGTTAATTATGATGCTTTGCGTAGATTAGTTAATATGGAATGTTTGCCTAAATGCAGTTTTGATCCAAATATCAAATGTGAAACATGTATAGAAGCTAAACTCACTAGAACTTATTTTCATTCAATTGAACAAACTTCTGAACCGTTTCAGTTAATTCATTCTGACATCTGTGACCTAAAGTTTGTTCAAACTAAAGGTGATAAGAAACAATTTCTTACATTCATTGATGCCTGCAAAAGATACTGTTATGTTTACTTACTGAGAAGAAAATATGAGGCCTTTTAAATGTTCAAACATTATAAGAATGAGGTTGAGAATCAAGTTGACAAGAAAATCAAGGTGATAAGAAGCGATAGAGGTGATGAATACGAATCACCTTTTGGTGAATTCTGTTCACAGCATGGTATTATACACCAAACTACTGCTCCTTATTCATCTCAGCAAAATGGTGTTGTTGAAAGGAAAAACAGAACTTTAAAAGAAATGATGAATATTATGTTAATAAGTTCTGGATTACCTCAGAATTTGTAGGGGGATGCTATACTCTCCGCAAATTATATTCTCAACCGAATATCTCAAAAGAAAACCAATATGACCCCCTACGAATTGTGGAAAGACAAAATGCATACTTACAAATACTTGAAAGTGTGTGAGTGTTTGGCTAAAGTGGCGGTTCCTACACCTAAAATGGTTAAAATAGGACAAAAAATAGTTGACTGTGTATTCACTGGGTATGCTCATAATAGCAGTGCGTATCAGTTTCTAATTCACAAGTCTGAGATTCCCGATATGCATCCTAATACTATTATTGAGTCAAGGAATGCATCGTTCTTTGAACATGTATTTCCTTATAAACCCTCGCAGGAATCGAGTTCTCTAAAAGAACTCATGATACTGCTCGTAGTAGTAATCAAAACCAATAAGAGATTGATAAACCTAAACGGAGTAAGAGGGCTAGAATATCAAAAACGTTTGGTTTAAATTTTCTAACATTTTTGTTAGAAGATGAGCCTCAAAGCCTTAAAAAAGCGGTGTCCAGTCCCGAGGCACCATATTGGAAAGAGGAAATAAATAATGAAATTGAATCCATTTTGCAAAACCATACAAGGGAACTAGTGGATCTTCCACAAGGTTGCAAAACTATTGGATGCAAGTGATTATTCAAGAGAAAGATGAAAGCAGATGGATCAACCAAAAAGAACAAAGCCAGACTTATTGTTAAATGATACAAACAAAAGAAAGGCTTAGACTATTTCGCCATCTATTCACTAGTTACGAGAATATCATCCATGCGAATGTTAATTGCAATTGTTGCTATTCACAATTTCGAGATACATCAAATGGATGTAAAGACAACTTTCTTAAATGGTGAATTAGATGAGGAAATATATATGGAACAACCAGAAGGGTTTAATGGTCCAGGTCAAACTAAGAAAGTTTGTCGGCTTGTCAAATCTCTATATGGATTAAAACAAGCACCAAAGCAGTGGCATGAGAAATTTGAAAGTTCGATGATGTCTAATGGGTTTAAGATCAATGAATGTGACAAATGTGTACATGTCAAGAACACTAACAATGGCCGTGTCATTATTTGCTTATGTGTTGATGATTTGCTTATGATGATATCATTCAAGCTACCAAGAGAATGTTAAACAATAAGTTTGATATGAAAGATTTAGGTGTTGCCGATGTCATACTAGGAATAAAGATTTCCAAATCATCGAATGGACTGATATTATCTTAATCACACTATATTGAGAAAATACTCAAGAAATATAATCAAGATAATAGCAATCCAGCGAGAACACCTATAGATATTAGTATCCATTTATCCAAGAATAATGGAAAAGGCATACCACAACGAGAATATGCGCAAATAATTGGCAGCGTAATGTATGCGATGAATTGCACTCGTCCTGACATTGCATATGCCATACCGATGCTAGAATGGTAGCTATTGTTAGAAGCAAACTCAAAGCGGTAAGCACTCATCTCACTGAACCTTGAAATCCAATACACAAGCACGTAACATGTCTTCAAGAGTCAGTATCGTCTGTTTTGACTGACCATCAGTTTGAGGATGATATGTTGTACTGAATTGGAGTTTAATACTCATAGACTCATGAAGAGTTTTCTAAAACTTTGAAACAAACCTGCTGTCTCTGTATGAAGTGATGGAGACGGGTTGACCATGTTTACTAACAATTTCATCAACAAATAGTTTTGCAAGTGGTGCCATATGCATCATATTTCCTGTCTTCATCGGAATGAAAAGAGCAGACTTTGTCAAACGATCTATGATAAACCAAATTGCATTATTCCCCTTCTTGGTATTCGACAAACCGGAGACGAAATCCATGGTGATGTGCTCCCATTTCCACTCTAAAATATCCAATGGTTGTAACAAACCTGGGGGCTTCTGATATTCTGCTTTAATCAACTGACAAGTCAGACAACGAGACACAAAAGCTGTTATCTCCCTCTTCATGTTGTTCCACCAAAATCTATTCTTCAAATTATGGTACATCTTCGTGCTACCCGGATGCATGAAATATCTTATACTGTGAGCTTCATTCATTATTTCGCTCTTCAAGTCGTCCACATTTGGCACACACAACCGGTCGCGAAAATACAGTATCCCATTTACCATCTTGAAATTTGGACGTTCTGTTATATGCTCTACTATTTTTGCCAAGTCTGGGTCTTGCAATTGATTGTCCTTGATTTTCTAGATGAAGGTAGGTTCTGATACTATCATGTTTACTAACATTACACCCAACTTTTGTGTTTGCACTTCCACACCTAACCCTTCAAACTGCTGTAAAACAACAACTCCTCTCAAACTGGCCATGATCACTGATTTTCTACTTAATGCATCAACTACAACATTCACTTTGCCTGGATGATACTTGATTGGGAAGTCATAATCCTTTATATATTCCATCCACCGTCTCTGTCTCATATCTAAATCCTCCTGCGATAATAAATATTGCAAACTTCAGTGATCTAAATGGACTTCAAATTTCTCTCCATAGAGATAGTGTTTCCACATCTTCAAGGCAAATACAACTGCTGCCAATTCCAAATCATGAGTTACGTAGTTCCTATCGTGATCCTTCAATTGTCTCGAGCCATAAACAATCACTTTGCCATCTTACATCAATACACAACACAGTCCCACATTCGAAGCGTCTGTATAAACAATAAATCCGTCGCTGCCCGATGGTAATGTAAGGATTGGAGTTGTGGTTAATCTCCTCTTCAACTCTTGAAAACGTGTTTCATACTGTTCGGTCCAAACAAATGGAACATTCTTCCTGGTCAATTTCGTCAACGGTGCTGCAATGGACGAAAAACATTGGACAAATCTTCTGTAATAGCTTACTAACCCCAAAAAGCTTCTGATTTCAGTCACACTGTTTGGTCTCACCTAATTAACAACTGCTTCTATCTTGGCTGGATCAATCGCTAAACCTTCTCTGGAGATGATGTGGCCTAGAAAAGCAACCTGCTGTAACTAGAATTCGCACTTACTGAGTTTTGCATAAAGTTGGTTGTCCCTCAAAAGCTGTAACGCTGTCCTCAAATGTTCTTCATGATCCTCCTTACTCTTGGAATACACGAGGACGTCATCAATGAATACCACCGTAGAGTGATCCAAATACTGTGTGAAGACTTTATTCATAAGGGCCATAAAGACTGCGGATGCATTTGTCAGACCAAAGGGCATCACTAAGAACTTGTAATGCCCATATCTTGTTCTAAACGTCGTTTTCTGAACATCTGAGTCTCTATCTCTCAACTGATGGTACCCTCATCTCAGGTCTATCTTTGAAAAATAGGCTGTTCCTTGCAATTGATCAAATAATTCGTCTATCCTTGGCAATGGATATTTGTTTTTTGCGGTCACATAGTTCAATTTTCTGTAGTCAATGCACATTCTTAGACTTCCATCTTTCTTTTTCACAAATAACATGGGTGCTCCCCAAGGCGAAACACTTGGGCTAATGAAACATTTGCTCAACAATTCCTACAATTGAAGTTTTAATTCACCCTTTCTGCTAGAGCCATTCTGTATGGTGCAATCGAGATCGGAGCTGTCCCTGGAAGAAGCTCAATTGTGAACTCAACTTCTCTGATTGGTGGTAATTTCGAGATTTCTTCTGGAAAAACAACCGGAAGTTCACACACAATGGGGATATCTTCCACCCCTTGGGACTGTTTATCCTCTGTGATAAATGCAATAAATGCCTCATACCCACTCTGAATTAATCTGCTTGCTTTTAACAATAAAATAAATCCTACTTGAGTTTTCCTCTTGTTTCCCTGAAATATCAATTCTGCTTGTGCTTCTTGCAATCTGAATGTTATGGTTTTAATAAAACAATCCATGGTGGCATGATATGCTTCTAACCAATCCATGCCTAAGATGATATCAAAATCATGCATGTCCAAAATAATGAGGTTGGCTGGTAAATTAACATCTCCTAACAAAACTGTACAGTTAGGGTAATAGGTTCTACACACAAACTGTTTACCTACTGGTGTGGTGACAATCAGAATATAATCCAATTCACTATGTGGTACATCAATCATCTTAGCAAAAGTAGGAGATAAAAACGAATGTGTGGATCTAGGATCAAATAAAATCTGAGCTTCTACTCCACAAACTAGAAGTAGGAGATAAAAACGAATGTGTGGATCCAGGATCAAATAAAATCTGAGCTTCTACTCCACAAACTAGAAGTTTACCTTCCACCACGTCTCTTACAGCTTCAGTATCCGCACGGTTGAGGTAATATAAGCATCCATGCATTTGTAGCCTATTTGGTGCTTGATTTTACCTTCCTTGGGCATGTCTGTTCTGTTGTGGAGGACAAGCATTCTGATTCTGTGCTTGCGGTCTAGCTTACTGCTGTTGCTGTTGAGGTGGCCTAGCTTGATTTTGAACTGGTGCTTGATTTTAAGGAGCTGCTTGTCTCTGCTGTTGGTTTCTATTGCCTTGAGTCTGAAGTTGTGGGCAATCTTTGATTGCATGGTTCATGGCCCCACATTTGAAACAAACACCTGTGGCCTTACGAAATTCATGAGTTTTGTGGTTCTTACCACCCACAACCCTGCCTCACTTGACTTTGCTCTTGTTTCGGTTTCTTGTTATGGTGCTGCTTTTGATTCTGTTGCTGGTAGTGTTGTTTCCTGTCTTGAATGATCAGGTTGTTAATATCTTCAAATTCATATGCCCATTTGACAACCTCATCATAGGTAGCTGGTGGACCTACTCCTATGGCATCTCTCATGATAATCGGGTTCAATCCTTCCAAGAACTTTGTATCTTCTTCTGCTTAGTGTCAATCAACTCAGTTGCATATCTAGCTAATCTCTCAAACTTGGTGACATAGTCTAGAATAGTCATGCTGTCTTGTTTGAGCTGCTGGAACTTGATAGCTTTCTGTCTTTTGACGTGGGAGGGAATGTACTTATCTTGAAACTGTGTCTTGAATGTTTCCTATGCATTTTCATTAGCCATTGTCATATATGGGTCCTTGACCGTTTGCCACCACTGATCTGCAAGTCCATAGAATAAGGAAGCTGTGAGGTTGAACTTCTATCTCCGTGTGCATGTGAAGACATCAAAGATTTTCTCGGTGTTTGCTAACCAGTCATATGCAACTAACGGGTCCTCGTGACCCGAGAATTCTTTCGGTGCTCTCTTCCTGAACCTCTCAAGTAGCATATTAGGGTCATGATCCCAATTGTGGACAACAATCCATGGACCTTAAGGTTGAGCCTGTGGAGCTTGAGGCCCGTTCTAAAGAACATCCAACAGTTGTATCTGGACTTGAGCCATTTCTTCATCTTTCTTTGCCATCTGTTCTTGAAATTTTGCTTAGGTCTCATTTGACTGTCTTTGTTGTTCTAACATAGCCTGCATGAGCTCTTGGAACTGTGTAGCTGTTGGTGTATTAGTCGTATTTGACTCATTCCGATTACTGCCTAAAGCATTATTATTTGGAACTTTTCTTGGAGGCATGATGCTGTAAAACAAGGTGTAAGTACACAATAAACATGGTTTGAGGGTTTCTTAGGTCCTATACTAAATGAATCTATTGAACTCACAAATCATCGCCACGTTCCTAGTATTTTCTAATTTCTTTTAAGTGCCTGAAACAAGTCCCGATCTGATACCAGTCCTGACATGACTCTAGACCAAGGCCCGGGCCCGCGACATGTTTCCTACAGGTTCCCGCAGTGAGGATTCCGAGACACGAGGAATTCTAACTCACACGATCAAGTTTGCGGAACCGTGCAGCAACTCACATCAAGTCAAACACGAATAAAATTTCCAAGTGCAACAAGTTAAGATACCAAAACAAACTAACATGAATACTTATAATATCATGAATAGTAATTTCCACATGGAGCCCATCATTTCTCCATCATACGTGATGACAAGAGTAAGCACGCACGACAAGCACGATCTACATAATATAAACAAGACATGATTCCCACATATACGGGGATTCCGGCCGCAGAACCTGACACGCACGATGTGTAATAAAACACATGACCAATCTGTAGACAGTCAACATGTTTAAGAACCCCCGGACAGTGGATCAGACTGAAGGGGCAGTCCAAGCTCAGTAGTGTTCATTTGAATCCATGAATGAATAAAACACGCGAAACACAGTATAAACACGTCGAGACAAAAAGGAGGAAAGTCACTTATCAAAACAAGACAAGGCACAACTAGCAAAAGGCATAAATATATGCATAACACGCTCAAGAAGTCATCCCCATTTTGATTCTCGAAACAAATCTGCAAACGAGATAGCTTACACTTGAAATTCAAAATGAATACATGATGGTACTTATCGCACCAAAAATCGAAGTTCAAACACAAAATCCATTAAGCATGTGTTAAGGTTATTACTTGACCTTCGTATAATTGGGACCCCACATGTCGGAAATATACATAAATTGGTGTCCCCAAAGTTGGGTTTACATTTCGAAGTTCCATTTACAAAATTGTCAAGCCAAAACCCTTAATATATAGTAGTTTTCAATCCTCAAGAAAATACACAAATGGAAACAAAACTCATTCCTAAATCTAGCAGGTTCGCTCTAGCGGGATTGACAGTTCTCTCGAGCGAGATAGATGCTTTACTCGAACGGAACACAAGGTCGCTCGGGCGGACAATTCTCTGTCTTGCTCCAGGCCAGACAGTGGACAGTTCGCTCAAGCGGACCCAAGGGTCGCTCGAGTGAACAGGCTTTTGCCTGTGCTCTCTTAGTGCAGAAATAGTCATTCTCTTGCACAATTTCTAAAACATTTCTTCCCCTCTTCTCAACCATATCACATGAAATCCCTTGAGCCTCCATGCTCTCCAAAGAGTCACTTTCATAATTTCAAACATTTAATCCAAGGAAAACATGATAATTGAGTTGTAAACAAATTTATATACAAAATTTCAAGAATAACAATATAATCCAAAAATACACATGCAACATTGAACCTATAGAGATTACTTGCCTTTTTCCAAATGATAAACAATCCTCCTCAAGCACTCCTACTCAAGAGTTAAGCCAAACACTACAAAAACCCCATGAAAATCCATTCAAAACTCAACCACATTTGAAAACAAAGAACCCATTTTCACAAAAAGGGTTTGCATGTATGAAAAATAAGATCTAAGGAGATAAAAAGACTCCATGGAAAAGATGGGTTGAAGCACTTACCTAGAGATGCCCAAATAAGAAGGAATGAAGACAATGGAGAGCTTGCCCATCTATAACTTTCAAGAAAAAGACATTAATAGGAAGTTAGGATGAGAGGAAGAAGATGATGGTCTTGGAATTCCATTTGGAGACTCATACCTATGGTATGCAAGATGGGGAGAGTAGAAGAAAAGAGGGTTTTTCTCTCGAAATTGGTTCTCTAGGGTTGCAAAAGAGGTGGGAATGAACAAGGGAGGAGAAGAGTTGACTTAAGTACTTGCAAATGGGGCCCAATAAGTCTAATTCTTACATCGATGAAAACATGACATTGCGGGCCTCGAACAAACTCGACAAAGAAGGATAAAGTGATCATCGAAAATTCTAGTTTCCAAAAAGTATAGTTTTGACATGATTTTGAGATTTCGAAGTTTGTGTCTAGATTTGGGTATAAAAGACAATTTTACCCCCTTGGGCCAAAACTTGGGTTTTTGGGCTTCAATTTTGGACGGGCTAAAAACGAAAGTTGTAAAGAATAATAAAACCATTCAAATGAAATCAAAATCACAATTAAAAACTAAAATCAACATGATCCTTCCATGCTTGCACGTACATTCAGGCATCCCTGAGCGTGTCTGATTAACACTAAACGTTCTCAAAATTTCCAAAGCTATGTCCAAGACTAAAACTAATTATTTCTAACCCAACGGTAACTAAACTTACTTAAGGCTAAGCACACACTATTCATACACTAATCGAGTTAATCTGGGTCGGGGTCTAACACATATATTCTTTTTCTTGTATTGCAAGGCTAACACTTTCTTGTTTGTCGTGCAGACATCAGCCAGAGAAGGCAAGAGGCCAACCGAGCCGGTTGAAAGAGAAATGATACTTGGTTCAAGGCTGTGCGCAGCTACCAAGGTCATCACAGGCAAGCTGCTTGGGATCTCTTAGGGTACGAGCCGAGATATCATTCATTCATTAAGAGGAAGACCGGTCAGCCCTTGGAGAGGGGGGAGCGTGCACTCACCCTGACCGACGTCGAGCGTTGAACGGATTCGGGCGCTAAGGCTTCACATCGCCCACCAACTCAGAGGCCACAGACTTACAACAAATCATCGAATCCTACACATCTCCCTCCAGCCTAGAAGAGGAAAGAGAAAAGGATATGGAGCGACGTCGACCTGCTTTGAAGGTTAAAGATCTGGGGGCTAAATTTTTTGGAAGCCGAGCTCCTTCTGCCTCCGCGCCCTCGGGTGCCGATAGTACCTCTACTTCTACTCCTGTCACTTCTTCAAGTATAGGAGTTCGACAGCGAACCTTGCCGAATTTGCAAGGGAGGGGGTTTGGTAGGAGAAGAGGCCCAGGACTGAGGGCCCTAGTACAAGAGCTCGGTAGCGTCCTGCCGAATCTGCGAGGGAGAGAGCTCAGCAAGAGGGGAGGCCCAAGGCTGAGGGCTCAGTAGAGAAACAATCGAAATCAAGCACTTGGTGAAAATTGTGGAAAATTAAACTCACCAAGATAGCCGACTGCAACGACGATATCAGCAGCCCCGTGTCATCAACCTTCCTGGCAGGGCACGGGCCTGGGAGAGTGCGGCAATGACAACCCCTCTGACACTTGTTTGTTCTATAGATCATGCAGAGGCTCTAGGTCGTTCTGGATAGATCTCGTTAGAATGCCTCCAAGGTCTCGCAGTTGGAGGTAAAGAAGAAGGAGCTCGCCACATCTTTAGAGGCGAGCAATCAGAGGCTGAAAGAGGAAGCCGGGAGGAACATTGGCCTTGTTGTAGAGATGGACATGACAATGGCCGAAATCTATAAGCTAAAGGCCGAGGCCCATGAACTGAGGGCGGCGGCCGAGGTTAAGGAGAGAAGGGCAGCTGAGCTCGAGGCCGAGTTGGCAAAGCAGAAGGCCGAGCTCGAAGCCGTGCTGAAGTAGAAGACCGATCTTGAAGCCTCAGTCCAGGCCGAGACCTAAGTCGCTTTCCAAGATGGTGTGGACGTGGCGATGAAGCAATATGAGGCTCAGGTCGAGAATATAAGTCCATATTTGTTTGAGCTTGGGTGCCGGGCCACACTGAAGGAAGCAGGGATCCCTGAGGACCACCTGTCTATCAAAATCCACCCAAGTTCTCAAGTTCTGAACTAGAGTCGAGCTCTGCCCCTTCTTCCTCCGAGGCTCCTCCTAAGACTGTTCCGACGCCTCCTCCCCTGCCTGAGGTTCTTCCTGAGGCTGCTCCGACTGAGGCCCCTGTGATCGAAGCCCCTGATGCCAATGTCAAGGCCGCTACTTGAATTTATTTGTATTTCTTTTCTTTTTGTATTTTGTGGAGATTTGTAATGCTGAACAATGTAAATTTCAACTCATGAATACAATTTCACTTCCCATATGCTTGCCTTCAAATGTTTCTTTTTTAGAATCACATGTGTTTGACTCTAGTTCCTCAACCGACCCTTAACATGTTTAGGAGATGACAAGAAATTGAGTTCGGTCAAACAACCGGAATAACTACGTAATTGGGTTCGGTTCACTAACTAGAACAAGTATTTGAGCTTGGTTCAATAACCGAGATCATGCAAACTCTTAAGTTTCTTAACTCAAGAAGTTAGACTTATATCCTAATACCAAATTTGTACTGTCAAGCTTAGTTCACTAATCGAACCTGACAGAGGCAAACTGAATTAAGTACTTTAGGAGTACAAGGTATTTCACGTTTTACCTCGGTGATAGAAAACTTTTATAGTTGGTTCTGTAACCGAACTTAATTCTCCAAGGCAGCCACCGAGTTCTTTAACTGGGTGCTTTGTATAGTTGGTTCCACAACTGAACTGGGATAGCAGTTGAGTTCCGTATCTCGGCTTTTTGTATAGCTGGTTCCATAACCGAGCTGAAGTTGCCGCCGAGTTCTATAACTTGGCGTTTTATATAGCCGGTTCCATAACCGAGTTGAAGTTGCCGCCGAGTTCTATAACTTGGCGTTTTATATAGCTGGTTCCATAACCGAGCTGAACTTGCCGCCGAATTCTGTAACTTGGCGAGGATCGAAAGCAATGAAGCACATCCTTCCATAAGAATTACTTTTATTGATTCCATAACCGAGCTGAACTTGCCGCCAAGTTCTTCAACTTGGCGAGGATCGAAAGCAATGAAGCACATCCTTCCATAAGAATTACTTTTATTGATTCCAAAAATTGAGTACAATTCAGAAATAATACTTCTTGAGGTGCATGGTGTTCCATGGGCGTGGTAACTCTTTACCATCCATGTCCTCAAGCCTGTATGCTGATTTTCCGGTTGCCCAGATCACCTTGAATGGCCCCTATCAATTCGGTGGCTGCTTGCCTTCATTGGGATTCTTATCTGCAGGAAGAGTCTCTTCAAGACCAGTTCCCCAATTGAAAACTTCCTCTCTTTAATTCTTTGGTAGTATCCTCTGGCTAGTTGTTGCTGATAAGAAGCTAGGCGGATAGTTGCTGCATCCCTTCTCTCTTCAGCCAAGTAAAGTTCTCGAGCTAGGTTTTCTTCGTTTTGACCTTGGTCGAAGAGTTCCAAGCCCAGGGTTGGAAGACTGATTTTGAGGGGGGTCACAGCTTCCATTCCATAGGCCAGGGAAAAGGGCGTTGCCGAAGTGGAGCGCCTTGGAGTGGTTCTGTACGCCCAAAGGACACTCGGAAGTTCATCCACCCAGCTCCCCTTGGCTCAGTCCAATCTTTTCTTAAGCCCATCGAGCACCACCTTGTTCGAGATTTCTTCCTGACCGTTGCTCTGTGGATACGCCGGAGTTGAGTAGCAGTTTCTGATGTCGAGTTCATGGAAGAAGTTCTTGAAGAAATTGGAGTCGAACTGCGTCCCGTTGTCCGAGACCAGGGCTCGTGGTACTCCAAATCTTGTGATGATATTCTTCCATACAAAGTTCTTTGTGTTTTGCTCAGTGATATAAGGCAATGCTTCTGCTTCTATCCATTTAGTGAAATCATAGTAGCCACCTCTTATTCCCTGGAGCTTGGTGGAGTGGTCCAACGATGTCGAGGCCCCATTGAGCGAAGGGCCATGGGCTAGAGAGTGGGCTCAGGTCTTGTGCTAGCTGATGGAGAGAGTGTGAGTACTTCTGGCACTTTTCGTACTTCTTGGCATAGAGCTGAGTGTCTTTCTACATATAGGGCCACCAGTAACCTTGGCTTATAGCTTGGTAAGCCAGTGACTGACCTTTGATGTGTATTCCACAGATCCCCTCATGGATTTTATGAAGGAAATCTTCGACTTTGGTCGGGTGAACAGACTGAAAGTATGGGCCGATGAAGGACTTCCTATAGAGCTTACCATCCGGAGACAACCAAAACTGAGTTGCTTTCAGCCTGATTTTGTGACCCTCATTCCTATTTTCAGGAAGCTGATCTTCCCTCAGGTAGGCTATGATTGGGTCCATCCATCTTGGACCAAGATTAGCACACAAAACTTACCGAGGTGGCTGGAGCTGTATACTTGGTTTTTCCAACGTTTGCACCTCAACAGTTCTTTTCTTCCCAGCCTCGATAGCAGAGGCCAAGTTGGCAAGAGCGTCGGCATGGGAGTTGGAATCTCTACCAACCTGTTTGACTTCAGCTTTCTAGAATTGGGAAAGGAGTTGCTTTGCGCGTGCTAAGTAGGCTACCATCCTTTCGTCCTGGGCTTGGTAGTCCCCGCTCAGTTGGCTCGTCACCAACTGAGAGTCTCTGAAGACCACTAGTTGTCGTGCCCCATGGATTTTAGCGCTACCGAGCCCCTCGATCAGTGCTTCATACTCGGCTTCGTTATTGGACGCCTTAAAGCCAAGTGTTAAGGTTTGCTCGATGACAAGGCCCTCTGGAGATTGGAGAACAATGCCAACGCTAGCCCTCTTGGAGGTTGAGGATCCATCGACGAAGACCTTCCATGCTGAATCGAGGAACTGTTTCCAAGATTGTTCTTGTTCCGCTTCGGTAACCTCATCCTTATTACCCCCCAATTTGGTATCGAGCTGTCTCGGTGCGGAACTAGGAGAGACAAACTCCATAATGAAGTCTGCCAAAACCTAGGCCTTGATCGTCGTTCTGGGTTGATACTGAATATCGTACTGGCCCAGCTCGACGGCCCATCTTGAGATCCTTCTAGAGAAGTCAGCCTTTCTGAAAAGGGACTTAAGTGGATGTTCTGTAACGACCATTATGGTGTACGTCTAGAAGTAGTGGGAGAGTTTGCGAGAAGCACTGACGAGTGTTAATACAAGTTTCTCAAGCGGTAGATACCTAGTCTCAGCATCAAGCAGGATCTTGCTGGTGTAGTATATAGGCTTCTGCTGCTTGTCTTCTTCTCTGACGAGTACTGAGCTCACTACATGATCCGAGACGGCCAAGTACATATAAAGCACTTCGCCTTGTTTTGATGCAGACAACAGGGGTGGTGAAGACAAATAGTTTTTGAGTTCATGAAGGGCTCGGTTGCACTCCGGAGTCCATTGGAATTTCGAACTTTTCTTCAAAAGCTGAAACAAGGGGCGACACTTGTCCGAAGCTCGACTGATGAAGCGGTTGAGCACGGCAGCCATCCCTGTGAGCCTCTGGACTTGTTTTGCCATGGTCGGACTCTGAATCACCTGGATTGCCGAGATTTGCTCTGTATTGGCTTCGATTCCACTTCTGGTGACCAGGCTTCCCAGAATTTGTCGGAGCCGACACCGAACGCGCATTTGGACGCATTCAGTTTTAACTGGAACTCTTTGAGAACAGTGAATGTTTAACTCAGGTCAGCCAAGTGGTCCTGTGACCTTTTGGACTTGACAACCATGTCGTCGATATAAACCTTCATTGTCTTACCGAGTTGGGCCTGGAACATCTTCGTTACCAGCCTTTGGTAAGTCGCCCCCGCATTCTTTAATCCAAAGGGCATCACTTTGTAGCAGTAGATGCCTATAGGTGTTATGAATGCGGTCTTCTCTTCGTCAAGCCCATACATCGAAATCTGATGGTAACCTCAGTAGGCATCGAGGAAACTCATCATGCCCCGCTCGGCAGTGGGGTCAATCATCTGGTCGATCTTTGGGAGCGGAAAGCTGTCCTTAGGACAGGCTTTGTTGAGGTCGGTGAAGTCCACGCAGACCCTCCACTTCTCATTCTTCTTTTTGACTACCACTATGTTGGCCAACCACTCCGAGGAGTGCACTTCTCTGATAGCCTTGGTTTCCTGCAGCTTCTCGACCTCCTCGATCACTGCTTCTGTCTATGGGATCCTCGTTCTGCAAGCTTTCTGTGCTACAGGTTTGTGCTTAGGGTCTACGTTTAACTTGTGGCACATGATTTCGGGATCGATGCCAGGCTCCTCGTAGGGTGTCCAAGCGTAAACTTCCTTATTCTATAACAAGAAGTTCAGCAGTTCGGACTTCTCAACTTTGGGGAGCTAGCTCCCAAGTAGAAAATATCTCTCTGGGTCGTTGGGATCAATTTTGACCTCGGTCAGATCTTCAATGTTATTCTGCTTTGCAGATCGGCCAACATCCTCGAGCTCTACTTCTAGTTCAGCCATGTACATCTGCTGCGGTTTTGCTTCACCAGGCACCACAACCATCAGGCATTGTTTGGCCATCTGCTGGTCACCCTTGACCGTTACCACCTCAACTTGGTCGTTTGTGTTCTCTAATGGGAACTTGAGTTTTTGGTGATGGGTGGAGGGCACCGCTTCCATATTATGTAGCCAAGTCCGCCCCATAATTGCGTTGTATGGGGATGGTGCATCCACTACAAGGAAGTCGGCTAACACAGAGGCGCCTTCGATTTGGACTTCTAGGGAGACTTTTCCCTTAGGGTATACCGGTTTTGAGTTGATGCCCACCAAGGGAGTGTGAGCTTCCTGCAAGTCGTCCTTTTTCAGACCTAGCCTCTTGAAGCAGTCGAAGTAGAGGATTTGGGATCCACAAGAATTCGTTTCACCTTAAAGTCCTTCAACCTCAGGGTTAGAATTAGCGGGTCGTTGTGGGGTAGCTGGACCCTATATAGGTCCTCATCTGAGAATCAGATTTTGGGTTTCTCTTTCCAAGGTTTCTTGGTTGCAGGTCCCAGCTTGGCTGTCATCACCTATCTACCGTGTGAAGTCCTCCTGGCCTCGGCATGAGCTTGGTTACTCCCCTTTGGCGCGGGGGGCAGGTGGATGACGTTGATGATGCCTTCCGGTTCATCGTTGTCCTGATCATCATCAGGTCGGCACTGATGAGCTCGGTTCACTTTGCCGCCCTCCTTGATGAAATCTTTTAAGTTCCCGTCCTTGACGAGGTTTTCAAGGTTGGACTTAAGGGTCGTGCAGTCCTCGGTTCTATGCCCATTTTGTTTGTGATAGGCACATAATTTGCTCTGGTCACTGGTGGAGGGATCACCCTTCATCGACTGCGGCCACTTAAAGTAGGGCTGTGATTTGATCCTGCCAAGGAGCTTGTAAATGGGCTCCTTGAAGATCGTATTCACAGCTTTGTAGGAGGCGATGGCTGGCTTGGGCTTCTTGTTGCCCCCAGAGTTGGGTGTCAAGATCGCTGCCGAACTCGTCGAAGCCTTGCTCCGGTCTTCCTCTTCCCTTCGAGATGGCTTTTTGTCCCTCTTGGAGGGCCTGTCTTCTTGCCAGAGACCGAAACTCTCGAGAGCTCGGGCCTCATCTTCTTCTTGTTCTACGAACTGATTCACCCGGGCCATCATTGCTTTCACAGTGACCACAGGGAACCGCACCAGGTTCTTGCGAAGCTCGTTGCCTGACAATAGAGCTTGCTTGAAGCACCTGATGGCCACTCTGTCAGTTTTTTCTTCCTCTTCCCACAAACAGCGCCAATTGTAAGTGCCTAAATTTTACGGACTTGGTTAGACGAGTATAAAACTCTTAATATTGCTGTTAAGCTTCTTTAGGAAAGACCAAATGCCTGAGACCTGAAAGGGAAGGAAAGAAAATAAAGGTCAGAGGCCCGGACTGCAGTTAGCCGAAGGCACTCTGATGCCTAAGTTAGTGCAGTCACTGAACAAAGGATGAGTGAGTGGAGAATAAAGGAGAGTTTGGAGTATGGATGTATATGACAGCATACCCCTTGTGGGTTTACCTCAAGCATATATATAGGGAGAAGTCTCATCAGTCCGTACCTTTAGTGGAGGTAGGTGGAGGTACTGTCTCATCAGACCATACCTCGTATCTTTAGTGGAGGTAGGTGGAGCTGCTGTCCCATCAAACCATACCTCGATCTCTTGTATGGCTCTGAATGTGACCGCCAGATAAGGTGAACCCCTTATCTATACCTGGAGCCCATCCTATTTGTGAGTTCGTTCTGCAACGCCGCCGTATAATTATGACTGTCTGACACCCAGTATTGATACCGAGGTCAGGCATAGGCACATCCTGGCATTGTTGCCGATGTGCGAATAACTGGCACTACTGCCGAGCTGCGTTAGACCGAGACCAAGACAAACTTAGCTGGTATTTTTACCGAAGCTAGCTTAAGTTGGTACCGTTACCATGCTGTACGAAGCCGAGACTAAGTTAAACCTAGTTGATACTCTTACCGAAACCAGGGATTATCTCGGTATTTACAAAAATGTCCCACACAAAGACAAGTTTATTAGTCATGATTATGGGGACTCTTACCCATTTCCTTGGTTATTAGTGGCTATTGCTAATTCTCAAGATAATTTTCTTGGAAAGAGACTAATTTAGGAGTTATCTTCTATTCCTTGTGGAATTCTACTATTAGGGTGTCCATGTTAGTCTTTACAATGCCAATAATATCATCAATAGAAAATGCTCCCTTTCATTTGCTATTTTGTGAATAGGGTGTCCATCCTAACTCTTAGATTCACTGATGATAATGAAGTACTTCACAGAGGCATACCCTATGAATGGAGATCAAGGTCTCAAGGAAGTGGCCAACCGAAAGAAAAAAAAAATCAAAAGAGGTAGTATGGTAGTTTATCAACGACACAAGGACATTGCACACTTATTCTAATTTTCTAAGCCTCTTCTCCTACCACCACCTTTCTTTCTCTTCACTATAAAAATGATCAAGTGCGGCCGTTTGTACCTTAATTGCAGTACAATCTAATCCATGGGGCCCATTCAGCCCCTAGCACACCTGAAATATTGTTGGGCATAATCAAATTACTTTTGATGATAAGCACTATTAAATTAAGACTAGCCTAATAATCCATGCTCAGCACATTATTTTTTTTCATTGCAAAATAAATAATCATATATTAAAAAAAAAGTTACCTCTTTTCACAGGACAAACTGCATAAAATAGAAATAGAGAAATTAGAGTAGAAAGAAAATAATTACATTAAAAAACAACTGAAACATGAGTGGTTTGATAAAAAAATAAAATAAAATAATGGGTAGTTGCATGAGTACTGACGAGAGATGTTGAACATTTGAGAAAAAAAGCATAACTGTTGGTCAAAATTATAACCGCCGGTCAAAATTGAAGTCAAATCCCTCGGCTATAATATATTATAATTGAAAAATAAATAATCATGTATTAAAAAAAAGTTACCTCTTTTCACAGAATTAGTTGCATAAAATAGAAATAGAGAAATTAGAGCAAAAAAGAAATAGTTAAATAAAAGAACAACTGAAACATGAGTGATTTGATAAAAAAAAATAAGTGTGTAGTTGCATAAGTACTGGAGAGAGAGAGATGTTGAACATTTGAGAAAAAAAGCATAGATGTCCGTCAAAATTATAACTGCCGTCAAAAGTGAAGTCAAATCCCTTAGCTATAATATATTAAATGGTGAAAAAATAAAATAAGATTTGACAGGTAGTCTAATTACAGAAAATAAATGTTGGGTCTTATTCATTGGCCCCCTTCATGAAATAATCTTGATCATTAAATCAAGCTGACCCATCATAGAAATGGGGCTGATGACATGGGCTATATTGTAATTGTAATTTAGTAACACTTGAATCCGACCCGTTTTAAATAAAGGCTCAACTTTGTGTGCTCCAGAGGGACATAAGATTTAGGTGACCTGCGTCCACAACTGCCTCCAAAAACATGTAAACGAAATCCGAATCAGTGGAAGTGAGGGCCCCATACTAGATTTTTGAGATTTGGATATTAGAGACAAAGGTAAAATAGTCCAAAGAATTTTCCATGAAATCATGTTTCAATTGGACTCGCATGTGTGACCTTTCAACAAAAAAAGATCTCATTTTTCCTCGAAAGTTCTTTTTCAATTTATTTGTGAAAGTCGCTATCATTATCATTCTGGATTGTTCTAAATGCACAAACTATTGTGAGATAAGTCCTAGATTTCAAACTTTTTTCATGTCTCAGATTTTCATAAAATATCATGACAATTTTGTTTTTACAACTATATATTAGCAATCAACTTCATTTGTGATAGTGATTGGCACAACTTAAAGTGAGAGGAATAATAAGACCCTCAAATTAAATGACAGTTTTCCAATCTAGTGGATCAATTAGAATTCTCCAATTAGGTGGAATTCATGAGAAAACTTGACTAGTAGATTATGTATCGAGTTTCTTTGCATTACAATTCTTTCCAAAAGTACCTTTCAATGTCAAAAATGGGAAAATAGTAGTTCACCTTGTTAATTAAGGAGATAAAAGACCTAGTTGATATTGGAATACCAGTCATTTGCACTCTGTAGTTTACTTTCTTTTAACAATACGAGGAAGGCCTAGGGGATTAAGAAAAATGATTGCAAAATGGTTGTCTTTAAAGGTTGTGTGTTTGTATTAAAATATATAGGAATTCATGGTCAAGCTCGATAGAAGGATTATTAAATAAGTGAGGGCTGAAGATTATGAGGTAGCAATTTGAATGAGACATTGACTTAATTTCTTAGGATTTGAATTACTAGATTGGTTACTAAGTATTGATTTATCATCTTCTCTTATTCACTTCCTATTAAAGTGAAGGTCATTTGATGGTCATTTTATATATCACGTTGAATCTTAATTTTTAACTACTTATGACATGATACCTTTTTTATTCAATTCCTACATATTCTATATAAATAAACAGGTCTAAGGGTGCATATATGTAGTGTGAGGAATATGCATGCGGTAGATAGAAAAATTATCTTGATTTTCTATGCAACTCCTTTTTTTTTTTGGTAAAAGGATATTTCATTAAAAAAGCACAAGAACAACAGGAGGGGGGAAAAAAAAGAAAAGAAAACAGTTAACCCCTAGTCAAATGGATACTTGAGACTCATTTCCAGTCTACATCCCATCTACTAAAAAAGTAAAACTTAGCAAGCTTATGAGCTTGCTCATTTAGAGCCCTAAGGGTGAAATCACATTCTACAGAAAGAAATAAGGAAGCCAAAGATTTAATGTCTAAAATAATTAAGTTAATGGACCAATCAAGGCATCCCTTCAAAGCAAAAACCACTTCTTGAGCGTCTGTCGAAACACAAAGCCTATCAAACCATTCTTCCAAGCCTTTTCTAATGCAATTAAAACCGTCATCGCTTCGACCTCCTTTGAAGAGACAACTTTGTGTTGTTGGATAACACTTGCATCCACAATGACATCATTTAACATCATAATGAAGCAAACGAAGCATAACATTCCTTAGCCTTAAAGGCAGCATCCGAGAAGATTATAATATACGCAACTCTTTATTTAGTCATTTAGCGCAACACATTTTCTTGCAAAAAAAAAAAGACCAAGTTGATTTTCCTTATGGAGAGGGCTTCTATTTCCCATGTGAAAAGTAGGAACACATAATCCATTTTTCTAGCGAAAATAGAAATTTGTATAAAGTGGAATTCTCTTATTGCACAAACACGCCATAAAAGAAGCATCTCTAATGTGTTAAAATATCAATGTTAAATTGTGCATTAATTAGTTGAGGGGCTAATATTTATTATACTATATTAAAGACAAGGGTTTTAAAGCTTATTTTGACTATAACTACTAAATTAAATCTAGAGTTATATCCCTTTTATATATTAATTTCTTTCCACTTTTCACTCTCTCAATGACTTTATTTCCATCTCAAATCTCATGTAGGCTGACTCTATGTATTCTCCTCTTTTCTTTCCATTCCATTTCTCTTATTCCATTTATATGCCACAGGCTTTTGGATTAGGAAAAAAAAAAAAAGATACATTTATAATCTTTTTTTTTTTTTTTGTTCTCTCTCATTAAGTATTTGGGAATGGTTCTATATGATCGGACTTTCTTTTAAATTAATTTATGTATGTTTGCTGTAAATTTAATTCGTAAAATTGCCCGTCCTTATCTCAAACTATTGTGCTGGAGTTTATTGATTTTATTGACCACATCCAATTGGCACGATCCCATGTTAAGCTAAAATCATGAAATAGAGTCCACAACTACTCTTTGATTTTGTATTAACTTATAATGTCAATACCTACCTCCATATAGACCTATCAAATCATAGTGATAAGGTACCATCATAGTGGTACTTCATATTGGTAATTTTGTTCCAAAAAAAACAGTACCACCACCACCACCACCATCTCGTTTGAAAATCTCATCTGAATTTTCAAACCATAGTCATTTAAGACCCAAAATGGAATCCCTTTTTATGGAGTTCTTTTTCCTAAGACGGTTGCATTTGCATACAAATACAACTAGAGAAGAATAGAGAATCATTTCACGGCCATTGATTGGATCGAAGTTGGTGAGGGCCAATGAAAACAAAAGTGATTGGTGGGGGCCTGCTCACATGGACCAAAAGTGGAGCATTTATGGCCAGCAACACGTGATTGGTGGCTGCTTTCCACGTGGAGAGAGATATGGGACATAGGGTGAGTGGACTGGTCACTGGTCTCACTGCATCCGGTACCTTCTGGTGCTTCCCATAATTGGAGCATCACCGGAGCCCACACAGTCCATAAATGTACTTCAGCGAGTCGGCGCTTTTTTCAAGTCACTCGTCGCAGGCCGCAAGTAGTCAATCAGAGGTGCTATGCACCCGGGTTCCTGACCCCGGACGGACCCTGGGGTGACTGGGATCCGTTGGATCCCAGCCGCCTCTGGGATCCAACGGATCTCAGTCACCCCGGGGTCAGGATCCCGGGTGCGTAGACTTTTACGTAGTCGATTCAGTTTCGGTTATGAATGGCCGAAAAATTTCATTTCGATACTACGGCCGAAACATAACGGAGTTCAGAAAATTTTATTTGCATTTCGGTTCATTTCTGTCCATTTCATTTTGTAGCATAAAATTTATTTAGTTTTTATTTTTTTCTCAATATATATAAAGAAACATGCATAATTTATATATATATTCTAATTTTTATTATTCCAAAAAGTTATTTCGAAAAGTTTTGTCAAAATTCTAAAATATCATAATATTTCTTCTTGGAGATCGAAACGGAATTGACGACTATGATTGCAAGGCTTTGCTTTATCCTCTCCACCTTATTCACAATATGTGAATGTTACGTGGGGCCTTTTACGGTGGAGTAAAAGTTGGATGCATCTCATATGCATGGGATCATATTTTTAAATAGTTTGGCTCCGCTGTGAAGTTTCACTCAACGATTGAAGTCGTGAATAACTCATATGTCATCTAGGCTTGCGTCGAGGTGGGGTATTGGAACCAGGAATAACTCGATTTTAACCTAGCCCGGTTGACTTTGAGCATCACATCATTTTTGAAGATCAAAGCTTACAATTAGTAGTGTTAATCCCTACCGGAAACAAGATCCTGTTAGAAATAGCATATGTGAAACATAATTTAATATATCGTTAGTTGGGTGGTAGTTTGATCTATTTAATGATTACTCGCCCTGATATATAATATGCCATAGTTATCAAAATACTACGATTCATATTCCAAATCTTGATTCGTATCCTGAAATTTAAGAAAATGATTCGTATCTATGCAACGAGTCCTATTTACAAATGGATTTTCGGATTCAGGTATGAGTCTTACGATTTGATTCTCATTTAATAGAATCTTATGATTCAAGCGATTCGGCTAAGCAAGAATAACTACGACCAATAAGTTAATATTAATAATATTTTATCTTTTTTCTTTCTTTACTCGTTTTTTCTTTGAGCACATTTATTTTTAAAAGGTTATTTAGTAGTTAGTGAAACCCCCTAAGAATCTTTTGCAGCTTTGATTAGGTTTTAAAGATGAATAAAGAACATGCATTAGCGATCTGCACTTCGCTCAAAGCCTGACGAACTCCACCTCGCTCAATACCCGAGGATGTCAACCTCGCTCTGATAAAACTTCTTGGGTCTCTGATATCACTTGTTGTGCGCGTGTGCAGAAGTGTGAATCACCGCGATCCAAAATCAACATGCCATACAAAAAAGAGAGAAAATCACACACAGTGATTTTACATGATGGAAAATACTACTTTCCTCCATTCAGTCCCATATGGTTTGAAAATCTTCAATTACTCATGGGAGAGAGAGCTTTCACCTCTCTAACTCTCAGAGTGTAGGGTTACAAAGTAAAACAATATATAATCTTCATTTTCTCAGTCCCAAAGAAATCCCCGATACAATTATCAAGATACCCATGACCCTTAACCCAATCATTTGCCAACCTAATGAACCAATCCGTTCAACCCAGAATACAAGATATAAACCCCGCATATCCAAGGGGGAGTACTGAAAAGTTCTTATACTGTCCTTACTAACGCCTCCATGTCTTGGTGTGAATGATTAGGTAGGAAACTTAATATGGTATTAGAATTACTTGGTCAGATGTTCAAATCCCTAGAAGAACGACCCGGTGATGAGAAATAAAAATATGTATCGCTAAAAGTGCGTTGACCGGGTTACATTTGCGGAGTCTTGATAAGTGGGTTCTACCCATTAGAAGTATTGAAAAGTATTTATACTTCCCCTTACTTAGGCTCTGAGAATTTGATAAAAATGATTAGCTAAAAAAAATTAGTTGACAGAATTAGCAAGCTAAATGGAACAACTGCAACAAAAGGAAAGTCTCATTTTAAGGTAGAAGACGCATGTCTTCATGTGCTTCTACCATGCTTAGCAAAGCAGTACACTCTCCTTTTAGAGTTTGGATCCTAATTCCTAGGGAGATGGCTAAGAGCCTTCTTTTGAGGTCAAGGCACAACTTTTATGGGTCATTTGGTCTCATAGGGAGATGGGGAGATATTTGTTTTTTGTTTTTCATTTTTGGTAGAAATGGGGAGATATTTGTTGGTGGGCATTAAAGGGTAGAAGATTTTTGTGTGGAGGGACTCGAAAATGATGGTCTTGACTGATGATAAGGAGATGTGAGTTATGATGTTCCTACCCTATATATGTAGAACTTATTTTTACTTAGGAAATGGTAGTATGATAAATGCACTTCCATCTCACCATAATTTAAGTAACATTCGGCTATGGACTTAACAATGGATAAATAAGTAGAACGTTTTTATCCACCTACAAATGTTTCATTTCATGACTTTAATTGCATGTTTAGCAATATTCTAAACAAGTCTTGGGGGGCAAAATATCTGACTCGGATTCTCATTATCTCTATTAACATTGGCCCATGTCATGTTACCACTCTAGTTGCAATATGCCCTAGTTTTAGAGATGGACACAAACAAAGACTGGACCACACAGGTAATTGTTTTAATCAATGCATCCCCCTAGATTAATAAAAAATTGTCTCCCTTGCGCCCTTGTCTACCTTGCTGCCTACCCAAGCACCTGCTGCCCACATGCCAATAAATCGGCGATGTTTTGTCAGTGGCAGACGTCAACAAGAGAATTGAAACTTTTTTCTTACTTAGAGAGGTTGGTTACTGGTATTACAACCCATGTCATATGTGGTTAGTTTGGCTGTTGAAGTGGAATCAACAATTTGTCGTTTAGTACTCCGCGACAAGACTACAACAGTATCTCAACTCAATCTTAATTGTACAGCCTATTTTTTTTTACCATGGGAAGAAGGTAAATCATAAATTAGAGGTGTTGTACAATCCTTAATTGGATAGCATCAGGTTAGACATTGGCAGAAAAGGTCTATAGGTTAAGAGATACTTTTTGTCGTAAATTTCTCTGCACCACACTTTATCACCAGCAAAGTAAAGAACAAGAGTTGTTGAAGAGTAAAATGTAAATGAGGTTGCATCACATGCCTAATATAGTGAAGTATATGAGATCAAGTCTCATGTCTACTTTTACTACTAAATAGATGCCATAGTAATTTAAAGAAGATGATCATAATAATAATCCTAAACTCTTCACAATAAAGTCCACACTTTTGACGAGCAAGATAAGTGATCCATTTTCAGGGTGGTGATAGATAGTCTTTTTGTGAGAATTGCCACAGGAAAACACATGGCATACGGCATTTTCTACAAGCGATTTACCTGTTTGGCATGGTAGGAGAAGACACAAAGTAGCATGTCTTTTCTTATACCCCTTGTGGTTCGTAAGCTCTCAATTCTAAAACGGAGACTTATTGAATGGAGGAAAACACAGGGGGATCTTCCACTGCAAATTTCAGAAGCATCTCTAAAGTTAGAAACTTTGCAGACTCTTTTGGCAAGTGATCCAAGGCCTATGCACATTCAAGAGCAAGAACGGATGGCCAGATTTGAGCTTGATCAATTGTTAAGGGTTGAAGAGAGTATGTATAAGCAACGAGCTCGTGAACTGGCTGTCAACTTCGGGGATAGTAATACCAAGTATTTTTATCGTTTGATGAAGAAAAGGCAGTCTCAAGCTTATATTTCTTTGATTACTGATGCGGATGACATTGTTTACACTGATCCTTCAGGTATTGCTGCAGTGTTTGTTTCTCATTTTTAGAATATTCTTGGTCCAGATGTACAATATCAGTATCCTGATTTATCTCATATTACTCCTCATGGGGTTCTCACTGATGAGGATGCGTTAGCTCTCATGCATCCGGTTACATTTGATGAAATTGAGGATGTGGTTAAAGCAGCTAATCCTAATAAGGCCCCTGGTCTTGATGGTTTTAATGCTCATTTTTTCAAAGTGTGCTGGCCAATTATAGGCAAGGATGTGTGTGCTTGTATTATGGATTTTTTTCACTCATGGGTCTATGTTAAAGCAGCTCAAACACACTTTTATAGTGTTGGTGCCTAAATCTGAAAATGCATGCTCTCCGGACAAGTTTCGCCCTATTGTTTTAACGAATGAGTTGTATAAAATCATAAGCCGGATTCTAGTTAAACGGCTTAAACCATTCATTGCTAAGATTGTGGGTCCAATGCGGTCAGCTTTTATCCCTGGCAGAAGCATTGTAGATAATATTCTTCTTGCTCAGGATCTGCTCCATAATTTTCATCTTGGAAAAGGACGCCCAAGAATGTGCATTAAGCTTGATCTTGCCAAAGCCTATGATAGTGTTCGCTGGGATTCTTTGGAGGCTGCTCTTAGGTGACTCCACTTTACTGAGATGGTTATCAAGATGCTTATGGAGTGTGTTTCAGGTGCGAAATTCTCAGTGTTGGTCAATGGTGTTGCGGAGGGTTTTTTCAAGGGTACTCGTGTCTTCGACAGGGATGCCCTTTATCTCCTTACCTATTTGCTATAGTTATGGAGTTCTTCTCTATTATGATGAATCAATATGCTATTGCTAATATGATTCCATCTCCTTTTGTGAAAAAGGATGTTATCATATCTCATTTGATGTTTGCTGATGATCTGATTGTCTTTAGCAAAGCTACCACAGGTGCGGCAACTAATCTTAAGCATTTTCTTCAGCACTATAAAGAATTCACAGGGCTTGGGGTAAACTGGATGAAAAGTGCTATTTTTTATACAAATAATCATGATGAAGATCAAAATGCTATTTCTTCGATCCTGGATGTTCAAAGAGCCACTCTCCCTATTCGATATCTGGGAGTACCTCTATCCTAAAAAAGACTGAACTTTACTGAATGTCAGCCTCTTTTAGCCAAAGTGCAGCAGTGGTTATCAGGATGGAAATCTAAGGTTATCTCTTATGCTAGAAGATTGGAGTTGATTAAGTCTACTCTTTCTTCGTTTCATTTATTCTGGGCGACTGTCTTTCTTCTTCCTCAATCCATTTTACATGCTTTAGACCGCCACATCAGAGATTTTTTCTGGAATTGATGGTCCTCTTCCTATCTTCATCCTATCGCTTGGAGTACTATTTGTCAGCCGATTGCTATGGGAGGGCTAGGTGTTCGCTCTATTTATGGAGTTGCAAAGGCAGCACTGCTTCGGCAGGTATGGAATGTTATTCTTAACAGGAAAACTTGTTGGAACCTATGGGTCAATGCTCGATATTTGAAGGGTGAATCTTTCTAGGATGTTCCTAGTCCCAATTCTGCTTCTTGGGGTTGGAAAGGTATCTTGGCTCTCCGTCCTTTGGCTTTACCCCACATAAAATTCTTAATTGGAAATGAGCATACCACTCGCTTTTGGACTGATCCATGGTTGCTAGGGGGATGTCTGAGGGATTGTTTTAGCTCTCGTGCTATTTATGGTATGGGCTTGGGAGCAGATCTCCGAGTTAGTACTTTTCTAGTGCATGGTGACTGGAACTTGCCAACCCCACTTCGAATGCTTTGATGGACATCTTTCAAATCATCCCTAGTGAATGTCAGCCCTGGCCTGATTTTGATGATGAAATTGTTTGGATTCTTGAAGAGAAGGGATTTTTCTCTTTGAAGTCTGCCTACAACCTTATATAAAACATCCATAACCAACAGTTAAGTTGGACTTCAGCTATTTGGTTCAAGGGGGTATTAAAAAGCACTTTATATGTGCGTGGATGTTCTTTCACGGTAGACTCAAGACGAAAGACTTCTTATTGCAAAGAAATGTTGATTGTGATACCTATTGTGTTTTGTGTGATTGTACATGGGAGACGTCTACACATCTCATGCTACATTGTCCATATGCACAAGCGATTACGGGCGTTCTTCTTTCTAAACTAAATTTGATCCCAATCAATTGTTCTACTGCTCAAGAGCTTTTAGATTCTATGGTTTCTTGTATTGATCAGAACAGGGATGATACTTATATTCTTGCAAAGCTTCTTTTTAATGCTTATGTGTGGCATGTGTGGGCTGAACGTAATGCAAGGATTTTCAGGGAAGCAGCATTACCATATGGTTCTGTAGTGAAGCGCATTGTACAGGTGGTGACAACCAAGATTTTGTACCTTGATCTTATATTGCCAAATGACATTTAATGTCATTGGAATGTTCCTGTGCATAATCCAATTAGAAATGCAACTCTGGTTACTGATCGACCTCATGGATGGCGCCTTTCAATTACTACTTTTCCCCTGGTTCTTGTTGGTATTTTCTGGAGAGATACTCATCACCCATGGAAGGGACAACGAGTGCAATCGCTACCTATTTATGATGGTATCTACCAACTGTTGCAGCTTGTTCCTCCGGATATTTCATCCATTACTATTGAGACTGATTCTTCTTTGCACACTCTTCTTCTCCATCCTGATAAATCAGATTGGGTTCTCTGTTTTATGGCAAGACGTCTCCATGCTATTGTTAATAGTTTTGGGCCTATTCAATTTTTGCGTCTTCATCCTCAGACTGTGCGATTCAGTAAAATCATTAGCAGATTTCCTGGTCCTCCATTGCTCAATGTTGATAATATTGATATTTTGTATCACTCTGTTAGTGCGCAGTTGTAGTTGTTTGGTTGATTTCATGTATTTATTTTAATTGTTTCTGCTTTGTATTGGACGGGGTATGGCCCTTGGGAAGCTTCTATAATCACATTGATAATAGACTTCCATTTTGTAATTTATTTTTGAGAAATTGAAGAACTACCTTACTCTTAAAAAAAAAAAAGACCCACTTCTTTAAATGAGAAAGGATCACACAGTCAAAGTCCCCTGCAACCTTATCTGCAGAGAACCTCTATAATTCTCCTCAATGGTACGTGGTGCATTCGTAAGTTGCATTAATTGTCATTTCTCCCTAGACACTATGTAAATTGAGTATACTAGCCAAAATGAGCTTGACTCTTAAAAATGCATAATATTTTGTGGCCTGGCATCAAATGCTTAAAAAAGCTCCTCACCAAATTGATTGATTCTTGACTCTTAAAAATGCATCTTTTGTGGCTTGCCATCAAATGCTAAAAAAAGCTCATCACCAAATTGATTTATTCGGACCTCTTTTATAGCATATTTGTATAGTGTTTGTGAGGAAAAAAAGTATCTATTTTTTTCTTTGAAACACTATAATAGTTTTTTATTCAAGATCAGAAAAGCTTTTGCGTGAATTTAAAGACCTTTGTGATACCTAGATCATTAAAAAAAAAAAAGATAAACCCAAGCTAACAAAATTACTTTTTCTCAAGTTTTTCTAAGCATGTCTGGTGATTTTCTTTGGAACAAAAAATAACATTTTTTTTTATCTAGGGCCTACGAGAAGAGATCAATCACGCACAAAAGAACACGAGATTTACATGATTTGGCTTTTGACCTACGTCCACGGGAAGACGGGAGAATTCACTATGCAATTAGAAGATGTTGTACATCCTAGAGACTCTTAATCTCTATTTATAATATTAGCCTCAAAACCTATTACACCCAAACACTACTTCTTAATCATACTAGACCTATAACAGGCCTACTTCTAATCACAGTACAAGTTGGGTAATTTAGGGGCCCGGTTAACCAAGATTCATTACTTTTATTGAGCCATACAACCTAATAAATCTCCACCTTGGCGAACATTGAAGTTGATCCTCAAGCACAAAACACGCCTCACCATCTCCACCTGCCCCTGAGGGCACTCGGGTACTGAGCACACCGATCAAGTCTAAACAATACTATCCAGTTTGTTGTGATCTATGTTTGCCCTTACTACTGGAGTCTTTGTTCTTCCTCGTACTACTAAACCCTCACTCGAACCATCATTGTCAACTGTAACATTTTTCTTCACCTCCTTGGAGTTCAAGGCTGCTTCTACATCCTCTTTTGTCAGAGTGTCTCTACCATACATTATGGCATCAACAAAATGCCCATATGAGGGTGGTAACGAGCACAACAACATGATAGCTTGGTCCTCATCATTAATTTCAACATTAATATTTTTCAGATATATGATAACTTTTGTGAAATAATCAAGGTGAGTTGAAACAAACGTATCTTCCTGCATTTGTAACGTGAACAACCGCTTCTTCAGATACAAGCGATTCGTGAGAGACTTCGTGATGTACAAGTTCTCCAACTTCTGCCATATGCCAGCAGTAGTTCTTTCTTAAGCAACCTTTCGCAGTATACCATCTCTCAGAAACAGTAGAATCTGACCGTACGTCTTTTCCAGCAATGTATCCTTTTCATCATCTGACAGTTTGTCAAACAAAGCATTCTTTCCTTTCAAAGCCTTATGCAATCCATTCTGAACTAGCAAAACATGCATCTTCAAACGCCACATACTGAAATCGTTATTTCCATTGAATTTCTCAATTTCAAACTTTGTAGCCATTTTGCGAATCTTTCACAGTACCTGTGTAGATCTGGTCACCACGAGCACGCTAGAAGAAATGGATCTGAAATCTGACTCCAGATGGCTAAGATATCGCAGAAACAAGTTTCTGCGCTCTGTTCAATCAACTTTGTTGACTATTGAACAACCAATCTTCTTTCACAATCACTTAGATCTGCTCGCAACGAGTCCGTAGGTTCAAACGGATCTACAATCAGACTCCGGATCGCTAAGATATCGCGAAAACAAACTTCAGCCTTTGATCTGATCAAAACTACCTTTGACCGTACGGATCTACTGACGTCAGCGGGCTTTGCTGCTGGGCTTCTGTTGCACGGGTCAGGTTTGACCTGGACTTGACCCGAACTGGACTGGCCTGCCTACTAGGCTTCTGAAATGGCTCAGGGGTTGACTTGACCTGGACTCAACCCAGAACTGCTGCAAGGCCCACTTCTTTTTCGTTCTGTTTCTGCAACAAAACTCAGAGGACGATTTCCCCTCTTTGGGCCAAGGCACGACAACAGCTTTGGCGGCCCTCCTTCTCCGGCAACACGCAGCGGTGGCGGCAACTCCGACAGTATTTTCACGGCGATGTGGAGCCCAGCCGGAAAAACAAATCGCTGCTTGTTGTTGCGATTTCTCGCACAGTGCAGGCGTGATCGGTGATGGCGACACACAACAGCAATGGACCCAGTCCTCTCCTCCGGTTCCAATTAAGAAACCCCGAGAGTCGTCTGTCTTCAAGTGAAACCGTCGTCCCTCTTTTTCCTTCTGTGTTTGGGCGCTGCAACAGGACCCAAACCGAGCAGTCCTTTCCTCTTTTCCCATCTCCTTTTCTTCTCCAATCGTGACCCACCTCGAGATGAAACGAACTCCCTCTCCGCACGATCCGGAAAATGCTATTTCAATCTTGAGATCTAATCCGTCAATCGCGCAGCCACAACTCCAGCCTTATGAGATCCGATCCGTCGAATCTCCTCCGATCACGCATAATGCTCTGATACCAGTTTGTTGTGATCTAGGACCTATGAGAAGAAATCAATCATGCACAGAAGAACACGAGATTTACGTGATTCAGCTTTTGACCTACGTCCATGGGAAGACGGGAGAATTCACTATGCAATAAGAAGATGATGTATATCCTAGAGACTCTTAATCTCTATTTATAATACCAGCCAAAATCCTGTTACACCCAAACACTACTTCTTAGTCATACTAGACCTATAACAGGCTTACTTCTAATCACAGTACAAGTTGGGCAATCCAGGGGTCCGTTTAACCAAGATTCATTACTTCTATTGAGCCATACAACCTAATATTTTTTTTTGAAGAGTATATTTAAATTTATGACAAAAAATAACAAGGTTACAAAGACAAAAGTTATAAAATATAAAAGAGTTCCAATCTATGATCCACATACGTAAAGGGTGCACATGGGTCAAGGCAAACTCAGCTTGATGGGCTGCATTTAGTTTGTGGTTTTAGTCGGGTTGCAACCCTTTTTATATTTTAAATAAGGCATTTCATAAAAAGAAAGAAAAACAACAACAAATAAAGAAAAAAAGGGAGAAAACAGGTAGCTCCTAGTCAAAAGGATAGCAGAAGCCCTCTCCCAAGCTACATTATGTCTCATAAAGTAACAAAACTTAGAAAGCGCATGCGCATGCCCATTGAGGGTCCTATGGTATAATCAAGGTCAATAAAACGGAATAAAGAAGTTAAAGCTTTAATGTTTAAAACAATGGAATTTATGGACTAATCATATCTATCTTCAAAACTTGCACCACTTTCTAGCATCCATCAAAATACGATTTTTGTCAAAACCATTTCTCTTTATCTTTTTTAAGGGAGGTAAGACCGCCCTCATTTTGGCCTCTTTTGAAAAGGTGACTTTGGGTTCTTGGATAAAACCTTCATCCACAATAACACCATTTAACATTGTAACAAATCCAAAAGGGGAATTTCCTTCATTAGCTTTATAGGTTGCATTTGAGTAGGTCTGAGTAGATCACAATATCTTCTTTATTATAGATCACACTACAAAAAAAAGGACTTTTAGTCTCGCTTTTAAATTGAGCTTTTGTGTCGCTTTTACAATAAAGTGACACAGTATGGTCTGATGTGTCACTTTAGAGGAGGAGTAAACGAGGAGGAGGTTTGTTGTGTCACTTTTCTATAACGCGACACACACAAAATAAATCTATATCTCGTTTTATTCTTAAAGTGACACTAGCGGAGCAAAATTTTAAAATAATCCAAACTAAATATTGAGGATGGTTTTCCCCACTAAACAAAAGTGACACAAGAAGTTTGGTTGTTCTTTTCTTTCGGGAAATAGAAAAAAAAAAGCGACACATGAATTTGGGCGGGTGCTTGGAAAGTGAAAATTTGGCGGGCGTTCCCTCCATCTTATATTCCATCCCTTCGTTCCCTCCTTACCTCATTCCCTTGGCGCCCAAATACCCCAACGATCAGAGAGATCCCCTTGAGGAGTGTCTGAGACGATCGACAGGTGCAGGTTTCTTCTTCTCTCTACTTCTTCTTCTTTCAGCTATATATCTTTCTACTGTCTGGGTTTCAAACGATGGAGATTTTGGGTTTCTGCTGGATTGTGGGAGTGGGTTCCATGGTGCTGGGAGATTTTGGGGGTGGATTGTGGGAGTGGGTTCCTTGGTAGGGGGGATGTAGACGATGGGGGAGATGGAGATTTTGGGTTTCTGCTGGATTGTGGGAGTTGGTTCCTGCGATGCTCCTCTTCCTCCCTCCCTCTTCCTCTCTGTTTTTCCTCTCTTCTGCTACTTTGTGCCTTGCTCTGTTCTGCTGGCAGGCTGGGTTGGTTGGCATTTTTGTAAGCCTCCCTCCCCTTTTTGGTTCTCTGTTGTGAGGGTGTGTTGCCCTCTTTCTTCTTCTTCTCAATATTCATTTACCATTAAGCAAAAAAAAAAAAAGTATGGGTAGTTGAAGGCTTGAAGCTTCTACTGATGATACAATGCTAATTTTTGTTTTGCATGTTTTTCTGTATTTTCTTAAAAATTCTTAGTAGTAAGTACAGTTTATGGCTTGTGATGTTGGTAACTTACAACCTCCCACCTTGGCTCTGCATGAAGAGAAAGTTCATGATGTTGACAATGCTGATATCAGGTCCAAAACAACCTGGAAAAGACATTGACGTTTATTTAGCTCCCTTAATTGATGATTTAATTACTTCATGGAATTCAGGGGTAGAGGTTTTTGATGCCTACAAGCAGGAGTCATTTCTACCGAGAGCCGTATTGCTATGGACGATCAACGATCTTCTAGCCTATGGTAATCTTTCTGGGTGTACTGTTAAAGGCTACTTTGCTTGTCCAGTTTGTACTGAAGAGACATCTTCGTATAGGTTGAAACATTGTGGAAAAAATGTCTACACATCCACTAGAAGATTTCTATCTCGGCATCATCCATATCGGAAGCAACAAAAGGCCTTTAACAGTGAGAATGAGTTGAGGGAGGCACCTGAATGATTGAATGGGCAGCAAGTACGAAGCAAAGTTGAAGGGATCAAAGTCTCGTAGGGGAAAGAGAAGTCAACACAAGAAGTCGATAAAGGAGATAATGGTGTTATGAAATGCTGGAACAAGAAATCCATCTTTTTTGATCTTCCGTATTGGGAGTACTCACCTCTCCCACATAACTTCGACGTCATGCACATCGAGAAGAATGTATGCGATAGTGTGATTGGTACTCTACTCAACATTCCAAATAAGACAAATGACCACCTTAAGAGTCGTCTTGACCTGTAGGAGATGGGTTTAAGGATGGAGTTGGCCCCAAAGGTTGGTGAGAAACGAACATACTTACCCCCGGCATGTTACACATTATCTAAAGCTGGAAAAACTAGAGTATGCAAAACCTTGCACGAGTTGAAAGTCCCCGAAGGATACTCTTCAAATTTCAAGCCCCTTGTTTCAATGCAAGATCTGAAATTGCATGGGTTGAAGTCACATGACTGTCACATGTTGACGCAACAACTACTTCCTGTGGCAATACGATCTGTCTTGCTAAGTCATGTGAGAAATGCAATTATTAGGTTGTGTCGATTCTTCAAAGATCTTTGCGCGAGAGTAGTAGATCTTTGCGCAAGAGTAGTAGATGTGAAAAGACTGCCTGAAATTCAGAATGATATCATGATCACATTATGTTTGCTGGAAAAGTATTTCCCGCCATCTTTTTTCGATATCATGGTTCACTTACCAGTTCATCTTATTAGAGAGGTTGAAGTTGGTGGTCCTGTTTTCTTCCGATGATGTACGCATTTGAGAGGTACATTGATTACTTATCTGGTCATTTCTATTATGAATGAAACTTGCGCACAATTTATCACTTAATTCTTTAGTAACTTTTTAGGTACATGAGGGTGTTAAAGAGTTATGTCCGAAACCCAACTCGACTGGAAGCTTGTATAGCTGAAAACTATATCGCTGAAGAAGCAATTGAATTTATGAGTGAATTCTTACCTGGGTTAGCTGCAGTAGGAGTTCATACCTCCTTGGAAATTATTACCACTGATCTGGTAGAAAATGAGAAGCATCCGTCAGGTGGTGAACTCATTGCACCTGATAGCAAACTCATTTCAAGGTTTCAATGTTCAAGTGTGATTGGGTTGATAGTAAGAATGGCATCAAGACAGATGATATGGGCTTCACCTTGGTTGATCTTAATAGAGTTGGCCATAAGTCTGATTCCTTTATTTTAGCATCTCAAGCAAAGCCAGTTTTCTATGTAGCTGATCAACTAGATCCCGATTGGTCAGTTGTTGAAGAATCTCCTGTAAAGATGTATCATGACGACGACAACCTTATTGATGGCAACATAGAAGAAAACACTTGTGTCGAAGAATTGCCAAATATCGAATCTTTTGATGGAATTGATGAATCTCAGTCAGCTTACATGCGAGTAGATTGTGAGGAGGGGATTTGGGTTGACAACAATAAATCTTGAGTTTCATTGTTTGCTAGTACTCCATTATAACAAAAGCTATGACTTTCGCTTGACTAATTAATTACTTATGTTATAATTTTCAAATATCTGATAGCTCTACATTCTCATTTTTGCATACTCGATTAGTGTTGCTTGCTTTGCCGATATTATTTTGGTTTGGTTTGCTGATGATAGGTAAGTTTAAGTCATGCATTTCTTTTTATTATTTGTTGGAAATATCATTCTTTCTAACCTTATGTACTTATGTGTCTGCCTTTGTAATAGTTTTCTATGGATCCAGAAAGGGATATTCAAGCACCTAAGAAAAGAAAGAGGAGACATAAAATGAAGAAATCTGCCAATGACGTTGAGCCTAACGTTAGAGGCCAAACAGTTAAACATGATTTAAATAAGGGTTGGAATGGTGTGAAAGTTGAAGTTGGGTTAGATGAACACGGTGTGCCAATAAATAAAAAGGTGCGAAAAGACTTTGCTAGTTGGGCAGGCACTCAAGTGAAAGCTAATGTTCCGCTTGCTGAATGGCCAACTTGGCCAAAAGTGGATAAGAGAATAAAAGCTGATGTATGGGAGGGCTTACTGGTAATCCTTAAACTTTCCTCTCTTTATAGTTTAAAATGCTTTGTGTTCTCTTACTTGTAAGTCAAAGTTCGACGACATTTTATATGTAGGGAAGGTTCATTATAGATCTGAAATTTAGGAAGGCAGCTCTGAAACAATGTGGTAAAATATGGAGGAAGTTTAAGAATTATCTGACAAGGGAATTTATTAGACCTTTCATAGACGAACCTGAAGCGCTAGTAAAAGCACCTGAAATGTATCCCGATATCAAGCAGCCAGATTGGGAAAAGTTTGTCCAGATGAGGTTATCAGCAGATTCCAGGTATATGTGTTCTACATGCTTTCTTTTTTTTTCCCAACCGGGACCGTTGGTCTTAGGATGAGAATTCCACACGTTCAAGTGCCCCATCTTCAAATTTTCAGTGAGGAAAAGAGTCAACAGCAGCCCTTGAGCAGAAAATTTATACATATATGATAGTTGATAAACTCAACTGAAGTGCTGAAGTGTTTATGCCTAATGAATTGAGCAAAGGCATCATCTGTTGTACCTGCTTTCATTAGGATTTGTTGGCCAATATAATAATATATGACTAACTAGTACTTTTTCTTATGGAACTATTAGGAATTTAGTAAGGTTCAACTAGTAAGAAGGATGGTGAACGTATACAACCATCGACTAGGAAAGTCAGGTTATGCTGGCCTTGAAGATAAGCTGGTAGTAAATTTTTATAAGTTTCTTATATCATTTTTATTAATATATACGTATACATTAACTAGTTTATTATTATCTGATTATTTGGTTTTGATTGAACATAGAAAGATGCAGGGATGCCCATTGAAGAACTTGACAGATCTCAGTTATGGCTGTTAGCTCGACAAGATAAAAACGGAGAATATGCAGATGATTCTTTGAGGGAGATGTCTGGAAAGATAGTAAGTTTGGGTTTAACGTTTAAGTCAATAGTTCTTCATACCAGCATATATCAAGGTTCTATGTCATTTTCTTTGCTTATATTATAAGTACTCATTAACATGATCGAGTAAGAATCACAAAATAACCACCCAACAGTGGGGGCTACCTCTCTTGGAGTAATGTTTTTTTTAACTTTTTATTTTTCAATTGTCTCACAGGATGAGCTGAAAAAAAAGAAAGAAGAAGGAACTTTGATTACAGAAGGAAGCAATGATATACTTACAATGGCCTTGGGAACTCCGGCGCAAAATGGACGCGTTAGGGGGGCTAGTATGTACTACACTCCAACTACATACTTCAATCTCCCTAGACGTGGATCAAGGAAACATACTGAGAAGTTGGAAGCAGAGAATCAAACACTGAAAGTAGCAGTAATAGAGTTGCTTAAACAAGCAGCATCAAATGGCTCATCACCACTGAATGAAACCATAATTGAGCTTCTTAGGCAACAAGGAATGGACACGCCACGACTATCGGAAAATGTGGCATCTAATATGCTAAGAGTGATAACAGAGAGCACGTAATAATGACTTCTGAAGCACATAGATCATGTGGAAAACAGGTAGCAATTTTCTATTCCATATTTTGTGTTCCCAATTTTATACGTTCTTTGAGAACACTCTTTTGTCATTGACTTTAAAATAGATTGTGGTATCTTCAAAGCCAAAGGCAAAGAAACGGATTGTGGCAGCTCGAAACCAAAAGGCAAAGATAGTTGATAAAGGGAAAGGCATTCTCACATCTTCAACACTTAAATCTAAAGATGGAAAGGTATATGTTTGTCAATAATCCAACTTAAGTGGTAAATAACCTATGTAACTAACAAATCCCTTATAAGCTTTCATTTTCTTGTGTGTTATAGACCCAACATTGTAAGTTAGCGTTGCAGTCTATAGATAACATTGTTGTTGAAGGTAATATTCGTCCGAGGAATGGGACAGAAGAATCACTTCACAACGTGCCTTTAGGGGAGTCAAATGTGTGTGTCTCTATCAATACAGCTATATGTCATGATGCTCCTCTCCCCATTCCAAATGACAACGCTGGGCTGATTTATGTTAAAGATGCTATCAATTCATTTGTAGCTTGGCCTAAGGAATTTGTTATACTCGAGGATGATGAGGTACCTTGTAGAAACAATAATAGTTTTACATTCATACAGTCTTGCAATATAATGAGCATTCTTTTACTTTATTTTATTAACTTCATCTTTATAGGAAGAGGATGATTCACTTGATTATGTCGGTAATAATAGTCGGTGTTCAAGTTTTGCTAAATCTGTGAAAATACGGATGAGAAAGAACGATGTTATAACTGTTCCAATGATTGGAACTCTGTTTGCGGACGAGACTGATGCTATAAGAGTCTCAAGGGATGAGTTGTTAGATATTTGTTACAGGAGAGAATTAAATGCCAGTTGCATCATCACATATATGAGATACTTGTATACAACCAATTGCATTGGTCGAGCAAAGTACGCGTTCGGATCTCCAGCAGGTTTTAATCGTCATACAAAGAAAGATGATAAGAGTCGATACATCCAGTCCTTGGCACAGGAACATGGTGATAGAGCTCTTGTAATTCCTTACAACCCAGGGTAAGTGCTTTTCAGGATTTATTTGTTAGACATCATTTTACTTTAGTACAATAATAAAATATATTAATGTAATTTGTTTTTTCACTTGATTGGCTGTAGAGGGCATTGGGTTTTGATCGTCATTGTCTTAACAGAAATGCAAGTGGTTGGATTCGTTAGGAAAGCAGTCAGATCCAACTTTTAAACTTGAAGTGAACACGTGAAGTATCTCTATCTCTTATTTTTTTCCCCTTAGTGTATATATTTTATTTTCCTTGACGATAATTTCTTGGGATTTTTAGAGCAATTCAAATATCAAACTTGTCTTCTGGAAAGCCGAGAAGGTTAAATCAGAACCCAGATTGGGAGTATGTGACGGTAAGCATGCCTATTTATGCAATGAAGATGCAAGGTTTGTTACTCTTACCATTTGTCTATATGACATTTGTCCACAGTGCCCACAACAAGGAGACGGAATTGTATGTGGTTATTATGCGATGAGTTTTATGCGACACTTTTTTGCCGATGCCGGTCAATCGCTCAAACGCAAGGTAAAAAAAATAGTTATACATAAATAAATAAATATATTTTTTTTGCTCAATAATTAAAAGTTCTATTAAAAGGAAAGAGAAAAACAAAAGAATGGGATGGAAGTTTAATTACACTAGCTAGTTTTCTTACACAAAAGAATGAGTAAAAGTTCCTTAGCTAGTTTTCTTACACTAATGACTACACTAACTTGCTTTTTCTTAAAACAGGTTATGGAGTTGGCCAGCATAAAAACATACACCACCAAAGAAATAGATAAGATCCGACTCGAGTTTATCGACTTCATCCAAGGATTTCTTCCTTTATAAAGGTATACCTAGGAGTTCAATTTGTATAGTTGAGAAGATTTCATAGTAAGGCTTAGTGACGATACACTTAATTTAGTGTGCATTTCAGTTTTTAGGCTTAGTGACTACCTGTTTCTTCATCGGACTATCATCAATGTGAATTGATTCATGCATTTTTGTCTGCATCATGCACTTGGGTAGGTGGAGTTTTTTAGTTCATGATGCATTTCACACTTCATCACATATCATTGGGGGGGGGGGGGGGGGGGGGGGACTGTCTATGATTAACTTGCATAGTTTTCGGTACGTTAATGCTTATTGAGTGTTAGTTGTAGATGGTGATAGGAATACTAGGTCATCATATTAGTGAATTATTGATTGCTCCTAGTTTGCTTGCTACTATGATCTTATGACATGTGAACTACTAGTGTTTCAATTGCTCTTTCTCTAGTGACAAAATGCTTTCTCTTTAACATGAATCCTTGATATTGTTGGTTAAACTCTCCTTCTTACTTGATTATATTATTGATACATAGTCAAATTGTTATTATTTTGTAGGTGAATGAAGAACTTAATTAAACGGAGATGGAATGCCTTTTGCTAAGTGGATCTACTAATTAGGTTAAGTTAATTTTGGTTAGTTAGGGATTTCCGAAAATTGTTTACAATGTAGCTTGCCTTTTTTTTGGATGCTTTTGTGAAGGTTTTGGATTATGTCGTGACGCTTTGGTTACGAATTCGAAGGTTAATGTAAATAGTTTGGATTATGGATGTATTCAAATTGGCTATGTTTTGAATAGTTTGTTTGATTTAGTGCGTGGACGAGCAAGTACGTTCCTTAATGTGAATGGTGATTAATTTCCAATTAATGAAATGGTTCTTATTGAATGTTGCTATCTATATTTTTTTGCATCTTTTGTAAGGCAGGTTTAGTGATTTGAAAGTGTATCCATACTGCAGCATGTTATTAGTAATGTATATATTGCATTTTTATTTTTAAAAAATGGATGGATCTCGCTTCTATGGAAACTGTCACAACTGATGACTACTTGTGTCACTTTTGGTCCGAAAACAACATATTGATCACTGCTTTTGAAAAGCGAGACAACAAAGTTATCTTTCTTGTGACACTTTTAAGTTATTTCAGTGTCACTTTTGGGTTTAAAGTGACACAAGTAACCATTTTTTTGTGTCACTTTGATAACAGAAACTGACACAACAAAAGTATTTCTTGAGACGCTTTTACGAACTTTTAGTGACGCCGGCAGATAAGACGCTTGCATAGTAATCAGAAAAGCGACATAAACCACTTTTTAAGACACTTTAAAAGTGACTCATTAAGACATTTTTTTTGTAGTGTCACTTTAGGGATCTCAACAAGTTTCTCATCTTTTCACATAGAATGAACCCTACAATGACTTGTTTAACCTACAAGCATCTTATGAACTAACCCAATGATCTTAAAGATATCTCAGGATTGACATTTATGAAGGAAGTCATTCCTAGCTTTCCGAATAGTTCGCCAAATGGAAAGAACCCACACTTTTATTAAGCATCCCTAAGCTGAGGAGTTGGGTGGCCTTGCTCACTTGTGTTCTTCCACCAATCCGTTATCTCCACAAGGTGAAGAGAATTGGATTGATGCCCCACTACGAGCCAAACCAACTTGCTCTAGTATAATCGAAAAGCATGAGAGCATGCCCAACTGAGTCCTCATCTTTTTCGCATACATGATATTTATCATCAATTTAGTTAATCTTAGATTTAATAATAGCACTTATCGAGATAGAACGTTTGGGACATTTCCAACCAAACATAAGAACCCTTTGTGGGAAGGAGAATATCTAGAGAGGTTTCCAATTGACAAATGGAGTGAAAAAGTCAGGCTACACTTATTTTATACTTTTAAATCGGCTTATAGATGGCCATTAAATCGACTTATAGATGGTGATGAAGTTAGGCTGCACTTAGTTTGGTCTATTAGTCCTTTCTCTCCCTCCCTTCGGTAGCTAAATGGGCCTTATTATTCTTAAAGACAGGAAAAGTGTAAGTGTGTGTGTGTGTGTGTGTGTGTGTATATATATATATATATATATATATATATATATATATATATATATGAGGGGTGCTCTTATGAGAGCATCTCTCACTTTACTATGAGAGATAAGGTAGGGGCCCTCACATCTATATCGGACCGTCCGATATGGATGTGAGGGCCCCTACCTTATCTCTCATAGTAAGAGAGCATCTCCCTACATATATATATTGTAAATTAGATAGTCGCATCTACTCATTTGAACCTGTGGGTTGGATTTAAATTGAAAATTGGCTAGGTTTGGTTAAAGTTACATTTTTTTTTAACCTAAATGAAACCAATGATGGATACAGGATGATTAGTGTCAAGTTAGGAAAAGTGTAAATTCACTCGGAGAAACTAGGAGATCGAGGTTTTGGATTGATTCCCATTTTTCGAAAAGGAATAACCAATCTATGGTTGAAAGCGTAAAAACTATAGGTGAAATAAATGATACCAAGTTATTTTGAATAAATGTAAAATATATACTATGATAAATTGGGAACTTAGGGTGATCAAAGGGTTGAGTTTTGAATTAGGGGCATTTAGAAACTCTAATAATAAGCTCTTATATTATAATTTAGAGCTTATTTACATATTATATGTTTGGTAAACCTTTAATTGTGTTTTTTTATTTTCAGAGGTTATTTATAAATTAGAACTTTGAAAGGGTATGGCAAAGAGAGCGTGGATAGAGGTAGTAAAAATAAATATGAAGAAGTGTGACTTATTTGAGATTTTACTCAAAATAGATTGGAATGGAAAAATAATACTCGTGTAGCCGACCCAACTAAGTTGGGATAAGGCTTAGTTGTTGATGATGATGATTTATAAACTAGAGCTTTTGCCATTACAGAAAAGTTAAAAAGGGCTGATCTTTTCTAGAGCTTTTTTAGCTAAAACAGTTGGAGGTGGATAATGTAAGATTTACAAGTGTTTTTTGGTGAGAATGGCCTTTTAAAAAATTTAAAATGATGAAAATAGTATGTTCAACATTGTAATTTTGAAAAGGTGGCCATAATTACCACAATTCCTAAAGGTGGGCCCTAACTATCTTACAAAATAAGAGCTTTTTTTTAATAATTTAACCAAACAAACTAATTTTAAATCAAAACTTAAAAATTAGAGCATTTATTTTATACATTAACCTAATTAGCTCTTATTAATTAGACTAGAATTTCCAAATAACCCCTAGATTATGGGGTAAAATGAACCAATTCATCAATCATATTCTTGATTTAAGGATCTAATATTATAATGGTTTATTAAGTTATTTTTATTTAATCTTTTTGATGACATGGGTATCTTTTAGATCTTTGATCCAATGAGACTAATCCATCGGGTGGTGTTTCTTAAATCCTCACAAGCGCACACTAGGCAAATCTAGAGCAATTTCAAACATAAGACAATGAGAACAAACCCACGCCTTATGCAACTCCACTAACTCCCAAGTGGGTTAGTGATCTATATTTATTTCATAGTTACCATGAAACACTGTAAGTATTGATTTAAGAGGACAGCGAGTGTGAAGGAGTTTGATTGATCCAAAGTTATTTCTTTTGTAAGAAACAAGAGGTCTTTCTCTAAAGAATTCTTTCTTAATCAATATCATTATCAATACTAAAAAAAAACCTCTCTTTTACTAGAGTCACTTCTTTGAAAACAGGATAGGAGATTTTTTTTTTCGATGGTTGGATCTATTCTTTCATAAATAGGTGAAACATTAAGACAATGGGGGCATTAAATAGTAGATAATTCGTACATATGCTATAAAAATATTTTATTTTATTTTTTAACTTTTCATGGGACCAAATCTCCAGTGGGCCCCACCAAAAAGGAAGGTGCGGTTGGTGCGATCTACATCAACCGTTTGAAGTGTTCATTTCATTGTACTCTGACCAGGGAAAAATATAGGGCAAAAATTAGGGCGCACGTGGCACTGAGAATGACATTTTTGGATTATGTGGTGTTTATTTGTGTAGACACGTGGCGCTTAGCTTATCGTTAGTTGATGGCCTCTTCTCAAATAATGCACCACCCACCATTTCATTCTATTCTATTTTTATTAATTAATAAATAATTAATGAAAGCACTTGCAAAGGCATATTCCATTGCATTGGGATTTGTTTTATAGGAGCCCTTTCTGTTTGGATCATCTTTGTTTCGTGTAATTGAGTTTCAATTATAAGATTGAATATATTTTTATAAGTGGGTCAAAATAATAAATCAAAGATGGATATCCAGATGATGATCAAATAACTTCATTTTAATGGAAAACTGATTTAAGAAGAGATGAGAGATAAATTATACTCCCCCATTCTCTTAAGTTACATTTATACACACTTTGTGCATCATCTTTTCCGCAAGTTAAAAAATAAAATAAAATACAAGAACTAAGTTTTCGCAATTCTATGGAAAGTTATTTCCGAAGTGGGGTTGGAGGGTTTTCTTAGTATTTTTAAACTACGGAAGGCAAGATCTCATTTACATTCATCTTACGTCTTTCACCTTTAATTCAATTCATGGCTCATATCCTTTAACTCACACATTTTTAATAATCGTTGGGTGGAGCTCATTTGAGGAATTCCTATATATCCAAACATATCGGCCCTTCATAAGATTGAACTCTTTGGAATTTTTTTTCTTCTGTAAGTAGTTAAAATATAACAGATAGAGGTGAAAACTCCAAAATCGACATCAAATAATTTCTTTTTCAATGAAAAAAATGAATAAAAAAAAGATGGAAAATGAATGCCTTATCAATTGCCCTAATAATTCAAACCCTAAGAAAGTAAGATCTTCTACATCTTCATCTTATAATATTTTCTTGTAACTCATTTTACCTTGAATTCCCTAGAAATTCAATTCCATAAAAATAAAAAAAAAACCTGGATTTTTAGGAATTGTAAGCAATGCATTTCTATCATAGAAGCCAACATTGAAGAAACAAAGGTAGAATCTATTAATGATTGTCCAATAATCTCTTCTTAAGGAAATTGAATATTCAATTTCATCCTGATATATCAAATGCTAAGAAAGTAGTCTTTTCTTGATTTCCGCCTTATGTATATCCTTTTATCCCTCGTCTCTTTCATATATTCTTTTGTTGAGAGCCAATAGTACCTTAAAATCCTAGGAATTTAGTTTAATGCAAACAAATATTTTGTCCAATAGAAATGACCTTTTCCAATTCCTTTGCGCTCAACCATAAAATCGAGAACTCTTTACATGTGAATATGAGTTGGATCTGTGCCTAATCAAAAATCCATATGATGTACTTAGACCTGATTAGCAATTTAGAATCTTGCTTTCGTAATCTGGCTAGCGTCGGGTTGTGTTTTAGCCCAAAGACCACCCTCAGGCCTGTTTTCAGGCACAATAGATAAACGCTGGGCTGATGAAAGTCATCAGACCCAAGTGCAAGTCCATCTTTTATATATATATAATGTAGGGTTCCCAGTCCATTGTGCTAGAATAATTCCTACGGGCCCAGGAGAGAAAGCCTGATAAAATTCTCCTGTAGCCCTAGTGTGGTAGTGCAGTTTCGAATTCACAACCTCCGGGGGCAAACCGTGGTCCTAGGCCAATTGAGCTACCCCTCCGGGTTACAGGTCTATCTTGATACTATCTATAATGAAGAGGGAAAAAAGATTATGTTATAGGGTTAGACCTAAGTTTCAATTATGCGGGTTTTATATTGGATCATATTAGGCCCGATAGCTGTTAGTTCTGGGCTTAAACCTTCTTTAGACTAGCCCGTAGGAAGTTGAACCTAAGCTGTCTATTAATGATCTCAACTGATGTTTGACCCATTTCCTTATTGATCAAATCTTGACCATCTCCTGGGACCCTATTCATAATCAGGTCACTTAGGTCAACCCTAATCCCAATTAGGCTCATCTTTAGATCTCATAGAGATGTTTTTTGATTGAATGTCTATCAAATGGTAGCTCTCCATTGAGAGAACGCGCTTGGAGTATCACACATGTGAAAAACTAATAAGAATGATAAGAAGAGTTCTTATAAATCATCATCATCATCATCATCATTGTAATCATCATTAACGATCACCTTTGTAAGCTCTGCCTTCATGAATTAACCCCATTTGCAGTATTATACAAACTTCACAATCTATCATGTCTTTTCTCACTATTTCATTCAAACTTTTTACTGCTTCCCCAATCTCTTAAGGTATTTTTGATTGCATATAAATACATAGGAATGAAAACATAGGTTTCATGTTATAAGTGGTAAAAAATGATGACTAAAAGTGAATATACAAAAATAACAATAAAAGAATCTCCTATTTAACAATCAAAGGAAGATGGAAAATGAATATTCGGTCATCGCCCTAGTAATTCAAATACCGGAAAAGTCAAGGTCCAATTTACGTCACTATCTTATATCCTACACCCCTCACCTCATATCATTCACACCTCACCTCTCTGATAATTGTTTGGTGGAACACATTTGACCAGCTTATTTGATCTATATCAATTGTCAAACAATATCCTCCTAGTAGAGGGGGTAAATAGAATAGAATAATGTCTTCCTTAACTTCTAACCTTTCCATACTCTTATTAGGTTTCTCTGAAAGCTTGTATGCGTGTCGAGAACATCTCAAACAGTATTTATTTATTTCGAATACTTTGGGCCTTTACTAATGAGCTTCCTCATGCAGCATTAAAATCTTATTTAAGAAATAAATAAATAAATAAAGATTCCCAAGGCATACCTCATGGAAGGATATATGGAAAGGTCTTATCTTTTGTTTTGTTTTGAGAAAGATTAAAAGCAAAGTTAAAGGTTCCAGAAGAAAAAGTAACTGCATAAATAAACTAAAATACTCTGATTAGACAAATGAACAAATGCTGATTCTCAGCCCCACATTTATGTCAAATTAGTTCTGATTAATATGCTCCATCAATTGATTGAGGAACCCAGACATATGCTCCTAGCAAGAAGATCCTAGAAGACGGGCCCTGGTTTGTAAATGGGCACCTTCTGGTGCTAAAAAGATAGGGAGTGGACATAACTATGCAAAAGAGTGATTTCAAATCCATCTCAATTTAGGTGAAATTCCCAAATCTTAATTTTTGTTTTAGATCAAAATCAGCATTGAGCAGAATTTCAAGTTTGATAAGCATTCCCCTTTACATGGATCATTCCACTGACACGGATTGCCTTTGTATGCGTTTGTATTAAGGTAAATGTTGACTCACCATTACCAGATAAGGTGTTCAGTACCTATAATGACAGAACCTTAGTACAGAGGGAGAGGGTGGAATATGAATGGAGGCCATCTCTGTGTACGAAGTGCAGCACATTTAGTCATAGTGACGTGACCTGTACTCTCATGCTAAAGATTAAATAAGCCCGGGTCCAAAATGATAAGAATAATGGGGGAAAGTCTAATGGCCCTCTCACCCCCACCTGCAGAGACAACCACCACAAAAAGGTGATCCTTCTCCTAAAACCAATGAAGTAAGTAGTGTTGTGTTGATGATCACAATGATGGATTCCAACAAAAGAAAATTACTTGTGGAAGTTCTGGCTACTAGTCCTACGGGAAAAAATGCAGGAAGTTCACCAAAAGCACCAATGCTAAATAGATTTTCATGCTTATCAGATTTAGATGGCAATTCATCAGCCTCACAAGAAGAAATCGGGCGATCTACGCAAATCGTTCTTGCAACTGTGAGTGACAAAGAAGGGAAACCTGCGTTTACCGCTTCATCCTCTCAGCATGGTTGAGACAAAAGGAAAAAAGCACATTTCCAGAGAGGGTTTCTCAGATAATTTCGTCTGATAGAAAATTCATTTGTGATCATTTATAGCCTATTTTAAAGTTATTTCATTTGGCCTGTTTTTGGTACTTTTAGCTATTATCTTTTGATTGTTTAATGGGGGATGCCCCTTTGGAGGATCTTTACCAGATGAGCTTGCCTTGCTGTATATTTGCCTCTTTTTGAATGAATACTGCTTACCATTAAATTAAAAAAAAAAGAAAAAAAAGATCCCCATTAATTTTGGAACCTTCGTTTTATAAAAATCAAGTGATAGATTCCCTCTTGATGAGCCCCAAAAGTACGTAATTGCAACTTTCTTAGAATGAATTCTCATCTGCTAATACAAGAACATTTTTGTTTTTGGAAAGTTGTTAGATATTATTGAGACCAATCATCCAATCAAAAATTAAATGGACTGGGCCTATCAAAATTTCAATTTTATGAGGCCTAGACCAAACCCATTTACAAGCCTATTTCAATGGGCCACAACAGTTATTCCCCACAATGTTTTTATTTTTTATTTATTTTATTGGTAAACTTGTTCCCCACAATGTTAAAACAGCCCATCCAACACACAGAAATAACAATCCAATAAATAGATCTTGTTCATCAAATGCCATTTTTCTTTATGGGTTTTTAAACTTATTACATTAGTTTTTCAAGCAATACCAAAATTAATGGTATTGTGACCATCCGCATTAGGTGAAGATCAATTTAGTATCAGTAATAATAATGAAAGAAAAACTTAATCTCAAGTTATATTGCTTAACCAAAACCGAAAACTTATCTAAACCAGAGCACTGATATAAATCACCAGTAGGATAAATATGAACTGAAGCTTTTACATATTTTACAAGTTGAGTCACACATTAAATTTTTTTTTAAATATATTCTATTACACAAGTATCAGTAGGAGATAATTATTTGTAATTGACCATTAGAGCAAGACCCTATATTTACACATTTTTATCTGAAAAGTAGAAGGGGTTGGTTCAATACAGGATTGGGACTTAATAGCCAATATTTCACGAAAAATAGGGTTATAAGAAACTACCAAATACAATATTTTTTTTCTTAAATTGTTAATAATTTCAGAGCTTTTTTTGAATAATATTAACCGGAAGTGTCGTGCTTTTTTAGATGGTTCATAAACTTCAGAAAAGGAAAATCTAACAGTTTTTAAATTCCATTTGATTAGGTATGCATTCAAGTAGATAGACAAAGAAGGAATCATGTGTGACTATCTAACCACTTCCCAAAGCCATGAGAGATCTGTGAGTCTGTGACCTAAACTTTTAGGTGTGTGAATGGTTGACATTAGATGGAGACCCAAGAGCCAGTTTGGATGAAGACGACAAAAGTGGGGTGGGGAAAAACTTTCTTCATAGAAAGGTCTCTTTCCCATATTGGACTTTTTTTTTTTTTTTTTTTTGTTTTTTTTTTTTTTTGGATTATGGAGAGAACTCTTTCAGTTATACCTTCTTCGGCAATGATGATCCTAAACACTTGATGAACGGCTGACAAGTTTTCACTATCTAAAATGAGCGCATCATTGGACCGAATGATGATCCTAAACACTTGATGAACGGCCGACAAATTTTCACTATCTAAAATGAGCGCATCGTTGATCCAACGGTCCAATCCATTCAGAATGAAGCCAAACCGAGGGATAGTTGATTAACAGGGTCTGTATTTTATGGTTCACTCCGATGGATCATCAGATGGGCCCCACTACCTCATCTACTTATTGAGTTGATTACTGAGAATTAAGGAGAGGTTTCTCCTAATTAAAATACATAGATTTAGTGTTAACATAAAATCCATCAGAGTATTCACCCACTTAATGCTGAGGGTTGCAAATGGGTCAAATCTAGCATGGAACCATGATGGTTCCAAACCCAAAACTCTGTTCATAGATTTGAAACCAAATTCAGATTCAACTCAGCCATGAACCCATGTATGGCATCCAAATCCAACATCAACTAGTGAAAAACGAATGGGGTTCCAGCTCCGAATCCAAATTAAGATGTGGAATGCAATAGTATAATGAAATAAAAGGGCTATAAAATAAATCTCTTAGATATACAAGTGGAATTATTAAAATAAAAAATGATTAAAGCTAAATAGATCCTCAAATATTAATATTACCCAAGCTACATTGGCCTTTAAAACTTATATATATATATATATATATATATTTTTTTTTTTTCAATATGTGAATATAATCATATTGGATCTAGATCATTGGGCTGAAACATTCAAGGATTTATAATTGGATCCTATATGCTTGGATCCATATCCGAATCAAAGTTTCTCCCACATTTAAAAATGGTTTCATACCTGCTTTATTTGAAATCAAATGCTTGTATATTAATATACCCATCTGTAATGTTGTTACCAATGGATGTAGGTAACTAGGTTTGAAACCATGGTATCCATCCCCTTAAGAAAAAAATTAACTTAGATAAGAGTAGATTAGAAGGATAAATTAGGTTGGAGAGAGGGAGAGAATTTAATGTTAGAAGCGTGGGTGGTCGTTAGCCGTTAGAAAGAAAAAGACATGAAGGGCGAGGAGCTAAAGAGGGACCAAGTTGTTGAAATTAGTCACATGAGAGTGTTTGTGGGCAGTTGTAAGATTTTGGGCATTGTCTTTTCATTCAACAAGACAAATAAAGGATTTCATAAAGATGGTGGTCGCAAATTGGATTGCCTTCAATTCAATTCAATATAGAAACGGTTTTCAACTTCTTGGGCTCTCTAACTTTACTGGACAAAATCCACCCACTTGAATGCTATAGTGAACCTTTTGATTGACTTTTACGGCAATGTTTGCACCCAACAGCTTTCTGGGGCATTCAATTTCAACAAGATTTCATTTTCCATGAAAAATGGTCAGTTTCTTTGACCTTACTTTATACAATTAAATGAGGCATAGCATTTTTCGCATTGAAATGTGTTTGGAAAAGACTGCGAAAAATGATTCTCTACTTCTTGGTCTAAATTTCCTGTTAGCAAAAAATCACAAAAAAAAGAAAAAAAAAAGCTTTTTATGTTAGGATATATAAACTGCAGAAAGTGTTAAATGGAATGACAGAAAATCATTTTCCCCTGAGAAACAACCATGTGGAATGGGATTGATTCAAGGACAAACCCATCTGAAGAACTTCTCACTAAACTGTTGCCCTCAAGATAGGGGTGTTTAAGGGCTGGGCCAGCGCGAGCATCCCACTTCGGGCCAGTTCTGGACTTGGGTTGCTTGGATTAGATTTCTAGCTCATTTAATATATGCTTTGGCTTGAATCAGGGATGAGAAGCCCAAAGCCCAGCCAGTCCCTATAAGTTATGCATGTAGTTTAGTGACTGATTTATCCCAGCATTTGATAGGTCCACCTACATTCGACTCAGTCCTTCCTTAAAATGAGATGAATCAAGAAGAGTCAAAAGTTCACTCGCACCAAACAAGTGTTACCGGGGGTAATCTTGGACAATTAAGTGATCGCAGATCTTTTTCGCCAAAACCGAAACACCTGTGTCACTGATCACTTAAATAGAACAATAACAATACATATAGGCATGGCTCATTTTATACAAATTTTTCCTTACTTCATTTCAAGAATCTTCCCATAAAGTAAAGTGAATGGATGAATCTCCGCCCTCCCCCAATTGGTCGCTACAATGATTTCCAATTATTCATTGGAGCCAAATCAAATACCGAGCTTTCCTACCTTGCATGGACTAGCACTTAGGCCCATGTCGGGCTTGAGCTGGATACGGGTATGTGTATCTAAAGTCAGGCTGGGCCTAGATATGCCTCAGGCTGGCCCAGCCCATAAACACCCCTACTTTAAGAGAATTTGAACCTCTCAGGAAGACTATAAAGTTTGTGCATTTGGCAAAAGCAAATTTTTTTGTTGCATTGTGCTGTGATCGCTACATTGATTTCCAATTAATCACTGAAGTCAAATCAAATACCAAGCTTTCCTACCTTGCATGGACTGGCACGTAGGCCCATGTCGGGCTTGAGCCGGATATGGGCATGTGTATCTAAAGTCAGGCTGGGCCTAGATATTCCTCAGTCTGGCCCAGCCCATAAACACTCCTACTTTAAGAGAATTTGAAGCATTGTGCTGTGCATTTGGTTAAAAAAGAAACTTAAAAATTTGTTGCATCTAAAGCCCTTACTTTCAAGGGTTTTCTCAGAAGTCAGAATGGTCATAAGAAGGCAATTAGTGGGGCACCATGCGGTAAAACTGATTGCACACAGTGGGACCACAATGCAATAGAAATGTTGGTTAAAATTATTAATTTTTTAAAAAAGAAGAATTTAGCAAATCTTGGCTCCCCTATACCCATTAAGGTCAAATTAAAGAAATAATGAGATGAACGTAGTTTAGGAGTTCTATAATGACCATGGTTTAAAATCGCAATATCGATCCGGTATCAGCCGACCCCAAAAGCCGATGCGGTATCAAAGAGATATTCAAAATATTTTAAATATTAATAAATGATGAAAAATAATATATTTTTTCCATTAGTAACAAATTTAAATCAAACTAACGGTCCTCCTAAGTCATGATATCCCATATTGCAGTCTTATCTGAAATTGTATAAATTTTGTTTACAATTAAATAGATTTTGACAGATATACCAAAATAAGTTTGCAAAGAACTACAAGATTTCCAAAAAAAAAAATATCCATTTCTAAAAACCTCAATTAGTAGATCTATCACATTCACAACAAAATCTTTCAAACTTTTTTTTTTTTTATAAAAAAAACACAAATATGCAAATTAGAATAAGTGTTTTGATGGCTTGGAAGATGGTGAAAGTGAAATAGAAGGAAGAGCTGCTAAAATTACGTTTGGAAGCAGTGAAATGGAGTAGAAGATGAAAAAGGAGAGAGAAAAAAAAGAATTTTATACAATCGGCCGAGAATTTGAGTTTCTCGACTGATATATTGGTTAAGGCCAATATTATGATGCCTCGACCGATAAATACTGAGAATTTTGGGATAATTTAATGTTTCAGTATCGAGAACGAGACATAGCAAATTATCGTATCGGTAATGATCAATACCAGTTCGTATCGACCGATAAAGGGAATCTAATATTTTGATGTCTTAGCGGATAAATACCGAGAATTTGGGGATTATTTGATGTCTCTCGAGACCAAGACACAACAAATTATCGTAATCAATATTTGGGCACCAAATATTCCCAATTATTGAGAAAAAGTTCATGTCAAGGGATGTTTTAGCAAAGTAGAGAAAACAAGGAGGTTATTTCAAATTACTGAAAATTCTGAAACAAAGAATTTCAGAACATGACATTTTTTTTTCTGGCCTCATTTTGTGGGCTAACCTGAGCCCACGTCCACTATGGCACTGGCTGTACCCCTTGGTTGCCCAAGGCCCAGTGGGGTCCACTTCATCCATAAGCAATGCAGTGGACCATGTGGGGGCCCACATAGCCTTTTGCCCAGGAATGCCTGGGACGCCCAGACTTTCAAATTCTTCAAGTTTTTAAATTTTCTTTTTAAATTATGTTTTGATTAGGAGTATTAGTATTAGTAGGAAAGTTAGATTTAGAAGCAGGAGTCTTATGTAAGAAAGCTAGCTGATGTGTAATGCCTTCTTTAGCCAACAAGTCATGTAGATCTTACACCCCATTGAGCTACCACTACCATAGTGGTAGTGGTAGTGGTAGCTCAATGGGGTGTAAGATCCTACAAGTAGTATCAGAGTCTGGTTGATCGGATGTTCAAGTACGAGCTGCGCTGCACGAGTCGTGGCGGGTGTGCTGTTGGAAGGGATTGTTGAGGTCAATGTCCACCCTGTGGTCAAGCCCTCACCCTCACCCTCACCATAAAATCATAAAACCATTGTTGTGCCGTTTTTCATCACCAATTGATTTTGGGATAAATAGTAGCTCAACGGGGTGTATGATCTTCCAAGTCAGCATCCTCATTGGCGCTACCAAGAACATGCACAAAAGAACATCAGCCAAACACCAAGAAAGCCTAGAAAAACCCACCGCACTAATCGATTCGGGATTGTGTCATTTCGTAGGTCTTGTTCTCAAAGTTGAATTTAGGAGATTGAGGTCTGTCAAGGTTGTGCTTAAAAATCAGATACTTTTGCACTAGCCTAGATTGCCACAACAATAGGATTCTATTTCCTATTACTGAAAACTTAATCACTCTCACTAACCAAATAGCCCACAAAACAGCCATCAGAAAACAATCCCAAAGTATATTTCCTCGCACACAAAAATTGTCTGCCTGTTTACTCCCCACTCACACCACCATTGTTCTAGGCCAAATGTGTTGGATTACAAATTGTAAATAAAATAGGCCCAACGACAGAAGGACAACAATAATAAGTTATGAACATTGTAAGTGCCTAAATATTACAGGCTTGGTTAGATGAGAATAAAACTCTTAATATTGCTGTTAACCTTCTTTGGGAAAGGGAAGGAAAGAAAACATAGGTTAGAGGCCCTGGCTGCAGTCAGCCGAAGGCACTCTGATGCCTAAGTTAGTGCAATCACTGAACAAATGATGAGTGAGTAGAGAAGAAGAGAGTTTGGAGTATGGATGTATATGAAAGCATGCCCCTTGTGGGTTTAGTGGGTTTACCTCACGCATATATATAGGGGGAAATCTCATCAGACCATACCTTTAGTGGAGGTAGGTAGAGGTACTGTCCCATCAGACCATACCTCGTATCCTTAGTAAATGTAGGTGGAGGTGCTGTCCTGTCAGACCATATATCGATCTCTTGTATGGCTGCGGATGTGACTGCCAGATAAGGTCAACCCCTTATCTATACCCCACGCCCATCCTACTCGTCAGTTCATTCTGCACCGCCGCCGTATAATTATAACTGTCTGACACCCAGTACTGATACCGAGGTTAGGCATAGGCACATCCTGGCACTGTTGCCGATGTGCGAATAACTGGCACTGTTGCCGAGTTGCGTTAGACCAAGATCGAGACAAACTCAGCTGGTACTTTTACCGAAGTTAGCTTAAGCTGGTACCGTTACCGAGCTGCATGAAACTGAGATCAAGACAAACCTAGTTAGTACTCTTATCGAAACCAGGGATTATCTCGGTATTTATGAAAATGTCCCACACAATTGCCCTCTAGCTCCTGCCCTCTTAGAGTTCCGTAACTCTGAGGTCGGGAGCTAAGTATTATGTTGGGGATAGTTTTCTGTCTCGGTCTGGATGCTGACGTCTGATTCTTATCGAGGTAATCAATAGTGCGTTTGAATTACTGCAGGAGATGAACTGGCGGTACCACGTGTCCCCATCTGGTTGTTGTCCAATCAATTCGAAGCGACGCCTCGCGCGCGTGCTTTCGAAATCCGAAAGGACACCCTTTTTCTCCTATATATAGGGGTGCTTCCTCTTTCCTTCTTTTACTTTTGCATCCGTTTAGAGAAGAGAAGTGGGTTTTGCAGAGAGAGGGAAAACTCTGTCAGAGTAGTGTCTCTGCGATTCTGTGCTTGTTGTTCTTTTGAGTCCATTTGGTCTTTGTAAGTTCCCTTTTCCCGTATTGTTGATTTTTGTTTTCTGATTTTAGGGTTTAGGGTTTTGCTGCTCTCCCCTTTTTCTTTCTTCCTTTCTCTAGCTTTTCCTTTCGCCTTCCCAGTCTCTTCAAATTTAGAAATAGGGATTTACAGGCACTGGCTGGATACCCCACAAGCCGTAGTAGAGTTTAAGGCCATGTATAGGATACCCGACGACGTCCAGGTTAGATTAGATGACCCTAAGAGCCCTTTCGATGGCTACTCCTTCCACAACGGCTGGATGCCATTCCCCCTGGTTACAGTAATCGAAGATGGGGTTAGGATTCCCGTCCACCCCCTTCTCAGAGTCTGTCTTAGCAAATGGAACCTCTGTCCCTGTCAACTAATGCCCAACAGTTTCAAAATAATAATGGGCGTCCCCGAGCTCAATAAGATTCTCGGCATTGACCTCGGCGTCCTTGACAGCTACTATCTCCGGGGAAGGCCGAAACTACAACCCTTCGTCTATGATATGGAGGACTCCAGCAGACATGCCAAGAACGACCATCTGTTCATTTCCGGCAACTGGGAGTTCGGAGTGGCCGAGCCCGAGGTGGCGAAGACATAGTGTAACGCCCCAATTCCGGATACCGATATACTCGTTCGAATACCCGAAATTGGCGCGCTACTTCCCGGAAAATCCGAGAACTTCCAAGATCGTAGGCCGCAGTGAGGTCCAATTTAAAACTTTTTGAACCATATAATAATAACATTTAAATTGCGGAAGCATAACAATTAAACAATGCGGAAGCAATAGGTATCGATATATAAAGTGTGAGCAGAACAAAGGTCTAGTTACAGTATCAGTTGTTAATCAAAACTTATACATTTGAATCTACCCATCTCGCTACAAAATTGTCTCTCAAACCCAAAATAAAAGAGAGTCCCTCAAAACCCATATAGATCGTCTCCACCCTCCGGCTCGACATCCGTGTCGGCCGGGCCCCATGCGTACTCTCCTGCAACGGGTGCCTCCACTACAGCTAGTGCATCGTCTGGGATCTCGAGATCAAGGCCTAAGCACCAATGAATGGGTCAGATCTAAACGATCTGGCAAGTTACAGCATACTACTAACATAGAACATATATATCAAAGGAAATAAAAACAGGTACATAAATTAAATGAATAGCAAGGGAAATGAACTAGGCAGTTGTGCATTTAAATCATAAGGAATCAGTATAAATGAAATCATCTAAACTACTACAACAAGGTGGCACATTCACACGAGCTGGAATACCGCGGGATATTATGCCGCGGCCCTCCCATACTGAACACAGTTGCGGCGGGGAAATCTCACCAGTGCTGGGAATAACTAATCCCACATATCACTCATCATCTCAACACTCCAGACCGGCACGGTATCACACCGTCCGTCTCAACCACACAGCTCATCATGATAGCTCTACAACACTCATCTAGCTCCTACCGGGGATGATCAGTCCACAGGCTGAGCTTAAATCAACCGAGTGAATGTTCATGCCGACTCGAGAATACTCTAAGGTCTGTGTCTGTCTAGGCTTTGCCTTGCGTGAACAAGGTCCTAACAATATCTCTAAGAGGTCTACACATCTCAATACAGTCTCTGGATCTCATTCAAGGTCCAGGCCCACTCGTTGGATCCATACCAAGGCCCATCAGTACATGGCCTGGTCTAATATTGTCCATACGAGGCAACTAGTCCACTTATACTGATAAACAGTTCCATTTTAATCCATATAACCTAACAGTCCAATAGAAACTACCTCTTCAAGCTAAAGGGTTCACATCTCCACACTTAGGCCCAATAAGGGCCCGCCTAGACACAGACACGGGTCAATGAACTCCGAAATCACACTATCGGGTCACCTCTAGATACCCTAGGTTCAGGTCTTCCATTTATGTTAATTAATAGTAAACAGCTATTCTAAAGATCTAAGAATGACAGAGTAATAATAACAGTGAAGTATAAACTTCAATCAGAGAATCAACGGGAAATCCAACGGTCCAATCCTAGGTAATGGGCCACTTTAGATTCAGGTCTATCTCCGGTAATTCGATCTCTAAACGGTGTCATTAATGCCATAAAATACTATAATTGGTGCTTAGTTGGTTAAGGGCATTGTTGACAACTCTTAGAGGTCGAATCATCTTAGATTAATAACCTAAACCCTAAACTGTGGTCCCCGCGAGTCAAGGTTGAGCCACACCGTTGACTCGGGCTTAGGACACTGATAAATGCTCATTTGGATGGTCAATGGGCCCCACAACTGATCATAACTACTAAATGTTGAAAACTGGAACAATCAGGGTTTCCCAGGTGAACCTGATGTGTTGTGAGCTCGGTTGATCTCCTGGCCGGGAGGATCAACCGAGTGCACTAACTAATCTGAATCAGGCTTTCTGGACAACTCAATTCGTTTCTAAAGGCTTACGGCGTGTCCGGTCAACAACCTGGCCTAGGTGATTGACCGCATACTCTAAAAACCTTAGAAAGATTGATGTTCCAGCTTTAAACACTTTCTAAATGTAAATCCTAAGTATTAGGTTGATTTGGGTGTAAACAGTCTGAGTTTTTGGGTGAAAAACCAACTTTTAGTCATTCCCTGCGAAAACCATGTATACCGGGTCAACCTGGGCTAAGCCGGGTCAACCAAACTAATTGAAATGGGTTTTCTGCAAGAAAATGGCTGAGGGCCAATTTTTCCCAAAAACTTAGTAGTCTCGGTCGACCTAGAACACTATCGGTCGAGTCCCGGGCGAGTCTGCAGAAAAATAACTGAGACTGAAATTTCTGCAGGTTGCAGTGTCGCCGGTCGACCGAGGAGGGTGTCTCGGTCGACCGAGCACACTGCAATTTCAGTGTCAGGTGAATTTCTGCAACTTCTCCGTTTTGACTCCTTTTTCGCCCAAACCACTTCCAATTGGTTCCAAACTTCACCCAAACACTTCTAATCATTAAATAACTCAATAACCATCCATTAATCACCTTATGGCCCACTGATCTTCCAAATGGGGGGTGAAATCCCCCATCCATCAGTGACCTTTCCATCCAAAATACAAAACAGAGCTCAGAGGTAAACTATCACTTAACTGAACATATAATGAGCTGAAAACTAATGGAATCACGAAAATAAACACACATCCTAAGTTATCAGTATGATGCACTTGCCTCTTTAGTGTTTGAGAAGGTTGGTAGAGAGAATCAGAGCAATAGAAAAGAAATCCCAGAATTTCAGCTGAACAGGGAAGATGAAGAAGAAGAAGATGACACTGCAGCAGCTCTTAGAAATTGTTTCCAGCCCAATAACAGCAGTTACAGCTCTTAAGAATAGATTCCAGCAGTCGCAGCAATAGCTTGGAGAATTCCCAGCAGGGCAACAGTATCCCAAGTGAAGAAATGAGAGGGAGAGAAAATGGGGAAAAGGGTACAGCAGCTGAGTAGGTGTAGCAGCAACTGTAGCAGCAACTCTTTAATGTAAATCCCAGCTCAAACAGAGAGGAGAAAGAGAAGGAAGATGATGACACGGCAGCTGCTGCTCCAAGACTCCTCCAGCACAAATAGAGATGAAGGAGAAGAAGTGCTGCAGCTCCAATGGAATTCTAGCAGAGTAGTGGTTCCAGTAGGCAGGGAAAATGAGAGGAAAGGAGAGGGGAAATAAGAAGATGAAGGGGGGTGGCTGCTCCAGCTGAAGTGAAGAAGAGGAAGAGCACAGCAGCAGTATCACCAAGATGGAGTTTCAGCAACCAAGCTTAGCTCAACGTAGGAGAGGAAGTTAGAAATGGAAGGAGGGGAAGAGAGGCAATGGGAATGAAGTAGTTGCTGGAGGTTTTCTTGGGATGGGGGCTGATCTAGGGATTAGGGTTTATCTTGGGATAAGAGATGGTTTTATAGGTTTAAGGGGGGGTGACTAATGACTAGATTAACCTTAGGGTTTTCATGTGGTTAGGGTTAGGGTTAGGGTAGATTAGGTCTTTTGGTTAGGAAGCTTCTAGAAGAGCACCTTTTGCACTAACCCAACCTTAATTAATTTAATTAGACTCACTAACTAAGCCTACCCCACACTAATAGCCTAGGATTAAATCCAAAGCACCCAACTACTAAAATAACCCAACTAAGCTAGTCTAACCCAAAGACTTAGGAGATCTAACTAGTCTCACTAATCAACCCCTAATTAGCCCAATTAAATGGTAATTAGCCAAGATTTAGCAAAGATTAGCAAATATTAGCAATAATTAGCTAAGATTAGTAGTAATTAGCAAAGATTAGTAGAGATTAGTAGTAATTAGCATAAATTAGAATAAATTAGTCTATAAAATAGCATTTAGAGGGCCCACTAAGGGTGGGGCCTCACATCATTCCCTCCTTTTAAAACATTTGGTCCCCAAATGTAAAAACAAGGTTAGAACATACCTGAGGTAGAAGATGTGGATAGTCCTTCTCCACCTGGTCGCGTAGCTCCCACGTAGCCTCCTCCGGAGTGTGATGCTCCCACTGAACCTTCACCCAATGAATGGTTCGGGTCCGGAGCACCTGCTCCTTGGTGTCGATAATCGCAACTGGCCTGGCGACGTACGAAGCATCTGGCTGGATGTTGAGGGGCTCGTGATAAAGAATGTGAGTCGGATCCTCTACGTACTTCTTCAGCATGGAGACGTGGAACACGTCGTGCACTCCCGAAAGCTCTGGGGGTAGCTGAAGCTTGTAAGCAACATCTCCAACTCTCGATCTGATCTCGAAGGGTCCAACATATCTCCGCGCTAGCTTACCCTTCTCACCAAACCTCAGGGTACCTCTAGCTGGAGAAACCTTCAGGAAGACTCTGTCTCCCTTCTCGAACTCGAGAGGTCTGCGCCGGTTGTCTGCATAGCTCTTCTGTCTGCTGCGGCTGACCTTCAGGTTCTCAACTATCTGCTGAACCTTCTCGCTGGTGTCGCTGACTATGGATGGACCATGGAAACTCCTGACACCAACTTCTTCCCAGCAGACTGGGGTCTTGCATCTCCTCCCGTACAAAGCCCCGTACGGTGCCATCTTGATGCTCGCATGGAAGCTGTTGTTGTAGGCGAACTCGCACAACGGCAAGGAATCCTCCCAGTTCTCCTTGAAGTCCAAGACACAGGCTCTCAACATGTCCTCTAGTGTCTGGTTGGTGCGCTCTGTCTGGCCGTCTGTCTGAGGATGATAGGCTGTGCTGAAGCTCAACTTGGTGCCCAAGGCCTGCTGAAGACTCTCCCAGAAGTGTGAAGTGAATCGCGGGTCTCTGTCTGAAACAATCGAGGCTGGAACTCCGTGCAACGAGACAATCCTGTCGACGTACAGCTTAGCAAGGACGTCGAGTCCTGCTCTCATCGACACTGGCAAGAAGTGGGCTGACTTAGTCAGCCGATCCACGATCACCCAAATGCCGTCGTGGCGTCTTCTGGTGGCTGGAAGTCCTGCGATGAAGTCCATGGTGATGTGCTCCCACTTCCACTGAGGAATCTCAAGCTGATGAAGTAGTCCTGGCGGCTTCTGGTGTTCGACCTTGATCTGTTGGCACGTCAAACACCTAGAGACATAGCGAGCTATCTCCTTCTTCATGTTGTTCCACCAGTAGTAGCTCCTTAGGTTCTGGTACATCTTGGTGCTGCCGGGGTGAATCGAGTATCTGCTGTGGTGTGCATCTGCTAAGATCTCGTCTTTCAGCTCCTGGATGTCCGGTACGCACAATCTGTCCTGGTAGTAGAGCACTCCTCCAATCAACCTGAACTCTGGCCTCTGGTCAATCTGCTCGATCACTCTGACAAGCTTCGGATCGTTGCGTTGACTGTCCTTGACCTTGCCTAGCAACTCTGGTTCCCACGCGGACATGGTGGCAAGCAAGACTCTCTCGCTGAGCGGCTGAAACTAAACGTCTAAGCTGCTGAAGACGTCGGTCCACACACCCTCCGCTGCTAGAAAACTGACGAGGGCGGTCTTCCTGCTCAAGGCATCTGCTACGACATTCGCCTTACCAGGATGGTATTTGATAGGGAAGTCGTAGTCCTTGATATACTCCATCCATCTCCTCTGCCGGTTGTTGAGGTCGCTCTGCGTGAACAGGTACTGCAAACTGCGATGATCTGAGTGCACCTCGAACTTCTCGCCATAGAGGTAGTGCCGCCACAACTTCAAGGCAAAAACGACCGCTGCAAGCTTCAAGTCGTGAGTGGCGTACTTCTTCTCGTGCTCCTTCAACTGGCGCGATCCATAGGCAATAACCTTGCCCTCCTGCATCAGAACACATCGAAGGCCGGTCCCTGAAGCGTCGGTGAAGACTACGAATCCACCACTGCCGGAAGGTAAAGACAAGATCGGTGCTGTCGTCAATCTCTCCTTCAGCTCTTGAAAGCTGTTCTCGCAAGCATCGGACCAAACGAACGGTACATCCTTCCGTGTTAGCTTGGTCAACGGTGCTGAGATCGTGGAGAAACTCTTGACGAATCTGCGGTAGTAGCCTGCTAAACCGAGAAAACTCCTGATCTCTGTGGCGTTCTTCGGTCTCGCCCAGTTCGTCACTGCTTCTATCTTTGCCGGGTCCACTGCTAGTCCATCCTTGGAGATGATGTGTCCAAGGAAGACTACTTGCTCTAACTAAAACTCGCACTTGCTGAGCTTCGCGTACAACTGGTTGTCGCGCAACAACTGTAGAGACGTCCTCAAATGCTGCTCGTGCTCCTCTCTGGTCTTGGAGTAGACCAAAACATCGTCGATGAAGACCACTGTGAAGCTGTCGAGGTGCGGAGCGAAGATCTTGTTCATCAGGGACATGAACACTGCGGGTGCATTCGTCAACCCGAACGGCATCACAAGAAACTCATAATGGCCATAGCGGGATCGGAACGCTGTCTTCTGCACATCCTGTTCCCTGACTCGAAGCTGATGGTATCCCGATCTCAGGTCTATCTTTGAAAAGAACTGCGCACCCTGAAGCTGGTCGAAGAGCTCGTCGATCCGGGGAAGGGGATACTTGTTCTTCACTGTTGCCTGGTTCAGTTGCCGGTAGTCGATGCACATCCTCATCGATCCATCCTTCTTCTTCACGAAGAGAACTGGTGCGCCCCATGGCGACACACTCGGCCTGATGAAGCCTTTCTCTAGCAACTCCTCCAACTGGGTCTTCAACTCACGCAACTCTGCTGGAGCCATGCGATAGGGAGCTCTCGAAATCGGTGCCGTGCCTGGTGCAAGCTCGATGGTGAAGTCGATCTCTCGAATAGGCGGCAATCCCGGGATCTCGTCGGGAAATACATCTGGAAACTCGCAAACAACTGGAATCTCCTCGACTCTCTTAGACTCCTTGTCCTCTGAGACAAAAGCGATGTAGCCCTCGCAACCTGATCTCATCAGTCTCTCGGCCTTCAGTGCCGATATCATCCGAGTGCTAGGTGATCTCCTCTCACCCACAAACTCGATCGTGTCGTCTGAACCTTCGATGGAGAATCTGACTGTCTTCTTGAAGCAATCCATCACTGCTCGATATCTAGCCAACCAATCCATCCCAAAAATGACGTCGAAGTCATGCATGGGTAGCACGATCAGATCTGCAAGCAAAATGCACTCCCCGATCTGCACTCGGCATCTGGGGTGGTAAGTCTGACACACCACACTCCTACCCATCGGAGTGGACACAACTAAGGTGCAGGGCATAGCCTCACCTACTCCACCAAAGACTAAAGTAAAGGCAGACGACACAAACGAATGTGTCGCCCCTGGATCTAACAATACTCTAGCAGGGTGGTCACAAATAGAAAGGGTACCTTCGACGACGTCCCCTGCAGCCTCTGCATCCTCATGAGTGAGTGCAAAAGCTCGACCCACAGCCTGGGGTCTTTGCTGATGATGCTGCTGGCCCTGGTACCTCTGTTGACGCCCTCGCTGAAAGTGCTGCCCTCTGGGCTGCTGAGGTCCCCGTGCCTGCTGCTGATGAGCACGGTACTGCTGCTGCTGAGGTGGAAGTGCAGCCTGACGTGCGGGCTGAGCCGCTGGAGCTGGGGCTGCCGGAGCTGCTGGAGGTGCCGGAAGTCGAAGTATCTGAGGCTGACCTCCACGGAGCGGGCAATACCTGGAGATATGCCCTGGCTCTCCACAGTCGTAGCACACTCGGGGTCCATGCTGCGGCTGCTGCTGCTGACGATGCTGAGGCTGGAACTGCCCTGCCGGCCTCTGCCTCTGGAATGGCTGCAGTTGTCGTAGAGGCATGGGCTGCTGCCTGATCGGAGTGATCCGGAGTCGTTTCTGCTGACGAATGGACTCTAGCCGCTGGAGATGCTCCTCTGCCCAGAAAGCTCTCCTCAAAGCCTCCTCGTAGGTAGGCAGCTCGATGCAGGTCATGGCTATCTGAATTTCCTCTCTCAGGCCGTCGACGAACCGCCGAACCCTCTCGGCCTCTGACGTGAGCAGCGCCTCTGCAAACCGGGACAGCTGGGTGAAGCGAACCTCGTACTGCGAGACTGTCATGTTACCCTGAACGAGAGTCTGGAACTTCCGGAGCTTACGCTCTCTGACATGAGTGGGGATGAACTTCCGAAGGAAGTCAGTCTTGAAGGCAGTCCATGCTACCTCGTCCCCAATCTCCTCATAGGGCCTCTGCATGATCCTCCACCAATCCTCCGCCACGCCGCGGAACGTGTAAGCCGCTAACTGCACTCTCTGGCGCCCCGAGCACTCGAAGACTCGGAAGATCTTCTCCATCCGGACGATCCAGTCGTCCGCCACCATAGGGTCGTCTGCTCCCGTGAACTCAGGCGGTCCCCTTTTGAGGAACCTCTCAAAGATAAGGTTCGGGTCTGCCCCTCGAACCGGCACATCCCCGGGGGCTGGCGGAGCCACCTTATCAATAACATCCAGGACCTGCGCCTGAAACTGCGTAAAATCCTCTGTTTGCCTCTGGTGAGCTACGGTCTGGGCCTCCTGAGAAGCAAGGAAGGCCTGGAGAAATCTCTCGAAACGACGCTCATGGGCGGACAGCTCGTCGATAGCTATCGTCTCTGGTGGTGCACCGCCTCCAGACATCTGTCATGAAAAAGAACTTGTGTCAATTTAAATCCAAAACCTAAAACTATACTGACTCTACCCAATCCATCGTCCTCACACGTATCCCGTTACTCGAATCCTCACTACGTCCTATGGTTTCTAGTGTGTTTTATTTCCTAGAGACCAGCTCGCTCTGATACCAATAAATGTAACGCCCCAATTCCGGATACCGATATACTCGTTCGAATACCCGAAATTGGCGCGCTACTTCCCGGAAAATCCGAGAACTTCCAAGATCGTAGGCCGCAGTGAGGTCCAATTTAAAACTTTTTGAACCATATAATAATAACATTTAAATTGCGGAAGCATAACAATTAAACAATGCGGAAGCAATAGGTATCGATATATAAAGTGTGAGCAGAACAAAGGTCTAGTTACAGTATCAGTTGTTAATCAAAACTTATACATTTGAATCTACCCATCTCGCTACAAAATTGTCTCTCAAACCCAAAATAAAAGAGAGTCCCTCAAAACCCATATAGATCGTCTCCACCCTCCGGCTCGACATCCGTGTCGGCCGGGCCCCATGCGTACTCTCCTGCAACGGGTGCCTCCACTACAGCTAGTGCATCATCTGGGATCTCGAGATCAAGGCCTAAGCACCAATGAATGGGTCAGATCTAAACGATCTGGCAAGTTACAGCATACTACTAACATAGAACATATATATCAAAGGAAATAAAAACAGGTACATAAATTAAATGAATAGCAAGGGAAATGAACTAGGCAGTTGTGCATTTAAATCATAAGGAATCAGTATAAATGAAATCATCTAAACTACTACAACAAGGTGGCACATTCACACGAGCTGGAATACCGCGGGATATTATGCCGCGGCCCTCCCATACTGAACACAGTTGCGGCGGGGAAATCTCACCAGTGCTGGGAATAACTAATCCCACATATCACTCATCATCTCAACACTCCAGACCGGCACGGTATCACACCGTCCGTCTCAACCACACAGCTCATCATGATAGCTCTACAACACTCATCTAGCTCCTACCGGGGATGATCAGTCCACAGGCTGAGCTTAAATCAACCGAGTGAATGTTCATGCCGACTCGAGAATACTCTAAGGTCTGTGTCTGTCTAGGCTTTGCCTTGCGTGAACAAGGTCCTAACAATATCTCTAAGAGGTCTACACATCTCAATACAGTCTCTGGATCTCATTCAAGGTCCAGGCCCACTCGTTGGATCCATACCAAGGCCCATCAGTACATGGCCTGGTCTAATATTGTCCATACGAGGCAACTAGTCCACTTATACTGATAAACAGTTCCATTTTAATCCATATAACCTAACAGTCCAATAGAAACTACCTCTTCAAGCTAAAGGGTTCACATCTCCACACTTAGGCCCAATAAGGGCCCGCCTAGACACAGACACGGGTCAATGAACTCCGAAATCACACTATCGGGTCACCTCTAGATACCCTAGGTTCAGGTCTTCCATTTATGTTAATTAATAGTAAACAGCTATTCTAAAGATCTAAGAATGACAGAGTAATAATAACAGTGAAGTATAAACTTCAATCAGAGAATCAACGGGAAATCCAACGGTCCAATCCTAGGTAATGGGCCACTTTAGATTCAGGTCTATCTCCGGTAATTCGATCTCTAAACGGTGTCATTAATGCCATAAAATACTATAATTGGTGCTTAGTTGGTTAAGGGCATTGTTGACAACTCTTAGAGGTCGAATCATCTTAGATTAATAACCTAAACCCTAAACTGTGGTCCCCGCGAGTCAAGGTTGAGCCACACCGTTGACTCGGGCTTAGGACACTGATAAATGCTCATTTGGATGGTCAATGGGCCCCACAACTGATCATAACTACTAAATGTTGAAAACTGGAACAATCAGGGTTTCCCAGGTGAACCTGATGTGTTGTGAGCTCGGTTGATCTCCTGGCCGGGAGGATCAACCGAGTGCACTAACTAATCTGAATCAGGCTTTCTGGACAACTCAATTCGTTTCTAAAGGCTTACGGCGTGTCCGGTCAACAACCTGGCCTAGGTGATTGACCGCATACTCTAAAAACCTTAGAAAGATTGATGTTCCAGCTTTAAACACTTTCTAAATGTAAATCCTAAGTATTAGGTTGATTTGGGTGTAAACAGTCTGAGTTTTTGGGTGAAAAACCAACTTTTAGTCATTCCCTGCGAAAACCATGTATACCGGGTCAACCTGGGCTAAGCCGGGTCAACCAAACTAATTGAAATGGGTTTTCTGCAAGAAAATGGCTGAGGGCCAATTTTTCCCAAAAACTTAGTAGTCTCGGTCGACCTAGAACACTATCGGTCGAGTCCCGGGCGAGTCTGCAGAAAAATAACTGAGACTGAAATTTCTGCAGGTTGCAGTGTCGCCGGTCGACCGAGGAGGGTGTCTCGGTCGACCGAGCACACTGCAATTTCAGTGTCAGGTGAATTTCTGCAACTTCTCCGTTTTGACTCCTTTTTCGCCCAAACCACTTCCAATTGGTTCCAAACTTCACCCAAACACTTCTAATCATTAAATAACTCAATAACCATCCATTAATCACCTTATGGCCCACTGATCTTCCAAATGGGGGGTGAAATCCCCCATCCATCAGTGACCTTTCCATCCAAAATACAAAACAGAGCTCAGAGGTAAACTATCACTTAACTGAACATATAATGAGCTGAAAACTAATGGAATCACGAAAATAAACACACATCCTAAGTTATCAGTATGATGCACTTGCCTCTTTAGTGTTTGAGAAGGTTGGTAGAGAGAATCAGAGCAATAGAAAAGAAATCCCAGAATTTCAGCTGAACAGGGAAGATGAAGAAGAAGAAGATGACACTGCAGCAGCTCTTAGAAATTGTTTCCAGCCCAATAACAGCAGTTACAGCTCTTAAGAATAGATTCCAGCAGTCGCAGCAATAGCTTGGAGAATTCCCAGCAGGGCAACAGTATCCCAAGTGAAGAAATGAGAGGGAGAGAAAATGGGGAAAAGGGTACAGCAGCTGAGTAGGTGTAGCAGCAACTGTAGCAGCAACTCTTTAATGTAAATCCCAGCTCAAACAGAGAGGAGAAAGAGAAGGAAGATGATGACACGGCAGCTGCTGCTCCAAGACTCCTCCAGCACAAATAGAGATGAAGGAGAAGAAGTGCTGCAGCTCCAATGGAATTCTAGCAGAGTAGTGGTTCCAGTAGGCAGGGAAAATGAGAGGAAAGGAGAGGGGAAATAAGAAGATGAAGGGGGGTGGCTGCTCCAGCTGAAGTGAAGAAGAGGAAGAGCACAGCAGCAGTATCACCAAGATGGAGTTTCAGCAACCAAGCTTAGCTCAACGTAGGAGAGGAAGTTAGAAATGGAAGGAGGGGAAGAGAGGCAATGGGAATGAAGTAGTTGCTGGAGGTTTTCTTGGGATGGGGGCTGATCTAGGGATTAGGGTTTATCTTGGGATAAGAGATGGTTTTATAGGTTTAAGGGGGGGTGACTAATGACTAGATTAACCTTAGGGTTTTCATGTGGTTAGGGTTAGGGTTAGGGTAGATTAGGTCTTTTGGTTAGGAAGCTTCTAGAAGAGCACCTTTTGCACTAACCCAACCTTAATTAATTTAATTAGACTCACTAACTAAGCCTACCCCACACTAATAGCCTAGGATTAAATCCAAAGCACCCAACTACTAAAATAACCCAACTAAGCTAGTCTAACCCAAAGACTTAGGAGATCTAACTAGTCTCACTAATCAACCCCTAATTAGCCCAATTAAATGGTAATTAGCCAAGATTTAGCAAAGATTAGCAAATATTAGCAATAATTAGCTAAGATTAGTAGTAATTAGCAAAGATTAGTAGAGATTAGTAGTAATTAGCATAAATTAGAATAAATTAGTCTATAAAATAGCATTTAGAGGGCCCACTAAGGGTGGGGCCTCACATCATTCCCTCCTTTTAAAACATTTGGTCCCCAAATGTAAAAACAAGGTTAGAACATACCTGAGGTAGAAGATGTGGATAGTCCTTCTCCACCTGGTCGCGTAGCTCCCACGTAGCCTCCTCCGGAGTGTGATGCTCCCACTGAACCTTCACCCAATGAATGGTTCGGGTCCGGAGCACCTGCTCCTTGGTGTCGATAATCGCAACTGGCCTGGCGACGTACGAAGCATCTGGCTGGATGTTGAGGGGCTCGTGATAAAGAATGTGAGTCGGATCCTCTACGTACTTCTTCAGCATGGAGACGTGGAACACGTCGTGCACTCCCGAAAGCTCTGGGGGTAGCTGAAGCTTGTAAGCAACATCTCCAACTCTCGATCTGATCTCGAAGGGTCCAACATATCTCCGCGCTAGCTTACCCTTCTCACCAAACCTCAGGGTACCTCTAGCTGGAGAAACCTTCAGGAAGACTCTGTCTCCCTTCTCGAACTCGAGAGGTCTGCGCCGGTTGTCTGCATAGCTCTTCTGTCTGCTGCGGCTGACCTTCAGGTTCTCAACTATCTGCTGAACCTTCTCGCTGGTGTCGCTGACTATGGATGGACCATGGAAACTCCTGACACCAACTTCTTCCCAGCAGACTGGGGTCTTGCATCTCCTCCCGTACAAAGCCCCGTACGATGCCATCTTGATGCTCGCATGGAAGCTGTTGTTGTAGGCGAACTCGCACAACGGCAAGGAATCCTCCCAGTTCTCCTTGAAGTCCAAGACACAGGCTCTCAACATGTCCTCTAGTGTCTGGTTGGTGCGCTCTGTCTGGCCGTCTGTCTGAGGATGATAGGCTGTGCTGAAGCTCAACTTGGTGCCCAAGGCCTGCTGAAGACTCTCCCAGAAGTGTGAAGTGAATCGCGGGTCTCTGTCTGAAACAATCGAGGCTGGAACTCCGTGCAACGAGACAATCCTGTCGACGTACAGCTTAGCAAGGACGTCGAGTCCTGCTCTCATCGACACTGGCAAGAAGTGGGCTGACTTAGTCAGCCGATCCACGATCACCCAAATGCCGTCGTGGCGTCTTCTGGTGGCTGGAAGTCCTGCGATGAAGTCCATGGTGATGTGCTCCCACTTCCACTGAGGAATCTCAAGCTGATGAAGTAGTCCTGGCGGCTTCTGGTGTTCGACCTTGATCTGTTGGCACGTCAAACACCTAGAGACATAGCGAGCTATCTCCTTCTTCATGTTGTTCCACCAGTAGTAGCTCCTTAGGTTCTGGTACATCTTGGTGCTGCCGGGGTGAATCGAGTATCTGCTGTGGTGTGCATCTGCTAAGATCTCGTCTTTCAGCTCCTGGATGTCCGGTACGCACAATCTGTCCTGGTAGTAGAGCACTCCTCCAATCAACCTGAACTCTGGCCTCTGGTCAATCTGCTCGATCACTCTGACAAGCTTCGGATCGTTGCGTTGACTGTCCTTGACCTTGCCTAGCAACTCTGGTTCCCACGCGGACATGGTGGCAAGCAAGACTCTCTCGCTGAGCGGCTGAAACTGAACGTCTAAGCTGCTGAAGACGTCGGTCCACACACCCTCCGCTGCTAGAAAACTGACGAGGGCGGTCTTCCTGCTCAAGGCATCTGCTACGACATTCGCCTTACCAGGATGGTATTTGATAGGGAAGTCGTAGTCCTTGATATACTCCATCCATCTCCTCTGCCGGTTGTTGAGGTCGCTCTGCGTGAACAGGTACTGCAAACTGCGATGATCTGAGTGCACCTCGAACTTCTCGCCATAGAGGTAGTGCCGCCACAACTTCAAGGCAAAAACGACCGCTGCAAGCTTCAAGTCGTGAGTGGCGTACTTCTTCTCGTGCTCCTTCAACTGGCGCGATCCATAGGCAATAACCTTGCCCTCCTGCATCAGAACACATCGAAGGCCGGTCCCTGAAGCGTCGGTGAAGACTACGAATCCACCACTGCCGGAAGGTAAAGACAAGATCGGTGCTGTCGTCAATCTCTCCTTCAGCTCTTGAAAGCTGTTCTCGCAAGCATCGGACCAAACGAACGGTACATCCTTCCGTGTTAGCTTGGTCAACGGTGCTGAGATCGTGGAGAAACTCTTGACGAATCTGCGGTAGTAGCCTGCTAAACCGAGAAAACTCCTGATCTCTGTGGCGTTCTTCGGTCTCGCCCAGTTCGTCACTGCTTCTATCTTTGCCGGGTCCACTGCTAGTCCATCCTTGGAGATGATGTGTCCAAGGAAGACTACTTGCTCTAACTAAAACTCGCACTTGCTGAGCTTCGCGTACAACTGGTTGTCGCGCAACAACTGTAGAGACGTCCTCAAATGCTGCTCGTGCTCCTCTCTGGTCTTGGAGTAGACCAAAACATCGTCGATGAAGACCACTGTGAAGCTGTCGAGGTGCGGAGCGAAGATCTTGTTCATCAGGGACATGAACACTGCGGGTGCATTCGTCAACCCGAACGGCATCACAAGAAACTCATAATGGCCATAGCGGGATCGGAACGCTGTCTTCTGCACATCCTGTTCCCTGACTCGAAGCTGATGGTATCCCGATCTCAGGTCTATCTTTGAAAAGAACTGCGCACCCTGAAGCTGGTCGAAGAGCTCGTCGATCCGGGGAAGGGGATACTTGTTCTTCACTGTTGCCTGGTTCAGTTGCCGGTAGTCGATGCACATCCTCATCGATCCATCCTTCTTCTTCACGAAGAGAACTGGTGCGCCCCATGGCGACACACTCGGCCTGATGAAGCCTTTCTCTAGCAACTCCTCCAACTGGGTCTTCAACTCACGCAACTCTGCTGGAGCCATGCGATAGGGAGCTCTCGAAATCGGTGCCGTGCCTGGTGCAAGCTCGATGGTGAAGTCGATCTCTCGAATAGGCGGCAATCCCGGGATCTCGTCGGGAAATACATCTGGAAACTCGCAAACAACTGGAATCTCCTCGACTCTCTTAGACTCCTTGTCCTCTGAGACAAAAGCGATGTAGCCCTCGCAACCTGATCTCATCAGTCTCTCGGCCTTCAGTGCCGATATCATCCGAGTGCTAGGTGATCTCCTCTCACCCACAAACTCGATCGTGTCGTCTGAACCTTCGATGGAGAATCTGACTGTCTTCTTGAAGCAATCCATCACTGCTCGATATCTAGCCAACCAATCCATCCCAAAAATGACGTCGAAGTCATGCATGGGTAGCACGATCAGATCTGCAAGCAAAATGCACTCCCCGATCTGCACTCGGCATCTGGGGTGGTAAGTCTGACACACCACACTCCTACCCATCGGAGTGGACACAACTAAGGTGCAGGGCATAGCCTCACCTACTCCACCAAAGACTAAAGTAAAGGCAGACGACACAAACGAATGTGTCGCCCCTGGATCTAACAATACTCTAGCAGGGTGGTCACAAATAGAAAGGGTACCTTCGACGACGTCCCCTGCAGCCTCTGCATCCTCATGAGTGAGTGCAAAAGCTCGACCCACAGCCTGGGGTCTTTGCTGATGATGCTGCTGGCCCTGGTACCTCTGTTGACGCCCTCGCTGAAAGTGCTGCCCTCTGGGCTGCTGAGGTCCCCGTGCCTGCTGCTGATGAGCACGGTACTGCTGCTGCTGAGGTGGAAGTGCAGCCTGACGTGCGGGCTGAGCCGCTGGAGCTGGGGCTGCCGGAGCTGCTGGAGGTGCCGGAAGTCGAAGTATCTGAGGCTGACCTCCACGGAGCGGGCAATACCTGGAGATATGCCCTGGCTCTCCACAGTCGTAGCACACTCGGGGTCCATGCTGCGGCTGCTGCTGCTGACGATGCTGAGGCTGGAACTGCCCTGCCGGCCTCTGCCTCTGGAATGGCTGCAGTTGTCGTAGAGGCATGGGCTGCTGCCTGATCGGAGTGATCCGGAGTCGTTTCTGCTGACGAATGGACTCTAGCCGCTGGAGATGCTCCTCTGCCCAGAAAGCTCTCCTCAAAGCCTCCTCGTAGGTAGGCAGCTCGATGCAGGTCATGGCTATCTGAATTTCCTCTCTCAGGCCGTCGACGAACCGCCGAACCCTCTCGGCCTCTGACGTGAGCAGCGCCTCTGCAAACCGGGACAGCTGGGTGAAGCGAACCTCGTACTGCGAGACTGTCATGTTACCCTGAACGAGAGTCTGGAACTTCCGGAGCTTACGCTCTCTGACATGAGTGGGGATGAACTTCCGAAGGAAGTCAGTCTTGAAGGCAGTCCATGCTACCTCGTCCCCAATCTCCTCATAGGGCCTCTGCATGATCCTCCACCAATCCTCCGCCACGCCGCGGAACGTGTAAGCCGCTAACTGCACTCTCTGGCGCCCCGAGCACTCGAAGACTCGGAAGATCTTCTCCATCCGGACGATCCAGTCGTCCGCCACCATAGGGTCGTCTGCTCCCGTGAACTCAGGCGGTCCCCTTTTGAGGAACCTCTCAAAGATAAGGTTCGGGTCTGCCCCTCGAACCGGCACATCCCCGGGGGCTGGCGGAGCCACCTTATCAATAACATCCAGGACCTGCGCCTGAAACTGCGTAAAATCCTCTGTTTGCCTCTGGTGAGCTACGGTCTGGGCCTCCTGAGAAGCAAGGAAGGCCTGGAGAAATCTCTCGAAACGACGCTCATGGGCGGACAGCTCGTCGATAGCTATCGTCTCTGGTGGTGCACCGCCTCCAGACATCTGTCATGAAAAAGAACTTGTGTCAATTTAAATCCAAAACCTAAAACTATACTGACTCTACCCAATCCATCGTCCTCACACGTATCCCGTTACTCGAATCCTCACTACGTCCTATGGTTTCTAGTGTGTTTTATTTCCTAGAGACCAGCTCGCTCTGATACCAATAAATGTAACGCCCCAATTCCGGATACCGATATACTCGTTCGAATACCCGAAATTGGCGCGCTACTTCCCGGAAAATCCGAGAACTTCCAAGATCGTAGGCCGCAGTGAGGTCCAATTTAAAACTTTTTGAACCATATAATAATAACATTTAAATTGCGGAAGCATAACAATTAAACAATGCGGAAGCAATAGGTATCGATATATAAAGTGTGAGCAGAACAAAGGTCTAGTTACAGTATCAGTTGTTAATCAAAACTTATACATTTGAATCTACCCATCTCGCTACAAAATTGTCTCTCAAACCCAAAATAAAAGAGAGTCCCTCAAAACCCATATAGATCGTCTCCACCCTCCGGCTCGACATCCGTGTCGGCCGGGCCCCATGCGTACTCTCCTGCAACGGGTGCCTCCACTACAGCTAGTGCATCGTCTGGGATCTCGAGATCAAGGCCTAAGCACCAATGAATGGGTCAGATCTAAACGATCTGGCAAGTTACAGCATACTACTAACATAGAACATATATATCAAAGGAAATAAAAACAGGTACATAAATTAAATGAATAGCAAGGGAAATGAACTAGGCAGTTGTGCATTTAAATCATAAGGAATCAGTATAAATGAAATCATCTAAACTACTACAACAAGGTGGCACATTCACACGAGCTGGAATACCGCGGGATATTATGCCGCGGCCCTCCCATACTGAACACAGTTGCGGCGGGGAAATCTCACCAGTGCTGGGAATAACTAATCCCACATATCACTCATCATCTCAACACTCCAGACCGGCACGGTATCACACCGTCCGTCTCAACCACACAGCTCATCATGATAGCTCTACAACACTCATCTAGCTCCTACCGGGGATGATCAGTCCACAGGCTGAGCTTAAATCAACCGAGTGAATGTTCATGCCGACTCGAGAATACTCTAAGGTCTGTGTCTGTCTAGGCTTTGCCTTGCGTGAACAAGGTCCTAACAATATCTCTAAGAGGTCTACACATCTCAATACAGTCTCTGGATCTCATTCAAGGTCCAGGCCCACTCGTTGGATCCATACCAAGGCCCATCAGTACATGGCCTGGTCTAATATTGTCCATACGAGGCAACTAGTCCACTTATACTGATAAACAGTTCCATTTTAATCCATATAACCTAACAGTCCAATAGAAACTACCTCTTCAAGCTAAAGGGTTCACATCTCCACACTTAGGCCCAATAAGGGCCCGCCTAGACACAGACACGGGTCAATGAACTCCGAAATCACACTATCGGGTCACCTCTAGATACCCTAGGTTCAGGTCTTCCATTTATGTTAATTAATAGTAAACAGCTATTCTAAAGATCTAAGAATGACAGAGTAATAATAACAGTGAAGTATAAACTTCAATCAGAGAATCAACGGGAAATCCAACGGTCCAATCCTAGGTAATGGGCCACTTTAGATTCAGGTCTATCTCCGGTAATTCGATCTCTAAACGGTGTCATTAATGCCATAAAATACTATAATTGGTGCTTAGTTGGTTAAGGGCATTGTTGACAACTCTTAGAGGTCGAATCATCTTAGATTAATAACCTAAACCCTAAACTGTGGTCCCCGCGAGTCAAGGTTGAGCCACACCGTTGACTCGGGCTTAGGACACTGATAAATGCTCATTTGGATGGTCAATGGGCCCCACAACTGATCATAACTACTAAATGTTGAAAACTGGAACAATCAGGGTTTCCCAGGTGAACCTGATGTGTTGTGAGCTCGGTTGATCTCCTGGCCGGGAGGATCAACCGAGTGCACTAACTAATCTGAATCAGGCTTTCTGGACAACTCAATTCGTTTCTAAAGGCTTACGGCGTGTCCGGTCAACAACCTGGCCTAGGTGATTGACCGCATACTCTAAAAACCTTAGAAAGATTGATGTTCCAGCTTTAAACACTTTCTAAATGTAAATCCTAAGTATTAGGTTGATTTGGGTGTAAACAGTCTGAGTTTTTGGGTGAAAAACCAACTTTTAGTCATTCCCTGCGAAAACCATGTATACCGGGTCAACCTGGGCTAAGCCGGGTCAACCAAACTAATTGAAATGGGTTTTCTGCAAGAAAATGGCTGAGGGCCAATTTTTCCCAAAAACTTAGTAGTCTCGGTCGACCTAGAACACTATCGGTCGAGTCCCGGGCGAGTCTGCAGAAAAATAACTGAGACTGAAATTTCTGCAGGTTGCAGTGTCGCCGGTCGACCGAGGAGGGTGTCTCGGTCGACCGAGCACACTGCAATTTCAGTGTCAGGTGAATTTCTGCAACTTCTCCGTTTTGACTCCTTTTTCGCCCAAACCACTTCCAATTGGTTCCAAACTTCACCCAAACACTTCTAATCATTAAATAACTCAATAACCATCCATTAATCACCTTATGGCCCACTGATCTTCCAAATGGGGGGTGAAATCCCCCATCCATCAGTGACCTTTCCATCCAAAATACAAAACAGAGCTCAGAGGTAAACTATCACTTAACTGAACATATAATGAGCTGAAAACTAATGGAATCACGAAAATAAACACACATCCTAAGTTATCAGTATGATGCACTTGCCTCTTTAGTGTTTGAGAAGGTTGGTAGAGAGAATCAGAGCAATAGAAAAGAAATCCCAGAATTTCAGCTGAACAGGGAAGATGAAGAAGAAGAAGATGACACTGCAGCAGCTCTTAGAAATTGTTTCCAGCCCAATAACAGCAGTTACAGCTCTTAAGAATAGATTCCAGCAGTCGCAGCAATAGCTTGGAGAATTCCCAGCAGGGCAACAGTATCCCAAGTGAAGAAATGAGAGGGAGAGAAAATGGGGAAAAGGGTACAGCAGCTGAGTAGGTGTAGCAGCAACTGTAGCAGCAACTCTTTAATGTAAATCCCAGCTCAAACAGAGAGGAGAAAGAGAAGGAAGATGATGACACGGCAGCTGCTGCTCCAAGACTCCTCCAGCACAAATAGAGATGAAGGAGAAGAAGTGCTGCAGCTCCAATGGAATTCTAGCAGAGTAGTGGTTCCAGTAGGCAGGGAAAATGAGAGGAAAGGAGAGGGGAAATAAGAAGATGAAGGGGGGTGGCTGCTCCAGCTGAAGTGAAGAAGAGGAAGAGCACAGCAGCAGTATCACCAAGATGGAGTTTCAGCAACCAAGCTTAGCTCAACGTAGGAGAGGAAGTTAGAAATGGAAGGAGGGGAAGAGAGGCAATGGGAATGAAGTAGTTGCTGGAGGTTTTCTTGGGATGGGGGCTGATCTAGGGATTAGGGTTTATCTTGGGATAAGAGATGGTTTTATAGGTTTAAGGGGGGGTGACTAATGACTAGATTAACCTTAGGGTTTTCATGTGGTTAGGGTTAGGGTTAGGGTAGATTAGGTCTTTTGGTTAGGAAGCTTCTAGAAGAGCACCTTTTGCACTAACCCAACCTTAATTAATTTAATTAGACTCACTAACTAAGCCTACCCCACACTAATAGCCTAGGATTAAATCCAAAGCACCCAACTACTAAAATAACCCAACTAAGCTAGTCTAACCCAAAGACTTAGGAGATCTAACTAGTCTCACTAATCAACCCCTAATTAGCCCAATTAAATGGTAATTAGCCAAGATTTAGCAAAGATTAGCAAATATTAGCAATAATTAGCTAAAATTAGTAGTAATTAGCAAAGATTAGTAGAGATTAGTAGTAATTAGCATAAATTAGAATAAATTAGTCTATAAAATAGCATTTAGAGGGCCCACTAAGGGTGGGGCCTCACACATAGAGGATCCCCCGTCGCTTCGGGATTCCCACAAGTAAATATCGACCTCCTGAGTTCTTATATTTTCTTTTTCTTATATTACCGGGCTAACGCTTTCTTGTTTGCCATGCATAAGTCAACCAGAGAAGGCGAGAGGCTAGCCGAGCCGGTTGGAAGAGAAACGATACTTGGCTCAAGGCTGTGTGCAGCTACCGAGGTCATCACAGGCGAGCTGCTTGGGATCTCCTAGGTACGAGCCGAGATATCATTCATTTATTAAGAGGAAGACCGGTCAGCCCTTGGAGAGGGGAGAGTCTGTGCTCGCCCTGACCGACGTCGAGCGCCGAGCAGATTCGGGTGCTGAGGTCTCCACATTAGAGGCCACAGACTTACAACAACTCGCCGAATTGTACACATCTCCCTCCAGCCAAGAAGAGGAAAGAGAAAGGGATATGGAACGACGTCGACCTGCCTTGAAGATTAAAGACCTGGGGGCTAAATATTTTGGAAGCCGAGCTCATTCTGCCTCCACGCCCCCTGCTGTCGACTCTATTCTCGCCTCCGCGCCCTCGGGTGCCGCTGGTACTTCTATTACTCCTGTCACTTCTTCAAGTACAGGAGTTCGACAGTGCCCAGCTGAATCTGCAAGGAGGGGGCTCGGTCGGAGAAGAGGCCCAGGACTGAGGGCCCTAGCACAGGAGCTCGATAGCATCTTGCCGAATCTACGAGGGAGAGGGCTCCGCCAGAGGGGAGGCCTAGGGTTGAGGGCTTAGCAGAGCAAGGTCCCGGTCTCGTCTCGGCACCTCAGCCTACCGGACCGGTTCGGTGGAGACCGAGCCTTTAGATCGAGCCGAGGAGGCCTCTGAACGTGGCGGATCGGATGGCCGGAAACTCCCTCGTCATTGCCGCACTCTCCCAGGCCTATGCCCTGCCACACGACATGGAGAGGCACAAGAAGGTCGATGACACGGGGTTGCTGATTTCGTCGCTGCAGTCGGCTATCTCAGTGAGTTTATTTTCCCATAATTTTCACCAAGTGCTTGATTTCGATTGTTTCTCTCTGACGCTTGTTTGTTCTATTGATCGTGTAGAAGGTCCAGGTCGTCTTGGATAGATCTCACCAAGATGCTTCCAAGGTCTCGTAGCTGGAGGCGGAGAAGAAGGAGCTCGCCACAGCTTTAGATACGAGCAATCAGAGGCTGAAGGAGGAAGCCGAAAGGAACACCATCCTTGTTGCAGAGATGGAGACGGCAATCGCCGAAATCTGTAGGCTAAAGGCTGAGACCCATGAGAAGAGGGTGGTGTCCGAGGTTAAGGAGAGGAGGACAGCCGAGCTCGAAGCCGCGTTGAAGCAAAGGGCTGATCTTGAAGCCTCAGTCCAGGCCGAGACTGAAGTCACTTTTCAAGATGGTGTGGACGTGGCGACAAAGCAATATGAGGCTCAGGTCGAGAACATAAGTTCATTTTTGTTTGAGCTTGGGTGTCGGGCTGCACTGAACGAAGCAGGGATCCCCGAGGACCACCCTGTCTATCAAAATCCACCCAAGTTCTCAAGTTCTGGACTGGAGTCGAGCTCTGCCCCTTCTTCCTCTGAGGCTCCTCCTGAGACTATTTTGACGCCGCCTCCCCCACCTGAGGTTCTTCCTGAAGCTGCTCCGACTGGTGCCCATGATGCCAATGTCAAGGCCTCTTCTTTAATTTATTTGTATTTATTTTCTTTTCGTATTTTGGGAAGATTTGTAATGTTGAACAATGTAAATTTCAACTCATGAATACAATTTCACTTCCCACACGTCTGTCTTTAATTGTTTCTTTTTGAGAATCACATGTGTTTGACTTCAGTTCCTCAACCGAGCCCTTAACATGTTTAGGAGATGACAAGAAATTGAGTTCGGTCAAACAACTAAGTAATTGGGTTCGGTTCACTAACCGGAACAAGTATTTGAGCTCGGTTCAATAACCGAGATCATGCAAACTCTTAAGTTCCTTAACTTAAGAAGTTAGACTTATTTCCGAATACTAAATTTGTACTTCCAAGCTTAGTTCACTAACCGAACCCGACAAAGGCAAATTGGATTAAGTTCTTTAGGAGTACAAGGTATTTCAAGTTTAGCCTCGGTGATAGAAAACTTTTATAGTTGGTTCCGTAATCGAACTTAATTTTCTGAGGCAGCCATCGAGTTCTTTAACTGGGTACATTGTATAGTTGGTTCTACAACCGAACTGGGATAGCCGTCGAGTTCCGTATCTCGGCTTGTTGTATAGCTGGTTCCATAACCGAGCTTGAAGTTGCCGCTGAGTTCTGTAACTTGGTGTTTTGCATAGCTGGCTCCATAACCGAGCTGAAGTTGCCGCCGAGTTCTGTAACTTGGCGTTTTATATAGCTGGTTCTATAATCGAGCTGAAATTGCCGCCGAGTTCTGTAACTTGGCATTTTATATAGCTGGTTCTATAATCGAGCTGAAGTTGTCGCCGAGTTCTATAACTTGGCGAGGATTGAAAGCAACGAAGCACATCCTTCCATAAGAATTACTTTTATTGATTCCAAAAATTGAGTACAATTAAAAAAAATACTTCTTGAGGTGCGTGGTGTTCCATGGGCGTGGTGGTAACTCTTTACCATCCATGTCCTCAAGCTTGTATGTTGATTTCCCGACTGCCGAGATCACTTTGAATGGCCCGTGCCAGTTTGGTGCCAGCTTGCCTTAATTGAGATTCTTATCTACTAGAAGCGTCTTCTTCAAGACCAGTTCCCCAATTGAAAACTTCCTCTCTTTGACTGTATCCTCTGGCTAGTTGCTGTTAATAAGAAGCTAAGTGGATAGCTGCTGCATCCCTTCGCTCTTCAGCTAGGTCAAGTTCTCAGGCGAGGTTTACTTCATTTTGACCTTGGTCGACGAGTTCCGATCTCAGGGTTGGAAGACCGATTTTGAGGGGGATCACAATTTCCATTCCATAGGTTAGGGAGAAGGGCGTTGCCGAAGTGGAGCGCCTTGGAGTGGTTCTGTACGCCCAAAGGACACTCGAAAGTTCCTCCACCCATCTCCCCTTGGCTCGGTCGAGTCTTTTCTTATGCCCATCGAGCACCACCTTATTCGAGATTTTTGCCTGATCGTTGCTCTGTGGATACGCCGGAGTTGAGTAATAGTTTCTGATGCCGAACTCATGGCAGAAGTTCTTGAAGAAATTAGAGTCGAACTGCGTCCCGTTGTCCGAGACTAAGGCTTGTGGTACTCCAAATCTTGTGATGATATTCTTCCATACAAAGTTCTTTGTGTTTTGCTCAGTGATGGAAGACAATGCTTCTGCTTCTATCCATTTAGTGAAATAATTGGTGGTTACTATTAGCCACCTCATATTCCCTAGAGCTCGGTGGAGTGGTCCAACAATGTTGAGGCCCCACTGAGCAAAGGGCCATGGGCTAGAGAGCGGGCTCAGGTCTTGTGCTGGCTGATGGAGAGAGTGTGAGAACTTCTGGCATTTTTCGCACTTCTTGGCATAGAGCCGAGCATCCTTCTGCATATAGGGCCACCAGTAACCTTGGCTTATAACTCGGTAAGCCAGCGACCGACCTCCGATGTGGCTTCCGCAGATCCCCTCATGGATTTCATAAAGGAAATCTTCGACTTTGCTCAGGTGAACGCACTAGAGGTAAGGGCCGGTGATGGACTTCCTATAGAGCTTGCCATCTGGAGATAACCAAAACCAAGCTGCTTTCAGCCTGATTTTGTGAGTCTCATTCCTATCTTCAAGAAGCTGGTCATCCTTCTAGTAGGCTATGATTGGGTCCATCCAGCTTGGACCAAGATTAGCACACAAAACTTGCCGAGGTGGCTGGAGCTCTATACTTGGTTTCTCTAACGTTTCCACCTCAACGGATCTTTTCTTCCCGGCCTGGACAGCAGAGGCCAAGTTGGCAAGAGCGTCAGAATGGGAGTTGGAATCTTTGCTGACCTGTTTGACGTCAGCTTTCTGGAATTGGGAAAGGAGTTGCTTTGCGCTAGCTAAGTAGGCTGCCATCCTTTCGTCCCGGGCTTGGTAGTCCCCGCTCAGTTGGCTTGTCACTAACTAAGAGTCGCTGAAAACCACAAGTTGCCGTGCGCCTAGGATTTTAGCGTTGCCGAGCCTCGCTATTAGTGCTTCATACTCGGCTTCGTTATTGGACGCCTTGAAGCCAAGTGTTAAGGCTTGCTCGCTGACAAGGCCCTCTGGAGATTGGAGAACAATGCCAGCGCTAGCCCTCTTGGAGGTTGGGAATTCGTCGACGAAGACCTTCCATGCTGAATCGAGGAACTGTTTCCAAGATTGTTCTTGTTCCGCTTCGGTAACCTCATCCTTATTACCCCCCAGTTTGGTATCGAGCTGTCTCGGTGCCGAACTAGGAGAGATAAACTCCATAATGAAGTCTGCCAAAACCTGGGCCTTGATCGCCGTTCTGGGTTGATGCTGGATATCGTACTGGCCTAGCTCGACGGCCCATCTTGAGATCCTTCTAGAGAAGTCAGCCTTTCTGAAAAGGGACTTAAGTGGATGTTCTGTAACGACCACTATGGTGTACGTCTGAAAGTAGTGGGAGAGTTTGCGAGAAGCACTGACGAGTGCTAATTCAAGCTTCTAAAGTGGTAGATACTTGGTCTCGGCGTCAAGCAGGATCTTGCTCGTGTAGTATATAGGCTTCTGCTGCTTGTCATCTTCTCTGACGAGTACCGAGCTCACTGTATGATCCGAGACGACCAGGTACAGATAAAGCACTTCGCTCTGTTTTGGCGTAGATAACAGAGGTGGTGAAGACAAATAGTTTTTGAGTTCTTGAAGGGCTTTGTCGCACTCCGGAGTCTGTTGGAATTTCAAACTTTTCTTCAAAAGCTGAAAGAAAGGGCGGCACTTATCTGAAGCTCGGCTGATGAAGCGGTTGAGCGTGGTAGCCATCCCTGTGAGCCTCTGGACTTGTTTCGCTGTGGTCGGACTCTGAATCGCCTGGATTGCTGAGATCTGCTCTAGATTGACTTTGATTCCTCTTTTGGTGACCAGGTTTCCCAGGAATTTGCCGGTGCCTACACCGAATGTGAGTTTGGACGCATTTAGTTTGAGCTGGAACTCTTTGAGAACAATGATTGTTTGATTCAGGTCCACCAAGTGGTCCTGTGACCTTTTGATCTTGACAACCCTGTCGTCAATAGAAACCTCCATTATCTTGCCGAGCTGGGCCTAGAACATCTTCGTTACCAGCCTCTGGTAAGTCGCCCCAGCATTCTTTAATCCAAAGGGCATCACTTTGTAGCAGTAGATGCCTCTAGGTGTTTTGAATGCGGTTTTCTCTTCGTCAGGCCTAAACATCAGAATCTGATGGTAACCTTGGTAGGCATCGAGGAAACTCATCTTGCAATGCCCGGCAGTGGCATCAATCATTTGGTCGATCTTTGGGAGCGAAAAATTGTCCTTAGGACAGGTTTTGTTGAGGTCGGTGAAGTCCATGCAGACCCTCCACTTCCCATTCTTCTTTTTGACTACCACTATGTTGGCCAACCACTCCGGGTAGTGCACTTCTCTGATAGCCTTGGCTTCTAGCAACTTCTCGACCTCCTCGATCACCGCTTCTGTCTGTGGGATCCCCGTTCTGCGAGCTTTCTATACTACATGTTTGTGCTTGGGGTCCACGTTCAGCTTGTGGCACATGATTTTGGAATCGATGCCAGGCATCTCGTAGGGTGTCCAAGCGAAAACTTCTTTGTTTTGTAATAAGAAGTTCAGCAGCTCGGACTTCTCAGCTTCGAGGAGCTGGCTCCTAAGTAGGAAATATCTCTTAGGATCGTAGGGATCAATTTTGACCTTGGTCAGATCTTCAATGCTTTTCTTTTCTGCAGATCGGCCAACGTCCTCTAGCTCTGCTTTCAGTTCAGCCATGTGCACCTGCTGCGGTTCCGCTTTACCAGGCACCACAGCCATCAGGCACTGTTAGGCCATTTGCTGGTCACCCTTGATCGTGACCACCTCAACTCGGCCGTTCGCGTTCTCTAACGGGAACTTGAGTTTTTTGTGATGGGTGGAGGGCACCGTTTCCATATTATGTAGCCAAGTCTGCCCCATAATTGCGTTGTATGGGAATGGTACATCCACCACAAGGAAGTCAGCTAACATAGAGATGCCTCCGATTTGGGCTTCTAGGGAGACTTTCCCCTTAGGGTATATTGGTTTTGAGCTGAAGCCCACTAGGGGAGTGCGAGCTTCCTGCAAGTCATCCTCTTTTAGACACAGCTTCTTGAAGCAGTCGAAGTAGAGGATTTCTGATGAGCTCCCAGGACCCATAAGAATTTGTTTCACCTTAAAGTTCTTCAACCTCAGGGTTAGAATTAGCAGGTCGTTATGGGGGAGCTGGACCCTGCTCCCCCCATCTATGTCCTTATCCAAGAACCAGATTTTGGGTTTATTTTTCCGAGCTTTCTTGGTTGCAGGTCCCAGCTCGGCTGTCATCACCTGTCTGTTGTGTGAAGCACTCTTGGCCTCGGCACAAGCCTGGTTACTCCCCTTCGGCGCGGGAGCCAGGTGGATGACGTTGATGATGCTCTCTGGCTCGTCGCTGTCCTGATCATCATCAGGTCGGCGCTGATGAGCTCGGTTGACCCTACCGCCCTCCTTGATGAAATCTTTTAAGTGCCCGTCCTTGACGAGCTTTTCAAGGTTGGACTTAAGGGCCATGCAGTCCTCGATTCTGCGCCCATTTTGTTTGTGATAGGCACTGAATTTGCTCTGGCCACAGGTGGAGGGATTACCCTTCATTGGCTACGGCCACTTAAAGTAGGGCTGTGATTTGATCTTGCCGAGGAGCTTGTAAATGGGCTCCTTGAAGATCGTATTCACAACTTTGTAGGAGGCGACAGCTGGCTTGAACTTCTTGTTGCCCCCAGAGGTGGGAGTTGAGATCGCTGCCGAACTCGTCGAAGGCATGCTCTGGTCTGCCTCCCTTCAAGAGAATTTTTTATCCCTTCTGGAGGGTCGGTCTTCTTACCAGAGGCTGAAGCTCTCGTGACCTCGGGCATCGTCCTCTTCTTGCTAAACAAAATGGTTCACCCTGGCCATTAGTGCTTTCATTGTGACCACAGGGAACCGAACCAGGTCTTTTCGGAGCTCGTTGCCTGGCAGCAGAGCTTGTTTGAAAGACTTGAGGGCCACCTTGTCAGTGGCGTCTTCCACCTAGCTGTAGACGGTCCAGAACCTCTTGGCGAGTTGGGTGATGTTTTCAGTCCGCCTCATTCTGATTGCCATGAGGTCGTCATTTGTCTTTGGGATGACTCTATGCACCTGGAACTTCTCCACGAAGGAGTTTTAGAGCTGTCGCTAGCTTGAGATCGATCCCTCCAGAAGCGCGCAAAACCACCTTAGGGGGAGGTCACCCAAACTGGAAGAGAAGATTCTGTAGTTTAGGTGTCTGACGTTGCCCCATACTGACATCCGCTAGGTGAAGCATCGGAGATGTGCACTAGGTTTCGAAGTCTTGTCGTAGAGGACGAACCTCGAGACGCTGAACTTTTCAAGGAAAGAGTAGTCCTTTATCTCCTGAGAGAAGGGAGACGTGCCATGGTCTTCGGTGTCGTAGGCGTTTAACTGATCTCGGGTGAAACCGACTACGTCCATATTCCGCTGCATGGTCTATTTGACTTGACGGTCAAGCCATTCCCTAAGATCGTCATTGTCTTCTGGTCTTTGGCGCGACCTCTTGGAGTCATCATTTAAATGGCTGCTGCTCGAGCCTTCATCTTAAGCTCGGTCGCGCCTTTTATTGCTCAGGACTTGCCTCAAGTCTTGTTCGACCGAAGGGGCCTAGTTGCGTTTGGGGGGTGATACGAGGCTCTCTCCTTCTCCCGGAGCTGTCGTTTGAGTTGATTTATCAACTCCTCCTGCTCTTGGATAATGAGGTATTAAGCCTCGATATCCGGGAGGAGCAGGTCGTCATTGTCGTCAGCATCAACCTGGTGATGGGATTGGTGCAACTTGGGCGACATTGGCGTATGCTCTCACCGGGAGCCCTCCGGTGGAGGGATGTCCTAGCTTGGACACTCCTGTGGAGGAGCGTCCTGGCAAGGGTGCTCCGATGAAAGGACATTTTACCGGAGACGCTCCAATAGGAGGTCATCTTGTTTGGGAGGTGCTGTCACCCCCTTCGAAGATGAGCCTGATTGAATGATAGGCCCTTCCATGCTCACTGCGCCACATTTTCCCCTGGTTCTTCTTTGGCGAGGAGCCTGTGGCGGCTACTTTGGTAATACTGGTGGCAGCGACAGGGCCCTGGAAGGTCCTTCGCCATTTCTGGTCTTTGGAGGCATGGTGTCTGTAGATTTGGTTTAATCTTCTTTCCCATAAACGGCGCCAATTGTAAGTGCCTAAATATTACGGACTTGGTTAGATGAGAATAAAACTCTTAATATTACTGTTAAGCCTCTTTGGGAAAGACCGAATGCCTGAGACCTGAAAGGGAAGGAAAGAAAACATAGGTTGGAGGCCCGGCTGCAGTCAGCCGAAGGCACTCCGATGCCTAAGTTAGTGCAGTCACTGAACAAAGGATGAGTGAATGGAGAAGAAGAGAGAGTTTGGAGTATGGACGTAGATGATATCATGCCTCTTATGGGTTTACCTCACGCATATATATAGGGGGAAGTCTCATCAGACCGTACCTTTAGTAGAGGTCGGTGAAGGTACTGTCCCATCAGACCATACCTCGTATCCTTAGTGGAGGTAGGTGGAGGTGTTGTCCCATCAGACCATACATCGATCTCTTGTATGGCTGCGGATGTGACCGCCAGATAAGGTCAACCCCTTATCTATACCCGGCACCCATCCTACTTGTTAGTTCGTTCTGCAACGCCGCCGTATAATTATAATTGTCTAACACCCAGTACTGATACTGAGGTCAGGCATAGGCACATCCTGGCACTGTTGCCGAGGTGCAAATAACTGTCACTGTTGCCGAGCTGCGTTAGATCGAGATCGAGACAAACTCAGCTGGTACTCTTACCGAAGCTAGCTTAAGCTGGTACCATTACCGAGCTGCATGAAGCCGAGATCAAGACAAACCTAGTTGGTACTCTTACCGAAACCAGGGATTATCTCGGTATTTATGAAAATGTCCCACACAAACATCAATCATCCGCACTGCTCACATAAAGCCTACACTCATTCAACAACATCATCTTTCTATTGTGCAAGTGATCGATAGCTAGGATCTTATTAAATGTCGTCCCCATGTGAATTCTATTACCCTTGAAGGTCCTTCGATTATAAAAAAAATGCAAGGAAACACTTGATGAATCTCCCATATCCCGCCTTCCTAACAAATTATTATAAGAACTTTTAATTGACAAAAGTTACCATTAACATTTGGCCCCCAAACAAAAACCTACGAAGCCCCAATCTCTTCATCGCATTCTGACAAAAATTTAGAGTAAAAAAAAACAATGATTTTCCCCACCCTTTTTAATGGGATTTACAGTACTCCCATCAATTCCAATGGCAAACATTAAAGGGAACAAATCCAACAATCGTTTTCCTTTTGTCTTGAATGATGTAAGAAGTCTAACAATTTCCCATCGTCATTCTATTAATCTGTCCTGAACCAACTATAAGACCCATTTGACAAGCCTACTCTTTGATACATATACATATAAAAAATTCAATATACATACAACACTTTGAAACAAAAAGGTACCCTTTTTTTACCAACTCTTAATCATTGGCATGTGACATCCAACGATTGTGCATCCATTGGCATTGGCTACACTGATTGTGCATCCATTTCGAACACCAAAGGTAAAATATGTCTTGTTAAACATTCAATTGATACAAATCCTCTTGTTAATGTTGCACATATAGCTGTTCAGAAGAAGAATGTGTCCTGTCTTGCACGTATTCTCACTTGTTATAATTGTGGAGTTAAAGGACACATTTGACCCCATTGCAATATGTTGCGAAGTTCACCTACAAAACAGCATTGGAAAAGGCAGAAGATCGAGTTACTGATCAAAACCAAAGCTGTTTGGGTCAAGAAAGAAGACATGTCTTATGTATTGGTACACACTTTGCTGATGTAATTTTGTATTTCTTTTAGAACGGACTGTGGTTGAGTCACTAAAAGACCTGGAGCGAGGATTGAAGTATTTTGGAGCAAAGAATGCTATTTTCCAGAACACAAACTCGCTATAGCGAGGCTTGTGCTTGCTAGAGTGATCTTGCCCAGAAGTCCAAGATAGTGAAAAGGCTCGCTATAGCGAGGACCTTGGTCACTATAGCGAACTTGGAAGGAAAGCCTAGCACATTTCAAACTTCTATTTCAAGTTTGTTTACTATTCTGATTGGATTATAATTAGAATACTCTGGTATGATTTTGGGGCTATATAAAGGGTGTCTCTCTCAACCCTAAAGAATACAAGAAGTTGATCTCTCTTGTTATGAGGTGAGAAAACCCTAAGAGAGATTCTTTTTAGAGCCATTATTGAGAGTTTGTGCTGAAGATTTGCTCTAAAAGGTTTGTTGCTTCTGCTTTCTTATAGAAGATCTGAGTATCTTGATTGTCAAGGTGTTGTTGGATCAAGCATGGGAAGAGGTGTGCGGCGAGTAGTCGTGGCAGCGAGGAGTTGTTCAAGAACAACTACAGTCCTTAGGTTGATGTATTGACTGGGAGAGGGAGCCGTGAGTATATCTTGTAACCAGTCAATAGTGATTGGTTTTTCTACCTGGATAAGATTTTCACGTAAAAGATTGTGTCTTCCTTCTTGTAGTGTGTGATTGTTGCTAGTTCTCTTTGGTTTGGTTTATTTCTTCTGTTGTGCATTGGTTTTTGGACTAGTACTCATTCTAGTAAGAAACTTTCATACATGATGAGAGAGGTGAAGGATATAAGGTAGTAATGTATATGAGATATTGACTTATTAATAGGGTGATGAGTGGGTATTCATTTCCCTCCTTCCCTTGAATTACTAGGTTGATGGATAGGTACAGAGGTGAATGGTGTTATGTAGTTGGGCTCATATAGTGGATTTGCGAGATAATGATTCCTAGCATATTGAAATGATAAGATGCTAAGTGAATTTACTCTTACCAGGTCTAAGATATTGCTTGATAATTCAAGTACCTCTATGGATAGTGCGAATGATTTTGAGACGGAGCTGTAAGAGTTCTTCAAGCAATTCAAACCCATGCTTGTATCGGGGAACAAAGAGGGTGCCATAGATCTTCTCAGAGCAAAATATTCACTTGTAAAGGAGTAAATTGACGTAGGAACTAGATGCTGAAAGTTCGGGATCCTAACCCTGGAGGGAGGGTGAATAGGGTGAGCTTCAACTTAGTGACCAATTATGTCCAATTTTAACTTCTTTAAATTAAATTAGTCACTAGTGATGATATAGAAACTAAATGCGGAAGACAATAAAAATAATCATCACAAAGCATGCACCATCACACAATGATTTATAGTGGTTCGGCCTCAATGCCTACATCCACTACCGGCTTGTGATCCTACACCTAACCGGATTTCCATTATCTATGCTTTTCAATAGGCTAGGCAATAACCTTCATAAGATGCTTTTCTAAGGCTAAGCAATAACCTCTACACAATGCTTTTCTAAGGCTAAGTAATAACCTTTACAAGAGATGATTTCTCAAAGAAGTGTCAACACAAACACTTTAAGAGATTACAATAAAAGCTCAATACATTTGCCTCTAAATTAGGCGGATATGAAAATTAAATCTAACTCAACACATACACACACTATATGAATGCAAAGATGAATGCTCAATGTGTATGTATGAAAACTTCATTCAAGTTTTAAAATGATAGCTCACAAAATGTACGCTAAAAGCTTTTGAAAGTTTAAACACAAATGTTTTGATTGAAGTGAAAATGCAAATCACATGTTCTCTAAATAACCAACTTGTAAAAATATGATTCAAGTAATGCAAGTTGTATTGAAATTCCAAATCAAAGACATGTGACGCATAAGCATAGTTGTTTTCAAAACAAATTAATTTGCCTATGTGTTCATGGAATGAAAACAACTAGCCAGGGATCCAACCAAGTATGAGATTCATGCTATGAGAGAAATCAAAGTTTTAACAAAGCATGAAACCATTCATAAGAAAGTTAAAACAAACTTGGTTTAAATCTAACTAAAGAATCCAAAACAACAAAGCAATTCAAAGTGAAATACATGTAATGGATTCATCAAATCATAGTTAACATGCCAATATTGATTTACAAATCATTTAAAGAAAGCATGAAACATATGATTTAGAAAAGTAAAGCTTACTTTGGGATTTAACTTCATGGATCAAAGCTTTAGCTTTCTAAATGACCCATTGGTATCTCTTAGCTCATTCCCCTTTCTATTGTCTCCAAACACCTCAAGAATGGCTTAGATGTTCCACCCATTTTCTATTGTCCCCGGTTGACCTGGGCTCAACGGACAGAAATATAGTCATTTGAAAAAGGCCCAACGGCCATCTACCCGGTCGACCTGCAGTGTGCTCGAATGACCGGGTCCCTTGGGCGGGTCTACCGACCACATTGCGGGTTGACCGGGTCCTCGACCTTTTTCCCCAAAAATTATATTTTCAGAGTATTTTTCTTGTGGGGAACTTTGGGCCATGGAATCAAGCCTGGAAACATGTTTTAAATCATTCTAAGATTTTTAAAAACATGAATTCTAAGCTACCTAAGTTGATTTGAAAGATTTAAAACCATAGGCATGCTTGATTCAAAAAACTTCTTTTCAAAAATAAATGCATCCAAGTTTAAAATCAAAACATGCCTGAACCATAAGTTTTAAAAATCTTAAAAATAATGCATGTATAAATCAAGATTTCAAGTATTTCAAAATCAATGCATGTGTGAAAATTTGAACGATGTTAAAATGATAATGCATCCATCAAATTGCAAAATACAAAACCCCTAACAGGGCATGGAGCAAGCTGCAACTCTTGACATCATAGCTTAGGGATACATGGGTGTTGGTGATTTCAAGTTTGCTGAGAATATGCTGAAGTTGGTAAATTTATTTTTCTCCCTGCACATATTTAATTATGGAAAAGAAATATGTTACACCCCGACCCGATTTAACCCTGATTAGTACTAATTAATGGGGGTTTAGCTTAATTAATTTTTCTTAGTTGCTAATTATTGTAATTTGTGTTCATTAGCCTTTCTAGACTGAGTTAGTGGAGTCTTGAACCTTGAATAGGTGAGTTGGAATAGAGTTGACTTGGTTGAGTAGAGTCAAGAGCTTTTTCGTAAATATGAGTTTTTGCATTTTGCGTAATTTGCACGTCATTTTGGCATCATCACGTGTATTTTGATGAGTACATCGATTTTCGTATTAGACTCTTCTTCATTTGATCAACTGTTGACTATTTGAACCCCCAATTGACTTAAAATGAGAATATGCTATTTGAGTGGACTTTCTTGCAAAATATCATCCTTATCCCTTTGTATATATAAGCTTAACCCTTCTTTTTCATTCCTTTTCATTCTTTTTCTCTCTACTCCTCTTCTTCACTTTTTTTTTCTTTTCTCCTCTTGCTCAACCACCAAGAGACCTTGGCCTGTACACTTGGAAGCTAGGTGAGGACTCAATTTCATCTTCTTCTTCATCTTCTCCACTCCTTCCTGCTTCATCTTGCCAAGAACCATTTTCTCCATTCTTTACTCCTTCCAAAACTAGGATTCGTTGTCGAAGTAAGAGCCAAACCCTCCTTCTTTTGTATTTTGAGTTCATTATAGTCAATAGACTCATGTTTATCAATTCATACATATTCATTTGATTTTTCCATATGCATTGATGATTAGGGTTTGGGTGTTTAGGGTTTTGTTTTTGGGTTCTTTGAGTCAAGTGTGTGAGAAAGCCTTGGAAAGCTCATTGAGGCAAGTATAAGCATTAATTTGGACTTACATAATGTTTATTTTCATTGATTCAAATGAGGTTCTTTTTTCATGATTTTATCTCTCAATAAATGAATGGAATGATGTGTCTTATGCTTTTAATGAATAGGATTGTTTATAAAATTACAAATGATAGTTTGAATGGTGTCTATGTGGTTAATGGGTAAATGATAGAAGGAAGTGGAAATGAATGAGAAATGAATTAGAAGAGAATTTTGAAGTCAGAGATTCTAGACAGTTCGCTTGAGCGAATATCCATTTGAAGCTTTTGGTCGAGCGAACAAAAGGATCCCTCGGATGCCTATCTTTCTAGATGGGGTCCGCTCGAGCGACCACACCTCCTGAAAACCTTGCTCAAGCGAACGAAATGAGTTTTGCGAGTGACCAACCTTCTGGATAGGTCCGCTTGAGCGAACCTGAAGCTGAAAACCCGATCCTTTTGACCCAATTCTTGCGGTGAATCTCCACCCTTAACCTATCATAATCCCTCTTAATTATCCCTAATAGATAATTAAGATGCAAACCCTTGTTTTTCATAGGATATAGGAACCTAAGACCTTTATGACCTTAAAATGGAACCAATAACCTTATTAACTGGTCCAATGGGCATTCCTTAGTCTAACACTAAGCCATGAGGGTTATTTTGGAAACTCAACGTACTTCTCATAAATAGTGACGCATAACAAGGTAGTAATACGTTGAGTTTCCCAACCTACCTTGTAGTGGACGGTGAAAGACTAAAAACAATAGTCTACTATTGGTTAGTAAAATATCTTTATTTCCTTAATTTATTGCATTTCATATGGGAATACAATTTCCTTGTTGATATCAAATAATGCTTAATATATTGGTCGTATCTTTAGTCTTCATTGAAGTCTGATTGTTTACATCCACTTCGTAATTACAGTACTGTATATTCGATTTGGCATTATTGGTAATGAGGATTGAGTAAGTATTTGTGATATGAAAATTACTATTCGATTTGATTTTGGACAAGTGAAATACAAACTTGCTCAAATCCGATTCTTACTCGATTATTATTTGATTCGATTGAGTGCGCACTACTGAGCTTCGATCTTGTGATACCCGACCGGGTTGAACTTGGTTTAGTTATTCGAGACTACTGCAATAAGTCATCTGGAGCACTGGAACTCCAGACCCGGGTAGCCAGTTAGCCTTTGACTGGGCCGCTGGTGACATCCCAACTAGATTTGCTCTCTAATTGAGAGGATGAGCTTAAGGTAGTAGCCAATTAGTATGTTTTCACAATACTTGATTCACAAGCATAAACTATTCAATTGTGCACAATTTGCCTAGTTGATACTTATCATTGGCATCCATAAATTTATCCATCTTAAATTCAATTTGATACATTATGTATTTCATTATTATTACCTATATTTGTTTAATCGTCGTATTGATGATACTATTCTTGGTGTCACAGTCACAGGTGCAGCCCCCGGCCTAAGAAAGCCAAGGAGGGAGAGAAGGCTACCCAAGAGGTACCTTCAGGGCTAGAGAGTGGTTAGAGCTAGGGCCAACTTAGATGCCTTTCTCGGAGAGCCAACAACATGTTTTGGAGTTGTCGCAAATGTGTGGCTAGCCCCTTTTTGCGTGGGCCACACTTAGATGGACATTTATTCTTTTGTTATTCTTTTGGTATTGTTTGTATAGGGTTCTTTATTACACCCCTTTTGTAAACAAAGTATATATTTGTGTAATTCTTTTGCATTAAACTTGAATATTAAATGGACTGAATGGGAAGTGATACACTCACATATATGAATTACAGCTTCCACTAAGATTAATTGTTGGTGACATGTTTCGTGAGCTTGACTCACGTGTGTGGAAAGTTGTTTTTCTCTCCTTCGTTTGTTGTATTTGGCTCGAGACAGGTACAACACACGGAAGTACATGTGTCTCACCTCGGGGATTATCCTAGGCCAGGGTAATCTCGAGACCGGGATGTGACAAAATATCTCACATCATTTTCTACCCTTTGAAATGATGATTGTTTCCTTTATCCATTGTAATGAACAGTTGCATGAGATGGTGGGATGTGTACAAAATGATGAACCTCTTTTGGATTCAATATTGATGCATATGGGAAGTATGTATACAACTTTGGGGAGGCTTGAGGATGCGATGCTTGTCTATAACTGCGGTCTTGAAATTCTAGAGGGTTTATTTGGCAAGTTGTACTGAAGTGAACATATTTATTTAGAGCTGACACACTTTTTTTTATTCTTATAGTTGTGAACGGTAACTTCTCAAATAATGTGTTAATTTTTACTCATCTTAAATACATGATACATGTCAGTATGTGCACGTACCATTTTGATCAAAAGTCCTTCATTTTGTTCCTTTGTTGGAGCACCCTAAGTTTCCTCTTAGGTTCTGATTCCTATGACCTTTCCTGTAACCCCCCCACATTATTGTGAGCATGCACATCTTTGCAATGTGTACTTTTGCTTTTGTTTTCTTTATTGCCGAACCTTTGGCTTTATACTTGAAAGTGAGAAAGGAGTTCCGAGATTTAAAGTGATTTTGCAGCTAATTGGTTGCTTACATGAGATTTGGAACTTGGAAGGTGATAAATAAAGTTACTGGGTACCGCCTTTTGCCTTCCTGAAATTTAATGTGGATGTGGTTACTATATGTAAACATGGTCTAGCATTAGTAGGCAACCTTCTTTATGATGCATAGGGGACACTTTGGCAGTGTTCTCATCTCCAATAGGGGTAAGGGACTCAAATGAAGTGAATGTTTGGACAAACTGAGAAGATTTGGGGATGTTTACTGCTTTTTTATTATGATAGACCGGAATGGAGAAACAAGATTCATGTAGCCAATCCTAACATATTTTGAAAAAAACTTTGATGATGATGACGACGACGATGAAGATTGCTTCTTTCTTAGGAAGCTTATTATGGACAATGATCCTACCAACACTATCTGTTGGATCATTAATACAGAGTTGACCTGATAAGTCGGCAAAATTAGAACATAAAGTCATCATTTCATATACATTAGTGGACTTAATTAGGTCAATTCACATTCAATTGCATAGAATTTTATGATTTCAAACATTTGTGCTGTAAATTGGAAATTCGGTCAAAATGAGTGCAAATTGGTTCAATTGCATGGTTTTCATGAAATTAAAGTTTTGGTCCACTAGATCATCCCACCAATTAAACTTTTGATTTCAAAAGTGAATTAATTTCTTGCATCATAACTTAATTGGGCACATTGAAAACACATTGAAAACCTAGTTGGGTCCCATGCATGATTTTCAATAAAGTCTCACATAAATTAATTAATTACACTAGTTTCATTATTTTGTAGGAGACTACCACCTAAAAAGGGTCCCACTTCCCACTTGTGCTGCTTATTTGAAGAAAACTCTCTATCTCTTTGTTTGATAAAGTTTTTAGACTCTCTCCTCTATCATTATTCAAATTCAGATTAAAGAAGGAGATGTGTTTGAATAAGAGAGAGATCAAGAAGAGTTTGAAGATAATTTGAATTATGAGAAGATGAGACCTAAACCAACTAGGAGATGAAGACAAAGAGAGATTAATCCTGGATTTCTACAGGGGCGGCAACTTGTAACAGCCATAACTCTCGATCTAGCCATCGGATCGGCGTAATCTACCCACTGACGGATAGCTTATTCAGAGTAGATATCCGTGGAGCCCAAGATTACATAAATTAGAGCTAAAATAAGGGAGATATGAGAATCAGAAGTTACTATTGACATTTCTACTCGGGAATACAGTTCGACCCATACTCTTGGATGCACAAAGAGAGTTCAAGTAGAAGAAGTCTCTTATCAAAAGAGAGCTCAAAAACTATTTAAGGATGAGCAACCCCCCTTAATGAAGAAAAAGTGACTTCTCTCATCCCCTATTCTCTCTCTCATCCACTACCTAGGTCTAGTTAGTGTTGGTCAAGACTTCAAGAGATGATATATTCAATGCCGGATGCTCCATTGACTTGATGTTTCATGTAGCTAGAGTAATAGGTGGGCCATTTATTTAGATTTTTTTTATTTCTCAAGCTCTTGTTCATGTTCTTATTGATGCTCATGAAATAAATAAAATTTATGAGTCGCATTAGTGATTATTAATGGATCAACACAGCGTGTTTGCATAAAGTGATAGGTTATGCTTGATGCTATGGTTTTCATTTAATTTTATGGCCCAAAGCATGAAGTTTGAGTGTTGGAGATTGCAAATCTAGATCTGTCTTCCCTTTTTTTCATTCTTAGTAATTCTATTTTTTTTCTCTTTCATGATATTGATGGTCTAATCAATCTATTCTTTTGCGGTCTTTAGTATTAGTATAGTCTAGGTTATTTTTAGATTAGGACTTTTTATGTAAAGTGTAATTGTTTGATCGGATGTAATTAATTTAATTTTCAGATTCTTTATTTTAGTAGTTCAAGTGGTGTATAGCTTTTATTTAGGATAGCTCTAGTTTTTATAAGGACAAGTACAAGTAACAACTCCCTGTGGATACGATCCCGACTCACCAGGTAAAACTACAAAATTGATGGCCTTACACTTGGTGACTAGCGATTAGATCATAACCCTTTGACTTATACCCTGCCATGATCAAAATTAAGGTTTTGAGTGCATCTTTGAAGATTGAATTCTGTCATACTCCTAGGAAAGTTATTGAGGTTGCAAATTTGTTTGGCAAAATAAGGATTTGAGAGATCGTCTATGTATTTAGGCCCTCTGTTACTGCTTGTTTGGCCTATGTCTAGCGTTTTCTTTGTCTCTCCTTTAGATGGAGTTTGTATATTGCCCTTATACCTTTTTTATTTTTTGATTCTATCAATTGATCTCTTTTATGGAATGAAATTATATTAGACATCGATCAAGAAGAAAAAGAAAAAAAAAGGATATGTTGTGGTTCACCATTTACATCTTACCACTGAACTCAAGGTTATTCTCTTCTTAAACTACTTTGCACAAAGTAAGAGAAATGGCTGGGTTGTTGGTAGGCATTTCAAATGGGCCAGGCCAGGCTGCCAGTCAATGGCCCGACACGGCCCAGAGGGCACGTCCTGTGACATGGGCCGTGTTGGACCGAGGTGCCTGGGCCCGTTTGGCACGGCCCGCCAGTCATGTGGGCTGGCCCCTGCGGCGCTCCAGGATCGGCTAGCTAAAAACTGGCTTCTTTTCAAAAAAATTGTCCATTTTAACCCCCCCCCAATAGCCATAAAACGGTTATATAAGGGGTATTTTGTGTCCTATTCTATTTTACAAAGTTTATAAATACTCTAACCCTCCCATTCTTTTTCTTTTAATCAAAGTTTTATTTACCAAAAAAAAATAAAAATACAAAGGATGTCAATCATTATATAATAGGTGGGCCCATTGTGACAATCACTGTGGAAATTGGGCCCAAATATAACAAAAACTTCTTCTGTGCATTTTTTATTTTGGCACCTACCAAACATCACTAGATGGCTTTGTTTGGCCAGGTAAGCTAGGGAAATAGATTGGGGACTTGGGTCTAATTGAAACCAAACATAGATTTATTGTCCCAAATTACATCCCTTTCTAATATTCTTCTCTGGCCCGGTCAGTAGTTATAAGCTTATAATAGTAATCCAAAATATATATATATATATAATGTTACTTTTACTTTTATTATGATTATATTATCTCATTAAAACATAATCAACTCTAAGTATAGTTTGGTCTCTTCACTTGTGCCTTAGACCATGGATCTTGTCTTGGACTCACAGGTGTCTCTTTGGAATGTGTCCATTTAGATATTAGGTCCCAGCCAACCCATATATACAACCCTAGCCATAATAAAATTTAGGTGAGAGAATAAGGCTTTTTAAAAGAATTTTTTGTTGAATTAATATTAATTATCTAAACATGAGTAGGTCGAGTTTGACCGAACCACTTAAATATCTTTGTTATTCTTCGTGCTTGTGTTCTAATTTTTAATTTTAATACCAAAAAGTTGAAAAAAAATTAATCGGGAAAAAAAAAATGAAGAAGGCACGCCAAGCATGCTCGGCAAGGCCCGTTTTATCTGGTGGGCTGAGGTCCGGCACTGCCCGTTCGACATGCCTAGTGGGGAGGGGGGGGGGGGGGGGGGGGGGGGTCAAGCACCTTTCTCTTCAATGAAACTAAATTTAGAAGGGTAGACAAAGTGAGTGGGACAGTCAAGCAACTTAATACACTATTTTTGTGTACAGTAGAATTTCAAAACTGTTTTCTTCTACACATCTTTCTCCTTTTTAAGCGAAAGCTGTGGAAAATCAGTTTTAGAGAAAAGTGGTGAATCTTGATTATTGACCTCTGGATTTCTTGTCATTTCTCCGCATGGTGGAGCTTCCTTGTAATTTTCTTTTCAGTGAAATGCGTCTAGTGGTCCAAAGGATTCATTCATTGCGAGATTTCTCAATACATTAGGAATTCCATATAAATATAAAACTTCAATTTTGCTCACAAAGATAATAGAGAGACCTTTGAATTTTGTTAGACCCCGACCCCACCGTAGTAGGTTTAGTGCCTAATTAACCTTGATTAGGTGTCTAATGGATGTTTTGGATGGTTTTGTGATGGAATAGGTAGATTAGTGGATTTTTGACCATGTCAGGTAGATTTATGACCTTTAAATATTTTTAGGTCGCACATGTGTTATCAATTTCGGCGAGTTTTCATGTACATTGCATAGAGCATGATGTCACCTTCGATCTCCATGTTTGGACCCTTCCCATTTGGACTCATCCTAGCCCATTTTCTCGGCCAACTCATCACAAAGCCCTTTTCTCAAATTTTGTTGGGAGTTGCATGCAATGAGAACCAAAAATGTCATTTAAAACCTAGCTTAGCCAACGATCTTTCATTTCTTCTTCTCCTTTCGTCTTCAGCTGGGAGAGCTCTTTGTCCTCTCCTTTTCTGCTCTTCTTCTTCTTTCCCCAATTTCTTGCTCTAGCTTCAAGGAGACAAACTGCATGTGGGTTCTCTAGGTTCCAACTTCAACACCAAAACCCTCTTCAGCCTCTACAATCTACCATTCTCTCAACCACCCCAATTAATAAGGCTTCCAGCCAATCACTCTCCATTTGCTTTCAATCTAACCAAGGGGCATTGCATGTGGGAGTTAGAGGCACCCATTTTATCTTCCTAAGCAAGACTATCATCTTCGACAAGACATTAGTTCTCCCCATCCGTTTCCATTTTTCCTTATTGGTAAGAAAACCTTCCAAAACATTTTCTCTTATTGGAATAAGTCTATTGGAACACAATTTCATTTCATACATTCTCATTGGAGTTATATTATGCATTTCACCATTGCAGGGTTTCACATGAGCTTAGAAATTGAGGATTTTGTGTAAGTTGAGCCAAAAGAGAAGATTAGAGTGAAATGCACCAAAAAGAGGCAAGTAATGAGCAATCATAATCTATAATGTTAATGATTCTTTGATTGAATATTATAGTTCTAATGAATATCAAATTCAGCCTTTTCCTTTGAATCAGATTGATAATGTAAAGTGGGTTTATATATAATGTAAACACAGAAATTAAGATGGGGATGCAAGAATATGTAGTTTCATACTTTCATTTATATAAAAAGAGTTACAAAATATAACATTCATTCCCTCATTTTACATGAAATAAAAATACGTATAAAAAAATGAGGACATGGCTCAAAATTAGGAAATCATGCTTTAACTCTTGATGAAGGCATGATCCTAGTCCTTAACCTGCTTTGAATCTTCTCTTCAGGATCAATCTTGCTATCTTCTCCCTATTTCATAAAGCTTTTAAATAAAAATGGCTCTTCTCTTTTGGTATTGTCATCCATCTCCGGCAAGAGGAGCTACTGCTTTGGTGGGGAATATGATGTAGAGAAGTTGAGATGGGGGAGATTGAGTGAAAGTGTAAGGACCCGTCCCTAGAAATACCTAGTGGGACCCAGTTTGACCAACTCAACTCTAGGTTATCCTATTTAATAGGTGATTAGTCTAGTTTATAAGATTAAGACCCTTGTGAGATTAATAGTCTCATTACGAGTTTAATTGGATTTCTTAGAAGTAATTAGCTAATTAGAACCCTTAGTTGTAATCCTAATTATAGAAGGGTTTTCCCTAGAGAGTTGTGCAATTAAACTTAGAATGACCCAATTACACATGGCCTAATCCATTAGCACATTAATTATATGAGGGTACTCTAGTCCTTCCAACCAAACATTTTCCCTCCAAATTGGAAATCCAAATACCCTGAATGACCTTGGCCTCCTTCATTATCAACTAAGTAACCATGGGCACTCTAGTCATTAAAAATAGCATATCTTCCTGCTCTTAGGCTCCTTCATTTATAACCACTCATTTGTGGGTACCTTAGTCATTAAATATGAAAACCTAAGCTACTCTAGTCCTTATCCTTTATTTCTATTAGCAACCAAGGATCCTTTGGTCATTCCATTTAAACCTTCCGTAAATACCCTCATACATATCCTAAACTTGCACTAGCAAGAGAGGGCACCTTAGACATTTTCCATTCCACCAATTCGTATAAAAGAGACTCTACCACAAGCTTCCCAAATGTCTCATACCATCTCTCTCTCTCATTCTACTATATTCCCTCCCATCTCTCTCTAGATCTAGGGCTCCCAATTGTTAGAAGAAGAGACTCTCATCAAGATCAAGCTATCTCCAAGCTAAAGAACTCATCCCATCTTCTAGATCTTTCTCCCCACTCCAATTGAAGGTAATCCTCATCCCCCTTTCCAATTTCCTTACAGAATAATCATTTCTCTTATAATTTCCTTTCTTATGCATTTCTCTCTTTGGGAATGGGTGTAGAGATTGTAGATCCAGCTATTGGGGGTAATCTTGGAGCTTTTGGAGTGAAGCCAAGGTATTTGAGGAGGTTCTTCCTAATTAGGCAAGTAGACATGCTTATATTTCTTAATTTGGTTAATTAACATGCTTAGATTGCTAATTACTGTCTTGAATGGATATTTGGTTTGATTTCTATATTTGGATGGTTGATTGGATGATATGATGTGTGTGATTGTTATTCTAAGCTCTTTTTATGTGTTTTTAGCCATTGATGGATGATAATCTCCCATTTAAAAGATCAATAGCCCATTTGTGATGGAATCATCATGATGTATGAGGTGTGCTTGATGTTTGGAAATGATCAGAGTAGATCTGGGATCCCTTTGATGGAGTTTTGGTGGAAAATGGAAGAGGACAGAATCATGAAAATCAGGGTTTCATATGTACCCGATCGACTTGGCCACTCAAGATGTCGACCGGGCATACTACAGGCTTCCCCACAATTGAGAGCAGAAAATGGTCTCAGGGTCAGAACCCAGTGTACCTAGGCAGATTCTCCACCTGCCCAGTTTTTGATGAAATGTCTCTCAGTTCATCTGGTCAACCGGAGGACTCTCTAGGTTGATTGGGAACACTGCAGACCGTGATTTCTGCTTCCCAGTTAGCTGTCCCCTTTCACAGTATATCAGGTTGACCTATGGACCCATGATGTTGACTCGGTACACTGTCATATTTTGTTTCTTTTAGGACTCCATCATGTGTGGGCCTTGTTGACCTTCCATTTAGACAGTTTAGGATACGCTAGACATAAGTCAAGGGTCAGGCTTAACCTCGAACAGTGTAGCCGCCTAAGTAAGGTCTTGGGTTATAAAACGGAACCCAATTCAATGGTTATGAACGTCTTATGATGCTATACACCTACAAGAGCACCAATGATACTTAATATGCATTTGGGACCTCGTGATCATTGTCTTATGTGACGTGGGACCTTGGACTCGAAGAGAGGGGCAACAATTGTGATGTATTGAGAAATATGGTACTTGTATTGTGGAGAACGGACACTAAGGCTGGCCGGTAGGTCCGAACGTTGGATGTAGGCCTCAGGAGGTATTATAAATAAGGGCATCGCACTTAGGCTCTGATCTATGATCATGGTCCGTATTGGATGGGATGTCAGGACGTTGCACTTGAAGTCCTAACCTGTAATAATGGGAACTTAATGGTAAATACTGATGGACAGACTGTATAATGAGATAATATTAATTAAGCGTATAGAGAAGCAGAGTACATAAGGGTATACGTTATTAACTATTGGGAATTCGTGACTCATACCCTTGACTAATATCGTCTCATATTAATGATGATAAGGCGATTTGGTTTTGAGTACCCCCATTACGTTGATAAATGAATTAATAAATAAAGGGGTGAGGTGAGTCGAGGCGAGACAGAAGAGTTACTTACTACGGCTTGGTGGAACTCATCCTCAACGATTTTGCGCTCCGTGGCGCGGGACTGGGCGATGGCGGACTTGGTGGCCTTGCGCTCCTCCTTGGCGAGGCGGATCGCCTCTCTCTTGGCCCTGTCCTTGAGGAGCTACTAAGTGGTCTATAGGATTGTGGATGTACGATTGGACTGCCGAGGGGTTTGGCACATGCATGTATATTGCTATTGAGATGTGGTTGAGTACAGTAGGTACCTTCGGGGTACCGAGACCGCCGGCACTCAGATTAGGTATGTGTGGATGAATGTTGATGCCTGAGATAGCACGTAAGACCAATGGCTGGGACTTGGCCGTGGCTATGGAGATTGATGGTTGAGATAGCACGTAAGACCAGTAACTGGGACTTGGCTTTGGCGACAGATATGGATAGATGAGATGGACTCTTGTACGCTCCTATTCAATGAGATGGCAGCGATGGGTGGCCATGACAACCATGGTTGATGTCCATCGGCAGTTTTTGGGACAAAGACGATGGGCTAGCTCTGACCCCCACGTCCCTTGTACTTCAACTATGGACGTACCTTTGTGTGCTCTTATGGATGTATATTGGATGTATGATTATTATGTATTATGGATGATGTTGCTTAGTACCTTTAACTGCTGACATTGATATAGTAGGATCTAGTTATGATAGTCACGGACACAGTAAGGCTACTTCCTCAGGTTATCTCTGTTACTGGTGACACTTATGTGCTCTTGTAATTAAGATGATATATTGATGATGTGGCTTCTCTTATCTACCTGATATACTGTATCAAAATTTGTTATATTCATATCTCAATTATCATTCATACACTACACTCCACACCATTTTTGTTGTACTCTGATATTCTATATTTGTTATCAGGATACTTATCATTCCCCCTAACCAGGACCCTACAGTGGTTCGACCTTGGGGGGCTCGAATGGGATTAAGTAAAAATTATATTTCTCCCAGGATACGCGTGTGTGAGGATGACAAATTCCGACACACTCTGAATATTTCGAGGAAGCTTTCGTGGCGTTACGACCCGGAGTCCGTGGCCATCAGATTCCGCGTCGCACTCAACCGTTAGCACATACCTATCATATCGGGGACAATAACATGACAATCATTCCCACATATGTTCAAGTTACAAATTACCAAAAAGTATTAATTAAAAAACCCAAGTAAAAGGCTAATAGAAGTCATACAATAACAAGCTAAATAAACACTACCCCGCATGTGACGTAGCTTCGATGTCAAGCTCAATGTCTACATGACATGGCCGACACTACGATATGCAAACTCATGGCTCCATAACTAACACATGCACTCAGCTCGGGGCGAAGAAGTCTGGACCTGAGTAGCAAAATAGTGGGTCAGACACGATGGTCTGGCAGGTGATTGAGATGGATAATAATTATACTGAAGAAAAAAAAATGTGATAAATCATGTTATTTGGTCAAAAGCTGTATATAATTAAAACGTGTGCAAAATCATGGATATCTGACAAATCATGCATTCATGTAAAACGGGTGTAAAACATGGATATCCAACAAAACATGTATTCACTTAAAGCATATGTAAAAGATGGATATTAGACAAAACAAGTGTTTATTTAAAACATCTAGAAAACATGGATTTTGAAAAATCAAGTATTTCTCACATTGCAAACCCAGTCCGTATGTGGACCCTTCTAATCGCCCTTCTTTAGGGGAGCCACAATCCTGAGGACAGATGGCAACCACATAAAGCTAAATCCTCCATCACTAATGTGATGAGAGTACATTTGGAGCGTTGGTCTCAGATACGCGAAGTGACGAGAGCCAACAAAATATATATACATATAGCTAGACAAGACCATGGCCGCGGAATCAGGTAGCGAGACGGGATATAATCTAGATTGCAGCTTGCAGGAGTAAGAGGGGGACCCCCAAGTCAGTGGATCAAGCCAACAAGGTTGTCCAAACTTAGTGGTGTCGACTCATAGGTCACATGACAGATTTCAGGGCATATACATATATCTATATGGTGTATAACACCCAAGCAGGCTGAACGGGGTGCCCATAGGCATAGTTATCACATTAGTATCTGTCATGCATAAATAGGACTGGCGAAATACTTAAAGTGTAAAATTTAATATTTCTGAAGTAAGCTAATAGTATCACGTGAAAACTGAAGAGTACACAAGAAATCCGAGTAAAATGAAACATAAATAGATTTCCATAAATTTCCAAACCATATATTGAGGCTTCAAGATTTAAATCAATGAGTATAATGTCCCGTATGCTGGTAATGCCGTTGGCTTGGTACTCTAGAAGATTGAAGACATTTTAAGTCCCTTATACAAATTGACAGGTCCAAAATCCTCAATAAATCTCCGTGATGGGGTTTCTCGTTCAACCGGGCTCTACACACCACTTCCTCGGTCTCTCCGTTGCATTGGGGCTCTAAACAAACCTCCCAAAGCCTTAAAACATGATTTTCAGACCTCCCAACATAGACCCATGCCTGAGTGGCAGTGGGCTTGAGCGGACCAAGGGTTCGCTCGAGCCACCAACCCTCTGGGAGGGATTCACTTAAAAACATGCTAACACTTAAAAACATCCATTCATCCACTTGCCTTGGCTTCCAAAATAGCAAAACAAGTTCTTAATCTCACTCTCAAGCTACCAATCTCCAAGCAACACAAAAGCCCCCAAAATTACAACCCATAAGAATCCTAAATAGCCAAAATAAAGAACAAGGAGGAGAGAGCTCCCAATAATGAAGATGGAGACTCTCTAGGGCTAGGAAAATATAAATCTAGAAGGTGAGAGTGATTGCTTATATGGAAGTTCTTCAAATGGCAAGAGCTTGCTCAAAATGAACCCTACGATGAGTGGTTTCTTCTACAAATGGTACCAATGGAAAGCTTTCAAGATGGGGAAGAAGATGATGGAGTCCTTTTTTTTTTTGGCAAGAGCTTGTAGTGGAGGGGAGATGAAGAAGCAAGAAGAATAAGAACAAAAACCCTAGAATGGGCTGGAGCACTCCTCTCCCATGTTTTTGAGCAACAAAAAGGGGAAAGTGAAGATGGGTTCTCTTTATATAGAGAATGAAGGTGGGTCCACAACTTAAATTTTTTATCGGGTTAAAAACATAGGTTTTCGGGCCTCGAATGAGTTCGACGAAGAAGGGAAAGTTGTTCTTCATAAAATCTAATTTTCAAAAAGTATATGTTTCAAGGGTTTTGGAGACATCAAAATTTGTGTCCATATTTTGTGTAAAAAGATTGATTTTGCCCCCATGGCTGGAAAAACTAATTTTCAGAGCTTCGAATGGGTACAGAGTGAACATGAAAGTTGTAGGGAATGACAAGATTAGTCAAACGAAGCCGAAAGAGGAATGTTTGGCAATCACAAAGAATCTCCCGACGCTGACCACACAAAACAAATGGGACCCTACGTTCACTAACTAGGTTCACTGGCTCTCAAAACTCCCCAAAATAAATGAAAAGTCATTCTAACTTACAGACTCAGCCAAACAACTGCTAATCCCATTAAGAGAACTAATACATAACTAAATCAACGCTAATCCAGAAAATTAGGGGTCGGGGTCTCACATCCCCCTAGAACATTTGGTCCTCCAAATGAACTAAACAAACCCAAGAACAAGTGGGGATATTAGTCCCACACTCGAACACAGAACCTCAAACGGATGCTCCAAATCGGTTCTCTTGGAAGTGCCTGAACTCCCTGGGTCATACTCATTGTAGAACTCTTCGATCAACTATCAATAGTCATCAGACATTTTTCCATTGGCTCGAATCTGTTACTGCCCTGCCAACCGGACTGCTCAAGAAATTTGCCAACTCTGACTCCTTTTAAGTTCCACCAAGTCTCTTGCTTCTAGCCACTTTGATAAAGAAAATTCTTAGAACATTTATGTCGACTTCATCACAACTGTCGAAGCTAGGGTCTCATATCAAATGTGTAATCTTCAAGGCAAAATCTTGCTAGCTCTAACTCTTTCTACTTGTTGCTCTTGATCCTCTGCCCAACAGTCGGTTTCTGACACTAACATGCTTCTCCCTTCACCATTCTTCAGTAAAGCTCTGCACTCACTCTTGCAACCATTTTCCAAGTCTACTTTCCCCAAACCAAGCCAAAAATAACTGACTTCCTGCTCCGTATATTTGTACATCGCAATTCGATGTTCCTCATGTCAATAAAATCCGCAAAATCTGAAAGTCCGGGATCCTTAACCCTAGAGGGGGGGGGGGGGGGTGGTGAATAAGTTGAGCTTCAAATTAGTGACCAATTTTAACTTCTTTAAATTAGATTAGCCACTAGTGATGATTATCAAACGAAATGCGGAAGCTAACAAAAACAATCACCACAAAGCATGCACCATCACACAATGATTTATAGTGGTTCGGCTTCAATGCCTACATCCACTACCGGCTTGTGAACCAACACCCCCACCGGATTTTCACTATCTATGCTTTTCAATAGGCTAAGCAATAACCTCTAACACTATACTTTTCTTAGGCTTAGCAATAACCTCTAACACTATACTTTTCTTAGGCTTAGCAATAACCTATACACTATGCTTTTCTTAGGCTAAGCAATAACCTTTACAAGAAGAATAATTTCTCTCAAAGTAGTGTCTACACAAACACTAAAAGAGATACAATTTAAGCTCAATTACAATGCCTCTAAAATAGGAGGATATGAAATTGAAAAACAAACTCACACAACACTCTATGTAATGCAAAGATGAATGCTCATGGTGTGTGTGTGAAAACTTCAATCAAGTTAAAAAAGATAGCTCAATGAATGTAAGCTTAAAGGTTTTGAAAGTGTAAAACACAAAAATAGATTTGATTGAAGTGAAATGCAAATCACATGTATGAATACTAACTTGTTGATGAAGTGAAAATCAAAGGCTCACAAGTTGTATGAAACTAATTAACTCTAAACATGTGATGCATGCGCAATGTTGTTTTCAAAACCAAATTAATTTAACTAAGGTTTAAATGAATGAAAACATCAAATAAAGACTCAACCAAGTAAATGAATCATGCTATAAAAGAAATCAAAGATTTTGGCTAAGCATCATTAAAGACAATTTTAAAACAAACTTGGTTTGAAATCAAGGTGAAGAATCCAATCCAACTTAGATCAAAGATTAAATGAAGAATGGATTCAACACATCTTAGTTATCATGCTAAAATTCATTTACAAATAATTTAAACAAAGCATATAACATATGATATGGAAAACTAAGCTTACATAGATGATTTACTTATGATTCCAAGCTTTAGCTTCCCTTTATGACCTCCTAACCTTCCTTAGCCAATTCCCCTTTGTTTGGCCTCAAAACATTTCAAGAAAGGTCTCTTGGATCACCTGATTTGGCTTAGGAATGATCTTTTTATGTAGAGAAAACTGTCCAACGGCTCTATTGTCGGTCAACCGACATCAAGTTCAGTCAACCGAACTCCCAACGGTCATAAAACGGCTAGTTTTGACCATTCTGGAACGCGAACCGAAGTGAGTTCGGTCAAGTGTCGGTCGACCGACATCCAGTCCGGTTGACCGAAAACACTGCAGCAAAATTACTGTAGCAAATCACTATAGCAAGTACTGTAGCACAAAAAAAATAGTTTTTCCTTGATGTCAAGAATATCCAAGTTGTCTAAGGGGAGATATTGTATACTCTTCCAAAGGGGGAGAGAAAGCATATCTTGCCAAAGAGAGAGCGTGCAAGGTCAAAAGGGGAGAGATGAAAGAAGAAAGAAAGCTTGGGAGCAAAAGAAGATGCTTGACCAAAGAGAAAAAGATGAAAAGGAAGCTTGAAGGATGATCAAGCTCCAAGCATCAAGAAGAATGAAGAAAAAGGAACTAGAGCCCAACCTAAGAGAATGAAGCATCCAAGAGATTTTAAGACTTGTCCAGCTTAGGGGGAGCTGAAGACTTAGTGTGTAAAATCGGTACTAAGTAAGTTGCCATCAAATTGCAAAGGGGGAGATTGTTAGGGATTTTGTGTTTTTCAATTTGATGGATGCATTATCATTTTAGCATCATTCGAATTTTCACACATGCATTGATTTAGAAATTCTTGAAATCTTGATTTACACATGCATTGTTGTTTTAGACTTGTAGAAATATTCATTTATGCATGTTTTGATTTTAAACTTGGATGCATTTATTTTTGAAAAGAAGATTTTTGAATCAAGCATGTCTATGAGTTTAAACCTTTCAAATAAACTTAAGCATTTTAGGTTTCATGTTTTTAAAACTCTTAGATTGATTTAAAACATGTTTTCAGGCTTGATTCTATGGCCTAGAACTCCCTCTAGCAAAATACTTTGAAGTGTCTTTTTACTTAATCGTTTAAGAAGGCAAAACTATTTTTTTTGGTGCTACAGTACTTGCTACAGCAATTTGCAACAATAATTTTGCTACAGTATTTTCGGTTAGCCGAACTAGATGTCGGTCGACCGACACTTGACCGAACCCACTTGTTCACAAGCCGGTAGTGGATGTAGGCATTGAAGCCGAACCACTATAAATCATTGTGTGATGGTGCATGCTTTGTGGTGATTGTTTTTGTTAGCTTCCGCATTTAGTTTGATAATCATCACTAGTGGCTAATCTAATTTAAAGAAGTTAAAATTGGTCACTAATTTGAAGCTCACCTATTCAGCCCCCTCTAGGGTTAAGGATCCCGGACTTTCAATTGGTATCAGAGCGAGGTTACTCCATTATAGGGCTTAACAACCCGGAGTTGATCCTTTGTCTAGGATCCCCAATTTGAAATCCTATCGGAGTAGGACTTTCAATTGGCATCCAAGCCTTGTGCTCTATATTAGGATCAAGTGCATTGAAACTCTTGATTAGGTGTAAAAACCTAGAGTCAAAACCCTAGTGTTGTGTTTTCATGAAGATCATTAGAATGGATTCCACTATGCTAGATTGTGTAGATTCTTCTAGATCCCATCTTCCAACAATTGGAGATTCAAACTTAGAATTTAATGAATCTCAATTTGAATTAAAAGAAGAAGAAAATGATGAAAATGAAGATGATATTCAACAAGCTTATGATGAATTGTATACATTGTCCTTAGAGCCTGTTAAGAAAAATAATAGATTAATAGAAGAATCTAAAAGACTAAACAAAGAATTAGTCTCTTCTAATGATGAACTTAGAGAAAATAAAGAAATAATACATTGCTTAGACTCTAAGTTTATGATCTCTTTGCATAACCTATCTAATGTTCAAGATGAACTAAATGAAATTAAGATAAGTTGTGATGAGCTTAATAAAGAAAATTTAAAACTAAGAGATCAATTACAAAGGCAAGATAAAAATATTAACAACCTAGAATCCAAGTTGACTATCTCTAAGGAAAATTTATCTAATGCTCAAAATAAGATAAAAACTCTAGAACTTGGATCTAATGTTATTAATGAACTTAAATTTGATTTAAAACTTGCCCATGAAGAACTAAACAATAATAAGAGAATTGAAAATGAATTATTAACCAAACCAAACCAAACCAAACCAAGCCTTTTCCCACTAGGTGGGGTCGGCTATATGGATTTGACGACGTCAATCAAATCTGTTTAAGGCCATGTCCTCCGTTAGATCCATGTAGGCAAGGTCATGTTTAATAGTTTCTTTCTTACTTTTCTTGGGTCTCCCTCTCCCCCTCCTTCTCCTACTCCGAGCAATCTCTATGCTTTCACAACTTTTAACAGGTGCTTTCGTTAGGCGCCTTCAAACATGGCCGAACCATCTCAGTCGATTTTCTCTCATTTTATCTTTAATCGGTGTTATTCCTACTTTGCCCCTAATCTCCTCATTCCTAATCCTATCTCTCCTTGTGATCCCGCACATCCATCTTAGCATTCTCATCTCCGCAACTTCCATCTTCTTAACATGGTTATGCTTTACTGCCCAACACTCTGATCCGTATAACAACGCTGGATGAATCGCCACCTTATAATACTTTCCTTTAACCTTGAGGGGGACTTTCCGATCACACAAGACCCTCGAAGCACTCCTCCATTTGGTCCACCCGGCCTGAATCCTATGACTTACATCAGTATCAATCTCTCCATCCTGTTGCACCATAGATCCAAGGTACTTAAAGTTTTCTTTCTCTACCATCTTTTGTGTGCCCAAATTTACTTCTATGTTACCAGGTGTCCTACTTTGACTAAACTTGTATTCCATATATTCCGTCTTGCATCGACTTAGCCTAAACCCTTTTGTCTCTAACATTTTCCTCCACAATTTTAGCTTAGCATTCACTCCTCTCGTCTCATCCACTAAAACAATGTCATCTTCAAATAGCATACACCACGTCACCTCATCTTGAATTTGTCTTGTAATCTCATCCATTTATCTAGGGCAAACAAGTACGGGCTTAACGCTGAGCCTTGGTGTAGACCAATCGTGATAGGAAACTCTTTAGTCTCTCCGCCAGTCGTTCTTATAGATGTCATGGCTCTATTATACATATCCTTTATCGCCTCAATATATGCGACACACACTCTTTTATTTTCCAGTACTCTCCATAGAATCTCCCTAGGAACTCGGTCATAGGCCTTCTCTAAGTCAATGAACACCATATGTAAATCTCTCTGACCTTCTCTATACTGTTCCATTAGCCTTCTCAGGAGAAAGATAGCCTCCATGGTTGATCTCCCAAGCATGAAACAAAATTGATTCTCTGAAATGTTTGTTGCTCTTCTTAGTCTTCTTTCAATAACTCTCTCCCATAATTTCATTGTATGGCTCATCAATTTAATCCTGCGTTAGTTTGCACAGTTCTGAATATCTCCTTTGTTCTTGTATATGGGTATAAGAATACTTTTCCTCTATGCATCAGGCATCTTCTTGCTCTTTAGCACTACATTAAAAAGCTTTGTCAACCAACTTATATCATCCTCCCCTAAGCACCTCCAAATCTCAATAAGGATACCATCTGGTCCAACCGCTTCTCCATTCTTCATCCTTTTCAATACTTCTTTAACTTCTTCCCTACTGATTCTCCTATAGAACATATGATTCGATTCTTCCCTAGAAATGGTAAGTTGTCCCAATTGTATGTCACTACTATTGCTATCGTTACATAACTTGTAGAAGTAGCTCTTCGAACGCTCCTTTATCTCCTCATCCTTTACTAATACCTTTTCATCCTCATCCTTAATGCATTTAACTTGGTTTAAGTCCTTGGTCCACCTATCTCTGGCTTTGGCAAGCTTGAATATCTCTTTTTCGCCTTCCTTAGTGTCGAGTCGCTTATATAGCTCCTCAAAAGCCTTTGCCTTTGCTTCACTAACTGCCTTTTTGGTTTCTCTTTTTGCTTCTTTATACCTCTCCAAGTTCACTTCATTTCGATCCTTTTGCCAAGTTTTAAAGCACTCTCTTTGAACTCTTATCTTGTCTTAGACGGCCTCGCTCCACCACCATGCCTCTTTCTGTGCCGGAGCACCCCCTTTGGATTCTCCTAAGACTTCTTTCCCTACCCTCCTAATACACTCTGCTACCTTATCCCACATATTATTTGCACTCCCATTTACCGTCCAAACGTCTTCCTCTAGTACTTTTTCCCTTAATGCTAGTTGCTTATCACCTCTCAAGTTCCACCATTTAGTCCTTGAACATCTATACAACTTTTTTCTAGTCCACCTTTGTAGCTGCACATCTATGATCAACAACGTATGTTGGGAAGTCAAGCTCTACCCCAGTATAACCTTGCAATCTTTACAAGCTAAGCGGTCTCTTTTCCTAGTTAAGAAGAAGTCAATCTGTATCCTTGAGGGGTCACTCTTATAAGTCACCAAATGTTCCTCTCTTTTCCTAAAAAAGGTGTTAGTTACCATGAGATCATAAGCCACTGAAAACTCCAAAATGTCCTTCCCTTCTTCATTTATATTACCGTATCCATGTCCCCCGTGTACTCCTATATATCCATCTACGTTGCGTCCTACATGACCGTTCAAATCTCCTCCTATGAAGACCATCTCGCCTTGGAGTATCTCTAGCAGCACTCCTTCCAAGTCTTCCCAAAACTTCTCCTTATATCCATCTCCTAAGCCCACCTGGGGGTCATAAGCACTAATAACGTTCATTATCTCTTCTCCTAACACTAACTTAATTGCAATAACCCTATCTCCACATCGCTTTACACTAACTATATCTTCCTTTAAGTAATTGCTTACCACTATGCCGACCCCATTCCTTGATCTATTAAGTCACGTATACCATAACTTATACCCAGTCCTCTCAATCTCTTTGGCTTTATGTCCCACCCACCTTGTCTCTTGCAAGCAAGCAATTGCGATTCGTCTCCTTTCCATTGTATCCACCACTTCCATAAGTTTCCCAGTTAGGCTCCCAATGTTCCAAGTACCTAATCTCAGCCTTCTATTTTGGACTAGCTTCCTTACCCCCCACACTCGTCCCAAGTGTGAGGACCCTTACCTATTTAGCATTGCACCCGAGCGTCGATGCAGCGGCCCTTGCTCACTTATCACTGTACTCGGACCATATAGCGCGTCGCTAAGTAGGGGACGCCCCCACGAAATTTCATTAGGTCTCAAATCCATAAAGAAGTTCGACTAATTATTGTGCTGGCTGTCGGCTACCTAACGCACAACCCTCCTTCTTTGTCTGGGCTTGGGACCGGCTATGTCAAAGATACCCCAACGTAGGCGGAGTTAATTGAAAATGAATTATTAAAAGTTCAAAATGAAAATTCAACCCTTAAAACCCAAGTCACTCAACTTGAAAGCTACAAACAAAAGTATCAGTGAAAAGTTACCATAGGTGAAGAGAAATTTGAAAAATTATTTAGATTGGGTAAATCACAAAGAGATAGGACGGGTCTTGAATTTGATAGGTATACTTCACATGACCCTTTCTTCACCAACACGTTTGTGAAAGGTGAGTCCTCATTCTCTAGTACTCATTTTTCCTTGCCAAGACAAAATGTAATTATTGTGGTATTGAAGGGCATTTTAGGTTTGAGTGCAAACTAAGAAAAGCCATATGTCTAAACCCATATATGAATCCAAGAAAGCAAAACATAATTCTATGAAGGGTAAGACATTGAAATCAAAGGAAGACTATAAGAAGTTCAAACAAGTTAAATCTTTTCAATAAGAGTCTCCTAAGATAGATTTTAAAAAGACTAAACAAAAAAAACATAGTCAAAATAAATCTATCAACAAAAAGCTTCTCAACCTACCATCCCTAAATCAACACATGAAAGAACTTTTGAAGAAAGTTGCAAAGTTAAAATTAATATTCAAAAGTCAAAATAAGGGAGGTAATAAGATAAGAAGTGAGAAGAAAAGAAAAATGACTCAATCCCCTATGAAGAAAAGTCACCAACCTCAAAAGACTAATTATCAATCCAAGCTAAAATTAGTCAAATCTCATTATCATGGTGATAAGTCCAAATTAAAAATTTATCAAATCAAATCTCCAAGAGTTGGTGGGACTTCAAAACTAGACCTCAAAGGACAACCCTCTCAAGACCTTAGGTGGGTTCCTAAAGTTAGATACTTAGACAAACCTTGAGGCCTTGAACCTAATTGACCAACCTAATCTTCTTTTAGTTATTTCATATTGTTGGTCATAACACATTTGCATTTTGATCTTACATGTTTACATTTCTTAAAATGCAATTTCTCATATTTATCACTATGCTAACTAAGTTATTATATCTTTAAGTGATGAATATTCATTTATGATGCTTGATGGAATTTTGTGTTTGTCACATCCTTGATCTTAATCATTTCTTGATATTCAATTAGTATCAATTGGTATCATATTCAATTGGTATATCTTGAGAATGTGATAGACCTAGTGTACATTGGATTGAACTTGATTTTATTTAGGAAATATGTTTTTATTCCATGTCACATTCCATTAGCATCATAATCTTCATGTCTGCCACCTCTCATGAGCTCATGGGCAAATCTCATAACCGCCATTTTTATATGATCATAATCTTGGTTGGTTAATGGTTAAGGTTGGCTTTATAATTGACTTTCATTTCATTCTCATTACACATTATGGTTATATTTAATGACTGATGAAATGATTTCAATACATAGCATATGATTTTCATAAGCACATTAGTTGATATTATGCTATGTAACCCCTATCACATTCCCTTGACCTTGTTCTTAATTTTGATAATTTGATCATATAAAGCAAAACTAATCGCTCTCTTGAAGTTTACACTCAATTGGTAAAATCACCTTCTCTTTGTTCCCATCATTGTCAAAGTGTTGATAAAAAGAGAGAATGGATTAAGGGGGAGTATAAATATTCAAAGAAGCATTAACTTTGATCAAATTTACCCTTGTGTTGGCTTTGCACCATTAGAGATAACTAATCATACATGATGGCCTGTTATGAATTTCATTTTCGATTTCTTTTGTTAACAAGTGCTACTCAAAGGTATTTTCATTGTTTCATGTGTGTAGGATCCTTTGCAATTTAATGTCAAAGGGGGAGAGAATATCCAAGTTGTCTAAGGGGAGATATTGTATACTCTTCCAAAGGGGGAGAGAAAGCATATTTTGCCAAAGGGAGAGCGTGCATGGTCAAAGGGAGAGAGATGAAAGAAGAAAGAAAGCTTGGGAGCTAAAGAAGATGCTTGACCAAAGAGAGAAAGATGAAAAGGAAGCTTGAAGGATGATCAAGCTCCAAGCATTAAGAAGAATGAAGAAAAAGGAACTAGAGCCCAAGCTAAGAGAAGGAAGCATCCAAGAGATTTCAAGACTTGTCCAGCTTAGGGGGAGTTGAAAACTTAGTGTGTAAATTCGGCACTGAGTAAGTTGCCATCAAATTGCAAAGGGGGAGATTGTTAGGGATTTTGTGTTTTGCAATCAAAATCTTCGTTGTCAGGCAATCAAGTAGAGATCCTTTTTGCAGTCAACACCTCCATCAGCTGCTGAAATTTGACTATAAATGCTTTTAACCACACAAATGACGCATCCTGCTGGGTCTATTCCACCATATGGCTACACTTATTGAAAATTTCCGATTAGTTCTCTAACAAAACTCATCAAATTCCAGAAATCTCTAACTCTTGACATCTCCTTGGAGCTTTACCAATTGAAAATTGTCTCTAAACATTGATGATTTGTACTGCTCCTATACACTGCACTATCCCTGGTCAAACATGGCGGTGAGATGAGTATGTGGTTGAGGTCTCTTATTTGATTTGATATCTCAAACTGTCCAAACTTTTACTCGGTAACTTGTTCCTCTGACACAATCAATGTTCGAAGAATCCTTCCGTCAAACCCCTAACACCCATCAGATGTTCTTACATAACCTCGAATCTGCTACTCGTTTTGTCCACCAATGTCGGTCCAAGAGAATGATTCTTACTTCAGGCAATGTCGTCCAGTCTTGGGGACGATCCTACCATCTCTGTCGAAGTTGTAGAATTTAGGTCTCTTGTCGACGTACAATCTACGAGGTGAATGACTTAGAAATTTGTCACTTCTTCATATGTTAAGCTGGCTCCATCAATTGTTTGGATGTAGGATGTCCCCATATCAAAACTCACTCTTCCGAACTTGTACCACTTCTTCCAAATTGACCTTGGTCCTCTATACAATGATCGGTTCCTGACCATACATGTTTGTCTATTACACATCACATCTTAAACGGTTACAACTCAACATTCAAATCTCAAAGCTATTCCAATCAACCTTGTTTGTTCAATCTTCTAACTCTATCTCAGGTTCATCATCCTCAAATCATGCACAGTTGTCGCTCTTCTCTGAATCTTTCAACTAGCCTTGTCCGTAAAGTTATGATTCTCCAGTTTGCATCCACATAGTGTTCAAACTGATAGTCCAAAAGTCAGGAAAGTCTGCAAAATCTCCTCTATCATATGACCAGGTAACCATCCATTTTGTATACAGCTCTTTATGCCACGCTTGAAAGCTTACTTCTTATGATTTTAACCACACACTGATGCATCCAGCTGATTCGACTTTACCATCATTCTTGAATCGTTGAAAATCCCCTAACACTTCTCCGACAAAATTCATCAATATTCGAGAAATTTCTAGCTTTTGGTATCCACTTGAAGCTCTATCAACTGAAAATTACCTCAAACTTCCAAAAATCCTCCATTTGTCTGGTTTCTAGAGTCTTTTAACTTAGGAAATATTCCAAGTTTATCCAAAAATCCACACTTACTTACCTGAAAATTCTACCAAAGTCCTTCGAGAACCACGTGCTAAGTCCACAAAACTCTGACTCTCTGGCACGAAAACAAGTAAAAGGTATTAATTATGGGTACGGAGACATTAAATTCTCCCCCACTAGTAAAGAATTTGGTCCCCCAAATTCCCTAATAAGAACAAAAGAGAAGAGACAAGGAGAGTCTTCCCCACTAGAAGGAAAGCAAACCGAACTCACAGAAACAATAAACATTTTTTCATGTTGACATTTTTCGAAAACTTTAGATGACCATAACTTTTGATCCGCTCGTCGGATTTTGGAGTTCCACATATCGTTGAAAAGCACTTGTAATGTAGAAACGAATGGTCCACACATTCTAATGATAAGAGATTGGGAGTGGAAGTTGATATGCGTACCATTAAATCGGGCACTATCTTTTTTGGGAAGAGAGACTTTAAACCTAGTTTGGACCATAGATTGGAACCCATATACTAAACCCTTCATAATAAATCCATGAAGATAATTGTGACACAAACATTAAACCAATAAGGTTCTTAGGGTGTGAAAGGATTGACCTTCTAGGTCCCTAGAAAGTGAACCCCTAACCAGTTAACTAAGTCCGATGGAATTTTAACACATGAGAAATCTTGGGCTGAGATCATCTCATGTGCCTATCCGTTCGTCTAATACTTCACCATGGGTGTTGATTTAGGGATTTCGGTGCACCGCACACACGCACACAAAGTGACACCAACAAAATCTAGCACGTGCATCGAATTACCTAAACTGCATCGAAATTTATGGTTAGAGACGGCGGGTTATTAGATTAGGTTCGGCTAGTAATTCTCCTTAATTCTATTAATCGAATTGCATTTGCATATTGCTATTGACTTTACTATTTTCCTCAAATGTCTCAAGAATTACTTATATGCATGATTTGTATTATTTCTCAATTACTATTGCAATTGTCTTACAAATGTATTGTACATTGATGTGATACGCGGACTAAGTAAGTTTGTATTTATATTGACTGGAAATTATTCGATTGAATTGAATGAGATTCCATAGATTCGAAATGAATCGAGTGTAAAAATCTTACTCAAGTCCTGTTGATTGAATCAAATGAGTCGGCACTACTTAGCTTCGATCGGATGATACTCGATGAGGTTGAATCTTGGTTTAGAATTGTTAATGCCGTTGCGCAGTACGTAGTCTGGAGCACCGGAACTCCAGAACCGGATAGCCAGGATGACCTTTGGCCGGGCCACTGGTGACATCCTAGCGATTCCCTCTCTAATTGAGATGAAGGATTAGATTATGGATTAGCCTACTAGAAAAGTATCTAATTGATCTATGATTCAATAAAGCTTGATTTATTCGTAACGGACAATGTGCCTAGTTGATGATTTTTTGACATCTTTTAATCTTTTGTCAATAACTCGAATTTGAAATAACATGTGGTAAATCTTAATTGTTCATACATTGTTGAATCATCGTATTCATGGTGCTACACTTAGTGTCATAGGAATCCAGGATACCGAAGAGGATCATTGATAGTTCTTCATATTAGAGATTTGATCGGTAAGGGTAATGGTTAGCTTTGACTGTCGAAGTACATACAAAGTGGTAATCTTCATCTTGCACTTAACTTAAGTATGCATATCAAGATTTAAATTATTAGTTTTGTTAAAGACAAGTTGTAGTGTATTATTTGAACTTTAATGGACTGCTCAAACTTTGATATTAATGATGTGAATGCTTCTGCAATTTAAATGTACATCAACAGGTGTCGGTGAGTAATTCTGATACGTGCAAAGTGGAATTTTCTCCTTCATGAATTCGGACTTGGTCCGAAACAGTTGAAAATTCACGAGAGTACGCGTGTCACACCTCGGGAACTACCCTAATAGGGTAATTCTTGGGTCGGGACGTGACAAATTTTCACCCCTTTTTCGTGCATGTCTATAGTGACTTTCAGTTGCCGCTAAGTTCCAAATGCTCTCCCCACCTGAGAGCAAGACAATCATGTGTAAGAGGTTTGGATTTCGAAAAGCCTTTCCTTTAGTTTTCTTTGTGCATAAAATGAATGCTCTGATAGCTTCAAATTCTTCAAAACAACTGAAAAACACCCAAAATTCTTCAAGTTCTTCAAAACTACGTCAAAATACCCAAAAAAACACAGTCATAGACTGTAGTTTTTTTTTTAAAATGACAGTTGTAGCGTTGTTTTTTGTGTCTCAATGCGGAGTGTAGCTTTTGGAAAACGATAGTCCTCATATGTGGTTTTTATTTTGAAAAAGTCATAGCCTAGTGCTATGGAAGATTTAGTTTCTAATACGATATTCATAGTCTATCGTTTGTTTTAAACGCAGCTGCCTCTTTTTGAGATAAAAAACGATAGTCAACAACTGTGTTTTTTTTTTATTTTTCCTGAAAAAAATAAAATATTTTAAAGATTAAACCTATTTAATATCAATAACAATCCATTTAAACAACTCAAACAACCAGATCTGTCAACCGTCTAAAACTCAAACATCCACATATTAGCCATCCATACAAAACCCGAATAACCATATAATTTCATTCATCAAAAGCACATGCATCCATATAATATCCAAGTATCACTTAAAACCACATCATAAAAATCCATCATCCAACATTAACTCAAACTTACACCCTCAAAACATTTACTTAAAAGTAAGAATAGAAAACTAATAAAGTATGGTCCTAATTAAAGGCCAATCAAGCACATCTCCTAACTTGCATTCCCCGTCGAGCAAGTCAACACTCCCATCAACAATCTCATCTAACACAATCCTGTAGAAACCTGCCTCTGGTAACTCTGTACCTTTTAGTCTTCCATAAACAATTATGTTTTTTCTTTGTCATGTGCTGCAACTTACACGAAGATGGGCCTCTTGTGTGTGTGTGTGATTGTTTGGTCCAAGTGCGCAGGTTGACTCTATGAACCGTGGCTTCCCTACATACATCATTAGGAACACATTAATTTTTATTTTATCAATGTAGACATTTCATTAAGTTTAAGAAGGAATCTGCCATTAATATCAATTGCTTTGTACTTGAGAGGAGCTTCCACGTTCGGCAGAAGGCCGCATTTGTGTATTTGCTTGAGACAGGGACGCAAACATCTGGTCCATCTCATGGCTTAGATTTTTACACTCCACTTCTAGTCGTTTTTCCAAATTATCCACTTGAGCTTGTAGGATAACTTGCGATTCATGTTTCTTTTGTAATGCTTTCTTGTAAGGATCTGAATACTTGATGGAGGTCTTTGAAACTCCATCGGCTATGCCTTTTACGCATCCACGATTATCACGACCAAGAATCTGTGTGAAAAAAGCCAATGTCAATCCCTGTTCGTGATAGTATGTATTCGTCACAATACATAGACGGTGGGCCTCTTGTGTGTGTGATTGTTTGGTCCAAGTGTGCAAGTTGACTCTAAGAACTTTGGCTCCCTTACATACATCATTAAGAACACATTAATTTTTATTTTATCAATGTAGATATTTCATTACGTTTAAGAAGAATCTACCATTAATATCAATTGCTTTGTACTTGAGAGGAGCTTCCACATTCGGTAAATAAAAAAATTAAGTGGAGGAGTTCCCCATAATTAAATTTGCTCCATGAGAATGGCAAGTTGAAATATCAATCCTTGAGAGAAACGGAAAGAATCTCTATTAATCAAAACCAGAAAATGAGGACAACTCTATTTTGATTTAAGTGATTTTTTGAAACTGATCCTCCTAAAAATGCAGCTGATATTATGACTCCTGCTCCATGGATTCTTTACTCCAATTAAATCACTTTCAAGTAACTAAAAGAGGCAAGGCATATGACAATGAGCCATGGATAAAAAAACCGACCGATACTGGTTCATATCGGCTGATATGAACCGGTATCGGCCGATACCGAACCGATATCTCACTGAGATATCGGTATCGAAAAAAAATGCCAATATCTCGGCTGTAGCGATATCTCGGCCGATATTTTAAGATATCTCAAAAATGGTGAAAACCCTAATTTTTTTATTTTTTCCCCCATCTTCATCTTCTTCGCCTCTCTTCTCAACTCCTTACTACCCATAGCAGCAGCCACACTCCATCACACCTCTCTTGCATATTTTTAAATCTCACTTATACTTTTTGAAGAAAATATTATCTAAGGTAAGAGAAAATCAACTTAAAGCATTTTATTATGTGTTTTTTTTTTATATAGATGAAGCATAGAGGTTTGTCACTTGTGTTGTTTTCTTCATTTAGAAGTTAAATCTACATACTTTCATGCTAGATCTACTCATACACATGATTTTGAACTTTTTTTTCAATTTTTTTTTATTTTTGGATTTTTTAATATTTGAATTATAATATATCATTTTTTAGGGATTTCATTATAAATATGTTGTTTTAATGACTCATGATCATTGTATGGTGTGTAAATGATTGATCTACATACTTTCATGTTAGATCTATATATTTAGGATTTTGAAAATGATTTTATTAAAAAAAAAATTCCAAAAATGAATTGTTGTTACTTGTTAGGATATTTGTGATATCAAAAGCTTATTAATAGTGTGTAGATGATAGATCTACATCTACTCATAGTCATAAACATGATTTAGATTTTTTATTTTCGGATTTTTTAATATTTGAATTATAATAAATCAATTTTTGGGGATTTCATCATAAATATGTTGTTTTAATGATTCATGATCATTGTATGATGTGTAAATGGTTGATCTACATACTTTCATGTTAGATCTATATATTTAGAATTTTGAAAATGATTTTATTAAAAAAAAATTCCAAAAATTAATTGCTGTTAATTGTTAGAATATTTGTGATATCAAAGGCTTATTAATAGTGTGTAGATGATAGATCTACATCTACTCATAGTCATAAACATGATTTAGATTTTTATTTTAATTATTTTATTTTTGGATTTTTTAATATTTGAATTATAATATATCATTTTTTGGGGATTTCATCATAAATATGTTGTTTTAATGATTCATGATCATTGTATGATGTGTAAATGATTGATCTACATACTTTTATGCTATATCTATATATTTAGGATTTTTTGTAATGATTTTATTGAATCTTGACTTTTCCTAAAAATAATTGTTGTTAGAGTATTAGTGTATTACTATTATATGAATTTCTTATTTTATAGGAACAAAATGGTGCTTGAAATAGATCCGGCATGGAACCATGGTGAAGCAGTTGGAAGCAAAAGTAGAGTGAAATGTAATTATTGTGGAAAAGTGCTCAATGGCGGGATTACTCGATTGAAACAATATTTGGGGTATCTATCAGGACAGGTGATAAAATGTCATAAAGTGCCACCAAATGTGACTGCTGAAATGAAGGAGCTCCTAAATGCATCAGCAAAAAAAAAGTTGTACAACAAAGAAGAAGAACTGAGGAGTTTGATGCATGTAGGGAAGATGTATTTGGTTCATCCTCCGATGATGACGATGAAGATCTAGAAATGAGGACGGCTAGGAGAGAAAGTGTTAGGTCACTTCAGGAGGAGGAAGAGAGAAGAAGAATGCAATATGAAGCAGCTTCCAGAGGTAGCCAATTTGAGCAGGGTGGGTCATCCGAACCTGGGGGAGCAAGTTTGCGTCGGGCATTTAGTAAAAAACAACCCCGTCGAGATCCAGACATTGAGGAGATTGAAAGACCTCCTATACATGCACCTCAGCAAGTGGGGCCAACTGACCCATATGCTTATAGAAAACCAACATCAAAGCAGCCCAGCATTATGAAAGCATTAAAGGGCAAGTTTGGTAAAGCAAGAGAACATCTAGTGAGAGCCGCTGGGAGGTTTTTTTTTGGATGGAGGCATTCCTCCCAACAAGGCATCATCTCCTTATTTCACCACCATGTTAGATGCAGCTGCAGAACATGGTCCAGGTATAAAGGCACCTACCCCTTATGAGATTGGGCATGTCTGTATTGAGAAAGAATATGAAGAGTTGCATGCTTGGGTGCAAACTTTCAAATGGGCATGGAAGGAAAGAGGTTGCACACTAATGTGTGATGGGTGGACGACCATCACACATCGTCATCTCTTGAATTTTCTAGTCTACTAGTCTATGGGCATGGTGTTTATCAAATTAGTTGATGCAACTGATTACATTCAATATGCAAAATATATTAATAAGTTATTGAATGAGGTGATTGAAGAAATTAGGGCATATTGTGTAGTTCAGGTTGTTACCGACAATGCTGCAAACATGAAGGCTGCAGGAATGATGCTTATGAAACAAAGGCTAAGGATTTTCTGGTCTCCATGTGTAGCACATTGCTTGGATTTAATGCTTGAAGATATTGCAAAAGGAAAAGTCATGAAGTTTGTGATTGGTAAGATAAAAAAGATCACCAATTTTTTTTATCAATCATATAGACTCATTTCCATGATGAAAACGCATATAGACAACCATGAATTACTACAGCTTGGCATCACTAGATTTGCCACCCAGTTCATTGCTATCGAAAGTGTTTACAAGTATAGAGAAGGACTTCTCCGATTGATAAAATCAAATGATTTCATGAATTCAAAATGGGGAAAGAGGCCAAGTCTCATTACTGTTGAAGTATGTAAAATAATTGAGTCCAACAAGTTTTGGCCTCATGTGAAGGGTGTTTTGAATGTTTTTGATCCCCTAATAAAGGTTCTTCGATTGGTTGATGGCGATGATAAGCCAACAATGGGCTTCTTACATGAGGCCATGGAGAGATCAAAGTTGACTATTCAAGTAGACTGTAAATATTACAAAAAGTTTTGGAAGATCATCGACGATCAATGGGGACGACAATTGAAACATGATTTACACATTGCCGGTAAGTGAAGAATATCCTTTAATATTGAATTGTTGCATTCAACTCTCCATTCTCTCCTCATTCCTCACTATATTAATTTATCAATGACTAAAATTCATTGGTTTTATTGTTACAGGATACTTCTTTAATCGCCAATTTACGGATGGACACATATCTGATGAAATCCGTTTGGGACTAAAAAATGTAATTGAAAGATTGGCAGAGAGTATAGATGAAGCAATTTGGGCTACTAATCAGGTAGGAATGTAGGATAATTAAGGAAAAAAGTATATAACAGTGTAATTTCTCTAATTTATTTTTCTACGTTAATGTCTTCAGATTGACATATACAATGTATGGGCTGGAAGCTTTGGAACGACGACTGCGAGGATTGCTGTGACACAGACCTATCCTGGTATTGATTGTAATGTCATCTCTATATTATTTAATGAGCCCCACTACAAAGTCCAAAAACAATCTTCATCCCCATTGTAAAGTCTATTTTTGCGTGGGCTGAAATGGATAGGTCGGGTTGACCTATCGATGCGGTTTCAATCTTCCTTCTTCCCTCCTGCGCAATTTGCCTTGATGGGTCTCCTGTTACAAAAATGAACACAATGAAGTCTCGATCGGATCATCCGACCGAGGTCCCTTCGATGCTTAAGTCAGGATGGATCTTGGGTCATTTTGTATACCAATTGGTCTAGAATTTCTGCCTACCTCGTCATCAGATCTTTTCTTCTTCTTGTGCGAGCTCCTCCTGGGTTCTCGCCCCCCTCCCAGCACACATCCCATCTCCTATCTCGTGGTGACTGGGTAATGGTCGCGCCACTGGGTCGTGGGCCGTTCCCCCCCCCCCCCCCAATCCAGGTCTTCATTATTACTCTTTTCGCTAGCTGTCCCTGACTTCCTTCGAATCATTCCTCTTTCCGAATTAGGCTGGCAGGTTGGGTCGGCCCTAATCTAAACCCAACTCAGGATCCTTTCAAATTTTCCCCCTACAATTGCCCCCCAAGCCTCTTTTCTTATTTTCATTTCCCAAGAAGAAAGGGGGCTTGGAAGAAATATCTCTCGATTGGGACACGCGGCGTCCATGGGATTGACATCTCATCCTTTCAGCCACCAATATGTCCTGTCCTTATCCGTCCCTCCTCTAGGCTTAAATTGCCCTAAGGAGATCTTTCTCCTTCTTCATTCTTCTTGCTTGCTGCGCTCCTTCAAATCGTTACCTTCTTCGAATCACTATCTTCTTTGGATCGTTGCCTTCTTCGAATCACCGCCTCCTTCAAATTGTTGCCCTCTTCCCCGTAAGATCCTCTCAAAGGCCTTAATCTCCATTCTTCCTCCTCATTCTTCATTCTCTATTTCCAGATGGTAAGTTCCATTCTTTACCTTCTCTTTTAAATAGACAATCTGAAAGTTCTTCTCAGTACTCTAAGGGAGGTCTCTGAGTTCAAGAGTAAGTACAATATTCCCCCGGATGTCCAGATCCGAGCGCCACTGCCCGGGGAGTCCTTCGACGAAGGGTTCTAAGATACAAAGCCTTTCCCCACCATAGCTATCGTTATGGGTGGCATTCGCTTTCCCTTGGACCCCTTTCTTATCCGCTTTCTTTTGCAAACCTTTTTCCTCTCCAGTGTACCCCCAATCTATTCCACATCGTCATGGGGGTTACTGCACTGAACAGATTGCCCGGAATGAGCCTTGCCGTTTTTGACATCTTGTCCTACTATCTCTTTGTTCCTTTAAAAAAAAAAGACAGTCTTTTATTTGAAATCCCGGGACTTGAATAGGCTTCTCGTTCATTATCTTCCAAATTCGAACAAGCCTAGCAAAGGAGATTTTGTTATTGTGAGTGGTAATTGGGAAGTGCTGACCGCCTGGGGTGGGATCAGGCGGGAAGTTCCCCGAGTCCCAGGCTACCCAGGTCGGCCTCTTCCTACCTAGCGTTTTTAGGTTCATTTTCATTTTCGCTGTCTTTTCCTCTCTTTTTTTGTTTATCAGCTGTCCTTTTTGTCTTTCCCTGCAGACTTGACGATCAACCAAATCCCTCACTCCCTTCTCCGAGGCTGAAGATTTGCAGAGGGTGCTTGACTTCCGAGGGCCTCTCGAGCTCAAAGGTTAGGGCTGAGCTGTGATATCCTGCTCGGCTACGAGTGCTCGTACGAAACCTTCCTGGCTTTTCCTCCTTAGCATGATCCCCTGGAGTCGGTCCGTCGTTTGACCCGAAGGAAGGTTCTAGCATTGAAGACTCCTAAGCCTTCAGGTCGAGGGAGCGCATTCAACGCCCAATCTTCAACGTCCCAACATTCCTCCAACCTGTCTCCTCTTCCCGAGCAGTCTGCCCCTAGTCGGAGACGAGGCACTAAGAGGTCTTTACTGTTGGTCGCCCCCTCTAGTACTTCCTCCTCCAATTCAAAGCGTACCCCAGTTTTTAACATATCTGACGGCTTTTCCTCAAATTCTGAAAGGTCTTCTCCCGTGTTGCCTAGACACAAGGATAAGATTCTCCTCGACAATCTCGGCGACTTCCCCTCTTGAAGGGCCAGTAAGGCCACTCCTTCAAATTCTCTATCTATTCTTGGCAAAAAGGGCCCTACTGATCATTCTCATGACCCCGGCCTGAAGAGGGCTAAGGAGAAATCCTCGGCCAAGCCTTCCAATGACTCTGACCTATTTTCCATGTGGTTAGAGGACTGCTTGCGTCCCCTACATCGTCAACCCAGCCCTTCCTCGAGACGTAAGGGTTCATTTGGTCCCTTACGCAAGCCACACTCTTCTTTGGGCGAGGGAATAACAGGGTCTCCATCGGTGCCATTACAGCTGGGAAAGTCTGTTCTTCTTCCCTCCGTTATGAACCTACATGGAGCCATGCCCTACCACGATCTCATATCCACGGGAGTTCAACAGTGCCTCCTGGTAAGTCGACGTTCTCCCCTTACCTTGTCTTTTGGGTCAGCCCTCAATTTAGCATATTTTTTTTTATCTCAGGGACTCTAGAAATGGTTCTCTGCCTCAGATCGTATGGAGAAGTATCAGAAGCGGGTGGAGGGTCTCAAGAAGGAGCCGGTCGCATCTATGACCGCTCGTCGCTTAGCAGAGTCCAACCTTGCTAATTCTTCCAAAGCTGCGAAGGTTGTAGGGGCCAGGGCGGTCGCTACTCTGAGTCGCCTGACTGCAAGCGAGATGGAGCTCGAGGTCCTTTGTTCCAAGGTAGTGAGATATTGGTGGAGATGCAGGACGTCGTGGAGAAGTCGAAAGATGCTGTCTTTGAGGAGGTGGATGCGATTTACCTTGAGCAAGTCGAGCAAGTCAAGACCCTTCTATTCAAACGGGGTTATGATGTGGGCCTCGGAGATGCGCGTGTGCCGGAGGATTCCCCCCTCTGGGCCAGACACAAAGCTCGTGCTGAGGATGTGTCTCCCCAACCACCACCTTCCGAGGTCCCTACATCAGCTCCGGAAGGAGAGGCCAGCTCACCCATGGTTGGGGACGGAGGTACTCCCCCTACTGTCGACTCTGCTCCACCTGTCCTTGTTGTTCCCGGTGATATTTGATGATTTAGAGAAGAAGAAGAATGAAAAAAAAAAATTTTATTGTTTTGTTGTTGTATGGCTGTTGGCCAATTTGCCCGAGCAGTGGGCATAATATTTTCTTCCCTTTTTTTTTTTAATGGAATGCTTTTGTGATGGGACGTTTGTTTCCTTTTAGTAAATGAAATTGTTTGTTTCTTGTTTCTACTGCCATTATTGGTTCTATCCAAAGTCTCTCTTTAGTCTAATACTCGCACCGTCATGCCTAGTCATTAGTTAAAAAGGTGATCAGTGCAGCAAACCTAGTTTGGGTTCTTCCCAGTTAGGATTTTCTTTTCCTTCGGCACGAAGTACTGGGTTCATTGCTACCCTTCACTTTCAGGCCTTGGCCTTATCTTTGCGTGGTTGTCCCGATAGGGTATGCCCCTACTGCGGGTCCCCAACCATACACAAGTTTTTAGAGAAATTTATCCTTGGCACAAGAACATAAATAAGATATTTTTCATAAATGGTATGAAAGATACAAGAGTGACAATTCCTTTGGTACAAAGATCAGAAATAGAATTTCTTTAAATTTGCTATATTCCATGGCCTGGCAGTGCCTTTCCTTCGAGCGTCTCTAGGTGATAGGCTCCTGTACCCCCCACCGAAGTCACACGGTATGGTCCTTCTCGGTTCGGCCCTAGCTTTCCTTGGCTTGGGTCCCTGGTGTTCGGGAGCATTTTGCTTAGGACCATATCTTCGACCTTGAAAACTCACTTTCTTACGTTCTTCTGGAAGCTCCGAGCTAGCTATTGTTGGTAGGCAACTAATTTGATTAGTATCCGCTCCCTTCGTTCTTCTATCTTGTCAAGCTACTCGGCAATCCTTTCCTTGTTTTTCTCGTGGCTGTAAGCTTCCGTCCTTGTGGTGGGCAATCCAATCTCTAAAGGAATCACTGCTTCCATGCCATATGCTAGAGAGAAAGAAGTTTCTCCGGTAGACCTTCGCAGGGTTGTACTGTAGACCCATAGGATAGTAGGGAGTTCGTTCACCCATCCTCCCTTCGCCTTGTCTAGCCTTTTCTTTATGCCATCCAGCAAGGTTTTGTTGGATCTTTCAGCTTGGCCATTACTTTGTGGGTAGACAGGGGTTGAAAAGTGATGCATGGTGTCATTTAGTTCATACAAATGTCTGAAAGCTTTTCCTTCGAACTGTTTCCCATTGTCCGTAACCAATGCTCGAGGTATTCCAAATATTGTTATAATGTTTTTACACACGAACCTCTTGGCATCACTTTCCTGAATGTGGATCAACGGCTCTGCTTCTACCCACTTAGTAAAATAATCAGCAGCCATAATGAGGAATCTAAAATTACCTGCCAACCTCGGCATGGGTCCGACAATATCAATCCCCTACTTATCGAACGCCTAAGGACTCACTATTGAGTTCAGATGCTTAGCAGGCTGATGGATGTCTTTACCAAATCGTTGACATCTTTCGCACTTCTGAACAAACCGCAAGGCGTCCATCTGTATGTATGGCCACAGTAGCCCTGCAACATAACTCGGTGGGCCAAGCTCCTAGCTCGGTGGGCCAAGCTCCATCCCCGAATGTGTCCCTCGCAGCATCCCTCATGGATTTTCCATAGAAGGTTTTCTACGTTATCAAGGTCGACACACTATAAGTATGGTCCCGAGTAAGACCGTCGGTAAAGTTTGTTTGCAGGTGATAACCAAAATCTGGCTTACTTTCTTCTGACCTTCCAATTTTCATTGGAATCCTCTGGGAGCGTGTCGTTCTTCAAGTATTCTATTATTGGCGTCATCTAGCTTGGTGCTTCTTCAACCTGATCGGCACACATGACCTGTCGACTTTAGTCGACCAGGATCTCTATCCTTAACTCCGATTTGATGGCAGTAGCCAATCCGGCCAAGTTATCAGCATGTGAATTTTCCTCTAAGCCAACCGGATTCACCTTAACATCACCGATCTCTTCAATCAAGTGCTTTGTTTCAACGACATATGTAGCCATTCGATCATCTCGAGCTGCGTATTCTCCGGTTAGTTAATTGGTAACCAACTGTGAATCGCAGTAGACTATCAGTTGTGTGACCCCAAGCTCTCTGGCCATTCTGAGTCTGGACAGTAGTGCTTAGTACTTTGCTTCATTGTTCGATGCATTGAATCCTAATGTCATAGCCCGCCCTATCGCTGCTCCGTCTGGTGTTATGAGCACCATGCTGGTGCCTGAGGCTCATGAATTGGACGCTCCGTCGACATATAATTGCCATTGTTCGTCAGGCTTAGTATTGTTCTCTTCCTTTCCCTCTTTACTTTGCCCTGGCGCCTCCTTATGCATAAACTCAGCTATGAAATCAGCCACGACCTGCCCCTTAATCGCATTCCTAGGAGCTATCTTAATGTCATGCTCGCTGAGCTCTATTGTCCACTTTACCAATCTTCCGGATAGGTCGGCCTTTTGAAGAACAGCTACAAAGGATGCTCAGTCAGGACCCTCACTGTATGGGCTTGAAAGTAGTGCCTAAGCTTCCGAGTAGCGCATATCAAGGCTAGAACAAGTTTTTCTAGCGGCAGGTATCTTGTTTCTACATCTAGCAAGGTCTTACTGATGAAGTAGATTGGCAGATGATGTTTTCCCTGCTCCCTCATTAGGGCCGCACTGATTGTATGCTGAGATACTACCAAGTACAACAACAATTCCTCCTCGGGGCTAGGAATGGAAAGAACAGGAGGGGAACTTAGGTACTGCTTGATTTGTGCAAGTGCTTCAACACATTTTTCATTCCATACTTTCTCTACCCTCTTTTTTAGGGCAAGGAACATTGGTCGGCACTTGTCTAAACTTCTTACTATAAAGTGATTTAGGGCAGCAAGCATACCTGTGAGCTTTTGTACTTCTTTCCTTGCTAGGTCGCTTCACCTTTTGTACTGCCAGAATTTGGTCGGGATTTGCCTCTATCCCTCTTTGGGTCACAATGTATCCAAGGAATTTCCCCGTCGAATGAGCATTCCGCATTCAGTTTTAATTTGTACCTTCGCAGGATGCTGAAAACTGACTTTAAGTCTTCCTCAAGGCCGACTTTCTTCTTGCTTTTTACCACCATATCATCGACATAGGCTTCCACCATTCTTCCAATCAAATCCTAAAATATTTTCGTCACCAGCCTCTGGAAGTTGCCCCCGCATTCTTAAGTCCGAAGGGCATCCTAATTTTGGAGCAAAAGGTACCCTAAGGTGTTATGAATGTTGTTTCTCTTTATCGCCTCCTCCATTGTGATTAGGTGGTATCCCCAGTATGCATCCAAGAAGCTCATCCTCTCATGCCTCGTTATGGAGTCCACAAGTTGATCAATTTTCGGGAGTGGAAAGTTATCATTGGGACAAGCCTTGTTCAGGTTGGTGAAGTCAACGCATACCCTCCATTTCGTATCCTTTTTTGGAATGACCACAGTGTTCGACAGCCATTTGGGATAATGCACCTCTCATATAGTGTCAGCCTCTACCAACTTGTCAACCTCCTCGCTCACTGCTGCTCAGCGCTCTGGGGCGAGCTTCCTCTGCTTCTGCATCCCGGGTCTTGCTCTAAAGTCCAAGCCTAACTTGTGGCTGATAACTCCGGGGTCAACTTCCAGCATCTCTTGCAGAGTCCAAGCAAAAACGTCGGAGCTTTGATTGAGTAGGTGAACCAAACTACTTTGCTTGTCCTCAGTCATGGATGATCCGACCATCTAGTACTGCTCCTGATCCACTCCATCCACTAAGATTCTTTTCAACTCTTCCACGGCCTCTTCGGTTAGGTGGGAAAATTGATCTCCGACCTGCGATCGATCCAACTGTAGTTGCTATTTATGATCGACCTCCAAGCACATGCCTTCCGGGTTCGCCTTCTTTGCCTTTCATTTGATTGCTGTGACCAAGTAGCTCCTTGAAGCTATTTGATCCCCTTTGATCTCCATAATTCCCCTTGGCGTCGAGAAGCAGATCTTTTGGTGGTAAGTCGATGGTACTGCCTTTACACGATGAATCCAAGTTCAACCCATAATGGCATTGTAGGGAGATGGCACATCCACTACCAAGAACTCCACATTTAGGCGAACGGGACCAACACCGACCTGCACTATTACCAGGCCCTTCGGATGCACCGCCTGTCCATTGAACCCGAATAGGGGTAAGGTGGTCGGCCTTATGTCTGATTGCTTCAAGCCTAGCTTTTCAAACAGCTCGGCATATATAATCTCCGACGAGCTTCCTAGGTCCATCAGCATTCTCCTTACATCGTATTCCTGTACTCGTAGTGTCAGCACCAGAGCATCATTGTGAGGTTGGACCACATCCCGCAAGTCTTCGTCTAAGAATGAGATCTCTCCTTTGACTTCTCTCGACCTATTGGCAAAGCTTGGCTCGATGCCCATCTGATATACCTCCTTCAAATGTGCCGCCATCTTTCGCTGGGTCTTGACAGATTGTGTTGCTACCTGGGATGGATTTATCACCCCATGCACCACATCGATCACCCCGATCGAGGTTCTGTCCTCGTCCAGGTTCTTGCCTTCCTTCCAATTTGGCCCTCCCTGTCTTTTCCCAGCTCGTTCGTCTCCCACTTATTCCTTCGAATGTCCTTCTTTGACCAAATCTTCCAGATGTTGATTTAGCATCCATCAGTTTTCTGTTAGATGATCGTTCTTCCTATGGTAAGAACATCACAAGTTTGGATTCCGGTGTCTGGGGTCACTCGCCATCTTGGAAGGCCTCTTGAAGTATGGCTTGTCCTTGATTTGGGTTAGGATTTTGTAGATCGGATCTTTAAAGATTGTCAGTACCCTTTCATAGGCTGCTCTCGTGAGTTCGGTACGACCCACCCTCCTATCCGATCCTTCACCCATTTCTCTTCTCCTTTTCCTTCTGGATCCATCTTCCGTCGGGCGGCCTAGAACTGGACACTCTCAAATCTTCTTCCAGTTTTATAAATTCCTTAATCTGCTCCATCAGTTCTCCGTGCGTAGCAGGAGACCGCTTCGTTAGAGATTGACGAAGCTGGCTTTCCCTCGATAATCTGAGCTTAAAGGTCGCCACGGCTACCGACTCATTACTGCCTTCAACCTCATTATAGAGGTGCCAATAATGTGCACTGAACTCCTTGAGACTCTCCGAGCTCTACTTCCTGAGGGACAATAGTGCCCCAATGTCTTTGGGCTGCTTGGAATTTGTTATGAAACGTGTCACAAATGATCCAGCTAGTTCCCAAAAGCTGCAAACTGACCTTGGCTTCAGGCAGGAGAACCACTTCAAGGCCAAGTCTCCCAAACTAGAGGGGAAATCTTTGCACATTAGGGGCTCATTCACTATCCATAATGCCATGGAGTGCTGGAAATGCTGGACGTGGTAGGCAGGATCCGAAGTTCCATCATAGATCCTCAGCTTGGGAATGGTAAATCGCCCAGGTGGGTCCGCCTTTTCGATCTCCTCCGAAATGGAGATTCGAAGTTTTGGGCGTTCCTCAAGCACCTCGCCTTGGTCGGATCCTCCAGTGAGAGCTTTTGATCGGTTAGTGCTCTCTCTAGAAGGGTGTGCACGACTTCTTCGACCAGCGCTCATGTCTGCACTTTCTTTCCTCTAAGGTCTCTTTGAGATTCCCCATCTTTAGCACACCGATCTCGGCTTCATTGTCTCCTTCCTTCCTCTGGGGTTGACAACTCGAAGTTTTGCTCCCTCCATCGTCTTCTCTTACCCTTGTTCTGGTTTGTCAAGCTCTCAATTCTATCTGGCGGTTTCTGGGTCTTCGCTCAGACGTGCGCCCCCTGTGTTCCACCCTTCATGCTTCACGGGTGTCTCCTTGGACCTGGGAATTTCTTGGCAGGGCTGGCCCTGAGCAAGGGTTGTAAGTGCCCTTGCCCCGGGTCCATTTTTTAGGGGGGCCCAAAATCCCTTCTACCTTTTTTTTTTTTTTTTTCAATCATTTAATGTGGGCAGGGCTCATCCAATGGATTCCATCGTCATGGGCATCAATAGACCCATCATCAAATCACCTGAGAGTGCTTATTGCATCACTTATTTGAGCATCCATCAGTGGGGCCCACCAATGATATTTTATATTTAATGGCTGAAATTATGGGAGAATCTGGTCTAGCGTTGGGATGATTTGGGGCTTTTTTTTTTTACAAATAGATCATCAAGCCTTCAGCCCTTCACCCGTTCTTCTCATCTGTTAGTGGGGCCCACCAATGACTTTTTATTCCCCATATATGATGCTTAAATTGTGGTCTGAGTTTTCTTTCTTCTCTTTTTTTTTTCAAATAGTTATACTTGGGCATCATCAACCCATTGCCAATTTTTCACATCAGTGGGGCCCACCAATGATATTATCATATATGATGGCTGAAGAGGCCTAACTTTTACTCTTGCCCTGGGCCCTGAAAAATTCAGAACCGGCCCTGTCTCTTGGTCCTCTTTAGGTCGCCTCTAGTTCCAACAGCAAGCTGTCAATCTTCTCTTGTTGCCGTTTGACTCCCTCCGCCAAATCTCGCACATTTCTGCAGTCTAGTTCTAGTCGGGAGTACATTTCCTGCGATGGGACGTACTTAGCAGAGTCACGATTCTGTCCACGGTGCATCTCACCCTGCACCTTGGTCCCGGAGTGTGAGACCATTGTATGACTTGGACCTGTGTAGTGAACTTCTGACCGGATTGGTCCCTTATTTTCTATAAAGGTAGTTGTTCCGTTACTCTCTGTGCATGGGACATAGTTGAAGTCTGCTTCGTCAGAGTAGACGATCACAGGGTCTTTGCCTAACCGTTTACATCGATCTTTATGCGAGACATCCTCCACTCGAGATGGAGGTCGTCCTGTTTGGGGTGACGAATTTGGGTTTTGTTCTTGATTCGACATCCTCCTCAACTAGAAGAAGCGTTAGCGAGTCTTTTGTTTTGCTTCCTACAGACGGCGCCAATTATAAAGTCTATTTTTGCTTGGGCTGAAATGGATAGGTCAGCTCGACTTGTCGATGCGGTTTCAATCTTCCTTCTTCCCTCCCGCGCACTTTCCCTGGATGGGTCTCCTTTTACCAAAATGAACACAGTGAAGTCTCGATCGGATCGTCCGACCGAGGTCCCTCCGATGCTTAAGTCAGCGATGGATCTTGAGTCATTTTGTATGCCTACCTCGTCATCAGATCTTTTCTTCTTCTTATGCGAACTCCTCTTGGGTGCTCGCCCCCCTCCAAGCACACGTCCACACCCCCTCACCCCCATCTAGGTGTCATTATTTCTCCTTCCGCCAGCTGTCCCTAACCTCCTTCGAATCATTCATCTCTTTGGATTGGGCTGGCAGGTTGGGTTAGCCATGATCCAAACCCAGCCCAAGACGCTTTCAAATTTCCCCCCTACACCCATCAAACCAAATCCCATCCATGCCATTTCAAAAGAGAAGGATGATAACAAAATTATAACCCTTAGATTTCAGCAACTGCAACAACTTACTCTTTGTATTTATAAATAAAATTAAAAATGAAGGAAAGTTGACTATTCCAGAATCCCAACTCATTCATTTAACAAAACAAGATCCAAACTCATTCATTCAACAAAACATTTTTTTTTACAGCAAGAGAAAAACAAATGATACAAACAAGCTTGAAAAGAATGGGTACCAAAAAGATCTCTTCAATTCTCACGAGTAGGAGCAGCACTTTCAGATGCTGCTGCTGATGAAGAGTTCCCAACATCTTGTGATCCTGCCAAGGAAAACAGCCCATTGAAAGGCCATGGAACTGGAACCCAAAACCTTCTTCCATTTCCATTTTCTCCATTGAAACTGCCTCTCTCTTCACTCTCAACCCTGTTGTTACCATTCTCAGAGGTTACCTTGGATCCATCTGAAGGCAACTCAAACCGACAAACCGGGCATGTACTATGAAGCTCAAGCCAAGGCACAATGCACCCACTATGGAATTTGTGCTTGCAAGGCATCTCTTTTGCTTCTGATCCCATCTCAAAATCATCCAAACAAATGGAACATTGCAAGTTCTCCCCAACCTTTACACTAGGCATTGCTTCAACCACCTCTTTCTTTGCTGGGGCTGTCCCATATCGGCTCGGGTCGTTCTCTGATAAATGCTGCAGCAATAGGTCTAAGCCAGGTCTGAAGAAGAAGCCTCCCAAAGAGCCAGGAGGATTTCTCTGTGTCTCATTTGGATTAAAGGATCCCTGTAGGATTAAAGTGGGGTCGAAGGGATTGACGAAAATCACTCGCTCTCTATCACTTTCTGGAGGTGAGCGAGGGCCTTGAAGAAATTGGAGGATGGATGATGAGCTTCTCCTTCGAAGAACCGATGGTTCGGAGTCTTGTAACACCCCCTCCTGTTCTGGTTCTACTTGAGTTTCTTCCTCTTCTTGTCTTTGGATTCTTGGGCGCCTAGAAAGACCACCCATCATTCCAAGCAAGATGGGCGCCCAGAGAGAGAGGGCTCTATCTGATCCTAGAGAGCTGTCTTCGTCTCTCCTGCTATTCATTTCTTCCACAAATCCGCTCTGACAATATGGGCATTTTATCTCAGCTTCCATGACTGGATTCACCATTTGCGAGCAGATGTGACACCAGTACCTTGCAACCAGAGCTTCACCCATCTCCATCTTTCTCTCTCTGTCTCTGCACTTTCCACAGCCAAGAAGCAAGACACCCACCACAGAAAACAGCTAGTCAGAGACAAGAAAAGGGCAAATATAGCAACCTACTAAGGAGAAACTTCACAAGAAGATGTTCGCTTTATCTCTTGCCAGGAAATCAAGAACAAGAGAGCCGATTTTCACAATCCAACAGGCAGAAATAAACCACAAGGAAAGTATGTGTAGTTTTTTAGTTTGTTTGATAGCAAGAATTTGAAAATTTCTTGTCTTGACAATTTCAAGACACTCAAATTATTGTCAGAAACTCTCCCGTTGGAATTTCTCAAAAGCAATCTAAAAAGTTACTAGAAATTTGGAGTATTTCATTTCAAGTGCTATTTCAGCTATTTAGTTATATCAAATCTCGATGCTTTTCTAAAGTCTATCTGGAAAATGGAGAATTCAAAGAGGCCTGATAGGAATTTGGGATTCCATATATAGGGTGAATCCAGCTTGAAATTCCCCTTATCAAATGGACCACATCCTTACATTTAGGGCATGTTTGTTTGTGTTGAAATAAATAGGAATTAATGGTCAAATGAGCTCCGCGGAAGGATTATTAAAGAGGTGAAGTGTGAATAATATAAGGTGATTGGTGAATGATAAAAGGTAGCAATGTTGATGAGACCTTCAATTTCTTAGGATTTGAGTGAATATGGAGATGGCGGGTATTCATTTTTCATCTTCCCTTGGTTTACTTTTCATTAAAGGGGAGGTTATTTGATGAGATTTTTATATATTCACCTTGGATCTTAATTTTTAACCACTTACGGCTTGAATTCATATTCAGTTCCTATGTAATCAATATTTGTAACTAGATGGGTATCTCTTTTTTTTCATTCTTTCTTAAGTTTTTTAACTCTTCCTCCTCATCCACTGCATTTTATTTTCCTCTATCTGATAGGTCATATAAGTTTTGCTGCTATTCTTTTTCCTCTGTATGAGTACAGGCTTAGAAAAGAGATTTGATTTATCAATGAGGCACACCTATGTTCTGCTGCTTCTCTTTTTTCCAACATCGTCTTGTTGGCTGCCGTAATGAGAAAAAATAAATTTCTCAAACTGGTCACTAATCCTATTGCTATGAATCCATGAGGGCCCACTGACTAAATCCAAACCGCTCAGGTTTATTATCCCACCTTGTACAGACCACATACAAAGTTCCACTCCAACGGGATTGATGAAGCCCATTAGGTGTGTACCATAAGCAGGCCCCAAAGATGAATTAACGAATAGTGAAGTTTAGATTCAAACATGGAAGCTGGCGACATTTATAAGCAATAAAAGAGGATTTGACATAAAAATTGAGGAAATGAAGCTAAAGCAAGAAATGGGTTTTCTTGGACTTTGAAGGACATCAATGAAAATTTGTTACCTTAGAAGAGTTGGGTCAGCTTTGGTTGAATCTTTGGTCTTTAGGTGGAAGAAGATGAATTCGCAGGATACAATGACTAATGAGCCTCTCTCTCTTTCCTTCTGTTTCCCTCCCTCTCTCTTGATCCTTTTAAAACATTGGTTCTGTCTATTTTTCCCCCCTTCGAGCCATTGGTGGTGGGATTTCATATTCTCGCAAAATGAGGACAACCACCATCCTTCTTCTGATTTCTAAAAATAGCAAAAAAGTACAAGTATGAAATGGAGTCTTTTTTTTAACCCCCTACCTTTTTACCTTCTTTGTAAAAGCCCTTTAGATTTTGAGTAATCATTATTAAAACCATCTTCTGTGCAATGGGGTCCTTTTGAACCCCTAAGATTGCTGGTCAAACATTTTTTAGAGTAGTTTGGGCTCCCTCTTTGGAAATCACAGAAGGTCCCTCGCTGAGGACATTGTTGTGCCAATGGATGAGATTGTCAATGGTTGGTTTGAAACTGCTCGACTCCAAAGTTGGTAACTGAATTAATGTAGAGCTAATTTAAGATTGCGATCTCTAATTGGGCTAGGATAAATAAAGGTACCTTTCATGATTCTCTTAATGGATAAAATTGTTAGTACCTCAAGGGAAACTTTTTTTTTTTTTTAATCATCAATCCAACCTCCTACCCTTATTAACCCCCCATAAATTAGCACCAACCCTAATTTACAATGGTCTTAATTAATTATATTTTAAAAATATAATTTTAAAAACCATTAAACTTCGATACTCATAAATCAATGGTTGTGACTATTTGATGCCCACCTATGACTAACGGAGGGAGGCCGTTCCACACTCTTATCTCCCATGATCTGACAGGGCTTGATGCTAGGCCCAATTTCACTCTTATCAAACCTGTTATCATCTATGAGTAGTATGAAGTCTCTGCTCAAGAGAACATTACCCCCTATTATTAAGATAATCCCATTCTCCTCTATGATTCACATTGCCTTAGGTGGACACCACAGGCTAGAGCATACCTGAAACGTAACTCAACCCGTTGTCTCTTGAATTCATATTCGGGCATGGTAAATGGGTAGCTAGGACGTTATGGCCACAACTTCGGCTTGACCCGACCCGTTTTCTTCCTCAAAAATCTTAAAATGACAGAACCCTAAGCCCTTCTCACCATCTTCTTCTTCCTGCCACTCTGACCATTCATTTGTTATTTCTGCAGAAGCATGGGTTCGCCCAATTTCAAAGACCTCTTAATTAACTACATTTGATGGGTCAGGTCCAAGTGACCCAATCCATGTTGACCTAGGACCAAAACTCATAACCCAATAAGGTCCAGGCCCAACCCATGAGCCTGGTCACGTCAGCACAAAACACCCGGAAACCTCATCATCGCTTTAGAATTAGTAAACCCTTATCGCCATCTGTGCTACCCAGATGAGCGGAGAATATCTCAACTGCTCCAGCGCACGAAAGTAACTCGGAAGCCCCATCAAAGTAGTAATGTAGTTGCTGAAGAGTCATCCCCATCTGATAAGGGAAGACTATAAATCAAAGAGCACCACGGCACATAAAAAAAAACATTTATCCATGCTTGCACATTTCTTGTATTCTCCTAACCTGTAATCTCTACACATCGGAGAAGTAAAATCATCAGCAATCTCTGCCTTTCTGGAGTGGACGTAGGTCATATTGACCGAACCATTATAAATTCTCTCTCTCTTCTTTAATTTCCACATTAATCACTCATTACTTGACCGGTGTTGTCTGAAAACACTTTTTGGCATCATCAACATTCAATCCATATTCCGAATTTTTAGCTGTTATTCTGGAGATGGTAGTGATGATACCAAAAAAGTGTTTTCGGACACCACCGGTCAAGTAATGAGTGATTAATGTGGAAATTAAAGAAAAGAGAGAATTTATAGTGGTTCGGTCAATGTGACCTACGTCCACTCCAGAAGGGCAGAGATTACCGGTGATTTTACTTCTTCGATGTATAGAGATTACAGGTTAGGAGAATACAAGAGATGTGTAAACATGGATCGAAGTTTCTTTCCCCCCAAGTGTTGGTGGGGCTCTTTGATTTATAGTCTTCCCCTAACAGATGGGGACGACTCTTCCGCAACGGGCACTCTATTCTGGCGGAGTCATCGAACTGCCCTCGACAGACGAGGTAGGTAGGATCTTCTCCACAGGACTTGGTAGCATAAGTGGGGATAGGGGTTTACCAATTCTAACTTCCGGGTGTGCTGTGATGACGTGACCAGGCTCATGGGTTGGGCCTGGGCCTTATCGGATCATGAGTTTTGGTTCCAGGTCAATATGGATTGGGTCACTTGGACCTGACCCGTCATTTGCCCCCCAATGCCTCGCGCCAAAGGAAACTTTGAAAGTGAGGCATTTTGAATATCCAGGCTTTCTTTATTCCGAGAATTTGTAGCCTTCTTAGACATTGCATGTCTCTGTTTTCTTTCTGGGTTTCATAGAAGAGTTCTTTTTGCTCAGGGTTCTTTCCCTCTTTAAAAACCCTAGGTTATAAATAGGAAGTGCTTTCCCTCACTCTCCCTTGAAATTGTGTAGAGAATGCTTTGAGGTTGTTCGTTCTCTTCTTGTTCAAAAGTGAAAGAAGGCATTCTCTTTCGATGGAGCATCCGGACCAACAGGAGGTAGAAGATGGTGTTTGCGCTGGTGGGGATGGGTTGGCCACTGCTAGCCCTGCTGCTACCGGGGAAGATGGCTGACGGGGCGCCGCCTTGGGCGGCCCTGCTGCAGGCGCTGCTGCGACGGCGGACGATGGACGGGGCGCCCCCGGCAAGTGATGGACAGGGGCGCCCCCGCTGCTACGGCGAGGAGCTCGGCCCAGTGGGCTGCTGCAGGTGGACGAGGAGCGCTCAGCTGCTCCCATGGCGCTGCCGCGATGGGCGCGTGACGGACGAGGCTGGGGCGCCACCTTGGGCGCCCAACCTGTTGCTGCGATGGGCTCGGCGCAGGCCAAGGGCGAGGGGCAGGCTTCGGGCGAGGTGAGAAGGGCGCCGCGGCAGTGGGCGTCGCGATTGCAGTTAGGGGCGAGGGCGGCCTAGGTGGCGCTGCAGCAGTTGCGGGCGCAGGTGGCGCAGCAGCGGGCACGGTACGCTCTCGTCGCAAAAGGTATCGAGGAAAAGTGGTTGTCGACAACGACAGATCCAAGGTGAGCACTATTCTTAGTGTGTTCAACACTAAAAGTGACATTTTGAAGATGGCTTCTTCTTATCATATTCCTCCCACTGTGCTATGTCGCCAGGCTGAAACGGACGAGTCTGCTTGCGACGACTCCTCGGACGACATTGCCATTTATGAAGAGATGCTCGAAGCCGGGCTGAGGTTCCCCATGCCCTCCTCCATTTGCCCATTCTTCATTACTTTTCACTGACCCCGGGGAGGTTAGCGCCCAATGGCTAGAGAGTTCTGCTCGACTTTCTTGCATTATGGAGGAGGGTTCATCACGAGGATGCTTCTCCTATGGAGTTCCATGCCGCCTACAGCCTGATTGGGTCTCCGGCCCCTAACAGGGGAATGGTACTATCTTACCCCTAGGGGTGGCAAGTTGCTCACGGGTTTGCGTTCCAATTACCACAGTTGGGAATCTCGTTTCTTTTTTATTGGTGGAGAGTGGGCCTCTGAGATAGACCGGGCTTTGGTGCCCGTACGATGGGCTGAGGCAAAAAGATTCGGTACTTCACTGATTTCTCCTTCCTTTTTATGCATACACATGCTCATTCATTTTTTTTCCAGAGCCCCCAGTGCTCTCTTCGGATCAGGAGCGGAAACTGCAGGCTGTCGGGGCGCATCCTGACAAAGATTTGGGCGTCCTCCTCCCTAAAGAGAGTTGTAGGACTAGTGGACCCCCTCCGGATCCTTCTAACATTGGTAGGACTGGTGGACCCTCTCCGGGGATTTCTTCCAAAAGAAAAGGTACGTCACCCTTTTTCTTTATATTTTCCATAGCTAAGTAATACTTTTGCTTCTGCAGCAGTAGACAGAGAGGTGATTGGGGCTCGCCTTTCGAGTAAGAGTGCCCCTCCTTTCAAGGCGGCAAGGGTAGACAACACTTCAAGAGGGAACTCTCCACCAGTAACTTTCAGGGCGAGCTCTCTCGTATCCACCCCATCAGCGGGGGCACGGCCGTGTTCCCATGGGGCGGCCTCTCCCACAGTGTCGCCCCAGCCAGCGACCTCCTCCGTCACGATTGCTACTCCGGAGTATTCTTCTCTGGGTGTACCTTTTGCCCCTCGTTCGTGTCCTTCACGCTCGAGGGCTCCTGCAGGGGCACCAACTTGGGCTGGTCCTATGCTGGGCAATCCGGTGGTGATTCAGGAAAAGCTCGGCAGATTTGTATTTCCTCCTAAGGTTACGCAGATCAATGCTTTGGGCACCGAGAGGGTTATTGACACATTCCTAGAGGGTTTGGCTCAGGTAAAGGCTTATTGTTCCCTTTTCCCCAGACTTTCATTTTTTTATATATGTGTACTCTCATTTTCTTTGTCTCTTATTGCTTCAGGCTTCTACTGCGTCCGTCTGCTTGTTATCAAGGGCCCGACATAACAATCAGCTGAAATAGGACAATGAGAGTATGCAAAAAGAGCTCTCCATTGCTCAAGGGAAGATTGCTGCTCTTGAAGCCGCTAGAGGAGCTTCCGAGGCTGATCTTACGACGGCCCACGAGAGGGCAACCAGGTTTGAGACTGAGCTTTCAACAGCCAGCGAGAGGGCGACCAAGGCAGAGGCTGAGCTAGTGAAGGCCCGCGAGAGGGCTTCACTCAGTGAGGCTGAGCTTACACAGACCCGCGAGAGGGCGTTGCTCAAAGAGACAGAGATGAAGGCGGCACATGATAGAGCTTCTCAGGCTAAGAAGGAGTTAGCGAATGGTCTCGCTGATGCCTTTATTGATGGCTACGAGGAGCTCCGAGGGAAGATCTCTACTGCTTTTTCAGATATTGATTTCTCAGGCTTCGTGCCAACTGAGGCGCCTGATGATAGCATTGGCAGCTCTGACGAGGATGATGATGATGACGACGCTAGAGATGATGCCGAGGATGATGACGAGGATGAAGAGGACAGTTCTGAGAGTGATTAAGGGGCAGGGGGCTTTTGCTGTACTCTTTTGTTTTGTTTTTTTTTTAGAAAGGCAACTTACAGCCTAACTTTTGGTAATTGAATGAAAAACAAGGATCTTTTCTCACAAAATGTAGTGTTTTATTCCTCCATTTCTTACTGCTTGAACAATGTCAATTGAAAATAGAGAAAAATATTAACTTAAACTCCACACCCTCACTACTCTGGCTACTCTGGTTCTTTTAGAATTTTACTGATAGTACCTCTTCAAATGTTCCACGTTCCATGGATGGAGTAAGACTTTTCCTTCAGAGTTTCGGATTTTGTAGGTGCCTGGCCTTACTACTTCTATTATGAGGTATGGCCCTTCCCAGTTTGGTCCCATCTTTCCTTCGCGAGAGTCCTTTGTGGCTAGGATCACCTTTTTGAGGACTAGGTCTCCCGGTTGAAAGGAACGAGGCTTCACCCTCGAATTGTAGTACTTTGCCATGCGCCGTTTGTACTCTGCGTTACGGACCATAGCCATCTCCCTTGCCTCCTCTATCAAATCGAGGTTGACGCGGAGTCCTTCCGCGTTGGTGACGGGGTCACGGAGATGGACCCTTGAAGAGTGTACACCAAACTCGACAGGGATGACAGCCTCAGTCCCGAAAGCGAGAGAGAAAGGGGTTTCCCCAATGGGAGTTCTCGGCGTGGTTCAATAAGCCCATAACACTCCTGGGAGCTCGTCAACCCAAAGACCCTTCGCTCTTTCGAGCCTTGTCTTCGGGTTGCGAAGGACCGTTCTTACCATGACTTCTGACTGCCCATTTGCTTGTGGGTCTGCCGGACTGGAATGAGGCTGCTTTATATGGAGCTCAGAGCAGAAGGTGTTGAAGAGTTTGTTATCAAACTGCTTGGCATTATCGCTAACAATGGCGTGAGGTATCCCAAAGCGACAGACTAGGTTTTTCCAAACGAAGTCTTTTACCTTTGAGTCTGTTATTTTTGCTAAGGGTTCTGCCTCCGCCCATTTTGTGAAGTAGTCAATGGCGATGACTACAAACTTGCATTGTCCTCTGCTCAACAGAAGGGGGCCCAAGATATCAATGCCCCATTTGGAGAAAGGCCACGGGCTCAAAATTGAAGCCAGCTCCTCCGGTGGCTGCCTTGGCACAGTGGCGAAGCGTTGACACTTGTCGCATTTTTGGAAAATTCTTTGGCGTCCTTCACCATGGTAGGCCAAAAGAATCCTTGCCTTAGTGCTTTGTGGGCAAGGGAGCGTCCTCCAGAGTGATTCTCGCAGATTCCTTCATGAATTTTACGGAGGGCATAGTCAGCTTCCTCAGGTGAAAGGCAACGCAGTAGAGGTAAGCAGTAACCTTTCTTGTAGAGTATGTCTTGCAGGAGAGTGAACTTTGAAGCCCTTATCCTAAGTTTTTTCACCTCGAGGGGATCATCTGGCTCTGTACCTTCTTGGAGGTACGCCTTTATGGGGGTCATCCAGTTTGACTCGTCCGTTGTACAATTGATGTTTGTAGTATTTACATCTAACTTACTTGGCTCCAACTGGTGCCCAATGAATGTTGGTTCGGCAGATGAGGCATCCAACGATGAGGCAAGCCTGGCGAGGGTATCTGCTGCCATGGTTTCCCCTCGAGGGATATGATAGATCTGGAAGCATTGGAAACGCGGGATCAATCTTTTCACCATGCCAAGGTACTCCTGCATTCTTTCCTCTTTTGCTTCGAACTCCCCATTTACCTAATTGACCACCAGTTTTGAATCAATGTAAGCAACAAGGGACAAGGCGTCCATCTCTATCGCCAATCTAAGACCAGAGAGGAGGGCTTCATATTCTGCTTCATTGTTAGAGGCAATGAAGTGGAGTTTTACTGCGTACTTAATGGGTGTACCGTCAAGGCTGATTAGGATGAAGCCAGCTCCACTTCCTTCACTGGTTGCCGAGCCATCAACATATAGTCTCCAAAGCGGTTGTGGCGAGAGAATCTGATCACCTGGATGAGGCTGGACGCGCAGGGGGACTTTGGAGTTTGGTGAAGAGGTCCCATGGGCGCCTGAAAGAGCCTGGGCACCTAGGGGGCTTTGGGCGCCTGAGGAGGAGGTCCCCTGGGCACCCAGAAGAGGCTGGGCGCCCAAAGAGCTTTGGGCGCCGAGGCCTGAGGGGGAGGCCTCCTGGGCGCCAGGAACAGGTTGGGCGCCCAGGGGATCTTGTGCGTCCGGGGCTCGGCGTGTGGAAAAGGCTAGGAGCCTAGGGTGCCCCTCTAGATGTCTTCGGTAGGTGGCGGATCGACTTGTGCTTGTGCGCCGGAGTATGTAAATCCAGCTACAAAGTCGGTCAGGGCTTGTGCTTTGATGGCCGTTGGCTGGTATTGGACATCGAACTCGCCTAGTTCTATTACCCACTGGACGAGTCTCCCGGATACATCTGGCTTTCCTAGTATTCTTTTCAGAAGCTGATCAGTAACTACAACAATTGTATGGCTCTGAAAATAATGTCGCAGCCGCCTTGCGGTCGAGATGAGGGCGAACGCCAGTTTTTCCAACTCCGAGTATCTGGGCTCTGCCCCTCGGTATGCTCTGCTCACATAATAAATGGGCTTTTGCACTCCATCATGATTTCTGATGAGGACGGAACTGACTGCTGAGGGGGAAGCGGAGAGATACAAATATAACACCTCGCCGGGTGCAGCATGTGAAAGAAGAGGGGGAGTGGCCAAGTAGGCTTTAAGCTTCTGGAATGCCTCCTCAGCCTCGGGTCCCCACTCAAAAGTTTTCCTGAGGATTTTGAAGAAAGGCGAGCACTTGTCTGCAGACTTGGAAACAAATCTGTTATGTGCTGCAACCCTTCCATTGAGGCGCTGCAATTCTGTGAGAACCCGACCCCTAATCTCTTGGATTAGTGTTGTTTTATTTGTGGATTAGTTCTTTTAGTGGGATTAGTAGTTGTTGGGTTGAGTTTGTGAGCTAGAATGGTTTTTCTTCTAGTTTTGGGCTTTTGAGTGCTTTGGTAGCTTGTGGGGCCCTTTGGGGGTTCCCTTTTCGGCTTTGCTTTTCTTGTGAGATTTTCCCGATTTGTTTCGTATCCTGTTTTTGGCCCGTTGCATTCATCTTGAGGAATCCTACAACTTTCATGTTGATCTCGTATCCATTTGAGAACCCAAAAACCGATTTCTGGGCCTTGAGGGCAAAACAGTCTTTTCACACCAAATCTGTACCCAAAACTCGATATTTTCGAAATCCGTGAAACATACACTTTTTGGAAACTAGATATTTCGACGATCATTTCTTCCTTCTTCGTCGAATCCATCCGAGGTCCCGAATTAGATGATTTCAGCCACCTAAGTCCGTTAAGTTGTGGGACCCATTCTCACTTGCTTATAAAAGGGAACCCATCTCCTTCATTCACTTCATTCTCCATTTTCCAGCCCAAACCAGCAACCTAGGGTTTTCCCCTTTGTGCAACTTCTTCTTCTTCTTGCTTCTTCATCTCCAAGCCACTCCAAGAGATCATCACTCAAGAAATGGAGATCACCATTCTCTTCTCCACCTTGCAAGCTTTACATAGATGCCATTAGAAGAGAAATCCACCAACATTGAAACCCTCCTTGAGCTTGTTCTTCTCATTTGAAGGTCATCAAAGTAAGTGATTCGTCCCATCTTCTAGATTTGTAATCTTCTAGCCTTAGAGAAGCTCCACCTTGATTATTGAATGGTTTCATTGTCATTTCATTGTTTAACCCATTTTTGGGTTGTTTTGGGGGTTTTTGTAGAGATTGTGGATCTTGAGCTTGAGAGGTGATTAGGAGCTTGTTTTGCTTGATTAGAGTCAAAGGCAAGTGGATGAATGGATTGTTTTGATTATTAACATGTTTTGTGAGAAAAATCTTGTTTCATTAAGGGTTTTGGTGATTTTTGTAGTTGTCTTCACTATGATTATTATTGATTTCGTAATGTGCTTATTGATGAGTTATTTCCCTCTTGTTCATGCTTGGAAAATGTATGCATCATATTGTCAAGGTTTCAAATGGTTTCACATGAATGAGTTTTTTTCCCCACCTTGAGATTTGTTGTGAATGGAAAGAATGGAAAGAGAGGAATTGGAAATGAGGAGCTCTTTAGCTCATGTTATTGTCTTGGAAACATGCATTTAAACCATCTTGTTTATGGTTCTTTGTGGTTGATCATGTGTTGGAAGGAAAGGAAACAAAAAGGAAGGAAAAATCAGCTTTCCCGGACCTGCTGTACCCAGGTCCGATCGATCGGACCTACAGGCCGATCGATCGGACTGTCAGTAACTGTGAGCCTTTTTGGGCCGATCGATCGGCCGATCGATCGGACCCTGTACATTCTGGTACAGAAATTTCGACCGATCGATCGGCCGAAGGGCCTTCTATGAGTCCTAGAGGTATATACCTTAGTGTTAAGACCAATTGTACCCTAATCTAAGGTCTTTAAGACTAGGGAACAAAAAGAAAAGAATGGTGATGATCTAGACACTAATCCTTGGTTTTAGGTGGGACCCTTACCCTTTTTGGACTGTTTGGCCTATGAGTGAGGATGTCTTGAGCCGACACTCCTCCCGGTGGGTTTGGTGACATCGAAGTTAATCCATTTCAATCTTGAACGGGATGGAACGACGCGATATCTTCTTTATATCTAAACACAAGTCTATTTCCTTGGTTATCGCTAATTCTATTCCTTTCGAGGACTGAGTAGGTTGCTCGATGTTTCCGGATTAATGTCATGCCTAGGATGGACCGTTTATAATCTTGATTCTTGCTATTGTAACATCTAGTACTACCCATAAGCTCATTTTAAGTTTTGAAAGTAGTAAAAGTGCATAAGGAGCCCGGAATGTCTTCAAACTCAAGGAGTACCAAGTAATTGTTATAATCGACATACGGGACCCCTATTCACTTAAATAGATCTTGAAATTAATGCTTTTCCCGAAATTATTATAGTTCATTGTTTCACCTCTTTTCCCGAGATTTGCATTACATGACTTGTTTTCCCGAAAGCATTGGAGTTACTCTAGTAACAGTCATTTGTCCCGAAGTGCATTGCATCACATGATACGACAGTGTGCCCTTGAGCACCCCATTTTACCTGTTTATTTATTGTACTTGATTGACTTGTTTCCCGAAAGCATTGAAGTTACTTTAGTAACAGTTATTTATCCCGAGATGTATTCCCGATATGAAGTGACAGTGTGCCCTTGAGCACCCCCGTTTTACCCGCTTATTTACTGTACTTGATTTACTTGCATATGTCTCGATTGGTTTTGACCTATGAGTCGGCATCACTAAGCTTGGATACCTTGTCGGTTTGATCCACCGACTTGGAAATCCCTCTCCCGTCCCGCCAGCTGCAGTTTGGATCCCGATACCCGGTTATTGCCGTGGTCCCGTCCCGATACCCGGTTCGCTACCGTGGTCCCGTTCCCGTTCCCGTATATTTATTATTGTATATATGATTTACGTTGAGTCTCCTCACCTTGTGTGACTGAGACCAACGTCCCGCTCTTGTCACTTCGGTGATAGAGGACTTAGCTTCTTGTGATTGCCATCTTGCCAGTTCCCGATTCCTTGGACACCCGACATGGTTTATATTGCTTACTTGTTTTCAGTTAAATGATTCATTGCTTTTATGAAAGTTGTTATTTAGATAAGTGTTAATGCTCTCTATTGTAAATTCAGTCACTATTATATTGTTTTTATGTCCTTTGCACACGTACATGTTTTACAGGAATGCCGGTTGGGTAAATACCCGTGCTTTTACATATGTTTCAAACGATAAATGATTTTGCTAGATTTATATGATTACACGTGTTTTAAGGGAATACCCGAATTGTTAAATACCCGTGCCTTGTTTTAAAGGACATTTGGTTTGTCAGATATCTATATTTATACCTGTTTTTAAATGAACACCCGAATTGTTAAATACCCATGCTTTGAAATATGTTTGAAATGACACTTGTTTTGCCAGATCACTATGTTTATACCGGTCTCAAATGAATATCCGATTTGTTAAATATCCCTGCTTTGAGATATGTTTTAAATGAACACTAGTTTTGACAGATTGCTTTGGTTACACCGGTTTTAAATGAACACCCGGTTTGTTAAATATCCGCCTTTCCACATATGTTTCAAATGAACTTTGGTTTTGCCAGACTGCTATGGATACCTGATTTGTTGTATACTTGTGTTTTTACTTAAGTCTCAAATGAACGGTTGTTTTGTCAAACTACTATATTTATACATGTTTTAGACGAATACCCAATTGTCAAATATCTATGATTAGAGATGATGTAAATGAATACGTGTTTTATTAGATCTTCATGTTTTACCCATACTTGAAATGAATACAGGTTTTCCCCGAGATTCCCGACCTTGCACCCGTTTAATTATATGCAGCACTTGATCGATTAGCATGATTTATTATATGTTTTATTCCTTAGTATATTTGTGATCTTTTCATCCACCTGCCAGACCGTCGTGTCTGACCCACTACTTTTGGTACTCAGGTTCAGATTTCTTGCCCCGAGTTGAGTGTCTTGTTGGCTTTGGAGACATGCCTTGCAGGTTGTTTTGTCGGCTATGTCATGTAGACATTGAGCTTGACATCGGAGCTACGTCACATTTGGGTAGTGGTTTATAGCTTCTTGTTGTATGGCTTTTGTTAGCCTTTTTCTTGGGATTCTTAATTAATGTACATTGATAATTGTAACTTGAACATATTTGGGAATGTAATATCCTGTTACTGTCAGCTCTGTAATTTATTGTGATGGTTACTCCAGTCTGATATGATTCTTGAAATAATAGCTGGGCTAAAGGTTGAGTGCGACGCGGAATCCGATGGCCACGGACTTCGGGTCGCAACGCCATAAATGCTTCCGCAAAATATTCAGAATGTGTTGTCTTCACACACGCGGATCTTGGGAGAAGTAAAATATAATTTATTCTTAATCCCATCTCCCGCCTCCGAGGTTTCGGTTCGGGGGCGTGACAAATTCCTTGGTGGAAGTGGACGACCTCATGTCCAGTATAGCTTTGATTTTATTGGGGTTCGCCTCTATTCCCCTTTGGTTGACCATGAAGCCCAAGAATTTTCCCGACCCCACGCCGAGGGCGTACTTCTCAGGATTCAACTTCATGCGATAGAGCCTGAGAATATTGAAAGTTCCTTGGAGATGGTCGATGTGATCTGCAGCGGCGAGGCTCTTCACCAACATGTCGTCCACATAAACCTCCATGGTCCGCCCAATCTGTGAGTGAAACATTTTGTTCACTAGGCGTTGGTAGGTTGCACCTGCATTTTTCAGCCCGAAAGGCATGACCCTGTAGCAATAGGTCCCCTTCGAGGTGATGAACGACGTCTTCTCTTGATCTGGGGGATGCATGCTGATCTGGTTGTATCCAGAATAAGCATCCAAGAAGGAGAGCAGTTCATGTCCTGCTGTGGCGTCGATGAGGAGATCAATCCTTGGCAATGGGTAACAGTCCTTTGGACATGCCTTGTTAAAGGTCGGTGAAGTCGACGCATAGGCGCCACTTCCCATTCGCCTTCACTACCATCACGACATTTGAGAGCCATTCAGGGTATGCTACTTCCCTGATAGCCCCATTCTCTATTAGCTTCCCGACCTCCTTGTCCATTGCTTGGGCCCTTTCAGTGGAGGCGCCCCTTAGCTTTTGCCGGATAGGCTTGTAGCGAGGGTCGACATTGAGGTGGTGAGTGGCGACTTCGGGATCAATCCCTTCGAGATCCGCATGTGACCATGCGAAGATGTCCATGTTATTCCTCAGAAAGTTTGTCAAGTGACGGACCAGATCCTCAGAAAGAGAAGAACCAATGTATACTCTTCTATCAGGGAAGTCTTCATTTAAGACCACAGGGGTGAGTGCTTCAACTGGTTCTCCCCTCTCTATAGTGGCTTCATCTCTTGGGTCCAAGACTCCAACTTGCAACACCTCCTGCGTTTTCTTGGCTTTCATTGAGGAGACATAGCATTCTCTTGCTGCTACTTGGTCCGCCCTTACCTCCCCGATTCCATTCGGGGTTGGAAAGCGAAGGATGAGATGGTAGGTAGAGAGGACGACTCTTAATGCATTAAGAGTAGGCCGTCCCAGTATGATGTTATAGGCTGAGGGGCAGTCTATCACCAGGAAGTTGACCATTGTAGTGGAACTTCGAGGTGCCGCCCCGGCTGTGACTGGCAGAGTGATTGCCCCTAAGGGATACACCTTCTCTCCTGAAAAGCCGATGAGGGGGAATTTGACAGGTTGCAGCCTCTCCCGGCCCAGTTTCAGCTTATCATAAGCTTCTGCAAATAGGATATCTGCAGAGCTACCACTGTCCACCAAGATTATGTGTACTTGAAAATTGGCGACGGTCATTGTGAGCACCAGAGGGTCATCATGGGGGTGCTGGATCCCTTCTAAATCCTTATCTGAAAAGGATATGACTTCGTTAGTGCCAAGCTTAGGCACCTTGGACGGGCATGCCTCATCAGGATGCCTTGCCTTTCTAGCATGGGCCTTCATGGACGAGAGCGATTCTGCCAATCCTCCCGAGATGGTTCAGATTTCCCAGATCGGTTGCTGGTCCTCCAGATTGCGAGGTGGTGGTAATGCTTGCCCCCTACCCGCAACATACTAGCGCAGGTGGCCACGCTGAATGAGATCCTCAATCTGTCGCTTGAGGTCATAACAGTCATCAGTGTCATGGCCATGGTCGCAATGAAAGCGACAGAACTTGATCAGGTTCCGGCGGTTTGGAGGTGATTTCATCTTCCCAGGCCATTTTATGGCAGGGTCATCTTGTATCTGGAACAAGATGTGCTCAACAGTGGCATTGAGAGGAGTGAACACTTGTCTGTCTCTCTGCGGGGCAGGACCGAGTCGGTGCCTGATAGGTACCCTCTCAGTTCTACTTCGCTTGTTGCTTGTTTCCTTCTTTTCGTCTCTGTCCCGCTCCTTCCCCTTGTCCTCTGGTCTGGAGGACTCTCCTCGCCTGGCCCTCGTGATGTCTTCATCATTCATATACTTCTGGGCTTTTGCCGGCAGTTTCGGAAAGCTCTTCGGCGGGCGCTTCATCACTGAAAAAGGGAAGCTCGAAGAGCGAAGGCCTCCCAGGAAGGCTGTCATGGAGACCTTGTCGTCGGGCTCTTCAACCTGAAGTACTTCCTCATTAAAACGAGTGAGGTAGCTTCTGAGGCTCTCTTGTTTATCATGTTTTATGCTGAGCAGGTGTGTGGCAGGCTTCTAGTGGCGGCGCCCACCGATAAAGTGTGAGACAAAAGATTTGCTCAACTCTCCAAAGGTGGCTATGGATGCTTGGGGAAGATTGGCAAACCACTGCCAAGCGGAACCCTTCAATGTGGTTGGGAAAGCCCTGCACATTATTTCGTCCGGGATATTATGCAGTTGCATTTTAGTTTGGTAAGTCTCCAGATGGTCCAATGGATCCTTCGTTCCATCAAAGGTCTCCACGGATGGCATTTTGAACTTCCGAGGGAGTGGGTAGTTCACCACGTCAGGCTTGAACGGTGTATCTGTTCGCCCGACCAGATAATCTACCGTCTCCGGTGCCTGCGCCCTTATGGCGTTGAAGACATCGCCCAGTTGATTCTGCATTTCTTTAATCTTTTCCTCCCAGCAATTGCTGGGTTCCCTGGACGGACCAGGGAAATAACTCCCATCTTCCATACTGTGATTTTCACTCCCCCCCCCCTCTTGTAAATGAGGATCCTCATCGTTACAAGCAGAGGGAGGAGGTGGAAGTTCGCCGCGATTCGCCCCTCCTGGAGGTCCTCCAAATGGGGCTCCACCCGGGGGTGGAGGCGCCTCGTGATGGATGCGGCCTTGAGGGTCGACTAGGAGTACTCCGTGTGGGGCAAACCGGGGTACTCCAGCAGAGGCGCCCTGGGCGCCATGGGGATGGGCGCCCAGGTGTACTCCTCGGCCCTGGGCGCCATGGGGATGGGCGCCCAGGTGTACTCCTCGGCCCTGGGCGACATGGGGATGGGCGCCCAGGTGAGGATGAGGATGGGCGCCTTGGTTTGCTCCTCGGCCCTGGGCACCGTGGGGACGGGCGCCCAAGTGAGGTACTCCCCTGCGCGGAGCAGTCGGATGCTCCGGGCATGGTACTTCCACTTTCCTGCGGTGTTGTACCAAATTGTGGTCCTCCTTGCCCTGCGAGCATGAGTTGCAGTATCTGCTGGTTTTGGGTCACCAGCTGCTGCATCGTTTCCAGCATCTGTTGAGGAGAGGGAGCAGGGGTATTCGGTGCGGGATTAGTCGGTATAGGATTACCCTCGCCCTCCTACGAGGGATTGCCATCTTGTTGTCTCGTTGATCTTGTGGTGATCACCATAATTTCGAAAAAGGAAATTTTCTTCGAATTCCCACAGACGGCGCCAAACTGATGATGCCAAAAAAGTGTTTTTGGACACCACCGGTCAAGTAATGAGTGATTAATGTGGAAATTAAAGAAGAGAGAGGGAGAGATTTTATAGTGGTTCGGTCAATGTGACCTACGTCCACTCCAGAAGGGCAGAGATTGCTGGTGATTTTACTTCTCCGATGTGTAGAGATTACAGGTTAGGAGAATACAAGAGATGTGTAAACATGGATCGAAGTTTCTTGCCCCCCAAGTGTTGGTGGGGCTCTTTGATTTATAGTCTTCCCCTAACAGATGGGGACGACTCTTCCGCAACGGGCACTCTATTCTGGCGGAGTCATCGAACTGCCCTCGACAGACGAGGCAGGTAGGATCTTCTCCGCAGGACTTGGTAGCATAAGTGGGGATAGGGGTTTACCAATTCTAACTTCCGGGTGTGCTGTGATGACGTGACCAGGCTCATGGGTTGGGCCTGGGCCTTATCGGATCATGAGTTTTGGTTCCAAGTCAATATGGATTGGGTCACTTGGACCTGACTCGTCAGGTAGGATTAAGGTGAGTCCCAGATTCTTGTTTTTTGTTTCTTGTTTGTTAATGTGGTCAAGCATACAAAGGTGATTTGAGATTGTAGTCACAAGAGAATTGAACTTTCAACTATCTTTTCTTACTTGCAAATAGTTCATGTGGTTTTGTTTCTTTTTTAATATGTTGCAAGTGAAATTCTTTTGCTAAAGAAAAGCTTTGATTTTTCAGTATGGATGAGTAAAATATCTAAACGGGTTGTTTATTCTTCCAGATTTGGGATACATTGAGGGGTCATCTGCAAACTGATTTTGCAGACATTACATTGACTGATGACACAGGTTTATCTACCAAGTCTGAAACTGGGCATCTTTCACTTGATTACAGATGCATGAAGTGGATGCCTTTAGAGCATAAGGTTAATAATATTCCTTACAAATTAGAATATTGGCGATATCATTTCTTCTACATTATAACTGTAATTTTTGTTGTGGACTGTGGACCCGACATTTTTTGAATTGCAGAAGAAAAGAAATCTAAGGTATTCATTATTGGTGCTGGGGGAATGGTGGTGGTGATGTTTTGGCACTAGATGTTGTAACTGGTCAGTTGAGGTGGAGAGTCTGTGACTGTCATCCTGGGTGCTAATGTTGTTCTGTGCGGCTGTGAATTCCTTATAAAAAGTCATATTTTTCTATTTGGTGCAACAATTTCTTGAAGAAAAATAACAAAACATTAATATAATTTGTTCAACATCAAATAATAATTCATTTACAAAAGTAAAAAAATAGAAAGATGTAGGGTTTTTTTTGAAATGGAAAAGAGTGAGGAAATGAGATTACATAAGAGGGAGAAGTTTTTCGAGGAAATCCATTTCCCATACCTATCACAGAAAATTCATTTCCAGCAATAGCATGGAAATTGCTAACGAGGCATGACAGTGTTTTCATGGAATTGTTCTGCACCAAACGCACGAAAAATGGATTTGTAAAAAAAAAATCACTTTTCTGTGAAAAAGTGTTACACTAACATGCCCTAAAATTGCTGGTCAAACTTTTTTTAGACTAGTTTTGGTTCCCACTTTGGAAAACACAAAAAGCGCCCTCGTTGAGAACATTGTGGTGCTGAATGATAAGGTTGTCAATGGTCCAAGTTTGGATTGAATATGCTTGAGTCTAAAGTTGGTAACTGAAAATATAGCCAGTCTAATGCAAGGTGTATAGCTAATTTAGGATTGCGATCTCTAATTGGGCTAGGATAAATAAAGGTACCTTTCATGATTCTTGTTTAATGGATAAAAATTTGAATACCTCATGAGAAACCTTTTTTTTTAATAATCAATCCAACATCCTACCCTTATTAACCCCCCATAATTTAGCACCAACCCTAATTTACAATGGTCTTAATTATATTTTGAAAATATATTTTTAGAAACCATTAAACTTCGATACTCATAAATCAATGGTTGTGACTATTTGATACCCACCTATGACTAATGGAGGGAGGCCATTTCACACTCTTATCTCACATGATCCGACATGGCTTGATGCTAGGCCCGATTTCACTCTTAAGGCCCCATTTCACTCTTATTAAACCTTTTATCATCTATGAGTAGTATGAAGTCTGCTCAAGAGAACATTACCCCATATTATTAAGATAATCCCATTATCCTTTGTGATTCACATTCCTTAGGTGGACCCCACAGGCTAGAGCATACCCGAAACTCAACTCAGCCCGATGTCTCTTGAATTCATATTTGGGCATGGTAAATGGGTAGATAGGACGTATGGCCCCAACTTCAACCCAACCCATGTTCTTCCTAAAATATCTTAAAATGACAAAACCAAAATCCCCTCTCACCATCTTCTTCTTTTTCCTGTTACCCACTTTGAGGATTCATTTGTTCATTCTGTAAAAGCATGGGTTCACCCAATATCAAAGACCTCTGGACTTCATTCTGTCCTTCCTCTGACTTTTTACTGTTTCTTCTGGAGATGGTAGGATTAAGGTGAGTCGTAGATTCTTTCTTTGCTTTTCTTGTTTGTTAATGTGGTCAAGCATACAAAGGTGATTTGAGATTGTTGTCACCGGAGAATTGAACTTGAACTATCTTTTGTTACTTGCAAATAGTTCATGTGGTTATGTTTCTTCTTTTAATATGTAGCAAGTGAAATTCTTCTGCTGAAGAAAAGCTTTGATTTTTCAGTATGGATGAGTAAAATATCTAAATGGGTTATTTATTTTTCCAGATTTGGGATACATTGAAGGGTCATCTGCAGACTGATTTTGCAGACATTACATTGACTGATGACATAGGTTTATCTACCGAGTCTGAAACTGGGCATCTTTCGCTTGATTACAGATGCATGAAGTGGATGCCTTTAGAGCATAAGGTTAATAATATTCCTTACAAATTAGAATATTGGCGATATCATTTCTTCTGCATTATAACTGTAATTTTTGTTATGGACTGTGGACCCGACTTTTTATTTATTGCAGAAGAAAATAAATCTGGGGTAGTCATCTCAACCACATTGATAGTATCCCTGTCAGTGGCAATTTTATTGAGGAAGAAGGCCCAATCAGAGAGGAAGCAATCTCTTACTTCTCTCAGTTCTTCCATTTTGCTCCTTCCACCCCTAGGGAATCCTTCTTTAATGTAGCAGGGCCTTCAGTCCCGAATGATCAAAATCAGCTGCTAACTGCCATCTCCTCTGCTGAAGAAGTCAAAAGGGCAGTGTTTAGCCTGAAGAAGAGTAGCTCCCCCGGTCCTGATGGCTTCGCAAGGGTTTTCTTTACCAAATTTTGGCATATAGTTAGCTCAGATGTCGTTAAGGCAATAGCTCATTTATTCTCTTTTGAAAGACTACGAGGGCTTCCAACGCTTTCTTCCTTACCCTGATTCCTAAAATTCAAGGCCTAAAGTCTTTCTCTAACTTCCGCCCAATTAGTCTCCTTAACTTCTCATACAAAGTTATCTAAAAACTCCTCGCTTTCAGGCTAGCAGGCATTCTCCCCCTCCTCATCTCCAAGCACCAATCTGCTTTTGTTAAAGGCGGAACTATCCACCACCATGTGGCGCTTGCCCATGAGCTCTTTCAACAGCTCAAGTCCAAATCTAGAGTAGGCTCGGTTGGTTTAAAGCTTGACATATCTAAGGCTTTTGACGAGCTCTAGTGGAATTCCCTCTTCAGTGCTTTGGAATTCTTTCAATTCTCCCCTAAGTGGATTCGTCTAATGAAGGAGTTGGTCTGTAGCAGCAAAGGCTCTGTGTTGATTAACAAAAGTCCTTGTGGTTTTTTTAGTTCTTACTGTGGGCTTCGTCAGGGAGATCCTTTATACCCTTACCTCTTTGTTCTGGCGGAGGAAATCCTAAGTATCAATTTGGATAGGCTAAGACAAGAAGGTGATATCTTCCCAATCTCTGCTTCTAGATCCTCTCCTTGCCACCTTCTGTACGCAGATGATATTCTGATATTCTTAAAAGCCAACAAGGCTAGTATGCAGAGGCTTTAAGGTCTTCTCAGACTCTATCAGAACTCTTTTGGCCAGAGCTTCAACCTGTAAAAAAGCCAGCTGTTCTTGGGGAATTGCAATGTCAGAAGATCTTCCATGGTTATAGGCCTGCTTGAGATCAACAAAGCCTCTCTTCCCTCAGTCTACCTAAGGATCCCTCTGTTTTTTGGCAGTGCGCGTCACCCTTATTTTAATAAGGTCCTGGACTCCATTAAGCAGAGCCTTGTAGGTTGGAAAACTAAGCTTTTCTCCTTTGCTAGAAGACTGACTCTTGTTAGGCACGTCCTATCTTCTATCCCTCTGTATATTTCTCTTGTTCTTCCTCTCCCTATGAAGACCTGTCTTTTCATTGAGAGGTTGATGTGGAATTTTTTGTGGTCTTCCAATCCGAAAAGACTGAAGTCCAATCTTGTAAGATGGGAGGTAGTCTGTTTACCAAGATCAGAGGGAGGTCTGGGTTTGCGCAGAGTGAAGGAGTTCAAAGCAGCATGTCTTTTAAGATTGGTTGGTCAGTCTCCACTTCCAACTCTCTATGGGCCATTTGGTTTAGAGATAGATATCTAAGAGCGAGATCAATTACGCAGCTGAATTTGCATAGGGGTGGTTCCTACATCTGTAAGAGTTTAAGATCCTTCTCCTCCATTATCCAAAGGAAATCTAGATGGGTGATTGGGAATGGGTAGTCTATTTTCTTATGGTTTGACAGATGGATAGATCATGTCCCAATAGCTGACAGGTTTCCTAGTTTGCATTTCTCAAAGCACAACTTGGTGGCTGACATCATAGTGAGAGAATTCTTGGTGTATCCCTAACCACCTCCCTATCCAGCTGAAGGTCTTCCTAGAGCTATCCACCTCCTCAATCTCCATTGGCAGCAGCTCTGTGGAGGACCAGCTGCGATGGCAAGACAGTTCTTCAAGAGATCTCTCTATCAAAGATGCTTGGAACCTGCTGCGCACCAGGGACAATGAATCGCTTTGGTCTAGGCTAATTTGGAACAAAATGATCAACCCAAGGCTGGCTTGCTTCAATTGGAGGTTAATGCTTAGGAAAAATCCTACAGAGCAATGGGCGAAACAGAAGGGGTGGTCTTTGGCTTCCAGATGTTCTAATTACTGTTTGGAAGAGGAATCTGATGTGCACCTCCTTTTCTCCTGCGATCTAGCTACTCAGTTATGGACTTGGACTCTTTTTTCTTCTGGTTCTCACCCCCCCCCCCCCCCCGCCTCTTTCTCTTTGCCACTACGATCTGGAACCTTCTTTCCTGAGGCAAAGATGTATTAGGAAGGAAAAGTGCAGCAGCTATATTCTTCCAAGTTATCTCCGTTCTTTGGTGCCTCCGGAATGACGCCAAGTACAATTCTAGGAAGCCCTCTCTAGAGAGAGCTAAGTCTATCATCAGGGATCATCTGCAAGGAAAGGCCTTCACTGGGTTGAATTGATCTATGCCTAGGTTCTTATTTCTTTTTTCCTTTCCCTACAAAGTTATTTTTTAGTTTCTTTGTTCTCCCCTTGTAGTTTGTGTTGGAAGTAGGTGGGCCTCGTGGATAGATTTTCAAAACTTTTGACCCACTTGACTCAGGGATCAACTATCCATAAAGCTACAAAACTCAATTCAGGATGCAATCCCACAATCTCATCAATCATGTACAGCAATATAACCAAACTAGAAAATAGAAATCAACAACTACATGCAACAAAATAATCTACAGCAAGTAGAGAAGTAGATTATAACTTTGGAGCCCGGTAGTTTTCTAATGGAGGAGAAGATAATTAACTTGATCAAGAACTTTTCTTGAAACAATTAGAGATCTCCAAGACCTTGTTGTCTTCCACGCTATGACCCTCTATCAGATCTCTCTTCTCAAGAAGACGGGTGGAATCTCCAAGAGAAAATCCAACTAGAAACTCCAAGGAACTAGAAGAGAAAGAGGAAGAGGAGAGATGTGCAACTTTTGCACAAAGGCTGTTTTGGGCATAGATAAAGGTGTTAGACGTCCAAGGGTGTTTCTCCCTTATTTATAGCCCTCAAATCTCCTATTAAGACTCTCTTACTAATTGCATCAGAAGTCACACTTCCACACAAATTAGTAGCTTACTATTACTACTATTAGAAGTCTCACTTCAAATAGAAATAGTAATTTTTTAATTCCTTCATTTTAGAGTTCAAGTAAGATTGGTAACTTTCTAATATCTTGGGCTAGCGTGGGGACCGCTAGGGATTCCTTAGAAAGCTGGCTCCAACTGGGACTCGCGGCCCCCACATCTCATGTGCAATCCGGGCCCACAACTAATTACAAATAACACCACTATATATATAAATGCAATTGCACTCCAGTCTTAGGAATAAATTACAATGAAGACCCTAAACTTCCCAATTACCATAAGTATGCCCCTCTATCATTATCCATGGATCAATTGGAATAAGTTCGTCCCATCCAATCTTAGATCTACATCTTATTTTCCTTGAGCCCCAATTAATCACAGTGATCATCAGTACCATCCAATTAACTCTTAATCGAGATGGGTGCGCACTTACTAATGATAAATCCATTAATTGGCACAAGGGGATAATATAAATAGATTCCATCTTGATCATTGGATGTTCCCACAGTCCTACTACCACGTACCCAAGACACCGAGGTGTGTCGGATGTGAATTTTGATCCCCCCGGGGAGGGAAATCGCCATTCATCTATATGTGCTATTTAAATTTTACATCTAAAATGAGGATTCCGACTACCCTCAAAATTGACGGATCACAAGCGCCAGCTACGGTAACGGCCGTAACACCGTTCTTCGACAAAAGCCAAAGAAAAATGGGAGAAAGTAAATGGGTGGGTTCTTCTCTCGTCTAATGTACTACCGGCAACACACGACGGTTTTCCTGTCACATTAATTTGGGTCTCCTTGGGTTTCTTTCATATTGGGTCAATTCAGGGTTATGAGTAAAAGTCCAAATAAAGGTTAATCCTCACGCAGCAAAATCATGGTGTGTCCAAGTAAAACAAAATAATTAAAATAAAGAAAATAAAAGGGGGGAGGTGCCAAATATTTAAGAAGATGATCGGCCCCGTTCCCGGGTACCCCCTTCTAATCCCTTGGCAAAATAGGGTTTAAAGGCTGACTTTTCAAATCAAAATGATGATGCAAATGAGACTTTGATTTGTGATTTATGTGTTTTTCGTGTGCGATACACGAGTGATAAAAGTGAAAGGCCGATGGGCCCTAATTGATTGAAGGTGGCCGATGGGCTGGTGTTTGTTTTAGAGGGGCCGATGGGCCGTGATTAATTTAGAGGTGGCCGATGGGCCGAAATAAAAATATGCAAAGTGTGTGAAATCACTCATCTCATCTTATTATTCTCATTTATTCAATTTTAGAAATCATTTCTTTATTCCCTTTTATCATTAAGTTCGAATAAATATCTGGCACCTGAGGTGGAGGAAGAAATCAAAGGAAAAATCTTTTTGGGTTTATTTTGTTGGTTTTATAGTTTTTTATGGATTTTTAATATTGGGCTAAAAGGGCTTAACTAGGGAATTTTTACTTGGACTTACGTGATTAGTACTTTATTACTAATCATCGGATTAATCCTAACCTAAGGTCCTAGACTGCCCACATCAGCTCTCCTGGTCCCTTAACGGGGCCCCAGAGAGAGTGGGACTTAACTTATTAGAGTGAAAGAAAATAAAAGTAGTCTAACCTGACTAGGGGGAAACCTAGAGTTGTGTCTGGGGTCTGACCTAATCAGTCTAAACTATTACTTAATTTCTAACTTTATTATCTTTAGATTTTTAATATCTTTTACTTTGTTTATGGACTTTTGGGTTTTTATTTTTTTTTATAGTTTTATTGATAAATCCTAAAATCTCCTAAACTATTTTTTTTCAATCCTGATGAAAGGGGAAGAGGAGAGAGGGGGATAAATTACTAATTTTTTTTTATTAAAATCAACCTAACTAACTTAGAATTTTCTAAATAAATTCCCTAATCCTAATGAAAGGGGAGGAGGAAAAGGAGGTTTATCATACCTAACTTAATTGTTCTAATTAATCTAACTAATGTCTAGGATTTTATTTTTTATTCTCTTGATTTTTATTTTTGGTTTTTTTTTATGAATAATGCAATTCTAATTTTTATAAAGAAAATAAGATGAACAGATAAGTAAAAGGAGTCCTAATTTTCATAGAATAAAGTATAAATGTGCAAAAATGAAGGAAATGCAGCTACTTATATGATGCATGGTCATGTTTGAATGCATGGGCAGGTCTAAACAAGGTAGGAATAAATTGAAATAAATAATGAATATGAGAGCTTACCTAGATCTGTGGCCTGCCTAAACAAATTAGAAATAAATTGAAACAAACATACAAAATAAAATATTTGCCTAAATGCATGGCATGTTAGGTGCATGGACAGATTTGATGCTGGCTGGGAATAATTTAAAATAAACAATAAAACTAAAAATTTACTAGGTGCATGGGCTTGATAGGCATAGCGATCTGGGCCTGATGGGTTATGGGCCTTTTCCCTGTAGTTCGGCTTTGGTCAAGTGAATGGGCTAGTTTAGGTGGGCGTGGAGACGTGGGTGCGTGTTTGTGCAGTGAGTGTAGGAGTGAAGGAGGAAGAATAGAGAAGAGGAGGGAAGAAACAGAGAGAGAACAGGTAGAGAGAGAGAGGGTGCGGGCTGAGAGAGAAAGGAGGGAGTGAGGGTGAAAGAGAGAGATAGAGTAGCAGAGAGAGAGATGGGTGCGCAGGTGAGGAGAAAGAGAGAGAAGAAACAGGAAGAGAGCAGGGAAGGTGAGGTGAGGAGAAGAAAAGAAAGAAGAGGAAAAAGGAAGATAAGGAAGAAGCGGAAAGGAAAAGAAAGGGAAAGAAAACAGTGAAGGGGTGTGTGTACTGGTGAGTGGGGGGAAAGAGAAGGGAAGAGAGGAGAGAGAAGGAAGAAGACGAGGCAGTGTGTGCGCAGGGGGAAGAGATGCAAGGAGGAAGAAAGTGGGGAGAAAGAGAGAGAGGAGAAGGAAACGGACAGAGAGAAGAGAGGGCAGAGAGGGTGAGGAATGAGAACGAGAGAGAGATGGGGAGCGAGAGAGATGAGAGCAGAGAGGAGAAGGAGAGAAGAGAAGAGAGGGGAGAGGGAGGAAGAAGGTGGAGAGAGAGAGTGTGGGCTGAGAAAGAGGAGAGGTAGAAAGAGAGAGAGAACTGGCGAGAGAGAGGGGGAGAGTGCAGGCTGACAAAGAGTGGGGCGGAGAGCGCAAAGAGAGAGAGAAGAGGAAGAGAAAGAAGGAAAGAGAGTTGCAGCGAGGGGAGAGAAGAGATGGAGAGAGAGACAGAGATGAATGGAGAGCGCAGAGAGAGAAAAGGGGAGAACAGAGGAAGAGAGGAGGGGGCGCGAGAGAGAGAGGGAGATGGAAGAAGGAGACGGAGAGAGAGAGAGAGAAGACAGAGAGATAGAGAGCGAGAGATGGGTGCGCAGGTGGAGAAAGAGGAAGGAAAGAAAGGAAAGAGAGTGCTGTGTATGCAGAGTGCGGGAGGAAGGAGAGAGTCTACCTGGTCAAGGAGGCGTCCGGAGGAGTGTTGAAATAATGCAGAAATAGGTTCTACATAATGGGTCATATCTGTTGTATAGATTTGTCTAATGGGTTCAGTCAGTTCTGTTATTGAGTTCCTAGTTATAAGTTTAGTTTGTTATGTACATGTCTTACACTTCTCTAGTGTTGAGAAAGTGGTTACTGTAATGGGTTATCCTTTACTGGGTCAAACTCTTAGTGGGTGAGTTGTTGCTATTTGTTAGGAAGTGGGTAGTTATCTCTGTGTATTTAAACTGCTGCAGAATCTTAATGAGATATATCAGTTGAGTTCAGATTTTCCTATCTTGATCTCCATCACAGTTTGTTTACTCTCAATCTAACCGTTGTAGAGTATAGTTATTTGTGCTTCCTTGTTTCTTGTTGGCTATACAACAGGTTCTGCAGAGCACTCTGTTTCAGTGCTTTATTTTGTGAAGGGCTTGTCACATTTACAAAGTGGTATCAGAGACAGGTTTAGCTGGGTGCTAGCTAATGGCAAACAACAGTATGGCCGTTGGGCCATCGCAGCAACCAATAATCCCATTCTTTCAAGGGAGTGGGTATGACATTTGGAGCACAAAGATGAAGACCATGTTTGTATCACAAGATCTGTGGGACTTGGTGGAGAAAGGCTATGAAGATGGAGCATTTTCAGATGTGAAGAAGAAGGATGCTAAGGCACTGTACTTCATCCAGCAAACAGTCGATGAGTCAAACTTTCGTCGAATTGGAACAGCCACAAAATCCAAAGCAGCTTGGGATACATTGGAGAAAGTTTACAAAGGCAGTGATAAGGTATTGACTATCAAACTCCAAACTCTACGTAGAAAATTTGAGAGTTTGTTTATGAAAGATAGTGAATCTATGCATGATTACACCTCTAATGTGCAAGATATAGTCAATCAAATTAGAAAATATGGGGATGATTTGCCTGAACAAAGAGTTGTTGAGAAAATCTTGCATAGTTTGCCTGTGAAATTAGATCATGTTGTGGCTGCAATAGAAGAATCTAAAGACTTAACCACACTCATTGTGGATGAATTGTCTGGATCTCTCCAATCTCATGAGGAGCGATTAAAAAGGCACCATGAAAACCCTGTTGAAAGTGCTTTCCATACTAAGCTGAATTTGTCAAAAGAAAAGGATGGCAGTACAGGTGATTCTAGCAACAGAAATTCAGCAAGTAGAGGACATGGTGGACGCTACTATAAAGGAAAAAGAGGTGGAGGACGCTCAGGAGGCAGCCATCAACAGTATAATGAAGGTGAAAATCAAAACCGAAGGATTCAATGTTATTACTGTAAGAAGTTTGGTCATATAGAAAGATTTTGTAGACTTAAAGAAAAACATGCTAAGTTTGCTGAAGAACAAGATACAGAAAAGGAGAAAGCTAAAAATGAAAACTTGTTTTTGGCATGTTTTTCTGCTAAAGAATGTGGTCCAACTGATTGGTTTGTGGATAGTGGGTGTAGTAATCACATGACAGGTAACTTGGAGGCTTTCATCAGTTTAGATAAGTCTGTGACTAGCAAGGTGAAGATGGGAGATGGAAATATTCGTGAAGCACAAGGCAGAGGCACTGTGAAGGTAAACTCATGTGGCTTTGATTCCATTAAAAATGTATTGTATGTGCCAGACTTGGATTCAAATCTGTTGAGTGTGGGACAATTTTTGTTAGATGGCTATTCTCTTGTTTTTCAAGATTTGAAATGTTGTGTGTTCCAAGATAAGACTAAGAAAGTTCTGTTGGCTGAAATTCCTATGACAAAAAGCAAAATTTTTCCTCTTAGTCTTGGCAGTGACAAGCATGCATTAAATGCATCATTGATAAATGATAATTGGCTTTGGCATAATCGATATGGCCATTTGAAATTTAGAAGCCTGGAATTTTTGTTTCAAAGGGACATGGTGCATGGTTTGCCTCCAATTCAGAATGCTAGTGAAATTTGTGAAAGTTGTGCATTTGGAAAACAACACCGGGATGTTTTTCCAAAAGGAAAGGCTTGGAGAGCCTCAAGCCCACTTGAGTTGGTACACGCTGATGTGTGTGGGCCTATGCAGACACCATCACTAAACAACAGTAAGTATTTTGTGGTCTTTGTGGATGACTACAGCAGAATGACATGGGTGTCTTTTGCCAAAGAAAAATCTGATGCATTGCCTCTCTTTAAAAAATTCAAAAATTATGCTGAAAAACAGAGTGATTTTTTCTTAAAAACCTTAAGGACAGATCGTGGTGGAGAATTTATTTCTAAGGAGTTTGATCTCTTTTGTGAAGAATTTGGTTTGCGTAGACAGTTGACAGCTAGGTACACGCCACAACAAAACGGTGTAGCGGAGCGGAAAAATAGAAGTCTTGTTGAGATGGCCAAATGCATGCTCAAGGCTAAGCATCTTCCAAATTCACTTTGGGTTGAAGCAATACATACGGCTGCTTACATTCTCAATCGAAGTCCCACCACTGCATTGCCCTACAAGACTCCTTTTGAAAGTTGGTATGGTCAAAAGCCTAAGGTAACACATTTTAAAGTTTTTGGGTGTGTTGCTTATGTGCATGTTCCTTCACAAAAGAGGCAAAAGCTAGATGATAATGCTGTTAAATGCATAGTTGTGGGCTATAGTCTTGAAACAAAAGGTTACCGATTTTATGATCCTCTCACAAAAACTCTCATTGTTAGTCGTGATGTAAAGTTTGATGAACATGGTAGTTGGCAATGGAAAACAGAGCAGCCCGGTCAAGTTCAAATTCTTGAAGAGGAAATTCCAACGGATGAAGGTGAAACTCTTGTTGCATCCTCCCCTGTATTATCTTCAACTTCATCTTCATCTTCCTCTTCCTCTTCATCTCCATCTCCATCTCCACCTAGGAAGTTGAGGTCTCTACAAGAAATATATGAAACCTGCCATTTCACTCAAGCTGAGGACCCAAGTCAGTTTGTTGAAGCTGTACAACATGAGGAGTGGTGTGTTGCTATGGATGAAGAAATCATGGCATTGGAGAAAAATGATACATGGGAGCTCATTGATCTACCTGATGGCAAAGAGGTTGTGGGACTGAAATGGATCTACAAAACAAAGTTCAAGCCAGATGGCTCGGTTCAAAAGTTCAAGGCACGGTTAGTAGCAAAGGGCTACATGCAGCAAGAAGGTATTGATTTCATTGAAACCTATGCTCCTGTGTCTAGATTTGATACTATTAGAACTGTTTTGGCCTTTACTGCCCATCATAAATGGATTGTTTATCAGTTTGATGTAAAATCAGCTTTTTTAAATGGTGTTTTGGATGAGGAAGTGTATGTGTAGCAACCACTGGGATATGAAGTTGCTGGTGAAGAACACAAAGTCTACCGACTAAAAAAAGCTCTATATGGCCTAAAGCAGGCGCCAAGGGCCTGGTATGAGAGGATTGATAGTCATTTCACTAACCATGGGTTTCAAAGAAGTGAAAGTGAGCCAACTCTGTATGTCAAGTCAAGAGGAGAAAATGAGGTACTTATTGTATGCCTCTATGTTGATGACTTGATTTACACTGGTAGTTGTGTTGCATTGATGGAGGAATTCAGAAAAATTATGATTGATGAATTTGAGATGACTGATCTTGGAAAGATGAATTTTTTTCTTGGTTTGGAAGTGAAACAATGTGATCATGGCATATTTCTTTCACAAGAAAAATATGTGCATGATCTTCTTGAGAAGTTTAAGATGAAGGCTTGCAACCCAATGAGGACACCCATGGACACTAATGAAAGATTTCGTATAGATGATGGGGCAGATAAGATTGATGCTTAGGTGTATCGAAGTTTAGTTGGAAGCTTGCTATATCTCACAAACACCCGACCTGATATTATCCAAGCTACTAGTCTATTGTCAAGGTTCATGCAAAGCCCAAACATGATTCATTTTGCTGCAGCCAAAAGGGTGTTGAGATACTTGAAGGGGACAAACTCCTATGGTATTTTTTATAAGACTAACAATCTTAATTTATGTGGTTTTTCTGATAGTGATTGGGCAGGTTCACTTGACGATCGCAAGAGCACTACTGGGTACGTCTTCAACCTAGGTTTTGGTGCAATTTCATGGAGCTCAAAGAAGCAATCTACTGTAGCTCTTTCATCATCTAAAGCTGAGTACATAGCAGTCACTTTAGTTGCTTGTGAAGCAATCTGGCTGAGAAGAATTTTGGCAGACATGAAGCAAGATCAGAAGGAAGGCACTGTAATCTACTGTGACAACATGTCTGCAATTGCAATGACCAAGAATCCAGTGAATCACAATCGTACAAGGCACATTGAGTTGCGATATCATTTCATCCGCGAGCTGGTGGCGAATGGAAGCATCAAGATTGTATATTGCAACACTAATGAACAGCTAGCTGACATCTTTACAAAACCATTACCTTCAATTAAATTTGAGCAGTTCAGAAATATGTTGGGAGTTGTAGATTTCTGCATAATGGGGGAGTGTTGAAATAATGCAGAAATAGGTTCTACATAATGGGTCATATCTGTTGTATAGATTTGTCTAATGGGTTCAGTCAGTTCTGTTATTGAGTTCCTAGTTATAAGTTTAGTTTGTTATGTACGTGTCTTACACTTCTCTAGTGTTGAGAAAGTGGTTACTGTAATGGGTTATCCTTGGGTCAAACTCTTAGTGGGTGAGTTGTTGCTATTTGTTAGGAAGTGGGTAGTTATCTCTGTGTATTTAAACTGCTGTAGAATCTTAATGAGATATATCAGTGGAGTTCAGATTTTCCTATCTTGATCTCCATCACAGTTTGTTTACTCTCAATCTAACCGTTGTAGAGTATAGTTATTTGTGCTTCCTTGTTTCTTGTTGGCTATACAACAGGTTCTGCAGAGCACTCTGTTTCAGTGCTTTATTCTGTGAAGGGCTTGTCACATTTACAAAGAGGAAGAAGGTGGCGCTAGTGCTACGTGCAGGGGGAGAACGACGGTGCTGCAAACGTCTGGCATGCTGGCGTGCGTCTGGTGGTGCTGCTGTGGGATGGAGAAGAAGACCGTGAAGATCTGGGAGAGGGGTGGTGCTGTGGTAACAGAGATGATGAGACGATGAGGGGATGATGAGACGGATTGTGAGATGGAGATGATCCCAGGGACTGCTGCGTGAGGGAGATGAAGATGGGAGGTGGATCTGGGAGGCCTGGGATCTGCGCAGGATGGAGATGATGCGAGGATGGAGAGGTGGCCGTAGAGATGGATGGGAGAGATGGAGATGATGGGAGGATGGAGAGGTCTGCACTTAGGTTGTGAATGAATGGAGGATCAAGGTGGGCCGTGATGGGGAGCACTCTGCACATGTATGGGATGAGGAGAGCCAGAGATCGAGATCAGGAAGTTTGGGATAGATAGGGGATGAGAGATATCAGGGGCGATGGAGAGATAAGGAGCGAAGGATAGAGACGAGGGAGAGTTCTAGCGGAGGAGGGAGTGGGAGAGAGATATCAGGGGCAAGGGGAAAGTCCAGATCTTGTGGACTCTCCTCTCCCATGCAGGTGATGGGCCAGGCGGGCCAGGTCGGGTCGGGTCGAGTTTAGGTTGGGCTTCAGGTTTGATTCAGATTAGATGGGTTTGGGCTTGGTTTTAATGGGTTGGATCGGGTCAGGTTCAGGTTTGGGTTTTGCATGGTTTTGGATTGGTTTTGGCTCGGGTTTGGACCAAAGGAATTGGTTTGGGCTCAGAAGGTGGAGTTCGATGGAGTTTGGTCAAGTTATCATCGTCGGGGACCAGGCTTCGTAGATTTTGATCCACTTGCCGGATTTTGACGTTCTACACATCTGCGGAAAGCTCTCGGCGTGTAGGTCACGATGAACCAATTTTCAAGGCGATCAGAGGTCTAGAAATAATAAGTGATTTTTTAGGCAGGCGCTTTGGAGTATGGAACCCACTGTTATGATTTTTCGATCCGCCCGTCGGATCTCAGAGTTCTACATATGGATGGAAAGCCGTTGAAGAGCAGATTTCAATAAACCAACTTCCAGGGTGATAGGGGGTCCAAAAATGATAGGTGACCTTTGACTCAGGACCTAATCATGACACCGTTAAATAGGGTGGATTGAATTACCCCTCATAGGGTGCCAAAATGAGGTCCCTACACTACATGTCGTCGGAAAGCTCTCGGAACGTAGAATCTTTTGGTCTATACATCATAATGATCAGAGGTCGGGAAAACCTGAGTGTGTTCTATGTGGTCTGGAAGGGGCTTGGATCGTGTTGTAGTCTATTCCTTGTATGAGTAGTGGGTTGGACTCGAGATCTCGATGCGATTCAGCCTTTTCTCTCACGAATCTCTATAGATCGTCAAATTAAGTCTAAAATTATCAACAAGCATCTTCATCGTCATTAATTAATCTGAATTATGCCATTAACCATTCAATTATGGGTGAAATGGGGGCATCGTTATATATGATAAGTGTTTAAGGCTATCATAGGGGGCTAAAATGAAGTGTCTACAAGGTGTTGACCTACAGTTGGCCTCACTCATTGGTGGCTCAAAGAAAATGAATAGATAGAAACTTGAGTTCATCGATGTCTCAGGATTGAAAGCCTATTGCTAGGGAATTATGCAAGCAGACCTTAAAATCAAGACAGTGTTTCATAAGGTGCTTCTCATGGTCCTTCAATACATTCAATGTACCAGCACTATGATCCAGAATCTTACATTCTGATGATCGAAACAAATCACACTATCTCATAGTGATCAAAGTGCTGCAACCTTATCAGATGAGATGTCCAGTCTCATCAATGGTTGTGAAGATATTTTAAGTATAAGATTTGTGACACATATCTCCCGTATGTGGATCTCATCCATATACATATATCACATCTAATATACTAATGGGACTCAGTTCACCTCATGAACCATTATGTCATATGTATTGGTTATGTGCGTTAAGTAATAAAATATCATTCATCTCATGAAAGGAAAGCATGATTTCATTGATAAATAAAGAAATTAATCAATTTATTACATCAACTGATGGATTGAGTCCATACAATCTAACAGGTTGGTCCCTTTCTTCCTTTATGGTTCTCTCTGTTTTTCCTCTAGCCTCCTTTTTTGGTTTTCTTTTGGGAGCTTTCTTTCTTGTAGCTCTTTTTTATGCTTAATACAAAGTTTACCTTTAAGAAAAAAAATTATTGGTGTTGGGGGACTGGTGGTGGTGATATTTTGGCACTAGATGTTGTTGCTAGTCAGTTGAGGTGGAGAGTTTGTGACTGCCATCCAGGGTGCTAACGTTGTTTAGTGCGGCTGTCATGGTTCAAAAAATCGGCCGATACCGATTCATATCAGCCAACATGAACTGGTATCGGCCCACACTGGTATGCTTTTTTGCCGCGATACTAGTATCGATATCGTTGGCCAAAAAATTGCCAAAATCTCAATTCATCTTGGCTAAGATGCTGTATGGGTCAAAAACACTAATGTGTTTTTTTTTTTTTACTTTTTCCCTATTCCCCCATCTTCTTCTCCTCTGCCCTCATCTCCTTAGAGTAGCCATATCGCCATAGCTCATTCCTCTTGCATATTTCCAAAATTCCAACACTATTTCTTGAAGAAAATATTTTATTTGGTAAGAGAAAATCAACTTCACTCCCTTATTTTTACTATTATGTATTTTTTATTTTTTATTTTTAGAAAAGCATAGAATTGAATAAAAAGATCGTCGAGTTTGTCACTTATGTTGTGTTCTTCACTTAGAAGTTAGATCTACACACTTTCATTCTAGATCTACTAATATATATGATTTTGGGTGTTTTAAAAATGGTTTTTTTTCTAATTTTCTATTTAAAAAAATAATTGTTGGAATATTTATGATACTAAATAGTCAATATTAAATACTAATGGCTTATTGATAGTGTATAGATGATAGATCTACTCATACACATGATTTTTAATTTTTTTTTCAATTCTTTTATTTTTGAATTTTTTAATATTTGAATTATAATATATTATTTTTTGGGGATTCCATCATAAATATGTTCTTCTAATGATTCATGATCATTGTATAGTGTGTAAATGATTGATCTACATACTTTTATACTTGATCTATATATTTAGGATTTTGAAAATGATTTGATTAAATCTTTATTTTAAAAAAAAATTGTTGTTACTTGTTAGAGTATTTATGATACCAAAGGCTTATTAATAATGTGTAGATATTGATAGATCTACATCTACTACTCATAGTCATACACATGATTTTGGATTTTTTTAATTATTTTATTTTCATATTTTCTAATATCTGAATTATAATATATCATCTTTTTGGGAATTTCATCATAAATATGTTCTTTTAACGATTCATGATCATTGTGTGGTGTGTAAATGATTGATTTACATACTTTTACGCTAGATCTATATATTTAGAACTCTAAAAATGATTTTATTATATCTTTATTTTTTTTGTAAAAATAATTGTTCAAGTGTATTTATGATACTTTAACTACCAAACCCTTATTAATAGTGTGTATATGATATATCTACATTTACTCATAGACATATACATGATTTTGGATTTTTTTTTAATTATTTTTTTTCGGATTTTCTAATATTTGAATTATAATATATCATTTTTTGGAGATTTCATCATAAATATATTCTTCTAATAATTCATGATCATTGTATGGTGTGTAAATGATTGATCTACATACTTTTATACTAGATCTATATATATTTAGGGTTTTCAAAATGTTTTTTAAATCTTCTACTTTTTCTAAAAATAATTGTTGTTAGAGTATTATTGTTACATGAATTTCTTATTTTATAGGAACAATGGTGCGTGAGATGGATTCGGCATGGAGCCACGGTGAAGAAGTCAGAAGCAAAAGTAAAATAAAATGTAATTATTGTGGACGAGTGCTCAATGGGGGGATTACCCGATTGAAACAACATTTGGCACATGTAACAAGGTAGGTGGCAAAGTGTCATAAAGTGCCATCAAATGTGAGAGCTGAAATGCAGGAGCTCCTTAATGCATCTTCAAAAATAAAAGTTGTATAAGAAAGAAGAAGAACTGAGGAACTTGTTGCACAGAGAAGAAGTATTTGGTTCTAGGGAGGAGGAATTAGTTTCCTCCGATGATGACGGTGAAGACCCGAAAATAAGGAGGGCTAGAGAGAAAGTGTGAGGTCACTTCAGGAGGAGGAAGAGAGGAGAAGAATGCAATATGATGCAGCCGCTAGAGGTAGCCAATATGAGCAAGGTCGGTCATCCGGACCGGGGGAGCGAGTTTGTGTCGGGCATTTAGTAAAAAACAACCCATCAAGATTCAGACATTGATGAGGTTGAAAGACCTCTTACCCATGCACCTTGTAGGCCAGATGTGGTGGGGCCAACTGACACATTGACTTATAGAAAACCAACATCAAAGCAGTCCAACATCATGAAAGCACTAAAGGGCAAGTTTGGTAAAGCAAGAGAACATCTAATGAGAGCTACTGAGAAGTTTTTTTTGGATGGAGGCATTCCACCCAACAAGGCATCTTCTCCTTATTTCACCACCATGTTAGATGTAACTGGAGAACATGGTCCATGTATAAGGGTACCCACCCCTTATGAGATTGGGCATGTCTGTGTTGAGAAAGAGTATGAGGAGTTGCAGGCTTGGGTGCAAACTTTCAAAATGGGCATGGTGGGAAAGAGGTTGCACACTAATGTGTAACACCCTAATTTCGAATACCGAGAAAACAGTCAAGGTACCCAAAGTTGGAGCGTTACTTCCCAAAAAATCCGAGAACTTCCAAGATCATAGGTCCGCAGTGAGGTCCAATTTAAAACTTTTTGAACAATATAATATCAACGGTAAATATTACGGAAGCAAATGTAGCAATAGCAGAAGCAAAATGCAAGGCATCATATATCTATATCAAATGTAGCAGGGTTGAAGTCCCGTCTAAAATATCAAAATATGAAAATAAAATGTTTTATTACATATTTAACTACCACCCTGCTCACCACAAAAATCGCTCAAAACCCAAACAAAGAAGTGTACTCTTAAGCCCCGGGCGCCGGCACTCCATCCTCCAACTCGACCTCCTGGTTGGCTGATCCTCATCTGTAGCCACCAGTACGAGCACCTCGACGAGCGCGAGCGCACCGTCCTCATAGTCGAGGTAGAAACCTAAGCAGCAAGAATGAGTCAGATCTAAAGATCTGGAAAGTCACAATATACAAGTAACATAGGATGTATGCATCAAAAGAGTAGAAACAATCATACAGCATAAGAGAATAACCATGGTACATGATCTAGGCAGTTGAGCATAATGATAATCAAGGTCATGATAAATAAATAATCTATTCTACAGATATTAAAGTGGCACACACACACAAGCTGGATACCGCGGGATATGATGCCACGGCCCTCCATACTGAACACAGTCGTGATGGGGAAATCTCACCAGTGCTAGGGAATGACGAGCCCAACAAATAATACTCATGAATCTCACCACATTCATCACTCAGAAGAACAAATCTGGTATCACACCGTCTGTCTAAAACATAGCTCATCATGGTGCCCCACTCATCACTCTACACTTATAATAGCTTCTATCAATGATGATCAGTCCAAAGGCTGAGCTTAGAACAACTGAGTGAGTGTCTATGCCGACTCAAAGAAATAATAAAGGTCTATGTCTATCTAGGCTTTACCTTACGTGAACAAAGTCCTAACAAAATCCCTAAGAGGTCCAAGTACCAGATCAATCCATGGAATACAGTCCAAGTCCAAGTCCAATCATTGGATCCATACCAAGGCCCACCAAGTACATGGCCTAGTCTAAAACAGTCCAAATGAGGTAACAAGTCCATTTCCAATAATAAACAGTCCATTCTCATCCATAATGAGTTATAAGTCCATAATAACCAATCTCTTCAACCTAGGGTATCACATATCCATACTTAGGCCATAAAAGGGCCGCCTAACCACAGACATGGGTCAATGTTGGCCCAATCACATCACCAGGTCACCTCTAAGTAATCCTAGGTTCAGGTCATTCATTTTCCATTTAATTAACAGTTGTAAGCAATAGTAAGGACATAAGAGTGACAGTAATGCAATAAGTAAAATAAACCTCCAAGTACGAGAATCAATGGGAAATATCAATAGTCCAACCTAAGTATTGGTCCACATTCAGGTTCAAGTCCATTTCAGGTAATTTGATCTCTAAAAAAAGTCTCAAATGCCAATGGATACTGTGTTTGGTGCTCCAAAAGTTATGAGCATCATTGGCAATATTGAAAGATTGAATCATCATCAAATCCAAACCTAAACACTACTTGGTGGTCCCCACAAGTCAAGGTTGAGCCACACCATTGAATCGGGCTTAGTACATCAATAGAAGTCCATTTGGATAGTCAATGGGCCCCCATAAATGATCACAACCTCAGAATATAAAAACTAGAAAATCACTGGATACAGTGTCTTAGGTCGACCTGACATAGGGCTCGGTCGACCAAGTACACTGAACTATCAAGATGTTGACTCCCAGGTCGACCCTCTGCATAGTGTGCTCGGTCGATCTCCTGGCCTAGTCGGTCGACTGAGTACTCTGAAAAATTGGGGTCAGGCACCTGGAAGGCATGACCTGATCTCAGGGATTCTTTGTGTGTCCGGTCGAATTCCTGGCCTATGCGGTCAACCGCATATGCTAAAAATCGACAGAAAAGATGTCCCAGCTCTCAACATTTCCACTAAATTCCGTATGTTGTCAGTCAACCGAGAACAAGGTTCGGTCGACCGAGAACACAGAATTTCTGTGTCTGGGGGAAAATTCAGCTCCCAATTAAATCCTGCAGATCAATGTTGTCGGTCAACCGAAAACAGGGTCCGGTTGACCAAGTACACTGGACCTGCAAATCCTACAAAGCCTTAACTGAGACTTGGATTTTCTGGATTTCAATGTGCTCGGTCGACCCGACCATAGGTCGGTCGAGCGAGTACACGCAACCTGCAACACTTCCAGATTTCTGGAATTCTCTTCTCCTCCTTCAATCCAATTTCCACCAAAACCCATCCAATCTTTTCCAATCATTATAGATACATCCAAAACATGAAATGCACTTCAATGACCATCCCATCATCCACACATGGGCCATTGATCTTCCAAATGAGGCCAACCCATCCATCAATGGCTACAAATCCATGAAAACATGCTCAAAGGTAGATCTAGTAATTCCAACGTCAATTGAATTGAAATTACAGGATCAAAGTGAAGAAAAACATGCATTCTATGCTAAATAGGTATATTGCACTTGCCTCAATCCAATTGCAAAGGAAAATAGAGAGAGAAAGAGAAATCCAAGCTCCAAAACCAAATCCAAGCAACCAAGGTCTTCCAATCACTCAATCAAGCCCCAAAACAAGATCTAAAGAGATCTCTAACACCTAATCCCACATCCACAAGAGAATTGCAATAAGGAAGAAAATCTAGAGAAAGAAAGAGATATTTCTAGGGAAATTGAACTAGAATGAGATCATTACTTTGATTAAAAGAGAGAGAAGAGATGTAGAAGATAAGAGAGTTCCTTAGAAGAGATGATAGTTGTAGCTTATAGTAGACCTTCTTCACCTTATAGCTAGGGTTCTAGATCTAGGGTTTTTAGAGTGAGAAAGGGAGGAAGATAAGAGAATTGGAGGAAAATGGGGGAAGAAAAGAGAAAAGAGAGGGAAATGAGAGCGAGAATGGTAGCTAACGTATGGGATGGGATGGGAATGAGTTATATAGGTTGGGGTTTGGCTAGGTACTAAAATACCCTTTTAGTTTGCATAGGAATAGGGATAAGGCCCGGGGTAGTTTGGTCTTTGGGTAATTATAGAAGCTTCCCAAGTGGAGACCCGCCTATAGTAAACCTTAATTACTAGCTAGGGCCCCTAATCAACTAACTAACTCTAAAATTATAAAAGACACCCTATGGACTCTATAAAATGTACAAAAGGACTAATTAAACTAAATCTTAGGAAAAATATCTATCTACCCTTACTAATCCCTACTAATTAGTATAATTAGATACTATAGGCTAAAATATAGCATTCAAATTCAAAATGAGGGTCCACAGGGGGTGGGGCCTCACAAATGTGCGATGGGTGGACGACCATCCCACATCGTCATCTCTTGAATTTTTTAGTATACTCGTTTATGGGCACGGTGTTTATCAAACCAGTTGATGCAACTGATTACATCCAAGATGCAAAATATATTAATAGGTTATTGAATAAGGTGATTGAAGAAATTGTGGCAAATTGTGTAGTTCAAGTTATTACCGACAATGCTGGAAACATGAAGGTTGCATGAATGATGCTTATGAAACAAAGGCAAAGGATTTTCTAGTCTCCATGTGCAGCACATTGCTTGGATTTAATGCTTGAAGATATTGCAAAAGGAAAAGTCATGCTGCAAGTAATTAGTAATATAAAGAAGATCACCAATTCTTTTATCAGTCATATAGACTCATTTCCATGATGAAAATGTATACAAACAACCATGAACTACTGCGGCCTGGCATCACTAGATTTGTCACCCACTTCATTGCCATCGAAAGTGTTTGCAGGTATAGAGAATGACTTCTCCAATTGATAAAATCACAAGAGTTCATGAATTCAAAATGGGGAAAGATGCCAAGTCCCATTACAAAAGAAGTATGTAAAGCAATTGAGTCCAACAAATTTTGGTCTCATGTGAAGGGTGTTTTGAATGTTTTTTATCGCCTAATAAAGGTCCTTCGATTGGTTGATGGCAATGATAAGCCAACAATGGGCTTCTTACATGAGGCCATGGAGAGATCAAAGTTGGTTATTCAAGCAGATTGTAGATATTATAAAAAGTTTTGGAAGATCATCGACAATTGATGGGGACGACAATTGAAACATGATTTACACACTGCTAGTAAGTGAATGCTATTTCCTTTAATACTTGAATTATTGTATTCAATTCTCCTCACTATATTAATTTATCATTGACTAAAATTCATTGGTTTTACAGGATACTTCTTTAATCCTCAATTTACGGATGGACACATATCTGATGAAATCTGTTTGGGACTAAAAAAATGTAAATGAAAGACTGGCAAAGAGTACAGATGATGTAATTTGGGCTACTAATCAGGTAGGCTAATTAAGAAAAAAAATATATAACATTGTAATTTCTCCAATCTAGTTTTCTATGTTAATGTCTTCATATTGACATATACAATATACGTGCTTGAAGCTTTGGAACGACGACCGCGGGGAGAGCTATCACACAAACCAATCCTGGTATTGATTGTAATATCATCTCTATATTATTCAAGGAATTGTTATTATTTTATTGACTCTAATATCATTTCTCTTTTTATTTTCAGCTGAATGGTGGTTGAATTATGGAGAGAGTGCTCATGCACTAAGAACAATTGATATTAAAGTCCTTAGTCAAACTACATCGTCTTCTAATTGTTAAATAAACTAGAGCACCTTTTCATTTATCCACACATGACCAAGAAATAGATTAACAATAAAAAAAAGCTAAATAAATTGGTCTATATCCACTACAACCTCAAGCTCCAGAGTCGAAATAGAAAGAGAAGACAGTTTGAGGATCAACGGGATTGTTTTTGTCCAATTAATTTGGACTATATCTTTTCGGAAGAGGACACTATGTTAGGTGAATAGTTGGAGGAGCAAGAAGAACCGATGTTGGACCAAGACTCAGCATTTGAGGAGTTGATAGAGGAATTGACTGGGGATAGGCCTGAGCCAATGAGGGCCTCAGAAAGGGTAGAAGAGATAAACTTGACAATGTAACAAGGGCGCGCACCTGATACAAATGAGCCAAGGGGAAAGGAGGTGGATGAGTAGAGTGAGTCAAGTATTTCTACTTCTTTATCATTAGCACGAATTCCACCTGACTATCCCAGGGTTATGGTCATTATGGATATGATGAGCCTGTCACTTTTGAGACAGTTGAGCATTTTCTTGGTGCTACCTATTTAGATCCCCATCGTTGCTATGTCAGATATGTTGGACAGACCGTGGCAGGGAGTAAGAGTGGTGCTGCTGGGCAAGGAGTGGGGGAAGGTACTCATGGTCATCATGGGGGTTATGTTGGCCAACAAGGTGTCATGTATGGACAGCATGAAGGTTATCCATACAACCCTAATTGGGTACCCCTTTCACTGACACCGCTACTTTCTATCGAAAAAATATTAATTGAGCAAGGGAGGCTTGCCCCAACACCATATCCCGAAAGATGTTTTTCATGCCCCTCATACCTATTTCATGCCATTTGAGTACAACCAGTCATCTCAATCTACATGGTATCAAGATAGTTCATCATCTTATCAAGAACAATCTGAATATGGTCATGGGTATGATAGTGTAGCGCAACAGTATGATCCTTTTAACCAATACTGAAGAAATGATGATGATGATGAAATCGAGCCTGCGTGACACTCCACTTGGAGTTGGGCTGTCATACTCGTCAATCTCTCTCTCTCTACTCTCTAGTCCCCCCTAATTTCAGGTAAATCATGAACCATTTGATACTCAAGTAAGTGCTTTATGATTTATCTATCTCACTATCATGTTTCAAATTTTAATATGTTATCTTCATGGTCTTGAATTTCACAACTTATTTGATGATTGAGTTAGTATTAAATGATAATTAATATTTTATCTTTATTTTCTTATATTTTACACTAATAAATTAATCATGAGCCAAAATAATGGTTGCATTATATGAAATACTGAAGTAGACAGCGAACTGCGACACAAACATGACTCATAACTTAAGGTAACCGATATTTTGATTTATTGTTGTTACTAATAGAAAAAATAACATTGTTTTCCAATATTTTCTAATATTCTGGATTTTTTGGATATTTTGTGAATTTTTTTGGATTAAAAAAAATCACACCACAACGAATCGATAATCGCGACCGATACCAATATCATATCGATTTTTCAGCCCGGCCGATACCGCGACCGAAACTGCGATTTTAAACTATGCCGGCTGTGGGTTCCTTTTTAAAAAAATCACATTTCTTTGTTTGATGCAACAATTTTTTGAAGAAAAATAACATAACATGTGTATAATTTATTCAACATCAAATAATAATTTATTTAAAGAAATAAGAAAGTAAGAAAATGTAGGGTTCTGGGTTGAAATGGAAAAGACTGTGGAAATGAGATTATATAGGAGGGACAAGTTTTTTGAGGAAATCCATTTCTCATACCCCTCATAGGAAATCCATTCCCAGCATATGCATTGAAAATGCTGACAAGGCAGGAACGTGTTTTCGTGGCATTGTTCTGCACCAAACGCATGAAAAATGGATTTTTCATGGAAAACCGTTCACTTTTTTTTTTTTTTTGGAAAAGTGTTACACAAACATGCCTTAAGATTGCTAGTGAAACTTTTTTCGGACTAGTTTTGGCTCCCTCTTTAGAAAACACAAAAAACGCCTTCACTGAGAACATTGTGGTGCTGATAGATAAGATTGTCAATAGACCAAGTTTGGATTGAATCTGGTCGAGCTTAAAGTTGGTAACAGAAAATATAGCCATCTAATGCAAGGTGTAGAACTAATTTAGGATTGCGATCTCTAATTGGGCTAGGATAAATAAAGGTAGCTTTCATGATTCTCATTTAATGGATAAAAGTTTTAGTACCTCATGAGAAACCTTTTTTTTTATCATCAATCCAAACCTCCTACCCTTATCAAGCCCCCATAAATTAGCCAACGTCAATATAGTTAGGACAACACTTTAATAATAAAGTGGATATTATTTAACCCAGTAACAGTGCATCAAATATACCTTCCACAATCGATAAATCCCAACCTTTTTAGAATCAATATATAGTTATTATATGAAGTTTTTGACATTAACGAATACAAATTTAAGAACCATATCTTAATAATGCACATCCATCTAATCAGGTCCACAGTTTGGAATTTGTATGGATCCGGGATTGGATCTGTTTAACAATCGGAATCAAATTGAGTTTTAAATCCGAGCCCCTTTTTGAATTAAAACTTAAAACAAATCGCAAACCCGATTTTTTAACAATGAGAATCTCAGGATAATCGAATATCTATTTGCATTCCTAGATGGGGAACTTGGGGTTTATCCCAGTTCTATCCCTTGTAACGGAAGAAAATTGCTAGCAAGTGGAAAGTGGCACTTCAAAACTTAAGTGGCCATCACCATAACATTCACCATTTGAATAATTTGGGTCCCCTGCGATTCTATCAATTTTTTTTTGGGAAAACAACAGAATACCTACACGTACTTTGGTCATTTTGCAGAGTACCCTCCGTACTTTTGTATTTTGTGCTAAACCTACTTGGAGTTCTAATACAATGCAAATACAAACGGCCGTGACGGAAAATAGGAAATGGCGAATTTACCCCTCCATATATAAGATGTCTCTTGGCCTTTTCTTTTTATTTTTCCCTCTTTCGCTTACGGCTAGGGTTCTTCTTCATTGGCGACTTTGGAGGTGATGATGTGACGAGTTTCATTCTCTTCTCCCCTTTTCCACATTCCTAGGGTTTCTTTCTTCCCATCTCCCCCTTTTAGATTCCCCTCCCCCTTTCAGATTCCCTTCTCCCCTTTTCCACATTCCCAGGGTTCCTTCTTCCCATCTCCCCCTTTCAAATTGATATTTTCCACACACATTCACTCAAATCACTCTTGACTAAACCCTTGGTTGCTCTCTGCATATTCGCCGGCGCCGGTCGCAATTGAAGATCAAAGCAGATCATTCTCTCTCTCTTGCTATTTCTCTTCCTCTCTCCCTTGTTATTTCTCTTCCTCTCTCTCTGTCTCTCCCCCTTTCTACCTCTTTGTTACCCAAATCTAGCTCAATGCCCAAATCAGTTCTATTAATCTCGCTCAATCCTTCTCTCTATCTCTATTTCTCTCAATCCTTATCTCTTTCACCCAAACCACAGACCCAGCCGCTGGCTGATTTTATGTTATTTTTGTTTGTAACAAAGTTCCCATGGAAGGAGGGAGACAAAGATTAACGAAGAGGGTGAAGTGAGGTTCCACGTAAAATGGATCTCTGTCTCCCTTTGCGTAACATCGGCCAAACCATTTTGGATTGATTTTCTTATAAGTTTTGTCAAATGTCGATTCTATTTTCCCTTTTTTCCTTGAGATAGGTCGAGATTCCTAAAACCCCAAAACGAGACATCCATTAGCTTTAGTGGATTTTGGTTGCTTACCAAACATGAATTTTCATTCATGATTTTCCTATTCAAACCAAACTTGGTTTCCAATGAATCTTCTTCTCATAAATCCTCACTCAGCAAAGCCCAATTCCAGTAGCTTCAAGAAATCTTCTGAAGAGAGGATTTCACTCCTCTGTAGACTCCAACAAGGTAAGTTCCCATCTTTTTTGCCAACAGCAATCAAAACCACCTGTATATGTCATTTAGGCTGAATTTATACTCTTCTTCTCTCAATACCATCTTCTATGGTATCATCTTGCTCACTTTCATTGTTATAGTTGGGAAAGCTTCAATCCTACTTCTATCTAGTACTTTTATCGAATGGGTATTTCTGAAATCTTTGTTCCTTTATTGGGTCTTCTCTATCTTCTCTAGCTCAGTGCTCATTACCATTTTTATAGGCTAGGTTCAAGGGCAAATAAGTCTTTTTGGGGGAGTAATTTGCTGCCAATATGCACCAGATGTTAGTGCCACATTTCAGTGTGCACTGTGTTTGTATTGTCAATTCCGTGCCAATATGTCCAAGAAGATCTTGCCTCTCAAAGTACCTCAAGAAAGATTAGTTTCAAGATGTTTATCAAGCTTTTGGAAGGACCGAATTCGTCAAAGAATGCCTCTACATGTGTTCGCCAACCTTATCAGGTATTTTAGACCCAGACCAGACCTTAGAACCCTTGGAAAAAGTTTTGTTTTAAAGCCTGTTTTCAAACTCTTACTCTCAGCTAAAACAGTCATGCAGAAAGAAGGTTCGGTGACCGAAAGGCTAGCCCCTAGGCAAAAAGTGGCTAACTGCCAGGTAACCGAAAACTTGTAGTTACTTTTCCAGAGAGCAACTGTTTCATCTGATATGGAGTTCGGTCACCTAACGGTCAGCTAGCGGCTAACCGCCGAGTACTCTAGCTGCTAACCACAAGGCAACCGAAACCCACAGTTAGTTTTCCCGAGAGCTCCTTGTTTCTGGACCTTCACTCGGTCACCTCACGGCTAGCCGCCAAGGCCACCGACGGCTAACCGTGAGCTAACCGAATTAGAAAATTTGACCGTTGTCTCAGGGAACTTGCAAAGGGGCTAACAGAGGTGCTAAGAGGCTAGCTACTAAAACTAGCCGTTGGGATTCTGTCTATAAATAGCTGGAGCTCTTTTTGCTTTAAAAAAAAAGTCCATTTTTGAAGAGCTTCCTTTGCTACTTTCTCCCCATCACTCTTAAGCTCTCAAACCTCTTCCAGAACACTCTTGTGTTAGATCTAGGAAAATCCAAGAGCTTCATTAGCTCCAAGATGAGTGTGTTGTAAGGAGGAGCTTCTTTTAGGATCCCTTGTTCTATGAAATCCTTACCATTGTAATCTTAGAAGATCAAACCTCTGAACCTTGGTTGTGCAACACATTGGAAGCATCCTTCTCAACACCAAGACACCGTCAAGAGGTGAAAGCTTCTACTACGGTCAGAGCTCCTTCGAACACTTTCAATCTTCATCAAAGGCATGTGTTCACCCTTTCTCAAACTTTTACAAAATGTGTATAATTTGGTAGTGATTCAGATCTGTGTGACTAAATCACTCTATAATTGTGTGAGGGGGAGTAGATCTGTGTGATCGAACCTCGGTAACAGAATTGAGGTAGAATCAGTACTTGTGTGGTTTGATTCTTCATAGTGAAACCAAGGGACTGTGCGACCCTTGAGAGTGGATGTAGGTCTGTGTGACCGAACCACTATAAATTCCCGGTGCCTATTTCTCCATTTCTATCTCCAGTGCATGATTTACATATCTATATGTTGTGGAGAATGATACGTATGATATTTCATCATTGACTTTAATTGACACACACACTTGTGCTTATCAACATAAAAATAATTGTGTCATATCTTTAATTGTTTAAGCATTGTCTTGTTGAACACATATTCTGCATAAGTTATACTCCTATTTGTGTTTGTTTTGTTCATTATTCTGGTTGGGATTAAAATCGGACTAAGAAGATTAAAATTGGCAAAAGAATTCCATCAGTCCTATTCACCCCCCCCCCCCCCCCCTAGGACTTATTCATTGGCCCAAGCCTGCACTTTCAATTGGTATCAGAGCATAGGTTACTCTCCGAAGGCTTAACAACCCAGAGTAGATCTCCTTCTAGTTACTAGTGCCAATGTCTAATCCAGAAGCCAGTGCAGTAAACAAACCCCCATTGTTTGATGGTACAAACTATGCCTTTTGGAAAGCCCGAATGACTATTTTCATCAAATCCCTTGGTGGACCTGTATGGGATGTTGTAGATGATGGATGGACTCCTCCTACAATCACAGCTGCAGATGGCAATGTCCAGCCCTTTGCAAAGGCCAGATGGTCAGCTGATCAGAAGGCAATGAGAGATAGTGATGCAAAGGCATTGAATGCCATAACTTGTGCTATGACTGCTGAGTACAAAAAGATTATGACATGTGCCACAGCTAAACAAGCTTGGGAGCGCTTTTAGAAACAAATTATGAAGGAACAACCATTGTTAAAAGAGCCAAGCTTCAAATGTTGACTTCCCAATTTGAGTCTCTAAGAATGAGGGAAGACGAAGTGTTCGATGAGTTTTGAACAAAGTTAATGGTTATTGTGAATGAGATGTGGTCACTTGGTGAACAAATTCCGGAAGGCAAAGTATGTAGCAAAATTCTTAGGTTTCTACCCGATAGATTTCACCCCAAAGTGACCTCCATAGAAGAATACAATGACCCAGAAACTATGAAAGTAGAAGAATTATCTGGTAATATTAGAACTTTTGAGATGAAATTGAATAATGCATCTAATAAATCCAAAGATAAGAAATCAATTGCATTAAAAACTTCTCAACCATCCCCTCCTAAAGAAGAATCAGATAATGAGAAAGAATGTGATAATGAAGATGTTGCTTTACTTTCTAAGAGATTTCTAAAACATTTTAAGAAAAAGAATTCAAATTTTAAATCTTTTGATAAAGGTAAAAACAAAGTCAGCTCTTCCTCTAAGAGTCGACATAGAAAGGTGAAATGCTATAACTGTCAAAAGTTTGGACATATATCATCTGAGTGTCAAAAGGAAAGAAAGAAAAAGACACTTGTGGCAATATGGGATGATGACTCATCTAAATCTGAAACTGAGTCAGGTGAATCTAGAGGTGAAAATCTGGGCCGGCGGCCCAAGCCCAGCACGGGCCCAGCACGAAAAAACCCCCGCTGGGCCGTGCTGGGCCAGGGCTGCCAGGCCCAAGGCACGGCCCGGCCCGGCACGGTTAAAAAACCGTGCCGTGCTGGGCCAGTGCTCCAGGCCCGCGGGCGGCCCGGCACGGCACGAGGCCCGGCCAGGCACGTCCAGGCACGGCCCGGCCCGCCCCCAACTGCTCTTTTTTTAAAAAAATCCCCCCCAACAATTTATTTGATGTATTTTTTTAAAACATTATTAGAGTTATTCTACTTGTTATCTCTCTTAATTTCTTTATTTTAATGAAATTGGTCCAAAATCAAGAGTGAAGAGTCTAAATCTTTAAGATGTAAAGAACTTAAAAAAATAAAAAAAAATAAAAAAAGAGGGAGGGGGATATGTGGGCCGCCCACGGGCTGCACGGCCCAGGCCCGGCCCAGCACGGCACGACCAGAGTCGTGCCCTGGGCCGTGCTGGGCTGACCCCAAAGGCCCTGGGCCAGGCACGGCACGGCCCGCATAATTATCATGGGCCGTGCCGGCCCGGCCCGGGGCACGATTGGGCCTCGGCACGGCCCAGATTTTCACCTCTAGGTGAATCACATCAAGATGAGACTGAAAACTACACCTTTTTGATGGCTAGAAGTCTCTATGATCCATCAATTGACATGAATGAAAGTTCTGAAAAATCTGATATTGATGAATCTGAGAATGGATCTAAATCTGAATATGACAGTCCACATAATGATAACAACGAAGATCTTCGAAAAAACCTACGATAGACTCTATGATGAGAGCTGCAAACTAATTAAAACTATGAACAAACAAGAAACTAAGATCAAATTCTTAAAAGAAAATTTTGAAACTTTGAATGATGAAAAGAATATCTTAGCTAATGAACTTCATGAAGTTAATTCTAAATTTCAAATTGCTAGTGATTATATAATAAAGTCTACGAGAGAAAAGAATGAAACTAAAACTCTACAAAAATTAATCACTCAATTTAAAAATGAAGTCACCCAACTAATATGGTACAAAGAAAAGTATGAGTATTCTTTTACTCATGGAGAAGAAAAGTTTGAAAGACTATTTAGGATGGGTAAGTATCAAAGAGACAAAACTGGGCTTGGATACAACAAAGAAGTAAAACAAAATCCCAATGTCTCTACTAAGTTTATAAAAGGAGAGGCTTCCTCAAGTAATCATAACACCTCTAAAGTTATATGTCATTCTTGTGGAAGAAAAGGACATATCAAATATGATTGTAAAATGAAACAAATCAAAAGACAGACCTATAGAAATAAACAAACTAAAACATCTTATCATAAAAATCTCTATTTTCCACAAAAATTAAATGAATTGATGAAACAAATTGACCAACTAAAAATTCAATTCAATAATCATGTTAAAATGTATTCTAAGAAAACTTTTCAAGATTCTAATAAAACAAAGTCTCAAGGTTCTAGTGGAACTTCATTCACTCAAAAGTACATGTGGGTACCCAAAAGCCTGTTAGTTCACACAGCCCTTAAAGCAGGAGATCAATCCTTCTAGTTTCTGGATAGTGGATGTTCTAGACAGATGACTGGGGATAAAACCCTCTTTTCCAAATTAACTGATTATGCTGGTGGAACTATTACTTTTGGTGATGTTAATGTGGCTAAAGTTGTTGGAAAGGGTACACTGAATGTTCCCAACCTGCCTCTATTAGAAGATGTTTTATGTGTTGATGGCTTGAAACATAACTTACTTAGCATTTCACAAATATGTGATAAAGATCATGTTGTCATCTTTACTAGTCATGGTTGTGAGATCTCCAAAAATGGAAAGGTGATTCTAAGAGGTCTTAGAAACTAAGAAAATTGTTATGTTGTTGGTGACCACAAAGAATCATCTAGCTCAGCTTGTTACATTGCTCATCTTGATGAAGCCCAACTATGGCATCTAAGACTTGGACATGTAAACCATAGAAACTTGTCCAAGTTGAACAAGTATGTAAAGAATTTACCAAAAATCAGCAGGAAGTCAAAAACAGTTTGTGGAGAGTGCCCAAAAGGTAAACAAATCAGAAACTCCCACAAAAAGACTAAGTCTCTGAAGACTTCCAGACCCTTAGAGCTTCTCCACATGGACTTAGTTGGTCCAACTAAGAAAGAGTATAGGGGTGGCAGAAAATACTTTCTTGTTATTGTTGATGATTATTCTAGATTCACTTGGGTTGCATTCTTAAGAGAAAAATCTGATGCATATGCTGAATTCAAAAAGATTGTGAAAAGAATCCGAGTTGAAAAAGGAAGAGCAGTTGCTAGAATAAGAAGTGATCATGGTGGTAAATTTGAAAATTTCGAATTTGAAAAATATTGTGATAAGTATGGAATTCGCCATGAATTTTCTGCCCCTAAAACTCATCAACAAAATGGAGTTGCTGAAAGAAAGACTAGAGTTTTGCAAGAGATAGCCACAGTTATGCTTCATGGAAAGAATGTTCCTAGAGATCTATGGGCTGAAGCAGTGAGTACGGCTTGTTACATCATAAATAGGGTATACTTGAGAACTGGCTTAGATAAAACTGCTAATGAACTATGGCACGAGAAAAAGCCTAACATTAGCTACTTTAAAAATTTTGGTAGTAAATGCTATATACTCAAGGATAGAGAACATTTGAGCAAATTTGACCCAAAACGTGATGAAGGCATTTTTATTGGCTATTCTCCAAATAGTCATGCATACAGAGTATTAAACATAAACACTGGAGCCATACAAGAATCTATAAATGTTGTCATTGATGACAAACTAAAGGATTCTAGTAATCAAGAAAACCCTGATAATGATGAGATAAATGTCCCCACTGCAAACCTGGATGAGTTCCTAATCTCTAAGGATTTGGTAAATGTGAAGCATCATCCTATGGACCAAATTCTGGGAGATCCCTTGGTTGGTGTCAAGACTAGAAGTCAAATTGAAAACATTGTTAGCTTTATTTGCTTTACTTCTACTATTGAACCTAAATATGTTGATGAAGCTTTTTCTGATGATTGTTGGATAAATGCTATGCAAGAAGAGCTAAATCAGTTTGCAAGAAATGAAGTTTGGGAATTAGTACCTAGGCCTTATGACAAAAACATTATAGGTACCAAATGGATTTACAAAAATAAACTTGATAAAAATGGTACCATAGTTAGAAACAAGGCCAGGTTAGTTGCCCAAGGTTATTCTCAAATTAAAGGAATAGATTTTGAAGAAACATTTGCTCCTGTTGCTAGACTTGAATCCATTAGAATCTTACTTGCCATTGCTTGCTCTTTGAAATTTAAATTATATCAAATGGATGTCAAAAGTGCTTTTCTAAATGGATATTTAGAAGAAGAAGTTTATGTTGAGCAACCTAAAGGGTTTGAAGACCCCAAGCAGTCTAAGCATGTGTACTATCTTAAAAAGGCTCTCTATGGTCTCAAACAAGCCCCTAGAGCTTGGTATGAAAGGCTCACACAATTCTTGATTAATCATAATTTTGAAAGGGGCAGTGTTGATAAAACTTTATTTATTCAAAGAACAAATGACACTATATTGATTGCTCAAATTTATGTTAATGATATTGTGTTTGGTTCTACTTGTAATGAGTTGACATAAAAGTTTGCTAATCTTATGAAATCTGAGTTTGAAATGAGCATGGTTGGTGAACTTAATTTCTTTTTAGGATTACAAGTAAAACAAATGTCTGATGGAATGTTTGTTTCACAAACCAAGTATGCTAAAGAATTAATCAAAAGGTTTGGATTAGATTCAGCCAAACACATGAACACACCCATGAGCATGACACTCAAATTATCTAAGGAATCGAGTGGAAAGAGTGTTGATCCTAGTATGTATAGAAGCATGATAGGAAGTCTATTATATCTTACAGCTAGCAGACCTGATATTGCATTTAGTGTTAAGGCTTGTGCCAGATATCAATCAGATCCCAAAGAAACTCATTTGAAAGTTGTTAAGAGAATCATTAAATATGTGTCAGGGACTTCAGGATATGGCTTATGGTATCCATATGATTCACCTATATGTATTGCTGGATACTCAGACGCTGATTGGGTTGGAAATGTGGATGATAGAAAATCTACTAGTGGTGGGTGCTTCTACCTTGTAAACTGTCTAGTTGCTTAGCACAATAAGAAACAATCATCCATTTCCTTATCTACAGCTGAGGCAGAGTATATAGCAGCTAGAAGTGGTTGTACTCAAATGCTATGGATGAAACAAATGCTCAAAGACTATGGTATTGAACAAGATAGCATGAACTTGTACTGTGATAACACTGGTGCTATCAATATCTCTAAAAACCTCGTCCAACACTCTAAAACTAAGCATATTGATATCAAACATCATTTCATTAGAGAATTGGTTAAAGATGGAGTCATAGTATTAGAGCATATTCCTACATAGAAACAACTTGCAGACATTTTGACAAAATCTTTGGGTGTTTCAAATTTTGAAAATATGAGAAAATCCCTTGGTGTTTGTGCTATTAGATAATCTCTCCATATTTGTTTGTTATGTGTGTTTTAGTATCATTTATATTGTTTTTAAGTTCAGTCCTTTTATTTAAAAAAAAAAAGGAATGCGGCTAGCCGTGGACCCCCTTGGCAGTTAAACGCCATGTCGGTGCTGCAACTTAAAAATAGCGCAGAACCTATTTTTTTTCTCTCTCTTTTTCGGTTCTTCTTCCTTCTCTTAGCTGGTTGTTTGGTTTTCTTCTCCTCTCATCTCAAAAGGTATTTTCACTCCATTTTCTATTTTTTTCAGTTCTTTAGTTTCGATTTCTCATTGTTATTGACAGTGTGTTTTCTATTCTCGTTTGTGTGTTTTTCCCTCCTTCTCTTCTTAGGGCTTTCCAACCCCTATCCATGCTACTTCTCTATTGTTGTTTTTTCCACTCTTCCATTTTCATTTGCTCACTTATTGTTGGATATCTTGTCTTTCTCTCATCATTGTATCTACTGGATTGTGTTTTTACCATTTGTGTTGTGTTTTCTCCTTGTCTTTTCTTGTGCACTCTAATTGCTTGTAGAAATGCCTCCTAGAATGAAGTCAGCTGTAAACCGCCCCTCTAAACGTGGACGATCTACTCCTGGCTCTTCTTCTCGTAGAGAAAGGTCGTCTCCCTCTCCTCCACCCTCTCAATCCACCTCACCTGCTGTTAATCCTCCAACAACTCCACTTCCTCCTCCACCTCAGTTGGGCCTTATTGTTCTCAAAACTAATCCCAAAATGCTGGCTGCTATGAAATCCAGATTAGTTATGGTTGAATGACGCACTTTGCGCAGTTTTGTTAATCCCCATGAGACGGGAGTCATCCTTGCTCAGATTGGATGGGACAACATCTTGGATTGGGGAGACAAAGCCTATCCTTCTCTTGTTTATGGCATGTATGCATCTATCACTAATGTAGTGTCCACAGTTGACTCCTGCTCATTCACTGTTGCCTTTCGAAATGGAGAAGTTACCATTGACCCAGATCTCATTTTGTCAATTATAAATATTCCCTTGAACCCAAATGGCCTATCCATGGTTGTTGACACCCTTACTGAAGCTGAAAAGGCTCAAGCTACTCTAGTTCTCTGCAGATATCCTGCTTCATGGGATCGCAAAAAGAACTTCCTTCCCTTAGGAGTCTTGATTCGAAAATAAAGGTTATTGCACCACATATTCACCTTTAATGTTTATCCTCGTAAAGGGAGTAGGACCGAATTAACTACCTATATGGTCAGTGTCCTTTCCAAAGTGGTTACCGATGTTCCGATGTGCCTTCTTCTCTAATCTGTAGGACAATTGTTCGTTTTCATCTATCCAATGCCACTAAGACCGCAGCCCCCTTTGGCTTCCTCATGTCCCAATTAGCTCGTTCTAATGGTGTTGTCCGCCCTAATGAGACCCCTATTTCTCATACACCTTTCGGCAATGCAAATCTTATTCAAATGAACCTTTAACCAAATGTAGAAGCAGGGCACGTACCCCCTCATGCAGAGGTTCCAGCACCACAGCACTAAGTCCCTTTAGCCCCACAACAGCAGGATCCTCCAGAGCTCGCTTCTCCCGCTTCAGTTGTTCCCAGGAGTGTTGCAAAACGGTTGGATGCCTTCGAGTACTGTCAGTCCAAAACCGAAATGCTTCTAAAGAAGGCTCTAAAATATCTGAGTGGACTGTCCAAGGCTTGCCGTAACAATGATTTTTCCACTATGCCTCCATCTCCTTCACCTCCATCTGATTAGTTCTTGTTGGGATTTTTAGCCACATGTGTTTTATTGGTTATTCTCATTTTGGTGGTGTTTTGGGTTTGTGGCTAACTCCACTGACATGTCTCCTTTTGCTAACTCATACTTTTGGATGGATGTTTTCTGATCGTTATTTTAATCCATGAATGTTCTTCTGGTTTTAATGGTTGAATGGATGGACTGACTGCTTTTCTCTGACTTGGTTTCTATATTGCTATATGTTTTCTCTCTTAGCTGCTCTTACATCTCCTTGTCAATTTCTGACAAAAAGGGGGAGAGAATTGTTGTATTGATTGCTGAGTGGGAGAAATAGTTCAGGGGGAGAGATGATCTCTTTCTAGATAAATGTATGTTACAGGCACAAATTAAGGGGGAGAATTTTTCTCCATAGCCTATGCATCTCAAGGGAAAAATCTTCCAAATTCTAAATTTTTCTGATTATACTAACAAAGGAGATTCCCCTAATGCTTTGTGTTTGTTAGTATTGTGCTTTTACAGGTAAATCTTCTCAAAACACAAATGAAGAGCTCGCCACGTAAGTCTTGATTTCTTTGGCTCTTGAAATTGTTTTAATGTATAAAAGGTCTTGTACTTGTGAATGGTTGTATATTGAGCTATATTATGTATCTACTTGTCTAGATGAATAGGATAGTTGGTTTTGTCACAAAATTGACAAAGGGGAAGATTGTTAGTGTCACATTTCAGTGTGCACTGTGTTTGTATTGTCAATTTCGTGCCAATATGTCCAAGAAGATCTAGCCTCTCCAAGTACCTCAAGAAAGATTAATTTCAAGATTTTTATCAAGCTTTTGGAAGGACCGAATTCGTCAAAGAATGACTCTACATGTGTTCGCCAACCTTATCAAGTATTTTAAACCCAGACCAGACCTTAGAACCCTTGGAAAAAGTTCTGTTTTAAAGCCTGTTTTCAAACTCTTGCTCTTAGCTAAAACAGTCATGCAGAAAGAAGGTTTGGTGACCTTTCAGTCACCTAGCGGCAAGACCCTGTGCAAAAAGCGGCTAACCGCCAGGTAACAAAAAACCTGCGGTTACTTTTCCAGAGAGCAAACATTTCATCTGATATGGAGTTCGATCACCTAGCGACATGGATTAAAAAATCAACCGATACCGAGCTGATATCTCAATGAGATATCGGTCTTGGTATATATCGTCAAAATCTCGGCATATATCGGCTGAGATTTACTTCATATCGGCAGAACCGATATCTCGGCCGATATTTTGAAAATATCGGCCGAGATATGACAAAAAGGGTAAAAACCCTAATTTTTTCATCTTTTTCCCCCATCTTCATCTTCTTCTCCTCTCTTCTCATCTCCTTACTACTCATAGCAGCAACCACACTCCATCACACATCCCTCTTGCATATTTCCAAATCCCACTTCTATTTTTTGAAGAAAATATTATCTAAGGTAAGAGAAAATCAACTTAAAGCATTTTATTATGTGTTTTTTTTTTTTAGATGAAGCATAGAAATCATTGGGTTTGTCACTTGTGTGGTTTTCGTCATTTAGAAGTTAGATCTACATACTTTCATGCTAGATCTACTCATACACAAGATTTTGAACTTTTTTCCAATTTTTTTTATTTTTGGATTTTTTAATATTTGAATTATAATATATCATTTTTTGGGGATTTCATCATAAATATGTTCTTTTAATGATTCATGATCATTGTATAGTGTGTAAATGATTGATCTATATACTTTTATGTTAGATCTATATATTTAGGATTTTAAAAATGATTTTATTAAAAAAAATTCTAAAAATAATTGTTGTTACTTGCTACTTGTTAGAATATTTGTGAATTGTGATACCAAAGCCTTAATGGCTTATTAATAGTGTGTAGATGATAGATCTACATATACTCATAGTCATAAACATTATTTAGATTTTTATTTTAATTATTTTATTTTTGAATTTTTTAATATTTGAATTATAATATATCATTTTTTGGGGATTTCATTGTAAATATGTTCTTTTAATTATTCATGATCATTATATGGTGTGTAAATGATTGATCTACATACTTTTATGCTAGATCTATATATTTAGGATTTTGAAAATGATTTTATTTAATCTTCTTTTTCCTAAAAATAATTGTTGTTAGAGTATTACATGAATTTCTTATTTTATAGGAACAAGATGGTGCGCGACATGGGTCCGACATGGAGCCATGGTGAAGTAGTTGGAAGCAAAAGTAAAATAAAATGTAATTATTGTGGAAAAGTGCTCAATGGCGGGATTACTCGATTGAAACAACATTTGGCACATGTATCAGGACAGGTGATAAAATGTCATAAAGTGCCACCAAATTTGACTGTTGAAATGAAGGAGCTCCTTAATGCATCTACAAAAAAAAAAGTTGTATAACAAAGAAGAAGAATTGAGGAACTTGATGCATGCAAAGAAGAAGTATTTGGTTCCTCCGATGATGACGATAAAGACCTGGAAATGAGGAGGGTTCGGAGAGAAAGTGTGAGGTCACTTCAGGAGGATAAAGAGAGGAGAAGAATGCAATATGAAGCAGCCTATAAGGTAGCCAATATGAGCAGGGTGGGTCATCCGGACCTGGGGGAAGGAGTTTGTGTCGAACATTTAGTCAAAAACAACCCCTTCGAGATCCAGACATTGAGGAGATTGAAAGACCTCCTACACATGCACCTCAGCAAGGGGGGCCAATTGACCCATTTGTTTATAAAAAACCAACATCAAAGCAGCCCAGCATTATGAAAGCATTAAAGGGCAAGTTTGGTAAAGCAAGAGAACATCTAGTGAGAGCCACTAGGAAGTTTTTTTTTTTTTTTTATGGAGGCATTCGTCCCAACAAGGCATCTTCTCCTTATTTCACCACCATGTTAGATGCAGCTGCAGAACATGGTCCAAGTATAAAGGTACCCACCCCTTATGAGATTGGGCATGTTTGTGTTGAGAAAGAGTATGAGGAGTTGCAGGCTTAGGTGCAAACTTTCAAATTGGCATGGAAGGAAAGAGGTTGCACACTAATGTGCGATGGGTGGACGACCATCACACATCGTCATCTCTTGAATTTTCTAGTCTACTCGTCTATGGGCACGGTGTTTATCAAATCAGTTGATACAACTGATTACATCCAATATGCAAAATATATTAATAAGTTATTGAATGAGGTGATTGAAGAAGTTGGGGTAGATTGTGTAGTTCAGGTTGTTACTGACAATGCGGCAAACATGAAGGCTACAAGAATGGTGCTTATGAAACAAAGGCCAAGGATTTTCTGGTCTCCATGTGCAACACATTGCCTGGATTTAATGCTTGAAGATATTGCAAAAGGAAAAGTCATGCAACAAGTGATTAGTAAGTTAAAGAAGATCACCAATTTTTTATATCAATCATATAGACTCATTTCCATGATGAAAACGCATACAAACAACCATGAATTACTACGGCCTGACATCACTAGATTTGTCACCCACTTCATTGCTATCGAAAGTGTTTACAAGTATAGAGAAAGACTTTTCTGATTGATAAAATCACATGAGTTCATGAATTCAAAATGGGGGAAAGAGGCCAAGTCCCATTACTCTTGAAGTATGTAAAATAATTGAGTCCAACAAGTTTTGGCCTCATGTGAGGGGTGTTTTGAATGTTTTTGATCCCCTAATAAAAGTTCTTCGATTGGTTGATGGCGATGATAAGCCAACAATGGGCTTCTTACATGAGGCCATGGAGAGATCAAAGCTGGCTATTCAAGCAGATTGTAAATATTACAAAAAGTTTTGGAAGATCATCGACGATCGATGGGGATGACAATTGAAACATGATTTACACATCGCCGGTAAGTGAAGGCTATTTCCTTTAATACTTGAATTGTTGTATTCAACTCTCCATTCTCTCTTCACTATATTAATTTATTAATGACTAAAATTCATTGGTTTTACAGGATACTTCTTTAATCCCCAATTTACGGATGGACACATATCTGATGAAATCCATTAGGGAATAAAAAATGTAATTGAAAGACTGGTAGAGAGTACAGATGAAGCAATTTGGGCTACTAATTGGATAGAATAATTAAGGAAAAAAGTATATAACATTGCAATTTCTCTAATTTATCTTTTTACATTAATGTCCTCAGATTGACATATACAATGTACGTGCTGGAAGCTTTGGAACGACGACTGTGCGGAGAGCTATGACACAGACCTATCCTGGTATTGATTGTAATGTCATCTCTATATTATTCAAGGACTTATTATTATTTTATTGACTCTAATATCATTTCTATTTTTCTTCAGATGAATGGTGGTTGAATTATGGAGAGAGTGCTCCTGCACTAAAGACGATTGCTATTAAAGTCCTTAGTCAAACTACATCATCTTCAAATTGTTAAAGAAACTAGAGCACATTCTCGTTTATCCACACAAGACCAAGAAATAGATTGACAATGCAGAAGCTAAATAAATTGGTCTACATTCACTACCACCTCAAGCTCCGGAGTAGAAATATAATGAGAAGACAGCTTGAGGATCAACGGGATTATTTCTGTCCAATTAATTTGGACTATATCTTTTCAGAAGAGGATACTGTGTTAGGTCAATGGCTGGAGGAATAAAAGGTACCGATGTTAGACCAAGACCCAGAGTTTGAGGAGTTGATGGAGGAATTGACCGAGGATATGCCTAAGCTAGTGAGGGCCGCATAAAGGATAGAAGAAATAAACTTGACAATGCAGCAGGGGCACGCACCTAATACAAGTGAGCAAAGGGGAAAAGAGGTGGACGAGAAGAGTGAGTCAAGTATTTCTACTTCTTCATCATCAACAGGAATTCCACCTGACTCTCCCGGGGATGAGGGTCATTATAGAGATGATGAGCCTGTCACTTATAAGATAGTTGAGCATTTTCCTGATGCTACCGAGTTAGATCCTCGCCGTGGCTATGTCAAACATGTTGGACAGACTGAGGCAGGGGGTAGTAGTAGCGTCGCTACTCATGTTCATCATGGGAGTTATGTTGGCTAACGTGCCATGTATAGACAACATGGGGGTTATGTTGGCCAACAAGGTTCCATGTATGGACAGCATGAGGGTTATTCATATGACCCTAATTGGGTATCCCCTTCACCAACACCGATTATTTCTATCGAACAGATGTTAATTGAGCAATGGAGGCTTCCCCCACCAGTTTCCCAACGACCTTTTTATGCCCCTCATGACTATTTCATGCCATTTGAGTACAACTAGCCATCTCATTCCACAGGAGATCAAGATAGCTCATCATCTTATCAAGAATAATATGAATATGGTCATGGGTATGATAGTGCTGCGCAACAGTATGGAGCATATCTTTTTAGCCAATACCGAAGAAATGATGATGATGATGATATCAAGCCACGACGACACTCCACTTGGTATTATTAGGTTGTCAATCTGCCATACACTCATACTCATTACTCTTTACTAGTCCCCTATAATTTCAGGTAAACCATGAACCTTTTGATACCCAAGTGCTTTATGATTTATCTATCTTAGTCACTATCATGTTTCTGATTTTAATATGTCATCTTCAGGGTCTTGAATTTCACAACTTATTTGATGTTTGAGTTCGTATTAAATGATGATTGATATGTTATCTTTATTTTCTTATATTTTACACTAATAAATTGATCATGAGCATCAATAATGGTTGAATTATATGAAATACTGGAAAAGACAGTGAACCGCGATACAGATATGACTCATAACTTAAGGTGACCGAGATTTTGATTTATTGTTGTTATTAATGGAAAAAAAATATTGTTTTCCACCATTTTCTAATATTCTAGATTTTTTGGATATTTTTGCGAATTTTTTTGGATAAAAAAAATTCATACCTAGATGACCGCGACGGACCGATATCGGTTTTTTGGCTCGGCCGATACCGTGACCGAAACCGAGATTTTAAACCATGCCTAGCGGTCAACTAGCGACTTACCGCCGAGTACTCTAGCGGCTGACCGCAAGGCAACCGAAACCCACGGTTAGTTTTCCCGAGAGCTCCTTGTTTCTGGACCTTCACTCGGTCACCTCACAGCTAGCCGCAAAGGCCACCGACGGCTAACCGTGAGCTGACCAAATTAGAAAATTTGACCGTTGTCTCAAGGAAATTGCAAAGGGGCTAATCGAGGTGCTAAGAGGCTAGCCACCAAAACTAGCCGTTGGGATTCTGTCTATAAATAGCTAGAGCTCGTTTTGCTTTAAAAAAAATCCATTTTTGAAGAGCTTCCTTTGCTACTTTCTCCCCATCAATCTTAAGCCCTCAAACCTCTTCCAGAACACTCTTGTGTTAGATATAGGAAAATTCAAGAGCTTCATTAGCTCCAAGATGAGTGTGTTGTAAGGAAGAGCTTCTTCTAGGATCCCTTGTTCTATGAAATCCTTACTATTGTAATCCTAGAAGACCAAACCTCTGAACCTTGGTTGTGCAACACGTTGGAAGCATCCTTCTCAACACCAAGACACCATCAAGAGGTGAAAGCTTCGACTACGGTCAGAGCTCCTTCGAACACTTTCGATCTTCATCAAAGGCATGTGTTCACCCTTTCTCAAACTTTTACAAAATGTGTATAATGTGGTAGTGATTCAGATCTGTGTGACTAAATCACTCTATAATTGTGTGAGGGGGAGTAGATCTGTGTGATTGAATCTCGGTAACAAAATTGAGGTAGAATCAGTACTTGTGTGGTTTGATTCTTCATAGTGAAATCAAGGGACTGTGTGACCCTTGAGAGTGGATGTAGGTCTGTGTGACCGAACCACTATAAATTCCCGGTGCCTATTTCTCCATTTCTATCTCAAGTGCATGATTTACATATTTGTATGTTGTGGAGAATTATACGTATGATGTTTCATCATTGAGTTTAATTGACACACACACTTGTTCTTATCAACATAAAACTAATTGTGTCATATCTTTAATTGTTTAAGCCCTCTCTTGTTGGACACATATTCCGCATAAGTTATACTCTTATTTGTGTTTGTTTTGTTCATTATTCTTGTTGGGATTAAAATCGGACTAAGATGATTAAAATTGGCAAAAGAATTCCATCAGTCCTATTCAACCCCCCGCCCCCACTTATTCATTGGCCCTAAACTGCACTTTCACCAGACACCATTTATACGACCTACGATGTTAATACTAACAAAATCCGCGAGTTTTACATGTTAATTAGAACTGCAGTAGGTTTAGTACAAAATACCAAAAGAGAGGGAGTATTGTGTAAAATGACCGAAGTCCAGGTAGGTATACTGCTTTTTTCCCCATTTTTTTTTACTCACTTCACAATTCCTCAACTCTCTCCTTTTCACTCCCCCTCCAAAACCCTTGCGACCACCACCACCAGCAGCTCTGCGAACCGTAGATCTTATCTCGGTTCGGGCATGGTAAATAGAGATGTCAAACTGGCCGGGCCAGGCCGGCACAGCCCGCTCTAGCCTCGGCTCGCTAGGGAAATACCCTGGCATGGCCCGCCCCAGCGGGCCTTTTTTTTTTTTTGTTCATTTTTTTAGAAATAACACTAATACCCAACACAATCGGCAAGCCTTTCAAAATTATAATGATATAAAAAGACCAATGACTAGTAAGAGGTGTCTAGAAAGGGAGAAGATACCAAAAGGTACCTTTTATCTTTTCTGTAAAGGGCCAATTGTAGTAATAGTATTAAATATTTCTGCATCTTCCAGGGAGGTTCCCACAACATTGATGATAGAAAATTAGAAATCAGGAGCAAGAAACTCCAATAGTGTATCTAGCTAATTTTGTCTGATAGACTCTTACACCTAGATTAGATATGCTTCCATGAGTCAAAAGGCACCACCACTGGGCATCAAGAAACAAAATTCAACAAGGTCATCATGATGAAGGTTGAGTCCACTAGTCCTATCACTTGAGGGTCAGGGTTTTACCCGGCTTCTCTTTAGGTCCGAAGGGATTAGTCAAGCCCGGAGAGTTTCTTATCAAAAAAGGAAAAAAAAAAAAACCAAGATCACGAAAATTGTGTATGCTCAAGCTTGAGCATGACCTTTTAGGCAATTTGTCACGATATACACTTCTTACGTAGAAATATTCGAGGGTTAGAGACTTAGAGTAGTATAAATAACACTAATAAATTTAGAAAAAGAATAGGAGGGTTAGAGTATTATAGACTTTGTAAAATTGAAAAGGACACAAAATACTCCTTATATGACCGTTTTATGGCTGTTTGGGGGGGGGGGTAAAATGGATAATTTTTTTTTTAAAAAGTCACTTTTGGGCTGGCCAGCGGGCCGTGCCTGACAGGCCCATCCTGGCGGGCCACAGAGGGCAGCCCATGTGCCAGGCGGGCCCGGGCCCAGCCTCCTCGGCCCCGCACGGCCCGTGTCATGGCGGGCCCATTTGACATCTCTAATGGTAAATGGGTAGGACGTTATGGCCCCAACTTGAACCCGAATCCGAACCGACCCGACCCGTTTTCTTCCTCAAAAATCTTAAAATGACAAAACCCTAAAAGGCCTAAACCCTTTTCATCATCACCTTCTTCTTCCTGTTACCCTCTCAGCAGAACAAGCTGAAAATAGTTTGAATTCATTTGCTCTTTCTGCAGAAGCATATGGGTTCGCCCAATATCAAAGACCTCTTCACTTCATTCAGTCCTTCTTCCGATTTCTTAGCTGTTTCTTCTGGAGATGGTAGGATTAAGGTGAGCCCCAGATTTTTGTTTTTCTTTTCTTGTTTGTTAATGTGGTCAAGCATACAAAGCTGATTTGAGATTGTTCTCACAGGAGAAATAGTATTGAACTTTTCAATTGTCTTTTGTTTCTTGCAAATAGTTCATGTGGTTCTGTTTCTTTTTTTAATATGTAGCAAGTGAAATTCTTCTGCTGAAGAAAAGCTTTGATTTTTCAGTATGGATGAGTAAAATATCTAATGGGTTATTTATTTTTACAGATTTGGGATACATTGAAGGGTCATTTGCAGACTGATTTTGCAGACATTACATTGACTGATGACACAGGTTTATCTACCAAGTCTGAAACTGGGCATCTTTCACTTGATTACAGATGCATTAAGTGGATGCCTTTAGAGCATAAGGTTAATAATATTCCTTACAAATTGGAATATTAGCGATATTATTTCTTCTGTATTGTAACTGTTATTTTTGTTATGGACTGTGGACCTGACTTTTTTTATGAATTGCAGAAGAAAAGAAATCTGGGGTATTCATTATTGGTGTTGGGGACTGGTGGTGGTGATGTTTTGGCACTAGATGTTGCTGCTGGTCAGTTGAGGTGGAGAGTCTGTGACTGCCATCCTGGGTGAGGCCTTTTTTTTCTTGGGAGTGGGTGTACTTAGGTTTTTCTGTTACTTTTTGCAAGAGTTAGTAAAGCATGCATTCTGGCTGCACTGGTAGGCTATGATGTCTACATATAGGAAAGATACAATAGAGAAGTTGCGAGGGACGATATTTGAATGTACATTAGATCTGGATATGTATTTGTATCATTGAACAACGTCTTTTGTAATGGGCAGGGGAGTCAATGCCATCTCCTTCTCTGAACATGGTCCACACATTTACACTGCTGGGGTTGATGGCATGGTTTGCCAGATTGATTCTACGATGGGAAGTCTATTAAGGAAGTTCAGATCATCTACAAAGGCACTATCTTCTATTTCCATCTCTCCAGGTAGAACATTTTCAAAACACATCTTGAATTGCCCGTGATAATCTTTTGCAACTTGCGTTTTTCGTGAGAATATTCTGATTGGAGAATAATTCTTACTATGATTGGGGCCTGTTGCCTGCTGAAATACTGGTAAATAGGATACAATTCAAATAGAATTAGTACATCTACATGGGAGAAAAAGAGTAAATTTACTCTAATTCTTTGGCAGGAGTCAAGAAGTAGTTTCAGGGAAATAAGCGCCAAAGAGGAGACAAGAAAATTTACTGCTTGAAAATGGTGCAGGCAAAAATCATCATTTCTTTCTTTGTTCTTTTAAAGGGTACATTTAAGGTCTTTCTTTCTTTTTTATACAGTACATTTAAGGAAAAATACTCGTTTCAAAACAGGCCATTGCACATGAGATGGCATATGCAATTGTCATTCTAGTTCTAAAGGAGAGCTGCAATAAAATTGTTAAATGCTTTCACGAGCTTTCCAATATATTATCACTTCCATTTTTAGTACCAGAACATGAGTTAAATCCAGCTGGCATTAATACAAAAGAAAAAAAAAAAGGATAACATCCATTCTGGGCAAATGGTTGTGGAGGATTGGAGAGGGTTCACAAGGCCTTTGGAGACGGGTGCTGGAAAGAAAATACAACCTTCCAAGGCATGGTTGGGATGTTCAGGACCCCCCTTGGAATTCATTCCTCTCAATAAAGAGACTATTCATGGAGAACATTAGGTACCAAATTGGATCAGGGCAGATGACCCTTTTTCAGAAAGATAGGTGGGCAGGTGAAAGGGCGTTGTGTGCTCAATTTCCAGACCTGTTTAGGTGTGCACAAGATAAGGAAGCATAAGTCAACTCTTATATGGCACAATTGGAGGCCAGGTGGTTTGGGTTCTCACTTTTAGAAGGAACCTGAAGGACAATGAAGAATCCTAGTTCATTGCTCTCCTTAATTCCCTGAACAGTCTAATCATTCAAAACAGTAGGGTAGATGCTAGGGTGTGGATAGCCTCTAAGAATGGATCATTTTCAGTGTCCTCTTTCTTTAAGGCTATCCTAAGCAATCCTAGGGAGAGGAGTGGGGTGTATAGTATTTGGAAGTTGAAAGCTCCACCAAGGGTGCTCGTGATCGGGTGGTTGGCTCTAAGGAAAAGGATCCCTACTATGGATCTTTTAAGGAGGAGAAGGATGACGATGGTGAATGGCTTCCCTATGTGCTTGAGGGACGAAGAATCCGTGGACCATCTCTTGCTAAATTGTAAAACAGCTCAGGCAATTTGGATGACTATAATAAGAGGGTTTGGCTGCTGCTAGGTCCTTCCACACCCTCGCCCTGAGCTTTTCCAAGCTTGCAAGGGCCCAATTGGGGACCCTAGAGGCAAAGTGATGTGGCGGTTGTCATTTTCTGCAGTGATTTGGACGATTTGGAAGGTAAGGAACTCAAGATGCTTTGAAGGAATTGCATCTAGCGAGAGTAGACTAGTGGAGTCAAGATGTTTTGAAGGAATTGCATCTAGCGAGAGTGGACTGGTGGAGAAATCAAAGTTTTTAATAGCTCTGTGTGTGTCTATTCTCCCTTCTTTTAGAGGATACTCCTTAGATCAACATGTGTATCATTGGAAAGAGCTGGCCTATTCTTATGCAGGGACTTAGTTTGCTGGTTTTGGGGTTCTTTTTGGTTTTTCTGTTATGCTGTCTTTTGCTTTCAGTACCTTTTCTCTTGTACTGTTTGCTTTATTTAATGAAAGTAACCATTAAAAAAAAAAAAGAGTTTAAGCTTGTCTTTGGTGACACTTTTTTTCCCTATATATATGTATATTTATTTATCTGGTGCTTTTATATTTAAATGCATTTTTTCATGTGCTACCTCCTTGGGTCTTCGGCCAATGTTCCAATTCTAGCTGCCCATCTTATAGGAGCAGGCTGGTTTACAAGTAATTTCATCTGGTTATATATTTAGTTAATTACTAGTTTATTTCCTGGTTGAATATATTTGATTGTTTGGTTTTTGCTTCTTCTTGGGTTTTTTTTGCTGCTTATATTGCTTATTATCTTTCTTGTTAGACGGGAAGATACTAGCCACAGCAGCTGGTCAGTTGAAAATTTTCAATTGTTCTGATTTCAAAAGGATGCAGAAGTTTTCAGGCCATCCTGTGAGTATTTTCTGATTCTTCTTATTTCGAGTGTATTGCTGTTCTTGTCAAACTCGTCTTGATTCTCTGTGCTTTATTTTCTTCAGCTTGCTTATGGTTACCACCTACTGGCTTCATTGTTTTACTATCAGACTAAAATCTTTGGCTTCTACTTACATAACTAAGTTCATGTGTACCACTGTAGGCTGCTGTTCGCTGTATGATCTTCACTGAGGATGGGAAGTACATCCTATCTTCTGCTGTTGGGGAAAGGTATATTGCTGTATGGAAAATAGATGGCGGCAGAAAGCAACCTGTCAGTTGTGTGCTTTCAATGGATCATCCTGCTGTCTTTCTGGACAGTAAGGGCACAGACAATGGGGGTGCAGACAATGATGGTTTATTTGTTTTAGCCATTTCAGAATTGGGCCTCTGCTATTTTTGGCATGGGAGGAATATTGAAGAGTTACGCAGTACGAAGCCTACAAAACTTTCATTATCTTTGGAGGGCCCCCTTCCCAAGTCCCAGAAGAGTTCAATACCCACAATATTTGCTGCAAAATTACAAGGCATTGTGAAACTTGGCTCAGCACAAGTATCTGTTGCTTATGGTTCTGTGGTAAAGCCATCATTTGAGAAACTCTTAGTGCAGCATGGTGTGAATGTCAATCTAAGTAGGTCCCTGGATGGAGTTCTTTTGCCAATGGATCAGTCTTCCAAGTCTAAGAAGAGGCAAGTGTCAAGAACTGGAGGTATGCTCTGTATTTGTAGAATGCCCATTGAATGAGTTATAGTAGGACATGGTGAATAGCAACTAGAAAGTATTCATTTTGGTAAACTTAATTATTGTTAAAGATATGAAATTTCCATTTGAAGCTTAGTGTTTCACTCGAGTCACTCCAGATTGGGGTTGACCCAGGTCTAGCACTGCCACTTTGGTGTAAATTCAGGTTTGTCTACAGTCCTATACTCATGTTGTTTAGGGTTTAGTTTTTGGACCTGAAAGTTGATTGGGTTTGTCTTGGTCCTTTGTCTGTCTAAAGACTATTTCATGGTTACTGGAAAACGTCACTACGATTGTGATACACATTTTGGTGGAAATGCATTTTGTACTGGATTAGAAACACACTTCCTAAAATATGGAAACTGAATATTTTTATAACGATATTCGGTTGGTAGTTCGGGGACTAGACTAAGATTTAGTGATTTGTGGATTTATTATTATTTCTTTCAATTGATAAGTGAGTAAATTCTATTCCAAAAGAAAAAATAAACACACAAGGGCTTTTGGAACATCAACCACTGGAGTTGGCATCCAAAAACCATGTCAAAGAGCTTTTCTGTCAAAAGGGTTAAAATTATTAGATGGCGCCCTTCTTTTACACATATCTAGGTCAAAAATAGGATACCTAGGTCAGAAATAGACCTTTACCCCATACCTTGCGAACCCACGATTGCATGCATCCAAGCAGGCCTCCACAGGCTAGGGTGTTATTTCTTCAAAACAGCCTGGCCATTCCCTGAAAGTGTGTTTTGTATTAGAAAACTACAAAATTCTGAAGAAAAACAACATTGAACAAAGCAGAACAGGTTTGAGACTACAAGACCTTGTCTTGTACAGTTGTACTCCACTACTCCCTTTTTTTATATTAAAGGCAAAAAAGAATATAAAATAATTGGTAGTCATACAAATACTAGAAAGGTGAGAAACAAACCATAGGAAAACACAAATTATGGAGGAATCAAATAGAATGAAGCTATGTCTAATTCTGACTTAGCCAAGGAATGTGCCACTACATTGGCCTTTCTGAAAACATTATTGAAAGTGGCTTCAATGGATCACATAGAGCTTGGGTCCCTTTGAATAAGTAGTGTGCCCTCCATGTATAGGGTCCCTTTGAATAAGTAGTGTGCCCTCCATGTATAGGTGGTACTACGAGATAACCATGACACTATGCTTTTAGAATCACTATCCATTTTGAGACTACCAGAAAATGAAATTGAAAAAAATCCTAAAAGCCTTCCTAATAGCCTATATCTTCACTTTAATCGTTTCCTAGATGCTTGTGGGACCAGAATAGACCAATAGGCATTAGGCATTAGGCAGTCCTCTTTATTGTTGAAGAGAATTCCATGGAACCAGATTTGTCTTCCCTCTTGCAGCTCGATTTACATTTAACTTGAAAGATCCCAAGGGAGAAGGATTCCATTTTACCAACCTATGCACTTTAGAACTGCCACCACTCATATAAGCATCCCAATTAGAGAAGATGCCATTCAACTTGTATCCACAAAATTCTGAACTTATGAGCACCTACCACCCAATTCTAACAAAAAGCACGTCAATTAAATCTTCAATATCTTTTTCTTTAGCATTGAATATTCTGTTGTCCCTCTTCCATAAAGACTAGAAAATCAGTTAATTTAAAAAAAAAATCTCCTTAAAATCAGCCTTCTAAGAGAGAAAGAACAATGCATCTCAGAAAACAATTCATATTACCTCGTGACATGAGAAAGGAGTACAGATGTGAGAACATTATCAATTGTGAACATATATGCACTGCACCCTTATTATACATTCTATGCCTACTTATAAAAAGGTAAATTGTAGGTTTGATTTTTTTTTTTAATGCGGCTTTAGCAGTTTACAAGTCACTTCCATTCCCGATTAAAAATTTTCATATTTCGGATTATAGATCTAATGTAGGCACTAATCACTAGTGTTTCATTGAACAGTCACTGCTTTAGACCGTGCAAATGCAGAAGATGCAATGCTTCCGATTGCAAAGCTCCATGATTATCAAGAGAAAAAGAGAAAGCACAGTATGCGGCATTCAGCTCTTGAAGAAGCAATGGCTGATGTCACAATTGACAACAAGAGTGAAGTTAAGCCCATGGATTATGAAGGTAGGTGCATTGTTTTCAGAAAGGTTGTTACATCACTTTACAATAGATTGACCACTTTATATTTTTTTTACTCTTCATGAGGTAAAAACATCATTTTATGATTCAAACACATTATAGGTAACTGTAGTTACAAACAAAAAGTCAAGCGTCACTCCGTTAATGTAGTCGTATAAAATAGTAAATGCATGGAAGTGGCTTTGCTGAAACTGCAGTACAGAAGTAACACTTAAGTGGCTTAGTGATGCACGTACTCGTATCTCAGAAATTTCCCAGAGAATTTCTAACAGCCAGAGTTTTAGATCTAACTTCAAATCGGCAGTTCATAGCAGATTCGACGAGACTGCTTTGAGCTCAAAAATCCCGAAAGTCTTGACTACTTTGAGTTCAAAAATCCCAAAAGGCTTGACTGTTTTGAGCTCAAAAATCCCTAAAGGCTTCACAAACAGAGCTCTTCCTCTCTGCCGGAAGATGTCTTCTTCTCTGCGCTGGGTTTGGCAGTCAAGAAAGCTTTCTTCTGCCAAACAGAGTTAGGCAGTCACAAACTGGGTTTGAAACTGCTGTGCAACAGTCATGGTTTAAAAATCGGTCGAGTCCGAGTCACGTACCGAGTAGGGTCCTATGGGACTCGGACTCAAATCATGTGGGACTTGGCCCTCCAGCCTTACTCGGCCGAGTCCCATGTGACTCGGACTCGGCCATGGCCGAGTCAGGTCCCGAGTCCAATTTTGTAAACCTTGGCGACAGTGAAAGTGTCATGAAAAAAAGGCCAGAGTTTTGCAGGTAAATCGACAAATCAGAATACTGAAGGTACATTTAGTTCAGCCCAACTATCTAGACTGAGCCCAAATGGACCCAACAGTCTAAAGCAAAATGGAATGCAGGTCATTAGGCTTCGGCCCACTGAACCTGGTCCAAACCAGGCCCAGCCCAAGTGGAACAAATCCCAGCCTGGTTGCCCTGACCAGGCGACCAGTTTAGAATAGCTGGCTGGCCCCACCAGTCCTCATTTGGGGCCCAATAAACCAAAACAGCAAGTTCGCCCAAGTGCAATAGAGAAATCTCTCTTTTGGCTTGATTTGGCTGTTTCTTGAGTAATTTCATTCCTGCTGCCTATTTGAGTTGTAATAGCTGCTGCCTATTCGAGTTGTAATAGGACTCTTTTGGTGAGGAGTCTGTTAATGATTCAGATGGATGAAGCGGCTGGCTATTTAAAAACAGCAAGTGGGATCCACAGCCCCTAGAAGATCTCACACCCAATAGGAAAAACCTGCGCACATCTATTTCATTGTTCAGTTCCTTGGGATATGTTTACTTTCATATTTTGAGATGCATTGGGATTCAAAATTTTAGGGATTTCATTGATTGGAAGTCAGATTGAACTTTGAAGGCTATGATTTAAAAAAAAAAAAAAAAAACCGTTTTGACCATGGATTTAAACAATGTACATGGGCAGCCTTAGCGATGCTTTAGTCTGATATATTTTTTAATAAAATTTGCTATTTGTTTTGCACTTTTGGCCTCTTCTTCTCCCTTGGTTTAGAATCTCCCAATGGATTGAAGTTCTTACACCCTGGATTTAGCAATTGAGGTAAGCTAATCTGCTACCTTGCTCCTTGTTTGGCGTGGATTTTATGTTGCTTGAAGAAATTGGTTTTTTGGGTTCACAAACGATGGAAAAGCACTTCCTTTGGTTGCCTCAGCCATCTGTTAAGGAAACCCTTTTTTAATTTCTTATACTCATGAATGGACTGATTCTTATACACTGAGTACAAGAAAATTGAACTGCTGTTTAACATATTTATTCATGGCTTTTGGGAGTTATTCACTTATGCTTGATCTATTATTGTCACTAATTTAAACTTATACTAGTTTGAAGAGTCTTTCCCAGTCACTTTATGTTCATTTTCTTGGTCAATGGAGATGATTCAGATAAAACTGAAGAAGATGCTGGTACAATTTGCATGGAGGATAGGCTAACATCTTCAGGACTCCTTGGTAATGTGGATGATCTTAGAAGAGAAAGCTTTCCGGAGATTCCTCCTGGCATTTCTTTGAAATCTACTAGATTGAAAGATGATCATCTGTGGCTTGAGGCTAAGATTCCGGAAAAGAAGGTCTGTTTCCTCAATGGTTGATATGCCATAGATAAGAATGGATTATGATTTATTTATTTTTTTCAATTTATCCATGATCAATTTTCTATGTTTTCAAATGAACAACTTTATAGCATATACATCTTGAACTCCACGATTGTCATTACTGACTATATCACTTCCTTCCATCAGATTAAGGAAGCTGTTTCAGCCATGAGCCCAACTGATGCATACAAGTTTCTTACAGTCTTGGTTACCACATGGAAATTGAGGTTCTTAACTTCCTATTCCTTTTAAATTATCTCAACCCTTTTAAATTAATGTTGGATCATGTTGTTTTGTTGTTTTATGCAAACTTTTTTAATATCACAAGTTTTTATCAAATTTTCTGTTTTTTTTTTATCTGTTATGTACTCAGATTTGAGTTTAACTTAAAATTCTTTGGACATCGACTATGCTGTACATGGGAATAGATTTAAACTTCTTGGAATGCCATATGAGCTATTCCATTAGATTTTATGTATGACTATATTTTAGATTTACAATCAAACCATCGAAAGGATTTTTTTTCTTTTTAATTTACAGTTACTTGGTTGAACATGAAAGATCAGAGGATTCTACAAGATGTTTTTTTATTCTAGATCATCTCCTTGCACACCTAAACTTTACCCAATCGTTAATTTTCATTTCCAGTTCTCATCTCTAATTAATGATGTGTTGCTTCAAAGTCATTTTGATTGTTTAAAATGTGCATAATCATACATGTTGTTCACTTATGTATTTCAATAGGCCGTAGTTATTTTTTATTATTTCCACCCTACCGTATGTATAAATTTTTACATTGACCTTCAGGTGTCTTAGTTGAGGTTCTGTTTTAACAGGTCTGGTAGTGGAAAATATGTTCTTCCTTGGATAAGAAGTATATTAGCGAACCACAGTCACTATGCCATTTCTCAGGAACCCTCTACTCAGATGCTTGGTACACTACAGGAGGTACAATATTGAAGTCGGTGATAGTTGCTCTGCTATTTTATTTTTCTTTGCTTTTCTTTTTGTTTCTTAATAAATTCAGTATGCAAGATGTTTTATGTTCCTACATTATATATTGTCATTACAGCATGTTCTTATTTCTAAATCTGTACTATCAACTTTTCTTCACCTCTTAATACTGCTGTGCCTTGAAAACGCCATTTGGCTGGTCCTTGAAATAGTAGATCAAAATATCCTCATAAAATATGAAGCGCCTTTCCAGCAGCTGAATACAGGTTATTTTGATATTTTAGGTGACATTATTAATTATTGTTGCTTGATGGTGTCTCAGACAAGACCATTGAAGGATCTCTCTCTAATTTTTTCGAGCCTTTTTGTTACCTGCTTGGGTCAATGCTGATGGAAGCATGGAAAGGATGATATTAGGTGTGTCCATGAATATAAATATTACATGCTGCCATCATTGCTTTCTAGTTTACACCCATTAATTGCCCTCAAGGTCCTGTCTTTCCTCATTCCCTGCCTCCTTTTGTAACCAGTGTTCAGGCAGTGTCACTTTCCCACCTAATCCACCCTCAACATTGATGCAGTCCAACGTATAGGGGTCTATTAGATGAACCAAAGGAGGATACGTCATTCAAGGAAAAGAAGAAGAAGAGAAGAAGAGGATGAGATGGGAATTCTTTCCATTTTTCGTCGTCCTCTTAAGAATCTTTAAAAGGTTCTTTAAGAGTCCAAAGAGGGGAACTATTTGTGTCAAATGATGTCAAAATGAAGAAATTACTCGACTAGGTGCGCATTTATTTACGTATCCAACGAGCCCAATATTTTGCGATTTTGACAGGGATTGAAGAACTCGTGACCTATTTGCTTATATGGTGAAATTTAATACAGCCTTGGAGCCTGGTTGAAGATTGTGTGCTGACTTCTATTTTCTATAATCCCTCATATTAAATGCCCTTTCTTATCCCTTGTTGTCCATATCCTGCAATCAAAAGGCCTTAAAATAATATTCTTCTATACTTAGATTGTTTAGCATTGGAACACAACTGAGGAAGTGTGTTGGTCAAATGGCATTTACCTGGCCATTCAAAATATGCATCCGAATTTTTCATGTGATGGGCAGTTTCCCTCAAATGGTATGTATTAGAGAATCCTTTCTTGATTTTTTGATTTTTGGTTGCAATACCTGATTTTGTCACTTATTGAGTTGGGTCATGGAGAAAAAAATTCCCGGTTTTCCCTGAGATGACTGAGTGGAGTCATACCTTACTGTTATAAGTTGTACACCTTTTGCGGTTACAAAGTTGGACATCCAAACGGGGACTTCATTTGATTGTTGGAATAGCTATACCTCCTCATTTTTGCATTGTAATTCTTTAGCACACACTCATTAAGAGATAATTATTTGTAAGGTATGCCGCACATCATTTCCTATCTCACTAATATATTTTTTAATTTAATTAAGAGTAGCTGCTTTCTCACTGCTGCGAACTAAATCTTGCTATCATTGCAGATGACAAAGTCAAAATGTTCTGCTATTCAACCTCTACTGCAATTGTCTGGTCGTCTAAAGCTCATCTCCACACAGGTAAACAGGCTCTTCTTTCCTTCTGCATTTCGGTCATGTTCGTAGTGATTATGTTTTTCTTCATAATTTATCTCATCTTGTCAGATCAACAAGGCTGGAGAGAGCACAATTCAAGCATTTTCAGATGATCACCAGGTGGATGAAAGTGGTGATGAAGATGAGGACATTGTCGAACTTGTTTATGGAGAAGAGGAGGGATCTGAAAGTGGCAGTGATGCTGATAATTAGGAGCATCACCCATAGAAGGTATATTTCTTTTTCTAGTTACTGTTTTTATATAATTCACTGTTAGTTATAGAATTCTACATTCAGATCCATGACCTGAAGTTGTGCTTTATCTGGGCATTCGAGTATTTGCAGATGGGGCTCTTGGTTCTGTGATCTGTAGTATTAAATGATGGGCTCTCTGCGGAATGTGGATAGGGCATGCCTCATAAATCTACATAAACGGGAAATCCTTAAATTGGCAGCCAACCTCTGTTCTTGATGTAAAAAAAAAAGAGTAAATATTGCATCACTAGGACGTTTCAATCTGGTTTACAGAGAAAAGTCCATGGGTCCACAAGATGAACAGTATGAGCAACTAAACCATGGGCCCTGTGCAATTTAACCTATAAAATGTCAATATTCTAGGTTTACAGCTGTAGCACTAATTAGTCAAACAAGAAAAAGCCAGCGAATGAAGTTAGTTTTTGGAGAAAGTTCTATTCAAATGTACTGCAAATTAAAATATTTGTGACAGAATATAGTGATTGCAACCATTAAAAAAAAAAAAAAGGATATAAAAGAGAATATAGTGATTGCAAGTTTAGGGGGTGTTTGGATAAGTGCATAATATAATATCAACAAGTTTAGATATTGTAAGATTTCATTGTCATAGAATAAAATAGTGTCATATTATTATATTGTGTCACTTATAATGTTTGCCAATCTTCACTGATTTTAATATACCTTTGAAGGGTTTGGCAATTTATAAAAGAACTCAAATGTACCAAACAAGAAATGGAGAAAATATAATCAATTAACCCAACACGGGACCCACTAAATAGTAATCACATGTGTTAATAATCATGGTAGGACCCATCTATTGTAAAAAAAAAAATATAAGATTAAATTTAAATCATGAGATCCAAACAATGTTATTTAATTAAGGTGGATCCACCAAATGTTGGTAACTATACTATTATACATCTAATGATGATTATCGCAAATGGCATTATCTAGCTTTTTTATGAGAAATCACTGTAGGACCATTTGATGTTGGCAGTCATATTAACACTAGGAGAGCTATCAAATAGTGGGACCCATTTACTGATGGCAAACTGATAATTACAATCACACAATTCAATCTTGGTAATCGTGGGACCCGGCTAATTTTGGTAGTATGGGACCCACCTAATGTTGGTAATCACAATGAAAGCCCCAAGCGTGACATTTGTAGGACCCATCTAATATTGATAATTAACAAGGGCTATGTAGTCGTGATATGGCTATAGGACCGCACATTAAGTTTATAAGCACTGTAGAGCCAATCTAATAGTGGGACTCATAAATGTTAAAACTTATAGTGGGCCATTATAATTAATGGTTGCTCATGAACTTTCCCATGGTTTTTACTCAAACTCTCCATTCGTATTTAGAATAAGATTTTTAAAAGATTATTTTATACAACATATCCTTAAATAATGTAATATGAAGGTTTTTGGAAGAAAGTGAAATGTTGTAAGATACTTTCTAAGTTATCCAAACACCTCCTTTTTAGGTGAATAGATTACATTCTAAACTAGTAGATAATATAACAAAACTCTTAAAATATCTAGTTTCCAAACACCCCCTTAGTTGGCCGGGAAGTAGATATTGGAGATTGTCAATACTGAAAACAACCTAGGAAGCAGTGTGACAAACTGATAGTTTCTGATGTCTAGGAGCAAAAGTGGGATGAAATGGATGGTTTAAGTTAGCTATAACAAGCATGTGGTGGGTAAAGTTGAAACAAGCTTGTAGATTGTTATGCAATAAGCATGCACCATTGTGATTAGATCGCCATGTTTCAAAATGGCACTTTGACCCACATCGTTGAATTGAGCTGAATGTTGGGCTATGAAGAACGAGAAGCTGTGATGCCCGGATAGGGGAAGTTATATCTCTTCGCACATCCCCATTGTAGTTGTGATTTATATATTCCATCTTTATACGACTTATTTTAGAGTCCTTGGATTCTAAAGCGTTTTGCCATCTTTCAAGATGCTAAGAATGTGATTATGATAAACAAGATTTATGATAGGGAACCTAGGGAACCAATAAATGATCAAATCAAGGACTCTCGCTTGAGATACCTTGACCATGTTTGTAGAAGGCCACTTACAGTCCGTGGTAGATGAATTAAAGGTTACTTGTTCAAGCAACTAAGAAAAGGGGGGAAGCGCATTAAAAGATTGTGGGTGTAGTAGTGAGAAAAGACATGTCATAATGTGGAGTTGTATGATTATGAATAGGGGCTAGTTGTAAAAATAGAATTCACAAAAGGCTATTCTAATTAGATGGAATCAGGCTATGAGGACAAGGATATAGATTTTGAAGTCGTAAATTTGACAAATTTGAAGGTTCCCTAGTGCTTAACAGTTGCTAGAGAGTACTCCTACTCTTGATGGGTTCTTTTCAGTAGTTTTTTTAGGGATAAATACTGCTGAAAAGAGATTACTTCTTTCTTTTTCTTTTTCTTTTTTTATTTTTTTTTATTTTTAAGAAAATGCAATTTACTTCTCTTCTTCCATAAATAGATAGGATTTTTGGTCATATATTGTTTATCAAGTATATTCATAGAACTCTTTTAGATAACTTTCAGAATGATGGGACAAGTTTCAGAAGGCAATGATGATGGATACAAAGATTCTACCATTATGATGTTTATTTGAATGTTTTCTGTCTTGAGTTCTTTGGAGTAAATTGTTAAAAGTAGTTGTTCTCAGGCTGTTGTGTATTTCGTTCCAGAATGGTTTTCCAGTTGTAGACTTCAATCAGCTGGAGCAAACCCATCTCTCTGTTATTTTTTCTTTTTTAAAATTTTCTATTCTTTGGTTCTTTTGGCTATCTGCAGTTAAAAGCTTTGGTTGCCCTCCAAAATGAAGATGAAGCTAGTCATAATTGAGTGCAACTTGCTATTTGGTTGGCAAGAAACAGTGTTCAGATTGCTTCCTTTTGGTAGCGCACTCTGATGACTTGGTAGCAGATTTTGGTACCTACAACTTGAATCTTTCAGATTGAGTGGGAATGAAACTCTTCAAGCAACACCTGAAGGTGCCAGTGTCGTAATCTTGTTTTATTGCACAAGATAGCTTTATGCTGCCCAACCACAACAAACAGAGCCGCTAAATCCAATGACATGGGCATTTTGCTATTTTGTTGACAAGTTTTGGAAGATGGTTTGATTATGAATCTAGATGTCCGACAGAGTTTTTAGTATCATGGTTTCGCATGTAGGGCACACATTTTCCCTAAGGGCTATTGTAATTTATTTTTTAGTGTAGCAAATCTGTTACATTATTGATTATATGTACTGCTGATATTTATGGGTATTAAAAGAGAATTTTTTTCACCCAAACGGGCTCCTGTATAGTTTCTTTCACTCAATGTTGCGGACAAGTGCTGGAGGAATTCTATTCGCACCCACTGGAAGTGATGAATACACCCACAACTTAAATATTTTTTAATTACTAAAATGCCCTCGGGTGAAAGGATGAAATTGCCCTTACCATCAACATCTGTCTTCCTCCTTTGGTTCACCAGCAGCAGTCTCCAGTCTCTTCTTCTTCTACTTCTTCTTCTTCTTCTCCTCTTCCTATCCCTTTATCCATTCCCTTCTCACTGCACATCTGCACTCCTTCTTCCTCATTGATTTTCATCTCCTTCATCATCATTTCTTCTAACTCTTTTTAATATATCATCAAGTCTCCTCCATTTATTGAACGAACTTGGAAGTACAATTATCCCTATACCACATTGTGTATTTAAAGTAGGCATTTGCAATATGGACAAGCAGTTGATGATCTACGAAAATGAGGTATATACATTTTGACTTCATTTCGTTCGTTTTTTTTTAATTTTCTCGCGTCCTGCACGGCATTCTATATACCGTGCAAAATTATTCTACACGGCGTATATATACCGTGCAAAATTATTCTGCACGGCCTATATATATCGTGCAAAATTATTCTGCACTGCCTATATATACCGTGCAATATAATTTTGCACCGCCTATATAAACCGTGCAGAATAATTTTGCACCGCCTATATAAACCGTGCAAAATTAATAAATGAGTGTGCAGTGCTAATCTAAAAATTTGTGATTTGCAGGAGGTTGAATCAACCGGTGCCAGTGAGTGCCTTTTGGATTTTACAAATGTCTTCACCACTGACATGATATTCAGAAGTCGAGAGGGCCTAATCCAATGGAAAAGGGATGTTGGAAAGAAACATGGCTTGGTAATTGTAATCAAGACTTCGGATGCTGGTGGAGATGGACGGAAGCCGAGAGTCGTTTTTTCTTGTGAGAGAAGTGGTAGTTACAGGAGTCTATCGAAGGTATTCGAGAAGAGAAATCCTAAGAAGGCAACGGGAACGAAGAAGTGTAGTTGCCCTTTTGCTTTGAAGGGTCGAAAGTTGGCAACTGACGACGATTGGATGTTAACAGTGGTTTGTGGGGTGCACAATCATCCAAACGCACAGCATCTAGAGGGGCACTCGTTTGCTGGAAGACTTTCTGTGGAAGAAATCAACGTTTTGATTGATATGTCTAATAGTTTGGTGAAACCGAGGAACATCCTTCGAACATTGCAGGAAAGGGATGTGCACAACACCACTACAATTAAGAGTATCTACAATGCTCGCCAGAAGTTTAGGGTGACAGAGATGGCCCGTCGATCACAAATACAGCAACTCATGAGGCATTTGGAAGAGAACAACTACATTGAGTATCACACTAGCAACGATGCTACAGATGTTATCATGAACCTATTCTGGGCACATCCATCATCTATTCAGTTATTACGTACATTTCCAGAAGTTTTGATAATGGATTCCACATACAAGACTAATAGATATCGACTTCCCTTGCTTGAGATTGTTGGTGTCACATCTACTCAATTGACGTTCTCCGTTGCTTTTGTGTACCTTGAATCAGAGAGGGAGGCCAATTATAGATGGGCTTTGGAGAGGCTTAAGGAATTAATGGATGGATGCATCACGACCCGTGTGATTGTCACAGACAAAGAGTTAGCGCTGATGAATGCAATAAATGTTATTTTTCCGAATGCAGCAAACTTATTATGCAGGTGGCATATTTCTAGGAACATCTTGGCAAATTGTAAGAAGTGTTTTGAGACCAACGACAGATGGGTTGCATTTATCTCTTGTTGGAACACGTTGGTAGTCTCTTCAACTGAAAGCGACTACACGCAAATGCTAAGTGCTTTGGAACGAAATTACTGCGGGTATCCACATGCTGTTGATTATGTGAAGACCTCATGGTTGAATAAGCATAAGGAGCAATTTGTGGCTGCATGGACGGATCGGCATATGCACTTTGGGAACGTCACTACTAACAGAGCTGAGAGTGCACATGCAAAATTAAAGAGACACCTAGGCACATCGAGCTGTAGCTTTTATTCGTCCTGGCAGGTTATACATGCCTTGCTAGAGTTGCTTTTTACAGAAATAAAGGCTTCTTTTGAAAAGAGTTTGAACACCGTGCAACATAAGTTCAAACCGGCAATGTTTCGTGAATTGAGAGGATTTCTATCAAGGAATTCCTTGGATATAGTGTTAAATGAGTCGTTAAGGGCTAGTGATATTGGTCCAGATTCTACATCATGTGGGTGCGTAATCCGACGGACTCATGGTTTGCCATGTGCACATGAAATTGCCGAGTACATAAGGGAAGGTTCTCATATACCACTGAGTAGTGTCCACCACTATTAGCGGAAGCTTAATTTAGAAGCCACTATGGTGAACGAAGCCCTTGAGTTGACCACAACTTCAGAGTTCGAATTGATCACTAAGAGATTTCAAAGTAGTGATCAGAAGGGTAAAATACAAATTTTAAGAAAACTTAGAGAACTCGGTTGTCCTTCATCTACTTCTCTTATCGAACCAGACGTAAAATTGAATACCCGCGGTCGGTCATCATCGAAAAGAAAGAAGTTGGATAGATCTACGCGTCGGGAACCATCTAATTTTGAATACGCACTGTCGATAAAAGATAGCGTTCCAGGTAGATTAAGCAATACAGTTGCAACGAAGAATAAGGAGAAAATGACTGTCCGTCGCACTCGGTCATGTACGTTTCTGCATTTGCTTCCTCAGTCTTTGGGCCCCTATATCCACACTATTAAGGATGTTGCAGCTGATGGTAACTGTGGATTCAGAGCGATAGCTGGTCTCCTAGGACTGTGTGAGGATAAATGGATGCAGGTTAGAATGGATTTGAGCAATGAATTGCAGAGGTATCAAAATTATTATGCACTGGTCTATGGAGGAGAGGACAGGGTTGGGGAGCTGTATTACGCATTGTGTTACTTTGAAAGCAATCCTTCATTTGATCGATGGATGACAATGCCGGACATGGGTCACTTAATATCTTCATATTATAACGTTGTATTGGTCCTTCTTTCACTGCAGCAGTGCCTTACTTTCCTGCCTTTGAGATCATCCCCGATTCCATCAAGTTCTCACAAAGTGCTCGCGGTTGGTTTCGTCAATGGAAACCATTTTGTTCAGGTCTTCATGAAACCCGAATCACCCATGCCTCTCATTGCTACAAATTGGCATAGACACCACCATCCTGAAGCAGACGGATGGCAGATCCCATATGCAAAGAGCATCGAGCAATTCAGAGAATTGATTGGAAACAGTGTCGCAACGCAGGAGTCGGTCAATCTTGACAGTGATTGATTATGTGTACTCTCCATTTGATGTAAACAAACATATTACCTATTTTGTATTGGATGGCCAATGAATTCGACCAGGTCTTTATGTGTTTATGTTGTGTATTAATTCATTAATAATATTCCAAAGAAGGTATTACTTCATTAACAACTGCTCGGTTAAACATGGCTGGGCAAATTTGTTCTGCACGGCGAATATGTTCAGTGAAAATGGATAATGCACGGCATAAAGTTGCCGTGCATAAACTATTTGCACATTAATAAAGTGCCGTGCACACACTATTTGCTCGGAACATGGTGGCCGTGCAGTGTATTTTAGCAAATATTCGGACAAAAACACATAACATACATATCCATATAAGGCCCATACAAGTTCAAACATAAAAAAGTGTATCCTCAAAAGATCCATTAAAAAAATGGACACATCCAAAAAATCAGGTGATCCATCCATACATATCCAAAAAATTCCTTAAATCCCAAAAATGGATAAACCCATCCATACATCCTCTAAAGTGTATGCTTTAATTTCCCATCCATACAGACTTAACAAAAGAATAAGACAAAAAAAAAAAAAAAAAACCCTCATGCCATCATGGATCTGTACGTCTTCGGTACGTCACCGGCAAGCCATCCAGGATCTCGAGGGTGGTTTGGAGTGCCCGGTAATAGAAATCTGTAGGTTGTTCCGTTCGTGTAATCGTAGCGCGGAGATGGTCCCTCGTCCGAGTGATCTGTAAGAAACAATTAACTGTGTCAATACCTAAGATAAGTATAACAAATGGATGCATAATGTTTCGATAAAGTACAAACACTCACCACTCTTGGAGTCGGGTCAGCTACACCCTCATTAGGGTGATAGTGGGAATGACGTTGGGGGTTCTGTACTCGAGGGTGTGAAATCCTAAAAAACCACTCGAGGTAGTCGGGTGAGCACTCCCATGCATGTTGCGCTCGATGGACGCGGTGCGCTAAGGACAATACATGATCCTCCCAAGTAACCCAGTACTGGTCTAGAAATCTGTAAGAGACCCTGTATTGTCCAGCAGTAGATCCCCGAGACGCACGAATGGGGGCGAGCGGTGCGGGTGGGATGGTCTGTACATATCCAAACTGTCGGAGAACCACAGAAGAAAGATATCTGATGGAATGGATGATGAGCCCTGACACCAGTATACGGATCCCACTGGACCTGTGGCAAGTAAATGAAAGAACTCATTATTATAATAAAAATTTGTTCATTGAAAAAAAGTGCAACATTATACCAAGGACCCCATATGGGTGCTCACCTGACTCGGATGTAGATCATCCAGCCTCTCACGCAACAGTTTTATGTTCTCCCTCGCAATCCCAGAATCCTGTCCAGCATTCTAGCGGCTCGCTTGAGGCATACCAGCGCTATATCCCCACTGCGCAGGAGGACGGGTAAATGGGAAGTGCTCGTACACCCAAGACTGCAAAAGATACCAATTATTAATTATACAATTTAAAGGATCAATTACGATGGAACATGTATATGTATATGTATTACCGTGAGCAGTGTCAGATATCCAGCAATCTGTCGCACGTCTGCCCTCGTGGCGGTCCCCAATTGGCGATAAAGATATGCAAGTGCGGCAGCCCCCCATGCATAACGACGGACCCGTGGCAAGTCCATCAGTAAATGTAGGTAGGCAATGGGGACTCGAGTGGCTGACTTATCGGAGAAGAGTGTGCAGCCTAACAAATACAGAAGATAGCCTTTAGCTGCACACTCTACCTACTCAACAGACGACGCACGACTCACCTCGCCACACACCCGTTTGATCCAGGCCATCCTCACTACCCCACCACGAGCTACTCTCAACTCAGCTGACGCAGATGCCCTATCCACGCCCAGTCCACGCTCAAGTAAATCTACTTGATCAGTAAATCCCATACTAGTTGATGCGTGGACAGGCAGTCCCGTTACTGGGATGCCGATGGGAGTACCCACATCATCTAAGGTGATCGTCATCTCACCAAATGGCATGTGGAATGTATTTGTCTCGGGCTGCCACCTCTCTACAAAGCTGGATACCAGAGGGCTGGAGATATATCGGTAAGAAAAACGCTTCAAATCTGCCAATCTAGACTCTTCTATAATAGGATAAAACCGAGGAACATGGATATCGGCCCCATCCCCGGGCAAAGGTATGTACCAATCCTTCAGCCCTCACCAATGATTGATACACTTGAGTGCCTCACGTTCCTGCACATTACAAGTATAAATCTTCATTAATATCTGTTATTATAGACTTCAACACATCTTATTTGAAAAACGATTAATTAAAACATTAAAAAAGGCAATTGTACCTCCCCGTCCCATATGGACAAGGCTACGTGTGTCCTAAAACTCATAAGGACAGATAGGTCGGCCGGACCGCCGGGGATAAGACCCTCCCTTGCCGCCGCAGCAGGAGGATTGGATGGCTGTCCCTCCTCGAAATGGGAATCATCCTCCCCTGGTGCCGCTGCAGGGAGACTGGACAGCTGTGCCTCCTCCTCAGAGGAATCATCCTCTGAAGAACTGTCACCATGCTCTTCTCCTGGTGCCGATGCACGGGGACTGGACGGCTGTGCCTCCTCCTCTGAGGAATCATCCTCTGAAGAACTGTCAACATTCTCCTCAACCTGCTCCGGGAGTGGATCCTGTTGCAGTTTTCGTCTTCGTTCAAACGCCGTTGGCCGTTGACGGCTGGCGGTCGAAGAACTCGCATGCACACCTCGGGAACGCGATCTTGAGACACCGATCTTCGTCCGAACTCTCAATGGCTCGCTAGAAGAACTGGCCCGTCCCCCTGTCATCTGTGAGCTTCCACCAATACGGCGAGCTGGTCTTCTCGGCATTTCTTCCAATCTGTTAAAAAAGAAAACCAATAAAAGAGGATATCATATTTTTTTGTACTGCTCGGTTTAAATAGACAGTGCAACATTATTCTGCACGGCGAAATGGAACCGTGCAAGTTCTGTTTGCACAGCTCAATGTAACCGTGCAACATCTGTTTGCACGGTAATATGAAACCGTGCAAATTATATGTGCACAGCTTATATAGGCCGTGCATATATATTCTGCACGGTTTACAATTGCCGTGCAGAAAATCCCTGCACGTCTCTGGACTGCCGAGCAGATCACGAACAGATGTTTTCAAAAATGGAAAACTGGAGTTCGAAACTATTTCACACCAGATTCTTCCCTATTTGTTGCAAAGGTCTCACAACTATACTCTAATGCATAAATTACAACCTAAACAAATTTGTGAAAATGATAAACCTATGAAGAAGAAGAAGGGCTCTCACCTGTTTCACTGTCCCTGATGAAGAAGACGAAGAAGAAGAAGCGCAGCTCACCAACTGTCCACGAGGGTGTGAGAGCTGTGAAGTGGGACGACTCCGAATGACCACAAATTTGAAAAATGCAAACGAGGGAATGTGTTCAGGAAATGGAACAAGGAACGAACGACGAACGGTGAGCTTGGATGGGCAGTCTGGGGATTATGGTGGGTGTGCTCAGCAAAATCAAGCCAAAATTAGAATGGGTGTGGTGAGGTCAGCAAGTTGGTGTATTCAGGAGAATAGGTGGGTGCATATAGAATTTCTCCAAGTGCTGACACTTTAAATCTTGTTAAAAAATGTGTGCATGTGTGTCATTGTGCAAGTGGGCCAAAGCCTGTGGGGCCCACCTGGAAAACCTCAATAACCGCCATCACAGATGTGACACGTATTGGAAATTTGTGGGTCCCTTGATTGGACATTGAAGGGGTCATTTGCAGACTGATTTTGCAGACATTACATTGACTGATGATACAGGTTTATCTACCAAGTCTGAAAGCGGGCATCTTTCACTTGATTACAGATGCATGAAGTGGATGCCTCATAAGGTTAATAATATTCGTTACAAATTGGAATATCAGCGATATTATTTCTTCTGCATTGTAACTGTTATTTTTGTTATGGACTGTGGACCTGACATCTTTTGAATTGCAGAAGAAATCTGGGATATTCATTATTGGTGTTAGGAACCGGTGGTGGTGATGTTTTGGCACTAGATGTTGCTGCTGGTCAGTTGAGGTGGAGATTCTGTGACTGCCATCCTGGGTGAGGCCTTTTTTTTCTTGGGAGTGGGAGTACTTGGGTTTTTCTCTTCGATCTGTTACTTTTTGAACGATATTCAGTCAGCTAATGGGCTGATGAAAGTCATCAGACCCAAGTGTAGGTCATGAAGAGGGACAAAAGATTGTGTTATGGGGTCATGCTCAATTTCAGTTGTGCGGGTTTTATACGGGATCATATTGGGCCTGATAGCTGTAGGTGCTGGGCTTTGACCTTTAGCCTGGCCTAGCATGTCCGATGCAGCCGTAGGATGTTTCACCTAACCTGTCTATTAATGATCTCATCTGAAGTTCCGACCCATTTCATTATTGAGTCAAATCTTGATCCAGCTTTTGGGACCCTATTCATAATCAGCTCACTTACAGGTCAGCCCTGAACCAATTAGAGTCATGTTTAGATATCATAAAGATGCTTTTTGATTGATTGTCTATCAGATGGTAGCTCTCCATTGAGGAACGCGCCTGGGGTATCACACATGTGAAAAACTAAAGAGAATCATAAGAAGAGTTCTCATAAATCGTCATCATCATCAACGAAGCCTTTTCTCCTTCTCATAAGAGTCACCTTTGTAAGCTCTGCTTACATGAATGAACCCCATTTGTAGTGTCGTACAAACTTCACAATCTATCATGTCTTTTCTCACTATTTCATGCAAACTTTTTACTAGTTCCCTGATCTCTTAAGGCCTTTTTGTTTGCATATAAATACACAGGAATGACAACATAGGTTTCATGTTATAAGCGGTAAAAAATGATGACTAAAAGCGAATATATGGAAATAACAATCAAAGAACCTCCTCTTTTAACAATCGAAGGAAGATAAGAAATGAATACCCGACCATCACCCCAGTAATTCGAATACCTGGAAAGTCAAGGTCCAATTTACGTCACTACCTTTATATCCTTCACCTCTCACCTCATATCATTCACACATCACCTCTTTGATAAATGATGACTAAAAGCGAATATACAAAAATAACAATTAAAGAACCTCCTCTTTAACAATCGAAGGAAGATAAGAAATGAATACCCGGCCATCACCCCAGTAATTCAAATACTTGGAAAGTCAAGACCCAATTTATGTCACTAGCTTATATCCTTCACCCCTCACCTCATATCATTCACACCTCACTTCTTTGATAATCCTTTCGTGGGGCACATTTGACCATGCATAGGACCAGTTTGATCTGTATCAATTATCAAACAATATCTTCCTAGTAGAGGGGTAATAGACTAGAATAAGTTCTTCCTTAACTTCTAACCTTTCCATAATCTTATTAGTTTATCTCTGATGCTTTGTATGCATGTCTAAAACATCTCAAACAATACTTCTTGACTTCATATACTGTGGGCCTTTACTCATAAGCATCCTGATGCAGCATTAAAATCTTACTGAAAAATAAATAAATAAAGATTCCACCTCATGGAAGGATATCTGTAAGGGTCTTATCTTTCGTTTTGTTTTGAGAAAGATTAAAAGCAAAGTTAAACAGGTTCCAGAAGAAAAAGTAACTGCATAAATAAACTAAAGTACTCTGATTAAACAAATGAACAAATGCTGATTCTCAGCACCACATTTATGTCAAATTAGTTCTGATTAATATGCTCTATCTATTGATTGAGGAACCTAGACATTTATTTTCCTTGTCACAAAGATCCACATTAATTTTGGAACCCTCTTTTTATCAAAATAAAGTGATAGATTCCCTCTTGATGAGCTCCAAAAGTAATTGCAACTTTATTAGAATGAATTCTCATCTGCTAATACAATAACATTTTTTTGCTTTTGGAAAGTTGTTTGACATTATTGAGAGAGTCATCCAATAAAAATAAAAAAAAAGATTAGATCACAACCATTTATTTACCTGTGTTGTTTGATGCACTGGACCTATCAAAATTTCATATAATCTCCCCACAACAGTTATTCCTTGGCCTCGAGCACTCCATCGATCGCAGTGCCATAATGTACCCCAGCATTGGTGGTGGTAAGAGGAAGGTGAATGTCACTTCATGGACCTTCAAGGAATGTCTTTTTTTTTTTTTTTTTTTTAATGCAGTCCTTTGGCTTAGAATAATTCCTACGAGCACAGGAGAGAAAGTAAGGTAAAATTCCCCTGTGGCCTCAGTGTTTTTAGCATAGTTTCGAACCCACAATCGTGGGATATAAACCATAGTCCTAGGCCAAATGAGCTACCCCTCGGGGTTTAACATTCAAGGAATACAAGCCTTATATAATCTGTAGAATGCTTGCAGCTTTCTTCTGTATTTCATGACTAATCATTATTGCAGCTTCAAATGAGATGATTGGAGAGTCCATCTCCTTTGTTTTCCTGCTTCCCCTACTTGATGTTGCAATCAGATTAGAATAATAAAAAATGAAGTTTGGTTTTCTAACTTCTTTTATTAAATCACATGAGCATTCCATAATTTTAAATTAATATGAATAAAAGAAAGTTTGGGTGGATGATACTGCAGTATAATTAAAATATTTTCTTCCAAATGAATAATTGAAAAGAAAATGAAGGTTATCGGTTGGAGTACTAACATTAAAGAAGTCAGCTCAGGGTTCAGCGGAGTTGAGACTAGTCCAATTTGAGCTGGGCTTGAACCCTAAATGTTCCAATTAACATTACTATACCGAACCCGAGCTCAGGACCAGATTTTTCTAGGCTTGACAACATATGAATTTCAAGATTGATCTCGCCTTAACCCAGCTCAAATTCATAAGTTTTTTTGGGCTTACACTTCAATGTTTGAAGCTTGTCAAAGTTTTACTTGTATGGCTAAATAGAAGCCGGTGGTATTGAGTAATAAGTTAATAGTCTCTGTTGACCGGGCCCTGTAGCATCCTTGTTCTAATGTGATTAGAAGTAGATCTGTTGTGGGTCTACTGTGATTAGAAGTAGGTCTGTTGGGTGTACAAGGGTTTTTGGGGCTGATATTATAAATAGAGGCCAGGAGCCTAGCCTCTATGATTTACTCCTCTTCTGATTGATAGTAAAATCTATCTCGTCTTCTCCACTGGACATAGGCCAAAAGCTGAACCACGTAAAACTTCTCTTATTTCATGCATGCTTGATCTTCTTGTAGTTAAATCTTATGATTGATAGTAAAATCAATGCCTAATCCAACCCTGGGGCCACAGCACCCTGCCAAAAATACACGCCCATTTGTAGTAAATACATAGGACCAGCTAGGCATAGGAACAGTGTTTATTGGAACTGAAAATGTACCCCTCCTATATCCGTTGAAGCACATCCCAAAGCCAGACCAATGCCTGCCAAGCTCTAGCCAAACCTGAACATCTCTATGCCCTTTTATTTTTGAGAAGCATCTCTATGCCTATTGAAACCCAACTTTTAACTGGTTTGATCAGTTGTACTGTGGTTGGATGCAGATCCAAATACATTTTTTTTTTCTATCGGAGGGTTTTCAATCTTTTGGGTTGGACTAGTTCCTTTGAGCCCAGAGGGAAGTAAGGTAAACACCCCTGTGGCTCCAAAGTGGTAGCACTAGTGGACTTAACCTTCAATTTCTGAAGAAGGAGAAACCGGAGGTCAATACTAAACTTCGGAAGAGGGAGGAACCATGGTCCTGACCACTTGGCCAACTTATAAATGTACTTATGATATGAACAAGCACGACCGTTTGAAAATTAGTGAAAATATTGACAACGATACCTGATGGTTTTTTTCTTTTTTTTTTTCAATTTAAGTACTTGGGTTTTTTTTTTGTCTGTGGCCAGATTTTCATTACTAATTGCAGTTCCTGCTTGACATTGAACTTGTTACATTGCCCTAATTTACCATTACAGCCCTTTCAAACCTCCTTCATGCGGCTTTAAGTATTCTGGTCATAGCTCAGTTGAGTGCTAATTCATGAGGCGATAGTGAGTGTATTGAATTTATTATAGGGTGTCTCATGTAATGGAAAAATAGTACCTCTCAAGTAAGTCATGGAAAGATTGATGGTCATTTGGTAGGAATTCGTCAATTTTTCTGATGGAGAATGACATCACAGGGAGAAAATGCCCTGTTTGCCATACGGATTTTCTTCTGTCCTCCATCATTTTGAGATGCCGGCCTTCATAAAATAATGTCTCAAAGTGGATATTTTGAGGGTCCAAAATCTAGATGTTTCCCATGAAAGGCATTTGAGCAAGACACGCAGAAAGATCCCTTAACGGCAAGTTTGAGGTAGAACAGAAAAAGATTCAAACACGACTGGAGAAAACTTCTTAGGCATGACATGGTCCAGAGATGGACACCTCCATTTTTACCTCTAAACATCATTATAAAGTGGGGTCGACCGTATATGCCTGTGCACCCAGACCCAGATGATAGGCCCCACCCATGTAGGGAAATGACAAAAGGAGTTGATCCCACCAGTAGCGTAATCATGACTAATAGCAAACAAAGTAAGAAAAGTGGTGCATTGACTCTTGAAAAGTCACTTATATCCTCTGGATTTCTCAAATTCACCTCGACATTTTCTCTGGGCTGTGTGTTTTCCATAAATTAAAGTAAAGGAGGGTTGAAATAGAATTTATCATCGGTTGCAACTCTTTTACTCAAAAATGCATTCGGAGGTGATTGAAAGGGACACGTAAGGATAGCTTTTCTAACAAACAAACATGCATACACAATGAATCTTATTTTCTATATGTTTTCAGTAAAATATAATGCAACAGTCAGATTCTATTTCAACTTGGGGTCCTTTACTCTATTCCATGGCTAACAAATAGGTCATTAAGCATTTGTGGATGCTCCGACCAAGAGGAGGATTTAAAAATTCCACCCAGAGCACCTCCGGAGAATTATAAATTCTTCAAACATAAATTCTTTGAATTCTAGTAAAAAAATAGAGCCACTATGCAACAATAGGAATCATTACACAATACCTCGTGAAATTCAGGGAGTCCCACTTCGGTGATAGTCCGGATGCACAATGTTGCAAGAGCACATGCACAGGAGCAGTGGCAGACCTAGGCGTAACCACGCGGGTGTGACCGCACCTCGAATATTCAAGAAAATCCTTAAATAATAGCTTAAAGTTTTTATTTTATTATTTATTTTCTTAACTTGACCATTGCCCCCACCACCCAAATGAAAATCCTAAGTCTGCCATTGCACAGGTGAAGATTTTTCATACAGTAAAAGAAGATGCAGATGCTCCCCAAACCTGTTGTGGCCACTGGCCTATTCCAAATAACTCATGTTTATTCCAAAAATCTATTCTAAATAACTCATGGTTTCATTCTCCGATCATGAATTGAAATTCAATGCATTGAACTTTCTTTATTTACCTATCTACTCTTTCTAAGCTGCTTTTTAAATGACTTCTCTTTTTACTTGGGGGTTGTTTGCAACTATTTACATATGTAAATGACTCACATGGATAAGGTTATGCACTATTATGTTTGTTTGCGATTATTTATACATGTAATGTGTAAATCAAGTGTGTGAAAATGGTGTGTAAATCAAGTCATTTTTATATAAAAATTTATGCACCTAAGACCTTGGTGATACGAATCACACCATATGCATAAATAGAAACAAAAAGGCACTGCTATAGTGTTTCGGCTACTCTCCTTAACTTTTTTTCATTTCTTCTAATATTGAGGGCCGGGAAATTATCATTTGAACCGTTCATTTTCTTTAGAAGGCCAAGAATGCCTAGAGGTCAAGTTTCAACCGTTGAAACATTAGAAGATCTAAGAGGCCTATGGGGTCAAACTCCATGCCTTGATTTATCACGGATTTGAGAAATTTATGGAAAACCATTGGGTCATTGGATGTAACTAATGTAAATAACATACTGGAAACGTCCCTTGGGCCCAATCCTTATTTATTTTTTTTAGTTTTCCATCCTCTTTAGATGTCCGAAATTGACTGGGGTTCAGATTTCATCCATTGATTTATCATGAATTTTGAGATATTTGCAAAGAAATTCAGACCTAAAATATGACATTACAGACTCTTGTGGGCTCCATTTTCATGATCCGAACCAATCATCCTCGAGAATGCTAAAAGAGGCTAGATGGTCAAATTCAGGGTGTGTTTGGCATCATGCCATTTGAATGTTCCCATGTTCCCACGAGATAAGGTTGTGGAAAACATGTTTAGTATGTATAATTCACTATTTCGAATTTTGAACTCATGGGAAGGAATATCAAAATCTTAACGGCATAAGAAAGTTGGAATGAAAAAACTTTATTTTTTTTTAAAAAACAACTCTCTTGCACAATTGGTTCTTCCTTATCTCTTGCCTTTCAAAGAATATCATTTAAAGACTCCAAATTATCTCACTTATCCTAAAGGTAAGCCCCATGTTCACAATCTCAAAGAAGGTGGTTCCACTTTATAATTCCCAAAGGTGGGTCATATGGTCACAATCACAAAAGGTAGGCCCATATTATAAAATTATAATGGTGATTCTACGTTATAAATTCTTTGAATATGGGCCCTGTCTTCTAATTTATATAGGTGGGCATCACGTTGTAATTTCTAAAGGTGAGTCACGTGTCCACAATCACGAAAAAGGTGGCCCCACTTTATAACTCTTAAAGATGGCTCATATGGTCACGATCACAAAAGGCAGTGCCACATTGTAAATCCTATGAATGTGGGCCCATATTGTGAATCCTATGAATGTGGCCCCATGTTTGGATGTCTAAAGGTGGGTACCACATTGTAAATTTTTAAAGGTGAGTCCCGTGTTCATAATTAACAAAAAAGATGGCCCCCATTTTTATTCCTCTAAAGGTGAGGCCCACATTGTAAATCATATAATGCAATGCCTGCGTGTTATAATTTCTAAAGGTGGGGCACCACATTGTAATTTCTAAAGGTGGGTCCTATATCTGCAATCACAAAAAATGTGGCTCCACCTTGTCATTCATAAATGTGGGTGGTCACCATCACAAAGGGTGAACCCACATTATAAATCATATGAATGTGGGCCCCATATTCTAGTCTTTAAAGGTGGGTACCACATTGTAATCTCTACAAGTGGTCCTATGTATGATAATAATAGTGCCGTAAACAATAAAAAGTGGGTCTCACATTGTAAATCCTATGTCTACTCCTTAGAGCAAAACTTATATAATGTTACCAAACAAGTTCCACATAGCATGTTCTTAATAGATTAATTTAATATTATATGAGTTTTGGACAAATTTATTTGAGTTATGAATAAATTTATCTGAGTTTTTAGAAAAATTTATGAGTTCTGGAATAATTTTATTCGAGTTCTAAGACAATTTAATTGCATATGAGGCACAGATCCTTCCAATCGAGGTCGTTCATCTGGTGTGCCCCACTATGAATAGAGCATTTTGGGGGACATTGGCTTTGATTGGGCAATGTTAGCCACATGATTGATGGCCGACGAATGGATGGTAGATCTTTATATTTGGTAATGTTAGTTTTGGGTGGGATGTTTTTCACCAATTTGACAGTCCGAAAGGTCTGGTTAATTGGATTTGTTGATCGATGCCCATCCATGGTGGGATCCGCCCAATGAACTGTCTCCTTCCCTGATTCACTTTCCTCCTTCTCCTTGCGCCGATGTTCAAAATCCCTAATTTCTTGCTTTCGTTCCTTTTTTGACAAGAGTTATCGTAATTTTAGGCTTACCGTTTTTTAATAAAGAGATATAAAAAAAATATGAGGGCATTATTGTCCTTTTAAGTATATGAAACAATGGAAAGGACATTTGCCTTTACGAAATTAATTCGTTAACCATTTGTAATAAAAACTAAAATTGAGGGATCTCCAGCCAAATGCTCCAAAAAAAAATTATCCATACTTCAAATTTTGCATTGTTATTTTCTGTACCCAATCACTACGCTTATTTTATCAGCATCCACATTCTATATAGAGGGAATACTTTGAGGAGGCGATAGATACACGAACGGTCATACAAAGGGCTGCTCAGTTGGTGAATTCAAGGATTCCAAGGGTTGCTCGGTTGGCTGCCCAAGGATTAATCCTTGAGTATGCCACTCTCCACGCACGTGTGGATCATCTTTCCCACTTTGTGAGATTCCTCTTTCAACCTATGTGCGCTCCTCTCCTCCCTATGGTATGGCTTCCTCTTCCCACTTCTACTGGCTTTCTTCTGTCCCAGCCCCTAGATTGGGGTAAAAAAAAAAGAGTAAGGAGCATCACTTCTCAATTTGGACGTGACTTTGTCATTTTGTAAATTTATAGGTTATTAAATAATTAAAGGGCCCCCTCTAGTGCGCACATCCACCCACTTACAAAAATAATTGTAGGGCATAAACCCAACCCCAACCCCAACCCCCCCCCCCCCTACCTGTATATAGTGATGAAGGCTCGGATGATGATCCTAAATACTTGATGAATGGCCGATAAATTTTCACCATCCAAAATGAGTGCACAGTTAATCCAACGGTCCAATCCATTTATATTGGTGCCAAACTTAGGAGTTATTGATCATTAGGGGGTCTGTATTTTATGGTCCACTCGGATGGATCATCAGGTGGGCTCCACTACCTCATCTGTTTATTGAGTTGATTAGTGAGAGCTAAGGAGAGGTTCCTCCTAATTAAAATACATAGATTTGGTGATAAAATAAAATCCTTCAGAGTATCCACACACTTAATCCTTAAGGTTGCAAATAGGTCAGATCTGGTGCGGAACCATGATGGTTCCATACCCAGAACTATCTTCATAGATTCAAAACCAAATTCGGATTTGGCTCAGACATGAACCCCTGTATGGCATCCAAATCCAACATCAACTAGTGAAAATCGAATGGGGTTCCAACTCCAGATTCAAATAAGATGTGGAATGCAATAGTAAAATGAAATAAAAGGGTTCAAAAAAATATTTCTTAGATATACAGGTGGAATTACTAAATTACAAAATGATTAAGTTAAGCAGATCCTCAAATATTAATATCACTCAAGCGACATAGGCCCTTAAAACTGATATATATTTTCCATATCTGGATCCTATATGCTTGGATCCATATCCAAATCCAAGTTTCTCCCAAATCCAAAAACAAAGGTTTCATACTCACTTTATTTGACATAAAAGACATTGGTTACTCATATATCCATTTGTGATGTTGTTGCCAATGGATGTACAAGTTAGCTAGGTTTTGAAGTATGGAGTAGATTAGAAGGATAAATTAGTGTGACCCAAAGCAAACAAGAAAAGCCATCCTCATGCCTTTCCCAAATCCACATTATTTTTCTTTTATTTTATTTTTTTATCTATCAAGAGTTTTGGATGAGAGAGAGTGGGAGAATTTAATGTAAGAAGCGTGGGTGGCGTTAGACAGAAAAAGTCATGAAGTGCGAGAAGATAAGGAGGACAAGTTGTTGACATCAGTCATTGAGAGTGCTTGTGGGCAGTTGTAAAATTGAGAGTGGTTGTGGGCAGTTGTAAAATTTTGGGCATTGTCTTTTCATTCAACAAGACAAATAAAGGATTTCATAAAGATGGTGGTCTGCCTTCAATTCAATATTGAAACGGTTTTCAACTTCTTGGGATCTCTAACTTTACTGGACAAAATCCACCCACACCTTTTATTTGTTTGACTTCTACGGCAATGTTCGCACCCAACTGCTTTCTGGGGTATTCAATTTCAAGAAGATTTCATTTTGGTCATTTTCTTTTACTTTAGTTTATACAATTAAATGGGGCATAGCATTTTTCGCATTGAATTGTGTTTGGAAAAGACTGCGGAAAACGATTCTCCACTTCATGGTCTAAATTTTCTGTTAGCAAAAAATTACAAAAAAAAAAAAAGATTTATATGTTAGAATATATAAACTGCAGAAAATGTTAAATGGAATGACAGAAAATCATTTTCCCCTGAGAAACAACCATATGGAATGGGATTGATTCAAGGACAAACCCATATGCAGAACTTCCCGGTAAACAGTTGCTCTCTTTTAAGATAGGGGTGTTTAAGGGCCGCGCCAGCCCAAGCATCGCACTTTGGGCCAGGTTCTGGACTTGGGCCTTTCTTGGATTAGATTTATGGCCCATTTCATATATGCTATGGCATGAATCAGGGATGAGAAGCCCAAAGTCCAGCCAGTCCCTATAAGTAATTCATGTAGTTTAGTGGCTGATTTATCCCAGCATTCGATAGGTCCCCCCCTGCATTCGACTCAGTCGTCCTTCCTCAAAATGAGATGAATAAGGAAGAATCAGAAGTTCACTCGCCAATCAAATTAACGGTACTCCTAAGTCATGACTCCACAGTCTTATCTAAAATTGTAAAAATTTTGTTTACAGTTAAATAGATTTAGATGTATATATCAGAATAAGTTTGCAAAGAACTACAAGATTTCCCCACACACACTAAAAAAAAAAACCATTTCTAAAACCCCCAATTAGGTTGATCTATCATCAAAATGTGTAGATCTAAGAGAATGAAACACATCCACAACAAAATCTTTAAAAGAAATTGAAAAAAAAATACAAATCCGCAAAAAAATAGGTGCTTTTGATGGTTTGGAAGATGTTGGAGGTGAAATATAAGGAAGAACTACTAAGATTGTGTTTGGAAGGGGTGAAACCGAGTAGATAATGAGAAAAGAGGAAAAATGAGAGTTTTTATACAGTCGGCCAAGAATTTGAGTTTCTCGACCGATATATCGGTTAAGGCCAATATTTTGGTGTTGTGGCCAATAAATGCAAAGGATTTTTGGATAATTTGATGTCTCGATATTGAGAACGAGACAGTAAATTATCGTATTGGTAATGACCGATACCGGTTTGTATCGGCCAATATAGAAACCCGATATTTTGATGTCTCAGCCAATAAATACCGATAATTTGGGGATTATTTGATGTCTCAGTGTCGAGGCAAAGAGACAGCAAATTATCGTATGAGTGATGGCCAATATCAATTCGTATCGGCCGAGATTTTATACCATGATCATTACAAGTGAAGCTCAAAGTTTTGGAGATATCCTATTAAGCCCAAAAGCTGCAAGATTCAAGAACTTTAAAGGTTACAAATTAGATACAACACAAGATACTCGAAGCATATTTCAACTGAAAAGAGAGATATATAAAGCCTTACTGAGGCCAAATAGAAGATCCAAGACTGGAAATAGATCTTCACAACCAAGTTGACACAATAAAGAGCCTTAGAAGGTGCACTGTCACAAGATGCACCACTAGAACTGTCAAGTTCGTCCGACTCGAGCCCTTTGGCCATCTAAAAATAAAATCAAAGCTGCTTGAGATGTTTTGAGGCGTCCAAGTGAAAGATTAAGGACCCTAGATCAAATGGAAGTTTGAAAAGATGGTTCATAGCACTATTTCGTAGAGGCAAACCAGTTCCCAATTCCCCTGCTACTAGTGCCCCTAAGGATGCGTTTATATAGATGCTGACTAAGAGGAAATGAAACGAGAGTCCAACCTCCTAGGTTGGAAGTGAATATCCTTGTTTCGAGGAAAAAAACAGGCACCTTTTGCCTTCTCATGAAGGAAAGCTTTTTGTATCAAATGCTGAGACAATCCAAAGTGCAGAAAAAACGATTCTCTTTCCATTTGGTTTCTGTGGCAGTTGAGTTCCACAAGTCCCAAGTTATACAGCTCATGAAGAAATTACTAATTTGCAAATAATCTGAGTCTATTAGATAAGAATGAACCCCTCTTCTCATTCACAATTCTGGAAGTCAGACATTCTCTTTTATAAACGTAGACTTTTGGTTTCTCTCACGGTACTTAGTAATTAGAGAATTAGTACAGTTTTGATACCAATCAACCAGAAGCCAAAGGAAAGATGAAAGAAATTTCTTGAAAGCAAGTAACCTGAAGATGAGAAAAAAAATAAATAAATAACAAATCTAAATAATGCAAGTATAACAAATATGTGAATCATCTCACCAATGAGTGATTCAATACCCATGATAAAATACTAGATATGATTCATAAATGCGTTCTAATTCTTCAAGAATAAAATGAAGAAGTTAACCATCCTATGGGAAATGAATTTCTGAAATAAAATTTGTGAAGACAAGCGTCAAACTGGTGATGGGACCCACGCTGTAATGATTTAAATAACAGTTTAAGGATGGAATTTGGTGAAGGTTCGGAGCTGAATGACTCAATTTAAGCATTGGTTAGACTGGAACAGCAACTAGTAGAAGTGCTTTTTCTTTTTCTTTTTGTTCTTTTTTTTTTTTTTAACTCACTTTTCTTCCTGGTTTGTCTTTGGAAAAATGAGAGTAATCTACTACAGATTTGGATGCAGCAAGCAGATCAGGACCAACTTCAGCCAGCCCAATAGCCCAACTATGCCTACTTTCTTAGCACGCAATTTTCCTACAAAGTTTCCCAGATCTAGATATCTTAAATCTAGCAAGATAATTGATTGGCATGTAATCAATTAAAGAAAGTTAATTAACATAAGAAAAGAAAGAAAATCCAATCAAGTTAAAACTTACAAAAGATTGGCATGTAATCAATTTCATTAATGCATGAACATCACAGAACACATGGGGATTAATGAAAATAAGAAATAGGGACTAATAATCTATAGGAAAGTCTTACAGCCCATTTGGGTATGTGCAGAATATAATATTAATAGATTTAAATAACAACAGAAAAAAATAGTTCAGAATACAATAGTAAGATTTTATAATTGTTATTGTTTGGCACCTTTTGAAGGGTTTAACAGATTTTGGGTTGAGTTGTTTGGCTTATAGTGCAGATTATGATATATTGGTGAAACCAACATGTACTACAGTTTTTAAATCAATCGGACATTGATACAAGACTTTTGAGATTTGTAAAAAAACATCTTGAATAAATTTATTAACAAAACCATCATAAATAATTAAAAAATCATCAATGGAAGTTCCAATTTACTTTGTTTAAAACAACTCTATTTTGTAGGAAAAAAATAATAGAACTATAACAAATTGACGAAAAGAAATAGCGTAGAAATGCCAAAAAAAAACTGGGAATAAAGATACTAATTTGTTTGCATGCATAAAAATAGGAATGTAAGAATACTTTCTCCAAAATCTTTGTTTAAAAAATGCTTTTGTTGGAACCATTTTACCTACTCAATACCAACAAATATGCTCTATAAATACAAAATAAAAAAAATAAAAAAGAATTTAAATAGACAGCCTAGTGATTATGACAGTGAGGGAGTATGGGGATGATGTTGATTTTGAAGATATCAAGATGTTCCGTTCTTCCCCATGGCCTAACAATGACTTACAATAGAGGAGACCTATGATGCACGGATACTTCAAAATGGGCAACGTATCGTGTCGTATTGTATCTGATACTTCACTTTTTGTGTGTAAAATCCATATCCCTATCGTGTCTATGGTGTGTCCTGCCGTATCCATGCCATATCTGGGCATCATAGGAGGAGGCAGCAAATAATGAAGAACTTGCAAAGAAGCCAAGTAATCAAGACAATACAGATAGAAAGTTAAGAAGGGCAGCAAGATAAGTGATGAAATGTAAAAGAGGATGGAACCAGATGGTTAGAACAATGTTGGTTGGATAATGGGTATGGCTTCTCACAGAAACTTCAACATCTTAGATAATGACACCTGGGTGTTTTTGGATTCGTAATTGGGAAAGCAAAATATAATAGAAGAGGGAAGGCGAGAGAGACGAGGTTGAGACAGAATATGGCGAGAAGAGATGAAGGAGGGGGAGAGAAGCTAGGACGAGAACAGGTTTGGGGTTCTCGTTTGGGAAAGGGGATCTAGAAAGAGAGGATGTTACTTTGCTTCCATGGGAGTGGGTATCCAAGAACAGGAAAAGAAAAGGGAAAAGGAGAGATAGGGTAGGCAAAGAGAAGGAAGATAGGTTCACAAACAAGAAAGCTGGAGTCTGACTGTCATGTTTTTTGTAGGACTGGGTATCATTTCCGTGAGCAACGCCCCGTGAAATGAAGGAAAATCTTCTCATAGATTTTCTCCTACAGGAATACGGTGTAGGAATAAATCTTTAGTTATTTTGATAGAAAAGAATAAATTATTTAATTTTGTATAGTTATCCAAACAGCTGAAATGGAGAATGTAAGAATACTTTCTCCAAAATAAAAGAATCTTGCAATTTCTTGTGCAACCAAACAGGCCCTTAAACAATACTTCTTGTTATTGCAATATGGCTGCCGACTGTAGCTTACCTAGCCACTGTCGACCCTTCTGGAATGCTTAAAACATGGAGAGAAACCCCAATTTCTTTCAAACAACAGATCCAAATCTCTACAATAGCTAATTTCCTAACTAATAGGACTCATATATGCATTCAAACTTGCTATCAATAAAAGATTTTAAACAACAAAGAGATATCCAACCCTGCAGTGATGTCCTGAACTTTCTGTAAGCATGCTGTTGTGGGACCCATTGGTGGTCCATCTGAACGACTGTACTCAAAAGCGACCCCACGGCAGTGTATAAACTGTCGAAGACTGCAGGATAACAGCGTAAAGTGACTGTTAAACTGTTTAAGAGAATTTAGCCAAAGAGTGGGTAGGGATCAATCCACCCTACTTGTTTGGTTTTCAATCACAAACACTCAAAAACTCAGGACCAATACCAATGATGAGAGACCATACACAGAGCCGTAAAAATGGAAGAATAAACAAAGAATAACAACGCTGTTATTCAAAAGAGTGTCGACTATCAACTGTTCATACTAGTATACTGATGCACCTTATCTAGACTCGAGAAATCTAAGAAATTCAATACAAATCAACCAACCTTATGTAGACTCTTATAGCTGCTAATTAGGTGCTATTGGAATCAATTAAACAACTGAGGAGAAGAAAAGTCAAAACTTCCAACTGTCAAACTTTCTACTACACAGTTGACTGCTACAGACTAAAATAAAGGCTCCAAAGCTTTATTACAAGCAATCAAAGTCATTGCCTTCTATTCCTAATCATTAATTAGCAGCCAATAAAATCTTAATTTAAGGATATCAACAAGTGTTTATAAAGAAATCAGGAAATATAAAGCTTCAATCCAAAACATGGCCATGCAAACCACTCTGGACAGAACTGTCCATGGGCCCCACATGGTCCACTCTTTTAATCCTGCATGGATAAGACTGAAAAACTGTGAATGGCTCATTAAATCAGTTATAGTTTGTTTGTATCTTCTACTCAGATAACTACAAAAATTCTAGAGCTAATATGTGGATGCGGATGCTTCTTCTGCACATCCTACTCAAGTTGTGTCATTGTAATGTGGCTCAAAGCCTATGGACATTGATATTGGGTTGGTTTGGCCGTAGCTGGGTACTCCAGACTAGCTGTGTCAATTAATTGAAGTTTGGAGTTTGGTGGTGGTGTCTGCTAGGGGCAAAGTTATGTATGAGATGTCATTCTTGGCAATCATTTGGGTGTTAAGGAAAGAGAGAAATATGCAATGGTTTGAAGGGACATCTTCATCCATGGATTCGTCCATGAATTTGTTGAAAGAGAAGATACGATTTTTTGGTGACCTCATGGGTTTCAATCGTCTCTTTGTTTTGTGATTTTCCTTAAAGCTTCCATTTTGAGAAGTTGGCAGGGGGTTGCATTTTATTCTTCTCACAAGCTTCATTGCCTCTCTGGAGGGTGGCTTCCTCCTCCATGCTTCTAAGCTAAATTTCAACGGGAGCACTAATGGAAACCGCAGGCATGGGGAGGCATTATTAGGGGCGGTGAAGGAGTGAAAATCCTATCCTTTTCAAGTCCAGTGGGCATTTACTCCATCAATATGGTGGAAATGAAGCTATGTGGATCGGTATTCAAGAAGCTAGGCAGCTAAACCTCCATAACATTCTAGTGGAAGCAGATTCTATTTGTTTCATTCAATGGGCATTGAGATCGTGGAAGGTTCCTTGGGCATTGGTTGATGTTGTGGAAGAGGTGATTGATATAGGAAGTGCTTTGGAGGCCACTTTCTTTCATGTTCAGAGAAGCACTGATGGGTGGAGAACCGTCTAGCACAGAAAGGAGTTCATCGTCAAAACTTGACTAGTAAATTAAAAGGAAGGTCTACATTCTATTGTCAAGGCTTTTTATTTCATTTGTCTTCTCCTTCATAAATTTGAATTGCCAGCTGGACCGTATAGACTTCTCTCGTTCTCAAGGATCAAAATAGTGATTGTAATAGGGATAGCAGCAAGTGGCCAAAACGCTATGTAGGGGCATAGCAATGCGAATTTCTTAAGTAGTCAAAAGAATTTAAATCCTATATAGCAACCAATCTTCTGCGTATGTTTTTTTTTTTTTTTTAGTGATTTGGAATTATATAGAGACAACTTTGGGAAAAGATGATTGAGTGGAAGAAATAGGAAAAACAATACTTTAAATAAAAACTGCCTGGCTCTACATACTAGGTTTTGGACTGTAGTGCCGCTATTTTCAAAATAGCGCAACGGCCAATAAGCATGCTCCTACTATTGATCTTCGCTTAATAAAATCAGTTACCATTGCCACTGCCAAACCCACCCCAAAAAAAAAAAATTGCAATCCTGCTTATGAGAGCTGCAGAACTCATTAAGAGCACAAAACTCTACATCAAATCCTTGTAGAATATTAGTTCCATGCTTTGCAATGTTTCCCATATCCTTTTTCTTACTAATGCATTCGTCGTCTGCAATTTCGCCACCAGATCTGATGAAAGCAATTTTAATCATTTTAATGGGATTAATTATCCGTCAGTGCTGTGATCTCAATGTAGTTGTTGTGAATTTCCATTAATATAATCATTTTGCACACTATTGATGCAACAATACCGAGATGGGTCTTTCACAAATGGGAAAGTCACAAGGTTTTTTAACCAATCTGCCTCTTCAATTGTTCTCACAACATATTTCATTATAATGGTTTGTTTCTTAGATTTCCAAGAAATTGCTTCACCACCACCGGTAAATTCATAGCCAATGTCGGTTTTCGAGCATACCGAAAAGATCTTCCAATCAACATCACTATATCCTTTAGCACAACAGGAAAACCTTTGATAATGAATACCAAAATCCATAGTAGAGACCATATAATGCTAAGTAGTTAGTTTGCTCACCTTTAACACCTGGGCATACTGGGTGTATTGGTTAGCAACTTGAAATGTATCAGAGCCAACATGTCCCAGGTTAAAATCCACGCAGGGGCAAAAAAGGCCCCATGCCACGTCTTGTGCGGGTGTGTGCTTCGAATCCGGACAGTTTCCCACCCAAGGGGGGTGTTAAGTAGTTAGTTTACTGCACCTTTAACACCTAAGCATTTTGGGTGTACTGGTTAGCTACTTGAGAAATAACACGAAAAATAGCATAACGCAGTTAGGATTACTAGTATACTGACAAAATACTCCTGGTCCAAAAGCCAAACTACTGGTGGAGTATTACTATAAGCCCTCAAGTTATTACTATAAGCCCTCAAGTTCTTACTTTCTGCACTCAGGTCAAAGAAAACAGCCACAAACTTTAGTAATTGTGGTTTACATAAACTGTGGTTCGCATAAATTCTGGTTTATGCATTTCTTGCAGTATGTCATTTACTCTAACAATTCCAAGTGATGCAAACCACAGAATTTCTTTAACACAATGGTTCTTGTGATGTTACTAAGCAGTATTTTGAAAAGTTGTACAAAATGCAGATGAAAGTAAAGAAATTCTCATCTATTTTTCCTCTGCCATCTTTTTCTTGATCTCGTGAGCTGTGTTGAAGATTCCAAGGGTTGGCTTGTTGCAAACATAGCACTTCTTGTTCCTCGAATGATGCTGTGGAACCAGAGAGAAAGGTAAGATTTCATAAAGTTGATCCATGAAAGGCTAAAGAAAGAAAAGGATAACAACAAAAAAAAATTCTACTCCACATAAACAACATGATAATATGGAACTTAAAACAAGCTAAATAGATTAATGAAAAGTAAATGGATAGAAAACAATACCCACCTTAATACTACAACTGTGAGATTCTATTCTAAAATATGTGCATGGAAGAATGAAACAAACACTTGACCAATAGGATTTGGATAGTAAAATAGGGGACTTTTTTTTTGGTAATCCAAAATAGGGGATGTTAAGTTAGTCTTGATAATTATGTTAGGATATGTAAAAATTACCAATGGTAAGCTTAAAATTAGATTAGGTTGGATGTTATGTTGGACATTGAGGATCTCGTTTAAGTTGGTTTCTTTGATCACATCTCGTTGATCATGGTCTTGATGTCTTCATAAAGTATAAACCCATGTAAGCTCTTAATGAAGGATGTAAAATTAGTAACCATTCAAAAAAACAAATAAAAGAATAAAGGATGTCTAATTTACAATTTCTAACAAAGCTTGCATGGTGTATGACAACAGCACATGGCACGGAAGAAGGCGCTCACTATTGCACAAGGTTGTGGGCTCCAGTCTTGTTACCAAAAAAAAAAAAGCAAAAAAAAAGAAAAAAAGAACAAAAGGCCTTGCATGGTATCAGATCCATAGTTATCAATATCACTTCGTTTCAGACGAAATGGCCAAAAAAATTTGTTTCAGCCATGAAGCCAAAATGAAATGCATAGTATAACTTTTCAATCTGACTTTCAGTCAATTTCACCCAAAAATATGGATATTGGCTGAAATTGACCGAAATGGACGAACTGTTGTGGGTTATGTGTACAAACTTCAATCTTAAAGGTTGTTAACTTTTATTGTTAAGAAAATTGTGTTTAAATTTTACTGTGGCAAGGAAAGTGCCTAAGATTTATTCTTGTATGTTATAATATCTATCCTTACTACTTCCATCCATGTCCTCTTCGGCCTACCCCATTTCCTTGAGTGGCACCATTGTTGGCCTGCGTTAAACATGTCTAAACCATCCCAAACAAGTCTCTCATAATTTATCACCTACTGGTGCTCCTAAATGCTCTTGCAAGTGAAAGGTTTGAATTTGAAATTTGAAAATGGGCTGCTTACAGCATCATCCCCAACCTCCCTCTCAATACAAAAACTCTTAGTCCTTCTCTAACCTTGCTCAATGGTCCCTAATCTAAAAACTGACAGGATTTCGGCTACAAAGTCCACTGTTTCTGCTTCAACTTCTACGAGCATCAATAAACCCTCAATGCAAATTTGGATCTTAGCCGGTACACTATTGATTTCTCCTAGCAACACCTTGATTTTATTGAACTCGAGATTATCTCTGGAGATGGTTTCTTGATCTACTACAATTGTTCAGCCTATACAATCTCCAAACAAATGGAATATTCCCTCCCTCTAGGCATGTAGGGGCAATCTATCAAGCATACCCAATAACGATGTGGAAGACACCCCCTAATCTCCATTCACTTCCCCATAGCTACAAACAGAGATATTGTTGGGTCCCTCTACACAAGCCAGAACATCCTTGACCTCCTCAAAAAGTAACTGAATCCAGATCACGGACAAACCTCATCCTCTGCCCAATCAGGCTTTCCTCTGACCAACCTCATCCCTTTTAGACTTCGGGAAGCCCACAATGCTACACTGAAGAGTTTTCTTCTCCTCTTTAGCCACTCAGGGAGCCACCTTCAACACCTCTCCCCCACTATCGATAATCCAGCCTTCTACTCCACCTTAAACAGTAGTGTGATCTTGGGGCCTCCATACCGAAGCAGAGTTGCTAGGATATTGAGATTTTATGTCTCTCCTCTTCATCTTCTCCAACGCATACCTAGCAATTTGAGCTTCAATCCTCCTGTCTCCACATGATATGCCTCTCACCAGGTCCAAAGCTCTATCATCATCTCTTTGATCACCAAATTGAATGTAGGCAAACTCTATTTTCCTGCCAATAGCTCTATCGTTCAGTATGCAAGAATTTCTGGTTCTTCCTGCTCAGCTAAACCTTGTAATGAGCTTTGAGTTAGAAATATCAACTGGAAATCTGGAATAATGGAGACTAAGAGAGTGAAGCATCTCGCCCTCAGACCTAGAATCTTGCTTGGCAGAGCCTAGCACCTTGGTGTGGAGGTAACTTGATATACTGTTGCTCACTGCTCCATGCGGTCTCCTTCCCTTGCAAGAAGCCTTTTGACCTAAATCTAGAAGTTAAAGCACCTGGGAAAGGCAGGGATGTGGAAGTAGGTAGGTGCTGAAAACTCCCCTTCACGTTCGCCATCTTGGTCATATAACTTCCAAATGCTACTAGTTTGGAATTTAATGCATCCCTTACTGCCAAGACTGTGTATTGAGTTTGATGATTCCTTACTGGCCACCAGACTCGAACAAAACAAAGAATTTCTCCTCTTTCATCTTGTAAATCCTACCAATTTTGAAACGCCTAGGTCTTCCTTTAGCTATACCATGGCACATTCAATTTGTCCCATCCAAAATTAGGTAGATACCATCGAACGGTGAACTTCCGTTTTCCCTTCCCTTACTCATCATGACAGCATCCCAACTTCTCATATGTTCCAATCTAGTGAAATCCTAAAATTCCTTTCCTGCCAATGCCCACAGTACTATTTGTTCGTGCCTTGCTCAATTGCACAGCCTCCTCTTCTTTCTCAAATACCTTCCTCTTTTTCTCTCTTTCCAATTTCCATAAAAACCTTTTCTTTTTTTTTTGAACAGTAACAAAAGATTTCATTCAAAGAAAAGAAGGTACAAAGTACGAAAGACCAAAGAAAGAGAGGAAGTGGAAGTGTAGGAGAAATGCACCACCTCCAACCCTACTAACAAAAACACACCCACCCAAAGAAACAACCTATCAATCAATTACATAATCAAACCCACCCAAGGAAGCAACCTATCAACCCCTTGCTTGGCTAACACATCTGCCATGGAGTTAGCCAATATAACCTTATGACGGAAGGAAACATTGATTCCAACAGATAATTCTCTAATTTCATTCAGGTGGAAATGAAACTTCCAAGGATTAGTCTTCCGCTTAGACACCTATGCAATCGCATTAGAGGAATCACTTTCCATAATAAGCGTACTGCCATATCTACTAGAAAACAAACGAAGACCTTCAAGAATGGCTAGCACCTCAGCTTCATTGGAATCGCACACACTCACATACTTGGAAAACATAATTAACACCTCCCCCTTACAATTACGAAGCACCCCTCCAATCCCGGCCGGACCTGGCTTACCCCTTGAAGCACCATCAACATTAAACTTAAAAACCCCTAAAGGAGGAGGATACCAAGGGATTGTTCTCCTCTCCTTAAAAGAGCCACACCCCATACAAGCTCCCCAATTAGAAATAATATCGTTAAAGGTAAAATTAGAGAATTCCTTTCTAACCAAAGCCCATTTTGCAATCTTAAAGGTGATTTTGGATATCAAATCTATTGTTGATGATGAAGAACCCCTAAAGATCCTAGCATTCCTATCCTTCCAAATTGACCATAAGATAGCAAATGGTATCATTCTCCATAAGATTCGGCCACACCCCACAAAGCACCCACCCAACCAAGACTCTGCCACATCCACAATACTCTTCGGACAACACCATGAAAAACCGCACATGCCAATAAAGTTGTTCCAAACTCTAAAGGCCACCTCACAATGAAGAAAAAGATGATCTATGGACTCCTCCTCCTTACCGCACATCACACAGGTATTTGAGATATTGTTAGATGTCAATCCTCTCATTCTTAGATTATCAATTGTGAAGACTTTTCCTGCAATTGCCAACCAACAAAAAGCATCGACCCGAGGAGGAGCCAAACCCAACCACACAAGGGAAGAGGTGACCCATGAGTTCCCTCCAATGCCAAGTAGAAAGCTTTAGTAGAGAACTCCCCAGAAGTGGAAGGCTTCCAAATCCGAGAGTCCTTGGAATCCCTGCAAAAAAAGGTGTTAGCAAGAATACTCAACAACTCCTCATACTGACCCCCTTTCCAATGGCCGGAGAGTCCTCCTAAATGGCACCCCCCACACTAAGCACCCATTCCTCACCTCAAAGCAATCACTTACGGAAGATTCTTTATTGACCGCTAATCTAAAAAGCCTAAGCCACACAAGGATCCTAATACTGCCCAAATAAAGAATCATCTATAAGGTTTAACTTTGGAAAGCTCCACCTCACACACCCTCCATCCAACAAGGCCAAAATGATCTATCAAACCACAACAAATAAATCTTGAGAACCCGGCTGTCAGCAGTGGTTGTTAATCGACTCTTCAGATTGCACAGATTTTGCACACTCTTTATAATAATTTCCACAACTTATATGAGTACAATCTAGTAGTAGTAGTATTACATATTATATAAGATAAGCTACTCATCACATCACCGCAGCCTCATCCATCACAATCTAAGGGTTTGCCATATGATCATGAAAGGATAGTAAATAAAAAAAGAAAAAAAGAAGATTTAATACATGATACACTACTCCTATTTCCTGCACTTATTCCTGATAATAATTGAAAGAAGCACGTTTCCATTGATATAGATATTGAGCTCTATGACATGTTAGACCACATTTGGCATTCCAAAACATTAGAGATCCTCTGCTACTGGAAATTGCCAGCCACATGATAGTTTTATTTTTTCTATTTTCAGTCATCAATTGGATAAATAAAATCATCATTAAAACAAGTATTTAGAGGTGGAAATAGGAAGAGCATAATCAATCATATAGGGGTATATCAACATTGCTTAGTTGAACAAAACAAAGATAAATGATATCAGTTGAACTAATTTTCAATAATGCAACATTCTCATAATGCTAAAAATCAATCATTAGAAGAACAAGGGGGAGAAACTCACCTTTAAAGCGCAGTGCTCGCAGAAGTAATGCTTGCATTTGGTGACCACGGGATCCTGGAACGGCTGCCGACATATAAAACACGCAAATGGCAACGAATCCTCGTCATCATCGTCGTCGGCATCCCTTCCACCCCCACCTCCTCCCCTCTCCGCCGCCCCATCCCCATCCTCACCTCCCCCCAAAGCCAAATTCCTCTTCCTCACCTTCTCCGCCTCATCCCACTCCCTCTCCATCTGCCACCCCGACTTATAGTCCCCTCGATCGTGCATAAACTTGCACGAATCACCAAACCCACAATACCCAGTCTCCTTGTAGTCCTTGCAGATATCCGGCTGGTAGTCGAACCTCATTGAAGACCGGATATGCGCCGAAGCCCGGAGCGGCCCATGGGCTCCGCCCGCCTTCTCGCCGGCGACAGTCTGCTCCCTCCTAAACCCAGCCTTATAATCCGTATACGCATTCATTCCTCTATAAACCTTCTCATCGGCTCTCCCCTTCCCCTTCCCCTTCAGACTCTCATCCGCCTGGTTGAGAACCCGCTCGCGGATCGCGCGGGCGTCTCTGTTGAACTCGGTCTCGGTTTCGAGGGTGGCGGTGGCGCGGTTGTCGTTGTGGACTTGGATCTGGCTGGAGGATTCGAAGTGGAAGATGGCAGCGGCGGAGTGGGGTTGGTCGTCGTCGTCGTCGCCGGCGGAGGGATTTGGTTCGGATTGAGAAGGTCGGTTCTTGGATGAGGTGGTGGTGGTGGAGGAGAAGTGAAGATTGGTGGTGGGTTTTGGGGGTTTTTTGGGTTTGTGGAGGATGGAAGAGGCCGGGTTTTGTGAGGGATCTTCTTCGGCTTCGGCTTCGGCGTCGGCATCGGTGGTGTCTAGAGTCCGTTTTCGAATGTTTTTGTTCTTGTTGGAGGGTTTTCGAAAGAAGTTGCAGACTGAAAAGAAGAGAGAAAAATAAAAGATTGAGATTTAGAAGGAGAGAGAGAGAGAGAGAGAGAGAGAGAGAGATTGAGAATTTGTGTTTACATACCTTCTTCACCTGTTTGGGGTTCGTTGGAATCCGCCATTTGGAATTGGAGTGAGCTTCTAAGATTATGAGAAACAGATGAAGCTCGTAGTGGGAATTAGGATGAATGCATCAACGGTCCATGGCGGCCGAACGCTGCCTCTCGGAAAAGGCCTCCTGGAGTGGTGGTGCCCATTTTTAAAAGATGTATAATGGGCCGGGCCAAGCATGGGCCGTTTATGGGCCAGGGTGCCCAGGCCCGTGGCATGGGCCGGCCAAGATCCCCCGAACATATGCCTAGCATGGGTGAAAATAGCAGCAGCAGTTGCGATCAGAGTTGACCCCAAAAACCAATACAATATATGATTCTTTTTGCCATCTTTCTCTAAGTAGTTAAGAATTTTTTATCTTTACCTAGAACACCTGCAAACAATAAAATAACATAAATAAGGTCATATATTTACCATTCCAAGGTGTAACAAAGTCATCATTGAAGAGTTTAAATGGTACATTTAAGCTCTTATCAGATGAAAATGTTTGAACAATGCAATTCAGCTATACATAAACTATTGCACAGCAAATCTATTTCAAGAAACAATTTATGTCTCATTTCTGAGAAGGCCGAAGGGACAGTTGACCATGCTCTCTTTCATTGTGACCATGCCCAAGCCAGCCACCTAGTTTGGTTCAAATTTCAGGTTTCTAGCCAACTCTTATCTACCTTTTAGGATCATGGATTGGTGGAGATCCTTCTTGGATTTGTGTGATTCGACAAAAAGCAGCTAAGGAGTCTCTCTTCTAAAGCCTTGGTCTTGGCTCTTTGGTGGGTTTTATGGAAAAGAAAAAAACATTTTATATCTTTAGGTATCGAAATAAAACCTCTCGCATCCATAAATACTGCCTTTAGTTTAATTGTTAATTTCAACCATAAGCATGAAGAGGCCTGTTTAAGACCAATCCGTCAAATCTAATATGAATTTTCTCGAGATATAGTCTATATTTTTTTGGATGCAGCATTTAGAGCCGTATATGGTTTTGCTCATTAGTTTAATGGCACTTTGATGGGTGAAGGTTCAGTGGATGTCCCAAAGGTCACTTCATCTGAAGAAGCTGAGGCTTGGCGATCCTTGCAGCCCTAATCGAAGTTAGGGCCTGTGACTTCTGCAAAATTCACATTTTATCTGATGTTCTAAAAGTGGTGCGAGCTATTAATGGATCTTTTGATTGGTCTCTGGACCCAAGTTTGCATGACAGTCTTTTTTGTCTGACTTTAAGTCTATTGATCTATTGAATTGTCTTTTATTCCTAGGAAGATGAACTCTATTACTCATGACTGAGCTAAAAACTCTTAGGGGAGTTCTATTGGCACTACGTTTTTTTGTTATTCCCACCGAATTTCTCTCTACACCGATGTATAAAAGTTGAATTTTTATAGATTTTACTTTCTGCACCCATCAGTATACCCAAACTACCCCTCTCTACCCACACACGTTCATCTCCTCTCTATCCACACATCTGTTCATCTCCTCTCCAAACGAGTCATGTTCTGTCACCGAAAATGGTGTGTATTCATCTTTGATGAAACCAAGTGAAGCCAAGTGATGGGAACGAACCACATAGGGAATCAACTGACTTTTTTTGTGCAGTGAAACCTCCATTTTTAATCAAGGGTAAGTCACCTTCCTTCTTCACCATTCTCATTGTGTTTTTTTTTTTTTTTTTTTTACAAATAGGTCAATGTAGCAACTATTTTGCATAAAAAAATATGTTCAAAGGATTTCAATGCTTTGATAGTTATCACATAATGAATCTATTTGCTATATAGTTGAACTGGTGTGAGTTTTTCCAAAAAAAATTTCCTGCACCACGATCTGTTCGATACTGATAGTTCGGACACAATCATTATGTTCGGAATCATATGTTCAAACTTTTTATTAATGCTCGGAAACTAATGTTCGAAAGGGCACAGGATGTTCAGAATCTACAGTTCGATCATATGTTTGATGATCGGATATTAAATTTCGAACAATACTGGTAGAAGTCGGAGATTAAAATCCGTACATTCTAGATACGTTCGAATACACAGTACCAAACACTAATTGGTACACTTAATATCTTTTTTTTTAACATTCTTCTTCCAATGTTTTAGAAATGGATAGGCCAAGCAGTTCCAGATTAAGACCGACAGCTTCCAACATGAGGCGTCGTCAAAGAATTGAAGAGGTTGTAGAAGAAGTACAGGAACCGGGTTATGATTTGGAACAAGGCAATGAAAAAGGAGCCCCTGTTGAACAATTTGATGAAGAACATGTGGATGAGCAAAAAATAACTTGTTGACACCAAAAAAGTCACTTTGCCTCTTCAACATCAAGAAGCCGCACGAAGCTGCATCCTACTACAAAACAGGCAATGCTACTTCAAGCATTAGATCTAGTCAAAATCAAACAAAAACTGCAAGATCCTTCAAGACAGCCAAAAGAGGGGTTCACATGAAGTTTCCGGCCATTCCAACATCATTTGGCCCAACTTCACTCCTCCGACAGCTGAACAGGCGCTCCTGGCGGTGACGGCGTCGAAGACATCAAAACTTCGATCAGAGCCTACAGATGATCTCAAAATACCTCCAAAAGATTCCATGCCAAGTTTCAAGTCAAATCGACAACGTTTGACCCTCCATCAACCCTCGAGCAGTAAAATCAAGTCTCTCGGCGGTGAGAACAATCGAGGCCACCACTCATCAAACAGAGCACGTGGGTGGCTTCAACATGCTTCTAAATGACTGCACGTCAAATTTTAGGTCATTCCGACAATGTTTAACCCAACTTTGACGCTCCGAAACAAAATCAAGGCTGCCGACGGCGGAGCACCCCGGGACCATGACATCCAAAACGGAGCCAACGGATCGTCTCAAAATGACTCCAATAGGCTCCCTATCAAATTTCAAATCGATCGGACATCGGCTGATCGTACATCAAAGCGCGGCATCTTCCTTGCAGCAAAATCAAACCTACTGGCGACGGGACCCCAAACGGCTTCAAAACTCAAACAAAAGCTCATGGTTGGTCCTATCTACTGTACAGGAGGCTTCACCTCAAATTTCAGGTCATTCCGACATCGTTTGACCTAGTTTCGACTCTTGATGGAAAATCGGCTACAAAGTCTTTCGCTTTTCCAAAAATAGGAAACTCTGTGCTCCGATTTGCACAGCTTCTTGTTAGGTTTCCTTTAAGAGAATCAAGCTAGTAAATTAGGAGAAATGTCAAGAAAAATACAGGAGCAAGAAGACTGAAAAACGGCCGAGAAACGGCGACCGGGAGTGGAACAATCCCCATGGTTGCCGGCAGCGACCATGGCCTACGGTCGCCGGCGACCTTGGCCCATGATCACCGGCGGCGACCATGGAAATCCGGGTCGCTGGATTTGTCGCCGGGTGGCTCGTTTTCCGCCCTTTCCGCATTTCTGGAGTTCTAGCCCTTGTGGTTTTCTGAAAATCTGATTTTTTATGCTCGAAATTGACTGATCTTCGTCAACATCTCAGATCCGTTGTCAAGAGCATGAAATCATCATTGATCGCTCCAAGATCGCCAACCGACTGACCAAGAAAGTATGCTTTCTATCCAACCGATCGAGAAATCAACAAAATAGATGTCACCGGCCCACTGATACCAATCAATGCCTGAAGTTGCATCGCCATCCGACATCAAATAACATGTGAATCCATCGGCGATCATCACAAGAAGAATTCCAAAAGACGCGGCACGGCCCGCGAATCTTCAAATGCCCTGGCGACCACTTAATGCAGTTAATTAACCCGTTTTATGACAACTTAATGCGGTCATTAACCCAATATTTTGGACGGCCCAATCAAAATCAAGCAAATGGGAGTTACAAATCCAAGTAGTCATGGCATTAAAACCATGAAACTCCCCTCATCATGGAGATTAAGGGCGATTAAATGCCCATCATTCTCCACCGGCCAATCACAAGCCATGAAAAAGGAGTTACAAATCAAATAATTAAAACTTGTAACTCCTTTCATCATGGAGCATCAATGTCATCAATGCTCATAAACACACCTTATGGCCACCAAAAGCCTATAAAAGGGGGGGTCATTCCAAGAAAAAAAGGTACACAGAGAAAGTCCAGAAAATCCAGAAAAATCCAAAAAAAATCAAGAAGAATCCCGAAGAATTCTTGAAGAAACCCTGCTGCTCTGTTGCAAAAGAAATACCACAAGGTGATCGAAGTCCCTTGGGGGGCCATCCCCCCAAGGTCCCCTCTCTTCTCCTATCCAACATGGCCTAAACGAGGCTCTTCAGCCCGTTTACTCGCTTTTTCATTGGATATAGGACCTCCCCTTGGTCTTTATCCTCTAAAAAACTGAGGTCCAAGCTAAGCCAAAGAATCAAAGCATCAAGCGATCTCATCTGAAGGACGGTGGCGAAGTCCATACATGACTTGCGACCGTCGATCTAAACGAGTCCCCGCAATCTCCTGACAAGTCAGATCCATTTTCTTACTTTTTTGCTGTATTTTGTATCCTTTGTAAAGAAAAAAAATCACATTTCTTGTCTTTCATTATTGATGAGAATTGTAAATCGCCTTTCACGGCACAAAATCGCCTTCTACGACACAAATCGCCTTTCACAACACAAACCGTCTTTCACAGCAAACAAAAATCGCCTTTCACGGCAAACAAAATGAAATCGCCTCTCATGGCATTAAAAAATTATGTCTCTTTCTTAAAATATATGTGCAATGGAAAGTTAGAGAAAATAATTGATTTCCTTTCTACTTGTGTGAATCTCCGGATCACCACTTCAAATTCTAAGTAGAATAGAAAATCTGGCATACCCATACAAAAATGTTGATGACTTGTTTTTCCTCCTCCGCTATACTCCCGGCAACCCTAGGGGTGGGAAGGAGAGGATGAAAGGTCGGAGCCCCCATCAAGTTGACACACACGGTGGGACTCGTTCGTTTGAGAACGCGATGCTTGAATTCTTAGGCTCCTTTCTAGTAGGTGGCCTATGTTTAATCTTGCATCAAAAAAAAAAAACATGAGATGGGATTTTTGGAAATTTCTACCTTTGAATTTATTTTCATTTTTTCTCATTTTGAAAAAAAAAAGAAAAAAAATCTGATTTCTCTTTCTTGGATTCAATTTTGAGAAACTTTGATCCTCTCATTTTCAAACTTGATAGCTCACAGAAATATTCGCAGCTATTTTTCGTATCGGGGAATGGGTCATCTTTTCTCTTTGAAGAGTCCGATAGGGATTTTAAAAAAAAAAAACTCTTTAAAAAAAAACTTTTTTTGGATTCAGATTTGAGAAACTTTGGTTTCTTCCTTTTCGGGTTTAGTGCTCATAAAAATGTTAGAGCCTTTATTCGGATTGGAACACCATTCGCTCTCTTTGATGAGTCCATTAGAAATATAAAAAAAAAGTTCAAAACCCACTAAGGTTGCACCAATTGCATTCTTTGACCCAAGTGGATCTAAGCAAAGCCTTGTCCAGAGTGTGGAGGCAGCTAGATTGTTCGAGGCAAGGGTCCTCCAAACGGGCTCATTAAGTAATCCTACATTTACCTGGGGGTTGATCTATCTACTAAGGTTTCATAAGACCGAATTGAAGACCTATGTCTTCAAAAAACTTCAAAAAAGAAAAAACTTCAAAAAAAAAGAATCTTAAAAAAATCTTCAAAAAAAAAAAACTTTCGTCACATTTGAGTTCAGATTTGAGAAATCTTGGTTTTCTCATTTCGGATTTAGTGCTCGCAGAAATGTTTGAGCCTTTATTCGGATTGGAACACCATTTTCTCTCTTTGATGAATTCAATTTTGATAAAGAAAAAAACCTCCCTCATTTTGAATTCATATTTGAGAAATCTTGGTTCTCTCCTTTTCGGATTTAACGCTCGTAGGAATGTTTGAGCCTATGTTCAGACTGGAACGCCACTTGGTCTCTTTGATGAATTCAATCTTGACCTTTCAAAAAAAAACTTTCGTCACTTTTGGGTTCAAATTCGAGAAATTATGGTTCATTCCCGTTCGGACTAGGTGCTCCCAGAAATATTTGAGCCTTGTTCGGAATGGAATACCATTTGCTCTCCTCTATGAATCCAATCTTGACCGTTCAAAAAATCTCATCTCGTGTCCTTTCCAAGGATGCGATTTACAACATTTGTGTCTAGCGGTGCTAGTAACCCCTTTTGGGTCTATTATATTCGCGACCAACACATCTGTATCTCCAACCTTATATCATCTTACCTCGAGTGAGCTTTGCTTCACGGTAATTTGAATTAAGGTTTACAATTGCTTCTAGCAGTCACTGGAATGCTCGCCCTGAGCCTACCATACTTGCATTTAGAATAATTGTACCTTCTATGACTTTTTGCCTCTTTCATCTTGCTTGGGCTGGGCCATGTCCCCTCGAGCGATTTGAAAAGACAAAACCATAGTTATTTTTATTTATGATCACTACATTCTTGTGATTACTAATGGATCTGGTCTTGTTTTAGAAGTTTCCCAAACTAACAATGGCAGCTTCATTGACCATCACTTTCGATGAGAACAAGTACCAACTCCTGCTTCAAGAGAAGCAAAGCAAGCGCACTCACAAGCGTCCTAGCAGCTACTGAAGCGTTATCTCCCTCGGCAACTCTCAAACCGGGTCGACCTCTACTCCCTGGACCATCGTCTTCGGGTTGTTGGGACCATTCCCACTCCCCGCAGAAGAAATTGTACCTGCCAAGAAGCAGAAAACCACCCTTGAACATGTCATTGCTCCGACACCAAGGGCAACAATCAAGAAGCCTGAAGCCCGTGGCACTCCCACGAAGCCTCAACCTTCGAGAAACCAGGTCTGCCCCAAGACCTTCCCCAAAGCAAAGGAGGTCCCAAATATCTGCAAAGTCAGTGTACCTGGCCCCTCTCAAAGAGAACCGGTTCTACCCTCTCTCTCACATGAAGGAGGAGAAACCTACCCTCCACCAAACAAAAAAATCAACTCAGCATGAGCCGGCTTGCTCCTACAAGCCCAAAATCAAGTCATGCATCACCAGGCTACTGCAAAAACTTGCTAAGGCCTACACTCCTGCGAGTCGACCCTTCATCTCAACAGGGGCCGAACTCACAAAATTCAAAGCTTCACTGCGACAGGCAAAGGACCGCGTCCAAATCCTGTCCATGCATAGCTTAAAAGAAGACAAGCTTGGCTGTTGTGCATGGGGGGACTACATCCTTCATTGCCCAAGCACAACCAGAGCTTACTGAAGCTCAAATTGCTCGTCGTATGCGTCGCCGAGCGACATATCGACAAAAGAGACTAGAGAAGCAAAGAACTCAGCATTCTACCCTTCAGGTCTCTAAAAAATGGGTCGAAAAAGAAAAACCCGACCAAGTTGTTGCTGTCTATATGGTTGGAAAAACCAGAAGACGCCAGAAGTCAGCAACCAAAATTCATGTCAGACGACCGATGACTCGCAGCGTCTCCCGGACACGAAGACATTAGGAGGATTCTCCCGCTCCTTCAAGCCAAGGACATCAGAGTAACCACTCCTCGGACTCTTCATCCAAAAGAAGAGCTCCAGCTCAGTCACTAAGACGATATCCTCATTCGACTCTCAAAGGATGAACGTCCTGGTTACAAATACTGAGCAGCCTCCACCGCATGATGACGTAACAACACGCATCCAGCAGTTGGAGCAAGGACAACAGAGAATTGAGGCTCTGATGGAAAAGCTCCTCCTCACTTTCCAGCGTCCACTAAACAATGAAGCTCCTCTGAGTCATCAAGATGACGAGGAAAACAATGAATCTCGCGCCCTTACCAAAAAGGACGTTGACGATATCATCGCTAAAGCAAAAGAAGAGGATACGCTAAACAAACATGGGATCAAGCCACCATATCCTTTATGGATGGACTCGGTTCCGTTCCCTATAAAATTCAAACAAACCACTCTCCAAACATATACGGGGAAAGGTTCGGCCAGACAGCATGCCATCCACTTTAAGATCCTGACGAGAGCTATTGCGGATCAAGATGCCCTCAAGATCCGTCTCTTTGTAAGTACCCTAAAAGGTACGGCCTTCGATTGGTACTCTACTCTGCCGTAGGACTCCATCCAAAACTGGGCCATGCTGGAGACACGCTTCTTGACCCACTTCAAAGGTGAAGATCACCCTGTTACTATGGCACAACTATGCAGCCTAAAACAGGGAGAAAATGAGTCAACATACGACTTCATTTACAAGTGGAAGGCAATGGCGTACAAGTGCTCAGATGTACTGCCACAAGCGTCGATGATCGACATTTGCCGTAACAACATGAGAGCAAGGGTCCGCTCTATGATTATCAGCAACAAATCAAAAAACCTGAGAGAACTCCTAGAAGCAGCAATGGAAGCTGAAACGGTGATCGAAGACCTCAACAGTCAGAAATCGTCAAAGAAAGAGCCGACCGCCATTACAACCTCGAAACCAAAGAAAAAAGGAGGTTCTTAATGTGCAAACCAAGTCAGCTCCTCAACAGCCAAAGAAAGCTGAAAACAAAACTGCAGGTAAGAAACCTGAACTCTCTGAAGCCTTCAAAGAACGAGTAGAGAAGAAATACTCGTTCGATGAAGATGTTGAAGAAATCTTCGAGGCTCTCGTAACAAATGGTAAACTCACCTTACCTGAGCCCAAAGACCGCGAGATGTTGGCAAAACCAACGACCCTCAGTATTGTCCATACCACCAGATGGTCTTGCATCCTCTCAATTAATGCTTCGTTGAGAGAAGATCAACGAGATGTGGAAAAATGGAGTCATCACCTTTGACAAAAACTATGAGTCTGCCTCCGTCAACATGGTGTCATATGGACAAACTTCCAAGTCACCAAAGGAGAAAATCACTACTTCCTTTAAGGTGATAAAAATGATTTAGACGTCCCAAGAGTTGGTTCCTTATCCAACATCAGACGGACAACCCATATGGGTGCATCTCGATCTCCTGGAAGATGAAAATTGGGAGATCGTCAAAACAAAGCCTACCGCTCAACAACGAAGGCAAGTCAAGAGACAACTCCGTCAGCTTAAGCAGCGGAAGAAGACTCACAAAGAAGTCCCTGAAAAGGCAGAGACCTCTTCTGTTGCTTCACTAAGGGCAACAGAAGAATCCAAAACTTCAAAGCTGGTAAGAAAATTCACCCTTGGTGATTTCATGCCACCTCATTACAGAAATGGAACTACGCAAGGGGCATCATACTCTTGCAACTCAGAAATTGGATTCTTTATGGATGAGTACGAGTCTAGCGATACTACCAGTGATACCGATGAGTGGGAGGAATCCCTTGAAACAAGAGAATACCTCTCCGATGAGGAATGGATTCCCAAATCTCATCTTATGCCAATAATCTGGTATAATCCATTACAGCCACAAGGATCCTGGTCTGATGATGATGAAGACCAAGATGTTGTTAAAGAAAGTGTTGTTGATCCAGCACAAGCAAACGCTCCAATGGAACCCAACATTGATGAACCACAAGGAGCAGATGACGAAGAAGATTCAGCCCCTACGCCCGATCTCGAAGAATATGCAAAAATCTTGCAACGTCTTGCCATAGAGCGGGAGCAAGATCGCATCGATGAGCTTCGTCAAAATCAAAATCCAGAACCGGAAATCCTGGAAGATTCACAGACATCTCCTCCGGTAACCCCGGAAAATGAAGAAAACTGTTGGATTGATGATCCCCTCACATCTAAAGACGAGTCTGAATTTCAACAGACGGTCAATTGGTCCCAGATACCCAACCTCATAGGCGATGTCTGGATCAATAAATTACTCAATGAAGAAGAGAAGCTGCTGGATGTTGTTCAGGATTTGTTCCCAGAAAATGCTCCATGCAACGCAACTACTGAAGACGATAATACTGCTACAGAGACGTCTTCAACAAATGACAAGGATTGACCCCTTGATCCCGAGAGTGATCTTCCAAAAGAAGACCCTTCTCCAAAAGCTCTTAAAGTTGGTAGAGGTACCCGCTCTGGCCGGGATGCTAGACCCCGACCCAGACCAAGTCGATTAGTGTGCGATTAGTATGTGTTTAGTCCTAAGTGGGTTTAGTTGTTGTTGGGTTAGAAGTAATTAGTTTAGTCTTGGACATAGCTTTGGGAATTTTAAGAACGTCTAGTATTAATTAGACACACTCAGGAAGGCCTGAGTGCACGTGTAAGCTTGGGAAGATCGTATTGATTTCCGTGTGATTGTGATTTTAATTTCATTTGAATGATGTTTCGACGTGTTACAACTTTCTCTTTAAGCCCAGTTGTGTTTGAAGCCCAAAAACCCAAGTTTTGACCCAAAGAGGGTAAAATTGTCTTTCTTGCACAAATCTGGACACAATTTTTGAGATCTCAAAACCATGTCAAAAATATACTTTTTGGAAACTAGATATTTCGACGATCGTTTTATCCTTCTTCGTCGAAGTCATCCGAGACCCACAAGTTAGTGTTTTGGCCATTTCAAAGTTCAGGTTATTTGGGGCCCATTTCCTCACTAAAGCCCCCTCTCCCCCTCTTTACATTTCATTTCCCCAATCTCTGCAATCTCTTGACCTAGGGCAAGGAAAGCTCTTCTTCTCTTCAATCTTCTTCATCTTGCATGCTTGGGCTAGAGAGCTCCAAAAAGAATTCCAAAGTCATCATCTTCTTCATCTCCTTGCAAGCTCTATATTGGTATAAACTTCTTGGAACTTCTTGTGAGACAAGCTCTCCATTTCTCCCCTCTCTCTTGTTTGGCCATTTCTAGGTAAGAGCTTCAACTCATATCTTTCATGGAGTTATTTTAGTTCCTTAAGATCATGTTTTTCAAGTATTCAAACCCTTTTTGTTAAAATGGGTTCTTTGTTTCCATTTTGAGTGAGTTGGTTTGGTTTTCTCTTGGGTTCTTGTAGTGTTGGATTAGCTTGAGAGAAGTGCTTGAGAAGGATTTTTAGCATTGGTCAAGGCAAGTAATCTCTATAGGAATGATGCATGTGTATTTTGATTTCATTGTTGTTTTAGAAATTGTGCATAAAATTTGTTTACAAGCTTCATGGATATGTTTTATTTGATTTTGATGCTTAACATTGTGATAAATGAACCCTTGGTGAGCATGAAGGCTCAAGGGATTATGTGTGATTGATGGATGAGAAGAAGAAGAAGAATGTGGTGAAAGATGTGTAAAAGAAAGGCAGTTTCTGCACTCTGCGAGTTCAGGCAGAAGCTGATTCGCTCGAGCGACCCTTGGGTCCGCTCGAGCGACCAAGCCTCTGTTTGGTCCGAGCGCAGACAGAGAGCTGTCCGCTCGAGCGACCCTTGGGTCCGCTCGAGCGAACTGCCCTCTGTATTATCTGAAACAAGACAGTGAGCTGTCCGTTCGAGCGCACCTTATATCCGCTCGAGCGAAGTGTCATTAGTTTATAAAGTTCGCTCAAGCGAACCTGCCAGATTCAGGAGAAGATTTATTTCGTGTGTATTTTCTTGAAGGATGAAAACTAGACTATGTTAAGGGTTTTGACTTGACGTTGTGTAAATGGAACTTCGAAATGCAACCCAACTTCGGGGACACCAATTCTTGTACATTCCGACATTTGGAGTCCCAATTACACGGAGGTCAATTAACAGCCTTAACACATGCTTGTCAGATTTCGTGTTTGAATTCCGTTTTGGTACGACAAGTGCCATCGTATACTAGTTTTGGATTTCAAGTATAAGCTTGTTTTGAAGAATTGTTTCAAGAAAAAAGGGGATCACTTCCTAAGCGTGCTATGCATATTTATTATGCCTTTTGCTAGTTGTGTTCGTCGTGTTTTGATAAGTGATTTCCCCCTTTTTACCTCGACGTGTTTCGATCGTGTTTCGAGTGTTTTGTGCATTCATGAATTAATTAAACACCTCTGAGCTTAGACTGCCCTTTCAGTTTGATCCACTGTCTGGGGGTCTTTAAACATGTGGACTGTCTGCAGACTGGTCGTGTATTTATTACACATCGTGCGTGTCCGGTTCTGCGGCCGGAATTCCCGTCTTTGTGGGAAATCGTGTCGTGCTTATATTATGTATATCGTGCTTGTCGTGCGTGCTTGCTCTTTTCATTATATAAATGATAGAGAAAGGATGGGCTCTTTGTGGATTGTAACTGTTCATGATATATTATTTATTCATGCTAGTTTGTTTTAGTATCTCAGCTCGATTAAGTATTTCTGCAAATACATCTCAGTCATTATAGTATTTCAAATCAAGGTTTTGCTTATATGTTTTCTCAAACGTTATTGTCTCGTGCTTACATCTAAATTGATTATCTGCCAAACCGTCGTGTTTGACCCTTGTTTGTTGGTGCCCAGGTGCAGGAGACGTTACCTTTGAGGAGGAGCGTCAGGAGGAGGCTTGTGAGCCAACCCCTGTGAGAGAGTGGCAGCCCGACGATGTCATCTAGACGTTGGGCGGGTCCTTGAGTCTCGTCATCTTTTGTTGGGGTTTCCTTTAATTATTTTGGAGAACTGTATTGGCCTCTGTTGGCCTCTTATGGGTTGTAACCAAACTTGAAGTGCTTGTGAATTAGTCTCATAACTTGAATATAAATGGGAATGCCATGTTAGCTTCTGTCTTTGATACTATGCCTTGCTTATTATTGTGATAGCACCTAAATATTTTATTGGTGCTTATCTTGGTATGTTTTGCTACACGCTTCCGCATACTTGATCGTGTGAGTTAGATTCCGCGTTTCTTTGGGAATCCTCACCGCGGGAACCTGTGGGAAAGCAAAATCTTCAATAGTAGTTGTAACTAACAAATTACGTCGCGGGCCCGGGGTCCCGTTCCGGGGTCGCGACACGGGACTACCACAAAAATTACAACCAACCTTCTTCTTCTTATGTAAATCCTTCGGGAAAATAAATTATAAAGGTCCCAAGTGGCAACAATAATGTAAATGTAGGCCCGAAGGAGGCTTTCAAGTACAACTTGATTGAGCACTTCAAACACATACCTGCACGACTGCACATCCTTGACTTATTACGAATGTCTCCACAAACTTGTAATAGTCTCATTTCAGAACTACAAAGGCTGAATGCGGATGTCGACAAACATTCCCCACAAGTCCTACAAATTGAAATGGACTACAGGGTCACAAAATCAAATACTTCCTCAAATGGAGAAAAGAAGAAAACCGAGGGATCAAGTTTCGAATGCCTCTCGGTTCAAAAAGAAGCAAGTGCAACAATTGCCTTTGATAAGGATGACCTCCTGCTAGGCGAGACAAAGCACAACCGACCCTTGTACTTCACAGGGTACGTCAAAGAAATGCCAATACACAGAGTCCAGATCGACCCAGGTTTTGCACTCAATCTCATCTCTACTTCGGCACTCGGAGAGTTAGGTATCCCACCTAGCAAGTTGAGTCACACGTCTGTATCCATCTTTGGATACGATGGGAGCGATCAAAGGCCTATCGGCAAAATCAGGTTCAAATTGCAAATCGGTGATTTTATCTTTGAAGTCACTGTGTACGCAATCAGAACCCCTTCATGCTACAATATCCTCCTTGGACGCCCCTGGATACATGAGAATGGTGTCGTCCCTTCAACTCTACATCAGTGCATCAAGTTCGTTGGCAACGACAGCTTAATACATCGAGTGTTCGCAGATAAAAAGCCCTTCAAAGGCAAAGACGTCCATTTTGCAGATGCTTAGATGTACAAAGATGAAGAAAAAGAAAAAGAGGAAGAAACAACACCCTTTGCCGAAAATCTCCAGAAAGATAAATGCAAGGCTCCTCAGCAATCATTGGAAGAAAACAAACCTTCAAGCAAAACCGAAGAGAGCATTCATTCTCCCTTTGTTGTCTCCCCCAAACCCTCAAAGCCTTTGGTATTCACCACCAAGGCAAAGAAGACAAAACAAAAGTTTGGGGGCAAGTTCACTGTCTCCTTCGTGTCTATTATGCAAGACACGGACTCGGATTCAGAGCCAGAAGATGATACATCGTCAAGCCAAGCTGATACTCAGCAAGTTCAGCATACTCTCACTCCATTGGAGACACCTGCCAGCGTAGAAGATCCTATGTCTGCTTCCTTCATTGTTCTGGCAACTTCGGCAGAAGAAAAGACAATCTTCTTCCACAAATCGGAAGCCTCTTCACCAAAATCTTCGCTTGAACCTTTCCAAAATGAAGGTATGCCTCAACTATTCCTATATAGTCCAATGGCACAAGCTATCATGAAGAAAATGGGCTATGATGCTCAAAATCCAATCGGTTTGGGAGGTGGCCATGGTATTCTCACACCATTGGAACCCACCCTAACCAAAAGTCAACTAGAGGATGAGAAACTTCGTCGTCACATAGACAAGTCTTCATACGGGTTGGGGTATGATCTTGACACTCCCAAGAGACAATTGACACAAAGGCTACAAAGTTGTCTTGCCGACCAAGCCTCAACGTCTCGTGTCCATGAAGACATTGATCTCCCTGGAAATCTCTTTGAGGAGTCACCCGTTAAGGATCCAGGAAGCTCCTCCAATTGGTATGATTTCTCTGACAATGAAGAGGAATTGTCCGATGATACATACGCGCGGTTTTCTAACCCAGAAGAACCATCATCTCCAAAAGTACCCTACTTAGACCCAGTTTCAACAGGTGATGGGATCATCTCATTGCCAGTCTTAAGAAGAATACCGATCAAGAAGACCCATGGACAAAAGCAAAGCCTTGGTCTGTAAATGCCTTTGGAACTCCAGAAGGTCTTGTTAAGTTGGAAGCCTCCGAAAACAATGTGGAGGAACCACTTTCAAACCTTCCAACAAAAGATTCTGTTCAAAAGATAGACTTGGGAACACCCGATAACCCACTTCTTATATTCATAAGCGAGAATATAAAGGATGATGACTTACCCAAGTATATCGCTTTTCTTCGTGAGTTCGTCGATTTTTTTACATGGTCTTATGCTGAAATGCCTGGCTTAGACCCCAAAATAGCGGTCCACAAACTCAATATGCAAAAAGACATCAAGCCTGTCAAACAGGGCCAAAGAAGATTTCGTCCTGATGTGATGGAAAAAATTGAACAAGAAGTTCAGAAACTCAAAAGCATTGGCTTCACCCGCGAGGAACAGCATCCTGAGTGGTTGGCCAACATCGTCCCCGTGACAAAGAAAAATGGGCAGATCAGGGTCTGTATTGACTATAGAGACCTGAATAATGCATGCCCTAAAGATGAATTTCCGCTCTCCATACCTGAGGTGATGATTGACAACACCAACGGATTCGAGCGAATGACATTCATGGATGGATTATTTGGCCACAGTCAGATAAAGATGCATCCTGAAGATGAAAGATACATCATTTTGGACTCCATTTGGCGTGTATTGCTACACAGTCATGCCATTTGGTCTGAAAAATGCGGGTGCAACATATCAGAGGGCTATAATGAAAATATTCCAAGATATGCAGCACAAGATGGTCGAATGTTATGTCGACGACCTCGCCGTCAAAAGCAAAAGAAAAGAAGACTATCTCAAAGATCTTGGAGAACTCTTCCTCCGACTTCGCAAACACAAACTGCGGATGAATCCACTGAAGTGCTTCTTCGGTGTCTCATTGGGTAAGTTTCTCGGATTCATAGTTCGGAAAGGTGGAATAGAACTTGACCCCACCAAAGTCAAGGCTATCCTAGAAATGGCATCTCCAAGAACCCTAAGAGAACTAAAAGGGCTTTAAGGAAGGTTGGCATACATTCGACGGTTCATCTCCAATCTATCAGGGAAGTGTCATCCATTCTCTCGCCTAACGAAGAAAGGTGTGGACTTTGTTTGGGATGCTGAATGTGAAGCCGCATTTCAAGACGTCAAGACATACATGACCAAACCTTCAGTGTTGGCTGCCCCCACAACCAGAAAATCATTCATCTTGTACACAAGAGCTCTTGATTACTCTTTGGGCACTCTACTAGCACAAGAAAACGACGAGGGAAAAGAAGTTGTTTTATATTACCTCAGCCGCATGTTGGTAGGTGCAGAGCATCGCTACTCCCCAGTCGAAAAAGAATGCCTTGCAGTGATGTTCGCCATACAAAAGTTGCGTCATTATCTGTTGTCCAACACAGTATACCTGATTTCGAGGATCAATCTCTTAAAGGTCCTTGTCACAAAAGCAGGTTCTCTCAATGCCCGATTGGCAAAATGGTCAATCTGTCGAATGTGAATTTTGATCCCCCCGGGGAGGGAAATCGCCATTCATCTATATGTGCTTTTTTAATTTTACATCGAAAATGAGGATTCCGACTACCCTCAAAATCGACGGATCACGATCGCCAGCTGCGGTAACGGCCGTAACACCGTTCTTCGACTAAAGCCGAAGAAGAATGGGAGAAAATAAATAGGTGGGTTCTTCCTCTCGTCTAATGTGCTGCCGACAACACACGACGGTTTTCCTGTCACATTAATTTGGGTCTCTTTAATATAGGGCCAATTCAGGGTTATGAGTCAAAGTCCAAATAAGGGTTAATCCTCACACAACATAATCATAGTGTATCTAAGTAAAACAAAATAAAGAAAATAAAGAAAATAAAAGGGGGGGAGGTGCCAAATATTTAAGAAGAGGATCGACCCCGTTCCCGGGTACCCCCTTCTAATCCCTTGGCAAAATAGGGTTTAAAGGCTGTCTTTTCTAATCAAAATGATGATGCAAATGAGACTTTGACTTGTGATTTCTCTGTTTTTCGTGTGCAATACACGAGTGATAAAAGTGAGAAGCCAATGGGCTGTAATTGATTGAAGGTGGCCGATGGGCCGGTGTTTGTTTTAGAGAGGCCAATGGGCCGTGATTGATTTAGAGGTGGCCGATGGGCCGAAATAAAAATATGCATAGTGTGAAATCACTCATCTCATCTTATCATTCTCATCTATTCAATTTTAGAAATCAGTTCTCTATTCCCTTTAATCATTAAATTCAACTAAATATCTGGCACCTGGAGTGGTGGAAGAAATAAAGAGAAAATCTTTTTGAGTTTATTTTGTTGGTTTGATAGCTTTTAGGGATTTTTGATATTGGGGCTAGAAGGGCCTAACTATGGGATTTTACTTGGATTTACGTGATTAGTGATTTATTACTGATCATCGGATTGACCCTAACCTAAGGTCCTAGACCGCCCACATCAGCTTTCCCGGTCCCCTAATGGAACAAGAAAATTGATGGGACGAAGCCTAATGCTCTTATCTTTCTAATGGAGAAATCTGATATAATCCTAGGGTGTAAATACGCTAACTTCGATAGTTCCTGTGCCTAAGCAGTTTGTTGAGTATGGTTCTGATTGGTTCGGTTTGTTTTAAATTGAAAGTTGATTAAGAGTGATTTAGGGATGTTTTGAGGTTTTGATTAATGTGTTTTTAAATATATTAAGGTTCTGTTTTAGTTGTTGAAGGTTCTATAGTTTCAGGTTTTACTCCAAATGATGAAAAGATGTCGAAATCGGTGAAATAGGACTGACAGAGAAGTTGGGCGCACAGATAGTGGCGCCCAAGTGCCAGGTCTAGTGTGGCTTGGCTGGTGGTGATGAATCGACTTGATCTTCGGAGTTCGTAGGGTTTCTATTTAATGCAAGTCTCCGTTTTAATGTTTTTTAGGTTCTGGATCGATTTTTATCTTAATGACTTAAGTCCGGAACTCGAAATGTAACCAAGATTCACAACTTGGGCTAGACAGGAAACCTGGGCGCACCTGTGTGTGCGCCTAGGTGTTTCTGTGAACTTGGGCGCACTTGTATGGGCGCCCAAGTGATACCTTGATGTTCTTCGCCCGTCCGACTTTGGTTCGAAGTTCCGGATGGGTTTAAGTTAATTAAATCTTTAATTTTAAGGTCGTTGTTGGTTCAGTAAGGATTATGGGATGTTGATTGAGGTCAAGGTTGGAAGTGAATAGGGATTCGGTGGTCTCAGGGAATGGAGATAAACTTGGGCGCACCTGTGGTTGCGCCTATGTTTCCTGAGTAACTCTAGCAGAAGCCTTCAACAAGACACTCTGCAAAATTCTCAAGAAAATGGTCTCTAGTCACAAAAGAGACTGGGGAGACAAACTACCTAAAGCTTTGTGAGCTTATCGAACCACCGTTCGAAGACCAACCCATAGCACACCATTCACTTTGGTCTATGGATGCGAAGCTATTGTCCCTTTGGAAGTACAAATTCCTTCCTTGAGGGTATCTTTGCAACATGACATGACGCAAGAAAGCAATGTCAAATTGAGACTCCAAGAGCTGGATAATCTTAATGAAAGACGGCTCGAAGCTCTACAAAGCATTGAGCTATACCAAGCACGCATGGTAGGATCTTTCGACAAGAAGGTCAGGCAACGCGCCTATAAAAAGGGTGATTTGGTTCTTGCAGTAAAAATGTCAATGGTTTTCGCCCACAAATCCAAAGGGAAGTTCGAACCAAAATGGGAGGGACCCTTCGTCATCGACAAAGTCTTCTCCAACGGCACATATGCTCTCCTAAACATGGAAGGTGACAGATGTATGTTGCCCATCAACGACAAATTCTTGAACCGGTACTACCCTTGAAGACTTATGCCACTGGGTCGGAGCAATGCTTGCACGGTCAAAGCTTATTCCCAGGTACTTGCTTGTCAAACCCACTCCTTTTGGAATTTTCTTCCTTATGTTGAAATTTCTAAAAAATTCAAAACAATGTTTACTATCATAGTTTCATTGTTAAAAAAAAATTCAAAAATCCAAGTTTTGGGACATTTTCCTAACTTGACCAAATTTTCGATCCTTGAACCCAAAATTCATGGTTTGAAACAAAATCAGGACTCAGGAATTTCCACCCTAGTCCACCCCGACTTTTACAACCAAAAACGGTTTTAAGTCAAAATTTATGACCCTCGTGTCTTTAAACAAAAAATGGTTTTAAAGAAACTGCGAGAAAGCGACGCTCAGTTGATACTCGCAAAACCCAAAAAAAAATTGGAAGGATGCGAACCTCATTCGATACTTCCAAAACCTCAAAACCGCAAGGAAGCGACACCTTGTCGATACTTGCAAAATTTTAAAAAAATCGTGGAGACGCAACATTCCAGTTGATATCCACTACCCAAATTTTCAAAACAAAAAAAAAACCTCAAATTTCAAAAATCGTAGGGAAGCGACATTCAGTCGATACCCGCAAAACCAAGTTTTTTGAAAAAGCAAGGAAGAGACGGTCAGTCGATACTTACACTCCAATTCGCGAGGAGGCGACATTCCATCGATACTCGCAAACCAAATGAGCAAGGAGGGGACATTGCATCGATACTTGCAATACCATTCAGCAGGAAGGCGACTTTTAGTCGATACTTGCAATTTTGAAAACAAAAAAAAAAACCCAAAATTGGCTTCTACTCCAAAAACCAAAACCTGACTTCTACGCCAAAACAAAAACCTGGCTCTTACGCCCAAAACAAATTTCGGCTTTTATGCCAAAAAATCCAAAAAACCGACTTTTACGCCAAAAATCTAAAATTTGGCTTTTTTGCCAACAAAACAAAACTGGTTTTCAAGCTTTCACGCCAACAAAAAAAAATCGACTTCCATGCCATCCCAAAATTTTGGCTTTCACGCCAATAAACAAAATTGGCTCCTATGCCACAAAACCTGGCTCTTATGTCAATTCAAAATTTGGCTTTCACGCCAACAAACACAAAACCTGGCTGTCGTGCCAATTCAAAATTTGGCTTTCACGCCAACAAACAAAAAATCTGGCTCTCATGTCAATTCAAGAATCGGCTCCTATGCCACAAAACCTGGCTTCCATGCCATCTCAAAAAAAAATGGCTTTCATGCCACCTCAAAAATCCGTCTTTCAGACAATCTCAAAAAAATTCTGCTTTCATGCCATCTCAAAAAATTCGGCTTTCATGACATCTCAAAAAACTTTGGCTTCCATGCCACAAACAAATTTTGGCTCTTACGCCACAAAATTCGGCTCCCACACCATCTTAAAATCTAGCTTTCATGCTATAAAAAAAACCAGGCTTTTGCCCCAAAATCTGGCTTTCATGCCCAAAACAACCCTTTGACAAAAGATTTTCACAAAATGACAACCTTTTGGTCAAACTTTCAAATAAACATTCTCATCCAAACTTTCGCTTATTTTCGCCAAAAGAATTTGAGCAAGAGGTATATAAAGTACCAAAAATGTTTTTACATGGAGGTACCAAAAGAAGAAAATAAAAAGAGTTTGTTACAAAAACCAGGAGCTTAGTCTAACATGGTATTCAACCAAAGATTCAATTCCTCAAGCAGACTCTTGGCCTTAGCCTATAAAGCTTCCAGGCCACGCTTCTTCAAAATCTTTTCACAAAAAGCGGCAGAACGTCGCGACCCATCTGGAGAACGGGGAAGCTCTTCCCAAAGAATCTGTCATTGCTCGTACTCTTGAGTCTTCCTCCGGAGATTGTTCTCAGCCTCCTCGACTTGGCGAATCAGAGTCCCTTCTCTAGCACGAGCTTCCACAATGGTGGTCCATTTGGCAGCAGCTTGTTCCTCCAATAGCTCAAGACACTGCCTGGTCTCAACGACCTCCCTATTAACACGTCGAAGGTCTTCTGTTAGCTCAATGATAGCCAACTCACTTGGGAAGTTCTTGGTCTCATTCCATTTGTTGCCTAGAGCTATGACTTCATCGACAAAAGCCTTCGCACTTGCAATGTCCAGACCGACCTCTTCGCTATCAGCAAGGATGTCCTGTATATGCTTGATCATACCAAAGCCAGCTTCCAAATGGTCAGAAGAAAGAGTTTCGACCCATGAGCTCAAAACACTCTTCAACACTTTCTTCGCATACTCAAGAGATGACCCGGATGAAGTCTCGTCCCTCTCCATTGGTCGACCGCCCGTGTCATGCCCTGCTGGAGGAGTGATCATCAAACTCTTTCTAATTGGAGACACCGGCGAAGGAATCTGCTCAGAAGATTTCAACTTTGCTACATTGAAACTGGAAGAAGAAGTCCCTACTTCTGGTTCAATTGCAGGCATCTCCTGCTCTGGCACTGAGAAAGATGGGGGAACTTCTCCTGTTAATTCACAACCTGCCATCGAAAAAAAAAAAAAGAAGGTATGAATATGATCCTGTTAAGAAAAATCATTATCATCAGGGTTATTGCTACAAATACCTTCTTTGACGATCGACGGAAAACTTTCTGCCACCATGAGTTCATCCGAAGCATCGTCAAAGGTCGTGTCCATGGATGACTCAAAATTGTCAGAATCCTGTGGCAAGTCAACTGACAAGAAAACAAGCAACATGTTAGCAAATGACAGCGCATCCAAAAAAAAAAAAAAAGAAAACGCAAAGAAGTCATACCAGGTGGAGATTTTGGAATCACTCCAAAGTCCATCGGTTCTTCTTCAGATGTCGCAATCGAATCCATCGCTGCTTCATCAACCAGAATCTCAGGCATCACCAAATCATCATCTCCCACTGGAAAAAGAGAGAGAAAATAAAAAACAAGAAAAATCTCAATGAAAGGAATGGAAAAGGAAAGAGGAGGAATCATACCTTCATTAACAGTTTCTTCCTCTCGACTCCTCTTTTCCGGAGGCTCATCAGCATCCCCTGGCATCTCTTCAGCAATAGTAGGAGGGACTTCTGAATCAGGAGAGTCATCGTGTCATCTTTTATTACGGCGCTGCCCTCTCTTCCTCTTACTTCTATGGGCCGGTTTGCTTGAAGAACCCATCCCATCATCAAAGTCAAGACCTTCGCTTGACTCCTCGCCAGATGGTCTGCTCCTCCTAGTGGATTCCAAGGAAGCCTTTATTCGTTCCGCTTGCATCCAAGCGTCGATCCCGGCCTCCTCTCGTCCAGCTGTTTCAAGACCTCACCAAGTATCTCTTGTACAGCTCCTAATCTGATGACGTCCTGTTACCGAGAAAGTCTATCTTATGTTTCTCTCCAACAAGGAAAGCCAGAACTTCCTCTCGACGGACTCCATCTGATTTGCCAACACCCTTCCTAGAAGATTGCTTCACATCAAGCTCTTTCTTGGAAAGCCCCCAGTACACCAAAAAGCTCTCTACAAACCATTTCGTAAAGCCAGCAGTCCGGAAAGTGGGCAACTTAGGATAGGATATCATGGCGGTAGTGTCCTCCGCACTGTAAAAAGTCCATGCATTCCTCCCATCTTGCAAACCTCCAAAACGCTTCACCATGCTCGAAAGCGCTCTAACTGTTAGATTGTATGGTCTCAATCCATCAGTTGATGTAATAAATTGATTAATTTCTTTATTTATAAATATCATCATGCTTTCCTTTCATGAGATGAATGGTGATTTATTACTTAATGCACATGACCAATACATATGACATAATGGTTCATGAGATGAACCGGGTCCCATTAGTAAATTAGATGCGATATATGTATATGGATGAGATCCACATACGGGAGACATGTGTCACAAATCTTGTACTTAAAAATATCTTCACAACTAGTGATGAGATTGGGCATCTCATCTGACAAGGTTGTAGCACTTTGATCACTATGAGATAGTGTGATCTGTCTCGATCATCAGAATGTAAGATTCTGGATCATAGTGCTGGTACATTGGATGTATTGAAGGACCATGAGAAACACCTTATGAAATACTGTCTCGATTTAAGGACTGCTCTCATAATTCCATAGCAATAGGCTCTCAATCCTGAGACATTGATGAACTCAAGTTTCTGTCTATTCATTTGCTTTGAGTCACCAATGAGTGAGGCCAACTGTAGGTCAACACCTCAGTGTCTTAGGTACGTGGTAGTAGGACTGTGGGAATATACAATGATCAAGATGGAATCTATCTATATTATCCCCTTGTGCCAATTAATGGATTTATCATTAATAAGTGCGCACCCATCTTGATTAAGAGTTAATTGGATGGTACTAATGATCACTGTGATTAATTGAGGCTCAATGATAATAAGATGTGGATCTAAGATTGGATGGGACATATTTATTCCAATTGATCCATGAATATTGATAGAGGGGCCTACTTATGGTACTGTGGAAGTTTAGGGTCTTCATTGTAATTTATTCCTAAGACTGGAGTGCAATTGCATTTATATAATGGTATTATTTGCAATTAGCTGTGGGCCCGGATTGCACATGAGATGTGGGGTCGCGGTGTCCCAGTTGGAGCCAGCTTTCTGAAGAATCCCTAGTGGTCGTCGGCTAGCCCAAGATATTAGAAAGTTACTAATCTTACTTGAGCTCTAAAAAGAAAGAATTAGAAAGTTACTATTTCTATTTGAAGTGAGGCTTCTAATAGTGGTAATAGTAAGCTACTAATTTGTGTGGAAGCGTGACTTCTAATGCAATTAGTAAGAGAGTCTTAAGAAAAGATTTGTGGGCTACAACTAAGGGAAGACAACCCTTGGACGTCCAATATATATCCCCACCTAGGGATTCACACCCAACCCTTGTTTTTATGCAAGTGTTGCACATCTCTTCCTTCTCCTCTCTCTTCTAGTTCCTTGGAGTTTCTAGTAGGGTTTTCTCTAGAAGATCCCACACATCTTCTTAAGAAAAGAAATCTGATAGAAGGTCATAGCGTGGAAGACAACAAGGTCTTGGAGATCTCTAATTACTTCAGAAAGAGTTCTTGATCAAGTTAATTGTCTTCTCCTCCATTAGAGCACTATCGGGCTCCAAAGGTATAATCTGCTTCTCTATTTGTTGTAGATTATTTTGTTGCAAGTAGTTGCTGATTGCTATCTTCTAGATAGGTTATATTGCTATACATGATTGATGAGGAGGGATTACATCCTGGATTGGGTTAGAGCCTTCTGGATAGTTGATCCCTGAGTCAAGTGGGTCAAAAAGTCTTGAAAACCTATCCACGAGGCTCACCTACTTCCAACACCAACAACGCCTTGAGAGAAGCCCAACTACAACGCAAAACGCGAGGGGACATACGGCTGGATATCAACAAAAAGATTGAAAGACCGCGATCCGAACCCTAGAGGGGGGGTGAATAGGGTGAGCTATAACATAGTGACCAATAATGCTCAATTTTAACTTCTTTAATTCAATTAGCCACTAGTGATGATTATCAATCTAAATTCGGAAATTAACAAAAACAATCATCACAAAGCATTCACCATCACACAATGATTTATAGTGGTTCGGCCTCAATGCCACATCCACTACCGGCTTGTGAACCAACACCCCATCGGATTTCCACTATCTATGCTTTTCAATAGGCTAAGCAATAACCATTACAATATGCTTTCCAAGGCTAAGCAATAACCTTTAACAATGATGTTTTTCAAGACTTAACATCAACCTATTGCACTATGCTTTTCTTAGGCTAAGCAATAACCTCTTCAACCAAAAGGTTGGTTATCTCTCTAAGTAGTGTCTAGAATACACTTGATGGAGATACAACTTTAGCTTAATACAATGCCTCTTAATTAGGCTGATATGAAAGTGAAAAACTAACTCACATAACACTCTATGAAATGCAAAGATGAATGCTCATGGTGTGTGTGTGAATAACTCCAATCAAGTTAAAAATGATAGCTCAATGAATGCAAGCTTAAAGCTTTTGAAAGTGTAAAACACAAAAATTGATTTCATTGAAGTGAAATGCAAATCACATGTATGAATACTAACTTGTTGATGATATGAAAATCAAAGGCTCACAAGTTGTATGAAACTATTTAAGACTAAACATGCGATGCATGTGCAATGTTGTTTTCAAAAACAAAGTAGTTAAACTATGGTTCTAATGTGATTGAAACAACAAGTAAAGATTCAACCAAGTAAATGAATCATGCTATAAAAGTAACCAAAGGTTTTCACAAAGCATGATTTATGAAATTTAAAACAAATTTGGTTCGAATCATGGTGAAGAATCCAATACAACTTAAATCAAAGATTAAATGTAAGTAATGGATTCAACACATCATATTTATCATGTTAAAATTCATTTTTCACATATTTAAACTAAGCATGAAAACATATGATAAGGAAAACTAAGCTTTAATAGATGATTTACTTATGATTCCAAGCTTTAGCTTCCCTTTTTGACCAACTAGCCTCCCTTAGCTCATTCCCCTTTGTTTGGCCTCAAAACACCTCAAGGAGTATCCCTTGGATCCTCAAATTTGGCTAAGGAATGAACATCAATTTATAGAAAATGTTGTCCATCGGCTAGCTTGTCGGTGGACCGACATTTGGGGTTCGGTCGACCGAACTCAACACTGATATTCCAACGGTCATATATTTCGAAAGTTTGCTGACCGAAATACACTTGTCAGTTAACCGAACTGAAGTTCGGTCGACCGACAGGTGACCGACACTTGACCGACAGCTGACCGAAGTTCCCAGAAAACACAGATTTCATATTCTGGAATCGGAACCGACAGCTGACCGACAAGGGTTCGGTTGACCGAACTTTCCCTGATTATAAAGATTCATAAAAATGATTTTTGAAAGGGAAACTTGGTCTTGGAGGTCTAGGTCATTGAATCAAGCTTTGGAAACATGTTTTAAATCATTCTAAGAGTTTTAAAAACATGAAACCTAAAATGCCTAAGTTTATTTGAAACTTTTAAAACCATAGGCAAGCTTGATTCGAAAATCTTCTTTTGAAAACTAAATGCATCCAAGTTTAAAATCAAAACATGCATAAATCAAAATCGCTACAAGTCTAAAACAATGCATGTGTAAATCAAGATTTCAAGATTTTCTAAATCAATGCATGTGTGAAAATTCGAATGATGCTAAAATGATAATGCATCCATCAAATTGCAAAACACAAAATCCCTAACAATCTCCCCCTTTGCAATTTGATGACAACTTACTCAACACCAAATTTACACACTAAGTCTTCAGCTCCCCCTAAGCTGGACAAGTCTTGAAATCTCTTGGATGCTTCCTTCTCTTAGTTTGGGTCTAGTTCTTTTTCTGCAATCTTCTTGATGCTTGGAGATTGATCATTCTTCAAACTTTCTTTTCATCTTTTTCTCTTTGGCCAAGCATCTTATTTAGCTCCCAAGCTTTCTTTCTTCTTTCATCTCTCCCCCTTTGACCATGCATGCTCTCCCTTTTGCAAGATATACAATATCTCCCCCTGTAGAAGATCATACAATATCTCCCCTTAAGAAGCTTGAACATTCTCTCCCCCTTGAGACAACTTGAATGCTCTCTCCCCCTTTGACATTAAATTGCAAAGGTACCTACACACATGAAATAAAGAAAGTACCTTTTAGTAGCACCTGTTAACAAAAGAACAAACACCAAAGCAAGTCACTCTCCTAATGCCATCTGACAAGCCGGAAAAATACAATGTGGCCTGATGTGTGTACCATCTCCTCCAGCAAAAGCAGCCTCACTCAGCCAGTAGGTGAGGTAAACAGTGAGATCCCTCCGCAGCGCAATGTCCGAATAAATGGCATATGTGCTCATGAAGAAGTCCTTCAAGTCTCCTCGCGTGACAGAAGTTTTCTTCAAACCTGAAGTCGTAGCTTTGGCCTCCCGGGTTGTGCTATCAAAAGACACTCTGCTGTCAAAGAAGTTGGGGAATAAGGAGCCAAAACTCCTCCAACTGCTGGACCTTACTTTAGAGCCCTGCTTTTCCTTCAAAAAATCATAGAAGGCAACGAGTTGAAAGTACAAAAGTTTGAACTCCTCAGACTGCTCCTCAAGGACGTTGTCAATAGGCATAAATTCCTCATAAAGTTTGCCGAGGACAGGCAGCCCTGTGATGGCGCTCAATTCCTTCAAAGTGAAACCAATCTCGCCATTCGTGACAACGAAGGTGTTGGTTTGTGGAAGGAACGACTCCAACATGGCCATGAAGGCTTCATTGGAGAAAACCACGGTTTGCCGAAAAGCGCGAACCGCATAAAAAATCTCGGCCTCCTTCAAAATGGCCCCGCCAACCTGCAGGATGTGATCAGTCCATGACTCCCAGCTTGAGCCAGTGCTGAAACGGCCACGAAGTTAAAAAGGTTTCACCCAATTGCTGTCGTCACCCCCAAAAAATGCCAAGGCCCACCGATCTCAAATCGACTGATGGATGATCAGAACCTTGGTAACCGCTGGCTGCATCAACATGTCCATGCGGACAGGCGACTTCTCTGCATAACTGGAAAGGCCGCCAACAAAAACCCCGATCTTGATCACATTAGTCCTCTTCACCAAGCTCGGAGGATCGCTCTTAGGACATGTGGGAGAAAGACTCATGATCGAGATAGTGCGATCAAAGGTCGACCGGGTAGAAATAGTTCTCTCCTCACCATCTGTCGTGTAAGAGAACTGAAAACATCTTCTTTGGTACGTCAAGTTGTCAGGAATTGCGTCACCAAAGAAAAAGGTAGGCTTGGGCACAATGCTCTGATCGTCCATGACCCAAGGACGACTGCTTACCATAATCCTGTAAAACTCCTCATCCTTGAGAGCGATCAATCGCTATCTCATCTCATCACGGTTGAGAGAGTCACATTCTTCCAAGTTTCTTCTCTCCACAAACTGGACCTTCTCCAAAGCCTGCTGAACCACCACATTAGGAGACCCGGTAGACCGACAAGGTGCATCAGTTACAAGCTCTCTGCCCTTGTTCGTTCTGGAAGAACTACCTGCAAAGGATGGAAAAGAAAAATTCAACCATCAAAATGACAGAATCTTGCTAAAAAGAAAAATTCTAGCGAAATTTTGGCATGACTCCTGTACAATTCCAAAGAAAATGGAAACATCCCGAAAAAGATAGGAAGCTTGAAGATGAGCTCAGCACCACTGCAAGCTCATAGTCAATGAAGCATCCTCAAAGAAAGTTTGAACTCAAACATTGCTGCGAGATCAAACCAATCTTATCAAATCTCCACAAGCTTGAAGAAGGGTTCAACATTGCTGCCAGCTCCAACCTCCAAAACTTGCGAAGCTCCTCAAAATCCAGCAAGATTAAGAAAGGGATCAACATTGCTGCGAGCTCCAAATCCTAAAACTTGCAAAAGATTTCCAGGTATGCATCATCATGCTCCCAATAAATTTACTAAAAATCATGCATTGAAAAATCATCATACATTAGATGCTAGGAAAACTTTAACCAAAGTTTGACCAATTCCAACCCAACTTGGTCAAAACCAATCAAACTTTGTTCAAGCCAAAAATCATGTTGACTTGACCTAGAGACTCTAGCCTTCTATCTTGATGCATCAAAAAAAAAATTTGGATGAACATCTTGGATTGCATAAACCTCATTATCATGGTGAGCAAAAGAGGGAAAAAAAAGAGAGAGAGAGAGAGAGAAAACACATGGAAAAAAAAAGAGAAAAGAAAAATAAAGAAAAGGAAGCATGTGTAAAAAAAAACGAGGGGAGAGAAAACACGTGGAAAAAAAAGAAAAAAGAAGAAAAAAGAAAAGAAAAGGAAGGAATTATTTTTCTACTTCTACATGGAATTTCTTGTGAAGGAAGAAAACTTACTTGAAGCCATGAATGGAGAAGAAAAAGAACTTGAAGATTCTTGAAGAAGAATAGGAGTTTTTGATCTTGGAGCACTCTTGAAGACTTTTGCAAAAAGAAAGCAATAAGGGCAAGAGATCCAACCTCCTTTGCTTTTATAGAGGAGAGCAAACCAAAAAAGGAAACAAGAAGAAAACCAAGGAGGTAAGTGCTAAAAACTAGCAACTTTCCCAAAAGAAAAGGGATTTGAGATTATTCTCTTTTAAAGAGAAGATTCTTTGAGAAATTCTCTCCAAAAAGAAAGGGAATGGGAAATATTCTCTCCCAAAGAAAGATTCTTTGAGAAAATCTCTCACAAAAACAAGGAAGTATGAGAGATTCTCTCCAAGCAGGGATATTTTTAGATATTCTCTACCAAAAGAGATATTTTTAGATATCCTTTACAAAATGACATCATATGAGATCGAAGCCATCTCTAAAGCTTAAGATCCCATGGGTTAGCCCACATGAGTCAGGTTTGACCACCTAGGCACTAAAAAGTGCTTCCTATAAAAAACGTCCTTTACCAAGAGCATACAAAATGGTTCCATGCCTCTCTCGAGTTGATTGAACCATCCAAAAAGAAAAAAAAAACCTCATGAGCTTCCAAAAAACCAGACCATCCAACCTCATGAACCAAATTAAGCCAGTTCCTTGAAATTGACATTCCACAAAAAACCAAACTCTGGTCCCCTAACTTGCTACATATAGCTTGTTAGGTCACAAGGCCAAAACCAAAAAATCAAATCATGACCCCCTGACTTGCCACATACAGCTTGTTAGGTCACAAGGTCAAAACCAAACCTGACCCCCCCAATTTGCAACAAACAGCTTGTTGGGTCACAAGGTCAAAATAAAAAATCAAACTCCGACCCCCTAACCTGCCACATACAGCTTGTTAGATCACAAGGTCAAAAAACCAAAAAAACCCTCTTGACCGCCTAATGCGCCACATACATCCCTTAGGTTCACAAGGTCAAAAGGAAAACCCAAAATCCAAAATCCAAATCCAACTCCCTCATGTCATTTTCAAAACTTTGCACTGAGATGGTACGTGATCCCTCTCACTACCATAAAATCCCTTTGGAAACTCAAAAGGCTATCAAGAAAAAAATGCTCAAAGACTCTTGGTCAAATTAGAAGCTCTCCTTCAAGTTTCTCTTCAAGGCACATCGACTCCAAAAGCTACTCGTCGCTGTACCTCGAGGGGACATTTGTTGACACCAAAAAAGTCACTTCGCCTCTTCAACATCAAGAAGCCGCACGAAGCGGCATCCTACTACAAAATAGGCAATGCTACTTCAAGCATCAGATCTTGTCAAAATCAAACAAAAACTGCAAGATCCTTCAAAACAGCCAAAAGAGGGGTTCACATGACGTTTCGGGCCATTCCAACATCATTTGGCCCAACTTCACTCCTCTAGCAGCTGAACAGGCCCATTTTCCGCCCTTTCCACATTTCGAGAGTTCTAGCCCATGTGGTTTTCTGAAAATCTGATTTTTTATGCTCGAAATCGACTGATCTTCGTCAACATCTCGGATCCGCCGTCAAGAGCATGAAATCATCATTGATCACTCCAAGATCACCAACCGGCTGACCAAGAAAGTACGATTTCGGTCCGATCGATCGAGAAATCGAAAGATAGATGTCACCGGCCCACTGATACCAATCAATGCCTAAAGTTGCATCGCCATCCGACATCAAATAACATGTGGATCCATCGGCGATCATCACAAAAGAATTCCAAAACACGCGGCACGGCCCGCGACTCTTCAAATGCCCTGGCGACCACTTAATGAGTTAATTGACCCGTTTTATGACAACTTATTGCGGTCATTAACCCATTATCTTAGACGGCCTAATCAAAATCAAGCAAATGAGAGTTACAAATCCAAGTAATCATGGCATTAAAATCATGAAACTCCCCTCATCATGGAGATTAAGGGCGATTAAATGCCCATCATTATCCACCCGCCAATCACAAGCCAAGAAAAAGGAGTTACAAATCAAAGAATTAAAACTTGTAACTCCTCTCATCATGGAGCATCAATGCCATCAATGCTCATAAACCCACCTTATGGCCACCAAAAGCCTATAAAAGGGGGGGTCATTCCAAGAAAAAAAGGTATACAGAGAAAGTCCAGAAAATCTAGAAAAATCCAGAAAAATTCAAGAAGAATCCTGAAGAATTCTCAAACAAACCCTGCTACTATGCTGCAAAATAAACACCACAAGGTGATTGAAGTCCCTTGAGGGGCCATCCCCCCAAGGTCCCCTCTCTTCTCCTATCCAACATGGCCTAAACGCGGCTCTTTAGCCCATTTACTCGCTTTTTCATTGGATATAGGACCTCCCCTTGGTCTTTATCCTCTAAAAAACTGAGGTCTAAGTCAATCCAAAGAATCAAAGAATCAAGCGTTCTCATCTGAAGAACGATGGCGAAGTCCATACATGACTTGCGACCGTCGATCTGAACGAGTCCCTGCAATCTCCTGAGAAGTCAGATCCATTTTCTTATTTTCTGTTGTATTTTGTATTCTTTATAAAGAGACAAAAAAATCGCATTTCTTGTCTTTCATTATTGATGAGATTTGTAAATCGCCTTTCACGGCACAAAATCGCCTTCGACGCCACAAATCGCCTTTCACGGCACAAACCGCCTTTCACAGCAAACGAAAATCGTCTTTCATGGCAAACAAAATGAAATCGCCTCTCACGGCATTCAAAAATCATGTCTTTCTTAAAATATTTGTGCAATGGGAAGTTAGAAAGAAGAATTGATTTCCTTTCTACATGTAAAGGTGAATCTCCGGATCACCACTTCAAATTCCAAGTATAATAGAAAATCTAGCATACCCGTACAAAAATGTTGATGACTCATTTTTCCTCCTCCGCCATGCTCCCCGTAGCCCCAAGGGTGGGAAGGAGAAGACGAAAGGTAGGAGCCCCCATCATAACTGCGAGGCCAGAAGATTGTTCTTTATTGCCCAGTTTCAACATACACATAGCTGCATACATTTGGCATTCACATGTATGTATTTTTTTTATTTTTTTTTATTTTATTTTACATCAAGATCAATGTATTGGTTACATTCTTCAATAATGTACCATTTTACGTGACACAGGAATCGGTTGCGCTCAAGAGTTTAAGCCATGGACAAAAAATACCACACTGGCAATTGAATGAAAGTGGCAGGTTCAAAGAGTTAGTGGATAGATCTAATTTGAGTCCACTTATCACAACATCCTACCGCTCTGCTAGTAAGATCATTGTCTCTTGTTTTGTGGAAAGGTGGCAACCTGTTTGTAGTGGATAGATCTGATTTGAGTCCACTTATCAAAACATCCTACCGCTCTGCTAGTAAGATCATTGTCTCTTGTTTTATGGAAAGGTGGCAACCTGAAACAAACACTTTCCACATGCCATTCGGTGAGATGTCCTTAAGTCTAGATGATGTTGCCACCATACTTGGGATCCCAGTGACTGGCCGTTTTGTTGCGTATAGTGATAGAATGTCATTTCAAGATGCTCATTCACTCCTTGTTGACGCTTTGGGAGTTGACCCAAATGAAGCACATGATGAGCTGCAGTAGGTTCGAGGCCAATCTGTAAGATTGGAGTGGCTAAGAGGGAGGTTCTCAAACATAACTGATGAGGATGGAGATGACATGATCGATTGTGCAGTGAGAGCTTATCTTCTATATTTATTAGGCTGCACATTGTTCACAGACAACAATGGCACTCGTGTGCCAATTATGTATCTTACTTTGTTGACAGACTTAGAGCGTGTCCGTACATATGCATGGGGTGCCGCTACTCTGGCTTATTTGTATCGACAATTGGGATTGGCTACCCGTCATGAAGTTAAACAAATTGTTGAATATCTTACGCTGCTAGAGCCGTGGATTTATGAGCATTTTGAGTGTTTGACTCCAAGTCCCAACATTCACTATGGAGTTAGTCAACTCTGAGTGCATCGCTGGCTCCCTCGTAGGGAGACTGCTGCTCCTCTACAAGCACTACGAGAGCGGCTAGATTTTATGGGTGCAGAACAAGTACTTAAAATTGCTTGTTCATGAGTTATTGGATTGAATGACATAAAATTTCTAATAATTGTTTTGGTCATTGCAGGTCACATGGGATCCTTATCGCGATATTAGGCGAAACCATCCATTTAATGAGGTCGCCTTCTACTGTGGATGCATTAAGTCCATGGACGTTGCTAAGCCATATCATCTAGATAGGATCCTTAGACAGTTTGGTAGGGTGCAGACTATTCATCCACCTCCATTAATTTCGATTCGTGTTGCACGAGGCCCAACCGCAAATGCATACCACATTGTGTATCAATATTTTGATCAAGTATGGGAAAGATGGAATGATCACCTATTGTCTGGGCTGAATCGAAGCACACCGGTTCAACGTTGTAGACACCTCATTTGGCCCCCTATGATAGCCTTAAACACTTATCATATATGATGATGCCCCCATTTCACCCATAATTGAATGGTTAATGGCATAATTCAGATTAATTAATGACGATGAAGATGCTTGTTGATAATTTTAGACTTAGTTCGACGATCTATAGAAATTCGTGAGAGAAAATGGCGAATCGCGTCTAGATATCGAGTCCAACCCACTACTCATACAAGGAATGGACTACAACACTATCCAAGCCCCTTCCAGATTATATAGAACACACTCATGTTATTCTCAAAGAGATTACACTTAATTTGCCTAGGATTGGCATGAATTAGGAGGCTAGGATCATTGATCCAAGTATCCCTTACTTTTCCTGACATCTATTCATTAGGATGTATGGACCAATAGATTCTACATTCCGAGAGCTTTCCAACGATATGTGGAACGTCCAATTTTGACAAACGGATCAAAAGATATGGCCCTCGGAAAACTACATAAGCAGCCCCACACCAGGGACACACTTGGGCGCCAATATAGGTGCACCCAAGTCCTAAATTGCACTTGGGCGCACACACAGGTGCACCCAGGTCCCAAGATCACACTTGGGCGCACACACAGGTGCGCCCAAGTCCCTGGTTGCCCTAGAAAAGCCTTTGAATGCATACTTAAGTGAGTTCCGCTCTACCTTTCACAGTTCCGACCCGATCTCAGCCCAAAAACGATTCGAAACCAAACCCTAAGCCCACTTGACCCCAAAGGAAGACTTGGGCGCACCTGTGTGTGAGCCCAAGTCCAGTTTCCACTATTTTATTTAGAATTCAATCCGAAAACTATCCAAACCTGAATCCTAGATTCATTAAACCTTAAAGTTGGACATGGGCGCCACCATGTGTGTGCCTAACTCAAGGGACCCACTTGGGCACACCTATGTGTGCGCCCAAGTCCCAAGACCCACATAGGCGCACCTGTGTGTGTGCCCAAGTCCCCAAAAACCCTAAATTTTCCTTGGAGTGCATGAAGCCTCTAGAAACTCGTACACACAACAACCCTAACCCCTCTTCCACGCCAAGAACCCCTATAAAAGACCTCTTGTGCTACTTTGCAAGAGGAGGCTACTAGAAAAAGAGAGAGAGAGAGAGAGAGAGAGAGAGAGAGAGAGAGAGAGAGAGGTCACAAAGGAGGTCTTTAGATCTAGAAGAAAGGAAAATGAAGAGCACTTTGGTTCTCCAAGATCAGCAATGGAGAAAGCCTCCCAAAACTATGGATTTGCACAAGAGCTTCAGTTTAGGACTTGAGGAACGCGACTCGAACCGGTATTTCTAGATCTCTTTTGTTTCATTGCATTTCATCATCATCCTTGTTCAGAAATATGCTTACGATCATGCACATATTCTAGATCTACATTGGTAGTGATATTTTCCTAATAGATCTGACATCTAATATTCATTCATTAATAACATGCTTAGGATCATTCCTAGTCTGTCAATCTGCATCATTTTTGGCATTCTGAACTCGTGATTAGGGTAGAGTTTACATCCATTTCATTTTCATTGAGAAAAAATCCGAATCTAAAAAAAAAGCGCAACAGAGCACTTAGGTGCAACTGTGAGTGCGCCCAAGTATCTACGTAGGGTTTTTAACCCCGATTTTCATATCAAGTGTATTTCATTTCTTAGATCCGAATTCATTCTCATACATATTGATACCGAGACCTTAGGATCTGTAATTTTGTGTTCAAAATCGCGAGAAAAGTATTGAGAAAAGAAACAAAAGAGGAAGAAAAGTGCAGGAAAGCACAGTGGCGCCCAAGTCTAGATCCGAGTCTATCCTCATAAAAGTTAATATTAAAGTCTTCGGATTTGAGAAAAGCATTGAAAGAATCAGAAGAAGACCAAACATATCGCTGAAAAGGAGAGAAAAGTGCATAAAAGCACTTGGGCGCCACTGTGGGTGCGCCTAAGTCTTTGAAGTGAACTTTTGGCCCCGATTTCCATTTCATGTGCATTTTGCTTCTTAGATCCCAGTCCATCCTCATATAAGTTACTATCAAAGCCTTCGGATCTGCAAAGAGCATCGAAAGAATCGAAAGAGGATTAAATATTATTGCTAGAAAGGAAGGAATAGAGAAGAAAGAAAACAGAGGTACTTGGGCGCCAGTGGGGTGCGCCCAAGTCCCCACAAAGGGATCCACCCCACACCCCCCCCCCCCCCTCAAATTTTAATCCTCGCACTATTGCTCTCAAATTCGGAAGTTCTGATATTAATAGTTCGAATTAGGACCTTGCGCTCAGTCACAAAGTGCCAGAAATCGCGTTGAGGTATCGTCAAAAGTTACAAGTGTAGTCCAATCCACAGGGAGACACTTGGGCACCACTATGTGTGGGCCCAAGTCCTGCAGACACACTTGGGCGCCCCTATGTGTGCGCCCAAGTCCCTGGATTGATCTTCGGCCCGCGTTTGTTGCATTTTGCGTCTCATTTAACTTCTTATTCCACGTTTGTGATGATTTCAATTGACTGTTGAACTTCTGGACTTCGAATCATCAACATTTTAGGTTAGGTTATATTGCATAAAATACCAAAAAAATTATAAAATCATAAAACTCTTCCCTTCTCATCTTGCTCTTTAGTAATTAGAGAAGAGAACGACAAAAAAATTAAAAAAAATAGAAAAGTCCATAAAGAAGAAAAAGAGTAGACATTAAGTAGAGAATCATAAGTTGTTCTTTAGGTTAAGTTGCATTGCTTTTGCATAAAACACCAAAAAAATCACAAAATCATAAAACACTTATCCTCTTGTCTTGCTCTTTAGTGATTAGAGAAGAGAAAACAAAAATTAATTAATTAAAAGAAGTATTAGAATTATAAAAGTAGACATTAAGTATGTAATCCTAGGTTATTCCATTCGTGCCTAAGTAAATTAATAAACTTGATCAACCCCCAATCTAAAACACTTAATTAACTTAAAACATCTAATTAAAACATCCAATTAAAATCCATAGAATTAATTAATTAAATCTCTGAAATTGTTTAACAACTCCTAATAAAACCCTAATTGAACAAAACCCTGATCAACAATCCCTAACTAAAGTCCTGATTAACAAACCTAATCAACAAGCTCCAATCTATTAAGACCCTATCAACAAAACCCAATTAACAACACCAAATTCAAACATTAACCAAGCTTTAATCAAACCTTGATCACCAACTCCTAATTTAAACCCTCATCAAAACGATATACCCAATCAAATCCTGAAAATAAAAACGTCTCCCAACAGAAACCAGAGCCAAATACCCGAAACTAACTTAAAAACACCCTAGAAGACAACAAACTAGTAGGCTGACACTTGGGCGCCACCACAGGTGCGCCCAAGTCACAGAACAAACCTGGGCGCCCCCGGTCCTTGGTTTAATCACGACACACACTTCGGTTGCGTTTTGACTCCTCAACCCCAACTACTATCACCTTTAAGGCTTAGAGACTCAAACCAGTTCCGGATTCGACACTTATTAACATAGATCACCTAAAAATCCAAATTTAAGTGGAAGAATCCCGAAAAAACATAAAATCCACGAACTAGCCACTTGGGCGCCACTACAGGTGCACCCAAGTCATCCCAGACATCTGGGCGCCCACATAGGTGCGCCCAACTTCCCATTCCAATCTTGAGACACGCATTGGTTGCATTTCAACTCTCGAACTCAAACCAAAGCCATACTTAAGGTTTATAGACTCAAAATCAATCCGGGATACAAAATTATTGATATAAATCACTTGAAATTCTAATTCCATGTGAACGAATCCTAAAAAGAACCAAGACCCGTGAACCAGCCACTTGGGCGCCACCACAGGTGCACCCAAGTCACACAAGAGACATAGGCGCCACCACAGTTGCACCCAGGTCACTTTGAGACTTAAGCGCCCACACAGGTGCCCCCAAGTCCCATTCCATTCCTTGGGACCATCGAATCCCAATTCAATTCTAATCTTGATCCAAATCATTACCCTAGAACCATCATAGAACCAACAACAGCCTTGAAATTAAAAATCGAATTAACTTAAACCCATCCGGGATCTCGAACTAAAGTCGGACGACCAAAGAGCATCACGCCACCACTTAAGCGCCACTGCTGGTGCGTCCAAGTGCATAGGAACACTTAGGCGGCCACAGGTACGCCCAAGTCCTCTATCAAATTCAACTTGTGAACTCTAGTTGTGTTTCGAGTTCCAGACTTAAGATTATTAAAATAAACCAACCCAAAATTTAAAACAACATCATAACAGAAGCTTACACTTAGCAAAACTCCCCCAATTCTGAAATTAACATTGATACTGACATCACCAGCCAAACCACACAGAACCTGTCACTTGGGCGCCACTACAGGTGCGCCCAGGTCCTCCACCACCCCAGTTTCGCTGATTTCGATTTCTCTTCATCATTTGAAGTAAAACCTGAAATTATAGAACCTTCAACACATTAAACAGAACCTTAAGAGATCTCTAATCCATCCCTAAATCACTCTTAATCAACCTTCAACATAAATCAAAACAAATAAAATCAAATAAGACCATACTCAACCAAATTCCTTAGGCACAACTATTATCAAACTTAGGTTATTTGCACCCTAGGAATAAATTGAACTTCCCCCATTAGAAAAATTAGAGCATTAGGCTTCGTTCCATCACTTTTCATGTTCCGTTAGGGGACCGGGAGAGCTGATGTGGGCAGTCTAGGACTTTAGGTTAGGGTTAATCCGATGATCAGTAATAAGGCATTAATCACGCAAATCCAAGTAAAATTCCCTAGGTAGACCCTTCTAGCCCAATATAAAAAATCCATAAAAACTAAAAAACCAACAAAATAAACCCAAAAATATTTTTCTTTTATTTCTTCCTCCACCTCAGGTGCCAGATATTTAATCGAACTTAATTATAAAAGGGGATAAAGAACTGATTTCTAGAATTGAATGAATGAGAATGATGAGCTAAGATGAGTGATTTCATACACGCTTTTAAACAATCACGGCCCATCGGCCACCTTAAAACAAACATTGGCCCATCAGCCATCTTCAATCAATTTCGGCCCATCGGCTACCTCCAATCAATTACAGCCCATCAGCCTCTCACTTTTATCACTCGTGTATCGCACATGAAAAACACAGAAATCACAAGTCAAGGTCTCATTTGCATCATCATTTTGGTTTGAAAAGTCAGTTTTTAGACCCTATTTTGCCAAGGGATTAGGAGGGGGTACCCGGGAACGGGACTGATCCTCTTCTGAAATATTTGGCACCTTCCCCTTTTATTTTCTTTATTTCAATTATTTTATTTTACTTGGATGCACTATGATTTTTCTATATGAGGATTAACTTTATTCAAACTTTAACTCATAGCCCTGAATTTACCATATATTAAAGAGACCCAAATTAATGTGTCAGGAAGACTGTCGTGTGTTGCCGACGCCACATTAGACGAGAAAAAGAACCCCTCCATTTATTTTCTTCCATTTTTCTTCGGCTTTCGTCGAAGAACAGTGTTACGGCCGTTATCGTAGCTAGCGATTGTGATCCGTCAATTTTGAGGGTAGTCGGAATCCTCATTTTCAATGTAAAATCTAAATAACACATATAGATGAATGACGATTTCCCTCCCCAGGGGGATCAAAATTCACATCCGACAGACGTCCTTGGGATTGCATACCAAGTTACATGGATTGGTACGCACGGGTATCATGGAGGCTGCTGCAGAACCCTAACCTCCAATCAAGTTTTCACCCACGTCCTCCAGATGCGCAACATAGTTCAAGCATTGATTATGAGATGGCATTGTTAATATATTAATCTTGAGCCTTTTTTTAAAATGTTTCAGTGAACTCATGAATTGATGGCCTAATTGCAGTGCAATGCGAGTGCCTTGAGCATCCTTGATAGAGTCGTCACTCGGGGTCCGGATGGTTCGATTGAAGACCCTTAGGTAGCGTTTGGTTCGCTGGAATGGTTTTTGACAGGAATGGAATGGAGAGCGGAATGAGTTCGGAATGGAATGGAGAGCAGAATGAGTTCGGAATGGAATGAAGCATGAATAGTCATTTCCATTCCAATGTTTGGTACGCTAAGGAATCAACCCAATAATAGAACTCTATATTCATATTCTTGTGTTTGGTACACTAGAATGATGTCCAGAATGGAATAAAATTTACATAAAACTGACCAAAATACTCTTGTTATAATTTTGGAATGGAATGGCCTTGTTAATATTAATATTAATTATATTAATAATATAACATTAATATATTAATAATAATATACATTAATATAATATTAATAAATATTATTAATAATATTTTGTATATATTATATTAATAATATAATTATATTAATTATTATTATAATTATATTAATAAATAATATAAATTTATATTATTATAATATTAAATATAAATTTATAATTATATTATTATTTCATATATTATTTATAAATATTATAATTTATTAATATTTATATAATCATAATTATATTTATAATTATTTAAAGGGAGCTCCTCTCCTTAGCTAAAGCTGAGGAAAAGATCCGCTCAGCACGTGCAGCTCAAAAATTGTACCCGCCTAAATGCATTTCATTCGCCCGCTTATTTCTATTGCCTACTCTCCATCAGACCCAAGTCACTTCCCCCAAAAAAATCACTTTGTTTGCCCATTTCCATCCCTAGCCTCCTCCCTCTTTCCCTCCTCCTGTCGGGCACCCCGATTGAGATTCTATCTTGCGATGGTTTTGCTCCGGCGAGAACGTCTCTCTCTCCCGCAATCACCTCTCGAGCCTCTTCAGCGACGTTGTTCTCTCTTTGGCGAGAACGTCTTGTTCCAGCAACGCTCCTTCTCCCGCCCTGAGCTTTTCTCTACAGCTCCTTCCCCACGCTTACCCTAAGCTTATTATTAGCTCACACTCGTGTGGATCTAGCATTGAAAAAATGAGACATGTTGATGTTGATAACAAGGCTAAAAATTCTAATCTCCCTCGCAGGTGACCCAAATGAAGAGAGCTCTAGCGAAAAAATTAGGAGACTTTGTTGTCCTCCCTCTACTGGTCGTCGCTTTCCCCTCCCGCTCTGTTGAGACCCGATGCTTGCGCTCACCACCGACCACTGTCTCTCTCACTCTTCGACCGTCTTAGCCCCTTCTCTCTCGGAACTTTAAACGACCCAATCCGACCCTCTCTTTCTCTGACCACTTTCTTCTCTCTCCAACCCAACCAACCCCCTCTCTCTCCCCTTTAAACAACCCAACACAGCCTCTCTCTCTCTCTCTTTCTCTCTCTCTCTCTCTCCCAGAGTCCCAGTCTCTCTCAGTCGAACCCACAAACCTTAATCTCCCATCCCCAAATCCCTAAGCCTGAACCCTAATCCCCTTTCTCCAATCCTTAAGCCCTACGCCCCAAATTTCTAAATCCCTAATCCCTATTAACATAAATTTCCAATCTCTAATTTAATTTATGTTCAATGTGTGCTTGATAACCGTATATTCTTATTGAGTAGTGCTAATCTGATTCATCACCACGTTTTTTATATATTATCCGTGATTTAATTTCAAGAATGTTGCCTCCTCATCAACAGGATTTTTATAATGTCTGGATTTCAGTACTCCCTTTGTAGTTTCAAAGGTTGACATAATTTCTTTTAGATATTCTCCATGTTCTGGTTTCTATGATTTTGCGGGTTGTAACATTCATGGCGCTGCTGTGTATCACATTATGGCGGTTCCTGTAATTTTATGTGTTGCATATGAGTTGTAACATGTTCGTTCGTGTGAAACTTAGGAAATTTGTGTTGTATTGAATGGTTCAAGAGCTGTTATATGACAACGTCATGAACCATGGTGTGTTAATTTGCTACACTCGTGAAATTGTAAGTGTTGATGAATTGTAAATTGTGGTCGTGGTGCTTATTGCTGGAACTTCTTATGTAGAATGATTGTTGAATGTAGCATATGAACAAAGGCTAGATGGGTCTCGTGCAGATTGAACATTCAAAATGTAGAATGAATGTGGACTTGTTAGCATTTGAAAGGTGTACTTTGTCATCCAACTTGTGTTATTTGTGGAATCTATATTGAATTATTGATTTGTATATGGATGAATGAATGGTGGAGCTTGACATGTTGCCTCTGATAGCATGGCTTGTGCATAAATCTTTTTTATGAGACTCACGTCATCACAGAATGTCAACTCTCAACATGCCTTCTCCATCGACATTTATCCCTATTAAATCATAAAAGAAAATGTTGAATCAACAACCCATAATCCATGCACAGTAAAGAAACATAAAAGAAAATGTTAAATCAACAACCCATAGTGCACGGTATACATTAGATCAATATATAGAAAATCACCTAACACCCTTCCCATTATTGAACATCTAAATCAGAGTACTCCAAACTGTTGCTCTCATCAAGTGACCGGCTTGGTTCAATGTTCTAGCCTTAACTTGTTAACCTAAAATTATGTGTTAGAACTACTAATAAACCCACATCAACCGAACCCTTTTTCAACCAGATTCACCGTTCACCCATCAACTCAGCCCTAATCCTTATTCATAGTGTGGCCTCTTAGTTCAACAGTTTGAAATGCCAATTTTTGGGCCTTGGATGTACATATTCACTGCCAAAATATACATTCATATCCATAATAGAGGTTCATATAATTACTCCCCCAACCATTTTCATGTGGAAACAAAGTGCAATCTTCTAAGAATTCCAGCCAGCCGGAGTGTTCCTCACCTTTGGATTACAAGTTTTTATCACCGTTGAATCAAAACATGTATACTGAAATGGGGCATAATCTCAAATCTCCTCTTTTTAGTGATAACTTTGGGACAGGACAGTAGTTAGTGTTTGAAGATTGGGACAGGACAGGACACCCATCCAAATCCTCCCCTTGAAGCCATCTCTAACTCAAAGACTTAGTTCAATCACACAAAAGAAACTAAAAACAAAAAACTCAGGCTTCCATTTCTACCAGTTGCAGAGGGAGAAAGAAAACTGAAAAGCACAAAGAGAATGAAAATCTGCAAGAAAATTGCATCCAAGCCATCCCCTTGAACCCATCTCAAACTCAAACTCCGATCAATCCCATCCCACCCAACCTTTCTCCAACCTCGTCACAACCTACAAAAATAGGAAAAGAGCTAGTAGAGAAAGAAAAGTGAGGAAAAAAACAAAGAAAGAAGAAAGAAAGAGCATACCTCCAAGCGACAGTCGCCATAGAGAAAGCTCAGGGCAGGAGAAGGAGCGTCACCGAGAGAGACGTTCTCGCCGAAGCAAACCGATCGCGGGATAGAGTCTCGCCTGGGAGGATCAGTGCTTGGCAGGAGGAGGGAAAGAGAGGAGGGGAGCTAGGGATAAAGGGGCAAACAACGTGATTTTTTGGGGGGAAGTGATTTGGTTCCGATGGAGAGCAGGCAAAAGAAATAGGCATTTGGGCGAGTACAGTTTTTGAGCTACACGTGCTGAGCAGATCTTCTCCTCGGCTAGGAACTCCCTTATTTAAATATTATAATTATATTTAATATAATAATTATATTATTATTATAAATATTAAAAATAATTATATTATAATATAATATTATAATATTATTATTAATATAAATTATTATTATATTAATATTAATATTATAAATATTATATTATTATAAAATACCATTGTCTGAGGCATTTTAGTCTCAACCAAAAAACATAAAGGAATGGAATGGCCATTCCTCTGCCTCCCTAGTGAAATGGTCATTCCTCTACTTAAAGGAATGGTGATTCCGGAGGTAATGGTCATTCCGCCACTTTTGTGTGAATTTCGTTGGAATGACCATTCCATTCCGACCTTCATTACAGTGAACCAAACGCTACCTTATGGTATATACACTCATGTTGAGCAGAAAATACATGTTTTACATGGAATGTCTATTGAAGAGGCAGAGCGCACGGTCCGACACCCTAGCATGACTACTCGTTCTTACGCACGTAGGCCCCGTAGGGACAGTAGTTGATTTCATGATTATGTTCCATGACTTTATAACCACTAATGATTATATGAAGGATGATCCTCATAGTATGATAGCGTCTCAATGAGTTCTTCCACTCTATTTTCCACTCCATATAATGCTTTGTAACTTTCCACATGTGCCAGCAGCTCCTGCAAAAGTTCTCTCCTAACTCGTTTCCATCCATCCTCAGTATGACCAATCAAAGCAGCAATCGCTCTAAAACCATAATTACCATCAGCTGCAACATCTTTGATAAGGCGTACATAAGGCCTTAATCCTTCTGAGAACTGTGAACTATATGAACTAGCATTTCTTGATCTTCTTCTCACTACTCTAGGTTTTTCTTATTTTTTTGGTTTGTGTTCCAACGCTGCTTTAATGCTAGTGGGAGCTGGTGAGTGACTATCCTATGCAGATGGTACCATCTCAAAAGAACTTGGTTCTCTTCTGGTGGATGTATCAATCATACTACGTGGTCGCCTACGGGTTCGGGTCTTAACTTCGGGTTCTAACAAAAAGATATTGTCTGGCTTTGACAGCTCCCTCATCTTCTTTAAGAGTTGTAGTTTTCTTGTTTAATCGTATTCATTGAACCACTGTTCAAGTAACCTCAACTCCATCTTGCAATCCAACTCCAGAGTTGAGCGCTTCGAAATGGTAAGAGGATGCATGTCAAGCTTGGCCCAATGCGGGTGTATACATTGAAGAGGAATTGGCCGTCCTTCTGAAACATATGTAGCGATCTCATGTGCACATGACAACCTCTGTATGGCACGAATAATACATCCACATGCAATCCTATCAATTCCAATCATACTTGATCTCTAAGTTTCTACCAATATTTTCTCCAATGCATTTCGTGAGATGTTCCCACGAAGCTCCTTAAATTCAGAGGGCTTGAAACTGTGTTGCATGATTGTCTTGCTCTTCTCGAATGAGGCTTTAATACTTGTATGTTGTAATTCAAGCAAGCGGTGCATTTTTGCCCAATTTGACTCAAAAATTCCTTGAGATGATCCAAGCTGCCTCTTCAACTGTGAATGTGAAGACTCGCCCCTATAACAATAACATGAAAATTAATAGGTTTGCATGCAGATGTATAAAAATACGTATAAAGTATCAATTATGGGATAATGAAAGTATAAGGCTCGCCTGTTTGATGTAGTATTTTCAAAATGCATGCTTTTATCTACCCACGCTGAGACAAATCTCTCCTTGTATTCATCTAACCAACTATCCTTCACGTACTGTAGTACTGAAGGATATGTTGTGAACTCTTGATTTAACTTACGCAGATTATCAATATACTCTTCTTCTTTGGAGGAATGGACCAACATATTCCAATACAATGTGAATCTATCACACTTCTCCTTTGTTTCGAACAACTTCTTACATTTCGCTAGGACATTCTTGTTTATGTGCCATTTGCATAATAAATGCCTTGCATTAGGGAATACACTCTTGATGGCTTTCATGAGTGATAATTCTCTGTCTGTCACAATAATATCAGGAAGAGAATCCTCACTAATGATAGAACGTAATACACCCAAAGCCCATGCATAGTTGCCTTCGCTTTTTGCTTCAATGTAAGCGAAGCACACAAAGAAAGTCATATCTATTGAAGGCATTCCGACAATCTTTAATAAGGGCATGCGATACCGGTTGGTCTTGTACATGCAATCCATTATTAAGACATGAGGAAATGACCGCAACAACTCTATGCTTTTTGGATGAGCCCAAACTAAATCAGTGATAGTGTCACTGTCCTCACAGTTCCTGTGGCATTCAATGTACTTATGCCCTGTCAACTTTCCCATGAGTTGTTACATTTGTGTCATCCCACCTCGCTCAACAACTCTGTGCCTATGACGAGCATTGTAAATGATCTTAATTGTTATTACATTTAATTCACTCCTTTGTTTTAACGTAACCAGAATGTCTTTCGGTCGCACCATGCTCTTAGACATATCAATCATCAATCTTGTTTCCTCCTCTGTTAATTTCCTTGGAAATGAATGACCCTCTAGATACTCTGCAACAGAGTGATTATGTACACCACATGCAACTTCCAACATCTAATCATAAAAAATATCCAACTTTTTGCCCTTTAATGTAAAAGGGCATTCACATTTCTTCGACCATGTTTGCTTGATCTTCTTCTTAGAAGGCCCCTCATCATTGGCCTTATTATGCTTGAAATAGTCGCTTCTCTCACATGCTATGACAACTCTAGCTTTTATTCTAGGCCTTGCAGCATTTGATACCTTTATGACGATGACAAAACCGTTTCTTTTACCCACATCACGAGCCCAGTTCACTAATACATCTCGGTTGTGAAATATCTAAACACATAACTATTGAATAAGACATTAGTAATACAGAATATTTATTCAAATTATAATTTAATATGTCTTACTTCTTCGGTTGTAAATACATCGGTAAAGTCCACCACATAGGCTGACTGAAGTTGGCTTTCATATGTGGATATCTGCAATGAGGAAAAAGAAAATGTGAATTTCTGAAGACCGTTCGGACATATACAACCGCACATCATAAATATGTTCAAAGTATTATAACCAAACATATATTGAATGTTCGGTTATAACTTGCCGAACATACTATTGATATTCGGAAATTAATTTCCGAAAACATGTGAATATTTCGACAAATTACGTTCGAACATTCCAAATATGTTCGGTCGTAGCAGACCGAAAAGATCGCAAGCAACTGCAATGTAAAACTTGAAAAAAGTGGCGAGAAAACTCAAATAATCAACCAGATTTACCTTTTCGCTACTATTAGGAATGAAAGACACGATTTCCTTTTCAACTTCCTTCTCCATTGTAATGTTTGGTTCAATTGAACTACAAAAAATAGAGTTTGGATTTGATAGGAGCAAGAAGATTTAAGAGGGAAGAATGTGAAGTGTGGGAGAATTGTACAATACTGTAGAGAGAGTGAAGGAAGAATGAAATGTGTGAAGTGTAGTGGAGGACGAATGAAAGGGAGATGAGTGAGTGTGGGAAGAAGGAAGGGAGAGATTAGTTATGTGTGTGAAGAGAAAGTGTCCTTTTTTTTATTTTGGATAATGAGATTTCCATTTCAGTAATTTCACATAATGATCTTATTGTAAAAAAAAGAAAATACATAATATCTATGGTGGGAATAGCAAAAAACGTGGTGCCAACAGAACTCCCCAAACTCTTATTCTATGTTTTTGGGATTGGGAGAGTTGTGTCTTAATTTCTTTGCTTTGGTTTGGCATCCTTATTGTTCGTTTTCAGCTATATATAAAAAGTAGGAGGTATTAATTGCCATGTGCCATTGGAATCTTGTCTCGAGATGGAAAACCTCAAACCAGCATTTTTTTTTTCTCTTAAAGAAAGGAAACGCTAGATAATCCTTATTGACCTTTTAGAAAGAGAAACGTAAGAGTATTTAAGCCATGAATTGCCATCTTTGGTGGCTTTTTAAAGAGAGAGAACATACGAACTCTACATGTTTTCTTATAAAACCTGGGGTGACTCTTCTTAAAATTAATAAATATAGGGACCATTAAAAAAGGGTAAAAGTGCAATAAACTTTAACATGAACTATTTATAAATTTCTACATACTTTGAACCCCATTTAAGTAAAGTAAACATGTCCAGGATGACATTTAGGGCATGTTTCATCGTAAGTCCTTGTGCTCCTTTGAACAAGGATTCCTCATTGAAGATTTGCATATCTAAAGATCTCACATCGATATTAATACATATCAATGCATATGGCCGAGCAAAATTGGTTTTTCTGTGTAAATTTGCAAGGGATTGAACTTGAGAATCCTAAAAAATGAGTATTTTCATTGGTCCAAATTTTTGGGGATTTACAAATGCCGAACATAGATTTTCCAAGACTACGTGGAAAGTTAAAAACTTTTTCCCAAAAATTTGGTTGCCAAATGTGAGTCAAGATGATGAATAGTAACTTTTTTCGATCATGTGGCTTAGAGAGAACAGTTAGCTTTTTTTCTCCAGAAAGGTGCATCTAAATGGATCCTCTGAGGGATTTGACCCCCAGTCACCGTGCCTCACCAGATCCGGACTCCAATGATATAAGAACATGAGAAGTAATTCTTGAATTACCAAAATGTCCATTGGGTCCAAATCAAATCATAAAGTGGGTCAACCTAAATAAAATAATCCTTGTGTACTCAAATACATAATGAAATGATAGTGGACTCTCTTAAATGAGAGTGGACCCACATGATAACATTAGACCCAACAAATTTACCCACCCATGAGACTCATTACAAACTAGTGGGTTCTATAGAAAGGTAGATGGATTGAATGGATTAGGTCCCATGTGTATTAAGACAAAGGATGGGTTGGCTAAATGGATTGTTTTTGAGTCTCATTCAAGTATAAATAAGATGGGCCGGATATTCATTCAATGGGTAACAGACCACTAAGTTGAGATTGCGAATAATAACTCAGGGTGAATGGGTTAAGAAGAGAGATTTGGCCTTTTTTTATACAAAAAGTAGGTATAGATTTGGCCTTTTTTCTCCAAAAAGTACAGCTTCAATGTGTAAAATTTCTTTCCACTTTTTAATATTATTACAATTTTTGTGATATTTTCAATGTTTGCAATATTTGGAAAACATGATAATATCTTAAAGAAATACCCTGGGCAAATATCGAAGTATTATTGCAGATATTTTCAAATGTCACTACTGTGACCCAGGGGGCCACATGTTGCCTGGTAAGTCCTCAAGATCTATTTCTGAAATTGGCCCAAAAACAATATACCAGTCTTATGAGCTGCCATTTTCAGGTACACAAGTCATGACCAGCATCCTTCTTTACATCCTTCCAAGTGCAAAATGCAGTGTCCATAGCTCTATTTCAAAATGAATAGCACTAGGAAATTACAATTACATTGCTTCACCGTATACATGGTAAGAATAAATCATAATATTTACGCATTCAATCACAGCATCAAGACCCATTTTCTTACACAACACACATTTACTTCGCCAGGGAGTTTGGCCTGTGAATCTGGCTTCTACTCTGCTCTTTACATGAACCTGAGCATCTAAACCTTTAACTTGTGAACATCCAAAAGGAAAAGAAAAGTTGCAGCCTATTATTCTGGGGTGGCCAATAGTGCAAAATTTTACCCCCTTGGCAAAGACAAGTCATTTAGTCTAGAGTTTCGATTAAGATTTTGCCAACACTACTTAGCACGCAAACCTGGGACATTTTTTAGGCCCATCTTGCCAAGGATGAGTCTCGGTATGGCCGGAGGTTGGTCAAGCCCCATGCTTCTGCTGAACTCATTTGCCAGTTGCACAAGCCTGGCCTTATCCCGTCCAACCTTCTTATTGGAATTGTAGTAGCCAAGCCATGCTTGGTATGCTGCCTCCTTGTTCTTCATTTCTACCCGTGATAACGCCACTTCCACCTGCTTGAGACCACAGAAGGATTAGCTGCTTTGGTTGTTCAGAAGCATGGTAGAATCTAATCAAAATCTATTGAATTCTTAGAGACATTAGGTGAAATCTTTAGAGAATATCATAAAAATATCAGCCATTCTAAGAAAGTCAACTATGGAATGAGGCAAGATGCCACTACATGAGTGTTCCATGCTACTATTCCAGCAAATCGATCGCAACTGTCCCATTCGTCATGAAAAGGAACAGATTGCAGTTTTAAAGCTCACATGCACATGCAACCACACAGGATGCTGTACTATCATGATTCATAAATGTATCAGAAAATAACCCTTGTCAAAACATCATATTTGTGTGGGTGTGGGTGTGGGTGTAAAGTGTTTGGGCAGGAATATAGATGGCTAATACTAGTAATTTTGTACCTCTTTTTTGTCAGTTCTTCAATTTTTTAAGAGCTAGTAATCTTAACGAAACCTCGAGTATTTATAGGATTTAAGGGTTGTTTTAGAGATAAACAAACAAGAGGCATGTAATTGGAGTGTCCAACTGAACAAATAGGTTTTGTCCTGCATTTTGTTTTTTCCTTCTTCATAGACCCTCAAATCCAAAGCATATGATTACCCATATAATAGGTGGGGAACAACAGGTGGAGAAAGATATTTTCAAGCTTGCAAGAATGAGGAAAAGGAAAAGTAGGGACTTAGATCACGTCACATGTATAAAGAGTGACGAACAAAAGGTTTTGGTGAAGGATAATGATATTAAAGAAATGTGGAGAGAAATTTTAACCAACTTAGAAGATCCTACAGGAGGCTCAAGAATGAGAGGATACTTCTGTTAGTAAGACATATCTTTTACCGTAGAATTAGGGTAACAGAAGCAAAGAAAGAATTGACTAAGAATGAAGATAAAAATAAAGGCTCCAGGTGCCGTATGGCATTCCAATATAGACTTGGAAATGCTAAGGAGAAATTGGCTGGATTTGGTTAACCAGGTTTTCTTCAATAAGACATTAAAGACAAAGAAAATGTCATATGAGTGGAAAAAAAGTTTGTAGTTTGTGATGCCCAGATACGGCATGGACACGTCAAGGATACGCAATGGGCACATCAAGGACACGGATTTTACACATAAAAAGGGAAGTATTGGATATGATAAGACACAATACGTTGCCCATTTTGAAGTATCCATGCATCATAGTTTGTAGTACATATATATAAGAACAAAGGGGATGTAAAAGGTTGCACCAATCAGAGATTAAACTTATGAGTCACTATGAAACTAAGGGAGAGAGTAATGGAGCAAAAACTTAGACAAAATATCAAGATATTTGAAAATCAGCTTTATTTCATGTTAGGAAGGTCAACTATGAAGTTATCTTCTCACTTAGACAATTAATGGAAACATAAGAGAAAAAAGAAAAAGTCTTCATAAAATCTTCATCGATCTAGAGAAAGCTTATAACAAGGTACCTACATATTTAACTTGGTAGGTTTTAGATAGAAGGAGTGTCCAAAAAAGCTATATTGAAATCATTACTAACATGTATGAAGGAACAGTAACAAGTGTAAGAACTACTTGTAGAGAGACAGGTGAGTTTTCCAATGACCGTAGGTGTGCATTAGGGGTCAGGTTTAAGCCCTTATTTCTTTACAAAGATTATGGATGAGTGAATTGCTCATATTCAAGAGGAGGTACCACATTGTGTATGTTGATTTATTTATTTTTATAATGGAAAATTTTATTTCTTCAGAAAAAGGCAAAGCCAAGAACAACACAGAGAAAAAACGAAAGAACAAACACTAAACAACAAAGCAGCTATGAAAATACAAAGCAATTAAAAATCAAAAGAAAATGAGGAGCGAAAAAACCCCTCTTTAGTTAGATAGAGCATCCACCATAGCATTAGCCTCTCTTACAACATGATTAAAAGAAGCACCCAACTATCTCGAAATATCTTGAATTTCCTCCACCCAATCCACTAAACTCCAAGGAAAAGAAGGCTTCCCAGAACCCCCATTGAATTGCAGAAAAAGAATCACCTTCAATAATAGCTTTGGAACTACCCAATCTTCGTTAACTCACGACATCCGATGAGGAGCAAAAACCTCTGACTCATTAGCATTCGAAGAAATGACAGGTCCTGAATAACTCCTCAACACAACATTATTGCAATATCTAATAACCCCTCAATTAGGCCTAACAAAACTTCCATCAAAACTTAGTTCAAGAACTCCCATCGGTGGAGACTCCCAAACAACTTGAAGCACGCGTTTAGCATGCCAACACCCCTAAACAACCGCTGACCAAGATCTATTAAGATCTTCCAGAGGGACCCCAACAAATCCCTTTCTTCTACTTGCCCATTCTGAAATAGACCACAAAATAGAATCTACAGCTTCCTCCGCTTACTTCTATTTCGAAAGATTCTACTATTTCTTTCCAACCAAGTCTTCCATAGAGTAGCATACAAAACTGATCTCAATAGAGTTTTTCCACACACAAACTCACTCCCCAAATGCCATTGACAAAAGATATCATTAACAGACTCTGGCATAACCCATTGCATCTCAAACTTATTCAGAAAAGATATCCAAACTCTATGAGCAAACATACAATGTTTCATCAAATGATTAACCTTTTCCTCAGCCATAAGACACATGGGACAACCATTAACAATAAGCCAAGATTCTAGCAATGGATAGAATTTTATGCCATCTAGCAATCCAACAAAATGTCAAGATTCTAGGTGGAATAGAATGATCCCAAAACCACTGCCAATCTCCCATCTTGTTATAAGAATCAAATAGGATATTATAATTAAAAAAAAAGACTTTACTGATAATTTACCTTTGACATCCACCTTCCAAATCCTAGCATCATGTCTCTCAAGTTACTAACTAATACACCCAAAATGCCTAGGCATTAAAGGTGCGGCAAACTAACTACTTAACACCTCCCCTCGGGCGGAACACCACCCAGACTCAAAGTACACGCCCACACAAAACATGGCCAGGGGCCTTTTTGCCCTGCGCACATGCGCCCATACACAAAACATGGCATGAGGCCTTTTTTACCTTGTTTGGATTCGAACCCCCGAGGCATGTTGGCTCTAATACCATCTCAAGTTGCTAGCCAATACACCTAAAATGCCTAAGCGCTAAAGCTGCGGCAAACTAACTACTTAACAATGTCTACCACCTGACACAAACATTATCAAGAATGCCAAACAAACTAGTAAGGTTTGAAGTCTCTCTCTTAGTCAAATTTCTGCGAAAACGTAGGTCCCAAACAATAACACCACCCATAGACACCACCCATAGATGGAAAATCTTCAACAACATAAGCTTTCTTTCTCCTATCAAGCAAATAAAGGTTAGGAAATTTGTTGATAAGAACATACTGCCCACACCATTCATCATGCCAAAATCAAACTCGTACTTAACATATAAAATAGACTTCCATAAACCTGAAGCCTTAGAAAACCTGCTCGACACATACCAACCATCATTTCCCACTTTATATTCATGGAGAAGAATCCGTCACCATAAACATTGAACAAATTGTCCTAATCTCCAAAGCCACTCCCCAAGTAAAGCTTTATTAACCTTATAAATAGACTGGATGCCCGGTTTACACACCATCTCCCACCTCACCAAATGATATATTCTCTTAGCAGTGGAATCATTCCAAAGAAAATCTCTCTTATTCTTCTCAATCCAAGGCAACACACTCTTAGAGCATCTGAAACATGAACAATAGTAAATAAGAATAGCTGAAAGAACTGATTTTTTAAGTATCTTTACGCTCCACAACAGGATCCCATAATTGATGCTTTGGTAGACCCAAACATAAAGGCCCAAATATTTACAAGGGAGCTTTCCGACTCTGTAGCCAAAAACATTAGCCAACAAAGCAAAATGACTATCTTCCAATCTAATACCAATGACTCGCATTTACCATAATTAACCTTCAACCGCAATAACCATTCAAACTACTTGAAAATGTATTTTAGAGTATCCACTTGGTCCACCGAGGCTTGACAAAAAAAAACAATTGTATCATATGCAAATTGTAGATGATTAACCTCATAATCAACATTATCAATAGGAAACCCAGTAATCAACCATTCTTGTTTAGCTTCCTCCATTAAAGCGTGAAGAGCTTATGCCACAATGAAAAAAAGCATAGGAGAAAAATGAACACAACTTTGAATCCACCTTCTCCATTTGCTCCCAAACCGCACTCTTTCAAGCATATATTGAAGGAAACTCCAATCCACCATATCATAAGCTTTTTCAAAATCTAGCTTGCAAACCAAACCAAGACACTTCTGACGATTCCTTGAACCAATGCACTCATGTGCAATAACCACACTGTCTAGGATTTGACGGCCGTCAACAAAAGCACCTTGAATTTCAGAAATAATCTCAGGAAGCACTTTTCTAAGCCGATTATCTAGAACTTTAGCTAATATCTTATAAAGGCTACCAATCAAGATTATGAGCCTAAAATCCTTAATGGAAGCAGCAACGTCTTTTTTAGGAATCAAAGCAACGAAGGAAGCACCCAATTTCCAACTACTACTCCATTATCGTGAAATTCGTTGAAAAAAAAACTCGAAGATTAGCTTCAGTCAGATTCCAAAAGATTTGAAAGAAGGCAATAGGAAACCCATCAGGACCTGGGGGACGATCCCTACCAAGGCTAAAAATAGCTTCTCTAATCTCTTCTTTAGTGAGGCGAGCTTCAAGATAAGAAACTGAAGCACTAGAAAGCTTGCAGAAAGGAATCCCATCCATTTTGGGTCTACGACGATTATCTCCTTTACATAATTGCTGGAAGAAAAGAACAACTTTTCTCTCGTTGTCTTCCTTATTCTTCCATAATTTCTCTTGCAAAAATAGAATTTATCCGATTCACACGACAACGGGCATTGGCAGTGGCATGAAAAGAAATTTGTATTACAGTCACCTGCTTCCAACCATTTATTTCTTGATCGTTGCTTCCATTTAATTTCTTTTTGTAACATCAACTTGCAAAATTGCTCTTAAAGAGACTTTCTTCTATCACATTCCTCCTCATCTAGGCTTCCAACTTCAGCTTTCACATCAATTTTTTTAATATTTTCAAGCGTCTGGTTCTTCCTCTCCCTCAAATTGCCAATAACTTCATTCTTCCAATCTTGCAAAAAAAAATTTATAGAAATTTTAGCTTTTGAGCTAATTGGTAGCCCATTCATCCCCTAACTTCTTTATCAACCCACTAATCTTGAACAAGCTTTGCGAACCCCTTCTCACAAAGCCAAAATAATTTAAACCTGAAAGGAGGGCCCCAATTTTCCTTTCTAGTTTCAAGTAGCAATGGGCAATGATCTGAAGTTGGCCGATCCAAAGCTTGTTGTGAACAATCAGGAAACAAATCCAGCCAATCTGAAGACAAAAGAAACTGATCCAATCTAAAACATCATAGGATGCACCCATATATTAGATCAAGTAAAATCTGCTCCTCCTAGAGGTAAATCAACAAGATTATTAAATCTAATCCAATCACCATAGTTATCAGAATCCTACGATTCGTATCCCGGATCTTAAGGAAAATGATTTGTATCTATGTAATGAATCACATTTACAAATGAATCTTAGGATTCAGGTGTGAATCCTACGATTCGATACGCCTTTCATTGAATCTTACGATTCAAGCGATTCGACTAAGCAAGAATGGCTATAGCCAATAAGCTAATATTAATAATCTTTTACCTTTTTCCTTTCTTTATTCTCTCTTTCTTTTATCACTTGTATTTTTAAAAGGTTATTTAGTAGTTGACAAAACCTCGTAAGAATTTTTTACGGCCTTGATAAGGTTTTAAAGATGAATAAAGAACATGCATTCGCATTCGACTGTACGTATAGTGGTTGTTTATATCTTCTTCTTTTTTAATCTATTTTGGTTTTTTTTCTTCATGAACACTTTATTAACTTTAAGAGATATCCTACCGTGTAAGATTGATGATTTGGATTTTATTTTATTTTTATATTTTGATTTAAAGATAATAATAAAATATGTATTGATACTTTAAACTTATTTAACTATTTACACATCATTTATTTCATATATATATATATATATATAATGGGAGGCGCCCTTGTGAGAGACACTCTCACCTTACTATGAGAGATAAGGTGGGGGCCAATGTGAGGGCCCCCACCTTTATCTCTCATAGTAAGGTGAGAGTCTCTCACAAGAGAACCTCCCATATATAATATATGTCATGATGTTTTTGATATGATTGTGTGATAGACTTGTTATTATATTTATACTACTATAAATGGAAAAATGGATGGTTATGAATAATTACTTTTTTCTTTTTCTTTTAATTTTTAATTATTTTTCATTTTTATTAGAAAAATAAAAAATCCTATGATTCACGATACGATTCGCGATTCGATTCGATTCATGGGTATGAACGATTTGTGATACAATTCTGATTTTGAAAACTATGCCAATCACTAAAATTCCACATAGCAGAAGTAATAGCACATCCTCCTCTCTTTTCATTAGGAAATCTAATCACACTAAAATCCCCTTCCAACACCCAAGGACGATCCCACATACTTGCAACCTGAGATAACTCAACTCAAAAATCCGCTTTATCACTATGATGCAGGCCAACCCAAGACCCGGCCCAAATCACAAGCCCGCAGGCCTTGATTGGTCCCACATGATCAATGACCTGCCGAAGATCAAAGACCCTATCCCTTAATTAGATAGTTTCTAAATTAGCAAATTTCTTTCCTAATTTCTATTTCTTGCTTGATTAGGATTAGATAGTTTCTTATTTTATTTTTAGAATGTCTTGACTGCTAAGAAACAATCCTACTGTATATAGTTGAGTCCTCTTTGTAGTTAGTCATGCTTATTCCAATTAATAAAGATTTCCTGAGTTTTCCTCAAGTATGGTGTGTTCCTTGATTTTTAGTGTGCCCCAGTGCTAGGATCCATCTAGATACGATCAATCCCTTAGGAGATCGGTCTAAATTTCGATCGAGGATCCAGGGCTCCGTCACACTAGCATTGGTAGGACTATAGACAGATGTAGCCACTTCGCATTTCGGCGAGCATCTCAAAAAAGGACAAGTTGAAAATCTTCCCACAAATTCATCCAATTTTTGGCAGTACAATGCGTTCCAAGCAATTAAAGTTTTGCCAGATGCACCTATCGAAGGAAACATAACAAAATGGAAGTAAGACCAAGGACAAATAGATCTCATAATATTATCATCAATTAATTCCATCTTTTTTTCTTGGGAAAAAGAAATTCTCCTTTAGCCGAACCAGTGTTTTGAAAAGCGAGAGGCGCATCAAAGCGCTAAGGTCTCCTGGGGCCTAAGCGCTAAGGCGCGAGGCGAGGGGCGGGCTTCATCGAAGCGAGGCGCACATTGTAGATAAAAAATATATATTTTAGTATAGATACATAATTCACAAATTAGAGCAAAAAAGAAGAGGAATATTAGAAGAGCTCTAAAAGTCATAAAGCATCCATCACTCTAAATGCTAAACATTCAACAAAATTACAAAAGTACCAACAAAAGTACAAAAGTTTGACACCATACATAAAACCAGCAAGGTGTTGCTTGACCCGATAAACACCTCCATTTGATATTTTGCCACAAAAATTACATTTGAACCTATTAATATTTTGTGGATTTTCCAAATGTGCATACTGCCATGCTGGGTCCTTTCTACTACTACCTTCCGATGGCGTTGACATCTATAAACAGCTGCAGAAGTAGCAGCAGAGATCACCAAAAAAAAAAAGAATGCAGCAACAGAACAAAAAGAAAAAAAAAAGGAAAAGAAAAGAAACAGCTGCAGGAAATAAAAATAGCAGCAGAGCAAAAAAACAAAATGAACAAGTATATTTACAGCAGCCAAACAACGTAAAAAAAAAAAAAGAAAAAGAAAGAAAGAAAGCATGATCTTATTGATGAACAGGAAACAAAAAGAAAGAAAATTAGTAGCAGGAAATCCGTGGCAACAACAGCAATAGAAAGAAAACAACAGCAGCGGCAGCATTCAGATCAGCAGCAGGGAAAAAAAAGAAACAGCTGCAGAAAAAAAAAAAAAAAAAAAAAAAAGCAGCAGAAACTGAAGCAGGAACAGTGCACGAGAAAAAAAAAAAAAAAAAACAACACCAAGAACACTGTCAAGGCCAGACGCAGAGATCACCAAAAAAAAAAAAAAAGAATGTAGCAGCATAACAAAAAAAAAGAAAAAAAAAGAAGAAACAGCAGCAGCACAAGAAACATCAGAAAAGAAAAAATGTAGCAGCAGAGCAAAAAAACCAAAAGAATAGCAACAGCAGCACAGCAGGGGGGAAAAAAAAAACAGCAGCACAAAACAGCAGGGAAAAAACAGCGGAAGAAACACAGCAGGGAAAAAAAAACAGCAAAAACACAGTAGGGAAAAAAAAAACACAGCAGCAAGAACACAAGCAGCAGAGATCGTGAGAAAACAGAAAACAGAACAAAAGAGAGAGAGAGAGAGAGAGAGAGAACAGAAAACAGTAGCAGCAGAAGAAAAGGGAAAGAAAGAAACAAAACAAAAAGAAAGGAAAGAACGTGATGTACCTGGAAGAGCAACAGCAAGAAGCAGCGCCGGAAGAGCAGCAGCTTCTTCTTCTTCTTCTTCTTCTTCTTCTCGTCCAGCGATTCCCTGCTTCCAGCGATTCCCCCTTCTTTTTTTTTTTGTTTCGTTAAGTCACCTCGGGGATGATATTTGCCCTTTTTGTTGGGCTGGGCCGCTGGGCGGTTGGGCTAGATCATTTTCTAACTTAAGCCAATTGAATGTTGGGCTGGATCATTTTCTTTTTTCTTTTTTTTTTTTTCAAATCTTAAGTTTTGGGCCTCATTGATTGAAGCCCACTAGGCGCGCGCCTCACGCCTCATCCAAAGGCGCGCGCCTTATGCGCTTTTATCGCGCCTTACTTACCGCGCCTCGCTCCAAAGGCCTTGAGGCGCTATGTGTGCGCCTTGATGCGCCTTGCGCCTACGCGCCTTTAACAACACTGAGCCGAACTAACTACTACTTTGATCACAGCTCTCTTCGATGTAGAGTGCATGCCCTGGATATTCCAGCAGATTATCTTCATAATCCCAATAGTTGCACAACCACATGTTTATCAGTAGTTGTCCGGGCATAATTAACGGAAAAAATCCAATTTATCTAATTCTCTTTGTGCTCTGGATTTCTTTTTACTTTTTAGAGCTCCTTCACGCCTAGCCTTTTCCTCATCCACCATATCACAGATAAAACTCCTTAGCTCCCCAAGACGGTCCTCCATTGATAAATCCAACACTCGAGCAATTTTTCTTCGATGAATTTATTGGCACTCCCCTCCTCGCTAATGTGAAACTTGGATTTGTCCACTGCAATTGCGACAGTATCCTCGACAGAGTCCACCACCACCAAAGCTCTGTCATCAGGAATATCAATAGCATCCCCCTGATCATCTTTAGAAGAAAAAGGATAGTGACTCTAAACTACGGTCTCCCCAACAAACAACATGATCCCTTTCATGGTCTCATGAAAATTAATATTTCTCGGTCTACATGGTCTCCATGAAAATCATTTTCTCGATCTACATGGTCTCCTGGAAAGTTAGAAAAGTCATTAACGAATGGGCCCCCACAATCAGTCGAACGAATATTGCTAACATGAAATCCATTCACTTTCGTCTCCTTTACAAGGTTATTTTTTAGATTTTAGAGTTCTTTAGGGGTAGATGAGTCTTTTCTCAACCTCCCAAAAATTCCTTAAAAGATGACAGCTCGAAAATTTTCGGTCTCCTCCTGGCGTGTGGCGAGAAAACGCGTCTTCTTTCATCTTCGTTGATCGAAATGGAATATTGATTCCCGCTGCAAAATCGTCACCCCTTTCTCCCCTAACGTTCTCCATCTCCTGATGAGTGATCAAATTTCTAGCGAATTCTTCTCCTTGGTTTTGGATTTGAGATTTCAAATTAAAATCCCCTAAAATATCGCCTGGAATCCGCTGATTGTGCTCTGCTTCTGAAGGCTCTCAATTCTTCGGCATACCAGACTCTTGACGACATGAAGACAAAAATGAATCAGTCGATCAAGATTTCCCCATACAACTACCATCCTCTTCTTCACTAAACAAAAACAAAAAACCCAGCCCCTTCTACTTCCAAAGATAAGGTTGAAGGCAGGCTACGTTGAGGATCGCACAAGATGAGTAAACAAACCCTATCAAACCCAAACATTTCAACAAGGCATTTAAAAACCGACAAATCCCATGAATGGAGAGGAATGCCCACCAGTTGAATGCAACAAGGCTTTAACTTTGGACTAAGCACCTTTGTCCAATGATCCAATCTTCTGATAGGACCTTCATTCACAATAGTGCCCAATTCGATCATTTGTGAAAAAACCTCCGGCTTCAAAGGCCGAACCCAAAAGCAGAAAGAATTAAGTCTTTTCACCTCCGTCGGAGTGCCTTAAACTGAAAAAATAAAAATAAAAATAAAATAAAACCAACTCTAAATTTCTCCAATTGAAAGATTTGAAACAACCAATCGACGCACAGTTACTACAAAAGAACTGAAAACCTCCTTCTGCAAAGACGAAGCCAAAGAGGGTGCAATCTTCACCACCTTATTATTACCTTCTTCTTCAATCCAAGCCAGGTCAGGTGTAGAGGGATGGGAAACTAAACCTCCTCTGATGTAGCATAGTAAACTTCAGGTTTGTTTTCCTCTTAACGGCTTGAGAGAAATGTCTACTAGAAGACTTATTACTTCTGTCGAGATATGTCTCCTTCTGAACCCCAATCCTTCTCCCACCAATCAACCTTCCATAAAGTTTCTGAATAGCCCTATTAGCATCCCATTCAGTCTTAAAACGCACAAACCCAAATCTTCTTCCCTTTCCTGTAAGTTTACCTTCAGGCAAGAAAACATCGAAAATTGGTCCTGCCTCCTGGAAAACATCATACATAACCTTACTCGTCACTGCCGGAGATAGATTTATAATAAACAAACAGATCCTTACTAGTCACTACTGGAGATAGATTTATAATAAACAACGACCAACAATCCCTAATCCACCCTAAATTCAAAGCCATCTCTCATAAACCATAACCTTGCAGATGATACAGAGTTTGTGGCTGAATCAAGAGATAGCATGAAAGCAAAACTTGAGAGGTAGCTGGAGGCTTAATAATCCAGGTGCTTTAACATAAGTCGTATAAAAACAGAATAAATGAACTGCAACTTCGGTAGGGATGCGCAAAGAGATGTAACTCCTGCGAAAAACTCAACTCAGGAGATACTACAAAGAGACAACTATAACTGCATCCATTTATTCAGTTAGTAGGGCGCATACACAAATCTACCTGCCACACTAACAACATATGAGAATGAGATACCCAGTCGCATGATAGTCAAATTAAACTAATCCCCCCCACTAACCTCTAGTATTCTCTTTGATCATTAAGTAGTTCATTACTCGCAGAACGAAACCAATGATTTTGTAAAATAGGAGTATTGGCACCTAGTTTTCATGTTCTTCAAGTAGATCCAAGACATATATATGCTGTGCAATGAATATTCCTTTCTTGGACTTGCATCCTCAATCCTAAGAAAGTACTTCAACTCTCCAAGATTATTAATTTCAAACTCCTTTTTAAGACAGGCTTTCAACACATTGATTTCTTGTTCATCATTTCCAATGACCACAATTGCATCCACATACACAATTAACATTGCAACTTTAGCACCATTTCTTTTAACAAACACTATGATCTGCATAACATCTTTTGAACTCAAAATCGAATTAACGCATCACTGAATCTATCAAACCATGCACGAGGTGATTGTTTTGGCCCATATAAAAACCGTTTAAGATGCCATACCTTCCCTTCTGTCCTACTACAACAAAAACATATGGCAGATCTACACATACTTCTCGCAAATCACCATGAGTGCATTTTTTACATCCATTTGATAAAAGGGCTGGGGAAAAAATTTGCTCCAAAGGACAATACCAATCTAATTGAGTTAAACTTAGCAGCTAGAGAAAATGTTTCAAGATGGTGAATATCATAAATCTGTGTAATACTTTGCTGCAAGTCTTGGTTTATACCCCTGAACGGGACCATCTAGATTACGTTTCATATTAAACAATCACAGCCTATTGCACCCTTTCCTTTGGGTAATGCTACGAACTCCTGAGTACCATTGTCTTCGAGTGCCTGCATTTCATAAATCATCGTATATTTCCATTTAAAGATGAGATATTGCCTCAAACACAAGTGCAGGTAAAAGCACAAAAATAAGGTGACAAACAAAGACGGTACAAAATTCTGAATAGGATGTCGAGTAACACATGAACGTGTTCCTTTATGTGACACAATAGGAAGATCAAGATTAGACTCGGGCCCGTTTGGTAATTTTACATGTAAAATAAAGTGTAGTAAAGCATCAAATCAAGAGAGAATAAAATATAATGGGGTTATGATGGTATTTTATTTTTAGTTGTTTGGTATGGAATCTTTTTGACTTTTTGTATAGAAAAGTGGAGTTTTTACTGTCTTTTAGTGGAGAAAGGAGGTTGCTTTTTAATCTTTTTTGAAAAAGATGGAGGGAATTTTGAATTAAAGTGCTATTGATGTGGCCCATTGTCTGAAAAGTGGAGGCTTTACCTGACTTTTACTAATCTAGTAAAGTGCCAAATGAGCCCTAAAGGACATGAAGGATTAGGTAACAGAGATACAAGGCTTCTGTAGAAGATGAGCCAAATGAAAACAATAATCTGCTTTTCTTTTTCATGCAGGAGTACACCTGTATTGGCTTCTCTTAAATTTATGATGACTTGCATTTCTTAGGAGTATGAAATTCATGTTCTTCATCTTCATCAACTGGAAGACCATGATAAGATGGGGAACTGATTACATAAGAGAAACCTCACCCTAACTCCTTGTCTAATGATTCTCCTTACTCTTTGGAGAATAAAATGAAACATCTTTATGGAATGTCATTCAAGACCTTGGACAAAAAGGGAGTTCATTCAAAGCCCTAGGCAAAGCTGTAAGGAATAACATGTCATTTTGTGGAGTAGCTAAGAGCATGGTGTTGTACAGGGTTGAGAGAGAACAAAACTCTCAAAGGTGATCCTAAGTAGATGGCTTTCGCAACATTGAAAGATGACTCTATATCTTTATCTAGTTGGAGGGTGACAATCTATAGCATGTATCATATACAAGGTAGAGAGAATTTCTCATTCTAACACGCACACATGAGAGAATAGTAACCCCAGATCCGCGAACATGAAAGTAGAACAATTCCACAAGTGTTTTGGCCAAATCCACGAATGATTCAATGATAGAGACCAAACTCCAAATAGGGTTTGGCTGAATCCAGAGGGATTCAACACGCAAGCATTCTAAAATCAGAGGAAAACTCACACAGCATAAGGCAGACCACTCAAATCTTCATTCAATGATTATAGTGTGTCTCCCAATGAGAGGGTTACATATCTATAATAAAGAACAGATGCCTAAAAGGAAACTAAATCTTTTCTAATAAAAGAAAACTAAATCTCCTAAATCTTTGCTCGAAATCAATATAAATTAAAACCAACCCTTTAATGTAAATACCACTACTTAAAGCAAACTTCTAATTATATGGCTGGTCCAGTTGGGCCTAAGGACTGGGCCCAACAGGTTGGCCAACCCATGGTCTAGTGATGAAGGAACAAATGGACAAAATACTCAATAAATTTTATTATTAGGGGCTGGTTTGGCAAATCAGACATTTACATGGGCCTTTTATAATTCCAGAATGTTTTAGGCCATTTAGGTCAAAGTTTGTTGAGGGGAGTGATTGCTTAATGTATGGGATTGAGAGGAATGAGTGATTGAGGGGATTGATTGCTTAATGTATGGGATTGAGATGAATGAGTGATTGAGGGGATTGATTGTTTATGGGATTGAGGGGTATTATAAATAGGGAAAATTTCAAATAAGGCCTCAAGTTTTTGCCTTATTTCAAAAAAAGAACACAAGTTTTAAAACTTTTCAAGATAGTCCCTAAATTTTCCAAGAAGTTTTCAATTAAGAACACCCATCCATTTAAAGAGATTTTTCTTCAAATTTTTAAAAAATACCCAAAATACTCTTCATTGAAATAAGATTCTCATTCACTCTATATATTTTCCTCGCTTCCTTCACCAACGTCCTCACAACGATCAAGGATAACCAACAACCCCACGATGATCGGTTGCATGTAGTGGCTGCCAAAACCATGCCATGGCTTTTAATGAAAACATAGTTTGGGTATTTTAAAACAATTAACGGAAAAATCGCCAAAAAAATACCTTTAAATGAAAGTTTACCAGGAAAACTTAGGGACTAATTTGAAAAGTTTTGAAACTTATGTCCTTTTTTGAAATAAGGCAAAAACTTAAGGCCTTATTTGAAATTTTCCCTTATAAATATAAGGGTTATAAGCAATTTGAAGGGGAATAGAAAATTGAATGAAAGCATATTTCCTTTATTCGCTTCTCCTTGGATTGATTGAATCTCCATTGGATTGAAGTTACAATGGATTAGCCACCATTTATGGTAAGTTAATATGCTACTTCATCCTTGAATTTGCATGGAAAGTTGTTTGATTAAGGATTTTTAGGGTATTGGGTTCACAAACTATCAGGATCCATTACTTGGCTGCATTATTGGATATCGCCAAAGGATCCTAATTGATTGATTTTGTGATTTGTCATTCTCCGTTTTTCAAATGCCTCGGGACTGTCATCTGGCCTGTATCACCTCATATTACTGTCAACAATTACCTAGAAGATTTCGTGGTCTTAGATTTATTGGATTTTTTTTTTTTATTGAGTTCTAGAGTTTTTCAATGATGATGACAACCTCCACGCAATAAAAGAGTCTCCAGCACTAAGCCAATAAGTGTTTGCTTCAGCAAGTTAATCTTAAGTAAAAGAACGAACTACAAGCTAGGTTACATTCAAATAATGGAGAGATACCATACCAATAAACTTCAATGCACAAAGAAAAGACAGATCGAGAAAAGATACTCACTCTTTTCCTTGTGTTTGAACCAATCGGAGGTGATGAAGCCTTTGCTATTGGCAAATCCTTGACACTAGCCAAGAAGAATTCCTCCCATGGAGCCAGCAATAAAAAGCCTTTCCCTTGTTTACCTTTTCGACCAGTTCTCCCAAGCCGATGTATATATTGTTCTCTATCAGAAGGCAAACCCACCTACAATATTAACTCATCAATGGACAGTTAAGTGGAAGGTTCATCCCACAGAATCATCAGGGAGAAAATTTGAGAAGATGAATGTGTGTGTGTGTGTGTGTGTGTGAGAGAGAGAGAGAGAGAGAGAGAGAGAGAGAGAGAGAGAGAGCATCATTTATGTAGATTTATAATTGGCTCATTTATAAGATGGAACCAATAATAGTGACCAAGCCTAGAAATCCTGAAAGGGGATTCACACAAACCCAACTTGTGCAGGTTTCTTCTCATGGAGACTCCTATTATGTCAAGGATTTTTTTACAGTTTCCTTTCACAATTTCCTTCTCCATTTAATACTTCAGTTACTCTACTTATTAAGACACATTTTTCTTTCTTTACTTGGTTCAATTAGGCTCCCTATTTTATCTCTTTGCAGTTATGGAGAGGAGTGGGTTTGTTTTGTTGAAGGGGATAAGAATTAAATGAGAATTCATTGCATACTTTGTAAAGGCCATTTGCCCAGGGCAGTTTTTGGAATTTCAAACGAATAGAATGCTGCATGCAACTGTGTACTGGAGTTTCTTCCTTTTTTAACTTTCCATATGAGGATTTTGTGGGCAACCACCTTCTTAGTGGGAGCCAAGAAAGGATGTGAGACCCATGATCATCATCCATTGGTTAATTATCATTGCTGGGGAGAAGTAAATTAGTATCTAGGTGGAGACACCCTGCTGCTATTGCTGTATGTGATTGATTGCAAGGCTCTGAAGCCTGTTCGTAAAGGATTAATTGTCTACTACATGCTTGATCTTCTTCCAGGATTACTGTAGGAATTACTTTTATTAAATGGCATTGGATTTAATCCTTCTAAAGTTCCCCCACAAAGAGTCGAATAGCCACCATTTCAGGGCCTGATTTGGTTGCGTGGGTTGGGAGCAACATCAAACCATGTCAATTTAAGGTACCAATTATTCATCAGTCTCAAACCTTAGGGTGTGTGTGATCCCAACATGTTAGCAGTGACATTCAGTTTATATTCGGCAGCTTCTTGTTCACCTGTTGTGCTCATGTTAGCCCAGGATTAGCATTGTTAAAACTTTAGACTATTGCCAAGTTTACCCATATACTCTGGATTGCAGATTGCTTGTATAGGGAATTATTTTGTAGGGGTCCAAATCGGCAGTTGATTAGCCTGGCGTGGTTCTCACACTTTGGGTTTCAAATTATAATTTTCTCTATTAATTGAATGTTGGAGTTCTGGGTTAACTGCTGAAAATAATGTGTCAAGTCTTTCATTAATAACCAATTGACGAGTTAGTACTAATTATTCAAAGGACACCTTAAACTTTAGAGACAATAGATGAAGCACTAGAAGCGTAGTAAGGATAAAGTAAGATGTTTGATGCAGGCCGACCCAAGGTCCAGCCTAGATCGCAGGCGCCTTGATGGGCACCACATGATCAAAGTTGTCCAAGATCAGAGATCCCTATCCCTTAGGTAGAAAGTTTCTAAATTAGTAGAAATTAGTTAGTTTCCTGTTTCCTAATTTTATTTCTATTATGAGTTGTATTAGGATTATCTTGCTACACAAGACTTTCCTTAATTAAGAGGGATTCACCATCATATGCACCTATATATGGTTGATCAGTGTCTCATTGTTAGGCATGCTATTACAATTAATTCAAGTCTTGAGTTTTCTACCCAATTATGGTGATTTTCATGGTTGTGAGTGCTTTCTTGTTTCGAATCCCCTCATTGGATTCAATCAACCCCATCTGAGGGGTTGATATACTCGATTGCAGATCTAGGGCTGTGCCAATGTTTCTACATCGCCTAAAACATATAATAGTAGAGCACGGTTTAAAATTTCATCAAGCAGCAAGTCAACTTGGTGCTGGTTGGTACTGGCATGAGTTACAATTGGGAGGCTGACACCCAAAAAAGGCCTAACTCGGTTGAGTTGGACCGGCATGAACCAGCAATGACCATCCTGAGAACAGCAGACTGGTATGGACTGGCCGGTGACCGACATGGACCAGTAAGGTACAGGCACCGACTGGAATAAGATTATTATAGATTGAGGCACACAATAACTCAACCAAAAAGATAGTACATACAAGATAGGTTATCAATGCCACATGATATTTATCAATAAGAAGATGAAACTGGAGTTTGATCATTTTAGGCACTTTATTCATTCGGTTTCCATAAATATCCAATAATGATTAGGCATTTGATGTTTTTGGTGCTTTGTATCCGTTACATGATCATTCTATTAGCTACAAGTGAAGATCATTGCACTAGCCATGTTTAAAAAATCGCGGTCGCAATCGCCATCATGGTTGACCTTGAAAAACGTTATGACGTGGCAGTGCATCGCGGTTCGCGTTCATCGCATTCCATCACGGTGCAAATTTTTCTGATCCCAAAAGAGTACGGAAAAATATCCAAAGTTTTCATAATATTATAAAATGCTAGAAAATATTTTTTTCGATTAGTTAACACTATAAAGAAAAATAACGGTCCCCCTAGGTCATACCATCCAGCATCGCTGCTGTTTAATCTTCGACTATTAAATATACTATGTTTTAGTTTTTAATATTTTGCCCCATCCTCATAATTTATAGATCCATTAATATAATTCATATTTCAAAATCCAAGCCACTCAAAAATAATTATCATAATTTATATTAGTTTTGTCAAAGTTTCACTCTAATTAGAGTTGAGCCCACCATCAAATGGACCATGCCACTTTATTAGAATCATAGTCCTAATAGAGAAATAAGATTTTAAGATTTAGTCCTTTCACACAAAATAAGGTTCAACAAATGTTATGCTTATTGTCTATTTAATGAGTTTAGATGGATAGTCAGCAGAAACCAATTTAACTCTAATAGGATTTGGCCAGCATATGGTTTGAATTTTTTTTTTTTTTTTTTTGAATGGCTACTTTCATTAATAAAAGCAAGCAGTACAAGAGAAATATACTGACAAGCAAAAGCGGGAAAATAGGGGAACCAAAAAAGAAACAGGAAAAAGACCCTAAATCAGACAAGTTGGCCCTGCAAGGGAAAATGCCAACTCCTTCCAATGCACAATAATCTACTCAATAGAGTAGCCCTTGAATCATTAGATTGACACCCAATGCGCGACCAAGAATTTGGTTTTCTCCACCAAAGAGCTATCATTGTTCCCAAACCCCTCAAAGCACCCGGAATTCCTCTCCTTCCAGATTGTCCGAAGAACTGCAAGGAATGTCAAACTCCATAATTCCTTCCCCCTGGGAACCCCAGTTGGAGCTCTCCATACCTGAAAAAGCTCTGGTGGGGTCCTTGGAAAGATCCAACAGCAATCAAACCAGTTCGCCACCAAATGCCAAATGTATTGGGCAGATTTGCAGTTAACCATGAGATGATGGTCCACCGACTCCTCTCTTAAACACATTGGGCAGCCATTAACCACTATCCTCCCCCTCCTCAAGTTATCAAAGGTAAGAATTCTTTTCCAGATAGCGATCCAACCAAAGATGACCACCCTTGGCGGGGCCTTAATCTTCCAAATGTTGCTCATCGCAATCCTATCCACCGGACTAATACAGATAGCAGAAAAAAATGAAGACCGAGAAAAGCCCATCCTTTGAGGCAATCCACCATTCGGAATGTTAACAGCGAGATGAATTGGGATTCCTCATAATCCTTTAAGTTCCTCCTTATTCCTTAAAATAGGGCTCCAAACCACCTTATCCCCAGCTACTGACACTTACGAAACAACCTGATCTTCCTTATCCAAAGCGCAGTTAAAAAGATCAGGGAACTGATCAGCCAATGACCTGTTTCCCACCCACTGGTCTTTCCAAAAGAGAATCATCTCCCTCAATCCGATATGATAGTTGATGTTCTTCATAAAGTGATCTTTAACTAACAGGATTCCTTTCCAAAGAGCTGTCAACTTTATTAAAGCGTCCTTGACTTCCCACCCATCTCTCGGGAGGCCATACTTCCTCTCCAGAACCTGTCTCCATAGACCATCCAATCTTTCTCTTATCCTCCAAAGCCACTTGCCTCATGTTTTGAGAGGTCTAATTCCCCAGCCCCCCTCATTCTTAGGTCTGCAAATAGTATCCCAACCCACCAAATGATACTTCTTCCATAGGCTATTTCCATGCCATAAAAAATCTCTCTACATCCTTTCTAACCTTTTAATTACAGAAGCCGTGCATTTGAAGAGAGAGAAGTAATAAACCAACAGGTCAGAGAGGATAGATTTGATGAGGGCGACTCTTCCCTAATGGACAGATAGTTTGCCTTCCAAAAAGACAGTTTTCTCTCCACCCTTTCCACCATCGGATACCACAACGATTTGGTCACCGATCCCACACACAAAGGCAGCCCAAGATAAGTTGCTGGCAGATCCCCCACCTTGCATTCCAGGATGCCTGCAAGGTGATGGAGCACAGACCTTTCCATTATTATCCCCATCAACTCACTTTTGGAGAAGTTGATTCTAATCCCTGACACAGCTTCATAACATAGAAGAAGAGCTTTAATGTTTTTCATTTGATCCCCCCCGCGCAAAAGATGAGGGTGTCGTCAACAAACTGCAGATGAGTAATTGCAGGAGTGTTTCTAGCCACTTTAAATCCCTCGAAAAAAAACTACGTCCACTGTCGCTTTTATCATCCACCTAACGCCTCTCCTACAATTAGAAAGAGGATGGGGGGTAGGGGGTCCCCTTGTCTAAGCCCCCTCTTTACCAGAAAGAAGCCCTTTGGAGTGCCATTTATCATGTTAGATACCTAGGCTGAGGAAACACACTCCTGAATCCACTTCCTCCATTTTTCCCCAAGCCCGATTCTTCTGAGCATGTACTGAAGGAACTTCCAATCCACTCTGTTGCAGGCCATTTCCACGTCCAGCTTACATATACTCTCTGGGAGCCTATCCTTGTATCTTGAATGCACATACTCATTTGCTACCAGGTCCCTTTGACAAAAGCTCCTTGCTCTTTGGATATAATGCCCGGCAAGACCTTCTGAATTCTCCCAGCTAGGACTTTGGCTAATATTTTGTAAATGCTTCCTAAGAGACTTATGGGCCTGTAGTCTCTTATGCCTATTTCACGCGACTTCTTCGGAATAAGCACAATAAACGAGGCCCCCAAGCCTTTGGAGAGCTTTCCCCTTTGATGGAATTTATCCGTAATGGCCAGAATGTCCTTTTTCAACATTGCCCAGAATCTTTGAAAGGAGGCCATCGGAAACCCATATGTTTCTGGAGCCTTGTCCACTCCCCCCCACCGAAGGTCAAAAACCGCCTGACGAACTTTTTCCTCCTCAAACTCCCTCTCCAACCATTGAGCCCAGTAGTCCCCAATTTCATCAAAAGCCAAGTTGTCTGAGGATGGCCTCTCTCACCCCTCATCTGCATAAAGAGATGCAAAATATCCTTCGATGTGATTAATGATATCCTCTTTCTTCTCCAATCTTCTTTGCCCATCCATGATAACCGAGATCCTATTGGTCCTTCTCGAGGAGGCCACCCCATGAAAGAATCTTGTGTTTTGATCACCACTTTCCTTCAACCACTGACATCTAGATCTCTGTCTCCAATTGATCTCCTCCTCTCTCACCTTATGCTGGAACTCTTCTCTTAGCTCTACCCTTCTCTTCCCCTCATCTAAGGATAGCTATTAGCTGGCCACTTTCCTCCTTATTATCTAACGCCTGAATTCCATCAGGATATTAGATTTTTGGATCTGCACGTCCCCAAGATTCGACTTAGCCCATTCCTTAATTTTGTTCTTCAGTATTTTTAGTTTAGTAGCCAGTCTATAGCCAGCCCAGCCCTTCACTTTAAGCTCCTCCCACCACCCTTGAATCAATCCGGGAAATTGCTTTTCCTCCAACCACATCAATTCAAAGCGAAAAGGAGAGGGGGCCCATCTTTCACAGTCAGAATCGACCAAAATAGGACGGTGGTTGGAGACTGGTTTAGGAAGGGCCATCTGTAAGACCTCCGGGTACATCTCCATCCAATCTGTGGTGATCAAGAACCTATCCAGTCTCGACATGGCTGGGTTCCTCAGGTTGTTCAACCAAGTAAAGGAAGCTCCACTTAGTTGCAGGTTGACTAGAGAGTGGGAATTAATCCAATCTGAGAAGCGTCTCATGTCTCCTGTGGCTCTGCTTCCTCCCAATTTCTTACTTCGGTACCTGATAATATTCCAAACTCCACCTATGCACCACGCACCGTTCCACCGCCCCTGATCGTATCCAGCTAACTCCAAAGCTCCGTTCTCCTCTAGCTATTGGTAGGGTAATAGACAGTCGTTAAAAGCCATTTTGAGCTACTCTTCAGATCCTCTACCAGAACTGAGAGGGAGAAAACATCCTTCCAACACTGTTACACCGAGACTGCCCGAGTATCCCACATCAGCAATATCCCTCCCGCAGCACCTACCGCATATGGTTTGACTTTTATGAGATACTAGAATTTATTAATACTTTATTTACATATTTTATTTGTGATCAATATTGCAATGGGTCCAACTTTTTATTAAGTGTGGTGGATCCTATAATGGGCCTAACTCTTATGGCAATAAAATTTATTAAGGGCCCATTATAGACAGAGACAATCTTTTCAGTGGCTTCATTTTTTTAAAAATCTATTAAGGATTAATTTTAAAATTTTAAATATCTCTAGAATTGATTCGAGAGACGATTAAATTACCAAATTTAAACATTTTTAGAATTAATCTGTCATTTATTTATTTATTTTTATACATTTTTGTGCTTGCTGTAAGCTCCACATGCCCATATCAGGCACAAGTGGTACAGACAAACAAGTGTGGCACTGACTTACCCTGATCCCCATCAGCAAGAAGTCCGGCAGCGAGATTTTTGTTTTTTTTTTACTGGTTTCTTAAATACATTTTTGTGCTTGCTGTAAGCTCCACATGCCCATATCAGGCACAAGTGGTACAGACAAACAAGTGTGGCACTGACTTACCCTGATCCCCATCAGCAAGAAGTCCGGCAGCGAGATTTTTGTTTTTTTTTTACTGGTTTCTTAAATATTGGGCTTTGAACAAAGGGTTGAAAGGTAAAGGGTAAACAACAGAGATCTACCAGTGAATATCAATGTCCCCCTTATATGCCTAAGGTCAGTTTCATAAGGGAAAAGGTGGACAACTATTTTTCTTACAATTGACCATCCACTTCCACACTATAACCAACCCTGGCTCTCTTTCTCTTGCCAACAAGTGTTACAAGCTCAAGAAACTACGGAAAGGAAAACCCGAGAGACTGATGAACACCAAAAAGTTGTAGTGAGGAAAGACATTCTTGATTAAAAAATTACAGAGAACGTGGATTTAAACAGGATCTGGTGGGGAAGTAAAATTCATAAAAACAAAAAGGTTAGAATGGATGTGGGCATTAGGCTTCAATCCTGTTTCTTTAGCAGGATTCCAAGAATTCATGTATGCAGAATTTGTAATTTCTCCAAAAGCTATCGTCTGGGTGGAATTCCTGAATCCTCCTCTCCACTGAAGCATCCAGAAATGCCAAGGAGGTTGGAATTATGAGAATTCTCAAGGTTATTCATTACTTTCAGGTGGTTGGTATTCAAAATTCTCGCAAAAAAAAAATGTTGGATCCAGAAATTCCAAGGGACAACCCGCACATCACTGTCTTTGAATTCCCCAACATCACATCCAAACAGAATTCTGCTAAAGAAACAAACCCTTAGCAATCAATGTCTTACACCTCCCCTTTCCTCAAAATCATTATCCCGTGACTCCTATCATCTCAAAGCCTTATCCCATGTATTGAGAATCACCTTTGTGAGTTCTACTTTTCCACCCAACCCTATTTATAGCCATGTTTTCAATTACTTCCCTTCGCTCAAAACTATAGTCAAATGCCAAATGTGTCTTAAGAGAAAAATAAATGAAATTTTTGTTTTTTGAATGATTATAGAAAAAATAATGGAAACTGGAATTCACTAACCAAACTAGAGTAGCATTATGACGTGGAAAAACAGTAGTGGTGGTTATTGTATTTTCTTAAAATAATTCAAACATCATGTCATGATGCTCAAAGTGGACTGAGAATTGGCTCCCAATGTTAAGGCCTGGATACTTGGCACTTGGCACTTTGGCAGTATGTATGCAAGTGCGCTTCATATGTGAAGCAGGAACTTTGTCAGAAATATTCATTCCCATATCATCCCGAGTCACCAGATTGCTATTTCCAGCCTCATCTATATGATCTCCATCATGTGCATGTTCATGTGCAACATGTAATAATTATTATAGAAAGTATATTGTTATTCATTTCTTCTAATGCAAGCAACAATTATGTACAAATTACCTGTATTACGAGGGTGACATCTGGATAATCAACTCCACGAGCAGATACATCTGAAGTCACAAGAATAAGACCTTTTGATTTTCGGAACTCATCAGAAACCCTGGTTCTGTAACTCTGCGGTTTTCTGGAATGAATTTCCCGCACATTCATGTTCAACTCGGAAAGAAGGTTAGCAATCATTCTTGTGACCATTGCAGTCGTGCAGAATACAAGAACCTGCAATTATCTCAGCATTTACTATACAGCAGATTAAAAAAGATCGAAAAGAGTCACACCAGTTAGATTAGCAACAACCAGACAATAGTGCACACCTTATAGTCAACATCCTCTGCAATATGCTCAGTCAAAATGCTATATAGGACCGAAAAATGATCGTCAAGCGGAGTTACCAAATGCATCTGTCTGACCTGAATCATTCGCACACAAATTATTCATGAAATGTGCATAGATGCCCAACACCCAATCACAAGCATAAACACATGAATTTAATTACCTGTGAGTGTGTCTCCTCACTTCCCTCTTCAACAGTGCTAACAAATTCGTGATCCTTTTTTAGTGCAACGTGACAAATTTGACGCACCTACATCTCAAAGGGCATATTAGAACTTCTTCAAGAAGAAAACTAAGATTATAAATTGTGATGAAGGGGCAAAAACCTCTTCTGGAATTGTAGCAGAAAATAGTAGTGTCTGTCGCTGTTTCGGGACAGCAGCAATGATTCTGTCAAGATCTTTACGAAATCCCATATCCAATAAATGGTCAGCTTCATCAAGGACAAGAATCTGTACACCCTTTAGACGACTAGCGAATGCTGTGGTGGTATCAATATGATCTCTAAGCCTACCAGGTGTGGCTACAAGAATCTGCAGATTTTATGTAGTTATGGCCTGATTGGTATCTATACTCTTTTTTGGATAGACCCATCAAAATAGAGTCATAATAAAAAGAGCCATAAAAAAAGAGGCTAGAATCAAAAGGAGTGTTTGGTCATGCAACGATCTATTTTAAATAGACTTTTTTAAATCAATGGTTGAAATTTTTTTCACAAATTTCTCGAGATCCACAAGGTATCAAGCCTTGAAAATTGACCCCATATTCATGTTCAACCTTCCAAAGAGATCTAATGGTTTGGATCTTGTGTTTGGGGCCCACAAAATACAGAAAATATTATCCAATGGCTCTTTTTTTGCACATATCTCGAGATTGGTGATGATCCATCAACTGAAATTTGGTCTCATAGACGTGCTTAATCTTAGAAACAATTTCAACAATTTGGATCATGATTTACTATCCCAGAAATAATATAAAAAAAAAAAGAGAAAAACATGACTACTTATGGACTCATCCGAAATTGAGCATGTTACATCAATAGCTGATTTTTTTGCAAATATGTCGAGATCCACGAGGTATTAAGCCTTGAAAATTGACCCCATAGCCATGTTCAGCCTTCCAAAGAGATTTAACGGTTTGGATCTTGTGTTTGGGGCCACAAAATCCAGAAAATACTATCCAATGGCTCATGTTTCTTTGCACATATCTCGAGATGGGTGATGATCCCACAGCTAAAATTTGGTCCCACGGCCGTGTTTGATCTTGTGAACATTTCCACCGGTTCGGGTCTTGATTTACTCTCAGATTTTTCAAAATCTAGGACGTTGTGGAGTGGAAAACATTGTTCATCCGCCTCTTATTTTTTGCCTCTACTTTCAAGTGCATCTTTTTGGAGGATGTGGATTTAAGAGGCATTGCCTCTACTACTCTAACGTGGGCAAAGGCTGAAATCACTGCCAAATGCCTCTATTTTCACAACCTCTACCCGGTTTAAAGATTTAGAGGCAAAAAATAGAGATGCCAAACAGGGGCTTAGTATTATAAGTATAATGCTGTGAACCACTTCCAGGCCCCAGCAAAATGATGTGATTCCTAATGCACTAAAATTATAAGTGAATCAGAAACTGACCTGACAAGGATTCGCCTGCATGCGTTTTTGTTCTAGAGTTAATCTTGTGCCTCCTATCACAGCTTGTACACCAATGGAAGGATGATATTTCAACAGCTTATCAGCCTCGGCAGCAGCTTGACATGCAAGCTCTCGTGTTGGGCATATAACAAGCACATTTATTGGAGGTCTCTTCTCAAAACGATCAGGATGATGCAATTTTGCAATGGCCTCAATTGCAGGCAGCTGGGGCAAAAAAAAAAAAAAAAAAACCTTAGCTGATGACTGAGGAGAAAGATGAGAAAAAAAATCCTTAGAATTTGAGCTGAACACAAAGGTGTAATGGCAAGATATATCTGTCAACATGCAGCTGCGCAGAGCTATGAAGGTGAATTTTTTTTTTTTTTTTTTTTTACCAAAAATGCCACAGTTTTCCCAGTGCCTGTCCTTGCTTTGGCCATAACATCTTTGCCTGCAAAACATAATCAAACAAAATCAACACTGAAGCCATTCCAAAATATGAAGATCAGAGACGAACACTGACTCAACCAGTCATATTAATGACTAATAACCAGGCTTACCCACAGATATGGAATTACCAAACAGTAAGGCATACATAAGTCAGAAAATGTCAAGGGGGGAGTTTTTAATGCTGAAAGTCAGACATTTTTTTCTGGAATAGAAAGCATAGCAGATGAAACTGAATTATATCATGTATGAACATCCAGTAAACTCTATGATAATAAAAGATAGACATAATCTCTTCAATCCAGAAAACTAAGTATCTTTCCAGTAACATTTAACAGGAAAAACTTTCAAAATTCTCATGGTCACTTCAACCCGTTAGTTAAGGATCATGATAATTGTATTGACATCGCCAGGTCCAGCCATGATTGTCAGTCAGAAAAGATACTGTGGATCGAGCATTCCTGAATCAAACCGTAAAGACTACCCAAAGTGCCCACTATCAGTTAAACAATAAAACTGTTACATTTTTAACTCGCAGAATGTACCAAATACCTTTAAGAATGATGGGAAGAGTTGCCTCCTGCACCATAGTCATCCTCTCATATCCAGCTTCCTTAATCCCTTTTAATGATAAGGGTGAGATAGAGCATTGATCAAACCTGCAAAGTAAAACATGCACTAGGTTTGCAGTCATTTACATATATAAATGATTCACATGCAAAATTGTAACGCATCATCACATTTGTTTGCGCTCATTTACACATGTGATGAATAAATGAGGTTGAAAATGGTAATAGTTCTTACACAGTGATTGCATTCTCTGGGCCCCATCAACACCCTTTTCTCTAATTCCAGTGGGCCTTATATTTGAAATGTAAAACATTCAATTTTTTTATTGAACTAATAAACCCTAAGACCTAGAAACTGATTATCTTAAATCTTTTTAGATTTTGAGTAATTTGTCAAAAAGTCCCAACCTATGGATTTAATTTTTAGCACTTTTGTGTGCTCCCAATTCATGATCCAAACAATTGATCAAAATACGTAGCGGTTGCATTATCGGCCGCAGCAATTGAGACCTCTACGCTACTTTGAAAATAGCGGAGCTACGGTCAAAAATCCAGTAGAGCCAAGCAACTTTAATTTAAAATATTATTTTTCCTATTTCTTCTCCTTAATAGTCTTTCCTAAAGTTGTCTCTACCCTAATATGGTTGGTTACAAATCACTAAGAAAACACAAGATTGACTACTACACAAGATTCAAAAATAATAATAATAATAACCACTTAAAAAATCCACACCGCTATGTAGCGCTTTGGCCACTAGCCGTTGCGCCCGTCGCAAACGCTATTTTGGTCCTTTGATCCAAACCGTTCGAGTTCAACATTCTCATATTAATGATAAGCACCAAGACATTTAGTTTCATATCTTAAATCCTCATGCATTCTGAGAAATTTATGAAAAGCGTCAAAAAATCCAAATACATCTAAAATTGTTGGATGTACTCATTTACTCATGTCTATGGTGATTTTGACAAACATTGATGGGCTAGGCCCAAATAACTCGATCCGCAATGACGGGTTAGGCCTAAATGGCTTGGCCCACGATAGCGGGTCAGGTCTGACTGACCCAAGTCCATGATGGGCCCAGGTCTAGCTGACCCAAGTCCACGGTGAGCCCAGGTCTATGGCCACCCATCAAGGGTCGGGTCCAGATCCATCGAATGACAAAGTCAGCGCACGCGTCGTTCCATCTACCAGCTTTGCCAAGTCCTGCGGAAGAAATCTTACCTGCTTGTCTGTTGAGGACGGTTCGGAAGACTCCACCAGAATGGAGCGTATGTCGCTGGAGAATCGCCCCCGTCCGTTAAGGAAAGACTGTAAAAAGAAAGTCCTATCAACACTAGAAAAAAAGCAACTTTTATCTACTTTTACACCGTCATTGTAATCTTCTAATTTGTAACCTCTTCCCCAGAGCAGTAAAGTGATCACTTGACGTAGACGTAGGTCACGCCGACTGAACCACTATAAACCCTCTCTTACTTCATTAATTTCTACATTAATTGCATATCACTTGACCGGTGGTGCCCGAAATACATTTTGGCATCATCAGTTTGGCGCCGTCTGTGGGAAACGACAATATTCCCTTTCTTCAAAACTATGCCGATCACCACAAGGTCAACAAGGCGACAAGATGGTAATCCCTCGCGGGAGGGCGAGAATAATCCTCCACCGACTGACCCTGCACCGAATGCTCCCGCTCCCTCTCCTCAACAGATGCTGGAGACCATGCAACAGCTGGTGACTCAGAACCAGCAAATATTGCAACTCATGCTGGCGGGGCAGGAAGGAGCACTAGGTGCAGGACCACAGGAAGTACCGCGCTCAGAGCAACCGGTTGCTCCAAGCAGAGGGGCACCTCACCCGGGCGGCCGTCCACACGGTGCCAGGGGCCGAGGCGCCAACCGACACCACCCTCACGTGGGCGCCCATTCCTAGGGCACCCAGGGGCGAGGAGCACCCTTGGGCGCCCACGCCCTGGGCGCCCATCCTCATGGCACCCTGGGCGCCCACGCCCAGGGCACATCTGGTGGAGCTCCGCCTGTCGTCCCACACGGAAGACTCCTGGTCGACCCTCAAGGCCGCGCTCATCTCGACGTACCCCCTCCCCCGGGTGGAGCCCCAGGAGGGTCAAATCGCGGTGGACTTCCACCTCCTCCCTCTATTTCCAATGATGAGGATCCTGATTTCCAAGAGGAGGGAAGTGGGGATTACGGCCTGGAAGGCGAGAGTCGTTTCCGAGGTCAGTCCAGGGAAGCTCCCAACCATTGGGACGAGAAGATCAAGGAGATGCAAAATCAGATTGGCAATGTCTTCAATGCCATTAAGGCACAGGTACCAGAATCAATAGACTACCTGGTACAACGAACGGACACACCGTTCAAACCCTCCGTGGCGAACTACCCACTCCCCAAAAAATTCAAAATGCCGACCATGGAGACCTTTGATGGAACCAAGGACCCGCTGGATCACTTGGAAACTTACAAAACTCTAATGCAACTACACAACATCTCTGACGACATCATGTGTAGAGCATTTCCAACCACCCTGAAGGGCTCCGCACGGCAATGGTTCTCCAGCCTGGCCCCGGCCTCCATCTCCACCTTTGCAGAGTTAAGTAAGTCCTTCGTGTCACATTTCATTGGAGGACGCCGCCACCAGAAGCTCGCCACACACCTGCTTAGCATAAAGCAGGATAAGAATGAAAGCCTCAGGAGCTATCTCACTCGTTTTAACGAGGAGGTACTCCAAGTCGAAGAGCCCGACGACAAGGTCTCCATGACAACCTTCTTGGGAGGCCTTCGCTCGTCAAGCTTTCTCTTTTCGGTGATGAAGCGCCCTCCAAAGAGCTTCCCGAAGCTGCTGGCAAAAGCCCAGAAATACATGAATGCTGAGGATATCACCAGGGCTAGACGAGGAGAGTCCTCTAGGCCAGAGGGCAAGGGGAAGGAGCGAGATAGAGACGACAGGAAGGAGAACAGCAACAAGCGAAGCAGGACGGAGAGGATACCCGTCAAAGAGAGGCTTGGTCCAGCTCCCCTAAGAGACAGACAAGCCTTCACCCCTCTCAACGCCTCAGTCGGACACATCTTGTTACAGATCGAAGATGATCCCGCGGTCAAATGGCCAGGGAAGATGAAGTCTCCCCCAAATCGCAGAAATCCTAACAAGTATTGTCGCTTCCATCGTGACCATGGCCATGACACCGACGACTGCTACGAACTCAAGAAGCAGATCGACGACCTCATCCAGCGTGGTCACCTGCGCCAGTATGTCGCAGGATGGGCCCAAGCACCGTCACCACCTCGTCGTCAAGAGAATCAACAGCCCTTCGGAGAAATTCAAACTATCTCCGGGGGATCGGCGAAGTCGCTCTCGGCAATGAAGGCCCACGCCAGAAAGGCTAGGCACACTGAGGACGCACGCCGGAGATGGATGAACTCGCCTCGCCCATACAAGGCGGGTCGCCACCAGAGGAGGACAACCAGGAGGTCGCTTGCACTGCTCCAGATCTCCGGGCCTCCGCGGGAGACCAAGCACTCCTGGGCGCCAATGCCCTGGGCGTCCAAGCACTCCCATCAGCAGCCCTGGGTGCCCATGCCCTCAGTGTGCCTGGCCTTTCTGGCGTGGGCCTTCATTGCCGAGAGCGACGCCGCCGATCCCCCGGAGATAGTTTGAATTTCTCCGAAGGGCTGTTGATTCTCTTGACGACGAGGTGGTGACGGTGCTTGGGCCCATCCTGCGACATACTGGCGCAGGTGACAACGCTGGATGAGGTCGTCGATCTGCTTCTTGAGTTCGTAGCAGTCGTCGGTGTCATGGCCATGGTCACGATGGAAGCGACAATACTTGTTAGGATTTCTGCGATTTGGGGGAGACTTCATCTTCCCTGGCCATTTGACCGCGGGATCATCTTTGATCTGTAACAAGATGTGTCCGACTGAGGCGTTGAGAGGGGTGAAGGCTTGTCTGTCTCTTAGGGGAGCTGGACCAAGCCTCTCTTTGACGGGTATCCTCTCCGTCCTGCTTCGCTTGTTGCTGTTCTCCTTCCTGTCGTCTCTATCTCGCTCCTTCCCCTTGCCCTCTGGCCTAGAGGACTCTCCTCGTCTAGCCCTGGTGATATCCTCAGCATTCATGTATTTCTGGGCTTTTGCCAGCAGCTTCGGGAAGCTCTTTGGAGGGCGCTTCATCACCGAAAAGAGAAAGCTTGACGAGCGAAGGCCTCCCAAGAAGGTTGTCATGGAGACCTTGTCGTCGGGCTCTTCGACTTAGAGTACCTCCTCGTTAAAACAAGTGAGATAGCTCAAGAGGCTTTCATTCTTATCCTGCTTTATGCTAAGCAGGTGTGTGGCGAGCTTCTGGTGGCGGCGTCCTCCAATGAAATGTGACACGAAGGACTTACTTAACTCTGCAAAGGTGGAGATGGAGGCCGGGGCCAGGCTGGAGAACCATTGCCGTGCGGAGCCCTTCAGGGTGGTTGGAAATGCTCTACACATGATGTCGTCAGAGATGTTGTGTAGTTGCATTAGAGTTTTGTAAGTTTCCAAGTGATCCAGCGGGTCCTTGGTTCCATCAAAGGTCTCCATGGTCGGCATTTTGAATTTTTTGGGGAGTGGGTAGTTCGCCACGGAGGGTTTGAACGGTGTGTCCGTTCGTTGTACCAGGTAGTCTATTGATTCTGGTACCTGTGCCTTAATGGCATTGAAGACATTGCCAATCTGATTTTGCATCTCCTTGATCTTCTCGTCCCAATGGTTGGGAGCTTCCCTGGACTGACCTCGGAAACGACTCTCGCCTTCCAGGCCGTAATCCCCACTTCCCTCTTCTTGGAAATCAGGATCCTCATCATTGGAAATAGAGGGAGGAGGTGGAAGTCCACCGCGATTTGACCCTCCTGGGGCTCCACCCGGGGGAGGGGGTACGTCGAGATGAGCGCGGCCTTGAGGGTCGACCAGGAGTCTTCCGTGTGGGACGACAGGCGGAGCTCCACCAGATGTGCCCTGGGCGTGGGCGCCCAAGGGTGCTCCTCGCCCCTGGGTGCCATGGGAATGGGCGCCCAGGTGAGGGTGGTGTCGGTTGACGCCTCGGCCCCGAGCACCGTGTGGACGGGCGCCCGGGTGAGGTGCCCCTCTGCGTGGAGCAACCGGTTGCTCTGAGCGCGGTACTTCCTGTGGTCCTGCACCTAGTGCTCCTCCCTGCCCCGCCAACATGAGCTGCAATATTTGCTGGTTCTGAGTCACCAGCTGCTGCATGATCTCCAGCATCTGTTGAGGAGAGGGAGCGGGAGCATTCGGTGCAGGGTCAGTCGGTGGAGGATTATTCTCGCCCTCCCGCGAGGGATTACCATCTTGTCGCCTTGTTGACCTTGTGGTGATTGGCATAGTTTTGAAAAAAGGGAATATTGTCGTTTCCCACAGACGGCGGGCGCCAAACTGATGATGCCAAAAAGTGTTTCGGGCACCACCGGTCAAGTGATAAGCAATTAATGTAGAAATTAATAAAGTAAGAGAGGGTTTATAGTGGTTCGGTCGGCGTGACCTACGTCCACTTCAAGTGATCACTTACTGCTCTGGGGAAGAGGTTACAAATTAGAAGATTACAATGACGGTGTAAAAGTAGATAAAAGTTGCTTTTTTTCTAGTGTTGATAGGACTCTCTTTTTACAGTCTTCCCTTAACGGACGGGGGCGATTCTCCAGCGACATACGCTCCATTCTGGTGGAGTCTTCCGAACCGTCCTCAACAGACAAGCAGTTAAGCTTTCTTCCACAGGACTTGGCAAAGCTGGTAGATGGAACGACGCGTGCGCGGACTTTGTCATTCGATGGATCTGGACCCGACCCTTGATGGGTGGACATAGACCTGGGCACACCGTGGACTTGGGTCAGCTAGACCTGGGCCCATCATGGACTTGGGTCAGTCAGACCTGACCCGCTATCGTGGGCCGAGCCATTTAGGCCTAACCCGCCATTGCGGATCGAGTTATTTGGGCCTAGCCCATCATTTTATGCAATTAATGTAGAAATTAATGAAGTAAGAGAGGGTTTATAGTGGTTCGGTCGGCGTGACCTACGTCTACTTCAAGTGATCACTTTACTGCTCTGGGGAAGAGGTTACAAATTAGAAGATTACAATGACGGTGTAAAAGTAGATAAAAGTTGCTTTTTTTCTAGTGTTGATAGGACTCTCTTTTTACAGTCTTCCCTTAACGGACGGGGGCGATTCTCCAGCGACATACGCTCCATTCTAGTGGAGTCTTCCGAACCGTCCTCAACAGACAAGCAGGTAAGATTTCTTCCGCAGGACTTGGCAAAGCTGGTAGATGGAACGACGCATGCGCGGACTTTGTCATTCGATGGATCTGGACCCGACCCTTGATGGGTGGACATAGACCTGGACACACCGTGGACTTGGGTCAGCTAGACCTGGGCCCATCATGGACTTGGGTCAGTCAGACCTGACCCGCTATCGTGGGCCGAGCCATTTAGGCCTAACCCGTCTTTGCGGATCGAGTTATTTGGGCCTAGCCCATCATTTGCCCCTCAATGTCTCGCGCCAAAGAAGACTTTGAAAGGGAGACATTTGGAATATCCAGGCTTCTTCATGCCAAGCAATTTGTAGCTTTCCTTGACACGGTCCTTCTCCGCCGTTCGGGGTTTCACAGAAGAGACCTTCCGGCGACTCTTTCCCTTTTTGAATTTCATTTCATAGCAGAGTTCTTCAAGCATAGGACTCTCTCTTTATGGTTCTTTTTCCTTTCTTTTTTTTTTAAAAACCCTAGAGTGAAGAGTATAAATGGGAATTGCCTTTTCCCCTCTTCCCATACAGAAGTTATCTCTTCCTTTTGGCTCTTGCATCTTCTTCTTGTTCAAAGAAAGAGAAGAAAGGAGGGCAGCCATCTGCCATTAAGAAATGAGAGAGAGAGGAGACATGCAAATGACAGGAGGGCAACAGGGAGATGCCGGCGATGGACGAGGTGCAGGCACGAGGGACGGCCGGGCAGCAGACGCTGTCGGCGCAGCGGGCAACGGACTGGCTACGCGGGGCGGCCCAACGGCTAGGCTGACAGCACACGGCCAGACAGCGGGCGCCCCCGCCTGCAGCGAGCGACGAGGCAGCGGCTGCTGCCGTGCGCTAGTCGGGCGAGCAGACCTTGGTTGGACGGGGCGTGGGCGAGCCGACCGTGGCCGGACGGGGCGCCCACGCTGCTGGCTGCGCGACGTCGGCCGCTACTGTGCGTCAGGCGGGCGATGGGAGACCCCGGGCGCCCCCGCTGCTGTGCAGGCTGCTGAGGAGGGACACACCCCAGGGCCGGCAGCGAGGCACTGGGCACCCCAGGCGAGGGCGCCCCAAGCACGGGCGACCAAGCATTGGGCGCCCCAGGCGGGTGAGCCCCGGGCGCGGGCGGCTAGACAGCCTGGGGTGCACTTGCTGCTAGGCGAGCTACTGGGCGCATAGCGCTGGTCGACGCTGGATGGGGCACCCTCTCCGCTGATGATCGTGCAGCCCCTGCTGCTGGCGCTGGGCGTGCAGCCACGGCTGCTGCTGGGCGAGGTGCACCGGACGCCCCTTCCTTGGGCGCCCCCACTGCGGCAGCGAGGAGTCCGGCCCAACCTGCTATTGATGGAGAGGTGAATACTGGCACCACGGAGGTGGGCACGGCACGTCCTCATTGCAAAAAGTATCGAGGAAAGGTGGTCGTCGACGACGATGGGTCCAAGGAGAGTACTCTTTTCAGCTTGCTCACTACTGATAGTGATGTTTTTAGAATTGTGTCTGCCTATCACATTCACCCTACCGTGTAGTGCCGTCGGGCTGAGACGGATGAGCCTGCTTGTGACGATTCGTCGGGCGACATTGTTGTTTACGAGGAGATGCTTGAGGCGGGATTGAGGTTCCCATGCTCTCTTCCATTTGCCATATTCTCCACTACTTTTCATTGACCCCTGGACGGTTAACGCCAAATGGATGGAGAGTCTTGCTGGGTTTCCTTGCCTTGTGGAGGAGAGTGCATGACGAGGACGCTTCACCAGTGGAGTTCCACGCGGCTTATAACTTAGTCGAGTCTCCCGCCCCTAATAGAGGATGGTACTATTTTACCTCCAGGGGCGGCAAGCTGCTTACAGGATTGCGCTCTAACTGCCATAGCTGGAAATCCCGTTTCTTCTTTGCTGGCGGAGAGTGGGCTTCCGAGACAGACCGAGCTTTTGTGCCAACTCGATGGGGAGACGCCAGGAGACTTGGTAAGCCACTCCTTTGCTACTCTTTCCCCTTATTAATATTTTCTATGTGCTCACCCGTTGCCTTTTTGCAGATGCGCCGGTGCTCTCCATGAGTCAGGAATGGAAGCTACAGGCCGTAACAGACCATCCTGAAAAGGACTTGGGTGTTCTTTTACCCAAAGAAAGTGGTGGTGTTAGTGGAGCTAGTGGCCCCTCTCAGGCACCTCCCGCGAAGAAAAGGTATTTGACTTCTGCTTTTCCTTTTTCTCTCTTTTTTTTTTATATGCACGAGTAATATTTTTGGCTTTTGCAGCACGGGATAGAGGGATGATCGGGGCTCTCCATTCAAGTAGGAGTACCCCTCCTTCTGGAGCACGCCCTTCGGATGGGAGTGCCCCTTCTTCCAAGGCGACGAGGGTAGACAGCACCTCAAGGGGGAACTCCCCGCCAATGACTTTTAGGGCCAGCTCTCTTGTGTCCACTTCTTCAACAGGGGCACGGCCGTGTCCCCATCGGGAGGCCTCTCCCACGGTGTCGCCCCAACCAGTGACCTCTTCTACCTCGACTGCTATTCCAGAGTCCTCCTCTCTAGCTGCACCTCCTGCCCCTCATTCGTGTCCCCCACGCTCGGGGGTTCCTGCAGGGGCTGGTTCGATGCTGGGCAACCCGCTGGTGATCCGGGAGAGGCTTGGGAGATTTGTATTTCCTCCCGAGGTTACACGGATCACTTCTTTGGGTACTGAGAGGGTCATAGATACATTCCTGGAGGGTCTGGCTCAGGTAAAGGCTTTTCCTTTTCTCCAGACTTTCAAATTTTTTTTTTTAATGTCTCATTTCCTTTCCTATTGCTCCAAACTTCCACTGTGTCCGTCTGTTTGCTGTCAAAGGCCAGACATAACAGCCAGCTAAAGCGAGAGAATGAGAGTATGCGGAAGGAGCTCTCCATTGCTCAGAAGAAGATTGCAGATCTTGAAGCTGCTAGGGGAGCTTCTGAGGCCGATCTTGGGACGACCCGTGAGAGGGCGTCCCGGTTTGAGACTGAGCTCTTGTCAGCCAGCGAGAGGGCTACCAGGGCAGAAGGTGAGCTCTTGACTGCCCGCGAGAGGGAGTCCAGGTTCGAGACTGCGCTTTCGTTAGCCCGCGAGAAGGCGAGGAGGGCAGAGGCTGAGTTGGTGGAGGCCCGCGAGAGGGCTTTACTCAGGGAGGCTGAGCACGTGCAGGCCCGCGAGAGGGCGACCAAGGCAGAGACTGAGCTGGTGAAGGCCCTCGAGAGGGCTTCGCTCATGGAGGTTGAGCTTGCACAAACCCGCGAGAGGGAGTCGCTCAGAGAGACTGTCGTGGCGACAGAGATGAAGGCGGCGCGTGATAAAGCTTCTCAGGCTGAGAGGGAGCTAGCGGAGGGCGTCGCCTATGCCTTCATTGATGGGTATGAGGAGCTTCGAGGGAAAATTGGTGTTGCTTTCCCTGACCTTGACCTTTCAGTCTTTTTGCTTACCGAGGAGCCTGATGGAGGTCCTGGTGACATAGAGGATGGCGAGGAGGATGATGATGAGGACGACGAGGGGAGCCATGAGAGTGGTTAGGGTGTAGGAGACTTTGCTATGCTTCATTACATGTAGTTTTTTTTTTTTTTTTTAAAAGGCAATTGTGTAGCCTAACATTTGGAATGAATAAAATATAGAACTTTATTTATCCACTGCTCATGATAAAAGAACATTTTACAAAGTGCTAAAAAAATTTGAACTACCCCTTTCCACTGTTTTTTTCCCCTTCATATGTCACTGGTAGTATTTCTTCAGATGTTCTGCATTCCACGGAAGAGGTAGGACTTTCCCTTCCGATAATAGACTTTTCAATTCGTTTTGCTCTGACCTTCAGATAAAGCAACCCCATTCCAGCCCGGCACATCTATAGGCAAACAGGCAGGCGGAGGTCATGGTGAGAACGGTCCTCCGTAACCTGAAGACAAGGCTCGAAAGAGCGAAGGGACTTTGGGTCGACGAGCTTCCGGGGGTATTATGGGCCTATCGAACCACGCCAAGAGCTCCAACTGGGGAAACCCCTTTCTCTCTCGCCTTTGGGACTGAGGCAGTCATCCCTGTTGAGATTGGGGTCCATTCTCTTAGGGTCCAGCACCATGACCCCGGCACCAATGAGGAGGGACTTCGCATCAACCTCGATTTGGTGGATGAAGCAAGGGAGATGGCCAACGTCCGGAATGCAGAATATAAGCGGCACATGGCAAAATACTATAACTCAAGGGTAAAGCCTCGCCCCCTCCAACCCGGAGATCTGGTCCTTAAAAAAGTAATTCTCGCCACTAAGGATTCTCGGGAAGGCAAACTGGGCCCGAATTGGGAAGGTCCTTACCTCATTACGGAGGTGGTAAGGCCAGGCACTTACAAGATTTAGAGTTCGGAAGGGAAAGTCCTACCTCTTCCGTGGAATGCAGAACATCTGAAGAAATACTACCAGTGACATATGAAGGGGAAAAAAACAGTGGAAAGGGGTAGTTCAAATTTTTTTAGCACTTTGTAAAATGTTCTTTTATCATGAGCAGTGGATAAATAAAGTTCTATATTTTATTCATTCCAAATGTTAGGCTACACAATTGCCTTTTAAAAAAAAAAAAAAAAACTACATGTAATGAAGCATAGCAAAGTCTCCTACACCCTAACCACTCTCATGGCTCCCCTCGTCGTCCTCATCATCATCCTCCTCGCCATCCTCTATGTCACCAGGACCTCCATCAGGCTCCTCGGTAAGCAAAAAGACTGAAAGGTCAAGGTCAGGGAAAGCAACACCAATTTTCCCTCGAAGCTCCTCATACCCATCAATGAAGGCATAGGCGACGCCCTCCGCTAGCTCCCTCTCAGCCTGAGAAGCTTTATCACGCGCCGCCTTCATCTCTGTCGCCACGACAGTCTCTCTGAGCGACTCCCTCTCGCGGGTTTGTGCAAGCTCAACCTCCATGAGCGAAGCCCTCTCGAGGGCCTTCACCAGCTCAGTCTCTGCCTTGGTCGCCCTCTCGCGGGCCTGCACGTGCTCAGCCTCCCTGAGTAAAGCCCTCTCGCGGGCCTCCACCAACTCAGCCTCTGCCCTCCTCGCCTTCTCGCGGGCTAACGAAAGCGCAGTCTCGAACCTGGACTCCCTCTCGCGGGCAGTCAAGAGCTCACCTTCTGCCCTGGTAGCCCTCTCGCTGGCTGACAAGAGCTCAGTCTCAAACCGGGACGCCCTCTCACGGGTCGTCCCAAGATCGGCCTCAGAAGCTCCCCTAGCAGCTTCAAGATCTGCAATCTTCTTCTGAGCAATGGAGAGCTCCTTCCGCATACTCTCATTCTCTCGCTTCAGCTGGCTGTTATGTATGGCCTTTGACAGCAAACAGACGGACGCAGTGGAAGCCTGGAGCAATAGGAAAGGAAATGAGACATTAAAAAAAAAAAAAAAAAATTTGAAAGTCTGGAGAAAAGGAAAAGCCTTTACCTGAGCCAGACCCTCCAGGAATGTATCTATGACCCTCTCAGTACCCAAAGAAGTGATCCGTGTAACCTCGGGAGGAAATACAAATCTCCCAAGCCTCTCCCGGATCACCAGCGGGTTGCCCAGCATCGGACCAGCCCCTGCAGGAACCCCCGAGCGTGGGGGACACGAATGAGGGGCAGGAGGCGCAGCTAGAGAGGAGGACTCTGGAATAGCAGTCGAGGTAGAAGAGGTCACTGGTTGGGGCGACACCGTGGGAGAGGCCGCCCGATGGGGACACGGTCGTGCCCCTGCTGAAGAAGTGGACACAAGAGAGCTAGCCCTGAAAGTCACTGGCGGGGAGTTCCCCCTTGAGGTGCTGTCTACCCTCGTCGCCTTGAAAGGAGGGGCAATCCCATCCGAAGGGCGAGCTCCAGAAGGAAGGGTACTCCTACTTGAAAGGAGAGTCCCGATCATCCCTCTATCCCGTGCTGCAAAAGCCAAAAATATTACTCGTGCATATAAAAAAAAAAAGAGAAAAAGGAAAAGCAGAAGTCAAATACCTTTTCTCTTCGCGGGAGGTGCCTGAGAGGGGCCACTAGCTCCACTAACACCACCACTTTCTTTGGGTAAAAGAACACCCAAGTCCTTTTCAGGATGGTCTCTTACGACCTGTAGCTTCCATTCCTGACTCATGGAGAGTACCGGCGCGTCTGCAAAAAGGCAACGGGTGAGCACATAGAAAATATTAATAAGGGGAAAAAGTAGCAAAGGAGTGGCTTACCAAGTCTCCTGGCGTCTCCCCATCGAGTTGGCACTAAAGCTCGGTCTGTCTCGGAAGCCCACTCTACGCCAGCAAATAAAAAACGGGATTTCCAGCTATGGCAGTTAGAGCGCAATCCTGTAAGCAGCTTGCCGCCCCTGGAGGTAAAATAGTACCATCCTCTGTTAGGGGCGGGAGACTCGACTAAGTCATAAGCCGCGTGGAACTCCATTGGTGAAGCGTCCTCGTCATGCACTCTCCTCCACAAGGCAAGGAAACCCAGCAAGACTCTCCATCCATTTGGCGCTAACCGCCCAGGGGTCAATGAAAAGTAGTGGAGAATATGGCAAATGGAAGAGAGCATGGGAAACCTCAATCTCGCCTCAAGCATCTCCTCGTAAACAACAATGTCGCCCGACGAATCGTCACAAGCAGGCTCATCCGTCTCAGCCCGACGGCACAACACGGTAGGGGGAATGTGATAGGCAGACACAATTCTAAAAACATCACTATCAGTAGTGAGCAAGCTGAAAAGAGTACTCACCTTGGACCCGTCGTCATTGACGACCACCTTTCCTCGATACTTTTTACGACGAGGACGTGCCGTGCCCACCTCCGTGGCGCCAGTATTCACCTCTCCATCAATAGCAGGTTGGGCCGGACTCCTCGCTGCCGCAGTGGGGGCGCCCAAGGAAGGGGCGTCCGGTCCACCTCGCCCAGCAGCAACCGTGGCTGCACGCCCAGCACCACCAGCAGGGGCTGCACGATCATCAGCGGAGAGGGCGCCCCGTCCTGCGTCGACCAGCGCTATGCGCCCAGCAGCAAGTGCACCCCAGGCTATCTCGCCGCCCGTGCCCGGGGCGCCCGCTGCCTGGTCGCCCTCGCCTGGGGCGCCCGGTGCCTCGCCGCCCGCGCCTGGGGCGTGTCCCTCCTCAGCAGCCTGCGCAGCAACGGGGGCGCCCAGGCTCCCTCGCCCGCCTGACGCACAGCAACGGCCAACGTCGCGCAACCAGTAACAGGGGCGCCCACGCCCCGTCCAACCAAGGTCTGATCGCCCGCCTGGCGCACGGCAGCAGCCGCTGCAGGGGCACCCCAGGTCTAGCAGTGTGCTGTCAGCCCAGCCGTTGGGCCGCCCCGCGCAGCCATTCCGTCGCCCGCTGCGCCGGCAGCGTCTACTGCCCGGCCGTCCCTCGTGCCTGCACCTCGTCCATCGCCGGCATCTCCCTGTAGCTCTCTTGTCATTTGCATGTCTCCTCTCTCTCTCTTTTCTTAATGGCAGATGGCTGCCCTCCTTTCTTCTCTTTCTTTGAACAAGAAGAAGATGCAAGAGCCAAAAGGAAGAGATAACTTCTGTATGGGAAGAGGGGAAAAAGCAATTCCCATTTATACTCTTCACTCTAGGGTTTTAAAAAAAAAAAAAAAAAACATAAAGAGAGAGTCCTATGCTTGAAGAACTCTGCTATGAAATGAAATTCAAAAAGGGAAAGAGTCGCCGGAAGCTCTCTTCTGTGAAACCCCGAACGGCGGAGACGGACCGTGTCAAGGAAAGCTACAAATTGCTTGGCATGAAGAAGCCTGGATATTCCAAATGTCTCCCTTTCAAAGTCTTCTTTGGCGCGAGACATTGAGGGGCAAATGATGGGCTAGGCCCAAATAACTCGATCCGCAATGACGGGTTAGGCCTAAATGGCTCGGCCCACGATAGCGGGTTAGGTCTGACTGACCCAAGTCTATGATGGGCCCAGGTCTAGCTGACCCAAGTCCACGGTGAGCCCAGGTCTATGTCCACCCATCAAGAGTCGGGTCCAAATCTATCGAATGACAAAGTCAGCGCACGCGTCGTTCCATCTACCAGCTTTGCCAAGTCCTGCGGAAGAAATCTTACCTGCTTGTCTGTTGAGGACGGTTCGGAAGACTCCACCAGAATGGAGCGTATGTCGCTGGAGAATCGCCCCCGTCCGTTAAGGGAAGACTATAAAAAGAGAGTCCTATCAACACTAGAAAAAAGCAACTTTTATCTACTTTTACACCGTCATTGTAATCTTCTAATTTGTAACCTCTTCCCCAGAGCAATAAAGTGATCACTTGAAGTGGATGTAGGTCACGCCGACCGAACCACTATAAACCCTCTCTTACTTCATTAATTTCTACATTAATTGCATATCACTTGACCGGTGGTGCCCGAAACACTTTTTGGCATCATCAAACATGGTAATGTGTTTCACGAGTGTAACATTTGCATATTTGATATTTGCAAATGTAATATCCACAAATGTAAAACCCATTCTCCTATCTCATGTGGAAAAGGCAAATGACCCCAAAGGTTCAATAAGATTAATGTTTACCAGAACGTTGAAAACGATCAAGACAAAGGGGTTTAAAAGATTCTATATTTCAATTTTGAAAGTCAGATTTAGGTGATAGAATAGAAAACAACCACAGAACCAAACCAATCAAGATTTACTCTTCATGATGCTTCATGTTTGTCTCTTCAACAAAAAGTAACAACAGAATGGTGACGGTCTTTTATTAAATTGGGAAAAATACAATAGCAAATCTAAGCATCTCAAGAATCAAAGAAGTCTCCAGGCTATCTAAGAAAGGCAGGGAAAAAACTGCAACGCAAACCTTTAGTCCTTTACAATGACAACTGGAAAAACCTATATGCCTAATTCACTGGAAAAACCTATATGCCTAATTCAGATATTCGTAGAAATATAAGAGAGGTAGGAAGAAATATGACCAGAAGAAAAGGAAAGCCAGGAATGAATACATCAAGTGCATCCCATCTGACTTCCTAGGACATATTTGTGTAACAATGAGGATGAAATGATGTTGCCAAAAACACTCCAATATGTTGATTTACACCATGACTGCATATCAGAAATGAGAAGATGACCTTGTGACATGTTCCCCCATTTTTTGTGAATGGTTCATGCTTCCTAGATAGATTACAGACTTGCATTTGCAGATTTTTTTCAGCAAATCACATATCCAAACAAACCAATAGAGTTCAATTTCCAAGAAAATTATATGCTCTCTAGAAAAGCAGCAAACAATCTATTTACCTAACGAGCAAGAACAGTTCATAAAATATGAATAAAATATAATAACCCAAACTGAAGCATCTAGTGAGGGAGTCAGCCTATCACGATGCTGAAACTTAAAGCTAACAAGCCAATTATACTGAACTAGAGCTACAATGGTCACAGCATTAGGGGCTTCAACGGATGTCTGTCAGATCACTCACAGTTTTGAATACTCTGATGAGAGAATGCAAGGCTACCTGTCTGGCAGTAAATTACAGAAGGGGGGGATACTGTTCTCTTAATTTTAACCCCAAGTCAACATCATCAATGGTGCTGATAATGATATATGAGGGAAGAAATGTAATATCCCACAAATTGGGTTCTTTCCATCCCAAACAAACTGAATGGACAAACCATCTCCTCCGTCCATATAAGAACAGCTTATTATCAGGGTACATCCAAACTCACGTTAAGGGATGTTTGTCATTCCCCTATGGTTTGCATAGGAAAATGCCATTCAATCCAAGGTGTGAAGAGCCAAGGGACAGTCATAAATGCATGGAAGTAACCATCAATTTTCTCACCTTCAATGGTAAATAGTTTCTCATCTTCTCCTAAAGTGAAGTAAAATCCACCACATATAGGAAATTGATTGTTTTCACTATTTTTTCCCCTTATTAGATAAGCTCTCTCACCAGCTAGCTTTTCTATTTTGAAAGTAAAGGCCAGACTTTAAACCCTGGTCCCTCCATAACAGAGTTCAAGCCTAACCACAAAACGATTATTCTTACTGTTTTTAATACTGCTTTGCTCATCATCTTCCACCTTTCAACCCTCTCCAACCTTTCTACCTTACTTTATAATTGATATGAAAATGCCAAAATATAACATGAACATGGACAAATTACCTAGTCTGACTCAGATAAGACTCGGCAGTGTCTGCAGAAGCACTGGGTCTCGGCTTCACACCATCTTCTCTGTCCAATTGACGTAAAGAACCCGCAACCTTCAAAACTACTTCATTCAAATCTTCTTCTTCAACACTAAGCACACCATCGTCACTGTCATCATCCACATCTTCCATGACCCTAATAGCTTCTCTTCCCCCTCTTTTGGCCTGAGGAGAAAACCCATCAAAGAAACCCGCTTCCTTATCCTTGGAATCCCTATGCAAACCCCTGGGATTCCCAACTCTCCTCCTCTTTAAGGACTCTGAAGAAACCCCATTTCTACTCCTACCCATGTCTCGAACCCCACCTTCATCTTTGTCTTCATCCTCGTCCTCGACCAGGCTCTTCCTCTGCCCTACTCTCCCGCCGAAGCTCCCGGGGCGGGATTCTCCGCCACGAGAGAGGGCAGATGTGCGCATGGCTACTCCGCGGCTTGAGGACCTGCAGATCATGCAGGAGTAGTCTTTCAGCGGTCTCGCGGAGAGGACTCTGTATTTGAGCTTGAAGGGGAAGGCACTGGTGAGGATGGAAAGGGCGCGAGGAGGAGGAGGATGGGTTGTGACACGGAGCTTCATGGAGGTTGAGAAGGGATGAAGAAGAGCCGTCATCCCCGGTATCAGAAGAATCTAAACCCTAACCCTAGTTGTTTTGGGACTGGAAATGGGAGAAAAATGAGAGAGAGAGAGAGAGAGAGAGAGAGAGAGAGAGAGAATCAGAAGAATGGGAGATGACTAAACCCCACCCCCCAAAAATCTAGCTGTTTGGGTGGGGGTGTGGAAATGGAAGAGGAGAAGGGACAGGGGGTTTTGGAGGGCTGAGAAATAAGAAGAGGGTTTTAGAGATTTTATTACTAGGGTTTAAGGAGTATACGTTATAGAGGATAAGGTTTTGGCGGGGTTGATGAGGGTAGAGAGTGGAAGAGGGAGGACAGCAGGCCGGGTATCGTACCAGTAGGGCTAATGGACCAGCCCAGCTCAACCCTGTCCCGCCTCTACTCCTGAGTTGTGACTTGTGATAGGTTTATAATTTGCAATGCCAGATCCGCTGCCCCATAAAAGAAAAAAAAAATATCTTTAGCATTTTTCTTAGAATTCATGTTATGAGAATTTGAAGTTTTCTTCGTCTGGCAATTAAATCAATGGGGAAGAAATTTTGCATTTCATGAAGACATCGAAAACCCACATTTGGTAATTGTAAGTACCCGAGGATTTGGACTAATGGGAAATCTTCATTTTGTGGATTTTAAACTTTGACCTCTCCTCATAGGAAAATCCTCACTTTAATTTTTCTCTAAATATATTCATCGATACATACTAATATCATTGTGAAGTCCTTATCTATACAAAACTTTAGCAAAGAATTCTGAGAATTCCTTTATGACTTTCAATAATTTCCCTCTAGTGGAACCTAATCGGCGCGCTGAGTCGTTCCTCCTTGGATTAGAATTCGCGATGGGTTGACCGATACCATATTAAGTTTATTTAGCGAACCATTTCTATTAAAACTTCGAGGTATCAGTAAACGCCGCTTAAATACTTTTCAAGGCATGGAAAACCCACATTTGGTAATTGTAAATGCCCAAGGATTTGGACTAATGGGAATCCCTATTTTGAGGATTTTCAAGTCCGACCTCCCCTCATAGGATTTGGAAATCATCACTTCTTTTTTTTTTTGCGTTTTTGTGCTCCAAAATTAATTTTTCTCTGACATATTCATCACTAATATTATTGTGAAGTCCTTAGCTATACAAATCTTCAATGAGGAATCCATATTCAGGTGGCAGGGTCATGACATGTGGCTTTGATACCATATTAATAACCAGTAATAACACAAAATGCTCGAGTTGTTAGTGAACGGTATAGCAATTTATATCAACAGGAACAACCATCATTTCAATGTCAACCAACTGTACTATGCATGATAGGAATTTATGTTCAACTAAAAAGATTATACATAACTAAAGTCGAGGATGCCCAAAATTTGAAGGTGCCCTAACTCAACCCAATCCTTGAAATCTATTAAGCCGGCATAAATACTTTTCTATATTCCCCCTCGAGTGTCGAGTGGAGCTGTCTCCACAATTCTTTCCCTCGGGTGGAACCCAATCGGTACACTTATAAGTCGTTCCTCCTTGAATTTGAACTCGCAACAGGTTGACTATGATATCATATTAAGTTTCTTTAGCTAATCATTCCTAACAAAACCTCGTGGTATTAGTAAACGCATCATAAATACTTTTCACTACTCCCCCTTGGACAGACACCTCTCTTCAACAAAATCCACTACATCACTCATTTAACATGACCCGTTGAAACCGCTATCAGAAGTGTAAACAACCCGAGCCTGACCCAACTTGAGCTAGGCTTTGGATTGGCGCTCCTCAATTTACTAAGCTCGAGCTTGAGGGAATTGAGTTCAGCTTGTCTTTTTAATGTGTTTTATGTACATTGAGAGTTGAGATTGGGTTTGGGTTTACATTTACATTTTCTTGTGTTAAGACATAATATGAGAGATTGAGCACAAGCCGGCAAGTTGAACATAGGCTTAATCTCTAGTTGATTGATCCAAGCTTGAGCTAAATCAAGCTTCAACTCTAATCGATCTTTAGGAGCCAACCTCGAGTTTGGCTTGTGGACCCGTGGTTAGTTAAGTGAGATCCAAATTAGATAACAAACAAGCTTACTTAGAGTTTGGGCTACACTCAACTTTTCTTTAATATATATATGTGGAAATTCTAAAAAACGCCCCACTTTAAAAATGCTCCCCTTTTTTGTCATGGGCCTCATGTTGAGTCAATCTAGTCTCCCCCCACCCCCACCCCCAACCGCCCCCCCCCCCCCCGATTGTCATGGGCCCCCCATGACCCCCGCCCCCCCAAATGAATAGTCATAAGTCCAAGCTTGACACTCATCCAACTATTTCTTACCATTTGATTGAAATCAAAATAAAATGACGCCTCTAAACCATTAAATTTTAGGGCCATAGATCAAAACGTTAGGGTGATCTTATGTTCTCAAGATTTTTCATATAGGTCGGCCTCATATGAATCTTTCATTTCAATGAACTTCCATTACCATCATACATCCTAGTGGACCCAACTAGGAGGGGCATTTTCTCCTTAAAAATACCCAGACGTTGTGTAGTGCGCCCCATATAAATATAAATATATATAGAGAGAGAACCACACACTTTTTCTATGTATATCAATGAGTAATGCCTTGGTTTGAGCACAAGTGTCACACGTTCATAGCTCATGGCTTATATCCAAGGTGATAGAACACTTATTATCATTAGAAGGCCGTAACAAGGGGTTGCCCAGTTGGTTGGTAACTCGCATGTCATCCCGTTGCCCAACTTTTGATCCCTAGATATGGCACACTTCCCACATGGTGGACTTCTATTTCCACACGTGTGGCCCATCCTTCCCAAGGCGTTGGCTTTTTCTTCACCCTTACGTGGGCTCTCTTAGTCCCAACCTAGACTCTCTTAGTCCCAATGTTGGGGTACCAAAACAGAACAAGAATAATTAAAAAAGTATTATTGAAGACTTCTTAGTGTCACATGGCATCACAATCGTCCTGAAGGATCCTGAAGATTTGGAAGACTCTGACCGGTTGATTAATCGGTCACCAAGCACACATCCTGAAAGGAGATTTAGTAATTTAAAAAAGCATTACAAGTTGAAACGGATAAGTGAGGTAATAAAAACAAAATAGAGAAAGTATAAAGGTAAGATAAAAAGGAGAAAGCACAAAATGAAGAAGAGAAAAGTAGAGAAGCCACTAGCTTTAACCATATGATCGGCAAAACCTTTTAAACATTTATTATTATCCTGATGAGTTTAATAAATTAATCCTTTTCAAGTACGTATTTCTTCTCTTAGCCTTTGGTATTCAAATAAACTTCATTGAGTATAGAGATATGGACAAACTAAAACATCGGTTATGTTGGCGGGGATATATGCCAAATGCGTGTCAAGTGGCGATATCGTCATAAGTTTAATTGTTTTCAAAAAAATTGTCGCTATCATCATCATCATCATCATCAAAACCTTGTCCCAACTATGTTTAAAAGGTTGCGGGTTCTCCTCATCATCCAATTCTACATTTTCTCTGTCCAATTGACGTAACGAACCCGCAACCTTCAGAATTACTTCATCCAAATCTTCTTCTTCAACACTAAGCACACCATCCTCACTGTCATCATCCACATCTTGCATGACATGAATAGATTCTCTTCCCCCTATTTTCGCTTGAAGAGAAAACCCATCAAAGAAATCCACTTCTTTATTCTCAAAATCCCTATCCAAACCCCTAGGAGTCCCAACTCTCATCCTCTTTAAAGACTCTGAAGAAAGCCCATTTCTTCTCCTACCCATATCTGTAACCCCCACATCATCCAATTCATCTTTGTTATTGTCCTCGTCCTCAACCAGGCTCTTCCCCTGCCCTACTCTCCCGCCAAAACTCCTAGGGCGGAATTCTCCACAGCGAGAAAGGGCAGGTGCTTGCATGGCTACTCCGCTACTTGAGGACCCGCAGATTGTGCAGGAGTAGTCTTTCAGCGGTCTCATGGAGAGGACTCAATATTTGAGCTTAAAGGGGAAGGCACTGGTGAGGATGGAAAGGGCGTGAGGAGGAGGATGGGTTGTGACACGGAGCTTCATAGAGGAAATTGAATTGGAGGTTGAGAAGGGATGAAGAAGAGCCGTCATGCCCAGTATCAGAAGAATCAGATAAACCCTAACTCTAGTTGTTTTGGGACTGGAAATGGGAGAAGAATGAGAGAGAGAATCAAAAGAATGGGAGATATATAAAACCCAACTCCCAAAAATCTAATTGTTTTAGGTGGCGGTGTGGAAATGGAAGAGAGATGAGAGATGAGAGAGAGAGAAGGGAAATGAAGAGGAGAAGGGAGAGGGTTTTGGAGGGCTGAGAAATGAGAAGAGGGTTTTAGAAATTTTATTACTAGGGTTTAAAAGGAGTATGTTGGGGAGGATAAGGTTTTGGCCGGGTTAATGAGGTTAGGGACTAGGGAGTTAAAGAGGGAGGGCAGCAGGCCTTTTTTGGTTCGAGTATGGCTAATGAACCAGCCCAACTCAACCCTGTCCACCTTTACTCTCGATTTTTTTATAGGTTTATAATTTGCAATGCCAAATCTGCTACCCCACAGGCCATAGAGAGGGAGAAAACACAACTTTTTCATGTGTATATCAATGAGTCATGCCTTGGTTTGAGCACAAGTGTTACACTTTCATCACTCATGGCTCATATCCAAGGTGATATAATACTTATTAACATTTGAAGGCCACAACAAGGGGTTGCCTAGTTGGTTGGTAACCTTGAATGTCATCCAACTGCCCAACTTTTGATCCCTTGGCATGCCACACTTCCCACATGGGTTAGCTTCTGTTTCCACATGTGTGGACCATCCTTCCCAAGGTGTGGGCTTCCTCTTCGCCCTTATGTGAGCTTTCTTAGTCCCAGCTTAGACTGTCTTAGTCCTAGCCCTCTAGGTTGAGGTACTAAAACAGAAAAAGAATAATTGAAAAAAAAAACATTCTTGAAAAGGTCACATGGCATCACAACGTCCTCAAGTATCCCGAAGATTCCGAAAGACTTTGGCCCGTGTAATTTGGAGTTTTGTAAAAATATCTAGGAGATTCTTATTGTTAGGGATTTGATGTATTGCAATTTGATGGATGCATTATCATTCTAGCATCATTTGAATTTACACACATGCATTGATTTAGAAAAACTTGAAATCTTGATTTATACATGCATTGTTTTTAAGACTTGTAAAAATGTTGATTTATGCATGTTTTTATTTTAAATTTGGATGCAATAAATTTTGAAAAGAAGTTTTATCAAATCAAGCTAGCCTATGTTTTAAAATTTTCAAATCTTTTTAGACTTTTTATGTTTCATGATTTTAAATCTCTTACTTTGATTTAAATCATAATTCCAAGCTTGATTCAGTGGCCCAAAAATTCCCCTCAAAAAAATACTTTGGAAATATGCATTTTTGGGGAATTTGGTCCCTGGGCCCGAGTCTACCCGCAGTGTGCTCGGTCGACCGAGCCCATGGACCCGGTCGACCGAGCACACATGCGGTCGACCAGCAAAGAGCCGTTGGTGCTCTTTTCAAACGGTCAGATTTTTTACCTTTGAGCACCTGGTGGACCGGGCAAGGTACCAGGTCGACCGAGGACTAGCCGTTGGGCAGTTTTTAGTATAAATAGAAGCTTATTCCTAAAGAAATTTTGAGGAGCAAAGAGACCCTCCTTGAGATGCTTTGAAGCCAATCAAAGGGGAATGAGCTAAGGGATGAAAGGGATCATTTGGAAAGCTAAAGTTTGGTTCCATTGAGTTAAATCACCAAGTAAGCTTTACTTTTCTTAATCATATGTTTTCATGCTTTGCTTTAATTATTGGTAAATTTTTTCTAGCATGATAAACTATGATTTGTTGTGTCCTTAACATGGTTATGTTTTTGAATTGATTTATTATTTTGGATGGATCACCTTGATTCAATCCAAGTAGTACTTAAATTGGTATATCTAAGTAAATCATGTTAATGAAAACATCTTTTAAATTTTATGTAACATGATTCCTATACTTGGTTGAATCTTTGGTTGTTGTTTTTCATCATAAGAAAATCATTTTCAAATCTATCTTATGTTTTGAATTCAACAACTTCACAAATCATATGTACTTTTATTTTAAAGTTTCACAGCTTGTTTTGCATTGATAGGTATATCATTTTCAAGTTGAATTTATAATTACATATGATTTGTCCCTTAACTTCAATCAAATCCATTTTTCTGTTTTATGCTTATAGCATACACATATTAAGCTACATTGTTAATTTGATTGAAATCGCTATGCATCACATGTTTTGTTCTTAGAATTTCACAACTTGTTTAGAATACATAGATATATCTTTTACAAGTTATTTTTAACATGTAATTAGCATTCTTTCCTCAATCATAAATGTTTTTATGAGCTAAAACTTTCAAAAGCCTTTGGCATACATTTATGAGCTTTCATTTTCAAATTGATTGAGGACATCATACATACACATTGCGCATTCATCTTTGCATTCATAGTGTGTGTGTGAATTAGATTTTCACTTTCATATCCGTCTAATTAAGAGGCATTGTAATGAGCTATAAATTGTATATCCATCAAGTGTATTCTACACACTACTTAGAGAGATAACCAACCTTTGGTTGAAGAGGTTATTGCTTAGCCTAAGAAAAGCATAGTGTAGAGGTTATTGCTTAGCCTTGAAAAGCATAATGTAAAGGTTATTGCTTAGCCTATTGAAAAGCATAAATAATGGAAATCCGGTGGGGTGTTGGATCACAAGTCGGTAGTGGATGTAGGCATTGAGGCCGAACCACTATAAATCCTTGTGTGATGGTGCATGCTTTGTGGTGATTGTTTTTATTAGTTTCCGCATTTAGTTTGATTATCATCACTAGTGGCTAATTTAATTTAAGGAAGTTAAAATTGGTCATAATTGGTCACTATTTTGAAACTCACCCTATTCACCCCCCCTCTAGGGTTCGGATCCCGGACTTTCACTTATAAAATATGAAAATACGTAGAGAATTATGGAGTACTCTAGAAGAGAAAGGGTAAGTCTAGGAGTCTATGAGTGGGGGAGATCTTTTTAGAAAATTCTATAACGAAATCTAGAAGTTTCTCATCCAAAGGATAAGTGACAAGTAAATAAATCTTGGTCATTGCTTGTATAAATAGGGTCCCATTCACTTGTAACAATAAGGTTGATAATCCCGAAAAAAGCAACAACATTGATAAAATTATAAAAACTCATCTCTTTTTTCTACTTTTTTTTTCTCAGAATCTTTAGTGTGATTCTTATTCCAATGGATAAACAACATTGGGTAAGGCTCACAAGTCATGGAGTTCCATGCGGGCTAGAATCAAGAGCTCATTAGTCATCACAATTGACTTACGCTTGAACACAGGCAATTTGATTACAAAACAAAAGAGGAGTTGTGTACGACGTATAATCAAGAGTTTCCATGACAAAGGACTTATGCTCAAATTTATGTATATCAAACATGGGTGGTTTGAGTGCAAAATCGACTTTCACGGTTTAATTATCATAAGCATACTCCATTTAGACCCCTTTATCCATTCTTCTCTTTTAAGTAACAAAAAAAAAAAAAAAACAAAGCTAATGTCACAATCCATCATTTATAGATTCCAACGAATTAGCATTATGTATTATCTAAAATCCTAGAAAGAGAAATCCCCTTTCTTCAAAATGATATTTACTAATGCAATATCTATTTGAAACATTTAACAAACATGAGTATCGAAAACCCGAGAGATCAAATTTCTTTTAAAATTTGATTTTGTCTTATTTGATAATAATATTACAAGTTTTTTTAGAAGATGATAAAAGATTAATGGCAGGACCACTCTTTTATGTTCACATGGCGGAATCATCGCATCAATGTTTGGTTGAAGTGTCGAGTTAGTTCATTGCAATGCTAAGCATTATTCGTTAGTGTCTGGGTCTCAGACGGTTGATTAATCGGTCACCAAGCACCCATCCTGAAAAGAGATTTATTAATTAAAAAAAGCATTACAAGTTGAAACAAATAAGTGAGACAATAAAAAAAAAACCAGAGAAAGTATATATGTAAGGTAAAGAAAGAAAAAATACAAAATGAAGAAGAGAAAAGTAGAGAAAAGCCACTAGCTTCAACCATATGATCGACCAAACCTTTTAAAGACTTATTATCATGATGGATTTGATGCATTAATCCCTGTCAAACACGTGATCTTTCTCTTATAGTCTTTGATATTCAAAGAAACTTCATTGAAAACAGAGATATAGAACAACTAAAACAATTGGACTGGATGTATGCAAAAATGTGTGTCGAGTGGCAATAACATTATGTAACGAGGGTAATTTCGTCTTAAAAAATTATTATTGTCATCATCATCAAAGCCTTATCCCATCTATGTTGGTCGGCTACACAAATTCTGTTTCTCCATTTTTATATGTTTTGATCCAAATTCACAGATAATCTACAGTTCTTCATATCTATTTTTACTACCTCCATCCACGCCCTCTTTGGCATGTCCCTTCTTCTTGGTGGGGCCATCAACATTCATCCTCAGACTTTTTCTTACCGACACCGTCCCAAGCCCCGGTAAAGGAGGTGGGTTGCGTTAGGCATGTTGACAGCTAGCGTAAAATCTTGTCACAATCTAAACGTGAGTTCAAAAAATTATATTGCACCTTAATTTGTCAATTCTGTATTTTTCATAACCAATTCAAAAAAAAAAAAAAAAAAAGAGAAAAGAAGATGAGAATCCAAATTCAAATTGAACAAACGCATTTAAACCTTAATTTCAAAGCCTCCAATCATCAACTAAAGAAATGATATGATTGGAGGTCTTGAAAAGAAAGCCAGGTCTTGAAAAGAAAAATAGAGTCCCAATGGAAGAGATGGGAAATAGATGTCGTTTACAAAGATCCAGATTCTAGCTTCTCGATGAAAATAATCCGCATCGCCCTAGTTTCAAAACCCTAAATAATCAATTAATAAAAGAATTTCAAGTAGATATGTGAAATGGGTGCATGTTTTTTTATTGGTCCACTTCCAAAAATCTCCAGGTTTGCCTTTCTAGATTTCCTCCATCCTTTCTATATCCTATATTTCCTTTCATCTAACCACATGCTTCCTAATTTTTATATGAATATTGAATCACCTAAGGGCTTTCCTATCCTTTGAATTTGATTATGAAATCCTTTTTTCTTTAATTAATTTCTTTTTTTCGAATCAGGGATATGAACCTATCTTCTTTGCCTTTTAACATCAGCGATCGGTTTATAACTTACTTCTCTCGATCTATCTATTATATATATTTTATATTATAATTATATTTATATTTCAATATTTATTATTTTTCTTTCTTTTTTATTTTTAGTTTTTTTAGAAGAAATCAATCTAAAGGCGGGCCCAACACTTTCACCAAGATCCAATAGACCAACAAACTATTTTAAGTGGTTTTGATTCATTTTTCTTTTTCTTCTTTAAAAACTACATACCCATGTAGTTTGATGATAGATATTTATAGTATAATATCATTTATTTATTTTCTAAATTTTAAAAACCAAGTGATTTTTCTTCTTTTTTAAGGCTTTATGTATCATTATTTCCATGAAAAATGTTTCAGTTTTTGCAAGGAAAAATTACTAAAATCAACTATTGTCGATGATGTTGTAGTTAACCTTTTGCTATGGGGTTTGTGGAAACGCTCTTCCATGAATGTTGCATTAATGTGCCCTTTGTAGGGCTGGGTTCTAGCCCACTTTGGGTAGGATTTGGACCTTAGTTTGTGTATTCAGGTTGGGCAAGGATTTCGATTTTAGATTCATTTAATATTTGCATGGGGCTTGGATTCAGTGATAGAAAGCCTAAAGCCGGCCTTGTCCAATCCAATAGATCTTGCCCTCACTAGTGACCATGCATGAAAGCTGATGGATTACCTTGTGAAAGTAGAACCCTATAAATCTAATTTTCTTTTTTGGAATTGAGAGAGAGATGATTCCGACTTCCAAATGAGTAGACGGTATGAAATTTTTTTAAGGTTGGAAAACTCCGAACCATTTGATAGGTTATGCATGCAGTTATAGGCAAGGGTGTTCATGGACCGGACCAAATGGGTTGGACTTGGATTGATCGGTAGAGAATCGAAGCTCGGCTTGACTGTAAAAATAAATGCGGGAAAAGAGATAGAGGCTAACTTGAACACATGCCATCTCATTGAGGCATAAGTACCCAAGTCAGTTGAGATACAATAAGTCTATATGGACTGACTACATAACCCAATTTGTGGACTGATCCCATGTGGAAGTCCACGTGGCGTTGCGGTGGACCAAGTGAATGAAAAATTTTCAAAGCCTGCCAGAATGAAAAAGAGAGAGAAGAAATCGTGCCCCAAGGCAGAAACGCCCTAAAACCCAAACGCTCCTCGCCTCTCTGGATCTCATCTCTCTTGCTCAACGAAATCGCGCATCTCTCTTTTTCTCTGCAATAGCGCGCAGCACCGCTCGCTCAACAGCGCGCCTCCACGCAGCAATAATGCTCGCTCGACAGCGCGCCTCCACGCAGCAGCACCTCTCTCTCTCTTACCATCGCAGCGACTCCCTCCCTCCCTTATAACAACGCATAGACTGGGTCAGATTGTATCTTCTTTGTTGTTTCTGGTGAGGTGCGAGCGGGAAAGTAATAGAGAAGGGGAAAAGAGGAGGAGAAAGGAAGGGAGAGGAGCAACGTGCCAGTCCTTCGATGCCCAGGTATGTTGTTCAGTGAATGAAATTCATACCATTTCAACATCATTTCATTTCCCCATTTCAGCAAGACAAAACCCATACCAGATAGCAAACAAGAGCCTCAACGCCATCTCCGATCTACAAACCTTGACGTCATCCCCTTTCTCTCTCCCGACTGCGATCTGTCTCACGCATCTCTCTCCGCCCGACCGAACAACAGGTGACTCTCTCTTTCCCTCTCGTTCTCTCTCCCTCTCTCTTTCTCATTCAATTGTTTTTTTTCCCTTCCCCACATACCCTAAACTCAAATATCTACTCACAGATTGGGGTTTATTTGATTTGGGATTTTAGGGTTAGTGATGGAGATTTGAGTATTCCCTCCCTCCCTCCCTCTTTCATGGGGTTTGATGGGTTCGAGGGTCTAGTTGGTGGGGCTGTGATGTGGTGGTGTTGTCTATTTACGTACCTACAAAAGGCATACCTCTCTTTGTAAATAGTTATTCTCTGTCTTCCTCAAGCGCCATCATATCTAGGGTTTCATTGGCATTTCCACCTTTCTTTTCCCTCTCAAATATTCCAAAAACCTGATTTTGCTTCTCTCAAATGCTATATCTTCAAATTGATATCCCCAAATCAAAATATTCAAATCGCTTCTAGAATTTGGAATCCTTGTCCTCATGATCGTGGGGGGAATGAGTTTGGGTGCAGGTGAGAACACATTCAATTGAAAAGTTTTCAATCTATGAGTTCAAGATGACAACATCCTCCATTGGTGTTTGTATGAACAACAATTATCTAAGAAGAAAAAGGAAATGGCCTAAGATCCCGTACAAAGGCAGATGGCAACAAACCTTTAATTAGCAAAGGTCTGAATTTTAGGATTAGGGCTTTCAAATTAGGGGTTTTACGGTTTTATGGTGATGGAATTGGAATAGGGGATTTTTGGGTTTAGTGATTGCAAATATTAAATCTTTGATGTGGGCCTTATGTTATCAAAAATAAATTTATGTTCTTTGATTCTTTTTGTCTTTGAATCGCAGAGGTCTGAAAGATGATGAGCCTTGGAGTACGCTGAGAGAGGAGGATTTAGATGCAAATGGGTGCATGATTAAGATGGAGATTTATTCAAGAGATGGCTGGAAGAGGCTATGGAATAGGAATTAATGGATTTAATAGATGGATTTTTTTTTGTTGTATCGTTTTTTCTCCCTTGGCCATTGCCAAAGTCTAATTTACTGCTATAAATAAAATTGCATTTTCACTGAGATATCCAATTTCTATTGTTTTTAGCTGGTTATTTGTTAGATTTTGATATGATACAAAATCTAAGCGATATGACCCATTTCTATTTAAGGTAGACCAATCATTTTGCAAGATTCATGTTTCCAGTCGGACTGGTGGCATCTTCTTCACTAGGATCTCATTTTTATTTTGGGTGAATCCATGGCATATTCCTCATGCTAGCACATCACTCAAATACTATGGTCATCCATGATCTAAATATCTAATACAACAAATAAAAATTATCTTTCATCCAAGGTATTGAGCTCATGTTTTGTATATAGAACCCAACGTATCTGTCATTACTGAATAATTGAGTTATAAGGTCCTTATACATCATTTACAGGACCACCACCAATATTGATCATCAAACCTTTTTTGTCATTAGATCAACACAAATCAGCACTTAATTTTTTTGGCTTGAAACTTGAAAGACCAATGTTTCAAATTAAAAATTGTAGCAACCCCACATTTCATTAGGCATAAGTACTCGATGCATATTCATATGCATTTGATCATCATTTCATATTGAGGGATTAAGAGAACAATTGCCTAAGGAGTTATTTGCAGCAAGAACCTAGGAAATGCGTCTTGGTCCTAAAACTTGACATTAAACCATGGTGCACTAACAAGAAATTGTGACATTTGTGATCTCATCCCATTGAAGGGTCTACAAGAAATAGTTATAAACAACCTAGGCTATTGCCTCAAAGTGGGTACTCTTTTTTCTTTTTCTAAATTGGCCTAGTGGCTAGAGAAGACTAAAGAGACTGAAAATGCAGAAAATATAACTCACAAGATTAGGGGGAGCCTTAGAGAACTTATCCAAACGACTGTGTAGAGTTAGCTGTTTCAGGGACCTAAAAGGGGAGAGAAAACAGTCAGAGGACCCTGGCTGTGGGCAGCGCAGGGCTTTCTGATGCCTAAGTTAGTGAAGGGACTCAGGTTGGAGAAGAAGAGAGGCAGAGTAACAGTTAGGAGATGATGGACCGCGCCCCTCCGTTCCTCCTCCGCTGCCATCCGCCCTGGGTCTGTCGGGGTCCGGAAGGAGGGAGAGGGAAGAAAGAAAGGCGGGTATCAACATTTTGTGGGTATGCCAGATTTTCTTTTCTACTTGGAATTTAGAGTAGTGATCCGGAGATTCACCTTCACAAGTAGAAAGGAAATCAACTTTTTCCTAACTTTCCATTGCACACATATTTTAAAGGAAAGAGACAAGTTTGTTTTGAATGCCGTGAGAGGCGATTTTCTTTATTTGCCGTGAAAGGCGATTTTGGTGCCGTGAAAGGCGGTTTTGCCGTGAAAGGCGGTTTACAAATCTCATCAATAATGAAAAGACAAGAAATGTGAATTTTGTGTCTCTTTAAGAAAAAATACAATACAATAGAAAAGAAAGAAATGGAATCTAACTTTTCATGCGATTGTGGGGGGACCCATTCAGATCGACGGTCGTGAGTCATGTATGGACTCCGCCATCATCCTTTAGATGAGAACTTTGATGCTTGATTTCTTAGCTTGGCTCCAACCTCAGATTTTTAGAGGATAAGGACCAAGGTAAGGTCCTATATCCGGCAAAAAGCTGAGTAAACGGGCTGAAAAGCCGTATCTAGCCATGTTGGATAGAAGGAGAGGTGGCCCCCCAAGGGGCTTTGATCACCTTGTAGTGCTTGTTGCAGCAGAGTTTTCTTCAATAGAGGAGAGTTTGTTGCAGAGGTTCTGGATTTTTCTTGGATTTTTCGGAGAGTTTTTGGATAATTTTTCCCTTGGCCTCCCTTTTCCTTGGAATGGCCTCCTATTTATAGGCATTTGGTAGCCATTTAGGAGAGTTTATGAGCATTTATGATATTAATGCTCATGATGGGAGGAGTTACAAGCTTTTAATTTCTTGATTTGGTAACTCCTTTTTCCTTGAATTTGATTGGCCGGTGGAGGATAATGGGCATTTAGTTGCCTTTAATCTCCATAATGAGGGGAGTTTCATGGTTTTAATGCCATGAATACTTGGATTTGTAACTCCCATTTGCTTGCTTTTGATTGGGCCGTCCAAGATAATGAGTTAATGACTGTAATAAGTTGCCATAAACAAGTCAATTAACAGCATTAAATGGTCTCCCGGTCGCTTGAAGAGTCACGGGCCGCGCCGCGTCCTTTGGAATTCTTTTGGCGATGATCATCGATGGATCTTCATGTTGATCGACATCGGATGATCATGCAATTTCAGACTTTGATTAATATCAACAAGCCGGCGACATCTGTCCAGTCGATTTCTCGATTGGTCGGGCAGAAAGTGCATTTTCTTGATCGGTCGGTTGACAATTTTGAGGTGTCGGATGATGATTCCATGATTCCGGCGGCGGATCCACGATGTCGATGAAGATCGATGGATTTCATGCTCAAAAAATCAGAATTTGGAAAAATCACAGGGGCCAATCAACTCGGGACGCGAAAGATACCCGAAAAACGGGGTTTTTGGGCGAGGTCCGGCGGCCCGAACCTCCATGGTCGCCGGTGACCATGGGGTTTGTGCCCCATGGTCGGCCGCCTTCCGGTCGCCTTTTCTTCTTCGTTTTTCGTCGTTTTTCGCTTCTGTTTTCTCCTGCATTTTTCTTGGAATTTCCTCTCATTTATTGGCTGAATTTCCCTCAAGAAAACCTGACGGGAAGCCGTGCAAATCGGATTGCAAAGTTTCCCATTTTCTGAAAAGCCGAAGACTTTGCTGTGGAGAACTCCCAATTTTTTGTCAAGCGTCGAAACTAGGTCAAACGATGTCGGAATGACCTAAAATTCGACGTGTAGCTTCTTGAGCAGTAGATGAGACCAACCATAGGCTTTTGTTCAGGTTTTAAAGCCGCTTGGGGTCCTGCAAACGCTTGACTTTGATTTCACCACGAGGGAAATGCCGAGCTTTGACTTCTGGTCAAACGATGTCCGATTGACCTGAAATTCGACGGGGAGCCTATTGGAGTCATTTTGAGATGATCCACAAGCTCCGAATTGGGTGCCATGGTCCCGGGGTGCTCCGCCGCTGGTAGGCTTGATTTTGTTTCCGAGCATCGAAACTGGGTCAAACGTCATCGAAATGTCCTAAAATTTGATGTGCAGCCCTTTGGAGGTATGTAGAAGCCGCCCATGTGCTCTGTTTGATGAGTGATGACCTCGGTAATTCTCGCTACCTAAGGGCTTGATTTTACTGCTCAAGAGTTGATAGAGGGTCAAACGGTGTCGGTTTGACTTGAAACTTGACATGTAGCCTTTCGGAGGAATTTTGAGACCATCCGTAGGCTCTGATCGAAGATTTGGGGTCTTCGACACTGTCGCCGCCGGGAGTTGCTGCTTAGCTGTTGGAGAAGTGACGCTAGGCCAAATGATGTCGGAATGGCCCGAAACTTCATGTGTACCTCTCTTTTGGCTGTTTTGAATGACCTTGTAGTTTTTGTTTGATTCTAACAAGATCTGATGCTTGAAGTGGCGCCTGCCTATTTGGGGTAGGATGCGGCTCCATGTAGCTTTTGGTGTGAAGAGGCAAAGTGACATTTTTTGTGTCAACAGGAGAGTGCATGCATGCGTGCGTACCTGGTTTTTGGGTGGTATTCTCTTTATAAGAGAAAAGTCCTAAATACCTGATAGTTGGCCTAATGATTTGACTGCTAGGGTCTCATTAGCCCATAGAGTAATTAATGAGGATCCATCATAGCCCACATTGCATTAAATGAGGGTCCGATAAGCCCATACTGCATTAAATGCTAGTCACATTGGGCCTGATCTCACCTTGACCTGTTGGCGGCAAAGGTCCCATCGGATCCTTTCTTTGGCCCTATTCTCATATGGCTGCAGCCACTAGGTGTGGCTCTGTCAGGGATTTGATGAGGTTCTGGATGGCTGAGATGGTGTATTTGTCCCATCAGCTCGTACTTGCATCCTGCCACGTGTCCTTAGGTGAGACGTGACTGTCAGTGCTCGTCTCGGTTAGCAGTCTGTCATTTCGGCTGCAGCCGAGATGCGTGACTCGACGAGGCATGTGGCCGAGATCGTGGCGATCAGTGCTAGTCTCGGCAAGCGCACCAGCGTTCGTGTCGAAACGCGCATAGCCGAAATGGAGTATAAGAGCTGGCATTATTGTTGGTCTTAGCATAACTTGCGTATTAAGAATTGACCCACACAATTGCCCCTAGCTTCCGACTTCTTGGGATCCTGGATTCCTTGAGGTTGGAAGCTATAATTACGAAATATCGTTAGAGATTTTCGCCCTGACATCAGCTGTTGACACGTGGTCCTTATCCAACTTCTCTTCACATGCTAGGGGGTAGTCAATACCAGTAAATGCCACGCCCTAATTATTACTGGAGATAAACTGTCGATGACAGGCGTCGTCATCTGGTTCGCCACGCTGTCACGCACGGTGCGCGTGCAGCCTTTCGAAGCGACATTTTTGAATTTCGGAAACAGCGCCATTACTGGGAGCTTCCTTTTTATAAATATTTGCTCCCTCTTCTTCTTCCCCTTTCTTACTCTCGTTTTCGAAAGGATTTCCAAGAACTCCAGAGCAGAGCCTTCAGCGATGTGCAGCGCAGAATTCACAGCAGAAATCGTCGCCGCCCTTAGGCTCCTCTTGTCAGTAAGCCCTCCAAGTTCATTTAGTTGTTCGCTGCTTTCCCTTTGGTTCCTTCCCTTATTCCTCTCTTCTTTTCTTTTAGTCATGGGGGTGTATAGCCACTGGCTAGAGAGCGTGGTAGCCGTAGAGGGATTTAGGTCTGCATACGGGGTACCGGATGACGTCTTCGTCCGGCAGGCAGACCCTATCTACCATGTAAGCCGATCGTATTCCGACGGCTGGATGCCTATCCCGCTTGTAGCAATCATAGAGAGGGGGGTTAGGTTTCCCTTAGATCCCCTGCTTAGGGCCTGGTCCATCACCCCCTGCCAGGTGCTGCCCTACGGCTACAAAATCATCATGGGCACGGCTGCGCTCAACAGGCACCTAGATATCGACCTCGGCGTCCATGACATAGAGGACGTCTACGATATCTGTAAGTCTCGGGAGGACACTTATTACCTCAGAGTCAAGCCCCATCGAAAAAGTTTCGTCACGGCACTTGAAGACTCCAACAAATATGCGGGGGACGACCTCTTGTCCGTCTCTGGTAACTGGGAGTTCGGCGCCGGAGAGGATAGAGCTTACAGGGTCCCTCGTCACCCCGGGGTCGTTCCAAGTTTGAGATCACTCTTCTAGTTCTAATTCTGTCATGTTCTTTTACTTTCCCGAACTGATGCTTTACTTGTCTATGCAGCCGCTCGATAGTGGAAGCAATTCGCCAGGTAGGTTGGCTGGAAGAAGAACGAAGCCTGGCATCAGAAGATCTCAAGGTGCACGAATTTCTTAAACAGGTCAGCTTGGGTGCTCTTGGGCTACGAGCCGAGGTACCGTGACTACTACAAAAGAGCTGAAGTCCCTCAACAGTCGCCGCAAGAGAGTCCGAAGAGAAGTGAGCCCGAGGCCGAAGCGGGTCCTTCTCGGATAGCGCCCGAGATTGCCAGCAGGGTTACATCTAGCAACGAAGCTTCGACCTCTGAGCCCGAGTCTAGCGGGACTCCACTCATAAGACGACCTCGCTGCCCTTCGCCAAATCCAACAGAAGAGATGCCGCGCATTCCGGCGTACTTGGACTTGGAAGCCCTGGCGTTTGGGGATGATGCTCCTGAGTCCCCTTCGCCTGTGATCTCGGAGGTTGCCGAGGCCTCTGCGCGTGAGCCGGTCGTCTTTGCTGATGAGGAAGAGGAGGCCTTCATTCAAGCTGCACATCCAGAAGCTCAGCCATCTTCAACCGAAGCGGGACAAGGTAGGAGCGTCTCGAGGAAGAGGCCGAGAGAGGAGGGGACGAGCTCGGGCGTAGCACTGCCGCCAGCTCCCTGGGAGCCAAGCTTCGTCCTCGACACGGGCAAGCCTATGACAGTCGAAGATTTCATCCACAGGAAGCACAACTCTCTTGTCCTCGAGACACTTGGCAGGGCATGCGCCTTGCCGCCGGACATGGCGCATTATGAGAAGCTCAGCGACCCGAGGCTTTTGTCGTCGTTGATGCAGTCTTGCTTCCAGGTGAGTTTCTTCAAAGTCTTCAATCTTTTCCATTGTTTCAAACTTAAGCGTTTCATTTCGGTTAACCTCTTGTCTTTTTGCCTATGACAGACGCTGCAGAAATCGATGGTGATCATCGATAGGTTAAAAAAGCAGAGCCCCCTGGTCGCCGAGCTTGACAAGGAAAAACAAGAACTTGAAGAAGCTCGGGGGGCCACCACCCAGAAGGCGAATCAGCTGGAGGCACAAAAAGCCGAGCTCGAGGCCGAGCTCGAGGGTGCGAGGGCCGTGGCAGAGGCAGGGAAAAATAAAATCACTGAACTCGAGGCCTCAGTGGAGAAGCTGAAGGAAGGGCTCCTGGCAGAAGCGCAGAGAGCGGCCGAGGCCGAGGCCAAATCTCAAGCTGAAGGCGACGCCATTTTTGCAGACGGGGTAAGGCAGGCAACTGACATTAGGAGGCCAGGGTGCTTCGCGTGAGGGATAAGGCCTGGGAGAAGGCGTGGCGCACTACTCTGAAAGAAGTGGGGGATCACGGAGGACCACCCGTCCTTCGTGAAACTGCCTAACTTCCCCGGCCCGTCGACTCCCAGGGCCAACGTCATCATAGAGCCTACCACTCAACCCGGGGTCGACACCAACGTCCCTGCCCCCGACTCTTGAAGGCCTCTTACAATAATGATGTACTCCCTTTTTTTTTGTTTACATTCAATGTAACTTGACAATTGTAATTTCAGAAGAATCAATACAATTGAATTTTTGCCTCACTGGACTCTCCATTGTCTCATTTTATTTTATTATCTTTCTCGTTTCTATTGTTTTTCGCTTTTGCACAAGTGTTTGAGTTCGGCTTGTTCTATAATCCGGACTGGAGGGTATGACCGAATTGGAACACCTTGTGAGATATGAACTCCCCTCTCCGTTGTCATTTTTGCTCCACACAGTTCCACCACTTCGTCTTTTTTTTTTTTGCTAAGCTGTGATTTTAGTACCATTCACAACACGTTTGGTGTGTACCCAGGGTTGATTTTGTGATACACCGACTTTTAGAACACCGTTTTGAGTGGCAAGATTTCCTTGTGTCAACCCGAGGCGACTTTTTTGGCCGGAATGGATTTGTGAGAGTGAAATGTAATGACCTTAGGGTGGTCTCGACGGCCGAAATGGCTTCATGCCTGGGCGGTATATGTACCGACCCGAAGGCAATCTCATCAGTGGTCGTAATGGCTTCATGCTTGGGTGATATATATACCGACCCGAAGGCAATCTCACCAGTGGCCGTAACGGCTTCATGCCCAGGTGGTATATGTACCGACTCGAAGGCAATCTCATCAGTGGCCGTAACGACTTCATGCCTGGGTGGTATATATACTGACCCGAAGGCAATCTCATCAGTAGCCGTAATGGCTTCATGCCTGGGTGGTATATATACCGACCCGAAGGCAATCTCATCAGTGGCATTGTCACCTAACTGCCGATAGCTGCAACCAAATTCTAATGATAAGAATGAAGACTGCTTTCATTGATCTTGAAAATTTTGAGTACAGACTAGAAATAAAACTTTTTGAGGTGCAATGCGTTCCATGGTCGTGGTAACTGTCGGCCATCCATATCTTTAAGTCTACAAGCTGATTGTCCGGTAGTGGAAATTACTTTGAATGGTCCATGCCAATTCGGCGCTAGCTTACCCTGATTTGGATCCTTGTCTCCTGGGAGTGTTTTCTTCAGAACTAGTTTGCCGACTGAGAATTTCCTCTCTCTGACCTTTTGGTTATAGCCTTTGGCCAACTGCTGTTGATAGACGGCCAACCTGATTGCTGCGGCTTCTCTACGTTCGTCGGCTATATCCAATTTCAGAGCCAGATTCACCTCATTCTGGCCTTGATCAAAGAGTTCAGATCTCAGAGTTGGGAGGCCGATTTCTAGGGGAATGATAGCCTCCATCCTATAGGCTAAGGAGAAAGGCGTTGCCGAAGTGGAGCACCTTGTAGTTGTTCTGTAAGCCCACAGGACGCTTGAAAGTTATTCTACTCATCTTCCTTTAGCTCAATCGGGTCGATTCTTCAGCCCGTCAAGTACCACATTGTTAGAGATTTCTGCCTGACCATTGCTCTGCGGGTATGCTGGAGTGGAGTAGTGGTTTCTGATGTCGAGCTCTTGGCAGAAGTTCTTGAAGAGGTTGGAGTCGAACTGGGTCCTGTTGTCCGAAACCAAAGCTCTTGGAATGCCAAACCTCGTAATGATGTTCTTCCATACGAAATTCTTTGAGCCTTGTTCCGTAATGGAAGACAACGGTTCTGCCTTAATCCATTTGGTGAAATTGTCGGTGGCTACTATTAACCACCTCCTATTTCCTGGAGCTCGGTGAAGTGGTCCCACGATGTCCAACCCCCATTGGGCGAAAAGCCAAGGGCTGGAAAGTGGACTCAAATCTTGTACTGGCTGATGGAGGGAATGGGAGAATTTTTGACACTTCTTACATTTTTTGATGTATACTTACGCGTCTTTTTACATATATGGCCACCAGTAGCCCTGACTGATAGCTTGGTATGCTAACGACCTTCCTCCAATATGGCTTCCGCAGATTCCTTCGTGTATTTCGTAGAGGAAGTCTTCGACTCTGCTTGGATGAACACACTTGAGGTATGGGCTTGTGAATTACTTCTTATAAAGCTTGCCTTCGGGAGACAACCAGAACTGGGCTGCTTTGAGTCTAATTTTGTGAGTCTCACTTTTGTCATCGAGAAGCTGGTCGTCTTTGAGGTAGGAGATGATTGGGTCCATCCAGCTCGGGCCGAGACCAAGGCATAGGACTTCCCGAGGTGGACGGAGCTCTATACTGGGCATCGCCAACGATCCTACTTCGATGATTCTTCTCCTTCCTGCTTCGACAACAGAGGCTAAGTTAGCAAGGGCGTCGGCGTGAGAATTGGACTCTCTGCCTATCTGTCTGATCTCGGCTGTCTGAAAATGAGAGAGCAGCTTTTTTGCAAGGGCTAGATAGGCGGCCATCCCGTTGTCGCGAGCTTAGTAGTCTCCAGTCAGCTGGTTCGTCACCAGCTGTGAATCACTGAAGTCCACTAGCTGCTGAGCTCTGAGGATTTTGGCGTTGTCTAGTCCTGCTATTAGGGCTGTTAGGGATTTTGTGTTTTGCAATTTGATTGATGCATTATCATTTTAGCATCATTCAAATTTTCACACATGCATTATTTTTTAAATACTTGAAATCTTGATTTTCACATGCACTGTTTTTAAGACTTTTAGAAATAATGATTTATGCATGTTTTGATTTTAAACATGGATGCATTTAGTTTTCAATAAAAGATTTTTGAATCAAGCTTGCCTATGGCTTTAAAAGTTTCAGATCATCTTATGCATTTTAGGTTTCATGTTTTTAAAACTCTTAGAATGATTTAAAACATGTTTCCAGGCTTGATTCTTTGGCCTAGAACTCCCTCTAGCAAAATACCTTGGAGTAGCTTTTACTTAATTGTTTAAGAAGGCAAAACTTTTTTTGTGCTACAGTAGTTTTGCTGCAGTACTTGCTACAGTAGTTTTGCTACAGTAAAATTGCTACAATAAATTTGGTACAATGTTTTGCTACAGTGTTGTCGGTCGACCGAAAACAAGATGTCGGCTGACCGACACCTGACCGAACCCACTTCGGTTCGCGTTCCAGAATGGTCAAAACTAGCCGTTTTATGAACGTTGGGAGTTCGGCTGACCGACACCTAACCGACAATAGAGCCGTTGGACAGTTTTTCTATATAAACAAGTTCATTCCTTCGAAATTTTGAGGATCCAAGGGATACTCCTTGAGGTGTTTTGAGGCCAAACAAAGGGGAATGAGCTAAGGGAGGCTAGTTGGTCAAAAAGGGAAGTTAAAGCTTGGAATCATAAGTAAATCATCTTTGTAAGCTTAGTTTTCCTTATCATATCTTTTCATGCTTTGTTTAAATATTTGGAAAATGAATTTTTAGCATGATAACTATGATGTGTTGAATCCATTACTTACATTGAATCTTTGATCTAAGTTGTATTGGATTCTTCATCTTGATTCAAACCAAGTTTGTTTTAAATTTTATAAATCATGCTTTGTCAAAACCTTTGGTTATTTTTATAGCATGATTCATTTACTTGGTTGAATCATTACTTGTTATTTTCAAATCACATTAGAACCATGTTTTAGCTACTTTGTTTTTGAAAACAACATTGCACATGCATCACATGTTTAGTCTTAAATAGTTTCACACAACTTGTGACCCTTTGATTTTCATATCATCAACATGTTAGTATTTATACATGGGATTTGCATTTCACTCCAATCAAATCTTTTGTGTGCCTTAAAACTTTTAAATGCGTTAAGCATATATTGATTGGGCTTAATTTAAACTTGATTGAAGTTTTCACACACACACCATGAGCATTCATCTTTGCATTTCATAGATATCAGTCTATTTAAGAGGCAAATGTTTTGAGCTTTAATTGTTATCTCTTTTAGTGTTTATGTTAACACTTCCTTGAGAATTCATAGTGTATAGGTTACTGCTAAGCCTTAGAAAAGCATAGTGTATAGGTTATTGCTTAGCCTAGAAAAGCATAGTGTAATAGGTTGATGTTAAGCCTTGAAAAACATCATTGTTAAAGGTTATTGCTTGGCCTTGGAAAGCATATTATAAAGGTTATTGCTTAGCCTATTGAAAAGCATAAATACTGGAAATCCGGTGGGGTGTTGGATTACAAGCCGGTAGTGGATGTAGGCATTGAGGCCGAACCACTATAAATCATCGTGTGATGGTGAATGCTTTGTGATGATTATTTTTATTAGCTTCCGCATTTTAGTTCTATATCATCACTTGTGACTAATTGAATTAAAGAACTTTAAAATTGGTCATAATTGGTCACTAAGTTGTAACTCACCCTATTCACCCCCCTCTAGGGTTCAGATCACGGACTTTCAAGGGCTTCATACTCGGCTTCATTGTTTGACGCCTTCAAAATCCAGGGTCAGAGCCTGCTCGATGACCAGTCCTTCCGGGGACTGGAGGACAATACCGGTGCCAGCTCTTCTTGAAGTTGAGGATCCGTCGACGAAGACTCTCCAGGCCGAGGCAAGGCATTGATTCTGATATGAACCATCGGTCTCTGTGAGTGCTTCCTCATGTCCTCTGCCCCCCCAGTTCGGTGCGGAGCTGAGTTGGTGCCGAACTTGGAGAGAACTCCACGATGAAATCTACTTACACTTGGTATTTGATCGTCGTTCTGGGTTGGTATTGGATATCATACTGTCCCAGTTCGACGACCGATTTAGAAATTCTTCCTGAAAAATCAGCATTTTTGAAAACAAATTTAAGTGGATGTTCCGTAACAACCACGATGGTATGAGTTTGGAAATAATGGGAGAGCTTGCGCGAGGCACTGACGAGCGCCAACGCGAGCTTCTCCAATTGCAAATATCTGGTCTTGGCATCAAGAAGGGTCTTGCTCATATAATAAATTGGCTTTTGAAGCTTATCTTCCTCTCTGACGAGGACCAAACTCACAGCGTGATCCGAGACCGCCAAATATAGATACAAAACTTCTTCATGTTTTGGAGTTGAGAGCAAGGGGGATGAAGAGAGATAGGCCTTGAGGCCTGGTCACACTCTGGGTCCAATGAAATTTCAAATTTTTTCTAAGAAGTTGAAAGAAGGGCCGACACTTATCTGAGGACCTGCTAATGAAGCGGTTTAGAGCGGCAGCCATGCCAGTGAGCTTCTGGACCTCTTTCGCAGTGGTTGGACTCTGCACTTTGAGGATGGCGGATATCTGATCTGGATTGGCCTCGATTCCTCTTCGTGTGACCAAGCTCCCATGAAATTTTTCGGAACCGACGTCGAAAGCACACTTGGAAGCATTGAGCTTGAGCTTGAACTTCTTCAGAATGTCGAAACTTGAGCTAGGTCCTCCAAATGATTCTGCGCCTGCTTGGATTTGACGACCATATCGTCAACGTATACTTTGACGATTTTGCCAAGTTGCGCCTGGAACATCTTGGTGACGAGCCACTGATAGGTCGCTCCTGCGTTCATTAACCCAAATGGCATTACTTTGTAATAGTAGGTGTCTTTGGGTGTTGTGAAGGCGGTCTTCTCTTTATCTGGTCCGTACAGAGGTATTTGATGATAGCCCTGGTACGCGTCGAGGAAGCTCATCCTGTCATGACCAGCGGTGGTGTCGATCATCTGATCAATTTTTGGGAAATGGAAGTTGTCCTTAGGGCAGGCTTTGTTGAGGTCGGTGAAGTCGACGCATACTCTCCACTTGCTTGCTTTCTTCCTGACCACCACTGTATTAGCTAACCAAATTGGGTATTGGACCTCTCTGATCACCTTGGCTTCCAGCAGCTTGTCCACCTCCTCGATCACGGCCTCTGTCTGTGGTACCCTAGCTCTGCGAGCCTTCTTGATCACTGGCTTGTGGTTGGGGTCCGCGTTCAACTTGTGGCACATGACCTTGAGATCGATGCCAGGCATCTCATAGGGCGTCCAGGCGAAGACTTCTCTGTTCTGCACCAAGAATTTGACAACTCTGACTTCTCTGGCTCACTGAGCTGGCTTCCGAGCATGAAGAATCGTTCCGGATCATTTGGGCCGATCCTGATCTTGGTCAGACCTTCCACGCTTTTCTTCTCCGGGTCTTGGCTGACCTCGCCCAACTTCTTCTCCACTTCGGCCATGTTGACTTGTTTAGGCTCTCGCTCTCTAGGAAACACGGCCATCAAACACTGCTTGGCCATCTGCTGGTCTCCTCTGACCGTGACTATGTCCACTCTGCCATTTTTATCTTCCAACGGGAACTTCATCTTTTGGTGCTAAGTGGAGGGGACTGTTTCCATGCTATGGAGCCATGTCCTGCCCATTATGGCGTTGTAGGGCGATGGCGCGTCAACCACCAAAAAATCTGCCATCATGGATGCTCCACTAACCTGGATTCTCAGGGTCACCTTCCCCTTACGGTACACCGGCTTGGCACTAAAGCCTATGAGAGGAGTCCAGGCCTCTTGCAGGTCTTTTTCTAATAGCCCCATCCTCTTGAAGCAATCGAAATAGAGGACCTCGGATGAACAGTCGGGGTTGACGAGGATCCTTTGTATAGTGCAGTTCTTCAGCTTCAGGGTGACAATGAGCGGGTCATTATGGGGGGAGCTGGACCCCTTCCAAATCTGCATCTGAGAACTAGATCTTGGGCCGCTCTCTCCGAGCCCTTTTAGGAGCTGATTCGAGTTCGGCCGCTATCACCTGTTTACCGTGGGAGGCCTGCCTGGACTTGGCACGAGCTCGGTTACTCCCATTGGGAGGGGGAGCTAGGTGGATGACATTTATGAGTTTCTCGGACTCATCATTGTCTTGACCCCTCTCATCTCGGCACGGAGCTTGGTTGTCATCTCTGGCACCCGCCTTGATGTAGTCTTTCATATGTCCGTCTTGGACGAGCTTCTCTAGGTGCGACCTCAGTATTCTTCATTCTTCGGTCTTATGGCCGCTCTGCTTTTGATATGCACAGAATTTGCTCTGATCACGTGCAGATGGGTCTCCCCTCATGGGCTGCAGCCAGCTGAAGTACGACTTTGACTTGATTTTATTCATAATCTTAAGGATAGGTTCTTTGAAGATTGTATTGACAGCTTTGTAGGGGTATACAGCCTGAGCTTCTTGTTGCCCCCTGAAGTGGATGCTGGAGCCGTCGCCAAACTGGTGGGTGCCCAGCGTCTGTCTGGCTCTTCCCTTCGAAACAACCCATTGTCCTTCTTCGACGGCTTGCCATCTCGGTCTCTCTGACCAATACCAAAGCTTTCCCGAGCTCGGATTTGGTCGTCCTCTTGAGCAATGAAGCTGTTCACTCTGGCCATCAGTGCCGTTATAGACGCGACAGGGTTTCTGGTCAGATCTTTGCGAAGATCATTGTCAGGCAGCAGGGCATTCTGGAAGGCAAAGATCGCCACTTCGTCTTTGGAGTTCTCAATTTGGCTGTACACTGTCCAGAATCGCTTGGCGAACTGGGTGATATTCTCTTCTCACTTCATCTTCAAGGCCATTATATCCGCATCGGTCTTTGGCATGACTCTGTAGGCCCGAAATTTCTTCATGAAGGAGTGTTGGAGCTGTCGCCAACTCGAGATGGATCCTTCTGGGAGTGCACAGATCCACTTCAGGGGGAGATCACCCAAACTGGAGGAGAAGACTCAGCAGTTCAAGTGACCTTCGTCCCCCCAAACAGACATCCTCTGGGCGAAGTGTCGAAGGTGCGCGGCTGGATCCGAGGTCCTATCGTAAGTGACGAACCTCGAGACAGTGAACTTCCTCCGAAGGGGATAGTTTCTGATGTCGTGAGAAAAATGGGACAAGCCGAGATCAATGGACTCGCAGGCATCCCACTAGTCTCGGGTGAGACCAGCCACTTCCAAGTTATGCTGGACAGCCTCCCTGTCGAGCCACTCTTGGTCGTCGTATCTGGCCTCTGGTATAGTTTTTGACACTCTCCTCGAAAGGATGCGACTGGTGCTCGAGCCTTCATCACGAGCTCGATCACGCCTCTTCTGGTTCAAGTGAGCCCTCAGGTCTCTCTCAGGAGGAGTGGTTTGCCTACTGTGAGAAACCTTCTCCTTGCCACGTCGCCGCGAGTGCTGTCTGGTCGAGCCTGCTGCTTTCTCCTGCAGTTGCTGCTAGAGCTGATAAATCAAGGCATCATTCTCTCGGATGGTGGCATTCTGTGCTCGAATCTCCTCGAGAGTGGAGTCGAAGTCCTCATCAGGATTATAATCTTCATCATCATCATCCTCAGGGTGATCAGATAGAGCTGGCTTGTCTACTACTGGGGACTCACTCCGTCGAGCTCGACCCAGCAGAGGATCCTTTCTAAGTTGCTGTCGAGAGTCTCCTCGCCGGAGAGACGTCGTTATTCCTCTCGAAAGCCAGTATAGGATCCTCTCTAAGTTGTTGTCGAGAGTCTCCTCGCCGGAGAGACGCCGTTATTCCTCTCGAAAGTGACTCCAAGCGAAGATGGTGCTCCTGGACGTTGATTGGGACGAAATGACGATTGTCGAAGTCGTCTGCAACGATCTTCGTCCCGGACCTCTTCTTGGCAGAAAGGATGATAGAGGACGGTCCTGCACGTCGTGTTTTTGATGTTTCTCCACCTTTTGTAGCTCTCTTAGTCATGATATCAGGGAAGACTTTACAATTGAGTTTCCCACAGACGGCGCCAATTGTAAGTACAGAAAATATAACTCACAAGATTAGGGGGAGCCTTAGAGGACTTATCCAAACGACTGTGTAGAGCTAGTCGCTTCAGGGACCTGAAAGGGGAGAGAAAACAGTCAGAGGACCCTGGTTGTGGGCAGCGCAGGGCTCTTCGATGCCTAAGTTAGTGAAGGGACTCAGGTTGGAGAAGAAGAGATGCAGAGTAACAGCTAGGAGAGTGCATGCATGCGTGCGTACCTGGTTTCTGGGTGGTATTCCCTTTATAAGAGAAAAGTCCTAAATACCGATAGTTGGCTTGGTTTTTGACACATGAACATCCCTAGTACGGAGCAAGCAACTTTAAAAAAAATGATTCGAATATAAATTACAACTTATATTTAATCTTTTACCTTTGATATTTGGATTAACAAATTATATAATGTGTAATTTTTCTTTTATTTTTCTTATTGCAGTATTTTTTTTGCATATATAAATTTATTAATTTGAATTGATGATCATGAACGTGTTTAAAAATAAGTACTTCTATACAATTTCAAATACTTTAAAATTATTCTATTTTTAAAAATGTATTTAAAAATTTATATTTATATTTATATTTTTTGAATCATTTTTAAATGTCTTTAAAATTATTTGAAAAAATTGTAACTCTGTCAAATCTCCGCATTGACTCTATCTAGGTCAAACATTTTTAGACGAGTCTAAGTCTAAGCCACTGAGTTTTCCAACTTCGTATTTTCTAGTAACTAGGAAGGCAGTTGGAGAGAGAAGTTAGGGACAGAATCTTGGAGAGAGAGAGGTGTTTTTTTTTTAGATAATTAGCGAAAGGTCCCTAGAATTGAATCTATCCAGCCTCCAATCCAGGAAAATTCTTTTGAAGGGCTCTGGTCCAAGCAGCTAAACTGTTTGTAGCCATAGGTCCTTGGATACAATTTTCATGACTGATTTGCCCTTTTCAACTATTTAGGCATAAAATTTTGAATTTTAAAATTTCAAATCTTCCATTCTCCCTCTCTCAAATCTATCCTACCAAAGGAACCACTTCTTTGTTTCCGGTTTCTGCAATAGTGACGAACATCACCACGCAGTCCCACACGCTTGTCCGGCGGCGGCAGCATCGTTGAGGATCAGGTACTCTTCCGCGGCTGCGCGTGGTGTCTGGATATCTGGGGCGGCAACAAGTATCGAAATCCCTTCTACACTTTGTATCCAAGCCCGATTTCCAACTGCCCTTCCACTAGTCAAAACAAGACAAGGTTTCTTGTTGTCTTTAGTTCATAATAAATAAAGAGTGCACAGTACCCCAGATTCGAAATCCGGATTTGGGTTTGTCACGGCGTAGATCAATTTAATAATCCTCGCCTTTATGAGTCACCCACATGATTCCGTGCCTTCTTCTGAATCATGGGAAATCGGGCGAAGATGGGGTTTCAATCAGGGAAACAAACCATGCCTTCTTCTAAAGCCTGATGTCGTGACAAATTCGATGCGCGAAGAAGGGGTTTTCTGACGCGATTGATGGTTCGAGGAAGTGGGTATTTTCTAGGGCGAATGAATCAGATGGTTTGAGGAAATGGGTTTTTTTGGGGAAGAATAATCAGGACGTGCAATCGCCGGAGTTTTCTTCTGTCACAGAGAAAAGGTTGCAGAAGAAGAAGCAGACATCGGTTTGGGATTTGTGTCCGGCTGGACCCCACATCGCCGTGAACAGAAAACAGATCGTCGAGGTGGCCGCTGTGCGTCGCCAGAGAAGGAAGTTCGCCACCGCTGCAGCCGCGCCGCGCCATTGCCGTGGAGGAAGAAGCAAACCGGGAGAGGTTTCTAGTTCTGGTTCCAGAACGTTGTAAAGAACGTGAAGAGGAAGCCCAGGTTCTGTTGGCGAAGAAGACAACGATTTGGGCTGGGATTGGTTCCGGGTTGGTCCAGGTCAAGTCAAGCCTGACCCGTTTCAGAAGTCAAATTTATCTGAGTTCTGTATTTTTAATCAAGCTTATTTGAGTTTTGGACAAATCTATCTGAGTTTTTTGCTATTTATCTGACTTCTAAAATAAATTTATCTGAGTTCTGTACAAATCTATTTGAGTTTTTGGCTATTTATCTGACTTCTGGAACAAATTTATCTAAGCTCTAGATAAATTTATCTGAGTTCTAGATAAATCTATCTGAGTTTTTGGAAAATTTATTTTAGTTTTCGAAAAATGTAGTTGACTTTCTGACAAATTTATCTTCATTTGGAAAATTTTAACTGAGTTTTTGAATTAAATTCAGGCTGTTCTTTTAAAATTTATTTGCATTTTAAAAATAAATTTAACTGAGTTTTAGCAAAAGTACTTTAGTTTTTGGCAAATTTTTTCTGAAATTCTGAAAATTGAGTTTTCTTAGTTTCGGCAAACGTATTTGCATTTTTTTAAAATTTATTTGCATTTTTTAATTTTATTTGCGTCCTTTTAAATTTATTTACACTTTTTGAAATTTATTTCAATTTTTTGAAATTGATTTTCATCTTTTGAAATTTATTTATATTTTTTGAAATTTTTTTGGATCTTTTGAAATTTATTTGTGACTTTTTAAATTGATTTTCATCTTTTCAAATTTATTTATATTTTTTGAAACTTATTTGGATCTTTTGAGATTTATTTGTGTGTTTTTAAATCTCTCTGCCTTCTTTTGAAATTTATTGCGTTTTTTGAAATTATTGCATTTTTTTAATTTTATTTGCGTTCTTTCGAATTTATTTGTATTTTTCGGATTTATTTGAAGTTTTTTATTTTATTTTCGTCTTTTGAAATTTATTTACATTTTTTGAAATTTATTTGGATCTTTTGAAATTTATTTGGGTAGTTTAATGGTAGTTGACCGTTATTAATGGCATATCCCACTAATCATGGGATTTGATTTTGAAGAAAGGGTAAATTAGACATCTTATGTCTTCAAATTTGGAAAAATGACCTATCACACTATGAAAATAGATTGTGGACCTAAGGCAATAAAATGAAATGATCAGGGACTCGTCGCCGAATGCCCCTTTTTTTTTGTTGTGTGTGTGCGTACGTGTCACTGTGTGCCTCTCTCTCTGTGTGCATACGAGAGAGAGAGTTGGTGGAAGGGAGAAAGCTCCCAATTAAAGGTGGGCCGAGCTCCCAATTCGGACTTGGTCGGACAAGGGCTTGTTTTTGTAAAGGTGGGCTAGGCTTGGATTTGGCTCAGTTTGGCCTGACCTAGCCCATGAAAGACCCTAGCCCGTAGTCTTTATTTTGGTGTACGACATAAATGATAGATATCTACTTTTATTTATATTATTATAAGTATCTGATTTTTCTTCTTAATTTTAATGCTGAGACAAACCCTGCACGAGGATTCCTCCTCTCTCCCTGAAACGACACTCCTGCTGGTGTCTCAACCAACTTGAAAGTCAGGGTCTTATGGAAACAATCCATTGTGGCATGGTACCCTGCCAGCCAATCCATCCCTAGGATGACATCAAAATCGAACATCTCTAATAGAATGGGATCTGCGGTTAAAACCACTTCTCCTATCTGGACTGTGCAACTAGGATAAAATGTACTACAAATAATCTGTTTACCTACTGGGGTTGCCACAGTCAAAATAAACTCAAGTTCTCTAGCATGCATATCAATCAACTTAGCAAATTCATGGGATAAGAATGAATGGGTAGAACCAGGGTCAAATAAAATTTTAGCTTTTATCCCACAAACAAGAAGTGTACCTTCCACTACATTTCCCGCTGCCTCTACATCCACTCTGTTGACTCCGTAGATTTGTCCTCGCTGTTGTGGCCTATTCTGTGCCTGCTGTGGCCTGCCGGTGGTGCATTCCTATGTTGCCGAGGTGCACGCTGATTTGGGTTCTGTCCCTGCTGACGAGCTTGTTGTTGTGGTCTATGTTGCTGTTGTGGTGGTTGTTGCTGCAGTGGCCTTGCCTGATTCTGGACAACTATTGCATTTTGTGGTGCTGGTGGACGCTGTGCCCCTTGCTGCTGCTGGTTCTGCCTATTCTGCCTTGGGCAATCTCTCATCTGGTGGGCCATGGAGCCACATCTGAAACATGCTCCTGTCAAGGTACGACATTGTGCACTCTCATGGTTCTTCCCACAATGGGTACAAACCAATGGACCTTGGGCATTCGGTTCTGTCCTCTGTCTCTTGTTCTGATGGTTCCTCTGCTGGTGGTTCTGCTGCTGAGCTTGTCCCTTACCTTGAACTCTGAGGATCTTGTTGTGGAAGTTCTCAAACTTATAGGCTCTCTTGACTGCCTCATCAAAGGTAACAGGTGGTACCACTCCGGTGGCATCTCTCTCAATGAAGGGATTAAGTCCCTCAAAGAATTTAGCAATCTTCTTCTCCACGGTATCCACCAACTTCGGGGCATATCTGGACAATCTCTCAATTTTGGTGAGGTACTCTAAGACTATCATGTTCCCTTGCACCAACTGCTGAAACTCTATAGCCTTTTGCTTCTTGAAGTGGGCGGGTACATATTTGTCATGGAATTGCCTCTTGAAGTTTGCCCACACTTCTGCATCAGCCATGTTTCTATATTCTTCTCTTACCGTCTTCCACCATCTGTCTGCAGTGCCAACAAAAAGCGATGATGCTAGCTTAACCCTATCTGCTCCTGTACACTGAAAGATCTCAAAGATGTTCTCGGTGTGTTCCAACCAGTCATCTGCAGCTAGTGGGTCCTCTTCTCCAAGGAATTCCTTCGGAGCTCTCTTCCTGAATCGCTCAAACAAGGCATTGGGATCATGTTGCCTTTGGTTTATGACTATAGCTGGTTGGGGTTGAACTGGGTCTGGTCTCCTCTGTAAGACCTCAAGCAACTGCCTTTGCATTTCAGCCATCTCCCTAGCATGGTCTTCTTCCCTCTTGAGCATTTGCTCTTGCAATCTGGCCTGGTTCTCATTAGCTTGACGTTGCTGGTCAAGCATGGCTTGCATCATTTCCTGAAATTGGTTTGGTGGGTTGTTCTCAACCATATCTTCTTCTACTGGTCCAGTGTGATCACTATTACTACTAGAAGGAATGCCATTCAATGGTCTCTTACGGGGAGGCATGATGCTGCAAAACAAATTGTTAGCACAAGATAATATAAAGGGTCTCACATTGCTCACGCGATACTAGCTAACGAAAGATCTAACGAATCCTCGCCACGTCCTTAGGATTTCTAGTTTCTTTTAATTGCTTGAAACACGTCTCGCTCTGATACCAGTCTGTCGCGACCCCGGACCGGGAATCCGGGATCGGGACATTATCTACATCCACAATGTACAACTTATTTAATTTCCCACAGGTGTCCGCGGAAGCTTGTAGCAAATCAAATAGTTAACCATCCTTGGTCATCAAGACAATAACATCAAGTATAAAATACTGTATCAGAATGAGCAATGATCTAAAGCATGTTATCCAAAGTAAGTTGAAGTTTATACAAATAACGTTTAATTACATTTCCCCAAAAATAGAGGCCAACAAAGGCCAATATAACAAAATACCAATCGAAAGAATGGTTAAACATTTTCCCAAAATGATAAGTCTCTCACAACCAACAAACGTCTACATGACGTCATCGGCATGCCACTCAACCAACTGCTGCGGTTCTACAACCGCCTCCTCAAGCTCCTCCTCGGGATAACCGACAACGGGACCTGAGTACCAAAGAGTAGGTCAAACACAACGGTTTGGCAAAAGGAGGAAAAACAATGACAATAAGGGAATACATGAATTTACCTTCAAAACATGAAAACCTGTTTAAATAAAAATTCCTCCAAAACAAGATAAAACATTTATTCCAAATATACGTATGCAATGTAAAACATGTAAGGTGACCAAGGAAACGGGAAACAAGCAAGATGGCGACCACACGAAGCTAAGTCCTCTATCACTAGGTAATAGAGCAATAACTAGGCCCTGATCTCAGTCACTCGATGTGAGGAGAAACAGGGGATCTCATATAAATACATATACATATACAATACTATACATGACTACGGTAGCGAGCCGGGCATCGGGGACCACAGTAGCAATCTGCGGCATCGGGACAAGACCACGGTAATGACCGGGTAGCGGGATCCAAACTGCAGCTGGAGGGACAAGAGGGGGATCTCCAAGTCGGTGGATCAGACCAACAGGGTTATCCAAGCTTAGTGGTGCCAACTCATAGGTCAAATACAATCGAGACATATGCAATTAAATCAAGTACAATAAATAGTCAAGCGGGCAAGGCGGGGGTGCCCAAGGGCACACTATCATATCAAATGGTGCAATGCACTTCGGGTCAAGTAACCATTCCAAGTGTATAACAATGCTTTCGGGAAAACAGGACAAGTAGTGCAAATCTCGGGATCAGCAAAGTACTGTAAGCAATTGACATTTCGGGAAAATATCTAATTGAAATGGATAGGGACCCCGTATGTCGATCACATAACAATTTGGTACTCTTTGAGTTTGGGGACATTCCGGGCTCCTTATACACTTCGATCTTTTCAAAACTATGAATGAAATCCTTGTGATATGGTTTCTTCCTCCAATAGCCTCGCACAATGCCTAATAAATCTCCTTGATATGGAGGGGTTCCCAAAGAATAGCCCCAATGCGTTGAAACAGTCGAACGGTGTCCCAAACCTAACCTAGGCCAGACGCCCGCATCGCTCGAGCGAACTGTAGGGTTCGCTCGAGCGAGTCGCTCGCTGGGAAGGTTGTCTGGTGAGTTCGCTCGAGCGAACTCATTGGGTCGAGCGGTTATTTAAATGCGTTCGAGCGAACAACTCACTGGAATTAGTTCTGGGATGACCGCTCGAACGACCAAGGGTCCGCTCGAGCGACCCAGCTACTGGAATGCTCCGAACCATTTCTGGACAGGTCGCTCGAAGTGTCATGGTCGCTCGAGCGAACTGTCCAGGAACAGATTCCGAACGAGTTCAGCTCCTCTCTATTTCTCCTTTTTACAATCTCCTTTTAGCCCTTCTTACACATCAAGTGATGAGTCTAAAGCCCCATTCCAACAACCTCAAATCTCAAATAACTTCCATCCCTTTCTTCTCCATCACAATACATTCAATACAAGGAAGAAGGGAGAAAGAAACCATCTCACAACGTATACATTTGAAGCAAAACAAGAAGACATTCAATGCTATGAACTGTCACTTCTCTATGAACATAAATATGCCATTAATACTCTATCATGGACATTCATTTCAAAACAAAGCAATAAATGTGCATTAATGGAAGATAGCCAAAATCGATGAAAACTTATGAAATCATTCATCCACTTGCCTCAAGTCTTCTAAGAATGGAATCAAGCTCTAACAATCTCCAAAGACAATGGTCCAAGCAACAAGGCAAAATCCCCAAAATAAAGCCCTAAAATGGTCAAACAATGAGATAACAATGAAACCTTCCAATAATAAAGGTGGGGCTTCTCTATGGCCAAAGGAGTACAAATCTAGAAGATGAAGGGAAATACTTACTTGCAAGGTCCTCTAATGGCAATGGTAAGCTCAAAGGAAATCTTGAAATGGATGGTTTGCTCCCAAAAGCTATTGAAGGAAAGCTCTCAAGGAGATGAAGAAGGTGATGGCCTCTAATCTCCTCTTGGTGCAAGTTTGGGAGTGGATTGAGTGATGGGAAGCAAGAAGAATAAGGAGTTACTCACAAAGCCCTAGTTCTCTCTTTTGTGATAGAAAAAGAAAATGGAAGGGAAAGGTCTCCTATTGTAGGAAGTGAGGAGTGGGCTCCACCACTAACAATCTACTTGGGCTGAAATCATCTCTCTCGGGACATCGGATGAATTCAACGAAGAAGGAAGAAATGATCGTCGAAATATCTAGTTTCCAAAAAGTATATATTTCACGGGTTTCGGGAATATCAAGTTTTGGGTACAGATTTGGTGCACAATGACTGTTTTGCCCCCAAGGCCAAAAATTAGGGTTTCGGGATCTCAAACGGGGACGAGATCAACATGAAAGTTGAAGGAATTAACAATACCAATAAAATGAGATTAAAACCATGAATGCAAAAATCTCCGATAAATCCTCAATCATATGCAATGTCATGAAAAGGAAACCCCCAAAGGGTCCCACTGAGCACCAAGCAATCAAAAATCCCTCAAAACTAATTCGAAAGCTATTCCAAACCCAACTTAGTCAAGATCACTCATCAAGCTTAGTACTAACACGCAACTTAATTAGCACTAATCTGGTTCCTCGGGTCGGGGTCTTATAATGCCAATAAAGCTTGAATTATGATTAATTCATTAACCTATAAAAGGAGGTGATTCCAAGAAGAAAGGATCCTCAAACACAGAATCCTGAAATCCCGAACTCAAAATCTAGAAGCCCTGTTACTCTGAAGAAACTCTGCTGCAACAAACACTCAAAGGTGATCAAAGTCCCTTGGGGGGGGGGGGGAGGGGGGTCTAAGAAAAAGCCTCCTCTTCTCCTACTCAACATGGCCAAGACACGGCTCTTCAACCCGTCTATTCGTTTTTTATTGGGTATAGGACCTTCCCTTGGTCCTTATCCTCTAAAAAACTAAAGTCCAAGCCAAGCCAAAGAATCATAGCATCAAGTGTTCTCTTCTGAAGGACGATGGCGAAGTTCATACATGACTTGTGACCGTCGATCTGAACTGGTCCCCACGATCTCCTGAGAAGTCAGATTCCCTTTCTAACTTTTCTATTGTACTTTGTATTTTCTTTAAGAAACAAAAAAATCACAACTCTTGTCTTTCATTTTGATGAGATTTGTAAATCACCTTTCACGGCACAAAATCGCCTTTTACGGCAAACAAAATCGCCTCTCACGACAGTAAAAAAAAGCTGTCTCTTTTCTTAAATATAGGTGCAATTTGGAAAGTTAAAAAAAGGTTGATTTCCTTTCTACTTGCGAAGGTGGATCTCTTGATCACTGTTTCTAAATTCCAAGTAGAATAGAAAATCTGACATAACCGAACAAAATATAAGATGCCCTTTTTTTTCTCCCCCTTTCCTCCCATTTCCATTTCGATCTCTCCTTTCGGCGACCCCGGGGACGGACGGGATGGGAGAGGAGAGGAGGAAGAGAGAAAAAAAAAATTCTAGTCACATTGGGCCTGATCTCGTCTTGACCTGTTGGCGGCAAAGGTCTCATCGGATCCTTTCTTTGGCTCTGTCCTGATATGGTTGCAGCCACTGGGTGTGGCTCTATCAAGGATTTGATAGGGATTCTGGACGGCTGGGAGGGTGTATTTGTCCCACCAGCTCGTATCTGCATCCTGCCACGTGTCCTTAGGTGAGACGTGCTGTTAGTGCCCGTCTCGGTTAGCAGTCTGTCATTTCGGCTGCAACCGAGATGCGTGACTCGACGAGGCATGTGGCCGAGATCGTGGCGATCAGTGCTGGTCTCGGTAAGCGTACCAGCGTTGGTGTCGAAAAGCGCATAGCCGAAATGGAGTATAAGAGCTGGCATTATTGCTAGTCTTAGCATAACTTGCGTATTAAGAATTGCCGCACACAGAGACCTACCCAACCAGCACTTTATGATTCTCAAATCTCAAAGTGGGTCAGTTTATTATGTGGTCTGATGGATAAATGAGTGGTGATATGTAATTAACCCAATGAAGTTCAATTTGAATAGATGGTTTCACTTGAGATATAATAACAATCCACTGCTTCCTGACAATAAATTTATAATAATTTAGTATCACAAACTACTTCTCTGACTATCCTGTCCCAAATCAATTCTGATTACAAATTAATAGCAATGTAATGCTTACAAACTCATTGCACTTTCTTTAGCATCATCAATTTTAGCATCGCCTGGATCTTTAGCATCAATTCATCTTTCTATTTCATTAATATGGATTATCCCCAACACAACCACAACACGATCAAACAGCCCACAATCTTTTTCAACATTAACAATGCAATGACATTTAACGATAAATTGTTCAGCATTTACACATGAAATCATTCACATTTTCCATCAATACAATGTCTCAAAAAGTCACTCAAATCATTCCATTTATAACATTTTCCTTTCTTGAACAATCACTCGAAGCACATTATGTCAACACCTACTAACATGCTTAACCTGCACATGAAAAAAATTATCATCAAAACAGATTTACAAGAGAACTACAAGTGAAGAAAATACCAGTATTGTATACATTGTATACAATGTTTAACGGAAGAAGAGGGTTGGATGGTGGGGACAGTACCATATAAATTGTTTCCCAAACACCATTAAAAAAACCCCAAAATCCATAATTTCAAGTCCATCATCGTAGAACCCCTGAAAGCCCTAAATTGAAAACCCTAAAACCCCAGAACACTCTGAAATGCCAACAAAAAAAAAAACATAGCAATGGCTATGGCCGAGAGAGACAATGGGCTGGGCCTAAGGCTAGTGAATGGCTATAAGCCAGTGAGCAAAACCCTCAAATCCCTACCCCAAGCACTCATTCTCCCCACGATCATGAGGACAAGGATTCCAAATTCCAGAAGCGATTTGAATATTTTGATTTGGGAATTGCAATTTGAAGATATAACATTTGAGAGAAGCAAAATCAGGTTTTTGGAAAATTTGAGAGGGAAAAGAAAGGTGGAAATGCCAATGAAACCCTAGATATGATGGTGCTTGAGGAAGACAAAGAATAACTATTTACAGAGAGAGGTATGCCTTTTGTAGGTATGAAAATAGACGATACCACTACATCACAACCCCACCAACTAGACCCTCGAACCCATCAAACCCCATGAAAGAGGGAGGGAGGGAATACTCAAATCTCCATCACTAACCCTAAAATCCCAAATCAAGTAAACCCCAATCTGTGAGTAGATATTTGAGTTTAGGGTATGTGGGGAAGGAAAAAAAAAACAATTGAATGAGAAAGAGAGAGGGAGAGAGAGAAGGAGAGGGAAGGAGAGAGTCACCTGTTGTTCGGTCGGGCGGAGAAAGATGTGTGAGACAGATCGCAGTCGGGAGAGAGAAAGGGGATGACGTCGAGGTTTGCATATCGGAGATCGAAGATGGCGTTGAGGCTCTTGTTTGCCCTCTGGTATGGGTTTTGTCTTGCTGAAATGGGGAAATGAAATGATGTTGAGATGGTATGGGTTTCATTCACTGAACAACATACCACTTCCTCTTCTCCGTTCCTATCTCCTCCTCTTTTCCCATTCTCTATTACTTTCCCGCTCACACCTCACTAGAAACAACAAAGAAGATGCAATCTAGGCCTGTCAATTTGGCCCTGAGAAATGGGGCCCGGCCCGGCCCTCAAAAAGCCCTTAAAATGAGGGCTTTTGTTTCTAACGAAAAGCCCTAGGGTCGGGCTTGGACAATTGTTATATGCCCTAAGATTTGAGGGCCAGGCTTGGACAATACTAGCCCGACCCGGCCCCGGCCCCGGCCCTGGCCCTCTTACTTTTATTTATTTTATATATAATATATACATATATTTGATATATGCTAAAAAGCCCTTATCATAGTCACTTTGTAGTAATATGGGGGATATGAAGGCAATTTTATACCCACTAACTACCCATTAAAAAATGTCCTAAAAATCCATACATACATACATACATACATACTTGGTTGATTTCATCTATATTTAATTATAATTAAAAATAATTTCAATTGATAAAAGGTATGCGAGTGTAAATGGTTTAAAACTCTCGAAGATAAGACACTTCTTGAATGATTTCATATGTGAAAATTCATATGAAAGTCATATTAAAGGTGTGAAATAGATCATACTCTTTAACCATTTTCCTTTTTTGTCAAAGTAAATAAAATCATATGTCTAGAACCCAACCCAAGTCACGAAAGCATGTATAATTTTTTGCAATAAAAAGAAAATTTTTAGAGATGACTTATATTCTCCCGATGTATTTTTAATGGTTTGTTTGCAATTAAGATCAGATAAGAAAACGGATGTTTTCTTAATGGTTTCTTTGTAATTGAGATTAGACAAGATAACGCTTGATCACACTCAAATTTTGGTAACAATGTTAAAAATATAGTTTTCTTGTTTTGAAGCCCTAAGCCTTGCCCTGGCCAGTGCCTTGGCTTTCGAGAGTAGGATAAGGGCCTAGATAGTGAAGGCCCTCCGAGGGCTTTGGCCCGCTCAAGCCCAGCCCTACATATATTGAGGGTAGGGCTAGGACAACCCTAGGCCCAGCCCGGCCCGGCCCTTTGACAGCCTTAATGCAATCCGACCCAGTCTATGAGCTGCTATGAGGGAGGGAGGGAGTCGCTACGATGGTAAGAGAGAGAGAGAGGTGCTGTTGCGTGGAGGCGCGCTGTCGAGTAAGCGGGCGCTATTGCACATAGAGAGAGAGAGAGACGCGTGATTTTGCCGAGCAAGAGAGATGAGATCTAAGGAGGTGAGGAGCGTTTGGGAGGGAGAAGAACCGGCTGTTTTAGGGCATTTCTGTCTTAGGGCATGATTTCTTCTCTTTTTCTTTTTTTTTTTCATTCTGGCGGGCTTTGAAATTTTTTCATTCACTTGGTCCACCTTAGCGCCACATGGACTTCCACTTGTAGTCGGTCCATATAGACTTATTGGTTGAGATAAGGGTTAAGAATTAGAAAAAGACCTATTCATTTGTTATAATATTATCTCGGGTTGGGTTGGGTTGGGGTTCGGAATCGGGCCAGCCAGTTATGGCCCAATCTGAGCTTGGTCCAAGATTTCTTTCGTCTGGCTAGGCCTGGATCTTCACCAGCCTGACACATGAACATCCCTAGTACGGAGTAGGCAACTTAAAAAAAAATGATTCGAATATAATTTAAAACTTATATTTAATCTTTTACATTTGATATTTGGATTAACAAATTATATAATGTGTAATTTTTCTTTTATTTTTCTTATTGTAGTATTTTTTTTTTGCATATATAAATTTATTAATTTGAATTGATGATCATGAACGTGTTTAAAAATAAGTACTTCTATACAATTTCAAATACTTTAAAATTATTCTATTTTTAAAAATGTATTTAAAAATTTATATTTATATTTATATTTTTTGAATCATTTTTAAATGTCTTTAAAATTATTTAAAAAAATTATAACTCTGTCAAATCTCCGCATTGATTTATCTAGGTCAAACATTTTTAGACGAGTCTAAGTCTAAGCCACTGAGTTTTCCAACTTTGTATTTTCTAGTAACTAGGAAGGCAGTTGGAGAGAGAAGTTAGGGACAGAATCTTGGAGAGAGAGAGAGGTGTTTTTTTTTTAGATAATTAGCGAAAGGTCCCTAGAATTGAATCTATCCAGCCTCCAATCCAAGCAAATTCTTTTTAAGGGCTCTGGTCCAAGCAGCTAGACTGTTTGCAGCCATAGGTCCTTGGATACAAATTTCATGACTGATTTGCCCTTTTCAACTATTTAGGCAAAAAATTTTGAATTTTAAAATTTCAAATCTTCCATTCTCCCTCTCTCAAATCTATCATACCAAAGGAACCACTTCTTTGTTTCCGGTTTCTGTAAGCTCTGTTTCCGGTTTCTGCAATAGTGACGAACAGCACCACGCAGTCCCACACGCTTGTCCGGCGGCGGCGGCAGCGTTGAGGATCAGGTACTCTTCTGCGGCTGCGCGTGGTGTCTGGATATCTGGGGTGGCAACAAGTATCGAAATCCCTGTTTGTTTCTGCACTTTGAAACCAAGCCCGATTTTAAACCGCCCTTCCACTTGTCAAAACAAGACAAGGTTTCTTGTTGTATTTAGTTCATAATAAATAAAGAGTGCACGAGTACCCCAGATTCGAAATCCGGATTTGGGTCTGTCATGGCATAGATCAATTTAATAATCCTCACCTTTATGAGTCACCCACAAATTCCGTGCCTTCTTCTGAATCATGGGAAATCGAGCGAAGATGGGGTTTGAATCAAGGAAACAAACCATGGCTTCTTCTGAAGCCCGATGTTGTGACAAATTTGGTGTGCGAAGATGGGGATTTCTGTCGCGATTGATGGTTCGAGGAAGTGGGTTTTTTCTGGGGTGAATGAATCAGATGGTTCGAGGAAGTGGGTTTTTTTGCGGAAGAAGAATCAGGACGTGCAATCGCCGGAGTTTTCTTCTGTCACAGAGAAAAGGTTGTAGAAGAAGAAGTAGACAGCGGTTTGGGACTTGTGTCCGGCTGGACCCCACATCGCCGTGAACAGAAAACAGATCGTCGAGGTTGCCGCTGTGCGTCGCCGGAGAAGGAAGTTCGCCGCCGCTGCTGCCGCGCCGCGCCGTTGTCGTGGAAGAAGAAGCAAACCGGGAAAGGTTTCTCGTTCTGGTTTTAGAACGTCGTAGAGAACGTGAAGAGGGAGCCCGAGTCCTGTTGGGGAAGAAGACATGATTTGGGCTGAGTTTGGTTCCGGGTTGGTCCATGTCAGGTCAAGCCTGACCCGCTTCAGAAGTCAAATTTATTTGAGTTCTGTATTTTTTTATCAAATTTATTTGAGTTTTGGACAAATCTATCTGAGTTTTTTGCTATTTATCTGACTTCTGAAATAAATTTACCTGAGTTATGTACAAATCTATTTGAGTTTTTGGCTATTTATCTGACTTCTGGAACAAATTTATCTGAGCTCTGGATAAATTTATCTGAGTTCTAGACAAATCTATCTGAGTTTTTGAAAATTTTATTTTAGTTTTCGAAAAATATAGTTGGCTTTCTGACAAATTTATCTCCATTTGGAAAATTTTAACTGAGTTTTTGAATTAAACTCAGGCTGTTCTTTTTAAAATTTATTTACATTTTTTAAAATAAATTTAACCGAGTTTTAGCAAAAATACTTTAGTTTTTCGCAAATTTTTCTGAAATTCAAAAAATTGAGTTATCTTTGTTTCGGCAAATGTAGTTGCATTTTTTTTTAAATTCTTTTGCGTTTTTTAATTTTATTTGTGTCCTTTTAAATTTATTTACACTTTTTGAAATTGATTTTCATCTTTTGAAATTTATTTATATTTTTTGAATTTTTTTTGGATATTTTGAAATTTATTTGCAACTTTTTAAATTGATTTTCATCTTTTCAAATTTATTTATATTTTTTGAAACTTATTTGGATCTTTTGAGATTTAGTTGCGTCTTTTTAAATCTCTCTGCCTTCTTTTGAAATTATTGCATTTTTTTAATTTTATTTGCGTTCTTTCGAATTTATTTGTATTTTTTGGATTTATTTGCAGGTTTTTATTTTATTTTCGTCTTTTGAAATTTATTTACATTTTTTGAAATTTATTTGGATCTTTTGAAATTTATTTGGGTAGTTTAGTGGTTGTTGACCCTTATTAACGGTGTATCCCACTAATCATGGGATATGATTTTGAAGAAAGGGTAAATTAGACATCTTATGTCTTCAAATTTGGAAAAATGACCTATCACAATGAAAATAGATTGTGGACCTAAGGCAATAAAATGAAATGTTTAGGGACCCGTCGCTGAATGGCCCTTTTTTTGTTGTTGCGTGCGTGTCACTGTGTGTGTCTCTCTCTCTGTGTGCATACGAGAGAGAGTTGGTGGAAGGGAGACAGCTCCCCATTAAAGGTGGGCCGAACTCCCAATTCGGACTTGGTCGGATATGGGCTTGTTTGTGTAAAGGTGGGCCAGGCTTGGATCTGGCCCAGCCCGTAGTCTTTATTTAGGTGTACGACATAAATGATAGATATCTACTTTTATTTATATTATTATAAGTATCTGATTTTTCTTCTTAATTTTAAGATTTGAAAATCTAACATCACTGAGAGTTGCAAATGAAAATTATCCTTCTCACATTTCAGTATGTATTCTTAAATGTATAAAGAATACCTTTCCTTCTAATTTTGGCAATTTCGACCATGAAATTGTATTGACTTACTTTACCACATGCAACTTCACATTGCTTTCTTATTTCTTAATTTCTAATTTTTGAACATTGATGCCAATAAAGCTTGAATTATGATTAACTCATTAACCTAATTTTATATTAAAATCTTGAACCCTATCAATACTACTATGACTATTTTAACCGGCATATGCATGATGTGCATTCTTGAAACACAGCGGTCAAGCTGGTTATTACATATTAAAGATGCTAATCTTAATCACCTTAAGTTTTATTTTGACCAATGTTGTGAAACTCCTTGAATCGACTCTTGACTCTCCCAAGCCATCTTGTTTTGATGAAGGACGAAGTGAAATACATTAGAGACTTGGCCGAGCCACCCCATTTTAATAACTTGCTTGCATTCTGAAAACATTTGATAGATAATCTTAAGTAATTACATATGAGGTTTGGTCGGTAATTTAAAAATGATGACTGGAATGTGATTTGAAGCTTATATTTGATCTTTTATATTGGATATTTGGATGAAAACATAATGTAATATGTATTATTTTTTCCTTTTATTCCCCTTACCTTTGGCAAAATATTGTGTGGTGAATTAAGTGAATTACAAGATAACCCGAGTGTTTTCTCTCTGGATTGTATATGACTTGCAGGGAGTTTTTAATTTTTGTTAGATGTCTGCGGTGTTGAAGTGAATTAAGAAGAGAACCCATGTTCTCTCTCTTGTTAAGGTGTTTTTGTACATGATTTGCAAGGAGTTTCTAATTTTAATTTGTTAGATGTTTGGTGTGTTACGGTGAAATTATGGAAGAGGGCCCACATTAAAATGATGAGATTTATGTAATATCTCTAGTGGATCTGGTTCTATATAGCCCTTAAAATGTTAAGGTGCATGCACTTGGATTGAGGAAGACTTCATATGAGAAATAAATGAGAAAGTTTAATCCGTATAAAGAAGAAATCTTAGAACATGGGTTGCCCTGAGCATAATTTATATTCATTTAATTGATAAATGATTGATTTTTAATTTATAAAAATTTAGTTAAAATATAAATATTTTTATTTTTAATTAATAATATAAACGTGTGGATAAATTAATACAAAAGGATGTTATTTTAAGAATGTTACCAAATATCCTTCTGCTAATTCTGCTAATTGGCAATGAATATGACAAAACATGCGGCCAAACAAGTTCATGACAACTCATTCCCAAAAGAGAAAATTTCTAGTCAATCCATTTTTAATTTTGGCTCAATTTGCAAAAGGGGGTCGCCTTCAAGACATGGGCAAGCTAGGGCCTTGTCAGAAGGGAATCACACTGCCAAACAGGCCGGGGCATGTTTATTTACATTATTATTAAATAATAGTGAAGTAAATGTCACATCAAAAGAAAATGGGCAATAGATAAAATTTCTGGTGAAGTAACGGTCCTGTTTATTTTGAATGATGTAAAGTAATGTATGAGAGATACCTTTTATATTGTCTTTTACTTCACCATACATTACCACTCTTTTATGAGGTCAAAATTTCTATTTAAAGGAGACACTTCACAGTACAAGAGAACGGCCAATTACCAAACTTCATAAGAAGCACAATAGAGAAATTTCAATTCAATGAATCAGCAGAATCCTATGTATCAATTACATTCAGTTCTCCAAAGTCCAAACCAATAATCCTTGAAATCTACTTATTACCAAACAGAATCTACAACACTAAATACTGGTGATTTGTCCTTGGAAAATAAAGAAGAACCCATTAGTTAATTAGGCCAAACTCAATCCACCTAGAAAGACCCAATCAAACACCCAAACACCACAGCCATTACCACACCCAAAGAAGACCCCCTTGCAGTGAAAGAAAACAAAGGAGAAGCAGATGAGCTTTCTGGAGAGGGTGCTGGTGCAGTTCTCTCTCCAGGAGAACCAGATGGTGAGATAGGTGCCTTCGCTGGAGGCTCCTCAGTAGCTGGAGGAGAGATGGGAGGGTTATGTGAACCTCTCACAGCCATGACCACTACTATCAGCTTCTCCCCCTTCTCACATTTCTCCGGCATCCCACTTATGAAGAAGAAAGGACCCGATCTATCCAACTTGAACACTGAATAGCCATCGCTAAACCTGCTTATTGGATTCTTTGTGTTGCATTTCTCATAGTCCTCTTTGTTCACCACAAGCACAGAGTCCTCCTCCTTTTTATAAGAAAAAACTGCAAAACCAACATCCAAAAACAATGATCCAGATAAGAAAAACCCCATTTTCTACGACCTTTTCATCACAAAATACAGATGGTGAGATGAAAGAAAGAGTTTAAATCCTTCTTACCAAGAGTGTCATTGACTTGAAACCTTTTCCTTTCAGCCCAGTGATTGAAGTTCTCGGATGGGTTTAGGACCCAACCATCCTTCCCTCCAACAAAGAATTCATAGCCTTGACAAGTCCACGTTAAACCCAATGAGATTGTTAGCAAAAAGCTGAGGAAAGAAAGAGATGCCATGTCTGCAAAAAAGCTCACAACAAAATGAGTACTGCTTTTGATACAATGGATCATGGGTCTTGAAAGGAACAATGGATCATGGGTCTTGAAAGGATCATGGTTATATATATAACCATGAAAGGTTACCGTTTGAAGCTGGAAATGGAAACTACAATATAATTTCTTTTGATTGTGTGATGAGAGAAGACGTTATTTTTAGGTAATGTAACGTTGGACATTCATGCACGCACGCAATTACTATCAGCGAGGTGCCACCCTAAATAGGGGTATTCATAGCAGGGCCAGGCCAACTTTAGAAACTCAGGCGCATATCCAGCTTGCCACGCCGGGCCAGGCTTTCTAATTGCTGATTTGGGTACCCAAATAAGTTGCATTTCTCATTCGGGGGGCTTCGGGCTTTCTATCATTTAACCAAGTATGGCCCATATGTTTAATGTGCCTAAAATTTAGATCCAGGCTCGGCTCTTAATCACCCTTGATTCCTAAACCATGGTGGGGGTGCTATGCCCCTTTAGTTCCACCCCTCAATTTACCGTCTACACTCTTTTCAAATCCCATGTAGATTTTTTGATGAGTCCATTGCATTGCATGTGATGGATCATTTGCATCACGTTCTCCAGATCGATAATCTTCTATAAGTAACACACCATTTTCTAAAGCATCCTAACCCTTGCTATGGGGCCTCAAAATTCTAATGTTTCATATTTAATGATTTTAACTGTGATTCAGTTGTTGAATCAGTGTAAAAGGGGGCATGTGCCAATTCCTAAAGGTTAGACAAGTGATGATTTTAAAAACGTTGTTCAATACTATATTGGCCAGTGGCGGCAGAGTCAGGATTTTCTCTCCGAAGGAGTAGAATTTTCTCCATGTGAGATGTTTGAGAAAGAATTAAAAAAAAAAACTAATTAAAAAAAAACTAACGTGTTACCATAATATGAGTTTTTTGAAATCATGCATTTAATTTAACCAATAAACTAGTTATTAGATCTATCCCAAAAAATGATAAAAAAGATGATTTGTATTGCTCTATACATCCAATAAAATTTAATAGTGGGACTATAAGAGTAGAGAGAAATTGTAAATTGCATGATTTTTACACATATACTTGTGGGAAATATTCACCAGTGTACTACACACCCAAACCATCCACGAGGCAATATGATTTCTGAAACTCATGCATCTCGTGTAACATGCAATCCATATCGGCGGGTGATTATAGTTGCAAAAAAATCCAAATTAAATCATTTTCTTCAACGTCAATATATGAGAGGTTAATGTCCAAGAAGTTTTGGCCTTTGGCCCGTATGTAGAGCTCAAATAAATAATGCTAAAGTTGATAAAACCTTTGGGCTGTATAAATAATTAGTGTAGGAAACCCTTAACTACCTCTATTTTTGCCCAATGGTTAAAAAAAAGTTCGAAAAAGGAGGGAGGGTCAAAGAGAACAACACTAAAATACACTTGAGAGATTTTCTCCTAATTTTAAAGGGAAAAAAAAAAGTTGAAAAGGGGCAAAGAGAATAGCAAAGATTCTCTTCTATTTTAAAGGAGATAAAAAAAAAAGTTGAGAAAGGGTAAAGAGAATAGCACCGAAATATATGAATAGAAGTTTTTTCTAGAGGATTTTACCGGTAAAATCCTGAAACACAGCCATATATCCCGAAAGGTCCTGACAAAATGTGCTACACTGATGGGGTCCGTCAGTACTCAATTCGTTTATTATTATTATTATTATTATTATTATTATTATTATTATTATTATAATCTGGGGTCATTGACGCTAGCGCTAGCGTCGTCGTTCGCCAGCCCTATTTATACAAACGCGTCTCATTTTTACCATTTTATACCCTGTAACTTCTCCTTCTTTTCTAGAGAGACGACGCCGTTTCACCTACCTTCTTCCTTCTCTATAATCCATCAGCCTTTCTCCAATATCGTATGTCTACATGAAGGTATGTCACAGTAGCTATGTTTTTACGTACACATGATTTACGGAGCATTATGTATGTTTGGAGTTCTTGATGCATCGTGTATGGTATAAAATGTGTATCATGTAATTTCTTAGCATTATGTATGTTTGGAGTGTGAGTTCTTCATTTTTTTGTATTCTGTAAGATATTTTGTTCATTTTGTTCTCTCGTTTACTGAAGAATCACATGGTCTGCAGTCACGCACGCTATATGTCTAATCAAATGTCACAATGGAGGTCCTCCCTTATTATCGTGTTCTGTTTGTCTGTTTCATAAAACAAAGTAGATTTGTGGGTATGTATGTCCCTTGAGTCATAGGATCTTTGGTTTAATACTTCCTAGTTAGGCTACTGAGAAATGAAGACAGTGGCTATATGTTTTTGAACTTGGTTTCATCATATGGTAATCCTTTACCCAATTCATCATATTGAAATCCCTTCTCAACTAGTTTAGTGGCTAAAGCAGAAAGCATGGGGTCTGTGGTTTCAAAAGAAACTAAAAAAAGGCACTGAGGTCTAGAAGGTCAAAATGAGAAGAAAAAGAATGCATCAAACTGCAAAACCTTGAGTTCATCAAAAGCAAGAGGTAGTAATGAAGGCATGGAATTAATGAGACAGATTCCAACTAAAAAATTTGAGACATGAATTTTTTTTGCACCCCCCTTGTCTCTTGGAAATCTGAAACTTCCTCATATAGGTTTTTTCCTCCCCTAATGCCCCACTACTTGGTAGAAATTCAGGCTCGGGTCCACATTTGCAATGGACATGCTTGGATTCTCGCCTATTTCAATCCCCACTGGTGAAGGCTAGGGCTCAATGGAACCTTGTTTGATTGCTTCAAACTTTAATATCACACAAAAATCAATGAATCCCAATATTGAGAAAACATGGCAATACAAGTCCATCTAGTAGTTCACATTACATAACACCAAAAGATTTTAACTACTGCATCTTAAATAATTTTAAGGAAAACAAGGTGTTGGAACAAGAATAAGAGGAGTCTTCTTTTGGACCGAGACCCCATGACCTTCATCCATGTCAGTATTCACCCCATCAGGCATCTTCCAATGAAATCTATGTAAAAGATTAGCTAGTGCACATTGGATGGTGGAGGTTGCAAAATGAATTTCTGGGCAAATCCTCTTTCCTGCACCAAATGGGATGAGTTCAAAATCATGTACTTTGAAGTCTACATGTCTCTTGTTGCCACCATCCATGAATCTCTCTGGTTGAAATTTATCAGGGTCCTCCTATGATTTGGGTCCCTTCCAATTGCCCATGCATTCACCATGACTCTTGTCTTGGCTGGAATATCATACCCTTTTATTTTACTACTTTTAGTGGCCTCTCTAGGAACAAGTAATGGAAATGGAGGATGTAACCTCATAGTCTCTTTGATCACTGATTTCAGGTAGTTCATTTGATGGAGCATATCCTATGTAACCATTGATTTCCCTTTTGCAATTCCCCTTACCTCTTCTTGCACTTCTTTCATTACTTTTGGGTTCCTTATGAGCTCTGCCATTATCCATTCCATAGCCGTGTATGTAGTGTCGGTTGTAGCTGCAAACATGTCCTGTAAGGGGAAAAGAAAACAGAAAACATGCCATTTGAATCCCACCCTTTTCAACTTTCACATGGTTTGTAGCATTGGGAACAACATAGAATAGCTTAAGCAAATTGGGTAAACCCCTTTTCTTATTTTGTCATTTCTCAAACTCCACCATGCTTCATATGATCATTTTTGTACCCCCATTTCATTTACAAAAGTAGAACTAATATAACAACACATGGAGATGTATACAATAAAGAGGATCATCAGAAGAATGTAATGACTATGTAAAGAACTAGTTTTTTAAGCCTTTCTTAGTTAGATTTCAAGAACTATTTGCAAAGTTTCTTGGACTAGGATACCAAAAAAGTCTCTTGAATTGGCATGTGCTCAAGTTTTCAGTTTAATTAGAGAGATATCACCATTGGATTGGGAAAATGATTGGAAAATGTGCTTAATTGAGATTTAATAAAAAAAATATCATACTTGTCCAATCCAATAGTTTCCAAATACTCTGACTAAAATGATAACGTCTCTGTGTTAAATCAAGATTGCATAAAAAAAAAAAAGTTCATGTGTGTCCTAAAAAGCTACACTTGTGATATTTTATGCATCTTTTGTAATCGTATATACTGGTAATGTATGCTAATTCTGAAAATTAATTAGTGGGTGGGAAAGAGACATTTGTGGAAAATTAACAGTTTCTATTCACTTTTACAACAACAAAAAAAAAGTTTCCATCCATGTGGTCTAGACAGATCTTTGCATCTTTTGTTCTGATTTGTTTCTTTCTTCACAACTCACATCAGTTGACTATCTATACCTGATCATGAATTGCACGAAAATCTTGTTTGGTATGTTTACATTGATAGAAAAATCATCAACAGTCATGCAAATAGAAATTTATTTCCTTTGTGTTGGTGAACTCATACTTGTATATATGCTTCATATTACATGGCTTGAAACTGAATAGATGGCGAAAGACGTTGCTTCTGATGATGAGGGAGAGTTATTGTATGATCAGGATGAACATGTTTCAAAAGCTATAGTCACTACAACAAATTGCATATTTGCCGACGAAACTTTCCAACGCAGTGTAATTACGTCGCAAAAAAATTATTAGCCATTTTTTTAAATCTTTTTTTATGTTTAATAACTCATATTTGTTTGTGCTGGTTGTAGCATCATCCTCAAGGCGTGTACGGGGTAGGGTGGTGGGCCATGAGTCGGAGAAGAGGATGAGGATTTCAGGTAGTAGGATTTCTGTTCCGCTAGATGCACAATCAGGGGCATTTGAGGGTGCAAATGCCTCGACATTTGCAATCGAGGTGTGTGTATGCCGGGGGGGGGTATTGCTTTTGGTTTTGGTTTCGTTTATTTATTTGATTTCGGTACGCGGATTAAATTAGTCAATACACTATTGCTCTTATTTTAGCTATCTTGATTATCATAATTTTTTTTGGTTATGTTCCCTCAAGTTTTAAATAAGCTAACTACATTGTTTATTACTTGTAATTTTTAGCGCAAGTCATAGAGGAATTCAGAGAGCCGGAGCAAACTGAAGACTCTTCATACATCTGGATCTCGATCATTTGCAGCCCAGTTCTCGATCATGCAGGCAGATGAGCAGCAGGCTCCTCCTTCTGAAGCTGATTTATACCGACAACGACACTACAGCAAGAAGAAGAACAGATGGATCACAGATCATGCTGAGGAGACACATGTGAGTTGTTTCATTAACAATATTGTATATCATTGTTTATTTCAATTTCCTAACATATGTAAATTACATGATAATATTTGATTGCTTTGATAATGCAGCAAAGAATGGAGACGGCACTATCGCAAATTGAAATTAACTCTCTAGCGGCCGAGCAACAAGTGATCGAGAATCTACTAGGGAAAAGGGTTGCAAGGAGGCAAGGGTACCGTTCGAGGGGCCCATCATCATCTTCTACTACTATTTCGATGTCGTCTGAGATAAGCACCCTACGGTAGCAACTAGCTGATTCGTTGAAAGCACAAGAAGAGTTGCGGCGACAGTATGAGGACTCGCAGAAACAAATGCAAGATCAGGCAGCTATGCAGGTTCACATGCATAGTCAGATTCAGTTGCTGCTATCCCGCGTCGGTATGGACGGTTCGGGTGACTCCGAAAGCTAGAGATATTTGACGATGATTGGATAATTGATGTGGATTGGATTTTAGTTGGGATTTACTTTATTGAGATATTTGACTTCATTTGATTTAGGATATTACATTTTATGTGTCATGGACAAGTTTTATGGATGGCTTTAGTTTATTTATGACTCGTTCTTTTTTATTGTTTCACGATGAATGTGGAGTTATTTGTTGTTTATTAATGCTTATGCTTGTGGAATGTTGAAAATGTAGATTTGGACAGGAAAATATTGTATAGGAATTTTTTTCTGATTTTTTCAATTATTTTTTAATTGATAAAAAAACTATTTCCCGATGCACTCTCTGCGTCGCCAAAAATGGATGTTACATGCGTGGTAAATTTTAAGAATACATGCCCGACGTGCTTTCTTTAAGCGTTGATGACATTTCCCGACGCTTTAACACGTCGGAATATATATTACCGACGTTGTTCATGCATCGTTAAATATTGTTTCCGATGCTAGCATGTGCGTTGGCAAATGTATAACCGACGTTGTTATGCATTGGCAATGAGGTGAGACTGACTAGTAAATTCGATTTTTTCCCGACACTGTTGGAATTGCAGACGTTAGGGACGACGCAATAGTGCGTCGGGGAATAGTTTAGCCGGCATCTGGTAGCCGACGCGGTGCCGACGTTATGCAGTGCGTCGGTAAAACCTTTCCCGACGTGGAGTTTGAAATGGTCAACGCCGATTGTGCATCGACAAATATGCAATTTGTTGTAGTGAGTAAAAGGAGTTAAACATGGAAGTTACAAATGCATCAATACCAACCCTGACAAGAAAATATGGGTATTGACTGAAAGACAGAAAGAGCATGTGAAGGATGTTGGTCTATCACATTTGTTAGAGATAGACTATATGAGGATAGACCATGCTCTAATATTTGGGCTAGTGGAAAGGTAGAGGCCCGAAACCAATACATTTCACCTACCAGTGGGGGAAGCGACGATCACTTTGGAAGACATTGCTTACATTTATGGACTCCCGATAGATGGTGAACTGGTAATGGGAAGAACCTTCGATAATACCTTTGTCCCAGAAGTATGTAAAGAATTGTTAGGCCTTGCCCCATGTCCTGGAAAAGACACCATTGGCCTTACCATAAAGTTCAAATGGTTGGAGGAGAATTTCAACCCTCCAAGAAGAGGAGTGAAGAATGCAAAACTAGAGCATACCTATTTTTCTTGGTGTCTGGACAGATCTTTGCAAATTCTTCTGGTGCAAGGGGGTCAGCTTGGCAGCTAGAACTCTTTAGGGAGTTCAAGCCCTATGCATGGGGTCCAGCTTGCCTTGCAAGCTTGTATAGGATGCTTTCAAGGGCTACGAGGCTTTTAAGAGGTGGAGATGATAGTGAAGAGGAAGGGGAGGTTGAGGAGAAAAAAAAGTGGAAAAATTACATTGCTCAAGACTCTGATAGTCCCTCTTCAGCTGATACAGGTGATTATATTTTAACCAGTCAACATATTCGAAGGCTAGAAAAAGTTAACAAACATGAAAGAAATCCCGCTCACATCAACAGCCTAAAATAAGATGGGGTACTCATTTACTTCAAAGTTACTTTCACATTTTTTTCTATTGATTCTGTTTAATTAGGGAGGTTGTTAATGGTTTTGTATTCTGTGTAGTTCTTATGGCAACCATACAAGAAGATGCCGAAGAAACTATTCCAATTAGTGCCAAAAGGAGAAAAGCAATTGTTCATGTCGAACACTGTCCTTATCCATTATTGGGTCTTCAAGAGGCACAATGCAAATCGCGAATCAAAGCAATTTGGCATTGGACAATCAGTCCCCCCACCATTCTCCCCGCCATTCAAGCGAAACGAGCGCATTGAACGATGTGTTTTTTACTACAGTCAAAACCATCCAGATGTGTTCAGAATATGGGAGTCAAGGAGGAACTCTATTTTATCCAGGAAGAAAGACTCTTCCGCCAAACATAGTGACTCTTATCTTCTTTGGTATGGCTTGAACACCAGTATGGAGATTGTTTGTGGTGCAGATGGTGAAGGACAGCAATCACCTGTTAGAGTTAAACGAGCAACAAGTGTGAAGTCTCAACCAGAAACATCAAAGGAGTCAAACGTAAAGGATAAAGACAAAGGCAACAAGGGTACACACCATTCAAGCGAAGATGCTACTTCCAAACATGTGAGCATCCGTCAATTACATATTGATTTTCAATTGAAGCAAGAAACTGTTTATTTACAAGTTTCCAAATAATTTATCTCATGTAATTGATTTTTTAGACCACATGGAGCGGTCATCCCTTCGTGCAGATCGCAAGAAGAATAAATTGGGAGATTTTACTACCCGATTGCGGAAGAAGATAAAAAAGCTTTAGAGCTACTTTTGCGAACGCTTTCTACGGCTTTGGTGCAGAATCTTGTTCTACCTCTCAGTCAGATGAGGAAAAGGAGGTAATTTTGTAGTGACGCATTAATTCTAAATATATAGCTGAATGGGGTTAGAAGTGGATAACGTATTTTACTTGTTGTTTATTTATAAACTTTCCTGGTGCATGTAGGCTTCGTCTTCGGTGTCTAGGAAAAGGGCAGTCCCAAAAGCGAGGGACCGAACTAACTTATCGTCGGCTGCAAGAATACTTCAATATTCAGAGGGCCAAGCTGCAGTGAATGAGCTAATACACGTCGATTCGCCCACAATGTCACCTCCGGTAGCAGCTACTTTCACATCCCCAGTCGTGCCACAAAACGATGAGGTCTTCACAACTCCGATTAATGCACCCCGGATCTTCAAATAATGCTACAAACACCCAAATCAGACATCAACACATTGATTTGGCGGATAAAAAAGGTTGCATCGTGAGAGGAAGATCCCCCATTATTTCGAGGATTATGACCACCAGCTGGTGCGGTCGGCTTATGCTCTTACAGAGGGAGAGTTGACTCTACTGGAAGCCTTCTTCGGATTCTACAAAGAAAAGTAAACCCCACTTAACTTCACTGGATTTAGAAATCAATTCATAAACACTTCCCACCATTAAAACCAACATGTCAATTTGTGTTTTTATAATCTGTGCAGGCGGGATGAGCTTGACATATATTGGACGATGGTTTCAGCGGGTGGGTTTAAAAAGCCCCTCGATGTCGGCACTTCATTCGACACAAATATCATGTATTGGTGGTTTGAGATATTGAAGGGCCGGTACCCGGATGTACATTGCTACGATCCCAGTATTTGTGTAAGTTATATACTGGCTTGATAAGAAATCTCTTTGAATTTTTTTGGGTAAAAAAGTAGATACCCACTATGTTTGTAATTTCTTATTGTCGGAATCTTAAACATACTAATAGTGCATGTGTACATATGTGCTGTGTTGCATTAATTATGTTGTTCTTATTGTAACTGACGTGGTGGCGAGCTAACAACACGAAGGCTTTACAAGATAACTGTTGGGGCAGGGATGGGACCAAGGTCTGGGAAGCAAAGGAAAAGTGGTTGTTGGTATTCATAATGTGGCATGATGAACATCACTTCAGTTTGCTTGTAGGATATAATAAGGAAAAAAGATGAGAATTTTACAACAGTTTGAGTTCTGGCAGGACAATTGTTAATGTGGCTAAAGAATTTGTAAGCCCACTCCTCAACTTCAATATTTTGGAGCTCGTGTGAGCCTTCAAGTTAAAATTACCACTGTTAATGTTTTCTAATATTGTTCCATCTTATATGAACATATTGACTTCATCGGCAATCAATATTCAAATTATGGATGGTACGACACTGGTGTGTGGTCACTACTTGTGAAGACAAAGATACCGTGTCAAGATAATGGAAATGATTGCAGGGTCTTCGCGCTTGCATATGCAGAGCATCTTGCAGCCCGTATTCCGATTGACTTCACACCTGCTGACATACCCTATTATCGAAGCAAGATCGCTGTAGACATCTTTGGTAGAAGTTGGGAGATGAACAACAATCGTTTGTCTCAATGAGTGCAAAAGATGGGAATTTTTTGTTTTGCAGCAGGGGGACCATCTGTTGAATGTAAATGGAAACATTAGAATGGAGGGACTTGGATTTTGTTAATTTTGTACAGTTGAAAATTGAATGTCGTGGTAATGTGAAGGCAGCTTCTCTTTTTGTGAGAGTGTTAATAAAGTATTTTTTTTTGTGGGAATGTGATCGAACTTGAACTATGTATGGGTCTCAAGCTATCTAGCTTACTCTTGTTATATGTATGTGTGTGAATTAATCTGAAGGCATGGTGTGTGCAGGACTGATATAAGTGATGCTAGCGTCACTTAAAATAGCTTCTGTAATGATTTTTTTGACGCTATCGTCATTTAAATGAGGTTCAGTCTCGAATTTATGACTGACTACAGTGACGCTATCGTCACTCCCTTGCATTGAAATTAAGTTTTTTGGAAACATAGGCTTGTGATTAATTTGAGTATCTTCTTTACCACACACAAGTGAACAAACTTGCATTGCACAAGTTAAGAAACCTTAGGACATGAGCCTTAGAGAGCTTATGGCAAGACCTAAATTGGAGTAAAACCTACAACCTTTTTTCCTGTGACATCTTACAATCGTATTTCAAAGAAGCTATTCCAAAAGGCTCAACACATATTCTTACAAGTGCAAAATACTAACGATTATATATACATTCAGAAACGTTTCTTACATAAAGTTAGGTACAAAATTATGCTCCAAATTCAAGTTTAAACCTTCTTACAAAAAAAGGAGTCTTATATAGACTTCAATTTCACAAAATATCCTTGCTTACTGTTCAGTTTTGAGTAAGAAGATTTCGACAAGTCTGGCGATTGTGACCTCTCTCATTGCAATTGGAGCGAGTAAACACCCTACGCGACCTCTGACGATCCTCAGATCGTATTCTATTCTTCTTTGGTCTCCCAGGCTGTCTAGAAGCAAGAGGAGGTAGAACTTTTTCATTTGAACTATGCTCCCACTGTTTGCTATTACGAGTAGCGTAAATCACCTCATTGTACGTGGCTTGAAGTACACTTGTTACATACCAATTGTCGCAAAAATCACAGGGGTTATATTTCCTCACTCTCATTGAAGCGATTGCATGTGAACATGGTATCCTAAGTACTTCCCATTTGTGGCACGTGCAAGTCCGACGGTCAAGATGAACAATGTCTACATAGTTTGCAAACTGAACTTGAAACTTGACTATACCGGCAACGCGTACGTGCAACCTCCAGGCTTCTTCTGTTTCGTGTCCTAACATCTTCTCAACATATGGAGTCAAATGACTATTAATATTTTGGTTTTCAGCATGTCGTGTTTGGAAGAACTCCATCAATCTAGCTCTTATCTCTTCCACTTACTTAACTATCAGTAAAGCTCGAGTGTCTTTCAACATGTTGTTTGTGCACTTAGCGTTATTACTTGTAAGCATGTCATATCGCTGACATTCGACAAATGCATTTGCCCAATGCTACCGACCAAATCCGTTTATATAATTATATGCATCTTGGCTGACAGCCCTAATGTCTTCCATAAACGCCTCATATTCAAATGCCCTATATGGCTTTGCGGCACACCAGAACTTCATCACAATGGTTGGATCTTTGAAGGTTGTTTTCATGTTTTCCGCGAGATGGCGACAACAGTAATAATGACTTGCACTTGGAATAACATTTGCCAAAGCAGGAACAAGGCCCTTCTGTCTATCAAAGACAATTGTCAAATTTGTCGGTTCTCCCAATGATATCGAAAGATTGGTGAGGAACCACTTCTAGATGTCGTGCCTTTCTGCCTCCGCAAACTCAAAGGCTATTGGAAATAGCTTGTGGTTTACATCAAGGATCACAGACACCATTAAAACTCCCGTGTACTTGCCACGGAGATGTGTTCCATCGACCGCAATCATTGGCCTAAGCGATGATGTGAATGACCGAATGCAAGGACCAAAAGACCAAAAAAATCTCTTGAACTTGTCGTCGTCTGAGGTATCAATATTGGTGATAGTACCCGGGTTCATCATCTTCAACTCCTCACAATACAGGGGGAGGATCTTAAAAGGTTCTTCATAGGAGCCTCTAACGATGCGCAATGCCTTCTACTTTGCCATATGTGCCTTCCTATAGGAAATTGTGACACAAAGTCCATTTGATAGTCATTCATTATTTCCTTTGGCCTAATGTTGTGATTTAACTGTACTTTCTCCAAAATGTACTTTGCGATCAGTTCTGATGATGCCTGGCGATGTACAGTGCCCATCATAGGTTTTGAACATGTATGGGTTGGGTTGTAGGTCCGAAACCTTGAAGCGTGATCCACTCTCAATCATGGATATGTGAATGCGCTATGGGCAGTCACATTCCTTGCAAAATGCAGTGACTTTGAACTGTTGTGTCTTTAAGTACTGAAGAGTGAAGTTATTGTATATTGCAAATTTCGCTAAAGTCCCCCTAAAATCATCACGATTCGGGAATTTGTGCCCTAGCCACATCTCTCGAGATGAATTGTGTTCCAACTCCATATCAAATTCATCTGGGACCATGTCATCTTCGAATATAACTTTCCGATTATGCGAGCTATGTTCTCCAACATTTAACATCGAAAGTCTTTTGCCTCTTTTACTTGAACTCCCTGCAAGATTGGTTCTCGTGTTCCTAGATTCAATTTCTATTGTAACAAACTCTCTGTCATCAGGGATGTTCACTACATCAACACGGTCAACGGGAACGCGATAACTTTCTTTCACCCATTCATCGCTAGCAATGTTCTGCCCTTATGAGAAATGAATGTCCTTGTCTTCACATAGATTGACAGTAGGAATTTCATGACTTTGAATGGGAGGTGTTTCGCACTTCACATTATGATTGCTCCTCGAACGATCACTTTGTTTTCATCGTAAAGAACGGTTGTCCATCCCAAATGACCTTCAAGATAAACACATGGAAAGAACTACATTAGACATTAACTAAAATAGTATTCTGCATTATTTAACATACCTTAAAATTAATTTATGTACCTTGTATGTTCTCCAATGCGTATGGCGGAATCAAACGGTCTTCTATTGGTGTACAAATATATCCCATTTGTCTTGTGGTTTCCAAGTGTTAACATGCACTTGATGTCGCTATCATCCTCTATGGAAGCCAATGAGAACAAGTGACCGTTGTGATGGAGATAATGTATGATTAGGTTCTTGCAAGTTTCCTCCCAGTGTGAACTTTCAAGAGCTATGTTCACCAATTCGGGAAATGTTATGTTGCTTTGAATGGACCTCATATTCTGTTTTCCGCCTTCGTATACTGGGTGAATTATGTCAAACTTAAATTCCCCATCGTAATAGAAAATCACAATCAACTCACCACTGACATCCTAACTAAAAACAAAAAATAAATATTTAGGCATTATTACTGTACAAGCATAAAAAATGCCAACAACGCATCATTAACCAAAGAAGTGTGAGATTGCAAGGGGCTAAAGAGGGACACTCGGTGATCCTTAATAGGTGGGTGTTATATGGTATGGTTATTGGATTTTTATTTTTATTTTTAAGAATTTTATCAAACAACGAAAGAAAACAACCTAAATCACTAGTGGCTCAGGCTGTGGGCACCATTTTAACAAAATGTTTATACAAATAAACAATACAAATGTCTATGAGATTGTCTGTGAGCTTGTCTAATTTCTTCTATACCAATGTGAAAGGACCATAAAAAATGAGACATTATATTCAGTTTTTTCATGTAAATATGCGAAATTAGGTATAAACGCACAAACCTCTTAAATGGATATCAACAACCACTAAAATGAAATCAAAATGAGCAATAAGTAAGTATAAAAGCCCATGGAAAGTACCTAACTTCAGTTGGAGACAAAGTGCAACTTTTGAGAAGGATATGGTAGAAAAGGAATTGAAACCGGGTGACATATTCGAAGTTATATAGGGTGCGAAAAGGGGCGATAGTGTCACTCAATATTTCTTTGAGTGACGTTATTGTCAGTGGGAAAAAAAATAAAAAAATATAAATGTGGCAGGAAGACCCCATTAGTGTAGCACATTTTGCCAGGACCCTTCGGGATATATGGCTGTATTTCGGGATTTTACTGGTAAAAAGAGTAAAATCCTCTTTTTTCTATTTTAAAGAGAGTCAAAAGTTGAGGAGGGTTAATTGTCCTTTCTCAACCATACATGTCTCCACCACCGGTATGGGCTAATTGGAGCCTTTAGATGTCATCCCATATATTGGTATTTCAATGATAAATTAACGGAGAAGCCCATCCTAAGCCTTGGCCCAAAAGTACAGATATAGAAAAACTTTAAGATTTTATTTGGAGATATTTGCAAGGCCCAGACCATTAATAGCATGATTATTATTATTAATTATATTTTAGTTAAATAAGTGGTATTAGTGGCAAGTGTCAGATCCTGACCCTTTTTAATTCGTGGTTGGAGTCTAACTAATGATGATTATATTCTGAACATGTTTTGTATGTTTGTAAAGTTGGTTAGGTAGATTAGAAAGGATTTTGGACCAAATTAGGTAGTTTGGGGACCTTTTTGTAATTTTAGAATTTATGTGAAAGGTAGTTTGTAGTTTTAGATATAGTTCGATGTTGGGTCCGTCGGGTAGAGAATTCCCTAACGAGCAACTTTCGTGGTTTAACCCAACTCGTTTGAGCCCATTTAGGCTCATTACCAACCCACAAGACCCAAACTGATAATTCTTACAAGATTCTAAACTTTCCTGCAATTTTCAAAAAACTCCCACCAAAACCACCCTCACCTCAATCGAACCATACTCCCTTCCTTCTTTCACTCCAGTTAAAACTACATCTTTTTCCTCTCTTTCACTTTCTTCTTCCACTTCCTTGCTCCCAATCCCAAGAGGTGCTCTTACATAATGAGATTCCCCCATAGAGTTATCTTTTTCAACATCTACACCCCTTCAAGCTCTCTTCTTGCTATACCATTTCCCTCTTATCTCTCATTGTCTTCTCGGTAAGTAAATCACTCCCATTCACTTTCTCATGCTTGGAATCAGCTAATGAAGGCCCTAATCATTGCATGCAAGCTCATCCAATCCCATTCCATCTATCATGTTGTGTAGGACTTATTTGGCTAACTAGGATTTGGGGGTTTTCAGTCTTGAAGCTTTGTTAGCTTGCATTTCGTGGGTTTGAGTCAAGCACCAGCTAAGGCAAGTGAAACAAGCATAATGCCATCCATTCAAGCTTGGTTATGTTGATTCTCTAGGATTACTCATGTTTAGAATACACCTTGTATGCTCAGCACATATTTTAACAATTTTTTTGAGTAGGTACATGAAATGCTTAATACTTACGTGTTTGTAGTTTGTATGAGCTTGGAGAGCTATCTTTGTATCCAGAATGCAGGTTTTTTGAATCTTGAGTAAAGTGGGAAACATCCCCTCCAAAACAAGCCAGTTCAGGTTTGAGCATCTGCTTTTCACCTTGAGCATCTCATGGCTAACGTTGGAGTTCAAATGAGTCCCATGGTTACATTTCCAGAATCAAGCTTTTTCAGCATTTTGAATTGCGGCTAACCCACGACTAACCATGACCCAACTGTGAGGTCACTATGGAGCTTAGTTGAATCTCACGATCGCATTTCCAAAACCTTACGTTTTAGTATATTTATAACTACAACTAACCAGAGGTCACTCACGACTAATTGTGAACTAACCTTATAGGCACCATTGAACCCAACCTTTAAGATACATTTTCAAGGTTAACAAGTCGGCTAACCGAAGTGACCCACGGCTAATCTAGGGCCTGCATGACTAACCATGAGGTAGCCACAAAGTAATCGTAGAACCTATGATTCTCAGGACTTCTCAGACCTAGTATGGGACCCTAGTGTTGGAACCCATGGAACAAGGCCTAATGGATCTCTAGACCTCTTTAGGTGATGTTTGAGCTAACATACACCTACATAGATGCCCAGGATTTGGTAATCAATTGTACTTAGCTAAAGGTGTTGAACCTTTCAGACCTAATATGAGACCCTAGTATTGGAACCCATTGTCACGACCACAAATCTGAATTAACGGATTGAGTAGCGAGCGAAAGCTCGTGCAAGAAATTTTTTGGAGAACGAATAATTAATTGTGAATTTTCCACGCGCATTAATCCACAGGATTCCGCTCTGGGAGGATTACCAGGCCCTCAATCCACGAGGGATGTCATTGCGGAAGCTTGTGCGAGCCATTTCATAATACAAGGCATGACGTAGCAGTCATATGGTAATAATATATACTGATGTCAGAATGAAACTTATTTTCATAACTTAAGATTTAAGTTTAAACAGAAATAAAAAGAGGAATAAGTCTCAATTACAAATCCCAAATAAACAGGCCTAAACATTGCCAACCAATTATTCACAAACTAAACAGCTCCAAAGTCTATTATTAAAGCCCATAAAGTAAAACTCATAAGATAGAATCCAGCATATTATTGTGACTCCGCAGCTTTAGATAATCTACTCTACATTATCAGTTGTCCACACTCGTACAAACGGCGAATCATGTTAGACCATCATAATGTCTTGTTCAGGCGCAAGGAGTTCGATACCTACAGTACCAAGTGTAGGGTCAGGCACGAATGCCTGGCAAGATAACAAAGTTATAACATGTACATATAAAAAAAAAAAAAAAAGCATAACAAATCATGCTTTGACAAGTATAACATAAAGCTAGCACGTTCTTCAAAAGCGAGTAAAATAGCATGATAAATTACGTTTTCATAATAATGATAATAAACCCGATTTAACGGCGACTTAATTCCACTTGGTCATCGTACATGGGCATACAACTCTCAACTGGAGCACGCAACGGAATATCATGGGCATACTACTCGTGCAAGTGAGGTGAATAGCAGCGCGTGTCGTGGGCATACTCACTCTTTCCAAAATGGCAGCGCAAGAAACATGACATGTTATACATACCCGAAATGTGGGCAGCAACGAATGCAATATGTGGGCATACTACCTTTTCCAAGAATAGCAATGCAGTAACTGAGTGAGATCGAGCTGGGTGTTACCGAATCCATATACATATACATAATTAGAATGTTTAGGTTTTAAACCAAGAAATAATGATGATTTGAGTTAAATACGTTCATGCGAGTCCAAGTTAATGAAAAACATTAATTTTGGAGGAAACCGGGTTTTGAATACGTAAAACAATCAAACTAGTAGTTTTAGGCGTGTTAAAAACGAAGGACCAACTATTACCAAATTCTAATGAAAATCCGGCAGCATTTCGGCTAGAAATATGGGGTCCCAAAATGGGCAGAAAAAGGTATCAGGGTACATCCAAGGTCAAAGCATAGCGAGTGGCCGCACACTAATTCCAAAGAGTCCCATAGATCATGTCAAGGGTCATGGTACATCCAATGTCAAACCACAACGAATGACTGCGCCCTAATATCTAAGGAGTTCTATAGGTCATGTCAAGGAGTAGGGTGCATCCAAGGTCAAAACACAATGAATAATCACGCGCTAACTCCTAGGAGTGTCCAAGTCCTAGACACTAAGGCCGTTCATGGTCATGACGAAAATCGATAAAACTAGAATGATGAAAAAGCAGTAAAAATCAGTATAAATTAACATGCATACAATACCGGTGCCAAGTTAAACATCAATACAGGTTCCAAAACTATTATTCTAGGTCATGGATTGCATTAGCCATGCAAATCTGATCATCTTCAATTCTATTTTCTTTTAGGGTCCGAATGTCAGATTTTTAATATGCTTGGTGCAACTAGAAGGTGGGGACATTCCAAACCCTCAGGTCGGAGACAGTTGTCCATCTTGGCACCATACATGCCTCTTAGAAATATGTGTGTACACATTAATATAAAACAACCACCTTTGATTTAATTACAAGAAAAACAAATCATGTTCGGCAAGGTTAAGAAGCAAGGATTCCCAAAAATCTAGGTTGCAAGTGATACTTGATCACACATAGCTAGGGTCCACCTAATAGGCTTCTAAAGCTATAAAAAGTTAGAAAACATTTTAGGTTCAAACCAGCAAGAAACCATATAAAAATAATGATGATCTTTTGTGATTTTCAAAATTTTATGAAAATTTTAAATCTTTTGAAGAGATAAAAATCACTAAATAATAATGATCACATAATTTAAGATTAGAAAATCAAGATATACAATACTATTTAGACATAGAAAATGGAAACAAGTTAGATTTACACATGCATGCTATGGATCATAGAAAGGGCACTTGCCTTGGGCTCCAATCTAATCCAAAAGCCTTCTCACATAACTAGAGATCGCAGAAATCCCTTCACACAATAGATCTCAGATATAGACAAAAAGAACCCTAAAAATCCAAAACCCAAACTATCTTTGATCAAAACCCATGCATAAGATAAAAAAGGAACCCTTAAATGGAGATCTCACCTCTAGAAATGCCAACGAAGAAGATGAAACGCAGTTAAGGGGCTGCCACGTGCGGATCTCCACCAAAACGATGGAGAGGAAGAAAGAAGATTATGGAAAACGTCTTTCTGAGCTTGGATTTGATGAAGAACACCTTTGGGATCAAGATTCTTCAATGGAAGATGAAGATAGGAATAAGAGAAAGGAGAGGAGGCTACTGGAAGGGTTTCTGGTCGTTCAACGTAATAGAGGATAGGGTTTGGGCATGACTTTCATATAAAAGAAAGTCCAAGTAATTACACGTTTGCCACCTCTAATGGGCTGGGATTGAAATGGCTAAATGGGGGCCTTTTGGGCCTCGGATGTGATCGGGCAAAGAACAAAAAATGTTCCAAATTGAAAGAGATTTCCAACAAGACCAAATTCAAAAATTTTGGACACCAATTGTGAAACAATCACAATTTCATATTTACGTACACTACCTGAAGAAAATGGTGTCGATGTCAAAACTGAGTTTTTTTGGATCTCAAATGGACACAAATTGAACGCGAAAGTTATTGGGTATGACGAGGCCTAACTATTGAAACCTATCATGGTAATGTTTCTAAAATTACCAAAATACCCACCTAAACTTGGCCCTTCCAAGTATGGAATTTGGTACGAAACCGATCAAAACTACCCAAACCTCATTCTAACCCATGGAAACACTCAAATAGGGTATCACACGCATCACTAATGGTTTAGCATAATTAAATAATGCTAATCAAAGAAAATAGAAGACCGGGATCTTACACCCATGGACCCTAAACAAGGCCTAATAGATCTCTAAACCCATGTAGGTGATGTTTGAGCCAACATACACCTACATAGATGCCCGAAATTTGGTAATCAATTGTACTAATCCAAAGGTGTTGGATTAGGGTAATTCGATCTCTAGAAACTCAAGCAATGCTAAGGTTAAAGTAGGTTGGAGACATTGGAGGCCCTACCACTACACATGGTTGGATAGTGATTCCAACGGGCAATCCTGATAGGGTTGGATTGTAATTCACCTTATGATTTGTTACCAATCTATATGCATGCATCTATATTACCTTTCCAGATACTCGCAAGACTTGTCTCATGCTCCTATGTTTGCCATGTTTTCCCGTACTATACTTTGACTATGCATCATGTTTCTCACGACTTATTTACATTGATTATGTTACATATGCACACTTATGTTTGGGTGCTCCTTATGCTTATGTTCATGATCTGTTATGCTTGTTTGAGTTTACCCTTAAAATCATGCTTATGTTCATGACACCCGATCTATTTATATCACTCCTTATATCGACACCACTCAGCTTCGACCCTACCACAGTCAAGCCCGTCTGAGTATGAGTTTAGTATCTGTATATGGACTATTTGCAGTATAATGATTTATCATGGGGGCGTATATGTGCTTTGGTACCATTGGGAAGATCTGTGTCCATCTATCCTCCTCGTGGCACCATTCTGCCTGTAATATCTATTATGTTCACACTCTCACCAAGGCCACGCATAACAACCCAATTGAGGGAATATAGCAAATGTGGTTTTCCATCTCGTTAGGACATGTTGTTAAACACTATCATATGCAACTCATCATGTTTCGTGAATATTCATGCATGATTATGCCTCTTTTAACTTTCATTGACCTTACATGATCATCACCTATTTTTATACTCATCTTTTTCCATATGTATATGTGATTTAGAATTGTTTAACTTGCCAGAATGTTTGATCCAATGGCTTTAAACTGGGCGTTATAGGTGACAGCGTTGAGATCTTTGAGTTGGAGACTGAGGCAGTCAAAGAGACTCCCGGGGGGTAGTAAAGTGACCCCTAATGATGTCCTTGTTGGGTTTGTCTTGTATTCTGGTTGAACCAGATTTGTTCATAGGGTTGGCCAATGACTAGGTTCAAGGTCAGCGGTATTTTGGTCATTGTACTAGGGCTTTTTTGGAGGCAAAAAAGGCAAATATTATATATTGATGTAATCAGTAACCCTAGACTTTGAGAGATGTGAGAGCTCTCTCTCCCGTGGTTCAGAATCACATGGGGGAATATGTGAGAGCAAGATTGAGACCTAAAGGGAGAGAGTAGGCTAAGTGTTGGAGGGTTTAAAATCCTTGTAATGAGTTGCCCAATTCTAGCATAATGAAATCTTCATTGCCTAATTCCTTTAGATATCTCTACTGCGCTAGTGTTGTCATGTGGACCTTTGTCCTTGGCCATGGTGCTCATTAAGGATGTTAAACTTTATTTTATGTTTTGTAAAACTTAAACTCTAATGCTTCCACTACTTACTTATTCTCATTCTAAGTAAACTTGAACTTAACTATGGTATATGGACATGTTTATGCTCAATGTTGTTTTATCATTCAAATATGCTAGGGATGTCTGGTTGCTTTGATTATTGTGTTAAGTTGAGAAATATGAGTTACACAGGCTTCCACGAAATTGATATCCTAGTTGTGATGGTTAAGTAATGATGCATGACACGTGAAATCCTGTAGGAGCTCATGCTTGGGGTATAAATGCACATGTGAGTTGGGTGACTCGAATCCCATGCAGGTATCGCCTCAATGCCCATATTTGATTATGTTGGACCCTGGCCTTGGGCATTATAGTGTTTTTGGTATTGGAATATGAATTGTTTTAGAAGTTAAGAGACTTAAAACTGTAGGGCACATGGTGAGGTTACATTAGGATTTTGATGGGGTATTTGTGTACTAGGATATATGATGCCAAGAAGGTCATTATTTTGTGAGTCAACTATGGTTGTTTTAAAGAAGATGCCTCCAGGGAAAGCCCTAAACACTCGCCATGCTTTGAGTAGTACTCATGAGGACCGAAATGAGGTTCCTTTGATGGACAAGGGTGTAACGCCACAAAATCTGGGCACCTTGAATCTCGGGGCGCTACGAGAAAGTATCCAAAAGAAGCGGAAAGTCCAATAATATAATTAAGTGTGAATCTCATATGAGAAAGTAAATGGACAAAGCCCTATAATTTTATTTCACTTTAACGGTTTACAAGGTACTTTCCTAATTAAACTAACTACAATCCTAGGCCAACACGACCAGTTACAAGAAAAGGAAAGAGCAGAGATCTATGGGATAGAAGCCTCTCGATGCACCAACTGTATCGCTCTCCAAACCCTGCGACAACGGATCAACCGCCAAGCAAACCACAAATCAAAGAAAGCGAAAGAGAATATACCTGAAAACACCAAGGATTGGGTCAGGCTCGATGAGCCAGGCAAATAGACATGTTTAGATGGCAATACGTTATATTAATAGATAGGGAAGAAGACCATACATGATCCCAGTTGTACCTGCGTGATTAGTATCTCTATAATAATATAGAATATCAGAGTGCAACAGAAAACGGTGTGGAGTGTAGTGGACGAACGATAATCGAGATATTTATATAATAGATGTTTGATACCGCATATCAGGTAGATAAGAGAAGTCATCATTATCAAGGTATCATACAAACCATACAAGCACATTAGTGTCACCAATAACAGAAGTAACCAGAGGAAGTAATCTTACCATATCTATAACTATCGTATCTAGATCCAACCATATAAATGTCGGCAATTAAAGACACTAAGCAACAACATCCATAATATATAATATTCATACATCCAATATACATTCACAAAAGCACATAAAGGTACTTCCACAGTTGAAGTACAAGGGACATGGAGGGTCAGAGACAGCCCATCGTCGTCATCCCAACAATTGTCAATGGACATCAACCATGGGGGTCATAGCAACCCATCACTGCCGTCTCATCAAATAGGAGCATACATGAGTCCAACAGTGTCCATAGCCATACCTAAGTCCCAGCCATTGGTCTTACGTGTTATCTCAACTAACAATATCCATAGCCATGGTCAAGTCCCAGCCATTGGTCTTACGTGCTAGATTAACATCAATATCCATCTACTCACCCGGTCCGAGCACCGGCGGTCTCAATACCCCTCCCACACGGTACCTATTGTTTCATCCAAACTATATCTCAATATCAATGTCCATGCCGGCAACATATCCCTCGACAGACCAATCATACATCCATAAATCCTACAGACCACTGGGTTGGGGTTCTCCGAACTGGATCGTCTTATTGTCCTTGTTATGAGAAGGAGTCAGTCAAGGGTATGAGGTACGGAGTTTGGGTATAGCTAATCCATCCTTGTGATTCCCAATAGTTAATAATGCATACCCTTGTAGACTCCGCTTCTCTATATGCTTAATTAGTATTATCTCATTATACAATTCGTCTATCAGTATCTACCGTTAAGTTCCCAATATTACAGGTCAAGACTTCAAGTGCAATGTCCCGACATTTCATCCAATACGGACTGTGATCATGGATCAGAGCGTAAGTGCAATACCCTGATTTATAATACCTCACGAGGCCTACATCCAAGGTTCGGACCTACCGGCCAGCCTCATTGTCCGTTCTCATCAGCATAAGTATCGCATGTCATAAATCCATTGATGATCGATGTCCCACTCTTCAGGTCCAGGGTCCCACTTCACCTAAGACAGTGATCACGGAGTCCCAGATGCTTATTATGTATCATTGATGCTCCTGTAGGCGTTTAGCACCATAAGACAACCACAACCATTGAATCGGCTTCCATTTCACAACCCAAGACCCTACTTAGGTGGCTACACGGGTCAAGGTTAAGCCCGACCCTTGACTCATGTCTAGCTTATCCCAAACAGTCCAAATGGAAGGTCAACGGGCCACACATGTTCAAATCATAAAAGGAAACTAAATCTGGAAATTAACTATTTATAGTACACCGGGTTGACATCATGAGTCCATGGGTCGACTTGGTACTCTATGATAGTGGACAACTAACTGAGAGTTAGAAAACACGGTCCCCAGTGTCCTCGGTCGACCTGGAGAGTCCTCCGGTCGACCTGGCACACTGCGAGCATTGTATTAGAAATCTGACAGATTGGGGAAGTCCACAATGTGGCCAGTTGACCGGGTACACTGGGTTATGTACCCTTAGAGTAATTTCAGCTCCCAGCTGAGGGTAAGTCCCCTATGTGCCCGGTCGACATCCTGAGTGACCAGGTCAACCGGGTACAAACAAAATCCAGATTTCCAAGATTCTGTCATCTTCCATTTCTCATCAAAATTCCATCAAATGGATCCCAGATCTTCACCAATCACCTTTAAACATCAAACACACCTCCCACATTATGATCTCATTACAAATGGGCCATTGATCTTCTAAATGGGGGATTCTCATCCATCAATGGCCAAATACACAAATTGGGCTTAGAAAGAGAAGGATCTTTACAACATAGCATCCATACAACCATCCAAATACAGCAATAGTACCAAATAACTATAAAAGATAGTAATTAATAATCTAAGCATATTAATCAATTTAATTAAAGAATCTAAGCATGTCTACTTGCCTACTTAGGAAAGAAGCTCCTCAAATAGCTTGGTTTCACTCCAATAGTTCTAAGATCACCCCAATAGCTGAATCTACAATCTCTACACCCATTCTCAAAGAGAGAAATGCATAAGAAAGTGAATTCTAAGAGAAAAAACTATACTACAAGGAAACTGGAAATAGGGAATGAGGATTACCTTTACTTGGAGAGGAAAACGAGATCTCGGAGATGAGATGAGCTCCTTAGCTTGTAGATGGCTAGATGTAGATGAGACTCTTGATTCTAGTAATTGGAGGGCTAAGATCTAGAGAAAGAAGCCCTAATCTCTAACTTAGAGAGAGAGATGGGAGGGAAATTGTAGTGAAATGAGAGGGAGAGATGGGAGGGGTTTCTTTTATAGGAATTGGTTGGGTTATAGTTTAAAATGTCATTTCTTGCTAGTGTAAGTTTATGATAAGGATGGGGTATTTAGGGAAGGTTAAAATGGAATGACCAAAGGGTCCTTTATTGCTAATAGAAATAAATGATAAGGACTAGGGTAGTTTTATTGTTCCTATTTAATGAGTAAAGTATCTTCAAATGAGTGGTTGTGAATAAAGGAGCCTAAGGGCAATAAAGTTAGGCTATTTATAATGACAAAAGTGCCTATGTTTACTTGGTTGATAATAAAGGAGGCCAAGGTCATTTAAGGTATTTGGATTTCCAAAAAAGGAGGAAAAATGTGTAGTTGGAAAGACTAGAGTACCCTCATATAATTAATGGGCTAATGGGTTAGGCCATGGGCAGTTGCGTCATTCTAAATTAATTGCACAACTCTCTAAGAAAAACCCATCTATAGTTAAGATTACAACTAAGGCTTCTATTTAGCAAATTAATTCTAGGAAACCACTATTAATCTCACAAGGGTCTTAATCTTATAATCTAGGCTAACTTAATGGGAATTACTAACTATTCATACCAATCACCTATTAAATAGAATAACCAAGGGTTGACTTGGTCAAATTGGTCCCACTAGGTATTTCTTGGGACAAGTCCTTACAAAGGGACTCATGCTGTGTCATGCCTTGGCCCGCGATCCCACATTACTATATGGATACTGAGGGGTGGCACACGTTAGCATGGGGTTCGAGTCATCAACTCGTAGTACATTTATCCCCACCCACGCAATATTTCCCATAGGATTTCACGTGTGAGGCCATACAAACCATCACAATTGAGGTACATTTTGATTTCGCAGAAGCCTGTGTAACATAACCTAAATCATTTCATCCGTAAAGTATGGTATTTAATACATTAAGCCATCCACAGCATATTTGAATAATAAAAAAGAGCAAAATCAGTCCATCAGATAATATTAGAGTTCAAGTTTAATGTTATAGAACAGAAAGAAGAACTAGTGGAAGCAGCAGTTAATTAAAGATTATAAGCCATAATAAAAATAAAGTCTAACAATATTTAGAAGGTAATGGCCATCCGGGCTAAAGGTTAGGGGTAGTAGCATGACGTCCAAGCACACAGCATACTAATGTCTAGAAAACATCATTAGGGGTCCACTTGGCTAACTATTGAGGCGTCTCTTTGACCTCAATTTTCGGGGCAAGGGCATCTATTTTCTCACCTATAACGCCGAGTGTAGCATCATTAGACACAATGTCAAGCAAGATAAACAATGTCGATCGTGAAAGGTCTCATGGTCGACCATGACTACGATGTCTCGAGTTTCTAAAGCTGGAACTGTTTTGTTTCAGTTGGGGTTTGTTTCCATGTTCCATTCCACTTACCTCAAGCCTGTGATACACATCCTAAGGCTTTCCAAACTACAATAAAACATAGGATTATAAGGATTTATAAATTTACACAGTCATTCTACAAAATTGCATAAGCAACATGCATTGGAGATGAATAGGGTGATCTAACATGTAGAACATGTTTAGAATAAGCAAGAGAGATCATTGCATGCATACATTTATAATTGTTTACTTGCCTTCTTGATGCTTGAACTCAAAACCCACCAAAACCCAGCTAATAACCTCTCAACAAGCCTTAAACCACCAAAACCCCTAAATGCGAAGCTAAAAGAAGGAATCTTATAGAACATTTGGTTGAATTAGAGTTCAAAGAGACTACATGCAACCAATAAAGCTCCAAACCATCATCTTAGAGCAAGAAAAGGAGTTAGAGGGGGTTTGCCTACCAATTACACCAATGGAACTCAACAAGATAGGAAAAAGCTTGTGGAAAGTGGGATGAAGGAAAAAGATGATGATAGACTTATCCCTCACATGCAACTCTTCAAGTGGAGGATTAGAACAAGGAATGCTGAAAAGATAGAGTAGAGGAGGAAAGGAAAAAAGTCTCCCACATGCAGAGGAAGAGAATGAAATGAGGATCGAATGGTGTTTGGGTTGTTTTTGTTGTACATTTTCAGAAATTATAATTAAACCCAGGTTCATTTAAGTAATGTCCAAAAGTAGGCCTGTCAATGGGACGGGTTGAAACGGGTGGAAAGCCCGGCCCGGCCCGTCCCAAGCCCGAAAATACAGGGCTTTATAAAAAAATTTGAGCCCAGTGGGTTGGGCTTGGTCAATAATTTTAAAGCCCGGCCAAAATGGGACTGGGACTGGGCAGAGGATGCCCAGCCCGTTCAGGCCCGGCCCGGCCCGCTCCAAGTTAATTTTGATAAAAAAATTATATTACCTAAACTGCCCATCACTAACAGTAAAAAAACGGCTAGTTAGGAGGGGCATTCTTGTAACTGTGCCCTCCATCAGTCCATCTCTTTTATAAGACGTTGCAAGCCCTAAAAGCATCCCACACTCAATTGCTCTTCTGCCTCTTCTGCCCAAGATTGGTTTAGTTATGACCCAACTAGTGATGGTGATTTAGATAATGATGGGAATGCACTAATTGATGTTTTAGACATATTAACAGAAAATTAATTTCTGTTGATTTCTTTTTTATATTACTTGACCCATATAGGATACTCATTCTCATTCATTTTATTGATTTTCTGATTTTCTACTTAAAAAAAAAAGGTTTTTAACTAATGCTACATTACTTTAACTTGACTCATATAGGATACTTATTCTCATTCATTTCTATTGATTTTCTGATTTTCTACTTTTATCGGAAAAAAAAAGGTTTTAATCATTCCTACATTACTTGACCCATATAGCCTATAGTATACACATTTATTTCTATTGATTTTCTGATTTCCTACTGTCACTAGCAAAAAAAAAAAAAGAAAAAGTTTTTAACTCCGCCATGTTGCTTGTTGCATTGCATTGCCGGTCCCCAAGCCTGGAAAAAAGAGGAGGGTTTAAAGTTGGTTCACACCGGTGTCTGGTGACAGTAGGAATAATTAGAGAATGTTTTGCTTATCTCCAGGATCGGGCTAAGCCCAGGCCCGGCCCTGTCCCAGCCCGGGCCCATACGGGATGGGATTAGATGTAAGCCCATTCAATTTAGGGCCGGGATTGGACAACACCTGGCAGGCCCGTCCTATTTTCGGGATGGGATTGGACATCCCAAGCCCAGGCCCGGCCCGGCCCATTGACAGGCCTATCCAAAAGGGCTTATAAGATGAGATTGGGCCAAATTGGACTCAAATGGTTCGGGTCAAAACATGTTCTACCCGATGCACCCGATCTCACGCCAAAACTAAAAACGCGCACAACGATACCCATAAATCCAAAATTACGAAAAGGTCCTCGAACTAACTAGTCATTGTCAAAATCCGACTGATCCACCTAACCATGGACATAAACATCTAGAATAGTACATTAGGCATCTAGTTAAGATTAAGTAGACACTAAATATGCTTAAGAAGGGTCGGAGTGTTACACGTAGGATGATGCACCACCACCACCTCCACTTCCAGAAGATTGTTTCCACATATTGTGGCAAACCATGATGGAACAACAAAGGGCCATGAATGGGAAAATCACAAGGCAAAATGAGAACTAAGCAGTTATGCAAGATCAAATATTGGCCTTAATGGAGAGACAAGCACCAACAATTGTTGATACTCATGAGGTAGTGCAACAAAGGAAAATTAATTCTAACTCTTCATATGAACAAACTGGAATAGAGGTGCTATCGAGTTTATAGGCAGTGAAGACCCATTACAAGCTGATGAATGGATTGTACATACGGAGAATGTGTTTAAGTAACTACAATGCATAGGGTAGCAGAGGGTAGCTTTGATTGCCCTTATGTTTCGGAATATAGTGGACATGTGGTGGAAAAGTGTCAGTTCTCCTTTTTGGATGATGGCAGACGTAGTGGCATGGGACACCTTCAAAGCTCAATCTCGGAAGAAGTTCATTCCCGACCATGTAACCAAACATATGAAGACTGAATTCCACCAGTTGATGCAAGGGCTTATGACGGTCAAAGAGTACACCCATGAGTTTATGAGACTCTCCCATATTGCCCTAGAGTCCATTGGGACCGAAGAGAAGAAAGTAGGATGGTTCATGGATGGGTTAAGGCATCGATTCAGAAAGAACTACTATGGTAAGAATGATACAGTGGCCAGAGTGCATTGGTCTAATGAGCAAAATCAGAACATGCTATTAAATCAGCCTAAGTGAATTGGACTTGCACCAACAAGGGTTCGAAGCAACAACCTCATGGTAAGAAGCCTAAGTCTAGTACGTGCTTCTAGAAGATGGTCTCGAGTGATCACTGTGGGAAAGGGCACTACTTCAGTCAAAGCTAGGAGTGTGCTTTGGCTGTGGCTCCCTGTATCACATTGTGAAGGATTACCTTCATAAGCAGGGTGCAGGTGTGATATTTTAGGGTACTATGAAGAGTGTGGACACTCGATTAGTTTTAGCTCATAGGCAGATAGGTTGATCCGGAGTGGATTCAAAGGATATAGAGCCTTTATTGCTGAGGAGAAGTGGCTTAAGAAGCTAGAAGAGATCCCAGTCGTTAGTGAATTTCCAGAGGAGATTTCGGGTTCACCACCCATTATAGAGATCGATTTTACGATCAAGCCGATGTCAAGGATAACCTCAATTTTCAAATCTCCATTTAGGATGGCGCATGTAGAATTGCGAGAGTTGAAGGTGCAGTTGCAAGATTTGCTCGATAATGGTTTTATTTGCCCCAGTGTTTTACCTTGGGAAGCCCCTGTTCTCTTTGTGAAGAAGGACGGTACGCTAAGGATGTGCATCGACTATAGGTAGTTAAACCAAGTGATGATTAAGAACAAGTATCCATTGCCTAGAATAAATGAGTTTTTTTTTATCAGTTACATGGTGCAACACATTTCTCCAAAAATGACCTTAGGTCAGGCTACCACCAGTTAAAGGTCAGAGAACAAGATGTACCCAAGACAACCTTCAGGATAAGATATGGGCCCTATGAGTTTTTAGTTATGCCTTTTGGACTAACGAATGCCCCTGGAGTGTTTGTCTTTGATGAACATGATTTTTGCACCCTATTTGGATCAATTTAGCATAGTTTTCATTGATGACATTTTGTTGTATTCGAAGGCTAGTGAAGATCATGCTGGGCAGTTGAAGATTTCATTACAGCTTTTGAGGGATCATAGCTTGTATGCTAAGCTTGATAAATGTGCATTTTGGATGGAGTAGATTGCTTTCTTAAGGCACATTATCTCGAAAGATTGGTTGGTAGTAGACTCTTCAAAAGTTGATGCTATAATGAATTGGCCAAGCCCGAAGAATGTGGCAGAGGCTAGGAGTTTCCTAGGATTGGCTGGATATTATAAAATATTTGTAAAAGGATTCTCTAAGATTTCAGCTCCCTTGACGAAGTTAACGAGAAAGAATGTCCCTTTTGTATGGAGCCAAGAATGTGAGGATAACTTTTAGTTGCTTAAGGAGAAATTGACTGCTGCCTTAGTTTTGACTTGGCCCACCAAGAGTGGAGGATTCGCGATCTTTACAGATGGTTCTAAACTTGGCTTAGGTTATGTGTTGATGCAGAATGACAAAGTAGTGGCTTATGGGTCTAGGCCGTTGAAAGACCATAAGTTAAAGTATGTCACACATGACTTGGAGTTCCCAGCAGTTGTATTTACCTTGAAGATTTGGAGGCATTATTTCTATGGAGAGAGGTCCGGGGTTCTTTTTTATTATAGAAGTCTATAATATCTCTTTTCTCAAACGAGATGAAGATGAGGCAGCACTGTTGGATGGAATACGTAAAAGACTATGACTTTCTGATTCGATATTCTTGAGACAAAGGGAATGTAGTGGTGGATGCTCTTAGTCAAAAGCCGTTACTTTAATTTGTATGTGTGGTGAATGGGCTTTGATTGTGGAGTTCAGAGACTTGGATGTAAAGATAAAGTATTTTACTGATGGTGCTATGTTGGTAGGGATGTTAGTGTTTGAGCCAGTTTTGATACAATAGATCAAGGATAGTTAGTTCGAAGACCCAGAGTTAGCTAGGGTTCATGACCATATCATAGAAAGGCCAAACTTCTGGATGGTTGATGGAGTTTTGTATTTTTGGGATAAATTGTGTGTGCCCAATGATAAAGACTTGAAGAGACAGATTATGACATAGGCACATTACATGAGGTATTCTACGCATTCTAGGAACACGAAAATGTACCAAAATTTGAAGGGCAAGTTTTGGTGGAACAATATTGAAAGGGAGATCGCATATTCTATAACTAGATGCCTGGCATGTCGGTAGATAAAGGCAAAGCATCAAACACCACGAGGATTGTTGCGTCCTTTGGAGATCCTCGAGTGGAAATGAAAACACATTACCATGGACTTCGTATCTGGTCTACCATCGATAAGGAAACACAATAATGTCATTTGGGTAATAGTTGACAAAGGTCAAGTTGTAATACAACATAGCCTATCATCCCCTAACCGATGGATAGTCGGAGAGGACAATACAGACACTGTCATGATATCATCCCTTATTATATCATCCAAACTCATTCACACACTTACCTCTCTAACATGTATCACATAAGATCTATATGACCATCCTGTCATGATAATTATATTTAGCTTATCTCCTCTGTAAAAGTCTCTTACGTCAAGTCCCAAAAAAATCTCTCACGTTATGTCTGTTTATCTTTTACACATTCACCCTATTTATTCTCCAACACTCAAGCCTTTAAGCTATGTTTCTATCTTTCTTTTCTCACACATTCAATATAATATATTGCATTTTATACTTAAGGTCATTTCTCCAATTCTTTCTTGATGATGGTGACTGAGGTGAGTGGTGAGGCAACCAAGGACTAGGTAAGTGTTGGATCACAATTTTTGTTTCTATGCTTTTATTTTATTTTTTTCCTATTTCTGGTATTAATAGTTTGCTGAAGTAATTGTTGAAAACTCATAATATATTATTTTTATTCATTTATTTATTTTGCATTTCTTATGTATGGAAAAAATGGTTTCTATGTTTGTAATGTAGTAATATGCTGCACTATTTTTTTAATGATTTTTTCTTGATGGTACTTGTAGGTGAAGTTTCAATGGAGAAGTGTTTGGTGATTGCAAAAGAGAATGTTGTTCCAAGGATATCTTAATATTCATGAAGAAATCTTCTGTAATGACTATTTCTGAATGCATTTATCCTTTACATATAAACAATTCTCTTTTAGATATCAAAGGTTCGGTCTTGCTTCAGATTTTATCAAATTTTCTAATTTATATTCTCCTTTTTATTATGGATAGTTGTTGATTATTAATGCCTTCTTACTCTTTTAACTTTTTTTCTTTTAGATACTAATAGAATCAAAATGTTTGACTCCTCCACTAGATTTATTCTGTCTTCTTTTGATTTTTTTTTTTAATAATGTTTCTTAAAAATCTTGAATTTTAGTATATTTTTATATTATGATCTTTCTTTGGAGTATTCATGGGCTGGGATAAGCCCAACCAATGCTCAGCCGACATGGTGCTAGCTTTGGGCCACTTTTAGCTCCATCCATGTTTATAACTAGGCCTAGTTTATGGCCCAATTACTAACTAGGCTGGAGCTATGCGCCTATCAATGCTTAAAGACCGTGCCGAGCCAAACATATTTAACACAATGAGGTGCATTCAATTGGCAAATGGACTACGTCAGGGCCTGAAACATTGAAGATCCATGGGTGAATTAAATATTTGGCCTGAAACTGAATGGAACAGGCTTAAGCAAGCTTCAGGCTGGCCCAAAGCAGGACATGAACACACCTTTCATTCAAGGAGTATACCAAATCACAGACATTTCACATCCTAATTTACAAATGGGTCATGTCTGGGTCGAGCCTATACATGTGACCGATATAGCTTCAGAGGAGTTCCACCTTGTTTAAAAGCGTTAGCTAGCAAGATTCGAACTACAGTTGCAAACGGATATCCAATTATCGAGTGACCAAGTCTCCAATTATGGATGAAGCAATATGGAGCCTATTTTTGGATTCTGGAGAAGTTCCGATTGTGTTCATCCATGTATATAGGCTTCAAAACTTTCGAATAAGGAACTTGATCGTTGTATGTTCCGACTAGAGGCTCTAGATAAAGAAAGATTACATTTACTTAATAAAAATACATATAGGTTTCAAGGGTCTAAATAACTTAAATTAACGACCTTACTTGAATAGGACCAGTTCGATGGGCTCGTACATCTATATCCTTATAAGTGCAAAAAATAGCTTAAATTATATTTATAAGTTATAGTCTACGAAATTTTAAGCACATACCATTTAATAGTCCCACTTTAATATCTAAAAGAAATGAAGCTCTTTTATCCAATTATACTATTGCGCTCTACATTTTATTTCAAATCCAGATCTGAAACAGAATCCATTTTTCCAAGTTGGTGTCGGTTCAGGATCCAAAGCATAGGTTTCATGTCAAATCCAAAACCAGTTCTATAGGATCCAAATTCACCACGGTTCCACTCCCAATCTGACCCTTTGAATCCCTAATTCTAATCCAATACCAAACGATTCCAAAAAAAAAAGGGCTCGGGATGTAAATGGGTCAGATTCAAGTGTGGTCAATGTTGCATCTTCACCCAATTAAGTTCAGATACCGGTGCCTAAACCTTATTTCATCCAAGAGTATAGAATACTGCTACAAGCACTTGTCATGTATATTATCTTTCATGTTAATATTAATATGATTTATTTATGTGGAGTTTGCAAATTGGACTTTTCTTTACAGCCCCTTTCATCCAATTACTATATATGAAGCGAATTGAATCCAATTGAGAAATTGAATAATTGAATCCAATTGATTTTGACCATTTTAAATTATTTTGATTATCCCTTAACTCCCCATGATACCTGTGTAATGAGCAATTACTAAAATGGACAGTTACTTAACCTCATAAAATCATTGTTTTCGGTTTCAATCTCTTGCGAGACTAAAATGGACGGTCACTTTTTCTTAAAAGAGTCAAATGAGTTGGTAGGGCCTCAATTGACATATAAACTCCAAAAATTAGCCAAATTCTCATCCAAATAATGGACATAATCTATCATTTCTCAAGATTGCCTTTTAGTTGCATTATGTTTCATTTTTCCTTCTCAAGGAAGTTGCACCCATGCATGAGATTCGTTTCTATCATCAAGAGACATCACAGTCTCTTCTTCTTCTTCATCTTCTTCCTCTTCATGCAATGGATTGTCGAATTCACCCTTTTATCAAAACTATAACAGTATCATGCAGTTCCACAGGTATTCTTCCATCAATTCTTCTAATATACACCATGGGTTTCTCTAAATTGTAATCATAACTTGCAATGATTACTCTAAAGTTTATGTTCTATGTGCTTCTTTTATCGATTTGAAAACATCCTTATTGGAATCATGGTTGTTTCTTAAGTTCTGAGTTTGCATGACTTTGTAAGGTACCAATTATGAAGCTTCTGATTTTCATTGATGAAGTCACGGTCTCAGAAGGTACCAATTTATGTTTCATGGTCTACATCTTGTACGCGTCTACCATCGAATGTAAATCACACCTTCAACTTCAGTGGTATATCTCGATTATCTCAGCCTTCAACTTTAGCGGCATATCTCAATTATTTCACGTGCTCTACAACTTGGCATCAATTATATTATATCTTTCTTTTGGATATTGTCTTTTTTGTTGATTTATCATTTTATTTTGAACTTATAAGCTAAAAGAGAGTAATGCAAATATCGTTATTGTCGACATCCCACGGGGGAGTAATATAAATATCATTATTAGCGACATCCCATGGGTATTTAATATTTTTCAGATTTTCTCTTCTTCTTCTTTTTTTTTTTTTTTTTTTTTGAGCTATGCCTTGATGCTATCCACATGAGCTTAGATGACAATTACATTATTATCTTATTATTTTTATTATTTGGGGTTGAAGTTAAAGGAAATTGTATTATTATTCGAAGGCATTGTTTTCAAATGTATTATAGGGTTGTTAATTGTTATGCTGGCCATGCCCAAAATACTACGCACAAAATCCCATAGGCATTGTTTTCAAGTGCATGATAGGGTTTTTTATTGGATGCCCAAAGTCCTACGCACGAAACTGATGCTGAGTATAACAGTGTTTTTGTATTCTATGAATGTTTTAATGGGTGAGGAAGAATAGAAAATCGGCAATGATAAATCAAATAGAAAAAAAGTAAATTATCAATGATATTATATAAAAATCAATGGACTCAATACGTCAGGGCATATAAATCTAAGATCTCGAATCATGCACATTTCAAGTGAATGCATTTTTTTTAATTATTTGACTTTTTTATTTTAAATTTTTTAACCCCATGTTTTAATGGTGACCAATAGTGGTCGTGAATGGGATTGAAAGACAATTTGTGTTAATAGAGAAACATGGTGTGACAATTTCTTTTAATGGTATAGGTTTTAAATGCAGACTCCATTAACGGTATAGACTTTAAATGTACACTGATGGATAACACTATAAGGATAAAAACTTATAAAAAAAATTATTTTTGAAAGAACTTGACTGTAGGCCAACATTTGGAACCCAATCAATTGACAATATCTTTTTTTTTTTTTAAATTAAGATCATGTTCTAAGAGGATTATATTTCTTCCTCTTTTTTGTCAAATCTTTTAGACTATTTCTGTTTTTTACTTTAATCTCCTAATTTAAACATGATCAAAGGTCACTGTGAATTGAAACAAATGAAATTTATTGAGAAAAGTAATTCCAAATTTGAATTTCATAAGGCCTACGTTAAGATGAGTTTGATCGAGTGGGCTACCGCTTATTTGTTTTTTAATCAGAGAACGAGCTTTGCATGGACATGTTCGGTATAATTCATATAAAAAATATGATTTACAAAATATATTTTTTTAATAATTTTATAGTATTTTAAAATATATTGTCATTGCTAGGCTAGAGGTTTCGATTGAGAAATCAGCCAATTACAGCTAATTGATTTTGACCGAGTTTCAATTTGTTTTTATGTCCCCTTAGCTTCCTCTGTCCCTTTATTTTGACCCATCATTTGAATACTAATTGATTGAGTGGTTACTAATTGATTTTAAATTTAAGCCCATTTATTTTTATCTATTACTAATTTATTGGGCATTTATTAATAGGTGTTTAATCTTTACTTCTTCATTTTCATCCCTTCCACTACCCCCACGGCCTCACCCTCGCAATTTATTCTTGCCTCCATTGTTGGGTTTCTTGAGGTGTGGATCCCATCAAGAACATGGTAAGGATTTAAATTATTTCCCATTTCAGTTGCTACAATGACCAATGTTGTTTGTGCAAGGTGATGAGACTGGCTTTGTCCCATTTTGTATTGCTTTTGCTAACAAGAGGTTCGTGATTTTGATGAGTGTGCAGGAGTATGGTATTTGGATTAATATGTTTATCATTGGAAGAGTTGTTGCCTAAATGATGAAAAAGGTGTAGTCACAGGAATTTAGAATTTTTACCAATCCGTTCGCTTCTCATCTATAGTTGATGGTTCATTCTCCTGATGATCTTTATGTTGCCTCTTAGTACTTATGGAGTGAATGAAAATTAATAGATAAATAAATGTCTCAATTCAGTGTCATGGACGTCGCTTTGTCATTCTCACAACTTCTCTTCCTTTTGAGAGGTTCTCTATAGGTTTGTCGGTTCCAGCATGCTTCTGCTGCAAACTCCATATACATGCACAAAATTTACTTCACAAGTAATGGAATGAGACGCTTAATTGGGTCTTGAGGCTAACCCAATTTAATTAGGAAAAGTGGTGATGATGATGATGATATTGTATGATAAAAAAGCAATTGTTGGTCATCCTTTATCGTAATTTTGACAATTTAATTACACTCACTAAGCACTCTCTATTTTGTATAACATTGAACTATAATTCTTGAATGTCGTTTGTAATTTTCTTATAATGACTTAGACAAATTAAGTATTCAGTGCATGCTAGATGTTAATGTTGATTACTGATTTGAATATTAATTCTTATTTTATAAACCAATTGAAGCTGCTATTATTAATAAGGATTGGTTTTGATTCCAAATTTTACCATCCCAATATTATTTAAATAAAAACTAATATTATATTATAAAATTTTAATATGATGAGTTATATTACCCATGCTAAGCACAGGCATATTTTGCTAGTTATTATATATTATAGACGTAGGCATCAATTTCGAAATTGGAGTCCAATTTGCTAATCGATTGCAAAATTTGATTCTAATCTCAAATCAATTTGGGAAATTGGATCTCAAATCAATTTCAAGAGATAAGCTCTATCAATCAATTCAGAGTCCACTTTTGTTACGCTTCTTTATGTGAATTTAAATTTTAATATATATCTATTATGGATAGGTGATTAAAGAGTCCAGATGAAAAAAATCTACCTTGCTCAATAACTCTATCCAACCAAGTTAACATGAGTCTTCTTTAGGTGGATTTAGAATTTTAATATATCCATTATGGTTAGAAAATCCTTAATATTTGTGATTTTTAAAAGTGGATCCTTAATAGTGATTTATACATATGGGCTCCACATACAATAAACTTTTTTAAAGTGGGCCTCATATTCTAATTCCTAAAGATGAGGCCACATGTAATTTTGCAAATGTTAATTTATATAAGACTTGAAGTTTCATACTCATTTATATAAAAAGTAATATTTACTTTGTATAAATGTCGGGCTGGGTCATGCTTCGAAACGTAATAAATGGTATATTTGTTTGTTTTATATTTATTTTCATATTTGTTTGTTTTATATTTATTTTCTCATTAATAAATATCTCATAAAATAGTCACAAATTGGACGTGTTTTTTTTCTGGGCCCGAACTTAGCGCAAGCATGCTTTGCTAGTCTCATAATATAGGCATAGTTCCACCCTTCAGTGAATCCAATCCTGTGTCACACTTCCCAAATCATGAATTAGAACAACTTCAAATTTTACACGATTGCATAAAATTTCACCGTTTAAGTTTTATCTCATAAAAACGAACATTGTATGCTATTAAACTTTAAGGACTTAAAATTAAGGGTTAAGATCATTTGATCTGGTTATCATCTCATGTTCTTCCACTTTTATATAAAGTTTTTCGTCACCTATCCTCACTAATTATCAACCAGGTGAGCCTTATTGAAAGGGGTACTTTTCTGAAAAGAGAAAACATTAACAAAATTATCAAGCATTTGTTTGTTGCATAGTTGTGAATTTCATTCCATTTTGGACCGAGAATGTCCCAGACTAATTAGCCCAAGGCCGGGCTCACTTCTAGTCAATTCCATTGGTTTCGGGCCCAATACCAGCTCCAATTTTGGCCTAACTTCAGATGGAATGAAAGTGGGATGAAAAGCCCTCTAAAAATTTCATTTTGTTATGTTTATTAAGTTGTTTTGATATACTTGCATATTTCATACCTCATTGCTATGTAGTGTAAACTAGAAAATAGTCAAATCTGAAGAGTATAATTCAACTTAAGGGGTCGTTTGTCTACACTCATTTACAAATGTAAATAGTGAATATTCGTAATATTTACGCATCAGTAATGTTTGTCTACAAGTATTTACGCATCTTATGTGTAAATTAGATGTGTAAATGGTGTGAAAATGAGCCCATTTTCACACCAAGATTTAAACACCTGTTCAGGTGGGAAAAGAGAATACCAAAAGTACATGTGATTTCAAAGAATACCCGTTGGAGGCAGACGGTTTGGTTTTGGGACAGTTTCCGTCAAACAGGTTATGGGTTCGAAACCCCCCTCTAACGCATTTAGAAAAATAATAATAAAATAGGCATTTCCATAAAAGAGGTTCTGGGTTCGAAACCCCCCTCCAACGCATTTACAAAATAATAATAAAAGATGCATAAAGACTGATAAAACCTATGAATGAAAATCCCCGTGAATCTCATCCCCTTTTATGAAGTTAACCTCTCTATTTCTCTATACTGCCTTGCTATAATAATTGGAAAAAAAAACTTTATAAAATCTATCTACTATGTAGGTTATTCTTTCAAAATTTGATTCTCTATCTTCTCTTCTCCTTTTAGATTTTCTTCCTTAATGATTTTTCTAATATTATTTATTATTATATTATTTTAAAAATATTTAAATATGTATAAATGAATGTAAGAGAAAAGGAAGAATGTATATTATATAGCATTATGGTATCATTAAAAAATAATAAATAAATGCAATTTTATCTAACCATAATAAATTTGTGTTACTTTTAATATAATTGAACTTAGCAATACATTACTCATTTTAAGAACTTTCTATAATTGATTAATATGGGCATAAAGCCGGTGAGATACATGGGTTAAGTTTTATATAAATTGAATAATGAATTAAGATAATATTGAACTATATATTAATAATAATCCTATTTTTCTTAACCATCAGACTATAAACTCTTATTTCCTTAACCAAACATGTTGGAATGCACTTTTTTAAAGGTGATCATTGATAGATATATCTATTTTTGAAAAGTATATTTCATGTTGAAAGACATGTTCATTTTTAATGATTTAAAATACAAATGAAAACTTTGATATAAATTAGACTTTTTTTTTGTCTCCTTTTCATATCATTATAGTAGAATATAATTTAATGATTAATAAGTATCATTTACAAAATCGTTTAATACATATACACATATCATTGAAACAAACATAAAAAAATAAATCACATGTGTAAATGATGCGAAAATAGTGTTATTAGACAAACGTTGTAAAAAAAATACATGTGTAAACGTTATATACACATATCATTGAAACAAACATAAAAAAATAAATCACATGTGTAAATGATGCGAAAATAGTGTTATTAGACAAACGTTGTAAAAAAAATACATGTGTAAACGTTACATACTTAAAATTGAATATTCATCTTTTACATGTGTAAATTGTATTTACATATCCCACGCGTAAAAGACAAACGACCCCTAAGGCTCTGTTTGGGAAGGGGGGGAAAATGGGGGGGAGGAAAAAAAGGGGGGAAAGTGGAGGGAAAGTGCTTTTGGGGGGTGTTTGGGAAGGGGGGAGGGAAAATGGGGGGGAGGAAAATGGAGGGAAAAAAACACCTTTTTGCCTCAAAAATTTTCCCCCCAAAACAGGGGGGAAAATGAGGGGAAAGTGAGGAGAGAGGGAAGAAATGACTAAAATGCCCTTTTACTTTATTTAAAATTTTGTCAAGAGCAAGGGTAAAATAGTCTTTTTTTCTGTACCTCACTAAAAACAAAATTATACTTTTTCACTTTCCTTCCCCTTACTTTTTTACTTCCCAAAGAAGAGGAGGGAAAATTAATTTTTCCTCCCCTCCCCTTCATTTTACTTCCCCCTCAAATTTTCCCTCCCCTCCCCTCCCCTCCTCCCTTCCCAAACGGACCCTAAATGATATAAATATGCATTTTTAGTATTAATTTTTTTAGCATTTTACTTTTTCAATTTTAAGTATTTTTTATTTTTGTTTTCAATTTTCATGCATTTTTTAAGAAATGGAATACCAAAATTGATTGGAACATTGGAACATTCCGCTACAGAGAACAAATCAGAAGGGGTCTTGTGTTCGACTCCCACCATCGTTGGCCATCCTATGATTTTACCCAATACATTTGGATAGGAGGGTTTGTATATACTATTAGGAATTACAGTTCTCAAATGTCCAGAATCAAGTGCTTGTCGAGCTCAGGGCAAAAAGGCTTCTAGACTTAGTTAGGCGGGAGATACCTTGGGTTGTAAAAAATAAAAACAAAAAAGGAGAGCGGGAGAGAATTCACAACCATGATTTATTGTCCATCCCTTTATACATGTTTTGTATGATATAATTTTTTTTTTTGGGTAAATGTTTTTGTATGATATAAATTACTTCTATAGTACGTATCCCACAAGTTTACATATATTTGGGTCCAACTGTTGTCAGACCCGAATATCAATCGACCAAAAGGCCTAAAAAGAGTCCATGACAGGGTATTTTTTGTTTGGGTCCAAGTAACATCCCTAGTAGGGTGGGGTCCTCCCATTAGTGGGAAGGTCCTCCGCTGAAGGCAGGCAAACAAGCCCACGTGACGTCATGGCAACTTGGGCCTTAATTTTTGAAAGTCGTTCCCGCCCAAACGACAAAGACCTCGACAAACGGCTAATACGAGGCCACGCTCCGCCGATTTTCTTCTTACACGTGGCTCGTCGTAAACGGGACGTTGGTCGACGCTGACGTGGATGTCCGGATCCGCTGTGGTTGACGACAACTGATACGGCACGCGGCTATATCCAAATGGTGAGAAGTTTGGCATTCCTCCCTCCGCTCACTTTTCTTAGATTATTAGATTAGATCTCCTTTGGCATCCAGCGGTTAATAATTGCCAATCCTCAGGATCTCCAACTCCTAATGAAAAATTCGGAAGGCTGGAACTCACAACTTGATATGACAGTAGCTTGTCCCTTGCCAAAATTCTCTCATTTGTAACTTTCTTTACAGGAATTTCAAATTCTCAAAAAAGTGTCACATGTTTTTTTTATCGGAATTCATGACTACAATTTAAGAGGTTGGAATTTTTTTATATAATGATGTAATATAATGTGACATCTTATTTCCTCGCATTTAAAATAATATGTTTCTTTTAATAGAATTTCAAATTCTAACCACCGAAAAAACCTTGTGAAATTCCTGGAATTCTACTCTCTAAACCATTTGTTGGAATTTCAAATCCTCCATAAAACATAGGTACTTGGAATTCTACTTAAGGAGACAACTTTTGGAGAATTTGAAATTCTCTCAGACGTAAATTCTTGAAATTCTGATAAAGAAATGGGCCAGTGCAAATGTGCAGTCTCCAAATCCTTATACTGGATGGAGCATTTAACATTTTAGTAAAGTGTTGCCAAAAAGTCATTTGAGGCTCTTTAGGGGGCTGAGATTTGGAAATCTGATAAAAGAAACACAGTATTTTAATTGGTGGGGAGGAGCCATCACATCATGCAACTAGCTTAGAAGATCTAACAACATGTCAAAAAAATAAAAAAACACACTAAAATTATTGACAAGCCCAAAATGTTACAAAAGGCCTTTGGAATTCTCATAATTTAAACCCCTTTAGTACTTGTTTGGTTGCAAGCATTCTTGATATTATTTCTCATTTTTCTAAAATTTCTGACAGCACTACACTTAATGTCTCCTTGAAATTATGAATGACTTGTGTGATTGACGAGAATTTTGCAAATTAGGGGCTCATTTGGCATCATTCTCGTGTTGTTCTCAATTTTGTACTCAGATCAGGTTGTGCTGAGATCAATATGTGCCGAGACGATAATCTATAGAACTTGTTTTGCACAACATTATATTAAATTACTCCTCTTTGCTCTGTGTATTGTGCTCCCTTTTAATTAAATTCTTTTTAACGTTTCAAAAAATAAATATTATATTAAATTATTCTGCTGAGAATATGGTGTACAAAATTAGTTTGATAACATTATAAAAGTTTTGTTCCAAGTAATGGGAGCAAGAGAATCATAGGATTTACAATGTGAGACCCACCTTTTATTGTTTACCGCACATGAGACCCACTTTTCAAAATTACAACGTGGTACCCACCTTTAAAAATTAGAACACGTGGCACATATTCATAGGATTTATAATGTGGGCCAACCTTTATAGGAATTATAATGTCGAGTCACATTTGTTAATGCAAATATGTGACTTGTCTTTATAAATTACAACGTCGTACACACCTTCAAAAATTAGAATATGGGGCCCACATTCATAGGATTTACAGTGTGGGTCCACCTTTTGTGATCTTAACCATATGACTCACACTTTTAGGAATTACAAAGTGGAGCCACATCTTTTGTGATAGTGGGCATACATGACTCACCTCTAGAAATTATAATGTGGCGCCCACGTTTAGAAATTAGAATATCAGGCACTTTCATAGGATTTACAGTGTAGGCCCACTTTATAGGAACTATAATGTGGGGCCACCTTTCTTTATCAATTGTAAACACAAGACACACCTTTAAAAAATACAACGTGGTAACCACATTTAGAAATTCGAAAATGGGACCAACATTCATAGGATTTACAATGCGGCTACACCTTTTGTGATTGTGACCATATGACCCCCCTTTAAGAATTATAAAATGAGGTCACCTCTTCTATGATTGTGGACACATGACCCACCTTTAGAAATTATAACGTGATACACACCTTTAGAAACTAGTGTGAGAGGCCCGTGTTGGAAAACAAAAAATATATATTCCAATATAAAAGCAATATCCGTGCCTATCAAAGAAAACACAAAAAAAAAAAAAATGAAATATGAAAAAAATAGATTTGTACAAGCAACAAGATGAGGGAAGGAATAAGGGAAAGATAAAGATTTGGATTGATTAGGCGGGCCCATAATGATATAGTAGTGGCCTAGTGGCCAAGAATAAAAAAAAAAATCAACACCACTCAGTTATACAAATTTAGGTTAAGATATTAAAGTCAAATTAAGGACAGAGAACATACCAATCGTTACCAAATTATTGTATATAAAAATTTAAGATAGTAACATCAAATTATCGTATCTAAGTGGGCCAACTTTTATGGAGTGATATTTGATTTGGATTCATAAAAAAATAATGTCATTATTTTGATTGGTTTGAATATCTTTTAGAAGTGCACTCAATGAGGACATGTTGAAGATGGTTCCATTTAGGAGTCTCATGAATTTTTCATTGATCTATTGAGTGCTAGGTTATGAAAATTTTAAGTAGACCAAACTTTTATTGAGTGAAATTTGATTGGACTCATAAAAAATGGGGCCATTTATTTTTCTTGCATCTGATTTTTTAATGGGCCCAATGAGGAGTGTCTTGGAAGAAAAAACTTCTTTGGAATGGTTTTAATTTTAAAAAGTAAAGTATTGGGTATGAATATATTTGAAATTGTTTTTTTTTCTCTGAATCACTATCATAATTATCGGGCATTCACAAAATATATTTACCATGTTTCACATACCATGCCGATACCAATATTTCCAATTCAATGGATTAAAATTGGTTTCCAATTTGAATTATAGTATAATAATCCAAAATGGCCGATTCTAGTAAGTATGATAAAAGAGAGATTTTAGAGATAATCAAATATCTCAAAAGATTTCGAATGGCGTAATAGGACAGGTGTGCCACATGTCATTGCAAAACCCCAAGAGGGTCGCCATGTGTCGTTGGCTTACAGTTGCGGGCTGAGCCTAGCCCACATAGAAACGACCTAGCTCGAGACCGACCCATGATAGACTTAAAGAAAAAAAAGAGTTGCTTACCTAGTACTATGCTAGCTCAATTGGTCTGGTCATATCACTTTCTGTGATAGGGCATGGGTTTGAATCCCTCTATTTCTACTCCCTCTCTTATAATTGTATATTTGAGACGACAGGCGGGGATTCCAGCTCTATGCCACCGAGTCCAAAAAATAAAATATGAGCACGGCCCATCTATTATAATTAACATAAACGCTATGTTTGACCCAAAGCGGGCCGGGCTAGACCCATGAGCACCCTTGCTAAAAACACTTTTCTTTTTAAAAAATAAATTAAAAAAGCTACTCTTTGACCTTTTGATTCCACCAAACCTTTATTTTTGTTGTCTCTTGTATTAACATTTCACTTCACTTCACCGGTAAAGTAAATTTACCAAACAAGTGATTTATTACTTCTTGTGATTTGGTGTCATTGCATTTAAACGTTAATAATTCATGCCCATCCCCAAACCCCGGCCCGTGACCCGACCCACATGTAAAAAAAAAAGGAAAAAAGAAGGAGAAATCGATCGGATAGTAGTTGAAAATGCAAGTTTTCCTCCTCTTAGAGTGGAGGAAAAGTTGCAAAATGCTACATTCCATGTAGGAGTAGTGGTAAGGATGCTTGCAAGTTTTCCTCCTCTCAAAGTAGAGGAAAAGTTGTAAATTCGTTTTTTCTACCTATACAAGCATACCTTTCCTTTTCCTTAAACATAAAACTAATGAGAAAGGCCCGAGCCAACAAAATATAAATACAACAATAAGATGTCATAATAACAACAAAATATTTGAAAAGTAGAAAGGAAATACAATTAAAAGAATGCAAAAGCTCAAAGAAAGTTTAAATTTGTTAAAATTATAAATAAAAGAGCCGGGCATCAAGATATGAAATTGTAAGAAAATAAAAAACTGATATCTGTACTTTCATTTAGTTGATCATCATCAATCATATGATGGCCCATCAGCACAATTACATCAATCTTTAAAATAATGGAAGGTCGAATGAGAAGAATGGTTGAGTTCGAGTGATTCGTGGTGGCCCCACTTATGATTAGGTAAAGTTTGATCTATTGTCTATATATAGCATGATCGTGATTTTGAACAATTTAATTTAATAGGTGAGCCCCACCAATAGATTTATGGGTCTTAGGCCTCAAAGGATCCAAATTCAATAGTAGACTTACATAATTTTGAGGACCAAACATCTGCAATGTAATAAAAGAAATAGTAATCACATTTTCAATATTCTACAAACCATAAATCATTGGTCTACATGAAAAGCTAGTGAGTACCTTATTTTCATACAAGCGAGAGAAGAAAAAAAAGAATGAAAAAAAGAAAAGAAAAAGAAAGACAATAACATAGAATGGGGGTCACAATTTTAATTCCTTGTAATTTTCTTATTTTGCTTTATTGGATAGAATTTTGATTGGGATTGAATGATATTGGATAGACTTTTAGTTTTGTAAAGTTTTAGATTGTATTTAAATACTTTAGGAAAGCTTTAGATATTACATGAGTATTTATAAGGATTGGGTGGGGTGTGCCTTATGTCACTGCGAAACCCCAAAAGGGAGTGCCAAATGTTGCTCTCCTACGAAGATGCTGCTGCTTTTATATATATCCTAGCGCTTTTGGGCCCGCGCCCAACGCAAGCCTTTAATTCATGGGAGAAAAACCCAATTTAAATTGAAAGTAGACACCTAGTAAACATACAAACTACATTTAATACAATTATATAGGAAATTTAAGATTTGTCACTATCTTTTGGAGAACCCTATATACGTTTATGCCTTCCAATTCATGTGGCGTGGATATTTGATAGAGAGAGGTTAGTTGAAAGTAAATTTAAATATAAATAGAAAGTAATTGTTGGTCAAATGCATATGGAAGGATTCATATCTTCTTGATGCTCCATTCTAAATTAAATATAAGAGAGGAAGATATTTGTTTATTATTATTATATAATAAACACCTATAGAATTCATGCAGGAAAAAAAAAGAGATGGGTTCAGGGGGTACACAGTGTTAGGAATTTTGTGTATTGCAATTTGATGGATGCATTATCATATTAGCATCATTTTTAATTTTCACACATGCATTGTTTTAGAAAAACTTGAAATCTTGATTTACACATGCATTGTTAGAAATATTGATTTATGCATGTTTTGATTTTTAACTTGGATGCATTTTTATTTGAAAAAGAAGTTTTATGAATCAAGCAAGCCTATGAGTTTTAAATCTTTCAAATCATTTTAGGCTTTTTGTGTTTCATGATTTTAACCCTCTTAGTTTGATTTAAATCATGATTCCAAGCTTGATTTAATGACCCAAAAGTTCCCACATGAAAATACTTTGAAATATGCAATTTTAGGAAATTTTGGTCCCAGGCCCGGGTCGACCCGCAGTGGGCTCGATCAACCGGCCCAGGGGACCCGGTCGACCGGGAAAGAGCCGTTGCTGCCTTTTTCAAACGGTCATTTTATGACAGTTGAAGGCCAGGTCAACCGAGCACAGGGGCAGGTCGACCGGGGACTAGCCGTTGGACAGTTTTTGGCTATAAAATGAAGTTCATTCCTTTGCCAAAGTTAGAGATTTTTAGGCCATCCTTGAGATGTTTTGAGGCCAATTAAAGGGGAATGAGCTAAGGGATGAAAGGGGTCATTAGGAAACGTAAAGCTTGGTTCTATTGAGTTAAATCACTAAGTAAGCTTTACTTTTCTTAATCATATGTTTTCATGTTTTGCTTTATTTTTTTGGTAAATCTTTTGTAGCATGATAAACTATGATTTGTTGTGTCCTTAACATGTATATGTTTTGAATTGATCTATTGGTTTGGATGCATCACCTTGATTCAATCCAAGTAGTACTTAAATTGGTATATCTAAATAAATCATGTTAATGAAAACATCTTTGAAATTATATGCAACATGATTCTTATACTTGGTTGAATTTATAGTTGTTGTTTTTCATCATAAGAAAATCTCTTTCAAATCTATCTTATGTTTTGGATTCAACAACTTCACAAATCATATGTACTTTTGTTTTAAAGTTTCACAACTTGCCTTGCTTTGATAGGTATATCATTTTCAAGTTGAATTTATAATTACATATGATCTGTCTCCTAACTTCAATCAAATCTATTTTTATGTTTTATGCTTATAACATACACATATTGAGCTACATTGTTAATTTGATTGACATCCCTATGCATCACATGCTTTGTTCTTAGAATTTCACAACTTGTTTAGAATATATATGTATATCTTTTACAAGTTATTTTTAACATGTGATTAGCATTCTTTCCTCAATCATAAATGTTTTTATGAGCTAAAACTTTTAAAAGCCTTAGGCATACATTTATGAGCTTTCATTTTAAAATTGATTGAGGACATCATACATACACATTGTGTATTCATCTTTGCATTCATAGTGTGTGTGTGTGTGTGTGTGTGTGTGTGTGTGTGTGTGTGTGAATTAGATTTTCACTTTCATATCCACTTAATTAAGAGGCATTGTAATGAGCTATAAATTGTATCTCCATCAAGTGTATTTTAGACACTACTTAGAGAGATAACCAATCTTTTGGTTGTAGAGGTTATTGCTTAGCCTAAGAAAAGCATAATGTAGAGGTTATTGCTTAGCCTTGAAAAGCATATTGTAAAGGTTATTGCTTAGCCTATTGAAAAACATAAATAGTGGAAATCCGGTGGGGTGTTGGATCACAAACCGATAGTGGATGTAGGCATTGAGGCCGAACCAGTATAAATCCTTGTGTGATGGTGCATGCTTTGTGGTGATTGTTTTTGTAAGCTTCCGCATTTATTTACTTAATCACCACTTGTGACTAGTTTAATTTAAAGAAGTTAAAATTGGTCATAATTGAAGCTCACCCTATTCACCCCTTCCCCTCTAGAGTTCGGATCCCAGGACTTTCACACAGGTGGAGAAAGAAGAAGATGGAGAAAAAGGGAAGAAAAGAGAAAAGAGAAAAAAAAAAGAAAAAGAAAAGAAAAGGTGATGGTGCGGTGTGTGTTGCTGGGCAGACGTGTGCGTGTGTGTAGCTGTGGGTTGCATTGAGAGAAGAAAAGAGATGGAGAGAAGAAAGAAGAGGAAGGGAAGAAAGAAAAAAGAAAAGAGATCTTTTGTAGCAAATTGTTTAGGTTTGTACAGGTGAGGGCCATATTACAGTGAATAAAAAAAAATGGGTGAGTGAATGGGAGAACCTGCTATTGAACCATACATAAAGAGAAGGTACTCTGGATAGTAGAGATCTTAGCCATATATCCAAAGATGCTTTCACTTTGTTCTGTTTCCATCTAGAGGACCCGCGAAAAGGGCATTGCTTTAATATATATATATATATATAAATAATATATAACTAGCGCTTCAGGGCCCGTGCCCAACACGAGTCTTTAATTTATAGAAGGAAAACCTAATTTAAACTGAAAGTAAACACGTAGTAAACATACAAACTACATTTAATACAATTATATAGGAAATTTAAGATTGGTCACCATCTTTTGGAGAACACCATATACATTTATGCCTTCCGATTCATGTGGCGTGTAAATTTGATAGAGAGAAAGGTTAGTTGAAAGTATATTTAAATATAAATAGGAAGTAATTGAACCATGTTCGAGTCAAACATACTGTGTTCTTTATGGTATCAGTGGCGACGATGCTAGATCATGGAATGCAGTCGGGGAGGAGATTGATGTTGACGCTCCAATCTACAATGGAATAACTAAAATTTCTTTTTCCATATACCATGCATGAATGTTATATGAACCTTATAAGAATGAAAAAGAGAAAGCAAAATGATGAGCACAAATAAGAAATAAAATTATTTAAAAGGAAATATTTTAAAGATTTAGTAAATAGAATTAGTATATAAAAAACATATAAAAGAACTTTGATATCAAGGGCCAATGTATTAAAATAAAATAGGGATAATGTTTATAAGTCTCCATCAATCAATTCATGATATTTCTTCTGTCCATCAACTCCTTTGTTTCATGCAGTTGTTTCACCCTATCCACTTGTGTCATTTATGTCACTTGTCTCATCTCTTGAACTTGTCTCAGTGGGGGTAGGTGGAGATGGGGATCCCATTGACCTGTACTTTACCCCCTGAGTGGGGGTAGGTAAAAAGGGAATGTTCTATCGGACCATATCCCAATGGCTGTTGATGTGATTGTTAGATAAGCCAGTCTACTTATCTAGATTGGGCGCTCTCTCTTCCTGTCAGTTCGCCGTTTGTCTTGACGTCAGCGCATTTATGGCTGAATGATAGCAGGGACTGAGACCCGTCCTGGGCCGAGACCGAGATGAGACCCCGCAGATACCTTCATCGAGATGAACTTCGGGACCTCCAGGCCGACCCTTAGCCGAGCTCGAGGCTCTCAATCGAGCTTCATTGTGCATTGGCCGAGATCGAGACAATCCGATCCGAGACTGATTAGCATAACTACTGTTACATAGGGAATCTCCCCACACAACAATTATCTAATTAAAAAGATATTTGGATAACCCGTATGCTTAAAGTTCCATACATAGATAGACTAACTTTATGAATTGGTTGACATCTTAAGTTACTCTATAGAGGAAAAAGTGTACCCTGATTAACAGGAGTTCATTACACCCCTTCTGCACTAGTAAAAACAAATAAAAATAATATGAAAAGCTGCCCATTTGGATGTTTATAGAATACAATATTTACATATTTAAATATTATAAGAATAAAATAGTACATAATAGAATAGTGTAATATTATAATATTGTAATATTTTTATTGTTTAGTAATTTTTGAAGAATATTACAGATTAAATTTAGTTGTTTGGAAGGTACTATATATGATTTTAATATATATTTAAAAATTTTAAAATAACAGCAAGTTAATGTTATTGATCGTAGTAAAGTTCATTATTAGAATAATTTTTTATTAAATACCTTAATTTATGAGTAATTTGCTATGTCTAGACTAAAAGAGTAGTGTGGTAAAGTAAAGTTCAACTGCCAATTTTTTTTTACCATAAACCACTTTTCTTTATCATATAAAACTATGAAGTGTAGTGAAGTAAAGTCAATACAAACGACAACTACTTTACAACTCTCTTTCCTACTTTACTTCGCCACATACTTCATCTTACCTTACTTTATCTCACCTTTTACCATGATGTGATAACAACATTTATTTTACTTTACCACATAAATAAACAAACATGCCTTGATCTAGACGTGACATAATATCCCTCCACCATGTTTAGATAAAAAGGTACTATGGTAAAGTAAAGTCAAACCGTCACTTTCTTACCACAAACTCTATCACAAGTCACTTTTTTTTACCATATAAACTGCGGTAAAGTGTGATAAAGTAAAGTCAAATAAAAAGAAACTACTTTACCACTCTCTCCCTCTTTACTTCACCATATACTTTATCTCACATTTACATTACCTCACCTTTATCGTAATGTGATATTTACCTTTACTTTACTTCATTATATATGTAAACATCATGATAGATTTGGTGAAGTTCTTTACTTTACGCTATCACTTTGTAAACCTCATTTTGAAATACTTTTATATTTGGAGAGTTGTATGATGAAATATTGAGTTTTTTTTTAGACAAAATGATATTTTCTTCATTTTTTTTTTGAGTCACCAAACGCAAACGATTTTCATCTTGAGAAAATGAAAGAATATATTATATTAAATATTACTTTCTTGTATTTTCTTGTGCATCCAAACATGTCCTGAATAAGAAGCAATAAACTTACAAAAAAAAGGGGATCGAAAGCAACTGGGCAACACTTAGTGCTTATGCATTAAGTATAATATATAGGTTAAATAATTAAATAGAGATGAAATGAACCAAGTATGTATGTGTATGAGTTCTTAGAGCATTTTGTAATGGGTATGTGATGTAGAACAAGTCGCAAAAGAATTTCTAGAATAAGAAAATCGCAAGAAGTTAAAATAGAGGATTAAATCCATAGTGTCGACTTTAAATGACCATAACTTTTAATCCGTGTATCGTCACGGGGCCCATAACCATGCATTTCGAAGCTATCAATGAGCTCTGCGCCTTAGAAAACGTAGTAAGACAGGAACATTTGGAGGCTGAATTACGCCGTTTCGAATGTCAAAATGCAATTTTTGTTCAAAACTAAGTATTTATAGTAAGTTATCGTTTTGCGTATTTTAGAGGACTTTTGAGTCCGTTTGAGTTTGAGTCTTTATTGAGGGTCTTAGAAAGTTATTTAGGGATGACCAGGGGGCTTTGATGTGATTTTTATTTTTTACTATTTTTAGTAAGTTTGCTATTTCAAGTAATTTAGGTTTTAAGACTGTATAAAAGTGATGTAATGCTTCTTCTTAAGGAATACGAATTGCAATTTCATTTAGAGTTTCCCTATCTCCTCTTTGTGGAGTCAAGGCGTTGATATCAGGTTAAAGATGGTGATCTTCTTCCTTTGTCTATTCTTTTTTGTGCTTCCACTATGCTAGTATGGGGTATGAAATTGCCTTCATATTCTCATTTTATTACTATTAATTAACTATTGTAAGGTCAATTTACGATATACTTATATATATAAATATATGTATATATATTAATAAAAAATAGGAGGGTCAGGGTGGGGTCGGGCTAGAACTGTCTAATCCCAATCCTTAAGTTTCAGGGGTTGCATAAAATTATCCAAGCTCAGCCATAGGGCTTTCCCTTCGAAATAGAAGTCCTCATTTTAAGGGCTTTTTAGGGCGGGGCCGAACTCCTTTGTCTCAAGGATGGATGTGAGGATTGCCATTTATATCTCACTTGGGTGTTTGATTATATTTTCAAAATACTTTTATTTATGAAATGAAGGGAAATACAAATTGATGTGATTGTTTTGAAAATCACAAAATATGAAATAATATTTTTGAAAATACGTTATATTTATTATTTTTCCTATAAGTATATATCTGTTGTAATATTTTTTTGAACTATCAATATTCCTCGATTTATGTTAGGGCGGTTTTGAAACTCTTAAGATTGTCCTTTTACATTTAGAAAGATATATAGTATATTTTTCATCATCTTTGATAATTAAGATATTATGAATGTTTGGTTACTACTTCAAATAGATAAATAAATTATAGAGGATTTTACAGAAAAAATCCTAGAATTTGGTCATTCCTCGCGAAGGGTCCCTGTAGATTGTACAACACAAACTCGGTCTTCCCGCCACTTTCTTTTTTTTTTTTTTTTTTTTTTTGTGTGAGCGACATAGGATTGCCCAAAAAAATTTAGGCGATGCTAGTCTTCCTCATCTCCTTCCTATTTCTCATAACCCTGACTCCATTTCTCACCCAACCTTACAGGTTTTTCATTATTCATAGAGGTGGAAAAAGCTGCGAGTATAGGTTTACCACTATTCATATCGGCGGAAAAGCTGCGAGTATAGTTTACCCTGCCAAGCAGCCATTCTCTCTCTCTCTCTCTCTCTCTCTCTCTCGTTTTCTCATGGATGGGTTCATGGGTTGCACGAGCATAAGATTGTTATTGAAACTATTCTTTCCCGCCTCTTTCACTTTTCAAGATAAATCTTGAGAATATGAAAAGAAGAAAGAAAGAAACTGTGTGTCGGTCAGTAGTAATCTTTTTATAAAGCATGTGATACTATTTTTCCAAGATGATTGGAGAAAATGGAGTGGGGGAGATAGAGAAATAGATGGGAGAAGAGGAAAAAATAAGAGGAAGAATAAACAAAGGGAGTTATATGTTTTAAAAAAATTGCGTAGAGCGACGCTAGCGTGGCTCCTATCAGACACAAGTGACACTAGCATCGTACCCTTCATCATTAAAAGAAAAGGGAAGAGGTATTGACGGATCTTGTTTGTGTAGTACAATCTATGGGGACCCTCTGGAGGAATGGCCAAATTCCGAGATTTTTACTGTAAAATCCTTTAAATTATATCTGGATGGGAAAGGGTATATAAATTAAAACAAAAACACATTTTAAAAGATTAAGAAACTAGGCGAAGGAATTGGTATTAGTTTAAACGGTTATGAATAATTGTGTTGATCTTAAGCTTTTAAAAAGATTGATGTGATATACTAAAAGTCAAAATTGCAAGTGCGGTCAATGAAAATCGTTTGTGTAATACATTATATTTAGGCCACAAGACCGTGCCATGTGTCATGATCGTTAAATTGAGGTCAAACCTTCTTAGAAGAAATTTTTTTTTTTTTTTTGGCAACCCAACCAAGAGGTTGGGACCCAAAAAAGCGCACCCCTCCCCCACACAAGTGGGAAAAGAAGCCCGCACAAGCATGAAAAGGTGGCGTATCCAAGGTTCGAACTCTGGACATGTAAGAGAGAATTGTTGCCACTTATAAGTGAGGTAAGTAACCATTCTGTAGTTAGAAGTAGGGCTTGACGTTGAAGTTAGAATGACTAGGGGTGTACAAAAAATCTGCCGATCCATAAAACCGATCCGATCCGCGGATTTTTAATCGATCCAAAGGTAAACGGATTGGTGACAGATTGAAAATCTTGTAATCCGTTAGCAACGGTTTGGTGATGGATTTCACTCTCAATCTGCAGATTTAATCCGATCTGATATGTTGACATTAAATATAAATAAAAAAAACTTATGGGGTCTAAATATAAGTTAAAAGGGATTTAAATATATTTTTATTTTTTTATTTTTTGTGGATTGTTAGATCTCTTTCTTTAACATTAGATTTAACGGATTTAACGGATTAAACTGATCCGATCTAATCCTCCACGGATCGGATCGGAATGGTTTTTAATAACAACGAATTGATGGCGGATTCCAAATCCATCAATCCGTAGGTAACGGATTTGGGCTAATCCGCGCCAATCCTGTCCGTATACGTCCCTCAGAATGGCGTCTATTTGATAGGTGTGACCTTCAATGGGCCAATGAGTGGGGTCTCTTTTATTATATTTGAACAGCTCAAGATATGGGATTCTGGATAATTGCATTGGACCAAATTACATTGTTAGATAAGTTAGGCCTTGTCAATCCTCACAACCATTTCTAGTTTTAACAGTTGCACTTTTTCCTCTTTTTTTTGTTATTATTATTTTTTTGTGTATTTTTTTCATAACCAAGGTGTCCAAACCTTTTCTTTTGAAGACCTGACTAAATCCTCGGAGCAAATGAAATCCCCATTCCTCCTTGCACCCACAGATGGCGCGAGTCGATACCACAACTTTCATTAATGAGCTGCTGTCCTAGCGAACTGCAGTTATATTTCAAAAATGTTGCAACAAATCCAAAGACCCAAAAAAAGCACTGAAACAAGCACACCCATTTCCTAGGGTGGACCACAAATCTACCACATAAGATATTAGGATTCAAAATCACTGGGGGCACGATTAAGTAGTAGGGGGTTGCCCCCAGAATTTTTTTTTGGGTTATTTATATGATTGCAAATGATTTTTTCTTCTTTTTTTCTTCATGCTTGAGAAAAAACAATACACAAAAAAAGTAGTGGACCTTTTACATGCACTATCAGTAACTAATACACAGAAATGTGCATTCAAAGACAGATAGTTTGTAGATTTCCACTGCATTGCAAATCATGCCTACCAAGGACAAATAGTGTGCAGATTTACCCCAAACCTTTTATATGGAACAAATATAATATAATAATTTCAAGCAATAAAACAAGACATATTTATTTATCACAATTGTTCTCTACGAGTTTTCATTGGGGGGCCTGGTTCAATGTCACTGGGGGCCTAATTGATTTGGGCCTAACTTAGTATACATAATTTTTTTTTCCCAAAAAGTCACTGGGGGGCACTACATCCGCCTTTGCATACTAATTTATCTTAACTGTTTTCAGCGATGACTGCTGTTAATTTTCCTTGGCATTAGCTCTTGCAGGAGACTGAGAACATGGTGATGCTACAAGAAAGTGATTAAAACAATCAAAATTAGGGAGGACAAGAATATGGAATACCTAAAGTTAATATTGGGCTACAAAAATCCATTGGGGGCCCAAAAAATTCACTGGGGGCCTTATGGAAAAAATTAGTGGGCCCCACCAAAATTTGAATTGAAACCCAGTGGATTCAAACTCCATCCGCCTCTGATCATGAGCACCATAGTCCACGGTACAAATATATAGCCTCATTCAACGAAAAACAAGTGACTCTCGTGAAACTGACCCCAACCTCCACGCAATTATTCCAAGCTGCATTGCGCCGACCAGAGCCGAGTCAGTTTACTTTCTACCTCCACATTTCCATTTTGCCTTTACGCTAACTAAAAAAAATAAGAAAACTAACTACCATTTATCACATGTGGGGCCTTCTCTAATATGATCAGATCTACTCACAGAACATTTACTTCTCAGTATAAGAAAAAGTAGAAATTTCACTATAATAATGATGACTTAAACCTTTAGATTTATCATGTGTAAAAAAAAGAGCTATGTTTACTATGAGTGCCTAAAAGTTAAGGACTCCGATTAGATTGGTGTAAGACTTGCGATTTGCTGTTTAAGCTTCTTTGGAGAAGATGGATCGCCTTAGGACCTAAAAGGAAATGAGAAATAGAGATTAGAGACCATGACTGCCGTCAGCCGAAGGCTCTCCGATGCCTTAGTTAGTGCCATTACTGAACAAAGGATGGAGATGATAGGCAAGTATGCTCATATTGCATGTTAAGGCGTTATCAGGCCTATTATTGCGTACCTTAGAAGGGATTGGTATCCCTTTATAAGTAGAGATTTCACCTGGTGCACCCTTAGTGAGGGTAGTTGGAGATACTGTCAGGTTGAATCAAGAGCTGACCCCTGATATTAATGTGGATGTGATCGATCAAGACGACACCTGACCACTATCCGGGGCCTGTCTTGTCTGTCAGCACGTTCGGCAACGTAGCCGTAACTTTATGCATGGAAGTACAATCATGGCCTATTACTCATCTTTGCGGACAGACCGAGCTGAAGATGATACTAGGGCCAGATTCAGATGCATCTTGACACTATTGCCGATGTGCCATATACTGAGACCGAGATGAGCTCAGTCGGTACTCTTACCGAGACTGACTCAAGTTTGGCACCAACTGGCACTGTTTGCCGAGCTGAGAAGAGATGTCTAGCTGGTACCGTTACCAAACTAGATGGATCTGGGCACTGTGGCCGAACTTGGATACCGAGATCGGGATGGGCTGAGCTGGTACTGCTACCGAGACTGACGTAATCCTACTCTTAGGAAAACACCCCATACAATTACCATTATAATACATTAAGCTCAAAGGTTTCGGATTTAATTTTGACTGGAAGTTGTATTCAGTTCTCACAACTACTAGCAAGTTACAACTTATAATATACTTTCCCTCCCCTTTCCACTAATATACTTATTCTACTTATGGACTTCAATCTTTTCCTTTCTAATATATATAGAATCATATCTCTTATCTCTTCATGCATACCTGTGATTAGCACGGGTTTTTGTGCTAGTTTTTAACATAAGTGTGCCCCGTTTTAATGTGATTAGATTAACTTTGCACCAACAATCTTTGTTTGCAAGTGTAAAGTAAGATTTTATAGTGAAGCAATATCTTTATCATATTTGATTTGTTAAAACAAATAGTAAGTTAAAGTCTCCGTGCCCCCCCCCCCCCGCCAAAAAAAAAAAAAAAAAAAAAAAAAAAAAAACCTTACTTGTTGGCTTTTCATCTCACTTCACCTGACTTTACCTCATAAAAATAAATACAACTTTACTTTACCACAAGGTATACTTCACCTTTATTTTCATATTTTCACTAATGTGATATTTATTTTACCTTCCTTCGTTGGTAAATGAAACAAGGCTCCACTTCTAAATTCTCTCTTAATAAGAAATTATTTAATAATAGATTTATAATGTGTAAAAAAAAAAAAAAAAAAAAAAACTAGGTGACACTTACGCACATAATCAATCCAATATCATATCACAAACCATTTGAATAAAAATTAGGACCATTTGCATACAATGGATTTTGTCATAAAAGCGGGTCAGATCACGCATGCTCGTTTCTCATGAAAATTACCTAATAATTTTGAATAGTAATTATCATTCTCAATAAACTAAATATATTTAGTGGGAGCCCGGCCCGTTTGGTAAATTTACTAATAAAGTCAAGTTAAGTTAAACATCCCATCAAAAACACTTTTTACAAAAATTCCCTCCATCTTTTCCAAAAAAAGTAAAAAAACAACTATATTTACTCACTAAAAGACAAAAAATCTACATTTCCCCATACAAAAAGTCAAAAATATTCTATTCAAAACAACTAAAAACAAAATATCATCATAACTTACTTATATTTTATTCATTCTTTTCATTTCACTTCACTTTACTTTATTTTAAAAGTAAATTACCAAACGGGCCCTTAGTGTAGAGATAATTCAATCCCTCGGTCCAATTCTCAGCTGGGGGCCAAGGTGCCCTGGTGAGCGGCAGTGGTGAGCTCAGGGGCTCCCATATTCAATTTATTGCAAGGAAAGAGGTACGGGTGCATGTATGATGTTATGATGTATCCATGTATCATGCATGTGTGTATGACAGGAAATGCATTGCAGCGATTCTGACTTGTCCTTTGATATTTTTATAGTTTTGTAATAATTTTGCTCGGCGTTTCTTCCCATAACACACGCAAAAAAAAAAAAAAAAAAAAAAAAAATCTCAATCGGCACAGTTTCTCGCCCTAGGAATCCCTCTCCCTCTCCCTTTCTTTTTCTCTCTCTTCTCTTCTCTTCGCTTCTCATCTACAACACTATTTTTAAGGTAAGAAGAAGCTTCCAAAATCGAACGAATCTCAGATTCCGATCCGAAATCTTCCATAAAATGTTGAAGAGATCTGACATCCATTTCTACAACTCCAAATTCCCCTTTTCCTGATTCATTTTTCTCTGCAAATCCTACCAAATCCAGCGACAGAAGCTTGGAAATGGAAATGCACTAGTGCTTTTGCTTCTATTTCGTTGGATTCTTTACTAATTTCTCCTGCTCTCTTTCCCTTGTTGCTTTTATCAGAAATTCTAGCTTTTGTTCTACTGTCATGGCGGATATTTGCGGCTTTGCAAAGGTAATGCTTGCTAATTCTTGCTTTTAAGTGTGTTTGCTTTCCTCTTGGATTTGTCTTTGTCCTTGTTTGTGAAGAAGGATACAGAGATCTTTGGGGATTGTTTTGGTGTTTTAGTTTTTTTGTTGTTTGTTGAGTAAGAGCTTTTATAACTTAGGTAGTATTGTAGATAGTTCTTGTTTGAACAAATATCATGGTGCCATATTGTAGAATTTCTGTTTTTTCTTTTTTTTTCTCCCTTCTACTTGACGCAATTTTTCGTGTTTTCCCTTTTGGTTTGGGTTTTAGTTTGATGTTTTCTGCATATTTGGGTATGTGTATTTCCAAATTTTGATTAGTTCAAGCTTTAGCATATTGAGCACTCTGATAATAGTTTTGGGTCTCTGAAGTAATTATATCCAGGATGGATTCATTGAGTTTGAAAGAAATTATATGTTATATTGGGGTATTGTTGATATTAGATTTTGGTCTCTGAAATTACATTGCAGAATTATAGGGTATTGTTGCCCATTCATAAGTTTAAGCTTTACAATGTCTAGTACTCTGATATTGAATTGAGTTTTTTAATATTTTGTTAAGCTAAAAAGACTTTTACAATATCTATTTATGTCTTTAATTTCCTTGAATGGTGAAATATCTGTTTACTGATTTACTTTGAATCATTGTGGTGGATGCATGTGAACGATATTTTAAGATTCATTCGCATGATTTTGCAAGGATCGTTGATAGTTTGCAGAAATTTCATTTTGGCCTGGTGCAAATATTTCCTGGTAATCTATTCCATATTCTTGTTTTTACCGATGCAAAATAGTCATGGAACAAGATCTCATGTTTTCAACCAATCAATGAAAAACTGGGAGGCACATGAAATTGAAAGGCTTCTCCTTGTTACCAAAGAATCCTCGCGTTCTGCAAACATGTGCTAAAAGTAAAGATTACGCTTTTCAAGAAATTAGAGAGACACTCATGCTGTTTAGAGGGAGGAGGACTCTTAAAACACTATCTCAGAGAAAAAAGGATGGTTAACATTAAGAATTGTTTCATGAATCTTCTGAATTAGAAAAAAAAGTGATTCATTTGGAAGTGTTGCATAAATCATTGAGCCAAATTCGAACCATGAAGTCACGAATATGGGTTTTTCTACTTGAGAGTATTCAGAGATCTCCAATTCTAATTGAATTTTTTTTTGCTTTCTTTTCTGTTGTAGTTTTATAGGATCTAAGTTTTAGACCATTGTGAGACTACACTTAAGAATCCACGGAAGTTATCTCTTTTAAGCTTATTGTAATCTCTAAGATAGAATTAAGCAGTTTTCTCTTTTAAGCTTATTGTAATCTTTAAGATAGAGATGATTTGGGTATCTTTCAGACTCATAAAAATGACTCTTTTTATCAATCCTCTTCAAAAAGGAAAGGGCAGTGTTATGCAAGTCCTCTTTCTTTCTCAGTTTTTTATGAGTGTTGACTGAAAAGCGCGCGACATTTCTGATTAGAAAAAGATTGCAATATCCGATACACTCCAACAAATAGGTAAGTTCATCATAACTCATTTTCTATTGGTAAAACATCATTCCAAATTCCAACCCTCTTGTCAAAATTGAAAATATCTGATACACCTAGAAATATACACAAATGCATAAACCAAACCAAACCAAACCAAGGCTTTTCCCACTAGGTGGGGTCGGCTATATAGATTTGACGATGCCAATCAAATCTGTTTAGGGTCATGTCCTCCATTAGATCCATGTAGGCAAGGTTATGTTTAATAGTTTCTTTCCTAGTTCTCTTGGGTCTCCCTCTCCTACTCCGGGCAATCTCTATGCTTTCACACCTTTTAACAGGTGCCTCCGTTGGGCGCCTTCTAACATGGCCGAACCATCTCAGTTGATTTTCTCTAATTTTATTTTTAATCGGTGCTATTCCTACTTTGCCCCTAATCTCCTCATTCCTAATCCTATCTCTCCTTGTGATCCCGCACATCCATCTTAGCATTCTCATCTCCGCAACTTCCACCTTCTTAACATGATTATGCTTCACTGCCCAACACTCTGATCCATATAACAACGCTGGACGTACTGCCACCTTATAATACTTTCCTTTAACCTTGAGGGGGACTTTCCGATCACACAAGACCCCCGAAGCACTCCTCCATTTGTCCACTCGGCCTGAATCCTGTGACTTACATCAGTATCAATCTCTCCATCCTGTTGCACCATAGATTCAAGGTACATAAAGTTTTCTTTCTCTACAATCTTTTGTGTGCCCAAACTTACTTCTAAGTTACCAGGTGTCCTACTTTGACTAAACTTGCATTCTATATATTCCGTCTTGCATCGACTTAGCCTAAACCCTTTTGTCTCTAACATTTTCCGCCACAATTCTAGCTTAGCATTCACTCATTCTCTCGTCTCATCCACTAAAACAATGTCATCTGCAAATAGCATACACTACGGCACCTCATCCTGAATATGTCTTGTAATCTCATCCATAACTAGGGCAAATAAGTACGGGCTTAACGCTGAGCCTTGGTGTAGACCAATCGTGATATGAAACTCTTTAGTCTCTCCGCCAGTCGTTCATATAGATATCACGGCTCTATTATACATATCCTTTATCGCCTCGATATATGAGACACACACTCTTTTCTTTTCCGGTACTCTCCATAGAATCTTCTAGGAACTCGGTCATAGGCCTTCTCCAAGTCAATGAACACCATATGTAAATCTCTCTGACCTTCTCTATACTGTTCCATCAACCTTGTCAGGAGAAAGATAGCCTCCATGGTTGATCTCCCAGGCATGAAACCAAATTGATTATCTGAAATGTTTGTTGTTCTTCTTAGTCTTCTCTCAATAACTCTCTCCTATAATTTCATTGTATGGCTCATCAATTTAATCCAGCGGTAGTTCGCACAGTTCTGAATATCTCCTTTGTTCTTGTCTATGTCAAAGATACCCCAACATACGCGGAGTTAGAAATATACACAAATGCATGTCTCAAGAAATTTATTGAGATGTTTTGAGAACACTAATATGTTGTGAATAATTCAACATGAGGTTGAATTGATTCTCCTAATTATACTTGATCAATTGTTTAAATCACTGGGGTCCATTTAGATGTGGAGAAAAGCAGGGAGGCGAAGGGGCACCCTTTTCTGTCATGACATTGAATTTTTTAGGAATAAATTTTAACTAATTAAAATATAGCTTTTTTGTTTGTAAAATGTTTTTAAAATGGTTTTCTCCTGCATAGTTTTATTTAGTCTAATCCAATCACAGTGGCTAATCACTACCAAAGAAAAGTGGTGATTCTTCAGAAAGGAAATTCTCCAGCCCTAGATTTCTCCTCATTTCTCTACCTGGTGGGATTTAATGCTTCATCAAATGAGCCCTTGATACACCTGATATAATCCAAGTCATTGTATTTTACAAGTGATTTTCCTGGACTATATTCCACTATTATGTAATCAAGCTAAATTGTATGAGTGGACTTTTTGCTACAGGCGATTTTGTTGTGCATGGTGTTTCTTTTCATCTTGTGCTTCTAACTTTAGTGTTGTCTTGAGCAAATTTGCTGAGTTTAATTAGAGTGAATACGATTTCCACAGGATTCTCAATGCAAGATGGAAATGCAACCCTCATCACAAGTGTCTCATGAACCACAAGCTGATCAACAGAACAAACCCTCAACTGAGGTTCCAGTAGCTGCTGAGTCTTCAATTTCGAGCAATGATGGCAGGAAGGTTTCCCGTGAAGATATTGAACTTGTAAGAAATAATCAATTTATTTTTTGGATACTCATTGCAAATGAATCCAAGGAAGATCATTAACTATTATTAGTTTTGGAAGAAATTGCTACTCACTTCTCTTTTTGTAATCCAAGTGTCGTACTCATTTCTAATCTTTGATAATTGTTGTAGGTCCAAAATTTGATAGAACGGTGTCTACAGTTATACATGAATAAGGCAGAAGTTGTAAAGACCCTACTGAATCGAGCAAGAATTGAGCCTGGATTTACAAGTCTGGGTAGGTTAAGAAGGCCCTCCGATAGTATAAAATGATCTTAATTTGTAGTGCCCCAAATGTCCTTGATTTCTGTGGTTTAGTTCTGTTATGCTGCATATCATCAAATTCAATTTTAACTTGTTTAGATGTCCCAAGTTCATTACTGAAGGACACCTTTATTACCTATATTTCTCTGTTGCGCATGAACTCAATGATAATGTTTCAAGAACCAAGTGTGTCTGAAATGCATGTACCAGCAGCAGTGATTCAATTTTGCTGTTACTTATCTTTCTTGCTTTCCAGTATGGCAGAAACTGGAAGAGGAAAATACTGATTTTTTCAAGGCGTACTACATAAGGCTGAAGCTGAAAAAACAGATCATGATGTTCAATCACTTACTTGACCGCCAGTACCATCTAATGAAGTACCCCATGCAACAGAAGGTTCCATTGGCACCTATTCAGAATGGTATACATCATATGCCTGGTAACTTGTCTCACTTCTGTCCAAAATTTTCATTCGTAGTAATTTGATAAAGGATAAAAGTGCTTTTGACATTTAAATATATGGTGTTGTGAAGTTTCAAAAATTGCACCTTTGCAATCATGAAATAACCAAAATATTCTGCTTCATATAGTGATGGGCAAAATGTAAATTAAAAGTGCTTTTGGCATTTAAATAGACGATAACACCGTTTTGTGAAGTTTCAAAAATTGCGTCTTTGCAATCATGAAATAGCCAGAATATTTTGCTTCATATAGTTATGAGCAAAATGTAATTTAGATATTTTATCAATACTGTTGAATCTTCTGAAACATTGTATGTCTAAAGCTGGATTCACCATTCACATTTCAGCTTTTCTTATTGGAATGTAGTGGTAATCCAGAAACAAAAGAATGCATGGAAAAATTTAAGGAATTAGAAAGATACTCTCTAAACCCAATCTTTCTTGAAAGAGAGCATTTTGTATTGAGTGATAGGGAGCGAGTGAGGGAGCCCATGAAATAGACGGTTTTGACTCGTGAGATTTAAAAGACTGAGGCCAACTCAAAGCTTAAAATCTTCTGCTTTATACTATATTTCTTAAAACTATATTCTATCCAACTCATCTAGGACTTTGTCCTAATCTACCCCTTTCTACCAGCTATCAATAAACACCCCTTTAACAAAAAAAAAAAAAAAAAAAAAAAGAATCCCAGCTCATTCATTAGACTTCCTATGGTTTTTTAAATTATCCAAACAGGCACTTATATTGTAAACTAGCCAATTCTCTGAAACCCTAAACAAAATGATATGAAAAGTATATATCTATAGGCCTTATTGAGTATGATGAGATCATTTAGTTCACTTTCACACACACAAGCAATCCAATCCATGGCTCACACATGACATATTCCATAGTAATGATTGGGTATCCTTCGGAAAAAGAAAATGAAAATAAAAAAAACTGAAAAAGTTGGTTAGATTGTAAACTGGTCAGTTTTCCTCAACCCAACAGAAATATTGTTGATATGTGTGCATATCCTTATGCCTACATTTGCTTCTCATATACATGAGCAATCCAATCCATGGGCCAGGTGATCACACATTCTAGGGCAACGATTGGGCCCCACTTTCTGGATTATCAATCTTGCTAACCATTGATTAGTGGATAGTCCTGAACATTCAAATGTTGTGAACTTTAGAAACATAGACAATGAAATATGGGGTTTACATTATGGGCAATGCAGATGACAATTGACCACTTTTTGTTACTAATTTTGGACCAGCTGTTCCGCTAGCCGTATATGATATGGTTAGGTTAGTCCAATCAAAGTGATCCTTATTCCTTAAGGTGCATAGGTAATCCAATTTAGATCCCACCCCATGTGATGTAGACTTTTCTATTGGAACTGATTTTGACTGTTTATTTCTCACATCACTGATTGTACTGTTTGATTTGAGGCCTCCATGGACACTCCAGATCGGTTATTAGGCATTTTTGCCGTACTTGTGAAATGGTCATTACTTTGCATTGAAGTTACTAGTGATGCATAAAAATGCTTCTTGAGATATGAGTAATCCATTAGTTGCGTTGATCATTGGAGCTTTGTTATGACGACAACTACATCCATCCATTGTGCGAACTATTTATCAGATGCAAAATCACCTTACAGTAGAATTATGGATGGTAATCAACATCTTGATCCAATGGGCTTACGGGGTGGTTGGTCCATAAAGATTTATTTAATTTTATTATAGTTGATCCTGTTGAGATACATAAACAGCTTTTTAATGGTCATTTTAGAAATTTAGGGACTAATTTGTAAATATATAAAATACAAGGTATATTTTTTTTATAACTACAGAAAATTAAATTAATATAAATATACCATGTTGGTTGCCCAACCCTAGGTTGGATGACCAGATTACTCTGTCTCAAAGGAAATTATTTACCTATGCAGAGGTGGGTCCTGCCTCTGGGATGGTGTGCAGTGAATGTTTTCCTTATCTCAAATCCTTCTTCCTCTAAATCTAAAAATCTATTCTTCTCTCGTCTTGTTCTTTTGCTCATCCTTTTCATCTTAAATCTCAATTTTATTCAATTCTAATCTTCCAACTGATCCCAGTAGTCAGCTTTCAAGAACCAATGATCTAATTATTGGACAACCTTATTATCAGGGGCTGAGCCAAGTGGGTCTCAGTTTTGAGTCTCACTCATGCTGCAGCAAGGGGAGTAGAACTCCATAGTGCCGCCAATTGAAAATCCAAACTGCTCAAAATGAAGGCTTACCCCTTAAGTGGGATGTCTCCAAATTTTAGTCTAGTAAAAGTTAGTCCCATTATAAGATTGAGAGCATGACATTCTTAATCATATGTTCAATCTTATGGTGGAACCAACTCCTATTAGAGTAAACTTTGGGGAAAATTGACTGAAGGGGAGGGTGTTTATTTTGAGCTGTTTGGATATTCAATAGTGGGCCCTACTGTCGAGTTTCACACCCCTTATAGAAGCATAAGTGAGACACTTAGGGCTTGTTTGTGTATGTCTGCTGAAAACCAGTTTCGCTGATGTTTTCCTCTTGGGGAAAAAATATTTTCTGACCCCTCTATACTAAAAGCTTTTTGTATCATTTACACCTTCACTGATCAGCTCATCATGACTTGGTGAATGGCTTTCAATGCTGCCTTCTCAACCATCCATGCTTACCGCAACATTGTGGCCCATCAAATGATCATAATGAACTAATCAAAAGATTTTTATTAATTGTGAATCGATTGGTTTACATGTGACCAATCTGACTTGACTCTTCCTTTGATTGGAGCGAGAGCCAATTCTTAATGATAAAACCAGGAGAAAGGGACTATTGAGTTGTTTGAACTCGTTTTGGTGAACCCTAGTATTTTCATATATCAATGGTGCTCATGAAGTATAGAGAAATTGGGATATTTTCAAATTAGGACTTTTCTTTAGATATTACTGAAAAAATGTTAAGAGGTTTTTACCGGAACATACACTTTATGAGGTCAGTACACCGAACAACGAACATTAGGGAAACATGCACCTAATAGGGAATCCGTACAAGATTCCTAATTTTTTTAACCATTTTTTTTAGTGGTCGATTTCGACCTTCAGTTTCGGCGCTGGAGGTGAAATTCGACCCTGAGATAGAAAGTGGCCCTAATACATTTTAGTTCCTTGCGTCGAATTCGACCTTGTAAAACACCCGAAGGTCTCATTCGACCGAAAATGTACATGAGTTTTTTTGACTTTAGGTACTGGGAGGGCAGTACATGAGTTTTTCAGGTTGTCTATCATTCATAATGGGAATCACAGCTGTGGTTAAGCACACCCACTCCCATAGTTCCACCCAGGATCAATCCCTGGGTGGGCTGGTTTATTCAACATCTCCTGGCCACTGGGCCAACTAGAGAAAAAAAAAAAACCCATCATGCATGGGTATCTTAATTAAGAAAAAAAATAAAAAATGACAAACACTAGATGCAGATTAACAGGGGGTTTTGTAGTGACTGCTGGTCTGGCAATGGCATAGTAATATCCTTCTACTCTTTGACATCACAGGCAACAATTCTAACTAGTGCGCGGACCAACGTCCATGGAAACTGTTCAAAAACAAAAAAAGGGTCCATGGAAACGCTTTTGTCACATCATGGGTAAATCGCAAGCCTCCTATAGGCAGAAGCATAGGTAAGATAGCAAATAGAAAAAAATGACTTGAAATTAACGATTTGAATTTTAATTTGAGTTCACACCACACCACGGAGGTTCGTTCGTGGAAGGTTCGCACCACACCACAGAAAAATTTGAAACCCTCAAGCCCTAAAACCAAACCAACCCATGAGATCTTGAACAAACCCAATCAAGGCCTATTCCCAAACCCCTCACTGAACTACACCTATCGTCCCTAACCCCACCAGCCATAATCAAACACCAAATCTGCTACGAATCCAAACCATAAACACCTCCACCCAAGCTGAAGCACTTTCCCACTCCTCCCAAACCACAAATCCCCAGCCTTTTTCAATCCCAACATCTCTTTTTCCCCATCATACCCAAACTCAAACTCAAGTGAAAGAAAAAGAGACGAGAGGAGAAGAAAAAACAAGACAAAGAAAAGGTAAGAGAAACGAAGCTAAGCTACAGCTGTTTGACCATCATAAAGTCAGAAAAACTCATGTACATTTTCGGTTGAATGCGACCTTCGGGTGTTTCTTACAAGGTCAAATTCGATGCAGGGAACTAAAATGTATTAGGGTCACTTTCCATCTCAGGTTCAAATTCGACCTCCAGCACTGAAACTGAAAGGGTCGAATTTGACCACAAAAACAAAAAAATGGTAAAAAAAAATTAGGAATCCTGTACGGATTCCCTGTTAGGTGCATGTTTGCCTAATGTTCACTGTTTGGTGTACTGACCACATAAAGTGTATTTTTCGATGAAAGCCTCAAATGTTAAAGAAAATTAGTTTTTTAAATGATTAGTAATAAATAAATAAATATTTAAAATATTATTGGTGCACCATCGCTGCTCCCTCTTCAAGATATTCTTGGCTCCATGCTGCTTATCATTAGTGTTGTTCATGGGCCGGGCCGGGCCAAGGCATATCTAGGGCTTGCTCGACTTTAGAAACATAGGCCTGTATTTGGCCTAAGCCCTACATGGGCCGTAAGCCAAGCCCGCCCATTTAGTCAATCGGGCTGGGTTGAACCAGGCTTTTTATGAGTTGTATGAGCTTAATAGTAATTTTTTGGACAAACTATCACCCAATTATAAACATTCCTCTTGCTTTGGGTTTTCTATCACTTAATCCAAGCTCGGCCCAATTGTAAATGGGCCCAATTATATATCTAGGTCCGGCCCAAAGCAGACTAGGCCCGCCCAAGGATGAAAATAGCGGCAGCGGCGGGCGTAGCGGTCCGCCGCCAAATTGCTACGAAGCGGGGGATACGTAGCGTAGCGGGGATACGTAGCGGTGTAATGGTGCGATTTGAAAAAAATCGCCAAAAAAATCTGAAAAAATTCCAGAAAATCCAGAAAATTGTAAAATGAAAGAATATGTGGTTCTTTTGGAAAAGTAAGTATGAAAAGGGGGCGTCGCGGTGCCCTCAATACATGAGGTCCTGTATCGCTGTATAAATAGAAAATAATAGTAATGATTAGTTTTTTCACATGTGTTCATGTTTTTTAATCATGCTAACTTAAAAAAGTAATGGAAAGCTTATTAAAAAAAAACTAGAACATGAAATAAAGGCATAAGAATTAAGAAGACTTAAGAGTTAGAGTTAGGTACTTAGGTCATTACTCAATACTCATTAGTGAACATTGAACAATCAAATATCATTACTTCAACATTTAAGGTTCAAATTCAATCAAGTGAATGAACTATGAAGTCATCAACAATCAACATTCGACACCAATTTAGAAATCACAAAAAATAGAGAGTTAGTGAAGGAAATAGGAATACCTTAATCACCACCAAAATGAATGTCTACCAAGATTCAAGGGGTTATGGTTATCCTCATCCCCATCATTGTTATCATTTCTATTGGCACCATATTGAATTTGATATTGATGGGCACTTGGATCCACAAATCCAAAGAAGGCAGCCACACCCGCATCATCAAAACTTGGAGGAGGTGGAGGTGGATATCTACCATATTGCGTTTCACCATAGTCACCATAGGAGTAGGACCCCGAAGCTGAAGACTGTTCTTCTCCTTATTGTACTTGACCATATGGAAAATAGTCAAAATACTGTGAGGGTCCTTGTCCACTATAACTAGGGTCCCATGAATCAGTCCATGATGCCGCTTGTTGTCCTCCAACATCTCCACCCATATTTCCTTGCTCATTACTACCTCCAGCCCCAGGTGGTGAATCTCTTCGACGCCGTTGATAACCACGGCTTAGATCAAATCTTCCAGATGGAGGTAACTCCTGTACTTCCTCTACAGGAACGACATCATCTTCATCATGTTGATAGTATTCACTAGTACCACCTGTCCCACTGTCTCCTCCTCCATCTCCTCCACCATGGCTACTTGAAGAGACGGTGGTGAAACTAGCTTTTTCAGAAACCGGTTCTTTCCCACTCCTAGTCCTACTGGTACCTTCTCCCTGAGGTGGCTGACCTTCTGCAGGTGCCTGTGCCTCCCCTGTATCTTCATCTATCAACTCTTGAACCGTTTCCTGAAATCTTGGATCTGAATCTAGCACTGGATCCTCTATCTCGGCTAGCCATGGGAGTAAGGGATCGTCCTCTCTGAATATGTGATCCAAATTAATAGGACAATAAGCAGGATCATCCCTTACCCTTCTCTCCCTAATTCTGTTTCTCAACTTCAGATTGTAATGACAATATACAAGCTTGTTGAGTTTCTGCATGGTAAGCCGATTCTTGGCCTTCGTGTGGATAAAAAAGAAAGTGCTCCAATTTCTTTCACAGTTGGAAGATGTTGTAGTTTGACTAAGGATGCGAACAACCGCGCTCCTTAGATGTGGAGCACTCTCTCCAAAATTCATCCACCAATCAGCTGAAATGCAAAAAATAAATAAAGTAAATTAGATATTCATAACCCTCAAGTCCTTCTAACCAATTAAGATAAATAAATCAAGATTCAAGACTATTGGGTGGGGTCTTTTGTTCATAGTCATACTAGGTGGCATCCTTCCAATCGATCGTATCACAAGAGGGTCAGCAAATTTTCCTCTCCTTTGTGTATACATAGATATCTATAATGTGAAAATTAAAAATATAAGTCAGTAAAACCCCTACAACATGTATGGCAATTGGCATAATTAAATTCTCATAAATAACCACCCACTCACCTCTTGTATTGCATCAATTAGATCATCTGCATTTAACAATCTCTTCAATACCTCCCGTAATCCTACCTGCAAGTCCATATCTATTGCTTCGGTGTGTAGTTCGACATTGCGGTAATAGAATTCGGGATTCAAAAAATAACCTACATTATAAATATGTAGAATGTACTGTGAGCAAACCAAGATAATAAATACATTAGTCAGGAAAACAAGAGTATCAAATTCAAAGATATATATTAATTACCTGCAGCATGCAATGGATGGTGCAACTGATCGTTCCAACGGGCATAAATAATCTTTATATATTTCTCGTGATATCTAACATTTTCCATAATGGATTGCTTTGTCCGATCCATTGCTTCATATATAAAGCCCATTGTTGGCTTGTCATCACCATCTACAAGCCTTAACACTTTAACTAAAGGCTCAAAAACCTTTAATATCTTCCTCACTTTCTTCCAAAATTTATTGTCCCTCATCAGGTTTGGGACTTCAAACTCTGGACCACTAATTGCATTGCCCATTTCGAACGAAGCCATTCTTCTGATGCAAACATCTGAATGAGCTCCGTTCTAAACCTTACAAGGCTTTCCATAGCCAGAAAATGGGTTGCAAACTTAGTTAATCCTGGACGCAGCAAGACATGGTTATTTGTGTATCTTTTCATCAAGCTTAACACCCATGAATGATCATATATAAATCTTGTAATTCCTCTACATGCCTTGATCAATGAAGCCACTTTTGTCTTCCTTCCAACCTCTTCGAAGATGAGATCTATGCAGTGTGCTGCACATGGGGTCCAGAATAAATGGGTCATCTTTTCCATTAACTTCAAACCTGCTGCCTTGAAATTGGCGCCATTATCTGTAACAATCTGTACAATAAACTTCTATCCCACACTCTTTACAACTTTATCAATAAGAGTGTATATATATGTGGCTGTCTGTCTATGTTCAGATGCATCAATGGACTTCACAAAGACGGTCCCAGCGACTAAATACACCAAAAAGTTTATTAATTGTGTTTGGGTGCCGCTGGTCCACCTGTCACACATGATGGTAACTGCATTCCTGTTGCCACATGTGCCTAAACTTTTCCACCCAAGCCTTTATTTCTTTATATTTTTCTTCAAGATATTTAGTGCCCACATCATATATGGAGGGCCCCTGTATACCCCACCCAGCTTCGGCGGCAACATCAAGAATAGTCTGGAAATATGGGGAATTTACTGCTGTAGGTGATATGTTCTTGTGAATTAGCCATTTTGCTGTAGCTTTGGCCAATCTATCTCTTGCAGCATTCATTACCCATTTCATAACACTAGATATTTTTGGTTGTTTAGCTTCCTCTTTTCTATGTGCTAGAGGATCAACAGGGGGAGAAACTGCTCTTCCCGTAGAGATAATTTCTACATCAACATCCCGTTCCCGGGTGCTAAATGCCCTACGTATGGACCCCGTAATGCCCTTACCCCAGCTTGGCACAATAGTAGATGAGCCCCCTGTATCATAATATCTGCTTCCAGCAAATGCACGACGTTCATGTTCTTCTTGTTAAGTCATCAAAGACTCTCGGCGTGTAGCCTCCATCTGTGCATCTTCCTCCTCATCAAAGTATTTATCTCCAAATACATCATAACGGGCAGCATCAACATATTGCCGCCTCTTTTCTTTTATCTCTATTTTTCTAGCTTTGTTTTGGCCAACCAAAGCTTTCATTTGTTCCCTGACTTCCCCTGGTACTTCGGTACAACCAGCAACATTGCCAGAAATGTGGCCCAAATGGTGCTTGAATCTTGTAATGCCTCCATTGGTCACTTTCCCACAAAACTTGCATTTGATTTTCAACCTATTATTCTCAACTGTCTCACCAAAGCTCCATGCAGGATCAATATCACGAGGCATTTTAATTTATCAATTGGCAAAGACAGATAGACTGAATATTTGGCTGACTATAAATATGAACAAGTAGTATGTTAAAAATTAAAAAAACAAAGGAACATGTTAGAGGAAATATATATCACAAATCTAGGAACCATTTTCAAGATATTTGATTGGTATTCAAATATTAAAAATTATTATTATTTTTTAAAAAATAATAAATCCGAAAATAAAAAATAGAGAAAAATCAACAAACATTCAAAATGTGATGGATTGATCTATGGGAAACATAGATCTATCATTTACAAGCAATTTCCAAGTGGTTTCATGGGTTGCCCATGAGTATTCAATTTTTTTTAAATAAATAAATCTGAAAATAAAAAATAGAGAAAAATCAACAAACATTCAAAATGTGATGGATTGATCTATGGGAAACATAAATCTATCATTTACAAGCAATTTCCAAGTGGTTTCATGGGTTGTCCATGAGTATTCAATTTTCTTTTTCAAAAAAATAAATAAATCCGAAAATAAAAAGTAGAGAAAAATAAAATAAAAATAAAAATATGTGTGCATGATGAAAGGGAAGCATGGATCTCGTCATATTACAAGACAAGGAAGCTTTTTATAGAAAGAGATGAATAGATGATCTCAAAAGTCAAAAGTCGAAAGTTAAAAGACTAGAAAAAATCAAAAAGAAAAACATACCTAGGTGGAATGGAAGCTTGGGCCTTGGATCTTGTAGTTGTTTCACTTGTTTGTGTTTGATTCCTTCGAATTTGATGTTGCTCACTTACTTGTAGCTACTTGTAGTTGAAAATGAGTTGGAAGTTGAAACTTTGGAGTTTGGAGGCAAACATAGCAGTGAAAAAGTAAAAAAAATGTGCTAGGGCCGGCTGGGAGTGGATGTGGGGCTTTTATATAGCCCCACGCAACATAGCGGCTGCCACAAATGTAGCGGCCGCTACACAGATGGTGCGATATTCTGTGGCGGCCGCTATTTTGTCCGAGTCCGCCACGGCCGATATTTGCATCCTTTACCCGCCCAGGAGCACCCTTACTTATCATTGCGATTCTAAAGTGGCATAAGCCGTCCAAGATGCGGTCCGATAGATGGAAGTTAGTATTTGTGATCCAATATGGGCTCTTCTTTTTACTAAGTATATATGCTAAACAAAAGCAACCAATCTGACTGTTGTAATGTGAATGTGTTCGTGTTGCAGAAACAACACTAGTACCACCAAGTGTGCAATATTTGAGTCTGCCAATTGTAAGATTAATATATTAGACTATCCATAAACTGATTGATTTCTGGCTCCCAGCATCCCCATAAACATCTTATTTCTTGCCATTCTGATAAAGGCTGCAATGTTTAGACCCTTTTTTCAAATGTTTTTTTTTTTTATAATATCAGATGGTGAATTTTTCATCTAAGGAACTTCTGGTTGATTTAATTTTCCCCGAGTATCTATTGCACTTTGTAGTTTTATGTATCATTGTTATCATTCTTATTCAATGTCAACCCTTTTGCAGTGCAGTTAACAATTTACCTATTGGGTACCCAGTCATTCAGCAGACTCCTATGCCAGCTCCAGGTCAGCCGCATCTTGATTCCATGGGTTGTGGATTGACCAGTTGTCATGTGGTAAATGGTGTCCCTGCATCAGGCAATTTCCATCCCATTCGGATGAATTCTGGGAACGAGTAAGATGTTTCAACTTTCACATGCTTCTATCTTTTTATTTATTTATTTATTTTTAATTTGAATCTGTGAACTATGGTTGAAGCAGAGTAAACCATCTCTCTCTAGTGACAGACCAATCCCAGAATTACAAAAGAAAGAGTGGGAGTGTAATGTTTTTTCTAGCAAAGTTAGACATGCGTAAGCCAGAATGAAATGAAAGATGTTTCAAATGCAACCTTTTTAAGTTAGTCAAATTATTTGTAGTTCAAATCGGAATCACAAATATAACTTTAACTACATTTTTATAGCCAATAATTATTGAAAATGCTTGCAACAGAACATGCAAAAAGTAGAAACTAAGGAAAATTGCTATGCAACTTTTTCATGAGCTAGAATGATGAGTGTCTTGCAAAAGAGCATTTACCCCTCAGGGCATTAGGCCATGATTCATGCATTGCAACAGTTAACTCCTGGAAATAGAATAAGATGATAATTGCTCTGTCTCCAGTTTCTATTCATTATAATCTCATTTTGCTTTATCTTGTCTATTTTGTTCCTTTTGTGCTTTAGTTTTACTAGCACTTCTAATGATAGATTTTTTTTTTTTAATATTTATGTTCTGTTGAAGCACTGTGATGGATAACAGTACAGCTGATGTGCATCCTGTTATCCCTCCTGGTAGTGCTGCATCATCCATTTCAGACATGGCAGTGAGTTCAACTTCCTTGGCATCAAGTGGCCACTTTCCATTTACTCCATCAGAGATGTCAGGACTGGGAGTAGACACATCTCCACTTGACACAGCATTTACATCCGATGTGGCAAGTAATGTGGGATTGCAGCTTGGACCAGATGGCGGGGCTGGGAATCCTAGGGACTCCCTTACTTCTCTTGCTCAACTTCCATGGACTTTCAGCCTCTCTGATCTTACAGCAGATTTGGCAAACATGGGAGGTAAGCTTGCACCTTCTTCATTCTTGTTAGTTGTTTGTCAATTACTTGGGAAATCAGTGCATTACTTCCATGTGGTTTCATCATTATTATGCTTTCATCATTGGCTCGCTCTACTTTTTCTTCTTTGGGATGATGACAAAGAATTTAATTGAATAAAATGGTGGGGACAATAATGAATATGCAAGACCAGGCACCTCACATAAGGAAATGAGTTTTGAAAGTGTGTAGCATCACATGCTTTATAAAGAGGAAAAAGTGAAACATTCCTATCTTCAAACTTGGGACTTTGTGGCACTGACCACAATCCATTCTCGAAGGTCCTTAGATTTCCTTTCGGCTTAAGCTGATATAATCTTTAAGTTGGCTTCCAAAGGGGTCCATTGTAGCCCTTAAGGAGCTTTAAACCTGCTCTCATCTCCAATATCTTTGCTCGATTTGAATTTCCAGTTCCGGTTGACCCTGATTGCATTTTGTACTTTAAATTAGAATGAATATTTACTGGAGTGCTGACAGATTTTATTAGAAGGAAAGTTCAAAAGATGATACAACAACAGGTATTTGCAATGACACACTTCGAAGCTTGAACAGAACGGCGTTAGAATAGCCTCCCAAAGAAAGTGCCTAGACAAAGACACTTAAATTATGTGACTGAAGAACATTATTGGACCCCCTAGTTTAGGTAGGGAATGAGCCTCTTCTTTTCCATTCCAGTGGTTATGGGACTTACAAACAAGGTATTTGTTGGAGATACATGGTTATCCTGAAAATCAAAATTGTATTGCAAATCGTTCAAGGAATTGAACCAATTGAGTCATGGATCATAGGTTTTTTTTTTTTAAACAAAATTTCTTTCAAAACAATGAAAATGTATAAAAAAATGTGTCTGTATTTGTTCATAATCCATCCATTTTCTATTTACAGTAGCGTCTATATGAGATAGATTCGAATAGTGAAATAGAATTCAAGTAGCATATCCCAATTTACAAGGCTTTGATAATGATGATGAGTAGCATCCATATAGTGACAAATATGATTGTGCTAGTGTGGATTGAAGTTAAACTAATATGCAAATGATTATTTGGTTGTGTGAAAGCCTAAACTAAAAGTTATGTTGATAGAGTTATGACAAGTGGTCCATTTTGATCATTGATTTTTTTTAACCAGTTATAACTCAAGCACACAATTTTGAATCAACCTAAAATTAGTTTGGCCAGAAGGTCAACTAAAAAAAAAAATCTGAAAATTACTTGGGGCAGGTCAAATTTAATTTCTACAAGATTATATTAGGCACAAAAAAATTTGTATCTTTAAAAGTATAAAGAATTTGACAAAGGGGGACAAAGTAAAACAATTTTTCACGTCGTAGAGGAAAATCATTTTAGCAAACCATAGGGGACTAACTAAAAAAAAATTTACAAAATTTCAGAAAAATGCATCTTTTCATAAAAGCATAAGAAAATCAAAGGGGAAGTTGTGTATATATTTTCTAAACATGTAGAGGGACCAAACTTTTCATGAAGTGGAAGTTTTGCAATTCTAGAAGCTCTCCGTATTTATCACTCCTTTTATCAGCATCATCTTACCGTGGAGAGTGACTCGGTCAATGCTATATCCTCCGTGAAATCATTGAGAGGACCTTGGAAAATGCAATTCTTATTCAATGAAATCAGTCTTTTGGTATTTGAGATGCAGGTCACGCTCAGCATGTTAGTAGATCTGCAAATGGAATGACAAATTCTTTAGCTAAGCAAGGGGTACATTGATCGTGTAATCTAAGTGCTCCTATAATGTAGTTGAGCTGGGTTCAGTGGCTGGTGCATGTCTCTTGTACTGGTTCACCTAAAAGTTGTCTATGTATGCTTTTATGTCTCTTGTATTTGTTTTCTTTTCAATAAATTTTTTAATGTTATATAATAGAGAGAGAGAGAGAGAGAGAGAGAGAGAGAGAGAGAGAGCCAGGGATTGGTTTAGCATTTTAGGGAACGCCCAATCACCGTAGCTCGTTTTCGGTTCCAAATACAAACATGGTGTGATTCCTTTTACTAGAATCTCATATGAGTACATTTTAATGTGAAAATAGCTTGATTTACACACCATTTTCATACCTGTTTTACACCACATGCGCAATAAACAAACATAATTGTGCGTAACCATTACGCATGTGAGTCATTTACATCTGCAAATGACTACAACCAAAAAAGCCCTTACACTATTTTCACACATGCATAAATGAGCATAAACAAATGTGATGATGCGTATCCATTACACATGTGAATCATATCCAGCAAATGTACCCTGTTTTTTTCTAACATTAGAATTTCTACTTATAAGATGTTCACCAATGCGTTAAGTTTAAAAACAAAGAACCCCAAAGACTGATTTTTCGAAAAAAAAAAAAGATCATGATTTACCTTTACACTTTATATGTTAAATTGATGGATTTTTTTTATCTGAATTGTGGCAATTTATGTGAAATCATCCCCATTAAAAATACACTAGCATATTTTTTTTTTTTAGGGGGAAAGAATGCAAATTAGGCTTTTCAGTATCTATTATCCTTGTTCACAGATTTATACCCTTAGAAAATTTGGAGGACCAAAATTTTTTTAAGGGGGAAAGAATGTAGTAGCCTGAAACTTTGTATGGGCCCCACGTGACTGGATCCTTGATTGAGTCTCACATATGCATTAATGGCATTGAATTAGAATATGACGAGGATAATATCTTGCAGTATATTATTTATGATTTAAAAAAAAATCTTTTTTTAAAACTAATTTAAGAGAGGAAGAGATTATGTTCATATTATTATTGAGGAATGCCAAATGAGAAATGATAGGAAAGAATTAACAGGAAAAATAAATAGAGAAGAGAAATGTGGTTTTCGCATACAAGGGGATTAACATTCCTCTTATGGTATTCCAAGAGATTTTTTAAAAGGGCCTCTTTCCTCCTTTCTTCTCTTTCTTCTCTTCATAAGGGATTGATGTGGCTTCCCTCTATCTCTATCTCTATCTCAACGATCTCAGATAAGTGGGTTTGCTTTATTTAGATCTAAGATTAACAAAAATAGTTTGTATCGATCTAAAATGATGTTGGAAATTTGGATTTGTTCTTTTGCTTAGATTTACAAACGAAGATTTCATGTTGATGGTAGATTTAAAGTTTTTTTTTTAATTCATTTTATTAAGCAATTGGTTTTGTTTTGAGTTTTTGTTTAATAATAATAAGAAAAGAACTCGTGATTGTGCATCGACTGCTGCATTCGGTTCCAGCCCAGCTGGGCTTGCCGGGTCGGGTTGGCCCTAACCCATCAATTCTTTAAGAGAGGTTTCCATAAGGTCCACCTCATTAGACGGTAACACATTAATGTAACTAATTGGACCAAGGTAGACCTTAAACTAATCCAATTTGTGACTTAGATTAATGTGTACCCTCTAACAAGGTGTACATCCTGAAACCTGTCCCAAAGAATTGATATGGGCCGAAATGGGTCAAGGCCAGCCCGACCTAGCAAGCCCAGCTCGGTTCTTCTTTTCTTATTATTATTAAACAAGAAACTCAAATAAAACCAGTTACTTAATATAATGAATTAAAATAACTTTAAATCTACCATCAACATGCATTCTTTTTTTGTAGATCTAAAGTAAAAGAACAAATCCAAATTATTCACTCCATTTTAGATCGATACAAATTGTTTTTTGTTAATCTTAGATTTAAGTTAAGCAAACCAATTGAATTAGAAACCATACACAATCTTAAACCTAAAAATCGAAGAAGACGACCAAGAGACCCACTTACGTGAGATCGTAAAGCTCCAAAAGTTAGTAGTGAAAGTGATTGAGGGAAGCTAAGAAGCATAGAGGTCTCTCCCTTAGGAAGAGAAGAAAGGAGGAAAGACGTCTTTTAAAAAATCTCTTGGGATACCCATAATAGAATGTTAAAGCACGATCCCCTTTTTTTTTTTTTTTTTTAAAAACATTTCTATTTTCTCTTTATTTTTCCAGTTAGTTCTTCCCTCTGATTCCTCATTTGGCATTCCTCAATAATAATACTGGAAAAAATCTCCTTTTCCTCTCTTAAATTAGTTGCAATACAGAAGGTTTTTTTTTTTTTAAATCAGAAATAATCTATTGCAAGATATTAGCCTCGTCATGTTCTAACTTAATGATATTCATTAAATTAATGGCCATTAATGCATGTGTGAGACTCAATCAAAGATCCAATCACGTGGGGCCCACACAAAGTTTTGGGTTACTAAAAAAACCACAACTCGTTTATTTTTCTTAGCAGCTTGGATATCTTAAACGTATTTAACTATGTACACGTTATTGGAATAAGGTGCCTTGATAGAGGGTGGTTCTTGCACTATGGAAGGGAGTCTCCATCAACTAGCTTATATCCTTTCCTGGCCCTCTGTCATCTTCTTGTTATTGTTATTTATGGGGTTCTTATTCTTCTTTTTAGTGTCTTTCTATCCTCTTGTGCTTTGGCTTCTCAGTTTATCTCTTTTGCATTGCTGAAAGTTTGATTAACGAAAGCTACCATTCAAAAAAATTATATGATTCAATTGTATCATAATCTTATTCGTCACCAAATTGATGCTACTATAGATGAACAATGGATGGATTCTGAATAACCAATTTTTTTCATTCTTTTGAGATTAAATTTTTTTTTTTCATGTTTTACAGGAAAAATAAAAAATCCTGCAACTAGTGATACGATTTGATTAATCCCCTTAAACGATTTATAATATGATTTTGATTTTCAAAATAGTGGTAGGGACTCTCTTACCAAGACAAGTGGCACCTACTTAACTTTCAAAATAACGCTGAAGATCCTCTTTTATGTAAATAGCCTGTTGTAGTTGTCTTAATGGTGGCATTTCCTTTTTTCCTGTCGGTGTAGTGCTCTAGTATCAATTCTCATGCTAAATCTCTGTTTCTGCAGTGAGACTTTTCTCTCTCTGTGTGTGTGGGTGTGTGGGGTTAGAATGGTCATTGACAATAGAGCCTTGAATAATAACCTCATCCCTGACGCCTATAAAATCCCAAATAAGAATAACCTTATCCAACTTATAGACAAAAGGGTTGGTTTAGCAAATTTGACTGCAAATCAGGATTTTGGCAATTATGAATGCAAAAGGAATCCATTCCTTGGACTGCATTCAGTATTGCCAGAGGAAAATACGAATGGTTAGTCATGCCTTTTGGACTAAGCATTGCTCCTCAAGTCTTCCAGAGAAGAATGGACGATATCTTCAGAGATCATTTAGACTATTGTATGGTCTATATTGATGATATCCTGGTTGCCTCACACACCGAGAGGGAGCACCAGAAACATGTCAGTGCTATTCTCAAGGAACTCTATGATCATGGAATAATAATCTCCAAAACAAAATATGGAATTTCTACTAAGGAGATTGACTTCCTTGACAAGAGCATATTGTTTAGAAAATCCTTGAATTCCTAGAAGAGATAACTTCCTCTTTTTTTTTTTTTTGTTACAACCATAGTCCTTTTATAGACAATGCGACCTTAAAACTATAAGCTAGAAAGCAATAAAAGGTAACATACGCATCTGTATGGGGGGGCGGGTATCTGGGAAATAATAGATGGTTACTGTTTATCTGGGAAATAATGGATCCTTACTGTTCCTCTGGGAAATAATGGGTCTTATCTCTTATTTCACCAGTTGTTCCTGGGAGACTGGGCTGCTTGTGTCAGTTACTGGATCTGGACCTTCTTCCATCATTTATCTTTTGGGTTTCTTGTTGGATTCTCGGATCTGAGAGTCCAATTAATGTGATTTCGGCAATAGTGCTGGATCTCTATACGGATTGGAGACTGCCGGGCTTCCATTTTCTTTACAGTTCCATTTCCTATGACTTCATTGGATTGGATGAGTGCTGTAGAAGATAGGTATAATGTGTACCATCTCTCCGATCCATTTGAGAGGGCTTGACAAATGGTTTCTGCTCTATGGGCCCGATGTCTGAGTGCCTCATGGTATGTGGGAGGCTTCAATTGGGAGCGCTCGCTCTATGATCCATCATATTGTGGGGGATTTCCTCTAGGATTCTGATAAGAGAAAAAGTCTTGCCAAAGTTTTTGCAAGGACTGAGTATCATTGTTTTCAATGTATAGGGATATTTTTTTGCCACCTTCTTCACGGTCTTTTTTCTTTGAGCAATATAGACTTGGGTGAAGTTGATCCTTTCTCCTAAGGTATTGTTTTTGAGATAATTAGTCCCATCATATTTACCTTTCCAAGTTCAGTAGGCTTGGAGTATACATTCTCCTATGATAGGGGTTTTCTCCTTTGAACATGGCTCTGAGCTCATCAAAGTTTTTGGCGTTCTCAAAGTCATTCTCAGATCTATGTAGTCGTTTTTATTCATGTCGACCTTGTAGTTTCTGGGAAATAGGAGTTGGAAGCAGAACTTTGCAACATTATGGTTTTCTTGTAGGCAAGAGGTCTTACTTCTTTTTTAGAGGAGTAGCTTTTACGAGCTTTCATTGGAGTTAGTGGAGAAGAAGGAAGGTGGTGTATATTCCTCGCCCAACAATCTCCAATCCGTATAGAGATACCCATCACTATTGCCGAAATCACTGTAATCGGACTCTCAGATCCGGGAATCCAGCAAGAAACCCAAAAGATAATGATGGAAGAAGACCTAGATCCAGTAACCGACACAAGCAGCACAGTCTCCTCGGAACAGTCGGCGAAATAGGAGATAAGATCCATTATTTCCCAGAGGAACAGTAAGCATCCATTATTTCCCAAAAAACAGTAACCATCTTTTATTTCCCAGATGAACAGTCTCCACATGATGCTTTTCACTCTTCCCAGTACAAAGACTGAACTCTCAGCAGCCTCTGACACCAGCCCCGCCCCCCACCCCCCTCCCCGCATAAAGATGCGGATGTTATCTTTTATTGCTTTCTAGCTTATATTTTTAAGGTACAACATTGTTTATAGAAGGGCCCTGGTTGTAAAAAAAAAAAAAAAAAAAAAAAAGAAGTGGTAATTGCAAGAGGAAAAGAATACCATAAGCTTGTAAGGTATGTTCGGCTAAGGCCCTTCCCGAAGTAGCTGGATGGGCAAGTTCCCTCTTAAGTTTTAGTTATTCTTGTAAACAGTCTTGTTAATTTTTTAAATATATGTATGTTATCTTTCATCATTATGTTTATGCTTTTCTTCTCCAATCTCTGCTCATATTTCATAGAAAAATGGCTTATTGTTGCAGTTCGAGCCAGGCCCAAATCCAATGGGCCCAACCCATGAATTATTGGGTCAATCTGACCCGACCCATTAGAATGGCCCACAAATCCTAATGGGAAGATCGAACAGTATTCTGTTGTAGGAAGTTGCCATATTTCCTAAAGATTGTTAATTTCTTATTCATGCTAGATTGTTTGATTAGTTTCCTTATTTGATTATAAGTATTTAGAAAGGGAATTATAGTAGGAAAGAGATGTTATTATAAATATATGAATCCCCTTTAGGGATCGGTACCTTCTGATTATTAAATTGAATTGAGTTCCAGTGTTATTGCTTTGATTAATTCTGTGCGTGAGTTATTTGGTTGTTGAATCCATCTTGGATTCGACCAAATCCCTGCTGTGGATTTGGTCCATCTTCCCTGGCTGCATCAGATTGGTATTAGAGAACAGATCTGATCTTGGATCTGTATTCCGATTATCAATTCGAAGCAACCCCACCGTCCATTCATCCATCGTCTCGTCAGTCCCCATCCCTGCCGATCTTCATCCCATCCTTTCACCAGACCCACTAATCCCTCTCCACGAAATCCTCACTACCCTGTTCCCTACTTGCGCCCATACCAGCAGCACCCACACACCCCTTCGCCTCCCAATCGCTCCACCCTAAACCCTAGACCACCACCAAACCAAACCCCCCACCAAAAACCCCTTTCCAAGCATTCCCGCCAATACCGCCTCATTGCCTCACTCAAACTGCTTGAACCTACCCTCCATCGTTACCCCATTTCCCGAAACCAAACCCAGCAACCAAAAACCCATCCCATCCTTAAACCAAACCCAGCAACCAAAAACCCATCCCATCCTTAAACCAAACCCAGCAACCAAAAAACCTATCCCTCTGCCGCAACCAAAACCCATTACGAACCTTCCCACACCACCCCTAACTTTGAAAACACCCAATCCGAACCCTAATAGACCAGATAGCAACCCAGACTCCCCATCCGAAATCCCAGCGCACTCCAGCGCACGCCCCTTCGTTGGAAGCCCCAAACCAGAAGATAAAAAAAAAAACAGAGAGACAGAGAAAAGAAGGCGATCCGAGTCCAAGCAGCGTACCGTACACCGACGACGAGCGTCCAACAGCCAGCATCCCCGCCATCGTCCTCGCCATCGCCAGTAACCTTCCCTAACTCTTCTTCGTCTTCTTTCCTTCCTGTTCTCAAGTCAAAGGTAATCGCCCCCCTCTTATTTACTTTCTTCTTGATTTGCATGAAGCCCAAGACAACAAAGAGCCTTTCTCTCACGTGTACAGCACTGGGCCTAGTCTGTAGTTTGGGCTTGCTTTGAGTCCAGCCCCGACCCTGCCCACGCCCACCTACTAGCAAAAAAAAAAAAAAAAAAGCTTTCAAGAATGTCTACCCGCAGCGGTCAAACTTTTCGGGGAAAGCTTTCTGACAATCAACGAGATGCTCTGCTATCCGAGTTGTTGCAACGGGTTCATGCATTAGAGACCGGACTTACTAACCAGGTACTTGCATTAGAGACCGGGTTTGTAGCCTTGCAAAAAGCAGCAACTGACGCATCGTCCGGTACAGGTATTCCACAAATTACACCTCACCAAGGTGATGCCGATAGGCGTGAGTCTATTCATGATTTTATTGAGCGTCTTTTTACTGAAAAAGACCATGAAGATGCACCACTGGCACCCAAAGTTGATGATATCACCAAACGCGTCAAAGTTGAAGTGGCTGATTTCTCTGGATGCCTGAACCCATAGGCTTTTATTGATTGGCTCAATTCTCTTGAAGATTATTTCAACTGGTATCGCATGGATGATGCACAGCGTGTGGCCTTTGTCAAAGTCAAGCTTAAGGGCTCAGCAAGAGCATGGTGGCACGGCGTTGATCATAACAATTTCGTCATGGGACGTCCCGCTATCACCAGGTGGGACGACATGCTCGAAATGCTTAGAGGTAAGTATCTGCCCTCTAATTATTTTGATGGGGACATCATGCCTAATTCCCCCAATTCCTTCAAGGTCTACCAGAGGAGGAAGCGTACGGTGGTAGATAAAGCTATGATGTGGATGGATGATGTGTATCATGACGTTGCTCGCTAAGATGTCATAAATCCACCGTTGGATTACCACTGCGATGATATCGACGGTTGGATTTTAGCGGATCCATCATTTGAAGGAGAGAAGGCCCCATGTGTGCAATCACTTAGAAGGCCTCACTTTGGAAAGTGCCACATGGGTTGAAATAAGAGGGTTTTAAAGTTTAAAGGGGTCCAAGTTATTTAAAAGAGTCTTAGTAGTATAAAGGGGCGGGGCCCATGTTTTTTGTTATAAACATAAGTATTAAAGAAGAGGGGGACCCACAACTTAAGTAATAGGGATTTAGTTCTTGGAATGCGTGCATATACTCCTTATGCACGAAGTCTAAGCATCTTGCGCAGGTCCTTTTTTTTATTTTCTTCTTATTTTCTTTTGTTTCTTTTAATTATGATGATGTCATCATCTCATTAGGGTATTTTAAAAGACTATCATTGTATTCCTATTGGTTATGTTATGTTTTGGATATTGAATGAAAGGAGACTTTTTCTTCCACCTTGGATCTCTAGAGCCTACCTTCTCTTGAGAATCTTTGTAAAGCCTCCGGATCGGAGTTTGGTGAGAGCCCAATAAAGGTATCTTCTATCTCTTTCACTTTTCTATTCCAAGAGCTTTATGGATCTTTGTCATCTAAACCTAAACCAGATCTAGAACCTTCTTCTCACCATATATCTTTAAACTTCAGATCTGGACCTTTACTGTCATAAGCCTTTTTTTTTTTTTTTTTCTGAAAATTATCAGATCTGAAATGTTATCGAAACTGAACCTTTTGTAGATTTGAACTTTATTAGATCAGGACTTTATTGCTATAAACCTCATATTTAAATCATTGGAAATACATCAGTAGCCTAAGCAACTTGGAAGTTCTATCTTCCATTAAGATCCTACCATTTTCTTGCTAAAAGGTATTTACTGTGGGATCTATGAGATCACCTTGGACTTCTGATTTATTACTTACTTGATATCCAGTGTTCCTGTTTTAATTGGCATGCTTATAACTTGATTCTAACTGTTAGTTCAGATCTGATCTCATCATATTAGGGTAGATATCCTATTATCCTGCACCATGATCTCATCATATTAGGGTAGATCTCCTATTGTTTTGCATCATATTTGGATATACTTCAACAAGAATTTCTTGTCTTCAGGCAGGGCACTTTATGAGGATGAGGATGAAAAGGATGATGAAGAAAAGGTATTAGTAAAGGATGAGGAGATAAATGAGCGTTGAAAAAGCTACTTCTACAAGTTATTTAACGATGGCAGTAGTAGTGACATACAATTGGGGCAACTTACCATTTCTAGGGAAGAATTGAATCATATATTCTATAGGAGAATCAGTAGGGAAGAAGTTAAAGAAGTATTGAAAATGATGAAGAATGGGAAAGCGGTTGGGCCAGATGGTATCCCTATTGAGGTTTGGAGGTGCTTGGGGGAGGATGGCATAAGTTGGTTGACAAAGCTTTTTAATGTAGTGCTAAAGAGCAAGAAGATGCCTGATGCTTGGAGGAAAAGTATTCTTATACCCATATACAAGAACAAAGGAGATATTCAGAACTGTGCGAACTACCACGGGATTAAATTGATGAGCCATACAATGAAATCATGGAAGAGAGTTATTGAGAGAAGACTACGAAGAACAACAAACATTTCAGAGAATCAATTTGGTTTCATGCCTGGGAGATCAACCATGGAGGCTATCTTTCTCTTGAGAAGGTTAATGGAACAGTATAGAGAAGGTCAGAGAGATTTACATATGGTGTTCATTGACTTGGAGAAGGCCTATGACCGGGTTCTTAGGGAGATTCTATGGAGAGTACTGGAAAAGAAAAGAGTGTGTCGCATATATTGAGGTGATAAAGGATATGTATGATAGAGCCGTGACATCTATAAGAACGACTGACGGAGAGACTAAAGAGTTTCCTATCACGATTGGTCTACACCAAGGCTCAGCATTAAGCCCGTACTTGTTTGCCCTAGTTATGGATGAGATTACAAGACATATTCAGGATGAGATGCCGTGGTTCATGCTATTTGCAGATGATATTGTTTTAGTGGATGAGACGAGAGAAGGAGTGAATGCTAAGTTAGAATTGTGGCGGAAAACGTTAAAAACAAAAGGGTTTAGGCTAAGTCGATGCAAGACGGAATATATGGAATGCAAGTTTAGTAAAAGTAGGACACCTGGTAACTTAGAAGTAAGTTTGGGCACACAAGATTGAGAGAAAGAAAATTTAAGGTACCTTGGATCTATGGTGCAACAAGATGGAGAGATTGATACTGATGTAAGTCGCAGGATTCAGGGCGGGTGGACCAAATGGAGGAGTGCTTCGGGGGCCTTGTGTGATCGGAAAGCCCCCCTCAAGGTTAAAGGAAAGTATTATAAGGTGGCGGTACGTCCAGCGTTGTTATATGGATCAGAGTGTTGGGCAGTAAAGCATAATCATGTTAAGAATATGGAAGTTGTGGAGATGAGAATGCTAAGATGGATGTGCGGGATCACAAGGAGAGATAAGATTAGGAATGAGGAGATTAGAGGTAAAGTAGGAATAGCACCGATTAAAGATAAAATGAGAGAAAATCGACTGAGATGGTTCGGCCATGTTAGAAGGCGCCCAACGGAGGCACCCGTTAAAATGTGTGAAAGCATGGAGATTGCCAAGAGTAGGAGAGGGAGAGGGAAACCCAAGAGAAGTTGGAAAGAAACTATTAAACATGACCTTGCCTACATGGATCTAACGGAGGATATGGCCCTAAACAGATTTGATTGGCGTCGTCAAATCCGACCCCACCTGGTGGGAAAAAAGGCTTGGTTTGGTTTGGTTTAGGCAGGGCACTTTATCATTAGATGAGTACATAGAGAAATTCAATGATTACGTCATTCGATGCAAAAGTCGAGAAGATGACCGAGAACTTGTCAACCGTTATCGCACTGGTTTGCGCCAAGAAATTAAGCGCGAAGTCCTCATGCATGACTTTGATACAGTTGATGGGATCTATAACAAGTCAAAAAGAGTTGAACTGGAATTACGGTCGCCAAATATGTGACGCTTTGGTGCTCCATCCAGAGATCCCATGCCTCGTAGAGCTCTCGAATTTCAGAATAACCGTGCTCTACTACAAGGTTATTGTCCAGCTACAGAATTTCAGACTAGTCGTGCTCCACCCCAAGGTTATCGTCCCCCACAGAGGCAACAACAGCCCAACTGGTCTAATCAGCGTACTTTTGTACCAAACCAGCAGGGCGCCATACCACAGGGACGTGGACCTCCAAGGCCGGATCGGCGGAATGACGGTTGTTGGCGTTGTGGTCAACCGGGTCACTTTGCCAATGATTGCCCACAGGTTCGGAATCTGTACTATTTTGAAGAGGAAGCCTATTATGATGATGAGCAATACGATGAGCATATTGAGATGGAGCCACCACCTGAAGATCAACAAGTGGTAGCACAGCATATCATTCAGCCAGAAGAACAGTCGGATCCTCTTCCTAGAACCACCACCACTGCAGAAGAAGGTGATCCTTTGCTTATCATACGCCGGCTTCTCAATACCAATGAACAAGAAGAAGAAGAAGATTGGCGGAGAACTTCTATCTTCCGAATGCGCGTAAGATACAAAGGTAAGCTGAGTAATTTAATCATTGATGGCGGAAGTGCTATGAACATTGTTGCGCAGGAAGTGATTGAAAAACTAAAATTACCAACTGAAAAGCACCTGAAACCTTGTAAAGTTGCATGGGTAAATGATCATTCAATTCTTGTGACTCGCCGATGTTTGATTACTTTCAAAATTGGCGTTTATGAAGATGACATATGGTGTGACATAATCCCTATGAACATTGCTCATATACTACTTGGTCGACCTTGGCTCTTCGATCGAGAGGTAATTATAGATCAAAAGAAGCACATGCATTCTTTTAAGTGGAAAGGACAAATGGTGGACCTTCTTCCCATGCCACCTATAGCATTTTCTTCAGCAACTCACACCACCTCATCCAATCCACATGTTCTCACTATGCGAAAATTTGAGGAAGAAACCAAAGAGCAAAATGTGATGTTTGCACTAGTCACTAAACAAGTGCAGGAGCCTCCTAAGATTCATATTCCCACAGAAGCGCAGGCCCTTCTTCATGAATACTCTGATTTGACTCTTGAAGAATTGGCAAAAGAGCTGCCTCCTATGCGAGATATACAACATGCTATAGACTTAGTTCCTGGAGCATCTCTGCCAAGTCTGCCTGCTTATCGAATGAGCCCAAGTGAACATGCCGAACTAAAGCGCCAAGTTGATGACTTGTCGCAAAGAGGGTATATCAAGGAAAGCTTAAGTCCTTGTGTTGTTCCAGCACTCCTAACACCAAAGAAGGATGGCGGCTGGCGAATGTGTGGATAGTCGCGCCATTAACAAAATTACGGTCAAGTATCATTTTCCTATTCCTCGGATAGACGATATGTTGGATACAATGCATGGCTCTACTATTTTTTCCAAAATTGATCTATGCGGTGGCTGCCACCAGATCCGCGTCCGACCAGGTGATGAATGGAAAACAACATTCAAAACTAAAGATGGTCTTTATGAGTGGTTAGTGATGCCATTTGGTCTTTCTAATGCACCGAGTACTTTCATGCGTGTGATGACCCAGCTATTGCGCCCTTTTCTTGGCAAATTTGTTGCGGTTTATTTTGATGATATCTTGATATACAGTAAGTCCAAGAAAGAACATCTTGATCATTTGAGGTGTGTGTTTCGCACCCTACGGTGTGACAAATTTTATATCAACCTTAAGAAATTCTCTTTCATGATTGATTCTGTGCTTTTCTTGGGTTACTTCATTACTGCTCAAGGTGTTGAGGCGGATCCCGCCAAGGTAAATGCTGTTGTTGATTGGCCTACTCCAACATCTATATCTGAAGCTCGAAGTTTCCATGGGCTAGCGACCTTTTACCGGCGTTTCTCAGAAACTTCAGTAGCATCATGGCTTTTATTACGGACTGTCTGAAACAAGGGACATTCAAATGGACTAGTGCAGCCGCCTGTGCATTTGAGCAGATAAAACGGAAGATGACAGAAGCTCCAGTTTTGCGCCTCCCAAATCTCAATCAGGTTTTTGAAGTTCATTGTGATGCATCTAATGTTGGTATTGGGGGTGTGCTTAGTCAGGAAGGTCATCCTCTCGCCTTCTACAATGAGAAGCTGAATGATTCTCGGAAAACATATTCTCCCTATGATCTCGAATTATATGCTGTGGTATAGACTCTACGTCATTGGCACCATTATCTAATTGGTCGAGAGTTTGTCTTATTCTCTGATCATGAAGCCCTCAAGCATTTACATTCTCAGCAGAAATTGAGTGCACACCGTGCAAGGTGGAACTCCTATCTTCAGGAATTCACTTTTTCATTCGTCACAAGGCTGGTAAAGAAAATCAAGTTGCAGATGCTTTGAGCCGCCGCAGGCATTTATTGACTAACATGTCTATCACTGTTCCAGGCTTCGAAGAAATTCGCCACGAATACCCTTCGGATGAAGATTTTGGCCACATCTACACCGCTCTTCTCAATGGCGATCATAATCAACACCCGCACTTCAGTATTCATGATGGATATTTGTTTTGCGGCACACAATTATGTCTCCTGGCTACCTCCATCCGTGAACATATTGTGCGAGAATTACATGGTGGCGGATGTAGCGGACACTATGGGCGTGACAAGACCCATGATCTTGTTAGTGACCGGGATTTTTGGCCTAAGATGAAATCATATATTATTAAAATTTGTGATCTATGCAGGGTTTGTCCGCTTGCGAAGGGTAACAAAAAGAATACAGGACTCTACCAGCCCTTTCCTGTCCCACATGCTCCGTGGCAAGATATCATTATGGACTTTGTTCTGGGTCTACCGCACACAGCACGGAAAGTTGATTCTATATTTGTTGTGGTAGATCGATTTTCAAAGATGGCTCATTTTATACCATGCTCCAAGTCTTCTGACGCATCCAGAGTTGCGCAGTTATTCTTCAGAGAAGTCGTACGTCTTCATGGACTTGCTAAGACAATTGTGTCTTATCAAGATACAAAGTTTATGATCTATTTTTGGAAGACACTCTGGCTGGCCACTAGGACAAAGTTATAATTTCCAGTGCCTATCATCCGCAAACTGACGGCCAAATAGAAGTGGTCAATCGCAGTTTGGGCAAATTGTTGAGATGCTTGGTTTGAGACCACATTACATCTTGGGATCTGGTCTTACCCATGACTGAATTTGCTTACAATAATTCAGTTAACAGATCTACTGGGATGTCACCATTCCAAGCTGTGACTGGAGTACGACTGCGCTTACCTGTTGATTTGGTTCCATTGCCACTAGAAGCGCGACCAAGTGGAGAAGCTGAAGATTTTATCCGACATATGCAGCATGTACATGATGAGGTTTGACGTAACATCGCCATTAGTAATGACAATTACAAGCAACATGTTGATGCACGTCGCCGCTTTGTTAAGTTTACCGAAGGTGACATGGTGATGGTCAGAATACGTCCCGAGCGCCTTCCTCCTAAAGCAAATAAAAAGCTGCATCCTCGTAATTCGGGACCTTTTAAGGTCTTGAAGAAGATAAGTTCCAATGCATATGTTCTTGACCTGCCCACAGAGTTAGGCATTAGTTCCACTTTTAATGTAGAAGACTTGACTCTCTACCGTGGCCATCACATAGATGAAGGCATTGAAGAACACATCTTATCTCTTCCACCTTCTCCTCCTCCGTCAGATCAAATTGTTGATGTCCTTGATGATCAACTCGTGTCTACACGTCGCGGAGGTTTTCAAAAGTTTCTTGTTCAGTGGAAGGATCGCCCCATCTCAGATGCATCATGGATCACTGCTACTGATTTCCAGCGACTCAACCCGGACTTATATGAACGTTTTCAAGCTATACTACACTCGCCGGAGTCTTTTATGTTGCAGTTCGAGCCATGCCCAAATCCAATGGGCCCAACCCATGTTATTGGGTCAATCTACCCGACCCATTAGAATGGCCCACAAATCCTAATGGGAAGATCGAACAGTATTCTGTTGTTGGAAGTTGCCATATTTCCTAAAGATTGTTAATTTCTTATTCATGCTAGATTGTTTGATTAGTTTCCTTATTTGATTATAAGTCTTTAGAAAGGGAATTATAGTAGGAAAGAGATGTTATTATAAGTATATGAATCCCCGGTACCTTCTAATTATTAAATTGAATTGAGTTCCAGTGTTATTGCTTTGATTAATTATGTGCGTGAGTTATTTGGCTGTTGAATCCATCTTGGATTCGACCAAATCCCTACTGTGGATTTGGTCCATCTTCCCTGGCTGCATCACTTGTCCTCCTGATTAAGGACGCTAAAACCTTAGTCCTACCTCTATATACTAAAACCTCAGAGTCCGACACTGCGAACCGTAGTGACAACGAGGACCAATACCCTGACACGGCCCTAAACCCTAAACCAAAAAATCTCTGTAAATGCGAGTATAGGGAAACCCAGTAAGATAATATCCCGATTGAGTTATATCTAGAAGAAATCAGGATACACAATGCCTAGCTTAACAAAAACAAAAAAGTAATGCTAAAAAAACATTACAAAAACTCACAGAAAGAGTGCTAGGCAATAACCCTATAGCACAATGGGATAAAGATAAGTAGGAATGCATACTTAACTGAAAAGACCTAGAAAGGACTATAAATGGCAAAATATGTCTTGCAAGTGCCCAAGAAATGAAAGAATTCACTACACACATTATGGAATTATTAGAGCAAAACCTAATCAGACCCTCTAATAGTCCTCATAATAGTCCTGCCTTTTTTGTCTACAAGCATTGAGAACGAAAACGAGGAATATGTAGAAATAACAGGAGAACTCAGAATTCCTAAATATAGGAAACTCAGATTCTCAGTAGCCTTCATGTCCAATTGCGAAGGTACCTCAGCAGGATCTGCTGATGAGCTCAGTAATCGCATTAGAGCCATCATTCTAATGACCCAATTAATCCAAGGCGAAAAAAAAAGGAATATAGTTCGTGGAAAACAAATGCATGGATATCTTAGCAGTCATGATCACTGGTGCCCCCAGAAGTGAACTCAGAAGAGAAGACGAAAGAATACTCTTAAATTATGGATTTGTTAAATTCATAGAGATTAGTAGAGAGGATGATATCTTTATCCTCCCAGAAGTAGTCCACAAGATCTTGAAGAAGGTGGCAAATATCCCTATAACATTGCAAGCAATGATACTCAGTCCTTGCGAAAACTTTGGCAAGACTTTTTCTGTTATCAGAATCCTAGAGGAAATCTCCACAATAGGATGGATCACATCTCCACAATAGGATGGATCACAGACAGCGAGCACTCCCAGTTGAAGCCTCCCACAAAGATGAAAATACGCCTGCCGGCAAAACACTATAAAGTGGGCACTACGTAGCGGCGTAGCGGTGCGTTTTGAAAAAAAGTCCAAAATTCTTAAATTTTTTTAGAAAATCCAGAATATTGGAAAATGATAGAAAATGTATTTTTTTTTCTTTTTTGCAAAAGTAACTAAGATAAGGGGGCGTAGCGGTTCTCTCATTGTATGAGGTCCTGTATCGCTGTATGGATAGAAAATAGTAGTAATAATCTTTTTTTTTTTTTTCACATGCATTCATGTTTGTAATCAAACAGTGTCATCAAAATTTTATCACCATCTTTGCTTAGAAAATCACATTTCTTAGTTTTATTTTGAAATGTATATATATAGTTTAAAATTTTCTGTTAAAGAAAAATTTGATCAGGGCCTATTTCCTATTAGAGTGTAATTCGGTTAGTGTACTATTTTCTATTAAAACGAAATTTTGTCGAGCCCTATTTCCTATTAGAATAAAATTTTGTTGAGCCTATCTTCTATTAGTGTGAAATTTGATTACTTTATTTTCAATTAGTGTGAAAGTTGGCCATGGCCCTATTTCCAGTTAGAGTGAAATTTGATTGAGCTCTATTTTCAAGTATAGTGGAATTTGGCTAAGGTCTTGATTTCAATTAAGTAATATTTGGCTAAGGCATGACTTTTTTATTTTTGTACTTAGGCCCCATTGTGGAGCCTAGCAATGGTTAAAGGCATTACGTGCTTCAGGTTTTAATTTTTCTTAGAGGGTTCATTTAGATTTTATTTATACCTTTCAAAGTGCCCATAAGTGGCCTCTAATGAAATAAAAGAGGGGGTCCATTTAATTTTTATTTATGCCTTTCAAACTGTCCATATGTGCCCTCTAATGATTCAATAAAAGAGGGTTTGACACACACAAATCGAAAAATAAAAGAGGGGCTCCATCTAATTTTTGTTTAGAACTTAAATAGGGCCCATTAAGTGCCCCTTAATGAATTAAAATCAGGGCCAAAATTAAATAGGTTTAGGGGGTTGACACACAAATCGAGAAATAAAGAGGGGCTCCATTTAATTTTTGTTTAGAACTTCAATAGGGCCCATTAAGTGCCCCCAAATGAATTTGATTTTTGTTTAGAACTTCAATAGGGCCCATTAAGTGCTCCCAAATGAATTTAATTTTTGTTTAGAACTTAAATAGGGCCCTTTAAGTGCCCCCGAATGAATTTAATTTTTGTTTAGAACTTCAATAGGGCCCATTAAGTGCCCCCCCCAATGAATTAAAACCAAGGCTTAAATTAAATAGGGTTTGGTGCCTCTTGCCTTTCCCAACACAAGGATCGACAAAAATCGAGAAGGGGAGAGGAAGAGAAGAAAAAAGAAAGAAAAGAAAAGAGGAGAAGGAGAAGGAGAAGAAGAAGAAGAGGAGACAGTGCTGCCTCCTGCTGCTGCTGCATGCTCGTGCTCGTGTTGCTGCTACGTGGTGCTGCTTCCAGGTATGTGCTGTCCCTTTTTTCCCCCTTATTTCTCCTCTTCATCTCCCCAGCTGCGTGGTGCTGCTTCCAGGTATGTGCTGTCCCTTTTTTTTTTTCCTTATTTCTCTTCATCTCCCTGAGCCAACAGAGGTGGCTTTTATTGATTTATTTATTTATTTACATTTCATTGTTTAGTTACGTATCGGCTGCGACGGTTGATAAATCGACCGTAGCATGGCGGTGGCCACCGCTATGACCGATATGTAGCGTAGCGGCCGATATTTTCATCCATGCTCCCACATACCATGAGGCACTCAGACATTGGGCCCATATAGCAAAAGCCATTTGTGAAGCCCTCTCAAATGAATCGTAGGGATGGTACACATTATACGTATCTTCTACAGCAATCATCCAATCCGATGAAGTTATAGGAAATGGAACTGTAGAGAAAATGGAAGCCCAGCAATCTCCAATCCGTGTAGAGATACCCAGCCCTATTGCCGAAATAACAGTAATCGGACTCAGATCCTGGAATCCAGCAAGAAACCCAAAAGATAATGATGGAAGAAGGCCCAGATCCAGTAACCGACACAAGTAGCACAGTCTCCCAGGAACAATTGGCGAAATAGGAGATAAGATCCATTATTTCACAGAGGAACAATAAGGATCCATTATTTCCCAGATAAACAATAACCATCTATTATTTCCTAGATGAATAGTCTCCATGTGATGCTTTTCACTCTTCCCAGTACAAAGACGGGACTCTCAGCAGCCTCTGACACTGGCCTCATCTGGGATAATAGATGGTTACTGTTTTTCTGGGAAATAATGGATCCTTACTGTTCCTTTGGGAAATAATGGATCTTATCTCCTATTTCGCCAGCTGATCCTGGGAGACTGTGCTTGTGTCGGTTACTGGATCTAGGCCTTCTTCCATCATTATCTTTTGTGTTTCTTGCTGGATTCCCGGATCTGAGAGTCCGATTACCGTGATTTTGGCAATAGTGTTGGATATCTCTATATGGATTAGAGATTGCTGGGCTTCCATTTTCTCTACAGTTCCATTTCCTATGACTTCATCGAATTGGATGATTGTTGTATGAAGATAGGTATAATGTGTACCATCTCTGCGATTCATTTGAGAGGGCTTCACAAATGGCTTATGCTATATGGGCAAGATGTCTGAGTGCCTCATGGTATGTGGGAGGCTTGAGGCTTCAACTGGGAGTGCTCACTGTCTGTGATCCATCCTATTGTGGGGATTTCCTCTAGGATTTTGATAACAGAAAAACTCTTGCCAAAGTTTTTGCAAGGACTGAGTGTCATTGCTTGCAATGTATAGGGATATTTTTTTGCCACCTCCTTCAGGGTTTTGTGGACTTCTTCTGGGAGGATAAAGATATCATCCTCTCTGCTTATCTCTATGAATTTAACAAATACATAATTTAAGAGTATTCTTTCGTCTTTTCTTCTGCGTTCACTTCTGGGGGCATCAGTGATCATGACTGCTGGGATAGCCATGCATTTGTTTTCCACGAACTGTATTCCTTCTTTTTGTTCGCCTTATATTAACTTGGTCATTAGAATGATGGCTCTAATGCGATTACTGAGCTCATCAGCAGATCTTGCTGAGGTACCTTCGCCATTGGCCATGAAGTCTATTGAGAATCTGAGTTTCCTATATTTAGGAATTCTGAGTTCTCCTGTTATTTCTGCATAGGAGATAATGCATGTAGAATCCACCAGGTGTCTAGAATATTGCCTGGTTTCTTCATTAACTTGGGATATGAGTGCTCTTTGGCTCCTCATTTGTCTAAGAGCTGAGATTATGAATTGCTTGAACTCAACCCTTGTTTCAAGGGAATAAGCTCTTCATAAATTATCTGCGATAAGGAGTTCTTTTGTGAACTCTTTTCTGAGATTTCCCATTGGGAACTGCTCTTTAAAATGACAGTTTCTCAAGAATACTTTTCCTACAATGTTTTTGGATGAGTATTCTTTTGGGGAGTATCATGGGGGATATAGTACTTGGTCTATATCATCAATAATATTTGGAATATTTTTTCTTTCCTGGGTTGGATTCACTGGAATTTTTCCTGTGATAGTTGTCTAGGGGTTTTCTGGGTCATCTTCAATTCGTGTTATTTTTTGGGGAGGATCCAGATCACTATATCCTGCTTCACTTCTTTCTGTTATGTTGAGTTGGCTCATTTTCTGGAATTCCAGTAATTGCCGGTACTGGGCATAGTCCAGTGATGCTTGAGAAGTTCTTCCGCGTCCTCTCTGAGGTAACCTGCCTCTGCCTCTCTGGTACATCTGTATTATAAAGCATTGAGTTATTTCAAGGCATTTTGAGTGCTGGGAAAATATACCTTCGCGGGATATGATGTCTGCAATTTCATTGCTCTGTCCTGAGACGTGTTTGACTTCAAAGTCAAATTTGTTTAGAAAATGGTGTGGGAGGGAGGGAGGGTCCTATTTTTGGATGCGGGAGGAATTTGGATCCATAGCATTCGGATCTGGATTTGGATCCTTGTATGTTGCAACCTGAGGATCTGGGGTTTGAGACAATTTAATCAACATATTAATATTGATATTTCATGATCTACTTATTTTTAATCATTTAGGATTTAATTTCCCCACTTACATTAAAAAAAAAATATTCTGAATTATACCAATGCATTCCACATCTTAATTCGGATCTGGATCGTTGTTGTTTTTTTTTTTTTTTTTCCGGATCTGGGTGGTGAAGATGTATGAAGATGGAACTGGGTCCGGATTTGCACGCACAGAACCTGGATGTTTGTATAATAGGGTGGGTCTATTGTGCTTCCATCTTTTGAGTGTGCCCCCACCATTTTTCCACTATTGGTGGGATCACTGTTTCTATCGTTTGAAAATGCCACCATCATATTATAATTCATTCATTAGGCTGGATATCACTGTCATCATCACTAAATTTGTTGATGCTTATGCTTCTGCATTCACCCGGTCATGGCATGAGTTTTTTGTTATGTTGGGCTACTGGTCTATGAGTGACACTTTAACTTGAAGACCTAGGGATCGATCCCTAGGCATGTGTGTGAAACTGAGTTTCTAACACCACTCAACTATGATTGTGCTGGCGAACTATTTTCTAGTAAATTATTAAAAATAACTTGTACGCAGGTCATGTGAGTTGACCTCCAGATTGGACCAACCTTACCATTGCCCATGGGAAGGAGTTGATTACCCATCCAGATTTTAGTCCATTGGTTTCACTTTCGTTACATCAAAAGTTGAGCTGGAGTCTTCTGGAATTTGGAAAATTTGAGCCACCAATTGGCAATTCCTTAGGATTCGTTTGTTTGCACTCATTTACATACGTAAAGGATGCACATGCATAATGGTTAAACATCATCATGTTTTCCAATGCTCATTTATGCATGTGGTGTCAAAATGGTGTGTAAATAAGGGCATATTCACACCAAGATTTTCACACCTAAATTAGCTGCGAAACTCTTTCATTTCTCTTACAAAAAGGTGTCATTACATGCTTCACATGTGATTGCATTTGGTTGTGCAAGTGGTCCTGCCCGTTGAAATTTTAGGGCTACATCTTGACTTAGTTGATTTGATCTCTTATTGATGAATTGATTGATCTCTTGTTGTTTTTTCATTAAGAATAGCCAATGGTTATTTGTAAGTTACAACCAAAATGTCAGTTCAAACTAGAAACCTAATCCCTTAACATTAGGGAACTCTAATAACATCACAACTTTAGCCTAATATAACTAACTCAAATTTAAACTAATCCTAATTTAGGAAACTTTACTTGCAAAATTATGAATAAACCCAGTGACCTAGAATTACAATTAAACCCAATTGTTTCTCTACATTCTCAACACCGCGATCAAATCCCATCAGCTACTTTTATCCAAATTGTTCAATTTGTTTATTGAACTAATAAACCCCCCAAAATTCCAACTTCTATATCTAATTTTCTCTACTTTTGTGGACCTTCATGTTTAGTTTCATATCTTAAATATTCATGGATTATTGAGAAATTTGTGGAAATTTCCCAAAAATCCGGACACATCTAAAATCATTGGATGTGCTTATTTACTCATGAAAATGGTGATTTTGACAAACATGGTAATGTGTTTCATGTGTGTAACATTTGCATATGTAAAAGCCATTTTCCGTATCTCATGCGTAAAAGGCAAATGTCCCCTTGGGCAATGATCTTCCTCAGGTGTTATCTTTGTATATATGAACACAATTTGTCATAATGAACGCTAAGGCACTGTTCATGCATTATTTTTCTAATTAGTACTGTCTGTCTGCTCTTTTGGTATTTTGACAGATCTTGGACCACTGGGAAACTATACAGGCTCTCCGTTCCTCCCATCTGAGTCTGATATTTTACTAGATTCTTCAGAACATGACGATTTAGGTAAAATTGAACATTTTCTTATATGTATCTCCTGCGTTGATTGGTTTTATTGAGTTAATTTGACTCTAATGACTTCTGAGTAGAATTCAAGTTTGACAAAGCTCTAGTGCACCTTGTTCTAAGGATTCAGCAGCTACAGAGGAATGCTTAAAATAGGGTTGCTCCTGCAAGTCTGGGCTCTTTAGATATTTGGAATTTGGATAGACTTTGAAGGGTTTAGATGTTGTTATTGAGTTCGTAACACTTTTTTTAGATTTAAAAATAAAAATAAAAATACTAGTCACTCTGCTCATACCCTTTTTTTTTGGGTTTAAAACAAATAGACACAACAATCTGATGGACTAATGATAAAATAACCATATTGAGAATTTTGCGAAGAATACTACCACAACTTTTTTCCATAATCAAGCAAGGGAGTAAAATTGTGGAATTTTTCTTTTCAGAAAAAAAAAAAAAAAAAAAAACCTCGAGTTTTTCTTAGGTACTAATAGATGTAGTATACTTGATTTACAGTATATACTTTGTTGTTCTGACTCAAATTTTAATTTAGCAGCCCGTGTTATCCTTTTTCTAGAAGGTTGTAAAATTATGGGGGTTTTATGGTAATACTAAATTATCCTCATTGGCTACCCTATCTACCATATTTTTCTTAAAATGTTAGTTGCTGATACCTCCTTGTCATGTTCCCAAATTGGATTACTTTAATGGTCCCAATTTTGAGATGTAACTAGTGAGGGGATGCAATTCATTTCGACTCAGGTGAAATTTTATTCCCTGCATGATTCCCGCAGGATATCACGGGTGAGGATTATCACGTGTGAGGATAATAATGCATATTTCATTAGAATTTAAATTTTTTCATGCGGAAGCATAAATGAGCAGTGATATACATATAACCGTGTCTCGTATGTAAACAGAGCACACACAGTATTAGAATATTTACAACCCAATATTCTTTAAGTTTACAACATAAAAGAAAAGTGTTTTATATACAATCCCAACATAAAGTCCATCACACTAGCCCAAGGAAATTATCTATAAAGACCAGTGCATCCACCACCAAACACTCTCCCTGTAATGAACTCTCACATCCAGATGACTATGCAATATCATCAGTGAGTCCACTCACTCAGTCCCTGTACAGTATCCTCGACCACCTAAGTCTCCTGGGTCGTAGTGTGGGCCTGTCTCCTGCAAGAACAAAGGTTTTATTAGAAACTGAGTACGTAAACATGTATAATAAACATAAACATGTTGTATTTGATATAATAAACTGGAAATCTTATTAAGTATGTATGAATGTATGAAACATATGAGAATCAGATGAAGACACATCACATAAACATTTTGTATTAGATATAATAAACTGGAAATCATATTATGTATGAATGTATGAAATGTATGAGAATCAGATGGGGACACATCTAACAGGAATCCTAACAAACTGGCATTTAACCCACATCAGCTACATCCTCTCAATACAGTTGTAGCTATGAAGAGAGCATCAATCATAATAAACATATCAGGGATACCCAATATATCTCATAATGTGGCCATGTTACTTATATCAGGGGTACCTGGAGTGTAATTACTCCCATACAGGGACTACGCTTTAGCTAGCCATAACATGTTAAATACAGTCTACCTTCACCGCGTCTTAGGAACATACAGGAAAAACCGGATACAGCTAAATACAGGTTTAACTTAACACAATAAATACGTAAACATGTTATCTTAATCTTTACAAACTGTATAACGTAAACATAGTACATAATACAGATAAACAAGGCATTAAAATACATGAACACATAGTTATCAGAATCCTACGATTCGTATCCTGAATCTTAAGGAAAACGAGTTGTATCTATGTAATGAATCCCATTTACAAATGGATCTTAGGATTCAGGTGTGAATCCTACGATTCGATACGCGTTTCATTGAATCTTAAGATTTGACTAAGCGAGAAGGGCTATAGCCAATAAGCTAATATTAATAATCTTTTACCTTTTTCCTTTTTTTATTCTCTCTTTCTTTTCTCACTTGTATTTTTAAAAGGTTATTTAGTAGTTGACAAAACCTTATAAGAATTTTTTACGGCTTTGATAAGGTTTTAAAGATGAATAAAGAACATGTATTCGCATTCGACTGTACGTATGGTGGTTGTTTATATCTTTTTCTTTTTTTTAATCTATTTTGGTTTTTTTTCTTCATGAACACTTTCTCAACTTTAAGAGATATCCTACCGTGTAAGATTGATGGTTTGGATTTTATTTTATTTTTATATTTTGATTTAAATATAATAAAAAATATGTATTGATACTTTAAACTTATTTAACTATATACACATCATTTATTTCATATATATATATATATAATGGGAGGCGCTCTTGTGAGAGACACTCTCACCTTACTATGAGAGATAAGGTGGGAGCCCTCACATCCATATCCAATGTCAACAACTTAAATGTGAGGGCCCCACCTCTATCTCTCATAGTAAGGTGAGAGTGTCTCACAAGAGCACCTCCCATATATAATATACGTCATGATGTTTTTGATATGATTGTATGATAGACTTACTTGTTATTATATTTATACTACTATAAATGGAAAAATGGATGGTTATGAATAATTACTTTTTTTCCTTTTCTTTTAATTTTTAATTATTTTTCATTTTTAGTAGAAAGATAAAAAATCCTATGATTCATGATACGATTCGCGATTCGATTCAATTCATGGGTATGAACGATTTGCGATACAATTCTGATTTTGAAAATAATGCGTGAACAGATCATAGGAATACAGAGACTAGAAATGGTGATCCATGATAATGAAAATTGTCATAAGGCCATTCCTAAAGTCTGGATTGCCCAAGAGCATCACTAAACAATAATGCATAGCTTTAGGGTCTCCATTATTGGTTTTACTGAAGTTAATTTGATGGAAATGACCCTAGGTACCACATTGATGGTTTAGTATTACTTGCATAATTGTTTAGGCTATTTGTAGGTTAGTATCAGATCTAAACATCACCTACTACTATGGTCTCCCGAAGAATTAGGGCTGTTTAAGTATCATAAGGTGCCTTTCCAAGCTAGAAAACTAGGTCTGGGAACTGTTTGGGAAATGGGTGTTCTACGGTTAGCCTACGGCTAGCCATAAGGTTACAGGTCTGAAATCCAGCTTATAGGTTCAATTTACTGTCTGCAAGGTTAGCTATAAAATGTTCTGCGGTTAGCTTCACGGTGAGCCGTATGCTTAGCCGAGCGCAAAATTGTCCAAATTTCAATTCTATCTTTGTAACCATAGTACAACTTAGGGGGGGGCTTACGGTTAGCCGTGAATAACTTATAGATAGCTGTAAAGCTTCAGAAACTTGCAACTCAATTTCGAATTTCTCTGTTCCTGAACTGAAACTCTCTTGTATCAGACTATATTCCTTCTTATAACTAAATTACAACTTTAGCTACTCTTTGGTACACTTAAAACACCATCTTAACCTTGAAAACTCCTCATGCAACTATACATAGAGAAATCACAATTTTAAGCTGAAAATGGAATTTAACATGAATAAACTAAAAATCATGAAATTCTTTGAATTAAACATACATGAAATGCTGAGTATAATCATTTACTTGCCTTTGTGTAAGCTCTAAATAATTTTTCTCAAGGTTTCCCAGCAAACCTAAAAGTTAAGAGCTTTTAAACAAGAATAAATGAAAAAGAAACTAATGAGATGTTAGAGGATGAAGAAGGTGTTGCATACCTGATGGTTTGAGTTGGAACAAGCAAGAGAAAAGAAATGTTAGGGGAATGGAGAGAGAGTTGGAACGGTGCGGAGAGTTGAGGAAAAATGAAGACAACAAGAGAAATGTCTGGGATTTTGAGTCAACAGGGATTTTTAGAAAATTGCGAAATAGTCCACAGGTTTAGAAATGCATCATTTCTGATAAAATTAAGTATCGAATCATCGGGGTCCAAGAACAAGTGTTACTCAGAATAATGTATTTTAACCAACGAGCCAAAGAGCACAAAAATCTAATATTTATAAATGACCCCCTAACCTTTTCTCAAATTACAGATAGATCCTTTCTAGGTTCAAGATCCCACCAAATCTATCATATTGATAATCTAACACACAAATCTAATTAATTACTTTAACATACAGATCTAATTAATTACCTAATAATCAAGATTATCTAAATAAACATAGCATTAAAATCAAGAATCTCACACTCCCCCTCCAACCAAGGTGTGAACCCTACCTACCCTCGGAATACTCTTAAGGTCCCACACCATATCAGCTAGCAGCCCCAAAAAATCGTTGTAAAGTTGTAGTCGGTTTTACACAATTACATTTTAGTTAATACCAAGTATAGAGTGTCATCTTTCCAAAAAAATAAAAAAAGGGAAGAAAAAAAAGAAAAGAAAGAAGGGAAAGAATGTAATATATATATATAGGGAGGTGCTCCTATGGGTGGGGGCCCTCATATTTAAGTTGGGGGTCCTTGCATTTAAGTTGGTGAGAGTGGATATGGAAGTGAGGGCCCCCACCCATCTCTCACCAACTTGGTGAGAGTGTCTCTCATAGGAGCACCTCTCATATATATATATGGGAGGTGCTCCTATGAGAGACACTCTCACCTTACTATGAGAGATAAAGGTGGAGGCCCTAACATTTAAGTTGTTGGCATTGGATATGGATGTGACGGCCCCGGCCCCCACCCCCACCTTATCTCTCATTAATAAGGTGAGAGATGTTCTCATATGAGCATCTCCCTTTATAAATATATAAATACATAAAACAAAGGTGGTAGTAGGAATTAGGAAAAAAGATGTGCTTTCCTAAATGATATTAATTCCTATGAGGAACTAAGACAAGCTTTTAAACAACTTATGGTAAACACATATTGATAATTAAATGATTGTGGATAAATAAAGTCTATACATACATACATACATACATATAGGAGATAACCATATGTATATACATATAAGGGTGGGGCCCTCACATCCATATCCATTGCCAACAACTTAAATGTGAGGCCTCCACCTTATCTCTCATAGTAAGGTGAGAGATGCTCTCATAGGAGCACCTCCCATTTATAAAATCCCAAAACAGTTGAGGACTCATTTGGCTCCTTATAGGTTGGGATGTTCTCTTTGTAAGTTAGGATCCCTAAATAATTTCCCTGACAGAATAACCCGCCTCAAAGCATCGTGACATTTCTGAAAAGAGGAATGAGAGAACACGCTGCTTTGTCTCTTCTGAAATGCAATAATGGCCTTGTCATTTTATACCAACTTTGTAGCTACACTACACCTTAGACATGCTTTAGAACATGAAAATGCCCCTTGTTTCCCATTCAAGTGAGTTCCTTTTACGGTTTATCATGTCTTTGGTTTCTGTTATCTGTGATTTTTTCAGTTAATCTCATCTCTCTCTCTCAGATGTAATGTTGATATTATCCCTTCTTTTTTTTTTTTTTTTTTTGTGTGACAGTGGATGAGTTCTTTGTTGATTCCATCCCTGGGCCATGTTCTCAATCAGAGGAAGAGTAAGAAATTTGAGGCGACCTTTCTTCCCTAATCCTTGGGATAGGGCTTGGGTGTAGAGCACAAACCTGTTAGTTATGGACAGCTAAGGTTAGATGCATAGTAGTGGCATTCCACACTTTATCTATTACATTCTGTAGTATAATTAGCAAGCATCTGATGGCAGGAATAGTTGATATTTAAAATGGTAGTAAAATAAAATGGTTGTGTTTACATTGTTACCCCGATAAATAAATATGCTTATGTCTATTTGTGTGTGTGTGTGTTGTTTTTTTTTTTTTTTTTTTGGTTCTTAATCGTGTTTAGATGTGCGGTATTTGCCTGGTAAGTAACACTCCCAGGGTGTCATTTTCTGCTGTGTGGATATATAGATTGTAGAACAGGTATGTCGTATACTATAGACAAAAGGGTTAGATGTAGCTTGTGATTAGATGTTTAAAAATATTGTGCAGGTTGGGTGGATTGTGTTTGTGTGTAAGAAAAGTGTCCATACCAAAATAATTTACCCTGAAGGTCATTTTAGAAATTAAATGAAGTTGGGGTGTTCACTTTTCATTGGAAAAAGTTTATGCTTGCAAAAATATTTTCAATGAAAAAAAAAATCATGATAAAAGTTGAATCCACATGATATTGTGCTGCCATCAGTACGGTGCTGATGGCAGCTGACACCTGACTGTAACATGTGCTGGGGCTGCTTCTTTTACTTTCCTTTTGTTTTAGTTTTCAGGCTTGAGTTGGGCTACCAAATAGGAGCTATTCCTGGGCATGTATGTGGTACTAAGGTGCCAACACCATTTGAACATGATTAACTTTACTTAAATTGGAGTGATGGAGTGCTGGATTGATTGTAAAGTTGGCCCTAAATTTTGAAAATGCTTTTTTTTTTTTTTTTTTCCATTTTATGTTTTCCGTTTTGACCAATTCTCCCAATTTCAAAAACCTAATCAGTTTATTAGATCCATCTAAATATAAAAGAAAATCTTATCTAATACTATTTCTGCCATTCAAATTTATGAAAATGGTAAAGAATCTATAACTTCCGGGCATTCTCAATGCATGTGCCTTCGGGGCCTACATAGGCTCTCCTTTTATCAGTGGGCCCAATATTACAATATAGGGGGACTGATTTTTTGGCTCTCCTCTTTGTCCACAAGGATCATTCCATTAATATACATATAGACAGGTGGGTTTGAACATTTTACATTGAGTACATGTGTATTTCTAAATCTTTCTATTATCTTTTTGTTTTTCTTTAATTTTTTTATTACACTAGAGATAATTTCTTTCATTCCCTAGATTGCTAATGACTTTTACATCTGATGAGATAAAATATTATTTACTAGTAAAGCAATGAAAAAAAAAAAAGGAGGTTAAATTAAGATAGGATGCAATTTACTAAATACGAATTTTTGGATGTACTTTTTTTTCCTATGCCACTTATTCTCGATAAAGATTTCATTACTACTGCAATTTAGAAAAATAATTTGAAAAACGATTTTATAATTTATCTGAAAATGAATTTGCATAGTTATGAAGGATCTTTAAAAGCATGAGGTAAAAGACTGAAATAGTAGCATTGATGATTTGCTGTCAAGGCGGTGGCTCAGTTGCTTTGAGCCTTGGATTTGCTACCCAAGGTATCAAATTCATCTCCCACCCCAGCATTATCTGGGGACTTTGTGTGCAGCCATGTATGTACCCCCAAGGAATAGTCCTTGCTGGTCAGAATGGGGTAACTCTTGGGCCAAGGCCAAATGTTTGAAGGCTGGGCGCGGGTGAGGGATACCCTAGGTCATCTGAAAAAAAGAAAACATAGTTGATTTTTGTTCTGTGCCTCGGGGAATGCAGGCACTTGCTGCTCAAAACCTGTGTTTGTAGCATCTAAGCCTATTCGGCTAGTTAAGGAGCTCATCTATATGATTGGAATTGTATTCTTAGGATTTCATAACTGAATAACTTAATATTGCTAAGAAAGGATAATTAAAGAGGCAAGGGGTGAGTGGATATGTGGCTAAGACCTCACTTTTCCAGGATTTAATTTACCATGATTGAGTATTCATTTCACATTTTTGCCCAAATTCATTTTCCATAGAAGGGGAAATCATTCCACGCAGTTTTATGGATTTCCACTTTTCTTGTTTCAATTTTAGGGACTTTTAGCTATACAAGTCTAAGCCGGAGAACTTTTCTCATGCATGACGGCTGCATATATAATAGCATACCCTGTGCGATTTGTAAATTGCAGCCATTCAATCCCTTTTAAAGGTAGGATGTTGATTCAGATCAGCTGATGCGCATTAATGTGGTTGATCCGGATTTAAGGTCCGTGCAGGCAAGGGAAGATATGGGGTGCTGTTAGTGGCAGATCCAGGATTCAAAATCACTGGGGGCACGATTAAGTAGTAGGGGGTCCGGGGGCAACGGCTCCGGAAATTTTTTTTGGATTATTTATATGATTGCAAATGATTTTTTCTTCTTTTTTTCTTTATGCTTGAAAAAAAACAATACACAAAAAAAGTAGTGGACCTTTTACATACACTATCAGTAACTAATACACAGAAAGGTGCATTCAAAGACAGATACTTTGTAGATTTCCACTGCATTGCAAATCATGCATAGCAAGGACAAATAGTGTGCAAATTTACCCCAAACCTTTTATATGGAACAAATAGTGTTCAGATTTACCCCAAACCTTTTCCCAAAAAGTCACTGGGGACCCAGCCCTGCAGCGCCCCTGGAAATTTTTTTTTGGTTATTTCTAAATGCACAAGGAGCAACCAGTGATGGTTGCGACTCAGCGATGACTGCTGTTGATTTTCCTTGGCATTAGCCCTTGCAGGAGACTGAGAACGCGGTGATGTTACAAGAAAGTGATTAAAACAATCAAAATTGGAGAGGACAAGAATATGGAATACCTAAAGTTAATATTGGGCTACAAAAATCCATTGGGGGCCCAAAAAATTCATTGGGGGCCCAAAAAATTCATTGGGGGCCTTATGGAAAAAATTAGTGGGCCTCACCAAAATTACAAGTAAAACTTAGAAATCCACTGGGGGCCCAACGGGAAAAGAGATTAATTTTTCTTTGGTACCTCAGGCAAGGGGACTGGGATCTAAGAGAGAGCTTACATACACACGGTAAACTAGTCTAATGTACCCGAGGTTCAAACCCCGGCGGATACGAAACAAGGAGATCTGTTTCGTCCGATCCACATTCGCAGGTGATCCGGACTTTTAAATAATGCCAAAGAGGTCCTTAGGAAACTATATTTATTTCCAATAATATTCTTTATATTCTCTTTCCAAAGCTTTCTTCAAATTTCTTCCAAAATCACCTTTTCAGGATTTTATCTCAATTTCTCTCTTTCAACATACTAGACGCAAGATTCTCCCAGCACAACCCTATAAAGTCCATACTATCTAGAGTCCTCAAAATCACCATTCCATTTATTACTTTTGGCCTAAATTTTACTCCACTTGGAATTGGGCCCTCCATAAGATTGATGCATTAAGCGATTATAGTGGAAGATTATATGATTAAATAATAAAAATTATGTTGCACACTTAAATGAATAGTTAAGTAATTAAATACTAAAAAATATGTTGCGCATTTAAAATGAATAAGAAAGCAATTAAATGATAAGTAAATATGTTTCACAATTATAATGAATAATTTAAATAATTTAAAAATTATAATCATGTGGCACATTTTTAATGAATAATCAAGCAATGAGATAATACAAACATATAATGTAGCTTTATTCGGATTGAGACATTTAATAGGCGCAGACGCAGGCCTCCTATATTTTTTATTAGGAGGGCTCAACCTAGTTTCAAGGGTCCATGTCGAACGTGGACCTAGATTTGAATCAAACCATTTCGTATGAATGAAAGCTTCAATTGGAGTACCTCCAACCATGAGATTGAGCATATTTTTTAACCATAGATTAAAATCCAAAAAATAGGAGTTAACTTTCACAGTTGGTTTGAGCTTTGGGTCTGCTCCCCAGAGTCTCGAGTTTAATTCCCACCCCTTGCATTATCCATGTATTATGTGTGTTCAACTCCTACCCCTTGCGTTATTTAGGTACTATGTGTGCCGCACCCAAACACTCCCCACACCTTGTGTTATCCAGGCATTATGTGTGTCCCCAAGGGAATAGTCCTTGCTCGTTAGATTCGAGTAAGCCTCGGGCCGGAGGACAAAGGTCCAAAGGCCGGGTTGGCGAGGGATACCCTAAGTCATCAAAAGAAAAAAAAAAAAATGGAGTGTGAAATGAAGAAGTTGGCAAAAAAGGGAAAGATGATGATTTTAAATCTTGTGAAGTCGCGAAAGTACAAGGCACTCAATTTGAAAGAAAATTGGAAGAAAGTACACCCACATCAAATTGGCAAAGCTGGGTTTCTTTTTATTGATTTTCGGATAGGTACACAATCTGGGGATACTAGCAATTCTAGGTTGACGCTAAGCTCTTGGTTAGCTTGATGACTGCATATACCCTTTGTTTGAACCCAAGAGATCAACAAAGATAATATAGTTTTTGGGATCTAAACGATCTAAAATGGATTTCAAGTCCTCAGTACAAATATCCTCAGAGAAACCTGTAACTTATGGATATTATGGACAATCCAGGAGTTCGAACACCATGAAAAAAAACTGTCCACATACAGTTTCGAGGCCAAAGCGGATACCACAAAAGAGTAGACACATGCACCCAAATAGGGTTTCTAGACATATTGGAAGGATCAAAGGAGAAGTATTCTTGTCCGAAGGGCTTCAAGAACTAGGGCTAGGAAACCGTAGTGGAGAAGGTTATACTCCACTCTAATGGTGTTTTCACGACTGGTGCGAAAACCATAGAGGAAATAGTGATGAGTCTGATGAGGTTCCAAAGTCAAGGCATTAAGTAGCACAATGTATGAAGTTATACTTCTTGATGTTTACCATTAATACAAGAATTCTAAATCAGATATGAATTGGGGCCTACAAAAAGTGTAGATAAGAAGTTTTATTTTTTGGACTTTTTTCCAAATCACTCAAAATCTACAAAAAGTAAGATAACTGGCTTCAAGATTTTGAGATTTATTAGTTCAGTAAACAAATTGAATGATTTGGATCCCAAATACGAAGAAGCCCACATGAATAAAAAACAAAGATAGTTGATGGTGCCAGCAAGAGAAAAATCACCTTGTTTGTTTCTATATGAGCACCTTTTTATAGTTGAGTGGCGCAAATCACTTTCACACATGTTTTTGGTGTGTGAAATCTGGTGTGTAAATTGTCACTCTTCCACATCATTTCTCATACCTCATTTACACACTTCATGCTTAAATCAATGAGAACAAATGTGACAATTTGTAACATTATAAGTGCATGAATCATTCACATGTATGAGCGTAAGACAACCCCTAGATACTTCATGCTACCTTGCACTTTTTAGTTCCTGTAAATAACTAAATATGACATCGTTTCATCAAGACTCCGGTAAATAGTTACCCAATCATTTCCTTGTCCCTCATCGTTCTCAGGTCTATTAGAACATCTGAAACAATTGACCAAGTTTCAAACTTTTTGCCTCATCATTTTCAAGTTTTCTATTGGAAAAAAAAAACATTTACAACTACTGACCAAGTCACAATCTTTCTTTTGACTAGATTCAGGTTGAGCATTCAACTTTGCTTAGGTTCATGGATCCATGGCCAAATAAGTTTTTTAAGCATGTCAAAATATAGTATTTAATATCAGTCTTTTTTACAAAAGGCCTCTATATTTTCATAAAACCTCAGAAAAAGAAAAAGCCCTATACTTCTGTATTTTTACTAAAGCATCCTTTGACTGACAAATGACAATCAAAGTTAAGAAAAAACAAATTGCATTTTTCACTCTGAGAGCTGCTAAATGCACACTGATTTCTACTTCCCACACACTGCTTCTCTCTGCACCCACCACTTAAGTTAAAAAATTAACAAAATTCTGCACACACCCCATTTTTTCTAAACTACCCTAATCTATACTCTCTCAACTTCTCTCTACACTCCATCTCCCGGCCGGCCCTCCCTCCCCCTCCATGTCTCTCTCTCTTCGTGTCTTCCTCCCTCTCTCTCCCTTTTTCTGCCCGCTCTCCCTCTTTCTCTCTCCCTCTCTCCCTCTCCCTCCCTCTCTCTCCCACTCCCTACTCGCCTTCGCCTGTCACCCCCTTTCCCTCTACCTCTCCCTCTCCCTCTTGGTAAGTCCACAAAATTGGGTCATAAAGTCATCATCTCATGCACATTTGTGGATTTAATTAGGGTCAATTTACACTTAATTGCATAAAATTCCATAAATTCATGCATTTGAGCATGAAAGTGAAAATTAGGTCAAACTGAGTCAAAACTCATTAAATTGCATGACTTTTATGAGATTAGGGTCTTTGGACCAATCAATCACTCCAGGGTCCCACCAATTAGACTTTTAATTGTTGAACGCTATGGCACCATCACATAAGGTCATTAGGCACAAAACTGCATTGAGTAGGTCCCATGCATGGAATGGATAAATTTCATTTAATTAATTATCATTGAGTTGCTTATTTTATCTTTGTAGGAAATTGTCATAGAGATGGGGCCCACACTAAGAGATAAAGTCTAGGAAAAAGAAAAGAGGAAAAGGAAAGAACAAATTTGGGGAAACCACCCATCACTAGGTGTGGATCCCCATGCACGCCTAGTAATGGGTGGGGGCCCACTGTTGCTGCACAATCCGGATAATTGTTGGAATTGAACTTCTCTCCTAAGTTTCCAAAGATGAGAAACCTCTTCCTCTCTCTCTCCAAAATCTAAATTTCAGATTAAGGAAGGAGATTTCTAGAGAAAGAAGGAGTTAAGAGTTTAAATTGGACAACTCTCCCAAAGAGATTTGAGACAATTCAAAACCAAAGAGATAAAGTCCCAAGATGATAAGGAAATCAACTCAACTTGGAAAGAGGATAAAAATTAAAGAAAGAAAGACTCAAAACGGTGTTGGACGTCCAACAAGGGGCCCCACAATCCCCTTGGACGTCCCACATGCCTTCCTCTCTCATCTCCAAAAAATATTGAATTTTGGGATTTTATCTTTTTGTTGCATGAGAAATCTTTGGTGGGGTCCAAGATGGAGTTGTTGCACAACAAAGAAGCTGAGATGAGCAGGAGAATGATTCAAATTTCAAATCATTCTAAAGATGGAATAATTCCTTGGAGTGTAAGCCAAGGCAGAGGAGTCAAAGATAGAGACAAACTATGGGCCAAAAGAGAAGAAAAAAGGTAGAAATAGTTCCCTAAGGGGGGATGTCCAAGCCATCCCTCTCCTAGGCTAAGGACGTCCCACTCCCCCCTCTCTCGTCTCTCCCCTCTTCCTCTCTTCCCTCTCTTCTAAATCTAAGGTTTTAGTTCTAGTTCTCCATTTGTAATTTTTTTAATTTTGTTTAAAGGTAGTCTTGGGCCTTGTCCAAGCAAGACTTAGTTTTAAGAGAAGATTGTATTGAAGATGATATCAATGGAAGATCAGTTTTACTTCTGTGCAATGGCTGGCTAATCTGTGATTGAGGTTTGGGATGAAGCTAAGTGCTCTTGTTCCTTTTAGCTGAGTTAATCTCTTCTTGTTAATTGAGTTAATTTCTTCTTGCTCATGTTACTGGTTAATAGACTTGTCTTCCTATCAGTCGGTGCCTTCTATGCATAGTTCTCAATATTAAAATATGTTTTTGATAATTCATGCTTACGTTTGATAGGCCATGCTTAAGACTGTGTTTTCTTTGATGGGTTATGCTTATGTTTGATGAGTAATATTGAAATAATTTTAATAATTTTATGAATAAAGAGGGCTTGGCTTTTTGCATATTTTTATTAGAAAAAAAGATATCTAAAAAAGAGATAAATTGGATTTCAAAAGTTAAAATCATCTAGATCTTGATGCATTGATTTGGTTTTGATCTGAAGAAAAAGAATTGGACAAGCTGAGTTATCTTGATTAAAAAGGATTTTGGTTACTTAATGAATTCCTATGCCTTAATCAATATCAATAGATTGGTAGTTTTATCTTGTTATTTGTTTGCTTTTATTTCTAATTTTATCCTCTTCATAATTGCTAGTTCATCATCTCAACATCAGTAATTCTTAATTTGAAGTTCTTCTTAGTTTGCTCTCTATGGATTCGACCTGTATTTGCCATTGTCACAAGAGGACAACCATGCACTTACGGTTAAGTATTGTTTTGATTACATCACCTCTCTCTCTCTCCCTCTCTCTCCCCCTCCGCCCGTCACTGGCGACTCTCCCTCTCCCCTCCTCTCTCCCTCTCTTCCTCACCCTCTCCCACCCACTCCCTCTCCCTACCTGCCGGCCGCCTGCCTACTCCCTCTCTCCCTATCGCTATCCCTCTTTCTCTATCTCTCTCCCTCTCCCCCTCCGGCAGTGCTACCAGAGGGGGCAGTAGTGGCTAGGGTGGCGGTGTGTCAAAGTGGGTGAGTGTTGAAAGAAGTTAGAGAAGTTAGGGGAGGTAGATAATTTGATAGGTGTCCTTTTATGTAATTTACCACATGGGTATATAGGTCATAAAAAACTGCAGTGTGTGGAAAGTGAAAAACAATGTGTATTTTAGGAGCTCTCTTACACTCTCCATCCTTTATTCTATTTTACCATTTTACCCATTTCATTGACTGAAAAACCAAAATGGCATATTAGCCTTGATCCCTTCTCTCCTTCAAAAGAGAAGTAATCAAAAGAGTTGTCTTGTCAGTGACTACTATAACCAATTCCAAATAGAACTTGCAAAAATATGACTTAACCACTTCTACCCCTATGCGTACCCCAACAAACCTAAAATAACTCCCCATGATCGCAAATCTCAACTCTTTTGATCCTTTGCATCTTTCTTAACTAAACACTTGAATCTCTCATGCCTGACATGAACTGGTTCACTCTACTCAATCTCTCTCTGTTGTACAGATAATTTTTTTTTCAACAATCGGAGCAAACCAATCAAATCCTCTCTCTCAAACTCTCTCCATTTCTTTTTTCCTTTTCATTTTTACATCTATTCAATTTTTTCCATTGAGGCCACCAACACTCAATTTCAAATTGCCAAACATGTTCCTTTACTTAAGCAGAACACTTCAATTCTATCTCACTTGACCCTTCTCCATTTATCCACTCTTATGCCTTTGAAGAACCTAAATACACATTCTAGTAGTACGAGTACGATCTATGCAAAGACGAACACATCCCATATGTGGGACCCGCCCAAGATAATGTTGTGGATGATCAATATGAAGTATTTAGTATTAGTTTCGAGAGTGAAGGCAAATCAATCCCAACAAAGCATCACTTTCTTGGATACAATCATCTGGAATCAAATGAGTCAAAGGCAATGTAGAAAAAGAAAGATGGGTGGTGTTCGTTTAAGGATTGTAAACGGGTCAGTTCCGGTCCAGGTCCATGGTGGATCCGGAACCGGAACCGTTAAGGAGAAGGTGGAACCGGATCCGGAACTGTTTCAGAACCAGTTTCTTAGCTCCGGAACTGGAATCAGAACCATATATGAGATGGGTTTGGATCTAGATACGGGTCTAGGTCTAGGTAGAGAATGATATTAAAAAAAACATGATTTTTAAGAGAGATGTTCTGAAATTGAGGTGATATGTCAAGTCTTGGGTCCACGGGTCCGAACCAAGGCGGAACTGGACCCAGACTCATTTACTTATTAGGGCCTAAATAAGGACTCAGACCCGATTTTTAACGAGTTGGAACCTCCGGGTAATCGGATAACCGATGACCCATTTACATCCCTATGTTCGTTCTTTTATTATTATTATTTTGTTCATATTTAAGGAAACTGAGTGTTGGAAAATTCATTGGGATATTGGAAAAACAGGGAATTCATGATTGTATTTATAGATGGACTGTCCGGATAGAAGATTTGAAAGAAATTCAAAAAATACAGTAGGCGCTCGAGCGCTTGGTTACACCAGCTTGAGTGCGCCCCACTGGCAAAAACTCACGTGCTCAAGCTGTTTTCTCTCGTGTTAAATGAAGTGCAAAATAATTGGATGTTTTATTCATCCACTCGAGTGGACCTAGACATGCACCTAAGCACCCGATGCGGGAATTCAGAGTTTTATTTGGAAACACTTCCTAACTTGTTTCCCAATCATTCCAAAATTCTTATGGCTTGCAACCCATGAACCAAGAGTTATTTAAAGAAATTTTCTCAAACCTAGAGATGACCTCTCTCCAATTTTAAACCCTAGGAACCTTTGAGAGACCTTCATCTTCTCCAAAGCATCCTTTATTGCAGTGCTGAAGCTTCAAGCCTTGAAGATTCTTTTCATCCACTCTCTTGCAATAAATTCACCTTGAAGAGGCGTTTAAGGTGGTTGGTTCAAGAACGATGAAGGTCTACGGTGAGTCATCAACAAGATCATCGCAGTCCTTAAGTTGAGTTGCAACTAGGGAAGGGTTCATGAGTACTTCTTGTAACTTTCGATTACATAGTGCTTGGTTGTCTGTGGTCTAGATGATCAAGACCAGTGGTTTTTCCCGAATAGGGTTTTCCACGTAAAAAATCACGTGTCTCCTTTTTTTGTGGTTGATTGTTTGATATTGGTTCATTTTAATTAATTAGGCTTAATTGAAATCTAAAAGAAAAACTGATCTGGGATCTTGCCTGTGTTAAGGCTTAAACGCAGCCTTCATGTGGTATCAAAGCGGGTTACACTAATTTGTTGTGTGATCAAGTTATCGGTATTGTCTTATGAAATTCAATAGAGAAGGAACATCGACTACTAAGCCCCCGTTGTTTGATGGAACTAATTATGCTTGTTAGAAGGTAAGGATGATTGCTTTCCTTAGGGTTATAAATGATGAGGCCCTGGATGTGGTTGAAGAAGGTTATACCAGACCTAAAGTTGTTGCAGATGGGCAGACAATTCTGAAATCTAAAGCCTAGTGGACTAAAGAGGAAAAACGAGCCTCTAACTGCAACATCAAGGCAATTAATGCCATATTCAATGGTGTCACTGCCTCTGAGTTCTGTAGGATCTCTACATGTAGTTCGGCTAAGGTGGCATGGGACATTTTGCAGATAGTTCATGAGGGGACAGATTTTGTCAAGTAGACAACAAAGCTCCAAAACTATAACCACTTCTTTTGAGACATTCAGAATGAAAGATTCTGAAACTTCTAATGAATTTCATGCAAAATCGAGTAACATTGTCAACTCAAGTTTTAATTTGGGAGGGCCAATTTCTGAAGCTAGAATTGTCAAGAAAATTTCACGGTTTCTACCCGAAAGGTTTCATCAAAAAGTAGTGGCTACTGAGGAGTATCAAAATCCGGACTCTCTCATGGTTGAAGAACTGGTTGGAGATTTGCAAACCTTTGAAGCCAACCATTGTTCAACCAAAAAGGGTAAGGACGTTGCTCTCATGTCCTCGAAACCTACTGAGGATGTTTCTGATATGGAAATTTGAAAACCTTTGAAGCCAACCATTATTCAACCAAAAAGGGTAAGGACGTTGCTCTCATGTCCGCCAAATCTGTTGAGGATGTTTTTGATATGGAATCGGATTGTGGAAATTTGCAAACCTTTGAAGCCAACCATTGTTTAACCAAAAGGGGTAAGGACATTGCTCTTATGTCCTCCAAACCTGCTGAGAATGTTTCTGTTATGGAATCGGATTGTGAATCGGACAATGCTGAATTTGAAGCATTCTTAGTTAAAAAGTTCAGGAAGTTATGGAAAAGAAAGAAAAATAATTTGAAAAAAGATTTTCAGAACAACAAGGCCCCCAATAAATCTAAATTTGTGCCTAAGTTCAATAAATCTGGTCAAAGGATCCTCCAAGCCCATCCAATGCTACGAATGTCAAGGATGCAGTTACATTGCTGCTAAGTGTGCCAATCAGAAAGAAAAATAAAATAAAGGTAAGGCTTTGAACGTCTCTTGGGAAGATGATTCAGAGGAGGAAAATAGTGAGCCCAACTCTCCTTTTAATGATTCTGAAAAATTGTTGCTTTCATGGCTTTGTCTAATGCTTCTTCTATGCAGTGTTCATCTGACAAGGACTCCAATTGAAAGCCGAAGATATAGATGTGTATGATTTTTCTGACAATGAATAGGACATGGAAGCTAAATATATGAGAGTGTTGTAAGATCCCATGCATACTTCAAAGATTAATGAAAAAAAAAGGCACTCAAATTGAAAGTTATGGAATCTCATAACTCTTCTTTGAAAGCACATTTGAAAGATTCACGTGCTAAGGTAAGTCAGTTGGAAGATCAACATTCAATTCTGTCTAACAATTTGATTGATGTAAGAAAAAAGAACGAGTTGCTAACCGACCAAGTTGAGAAAGCTGCAAAAGACTTGGATGCATTGCAAAAGGAATCGAGTTCTTGCAGAGCTAAGAAAAGATGATCTCTTTGGCAAATTAAAGATCGTCCATACAGTGCTAGAACCTGCAAAGGCCACAATAAAAGCGTATGAATACATGGTCTATGAAGCTTGACGAAATTCTTGGAAGCCAAATGATTGACTTGTAAAAATATTGGCATTGGCTACATACACAGAGCCGCAACATCTAAGGACAAAGGTAAATCTATTTTTGTTCAAGGACCCACTTTATACTTGATGGCTCCCACCAGTGTAAACACAACACATTTGAGCACAGTTAATAAAAGGAATGTGACAAAGCCCAAGTTCATTCCCATCTGCCACTTTTGTGGGATTAATGGGCACATCCGACTGCACCGTAATAAATTGAGAAATCATTTGAGAAATCAGCGGAGGAAAAATATTATTCTCCTCAATAGGTTAAGACAAAGTCTGTTTGGGTTTGTAAGTCTGACCTACTGTAATGTGGTCCACACTGCAATCACAAAATCAATTGAGCCTTTTAAGTTTAATTCCCTCCGTAAGTCACTAGGCATTGGCCTACCATCCTAAAATTTACCACAATTCGTGTTCTTATTTACACATGCATGTGTTTTCGGTGTGATTTTATGATTATCTGGCATGTGATATGCTTTATTTGCATATTGTTGAAACTAAATTTCTTGGTACACGATTTAAGATTTTTGAACATGTCTTCAAGTACACGATTACTCACTTGGACACTCACTTAGGGTTAATGTGAACTAGGATTGATAGGATTCACTGTCGTAGTGGGGTTTCACTCTTTTATAGCATCGATCTTGATTTCCCCCATTCGATTATGCTCTCTTCTTAATGTGTATGTTCGACCCAAGATTCTTAATGACCGTGCGTAGAGATTTCTGTAGGGAGAATATGTTGAAAAGAATAATGACTAGGTCTGCTCCCTAGGTCTTAACTTTACTTAAATCGTATAAACCTAAAAATTCCTGCATCGAAAAAGTGAGCGAGTGAAAAAGTTAATAACTGGCTATGCTCCCTTGATGTGAACTTTTCCTATATCATTCGAACTTGAACATTTTTATATGTGAAAAAGTTCGTGATAAAATTTTGTATTGGGTCGATGATGGATTAAAAAAATGAAAAATAAAATGTGGCATTAAGGGGTAGCTTCATGTATCATTGTTGATCGGGTTGAATATTTTTGAAAAGTGTGAATCTCACGTTGTCCCTAATGAAAAGTAATTTCTGGCTGATAATTGGCCTCTTTGTGTTTTCCATTTGAGATCATCTCTCACACACAATTTATACACATGTCAAATGTCTAAAAATTGTATTGCCTCATTACTGGTTTCTTAAAATTTTGCAAATTATCGTGTTTGGTCATTGAGGATTTTCAGATTTTTGGCCTAATTGAGTTTTTGCATCTGTGCATTTTATTCGTGATTGCGGATAAAACTCTCTGATAAAGGGGGAGTATAAAGTTGGTCAATTCCGAACAAAAAGGGGGAGTAGTATGAGTATTTGATTGATTTCATTTCATTTCAATTTCATGCTTTTATACTTGATTGTTTTCAAAGACTTTGTGAACATGTTTTGCAGGGTTATTGGATTTTGAATTGAAGCAATAGGATTGAGAGGACTGGTTTATATTGTAATGAGTTTTTGTGTCGGGTTTGTCTGGGTAGAATTTTTAATGTAATTGGGAGTTTTATCTATGAATTGACAAAGGGGGAGAATATATATAAGGAAATTGAGTGTTGGAAAATTCATTGGGATATGGACAAAACATGGAATTCATGATTGTATTTATAGATGGATTGTCCGGATCGAAGATTTGAAGAAAATCTAGAAAATACACTAGGTGTTCGAGTGCTTGGTTACACCAGCTCAAGCGCGCCCCACCGGCAGAAACCCATGCGCTCAAGCTGTTTTCTCTCGTGCTCAAGCCTGACAAATGAAGTGCAAAATAACTTGATGTTTTATTCATCTTCTTGAGCGAACCTAGACATGCACTCGAGCCCCCGATGTAGGAACTTAGAGTTTTATTTGGAAACACTGCCTAACTTGTTTCCCAATCATTGCAAAACTCTTATGGCTTGCAACCCACGAACCAAGAGTTATTTAAAGACATTCTCTCTCGAACCTAGAAATGACCTCTCCCCAATTCTAAACCCTAGAATCCTTTGAGAGATCATTCATCTTCTCTAAAGCATCAGTTGTTGCAATGCTGAAGCCTCAAGCCTTGGAGATTCTTTTCATCTACTCTCTTGTAGTAAATTCACCTTGAAGAGGCGTTCAAGGTGGTTGGTTCAAGCACAGTGAAGGTGTACGGCGAGTTGTCGGTAAGACCATCGTAGTCCTTAGGTTGAGTTGTAACTGGGGAAGGGTCTGTAAGTACTTCTTGTAACTTTCGATTACATAGTGCTTGTCTGTGGTCTAGATGATAAGACCAGTGGTTTTTCCCGAGTAGTATTTTCCACATAAAAAAGTGTGTCTCTCATTCTCATGGTTGATTGTTTAATATTGGTTCATGTTAATTAATTAGGCTTAGTTGAAATTTAAAAGAGAAATTGATCTGGGACCTTAGTAATTAGGGCTTAAACACAACCTTCAACATATCTTCGGTAGAGAGGTTCCTTTTTTAGAGAGAAGGAAGATGGAGCAAATGGGTCATTTCTACATTTTGGTAAATGCAAGTATATCGGTTTTTCTTCTCATCACTAATGAATGTAGGGTACTTTTCAAGACCTCATTATTATTTTTCTAATGACAATCGCTTCCAATTCCTTTTCTTCATCCCTTTTAACTTTTCTCTTCTCCTTTGCCTTAAAAAAATTTCAAACGTTTCTGAGGCATTAAAGACTTGTCTTTTTCGTAATGAAAGAATTTTACTTCGATGGATTTATGGTTACACTAGAGAGGAATCATCCATTCCTATTTCTCCTATACAAAATGAAAACCCTCTCTATCAAGAGAAATTAATTGCACTAAACAATGGAGCAGTAGCTGCATAAAAGATCAAAATAATTTTCTTCTTTAACGTGGAGCCCTTTCGTTACACAAATGCATTTTTAATATAAAGGGAAAAAATAGTTATGGGGCTTTATTTTAAGAAGCAATTTGAAAACTCATCCAATGCGTTTATGGTATGCCAATCTCATTAATGTATTGTCATTATCTTGGTTCCCTATTTGATTGGACAAGACCAACAATAAGATGATAATTGTCATTATGAAGTTACCATCACCATAAATGTCCTTTGAGTTCTATAGCTTTCCATAGCACCAACTCATATTGCAATGGTTTACCAAATAAACTCATATTGCAATGTATAATCTTTCTACAAATATTATAAAAATTCAACATCATGAATAAATTTTCTTTATCATGGTAAGAAGGAATAAATGGGTTGTATTATGGTTAACCAAAGGCTTATTTTGTTGGTCAATCCAATCTTACATGATGAAGTCTCTAGTCGCAAAATCGACATGATAAAATAAATCACGACTTCCTAGATATGCTACTATTCATTTATTGTATGAGAAGTAAAAAACATCTCAGCCTTTGTGGGACCAACAAGATGCATGTCTATTATAGAGGGATATTGAAATGGAAATGCCTCATTGTAGATATGAATTTACGCAAGAAATCAACCCACCAAATCATCATAATTATTAATTTAGGAGCCTAAAAGTTTAATGGTTTCTTAATATATGTATCATTTAGTTCGTATCAAATTACGGCGTATGATTTATCAAATTTAGTTCTTAACATATGTATAATCAACACGATGCACGTCAATTCATGGGGTTTAGTGATTTTAGTAGGATTATATTGATGAAGATATTCAGGTCACAAATAATGCTAAAGCTATATATACTACCTCTCATGCAATCCATGAAAAAGTACCTCTCATCACAAGGAGACCGGATAAAACAAACTAGGCCTAAATTTGATAATGGTAATTATCTGAATTTATCAACAAATCATTGTTTTTATTTTCATAAAATTATCATGACATGAAAAGAAAAAAATAGAAAAAATTTTCCTATCCCTTTGCACACTTTGGAATTTTCTCTTGTGCAACGCTGATTGTGAGACATACCTTTCTTCATTAATAGTAAGATCACTAAACGATCTTAACTTCATTATAATGAGGTAAAATCTAATTGCACTAAACAATGGAGTAGTCTCACAAAACAAGTTTCTTCTTTTAACATGGAACCCTCTCATTGCACAAATGTGTTTTTAATACAAAAGGAAAAAAAAATAGTTATGGGGCTTTATTTTCAAAAGCAATTTGAAAACTCATCCTGAACGTTTATGGTATGCCAAGAAAATCAAATATTTTCATTAATATATTGTCATTATTTTGGTTCCCTATTTGAGTGGACAAGACCAACGATAATTATCAGGTTATTATCGCCATAAACGTCCTTTTCGTTCTATAGCTTTCCACAGCACTTACTCATATTGCAATGCATAATCTTTCTACTAATAGGATAAAAACTCAACATCATAAATAAAGAAATTTATAATGTTCAGAAAGAATGAATGTATTGCATATGGTAACCAAACACTTACTTTGTTGGTCTTACGATTTCCTAGTAATGCTACTTTTCACATATTGTATGTGAAGTTAAAAAAAATCTTAGCCTTTGTGGGACTGACAAGATGCACCTCTATCATAGAGGGATATTTAAATGGAAAGGTCTTGTTATTGATAAGATTTTATGCAATTAAACAACCTAATCAAATCATCATATCAATTAACTTATGAGCCTAAAAGTTTAACAATTTTTTAAGATATATATAATTCATTTAGTATTAAATTATGGTGAATGTCAAGTCAGGGGTTCATTGATTTTATGAGGATTACATTGATGTAGACATTCAGGTCACATATATTGCTAAAGCAATCGATGAAAGACACCTTTCATTGGAAGGAGACCGGATAAAATAAAGTAATCCTAACTTTGATAAAGGTAATTACTAATTATCTGAATATATCATCAAAACATTAATTTTATTTTCTTGAAATTCATGTGACATGAAAATTAAAAAATAAAAAATCTTTCCTATCCTTTTGTACACTTTGAAAATTTCTTTTGTGCATGGCTCTGACAATAAGACATAGCTTTCTGCATTAATAGTAAGACCACTAAACTAGCTTTTACTCCTAGAAAGAAAAAAAAAAGAAAAAAGAAAAAAAACTAGCTTTGACTCCATTATAAATAAGTGAAATTTCAGTCAAGTTGTCAAAATAAAATAAAATAAAATCATCTGACTTGTAAATGCTGCTACTTCCTGATTCCTTCCTCCATTGTCTTTTGACTTTTCTTGTTCTTTCCGGTCATAATAAGTGACGATCAGAACCCCTGCTCCTTCCATGCAACCTCTCCTCCGGAGCGGTTGGAGTTTTATTCAACGGAAGATGGCCCACTGATGGGGCCCACTCTCACTTTTTTATCTCATCGCATTGGACTTCTTCACAGTCTTCCTTCTTCCTGGAAACCTCCTTTTTATATTTATATATATATATATATATATATATATATATATATTCAAAAACCTTTCAAAACCATCTTCTAGCCCTAGAAATCTCTCTCTCTCTCTCTCTCTGGGCTTCAACCATGGACTATTTTGGAATTGCAAAGAGGTGAGGTTTCTATGACATTGATTTGAATTGGGGTCACTTTGTTTTTTGCTCTGGCCTTTCTATCATCATCACTGGGTTTGATTTCCCAATTTGGGGAAGTGAAACTGCAATCTCTCTCTGTGTATGTGTATATATATTTATGTATGTATACATCATATCTTTTATTTGATGGATTGAATTTGGAGTTTTAAGAAGTGTGTTTGATGAAATTTGTGTTAGTTTGAGATTGGGGTTCGTTAGGAATGTCTGAGAGAAGGGTGGGAGCTTTTTTATTTTTTTATTTTTATTGAAAGTGTTGACAATTTGTTGTTAGAGAAGAGGTGGGTGCTTAGAACTCTATACCTTGTAAGAGAAAATAGTGGAAAAGGAGCTTTTTGCGTGTATATGGGTTGATGAGAAATTGAGAGTATGTTGCTGTGTTGAATGTTGTTGATACTGGGGAAGGTATCCTGGTCTTGCATGAACAGTGGAAACATGATGTTTTTGTTTTTGGCGCCTCATTGTTTATCTCTGAGAAATAGTGTTTTTTGGATTTTTTTATATGGCCCCAACTGGGAGTGGTTTGATTGTCAGGACAAAATGGGTCGTTATCTGCTGTGCACTGCGGGAGGAGTGTAAATTGGAAATCAAATGAGGTAGTTTTTTTTTTTTTTTTTTTTTTTTATGACGTGGGTGTTCCCAAGGTCTTTGACCCTGTGGGACTAATCCACTGGGTGGCGCTTGCTAAACCCACACAAATGCACACTACGCAAATCTGGGGTGGTTTCAAACACAAGATGTGGGGAGCAAACCCATGCCTTATGCCACTCCACCTACTTTCGAGGTGGGTAAATAAGGTAGGTTTAAACTAGTCTATCTGTCTGGCATGGTTGTGGCAATTTTCAAGTTGTTTGGACATTGGAAGAGGGAATTCATTTACTTCATTTCATGCTTTTAAAAAAGAAAATGTTTAGATATTTTTCAGAATAGAAGGGTTAGTGTATGCTGCGCATCTGACATCTTTGCAATCAATGCCATCTCAATTCTCAAGTCAGGCCTTACATTCCATCTATCATTGGTGTCTTGCAGAAAAGCACACCAAAAGTTGGCTTGCACATACATATATATATATATATATAGAGAGAGAGAGAGAGAGAGAGAGAGAGAGAGAGAGAGAGAAATGCTCCTGTATAAGCTTCCCTTACGGTCTTACGGTACAAGCTACCTAGTGGGGTATATAACTGGTTCATCCGAGCGGACCATTCAAACCCACTCCTCCTATTTGCATAGGTGCCACCGGGTTTTGATAGATCTGTTTAGAGTGAACCGTTTGATGAATGGTCGATTTTATTATTTTATCTAAAGCCATTAAACTTGTGGACCAAAGATGAATCGGTTAGAGGTGTTAGATTGACTTCAAATTTGATATCTAGGTAAATATGAGAAATGCTCCCATACAAGCTTCTCTTATGGTCTTACGGTACAAGCTACCTAGTGGGGCATACTACTGGTTCATCCGAGCGGACCATTGAAACCCACTCCTCCTATTTACACAGGTGCCACCGGGTTTTGATAGATCCGTTTAGAGTGAACCGTTTGATGAATGGTTGATTTTATTATTTGATCAAAGTCATTAAACTTGTGGACCATAGATGAATCGGTTATATATATATATCCTGTTTCTGTACGGCCCCTAATGTACAGTGGTTACAGTCATGTGTTCATTTTAGGTATTTAGTTCCCTTGGTTATTTGGGTTACATTCAAAAGTGTTCACAGTTTTTGCACTGTGCCAAATGTGCAGCCATCTAATCCTCTAGAGAACAGATATCACTTCTGATATGAGGCTGGATCCAATAATTCCAGATGATCCTTAAGTATGATTTGAGGCATGCAGTAATATCACTTGGTTCTGCCTATAGTAGGACTCCACTTGCTTGGTATAATTGTCAACGCAGTCATTATGCTACGTATGGACTTTGCAGGTTGTCAGACATGGCCATACATTTTTTTTACTGTCATATTTTGTTGATTTTCACCAACTAAAAGCGGTGTTTTGGCTTAGAATTATTATTGTTATTATTAGGTGATTTGTCTAAGTTTTCCAACATGATGTTGTTACTTATCTTTCAAGAGGCGATAGGTTGTCAAAATTGACTCTAAAACTCATGTTTTTTGTGAATACATGTACAATATACAATGATATATCCTGATGAATCTGTGTGGTGCACTGATCACTATTTCGTGCATGTGACATCGTGGGGCCTGCAAGTCCCACCAGATGTGGTCGGGTCTAGATTCGGCACCTTCCAAAAACTCAGGTCCATTAGACATTTCTAATTGTCCAATTTCATCAATGGCAGTTATTATGAGCCCTTACCTTGTTTTTATTTCAATTTCTAATTCACCACCTCTGGTCGGATGCTAAAGATGACCCATGAGGTTTGATAGATTGTTACCCACCATGACCTCCTAGTGGGTATCAATCTTCTAAAATTCATGTTTTTAATAAATAATTATAAAATATACAAAGTGATATCCTGATTAATCTGTATGATGATCTGATTGCTATTTCCTGCAAGTGACATCATGGGCCTGCTAGTCTTACCAGCTGCAATAGGGTCTGGATTAGGCACCTTCCAAAAATTGCCACATTAGACTTTTTTAACTGTCCAATTTGTTCAATGGCTGTTATTCTGAGCCGTTGACTGGTTCTTATTTTGATTTCCATTTCACCAGCTTAAGTCAGATGGTAAAAATGCTCAATGAGGTTCGGTAGATTGATTCCCACTATGCCCTCCTGTATCTGAAGTGGCCAGTTGATGTCATCTACATCCCATGATTCCTATGGTGCATTAGTGTTGATTTAGCATGCATGGAGATTCTTCATGAATCATGCTAGCAAGATTGAATGTACATATTTGGAAATGGTCATGTTTATATGGAACAATTTTTCTGTCGAGTGCTTTTTTTAAATGATGACTCTTAAAGAGTTAATCATGCTTATTTCTCAGTCAAATTATCAATCTCGTGTTGGGTGATGAGGAAGGCTCACTGTCCCTATCTTTTTCTCCAATACATAGTGTAGGCATTATGTCAGATTATAACTTTGCTGCAATTTTCATTGGAGAAGTTGTTGATTTGAGGTTAATTTTTTTGTGGGCCTTGTTATATGACTTTCTGGGGTCACCAACTATAGCAAGAGTGTGGAATATCTTTTTCATTCTTAATGGTCCAAAGTTGCCTAACCATATTGGAGACTGTGCTGCAAACAAATCGAAGTTATGAATAACAGAGAGGAGAAATTTGTCAGGTCGGTTTAAACTGAATTTGCATATCTATGATTTTAAATGCTACAAGTTACAATGTCTTAGGTTCTATATTACTTCCACTTGACAGTTCTTGTGCATATCAGTTTCTATTTGTAAACTTAACAAATTATCATGCATTTCTGTTTTGATTCCATTTTTATTTTTTATTTTTACCAATAGACTAACATTTTATTCAGTTCATATAAAACAGTTGAAGAGTTGAAATCATTAACCTGATAAAAATAAAATTCAAAGAATATGAATGGGGCCATCGGGAGTTGCAATTGGTCCAAGTCAAGACGATGTGACTATTCCCTCAGCCATGCTAATGATTTAAAGTAAATGGTTGATTGGACTCCATTGATGTCTCCCCCTTATCTTTCTCCAAAATAGCACCAGATCATTGACTTAGGAATATGACTTTTTTTTTATGGGATTATGGAAATCAACTTTACAGTATAAGAGATAAATGCTACAAGAATGCACATTGCACAAATGACTGACACCCCAATCATAAAGGGAATTATTAAGTCCCAAGAACCACATCAAACTGACTAAGCTGCGCTACAAACCACCTCTAGCTAGGAAAAGGCTCAACAAGAAACAAAGTAAAAGCAGCAGTTGCACAACATTCTTCACTAGGATGCATGTACCCTTATTTGTGCTTCAAATTGTGTGCGTGTATAAAGCTTGAATTGTCCAAGCCACGTCTTGAATTTTCTAACCATCCAATCAATGTTTTTATAAGCATTTGGGGCTTATGCTTCGAGATTCGCCTTGGGGTAGGGCCCAGAAATGCCTCACGCATCATTTCTTGTGCCTCAAGTTTGAGGCATGGCTTGCATTTAGTGTGTCCCCCATGCCTGTGCTTAAAATTTGAGGCATGGCTTGCATTTAGGGTGTACATCTCGCCGTACGAGACATATGAGATGTACACCTCGGATGAAGTGGGCGCTTCATTTACACTCCATATCGAGCGGCATATGCCCTGCCCTATTAACACATCTTGCTTTAAGAGAAAGGGAGGGGCAGTTTATAATTTAAAAAACTTAATTTCTTAAATTAATTTAAGAGTGTTATGACTAGTTTTAAGTTAATTGAATCCCAGTTAACTCTTTAAAAGGCTAAAAAGCAGTCAAACTTCTATTTTCGTTAATTTATAGTGATATTTTTAATGTAATTATTGATTAGTTTTAAAGGCGTTTTCATGAGACTTACTGCTTATGCACCATGCATTGAGGCTTACGCCCTACTCTTTGGGCAGTTGGAACATCTTGCCTCATGCTTTGGTTTGAAATGTTCTACCGAACAACCTTAAAGGTGTGACAAATCCCTTTAGCCCATCAGGTGGCGCACATGGAGTCCCCTTTATTATAGAGATTGAATTTGGATTAACAGCTTTTATGAGAGCTGATCTTCACGAATCATGACAGCAACTTAGGGCCCGTTTGGCATTTTTTTTGGTGAGAACATTCTTTTACATGATATCATTCCTTTAGAATGAAAAATTTGAAAACCAAACCAAACCAAGCCTTTTCCCACTAGGTGGGGTCGGCTATATGGATTTGACGACACCAATCAAATCTGTTTAGGGCCATGTCTTCCGTTAGATCCATGTAGGCAAGGTCATGTTTAATAGTTTCTTTCCAACTTCTCTTGGGTCTCCCTCTCCCTCTCCTACTCCGGGCAATCTCTATGCTTTCACACCTTTTAACAGGTGCCTCCGTTGGGCACCTTCTAACATGGCCGAACCATCTCAGTTGATTCTCTCATTTTATCTTTAATCGGTGCTATTCCTACTTTGCCCCTAATCTCCTCATTCCTAATCCTATCTCTCCTTGTGATCCCGCACATCCATCTTAGCATCCTCATCTCCGCAACTTCCATCTTCTTAACATGATTATGCTTTACTGCCCAACACTCTGATCCATATAATAACGCTGGCTCTATTATACATATCCTTTATCGCTTCAATATATGCGACACACACTCTTTTCTTTTCCAGTTTCTCCATAGAATCTCCCTAGGAACTCGGTCATAGGCCTTCTCCAAGTCAATGAACACTATATGTAAATCTCTGTGACCTTCTCTATACTGTTCCATTAACCTTCTCAGGAGAAAGATAGCCTCCATGGGTGATATCCCAGGCATGAAACCAAATTGATTCTCTGAAATGTTAGAATGAAAAATTAGAAACGATTAAAAATCTTTTTTACACAAGAAATAAAGTTGCTCCGACCATCCCTCCCCTAACTGATGGAAGGGGTTGATATCACTTCCTTCAGATTCTTCTCCTTCACTAGGTGATGGAGTCCCTTTCCTCGCTAGATTGGAGAGTTGTGTTGTAATGGTTTGCAGTTGTTGCTCCATTACTCCAAACCTTGCATCTACCATACCTTTGAACTCCTCAGCCTTTTCCTCTCCCTTTGCGAATCATTGCTTCTGGGAAGGCTTTAAGAATTTCTATTATTTCCTACGGTTTATAGAGGGCAGAAGCAATGACTCTGATCTGATACCTACCGGATTTAGGCTCCAGGAATCTAGAAGGGCCTGAAATTCCAAATACAAGTTCTGACCTGCTGTACTTCAGAATATAGCAACTAGTACTTCTCTGGAATTGCAAGGAAACAGCAAGGATAATAGAAAACAAGCACCAAACTTCTCACTCCTTTGTATGACTGATTTATAGATGCACCTCAGCAATATCCACAGCATAAAGAAGCCAAAAGAGGCTGAATTTCGTGAACTGAAAAGTTGCCCAGCATACATTTCCCGGTTGGCAAATTCCTGCATGGGTGCGTGGGTGCGTGTGCGTGCATTCCTCCATTGAAGTCTCCTCTCTAGGGTCAACTAGTTAGCTAATGAGGAGTTGAACATCCTCCTCATCTCGGGCGTCCATAAGCCATTCCAGATACTTGAGGGTTTTCCAGATTATTGACCTTGATGAGCGTCACTTGTATGTATGATCTGCAAGGGAATACATCCCTCTTTTTTAAAGTGTTAAAACTTAAAAGTAGTCATTTCTCAGAAGGAAGGGGGAAGGGAGAGTACTCTTATGTTTCTGTCTTGCAATGTTGAAATATTGGTTGTTGCTTTCATAATGCCTTTTCATTTCCAATCTTACAGAGTATGACCTCGTGGAAGCTTTCTAGAGCTTCAATTTGACATTTTACCCGCATTAATCTGAGGCAACTTATTATGTTGACTATTATCTACAGGTTTCAGGATTGGAATTCAGAGAGATCTTTAAGTTCAGAACGGACATTTTCTTCTGAAGTTGGTCTACTTTCGGGAGGCATTAGAAGAACAATAAGCTCAGTATCAGGGGTTATCCGTAAAGGCTTTGATCGAGGCACTGAGGGGATTAAAAGCATTAGAAAATCATTTCATTTTCGATCTCCAAGAGACTCATCCAGTAATGATTTTAACACTAGGAGGATTCTTGATCCTCAGGGGGAATTTCTTCAAAGGTGGAATAAAATATTTGTTCTAGCATGTATGATTGCAGTATCTATCGATCCCCTGTTCTTTTATATCCCAGTTGTTGACAAGGAAAAGAACTGCCTTGATGTGGATCGCAGATTGGAAATTGCAGCTAGTGTTTTGCGTTCGTTCACTGACATATTTTACGTACTTCATATTTTCTTTCAATTTCGTACTGGATTTATTGCTCCTTCTTCTCGAGTATTTGGGAGGGGTGTTTTGGTTGAAGATCCTTCAGCGATTGCCATGAGATATTTGTCATCATACTTCCTAATCGATATACTTGCAGTACTTCCTCTCCCACAGGTACATAAGTTTTCCATTTTCCTTTTTTAGTTAGTATTTTAAATCTTCAAGCTTTATTAAGATTGGGAAAAAAAGTGTAGAAGATAACAGGTTTTTAAGATAGGCCCAGGCCCATTCAGGCCCATGTATAATCCCTCACGTGGGATATTGTTTAGATTGTATCAGTTACCTATTTTCTCTCCCTGTATAGCTGTTTTCTTTCCTCTTCTTTCTTTGTATAGATTAGGACATATTCTTTGATTATTCTAATTTGTATACTTATCATGTTTAGAGCCTTGATTAAGGCACAATCTAATTATAAATACAAACAGTCAATCCTCCATTGAGGCTCCATTGAGGCACGACCTTCTCCAACAGTTTCTGTTCTTCTTCCTCTCCTTCCTTCACATTCTATTACATGGTATTAGAGCTCTGTGGGATCTCTCCATCTCTCAATTGCAATCCTTTCTCAAGGATCTAGAAAGAGCATCTTTCTCTGTGTCGTCATTCATCACTGTGTCGACAGTCTGCAGCGTGGAGATCAAGGTGGGCCATCATCAGATCATCTAGATAGCACAGACAACCACCATCATAAGGGTCATCCATATTTTCCAGGAATTCTGGTTATTTTTTTCAGAATTTTTTTCACATCTGAGGTAGGCCATCTACTGATTTCCTAGTTTTTCAAGATAGTTTTCATCAGATCTGTCCCGTTTCACGGATTTTCATCAGATTAGTATGCATCCTGATCTGAAAGTTACTCAGAAGTATCACACAGAGGTCTGTGTTCCCTGATCAGAGTTTTGATTACTCTGTGGGCCCCATGTGTCCACTCCAGCACCCACAAAGGGGGTCGCCTGCCCTGTTTTTCTGCACAAATTGGGTCTGTTTTTGGTTGGACATCTCCCTACTGCTCCAGCACCAAATCTGACCCAGATTTTAGATTCTGTTTGCTGTTTTTTTTTTTTTTCTGTTGGATTACTGTTTCGGCGTGGTTAGTGACAAATAGCACTACTGATTTGCTGAAAATCCTTCTCTGTGACACATTCTACTGCTTTTGAGAACATGGACAAGTATGATGTTATTCCCGTTAAGTTTAATGGGCAAAATTATATGGCCTGGTCCTTCCATCTAAAGAACTTCGTAGAAGGACAGGGACTATTTGGTTATCTGGATGGAACAGTTACTAAACCTCCTACTCCAAGTACCACGGACTCCAAAACCATAGCCACCTGGTCCAAAGAAAATGCCGAAGTGATTACTTGGATACTCAACTCTATTGATTCCTCCCTTGCCGTGGCTCTTCAAGCCTATGCTACTGTAGTAGAGATGTGGGCTCACCTCAAGAAAATCTACCATCAAACCAACAAAGCCTGGAAATTTCACTTGGATAGTGAAATTGCTAAATTTACTCAAGGGGATAGATCTGTGCATGAATACTTTAATGGCATCCTCACCTTATGGACAGAACGAGATTCCATGTTGATTCAGACAGCCGCTCCTGGCTTTCTCTCCGAGGCTCTTAAACTCCAAGAGAAAATTCAAATTGGCCAATTTCTTATGAATCTACAACTAGACTTTGAATCGGTTCAGTTTGCCTTCATGAACCGAGAACTTTTGGCTAATCTTGATACCCGCTTTCAAGAAATCCTTCACGAAGAACTTTGTATCACCTCCCAGCGGGCTATTCTTGAAGAATCGAAGGCCTTCCTTGCTCCCCTTCCGGCTGACTCTGCTCTTCTAGCGACCTTCAATCTGAAGCTCACTCAAAGCTATGAATGCAAAGGCTTTGGTCATATTGTCAAGAATTGCCGCAAGAAGTTGGTTTGCCGCTACTGCAACCGGTCATCTTATTGATGACTGTCGCAGCTTCAAGCGAAGGAATGAGACGCAGCCTAAGAAGCCTCCCTCCAATCTGCCAAGACAGAATATTCCTTCCGCATTTCAGGCTCAAGCACCATCATCTGATGTAAGAAGCACTTCATCTGGGGCTATATCCATGACTCTTGTTTAGATTCAAGAACTGATCCATAGCACGTTACCTCTGCATGTGTCTATGGGCTTTTCAGGCGGTTGGTATCAAACTCATTCTCATATAGCATCTCCTGCTTTTCATTCCTCTGCCTCTCTTTCTTCTCCTATTACCTCTTCTACATGGTTTTTAGATTCAGGAGCCTCCAATCACATGTCATCTGTAGAAAATAGCTTTACAGAGTCCCACCCTTACCTTGGAAAAGAGAAAATAACCACCGTTAATGGTGATCAACTACTCATTTTGGGAGTTGGTACGATTACTTTATCTAGTATTTCTAGCCAATCCATCAACCTTCCCAATGTTTACTTTGTTCCCAAATTATCAGCCAATCTTCTTTTTGTAGGACAACTTATTGATGGCTATCTTGTTCGCTTTTCATCCTCTGGTTGTGTTATACAGGGGTGACAAACTAGGAAGGTGATCGCGACGGGGAGTAAACATGGGCGCCTGTTCTTGCTGGACATTGGACATTGTTCTTTTTTGCTGCTTTTTCTAATTTCAATAAATTGTGGATTGTTTGGCATAAACGTCTAGATCATGTGAACAATGCACATTTGCTTTCCTTGTTTAAATTTGGTTGTTTGGATTCTACTATTGATAATAAAATGATGTCTTCTTTATCTCAATCAAAGTGTGAAACTTGTTGCTTAAGTAAAAGTCACATTTTACCTTTTTCTGTTCATAATTCTCGTGCTTTGGCATCATTTGACATTATTCATTCATATGTTTGGGGAATTGCTCCTACCTTGAGTGGGACAGGCTTTAAATACTATGTGACCTTTATTGATGACCACTCTCGTCATACTTGGATTTATACTTTATGCGCATGAAATCTGAAGTCTTCTATATTTTTTAAAAATTTTATGACATGGTCCAGACCCAATTTTAGAAAGCAATCAAAATTCTTAGAACAGATTCCGGTGGAGAATACATGTCTTATGAATTCTCTGCCTTCATTTCTGATAAATAAATTCTTCACCAAAAATCTTGTCCGCATACTCTTCAGCAAAATGGGATTGCGGAAAGAAAGAATAGACATATTCTTGAAACCGTTCATACTCTGTTAATTGCATCTTTAGTTCCTTCCAAATTTTGGTGTGATGCTGCACAGACTGCTGTGTATCTTATCAATCGTCTTCCTAGCACTGTTCTAGGAAAGACTATTCCTTACGGAGTTCTCTTTGGTAAAACCCCCTCATACTCTCACGTGTTTTTGGTTGCTTGTGTTTTGTTCATCTTCTTCCTACCGAGCGCACTAAGTTTTCACCGTAGGTTGCTAAATGCGTCTTTTTGGGTTACAGTAATGAACACAAAGGGTTTTTGTGTTATGATCAATTCGAAAAACGCATGCGCATTTCTCGTAATGTGATTTTCTTGGAACAGATTCCCTTCTTTTCTTTACGTTTGGATAATCATCGTATTGCTGTATCCTATCTGCCTCAATTCTCGGAGTCTGCCTCTCCATCACCTCTTTCCAAAGTCTATGTCCGGCGGAACACGGTCCCTCCTCTGGCGACTCCCACTCCTGATCCTCTCCCAGCTCCGCCTACTGCATCTTCAGGTAATAATACTTCTGATGACACCATTTCTCTGCGACGCTATAGTCGTCCTTCTGTTGCCCCCTAACCGCTATGGATTTCCTGCTTTTCTTACTTCCTTGGATAGTACTCCTATACCCACCTGATATTCACAGGCCTCAAAGATTGCTTACTGGTAGGATGCTATGACTGAGGAATTGGTTGCTCTTGAAGCAAACCAAACATGGGACTTGGTACCGGCCCCGGATGGAGCCTCTGTGATTGGCAGCAAATAGATACACTCCGTCAGAGTACACTATGATGGGAGTCTTGATCGCTACAAAGCCAGATTGGTTGCATAGGGTTATAGGCAGGAATATGGAATTGACTATGAGGAAACATTTGCACTGGTGACGAAAATGACCACCGTTCGTACTCTTCTTTGTGTCGCGGCAGCCCGTAACTGGCCTCTATGGAAAATGGACGTTAAGAATGCTTTTCTACATGGGGACTTGAGAGAGACCGTCTATTTAAAACCTTCTCCAGGTTATGCTTGTCCTCCAAAGCATGTGTGCAAATTGAGGAAAGCTCTTTATGGACTTAAACAAGCTCCTAGGGCTTGGTTCGATAAGTTCCGGGCAGCAATCCTTCAGGCCGGATTTCGTCAAAGTCACTCTGATAGTTCCCTCTTTCTGGGATTGACATCGAAGGGCTGCACATTTCTCTTAGTCTATGTTGATGATATGATTATCAGTGGCAATGATACTGCCGGCATTACGGATCTCAAACACCACCTTACTTGCCACTTCAGAATGAAGGATCTTGGTCCTCTCACCTACTTTCTGGGGCTTGAGTTTGTGCGTAACAAATCAGGTATTAGGGTCCTTCAGCGCAAATATGCGATAGATTTGATCATGTCGGCCAGGCTTGATGATGGTCACACTTTTGATATGCCTTTGGAATTGAACAACAAAATCAGTTCCGATGATGACACTCCCCTGGATGATCCATCTGTTTTTCGGCGGATAGTTGGTAGTTTGTTCTACTTAACTATGACTTGGCCAGATATTTCTCATGCAGTTCATATGGTTAACCAGTTTGTTAGCAATCCTCACAAACCGCACCTTGCTGCTGTGTTACGCATCCTCCGCTATGTTAAAGGAACTCTTCATCATGGTCTATTTTTCCTTTCTGATACTTCTCTACAATTATCAGCTTATGCGGATGCTAATTGGGCTGGCTGTCCAGACTCTCGGAGGTCTACCACTGGCTGGTGTATGTTTCTTGGAAAACCTCTGATTTCATGGGAGTGCAAGAAGCAGACCACTATATCAAAGTCTTCTGCTGAGGTAGAATATCGGGCGATGTCATCCACCAGTGTTGAAATTATCTGGCTCCGCCGCCTTCTGTGTGAATTAGGTGTTCTTGTTGGCCGATCCACACTTCTCCATGGGGACAATACCAGTGCTACCGGAATTGCCAACAACCCGGTCTTCCATGAAAGAACAAAGCACCCTCATGTCTCTTCGTTTAACCAATTGGCAGATATCTTCACCAAAGCCCTTCCCAAACCGCGTCATCATGATCTAACTAGCAAATTGATGTTTTCAACCTTACCACATCAATTTGAGGGGGAGTGGTGTAGAAGATAACAGGCCTTTAAGATAGGCCCAGGCCCATTTAGGCCTGTGTATAATCCCTCAAGTGGGATATTGTTTAGATTGTATCAATTACCTATTTTCTCTCCCTGTATAGCTGTTTTCTTTCCTCTTCTTTGTTTGTATAGATTAGGAAATATTCTTTGATTATTCTAATTTGTATACTTAGCATGTTTAGAGCCTTGATTAAGGCACAATCTAATTATAAATATAAACAGTCGATCAAGGCACAATCTAATTATAAATATAAACAGTCGATCCTCCATTGAGGCACGACTGTCTCCCACAGTTTCTCTTCTTCATCTCCTTCCTTCACATTCTATTACAAAAAGAATCTGCATTTATTCTTTCAGTAGAGCATGTTGCATTATCTTTCATTAAAATATTTGCTTAGGGTTGTCTATGTGTGTGTTTCAAATATTCGTGAACCTTAACAGCAATTTTGATTCTTATATTCATTTAATGCAAGCCTGAGAAGAACCTCATCCTGCATTTTTCTACCACTATATATCATGGAAACTTGATTTCAGAATGATTATCATCTCTGGTACCTATGTAATACAGTGGTTGAAACTAGTGGCGGAGCCAGGATTTTCTCTTACGAGGGGCAAAAATTTCTTTTAGCAAGGAATTTAGAAATAATTAAAAAAAGAAAATTTTTTTCTAACAAAAAATGATAGAAAAAGTTTTAACATAACTTAATTAGTTAACATAATATAAAAAATTTAAAATCATGTACTCAATCCAATCTACCTCATAAACTAGTTATTAAATTATCTTTGAAAATGACAAAATGATGAACTTGCATTGGTCCCCAAATCCAACACATTCAGTAATTGGCCCAAAAGAATAGAGAATATTTACAAATTGTATGAATTTAACAAATTTACTTGTGACCACATTATTATAATTACAAAGCAAAAATAAAATTAAATAATTTTCCTGAATTTTTTTATTGGGATAATTTCGTTGAATGTCATAATATGGGTTTGATAATATAATGTCATTAAGATGTAAATTATTTTTTAATTATCTATCCTATGTAAATGCATATACGGGTGACTTCCTATTTGGCTGCATTAAAATACATAAGAATTCAATACATATGAATTCTTTTAAAGGGTTAAAAACTTAAAATAAAAGACCAAAGCCTATGTATTCATTTCCCTTCTTTTGTTAATTCTATTTTCATAAAAGGAAAAGTTAATGCTAATTTTTTGGATATTAACCTTTGATCTTCATTTTTAATTGATTTAAAAAACAAATCCTATGCATCCTCATCAACATGGAGACCACAACCGGGCAAGAACCAGCAATTCTACCTGAAACTCGTACCAAAAGTGGATCTAATTGCACTTCAAACACACATGCTTGACTATTATAATATATTAAAGCTGACAGTTTTGGATTCGATTTTGACTGTATTCCCTTCGATATTGACTTTTTATTGAGTCCTGGGAAAAAAACTAAAAACAGTAAATTGTGGGACTTGAGCTCATGACATCTTGTCTTTTTAAATAACTAACCTAACCACTACACCACACAATATTCATATGCAACTTTTTATCTGAAAAAAGTCAAAGTTAGATGAAGATGGGACCCTAGCCATGTGGGTTATAACTGTGCTTAGTAAGGGTTATTGTGCTGGTAGTATTTTATAATGCAAGGTTGTTCTAATTAATATTTGAGGAACTCCCATTAATATGACAGAAAATCCATTTGAGTGGCTTGGGCTTTTATTAAGTGGGGTTAAGTGTGTGGGAGATCACTTATTGTATTTGGCTCTCCTGAGAAGTAAATAGGCAAAGAAAGAAAAAGAAAAATGATTGAAATCATATAATTCAAATGGAGATGTTTAGTGGATAGCTTTGATGAGTTGTCTTTGGATATATGTAAATGACGAAATTGTTGTCATGTGTTTTGTTCAATTCTTGACAAAGGGGAAAAATTGTTAATGGGAAAACAAGGAAAAAAAAAAAAAACACCCGAAATTGAGGAGGGGCAAAGTGGACCAAGATCAAAAGCACACATCAGAACTTCGTATTTTTTCTCATTTATTAAAAGAATCTAAAAAGTTGAGGAGGGGCAACAGCCACTGGTTGGAACTTTCGATTATGCTCATCTATCCAGGTTTTTTTTTTCTTTTTCTTTTTTTTTCATAAAGAAGTATTGTATATCTGGTTACCTACAATGTCTTGGACCATGACATAGACACCTATTTAGTGGGAGAAGCTGTTTTTGTACCAGCAAAATTTTTATACTAATAAAACTCTTACAATTTTTTTTTGACATAATATACATTTTTCTGCATTTACGTGTGCTTATGGAATAAAATTTGTATACTAGCACATATCATTATGCATCTGTGTAGAAGTGTTTGCTTCCCTATTGGAAACGATTGCCCATGTTTGGCACCAAGCCATCAACACATGTCCCTGACCAAGTTGTATAGTCTACCATTGTTTATATCTGAGAATTTACTTTGCAACGAGCATCTTTCATAATTGCCATTTTTTACTGCTTGTTTGGTTTCAGGAATCTTAGAAATTAGCTGGAGTTCTATTTTTTTGGGGTGGTGTTGTGAGTGGGATACTATTATTATTCTTATTTCAAAAGAGGGTGTTGGGCATGGTGTTGTACGTGCACATGTCCGACACTTTCAATTTTTTGTGTGAATTCTGTGCCCAATGCCTTAAGTCTATCAACAGGTGGCAGTAGGATATTATTGGGACTCTTAGTGTTGATTTGAGGTATTATTATAATTATCACAATTAAAACAGTTTTTTTAATTGTGACAATTAAACAGTTGTTGGAGCATTGTAGGTAATACATGAATCAAGTCAGGTTTCTTCTTTTATATTTTGAACATAAGCATCTATTAGATTTAAACATTTATTTCTGTGAAATGTAACTCCAGGTTCCATCCAAACCTAAGTTGGTGGTCCAATCAACCATGCATTATTACAATTAAAAAAGAGGTGAATCACTCGTGAAAAATTCATGTGTAGATCTACCCAGTCAATGACAAAGGTCGCTCTAAGATCCAAAAAAGAAAAAAAAAAAAAAAGGTTGGATTGACCTACTCCTAGCCTTCACACAAATTTCTCAAGCCTCATTATTTCAATTCAAAATTTCATAAAATTGCAGTAAATAAAATTGAATGTCGCTTTACTGGACCTGACCCAGTAATATATGAAACTTGTCACTTATGGATTGCCCACAAAATCAACCTTAATCAGATTGAAAGCTCAACCCATTCCATTTATGGACCTCTATTTGATTGATAATTGCATTTCCTTTCTTCCTTATCTGATCTCCTAAGCTTTATTTTTCATACAATTGTAGAATAAATTAAGCTAATTCAATCTTTATCTACCATCATAGGCTTATGCATTCTAGGTTAAACACTCATTTCATTGTGAGATCTCTCCACTGACTTCTTCTTCATTTTTTTCTGGTTTCTTTTTTCCTTTTTTCTTTGTTTTTGATGATGATCCTTTTCGTATTTGTTTATTCTCATATTTGAAATCTAGAAATAAGGAGGTGTTTGCTTCGGATGAAGGCAAGTCTTGGATTACTTACTTTTTAGTAGAAAGTTTTGAGGAAAATCAGTTGCATCCCTAAAAATAGGATGGAAGATTTAAAATTTGGTTCAACTCTTGAAAGATATGGTACATCTTTCAGCAGCAGTTCTTTTTCCTTCGTAAAGGGGTCGACCGATTCATTGCATAAAAGTGCGAGGAATCCTTTTCCTCCAAAATGATATATTCAAGGAATAAATGGCTTCGGAGAAATTCAAGATTTATTTATTTATTTTTAAAGTAAACTGTCGCATTCTTGTGGCCCTTAGGACCCGTTTGGCACTTTACTAGTTTAGTAAAAGTCAAGTAAAGCCTCCATTTTCCAGACAAGGGGTCACATCAAAAGTACCCTTTTTCAAAACTCCCTCCACTTTCCAAAAACATAAGTAAAAAAGCGACCTCCTTTCTCCACTAACAGACAAAAAAATTCCACTTTTCTATACAAAAAGTAAAAAAGATTCCATACCAAACAACTAAAAACAAAATACCATCATAACCCACTTATATTTTATTCTCTATTGATTTGATTCTTTACTTTATCTTTATTTTACGGTAAAATTATCAAACGGGCCCTTAAGGTGGGCATGCTCACATGATTTATTGACAACCAGTGTGATTAATACTAACAAAAATTCAGTATGAATAATTGTACATGTGATTTCAGGTGGTTATTTTGATTATAATACCCAAACTGAGAGGTTCAGCACCATTGAATGCTAAGAACCTGCTACGGTTTGTTGTTGTACTGCAATATGTGCCGAGGCTTCTCCGAATCATTCCTTTATACAGGGAGGTCACCAGATCTGCTGGCATACTCACTGAAACAGCATGGGCTGGAGCTGTTTTCAATCTCTTACTTTATATGCTTGCAAGTCATGTGAGTTATATTTTCTAAGTGATAGTCTTCCGTAAATAAAATTTACTTCCTAGGGTTTACTTTTTCGATGAAATGAATGCCTCTATAGCAGATTGATCCTAACTTTTTGCTGTATTCACGATAAATATCCCTTGAAGTGCATTCCAAAGTCACTGTAAACCCCTTACTAGAAGGTGAACTTGTTTCCTGGATGGAATTGTTTTGCCAATTCTGGAATACGCCATTTTCCACTATTCGAGTATCCTAGCTTTCAATTGCTCATTTAGTTGTGTCCTTGGCTTCCATGTTGGTTAGGCTTTATTCATTTGCTCTTTTGCGTAGCTTATTTGATTCCTCTTATGGCTGTAAATGCACTTAGTGGTTAATTTCATTTTAATATCTCTAAATGATGCTCTTTGATTCTTGGTGAGTTTTAGTGCACTGGAATTCATGGATTTAAGTACTTTAATTTTATAAATTTTCCTTATAGTTTTTGTATTTAAGACTAACTACTTCATCCACCTTCCCAGTGTCACGACCCCAATCCACTAATCCGTAATTTGGGGCCGCAACAGGTGAAGATCAAGGCTAATCATGCTGGCCTACGTGACCGGCCTACGTCCCCACCCATGATATAATAATCCAACAAAACATACATGGTCATATTTGCACTTTTCATAATTAAATAAGACTGGACAAGATATCAGAGTAAGTGCAAGGTACTAATATGGCAGTCCATTTACATTAAAGTTGTTAGTACAAAAGTATGTTTATGTACATTCTCAAAAGATACAAAAATAGAAAAGGCCTACTACATGTGGCCATACAAAATAGTACAAAAGAAACCCAAAATAGAAAAGATGTGATCGTGATCCATCGCAGGTCCGATGCTCTAAAGTACATCATCTGCGGTCCATTCTACTTGTTTCTGCGGTGACTCCTCAGCCGCCTCCTCCTCCGGGACATAGGCAAGGGGGTCGTCACCTATAGCACTGGGTTATAGAGGGTCAAGCACTATGGTCCGGCAAGATGCTCAATAAAAATGGCATATCATGTTAGCATAAATAACGAATATGAAGACATGTAATCATGTGAAGCAATAATGGTAAAACTAGGTAGATCATGCTGGAATAGAATAATAACATAATCAAATACAAGATAAGCAATAATACTAGCAAACTGAGCATAATACATGTGGCATGATGCAATGTCATGAAACGGAACCCAAACCCACGGTAGAACGGTGACCGCAACAGGTGTAACCCTGCAGACAGGCTGATATCCCATTGTCTGGTTGGCAAGCAAAATCCTATCACACGGGAGTGCTGCAACATACCCGTGGAAGGCAAGCAAGATCCCATCCACAGTAGCTTGCGGCGTAGCTGTGGAAGCCAACATGCATGATTCATGATACGAGCATTGTAAATCCAGATAAGTGTAATACATAGGTCTAGGGTCTATATCGTGTCATGTGTAAAGTGAGTAAGTGTCAGACTGAACATGTAAATGAGTCCCTAAACATGTAGTAGCATAGTATCCTCTGTGACAAGAATACCAATTCGTGTACACTGGCGGAGCATGATATCTCTACAAATCTGATATCCTTTGGATAAATACTGGATAAATACTTGTAAGTCAGTTGCTCCCAAATTACCCTTGTATATATTCTCTCTTTAAACTCTTTGAAAGGGGTATTCGTATAATTGTTCTTCATAAACATAAATATAGATATAGGGTACTCCCTCAAAGAGGGTACCACCATTTTATGCCAATTTTGAGTTTGTCATGGTATCAAAGTAATTAGGGCTTTCATTTAAGGTTTCGTACCTTTCCAAAGAAGTTATCTAGCTATTCCCTCGACCTCTTCTTGTAGCCCTAATCCCTCTCTCTCTTTGACAGGGCTTTGTGTTGTGCCTCTATCTTGTAGGGATCATTTGCAATAAGTGAAGTTGGCCCACCTTCTATGAGAATGTGTTGCTTATGCTTTCCTCTCTTTCTTGGCATATGTTAGCTTAACTTAGAGAGGAGTTCTGTTTGGGAATCTTTCATAAAAGGTATTCGGAATAATCAAAGGTGAAAGTCTTAAAAATTGTTATTGCCGCTTGTTAGTAGTTAGTTGTAATGACAATAGCCCATAGCATGATGGAAGGTGCTCATTGTTGAAATCACATGGTTGCCAATTCAAGTATGTTATCTATCAAAAATGATGAGACACAGACTGAGAGAGAGCGCCCACTCATGGCAATGTTTATCATACTTGTGTCTAGGTCCGTCCATTTATGATCACAAAATCGGAATGAGAACTCGCCAACTACACGGAAAGGGACCCCTTTGAGAACATCGGGGGTCCGCCCGGAGACACTGGTGCCTAGGTCAAGACTATAATGGGGGCTAATGAGCGGCCCGGTCAAGCCATCAGTCAGAGACTGTGTGATTGGCACTTTGTATTGTTATTGGGATTGCTGAGGGTATAAGCGAGGCGCCATAAGGAGTCGTTGGGGCAAAGATAGATGCGTCCCAAACTGTGTTTGACTGAATTAAGTTAATACAGCGCCCAATAAGGACAAGAGGACATACCTATGTCTAAATTGCGACCATCGACGCCCTGCAGCCCACTCATGGTAATGTTGGTGGAAGTGGTTGGTGTGGTTGTTGAGAATGATTCTTTCTATAGGAGTTCCATGCGATCAAGTTGGACATGCACTTGTTTTCCCTCATTCTGCATGATAGAAATAAGTTTGCAAATCAATTAGCTAAGGAAGATGTCCTTTTCCGTTCTTTGCAGTTTTATGTTGCCGCAGCCCCGGATCCTTGATCGAAAATAGATCAATCTGCCTAGGGATTGATCGAATCTAAAAGATGGATTCAGCCACCAGGTCACACTCACGATAGTGATAATACCATGATAAGAGATAAAATTGGGATAAAACTCAGAAACTTTGATAGATAATAATTAGCATGAATTACAAGGAGGATGTCCATCATGGATGAAAATAGCGGTAGCGGCGAGCTACGAAGCGAGTGATACGTAGCGGAGCGGTGCGTTTTGAAAAAGACGTCCAAAAATTCTAGAAAATCCAGAATATTGTAAAATGATAGAAAATGTGTTTGTTTTGCAAAAGTAAGATAATGGGACGTAGCGGTCCCCTCATTGTATGAGGTCCTGTATCGCCGTATTATTTGCTGTATTAATAGAAAATAACAGTAATGATAATTTTCTACAATTGTATTCATGCTGCTTAGTTATGCTAACTTAGAAACTAATGAATGACTCATAAAAAAATACTATGTCATGAAATAAAGGGTTAAAACTTGAGAGTTAGGTCTTACTTCTTAGGAATTCAATAACAAACAATGTACAATGACGTGGCCAGTGAACAATCATTCAATCAATACTCCAACATTCAACAACAATTGAGAAATGACATAATAAAAAAACAATATACTATTCTACTTATAGAGTATAGACTATAGATTTTGTGAATGAAGGAATACCTAAGCTAGTCCGCTCCGCTCTAATACCAAAGGGAATGTCTACACTAGGAATGACATCGTTGTCCTCATCCTCGTCGGTGTTGCCCTTAGTCATATGCCCACCATATTGAATTTGGTATTGGTGGGCATTGGGATCCTCAAATCCAAAGAAGGTGTGGTGGAGGATATCTATATTGCATTTCACCAGAGTCACCATATGAGTGGGACCCTGAAGCCGAAGATTGTTCATCTTCTTGTTGTAATTGACCTTATTGAAAATAATGTGATGGTTCTTGTGGATGTGGCCAAGAGTCCGAATGTGGTTCACTATAACAGGGTTCCACGATGCAGCTTGTTCTCCAACATCTCCACCCATATTTCCTTGCTCATTACTATTTCTAGGTGGTAAGACTCTTCGACGCCGTTGATAACCACGGTTTGGATCAAATCTTTCAGTTTTAGGAAATCCCTGTACGTCCTTTACAGGAACGGTATCTTCGTCATCATGTTGATAATATTCATTAGTATCACCTGTCCCACTGTCTCCTCCTCCATCTCCCCCTTCTCCTCCACCATGGCTACTCAAAGGGACGGTGGTGGAACTACCTTTGTTAGAAGATACAATATGAGTAGGTTCTTTCCCACTCCTATGTACACTTGTACTGGTGCCTTCTCCTTGAGGTGGCTGACCTTCCGCAGCTGCCTCACCCATTTCCTCATCTATCAACCCTTAAACCGTTTGCTGAAAGCTCGGATCTGAATCTAGCAGTGGATCCTCTATTTCGGCTAGCCATGGGAGTAAGGGATTGTCCTCTCTGAATATGTGATCCAAATTAATAGGATAATAAGCAGGATCATCTCTTGCTCTTCTCTCTCTAGTACTGTGTCTCAACTTTAGATTGTAATGGAAGTACAGAAGCTTGTTGAGTTTCTGCATAGTAAGCTGATTCTTGGGCTTTGTGTGGATCAAGGAGAAAGTACTCCGATTTCTCTCACAGTTTGAAAATGTTTTAGTTTGACTAAGGATGCGAACATCCGGTCTCCTTAGATGTGGAACACTCTCTCCATAATTCATCCACCAATCAACTGAAATGCAAAATAAATAAAGAAAATTAGATATTCGTAATCCTTAAGTGCTTCTAATCAATTAAGATAAATAGATTAAGACTATTTGGTGGGGTCTTTTGTTCATAGTGATACCAGGTGGCATCCTTCAAATCGATCGTTGGATAAGAGGGTCAACAAAGGTTCCTTTCCTTTGTGTATATATAGATATCTACAATGTGAAAATTAGAAATAAATCAGTAAACCCCTACATGTGTATGGCAACATTATTAAATTCTCTTAAGTGACCATTCACTCACCTCTTGTATGGCATGGATTTGATCATCTTCATTTAACAATCTCTTCAATACCTCCCGTAATCCTACTTGCAAGTTCGTATCTATTGCTTCGGTGTGAGTTGGGTATTGCGGTAATAGAATTCGGGATTTAGAAAATAACCTACATTGAAAATAAGTAGAATGTATTGTGAGCGTAATAAATACATGAGTTAGGGAAATAAAAAAAAGTATCAAAGATATATATTAATTACCTGCAGCATGTAATGGATGGTGCAGCTGATCGTTCCACCGGGTATCAATAATTTTTATATATTCTTTGTGATAGATAACATTTTCCGTAATAGCTTGCTTTGCCCGATCCATTGCTTCATATATAAAGCCCATTGTCGGCTTGTTATCACCATCTCTAAGCCGTAACACTTTAATTAAAGGCTAAAAAACCCTTAATATCTTCCCCACTTTCTTCCAAAACTAAAAAAAAACACAAAAATGTGTTGGATTGATCTATAGGAAACATTCTTCCATACTTTGTGAGCCATTATCAATACATTTGATTGGTTTCTAATTATTATTATTTTTTTCAAAAAATTAAAATATCAGAAAATAATAAAACAAAATCATGCAAAAAAAAAAATGAAAATATGTTGGATGGATCTTTGGGAAACATAGATCTAAAATTTATGAGTCATTTTCAATACATTTGATTGGTATTCCATTATTAATTTTTTTTTTCAAAAAAACAAAAAATCCGAAAATAATTAAACAAATAAATAGCCTTTTTTTTGGATTGATCTATGGGAAACATAAATCTATCATTTAGAATGTATTTCTAAGTGGTTTCATGGGTTGTCCATGAGTAATCACATTTTTTAAAATAAGAAATAAATAAATCCGAAAATAAAAAAATAAAAAAAATCAATAAACATTCAAAATGTGATGGATTGATCTATTGGAAACATAGATCTATCATTTAGAATGCATTTTCAAGTGGTTTCATGGGTTGTCCATGAGTATTCACATTTTAAAAAATAAGAAATAAATAAATACGAAAAATAAAATAAAATAATAGACATTCAAAATGTGATGGATTGATCTATGGGAAACATAGATCTATTATTTTGAATGCATTTCCAATTGGTTTCATGGGTTGTCCATGAGTATTCACATTTTAAAAGAATAAGAAATAAATAAATCCGAAAATAAAAAATAAAAAAATTAATAAACATTCAAAATGTGATGGGTTGATCTATGGGAAACATAGATCTATCATTTAGAATGCATTTCCAAGTGGTTTCATGGGTTGTCCCTGAGTATTCACATTTTAAAAAATAAGAAATAAATAAATCCGAATATAAAAAAATTAAAAAAAATTAAAATATGTGTACATGATCAAAGGGAAACATGGATCTCATCATATTACAAGACAAGGAAGCATTATCATGTGATTTATAGTACTTAGACTCTTAGAGAGATGAATAGATCTCAAAAGTCAATACTAGAAAAAATCAAAAAGAAAAAACATACCTGGAATCTTGATTAAGATGGAATGGAAGCTTGGATCTTGTAGTTGTGTTTGATTCCTTGTATTTGATGTTACTTGTGGTAAAATCTTGAAAATGGGTTGAAACTTTGGCGTTGGGAGGCACTTGGGAGCTTTCACAACAGTAAACAAGAAGTTACAGTTGCAAAGAGAGTGAAAAGAGAGAACTAGGGCTAGCTGGGGAGTTATTTAAACCCCCATCGCCACGTAGTGGCGCTAGGATATGGGCCGCCACGGGTGTGACACCCGATAAATCCAATGTAGCGTGGCGGCCACTGCCGCCACAACCGATATATCGGCTGCTACGTTTCATCCATGATGTCCATCTATATATATATATATATATATATATATATATATATATAGAGTAGGATCAATCCTTTATAGCTTTGACACAAAGACTTTGCTAAACAATGAAGGAAACTAAATCACTAAACTTGCCTGACAATCCAAATTAAATAAAACTCCTAATTTTTAGTACTTTTAAATAAATCAACTCTCTAAATAAGATTCCTAATTAAATGGATGTCCCATTGGGCCTATGGATTGAGCCCAATGGGTTGGCTGACCCATGGTTTGGCCTGCATCATATGTATTATGTGTTTATTTTATTTTTTTGTATAGAATATGATACTTTTTTAATAAATGTTTACCTTATCGTTCCAGCTATATTTATTTGTCTGCAATTGGTTCTTCTCCATCTACTCATAATAATGTAGCCTACTACTACTAGAAGCCACTACCTAAAATTCACTATGAATTACTAGGGGTTTGCCATATCTCTTATCTTTTGAGATCTAATAAATGACTACCGTTTCAGGTAATTGGTGCTATATGGTACTTACTTTCAATTGAACGGCAAGATACATGCTGGCGGCGTGCCTGTAATTCAGATAAAATATGCATCTCTTCCTTGTACTGCAATAGTGACAATCCAAAAAAGAATGATTTCCTTGTTAATCTTTGCCCTATAGCCCAAGCAAATGAAACAGCTTTTAATTTTGGAATATATCTTTATGCTCTTCAGTCTCAAATTGTCCAATCAAGAGACTTCCCACAGAAGTTCTTCTACTGCTTTTGGTGGGGACTGCAAAATTTGAGGTTTGTACATACAAAGATCTTGCTCATTTTCATGAGATTTAAATGTACTAATCGTTTAACACCTGGGTGCCTGGTTTATTTTGGCAAGCATGAAAACTTATTCCTTGGAATTTTGGCTGGTTTGCGTGATTGTGTGCATGCATGTGTGGGCACATACTAGAGCAGGCATGGGTTTGAACAGATGACCTCATACTTCCTGATTTTTCTTCATAAATGGTTTGTCCTAATATGGACAACTTGGATCATTTGTCATAACATATTTTTTTGGAAGGAACACATAAAATGCATGCGAACTTTGACAACTTTGTTTCTCCTAACTATGGCAGCATGCATGACCTGGATGGTTTAAAAAATCAGCAAGTGCCAATAAGTATTTCAGTTAGCGATCACTGTTCTTGTATTTCAGTGGCTCACAAATCAAAATGTTCACATTGATACATTCTCATTTCTGCAGTTTAAGCTGATATACCTAATGACTGTAATATTCTAAAACACTAAGAAATATAAAAATAAAGGTTTTCCACTTGATCCTAACCATTCATGCTGTGGCACCACACCAAGGGGCAAGAGCAAACAAAATTCTCAATGGTGTGGATTGTTACCTTGGATATATCCAAGAGGTTGTTACATGTATTCATTGTTACTAATATAGAATCCAATTGGATTGACAATTAAAGTTGTGAGAAAAATGTGGGCGTGTAGTGTGTGTGTGTGTAGAGAGAGAGAGTCACGACCTGAAATCTGGGGATCCGTTGGATTCCATATCATGTCCAATAAGTAGCATAACGCCATCATAAACCAAATCGACGTAAGCACAAATAATCAGGCATTTACCTAAGTAATTCAATCTTTGCTTAAAATGAAAAACCCAAATCTCAATTTTGAAGAACCATAATGAGAAATAAAAATACACAAATCCCAATAAAAGTATAAAACAGTATTTTGCTGTTTAAAATGATTTAACTAAATCATCTAACTAAGCCTTTAATTTGATCAGTGAGTCTTGTTGTCGCTCATCCGCAGATATTGAATCCTATTACTTCATTGTGGGGATCCTTTTGTCTTTTTACGTTCTGGTTACCTGGGATTGGGGCGAAAATACACAAATCAAGGACATTGAGTGAATAGAAACCTAATTCTACATATGTGCACAACATTGTGATAAAGTGTCAATAAATATCAATAAAGTGACAATTAGAGTTTAAAGGAGGTTTCTAGATTTATCCTTAGAACAACCACCTAACCACCCAAGTGCACTGGCCCATCTCTTGCATCTCATGGGTGCCTCGGGAAAATGAAGGGATGTCTTGTAGTCAATAAAAATGTCTGGCCTGATAGCCAGTGGCCCAGTGTAATATCTCTGGCCTAGAAGCCAGTTTTAATCATCTCTGGTGTGGAAGCCAATTTTATCATAAATCTTGGCTATGGTGCGAGGACGTCAACATCTCACCGTGCTGGTGATCTAGGGGTGTCCAACGGGTTAGTCACAGTTTAATCACATCATATCATGTTATCTCAACTTTTGGGAATCGTCTAGCATAATTCAACTTGTTACTATGTTCCCTTATTGTTTTCAATGTTTAAGATAAGGTAGATTGAATTCAAACCCTTATATGAATTCTGGGTTTACTATGCCCCATTCCCTTCCATAACTGGTACCTGATCGTGTAAGAGTAATCACAAACCATCCCTACTAAGTTTGAGATTCATTCACACACACCCATCATTGAGATAGGTGCCATATTTAATCAACATAGTTTATAAATAATCATTGGAATCAAATAAACAGATCATATTCACTGCATATCATAATGGAATCACAATCCCAACATTAAAATACAATTCAGATTTTTAATACCTAATACTCTTCAAAGGTATTTTGGCCAAGCTTTCACCCCGTGGGCCTCTTCCAATTCCTTCCCACAGCCTCGGCCACCACTACCAACAATACCTTACAAAAGGGAAGACGTAGAAGATATCCTCGATGAGCAAGTGGTTTCAACCCGACATGGAGGAGACCAAAGGTGCCTAGTAAAGTGGAAGAACAGACCTACAACAGATTGCATGTGGATAACAAAATAAGAATTGCAGCAGCTCAGTCTAGATCTTCTTGATCGTTACTATAGCTTCATTTCACCAGAGGCGAATTCTTCCCACTCGGGAATTGATGAGGACATCATAGCTCATCCGTTCAAAGTCTACCCACGAAAGAAGAAGAAATCACAAAGGCATGCCTCTTTGTGGTTAGATGATTACTTCTTGGTGTTGGATTGCAAACCAATGCAGATCCACCGTTGGATCCAACCTCTGATTTACCTATTAAGGGATTATGATTGTAATCACTTGTAATTATCCCAGTGAAGGGGATAGGTTGACTTAGTTTTAGAACAAAGAATATTATAAATTGAGAGGACCAATCCTAAGGAAAGGCACTCAATTCAATCCAATTCTAATTATTTGTCTTTTCCTTTAGGTTGATAACCTATGATGCACGGATACTTCAAAATGGGCAATGTATCGTGTTATGTCGTATCCGATACTCCACTTTTTACATATAAAATCCATGTCCCTGCCGTATCCGTGTCGTATCTGGGCATCATAGTTGATAACACTAATGACTTTGACAAGGTTGCAAGAAAAGATGAAAGACTTTTAGTAATAAACACCATGAGGAAGCTAATTTTTAGGTTTTTGCCACTATAATTTGAAGTTTGTTGCTTGCGTGTGAGTGCACTCGGTGGCTTTATGAATGATACAGACATAGTACTCCTAAGTGTTACTAGGACCACTTTGGAGTTTGTAATGCAGTTGTAATATGATTTCTTAAAATCTTCCATTGATATTGTCCACTTTTCTTTCTTAGTGTAACACTAATATTTATATGGTGAGATGTCTATATGTGTGTGTTACTGTAGGGTCCTACCATCTATTGCAAGATTTATAAGCATAACGGTGAATTGCTTCTAGTACTAATGTTTGACCGTAATCTTTACTTTGTTGCAGTTCTCTTGGCCAAAATCTGAAAACAAGTACTTTTGTTGGGGAGATTTTGTTCGCTGTGTTCATTTCCATCTGTGGCTTGGTTTTATTTTCTCTGCTCATTGGAAATATGCAGGTTAATACTAAACCACCATCATTCCACACCTTACATCAATATATTATTGTTCTTGCCATGAAAACCTTTGTCAGTGAGTAGAAATTAATCGTGCTTGTCGTCTTCAGATCAAGGAGGTATGCATCGCTCGAGCACTTGAAATTTTAGTGAACTTTTCCAGATATGATCAGCTCGATGAAAAACTTTGTTTAAGTCTTTTTAGCTCCATTCGACTTACCAAGACTTGACTCAAACTTGGTTTATTTAGTGTTATAACAAAATTGAAAAAATATATCAAGACAAGTTGTTTAGAATTTAGTTGACCCTTTGGTTTAATCTGTCTCTAAATGTGTGGGAAACATGACTTTCAAGTGCAATGGCAATCACCTAATAACACTGCTTGGTCAGTTCAGATATAGTACACATGCAACACGTGTATGATTCTATGTACGAATTTTTAAATCTACATGGTGTACATATATCCTTCAAAAGAAACAGATTAATATGTGAAATTTGAAAAAGTCTGACTACACATTTTTGGACCCAAGAAATTTTCCTTTTGTTGTTATTGTTGTTTGTGTGTGTGTGTGTGGGGGGGGGGGTGGGAGCGGGCTTGCCCCTTTGGATGTATGCGAATAAAACTTAAGGCTTTTTTAATATTACTTTTAAGGGAAACACTTTAGAACAAAACTCATTTTATGTTTAAATTTATAAAATTGTTATATGAAATTTATAAAACCTAAAGTCGATGCAAGACGGAATATATGGAATGCAAGTTTAGTCAAAGTAGGACACCTGGTGACTTAGAAGTAAGTTTGGACACACAGAAGATTGTAGAGAAAGAAAACTTTAGGTACCTTGGATCTATGGTGCACAGGATGGAGAGATTGATACTGATGTAAGTCACAGGATTCAGGCCGGGTGGACCAAATGGAGGAGTGCTTTTGGGGTCTTGTGTGATCAGAAAGTCCCCCTCAAGGTTAAAGGAAAGTATTATAAGGTGGCGGTACGTCCAGCGTTGTTATATGGATCAGAGTGCTGGGCAGTAAAGCATAATCATGTTAAGAAGATGGAAGTTGTGGAGATGAGAATGCTAAGATGGATGTGCGGGATCACAAGGAGAGATAGGATTAGGAATGAGGAGATTAGATGCAAAGTAGGAATAACACCGATTAAAGATAAAATGAGAGAAAATCGACTGAGATGGTTCGGCCATGTTAGAAGGCGCCCAACGGAGGTACCTGTTAAAATGTGTGAAAGCATAGAGATTGCCCGGAGTAGGAGAGGGAGAGGGAGACCCAAGAGAAGTTGGAAAGAAACTATTAAACATGACCTTGCCTACATGGATCTAACGGAGGACATGGCCCTAAACAGATTTGATTGGCGTCGTCAAATCCATATAGCCGACCCCACCTAGTGGGAAAAGGCTTGGTTTGGTTTGGTTATATGAAATAAAAAAATATTTTTAAAAAATTAGATTTAATATTCCAAAGCTAGAAAGTGTATTTTTTATACTATTTTATCGAAAAACTTAATGATCCTCGTGTATATTTAGAACTTTTGGTTGGGGACCTTTGTAAAGAAAACCATATTATTCCCAAACATATTTGGTTCTGACAACTTTAAGATAATTAGATGCATATCCCAGTCCTTTTTAAAGTGGAAAGCTCCTATTTAAAAAAGATACCACATACCTGTATAAACAGGATGTGCACATGCCATTATAACATAATCACCTGAGGTTTATTTCATTACAACCATTCAAAAAGATAAAAACATAATCACCTGAACTCAGGTCGATTAGGATCTTTCCAATGGATTCTCACTTAGCACAGTTTGAATCCTAGTCATTCATTAGGTGGGGACATTTTGACCATGCTCTATCCTAGAACTCAAGTTTCATATGAGATCAACCATAATTTTACATCAAACATTCATATTTGGATCTTCATTTTCTTTTACCTTTTGTCTTTTTATGCCCTTCTGTGACCTCATGCAACGGGATTAGTGGAAGGATCCACCCAAACATAGGTGTCCTTAAGCAACACAATTGCTTCTAGGGTTCCACCCTGAAGAAAATAAGTTTTTAGTATTATTAAAGTTGATTTTCTGAATACATGAGAGGTCCTTAAATCAGCCTCTTGAGAATCCAAACTCCCTTACCTTTCCTTCAAACAACATTCATTGAATTTAGACTTCAATCAAATAAAAAAACTAAATTATGGAAGATGTATCCTAACAAAGAAATTAAAGTTCATGATTTATTGCTTAATTGAAGAATCAGGCCTCTTGCTGTAAAGTTGGGTTTGTTGGGCCAATTATGGGCCTTGGGCAATGAGTCTTGGGCTGCATCAATTATACCCAACTTTGGAGAGTTCTTGCCTTCGAGTTCCATTTATTTTCTGCTAGGTCAAAGATCCATCATACAAAGTTTTGTTTTTGTTGTTGATCTCCAATCTCCATTCTCTTTGCACGGCTTGAAAAGTATACTTGATCTTTTCCTCCAACTAGAAGTAGATTGGAGGCATTATTGCTTCTGATGATTCAATTTTGATTGGATGTGCGGTTCCAACTGTAGAATTTGCACCATCATATTACAATCTTCAATTATCACTTGTTGATTCCAAAAACGAAATCAGTGTGGGGGGCTTCAATGACTCGTCCTTTGATGATCCATATGTCTCTTCTGGAATTGTTGTTAAGACCAAATCGATGTGATGATTTGCTTGTTGCTCTCTAGATCCAAGTCTTTAATGCTCTATTTTCTCTTTTCTTCCTTTGCCTCATCTATCTTTTGGTCAACATTGTCTACAGAAAGAAATGTTGCCTCTCTCTTCGCCTAGGTCTTTTGAACTATTGTCCGTCTTATATGCTGCTTCATTTGATTTTTTCATGGAATCTTATTTTCCTTGATCGTATTTTTCCATGTCATCATTAACGCATCTTGTCATGGTCCTCAACTCTTTTGGTACAGTCATAACTTATTTTGGTTCTTTCTTTTGCTCCTTTGGTTTTTCTTACACATGATCCATAAATTTCATGGGATCAACATTTTGAGGATTTGACGTCTTGCTTCAATAAGACATATCGGCGGTTCTCATTCAGAGTAATTTTGGAGAAGATTCCCTTGATTGCACAGTGATGTAGTAGATGATGCATGTAAATTGATAAAATGAACTCCTTTTCTTTGTTTGATCTACTTGGCGTGAGACTAAAATTGTCTCATACAAGGATAAAAAAATTGGTTGAGGAGGGCGTATTGGTCACCCCTCAAAACAATACATACTGGTCGCTGATAGAGATACCAAAGATCACTCAAGAACACGAGAAAATATCTCTAATTAATCCTTTTTTTTTTATATGGATAAGGATGCATATCCATTAGTTGGGTCGGCCCATATCCTTAGGTCGACTCATATCTGACAGTTGCAGCATACACATCAGCTATCTGATGAATTTAAATTGAAATTAATTTTTTTTTTAAAAAAAATCCAAAAAATTATAATATTAGTGAGTGTTATATTTAAACATTTATTTTCATTAATAACTAAAATTAATGGGAGTATCGGACTCTTCATTGTCCTATAGGTCTTGTATTGCTGTATTGTTTTAAAATAAGAGCAATATGTATTTGTTAACCTGTATTGGTACTCAATTTGACCTAATAAAATTTAACAGTCAAAGATTGTTATTTAGTATTTATATCATGACATCATTAATCATGTACTACTAATTAGACACTACTCATTAGTTATTTAATACGTACTAGTTATTTGAGAAGAAATAGACAGTGATGAGAAATTCTCAGAGTATCGATAAGAGCATCTCATGATCTATTTATATATTGTTGTATGTGTGTTGTTATATTTGTTACAACAAATAGCCTTTATGAGGCCTGAAGACAACTTGGTTTGGCTAGTTTACATAGATAACATACCTATTGGTTACATGGATAGTAGGCCTTGGCCCAATAGGCATGTGCCAATCATTATGCTTCAATGTCACACTACTAACTACTTAGTGCCTGTTTAGTTGCAAGCATTCCTGACAGGATTTGTCTCTTATTTGGAATTTTTGACAACATCAAAGTTCTTGTCTCCCTGGAATTCCAAATGACTTGTTTGATTGGGGAGAATTCTGCAAACTGGAATTCCATATGACACTGTTTACATGTAGAATTCTCAGATATCCACTTTGAATGCTACTGCGCCATTGCCATTCAAGAAATCCACTTGTGGGGTACGACATTTGGAATCTCCAAATGCTCCAAGACAAGAAATCCCGGAATGCTTGCAACCAAATAGGCCCTTACTAGTTAGTGCTTACTACTTACTAATTAATAACTATACTTAGATCTAAGGGATTGATCTACGGCATGTGATGTATAGTTTTTTCCTTTTTCTGCATTTTAGATAGAATGACACTCTTTACACAATCGTTCCCTTGGAAAACAATACAGAAAAGAGAGGCTTCTAGCTTAAGAAAAGGGTCTTCGATGCATGTTGGGTCTTTCGGCCAATACACCCCATAAATTGACTGATTATCACCCGATACACATCATATTGAAGTGTATCGGCTGATATGCTCTGATATACATGTGAATGCTGCTAAACTGCAAAAAGTGGAGTCCTCTCGACCGATAGGGTAGATGTTTTAATCTTTGGTGTTGTATAAGATCATCCAACTCAATCTTCAACTCGTAGAGCTTATATGCTTTTTGAATGTTTTGGTAAGAATTCATATAGTCCCATGTGTCTGATCTTTGGACATCTGATATGACAAATTAATTTATGTGTCTGGCTCTCCTTTAATGCCCATAAATAATGCGGTTCTTTAAATTGGTTAGTATATTCATCAACAACCATTTTTTCTTGCTTCAAACTGATGACCTACTCAAAGTAGAATGCATTCTTAAAATACCAATCTTCATATTTTTATTGATACAAAATTCTTTGAGATATACCTGAAGCTCCAGTCTTCTCAAATTGATTTGGATTCAAGAGGGACATAAAAGAGAAGCAAGTTGGTTTCAGGAATAGACTGAAAAGGGACTGTTTCGGCACTGTGAAAGTCTCTGTAAATGAGATGAAAAACCAACAAGTTTACAAGGACGAGCGCAACAATTATTTGGTTGTTGTATGGAAGTGGTAAAGACTTTTTTGAGAAGGTAGGGGTGATTGGCTGGGCCAAGGGATATTGGGTTAAGGTAGGGGAGAGCTGGAAAGGTCTGGTTATGTGACAAATTGAAAATAGTTGCTGCTATGCAACCAGCAAGCTGTTTGTAAATTTCAGAAACTCAAGGCAAAGGATATCGGGATAGAATGGGCAAAGTTTATCTGGTCTGATGGCAGGTTTTGGCAAAGTTTAGAAATATTTGGGTTTACGTTTGAGGGGTGTTAGGAGGGTGGTTTTGGTAGGAATAGGTGTCGTTAGAGGATTGATGAGGCCTAACAACAAGCTTGGCGTAATTTGGAAATGGATTTAGGGAAAATCAAAGCTAGGGTTTGTAAATATGTTGAATCAGTTGTTTATGGTTTGGGACTAATTTGAGCAACAAAGCAAGCCTATGGTTGGTTAGAGATGGGCGGATTCTTTTAGAGACAGGTTTGAGGGCAGTTGGGGGAAATTGCTTTCTAATAAAATGTTTATCTGGTCTCAAATCCTTTTGATTAATTTTTAGGAGTTATGAATAGAAAGGGAGAAAGAACAAGACTATTACAGTTTTATTGAGTTGGAGTTTTCAGCCTAAATTGAGTTTTTGGATAAGAAATCTAAAAGTGGTTCTTTTTTGTAACCTCCCTTCTTCCACTTTTCTAAACCACATCTTGAGATCTTTGTGTTGATGCTCTCCAACTTTCAACTGAGTATTTCACAAATGCTGCAGTTACTAAAGCAACAAAACTGAACTGAAAATTTTAGCGAAGTAAAAACTGAACTGAAAATGTCTAACCTCTAGACAGAGGCATAAATCTTTATTGTTTACATGTTGGTTGTGGATTAAGATTAATGTGTATATGCCATTGGTTAGTAGTTAGATCATAGATGCATATTTTGCATTTTCTTCCAAGTCATGTACTTATACATGCTTTTGGTTCAGACATATCTGCAGTCCACCACTGTCAGATTAGAGGAAATGAGGGTGAAAAGGCGAGATGCAGAACAATGGATGTCTCACCGGTTGCTTCCCGAAACCCTGAGGGAGCGTATTCGCCGATATGAGCAGTATAAATGGCAAGAGACTAGGGGCGTCGATGAAGAGAATCTGCTGCTTAATCTTCCCAAAGACCTTCGTCGGGATATAAAACGCCACCTCTGTCTGGCATTACTTATGAGAGTGAGTTGTCATATTTCTGAGTTCCCTGTTATTTTATTTTAGTTGCAAAATGTTTTATCTTTTGGAATGTCTGTCCTGTCTGGGAAATTAGTCTTGTGTTGTGGTAGTTGTTTTTTTCCCCCATACTCAAGGGTGTGGATGAGTTTGACTACATGTATCAAAATCATGCATTTGTTCTGGATTGAGTTGTTTTGGTTGCTGTTTTAGCCGTCTTGCCAGTTGACTTGAGACAAATGAAACAGCAGAAACTGTCAGATTAACCAACTTAAACCCTCGGTTTCTGCAAGTTCGTAAAAAGGACCTATCACACATCATGTTCTTTTTCTTCTATCTCACATCATGTTCTTTTTCTTCTCGGTAGGTTCCTATGTTTGAAAAGATGGATGAGCAGCTTCTAGATGCCATGTGTGATTGCCTTAAACCAGTCCTCTATACTGAAGACAGCTACATTGTCCGTGAAGGGGATCCTGTTGATGAAATGCTTTTTGTAATGCGGGGAAAGCTGGAGAGTGTTACCACCAATGGCGGTAGAACTGGTTTCTTCAATTCCCATTTTCTTAAAGCTGGGGACTTTTGTGGAGAAGAGCTACTCACATGGGCACTGGACCCACATTCCTCCTCCAACCTCCCAACTTCAACCCGAACAGTGCGGGCAATGTCTGAAGTTGAAGCCTTTGCTCTCAAGGCTGATGACCTGAAATTTGTTGCATCCCAGTTCCGGAGGCTCCACAGTAAGCAACTCCGGCACACTTTTAGGTTCTATTCACAGCAGTGGAGGACATGGTCTGCCTGTTTCATACAAGCGGCTTGGCGCCGGTACAGTAAGAAGAAGGTTGAGGAGTCTCTACATGAAGAAGAGGATAGGTTGCAGGCTGCACTGGCAAAAGGTGGTGGCAGCTCACCAAGCCTCGGTGCCACCATTTATGCTTCGCGGTTCGCTGCTAATGCACTGAGGGCATTGCGGCGGAATGGCACACGCAAGACCAGGTTGCCAGAAAGATTGCCCCCCATGTTACTTCAGAAGCCCCCAGAGCCAGATTTTAATGTTGACGATGAACATTAATGGTTCATGTTCTATTTTTATTATTTTTCTAACATCTCTTCTCAAAAAAATAAGAGAGCTGTTGCTTGTATGTCATGATTTTGTAATTTTGTTATGTAAAAGCTGAAATTGAAATGATCACGTGTGGAAAGCTTCTCTATGTATCAATGGTTATGTACAGTTTAGTCAATGCAAGTGTGTCTTGTTTTTGCTTTTTCTTAATGAAGCGTTTTTGTTCAGATGTTGGTTGTCTTCCATTTGTGCTGTGGAAGATGCAATAGGAGGCTTGATATTTCCTGGGGTAATGAAATTACCTGTTTATGACAGTTCCTGGCAATTTTATGGCTTCAGGCTGCAAAATGGGATTGGGGAAAGAACTATTTTATGTAGACACGCAGACAGGTTGCCTATGGATCAGTCCAGTATTTAAAAACCGGAAACTCCAACATGGACTCAAACCTTGGTAAGTCAACCGAGTGCAGGCCATGTTTTTGGTCAAGTTCAAGTGGCTTGCTGGAGAACATGTTGATTTCTGGATCCAGTCTGGTCAAATTTTAAATTATCGGTCGGACCAGACTGTCTGGGCCAAGCAGGTTGTGAAGGCTGTTGCCTCCCCTTCCCTGGTCATTCTTTGCCTTGGTTTTTTCACTGTTATTAATGATTCAGACCGTTCATTTGATCTCCCAGCAGTAGCCATACGCTTTCATTTTGCAAATCTATTTTTGACATCATTGCTGTGTATGCCCATGACATCGCCTATGTTTACTTCTAGGAGATTCGACCTATGAATTTAAATACTGCAATGGCGGCAATTGCTATAAAGTAGGACCAACAAGTTATTGATGTGACGATGCAGCGGTAAAGAAGATTATTTAGGGGTTTCATTGGTCCACCAATTGGCCAAGATTAATGCTAATGGTAAGGAAATCTGGAAATGGGGACATTTGTTCAAAATGGATTCCATGCACCATGGCTGGCCCTCAGGAAAATCATTTTAGAATTTTTTAAACTAACATTGTTTATCTTCTTGAAAATTTGGTAAACTAAGGAATGTAGATCTTGAAATAGTAAAAAGCCTGGGCTTCATCCAATGGGCTATCATGGAAAAAGCCTTTCTTTTATTATTTTGTAGCCATTTAAGCCCATCATGCACTGAGCTGCATTAGTAAAGGCCACATAAATGAAATCAGTGCACCAAGGCACCAACTACCAGAAAATAGAAGTGCTTCCACAAATGAAGAACAAGGGAATGTTCAAAGAAAAATGGTTCAATCTTCAATCACCATCCATTGCCAACAAATTCTTTCTCGCAAAAATTTATATTTACTCCTGTTTGTATATAAAAAAAAGGATTTTACCAGAAAAAACAGATTAAGTGACTACCATACCGAAAATATAATTTTAAGTGCTCTTGAACCAAATCAGTCATTTTGCCCGAAAACGTAAATTTTTTTAACTTTCTCTACTAGGGTCCCTATCGACCTTCATTTGCAATATTAAGGGTTGATTGAGACCCTACGGTCCATCCTAACCTTTATAGAACTCACATTTACTTTGTTTGTAGGGTCAGTTGACCTTTATTTGTAATGTTAAGGGTCTCTATCGACCCTGTGTTATAGGGACCCTAGTAGAGAATGTTTAAAAAAAAAACGATTTCGGGCAAAATGACTGATTTAGTGCAAGGGCACTTAAAATTACCTTTTTGGTATGGTGATCACCTAATCTGTTTTTTCCGATTAAATCCCCTTAAAAAATGACATTTTTTCCAAGCTTGCTTTCCATTTGTGGGTATTTTTCAGGAATGACTACTATATTGGAAGTGGTGGTCATTTGCCTGATTTCTCGTAAATCTCATTTTCTTACCCCAAAAAGATTGTTTAATGGAGGAAGAATTGAAAATTTACTTATAGAACCTAATAATCACATGGAAAGACTTCTTTCTTTCACTGTGTAATATTTTCTTCTTGGGTGAAAATTTCTTCCCCAATTTCTTTCTCAGCAAAGTTGTCTGCTTCATTAAGGCTATAGTGATCGTTTGAACTATTTGCCTTAATGACTTGATAATACATGAATATGAAGATTCTTAATTTTCATTTGTCTCATGCAGATCTGGTAAACTGCATGCTTTTATCCTGCAATACTCATCTTCATCATCAATGTCAGTTTGAAAACTTTGGTACATATTCATTTGTGGGCATGCAATTTTGCAATTTCTTCATCGTCTCTACCGAATTGCTATTTGTAAACTTCTTCTTCCATGTCCAGAAGCTGATAGAATTGTTCTCTTATTTCAATCAATTCCCAACCTTGGTCTATTTGAGGTATTTAAAACGTCATTCTGACTTGTTTAGGTGCCATAAAGGGGTATTTTTTAGCATAATGGCCAGTTTTTTCACAGGGGAAACAAATATGAACTTTTGGGAGCAATTTTCTTTAGATTTTGTCTTCTCAGAAAAAACTTGAAGGGTTTGGACTTTTTGTTTTATTTTACCATTCTAAATCTAGGCCATCTATTGGGAATATTGAATGTTTAAGCTCCTTCTATATGAAAACAGATCAAGCGGTCTATTTTGTGCCAATTGCTTAATTGCTTTTTTTTGCAAGCATCCCATGGCAAAGTTCTTTCAATTCATGTATGACTACTTGAATCAGGTCAACAAGAAGGATGGCATTGACAACAGTTTTCTTTGGAGTTAATTCTTCTAGCACTAAGTTACCCAGTGATTCAGGTAATGAGGCCAGAAATTGGACATTTGTGGAGGGAATTCCATAAAGGCCAAGATGTTAAGACTTTTTGTAAATACCTTTCTGCATAGTTTTTGGACTGTTTCGGGTCTTTTAACTTTCTTCTTGCCAGCAGAAGAATATCTACTCCCTTTTGATGATTTGGTTGCGGCAGCTTGATCTTGAGCAAAAGGTGTTTACCTATTTCATTGATATCACCTCAAATGATTTCTTAGGGGGTATGTCCACCAATATTGAACTTAGCTGGCGAAATAATTCTTTAGGACATCAAGTAATTGGAAATCATTGGATTCCCTGCGAACTATGCCATATAAATGACAACAAATTAAAATCATCTACTATACATTTACTTTGAGTCATTAATGAGTGAGGCCAATTATAGGTCAACACCTCGATGTCTTGGTACGTGGTAGTGGGGCTGTGGGAATATATAATTCTCAAGATAGAATCTATCCTCTTAAGTATCTCCTTGTGTCAATTAATGAATTTTATCATTCTTGAGTGCGCACCCCTCTTAATTAAGAGTTAATTGGATAGTACTGATGATTACTGTAATTAATTAGGTTACAAGGATAATAAGAGATGGATCTAATTTGGTTGGATAGATTTATTCCAATAGATCCATAGATATAATTGATGGAGGGGCGTACTTGTAGTAATTGGGTAGTTTATGGTCTTCTTGTAACTAAGATTGGAGTGCAATTGCATTTAATTAGTGAACTTATTTGTAATTAAGTGTGGGTCCGGAGTTCACATGAGATGTGGGATCTGGATTCCTACCTAGTTGGAGCCAAATTCTAAGGAATCCCTAGTGGTCCCCATGCTAGCCCTAATAAGAGAAGGTTACTAATCTCATTAAAACTCTATTAAGGAAATGGGGAATATGATACATACTAAGACTAGAAGTGAGACTTCTGATCTTGGCCTAAGAGGAGGCTATAAATAAAAGGTGAGGGTTAGAGATCTCTACACACAATAATATCTCAAGTTCCTCTCTCGCCTCAAGTTTCCTATTAGAGTGCTGGGGTTTTCTTCTACTTGGAAATCCCACCATTCTCCTTTAAAAGTTCTTTAAGAGGGTCACAGCGTGGAAGAACACAAAGGCAAGGGAGATCAAAGTTTGCAAAAAGAGTTTTTTGTAGAGATCAAGTTCTCGATTAGAGCACAACCAAGCTTCAAAGGTATAAATCTATTATCTATTTGTATTAGTAGATCTAGTTACTCTTGTTGTTTCTTGATCTATTTTCTTGATGGATGTTTCATCTTAATGCATGAGATTAAGTTTTTAGATCTTGGGCTTGGGTTTTTGGCCTTATGGATATTTGGTTTTTGCATTAAGTGGGTCAAAAGTTTTTGAATACTTATTTACGAGGCCCACCTACTTCCAACAGGGGTTTCACATTGGAGAAAACTGGAGAGTAGTAAACAAGAGAAAACTTTCGTTCCTTAATAAGGGATTTTAGTCATGATTGAAGTTGAACCTTATACTGAACATTTCACTTTCAGTCCTTAGATCCACAATCTATTTTCAGGTCCTTTTTTCAAATTTGAAACCCAAAATATCCAACTAACCCTTTCTTTAAATCATATTCCATGATTAGTGGGATATGTCATTAATAATGGCCAACTACCATTTAATTGGCCTTGATTAATGAAATCCCATTAATGAGGTTTTCAAATAAATTAAAAAAAAACAAAATAAATTTCAAAAAACACATTAAATTTCAAAAGATGCAATAAATTTAAAAAAAAGCAATGAATTTCAAAAGAACGCAGATAAATTTAAAAAGACACAAATAAATTTCATAAGATCCAAATAAATGTCAGAAAATGTAAATAAATTTCGAAAGACGCAAATAAATTTCAAAAGATTCAAATAAAATTCAAAAAATGGAAATAAACTTCAAAAGACGTAAATAAATTTCAAAAGACGTAAATAAGATTAAAAAATGAAAATAAATTTCAAAAAACACAAATATATTTGCCAAAACTAAGATAAGTCAATTTTCAAAATTCCAGAAATTTTTTCCAAAAACTCAAGTATTTCTGCTAAAAACTCTGTTAAATTTATTTCAAACACGTAAAAAAACTTGAAAAGACGTAAATAAAATTCATAAGACACAAATAAAATTAAAAAACACAAATAGATTTCAAAAAATGATTTTTTTTCCAAATAACTCAGAAAGATTTTCCACAAACTCGTACATATTTTTAAAAAAACTTAGATAAATTTGCTAAAAACGCAAAAAGATTTGTTCAAAAACTAATTAGTTAAAATTTTTAAAATGGAGATAAATTTGTATAGAACTCAGATAAATTTGTAAGAAACTCATATATATATATATATATATTTCCAAAGCTCAGATAAATTTGTCAAAAACTCAGATATATTTGCTGAGAATTACCACGCTACCCTCGCTGTAATGCCAGAATCGAGGAAGAAAGGCAGCAGGATTGCCTATTGCAGGCACATAACCGAGGAAGAAAGAGAGACAGAGTGGTTTCTGTCATTCAATGACGGCGGTGGGCGTCTTCTAGCGATGATAGGGGCCCAACCGGAAATAAGAACCCAACCGATCTGTCTCTTTCACCAGAGTTCTTGCATCAAACTCTTTGTTTCTTCTCTATTTCCGGTGATGGCAAGACGACAGCAAGAGATTCCAAAACCAGTAGATAGTTGCAGATCGGAGAATTCAATCTCTGTTTGGAAACAGAGAGGCAGAACTGAGGTCTTTCTATCCTCAGCGAATGGATATGACGAAAATCACGTCTATTATCAAGCAATATTTGATGATGAAGATGACCTTGCTTCGTATGGTATGCCTATAGTCCACCGGATATTTTTTCCCTCTCATCTTGTGAGTTGTGAGACCGACCAAGACTAGTCTACAATTTGCCACGTTTATCATCTTTTGGATGATTTTTGTGGTATGTAGCGACCATTTTATGCCCAAACTTTAAATGGTGTAAAGAGTGGGAAGATGATGGCTTTGTTCCCAGAATAGAGCACAAAATATCCACCATTGTTCGTAGTTGTTTGCTGGACAGAGCAGTTACCATACAAGACTTGGATTGCCTGCCCACAGTCACCGAGGAAGAGGCCAAGAGATCCGGTCGAGCGCTGTTGCAGAGACTCTATTGTAAGAGACAGAATCAACGAGGATGAGAAGAAGACGAAGGCAACGAAGATTCCAAAATCCTATCTGTGTGGTTCCTCGAGATTGGAAGCTAAGATCGGACCCCTCCATTCTTCTTTGCGATTTTTGTAATCCAAAATCAGAATCTAGGATCCTCTGTTGTCGTCTTCTTTGCAAAAGACGGAACCAAGCCTGCCTCTCTTTCTTCCGGCGAGGATAAGGATGAGGGACAGTAGAGAATGAGAGAGAACCTTGACCTAAGAACAAGGGAGAATGGAAGATTTGAAATTTTAAAACTCAAAATTTTATACCTAAACAGTTGAAAGAGTAAATTAGTCATGTAAATATCTGATGTGGCGTATATGGGGGGACCTCTCGTCGAAATATGTCTAGCTGTATGGACTATAGGCCTTAGAGGAAAAGTTGTTGGACTGGAGGCCTTGCAAGACCAATTTAAGGGACTTTTGGTTAATTTACCCTATTAAATATAAGGATTAATGCCAAAGTTCCAAAACTTATAGCGGGACTCTTGTGACCTCCACTAAAAATATTTTTTTCCAAAATTTTTAGTGGGGGCTTTTATGACCCCCACTAAAAATAAGTTTTACCAGATATAAGACCCCGGCCCCTAATTCTCGTGATTAGCATGGTTTAAGTTCCAGATTAGCATTTTAAGTGAGATTAGAGGTTGTTTGCTCCACGTGTGAGTTAGATCATATTTTTCATACATTTGGGGGATTTTGAGAGCCTTTGAGCCTAATCTGGCACACTAAGGGAGGCTTTTCGTTTCTCATGTAAGTGTGGGGTGTAACGCCCCAATTTTGAATGCCAAGTTTATCGCCAAGGTACCCAAAATTGGCACGCTACTTTCCAAAAAATCTGATAACTTCCAAGATCATAGTCCGCAGTGAGGTCCAATTTAAAACGTTTGAGACGATATAATGATCAACGGTTAAGTACGGAAGTATAAAGAAAGATAGCAGAAGCAATTTCAAATAATAGTGTAAGCAAAAGGTACCAAATCAATCATATATCAAATATAGCAGGGCATCTATCTAGATAATCCCAAAGTAGAATATAGTATGTACATATCAGATGAATAAAAACAAATGTCACTCAAACCCCAAAAATAGGTGCACTCAATCCTCAAGTGCAAGCACTTCAGTATCCAGCGACAGAGTGAGTCTAGTCATGGCAATGTTGGGGGCTGTATCGAGTTACATTAGTTAGAAATGGTTGGTGCAGTTGTTGAGAATGATTCATTCTATAGGAGTTTCATGTTGTCAAACTCGACAGAGTTAATTTCTCTCTTATTCTGCAGGATAGAAATGAGTTTGCAAATCAATTAGCTGAGGAGACTGTCCCATTCCCTCTGCAGTTTTATGTATTGTATATAGATTTTATAGTTTTATAGCATCCATTTGTACTGTTTTAATAAAAATTTTCCTTATCATTCCAGCTATATTTATATGTTTGCGATTGGTTCCTTCTCCAACTGCTTAGCATAATGTAGCCTGTTACTACTAGAAGCCACTAATTTAAAGTCACTATCAATTTCTGGGGGTTTGCCATTTCTCTTATCATCTGTGATCCAATAAATGAATACCATTTCAGGTAATTGGAGCTTTTTGGTACTTTCTTTCAGTTGAACGCCAAGAAACATGCTAGCAACATGCCTGTAGTGCTCCACGACAAAGATGTTTAATCTCTTCCTTGTACTGCGAAGGAGATAATATAGAAAAGAACAATTTTCTAGTTACATTTCGCCCTATTGAACCAGCAAATGAAAAAGCTTTTGATTTTGGAATATTTCTTTTTGCTCTTCAGTCTGCAATTGTCCAATCAAGAGACTTTCCACAAAAATTATTTTACTGCTTTTGGTGGGGACTGCGAAATCTGAGGTTTGTACGTACAAAGATCTTGCTCATTGTCATTAGATGTAAATGTATTAGTCCTTTTACACGTGGGTGCATGGTTTATTTTGGGAAGCATGACTTATTCCTTGGAATTTTGGATGATTTTCATGCTTGTGTGTGTCCATGTGTGTATGTGCACATGAGAGTGGGCATGGGTTTGGAAATGTGAACTTATTCTGCTTAGTTTTTCTATGATTGGTTACTTCATAAATTGTTTGTCCTAATGTGGACAACTTGATCATTTGTGCTAACATATTTTTCGGAAGGAACACATAAAATGCACGTGAACTTGTACAATTTTGTTTCTCCTCACTATAGCTGCATGCATTACCTGGATGGATTTAAAAATCAGCCAATGTCAATAACTATTTCAGTTAGTGATTACCATTCTCACATTTCAAGGTTGACAAGTGGAAACATTCACATTGATATCATATATATACTCCATACTGTAGTTTAAGCTGATACCTAGTGATTGCAATATTAAAAAAAAAACTAAGAAATGTAAACAAAAATAAAGGTTTTCCACTTGATCCTAAGCATGCATGTCGTGACGCTACACCATGAGCATACAAAATTCTCAATGGTGTGGATTGATAACTTGGATGTGTCCATTAGATTGTTACATGTATTCATTGTTACTAATATAGAATCCAAACGAATAGACATTTTAAGCAACCTTGGCATCATGTAACTTTTAACAACCCAATAGCGCAAGGAGAAGAAGTGTGTCTCTTAGTCTTGACAATTTATGTTGTACATTTTGATCAAGACTGTAGAAATTTTGATCAATATTTCTAAATCAAGAGATTTTGGTTCCTAGAGGTAGAGAAAGTATTAAGAATTCGCTATGATTAAGAGATTTGTGATTATGCATTACTTAAGCAACTTTAGAGAGAAAGGGGTAACAACTAATCCTTATTATGTTGTCTATAAAACTCTAAGGGCTAGTTTGGCACTTTACTAACATGGTAAAAGTTAAGTAAAACCTCCAATTTTCAGACAAGATGTTACATCAAAAGTCAAATAAACTCAAAACTCCCTCCATCTTTTTTAAAAAAAGTCAGAAAGCAACCACCTTTATCCACTATAAGACAAAAAAACTCCACATTCTCATACAAAAAGTCAAAAAGATTCCATAACAAACAACTAAAAATAAAATACCATCATAACTCACTTATATTTTATTCTTTCTTCAAAATCAACTTTACTTCACTTGACTCTATTAGTAGAGCTGCTAAGGGTTGAGATATGAGCAAGACTTGGTGCAATAGTTGCAAAGAGTATGGTCACATCATAGTTGTCGATTTTGTTTAGGTCACCTTTTCAGTTTTGTCTTCTAGTGGAATGCTTCGGCTTTCCAGTCAATTCCGGTGTTCCGTTCTGGAAAAAGGTGTGATTGAAGAATGAAAAGTTTAAACAAATACCTAACACTGAAAAATAAAAAAAAAACCGTTAAAGCTCATGTCTAGACATTGAAAAGTCCAAATAAAATATACAAACCATTAAAACTACTTAATAAACAATCAAACATAACAAAATGAAACTTCATTCTTCTCATTCTCTCATAAATCCGAAAACCAAAAATATTTCAGCAAAAGTCCAATACTTATAGGGGTTATTGAGAAAGATAGGCATTAGAAAAATAGTAATAATAATTACAAATAGACATCAGAAACAACTGATATGTCTCCTATACATGAGCTTGGTTTTTCCTTTTCTTCCTTTTTTGGTGTAAGTCTTTTTTTTTCTTAATATATTTTTGTGTTACCATTAAAAAAAAAATATTACAAATAGATGTTTATGGCTAGAACGACCTCCAAAGGACCTAATTAATTTCAGCCTGAATTGACTGAAATGGACAGAACCGACTGGAATTGTAAGTGAAATCTTTTGGGATGGTGTTCCATTCCGCCCAAGACCAAATCCGAAACGTTGTAGCGAATTCTGGCTAGAATGGAATGGAATTGACTACCATGTGTCACATAATTACTCAATACAATAAGAAATCTTGAAATTATTACAGAAAGTAAGGACAAGTACTCTCAGATTTGTTGGTAGAGTGAAGTCTCACATCCCACATCGCCTAAGTAATGTCTTTGGCAGGGCTTCATATATACCTATTTGAGCCTTTCCACCTATTAGCTTAAACTTTTGGGTTGGTACATGGTTCACGTGAGGGAGATTGTTGGTAAAGTAAAGCCTCACATCCCACATCGCTTAAGTAATATACATGTTTGGGCCTTCCACGTATAAGCTTAAGCGTTTGGGTTGGTATATGATTTCTTACAAGATTGTCGCAAGCCTATCATACAACTATAGAGGGAGGTTCTTCCAACACTGTTATAGTCATGCCTCCAAGCATAGTTAGAGAAATTCGTTTTAGACTCCAAATCAAAATATTTCGGCTGATTTGGGATTTTGGAAAAATATTTTGGATTTATATTTTGAAAAAATATAAAATTTAAAAAATATTTATACATATAGAAAAATATAAGATTATTATTAGAATTTAAAAAATATGGTTTCATACATTTAGTTTATTCTATAAAATCAACTCATAATAGGGTCCCGCCCCGTTCTGCTTTGAAATAATGTGGTTGGAGGAGAAGAGGTTTGTTGAGAATATTAAGCTGTGGTGGAAGAATTTTGAGGTTAATGGAAGCGTGGGGCTAAGATTGTTGATTAAGCTCAAAAAGTTGAAAAAGGAAATCAAGGAGTAGACTAAAAATCACTTTGGGGATATTAGGTGTGCCAAAATTGGTATTCTTGAAGAAATCAAGAGTTTGGACATCCAAGAGGAAGCTTGTTGTTTGACTGAGGAAGGGTTGTCAAGAAAGGCATCTTTGAAAATTGATTTTGAAAGGAAAGTGAAAGAGGAAGAAATCAATTAGAGACAAAGATTGAGGTGTAAATGGCTCAAAGAGGGGCATAAGAACACTAAGTTGTTCCACGGGATGGCGTCAGCAAGATTAAGAAACAACATGATTACCTCAACTTGGTGGATGGGGATGTGAGGCTATCAGATCGGGAGAATATTGTTATCCATATTAAAGATTTCTTTGCAACCCTGTATGCTAAGGAAGAGTGGGACAAACCAGCTCTGGATAATTTGCAGTTTGACACTATTGGGGAAGTGAATGCTGTTTATTTGTAAAGAAATTTTGAGGAGGAAGAAGTGAGAAAGGCAGTGTTGGCTTTAAGAGGGGATAAAGCTCCGAGTCCGAATGAGTTCCTGATTGCCTTTTTTCATCGGTTCTAGGATACTTTAAAAGAGGATATCATGGCTTTCTCGATGGACTTCCACTTGAGAGGTAAGCTTCCAAATAGCATTGGCACTTCTTCCATTTCTCTTATCCCAAAGAAACAGGGCGCTGATCGCTTGAAGGATTTTAGACCCATAAGTCTTATTGGCAGTATTTATAAGCTCTTGGCTAAGGTTCTGGCTGTGAGATTAATAAAAATTATGCCAACCATCATCTCTCAATCACAAGGAGCTTTTGTGCACGGGAGACAAATCCTTGATGGGGTTTATAAGCAGTATTAGAAGCGTCTTATTGGCAATATTTATAAGCACTCAAGGCACAAGGACAAGTTTCCAGGGGTGTTGTGTAAGCTAGACTTGGAAAAGACGTGCGATAGAGTCGATTGGGATTTCCTATCATACTTGATGGGTAGAATGGGATTTGGCCTCAAGTGGCAGGGTTGGATCTTGAAGTGTGTTTCCTCCGCCAGATTCTCTATTATGGTTAATGGATCTCCAACTAGTTATTTTGCTGCTCAGAGAGGCCTCCATCAGGGTAATCCTCTTTTTGCACTTCTTTTTGCTATGGTTGGGGAGGTGTTAAGTCATGTGATATCAGCTGCGGGCGAGGCGGATATGATCTTTGGATTTAAACCGGCGATTAGTGGCCCAACGGTCACTCTTTTGCAGTGTGCTGATAATACTCTCATTTTTTGTAAAGCAAAGGAAGAGTAAATCAAGAACATCGTAGCAGTTCTCGTTTTTTGAAGCGGTCTCGGGCCTCAAGATTAATTTCTCTAAAAGTTCTCTTGTAGGCATTGAGGTGGAGGCACATCTGCTGGAGGTCCTAGCAATTGTAATGGGATGCAAGGTTGGGTCTTTTCTGGCCACCTACCTACCTTGGGTTGCCCCTTTGCCTTGGGAGGCCTTCCAAAGAAGTTTGGAATCTGGTGGTGGAGAGAGTAGAAGGAAGCTGGCAACATGGAAGGAAAAATACTTATCTTTCAGGGGAAGAATTACCTTGATTCAATCGGCTCTCTCTAACCTTCCAACATACTTCATGTCCATGTTCAAATGCCCGGTGTCGATCATCAATCGAATTGAGAAGTTGCAACGGAATTTTATATGGCAAAGAAAAGGCATTACGAAAAAGTATCATCTGGTTATGTGGAGCAAAGTTTGTAGTTCTAAAAGGGAGGGCGGACTAGGCTTCAAATCTTTAAAGACTATGAACTCTAGGAAAATGGTCGTGGAGAATTGAAGAACAGTCAAATAGTTCATGGAGGCATATCATTTTGTCCAAATATGGGGTGAGATGGAATGGATGGGACGTTGCTGGACCATCCCATAGGTGCTCAAGTTGGTGGAAAGATATCGTGGCCATTAAGGACTTATTTGATTCCCAAATCAGGTTCCATGTTGGGACAGGTGAAGATATCTTCTTTTGGCATGATGTTTGGGTGGAGGATACTCCTTCAGTGGCGCAATTCCCGGACCCTTACAGTTACCCTAGGAACATACAAGCAAAGGTGAATGATTATATGGATAGGGATGTGGACAAAGTCCTCTGGGGTCCAATTTTTGGAAGAGAATTTCACTGAGTTAGAAGAAGAGAACCTTATGAATCTCATGGACAAGCTTGGTCGGATTTTCATTCATGTGGAAGGGGAAGACAACAGAGTGTGGGCTGCCTCAAAGGATGGTGTTTTTTCAGTATCTTCTCTCTTTGTGGTGCTTTTAAACACTCACAATTCACACAATTGGTTTCTTTACCTTTGGAAGACCAAGGCTCCTCCTAGAGTCCTGGCTTTTGGTTGGTTAGCTCTTCAAGGCAACATGCTTACTATGGATAATCTCCGTCAGTGAGGGGTGGCTCTAATCAACGCTTACCCACTATGCCTAATGGCGGAAAGAGACTGTGGATCATCTTTTGCTAAATTGTAGGTTTGCTCAAGCTATTTGGACTTCTACCCTTGATTAATTTGGTTGTAGCTGGTTCCTCCCTCGTTCCATCTCGGAGTTCTTTGATGCTTGGAAGTTTCGATTTCAGTTCAAGAGAGGAAGGCTTCAATGGCGGTCCTCCTTTCTTGCTAACATTGGGACAGTTTGGAAGGAAAGAAATAGGCGTTGCTTTGAAGATTGTTCTCCCCCCTCAGTAGTTGTTACTACGAAAGCTAGACTCCTTGCTGCCTCCTCGGTCTCTGTGTTGCCAAATTTTTGGAGAGTGCTTATTGAGGTTATGTTTTTTATATGGAGAGAAGTAGTATCCTCTTAATTTTTGGTTTCTCATTTTTAGGGCCTTAGGCTTGCTTGAGAGGCTCTGTCTCTCCTTTTTTGTTGTTTTGGATGGCTCCTTGATCTGTCTCCATTGTATGTCTCTTTGCTTTTAAGAATATATCTCTTGAATTGCTCTGCTTTGATTAATACAATTCACCATTCAAAAAAAAAAAAAACCCCCCCCTCATAATATGGCATATGTATGAAAAAGAACAACAATTAGCAAAGTGCAAACCCAGCCCAGCAGACAGCAGTTGATTAAAAAACTAGGAAGCGACCCAGCCCAAGAAAGAAAAACAAAGTAACAGGTAGGTTGAGTGGAAAGTAGCTGTAGTCGAACAACAGTGAAAAAAAGAAGAGAAATAAGTAGTAGAATAGAAGAAGAAAGAAGGAAAAATAAAATAAAAAAGTAGCACAGGTCGAGCGAGCAACAGTTGCTGGCCGTAGGTTGAGCGAGTAAGAGCAATAACAAGTTCTTTTTTCTTCCTCTTCATTTTTTTCGTTTATTTTTTTAGATGGGCTGAACAACAACAATAGATTCCACTGTATGCAGAACAAAAGTTAATTTTGGATTAGGGTTTTACCTTTACTTTTGAGTTAAAGAAAATTACGTTTAGCCTCTTAGGTTTTATTTTTTCTATTTCTATGAAACTCTACACAATTCGGATGAATTTATGAATTTTTCCTAATTCAGACGAAATCTTTCATTTCTCTCCGAATTTCGGAAATTCACCAGAATTACTCCGAATTCTGGAATGAAATTTTACGGAGGTGGTATTTTCTTCGATAAAGGGACTGAATCGAAGTTATTGGAAAAATTTGGACGAAATGAATTGAATTTCGTTACATTGGAACAACCTTCCACTAGTCTACTCCAAAAATGGTTCATAATAGGATTCAATTTGCATTCTCTGCTCTAGGTCTGTCAAGTAATTCACCCAACACATTTGACTGGTATTTGGATTTCGAAGCATCAAAACATAAGACTTATTCACCTGACAATCTTGTTAATGTTAGAATATGTGTTGGTGCTTTAAAATCCATGTCGCAAATGGTGAATCACTTTCCATTAATGTTATTGCTGATATTCTTCATCCTTCACCATTAAAGTTTGTGTTTTATTCTCTTCATTTAACTACTATTCTTCTTTTAGCTGTCCACTTAGTAGAAAACAATTGTGCAAAAAAGTCCGTTTGGCTATTACATTTATAAAGGAGCTTTTTCAAAAGCAAACGTTGCGCTTTGGGACGAAGCAATGGCCAAGCCACTTCGCTTTCAAAAGCAAGTTTTTGCTTTTGCGGGTCCCACATCAAAAGTAGGCTGAATCGCTGGCGTTGAGCGAGTATGTTCATTATATACTCGTGCCTCTCTAGTCTCTTCCCTTCCTCTCTCTCTATTTGCGTCTTTTTGTTTAATTTTTTACAGTTGAAGACTGTCGTCCAGCTCATGTCTCTTCTTTGAAGACACTACATTTATTCTCTCTCTCTCTCTCTCTCTCTGTCTCTCTCCACTTTGTTTTCCAGTACCAGCTCTGTCACATTGAGATGCATTGCATATAACTGCATACCCATCATGGACACAAATCGCCCACCTAGACATGACCTAGCACATGTGACACGAACCGAGCCCGAGATTATGATTAATTCGAGTTAACCCCGTGTCGCCTCGCATACTTACTCCCGTGAACTTTAATCACATAAAATTCACAAGGGATATGAACTAACACATTATGCGGAATATAAACAAATATACATTTCTCATGTATAAAACAAAATTCATTTACAATATAAACAACATTCACTTGCACATTTAATTACAATGCAAGCAATGAAAAGTACGAAACATTTCCAACAAATTCCATTATCAAAAGTTTTCTTTCCAATTTTCATTTTAATATCATAGTCATATGATATTGCTTCACTTCCACTCAACTAGACCTCCTGGAGGAACCGAATCCATCGTCTCCGCTGGCGTGGTGGCCTAAGAAGGACCGGCATGGGCAGCTGTGACTGTAATGCCATCAATAACACTATGAATTTGACAGTTCAGCAATGTATAAACAATTACATGATTGAACATGCTAATTATACATTTAATCCGTCTAACTCATTGTTAGACCAATACAAATTTAATTCATAATCAATAAGAGTCTTATTAGTTGGCAAACTATAGTAGCATTTCTAATCAAACCACATCTTCTTAAAAAGAAAGGATTTCCATCTTCCATACGGAAGGATTCATATATTGCGGGATTTATCAGTGCCCAGACCAGGGACAACTGACATCACCACGGAGCTTCGAAACACTTCGAAATAATCTGCTGCAGCAGTAACAGCTCTAATGAGCTTAAAGAAATCACCATGTAGTGCCAGACTCAAGAACAATATAGTTCAGATATTAATTCCATTCAATTACAATTAACGGATTCAATTCAACATACAAGTTCAATTAAATAATACCAACCATTCAGGTGTAATACTCAGTTCTTTAATGTACGTGTTATTTTCGATAAACATCACAAGTTTTATATAATTTGTACATTAAAGTCTCCTTAATTAACACCCATGGAGGTAAAATAGTATTAACAATAGCCTTGATATAATCAATAGGCTCCTTTCCTTGAAACTCATAAATTAATTATGAGATTTTATGAATTTCGGTTAACTATTCAATGTCTTATCAGCTAGCTTTATAAGCTAATTTTTATTATCAAATTACAACTATTAAGCTTGGGTTAACCTTTTGGTTAACACTCAATTCATCTTGGATCCAAATCCAAGGATATTACTTTATGGAAAGTGTAATCGGTTATCATCCCTTAATTGTATTATAATTAGTCATTAGACTAATTTTTATAAACCATTTATGCTCATAAACAGAACATTTGATTCAATTTGAATCATAAAAATCCCTGAAACGAATTTCAGTTTCAGGCTTTTGAAACTGATGTTTCTCCCTTCTTCTTTACATTCAAACCATTCATATCCTGCAATCAAATGGAACCTCATGTTCCCCCATGATTCATCACTTCAAATATACACATGAATAATACTTCTAATCCATTAACCATAATCTAATCAATTCATTGATTCTTCTAAAACATAGATTGAATCCATGATCATAATAAATCAAATAAAACCACATCAATTAACATATAATCATTAATAACTATTTATACTTGCCTTTAGTTGAGTTAAACACAAAAATCCTTTTTTTAAGCTTGATTTGAGTCAAGTTCTCTAAATCTCAAACCCTATTATCATAGGAACCAAATTTTTTTTTTTTTCTGATAAGTATTTGTGCTATAGTCACTTCTGACTAACTATTCAAAACCTGAAAGTTCTACAAAGAATCTATTTACTCACTTGAAACTCAACAAAGAGAAATCACAGCTTCTCTTTAGCTTCAAATCCAAGGAAAATTGAAGAGAACAATGGAGAAGATGAATTTCGCAAATTTCTTTTTAAAATCACTAGCAAGTATCCTTTTCCAAGCATTAATTCATCTAAACAATCCATTCACATAAATCAATTCTCATATAACATGGCTGAATTCATAACTATAACAAATCAAACGAAATCTACATAATTTAGCATCTAATCATAATAAACTGTCTACACTTGCCTCTATTTGAAGTTTGGTACAAAAACCCCTTTTGTTAGCTTTGAGTTTTGAGATCAAAATCTCAATTGAAACCCTCTTTGGTAACCCAACATCAAGAATAAACCCAAACAAACTTCTTGAATTGATTGTGCTAAAAATCATTCCAAATCACTTAATAGAACTCAAAAGTTCTATAAGAACAACTAAATACTTACTTAACAGCTTGTTAAATGGAAACTTGAGATTTTCCCTAAACTTTAACTCCAAGAAAACCAAGCAAGGAGATGAGTAAGATGAATATAACTCGAAATTCCACACAAATTAGCTTCTTTAAGCACCTTTGATGGAGAAAACTTGAGAATAGAATAAAAGAAGGAGAACCTAGGCCGCTCTCTCTTCATTGTTGCTTTAACTGGGATGAAAACCACCGAATGACTGAGTTTGGGTTTCATCTCAACCCTTATTAACAGTATTTTGCACATAAACCCCTTATGTTACACATATTTCTAACTTAAGTGAATTCAAGGCTCATTTGACTCATTTGAGGTCAAATTAAAACAAGTATATTATGAAAATTGTTGCACTCGTCGAGATACACATGTTGACATCAAGTTTTACCGTATCTGACGAAATACTTATAAATCCATATTTATGGAAAAGTCCTTAACATCACTAATTTGGGTTTAACTCCAACTCTATTAAGTCAATCTCTTCCAAACTCATTCCATTATGCTTAATTCATTCAAGTATGACTAATTTGATCATTCTAGGCATTAATCACCATTAAGTTAATTAATCATGCTTAAATCATATTAATCTCGATTAATTAGAGTTAATCTTGATTAACTCAGGTTGGAGTGTAACACCCTCTTAAACTTTTAGAATCATTCGGTCCTCCGAATGAAACATGAACGAAAATAAACATAATAAGTAAGACTCACCTGAATGAATAGCTCTAGTTATTTTCGAGCCATTTGTTCTTCTAATTCCAATGTGGCTTCATTGGGTTCATGATGTGCCCAAAGGACTTTAACTCATTTAATTGTCCTTGTACGAAGAACTTGCTTGTTAGTATCAATAATTCGAATTGGCTTCTCAACATATGTGGTGTTCGGTTGAACTTGAATCTCATCATAGTTAATGATATGTGTAGGATCTGCCACATACTTTCGAAGCATCGATCCGTGAAACACATTATGGAAACCGGAGAGTTGCGATGGAAGATCCAGGCAATAAGCCACGTCTCCAATTCTGCTCTTTATCTTGAAAGGTCCGATATATCTTGGTGAAAGTTTTCTTTTATGCCCAAATCAGATAGTACCTTTCATTAGAGAAGTTTTCAAAAATACCCAATCATCAACGGAAAATTCCAAATCATGCCGACGATTATCAGCATAACTCTTCTGCCTTGATCGGGTTACTCTCAATCTGTCTTGCACTTTCGGCACTCTTTCAGCTGTTTTTGCAATAATAATAGGACCATGAAAACTTCTGGTTCCAACTTCTACCCAGATAACTGGAGTCCTACATCTGCGACCATATAATGCTTCAAACAGTGTCATTTCAATACTGGAGTGATAACTGTTGTTATATGTAAATTCACACAACGCAAGATGTTCATCCCAATCATTACCAAAATCCATAACATTGGCACGAAGCAAATCCTCCAATGTTTGAATTGTTCGTTCAGATTGCCCATCTGTCTGTGGATGATATGCAGTACTAAATCGAAGTCTGGTACCCATTGAATCCTGGAATGACTGCCAAAATGTTGAAACAAACCGACTGTCTCGATCTAATACAATCGAACCGGTGTTCCATGCAATTTTGTCACTTCCCTCACAAAGAACTTGGACATTTCATTAAATCCCATATCCTTTTTTAATGGAAGAAAATGTACAGACTTCGTAAGACGATCCACAATCACCCATACGGTGTCATGTTGTCTTCTGGTCATTGGTAAACCAGATATAAAGTCCATAGTCAAGTGTTCACACTTCCATCTAGGAATATGCAAAGGATGAAGCAATCCAGGCAACTTTCTGTGCTCAAACTTCACACGCTGACAGGTCAAGCATGAAGATACATATCCTGCTATCTTCCACTTCATATTATTCCACCAAAACTTGTCATTGAGATTTCTATACATTTTAGTACTTCCTGGATGCATAGAATACCGAGTGTGATGAGCTTCAAATATCACTGCTTGTTTCAAATCTTCTTGTGCTGGTACACATAATCTGTCTATGAAATAGAGAACTCCTTCAACGAATACAAAATCTGGTCTAGCAACAATGTTACCTTTGATTTTCACCAATTTAGGATCTTCAAACTGTCTTTACTTGATTTGTTTGATAAGAATTGGTTCATGCTGCAACCATAATTCTATTGTCCACCATTTCAATGGACACATCCAAATCTTTAAACTCTTCAATTAAATGCCATCCACCCACCAGTGATGCCAAGTTAGCAGATTTGCGACTCAAAGCATCAGCTACTACATTACCTTTTCCAGGTACATAGGTGAGCGGAAAATCATAATCTTTGGTCAACTCTAACCAATGGTGTTGCCTCAGATTAATGTCCTTTTGAGTAAATAAATACTGAAGGCTTCTGTGATCACAATGGACTTCAAAAGTCTCCCCGTACAGACAGTGCCTCCATTGCTTCAAAGCAAATACAACTGCCGTGAGCTCTAAATCATGAGTAGCATAATTCTTCTCATGTTCTCTTAACTGACGCGAACCATAGGCAATGACCTTGCCATCCTGCATCAGCACACATCCCAATCTTATATCGGAAGCATTAGAATAGATTACAAATCCTCCACTTCCTTCAAGTAATGACAAGATTTGGGCTTTGACTAATCTTTGTTTCAACGTTTGAAAAATGTACTCACATTCTTCATCCCATACAAATGGAATGTTCTTCCGAGTCAATTTTGTTAATGGTGCTGCAATTTTGGAGAAGTCTTTCACAAATCTTCTGTAATATCCAACCAATCCTAAGAAGCTCCGAACTTCTGGAATATTCTTCGAACTTTGCCACTTAGTAATAGCTTCAATGTTAGCTGGATCCACGGCTAATCCTTCTCTAGTAATTATGTGACCCAGAAATGCCACTTGCTACAACCAGAATTCACACTTTTCTAGCTTTGCAAACAACTGATTGTCTCTCAATAATTGCAATGCTGTTATTAAATGGTGTGAATGTTCTTGCTCTGACTTTGAATATACCAGGATGTCATCAATGAAGATCACAGCAAACTGGTTTAGGTAAGCAGCAAAAATTCTGTTCATCAAAGCCATAAACACTGCAGGTGAATTTGTTAATCCAAAAGGCATAACCAGAAACTCATAATGCCCATATCGGGTCTTAAATGCTATCTTCTGTATATCCTGATCTCTAACACGAATCTGGTGAAATCCAGATTGGAGATCAATCTTAGAAAAATACGCTTCACCCTTGAGTTGATCAAACAACTCATCAATTCTAGGCAACGGGTACTTATTCTTGATTGTTACTTGATTCAGTTGCCTATAATCAATACACATATGTAGGGTTTCATCTTTCTTCTTTACAAACAATACAGGTGCTCCCCATGGTGAGACACTAGGTTTAATAAAACCTTTGTTGAGCAAATCTTGTATTCGCTTCTTCAACTCATGTAATTCTAATGGTGCCATTCTATATGGTGCCCGAGATATAGGTGTGGTACTTGGCATAAGCCTTATAGTAAAGTCTACTTCCCTTGCTGGAAGCAGACCTGACACTTCTTTCGGAAACACGTCTGAAAATTCACAGACTATAGGAATGTCTCCTAATTCCTTCTTTGGCTTCTTCTTAATAATGAATGCAATGTAGCCTTCACAACCACTTCGCATTATATGTTTAGCCTTTATTGCTGAAATAAGCCTCGTATCAAATTTCTTCTGGGTTCCTTCAAATAATACATTGGCATTGGCTTCATCTACTTTAAAAGTAATGATTTTGCGGAAACACTCTAAGCAGGCTCTGTACTTCACAAGCCAATCCATGCAAAAAATTACATCTAAATCATTCATAGCCAACACTATTAGATCTGCTGGTATTGACACCTCACCAATTTTAACACTACATTGGGGTACATATAATTCACGTACTACTTTTCTTCCCAATGGAGTAGTCACAGTAAAATCATATGACAGTTGTCTAATTTGTCTTTGCATATCACAAACAAATGGAGGTGCTACAAATGAATGAGTAGATCCAGGGTCAAATAATGCAACTACTGGTCTATTATCAACATAAATTATACCTTCCACCACATTAGCTGCAGCTTCAGCTTGTTCCTTATTCTAAGCATAGACTTGTCCTTCAACCAGAGGCCTATTCTGCTGTTGTTGTTGCCGTGGTTGCTGTTGTCTCTAACTTCGCTGCTGTTACTGTAGAGGAGTAGGAAATGCTGCCTGTCCCTGAGGAGGTTGTTGCTGTGGAGCTCAGTTATCTCTTCTAACTCTGGGACATTGAGCCATTCTATGTTCCATTGAACCACAAGTTAAACATGCTCCAATGTTTCTCCAACAAGCTTCAATTTTGTGAGCTTTTCCACATATCTCACAAACTGGTTTAACCTCAGTTGTAGCAACATATTTCTGCCTGTTGCTCTTGAATTTGCCTCCCTTTTTAAACCAAGAGCTACTACTCCTCTTAGGACCAGCATTTGTCTCTAGTTTTTCCCGATGAACTTCTTCAGCAGTATATGCTTTATTTACTATATCATTAAAATGTATAGGTGTTTGACCTACCAGGACCATTTTCTTGTAACTGGGTTTATGAACCTCTTTATCTTTTTCTCTTGTTTATCTATCAAGTCCTTGGCATATTTAGACAGTTGTATAAAAGTATGCACATACACTGTCACAGTCATTTGCCCCTGTTTTAAATTCAGAAATTCTGATTCTTTTCTCTGCCTCACATGCTCTGGAACAAAGTTCCTTTCAAACTGTTTCTGAAAGTCTCCCAAAGAGTGATTGCATGTGCTTCAATTACTGCACTTTTAACACTCTTCCACCGATCCTTTGCTACATCCCGTAGCATGGAAGAAGCAAGCAATACCCGCTGCTTTGGGGTGCAAACAATTGTATCAAACACATCTTTGATGTGTTGTACCCATTCATCTGCAACTAATGCATCTTCCTTACCATGAAACTCAGTGGCTCCTCTCTTCCTAAATTGGTCGTAAAGAACATTAGGATCTTTCTCTTTAGACTGCACTACCACTTGAGTACCAACATTAGGCAGTGGTTGAATTGGTGGCACTTATGGAACTTGCATTTGAACTTGCACTTGTAACATGGCATTGATTTGAACTTACATGTTTAACTGTGCTTCATGGCTTTTAGCTATCTGCTCATTACTTTTTATTATCAAATCATTGCTTCGAACTAAGTATTCCATTATAGCAGCAAACCTAGCATCATTATTTGGAGTAAGAGGTGGAGGTGTAGGTGTAGGACCTTCATTCGCACTAACCATATATTCAGGATTATCATTCCCATTTCCTCTGCTTCCTGAGCTAGTTGCCATTATGAAAATAACACAGGAAGATAAGATAGATATCTTTATACTTCCATCACATATATATCACATATAGTGAAAGCAATAAATCACAAATCCGAAAGTAGGATTTGATTCGTAATTTGACGTTTTCTCACCGCGTCCTTACATTTTCTAAGGATTTTAAACTTCTCTTAATTCTTTCACTTTTCTCTGATACCATACAATAAGCATGACATGAACCGAGCCCAAGATTATGATTAATCAGAGTTAACCCCGTGTCGCGTCGCATACTTACTCCCGTGAACTATAATCACATAAAATTCACAAGAGATATCAACTAACACATTACGCGGAATATAAACAAATATACATTTCTCATGTATAAAACAAAATTCATTTACAATATAAACAACATTCACTTGCACATTTAATTACAATGCAAGCAAAGAAAACTACGAGACATTTCCAACAAATTCCATTTTCAAAAGTTTTCTTTTCAATTTTTGTTTCAATATCATAATCATATGATATTGCTTCACTTCCACTCAACTAGTCCTCCTGGAGGAACCGGATCCATCGTCTCCGCTGGCGCTGTGGCCTCAGAAGGACCGATATGGGCAGCTGTGACTGTAATGCCATCAATAACACTATGAATTTGATAATTCAACAATGTTTAAACAATTACATGATTGAACATGCTAATTATACATTTAATCCGTCTAACTCGTTGTTAGACCAATACAAATTCAGTTTATAATCAATAAGAGTCTTATTATTTGGCAAACTACAGTAGCATTTCTAATCAAACCATATCTTCCTAAAAAGGAAGGATTTCCATGTTCCATATAGAAGGATTCATATATTGTGGGATTTATCAATGCTTGAGCCAGGGGCAACTGACATCACCACGAAGCTCTGGAACACTCCCAAATAATCTGCTACAGTAGTAACAGCTCTAATGAGCTTAAAGAAATCACCATGTAGTGCCAAACTCAAGAACAATATAGTTCAGATAATAATTCCGTTCAATTACAATTAAAGAATTCAATTCAACATACAAACTCAATTAAATAATACCAACCATTCAGGTGTAATATTCAGTTCTTTAATGTACGTGTTATTCTCGATGAACATCACAAGTTTTATATATTTTGTATATTAAAGTCTCCTTAATTAACACTCATGGAGGTAAAATGGTATTAACAATAGCCTTGATATAATCAATAGGCTCCTTTCCTTGAAACTCATAAATTAATTCTGAAATTTTAGTAATTTCGGTTAACTATTCAATGTCTTATCGGCTAGCTTTATAAGTTAATTTTTATTATCGAATTACAACTATTCAGCTTGGGTTAACCTTTTGGTTAACACTCAATTCATCTTGGATCCAAATCCAAGGATATTACTTTATGGAGATCGTAATTGGTTATCAACCCGTAATTGTATTATAATTAGTCATTAGACTAATTTTTATAAACCATTTATGCTCATAAACAGAACATTTGATTCATAAAAATCCCTTAAACGAATTTCAGTTTCAGGCTTTTGAAACTAATTTTTCTCCCTTCTTCTTTACATTCAAACCATTCATATCCTGCAATTAAATGGAACCTCCTGTTCCCTCATCATTTATTACTTCATATATACACATAAATAACTCCTCTAATCCATTAACCATCATCTAATCAATTCATTGATTTTTCTAAAAACATAGATTGAATCCATGATCATAATAAATCAAATAAAACCATATCAATTAACATATAATAATTAATAACTATTTATACTTGCGTTTAGTTGAGTTAAACACACTGAGTGAAGTTCTCCCAATCTCAAACCCTATTGTCATAGGAATAACAAAAGAACAATTTCTGATAACTATTTGTGCTATAGTCACTTCAAACTAACTATTCAAAACTTGAAAGTTCTACAAAGAATCTATTTACTCACTTGAAACTCAACAAAGAGAAATCACAGCTTCTCTTTAGCTTCAAATCCAAGGAAAATTGAAGAGAACATTGGAGAAGATGAATTTCACAAATTCCTTTTTAAAATCACTTGCAAGAATCCTTTTCCAAGCATTAATTCATCTAAAAAACCCATTCATATAAATCAATTCTCACATAACATGGCTGAATTCATAACTATAACAAATCAAACAAAATCTACATAATTTAGCATCTAATCATAATAAATTGTCTTCACTTGCCTCTATTTGAAGTTTGGTACAAAAACCCTTTTTGTTAGCTTTGAGTTTTGAGATCAAAATCTTAATTGAAACCCTCTTTGGTAACCCAACATCAAGGATAAACCCAAACGAAATTCTTGAATTGATTGTGCTAAAAATCATTCCAAATCACTTAATAGAGCTCAAAAGTTCTATAAGAACACAAAATACTTACTTGACAGCTTGTTAAATGAAAACTTGAGATTTTCCCTAAACTTTAACTCCAAGAAAACCAAGCAAGGAGATGAAGAAGAAGAAGATAACTCAAAATTCCACACAAATTAGCTTCTTTATGCACCTTTGATGGAGAAAACTTGATAAAATAATGAAAGAAGGAGAACCTAGACTGCTCTCTCTTCACTGTTGGTTCAGCAGGGATGAAAACCTCCGAATGATTGAGTTTGGGTTTCATTTCAACCCTTATTAATAGTATTTTTCACATAAACCCCTTATGTTACACATATTTCTAACTTAAGTCAATTCAAGGCTCATTTGACGTTAAATTAACACAAGTATACTATGAAAATTGTTGCACTCGTCAAAATACACAGGTTGACATCAAGTTTTACTGTATCCGACGAAATATGTATAAATCTATATTTATGAAAAAGTCCTTAACTTCACTAATTTGGGTCTAACACTAACTCTATTAAGTCAATCTCTTCCAAACTCATTCTATTATGCTTAATTCATTCAAGTATGACTAATTTGATCCATTCTAGGCATTAATCATCATTATGTTGATTAATCATGCTTCAATCATGTTAATCTCATTAATTAGAGTTAATCTTGATTAACTCGGGATGGAGTGTGACAACATGGCACTAGATTGATCCCCAATTGAGGATTTTGAGCAATAGGCATTTGATAAAGATCCTTATAATGAGCAATTGCAATTCATATGCATCCAGGTGTACATTGTAAATGGGACGCAAACTTCTAGAGCTTGGTCCTGCCAAGTGATTGAGATAATGCAACAAAGGCCCAGGAATCATGGATATTTGATGATTTGGAAACTTTTTTTTTTATTTTTTATCTTAAGCATAAGTGAGGAGGTCGTAATTCGCACAAGTGAGGAGAAGAAACTTGCATGTGCAATTGGAGAGGGAGGAGGTCGGGGTTTTGTTAGAATGGGCGTCTTAACCTCTGGGGTAAGGCGCTGTTCTTCTTGTTGTCTTCTAACTTAAGGACTGGATTTTGTGATCAAATTAGTCATCTATTTAAAAAGATTCAATTTTATTATATTCCAGTTGATAGTCTATAAAGCTTGAATTGTATGGCCATTTTCAAAACCCCACAAAGAGGCTAGTCCATCAAATATACTCACATGAATTCACTTTCGTTTATCTAGATTCATATATTTAATTTTTTATTATTTTCCTCATCTATATAAGGCACATGATCAACTAAACTTTGAATCATTAGTGATTGTAAACAAAAAGAGTACGAATGGATTGTCAACTAAGAGTAATCTATTGCATTGGTTCAATATGGCAATATCTTGATATCATTGTATCAACAAGCATGTAAGGACAAATGCAAATGTAGATAATTTCATGACGATTTTATCGAACATCACATTGCTAGAAGCCTGGATAATTTTGCTTGGACTTCAAAGGAAACATTAGCATGGTAATTGCCAGACACTGGATTGGGTATGAACAATGGCTCTGAACTATAGATCTTGTTGGTTGAGAATCTAATGGATATTTAAATTGAACTTTACACACATTGGGCTGAACCACTACAAGTTTTTTATATTTTTTATAAGCATTGCCATTCACATTGACTTGATATTTAGGAACAATGCACGCAAATTGAATATCATGAAGTAAAGAAACATAGTACATACTATGACAAAGGTTTTGACATTGCAGGATTTCATACTACGCGTATAATCTTTCACCAAAATGCATTATGACATGCACAGGTAAGTGTGGAATACATTATATATATATATATATATATATTAAAGCAATAAGATTTGTGTTGCCACGTAGGCATGATCCATCCTCACATGCCATGTAAGGACCACAGTTTGTTAAAAAAAAAAACCCCTTTGTAATGCCACATCATTTCTCAATAGGGTCCATAGGTTGAATCTCTAAATTACCTCTTTGAATTCAAATTTTAATTCCTAAAATCTGTCTTTATTGATAGGACCATTATCCCCCAACGAAGTTGATATATTTAGGCACCTTATCACTATATGATTTAAACTTAGCATGGAAGCTATCAACCAATTAAAGAATTAAGCATGGACACGGGACACGGACACGACACGACACGGACACGCTGACACGGCATTTCTCAAAAAAGTAGGACATGGACACGTCGGGGACACGTTATTATTTAATAATAATAATGATGGACCCAATTTTTTCTTCCTCTCCTCTCCCATCCATCCCTGGGGTCACCGAGAGGATCCGAATGGAGGGAAGAAAGGGGGAGAAAAAAGGGCATCTACATTTTTGTATGGGTATGCCATATTTTCTATTATACTTGGAATTTAGAAATGGTGATCTGGAGATCCACCTTCATAAGTAGAAAGGAAATCAATCTTTTTTCTAACTTTCCATTGCACATATATTTAAGAAAAAAGACAGTTTTTGAATGCCGTGAGAGGCGATTCTGTTTGCCATGAGAGGCGATTTTGTTTGCTGTGAAAGGCGAGTTTGTTTGTCGTGAAAGGTGATTTTGACGTGAAAGGCGATTTACAAATCTCATCAAAATGAAAGACAAGAATTGGGAGTTTTTTTTGTCTCTTAAAGAAAATACAAAGTACAACAGAAAAGTAAGAAAATGAATCTGACTTCTCAGGATATTGTGGGGACCGGTTCAGATCGACGGTCGCAATTCATGTATGGACTTCGCCATCGTCCTTCAAATGAGAACGCTTGATGCTTTGGTTCTTTGGCTTGGCTTGGACTTCGATTTTTTAGAGGATAAGGACCAAGGGAGGGTCCTATACCCAATGAAAAACGAAGAGACGGGCTGAAGAGCCACGTCTTGGCCATGTTGAATAGGAGAAGAGAAGGCTTTTTCTTGGGGGGGAGTGCCCCCCAAGGGACTTCAATCACCTTTTTGGTGTTTGTTGCAGCAGAGTTTCTTCAGAGTAACAGAGTTTCTGGATGGATTTCTGGATCTTGAGTTCGAGATTCCAGGATTCGGGCTTGTCTACTCTTAGAATCACCTCCTTTTATAGGCATTTGGTAGCCTTTAGGTGACTTTATGGGCTTTAATGCATTTAAAACCACATAATGGGAGGAATTACACGTTTTAATTCCTTTGTTTTGTAACTCCTTTTTCTTGGCTTCTGATTGGCCGATGGAGATAATGGGCATTTAATCGCCTTCAATCTCCATGATGAGAGGAGTTTCATGGCTTTAATGCCATGATGGATTTGACTTGTAACTCCCATTTCCTCGCATATGATTGGGTCGTCCAAAAATAATGTGTTAATGACCGCATTTAGTTCGGTCAATTAACAGCATTAAGTGGTCGCCGAGGAGTTGAAGAGTCGCGGGCCGTGCCACATCTTTGGAATTCTTCTTGCGATGATCGACGATGGATCTTCATGTTGATCGATGTCGGATGATCACGCAACTTCAGATAATGGTTGATACTAGCGGGCCGGTGACATCTGTCTTGTCGATTTCTCGATCGGTCGGACAAAAAGTGTACTTTCTTGGTCGGCCGGTTGGAGATCTTGGAGCGATGATGACGATTTCATGCTCTTGACTGCGGATCCGAGATGTAGACGGAGATCAGTCGATTTCGAGCATCAAAAATTGGATTTTCAAGAAATCACAGGAGTTGGAACTTCCGATACACGAAAGAGGACGGAAAACGGGTCACTCGGCGATAAATCTGGTGAACCAGATTTCCATGGTCACCAGCGACCATGGGCTATTGTCGCCGCCGACAACCATGGGGATTGGTCCCCTTTTGGTCGCTGTTTCTCGACCGTTCTTTGGTCTTTTTTACCGCCGTTTTCTCTTGGGTTTTTCTTGACATTTTTCCTCATTTTTTGGCTTGATTCTCCTGAAGAAAATCTGATAAGAAGCCGTGCAAATCGGAACACAAAGTTTCACATTTTTTGGAAAAGCCGAAGACTTTGTGGTCGATTTTCCATCAAGAGTCGAAACTAGGTCAAACGATGTCGGAATGACCTGAAATTTGACTTGAAGTCTCCTGAGCAGCAAATAGGACCAGCCATGGGCTTTTGCTTGAGTTTTGAAGCCGTTTGGGTTGATTTCGCCGCATTTGGGTCAAATGCTGCTAGGCTTAATTTCGCTGTAAGGAAGATGTCGCGCTTTGATGTGCGGTCAACTGATGTCCGATTGACCTGAAATTTGATAGGGAGCCTATTGGAGTCATTTTGAGATGATCCATTGGCTCCGATTTGGATGTCATGGTCCCGAGGTGCTCCACCGCCGGTAGCCTTGATTTTCTTTCGGAGCGTCAAAGTCGGGTCAAACGTTGTCAGAATGACCTGAAATTTGACGTGCAGCCCTCTTGAAGCATGTTGAAGCCGCCCATGTGTTCTGTTTGATGAGTAATGGTTCCGGTGGTTCTCGCAGCCTAGAGGCTTGATTTTCTTTTGGAGCGTCGAAGTCGAGTCAAACGTCGCCGGAATGGCCTGAAATTTGACGTGGAGGTATTTTGAGACCATCCGTAGGCTCTGATCGAAGTTTTGATGTCTTCGACGCGGCCGCCGCCAGGAGCGCCTATTTCACTGCCGGATGGGTGAAGTTAGGCCAAATGATGGCGGAATGGCCCGAAACTTCATGTGAACTCCTCTTTTGGCTGTCTTGAAGGATCTATCAATTTTCAAGTGATTCTAACAAGATCTGATGCTTGAAGCGGCATTGCCTGTTTGTAGTAGGATACAGCTGCATGTGGCTTCTTGATGTTCAAGAGGCAAAGCGACATTTTTGGTGTCAATAAATGCCCCCTCAAGGTATGTGGCAGGTTAGGGGGTTGAGGTTTGATTTTTGGATTTTAACCTTGTGACCCAACAAGCTGTATGTGGCAAGTTGGGGGGGCAGATTTGGTTTTGACCTTGTGACCTAACAAGCTGTATGTGGCGAGCCAAGGGGTCAGGGATTTTTTTATTGGTTTTGGCCTTGTGACCTAACAAGCTTTTTGTGGCAAGTTAGGGGACTAGAGTTTGGTTTTTTGTGGGCTGCCGATTTCAAGATTTTGCCTCAATTTGGTATATGAGGAGGGATGGTTTGGTTTTTTGAAAACTCATGAAGTGTTTTCTTCTTTTTTTTTAAATGGTTCAATCGACTCAAAAGGGGCATGGAACCATTTTGTATGCTCTTGGTAAGAGGAATTTTTTTAAAGGAAGCCCCTTTGGTGCCTAGGTGGTCAACCTGACTCATGTGGGCTAGCCCATGGGAAATTAAGCTTTTAAAGATGGCTTTGATCTCACATGGTGTCATTTTGAAAAGAATATCTAAAAATATCTTTTTTGGATAGAGAATATCTAAAAATATTCTTACTTGGAGAGAATCTTTCAAGTTTCCTATCCTTTGGGAGAGATTTTCTCAAAGTATCTCTCTTTGGGAGAAAATATTTCTCATTCCCTTTCTTTTTGGAGAAAATTTCTCGAAGAATCTTCTCTTTGGGAGAGAATATCTCAAATCTCCTTTCTTTTGGGAAGGTTGCTAATTTTTAGCACTTACCTCCTTTCTTTTCTCCTTGTTTCCTCTTTTGGTTTGCTCTTTCAATAAAAGCAAGAGGAGATTGGATCTTTGCTTCTTTGCTCTCTTTCTTTGCAAGAGTCTCCAAGAGTGCTCCAAGATCAAGAATTCTTCTTCTTCTTCAAAGATCTTCAAGCTCTTCATCTTCTTCTCCATCAATGGCTTCAAGTAAGTTTTCTTCCTTCATAAGAAATTTCCATTGTAGAAGTAGAATTCTTTTCTTTTCTTCTTTTCTCTTTTTTTTTTTCCTTTTCTCCACGTGTTTTCTCTTTTTTTTTTCTTTTCATGTGTTGTTTTTTGTTTTTTTTTTACGTTGTTTTTTTCTTTCTTTCTTGGCTGTACGGATAGGTCCGTACGGACCTGGCAGTGGATCACGGCCTGCTGTCCAAATTTTTTTTTTTTTGAAACTTCTCTCCCCCCCGTTTTTTTTTTGCTTCTCTTTTTTGTTCACCATGAGAATGAGGTTTATGCACCATGATGATGAGGTTTTATGCATTTCAAGATGTTCATTCATATTTGTTTCTTTCTCCTTTTTTTTTTTTTTATGCATCAAGATAAGAGGCTAGAATCTCTAGGTCAAGCCAACATGAATTTTGACTTTCACAAAGTTTGATTGGTTTTGACCAAGTTGGGTTGGAATTGGTCAAACTTTGGTTAAAGTTTTCCTAGCATCTAATGCATGATGATTTTTTGGATGCATGCTTTTTAATAAATGATTGGGAGCATGATGATGCATACCTGGAAATCTTTTACAAGTTTTGGGATTTGGAGCTTGTAGCAATGTTGAGCCCTTTCCTGACCTTATCGGATTTTGAGGAGTTTTGCAAGTTTTAGAGTTTGGAGCTCGCAGCGATGTTGAGCCTTTCTTCAAGCTTGCGTAGATTTGATGAGATTGGTTTGATCTCACAGCAATGTTTGAGTTCAAACCTTCTTTGAGGATGCTGCATTGAGCTCGCAGCGATGTTGAGCTCATCTTCAAGCTTCCTATCTTTTTCAGGATGTCTCCTTTTTCTTCGGAATTGTCCCGGAATCATGCCAAAACTCCGCTAGAATTTTTCTATAGCAAAATTTTGTCACTTTGATGATTGATTTTTTAATCCTTTTGCAGGTAGTTCCTCTAGAACGAACAAGGGCAAAGAGCCTACTACTGATGCACCCCGTCGGTCTACCAGGTCTCCTAATGTGGCCGTACAGCATGCTTGGGAGAAGGTCCAGTTTGTGGAGAAGAACTTGGAAGAGTGCGACTCCATCAATCGCGATGGGATGAGACAACGATTGATTGCTCTCAAGGATGAGAAGTTCTACAGGATTGTGGTAAGCAATCATCCTTGGGTCATGGACGATCAGAGCGTTGTGCCCAAGCCTACCTTCTCTTTGGCGATGTAGTCCCTGATGACTTGACGTACCAAAGAAGATGCTTTCAGTTCTCTTACACAACTGATGGTGAGGAGAGAACTATTTCTACCCGGTCGACTTTTGATCGGACTGTATCGATCATGAGTCTTTCTCCCACGTGTCCCAAGAGGGAGGATCCTCCAAGCTGGGTGAAGAGGACCAATGTGATAAGGACCGGAGTTTTTGTTGGCGGTCCTTTCGGATATGCGGAGAAGTAGCCTATCCGTATGGACATGTTGATGCCCTCCAGTGGCTACCAAGGTTCTGACCATCCGGCGGTCAATTTGAGACTGGTTGGGTGAAGCCTTTTCGACTTCGTGGCTGTTTCAGTGCTGATTCGAACTGGGAATCATGGAATGATCACACCCTACAGGTTGGTGGAGCCGTTTTAAAGGAGGCCAGGATCTTCGATGCGGTTTGCGCTTTTCGGAAGACCATGGTTTTCTCTGATGAGGCCTTCATGGCCATGCTAGAGTCATTCCTTCCACAAACCAACACCTTCATTGTGACGAACGGTGAGATTGGTTTTACTTTGAAGGAATTAAGCGTCATCACCGAGCTGCCCATCCTTGGCAAACTCTGAGGAGTTTATGCCTAGCGACGGCGTTCTTGAGGAGCAGTCTAAAGAGTTCAGGCTCCTGTACTTTCAGCTTGTTGCCTTCTATGATTTCTTGAAGGAGAAGGAGGGCTCGAAAATCCGGTGCAACAGTTGGAAGAATTGTAGCTCCAACTTCTTTGACGGCGGAGAGTCTTCTGGAGGTATGGCCCAAGATGCTAGGGCCAAGAACCCAGGTTCGAAGAAGATCTACGTTATGCGAGATGACTTGAAGAAGTTCTTCAAGAGTACATACGCCATTTGTCCTGACATTGCACTGCGGAGAGATCTCGTTGTTTACCTCACTTGCTGGTTAGGTGAGGCAGTTTTTGCTGGAGGGAATGGAACACACATCAGGCCACATTGTATTTTTCCGGCTTGTTAGATGGCGTTCGGAGAGCGGTTGGCTTTGGTGCCAGCTCTTTACTCCTACTTATGTACCGAACTGCAGGCTGCTGCTTTTCTGGTTCGGCTTGGGCTCCCTATGAACAGGGTATTTTCAGCCCATATTTTTTATTCGTGGTATGTGTAACACTTTCCCGGCTTCCATCGCTTAGGAGTTGCACAGGATGATGACCCTTTCATGATTCGGTTGGCTAGGGGGACATCTGTTTCCAAATCTCTTTTGTCTGCCTGTTTGAGGATCCGACGGTTCAGGGACGTCGAGATTGGGCAATCTTCAATAAAGCTTTTTTCGGGCTTGCGGAAGAAGGCTTTTGATTTTGGAGCCTCCCGTGATTCCACCAGGTCAGGGTTGGGAAGACATTACTCCCTGAGCAATGCAGAAAAGGGATGACTTTTTAACATACATGTTGGTACGATGGTGTACCGGAGACATCTTTTTGTTGATATCCAGTCGTATGTTCCCTCACGTTTCGCACTGCAGTTGGGCTTCTCTCAAGGCGTTGTTGGAGCGCCTTCGAGCATGGTGAAGCGTTTTGGAGGTTTGTAGGACGGAAAGAATGCATGGGCCTTTTACAGTGCGGAAGACACAACCGCCATGATTTCCTATCCTAAGTTACCCACTTTCCGGACTGCTGGCTTCATGAAATGGTTCGTGGAAAGCTCTTCAATGTACCAAGGGCTTTCCAAGAAGGAGCTTGATGTCAAGCAATCTCCTGGGAAGGGTCTTGGCAGATCAAATGGAGTCCGTCGAGAGGAAGTTCTGGCTTTCCTTTCCAGAGAGAAGCACAAGATCGACTTTCTCAATGAGCAGGACATCATCAGACCAGGAGCTATACAAGAGATACCTAGTGAGGTCTTGGATTAGCTCGAAGAGGAGGAAGCCGAGATTGACGCTTGGATGCAAGCGGAATTAACAAAGGTTTCCATGGGGTCTACTAGAAAGAGCAGACCGTCCAGTGAGGAATCAAGCGAAGCTCCTGACTTTGACAGTGGGGCGGGTACTTCAAGTAAACCATCCCATAAAAGCAAGAGGAAGAGAGGGCAGTGCCTTAATAAGAGACGGCACGATGACTCTCCTGATTTGGAAGTCCCTCTCGCCACCGCTAAAGAGATGTCAGGGGATGCTGATGAGCTCCGAAAAAGAGGAGCTGAGAGGAAGAAACCACTGATGAAGGTATGACTCCTCTTCTTTCTCTTTCCATTTCTTTCTTTGAGATTTTCTTGTTTTGATTTGCCTCCTCTCCCTTTTTCAGTGGAAGATGAGGATTTTATGATGCCTAAGGTTCCAGTTGATGAGGCAGTGACGGATCTGGTTGCAGCATCTGAAGAAGAACCGAGGGGCTCTGGAATGATTCCAGAATCTTCACCTGGTATGGTTCTTTGTATTTTCCTTTCTTTTTTGTCTATGCTGTCATCTGCTAACATGTTTCTTATTTTCTTGTCAGCTGACTTACCACAGGATTCCGACGATTTCAAGCAATCAATGGATGCGTCCTTTGATGACGCTTCGGATGAACTTATGGAGGCAGAAAATATTCCGCCAAGCGTCGAAGAAGGTATTTGTAGCAATAACCCTTATGATATTGATTTTTTCAACAGGATCATATTCATACCTCTTTCTGTTTTGTTTCGCTGGCAGATTATGAGGAGACAGAAGAAGTTCCTCCGTCTTTCTTAGTGCCAGAGCAGGGGATGCCTGCAGTTGAACCAGAAATAGTGACTTCTTCTTCCAATTTTAATGCGATAGAGACAAAATCTTCTGAGCAGATTCCTTCACCAATGTCTACGGTTAGAAAGAACTTAATGATCACTCTTCCAGCAGGACATGACACGGGTAGTCAACCAATGGAAAGGGGTGAGCCTTCGTCCGGGCCATCTCTTGAGTATGCGAAGAAAGTGTTGAAGAGCGTTTTGAGCTCATGGATCGAAACTCTTTCTTCTGGCCATTTGGAAGCTGGCTTTGGCATGGTTAAGCATGTACAGGACATCCTTGTTGATAGCGAAGAGGTCGGCCTGGGCATTGCAGATATGAAGGCTTTCGTTGATGAAGTCATAGCTTTAGGGAGCAAATGGAATGAAACCAAGAGCTTCCTAGGTGGCGACTTCTTCAATGAGGTGTTTTTGAAGCCTTTTGGCGAGGTCAAGTCGGAGTTGGACGAAATCTCGCGGACTCGGAAGCAATTCGTTCGGGAGAGGAATGTTACCAAGTTGGCTATCAATGGGCTGACAGAAGGCCTGTGCCATGTTGATAGAGAGGTTGCTGAGACCAGGCAGTGTCTTGAGTTATTGGAGGAACAAGCTGCTACAAAATGGGCTGCCATTGTGGAAGCTCGTGCCAGAGAAGGGACTCTGATTCGCCAAGTCGAGGAGGCTGAGAGCAATCTCTGGAGGAAGACTCAAGAGTATGAGTAATGGCAGATTTTTTGGGAAGAGCTTCCCCGTACTGCAGACGGATCGCTGCGTTCTTCCGCATTCTATGGGAAGATCTTGAAGAAGCGTGGCCTGGAAGCTTTAGAGGCTAAGGCCAAGAGTCTGCTTGAGTAGTTGAGCCTTTGGTTGAAGACCATGTGAGACTGAGCTCTTGATTTTTGTAACAAACCTTTTTTTTTCTTTTTTTTTTTGGTACCCGTGTATGCACATATATTTTTTGGTATTCTTTTTCTTGTAGTGTTGTGGACACATTTTTTTAGCACTTTTTTTTTTGTATTCCCTCTTTTCACTCAAATTCTTTTGTGAAAAATTCAAGCAATAGTTAAATAATGCGAATGTTTGTTTAGAAATTTGATCAAAAGTTTGTCATCTTGTGAAAAACCTTTTGTCAAATGGTTGTTTTGGCGTGAAAGCCGAATTTTGAGATGGCATGGAAGCCAAAATTTGGGTCGGCATGGAAGCCGGAATTTTGAGGCATAAAAGCCAAAATTTGGGATGGCATGGAAGCCGAATTTTGTTTGTGGCATGGGAGCCAAATTTTTGAAATGGCATGAAAGCCGATTTTTGAAATGGCATGAGAACCGGGTTTTGTTTGTGGCATGGGAGCCGAGATTTTTGAGATGGCGTGGAAGCCAATTTTGAGATGGCGTGAGAGCTGAATTTTGTGGCGTAGGAGCCGAAGTTTGGGATGGCATGGAAGCCGGTTTTGTTTGTGGCATGGGAGCTAAAATTCTTGTTTGTGGCATTGATAACCGGGATTTTTTTTTTGTTGGCATAGAAGCCGAAATTCTTTTTTGGCACAGAAGCCAAAAATTTGTTTTTTTTTTCATGGAAGCCGAAATTTTGTGGCGTTTATAGCCGATTTTTTTTTGTGGCGTTTATAGCCGATTTTTGGCCTGAGAGCCGGGTATTTGACATTTATAGCCGATTTTTGTGGCATTTATAGCCGAGTTTTTTGCATTTATAGCCGATTTTTGTGGCGTTTATAGCCGAGTTTTTGGTTTTCAAAAGTGCAAGTATCGACTAAAAGTCGCCTCCCTGCTGAATGGTCTTGCAAGTATCGATGGAATGTCGCCTCCTTGCTCATTCGGTTGCGGGTATCGATGGAATGTCGCCTTCTCGCGAATTTGGGTGCAAGTATTGACTAAGCGTCACTTCCTTGCTTTTTTCAAAAATTTTTGTTTTGTGGGTATTGATTGAATGTCGCTTCCCCATGATTTTTGAAATTTGAGGTCTTTTTTTTTGGACCTCGGTTTTTTGTTTGAATTTTGGGTTTGTGGATATCAACTGGAATGTTGCGTCTCCACGATTTTTGAAATTTTGCAAGTATCGACAAAGTGTCGCTTCCTTGCTATTTTAAAATTTTGGAAGTATCGAATGGGGTTCGCATCCTTCCGATTTTTGGGTTTTGCGAGTATCGACTAAGGGTCGCTTCCCCGTGGTTTCTAAAAAAACCCTTTTTTTTGTTTAAAGACATGAGGGTCGTAAATTTTGACTTAAAACCATTTTTGGTAGTAAAAGTCAAGGTGGACTAGGGTGGAAATTCCTGAGTCCTGATTTTGTTTCAAACCATAAATTTTGGGTTCAAGGGTTGAAAATTCGGTCAAGTCCGGGAAGAGGCTCCTAAACTTGGATTTTTGGATTTTTTTTAACAATGAAACTATGAAAGTAAGCACTGTTTTGAAATTTTAGAAATCTCAACATAAGGATGAAAAATCTAAAAGAGGCGGGTTTGACGAGCGAGTACTTGAGAATAGGCTTTGGCCGTGCAGGCACTGCTCTGACCCAGTGGCGTAAGTCTTCAAGGGTAATACCGCTTCAAGAACTTGTCGTTGATGGGTAGCATACATCTGTTGCCCTCCACGTTTAGAAGTGCGTATGCGCCGTTGGAGAAGACTTTATCAATGACGAAGGGTCCCTCCCATTTTGATTCGAGTTTGCCTTTGGATTTGTGGGCGAAAACCATTGACCTTTTTACTGCAAGAACCAAATCGCCCTTTTTATAGGCACGGTGTCGGACCCTTTTGTCGAAAGATCCTGCCATGCGTGCTTGGTACAGCTCAATGCTTTGTAAGGCTTCGAGCTGTCTTTCGCCGAGATTGTCCAGTTCTTGGAGTCTCAGCTTGACATTGCTTTCTTGCGTCATGTCATTTTGTAAAGATACCCTTAGGGAAGGAATTTGTACTTCCAAAGGGACAACAGCTTCGCATCCATAGACCAAAGAAAACGGTGTGCTACGGGTTGGTCCTCGAACGGTGGTTTGATAAGCCCACAAAGCTTCAGGTAGTTTGTCTCCCCAATCTCTTTTGTGACAAGAGACCGTTTTCTTGAGAATTTTGCAAAGTGTCTTGTTGAAGGCTTCTGCTAGTGCGTTTGCTGCCAGATTGTACGGAGTCGAAAGACAACTTTGGATTTTGTATTTATCGCAAAACCTGTAGAATTGGTGATCCCGGAATTGTGGTCCGTTATCATGAACGAATCTTTTAGGTATGCCGAAGTGACAAATGATGTTGGTTCGCAAGAATTGAAGGACTGACGAGGTCTTCATTTCGCTGAGTGCAAATGCTTCTGACCACTTGGAGAAATAATCCGTAGCGGCGAAGATGAAGTGATGGCCTTTGCTTGACGTGGGAGAGATAGGACCTATGATGTCCATACCCCAAGCTTCGAACGACCATGAGATTGTTGTGGGGTGTAGCCATTCTGGAGGCATATAAACATTATCTCCATGAACTTGGCATTGGCGGCAACGTTTAGCAAATTGCATGGCGTCAGCTACCATAGTAGGCCAATAATAACCCAACGTTTTTATCTGATTGTAGAGCTTGGGACCAGCCTGATGAGCTCCACAAAGACCAGCATGAACTTCTTTGAGGGTTTCCTCGGCCTCTTGTTGTGACAAGCAACGTAGAAGTACTCCGTCGAAGGATTTTCTGTAAAGCATTTTTGAAGGTATATCCAAATGAAAGTTTGGCTCGTCTTTGAATGCTTACCCGTTGTTTTGGATCTTCAGGGAGGATTCCAAACATGATGTAATCAATGAACGGATCTCTCCAGTCGCCGATTGGAGGTTTAAGGATGGAGATCCTACTTCCGGCCAATTGTTGGCATTCAACAACTGCTTGGTGTGTGTTAAGAGGAGGGAGAATCCTTCTCTGACACACTGTAATTTGCATGTTCTCCCCTTCCTGAATCGCCATGGATGCGGCAAGTCCGGCCAGCGCATCTGCACGGATGTTCTCACCTCTGAAGATGTGGGTGATGTGACAGATGTCAAACCTTTGGCGAAGTGATTGTGCCTTGTTGTAGTAAGGCAACAGATCAAGCTTCCTGACTTCGAATTTCTGATTCATCTAGTTGACGATCAGCTAAGAGTCCCCAAAAGCTTCTAGCATGGTGATGCTAAATTCGAGGGCTAGTTCCGATCCTACAATCAGAGCTTGGTACTCAGCTGCATTGTTTGAGCATGGTTCCAGTAGCGAGAAATCGTGTGAAATCATGTGCTTGTCGGGGCTAACAAAGAGGATGTCAACTCCCGAGATCAGCTTTATTTTTTTTCATTTGTCCTGGTTGCACCATCAAAGTACATGTCCCAAGAGGCATTTGGTGAGAAGGTCTCCATGTTGTAGACAGGTTTGTCTGGGAGATCATCTCTGAGTGGGGAATCTTTAGGCAACGGATGCTCTGCGAGGAAATCTGCTAGGGCTTGGCCTTTGATTGCCTTTTGTGGTACATACCTGATATCAAATTGTGATAGGAGGATGGACCATTTTGCTAGTCGGGCATTGAGAGAACCTTCTTTTATGACAAGGACCTTTAAGAGGTTGATCCTCGAAATCAGGTAGATTGTGTTCGAAAGAAGGTAGTGACGTAGCTTTTGTACGGCGAACATCACTACAAGGCATTCTTTCTCTACTGGAGAGTAGTGATGCTCCGCACCTACCAGCATACGGCTGAGGTGGTATAGCGTAGCTTCTTTTCCTTCGTCATTCTCTTGTGCAAACAAAGCGCCCAAGGAATGGTCAAGAGCTCTTGTGTACAAGATGAATGGTTTTCTAGTGGTAGGGGCAGCCATCACTGGTGGTTTGGTTAGGTATGACCTGATATCTTGAAATGATGCTTCACATTCAGCATCCCAAACAAAGTTCACACCTTTCTTCATTAGGCGAGAGAATGGACGACACTTTCCTGACAGGTTGGAGATGAACCGTCTGATGTGTGCCAATCTTCCTTGAAGTCCTTTCAGTTCTCTTAAGGTTCTTGGAGAGGGCATTTTTATAATAGCCTTGACTTTGATGGGGTCAAGTTCTATTCCAGCTTTCCGGACTATGAATCCGAGAAACTTACCCGATGAGACACTGAAGAAGCATTTCAGGGGATTCATTTGTAGTTTGTGTTTGCGAAGTCGGAGGAAGACTTCCTGAAGGTCTTTCAGATGGTCTTCTTTTCTCCTGTTTTTGGCGGCGAGGACATCAACGTAACATTCAACCGTCTTGTGCTACATATCTTGGATTATCTTCACCATAGCCCTCTGATATGTGGCACCAGCATTTTTCAGACCAAATGGCATGCTAGTGTAGCAATACACGCCAAATGGGGTCCGAAATGATGTGTGCTTTTCATCTTCAGGATGCATCTTTATCTTATTATTGTTGGAAAATAGGTGGGCCTTCCAAACAGGTTTCAAAAACTTTTGACCCACTTGATGCAGGGATCAACTATCAAGAAGACAACAAACCCAATCCAAGATGCATTCCCTCAAACTCATAAATCTTGTACAGCAATACATTCTATCTAGAAGATAAAAAACAGCACCTAAACATGCAACCACGAAATCTACAACATACAAAGATGTAGATTATACCTTTGGAGCTTTGTAGTGCTCTAATGGAGAAGTTGATCTCTTTCTTTGACGATGAACACCTTCACTAATCAAATTAAGATCTCTAACACCTTTTGATCTTCCACGCTATAACCCGTATTAGATTCTCTTTTCTCAAGAAGATGGTGGGATCTCCAAGAGAAAACCTAACTAGTAACTCCAAGGAACTAGAAGAGTAAGAGAAGAGAACTTAGAGAGGAAGAGAACTTGTGCAACACTTACACAAAGTGGTTGGAATTGCCCTCCTTTGTTATGGACGTCCAAGAGGGATTAAATCCCCTATTTGTAGTCCTGCATTCCACCTCTTTGCCTATTTGAAATAGAAGTTTAACTCCCATTACAAAATAGTAACCTTCTCCCTTGCTAGTTGCCATAGAAGTCTCACTTCCACAACAATTAGTAGCTTTCTCCTTTCTAATTAAAATAGAAGTCCTACTTCCATTAGTAACTTACTAAATCACAATTAGAAGTCTTACTTCAAATATGATTAGTAACTTCCTCTTTTACTAATTAAAATAGAAGTCTCACTTCCATTAATAATTAGTAACTTACTATTACCACTATTAGAAGTCTCACTTCAAATAGAAATAGTAACTTTCCTATTAGAGTTCAAGTAGAATTAGTATCTTTCTAATAACTTGGGCTAGCGCGGGGACCACTAGGGATTCCTTAGAAAGCTGGCTCCAATAGGGACACACGACCCCACATCTCATGTGCAATTCGGGCCCACAGTTAATTGCAAATAACTCCACTATATAAATGCAATTGCACTCCAGTCTTAGGAATATATTACAATGAAGACCCTAAACTTCCCAATTAACACAAGTAGGCCCCTCTATCATTATCCATGGATCAATTGGAATAAATCTGTCACATCCAATCTTAGATCCACATCTTATTATCCTTGAGCCCCAATTAATTATAGTGATCATTTGGTACCAATCCAATTAACTCTTAATCGGAATGGGTGCGCACTTACCAATGATAAATCCATTAATTGGCACAAGGGGATAATGTAGATAGATTCCATCTTGATCATTGCATGTTCCCACAGTCCTACTACCACGTACCCAAGACACCGAGGTGTTGACCTACAGTTGGCCTCACTCATTGGTGACTCAAAGCAAATGAATAGATAGAAACTTGAGTTCATCAATGTCTCAGGATTGAGTGCCTATTGCTAGGGAATTATGAGAGCAGTTCTTAAATCGAGATAGTATTTCATAAGGTGCTTCTCATGGTCCTTCAATACATCCAATGTACCAGCACTATGATCCAGAATATTACATTCTGATGATCGAGACAAATCACACTATCTCATAGTGATCAAAGTACTACAACCTTGTCAGATGAGATGCCGAATCTCATCACTGGTTGTGAAGATATTTTAAGTATAAGATTTGTGACACATATCTCCCGTATGTGGATCTCATCCATATACATATATCACATCTAATATACTAATGGGACCCGGTTCATCTCATGAACCATTATGTCATATGTATTGGTCATGTGCATTAAGTAATAAATCACCATTCATCTCATGAAAAGGAAAGCATGAATATATTGATAAATAAAGAAATTAATCAATTTATTATATCAACTGATGGATTGAGACCATACAATCTAACAATTGTAGCCAGAGAATCCATCCATGAATGTCATTCGCTCAAACCCACAGGTGTTGTCAATCATCACCTCTAGTATGGGGAGCGGGAACTCATCTTTAGGGGAAGCGCCATTTAGGTCTCTATAATCAATACAGACCCTGATCTGCCCATTTTTCTTTGTCACGGGGATGGTGTTGGCCAACCATTCAGGATGCTGTTCTTCACGGATGAAGCCAACGCTTTTGAGTTTTTGAACTTCTTGTTCAATTTTGTCCATCACATTTGGACGGAATCTTCTTTGGCCTTGTTTGACATGCTTGATATCTTTTTCCAGATTGAGTTTGTGGGCTGCTATCTTGGGGTCTAAGCCAGGCATTTCAGCATAAGACCATGCAAAATAATCAACGAACTCACGAAGAAAAGAGATATACTCGGGTAACTCAGCATCCTTTATATTCTTGCTTATGAATACAGAATGTGGGTTATCTGGTGTTCCCAAGTCTATCTTTTGAACATAATCTTCTATTGGAAGGTTCGATGGCAGTTCCTCCACTATATTTTCGGAGGCTTCCAACTCAACGAAACCTTCTGGAATTTCAAGGGCATTTTCAGGCCAAGGCTTTGTTTCTGGCCATGGGCCTTCAAGATCGATGATCTTCTCAAGGCTTGTTATGAGGTGATCCTAATCGCTTGTTGAAACTGGGTCGAAGTAAGGTACTTCTTTTGGAGACAATGGTTCTTTTGGGTCAAAACGCCACATGTCTTTATCACCGGACAATTCCTCTTCATCATCATAGAAACCGTATGAATTGGTAGAGCTTCCTGGATCCTTGACGGGTGACTCTTCAAAGAGATATCCAAGGAGATCGATGTCTTCAAGGACATGAGATGTTGAGGCTTGGTCGGCAAATCGACTCCTCAGCATTTGTGTCAACTGTCTCATGAGAGCGTCGGGGTCATACCCCAACCCATGTGAAGATCTTTCTACACGACTGTAGAGTCTCCTATCTTCCAGTTGACTTTTGGTGAAGGCAGGCTGCAATGGTGTGAGAATACCGCAACCTTGCCCCAGACCGATTGGGTTTTGAGTGTCATAACCCATTTTCTTCATAATAGCTGTGCCACAAGACTATATAAAAATAGTTGAGGTATACCTTCATTTTGGAAAGGTTCAAGCATGGAATTTGATGAGTAAGCTTCTGATCTATGGAAGAAGATTGACTTCTCTTCTGCTGAAGTTGTCGGAACAACAAAGGAAGCAGACATAGGATCTTTTATGTCAGCAGGTGTCTCTATTGGAGGTAGAGCAGACTGAACTTGCTGAGTGTCAGCTTGGCTTGACAGTGTGTCGTCTTCTGACTCTGACTCTGAATTCGTGTCTTGCATGATAGACAGGAAGGAGACGATAAACTTGCCCCTAGACTTTTGCTTTGTCTTCTTTGCTTTGGTTGTGATGACCAAAGGCTTTGAAGATTTAAGGGAGACAACGAAGGGAGATGGATCTCTCTTTTCAGGTTTACCGGAAGGTTTGTTTTCTTCCGATGATCGCTGAGGAGCTTTGCCTTTATCTTTCCGGAGATTTTTTACAAAGGGTGTTATTTCTTCCTCCTTTTCTTCTTTTCCATCTTTGTACATTTGAGCATCTGTAAAATGGACTTCTTTGCCTTTGAAGGGCTTTTTGTCTGCAAACACTCGATGTATCGAGCCGTCATTGCCGACGAACTTGATGCATTGACGTAGAGTTGAAGGGACGACACCATTCACGTGTATCCAGGGACGTCCAAGAAGGATGTTGTAGCATGAGGGGGTTCTTATTGCATACACAGTGACTTCAGAGGTAAGATCACCGATTTGCAATTTGAACCTGATTTTGTCGATAGGCCTTTGAGCGCTCCCATCGTGCCCAAAGATGGATACAGACGTGTGACTCAACTTGGTAGGTGGGATACTCGGCTCTTTAAGCGCCGAAGTAGAGATGAGGTTGAGTGCAGAACCTGGGTCAATCTGGACTCTGTGTATCGTCATTTCTTTGATGTACCATGTGAAGTACAGGGGTCGGCTGTGCTTTGTCTCACCTGACAGGAGGTCATCCTTACCGAAGGTGATGATTGCACTTGCTGCTTTCTGTACTGAGAGGCATTCAATGCCTGATCCTTCGGTTTTCTTTTTTTCTCCTTTTGAGGAAGTATTTGATTTTTTGACCCTATAGTCCATTTCAATTTGTAGGGCTTGTAGGTCATGTTTGTCGAATCCGCATTCAGCCTTTGTAGTTCTGAAATAAGATTATCACGAGTTTGCGGAGACATTCGTAATAAGTCTAGAATGTGTGGTCGTGCAGGTATGTATTTGAAGTACTCAATCAAGTCATACTTGAAAGCCTCCTTCGAGCCTGCATGTTCATTATTGTTACAACTTGGGGCGTTTACAACATCTTTTCCCGAAGGATTTGCATAAGAAGAAGAAGAAGATTGGTTGTAGTTTTTGTGGTAATCCCAGCCAGAACGGGTACCTCTACCAACTTCAAGAGCTTCTTGAGAAGGGTCTTCATTTGGAAGATCGTCCTTGGGATCCAAGGGTTGATCCTTCTCATTTACTAAAGATGTGTCTGCAGCAGAGTCACCATCCTCAGTGATTGCGTTACATGGAGCATTTTCCGAGAACAAGTCCTGAACAACATCCAGCAACTTTTCTCCTTCATTGAGTAATTTGTCGGTCCAGACATCTCCTATGAGGTCAGGTATCTGGGACCAACTGACCAGTTCTCCATCAGTTGAAGTTTCTTCAGGATGATCAGTCAGAAGAGCTGTGAGTTGCGATGTCACGGTTTCAGGGGACGAAGGCTGAGAAGATGTTATCTTAGTGGAAGTCACCCGAGAAAATGTGGCTCTAGAAGATATACTATCAGGTGTAGCCGAAGAGTACGTGTCTTCTGTAGATGATGCTTCAGAGGCGTTATCATCCTGAGCTATCACATTGCAAGTTGCCCTGATGGGAGATCCCCCTAGAGTGGACTGTTGGGAGTCGGACTCATCATCGGATGTGAGAGGATCATCTATCCAGCAGCTTTCTCCATTTTCAGGAGTTGAAGGAGGAGGTATCTGTTGATTTCCAAGAACTTTCGGTTCTGGATTTTGATTGCGAAGATCTTGCTCTTGTTCTAAGGCAAGGTGCTGTAAGACCCTCGCATACTCTTCAAGATCAGGCATGGGAGCCAAATCTTCTTCTTCATCTGCCCCTTGTGGTTCGACACGATCGGGTTCCACTGGAGCGTTGAAGGGGCTGAGTCAACAACATTTTCTTGAACAGGCTCTTGGTCTCCTTCATCATCGGACCAAGATCCATATTGCCTATATGGGTTATACCAGATTACCGGCATAAGGTGAGATTCGGGAACCCATTCTTCATCGGAGAGGTATTCTCCTGTTTCGAGGGATTCCTCCCACTCGTCGGTGTCACTGGCGGTGTCACTAGACTCGTATCCATCCGTGGAGAATCCAATCACCAAATTGCAAGAGTATGATGCCCCCTGTGCAATTTTATTTCTGAATTGAGGTGGCATGAAATCACCAAGGGTGAATTTTCTTTCCACCTTTGAAGCCTTGGATTCTTCCGTTGCCCCCAGTGAAGTAGTGGAAGAAGTTTCTGCCTTTTCCAGGACTTCTTGTTTTGATTGAGCATTCTCCTGCTGTTTGAGCTTGCGGAGTTGTCTCTTGGCTTGCCTTCACTATCGAGTGGTAGGCTTTGTTTTTACGATCTCCCAATTTTCATCTTCAAGGAGATCGGGATGCACCCATATAGGTTGTTCGTCAGGTGTTGGCTAAGGGACCAACTCTTGGGATGTTTGGGTCATTTTTATCACCTTGAAGGAAGTGGTGGTCTTCATCTTTGGTGATTTTGAAGTTTGTCCATACGACACCATGTTGACGGAGGCGGACCCATAGCTTTTGTCAAAGGTGATGACTCCGTTTTTCCATATCTCGTTGATCTTCTCTCTCACAACGAAGCATTGATTGAGAGGATGCGAGATCATTTGGTGGTAGGCATTGTGTCGCGACCCCGGACCGGGAATCCGGGATCGGGACCGCATCTGTCTAATAATAACATACGTTTATTTAATTTTCCACAGGTGTCCGCGGTGAGGATATCACAACCATAATGAATATTTCTATTAAGTGCGGAAGCGTGTAGCAAATCAAATAGTCAAACCATCCTTGGTCATCAAGACAATAACACAAGTCTAATATACTGTATCAGAATGAGCAATGAACATTAACATGTTACCCAAAATAAGTTAAAGTTTATACAAATATCATTTGATTACATTTCCCCAAAATTAGAGGCCAACCAGGCCAATATAACAAAATACCAATCCAAAGAATGGTTAAAAGTTTCCCAAAATGTAAAGTCTCTCATAGCAACCGAACGTCTACATGACGTCATCGACACGCCACTTAACCAACTGCTGCGGTTCTACGACCGCCTCCTCAAGCTCCTCCTCGGGATAACCAACAACGGGACCTGAGTGCCAAAGAGTAGGTCAAACACGACGGTTTGGCAAATGGGAAAAATTACAACAACAATAGGATAATAAATGAATGTACCTTCAAAACATGTAAACCTGTTTAGATAAGAATTTCTATGAACGAGATAAAACATTTATTCAATTTCAAGAATGCAATGTAAAACATGTAAGGTGACCAAGGAAACGGGAAACAAGCAAGATGGCAACCACACGAAGCTAAGTCCTCTATCACAAAAGCGATAGAGCAATAACTAGGCACTGATCTCAGTCACTCGAGGTGAGGAGAAACAGTGGATCTTTTAAATACATATACAATACTATACATGACCACGGTAGCGAGCCGGGCATCGGGGACCACAGTAGCAATCTGCGACATCGGGACAAGACCACGGTAATGACCGGGTAGCGGGATCCAAACTGCAGCTGGCGGGACAAGAGGGGGATCTCCAAGTCGGTGGATCAAACCAACAAGGTTATCCAAGCTTAGTGGTGCCGACTCATAGGTCAAATACAATTGAGACATATGCAATCAAATTTAGTACGATAAATAGACGGGCAAGACAGGGTGCTCAAGGGCACATTATCATATCATGTGGTGCAATGCACTTCGGGTCAAGTAACCATTTCAAGTGTACATCAATGCTTTCGGGAAAACAAGACATGTAATATAAATCTCGGGATCGATAAGGTACAATAAACAATTGGAATTTCGGTAAAGTATCGGGTTTAAAATTCGTTTAAAGTGGATAGGGACCCCGTATGTCAATCTAATAACCATTTGGTACTCTTTGAGTTTGGGGACATTACGGGCTCCTTATACACTTTGAATTTTCAAAACTTCAATTGAAATCTTTGTGATATGGTTTCTTCCTCAAATGGCCTCATACAATGCTTAACAATCCTCTTAACGTAGAGAGGATCCCAAAGAATAGTCCCAAACCATTAAAATAGTTCTTCATTGTCCCAACATAGCCCTGCCCAACGGGGCCCATCGCTCGAGTGGACTGGAAGGTTCGCTTGAGCGAGTCACTCTCTGGAATGGTTGTCTGGGTGGGTTTGCTCGAGCGAAGTTGAGTTGAGCGAACTCATTGGGTCGAGCGAATATTTAAATGCGTTCGAACGGACAACTCTCTGGAATGAGTTCTGGGATGTCCACTCGAGCGACCAGGGGTCCGCTCGAGCGACCAAGCTACTGGAATGCTCCGAACCCTTTCCTGGACAGGTCGCTCGAGCGAAGTGTCAAGGTCGCTCGAGCGAACTGTCCAGAAACTGAATTCGGACCAGTTCAGCTCCACAATAACTGTTCCTTTTTACAACCCCTTTTTAGCCACTTTTCTCCACTAAGTGAGGAGTATAAATCTCCATTCAAACAACCTCAAATCTCCAACAACATCCATCTCATTCTCCTCTATCAACAACACATTCAATATAAGGAAAGAAAGAAGGAAACCATTTCACATAGATACATTTGGAACAAAACAAGAAGGATTAAATACTATGCACCAACCCATCTATATGACCATAAATGCACTAATAAGACTTTTCATGAGCATTTATTTCAAAGGAAAGCATTAAATATGCATGAGTGAAACTTAATAAAACCAACTACACTTCTCGTAACCACAATGAAAACTCTTAAAAGATCATATCATCCACTTGCCTTGGGTCTTCAAATCAAGTAAATCAAGCTTTACAAGTCTTTCAAATCAAGGGTCCAAGTTACAAGGAAAATTCCAAAATAAAACCCTAAAGAGTCAAAACATAGAATAGGAAGATAGAAGCTTCAATAACAAGGATGGAGATTCCCTTAAGCTAGGAGAACACAAATCTAGAAGAAGAGAAGAGTCACTTACTTGCAAGGTCCTCTAATGGCAATGGTGAGCTCAAAGAGAGTCTTGTGATGAATGATTTTCTCTAGCAATGGTGTCAATGGAGAGCTAGGGTGATGAGGAAGAGGATGATGATCTCCACTTCTCAAGTGTGCAAGATTGCTGGTGAGTTTGGTGATTGAAAGCAAGAGCAAGAAGAAGAAGGCAATGAAAACCCTAGGTTCTCTCTCTTGTGCTGGAAAAAGGAAATGGAAGGGAAAGATTTCCTTATAAACAAGTGGGGAGTGGGCTCCACCACCAACAAATCTAATTGGGCTGAAATCATCTCTTTCGGGACCTCGGATGAATTCGACGAAGAAGGAAGAAATGATCGTCGAAATATCTAGTTTCCAAAAAGTGTATGTTTCGCGGGTTTTGGGAATATCAAGTTTTTGGGTACAAATTTTGTGTGCAATGACTGTTTTGCCCTCAAGGCTATGAAATCGGGTTTCGGAATCTCAAACGGGAACGAGATCAACATGAAAGTTGAAGAGCTTAACAATACCAATAAAACAAGATTAAAACCATGAATGCAAAATCTCCGATAAATCCCCAAACACATGTAATAACATAAAAAGGAACCCCCAAAGGGCCCTACTAACACAAAGCAATCAAAATTCCCCAAAACTAGTACAAAAGCTATTCCAAACTCAACTTAGCCAAAAATCACTAATCAAACTTAGAACTAACACGCAACTTAGTTAGCACTAGTCGGGTTCACTCGGGTCGGGGTCTTACACATTGTTAGATAGTGTAGTCTCAATCCATCAGTTGATGTAATAAATGATTAATTTTTTTTATTAATCAATAAAATCAAGCTTTCCTTTCATAAGATGAATGATGTTTTATTACTTAATGCACATGACCAATACATATGATATAATGGTTCATGAGATGAACCGGGTCCCATTAGTATATTAGATGTGATATATGTATATGGATGAGATCCACATACGGGAGACATGTGTCATAAATCTTGTACTTGAAAATATCTTCACAACCAGTGATGAGACTGGGCATCTCATCTGATAAAGTTGCAGCACTTTGATCACTATGAGATAGTGTGATCTGTCCCGATCATCAGAATGTAAGATCTTGATCATAGTGCTAGTAATTGGATGTATTGAAGGACCATGAGAAGCACCTTATGAAATACTGTCTCGATTTAAGGAATGCTCTCATAATTCCCTAACAATAGGCTCTCAATCCTGAGACGTTGATGAACTCAAGTTTCTATCTATTCATTTGCTTTGAGTCACCAATGAGTGAGGCCAACTGTAGGTCAACACCTCGGTGTCTTGGGTACGTGGTAGTAGGACTGTGGGAGCATGCAATGATCAAGATGGAATCTATCTACATTATCCCCTTGTGCCAATTAATGGATTTATCATTAGTAAGTGCGCACCCATCTCGATTAAGAGTTAATTGGATGGTACTGATGATCACTGTGATTAATTGGGGCTCAAGGATAATGAGATGTTGATCTAAGATTAGGTGGGACAGATTTTTTCCAATTGATCCATGGATAATGATAGAGGGGCCTACTTGTGGTAATTGGGAAGTTTAGGGTCTTCATTGTAATTTATTTCTAAGACTGGAGTGCAATTGCATTTATATAGTGGTGTTATTTGCAATTAACTGTGGGCCTGGATTGCACATGAGATTTGGGGTCGCATGTCCCAGTTGGAGCCATCTTTTTATGGAATCCCTAGTGGTCCCCACGCTAGACCAAGATATTAGAAAGTTACTAATCTTACTTGAGCTCTAAAAGGAAGGAATTACAAAGTTATTATTTCTATTTGAAGTGGGACTTCTAATAGTGGTAATAGTAAGCTACCAATTTGTGTGGAAGTGTGACTTCTAATACAAATTAGTAAGAGAGTTAAAGAAGGAGTCTTTGTGCTATAAGTAAGGGTGAATACACTCTTGGACGTCCATGTCTTGGATACCACGCCCAGTCCTCTTCTAGTGCAAGCGTTGCACAACTCTTCTTCTCCTCTTTTCTCTTCTAGTTTCCTTCTAGTCCTTAGAGTTTCTAGTAGGATTTTCTCTTGGAGATCCCACCTATCTTCTTGAGAAAAGAGATCCGATAGAGGGTCATAGCGTGGAAGACAACAAGGTCTTGAAGATCTCTAATTCCTTCAAAAAGTGTTCTTGATCAAGTTGATTGTCTTCTCCTCCATTAGAGCACTACCGGGTTCCAAAGGTATAATCTACTTCTCTATTTATTGTGGATTGTTTTGGATGCAAGTAGTTGCCGATTGTTATCTTCTAAATAGGTTATATTGCTGTACATGATAGGTGAGGATAAGGGATTGCATCCTGGATATGGTTAATAGCCTTCTAGATACTTGATCCCTGAGTCAAGTGGGTCAAAAAGTTTTGAAAAATCTATCTACGAGGCCCACGTACTTTCAACAATTGGTATCAGAGCCATACCTCATCTCTAATCATGTTAGATAAGTGATCTAGATCTAATCTTTGCATGAGATGTGAAGAAGATAGACCTAGGGCTATGTAAGGATCAGTTATGATTGGGTTTGTTTACTTTATGTAGTAAATCCATGTTTGGATTGTCACAAAAAGGTTTAAATATGATGGAAGGATGGTAGGATGCCATTGAGAGGCTTCAAAAGTGTTTTGGAGGTGTTTGGACTCGAATTGAAAAAAACCCAATTTTCTGCCTTCGTCAGGCGGGTCGACCTGGCCCTGCGCTTGGTCGACCGGGTGCCGGTAGGGTCGGTTGACCGAGCCCTCTGGGCGGTCGACCGGGAACACAGGATCACTTTATTCCGCCGGGGGACACCCCCGGACCCCTTCTGCGAAGTGCATGTATCAAAAGGGTGGCAACCTTTGGCATCTTGTTTTTCCATTGTGGTTTGGTAACCTGGTTTTGTGAGATGCTTTGTTGTATGAGATACTAACTTGCAGGTAATAATGTCCTCTCCATATGGCCCACAAGTCTTTTACTTTCTTTTTAAGGTTATTCGTTTATTTGAGGCTAAGTGTAAAGGGCATCATGGTTTCCTTGTTTTCCTGTGAAAGGGTAAGGCATGGTGAATTTCCCTATAGCCCTTTTATTTCCATGTTTGGATTACCATGTAAGTCTCATAATTGTAGACATAGGAATTTATGTCATTTTTCAGAATTTGTAAATTTTGAAAATGTCCAAGACGAAGATGGAAAGTGAAGATGGACTCCTAATTAAAGAGTTTGAAGACTACCAAAAGGATCTTGGAGATGCCCAAAGAGTTTGAGGATTCTCAAAGTTTTGGAAAGTCTAGAAGTTCAAGAGGTCTATTCTGCTTGGGCCATGTGGAGGAGAGGTGAATGTTTCTAAATCTGATCCAAACATAGCAAGTTACCAAAATTGGTCAAATCAAATTAATTTTTGGAAAGAGTTTTAATTAGAGTTGGTGGGCCCATGAGATGGATCCATTGTAACACTAATTTAGAAACTGGACTTTCCTTAAAATAACTTGACTTGGAACCAATCCTCATGGTTTTATATTTATAAATCCTCATGGTTTTCCACCATAGGTCCATTGTAAGGAAAGTATTAGCCTCGCGCCATCTTGAGAATGGTCATTCCTCACGGAGGGCTTTTACTTGTCTGGTTACTAGATATGGATCTCCTATGGATAGTGTTGGTGAGACGGGCGGGGGCCCACTCCCCAAGGAGGAGCTGCTCGCAACGGTTGTCATGCAATGCTAGTTGGTGGGTCACACTTAAACTAAAATAATGATGTAGTATCTCCAAGGATTTGCCTCATATATTTTAGAAACCAAAGCTAATCGGGAGTCATTCATTATTTGGTATGAGATACCTAGATAATAATGAATGAAGGGGATCATGGATAGTTAGTCTTAATCCTAATTTTGACCAACTTTGATCCGCACCAATCTAGGTGGTATTCGCACTCCCCAAGGAGGCATACCCCGGGGATTGGGATTCCGATGTATTCTAAATTTAGTGGTTATGAGGATTCCCACATAAATTTGGTAGAATACTAAACCCTAATGTCATTTAAATTCATTAATTGAATGTATGGTTATGTGCCAGAGTATTTCAAGCATGAATTCAAATACTTTCAATCCACTTGCGACCATCCTCAACTAGAATAAATTGGTGGGATTTAACTATGTAGACTGGAAACGGAACCTGGATATTGTCCTAACTGCTTCAGGATATAAATATGTCCTTACCAAAACCCCCCTTGATGAGCCTGGCCCGGATGCATCGGAAGAAGAAAAGGAACTTTACACCAAATGGGCCAAAGATGATGAGATGGCCAGATGTTACATTCTGGCATCCATGTCTAGTGTTTTGCAACACCAACATCAATTCTATAAGACTGCATACGATATTATATCGAACTTAAATGAGATGTTTGCGAGACAGGGCAAGCCTTGTAGACAGGCTGTTATGAGGGTGCTTATAAGCACCAAGATGGCTGAAGGCACACCAGTACAGGACCACATGTTGAAAATGATGGACTCATTAAATGAGTTTGATGTACTAGGAGCTGCGATTGATGCAGAATCGCAGGTCGACGTAATCCTTGAGTCACTACCAAAGTCATTCAACAATTTCAAGGTTAATTATAATATGAATAAGATGAATCTGACTTTGGCAGAGCTATCTAGCCAGCTGGTGGTGACTGAAGGGATTATGAAGAAGAAGCCAACTGCCCTAGTGACAGAAAAGTCAGATGCCAAGTCCAAACCGAAAGGCAAAGGGCGGAAAGGCAAAAAGAAATCAGTTGTGAAAGGTCCTAAGGTGGAGAATGGTCCTAATGGTGGTGTGGCCAAGGCTAAGGGTTCAGGGTCAAAAGGAAAGTGTTTCCATTGTGGTAAGACAGGACATTGGAAAAGGAATTGTCTAGAGTATCTGTCTAAGAAGAAGCCCTCAGGTATGATTGAGTCACTTATTTCTGAAGTTAGTTTTGCAACAGGTACTTCAGAATCTTGGTGTGTGGACTCTGGGGCAACTAATCACATATGTAATTTGTTGCAGGGGTTCAGGGAAACCAGGAGGTTCAGTGACGGTGAAATCATTATTAACCTAGGATCTGATGCTCATGCAGAGGCATTTTCAGTGAGAGTTATTACTTTATGTTTTTCAAAAAATAAGTTGGCTTTGTCAAACACGTTATATGTACCGTCTTTACGACGTAAGTTAATTTCAGTTTCTAGTTTGGTGAATAAAAGTTATTCCATTACTTTTGGTATTGAAGTTGTCATAAAGAGGAATGGTACTTTTATATGTTCTGGCAAGGTAACCAATGTGCTTTATTTGTTAACTCCTACAATGTATGAGATACATGATACCAAAACAATTAACAAACCATCATTAAAAAGGAAGTCACCTTCATCTAATCGAACAAAACTTTGACACTTGAGGCTAGGTCATATAAACCTAAACAGAATTGACATGCTAGTGAAAGATGGTATTTTGCATTCATTGGTGGTAGAACCAATGCCTGTCTGCGAATCCTGTCTGGAAGGCAAAATGACCAAAAGACCCTTTTCATCTAAGGGCAATAGGGCCAAAGATTTATTGGAATTAGTGCATACTGATGTATGTGGACCCATTAATGTCAAGGCTAGAGGAGGATATGAGTATTTCATCCCTTTCACAAATGATTGCTTAAGATATGGATACATATACCTTATGCACCGCAAGTCCGAGGCTTTTGAAAAGTTCAAAGAGTTTTGAGCGGAAGCGGAAAAGCAATTAGGTAAGAGTATCAAGACTCTTCGATCAGATCGAGGAGGGGAATATCTCTCTGCTGATTTTATGGGATACTTATCAGAAAATGGGATTTTATCCCAATTGTCTGCTCCTGGTATGCCTCAGCAAAATGGAGTAGCGGAAAGAAGGAACCAGACTCTTTTAGATATGATTAGGTTTATGCTAAGTTTCTCAGGATTACCTATATCCTTTTAGGGATACGCCTTGGATACTGCAATGTACATACTAAACCTCATACCATCTAAGTTTGTACCTAAAACTCCCCGGGAGTTGTGGTCAGGGCGAAAGCCTAGTTTACAACATTTACACATTTGGGGTTGTTCGACACATGTGCTAAAGGTTAAGACGGATAAGTTGGAAGCGAAGTCGGAAGTATGCACGTTTGTAGGATATCCTAAAGGAACTAAAGGTTGGTTATTCTATAATCGCAGAGAGCAGAAAGTGCTGGTGAGCACTAATGCGGTTTTTCTGGAGGAAGATTATATGATAGACCGGAAATCTTTAGAAAAGGTGATCTTGGAAGAAATTCAAGAGCAAACAATTCTAAATCCAAGTATGACTGAACCCAAGGAAGAAGTGCCCTTACCAGACCCAATAGTTACACCAGTGTCTCGTCGTAGTGGGAGGATTGTCAGACCCCCTGACAGGTTCTCGTTCTTGGGAGAGTCTTACGAGGCAGTCCCGGAAGAACTGGAACAAGATCCCTGTAACTATGATGAAGCAATTAATGACATAGATTCGGGGCGTTGGGAAGATGCTATGAAAGCTGAGATGGAGTCTATGTACTCCAATCAGGTCTGGACACTTGTGGACTTGCCTGCCAATATTAAACCTATTGGGTGCAAGTGGGTCTACAAGAGAAAGAGAGGACTAGATGGTAGAGTGGAGACCTTTAAGGCCAGGCTTGTTGCGAAAGGGTATACTCAGAAAGAGGGTATCGATTATGAGGAAACCTTCTCGCCGGTAGCCATGCTCAAGTCCATCAGGATACTCTTATCCATTGCGGCTCATCTCGATTATGAGATTTGCCAAATGGATGTCAAGAAAGCGTTTCTCAATGGCTATCTTGAGGAAGACATCTATATGGTGCAACCAGACGGTTTTGTAGCTAAAAACCAAGAGCAAAAGGATTGTAAGCTGCAAAAGTCTATTTATGGACTGCAGCGGCATCCCGAAGCTGGAACATCCGTTTTGACTAGGCAATCAGGTCATTTGGTTTTTGTCAAAATCCGGGTTAGTCATGTGTGTACACGAAAAGTGAAGGTGATAGGATAGTCTTTCTGATTTTATATGTCGATGACATCCTACTCCTTGGGAAAGACGTGGGAATGTTATCAACGGTAAAAGTTTGGTTGGCAAAGACTTTTGATATGAAGGACTTAGGAGAAGTTAGCTATATCCTAGGGTTCAAACTCTATTGAGACCGGAAACATAGGATGATTGGCTTATCCCAAGCTACATACATAGATAAGGTACTGGTACGATTTGTTATGCAAGACTCCAAAGAGGGTATTACACCTTTCAGGCATGGAGTGCACCTTTCCAAAGATCAGTGTCCTAAGACACCTGAGGAAAAGGAGCAGATGAGGTCGCTACCATACGCTTCAGCTGTTGGTAGCCTCATTATGCTATGCTATGTACTAGACCGAATATCTGTCATGCAGTGGCCCTAGTCAGCAGATACCAATTTAACCCAGGACCCAAACATTGGACTGTTGTAAAGTGTATTCTCAAATACTCGAGAATGATTAGAGATTACATGTTAATTTATAGTAGTGATGAGCTGATTCCAGTGGGATACACAGATTCTGACTTCATTTTAGATAAGGATTCCAGAAAATCCACCTCTGGTTATGTGTTTATGCTTGGTGGCAGAGCTATCAGTTGGAGGAGTATAAAATAGGAATGTGCCACTGATTCCACCTCGGAGGCTGAATATGTAGCTGCTTGTGAAGCAGCTAAGGAAGCAATATGGCTCAAGAGACTCCTTATGGAACTTGGGGTGGTACCTTTGGCACGACAGCCGCTCACAGTTTACTGTGACAGTAGCGAGGCAGTCGCTCAGTCCAAGGAGCCGAGAAGCCATAAAAGCCAAAAGCATGTACAAAGGAAATATCATTTAGTCAGAGAGATTGTGAAGAGAGGTGATATTGCTATTACCAAAATAGCCTCTGCGGACAATCTGGAAGATCCCTTTACTAAGCCTTTGACTACCAAAGTCTTTGACCAACATGTAGATGGGATGGGCATGAGATGCAACCCTGACTGGCATTGAACCCAAGTGGGAGATTGTTAGATAGTGTGGTCTCAATCCATCATTTGATGTAATAAATGATTAATTTTTTTATTAATCAATAAAATCATGCTTTCCTTTCATGAGATGAATGATGTTTTATTACTTAATGCACAAGACCAATACATATGACATAATGGTTCATGAGATTAACCGGGTCCCATTAGTATATTAGATGTGATATATTTATATGGATGAGATCCACATACGGGAGACATGTGTCACAAATCTTGTACTTAAAAATATCTTCACAACCAGTGATGAGACTGGGCATCTCATCTGACAAGGTTGTAGCACTTTGATCACTATGAGATAGTGTGATCTGTCTCGATCATCAGAATGTAAGATTCTGGATCATAGTGCTGGTACATTGGATATATTGAAGGACCATGAGAAACACCTTATGAAATACTGTCTCTATTTAAGGACTGCTCTCATAATTCCCTAGCAATAGGCTCTCAATCCTGAGACATTGATTAACTCAAGTTTCTGTCTATTCATTTGCTTTGAGTCACCAATGAGTGAGGCCAACTGTAGGTCAACACCTCGGTGTCTTGGGTACATGGTAGTAGGACTGTGGGAGCATGCAATGATCAAGATGGAATCTATCTACATTATCCCCTTGTGCCAATTAATGGATTTATCATTAGTAAGTGCGCACCCATCTCGATTAAGAGTTAATTGGATGGTACTGATGATCACTGTGATTAATTGGGGCTCAAGGATAATGAGATGTTGATCTAAGATTAGGTGGGACAGATTTTTTCCAATTGATCCATGGATAATGATAGAGGGGCTTACTTGTGGTAATTGGGAAGTTTAGGGTCTTCATTGTAATTTATTTCTAAGACTGGAGTGCAATTGCATTTATATAGTGGTGTTATTTGCAATTAACTGTGGGCCTGGATTGCACATGAGATTTGGGGTCGCATGTCCCAGTTGGAGCCATCTTTTTATGGAATCCCTAGTGGTCCCCACGCTAGACCAAGATATTAGAAAGTTACTAATCTTACTTGAGCTCTAAAAGGAAGGAATTACAAAGTTATTATTTCTATTTGAAGTGGGACTTCTAATAGTGGTAATAGTAAGCTACCAATTTGTGTGGAAGTGTGACTTCTAATACAAATTAGTAAGAGAGTTAAAGAAGGAGTCTTTGTGCTATAAGTAAGGGTGAATACACTCTTGGACGTCCATGTCTTGGATACCACGCCCAGTCCTCTTCTAGTGCAAGCGTTGCACAACTCTTCTTCTCCTCTTTTCTCTTCTAGTTTCCTTCTAGTCCTTAGAGTTTCTAGTAGGATTTTCTCTTGGAGATCCCACCTATCTTCTTGAGAAAAGAGATCCGATAGAGGGTCATAGCGTGGAAGACAACAAGGTCTTGAAGATCTCTAATTCCTTCAAAAAGTGTTCTTGATCAAGTTGATTGTCTTCTCCTCCATTAGAGCACTACCGGGCTCCAAAGGTATAATCTACTTCTCTATTTATTATGGATTGTTTTGGATGCAAGTAGTTGCCGATTGTTATCTTCTAAATAGGTTATATTGCTGTACATGATAGGTGAGGATAAGGGATTGCATCCTGGATATGGTTAATGGCCTTCTAGATACTTGATCCCTGAGTCAAGTGGGTCAAAAAGTTTTGAAAAATCTATCTACGAGGCCCACCTACTTCCAACAGTAGGGACAATACCGAGGATCGTTGATTTTGCCAACATCTCCCGGTCTTTTGGGCTCAGGCAAGGTGAGTTTACCATTTTCTATGAGAGCCTCAAAGATTTCTTCAACATCTTCATCGAACGGGTATTTTTTCTCTACTCGTTCCCTGAAGGCATCAGAGAGTTTAGGTTTCTTACCTACATCTTTGTTTTCAGTTTTCTTTGGCTACTGAGGAGCTGACTTGGTTTGCACATTAAGAACCTCCTTTTTCTTTGGCTTTGAGGTCGTAATGGTAGCCGGCTCTTTCTTTGATGATTGCTGACTGTTGAGGTCTTTGATCACCGTTTCAGACTCCATAGCTGCTTCTAGGAGTTCTCCCAGGTTCTTTGATTTGTTGCCGATAATCATGGAGCAGATTCTCGCTCTCATGTTATTACGGCAGATGTCGACGAGCGATGCTTGTGGCAATACATCTGAATATTTGTATGCCATCGCCTTCCACTTGTGAATGAAGTCGTAAGTTAACTCATTCTCTCCCTGTTTTAGGCTGTAGAGTTGTGTCATAGTTACAAGATGATCCTCACCTTTGAAGTGGGTCTGGAAGCGTGTCTCTAGCATGGCCCAATTTTGGATGGAGTCCTTCGGCGGAGTGGAGTACCAATCGAAGGCCGTACCTTTTAGGGTACTCGCAAAGAGACGGATCTTGAGGGCGTCTTGATCCGGGATAGCTCCCGTCAATATTTTGAAGTGGGTGACGTGCTGTCTAGCTGAACCTTTCCCAGTATTTGTTTGGAGAGTAGGTTGCTTAAATTTTGTAGGGAACGGGACTGAGTCCATCCATAAGGGATATGGTGGCTTGATCCCATGCTCCTTCAGTGTATCCTCTTCTCTTGCTTTGGCGAGGATATCGTCAACATCCTTTTTGGTAAGGGCGCGTGACTCACTGTTTTCTGTATTTTTCTCGTTATCTGGAGGAGGTTGGTTGTTTTCTTGACACTGCAAAGTGAGAAGATTTTCCATGAGAGCTTCAATCCTCTGCTGACCTTGCTCTAATTGCTGGATGCATGCGGTCATTTCATCCGGAGGTGGATTGCGAGGTTGCTCAGAGTTTGTAGCCAAGACATTCATCCTCCGTGATTCGAATGAGGAGATTATCCTGGTGACTGAGCTGGGGCTCATTCTTGAAGAGCTTTAGGAAGGATTACTCCATTGTCCCTGGCTTGAAAGAGTAGAAGATTCTTCCAGGCGTCTTCGTGTCCGAGAGAGACGCTACGAGTCACCAGTCGTCGGACATGAATTTTGGTTGTCGACTTCTGGCGTCTTCTGGTTTTGCCAACCATATGGACAGTAACAACTTGGTCGGGTCTTTCTTTCTCGACCCATTTTTGAGAGACTTGGAGGATAGGATGCTGGGTCCTTTATTTCTCTAGTCTCTTTTGTCGATACGACATACGGCGACGGGCAATTTGAGCTTCTGTTAGCTCTGGCTGGGCTTTAGCAATGAAGGGTGTACTCCCTCAAGCGCAGCAGCCAAGCCTGTCTTCTTTGAAGTTGGGCATAGACAGGATTTGGACCCGGTCCTTCGACTGTCGTAGCGAAGCTTTGAATTTTGCAAGTTCAGCCCCTGTTGAGATAAAGGGCTGAACTGCAGGAGTGCAGGCCTTAGCAGGTTCTTGCAGAGGCCTGGTGATGTATGATTTGATTTTTGGCTTGTAAGAGCAAGCCGACTCATAATGGGTTACCTTCTTTGTTAGGCAAAAGGCTGGTTTCTCCTCCTTCATGTATGCAAGATGATAGAACTGGTTTTCTTTGAAAGGGGCCAGGTATGCTGGCCTTGCAGATGCTCGGGACCTCCTTTGTTTTGGCGAAGGTCTTGGGGACCAAGTCTTAGGGTAGACCTGGTTCTCTGCGGGTTGAGGCTTCATGGGGTTGCTACGGGCTTCAGGTTTCTTCGCGTTCACCCTTGGTGTCATGGCAGTGACACGTTGCGGGGCGATCTTCTACTTTTTAGCAGGTGCGGTTTCTTCTATGGGAAGTGGGAATGGTCCCAGCGACCCGAAGATGATAGTCTAGGGAGTAGAGGTCGACCTGGTGTTCTGAGATTTGTCGAGGGAGGTGACGCTTCGGCAGTTGGCAGAGGGCGCTTATGAATGCGCTTGTTCTGCTTCTCCTAGAGCATGAGCTGGTACTTGTTATCATCAAAAGTGATGGTTAACAAAGCTGCCATTGTTAGTTTTGAAAAACTTCTGAAACAAGACAACGTCCATTAGTAATCACAAGAATATAGTAATCACAAATGGGAAAGAACTATGGTTTTGTCTTTTCAAATCGTTCAAGGGAACATGGCCCAGTCTAAGCGAGACGAAAGAAGGCAAAAAGTCATAGACGATAGAATTGTTCTGAACGCAAGTACAGGAGGCTCAGAGCGAGCATTCCAATGACTGCTAGAAGCAATTGTAGACCTTAATTCAAATTACCGAGAAGGGAGTCTCACTCGAGGTAAGATGATATAAGGTTGGAGATACAAATGTGTCGGTCGTGAATATAGTAGACCCGGAAGGGCATCCTAGCACCGCTAGGCACAAATGTTGCAAATCGCATCCTTGGAATGGACACGAGATGGGATTTTTGAAAGGTCAAAATTGAGTTCATAAAAGAGAGCAAATGGTGTTCCAATCCGAATAAGGGCTCAAACATTTCTGTGAGCGCTCAATCCGAAAAGGAGTGAACCAAGATTTCTCGAATGTGAACCCAAAAGCGGTGGAAATTTTTTTGTTTTTGAAAATTCTTTTTTTTTTTTAAGGAACATAAAGGCTTTTCAATTCGGCCTTATAAAACCTTAGTAGATAGATCAACCCCCAGGTAAGGGTAGGATTACTTAATGAACCCATTTGGAAGACCCTTGCCTCGAACAGTCTAGTTTTCTCCACACTCTGGACAAGGTTTTTCTTAGATCCACTTTGGTCAAAGAACGCAATTGGTGCAACCTTAGTGGGTTGTGGATTTTTTTTTATGGATTCATCAAAGAGAATGAACGGTGTTCCAATCTGAATAAGAGCTCAAACATTTCTGTGAGCGCTAAATCCGAAAAGGAGGGGACTAAACTTTCTCAAATTTGATTCCAAAAAGGAAAAAAAAAATTTGAAGGAGTTATTTTTTTTTTTTGAAAATCCCTATTGGACTTATCAATGAGAAAAGATGGCCCCTTCCCAAATAAGAACAATAGCTGCGAACATTTCTGTGAGCTATCAAGTTCAAAGAGGAGAGGATCAGATTTTCTCAAAATTGAATCCAAAAAAAAAGAAACCAGATTTCCTTTCTTTTTTTGAAAAAATCTTATTGAAATGAGAAAGAATGGAAATAAGTTCAAAGGTAGAAATTTTCCAAAAATCCCATCTCATTTTTTTTTATGCAAGATCCAACATAGGCCACCAACTAGGTAGGAGCCTAAGAATTCAAGCATCGCGTTCTCAAGTGAACTTGTCCCACCGGGTATGCCAGCTTAATGGACCTGATTTTTTCTTCCTTTCCTCTCCCATCCGTCCCCGGGGTCACCGAGAGGATCTGAATGGAGGGAAAAAAGGGCATCTACATTTTTGTACGGGTATGCCGGATTTTCTATTCTACTTGGAATTTAGAAATGGTGATCTGGAGAGCCACCTTCGCAAGTAAAAAGGAAATCAACCTTTTTTATAACTTTCCATTGCACATATATTTAAGAAAAGAGACAGTTTTTTAATGCCGTGAGAGGCGATTTTGTTTGCCGTGAGAGGCGAGTTTGTTTGTCGTGAAAGGCGATTTACAAATCTCATCAAAATGAAAGCCAAGAATTGTGAGTTTTTTTGTCTCTTAAAGAAAATAAAACGTACAACAAAAAAGTAAGAAAATGAATCTGACTTCTCAGGAGATTGTGGGGACCAATTCAGATCGACGGTCGCAAGTCATGTATGGACTTCACCATCGTCCTTCAAATGAGAATGCTTGATGCTTTGGTTCTTTGGCTTGGCTTGGACTTCGATTTTTTAGAGGATAAGGACCAAGGGAAGGTCCTATATCCAATGAAAAACGAAGATACGGGCTGAAGAGCCGCGTCTTGGCCATGTTGAATAGGAGAAGAGAAGGTTTTTTCTTGGGGGGGAGTGCCCCCCAAGGAACTTCATCACCTTTTTGGTGTTTGTTGCAGCAGAGTTTCTGGATGGATTTCTGGATCTTGAGTTCGAGATTCCGGGATTCAGGCTTGTCTCCTCTTGGAATCACCTCCTTTTATAGGCATTTGGTAGCCTTTAGGTGACTTTATGGGCTTCAATGCATTTAAAACCACATAATGGGAGGAGTTACAAGTTTTAATTCCTTTGTTTTGTAACTCCTTTTTCTTGGCTTCTGATTGGCCCGTGGAGATAATGGGCATTCAATCGCCTTCAATCTCCATAATGAGTGGAGTTTCATGGCTTTAATGCCATGATGGCTTTGACTTGTAACTCCCATTTCCTCGCATCTGATTGGGCCGTCCAAAAATAATGTGTTAATGACCGCATTTAGTTCAGTCATTTAATAGCATTAAGTGGTCGCCGAGGAGTTGAAGAGTCGCGGGCCGTGCCACATCTTTGGAAATCTTCTTGCGATGATCGACGATGGATCTTTATGTTGATCGATGTCGAATGATCATGCAGCTTTAGACAATGGTTGATACTGTTAGGTCTTTTGTTTTTGCAATTTGATGGATGCATTTGCACTTTAGCATCATTTGGATTCACACACTAGCATTGTTATAGAAAACCTTGAAATCTAGTTTTATACATGCATAGCTTTTAAGATTTGGAAAAGTCTTTGCTTTATGCATGTTTTGGTTTTAAAGTTGGATGCATTGGTTTTGAAACCCAAACTCTTTTTGAAAACCTATTTCCTTGTGCACTACATTTGGAAAATCATGTTAGGTATTTAGGTTTGAGTTTTGCATACTTTCAGCACCTTTAGAATCAGTTTTGTATGCAATTTCATTTGAAAAGAGTTTTTCTCAAATCAAGCTAGTCTATGGTCTTTAAGTTTTCAAATCTTCTTAGGCTTTGTGTGTTCATGTTTTTAAACATCTTAGAATATCTTAAAATATGTTTTCCAAGCTTGATTTAGTGGCCAAAAGGTCCCCCAAAGAAATACCTTTGAAATGGCAAAAGTTGCATTTTTTGCAAAAAGGGGGTGTCCCGGCAGTGTCGCCGGTCGACCGAGACACAGGTCTCGGTCGACCGAGACAACTGGAGGTAATTCTGCAGTTTTTGAACTGAAACCTCCAACGGTCAGATTTCTGACCGTTGTGCCTTCCCGGTCGACCGAGACCCCTTTGCCGGTCGACCGAGAACTAGCCGTTGGCAACTTTTTGGCTATAAAGTCCATTCATTTCCAACCTTTTTAAAGGCTTGAACTATGAACCTTTGAGAGCATTTTGGAGCCAAAGAAAGGGGAAGAAGTTGGAAAGGCTAGGGGGCCATTTGGAAATCAAATACATGAGTTCTTAAAAAGGTACACTTTACTTGTATTTTGATTTTCATTAAAATGAAATCCATGCATGCTTAAATCTTTGTTTTTCACTTATGCATGATTTCAAGAGTTGTTTTGCAAACTCATTATCTTCATTGGTATATTAGAATGGTTTGCAATCACTCTCACCTAAATCACATGTGTTCTTAGATTTTAACATTCATACAATTTGTTTAAGTTCATTTCTTAAAGTTGTTTGAATTTCTCATGTGATTAGTTTTCTCTTCAATCACCATTTTATAAACCTTGATTTTAAAATGCATCATGCATTCATTTAAGAACTTCATTGTTAAGATTGATTGAAGTAGAGCATTCATACACTTGTGCACACACCTTAGCTTGTTTTAAGTGTATGTTTGAAATTTGTATTAAACTTTCATATTAGCCTATTCAAGAGGCAATTTCATATGAGCTTAAATTGTAATCTCTTAGAGTGATCTTTTGTAAAGACACTTTCTTAGAGAAAGCTTTATTGTAAGGTTATTGCTTAGCCTAAGAAAAGCATATTGTAAGGTTATTGCTTAGCCTAAGAAAAGCATCTTGTAAGGTTGTTGTTTAGCCTTTGAAAAGCAACATTGTAGAGGTTATTGCTTAGCCTTTGAAAAAGCATAAATAGTGGAAATCCGGTGGGGTGATTGGATCACAAGCCGGTAGTGGATGTAGGCACGTTGGCCGAACCACTATAAACATTGGTGTTGTGGTGCATGCTATGTGGTGATTGTATTTGTATTAGCTTCCGCATTTTGTTTGTTAATCATCACATGTGACTAGTTTATGCTAAGAAATTAAAATTGGTCGAAATTGGTCATACTTGTAGCTCACCCTATTCACCCCCCCTCTAGGGTTAGGATCCTCGTGGACTTTCAATTGGTATCAGAGACAAGTGCTCTAATCCCTTAGGATCAAGTGTTTGGAACTCTTGATTAGGTGTAAAAACCTAGAGTTAAAACCCTAGAGTTGTGCTTATTTGAAAATCATTAGTATGGACTCTACTATGCTAGATTTTGTAGATTCTCCTAGACTTACCATTCTTCCATCTATTAGAGATTCAAACATTCAATTAAAAGAATCTCAATGTAAATTAAATGAAGAAGAAGAATATAATGAAGAAGATCTTCAACAAGCCTTTGAAGAATTATATGAAGTATCCTTAAAGCTTGAGAAGAAAAACAAAAGTTTAAGAGAAGAATCTAAAAATCTAAGCAAAGAATTAGCTTCTTCAAAAGATGATCTTAGAGAGAAAGAAGAAGTAATAAATTGTGTAGAGTCTAAGTTCATGATCTCTTTAAATAACCTATCCAACATTCAAGATGAACTAAAACACTTAAAGATGGGTTATGAAAATGTCAATAAGGAAAATCTAAAACTAAGAGATCAATTACAAAGGCAAGATAAAGACTTTAACAATCTTGAATCTAATTTGACTATCTCTAAGGAAAATTTATCTAATGCTCAAGATGAAATAAATGAGATTAAGATAAATTATGATGAGCTTAAAAATGAAAATTTAAACCTAAGAGATACAATTAAAAGACAAGATGAAGACCTTGACAATTTAGAAGCCAAGTTGATCAAAAGTAAGTTAAAAACCAAAGAACTTGGATCTAAAGTTGTTAATGAATTAAAACTTGCCAATGAAGAGCTAATCAAATATAAGGAAATTGAAAATGAACTTTCAAAAGTCAAACATGAAAATTCAATCCTTATAACCAAAGTCACTCAACTTGAAAGCTATAAACAAAAGTATGAGTGCAAGTTTACCCAAAGTGAAGAGAAACTTGAAAAATTATTCAAATTGGGTAAATCTCATGGAGATAGGACGGGTCTTGGATTTAATAGGAATATGACATATGACCCTTGTAAGTCCACCTGGATCCGAACCCTAGAGGGGGGGTGAATAGGGTGAGCTTCTTTTATGACCAATTTTAACAATTTTAACTTCTTTAAAACAAACTAGTCACATGTGATGATTAATCATACAAGAGGCGGAAGCTAAAAAAAGAATCACCACAAAGCAATCACCATCACACAAGTATTTATAGTGGTTCGGCCTCAATGCCTACATCCACTACCGGCTTGTGAACCAACACCCCACCGGATTTCCACTATTTATGCTTTTCAATAGGCTAAGCAATAACCTTTACAATATGCTTTCCAAGGCTAAGCAATAACCTTACATTGATGTTTTTCAAGGCTTAACATCAACCTATACATTATGCTTTTATAGGCTAAGCAATAACCTCTTCAACCACATGGTTGGTTATCTCACTAAGTTAGTGTCTATAATACACTTGATGGAGATTCGATTAAGCTCATTACAATGCCTCTTAATTAGGCGGATATGGAAGTGAAAAACTAATACACACTCACACTATGAATGCAAAGATGAAAGTATATGAAGTGTGTGTGTGTGGTCCTCAATCATTTTGAAAATGAAAGTTCATAAATGTATGCCTAAGGCTTTTGAAAATTTTAGCTCATAAAACATTTATGATTGAGGAAGTAATGCAATCACATGTTAAAAGTAACAACTTGTTAATGATATCAAAGTTACACAAGTTGTATGAAATGGATTAGCTCTAAACATGTGATGCATAGGGATGTCAATCAAATCAACATGAAGCTCAAAACATAAAAAATAGATTTGATTGAAAAGAGGGGACAAATCATATGTAATTATAAATACAACTTGAAAAAGATATACCTATCAAAGTAAGGCAAGTTGTGAAACATTAAAACAATAATACACATATGATTTGCAAAGATGTTGAATCCAAAACATAAGATATATTTGAAAGAGATTTTCTTATGATGGAAAACAACAACCAATGATTCAACAAAGTATATGAATCATGTTACATATTTCATTAACATGATCTACTTAGATTTACCAAATATAAAGTACTACTTTGATGAATCAATGGTGATGTATCCAAAACAATAGATCTATTCAAAATATAACACATGCTAAGGATACAACACATCATAGGTTAACATGTTACTAAGATTTACCAATGATAAAACAAAACATGAAAACATATGATTTGTAAAGAAGTTGAATCCAAAACATAAGATAGTTTTGAAAGAGATGTTCTTATGATGGAAAACAACAACCAAAGATTCAACCAAGTATATGGATCATGTTACATATGATTTCAAAGATTTTTCTATTAACATGATCTACTTAGATTTACCAAAGTTAAGTACTACTTGGATTGAATCATATGATGTTGTATCCAAAACAATAAATCAACTCAAAACATAAAACATGTTAAGGACACAACACAAACATAGTTTAACATGCTAGAAATGATTTACCAAAAATAAAACAAAGCATGAAAACATATGATTAAGGAAGGAAGAGCCTACTTGGTGGTTTAACTTCATTAATCCAAGCTTTAGCTTTCCTAATCATCCCCTTCATCCCTTGGTTCTTTTCCCTCTTGATATGCCTCAATACCTCTCAAGGAGGGGCTTAAAATTCCCAACATTTGGTAAGGGAAAGAACTCATATTTATAGCAAAAAGTTGCCAACGGCTAGTTCTCGGTCGACCGGCAAACAGGCCTCGGTCGACCGAGAACACACAACGGTCATATTTCTGACCGTTGGTGCTCCCAGGCAAATTTTGCCTGCAGTTGTCTCGGTCGACCGAGACCTGTATCTCGGTCGACCGGCGACACTGCCGGGACAACCCCCTTTTGACAAAAAATCCAACTTTTGTCATTTCAAAGTTATTTCTTTGGGGGACCTTTTGGCAACTAAATCAAGCTAGGAAAACATGTTTTAAAGATTCTAATGGTTTTTAAAACATGACATAAAAAGCCTAAAAAGATTCAAAACTTTTAAAACAAAGGCTTGCTTGATTTCTTGAAAACTCTTTTCTAAATCAAATGCATCCAAGATTAAAAAATAAATCATGCATAAATCAATACTTTTACAAATCTTAAAAGCAATGCATGAATAAAACAAGATTTCAAGTTTATTTAAAACCAATGCAAGTGTGTAAATCAAATGATGCTAGAATGAAATGCATCCATCAAATTGCAATCTAGAAAATTCCTAACAATCTCCCCCTTTGCAATTTGATGGCAAACACACTCACCACTGAGATTACACACTTAGTCTTCAGCTCCCCCTCAGCTGGACAAGTCTTGAAATCTTCTTGGATGCTCCTTCTCTTAGCTTGAGCTCTTTTCTTCATTCTTCATGATGCTTGGTGCTTGATCATTCTCCAATCTTTCTTTCTTTAGCCAAGCATATTCTTTAGCTCCAAGCTTTGTTTCTTCTATTTGCTCTCCCCCTTTGACCATGCCTCTTTCTCCCATTTGGCAAGGTATGCATTCTCTCCCTTTGTAGAAGATCATACACAACACTCCCCTTTGGAAGCTTGGACTTTCTCTTCACCCTTTTGAGAACTTGCATAATTTCTCCCCCTTTGCCATTAAATTGCAAAGGTACCTACACACATGAAACAAGGAAAATACCATTAGTAGCACCTGTTAACAATTGAAATCGAAAATGAAATGCATAACAGGCTATCATGTGAGGTAGTAGTCTCTAAGGGCTCAAAGGCAATCCTAGGGTCAATTTGATCAAAACTAATTCTTCCTATGAAGGTTTACACTCCCCCTCAATCCATTCTCTCCTTTTGTCACACTCTTGACAAAGATTTAACTATTAGGTACAAGAAGAAGATGGTTTAACCAAGTGAGGGTCAACTTCAAAGAAGGGATTAGATTCATTTAACTATAAAGCTCAATATGATCAAATTGCCAAAAGAGAGCTAGGTCTATGGGAAAAGCAATCATGGATATCAATTGGAAAAATAAAGAATACCAATTGAGATTTAAGAATATGACTATTAAATCAATCACTCTAAAATGGATTTAAAAGTATGACTATTGGGAAAAATCCAAATTAGAGCTATCCATGATGAAATGGGGTTTATTATTCATAGCATCAAATAATTTAACTATGGAAAGCATATGCTATGAAAATCTTGAACTCATTTCATTCAATCAATAAATATGACTTATTTAAGAGCAAGATGAGTGAAATGAAATTCAAACATGAAGCCAACCTCAACTAATAACCAACCAATATTATGAACACATAAACATGGTGGTCATGAGATATACCTATTAGAGCAAAGGAGGTGGCAACATGAACATTATGATGCTAATGGTGTGTGACATGGAACAATCATATTACTTATCAAGTTCAATCCAATGCACACAAGATTTATCACATTCACAAGAAATCAAATCAATCAAACATTATACCAATAGAATCCAATTGAATTTGATAACATGATAAAGAGCAAGAATGTGACAAAATTCCATCAAGCATCATAAGTGCATATTCATCACTTTTAAAGATATAACTATAGAGCATAGTGATGAACAAGATAAATTGCAATGCACAAGGATAAGAATTAGAAATGCATGCAATTAAAAAAGTGTCAAAATCATATGAATTCAACATCTAAGATATCCATCAAACATATAGAAATATGAGGAATAGATTTCAAAGAGTTTCATATGATCAAGAACACTACTATGAAGTTGAAACATGTATAAGAATGACATCATTTAGAGAATACACATGAATCAACATCATAACCATCCAAAAAAAAATATGACTAAAGAGCATAGAGGATGGATTTTAGTTCTAGTATGGTTTCAACAAATATAATAAATACCACAACCATACATAGAACAATTTGACATTTGCATAGAGAGGATCAATCAACACTCAAGATCTAACTCATACCATATCATCAAAAGAATATAACTATGTAAGCACAAGAAGGTATGAAGTTAGAAAGACATCATGAATCACATAAAGATGAAGATGGACCACATAAATGGATATACCTATTAAGAACAATGGTTTAATTCCAATTCATCTAAAATGATTCATTAAGCTATCATGTAACATCTCCACTCTTAGCAAATGCACTAAGCTTACAATGCAATGGAAAAAGATATGAGGTTTATACCAAATGAACTTAGCACATAAAATCACATATGTACTTAAAAAGCTCAAATACAAGATTTTACTATAAAGCACATAAACAATCATCAAAATGCATTAATGAGAATATACCAAGTTAGGCACAAACATGCAAATCAATGAAACCATATCCAACCAAGCAATGTAAGTCATCAAAATCAATTTGCATAAAGAATGTCACTAAATGAGCAAAGATGCAAATTGTTTGTAAAAATTATTCCCTTCCAAATGATATAATCATAGTTAGGCACAAGGAAATAAATTTCAAGGAAAATGCTTCTAGAAATATAACTAATAAAGCTTAGAACATTTTCCAAAGTTTTTCAAATCACTTCAATGTATGAAATTCCAACAAAGAATCATTTATAGAATTAAGAGCAAGTGATTTTGAAAAGCAAGAAGTGTACTATTGTAAAGTTTTCAATTTGTAAAAACAATAGACACTTACAAATTTTCCATATCAAAAGATATAACTTGTAAATCAATGGAAAACTAAGGTTGCTTCAAATCATTTGATTTCCAAAAAGGATCTAACTATAACAAACATCAAATGATTTTCCAACATCAATTGATCATGAAAAACTAGCTATGAAAGCATTTGTAATCACAATCAATTGATCATGAATAGATATGCACTACAAGAAATATAACTATATGATCAAAATGCAAATCCATCATGAAAAGGTTGCAATCAAAGGATTTTGAAAACCATGAGATATAACTATAAAAGTTCATGAAGACAAAATCAAATGATCACAAAGAAACATTGCATTTTAAAAGATGTGACTATAAAGAAACAAAATGCAAATGTACTATGACCAACAAATAGATATAACTAAAAAGCATAGGTTGGTCTAGGGGTATCAAGGCCTTAAGGTTACTCAAATAGTCTACCTTTGAAAATTCACCTAAAGCCTTGAAAAGGTTGTCCATGAGAGAACACTTCGAGGACTCACCAACTCTAGAAGATATAACTTGGAAAAGACTTAGAGTGGTGCAATGAGGCAAGGGAAATATCAATTTTCAATCATAGTGGAAATCTTTAAAAGATATGCAATAAATAAAACAAGATTTCAAGTTTATTTAAAACCAATGCAAGTGTGTAAATCAAATGATGCTAGAATGAAATGCATCCATCAAATTGCAATCTAGAAAATTCCTAACAACCCTAAATTCACCAACACTTTTGTGAAAGGTGAGTCCTCATTCTCTAGCACTCTTTCTCTTTTGCCCAAAACCAAATGCAATTATTGTGGCATAGAAGGGCATTTTATGTTTGAGTGCAAACTAAGAAAGAGAAGCCATGTGTCTAAACCCATCTTTGAACTAAAAAATGGAGAATCAAAACCTATGAAGGGTAAGACACTAAAAATCAAGAAAGACTCCAAAATGTCTAAACAAGTTAAATCTCTTAAAAAGGAGTCTCCCAAGATAGATTCTAAAAAGCTTAAACAAGTTAAACCAAGCTTGAAAGAATCTAAAAACAAAAAGCTTCTCAACCTACCTCCCTTATATGAACCCATGAAAGAACTTTTGAAGAAAGTTGCTAAGTTAAATCCAAAATTCAAAAGTCAAGTAAAGGGAGAAAGTAAGAAGAAAAGAAAAGTGAAACAATCCCCAAAGAAACAAACTCACCAACATCAAAAGACTAATCACCATTCTAAGCCAAATTTAGTAAAATCTAAATATCATGGTGATAAGTTCAAATTGAAAATTTATCAAGTTAAATCTCCTATAGTTGGTGAGAAGTCCAAAATAGACCTCAAAGTTCAACCCTCTCAAGACCTTAGGTGGATTCCTAAAGTTATTTACCTAGACAAACCTTAGGGCCTTGAACCTACTTGACCAACCTATTCTTTAATAGTTAAATCACTTTGTTGGTCATGTTGCATTTGCATTTTGTTTCTTTATAGTTACATTTCTTGAAATGCATTGCTTCTTTATGATCAATTGATTTTGTCTTCATGCACCATTTCAAGTTACATGTCATGGTTTTCAAAATCATTTGATTATAATTTCATCATGTTTGATTTGCTTTTTGCACTCATATGCCTTGCATTGCATTTCTTTACATGATTAATTGATTGTGATGTTAAAAGCTTTCATAGCTAGATTTATTCATGATCAATTGTTATTGAATCATTTGTTTAGATGTCATTGGTAAAATTATTTAATCAAATGATTTGAATCAACTCAAGTTTTTCCATGGATTCCTAAGTTATACTTTTATATGGAAAATCATTGTTTTGAAAAATCAACTTGTATGTGTTTCAATTAAGTTATATCTTTTAAAATACATTGTTGATAATTGATCTTCAAAATCATTCTTTTTATGCTCATTGTTGGTTTTTGTGTATTAAAATGATTTGAAGATTGTATGAATGGAAATGCTCTTTAACATCAATAGTTATAATCTTCTAAGCATATTCCATGTTTTCATTTCCTTTTCTTTTGGTTTCATTATCTTAGAAATGGAAATGTATGTTGTTTGCATCTTTGCTTATTTAGTTATTCTTTTTATATGCAAATGACAATTGGTTCCATGTATGGTTGTGATATTGGTAGTTTTTGTAAAAACCATACTAGAACCCAAATCCATCCTCTATGCCTAATAGTCATTTCTTTGTGGATGGTTATGATGTTGATTCATGTGTATTCTCTTGATATCATCCTTATACATGTTTCAACCTCATATTAGTGTTCTTGATCATATGAACCTTTTTGAGATCCATTACTTGTATTTCATAGTTATATCTCTTGTTTGATGGATTTCTTAGTGTTGAATTCATATGATCTAGACACTTTGGAAATTGCATGCATTACAAAGCTTTATCCTTTTGCATTGCAATTTGCCTTGTTCATCACTATGCTCTTTAGGAATATCATTAAAAGTGATGAATATGCATTTATGATGCTTGATGGAATTTTGAGTTTGTCACATTCTTGCTCTTACTCATGTTATCATATTCAATTGGTTTCATTTGGTATAATGTTCCATTGATTTCATATCCAATTGATATCTTATCTTGTGTATGTGATAGACCTTGTGTGCTTTGGACTAATCTTCATAGTTATATAATTGTTCCACGTCACACACCATTAGCATCATAATGCTCTTGATTGCCACCTCTTTTTGCTCTCATAGGTAAATCTCATGACCACCATGTTTATGTGTTAATAATATTGGTTGGTTATTATTTGAGGTTGGCTTCATGATTGAATTTCATTTCACTCTTTCATGCACTTTAATAGTCATATTTATTGATTGAATGAAATGAGTTCAAAACTTACATAGCATATGATTTTCATAAGTAATATTGATTGATGCTATGTTTGAATAAACCCCATATCATGGATAGCTCTAATTTGGATTTTTCCTAATAAGTAACATTCTTGAATCCATTTTAGAGTGATTATGTTAATAGTCATATCCTTTAATCTCAATTGATATGTTTGTTTCAATTGATATCCATGATTGCTTCTCTCATTTGTCCTAGCTCTCTTTTGGTAAATTGATCATATTGTGCTCAATAGTTAAATGAATCTAATCCTTTCCTTGAAGTTAACCCTCACTTGGTTAAACCATCTTCTTCTTGCACCTAATAGTTAAATCTTTGTCAAAAGTTTGACAAAAGAAGAGAATGGATTGAGGGGGAGTGTAAACCTTCATAGGAAGTATTAGTTGTGATCAAATTGACCATTGGAATGCCTTTGAGCCCTTAGAGACTACTACCTCACATGATAGCCTGTTATGTATTTCATTTTTGATTTCATTTGTTAACAGGTGCTACTAAAGGTATTTTCCTTGTTTCATGTGTGTAGGTACCTTTGCAATTTAATGGCAAAGGGGGAGAAATTATGCATGTTCTCAAAAGGGTGAAGAGAAAGTCCAAGCTTCCAAAGGGGAGTGTTGTGTATGATCTTCTACAAGGGGAGAGAATACATACCTTGCCAAAGGAAGAAAGAGGCATGGTCAAAGGGGGAGAGCAAATAGAAGAAAGAAAGCTTGGAGCTATAGAAGATGCTTGGCTAAAGAGAGGAAGATGAGAAGAGAAAGCTTGAAGAATGATCAAGCTCCAAGCATCAAGAAGATTAAAGAAAAGAGCCCAAGAGCCCAAGCTAAGAGAAGGAGCATCCAAGAAGATTTCAAGACTTGTCCAGCTTAGGGGGAGCTGAAGACTTAGTGTGTAATTTCTATGATGAGTAAGTTGCCATCAAATTGCAAAGGGGGAGATTGTTAGGTCTTTTGTTTTTGCAATTTGATGGATGCATTTGCACTTTAGCATCATTTGGATTCACACACTAGCATTGTTATAGAAAACCTTGAAATCTAGTTTTATACATGCATAGCTTTTAAGATTTGGAAAAGTCTTTGCTTTATGCATGTTTTGGTTTTAAAGTTGGATGCATTGGTTTTGAAACCCAAACTCTTTTTGAAAACCTATTTCCTTGTGCACTACATTTGGAAAATCATGTTAGGTATTTAGGTTTGAGTTTTGCATACTTTCAGCACCTTTAGAATCAGTTTTGTATGCAATTTCATTTGAAAAGAGTTTTTCTCAAATCAAGCTAGTCTATGGTCTTTAAGTTTTCAAATCTTCTTAGGCTTTGTGTGTTCATGTTTTTAAACATCTTAGAATATCTTAAAACATGTTTTCCAAGCTTGATTTAGTGGCCAAAAGGTCCCCCAAAGAAATACCTTTGAAATGGCAAAAGTTGCATTTTTTGCAAAAAGGGGGTGTCCCGGCAGTGTCGCCGGTCGACCGAGACACAGGTCTCGGTCGACCGAGACAACTGGAGGTAATTCTGCAGTTTTTGAACTGAAACCTCCAACGGTCAGATTTCTGACCGTTGTGCCTTCCCGGTCGACCGAGACCCCTTTGCCGGTCGACCGAGAACTAGCCGTTGGCAACTTTTTGGCTATAAAGTCCATTCATTTCCAACCTTTTTAAAGGCTTGAACTATGAACCTTTGAGAGCATTTTGGAGCCAAAGAAAGGGGAAGAAGTTGGAAAGGCTAGGGGGCCATTTGGAAATCAAATACATGAGTTCTTAAAAAGGTACACTTTACTTGTATTTTGATTTTCATTAAAATGAAATCCATGCATGCTTAAATCTTTGTTTTTCACTTATGCATGATTTCAAGAGTTGTTTTGCAAACTCATTATCTTCATTGGTATATTAGAATGGTTTGCAATCACTCTCACCTAAATCACATGTGTTCTTAGATTTTAACATTCATACAATTTGTTTAAGTTCATTTCTTAAAGTTGTTTGAATTTCTCATGTGATTAGTTTTCTCTTCAATCACCATTTTATAAACCTTGATTTTAAAATGCATCATGCATTCATTTAAGAACTTCATTGTTAAGATTGATTGAAGTAGAGCATTCATACACTTGTGCACACACCTTAGCTTGTTTTAAGTGTATGTTTGAAATTTGTATTAAACTTTCATATTAGCCTATTCAAGAGGCAATTTCATATGAGCTTAAATTGTAATCTCTTAGAGTGATCTTTTGTAAAGACACTTTCTTAGAGAAAGCTTTATTGTAAGGTTATTGCTTAGCCTAAGAAAAGCATATTGTAAGGTTATTGCTTAGCCTAAGAAAAGCATCTTGTAAGGTTGTTGTTTAGCCTTTGAAAAGCAACATTGTAGAGGTTATTGCTTAGCCTTTGAAAAAGCATAAATAGTGGAAATCCGGTGGGGTGATTGGATCACAAGCCGGTAGTGGATGTAGGCACGTTGGCCGAACCACTATAAACATTGGTGTTGTGGTGCATGCTATGTGGTGATTGTATTTGTATTAGCTTCCGCATTTTGTTTGTTAATCATCACATGTGACTAGTTTATGCTAAGAAATTAAAATTGGTCGAAATTGGTCATACTTGTAGCTCACCCTATTCACCCCCCCTCTAGGGTTAGGATCCTCGTGGACTTTCAATTGGTATCAGAGACAAGTGCTCTAATCCCTTAGGATCAAGTGTTTGGAACTCTTGATTAGGTGTAAAAACCTAGAGTTAAAACCCTAGAGTTGTGCTTATTTGAAAATCATTAGTATGGACTCTACTATGCTAGATTTTGTAGATTCTCCTAGACTTACCATTCTTCCATCTATTAGAGATTCAAACATTCAATTAAAAGAATCTCAATGTAAATTAAATGAAGAAGAAGAATATAATGAAGAAGATCTTCAACAAGCCTTTGAAGAATTATATGAAGTATCCTTAAAGCTTGAGAAGAAAAACAAAAGTTTAAGAGAAGAATCTAAAAATCTAAGCAAAGAATTAGCTTCTTCAAAAGATGATCTTAGAGAGAAAGAAGAAGTAATAAATTGTGTAGAGTCTAAGTTCATGATCTCTTTAAATAACCTATCCAACATTCAAGATGAACTAAAACACTTAAAGATGGGTTATGAAAATGTCAATAAGGAAAATCTAAAACTAAGAGATCAATTACAAAGGCAAGATAAAGACTTTAACAATCTTGAATCTAATTTGACTATCTCTAAGGAAAATTTATCTAATGCTCAAGATGAAATAAATGAGATTAAGATAAATTATGATGAGCTTAAAAATGAAAATTTAAACCTAAGAGATACAATTAAAAGACAAGATGAAGACCTTGACAATTTAGAAGCCAAGTTGATCAAAAGTAAGTTAAAAACCAAAGAACTTGGATCTAAAGTTGTTAATGAATTAAAACTTGCCAATGAAGAGCTAATCAAATATAAGGAAATTGAAAATGAACTTTCAAAAGTCAAACATGAAAATTCAATCCTTATAACCAAAGTCACTCAACTTGAAAGCTATAAACAAAAGTATGAGTGCAAGTTTACCCAAAGTGAAGAGAAACTTGAAAAATTATTCAAATTGGGTAAATCTCATGGAGATAGGACGGGTCTTGGATTTAATAGGAATATGACATATGACCCTTGTAAGTCCACCTGGATCCGAACCCTAGAGGGGGGGTGAATAGGGTGAGCTTCTTTTATGACCAATTTTAACAATTTTAACTTCTTTAAAACAAACTAGTCACATGTGATGATTAATCATACAAGAGGCGGAAGCTAAAAAAAGAATCACCACAAAGCAATCACCATCACACAAGTATTTATAGTGGTTCGGCCTCAATGCCTACATCCACTACCGGCTTGTGAACCAACACCCCACCGGATTTCCACTATTTATGCTTTTCAATAGGCTAAGCAATAACCTTTACAATATGCTTTCCAAGGCTAAGCAATAACCTTACATTGATGTTTTTCAAGGCTTAACATCAACCTATACATTATGCTTTTATAGGCTAAGCAATAACCTCTTCAACCACATGGTTGGTTATCTCACTAAGTTAGTGTCTATAATACACTTGATGGAGATTCGATTAAGCTCATTACAATGCCTCTTAATTAGGCGGATATGGAAGTGAAAAACTAATACACACTCACACTATGAATGCAAAGATGAAAGTATATGAAGTGTGTGTGTGTGGTCCTCAATCATTTTGAAAATGAAAGTTCATAAATGTATGCCTAAGGCTTTTGAAAATTTTAGCTCATAAAACATTTATGATTGAGGAAGTAATGCAATCACATGTTAAAAGTAACAACTTGTTAATGATATCAAAGTTACACAAGTTGTATGAAATGGATTAGCTCTAAACATGTGATGCATAGGGATGTCAATCAAATCAACATGAAGCTCAAAACATAAAAAATAGATTTGATTGAAAAGAGGGGACAAATCATATGTAATTATAAATACAACTTGAAAAAGATATACCTATCAAAGTAAGGCAAGTTGTGAAACATTAAAACAATAATACACATATGATTTGCAAAGATGTTGAATCCAAAACATAAGATATATTTGAAAGAGATTTTCTTATGATGGAAAACAACAACCAATGATTCAACAAAGTATATGAATCATGTTACATATTTCATTAACATGATCTACTTAGATTTACCAAATATAAAGTACTACTTTGATGAATCAATGGTGATGTATCCAAAACAATAGATCTATTCAAAATATAACACATGCTAAGGATACAACACATCATAGGTTAACATGTTACTAAGATTTACCAATGATAAAACAAAACATGAAAACATATGATTTGTAAAGAAGTTGAATCCAAAACATAAGATAGTTTTGAAAGAGATGTTCTTATGATGGAAAACAACAACCAAAGATTCAACCAAGTATATGGATCATGTTACATATGATTTCAAAGATTTTTCTATTAACATGATCTACTTAGATTTACCAAAGTTAAGTACTACTTGGATTGAATCATATGATGTTGTATCCAAAACAATAAATCAACTCAAAACATAAAACATGTTAAGGACACAACACAAACATAGTTTAACATGCTAGAAATGATTTACCAAAAATAAAACAAAGCATGAAAACATATGATTAAGGAAGGAAGAGCCTACTTGGTGGTTTAACTTCATTAATCCAAGCTTTAGCTTTCCTAATCATCCCCTTCATCCCTTGGTTCTTTTCCCTCTTGATATGCCTCAATACCTCTCAAGGAGGGGCTTAAAATTCCCAACATTTGGTAAGGGAAAGAACTCATATTTATAGCAAAAAGTTGCCAACGGCTAGTTCTCGGTCGACCGGCAAACAGGCCTCGGTCGACCGAGAACACACAACGGTCATATTTCTGACCGTTGGTGCTCCCAGGCAAATTTTGCCTGCAGTTGTCTCGGTCGACCGAGACCTGTATCTCGGTCGACCGGCGACACTGCCGGGACAACCCCCTTTTGACAAAAAATCCAACTTTTGTCATTTCAAAGTTATTTCTTTGGGGGACCTTTTGGCAACTAAATCAAGCTAGGAAAACATGTTTTAAAGATTCTAATGGTTTTTAAAACATGACATAAAAAGCCTAAAAAGATTCAAAACTTTTAAAACAAAGGCTTGCTTGATTTCTTGAAAACTCTTTTCTAAATCAAATGCATCCAAGATTAAAAAATAAATCATGCATAAATCAATACTTTTACAAATCTTAAAAGCAATGCATGAATAAAACAAGATTTCAAGTTTATTTAAAACCAATGCAAGTGTGTAAATCAAATGATGCTAGAATGAAATGCATCCATCAAATTGCAATCTAGAAAATTCCTAACAATCTCCCCCTTTGCAATTTGATGGCAAACACACTCACCACTGAGATTACACACTTAGTCTTCAGCTCCCCCTCAGCTGGACAAGTCTTGAAATCTTCTTGGATGCTCCTTCTCTTAGCTTGAGCTCTTTTCTTCATTCTTCATGATGCTTGGTGCTTGATCATTCTCCAATCTTTCTTTCTTTAGCCAAGCATATTCTTTAGCTCCAAGCTTTGTTTCTTCTATTTGCTCTCCCCCTTTGACCATGCCTCTTTCTCCCATTTGGCAAGGTATGCATTCTCTCCCTTTGTAGAAGATCATACACAACACTCCCCTTTGGAAGCTTGGACTTTCTCTTCACCCTTTTGAGAACTTGCATAATTTCTCCCCCTTTGCCATTAAATTGCAAAGGTACCTACACACATGAAACAAGGAAAATACCATTAGTAGCACCTGTTAACAATTGAAATCGAAAATGAAATGCATAACAGGCTATCATGTGAGGTAGTAGTCTCTAAGGGCTCAAAGGCAATCCTAGGGTCAATTTGATCAAAACTAATTCTTCCTATGAAGGTTTACACTCCCCCTCAATCCATTCTCTCCTTTTGTCACACTCTTGACAAAGATTTAACTATTAGGTACAAGAAGAAGATGGTTTAACCAAGTGAGGGTCAACTTCAAAGAAGGGATTAGATTCATTTAACTATAAAGCTCAATATGATCAAATTGCCAAAAGAGAGCTAGGTCTATGGGAAAAGCAATCATGGATATCAATTGGAAAAATAAAGAATACCAATTGAGATTTAAGAATATGACTATTAAATCAATCACTCTAAAATGGATTTAAAAGTATGACTATTGGGAAAAATCCAAATTAGAGCTATCCATGATGAAATGGGGTTTATTATTCATAGCATCAAATAATTTAACTATGGAAAGCATATGCTATGAAAATCTTGAACTCATTTCATTCAATCAATAAATATGACTTATTTAAGAGCAAGATGAGTGAAATGAAATTCAAACATGAAGCCAACCTCAACTAATAACCAACCAATATTATGAACACATAAACATGGTGGTCATGAGATATACCTATTAGAGCAAAGGAGGTGGCAACATGAACATTATGATGCTAATGGTGTGTGACATGGAACAATCATATTACTTATCAAGTTCAATCCAATGCACACAAGATTTATCACATTCACAAGAAATCAAATCAATCAAACATTATACCAATAGAATCCAATTGAATTTGATAACATGATAAAGAGCAAGAATGTGACAAAATTCCATCAAGCATCATAAGTGCATATTCATCACTTTTAAAGATATAACTATAGAGCATAGTGATGAACAAGATAAATTGCAATGCACAAGGATAAGAATTAGAAATGCATGCAATTAAAAAAGTGTCAAAATCATATGAATTCAACATCTAAGATATCCATCAAACATATAGAAATATGAGGAATAGATTTCAAAGAGTTTCATATGATCAAGAACACTACTATGAAGTTGAAACATGTATAAGAATGACATCATTTAGAGAATACACATGAATCAACATCATAACCATCCAAAAAAAAATATGACTAAAGAGCATAGAGGATGGATTTTAGTTCTAGTATGGTTTCAACAAATATAATAAATACCACAACCATACATAGAACAATTTGACATTTGCATAGAGAGGATCAATCAACACTCAAGATCTAACTCATACCATATCATCAAAAGAATATAACTATGTAAGCACAAGAAGGTATGAAGTTAGAAAGACATCATGAATCACATAAAGATGAAGATGGACCACATAAATGGATATACCTATTAAGAACAATGGTTTAATTCCAATTCATCTAAAATGATTCATTAAGCTATCATGTAACATCTCCACTCTTAGCAAATGCACTAAGCTTACAATGCAATGGAAAAAGATATGAGGTTTATACCAAATGAACTTAGCACATAAAATCACATATGTACTTAAAAAGCTCAAATACAAGATTTTACTATAAAGCACATAAACAATCATCAAAATGCATTAATGAGAATATACCAAGTTAGGCACAAACATGCAAATCAATGAAACCATATCCAACCAAGCAATGTAAGTCATCAAAATCAATTTGCATAAAGAATGTCACTAAATGAGCAAAGATGCAAATTGTTTGTAAAAATTATTCCCTTCCAAATGATATAATCATAGTTAGGCACAAGGAAATAAATTTCAAGGAAAATGCTTCTAGAAATATAACTAATAAAGCTTAGAACATTTTCCAAAGTTTTTCAAATCACTTCAATGTATGAAATTCCAACAAAGAATCATTTATAGAATTAAGAGCAAGTGATTTTGAAAAGCAAGAAGTGTACTATTGTAAAGTTTTCAATTTGTAAAAACAATAGACACTTACAAATTTTCCATATCAAAAGATATAACTTGTAAATCAATGGAAAACTAAGGTTGCTTCAAATCATTTGATTTCCAAAAAGGATCTAACTATAACAAACATCAAATGATTTTCCAACATCAATTGATCATGAAAAACTAGCTATGAAAGCATTTGTAATCACAATCAATTGATCATGAATAGATATGCACTACAAGAAATATAACTATATGATCAAAATGCAAATCCATCATGAAAAGGTTGCAATCAAAGGATTTTGAAAACCATGAGATATAACTATAAAAGTTCATGAAGACAAAATCAAATGATCACAAAGAAACATTGCATTTTAAAAGATGTGACTATAAAGAAACAAAATGCAAATGTACTATGACCAACAAATAGATATAACTAAAAAGCATAGGTTGGTCTAGGGGTATCAAGGCCTTAAGGTTACTCAAATAGTCTACCTTTGAAAATTCACCTAAAGCCTTGAAAAGGTTGTCCATGAGAGAACACTTCGAGGACTCACCAACTCTAGAAGATATAACTTGGAAAAGACTTAGAGTGGTGCAATGAGGCAAGGGAAATATCAATTTTCAATCATAGTGGAAATCTTTAAAAGATATGCAATAAATAAAACAAGATTTCAAGTTTATTTAAAACCAATGCAAGTGTGTAAATCAAATGATGCTAGAATGAAATGCATCCATCAAATTGCAATCTAGAAAATTCCTAACAACCCTAAATTCACCAACACTTTTGTGAAAGGTGAGTCCTCATTCTCTAGCACTCTTTCTCTTTTGCCCAAAACCAAATGCAATTATTGTGGCATAGAAGGGCATTTTATGTTTGAGTGCAAACTAAGAAAGAGAAGCCATGTGTCTAAACCCATCTTTGAACTAAAAAATGGAGAATCAAAACCTATGAAGGGTAAGACACTAAAAATCAAGAAAGACTCCAAAATGTCTAAACAAGTTAAATCTCTTAAAAAGGAGTCTCCCAAGATAGATTCTAAAAAGCTTAAACAAGTTAAACCAAGCTTGAAAGAATCTAAAAACAAAAAGCTTCTCAACCTACCTCCCTTATATGAACCCATGAAAGAACTTTTGAAGAAAGTTGCTAAGTTAAATCCAAAATTCAAAAGTCAAGTAAAGGGAGAAAGTAAGAAGAAAAGAAAAGTGAAACAATCCCCAAAGAAACAAACTCACCAACATCAAAAGACTAATCACCATTCTAAGCCAAATTTAGTAAAATCTAAATATCATGGTGATAAGTTCAAATTGAAAATTTATCAAGTTAAATCTCCTATAGTTGGTGAGAAGTCCAAAATAGACCTCAAAGTTCAACCCTCTCAAGACCTTAGGTGGATTCCTAAAGTTATTTACCTAGACAAACCTTAGGGCCTTGAACCTACTTGACCAACCTATTCTTTAATAGTTAAATCACTTTGTTGGTCATGTTGCATTTGCATTTTGTTTCTTTATAGTTACATTTCTTGAAATGCATTGCTTCTTTATGATCAATTGATTTTGTCTTCATGCACCATTTCAAGTTACATGTCATGGTTTTCAAAATCATTTGATTATAATTTCATCATGTTTGATTTGCTTTTTGCACTCATATGCCTTGCATTGCATTTCTTTACATGATTAATTGATTGTGATGTTAAAAGCTTTCATAGCTAGATTTATTCATGATCAATTGTTATTGAATCATTTGTTTAGATGTCATTGGTAAAATTATTTAATCAAATGATTTGAATCAACTCAAGTTTTTCCATGGATTCCTAAGTTATACTTTTATATGGAAAATCATTGTTTTGAAAAATCAACTTGTATGTGTTTCAATTAAGTTATATCTTTTAAAATACATTGTTGATAATTGATCTTCAAAATCATTCTTTTTATGCTCATTGTTGGTTTTTGTGTATTAAAATGATTTGAAGATTGTATGAATGGAAATGCTCTTTAACATCAATAGTTATAATCTTCTAAGCATATTCCATGTTTTCATTTCCTTTTCTTTTGGTTTCATTATCTTAGAAATGGAAATGTATGTTGTTTGCATCTTTGCTTATTTAGTTATTCTTTTTATATGCAAATGACAATTGGTTCCATGTATGGTTGTGATATTGGTAGTTTTTGTAAAAACCATACTAGAACCCAAATCCATCCTCTATGCCTAATAGTCATTTCTTTGTGGATGGTTATGATGTTGATTCATGTGTATTCTCTTGATATCATCCTTATACATGTTTCAACCTCATATTAGTGTTCTTGATCATATGAACCTTTTTGAGATCCATTACTTGTATTTCATAGTTATATCTCTTGTTTGATGGATTTCTTAGTGTTGAATTCATATGATCTAGACACTTTGGAAATTGCATGCATTACAAAGCTTTATCCTTTTGCATTGCAATTTGCCTTGTTCATCACTATGCTCTTTAGGAATATCATTAAAAGTGATGAATATGCATTTATGATGCTTGATGGAATTTTGAGTTTGTCACATTCTTGCTCTTACTCATGTTATCATATTCAATTGGTTTCATTTGGTATAATGTTCCATTGATTTCATATCCAATTGATATCTTATCTTGTGTATGTGATAGACCTTGTGTGCTTTGGACTAATCTTCATAGTTATATAATTGTTCCACGTCACACACCATTAGCATCATAATGCTCTTGATTGCCACCTCTTTTTGCTCTCATAGGTAAATCTCATGACCACCATGTTTATGTGTTAATAATATTGGTTGGTTATTATTTGAGGTTGGCTTCATGATTGAATTTCATTTCACTCTTTCATGCACTTTAATAGTCATATTTATTGATTGAATGAAATGAGTTCAAAACTTACATAGCATATGATTTTCATAAGTAATATTGATTGATGCTATGTTTGAATAAACCCCATATCATGGATAGCTCTAATTTGGATTTTTCCTAATAAGTAACATTCTTGAATCCATTTTAGAGTGATTATGTTAATAGTCATATCCTTTAATCTCAATTGATATGTTTGTTTCAATTGATATCCATGATTGCTTCTCTCATTTGTCCTAGCTCTCTTTTGGTAAATTGATCATATTGTGCTCAATAGTTAAATGAATCTAATCCTTTCCTTGAAGTTAACCCTCACTTGGTTAAACCATCTTCTTCTTGCACCTAATAGTTAAATCTTTGTCAAAAGTTTGACAAAAGAAGAGAATGGATTGAGGGGGAGTGTAAACCTTCATAGGAAGTATTAGTTGTGATCAAATTGACCATTGGAATGCCTTTGAGCCCTTAGAGACTACTACCTCACATGATAGCCTGTTATGTATTTCATTTTTGATTTCATTTGTTAACAGGTGCTACTAAAGGTATTTTCCTTGTTTCATGTGTGTAGGTACCTTTGCAATTTAATGGCAAAGGGGGAGAAATTATGCATGTTCTCAAAAGGGTGAAGAGAAAGTCCAAGCTTCCAAAGGGGAGTGTTGTGTATGATCTTCTACAAGGGGAGAGAATACATACCTTGCCAAAGGAAGAAAGAGGCATGGTCAAAGGGGGAGAGCAAATAGAAGAAAGAAAGCTTGGAGCTATAGAAGATGCTTGGCTAAAGAGAGGAAGATGAGAAGAGAAAGCTTGAAGAATGATCAAGCTCCAAGCATCAAGAAGATTAAAGAAAAGAGCCCAAGAGCCCAAGCTAAGAGAAGGAGCATCCAAGAAGATTTCAAGACTTGTCCAGCTTAGGGGGAGCTGAAGACTTAGTGTGTAATTTCTATGATGAGTAAGTTGCCATCAAATTGCAAAGGGGGAGATTGTTAGGTCTTTTGTTTTTGCAATTTGATGGATGCATTTGCACTTTAGCATCATTTGGATTCACACACTAGCATTGTTATAGAAAACCTTGAAATCTAGTTTTATACATGCATAGCTTTTAAGATTTGGAAAAGTCTTTGCTTTATGCATGTTTTGGTTTTAAAGTTGGATGCATTGGTTTTGAAACCCAAACTCTTTTTGAAAACCTATTTCCTTGTGCACTACATTTGGAAAATCATGTTAGGTATTTAGGTTTGAGTTTTGCATACTTTCAGCACCTTTAGAATCAGTTTTGTATGCAATTTCATTTGAAAAGAGTTTTTCTCAAATCAAGCTAGTCTATGGTCTTTAAGTTTTCAAATCTTCTTAGGCTTTGTGTGTTCATGTTTTTAAACATCTTAGAATATCTTAAAACATGTTTTCCAAGCTTGATTTAGTGGCCAAAAGGTCCCCCAAAGAAATACCTTTGAAATGGCAAAAGTTGCATTTTTTGCAAAAAGGGGGTGTCCCGGCAGTGTCGCCGGTCGACCGAGACACAGGTCTCGGTCGACCGAGACAACTGGAGGTAATTCTGCAGTTTTTGAACTGAAACCTCCAACGGTCAGATTTCTGACCGTTGTGCCTTCCCGGTCGACCGAGACCCCTTTGCCGGTCGACCGAGAACTAGCCGTTGGCAACTTTTTGGCTATAAAGTCCATTCATTTCCAACCTTTTTAAAGGCTTGAACTATGAACCTTTGAGAGCATTTTGGAGCCAAAGAAAGGGGAAGAAGTTGGAAAGGCTAGGGGGCCATTTGGAAATCAAATACATGAGTTCTTAAAAAGGTACACTTTACTTGTATTTTGATTTTCATTAAAATGAAATCCATGCATGCTTAAATCTTTGTTTTTCACTTATGCATGATTTCAAGAGTTGTTTTGCAAACTCATTATCTTCATTGGTATATTAGAATGGTTTGCAATCACTCTCACCTAAATCACATGTGTTCTTAGATTTTAACATTCATACAATTTGTTTAAGTTCATTTCTTAAAGTTGTTTGAATTTCTCATGTGATTAGTTTTCTCTTCAATCACCATTTTATAAACCTTGATTTTAAAATGCATCATGCATTCATTTAAGAACTTCATTGTTAAGATTGATTGAAGTAGAGCATTCATACACTTGTGCACACACCTTAGCTTGTTTTAAGTGTATGTTTGAAATTTGTATTAAACTTTCATATTAGCCTATTCAAGAGGCAATTTCATATGAGCTTAAATTGTAATCTCTTAGAGTGATCTTTTGTAAAGACACTTTCTTAGAGAAAGCTTTATTGTAAGGTTATTGCTTAGCCTAAGAAAAGCATATTGTAAGGTTATTGCTTAGCCTAAGAAAAGCATCTTGTAAGGTTGTTGTTTAGCCTTTGAAAAGCAACATTGTAGAGGTTATTGCTTAGCCTTTGAAAAAGCATAAATAGTGGAAATCCGGTGGGGTGATTGGATCACAAGCCGGTAGTGGATGTAGGCACGTTGGCCGAACCACTATAAACATTGGTGTTGTGGTGCATGCTATGTGGTGATTGTATTTGTATTAGCTTCCGCATTTTGTTTGTTAATCATCACATGTGACTAGTTTATGCTAAGAAATTAAAATTGGTCGAAATTGGTCATACTTGTAGCTCACCCTATTCACCCCCCCTCTAGGGTTAGGATCCTCGTGGACTTTCAGATACCAGCGGGCCAGTGACATCTGTCTTGTCGATTTCTCGATCAGTCGGACAGAAAGTATACTTTCTTGGTCGGCCGGTTGGAGATCTTAGAGCGATCGATGACGATTTCATGCTCTTGACGGTGGATCCGAGATGTAGACGGAGATCAGTCGATTTCGAGCATCAAAAATCAGATTTTCAGGAAATCACGGGGGCTGGAACTTCTGAAATGCGAAAGAGGACGGAAAACAGGTCACCCGGCAACAAATCCGGTGACCCGGATTGGTCCCCTTTTGATCGCCGTTTCTCGGCCGTTCTTTGGTCTTTTCGCCGCCGTTTTCTCTTGGATTTTTCTTGACATTTTTCCTCATTTTTTTGGCTTGATTCTCCTGGAGAAAACCTGACAAGAAGCCGTGCAAAGCGGAACACAAAGTTTCCCATTTTTTGGAAAAGCCGAAGACTTTGTGGTCGATTTTCCATCAAGAGTCGAAACTAGGTCATACGATGTCGGAATGACCTGAAATTTGACATGAAGCCTCCTAAGCAGCAGATAGGACCAGCCAAGGGCTTTTGCTTGAGTTTTGAAGCCGTTTGGGGTCCCGTCGCTGCTAGACTTGATTTCGCTGCGAGGGAGATGTCGCGCTTTGATGTGCAGTCAACCGATGTCCGATTGACCAGAAATTTGACAGGGAGCCTATTGGAGTCATTTTGAGATAATCCATTGGCTCCGATTTGGATGTCATGGTCTCGGGGTGCTCCACCGGCGGTAACATTGATTTTCTTTCGGAGCATCAAAATCGGGTCAAACGTTGTTAGAATGACCTGAAATTTGACGTGCAACCCTCTTGAAGCATGTTGAAGCCGCCCATGTATTTAGTTTGATGAGTAATGGTCCCGGTGGTTCTCGCCGCCGAGAGGCTTGATTTTCTTTCGGAGCGTCGAAGTAGTGTCAAACGTTGTCGGAATGGCCTGAAATTTGACGTGGAGCCTTTTGGAGGTATTTTGAGATCATCCGTAGGCTCTGATCGAAGTTTTGATGTCTTCAACGACGCCGCCGCTAGGAGCGCCTGTTTGGCTGCCGGAGGAGTGAAGTTAGGCCAAATGATCTCAGAATGACCCGAAACTTCATGTGAACTCCTCTTTTGGCTGTCTTGAAGGATTTATCAGTTTTCAAGTAATTCTGAAAATATCTGATGCTTGAAGCGGCATTGCCTGTTTGTAGTAGGATGCGGCTTCATGTGACTTCTTGATGTTGAAGAGGCAAAGCGACATTTTTTGTGTCAACAAATAATAATAAATCTAATCATATACTAAAATATAATATCTGTCGGATGTGAATTTTGATCCCCCCCGGGGAGGGAAATCGCCATTCATCTATATGTGCTATTTAAATTTTACATCGAAAATGAGGATTCTGACTACCCTCAAAATCGATAGATCACGATCACCAGCTACGGTAACGGCCGTAACACCATTCTTCGACAAAAGCCGAAGAAAAATGGGAGAAAATAAATGGATGGGTTCTTCCTCTCGTCTAATGTGCTGCCGGCAACACACGACCGTTTTCCTGTCACATTAATTTAGGTCTCTTTAATATATGGTCAATTCATGGTTATGAGTTAAAGTCTGAATAAAGATTAATCCTCACACAGCATAATCATAGTGTATCCAAGAAAAACAAAATAATTAATATAAAGAAAATAAAAGGGGGAGGTGCCACATATTTAAGAAGAGGATCAACCCCGTTCCTAGGTACCCCCTTCTAATCCCTTGGCAAAATAGGGTTTAACGGCTGACTTTGCAAACCGAAATGATGATGCAAATGAGACTTTGACTTGTGATTTCTGTGTTTTTCGTGTGTGATACACGAGTGATAAAAAAAGTGAAAGGACGATGGGTTGTAATTGATTGAAGGTGGCCGATAGGCCGGTGTTTGTTTTAGAGAGGCCAATGGGCCGTGATTGTTTAGAAGTGTGTACGAAATCATTCATCTCATCTCGTTATTCTCATTTATTCAATTTTAGAAATCGGTTTTTTATTCCCTTTTATCATTAAGTTCGATTAAATATCTAGCACCTGAGGTAGAGGAAGAAATAAATGAAAAATCTTTTTGGGTTTATTTTGTTGGTTTTATAGTTTTTATGGATTTTTTATATTGGACTAGAAGGGCCTAACTAGGGGATTTCACTTGAATTTACATGGTTAATGTTTTATTACTGATCATCGGATTAACCCTAACCAATGTCCTATACCGCCCACATTAGCTCTCCCAGTCCCCTAACGGAACAGGTAAAGTGATGGAATGAAGCCTAATGCTCTAATCTATCTAATAGATAAATCTGATCTAATCCTAGGGTGCAAATAGCCTAAGTTCGATAGCTCCTGCGCCTAAGCAGTTTGTTGAGTAAGGTCTTAATTGATTTGATTTGTTTTGAGTCGTGGTTTGGTTAAGAGTTGTTTAGGGGTGGATTAGAGGTGTCTCAAGGTTCTGTTTTAATTGTGGAAGGTTCTGAAGTTTCAAGTTTTAGTTCAAATAATGAAAAGATGTCGAAACTAGCGAAACAGTGTTGACGGAGGACTTGGGCGCACCTGTGGTGGCGCCTAGGTCCTCTGGGTGACTTGGGCGCACAGGTAGTGGCGCCCAAGTACCAGGTCCTGTGTCATTTGGTTAGTGACAAAGGCGTCGATGTTAATTTCGGAATTCGGAGAGTTTTGCTAAGTGTAAGCTTCTATTCTGATGTTGTTTTAAGTGTTGAGTTGGTTTACTTATAATGACTTCAGATCCGGAACTCGAAATGCAACTGAATTTCACAATTTGGGCAAGACATAAGACTTAGGAGCAACTGTGTGTGCGCCTATGTAACTCGGTGCACTTGGGCGCACCAGCAGTGGCACCCAAGTCTCAATTTGATGCTTTTTAGTCTTCTGACTTTGGTTCAAGGTTTCGGATGGGTTGATTGATTTTTTAATTTCCAGGGTTGTTGTTGGTTCGATAAGGGTTCTGAGATGTTGATTCGAATCGGTTTCGTGTTCTTTGGATTGATTTGAGGTTGAACTCTTATGGTTTCATGTTCTTTAAATTAAATGTTTTTGCCATGTTGTATCGAGTTAAACTAAGTTAGGTTTCAATTAATTATGTTTCTTAGTGATTGGGAGGGGTTGGGTGCCGAGAGGTTGGTACCTAGGCGGATGTTTTCATAGTTTGAATCGGTTCAATATTTTAGGTTAGTTCAAGCTTTTGGCTTCAGTTGTTTCAAATCGTAAGAGTGTTCTGGTGTGTTGATTTAGGTCAAGATTTGAAATTAATAGGGATTCGGTGCTCGCCGAGCTAAAATATGACTTGGGCGCACCTGTGGTGGCGCATAAGTCCCTCTAGTGTACTTGGGCGCACCTGTGATGGCGCCCAAGTGCTTGGTTCGTGGGTTTTAGTATTCTTCAGAAATTCGTTCACTTGGGTTTGGAGTTTTACGTGATCTATGTTAATAAATTTCAAATCTGGAATTGGTTTGAGTCTCTAAGCCTTAAAGGTCATAATAGTTGGGGTTGGGGAGTCGAAACGCAACTGAAGCGTGTGTCGGGGTTAAACCAAGGACAGGTGCGCCCAGTTTTGTTCTGTGACTTGGTCAGCCTATTAGTTTGTTGTCTTCTAGGGTGTTTTTAGGTTAGTTTCGGGTATTTGGCTCTGGTTTCTATTGAGAGATGATTTTATTTTCGGGATTTGATTGGTATATCATTTTGATGAGGGTTTAAATTAGGAGTTGGTGATCAAGGTTTGATTAAAATTTGGTTAAGGTTTGAATTTGGTGTTGTTAATTGGATTTCGTTGATTAGGGTGTTAATAGATTAGAGTTTATTGATCAAGTTTGTTAATCAGGACTTTAGTTGGGACTTGTTGATTAGGGTTTTATTAGGAGTTGTTAAACAATTTCAAGGATTTAATTAATTAATTCTATGGATTTTAATTGGATGTTTTAATTAGGTGTTTTTAAGTTAATTAAGTGTTTTAGATTGGGGTTGATCAAGTTTATTAATTTACTTAGGCGCGAATGCAATAACCTGGGATCATCTACTTAATGTCTACTTTTATAATTCTACTACTTCTTTTAGTTACCCTTTTCTTTTTCTTTTTTTCTTTTTTTTTTTTTTGTGTGTTCTCTTCCCTAATTACTAAAGGGCAAGACGAGAGGAGAAGTGTTTTATGATTTTGTGATTTTTTTGGCGTTTTATGCAAAAGCAATGCAACCTAACCTAAAGAACAACCTAGGGTCCTCTACTTAACGTCTACTCCTTTTCCTTTCTATGGACTTTTCTATTTCTTTTAATTCGTTTTGTTCTCTTCTCTAATTACTAAAGAGCAAGATGAGAAGGGAAGAGTTTTATGATATTTTTTAAAATATTTTTTTTTTGGTATTTTATGCAATATAACCTAACCTAAAGTGTTGATGATTTGATTATTCGAAGTCTAGAAGTTCAATTTTCAATTGAAATCATCACAAACGTGGAACAACAAGTTAAATGAGACGCAAAATGCAACAAACGTGGGCCGGAGATCAATCCAGGGACTTAGGCGCACCTACAGGGGCGCCCAAGTGTCTCTGCAGGACTTGGGCGCCACTGTGTTTCCCCCGAGGGATGTGATGTATTTGCAATTTTTTTACGATACTCCTACGCGATTTCTGGCACTTTGCTACTAAGCACAGGGTCCTAATATTAATCAGTGATATTAGAACTTTCGGATCTAAGAGTAATGACAAGAGGATCCAGATCTGAGGGGTAAATCCTTTTGGCAGAAACTTGGGCGCACCCACAGTGGCGCCCAAGTGCCGTCTTTTCTCTTTTCTTTTTTTGGTGATATATTTGGTATTCTTTCAATGTTTTCTCTTTTTTTTTGTATGATTCAAAATGTAAAATCATAGATCCGAAGGTCCTAATACCAACTTATATAATGAGAAATCCGTATTTGAGAGACAAAATGCAAGTGAGATGACAACCGGGGTCAAAACCCCAACTTTGGACTTAGGCGCACACACAGTGGCGCCCAAGTGCACTTTTCCTTTCTTTTTTTTCCTTTTTTCTTCCTTTTTTTTTTGCACTTTTCCTTTCAGATTCGGAATTTTCCTAACGAGAATGAGATGGATGTGAAATCTATCCTAATCACGAATTCAGGATGACAAAGATGATGCAGATCTACAGACTGGGAATGATCCTAGGCATATTACTAATATGATGGGATGCTAACATCAGACTTATAATAACTAATATAGATCTATAGTGCTTAAATGATCCTAAGCATGTTTCTAAACAAGGATGATGATGAAATGCAATGAAACAAAAGAGATCTAGAAATACCGATTTGAATCGCGTTCTTCAAGTCCTAAACTGAAGCTCTTGTGCAAATCCATAGTTTTGGGAGGCTTTCTCCATTGCTAATCTTGGAGAACTGAAGTGCTCTTCCTTCTCCTTTCTTCTAGATCTAAAGATCTCCTTTGTGAGCTCTCTCTCTCTTTTTCTCTCTTTTCTTCTACTTTTTCTCTCTTTCTAGTAGCCTCCTCTTACAAAATGGTATAAGAGGTCTTTTTATAGGGGTTTTTGGTGTGGAAAAGGGGTTAGGGTTGCTATGTGTACGAGTTTCTAGAGGCTTCACATAAACCAAGGTGAATTTAGGGTTTTTCTGGACTTGGGCGCACACATACGTCTGCCCAAGTGGATTTCTAGACTTGGGCACACACATACGTCTGCCCAAAGGTGCACCCATGTCATCTTTAGGGTCAAATGGGTTTATGGTTTAGTTTCGGTTTGTTTTTGGGCTGAGATCGGGTCGGAACTATGAAGAGTGGAGCGAGACACACCTAAATATGCACTTAAGTGCTTTTCTAGGGCAACCGGGGACCTAGGCGCACATGTGTGTGTGACCAAGTGTGATCTTGGGACTTGGGCGCACACATAGTGTAATCTTGGGACATGGGAGCACCTAGGGTGGCGCCCAGCTGTGCTTCTGGTGGGGTCGCTTGGCCAATCTTCCGAGGGCCATATCTTTTGATTTATTTGTCGGAATTGGACGTTCCACATATCATCGAAAAGCTCTTGGAATGTAGAATCTGTTGGTCCATACATCCTAATGGTCATAGTCAAGAAAAGTAAGGGATACTTGGATCAATGATCCTAGCCTCCTAATTCATGCCAATCCTATTGTACTTAGGCAAACTAAGTGTGATCTCCCGAGGAACAACCTGAGTGTGCTCTATGTAGTCCGGAAGGGGCTTGGATAGTGTTGTAGTCCTTTCCTTATATGAGTAGTGGGTTGGACTCGAGATCTTCATGCGATTTGGCTTTTCTTTCACGAATTTCTATGAATCATCAAACTAAGTCGAAAATCATCAACAAGCATCTTCATCGTCATTAATTAATTTGAAATATGCCATTAACCATTCAACTATGGGTGAAATGGGGGCATCATTATATATGACAGGTGTTTTAGGCTATCATAGGGGGCCAAATGAGGTGTCTACAATATCATTTTAACTTTGTAATCAATTTCGCTATCAAATAAATAAAAATTCAAGTACCAGTGTATCACTGTACTAACTAACAAATATATCAAAAGGACTTAAAATGAAAAAGATATGATCACCTAAAGATGCCTAGTTGAACCAGTTATGCTGCTGAAATCTGATACATGATTTGCTAGGTATACGTACCCTTGTTTGTGCCTCTGGTTGACACGGTTCTCGAGGGTATTTTTGGCTGTAATTTTGAATCTACTATTTTTCAGAACAAACATTCACGTTTACTTGATTTTCAGATCGCGCACTTTTGTAACACAATTGGGTTAATTCTGCTGAAACTGTGCAGAATTTTTCACTATTCACATACCAAGTCCGAACTTAATCTTTTTAATCAGCCATCAAAGCTTGTGATTTCAGCAGCAAAAGCCTATTTTAATGCAATTTCTAAATATGATGCATGTACAAAAATACTTTCCAACTATAAATTATGCAAGTAATAAAAATAGAAAGATCAAAGAAACGGAAATCATAGCTCCACATTCAAAACCTTGAAAACGTATACAGACTGTGTAAAAGTAAGGGATCAAAATTCCGTACTTTTCCAAAAACTCTTTCCTTAAACAAAATCGTGAACCATTTGTTCTCTTTTGCCCAAAGCATCAAAAATTCCAAAATTCAAGGTATCTTCGTTTTGTAAAATCATTTTGAAATCTCCCCTTTTTTTTTTTTCAAAACCCTAAAAACAAACAAAAAAAAAGAGTTTTTTCAAATAAAAAAAAGAGTTTAAAACTTTTGTCTAAAGATGGACAGGTGTGCTTGTCCCTACCCCCCCCCCCCCCCCCCCCCCAACCTAGCATGAACATCATCCTCGATGTGTAAATGAATGATATGCATTGAAAATACGAAAAATGAGGAACATAAAAGTCACAAATGGTAAAGTGTAGAAACCACTTGGGATACTGTAGATCTCCCATGAATCTATCCAAAATGAGACAAAAATACACAAAAACAAAGCAACATGATCTATTTACATATGTACACAAAGTTGAATGCTATAAGGTCCAACGTTCGTCAGTCCTAATAGTCAGGACTAGTCAAAGGTAAAATAGTGTCCTCTGAATCAAATGGCTCCAAGAAAGGTTTTAGACGTTTCCCATTGATTTTGAAAACCGAACCATCCTTGGGATTCTCCAACTCAACCGCCCCGTGCGGAAAAACATGCTTATCAATAAAGGGGCCACTCCATCGAGATCTCAATTTCCCAGGAAATAGATGCAAACGAGAATTGTAAAGGACTTTTTGTGAAGGGTGAAAGGTTTTTCTAAGAATGTTTTTATCATGGAAAGTCCTTTCTTTGTAAATACGAGAACTTTGATAGGCCTCGTTGCGAATCTCGTCCAATTCATTCATTTGGAATTTCCTCTTAATTTCGGCTTACTCCATATCAAAGTTTAGCTGTTTTAGTGCCCAATATGCTTTATGTTCGAATTCCACCGGAAGGTGGCAAGCTTTCCCATAAATCAGTTGGTATGGAGACATTCCTATTGGAGTTTTGAATGCAGTGCGGTAAGCCCATAATGCGTCGGTCAGTCGGAGTGACCAATCTTTGAGAGTATGGTTTACTGTGGTCTCCAATATACGTTTGATTTCCTGATTTGAGACCTCAACTTGCCCACTAGTCTGCGGGTGATAGGGTGTAGCCACTTTGTGTGTAATTCCGTATGTTTTAAACAAAGCCTTGATTACATGATTACAGAAGTGGGTACCATCATCACTAATTATGGCTCGTGGGGTCCCGAATCGAGAAAGTATGTGCTCCTTCAGAGATTTCTTGACAACATTAGCATCATTTTCCGACATGGGAAAGCTTCAATCCAGTTGGACACATAATCAACAGCTACTAAAATGTAGAGATAACCAAAACTCGGGAGAAACGGTCCCATGAAATCTATTCCCCATACATCAAACAACTCAATGATCAAAATTGGGTTAGGGGGCATCATGTTCCTTCTTGAGATGGAACCCACTTTTTGACAGTTTTCACAAGACTTGCATTATTCCTGAACATCTCTAAAAAGGGTGGTCCAGTAAAAACAGCAATGCAGGATCTTAAAGGTTGTCTTTTTTAAAGAGAAATGGCCCCCACAAGCCTGTGAATGACAAAAGGAGATGACATTGTTTTGCTCATCATCTGGCACACAACTCCTAATGATTTGGTCTGGGCAGTATTTAAACAAATACGGGTCATCCCAGAAAAAATTCCAGACCTCAGAAAAGAATTTATCCCTATCTTGCTTTTTCCAATGTTCTGGGACTATGCTTGTAGCAAGATAGTTGGCAATGTCTGCATACCAGAGAAGTTGGGATACTGGGAACAATTGTTCGTCAGGGAAGTTGTCTTGGATGGGTGTGGATTCAAAAGATTCGAAAATGACAAGTCGTGATAGATGATCCACAACTACATTTTCTACTCCCTTTTTATCACGGATTTCAATATTCAATTCCTGGAGTAAAAGGATCCAACAAATGAGGCGCGGTTTTGCATCCTTCTTAGAAAGAAGGTATTTCAACACCAAATGATCGGTGAACACAATGATCTTGGATCCTAGCAAGTATGAACGAAATTTGTCTAACGCAAAGACCACAGCGAATAATTCTTTCTCTATGGTGGAATAACTGATCTGTGCGCTGTTCAAAGTCCGAGTTGCATAATAAATCACGTAAGGTTTTTTTTTCCTTATGTTGTCCCAACACAACCCCAACCGCATAATCACTTGCATCACACATGAGTTCAAAGGGCAAGCTCCAGTCAGGCGATTGCATAATCGGAGCGGAAGTCAGCATGCCCTTTAGTTTGGTGAAAGCTTCGTGGCATGCCTCATTCCACTCAAATTGGGTATATTTTGATAGAAGGTTGCACAGTGGTCTGGAGATAGTGCTGAAATCTTTTATAAACCGTCTGTAAAAGCCTGCAGGCCCTAAGAACGATTTAATGTCTCTAACAGTTTCTGGGACGGGCAGATTTGAGATCAGATCTATTTTTGACATGTCAACTTCCATTCCCTTGGATGAAACAGTATGGCCAAGGACTATTCCGTGGCGAACCATGAAGTGACATTTCTCCCAATTTAGCACTAGGTTCTTCTCTTTGCATCTAACAAGGACCTTTTCCAAATTACTTAAGTAGTCTTCAAAAGAATTACCGAAAATGGAGAAATCATCCATGAAGACCTCGAGGAAACGCTCCACCATGTCACTAAATATGCTCAGTATGCAGCATTGGACAGTTGCGGGAGCATTGTACAATCCAAAGGGCATTCGCCGGTAGGCAAAAGTTTCAAAGGGACATGTGAATGTGGTTTTCTCTTGGTTTTCAGGGGCGATTTCTATTTGGTTGTATCCTGAGTATCTATCCAAGAAGCAGTAGTATGGGTGGTCTACTACTCTTTCCAAAATTTGGTCCAAAAAGGGTAGCGGAAAATGGTCCTTACGTGTGACCGCATTGAGCTTTCTGTAGTCAATACATACCCTCCAACCCATGCGTATCCGAGTAGGGATGAGTTCATTCTTAGCATTCTTGACTACAGTGACGCCGGCTTTCTTTGGTACAACTTAGGTAGGGCTTACCCATTGACTATCTGAGATCGGATAGATGATACCTACGTCCAGAAGTTTTAAGACCTTAACCTTAACCACCTCCTGCATGGTGGGGTTGAGCCGGCATTGCATTTGTCTGGAAGGTTTCGCATTTTCTTCTAGGTAAATATGGTGCGTACACACGTAAGGGTCAATGCCTTTAATATCAGCCATAGTCCATGCTATTGCACCCTTGTGCTGCTTAAGTATTTCCATTAATTGCACCCCTTGGTCATTGTCTAGATGCGCAGTAGCGTTTCATTCTCCCCTAGGTATGCATATTTGAGGTCAACTGGCAGGGGTTTCAACTCAGGTTTGGGTGGCCTCACCTGAGAGGGAAGAGACTTAGACCCTAATGGTACTAGCTCCTTAGCTTTTTAGGTTCCACACACTACTGGCCATTTGAACAATATCGTCTTCAATGTCAAGAGAATGAGGCAAATCAGATTCAAAGGGGCACAATGAATTGGGGTCAATGGACTCCTCAAGAGATTCTTGAACAATGGCCTCAATCATGTCAATCTCTTCAAAATCAGGACCGTCATCCCGCATTTGTTTGCACGCATTGAAAACATTGAGCTCAATGGTCATGTTTCCAAAAGAAAGCTTCATTACCCCGTTCCGACAATTGATTAGTGCATTTAAAGTGGCTAGGAAGGGTCTACCCAATATTACCAGAATTTGAGCATTAGGCTTTGCCACAGGTTGGGTATCCAAAACGATGAAGTCCACTAGAAAGTAGAACTTCTCTATTTGTACTAAGACATCCTCTACTATCCCCCTCAGTTTCTTTATTGATATGTCAGCGAGCTGAAGAGTAACCTGGGTAAGTTTCAACTTGCCTAACCCCAACTATTGATAAACCGAGTGAGGAAGTAGATTGACACTAGCCCCTAAGTCGAGTAAAGCTTGTTCGATCTGGAAATTTCCAATGATGCACGACCTTATGGGGCATCCTGGATCTTTATATTTTGGGGGAGCATCTTGTCTTAGAATTGAGCTTACTTGCTCAGCCAAGAAAGCTTTCTTTGAAACATGTATCTTACGCTTGATTGTGCATAAATCTTTGCGGAACTTAGCGTAAGATGGAATCTGTTTGATGGCATCCAAAAGCGGTATATTAATCTTGACTTCTCTAAAGATATCCAGAATCTCCTCATTTGGGACCATCTAATTTGGTGATCTTAATCGTTGGGGGAACAGGGCCACAGGCTTGTACTCAGAAATTTCGGTACCTTCCTTTTGTCATCAACCATCTTTTCTAAGACCTTTTTAGATTCAGACTTATTTAAAGAAACTTTTTGATCCGAGGATGCATGTGATTTTCCTTTTTTCAGATCATCTTTCAAAATTTCTTTACCACTCCGCAAAGTGGTAACAGCTTGCACCTGCTCCTTTGAGGTAGGGGGACCTGCATTGGCCACTTCATATTGCCCCTTAGGGTTCGGGGGTGGTTGGGTTGGGAAAGCCCCCTTCTCCCTAATTTGAAGGGCATTGCTCAGTTGGCCAATTGAGGTTCTCGCCTCTTTTTGAAAGTCTAGAAAGGATTGTTGATTGTTTTGAATGATGGAATTCTGAGTTTGAATTAAATTTGTCAGCAGATCCTCTAAAGATCTATTTTGAGACTATGCAGGGCGTGGTGGGCATTGGGCTCCTTGTGTTGAGGGCCTAAAGTTACCACCTTGATGTGTAGGTCTTTGAGGGACCTGCTCCTGATTAGCATTGGGCCCATTCCTCCAACTGAAGTTGGGGTGGTTCCTCCAAGTGGGGTTGTATGAGTTACCGAGTTGATTGTTGAAAGGCCTCTGATAAGCAGTGGTTGCATTTACATGTTCCTATAACACCTTTTTGAAAGCAGTGACTGTTGGGCAATCCTCCGAAGAGTGGGTGTCACAGTCACAGATACCACACAAGGTGACAGGCACGTGGGCTGGCCGCAAATCGGCCTGCTTGGCCCGCCCAAAAACGGCTATTTTTTAAAAAATTATTTAATTTAAAGCCCCAACTACCTTAAAACAGTCATATAAGGGGTATTTTGTGTCATTTTCAATTGTACAAAGTCTATAAATACTCTAACCCTTCCATTCGTTTTCTTTTAATCAAAGTTTTATTTATTAAAAAAATACAAAGGATGTCAATCATTATATAACAGGTGGGCCCATTGTGACAAAATCACTGTCGAAATTGGGCCCAAATACAACACAAACTTCTTCTATGCATTTTTTCTTTTGGCACCTACCATACATCACTAGATGACTTTGTTTGGCCAAGTAAGCTTGGAAAATAGGTTGGGAACTTGGGTCTAATTGAAACCAAACCTAAATTTATTGACCCAAATTACATCCCTTTCTAATATTCTTCTCTGACCCGGTGAATAGTTATAGCTAGACTTATAATAGTAACCCAAAAAAGGGAGATGCTCCTATGAGATGTATCTCTCACCTTATTATGAGAGATATGATGGGGGTCCTTACATTTAAGTGAAAGTCCTGGGATCCTAACCCTAGAGGGGGGGGGGGGGGGTGAATAGGGTGAGCTACAAAATGTGACCAATTATGACAAATTTTAACTTCTTAAAAATAAACTAGCCACAAGTGATGATAAACAAACAATATGCGGAAGCTAAAAAGAATCACCACAAGCATACACCACAACACAAAGGTTTATTGTGGTTCGGCCTCAATGCCTACGTCCACTACCGGCTTGTGATCCAATCACCCCACCGGATTTCCACTAATTATGCTTTTTACTAGGCTAAGCAATAACCTTTACAATGTTGTTTTTCTAGGCTTATTTTATATATATAGGGAGATGCTCCTATGAGAGATCTCTCTCACCTTATATGAGAGATAGGAGTGGGGGCCCTCACATTTAAGTTATTGGCATCGGATATGGATGTGAGGGCCCCCACCTTATCTCTCATATTAAGGTGAAAGCATCTATCAAAATTCCAGAAAGTTGGTGGACATGTGCAATTTAGGAGGGTCATGCGTTAAGTCCATTGAGCCATTTGGATGAACCAAAGGTGAGCCCCATAAGCAGGAGCTTACGAAAATTCATCCTAAGTTTGAGCTTAGGAGAGCATTGCTATATATATATATATATATATATATATATATGATAGATGCTCGTATGAGAGATATCTCTCACCTTATGTGAGAGATAGGAATGATAGCCATCACATTTAAGTTGTTGGCATTGGATATGGATGTGAGGGCCCCACCTTCTCTCATAATAAGGTGAGAGTATCTCTCATAAGAGCATCCATATGTATTATATTTTTCAGAAATATAATTTCAAAAAAATTCACTAAATTCCAAATTGACCGAAACTTATAAAAAATAGACTAGACTGAAATGGGTTCCGAATTGACGAGTATGGGTCATATGTAGGGATGTAAATGGGCACCCAATTCTGCAATTACCCGGCAGTTCTGACCCTTTAAAAACCGAGTCTAGGTCCTTATTTAGGCCCCGATAAGTATTTGGGTCCGGTTCCGATTCCACCTTGGTTAGACCCAAGACCCTCCACATTACCTCAATTTTTGAAAATATCTATAAAAAAAACCATATTTTTTAAATATCATTTTCTATTTAAACTTGGACCCAGATACAGACCTGTCCCATATATGGTTCAGGTTCTAGTTCCGGAGCCAAGAAATTGATTCCAAAATAATTCTGGATCCGATTCCACCTTCTCCTTAACTGTTGCGATTGGTGGACCCGGACCGAACCGACCGGTTTACAACACAAATAGAAGATTAAAAGGCAAACTCAAGCAAAGGGATTTTATAAAGGTGCTGAGGGCGCAAGTGGCTTAACTCTTTCTTGAACTGGAACATAAGATTGGCTCTCCAAGTTGAAACTCCTTTTAATATGCATTTCCTTTATTCATCAATATGCTCCATCATTCACAGAGTATCTCATTCTGATTTTCAGAAATAGAATGATAGTAGCCCCAATCATCCTAACCCCATCATTCTGCATGTATGTGTATATAGAGGGCTTACCATGCCTGTCCTGCTAGGATTGTATTGTTCTTTTTGTATAAATGCATCCACTTGTGTGAGAAGTTTATATAGGAACAGGAATACTCAAACTTGCTTGGCCAGGTAATGCTCCATCATTCCCAACTCCTTGCCATTCTCAAAGCCTCTGCCAAACATGAAACGCCCTCAAAAGGAAAGCAAATCCATGCCCACATCATCAAATCCGGCCTTGAACAATGCTCAGTCCTCCCCAACAATCTCATTCACATGTATGGAAAGTGCGGCCTCCTCCAAAATTCACTCTCCCTGTTCGATAAAATGCCCCATAGAGATGTAGTCTCATGGGCTTCCATCCTTGCCACCCTCACCCATGCCGACCAGTCTCGCCACGCCCTAGCTATCTTCCCCAACATGATCACCCTCGACCGAATCCAACCTGATAATTACATCTTTGCCAGCCTCGTCAGGGCTTGCGCGAGCTTACCTGAGGCCTCCAAGCATGGGAAACAAGTCCACGCTCGCTTTCTTTCATCTCCCTTCTCTGATGATGAGATTGTTAAATCAGCCCTCATTGATATGTACTCAAAATGTCGCTTACCAAATTATGCTCGGCAGGTGTTCGACTCGATGCCACAAAAGAATTGTGTCTGTTGGACAGCTATGGTTTCTGGGTATGCACGCAATGGGCGGAATTCAGATGCTATGGATCTTTTTCGGAGAATGCCAGTGAAAGATCTGTTTTCTTGGACAGCATTGATTTCTGGTTTCGTAAAGAGTGGTGATGGTGTTAATGGATTGAAGTTGTTTGTTGAAATGCGAAGCCAAAGAGTTGAAATCAGTGATCCTTTTATTTTATCTACTGTTGTTGGAGCTGCTTCTGATTTGGCGGTGTTAGAGCTAGGAAGACAACTACATTGCCTTGTTGTAGTTCTTGGATATGAATTCAGTATAGTTGTTGGCAATGCTCTTGTAGACATGTACGCTAAATGCAGTGTAATTTCAGCAGCAAAACAAGTGTTTGACAATGTTCCCCAAAAAGATATTTTTTCTTGGACGACTATGATTGTTGGGGCAGCTCAGCATGGTCAAGCTGAAGAATCATTAGCTTTGTTTAATAGCATGCTTCATATAGGATTTAAACCAAATGATGTTACCTTTATTGGTTTAATTTATGCATGTAGCCATGCTGGTTTAGTGGACCAAGGTCGTCAACTTTTTGATTCTATGATCAAAGATTACAAGATTGTTCCGTCTTTGCAGCATTATACATGTTTGTTAGATCTTCTTAGCCGATCGGGCCTCCTCATTGAGGCTGAGAATCTCATCCAAGCAATGCCTTTCGAACCTGATGAAGCTTGTTGGGCTGCCTTATTAAGTGCTTGTAGCCATCATAACAATACCCAAATGGGAATTAGAGTCGCTGATCATCTTTTACGGTTAAATCTGCGAGATCCTTCAATATACATATTGTTATCGAATATGTATGCAGGTGCAGGTATGTGGGACCAAGTGTCTAAAGTGAGAAAAATAATGGCAGTTATGGAAGTTAGGAAACAACCTGGCTATAGTTGGATTGATTTGGGGAAGGAAAGCCATACATTTTATGCTGGAGAAGTATTGCATTCAATGAAAGATGAGATTCTTGGATTTTTAGAGGAATTGGGAGTGGAGATGAAGAAGAGAGGGTATGTTCCTGATACTAGTTTTGTGATGCATGATTTAGAAACACATGAAAAGGAAGCACAGTTATTTTTGCATAGTGAGAGGTTGGCTGTTGCATTGGGGCTCCTTAAGGCTGTTCCAGGGATGACGATTCGTGTGGTGAAGAATCTCAGAGTATGTGGAGACTGTCATACAGTGTTGAAGTTGGTTTCTAGTATTGTGGGGAGGGAGATCATTGTGAGAGATGCAAATAGATTCCACCATTTCAATGATGGGAAATGCTCTTGTGGTGATTTTTGGTAACTACTTAAATTATTGATTCTTTTCTTCGTTCCACTATTGGAACATTTCCATTAGTTTGGCCCACATGATCACATCCAATGATTTGGAAGTGCAAGGTTGTGATCCTTCAATTACACTTTGGGAAGACCAAGAGGTGGTATAACCATTTGTCTTCATTGGTTTTGCAAAGTAACTTGGATTCAATGGATCCTAATTGCATATAGCATTGGACCTGATTGAATTAGAAGAGGAAACATAAGAGTCACCATAATGGGCCACTTTAATGAAGGGAGGCCAAAATCCCCTATAAATACCCTGCTCTCAGTCACTCTCTCCAATGACAACAGTTGTGATATAACACTACCCTTCACGCATCAGGAAAGGTTCTGGGGAGAGAAAGTAGAGAGCCTCACTTGAGCACAATTTTTCATCATGTACATTTGTTAGAGAAGGTCTGGTTCCAAACCGTTGAAGAGATGCAAGGGAAAGGCTATCACCATCAAGCTTCTTCACTTGGATCAATGGTGCAAGGTACACTCCCGATCTAAGTGTTGACCATGTTTTTTTGAATGCATACATCAAGTTCCATTTAGTTTCCAATATTATATGTAAAACCGTATTATGTATTATTGCCAAGATCCTCTGAGAGAGAGAGAGAGAGAGAGAGAGAGAGAGAGAGAGAGAGAGAGAGAGAGAGAGAGAAATTGAATTTTAGAACTGTTAAATTGCAATGAAGAAGAGAAATGGGCTGAAATAATTCTTTATTAATGACAATTGTCTGTTGATCTATTTTTCATGTAATGAAAATTTACAGAGTGACATTTTATAATGATGATCTTTTTGAACACTTAGAATTTTGTACTTGGAGTTCTGGTTTCTTCTAAAAACAAGTTCAGCCCGACATTGATGTAGTGAGATCCAAGAAGAAAAGGACCCACTAATGGGCCTCGCCAAGAATGATTTACTTTCTTTAAATAGTTAGTGATTTTAGTAATTTGAGATTTTAGTGAGAGATTTTAGGGAGTAATTTTAGGAATCACTGAATAATAGTAGTTTCTTTATTTAGACCATTCCTCTATTATAAATAGAGATGGATGCTTGATTGTAAGTTATGCTATATTTTTAATAAAGTTCAGAATTATTCTTGTGAGTTGTTTTGAGTCTTAGGGCTCGATCTCACCGTCGGAGGTGTAGATCTTCATCGTGGCTTTTGGGCTACGCCATCAATTGGTATCAGAGCTTCTTGTGAAAAAAAAAGATGCTTGATTGTAAGTTATGCTATATTTTTAATGAAGTTAAGAATTATTATTGTGAAAAAAAAGAGAAAAAAAAAGAAGAGAAAAGTGCGGAAATTTGCAAAGCAGTATATTTGAATAATTGATTCGAGTCAATATGCAACTTTTTGGGTGCCCCATTCCACTTCAAAGAATTCAGTACAAGTGCAAATATGGCAATTGTTATTTTGAAAATGAATTCTATTTTGAGGAATTTCTCAACTTAACGCAAGAAAATTGGACGGTTGATGAATACACCCTCCACTTTCAAGAGTTGTATGAGATATGCGAATTAGAGGGAAATGCGAGACACGATTTAGCTCGTTATGTCCAAGGCTTGAGATCGGATATCTTGGAAAATATGACTTATTGCAAAACCAGTCAAGATGCATACTTAGACGCCAGCCGTGTTGAGCACATGCTTCGAAAGTCTTGTAGGCAACAATGTAGACAAAGAGCTCATATTGTAGAAAGATTTTTTGTATAAGAACATAATCCCACTCTTGTCATTCGTCGCCTCCTCAATACCAATAAAGAAGAGGAAAACAAATGAAAACATGCTAAGAAATTTCACACGTGGGTGATAGTCGTTGACAAAGCTGTTAATGTGGTTATTGACAATGGGAGTGAGATTAATTTGGTTGCACAGAAGGTCATTGACAAGCTTAAATTGCCAACTGGAGAAGCTTCCTAAGCCCTACCAAGTCACATGGTCTAATGGTCATGTCATTCCCGTGACTCATAGATGTTTGGTATCTTTCAAGATTGGAGGCTATGAAGATCAGATTTGGTGTGATGTGATCCATATGAGTATTGCTCATATCCTTTTTGGTCGTCCAAGGCTTTTTGATCGGAAAGTGCATCATGATACAGAGGCAAACACATATACCCTTTTCAGGAACAAAAGATGGAGTAGACTCATGCCAATGACATCAACATCTCAGTCGTCGTCTGCACCTTCCACAGAAGCACCACAAAAGGAGCAAAAACTTGAAAAAGTAGTCATGATTGCACCAAAAGAGCTGACTTCGCACAACAAAGATGCCACTAATTTTGTGGGTGCAAGCAATATTGATCAAGGTCGTGCCAGTCAGGAGCTGCAACGGGTTGAGAACGTACAAGTTCAAGAAAATATTGAAGACTCTGACCAAGTTAGCAAAAAGGTTGAACATCCAGTAGATCTCATTGTCATATCACTTCTAGAAAACCCAATTGCATCATCGGAACTCAAACAATTGTCCCAGTCGTTTCACGAGAAGATCAAGTTATTAAAGTTCCTCACCTTGACTTCATCTTCAGGGATGATCAACAATGGAAGCTTGAAGATTGCACTCAGATATGGTAGATTTGACAGTTGCAGTTTCTCATGGAAAGGGCGCACGTTCGTGCTACATACAGACATCAGAAGAAGCGATGCTTCCAATCTACTTTTAGATGGCTGAACACATTGCGTCAAACTCTCACGCCATGCCATGCAAATGCAGATCAACAGAAGAGGCAGACATTTGTACGCTTAATTTTCGATTCAGGCAGACATTTTCTGAACTTGTGGTCGGATTCTCTCCTGTGTTATCAACTTTTCAACTCGTTGGAGTCAAGTTTTTCCAAGAGGGGGAGAGTTGATGCAGTGAGATCCAAGAAGAAAAGGACCCACTAATGGGCCCCGCCAAGAATGATTTACTTTCTTTAAATAGTTTAGTAATTTTAGTAATTTGAAATTTTAGTGATTTGATTTACTTAGAGATTTTAGTGAGAGATTTTAGGGAGTGATTTTAGGAATCATTGAATAATGGTAGTTTCTTTATTTAGACCATTCCTCTATTATAAATAGAGATGGATGCTTGATTGTAAGTTATGCTATATTTTTAATAAAGTTCAGAATTATTCTTGTGAGTTCCCCTTTGGGGTATTTCCCCTAAGTGATCTTAGGGTTTTGAGTCTTAGGGCTCGATCTCACCGTCGGAGGTGTAGATCTTCATCGTAGCCTTCGGGCTACGCCATCAGACATCTAAAGCAAGTCTCAATATTTTTGCATCTTCTTAGTTTCTTCGACATGATAGAGAAACCAATTTGATTTCTAGGTGAGATTACATGTTCTCCATTCAGCAACTTTAAACTGATCTTATCTCATTCAATTCACTTCTTTAATAGGTCCAGGTGCACTACATTACTGCAGTAACAAAGCATCCAAATTCCACACCTGTAACATTCTACAACACTCTGATTTAGATTGTGTTCATCAAGATTGCTATCAAACGATAAATCGACACAGAGCTGTTGACACTTGACACTAACAATAGTCGACAGTTGTATGGTTATTCGAATGCTCCTCAAATGTCAACGAAATGGGCTGAGATTTTAGTGGAAGGATCCTCTATGCCAGGCAACACTAGGGTTGACATCTTGTGATGAACAGAGATCTGGTGTGGGCCTCACAAGCTTGTTGACCTGCTGCCAGTGTGCACAGGGTCGACTGATTTGAGAATAAATAACTCCCAAACATAATCCAAGATCTATTGGATTAGACAAACAGACGAACAGAGAGCCTAGGCTCTGATACCATGAAACAATCTTAAGAAACATACAGATTTTGGAGTTGTTGTGTTGGGTTAATGACCACACCCACTGTATTGATAATCAAGTCTCACATACCATAATGGAGACACGCTTATCTAAACTATATAGAGATGGCATCGAAGGATGATCTGCCCCACTAGGTTGGATGACCACTCCTATATTATTATTTTACTAATATCTGAAATTACAAAAAACTCCCTGAATATTATTACATTTACATTCATCAATGTCCTTGACTAATTCCAGAAATTACAAATAAGTCCTCTGACTTATAAAAATCCATACCACTTCTGGATTGGTTATGCGCTAATGGTTACTTGCAGATATGGGTGTTTCTATTGATCATCTCATTCCTCTCTATTGTGATAGTAAAAGTGATTTTCAAATTGCATGGAATGAAGTCTTTCATGAAATGCACCAAGCATATTGAGATTGATTGTCATTTTGTGCCTAGCATCTTCGGCGATACACTATTACCCTCATCTCTATCTCATCGTCTAATCAATTGACTGATTTCTTCGCCAAGTTACAAGTGCCAGGTTTTATCACCTGCTTTACAATCTCTCGATGCATCAGTTATCGCATCATGATGTTGAAGGGGTTATCAAAGGAGCTGATGGACTGTGGGGCCTGTATCCTGCAGTGTACCAAACCACCTGAAGAATCATGCAGAATGTATAAACCTGCAATATGCCATATTGGATGTTATCCTTGGGTCCATCCCTACCAGTCTTATTGTTATCCTAGGAGACGTTTCATTTTCTGATTAGATAGGCTTTCTTCAAATGATACAAATTTTCTCTTTGTAGCATAACATGCTATATAAATGCAATTGGGCTGATCATACTGATCATCCATTTTTCTCTGAAGTATCTTCAACCTTAATCTTCATGGGAATAATCACCTCTTCTCTCTTTGCTAGATAAGTTATTCTCGCTCCATCGTTTTTTTCTTCCTCTTGTTAAATGCCAGGGTTTAAGCCTGGTCATCCCCTGGTCCCTGCTGTGAGGGGAGAGTATGCCTGCTCATCCATCTGTTCAACTTATTGCTAGGAGCAGTTGACAGGGATGCTGCTCGATTTGCTTTGTTGGTGCTGTCCATCTTGAGTTTGCTTTGTGTCTTGTTGGACTGTACTGGCTTTGATGAAGCACTTGCAACCCTTGGAAGCTGAGGCCATAATTGGGATTAGACTGTCTCTCTTATCTTGTGCAGTATTTGCTTGTCGGTCATATGGATGATCAGATGGGACAGTGGAGGGTTGGATACTTGGATCCTCTTTAGAAGTTGACTGTATAGGGCCGAAGGTCCATTGTAATGTGGTTTCAACCAAGTTTAAGATTCAGCTCATTACTGACGTATTGTTATTAGTCGAACCTCCTGACGAACCAGATTCTTAATGAGTCTGGTGAGTGGGCCACTGTCGGTCTTGATTGACAGGAGATCTAGAGGAATCTTAGATCTGCCCTTGAAATGGGCCAGGAATAAAAGAATAATCAAGTCTGAATGGAAAGAGTCTTGTTCGGCGCATCAATCCCATGTGAGAAACAAAGAATACTAAAGGAGATTTGTGATGACCGTGTTATAGTGACACTATGATATTATTTTTATACTTTTAGTGTTGGTATTTCTTTTAAAGGATTAGAAAGAATTGAATCTATCCCAATGACTGAATCAGTCTAAAGAATTACAAACGATTACAAAAATATACAATAACACAATAGTCTGAGCGTCTACTTGAACAAAGAGTTCAATCTCAAGTGTTGCCGCTTTCTTTACAGAGATCTCTAGATGGATGCCCTAAATGATGATTGGACTATTTTTTTTGTAATCGATTCAATTGTTCAGTTCCTCCCAATTGATCAAATTGTTTAGAACTATCGAACTAAAAAGTTTTCAATATCATAAATGATCTGATGTGATTCTTTTTCGTTAAATCAATAGATATTTGCTTGGATGCTATTTTAGTGGGTTGGGAAATGGCTGAGACTTCTTGTTTTAACCATTGTTTGTGAAGCCACTGGCCTAGCTAAGGAGGTTCATCATGTGCGTTAATCTTCTTGCCGCTTTCGATTCGGCATAATTGATTAGAGTTTGGTTCACATAATTGATTGAAACTAAGTTACATGAGTGTAGGTATGCATGTTGGAATTTGTTACCAATACAAGTTGTTCGATTCAATAAACCCCAAAGCACATAATTCATCATGCTCCAGACAGTGAAGTGACAAATATTTCAATTTCCTACTTAGATTTCAAAAGAAGAAAATATATAATAATATTTTATCAACTGCAAGTCTACAAGACAATTTTTATATCAGAAACAGAGGAATCTATGAATAACTTGACAAGGTGTCAGGTTTGAGGCCTGTCTGATACAGGTATATCGCTCAGATTCCATCCAGCGTAGGAACAAAGATTTCTATCTATTAGTCACATGAATATGATCATTTAAGCATTATGATTTTGATAATATTGTCCACCAAAAGAGCAGATCACTTCATGGATAGCCTGGATTGATTCTTAAGCTCTAATAGACGAAGTCCTGCACACTTGTATATGCTCAGTTTTTACTAAATACTGCATAGATACTTGTAGGGTACATTTTTATCATATTTTATTTTGTAAATTCATTATGTTGATAAAGTTCTGTTATCCTTTTCGATACTTCTGAACATAAAAACTGCTTGAACAGGATGCAAATAACACTAATTTCATTTATTTAGGAATGGTCTAAAGAAGAATATGAATACATTGATAAAAATCTTAATTTGAAATATGAATTTTCATGTTATTGATAGGATATCAATGTCATTGTCTTGTATTTGGAAAGTTCAAGGTCGTTCAGCAACCTAGTCGTATCTTGTCAACATCATAGCTTGGACCAATAGTACTGTAGTCAGCATAGACCATTTTTTCCTAGTTTCTATTTAATACCCTCCAGTCACCACTATACTTATGTTGTCATTTCTTCAAACTAAATCAGTGCAATTTTGACAGATTACTTTTTAAGTATAGACTTCTTATTTGACTTCTTTTTATCGTTCCTATTTTAGCCTTCTGTACGCACACGGAGATCAAACAGTTCTTCAGAAGATGGTTCATTTGATATGGTCTTGAAGTGCTTCTCAAATAGCACAGGCACAAGAAATGTTGTTAGAAAAATCAGTACAGAAGTATCTCAGCTGCTTTTGGCTCATGATTTTCAAGTGATTGCTGCTCCTTGGTGTGCTAAAGGCAACACTTCAACTGCATAATAATTACATCTGTTCCATTTCAGTTGTTGCTGTCGGCCTGCATTTTATTGGTCATGTTCTCCATAAATTACTGTTGCATCTTTGATGAGTGTTTAGATTATACCATTCAAAGAAAAAAATATCTTTGAAATGATCCCCCTCCCATAATTATACTGACGTGAATGGAATTCAATTCAGTGACTTTCATGAGAGGACATCCTATTTATATGATTAGTTTGAATGATTACAGACATAATAATACCCTGATTAGGGAAATTAAAATCTGTTAGAATTTATTGCAATTAACTCAATCCTACTGGATCTACTAAAATGGTATGCTACGCTAGAGTATGCAGAATATTGTATCCCTCAACAAATACGTATGGTAGTCCAAATGACTACCCAAAAGATCTAATGTGGACTACCCAAAAGATCTACTGTCCTACTTCAACGTCAGTTTGTGTGTAAAGAAATGATGTCAACTATGAGTTAATGCCTCGGTGGAGATATTGGCATTCTGGAGATTTAAAGGAATATGCGGAGAAGTGATAATATTTTGATCAAAGGCCTCACAGATCAAGTGGTAGTCCACTTCAATCTGTTCAGTACATTCATGGAAGACTAGATTGGCCATAATCTAAATAACACTTGTAAATGGCTCTGATGCCAATCTATCATGACCCGAAATAAGGACTTCTAAGAAATCCGGGTTTTGGGTTATGACATTGAACATATAAATTTAGGAAAAAGAATACCGATGAAATGGTCTTCGGGAGAAAAGTTTTGAAAAACAAATTCTTGACTTTTGAAAGGATATTTATGAGAAGAACTTCAGAAAAAAGGAAAAAACTTGCAAATGGTCCAAATAATGCCTATATAATAAATCTATGCTGCAAACATGTATCACAGAGAATTTTCAGATCATTCCCACCCAAAAAAAATGGAAAAGAAATCTAAAAGATTTGCTTAAATTCGGATTTTTCTGACCTTAAAAGACCCCGAGCCACGGCTGGTGTGTTGGCTCTAATTCTTCAACTTAAAATATTTTTTGTTGTATTTTCTTTGTTTTAGAATAAAAAAGCACACAACTCTTCTCACAATCTTGTCCTTAAAAGAGAATAAAAGAGGAAAGTGTAGAAAGGGAGGCTTGTCTTAAAAATAGTCATTTGTACATATCGGACATATCGGCTGATACACCCGGTAAACTGACCGATACATCCAATTTATTGGCCAATAGGCATCGGATCAGGGCATATTGTCTGCTACACATGTGAATGCCAATTGCTAAAAGTGGAGCGGTCTCAGCCTGTATTGCCAATATTTTGATCCATACTCTTTTCCCACAAAAAAAAAAAAAAAAAAAAAAAAAAAAAAGAGATCCATGCTTGTCACAGTTTCGACATTTGAATCAGCAGACTTTCAAAGTGAATATAAACGAATTCGGTCCCTGACATTCCATGGTTGCCTTTTTCATGATTTGATAATTGGCTTTGGAACCTTAATTCAAATAGTGTTAAAGAGCAGAGAAACTGGGCTGGTTCACGGAAGATTTGAAGAAAGCTTGTCAATGCCCAATAGTTCTACTATCTAAGTTATTATAATGTTTTTTATTCCTAGTGGAACTTTCTATTTATTATAGAAATTTGTGGTATTTTCTTTGTTCATAGAGGTTTTTGAATGGAAGTGGCATGTCTTCTTCAAAGTACCTTCCAGTTAATTGTTGTTAAAGAGCCTTTTTGTTCTCTACTATCGAATTTGCATCCTTCAACTGACTGTTTCTCATTTCTTGTTGTCCTGGCGAGTTTTTGTAATCCTATAAGCTTGTGCTTTTGGGGACTTTGGATGAAAATATTGAGCAACTTGAAATGCTATACAACTAGTAAAAGGTAAGTTAATTCCGGGAATATATATATATATATATATATATATGTCTATTTGTATTTGTCATAAAGGACCAAAATGAATATTTATTTTCTGTTATTTTTTTTTAAGTTTTGAAGTCTTCACCAATACTTGTAACATTGTATTTTGAAAACTGGTTGTCTGGTTAACACCACTTATTTAACTAATTATAAAACTCTTCTCCTTTCATCAATCCATAATTATCAGGTATTCCCAACTTGACATTTAAATCCCAATCATATATAGAGGTCATAGTCGACTTTTTGCAAGATTGGTTATGGGTCCCACATGCCCACCTATTGATGAGGAAAACGAAGCGGATTTAGGGGACCCCTGGGTGACCTGTGTGGTTCTGATCTCATTCAATTTAAACTTGATTTGGTCCACCAAACCATGCTCCAAAAACTGTTGCATGTGCCCCGTTAAGTTTTTGAATTTCGGAAAATTGCATAAAACCCCTCATTTTCTCTACTTTTCTCCCAAACAGCCCCTGAGATCATATTTATTTAATATCTGGAATTGTTCAGGCCCTTATTCTTCGTCAGTTCTTGTTTGCAGGCCTTCTTATCATGTACAAAGTCACTAACTGCTTTGTGTAGGCTTTAGCCAATTCAAAATTGCTATCAAGAATCAATTCTGCATCACTTTCCTCTTGAAACATCCTTCGTGAAAAATCTACCAAGTGATCATCTATTCTATGATATCCTTGGTCAATCTTTTCTTTGACAAAATGTACATCGACGCCAAAATGTTTTGTATATTCTTGATAAGCTGGATTTTCAGCTTTCTACTATGAGAATGCAACCCCATAGGACCTTTATGTCTGAAGCCCAACTCATATAGCAAAATTTGCAGTCAAAAGAAAAATTCACTAGTTCTGAACACCATTGCTCGATGCTTAAAAAGAGACTAATTAGGCTCTTAAAAAGAGACTAATTAGGCTCTGCAAAAGAAAAGGCCAGCTCCTTCCCATGATGCATAATCCGGTCTATCACAACACCAAAAACAGGAAATTGGAACGGAAAAGCGTTCCCAATCCTTCCGTTCCTAATCCGTTAAACCGTTCCAAAAACAGGAAATTGGAACGCTTTAACGGATTAGGAACGGTTGGTACCAAATTGGAACGGAAATTGGAACGCTTTTGGAACGGTTTAACGGATTAGGAACGGAAGGATTAGGAACGCTTTTCCGTTCCAATTTCCTGTTTTTGGTGTTGTGTATAGAATAATCGATAAAGGACGTACTAATGGATACCCAAAGCGCAATAAGAATTTTGACTGTCTCCACTAAACAGGATTCAATGATCACAACCCCTTTGAAGCATCTGGAATTCCTCTCATTCCAAATTGTCCAAATGACTGCCAGAAAAGATAAGCTCCACAACTCCTTCCCTATTGGGGCTCTTGTTGGGGCCTTCCTTGATGCCCGATTTCAGAACTGGATTTGGATACCATGGGTTCTTTTGGTTTTCCATTATACTAGATTTCTGCCTACCATGGTGTAATAGCTAATTTTATTTATTTTTATCTTTTATCTGTCTTTGAACCTGCCCAGTCTGCATCTGTGTCGGCTTCTATCAGTAAATGACCATGTTTTGAGTGCAAAATCCCTTACAGCTGGTGTTTTCTTGAGATCCTTCAAAATACTCTATACGACATTTAAATGTCGTGTCCTTGGGAGCGTCCATGAACTGACTAACTATACTATCAGCATAAGCTAAATCTGGATGATTTATTGTCAGGTGTAATAGTCACCCAACCAGTCTCTGATAAGGTTTGATATCGTGAAGCAACTCTTCACTTCCTGCACTAATGCCATGATTCTGCTCAATGTGAGTATCTTGAGGTGTTTTTCCTAACAACTCCTTTTCATCTAGTGGATCAAATGTGTATTTTCGCTGACATATTATAATTCCTTTCTTCAATTTTGCAACTTCAATCCCAAGAAAGTATATATATTAATTTACCAAGATCCTTAATTTCAAATTGATTGCGGATGCTTTTTTTTAGCCTTTTTACCTTTGTCATATTATTTCCTGTCGCGACAATATCATCTACATAAACAATCAAAATGGTAACCATTGAGCCATTTCTCTTCACGAATAATGTGTTATCTGCGTGACACTTTTTGTACCCGGTCTTCAGTATGGCTTGATCTTTTAAAGACATTTTTGGCTGCAATTCCATATATTCGTTGTAGATCTCCGTGAAGAATAAATTTTTAACATCATCTGATATAAAGGCTAATCTAGATTTGCAGCACGGGAGAGAGAATAACTCTTTCTAAATTCAATTTTTCCATGGAAAAAAATGTCTTAAAATAATTCATACTGTATGACTGCGTAAACCCTTTTGCTACCAAGCTAGCTTTATAGTGTTAGATAGTTCCATCTGGGCTGTGTTTTAATGTATACACCCACTTTCATTCCACTAATTACTTTCCTACAGGAAGATCCATGATTTCCCAAGTTTTGTTCTTTTCAAGAGTTTGTGTTTCTTTTAATATTGCTGCTTATCTCTTTGGATTCTTTAGTGCTTCTCTTAAATGTGGAGGTATGTGTTCAGCAGAAATGCATGATTAGGTGATAGATGATCGTATGATATGAAGTTCTAAATTGGGAGACGTGTAACACAAGATTGTTTCCCTTTACGCTTAGCAATAGGTAGATCATGATCCACTTCACCAGTATTAGGAACACTTTATGATGAATCAAACTCCTAAGCCACTATTTGGGCTCAACCACGGGGGAGTTATTTTTATAAGTTTGGGAATGGGACCTATATATAATTTATAACATGCTAGGGACCTTGGTCTAAATATTAGAAACGGAAGGGGCTTTTTGCAATTTCAGAAACTATGATTTCATGATATTGGAATGGCCGCCCTAACGAATGGGATAGATCATTCTTTTGTTTCCTTCTCAATTTCCTATTCTTCATCTGTTTCTTCTTTCTTTGCTTGTTGGTTTCCTAAGAGATGTTAAATTAAAAACCCTAAATCTAATCAGGTCTAGGGTTTCAACTTGGTATCAGTGCTACGAATCTAGGGCTAGACAATCAAGTGAACAAGACTATTGGTTCGATCTAAGTAGAAGACAAAGATTTCAAGTGTTTTACTGAAGGTGTTCTCGCGTCGACAGTGGGCTGTTGGTTGATGGAGGCCTGATTTCTTGGTGATTTGGTCCATAGAAGACCTGATTCCATTTCCCATCTTCTCCCTATTCTTTATTGGATTCAACATTCTCATATAAATGATAAGTATTAAAAGGTTTAGTTTCGTGACATAAAATCTTCATATATTTTGAGAAACATGTGAAAAACACAAACACATCTAAATTTATCTAAAACGAGTTGATGTACTGATTTACTAGTGTGAAAATGGTGCTTCAAACAAATTTTGTAATGTATTTCACGTATGCAAATGTTATGTATGCACCTTTTACGTACGTAAGTAAATCCCAATTTCATATCTCAAGAACCGTGACCATTATGCATGCATGTATTAAGGAAAAGAAATTTCTGCCCCCTATATTCTCTACTACTCAGACAGTCCTTGATCATAGGGTTTTACAAAGACCCTTGTTTCTCTAGCAAATAGGAAATAAAAATGTCTTCTAACTAACAATTAAATTAAATCAGTAATATTTACCAAAACAAAAAAAAAAAAAAAAAAAACATTAAATAAGTAACAGCCCATCTAATTTCGGTAAACCTTTTCAATAAATTGACTAAATAGCCTTTATATTCTAACCTTACCCCTCTCTTTCTCACAAAAGGTCACACTGCTTATTGTAATCACAGGGATCCACCAAATTCATGGAATCAAGGTGGCCGGACCTACCAAAATGACATAATCATAACTAGTGTGAGAGGCCCATGCCCAACATGGGCCAAAAAGAAAAAAAAAGAAAAAAAAAGAAAAAAAAATAACATCGACACATGATTGGACCATGTCAATAAAAAATTTAGGAGTGGCAAAAGTTGACCCCGCTGCATGCTAATATAATCATGTTCAAACAGTTAGTAGAGGTGCGAAATTTAAATTTTATATTAATTTTAGGTATTCTACCTTTAGAAATGGAAGCAAGTTACTTAGACCATCATCAACATGAGAATCATCATCAAAGCCTACAAATGTAAATATAAAAACTCTGATAAGTGGAGCATACTCCAGCTTTGAAAATGGAAGCAAGTTATTTGGACTGTCATTAGCGTCATGACCACCATCATCAAAGTCTATATATAGAAATATAAAAACTATGATCATCCCATGTTGACATATTTTTTATACAGCCCACTTTGATTTTGAGGAATGGGGCCTACCTATGATCGATCCTTATCTTCACAAACACCCAACCTTTCATAATTTGAGAGACACTCCAAATTGATACTAAACTTGAGCATTAGCCCTAATATGCTATAAAGATTGGGTATACCACATGTCATTCAGAGACTCCAAAAGAGCTGAAAAAGAAAATAAAAATATGTTCCAATATAAAGGCAATATTTGGACATATCAAAGAAACCCAATTGAAAGATAAATGCATTACCTCTATAAGATTTGTAAGGTCTCAAGGTCTCATTCAGATATTTTGCATGGCCCCAGGTGGGCCCCACTATATATATATATCTATATTTATATTGCATTGCAAATGGATAGTTCAAAACAAAATATTAGGATACATAGCTGTTGATTTAGGAATTCAATAGAGAGTTTTCATTGCACTGCTATCCACAGTGGATCCTACTCCTAAGTAAGGCAACAATTGAACTAATGTAGATTGTGCTTATTGGGTTGTGAAAGGGCCTTTGTTTTCTGTCCTATGTGCACTGTATTTTGGGTCTCAAGACTCAGCACAGTTGATACTTATGGATTGATGATCCATACCATAGATCTCATGGCCCTCAAATTGTACATATGGGAATACTGGACTCGTGCTATACAGATTATCCACACCTTTTTTATCCATTCGATTGAAGGGTTTGGATTGCTTCATAGGAGAAAACAGTGGCTGGATCTAGGCCTAGGGTCACAGCCCATTAGAGTCTTATATGTCCAATTGCATTGACATTTATATTTATTATGTAATACCATCTGCATACCCAAAAAATAATATCAATAAATAACTATATGTACACCATATAATAAAGAATTCATATATTTTCTAATATTTTAAAAAAAAATTCATACTTGGCTGTAAAGCCGAGATTTAGGTCCAAATGGACTCCGAGCTTTTGGGATGGAATCTAAAGAGATTATGTTGCGATTAGAGAGAAATTGGAAAGCAATTTCCAATTTGAGATTAGATAGTTGAGAGATTTTAGAGATTAGATAGTGAAGAGATTTTAATTGAGAGATTTTAGGAAATGTTTCTTTTGGGGTGGACTCTAAAAAGAGAATATGTTGCAATTAGAGAGAAGTTAGAGGAGATTTTAATTGAAAGATTTTAGGGCGATTAAAAATTCTTTCATCTCAATACTTGCTTAATCTCTGCAAATTAAGAAATCACCCCGGAGATTTCCAATCCGAGATTAGATAGGGGAGAATGCGAGATCCGCACATTCAAAAATCACCCCGGGTCTCTAATAGAGATTGTTCTCGATTTCTTTTGGGTTGGAATATTAAAGAGATTATATTGAGAGATTTTAGGGAAGATTTCTTTTAGGATAGAATCTTAAAGATATTATGTTGCAACTAGAGAGAAATTAGAGAGGATTTTAACCTAAGTTTTAGGTGGAGTATTGGAGTTAGAAGGGAAATTCCGGAATATAGCATTGTAAAAAGTTTCAAGATGTGTCATGTGTCATTCCCTCGCGAAGAGGGATGCTGGTTTAATATATATAATGGGACCTTGTAAATTTTATATTGGGAAGAAATTTCCTAATGATACTCATCTGCCTGTCAACTTGGATCCCACATTTCACCATTAGGTCCCACTAATCTGTCCATCTACATGTCACCCACCAGATGAAATATATGACCAAATACCCATCCAGTGGTCCCAGAATGGTGCATGGATGTGGTGGGTCCATGTTGAGAGGCAGAAAGGATAGTCAGGTAAATGGGTTGGATTTTAGTGGGTCTCATTTACATAGGACATTTACTATCTTAATTAGACTTTTCATCTCGCTTCTCCCATGTGGACATCTGTGGATGGATTGAGGTTAGTGGGTCTATTGCAGGTCCATATGGATTAGGTAGGATGGATAGTACTAATAATCAATTCTATTTAACATATTCTTTCCTATGATTCAAGCAAATGTTCAGACTAGCGTGACTTTCATTTAAAAGAATACAATTTAAGATTCAATGGGAACATACCACAACCGTTTCTCATGCAATTTAAGAAATAATGGGAACATAGCACAACCATTTCTCATACATTTTAAGATTCAGTGGGAACATACCACAACCATTTCTCATACAATTTGAGAGTCAATGGGAACATAGCACAACCATTTCTCATGAAATTTAAGATTCAATGGGAACATACCACAACCATTTCTCATACAATTTAAGAATCAAAGGGAACATAGCAATACCATTTCTCATGCAATTCAAGAATCTATGTGAACAATCATTGACAGAAGATGAAACTAAAACTAATAACTTTCCCTCTATTGGGCTCCTTGAGAGTGAAAGTGACTATAAATATTTGGGACCGAAAGGCTCATTACATAGCTAGTATGTGAGAAGATGAAATCCTTCTTGGTCTGGAGAGATGCTGGCTCTCTCTCTCGTTTATTAAAGTATAGTATCTTCCCCTCCCATACTCAGTTTCAAACCACAGTTCCCGAGACGCAGAGCCACTGACCCACGAAGATAGCATCACAGTTAAGGTTGGGGTTGATGGCACTGAAGAATTCAGCAGTCAGGTTAAAAGTTTGTGTCACCGAAAAGCACGTTTCGCCCGATACTACTCCATGGACCGTTACACATGCTGGGGCCGGATCCTTCTTCCCAAACACCTGAACACCTGTTAAATTACATGATTAAAGAAAAAAATTACTCACCCAAATCTGTCAAAAGTGTAACGCTGGTGTGCGATCTAAGCCGTTTATCAGCTATGCCCACTGGTTCTATTTCATATCTGAAAATGAGGATGGACCACCCATCTCACAGCATAGATGTGTAGTATAAGGAGTATGGTTGGTTTAAGCCTTAAGGGGAAAACAATACAATGTAATGAAGTTTATATACCTAAATTCCTCGGGTTCATTATCTGTGACAGTGAAAATGGAACACTTGGCTTCAAAACAGTACGGGTGTTATGGGGCTGGCTGGGGCTGCAACGAACCTTAACAAAGCCCCGGCTCATTTAATTACCGGGAGCCCATGGGCTAAAAACCCAGGCTGCTCATATGCAAATAACATGAACCCAACACCCGTCTCTCAATGTGACCAAATCTTGATGGAGATTCAACACCGGACAAGTGTACTCTATAGTGGGCCCCAAAACTTTTGTCCATCTACTAAAATCAGCCACACCCACAAGCGTATTACATTTGGACACTTGAAGAATTACAGTTCAAACTTAAACTGTTAAATTGCCTGGCCCAACTAATTAGTATCATCTGGTGGGGGGCCCACCCGATGCATGGACAATATATATCAGATAGCTGACACTGCTGGTTGGCAGTAGTTGGCAGCCTATCTGAGCATCTGTATCAAATAATATGAAAATGATGATAGACTTGACTTACTGCCGAATAATCTGGCCTCGGCTATGGAAATGATAAGAAGAAGACAGAGCATCAAAGCCAGATTGAAGAACATGACTGAAGTGTTGTTTGCCTTAGCCATGCTGACTCTTCTCTCTATTATTGCCAGATACTTGTGCTAGAACCTCTGCTCTCTCTTGGATTTGGCCTTTACAAACCTCTCCTTTATTTATAGTAGACAAGTCATGGAAAGGACAGAAAGAAAGCCACAAAACCGTTGTTACTTAGGTTCAAAGCACAAGGAGGCCGGCCTTCTTCTACACGTCTACATAGAACGGGTTAACCTAGAAAATCTGCATAGTTAGCCACTAGATTTTGACATGATGTCATGAAGAATTTGTTAACTTTCAAAAATCACAACATTGGTACAAATTTGTCAGACAAAGGAGGGATTGAGATTCTTTAGCCTTGATTTCGTGACAATTAGGACCTGTACGACTTGATGATTCAGACCATCGATCAGAGGGGCCATGCCATGAAAGGCCTGACAAACTACCAAATTGTAAGATTTCAGTAGTCTAATAGTTTTCTTATCATTGGTTGAAATGCCCGGTCGGTTCCATCTGTGAGATCTTCTGACAAACCAAGTTATCCATGAGGAGGGCCATCAAATAAAACAGGCCAACAACCCACTCATGGATTCCATATGAATATATACTTAAAAGAGAACTGCAACCAAATTATAATACAAACATAAAATATGATAGTACACCAGAAACACGTATGAAGTAGTGAACACATTACAAGTGAAGAAATGTCAACTGTCAAATGTAAATGGTAAGCACTACTGTGAAACTCATACCTTGATCACATCGCCACATTCTAATTTTTACTTTCAACAAAAATCATGAAGTAAATTGAACATGTGCTCAACTACATAAATCAGTTAATACTAACAAGAGACAAAATCATCATTATTCATTCTCCCAATAATTTAACAGCAATTCTTCCATATTACGAAGAAAGTTGCAATCATGAGTAGGTGTGATTTTTCATCTTCAAGAAGGAGATGCAATTGTTAGTAAGAAAATTTCAAATGTTTATATCACATCAGATACGTGTTTATCATTCAAGTGTTTCAATTTCATGCAATGGTTAATTGTACAAAGAGAAATTGATTTTGGTCACTCCTACCGATACCTCTATATTAGTTTTGTATATTTCTCAAATAGTGAATATTGCAAAAATGTAGTATCACTTAAACATCTACAATTGATTATTATTAAGATACCAATTTGCCAAGGTTTAGTTTTTCTATCATGATGATGATTACTTAAGTCATTTATGTATTTAAGTTGGTGTCTATTTGGTCTTTTTATTAACTTTTGAGTTGATCACATTGCATTATTTGCAAATGGAGTTTATTTATATTGACCCATTTTTTTCACATGATTAACTTTTGCCCAATGTACTGAAAATGATGTTCTTCACTCATGTCTTGTATATTTATGACAGGTCATATCTGTAGGCTTCCATTTTTTGAAATAATTAGCATGCACAAAATTTGCTTGCTACAAACTTCCACATGTACAACACATCAAAATTCCGATTTATATAATTACATGTTACTTAATATAAGAATATTATGCAATGGCAGTCATCTTTAAAGGTGCATGTTTATAACAAAGAGATTTTTTTATTTTTTTTTGTACGGTAATTTAAACTCATCGATATCTCCTCATTATTACCAAAGTGGGCAATTTTACATATATGTTCTCCATACCATCCATACCCCTGCGCAAGCCAATAGGTGTTCTTTTATTTGCGATATCACAATAATTGTTGTAATGTCGCAATTTATGTTGTGATATCGCAAAAATTGTTACGTTTAAAGTCAACGAATGCATTTTTGTTTATAATTTCATTCTGTTCTGTTGCTTTCGTCTTTGGCTTGGGTTCTCTGCTTCCATTCTCTGCAAGTGAACTTCAATCCATTGGCATATATAGCAAGTACATTTCTTGCCACATTCTCTACAAGTCAACCTCAATCTATTGTCATATATAGCAAGTGAATCTCCTGCTACATCTTTGTCTATGGTATTCATTCCATGTTTCACACCCTATATGTATCTTCCTCTTATGTATTTTTTTTCTTCTTTTGTGTCTTTTGAAGGTAGTTAGGATACAAGGAATCCCACTTGTAGAAACATTTGAAACATTTTGTATAAATATTAATAGTGACATTAGGTGATACTTTTGGGGCCCTACTTTTTTATGAACATCTAGTTGTTGATATATTTAAAAAAATCCCCTTGTCCTCATATCATGAATTACCAACAACTGGATTTGGCTTGGATGTCCAAGTGTAAAAAATAATGTAGGATGTCTTGTTGATCCCGTCTTATGGTGGGTCCCAGCACAAACTCAGAGTGTCCACAGATTTTTTGAACATTTTCCTCTTACCATGGCATTACAGACATCGTTTTGATCATTATCTTAAACTGTAAGTATTTTTTTTTAATGTTATATATATGGGGGGGAAACCCAAGGATATGGCACCAAACTAACCAACCCCCATGTTGTTACTATTATTTTATTTAAATGTGAGTTTTATGGTATATATACTTTTGCTAAATATAGAGAATTAGTACCAATGAGATGTAAAATAAATTTGTTAGAATATCTAGGTATAGAATTGATTAATATAATGCATTTATTTAATTTTTTTGAACGGATAATGCATTGTTATTTGGTTGTTAATGTTATAGAAATATATAGCTTCATGCTATCCTATGTCAATGCTTAGATTTTAAACCTTTTAATTTTTCATGTACGCATAAAGTAGTTTTTTTCTTTTAAATTTAACAACTTTCAAATCTTAGTAATTCCAAACATTCATCTTATTTGCTAAAGAAATACCTATTCCGATATTTATTTTCACACGTTAAATCTCCATGGCTTATGTGGATGTTTGTGAGTAACTTCAAAAATAAATTGAAGTAAATCTTATTATTCAAAATTTGTGTTCTCCTTAGTAGGATGGAGAATATTGAGAAATGTACAATATGCCATTTTAATGGTATATTAGATGTAAGCAATCCATTTCCAGTCTACAATGGTAGTGAGTAAAAGGTAATATGGGTCGATGTCAATATAACTTTCAATCAACTACTCGGAAAGATAAACGAAGAAACTGGCTGGGAACTTCATGATGAGCATATAAACATGCAATATCAGTATCATAATGGCCGAAGCTTCACGTTCATAACCATAAGAGGTGGTGATGATCTCCATCGAATGTTCAGATTATTCCAAAACGGAAGTCAAGATATATATATATATATATTTTCTTTACATAGAAACAGTGAAGCAATTGCAAGTTGACAACCATCACATCTAAGGTCTACATACGCTAAGCCTAGCAGCCAATGAGGGAATAGATCGTCATTCAATTTGAACAGGTTCCACCACAACCCATCATAACAAATGTAGTGTTGTTGATTTGTTTAATAGCTTATTTTCATCATTCATCTGATTGTTTTATGACATGGTAATTCATGCAGGGGGAATTTGATGACGTATACAAATACCACAAACTTTCCCAATGGTGATAAGGATACAGGTGTCCCTTCAACAAGAGAGGATGTTTACAGGTTTTGTTCGCTACACATCTGATTTGATAATACTATGCAATTTATATACGATTGATTGTTTGCCATGCAGGTGTCAAGAACGTTTCGAAGACAGTTTGACCTGAGCGCACCTGATGTACCTTATGATAACCCATTTGTGGAGGCCATGATTGAAGATCTTTACCCCTTCATTAATCTTGCAGAAGATGAAGATATTCAATTCTCTAATATAAGGGATGAATTTGTCTTGGATGGGATGGAAAATGATGCAGTGCCCGAAATTCCTGGTGTTGATGGAGAGTGCAATGTAGTGGAGGAGGGGGCTGAAAACTGTCATTGGACCACGTAGAACATCGCATGCACAAGAAGGATTGGGTTATGCATCAAATGTTGTGAGAGTAGAAGATGCTATTGATACTTCGTAGAAGATGTTATTGATACTTCAGGTCCTGATGATGACCATATTGGCGTGGATCACTAGGAGGCATATTTTCGTGAAATGTGGGATGGAAGACGATTTCAGACTCGTGAATCATTTAGGACTGCATTGAGAAAATTTGCATTGTACAGTAATTTTGAGCTTCATTGGGTGAAAATGTCTATGACAGAACCAAGTGCAAGGTGTTGTGATCATCAATGTCCTTTGCGCATCCATGGATCTATCTTGCAGTCCAGCCCTAAGTTTATTGTGCGAACTTATTCTGAAAAACATTGATGATGTAGGGTTCAAACATAGTCACAACCTATGAGACATAATCAATCAATACATGACACGCAAATTTACGTGGTTCGACAAAGTTGCATGTGTCTACAGTAGATTCCCCTCGTTCACTATTTTTTAAGAACCATAAGAGTACAATCCCTCACTGTCTCTCTTATTTTCTCTTTAACAATCTCAGAGTCTTTCTCAATCACTCTTTTGTGTTCTCAGTATAATGCTCTCACCACCCAATATAAATACATGAAACCCTAAAACTCTAGCTAGATACCCACAACCGTCGAATTTGGCCTTATAACAGATGACCCAAATTAAACCGATTGACAAATTACAGAATAACCCCTATAATTAAATAAAGTCTAGATAAGCCTTCACCAACCCATCAATCTCCCACTTGAAGGTTGGTCATACTGAATGGCTTTGACAATAGCATCCAACTAAGAATCTCAATGCCTCATCTTCATCCTTGAAGACAGATTGGAGCTGAGCATAGCTTCAGTTTCTTTTTAGTCACCACATTTTTTAACATATCACCAGGATTTTCACTTGATAGAATCTTCTTCAGTTTCAACACCTTTTCTTTCAGAAGCCACCGTATGAAGTGATTCGGATCCGAGTGTGTATGGTTCTAGCACGAAAGCCCGAGTTCTTCGCAAGTTAAATGACACTCATACTGTCACTGTAAAGCTTACTAGTTTATTACTTCTTACCCAACTCTTCCATTAACTCTTGTACCCAAATCATTTCCTTGCTAGCTTCTGTAGCGGCAACATACTCTACTTCTGTAGTTGAAAGTGCAACGACATCCTATAATTGAGACTTCCAACTGATTGCTGCACTACCCAATGTGAAGACATATCCCATAGTGCTTTTACTTCTATCAAGATCTCCTGCCAAGTCCGAATCAAAATAGTCCTACAATCTAATCTTTGATCCTCCAAAACATAATGTTGCATTAGTAGTGCCTCTTTGGTATCTGAGAATCCACTTAACCACCTCTTAATATGTTTTCCCGAGGTTGCTCATAAATCTGTTACAACTCCCATTGCATGAGTAATGCCTGGTCTAATACAAACCATAAGATACATCATGCTGCCAACAAATAAAGCATATGGGACCATGGACATGTTCTCCTTCTCCTATTCTATCTTAGGAGACAACTCTTTCTAGAGTTTGAAGTGACTGGCCAATTGAGTGCTAACTGGCTTAGCACCTAGTATGTAGAATATGCTTAGAACTTTTTCAACATATTCCGCCCGAGACAGCTTCAATGTGCGATTAATTATGTCTCTACCATTTCTCATGCCGAGAATCTGATTCGCATCACCCAAATACTTCATTTCAAATTTCGGTGATAACTGTTTCTTCAAATTCTTTATTTCATGCATATTTGAACCTACAACAAGTAGAATAATGTAACAATCATCAAAACTTTTAAAATAAGAAGAACAATAGTATTCATGACACCGTTTATAACCTGCGTTGCACTTAAACCTACAAATTTAATGTACCATTGTTTTAGGGCCTGCTTCAAACCGTATAAACTCTTTTTGAGCTTATATACCATTTGCTCCTTTTCTGGTACAATATATCCTTGTGGATGATGCATGTAGATGTCTTCTTCCGAGTCTCCATGGAGAAACGCAGTTTTCATATCTAACTACTCAAAAGGTAAATCTTCTACCATCACAATGCTTAAAATGCTTCTTATTGTGTCCAATTTAACCACAGGAGAAAATAACTCAGAGTAATCAATACATGCCTTCTGCTGGAAGCCTTTCGCAACTAACCTAACTTTATATCGCTTGATACGGTTCTTCCGTCAACCTGTATACTCACTTGTTGTGCAATGCTTTCTTTCCCTCAGGCAAATGAACTAAGTCCCACGTTTGGTTTGATAATAAAGATTGCATTACATCTTCCATGGCTTGTTTCCAAAATTTCAACCTGCAATGATTGTTCATAACATTCTGGTTCGCCTTCTTCATAACAGGATTAGGAATCTAGATGACCTTCTTACCGAGGTACGCATTTGAGGGTCAACCTGCGTGTTTTCATTTTCATACACTTCTATTACATCATTTTCAGAAGTTTCATCCAGTTCTAAATATTTATTTCTATCCTCCTTCCCCTTGTCCTTGTTTTTGTACATGACTTTCTCATTGAATATAACATTTGTTCTTCTAATGATTTTTCTGTTTTCTTTATCCTAGAAGCGGTAACCAAAGTGGTAATCAAACTCATCAAAACCATATCCAATGAAAGTGCATTTTCTAGACTTAGAATCCAATTTATCTATGTTTTTAGCATCAACATGAACATAAGAGATACAACCAAAGACCTTTAAGTGTGAAAGGTTTACCTCTTTTCTTGCCCAACCTTCCTCTGGTAGTCCACATATAGCATCATGCTTCTAGCACGCTCAACAATTGTCAAGTTCATGTGCTCTGCCACACCATTTCGCTGTGGTATATTGGGAATGGTCTTCTCTCACCTAATACCATTTTTGGCGCAATACTCTTTAAATTCTTTGCTACAGTACTCACCTCCGTTGTTGGATCTTAGGCATTTCGATGTCAAACTTGTTTTCCACTTCTTGAAAAGATCGAACACATCATACTTGTGTTTCATAGGATAAACTCATAATTTTCTAGTAGAATCATTAATAAATGTAACAAAGTAAGAACATCCACCAAGAGAAGGTACATGAGTTTGTCCCCACACTACATCTGTGTGTACCATTTTTAACCTTTCTAACTTCAGTGACCTGCCTATTTTAGAGAATGTGACTTTCTTCTGCTTTCCAAAAATGCAGTCTTCATAGAACTCTAAGTCCAAGGACTTGAGTCCTTCCAACTTACCTTTAGAATAAAGAGTTTTCATCCCTTTCTCACACAAGCGTTTGAGTCTATAGTGCTATGTGTTTGAGTCTATGCCTTTATCTACAACTGCAATTGAACTGGTAGAGTTGTTAGTCAAATATAGAGTTCCTTTTTTTTTTACCACGAGGAACAACCAAACTCACTTTTGTAAGTTTTTAGAAATCATATGCGAAGACAGTTACATAACCAGAGCTTGCAAATTAACCAATTGATATGAGATTTCTTTTCAGGCTGGGAACATGCCTGACATCATTCAATTTCCATATACCTCCATTTGGCAATTTAATCTGGACATCTCATTTGCCAATTATGTCACAAGGCTTATCATCACCAATATAAACTTTTCCAAAATTATCTTATACATAATTTTTGAGATATTTTCTGTGTGCAGTAGTATGAAATGACGCACCAGAATCTATAACCCAAGATTCAGATTTATAATCAAAAGCAAGAATTAAAGCATCTTGAACAGTATCACCTGCGGCATTTGCGGAAGCATCATAGTTCTTATTACCATTCATTGGTTTGTATATCTTTGGTGGAGCTCTGTAGTCCTTTTTCAAATGTCCTTTCTTGCAATAGTCCCAACACTCGATTCTTCCTTTTGTAGATCTTGACTTGCTCCTTGATTTTGATCTTCTACGACTTTGCCATCTCTCAGATGACCTTTCTCTGCTTTCAACATTGAATGCACTTCCTGATGATTCGCCTAAAGGTTTCCTGTGAATTTCCTCATCAAGGATAGTACTCACAATATCGTCAAATTTCAGTGTAGTTGATCCTAAAAAATTACTCAGTGATGAAAACATACCATTCCATCTGTTTGGTAAAGAAGATAAAGCCAACAAAGCCCAAATTTCATCATCGAATTGTACATCAGCTCAGGATAAGTGGCTCATGATCGTGTTAAACTTGTTCAGGTGTTCAGTGAGAACCCCACCTTCAACCATCTTCATGTTAAACAACTTTCTTATTAAGAAAACCTTATTTGAGGCGAAAGTTTTTTCATACATTCGCGATAGGGCATTCATAACATCTTCAGTGGTTTTCTCCTTTAATATATTGAATGTAATAAATTTTGATAGAGAGAGTTGAATCATACCTAAGACTTTCTCCCATTCTGCATCTGACATTTTTGCAGGCTTTTTGGCTTTTCCCCCAAGTCTTAAGTAGAAATTCTTCTGGTAAAGAAGATCATCAATCTGCATCATTCAGAATGTGAAGTCTGTGCCATTAAACTTCTCGATTGTGAGCTTTGTGTCGTTCGAGCTATCACTCAAACCAAGCGCTATCTACTTGATGAGTTTCTCTTCCTGTGAATCTGCTTTGTCTACCTTATAGATCTTGTCGATACGAATCTAACGAAAAAAAAAAAAACAAAGCGCAATTCTTAGTTCGGATGGCTCGAAAAATCGTAAATTAATTTTGTCCGTCCAATTGGTCAAACAGCCTTTGACCGTATTGCTGAAGTGAGCATTTGGCTATTGACTGCTCCTAGGCTGGGCTTCAACTGCGGACAATTCGGGTTGTAGTTGATCCAAACTGACCTGAGCCTGAACCTGTCCTAGCCCTAGTGGGACCCAATTTGACCAAGTCAACCCTAGATTGGCCCACTGATAGGTGATTAGCAAGGGTAGTTGAATAATTCCGCATTTATTTGACCTAGTTTATAGAAATAGGACCCTCTTAACATTTGTAGAACCATTAGGGGTCTAATTGAACTCCCTAGAACTAATGGTTGGATGTGAATTTCGACCCCCCGCGCGCATATGCCTTGGGAAATCTCCATTCATCTATATGTGTTATTTAAATTTTACAACGAGAATGGGGATTCCGACTACCCTCAAAATCGACGGATCACGATTACCAACTACGGTAATGGCCGTAACTCCGTTCTTCAACAAAAGCCGAAAAAGAATGAGAGAAACTAAATGGATGGGTTCTTCTTCTCGTCTAATATGCTGCCAGCAACACACAACGGTTTTCCTGTCACATTAATTTGAGTCTCTTTGGGTCTCTTTAATATAGGGTCAATTCAGGGTTATGAGTTAAAGTGCAAATAAAGTTAATCCTCACAAAGCAAAATCATAGTATATTCAAGTAAAATAAAATAATTAAAATAAGAAAATAAAAGGGGGAAGTGCCAATTATTTAATAAGAGGATGGGCCCCATTCCCAGGTACCCCCTTCTAATCCCTTGGAAAAATAGGGTTTAAAGGCCAACTTTTGAAACCAAAATGATGATGCAAATGAGACTTTGACTTGTGATTCTTATTTTTTTCGTGTGCGATACACAAGTGATAAAATTGAAAGGCCGATGGGCCGTAATTGATTGAAGGTGGCCGATGGGACAGTGTTTGTTTTAGGGTGGCTGATGGGCCGTGATTGTTTTAAAGTTATGTGTGAAATCACTCATCTCATCTCACCATTCTCATTTATTCAATTTTAGAAATCAGTTCTTTATTCCCTTTTATCATTAAGTTCGATTAAATATCTTGCACCTGAGGTGGAGGAAGAAATAAAGGAAAAATCTTTTTGGGTTCATTTTGTTGGTTTGATAGTTTTTAGGGATTTTTTATTGGGCTAGAAGGGCCTAACTAGTGAATTTTACTTGGATATACTTGATTAGTGCTTTATTACTGATTATCGGATTAACCCTAACCTAAGGTCCTAGACCGCCCACATCAACTCTCCTAGTCCCCTAACGGAACATGAAAAGTGATGGAACGAAGCCTAATGCTCTAATCTAAGAAATCCGATCTAATCCTAGGGTGTGGACAACCTAAGTTCAATAGTTCCTACGCCTAAGTAGTTTGTTGACTATGGTCTAAATTGATTTGATTTGTTTCGATTTATGTTGAAGGTTGATTAAGAGTGATTTAGGGATGGATTAGAGATGTCTTAAGGTTCTATTTAATGTGTTGAAGGTTCTAGAATTTCAGGTTTTACTTCAAATGACAAAGAGATATCGAAATTAGCGAAACTGGGGCGGTGGAGGACCTGGGCGCACAGACAGTGGCGCCCAAGTACTAGGTTTTGTGTAGTTTGGCTAGTGACGACTGTCGCGACCCCTGACCGGGAATCCGGGATCGGGACACATTGATGATGGTGTTGTGAGTGAGTGGTTAACATGTGAAGTGTGTCATCACGAGGTACACACTTATTTAATTTCCCACAGGTGTCCGCGGTGAGGATATCACAACCATATATGAACATTTCTTTTAAGTGCGGAAGCGTGTAACAAATCAAATATCCAATCCATCTCTAGTCATAAAGATAATAATACAAGTATAGTACTGTATCAGAATGAGCAATGATCATTAGCATGTTACCCAAAAGTAAGTTAAAGTTTATAGAAAGATCATTTAATTACTTTTCCCAAAAATAGAGGCCAACAAAGGCCAATATAAACAAAATACCAATCCCCAAAAGAATGGTTAAAAGTTTTTCCAAAATGTTATCTCTCTCTGGCAATCCAATGTCTAAATGACATCATCAGCATGTCACTCGACTAAGCGTTGCGGCTCACCGACCGCATCCTCAAGCTCCGTCTCGGGATAGACAATGTCCGGACCTGAGTACCAAAGAGTGGGTCAAACACGACGGTTTGGCAAATGGGTAAAATACAATGACAATATAATAATAAATGAATTTACCTTCAAAAGCATTTAAACCTGTTTAAATAACAATTTCTATAAACAAGATAAAAACATTTGTTCAAATACAAGTAGGCATTGTAAAACATGTAAAGGTAACCAAGGAATCAGAAAACAAGCAAGATGGCAACCACACAAAGCTAAGTCGTCTATTACGAAAGTGACAAAGCAATAACTAGGCACTGATCTCAGTCACTTGAGGTGAGGAGAAACAATGGATCTTATAAATACATATACATATACTATACACGACCACGGTAGCGAGCCTGGCATCGGGAACCACAGTAGCAATCTGCGGCATCGGGACAAGACCACGGTAATAACCGGGTAGCGAGATCCAAACTGCAGCTGACGGGACAAGAGGGGGATCTCCAAGTCGGTGGATCATACCAACAGGGTTATCCAAGCTTAGTGGTGCCGACTCATAGGTCAAATGACAAGATTAAAACACGTATGAAATACATCAATTGCAAGTACATAAATAAACGGGACGGGGGTGTTCAAAGGCACAACTTTCACTTCATGTCGGGCAATGCATTTCAAGGCTAGCAATTAATATAAGTACAATTTCAATGCTTTCGGGAATAATAAATCATGTAGTATAAATCTCGGGAACAGTGAAATACAATAAACAATTGAAATTTCGGGAAAGTATCGGGTTCAAGATTTATTTGAAGTGAATAGAGATCCCGTATGTCGATCTAATAACAATTTGGTACTCTTTGAGTTTGGGGACATTCCGGGCTCCTTATACACTTTGAATTTTTCAAAACTTCAAATGAAATCTTCGTGATCTGGTTTCTTTCTTAAATGACCTCAACCAGTAGGTGGTTGGCTCGTCGGAGTATTGGTTCGCTCGAACTAACCACTCTCTAGAACAAGTTCTGGGAGGTCCGCTCGAGCGACCAAGGGGTCCGCTCGAGCGAACTGCCTACTGGAATGCTCCGAACCCTTTTCTGGACACTTCACTCAAGCGAAGTGTCATGTACGCTCGAGCGAACTGTCCAGAAACTAATTCCGGGACAGTTCCTTTTCTCTCTTTCTCCTCCTTCTATAACCTCCTTTTAGCCCTTTTAAATACATCAAATGAGGGGTTCAAAACTTCATCCAAATCAATATTAAATTTCTAACAAAATCCATTCTAACCTCCTCCAACAATATCACATCCATAAACAAGGAAAAGAGGGAAGGAAACCACTACACACAAGAGTACATTTGAGATGAAACAAGCGAATATTGAATGCCATGAACCAAAACATTTCTATGACATAAATGCACTATCAATGCTTTATCATGAACATTTATTTCAAATCAATACAATAAATAGGCATGAGTGGAAAATACCAAAACCATTGAAAGCTTATAAAAATCATGTCATGCACTTGCCTTAGGTCTCTAATAAGTAAATCAAGCTCTAACCAAGCCTTCCAAGTCAAAGATCTCAGCTATAGCAAAAATCCCCAAAAACAAACCCTAAAATGGGTCAAAATAAGAAATAAAAAGGGAAACCTTACAATAATGAGAATGGAACCTCTTCAAGATCAAGGAAACACAAATATAAGAGATGGGGAAGGTTGCTTACTTGTAGGTTCTCCAAAAGGGCAAGGTAAGCTCAAAGAGAGTCTTGGAATGAGGAGTTTTCTCTAAAAAGCCTATCAATGGAGAGCTATAGTGATGAGGGAGAAGATGGTGACAAGCATTATCCCAAAATCAAAGGTTTGCTAGTGGATTGGGAGATGCGAAGCAAGAACAGAGAGAAAAGGGAAAACCCTAGTTTGAGAGATTGAGGTTTGAGCTAGAAAAGGAAAATGAGGAAGAAGAGTTCTCTTATAAGCAATTGGGGAGTGGGCTCCACTACTAACAATCTAATTGGGTTGAAAACATGGCTCTTGGGGCTTCTGATGAATTCGACGAAGAAGAGAAAAGTGATTGTCGAAATATCTAGTTTCCAAAAAGTATATGTTTCGGGTTTCGGGAATATCAAATTTTGGGTACAGATTTAGTGCACAATGACTATTTTGCCCTCAATGCTAGGAAGGTCGGGTTTCGGGTCTCGGACGGGTACGGGATCAACATAAAAGTCACAGGGATTAACAATACAAATAAAACGGAATTAAAACAATGAATGTAAGAATCTCCGATAAATCCCCAAGCACATGCAAGATCATAAAAAAGAACCCCCAAAGGGCACCACTAATTACTAAGCAATCAAAATTCCCCAAAGCTATATCAAAATCTATTATATTCCCAACTTAACCAAAATCCACTAAACACGCTTAAAACTAAAACACAACTTAATTAAAGCTAATCGAGGTCACTCGGGACGGGGTCTTACAACAACGGTATCGATGTTAATTTCGAAAGTAAAGGAGTTTTGCTAAGTGTAAGTTTATGTTCGGATGTTGTTTTAAGTTTTGGGTTGGTTTATTTTAATAACCTTAAGTCCAGAACTCGAAACACAACCAGAATCCGCAACTTGGACTAGACAGGAGAGCTGGGCGCACCTATATGTGTGCCTAAGTCGTTCTGTGCACTTGGGTGCACCAGTAGTGGTGCCCAAGTGGTGATTTGATGTTCTTTTGGTCTTCTGGCTTGTTTCGAGGTTCCGAATGGGTCTAAGTTGATTACGGTTTTGATTTTAAGGTTGTTATTGGTTCTGTGATGGTTCTACGGTAGTGATTTGGATCGAGATTGGAGATGACTAGGGAGTCGATGGTCCCCAGGATTGAAAATGGACTTGGGCACACCTGTGTGGGCGCCTAAGTCTCTAAGGTGACTTGGGTGCAGCCGTGGTGGCCCCCAAGTGACTGGTTCGTGGGTTTTGGTTCTTTTTGGGACTCGTCCGCTTGGATTTGGAATTTCAGGTGTTTTATGTTAATAAATCTTGGGTTCCGGGTTGGTTTGGAGTCTTTGGATCCTAAGTGTGATCATGGTTTGAGTTCGGGAGATGAAATACAACCGGACTGCATCTCGGGATTGGAATAGGGAGTGGGGGCGCCCAAGTGTCTGTCTATCAGGTGGTTTCGAGTTTGTCTGATTCCAGGGTATTTTTAAGTCGAATTCGGGTATTCTAACTTGTTTCTTGGTTATGGGATGTTTTTAATTTGCTGGTTATGACTTGTCTATTGTTTTAATTAAGTTTTGACTAAGATCTTATCAAGCGATTGGTGATTAGGGTTACTAAAGTTTGATTAAGGTTTGAGATTTGAGTATGATTTTGTTAATTGGACCTTGTTAATTAGGGTTCGAATTAAAGGTTTGTTGTTTAAATTTATTAGTCGGGATTTTAATTGGAGCTTTGATTGATTAAGATTTATTAATCCGGATTTTGATTAAGGTCTCTTTAATTAGGGTCTTGTTTGTTTGAGATTGCTTGAAGGTTTTTAATTAGGGGTTCTAGTTAAGGTATTTTATTAGGGTAGATTAATTAGGGTTTAATTAATTGGAGTTTGGAAATTAGGATTTAGGTCAATGGTTTTAATTAAGATTGAATTAGATGTTTCAATTAGGTGTTTTTTAATTAAGGTTGGATTAGGTGTTTTGATTAAGTATTATTTTTTTAAAGTGTACTAATTTGCTTAGGCGCAGATACAATAACCTAGGCTCATCTACTTACTATCTACTCTTTTTTGGGTGTTTCTATTTCTTTTAATCGTTTTTTTTTTTTGGGTTCTCTTCTCTAATTACTAAAGAGTAAGATAAGAAGAGAAGATTTTTATGCTTTTATGATTTTTTTTGGTATTTTATGCAATGTAACCTAACCTAAAGTGTTGATGATTTGATAATTCAGAGTCTGGAAGTTCAGTAGTCAATTGAAATCGTCACAAACATGGGACAACAACTTAAATGAGACTCAAAATGCAGCAAACGCAGCCCGGAAATCAAGCCAGGGACTTGGGAGCACCTACAGGGGCGCCCAAGTGTCTCTGCAGGACTTGGGTGCACACACAGTGGCGCCCAAGTGTTTCCCCTAAGGGTTGTGATGCATTTGCAATTTTTAACGATATTCCAACTCGATTTCTGACACTTTGTGACTAAATGCAGGGTCCTAAAATGAATTACTGATATAAGAACCTTCGGATTTGAAAGTAATGATGCGAGGATCGAAGCTTAAGGGACAGATCCTTTTGATAGAGACTTGGGCGCATCCAGAGTGGTGCCCAAGTGTCGTCATTTCTTTTTTTTTTCTTTTCCTTTTGTTAATATATTTGGTATTCTTTCGATGCTTTCTGCACGATTCAGAATGCAAAATCATAAATCCGAAGGTCCTGATACCAACTTATATAAAGAGAAATCCGGATTTGAGAGACAAAATGCAAGCGAAATGACTACCGGGGTCAAAACCCCAACTTTGACTTGGGCGCACCTATGTGTGCACCCAAGTACTTTGTTGCGCTTTCTTCTTCTTTTATTTTTTTTCCAATATTTCTCGCATGATTTTGAACACAAAGTGACAGATCTGAGGCTTTGATATCAACTAGTTTGAAGATGGATTCAAATTTGAGAAACGAAGTGCAGGAGAAACGAAAACCAGGGTTGAGACCTTACCCTTGGACTTAGGGGCACCCACAGTGGCGCCCAAGTGCTTTATTGCACTTTTCTTTCTCAAATTCAGATTTCTCCCAATGAAAACAATATAGATGCAAGATCTATTCTAATCACGAGTTCAGGGTGATGAAAATGATGCAAATCTACAAAGTACGAATGATCCTAAGCATGTTTCTATTGATGGATGAATACTAAATATCAGATCTACTATAAAATACTACTATAAATGCAGATCTACAATGTATGGATGTTCCTAAGCATGTTTCTAACTACTAATGATGCTGAATACTAATAAAAAAAAACTAGAAATAGAAATACCGGTTTGGGTTGTGTTTTTTTAAGTCTTAGATCGAAGCTTTTGCGCAAATCCATGGCTTTTGGGAACCTTCTCCATTGCTGATCTTGAAAACCAGAAGGCTCCTCTACCCCTTTCTTCTAGATCTAAAGCTTTTTCTCTGGTGGCTACTCTCTCTTTCTCTCCCTTTATTTCTCTTTGTTTTTTTTTCTTTTTCTGGTAGCTTCCCTTTGTAAATGGTAAAAGAGATACTTTTTATAGAGGTTTTTGGCATGCAAGAGGGGTTAGGGTTGCTGTTTGCATGAATTTTTAGAAGCTTCACATAAACCAAGGTAAATCTTGGGTTTTGGAGACTTGAGTGCACACACAGGTCCGCCCATGTCTTTTTTCGGTGTGAAGTGAGCTTAGGTTTTGGTTCCGGGCTGTTTTTGGCCTGAGATCGGGTCGGAATTGCGAAAGGTAGAACCGAACCCACCTAAGTATGCACTCAAGTGCTTTTGTAGGGCAACTCGGGACCTGGGCGCACCTGTGTGTGCGCTGAAGTGCAATTTAGGACTTGGGCGCACCTGTGTGTGCGCTGAAGTGCAATTTAGGACTTGGGCGCACCAATGTTGGCGCCCAAGTGCATTTTTGGCGGGGCCGCTAGGGCAGTCTTCCAAGGGCCATATCTTTTTATTTGTCGGATTTGGACGTTCTACATATCGTCGGAAAGCTCTCGGAACATAGAATCTTTTGGTCCATACATCATAATGATCAGAGGTCAAGAAGAGTAAGGGATATCTGGATCAGTGATCCTAGCCTCCTAATTCATGCTAATCATATGGTACTTAGGCAAACTAAGTGCAATTCCTCTATGATCAAACTAAGTGTGTTCCAATTAGTCTGGAAGAGGTTCGAATGGTGTCAGGTCCATTCCATGTATGAGTAGTGGGTTGAACTCGAGATCTCGACGTGATTCGGCCTTTTCTCTCACGAATTTCTATAGATTGTCGAACTAAGTCTAAAATTATCAACAAGCATCTTCATCGTCAGTAATTAATTTGAATTATGCAATTAACCATTCAATTATGGGTAAAATGGGGGCATCATTATATATGATAAGTGTTTAAGGCTATCATAGGGGGCCAAATTAGGTGTCTACAGTATGCCCCTCTTTGGAGAACAACATGTGGAGAGTTGTGCTCCAAAGAAAGTAGACACACCACTCATGACTCACGAGAGCTTTTGAACTCGTGAGAGTGGCCACCTACGGATGTATGCAATTGCAAACTTATTCTAAAGGTGAGGTTTACTTTTCTAGGATTGATCCTAATTCAGGGGAAAACAAATAAAAAAGAAGAAGTTACGTGCCTACTGATCTGATTGAAAACCCGAGATCTATGCCTCGGTGCCCGTGGTATTGCCACGTGGCGGGTTGGGAACTGTGCCCCGGTTGCTTAATTTGAGTTTATGGTGGGAACTGTGCCCCGGTGGTCTGAATCAAAAGCCAATCTTTCGATTGGCTAAGTCACTATTAGAGTTTCATTTGTTCTTGCAATAGAGTTCTATTCAATTTGTCATATAAAATGTCTTTTGACTTTCATCCACAGTTAAATGCTCAAGGCATAGTTGAAACTAACTAGCAATAATGAGGATCTTGCAGGCAATCACAAACATAGTCCAAGCAATGGTGTGAGATGCATGTGAGAATGAGATGCATATTTTTATTTTTATTTTGAAAAGAGATTTTATTTTGAAACGCAGGCATGCATTGATAAAGCTAAATCAAGGGAAGATGGTCACTGAAATAACCGTTACTCTCTAAGGATCTTGGTTTTCACCCAAGCCTAGATGAGAACCTGGGATAGATTCGATCATCCTTTCGTACTAATCATGGAGAGCTTCGAGTTACACCGATTTCATTCTCCAATGTCAAGATTTGAGTTGGCAAACACCACAATTCGTGATAACACGGTATTATGGTCGCCGTACCGATTATAAGCGCTTAAGGGAGGCCTACAACAACTCAATTTCCAGACGTGAGGTAAAAACATGAAAATCATGGTTAGGGTACCTACCTCAATAGCTTTCCGCAAATCCAAAGTTGGGGATCACTGTCGCTTTCTTTCGTTGTTTGTTCGTCGAAGCTTGTGAACTTGTCATCAATCTCCATCAATGTGCTTGAAGGTCCTTCACCTTTGGTGTTTTTACTTTAGCTTTGGGAACCTATATTGAACAGACACTAAAAGATTCTGCATTTTTTGTCATTAGTATTTTGTTTTATAATTTGCAGAGGGAATCGTTCTAATTTCTATTGATGGAGATGACATGGATGCAATGCACAATGCTAGATGTATGCGTGATGGGACTAATGTGCGCTTGATGTGACTGGACCCCTTGTGATGGGACAATATTTGGTTCGACAATGTGTGTCATGCTTTTGTGTGTGTGCCTCTTTAATTTCCTTTTTTTTTTTTTTTTCTTTTTTTTTTTTTTGGTCTGGTCATCATTTTTGCCAGTTTCTTAGGCTTTCGGGGCAGAAATGGGTGTAAGCATGGTTGGCATACAACCTTTCAAAGCATTGGTTTTCCACATTTCGTGTGCAGAGAGCACATTTTCATGTTTTCCTTCAATTCCGAACTCTGAATGTGAGAGGTTTCAACTCATCTTTTATCTGAGTGAGTGGTGTTTCTTGTTTAAGTCGATTGTTCAAGTTTGATTAGTTTGTTTATTTTTAGATTAATTGTTTTAATTATGTTGTTTGATCATGTGTGTTGGTGGGTTTTAAATATGGTCGCTAAAACGTATCAGCGACCGCATCCGGTCGCTACTCTTAGTCCCAGCTTATCTGGTCGCTAGGTGGACTCCGGCGACCGACATCAACGACCGCAAATAGCGACCGCATCGGTCGCTGAAAAGTATCTGCGACCGCTATCAGCGACCGTATTCGATCGCTAATAGTTCAAATGAAAATTAAAAAAAAATTACTTTTCGGTCGCCGAAACTCTTTTAGCGACCGCAATCGGTTGCTGATAATTAAAAATTAATTAATTTAAAAAAATTAAAAAAATTTCGTTTGCGGTCGTAGAAACTTTTTAGCGACCGCATTCAGTCGCTGATATGTGCGGTCGCACATACATATTAGCGACCACATTCGGTCGCTGATAATTAAAAATTAATTAATTTAAAAAAATTAAAAAAATTTCGTTTGCGGTCATAGAAAGTTTTTAGCGACCGCATTCGGTCGCTGATATTGCGGTCGCAGATACATATTAGCGACCCCATTCGGTCGCTGATAATTAAAAATTAATTAATTAAGAAAAAGTAAAAAAATTCATTTTCGGTCGTAGAAACCTTTTAGCGACCGAATGCGGTCGCTGATAGTGAACAAATTAAAAAAAAAATTTGCCTGTTTTCTGCATTTCCCAAAAAATTGTACCTGCACCTGCTTTATATCCTAACACACAGTAGTTGAAATGGTTCAAATTATAGAAATGAAACATCAAATGGTTCAAATTTTCTAGAATTGAAACCGATTTACATAACTCAAATGTACGATTATCAAATTGTTCCAAATTTTCTAAACTTGAAACTGATAAACTGATATACATAACTCAAATGTACAACATACCATATTTGAAAATCTATACATATTCACTTCTTACAACCTCATCTAAACAACATTCATCCATTTCATTTCTTAACAAAAAAAGAAAATCTATACATATGGCTCTTTATTTAGAATTTTATACTTCGCGCATGACAGAGAATGCAGTAATCTGGCAATGTCCTCATCGGTCAAGTTTAGTTGAGTCATGATCTCCGAATAACTCAGTCTATCTGAAGCATTAAATAACAGCAGAACTGAGGCCTGTTTAACAAAAACAAAAAAAGCTCAGGCATGCACTTTCAGTCCCAAAGAATACAATCAGCACATACATTTGTTAGGGAAGAAAGATTAAAGACTTGACTGCTAAAAAGTATGAAGAAAGTTGAACGAACTCAACTGCTAAGAAGTCTGCTAGGTTGATCTAAAACATGATCCAAACTAAAATATGAATGACAGCATCATTGACAATTGTTAATATATTTTCACTATCAAAATTTATAGCAGTGTCAAGTACATCTAAGAAGTGGGGTTTATCCACCTCTCATCAAGGTAAGCTGTCAAACAGAGCATCCTCTTGATGAGCCAGTACTTTCATAATATCATTGAAATTGGTTGACATTCTCCGCGGGATTGAATTAACCTCCTCTGGTGCTTGTCATCCCAAGATGAAAAAAGGTAGGAGCACAAGAGGCCACTTTAATCCAACAACCAGATGATCTTTTAATACAATAATAGTTATTATTATTAAATACTCAATTATATAAGAACCTTCTGGATTCATGTGACCAGAGTATCCCATGAATTGTCTGATTATAGGTCTCAGCACAACCTCATCTGATACAACACCAATGATAGGGGTTGAAAATCTCATCTTACTTGGATTACTTTACTTGGATTACTTGGATGGTAAACTTCTCCGGTCATAATATAGCCTGGAATGGATCCCAGTGACCAAGTGACCAACTCTCCTCACTACTCTCTCTCTCTCTCATTGATTCTATCCAACTGAGAGGATGTCTGCCGGAATTCTCGACAAATCTCTGGCAACATCTGCCTACATCGACAGAAAACCCACCTACCCAAAGCTGTTTTCAGGCAAGGACTCAATTGGGTGGGCCCACAAAACTGTTTCCAACGGCTCAAAAACACACTGCATGAAGGTACATGTCCCCTGAAAACCACCCACCTAATCGGTATACCACTCTCCATCTCCCTCTCTCTCTCTCACTAGGTGTTTTATTATCATAATTTTTTCTTTTTGTGATGTTATTTATAGACATGGAATCCCATCAACAACAAGAAGTTTGAGTCTCTTTCCTATCTGCCACCTCTCTCCGAGGATTCAATCACCAAGTGAGCCTTTGAATGATATTGCCAAAAGAACAAAAAAAAATCATGTACAATCTCAATAATATGCGATACATTACACATTTCAATATTTCTTTATTCTGCTAAATATCTTACCGCTTGCTCAAAGTCCCCAGACATGCCCATTGAAAGCTCACACTCCTCTTCTGTTATTCCAAGAGCTTTGCAAACTTCTATTCTACAGTTTGACAATGCCTGCTTTTGTCCAACACATGCAACCATGCATTAGAGATTCAGCTAAATCAAACATTTTAACCAATTGCTGTTCACTCTGGAAAGATCACCCACCCTAAAATTCTCTGGAGTTGACGTATAATCAAGCATCCCTATTGTCATTAGTCCGGAAAACTCAAGGTTTGGGCAACTCATCTTAACATGTCTAGCCAGTGCTACACAACCTGAAGGATCAACACCAGATTTTGCTGCAACAGAGGCACAAAAAGGTATTAAATGATTTGCCCACACATATTTAATATGATGTAATATGAGTGACAGACAAGAAACATGATGAAAGTAACTTGATTCACACAAGAATTCTCCATTGTGTTACAACTATCATTCTCAACACACTGGAACTAAAGTAGCTATGATAGATCATCACTGTTTTCATAATTAAGAGAACACAAGTAGCCCAATCATGTTGAATGAAACAAGAACATAACAGGAAAAAAAGAATCAATGTGCAACATGAAGTCCAAAAGTGCCACCTCAGCCCGAAGAAATCGAGAGGTAGAGGAGAAAAATGAAGATTCTGACCAATTGAGCTTCCACTTGTGATGTATAAGGAAAGCTTGATCCATCATCAAAGCCTTGTCCCAACTATGTTAGGGTCGGCAACACGAATTTTGTTTCTCCATTCCGATCTATCTTGAGTCAAATCCTTAGATAAATTACACTTCTTAATATCTATATGGAACACTTGACTGTGTCTTAATAATGGTTTCTAATTATTTGGCACCATCAATGTGATTCATGCTGTTGTTTGGGAGCTAGTTTCTGTTTTCTGTTAATTGTTGGAAGCTTGGTTGTGTTATAGTTGCTGCGATTATCACTGCACATAATTGGAAGGCAGGGGAGATGAAGTACATGGCAAGTATGAATGAATTCCAGTAGAAGGGAACATTGATTAAAAGGTCGGACCTGATAAGTGTTCTTATTGACAATCTTGCTATGGATGCTGCAGTACAATGGCTTCGATCAGCTTTTTCCTGGTTTGGGAAGGTTGAGATGTTGGTTGACTCAATCAAGCAGGGTTCAAAAAATTTAGCAGATGCTTCTGATTTGTTTTATTAGAAAACTACTTAATCCACAATAACATGAATGGCTCTTGGTCAGATGGTAAGGGACGTGTTGTGTGCCTAGGTGTGTGACATCGTGAAAAAAGGTGCTACAGATGAACATGAAGTAATTCATGTTTGGGTAGTGACAGAATTTTACACTGGCTGTCATCAACCTACCTAAAGCAACCTTCCTTTACATGCAACTAATCTGAGAATTTGGCTTATGATAGATTGGAATGGAATGATGGAAGTATCACTTCATATTGAAATAGAAGGAATTACTTAAACATTTACAAGTTTCATCATATCTTGAAGCAAGAGAATCAAGAAAAAAATGTGTTGGCAAAGCAAGGAGTTGATAAGGAAGCTAAGTATTTGGGTCCAATGTTGGGGTTCTGTTTGTCTCCTTTTATTTCTTTTTCTTGTACTTCGGTATACTGCTCATGTACCACTCTATTGCATCTTTTATTTCCATTTTTTATGCAATGAATCTTTACCGTGAATGAATCCTTTTAATGTAATGAATCTTTACTAATCCTGATAAAGGGGAAAAAAGAAATATAAAACAAAGCCAAGTAAAGATTGGATACTACAACCTGTTTCTTAATCAGATCAGATTAAATCTAAATGTGTCCAAACCTAGACCTTTGTTGGATCAGGACATCAGGTCAATCCAACCCCTTGACAGCCCCAAAGGAAAGAAGGGCTACAAGATAGAACAAAGTACAGAGAGGAAGGGTCTAAAACAAACGGCAAATGGATGGTAAGGTTAAAAGAATTGTTTGATTTTTAAGTTATTTGTCCCTACTGCTAAAGACATTCATTAGAGCAATTAAACATCATCATAAACCTAAGTAATATACTTTTATTTTTTTCCAACTCACTTTCTTCCCCACTGGTATTAACTTGAACCAATACTTTCAAAGGCTTCCTTCCAATGTTTGCGACCACTCGATCCAGATGATTTGCAATCTGTCACAATATACATAGAACAAACAAACATGGCCTTAGTGAAGGATGAAAAATTGAGAAAACTTCCTTCCCTTGGCATATTGCTACAGAGCCAATTGATTTATTTATCATGTATTAATGACTGCATCATTTCATTTTTCCTTTTTTCTTAAAATAAAAATGGAAAGGTTTACATGGCTACACACAATGGATAAGGCAGGGAAATGCAATATATGCATATCGGATATGATATGACACGGATGTGTAGACTATTTTGAAGTATCTGGGTATCATGGATCCAAACAATTATATGCCAGAAACAGCAAGCTACATGAAGGTTGCAATGGCCAAACGGAGTTTAAATCTAGAAGTAAAAGAAAACAGGTAAATAAGTTGCAGTTCAAAAGATGCAAATTTATAATTACTGCAACAAAAGTATACAAATGGATAAATAACAACAGATAATCAGAGAAGAAGTATCCAAAGGGGCTGGTTCTCTTTCAAAATTCAAACTGAAAGAGATCTGGTCTGTCGGGTCCACCCATGATCAATCCAACACACACACAGCCCAAGTGCATAAATTGGCAAAGATGCCAACTAGTATCAAAATTTCAGAAGTAAAAACGACATCCTTTTCCATCTGGAACAGTATCCATAAAGATTTAAACTCATACATTTTTAGTAACTAGTTATTTGGATTATGAAAACAAGAACAGGAGGTTGCACTTTTTTTTAACGAAAGATGCCACACGAACCAACAGTTTTGTAAATGCAACAGTAATTGATCAAAATTTACCTTCTCATCATCCACACTCTCAACCATTGCAAGGTTTGGGACTCCAGCTGCATGAATTGAACACTTTGTTGATATCCTATCTGAGGCTAATGACAAAATGATAAGACCAAGCTAGAAAATGGAGCAAAACGATTACCATAAAAAGGAGGCAATTATGATTTTATGAAACACATACACAAACACAAGAAAAGAAGATTCTTCCCATAGAATATATGATGCAGGGCTTTCTACATTAAAGAAATTAACGAGTGCAACACGCGAAAAAGTGCAAGGAAATAATTCAAAACAAGGGATCGAGAGCATGAAGGCCCACATTTCATGTTCAAACTCACTATTTTCTCTAAATAAGCACAATCATAGTAGAAAGAGTGAATAATTTTGTGAACCAAGGTAAGAGTTGTCGGTTTCATCATCATTGGGGTACCGTCTTGTAGACCTCATAGACAACTGATGATGAACCCAAGAAACATCATAGTATTATAGTTTATGAAAAAGGAGGAAAACAATGAAACCGAAGAGTTAATAAAACTGCTCCACCAACCAATGTTACTGCCGCCACTCAATTCATATCAACATTTTTGAACTGGATTCATGGAGGAAAAAAAAGGGATAGGCAAGAAAAGGAGACATGTGAAGACAATTGAAGAGAGAGATTGCAAGTGAATGATCCAAGATTGCAAGTGAATGATCCAGACCATTATAGGGTATAAAACTCATCATCAAGTGAGGCACACTACAATAAGAAAAAGGTTTTTAAGAAAAAAAGCACCAGCAAAACAATGAAACAGAAGAGGTTTACCTCCACAAGAGCGTTGCCTCTGTTCATTGTGGCATTCATGTGGAGAGCCTCAGAATGAAAAGGGCCACTTTCCCTTACAAAGATGAGGGTTTTGCACTGGAGTTTCTTCAAGCATTCTGAAAGGTCGCGTCTCCTACAAATATGGCAGAGATTCTCATTCAGCCTTGAGCCTGAGCCAGAAACGCATTTCCAAGACAAACCAGGTTACGAAAACAAATGCTCTAACCAAACAGGAAAAAAAAAAACCAACATAAACTCTTGTCAACCCAAGAATCCAAATGAGCGGCCAGTCCCCTTCTGTCTTCTTCTCCCCCTGCAACCAGCACTTGCATTACTTCGTCTCCCCTGCAACCAGCACCTGTACTACTTCTTCTCCCCTTCCCAGCACCTACACAGCATCTCCTCTTCCCAGCACCTGCACTGCAGCCCACCACAGCCTGCACTCCTTCCTCCACTGTCCTCCACTAACCTCAGCCTGCACTAACCTTCACATGAAACCAGCCAATTGACCCACCTGAAATCAGCCATTGCCTCAGCTGAAATCAGATATTCTTCTTAGCTGAAATAAAAAAAAAAAGTCCAAGAATCACAGAAATGCAGCATAGATCCAATCTTTAATACAAGTAAACATAATATCAAATATCAGATTACCAATAGCCACACCTAAAACCAATAAAATCAAAATTCAATTATCCAATAACACAAGTTCCATCTCAAGCCCCATTAAAGAGAACAACCCAAACAACTGTAGATCCCCAAGTGAGGATCCACACCATGTTAGTCCTTTGAGATTGAATTACAATAACATTGAAAAAATTAACACTTTGAGATTGAAACCTGATTCCTTGTCTACTAACATATGGTCCCAAGTTCAAGTCCTTAAAAATTGAAATGTTTGAAATGGTGAAACCAGAATAAGAATAGGGTGTCAGCATATCCACAAATAATAAATGAAAAAAAGACCACAAAGTTCTAACCATTGTAGCTATGATTAACACAGCAAAGCTAAAAATGAAAAAACAATGCACAAAGATTTATTGATGCCAAATACTTGGGATTAGACAAACATAGCAGTACTCAGAAAGAAAATAACTAGTTTAGTAATGTTAGCACTTATCAAAGTCGAAGGTAGATAAGTACAAAGGTAGAACAAGATGAAGAGAATACATGAATAGATCTCACGCATTATCGCCCAAACGTGCCTGGAACCAAAGAATAAAACATGTTAAACATATAGTATATAATATATAATTAAGTGATTAAGTTGATTGTACTAAATAGTAAGATTACCTGGTCATCAGTCTCCTGCTGTGCTGCTGTCGCCACTGCCTCTGCTAGCTCATCAGGATCCAGGGACTGCAGATGCACACGCAGTGTACGAAGGAGATCACGATCTTGACAGATCGCTCTCACACAGTCAGCAGCAGTATGTGGCATCGAATGGCATGATGACTGCGTAGACTGGCTACTAGAGCTGCCTGTGCCACTCGTTGTCGGTCGTCGTCGTTGTCCTTGGCCTTTAACGTAGTTCTTCTTGACAACCGACGCCCTCTCCCACAACTCTTGATCTATCGGCGGCCGCAGGATGCCCTCAGGATAGCGCTCGTCCATCAATGTCTTATAAGTCTCCTGTCATCAGGTTAAAAATATGCATATATATATAATATAAATAAATAGTTACCCTAAAGAACGACATTAAAATTTATAAACAACATATACAAGTTATAAAAACTTACTACTATCCGGACAGCCTCAGGCAGACCATCGCGGGTCGCCACGTAGACATCTAGCCAATGGATAGGCTGACCCTGGGAACTAGCCTCCTACAAATATAAATCGGGATCCACACATATGTATATATATTAATCGATGCTCTCATACTAATACCATGATTGTAAACATAAAAAAAAAAAAACAAAAACAAAAACTTTGCAAAATGCGTACCCTGGCAGCAACATGCTGCAGCTGGGATATACTGCCGCCTTTATACGTGCCTGGTGCCTTGTTGCCTTCAGATGCACCTGAGGCTCTATTCACGGCGGCAGTCCTACATCTCTTAACCCAGCTTTCAGCTTTCCATTGCTCACACATGCCCTTCCATATGGTGGGGGCACACCACCAGGGGCTATACTCGTGCATGTACTCCTCGGCCTGCCCTGGATGGTCGATCTGAGCATTCTGCAAAGCTTTTTGCCGTTCTTTACCCAAGTTATCTTTCGTTCGGACGGTGCACTTTTGCCAGAAAAGTGTCTGTATCGTGGCTGCGTGCGCGTCGTCCCATCTATACCTTTTCTGCAAATAAAAATACAATAACCATTAATATTAAAACCGTGATAATGCAATCCAACACTATTAAACAATATTAGTTCAGTAATGATATTATCTTATGGAATTAATTAAAAATACCTGAAATTCCGTCCAAACTGTATCCTTGTGGGTGAGAGGTGTGGTCGCCCACGTAGTCGCTGGCGTAGGCCAGTTCTGCAAACAAAGCTGTGAAATGCATTTCACAATCTTGCTATCTGCAAAGTCACTGAAATATACAACAATTTACATTAAAGATAAGCAATCTTATTTTAAACGGGATGAGGTAGATAACTTACGTGCTGTCCGGATGAGGTCGCATCTGAATGAGAATCCGCTCATCCGGATTAGCCGGGGCCTTCGGGATCTGATTCGGACCCCGACCCAAGCCGCGCTTTCTTGGCGCTGATGAAGAAGCCATCTACATAAATAAAAATTTCATGATGTTATTATGACTTATTTGATCTATACATACACAAATAAAATGACAATAATAACATGTAATTGTTTGCAATAGTTAACTACGACAACTATAGACGAGAGGCACATGAATATGACAAATATATAGAGAACATGTATATATGTAACTATACGTAATGCAAATAAAACTAAACATACAGTTTAATGAAAATCGTTGTCTGATTCAGAATCATCTTGAACATCATGTGGAGATTCATAACCATCATCTTCTTCAGATTCAGTTTCAGTGTCAGTTTCAGTCAATAACTCTTCTTCCTCAGTGTCACTGTCAACTGGCACAGGTACTGACTCAGGATGCAATTCATCATGTTCATCTCCACCCACTAACTGTGTCAGTTCATCATTGTCATCCACAGTTATTACAGGAGGTCTATGTAACATCTCCTCTTGGTAGAACTCCCCGTCTACTAATTGGACACGAGTGCGCGCAGGAGTATGAATTACAACTTGCCAATCTGCAGGCGGTCTATCCCTTTTCCTAATAGGACTAGGAGTGTAGTATACTTGTAGTGTTTGAGTTGGCAACACAAATGGTGCATTGACGTACGTGGACCTATGGACGTCAATATCGACGATTCCATGTCGATCGACACGTATCCCTTTTTCTGAATCAAACCAACGACACTTGAACAAATTAATCTGACCCCCATAAGTACCCTTGTATGACAACTCAATGACTTCCTCCAACTCTCCGTAAAAGGCACGACCAAGCTCATTGTAACAATCTCCTTGAACACACACTCCAGTGTTAGTTGTTCTTTTTCCGCGGGCATATGTCTTTGTATGAAAGTCATAGCCATTTACTTTATAACCATTGCGGCAGACTTGGTCTCTGTCTGGGCCCATAGCTAGGACATGTACATTTGAAGGAATCGAAACGTCATTAAGAGCCTACACAAAATTTGTTAACTTCTGAATTATCACTTAAAAAATTCAATTAAATTAAATGAATTCATAAATTAACTTAACTAACTTACTTTGTCCTTTAGCCATAGTGCAAAATTTTTATCACGACTGAGTTGAATATCTTTATCAGTGATGCCGATTTGATTTGCTTTTAACTTGTCATCGTATGATCTATACATATATTATAACAATTAACAGCTAAATATATGAGATTGCAAGATAAAACATAAAGTTAAATCTTTATTTATCATGTATACTTGACAAAGTCGTCAATCTCCTGGCAGTTAAAAAGAATGTAAGTATGTGCAGCATGTAGTTCTTGCTCAAAGAGGAATATGCGCTTCCCTTTTCCATAAGCGCGACCCGGTAGACCAAATACAGAAAGCCGACCATTTAGTTCAACATTGCCCCCATCTTCATGTCTTGGGACTCGATTGGCCTTTGTCAACACTTCGTCGGGAAAATAGTCTGAGACAAACATAGATATCTCATCGAAACTGTAAGCCTCACATATAGACCCCTCGACGTAAGCTCTATTTTTCACCTTCCTCTTAAGGTTTCCCATCACCCTCTCAAAAGGATACATCCATCTATATTGAACTGGACCACCAACACGAGCTTCATAGGATAGATGGATTTGTAAATGCTCCATGGAGTCAAAAAAACTAGGTGGGAATATTTTTTCAAGCTTACACGTGATCTCAATGATGTTCTTCTCAAGTATAGACATGTCCTTTTCATTTAACGTTTTTGAACATATGTCTTTGAAGAAACGACTAAGATCAGTCAAAGCATCCCATATTGGTTTATCAAGCAAGTCCCGGAATGATATAGGCATGAGTCTCTCCATGAACACATGACAGTCATGACTCTTCATCCCTTGCAATTTCCCACCTGTAACACACCTTGCAATATTTGACGCATATCCATCTGGTAGTTTCAGAGACTTAATCCATGTGCACACATCTTCAACCTGTTTTTTGGACAATGTGTGCTTCGCATGCGGTTTGACTATCTTACCATTAGGAGTTTCATATAGTTCTAATCCAGGACGCTTACAGATGTCTTTCATGTCCAACCGTGCCTTATTATTATCTTTCGTCTTGCCCGGAACACCCATCACGGTACTAAATACATTGTCGAACACATTCTTCTTAATATGCATCACATCCAGATTATGACGAATCAAATTTGTAGACCAATAGGGCAGTTCCCAAAAGATGCTTCTCCGAACCCAATTATGAGAATCACCAAACCCATTTATTATTTCTGAGGCAGCAATCTTACCGAATTGAATGACCGGCAATCGCATCACACGATCAAGCATCTCTGTCCCAGACAGTCGTGGTGCAGGCATATCATTCTCTACTTTCCCTTTCCTGAAATTTTCTCTATTTCTTCGAAACGGGTGATCTACCGGCAAGAAACGACGATGACAGTCAAACCAGCAAGGCTTTCGACCATGCGATAGATTGAAAGACTTTGTATGCTCCATACAATATGGACAAGCCATCTTTCCGTGTGTACTCCATCCAGATAACATACCATAAGCAGGAAAGTCACTGATAGTCCACATAACAGCTGCCCTAAGGTTGAAATTTGTTTTCGTGGAAACATCCCAAGTCTGTACTCCATCCTCCCACAGTACCTTCAACTCGTCTATAAGAGGTCTCAAGTAAACATCAAGATTCTTTCCAGGACTCTTGGGACCAGGAATCACGAGTGAAAGAAACAAGTATGGCTGTTTCATACACATCCAAGGAGGCAAGTTGTACGGAGTAACAATCACAGGCCAGCAGGAGTACGGAATAGCTGAGTGGCCAAAAGGGTTGAAACCATCAGTGGACAATCCAAGCCTCACATTTCTGGGTTCCATTGCAAACCCAGGATGTGCTAAGTTGAAATCTTTCCAAGCCTTCCCATCTGCAGGATGGTTAAGTTCCCCATCTTTAGCTAGAGATCTCGCATGCCAAGTCATATGTTCAGCTGTTCTGGAAGACATGTACAGTCTTTTTAGTCGATGTGTAATTGGAAAATACCTTAAAATCTTAAAAGGTATATTTGTCTTTTTTGTAGTCACACCCTCTTTATTAAGCTTGAACCGATCATGACTGCACAACGTGCACTTTGTCTTATGTTCATTTTCCTTATAAAATAACATACAATTGTTCGGACATGCATCGATCTTTTGGTATCCAAGACCCAACTTTTTCACCATTTTCTTACAAAAGTAGTAGTTATCCGGCAATTTTTCACCGTCAGGCAACATACTCTTAATCGCCTTCAAGAGCGACTCAAAACACTCGTGGCTCATGTTGTGATCAGTCTTGATGTTAAGTAATGTCGCCACTGCAGACAACTAGTTTGTTTGGTGCAACCAGGCCACAACGGTTCGCTACCCTCGTCTAATAACTTAAAGAACGCTTTGGCATCAGAATTCATAACTTGCTCTCTGTCTTGTTCCCAATCAAAATCAGGCCCTGCAATATCATGGACCATGTCATTCATACGATGGGTACTGTTGCCGGGATTATGTACTTGGGTGATGCCACTGTCTCTTCTCTGCCCATGTGCCCACCAGCAGTCTTCGTAATTATTCATGAACCCCTTAACAAGTAAATGATAGGCGACCATGTCTCTGTCCATATAATTTACATTCTTACACTTCAAACAAGGACATCTTATCTTGTTCTGGCCATTGACACATTCCGGGTGACTATACGCATAATCCAAAAACACTTGGCAACCAGTTCTAAATTCAGCTGTAGCACCTATCTGGGCACTTGACTTTCGCCGTCTCATCCAACTACGGTCTGAATAGTAATCCATGATACTACGATACCTATTTTGACAAGAGATATTATATTAAACTATGCCGTCTTTAGGTATAATTAATGCATGGTTCCTATCTAAATATGTCTCTACCCTTATTACACCGGTCAGGCTTCTATCCCATTCTTGTATGCGACGTCCCACTAATGTCAACGACTCAAACAAGTGCATCTGTTGTTCAAAAGAAATTTTGGCAGCATCTCCCATCGGTCTCCAAGTACACGAAGTAGACTATAATTTATACAGTCTAAGTATGCACCCGGAGAACAATAGAGGATAAACAAACCAAAATTTCTTTATAACAAACAGATACATTTTCTTCAGTAGTTGACACCAGCCTAAGTGGGAGCATGACATACAAGAACAGTCCCAAACTGGGGACTATCCAAAATTCACTCCTAATAAGTGAATCTTGAACGGGTTTCTAAACTGAACATGTCCTATTGTTTTAAATTATATCATTGACAGAGACCTCATTCTAACGGTTTGAGCTCGGGCAATCTCGAACGAATTAGTGCCCGTCCCTTTTCTTGTTGGGTTGCACGATCGATTTCATTATCACTATTAAACGGTTAGAGATTTGGCATAAGGTTCAGTGGGCCTTTCACATTCACAAAGGTGCTAATGTGTTGGGGTTTATATTTTGCATTTTTGGTCAACTGGATGGTTCGGGGGTATTTTGCTAATTGTATTAGGGTTTTTTAAGGTGTAATCAAAGGGAGATTATATTGCTAAATCAATGGGAAATTATATTGCTAACTCAAAGGAAGATTATATTCATATATCCTAATTAAGTTTAGGATGATGCGGTCAAAATGCAAGGAATTGCTATAAATTAATCTCAGTTTTGTTGTTTCAAATAATTCATGGTTGTGTTCGATCTTTGCCGGGCACCAAAAAATGACTCAGCCTGGTAGCCCACAAGTCGATCCAAATTTTTTGGCACATATGTAGCTGTATTGGATGAACAATAAAGATATTATTCATTGCTTACTAAGGAATACACATGGATTGAGCATAAAATTCTTGATAGCCCTACACATTTATTCATTGCTCAGAAACCAGAGTATAGTCTCCTAACAAAAGTACTTGCTTAGATAAATAAAACAGAAGAAAGAAACTAGGAATGTTTTATAGGAACATTCTGAACACTCAGACGTTTGTTGCGATGGGTCCAGGTGGGCCATCTGATGAATTGAAAATTTGATTTATACATTCTACATACATATATTTTTAGATAAATCTGGTACTATTTAGGCTCTAAGTTGGGTGCCAGAAGTGGGAATGTCTGGCTGGCCCAGTCCGACCGTCTAAATGAGCGGGTTTGGGCCTCACATGTTTCGGGTGGGGCAGGCTTGGGACAAGCACCTACGGCGATGTAAGACTTGGGCTGGATATGAGGCTTGTTTCTAAAATCAAGATGGGCCTGGATATGCCTCAGGTTGGGATATGAACACCCCTAGTCATCTATCCAGATCAGTCAACTGGCACAAGTCATGGCAACTTGGCAAGTTAGAACTCAAGAGGAGTTTTTATACTTGGATTATAAATTTATGCAGTGGGTTCTTTGTTGAATTCCCCAGTTCTTCAGAAAGCTGCCCAAGATTCTGTTCTTCATTGTCCATCCAATGTTTGACATTCTATCCACCTTCGTACGATCGTGTGTGGCCTATTTTTTTTAACAGTAACCTTCCACATAGGCCAACCAAAGAAATCCACATATTTTAACTTATAAAAACTATGATGATGATGATGACTACGATGATGATGGTTGAGCCAAAGAACTAACAGTTACATCTTATAACAACAAGACACTTTCAGAATGAGTTTGGACCTCGCTCCATTCAAACTAGAAGTGCCATTAGTAAATCATTCAAACTATCAAGGGCAAACACACATGTTTTATCATGCTCATTTGCAATAGTTCCAAAAAGGAATGCAGAATCCAACTGTGTAAAAGAGTGATGTCACAAAAAAAAATTTGAAAAGAACAGAACATGAAATTTTGTAAAAGAAGTTCTTGTTATACTAAATTCCAAGATGAAACAACACTTGAAAGTTCACCAAACTGAACAATACAGCAGCCACAGAACATTGATTCTCTTATTTTGTGATCAACATATGAAAGCAAAACCCAAGCAGTTGGTGCTTGGTAGTGAGACTCACTGGGGTTTGTAGGGCAGGAGACCCTCGATGGACGATCCTTAATTTCCTTACCAACTGCCCCCAAATAACTAATTATTCCTTTATAGTGACAACCATGTATGACAAAAATACATATGCTTGTAGAAAAAATATATGTGTGTGTATTGTATGTTTAAATTTCTTACAAGCATTATAACATACACTTGATATGCATATTTAAATTTCATATTACATAGAACACAAACTATATCAATGAAAATCAATCAAACATCACATGGATGGAATGCAAGCAAATGCATGAAAACAGTTGCAACAAGTGATTAGAAACTCTCAAAGCAACATATATAATAAGAAGAAGAAATTCATTAATTTCTATCAACACAGAGAAATTCAGTGATATTCCAACTGACTAAAATGGATCGATCCTACATGCATGTGAACTTGTGGTAGTCGATCAAAATCATGCTACAAAGAAATTGAATCAGAGACCTAGAGGCCAACAGATTCGCTCATCAACAAGCAATCGAGAACTTGCTACTTCAATCGATGCAGATCGAAACAAATAGAAATCGACATAAATAAACAGAAATCTCAACCGTTTTCAACGTTAAACAAATAGATCTAGAACAAAACACCAAAAAATCAGACTAGAAATCGCCCTCTCTGCTGCCTATCATTGAATGTCATCGTGATGAGGTTTGTAAACAGTAATCACTCCCTCAAGTATATGTCCTGTTAGCTTTCATGTGAATTTTGCCTGCCACCCTTTGAATTCTGAACTACTGCGTATACACAATATATACATATTATATTTATTTATTTCTAGAATCAGCATCCACAAAGACAATTTAATTGGCAGGTGATCTATTTAGTTCTGTTTGTTTTTGCCCCATTGAGATGGAGAAGTGATTAATGTCCTGAACGCAGGTCTTAGAACTGCCTCCATGTGCAGAGGTTATTGCATGGTCAGAGAAGACAGGGATTGAGATGTTTAGGTGTGAGGACCATATAATGGGCATCCAAGGCCATCCTGAATACGCCAAAGACATTCTTATGCACCTCATCCATCGTCTCCAACAGCGTGATCTCATCCAAGTATGAATATTATCACTCTTTCCAGAGTCATTTTATCTTTCTTTTGTACTTTTTCTTACGAGGGAGCATTTAGAAAATGATCGAATACTTGTCTGAGTGACGAACTCTTGATCGACTCATACTCCACAAATTTTAAATGATTTGCAAATGACTCATTGTTAATGTATCAAACTACCACTTGAATGTTAAATGATTTGCAAATGACTCATTGTTAATGTATGTTATACAAAGAGTGATTTTAAATGATTTGCAAACGGCACTCTTACACATTTTAAATCAGTTTCAAGTGAATCATCTGAATTTGACTTTATGAAACAATAGTGTACTTGATCATCAAACTTCAAACCTACCATCTATATGTGACCTTATTTTTAATGTACGTGCTACTTAGATTCATGGTTGTACATGGACATTGACTTACAGAAGAAAACTAAATTACAGGCCAGCACTTGGTATCATGTGATGATAATAATCTTTTTTTTTTAAAAAAACCTTCTGTTAGCATTATTATCTTGAGGATGTGCAAAGCATGCCTAGTGAAACAACTTTGCAAACTCATCTCTTACAACCCCTTTTATTATTTTGAAGTCTGAACCTCTCAATTGAATGGGATTTTTTTTATGTTGTAATTTTCGGAAGCAGTCAGACATTGCAATGTTTCAGCCAAAGCCTAGAACTCGCCTTTAGATTATGGAATCAGAGACAGAGAGCAGAGAGAGACCGAGAGCGAGAGAGAGAGAGAGCAGAGAGACGCAGAGGCAGACTGAGAGGGAGAGAGAGAGCAGAGAGAGACCGAGAGAGCGAGAGAGAGAGAGAGCAGAGAGACGCAGAGGGAGACTGGGAGGGAGAGAGAGAGCAGAGAGAGACCGAGAGAGCGAGAGACAGAGCAGAGAGAGACCTAGAGAGCGAGAGACAGAGAGCAGAGGGAAACAGAGAGGGAGAGAGAAGGAAGAAGAGAAAAGAAAGAGGAAAGTAGAAGAAAAAACAAAAAAAGAAGAACAAGAAAAAGTGCAGAGAAAAAAAAAGGTGATGGTGGGTGGCTGGACGTGTGCAGGTGAAGGTGGGGATGGGTGTACCTGGCGGGAAGGAGGAGGCGGCGTCCGGAGGAGGAGGAAGGTGGCGCTGCGTTTCTGCGCCTGGGAGGTCGCAAGGATGATGGTTGGTGGAAGGCCTGCGTCCGTGAGTGCTAGTTTGGCTGCGAGGGGGCGACGGCGTAGAGATGCTGGCGAGTTCTTGAGTGGAGTGACTTGCAGACGAGGAAGAAGAAGTGGGCGACGATCTGGTTCCGGAGTCCGGCGGCGAGAGACTGCGCAGGATGGTGCTGGGACGATGAGATGAAGATGGAGGAGAGTGGAGATGGTGATCTGCGTGTGATGGAGAGAGTGGTGGTGAGATGCAGTGAGAGAGGATGACACAGGGAGATGCTTGGCTGGTGGAGGGGCTCTGGATGGGATGGAAGAGATGATGAGAGCGGAGGAGATGACATCTGCACGAGGGATGGAGACCTAGAGCGAGAGAGAGAGAGAGAGAGAGCAGAGAGACACCGAGAGAGCGTGAGAGACCGAGAGCGAGAGAGAGAGGGTTTTTGGTGGCGGCAAAGGGAAAAAGGGATTTTGGTGGCGGCAAAGGGGAAAAAAAGAAGGATCAGCGACCGATTTCTGCGACCGCTGATGCCATTGCGCCAATTTTAACGGCGGGAACTGGGAATCAGCGGCTCATAATAATTGCGACGGAATTTTATTTTCAGTCGCTAATAGCGGTCGCTATTACCCGTAATAGCTACCGAAAATTGCGGTCGCTGAAACATTTGGTCGCTGTTGGGCCTTTTTCTTATAGTGTTGGTAAGTGTTATTTGTTTTGCATAAGACATCTTTATTTCACATTATCTTACCAAATATACCCAATTGATACTTTCTTTTTTTTTATAGAAAGCACAAAGGCCGAATGAGCCCGTCACTCGCACGGATGTCTTCTTGGCAACACACAAAAGGAAGGATGGGTCATCATCGAGCCCTGAAGTGGTGAGAATCTTTCACTTTTAATCTTTATGGCACCTTTGAAACTACTAGTAAACCAATATTCCTTTGAAATTTTTTTTTTTTTTGTTTTCTATAGTTAAACCAACAATCTTGCTAGCAATGTGGGTAACTTACTGTTGTGAATCATGTATTGAAGAAATTTCCAGTCCACTCTATCATAGGCCTTTTCCAAGTTTAGTTTGCATATGAGCCCTGGCCTTTTGTCTTTGTAACTAGAGTGCACACATTCATTGGCAACTAGGATGTCGTCCAAGAACTGCCTCCCATTCCTTCACAAAATCCCTTTGCTCATTAGATATTATATTTGGCAGGACCTTTTGAAGTCTCCCTGCTAATACTTTGCCTAGAATTTTGAAAATGCTTCCAAGAAGACTAATGGGCATGTAGTCCTTAATGCCAGTCTTTGGGATAAGCACTATGAAAGAAGCCCACATGCCTATGGAAAGCTTACCCCTCTAGTAAAATTCTTCCATGAAAGCTAAGATATCCTTCTTTAGCATCTCCCAAAACCGTTGATAGGGATTTTACATCATTGGATTTGAACTTTATAGGTTTTCTATACGGGATTGATGATCTAGTCTAGTTTTTTTTTTTTTAAGCTATTCTTTGATGATTTGCAATTGATTTCGCTCTATTCCAATTATATTAAGGTGGTGTTTGGCAACTCTTATTATTGCCTCTACTTGTCTTAAAACTGTGTGTAACAGTTTTAAGTTTGTTTGGTAAGTGAAGTTGCAAAGCCCATTTGAAATGGACTTTAGATGATTTGGCCCCATTTCAAGAAGCCAGCAAAAGCAGCAGAATTGAATCGGTGCTTTTGGTCTGAAGCGGATAGACTGTAATGGCTACAGTGAGTTGGACGGTCTCATGGGGCAGTCCGTTTTTTGATTTTTTTTTAATTTATGAGACCCAAAGTCATGATCCGGACCGCTAGATATATGAAGAAGGTCAAACACGGCCACGTGTCAAAATTTGGACCGTTGATCTATCTCGGATCTCGAGATATTTGCAAAAGATCGTGAGCCATTCGATCTAATATTCTGGACATTGTGGGCCCCATAATCACGATCCGATCCATTGGTTCTCTTTGGAGGGCCAAAAATGGCTATGGGCCAAAAATTGAGCCTCTAATTTAAAGTGGATCTTGAGATATTTACAAAAATGTTTTTGACCATTGATGTTCCATGCCTTAGTGATTGAGTCTTGAAGTTGTACACAGCAGTGTGGTTTTTTTTTTTTTTTTAAATTCAGGCACCATAAATCATGATCCAAACCATTGGATATATTCAAAAGATCATTCACGACTAAGGATCCAAATTTTAGCCATTTGATCATCATAGATTTTGAGATATTTACAAAAAACGACAGACATTTATATATACTTTTTTTTAAATCATGACCCCTAAATGCAAGATCCCAACCACAATGAAGATCCAAACCGCCTATAGTAATTAAAATATGGAACACGTGTTTGAGATAAAATTTCAACCGTTGGATGATCACAGATCTTGATATATTTGCAAAATGCCCAGACCATTAGATCTATTTTTACATGTGTCTTACCAAACGGTCTATTTTTAAAATATCTATGTCTTACCAAACAGTCTATTTGTAAAACATCAATTTCAAACCGCTCCATTTGAAATAGATCTATATCATACAGATCTATTTCGTAAAGATAAGATTTGCCAAACAAGCCCTAAGCATGTCTACCTGCTACGTTTTGTGTTCTTGTCATTAACCCTTCTTTGGTGATCTTAGAATCGAGATTTGACTTGATCTGTGTACAATGTATTCCATTGACTTCTATGTCTTAAAACCTCAGATTGTTTTATTAGGATTGATTCTATGTGGGATTTTGGAAGAATTAGGATAATTGGGTTCTTAAATGGACAAAATCTGAAAATTTCTTATAGGACAGCAAGGTTCTGTCCCACTTTTTAGGGGTCAAACGATGTCGAAATCTGGTGATCTTTGGTTCGTTCATATCATCTCGTCGAGAACAATGAGATAGATATAAAGTTCATGAGATTCCGATATCGGAGAAAGGAGTTGCAAAAGAAACATTTTGGCAAGTTAAAACCGCCCACGTGCAGTTAATCTCTGAAATTGGTCCCACTTGCATGGTAAAAGACCCAATCTACAGACTGTTATTAATTATGGAGAAGAACTTGTGACAGTTTTGCGAAGTCATTTTCTGAATTTTTCTGAAATTTTGGAATTTTATTGGAAGCATATAAAATTCATAGTCATTCAATCTTGACCTGGTTGATGTGAAATTTGGAGGGATTAGTCTACTTTTGATACTAGGCCTTCTGAATATATGCTGCTTTTTCTTTTTTTTTTTTTTTTTTTTTTTTTTTTTTTTTTTTTTTGATAACGTAGGGTTCCCAGGCCTTTGGGCCAGAATATATGCTGCTTGTATTGGAGGAACTCAAATGAACTGGTTGGAGTATTTCCCTATATGAAACAATGACTTCTGATATGACCTATGTCTTGTATATTTGAATCATTGACTCATGATGTGTTTGGCAACACTTAAGTATTTTAACCTTACACAGTGAGGACGCTTCCTGTGAGGGGCTTCTAATCTCGATTATTATTTCTAGTTGCAGTATAGCTTCGTGATTATTATCACATTGACACCACCTGAAGGCCCTCTACCCTAGTAGGGGCTAATATGTACTAGGATAATTTGGGTACCAGTACCAATTTTAAGGTCGTCTTCAGTGGGGCTATAATACACTTGGAACATGGTTCTATCTAGTGGGGCAATAATTTGCTAGATTTAGCCTATTTGGTTTGCTACCTGTAAGTGCCTAAAAATTACGGACTTGGTTAGGAGATTATTAAGCTCTTGGTGTGGAGATATGGAGAGTATGAGGGAAAGGACCGAGCCTCCGGTAACCTGAAAGAGGAAGAGAGAAGTCAAAGCCCCTGGCTATAGGCAGCCGAAGGCACTCCGATGCTAAAGTGAGTGAGAGAATTGAGAGAAGTAGAGAAGGAGAAATGTAGGAGGAAGATAGAGTGCGTACCCTCGTGGTTCTCCTTCATGCAATATATATAGACGTGAGTGTCATCATTGGGATGGACCCAGAGAGGGACGGAAGTCCCATTAGTGTGTACTCTTCTCTCCTGAGTGGGGGTAGGTAAAAAGGGGATGTCCCATCGGACCATCGCCCCATGCCTATGGACATGACCTTGAGATAAGGCGTGTTCCTTATCTAGGTCCGGCGCCCACTCTGTTTGTCAGTTCGCCGTCCCCATCACCATGACGCATTTATGACTGCATTTATGGCTGAGTGACAGGAGGTCGAGATCAGGCTTGGGGCCAAGACCGAGGTAGGAACTCATGACGTGGCTCTCGAGATGCGTTCCATGATCATTCCGAGATGGCGCTGCTGCCGACCTCAGGCGGCACCAAGATTAAGGGTAATCCGAAATCGAGGAGCGGCCCCACATAAATCCGTGATTACAAAACGACCTCACACACTACCTTTTACTGGTTTTTTGTTTAGATCTTGTTATTTGATTTGTTTACTTTGTTTATGAATTCTATTCATTATCTAGAAGATTTGATGCCTCGATTTTCATGTAAATCTCACTTTTGCAATACCTAACCATGTTCTTTTGAAATATACTACTTGTCACTTAATTCTATTTGCATGATTGCATGCGATGTTATGAAAGCTTGTTTATTCACTAAGTTTCCTATAACTTACCACAAAATCTAATTATTAAGATATGAATCAAGATAACATTGTGTCATGTTTCAATTGCCCACTCAGAGAATATGATAGGCTTCTACCTATTTCCTACTCTAGTAATCAGGAGACGACAAAAACCAAGAACAAAATTATTTTTCATCAAAAAATGCGATGTTTGACCCTCTTTAGGGATCAGATACTTGTAGATTGTAGTAAATTTAGGAAAGCCATTTATGTGCATTTAGATACACCCCAAGTCAGAAGCAAATTAAATATCTTGGAAGAAGAGATGATTATTTTATCCTCTAGTCCACCATGTATTTGGGATGAAATAGAATGGGAGAATATGTCAGGAGTAATACTGTTCCCTATTTTCCTCCCACAAATCATCACCAGTGGCAATATTGGATATTGATTCGGTGTGGAAAAATCCGAAAATCGCAAACCACCTAATGAGATATCTCATAACTGATTTCCTATTTGCCTCAAATGCACAATGCAACATCCTTCTGTGAAAATCTCAGAATGGTATGAAATGAGAAACATCTAAATGTACCCTTCATTATTAAGTCAGTTATGTTTCAATGGAACACAAAACCTTTGAAATTTGTATGTGAATGAAGGTAGAATTGAATGAATTTAAAGTGCAGGCTGTTGGTGTTGAGACCTAGGGAGGATATAAATGCACAGACAAAGATGATCACCCCAAAATTAAGACTTTGTTGATAAAGGAACAACATCAGCACTAAAATCTCCTAGGCCTTCAAAAAACGATTTAATAGGTAGCAAAAGTTACTGGCATCACCATGATCCTCAAATGCAATAGTACAAGAACAGCTTTCATTTCCTGAATGTGAATTCATCTTTAGTGAATAAAGTCCTTCTGAGCCTTCATGTTCAGAAACTCTATGCAAAAGAATAGCCTGCACAAGTATTCAAGTGTTACAAGTCCGACGAACTAAATGAGACACATAAAGAACTTGAATAAAATAGTAGGGAATAACATCATCGATAGAGAATTTATAGACGTGCTTATATCCTCTAGGCTTTAATTGGTTTTCTTTTTCTTTTTTTTTCTCAGTGTTTTTTTTCCCTTTTTTGCTGAACCAAGTAACCACTTACAATTTTAGGTAAAAAAGAAAGAAAGAAAGAAAGAAAAAGAAAACACTTATGTTAGATGGTAACTTAGGCCAACTAAGAATCATCCTGAACATGACTACTATTGTCAATACTGTTGAATGAAGAACCACTCCCACTCTCTAATCTTTAAATCAACTTGTCTGTGATACTAGAGGTCTTTATTTGGCCAACTGATTTTATCTCTTCATATGGCCTCACAGATTCTTCCAAAGGCTTTTCATGACCACTTTTCTCAGTGACTCCTAGAAATAAATAAACATCACCCGCATTATAAATCAGGCAAAGTAGAGTGAATGAAAGAAAAATACAGAGTAAATATGCAACCCATATGGCCTCACAGACTAAAAGATTAAAAGTAAAGGAAAAAAAAGTAAGTTATTATAATCCATTTGTTTCCATCCATAGAAAGTTATTTATAATCCATTTGTTTCCATCCATAGAAACATAAATACAACTGATGAATAAGACTACGAAAAAATCATATGAAGAACAGTATTGACATTGATATATTGTAAATGATGTGTGAATAGTTAAATATGTTTAAGATATTAACATTACAAGGAAAAATGTTTTGTGGGCTACAAATATTCTCAAGTTGCTAACTAATACACCCAAAATGCTTAGGTGTTAAAGGTGCCTAGACTAGAATGCCACATGCTAGAGACAGTCACATTATATAAAGTATCACAAAAAAGCTTGCATTATTACTCTCTTCGTTGCAGAAAAACCATTTAATTGCCCCTTATTTATCATTTAATTTGCAGGATATCGTTATTACAGCACGTGAATCTGATAGATCCGTGGTGGAAAGTGATATAAACAATGATGCAGTTGCGAAGGTATAGTTCTTGTAAATAGATCTGTGTATAGCAGTCACTGAAATGTACAAATCACATTTATATCCATAACTGAATGATCATGTGTATCATTAATGCTATCTGCTTGTGCTTCATCAAATTTAGCTAAAACCTTTGACCAATCAGTTATGGAGCCAAAGCTGTGTTATTGTTGACATTAAATTTTTTTTTTGAATTTTTTAATAGGTCTTTGGTCGTGATGGCAAAGGACGTGTACTTGGCTTAGGCATGGGTGTGTCGAAGACAGCCATACATCATTCGGCTCCTTATAAGAAAGCCTTGGAAGAGGAACATGAAGCCAATACAAACATTCAGACTCAAGTGAAACGGTTGAAAGAGGAAATTGATGAGATCAAACAAGTTCTTTCCCAAGGTAGAATGCAACATTCTTCCACCTATAATGAGAGTTCATCTCAGGTATAAAGTAATTTCTTTTACATAATTGATTCAGTAATTTAATGAATTATTAAAATTGATGATATACATTGATGAGCTACTAATATCATGCATTTCTATAACTGAAAGTACTTTGGAAAGGAAAGATACAACTGCCTTATAACTGAAACTGATTCCACTACATAGATTCCTTTTCTTCAAGACAAAAAGTTCCCCAATCCCAAAAAGACATATACATCCTAACCTGCTTAAAGTTAATATCCCCAAAATACTAACTATATGAAAAGGATCAGGGCTTCTTCCTAGAGATGCTAGCATTGGAGGTGGAACTGGAGCTAGTGCTCATATTGAGGTCAGAGTTCGGGTTTTTATTTATGGAAAGCTTCTGTTTCAGCTCAGATAAAAGGTTTTTATTTATGGAAAGCTTCTGTTTCAGCTTAGATAAAAGTGCCTGGTTTTCCTAGTTAAGAAGCTGGGCAAAACCATATTCATTCAAAACTGAACATCTCTCTTGAGATGAGAATATCCTTTCAAAAGTTCTTTCCAATGAAAGAAGAAAGAAGCCTACCTTATATTCAAAACGAATACTCTTGAAGCATTTCACCATTTTGTCATTGAGATGCAAGAAAAAAAGGCCAATAAGCAAATCCAATCAAAGCAAAAAAACCCCATCCAAATAAATAAATAAATAGAAGAAATTAAAAACCAATCCCACCACTGCCATGCAAATCCTAGGAAAAGAAAAAACAAATGCATCAACCCAAATTCATTCAAACAAAAATGCCCACATCAACAGATTAAACCAAAGACTCCTTACACATTATGATTTAACTAGTGCAGATGAAAGAGAAAAAAGGCAACAACAATATTCCCACCTAATACATCAGCCCCACCACTACAAAGTGCAACTTTCCAAGACCCCAATTCATTAAAAAAATATAAAACAACCATGCAATAACCCATCACCCCAATTCATTCAAACAAAGACCTCTCCCCAACAAGTGCCATTTTCAAAGTCTCCTTAATAACTTAAGAAAGACAACAGCCCAAAACAAGGTTCACCCCAAAATACATCCAAAAGGGGGAAAAAAGGAGGAAGAAAAAAAAAAGAAGGAAGGAAGCACTTGTTCTAGAGACAGTGTTCTGTGGGTTGGTTTCTTTATGCCTTTGGGAAACAACATTCAGAAATCAGCTCTTATAATTGCTTTATTTATGTTTGAAGTTTGGCGATGTTTTTGAGCATGTATTTTGTAGAAATGTCTACTTTTATGTGATGGTTTTTTTCCCAATTTTATGAGCTAAATATTTCTTTCTTCAAACAGGCCCAAGATGGTTCCCCACGTGAGGAGGTACGCACGGGCACGAACCAGAACAACACCTCACATACAAGAGAGGGTTCATGTAGGCTGTTGTCATATTTGAGGAAGGAGATTACTGTTGCGGTTGGCCGTGTGATGGGTTTGTCGAACGATGAGGGGGGCTGCTATAAGATTATTATAGATGGGATCTTGAAGGATGATGAATTGTTGTTGGGCGGAGACACGACTTTTAGGGATTTGACTTTGGGCGATATTATTTCATGGCCGATTTTTAGAACTGTGGCCGACTAATTTTATTGCAAACAATGACATATGTAAATGATTTTGACTTTTTGTATTTACTTTAATATGTGGAACCGTGGTAGTGGTCATATGAAATATGTTTTTTTTTTGTTAAGTTTGTTATTTCTTATAACTATTTTGATAATGTAAGTTTACATATTAAATGAATGGATGAACTTTTAACTACCAGTGTTTTTAGCTCACTTGAGCCCTTTTAATGGATGGAAAATGGATGGTTCTATAATTGATACTCTATTCAATTTTTTAAAATCAATTGCAGGTTTTTTAAAATAATTAAAAAAATATTTTTTAAAAAGGTCTTTTTAAACAAATCGACGGTCATGGGCCGTCGTTTTATTTTTAGCGGGTTTTTAAAATAATTAAAAAAATATTTTTTACAAAAGTCTTTTTAAACAGATCGACGGTCATGGGCCGTCGTTTTATTTTTAGCAGGTTTTTAAAATAATTAGAAAAATATTTTTAAAAAGGTCTTTTTAAATGAAACGATGGTCTGACAGTCGTTTTATTTTTAATCACTATTTTTAGAAAATTCATTGCAGACGGTGAATGACCGTCGGCAATTGAGACGGTCCAAATCCGTCGGGAAATTTTAAATTTACCGACAGTCATTGATCGTCGTTTTCATTAAACGACGCTGTTTTTTTCGACAGCTTCGTCGACGGATTTTGCCGTCGTATTTGTTATAAAACAGCGGGCTTTGGCCGTCGATTAAGTGGTTTTTTGACGTCGTGGGTAGAAATCACATTACTATGACATGGTGCTGTGGAACTTTGACATGGCTGAACTGTTCCCTCAACATCTAAATTGGACTCCTGGGCAGTTGAATATAACTGAAGACATGGTGACATAAAAACCATGATAGAAAAGTCGTAGAAAAGAATCAAACTTGTACAAAATTTCAACATAATAAAGAAACCAAGAAATCAAAAATTAGTTAGACTACTAATCAGTTGCCTTTCATCTCCGTCCATTTAGTGAAAGATTTAATGATGGTTTGATTAGAGTCCAGCTCTATTTAAAAATTAAATCAAGAGAGATAAGGAAATTTTAATGATTTGAATTTAAATGTGATGTGATGAGATGAGATAAATTTGAAGAGGTGTAATGACCCACATCAAAGTTGTTTTTCTGTTGTATATATTTTTTTAAATGGAGAGCTCTATGGGTGCTTACATGGCAAAACAAATCCTTATATATAAAATGGCTTTTGGGGGTTTGAGAAAAGAACTTGGATTTAATCAATAAAACGAGTGGAATGCTGAATGCTGAGGTTCTGTTCTTATCCATCTCTCCCGATGTTCTTGTTGGTTCCCTCTTCTACGTCCCTGTCATACTTAGGAAAGTAAAGTAAAATTGCTGAGAGTCCGGCCTCGGGGGATCATGTAGATGAGGGTGTGGCCTGCTTGACATGGCTTGTTATCTATGCAGAGAAAATCTCCCTTTCGTACTGAAAAGGTCCTCTCCCTCTCAAGGAAAAAAAAAAAAAAAAGTTCTTAAGTTATAAATTGGATAAAATGGGTAAATCAGTAAAATCACCCGTTAACATGTGAGGATTACACAACCCATGACCGACCCGTGTAATAGACACCGGCCAGATAACTTTTTTCTCGTGAGAATCTCGCGCGAGAAGTCGTGTATATCCACAACCCGCGATCCAATGTACGAGGTACGGCCAGTGAAAAACGCCACTTCCCCATAAAACCGACACGTGTTACTCAACCTTCGGAAAAACACCGACAAGTAAACGTTACCTGTCACAGGCAAAGGAGAAAAGAGAGAAGAAAGAATAAGAAAAGCAACGAAAGAGACACGTGAATGAGATCTCAGAGATCCCTCGCCCCACGCCATTCCCCTTCGGATCGCCACGTTATCCCCTGCGGGCCCCACCAAGGCCCCAAAAACAAGTAAGCCACGCACCTCCAGCAAAATATCGCTCCCCCAAGAAAATCCCCATCAGGGAAATCCCTCTGCCACGTGTCGTACGACAGATCCTCAGCCGTCCACGTATCCTCTGAAAAGCAGACTCACAGCCGCAGCTGGCAGACATATATGCAATCTTTAAATCCAACGGTCCTCATTCACTTTCTCTCTCTCGTCTGGCGTGTGTAGTAAAAAAAGGAGCATGTTTGATGTTCGATGTTTGAAAGCTGAGAGCAATGGAGGGAAGCTAACAGAAGCACTAGAGAAGAACTTCTTGCCGCAAAAATGAACGGTCGGATGAATGAGAGGGAGGGAATAGCAACGGATCAGGGGAAGATGGACGGTCCTCGTTGCATGAAGAGAGCGAGAGCCGCTCGGCACAGGAGGCTGGAGATCCGACGGATGAGATCTTCTAGATCCAACGGCCAGGATCTCGAGCTCGCGAAGCGAGCGATGAGAGACAGAGGGGGTTGCGAGCAGGAGTGCCTTTTGAGTGGCTCGGATACTGGTTCTTATGAGCAGTTGATGACGTCGTCCTCGTCGGAGGAGGATCTGGAGGGGATAATCCGGGCCGGAGGGAGCGTGACGAGCGGGATCCTGGTGGCCGGCGCCGGGGAGGATGTGGAGGCCGGGATGCCGTGCAGGTCGCACGGGTCGGTGTCGTTGTGCGGGCGGAGGAGGGAGATGGAGGACGCGGTGACGGTGGCCCCGGGGCTGGTGGTGGCCGGCGGCAAGGCGAGGTTTGATTTTTTTGGGGTGTATGACGGGCACGGCGGGGCGTTGGTGGCGCAGGCGTGTAAGGAGCGGCTGCATAGGATCGTGGCGAGGGAGGTGGAGAGGTGTAGTGGCGGCGGCGGTGGTGGCGGAGGGGAGGTGGAATGGAAGGAAGTGATGGAGGCCTGTTTCGCGGAGATGGATGGGGAGATAGTGGCGGAGGAGACGGCGGAGGCGAAGACAATCGGGTCGACGGCGGTGGTGGCGATGGTGGGGATGGGGAAGGTGGTGGTGGCGAATTGCGGCGATTCGAGGGCGGTGCTCTCTCGCGGAGGAGTGGCCGTGCAGCTGTCTCGCGATCACAAGGTACTTCTCAAAACCGCTACATATTAGCCGAAACATCGGTCCTCAACGAAACATCACTGAGTTGAAAAACTGATTTTCTTGTGTCTCGTTCGTTGCCAAAGTAACTATGGGGGCATTTTGGGTAGCTTTGGTGTTCACAATGAAAAACGCATGACTTTCCAAGTTCCAAGATACAAAAATAAACTGGAAACATGCATCATCATGTTGCAAGATTTCTGTTACGGTAGGGGTAATTTGGGAAGATAGAAAATACCTTGCATAAAGCTGCAAGTGGGTTCGTAACACTTTACTTGCCAGTGGGAATTTTGGTCTTGGTTCACATGGTTTGTGTAGATAGATGTTCATCAATATACTTGATGTTATATATTTGTGGGGCCCATTGTGGATGTTTCTAACATGCAAGTCAGTCCTGATTTTAAGGACTCCTGCACCATGGGTTTTCAAGGGTATAACTTATAAGCATCAATCAGTGGGTCCCACGAATTCAAAGGTCTGGTAATTTCCTGAATGAAGAACATTGAAGTCAAATGCAGGTAGCCCAACGGACCCAGGTAGCTTCTAGGCTACTTTCATATAATATCTATCACAAGGTGATATTCTCTTGGCATTTTCTACTTCGCTGATATTTGGAAATATCCCAGGTAAATTCTGTGTTATTATTTTTGGCTAATATTTTCTTCGTCTTCTTGTTTTTTTTTTTTTAGTTTGTTTTAGGGAATATCATGGTTATATTTTCCAAGAATATTGCCGATATTTTCGGGGTCCGTTTGGATGTTTACATACTTGGGTCTCTATACATCACTGCATATAATAATTCCTTCCACCATATTGTCCTCCTTGCTTGAATTGCCGAGGAAGTGTAGACCAAGTTACAAACCAAAGTAGTGTAATTCACACTTCATTTTTCTGATTTGCAGTTGATGTTGGATTTGTATCTTAACAATTATCTGTTGAAGATATGATGAATTCCCAAAATTGCTATATCCATTCAAAAAAATGTGCGTCTGCCCCCAACCTATGATGCACGAATACTTCAAAATGGGCAATGTGTCGTATCGTATCTGATACTTCACTTTTTACGTGTAAAATCCGTGTCCCTACCATGCCTACGACGTGTCATTGCCGTAGCCATGCCTACGACGTGTCCATGCCGTATCCATGTATCATAGCCCCCAACAACTTTTTTGCATTCCTTTAACTCTACCACCCTTTGTAATGTGATTGATTGGATGATTTGGTGAATGATGAGGACTGAATAGGGAATTTGGGATGACAATATGTCTGGGTTAGGGTATCCACCCCGACCCCTCCCAGTAGGGGCGAGTTCGAGTTCAGGGTGGGTATGGGTTTTTGTAATTTGATCCTAGCTGGGTTCCGGGTTTGAATTTTGGGTTTACTTGCCCTACCCCTCTCCATCTATTTTAATTTATATATTATTCAGTGGGTTTTTACACAATCTACAGTATTGCAAGTGGTAATTGATGGCGAATAGTATTCTTTAGGCTGTTTGAACCCTTACGATACATGAGTTTTTTTTGTATTTAACAATGAAAAGAAGACTCTTGTTAGCAATTCTGACCCTGCCTGTACCAGTGACCAAGTGGGTACACAAGGCAGATGATGTTCCATTCGGGTTAGCCTAAACCCAAACCTGGCCTGACCCATTGCCATCCCTATGCCTGAAGACCTTTTGTAATTTCCAGCTTCTATATATACTGTTGGTAGCGGCAATTTTATGACTAATTTTGACTTTTATTGATATAAGATGAGAAGTCCCATGAGGACAGTGGAAGCATCATTTATGATGGCAATCTAGGTTGTCAGGGCTTGGCTGCATATGCATCTTGACAAACATGAAATATGCTATTTTTGACAAAAGCCGGTTGCACCAGTTTGAGGGTGGTCACTGAGGCAGCCACGAGGCTGCAAGTTCTAAGCTACCTAATCCCTTGATTCAATTTGCATGATAGGGAAGGGGAGGTTATTTGATGATGGTTATTTTTATTTTTTTTTGGATATTCTTCATTTTTAACCATTTACAAATTCAATTACATGAAACAAATGGGTCCTTAAAGAAGTTTGTGATGCTCCAAGCATATTGATAATGAAAGTTTGTTTTGTTTTATTTTAAATTGTTATTAAAATTTTTAATGAGCTTGAATTTTAGCTAAACCACTCTAATCCAGACCATTGTTTTCTGACCTCGCATGTTGATTGGGAACATAGCCAAGTTAACTGAACCTTGTCACATCCTTGGTGTGATTGGGTAAGTTTAACTCAGTTCAGATGAGATTTTGTTGAAACTTGGTTAACAAAGCTGGTCTACTAGTGATTGTATTTGTCTTCCTTCATGAAGTTGTAACATGGGTTGTAACATGGGATGCAGGGTTGTTTGTGCTACTTGCGCAATTGGCACAAGGTGTTGTTCCTAATCTAGTGTATGAATCCAAATCCTTGTAGGCTATGATGCCCATATGCTTATACAATCCCAACATAAGTGTGTCTGAGCGATACGACACTGGTATTGGTACCTGATATTGTATCGATACTTCTAGGGGACAAGTTTGACATATCCTACTAACCAAGTCCTTTATTTCATCAAAAAGCCTACTTGGACAAACTTTTTGGCCAGAATTTTGGCCAACCCATATGGTTTTCATTGAATATCACTATGATATTCAATGGAAACCATATGGGTTGGCCAAAATTCTGGCAAAAAAGTTTGTCCAAGTAGCATTACTCTTATTTCATCTAGTTCTTTTCATTCTCTTAGTTCCAAACATATAAAAATGCTCAAGAGGAATGTATACACTGATAACTTTAATGATTCAAGAGTGATCAAAATTAAAAATTATGACATCTGTATCCACAACCGTATTCTAAATTTTCAAAAGTAAGGAGTCATATCCCCTATCCCCGTATCGGTGTTCGTATCCATTCCCGTATCTGGCCATGATAGCTTTGAAGTGACATTGCTTAACTTTCTCTTTTGTTGGAGCATGTAATAAATAAATTTCTTCTTATATTTTATATATATCTATAAATTATACTGGAACATAACTTTAAAAAAAAAAAAGCAAGTCAGGATTAAAACAGTACATCTGATGTACTTTTATAACGATCAGGTAAAAATTAAAGATATTATGTTACTATATCTACTTAAGTGGTCAGATGGAACCCATATGATTTTTACTATAATTATCTGCAAAGCGAAATATAATTTATGAGTATTGATCCTCTTAAGAGAACTTATATTTTATACTCTTTGCTTACTGTTGACCATGAAGTGTCCTTTTGTCTGTTTGGCTTGTGGAGCTAGAGCTTGACAAGGCTTTTTTCTTTTTTGGTCCTTGTATTTAGCCGGACAGACCTGATGAAATGCATAGAGTGGAAGCAGCTGGTGGAAGGGTCATAAACTGGGATGGCTACCGGGTGTTAGGAGTTCTGGCTACTTCTAGATCTATAGGTAAAGTTCACTTTTACTCTCTGACTATGAGTAGCTTTATCATATGCTACATGGAAGATCTAATGCCTGCTGCTAGCTATAAGATAAAAGCTGTTACGGCTACAACTACTGCTAACCTTACCAGGTGATACCCAGCCATGTGAGCACAGGACAGGGTACATGGGGATTAGAGAAGATGAATAGTTAATTCCAGCAACTTTAGGCATCTCTACCATAATTGGTGATACAAGTGAGCAAAACCATCCCAATAGACTTGGGCCCGCTTTTGGGCCAGGCATCTTGCTTTAAATTGGCACCGGCACAAGTGTTAACATGTTGGAGTGATTCTCCATCAGATTTAATTCACCTTTCTTATACTGTCTTTGGAAAAAGGTAATCACTTGATACAATTTGCTAAAATATTTTTGTACATTTGATCTGGCAATGTTTCAATCCAAAGGTTTTCCTCAACATGAAGATTGCTTCTCGGTGCCAATTTTCCCCCACTCATCATAACTATCATAGATCAATAATATTACTTTTAATTTCCCATTTTTCTTTCTTCAAAGGTGTTTTGGTCAATTGTTTAGGCTGTCCCACTCTTTTTTATTATTTATCCATTATTATTTTATTTTTAAAACTTTGGGCTGTGCCTCATTCATGATAGCTTTTTTCTAGTTATAGGTTCAGATACAACCGTGCTACCTGGCCTGATTTTGGGGACCGGATTCTGGCCCGGTCCCCAAGGACCACCCTGGGTTCCAAGGGTGGTCCTTGGGGACCGGGCCAGAATCCGGTCCCCAAAATCGGGCCAAGTGGACTTTCCCGTTCAGATAAACTTGGCATCCTGGATAAAGAAGGTGATAAGCACCGTAGTGACTGATGATGCCAAAAAGTGCTTTTCAGACACCACCGGTCAAGTGATGAATAATTAATGTGAAAATTAAAGAAGAGAGAGAATTTATAGTGGTTCGGTCTGTGTGACCTACGTCCACTCCAAACTGGCGATTTTACTTCTCCGGTGTCGGGATTATACAGATTAAGAGAATACAATAATAGTGTAAGAATGGATAAGAGTTGCTTGCCCCCTAGTACTGGTGGGGCTCTGTGATTTATAGTCTTCCTCTAACAGATGGGGACGACTCTTCAGCAACGGCGCTTCATTTAGGCGGAGTCTTCGAACCGCCCTCAACAGACGAGGTAGGTAGGATCTCCTCCGCAGGACTTGGTAAAAGCGGGTTAAGGGAACGAAGCGCTGACTTCGTCACTTTGTGGATCTGGACCCAACTTTCAACGAATGGATTTGGGCCTGACCCATCATTGTGGACCGAGTCATTTGGGCCTGACCCATCATTTGCCCCCCAATGCCCCTTGTCTAAGAAAACTCGGAGAAGGGGCATTAACTTGAATTTTTTAGCTCTGGGTGGTGGAGATTCTCTCTACTAGATGACTCTTTCCCTTTATGATATATTTTTGCCTCGCTAAACACCTTAAGTCTTTTCCATTTTTTGAATGATGGGCCGTTGTTGGGGGTGCAGCTGGAGTGGATTTGGTTGGGCGTGCAGCTGAAGCCCCGGGCGCCTGTGGGGGCGACGCGGGAGAGGAGACCCAGGCAGGAAGAGTGGCAATCTAGGCTAGGGGCGCAATCTAGCCGGGCGAGCTGGTTGTTTGCGCGAAGGGCGCTGGGAGCGCGGGCGCCGCCCGAGGTGGAAGCGGGGGCGCTGCTGCGGGCGAGGAGCGCGGGTGCTGGTGCCAGCAGGTGCTGGGCGCTGCTGCCGGTGCTGGTGCTGGGCGCTACTGCTGGTGCGCAGTTTGGGCGAGCAGGCAGTGTCCTGGGCGACCTGGAAGCATCCTGGGCGAGCAAAACTGTTCTGTACAATTTTTTTTTTTTAGTGTAGATTTATCATCACTATCCTGTCAAGATCTGATTAGCAATAGGCAAGTGGGCCCTACTGCCTTCACTTTCTAGATGGCACAGACTCTCCCTCACCTTGTGATGTTGACCCACAAATGTACAGTTGGTGACAAAAACCCACAACAAAGTTTTGTTTATATGATATCAAAGGCTTTATGTGATGGTGCATACAAGGAAACGTCATGTCATCATCATAAGATGTGGCCCACACAGGCCAAGGCCAAGCAGTTGTTACTTGTGGGAAAGGCCAACCATTTCCAACTAACCTTACTTCCCTTTCATGAGAACTTCCTAAACATTTCACATAGTCATTAGTTAAGAAAGACAGATTGTCTATAAATAAATATCTCCTTCCAATCCCATCTTTTCATAACCAGAACACCACCATCTCAAGAAGAAGAAGAAGAAGAAGAAGAAGAAGAAGAAGAAACTAAAAGAGCCATGTCGGAAGCTTCTGCAGATGAGTCATCCTATTTTGATAGACCCAGATTTGTGGTGAAGGTGGTCTTAGCCAAGCGTTAGCATCAGGGAGCTTTGGGCGCTATGGAGGAGGCTGGCCTTGGAGTGCAGGCATCAAGAGGCGCCACTGTGGGCGAGCTAAGTGGGTCAGGCGCCCCTCCAGGCGCTGGTTTGGCTCATTTGGGCGACCAGACAGTTAGGTATGCCAATTTAATGTAGTCCCTCGGGTTGCAGATAACCTGAGTTTCAAGATCCTGCCTTTTGAGACCGTGCTTTTGGCGCCCCATGAGAGAGCCACTAAGCTGAAGATATGCTACCTGTTTGAGAACAGTGCAGAGGTAGGCCAAGCTTTTTTTTGACGACCCGCGAGAGAGCCGCTAAGCTGGAGGTAGGTTGCCTGTTTGAGAACAGTGCAGAGGTAGGCCAAGCTTTTTTGGCGACCCACGAGAGAGCCGCTAAGCTGGAGGTAGGTTGCCTGTTTGAGAACAGTGCAGAGGCAGGCCAAGCTTTTTGGCGACCCTCGAGAGAGCCGCTAAGCTGGAGATAGACTGCCTGTTTAAGAACAGTGCAGAGGTAGGTCAAGCTTTTGGCGATCCACGAGATGATTCACCTCGCCTGGACCTGTTGATTTCCTCAGCATTCATATATTTTTTAGCTTTTGCCAACAGTTCTAGCATGCTCTTTGGTGGTCGCTTCATTACTGAAAAGAGGAAACTGGATGAATGGAGGCCTCCCAGAAAGGCGGTCATGGTGACTTTGTCATTGGGCTCCTTGAATTGGAGGACCTCCTCGTTAAAACGAGTGAGGTAACTCCTCAAACTCTCATCTCGGTCCTATTTTATTCTGAGCAGGTGTGTGGCAGGCTTCTGGTGGCGGCACCCACCGATAAAGTGTGAGACAAAATATTTGCTCAACTCTCCAAAGGTGGCTATGGATGCTTGGGGGAGATTGGCAAACCACTGCCGAGCGGAACCCTTCAATGTAGTTGGGAACGCCCTGCACATTATCTCGTCAGGGATATTATGCAGCTGCATTTTGGTTTTGTATGTCTCCAGATGGTCCAGTGGATCCTTCGTTCCATCAAAAGTCTCCCCGGATGGCATCTTGAACTTCCGAGGGAGTGGGTAGTTCGCCACGCCGGGCTTGAATGGTGTGTCCGTTCGGTGTACTAGGTAGTCTATTGTTTCTGGTCCCTGTGCCTTCATGGCATTGAAGACATCCCCAAGCTGATTCTGCATTTCCTTGATCTTCTCATCCCAACGATTGGGGGCTTCTCTGGACTGGCCTTGGAAATGACTCTCATCTTCGATGCTGTGATTTTCACTTCCCCCCTCCTGGAAATGTGGATCCTCATCGTTGGAAGCGGAGGGAGGAGGTGGAAGTCCACCGCAATTCGACCCTCCAGGTGGGGCTCCACCCGGGGGTGGAGGCACGTTGAGATGGGCGTGGCCTTGAGGGTCGACCAGGAGTCTTCCCTGGGGGGCGACAAGGAGAGCTCCAACAGAGGCGCCCTGGGCGTGGGCGCCATGAGGATGGGCGCCCAAGTGCGCTCCTCGACCCTGGGCGCCTTGGGAATGGGCGCCCAGGTGAGGATGGTGACGGGCGGCGCCTTGGCCCCGGGCACCATGTGGACGGGTGCCCAGGTGAGGTGCCCCTCTACGTGGAGCAACCGGTTGCTCCGAGCGCGGTACTTCTTGCTGTCATGTACCAATTGGTGCTCCTCCTTGCCCTGCCAGCATGAGTTGTAATATTTGCTGGTTTTGAGTCACCAGCTGCTGCATGGTCTCCAGCATCTGTTGAGGAGAGGGAGCAGGAGCATTCGGTGCAGGGTTAGTCGGTGGAGGATTACCCTCGTCCTCCCGTGAGGGATTACCATCTTGTCGCCTTGTGGACCTTGTGGTGATCGGCATAGCTTTGAAAAAAGGAAATTTTCTTCGTTTCCCACAGACGGCGCCAAACTGATGATGCCAAAAAGTGCTTTTCGGACACCACCGGTCAAGTGATGAATAATTAATGTGAAAATTAAAGAAGAGAGAGAATTTATAGTGGTTCGGTCTGTGTGACCTACGTCCACTCCAAACTGGCGATTTTACTTCTACGGTGTCGGGATTATACAGATTAAGAGAATACAATAATAGTGTAAGAATGGATAAGAGTTGCTTGCCCCCTAGTACTGGTGGGGCTCTGTGATTTATAGTCTTCCTCTAACAGATGAGGACGACTCTTCAGCAACGGCGCTTCATTTAGGCGGAGTCTTCGAACCGCCCTCAACAGACGAGGTAGGTAGGATCTCCTCCGCAGGAGTTGGTAAAAGCGGGTTAAGGGAACGACGCGCTGACTTCGTCACTTTGTGGATCCGGACCCAACTTTCAACGAATGAATTTGGGCCTGACCCATCATTGTGGACCGAGTCATTTGGGCCTGACCCATCAGTGACCATTCATTTGTTCCCTGTTCTGAAAGAATGATTTCTTTCTATCCTCCAATTTATGGTGTTTTTCTATCCTCCAATTTGGGCTATGCCTGTAACGAGATTCTTCAATTCAGTTGAAGAGTATAACTTTTAGGAATGGCCCCTCCTATCATGCTTAGGAGCTGCAAAACCTTACCCGGGCCCCTAACCGGACAGAGTCCAACCTGGATTTGGTCCGTTAAATGTGATCCACAATGTGTTGTTTCAGGTCAGGTTTAATTAGGCATGGTTAGGGTCAAACCACATAATCAGTCTTACCCTCATTTGCTCAACTTAGGGTTTAGGGTTAACTTGGAATGAACCAAGCTCATGTTGGGCTTTTCTCATTTTGTAAATAAACTCAAATGGACTTGGAACGGGAGAAGCTCATGTCTGCGCTTTTCTTGTTTTGCCCCTAAACTCAATTATAGCCTTGGTATTTGAAATGCTTTGGGTGCTAAGGCGAAGCTTGTACAGATCAGATCATGTTGGATCGTATTACATGGTTGAGGTGCGTTGGACACGGTTTATGTGGGTCGGCTCAGGTTGAGGCCCAGTTTCAAACATGGTTGGAAAACTTGGGCTCAGGTTGAGTCCCAGTTTCAAACGTGGTTGGAAAAGTCGGACTCGACTCGTTTGATGGAAAAAGAAGAGAGAATTGACCGGGGTAGAGATATGTCAACGCAGACCTGAGTGTCATTTTTTAAAAATAATTTTTTAAATATTTAGAAATGAAAAAAAAATTATAAATATGAATGTACATTTATTTACATGGGTACATGGTAATCAATTCTAATTAATACATTTACTTATGTGAGAAAAAATAATATAATAATGAAAAAAAATTGCATATTACATAATTTGTTGGTCCAAATATTAAATGTAAAAGATTAAATATAAGTTTTAGGTTTAGTCGTGATTTTTAAAATGAGTTTACTCAGCTGAGCCTCTCTTGTATTTGACCCGGTCCTTCGTCAAAACAAGATAACTCAGGAGAGTGAAAGTGAACTTCAGAGTGAAGAGTGAACTTGGGTAGTTTCTCGACCTTGGTTTCAAAATGGTTTGGATATGGGTTGGGTTGAGTTTCAACTTGTTGCCCTTGGTTAACCTGACTAGATTTTATTCTACTCAACTCGCTAAGTAAATGCATGAAAATACGTGATGAGAACTCAAAAGCTTTAATCATATTATGTCACAGTTTAAACAGGATGTCTTACAGGATATTTATCCCGAGAAAATCAACTTTATTTTAAGGTTCATCGGAACAGATCCAGACCAGTTTGTATTATGAACTGTTTGATATATATGAAGGAGATTGTTAAAGTAGGTGCTTTAAGGAACTAATCATTTGTCAGTATGGTGGTTCATAAACCGTTTTGTTTCTTTGTTATGGCCATTTGCTCTTCCTACCTAACAAAGAGTCATTGTAGGGGACCATTACCTGAAGCCTTTTGTGATCTCTGAACCGGAGGTGGTTGTGACCCATCGGACCGAAAGAGATGAATTCCTGATACTAGCAAGCGACGGTTTATGGGATGTTGTGCCCAACGATATGGCATGTGAGGTCACCAGGCGATGTCTTTATGTTCAGTCCAAGAAGCATCTTTTAGAAGGTGGTGGTGGTGATGCTAGGGGGGCTGCTGAGGCAGCTGCAATGTTGGCGGAGATGGCAATGGGACGGGGGAGCAAAGATAACATAAGTGTTGTGGTGGTGGAGCTGAGGAAGGCATATAGCAGATAACAGTATATCTATCTTCATTTCACTCTTGAATACATTTGTGTTGCATGCAGTCCTTGTTTTTTTTTTTTTTTATCTTTGGCATCCTTTTCTTTCAGTCCCTTCTACAGCTCCAGGTTGAATTTTTGAAAATGAATATAGAGTCACTACTGGCATGGAGAGGAGAGGTGGTGGTTTTTAGGGTTAAAAGAGGAGATGAGAGAAGTTGAAGCTGGACATGGGACGGACATGGTTCGTCCCGGGTTTGCAAGTCACTGGTTGTGATGGACTGACTCGCTAACTGATCAACTGGGGTTGTCCTTGGGATGCAAGTGAGGTTTTCCATCTTTTAATTTTTATTTTTTGACTGTTTTAAGTTGATATTTTGTTATCATGATCTGGTCTTTTATTAAGGCTGATCTAGATCATTACATGTATGCAAGCACTGGGCCACAAATCAAAGGAATGGATGGGATGTACTCCAAAAGCAGTCCCGTTAAATCATATACACATGATACAAGTGTGGATCATGGAATAGTAGAGAGTAGTTTTAGCTCGAGGTGATTCGAGTATGAGGCAATAAGAATTTACTGTCCTTAGCAAATCAGTATTTGTAGGGTGCAGACATCTACCGGACTTGGCCTTTTCATCTAGCTTTTTACAAAATGGAGTTAGTCATTATAATCCCAAAAATAGTGAGAGATGCCCGTGCTCGCTGTGAAAACGGGCAGGCATCGAACAACAATTGCATTCAAATTATAAAATATTAGAGAAATATTTTTATATAATCCAATTTATAAAACATTAGAGACGTATTTTTATATAATCCAATTGATAAGTAAAATCAATGATATTCTACATTGAAAGAGTTTTACATAAAGAAATGAATATAAAACTTCTTGTACACACTACTATATTTTCAGTTTGAGGTTATGTTCACTATAATTCCATAACTAGCACAATAACCTGTGTTAAGCACGGGCATGCATTCATAAAAATATATATATAAATTGTATAAATTAAAAACATATAGGAATGAGATACCAAGCTTTTGACTCACATGGGGTATGCAAAGTGGAGAAAAGTAGTATTTCCAATATCCATGGTAGAAATTGATATGTACAGCACTAAATCAAGTGAAAAAGGAAGTTGAATAGGTGGTTACATGAGATAAAGCCAAGAGAGGTGGATAGGTGGAGAGAAGTGCAAAGTTTGAGAACCTCCGAGCTTAATATATTATAATTCTGCTTTTTATTTCCTAACCACTTTATTAGAGTCTTATTCAGTCTCCTTGTCTTAAAGATTAAAATGGACCTAGTAATCTGCATATCTGATAAATGAGGGAAGGTAGGGTATATAATCTAGACTCATTTTTATTCTCTGACTACATATCTACATACCCTGACCTTATCAGCAACTATTATCATGTTAGCAGTTATATATTGACCATATGGGTTTTCAAAGAACTACCAATTTACTTATTTAAAAGGTGGGGAAGGAAGACGTAAGATAAAATGGAAGCATGATAAAATGTGGGGGAAGGAAAGAGTGAAAGATGGGGATTAGGGGATCAAAAAGATTTGGCAACAAAGTCAAAATTAATTGAATTGATTTCTAAATTGGAATCAGTTAGTTCATATTATATAATAGAGGACAGCATTCTATGGATGGGTCAAAAGGTGGAAATTGTTGCCCCCACATTTAGACCTTATTGTAACGACTCCCAGCTAAAAATTTAAACAAAAACAACATTTTGTGTGGTGAGTGGATCTCAAAAAAAAAAACAATTGTCCTTGTATGGTGCTGTTCGACTAAACATGGATTAGAACCATGAATGGTAAAGTTGCCATTAAGCTAACATGGATTAAAACTATGAATATAAATGACCCCATTTGACATCTGATGCTCTGATCCATTTATTCGCCGCCCCAATGTCACTTGGAACTGTATTGGTTGTTCGTACAAAACGACTAGAGAGTTGGCATGTCAGTCTTAAGTGGTTCATACTTCATATTGCTCTGTTTCGGGTGAAATTTGGGTTAGGACTTAGAGGGTGTTATTTGAGCGATTATGGCGGTCACTAATCTTGTTCTTTTCTCTTAATCTCAAGCCACTAATCACATCTGTGAGATGTGGCTAAGCCAGGTTGGTCCAATTAAATCGGGAATATCAATTTGATCTGACTGGGATTTTATACTTCCATGGGAAAGATAATCGAATTTCATGGATGGTTTCTAGAAATGTTTAATGAAGAATCACTCTCTGGTTAATGGTAAAATCAGCTTTGTTAGTCTGCAAATTCTAATAAAAGATAACACAAATTTTATCTAATTCTAGATTAGGAGAAACATATTCTGAGTATTAGTTACAAATTAATTCATAATTTTTGGAAAACTAAACCTAACTATTTCTCAAAAGTTCGTGTATAAAAGCTTCTTAATTACTCTAAAGTTATGAGAAATCTCATGTTAGTAAACGATAATTCCAAGGAATAGTGCGAGAAATCTTTTATTACAATGTCATTTATTAAGGTTATAATAAACTATGTTTATAAAAACGTTTAGTGATATGGTTTCAGCTCTTTTTAGCCAAGTGGGAGATATTCGGATGTGGGCCTAGATGAATGATCACAAGAGAACCACCACAACTTTTTTTTTTTTTTTTGGGGTATAAGAAAGGGAGATTTCATTAAAAAAGGAAGCCAACAAACAAGCTAAAACACACACACACACACACACACACACACACACACACACACACACACACACAAAAGGGCCTATTCACAATGAGGCCGTATAAAGTTTTTATCCCAGATTGTCTAAATTTAGCAAGATAGTGGGCACCCATATTTAAATCTCTTGGAATGAAATTGTCTCAAAAGACCCAAAATGCATCAAATACTTCAAAATATCTCCTACGAGAGTCTTGATAGATCAATCCTTGCGGCCCTTAATACTTCTTATAACTTCTAGAGCATCCATATGAATTCAAACTCTCGAGAATTTGCAATCCTTAATAGCATTTAGGGCAAAGAGTAGTGCCCTCGTTTCGGCCTCTTCAGCATAAATGACTCTTGGTTCTTTGGAAGCCCCTGCAGCCACAAGCGTTCAATTAAAAAATAAGGCAAAACAGAAAGTTGATTGGCCTGTATGACTGTCAAATGCTGCATCACTAAAGGAAAGGGCATTTTGCTCAAGATCCCCGTTTGAGAGGGGGGGGGGGGGGGGGCGGGTTCATACAGTAAGCAATAGTTAAAACCTGTTTCGAATCACAACAACTCTGATACCACTGAACTAATTTCCAACATATGATTATAGAGAAATTCATGATGTTGGTGATCTCTCATTATCTTAGACTCAAGGGATCATGATGTTGGTGATCTCTAATGTCTTAGACTCAACGGAAGCCAAATCCCCCAATCTACAATCAAACAAATAATCCACTCAAAGAGGGATAGAAGTTAAATTTGCTTATCATTGATTGAGAAATCCATTGTAGATCTTCAATCCAATGGAAGTAACTGAAAACCAGTATAGGAGAGTGAAAAAACTACTACCAAATCCACCTTTCTTCAAGGTAAGATGAAAAGGTTAAATAGAAGGGAAATTTTCAAAATAAGGCTCAAGTCTTGCCCAAATTTCAAATCAGGATAAGAAAAAAAGGGAGCAACTATATGCACATCCCTTGTTACTCCTTGCATATGCATTCATGGGACCCCTCATCGACATTCCCAAAATACCCTTCTCCCCTCTCATTTCCTCCCTCCCTATCCCTCTGATAACTCTCTCCCTCTCCCTGCGACTCCTACCTCCGCCTGCCCGCCCGCCCGCCCGCCCGCCCTCTCTCTCCTTCTCTCTCCCTCTCATTCTCCTCTCCTTCTCCCTACTTGTCGGCCAACTCTGCCGGCACCCACCTATGCCATCTCCCATCTCCCCTCTCCCTCTCCATCTTTCTCCTTCTCCCTCATCATCGTCCCTCTCCCGTTCGGTCTCGCAGGGCCGAGCAAACGAGTATATTGTTCGGAGACCGAACGGGAGAGGGATGATGATCTGGGAGAAGGAGGAGGAGAGATGGTAGAGGTGGGTGCTAGGCGGAGTTGGCCGGCGAGTAGGGAGAGGGAGAGGAGAAGGAGAGAAGGAGGGGGAGGAGAGAGATCGGGAGAGGGGTGGCGGGCAGAGGTGGGAGCCGGGAGAGGGAGAGTTGTCGCAAAGAGAGGAAGAGAGGGAAGGAAAGGGGAGAGGGGTATTTTGGGGGGCAGAGGTGGGAGCCAGGAGAGGTAGACTTGTCGCAAAGAGATGGAGAGAGGGAAGGAAAGGGGAGGGGTATTTTGAGAATGTCCTAGAGAGGCCCGTGAATGGATGTGCAAGGAGTAACAAGTATATGCATATAGTCACTCTCAAGATAAAATTTAGATTTCAAAAGAGGACTTAAGTTTTCTATTTCGAATCAAGACATCCGACGAGGAGAGCACTGCTCCCCAAGCCAAACAAACCCAAATAAAACCCACACATTAGCTCCTGACGTACACCATTGTCAACACTCACCATCAAAGAATTGAACCCATTAGATCTCGTCATCATTGCAAACCAAAGCAAACTTAACTCTACAGGACCCAATTTTGACCTAGTAGATCGAAGTCAACACCACCTTACTCTCCATCTCCTAACTACCACAGTCCACCTGCAACTGGACTTCCTCACAAACACCTCATCTCCATCACAACTCTCGTGTTTCTGCCCCAACCCAATTCAACCCTCTCCATCCATGATCCAACCAACCAAACACCCCAGATGAAAATCTTTACCCAACGACATCTCACTACCCGGCCAACCAAACAGGCCCGATCAACACAACTAATTCCACGAACCAAATACAAACAGCCACCTTCATCATCACTATGCACCCACTTCTATCACCATCATCTTCTTCCTCGTCTATCTAATCCACCTAAACAAACATCTCCCCAACTCTCCAGCATCCCCATCACAAACCTACACTCTACAAAACCGACCCATCACCATCCTATGCTCATCTTCCCACAACCACAACCTTCTTTTTCCCACAGTCTGCACCATCTACTTCGCAACAGCCCAACCATGCCTACACCTCACCAAACCTACTCTAGAACCCATTTTCATCATCACCATTCACCAACAAACACCCACCTACAAAAATCCCTCAAACACAGACGAACCAAATCTTAGCAGCAACTTAGCTGTCGGCTCATGGGAGTCCAATCTAATCTTGCCTCAGAGTTTTAGAAGGCCTCAGCCGGAGTTAAGGGCCAGGTCATATACATATACCCAAGATCGGGACTAGCATGTTTCCGATGTGGGACTTATGCACCACTACATACCTAGTCCTCGTCGGGCCCAACGCCCTTCTACAGGGGAGCATGCTAGTCTCCGAAGTGGGACTTATGCACCACCGAATATCTAGTCCTCGTCGGGCCCAACACCCTTCTATAGGGGAGCCACTGGCGTGACATACTCCCCACCGAGAAACAGAGTCGTCATCGACTCTGATACCATTTGTAACGCCCCACCCTACATGCATGCTTGATATTGTCCGCTTTGGCCCACCGGCCTCACGGTTTTGTTTTTGGTATGCCTCAACACATCAAAAGGCCTCAAGGGGGGTTAAGGCCAGGTCACACATCGATCATAAGCCCAAGGTCAGGACTTGGATATTTTCGATGTGGGACCTGGACAAAGCCTCACGACTCATAGGAGCACTTGACTTGGTCTTGCCTCAAGGGATTACCCATGCGGATTCTCACACTGACTTGGTCTTTACTGTTACCCAGAATTTACCTACTTGAAAAGGGGCTCAATGATGTTTTTCCAAAGACATATGCTTCACAATTTTTTTTTTTTTTAATCATGATGCACAACAGGAAATCCAACGGCCATATTTTCTTTACATAATGAATGCAATGTTAGTTTATATGGTCTCAATCCATTAGATGATGTAATAAATTAATTTATTTCTTTATTTATACATATCATCATGTTTTCCTTTAATGAGATGAATGGTGTTTTATTACTTACTTGCACATAACCAATATGAATGACATGATAGTTTATGACATGAACTAGAGTCCATAAGTATACTAGATGTAATACATGTGTATGAATAAAATCCACATACGGGAGACACGTGTCGCAAATATGATTTGTCTCGATCATCAGAATGTAAGATTTTGGATCATAGTGCTTGTTTATTGGATGTATTGAAGGACCATGAGAAACACCTTATGAAACATTGTCTTTACTTTAAAGTCTGCTTTAATAATTTTCTAGCAATATGCTCATAATCGTGAGACATTAATGAAGTCGAGTTTCTGTCTATTCATCTACTTTGAGTCACTAATGAGTGAGGCCAATTGTAGGTTAACACCTCGGTGTCTTGGGTACGTTGTAGTAGGACTGTGAGAACATTCAATGGTCACGATAAAATCTATCCTAATTATCACCTTGTGCCAATTAATGTATTTATCAATGGTAAGTGCGCACCCATTCCAATTAAGAGTTAAATTGATAAGTATTGATGATCACTATTGTTAATTGGGTCTCAAGGATAATAAGATATGAATCCAATTTGGTGGACATGTCAAATTGATCCATGGATATAGATGGAGGGGCCTACTTGTGGTCATAGGAAAGTTTATCGTATTCTTTGTAATTTATTCCTAAGACTGGAGTTCAATTGCATTTATATAGTGGAGTTATTTGTAATTAACTGTGGGCCCGGATTGCACAGAGATGTGGGGTTAGGGTGTCCCAGGTGAAGCCAACTTTCTATGGAATCCCTAGTGGTCCCTACGCCAACCCAAATTATTAGGTAGTTACAAATTCTACTTGAACTCTAAAAGGAAAGGAAATAGAAAGTTACTAGACTTCTAATTGTGATATAGTAAGTTACTAATTCTTAATGGAAGTGAGACTTCTATTTTAATTAGTAAAGAGGAGGTTGTTTTAGTGCTATAAGTAGAGGAGGAAAGGGAGGTGGACGTCCCATGCTAATTCCACCCTAGGAATTCACGCCCAACTTCCTCGCTTGCGCAAGTGTTGCACGCCCCACCTCTTCTTTCTCTTCTAGTTTCCCTAAGAGGTTCTAGTTCTTTTCTTTTGGAGATCCCACCCATCTCCTTGAGAAAAGAGATCTGATAATGGACATAGCATGGAACACTATTGGGTCTTGGAGATTCTGATTGGCTTTGTGAAAGAGTTTTTCATCGATGAAAGAGATTAACTTCTCTGTTAGAGCACTACCAAGCTCCAAATGTATAAGCTACTTCCTTGTATATTGGAGATTTCGTGGTTGCTTGTTAGGTGATGTTTCTATTTCCTAGATAGAGTTTAACACTGTTCATGGTTGTTCATTTCGAGGACTTGGATCTTAGATTGGGTTTATAGCTTTATGGATAGTTGATCCCTACGTCAAGTGGGTCAAAAGTTTTTGAAACCTATCCATGAGGCCCACCTCATCTCTAATCATGTTAGATCAGCAAGCTTGTTCTAATCTTTGCATGAGATGCGAAGGCTATGGATAGATCAATTTTCAATGTTTTGTTTGGTTTTAAAGTAGATCCATGTTTAGATAGTCACAAAAGGGTTTAATAATCATGGAAAGATGGTAGGAAGCCTTTGGGAGACTTCAGAAGAGTTTTGGATTTGAATGGACATGAATTAGAAAACCCAAAGTTTTGATCTTTCTCAATCCGGTAGACCTGGCTTCGTGCTCATTCGACTGGGGGACTGCAGGTCGGTTGACCGAGCCTTCTGGTTGGTCGATCGAGGACATTGTAACAACAAGGTGCAGAATTTGGATTTTTCAGTTTCGGGTCTTCTTTGGCATCCTATTTTTCTAGCATTTTTTGGCAGTTTGTTTTTGTGATTTGTATGATTGTATGAGATACTAACTTGCAGGTTATCTTTATCCTCTCATGTGGCCCACAAGTCTTTTACTTTCTTTTATGGTTGTTGGTTTATTTGAGGATAAGTGTAAAGGGCATCATGGTTTCCTTGATTTCTCATTTAAGAGCAAGGCATGGTGAATTTCCCTATAGCCCTTTTATTTCCATTATTAGATTACCATGTAAGTCTCATCGTCGAGGCATAGGATTTCATGTAATTTTCTATTTTTGGCGGTATATGAGACGAAGAAGGAAAGTGATGTTGGACTACTAAACAAAGAGTTTGAAGATTACCAAAAGTGTTTTGGAGATGCCTAAAGAGTTAGTGGAATCTCAAATGTTTTGGAAAGTCTAGAAGTCTATTCCACTTGGGCCATGTGGAGGATAGGACTAGTTTCTATTTTTAGGACTTTATATTTATGGATAAATGCTTATTATAGATAGTTTCAAAATCTGATCCAAACATAGTAGTTTCCAAAATTGGTCAAATCAAATTAATTTTTGGAAAGAGTTCTAATTAGTGTTGGTAGACCGATGAGATGTATCCATTGGTAACACTAATCTTAGAAATTGGACTTTCCTTAAATATAAATTGACTTGGAATCAATCATTGGTCATATCATAAAATGATTTGATATTTATATATGTGGGCCAAAATACCTAAAAAGAAAATCTCAATTCTAAAAGATTAAGTGGGAGCGGGGTATTTAAATTGAGAAATCCACATGGTTTTCCACCATAGGTCTATTGTAAGGAAAGTATTACCCTTGCGCCATCTTAAATAGCCGTTCCCCACAGAGGGCATTTATTTGTCTGCTTACTAGATATGGATCTCCTAGGGATAGTGTAGGTTAGATGGGCTGAGGGCCCACTCCCCAAGGAGGAGCTACCCACAACGGTTGTCACGCAATGTTAGTTGGTGGGTCACACTTAACTAAAATAGTGATGTAGTATTCCCAAGAATTTGCCTCATGTATTTTAGAAACCAAAGCTAATCGGGAGTCATACATTATTTCGTATGAGATACCTAAACAATAATGAATGATGGGGATCATAGATAGTTAGTATTAATCCTAATTTTGACCAACTTTGATCCGCACCAATCTAAGTAGCATTCGCACTCCCCAAGGAGGCATGCCCTAAGGAATTGGAATTCCGATGTATTCTGAATTTAATGGTTAGAGGGTTCTCACATGAATTTTGTAGAATACTAAACCCTAATGTCATTTATATTATTTTATTGAATGTATGGTTATGTGCTACAGTTTATTCAACAAGAATTCAAATACTTTCAATCCACTTGCGACCATCCTCAACCAGAACAAGTTGGTGGGATCCAACTACGTGGACTGGAAATGGAACCTGATTATTGTCCTAACTGCTTCAGGATGCAAATATGTCCTTACCATACCCCCCCCTTTGATGAGCCTGGGCTTGATGCACCACAGGACGAAAATGACCTTTATACCAAATGGGCAAAAGACGATGAGATTACCAGATGTTATATATAGGCATCCATGTCTAGTGTTTTACAACACCAACATCAATCCTATAAGACTGCATACGATACCATATCGAACTTAAATGAGATGTTTGTGAACTAAGGCAGGCATGCTATACAGGTTGCTATGAGAGTGTTGATAAGCACTAAAATGACTGAAGGAACACAAGTACATGACCACATGTTGAAAATGATGGACTCATTAAATGAGTTAGATGTACTGGGTGCTGCGATTAATGCAGAATCTTAGATTGACATAATCCTCGAGTCGCTACCATATTCATTCAACAATTTTAAGTTCAATTATTATATGAATAAGGTGAATCTGACTTTAGCTGAGCTGTCAAGCTAGTTGGTAGTGACTGAAGGGATCATGAAAAAGAAGCCAACTTCCCTGATGACAGAAAAGTCATTTGGCAGGTCCAAGCCGAAAGGCAAGAAGAAATCAGTCCCGAAGGGTCATAAGGTGGAGAATGGTGCTAATGGTGGTGTGGCTAAGGCTAAGAGTTCGGGAGCAAAAAGGAAAGTGTTTCTATTGTGGTATGACAGAACATTGGAAGAGGAATTGTCCAGATTTTTTGTCTAAAAAAAAGACCTCATGTATGATTGAGTCACTTGTTTCTGAAGTTAGTTTTGCAACGGATACTTCAGAATCCAGGGGTGTTGACTCCAATGCAACTAATCACATCTGTAATTCGTTGCAGGGGTTCTGGGAAACCAGGAGTCTTAGTGATGAAGAAATCATTTGTTAACCTAGGATCTGATGCTAAGGCGGAGGCGGGTGAGAGTTATTACTTTATGTTTTTTAGATAATAAATTTGTTTTGTTAGATACTCTATGTGTACTGTCTTTAAGGCGGAATCTAATTTCAGTTTCTATTTTGGTGAATAAAAGTTATTGTATTAGTTTTGGTACTGAAGTTGTCATAAAGATGAACGGTACTTTTATATGTTCTGGCAAGGTAACCAATGAACTTTATTTGTTAACTCCCACAATGTATGAGATACATGATACCGAAACAATAAATATGCTATCATTAAAGAGGAAGTCACCTTCATCTAATCCAACAAAACTTTGGCACCTGAGGCTAGGTCATATAAACCTAAACAAGATTGACAGGCTAGTGAAAGATGGTATCTTTCCTTCATTGGTGGTAGAACCAATGCCTGTTTACGAGTCCTGTTTGGAAGGCAAAATCACTAAAAGACCATTTTCATCTAAGGGCAATAGGGCTAGAGATTTATTGGAGTTAGTGCGTACCGATGTGTGTGGACCCATAAATAAAAGAGCGAGGTGGATACGAGTACTTCATCACTTTCACCGATGATTACTCAAGATATGGATACATATACCTTATGCACCGTAAGTCCGAGGCTTTTGAAAAGTTCAAAGAGTTTCGAGCGGAAGCGGAAAAGCAATTAGGAAAAAGTATCTAAACTCTTCGATCAGATCGAGGAGGAGAGTATCTCTTTGCTGAATTTATGGAATACTTATCAGATAATGGGATTTTATCCCAGTTGTCTGCTCCTTTATGCCTCAACAGAATGGCATGGCGGAAAGAAGGAACCAGATTCTTTAAGATATGATCGGATCTATGTTGAGTTTCTCAGGATTACCTATATCTTTTTGGGAACATGCATTAGATATTGCGATATACATACTAAATCTCGTACCATCTAAGTCTGTACCTAAGACTCCCCAGTAGTTGTGGTCAGGGCGAAAGTCTAGTCTACAACATTTACATATTTGAGGTTGTCAGACACACATGCTGAAGGTTAAGACGGATAAGTTGGAATCGAAGTCGGAAGTATGCATAGCTATAGGATAACCCAAAGAAACTAAAGGTTGGTTATTCTATAATCCCAAAGAGCAAAAAATGCTTGTCAGCACCAATGCGGTTTTTCTAGAGGAGGATTATATGATTGACCATAAATCATTAGAAAAGGTGATCTTAGAAGAGATTCAAGAGCGATCAATTCCAAATCCAAGTGTGACCGAATTTGAAGAGAATCCGCCCATACCTGACCTGGTAGTTACTCCAGAGCCTCGTCGTAGTGGGAGAATAGTCAGCCCCCCCCGACAGGTTCTCATTTTTGGGAGTCTTACGAGTCAATCCCGGAAGAATTAGAACAAGATCCCTTTACCTATGATAAAGCAATTAATGACATAGATTCAGGACGTTGGCAAGATACTATGAAAGTCAAGATGGAGTCTATGTATTCCAATCAGGTCTGGACACTTGTGGACTTGCTTGCCAATATTAAATCTATTGGGTGCAAGTGGGTCTGCAAGAGAAAGAGAGGACCAGATGGAAGAGTTAAGACCTTTAAGGCCAGGCTTGTTGCGAAATGATATACTCAGAAATAAGGTATCATTATGAGGAAACCTTCTCGCCAGTAGCCATGCTCAAGTCCATCCGGATACTCTTATCCATTACGGCTCATCTCGATTACGAGATTTGACAAATGGATGTCAAGACGACATTTCTCAATGGCCATCTATATGATGCAGCTAGACGGTTTTGTATCTAATAACCAAGAGCAAAGAGTTTGGAAGCTGCACAAGTCCATTTATGAACTGAAGCGGGCATCTCGGAGTTAGAACATCCGTTTTGACCAGGCAATCAAGTCATTCGGTATTAGTTAGAATCCGGATGAGTCATGTGTGTACATGAAAAGTGAAGGAGGCAAGGTAGTTTTTCTGGTATTATATGTCGACGACATCCTTCTCCTAGGAAATGATATAGGAATGTTGTCGATAGTAAAAGTTTGGTTGGCTAAGACGTTAGATATGAAAGACTTGAGAGAAGCTAGCTACATCCTAGGGATCAAACTCCATCAAGACCGAAAGAATAAGATGATAGGCTTATCCCAAGCTGCTTACATAGATAAGTACTAGTACGGTTTGGTATGTAAGACTCCAAGAAGGGTATCACACCTTTTAGGCATGGAGTGCACCTTTCCAAGGACAAGTATCCTAAGACACCTAAGGAAAAGGAGCAGATGAGAGCGATTACATATGCTTCGGCTGTTGCTAGCCTCATGTATGCTATGCTTTGTACTAGACCAAATATCTGTTATGCAGTGGGCTCAGTCAGCAGATGTTAGTCCAACCCAAGTCCTAACCAATGGATTTCTGTAAAATGTATTATCAAATACTTGAGAAGGACTAGAGATTACATATTGATTTACGACAGCAATGAGTTGATTTCAGTTGGTTACACAGATTCTGACTTCATGTCAGATAAGGATTTCAGGAAATCAACATCTGGTTATGTGTATATGCTTGGCGGAGGAGCTATCAGCTGGAGGAGTGTTAAACAGGAATGTACTGCTGATTCCACCTCGGAGGATGAATATGTAGTGGCTTGTGAAGCAACTAAGGAAGCAGTATGGCTCAAAAGATTCATTCTGGAACTTGGAATGGTATCTTTGGCGCGATAGCCACTCACAGTTTACTGTAACAACAGCGGGGCAGTCACTCAGTCCAAGGAACCCAGGAGCCATAAGGGCAAAAAGCACATACAGATGAAGTATCACTTGGTCAGAGAGATTGTGCAGAGAGATGATATTGCAATCACCAAGATAACCTCTGCGGACAATTTAACAGATCTTTTTACTAAACCTCTGACTACTAAAGTTTTTGAGCAGCATGTAGGCATGGGCATGGGATGCAACCCTGACTGGCATTGAGCCCAAGTGGGAGATTGTTAGTTTATATGGTCTCAATTCATTAAATGGTGTAATAAATTGATTTACTCCTTTATTTATCAATATAATCATGTTTTCCTTTCATGAGAAGAATGGTGTTTTATTACTTACTTGCATATAACCAATATGAATGACTTGATGGTTCATGAGATGAACTATAATCCACAAGTATACTAGATGTAATATATGTGTATGGATAAGATCCATATACGGGTGACACGTGTCGCAAATCTTATACTTTAATATCTTCACAACCATTGATGAGATTGGGCATCTCATCTGACAAGGTTACAACACTTTGATTACTATGAGATAATGTGATTTATCTCATTCATCAGAATGTAAGATTCTGAATCATGGTGTTGATACATTGAATGTATTGAAGGACCATGAAAAACACCCTATGAAACACTATATTTACTTTAAGGTCTGCTCTAATAATTCCCTAGCAATAAGATCATAATCCTGAGACAGTAATAAACTAGAGTTTCTGTCTATTCATCTACTTTGAGTCACCATTGAGTGAGGCCAATTGTAGGTCAACACCTCGGTGTCTTGGGTACGTGGTAATAGGACTGTGGGAACATTCAATGGCCAAGATAAAATCTATCCTAATTATCCCCTTGTGCCAATTAATGAATTTATCATTGGTAAGTGCGCACCCATTCCAATTAAGAGTTAAATTAATAGGTATTGATGATCACTATTATTAATTGGATCTCAAGGATAATAAGATATGAATCCAATTTGGCGGACATGTCAAATTGATCCATGGATATAGATGAAGGGGCCTACTAGTGGTCATAGGGAAGTTTATGGTCTTCATTGTAATTTATTCCTAAGACTGGAGTTCAATTGCATTTATATAGTGGAGTTATTTGCAATAAACTGCGGGCCCGGATTGCACATGAGATGTGGGGTCAGAGTGTCCCAGTTGAAGCCAGCTTTCTATGAAATCCCTAGTGGTCACTACGCTAGCCCAATTTATTAGATAGTTACAAATTCTGCTTGAACTCTAAAAGGAAAGGAAATAGAAAGTTACTAATCCTATTTGAAGTAAGACTTCTAATTGTGATATAGTAAGTTACTAATTCTTAATGGAAGTGAGACTTCTATTTTAATTAGTAAAGAGGAGGTTGCTTTAGTGCTATAAGTAGAGGAAAGGGAGGTGGACGTCGCATGCTAATTCCACCCTAGGAATTCACACCCAACTTCCTCTCTTGTGCAAGTGTTGCACGCCCCACCTATTCTTTCTCTTCTAGTTTCCCTAAGAGCTTCTAGTTCGTTTCTTTTCGAGATCCCACCCATCTCCTTGAGAAAAGAGATCTGATAATGGACATAGCGTGGAACACTATTGAGTCTTGGAGATTCTGGTTGGCTTTGTGAAAGTGTTTTTCATCGAAGAAAGAGATCAACTTCTCCGTTAGAGCACTACCAAGCTCCAAATGTATAATCTACTTCCTTGTATATTGTAGATTTCGTGGTTGCTTGTTAGGTGATATTTCTATTTTCTAGATATAGTTTAACATTGTTCATGGTTGTTGAGTTTGAGGACTTGGATCTTGGATTGGGTTTGTAGCCTTATGGATAGTTGATCCCTGCGTCAAGTGTGTCAAAATTTTTTGGAACCTAACCACGAGGCCCACCTACTTCCAACATGCAATCCACCAAAATTGAGATGTCTATATCTCTTGTGTCATAGCCATGAAACATTTTGCTCCACATAATTGAATTCATTGAGAGTAAGATCAGAAACTTTAAGAGGAAACATTTTATTTTGTGTCATTTTCACCTACATAATCAACTCCGTCTCTCTTGTTGAATATCATGCATTCGTCCTCATAAAAAATAGCATAATATCCTTTTTCTCATTAATTCTCCAACACTAATTAAATTTTGAGCCGAACCTGTTACGTACATAGATAACATCATGAATAAGCTTCTTACCTAACTTGGTGTTGATTGAAATACTTCCTTTGCCTTGCACTTGCACTTGATTGTTGTTTCCCATCATGACTTGAGACCGCACCGATTCATCCATCTCAACAAATAATTAAAGTTTTTATTACTTGTCATATGGTTACCATAACCGTTATCCAAAAGTAAGATATTTCCAACAAATTCATCATTTGCAGATAAACAAGGGAGAGACAAATTTTCCTCGGTTTCATCATTCCTTTTCTCTTCATGGGAACTTTCTTTGTTTTGGTTTCTATGCCAACAATCTTTCTCAACATGTCCAAATCTTTTGCAATTTAAACATTGAGGTAAATTTGAGTCCTTATTTTTATACCAACAATCTTTTTCAATGTGACCTCTTTTTTGTATTTTTTTTTTTTTGCAATTATAACATTGAGGAGGTTCACGATTACTTTGTGGGAGTTTCTCTCATTTCCATCGCAATTGTTTCTTCCTCTTCCTTTTCCTTTTCCTTCAGAATTTTGTTTCCCACGTCCATTGCCACTTGGTTTTTGTTTCGATGAACAAGTTCCAGCACCCTTGTTCAAGCATTTCTTTAAGTCAAAATTTGATTGAAAATTTGCTGAAGTGGTTTTTCTACAGCTCTATTCATCCTCTCCTCGTGTTTGGAGAGAACCCATTAGGTGGTTTACAGACAAGTCTTTTAAATCTTCTATGACTGCCACTACATGATCAAATTTTGGAGTGAGACTTCTTAAAAACTTTTCTACAACTTTTCCGCTAAGTCAAATTCTCACTAAAGGGACTTAACTTGATTCACAATAGATGTGACTCCACTGGGGACTTAACTCGACTCACAATAGATGTGACTCTTGTAAAAAATTCTTAAATAGATTCATAATTTCTCATTTGCAATGTCTCAAACTCACATCGGAGGGTTTGAGATTTCTAGGTAATAACCTTACTAGACCCAAGTTCATCTTGAAGCAATTCCCACACTTCCTTTGATGAGAGAGCTCCCATTATTCTTGGGAACATCATCTCATCCAGAGTTTGATGGATGTAAAATAGGGCCTTTGCCTCCTTTTTTTTTTATTTCATCTGTTTTTTTTTTTTTGGATATAGTTAATCTACCCTCTTGTGCATCATATTCAGGTAAGTCATTCTCAACTAAATCTCATAAATCATGTGAGAGAAACACGATTTTCATTTTGACACTCCAAATTAGATAACTATCACCTTTAAAAGTAGGAACCATTGGTTGAGAAATGCTTATTACATTGTTGATGTTTGCTGCCATCATTTTTTCTTATTTGTAAAGCCTTTAACAGATGCAGTTGAATCCCATAGCGGAACCCGTATTCGAACGTCTGGCTCTGATACTACAACTGTAGACTTTTAACATGAAAAAATATAGTGAGAGAGAGAGATCTAAAATGTTGCTTTTTTTTTTCATTGATTCAACTCATTTATAAAAGACTCATTAAATAGAAATAAGGGTTAATAAATAAGAACAATTTTCTCATGTACCCCTTGATTGTAGGAGTACATGTATGCAACAAACACTTACACGAACCCCACTAACAACACTTGTACACAATGCATATGACTTTCTCAAAGAACCTATTTAACAAAGACTTACTCAAAATAACCAAATGACGTAGAAGCAGCTCTCCACACACTGCATTTAAAAAAAAATAAACAAAATAAAAACCTCCGCCCAACCCGCCGCCGCCGACCCCTCTCCATCTCCCTCTCTCTATCTCCCTCGCCCATGCCCACACCAATGGTCAGATACCCAAGCTATGGATCCCTTCGCTCTCCAATAGATCGCAGCTCTTAATTCGTCCATCGCTTTAGATTTTGTTCTACCCACTGACATCAAGGGCAGATACGATGGTCCCGGCAGAGAGAATTGAACCGAGGCTAGTTCGTGGGTGCATGCGGCTAACGACTGTGATGGCGGCGAAGACTTCTGGAGAGCCATTACCGAGGGTGAGGAGGGTGACGACGCCGGTGCTGGGGGAGAGGTGGAGTTGGGTGGAAAGCTTGGTGATGACGATGGAGAAGTGGTCCTGGGAGGTGCGAACGAGGAAAAAGAAGTGGAAGAGGAGGATGAAGGAGAGGGAGGGGATCGAGAGAAGTGGGTTTTGTTGGAAGAGGCAGAAATGGAGGGAGGTGTAGTTGAAGGGGCTATTGGAGTCGCCATGGTAGTGGGAGAGGGAGAAGGAGCAGCGTTCTTGGGGGGGGGGGGGCCCTTTCATGGATGGAGGAGCAGGAGGTGGTGGTGGTGGAGGAATTGGAGAAGGAATATGTGGAGAGGGGTTTGAGAAGGGGATTTTGGGGAGGGAGAGGAGGGAAGAAGATGAGAGAGGAGAGGATGGTGAAGGTTACAGAGGATTTGAGGGAGAGGCCATGTGACATGCATAGGGGTTGGGCGGAGGTGGCTGGACCAAGGAGATGGGTCGGTGGCAAGGTTGGGTGGAGGTGGTCGAAGCAAGGAGCAGGGAGAGAGAGGGAAGGAGAGGGATAGGGGTAGTTTATGATTTTTTTTATTTTTTAAAAATGTAGTGTGTGGAGAGCTGTTTGCAATGTGTAGGTAGCAGCACTCTACTCAAAATAACCAAATGACGCAAAAGGACCTGGTCTTATGACCATTGGTACCCATTTGAATTACTTTTTATTATTAACAAAAGGCCTCACACCTCACATGCACCCTTAGCAATCTGCAGAACACAATACCCAGCCACTAAGCTCATCTGCTACAAAGAATTCCGCCCAATCAACCCACTGTATAAGCCATCTAACCTCACAACCGAGGTGGGGAAAGAGGAATGGGAGGGAAGAAGAAAGGCTCTGTTAAGGACATTTTGGTCATTTTTTAAAAATAGAGAGGAAAGTCTCTGAAAACCTCTCTTGCTTGCCGGATGCCCTTATTTCAAATGAATATGGAAAACTTAAGCTCTCTTTTGAAAACCAAGTTTTTTCTTGTCCTGATTTGAAATATGGGCAAAACTTAAGCCCTATTTTGAAATTTTCCTTAAATAGAATAGCCCAAATAAAAAGTACAACTTAATGGCTTAGTAGTGTTGGCGTCATAGTTTCACCTGTGCCCAAGGACCGATCCTTGGGTCCTCAAAGTATTGCATTTAAACCATTGTCCAGAAAAGAAAAAAGACAAGAAAAAGAAGAACAACTAAACAAACCAAAAGAAAACGAGAATAATGGTTGGAAACTTATGACCTAGATGTCTACTTCAAAAAGAGTTTCTCTACACTTGCCTACTTTAAAATTCCTCCCACTGTAATAATGCTCCTTGTAATAACTGTTAGGAATTTTGTGTATTGCAATTTGATGGATGCATTATCATTCAAGCATCATTGGATTTACACTCATATGCATTGATTTATAAAAACTTGAAATCTTGATTTACACATGCATTGGTTTTTAGATTTGGAGAAATATTATTTTGTGCATGTTTTTTTTTTAAACTTGGATGCAATTAGTTTTGAAAAGAGTTTTAGAAATCAAGCAAGCCTATGTTTTTAATCTTTCAAATCATTTTAGGCATTTTGTGTTTCATGATTTTAAGCCTCTTAGTTTGATTTAAATCATGATTCAAAGCTTGATTTAATGACCCAAAAGTTCCCACAAGAAATATCTTTGAAATATGCTAATTTAGGGAATTTTGGTCCCAGGCCTGGGTCGATCCGCAGTGGGCTCGGTCGATCGGGAAAAAGCCGTTGTGCCTACTTTTCAAACGGTCATTTTTACGACCGTTGAAGGCCAGGTCGACCGGGGGTATGGCAGCTCGACCGGGGAGACGCAAAAACTCAACTTTTGAGTATAAATACAAGTTCATTCCTTTGAAAAAGTAGTTGAAAAAGAGAGGAACCAAGAGCCACTCTTGAGGTGTTTTGAGACAAGAAAAAGGGGATGAACTAAGAGAGGCCAAAGGGGTCATTAGTGAAGCTAAAGCTTGGATCAATGAAGTTAAATCTCTAAGTAAGCTTTACTTTTACTAATCATATGTTATATGCTTTGTTTAAATTATTGGTAAATGAATTTTAGCATTATAACTATGATGTGTTGAATCTATTCTTCTCTTAATCTTTGATCTAATTAAGATTGGATTATTCACTTTGATTTCAAACCAAGTTGTTTTCAAATCTTCATTAATCATGCTTAGCCAAAATCTTTGATTTCTTTTAAAGCATGATTCATTTTCTTGGTTGAATTCTTATTTGTTGTTTTCATTCATTTAAACCTTAGTTAAATTTATTTTGTTTTGAAAACAACATTACACATGCATCACATGTTAGGTTAATTAATTTCATACAACTTGTGAGTCTTTGATTTTCATATCATTAACAAGTTTGTATTCATACATGTGATTTGCATTACACTTCAATCAAATCTTTTATGTGCCTTAAACTTTGAAATGCTTTAAGCATATATTAATTGAGCTTTGTTTTTAACTTGATTGAAGTTATCACACACACACATCATGAGCATACATCTTTGCATTCATTTAGTGTTTGTGTGAGTTAGTTTTTCACTTTCATATCCGCCTATTTTAGAGGCAAATTTATTGAGCTTAAATTGTATCTCTTTGAGTGTTTTTGTAGACACTTATTTAAGAGAAATCTTTTTCTTGTAAACATTATTGCTTAGCCTAAGAAAAGCATTGTGTAAAGGTTATTGCTTGCCTAGAAAAGCATCTTGTAAAGGTTGTTGTTTAGCCTAGAAAAACAACATTGTAAAGGTTATTGCTTAGCCTATTGAAAAGCATAGATAGTGGAAATCCGGTGGGGTGATTGGATCACAAGCCGGTAGTAGATGTAAGCATTGAGGCCGAACCACTATAAATCATTGTGTGGTGGTGAATGCGTTGTGGTGATTCTTTTTACCTTCCGCATTTTGTTTGTTAATCATCACTTGTGACTAGTTTATTTTAAAGAAATTAAAATTTGTCTAAATTGGTCACATATTGTAGCTCACCCTATTCACCCCCCTCCCCCTCTAGGGTTAGGATCCCAGGACTTTCAATTGGTATCAGAGCCTCGTGCTCTATATTAGGATCAAGTGTTTTTGGAACTCTTGATTATGTGTAAAAACCTTGAGTCATAACCCTAAATTTGTGTTTGAATGAATACTATTGAAATGGATTCCACTAAGTTAGATTGTTTAGACTTTTGTGTAGATTCTTCTAAACCTCTCTTTCTTCCATCTATTGGAGATTCAAACCTTCAAATAAATGAATCTCAATGTGACTTAAAAGAAGAAGAATATGATGAAGATGATCTTCAACAAGCCTATGAAGAATTATATACATTAACTTTAAAGCTTGATAAGAGAAATAAAAGTTTAAAAGAAGAATAAAAAAGGCTAAACAAAGAATTAATCTCTTCAAAAGATGAACTTAGAGAGAAAGAAGAAGTCATATAATGTTTAGACTCTAAGTTTATAATCTCTTTACATAACCTATCTAATATCAAAGAAGATCTAAATGAATTAAAGATAGGAAATGATGATCTTACAAAGGAAAATTCAAAACTAGGAGATCAATTACAAAGGCAAGATGAAAACATTAACAACCTAGAATCCAAGTTAACCATTTCTAAGGAAAATTTATCTAATTCTCAAAATAAGATAAAAACTCTAGAACTTGGATCTAATGTTATTAATGAACTTAAATTTGATTTAAAACTTGCCCATGAAGAACTAATCAAATATAAGGAAATTGAAAATGAACTATCAAAAGTTAAAAATGAAAATTCAATCCTTATAAATAAAGTCACTCAACTTGAAGGATACAAACAAAAGTATGAGTGCAAGTTTACCCAAGGTGAAGAGAGATTTGAAAAGTTATTTAAATTGGGTAAATCTCATGGAGATAGGACGGGTCTTGGTTTTGATAAGTATACTTCACATGACCTTAAATTCACCAACACTTTTGTGAAAGGTGAGTCCTCTTTCTCTAGCTAGCACTCTTTCTCCTATGTCCAAAACAACATGTCATTATTGTGGTAAAGAAGGACATTTCAAATTTGAGTGCAAATTAAGGAAAAGTCATGTCTAAACCCATCCTTGAATCTAAGAAAATTAAATCTAATTCTATGAAGGGTAAGACTTCGAATTCCAAGGAAGACTCTAAGAAATTCAAACAAGTTAAAACAATTCACAAAGAGTCATCCAAGATAGATTTTAAAAAGACTAGTAATCAAAATAAATCTATCAAAAAGAAACTTCTCACTTTACCTCCTTTAACCTTAGAAGTGAAAGAATTCTTGAAAAAGGTTGAAAAGTTAAAATTCAAATTCAAAAGACAAAAAGAGGGAGGAAAAACTAAAAGAAATGAGAAGTATAAGAAGAAAAGAAAAATGAACCAATCCCCTAAGAAACAAACTCACCAACTTTAAAAGACTAATCACCAATCTAAGCTAAATATAGTAAAATCTAAATATCATGGTGATAAGTCCAAATTGAAAATTTATCAAATCAAATCTCCTATAGTTGGTGGGACATCCAAACTAGACCTCAAAGATCAACCCTCTCAAGACCTTAGGTGGATTCCTAAAGTTAGATACTTAGACAAACCTTAAGGCCTTGAACCTCTTTGACCAACCTATCCTTTATAGTTAAATCATATTGCTGGTCATGTTACATTTGCATTTTGTTCTTTCTTAGTTATATTTCTTAAAATGCAATGTTTATTTGTGATCAATTGATTTTGTCTTCATGCACCATTCTAAGTTACATATCATGGTTTTCAAAATCATTTGATTATAATTTCATCATGTTAGATTTGCTTTTTGCTCACATTTAGTTATATGACTTGCATTGCATTTCTATACATGATCAATTGATTGTGATTTCAAAAGCTTTCATAGCTAGATTATTCATGATCAATTGTTGTTGCAAAATCATTTGTGTAGATATCATAGTTAGATTATTTGAACGAATGATTTGATTCTATTTGGATTTTTCATAGCTTTCTAAGTTATACTTTAATATGGAAAATCATTGTTTTGAAAAATCAACTTGTATGTGGTTCAATTAAGTTATATATTTTAAAATATAAAGTTGAAAATTGATCTTCAAATTCATTCTTTTTATGCTTATTGTTGGATTTTGTTTAATGAAATGATTTGAAGATTGTATGATTGGAAATGCTCTAAAACATCATTAGTTATAATCATCAAAGCATGTTCCATGATTCTCATTTCCTTTTTCTTTTCGTTACATCATCTTAGAAATGGAAATGAATGTTGTTTGCATCTTTGATCATTTGTTTACATTCTTTTTATATGCAAATGTCAATTGGTTCCATGTATGGTTGTGATATTAGTTATATTTGTCGAAACCATACTAGAACTCTAATCCATCTTTTATGCTTTCTAGTCATATTTTTTTTTTTTGGATGGTTATAATGTTGATTCATGTATATTCTCTAAGTGATGTCATCCTTATACATGTTTCAACTTCATAGTAGTGATCTTGATCATTTGAACCTCTTTAAAATCCATTCATTGTATTTCATAGTCATATCTATTGTTTGATGGATTTCTTTTAGATGTTGAATTCATATGATTTTGACACTTTGGAAATTGCATGCATTACCAAGTTATATCCTTTTGCATTGCAATTTACCTTGTTCATCACTATGCTTAATAGTTATATCTTTAAAAGCGATGAATATCCTTTTATTATGCTTGATGGAATTTTGTGTTTGTCACATCCTTGCTATTAATCATGTTGTCATATTCAATTGGTTTCATTTGGTATAATTTTTCATTGATTTCATATCCAATTGATGTCTTATCTTGTGTATGTGATAGACCTTGTGTACATTGGATTGAACTTGATAGTTATATGTTTTCGTTCCATGTCACATTCCATTAGCATCATAATTTTCATGATTGCCTCCTCCCTTACTCATATAGGTAAATCTCATGACCACCATGTTTATGTATTCATAATCTTGGTTGGTTATTAATTGAGGTTGGCTTCATGTTTGAATTTCATTTCACTCATTCTTGCACATTAATAGTCATATTTATTGATTGAATGAAATGATTTCAAAACTTTCATAGCATATGATTTTCATAGTTAAAATTATTTGATGTTATGTTTAGTAAACCCCATTTCTCATGGATAACTCTATTTTGGATTTATCTTAATAGTTATATTCTTTATAACTCCACTATAGAGTGATTGTTTTAATAGTATTATCCTTGAATCTCAATTGGTATTCTTTGCTTTTCCAATTGGTATCCATGATTGTTTTTCTCATTGACTTTGCTCTCTTTTGGTAATTTGATCATATTGAGCTTTATAGTTAAACGAATCTAATCCTTCTCTTGAAGTTGACCCTCAATTGGTAAAACCATCTTCTTCTTACACTTCATAGTTAAATCTTTGTCAATATGTTGACAAAAGGAGAGAATGGATTGAGGGGGAGTGTAAACCTTCATAGGAAGTATTAGTTTTGATCAAATTCACCCTTGGATTGCCTTTGAACCCTTAGAGATTACCTCCATACATGATAACCTGTTATGTATCTCATTTTCGATTTCTTTTGTTAACAGGTGCTTCTAAAAGGCATTTTCCTTATTTCATGTGTGTAGGTACCTTTGCAATTTAATGTCAAAGGGGGAGAGAGCATTCAATTTCTCTAAAGGGGAAGAGAATGTCCAAGCTTCCTAAGGGGAGATATTGTAGGATTTTCTACAGGGGGAGAAAATGCATATCTTGCCAAAGGGAGAGAGTGCATGGACAAAGGGGGAGAGCAATTAGAAGAAAGAAAGCTTGGGAGCTAAAGAAGAAGAAAGCTTGGGAGCTAAAGAAGATGCTTGGCTAAAGAAAGAAAGAAGAAGAGATAGCTTGAAGAATGATCAAGCTCCAAGCATCAAGAAGATTGAAGAAAAAGAACTAGAGCCCAAGCTAAGAGAAGAAGCATCCAAGAGATTTCAAGACTTGTCCAGCTTAGGGGGAGCTAAAGACCTTGTGTGTCAATTCAATGTTGAGTAAGTTGCCATCAAAGTGCAAAGGGGAGATTGTTAGGAATTTTGTGTATTGCAATTTGATGGATGCATTATCATTCAAGCATCATTTGATTTACACTCATATGCATTGATTTATAAAAACTTGAAATCTTGATTTACACATGCATTGGTTTTTAGATTTGGAGAAATATTATTTTGTGCATGTTTTTTTTTTAAACTTGGATGCAATTAGTTTTGAAAAGAGTTTTAGAAATCAAGCAAGCCTATGTTTTTAATCTTTCAAATCATTTTAGGCATTTTGTGTTTCATGATTTTAAGCCTCTTAGTTTGATTTAAATCATGATTCAAAGCTTGATTTAATGACCCAAAAGTTCCCACAAGAAATATCTTTGAAATATGCTAATTTAGGGAATTTTGGTCCCAGGCCTGGGTCGATCCGCAGTGGGCTCGGTCGATCGGGAAAAAGCCGTTGTGCCTACTTTTCAAACGGTCATTTTTACGACCGTTGAAGGCCAGGTCGACCGGGGGTATGGCAGCTCGACCGGGGAGACGCAAAAACTCAACTTTTGAGTATAAATACAAGTTCATTCCTTTGAAAAAGTAGTTGAAAAAGAGAGGAACCAAGAGCCACTCTTGAGGTGTTTTGAGACAAGAAAAAGGGGATGAACTAAGAGAGGCCAAAGGGGTCATTAGTGAAGCTAAAGCTTGGATCAATGAAGTTAAATCTCTAAGTAAGCTTTACTTTTACTAATCATATGTTATATGCTTTGTTTAAATTATTGGTAAATGAATTTTAGCATTATAACTATGATGTGTTGAATCTATTCTTCTCTTAATCTTTGATCTAATTAAGATTGGATTATTCACTTTGATTTCAAACCAAGTTGTTTTCAAATCTTCATTAATCATGCTTAGCCAAAATCTTTGATTTCTTTTAAAGCATGATTCATTTTCTTGGTTGAATTCTTATTTGTTGTTTTCATTCATTTAAACCTTAGTTAAATTTATTTTGTTTTGAAAACAACATTACACATGCATCACATGTTAGGTTAATTAATTTCATACAACTTGTGAGTCTTTGATTTTCATATCATTAACAAGTTTGTATTCATACATGTGATTTGCATTACACTTCAATCAAATCTTTTATGTGCCTTAAACTTTGAAATGCTTTAAGCATATATTAATTGAGCTTTGTTTTTAACTTGATTGAAGTTATCACACACACACATCATGAGCATACATCTTTGCATTCATTTAGTGTTTGTGTGAGTTAGTTTTTCACTTTCATATCCGCCTATTTTAGAGGCAAATTTATTGAGCTTAAATTGTATCTCTTTGAGTGTTTTTGTAGACACTTATTTAAGAGAAATCTTTTTCTTGTAAACGTTATTGCTTAGCCTAAGAAAAGCATTGTGTAAAGGTTATTGCTTGCCTAGAAAAGCATCTTGTAAAGGTTGTTGTTTAGCCTAGAAAAACAACATTGTAAAGGTTATTGCTTAGCCTATTGAAAAGCATAGATAGTGGAAATCCGGTGGGGTGATTGGATCACAAGCCGGTAGTAGATGTAAGCATTGAGGCCGAACCACTATAAATCATTGTGTGGTGGTGAATGCGTTGTGGTGATTCTTTTTACCTTCCGCATTTTGTTTGTTAATCATCACTTGTGACTAGTTTATTTTAAAGAAATTAAAATTTGTCTAAATTGGTCACATATTGTAGCTCACCCTATTCACCCCCCCTAGGGTTAGGATCCCAGGACTTTCAATAACAAAGCCCTCTCTTGGACTCCTTATTGGAAACTTCTTTATAGGTTGCTTGCTCTTGAAGTCATTGGGTGCCCCACTCTAAGTGGGCTATGGGTCCCACTTTGTTGAACATATTTTGAGTTGACATGGATTTCGCTTGTAAATAATATTTTGTCCTGTAGAATGATGGACCTTATTACATGCTTATATAAGAAGCTTTAAACCATTATTATGTAAAATGGTTTGTACATAAACAAGCATCCCTCCAACGTCTCTTATTACATGTTTATATAAGGAGCTTTAAAAAAAAGGACGACTACTAACCTCTGCCTTTCATTACGGTACTAAAAAGTAAGATTTTTTTTTGCTGAATGGTAAACTTGTATTAGAAAGAGGAGAAAAGATACAACCAAGAGGCAACAAACAGAACAAAAGGCCACCACTAGAAACAAAAGGGCTGAACCCCTTTGGAAACAAAATTGCTGGAACCAGAGAAGGAATTACAGGAAATCAAAAAATGAAAAGAGAAGAAAAAAAACTCTACTTCAAGAGGTATTACCGAAGCAACTGAGAACGGCTACAACACTACAATCGCTGGACAGAGGAGGCCCCTTAGCTGAACAGAGCGGTAGAAATGAAAGGCCACCACTATCTTATCGAGACTAAACAGAAGTAGCCTGCAGGAAAACATGAGAACAGAGCTCAAGGGAGCAAAAACTGGAACAAAAGGGCAGAGAAAGTGCTGATCCAAAGCACTACCCAGGAGATCCTGAAATTGCACACAACAACTACGCTGGACTTCACTGCTCAAAGAGAAGATACCACAAAGCAGACATTATCCAATGCACTGCACACAGAGAAGCACTACACAGAAAAGTTCCAATCAATTTCAAAATCCACACTTCACATCACTCAGCAAAAAGGGGAGAACTCCACATTTGAGCAAAACAAGCACAAAACAGAATTGCTCTTCGCTGCACAGGGCAAGCATAGGAAACAAGAAAGAGGACTGAATCCTGCATTGCCAGACTGCCTGAGACCAAGCTCAATGGGAACCAAATGCAGGAAGGGGCAACAGCCTAAATGAGAGCAAGTTAAACTCCCCACCCCAAGGACCTCAGAATAGGATGAGACGAGGTTGACTTACCAAAAGAAGAGGAGAACATCCCACGACAGAAATCAAAGAAAAGCAGCTGCGCCTTCTGTAGGGATGGCCTTAAGCTGTGATGCTTGGCGGCATTCCGAAGGGACCAGAGAATGTAGATGGCTTGGAAGAAGATTGCAGCAGCAGATTTTCTTCCATGGCCATCTACAACCTTGGAAAGGGCAAACCAAACCGAGGAGGCATAAATAGGGGAGGCTATGAGCGAACCATTTAGGTAAGAAGCCAATCCCAGAACTGATGAGCTAGAGCACAAAAAAAGAAGACGTGAAGGTCTGTTTCACTGCGCCGTGGCATGAGTAGCATATGGAAGCCATTGAGAATCCCTTTTGCATGGCCCAATTGTCTGTAGGAGTTTTTTTGAGAAGAAGGCACCAACTGAAGCAAGAAAGCCTTAGATTAAGGATATTGTTCCAAACTAGCCCATCCCAATCAACAACAACGTCTCTCGATCTCAAAGTGTCCCAGGCAATCCTAAGAGTGAGAACCCCTGAAACAGCTCCAATCCAGGAAAGATTGTTTGGAGCAGAGGTACGAAAGAGAGGAATAAGATTAGTCTGCTGAAGGAGATAGCTACTGACCTCCGCTGGAATAGTAGCAGGAATGGACCATGAGTTACCTTGGATGAGGTCCACTACCCGGTCATTATCAGAGAAATGAAAGAGGGGAAATCATTGAGCAATTGGAAATTGGTCAATCCACTTATCGTGCCACAGCAGGATGGAGCAACCATTCCTCAACTCACAGCGGCTACCAAGCTGCAGAAGGTGAGCCAAGGATCTGATCCTTTTCCAAATACAAGATCCAACCTTAGTGTTACCTGAAAACCAAATAGGACAGTGCCTAAAATATCTCCCACGGAACCAAGAAGACCAAAGAGAATCAGAGGTTGCGGCAGACCAGCCAAGCTTCAGCAAACAAGCATTATTGAACTCCTTTACCCTACGTAGACCAAGGCCCCCCTCTGCTTTAGGCACACAGACCTTTTCCCATTTCACCAGATTACTCTTCTTTTTATCTGAGCTGGAGGACCACAGAAAGTTACGCATTAGTCTTTCAATTTGCAGGCAGATTTTGCTAGGGATGGGGATAATAAGGGAAATGTGAAGGGGGATAGAAAAGAGCACATGCTTGACCATAATCAGCCTTCCTACAAAGGATAGGCATTTGGCCTTCCAACCATCAAGCCTAGCTCTAAAAGAAACCAAAAGATGGTTAAAATGGTGACGTCTAGAGGTACCAAAGAAGATGGGGACTCCTAGATAAGCAAAGGGAAGGGAGGCCTGATGGATAGAGAAAAGGTCTGAAATCATTTGGGCTCTTCTAGCAGAGCATGGAAAAGCAAGATGTCATCTGCGTAGAGCAAATGGCAGGGAGTGGAAGGAACAAGAGAGATAGGCACTATTTTCCCAGAAGTCCTTAGCTGCTCTATGTGAAGACTTAGGATCTCCTCTGCTAGGATGAACAAGTAAGGAGACAGAGGGTCTCCTTGGCGAAGACCACATGATGAAGAGAAGAACCCAAAAAGGCTATTATTAATAAGAACTGAGCCTCTAGTGGTGCAGATCATCTCTCTGATCAGATTGATCCAAGCAGGAGAAAAGTTGAAAAACTTTAGGGCTCTGAAGAGGAAGTTCCACTGGAGCTTGTCAAAGGCCTTGGAGATGTCCAGCTTAAAGTAGATTGATCCTCCATTGATCTTAGAGTTTAGCTTTTGGATAAGATCATGAGCTGAGGCCACATTATGATGAATACTTTTTCCTTTAACAAAGGCAGTTTGGTTATGGGAGATGAGATGGGGGAGGATGGTAGAGATTCTAGAAGCTAGGATCTTGGAGGAAATTTTGTAAGTAAAATTCAGGAGGCTGATTGGTCTAAGATCTAAGAAGGTTTCTGGAGAAGAAATCTTTGGGATAAGAGTGATAAAAAAGGCATTTGTTTCTCTCAACAGCCTACTTGAAGAGAAGAGGTGGGAGACTACTGCTATCACTTCTCTACTCACAATGTGCCAACAATTGGTAAAGAAAGCTCCTGAGAACCCATCCGGCCCAGGAGAGCTGCTCCTCTTTTGGTGGAAGACTGCATTTCTAATTTCCTCAAAATCAGGAATAGCGACTAGGAACTGGTTTTGCTCATCTGAGACAGAGGGGCTAGGCAAGAGGAAATGGTCTTCCTTAGGAATGTCCGAATTAGGTTGGTGAAGGTTGGAGAAGAAAGAGGCTGCCTTGTCTTTAATCTGGATGTCATCCTCAAGGAGAGTGCCATCTACCATGATCTTGTCAATATGATTATGAATTCCTTTGACCTTGGTTGAAAGGTGGTAGAATTTAGTATTTTTATCCCCTTCGAGGATCCAATTGACCTTCGCCCTTTGTTTCCAATGGGTAGATTCCGCATTGAGCCAGTTATGGAGAGAGGCTTTGGCTTGGTTGAGGTCCTTGAGAAGGGAGTCACTAGGCTGAGCTTCAAAAGCAATTTCTTTTGTCAAAACAAGGGATTCTGCCTCTGCTATGTGATTCTTAAAATGGCCATAAACATCTTTACTCCAAGTTTTGAGGTTCTGCTTAAGGGTCTTTAGTTTGGTAGCCAAAATGAATTGGGGAGAGCCGTTGCAAGGGGTTGCCCAACTATCCTCTACTACCTTGGTGAAAGAGCTGTGAGAGAGCCACTTTTCCTCAAATATGAAAGGCCTGTTTTTTGAGCGGAGGCATTGCCTGTGACTTAGGATAATTGGGTTGTGGTCCGAGCATAAGCGAGGGAGATGTTTCACCACAGGGTCCACATATGAGTGAAGCCAATTTGAATTGGAAAAAGCTCTATCGAGTCTAGCTACCATAAAAGCCCGACCTTGCCTATTATTTGCCCAAGTGAAACTGATACCTCTATACCCCAAATCAGACAAGCCTGCAACCAAAGCCATCTCACTGAATTCCTTAACAGTTATGGAAGATGGAGGGCAAAGGCTTAGTTTTTCTCTGGCTAGGAGGATGGCATTGAAATCTCCTATCACACACCAAGGCATGGAGGAGAAGGGGTTGTTTACCAGATAATCCCAAAGAAGGGGTGGGGGGGGGGGGGGGGGGGGCGGGGGTGGAACCATTATAGAAGAAGTCCAGGTTGGTCTTGGGCTCAGAGAGGAATAGGATGTCAGGAGAGTGGGCTACAATAAGATGGGAAGCCATAGTTTTTGTAGGGGTGTTACAGATTCCCTTGCAGTTCCAGAAGATAATTTTAACCATTAAGCAACGGAATTGTGGAAAGGGCCAGGGGGATTTTTTAACTTGGGACCTGAAGAGGAAGGTCCGTTACCTTTGGATTTTCTTTTGACTATCTCTTTGAAAGGGGAGAGGTCAACAACTATGGAGAGACTATTGTTAGGAACATGATTAAGGAGGGAGGGAGCCGGAGGGTGGCCTTTGGATTAAGTGGTAACAGGTTCATGTTCTTGGCTGTTATGAGAAGAAGATGAAGAAGTAACGGAAGCTGGTTCAGTAGCAGGGACCAAATTAGAAACTGGTTATGGGATGATCCTTTTCTTCTTTGGTTTAGCTGCTAATAGTTTTCTGAGGTTGTAGGTGGATAAGGTAGGATCAACTAAAGTACAATTCTCCAGGATAGAGAATACGTTGGAGCAATCCATAGTGGGGGCCGAAATTTTCTCAAGGATTTCAAAGGCAAGATCCGTGAGGAGAGCTAAGAGCGGATTGTCTGAAGGGAGGGGACATAGGGAGGTTGTTGGGTGCTCTATTACCAAACTTGAAAGGGTTGGGATGGGAGGGGCTGAAGGCGAAGAGGGTGTAGTGGGGGGAGGATGGCCATTTGAGGAGGCAAAGGTGGCTGGGTCTAAAGGGTGACCTGTAGAAGGAGAAAGGGCTTCCGGGGTTACCTGAGATGATTGGTAGCCTAAGTCGTTGGAGTTGAATTCTGCGATTTGAGTTGAGCTAGAGTCCCTTGGGGTAGTGAAACCATTTACCTTTGTAGCAGCAGGGGCTTGAAGAGTAGCTTCTTCCTTTGATACTAACGCCTCTGAATTGGATGGAGCTATCAGATCGGCGCTTGAGTAGGGGTTTTTAGCAATCCAGGCTCCATTTTGAAGGGACATTTAGTGGAGAGGTGCCCAGCTAAGAGACACTCCGAGCAAGGAAAGGATTCATACTGAATTTTGACTTCAACTGAATCTTCTCCTTCCAGATCAACTGTGAGAGACCTTGGGGTAAAGCTGGCCACATTTAGTAACACCTAAACTCTAGCAAAAGAGAACATTCTCTGTCTGGCAGTGATTTCGTCTAGACGAAGAGGCTTGCCAATGGATGCCGCAATTGATAACAGAATATCACTACTCTAGTAGTGGTATGGAATTCCTCTAAGCCTGATCCAAACTGGAGCTTCAGATGGCCAAGATGATTCATCATGTCCTGGAGCCCAGGGGCGGAGGAGAAGCTTTTTCCCCTCCATGAGGAGAGGACTGTGTCCGACAAAGTCTTCTTTATCTTCCTTAGAATGGAATCTGAAAATAAAATCACCATGTACTGTTAGGGAGATCAGACATGGCCTGGACAGATGCCACGAAGTGATCACCCATTGTTCCAGAGCTTCCAAAGAGGGCCTCCAGCCAACAAATTTCCCTATAGTTGAGTGAGAGAAAGATTGCTTGCTGAAGTTTACCATCTGAAGGGGATCCGAATGGTGAGTTTTCCATTGAGCGGGATCGGAAGGGGAATGGGAGGAGGTGTAGAAAAGACGGGTTGGGATATGCAGTTAGCATAGGTAGAGGGGGGGGGGGGGCTGTCTGAGGGTTTTTGATGAAGCTGATTCCGGTGGTTATTTAGGGGAAGCAACTGGTTAGCCTTCGATGGAGGGTGAGAGGCTGGAGGCAGGGGAGGAGAGGGATCAGAGGGTGGATTAGGTATAAAAGGGGGATTAAGGGAAGGGTTCGAAGAGGTCGAGGGGGTCAGAGGACTGGGGTTAGCTAAAGAAGCTGATTCCAAGGGAGATGGGACATAGGGTTAGAAAAGGGGCGAGGTGCTGGGACTGAGAGAGGAGACTAGGTAAGGGGAAGCCTGCTCTACTTAGATGAGCTATGGTTTGGTTGCAGCAAAGGAAAGTGAATAAGGTCCCTGAGTTCCGACAGAGCTTGGACCTGGTGGGGGAGCTGCTCGCCTGCTGACACTCCACCAAGTATGGGAGAAGAGCTGGAAGGATCTTGGTGGGGATTAGAGGAGGAGAGTTGGGGTTGCGAAATTGAGGGAGAGCTCAGAAAGCTGGGAAAAGAGAACTGCTTGTCTGCTACCGATGAGAACTGCTGGTCGGCCACCGAAGAGGTATTAGGTTTTGGAAAGGGCGAAGGGTGTGTTGGCGCACTGGGGGCATGGTTTCTAGCAACGATACTAAAAAGTAAGATGAAAATACAAAATAGAATAGCACTAATAGAAAGTACTACTTAAAGCCAGCACGTTTGCTGTTGAGTGGTGTTCGCATCATAGTTTAACACACATGCCCGGGTGATCCATGGTCCTCAAGTTGAAGTGTCACGATTGAACCATTATCCCAACATAGCAGGAAAAAAGAAAAGAAAATGATGTAGAACAAGTCACAAAAGAATTTGAAGAACAAGAAGATCCCAAGAAGTCAACTGGGAAGGTTAAATCCATAGTATCGACTTCAAGCAACCATGACTTTTGATCCGAGTATTGTCACGTGTCTCATAACCATTCGTTTTGAAGTTATCGATGAGTTGTACGTGCCAAATAACTGCAAAAGGCGGTTGGAGTCATTCACTACAAGAAACTGCACTTTTAGCGACGGAATTTTTCGTCGCTAAAAGTCACTAAAACGTCAGTAAAAATTTTACCGACGAAAATATTTTCGTCGGCCAGACGTCGGTAACAAATGGTGGAAAAAACCTTTACCGACAAAATATAATTTCGTCGGCAAAAATTGGATTTTTACAGACGATTATTTGACTTTTACCAACGATTTTTTTCGTCGGTAAAAGTAAAAAAAAAAATAAAAAAAATAAAATGACTTTTGCCGACCCTTTTTTTCGTTGGTAAAAGTAAAAAGAAAAATAAATAAAAAATAAAATGACTTTTACAGATGATTTTTTTCGTCGGTAAAAGTAAAAATAATAATAAAAAAATAAAATGACTTTTACCGACGCTTTTTTTCGTCGGTAAAAGTAAAAAGAAAAATAAAAAAATAAAATAAAATGATTTTTACCGATGATTTTTTTTGTCGGTAAAAGTAAAAAGAAAAATAAATAAAAAATAAATTGACTTTTATTTTTTTTAAATATTATATTTTTTTCTTGTTTATACACCTGTATCAAAAATAAACATATTCATGTACCTACCTATATTCAATATAAAAAATGCATCCAAACAAAAGTTGTTAAATCAACAAACAACCATCGTCATTTTTCATCAAATAATTCATCTCATTAACCAAATATTACAATCAATAATGATAGGGTCATGTATAAATGTCCAATATACATAAACAAATAAACAAAAAAGAATAAAACACCCCCTAGTCTGCAACCGACCCGAAAGCGTCAATCAATCTGCAATGAGAAAAACAACATTAGTATCTTTTCAATGAATTAAATTATAAATGAAAGATAAACATGTATATATAAATCTTTTCCTAAGTCCGATTCACTACAAGTCAATTCCTACAAGTTATTTTGGCATTGAGAAAGCTTTTGTTAATCACTTGACAAGGGTATCCGAACTGTGTTTATGGGGAAAATTCCAAGTGATAACTAGTACCATTAGCAATCTCATAATCTTGAAATCATTTTGCAGGTTTGTAGCAAGCATTCTCATGTGTTTGCAGAAGTTCAATGAATCATGAGGAACACAACACCATCATAGGCCTTTTGTTGGGGCCTGACCTGCAGCAATCTCATGCAGTTGTACCACCTATGGGGATCATGAGTGGCTTAAGAGATGACCTTTGAATGAACCACAAGGCAACGAATCCAACATATGCTTAGGACCACCCAACCAAAGAAATTTCGGCACTATGTCCCACCTTGGCAGGGCCCATTTGGATGAATACCCTCCATCATGAAGATATAATGTGTGTGAGTTTAGCCCAACATTGCTTCTTTTTCACACACTACTGCCCACATGAAAAGAAAGTCCAAGTTCTGCATTTAATCTGATTTTTTAAATGCGTAAAACATTCTTATTATGCAACTGATCTAATGAGATACCACTTCACTTCATTCAAACACTAATATTAATTGAATTAGTCCAGAGGTATCAGACCATTCAACTCAAGCATCTAAATATTGAAGTATCCAGAAGATCAAAAACACCCTTGAATAATCCTTCATTCACATAAACTACTACTCTTGTGCTTCAATTCCGAGAAGGCATGGATGCTTTACATTCATATTCTAGAGAGTTCTGCCATCCAAGCATGAGAATGACAACACAGGAACCTAACTGACCTCTGACACAAGAGAGGAATTACAGTGCCTTTTGCCATGACTTTGATGAAGATTCTGGTTAGAGGAGTGACATTTTGAATTTTAAAGGAGAAAATTTTGAATTTCTCTATTGCTGAAAGGCTAAATTTAATGTATGCTGTCCTGAAATAAATTCAAACCTGTGAAAAAACTCTGTCAACAATCCTGTACGTGCGAGCATGGTTTCCATATCTTATAAGGTTCTCTTTATCGATAAAGAAATCATGATTTGTATCCAGCTCCCAAAACTTGCAATATATAACATAGAAATGTTCGTAGGACAAATACCTGTAGAGACACAAAAAAAATTGATTCTTATGCTCTGAAAGTACACAAGTCCTTATTCACACAGAATCATATGATGGGATAAGGCTACAACGACGATCAACAATTCAAGAATGGGCTTGCATCTGATTCACATGTCTAGGAAATAATTCTCCATTGTTCTCATGTCAAATGTGATAGAGACATAATTAGTTCTCCATACTAATTTTCAAGTAAACAGCTCTGAACAGGGCAAGTAAAGTAAACCTCCCAACTACTAAGCTGGGGACTAAATCTGACAGTAAGCATCAGTCACAGCTAATGCCTAATCAGCATATTTTATTCTATAGACTATAAACCACAGCAGTCATGACATTAAGGTTTGAGATTTGATCTTCACATGCTCCATTTAGTAAATTGTTCCTAATACCATTTTTTTTTTCACAATTGCCATGATACATAAAACAAACTGTAATCAGTTTCTCATAGTACTTTTTTCTCACAACAAACCCTGGAAAGAGGAAGTAAAAAAGCAACTTTCCTCAACATGAAATTAGAATCTAGTCTCAGATGATCAAGTGTTTAATATAATATATGGATGTTTATTCCCATATTTGAGGGCATATACTTAAATGGCCAAGCCTAAAAAATTATGTGGGTTGAAATCAACGAAAGTAAACAACTATGCAAGTTAAAGTACTTCTTATGAGGGTATTATCAAATTCAAGAGCTTTCAAAATACAAAAAAGAATTCTGTCACTGTGGACCCTGCAAGAAGCCAAGTATGACAAGTAATATGCAAAAGTTGAAGTAACTATGCAAGGAATCAAAATTATTAGAATTAATTCTCTCTGGATGCACCAATATCCCTGAAAAAGACAGTCATGGATTGTTGATGTGCCATTATACTGGTTCATTCCTTGGCTTGTGTCTTGTAATTTATGATGTGTTAAATCTGCAAGAATTCCATCTGTTGCAAACTTGAATGAATGAACAGGCACCAAAAATTCTTGTTGCAGGGGTTCCACACATAGATACATACCAATACTCCAGTTCATAACATCACATGTTGAAAAAGAAAAAAAAAGGATAAATAACAAAAGGTTGAAATCTTACCTTCCCCAATAATCCCAGCGAGGTTGGTAGGTCTCATGAATGGGAGTATTTGAAAATGAGCATGAATAGCAGTCAGACCCAGTTCCATTTGTGAGATATAGATTTGCATAAGTTACATCTCCAATCATCATAACCAGATTTGGTTTGTTACTTCTCAGATGATCAATTGTGGAAGTCGTGTTGTATGTAAGACCGAGATCTCCAACCACAGCTATTCGTGCAGGGTAGCTTCGAGGACCTGACATTGGCATCGTCCTGAATGAAAGAATGTTACTCATGGCTGGTATAGTGGGATCTCCACATCGATAATAATATTTTGTGTCAGGTTTCAGCCCTACAGAGAAGAAAAAATGGCGTAGATGAATTAATTCTAAAAAGATCAAGGAGATAAACAGAAAAGTAAGAAAGGAAGTTTTCTGTTATAATTGATAAACATTTTATCTCTTTTCAATAATTCCTTTATTCAGGAGAAGGGATTCAAACTAGACATGATAGACAAAGCCTAGTACATATGTTCAGATGCCAACACTTAGGCTACAGTGATGTTAGTTGGCATTAAAAGACTCCCCTTGTCAAAAGAACATGAGCAAAACCACTAGCCAGAACAACATCATGACATAAAAACCAGAAATAGCTTATTGATTGATTTTTTTTTTCCATCAAGTTCAAGTCCCCTGTTTGAAAGTAGAAATCCACAACTGTATAAGAATAAACTGCAAACCATATTCAACAAAAATGTTAATAGCTTGAAATTTTTCCAGAAACAATTTAGTTGATGTGTCCTTTTTTGGAAAATCAGGCACAGTTATGTAGAATTATTAGAAATCCACGAAAAAGTAAACCAACAAAACACATAGGGCCCAGTTGTTTGTTTAAGTAGTATTGAATCCCAAGAATCCCAACGAATTCCTTCCAATGAGCTTAAAGATAAATATCAGCAAACTGCCATCAAATAGTGTCCCCCTGATAGGAAATGATATACATATCCATCATCTTAGTAAATTAAATCCTACCACAGTGATTATCCCAATTCCCATTTACTTCACCACCTTTGACCCTTCACTCCTTGCCTCTTTAATATTCCTTCAATTAGACCAGATTTACTATGAATTACAGGGAACTCAGTATGAAGTGGGCAAGTGAGCATACCCGTCAGACGAACGTGATGGATGATTCCAGAGGTGTAGTTCTTGAGGCCTTCAAATGGATAAAGCTGATTATAAATAAGTGAATAACCAGTGGCTTCATGGATCAGTGGATATCTGATCATTCCATAACGAACAATGCTCGCCACACTTTTCGGGTTCAAAGGCTTTATGTCATCTCCAATTTGGTATTCACCTGCAATTCAACACCAACCAAATCCTCAAACAACAAACTGGAAAAGAAAGAAGACGAGAACTATCAGTCAGTTTGATTTACTATTCTCTATTTACAGAATTCTATTTGTTTTGTAATATCTCAAATTCTCAGCCAATCCATGTTCAGGAGTAGGAGCAAGTTAATGAACTCCAGAAACAAATCAAAGAGGTTCACATTTATACACAACTACACTGAACAATGATTTTCTTCCATGATGCGTGGATTGATGAACACTGCATGTGTGGCACAAGTCCTGCAACTGACCAGTGATCTAGTATATTCAGTTAGACAGGCCACAAAGGAGAAAATTCGAAGCAAATGGATTATAGCAGCCATCCAATTGAGTGAGAAATGAGGAACATGCCACATTTATCAGGCAAAATTCACAATTGCAAGAACATTAAGATTGTCTAATCACTGCAATTTTCATGCCGATGCCCTTCCACATGGTCACCCAAGAAGCTGATCACCACATGTATTTTCTACATGTATGTATAGTGGAGATTCCAAATAAGAGAACTCCAAGGAAGCATGTTTCATCCCTTTTTTTTTATCCTTCCTATGAATTTTCACAGTTAACAAAATGTTCCACAGGAGCTACCCAAGTATTATCAGATTTTCCACTATTAAACAAACTCATTAGTCATTACAACTGACCCTTCACAAGAACATTCCGAGAGAGAGAGAGAGAGGCGCCCACAGAAAAGAAACGCAGTTTTCACTCATTAAAATCATAATCCATACTTGTCAAATGGAAAGAAAGAAATCGATGAAACACCATTCATTCTGATGAACAGAATTCAAAAGAAGACATATAGGATTTCTTGTAATTCTCATTGACTAGAATTTTATAAGTTTCTACAGAAAACTCATGTGACATCATGCACTTCGGACAAAGAAGAAAATAACCCACCAACTACCTACAGCTAGAAGACCAAAACCAACACATTCAAGAAGAGTTAAACTGAAGGACAAATTTCCAACTCCCAAAAATATTTACTTTTCAAAATTAGCTGAATCCAAGTTCACACTAGCCCAAGACTCACAACAACAACAAACAAATAAATAATCATACACTAAAGCAGCTCTCTTACACAGAGTTTTCTATGGAAAATCATTAATTTTGAGCTATAAAAAGGACACAAACTTTCTCAGGATTATGGATGCAGTTCTTCTAAATGATAACTACTAACCACACATAACTATAAATTAAAAAGATCTAAAAATAAAAAATCCATTCATATTCAAAAAACTAAAAAAGGAGTACCAAAATTACGTCCAAAAGTGGCTCTTTCACAAAGCTAAAATGCTGCAGCTAAGGCCTGCTTCCTCGGAGCAGCTTGAATACCTGAAATTTTGAAAAGAAGAAAATCCAACTGAATCAATTGCAATGAAAAAGAAGGAAAACCAAACAATACATTCATAGCGTTTCTTATACCTTCTCTAAAATTAGTCTTGAATCGGCGAGGCAGAGAGTGAGAGAGAGAGGGAAGGAGCAGAGGCAGCGGCAAAAGAGAGGGAGACCGTCGGTTTCGGGCAAAGAGAGAGAGTGAGAGAGCAGAGCCAGAGAGAGAGAGGGAGAGAGAAAGAGCAGAGAGATCGAGCGAGAGAGAGAGAGAGAGAGAGAGAGAGAGAGAGAGAGAGAATAGAGAGAGATCGAACGAGAGAGCGAGAAATAGGAGATCGAACGAGAGAGAGAGAGACAAATAGGAGATCGAAAGAGAGAGAGAGAGAGAGAGGAGATCGAACGAGAGAGAGAGAAATAGGAGATCGAACGAGAGAGAGAGGGCAGAGATGGGCTTCGGGAATGAAATGAGTGAGGACAGAGAATGAAATGAGTCAGGAGAGGGAAAATAGGGGGACGGGGGAGAGGGAAATTAGATCTTTACCGACGTTTCTATCAAACGTCGGTAAAAATTATTTTATTTTTTATTATTTATAGTCAACAACCTTTACCGACGTTTTATATAAAACGTCGGTAATAAATTCAACGACTCTAATTTTCGTCGATAAAAAAGAAATACCATCGGCAAATGTCTATGATTTTTAATGTCCTTAAAAATAAAATTAAACTTTACCGACGTTTAATAAAAAAACGTCTCTAAAAGTGCATTTTAATATTTATTTTTCCGAAAATGAAGTAAATAATAAAGGGGGATTCGGCGACAGGTCCCTGAACATTTCACTTTATTGCCTTAGGTCCACAATCTTTTCTTATAGTGGGATAGGTCCTTTTTCCAAATTTGGAAACCTAAAATGTCTAATTTACCATTCTTACAAATCATATCCCATGATTAGTGGGATAAGCCATTAATAATGGTCAACTACCATTAAATTAGTCATGATTAATAAAATTCCACTAATGAAATTTTCAAATCAATTTCAAAAAAACACAAATAAGTTTCAAAAAATAGGAAAAAAATTCAAATAAATTTCTTAAAATGAAATAAATTTAAAAAATGCAAATAAAATTTAAAAAACACAAATAAATTTCAAAAGAAAGCAAATAAATTTCAAAAAAGGAAATAAATTTCAAAAATCGCAATAAATTTCAAAAGAACACAAGTAAATTTAAAAAGGTGAAAATAAATCTCAAAAGATCCAAATAAATTTAAAAAATGTAAATAAATTTCAAAAGTCGCAAATAAATTTCAAAAGATCCAAATAAAATTAAAAAAATGTAAATAAATTTCAAAAGACTTAAATAAAATTTTAAAAAATGTAATAATTTCAAAAAACGAAATAAATTTCAAAAGAACGAAGATAAATTTAAAAAGACACAAAAAAATCTCAAAAGATCCAAATAAATTTCAAAAAATGGAAAAGAAATTTCAAAAGATGCAAATAAGTTTTAAAAGATCCAAGCAGAATTTAAAAAAAAAGTAAATAAATTTCAAAAGACGTAAATAAAATTCAAAAACACAAATAAATTTAAAAAAGCGCAAATAAATTTGCCAAAAACTCAAATAGATATTCCAAAAACTCGGATAAATTTTAAAAAAAACTGAGATAAATTTTTCAAAAACACAGATAAATTCACCAAAAACACAGATAAATTTGACAAAAAATCAGATAAATTTATCAAAAACTTAGCTAAATTTTTCAAAAACTCAGATAAATTTGTTAGAAACTCAGATAAATTTACAAAAAACTCAATGAACATGAAAATAACAAACAACTACAACTACAATGATCTTACTATGAAATAAAGCATCAAAAGAAAACTAAGGACCCAGAAGAGAAAAACGCAATAAATTTCAAAAGAACGAAGATAAATTTAAAAAGACACAAGAAAATATCAAAAGGTCCAAATAAATTTCAAAAAATGGAAAAGAAATTTCAAAAGATGCAAATAAGTTTTAAAAGATCCAAGCAAAATTTAAAAAAAAAGTAAATAAATTTCAAAAGACGTAAATAAAATTCAAAAACACAAATAAATTTAAAAAAACGCAAATAAATTTGCCAAAAACTCAAATAGATATTCCAAAAACTCAGATAAATTTAAAAAAAAACTCAGATAAAATTTTTCAAAAACAAAGATAAATTTACCAAAAACACAGATAAATTTGAAAAAACTTAGCTAAATTTTTCAAAAACTCAGATAAATTTACAAAAAACTCAATGAACATGAAAATAACAAACAACTACAACTACAATGATCTTACTATGAAATAAAGCATCAAAAGAAAACTAAGGACCCAGAAGATGAGATATTTTTGGTATGTGGAATCTTTTGCAGTTGCCATCGGATTTGCGATGTGGATGGCCATGATCTCCTGATCCCTCCACGTCTGGAGCTTCAACATGTCAACGCCATCTCGCTAAGGAATCTCTGGTATGTGGCCATCAAATTCATACATGCCAAAGATGAGATTTTTGGTATGCGCGTCTGGAGCTTCAACAAGTCAAAACCATCTCGCCTGAGAATCTCTAGTATGTGGCCATCAAATATGTACATACCAAAGATGATGTCACTCAACCCATGTAAGCATATTCAGATTCATCAAAGGTGAGAACTGGAATTACCCACTACGAAAATCAAACAAATATGGGATTTTTTGTTTTTCTCGGCTGGGAATCTAAGGATGGGATTTCTCCTTTTTCCTTGGATTTCGTGTGCAGAGAGAGAAAGGGCCAAACTTGATGGAACGGAAAAAAAGGGAGGAGAAAACAAAGAAGACGGTGTTTGGACTGACAAGAAGAGGAGAGGAAGGAGGCATCCCTCGACAACAACTACTGCCGGATGTTTTATCGCAGAAAGAGACAATCCTGTCTTTGTTTGCAGTTCAAGTCGACCTCACCGGTTTTCTGCGCTCGTTGCCGGAGAAGGATGATCCGTCGGTCTCATCGTTGATGCCACTGTTCCATCGCCAAAGAGGAAGAAGACGCAGGAATGATTCTGGTTCTGTTGAACCTTGTCCTATGAAGGAGGGAGAATGGAAGATTCGAAAATTTTAAATTCAAATTTCATACCTAAACAGTTCAAAGGGTAAATTAGTCATAATAATGTATGATGTGGCGTATTTAGGGACCTCTCGCCGAAATATGTCCAGCTGTATGGACTACAGGCCTTAAAGAAAAAGTTGATGGACTGGAGGCCTTACAAGACCTCTATGAGGGACCTTCCGCTAATTTACTCAATAATAAACTTGACCTTTGCCGACGAGTTTTTTCGTCGGTGAAATGTAAAATACTGTTACCGACGTTTTTTTTTCGTCAGTAAAATGTTCTACCGACGAAAAAAAAACGTCGGCAAAACCAATAAAACGTCGCTAAAAGTCGGTAATAATATCTGATTTTTACTTTTCTTTTTATTTTCAAGGTTGGACTTTTAGCTGAAAACGTCGATAAAAATCTCAATTTTACTGACGTTTTTAATAAAAACGTCGGTAAAAGTCCCATTTTACCGACATTCTTATAAAACGTCGCTAAAATGTTATTTTTACCGACGAATTTATAAAAGCGTCGCTAAAAAACGTGGGTAAAAGTGCAAGTTTTTGTAGTGATTGGAGGCCAAATTACACTGTTTCGAAGGTCAACATACAGTTTTTGTGTAAAACTTATTATTTATAGTAAGTTGTCGTTTTGTATATTTTAGGTTTTTTGTTTTTTAATCTGTTTGAGTTTGAGTCTTTGTGAAAGGTCCTAGAAGGTTATTTAGGGATGGTGTCACGTCCCCAAAAATACAACCATGGGATAACGTGAAAAATAAGAATCAATATTCATTTTCCTGTGTTTAATACAACACAAGCTTCCAAAGGTGGACCCACATATTACAAACCGTGGTGAGTAAAAATAAATTTCATTAAATTCAACGGAAGCGTTATTCAATTGGTATCCAAGGTTCATAATTAAGATCCAACACCATCATCAGATGAAGAAATAATAATTAAAGTTGCAGAATAAATCAAATAATTACTAAAGAAAAGTTTATCATTAAAGAAAGTTCATCTAAAGAAATTCTATGATGGCGTTCTCTCTCAAGTAGGCTCAGACGGCTTCGTAGCCATCTCCGGCTCTTCACTCAGGTTCGTCAACTGGTTCAAACGCTTGAAACGTTTGACCATCCTCCGTCTCGACATTAGGGTAAGGGTTGGTACCTATGCACCAATAAACAAAGTAAACAGCAAGTACGAAAGCATAATTCATAAATAAAATACAAGATCAATGAGAGTAAAGACAGGGAATGCTCATAACAGATTAACAATGGAACAATAATGAAAATAACGTATAACCTAAATCCAATCTACACAATAGAGCAATACAATAATCACACAGAAGCACTGCTACTGCTTTGGGTGGTCAACCCTAATCATAAAGCGGGAAAACCCGTTCTAAGGCCGGCGGTCATTAACCGGTTCGAAATCGAAATCAAAGGCCGGATAAACCGGTTCGAAATTCGGATATTAGAGTGTCCGTACACATCGGTGATCAGCCGTCCACATACAACTGCAGTTGTTCGAATATGACCAAATCAATATACATATATACATATCATAGTAGAATAGACCTAATGATCAGTAATGCTCTTGACACAGAAACCTAAGTCAAAGTGAAGGGCTGGCTGCATAATAATTCATAATCGAATATCAAACGAATAATTCGAATAAACTGCTACATAAATTCTCAATCGATTGCCACGCCACATCACGGTCCATATCCAATCAATCATAGGGTATGCAACTAATAGACCAATATCAAACTCAATCATGAATGCAAACCCGAAGGTCAAGGAATAATCACAAGCCCATCCTAAAGTCAAACATAAGGTCTTGTACCCGATAACCACAAGAACCTCTAATGGATAAAAGATCAACACATCCCCTCTCAATCAATGGTGCATAGACCCAATGAAGGGTTTTCCAATAGAGATGGGTTGAGCCCGATCCATTAGGATTTCCCGAGGTCATATGAAGTACTAAACCTCACGTTAGTAATATACCGTGTGCCCGGACAGTATTTACTTGGTCCAAAGATCTAATTAATAAGGTATAAAAGTATAATTTTAATACATTAAAAACCAAAGATATCATTTAATATTTAATTTGGAAATAATAATGATAAATCACAATCTTAATTTATAATTTTAAAAACCTGTGGACCCTATCCAAAATATTTTCCACATTCAAAATAGTTAAAGGGGAGATAATTTAGATTTATTGAGGCTACAGGGGCTTTCTCCAATTTTTAGAAACTTAAAAGGGCCTTGATACTATAACCTAACAGAACTCTTGGTTTGTCACCAAGTGATTCCTCCTTTCCCAAAACTTGCCCGGTCAACACAAGGATCTAATTCATTAAAGGCTAAGTTCCCCTTTTTATAAATCCTAGAAATTCATGGGGCATGGTAGTAACATAAAGTTCAGTGACATGAGGACACAACTTTTCCCAAAACAAGTCCAGGTCAACTGCCCCTGCCTTTTATTTCCAACTTATGTATAGAATGCACACATGCAGAACCCATTAGAATTTTGTGCTTCACGCCTGCAGCAACAAAGACTCAGAATAGTGGGCTCCACAAATCGCAACCCCAGATCAAACAGGCCTTCATGGTCGGCCAGCCATGTACGGCTAGATGACTGGACCAGATTTATAATCCAATCAATCAATGGGTCCCGCCACACTAGTAATAAATAAAAGGGAACCCTCACAAGGTGTCTTCACATTCTGCCTACTCTCTCCAAGGCATGTCAGTTCAAGAACCGCCCACAAGGAAATTAGTTTGAACGAGGAAAACTCACGCCAGTGCAGCAGCTATCATGTACATCTGATCAGTGGACCCCACATATCCAGAACCTGTAATGGGTCTTACTCCTATGGTGACTCACGCCCCTAATATTTGAACCATCAGAGTCATGGCCATCTATAAGCAAGGTCTCATCCCAAAAAAGAGAAAATCAAACATCGAGGGCATAAAAGAGATTTCTACATGCATCAACACACAAATCAAAGAAGAACACAAGCATTAAATTTACAAATTATGGTTAAGTACTTGCCTGAGATCCGCGGTTGAAGGAGACGGTTTAGAGATCCTACTGCCAAAGCCCAAAGGTGCTAACCCAGAGAAAAGTTGGAAAAGAGAGAGAGAGTTGTGTGTGAAAATAAAAGAGTGTGGTTGTGTATAAATAAAAAATAAAAATAAGAGTTGTAGTCTAACTAAAATTCTAAAGAATAGAGTTTGGGTTTTAAAATATATAGGAGTTTGGATTAGAGAAGGATTAGAGTTTTAGTTTGAGAAAAACTGCTCCACTAAATTGGGCCCGGGTTAACTATGGGTAAGACACCTATCCAACCAGCCTAACTCACCAGCCTAAGTCTAGCGTGATCCCCACTTAGACTAATTGCGTATTTAATTAAAATACAATCAATTATATAATAATAACAATAAATAATATATATATATATACCAAAACGTCACAGATGGTCAATGGGCTTTGACGTAGTTTTTTTAATTTTATTTTGTTATTTTTAGTAAGTTTTCTATTTCGGGTAATTTAGGGTTCGAGACTCTATGTGATGCTTTTTTAAAGGAATAATAGGAATAATTCATTTATGGTTTCCAAATCACTTCCTTGTGGATTCAAGGTGTTGATATCGGGTTGAAGACAATCATCTTCTTCTTTGGTACGTTTCTTTCCGTGCTTCCGCTGTGCCAGAAAACAACTTAACAAACCAAAAGAAGAAAAATAGTCATGGTTGGATACTTTTGTCCTGGACATCTAATTTAGTTTCTTACTTTAAACTTCCTCCTGTTGTAATACAAGCCCTCTCTTCTTAGGCTCCTATTGGGAATCTTCTAATGGTAGGTTGCTTGCTCTTGAAGTCATTGGATGTCCCACTCTAAGTGGGCTATGGGTCCCACTTTGTTGGGTATAAATTCAGTTGACATGGGTTTTACGTGTAGAGAATATAGTGTCTTGTAGAATGATGGAACTATGGGTCGGTTCTTCATTTATAATGCTTTGCAGAATGATGGACCTTTGGGTCGGTTCTTCATGGATTGGCCTTAGTTGGGTTTGATTTAGTCCCACTTTCTATTTAGAGATTTTACTTTCCAATTTAGGCTTATTAAAACCCGTGTTAGAGCCTTTATTTATTAAGCCCCTATGAATTGGATCAAAAGTTCGAACCAAATAGGCAAGGACTGAATCGTATGACCTGATCCATTGGACCTAGGCCATATGCTCCTAATCTTATTTGTATAGACTCGTCGGCAAGCCAATGAAATGGCTTTCCAAAGAAGGGATATTTTTGAGGTTCCAATGTTATGACCCATAGAGAAGGAATTTTTTTTTTTCGGATGGTCACTTGTGGTTGGGCCCAAATAGGCCCACACAAAAGAACAAGGCCCTACGTACATCATTTAGTCCAGTTATAGCCATAGAAAATATAAAACCATGTTGGAAATAGAGCTATAGTAATAGGGGCTACGGTCAAATAAATAAGCAAATAGAAATGATTGATGATACCCAATGCACAAATCCTCAAGCTGTGTTATTAGTGCTTAAAATTGAAGAGTGGCAGCGATGAAGGTGGTTAGCCGAGGCATGTCTGGGAACTCATTTTTTTTTAGAATAAGTTTCGCCCTGTAGGAAGAAGCTGAGTGCGAAACATTTTTGGTAGAACCATCCCAAGGAAACAACAACTTTGTAGTAAGCACTCCGACTTTTTTTTTTTTTGTATAAAGGGTAATTGTATTGAGAGAGAGAGAGAGAGAGAGAAGAAAGAATTACAAATGCACAAAAGCTTCCAAAGAAGGAGGGAAGAACAAAAAAAGAGGCCAACAAACAAAAAGTCCAGAACTACAACAAAAGAGCCTAGGTAGCAGAATTAACCTGAATTCTCAAAAAATTAAGAAGGGAGTTGAGCTGCTGACTCACAAAAGGCTTGGATATCTTCCTTAGAGAGAAACAAAGATCTTCATTCAGCAAGGCTATGATTTGGTGGAGGGTGAGGTGATGTACTTCGAAGGTTGCAACATTCCTGGCCTTCCAAAGTGTATGAAGAACGGACAGGAAGGTGGATGCCATAAAAATCTTGCCAACTTTGTCATTGCCTCTAGTGATGGAGGTCCAGATGGAAGAGGCAGTACAGGAGGATGGTTGCTGAGTCTTAGAAGAATGAAGCAGCCAATGCCAGACGGACTGAGCTAAGTTGTAGGAGAAGAAAAGATGGTTGACAGAGTCTACATCATTGAAGCAAAGATTGCATCTCGATGCTAAGGAGAAGCCAAGGCGCTGCAGACGGACTTCAGTGGGAGTTCGATTGAGCATCAGACGCTAGCCAAAGCAGGTAACTCTAGGGAGGGAGATGCCATTCCAAATCAGAGGATGCCATTGAAGGATATTACCTTTCAGTCTGAGAGCGTTCCAAACCTTTTGCAGGGACATTTTCCCATCAGGAGCTTCCTTCCAGAAGAGATGATTTCTAGCTGAAGGACTTGGAGAGAGAAGAGAAGTAGCAGAAGTTAGCAGGTCACGAACTGCAGATGGTAAGCTGAGAGGAAATTACCAAGTATCTGAGTGGAAGAAGGAGGCAAGCCGTTGGTCAAGAGGAAAATTCATAGTGGGGAAGATAGCAGAGAGAGGCTTGTCCCCATGCCATGTGTCATGCCATATGTTGATGTTCTCTCCGTTACCAAAAGCCCAAGCACTACCTTGGTGAATGAAGTGGGCAAGACGGCGAATTCGTTTCCAGATACAAGATCTGTAGATGGTATTTGCAGGGTTCCAGATGGTGTTGTCCTTGAAATAGCGATTCTTGAACCAAGTAGACCAGATGGTGTTCGTTGTGGTAGCTTGCCAGCCCAGCTTGATGAGGGAAGCTTCATTAACTTCGGAGATCTTTTTAATGCCAAGGCCTCCTTCTAGCTTTGGGAGGGTAACTTGAGACCAATTGACGTAGTTGATCTTAGAGGAGGGAGAATTGCCTGACCAGAGAAAGTGACGCATCAAACGCTCAATGTCTTTACATATGGAGACTGGAAGGGGAAGGATGGAAGCCAAGTGCATAGGGATGCAAGAGAGGACATGCTTGATGAGAATTAGGCGGCCAGCAAAGGAGAGAGATTTTGCTTTCCATGCAGTCAATCTACCATTGATGGAGTCCAGCAGAGGGAGGAAGTGAATACGTTTTGGAGCCCCAAAGGCAATTGGGAATCCCAGATACTTGAGCTGAGCTTGGCTTTCTTGCAAACCAAGGATGGAGCAGATCCTAGCTTTCCTTATGTTGCCGCACTTACCCATGAATAGTTGACTCTTGAGGAGGTTAATGTGCTGTCTAGAAGATGATTGGTAGAGGTCAAGAAGGTCTTGCAGGGCTAGAACACCGGAAGTAACTCCTTTCATAAAAATGATAATGTCATCTGCATAAAGAAGGTGGCATGGGGGTGTGGGGGACAGTGGAGAGGGGGAGAATGGAGCCTTGGGAGTGAAGATTATGGAGATGAGGCTGAGAATCTCCTCAGCAATAATAAACAAATATGGGGATAAGGGGTCACCTTGTCTTAGGCCACATGAGGAGCTGAAAAAGCCATGAGGGGATTGGTTAATCATGACAGAGCATTTAGAGGAACAGACACACTCCCTGATGAGGGAAATCCAAGCTTTAGAAAAATTGAAGAACCTAAGAGCATAGAAGAGAAAAGACCAATTAAGTTTGTCAAATGCTTTGGAGATGTCTAGTTTGAGGCAAAGTGAGCCTTTACTGAGTTTGGAGTTAAGCTTTTGAAAGAGCTCATAGGTCAAGGATGAGTGGTCGTGGATGGATCTACCTGAAATGAAGGCTGCCTCGTAAAAGGAGATCAACTTAGGGAGGAGAGAGATGAGTCTAGAAGATAGGATTTTGGAAATTATTTTGTATGAGAAGTTTAGCAAACTGATAGGCCGAAAGTCTGCAAAGGTGGTAGGGGAGATAGACTTTGGTATGAGAGCAAGGAAAAAAGCATTGGAGGCTCTGAGAAGTTTCCTGGTTAGGAAGAAGTGCTGCACTGCTTTGATGATTGATTGGCCTATGATATCCCAATCAGAGGTGAAGAAAGCACCATTGAAGCCATCTGGGCCGGAGAACTGTTCTTCTTGAGAGCAAAGACAACATCTTTAATCTCTGAATCAGAAGGGATGGAGACAAGAAAAGAGTTTTCAGACTCTGTAACCTTGGGGCTAGCAGTCTGAAAGAGAATGTGGTTAGGCTGACTGTCGTGGGGTTTGAAGAGGTTGGAGAAGAAGAGCACAGCTTGATCTTGGATGATAAGAGGGTCATCAGTAAGCTTGCCGTTGACAGAGATGTGTTTAATTTTGTTGAAGGAGCCTCTAGCTTTAGCAGATTGGTGGCAAAACTTGGTGTTCAGGTCTCCCTCCTTTAGCCAAGAAATCCTGGACCTCTGCTGCCAGTGAATCTCCTGAGCTTTGAGGGCATCATGAAGACTAAGCTTCGCTGACATAAGAGCAGTCCTAAGGTAGTCTGAAGGAGAGGAATCGTAGAGCTGTTGGCACCTCAGGACTGATGCTTCAGCATTTAGGATATTATGGGGAAGTTGGCCGTAGGAAACCTTGCTCCAGGATCTAAGATTTTGCTTGAGGGTCTTGAGTTTTTGGGCCAGGATGAATTGAGGATTCCCATCAATGGAAGACCCCCAGCTGGATCCAACGACCTCAAGGAAGGTGGGATGAATGAGCCATTTGTTTTCAAATTTGAAGGGGGCTTTAGGGGCAGGGTGGAGATTAGAGTGGTCCAGTAGGAGGGGGCTGTGGTCTGAGGATAGTCTAGGGAGGTGGTGGACAGTAGGGTCTGTGAAGGATGCCAGCCATTGGGAGTTAACTAGAACTCTATCTAGTCTGGCAGCAACAAAGGTTAAGCCTTGTCTGTTGTTGGACCAGGTGAATTTGCTACCCAAAAAGGGAATGTCAGAGAGGCCAGCTTGCATCACCATAGTTTGGAAGTCTTGAAGAGAGGAGGGAGTGGCCTGGCGAAGACTGAGCTTTTCATGGTGGGCAAGAATGGCATTAAAGTCCCCTAGGACGCACCAAGGCAGGGTGGTTGGGGAGGTATCTATTAGGACTTTCCAAAGGTCTTTCCTAATGGTTGGATTGGTGGAGCCATAGACTCCTATGATGAGGGAGGAGAGACCAGAAGTTGGATATAACAGCGACATTGTGAGGTGTTGAGAGGAAGCATTGAGGACTGAGGCTAGGAGCTGATGGGATGATTTGGAAAAACACCAAAGTTTGGGGGAGGTTGTAGAGGAGAGGTTGGAATGGAAAGTATCAAAGCCAAAATTAGATAGACCAAGGGATTGGGTGGAGGAGAAGTTGGTCCTTGGTCCAGAAATAAAATCAAGTTTGGGTGGTGATTTCGGACCAGGTTAGCCAGAGCTCTAATGGTAGGGGGATTGACAATTCCCCTACAATTCCAATAAAGGACTTTCAACATGGGGTAAGGATTGGGGAGGTGCGCTTACTTTTAGACCTCCTAGTAATCGGGCCAATGCCAGAGGTTGAATTGTTGGCCTTCCCTTTAACTTTAGCGGGATGTCTGGGGAGGTTTGCACGAGAGGACATTGGAGTGTTAATCTGGGGGAGTTCAGCTGGAAGGGGTAGAGAGGGATTTGCCTGAGAGGATAAAGCAGTGGATGGCAGAGGGGGTAAAGCAGGAGTTGCCAGAGGGGGTAGAGCAGTGGTTGGCAAAGGGGGAGAAACAAGAGTAGCCAAAGGTACTGAGGGGGTTGGGCAAGAGGGGTAAAGGGAATTCTCAAAACCTGGTGGAGGATCTGAGGAGTTATCCTCAGAGAAACTTTGGAGATTGCGTCCATAGATGTTAGGATTGGAGACTGGATCCAGAAAGGAATAGTTTTCCAGAATGTCAAATGGATTAGAGGTATCAATGGTTGGAGATGTGGTGTTCTCTATGATAATTGAGACAACATCATAGGGTAGGTCGGGGAGGGAGGGTGAGCTCTGAGGGGGCTTGGTAGAGGTTTGGGTAGGATTCTTGGCCTTAGTGTGGAGCTTCCAGGTGAGCTGGTTACAGCCTTAGGAGAACTAGTGATGAGGTGGGGCTTAGAGGGAAGGGGAGTAGGAAGGGAAATAGTAGGTGGATTGGGGACAGAGGTGCTGTGTGGAGACAGAGAGAGGCTTGTAGAGGGTGGAGCAGTAGGAAGAGGTTCCACCTGGGGGATGGGGATGTCTATAATGGGCTGAGGGGTAGGCTTGGTGGTCTTGGTAACATGAAAAGATTGGGCATTGCCCTGAGTAGGTTTGCCAAACTGAGAAGCCAAAGAGCAAGAGTGATGGTGGTGGCCAGATTAAAAACAGAGAGGGCAAGGGCAGTGTTCATAGGATGCTGCAACTTCCAATTCATTTTCACCTTCCAAGTCCACTAGAATGGATTGGGTTTTAGGTTTGGATAAGTCTAAATTAATCAAGACCCTAGCAAAGGTAAAAATCTGTTGGGAAGAGGTAATGTCGTCTAGCTTGATAGGTTGGCCAATGGAGTTGGCTAAAGAGAATATGATGTGTTGGCTCCAGTAGTGATAGGGGAGACCTGAGAACCTTACCTAAACAGGAGCAAAAGAGGGCCAGATCGATTCATCTTGTCCAGGTGACCATGAGAGGAAGAAGAGTTTCTTTCTATCATTGGATAAAGGGGACAGGCCAAGGATGTGGGCTTTATCAATAGGGGAGTTGAAGCGGCAAATGAAGTTACCTTTGATGGTGAGGGAGACCAGACATGGTGTAACGCCCCAAGATCCGGGCGCCTCGAATCTCGGGGTGCTACAGGAAAGTACCTAAGAGATGCGGAAAATCCAATAATATAATCAAGTGTGAATCTCATATGAGCAAGTAATTGGACAAAGCCCTAAAATTTTTGTTCACTTTAAGGGATTACAAAGTACTTTCCGTAATTAAACTAACTATTCAATCATAGGCCGACACGGCAAGCTACAAGAAAATGAGAGAATAGAAATCTAAGTGTCAGACGCCTCTCGATGCACCAACTGCATCATTCTCTGAACCCTGCGGCAACGGATCAGCCACCAAGCGATTCGACCAAATCAAAGAAAGCGGAAGAGAAGATACCTGAAAACACCAAGGATTGGGTCAGGCTCGATGAGCCAGGCAAATATGCATGTTTAGATGGCAACACATTATATTAATAAATAGAGAAGAAGACCATACCTGATCACAGCTGTACCTGCGTGATTAGTATATAAAAAGAAATATAGAATATCTGAGTGCAATGGAAAACAGTGTGGAGTGTAGTGCATGAACGATAATCAAGATATTTATATGACAGATGTTTGATACAGCATATCAAGTAGATAAGAGAAGTCATCATCATCAAGACATCATATAAATCATATAAGCACATCAAAGTCATTAATAACATAGATAACCTAAGAAAGTAAACTTACCATATACATATCCATCGTATTCAGATCCAATTGTAACAATGTCGACAGTTAAAGAGAATAAATAATGGCAACCATAACACATAATAATAATACATCTATTATACATACACAAGAGCATATAAAAGGTACGTCCACAGTTGAAGTACAAGGGACGTGAGGGGTCAGAGCCAGCTCATCGTTGTTGTCCCAATAACTGTCGATGGACATTAGTCATGGGGGTCATAGCCACCCATCGCTACCGTCACATCGAATAGGAGCGTACAAGAGTCCATCAATATCCATAGTCACAGCCAAGTCCCAGCCATTGGTCTTACATGCTAGATCTACATCAACACTCATCCGCATGTACCCGGTCCGAATGCCGACGGTCTCGGTACCCGATCACTCATTGGTACCTACTGTACTCCACCACATCTCAATCACTCAACACTCAATATCCATCCACATGTACCCGATCCGAATGCCGGCGGTCTCGGTACCCGATCACTCATCGGTACCTACTGTACTCAATCACTCAACACTCAATATCAATGTCCATGCCGGCATCATAACCTTCGGCAGACCAATCGTACATCCATGTATCCTACAGATCACTAGGTGGGGGTACTCCGAACTGGATAGCCTTATTATCCTTATTATGAGATGATAGCAGTCAAGGGTACGAGGCACGGAGTTCAAGTATAGTTAATCCATCCTTGTGATTCTCAACAGCTAATAATACATACCCTTATAAACCCCGCTTCTCTATACGCTTAATTAGTATTATCTCATTATACGGTCCATTCACAAATATCTACCGTTAAGTTCCCATTATTACAGGTCAGGACTTCAAATGCCATGTCCCAACATTTCATCCAATACGGACGGTGATCGTGGATCAGAGCCTAAGTGCAATGCCCTGATTTATAATATCTCTCGAGGCCTACATCCAAAGTTCGGACCTACCAGCCAGACTTAGTGTCCGTTTCAAAATATAAGTACCACATATCTCAAATACATCAGTAATCACCGCCCCTCTCTTCGGGTCCAGGGTCCCACTTCACCTACGACGATGATCACGGAGTCTCAGATGCTTATTAAGTATCCTTGGTGCTCTTGTAGGTGTTTAGCATCTTAAGACATCCATAGCCATTGAATTGGGTTCCGTTTACAACCCAAGACCCTACTTAGGTGGCTACGCGGGTCAAGGTTAAGCCCAGCCCTTGACTCGTGTCTCGCGTATCCCAAACAGTCTAAATGGAAGGTCAACGGGGCCCACGCATGATCATATCATAAATGGGAACTAAATCTGGAAAATCACTATTTACAGTGTACCGGGTCGACATCATGGGTACACGGGTCGACCTGCTACACTGTGGAAGTGGACAGCTAACTGGGAGTCAGAAAACTCAGTCTGCAGTGTCCCTGGTCGACCTGGAGGGTCCCCCGGTCGACCGGGTACACTGGGGGAATTTCCACAAACAGTTGGCAGGTGGGGATCCTGCAGTGTGGCCGGTCGACCGGGTACACTGGGTTTGTACCCTGCAGGTGGTTTTTAGCTCCCAGCTGAGGGTCAATCCCCTGTGTGCCGGGTCGACCGCCTGAGTGACCAGGTCGACCGGGTACACTCGAAACCCTAAAAATGAAGGTTCTGCCCTCTTCCATTTTCCATCAAAACTACATCAAATGGGTCCCAGATCTTCACCAAACACTCCCAAACATTGAACACACCTCCCTCATCATGATCTCATCACAAATGGGCCATTGATCTTCCAAATGGGGGATTCCCATCCATCAATGACAAATAACACATAAGAAAAGGCTTAGAACAACAATCCATGAATAACACTATCTAATCAATCATCTAAATACAAATAAATCATGCCAAATAGCCATAAAAGACAGTAATTAACAATCTAAGCATGTTAATAAATTTAATTAAAGGATCTAAGCATGTCTACTTGCCTTATTAGGAAGAGAACTCCTCAAATAGCTTGGGCTCCACTCCAATAGGTCTAAGATCACCCTAATGGTTGAATCTACAATCTCTACACCCATTCCCAAAGAGAGAATAAGAAATGGAACTTTAAGGGAAAGAGCTATACTACAAGGAAATTGGAAATAGTGAAGGAGATTACCTTAACTTGGAGAGGGAAGAGAGATCTAGGAGATGAGACCCTAATCTCTAACTTAGAAAAGAGAGGGAGAGATGGGAGGGAATTGTAGTGAAATGAGGTGAAGAGATAAGAGGGGTTTCTTTTATAGGGGTTGGTTGGGTTTTAGTCCAAAATGCCCTCCATTGCTAGAGTAAGTTTAGGATAAGGATGAGGGTATTTGGGGAATGCTAAAATAGAATGACTAAAGGGTCCTTGGTTGCCAATAGAAATAAAGGATAAGGGCTAGGGTAATTTAGGTATTCACATCTAATGACTAAAGTATCCTCAAATGAGTGGTTGTGAATAAAGGAGCCTAAGGGCAATAAAGGTATGCTATTTATTATGACAAAAGTGCCCATGTTTACTTGGTAGAGAGTAAAAGAGCCAAGGACATTTATGGTATTGGAATTTCCAAAAAGGAGGGAAAATATGTGGAAATAGAGACTAGAGTACCCTTATATGATAAATGGGTTAATGGGTTGGGCCATAGGTAGTTGAGTCATTCTAAGGTTAATTGCACAACTCTCTAAGGGAAACTCATCTATAATTAGGATTACTACTAAGGCCTCTAATTGGTTAACTAATTCTAAGAAAACCACTATTAGTCTTACAAGAGTCTCAATCCTATAAACTAGGCTTAATTAATAGGAAATGACTAACTATTCATGATAATCACCTATTAAATAGGATAACCTATGGTTGACTTGGTCAAAATGGGTCCCACTAGGTATTTCTAGGAATGGGTCCTCACACAGGGTCTAGAGAGGGACCAAAATTTAGCTTTCTCTTCAACCCATTCCAGCGAAGGGAATTTCCTTGCAAATTTTTCAATAACTGCGAAGGAGAAGGATTCTTTGCTGGAGGAGAGCATAGATTGAGGGATGGTTAGAGATGGTTTACCATTTTGCCAGGTAGTTAGGGGATAGGTGGGGACGTGGAAGAAGGGAGTCGGGGCAGCAAATAGGTTAGCAAAGGATGGGGGAGGTTGGATGAGAGATTGCTGGAAGGGTCTTGTGCCAGATAGAGGAGGGAAAGCAGTCGGGTCCGGGGAGTGGCCTGGGAGCTGACTGGGAAGAAGGGGGAAGAGGTCGGGATGGCTAGGGATAGAGTTGGACAAAGGGGGGAAATGGGCGGGAACCAGGGGGTTTGAATTCCTGAAGAAACAGGCAAGAGAGAAGACTGGTATAGAGGAGGGGGAGGGTGAGGAGGACGAGGACTAGTAGGCTTGACGCTAGGATGGCCAAAGTCACTATTGGAAACTGACTGGGGTAGCTGACTGGGGAGATGACTGGGAGGTGGAGGAGGATGGATAAGAGGAGGGAGGGGGAGAAGAGGGGGAAGGCGAAGGTGAGTGAGTTGGAATGGAGTAGGTGGGGAAGGAGGAGACTCCGGTGGCATTGCTCCAGTTCCGAGGAACCAGGAGCTTGTCTGATTTTGCCCTACTTTCGGGGAGCCAGGGGTTGGGGATGAAACAGAACCTTAATTGAAGCACTCCGACTTCAAATGATCAGACTTCAATTATCGCTTAGAAATCTGGACAGAGAGTGGGAGTCGTTTAGAAATATATCACTCCACAAGGGGCATTATTGCTATAAGGGGTAAAAATATTAAGCGGTTTTAATACATTTGTGTGAAACTGTTTTAAAGGGAAAAATTGCAATTTTAGTTTACAACTTATTTTGATAAAAATATAAAATAAAAGTTTTGAAAAAGATGCTCCATTGTAAGTATGGATGTATTTGCAGCCATGTTGTCGCTGACTTAGTGAAATTAAACACACCTAGGCACTTGTGCAAATGCATACACATGTCACCAATGTAATAGTTAAAGAACATTCTAGACTTCTCTATCGTAATAGATCTAACTCATCATCGTTATTTACAAGTTTCTACAAAAGATGAAAATAGCTAAAACATAAAGTGCACAACAATTCTTTCTAAGCGTAGACCTCTTTGGGCAATTCACTTGTCATGTGAATTTAAGTGAAAGTTCAAATTAAGAGACATGAAAAGAGGAGAAGTCAAATAAGAATTTACCCTATTGACTTTTTTTGTCATTTTGTGACATGGGAAGATATTTTTTGACTCTTCTAAAAAAAGTGAGGGTTTTTTTATCATTTAGTGGAATGAGACAATAACTTTTAATTTTTTTTAAAAAATAAGTGGTGTTTTTTTTTTTCTTTCTTTGCTGCGTTTTGATATGGCCTCTCTTTCTTTCTTGTTTCTTAAAGTGGTCCTTCACTTCAATTCACTTATTCAAATAGGAAGTTTTCACTTTATGTGATATGGGATTCTATTCTCACCTAAAAAACAACACTATCCATGTTGGAAGACACCTCTAATACCATTTTGTTGGACAATGGGAGATACACACTAGCTACAACTTATACAAATTACACTAAGAACCAACTTCATAAATTTACACAAATACACTATTACAATGCTTTCAAGCTACACTCACAAATTACACAACTTATAAAGGTACACACTCTAAGCCTATACAATTACAAGGAGGAAACTCACTGCACTTTCACCCAATGCAAGTCACTCACTTTAAAAAAGGCACTTACTCACAATACTTACTCTCTCAATACATCACTTCACTACGACTTCCCTATCAAATACCATCCTGGTAAGGCGAATGTCGTAGCAGACGCTTTGAGCAGGAAGACCGCCCTCGTCAGTTTCCTAGCAGCAGAGGGTGTGTGGACCGACGTCTTCAGCAGTTTAGACGTTCAGTTTCAGCCGCTTCGTGAGAGAGTCTTGCTTGCCACCATGTCCGCATGGGAACCAGAGTTGCTGGGCAAGGTCAAGGACAGTCAACGCAACGATCCCAAGCTTGTCAGAGTGATCGAGCAGATTGACCAGAGACCAGAGTTCAGATTGATTGGAGGAGTGCTCTACTATCAGGACAGATTGTGCGTGCCAGACATTCAGGAGCTGAAGGACGAGATTCTTGCAGATGCACACCACAGCAGATACTCGATTCACCCCGGCAGCACCAAAATGTACCAGAACCTGAGGAGCTACTACTGGTGGAACAACATGAAGAAGGAGATAGCTCGCTATGTCTCCAGGTGTTTGACGTGTCAGCAGATCAAGGTCGAACACCAGAAGCCGCCAGGATTACTTCATCAGCTTGAGATCCCGCAGTGGAAATGTGAGCACATCACCATGGACTTCATCGCAGGACTTCCAGCCACCAGGAGGCGCCACGACGGTATTTGGGTGATCGTGGATCGGCTGACTAAGTCAGCTCATTTCTTGCCAGTGTCGATGAGAGCAGGACTCGACGTCCTTGCTAAGCTGTACGTCGACAGGATCGTCTCGTTGCACGGAGTTCCAGCTTCGATTGTTTCAGACAGAGACCCGCGATTCACTTCGCATTTCTGGGAGAGTCTTCAGCGGGCCTTGGGCACCAAGTTGAGCTTCAGCACAGCCTACCATCCTCAGACAGACGGACAGACAGAGCGCACCAACCAGACACTAGAGGACATGTTGAGAGCCTGTGTCTTGGACTTCAAGGAGAACTGGGAGGATTCCTTGCCACTTTGTGAGTTCGCCTACAACAACAGCTTCCATGCGAGCATCAAGATGGCACCGTACGAGGCTTTGTACGGGAGGAGATGCAAGACCCCAGTTTGCTGGGAAGAAGTTGGTGTCAGGAGCTTCCATGGTCCATCCATTGTCAGCGACACCAGCGAGAAGGTTCGACAGATAGTTGAGAACCTGAAGGTCAGCCGCAGCAGACAGAAGAGCTATGCAGACAATCGACGCAGACCTCTCGAGTTCGAGAAGGGAGACAGAGTTTTCCTGAAGGTTTCTCCGGCTAGAGGTACCCTGAGGTTCGGTGAGAAGGGTAAGCTAGCGCGGAGATACGTTGGACCTTTCGAGATCAGATCGAGAGTTGGAGATGTTGCTTACAAGCTTCAGCTACCGCCAGAGCTTTCGGGAGTGCATGACGTGTTCCACGTCTCCATGCTGAAGAAGTATGTGGAGGACCCGACCCACATTCTTTATCACGAGCCACTCAACATCCAGCCAGATGCTTCGTACGTCGCCAGGCCAGTCGCGATCATCGACACCAAGGAGCAGGTGCCCCGAACCCGAACCATTCATTGGGTGAAGGTTCAGTGGGAGCATCACACTCCGGAGGAGGCTACTTGGGAGCTACGCGACCAGGTGGAGAAGGACTATCCACATCTTCTACCTCAGGTATGTTCTAATCTTGTTTTACATTTGGGGACAAATGTTTTTAAAAGGAGGGAATGATGTGAGGTCCCACCCTTGGTGGGCCCTCTAATTACTATTTTGTAGGCTAATTAATCCTAATTTATGCTAATCATTGGTTAATTATACTAATCTTCGCTAATCTTTGCTAATCCTTACTAATCTTGGCTAATTACTATTTAATTAAGCTTATTAGGGGTTGGCTAGGAGGGTTAGTTAGATTTTCCTAAGTTGGGTAGAATAGCTTAGTTGAGTTAGAATGGCTAGTTGGGTGCTTTAGATTTAATCCTAGGCTATTAGTGTTAATTAGGCCTTAGTTGAGTTAATTAATTAATTAAGTTAGGTTTAGTTTTGGTTAAGGGTGCCCTCTCTAGAAGCTTCCTCACCAAATGACTAGCCTACCCCTAACCAAAACCCTAACCCCATGAAAACCCTAAGGGTATCTTGGTCTTTAATCCACTCTCTAACCCTATATAACATCTCTTAACTCCCATTTGCAATAAACCCTAAACCCTAAGCAGCCCCCTTCCCAAGATAACTCCCAGCTCTCTTCCCAAGGAAACTGCCCCAGCCCATTACTGTTCCTCCTAACTACCTCCATTTCCATTGCAACACTCTTCTCCTCCTTCATTTCCTCTCATACGTTGGAGAGAGACAACCAGCTACTGTTGCTGGGATTTTGGTGAGAAGCTGCTGCACCCCATCTTCTTCTTCCTTCATCACTGTCATAGCTGGAACCCATTGGAGCTACTGCTGTCCTCCATTTCCTTGCTGGAAATCTGTGCTGGGAGATCCTTCCAGTGGCAGCTGCTACACACTACAAGAAACTTGACATTTAGCTGTGAAAATTTTCGCGGCTAAAGGTCTTAAAGTTGCGGCTAAAAGTTTTAGCGACAATATTTTGATCGCCGCTGAGTCGTTGCTATAAGTGCTGTCACTAATTGTTTTAGCCGCGATTTTAAAACATCGCGGCTAAAAGTTGGACTTTTACCCACAACTCCAAAGTTGTAGCTAAAAGTCTAATAATTAGCCGCAAGATTTATCGCCGCTTATTTAAAAAATTATTGTCACTAAAAGTGTAAAATCGCCGCTAAAAATTTATTACAAACATATGAAAGTAGGGTTTTAGGGGCGATCTTAAGTCGCGGTTAAAAGTTTAATTTTAGCGGCAACTATAAGTCGCCACTAAAAGTAGTGTGTACAGTAATTTTAGTGACAATTTGTTATTGCGGCTAAAAGTTTGATTTCAGCAGCAACTATAAGTCGCCACTAAAAGTAGTATGTATAGTAATTTTAGTGGCAACTTGTTATCGCAGCTAAATGTTTAAATTTTAGCCGCGATAACCATCGCCACTACAAGTACTAGGTATAGCACCTTTAGTAGTAGTTTCAGCGGCGACTTGCAATCGCAGCTGAACGTTTTACTTTCAGCTACAACAACAAGTCATCAATAAAAGTATTAAGTATAATAGTTCTACCAACGACTTGTTTCCGTGACTAAAAGGTTAAAATTAATTAAAAGGAAGAATAAATTAATTTATTGATTCCTTTTCAAATTTTCATGAACCTGCTTATATAATATAAGAAAATGAAAACTTCATCACCATCAAGTTTTAGAAAATAACCTCAAATTTAAAAATATTAAGTTCTAAGGTACTTGAGTAGCAAGAGTAAAATTTACATCAGCATAGAAAAATTATAAATAAAATAAAAAAATCCATTATCATCCGGCTTTTGAGTAGTTATGCATCACATTGGAATTTGGCCTGACTCCTTGAATTGTTGGAGGATGTATAGCTTGCCACATCTTAGTCTTCTCGTCATATGGGATTGTCTTCCATTTGGGAAACCCGAGTGGGGCCATCTGTCTAACAATAATGCAACACTCAGTTATTAATGCTTGAGCATTGTTTCCTACAGCTCGCATTAAGTTTGGTGGAATGTCTACCGCTAGCTTTTCCCCATCACGCCTCCTCTTTGTGAGTGCAATACCCCTAGTCTTCCCTCGTCCTCTCTTCCTGGACGCACATGGCCCTGTTCACTCAAAATATAATTAAATTTATTAGCTTTCGTCAACACAAATTTATATATTATTGCATAAACCATAAAAAAGTACATGCATAATTTAAAATGGTTGTTAAACATACCGGCATTGTCGACGTCGACCTCATCTCGAACAAATGACTCAACCTATGTGGGGTCTGAAGGTCCTACCTCTAATGTAGCGGTTGTCCTATCTGTGAGAGTGAGGGACAATGACATCAGCAAAAAGATGTACAGGCATTTACAAGTCTTCAATGGATTTCTTGTCTGTAGAGTCCTTTGTTTTCACTGTCTTTTGTCCCCTGTTCTTGTTTTCTATTGAAGGATGAGCTCTTGTGGGGAGCTGCATGGTTGCACAAAGCTACCAAAAACCCAGCTTATCTGAATTACATTCAAACGATTGGCCAGATGCATGGAGCTGATGAGACTGACAATACCTTTGGATGGGATAACAAACATGTGGGGGCTAGGATCCTTCTTTCCAATGTCTGGTCTTTTCATGCCTTATCTTTTCCATCTTGGTATTGCAGAAGGAGAGAAAAGGAACACAATTTCTTTGATATGGGTTTTCTTTTTTTCTTACACATTCTTAGTTGGTTGGTGTGTTTTCAGGCTTTTCTCATCCAAAATGTGAGATCCCTCCATGACTACAAAGGGCACACAGATAACTACATATGCTCTCTCATACCAGGACCTCCTTTCTCTCAAGCCCAATACACCCCGCGTTTTCTCATTGCCTCTTTTGCCTATTGTCCTTTGCCTCTCTTATAGTCTGGCAGTCTCAATGGTGTTTTTGGATTGAACAGGTGGTCTTCTATACAAGATGAGTGACAGCAATAAGGTGGAACATTTCTTCTTGTTTTTTAATCTATGTTGTTCTTGAGTCATAATTCCACCATTCAAGTAATATTCAAAGTACTAATAAAAGGGAACTATGGCTGATAAAGTTGATGGCAAGAACAGAGATTACACTTTAAATCCATTCATTGCTTCTTGTTTGGAGTTAGGAAGACTTATACAGTTGATGGCAAGAACAGAGATTACACTAAAAAATGACCTCAGGCATGATCTTGGGTGCGAGGTTGCAGGTGTCCAAGACAGAGGCCTTGAACATTATTGACGGTGAAACTGGAGATGTAAACTCAAAGCTGAATGCCACATAATGTAGATGAATATTTATTTGTAATAAGTTGCATGACAAGAAATGGAGATTATATAGTACTTTATAAATAAATAAATATATATATAACTCATAGCTTGTGATGGAATTGATCAACAACTCAACAAAATAATCCGGAGATGGAAAAGGGAAAAAAAGAATAGAAGTAAGTGCATTGCCTTCACATCATTACCGATCAATGATAAGAATTAGTGAATTACATTATTCGAATTCATCAAGTGCATTTGGGTTGAGAATATTCAACAAGTTCATCCATTTGTAACATCAAAGCGACCAGGTAATTCTCCAAAGCAGGAGGTTTACTTGGACTTCAATAATCAACTCTATTTAAGACAAATGGTAAACATTCAAAATGCTAATACATGAATATAACTCAAGCTAACTGAAGGAAAAACCAGGAATACACTTACAAGGGATAAGCTAGAGTGACCAAAGGCCTACACATCAAACAGAAAACAGCAAGTTAGAAAAAAGAAACACAGATAAAATCACCATCCTGAGAATCAGAAATGTATACCAATGATTATGAAATACCAAAAATTACATAACATAAGCATTTTAAACCTTGAAAAGAAAAAAAGGGAGGGGTATCTTGGTTTTTTTTATTATTTAACAAATCAGCTTAAAACCAAAATTACAAAAGAACATGTGAAAATGGAATATATAAAGGCAGGAACTTTGCACATGAATGTAGGAGACTTGAAAAAGTGTAATGGTTAGGCTCTACTTGTTGCTCAGACATCATTCGTGTGTAAAGTTTCAGTGCATCTTGGCTTTCACCACTCTGAGAAAAGCCTGAGATTAATGAAGTCCATAAGACTAGGTCAGGGCGCCAAATGCAATTGAACACTCTACTTGCATCATCTAAGGAATGAAATTCTGCATACATTCTAACTAATGAGCTAGCAATAGACGCACTACCATTGTAAACTGGGAACTTGAGAACTAGAGCATGGAACCGCAACCCTTGCTTCAGTTCACTGATTCTAGTCAAAAGAGATGTCAATTTGGTCTCATCTGGTTCCCTCCCCATCGCAAGGACTTCATAAAATAAACCAACAGCTTCTGCTCTATGCCCATGTCTAATGCATGCTTGGATTGCCAAATTAAAAGCAGTGATGTCTTTATCATGGATATCATCATAAACTTTTCTTGCATTGCATACATGACCCTGATCTAGGTACCTCTCAAAAAGAGCACCACCCACAAACACGTCTGTTTCAATGCCCATGGCCTTTGTGACCAAACCATGCATCTGCTGGACTGAACGCATACTAACATCCATACAGGCTCGAAGAACACATGCAAATGTCATATGATCTGGGCTCACATTCAATGACCTCATTTCAGGAAATAACTGCATGACTTCATCAGAAGCCAAATTTCCACTCATCAAAGCATTCCATGATGCCAAATTGGGCTCAGAGAGAAAAGAACCTCCCAGCCTCCATTACCAATTAAAGGAAAAAAGAAATTAAGAAAAATGCTCAAATTTTTTTCCGATCACCTCACCATAACTTGTGTGGTGTCTATTGTTCTTAAGGCACTTGACATGGGCATTGAAACAGAAGCAGCAACAGAAAACAGAAGCAGCAACCAAGGCACAGCAGAAGCAGCACAAAAAAACCACATCAGCGCAGGAAAACAGAAGTAAAACAAAACCGCACAGCACAACAACTAAAGGAGCAAGCAACAGAAAACAAAAGGCCTGCAGAAGCAGCACACTGCACAGCTCCACTTTGCAGCAGAGGAACAAAATAGCCCACAAAAACAGAGAGCCTCACAGCACTACAGGAAGAACTGCACAACACCACAAGATGGCAGCAAAACAGCACAAAACAGCAACACGAATCACTGCTCAGCACTGCACAGCTCCAACATGGAAGGACAAAAACCAGCACACAGCACAGCTCCACAACAAGAAAGAAGAAGAAGAAAGAGAGAACAGAGGCAGAAAGCCCACAGGAGAGAAGCAAAGAAGGCCATGAAACAAGAGAAGAAGAAAAGAAAGAAACAGAGGCTAAGATGACAAGCCAGGCCTAAAAATTGGCAAACAAAACATTACAAAAATAAGAAAAAAAATTTAATTGGAATAGCTTGAAAGAATTTAGGGGTAGCAACTCAGAACAAGAGTCTTGTATGAATGATCTACAGATCAAGAATATAGTAAATTATTGTATTCTTTTACAACAACTTTGTTTTTTGCTAAATGGTAAATGTGTATTAGAAGGGAAAGAGGGGCGAAGTCCCCAGGAGAAGGAGAATAAAAATACAACCATATGGCAGCAAGCAATACAAAATGGCCACCTCTAAATAAAGGATGTACAGAGCAGGGAGCAAAACAGCAGGAACTAAGAACAAAGATGAACAGGAAACCAAGCAACAAAAAGAAAAAACAAAAATACTAATCAACTTGAAGCTCTACGGAAGCAACTGTGACTTGCTGTAGCAATTCACTATCAGGACAGAGATAGTGCCCTTGCTGAACAGAGCACCCGGAGCAGCACAGAACAAAAAAACGAAGGCTGAGAGCTGAGCACAGGAAGAAACAGAAAGTCTGAAATGGGAGGAAAAGAGCCAACTCTTTGCCCAGAACAAAGAGGAAAAGATCCGGATCACAACCCAAGAAAAACCTGAAACTGCACTACAAAATCCAGCACAACAGCAACTAAGAGCAACTCAGCAAAAAGAAGAGAGACACCACCAAACAAACTGCATTCAAGGCATTGCAGGCGCTGCTCACAGCAAGACTCTACTAGAGGAAAACCAAACCACCACATAGAAAATGGAGCTCTGAACAGGGCTGGAACTTCCCCAAACCACCGAAGAGCTCTGAGCAGGGCCGGAACTTCTTCATGTTGTTAAACAGGGTTTCTTTTTCTGTTCGACAATACAGATTATTTATCTATATATCAACTAAATCAACATGCATCAATTTCATCTTACTCGTGTGCAATGTCTGTGCCAAGCCTTCAGACCATCTGCTTCCACATGCGAAAGAATTTGCAAAACTGCAATCAAGATATTGACTTCAATTAACATACCAACACTAATTTCATGCACCATATAACCTATATAGGTGGTATCAGTATAACATATCATGGTGACATCTCAAATTCAAACAAAGTAGACCATGATGCATCGGAACTGCAATGCATAACAGTGAGTCAACGATAAGGCATGGGAAATCTCATGCATTAAAAAAAATTTAATGACCATATACAGACTCAGATGAAGGGAGACGGAAATTACTCAAATTTCAATAAATCCAGGACAGGGATATAGGTATCTCATGCAATTGCTTGATACCATGAGAAAACTTATAAGAGTTCACCAAACTATGAACCTCATAAGGTAGGAGACTGTTCCATGCAGTAAGGAGTATCACTATACCGGTAATGGACAAGGAAATCACAATGGATCTCTTTGTTTATTTGTCCCTTAGTTCTGCTGAATATTTTTCTTTTTTGGAATTATCCTAGAAGTAGGACTCGAATCCTAAAAACCCCCACCATATGAGAGCTGCTAAAGGGTGCAATACAAATTTCTTGAGGGTAAATTTTTGCAAATTGTAGCTTTCGCTAACCAAAAACACATCATATTTTAAAACCACCACCCAGGTATGGACTTGGAAGATGTTATCTGGACTGGTGAATAATAGTTAACATAGAAATTTATCTTTTGACCAAAAAAGGAAAATAGTCCATTTTTTCTGTAATGGCCATGCTAGGCACATCTATCAGGTTAAAATTTAAACTTGATATGTTAAAATCGAAAATGAAGCTATCTCTGACAATAAAGAGAGTGATAGTAGTTATGGAGTATGACAAACTGATAAGAGGATGTAACCCAGTTGGAAAGTGTTCGTATTGCAGGTTTAAGTCAGCTTACCCTACAAGAGGTGAAAAGGGGTATGCCAAATTGGATTTTGTGAGTTATATGCAAATATGCTTCAAAACAAAGGTACAAATAAGTGCACAGGAAATTCTGTTGAAATCAGTTTGGTATGCTACACTTTGGAAGCTTTGGTTAGAAAGATATAATAGAATATTTATGATTAAAAGTAAGTAGGTGGAGGAAGTTGTAGATTCTATTGTTTGGCCTGTTTCGAAATGGGTAAGTAAGAGAGGAATTTGATGGTGTCCCTTTGGAAGGGCGTAATAGATCTTGGACAGCAATTGTTAAGTGGGGTTGCTGTGCTAAAAATACGCTTCAAGTTTCTTGGGTGTCCCCTCTAGTTGGAATTCTTAAGCTTAACTTTGATGGAAGTTTTGCCCAGACTAGTTGAGGAGGTATTGGAGGCGTCTTCAAGGATTGCAATAGTTTTGTTGTGAGGAGCTATTCAGGGCCTGTGGATTCTTTAGATGCTGATGAGGCTGAGGTTTTTGCTCTTCTATTGGATGTTGTGAGTTGCGAAGGTTGGGCGGTTGCAATGCTATTATTGATGGTGATTCTGTTTAGTAATTAAGTGGGGTTCTAATTTCTAAACCCTTCTAGGAAGACTTCTTTTCCTAGGAGATTGTCGGATTGGGTGGGAGAGATTCAGGATATTTTTAGACAGATGGGTGCTTCTTTTCATCATGTTTTAAGTGAGGCAAATGTAATGGCAGATGGTCTAGCAAAAGCGGGAGGTTTTTGTTCTTCTATTACTTTTTATGGTTAATTGCCTTGTATTTTAGTAGTTGCTTTGTTGTTTGGTGCCTGTTGTTTTGTGTTTGTCCAAGCTGCTTTTGGCTTAATTTTGTTCTCTTTTATGTACAATCGGTGGTAGATTGTATGGCACGAATCAGATGTAAAACATGTACATCAATCCAGTGATGTTCCCTAGATATTTTAATTCGAGTGAAGAGATTGGTAGGAATGAAGGATTTCTCTTTCCAGCAGAAATAGAAACTATCAGAGCATTAAATCCTCTCGTTGCAGTCTTTAAAAGTTGAACAATGCTTATAATCCAGACAACTGTGGTCCACGAATCAAGTGATTGTATACGGTGGGAACACTATAATATTTGAGACCTACAGGCCAAGAGATCGATCCCTATCCTATTTGCCAATGGGTTGTTACATTGATAACAACCAAAATACCTAAAAAAGAATAAAAAGCAATGAAGAAAGACATTAGTAATTACTTTAAAAGTTTATACAGAACAAACAGATACGATGTTTTGGTTGGCAGGTACATTTTTTATGTGGCCAATGCACATCAAACTATCATATTGGCTATGGCCAGCACACAATGCATACCGGGCCATTATTTCAACCATGTTTGCAGGTGACTAGCACTCTGCTGTTTAAGAAACATAATATCCCACATACATCAATAACATTATTCATTGGATCCTAAATGCTCCTGGTCATGGACTCATGGTAGTGGTTTCTCAGGCTGTCCTGTTTTAAGGATAGGGAAAATTATTTGTCAAGATCTCAGCCAAATACACTTACATTGTTTTCCATTTACTTGTAAGGGTATACTTACAAGTAACATGGAGTGTAAGAGATGAATAATATACTTACAAATTGAGACATACATACAAGTTTAAAAATATATTCTTCAACACAAATCATGAGACACTTATCAAAAAGAGTTCCTGTTTTTTTTTTTTTTTTTTTAATATTTCAGATGCACCAGTCTCCATAGTCATCTGAAAGACAAAATATGAGACCAGTTTGAATATCTAGACGTTATCCTTCCTTTTCAATTCTTTCTTCTTCGTTTTCCTCTTGAAGAGTTACCTAGAAGAACCCATATGGGTGCAACTAAAAGATATGCTTTTCTCTACCCAAATTACATTCATGGCATGCAATGTAAGCATTGGATTGGTTTGGGAAGGAATTCAAGTAACCATGTTAGCATCAACCACCAATGCAATGTACCCCATGCAAGTCTGACATCCCTTTTAGAAAATTTTATCTTTGCTTTTGAGGAAAATAGAAACCTTCTGCACACCAATGCAATGCCAAGAGAAAACAACGTGCTGAGCATGAAAAGTTCCCAGGCACTTCAATTTTCATATATGGTCCACTATGCACTTCAATGAAAAGTACATGACAAGCACTATGTTCTCAATTAAAGTACTCAAACAAAGGAAGTTCTCATAGTGCTTTGTTGAGTACATGACAAGCACTTAACATGAAGTAGCTATTGAAATAATGAAAAGTAAGGTTTCTTTTATTTCTAACAAAATACAGACTTCATTAGAAAATCTCAGCAAAGGAAAACCACCAAGATTTTCCTTTTTCTAGGATTTAGGCTTGGAAGTTTAAAAATGTTTAAATGGATTGAATGGGACTAATGGATTTGTATTAGCAGTGAAACATGAATTGGTTTAACAGGACAACAGCATGAGAACCAATCCAAAAAGATAGGGCAACAACATATATTTTTTATAGGATATATGTAAAATTGATACATGGTATAATTATATAAAGAGGACTAGAACAAGAAAAATTCAATCCTTTTATAGGTTTTGGAGTCACTGGATAGTATTAATATTATAGATTCTCAATATATAAATATTATACACTATCACATTAGTAACAATCCAATCGCAAAGGCACTAGGTATTACAAGATTCAATATCAATCTCTGTAATGCGATATTAAAATATTTTAGTGTTAGATATTCACCTTTGAATCAAACAATTAGCCAATTCTAACTTATACATTATAACTGAAACTAAGCCCCAGTTCGTGAATTGCAGCACCAGAAAGATCAATTGTTCTTGAACAACGAATGCAATTCTTGAACAACGAATGCAAATCATATAAGCAAGAAACAGTCACATCACAACAATATGAAATAAAAAAAAACTACAGCAACTCAAATCGTAATTCCCAGTTCCATATCAAACCCCATTAAAGAGAAAAACCCAAACAAGTGTAAATCCCAAAGTGAGAAAACCTCTAAAAAAACAAACCCGAAACCCTCACAAATAGAACAATAAATATGTTACAATTTTTTAAGCAGATCCTCAATTCTTATGTGTTGTTGTTGGAGAGAATCCAAACTCGAAGAGAAAGGGAGAGAGGGTTACTAAGATAGAGAGGGGTTTACAAAAACAAAAAAAGAGTAATACAGGGAGGGGGTTACCGAGATAGAGAGCAGGTTCGGATCTGCTGGGGAGGATACCCGAGCACCGCAGCTTTAGATCAGAGAGAGAGACAGAGACCGAGATCGAGACCGAGACGGAGAGAGTTTTTCCCCCTTCTGCGTTTTGGAATGGCGAGAGAGACAGAGACCGAGAGGGTTCGCTTTCTATGATTAGAGAATGCAATTTGATGGCGGGAAGGAATGGGTTGAGGGCGCGGGACTCACTAATTGAAAGGAATGGGCGCGCAGGATCGACTTACTAATTGAGTAATGAAAGCTTGGGATGGAGACCAAAGTCTTATAATTCACCCTTATTTAATTAAGTGAACCAAAGTTATTTTTGTTAATCTAAATACTTTACCTTGTTGGCCTATTCATAAAAACATGAGTCATTAAAAATAAATGCCTCCTCTTAATATTGGCCCTAAACAAATTTTAATCAAACTAAAATTGGGTCCATCAAATTTATTACTTTTAAGCCATTTGAATAAAAAAATATATATGAAGGTAGAACCAAGTCCTTGGAGAATCCCCCTCTTTTATCTAATGGACCCATGTTATTTTTTTAATTGAAAGATTTTATAGTGAGCCTACTTATAAAAATATAAGCCATTGAAAATAAATGCCTCCCTTGATGTGGGTCCTCAATAATTTTAATCCAACTAAAATTGAGCCCATCCGATTTGTCACTTATTAAGTAACCTAAATTAAAAATATAAAATGTAAAATTCAAATGCTTTATAGTAGTCAATCTAATGAAAATCCCATCGGGTATCGAAATTTTTTCATGACCTACACACCTGTATTAGAAACCACTTAAAAAAAAAACCACTCATAACAAATTCCTCCATAATAAGGCCTCGAATAGATTTTATTAATATAGGAGATGGGTTCAATGTCATAACAAATTCTCCCACAAGCCACACCCTTCTGCTTATTGGAATGTGGCACGTGTCCAACTCTACCATTGGCCATACCTATTGATAATCTGAACCATTAAAAATGAATGCCATCCCCTCCAGTGATTTATCCTCATACTTTATTTCAGTAGAAGATGGTTCCACCATAAGATTGAGTGTATAATTGATAACATGGTTAGCATAATCTTATAGACACAATGAAACATTTCCAATTTAATTGGTGTGAGTTGAGGTGGACCCCACAAAACCTCCATAGCCCATAAAATTCAATCTTTGAAAACTGTCGGTGCTGAGAAATTTTTGTAAATTATGCTCTGCAATCATGTGCTCTGTTTTTATTTAGGTACTTTAGGACCTTGCTGTTAGGCCTTTTATTATGGCATCCTGATTGGAGCCAATGCTTTATGAGGTCCACGGCAAAGTAACTTTGGCAATGAGTTTTGCATTACTATTATTTTGTTATAGGGCCATGAGATGATAGATTAATAGTGTAGATTTAAAATGGGTTCTTCAAAATCATTGTTTATAGAAGAAAATGTATTAGACTAGTAGGACACTATTTTTAAAAGAAAATGCTTGAGGTCTTTCTTTTGGAACCTGTTTTTCTATCCACTTTTGCATTAATTCCATTTGAATATCTAGTTCTTGATATTGTCTCAGTTGATTAAGCTTTTGGACCACATTAGGGGTAAAAGATTAAAACTCGCCACTAATTCTCTTTCCCCTCCAGAATAACCTTTAGCCACAAAATATAAGTTGCCACTAAATGTAATCACTATAATACCTTCACTAAAGTGAGTGTTTTGTGGCAAAAATAACTTTGTGACTAGAAGTGTCGCCACTAAAAGTTGGCTTTCATATAATATATTTTTAGTGGCAATAGAAAGTCGCCGCAAAAGGTGGCGAAATCACGACAACTAAGCATTTAGCCACGAAAATAAAAAGTTACCACTAAACTCCTAGACCATTAGTGGGACAAAAAGAAAACTCGCCACTAAATCTCCTTCCCCTCCAAAATGACCTTTAACTACAACATATAAGTTGTCATTAAATGTGATCACATAATACATTTAGTGTCAACATCCAGCTTCGCCGCTAAAGGTGAGTTTTTAGTGGCGAAAATTAAATTATGGCAAAAAGTGTTGCCATTAAAAGTCAACTTTCTTGTGATATATCTTTAGTGACAATATAAACTAGCCACAAAAAATAGAACATACAGTGGCAAAAAATATACTGCGGCTAAATGTAAGAATCTAAGAAATTAGTGGCGATCATAAAAAGTTGTCACTAAAACCGTACACCATTTAGTGGCGATAAATTAAGACTTGCCACTAAATCTCTTTCCCTCCAAAATCCCATGGCGCCAAAAATTCCCGCCAAGGAATTAGTGGCAAAATTTTGCTACAACATATAAGTTGCCACTAAATGTGGGCATTATAATGCCTTCAGTGGCAACATCAAATATTTGCCACTAAATGTGAACTTTTAGTGGCGAAAATTAGACCGCAGCAAAAAAAGTCGCCGCTAAATGTTAAGTTTCTTGTAGTGTACACCATCTCCCTCTTCTCGGTTGTGTGGAGAACTGCTGGAATCCATCTAGAAGCTCTGCTGCACTTCTTCTTCTTCTTCATTATCTCTGCTGGACTGTTGCTGATTTCTGTAATCCCATCTTGAAGTTACTGCTGGAACCACACCCCTGTGATTGCTGGAGATTCTTCTTCTTCTTCTTCTCCTTTCATTTCATCACCTGGGTGGTGCTGGAAATTGCTGGAGGTGTTGCTGCTACACCCTGTTACTCTGCTGGAATTTTTCCAGCAGCTACTACCCCACCTTCCTCCTCCATTTCTCCCTTTTCCCCTCACTCCCAGCCCCTGTGATTGTGCTGGAATTGCTACTGCTGTCTTCTTCTTCATCTTCATATCACCAGAGAAGCCCCTGTCGCTGGGATTATTCAATCAAGAGCTGCTGTTACATCTCTTCCCCATCTTCTTCTCTCCATTTCCCCACCTGGGAGGTCCTCCTACTGCTGGAAATCTCACTAGGAGCTGCTACTACACTCTGCTGCAGCAGTTGGGATTTATTACTCTTCTTCTTCTCTGCTGGGTTGGGCTTTCTCCTCACAACTCTAATCTCTCTCAATCACTAAAAAAGCAAGTGCATCAAACTCCTAACTTAGGATGTGTATTGTATTTGTGATTCAGCAGTTTTTCAATTCATAAGATGTTCTGTTGTGATTTAGTTTCCACTTTGAGCTTTGTTTTCTATTTTGGTTAAAAGGTCACTGATGGATGGGGGTTTTCACCCCCCCCATTTGGAAGATCAGTGGGCCATAAGGTGATGGATGGATGGTTATTGTGTTATTTAGTGATTAGAAGTGTTTGGGTGAAGTTTGGAAGGGATTGGAAGTAGTTTGGGTGGAAATGGAGCCAAAACAGAGTGACTGCAGAAACTGGGTTTTGTCCCAGTTTCGTGTAACCGGTTAACCGGTTGGTTAACCGGCAGTGTAGCCGGTTAACCGGGCTTTGCAGGCCGGTCAACCGGCCACACTGAAATTGCAGAAATGGCAGCTCCCAGTTATTTCTTCTGCAGGAAGTGCTGCAGTGCAGCCGGTTAACCGGACTATGCAGGCCGGTTAACCGGCCACACTGAGATTTCTTGGAAAACTGGCCCTTAGCCATTTCTTGCACAAATTTCATTTCAAATAGTCGGGTTGACCTGGTCTCGCACCGGTTGACCCGATTCACGCTGTTTGTGCAGGAAGTGACTGAAAGTTGGTTCTTCAATCAAAACACAGACTCCTTACACCCAAATGGACTTGATACTTAAGATTTACTTTAGATAATGTTTAAAGCTGGATCATCAAATCTTTCTAAGGTGTTCAGAGTATGCGGTCAATCATCCAGGCCAGGTTGTTTGACCGGATACGCTGTAAGCCTATAGAAATGAATTGAGTTGTCCAGGAAGCCTGATTTAGATTAGCCAGTGCACTCGGTTGATCTTCCAGGCCAGGAAATCAACCGAGCTCACAACCCGTCAGGTTCACCTGGATAACCTTGATTATCCAGTTTTCAACATTTAGTAGATGTGATCAGTTGTGAGGCCCATTGACCATCCAAATGAACGTTTATCAGTGATCTAAGCCCGAGTCAATGGTGTGGCTCAACCTTGACTCGCGGGGACCACTATTTAGAGTTTTGGTTGATAATCTAAGATGATTCGACCTCTAAAAAGTTGTCAACAATGCCCTTAACCAACTAAGCACCAAATACAGTCTTTTATGGCATTAATGACATCGTTTAGAGATCGAATTACCGGAGATAGACCCGAACCTGAAGTGGCCCATTTACCTAGGATTGGACTGTTGTTCTTCCCTATTGATTCCTATGATGAAGTTCATACTTCTTTATTATTATTCAGTCAATCTTAGATCTTTAGATTAGTTGTTTGCTATTAATTAAACATAATTGGAAGACCTGAACCTAGGGTATCTAGAGGTGACCCGATGGTGTGATTTCGGAGATCATTGACCCGTGTCTGTGTCTAGGCGGGCCCTTATTGGGCCTAAGTGTGGTGATATGAACCCTTTAGCTTGAAGAGGTAGTTTCTATTGGACTGTTAAGTTATATGGATTGAAATGGAACTGTTTATCAGTAATAGTGGATTAGTTGCCTCGTTTGGACAGTTTTAGACCAGGCCATGTACTGATGGGCCTTGGTATGGATCCAACGAGTAGGCCTGGACATTGAATGAGATCCAGAGACTGTGTTGAGATGTTTGGACCTCTTAGGGATATTGTTAGGACCTTGCTCACGCAAGGCAAAGCCTAGACAGACACAGACCTTAGAGTTATTCTCGAGTCGGCATGAACATTCACTCGGTTGATTTAAGCTCAGCCGGTGGACTGATCATCCTCGGTAGGAGCTAGTTGAGTATTGAGGAGCTATCATGATGAGCTGTGTGGTTAAGACGGCAATGTGTCATACCGTGCCGATCTGGAGTGATGAGATGATGAGTTGATGAGTGATATTCGGGATTAGTTATTCCCTGGTGAGATTCCCCACCGCGACTGTGTTCAGTATGGGAGGGCCGCGGCATAATATCCCGCGGTATTCCAGCTCGTGTGAATGTGCCACCTTGTGTAGTAGTTTAGTTGATTTCCTTATACTGATTCCTTATGCTTTACATGCACGATTGCCTAGTTCTCTTTCCTTGTTATTCATTTAAATTATGTACTCGTCTTTATTTCCTTTGATATATATATGCTATGTTAGTAGTATGCTGTATCTTGCCAGATCGTTTAGATCTGACCCATTCTATGGTGCTTAGGCCTTGACCCAGAGATTCCCGACGACGCATTAGCCCTCGTGGAGGCACCTGTAGCCGGAGAGTACGCTTGGGGCCCGGCCGACACGGACGTCGAGCCGGAGGGCGGAGACGAGTATCCACAGGGGTTTTGAGAGATACTATTTGTTTTGGGTTTGAGTGCTTTTTGTAGTGAGTTGGGGGTAGAACACAATGTATAACTTTTTATTAACATTGAACCATTTACAAAGTAGACTGCAGTCTTGCTCTTACTTTATATATACATGATACCTATTGCTTCCGCTCTATTTAAATGTTATGCTTCCGCAAGTTTTAACCATTGAATGTTATTTGGTTCAAAAAGTTTTAAATTGGACCTCACTGCGGCCTACGATCTTGGAAGTTCTCGGATTTTCCGGGAAGTAGCGCGCCAATTTCGGGTAATCGAGCGAGTATATCGGTATCCGGAATTGGGGCGTTACAATGTGGATGGTAAGTGGCCCACTTGCCTATCATTCCTTCATGTCGGTTTCTGGATGACTCTAGTAAGGATGTGATGTGGATTTCTCTATAGAAAAACTGAGAATGAGGGAGAAATTTCAAGGGGACAAGAGGATTGCGAAGTTAGTCTTTTGACATTACTCCCCTTTCAAACACTGACACTCTTATACTAAAATTGTCTTCATCCCATGCTTCGTCCTTAACCTTGCGAATGTGTTTGTTGGCAAGGACTTGGTGAAAATGTCTGCCACTTGTTCTGTAGTACTGCAATACTTCAACTTTACTTTTTTTTTACTTTACATGATCTCTTATGATATGAAACCTGATGTCATTATGCTTGCTCTTTCCATGTTGTATCAGATTCTTGACACGTTTGATGACAAACTTGCTGTCCACATATATAGTTGTGTTTGCTTCACAGACTGCTACAAATGCTACTACATATTCAACTTCACATGCTGATAAAGCTACAATGCTTTGTTTCTTCGAAATCCATGTGAAAGTTGTCGCTCCAAGATAGAACACATATCTAGTAGTGCTTTTTCTTTCATCTTGTTCACCTCCCTAGTCATTGTCCTAATATCTATATAATTTTGCTTCGTTGCCATAGTCGTAGAAAAGACCAAGATCTATGGTACCTTTGATGTACCTTAAGATCCTTTTGGTTGCACTCCAATGAGACTCCTTTGGCCTCTCCATGTATCGGCTCAAAAGTCCGGCACCATAGACAATGCTTAGCCTTGTGATATTGAGATACCTTAAGCTTCTAATCAAGCTTTTGAATAGTGTTGGATTAATGTTTCTTCCTTCGCTTGACAACTTGAGATTTTGTCAATTTCAAGCCTGTTGATACAGGCGTGCTCCCAGCATTGCAGTTGCTCATTCTGAGTTTCTCAAGGAGTTCTTTTGCATCTTTCTTTTGTGAGATGGAAATGCCATCTTCTCGTTGCCTTACCTCTATACTTGGGAAGAAGGACATTACTCCACAGTCCGTCATCCCAAACTCCTTGAGCATAGCATGCTTGAATTCTTTTAACATTTACGGACTGTTTCCAGTGAATAGTAAGTCATCGACGTAGAGGCATGCGATGAGCACTTTTCTTTATGTTGACTGAATGCTCATATGGGCATTTCGAGAAGCCATTTTCCTATAGATTTGTCTATACGAGCATTCCATGCTCGTGAAGCCTGCTTTAGCCCATATAAAGCTTTCTTTAATTGGTATACCTTTTCCTCCTCTCGTTCTACTATTAAGCCTTCTGGTTGCTCAAGATATACTTCTTCATTGAGTATGCCATTTAAGTATGCTTGTTTAACATCCAATTGATAGATTTTCCAACTGTGATGAGCTGCAAGGGAGATTAGCATTCTTACCGTATCAAGTCGGGTGACATGAGCAAAGACTTCTTCGTAATCCACGCAATACTTCTGTATGTAGCCTTTAGCTACAAGTCTTGCCTTGTATCTATCAATTTATCTATTGACAGTGCGTTTGATCTTGAATACCCTTTTAAGACCAATAGCCTTTTGACTTGGAGGGAGTGTAGTAAACTCCCGTGTGTCGTTCTTCTCGATGGGGTGAATTTCTTCTTCCCTGGCTCTTCTCCAACAATCTTCGTTCACTACTTCTTGGAAGGTTAGAGGCTCATGGTCAGCACAGAGACATAGGAATTTGTCTCTTCAATTTCTTCATAAATATCTCTTAGGCTTCTCATTTTGATTGGTGGTATAGATGAGGAAGAGCTTTGAGCGGATGAGTTGCTTGCTGATGATCCGTCTTGTCCTTCATGACTTCTTCGAAGCGATGATGCTATATGTGGAGATGTTGCATCATCTTGCCACAAGACTTCCTGACTTTCAAAGTGTCTCTTGTTCTTACATTTTAAAAGCCTTTTCTTTGGTTGTTTTTTCTTCATTCCATCTCCATGCTTCCTCTTCATTGAAGAATACATTTCTACTTACCGCCACCTTTTCTGTAAATGGATTGTAGAGTTTATAGGCTTTAGATTCTTCGCTATATCGAATGAAGATACACTTTTCTCCATGATCATCAAGCTTCTTCCTCTTGGCCTCTAGTACTTGAGCATATGCATGTGCAACACACCCAAATTTTATTTCTGTCTGCACAGGGTCGATATCGACCCTCGACACTTAAAATGAGGGTCGATATCAACCATCGAAAAAAGTGGTAAAAAAAATGGATTTGGGGGTGAATTGCCCTATTCGGTGTTAATTTGTCTGATTCGGTCCAATGACCACATTAAGTGTTTTTTAGGGTAAAATCATCTCCTTTTAGATGAGACTTAAAGGAGAGTTTATTAAATGGTAATGATAGTTTTTATATGGGGTATGTTTATGTGTTGAAATTATCCTTGATTTGAAAGATAAGTGTATGTTTATTCTTTACTAGGAAGATGATGTACGGATGTTCTTTACGTAATAAGTTTGCATGAAATCGTAATCCCATACAAGTCACTTGCTACAAGTACGTAACTGCCCCTTTTGAATTTGCTACAAGGTTGGTATTGACGCAGGTTATTAGGTTTTTTTGGCAAAAAGTTCTACCTTTCTTGCCCTAATTTTGATACAGGGTCGGTACCGACCTTACTAGTTAAAAATAAGGTCGGTGCCAATGCAGGTGATGAGTCCTCAAAAGCGCATATTTTCATACACATTTTGGACCATTTTTAGGGCTTATTGATATTAAAGAGCTTTGTTTAGTGACAAATCATGAGTTTATGCATTTTTGATCCATTGTAGTGCATTCATGCATAATTTGCTAAAAAATCACACTTTTTGCATAAATTCATGAAACCTGCCATTTTTGGAGACTTATTTTTGGGAAGCCAATTATTTTCTGTGCATCAAGTAGGGTCCCATGCATTGTCCATTTGAATTTCGTACATAAAATTATTCTTGAATTCATTTGTTTTAAATTGTGTAGGAGAAATCAAGAATGTGACCTACATTGGTGAAATTTGATAGAGATCAAGGGTAGGACATCTTTCAAGGTGGACCCACATATCTTGGTATTTTTGGAGAGTTTGAAAAGTCAAAAATGGAAGGCTAGATTTGTGATTTCAAGATCAAGAAAGGAAATTTCAGATTTGGTAAGATCTAATCCTTACTAAGTTTGAAAACTTGAAAATCAAGAAAGAAATCCAAGAAAGGAAGGTGTACTAAAAGATTTGACTAATCAATCAAAGAAGCTTGGAAGCAAATCAAAGAGGGAAGGAGAGTCAAGAAACAAGGAAAGAAATATCCCAAGGTGCCTTTGGAAGTCCACATGGGTCCCACACATGCTATTGCACAATTATCATTCCATATGTGCACAAATATTTTCGGATTTTTCAGAGGCAGCAAGATTAAAATGGTCATAACTCTTAATCCAGCCGTCGGATTGGTGCAATCTATACACCATTGGAAAGCTTTTTTCGAGTAGATATCTTTAGAACCCAAGATTGTGTCAATCGGAACTAAAACGAGAAAGATATGGCCTCTGGAAGTTGGTGCTATAATTTCTACTCGGGATTGCAATTTTGTACATGGAAAGCACCAAAAATCTCTCACTCACCTTGCTATTTCTTTGAAGACTTGTTGGCCAAGGAAGGGACTTTCCATGCAAAGAAGATTGCTTGCTACAAATTTGGAGCAAAGAAGGAAAGAAAAAGGAACAAAAATCTATAAATTGAAGGCATAAGCCTCCCTCTCCTCTCATGGGAAGATAAACCAACTCTCTCTAGAATTACTACTACACTCCATCTTCTTCCTCTCTCATTCTCTCCATTTTGAGTCCTCAAGGAGATTTTGGCTGGAAATCACACTACACCCTTGGGTTTTTCATCTAGAAGAGGCTTCTCATCCTAGTATGTAATTGTCATTGTTTATGTTTTATATCTTATGTAAGACTTTGCATATTAGTAAAATTGTTTCTTACTCTTTTCAATTTTTCTTTCTTGTCCTTGGGTGATTGGTGCTTGTTTTATGTTTCTTTTCTTGTTGGTGTTTGGACTGACGACCCAAAGGCCCTAAGAGCATGATTCAAATTATGACCCCGCTTAGAAAAGAATTTTGAAAGAGGAGAATACACTTCCACACATTTAAATTTATGTTATTCCACACATTTAAGTTTCTGTTAAAACCACACATTTACTTTTCTTGTCTTCACCACACATTTAAATTCTTGAACTTTTGTTTATTATCTTTATTTTTATGATCAATTCAATTTTATGTTTATTTTGTGCATAGTTTATGGTTGGAACTAATTAGCATTGCATGCACATTCATATTGGTGGAGTTTAGACATGTTTAAGTTGTTGGAATTGGAGTTTGAAATAGAATAAGAAAGAAAATCAGATATTTGAGTCAATAATCTTGGCCAAATAATTTTTGGAAATTCGGATTCCAATATAAAGTACATCATTCAGCACATGTTGCAGGAATTTCTGGACAGATTTTGTGTAAAAAGTTTGTGATTAGAAACCTGATCAAAACACATTATTTTTCGATGAAACTTGGAGAAATTAAAGTTTGATCAGTGTATTTTCAAACCCCAGAATTTCAAGAAAAAATAATTTTGGGAAGATGGTGAACCAGTGGCTCAAACATGGCTGGTCGGACCCACCTGTGTGCAGAATTTCTGCACAGTTTTTTTTTTTTAGGTCATGTTCATATACTCATATTTCATTCGTTTTAAATCGTTTTTAACTTTCGTTTTTTTTATTTGATTCATGCATCATTGTAGTTCAAAACCCAACCATTAAACTCAGTTTTAGGTTGCATTAGGTTAGGAAAAATCATGCATAAAAACAGCATTGCATACTAGTTTTTCAGACTTAGAATTTTCAGCATTCATGGCATACATTGCATTACTAACTTTTTAACTTAGGTTTCTTTTGTTTCTATTTTAGTTTCTTAGTTTTATTTTTAGTATTTTTATTCTTGATGTTCTAACTTGTGTACTCTTTTGTAGCAATTTTAGTTTTTAATTTTAGTTTTTTTAGTTTTAGGAAGTTTTCTTTTAATTGGATTGTAATTAATTTAATTTTTAGAAAGTAGGAATGATGAATGTACTTTTCTAAATTTTAGGCTAGAATTAGATTTTATTTAGGGCAGGTACAAGTTGAGAAGGAACCTTAATTTACATTGCTCCCTGTGGATCGACCTGGTCTCACCAGTTTATTACTATAATCGAAGCTCTGCACTTGGAGCTAACGATCAAGTAGGTTTTCTATTTTTTCCACACAGAGTTGTAAGTTTTCATAACAATGGGTCAGCACTGACCTTAGGTAGTGTAAATTAAAGTTGGCACCGACCACATACCAAATTGGTTAAAAAAAGGATTTTTTGGCTCAATTGCTTTAATTGGTGCACCAACATCTAAAGTGTTTGATTGGGCTACACATGCGCATTAAGTGTTTTTTCCGGTAGAATCCTCTAGATAATTTGTCCGAATCGGTCCAATGGCCACATTAAGTGTTTTTTAGGGTAAAATCCTCTCCTTTTAGATGAGACTAAATTAAAATTGAGCTTCAATCCCTCAATCAATTTCGAAATTGGAGCTCAATTTCCAACTTTCAGAAGCCCCAGATCCCAGCATAGGCATTTAGTGGCATATTTAAAAAGAAATAAAGGAATTATAAATATATAAAAACAAATAAAAGAATCATCAATATTAATGAGAAAAAAATCAAGAAACACTTGAATGAATATTAAATGAGGAGAAACATTGGAATGAATAAACTTTTTTTATTGGAATCATCATTAAAATTATAAATAAAAACTTAGAAGCATAATCGAAGTGCTTAGAGGTTGCTATTTGGTGTGGCAGCTCTTTGGATATGATAATTCAAGAAAGTGGTGGGAATTATGCTCGGAACCTTCATTAAAATTATAAATAAAAATTTAGAAGCATACTCGAAGTGCTTTGAGGTTGCTATTCAGTGGCAGCTCTTTGGATAAGGTAACTCAACAAAGTGGTGGGAGTTATGCTCCCAGTGCTTCTAATCATTGCCTTCACCAATGAAGGGGCACGCCTTTAGAGAGTTGGGGCCCACCTTACATCACTCTCTGTTAGATATATACTTAGATATCAAGTTCCCCACTTATACGGTGATAGCCCTGTCATTATGATCATAGTTATTTATATGATTGAATCATGCTCCACGTCAATATAGTTTTTTTTTTGTAGTTGCACCAATATATTAAAAACACACACCGAACCAAGACACATATATACATAACACACCAATCACAAAGTTACTCAAAATTAAAATGGATACTAATTCACTGGACAACAACTTTTTTTTTTGTTGTAAGGGTAAATTATATTGAAAAAGAAGGGGGGGGGGGGAAGAAGAAACAAGAATACAAGGGTCAAAGAATTGACCCCCAAAAAACAAAGACCAAAAGACCAAAGCACCACAGGCAAAGAACCAGAGCACACCAGAAACTCAACTAATTAAGCACGGGTGACAATTCTCATAGAAGCAAAGAGGGCGCTGAGATGGTGACTAACGAAAGGGGAAGACATCTGCTTCAGGGAGTAAGAGATGGCTTCAGTTAGGTGAGCTTAGATGGAGTGAAGAGAGGGCCTGCAATTATAAAAAAATGCTTCATTACGAGCCTTCCATAATTGATAGAGGACTGTGATGAAGATGGCAGCCATGTATTTGAAGCCTTTGGCGTCATTTTCTTTAGAAAGGGTCGTCCAAATAGAAGATGCAGAGTAGCTGGTAGGAGGGGGAGCCCCTGCTGCATCAAGAAACCAGGACCAAGTAGCTTTAGCTTGATCACAAGAGAAGAAAAGGTGACCCACTAAATCTTCTGCTGCACAACAAAAAATACATCTGGAGGCAAGGGAAAAGCCCAGCCGCTTCAACCAAGTTTCTGTGGGGAGTTTGTTGTGCATCAAACGCCAGCCGAAGCAATTGACTCTGTGGGGGGAGAAGTTGTTCCATATCAGCTTGGGCCAAGGGAGAATCTGAGCTCTGTGTCTGATTTTCTGCCACGCAGAGCACAAGGAGAGCTTTCCATCATGGGTGTCTCTCCAGCTGAGGGTATCACTGATGGCAAGGTTGGGAGAAAGATCCTTGAGGAGAAGAAGGAGGTGCTGTTGAACAGTTGAAGGCAGGAAATCAGGAGTGACCCAGGTCCCAGATTGGAAGAGGGAAGAGAGTCGTTGGTCCCTAGGAAAATGATGGCCAGGGAAGCAAGTAGAGATAGGATCACCTGCAGACCAGGAATCGTGCCAAATGTTAATGCTCTGACCATTGCCAAATGTCCAGGAGCTTCCTTGGTGAATGATAGGAGCTAATCTGTGGATTTTCTTCCAGATGCAAGAGCCATAGCTAGTATTCTCTGAGCTCCAAATGGGACGAAATTTAAAATATCGGTTCTTAAACCAGATGGACCAGAGAGAGTTAGAGGTGGAAGCTTGCCATCCAAGCTTGATGAAGGAACCTGTGTTAACATCTGCAATTTTCCTGATACCCAAGCCACCTTCTGCCTTTGGGAGAGTGACAGTAGCCCAGCTGACATAGTTGATCTTATGGTTGGGGGCGTTACCTGACCAGAGGAAATGCCTCATAAGTCTCTCGATCTCTTTGCAAATTGAAGCAGGCAGGGGGAATAATGGCAGCAAGGTGAACAGGTAAGCTAGAAATAACATGCTTAATAAGAATTAAACAGTCTGCAAAGGACAGAGTTTTTGCTTTCCAAGCAGAAAGCTTGGAGTGAACAACATCCAACAGAGGGAGTAAATGTCTCCGTTTAGGTGTCCCAAAGCAAATCGGGGTACCCAGGTATTTGAGGTGAGTAGAAACTTCTTGAATGCCTAATATGGAACTGATTCTTCTCTTTTTTCTCGAGCTGCATTTACCAATGAACAATTAGCTCTTCTGAAGGTTAAAGAATTGGCCTGCAGCAGACTGATATGTCTTTAGGAGGTCCTGAAGAATTAAAACACTAGAGGCAGCCCCTTTCATGAAGATGAGAATGTCATCAGCATACAGCAAATGGCAGGGGGTGGAGAGGACCTTAGAGAGAGGAAGGAAGAGGCCTTGATATTGGAGATTATGTAAGTGAAGACTCAGGATTTCTTCTACTAATATGAAAAGGTAAGGAGACATAGGATCTCCCTGTCTGAGGCCACAGGAGGAGCTGAAAAAACCAAGGGGCATTCTGTTTAGGAGCACTGAGCCTTTGGTTGTGCAAACACACTCTTTAAGCAGAGAAATCCATGCCTCAAAGAAATTGAAGAACTGGAGAGCAGAGAAGAGAAAAGACCAATTCAACTTGTCAAAAGCTTTGGAAATGTCAAGTTTAAGGCAGAAGGAACCCTTGTTTATCTTGGAATTCAGTTTCTGGTATAGTTCAAAAGCCAAGCTAGAGTGGTGCTGAATGTTTCTGCCTTTAATGAAAGCAGCTTGATGGGGGGAGATCAGATTGGGAATTATTGTGGAGAGCCTGGTGGAGAGAATTTTGGAGAGGATTTTATAGGAGAAATTCAACAAGCTGATAGGTCTGTAGTCAGCTAAGGAGTTTGGAGACACTGGACAACAACTTGTAATGCCTGGATTTGAAAATGATAAAAACCGAGAAACAGTAGCCCGTTAATTGTAATCCTCAAGGATCGATCCAAGTTACCAAGTGTTAGCAACAAAATCGAGAGTTAAACACACAATCGTGTACTACAACACCCCCACAACAAACAGAGCGCAGAATAAACTGATAAGATAATTCACTTGATGTTAAAAAAAAAAAATTTGTTTAATAAAAGTTGTAACTAACCTTGACACGGATATACTTTTTAATATTTTCCTTTGGGTGGAGCCCGCTCTTCAACACTCCCTTTCAGGTGGAATTTGGTTGGCGCACTTTTGGCGGAAATTTTTTTTTTTTTTTTTTTTTTGCGCATAGTACTCGTTCCTCCTTGGATTAAAACCCGTGACCGTTTGGCTATGGTACTATCTTAAATTTCTTTAGTTCACCATTGATACCAAAACCTCAAGGCGTTCTGAAATACCTTTTAATATTTCCATTTGGGTGGAGCCCACTCTTCAACACTCACTACATACTTCCTAATAAAAAGTTCTTATTAAATATGTCCATGGTAAATTAATGAACTTCCTTAAAATATAAGAATTTTTTTTTTAAAGGATAGACACAACAGGTAACTATTGACAGTATACACTTGTATAAAGTTGAGCAAATAAATTGAATGCCCCCCTCCCCCCCCCCCCCCCCCCCCCCCCCCCCGAAAATTCACTACATTATGGATCGTGACTCCAAACGTTAACTATATAAAAGCGACAATTTGAAACCCTCTCTACATCTGTTGAATCCAGGTCTAAAATAAAAGTTCCTTATCAACAAATTTTTTTTCAATTTTTTCTTTTAAAAGTTTCTTTATGCTCATAGCATGCATGCATAATAAAACATACCCTAGGGTATGAATTATAGAAAAATACAAATTTGGAACTAAGTAGAAGAAAAAAATAATATTTTGCATGACATATTTAAATTTGGTGATATTATAAAAAAATCTAGCAATATCACTTGGAAACTGATTTTTTTTAAAGGTAAAAAGAAAGCTACACATTTTTCAGTAATCACATTAATAATATTAGGATATCATCAATATTTCAATTTTATTTGTAATAATGATTAAAGCTAATGCCTAGACATGTCAAACACATAGCTCTCAATCAAATTCGTGATTATTAAGATCATGTAATCAAAGAAATCTAGAAAGCCATTACTAGATTGAAAAAGATGCTAAAATCATCATGAAAACAATGTTAGTTGCTGCCTTTTGCTGAACTTTTCAATGTCTTCCTTATTTACGTTTTGCAATGTAAATTGAAAAGGTAAGAAAGAAAAAGGGTGAAATAGGGGATAGAGAATCTCAAAAGGGCAAGTTCTATAATAAGATGCTAAAATATCAATAAAATGCAAGAAATTTTGAAAGGGAAGACATTTGATAGTTTAAGAGGCCATTAAACATATGTTTGTTTCCAGACCAAGGGGTAACTCAGATGGTCTAGGACCACGGTTTGCACTCGGAGGTTGTATGTTTGAAACTGCACTACCACACTGGGCAACGAGGGAGTTTACACGGCTTTCCTCTGGGGCGCCCGGAGAGATTAGTCTAACCCAAAGGATTGCGAACCCTCCAATAGCAAAAGAAAAAAAAGGTCATTAAACATGTGAGCTTTGAAAATGACATTTGGTGTTTAATTTTGATGAAATCGGGATACAATAAAAACTATCAGGATTCTCTGTGCTACCAATTTGATGTGAGTATAGATCAAGGTCAATTAAAAAAAAAACAAAAAACCTTCAATAACAATAATCATCAATCAATACTTCAAGGAGAGCTCCTCACTCTTTAGTCTCACTACTAGAAAAGAGGTCTTTTATATCGGTTACAAAAAGAACCCTATATCGGTTTTTCATATAACCGATATAATATCTTCATTCAAGGTATTTTATATCGGTTAATATTTAATTATATCGGTAAACTTTTTTTTATATCGGTTAAACAGGAACTGTTATAATAATGTCTATATATAATATCGGTTAAGAAAAGATGTGATATTAATATTAATATTTTAGATCGGTTATTATAAAACCGTTATTATAGAAAAATATTTTATTTACCTACATAACACATGTTTTATATCGGTTTTTCCCTCCTTTTTATTTTCCCTCCCTTTTCAGGACGTCCTGCGGCTAGCCGCTGTGCACATGCGGCTAACCGTAAGTCCACATGCGGCTAACCGCCAGTGCACCTGCGGCTAACCGCAAGTGTTTTATAATCTTTTATGTCCGTTGTTTTGAAACCGATATTATATATCCAATCATATTACATCGGTTATTCGAATCCCTTAATCGCCCGCGCGGGGCTCGATCGATTAGTACTTCTTTCCCTCCTTTTTATTTTTCCTTCCCTCCTTCTCTTTCTTTCTCCATCATTCCTTCTTTCCTCTCACTCTCGCTCTCTTCTCTCCTCACTCTCGCCTCTCTTCCCAGCGCCTCTCTCCCTCCAATAACCCCTTTCCTCTCACTCTCGCTCTCTCCTCTCCTCACTCTCACTCTCACTCTCTCTGCTCTTCTCTCACTGTCGCTTTCTCTACTCTCTCTGCTCTCCCTGTCTCTCTCGCTCACTCTCGTTCTCAGAAGAGAGGGAGGAGTCTCTTTTACTATTTTGCTGAAGCAGAGGAGCATCCTTAGAAGAAGCCCCTTACTATCTGTTTGAATGGAGGTTGGTTCTTCTTCTTTCTTTCCTTTTTTTTTATTTTTATTTTTGGATTCTTTCTGATGGATCTTATGGTTATGGCTATAGTTATGTTTTTTTTTTCCCTAACTTAATTTGTTTGGGCTTGTTAGCTCTACTCAGTATTTTCATTCCAGGAAGAAGCTTTATGTGCCTCTTTGACAGTGTAGTTTCAGTTGACTGTCAATGTTTCTCAATCTGTTTTAACCTGTTACGTTTGGGCGTTTGGGCGTTTGGGTTTTATGGTATGGGATTTTGGTTGGCACTGTAGGTGTTTTGTAAGGGGGCTAGCCGCCAAACCCACGGTCAGCTTTCCAGGAAGCCTATTCTCTCAGGATGATTTTCAGTACGTCCTGCGGCTAACCGCCAGTGCACCTGCGGCTAGCCGCCAGTGCACCTACGGCTAGCCACAGTGCTAACCGTTGGAGTTCGGTTTGATTTCCAGAGACAAGTTTTTTAGAACACCCTCTTGCGATGACCCCTGCGGTTGCCTCACGGCTAGCCCCCAACTATTCCTGCGGCTAGCCGTGAGCCAACCTGATTCAATTTTCTGAGAGGTAGACGTCGTGGATGGGGTGTGTTGGTGTTTTGTTTATTTCGGTTTTCACTTTTTGTTGGTGCTGGTGTTTGTTTTGTTGGTTTTTGTTTGTTTTTGTTTGGGAAGAGGGTTTTGGAAGATGGTTTTGGAAGATGGTTTTTTTTTTCTTGGTCACAGGGAAGCAATTGAGCTAGTTGTTATCCTCAAATGCACAATTTACAGTAAGTGGGACATGAATAGTCACTTCAACGCACAATTATATCTCTGCACAATTAATGTCAGTAATTTTTTTTTCTGTGGATTATCTACATTACTCTTCTCTGTGGGTTAATTTTTTTAAATATTTGTATATGGTTTAATTGTGAATTTTTGAACTTGGTTGCTTTTGTATTGTTGTTTGGTGAATCTCTGTCCATGAATTTATTTCTACAAATCTTCAGCCAATCTGAAAGCTTTGCCCGAACGAGAATAACCAAGGTCGGAAACAAGGATATTCAGTTCGTTTGGTGCACACCAACCCAGGTCTCTCTCACATTAATTGGTTGTAATATTAGCATTATATGGCAATGACTTTCTGATTATTGCTTGTCTGTAGCATTTTATTGGGCTATTCAGAAATGGACAAGTCTTGGATGTCATTGAATCGGTTTTCTATTGCATACGGGGAAGGGGTTGAAAGTTTTTTGATGTTTGCGAAAAAGAAGTTTGGTGATGGGAATCCCATGCCATGTCCATGCAAAACATGTGGGAATCTCAATAAATTTGTAGCTAAGGATGTTGAGTACCATCTCTTTTTCCATGGTATCGATCGAAGTTATACTAGGTGGATATGGCATGGAGAAGCATCTCCTGGTGAAGCTCCCTCAAGTGTGCCTTTAAATAGGTCCACCCAACACCATTTTGGGAGTGATGTCCCAGATGATACTACACCCCCAGATGATGCTGCAAGCTCATTAAAATTGGCTCAGACCGCTTGTGACCAGTATTCATCAAATCCTGAAAAGTTTCAAAGAATTCTTGCAGAGGCTGAGGAACCTTTATACAAAGGTTGTCTAAAGTTTACCAAATTATCTGCAGTAGTTACATTGTTTAATGAGAAAGCAAGGAGTGGGTGGTCTGACATAAGCTTTTCACGGTTGTTGAAAATCATTGGAGACATGCTACCCGACGATAATAATTTACTGCCCCGAAGTATGAAAGAGGTTAAAAAGACATTGTCTGTGTATGGGATGAGCTATGAGAAGATAGACGCATGTCCGAATGATTGCGTGCTTTATAGAAAGGGATCTGATAATGAGAATAAAACTAGTTGCCCTACTTGTGGTGAGTCAAGATACAAAGTGAATAAGAACCTGACTGAGCAATGTAAGGGGGTGCCGGCAAAAGTTCTATGGTATTTTCCACCTATCCCTAGGTTTAAGAAATTATCTCAGTCGGTACAGACATCGAAACAGATGACTTGGCACGCTGATGAGAGATTGGTTGACGATAAGTTACGCCACCCAGCTGACTCCCCCGCATGGAAGTTGGTAGATGATAAATGGCCGGAGTTTGCACAAGAGCCAAGAAATTTGCGCTTAGCACTTTCAGCGGATGGGGTCAATCCGCATGGTTCGATGAGCAGCAAGTATAGTTGTTGGCCAGTAATGTTAGTCACTTACAATCTCCCGCCTTGGTTGTACATGAAAAGAAAGTTTGTGATTTTAACGATGTTGATATCGGGTCCACGACAACCTGGAAACGACATCGATGTTTACCTAGAACCATTAATCGATGACTTGAAAACACTATGGGATACAGGGGTTAAAGCTCATGATGCTTACTGACAAGAGGCTTTTACGTTGAAAGCAATGTTGTTGTGGACCATTAATGATTTCCCTGCATATGGTAATTTGTCTGGTTGTGTTGTAAAAGGCTATCATGGTTGCCCCATATGTGGCGAACAGACACAATCATGCAGATTAAAACATTCGAGGAAGAACGTATACCTGGCCCATCGAATGTTCCTTCCAGAAGATCATCCCTTTCGGAAACAGAAAAAATCATTTAATGGTGAGCAAGAGTTTCGAAAAGCACCAATGATTTTGACTGGTGAAGAAGTGGCAGAAAAGGTTAATGGAATCAAAACCTTGTGGGGGAAACCAGTACCAAAAGAGAAGCCCAAGAAAAAGAAAAAAAAATCAAAAAGATCGACTTCATTGAAGAGGAAGCGAGTGGAAGATGGTAGTGATGATGGTGCTAGAATTTGTTGGAAGAAGAAGTCAATTTTCTTTAACCTCGACTACTGGAAATACTTGCTTCTTCGACACAACTTGGATGTGATGCACATAGAGAAAAATGTTTGTGAGAGTCTTATTGGAACCTTGCTGAATATTCCAGGTAAAACAAAGGATGGACTGAATAGTCGCCTTGATTTGCAGGATATGGGTTTAAGGGATGAACTGGCACCTGATGTAAGTCAGAATAGAGCGTACTTACCACCAGCTTGTTTCTCATTATCCAAAGAAGAGAAATTCAGTGTGTGTGAAACATTGCATAAGTTAAAAGTTCCAGATGGATACTCATCAAATTTCAGAGCATTGGTTTCTATGCAAGACTTAAAGTTGGGGGGGGTATGAAATCTCATGATTGCCATGTATTGATGCAGCAATTACTTCCTGTTGCTATACGATCCGTGCTACCAAAACATGTGAGAGTTGTACTTATCAGATTTTGCTCATTTTTTAATGAGTTATGTGCGAAGGTAGTAGATGTACCTCGATTGCTTGAAGTTCAGAAGAATCTGGTGGTCACCTTGTGTTTGCTAGAAAAATATTTCCCACCATCATTCTTTGATATTATGGTTCATTTAACCGTCCATCTCGTTCGAGAAGTCCAGATTGGGGGCCCTGTTTGTTTCCGATGGATGTATGGATTTGAGAGGTATAAATAGCTTTAAATATTCTTCAAGTGTAATTTACTAATTTAAATTATTTAAAGTAATCAATGGTTTACTATGTTTTAGGTATATGTCGGTTTTAAAAGGTCAAGTAAGAAATCGTTACCGTCCAGAAGGTTGCATGGCAGAGTGTTATATTGCAGAGGAAGCGGTTGAATTTTGTAGTGAGCACTTCTCTGGATTGGATGCAGTTGGAATTCCACCATTTGAAGATAAAACTTACCCTGAAATTGTGACTGGCAAGAAACCTCCAGGAGGTGATTTTGTTGAAGTTGATGCTAAGTCCTTGGAGCAAGCACATTGTTATGTATTGTACAACACAAGTGTTGTTCAACCCTATATTGAGTAATTTTATTTTAACTTCTTGACTTACAAATTAAAGCGTTACACTAGTTTTACCGCTAACATGCGGTTCGTATGGAAAACTATGCAGGAGACACATGAACCACCTAAAGAAAACATTTCCTCGGCAGTCCAAAATTCTTAAATGGTTACAAGATGAACATAACCGTTCTTTTAGTTCTTGGCTCAAAAACGAGGTAACAATTGTCAATCATAAGACTTGTGTTGTGTCTATTTACTAAATGTGACTAACTTTCTTAGGAACACAGGTTTTTGAAGATCGACGTGTCACCGGTAACAACACCTCAGAAATCTTGAGATGGGTATCACAAGGTCCTCGTATACACGTTATAAAATATCATAGTTATACCATTAATGGTTCTCATTTTACCACAAAGGATCGTGATGCTTCACATGTCACTCAGAATAGTGGTGTAAGTCTAGTGGCCACGGCGATGAACGTGTCTAGTGCAAAGGATAATAATCCTGTTTTCTGTGAATCAGGGTACTATGGTGTTATTGTGGAAATATGGTTGATTGATTATAGTCATTTCAAAATCCCATTGTTCAAGTGTGATTGGGTTGACAACAAGACTGGCTTTAAGGTAGATGAGCTGGGATTCACCATAGTTGATCTGGCTAGAATTGGTTATAAATCCGATTCTTTCATTTTAGCCTCTCAAGCAAAGAAAGTCTTCTATGTACCTGATCCAGTCAATCATAAATGGTCCATTGCTCTAGCAACTCCTGAAAGAACCTATAATGTTGATGACAATGAAGAAGTCCTCTTTGATGCTGGCTTTGAAGATCAAACTCGTCATGAAGTATTGCAATTGGATGAACCATTGGATGCTATAAATGAATCTGAGGCAATGTACACGCGTGAAGATGCTGAGGGGACTTGGACTGACATTGATATTTGAAAATGTATTATAATTGTGTTTTTTGTGTAAGTGTTTATTATTGCTAAATATTCCCTTATGTACTTTTTTGTAAGAAGCATATATAGGTTATTTGAACTGATGTCACACTTAGTGGTAGTGTTAGTATGCTATGCATTGCATTGTTGTATGTATTCCCTATTCCATGACATACACAATATATTTATTGATATGTATGTTTTTTTTTTTCACAGCTAGTAATGGATCCAGAAAGTCATTTTCGTGAATCACAGTACAACATAAGTAATGTTGGTGAACACCGCATTCAAAAAAAAAGGAAAGCTAGGGGGACAACTTTAATGCTTGAGTTGACCAAGAATTGGGATGGAAAGGTAATTACTGTTGAGTATGATCAAAAGGGTAGGCCTACACCACAAGAAGTACGCCGGAAAATAGCTGGTTATGAAGGGGCTTTGGCAAGAGTGATGGTCCCACTTAACGCAGTTAGTGATTGGCGTAAATTGAAAGATCTTAGGGAAGGGCAACTGGAAAGAGATTTATGGGATACAATGAAGGTAAATAAATATGTGATTTCCTGTTACTTTTGGAAGACCTTAGAATAATATGTGCCTTACTAAGCTATTTATCGTTTTTTACTATTTAATTCATTTGGTATAGACCAGATTTGTGTTGGATGAAAATACTAAGGCTCAAGTTATATCTGATATTGGCCTCAAGTGGAGGACGTTCAAGACAACTTTGACTACTAAGTACATACTTCCATTCAAAGATAATCCCGAACTACTTGTGGAGCCACCTACAAAGTATAAGTTTATCGATAAATTAGATTGGACTAAATTTGTGCAATCAAGGTTGACCCCAGAGTTTCAGGTATATATCTACTTCTATAGATTACTTGTGGAGCCACACCATTGCACTCACTCACACAACACTGAGCACACCACACACAGCCCACAACTGCACTGCAGCACACCCCTGTACACTGCAGCACACCCCGGCACAATAATGTATTTTCTTCTTTGTAATTTTAAGGAGTTAAACATTCTACAATCTAAAAGGCAGTCCAATAATGTGTATACACACCGACTAAGCAGATCAGGCTATGCGGGTCTTGAAGAAGATATTGTAAGTACATTTAATATAGAACTATTTTGTATAGTTTCTTACGGTTGAACTAAACTAACTTAGATGTTTAATTGTGTTTTCATATTTAATGTATAGAAAAAAAAATCCAAAGAGACGGGCATTTTCGTTGATCATGAAGATAGGAGTCTCAAATGGAAATTGGCTCGTCAAAACAAAAACGGGGAATATTCAAATGATTCCACAAGGGAAGTAGTAGGAAAAATTGTAAGTTTTCATTCTTTGAAAAATTGTAAATTGTTTTAGACTTTTTGTAAGAGTGCCCAAGGTAGATGCGAGGCATCAAACGTCTTCACTATAACTTGTAGGTTGAGTATTCTCCCTAAGGGGATTCATTGGTATTTAAATATTAGCTATATACATATGGCTCGGGATTCATTGGTGTCATGATTATTGTAGGATGATCTGAAAAAGAAAGTAAAGGAGGGGGCTGTAATGACTGAGGGGAGCAATGATGTTCTTACTATGACTTTGGGTACCCCGGAGCATTGTGGACGAGTTAGAGGGGAAGGGAAGCATGTCACTCCAATGGCCTATTTCAAAATACCAAAACGCGGAACGAAGAAGTATAATGAGGAGTTGTTGGCCCAGTTACATGAATCTCAAGAAAGGGTGAGAATTTTAGAACAAGTTGTGAAGGATATAGAGACACGTCAGAACTCTCCCCATTCAGAAAATATTGCATCCAATAGTAGTGGCGTTTTAAAAGGTCAACAGGTAATTTACCAAACCATAGTTTTTTGTTGTTTTGGTATATTATGTTGAATACATGATTTCTTAACTATTTTACCTAACTATATGCATTGGTTAATAACCATTTGAATTCGTATTTAACTCTTATAACATGCAGCTTGAATATGGAGGTACTTCAAAAGTGAACCAGACATCATCAAATAATCTTGGTTCCCCGCAAGTATGTTTTATGGGCCGGCTATTAAATTAAGAAATTACAACCAACATTAGTTTCATCGTATTATATACATTAGTCGATGTAAGATTTAGTACTTATATATTATTTGAAGATGCAGAATTGTAGATTGGCATTGGGATCAAAGGACAAGATTGTTGCGAAAGGAAAGGTTTATGGGAAGACTGGACCATTGGAAAAGATTCACAATATTTCTTTAGGGGAGCACAATGTACGAGTGTCGATAGATTGTGTATTGTGTCCTGATTCCCCTCTTCCTATACCCGTACGTGGTATTTTGACCACTATTTTAGATGCACACAACTCATTTGTGGCTTGGCCTGGAAAATGGGTGATATTAGATGATAAGGTAAAGTGTATTTTCCAACTCTTATTAGTTATGCTTAAGTTAAACTACCGTAATTAACTTTTTCATTTTAATTTGGATTTCCATGTAGAGTGCGGTTGATGATTCTTCTGCAGCTAATGGTGATGCAAACAATGGTGAAGGGGCAAGTCAGCTTCAAAAGTTTGGCAAGATTATAGAAACGATGATGAAATCAAGTCAGATAAGTATTCCACTTGAGAAAGGGGTATTTGAAGAAGATATAGAATTCAATTATTTTTTCAAATCTGATTTGTTAGATCTTTGTAACATGAAGAAGCTAGAGGTTAACTCAATGACTGCATACCAAAGGTAAACTATTTGTCTTTTTCCTAAGAAATATCAGTCTCTAATATATTTGATGTTATGGCCATTTTATTTACCTTATTTCTTTAGGTTTCTCTACGATCGATTTGAAAATTCTCGAGCAAGATATGGATTTTCACATCCTGCACATTACAATGATTTTGGAGAGAAAGAAGAGATGAAACGCAACATGATAAAGCGGTTGAGATTTGCAAAAAAGGACCAACTGATTTTTGTTCCATACTCCACCATGTAAGGGCGTACTATATTTTCACGTGTCTTCAATTTATCTTAGTAGTCATTTTATATCCACTTGTGTGTAATTAAATCTTATTTGTCATTTAATCCGTCCGCTTTTATGGAATTAGGGGTCATTGGCTTCTATTAGTCATTGATATGACATCAATGGAAGTGTTCTGGTTGGACTCCTTGGTACGAAAGGTTGTTGACTTGAATGTAAAGTTCATAGTGAATGAGTGAGTAGTCCATTAATTCTTCTTGTTCATTTGTTTTCAAGGCTTCTCTTTTAAAATACTAAGTCTAAATGGATATCGTTGTGTGAAGTGCAATGAAAGTGGCAGCTATGGAAATGGGAAAAAGAATTAAAGGAAATCCAACTTGGGAATTGGTGAAGGTGAGCAATGAATAATTGTGTTTATGATATCACACATACAACATAATCCTTTTAATTTGTATGCTTTTTATGGTCTCTATGTAGTGTCCTAAGCAAACGGGGAAAAAGGAATGCGGGGTTTATGTAATGAAATTTATGAAGCATCTTATGGAAGATCCTCTCGTGTCGACAAAATCTAAGTTGAAAGAACTTGGGGAGGCAGCGACATATGGCGATGAGGAGCTTAATGATTTACGTTTGGAGTTAGTTGAATACATTTTAGATTTTATCAACAATGTTGAATAGGTACATTCTATGCTTTTGCCTCTAAATTGTCATGAATGCATGTTTTGTCTTGATTCATCGAATAGGGGAAGTGTCAACTTCCCACAAGCTTTTACCATCCAAAATGTTCTTAAAACTTACTACTATGTCATTTATGATAGGAAGCATATACATATTAGATAGGCTTCTCTTGCAAAGTATTGATCGATGAAGTGATTTATGCCTTGTAGGTCCATTTTTCATTGGACAACTAATCGGGGAGCAGCGGTACACCAGGGCATCCCACAAGCTTTTTTGAGCTTCTGTAGGATGGCTGCTAACTGCAGTGAGCTTCAGCTTGATAATGTGAGTGAGCTTGAAATTTGGGTGTGAGCTCAAATTGAGCATGAGCATTAGCATGATTATTTGCTTCATGTTCCTTGTAGGGGAGCATTTATGGCCTCGTTCTTAGGGCCAAACAGATGGTCCATCCTTAACTGATTTACACAATATTCATCCTGCAGATACTCTTTAAAAAAAAAAAAAAAAAAAAAAAGGGGCTTTTTCGGCTAGCCGTGAAAGTTCATGCGGCTAACCGCATACTGGGCCTGCGCCCTTTTAAGTTGCTTTTCGTTTCCCTCTTTTTCTTTCGGTTAGCTACTGTTCTCTTCCTTCTTTGGTCTTCTTCATTGCTACGTATCTGATCCTCTTCTCCCTTCTTCCTCCAAGGTATCTTCCCTTCTTTTTCTCTTATATTTCAGTTCTGTAGAATTATTTTCTTTTCCATTTTGTTAACAGTATCTGTTTCGTTTTGGTGTTTCTCTTTTCTTTCTCTCTTTCCAACTTCCTCCATTTCTCTCTTCCATTGGTTTCTTTCTTCATATTACTTATTGTCGTGTAATTTTCTCTTCCTTGTTTCTTCTAAATCCTGCCTTTTCGCTCTATGCTGTGTTTTCTTCCTCCTAGTGTTTTCTTGTGCACTCCAGGTGTTTGTAAAAATGCCTCCACGAATGAAAACAGCTGTGAACCGCCCTGCTAAACGAGGACGATCCACTGCTGCCTCCTCTTCTCGTAGAACTAGATCTCCCTCACCCTCTCAGCCTACCTCTCAGTCCACCTCTCCTTCTCTTACCCCTCCTTCTTCTCCTCCTCCACAGCCGGGCTCTGCTGTTCTCAAACCCAATGCCCAAATGCTGGATGCTTTGAAAAAAAGATCAATCATGGTTGAAAGACGCACTTTGCGTAATGTTGTAAAACCCCATGAGTCAGCAGCCATTCTTTCTCAGGTCAGATGGGAAAACATGTTAGACTGGGGGGACAAAGCATATCCGTCTCTTGTTTTTGGCGTGTTTGCTTCAATCACTGGTGCAGTATCTTCCGTTGACTCATGTTCCTTCACAATTGCCTTTCAAAACAAAGAAGTTACGGTTGATCCCGATCTTATCTCTTCAATCATGAATATTCCAGTGAACCCTGATGGTCTTTCCATGGTGTCTGACACCCTCACTGAAGCTGAAAAGGCCCAGGCTACTATTGTTCTATGTGGTCGTTCTGTTAAATGGGATCCTAAGAACTTCCTTCCATTGGGATCCCTCATTCCAAAATACAGGCTGTTGCACCACCTATTCACCTTCAATGTCTATCCTCGTAAAGGAAATCGGACTGAATTAACTGCGTATATGGTAAATGTTCTTTCTAAAGTGGTGTCAGGTGTTCAAATGTGTCTTCCCTCTCTTATCTGTAGAACCATTGTTCGCTTTCACCTCTCCACTGCCTCTAAGCCAGCAATCCCTTTTGGCTTCCTCATCTCTCAAATAGCTCGGTCTCTTGGTGTTCTCCGCCCAAATGAGCCTACTATTTCCCATACACCTTTTGGCACCGCTAATCTAATTCAGATGAATCTCTTTCCATATGAAGAAGAAGGGGATGTACCCCCTCATCCTCAACCCCAAGCCCCTTTAGCTCCTCAACATCAGGCACCTTTAGGGCTCGCTCCTTCCTCTTCACATCGACAGGCTTCCTCTTCATCGGTTCCCCGGAGTATTGAAGAACGGATGGATGCTTTCGAACGCAATCAGTCCAAAACCGAAAAGCTTCTAAAGAAGACTCTCAAATATCTCAGTGGACTGTCAAAAGCGTGCAGAACTCAAGATGCTACTATCATGCCTCCGTCTCCTTCACCTCCGTCAGATTAGTTCTTTTGGGGATTCATAGCCACTTGTGTTTTTATTGGTTGTAATCTTTTTGGTGGTGTTCTTTTGGCTTGTGGCTGCCCCTCCTATGGTTAATTGGTTTAAACTTATGTTGGTTACTCTCTATGGATGTTCACTGGATATGGATGTTTTTATGGTCTTAGTGATGAACTGCTTTTATGCTTTAATTGTCTATTATCTTCTTGCATTTATTGTCTGTCTTCTCTACATCCATGGTTATTCTGTCTTGTTCAATTTGTGACAAAAAGGGGGAGTATGGTTTAAGTTTGCAGGGAGAGAATCCATCTCCATTCTCATGCTTTTAATCTCTGTTTGTTAGTGTTGTGCTTTTACAGGTTCAACTTCTCAATCTCATATGAAGAGCTATGCATACTAGTCTTGATGCCTTTTTGTTCTTGTATTCGTTTTTCAGTTGTAAAAGGTCTTGTAGATAGTATATGGTTGTTCTTTGAGTCGTTTTCGATATCTTCTGTAATCTTGTATTAGCTAAATGATTTTGTCATGAAATTGACAAAGGGGGAGATTGTAAGTGTCACATGTCTGTGTGCACTGAGTTTTGTTTGTCAATTCCACGCCAATGAGGTCCAAAGTTCTTGCCTCTCAAATTGACTCAAGGAAGATCACATTCAGAAGGATTATCAAGCTTGTGGGAAAGTCCGGATTAATCAAAGAAGGTCTCCATTTGTGCTTGACAACCTTTTCAGGTAATTCATACCCACCCTTAATTAGATCCCTGGGAAAAGTTGTATTTTAAACTCATGTTTTTTATCCTTGATAATTAGTCCCTGTGGAAAGGGTCAGGTGACCCTACGGTCACCTACGGCTAGCCGCCCCTTGCAAAGGGGCTAGCCGCCAGACCTGCGGCTAGCTTTCCAGTAAGCAGTTTCTCAAATTTTTTTTCTGTGCTTCCTGCGGCTAGCCGCAAGTGCACATGCGGCTAGCCGCCAGTGCACCCACGGCTAGCCGCCAGTCACCCACGGCTAGCCGCAGAGCTAACCGTGGGATTTCGTTTTGCTTTCCAGAGGCTGTGTTTTTGTCAGATCATCTTGCGGCTGCCTCACGGCTAGCCTCCAACTGTTCCTGCGGCTAGCCGTGAGCTAACCTGATTTGAAATTTTAGACCGTTATTTGAAATCGGCTAGCCGCTGGTCTAAAGGGGCTAGCCGCCAACATAGCCGTTGGATCTTTTCTATAAATCTGGAGCTTATTTCTCCTTTCACAGTGACTCTTTTGAGAGTGCTTTTGCAGGCTATTTTGTTCCCAACATATCTTAGCTCTCAAATCTTGTTCCAAACACTCATGTATAGTACATTTAGGAAAATCCTAGAGCTCCATTAGCTCCAAGATGAGTGTGTTGTGTGAGAAGTTGCCTGTGTCTATTCTTTGTGGCATGATTTAATCATTTCTATATCTATATTGTGGGATTTGTTATGTATGATAGGTCATCACTAAGATTCAATAGACACACACACTTGAGCTTATCTACTCATCTAATTGTATCTCTTTGCTTGGTATTGTTTAAGCTGTCTTGTTGAACACATATGCTACTTAAGTCTTTCTGATCTTCTTACATTTGTTCTGTTATCTGTTCTGGTTTTATTATAAGTGCCCTAAAAAGTTTAAAATTGGTATAATTGATTCCCTTAGTCCTATATATTCACCCCCCCCCTCTAGGACTTAGTCATTGGCCCTAGCCTGCACTATCAAGGACAACCTACATTAGAGGTAGGACCTTCAAACCCTACACAGGTTGATTGAGTGCAATTTCACAGATGATTCAGTGTAATTTTTTTTCAGAAACTGATCATAGGTAGCGCCAGTAAAAAAGGAGTTGGGTCTTGCCTCCAAGGGAAGCGAAAAGATGAAAGCTCTGGAGGTAAATTATGATTATTTATCTTTTGGTTTTTTTGTTTATATATAGTTCCAACTTTTTGTACATCCCATGGAAGATGATGTAGATATATACTATATATATATATATATATATATACACACACATTCCAACTTTTTGTACATCCCATGGAAGATGATGTAGATATATACTATATATATATATATATATACACACACACAATATTTCCATAGAGCAATTTGTCTAGTCAAGCTTTATTATGTTAATTATTAATTAGTTATATATATATATATGATCAATTTATTAATGTGTATATATAGTGCAAAGTTTTATTGGTGTACAGTACTGTGCTGCATTAATGGTACTGCATCAATGCAAATTCTTTTGATAAAAAAAATGCATATATAATATTAAATCGGTTACAGAACAAACGATATAATACAATCCAAAAAAACCGATATAACAAAGCCCTTTATAACCGATATTATAAATTATTTTTATATCGGTTTCACTCTTTTTTATATCGGTTTTCAGTCTCAAAACACATCCGTTCTCCGAAAACCGATATTATAAATTTTTTTTATATCGGTTTCACTCTTTTTTATATCGGTTTTACAGTAATTTCAGTTTCAAAACACATCAGTTTATCGAAAACCGATATGATAAATATTTTTTATATCGGTTTTACTTTTATTTTATATCGGTTTTACAATAATATGTGTTATATTTCCGGGTTCAAAAGACATCAGTTGTCCAAAAACCGATATGAAATATTACACATATTATATCGGTTATTGTTGTTTATTATATCGGGGGTACTTATATCGGTTTAAAGCTTACTGAAAAACCGATATAATAGGTCTTTTATATCGGTTTTTAGCCGATATAAAAGCCCTTTTTTCTAGTAGTGTCTTTACATACAGAAGCCCAAAATTGCATAAACAATTGATTCAAATACAACATCACATATAAAAACTACCTAATAGTGAGAGGTAATTGGCTGGTACTTCTAAAAGTCAGAAGAAGAGCCGATATTTGTGAGGATTCTTATACTGCCTTGATCAATATCTCGTCCAACAAATCATAAGAAAGCACCTAACCCCACATTAGTAACACTGCAACAAGTTGCTCATATACACTGTAAAGGAGAAAACAAATATAAAAGAAAATAAAAGAAAAATCTGTCAATTATATTGCAAAAGAGGGAGAAAGGCAGGAAAATAAAAGTACCCATGTCAAGCAAAAGAACTAAGAGGATAAATCAACCGGAAATATGATTAAAAGAACCAATGGAGAGCAAAGTAAATTAAAGATGAGAAAATGAATAGAAGAGACCAAAAAAAAAAAAAAAAAAAAAAAGAGTGAGAGAGAAGAAAGAAAAAACCCACCAAGGTGAAAACCACTTACCCAGGACGAAATAATTGCAACAAAAATCCAACAAAGCTGCCCAATAGCAAAAGCAAGGACTCAGTCAAATAATAATCAATTGATTTCCTTGTCATGATCCATACAGAAACCCGATCCAATTTGCACCGCTTGGATTTACTCGCACCATCTATTCCATCAAAATATTGCATCATTCCTCAATTAGGATTTCATCATTCTATATGTAACAACAGTAGTATCATCTTGTAGACTTTGAATTTAAAGAGAGAGTTTTTGGGGAAGATCCTACTTCAAAGTAGACTAGCAACAAACGCCCGTGCTGAGCCCGTGCCAAAACAAAGATATAGTAAATTATTATAATAATTAAAATTAAAAAAGATGAATCCACTATTATTACTTTTAAGAATTTTTAGAAGAAAATAAAGTGGAAAAAGATCTTAAGATTTTATGGTAAAAGAAAGAAATTATCGTGAAAAATAATAATGAGAATCTTGTAATATCACACCTAAAAAATATTTGTAAATTGAAAAATGCATGGGTTGAAAGTCCCCACTAAAAAAGAGAAAACTCTTGATGGAAGCAAAAAGAAAAAATGATACCATTTAAAGTAAGGAAAAAAAATGAGAAAAGAAAAAAAAATGTGTCCATTAATATTAGTCGTAAGAATGCATTCAAATTTTTGTTACCCATTGCTAATTTCAAAGCCCAATTTTTTGTTACCCATTGCTAATTTCAAAGCCCAATGAATTCAACTCCTTTGATGATAGGATCATCGAGACCTCATAAATGGAGTTCTTGCTGCCGTCAAATTGATTATGTCTGAAATATATATAAAAATAAAGAAAATAGTAAAAGAAATTTCAAGCTTTATGGTGGATAGTACTCTCAAACCCATTATCAAACCCAAGCAAGACGGCCTATTTAATCAAAGAAATTTCGAATGTCAACAATAATCAAAGAACATGGGACCATTGCCCACTATCGTCATCCCAATGAAAATCGATGCCCTATGCTGCTGTGCCCATGGAGGCCCGTCGGACCAATTTAGCATGCATGGGCAAGGCTCATAGCCTTTTAATTTATTTGAAATTAGTTGAGTATTTTACTTTAAACATTCTTTTAAAATTAAAAGAATAAATCCATAATAAAAACTAAAATTAAGAAAAACACCACAAGAATACAGCATGAAAACTTAAGTGCATAGACAATCCAATGATAGAAATAGTTTAAAAGAAACAAATAGAATCATGGAAACTCAACGCCTAAAAATCAAACATTGAAACCAAGAAATAAAAGAAAAACCACAAATCCATGAAAACCTATCAAAATAGAAAGAAAAATAAAATAGGACTACGATAAAAGGAAAACAAAATCATTAAACACCAAAAAATACATGAAAAAGGAAATATATAGAAATTGTACATTTAGTGTTTTTAAATTTATGACATTTGATTAAATAGGCCCCATACATATAACATTGATTGCATCATTAGATGTTCTTCACATTTAGATGAGACTCATGTTATGTGAGCCCTACAATTTTCGTTAGATGGATAAGTAACTTGTACCATTGTATTGCATTGAACTTTTTTCACAGTTGGTTGGGCTCTGAATTCTCATCCATGTATTATGGGATTCATTACATTTCATTAGATGGACCCCATATCATTAACATTCTTCATAGATTGGTGGGCTCCACAATATTGGAGATTTATGACTTTAGTTAGATGAGGTCCATAGTATATAATATTGCACCATCAAAATTGATAATTGAGGATTAAGATAAGAAGATAAAATAGAAAAGTTAGGAAAATAGAGATTTTAGGGGAAGTTAGACCCATATCATTAACATTCTTCATAGATTGGTGGGCTCCACAATATTGGAGATTTATGACTTTAGTTAGAGGGGTCCATAGTATATAATATTGTACCAACAAAATTGATAATTGAGGATTAAGATAAGAAGATAAAATAAAAAAGTTAGGAAAAGAGAGATTTTAGGGGAAGTCAGAAGGAGTTTAGGTACTCTACTAAATGAGAGATTTTTTAGAGAAGATTGAAGGGGATGGAGAAATTTTAAGAGATTTGAGGAGAATTGAGAAGGGCCCACTTGAAAGGCAAAGGCTCTCTCGCTATTTTTTAAGTGATTTTTCTGAAAGGAGAATAATTGGTTGCTGAGGTGGCACCTCCCACAGCCCCACCGCCCCTATTACTTTAATATATATATATATATAATTGGATTTTATTGATAAGTATTTTTTTTAAGTTTGAATATAATCGGTTTGGGTAAAAGAGGAATTAGCTTTTCTCTCGGTAAGTTACTTCCACTAAAGATTTTGAATATTGACTCACATGTTTTCAAAATTTAGGAATAGGATGTGTTGTGCCTTGGCTTTTGATGAAACTGAGAAAAAGATGTAGGAGGTGATATATATTCGAAGGTTGAGGGATTGAGAAAATCAAGGTGGAATGAAAGAAAGGAGCACATAATTTCTCAATCAAATTCGAAATTGGACTCCAATTTAAAATGAGCATCCATATCAAATAAATATGAAAATTATCATTGGACTTCCTGCTGAATAATTTGGCCTCGGCCATGGGAATTACGTGAAGAAGAGAGAGCATCAAAGCCAGATTTAAGAACATGACTGAGGTGTTGTTTGCCTTGGCCATTCTGTTATTAGCTGCCAAATCAAGTTTGTGTTAGAATAATAGAACCACTGCTCACTCCTCATGGATTTGCCCTTTACATATATACCTCTCCTTTTTTTATACGAGATTCCAGATAAGTCATGGAAAGGACGGACAAGGAGGCCGGCTTTGTCCTACATATCTCCATAGAGCGGGTTAACCCAGAAAATATGTATTGTTGGTTAGTGCCACTAGATTTTGACATAATGTCATTCAATCCGCAGTGAGAATTCACTCACAATTTCCGTGACGAACTTCATAAGTTAAATACATAATTTTCAATATTTTTTTAATGGAATAGTTTATAAATAAGAATATGAGCTAAACACCCAAATCCCAATTCCTCACGAAATTAATACATCGATTAACAACCATTCTACAATAGAAGAAACTATAGAGAGCTCCAAGCAACTAATAATCATTATCATGTGAAAATTAGTACTTATTTATCCTTCCCTCAAACTCCTAATGGTTTTTCTATCATACGAATCCAAAAGAGAGCACCTTTATTTATAAATGAACATTTGTCAGCATTATCATAAACATCATATTCTAGTCTAAGAAAGAAATTTCAAAAAAATAAATAAATAAATATATATATATATATATATATATATATAGTGTAGCTATCAGGTGTGCCCGGTACGCATCTTGTGTGCTGGAGGTGGGGCACACCTAATGGTCCATCCTATGGACCACACCCCCCTGAATTTCGTATGGGGCCCACCTTTGCACCCATCCGATGTATTGTACACCATTGGATCGACTACATATCCAATCAAATGGATTGTACACCACTAAACTTTTGGGCCCAAATGGAGATGATAGGGGCCATGAATGGGTTTGATTTTTTGCAGAGATGATGGGCCGGAGAGATCTTCCAATCCCCCTGGTCCCGGTCCTAAGTGGAGCCCCATGATGATGCGAACACATTGATCTTGCACACTCGATCACCACTAAATATATATAAACCTTGCTATTCCATGGAGGCATTATACGGTCCCAAGGCCAAGAAATGCAGAGTGATGCGGTCAAAGGGAAACATTACTGCATACAGTGTGCTTTGTGGTGGTGATGACAATGATTTGTCCATGTCTTGCTGTTCCACATTCATCACTAGTGAACTCGTCTTATATATATGAGGAACATGTCCCATTTCAGTTGAGAATATCCATAAACGTGAACTAATAAGTATGTGGCCAACTAAATGGATGGTTGTAAGAAAATGGTAGCAGTCCAAACATAACGGGTCAAATTGGCCAATAAGGATCACTAGAAAGCCATGAATTTTGGCAATTCTTCCCCCAATAATCAAGAATTCCCACTTACGCAATCTTGCAATTTTGGCACCAAATGCTTGTTCAAACAAAGTTCAATCCACCACAATTTGGGGGCACATTCAAAACTCTAGCTAGAAAAGGCCAACAAATAAAAAAAAATCATATATAGTTATATACCCAAAATCTCAAAATCCATTAGTATGAATTAGATTCCATCTTCTCGAACAATGCAGAAAGACGGGTACTTCATCTTCAGCAACTTTTTTCAAACTATAAAAGAAAAAAAATAAATCCAAAAAATCATAAACAGGGATCAATAATATTTCTATATTTCTTATTTTTCACTTATCATTTAGAAACAAATTTATTTATTATTTGAGAAATTTTTACTAATATTAAAAAAACACTAAATTTGGAAATACTTCAATATTTCCAAAGACACTACTTCTCAAAACTTTGGGGACAATTAATATACAAAAATAATAGGGCTCACTATAATGAATTCAAACTGCTCAAAAATAATAATTTACCCTTTAGTTTAAGACTTAGAGTTGTATCTCACTCTAATCAAAGTAGGACATGATATGTGCGATTGATTACATGTTAAGCAATCTTCTCATAATTAATTAAAGAAAATATGTCGGTTGGTTACATGTGACCATTTAAAGGGCCATGATCCTTAGGCTACATGGATAGTTGAAGATCCATTGATTTGTTACTTGTGATCATTTGATGGGCCACGATGCCATGGTAGGCATGGATTATTGAGAGCATATCACCAATAGCCATTAACCCATGCCATTAAAAGGTGAAGAATCAATATGTAATATTCATGCTACATAGAATAAATTGCCTATTTTTAGGTGGACTTTTCTTGGATTTTACTCTTATAGGGGTTGGTCCCATCAGAAGATTGAGCACATCATATTTTAAATGCATGCTTAGATATGGTGTGACCAACTCCTATTTGAATCTAAGGATGGATAGCCAAGCTATCCAAATCCAACAATCTGAAAATGTTGTGAAGGAGAAATGTCTATTATGGAGACTTCCATTTCGGAGAAAAAAAAAGGAGGAAAGGAATGATTTGCACCTTAAAACTCTCCTTACAACTTGGAGTTGCCTTATGGAAGCAAGTAGAAGACAAATTGACATCAAATTTTTTTAAATTCTCTCCATTTATGAAAAGAAAAAAGTAGATGAGGAGGGGAAACAATGCAATAAATCAAAACAACCTCAAAAATTTTAAAACCTTGTACTCCCAAGTAAACCCACAAACCAAAGAAGTTGAGAGGGGGCAATTGTCCCCTGTTGACCTCCTCTCCCTCCGTCCCTGTCGTTGAGTGGCAGGTAGATTTTACTTATATAAATCTCTAACTCCTTCATTTCCTTTTAGTTTTTCTAATTTGGCTTGGCCAGCCTGCAGGTGTTTCCGGTAAGGGAGTACCTATGACTAGTCAAAAAAGGAGGAGAGATGCTGGGATTCCTGGAGTTCCAAGAGCACCGTAAGTTGTTGTTTAGTAGTAAATTTTTCATTTTCTTTTATTTTCTAAATATTTATTTTTCTTTTAATTGTCATTTGGTGGATTATGAATTCCCTGTTTTGGTTCAGCGAAAAAGAAAGTAGAGATGAAGCCTCGAGAGTACATTCGGCTGCTGGTTGAGCCAGCTAATGAAGCATAAAAAGGCTCATCTTTATGTCGGCGGTGGAGCCCAGAACTTTTTTTTTTCTTTGGGGGGGGGGGAGGAATTAGAGAGGGTAAGAGAGAGAGCAGAGCAAGAGAGAGTGAAAGAGAGAGAGGGAATTAGGCGCAGAGAGGGTCCGAGCAGAGGCAGCGGCGAGGGAGGGGGGGGATTAGAGAGGGTAAGAGAGAGAAAGCAGAGCAAGAGAGAGTGAAAGAGAGAGAGGAAATTAGGCGCAGAGAGGGTCCGAGCAGAGGCAACGGCGAGAGGGAGGGAGACCGTTATCGAGCAGAGAGAGCGAGAGAGAGAGAGAGGGCTTTTGGAGGCGGGAGAGGGAAAAAAGAAGTGGGAAATTTACTGACGTTTATCTTTCGTCGCAAAAAATGTACTTTTCGTTGGTAAAAATTATTTTATTTTTATTATTTAAAAACAAGTGAAAAAGTCAACCAATCTTTACCGACGTTTTATATTAAACGTCGTTAATAAATTTTCCGACGCTAATTTTCGTCGGTAAAAAAAAATTCGCTGGTAAAGGTCTCTGATTTTTAATTTTCCTAAAAATAAAATTAAACTTTACAGACGTTTTACAAAAAATATCGCTAAAAGTGTCATTTTATCGACGTCATAAAATTCGTCGATAATAGTCTGATAATTTTTTCCCTAGAAATGAAGTTAGTAATAAAATTGAACTTTGCCAACGGTTTTCAAGGAAACGTCGCTAAAAGTCGATTTTACCGACGTTTTATAACTCGTCGGTAATAATCTCTGATTTTTACTTTTCCTAAAAAATGAAGTTAATTCTTAGATTGAACTTTGCCGACGTTTCACTAAAAAAACGTCGGTAAAATGCTGATTTTCAACGACGAAATTATATACGACGATAATTAATACTCTTTATCGATGAATTTATAAAAGTGTCCCCAAAAAAGCGTTGCTAAAGGTGCAAGTTGTTGTATTGTGATTGAGGCAACTAATAGAGCATAAAAAGGCTCATCTTTATGTCGGCGGTGGAGCCCGAAACTTCCTTTTGGTGGGGGGTGGGGGACAAAAGCTAGGATTATTTTAGAGGGTACCCATAAAAACACATTTTTATATGTATTGATGTTTTACTTATCATTTTAAAACTGATTATTATTTGCACATTTTTTTAATAATAACACAAATCCTAAATTTGAAATACCTCCAAATCTTAACAAGGTGGGGCAAACTTCTATTAAAATAAAGTTTGGGGATGGCTCAACCGAGGGAAGGGGACTTTACTTTTGAGTCATGGCTATGATTTTCGAGACATGGGCCCGATATGGAGATCTATTCCTGTTGTTTTAACGTGAGTGAGACACTCATGGTTGAACTTTTTGGCTCTGCCCTATTTTCTGACCACGGTTGGCCTGACAGAAAAACAGGTTACTGTAAAGGTAACCGAAATGGTTCAGTTGGTTGGCGGTTAGTCGCCGATGGGTTAAGCGGTTAACCGCTTACTAACCGTGAGGCTGACCGTGCTTTCAGGAGGAAAATGTTGCTTTCTGGAGAAGTAATCGAAATGGATCGGTTGGATGGCGGTTAGCCGCTGATGGGTTAAGCAGTTAGCCGCTTGCTAACCGTGAGGCTGACCGTGCTTTCAAGAGGAAAATGTTGCTCTCTAGAAAAGTGATCGCGACTGTTCGGCCAGCTGACAGTTAACCGCCAGTCACCAGACGGCTAGCCGACAGGTGACCGCCAGGTGCGGGAAACAACCACTATGTTTAGATTTGAGCCCTTTTTCCTCCTCAAAACCACTCTCCTCACTTCCATTTAATCCCTACAATAGAACTGAGCTAAGAGCTCCTCCAATACCTCTATCCACACTTCTCCACAACTCCAATATGTGTTCATTCCATCACTTCCTTCTTAACCACAACAACCACAAGAGGAAAGAGAAACCAAATCACAAACATTCATTTAAGATATATCCAAAAGACAACAAGTACTATAACCAATATGTTTCCAAAACATTAAATGTCTTAGCAAGTTTCATTCAAAGCATTTATTTCAAAAATCAATGCAAGCCAAAAAATATGAGTGGAAATGACAAATCAACCACATTCCTCATGAAAACCATTGAAAGCTCATAATATTAACTCATCCACTTGCCTTGGGTCTTCTAATAAAGAAATCAAGCTTAAACACTCTTCCAAATCCAAGCTCCAAAGCTACAAGCAAAACCCCTAAAACAAACCCTAAAATGGGTCAAACAATGAAAGACAAGGAATGGGCTCAAACCAAACTAAGAAATAGAACCTAATGGAAAGTCATAGCTCAACAATAGAAGATGCATGGAAAGAAGTCCTTACCTCTAGGGCCATCAATCAACAAGAAGAAGCTTGAAATAGGGGCTGCCCAGCTGAGATTTGTACAATAATGGTTGAAAGTCCAGGGATCCGAACCCTAGAGGGAGGGAGGGGGGGCTGAATAGGGTGAGCTTCAATTATGACCAATCTTAACCAATTTTAACTTCTTTAATTTAAACTAGTCACAAGTGGTGATTAAGTAAATAAATGCGGAAGCTTACAAAAATAATCACCACAAAGCATGCACCATCACACAAGGATTTATAGTGGTTCGGCCTCAATGCCTACATCCACTACTGGCTTGTGATCCAACACCCCACCGGATTTCCACTATTACTGTTCAATAGGCTAAGCAATAACCTTTACAATGATGTTTTTCAAGGCTTAACATCAACCTATACGTTATGCTTTTCTTAGGCTAAGCAATAACCTCTTCAACCAAAAGGTTGATTATCTCTCTAAGTTGTGTCTATAATACACTTGATGGATATACAATTTAGCTCATTACAATGCCTCTTAAATATGCGGATATGAAAGTGAAAAACTAATTCATACACACACACTATGAATGCAAAGATGAATGCTCAATGTGTATGTATGATGTCCTCAATCATTTTTAAAATGAAAGCTCATAAATGTATGCCTAAAGCTTTTGAAAGTTTTAGCTCATAAAAACATTTATGATTGAGGAAAGAATGCAAGTCACATGTTAAAAATAACTTGTAAAAGATATACATATGTATCCTAAACAAGTTGTGAAATTCTAAGTACAAAACATGTGATGCATAGGGATGTCAATCAAATTAATAATGTAGCTCAAAACATTAAAATAGATTTGATTGAAATTAGGGGACAAATCATATGTAATTATAAATTCAACTTGAATATGATATACCTATCAAAGAAAGGCAAGTTGTGAAACTTTAAAACAAAGATACATATGATTTGTGAAGTTGTTGAATCTAAAACATAAGATAGATTTGAAAGTGATTTTCTTATGATGAAAAACAACAACCAAAGATTCAATCAAGTATAGGAATCATGTTACATATAATTTCAAAGATTTTTTCACTAACATGATTTACTTAGATATACCAATTTAAGTACTACTTGGATTGAATCAATGGTGATGCATCCAAAACAATAAATCAATTCAAAACATAAACATGTTAAGGACACAACAAAACATAGTTTATCATGCTAGAAAACATTTACCAATAATAAAGCAAGGCATGACAACATATGGTTAAGGAAAGTAAAGCTTACTTAGAGATTTAACTTCATTAATCCAAGCTTTAGCTTTCCTAATGACCCCTTTCATCCCTTAGTTCATTCCCTTTTGATTTGCCTTAAAACCTCCCAAGGAAGGCTTAAAAAATCCCTCTCTTTTGGCAAAGGAATGAACTAGTATATATAGCCAAAAAGCCCAACGGCTAGTCCCCGGGCCACCCCATGACACCCGGGTCGACTTGGCCTTCACAACAGTCATAAAAGTGACCATTTGACAGGAGCCCAACGGCTCTTTACCCGGTCGACCCGCAGTGGGCTTGGTCGACCGGCCCAACAGTGGGCCCGTCGACCAAGCCCATTGCGGGTCTACCTGGGCCTGGGACCAAAATCCCTAAAAAAGTGTTTTTCAAAGTATTTTCTTGAGGGAACTTTTAGGCCATTTAATCAAGCTTTGAATCATGATTTAAATCAAACTAAGAGGCTTAAAATCATGAAACACAAAAAGCCTAAAATGATTTGAAAGATTTAAAACATAGGCTTGCTTGATTTCTAAAACTTCTTTTCAAAAACAAATGCATCCAAGTTAAAAAACAAAACATGCATAAATCAATATTTCTTAACAATGCATGTGTAAATCAAGATTTCAAGTTTTTCTAAAACAATGCATGTGTGAAAATTCAAATGATGCTAGAGTGATAATGCATCCATCAAATTGCAATACACAAAACTCCTAACAATGGTGTCCATGGGAAGCTAGAAGGATGGAGAAGAAGAAGTTGAGCTCCAATCTCCATTTTACAAGGCTTGGAGGTGGGTTTTGTGAAAGGAAGCAAGAAGGAGAAGAAGAAAAGGGAAAAGGCCATATGGAGCTGAAGTTCCTCCCCCCCTCAAGTGTGCTGGAACGAATGTAAGAGGAAGAGAGGGGCTGATCCCTTTTATAAAAGGGTGGGTGTGGGCCCCACTATCACTTAAACTTGTCGGGATTAATACATCAATTTCTGGGCGTCGGATGGGATCGACGAAGAAGAGGAAAATGTTTCTCATAAAATCTTGTTTTCAAAAAGTATAATTTTGGCATGGTTCTGGGATCTCAAAATTTGGGTCCAGATTCAATGTGAAAGGACCGATTTTGCCCACATTGCTGGAAAAACTAATTTTCGGAGCCTCGAATGGGTACGGAGTGAACACGAAAGTTGTAGAGATTAACAAACTAAGTCAAACGTGGCTAAAACAAGATTATCGGAAATTTCGAATAATCTCCCAATCACGCGCAAAATCATTAAAAGAACCCCGGCCAAAGGGTCCCACTAATCACAAAGGCACTCAAAACTCCCCAAAACTAGTGAAAAACCATTCTAGCTCACAAACTCAACCCAACAAACACTAATCCCACTAAAAGAAACTAATCCACAAATAAAACAACACTAATCCAGGAAATTAGGGGTCGGGTTCTCACATCCTCCCCCCCTTAGAACATTTGGTCCTCCAAATGAACAAAACAAACCCAAAAACAAGTGGGGACATTAATCCCACACTTCGGAAACAAAACCTCAATCGATTGCTCCAAATTGGTCCTCTCGGAAGCACTGAACTCGCTGGGTCATCCTCGTTGTAGAACTCTTCGGTCAATTATCAATAGTCATCAAACATTCCACCACTGGCTCGAATCTGTTACTGTTCTTCCGTCCTGACTGCTCAAGAAATTTTCCATCTCTGACTCATTCTAAGTTCCACCAAGTCTCTCGCTTCTAGCCACCCCGATACAGAAAATTCTTGGAATAATTCTGTTGACTTCATCACAACTATCGAAGCTAGGGTCTCATGTCAAACACACAATCTTTAATGTGAACTCTTGCTAGCTCTAACTATTTCTGTTCGTTGCTCTTGATCCACTGCACAACAGCCGGTCTCTGCCAGTCTTCGACATGCCTTTACCTTGAAATATTGTCTTATCCTTCTATCTACCCTTGGCTTCGGAAAATTGGTGACACTGAGTACTACTAGATGTATCTTACTTTAGGCAATGTCGTCCAGTCCTCGATACACTTCGGTCATCTTTGTCAAAGTTGTCGAAATTAGGTCTCCTGCCAATGCACAATCTTCGAGGTGAATGACTTGGAAATCTGTTACTTCTTCATATACTAAGCTGATTCAGTCAAATGTTTGAACGATCCTCTGAACACTTCACTCATCTCTATCTACTCATTGAAAACACAAGGTTCATAACTCTGTAGGTTTCCAGTTCTGACTAGACCTGCTAACACTTTAGCTTTCATGCTACTCCACATGTCCAAACTTCGTGAGGTGTACTTCTGTCAAATTCATTCTTCTCTGAGTCTTTCAACTGTCATTGTCCATAAGTGATGATTCTCCTGCTCGTATCTTTACTCTGCCCTAAATGATGTTCTACAAGTCGGTAAAATCCACAAAATCTCCTCTATCATGTGATCAGGTAACAATTAATTCCACATATAACTCTCTACATTGCTGCTGAAAAACTAATTTCCTATGCTTTTAACCATCCACTGACACATCCTTCTGAGTGGACTCACCATCATAACTGCAATTGTTAAACCTCCTCCAACAATTCTCCGTCACAAGCTCATCAATACTCGAGAAATTTCTAACTTTTCACATCTTCTTAGAGCTGCACTACTGAAAATCACTTCAAACCTCATAAAGTCTACCACTTATTCGGCTTATGGAGTCTTCTGACTTAGGAAAATAATCCAAGTTTATCCAAAAATCCACACTTACTTGCCTGACGAATCCTCTGATGGTACACGATCAACTGTAATTGGGTCTTGATATGCTGCTCACATTCCAAGCTGACGAACAATTGGCCGCAAATTCCTTCTCTAGCTCCATCTGTGACATCGAAAAGCTGAAAATTCTGCCAATGTCCTTCGAGAAACACGTGCTAAGTCCACAAAACTCCGACTCTCTGGCGCGAAAACAAGGAAAAGGTACTAAATGTGGGTGCGGAGACACTAATTCTCCCCCACTAGAACAGAATTTGGTCCCCCAAATTCCCAAACAACAAGGACAAGAAAACGAGACAAAGATAGTCTCCCCCACTAGAAGAAAAACAGACACGAACTCACAGAAATAATGGCTAGCTAAAAGGAAAACCGACACAACTAAACGAGTCCTCACCACACATCTTAAGGTTTGATGGTAATTATATTTTTCTTTCTCCCAAGATCCGCGTGTGTGAAGACAACACATTCCAATACACTCTGAATATTTTTACGGAAGCTTTCGGGGCGTTGCGACCCGGAGTCCGTGGCCATCGGATTCCACGTCGTACTCAACCTCTAGCATATAACTATTATATCAAGAACCATATCAGACTGGAGTAAACCATCACAACAATGTACAGAGCTGACGGTAACAGGATATTACATTCCCATATATGTTCAAGTTACAATTATCAATGTACATTATTTAAGAATCCCACGAAAAGGCTAATAAAAGCCATACAATAACAAGTTAATAACCCCTACCCAAATGTGACGCAACTCTGATGTCAAGCTCAATGTCTACATGACATAGCCGACAAAACAACCTGCAAAACATGGCTCCACAACCAACAAAAGCACTCATCTCGGGACGAAGAAGTCTGGACCTGAGTACCAAAAGTAGTGGGTCAGACAAGACGGTCTGGCAGGTGGATGAAAAGATAATAAATATACTGAAGAATAAAATAGATGATAAATCATGCTATTGATCAAATGTTGCATATAATTAAACGGGTGGAAAATCGTGGATTTCTGACAAAAATTGTATCCGTTTAAAGCATGAATTAAACATGGAGATCTAACAAAACATATGTTCATTTATATCATCTATAAAGGCATAGATATTTGACAATCGGGTGTTCATTTAAAACATGTGTAAATATAGAGGTCTGGCAAAACAAACGTTCATTTGAAACATATGTAAAAGCATGAATATTTAACAAATCGGGTATTCATTTAAAACATGTGTAAACATAGGGATCTGGCAAAACAAATGTCATTTAAAAAATATTTAAAAGCATGAATATTTAACAAATCGAGTATTCATTTAAAACATGTGTAAACATAGGGATCTGGCAAAACAAGTGTCATTTAAAACATATTTAACAGCATGAATATTTAACAAATCGGGTATTCATTTAAAGCATGTGTAAATATAGGGATCTGGCAAAACAAGTGTCATTTAAAACATATTTAAAAGCACGGATATTTAACAAATCGGGTATTCATTTAAAGCGTGTGTGTACAAGGAATGAGAAACAATATAAAAAGAACTGAATTTACCTTGGGAAATATTAACACCTGTTTAAATAATAATTTTCATAAAAGAAATGAATCATTTACCGGAAAACAAATAAGCAATATAAAACATGTAGGGTATCCAAGGGATCGGGAACTAGCAAGATGACAACCACACGAAGCTAAGTCCTCTACCACTAAAGTGACAGAGCAATAACTAGGCACTGATCTCAGTCACTCGAGGTGAGGAGAAACAGTGGATCTTATAAATACATATACATATACTATACATGACCACGATAGCGAGCCGGGCATCGGGAACCACAGTAGCAATCTGCGGCATCAGGACAAGACCAGGGTAAAAACCGGGCAGCGGGATCCAAACTGCAGCTGGCAGGACAAGAGGGGGATCTCCAAGTCGGTGGATCAGACCAACAGGGTTATCCAAGCTTAGTGGTGCCGACTAATAGGTCAAATAACAAATCGAGACATGTGCAAGTAAATCAAGTACAAATAAACAACCGGGCAGGACGGGGGTGCTCAAGGGCTCACTATCATTTCATGTGGTACAATGCACTTCAAAACAAGTAACCATTGTAAGTGTACTTCAATGATTTCGGGAAAACAAGGCATGTAGTATAAATCTCGGGATCGATAAAGTACTATAAACAATTGAAATTTCGGGTAAAGTATCGGGTTCAAGATTTATTTGAAGTGAATAGGGATCCCGTATGTCGATCTAATGATAATTTGGTACTCCTTGAGTTTGGGGACATTCCGGGCTCTTTATACACTTTAAATTTTCAAAACTTCGAATAACAACTTCGTGATATGGTTTTTTTCTCAAATGGCCTCATACATTTCTTAGTAAATCTCCCTGACATAGAGGGGTTTTCAATGAATAGTTCCAAAACGTTTAAATAGTTCATCATTGTCCCAAACATAGCCTTTGACCGACAAAACTCATCGCTCGAGTGAGGAGCTTGCTGGAATGGTTGTCTGGGTGATTTCGGTTACCTAGCGGTCAGATGGCGGTTAGCCGCCGTTGGGTTAGACGGTTAGCCGTTGGCTGACCGCGGTTGGCCTGACAGAAAAACAGGTTACTGGAAATGTAACCGAAATGGTTCGGTTGGCTGGCGGTTAGCCGCCGATGGGTTAGGCGGTTAGCCACTTACTAACCGTGAGGCTGACCGTGCTTTCAGGGGGAAAATGTTGCTCTCTGGAGAAGTAACCGAAATGGATCGGTTGGCTGGCGGTTAGTAGCCGATGGGTTAGGCGGTTAGCCGCTTGCTAACCGTGAGGCTGACCGTGCTTTCAGGAGGAAAATGTTGCTCTTAGGAAAAGTGACCACGACTATTTGGCTAGCTGGCGGTTAGCCGCCAGTCACCAGACGGCTAGCCGACAGGTGACCGCTGGCTGACCGCCAGGTGCGGGAAACACCCACTTTGTTCAGATTTGAGCCCTTTTTCCTCCTCAAAACCACTCTCTCACTTCTATTTAATCCCTACAATAAAACTGAGCTAAGAGGTCCTTCAATACCTCTATCCACACTTCTCCATAACTCCAATATGTGTTTATTCCATCACTTCCTTCTTAACCACAACAACCACAAGAGGAAAGAGAAACCAAATCACAAACATTCATTTAAGATATATCCAAAAGACAACAAGTACTATAACCAATATGTTTCCAAAACGTTAAATGACTTAGTAAGTCTCATTCAAAGCATTTATTTCAAAAATCAATGCAAGCCAATAAATATGAGTGGAAATGACAAATCAACCACATTCCTTATGAAAACCATTGAAAGCTCATAATATTAACTCATCCACTTGCCTTGGGTCTTCTAATAAAGAAATCAAGCTTAAACACTCTTCCAAATCCAAGCTCCAAAGCTACAAGCAAAACCCCTAAAACAAACCCTAAAATGGGTCAAACAATGAAAGACAAGAAATGGGCTCAAACCAAACTAGGAAATAGAACCTAAGGGAAAGTCACAGCTCAACAATAGAAGATGGAAAGAAGTCCTTACCTCTAGGGCCATCAATCAACAAGAAGAAGCTTGAAATATGGGCTGCCCAGCTGAGATTTGTACAATAATGGTGTCCATGGGAAGCTAGAAGGATGGAGAAGAAAAAGTTGAGCTCCAATCTCCATTTTGCAAGGTTAAGAGGTGGGTTTTGTGAAAGGAAGCAAGAAGGAGAAGAAGAAAAGGGCAAAAGCCCTATGGAGCTGAAGTTCCTCCCCCCCTCAAGTGTGCTGGAATGAATGGGAGAGGAAGAGAGGGGCTGATCCCTTTTATAAAAGGGTGGGTGTGGGCCCCACCATCACTTAAACTTGTCGGGATTAAAACATCAATTTCTGGGCCGCGGATGTGATCGACGAAGAAGAGGAAAATGTTTCTCATAAAATCTAGTTTTCAAAAAGTATAATTTTGGTATGGTTCTGGGATCTCAAAATTTGGGTCCAGATTCAATTTGAAAGGACTGATTTTGTCCCCAGGGCTGGAAAAACTGATTTTCAGAGCTTCGAATGGGTACGGAGTGAACACGAAAGTTGCTGAGATTAACAAACTAAGTCAAACAAGGCTAAAATAAGAATTATCGGAAATTTCAAATAATCTCCCAATCACGCGCAAAGTCACTAAAAGAACCCCCAAAGGGTCCCACTAATTACAAAGGCACTCAAAACTCCCCAAAACTAGTGAAAAACTATACTAGCTCACAAACTCAACCCAACAAACACTAATCCCACTAAAATAAACTAATCCACAAATAAAACAACAGTAATCTAGGAAATTAGGGGTCGGGTTCTCACATCGAAGAAAATCAAATAAGGGACAAAGCAGTGATCTATTTCTCCAGGTTAATGCAGTCTTCTATTGGTCCTTCTGAAGCTCTCTTTAATCTGAATGGGCCCTCAGTCTCTGTTGAGAAGAATTTGACCCTCTCAGTAGTCCCATCAGCTGAGGAGATCCATGATGCAGTTTTCCACCTGAAGAGGAACAGTTTGCCTGGGCCGGATGGTTTTTCTGGGATTTTCTTCACCAGCTGCTGGCATGTGGTAGGTCAGGATGTAATCTCAGCAATCACCCACTTCTTCTCCTCAGGCAAGCTTTTGAGAGCTTCCAATACCTATTTCCTTTCTCTCATCCCTAAAAAGCAGTCACCAGTTTCTTTTGTAGACTTCTAGCCAATCAGCCTTCTTAACTTTTCATATAAAATTATCTCCAGAATTCTGGCTACAAAGCTTTCTGATATCCTTCCTCTCTTAATTTCGAAGCACCAAGCTGCCTTTATTAGAGGGAGATCCATTCATCATCATGTGGCTCTCGCTCATGATCTCTGCCAGAAGTTGAATTCTAAAGTTAGTGCCGGTTCTGCCTGTTTGAAATTGGATATTTCAAAGGCATTTGACAAACTTCAATGGAACTTTCTATTTAGAGCCCTGAAGTTTTTCAATTTTTCCTTGGACTGGATCAACCTGATCAAAGAGTTGGTTTGCACGGGCAGAGGTTCAATTATGATCAATGGAAGCCCTTGTGGTTTCTTTGGTTCCTCTTGCTGTTTGAGGCAAGGTGACCCTCTCTCTCTCCATACTTTTTTATCCTGGCAGAAGAGATTCTGAATTTGAATATTGAGCTCCTCAGACAAGAAGGCAAAATTGATCATATTTCTCCGGCTCACTCATCTCCCTGCCATGTCTTATATGCTGACGACTTTCTGGTCTTCATTAAAGCATCCAAAAGAAGCCTAAGAAGCCTAAGAAGCCTCCAAAGCCTTCTTAACCTATACCAAGATTCCTCGAGCTAGTTTTTCAATTTTCAGAAGAGCTAGCTTTTTATGGGTAAGGTCTCAGTCAGAAGAGCTAACCTCATAGCGGGTTTCCTGTCAATCCCCAAGGCTTCCCTTCCATCGTCCTACCTTGGAGTCCCCCTTTCTTTGGCAACCCTAAGCACTATCGCTTTGATAAGATCTTAGATTCTATAAGGTCTAGGCTAGCTGGTTGGAAGCTCAAATTTCTCTACTTTGCTAGCAGACTTACTTTGGTCAAGCATGTTCTTTCTTCTATCCCTCTCCATATCTCTTTGGCTATTCCTATCCCTAGGAAAACTTGCCTTTTTAATTGAAAGATTGATGAGGAACTTTCTTTGGTCGGCTTCTCCAGAAAGATCTAAGTGCAACTTTGTGAATTGGGAGAAAGTTTACTTACCCAAAAAAGAGGGAGGGCTTGGTCTGCGAAGAATGAAAGAGTTCAATGAGGCTTGCCTGCTTAAATTGGGCTGGGTTGCAATTACAATGGACTCGATGTGGGCTACTTGGTTTCGTGCTAGGTGTTTCAAGGACTCTTCTTTCTGGTGCCCTGGCAATCCTAAAGGAGGTTCTTGCATTTGGAAAAAGTTGAGATCATTATCTCCCCTTTTACAATCAGGCAGCAAATGGACGATGGGTAATGGGAAATCTATCAGCCTTTGGTATGATCATTGGATTGATCACCTCTCTATCTCTTCAAGGTTCCCTTCTATTCAATTTGCTATGAAGGACAAAGTTATGGATATCATCCAGGAGAGCTCCTGCTGTATACCTTTAAACTTGCCTACTGATCTTAGGGCCTTCCTGATTCAAACTACATCAGCCATTTTGGTCATAGATAGCTCCCACCCTGACTCACTTTTCTGGATTGACTCCCCTTCTGGAAACCTCTCTCTCTCAAGGCAGCTTGGCATCTCATCAGATCCTTAGCTTCAAATCTTTCTTGGACTGGCCTTATTTGGAGTAAGTTTGTTAATCCTCGATTGGCTGCCTTCTCTTGGCGTCTTCTCCATCGGAAAACTCCGACAGGTTTTATGGCTAAAAGTAGGGGCTTCTCTATGGCTTTCAGATGCCATAACTGCTACTTGAGTGAAGAATTAGATTAACACCTCTTCTTCTCCTGCTCCCTGGCTAATGCCATGTGGTCCTGGATCCTTATTCCTTACGGTTACACTCCTCCAGCTCCTACCTCTGCTGCTGCCATCTGGGGCGTTATTTCCTTAGGAGGAGATGCCTCTGGAAGACAACTGGCCGCTGCAGTCTTCTTCCACGCCATCTCCATCCTTTGGCTTCTTCACAATGACTCCAAGCACATTGGTAGGAAGTCCTCTTTACAGCGTGCCAAGGTGATTTTTGTGGGCAGAATTAGAATCCCTCAATTCTGTTAAGGTGGATTTCAATCATCATCCCATTTTGAAATTTTTGGGCATGGCTAATTAATTAGCTTTTCTCTGTAAAGTTCTATTGGAGCTTTTCTCTGTATAGTTTTTTTTTTTTTTTTTTTTTTTTTTTTTTTTTTTTGGTGTTTCTTGTGTAGCCTTTTGGCTCTGGGGGCTTTTTGCCCATGTTTCCCTCCCCTTTTTTCTCTATTCAAATTTTACCCCTAAGCAAAAAAAAGAAAAATATCGCTATGGTAGCATATTAAGTACTTTTAATAATTGAGTTTATGGACTCAAAGTTTAGTGGTGTTGATAACTATAGTTCAAGGGAAATGATCTAATTTTTTTATTAATATTATTGTTGTGATCAAGGGCCTACGAAAAGAGATCAATTACGCACAATAACACAGGAGATTTACGTGGTTTGGCCTATGGCCTACATCCACGGGAAAAAGGGAGAAATCGTTATGCAATCAAAAGAGGTGTACATCATAGAGACTCTTAGCTTCTACTTATAATATCAGCCCCAAAACCCTGTTACTCCCAAACACTACTTCTTAATCACAGTAGACCTATAAAAGGCCTACTTATAATCACAGTACAAATTGGGCAATCCAAGGACCCGGTTAACCAAGATTAATTAACTTCTATTGAGCCATACAAATTAACAAATCTCCACCTTGGCGAACATTGAAGCTGATCCTCATGTACAAAACACATCTCATCGTCTCCTGCCCCGTAGGGCACTCAGGTACTGAGCACATCGTGAAAGTTCGGGATCCTAACCCTAGGGGGGGGGGTGAATAGGGTGAGCTACAAATTAGTGACCAATTATGATAAATTTTAGCTTCTTTAAATTAACTAGTCACAAGTGATGATTATCAAATTAAATGCGGAAGCTAACAAAAACAATCATCACAAAGAATGCACCATCACATAAAGATTTATAGTGGTTTAGCCTCAATGCCTACATCCACTACCGGCTTGTGATCCAACACCCCACTAGATTTCCACTATCTATGCTTTTCAAAAGGCTAAGCAATAACCTTTACAATGATGTTTTTCTAGGCTAAACAACAACCTATCAATGTGCATTTCTAGGCTAAGCAATAACCTCTACACTATGCTTTTCTTAGGCTAAGCAATAACATTTACAAGAAGAATATTTTCTCTCAAAGTAGTGTCTACACAAATACTAAAAGAGATACAATTTAAGCTCAATTCCAATGCCTCTAAAATAGGCGGATATGAAATTGAAAATCTAACTCACACAAACACTATATGAATGCAAAGGTGTTTGCTCATGATGTGTGTGTGTGATAACTTCAGTCAAGTTAAAAAGTAAGCTCAATCAATATATGCTCAAAGCATTTAAAAGTTTAAGGCACATAAATTTTTTTGATTGAAGTGAAATGCAAATCACATGTATGAATACTAACTTGTTGATTAAATGAAAATCAAAGGCTCATAAGTTGTATGAAACTAATTAATTCTAAACATGTCATGCATGTGCAATGTTGTTTTCAAAACCAAACTAATTTAACTAAGATTCAAATGAATGAAAAAAAATAAAATAAAGATTCAACCAAGTAAATGAATCGTGCTTTAAAAGAAATCAAAGATTTTGGCTAAGCATGATTAAAGAAGGTTTTAAAACAAACTTGGTTTGAAATCAAGGTGAAGAATCCAATCCAACTTAGATCAAAGATTAAATGAAGAATGATTTCAACACATCATAGTTATCATGCTAAAATTCATTTACCAATAATTTAAACACAGCATATAACATATGATTAATAAAAGTAAAGCTTACTTAGAGATTTAACTTCATTGATATAAGCTCTAGCTTCACTAATGACCCCTTAGTCACTCTTAGTTCATTCCCCTTTTTCTTGTCTCCAATCTCCTCAAGAGTGGCTAAAAAGTTTAACTTTGATCCCCTTCTTTTCCAAAGAAATGAACCTCATTTTATACTAAAAAATTGAGTTCCTGCGAGTCCCCGGTTGACCTGCACCTTTCCCCGATCGACCTGGGCTCAACGGTCATAAATCTGACCGTTTGAAAAAGAGCTCCAACGGCTCTTTCCCGGTCAACCTACAGTGTGCTCAGTTGACCGGGTCCATGTGCTCGGTTGACCGAGCACACTGCAGGTCGACCCGGCCCTAGGGACTAACTTCCCTAAAAATGCATATTAAAAGATAATTTCTTGTGGGGACTTTTGGGCCATTAAATTAGGCTTGAAATCAAACTAAGAGGATTAAAAACATGAAACATAAAAGCCTAAAATGATTTAAAAGATTTAAAACATAGGCTACCTTGATTTATAAAACTTCTTTTCAAATTTAATTACATCCAAGATTAAAATCAAAACATGAATAAATCAATATTTCTACAAGTCTAAAAACCAATGCATGTGTATATCAAGATTTCAAGATATTCTAAATCAATGCATGTGTGGAAATTTGAATGATGCTAAAATGATAATGCATCCATCAAATTGAGATAATACAAAATCCCTAACAATGCCCCCCCTTTGCAATTTGATGGCAACTCACTCATCACTGAATTTACTCACTAAGTCTTCAGCTCCCCCTAAGCTGGACAGGCCTTGAAATCTCTTGGATGCTCCTTTAACTTGGCTTGGGCTCTAGATCTTTTTCTTCATTCTTTTTAATGCTTGGAGCTTGATCATTCTTCAAGCTTTCTTTTCATCTTCCTTCCATTAGCCAAGTGATGAGAGCCTAAAAGATACATTTTAGGCCCCTTAATGAGGACTTGGTTATACCGTCGGAAGAGATTAATTAGCTTAATTATGTTATTTTATTATTTGTAGGTACTACAGATGCAAGGAGCGAAATTCAGAGCTAAAATGGAAGAAATCTCACAAAGCATGACAAACCGGAGTTGCAAGTAAGAAAGCGTGCCAAATATGGGAAGAGACTCAAATAAGAAAGCAAAGCAAGACTCCAACCATGCCTTGGACGTCCAACATGGGTCCCACTCACCCCATGCCAACATGGAAGTTCTTTTAATTGCACCATTATTCTCGAAATTTTCAGGGGCAGCAACTTGAAATGGTCATAACTTTCAACTCGAGTGTCGGATTAGTGTAATCTATTACCGTTGGAAAGCTCTTTTCGAGTAGATGTCCGTGGAGTCCAAGATTGTATAAATCGGAGCTATATCGAGGGTGATATGACCTTGCGAAGTTTGCTGTGATGAGTCCTGGCGTCCGGACGCCCGGAGGCAGAGAGTTGCGCGCAGGAATGTTTTCTGGTGTCCAGACGCCCCGTGTCTGGCTTCCGGACGCCCAGACCGTCTGGGAGTCCGTCCCCTTCACGTTTTGACGACCTTTTTCATCCCAAAACTTATAAATAAGAGCCCCAAACTCGTTTTTGAGGATATTCACACTTTGGGAGAAGATCTGGAGAAGGTTTTGGAGCTTGGGGGAGAGCATCCATGGCGATTTCATCGGAGATTCCTTGGCAATCGTCTTCCATGCGTAACTAACTCCTTATCTTTGGGTTGCGATGAAGCCCTAACCTCTTGTTTATGGTGATGTATAGGTTTAGGGTTTATTTTAAACGCTTTTGATTATATGACAAGATGTTAATCCATTGATTGGATTTTATGAATGCAATATTTCTTTCTTTGGTATTTTAATCTTGTAGATTTGAATACTAAGTCATATAATGATGCTTGAATGAATGTGTTTGTCAGATTTAGGATAATCTATGCCATAGAGATAGGTTATGCCCCGATTTACATCCACATCCTTTATTTGTTGACTCTGAAGGTTTGTAACCAAGACGAGTCTCTATAGCGTTGACAGTAAAACCCTAGGTCTATACTTGCCATTGTGCGAGGTTAGAGTGGATTCGTACCCTTAAATAATCTTTTCTCTGATTGAATCAAAGTTGTCTTTTACTTTGTTAATTTAGAAATCAGAACCCATAAACCCAATACTTCGTTTCCTAATAGGATTAGTTTAATAATCAGAACTTTGTTTTCCAGTAGGATTAGTTTAGGAATTTAGGAAACAACGCAACTTAGCCTTTTTGTCCCAGTGGATACGATACTCGGTTAACATCTCTGCTTTTGCAAGCAGAGATAATAGCGGAGAATAATTTATAATTGCAACCCTATTTTAGGATCGGTCATAATTTTGGCGCCGTTGCCGGGGACAATTAGCACGGTTGTTTGTTTCTTTTAATTCTAATATTAGTTTCTCTTTTTCTAGCTTCTATTTATTTATTTTTTTCAGCTTTATTCACATTGTTTACTATCCTTACTGCAGGGCATTGATTTTAACACAGAATCCTAGAATTTGTGCAGGGACCCAAGAGAGTTCGCAAAGGACAAAGTTTTACTCAAAAGAAATCTTTCTTCTTTTCCCAAGGCAAGGTGAGTCCCAGACCTTCTGATTCTGTTTATATAATTGCAGTGAGAATTGTGTGTGCATGCTTGGTCGTCGCTCTTGTCATCCATATTTGGTTTCTATAGACCAAAATTTTGAGCGAGTCCTTAGGAAGGTTAGATCATCTAAACACTCTGCTAATTTCTCACACACAACTTTACCAATGGCAGAGGAAAAAGAGGAGACCCCACCCGGTACACCCCCTCCTCCACCTCTCCGACCCTTGAAGGAGCACTATACTCCTTCGGAATACGTGTCACCATCGTGTATTCAGCTGCCTACTGTACAGGCAGCTCAATATGAAATCAAGCCTAGCACAATCAATCTTATTCCTTCTTTCTATGGCTTGAACAATGAGGACCCATACAACCACATTGATGAGTTCCTGGTCATTTGCTCCACGGTGCGAATAAACAATTTCAGTAGTGAGGCCTTAAAAATGTTTCTCTTTCCATTTTCATTGAAGGACAAAGCCAAGTATTGGCTGAGTACTTTACCTGCAAACTCTATTACTACTTGGGCCCAACTGCAACAAAAATTCTTGGATAAATATTTCTCTGTGGGTAAAACAAATCAGTACAGGAGATCTATCACATCCTTCACCCAAACTGATAATGAACAATTTCATGAGGCGTGGGATAGATTCAAGGATCTTGTTAGGAAGTGTCCCCATCACCAAATTGCTAAGTGGCAATTGGTGCAATTCTTTTATGATGGATTGTCTCCTGAATGGCGAAACATGGTAGTCACCGCCAGTGGGGGATCAATTATGCTGAAAAATGAGGATGAGGCATGGGAGCTTTTCGAGAATATGAGTGAGACCTTTCAGCACCATGCCTCCACTGCTAGATTGGAGAGGCCGGCAGCCTCTATTTTGCAGAAACCTAGAGGTGTGTTTGAAATTCAACCCTCTAATGAACTCACCACTCAAGTGGCTGCATTGACCCAAAAATTGGATCAGCTATTATATGTGGGTCAAACTCTCCAATCCCCACCCTCTCAAGGTGGTTGTGCTTTGTGCTCTAGTCCCGCTCATTTTGTGAGCAATTGTCCTGCAGCACCCCAATTCCCTGAATTTGTGCAAGAGCAAGTGAATGCTGCACAGGGGTTCTCCAAACCGGGTAATGATCTATTTTCGAATACTTTTAACCCGGGATGGCGCAATCACCCCAACTTTTCATGGAAGTCGCCCGGTCAAGGCACTTCATTCTCTCAACCGGGAAGTGGGCCTAATTTTCAATACAATCCTGCGGCCTATCGTTCCCAACAATCCTACCAGCAACCCAACCCTCAACCACCTCAAAGAACTCCATCATTTGAGGAGACAGTGCTGCAAGAGCTCAAAGAGCTCAAAGCAACCACTCAGCTGGTCCATTCCCACTCTCAATCCATAGCTAAGCTAGAGGTCCAGATCAGGCAAATAGTTAATGCTCTTAACAAAAGAGAGGAGGGACGCTTGCCTAGCCAACCCACGGTTAACCCTAAGAATTCTTTTGATGTGGGTAGTGGCTCGCAACATAATGATACCTATCATGAGCAAGCGAAAATGGTTGTCACATTACGAAATGGGCGTGAGGTTGAGACTAGGCCTGAGGAGCCTAAGCAAGGTGTGAAAGAGCCCATAACAAATCCCAAGACCTCTCGGGCTGAAATGGTTTCTAAGGGAAACGAGGCACCCCCATATGTGCCTAAAGCCCCTTTTCCCACTTGTCTTGACACACCCTCTCCCTTTAGTAAAAAGAAAGCAACCATGAATGAAATGTTGGAGGTGTTTAAACAAGTAAAGATTAACCTGCCTTTGCTAGATGCTATCAAGCAGGTTCCTTCTTATGCTAAATTTCTGAAAGATTTGTGCACTCAAAAATGCAAATCTAAATCTCATGTGCCAAAGAAGGTTTACTTACCGAGCAAGTGAGCTCAAGTCTCCATAATGACACTCCTCCCAAGCTGAAAGATCCTGGCACTCCCACCATTACTTGCACAATTGGGAGTCACGTTATTGATCATGCATTGTTGGATCTGGGAGCGAGTGTCAATCTCTTGCCTTACTCGGTGTATGAGCAGATTGGGCTAGGGGACTTAAAGCCCACTCCGGTTACCTTACAACTTACTGGTAGGTCTGTCAGGGTGCCCCGGGGAATAATTGAGGATGTTCTGGTCAAGGTCGACAAGTTCTTTTTCCCTGTCGATTTCATCGTCCTTGACACTGAACCAGTGCAGAATTCACGGAAACATACTACTGTCATTCTTGGATGGCCCTTTTTGGCCATGGCCAATGCGAGCATTAATTGCCGAACCGGAGTTATGGATGTTTCCTTCGGGAATATGAAAGTGAGGCTGAATGCTTTTAGGGCCTCTCATCAACCTTCAAACCAGGATGACTGCTTTGCAGTCGATGTTGTTGATGAGCTTGTAGAAAACGTTCTTCACCCTGAGGATACTTTACAGGCTGTCATTGCCCTTGATCTATCTGACGGTCAGGAAGCTCAAATTTTGGATGGGTTGGAAATGCACAAGTGTGTACTCGGTTGTTCAGTTCCCGAGTTGAAAGATATTGATCCCTCCATCTACATATCTTGTCCCCCCTGCATTGCTGATTTTACATTTTCTCGAGATATGCAGAGATTTTTAGTTCCTAACCTGGAGGAGGTAGACATAAAGGAAGTGCTGAGTCATGTCTTTTTGCAAGTTTGGTTTGTCCTTCTTAGGTTTTCTTTGTTTCTGTTTATTGTGCTTGCTGCTAACATTCCACAGGTACTTTGGTCTGAGTTGGGGGGCGTCCTCCCCGTTTTCCTCCCTTCCACTTCTTGTTAAGCGGTACCCAGGTGATATCCCTCCTTTTCATTTACTTTCCTTGTCCTTTATCTTTTATTTTATTTTTAACATTGTGGACAATGTTAGGTTAAGTTGGGGGGTGGGGTATTAACCTTTGGAGTAGTCTAGGGGTAGTTTTTAGCGGTTTTTAGTTCTCTTTACTTGTAGTCTTTTCCTTTGTTTTTAGTTCTTTTTACTTGTAGTCTTTTCCTTTAGTTTCAAAAAAAAAAAAAAAAAGAAAAAAAAATAGTTTTTGCCAGTGTTGTTAGTCTTTCGGGAGATTTCTAACCGGGTTTTTATGAAACAAAGATACCCTGATTTTTGGAACTTTTTGTGAGGAAAAAGAGAAAAATGGTTCACTATCTTGTTTTAGGAAAGAATTTTTAAGAAATTGTTGAATTATTGATCTCTCACTTAACACGTATTATATAGACAATTTGAAATGTGAAACTATGATTTTCATGCTAGTGAAAACTTCAGAACAATTATGATGGAAAGCTGACCCTCGGTTATACTTAAGTCGGGCATATGGAAAGGGCTACCTATTGTTAGGGACCGTTAAAAAAAAAAAAGTTGTGATTAGTTTGGGTTCGTAACCTTTTTAACTCGAGCCAGTAAGCCTATAGGGGTATTGCCATACCTAGTGCCCTAAAGACATCTGTCTTGGGAGTCATTGGCTGAATGCTCGTTACATGGGTTAATTAGAAAGCTTAAGGGACCTAGGCATTGCACAGTCATTTGTTTAAAAAAAAATAAAATAAAAAAAATAAAATATATAAAAAAAAGAGCGAAAAAAAAAATCAAAATAACGTTGTCATGTCCTTTGAAAACAATAGTGTGAAAGCCACCACAAATGCCTTGAGAGGAATCATGTTAACTTTTACTGAGGTTCGGTGGCCCAGCATTTTGAAAGAAACAAGATGTGTTTTCACGGAAATTGTTAGTGGATCGTTTTATGTTTTCATGCTTCTATATATACACAATTTTCACCGTGCACGATCAATTTTTCCAGCATGATTTTGAGGATTTCTGACCAAAAGATAGGATTTGTGAACCACATTTGAGTTGTGTATTGAAAACCCCAAAATCAGGAATATCCGATGTTCGTAGATACCTTGGTGGAAAATACTCCCTGTTTTTCTTTTATGTTTTAGGAATTTTGTGGGTAGATTCATTGCAAACCCTCACGAGACTATAACTCGTCCTCTAGGGGGAACTTAGAGGTTTAAAGGCTTGCTGCATATGCTAAGTGCAGCTGTGCTCCCTACGAAAGTGGCCTTAGTTAGTCTTTGTTTTGTTTTAGCTTTGCTCGAGGTCTAGCAAAGTGTAAGTTGGGGGGTGTGATGAGAGCCTAAAAGATACATTTTAGGCCCCTTAATGAGGACTTGGTTATACCGTCGGAAGAGATTAATTAGCTTAATTATGTTATTTTATTGTTTGTAGGTACTACAAATGCAAGGAGCGAAATTCAGAGCTAAAATGGAAGAAATCTCACAAAGCATGACAAACCAGAGTTGTAAGTAAGAAAGCGTGCCAAATATGGGAAGAGACTCAAATAAGAAAGCAAAGCAAGACTCCAAACATGCCTTGGACGTCCAACATGGGTCCCACTCACCCCATAGCATGCCAACATGGAAGTTCTTTTAATTGCACCATTATTCTCGGAATTTTCAGGCAACTTGAAATGTTCATAACTTTCAACTCGAGTGTCGGATTAGTGTAATCTACATACTGGTGGAAAGCTCTTTTCGAGTAGATATCCGTGGAGTCCAAGATTGTATAAATCGGAGCTATAAAGAGGGAGATATGACCTCGCAAAGTTTGCTGTGATGAGTCCTGGCGTCCGGACGCCCGGAGGCAGAGAGTTGCGCGCAGGAATGTTTTCTGGCGTCCAGACGCCCCGTGTCTGGCGTCCGGATGCCCAGACCGTCTGGGAGTCCGTCCCCTGCACGTTTTGAAGACATTTTTCATCCCAAAACTTATAAATAAGAGCCCCAAACTCGTTTTTGAGGATATTCACACTTTGGGAGAAGGTCTGGAGAAGGTTTTGGAGCTTGGGGGAGAGCATCCATGGCGATTTCATCGGAGATTCCTTGCCAATCGTCTTCCATGCGTAACTAACTCCTTATCTTTGGGTTGCGATGAAGCCCTAACCTCTTGTTTATGGTGATGTATAGGTTTAGGGTTTATTTTAAACGCTTTTGATTATATGACAAGATGTTAATCCATTGATTGGATTTTATGAATGCAATATTTCTTTCTTTGGTATTTTAATCTTGTAGATTTGAATACTAAGTCATATAATGATGCTTGAATGAATGTGTTTGTCAGATTTAGGATAATCTATGCCATAGAGATAGGTTATGCCCCGATTTACATCCACATCCTTTATTTGTTGACTCTGAAGGTTTGTAACCAAGACGGGTCTCTATGCGTTGACAGTAAAACCCTAGGTCTATACTTGCCATTGTGCGAGGTTAGAGTGGATTCGTACCCTTAGATAATATTTTCTCTGATTGAATCAAAGTTGTCTTTTACTTTGTTAATTTAGAAATCAGAACCCATAAACCCAATACTTCGCTTCCTAATAGGATTAGTTTAATAATCAGAACTTTGTTTTCCAGTAGGATTAGTTTAGGAATTTAGGAAACAACGCAACTTAGCCTTTTTGTCCCAGTGGATACGATACTCGGTTGACATCTCTGCTTTTGCAAGCAGAGATAATAGCGGAGAATAATTTATAATTGCAACCCTATTTTAGGATCGGTCACCAAGCATCTTCTTTAACTCCCAAGCTTTCTCTTCTTTCAACTCTCCCCCTTTGACCATGCACTCTCTTCCTTTGGCAAGATATGCATTCTTTCTCCCTTTAGACAACTTGAACACTCTCTCCCTCTTCGACATTAAATCGCAAGGGTAGCTAGTGGAAGCGCGTCGTCAACACTCCAAAATATACAACCTTACTTCTAGATACGACACAAAAACAAAAAGAAAACAAACACAGTAGCTAGGTGAGTAAGGGTCGATCCCACAGAGACTGTTCACTATTTCTTCTCTTTTTATGTATATATTTTTATTCCGACCGATTCTGACAAAACACTAATTAAATGGGGGGTATTGGAATTGTGATCAAACTGAATATGGTTTGATTATGATTGATTAAAATAAAATTAAATTAAAAACAGAAATCAATGGATCAAAGCTTCAGTTCTTCGGTTCAATCTTACCCTCACAATGGATGGAACAATCAATCAATTGTAACATTGTTCTACCCTTCAATGAAACTAATAATCCTAGGTAACAACAAGCTCTGCTACCCGAAATTCCTCTTAACCCTCACTAATGAAGCAAGCTCTCCATTAGATTCTAACCATTATACAATTTAAAACAAGTTCTCTAAATTCAATATAATGGCAGCATTAACATCGAGGGAAATAGATTATTTTAAGCAACAGTCACGCAAGTTCGGATTGTTTAACTTAACTCATGATAATCATAGCAATAAACGAAAGCTTCTCAGCAATCATATATCACCATTTACTACAATTGATTAGGAACAATATCAATTACGTAATATAATTCCCAAATCTAGCAATTAACAATAATCTGATCAATCTAATGGATCCTGATTAAATCGACCAAACCAAATATCAATAAAAACAATTAAAACAGATTATCATGAAGAGACTCATAAGAGAAGGGAGAAATAATGTTACTGAATTGATTCAACCATCAAAATGCAATGAAGGTTCGAAATCCCCTTGAACTGAATTGAAAACCCTAGCCTGACATGCTTGAATATGAAAACTGCAGAATACTTTTTTTTCCCTCCATCCTCCTTTAACCCCCTTTAAGAAGCCTTAAATAGATATACAAAATATATGATAGCTTCCCAAAACGTGTACAACTCAAATCCCTACATTATAGGTAATTCAAAACGGATTGACAGAAATCCCAGAAATTATGCCGCAGCTTGTGAGGCGTTTTTATATCATATGACGGCGGAATCTTGATTTGGTATCTTCATGAAAGTTGTAGCCCTGGATGTGTAGATGATTCTAGGGTTTTGAATCACCCGATTTGAACTTCGGAAACTCAAGTTATGGCCCATTTAAGTTTACTGGTTCGGACAGGAATCTCGGATCAGTTTTCCAGGCCTAACTTTAAAGCAACGTTTGGAGGCCCAAACGAACTCGGATTTTTGCGAACCAGACCTTTTTGAAAAGCTTAAGACATCCTCTAAAAACTTCATGAAGACCACTTTCTCGTTCTGAAACTCCAACACCATCCAAACCTCAATTGAAGCTCCAGGGATCAAATCTGCCTAAAAGCTGGAAACCTGCACAATAAATTCCATATCCATTCTTTTACCTTCAATGCTTCCCTAATTCAATAAACATATTAATCAACACACTTAAACACAAAATATTTGATAAAACTAAATATAAAGGAATTCAAAATATTAAATATTATGCTCTTATCACCTAGACACATGAAATAAGGAAATTACCTTTTAGTAGTGTTAGATCTATATAGTTTGCAATTTGATGGTTAACATATGCATGCATTTTCATCACATCACCTTATCTCTATATTGCATTTTGATTTATTGAAAATCATGTTTGAAAATTAACCCTATCTTGTTTTATTCAAAATCCCTTTGGTTGATTTAATTTTGTGTCAAAATGTTATTTTATTTGACTTAGAAATCTTTTATTTTCTATGTTATTTTTTGCTCCAAAGATTTTTTAGTCAAAAACTTCAGATTCCCTGACTGTGTTTGCTGTTGGTCAGCTTCTCGGTCAAGTGTCGGTCGACCGACATGTGAACTGAGCTCAACCGAGCTTTGTGTCTGTTCCATTTCCAGCAAGTTGTTTTTCTGTCGGTCGAGTGTCGGTCGACCTAAGTAATCTCTGAACCTGACCGAGCTTGGTGTCCACCAGTCCTTTTTCTCTGTCGGTCAGGTGTCGGTTCCATGTGTTAGGAATTTTCTAGATTGCAATTTGATGGATGCATTTCATTCTAGCATCATTTGATTTACACACTTGCATTGTTTTAGATAAACTTGAAATCTTGTTTTATTCATGCATTGTTTTTTAAGACTTGTAAAAGTTTCAATTTATGCATGATTTGTTTTTAAACTTGGATACATTTGATTTGAAAAGAGTTTTAGAAAATCAAGCTAGCCTATGAGTTTTAAAATCTTTCAAAATGTTTTAGGCTTTTTATGTTCCATGTTTTAAAATCCTTAGAATGATTTAAAAACATGTTTTTAAAGCTTGATTATATGGCCCAAATAGTTCCACTAAGAAATTGTTTGAAAATGTAAAAGTGGAAATTTTTGGCCTCTGCAGTGTCGCCGGTCGACCGGCGCAGAGGTCCCGGTCGACCGGGAACACTGCAGGCCGTCAGGGCCAAAAGTGCTCCAACGGTCAGAAATTTGACCGTTGTGCCTTCCCGGTCGACCGAGGACTAGCCGTTTGGCACTTTTTGCTATATATATGAGTTATTTCCTTTGCCAAAAGTTGGGAATTTTAAGCCCCTCATTGAGAGGTTTTGAGGCATATTCAAGGGAAAAGAACCATGGGATGAAGGGGAGCATTAGGAAAGCTAAAGCTTGGATTAATGAAGTTAAATCAACAAGTAGGCTTTACTTTCCTTAATCATATGTTTTCATGCTTTGTTTTATTTTTGGTAAATCATTTCTAGCATGTTAAACTATGTTTGTGTTGTGTCCTTAACATGTTTTATGTTTTGAGTTGATTTATTGTTTTGGATACAACACTATATGATTCAATCCAAGTAGTACTTAATCTTTGGTAAATCTAAGTAGATCATGTTAATGAAAGAACCTTTGAAATTATATGTAACATGATTCCTATACTTGGTTGAATCTTTGGTTGTTGTTTTCCATCATAAGAAAATCACTTTCAAAACTATCTTATGTTTTGGACTCAACCTCTTTACAAATCATATGTTTTCATGTTTTGTTTTATCTTAGGTAAATCTTTAGCAACATGATAAACTATGATGTGTTGTATCCTTAGCATGTTCTATATTTTGAATTGATCTATTGTTTTGGATGCATCACCATTGATTCAATCAAAGTAGTACTTTATCTTTGGTAAATCTAAGTAGATCATGTTAATGAAATATGTAACATGATTCATATACTTTGTTGAATCTTTGGTTGTTGTTTTTCCATCATAAGAAAATCTCTTTCAAATGTATCTTATGTTTTGGATTCAACATCTTTACAAATCATATGTGTATTATTGTTTTAAAGTTTCACAACTTGCCTTACTTTGATAGGTATATCATATTCAAGTTGTATTTATAATTACATATGATTTGTCCCCTATTTTCAATCAAATCTATTTTTATGTTTTGAGCTTCATGTTGATTTGATTGACATCCCTATGCATCACATGTTTAGAGCTAATTCATTTCATACAACTTGTGTATCTTTGACATCATTAACAAGTTGTTACTTTTAACATGTGATTGCATTCTATCCTCAATCATAAATGTTTTTATGAGCTAAAACTTTCAAAAGCCTTAGGCATACATTTATGAGCTTTCATTTTCAAAATGATTGAGGACCACACACACACACTTCATGTACTTTCATCTTTGCATTCATAGTGTGAGTGTGTATTAGATTTTCACTTCCATATCCGCCTAATTAAGAGGCATTGTAATGAGCTTAATTGAATCTCCATCAAGTGTATTAAAGACACTAAATTAGAGAGATAACCAACCTTGTGGTTGAAGAGGTTATTGCTTAGCCTATAAAAGCATAATGGATAGGTTGATGCTAAGCCTTGAAAAACATCAATGTAAAGGTTATTGCTTAGCCTTGGAAAGCATATTGTAAAGGTTATTGCTTAGCCTATTGAAAAGCATAAATAGTGGAAATCCGGTGGGGTGTTGGTTCACAAGCCGGTAGTGGATGTAGGCATTGAGGCCGAACCACTATAAATACGTGTGATGGTGATTGCTTTGTGGTGATTCTTTTGTTATCTTCTGCATCTTGTATGATTAATCATCACTTATGACTAGTTTGTTTTAAAGAAGTTAAATTTGTTAAAATTGGTCATAATTGGAGCTCACCCTATTCACCCCCCCTCTAGGGTTCGGATCCCCCAGGACTTACACCATGTCGGTCGACCGAATGAGACTCGGTTAACCGACAAGAGAAAAGTTTCTAAAATTTATGACCGTTGTAAATTTGACCATTGGGGTCGGTCGACCGACAAGAGATCTGTTGGACACTCTTTTCCTTATTTAAGAAGAACTCTCCTTGTTTTGCATGCAAGTCTTAGAGAGTCTCCTTGGAGACCAATCTTGGGAGTTTTCTAGTGAATATTTTTCAAACCCAAGATCAAGTATTACACAAAGGAGCAAGGGAAACATTTTGAAGAGACAAAGCTTGATTACATAAGTTAAACATCTTTGTAAGCTTTTCTCTTCTCATTTGCTACATGTTAATATATCTTATTGGAAAATTTCTTGTAGCATGCTAACTTTGATGAGTTTCAATCCTCGACATTATCTTTGATTTATTCTTTATAGGATTCATCACTTAATCTCATACCAAGTCATTGCCGTCTTATATAAATCATGCATACTTCAACTTTCTTGTTTTTATTAGGTGCATGATTACTCTACTTGGTTGAGTCTTTAACTAATTGTTTTCACTCTATGATCTCATAGTAAATCTTTAAGTTATGAAAACAACTTTGCTCCTTCATTACATGTTCCTTATGATTTAAATCTTCATACAACTTGCATTTCTTGATTATTGAAATCTTTACAAGTTGTCTTTTTTAAAAAGAACATGTAATTTGCAATACAACTTCAATCTGATCATTTCTGTTATTCAAACTTTGAAATGCTTTGAGCACATATCATTTGAGCCTCACTTTCAATTTTGATTGAAGTTCACACACATACATCATGTGCATTCATCTTTGCATTACATAGAGAGTTTTGTGAGTTTGTTTTACACTTTCATATCTACCTGTTTTAGAGGCATTGTATTTGAGCTTATATTGTATCTCTTAGAGTGTTTGTAAAGACATTTTCTTTGAGAAATCTTCACTTGTAAAGGTTATTGCTAAGCCTTAGAAAAGCATAGTGTATAGGTTATTGCTAAGCCTAAGAAAAGCATAGTGTATAGGTTATTGCTAAGCCTAAGAAAAACATATTGTAGAGGTTATTGGTTAGCCTATTGAAAAGCATAGATAGTGGAAATCTGGTGGGGTGTTGGATCATAAGTCGGTAGTGGATGTAGGCATTGAGGCTGAACCACTATAAATCATTGTGTGATGGTGCATGCGTTGTGGTGATTGCTTTTAGCTTCCGCATTTATTTTGATAATCATCACTAGTGACTAATTAATTTAAAGAAGTTAAAATTTGTCATTTTTGGTCACTTAGTTGAAGCTCACCCTATTCACCCCCCCCCCCCTCTAGGGTTCGGATCCAGGACTTTCAAGTTGCACCTGCTAACAAAAGAAATCGAAAATGAAATACATAACAGGGTATCATTTATGGAAGTAGTCACTAAGGGTTCAAAGCCAATACAAAGGTCAATTTGATCAAAACTAATACTTCCTATGAAGTTTTACACTTCCCCTCTATCCATTCTCTCCTTTTGTCAACATTTTTGACAAAGATTTAACTATTTGGTGCAAGAAGAAGATGGTTTTACCAATTGAGGGTAAATTTCAACGAAAGGATTAGACACGTTTAACTATATAGCTCAATATGATCAAATTACCAATAAAAAGAGCAAGGTCAAGGAGAAAAGCAATCATGGATACCAATTGGAATAAAGAATACCAATTGAGATTCAATGATAAGACTAGTAAAACAATCACTCTAAAATGGAGTTAAAAAGAATATAATACTAGGAAAAATCCAAATTAGAGCTATCCATGATGATATGGGGTTTACTAAACATAGCATTAATCAATTTAACTATGAAAAACATATGTTATAAATTTTTTGAAATAATTTCATCCAATCATTAAATATGACTATCATGTGCAAGATGAGTGAAATGAAATTCAAACATGAAGCCTACCTCAACCATTAACCAACCAAGATTATGATTACATAAACATACACTACGTCGAAAGTTGAAATTCCCGACTCATGTATCACTGTGTGGTCGACTCACTAGGGCCGTCACAAAAATGTGACGGATTATTTTAAATCGACGACGGTCATGGGCAGCCTCTCATCTTTTAAGTTGACAAAACTAAACATCCCACCACTGTTACCCCAGCAAACCCAACGCTCCCTCCCTCCAAAAAAATCCCTCCCCTCCCTCCAAAAAAAACTCCCTCCCCTCCCTCCAAAAATGAAACCCCTCACCCCTCACCTCCCCTCTCTTCCAGTAGACGGTTCCTCCTCCATCAAGGCTCCTCCATCAAGGTCGCAAATGGTTGGACCCTAACCCTTCTCATCTCCCATCTCCTCCTTCGTTTTCATCTCTCCAGCAACTCCAAATCAACGAGCTCATCCTGTCGCTTCTCCGTCTTCATTTCTCTGGACCTCCTCTGGCTTTGTCTCCAAAGCAGCGAGCCCATCCCCTGTCTTCTCCATTTTTATTTTTCTGAACTTCCTCAACCCAAAGCAACGAGCCCATCCTCTGCTTCTCCAAAGCAACGAGCCCATCCTTTGTCTTCTTCGTCTTAAGTTTTCTGGACCTCCTCTCTCTTTGTATCTCCGGCATCTCCAAGGTACGAAATTTTTAGAGTTTTATGGATTTTCTGTTCGATTTCTCTCTTTATCTTTTGTGAGTTTGAGTTCTCAACTGAATATGAGAATCTGATGAAGATAGGATATGGGTTTCATGTGGGTATTCATGGGAGTAAGATCAAATTTCAGTAAAACTGTATGAAGAAGATTTCGTCATGTTAGGAAATGGGTTTCATGTACTAAGAGAAACCCATTTCCTAACATGAAGAAATCTTGTTAGGAAATCGGTCATTCATGCATGCTGCAGATGGGATGGGAGCATTTGGGTGAAAAACACGATTCTGGTGGATTGGTATGAAAGAGTATTAAACTCACACCCACCTGAAAAGCAAACGCCAATAATAGACTCCCCAGATGATTGAGTAGGTGGTTTTGGCAGTTTTTTTTTGTCTCCCAGTGTTCTGCTTCAGTCTCTGGCCAGAGGTTCCCTTCCCTCTCTGTTCTATAGCTTCCGGGGAGGTCTGATCTGCTCATTTTCTCAGTGGCTGGTTTTAGTTATTGGAGATTAGAGTTGTGGTGGCTGTGAGGAGTGTGCCTTTTTCTTTGTGTAGGCTCCTTTGTGCTGTCCGATTTCTGGGTTGCTGGAGCTGCTCAGCAGTGGTGATTTCTGTTGTGGTGGGGCCTTGTAGCAGCTGCTTCCCTTGTTTTCTCATAGCTCTTCAGTGATTTGGGGAAGTTCCAGAGCTGTTCAGAGCTCCATTTTGTATGTGGTGGTTTGGTTTTCCTTTAGTAGAGTCTTGTTGTGAGCAGCGCCTGCAATGCCTTGAATGCAGTTTGTTTGGTGGTGGGTCTCTTCTTTTTGCTGAGTTGCTCTTAGTTGCTGTTGTGATGGATTTTGTAGTGCAATTTCAGGTTTTTCTTGGGCTGTGATCCGGATCTTTTCCTCTTTGTTCTGGGCAAAGAGTTGGATCTTTTCCTCCCATTTCAGCCTTTCTGTTTCTTCCTGTGCTCAACTCTCAGCCTTGGTTTTTTTTTTTTTTTTTTTGTTTTGTGCTGCTCCCGCTGCTCTGTTCAGCTAGGGGACCATCTCTGTCATGATAGTGAATTGCTGCAGCAAGTCACAGTTGCTTCCGTAGAGCTTCAAGTTGATTAGTATTTTTTTTTCTTTTTGTTGCTTGGTTTCCTGTTCATCTTTGTTCTTAGTTCCTGCTGTTTTGCTCCCTGCTCTGTCCATCCTTTATTTAGAGATGGCCTTTTTGTTTTGCTTATTGCCATATGGCTGTATTTTCTCTTCTCCTTCTCCTGGGGGCTTTGCCCCCTTTCCCTGCTAATACAAATATACCATTTAGCAAAAAAAAGATTAGACTCCCCAGAGTTTGGCAGGTTCTTTATTCCTTCCTCCTCTTACCCTTTCATCATCTATGCATACAATCATCATCATCAACTCAAATCAAAGAACCCACACCTCCAAAACTAGGCTTATTACTCAACTCCCTCATGTCATTCACCCATAGGCCCTATCTAAAATTTGTGCTTATGCAATTTGTTGCTTCTTGTGTGTGTTGTTTGAAAAGCCCTGAAAAGTTTCACTTGATTTTTTTAGGTTTTGATTCGTGCATTTCCCTTTTCTTTGATGGATAAGTTGTAGGCAGTTTGGATTAAATCCTTGTATTTTGATTTCAATGCATTTCTCTGTCGATTTATCAGAGCCAGGGCTTTAGAATTTTGTTAATTTTCCTACCCCGCTTGTGACTACAATCATTCTTTGCTTGGTTCCCATAGTCTTTACAAGTGATCTGACCAATCCCACTAGAAGGATTGCTAGTGTTGAAAACATCACAAACTGGTTTCTTTAGGAAATTGAGGTGGCTTTGCCACAGATGAGTCTCTCGACTTCCACTCTCTTGGACTGTATTAGCAGTGGAGAGAACACCCACACCAAGTGCAGGTGTGTTGTTGTTGGGATTGTGGATGTTGGTGATGTTGTTGATTGGCTGATCTGAGAAGATGTGGTCAGGTTGTTGATATTGGAGATGTGGGAAGATGAGGCCAACCATGCCCAGATCAAGGAGGGTGATGGGCGAGTGGTAGGCCATGTTCCAGTGCCTAGGCAGAGATCTTCACCTGCTCTGCTGCAACTGGCAGTGGAAGAAGAGGCCACCCACTCTCCAAATGCCCCAGAATCAGATGGCAGATTCCTTGCAGTAGCCACAGTGGCTATATGAGAGAGAGAAAGAGAGAGGTATGACTTTCTCTCTAACGTAAATGAATGGAGGGGAGAAAGGGAAACTCAAAGCTCTGAGACAGATTCTCTCTCTCTCTCTCTCTCTCTCTCTCTCTCTCTCTCTCCCTCTGTGCAAAAAAATGTAATGAAAGAGGGCTGTTTTCAGCTTAGAATGCTGTTGCTTCCAACCATTTGCCTTTTTTGGTTTTGTTTTGGATTGTTTTGTTTTTTTAATTCTCCGTCTGGCTCCCTTTTCTAATTATCTCTTTCCTGTCTCCCTTTTCTAGTTTACTCTCTCCTTAAGTCATTGTTTTTCTTTTTAGTTAGGCGACCTGCATGAGAATCCATAGTGGCCTAGCTGTGATCTCATCCCTTGAACTCTCACTGTCCTTGAGAATTGCCATCAGACCCAATTTAACATTATTCAGGATTGACCTCACAGTCGGATCTCACACCTAGAAAATTTCCGGGACTGCTTTTTTCATTAATATTTGATTGCTTTATGAACAGGATGTTTGCTGCAGCTTTGGTAGTATTAATTGTCTTCTTTTACTCGTTTTTATTTACTCTGAGGTTATAAGTACAGAATGGCAAAGTATACAACCTTTTACTCTAATGGGGGTTGGTTTTATGATTTGTTTTGACGGGTTTGTGCTGGACTTGGGTTTTGATTGGCCCAATTAGCACTTGCCCATCTATGGTATGATTATAGGTTTATTAATAAAGAAGTTATCCTATCTACATAAGTGAAAGTGAATCCCCTTCTGGATGTGATCATTAATATAAATGAAAGAAAATTGTCCATGTATGTGTGTGTGGATATATATAAATAAATATATATAGACATGATTTTGTGTATTCTTGTAATATATGAGGTCCATTTTTAAATGGTTTAGGACACTAAAGAGGTGAGAAGTTTAGGATATAGGCATAGATATAGATGGAACCTTGATTCTGCTCCAACGTTTTTACTAGAGTAATGAGATGAATATTCAATTTCCAAACAATTTAAAAATGGAGATGTTCCAAAAAGGATGAATTATGATGTGTTATTTTTTAATTTAATTACTAATGGTTATTTTCCAGAATATGGCCTCGAACAAGGAGTGGATGACTGCACCAAGGTTATCTACTGAATACGTACAGGGGGTTGAAGAATTCTTAGAGTTCTTAAGAGCTAATAAAGAAAACTTAGGAGGTGATGATTGGTATTGTTGTCCTTGTGTAAAATGTCGTAATATAGTAGGAGGCAAGAAGACATTAAGAGATATTCGTGAACATTTGATATGTGATGGTGTCGATACATCTTACACGATATGGACCCACCATGGAGAAATCTATCCCCCAAGTCGTTTAAGCATGGATTCCACTAACCACGATGAAGATGCATTTCCAAGAATGGTTGATATGGTGAATGATGTATTCGCATGTGTTCCTATTGAAGACAACATTGAATCTCATATGGGGGGTAATGCAACTGCATGCATGGATGAAGATAATCATGAGGAAGATGTTCAAGATCAGGATAACTCACCGGAGAATATCCAATACAAGAAGTTAATGGAGGACGCCATACAACCATTATATCCTTTATGTCAAATTGAAGATACGAGATTGTCAGTGACAGTTGGATTGTTGAGCATGAAGGCTAGACATAAGTGGTCAAAAAAGAGTTTTACTGAGTTATTACAAATGATAAAAAAGATTCTTCCAAAACACAACACTTTGCCGGATAATACCTACAATGCCAAGAAGATGATCAAGTCGTTGCGTATGGAGCAGAAGATTATACATGCATGCCGCAACGATTGCGTACTTTTTTGGAAAGAGTATGAGAATAGGGATACTTGTCCAAAGTGTGAGCTTAGCAGATGGAAACCGGTAAACCCCTCGAAGCCAAGAAGTACACGTTTGCCCTGGAAGAAACTAAGGTACTTTCCATTGACACCTAGGTTGCAAAGATTGTATAGTGTACCGTGGATTGCAAAGAGCATGACATGGCATGCAAATGCAAGCTCGGTACCAAACGACTCAATCATGCGTCATCCGGTGGATTCATCATGTTGGAAAGAAGTTGATTGTAAAAGTTTCGGGTTTGCTTCCGAGGCGCGTAATGTTAGATTAGGACTTGCAACAGATGGATTCAATCCCTTTGGGACCATGAGCAATGCTTATAGTTGCTGGCCTGTTATGATTGTTCCATATAATCTTCCTCCATCCCTTTGCATGCGTAAGGAATTCACAATGCTAACATTGTTGATTCCGGGAAAGAAAGGTCCAGGGCATGATATTGACATTTATTTGCAACCATTGATCGAAGAGTTGAATGAATTGTGGTCCATTGGAACCACAACATATGACTCTTACAGTAAGAGTAGGTTCACAATGAAAGCAATTCTCCTATGGGCTATACATGATTTTCCGGCATATGGTCATTTATCGGGTTGTAGGACTGCAGGAAAGCTTGGTTGTCCTGTGTGTGGTGAAGGGACAAATTCATTGTGGCTAAACCATGGAAAGAAGTGTGCTTACATGGAGCATAGAAGATTCCTACCAAATCTAAGACATCCTTTTCGGAGTCAAAAATCACAATTTAATGGAAATGAAGAAAATAGGAGGCATCCAAGGCGTTTGAGTGGATCAGAAGTGTTAAACAAAATGGAGACTATTCAAACAAATTTTGGAAAGAGTAAGAAGAGGAAGAGGTCTACTGATGAGTGTGATTCCACTACATGGTCGAAGAGATCAATCTTTTTTGACTTGCCATACTGGAAGGTATGTTTGACATTCATGTATCTTATATTTACAGTAACATGGTATAAAAGGCTTGCATACTAATAAGAATATATAATTTTCTATAGGATCTACCCATTCGTCATAACCTGGATGTGATGCACATTGAGAAAAATGTGGCAGAGATTCTAATTGGAACAATCATGAACGTAAAGGGAAAGACAAAAGATGGTCTCCAAGCCCGCCAAGACCTAAAAGAGATGAAGATTAAGAAAAAATTGTGGCCTGTGGAAAAGAACGGCAAGTTGACCTATCCAGATGCTCCTTACACGCTATCCCGATCGGAGAAAGAATTGATATGTAAAACCTTATACCATTTGAAGGTTCCTATTGGGTATAGTGGGAACTGGAGACATAATGTTAGCTTGGATACTTTGGAGCTAAAAAACCTTAAGTCCCATGATTATCACATTCTCATGCAACAACTATTACCGGTGATATTGATGCACGCATTTGAAGGTCACAGGCCATTACGTGCTGCTATTCAACAATTATCGATATTTTTTAATGTGTTGTGTTCAAAGAGTATCAATCGTGAAGAATTGGCGAAGATGAAAGTTAGCATTGTGGAAACATTATGTGTGTTCGAAAAATACTTCCCACCCTCATTCTTCGTATCTATGATGAACCTCGTTGTGCACTTGGCAGAGGAGGCATAAGTAGGCGGGCTTGTTAGATATCGATGGATGTATCCTTTTGAGCGGTAAGACAAATTTATAGTTAAAGTTATTTTTTAAATTTTTTGTTCTCCCTTACTCATGTTCACTGTTGAGATCTTATTAAATAGACATGTGACAGGATGATGAAAACATACAAACGATACGTAGTGAATCATACCTATCCAGAGGGTTCTATTTCAGAGTGCTTCCTTCTGGATGAGGCAATGATGTATGCCATGAATTACATGCCTGATGGTACAAAGGGAAGCCATAAACAAGGACGGGAAACGTGGCTGGACGATGATCGTGAATGTGCCTTCCCGATTGATAAAAAGGGAAAGATTGAATATCTTGACACTGTGCAGTACCAGCAAGCACGTAAATGGGTATTACGCATGTCTAAGGAGAATATCATTTGGGAAGAGTAAGAAAAAACCTAATTAATCTTTCTGTTCTTGGCTTAAAAAAAAAAAAACCCTATAACACATCTAATGTCAACAATCAATTTATGTGCAGGAAATATGATAGTTACGTACAGGAACACCCATCACAATGTCAACATTGGAGACGGCCCATAAGAGCAGAAAAACCAATGGATTACATTCCTTGGCTTAGACAACAATTACCGAATGAGGAAAATAGTGTCTTGAAAAGGATTGCTGATGGACCTAAGTTCGAAGCTATTTCATACATTGCATATGCAATAAACGGATTTGTTTTTTGTACAGCGGATTCAGAAATGACCAAAACAACACAGAACAGCGGGGTCTCCACAAAAGCTATTGCCAAGTTTAGGTCTAGTATCAAGGACACTAGACTTGTAACTCAGGAGGTCACTTACTATGGCATCGTCAAACAAATTTTAGAACTAGATTACCATGACTTCAAAGTAGTGGTATTCAATTGTGATTGAGTGAGTTTAGATGCAAACAGTCAAAGAGTTGATCCAGAAACAAACTTGAGATATGTTAATCTAAAAGAATTGCAAAGAAAGACAAAAGAAATGGATGAGCCGTTTATTCTTGCTTCTGAAGCTTATCAAGTCTTCTATTGCAAAGATCAAAGTCGGCCTATGGATGAGTGGCATGTTGTGTTGGATGTTCCAAAAAAACTTAATCAGGACGTGGATTCTTATGATGATCCGTTAATCTTTGCCGCAAGAATGAATGAAAACACTTCAACGATAGCATTACATGATGACATCATAGAGGACAATTTCATTGGTGATGATGAAGAAAACAACCCTCAGTAATTTAAGGTGACAAGTTCATGTCAATAAGCTTCCTTTGAAATAGGTTCCTTTCCTGTGGTTCAATGTTTTTTGAATCCATCCTACTTGCCACCTTGGCAGTTGAAAATAAGATGGCTGAATTGTATTTCTCACCCCTTTATGCAAATTTACAATTCTCATATGTTTAGAGAAGGGACGTACTAGGCCTGCTAACAGGTTGGCAAATGAGGCTTTGCAACACTCTTCTTTGTTTTAGTGGGCAGCTGCCCCTACTTGTATTGTTGCAAATTTGGCAATCGACAAGTTCATGAAAACTCAGTATTCAAACTCACAAATTGTGGTTTGCAGGCAGTATGGCAGATGATGGATCATCGGGGCATTATTCTTCAGTGGCAGCATCTACACCATCGGTTTGTGATTCCCGCGATAGTACGTATTTCGAAGCAACCATTTTAAAGATATTTCTTTTGTATGTTCTTAATAAACTAATGATTAAATTGGACAATTTGAAATAGGTGTGCTTATTCCTATTACTTTTGGCGAGAACGGCCAGCCTATCGGACAAGAGGCTGCCCAATTGAGTTCTTTAATAGGGCGTCTGGTGAAGACATATGTGCCCCCCGTTTATGTTGTATGGACAGATGTACCCAGTGATCTCAAAGAGAAAATCTGGAAAGAAGTTACTGTGAGTACTTGTGCAACTTTTAATTTAAAGTAGTTTCATAATTTGATTATTTCATTAAACTCATAACTCCCACTACATAATTTTTGCAGGGCACCTACACCATAGGTCTGATCCATAGACATCATATCATGCAAAGAGCGAATAAATTATGGAAGGATTGGAAGTTCGTTCTCCGCCGTGATCACATATACAAATATCTCACGGATGCGGAGAGGAAGAGTGATGTCCCCAAGTATGTTAAGACAGAAGACTGGCTTAGATTTGTAGACATGTCCTCAACTGAGGCAGCCCTAGCTGCCAGTAAGGTTGGTAGAATTTCTAGGTCGAAGATGAAGAGCCCGCACACAACAGGTAGGAAGGGTTGTGCTAGGGTGGCTGCCGAGTTGGTAAGTGTTATTTGTTTTGCATAAGACATCTTCATTTCACATTATCTTACCAAATATACCCAATTGATACTTTCTTTTTTTTATAGAAAGCACAAAGGCCGAATGAGCCCGTCACTCGCACGGATGTCTTCTTGGCAACACACAAAAGGAAGAATGGGTCATCATCGAGCCCTGAAGTGGTGAGAATCTTTCACTTTTAATCTTTATGGCACCTTTGAAACTACTAGTAAACCAATATTCCTTTAGGTGGTTTGAATTTTTTCTTTTTCGGTTTTCTATAGTTAAACCAACATTCTTGCTAGCAATGTGGGTAACTTACTGTTGTCTGATATTTGGATGTGAATGTTGTCTGATAGTTGGGGATGAGAATGAAGAAATGAATGAGAATGATATAATCTGATGGTGGAAATTAGATTGTACTAAATTAGATGGATGCCACCAAATTTTCCATTCTCAAGTTTCTTATTGTATGACTTCAAATTTTAGTTACTACATTAATTTCTAGCTAGTTAACTTTTTATGTGCCGAATTTCTAGTTAACACACCAATATGCCATCCATCCCACTGGTTCTGGTTGAGATTTTGCACTTAACTCACTTTGAGCTAAATTCTAGTTTTCAACTGAATCCCATTTAATTTTGGATTCAATTTTGAAAATTTGGATTCATCCCTCAAGTCAAGAAATTGTGGGATTTAATTCTGAATATTATTTCCATACAACTCCGATGCCTTTGAAAAACTCTGGCTTAAAACTAGACTAGAATGCCACATGCTAGAGACAGTCACATTAGATAAAGTAAAAAAAAAAAAGCTTGCATTATTAAGATATGAATCAATATAACATTGTGTCATGTTTCAATTGCCCACTCAGAGAATCCGTAAGGCTTCTACCTATTTCCTACTCTAGTAATCAGGAAACGACAAAAACCAAGAACAAAATTAAGGTATCACATAAAGAACTTCTAAAAAATGTTGTCATTAATAAGTAAGGAGCTTCCCAAAATTTTTTCAAAGAGATTAGTTATGATATTAAAGTGATGATGGGCTTCAAAGGAGTTCTGGATGTACAGAGGGAGAGCTTAAAGGGGGTCCTGGTTGTAGGGATTATAGGGATTATTATGGTCTTCAGTAGAATGCTTTTTGGATTGGGGAAATATATAATGGTTCAGTGGAACGCAACCTGGTTCCAGGAAGATGAAGATTTATCATTACTTTGGGATGTGGCAGTGGTAATTGATCGGTGCTTACAGTCATAGAATGGGAAGGGGTTCTTTCAAACAGGGAAAAAAAAGCCAATTGGATAATCTCAGATAAACTCTATAGTATGTTGCTAGTAGCATAAATGTAGACCATTGGTTACCATTCTGGGAACAATATTGGTGTTCAGTTACCTAGACTCTAACTGTGCATGGGCCCTCCTGGAAGATAGCTGTGTCTGCCATCAACGATCACTGCAATAACTACATCCATACTCTGCTCTCTCGTGTCTGTTTGTCTGTGTGCTTATGAATTTCCAATGCCCGAACAATTGGAGGTGTAGGTTTCAATTGCCCATGGAAACTGAAGCAATGGCAACAACTCATTCAAAGCAACTGCAAAAGATGCTGCTTCGAATGAGAATGCAAGTGATGATTCCAGGGCTCTTATTGTTGTGAGAAAAACTTAATACAAATTAAATTTAGGCTTGACTCTTAAATCATGAGATAAAGAGGAACAAAGGAAGAGGATGTGGAATATTGGCTGTATTGAGAAAAGGTGTTCTCTTCTATAGGACTGTAGTTATTGATACCACTTAATAAGGTTGTTCTTTCTCTGCAATTATATGGACATTTGGATTTTAGCCTTTACCTTGCATGTATAGCTTTGAGTTTTGTGGAATTTCACCCTCCATAAAAATGACATCCTTGCATGCCAGTCCATATCCTCCAAACTGTGATACCTGGATACTTGAAAATATGGAATATATTGTGTCATACTGTATCCAAGAACTTGAATAAAATAGTAGGGAATAACATCATCGATTCAGAAGTTATAGACGACATGGCTTATATCCTCTAGGCTTTTATAAGTGTTTTCTTTTTCTTTTCTTTTTTCTCTCTGTTTTTTTCCCTTTTTTGCTGAACCAAGTAACCACTTACAATTTTAGGTAAAAAAGAAAGAAAGAAAGAAAGAAAAAGAAAACACTTATGTTAGATGGTAACTTAGGCATATCATGTTTTCCTCTGCTGCCCTCACTTAATTTGTTAAGTTAGGGTGTTCTACACTTCTACTTAACGATATGCCTTTTTTTTTTTTTATATGGATCAACTGTAAAAAACAGCAACAGTAGCTTCAGGAATCTCAGAAATCTCAGAAGCATAACTTTCCCCATGCAAACTATCCTCTGCACTGGAAGATTCATTCTGAAAATCATCCTGAACATGACTACTATTGTCAATACTGCTAAATGAAGAACCACTCCCACTCTCTAATCTTTCAATCAACTTGTCTGTGATACTAGAGGTCTTTAATTGGCCAACTGATTTTATCTCTTCATATGGCCTCACAGATTCTTCCGAAGGCTTTTCATGACCACTTTTCTCAGTGACTTTTAAAAGACTAAAATGTCATTTTCTTCCAATACAAAATTATATCCCAATTTGAATTATTAAACATAATCAATAACCAAGTTATAAACCTACGCTTAAACAAACTAGCTAGCCTGGCTAGCATAGACTTAAGCTTAAGTTAGCTTGGGTTGCCCTTAGGATTAGGCTATTTAGGTATTTTCATTTTACTTAGATTGGTGCAGCGTCTTGTATTGGAAAAGACCAATAACTCATATATTGATGGATTTTGTTTTTAACATATATCTGCCCACATTAACTTGTTTGATTAATATATGTTTTACATTTGGGTTTAGGATGGGTATGGCCCAGAATTTGTGGAAGGCTCCAGAATCCTCCTTGGGCTGAACTCCAAAAATTTTGTGAGAGTTGTAGGCTATCTTCAATGAAGTTCTAATTTTGTTGTCATTGCTCCTTTTGGCTTGCTTTATTTCTTTGGTTTTGTTCTCTTGTACAGGGTGGTACTCTGTTTCTTTATAATCTGATTAACTGAGTCCCACACTTATATTAAGAGGTCCATGATCCTAGTACAATTATGCAAAAGCATGTGTCTTATTGAAATAAAGGAGCATAAGTGCAAATCATTATGTTGCAGGGCAAAGCACTTTGTTGACTAGGTCATCAAAATTCTTGTAAGAAGACCCCCCTGATTTTGTAGCAAACTCAGCAAGGTCAATTCCACTCCAAATATGCAACCCATATGGCCTCACAGATTCTTCAGAAACCTATGATCATTGTTCTGAAAATCAAAATAATAAGAGAGGTTGAATTGAATTGTATCTCAAATTGTAGGAGATTTTGTTTACCACACAGAAAATGAAAAATAACTAAAAGATTAAAAGTAAAGGAGAAAAAAGTAAGTTATTATAATCCATTTGTTTCCATCCATAGAAAGTTATTTATAATTCATTTGTTTCCATCCATAGAAACATAATTACAACTGATGAATAAGACTACGAAAAAATCATATGAAGAATAGTATTGACATTGATATATTGTAAATGATGTGTGAATAGTTAAATATGTTTAAGATATTAACATTACAAGGAAAAATGTTTTGTGGGCTACAAATATTCTCAAGTTGCTAACCAATACACCCAAAATGCCTAGGTGTTAAAGGTGCCTAGACTAGAATGCCACATGCTAGAGACAATCACATTATATAAAGTATCACAAAAAAACTTGCATTATTACTCTCTTCCTTGCAGAAAAACCATTTAATTGCCCCTTATTTATCATTTAATTTGCAGGATGCCGTTATTACAGCACGTGAATCTGATAGATCCGTGGTGGAAAGTGATATAGACAATGATGCAGTTGCGAAGGTATAGTTCTTGTAAATAGATCTGTGTATAGCAGTCACTGAAATGTACAAATCACATTTATATCCATAACTGAATGATCATGTGTATCATTAATGCTATCTGCTTGTGCTTCATCAAATTTAGCTAAAACCTTTGACCAATCATTTATGGAGCCAAAGTTGTGTTATTGTTGACATTAAATTTTTGTTTTGAATTTTTTAATAGGTGTTTGGTCGTGATGGCAAAGGACGTGTACTCGGCTTAGGCATGGGTGTGTCGAAGACAGCCATACAACATTCGGCTCCTTATAAGAAAGCCTTGGAAGAGGAACATGAAGCCAATACAAACCTTCAGACTCAAGTGAAACGGTTGAAAGCGGAAATTGATGAGATCAAACAAGTTCTTTCCCAAGGTGGAATGCAACATTCTTCCACCTATAATGAGAGTTCATCTCAGGTATAAAGTAATTTCTTTTACATAATTGATTCAGTAATTTAATGAATTATTAAAATTGATGATATACATTGATGGGCAGAGTATTATTTCTTTCATTCATTAGAGTATTATTTCATTTCTTTTGTTCAGGTTGCTTTTATGGGTCGGTGCAATTAGTCAGGGTGGGTCAGGTTCACACGTTAAATAGCCAGAATGGACTCAACATGAACCCAACCCTTAATATTAATTGCGTGAGAAATGTGGTCCTGAACCCAACTCAAGAAGAAGTGAGGTTAACTCAAGCCCTGAATTACAGGGTCAGGTTCAGGTCAGATCAGGAATTGCCACCCAAACTCAGCAGCAAAACAAGTCAACAATCATCTAATAAGCTGTTTGTTAGGCCCATTACATTGAAAACTTAATAGATAATAGAGCCTGAATCAAATGACTCCTTCCTAATTTTTATTATGTAGCCAACAACTATATGCAGCAGAACTAGATAAACTTCAGCAGCCCCTTTTCTTTATTCTTGTGGATTCTGATAACATACAACTACAAACCAAATATGAGATAATTGTATGTACGTGGGATCCCAGTTCCAGTCTAGCCTCTACAGGCTTTAAGTTTCAGGTCGAACTGTCGAAGTCATCCTAATGTTGAATTTCTGTACTAGGACTGGATACATGGTAGAAGAGTGTAAATCTCAGTCTTTTCTTGGGTTGGATAATGCCAAGTTAAATTGTTTGGCTACAGATTCAATACAAAAATATATAGCCTGGGTTCACTCCTTAATCTTTGGAACCCAGTTTAGAAATGAGTTCAATGTTCTGCTTGAATCCAGGTCATGGGGGTTTAGGTTCTTTATTTACTTAAACCCAAACTTTTTAGCCAAATAACTGATTTTTAGCCCACTTTCAATTGTGCTTCAGGCCCTTTTTGTTTTTAAAGTCCATTTGTAGCCAAATTCTAAACTAATTTTAGGCCTATTCACAGAACTGATTTTCAGCTTGTTTATACTATTTGGGTCCCTCTTTTATACCGTGTTTCAGCCCACCACATCCATCTACTTGGGGTGGCTTTTGACCCAATTAGAGCCCTAGTCTTAACCAAGTTCTCAACCTGTTTGCAGACAAGATCTGGCTGTAACTCAGCCCAATTTTAGCAAGTGTTTGAGCTAAAATCCAGCCCAGTTTGAGTTTTGAGCTCATTCCTGTTTACTGTTCAATTTGTTTGGATGTTAGGATCCAAGTTGTTTGTTTAGGAGGGGTTTAAATTTATTTGGGTGTTTGGTTATGATGATTCCATGTTGCTTGTTTGGGAGGATTCGTGTTTATGGGTTGTTTGTTTATGAGATTTCTTAGTTGTATGGACTGTTTGTCTAGAATTTTTACAGTTGCTATTCAGGTTGATTTTAAACCCATTTGCAATTTTGTCTTGGGTTGCGTTTGCAAATCATCCTTAGCAGTATCAATAGCATCCATCATTAATTCTTCAATTAAATAGGTGCTCTCCTGTCTCTTTAGAATCTCATTTGAGAAATTGAAAATTGTTTTTCTGTGGTACAAGTGCAACCAAGTGAGGCTGAAATGTTGAATTTCTGTACTAGGACTGCTGTCACACATTTTAATGATCCTAATACAATTTGACATATTTAAGAATAACAAGTATCCATGCAGTATATGCTGTTGGCATCAACATGATCTGGTTCTGGTACCTAACAAGTATCTAGGTATGTTAGCATTGTCTGAGAACCCTTTAAGTATATCACAACACTGCCAAAGAGATGGATAGTTAATGCTACATGATCTACTTCTTATATTTTAAAAGAGAAGTAGAGCAAGTCCATAGGGAGAGGTTTGAACAAATGAGAAATATCAAATTACTAATTACAGAGAGGTGACTAAAACGAGAGCCACCAAGAAATTGGGTTAAGTAGAGAATGTGGTACATATTGGATACCATTCAAAACCATGGTGAAGTTTATGTTTTGTTTCTTTTCACTTCAGGAGATAAGAGATTTCTCCTGAATTTTAAGAGTCATTCTACTAAAATGGGAATGCTCGAAAATCAAGAAATAATTTTTTAACCTCCCATTATGGCAAGTAATCAAAATCTCAAACACAACCTAAAACTTAAGAAACTTGACTTATTATTCACTAACAGAAAGCAGACATGGGGGACATGGGAATATTCATTAAACCTTTAACTTGATGGATAACTTAAGAAAGACAACAGCCCAAAACAAGGTTCACCCCAAAATACATCCAAAAGGGGGAAAAAAGAGGAAGAAAAAAAAAGATTCTGTGGGTTGGTTTCTTTATGCCTTTGGGAAACAACATTCAGAAATCAGCTCTTCTAATTGCTTTATTTATGTTTGAAGTTTGGTGATGTTTTTGAGCATGTATTTTGTAGAAATGTCTACTTTTATGTGATGGTTTTTTTTTCCAATTTTATGAGCTAAATATTTCTTTCTTCAAGCAGGCCCAAGATGGTTCCCCACGTGAGGAGGTACGCACGGGCGCGAACCAGAACAACACCTCACATACAAGAGAGGGTTCATGTAGGCTGCTTTCATATTTGAGGAAGGAGATTACTGTTGCGGTTGGCCGTGTGATGGGTTTGTCGAACGATGAGGGGGGCTGCTATAAGATTATTATAGATGGGATCTTGAAGGATGATGAAATGTTGTTGGGCGAAGACACGACTTTTAGGGATTTGACTTTGGGCGATATTATTTCATGGCCGATTTTTAGAACGGTAGCCGACTAATTTTATTGCAAACAATGACATATGTAAATGATTTTGATTTTTTGTATTTACTTTATTATGTGGAACCGTGGTAGTGGTCATATGAAATATGTTTTTTTTGTTAAGTTTGTTATTTCTCATAACTATTTTGATAATGTAGGTTTACATATTAAATGAATGGATGAACTTTTAACTACCAGAGTTTTTAGCTCACTTGAGCCCTTTTAATGGATGGTTTTATAATTGATACTCTATTCAATTTTTTCAAATTAATTACAGGTTTTTCAAAATAATTAAAAAAATATTTTTTAAAAAGGTCTTTTAAATAAAACGACGGCCCATGACCGTCGTTTTATTTTTAGTCACTATTTTTAGAAAATTCAGTCGAAAAAGGCCTTTCAAATTAAACGACGGTCATGGGCCGTCGTTTTATTTTAATAAGTATTTTTAGAAAATTCATTGCAAAAAGGTTTTTAAATAAATCGACGGTCATGGGCCGTCGTTTTATTTTGAATAACTATTTTTAGAAAATTCATTGCAGACGGTCGATGGCCGTCGGCAATTGCAGACGGTCTATGGCCGTCGGTAAAATTTAAATTTACCGACGGTTAATGACCGTCGTTTTATTTAAATGACGCCATTTTTTTCGTCGGCTTCTTTGACGGATTTTGCCGTCGTATTTTTTATAAAACGACGGCCTTTGGCCGTCGATTATGAGACTTTTTGACGTAGTGATAGTGGTCATGAGATTTACCTATATGAGCAAGAGAAGTGGCAAACATGAAAATTATGATGCCAATGGAATGTGACATGGAACAAAAATATATTACTATCAAGTTCAATCCAATCTACATGGTCTATCACATTCTTAAGATATGACATCAATTGGATATGACAACAATCGAAAATGATACTAATTGAAACCAATTGAATATGACAACATGAATAATAGCAAGGTTGTTTTTTTTTTTTTTTTGCTATAAGGTAAATTTGAATTGAAGAAAAGAGAGGGGGGGGGGGGGGGGGAAGTCCCAAAAGAAATAGGGAAAGACCAGCAAAGGGAGGCTAACAAAAAAAGCCAAGCACAGAGCCAACCTGCCAAGGGAAAGACACTATACAATGAGGTCCGAAGACCTAAGAAAAAACCAAAATAAGGACAACCCAAACCACAAAGAACACAACAACAGCCTGCACAAAGCAAGACTCCAAAGCCAGCCAAGACAAAACAGAACACCACAAACTGCACCCAAACAGAGCAAGGGAACTTCAGCTGCAAAAAGCCCAAGAAGGAGAAGGCATTGCCCAAGCCACAACCTACAACTCTGCCAACAACTCGGCACACACAGCACCAACTAGGCAGAGCAGAGGGAGAGAGAAGCCACCAGCAAAAAACAGAGACTTAGCAGGAACTCAAACCAGACCCAAACCACATAGGACAGGATGGGAAAGGGAAATCGCAGATCCTTGCAACAAGCTGGCCAGCACTATCAACTGGTCCTGGAGAATAATCTGAGCTCTTTCCAGCCTAGGCTTACAATTTCGGTGCTTGCAATCATTCCAGAGGGACCAGATTACAAAGATGGTATGGAAAAAGATCGCCACTGCAAGTTTCCTCTCGTCAATGTCTGTGCCCTGGGCTAAGGAAGACCAAATTGCTGACGCTGACAGAGGAAGGGAAGGGGAATTGACACCAAGACGTAAAATCCACAGCCCTACCTAAAGCGCAAAGGAGCAAAAGAAGAAGAGGTGGAGATCATCTTCTTCATGATTTAGACAAAGACATCATCTAGAAGCCATTGAGCTTCCTCTCTGTTTAGCCCGCCAATCCGTTGGAGTTTTTCTATGAAGGAGGCGCCAGGAAAAGCATGCCAATCTGGGGTTGAGAAACTTGGTCCAGACTAGACTATCCCAGGAGACAACAGGGCGATTGATCCTTAGTAAATTCCAAGCCTCTTTGAGAGAGAGAGTCCCCGAATAGTTGCCCTGCCATACGAGGTAATCTGGGGCTGAGGAGGTACCTAAGGATAAGTTGGTAGTGGACTGAAGGAGAAAATTTTACAGGTCAGCAGGGAGATGGACAGGAATAGTCCAGGTAGAATTGTGGATAAAATCAGCCATCAGAATCAGAGAGCTGAAGATGGGGAAATCCGTGAGCAATAGGACCTTTATCAATCCAATTATCCAACTAGATGTTGATAGAGAGGCCATTCCTAATCTTCCAAATGCTCCCACTCTGAAGGAGGTGAGCCATGGGCCCGATTCTCATCCAAATGCAGGAACCTCTTTTAGGCGTGGCAGGAGACCATATCGAGCCTCTGAAGTATCTGGCTCTGAACCAAATAGCCCAGAGAGAGTTAGAGGAGGCAACCGACCATCCAAGCTTGAGCATACAGGCCTCATTGAAGACCTTTTCTCTGCGCAGACCAAGACCTCATTCTGATTTAGGCGAACAGACAGTTTCCCAATTTAGCAGACTATTGGATTTATCAGGGCCAGCTGACCAAAGGAAGCTCCACATCAACCGCTCAATCTGAAGGCAAGTTTTGCTCGGAATTGGAATAACCAAGGAGGTGTGGAGGGGGGTGGAAGAGAGCACATGCTTAACCAGGATTAGTCTACCCGCAAAAGAGAGGCATTTTGCTTTCCAGCCCGCCAGCTTGGATCTAATGGAGTCCAAGATCCGATTGAAGAAGGGGTGCCTTGAAGTGCCAAGAAAGAAGGGGACTCCCAGGTAAGTAGAGGGTAGGGTCGCCTGAGGGATACCCAGAAGATTAGTAGCCAAGTGAGATCTCCTAGCAGAGCACTTTCCTATAAACAACTGACTCTTCTGGAGATTAAAACATTGACCTGAAGAGGCTTGGTAGGTAGATAGAAGCCCATGAACTCTTTTCAGGCCTCTCTTAAAAGCTTTGAAGAAGAGCAAAATATCATCAGCATGGAGGAGATGGCAAGGGGTCCTGGGGATAGTGGAGATAGGCTCAATGGCACCAACCTGCTTAAGAGCTTCTAGATTTAAACTGAGAATCTCCTCCGCGAGAATGAACAAGTAAGGAGATAGGGGGTCTCCCTGACGCAGGCCACAAGAAGTGCTAAAAAAACCACAAGGACTGCCATTCATAAGGACAGATCCTTTACAAGAGGTTACTAGCTCTTTGATCATGTTAATCCAGGTTTGGGAGAAGTTGAAGAACTTCAGAGCCCTGAAAAGAAAGCTCCACTGCAACTTGTCAAAGGCTTTAGATATGTCCAACTTCAAGCAGACGGACCCTCCTCGGATTTTTTTGTTAAGGTTTTGAATAAGATCATGGGCTAAAGCAGCATGGTGGTGGATGGTCCTTCCCTTAACAAAAGCTGATTAGTGGTCAGAGATGAGGAGAGGAAGGATGGAGGCTAGCCTGGTTGCCAGGATCTTAGAAATGATTTTGTAAACAAAGTTCAGGAGGCTTATTGGACGGAAATCTGAGCAGGTGACTGGGGAGGCTTTCTTAGGGATAAGGGAAAGGAAATAGGCATTGGTTTCTCTCAATATGTGTCCAAAGGTAAAGAAATGTGTCACTGCCCCCACCACGTTTTTCCCAACGATGTGCCAACAGCTAGTAAAGAAAGCACCAGTGAATCCATCTGGCCCTAGGGAACTACTCCTTTTAAGCTTAAAGATAGCCTCTCTAATTTCTGATGGGGATGGAGAAGCTGTGAGAGCCTTGTTTTGCTCTTCCGAAATAGAAGGGCCATGCAAGTCAAAGAGAGCTTCATCCGGAGACTCTGGGGAGGAGTGAAAGAGATTGGAAAAGAAGGAAGAAGCCTAGCCTTTAATTTAAGACTCATCCTCAAAGATGATGTCTCCCACTACAATCCGGTCAATGCTCTTGGGCTTACCTCTTAGTTTGGCCGAAAGATGAAAACACTTTGTATTCCTATCTCCGTCTTGGAGCCACTTAATTTTGGCCCTCTGCTTCCAATGCACAGCTTCAGTATTAAGCTAGTTATGGAGATCAGCTTTAGCTATGTTCAGATCTCGAAGAAGAATATCACTGGGATTGGCTTCAAAATCAGGTTGCTTGGACAAGACCAAGAGCCCAGCTTCCGCTATTTTGGACTTCATATGGCCAAAAACCTCCTTGCTCCAAGCCTTAAGATTAAACTTCAGGATCTTAAGCTTGTTAGCGAGGATGAATTAGGGAGTCCCTCTGCAGGGGGATGCCCAACTGGAAACAACTACCTCCAGGAAGGAGTCCTGCAATAGCCATTTTTCTTCAAATTTGAAGGGAATGGTTTTGCTGAAAGAAGGATTTTTCCTATGAAATAGCAGGATAGGGTTGTGATCAAAGGCTACTCTGGGGAGGTGACTCACAATGGGGTCATCAAAAGAGTCTAACCAAAGAGAATTGGATAGGGCTCTATCAAGTCTTGCAGCAACATGAGCCATACCTTGCCTGTTATTTGCCCAAGTAAAATTGTTACCTTTGAAACCAAGGTCTTGAAGCCCAGAGGCAGTGACCATATCTTGAAAGTCCTTAACTGAAATTGAGGAAGGGGGACGGATACTAAGTTTTTCTTTAGCAAGAAGAATGGCGTTGAAGTCCCCTATCACATTCTAGGGGAGAGTGGTTGAGGAGTTGTTCACTAGGTAGCTCCAGAGATCCCTTCTAAGTCCATAATCAGTGGACCCATAGACCCCTGTGATGAAACAGATGGGGGAAGAGGAAGAGTCTGCTAAAGAGATGGATATATGTTGGGAGGAGCTATCAAGAAAGGAGAAGGTAAAATTGGAATTCTTGTTACAGAGACACCAAAGAGTATTAGTGGGAATGGAGTAAGTTGGTTTGAAGTCAAAAGAATGCATTCTAGAATCAAGAAAAGAATCCAGATTAGCCTTAGGCTCGGAGAGTGGGATTCAAGGAGATGAAAAAGCATGGTTTTGGTGGGGGAATTACTGATTCCCCTGCAGTTCCAATATAGGACTTTAATCATTGATAACTGGGGAGGAGGGAGGATGTTAGACCCCGACCCAGACTAATTCGATTAGTATACGATTAGTGTGTGTTTAGTCCTAAGTGGGTTAGTAATCGTTGGGTTAGAATAATTAGTTTAGTCTTGGACATAGCTTTGGGAATTTTGAGAACGTTTAGTATTAGTTAGATACACTCAGGAAGGCCTGAGTGTAAGTATAAGCTTGGAAGGATCATATCGGTTTCTGTGTATTTGTGATTTTGATTTCACTTGAATGATTTTACTATGTGTTACGACTTTCGTCTTCAGCCCATTCATGTTTGAAGCCCAAAAACCCAAGTTATGGCCCAAAGAGGGTAAAAATTGTCTTTTATGCACAAATCTGGACACAATTTTCGACATCTCAAAATCATGCCAAAAATATACTTTTTGGAAACTAGATATTTCAAGGATCATTTTATCCTTCTTCGTCGAGTTTATTCGAGGCCAACAAGATCATGTTTTTGTCTATGCAAGGTCCAAGTTCATTGGGCCCCATTTGCTAAGGTTTTAAGTCAACCCTCTTCCTCCTTTACTCTTTTCATTCTAAAACCAAACCCTAGAGCAGCCAAAGGAGAGAAAACCCTCTTTTCTCCCATCTTCCTCACCTTGCATAATCAAGCTAGAAGTCTCCAAATGGAATTCTAAGGCCATCATCTCCTTCCTCTCATCTCAAGCTCTCTATTGATGACCTTTTCTTGAAAATTAGAAGTGAGCAAGCTCTCCATTGTCTTCTTTCCCCTTTGTTTGGGCATTTCTAGGTAAGAGCTTCAACCCATACCTTTCATGAAGTCTTTTTAGTTCCTTAAAAATCTTGTTTTTCATGTTTACAAACCCTTTTGTAAAAATGGGTTCTTTGTTTTCATTTTTGTTGAGTTTGAGTGGATTTCCCTTGGGATTCTTGTAGTGTTGGAATAGCTTGAGTGAAGTGCTTGAAGAGGATTGTTTAGTATTTGGACAAGGCAAGTAATCTCTATAGGATCATTGTTGCATGTGTATTTTAGGTTTCATTGTTATCCTAGAAATTTTGCATACGAACATGTTTATAAGCTTCATGATCGTGTTTTCCTTGGATTGAATGTTTGAAATTGTGAAAAATGTGGGTTTTATCTCTTGGAGAGCATGTAGGCTCGGGGTAGTGCAGGTTGAATGAGAAACAAGAAGAAGGGAAGAAGAAAGGTGGAAATCGGAACTGAACTGCACTTCCTGTGCAGTTTCGGTCAGCTAGCGGCTAGCCGAAATCCCCATTTCTGCTAACCGCGAGCCAACCGAACTCCGCGGTTCCTTTTCCAGTAGCTGGCCTCTGCATCAGGGTCCTGCGGTCAGCTCACGGCTAGCCGCCAGTTTCCTTGCGGCTAACCGTAAGCCAACCGGAGGTATTTCGGCTCCTTTTTCCAGAGAGCTACATTAGACATGGATTTTCAGCGGTCAGCCTACGGCTAGCCGCCAGGTTCCATTTCGGCTAGCCGCCAGCTGACCGCAAGCTGACCGAAAATGACAATTTGCCTGTTTTGAAGAGTATTTGCAAGAATGAAAACTGGAACATGTTAAGTGACCTTTAGCCTGATATTGTATACTCGAAACCCGAGATGTCTTTGAACTTCCGGGGCACCAATTCTATTTTTAATTCCAACATTTGGGCTTCGATTACACGAAGACCATCCAAAGGTCCTTACATGTGCTTGATAGGCCTTGTGTTCGTACTTTGGTTTTGATATAATGGATAGCATCGTGTATTTGCTTTGAAGTCCAAGTATAAGCTCGTTTTGAAGATTTGTTTCAAGAAAAAGGGGATCACTTCTTAAGCGTGTTATGCATATTAATTATGCCTTTTGCTAGTCGTGCTTGTCGTGTTTTGTTAAGTGATTTCCTTCTTTTTATCTGGACATGTTTTGATAGTGTTTCACGTGTTTTGTGCATTCATGAATTAAGTGAACACCACTGAGCTTGGACTGCCCTTTCAGTTTGATCCACTGTCTGGGGGTCCTTAAACATGTGGACTATCTGCAGACTAGTCGTGTATTTATTACACATCGTGCGTGTCCGGTTCCGCGGATGGAAATCCCCGTATATGTGGGAATCGTGTCGTGATTATATTATGTATATCGTGCTTGTCGTGCGTGCTTGCTCTTTTCATTATATATGATAGAGAAAGGATGGGGCTCTTTGTGGATTGTAACTATTCATGCTATAATAAGTAATCATGCTAGTTTTGCTCGTATTTTGTCATGTAACTGTTTACAATTCAGCAAAACGTCTTTACATGTTTCTTTAGCACTTTCTACTTTATGCTCATGCCTAAATTGATTACCTGCCAAACCGTTGTGTTTGATCCTTGTATGTTGGTGCCCAGGTGCAGGAGACGTTGCCTTTGAGGAGGAGCGTCCGGAGGAGGCTCTTGAGCCACCCCTAGTTAGAGAGTGGCAGCCCGACGATGTGAACTAGACGTTGGGCGGGTTCTTGAGTTTCGTCATTTTTTTGTCATGGGGTTCTTTTATTATTTTGAGGATTGTATTGGCCTGTGTTGGCCTCTTATGGGATGTAACTAAACTTAACTTACTTTGTGTAGTCTCGTAACTCGAATTATGATGGGATTTCCTTGTTAACTCCTTTCTTTTGATACTATGTCTTGTTATTATTTGCCATAGCACTAAAAATATTTATTGGTGCTTATCTTGATGTGATTTGCTACACGCTTCCGCAAACTTGATCATGTGAGACAGATTCCACGTGTTTCAGGAATCCTCACCGCGGGAACCTGTGGGAAAACATAACAATCATAGAAACAACACGTCGCGGGCCCTGGTTCCGTTCCGGGGTCTCGACAGAGGACCAATTGTGCTTCTCGTCTTGGGGCCAGAGGAAATAGTTGCACGGGGCTTGGATTTCCTTTTAGATTTCACCTTGAAGGGAGATAAGTCAACAGTGAGGGAGGAAATCTGCATTGTTTGCTGGGTAGGGATAGCCAAGAAAGGACTTTTGGTGGCAGTGGAGGAGGGGAGCTTGGTTGGACTAGGGACACTGATACCAACACTTAGGGAGGAGGGAGACAACTGATGCTTGGGATTGCTAGAAGTAATGATAGGGTTTGCAATGGAATGATCCTCCAAAATGGAGAAGGGATTAGAACACTCAATAACGGGGGCTGGGATAGTACTTGCGATAGATGAAGCTTCTAGGAGAGCAGATAGGGGGTCATTTGAGTTCCCTTTGGATAATGGAAGGTTACTCCCTGAGATGAAGAGTGGAGGAGGCAAGGGGGATGGACAAAGCTAACAATGTGTTGAGATTCTTTAGAAGAGGGGGGGGGGGGGATTTACCATAGAATGAATTGAATCCTGAGGGCTGACTTCTGTTGCTAGAAGGGATTCCTGAGACTTTTCCAAGGAGGGGATAACTGAAGAGGGATTAATTAGTCTGTCTGCTTCCTTCGGGGTTTTCAGCAATCCAGGCCTCTGGCGAAAAGGGCACTTGCTAGAAAGGTGGCCAACCACAAGACATTCTGCACAAGGGGTGTTTTCATATAACACCTCGACCTCCACTGTGGCATCCCCTTCCAATTCCAATGTAAGGAGATTAGGACCGATCTTAGCCACATCCAAAAGAACATGCACTCTAGCAAAAGTTAACAAGCGCTGCTTGGCCGTAGTTTCATCTAGACGCAGAGGCTTACCAATAGATGCGGCAATAGAGAGCAAGATGTCACTGCTCCAGCAGTGATAAGGGAGGCCTTTGAGACGAATCCACACCGGAGCTTCTGCTGGCCAAGGGCTCTCTTCTTGACTTGGAGACCATGGACGAAGAAAAAGCTTTTTCTTATCAAACCGGAGGGGACTTTGACAGGTAAGGCCATCTCTATCTGCCTGGGAATTAAACCTAAAGATGAAATTGCCTTTCTCTGTGAGTGAGATAAGGCAGGGCATGGTAAGATGCCAAGAGGAGGACACCCACTGCTCCAAAGCGTCCAGAGTGGGTCTTCTTCCCACAAATTTCCCTAAGGCAGAGAAGGAGAAAGATTCTTTGCTGTTTGTGACCATTTGCTTAGGGATCCGAATGGTGAGTTTGCCATCAATCTAGGCCGCTGGGGGAATGGCAGGAGGGGGAGAGAAAACCATGGGAGAAAGGCATTTGGCAAAGGATTTGGGAGGGGATATGGGGGAAATGAGGGACGAGGAACATGGGTTGGAGTGAGGGCCAATGGTTGGGGGAAGAAGACTCCGCAAGTGATTCTGCAACAGTTGAAGCTATTCAGGGTCCCAAGAGGCCAGGGGAGAGAGTAGGGATACTGGGTTCTCTTGGTGGGGAAGAGGGTCGATTGTGGAGGTGGAGGTGGAGTGTGACGGAGATTTAGGAAAGGGAGGGTTTAGCTCGGAAAGGGCTAGGGAAGGGGTAATGACTAGCTGAGCTGTACGAGATTCAACCAGTGAAGCACAAGGATGTGACAAACACAAAAATTCCATCAAGCATCATGAATGAATATTCATCACTTTTAATGATATAACTAATGAGTATTGTGATGAATAAGAGAAATTGCATTTTGAAAATATATGACTTGGTAGAGCATGCAATTTTCAAAGTGTCAAAATCATATGAATTCAACATCTAAGATATCCATCAAACATATAGATATAACTATGAAATACAAGGAATGAATTTCAAAGAGGTTCATATGATCAAGAATACTACTATGAAGTTTAAACATGTATAAGGATGACATCACTTAGAGAATATACATGGATCAACATCATAACCATCCAGTTTAAAAAACAATGACTAGAAAGCATAAAGGATGGATTTGAGTTCTAGTATAGTATCTACACATATAACTAAGATCACAACCATACATGGAACGATTTGACGTTTGCATAGAGAGGATCAATCAACACTCAAGATCTAACTCATACCATATCATCAATAAAGAATATGACTAAATAAGCACAAGAAGGTATGGAGTTAGAAGGATATCATAGATCGCATATCGATGAAAATGGATCTCATATATGGGTATACCTATTAAGAACAATGGTTTAATTCCAATTCATCTAAAATGATCCATTAATCTATCACGCAAACATCTCCACTCTAGCAAATTAATGTACTAAGCTTACAATGCAATGGAAAACGGATATGAGGATTATACCAAATGAGCTTAGCACACTAAATCACATATATACTTATTAAGCTCAAATGATAATAAAACAAAAGATTTTACTATAAAGAACATAAACAATCATCAATTTGCATTAATGAAAATATATACAAAGTTAGGCACAAACATGCAAATCAATGACACCATACCCAACCACGCAATGTAAGACATAACATCAAAATCAATTTGCATATAAAAAGAATGTAACCAAATGAGCAAAGATGCAAATAGCTTATAACAACATTCATTTCCATTTTTAAGATGATATAACCAAATGCATAAGGAAATGATAACATGGAACATGCTTTGATGATTATAACTAATGATGTTTTAGAACATTTCCATTCATACAATCTTCAAATCATTTCAATAAACAAAATCCAACAATGAGCATAAAAAGAATGATTTTGAAGATAACACATTATCAATTTTCAACTTTGCATTTTAAAAGATATAACTTATTTGAAACACATACAAGTTGATTTTTCAAAACAATAATTTTCCATATTAAAGTATAACTTTAGAAATCCATGAAAAATCCAAATTGATTCAAATCATTTGTTTTTTTTAAAATAATCTAACTATAACATCAACACAAATGATTTTGCAACAACAATCGCTCATGAATAATCTAGCTATGAAAGCTTCTGAAATCACAATCAATTGATCATATATAGAAATGCAATGCAAGAGATATAATTAAATGTGAGCAAAAAGAAAATCCAACATGATGAAATTATAATAAAATGATTTTGAAAACCATGATATGTAACTAGAATGGTGCATGAAGACAAAATCAATTGATCACAAATAAACATTGTATTTTAAGAAATGTAACTATGAAAGATCAAAATGCAAATGTAATTATGACCAACAAAATGATTTAACTATAAAGGATAGGTTGGTCAAAGAGGTTCAAGGCTTTAAGGTTTGTCTAAGTATCTAACTTTAGGAATCCACCTAAGGTCTTGAGAGGGTTGATCTTTGAGGTCTAGTTTAGAAGTCCCACCAACTTTAGGAGATTTGACTTGATAAATTTTTAATTTGGACTTATCACCATGATATTTTGATTTGACTAAATTTAGCTTAGATTGGTGATTAGTCTTTTGAGGTTGGTGAGTTTGTTTCTTAGGAGATTGATTCGTTTTTCTTTTCTTCTTATTTCCTCCCTTTATTTGACTTTTGAATTTTAAATTTAACTTTGCTACTTTCTTCAAAACTTCTTTCATGTGTTGATTTAAGGGAGATAGGTTGAGAAGCTTTTTGTTGATAGATTCTTTTATACTCGGTTTAACTTGTTTAACCTTTTTAGACTATCTTAGGAGACTCTTTTTTAATAGATTTAACTTATTTGATCTTCTTGGAGTCTTTCTTGATTTTTAGTGTCTTACCCTTCATAGATTTTGATTCTACTTTCTTAGGTTCATAGATGAGTTTTGACACATGACTTCTTCTTAATTAGTTTGCACTCAAACCTAAAATGCTCTTTAATGCCACACTAATTACATTTAGTCATAGACAAGGAAGAATGAGTACTTCACAAATGTATTGGTGAAGCTAGGGTCATGTGAAATATACCTTTCAAATCCAAGACCCGTCCTATCTCTTTGAGATTTACCCAATTTAAATAAGTTTTCAAATTTCTTTTCACCTTGGGTAAATTTGCACTCATACTTTTGTTTGTAGCTTTCAAGTTGAGTGACTTGGTTTATAAGGATTGAATTTTCATTTTTAACTTTTAATAATTCATTTTCAATTTCCTTATTGTTGTTTAGTTCTTCATGGGCAAGTTTTAAATCAAATTTAAGTTCATTAATAACATTAGAACCAAGTTCTAGAGTTTTTATCTTATTTTGTGCATTATATAAATTTTCCTTAGAATTAGTCAACTTGGATTCTAGGTTGTTAATATATTTGTCTTGCCTTTGTAATTGATCTCTTAGTTTTGAATTTTTCTTATTAACATCATCATTTCCTATTTTTAATTCATTTAGTTCATCTTTAATATTATATAGGTTATGCAAAGAGATCCAAAACTTAGAGTCTAAACAATGTATTACTTCTTCTTTCTCTCTAAGTTCATCTTTTGAAAAAGCTAATTCTTTGTTTAGCTTTTTAGATTCTTCTTTTAATTTTTTAATTTTCTTAACAAGCTCTAAGAAAAATGTACATAAATCATCATAAGCTTGTTGAATGTCATCTTCATTTTCAACATTTTCTTCTTCTTTTAAATCAAATTGAGATTCATTAATTTGAAGGTTTGAATCTCCAATAGATGGAAGAAGGAGGGGTCAAGAAGAATGTACACAATCTAACATAGTGGAATCCATATTAATTATCTTCATGAAAACACAACACTAGGGTTTTGACTCTAGGTTTTTACACCTAATCAAGAGTTCCAAAACACTTGATCAAAAAATAGAGCACAAGGCTCGGATACCAATTGAAAGTTTGGGATCCTAACCCTAGAGCGGGGGGGGGGGGGGGGGGGGGGGGGGGGGGGGTTGTAAATAGGGTGATCTACAAATTAGTGATAAATTATGACAAATTTTAACTTCTTTAAAATTAACTAGTCACAAGTGATGATTATAAAATTAAATGCGGAAGCTAATAAAAACAATCACCATAAAGCATGCACCATCACACAAAGATTTATAGTGGTTCGGCCTCAACGCTTACATCCACTACCGGCTTGTGATCCAACACCCCACCGGATTTCCATTATCTATGCTTTTCAAAAAGCTAAGTAATAACCTTTATAATGATGTTTTTCTAGGCAAAACAACAACATATCAATGTGTTTTTCTAGGCTAAGAAATAACCTCTACACTATGCTTTTGTTAGGCTAAACAATAACCTTTACAAGAAGAATATTTTCTCTTAAAGTAGTGTCTACACAAACACTAAAAGAGATACAATTTAAGCTCAATTACAATGCCTCTAAAATAGGCGGATATGAAATTGAAAATCTAACTCACACAAACACTATATGAATGCAAAGGTTTACACTCATGATGTGTGTGTGTGATAACTTCAATCAAGTTAAAAAGTAAGCTCAATCAATATATGCTCAAAGCATTTAAAAGTTTAAGGCACATAAAAAGTTTTGATTGAAGTGAAAAGCAAATCACATGTATGAATACTAACTTATTGATGAAATGAAAATCAAAGGCTCACAAGTTGTATGAAACTAATTAATTCTAAACATGTGATGCATGTGCAATGTTGTTTTCAAAACCAAACTAATTTAACTAAGATTCAAATGAATGAAACAACAAATAAAGATTTAACCAAGTAAATGAATCATGCTATAAAAGAAATCAAAGATTTTGGCTAAGCATGAATAAAGAAGATTTTAAAACAAACTTGGTTTGAAATCAAGGTGAAGAATCCAATCCAACTTATATCAAAGATTAAATGAAAAATGGTTTCAACACATCATAGTTATCATGCTAAAATTCATTTACCAATAATTTAAACAAAGCATATAACATATGATTAATAAAAGTAAAGCTTACTTAGAGATTTAACTTTATTGATCAATGCTTTAAATTCACTAATGACCCCTTAGTCACTCTTAGTTCATTCCCCTTTTTCTTGTCCCCAATCTCCTCAAGAGTGACTAAAAAGTTCAACTTTGATCCCCTTCTTTTCCAAAAAAATGAACCTCATTTTATACTCAAAAATTGAGTTCCTGCGAGTCCTTGGTCGACCTGCACCTTTCCTCGATCGACCTGGGCTCAACGGTCATAAATCTGACCATTTGAAAAAGAGCTCCAACGGCTCTTTCCCGGTCGACCTGCAGTGTGCTCGATCGACCGGGTCCATGGGCTCGGTCGACCGAGCACACTGTAGGTCGACCCGGGCCCAGGGACTAATTTCCCCAAAAATGCATATTAAAAGATAATTTCCTGTGGGGACTTTTAGGCCATTAAACCAAGCTTGGAATCATGATTTAAATCAAACTAAGAGGATTAAAAACATGAAACATAAAAAGCCTAAAATAATTTAAAAGATTTAAAACATGGGCTAGCTTGATTTATAAAACTTCTTTTCAAATTTAAATGCATCCAAGATTAAAATCAAAACATGCATAAATCAATATTTCTACAAGTCTAAAAACCAATGCATGTGTAAATCAAGATTTCAAGATTTCTAAATCAATGCATGTGTGAAAATTCGAATGATGATAATGCATCCATCAAATTGCAATAACACAAAATCACTAACACATTGATCAAATCCAATCAATGCTTGAACTTGACTGCTGGAATAGTCTTGGTCATCATGTCTGCTAGATTCTCTGCCGTAGCAATCTTAATCATTGCAATAGCATACTTGGCGATGATATCTCGAATGAAGTGTGCCCTAACATCAATGTGTTTGGTTCTTTCATGATATTTAGGATTGTGTGTTAGATCGATCGCACTCTGACTGTCACATAAAACAGTAGTCCGCTTTTGTTCCAATCCCAGATCTCCAACCAACCCTGTTAGCCAAATAGCTTCCTTCACTGCCTCTGTAGCTACCATATATTCTGCTTTAGTGGTAGACAAGACAACTTTGGATTGCAATGTTGCCTTCCAACTAATGGCACCACTAGCAAAAGTGAAGACATAACATGTTAAGGACCTTCTTCTGTCTAAATCTCTCACAAAATCTGAATCAACATATCCAATAACACATCTAGAAGTGTTGTTGCTTCTGTCATAAACTATCCCAACATCAATAGTACCTCTCAAGTAACGGAGTATCCATTTCATTGCTTGCCAATGGGCTTTTACGAGGTTATCCATGTATCTGCTAACTACACTAACCGCATGAGAAATATTTGGCCTTGTGCAAACCATGACATACATGATACTCCCAACTGCACTAGCATAAGGAACATGAGATATGTGCTCCACCTCTTCCTCAGTTTGTGGTGATAAAACAGCAGAAAGTTTGAAATGGGCTGCCAATGGAGTGTTCACAGGTTTTGAACTTTGCATACCAAAGCACTCTAGAACCTTCTCAAGGTACCCCTTTTGTGACAAAGACAATTTTCCAGCTTTCCGGTTGTTTCGAATCTCCATTCAAAGAATTTTCTTCGCAGCACCTAAGTCCTTCATCTCAAATTCACCATTTAACTGAGCCTTTAGCTTGTTGATTTCAGACATGTCTTTTACAACAATCAACATGTCATCAACATATAACAACAAATAGACATACAAGCTATTTGAGTACTTCTTGTGATAGACACAATTGTCATATGCACTCCTGTAAAAAAGCAGTCTTGACAACAAGTTGCTCCAGATCTAAATTCAATTTAGCAACCATAGCAAGTAGCACCCGGATAGAACTATGCTTCGCCACAGGAGACAACACCCTTTGTCTGAGTATAGCATTTTGCAACCAGTCGTGCTTTGAACCTAGCAATTGTAATGAAATTCTATAGGTGGATCATCTCCAAAAAACAAGAGGGCAACAACTTGAGAAAGGAGAGTAGGGACAACAGTTGTTGTCCTAGTGTCCCATTCCCTTGGTCCACTTGCAGTTGTAAGGTGATTTGGAAGCATCATTTTTTTGTGGCCCATCATCACGGTATGAATTGAATAGTTTTGTTTTTTTTTAATGAACTCATATAAATATGAATTTTTTAATAAACTCATATGTACATGAATGGTTTGGATCACACATATGCCATGCATATGGAATCACTTTTCTGTGGCCCATCATCACGATATGAATTGAATGATTTTTTTTTAACGGAAGGAAGCCAGAGAGAGAGAGAGATGATCAAATTAATAATGGTTAAATGATAAAAAGTCAATATAGCAAGGTTGGAGATAATTGAATCAATAAATGAATTCTAACTTCAGCCTTTTTACGCACAGTAACTGGATTTTTAGATTGATTTATATATATTAAATAGGAAAAAAATAGAGTAAAGTGAATTTAAATGCGCCCTAATAGTTTAATTTTTCAACCCTACCCTTCTCAAATGAATTTGTCCCGATAGATGAAGTATTATTGTCGGTCACGTGTATCTTACTTTATTTTCCCATTTTAAACTTGTAACGATCTCATATTAATCCCTTTTGTTCTGCATGAGTTTTGTTTTCATATACAAGGTATAGGTGTTTATTATATGATACTAAGAAACAAACATCTTCCTTTCTTATCTTTAATTAAGAATGGAACATCAAGAAGATATGAATCCTTCCAAGATTGCAAGGCAATGTCGAACTCAACTGTTATAGATGAAAAGACTACGTCAAAATGAAAAAACAATAACATCTACAGGTGAAAACCTATTCAATAAATATTATTTTAATTTTATATTAAATAAAACTAGTTTATTCATAATTATTATAAGTCGTTCTATGAAAATTTGTCATTAAACAGATGCACATAAAAATGAATATCAACTTTCAAAAATGAGAAGAATGACAAGAACACGGTAAGTTTGACTCGAACATTATTTGATGTTTTTCTTTTGAGATTGATTTAGATTTATATATAATATTTTTTTTAAATATTTGCCTTAATAAAAAAAATCATGCCTCCCATATGCATTTGATCAACAATTACTTCATATTTATATTTAAATTTACTTTCAACTAAACTCTCTCTATCAAATATCCACGCCCCATGAATGGGAAGGCATAAAGGTATATGGGGTTCTCCAAAAGATTGGGTTCTCGATGTCTACTTTCAATTTAAATTGGGTTTTCCTTCCATTAATTAAAGGCTTACATTACGCGCGGGCCCTGAAGCGCTAGTATTTATAATAGCAATTCTCTTTCCTACTAAAATCTTCTTTCTAAATACTTCCAATAAAATAAGGAAATTAAGCAACAATCTAAAACAAATATGAAACTAGCTATTAGCTATATTTATTAAGAATCGTAACTATGATAACTTCTAACTTAGGATAGAGCTTCCCACAACACTCGACCATTCCCATTAAGATTTGGGGGCTAATCCAATGGGTTGAGTCAGGTGACCCGGTAGCTCAAGAGTCGGCCCCAGTGGATTTGGGCTTGGCTCGACCTGCACCTACCCAAACTGTAGGGACGTCACGATGCAATAAAATCCTAGTGAGTCCTTAGTCGATCTACAGGGAGCTATCAGGCACTTTCTTAAAACATGTCCTAAAGAAATGCTACTACTAGCCTAATTAATCTATACATACAATCAGATCTCCTACTTTTGCCCAAAAAATAATTGATTACAATCTCTTTACAAAAAAAAATAGAAAAATCCTAACTACAAATCCTAATCTAACAAACCTAGTCTAAACAATGCATCCACCATAAGATTCATCAGTTCACCAATTGAATGCGGGAATTTAGCAAAATAAATAGAGATTGGTAATAAAAAAATAAAAAAATAGAATCAATGGTTTCTTTCAATTCCGAAATCAGGTTTCTGAAGGTATCCTAAGCACTAAAAATAAGAACAATTTCATTCATAACCTCCCACAAGGATGAGCCAAGATAAATTCAGAATTTTAAGTTATATGAGAAATGTCACCCTCATCTAGGCTCCAACAGTATTTTCAGAATCTACTGCCCTAAGCTTGTTATCTACCCGGGAAAAGAAAACACCAAAAGAACATAGATCAAGAAAAATAACTAAACAATTTGATAAGTAATTTATCTTACTCAATTTATTGTACGAGGAATCAGTCAAAGGATTAGACATAATACTCCCATCATCCTAGATTACAAAAATGGAATATAGCCCTCCATCATGGTTCTTTTGATCCCCATAATTACCAAATTAATGCCTCATTCAAGAAGAAGAAGGGGAAAATTGGAAAGAGCGAGGGAGAGAGATAGTGTGGGACGACCATATTAAAGAAATATTGGATTACTCAAACAGTTGCTACACCCTATCACCCACAAACGAGTGAGCAAGTGGAGGTTTCAAATAGGGAAATAAAAAAAAATATTGGAGAACACAATAAACCCAAAATGCAAAGATTGGTCTTTACGACTAACCGATAAGTTATTGGCTTATCGTACAACTTTCAAAACTCCAATCGGAATGTCCCCTTACAGAATTGTTTATGGGAAAGCATGCCACCTTCCAGTGGAATTGGAGCACAAAGCATACTTGGCCATTAAGCAACTAAACTTTGATATAGAGAAAGCTGGAATTAGGAGGAAATTCCAACTTATTGAATTAGAAGAGAATAGAAATGAGGCATATGACAATGCCAGAATCTATAAGGAGAGGATGAAAGTTTTTCATGACAAGCACATTCAAAGGAAAAAAATTCACCCATCTAAAAAAGTCCTCCTTTATAATTTTAGGCTACATCTCTTTCCATGAAAATTGAGATATAAGTGGGTGGGTCCTTACACTGTAAGGCAAGTGTTTCCATATGAGGTAGTTGAATTGGAAAACCCCAAGAATGGTGAAGATTTTAAAGTAAATGGGCATCGGGTAAAACTATTCTTGGAGGCGGATATTCTAGAGGAAACCGCCGTTCCTCTCATTGACCCTATTTCTCAAGATTAACGAGTGTTGGATCTGACAATGGCCAACACTTTGTATATTATGTAAATAATTTATGGTTTCTTTTCTATTTTGTGTATTTTTTCTAATAATTGACAGGAAGCATGCCAGATTAAATGCCCAGGTGCTTTCTTTCACTTTACCCTCCATTGTTTTATTTCCTCGTGCTGCATTTTCATATGTACTACACTACATACATAGCATCGAGAACAATTTTCATCTTAGGTTATGGGGTGGGGACAAGTGCACTTGTCTATTGTTATAAAAAAAAATTTACACACACACACACACACTCTTTCCTTTCTCTTCTAGGATTTAGAAAAAAAATTCAATTTCTTTCCAAATTTTTGCTAGGAAAGAAAAATAAATTTTTGAGAAAATCTTTCATAAACTGAAGATGTATTGAATTTGGAAATTTTGAAACAAAAATTGAGTCTGGTTCACTAATTCACTAACCTAGGCAAAAAATAAATAAATTGGAGAACTGTTGAATTTTGAATCTTTTATTACACAACTAGTATACAATTAAATTTTAAAATGAGATACTATAGTTGCTTTATAAAAATCACTTAAAATAGGATGAGAGACTAGAAGTTTAGTTGGACTTAGGTTCCCTGGTTCATCTGGTGGTTTGATCAGCTACAAGCCAATGAATTAATTTCGGCACATGAAAATGGCTGCCTACTGCTGGAGACCATAGTAAAAGAATGATAGAAAAAATAATGTATGGATGCATTGATATGAAAATGGTGAAATATATGAGATGTGGGTTTGCTCCCCATGTCTTGTCTCAAAGCCAAATTCACCCAAAGGAGCCCTACTCTTGAAGGAAAGAAAAGAAGAGGGCTCTCATTAAGAATCGTAAGGCCTTTTAAAATATAGCAGTGCGAAAACCGCCATGGTTGCCTTGAGAGGAAATTTGGGTCTTGGCTAAGTCTAGGTCAGCTTGAGCATATATAGGTTTTTTTTTTAAACACGTCTTAGTTGATCATTTAACACTTTAATTATATATACATACACTACACTCACACACTCATCTTCAACACATTTTCCAAAAAAATTTCTCATGGGGGACCAGTGAACCGGATTTCGAGATTGTCTTTCATTTTGACTATTCCGGAAAATCGAGATTATCCGATGATTACAATAATTTCTTTTGAGGAGTTTCTTTTGATTTCTTTAGGGTTTATTTATTTTTTTAAATAAATTTTTTTATGTGTATATTCACTGCAAACCTTCACGAGGCCTAACTCGTTCACTAGGGGTAACCTAGCAATTTAAGGACTTTCCGTATACGCTAAATGCAGTTGAGAGTGCAAGTGAAAGTAGCTTTTGCTTAGGTTAGGTTTACATGAATCTTTTGCTAGGGACTAGCAAGAGCTGGTTAGAGGGCGTCATAAGTCCAAAAAATTGCACTTTTAATTTATTATTTCATGTCAATTTATGGACTTAATTAAAACAAAATACGTTGAATTAATTGATTTTCACAAAATCATGCAATTGGACTCTCAGGGTTGAATTTAAGTCAGAATCATAAAAAAATCTCTAAATAATGTATGTTTTGGAGAAATTATCATTTTCTGCATTATTAAACTATCATGGTTCATAACTTTTTATTCACACGTGAAATGATGTTTGTAGAAAACTGTGAAAAGAAGTTTTTGGGTGTGATCACAAAACTCTAATGCATAAAATAGAAGAAATTTATTATTCATTGATCGAATTTGTATTACATAGGTTCACAATCTTGTGGATGTAGGCTGTTTACAAATTTTTTTACAACCCCTCCATTCGACCTCAGATGGTTTGAAACTGAACGAAAATACAAAATTACACATGATACATGACAAAAAAAAAAAAAACTGCAAAAAATGAGTTATGGGAATCCATGTCCGAGAGCACCTTTGTTTGCTCAGACATGGCTTTATGCCTGCACGATTCTTTCTTCTCTCATGTTTCTTGTTTTCATCTCCGAACTCGTCTAACACCTCTGTCATGGGCTTTATTTGGCCTAACTATGTATATAGATTGGCAAAAACCAATTTTGACTGACAATAATCTTTGTCAATGATCACTCATTCAGTCATTGTTGTTTGAGAAAGATGAACAATTAAGGAAGACTAAATAGTCATTTTAGTGTTAGAAAATGGATGTTAGGCCATGGATACCCAGTTTCTGCCTCTAGAGGAACATCTCCAGAGGTCGAAGATTGAATTTGGGAGGATATGGTCCTGTATTGCAGAGGTTTTGAACAAGGTCTCACCTTCTCGATTGGAAACCTTAAGAGGGGAAGATTTCTCCTTGAAAATTCTAAGTTTGGAGAGAGGGGGGGGGGGGGGGGGGGGGGAGGGATTGGAGAGGAGTAGGAATGCTTAAGAGTGGGCATGAATCAATTGTAGCCTTTCGATGATCGTCCCAAGCCCTTATTAATTTATAGATGGGGAAGGCAGTTGCAGTTTCTTAGGAGTTTCAATTTCAAAAATGGGCACCAACCACTTACTGCAACTTCATGTCCGATCAGACAGTGGTTTTATCGAACATGAAGTTCATATCTGAGACAGACATGAAGTCTCATTCTATAAGAAAATAGTTCCAATGTTGTCCAAATGCTTTGAAATTTTGGGGAGTCCATCTTGGGATGGTTTCTAGACTTTGAGGAAGATTTCATCATTGTTTGAGCTCTAGAAATGGTCTTTGGACTCCAAGTTTTCTCACCTCTTTTATATACCTTGCACTTTTGATATGTCAAATGGGCCCCACAGCTAGACAAACTTCAAGTGACTTGGTGCGCTCCGGATGTGATCTACGAAGAAGAGAGAAATGATCACTAAAAATCTATTTTTCAAAAAGTATAATTTTTACATAGTTTTGAGACGTAAAAAACCATGCACATATTTTAGTGTGAGAAGGCTGTTAAAAAACTGGGTTTATAGGCTTCGAATGTGGACGGAATGAACACGAAAGTTGCAGGGGCTAATTTGAACTATCAAAAGGAAGAAAAATGATTTTTTTTGAAATCATTACTAATCCCCCACATTGACACGAGGAACAAAAAGCCTCCCTAAGCATGTCAGACTAGGCTCAAAGGCTTTCAAAATATCCCAAAGGTATGGAAATTTTAATCAAACTCAGAAATTTAGTCAAACAACCTCGAATGTCACTTAAAAATCTAAAATAAAAAATAAAACCAAACTAATCATGAGAATTAGGGGCCGGGGTCTTATAGTATGTGATAAAAACCTTTGGTATTCAAAATCTAGTGATGAGTGTTAAATATTGCATATTTTACCCCTCATTAGTCCGAATTTTATTGGCATATCATTTGCTTTACACAGAGATTTTATCATTCTATCACATTAACGGATTATCGGATTATCATGTATAAATCCAATTATTTGTAGCACATTTTTATGTAATTTCACTTGTGTAGGTGGACCCGCGACTATCCCAACATTCCGGCTAGTGTCCCAAGCCATCAAGAAGAGATTTCAATAAAGAAATTACATCAAGAAATCTTAGGAAGTGTTGAAGAATTCCAAAATAAGAGGAGAAGACTTTATGGATAAAAGAGATCATTTTCTAACACAAATGATTGGTTGGTGTATTGGTTGGAGCTGTGGTTGGTATGGAATAGGTTGTGGGTTCAAATCCTAACAATAGCATATTATTAGTATTTTTTCTTTCCATCCAACTCACCTCTCCATGTGAAAGGATATGAGCCAATCAAAACTTACCATGGCACAAACCCATGTGAAAGGATATGATCCAATCAAAAGCCTCCTTTTGGAAGGAAAGTTTACTAAATTGTATCCATGTGAAAACAAAAGAACCAATGAAAAGCCTCCAAATCAAATTCAAGCAATCCATGTGAAAGCAAATAAGCCAATCAAAAGCCTTCAAGTTGCAACTAATCAAATAGAAGCAATCTTTGTGAAATGAAATGAGCCAATCAAATGTCATCAATGTTCCTATAATTTAGAATGTTTTTGTAGAGTGGAGTAGATCTTTTGACAAGTTAGTCTTTTTGGAATTTTGTTTTTACTTTTAGATTGTAATTAGGAGCTTCTTTGTAACTAGTCTAGAGAGAGAGTGTGTGTAATTGAGCGTCATTAATGAAGATTTGGAGCTCTTTCTTGATGTTTAGTGGCTAAGGCTCTTGGATTAGGCTCTCCTTTTGAAGCTAAGTAATGTGATTAGTTCAATTTCATGCATGTTTTAGTTTAAATTCCCTACTTGTGCCTTAATTGCTTAGTAGATTTTAGACTTAATCGTGCTAATCTCTCTCATTTCTCATGCTCTATCTCTACACTTGATGCTTTATAGTTGGATTAAGTTCTCTCACATAGCATGCTCTAGAGCCCTTATCTTTGATATTTTGTGGCTTGATTTTGATGATTAATTGTTAGGGTAGTTAGGTTATGATTTAGAATCTTGGCTTTTTTATTTTCTTTACTTTAATCTTCATTGCTATATCATCCAATCTAATTAGGTAAGAGATTGCTGATTAGATTGTAGATTTGGGAATTGAATTAGAACATGCATTGTTTGAATTAATTACATACTTAGTGGATTTTGGATTGCCTAATCTTTTCTTTTGATTGTTGTTAATTTGAATCCTTCTTTGACTTGCTATTTTCACTTCTAAATTGTTAGATACACATTTTACACAACTTGTTTTAAAATCCTACACATTTCACACATCTTCACACTAAATCTTCCATTTCCACCACCACTCATCCACTAGTTTGTTAGATTAGCTTAGATCTTATTTATTTTATATTTTAAATTGTTAATTATAGTAGTTTAATTGCTATTTTAATTTTTTTTCACATTTCAATTGGTTTAATTCCATTTTCACATATAGTTTAGTAGTTTTAAATTGCTCACTTCAATTTCTATATTAGCTATATCTTAGTTCAACTCTCACTTAAATTGGGTTCATTGCTTCTTCCATCCTCTCCCGTGGGAACGATAATCCGGACTCTTTTTGTCCTTTACTACTTGACGACACCGCAGTCTTGCGGTTAAGCGTTACACATCTAAGTGTCGATCAAGTTCTTTGCGCCGTTGCCAGGGAGAGGCATCGAAAAGCTTTGAATTTCATAGAGTTGAACTAAGTTTTAGCTTAGTGTACTTTTTATCTTTCCTTTATTTTCCTTGCGGATTCTACACATTATTTGTGTTTGTTTTGTAGGAAATTTCTCAATTGGAGTGAAGGAAAGTGGAAAAGTCCATTGGAGAACTTGAAGATTTTATTTGCTTCCTAGTTTAGGATTAGTTTAGGCATTTATTTGCTTTCTTGGTTGTATTAGGGACTTATTATCAAAGTTGTAATAATTTTGGTTGCGGGTCGGCCCGTGACCCATTTACTTTACTTTACGCACTTTACTTGCTTTAATTAGTTAGTTGTTTAGAAGAATTGCAATAAATTGCTCGTAGGGAAGGAGGACGATTGAACTATATCGTCGCGGCTTCTCACATTCGTACACGGAAATTGGTATCCATGGTGTGAGTTGACGACAACCGATTCGTCCCCCGAATTAAATCGGGAGGCTTGCATTTCCTAACCCCCGTGAATCCCTTGCAAGCGGGTTTACTTTGTTGGTTGTTCTTTGCTTTGTAGTGTAATTGTTTCAAATACACTTGTAATTTGGTACACTACTAGTAAAGGGCAAATTACCCCAACAAGATAAGGATTCGGATTTCATCATCGTTTCCTCGCCCTTAGGATCTCATCTTAATTCCCACTTAGTTTAGAACCAATAAGCCATAATAAAATTGAATAGAAACGTGACCTTAGGTTACGAGCTCACTAGGGAAGACCACCGCGGTTGTGCCAATTATGTGCCTTGGTGGAATTTCTGGTACCTAAGCAAACCTTGTCCCTTGGCACTATCTTGCCAAATAGGGAGACAACTTTGTTGTTCGAGGAGTTGGTTTTTAAGAGGCGTCTTCGCCTAGCGCGACGTGATCCCACCATCTACCTGGGGGTTAACTGGCCAGAATTTTCGTTTCATAGGTCCAGGTTGGAGGCCAGAGTGTTCTCTTCACAGTTAGGAGCTGTCTTGAATTCTTTTAGGTAACCTTAGTTTAGTTTAGCTTTTCATTTAGTTTTCAAACTTTTTGTTATGTTGCATTCATTTCATTAAGTGAACCATTGCATTGCTGGGTTAATCACAGTTGTATGCAAGTGTGGATACGTGATCAAGGCCGATGAGTGAGGATTGATTACCTTCTTTTACCCGCCCCACCCATAGTACCGACAATGGCTGCCCAAAACCCTCAACAAAGGACCCTTAATGAACTATTTGCACAATTTTTATCCACTTCACCTAATTGTATAGTTTTGCCAGAAAATAATGCGGACCAATTTGAGATCCGGCCCGCCACCATTAACATGTTACCAAAATTCCATGGATCAGACCTAGATGATGATGAGGAAGTGAACATGATTGACACATTAGTTGATCAAACAGTTCAACTATCATGTTACACAGGTCCGCTGGAGGAATGTTTGACTCACTTCAATGCCAACATAGATATTGACAGGTCCATATGCGAAGTTAATGCATTATTGGATTCAGCCCAGCCGATGGATGTTGGCCAATGGAAGCAGAAAATTAAGCCTATCTTTAAATCCACCTCTGAATCTAAGGTAAAAAAAGAATCAGTTATTGTTGAGTCACCCAAGTTAGAATTGGAACTATTACCACTACAACAAACTGCACATTTCCCGACACTATTTGCCGATGCAGTGAAAATTTGCGTTGGCAAAAGTCTTATTTCCAACGCATATTTGGACTGCGTTGGCAATTAGTGTCGGAAAATGCTAGTTTTACCAACGCAAGTAAGACCACGTTAGCAAAAGCTATTGAAACCACATTGGTGCCAACAGAAAAAAAACACCAAAAGAGAGGGAAAGTTTTGCCAACACATTTTTTTTCTAATGGCGACGCAATTATGCGTTGGTAATTATCTTGCCTACTGGCGACGCACAGGTGTGCGTTGGAAAAGGTCTAAGTTTTTATTCGTACCATTGCCAATGTATGAGTTGCATCCCCAAAGCCCCATTTATGACAAACTTACCTTTTCCGACACTATTTTCCGACGCAGTGAAAAGTTGCATTTGCAAAAGTCATGGAGAATTGCTGCTTTTACCGACCCAAGTAATACCGCATTGGCAAAAACCATATAAAAACCTTCCCGACACTATTTGCCGACACAGTGAAAATTGGCGTTTGCAAAAGTCCTATTTCCGATGCATATTTAGACTACATTGGCAAAAATCACATTGAAATTGTTACTTTTACCAATACAAGTAAGACCACGTTGGCAAAAGTTATGGAAAACATACAATTATTTTGCTTACTGGCGATGCACAGGTCTGTGTCTGCAACGACCCATTTAGTAAAATTCATTTTTGCCAAAATAATATGAGCACTCCGTTTTAACCGCTTTTATTTATTCCCAACTCTCTACCTCTTTCATGGGTTTTTACTTTTAATTTTTTTAACAATGGCATCTAGCAGACTATGGTGGGAACTTTTTTGAATGGGTCCCACTCGTGCCCATATATGGATAATCAGAGTCGTTCAAAAAGTTCATACACATTTTATTATGGGGTATCCCAATTTTTTGTTTAGAATTGAGTTGGAACCACAGTAAAATTGACCAAACAAAAAACCATGGCTAAAAAAATGTTGCTTTATTAACTTTTTTTTTCTTTTTTGTGTGTTCAATCGTACGATAAGATAACCTCCATTCAAAATGAGATTTTGGTGGAAATTAAAAAAATTTAGTTTATAGCGTCTAACTTTTTGTGGCGGCCTATGCTTTTGAGGCTAACGATATATTTTTAGCGGCTAGTATTATATTGGGTGAACTAAACATAATTTTTGGTGGGCCATAGGATCTCCTGCTAAAACTTCTAGCATTATAAAAGACTCACGCCAAACCCTTATACCCTGTATCTAAACCCTTCCGAATTCCTTCTTCTTGTTTCTTCTTCTCGCAATTCCTACAAGCCAATTCTCGCAATTCCTGCAAGCCAAATCCTCCTTCGGAATAGGCTTCTTCTTGCAACTGCAGCAAGCGAACTCCTCTTTCTCCATCATCTTCTTCTTGCAACTGCAGCAAAGTGAACCCAGTTGTCTGTAACTGCAGCAAAAGAAAGGCAAACCTTTCTTCGGAATCATCTTCTTCTTGCAAGTACAGCAAGCAAAGGTATGATCTCTCCCTTTCCTTCTCTCTTTATGCCGTCCAGTCCTCCCTATTTTCCCACCGCCCCTGCCTCCACCCTCCCAGACCCTCTGCCCGCCAACAACCCTCCCGCCCAGCAACCCTCTAGTTGATTTCTTTGTTTGTTATTGTATTGGTAAACAGAAGAAGGAAAAGGGGCCTTCATGCTAAGGAAATCTAGTATTGATTTCTTGCACTTTTTGTATGTGATTTCTCTTGATCTGAAGTGGTCTGTGATTAGGGCTTTTGTGATTGTTTTTTTCTCTCTTTTTTTTAACTGATTTCTATTTGAGTTGGAGTGGTATGTGGTTTCCTAATCTACTTTTTTTAGAGACTTCAGCTGGTTGATCAGAAGCCCTAGTAAAGAATCATGCACTAGAGTGGCAGAGAATCCGGCTGTCTGTAAAAAAAATCAATCTTTAGGGGCCAAGAAAAACATGTCTCCTTGATCATGGGATTCATCAACAGGAACCAAACCCCTTGATTCACTTTTAATTTCTTCTTTTCTAATCAATGTTATAATGTGAATAATCTGACACTAAATTCTACTCTTATCAGATATTCTAAGGTATATATTTGACTGATCTAGATTATAGAAAGGTTAGAGCAGTGTGATTTTCCCTGCTGTTTTGCTACTTTTAGATTGCTCTTTGGATGGTCCAAATTCAAAGGCAACAATAGAGTCCTAAACAAAAAGGAGTTGACGAATAAGAAACATACTCTGATCAACAGCCAGCAAGAGTTTTGAACCTCTTGGGGAAGTGGGACTCTACATTAGGCCCATTTATTAAAAATTTGAACATAAAAATGCCCTCGGATTTTAATTCTAATAAAAATTGATTCTGGTGTAAGGTTGACCATGTGATTAATAATGTAACTTACATAATAATATGTGTTACTAATCAAAGAAAGTGTGAGTGAGACATCTGGGGGGGGACCAGACTCAACCGGCAAAATTATTGTCTCTGCTGTGGCCATAAACTTACAGCATGGCTGGTGAGGCACTTTGATCAAAGGTAAGGAGAAGGGGTGGGTACACTTGCCTTGTGATCGGCATGTTAGCACCCAAGACCCACATGTTTTGGGCTCTTGGATGTAATATCAGGGGAAGGATTTTAAGAGTATGGGTGTATTATCTAAGGAAAGTAATATCTGGGGAAGGATTTTAAGCTTTTGGTTGTATTATCTGAGGAACTTAGTATCAGGGGAAGGATTTTAAGCTTTTGGGTGCATTATCAAGGGAGAGTTTGTCATTTGAAAATTTAAGCCCAGTAAGACTTTTCTGCCATTGCTTTTCAACCTGTCAAGTGAAAAAGAATTCAAAATTCAAAAGAGTAGGTGGATGTTTCTCGAATGACAGGACAGTGACAGACCAACCAGTAACAGGGGCGTCTTGAGAGATGCAAGTGCTCATATATGATATACCACTCATACATGGCTTATCAGCTGCAGCCTATGTATATTCAGTCAGTAATAAGCAGGAAAGGAAGATCATACATACTCCCAGTCTATCCCTGCTTTCAGCTTTCTATAGACACTCCTAGATGTTTATGATATTTTTGACAGCTGTATAGTTCTGCCACAAGCTGGATTCACATCGCCCTATTTATAATTCAATGAACAAGATTACAAATCTTTGTGGAGGAGAGTCAGACTTACTGATAGAAAAATGTTTTACTATTTGCAGTCCACTTTTTGTGTGAGTTCTACTATGTCAGTTCATCCTTCTTCGTTTTTTTTATTGTAATGGGGTACTTTGCTATGGTACAGTCCTTCGATTGACCGTTTTATCAAGGCCTTGGAGGACTACAGCTGTGTGTGGAGAGAGAGAGAGAGAGAGAGAGAGAGAGAGAGAGAGAGAGAGAGCTCTAAAGGAAAAATTGATAACTGCGATGCTTGATCAAAGGAAATATCCTTTTGCTAGAGAATTATGAGGGACGCTACTCTTTCCTGTCACTGTTGCCAACCTTCTAAAGAGGATACCCTTTACCCTTGCCTCCATGGCAAGAAGATTAAGAGTTGAAAGAAAATATTACATGGATTCTCCAAACTAAGCAATTTACCCAAGTCAGAGACAACTATCGGACATGGCATAAATTCTTCATATATTCCTCTATTAGCAATTCAAACATAGTTTTGTACCTTTTTTCCAATTAGAAACAAGGCTGTCATTGCCTATTGGTTCTATTTTGCATTTTACTTTATTAAAAAACAAATTTGTTTAAATTTATTGGAATATTATGCCAAATCTACTAATATTATGTCTCCTGATTTGTCGAATCAGAAGTATGAGACTCTGGCACGGCCACACCAAACAGTCTGGTGCCAAATTGTCTGATGCACTTACAAAGGTAAAACTAGATCAACGACCCTAAAGAAAACAAATAGAAATTCAGTGATTGAACTAATTCTACGAAACTAATGCAGATAAACCAACTTAGGTCTCAAGGGTCTTCAGAAGCAATAGATGCATTGTGGGCATTGGCAAATGGTCCTAGTTGTCTGGTGCATCAATACTCGGGTTGTATGGTTAATGGTGTCCGGTTCGTCACCATAGACCGTGACAACCGTCACAAGAGCCAGAATAGCGGGGTGGTCGTCGAGGGAGACCACAATGAGGAAAACATTGACTTTTTCGGTTACTTGACCAACATTTTTGGATTGTCATACATCAATGGTTCTGATGTTGTTTTGTTCAAATGTGAATGGTATAATACAGGTCATAAATCTAAAATAAATATCGAGGCACATGTCACAAGCATTTACGTTAGGGATCGGTGGTATGAAGAGGATGCCTTTGTCTTGCCAAATCAGGTAAATCAAGTGTTCTATGTCAATGACACCAAATTAGGCCAAAATTGGAAAGTCGTGGAACAGGTCAAGCATTGGGGTGTTTGGGATGTGTAAGAGCGAGATGAGGAAAAAGAGCAAAATGTGATAAACGAGCCATACCAACAGGAAGAAGCCATTGAAACTATCTTAGTATCTGTTGCCGAGGATTTTTCCTTTTGTTACACTAGGGATGACATTGAACCAGATATCATCCTTGAGGATAATGAACCTGTGGCAGATAGCGATGAGCCAATTGATGGCGATGGTGGTGACAAGGATGAAACATTGGCAGAGTACATAAATGAAGAGGAAACTGACCAGTCCGACCCTGATATTTATTCTGATATGGAATTATGATATGTAAATTTCATTTCTTCATGTGTGTGGACAAGGATTACATGCAATGGAATCGTTAATTTTACTTTCATTTTTCTGCCTTTATTGTGACTTTTTATTAAATTCTTATATATATGTTTGATCCTTTTATATATTTATTATCCCTTTGTCATTTTTTATCATAGCGGTCCAAAAAATGCTGAAAAAAGGAAAAGCTTATGTTCCTCCTGGCGCATTGTCTCAAAAGAAGAATGCTTATGAGTTAGCTAGAAATAAGAATATTGTAAGTAACATGGCCAGAATGAATGAAATTGGCGCACGACAATTGTACAAGCAATCCAAAATCCATCTCGGCGTCAACTCTCTGTTGAAGGCGAGCATGATGACGTCGACAAGGAGTATAGACCATCCGGAAGTAGTGAAGAAGAAGAAGAGTTAGAAGATGAGGTTGTTATATCTAATATCAAAATTCTTACATGTATACTAACTTATTGTGTTTTTTCTTACATGTATATACTAACTTATTGTGGTTTTTTTCGTAATTCTTGATTTTATCCTAACTTATTGTGTTATTCAGTTCGCACATATGGCCCCAGGGAGACGCGGACAAAGCCAATCAACAGGCACCCAATAATTGGTCCCAGATCGTATTGCCAATCAGTGTGAGATCGGTGCCACCCAGCCCAATGTATCGAGCCAGTCTACTACAGACAACAGTGTAGGTAAGAAATATTTGACACTATTATCTTTTCAAACTTATTAGTTCGATTACATTTCTTGATGATTAATAATTCGGATTTTTTTGTGCTGGTTGTAGCATCATCCACTCAGCGTGTACGGGGTAGGGTGGTGGGCCATGAGTTAGAGAAGAGGATGAGGATTCTGGGCGGTAGGATTTCTGTTCCGCTAGGTGCACAGTCGGGGGCTTTTGAAGGTATAAATGCCTCTACATTTGCAATCGAGCTAGGGAGTCATATTCGCAGGCTTGCACCATTAAACAAAGAAACATGGGGAGCAATTGATGATGGGTGCAAGGAGGCAATCTTTACTGCAGCTGCGGTAATAAAACAATCTTATACTTTCTAATCTATATTCATAGGCTTTACTGTTTACTTTTCACACTTATGGGTTTTAAATGACAGCAAAAGTATGACTTTGGCGACTGGAAGACCGATGCACGTGTGGCAAATGCAATCAGGAAACTAGCGATGCATATCTATAGGGAGTTCAGGGCGGAGCTATACAAAGCATATAAGAAGTTGTGGAAAATGGCCATGATCCGAAGCAGTGCCCATATGATATGCAGAGGGCGGCCCAGCGGGTCTGGCTGATAGAAAACAAATGGGAGACACCAGAGTGGAAGGTAGCTAAATTATATTAACTGATTTGCTTTCGGTACATGGTTTAAATTAGTCTTTACACTATATATTGTTCTTGTTTTAAATATTGTTGTTGTTTTAGCTAAATTAATGATTTGGCAATAAGTCATGCTGGGTTCGGGTATTGGCTGAGCCAAAACTAACCCAACTAAGTCCTGCTCTAACTCATACCTAACTCAACCCATCCCAGGTTCAATGTTTTTTACACCAAACCCGCCATATGACACTATGGGTTAGATCAGGTTTGATCCTATTTGGCTTTCTTTTTTTAAAGAGAAATATAAATGATCTGAGTCCTCAGCTAAGATTCCAACCCAGCACATGTGGGAGCAAGGTACTGCTTACTATCACTTGCACCGTTTCACTTTTGCACAAAAAGCCTAACAAAAAATCACACAAATTAACAAAAGTGAAACAAGGAGGATCAGGCAAAAGTCAGAACCAAGATACGAACCCACCCCAAATTACTTGGTTTGGAGTAGGTCTGCTGAGTGGTCATTCTGCAGCTTCCGGCCTAAGCTTGTTTGTTGTAGGTGGGAGTGTGGATTTTGGCAGCCACACTACAAAAAAAAAATGTCTTAATAAGTCACTTTTAAAGTATCTTAAAAAGTGGTTTGTGTCGCTTTTCTGATTACTATGCAAGCGTCTTATCTGCCGGTGTCACTAAAAGTTCGTAAAAGCGTCTCAAGAAATACCTTTGTTGTGTCAGTTTCTGTTATCAAAGTGACACAAAAAAATGGTTACTTGTGTCACTTTAAACACAAAAGTGACACTGAAATAACTTAAAAGCGTCACAAGAAAGATAACTTTGTTGTCTCCCTTTTCAAAAGCAGTGATCAATATGTTGTTTTCGGACCAAAAGTGACACAAGTAGTCATCAGTTGTGACAGTTTCCGTAGAAGCTTGATACCATCCATTTTTTTTAAAATAAAAATGCAATATATACATTACTAATAACATGTTGCAGTATGGATACACTTTCAAATCACTAAACCTGCCTTACAAAAGATGCAAAAAAATATAGATAGCAACATTCAATAAGAACCATTTCATTAATTGGAAATTAATCACCATTCATATTAAGGAACGTACTTGCTCGTCCACGCACTAAATCAAACAAACTATTCAAAACATAGCCAATTTGAATCCATCCATAATCCAAACTATTTACATTAACCTTCGAATTCGTAACCAAAACGTCACGACATAATCCAAAACCTTCACAAAAGCATCCAAAAAAAGGCAAGCTACATTGTAAACAATTTCCGGAAATCCCTAACTAACCAAAATTAACTTAACCTAATTAGTAGATCCACTTAGCAAAAGGCATTCCATCTCCGTTTAATTAAGTTCTTCATTCACCTACAAAATAATAACAATTTGACTATGTATCAATAATATAATCAAGTAAGAAGGAGAGTTTAACCAACAATATCAAGGATTCATGTTAAAGAGAAAACATTTTGTCACTAGAGAAAGAGCAATTGAAACACTAGCAGTTCACATGTCATAAGATCATAGTAGCAAGCAAACTAGGAGCAATCAATAATTCACTAATATGATGACCTAGTATTCCTATCACCATCTACAACTAACACTCAATAAGCATTAACGTACCGAAAACTATGCAAGTTAATCACAGTCCCCCCCCCCCTCCTAATGATATGTGATGAAGTGTGAAATGCATCATGAACTAAAAAACTCCACCTACCCAAGTGCATGATGCAGACAAAAATGCATGAATCAATTCACATTGATGATAGTCCGATGAAGAAACAGGTAGTCACTAAGCCTAAAAACTGAAATGCACATTAAATTAAGTGTATCGTCACTAAGCCTTACTATGAAATCTTCTCAACTATACAAATTGAACTCCTAGGTATACATTTATAAAGGAAGAAATCTTTGGATGAAGTCGATAAACTCGAGTCGGATCTTATCTATTTCTTTGGTGGTGTATGTCTTTATGCTGGCCAACTCCATAACCTGTTTCGAGAAAAAGCAAGTTAGTGTAGTCATTAGTGTAAGAAAACTAGCTAAGGAACTTTTACTCATTCTTTTGTGTAAGAAAACTAGCTAGTGTAATTAAACTTCCATCCCATTCTTTTGTTTCTCTCTTTCTTTTTAATAGAACTTTTAATTATTGAGCAAAAAAAATATATTTATTTATTTGCTGCCCCAAATGACTGTCAACTGTACATAAAAGGGCATCTCTATTTCTAACAAGGACCAATTCCAAACTACCTGAGAAAGACAACTGCATTGAGTTTGGATTTTGGAGTTTGGAAGACTCACTGGGTTGGGTTTCTACATATCGTTCAACAATCAAATCATATTATCAACACTATAAATCCATGATTTTCAGAATTTCTGCATGTAATAAAACTGTGGGGTTTTAAAATATATTGGTCACATGTGTAACCATCCTGCCGATAATAAAAAAAAAACATAACCATTCTCTGCTGAGACTTAGAAGCTGCTTCAAAATAACAAACCAAGAGCATCAAAAAGCACACCAACCCATGTAATCTCTGCCAATCTTATCTAAATTGAGGGGTAGGAATACAATAACGCACTCACACAGCCATTGGAGGCATCAACCAAAAGTACCCTAAACACATGTTTACAGTTATAAGCTAGATCAGAAGAACTCTTTTTTCCTAGATATTTCATTCTTGGAAGCTTCAGGCCCTATTTGATACTTCCACAAAACAAAGATCAGACAGTTGTCACCATCCATGATCCAATATTTGCTAAATGATGAAAATATAAGCAGCTCCCTTTTCATCCATTACACAAATAGGCTGCTTTCTCAAGGTGGAAAGACTTGCATAGATAGATGACCCCACTAATGTTTTTAAGGTAGAATCAAACAAAACTACGCAACAACGCACCCCACAACACTCATGCCCCAATTTGCATAATAGGGGGTTATATCCAATTTTCATTCTAATGTATAAAAGATAATGGAAGGTACAAAGTGCATACCTGCATCTATGACCAAAACTTTGTCGCAGTCCATGACAGTTGGTATTCTGTGAGCAATGCTAATGATTGTGCACTCTGAGAAGTCTTCTCGGATGATCTTTTGAATAACTCCATCAGTTTGGGAATCCACTGAAGCAGTTGCCTCATCCATAAATAGACTCCGGGTGCGTTTCAGCATCACACGCCCCAAACAGAGAAGCTGCCTCTGTCCCACACTCCAGTTATCACCACTATCAACCACTGAGACATGGGAGTACGAGGTTGACATGGAGAACAATTATATTTGGCTTCTTTGGGTCATTACTACATTCATAAAATCTCAAATGACAAGGATGCTGAGAAACATAGTTACAAGTTTTATGAAAAAGTTACACTGCTAAACTTTAGCTTTTGAAATCAACTTGACTGCCAAGAATAATATATACTAAGAAAAAATATCCAGTTGGCATCAAACTATTTTTTTAATTTTTCCAATCGACAGAGTAAACTAGCATTTTTGAGAATATGGGAATCTAAATCATCATTTGACTAATGAGCCTTCTATTAGCTATTTAATTCTTGTAGGGGTATGGATACAATTACACAAATGGCAAGGGCAACTACCCATCTCAATTTGTAAGAAAAACTTAGAGAGAGAGAGATGTGCAATAAGAATAATATACCTAAAGCATCAAGTTTCTCTGGCTTCCCAGCTACCACATCTTTTAGTTGGCACCTTTCAAGGCTCTGCAAAAAATCGTAGTCAGCAAAATCATATAAAGAAATACCATACAAGCCTCATTTTTTACACAGACATCAAGAGTAGCCAATGGTTTCCAAATTATCCTTGCTTGTTAAATGAAGCCATATACAGTACTAGCACTGAGAACTTCTACAGTTTGCTTGGGTTCTCAGTTTCGTGGTTACCACATGCTTGAGTTACAGTGGGCACTTCCAAGCAGTCATGTGCACCCAACATGGACTTACCAATGCAGAGTGCATAAGATTAATGGAAGATCATCCTTCCAAGCAGCCATGTCCACCCAACAAGGAGCTTACAGTCATGATATTCAAATGACAAAGTCCACTTCTTACTATGTTTTGTAGCATAAACCTAAAATAAAGTAACCGAAGACAAGCCAAGTATATCCCTGTAGATACCTGGTTTAACTATGTTGCTCGGTAACAAGATCATGAACAAAGTGGAAAGGCAAAGGATGAAGCTCCCAATCAGCTCTAAATGGAAACCCAACCATTCGTTGGACCCGTTGTTGTGGAAATCCATGCGTAAATTTGCATTAACCCTGTCTATATTCTCTTGACAAAACCTTGCTTGATTCCTAAAGCACCGGATTGTCATGACGCCAGAGACACTCTCTGACAAGTGATGGATAACAGGAGCTTTTGTGATCGAGTCAAGTCGAGTTAGCTCACGCGAGGAAGAAAGATAATATCCCTGCAGTCAAACCATTCAGCACATCATTTAAAAAAAAGGCCATTTAATTCACTGTTGAATTGGCCAGTTGTTTGTTTAAAACTACATAAATGGCCCAGATTATATAGCACATGCACAGAATATCTAATTTATTAACCAGTTCTGATCACAAACAATTGATAATGATCATTCTGCAAGCTCCTTAGCAGCAGTTGATACTCTAAACATCATCAATGTGCATGGACTAAATCATCCTCTTTACATTAATGGGTGTTTCATTTTCTTCAAATGAATTTATTCATCATAAGATACTTTGGCCCTATTGGCTAGATTGGATCCTTGGAACTCAGTTGTTCAAGACTCAGTTTACCAGTAAATCTAATTACATTGGTTATAGCAATGAAACAAGACGATAGTATCAGCTGGTCAGGACATGGGTGTGTGAGTTGGAGTGTGTGTTCGAATCACTAATGTAATCAAAAAAGAAAAAGAAAAAGGTCACAAGAAGTAACTCAGATGTATCCAAATGTGCAAACACTGCACCCTGTTTATGAAAAGGGCACTTGGCTTTCTCTTTCACTACCTCAGCAAAGTCTCTTGGTTATCCACAGTTCCAGTCTTTTCAGTAATCTTAAACAAACTGAAATTACACTATCCCAACTTCCAAAAGCATGAATCCCATCGTTGTTTGAAAGATTCATTACCCAAATCATATAGTAAGTTGAGCCCTAAGAAATGTACTAAATACAATGGATTATAGTAAAAAATTGGAAACTGGCAGTCGCAGATAGGACAAAGGAAAAGAAGAAAAAAAAGGCTAAACTGTGATAACTTTCTTACCCTGTACCAGAAATTCAGCCAAGCAAGTGGAATGATGGGTATGATTGTTGGCCAAGCAACCTGACAAGTGATGACTATAATGCTAAGTACTGTGATGTACATTGCAACCGTTAGCCCCACGAAAAAGGGAAGGAAGATATCAATGTTAGTTTGGTTAGTTGAAGCCTGCAACATGAAAGGAAACATATCCTTTGATCAATCTAAAAGATAAAAATATACTGGGGTAAAAATAAATGTGCAGTTACATTACATTTGATCCCTATTCAACTACCTAAACGGCTACACCAATGAAATATGAACACTCAATGCTAACATTGCATCTCAAGAAACACTTATTAACAGTTTTATAGGCAATATTGGCATGCTCATGAAGTAATTACATCTACAGTGGTGACAATAACAGCAGAGTAATTACAGGATCTTTGATGTCCTACATTGTACTTCAGTGGCCCATATATTCCGACACCATTGATCTGATGTATATCAAGACCCAAAAAACTCTTTAAACAATGGTCAGAAAGTAATTCAGTCAAATGGATCCCCACAAATAAAACAGTCACCAATGTAATACAGAAATGGTACACATCCAACATTGAAAGCCAAACAATGGATGGCTACAATCTTCAAGAAAATGTTCTATATGGGCCAGCGTCCATCTACAGTGGGGCCCAGTCAGCAATACATGGGCACATCATATACAAACTCAAACACCTGACAATACTCAATCCTTCAACTTGGTGACATACTGAGTTAATTCCATGAGTTATCTTCTACTTGCATGAAAACTATCTTCTACTTGCAAGGAAATTTGCGGCTTGTATAAAAAAAATACAATATTTGGTCAGAGCAGAAAATAATATTTTTACAAACATAGTTGAAATCTTACATGCTTTCAAGGGAAAACGTGTTTTGCATATAATTCTTTTAATCATTTACAATGTGAAATGTTCCATTGCAAGAAACATAATCTAATGGAAAGATTAATAAACTGTAGCCATTTTTCTGTTCTTCTGATATTACTCCATCCCTCTACATTAGAAAAATGATTTGGCATCATTTTTTAACATGGGTGTTGATAGACACTAAACAATGACTTGGATCAGGATTCTGTTGCTGATCTTCCAGTTTATTAATGCATGTCTTGGTGTTTGGCCATTACATTGGTTCATGATAGCTTCATGAGTGTGGAATGGATATTGATCTGCAATCTTACTTAAATGAATTCTTTATTACTATTTCCATCATTCATATTCTGGAACAAAGATTTGTTGAATGATCCATATCACTGAGGATGTCAGTGCTTTGAAGAGCATCAGCTCTAAAGATTTAGTCCCAAGAACTTCTTGAGTGCCCAAGTCAATGGATGCCCAATGAGTCCAGTTACATGGAAACAAACTGCACTCGTATTAGGTGCAAGGGGTTAAAATGACCTGTCTAGAGTAATGAAGGTGATGCGATTGGTGAAAGGCTGAATATTGCATGGTTTTCTGCCTTCTGCCAAATATTGCAACTAGTTTTATATGTCAGCATTGTATTGCAATGTTCAATACCTAAACATTGAATTATTTATCATGTTTGTATTCTATCATGTGATACTGATGGTAACATTGCCATCTTTATGATGAGTTTTACACTCTCACTTCAAGAATACATCTTGATGATGAATAAAAATAAAATGGGGGGATATGAAAATATTTCAATTGGCTTGTTGGAAAGGACCCCTTGAGTTTGAAATGAGAGATGGAAAACCAATAAAAACTTGGGAAGCAAATTACATGCACTGTGGGTGTTACTGGATTCCTTTTTAAATTTGACAATGTATGTGTTTTCTTGAATCCTATTTATGACAAAGTCACAAAGCAAAAACCCAATTATCTAAACTCTTGAGATGAGTACTGCCAGGGTCCCCAGACACAAAGAATGTGTATTAGTCTAGAGAAGCTTTTTTGGGCAGTATCTGCAGTGCAGGCCATCACATTAAAACAACCATCACCAAAGCATCCATCTTGCATCTGAGTATAGAGGAAAAACAAAGGAATGCAAACTGGGATTTCTGAAGCACAGTACCCTGCAGCTTCTCGATAGAACACTTACATGGCCGTGGTTGGGTTTCTTGTGGTTTTAACTAACAACTTGCAAGTCCATATTTTTATCAGGAGGAATTCAGCTGCCAAGAAAAACTGGCTCCAGAGGAGAATGGATTGGTTTGAGTTGACTTACAGCAGTTGCAGTTATTCTCCTAATCCAACAGTCACTCTAGTCCAACCCCAGTAATAAGACCACATGCTTGGCTTTACTGTTTGTACAGGAAGAACAATAGGTGAAAATACAATGGTTTCATGCATTCTTCTAGAGACGAGAACTCGACCAAGTCCAGCAGCCTCAGGAGGTAACTGAAAATCAAAAGACAGTAACAACATCTAGGGATTCTAGGTGAAGGCCACTATGGTCATTTCTTCACACTAGGCAGGAACATACATTGTTTTTGCACTGTTTTCTTCCCTCTTTATTCTGATTTATTCTTCTGCCTTATGGCACTAGAATGAGTATAACCCACTTACAATTAACACCATTAAACTACTACATAACTCATTCCAGTCATCCATTCATCAAAACCGGGAGACACCACCAAATTACAGTAGGATGGAAAATCTGAAATGTGTTTCCAATGACACATTGAAACGAAAATTTCTAAGAAACCACCTAATCATAAATAAGTAACTTGTAAAGAGTTCCATAAGGGTACAATGTAAACCACACCTCCCAAAACATTTCAATCATAGAAAACTCCCTATTGCTGTAAAACAAAATCTGTAAACAGAATAGGCATATAAAAAAAAAGTTCTTAAACAACGTTTGAAAAGAACACTATCAGACTGTGAGGAGAAATAACTCAATGCATAAAGATGAAAATTTCAAACTTCAAAGAGAAAACCAAATCTAAGTTGCATGCATTCCAAAGGCTGTTTATTCACTTGTCTCTAGTCCAAATGGGTCTCAAAAGCACTCCAAAAACACCTCTAATCCCAGCAAGCTCCCAGCTACAGAAAACCCCATGAAAAAGACACAAAATCCCCCAAATTCGAACTTAGAAGGAGCTCTTAAAGAACCCCTTTGCATGCTTGAAGAAAGGGTTGTGAACGGTCCATTAAAACTAGAAATTCAAAGAAGAACCCATTGCTAACCTTTTTTACAGCTCTAAGGAAGAAGAAGAGCTTGGAGCAGGGAGAAATCCCAGCTGGAATTCCTCAAAAATGGTATCTTTGAAAAGCTTGAGATGAGGAGAAGGGATTTGTGAAATCAAATCTTTAAATAGCACTAAAAAAATATACATGCAAGAGGAGAGAAGGAGCTGAAAATGGAGGAAGGGGCTGAAGGGGCTGAAAAAAAAAAAAAAGACTCGCCCAAACCCAAATCTGTGAGAGGGAGAGGGAGAAGGAGGGAGAGAATGAGTACCTGTGGCGGCTCCGGCGCAGGGAGGGAGAAACAGAGAGAGAACCGGTGGCGGGAGGGCACAGTGCAGAGCGAGAGGGAGAGGGAGGGAGGGGGAGAGAGAGAGAGAGAAATAGAGCAACGAGAGAGAGAGAGAGAGAGAGAGAGAGAGAGAGAGAGAGAGAGAGAGAGAGAGAGATAGGGCGTGTCGTGCTGGTGCGGCAGGAGGGGAGAGCGCAGGAGCAGTTCCGTCAGTGCAGAGAGAAATAAAGAGAGAGGGAGGGAGAGAGAGAGATCCGAGGGTGAGGGGGATATTGGAAACCAGAGCTCGGGAGGGAAAAGGGGAAACGGGAAAGGGGAAAGGAAAAGGAGGAAGAAAAAACGTGGCTCGTATGGGAGCTTTTGCGACCGCCACTGGCGGTCGCCCGCCTTTTGAGCCGCGAAAAGCCAAATCCCGAGTAGTGGTTATGGAAAAGTGACACAACAAATTTCCTCCTCGTTTACTCCTCCTCTAAAGTGACACATCAGATTATACTGTGTTACTTTATTGTAAAAGCGACACAAAAGCTCAATTTCAAAGCGAGACTAAAAGTCCTTTTTTTGTAGTGCCAGGATATGTTTGGGTTGTTGCCAGTTGGGCACTCTTGGCTTCTCTGCTGTTGGTTTGGTTTCTGAGCTCAGCAGCAGTGAGTGTGCAGGGGCCTGTTTGGCTGTTTTGCTGGGGCGCTTCCTCTGGGGCCTTCTCTTTGCTTCTCAGCTGCTGTTTGGTGATCGGTGTATTAATAGAAGACAATTCACCATTCAAGATGAAACATGTTAAACAACAACTTACATATTTGTCAAAAGAAAAACAACTAACTTGCATAAACTACAGAATCTATTAGGAATGGCATGGCTTAGGTTTTGCGATTTTATTTTTTTTGTGTGCGCTAAAAAATGTTGATGGTTTCAAATGCAAGGACATATACAAGAATCTACATGACGAAATAGTTCAATTTGTTCATGGAACAATAACATGGAGAACAATAACATGGAGAGCGGCGAACCTATCATTCTGTGATTTTTCATTGAATACTATTAATACTTTCCCTTTCAAATTCCACCACCTTATTCTTCAACAACTCCTTTATTGCCATATCGGGTATTGTACTCTTTAACAACATTTATCCAAAATCCATAACCCATGTGGCCTTGTTACTCTTTCCTGAGATGACTTCAAAATCCTTCAAGATTGACCATTCTCTACGTGTAAGTAGAAAGAAATATATTTTTGTCCTACTTGATCGACTCTTGAATGGCACAAGGTGTTCTTCTTGCTTCTCCAAGTATGTATTAGTTATTACAGATCCAAAGCCACAGCAAAGTCAAGGACAGCTTCTCCCATATCAATATATCATTATTTTGCAAAAACTCGTACCCTCCATGTATTGTGTCATACACATTTCTTTTCTTCCCAACTTGACCACTTAAGTTCCCCCTATTCCCAAGACAAATATCTTGTAATAACCCATCCATTGAGTCCAAAATGTTCTTTTTATCACTTCCATTTAGTCCTGTTTGCAGTGCATAGGCGCTGACAACATTAAGAATTATTATATCTAAGACAATCTTAACCATTGTTACCATATGGTTCTTTCTCTAAACTACAATCTTCCCCTTTAAAAAAGCACCAACTACAATGCCTATGCCATCTCCAGAATTACACTCTCATGATTTAAAAGTTTAAAACCCTTTTCCACTTATATCTTGTAGGAAGGCTATATATATTGTCCTTTGTTACATTACCTCGACTAACTCCAAGCTCTCTTCCCTATCAAAGTACACAATCAAAGATTCTAACTATAATTTATAGGGAGTGTTCTTTACCCATGGCTACCCTTCATGCTATGAGAATCCTTGCTTACTTCTTACAGCATATTTACGCCATTGATTAACTGTTTCTAGTCCACATTCTAACTAACTCTTAAACACTACAACCAAGTTCAATCACAACACATCACTTAAGGAGACTTCAATAAAATAAATATAAATAGGCATGAATATTTGATATAAATCGCACGTAAGTGGAGCACTTCAGCATGAATTTACAATGAATACTTGCCAATAGCCAAAAATGCATTTTCTATGTTGATAACCATCTTCTTGTCAAAAAGGGCCAATCCAAGAAAAGTTATACAAGAACTAGCAAGCTCATGCAAAAGCATTACTTAAAAGAGAGAGAGACTGAGAGAGTACAATGGTACAGCATAAGAACAATGATGGAGTACAGAGTTTTATGGGAGTACAAAATAAGATCTCATCAAGTACCAAATTAATTAGTTTGGCATCTTACAGGAAAGTCACAAAAAAACACAATCTTCACTTCTCATCAATGTTTGCATGATTTGGGCAGGTCACAATTTTTTATTTTTTTCAGTACTGTCAGCAAGCACTAAATCAAGGCATAGAAGAATACCATATTAAGAACTTGGTGATACCATCCACTTGGCACAAAAATAATTTCATTCTGTTCTTGAGTACATTCCAGCCAGGTCTGCAAATGTCATGCAATCAGCAGCTAGAAAGTGGGGGGGGGGGGGGGGGGGGGGGGGGGGGGGGGGGAGGGAGAGGAGAAGCTAGAAATCTTATAGAGATATTACCTTCTTAAAGCCTGGAAACTTTGTTTCAGAAACATCTTCAAAAATATCAGAATTTTTCATGTTCCTGCATGAATTATACAAGGGCAGTAAGGGCATGCTTAACTGGGGACTTACATATCCTACATCCACAGCCTACAGTGTTCATGCCAATTTGTGAGTACAAGATCCAAGTCGCTCCTTTGGATGGGCCACCATGTAGATTAACTAATCCAAAAATCAGGCTGGTTTACTCATTAGGTCGGTCAAATGCATAAAAGACAAATGCATGGTTAAAAAAGCGGCCAATAGTCCACATTCGACATTCAAGTCGTGTAGATCCCTGATGAGCAGGTTGGAACCTCAAGTCTCGTGATTAAGTTGCTTATTTGGAAGATCACGACTCTTGAAACATGGACTTGTGTTTTTGTGCCAGTACACTGGAGAACAAAGGATTAGGGAAACTTACTAAATCAACATTGTCTTCAAGAGAATGTCAACATGGGACAAGAACCATCCTATGTTCCGAACATAGGCGAAACATCTCTGGGATGATGAATTTCAAAAGCTCCAGTCCCAAGAGGAACAACTCGACAGTCTTAATGTGATCCAAAGACACCTCCTGGGAGATGAAGTAAGGAAGAACACATGGGAAAGTAGGGACCTTGCCACTCTTAAGTGATGTTACAAGTGACTCTTCTTCCTGCTCTTCATCATCATCCTCATTATCTTCTTCCCTTCTTTTATGAATTTTGGGTGTGTTCATAGGTTCCAGAATCAAATATAATGATTCATTGGATAAGGAGAAAAAAAAAGTTTATAACAAATCAATTAATCCTTTTGTCTCAATAATAATGAAAAACAGAGCATGAGCATCCAAAACCAAAGAGAATATTCTTTTAGGTGTGTGTATCCCTTTTTATGCCTATTATTATAATTATTTATAAATATTTTTATCCCTATTATTATAAAAATTTACTTACTCAATTCATTATCTATTACTTGTGATTTTCAGCACAAGTCACAGAGAAATAAAGAGAGCCGGAGCAAAGTGAAAACGCTTCATACATCTGGATCTCGATCATTTGCAGCCTAGATCTCGATCATGCAGGCAGATGAGCAACAGGATCCTCCATCTCAACCTGATTTATATCGACAACGACACTATAGCAAGAAGAAGAACAAATGGATCACAGATCATGCTGAGGAGACACATGTGAGTTGTTTCATTGACATGAGAATATTTGTTTGTATTATATAGTACTTCAGGTGAAGCAAAAGGAGTTTACAATTTTACTCTCTTTTGCCTATGCTTAAGGTCATTTTAAGCCTATCACTATTTAAACATGTTGTGATGCAATGTTGTAATTTAATAGCCACGCAATAGCTCATCCTATATTGCATTACCATTTAGCAACTTCTCTTTACTCATATTGTCCGTGGCAAGGCAAGAGCTACAATTATTATATATGAAGTGAAGTGAACTCAATTGAACAAATCAGTGATTGATTCCAATTTGATTTTGACTATTGAGAAATCCAATTTGACCTCTCCTTTTAAGTCAATTTTCATTCAATACTTAAAGCTTATGGGCCATATAGTAGTGTTTATGGGTAGTCCTTATGATTTTAAGCTTAATATGATGAAGACCATCAAGTTGCACGGGGCACTCTTTGCTAGTATTGTAGATCTCAGTTTATTTCAATTGGCTAACATATATTAATTACATGACATATTTGAATGCTTTGATAATGCAGCGAATAATGGAAGAGGCATTGTCGTAGCCTGAAATTAACTCTCCAGTGGCTGAGCAATAGGTGATCGAGAAACTACTAGGGAAGAGGGTCGCAAGGAGGCAACGGTACCGCTCGAGGGGCCCATCATCATCTTCTATTGGTATCTTGATGTCTTCTGATATAAGCACCCTACGGCAGCAACTAGCTGATTCGTTGAAAGCACAAGAAGATTTGAGAGAAGAGTTGCGGCGACAGTATGAGGACTCGCAGAAGCAAATGCAAGATCAGGTAGCTATGCAGGTTCACATGCAGAGTCAGATTCAGTTGTTGCTTTCCCAAGTCGGTATGGATGGTTCGGGCTCCTCCGAAAGATAAGGATTTGATGGTTTTATGAATTGGCATGGGTCATCCCTCTAACAAGTTCATTTTGCTCCTTACTGGCCGTGTTTCATGGTGTGCTTTGGATATTTTATGATTAGATTTTAGTTGAGATTTACTTTATTGAGAGATTTGACTTTTTTTGACGTGGGATATTACATTATATGTGGCATGGACAAGTTTTATGATTGGTTTTAGTTTATTGATGACTCATTATTTTTTATTGTTACAAGATGAATGTGGGCTTATTTGTTGTTTATCAATGCTTATGCTTGTACAATGTTAAAAATGTAGATTTGAATAGGAAAATATTGTACATGAATTTTTCCTAATTTTTTCAATTATTTCTTAATTGATAAGAAAAGCTATTTCTCAACGCACTCTCTGCGTCACCAAAAGTAAATTTCTTGCGTGCGTCGTCAAATATGTATTTCGAAGCTAGTATGTGTGTTCGCAAATGTATAACCGACGTTATTATGCGTCGGCAATGACGTAAATCTATTTCCCAACGCACTCTCTGCGTCACCAAAAGTAATTTTCCTGCATCGTTAAAGACATAACCCGTTGCTTCAACACGTCGGGATATGTATTACCAGCATTGTGTATGCGTCGTCACATATGTATTCCGATGCTAATATGTGCGTTGGCAAATGTATAACCGATGTTATTATGCGTCGGCAATTAGGTACATCTATTTCCGGACGCACCCTCTGCATCTCTAAAAATAATTTTCCTGCATCGCTGAAGACATTTCTCGATGCTTCAAGACGACGTGATATGTATTACCGGCGTTGTGTATGCGTCGTCAAATATGTATTCCGACGCTAGTATGTGCGTCGGCAAATGTATAACCGACGTTATTATGCGTCGGTAATTAAGTACATCTATTTCCCGATGCACTGTTTGCGTCTCTAAAAATAATTTTCCTGCATCGTTGAAGACATTTCCCGATGCTTCAACACTTCGGGATATGTATTACCGGCGTTGTGTATGTGTCGTCAAATATGTATTCCGACGCTAGTATGTGCGTCGGCAAATGTATAACCGACGTTGTTATGCGTCGGCAGTTAGGTAAATCTATTTCCCGACGCATTTTCTGCGTCACTAAAAGTAATTTTCATGCATCGTTGAAGACATTTCCCGACACTTCGACACGTCGAGATATATATTACCGACGTTGTGTATGCGTCGTCAAATATGTATTCCGACGCTAGTATTAGCGTCGACAAATGTATAACCGACGTTGTCATGCGTTGGCAGTGAAGTGAGGTTGACCACTAAGTTCAATTTCTTGCCGACGCTGTTGGAATTGCCGACGTTTGGGATGACGCACCATTGCGTCGGCGAATGACCCTTTTTAGCCGACGCTAAACATTATTACATCGAGAACGGTTTTCTAGGCATTAGGTTGCCGACGCATTGTACTACGTCGGTAAAACCTATCCCGACGCAATTCTGATTTTTCCAGATGCGGTGACTGCGTTGGAAAAGCTGTATTTTGTTGTAGTGTACCCGAGAATTTTAAGTATGCCTACTTGGGGCCCTCTGCTAGCAACCCAGTAATTATTGCCTCAGACCTTGAAAAAGGGCAGGAAAAGAAATTACTGGATGTGCTAAAAGACCATCAGAGTGCCCATGGTTGGACCATCTCGGACATTAAAGAATAAGTCCATCTATAGTTATGCACCAGATTCATATGAAAGAAGGTGCAAAACCATATATCATGTGAACCTTCAGTCCGATCCCACGGTGCAGTTGAACTTTTGAATCCCAGAGATGGTAGCACCTTTCAAGTAAACAGGCACAGATTAAAAGAGTATCTTGAGTTTGTAGATCTTGATAATGTTGCTGAGAAGGTTCTTCTTGTGGACCCAGGATAGATTGGCCTCAACCATGTTAATTGCGTCTGGCTGAAGACGTTAAACTTAGCGCTTGTTGGGAGGCAACCCAATATACCCGTGTGTCGACACCCCATGGTGAGAAATTTTAATTTATCTTCCCTGTCCTATTTTATTTCTGTTCTACATAAACATTGGGAACAATGTTTAGAATAGGTTTGGGGGTGAGGCATTGCATTTTGCATGTACATAAGTCTTGTTTTCCATTTATACCAAAAACCCTAAAAATTAAAAAAATTACAAAATCCCTAAAAATCTGAAAAAAATTTAAAAATTGCCCATGCATTTTAGCTTGAAGAGTTGTCATAGATACAAGTCTTAGAAACTTTTTACACATTTAGCCACATGAGTGTAGTCCAAGAGAAGAGCAAATCACTTCTGAGATACCCGAAAAAATCATTAGTGGAGACTAGAACCCATTGAGCGATTGAGCCTATCTATATCCGTTTGGGTGAGGACTCTTCTGTGCTATTCCTGATTAGAATGAAGAGCTACTCCTAGAGCTTCTTAATCCAGCATTTCCGATCTCATAAGTGTTATTCCTTGTTTTAACCATAGAGGTGACATCAAAATGCGAAAAAACCTTGACTTGTAGCTTATGATGCATTTTTCCGAACTTAGGGGAAGATGATAGGCATTCTAAAAAGAAACCATGGCCAAAATTTTGAATCCACATTTTATATCCTTAGTAACCTTCTTGAGCCTATCTTACAAGAAACTTTCTTTCATTGACCCAAGCCTCATCACCCACATATATATCATCCTTTTTTACCTATTGTTTTTTAGAAGGGTAATGATACATGATGAAAGGAAGGATTTGAGCATTAGCGTTGAAGACTTCACATGGGCTATCAAAAAAATAGTTGTTCTACAAAGGGATGACAAAGGATTTTGAGAGTTGAAACCAAAGAAAAAAGTAGAAAAATAAGAAAAATAAATAAAAATGAGAGAAAAAATAAAAATGAGAACCAAAGAAAAAGATATGGGAACCAAAGAAAATCAAGCACCAAAAAGAGATAGAGTGGAATAAAGAACACAAAGCAAAAGGAAGAAGTGAAGACAGTTGAAGACCTTCCTATGAAGACTTGAAGACCCTTACCTTCTCAAAAAACTTTAGCCATATTTAACCCTTATCCTACCTATTAAACCCTAACACCATTACAACCTATGAAAGGCCTATTGGATCCTAAGAAAGGATAGGTGTTGAATGAGTGAGAAGTTGAATGAGCATTTCCACCTTCTATTGGTTATATCTTGTTCTATGAGATCAATCCTTCTATATACATAAGCTCCGTTCTTCATCAATTATGTGAGTCCTTAGCCTTGTTCATACTCACATACTGAGAGTTAGTCAGTAAAATCTGTGTGCTTCCATTATTGAGAGTATGACCTATAAGGCTGTAGTCAAGGCGAAATGCATTCTAAAAGGGATTAAGGTTGTGTGAGATTCAACTTGAAGATTGTATGATTATTGGCGAAATACACACACACACAGAGTTGGACTTAGGTATTGACTATCATATCTTCAAGAGTTGGCTAGTATTCCTAACTTATTAGCTTGCTAAAGACTGTTGGACACCAAAAATATTTTCTTTTCAAAATAAAAAGAATTTTGTGGGATTTATTCGTTGAAAACCCTCACGAGGCAAAAACTTGTCTACTAGGGGAAACCTAGGGGTTTAACGGCTTGTTGCACGAGCTAAGTGCAGCCGCGATTCCTGCGAAAGTGAGTTAGGATCTTTATCATGTTTTCTTGCATATAGTTTAGTTTTTCTTCATAGTTTTCCTTGGGACTAGCAAAATGCAGGTTTGGGGGTGTGATGAGTGTTAAATATTGCATATTTTACCCCTCATTAGTCCGAATTTTATCGGCATCTCATATGCATATCATTTGCCTTACACAGAGATTTTATCATTCTATCACATTAACGGATTATCAGATTATCATGTATAAATCCAATTATTTGTAGCGCATTTTTATGTAATTTCTCTTGTGTAGGTGGACCCGCGACTATTCCAACATTCCGGCTAGTGTCCCAAGCCATCAAGAAGAGATTTCAATAAAGAAATTACATGAAGAAATCTTAGGAAGTGTTAAAGAATTCCAAAATAAGAGGAGAAGACTTTATGGATAAAAAAAAGTCATTTTCTAACATAAATGATTGGTTGGTGTATTGGTTGGAGCTTGGGTTGGTATGGAATAGGTTATGGGTTCAAATTCTAACAATTACATATTATTAATATTTTTTCTTTTCATCCAACTCACCTCTCCATGTGAAAGGATATGAGCCAATCAAAGCTTGCCATGACACAAATCCATGTGAAAGGATATGAGCCAATCAAAAGCCTCCAAGTTGAAGGACCACATAAAGCAAAAGGCACATATGCTTTTGATGAAAAGCCTCCAAATCAAATTCAAGCAATCCATGTGAAAGCAAATAAGCCAATAAAAGCCTTCAAGTTGCAACTAATCAAATGGAAGCAATCCTTGTGAAATGAAATGAGTCAATCAAATGTCTTCAATGTTCCTATAAATTAGAATGTTTTTTGTAGAGTGGAGTAGATCTTTTGACAAGTTAGTCTTTTTGCAATTTTGTTTTCACTTTTAGATTGTAATTAGGAGCTTCTTTGTAACTAATCTAGAGAGAGTGTGTAATTGAACGTCATTAATGAAGATTTGAAGCTCTTTCTTGATGTTTAGTGGCTAAGGCTCTTGGATTAGGCTCTCCTTAATTTTGAAGCCAAGTAATGTGATTAGTTAAATTCCAGGCATGTTTTAGTTTAAATTCCCTACTTGTGCCTTAATTGATTAGTAGATTTTAGATCTAATCGTGTTAATCTCTCTCATTTCTCATGCTCTATCTCTACACTCGATGCTTTGATAATCTCAATTGATGCTTTGTAATGCTTTGTAGTTGGATTAAGTTCTCTCACATAGCATGCTCTAGAGCCCTTATCTTTGATCTTTTGTGGCTTGATTTTGATGATTAATTGTTAGGGTAGTTAGGTTATGATTTAGAATCTTGCTTTTTTATTTTCTTTACTTTAATCTTTATTGCTATATCATCCAATCTAATTAGGTGAAATTGCTAATTAGATTGTAGATTTGGGAGTTGAATTAGAACATGCATTATTTGAATTAATTACATACTTAGTGGATTTTGGATTGCCTAATCTTTTCTTTTGATTGTTGTTAATTTGAATCCTTCTTTGACTTGCTATTTTCACTTCTAAATTGTTAGATACACATTTTACACAACTTGTTTTAAAATCCTACACATTTCACACATCTTCACACTAAATCTTCCATTTCCACCACCACTCATCCACTAGTTTGTTAGATTAGCTTAGATCTTATTCATTTTATATTTTAAATTGTTAATTATAGTAGTTTAATTGCTATTTTAATTTTGTTTCACATTTCAATTGGTTTAATTCCATTTTCACATATAGTTTAGTAGTTTTAAATTGCTCACTTCAATTTCTATATTAGGTATATCTTAGTTCAACTCTCACTTAAATTGGGTTCATTGCTTCTTCCATCCTCTCCTCGTAGGAACGATAATCTGGATTCTTGTTGTCCTTTATACTTGACGACATCGTAGTCTTGCGGTTAAGTGTTACACATCTAAGTGTCGATCATCTAGCTAGCAATGATATTTTCCATAACGAAAAGAACCACGGTGTTAACCTTGACGTTTATGAGTGACTCTGCTTCGGCCCATTTTGTATAATACTTGTGGCTATGTGGATAAAAGCAAGTTTGTGGCTATTCTTAACAGTTTGGACCATTAGTTTTCGATTTCTTTTGGTTTGGAGAGAGTGAAGCAAAACTGCCCCATGTTTGACGAATGAGATGGAGTTATGTGCTATTTTTTCTCCCTCTTTTATTGACTCTACAACTTCAAAATGCTTTCATATTTGGAATGCCTAAAAATGTGGTAAATTGGAGATAATGATCAATCCTATCTTAGGAGGCTGTTTAAATTTAAATACTTGTAGATCTTTAATGACTAAAAATATGTTTCAAGTTACCTAATTTGCTTTACCAAAACAGGTACAAGCAACACCCATACATTGTTTGTGTAAATCATTTTTTTCAATGCGGGTCACTTATAAAAATGACAAATGATCAAAGCAAATAGTGATTTTCACAAGTTGATACGGACCCACTTATAAAAAACTTAATGATCAAAACCGGTGGTAATTTGTAGAAATTGTTACGGGCCACTTATAAAAAAATCTTATTCAATCAAAATGAATTCCCTCATCTTTTATGGGCCCACATAATTTTTTTTCCAAATAGGATTGGCCTACCATCAGAATGCTTATTATAGAAAACTTAAAATCTCAAAATCTAACAGTGGGTGAAACACTTATTTGTGTAAATGAGGGCTCATAAAAATCTAGCCATTTATTTTCATCGATTTGGAGAACCTATGGGGGAAAGTTACAAATAAATGAGTCCCTAAAAACTTGCACAGGTGACGCTAAATGACTCCTTGTTTTTCTCTTTATGTCTCCTGATTTAGCTGGGCATTCAATCAAAGATCATACTCAACAATATATAAACGATTCTTATTGGATGTTTTAGAGGGGTGTAAACGCCCCTCTTTGACATGGGGAGTTTTTGAGGATTCCCCTATTTTATAAATAACATTGCACAAAGTTAATGGTCTAAAGTAATTCACATAATGGGCCTGATTTTTCTTAGGTGTAAGTGATATAAATGTTCTATTAATAGCTGTTAGGGAGAAGTTATACTTGAAAACGTCTTGAACCATATTCAAAATGTTAGATTCTACTATTTCCCACATATGTTGATAAACTTTGCTGGGTACCCATCCAGTCCTTGGGCTTTAAGTGGACCCAGTTGGAAAACTATCTACTTGATCTCCGTCTCACTTGGAACAAGGGTAAGTTGATTATTTTCTTCAGTAGTTAAAACAGGTTTAATCAACTCTTTAATTAGGGATAAATTTCTAGGGCCCTTAGATCTCATAATCCCTTCTAGATGACAACAAATTTCCCGACCTATTTCCTCCCTAGGTGTTACACTCCGACCCAATTTGACCTTGATTAGTACTAATTAATGGTGATTTAGCTAAATTAATTGTGCCTAGTTGCTAATTATGGTAATTAGTGTTCGTTAGCCTTTGTAAACCGAGTTAGTTGAGTCTTGAACCTTGAATAGGTAAGTGGAAACCGTTTTGACTCGATTGGGTAGAGTCAAGGGCTTTTTCGTAATTATCGATTTTCTCATTTTGCATCATTTGCATGTCATATTGGCGTCATCGCGTGTATCTCGACGAGCACGTCGATTTTTGTATCAAGCATTTCTCCATTTGACCAACCATTAAGTGAGTGGGCCATTATTTAACCCAAAATGGAAAAAAGACTATTTTAGTGGACTTTCCTGCAAAATGGCACTCTTATCCCTTTATAAACAACCTTACTCTCTTACTTCATCCCCTTTCATTCTTCTTCTCTCTATTCTTCCCTTCTCTTTCTTCATTCCTCCTCTCTTTCTCAACCATCAAGAAGAGTCAGTGCATGTGCCTTAGGAGCTAGGGTGACCTCATCATCATCTTCTTCATTTTCCCTTCTTCCTTGTTGACAAGAAATCACCTCTACCATCTCCCATCTTCTCCAAATTTGGAATCCTTGCAAAGGGTAAGCTTCAAACACCTTTGATTTGTTCTTTGAATTGGAATAGAGTCAAGAGACTCATGGTTGTGCATATATACATGCATGTTCATCCAATTTTCCATGTGTTTATGTGACATTAGGGTTTGTTATTTGGGGATTTTGGGGCTCCTTGAAACAAGTGTGTGAGAAGGTTTTTATAAAGCTCATTAGAGGCAAGTATAAGCTTAATTTGGATCTACATCATGTTAGTTTCATTAATTCAAAGGAAACTTACTCAATGCTTTTATTTCTTAATAAATGGATGGACTGGAATTGGTTTTATGGTTTATAGTTGATGGAATTGGATGCTGGGGATTGTATGTGTTGTAAGGGGAGCAAGGAAGCTCCATGACTACAGGTCTGATGTTAGAAGAAGTGTGGGAAGGAACAGAGAGGAAATACCATCAGAAATTCCGAATTGGAATTCTGGAGTGGGCGCTGGAGCGCGCAAAGGGCCGCTCGAGCATACCCACCCACTGGAATTTTCGGAATGGAATTCTGTAGTGGGCGCTTGAGCATGCCAAGGGCCGCTCGAGCGCGCAACCCTTCTGCACATCTCCGCTCAAGCGGATATGGACCTACTTGAGCGGACCTGAAGCCAAAAGTTTCAAGCCTTTTGGGCCCAATTAAAGGGAGTATTAACACTCCTAGCCTATATTAACCCTCCTTAGTCCTTCATTAAGTGGATTATGGTGCACACCTTATTTCCACAGGAAATTAGGAATTCTCGAGACCTTATAACCTTAAAATGGAACCGTTAACCTTAGTAATTGGTCTAATGGATATTTATTAGTTTAACGCTATGCCATGAAGGTTAGTTGGAAATTCAACGTACTTCTCATAAATAGTGACACCTAATGATGTACTAATACGCTAGTCTTTTCAACCTACTTTGTCTTGGACGGTGAAAGACTAAAATCAATAATCTAGTGTTGGTTAGTAAAAAATATCTTGATTCCCTTAAATTATTGCATTTCATATTGGAGTATAATTTCATTCTTGATATCAAATCCTACTTAGTAGATCGATAATATTGTTAGTAGTCATTGAGGTCCAATTGTTATAACCAATTCGTAACTTTTGGATTGTATATCCGATTTGTCAATTATTGGAAATGAGGATTGAGCAAGTAATTGAGTATATGTGATTATTATTCGATTTGATTATGATTAAATGAAAACAAACTTACTCAAATCCGATTTTATTCGAATATTATTTGATTCGATCGAGTCGATACTTATTGCTTCAACCCAATGATACCCGACGGGGTTGAACTTGGTTTGGTTATTCGAGACTACTCAGTAAGTCATCTGGAGCACCGGAACTCCAGACCCAGGTAGCCAGTTAGCCTTTGGTCGGGCCGCTGGTGACATCCCAACTAGATTTGCTCTCTAATTGAGAGGATGAGCTTAAGGTAGTAGCCAATTAGTGTGTTTTCATCATACTTGATTCATGAGCATAAATTATTCAATTTTGCACAATTTGCCTAGTTGATACTTATCATTGGCATCTATTAATTTATTCATCTTAAATTCAATTTGAAACATTATGTATTTCCTTATTATTGTCTATACTTGCTTAATCGTTGTATTGATGATACTACTCTTGGTGTCACAGTCGCAGGTGCAGCTCCCGGCCTTGATGAAGCCAAGGAAGGAGAGGAGGTTACCCAGGAGCTACCTCCCGGACTAGAGGAGTGGCCAGAGCCTGAGGCCGTTTAGATCCGTCTTCCTCAAAGAGCGCAACTATCTTTTGAGAGCCTTTAGTAGTGAGTGTGGCTAGCCCCTTTTTGTGTGGGCCACACTTAGATGAGTAGTTATTCTTTTGTTATACTTTTGGTAGTATTTGTTCAGGGTTCTTTTATACACCCTCTTTTGTAAAACATTATATATTGTTGTATAAATTCTTTTGTATTAAACTTGACATGTTAATTAGACTGAATGGGAATTGATACCCTTACATGAATGAAATTACAGCTTCCGCTATGATTAATTGTTATCAACATGATTTTGTGAGCTTGACTCACGCATGTGGACATTTGTTTTCCTCTCCTTCGTGTGTTGTATTTGGCTCGAGACAAGTACAGCACATGGGAGTACATGTGTCTCATCTCGTGGATTACCCTAGGCCAGGGTTTTTTGGGATCGGGATGTGACATACATAAGTATGGTCTTAGAGACCTAAAAGTCTTCTTAAAAGACTTAGAAACCATTTGGACTCATTGTGAGGACGCGTTAGAGTCGATTAGAGTATAGATTAGTCAGGGCTAGTTCTTTGTTAGTTGTGAACTTATTGTTAGCATCATGTGCTTCTAGTTAGTATTGTGTGGTGAGAGTTAGAATATAGTCTTAACTCTTTTAATTGTTTTGCAGGTCAATGGCATCCAGCTTCGGAAGCGGACACTGCGGTGGAAACAATGAGTCTCAGAATGATGACTCGTTCGTTGTATTGGAAAATGAACTGCCTTCGATGGAAGCGCTAATGATGTTGTTGATGGAACAAGTGGCCAAGACAAATGAGAACCTAGTGATGATGATGACCAAGCAAGGTCAAACACAACTGAACCCAAGAACCCAAGTGGTCATCCAGTCTAAGGAACACGACCCAAATACCTTTAACGAAAAGTTTAGAAAAGGAGGAGCTATAGAATTCCAAGGGAAGGAAGATGCCATTAACGCTGATGAATGGCTAGAGCACATCAGCGACCTATTTGAGACAGTGGTGTGCGATAACAAACAACGAGTAGTAATCACGACTTCTATGTTTCGAGGTGTCGCTAAAGAATGGTGGAAAAGCATTCGAGATGCCTATAAAGTTATGCCCAACGCCACTATAAGGGAGACTTTCCAAGAACAATTCTGCCGAAAATTCATACCGAATCATATGTACCAGAAGAAGGAAGAAGAATTTGTTACGCTCAAGCAGAATCAGATGACAGTGGCGACATATGTGCACACTTTCATCCAACTGTCCAAATTTGCCAAGGACTTGGTGAACACAGAAGAAAATAAAGTGAAGAGATTTGTCGGTGGACTCCATCCAATGTATGAGGGACATTTAATAATGTACAAGAGGCTTGAGACTTTTTAGGATGCAATAGACAGAGCTTACACTGCAGAGGAGATGGCCATCAAGAAGAGGAATGCAGACCCTAAGAGGAGTATGTCTCACTCCGGAAAGAACTTACAGCACAAGAAGCAGAAGGGTGTAGCCGATGGGCCTAACGCGCCCAAGTCTGGAACTTGTGTAAAGGGGCACCCTACGGAGAGGTGTTGGAGAAGCACCAGTGCATGTGTTCTATGTGGATCCATGGAGCAGCGAGCAGCAGCCTGTCCCAAGAACAAAGGTGGTTATGGAGCACCTCAGCAGCAACCTCTTCAGCAGCCAGCTGGGCCAGCGCTTCCAACCCCACCTCAGAGGTTACCGCTACCAACACCACCTCCGAGACCCCAGCAACAGCAACAACGACAACAGCAAGGAATGCCAGGACAACAGTGTCAACAGGCTCATTAGCTGCCACAACATGCGGGGAGACTTTTTGCAACAAATCTTGAACAGGCAAAAGCAGCTGGCAATGTAGTAGAAGGTAATGTTTTAATATGTGCTAGAGACGCGAAGACCTTATTCGATTCGGGGTCTACACATTCATTTGTGGCGCCCTATTTTGCTAGTGGACTTTAGCAACCGCTAGAGTTGCTACCATTCGTGTTGATGGTGACTACCTCGGTGGGTAAACGAGTAGCTTGCAATAACTACAAGCCCAAGTGTAGTGTACAGATTGGAGATTTGCTAATGCCAGTAGTCTTAATCATCCTAGCGATGCAGGACTTTGATGTCATCCTTGGAATGGATTGGCTCGCGAAGTATCGAGCTTGTGTGGATTGTTTCCATAAGACTATCTCCTTTAAGGTGGAGGAACCCGAGTCGAATGTGATATTTGAGGGTGTACAGAGAGAAAGATCTAAATCCGGATTCGTGTCAACATTGGATGTTGTAAAGCTCCTAGAGAGTGGTTGTAAAGGCAACTTTGCCTTTATCTCTGAGAAAAAACCACACATGAAGGTCGAAGACATCCCGGTGGCACGTGAATTTCCCGACGTGTTTCCGAACGAAGTTCCAGGATTACCTCCGCCTAGGGATGTGGATTTTTCTATCGATTTGGTACCGGGCACCGCTCCGATTTCGAAGGCACCGTATAGAGTGGCTCCAGCATAACTCAAAGAATTGAAGGAGCATTTGCAAGACTTCCTAGACGAGGGACTCATACGTCCTAGCATATCACCATGGGGAGCTCTGGTGTTGTTCATGAGGAAGAAAGATGGTTCTCTTTGAATGTGCATAGACTACGGGTAAATCAATCAAGTGACAATAAAGAACAAGTACCAATTGCCTCGCATTGATGAACTGTTTGACCAACTTCAGGGAGCAGCTTACTTTTCGAAGTTCGACCTTAGATCTGGGTACCACCAGTTGAGAGTTCGTGAGCAAGATATCGAGAAGACAACTTTTAGAACAAGATATGGTCACTACGAATTTCTCATAATGCCCTTTGGTTTGACCAATGCATTGGCAGTGTTTATGGCATTGATGAAAAGGATCTTCACTCCCCACCTCGATCAGTTCATCGTGGTTTTTATTGATGACATTTTGGTCTTCTCCAAGTCTATGGAAGAACATGCAGATCATCTCAAAACATCACTAAACTCGAGAAGTGTGAATTTTGGCATGAACAAGTAGCCTTTTGGGACATATCATCACCCAGGATAGCCTAAGAGTAAATCCAGCCAAAGTAGAAGCAGTGATAAATTGGCAAAGTCGGAGAACAGTGGCAGAGATTCGAAGCTTTCTGGGTCTAGCAGGATACTACAGCAGATTCGTTAAAGATTTCTCGAAGATCTCAGCCCCGTTGACTAAATTGACCAAGAAAGATATGCCATTCATTTCGACTAAGGAATGTGAAGCCAGTTTTCAGACTTTAAAGGAGAAGTTGACGACCGCCCCAGTTTTGTCTTTACCCAAACATACAGGAGGTTTTGTGATATATTCAGATGCATCTAGAGTTGGATTGGGGTGTGTCCTTATGCAAAATGGAAAGGTTATAGCCTATGGGTCAAGGCAATTGAAGAATCATGAGAAGAATTATGCCACCCACGAACTTGAGTTAGCAGTTATTATGTTTGCACTAAAGCTTTGGAGACATTATTTATATAGAGAACAATTTGAAGTGCATTCTGATCATCGCAGCTTACAATTCTTATTCTCTCAACAAGATCTCAACATGAGACAGAGACAATGGCTAGAGTTTATAAAAGACTATGACTTCCCAAACAAGTACATTCCAGGAAAAGGAAATGTTGTGCCTGATGCTTTGAGCAGGAAGTCTTCTTTAATTGCAATCATGAACACACAGTGGTTCAAGTTAGATGATTTCCAGGAACTGGATGTAGAAGTTCAATTGCTTAATGATTCGGTGATGTTGGCAGCCATGTCGGTATATGAACAAGAGTTGATGAATCGAATTAAGAATGAAAAGTTTGAAGAATCTAATTTGGCTAAGATAATCGACCACATAGCCGAGAAGCCTGATTTTCAGTTGGTGGATAGAATCTTGTATTTCAGGAATCGCTTGTGTGTGCCGAAGACTAATCAGTTGATAGTTCTAATTTTAATAGAAGCACGCAATGCCAGATATGCGATGTACCCTGGGAGCACAAAGATGTATAAAGAACTTAAGAGGTGATTCTGGAGGAATAATATAAAGAGGGAAATTGCAGAATTCGTATCAAAGTGTTACACTTGTTAGCGAGTGAAGTTTGAGCATAGGAAGCCTCCGGGTTTGTTGCACCCCTTGTCTATTACTCAATGGAAGTGGGAGCATATATCGATGGACTTCGTTTCAGGTCTACCTTTGACTAGCCGGAAGAACAACGTAATTTGGGTAATTGTTGACCGGCTGACGAAATCAGCTCATTTTCTCCCTTTTAAAAAAGGTATGAAGTTCAACGAGATGGCGAAGCTCTTCGTAAAGGGGATAGTTCGATTGCATGGTACCCCAGTCTCAATAGTCTCCGATAGAGATACGAGGTTCGTTTCTTCATTTTGGCAATCATTTCAACAATCCTTGGGCACCAAACTCAGATTCAGTACCGCTTACCATCCGCAGACTGATGAACAGTCCGAAAGCACCATACAGACCGTAGAAGACATGCTTCGAGCAAGCGTTCTTGATTTCAGTGCTGAGTGGGATGAACATTTGTCCTTATGTGAGTTTGCATACAATAACAATTTTCATTAGACTATTGAGATGCCACCTTTTGAAGCTCTTTATGGACGAAGTTGCCGAACTCCGATTTGTTGGGAAGAAGTTGGCACGAGAAGTTTTCATGGACCGACTATTATCGCAGATACAACTGAGAAGGTTTGGGAAGAAGTCGTTCCGAGAAGTTTTCATGGACCGACTATTATCGCAGATACAACTGAGAAGATTCTTTAAGTCAGAGAAAGGGTGAAGACTGCACAATCCAGACAAAGAAGCTACGCAGACAACAGGAGAAGAAAGCTGGAATTCCAAGTCGGGGATTGGGTGTTTTTAAAGACAACTCCGATGAAAGGTACAATTCGGTTCGAGATAAAAGGAAAACTCTCCCCTAAATATGTGGGACCGTTCGAGATCAAGAGCCGAACAGGTGACGTAGCTTACAGATTGAAGCTTCCTCCCGAATTCGCAGGAATACATGATGTTTTCTGTAAGGTCCGCAACCTTACTAGATCAATTGGGCCCAATAGTAGGCCCGTTGACCCGTTTATTTTATTATTATTATTATAATTAATTGTATTGTTAGATATTTAAGTGGGTTTAGGCCTTCAGTGAGTTTCTTTTAGTGTTAGAATAGTGTCTGCGAAGTTTCGTTCGATTTCAAGTTCGTTTTATCCTAGCAGGGGGGGTAGTTTGCAATTTAGGGAAAATTAAGTGTTTTTCCGGAAAAAAAATTCCTATCGACGTGATTTTGGGTTCGTTGGAAAGGTCTCGTCGCGCTGGTCATTCTTGTCTCTTGGCTCGTCGCGGTGGTCCATTCCTTCACCAGACCCACTTAAAGGGTAATTCGGTCTTTTCCACCCTCTCTTCTTCTTAAAGCAGGGATTAACCCTAATCTTTTAACTCATTCTCTGCAACGAAAGCTATAGCAGCCCATCTTCTTCCTCTTCTCCTCTCAAGCCTAGAACTCTACCCGAGAGAGATCACCTCCACAATCCGAACCGCTTATCTTTATCCTCTCGATCTCCTCTTTCCATTGATGTCGGTTTGGTAAGATTTCCCTCACGCTCATCTTTCAATCATATTCTCTTTTGGTTAGATTTAGGTTTGATCTCGATCTTCTCCTTTCTTTTCTTCTCCTTGGCATTTTAGGTTACATTTGGTTGGGTTAGATTCGTGGATTTCGTGATAGAAAGCTTCTCCTCAAGTTTTCCCTCTTTCAATCTTCTTCTTGGTTGAGGCAAGTAGATTTGCAATTTATAAATTAAGCATGTGTGTATGTTTCTCCATTGATTGTAAAGATTTCCATGTTAGATTTCCCTAATACCAAGCCTGGTTATGATATTGATTTTGGATTACATGTTAGGTTAGATTTGTGGTATGGATTGGATTAATTGTTAAATTGGTACCCTTTTTATGTTTTAAATTGTTGGAATGGGTGTGGAATGATAAATGTGATGAATGGGGAGCATGGAGGCTCGTTTTCTGCAAGTTAGCCATGATTGGCCGGAGGAAAAAGGAGTAGAAAACCCATTTTTTTGGGTTAAGGTCGCGCAATGCCAGTCAATCGGACCTGCAGACCGATCGATTGGATAGAATTTAGCCTCAGTTAACTGAGACGGATCTCAGTTCGATCGATCGGACAGGCCACTACTTGAGAGCGGTTCAGTGTCGATCGATCGGACGTGCAGACCGATCGATCGGATGGTAATTTTCTGACAGCATTTGGAAGCTTCGAACACTTGTAACTTTTAATCCACCCGTCGAATTTCGTTGGAAAGCCCTCGAGATGTACGATCTAATGGTTCTGGTTTTGTTACGATCAGAGATCGGGAAGTGATGTAAATACTTGGATTATTGCCTCATCTCATATTTTTATTGAAACTGAGACCGGTAACCTAGGTTTGAGCCTTAGATGTTGGAACTATGAACTTACTCTCACATGACCATTATAGGAGTCGAAATCGTAGCATGTGGCTTGGTATGTTTCGGTTAGGTGTCTAGGTATTCGAGTATTAAACATGAGGTAACCGAATGCGTATGGAACTAAATTAATGGATGCTTAACATGATTGTACACCAAGGGATTTCTTTAGAAGCATCGTTGATCCAATTCCACACGTACTCCGTTAGAACATGTAGGATACATGGATGACACCACTTGCCTAGGGTTGGCTTGTAATTCCTCCTTGACTTGTTTAATTGTATATGTTGTAATTGCACCTTGTACACTATCTCGGCATAATACACCTAATTAATTATGAAATATAATCCCTTGTAGAATTAGGACTTGGACCTGACTTAGAGTATACCTTAGGACCCCGTGTTATGCAACTGATAAACATGACTGGCTAGACTCAAGGGATTATCATGTGATTGGATTTGTCTTGTATTGACGTGAATGAGATAATCTCTATGAACATGTCTTGTATATTGAGCTAGCCAGACTTGCTTGTCTTGGTTTCCTCGTGTCAACACCACTTTACTATTATTTACATGTCATGGCCAGCTGCAGTTTGGGGTATTATTGATGTACTGGTTAGTTAGACATCGGGGTGGGCAGTTGGCTTTGGACGGTGTCCATGGCGTTGAATAGTTAGGAGCGGGCTTGGACCATGCTACTATTCCCAGGACCGGGAGCTTGGATCCCCCTGGAGCCGGACTTTGGTATCAGTAGTCCGGGTAGGATTGCTACTGGTACCCCGGGAGGTGGCTTGGACATCCTTGGAGTCTCCCTCTTGATTCTTGCATTGCATTGTTTGGATAGTGGTTATTGCTAGTATGTTAGGATTTCCTGTTATTGTTTCTGGTTATTTATTCATGCTTTATGCCTAGCTTTGATTCCTTGTATTCTCTTGATTATCATGCCTGTCAGTACTCTTGTACTTGATGCATGTCATGATTATTTATATCTTGCTTATCTATTGCTCAACATGTCGTTGACTCTGGTCCTTGGTGTGCAAACACCTCAGGTGAGTACTACTATGAGGAGCAGATCGGTGAGGAGATCCCAGAGGATCTCCAACCAGCAGATGAGGAGCGAGAGTGGCGTGCTGATGACGTAGAGTAGCGTCATCATTCCCGGCATGAGAGCGATTCATTGGGACTTCACTAGATTTTATTTCTTTATTTATTATTCTATCGTTGGACCTTTCATTTATTGACATCATGTTCTTTTCAAAAGTCTTGGTTATTGGGATGGCCTTTGTTAGTACTTTAATTCCTTGATTAGTTTTATTATTACCTTATGCAACTTTAACTATTAATGAGATTTGTTATTCATTGCTTTGAAATTTAATATGCCTCAAATTGTATGAATTCCGCAGTTTTATATTACTTGAGGTTTGAAATACAATATCCTCATAGCAGACTTACGATCCTTGGGCCTAAAGGGGAAAAATTTTAATCAGCCCTAAATTTCACTCCCCAGATCCGGTTTGTGCTCTAATCGGGTTCGGGGGACGTGACATTTTCCATGTGTCCATGCTTTGCAAGTACGCCCGTGATCCGTCTCCTGTCATTCAGTAAAAGGAAATTCAAATCAAGCTTGACTAAACATATGTCGAGCGCCTGCTCCGTATCAACAATGAGAAAGAACATGTGTTGCGGACGATGACAATTCGTTGGGTGAAACTTCTTTGGGATCACCATGGACCCAAGGAGGCCACGTGGGAACTCGAGGAGCAAGTTGCACGACACTACCCCGAACACTACGCGCAGGTAAGATCATTCCGAGGACCGAATGAATCCTAGTGGGGGAGAAGTGTTACACCCCGACCCAATTTGACCTTGATTAGTACTAATTAATGGTGATTTAGCTAAACTAATTGTGCCTAGTTGCTAATAATGGTAATTAGTGTTCGTTAGCCTTTGTAGACTGAGTGAGTTGAGTCTTGAACCTTGAATAGGTGAGTGGAAACCGATTTGACATGATTAGGTAGAGTCAAGGGCTTTTTCGTAATTATCGATTTCCTCATTTTGCATCATTTGCACGTCATATTGGCGTCATCCCATGTATCTCGACGAGCATGTCGATTCTCGCATTAAGCATTTCTCCATTTGACCAACCATTAAGTTAGTGGGCCATTATTTAACCCAAAATGAAAAAAGACTCTTTTAGTGGACTTTCCTGCAAAATGGCATTCTTATCCCTTTATAAACAACCTTACTCTCTTACTTCATCCCCTTTTCATTCTTCCTCTCTCTATTCTTCCCTTCTCTTTCTTCATTCCTCCTTCTCTCTTTCTCAACCATCAAAAAGAGTTAGTGCATGTGCCTTGGGAGCTAGGGTGACCTCATCATCATCTTCTTCATTTTCCCTTCTTCCTTGTTGACAAGAAATCACCTCTACCATCTCCCATCTTCTCCAAATTCGGAATCCTTGTAAGAGGTAAGCTTCAAACACCTTTGATTTGTTTCTTTGAATTGGAATAGAGTCAAGAGACTCATGATTGTGCATACATGCATGTTCATCCCATTTTCCATGTGTTTATGTGACATTAGGGTTTGTTATTTGGGGATTTTGGGGCTCCTTGAAACAAGTGTATGAGAAGGGATTTGTAAAGCTTTTTAGAGGCAAGTATAAGCTTAATTTGGATTTACATCATGTTAGTTTCATTGATTCAAAGTAAACTCTTACTCAATGCTTTTATTTCTTAGTAAATGGATGGATTGGAATTGCTTTTATGGTTTATAATTGATGGAATTGGATGGTGGGGATTGTATGTGTTGTAAGGGGAGCAAGGAGGCTCCATGACTGCAGGTATGAAGTTAGAAGAAGTGTGGGAACGAAAGGAGAGGAAATATCATCAGAAATTTCGAATTGGAATTCTGGAGTGGGTACTCGAGCACGCAGAGGTCCACTGGAGCGGACCCACCCGCTGGAATTTCCGGAATGGAATTCTGCAGTGGGCTCTCGTGCACGCCAGGGGCCGCTCGTGTGCGCAACCCTTCAGGACATCTCCGCTCGAGCGGATATGGACCCACTCGAGCGGGCTAGAAGCCAAAAAATTTGGGCCTTTTGGGCCCAATTAAAGGGAGTATTAACCCTCCTAGCCTATATTAACCCTCCTTAATCCTTCATTAAGTGGACTGTGGTGCACACCTTAATTCCATAGGAAATTAGGAATTCTCGAGACCTTATGACCAATGGAACCGTTTACCTTAGTAATTGGTCTAATGGATATTTATTAGTCTAACGCTATGCCATGAAGGTTAGTTGGAAATTCAACATACTTCTCATAAAAAGTGACACCTAATGAGGTAGTAATACGCTGATCTTCCCAACCTATTTTGTATCGGACGGTGAAAGACTAAAAACAACAATCTAGTGTTGGTTAGTAAAAAATATCTTAATTCCCTTAAATTATTGCATTTCATATGGGATTATAATTTCATTCTTGATATCAAATCCTACTTAGTAGATCGATAATATTGTCTGTATTCATTAAGGTCCAATTGTTATGACCAATTCGTAATTGCTCTCTAATTGAGAGGATGAACTTAAGGTAGTAGCCAATTAGTGTGTTTTCATCATACTTGATTCATGAGCATAAATTATTCAATTTCGTACAATTTCCCTAGTTAATACTTATCATTAGCATCTATTAATCTATTCGTCTTAAATTCAATTTGAAACATTATGTATTTCCTTATTATTGTCTATACTTGCTTAATCGTTGTATTGATGATACTACTCTTGGTGTCACAGTCGCAGGTGCAGCTCCCGGCCCTGATGAAGCCAAGGAGGGAGAGGAGGTTACCCAGGAGGTACCTCCCGGACTAGAGGAGTGGCCAGAGTCTGAGTCCGTATAGATCCGTCTTTCTCGGAGAGCGCAACTATCTTTTGAGAGCCTTTAGTAGTGAGTGTGGCTAGCCCCTTTTTGTATGGGCCACACTTAGATGAGTAGTTATTCTTTTATTATACTTTTGGTAGTGTTTGTTCAGGGTTCTTTTATACACCCTCTTTTGTAAAACATTGTATATACTTGTATAAATTCTTTTGTATTAAACTTGAAATGTTAATTAGACTGAATGGGAAGTGATACCCTTACATGAATAAAATTACAGCTTCTGCTATGATTAATTGTTATTAACAAAATTTTGTGAGCTTGACTCACGTATGTGGACAGTCTTTTTCCTCTCCTTCGTCTGTTGTATTTGGCTCAAGACAAGTATAGCACACGGGAGTACTCGTGTCTCATCTCGGGGATTACACTAGGCCAGGGTGATTTGGGATCGGGATGTGACACTAGGATCTAGCCAAACTCTCTATATATATTCTTTAACCTATTAATTTTTATTAAACCTCCTTGTGTTTAATTTGCTTATGTGAAAAAACTTTGTATTTCCATCACCTTCTCCGAGCGAAAGCTCTCTCGATCCTTATCAATGGTCTCCTCATTCAGAGCTTTTAGACAGATGCATGCATTCAATCTCATCTCTGGTTTTTTTTTTTAATTACTTCATCTACTCTTCAATTTTAGTTTTGTTCCATTTAATTAATTCCTTACCTAATAAGCCCTAAGTCTTGTTTATATTAATGAACCCTTTTAGATTTTTCCCATCAGCTTTTGATTACTAACTCACACTCTTCTTCTCTTAACCATGTATTATAAAAAATGAATGGCCTAGCAAGTTTAAAGATTTTAGGATTTGTGGATAGGAAAATAGCGGAATGATCTGGGCCTCTGGTTTTTAACACCTTAATTGTTGATTCCGGAAATAGCATAATCCATTCATTTTTTGCCACTGCCCTATCTAACCTCTCCTTAATATGAGCTAATCATTTTCTCTTGCTTGTTCCAGTGAAGGTTGGACCATTTGATCCTAAGTCACATAATCTTAGCTCATTTAACACATCCAAACATATTTTAGTTTTTTTGGAATTAAATTTTTTTTCACCTCATTTCTCATACCTTTCAAGGGTTTCAATGAAATCCCCTGCTATAATCCAAGGCTTCACAATTGTTAATCCTAGTTCCTTGATTCGGTCCCAAAAGGCTTTTTTCTCATTCGGATAGGAAGGGCCTTGGATTAGAGTAAGGAACGACCCTTTGCCATTACTGCCAATGATAGCACAGTGGAAAAAAATTCCCTTGTCAATCACCTGAATTATCATATCATCTTTCCAAAATATAGCAATGCCATTGGCCCTTCTTTAGCCAAAACAACATCCAAATTACTGAATTTCAATTTCCTAGATAATTTTCTCATTTGACCTTCATCTGATTTTGTTTCAGAAACAAAAAAGATGCCTGGGTGATATTCTCTACAAAGAAATTTTAACTCTCTAACTATAGCAACTGATTGAGTGCCTCTGCAATTCCAAAATAGTCCCATTGTGTTATCATTGCTATTTCCCTTTCTGTAGATAGATGAGGAAGCTTGTTGTCACATCCCGGTCCCGAATCACCCTGGCCTATGATAATCCCCGAGGTGAGAGACACGTACTCCGGTGATATTGTACCTGTCTCGAGCCAAATACAACACACGAAGGAGAAAAATAACTTTTCCACACGTGAGTCTAGCTCACTAGAATCTGTCAATTATTATTTAAAATATAGCGGAAGCTGTAATCCATACACATGGAAGTATCATTTCCCATTCAGTCCAATTAAATGTTCAAGTTTATACAAAAGAATTGCACAATTATACATTGATTTACAAAAGAGGGTTTATAAAAGTACCCTTCACAACTATACCTAAAGTATAATAAAAAGTAAACTAAGAAACTAAGTGTGACCCACACAAAAAGGGGCTAGTCACACACTAATTGTAGCTCTCAAAATGTACACAACGCTCTCCGAGGGAGAAGTCTCTACACTGGCCCACTATCCAGCCACTTCTCTAGTCTTGGAGGAGCCTCTTGGGTCTCCTCCTCTCCCTCCAGGGCCTCCTCAAGGTCGGGAGCTGCACCTATGAATGTGACACCAATAGTAGTATTTCAATACGACGATTCAGCAAGTATAAGCATTAATAAGGAGAATACATAATGTTTCAAATTGAATTAAATGACAATTAATTAACAGATGTCAATGTTAAGTAATAACTAGGCAATTGTGAGAGAATCAAATAATTCATGCTCATGAATTAAGGAGAATAAAATATACTAATTGGCTACTACATTGAGCTCATCCTCTCAAAAGATAGCAAATCTAGTTGGGATGTCACCAACTAGCTGGCTATCCGGGTCTGAAATTCCGGTACACTAGATGACCTACTGCAGTAGTCTCGAATAACTAAACTAAGTTCAACCCCGTCGGGTATCACAAGGTCGAAGCTACGTAATGCCGACTCGACCGAATCGAATAATAATCGAATTTGAGTGATTTTACATCTAATTAGTTACAATTGAACCGAATAGTAATCACATACACACGAATACTTACCCCAATCCACAATTCCAATGAATACCGAAATGGTTGTACGACAAATTAAGCCACAAATTGGAAATAGAAAATCGGACCATAATTATTACTAATAATGCAACCAATAATCAATTAGGATTTGATATCAATAAGGAAATTTGACTTCAATATGAAATGCAATAAATTTAGAGGGATCAAGACATTTTTACTAGCCAATTCTAAACTATTACTTATAGTCTCTCACCATCCAACACAAGGTAGTTTGGGAGGTCAATGCACTACTATCTTGTTTGAGTGTCACTTATTATGAGAAATGCGTTGAATTCCTAACTAACCCTCATGGCATAGTGTTAGGCTAACAATTTTCCGTTAGACCAAGGGATGAGGGTAAGGTTCCATTTTTAAGGCCATGACGGTCCTCGAATTCCTAAAGCACCTATTGGGACAAGGATATGCACCATAATTATCTATTAGAGAGGTTTATGGTGGGTTATTATAGATTAGGGGTGATAATTCACCCTAAAAATTTGGTCAAAAGGCCCAGCCTTCAGCTTCAGGTTCGCTCGAGCGGCCACCCCAGAATTCATGATTTCCGAAATTCTCATGTGTTCTTCCTCTCCTTTCCTTCCCACACTTCTTCTAACATAAAACCTGCAACAATTGAGCCTCCTTACTCCCATTTACAATACATACACCCTCAATATAACCCCATTCCATTAATTCAATAGAATTAGACTAATCACACAACCATTGAAGAAGCAAAGAAAAAAAAAAGATCAAAGAAATAAAATTCTTGTGAATCTATGAATAGACACTATATAAGTCCAAATCAAGCTTATACTCGCCTCAAATTAAAGCTTTGAAGCTCACTCTTCACTCTCCAGCTCACAAGAATCCAAAAACCCCTAAATACCAAACCCTAATCACAAATACACATGGAAAATGGTAATGACTATGCATGTATGATTAACTTGAGTTCCTTGACTCTTTTTTTACTCAAAAATCCAAACAAAAGAGTTGATGCTTACCTCTTAACAAGAATTCGAATTTGAAGAGAATAGGGGATGGTGGAGATGGTTTTGTTAGGTATTTTAGTATTGGCAAAATTCATGGGTTGGACAAAACTCTAGGTCTTTTGAGTTGTAATGTTTTTTTAGAAAAGGACTCTGTAGTATAGAAGATTGGAAGGACTTAGAAGAAAAAAAGTCTAAAAGAATTAGAAGAAGAAAGTTGGAGAAACAGAGCTGAATTTTCGGATCATCCAGAGTGGGGTCCACTCGAGCGAACATCTCATCCGCTCGAGTGAAGTCAACATAGATAGCCCAAACGCACTGACAGAAGATTTTTATGCCAAGACAGAACCTCATCCGCTCGAGCGGATGGTGGGTCCGCTCGAGCGGACAGGTGCGCAGAAAACGGGAAAGTCTCTATTATGATCCGAATTAGTTTCCCTTTGAGACTGTCTTTCCCTATTTGACTCCTACTTGTGCACTAAGTCTAAGGCACGAATTTGGGGCTATTTATAGGGTGTTACTCTCAACCCTAGAAGAGGAACATTTACAACTCTCTTTGATCTGAGTTAGAGATATCTTAGAGAGAGTTAATTCTCTAGATCCATTGAGAGATTATTCTGAAGGGCAGCTCTAGAAGGTTGTTGCTGCTTTTACTTTTCTTGTAGAAGATTGATCATCTTGGTTGACAATGTGCGAGGAGATCAAGTAAGGAGAACGGGGCGCGGTGGATGTCGTGTCAGTAGATTCTTTGCAAGAATAACTACAGTCCTTAGGTCGAGGTACAGACTGAAGTAAAGGAGCTTGTGAGTATATCTTGTAACTGTTCGTGAACTCTTGATTTCTGGATCGTGGTTTTTCTCCCTGGATAGGGTTTCCACGCTAAATATTGTGTCTGCCTTTTTGTGGTGTGTGATTGGTAGATAGCTAGTTCTATATTGTTTCATTAGTTTATTTCCACTGCATCGATTGGTTAAATTAGAACTAGTAATCCATTCTGGTAGCCCTCAAGAGAATTTTTCAATTGGTATCAGAGCGGGTTGCACTATTTTATTGTGTTGATCCAAATCTTGCTAGAATGGATATCTACCGCGAAGGCACTTCAACCAATAAGCCTCCTCTATTGGATGGTAACAATTATGCTTATTGGAAAGCCATGATGGTTGCCTTCTTGAAAGCCATAGATCTGAAAGTTTGGAAATCTGTTGTGAATGGTTATTCGGCCCACTATTACTGCTGATGAGGTAACTGGACCCAAACCTGAAGATGAGCTTTGAATGCTATCTATAATGGAGCTAGCATATCTGAGTTTCGTAGAATTTCTACATGCACTACTGCAAAAGAAGCTTGGGATATTCTGCAGACTGTGCATGAAGGGACTAACACTGTCAAACAATCGAAACTTCAAAAATTATATACAGCCTTTGAAACCATAAAGATGGAGGATGATGAAACTTTTGATGAGTTTCATTCAAAGCTGAATACAATTGCGAATGATACATTCACTTTGGGAGAGCCAATTCATGAAAATAGAGTTGTAAAAAAGAATTTGCGGTCTCTTTCAGAACGGTTTGATGCAAAGGTTGTGGCCATAGAAGAGAATAAAAATTTGAATATTCTCAAAGCTGAGGAATTAGTGGGCAACCTTCAGACTTTTGAAGCAAACTTGAGGACTAATGCAAAATCCAAATCCAAAAGTATGGCTTTGAGAGCCTCCAAAGAATCTTTTAAGAAAATTGCTAGTGATTCTGATTCTGATTCTGAGGAAATTAATCCCCAAGTTGTTGTTCAATTTATGAAACAATTTCAGTTGTTTATGAAGGGGAAGAAAAACAATGTAAAAGTCCCTAAAAATTTTGTAAAAAAAAAAATCTCCTAAAGGGACTCAATGTTTTGAGTGTCATGGTTATAGACACATTGCTAGTAACTGTGCTAACAAAAAGCCAAGAAAGCAGGCTCTCAACACAACTTGGGATGAAGATTCTTCTGAAGAAGAAAAGGAAGATGAAAAAGATACTGAAGATGATCATGGAAATGGAAAATATGTGGCATTCATGGCAACTTCGATTTCTACTACTCCACCAGTTTCTGATGAGGAGACTGATCATGATGTTAGTGAGTCAGAGACTAAACATGATTGGCAAGCTGAATATAATATATTGTTTGCAAAGACCATGAAAATGCTCAAGGTGAATGAAAAAGTGGCTACAAGCTGGAAAGAATCTGAAAAGCAGAATACTTCATTAAAAGTTGAATTGTCTAAAGCTCTTACAAAAGTGAGTCACTTAGAGACAGAAAATAATAAATTGTCAGATGAATTGACTGCTGAAGCACAGAAGTGTGAGTTGCTTAATCACGATATGAAGATCTTGAAAGCTGAAAATACTGACTTGCAAGGAAGACTCAAGGTGGTTCTTTCTAAGTTGGATACAAGCAAGGCTTCCCTAAATAGGATGAATACTATGTCTAAAAAACTTGATGAAATCCTGTGCAGTCAAAAGGCAAAGACCAACATGCATAGCATTGGCTACGCTGACGGAGCATCTACATCAAAAGCCAAAGGTAATAATTGTTTTTTTCAAACTTCAGTTGTTACTAATTCTGTTGTTCATGTTTCAAATACAGCTGCCAAGAAGAAGAATGTGCCACGTCCTAAATGATTTCCCACTTGCCATCACTGCGGAATTAAAGGACATATTCGACCCCATTGCAATAAGTTGCGAAAGTCGCCAGATCAAAAGCAATGGAAACGACAGAAGGAAGCGTCCCCGATGAAAACCAAAGCTGTCTGGGTCAAGAAAGAAGACCTTCCATCTGTCCTTGTATACACTTTGCTGAACTATTTGAATATGGAAGTGTGTACCAAAGCTTCATCACCCCTGATCTATAAGATCAGCCCCCACCCCAGTGCTGATACGAAGTTAAATTGAGGGGGAGGTATAGAATCCAGATTGACAGAAGCTGCTTGAAGGATCTTGTTTGTCAATTATGGACAAAAAGGGGGAGAATATTGAAGCTAGGGGGAGCTAGAGACAATAAGAAGTCAGACTGAGTCAAAGACAATGCAGATTCTACATTTGCTGGATTTTTTTTTTTGCTGATTTTTCTTAATGTATTTTTGGTTTCTTTTTTGTAGATCAACTTGTATTGTCTTAGCTGATTTTTCTTAATGTATTTTGGATTTCTTTTTGGTAGATCAACTTGTATTGTCTTAGGAGTTTTGTCCATGAATTGCCAAAGGGGGAGATTGTTAGGTATTTTATTGTTGGCAAAATTCATGGGTTGGACAAAACTCTAGGTCTTTTGAGTTGTAATGTTTTTTAGAAAAGGACTCTGTAGTATAGAAGATTGGAAGGACTTAGAAGAAGAAAGTCTAAAAGAATTAGAAGAAGAAAGTTGGAGAAACGGAGGTGAATTTCCGGATCATCCAGAGTGGGTTACGCTCGAGCGAACATCTCATCCGCTCTAGCGAAGTCAACATAGATAGCCCAAACGCACTGACAGAAGATTTTTATGCCAAGACAGAACCTCATCCGCTCGAGCGGATGGTGGGTCCGCTCGAGCGGACAGGTGCGCAGAAAACGGGAAAGTCTCTATTATGATCCGAATTAGTTTCCCTTTGAGACTGTCTTTCCCTATTTGACTCCTACTTGTGCACTAAGTCTAAGGCACGAATTTGGGGCTATTTATAGGGTGTTACTCTCAACCCTAGAAGAGGAACATTTACAACTCTCTTTGATCTGAGTTAGAGATATCTTAGAGAGAGTTAATTCTCTAGAGCCATTGAGAGATTATTCTGAATGGCAGCTCTAGAAGGTTGTTGCTGCTTCTACTTTTCTTGTAGAAGATTGATCATCTTGGTTGACAATGTGCGAGGAGATCAAGTAAGGAGAATGGGGCGCGGTGGATGTCGTGTCAGTGGATTCTTTGCAAGAATAACTACAGTCCTTAGGTCGAGGTACAGACTGAGGTAAAGAAGATTGTGAGTATATCTTGTAACTGTTCGTGAACTCTTGATTTCTGGATCGTGGTTTTTCTCCCTGGATAGGGTTTCTACGCTAAATATTGTGTCTGCCTTTTGTGGTGTGTGATTGGTAGATAGCTAGTTCTATATTTTTTGATTTGTTTATTTCCACTGCATTGATTGGTTAAATTAGAACTACTAATCCATTCTGGTAGCCCTCAATGGAATTTTTCAGGTTTCTTGCCCACAAGGAGTAGAAGAGGATGAAGAAGATGAAGTTGAGTCCACTTCTAGTTCCCAAGGACACATACACTCATTCCTTGTAGTGATTGGAGAAGAGATCGAGAAGGAAGGAATGAAGGAAAAGGAGAGAAGAAGAGCTCCTTGTAGCCAACAAAAGAAGATGGGTCGGTTAGGAGGTGTTTAGATGGGGTTTAAGGGATAAAGTTCCCATTTTTATAAGAAAACCCCTCCAAATTCTAGGATTTTCATAAAGAGTCAAATGAAGGCCCACTTACTCAATGGTCGGTCAAATGAAGTAAAGTCTAATACGAAAATTGACGTGCTCGTCGAAATACACGCGATGATGCCAATATGACGTGCAAATGATGTAAAATGAGAAAATCGATAATTACATAAAAGCCCTCAACTCTACCCAACCGAGTCAAATCCGTTCCAACTCACTTATCTAAGACTCAAGACTCAACTAACTCAACCTATATGGACTAATTAACACTAAACACCATAATTAGTGACTAAGTAAAATTAATTTAGCTAAAACACAATTAATTAGCACTAAATATGGTTAAATTGGGTCGGGGTGTAACACTTGTGATTTAAATTGATTATACCTAATTTTACTATTAATATTAGGATAATCAAAGACATTGTTTAAACCAGAAAGGTTCTCATAATTATCTAGGTTGACAATACGTACCTCCTCGTTGTCTCCCGGTGTCAGCGAATTGGCCTCTCCCGATACAGAGTCAATGTTTTGTTCAGGTTCTATGTCCAAACGTTCTCGCGCTGCGCAAGGGCATTGCTAACTCATACCATCCAATTGAGAATCTGGATGAATTGGGGTTGTAGCCATGTCCGTAGCAGTGGACTCGTCCTCCATATTGGTTTGAGAAAAAAAAATCTACATTCATTGCGGGTCATATTGCTTTATAATTGTTTCTTATTGTTGTTTTCCAAATAATTCTCATGAAGCACCTGTTTGGACTTTTAGTTTGAAAAAATCGTGAAACATATGAAAGTTGAATTATAACAAGCCAAAAAAACCATTTATATGTTTTATTTTACTTTTAAAGAGTGCACATAGATATGAACATGTTTTGTCCATTACATATTCAAAATCGAGAAAACTAATATCTGCATTTATTGTCAAGAAATTTTTTAGTCGTTTTTTGGAGCATAACAGTCAATCCACCTTGACTCTATGTGACTCAATAGAGCTTTGTGAGATCAGTCTTGGTCGGGAAGTAGTTGATGATTCTGCAAGCTCTGTACTACTAGCATGCTCTTTGCTGTCAATCTCTTGTGGGAACGACAAGTCAGTCTTTGGTGGCAGCTGCAAATCATCCACACTTCCCTCTAGCATCTCTAATACTTTGCTCATGGAAGGACGATCTGTAGGCTTTGTTTGTATACACCATAAAGCAACTACAATCAACTTTCTGGCTATTTCTTTGTCAACATCTGCAATACCCTCCATTACCAGGTCCCCACCCTGATCAAGTTCATTGTAAATCCATGAAGGAAAGTAAGTACGACTTGACTTCTCTGTGAATGCATCAATTTTCTGCCTTCTCCCAACTATTTCCATCAAAAGCATCCCAAAGCTATAAACATCAGACTTGTATGAAACACGCCCGATGGTTTTGTAAATTAGTTCAGGGGCGATATATCCTATTGTACCTCTCACTGCTGTGACCGAAACTACACTGTCTTCTGTTGTTGGATAAAATTTTGCTAGTCCGAAGTCTGATACTTTGGGAGTGAAATTCTCATCGAGGAGAATGTTGTGGGGCTTGATGTCAAAATGTAGAATTCGCATATCACAACCTCGGTGAAGATATTCAATCCCACGAGCTATTCCTAATGCAATCTGATACATTTGATTCCAGCACAAAGAGCTGCCTTTTCCTTCGATAAAAACATATTTTTCTAGTGACCCATTAGGCATGAACTCATAGATAAGAGCCCTTTTCAAGCCCTCTGAGCAAAATCCAATTAATCGCACCACATTGACATGGTGTATCCTTCCCACCGTGGCAACTTCATTGATGAACTCCTGGCCATTTCCCTTTGAACTTTTCAACATCTTTACTGCAACACTGCGACCACTAGAGAGCTTTCCTTTAAACACAGAGCCATAGCCTCCTTGGCCTAATTTCTCTTTGAAGTTTCTGGTCATCTTCTTAATATTAGAGTATGAGTACCTCCTTGGCATGTGAGACCTGTAATAACTTAAGAAGTCTTCGACTGTCGTATCCATCCATATATGCCTCCTTCGAAATTTGTATGCCAAAAATATGAAAACGCACACCAACCCAATCGTTGTTCTCGCAAGAAAATATATTTCTACACAAAGGTAAACACATATACAATTTGTGTTAGATTTTCTAAAATGGGTGTTATTCCTATATAAAGAACAAAAGAATTGTATACATATAGTATATTAACGCACACGCTCGCGCGTACGCACATACATAAAGAAAGGAATATGTATAATAGTGATTGAAGTTCTATAAGATAATCTTACCAATGTACCCGGAAAAATTTGCCCGTCCGATTGCTGCAATACAGGTCATGGAAAAATGAATAAATAAATAAAAATCATATATTTTAATGTACGTATGAACACATAAAGGAGGAATTATGCCAGTTTTTCATGGGAACTGTCCCTATGAACCTTTCGTTTTCCCAATATTTAAAGAATAGAAATGTGCTATATATACTCAAACTATTATTTTCCCAATAAGAAACAAAAAGAGGTTTTTATGAAAAGAAGCATCAAGTATCCATATACCTCCAAAAGCATTCTTAAATATATGTAATGCCCAAAAACATCTTATGTCGTATACTTCTTTCTTTTCTAGACCACATTGCCCTTCACTTTATCTCTCGCGAGTTTGAGACATAACACTTGCGAGCTCGAGCTTTAGTGTCCATATATGTGCCCAACATTATTCACGAGCTTCGATTTTCTACTTTTATTCAATTCCATTCACCAACATCCCCCGAGCAATCATTAAGCATTCCTATCATAATAGATTGATTTTTATTTCTATAAACTTCGAAAATGGCTTCAGTCCAATGCACCTTTACTTTAATTTGTAGAAAACTAGCTCAAACTTATAGGAATCCACCAAAGCCTCACCCGAAACTCTTCAAGGGACATGACTATCAAGTCAAGTTTAAGAATTTGTGAAGTGGGGGTTTAATAACTCTACTGTGACCTTTTTTAACAATTAATGTACTCATTTTGGCCCTACTTTTAGTACAATCTATGCAGATTTTTCTAAGTATAGAATACGCCCCCCCCCCCCCCCCCCCCCCCCAAAAAAAAAAAAAAAAACCAACTTTTCTCACTTACGAGTATAAATTGAACATTAACATGATTTAGTCATGATGTCAAGAATTAACTCGTGATGTCGACAAGAGAGTCGCAAGTTTGATATTTAAAGTTTTCCCAAATAGGATACATGCAATTGTATTAGGTTTACAAATACTTTTAAAGTTGAATCAACGATTTGTGAGTGTATGAGTTGAACCATTCTATTATGAGTTTGTTCAATTGTAAATGTACTCACTACGACCATTCTCTTAGTATAATCTACGGAGATTTTGCTAAAAAAAACCAACCACTTCATTTTTATAAAAAGAAAAACACAAAAAATTATGCTCCTCTTCGTTCCCTATTCATAATCCTATTTTTATTGCAATATATAGATGATTAGCTACCAAGTTGAGATATTTTCCTCCATGTTTCTCGCTTTAACTATAAATTTAAAATAAACATTAGTTATTCACAATGTTTGTGACGCCCTAGAATCCCACATCGACTATAGAGAAGAAAATGAATGGGCTTATATGTAGAGCTTGCTCCCTTACCTTGCATGAGGCCTTCTGGTGGGTTGAGGCCTACCAGGAAAAAAAACCATGATGCCTGTCCACAAAAACGGACAATATCATGCATGCATGTAGGGTGGGGCATGACAAAATAATATCAGAGCCAACTCTCAACTAGTTCGAGTGTGGATCCTTGCCTTGGGCAGGTTCTCATGTGGGCGGGCCGAGAGAGCTAATAGGCTACAGGGCCCCCTAAGGGGGGTGGATTGTGACGCCTTGGAGTCCCACATCGACTATAGAGAGGAAAGTGACTGGAATTATATGTAAAGCTTGCACCCTTACCTTGCATGAGGCCTTTTAGTGGGTTGAGGCCTACTGGAAACAAAACCGTAAGGCCCGTGGAACAAAGCGAACAATATCATACATGCATGTAGGGTTGGGCGTGACAGTGTCCACAATAAACTAGCGAGTGCGAGGTTTGAAACAAAGAATAACGAGCCACTAAATACTTCAATGCACGAATGTGGTTGAGTCTTGATATCGCGAGAGATAAAGTGAAGGACAATTTGGTCCGAAAATAAATGAAGTCTACGGTATAATATGCTTTTGGGAATTACAAGTATTGATGATACTTTTGGAGGTATATGGATATCTAAGGCTTCTTATTATAAAATTCCCAAAAAAATACTTATTTTACATATACTGGGTATGAAATTTTCCAAAATGATTGCAATTCGCATATGTGGACCGAATTAAAGACGAGTTGTGTATTAAGTTTGTGAAATTATTGTAGTTCATATATATATGGACTAAAAGACAAAGCTTGTGGCATAGTGGAATGTGCTTTGTAAGAGGAACCCTTTTACCATCACATGGGAAATCCCATGGTAAATCAAACACCCTCCACTCACTAGAACTCATGAATTAGCACTCACCCTAATATTAAACTAATCTAAATAATTATCACCGAAGGATTAAATTCCGATAAATTCGTAAGTTATGTTCTTCCTGAAATTTAATTTGAAAATTATTATTATTAAGTTAGTGTCAAATTAGGGTGAGTTCTAATTCATTGGGCGTTGGTAGTGCTTGTGAGGGGGTTTGGATTTATCAGGGGGTATCCCACACAGTGGTAAAAAAGTTTCCTCTCACACAAGTCCATGAGGTACCTATGAGCGGAACATAGTCTCATAAAAGAATTTATAGTTCATATATATCTTCTAAGAAAGCATGTATATCAATGCAATTAAAAGAATGTGAGGTAGTCTTACTGATGTTTTTCTTGTAAAAAGTGTAATAAGCCGCGACTGCCAGAAAGGTTAAGGGAAGTAACACTACACCAAAAATCGGAAATTGGAACGGAAAAGCGTTCCTAATCCTCCCGTTCCTAATCCGTTAAACCGTTCCAATTTCCGTTCCAATTTGGATTAGGAACGGTTGGTACCAAATTGGAACGGAAATTGGAACGGTTTAACGAATTAGGAACGGGAGGATTAGGAACGCTTTTCCGTTCCAATTTTCGATTTTTGGTGTAGTGTAAAGTTACTGACTGCACATTAAAATGGAAATGGAAAGATGAAAAAAACAAACTAGTAAAAAGCAATGCTGGAGGAAAATGCTCCCAACGTTTGTACCTTCAAGATATAACTTCACAGTTTCAATGAAACCTGCATGGGATAGGAAGCCTTTTTAGCATGCGAATTGAAGAGTTTTCCAATTAGCCACTAGGTTAAGAAATGGGTTAGCTCAATAGATCTACGACTGTGTGAGTGTTGATCTTCTTTCATATCCTCACCAATCATGATATTGGATATGTCTTGCCTTTTGCTTTCAAACCTAAAGTGCTAAACAAACAAGCCCAAAGTTGGGGTGACAAGAATGGCAGCCTCCAAAACGACAGACGAGACCAGGTCTTGAGACCTAAAGTTTGAACTTTGGTATCTCAAACTTGTTCATAGCAAGCAAAAGAAGAAACAGGTGCCACACAACAAATAGATCTAGTGCAAAAGCAAACACGTAACACTGCTCTATGCCAATTGTTGTAGAAATCCACATAGCGGAAACGAATAAGATCTAAAATAAATAACAATAAAAGAAAATAAATCAAGAGAAAGAGGCTGATATTTACATGGTTCGGCTAGTTGCCTACATCGGTGGGGCAGTAATTCAGGCTTTTTTCTTCACTAATAACATGAGAACATGACAAGCCACGTAATGGCGCCCACTTGGAACCCCACAAATCATAAAAAGGGGGTATTGAAAGATCTAAGTGGGGCCAACTTAAATATCAAATTTGAAGTCAATCTAATACTTCTAACCCATTCATTTGTGGTCCATGGGTTTAACGAGTTTATATAAAATAATAAAATTGACCCTCGATCCATCGATTCACTGCATTCGGATCTATCAAAACCCAGTCAGACCCGTTTAAATAGAAAGGGTGAGATTGGATGGTCTGCTCAGATGGACTAGTAGGTAGCCCATGAGATGCCTTGTATTGTAAGGCCATAATGGAAGCTTGTATGGGAGAATTACTTATATATATATATATAGAGAGAGAGGGACCAGCTCTCCTAAGTTCAAGCTTAGGATAAGGTAAGCTCAAGTGTGTAGTGGGGCCCACTTGGGGACCCGCATGGGGATGGAGATGGGGGGATTTCAAGGACTCCCTTGGATTCCCCTCTCTATTAAAAATCAGTCCCAACCGTGAATTCTATCATCTCCATATGGGCCCAAAGTTTAATGGTCAATAGTCCATTTGAATCGATACATAATCGATCCAACGATCCAGTAAATTTAGATTTGACCGAAAGTTGGTAGACATGTGCAATTTAGGAGGGTCATAAGTTGGTTCATTTGGATGGACCAAAGGTGGGCCCCACAAACATGAGCTTACAGAATTTTCTCCTAAGCTTGAACTTAAGAGAGCTGGCCCATATATATATATATATATATATATATGGAGGATGCTCCTATGAGAGATACTCTCACCTTACTATCCAATGCCAATAACTTAAATGTGATGGCCCTCACTCCTATTGTCATAGTAAGGTGAGAGATACTCTCACAGGAGCACCTCCATATATATATATATATATATATATATATATGGGGCCAACTCTCCAAAGCTCAATCTTAGGATAAGGTAAGCTCAAGTGTGTGGTGGGGCCCACTTGGGGACCCACATGGGGATGGGGGTGCGGGGAATTTCAAGGACTCATTGGGATCTTTCTCTCTGCAAAAAATCAGCCCCAATCTGATTTCTATTATCTCCATATGGGTCCAAAAGTCTAATAGTCGATAGTCCAGTTGGATGGATACATAGTCGATCCAATGGTCCAGTAAATTTTGATTTGATCGAAAGTTGGTGGACATGTGCAATTTAGAGGGTCATGTGCTTGGTTCATTTGGATGGACCAAAAGTGGGCCCCACAAGCATGAGCTTGTGAGATTCTATCATAAGCTTGAGCTTAGTAGAGCCTTGCTCTCTCTATATATATAGTTACGCTACAAAACTCCCCGGGCGTTTTTCTAAAAAAGAATGCCCCTCTTTTAGCCAATAAAAGTGTGATACGTGTCATCAGTGATACACATATCCGATTCTCTCTCCTAAATATTTTCCTACAAAGGTGGATCTCTTAAAATACAAACAAATCATTGTCTATTAGATAGAGACAGAAATGTTAGATTGTATGGACTCAATCCATCAGTTGATATAATAAATTGATTAATTTCTTTATTTATCAATGAAATCATGCTTTCCTTTCCTTAGATTAATGGTATTTTATTACTTAACGCACATAACCAATACATATGGCATATGACTAGCAATAGGCTCTCAATCCTTAGACATTGATGAACTTAAGTTTCTATCTATTCATTTACTCTGAGTCACCAATGAGTGAGGCCAACTGTAGGTCAACACCTCGGTGTCTTCGGTACGTGGTAGTAGGACTGTGGGAACATCCAATGGTCAAGATGAAATCTATCTATATTATCCCCTTGTGCCAATTAATGGATTTGTCATTTAGTAAGTGCGCACCAATCTCGATTAAGAGTTAATTGGATGGTACTGATGATCAATGTGATTAATTGGGGCTTAAGGATAATAAGATGTGGAACTAAGATTGTATGGGATAGATTTATTCCAATTGATCCATGGATAATGATAGAGGGGCCTACTTGTGGTAATTGTGAAGTTTATGGTCTTCATTATAATCTATTTATAAGACTGGAGTGCAATTGCATTTATATAGTGGTGTTATTTGCAATTAACTGTCAGCCCGGATTGCACATGAGATGTGGGGTCGCGAGTCACGGTTGGAACCAGCTTTCTAATGAATCCCTAGTGGTCCCCACGCTAGCCCAAGATATTAGAATGTTACTAATCTTACTTAAACTCTAAAAGGAAGGAATTAGAAAGTTACTATTTCTATTTGAAGTGAGACTTCTAATAGTTGTAATAGTAAGCTACTAATTTGTGTGGAAGTGTGACTTCTAATGCAATTAGTAAGAGAGTCTTAAGAGGAGGTTTGTAGGCTACAAATAAGGGAAAAATCCCTTTGGACGTCCACACATTAGAAATCACGCCCAAGACTCCTCAAGTGCAAGAGTTGCACATCTCTCCTCTTCCTCTCTCTCTCTTCTAATTCTCTTCTAGTTTCCTTGGAGTTTCTAATAGGGTTTTCTCTTGGAGATTCCACCCATCTTCTTAAGAAAATGAATCTGATAGAGGGTCATAGCATGGAAGACAACAAGATCTTGGAGATCTCTAATTGCTTCAAGAAGAGTTCTTGATCAAATTAATTGTCGTCTCCTCCATTAGAGCACTACCGGGCTCCAAAGGTATAATCTACTTCTCTATTTGTTGTGGATTCTTTTGGATGCATGTAGTTGCTGATTTCTATCTTTTAGATAGGTTTTATTGTTCTACTTAATTCATGAGATAGAGGGATTGCATCCTAGATATGGTTTATGTCCTTATGGGTACTTGATTCCTGAATCAAGTGGGTCAAAAGTTTTGAAAATCTATCCACGAGGCCCACCTACTTCCAACAATTGGAATAAGAGACATACCTTATCTCTAATCATGTTAGATCAGTGCTCTAGATCTAATCTTTGCATGAGATGCGAAGATGATAGACTTAGGGCTATGTAAGGATCAATTATGATTGAGTTTGCTTACTTTTTGTAGTAAATCCATATTTGGAATGTCACAAAAGGGTTTAATCATGATGGAAAGATGGTAGGAAGCCATTAGATGGTATTTGGAATCATTAGAAAGAGTTTGGGATCAGTTGGCTTTGATTTGACAAAAACCCAAAATTTTGGGTTTGTCAGGTCGGCTAACCGACCTGGACCAGTCGGTTAGCCGACTACAGACAGAATTTTCTAATGTTATTTTATCCAAATATTTTGGTCTGGGGGCAGTGCATCCCCGCGAGCTAACCGGGCAGTTCGACCCCCGCCGGGGGACACCCCCAGACCCCCTTTGCGAAGTGCATGTTTTAATAGGGTGGCAACCTTTGGCATCTTATTTTTCCATTATGATTTGGTAACATGGTTTTGTGAGATGCTTTGTTGTATGAGATACTAACTTGCAAAGTGATAATGTCCTCTCCATATGGCCCACAAGTCTTTTACTTTCTTTTTATGGTTATTGGTTTATTTGAGGCTAAGTGTAAAGGGCATTATGGTTTCCTTGGTTTCCCGCGAAAGGGCAAGGCATGGTGAATTTCCCTATGGCCCTTTTATTTTCATGTTTAGATTACCATGTAAGTCTCATAATTGAGGCATAGGAATTTATGTAATTTTTTCAAAATTTGTAAATTCTGGCGATGTGCGAGACAAAGAAGGAAAGTGAAGTTGGACTCCTAATCAAAGTGTTTGAAGATTACCAAAAGTGTTTTGGTAATGCCTAAAGAGTTTGAGGAATCCCAACGTTTTGGAAAGTTTAGAAGTCCAAGAAGTCTATTATGCCTGGGCCATGTGGAGGAGATGACTAGTTTCTAATTGTAGCACTTTCTATTTATGGATGAATGCTTGTTTTTAGAAAGTTTCCAAATCTAATCCAAACATAGCAATTACCAAAATTGGTCAAATCAAATTAATTTTTGGAAAGAGTTCTAATTAGAGTTGATGGGCCCATGAGATGGATCCATTGGTAACACTAATTTAAGAAACTAGACTTTCCATAAAATAATTTGACTTTGAACCAATCATTGGTCATATCAAGAGATGATTTGATGTCTATATATGTGGGCCCATATACTTAAAAAGAAATCCTCAATTCTAAAATATTAAGTAGGAGCAGGGCATTTATATTTAGAAATCCCCATGGTTTTCCACCATAGGTCCATTGTAAGGAAAGTATTAGCCTCGCGCCATCTTGAGAATGGTCATTCCCCACGGAGGGCTTTTACTTGTTTGGTTACTAGATATGGATCTCCTATGGATAGTGTTGGTGAGACAGGGCCGGGGGCCCACTCCCCAAGGAGGAGCTGCTCGCAACGGTTGTCATGCAATGCTAGTTGGTGGGTCACACTTAACTAAAATAATGATGTAGTATCACCAAGGATTTGCCTCATGTATTTTAGAAACCGAAACTAATCGGGAGTCATTCATTATTTGATATGAGATACCTAGATAATAATGAATTAAGGGGGATCATGGATAGTTAGTCTTAATCCTAATTTTGACCAACTTTGATCTGCACCAATCTAGGTGGTATACACACTCCCCAAGGAGGCAGACCCCGGGAATTGGGATTCCGATGTATTCTAAATTTAGTGGTTATGAGGATTCCCATATAAATTTGGTAGAATACTAAATCCTAATGCCATTTAAATTCATTAATTGAATGTATGGTTATGTGCTACAGTATTTCAAGCATGAATTGAAATATTTTCAATCCACTTGCGACCATCCTCAACCAGAATAAGTTGGTAGGATCCAACTATGTAGACTGGAAACGAAACCTGGATATTGTCTTGACCTCCTCAGGTTATAAATATGTCCTTACCAAAACCCCCCTTGATGAGCCTGACCTGGATGCACCGGAAGAAGAAAATGAACTTTACACCAAGTGGGCCAAAGACGATGAGATGGCCAGATGTTACATTCTGACATCCATGTCTAGTGTTTTGCAACACCAACATCAATCCTATAAAACTGCATACGATATTATATCGAACTTAAAGGAGATGTTTGCGGAATAAGGCAGGCTTGCTAGGCAGGTAGCTATGAGGGTGCTCATTAGAACCAAGATGGCTAAAGGTACATCAGTACAGGAACACATGTTAAAGATGATGGACTCATTAAATGAGTTAGATGTACTGGGAGGTGCGATTGATGTAGAATCGCAGATCGACATAATTCTTGAGTCACTGCCAGAGTCATTCAACAATTTCAAAGTTAATTATAATATGAATAAGATGAATCTGATTCTAGTTGAGCTGTCTAGCCAGCTGGTGGTGACTGAAGGGATTATGAAAAAGAAGCCAACTGCCCTAGTGACAGAAAAGTCAGATGCCAAGTCCAAGCCGAAAGGCAAAGGGCGGAAAGGCAAAAAGAAATTAATTCCAAAAGGTCCTAAGGTGGAGAATGGTCCTAAGGGTGGCGTGGCCAAGGCTAAAGGTTCAGGGTCAAAAGGAAAGTGTTTCCATTGTGGTAAGACAAGACATTAGAAAAGGAATTGTCCAGAATATCTGTCTAAGAAGAAGACCTCAAGTATGATTGAGTCACTTATTTCTGAACTTAGTTTTGCAACTGGTACTTCAGAATCTTGGTGTGGGGACTCCGGGGCAACTAATCACATATGTAATTCGTTGCAAAGGTTCAGGGAAATCAGGAGGCTCAGTGACGGAGAAATCATTGTCAACCTAGGATCTGACGCTAAGGCAGAGACTGTTTAAGTAGGAGTTATCACTTTATGTTTTTCAAACAATAAATTGGTTTTGTCAGACACGTTATATGTACCGTCTTTATGGTGGAATTTAACTTCATTTTCTAGTTTGGTGAATAAAAGTTATTTCATTACTTTTGGTATTGAAGTTGTTATAAAGAGGAATGGTACTTTTATATGTTCTAGCAAGGTAACAAAAGAGTTTTATTTGTTAACTCCTACAATGTATGAGATACATGATACTGACACAATTAATAGACCATCATTAAAGAGGAAATCACCTTCATCTAATACAAAAAACGTTGGCACTTGAAGTTAGGTCATATAAACCTAAACAGGATTAACAGGCTAGTGAAAGATGATATCTTGTCCTCATTGGTGGTAGAACCAATGCTTGTCTGTGAGTCCTGTCTGGAAGGCAAAATGACCAAAATACCTTTTTCATCTAAGGGCAATAGGGCCAAAGATTTATTGGAATTAGTGCATACTAATGTGTGTGGACCCATTAATGTTAGGGCCAGAGGAGGATATGAGTATTTTATCACTTTCACAGATGATTACTCAAGATATTGATACATATACCTTATGCACCACAAGTCCGAAGCATTTGAGAAGTTCAAAAAGTTTCGAGCGGAAGCGGAAAAGCAATTAGGTAAGAGTATCAAGACTTTCTACCAGATCGAGGAGGGGAATATCTCTCTGCTGATTTTATGGGATACTTATCAGAAAATGAGATTCTATCCTAGTTGTCTGCTCCTGGTATGCCTCAACAGAATGGAGTAGCGGAAAGAAGGAACCGAACTCTTTTAGATATGATTAGGTTTATGCTGAGTTTCTCAGGATTACCTATATCATTTTGGGGATACGCCTTGGATACTGCAATGTACATACTAAACCTCGTACCATCTAAGTCTGTACCGAAGACTCCCCTGGAGTTGTGGTCCGGGCGAAACCCTAGTCTACAACATTTACGCATTTAGGGCTTTCCGGCACATGTGCTAAAGGTTAAGACGGATAACTTGGAAACGAAGTTGGAAGTGTGCACGTTTGTAGGATATCTTAAAAGAACTAAAGGTTGATTATTCTATAATCCCAGAGAGCAGAAAGTGCTTGTGAGCACTAATGTGGTTTTTCTAGGGGAAGATTATATGATGGACTGGAAATTTTTAGAAAAGGTGATCTTGGAAGAAATTCAAGAGCAAACAATTCCAAATCCAAGTATGACCGAACTTGAGGAAGAACCGCCCTTACCGAACCAAGTAGTTACACCAGTGCCTCGCCGTAGTGGGAGGATTGTCACACCCCTAATAGGTTCTCGTTCTTGGGAGAGTCTTACGAGGCAGTCTCATAAGAACCGGAACAAGATCCATGTAACTATGATGAAGTAATTAATGACATAGATTCAGGACGTTGGGAAGATGTTATGAGAGCTGAGATGGAGTCTATGTACTCCAATCAGGTTTGGACACTTGTGGACTTGTTTGCCAATATTAAACCTATTGGGTGCAAGTGGGTCTACAAGAGAGAGGACCAGATGGTAGAGTGGAGACCTTTAAGGTCAGGCTTGTTGCGAAAGGATATACTCAGAAAGAGGGTATCGATTACGAGGAAACCTTCTCACTGGTAGCCATGCTCAAGTCCATCAAGATACTTTTATCCATTGCGGCTCATCTCGATTAGGAGATTTGTCAAATGGATATCAAGACGGCATTTCTCAACGGCCATCTTGAGGAAGACATCTATATGGTGTAGCTAAAAACCAAGAGCAAAATGTTTGCAAGCTTCAAAAGTCTAATTATGGACTGAAGCAGACATCCCGGAGCTACAACATCCATTTTGATCAGGCAATCAAGTCATTTGGTTTTTGTCAAAATCCGGATGAGTCATGTGTGTACACGAAAAGTGAAGGTGACAGGGTAGTCTTTCTAGTTTTATATGTCGATGACATCCTACTCCTTATGAAAAATGTGGGAATGTTGTCAACAATGAAAGTTTGGTTGGCAAAGACTTTTGATATGAAGGACTTGGGAGAAGCTAGCTACATCCTAGGAATCAAACTTCATCGAGACCGGAAAAATAGGATGATTGGCTTATTCCAAGCTGCATACATAGATAAGGTACCGGTACAGTTTGCTATGCAAGACTCCAAGAAGGGTATTACACCTTTCAGGCATGGAGTGCACCTTTCCAAGGATCAGTGTCCTAAGACACCTGAGGAAAAGGAGCAGATGAGGTCAATACCATACGCTTCGACTGTTGGTAGCCTCATGTATGCTATGCTATGTACTAGATCAGATATCTGTCATGCAATGGGCCTAGTCAGCAGATATCAATCTAACCCAGAACCCGAACATTGGACTGCTGTAAAATGTATTCTCAGATACTTGAGAAGGACTAGAGATTACATGTTAATTTATGGCAGTAATGAGGTGATTCTAGTCGGATACACAGATTCTGACTTCATGTCAGATAAGGATTCCAGAAAATCCACCTCTGGTTATCTATTCATGCTTGGTGGCGGAGCTATCAGCTGGAGGAGTATAAAACAAGAATGTACCGCTGATTTCACCACGGAGGCTGAATATGTGGTGGCTTGTGAAGCAGCTAAGGAAGCAGTATGACTCAAGAGATTCCTTATGGAACTTGGGGTGGTACCTTTCGCACGACAACCGCTCATAGTTTACTGTGATAGCAGCGGGGCAGTCGCTCAGTCCAAGTAACCCAAAAGCCAAAAAAGCCAAAAGCAAGTACAAAGGAAATATCATTTAGTCAGAGAAATTGTACAGAGAGGTGATATTGCTATTACCAAGATAGCCTCTACGGACAATCTGACAGATCCCTTTACTAAGCCTTTGACTACCAAAGTCTTTGGGCAGCATGTAGACGGGATGGGCATGAGATGCAACCCTAACTGGAATTGAGCCCAAGTGGGAGATTGTTAAATTGTATGGACTCAATCCATCAGTTGATATAATAAATTGATTAATTTATTTATTTATCAATGAAATCATGCTTTCCTTTCATAAGATGAATAGTATTTTATTACTTAATGCACATAACCAATAAATATGACATAATGGTTCATGAGATGAACCGGGTCCTATTAGTATATTAGATGTGATATAAGTATATGGATGAGATCCACATACGGGAGATATGTGTCACAAATCTTATATTTAAAAATATCTTCACAACCATTGATGAAACTGGGCATCTCATCTGATAAGGTTGCAGCACTTTGATCACTATGAGATAGTGTGATTTATCTCAATCATCAGAATGTAAGATTCTGGATCATAGCGCTGGTACGTTGAAGGTATTGAAGGACCATGAGAAGCACCTTATGAAATACTGTCTCGATTTTAAGGACTGCTCTCATAATTCCCTAGCAATAGGCTCTCAATCCTAAGACATTGATGAACTCAAGTTTCTATCTATTCATTTGCTTTGAGTCACCAATGAGTGAGGCCAACTGTATGTCAATACTTCGGTGTCTTGGGTATGTGGTAGTAGGACTGTGGGCACATCCAATGGTCAAGATGAAATCTATCTATATTATCCCCTTGTGCCAATTAATGGATTTGTCAATTAGTAAATGCGCACCCATCTCGAATAAGAGTTAATTGGATGGTACTGATGATCACTGTAATTAATTGGGGCATAAGGATAATAAGATGTGGATCTAAGATTGGATGGGATAGATTTAATCCAATTGATCCATGGATAATGATAGAGGGACATACTTGTGGTAATTATGAAGTTTAGGCTCTTCATTGTAATTTATTCATAAGACTGGAGTGCAATTGCATTTATATAGTAGTGTTATTTGCAATTAACTGTCAACCCGGATTGCACATGAGATGTGGGGTCGCGAGTCACAGTTGGAGCCAGCTTTCTAAGGAATCCCTAATGGTCCCCACGCTAGCCCAAGATATTGGAATGTTACTAATCTTACTAGAACTCTAAAAGGAAGGAATTAGAAAGTTACTATTTCTATTTGAAGTGAGACTTCTAATAATTATAATAGTAAGCTACTAATTTGTGTGGAAGTGTGACTTCTAATGCAATTAATAAGAGAGTCTTAAGAGGAGGTTTGTAGGCTACAAATAAGGGGAAAATCCCTTTGGACGTCCACACATTAGAAATCACGCCCAAGACTCCTCAAGTGCAAGAGTTGCACATCTCTCCTCTTCCTCTCTCTCTCTTCTAATTCTCTTCTAGTTTCCTTGGAATTTCTAATAGGGTTTTCTCTTGGAGATTCCACCCATCTTCTTAAGAAAATGGATCTGATAGAGGGTCATAGCGTGGAAGACAACAAGATCTTGGAGATCTCTAATTGCTTCAAGAAGAGTTCTTGATCAAATTAATTGTCTTCTCCTCCATTAGAGCACTACCGGGCTCCAAAAGTATAATCTACTTCTCTATTTATTGTGGATTCTTTTGGATGTATGTAGTTGCTGATTTCTATCTTTTAGATAGGTTTTATTGCTGTACTTGATTCATGAGATAAAGGGATTGAATCCTGGATATGGTTTATGGCCTTATGGGTACTTGATCCCTGATTCAAGTGGGTCAAAAGTTTTGAAAATCTATCTACGAGGCCCACCTACTTCCAATAAGAAACTCCCCTTTTGAGATAGGAGATTTTTTGATAATTTCTCATATTTATATATATAGAGGCCAGCTCTCCTAAGCTCAAGTGTGGCGGGGCCCACCTGTGGACCGACATGGGGATGAAGATGGGGGGATTTCAAAGATTTGCTGGGACCCTTTTCTTTGTAAAAAAATCAGCCCCAACCGTTGTTTCTATCATCTTCATTTGGGCCCCAAAACTTTAATGGTCAGCAGTTGATATATAGTCGATCCAACAATCCAATAAATTCGGATCTGACCGAAAGTTGCTGGACATGTGCAATTTAGGGGGGGTCATGTGTTTGGTCCATTTGAATAGACCAAAGGGTGGGCTCTCCTTTACCTAGTCTATGCGTCTTGGGTCTCAGCCCTATTTATGACCGAAGAAGAAACGCCTTCAATGGGCAAAAAAAAAAAAAACCGAGATGCCCAGACTGACCCTCATCTGTCCTAACAAACCTGTATCAACATCACGAGCAATAGAACTTTAATAGGCCGCATCAGCAATTTCATTTATATGAAACCGGTACCACGCTCGTATCTATAGAGTCTGGATCCTCCAAGGGTCTCGCCCAAGTTAGGTGGTACCTTAATCGGGCCAATGAATTGAACATCCAAATAGTCGAAAATGAATGGCTTCCACTTGTTTAGAATTAGCATGTCTCCATATAGCAAGAGTTGATCACACCGTAAAATTAAACATAAAACCATTATGTAATTAACATATTGTCAGTTATGTGGGACCCATCGGCAGACAAATCCCCCTATTCAAGACCATTCTCTCAAAATAAATAAAGAGGAATTTACGGGTAAAATCCTTAAAGACTGCATACGTCCCAGCAGAGCCTAGTTTCATGTTCAATACGGGAGAGATCCTCATATAGACTTTTTTTCCTTTTTTTGTCGTTTTGCGATATGGTCGATATCGACCATATAACTGGAAGGCATTTTTCCTTGCATGGTTGATATCGACCATATAACTGAAAGACATTTTTTTTCCTATATGGTCGATATCGACCATTCTGTTAATAAGATTTTCTTCAATATGTAAATGTCTTATTTGTTGAACACAGCAAAATGGTTGATATCGACCATATTACGAAATAACAAGAAAGAAGACAAATATGTGTTTTCTCCCTTGGTTGCTGGTGTTGCTCCATGGCCAAGTGGGTTTGTTCAAAATGAGAATCCATACCCAGGTGGGTCTATTCCAAATGAAGTTGATTGTGGATTTCCTCAACAAACCTATCAAGATATTAGCATTAAGATTACATACTCTGATGGGTTTGGTTCTGATTTTGATTTGAAAATAGCCTAAGTTGGGATTTATGGGATTTCAGGATAAACTCATCAGGAAAATTGCGGAAAAGACGTGTTGGGTTCGAATGGGTTTGATTTGAAACTTGTGGAGTAAGGGTTCTCACATGAAATTGGTGCCCAGAACAGAACTGATTGTAAAGAGGTGGAATTTAGGGTTTTGGGTGTCTCTATAGAAAAGGAGATGGAGAAGGTTAGCTTAGTTGCTGCTTGCGATGGAATTTTTGTAGATTATGATGTTTCTTCTGGTGGAGGAGATGACTGTTTGATGATGAATAGTGAGCAAATCGTGACTTCAAGAAATAACGACAATGGAGGGAGTGAAGTTAATGTTGCTGATACAATGGTGAATATGGAAAGTAACGCCACCAGTAAAAGTTACGCACAAAGTGCTGAGATAGTAGTTCATGAGGATGAGAATGATGACGACGGTGCTGATACTAATGGTTGTAGTGATTCTTCTTCTTCGAGCAGTGAAGAAGATGAAATCGACGACGACAATGATGAAGAAGAAGAAGAAAATGGTGATGAGGGAAATGATTTAGATATTGAAGAATGTGAGATAAGGAATCCTGAAAAAGAGGAGATAGCCCTCAACAGTGGCAATGAAGAAGAAGGATCCGTGAAAGGACCCGTCCCCTCTTCTCTCTCCTCCTCCCCTCCCCTCCCCTCTTCTCCCTCCTGAAAAACCCAATTTTTATTTGGGTTCCCGCAGAATGGTATCGACCATTCGCTAAACGAAAAAAAAAAACAAAACAAAAATGCACATGGAGGACCTTATCCATAAATACAGTGTGTTTGGGACCTCACAAGTGGTATTGGGTCCTACGGGACCTATGCCGTAAATTCCTCATAAATAAATAAGTAAATAAATAAATAAAATTCTGAAAATTAAGAATATCCAAAAAGATATTGGCAAGACAACTTACAGTAAGACGATTGGAAGAGTCTTTCGCAGGAAGTGCACCTTCTCATCTGATCATAGAAAGTGACCCAGTCACACATGCGATATTCTCCCCAGCAATCCACCATGTCCTCACATTTCAAATATCTCCAATTGAGCTCAGAACCCATCGTCAGAATTCCATGAATCTCAGAGTAATTACTAGGAGGATATGAAATCCCAGGCCCACCCACAACCAATCCAGAGACCTTCATCGCCACCTTGCAAGAGGTGTTGAGATCATACAGCGTCCAATTTCCCATCATGGCATAGACATACATCCCAGGTGGGCCACTGATGCATGGAGCCGTTGATATGTAGTGAGGATTGTCCACAGGAAGTGAGCAATTGACGTACACGATCGAATTCCAATCAGAGACATAGAAGGGGCCTAGATCGCGGTCTTCAGGGAAAGAAGGAAGGGAAGAGCAGTCATCGCTTCTTAGAACAGAATCAATGGCTCGGATCGCACCCCTCTTGTATGAGATCTCCTTGACGTAGAAAGGCCTCGAGCTGAGGTTGGCGACCAGTCGATTGCTTTCACTTTCACATGTGAGTTGGAACTCTGTTTCTGGCCTGCCACAGGTTTTGGGGTCCTGGTTCAATCGGAAAGGGTAGGTGATGTTAAGAGATCCGCAGGAAGAGAAACAGTCATGTTTGCTAGCATTGCAGTGGAAGACTAGCAACAAGAGAAGAACCCACAACATGGATGATAAGGAAGGAGACTACCTCAAACTGCGTAGGAACTTTTCTAATGCACTTGTAGGAAAAAACAACAAAACAAAACAAAACAAAAACCTTTTTCCGAGACAGACCCGTATTGCATCGTCATCTTATAAAAGAAATTTTACAAATACACCCCTATACTCTTTTAGTTAACAAACAACGGTGGCCGACCATAATTTTTGTTTTGGTGGTGTGGGCAATTATCAAGTGAAGAAGTCATCAAATAATAAAATTAAATCTTTTAAGATATTATGTAAGGAGTTTCTCGAATTTCAAAGATGCGAGTGTGTGATAACTGCCCTTGTTAACAAGTACAGCTTTTTAAGCTTTTTTTCTTTCTTTTTTCTAATTCTTTCCTTCTTCTTTTTCAGCCACATTGGTTAAGTGTTATATTAGTCTTGGGAACCTACTTGGAGAGGGATCAATCTGACTATGATAAGAATTTCATATGATTAATCTAATGGTGGGATCAATTTATTCTCTTTTAGCATCTAAATTAATGGACAATTTTCTCAAATCAAGTTAGACACTTGTAAGTGTACATCCTAGTGTCAAGTTTGATGGGGTCTCTGTTCTTGTGGGACTCTAGTTTTTTTTTTTTTTTTTTCCTAACAACATAGTAAGGAAGAAGAGAGTAAGGATGAGGATACATGGCATTCCCTCCCAATCTCAAACAGTTAGAACCATCAAGATGAAATGCATGATTATATCAATTCCTTGAACATTACCAAAATACACTCTTTGCGTATAATGAGCTGAATTAAGTGAATAATTGATGACATAACTAATTAATTTGATATTACATTTGCACACAAGGGGTCTCATGACCCAATCCAAAAAAAAAATACATATTACACCATGCCCTAATTTTTGTGGCGATTTTATCAAGAATAGACTAAGGCGCCTTCTCATAAGATTACTACCAAGGATAAGAAACCTAATCATACGGCCAATCCACATTAATGATTTGTTTAGGAGGATGAGGAGAAGCGCCCTGTTCATATTTTTCAGATTTTGATTCATCCACCCTACTTCTAGCAACCCTTAAAATTTTGATGCAATTGCTAGGACCCCCTTTAAAAATGCAATTATTTCTTGCCCTCCAAAGGATCCAACCAATAGCAAGGATCCATCTCCTATCTCCTGCATCCATATGCAGATTCACCGATCCCTCCAAAATCCAAATCCAACATATGTTTCCACCCATCCAAAATTACATGGATTGGTGATTCTCACACGGAATTCGAATTTCTCTCTCTCTCTCTCTCTCCTTTTACTCCATCATGTAAGTTGAAAGATGGAAGGCAAAAAATCAAAAAAGAAAGCATTCTGTTGACTGCTCGTTTGTCCTTTTTGTATGGAATCTTTAGCAAAGTCATCTTTGAATTGTGTATCAACTATATTATATTAGACATGACCATGGAAAATGTTGACGTCCCTTACACTACTGACAGCTGTCCAAAGTCAAACAAAACGAAGAAAACTATGAGATGAAGATTTGATCATGACATAGGAAGTATCTACCCAAGACCCACCGAGTCAAGTCAAGGGTGGGTTAATAATGCAATAAAAATGCTAGTTTGAAGTCCTCCACTTGGATCTGCTCGAGTAAGACCAATTCAACAGCACTACAAGAGCTTAAACCCAACTCCAACCCCCTCCCCACAAAACAGCTCAAAGAAGAAATGGGCAGAAGCAGCAGCATAGAGGGATCTTTCATCTTCTCTCTTTGTAGGATCTTACACCCTATTGAGCTACTACTTATCCCAAAATCAATTGGTGATAGGAAATGACACAACAATAGTTTTATGGTGAGGGTGAGGGCTCGACCACAATTATGACCGCTCAGGAGCGAGGGTGGACGTTGACCTCAACAATCCCTCCCTCAACGGCACACCCGCCGCGACTCCTGCTGCGAACTCGCAAAACGCGTGTCCCATGACTCGAACACCCGACCTACTAGGCTCTGATACCACTTATAGGATCTTACACTCTATTGAGCTACCACTTATCCCAAAACCAATTGGTGATAGGAAATGACACAATAATAGTTTTATGGTGAGGGCGAGGACTCGACCACAATTATGACCGCTCAGGAGCAAAGGTGGACGTTGACCTCAACATCCCTCCCTCTTTCTTCTCTTACAATTGGATACTGTCATGGCGATTCTTGCCGACCTCTCAGCTGCAGCAGAGAAGGACCCCTCATCCGGTTCCCTTTCCGAATAAAAGACCTTCAACCTCACCACTGTGGATATCAGGGCTTCGATCTCTCTTGCAAGGGCAACGACACCACCATTCACATCCCTTCCCTACCCCCAACAAGAGCTTTTTGTCAGACGCATCGATTACAAGCTACAGAAGCTTGTAATTTCCGACCCCAACGACTGCCTTTATGGCCTCCTCTTCAACAACACCAACAATCTTGAAAATGTGACAAGTCCTTGCCAAACTAAAGCACTGAAACAGAGTGCTTTGCAGAACCTGTTGTATACCCAACAAGAAACAAAGAAGCACAAATAACTATACTCTACAACTGTTAGATTGAGAGTAAACAAACTGTGATAGAGATCAAGATAGGAAAATCTGAACTCAACTGATGTATCTCATTAAGATTCTGCAGCAATTTAAATACACAGAGATAACTACCCACTTCCTAACAAATAGCAACAACTCCCCCACTAAGAGTTTGACCCAGTAAAAGAAAACTCATTACACTAACCACTTTATCAACACTAGAGAAGTGTAAGACACGTACATAACAAACTAAACTTATAACTAGGAACTCAATAACTGAACTGACTGAACCCATTAGACAAATCTACCCAACAGATATGACCCATTATGTAGAACCCATTTCTGCATTATTTCAACACTCTCCCATTATGCAGAAATCTACAACTCCCAACATATTTCTGAACTGCTCAAATTTAACTGACGGTAATGGTTTTGTGAAAATGTCAGTTAGTTGTTCATTAGTGTTGCAATATACAATCTTGATGCTTCCATTCGCCACCAACTCACGGATGAAATGATATCGCAACTCAATGTGCCTTGTACGATTGTGATTCACTAGATTCTTGGTCATTGAAATTGCAGACATGTTGTCACAGTAGATTACAATGCCTTCCTTCTGATCTTGCTTCATGTCTGCCAAAATTCTTCTCAGCTAGATTGCTTGACAAGCAGCTGAAATGACTGCTATGTACTTAGCTTCAGATGATGAAAGAGCTATAGTAGATTGCTTCTTTGAGCTCCATGAAATTGCACCAGAACCTAGGTTGAAGACGTACCCAGTAGTGCTCTTGCAATCGTCAAGTGAACCTGCCCAATCACTATAAAAAAAACCACATAAATTAAGATTGTCAGTCTTATAAAAAATACCATAGGAGTTTGTCCCCTTCAAGTATCTCAACATCCTTTTGGCTGCAGCAAAATGAGTCCTTCTTGGGCTTTGCATGAACCTTGACAATAGACTAGTAGCTTGGATAATGTCAGGTCGGGTGTTTGTGAGATATAGCAAGCTTCCAACTAAACTTCGATACACCTGAGCATCAATTTTATCTGCCCCATCATCTACACGAAATCTTTCATTAGTGTTCATGGGTGTCCTCATTGGGTTGCAATCCTTCATCTTAAACTTCTCAAGAAGATCATGCACATATTTTTCTTGTGAAAGAAATATGCCATGATCACATTGTTTCACTTCCAAACCAAGAAAAAAATTCATCTTTCCAAGATCAGTCATCTCAAATTCATCAATCATAATTTTTCTGAATTCCTCCATCAATGCAACACAACTACCAGTGTAAATCAAGTCATCAACATAGAGGCATACAATGTACCTCATTTTCTCCTCTTGACTTGACATACAGAGTTGGCTCACTTTCACTTCTTTGAAACCCATGGTTAGCGAAATGACTAGCAATCCTCTCATACCAGGCCCTTGGCGCCTGTTTTAGGCCATAGAGAGCTTTTCTTAGTCGGTAGACTTTGTGTTCTTCACCAACAACTTCATATCCCAGTGGTTGCTGCACATACACTTCCTCATCCAAAACACCATTTAAAAAGACGGATTTTAGATCAAACTGATAAACAATCTATTTATGATGGGCAGCAAAGGCCAAAACAGTTCTAATAGTATCAAATCTAGACACAGGAGCATAGGTTTCAATGAAATCGATACCTTCTTGCTGCATGTAGCCCTTTGCTACTAACCGTGCCTTGAACTTTTGAACCGAGCCATCTGGCTTGAACTTTTTTTTGTAGATCCATTTCAGTCCCACAACCTCTTTGCCATAAGGTAAATCAATGAGCTCCCATGTATCATTTTTCTCCAATGCCATGATTTCTTCATCCATAGCAACACACCACTCCTCATGTTGTACAGCTTCAACAAATTGACTTGGGTCCTCAGCTTGAGTGAAATGGCAGGTTTCATATATTTCTTGTAGAGACCTCAACTTCCTAGGTGGAGAAGGAGATGAAGAGGAAGATGAAGATGATTTTGAAGATAATACAGGGGAGGATGCAACAAGAGTTTCACCTTCACCCGTTGGAATTTCCTCTTCAAGAATTTGAACTTGACCGGGCTGCTCTGCTTTCCATTGGCAACTACCATGTTCATCAAACTTCACATCACGACTAACAATGAGAGTTTTTGTGAGAGGATCATAAAATCGGTAACCTTTTGTTTCAACACTATAGCCCACAAATATGCATTTAACAGTATTATCATCTAGCTTTTGCCTCTTTTGTAAAGGAACATGCACATAAGAAACACACCCAAAAACTTTAAAATGTGTTACCTTAGGCTTTTGACCATACCAACTTTCAAAAGGAGTCTTGTAGGGCAATGTTGTGGTGGGACTTCGATTGAGAATGTAAGCAACCATATGTATTGCTTCAGCCCAAAGTGAATTTGGAAGATGCTTAGCCTTAAGCATGCATTTGGCCATCTCAACAAGACTTCCATTTTTCCGCTCCGCTACACCGTTTTGTTGTGGCGTGTATCTAGCTGTCAACTGTCTACGCAAACCAAATGCTTCACAAAAGAGATCAAACTCCTTAGAAACAAATTCTCCACCACGATCTGTCCTTAAGGTTTTTAAGAAAAAACCACTATGTTTTTCAGCATAATTTTTGAATTTTTTAAAGAGAGGCAATGCATCAGATTTTTCTTTGGCAAAATACACCCATGTCATTCTGCTGTAGTCATCCACGAAGACCACAAAATACTTACTGTTGTTGAGTGATGGTGTCTGCATAGGCCCACAAACATTAGTGTGTACCAACTCAAGTGGGCTTGAGGCTCTCCAAGCCTTTCCTTTTGGAAAAACATCCCGGTGTTGTTTTCCAAATGCACAACTTTCACAAATTTCACTAGCATTCTGAATTGGAGGCAAACCATGCACCATGTCCCTTTGAAACAAAAATTCAAATGGCCATATCGATTATGCCAAAGCCAATTATCATCTATCAATGATGCATTTAATGCATGCTTGTCACTGCCAAGACTAAAAGGAATTTTTTTTTTTGTCATTGGAATTTCAGCCAACAGAACTTTCTTAGTCTTATCTTGGAACACACAACATTTCAAATCTTGAAAAACAAGAGAATAGCCATCTAACAAAAATTTTCCCACACTCAACAGATTTGAATCCAAGTCTGGCACATACAATACATTTTTAATAGAATCAAAGCCACATGAGTTTACCTTCACAGTGCCTCTGCCTTGTGCTTCACGAATGTTTCCATCTCCCATCTTCACCTTGCTAGTCACAGACTTATCTAAACTGATGAAGGCCTCCAAGTTACCTGTCATGTGATTACTACAACCACTGTCCACTAACCAATCAGTTGGACCACATTCTTTAGCAGAAAAACATGCCAAAAACAAGTTTTCATTTTCAGCTTTCTCTTTTACTGTATCTTGTTCTTCAGCAAACTTAGCATATTTTTCTTTAAGTCTACAAAATCTTTCTATATGACCAAACTTCTTACAGTAATAACATTGAATCCTTCGGTTTTGATTTTCACCTTCATTATGCTGTTGATGGCTGCCTCCTGAGCGATTTTCACCTTCATTGTGTTGTTGATGGCTGCCTCCTGGACGTCCTCCACCTCTTTTTCCTGTATAGTAGCATCCACCACGTCCTCTACTTGCTGAATTCATGTTGCTAGAATCACCTGTACTGCCATCCTTTTCTTTTGACAAATTTAGCTTAGTATGGAAAACACTTTCAACAAAGTTTTCATGGTGCCTTTTTAGTCGTTCCTCATGAGATTGGAGAGATCCAGACAATTCATCCATAGTGAGTGTGGTTAAGTCTTTAGATTCTTCTATTGCAGCCACAACATGATCTAATTTCACAGGCAAACTACGCAAGATTTTCTCAACAACTCTTTCTTCAGGCAAATCATCCCCATATTTTCTAATTTGATTGACTATATCTTGCACATTAGATGTGTAATCATGCACAGATTCACTATCTTTCATAAACAAACTCTCAAATTTTCTACGTAGAGTTTGGAGTTTGATAGTCAATACCTTATCACTGCCTTTGTAAACTTTCTCCAATGTATCCCAAGCTGCTTTGGATTTTGTGGCTGCTCCAATTCGACGAAAGTTTGACTCATCGACTGCTTGCTGGATGAAGTACAATGCCTTAGCATCCTTCTTCCTCACATCTGAAGATGCTCCATCTTCATAGCCTTTCTCCACCAAGTTCCACAGATCTTGTGATACAAACAGGGTCTTCATCTTTGTGCTCCAAATGTCATACCCACTCCCTTGAAAGAATGGGATCATTGGTTGCTGCGATGGCCCAACGCCCATACTGTTGTTTGCCATTAGCTAGCACCCAGCTCAACCGATCTCTGATACCACTTTGAAAATGTGACAAGTCCTTGCCAAACTAAAGCACTGAAATAGAGTGCTCTGCAGAACCTGTTGTATAACCAACAAGAAACAAAGAAGCACAAATAACTATACTCTACAACTGTTAGATTGAGAGTAAACAAACTGTGATGGAGATCAAGATAGGAAAATCTGAACTCAACTGATGTATCTCATTAAGATTCTACAGCAGCTTAAATACACAGAGATAACTACCCACTTCCTAACAAATAGCAACAACTCACCCACTAAGTGTTTGACCCAGTAAAAGATAACCCATTACACTAACCACTTTCTCAACACTAGAGAAGTGTAAGACACGTACATAACAAACTAAATTTATAACTAGGAACTCAATAACAGAACTGACTAAACCCATTAGACAAATCTACCCAACAGATATGACCCATTATGTAGAACCCATTTCTGCATTATTTCAACAAATCTCTCCTCCTCTTCCTTTTCTCCTTTCCACTACTACATCCATTATTCATATACACTGCTCAGGTGTTCCAGGAATGTTGATTTCGGGATCTGGTATACTACTCATGTCCGTTGTCTTGGAGACTTGGAGCATGACGTCTTCGCTGTGAGTACTAGTAGATCGGTGGGATCGTTAGCCGTTTCTTGCCAGCCAATCAAGACAGTCGAAATTTCTCCCCCGTATTATGGTGTCCATGGTAAATGGCAGGACACAGATATGCTTAGATGTGGTATGGACTGCGAAACTTTGCTCGATCTGAAGTGGGATGTGCCCGGGTGCGATGGAGAGTGCGAACTAAATGGAGGGGAGTGTAGATTCAAGAACCAAACCAACAATGAAGCCATGTGTTTCTACCATCGAGATAAAGGTATATGTGAGGATTTTTTTTTTATTTTGCTTCTTTTTATTAAATTAAGATCATGTTTGGGTAACCACTTTTCTATGGAAAAGAAAAGGATAATGAGATATTTTCCCATGGAAATGCTTTCCGATCCTCCCCTACCCCTCAAGGCATGTCCTTGTACACAAATTCCTATAAAAAAACATGAAAAGTGGAGGAGATTTTCTGCACCATATATAATAAATTTCTTGTTTGGCGTGGATGTTTTTCCAGCAAGAAAAAGCAGAAAAATGACCTGAGATTTTGCATAAATCTTATGGCCATGAGTGGATTGGCCGGGGGGTTTTCAAACTTGGTTTTTCATGACATAAGGAAAACTTGCCTACAGAATTTGGATTCCACAACGCTACACAAACATTCATTCGAAATACTTTTCTATGAATCGCAGAAAATTACAATAAATTGGATTCTTTTCCTTGCCGAAATGCATTCCCACCAAATAATGAAAAGATTTGGAATTGCAATGAAAAAGATTCACACAACCCTAAGTATTAGTTGGAGTATGAAATTAAGCATTTTAAATTTGTCAAGGAAGACCCTATAGGACACAAGGGCTTCAAATTGAGAGATTAAAAAAAAAAAGAAAAAAAAACTACATTTTTATTCAACCTCCTATGTTTTATCTTTTTTTTCCTTCTAAAAGATCCTTTAACTAAACATAAAAATGTAAAAAAAGAAAGTATATACTCCAATTTTTCTGGTTTTTTTTTTAATTTACCCTTGAGAGAAAATTAACTGACTTAAATGATGATTTCCCCAAAATGACTCTTTTCACGGGGTAGTGAGATCTACTTAGCATAAACAAAAGGGTATTTTTGTCATTTGTCCATAAATTTAATAGTAATTTATTTATCCTTAGATGAGGGAGGTTTTAGTAAAACTACAAAAATACGACGGTCTTTTTTTGGGTTGCTTGTACTATTTATAACATGAAAGTAATTAAACATTCGTAGAACCCTTGAGAGAAATTGTCATATTGTGCAAAAAGAAAATGTTGATGGCAGATTTGCCTTGATCTCGTCGAAAAATGGGAGAAATTGTATAACAGCTTAAAGGTGCATTACAATATCGGTTTGATGAATTTTTGAAAAATCTTCAGAAAAGAAATTGTAATTCTGCTGATTTTCTTTTCCTATTCTTTGCAGGTTCATGGAGAAATTAAGTATGTAATTATAGGTAGAGCCCTTTCCATGCACCCTCTTACTATCTAGATATATAATTTCAATAGAAAATAAATAGTGATTTCCAATTTATCTATGCACAAGCAGGTGGTGGTGTCGGCTTCTTTCTTCTCTTAGCAACCATAATGACTAGCTATAAGGTCTACTACTCATGGAAATTAAAAAAGAAGTTGGACTAAGAAGATCATATGATGGTGGAAAAATTCTTGAAAGACTATGATTCTCTCAAACCCACAAGGTTTTCTTTTGCTGATTTGAAAAGGATGACTAATCAGTTTAGAGAAAAATTAGGCGAAGGAGGTTACGGCAGTGTCTTCAAAGGAAGGCTTCCGAATCGAACCTTTGTTGCTGTAAAGATTCTCAAAACTTTTGGCGGTGATGGAAAGGAATTCATCAATGAAGTGGGTACCATTGGTATGATTCACCATGTCAATGTTGTTCGCCTTTTGGGCTTCTGTGCCGACAGATTGAAGAGGGCACTTATCTATGAATTCTTGCCAAATCAATCATTGGAGAAATTCATCTTTTCAGGAAACACTAGTAACCACTTCCTTGGTTGGGAGAAACTTCAAGATATTGCCATGGGCGTTGCTAGAGGAATTGAATATCTTCACCAAGGTTGTAACCAACGTATCCTTCATTTTGATATTAAGCCTCACAATATTTTACTAGACATGAACTTCAATCCCAAGATATCAGATTTTGGGTTAACAAAGTTGTGCTCAAAGGGACAAAGTATGGTGTCTATGGCTGCAGCAAGAGGGACAATGGGCTATATTGCACCCGAAGTGTACTCTAGAAACTTTGGAAATGTCTCCTACAAATCAGATATATATAGTTTTGGAATGTTGTTGCTAGAAATGGTTGGAGGAAGGAAAAATATGGATGTCACTGTGGAGAACACTAGCGGAATCTATTTTCCTGAATGGATATATAATCGTCTATGTTAGAATGAAGATACGGGCCTCAAGATTCCAGTGGATGAAGATGCTATGATAGCAAAAAAACTAACAATTGTGGCACTTTGGTGCCTCCAGTGGAACCCAGTGGATCGCCCCTCTATGACCGGTGTGATCCAAATGTTAGAAGGGAACGTAGAAGGCTTGACAATGCCACCCAACCCTTTCTCTTCCACAGCTCCAAAAAATATAAAGAGTACTCATGCTACAAATCTGCTACCTATATTTGAATAGTTCTAAGGAAACAAGTTAGGATTTCATGATACCTGTAGTTGTTATGAAACTTTGCAAAGTTCTTCTATGGCCTACCTTGGACACTCGATCCTTTCGTTCGTCCACTAATTGGAGATTCTTATATGTAATAAGCTGTTGTATGTAGGTTAGAACTGGGATCTAAATGTGTATTTTACTCCTTATCAAGCGCTACCACTCGAATGCAACTTGTTCTAGATCAAAGCACCAATGTTCTTATTTGGAGGGTATTATCAGATTCCTTTTATATAGTTGGCATAAAATGAACTTGGATCTAAATGTGTATATTTTTTTTACCCTAATTGAGTGTAATGCATGGACCAGATGTCTTTGATACAAAATGCGACATTGTACCCTTTTTTAATTTGAATTATCCATGGAGTTGTATAATAATTTTACTTAAATCGATTTTGGATCATATATATAAGACAAAAGCTTGATTGAGTCATTAAGTATTGCTAACATATCCTCGTTTCTATTAATGGGACTAGCGCTTTAGGGCCCGTGTCCAACGCGAGCCTTTAATTCATATAAAGAAAACCCCACTTGAAACTGAAAGTAAACACGATTAGACAAAGAAACTTCATTTAAACTAATTACATATAAAAATAAAAAAATAGTCAACAACTTTAGTTTGGAGAATCCCATGTACCTTTATGCCTTCCAATTCGTGTGGCTTTCATATTGGATGGACAGAGAGAGAGGTTAGTTGAGTTTAATTATAAGTATAAATAGGAAGTAATAGATCCATAAAAAATTGATATCACTTATGCCAAAAACTTTTACTTTTTTGGACTTCTTTTTTCTTTGTCATACCACGAAAAGATTCCACGTGATTGGTCATTAAAGATTAGAAACTTGTAAGGAAATCATATAAAAATATATATATATATATATAATTTAAAATGATTTACTTTTAAATTTATTAAAACCGTATACGTTTATTATATGCTTTTATAATTACAACCAGGCATCATAAGAGTGGCACATAAATTCAACTCAAGAAAAGATAATGGCCAATTAAGTTTTTTTTTTCTTATATAAACACCCGTACTGCTGTAGGATCCAAAAAATTTGTGTAGATAATCATTAAATAGTGCTCATAAGCTCCCCATACATAAATCAATACTACAAAATGGTAAAATTGTTAGCATGCACACATACAACATAGAAGTACACATACTATGTTCATTTTATTTTTTTTGCTAAAAGGCAAATTGTATTATGAGAGAGGGGGGAGGAAAACAAAGGCAAGGAGCCCACAAAAGAAGAAGCTCAAAGAGCCACAACACAAACGAAGAAGAGAAACAAGAAAAACAGAAGCCAAGACACACATGCCAGGCTTAAGGATTAGAGAACAAAAAATTACAAAAATTCTAAAGATATCTACCAGAAAAGGGCTTGGCAATACGCTTGAGAGAGACAGAAAGGAGCTCGGCCAGGTATAAAATAACCTTCATCTGGGAAGCTCTTGAGTTAGAAAAAATGGTATTATTTATGCAATTCCATATGGCAAAAGTTGTAGAGAAGAAAATGGCAGCAACTCCTTTACAAGCCAGTCTATCACTGTGAAGAGAAAGAACGTGCCAAATCTTTGAAGGAAGAAGAGGACCAGCAATAGCCAAGCTAGTCGAGGATAGGATCCAATTTCAAATTGCAAAGGGGAAAGAACCAAGGAAAAGAAGATGCAGAGTAGGCTCCTGATCTTGGAAGCACAGGTTGCACCTTGAGGCAAGACTAATTCCAGAATGTTGAGCCCAAACTTGAGTAGGGGTCTTTCCGTACAACAGCCGCCAAGCAAAGAAAGAGGCCCTAGGCTGCTGAATGGAGTTCCAAACCAGTGGAGTCCAGATCGACCAGTCTGCTGAATAAATGCGAGTTCTGATGATTTGTCAAGCTTCTTGGAGAGAGGCCTTGATCCTGGTGAGAGCTCCATAGGAGATTGTCTTTTGAAGACATGTCTAAGGAGAGATGTTGAGTTGCTTGCCGCAGGGTAGCAGCAGCTGCGTCTGGAATATCAAGAGGCCGGAGTCACCCATTGGGCTCCATCCCAGAGGGAATGGAGCTTCTGATTTGAAGGGAAATTTATAGAAGGATACGGAGAGGCCATGCTACCGTCTTGCATCCAATTATCATACTAGTAATCAACCTGCTTGCCATCACCAACTTTCCACTTACTGCCGGAATGGATTTGATGAGCCAAATTCCTGATTTTTCGCCAATGCAGGACCCTGATTTGGAGGTGGAAGAGTGCCAAATAGAGGAGTTGGGAAAGTACCTACCGACCATCCAGTTGGCCCAGAGCGAGTTTGAAGACAGTTGTCCAACCCAATTTGATGAAAGCGGTTGCATTTTGCTCACTAAAACACCTGATGCCCAGGCCTCCTTTGGTGGTGAGGGTGACCGTGGCCTAGCTAATGTGGTTTCTTTTCTGCCTGATTGCCCCCCCCCCCCCCCCCTTACCAATAGAAATTCCTCATGATAGTCTCCATGTGGGTGGACACAAACTTACGAATTGGAAGAATCATGGCTATGTGAATAGGCAAACTACTTAGCACATGCCTCACCAAAGTCCTGCGACCAACAAGAGAGAGAGGAGCTTAGATTTCCAGCCTGAAAGTTTGCGAAGAAATCTATCAAGCAGGATGGTGAAATGCTGCTTTCTAGGGGTACCAATAGTGAGAGGAGCTCCAAGGTAGGAAGAATTGAGAGGTCTTTCCTGAATGTTAGTGATGTCCAAGATTTGTCTTCTCTAGTTGGGGTTGCATTTTCCAATGAAAAGTTTGCTCTTGTCCAAGTTAATGGACTGGCTAGCACTAGATTGGTAGCTTGAGATTATCTCCTTCAAAGCTAAGAGGTTCCTTTTCTGGGCTTTGAGGTACAGTAAAATATCATCAGCATACAGAAGATGGCAAGGGGTATTAGGAGCAGATGAGAGGGGAGAGATAGTACTATTGGAGACCAAGCTTTGAATGTTGAGGCTTAAAATTTCTTCTGCAAGGATAAAGAGATAAGGGGATAGGGGATCCCCTTGCCTTAAGCCACAAGAGGAGTTGAAGAAACCATAAGGAGTTCTATTAATGAGGACTGGCCCTTTGGCAGTGCAAACACATTCTCGGATCAGGTTAATCCACCTGGTAGAGAAACCAAAGAAGTGGAGGGATTTGAAGAGGAAGGGCCAGCTAAGTTTATCAAAAGCCTTGGAAATATCTAATTGCATACACAGAGTGCCACCTTTTAGCTTGGTGTGGAGTTTTTGAAACAACTCATGGGCTAAGGCTATGTGTTGATGAATTGATCTACCTCGGACAAAAGTTGCCTGGTTTGGAGATACAAGATGGGTAATGATCTTTGAAAGTCTAGAGGCCAAGATTTTTGCAACGATTTTGTAGGTAAAGTTGAGGAGGTTAATTGGCCTATAGTCTGCAAAGGTGGTAGGGGAATTAGATTTGGGGATCAGAGTTAGGAAATAGGTGTTGAAAGCTCTGCATAGCTTACCTGAGATGAAGAACTGCTGCATTGCTTTAACCACAGAGGAGCCTATGATGTGCTAAGCAGCAATGAAGAAATGACCTGAGAAACTATCAAGTCTTGGAGAACTGTCTTTTTTAAAAGCAAAAACTGCACTCCTAATCTCTTTAGCATTCGGAGTTCTGGAGAGGAGGATATTCATGTCTTCCATGACTTTATTGCTGCCTAACCCAAATAGGAAGTCAGAGGGGTATGAGTGAGATGAGTTAGCTATAGAGGAGAAGTGATCCATAGCCAAGGACTGGATTATTTTGTGATCGTCCACCCAAGTACCATCTGATTAAATTTTATCAATGCGGTTAACTGCTCCTCTGGATTTTGCAGAGGCATGGAAGAAAGCAGTGTTCCTGTCTCCCTCCTTTAGCCATCTAATTCTAGATTTCTGGCGCCAGTGAGTTTCTTGAAGATGGAGACAGTTGTGGAGGGAAGCCTTTGCTTCAGCAAGAGAATGATGAAGAGAAGGGGTAGGGCCAGCATCAAGGAGATCTTGAGCCTCTAGAACTAACTTTTCTGCTGCTGCAACTTGTGCTTGATGTTGCCAAACACATTTTTATTCCAACCTTTAACGACTTGCTTCAAATTTTTAAGGTTGATAACCAACTCTTGCCGGTAGTTTCCTGCAATGTTTGGTTCCAGGATTCTGCCACAAGATTGAGAAAATCAGGGTGGAGGATCCACATTGCTTCAAACTTAAATGGAGCCATAGGAGTTAGAGGCTGCCTGATGTGAGTGAGAAGAAAAGGACAATGATCGGAGGAAAATTTGGGCAGGTGGGTGAGCAGGGGGTCATTAGAGCTAGAGAGCTAGAGATGGTTGCAAAGGGCTCTGTCCAACCTAGCTGCAACATAGGCAGTCCCCCTACAGTTGTTGGACCAGGTAAATCTGTTGCCTGAGAAACCATGTCCTGCAAGCCTGAGGAGAGAAACAGTTGCTGGAATTCTAGATTGAGGCGAGAAGGCCTTAGGCTGTATTTCTAAGAGGCAAAAATGATGGAGTTGAAATCACCCAACACACACCAGGGGCAGTTGGTGTTAGCCTGAGAAGAGAGGTAACTGTTTGAAAATAGGTGGGCTATTCAGATAGGTTTCAAAAACTTTTGACCCACTTGATGCAGGGATCAACTATCTAGAAGGCAACAAACCCAATCCAGGATGCAATCCCTCAAACTCATAAATTGTAGATTATACCTTTGGAGCTTTGTAGTGCTCTAATGGAGAAGTTGATCTCTTTCTTTGATGATGAACACCTTCACTAATCAAATTAAGATCTCCAACTCCTTTTGATCTTCCACGCTATGACCCGTATTAGATTCTCTTTTCTCAAGAAGATGGTGGAATCTCCAAGAGAAAACCCAACTAGTAACTCTAAGGAACTAAAGGAGAAAGAGAAGAGAACTTAGAGAGGAAAAGAACTTGTGCAACTCTTGCACAAAGGGGCTGGAATTGCTCACACTATTATGGACGTCTAAGAGGGGTTTGTTCCTCTTTATATAGCCCTCCATTCTACCTCTTTTCCTATTTGAAATAGAAGTTTAACTCCCATTATAAAACAGTAAACTTCTCCCTTGATAGTTACCATAGAAGTCTCACTTCCATAACTATTAGTAGCTTTCTCCTTTCTAATTAAAATAGAAGTCCTACTTCCATTAATAATTAGCAACTTACTATTACCACTATTAGAAGTCTCACTTCAAATAGAAATAGTAACCTTCCTATTAGAGTTCAAGTAGAATTAGTATCTTTCTAATAATTTGGGCTAGCGTGGGGACCACTAGGGATTCCTTAGAAAGCTGGCTCCAACTGGGACACGCGACCCCACATCTCATGTGAAATCCGGGCCCACAGTTAATTGCAAATAACTCCACTATATAAATGCAATTACACTCCAGTCTTAGGAATAAATTACAATGAAGACCCTAAACTTCCTCAGTACCACAAGTAAGCCCCTCCATCTATATCCATGGATCAATTGGACCTGTCCACCAAATTAGATCCATATCTTATTATCCTTGAGCCTCAATTAATTATAATGATCATTTGGTACCGATCCAATTAACTTTTTAATTGGAATGGGTGCGCACTTACCAATGATAAATCCATTAATTGGCACAAGGGGATATTAAAGATAGATTCCATCTTGACCATTGAATATTCCCACAGCTCTACTACCACGTACCCAAATCACCGAGGTGTTGACCTACAATTGGCCTCACTCATTGGTGACTCAAAGCAAATGAATAGATAGAAACTTGAGTTCATTAATGTCTTAGGATTATGAGCCTATTGCTAGGGAATTATGAGAGCAGGCCTTAAAGTAAAGACAATGTATATAAGGTGCTTCTCATGGTCCTTCAATATATCCAATGTACCAGCACCATGATCCAGAATCTTACATTCCGATGATCGAGACAAATCACACTATCTCATAGTGATCAAAGTGCTGCAACCTTGTCAGATGAGATGCCCAATCTCATCACTGGTTGTGAAGATATTTAAGTATAAGATTTGCAATACATATCTCCTGTATGTGGATCTCATCCATACAAATGTATTACATCTAGTATACTTGTGGACTCCGGTTCATCTCATGAACCATTATGTCATTTGTACTGGTTATATACAAGTATATAATTAAACACCATTCATCTCATGAAAGGAAAGCATGATTGTATTGATAAATAAAGAAATGAATCAATTTATTACATCATATACTTGGTATTGAGACCATTAAAACTAATAGTAACTCCACAGATCTATTCTCTGGATATAATTTGTAGAGGCATAGATCCCTGAAAGGAAACAATTTGTGGCAGTAGAGGGGTTGATGAAAGAGATGGTCAGATATTGGGGGGGGGGGGGAGAAGTCAATGAGAGTAATGCCAAGATTGAAGTTTGATTTGAAGAAGCACCATATAGAGGCTGAAGAAAGGGGATTATTTGAGAAGAAGCCATCATAGCCCATGGAGGATAGAAGGGAGGGAGGAGGGGAGACAATCATTGGTTCAGCTATGAAAATGATATCAGGGGATTTTGAGGAAGCCAAGTGGTGGAGGGATCTGATGGTAGGGGAATTAGATATTCCCCTGCAGTTCCAGTAGAGAACTTGGATCATTTGGAACTAGTTAAAAGGGAGGGAGGACCATTTAAGCTCCTTCTTGTTGGCCTGGAATTGGAGACATCAATTTTTCTTTTGGTTTTGGATTTCTTTTTCTTAGAGAAACGGGTGTGGTCCACTTCCAATGAAATGCCTGAGTGTTGAGAGATAACAGGGGTCTGGGCAGATTCCTTACCTATATCAGAATTCCTAGAGTTTGGGAGGGAAAAGGAGAGAGGTTTAATAAGGGTACAATTTTCTAGGATGGAAAAAGAATTTGAAGTATCAAGAATTGGTTCTGGAACTTTTTCAGAATTTCAAAAGTAAAGTCTTGGTTGGGGGGGGGGGATCATCAAGGCAGGAGTTGGAGGCAAGGTTAGAGCAGGGAACATGAGAAGGGATTGAGGTGTAGTTTGTGACTGTTTGGAGTATGGTTGGAGCCATGGTCTCTAAAACAGGGAGTTCACAGCCTGATGGTTCAGGGTTCAGATGGGAAGATAAAACTGTTAGGAGAGGATTTACTGAGGATAGAGGGAAGTCCTGGAGGGAGTTGGCAGGGGAGGCAAAAGGAGGAGCATTGGAGGCCAAAAGAGGAGTAGAATCTAACTCAAGAGGGGTTAAAGTTGCTAAAGAGGGGGGGTCTGATGGGGGATTTTCCTAATGCCTGCACTGAGCTGTTGTGCTGGCATGGAAGATTTAGGAATGGGAGGTTTGGGACCAAAATTACAGAAGTCCTCTGAGTGACCTGTGGATAGGCATTTGGAGCAGGGGAGGTTTTCATAGGAGATAGAGAGAAGAATTTTCGATTCTCCTGCTAAATCAACTTTGATCTCTGAGGGCTTATTTCCAGAAAGATCAAGCCTCACTAGAATCCTAGCAAAAGTAAGAAGTTTTTGGGAGGCTGTTATGTCATCTAGTTTAAGCGGGGAACCAATAGAGCTGGCTATGGAGAAGAGGATATTTGAATTCCAGCAATGGTAGGGGATACCATGGACGCGAATCCAGATAGGGTGCAAGGAGGGCCAGGTGGAAAGGTATTGACGACCAAGGTAAGATATGAAATTTTCTGTTTTGCAAGAGGGTAGGACCTTTGGAAAGGGCAGTATCTCTGTCTTCTTTAGTTGCAAACCTGAACAAAAAGAATCCTTTGTCCATGACCTAAATAAGAAATGGCTTAGAAAGGTTCCACTTTGAGTTTGCCTAGGTAGTTAACCATTCAACTGTAGGTCTTTGCCCAAAAAAATTTCCCAATTGTTGCATTAGAGAAAGATGATTTACTGGGTTCAATCAAGGAGGAAGGGATTTTCATTGTAAGTTGGCCATCTATGAGGGAGGATGGGGGGTAATCCGAGGGGGATAATGGGACAGAGTCAGGGAAAAGGTTTAGCCAGGGTTTTAGGTTGGCGGGGTGTGGGGGTGGGGGGGGCGCAGTGGCTTACTAGAAGGTGGGACCTGGAGATGAAGGAGATGCAACATATGGTCTGAGGTGAGATAGAGATGATGAGGAGCAGGGTCTGGAGGTTTTAGGGGAAAAGGAGTTGGCTCGCCCGAGATCTTACCTCCTGCAGAGTGGATGATGCCAGAAAGATGATGATATAGGATTTCCAGCTGGTTGATATCCCAAGTTGGAGAGGGAGGAGCTTGTTAATTAGTATGGTTCACTAGTAATTAGTAAGTCTTGGTTAACTGGGCCCCTGGATTGCCCAAGTTGTACTCTGATTAGAAGTAGGCCTATTATAGTAAGTCTATTGTGATTAGAAGCAGGGTTTGGGGGTGATATTATAAATAGAGACCCAGAGTCTCTACGATGTACACACAACTATTCTGATTACATAGTGATTCTCCCGTCTTCCTCGTGGGCGTAGGCCAAAAGCCGAACCACGTAAATCTCTGTGTTCTCTTTGTGCGTGATTGATTTCTTCTAGTAGCCCTAGATCATAACAAACTGGTATCAGAGCATAGGCAGGACAACCAAATATTCGCAAGTTGATGTAATCAGCAAGAGATTCAGACCATACCTCTATAGGAATTTTACATTCTATAGCTGTTGATGGAGAGCGTTTAATCAGATACAAGCTGTGTTAACAGCTTTTGCCCAAAACTTCCTAGGTAACCTTGCATTGGAGAGAATGCACCGGGTCTTTTCTAGAATGGTCATGTTCATCCGTTCTGCAACTCCGTTCTGTTGCTGTGTATGCCGGACAGTGCGACGTCTCACAATCCCTTCATTCTTGCAAAACTCATTAAAAGCACTGTTACAGAATTCCAAGCCATTGTCAATTCTTAAGCGCTTGATTTGTTTACCTGTCTGCTTTTCAATCATAGCCTTCCATTGCTTGAACTGTGCAAAAGCTTCATGTTTGTGCTTTAAAATATACACCCATACCTTCCGAGAATAGTCATCAATGAAAGTCAACATCTATAAACCACCACCAAGAGACGGAACACGAAAGGGACCCCAAAGATAAGAGTGGATGTAAACCAAAGTACCTTTGGTTCGATGAACAGCTGTCCTGGACTTGACCCTTTCCAAAGACACAATGCTAAAAAAAGTCCAGCTTTCCTGTTTTCTGACCACACAGCAAACCCTGTTTAGTCAACTCATCCAAACCTCTCTCACTCATATGCCCAAGCCGCATATGCCATAACTTGGTAGCTTCTAAATCTGAATCTGAGGACGACACAGCTGCAGCATCTGTAATTGTACTACCTTGAAGAAAGTAAAGGCCATTCTGCTTCAGTCCCTTCATCACTACAAGGGCACCCTTCGAAATTCTCATAACTCCACCTCCAGCTTTGTAGGTACAACCGTTGGAGTCAAGCGTACCCAAAGAAATCAGATTTTTCTTCAACTCTGGAACATAACTAACATCTGACAAAGTTCTCACAATACCGTCATACATCTAAATTTTGATTGCACATATCCCAACAACCTTACAGGCTACATTATTTCCCATAAGCACTTTACCACCATGAATAGATTGATAATTAGTAAACCAATCTCTGTAAGGACACATATGATAGGAACACCCCGAATCAAGAATTCACTGAGATGCTGAGCTACCAATAGTAACTTCTGCACCATCAGATTACTCTTTGCAACTTTGGTTGCAACTCCCGCAATTTCTCTAGAATCAGATTTCTCCTTCCCTTTTCACTTTAGACAATCTTTTCTGAAGCGCCCCTACTTGTGACATTTGAAGCACTTTAATTTTCTAGTTTTTGATTTTGACCTAGATTGGCCTCTTCTATTCTGCTCTCTTCTCTGTTCTGCCACGCGCTACCAAACTCTCACCAAAACTATCAATGTTTTCAGTTGCAACCCTTTTCTTCAACTCCTTAGAGTTCAAGGCTGACTCAACATCTTCCTTAGAAAGAGTTTCTCTACCATACATCATGGTAACAACAAAGTTCTCATACGAAGGTGGTAAAGAGCATAGCAACATGATGGCTTGGTCCTCATCATCAATATGAACATCTATGTTTTCAAGATCCAAAATAGCTTTTGTAAAAGAATCAAGATGGGTTGAAACAGACGTACCTTCCTGCATTTGTAAGCTGAACAATCGCTTCTTTAGGTACAAGCGATTTATAAGGGACTTCATGATATACAAGTTCTCCAACTTCTGCCTTTCGCCAGCAGTAGTTCTCTCTTGAGAAACTTTTCGTAGTACAACATCGTTAAAAAATAGCAGAATTTGACTATACGCCTTCTCGAGCAACTCATCTTTCTTTTTATCTGACAGTTTATTAGACAAAGCATTCTTTCCTTTCAAAGCTTTCTGCAACCCATTCTGAACCAGCAAAGCAAGCATTTGTAAGGTGACCAATCGCTTCTTCAGGTACAAGCGATTTGTGAGGGACTTCGTGATATACAAGTTCTCCAACTTCTACCATGCCCCAGCAGCAGTTCTCTCTTGAGTAACTTTTCACAGTACAACATCGTTAAAAAATAGCAGGATTTGACCATAGGCCTTCTCCAGCAACTCGTCCTTCTTTTCATCTGATAGTTTATCAGACAAAGCATTCTTTCCTTTCAAAGCTTTTTGCAACCCATTCTAAACCAACAAAGCGTGCATCTTCAAACGCCATATACTGAAGTCATTATTTCTGTTGAATTTCTCAATCTCCAATTTAGCATCCATTCTGCGAATCTTTCACTACACCTGTGTAGATCTCCTCAAGACGAGTCTGTAGGTTCAAACGGATCTCAAATCGGACTCCGGATCGTCAAGATATCACGTAAACAATTTTCAATCGTCGATCGGTCCAATCTGCCTTGACCATACGGAATTACTAACGTCAGCACTAACGTCAACACTTTTCTTCTACTGGGCTTTGCTGCTCGCGGGTCGGGCTGAGCTAGCCTGGCCCGAACTGAACCAACCAGTTACTAGGCTTAAACTGCAACTGGTCGGGCTGACCTGGGTCCAACCCCGAAACAAACCCAACCCAAATCGGTCTTTTTCTTCCCCAAGTTCTGGTTCAGCAACCAAGACCGTAGCGGCGACTCCCGTTCTTCTTCCTTCCTCGCTCCGGCCACGAAATGATGGCAACACGGGCTCCGGCAACGCTCAGTGACAGCGGTGAATGTGGTGTGGGACCCAGCTGGAAAAACAGGAAAAAAAAAAATCACCCAAATCAATCATCGCTGGCTGGATTTTCTGCGATTTCTCCCCTTCTCTGCATAGTTTCCCTTTTCTGTGATTTTCTGCTGGACTGTGCAATTTTCTTCTCCTTCTCTGCGGTTAATCAGATGATCGTTTGATGTGGCCCACCGAGACAAACAGAGTCTGATCCTCTGTTTCCGATCTCTTCTTCTTCTCAGATCGTGACCCACCAATCCGATCAAATCTTCTGATCTTCACACGATCTCCAGCCCTTTTGAAATCTAATTCAACTGATCTCCTCCGATCACTCCAAAACGCTCTGATACCAGTTTGGGGGTATAGATGGGAAATTGTTGATGAGCATAGGCTGTGGTGCTTAGATGGGAAATCTCCCAAATGCATTATAAGCAGAGATGTGACCTTTGATGAGTCTGTCATGTTCAAACTGAAGGAGTGCCATGATGCTGGAAACAAAAATGATGTCAGTAAAAAGGTGGAGGATAAAAACGATGGTGTCAGTAAACTGGCGGAGCTTGAGAAGGAAGCTTCAGGAAACTTGCAAGATAAGGTGCAAGCAGATGTCCCAGTTCGACAGGATGTAGAGGAGATGCAAAGCTCAAACGAGGAAACTGCAGTTCCAAATGATTACATGCTTACCAAGGACAGAGAGAGGAGGCAGATTAAGCAACTTAAGAGATATGGGTATGAAGATATCGTTTCCTACGCTCTTAATACAGCTGAGAATATTGAGTCAGAGCCAGTTACATATCGGGATGCCTTCACTAGCAAAGAATCAACAAGATGGGCTGTAGCCATGGATGAGGAGATTGAATCTCTTCACAGAAATCAAACTTGGGAGCTAGTGAAACCTCCAAAAGGCCAGAAGATTGTTGGTTGCAAATGGGTCTTCAAGAAAAAGGAAGGAACTCCAGGGGTGGAAGATGCTAGGTTCAAAGCACGACTGGTTGCAAAATGCTATACTCAGAGGGAGGGTGTTGACTTCAATGAAGTGTTCTCCCCTGTGTGAAACATAGTTCTATCCGGGTGCTACTTGCTATGGTTGCTAAAGTGAGTTTAGAACTAGAGCAGCTTGATGTCAAGACTGTCTTTTTACATGGTGAGTTAGATGAATAGATTTATATGCATCAACCAGAGGGGTTTGAAATTCGTGGAAAGGAAGATCACGTATGTTTACTAAAGAAATCATTGTATGGCCTGAAATGGTCTCCTAGGCAGTGGTACAAGCGTTTCAATACCTTTATGATTGGAAACGGTTATTGCAGGAGTACACATGACAATTGTGTCTATTACAAGAAGCATTCAAATGGCTCGTATGTCTATTTTCTGTTATATGTTGATGATATGTTGATTGTTGCAAATGACATGTTTGAGATCAACAGGTTAAAGGCTCAGTTAAATGGTGAATTTGAGATGAAAGACTTAGTGCTGCAAAGAAAATTCTTGGAATGGAGATTCGAAGGGACCGGAAAGCTGGGAAATTATTTTTGTCACAAAAGGGGCACCTTGAGAAGGTTTTGGAGCGCTTTGGTATGCAAAGTTCGAAACCTGTAAACACTCACTACAAAAAAAAGGACTTTTAGTCTCGCTTTTGAAATGAGCTTTTGTATCGCTTTTACAATAAAGTGACACAGTATGGCCTGATGTGTCACTTTAGAGGAGGAGTAAATGAGGAGGAGGTTTGTTGGGTCACTTTTCTATAACGCGACACACAAAACAAATCTATAGTTTTCCCACACTAAACAAAAGTGACACAAAAAGTTTGATTGTTATTTTCTTTCCTGAAATAAGAAAGAAAAGCGTCACATGAATTTAGGCAAGTGATAATTTGGGTTCCCTCCATCGTATATCCCATCACGCACCTCAGTAGCCCATCCCTCCAATCCTCCCCTGCATCGTCTCCATTCACACAGCCCAAGCGATCACCTTCAACCCTGCGCATCATCAGCCAGCCTCCCATCTCCATCTCCATCTCCATCGCAGCCATCCAACCTCCTTCTCTCTTCTCTCCTCACCAAACCCGCCATCGCAGCCATCCAACCTCCTTCTCTCTTCTCTCCTCACCAAACCCGCCACCCTCTGCTCCATTATCTTCCTCCGCTAGACACAAGCAGCAGCAGCACCGACCCACACGCATCACCTTCTTCCGCCTCCTCGAGCCGCCCCTGCACCAGGTACACCCACTACTAGAAATATGAGCATCCACGGTTGAAAAAGTGGGCTAAATCCCCTAACACCCCCCACCCCACTTTTACTTCCCACGTTTTTTCCACTTTCCTTCCCACGTTTTTTCTTCCTCTTTTCCCTTTCCCCTTTCCCTTTTTCCCCTCCCGCGCTGCGCTGGATCTGCTCTCTCGCCGCACCAGCGACGATTCCACCGGAGCCCACATGCGCCGGTGATCTCTCCCTCCCTCCCTCCCTCTCCCTCTCCCTCTCGATCTGCACTGTGCCAACCTCCCGCGCGCCGGAGCCGCCACCTGTTCTCTCCGCCATTAAAACCTCGAAGACGAACAACAACTTCTCAAACAAGCTTCTTTCCCTACGCTGAAGCTCTGCATCAAAATCATTTCCAGGTACGTTAATGATCCATTGATTCTATTCCCACTTTCCAGTTCTTTCCAGATCTTGCATTTTATTTCATTTTATTTTTTGAAATGTAGTTGAGAGCTTCCAAGTGATCGTCATTGCGATCGATCTTTCCACCTTTTTTGTTTTTGTTGGAAAAGCTGAGTTCTTTCTTCTCTCTTTCTGAGATTTGGGTTATTGTTTTCTTGGGTTGTTCTTGTTTTAGTCAGTTATGTGATAGGTTTCTGTTGGAGAATCTTCTGGGTTTCTTCCCCCACTTTTTAGATTTTCATTATTTTCTTGGGCTGTTCTTGCTTTAGCAAATCTGGGTTTCTTGGGTTGTTCTCATTATAGTTTTCTGTTTCTTGCTGATTACTTGGTGGGACTTAATGGAAAGTAACAACTTGATGTTCTCATGTTCAAAACAAGAAGGCGTTTGAAGATGGTTAAAGAAAAGGGCTTTGCCATAAAGTTGGTTTTTTTTCTTTTTATCATCTTCTTATGATATAGAAGGTGAGAAGAATTATTTTGAAACTCATCAACTGTTTCTTTTTTGCTGTAAAACGTGCTGATTTTACCAAACTTGTTGAGAAAGCAAATAACAAAAAAAGTTGATGTTTTTGGGTTTCCTTTGCCTCTGTTTTTGAAGATATCTTAGTTGGTTATTCATTTCAAGGTATTCTGAATCACATTATCAAGCATAAACATTAAATACAACAAGTGGATATTTTGTTTGAGACATGTTTCCTAGGTTAGGTTTCTCTGACAGATTATTATATAGACATCATTCTGAGACGATCTAACAAAATAATAAGCTGTTTATTTATCGGATGCTGTAAAATCACTGATTTTTGTAGTTAGAGATTGCTATGTGTGTATGTGTGAATTTGTTCTGAAGTAATTGTCTTTCCATTGAACCCCACCTGCCCCCTTCTGTGATCAATTTGATCCCTTCACATGTTTAAACCCTGTTAATCATCCCGTGGTTCTAAGTATAAGACCCATGGTTTGATGATCCAGGCTTTTGATTTGATGGACCAACATTCAATGGGATCGAAGTGAAATATTTCAGGGGATCCAATTTGACACTCATTTCACTTCACATCTTCTATTAACAATTAAGTTGAAATTAGAATGCTCAGTTTACAAACATAATATTCTTAGTAAAAACCACCAACTTGGAACGCTGCATTGTCGCAGGTGGTCTCTCATTGCAGGAAGGTTGCCCGGTCGGACAGATAATGATATTAAGAACTACTGGAATACAAAGCTCAGGAAAAAGTCAAGGAGCACAATGATGAACCTCAGGAAACAGAGCCCTCCAACCAAACAATCATTGGTCAATGCATCACTGGGGACTTCAAACTCCCACCCAGTGATTCGAACCAAGGCAAAAAAATTCACCAAAGCTTCCATCCTTCCTCAAAAACTAGCTCAGATCATAAAAGAAAATGACCCAAGTGGGGCCGAAGAAGGAGCGCCACAGCCATCGCTTGAAGACCAAGACCCATGGAATTATTTCATGGATTTGGATGAGGGAGAAATTCTCCAACCCAATAGTCAAGACTCTGATTATATGAATTTTTTTGATGGAAGGATGCTAGAAAATGGAGTTGTAAGGAGTGGAGCATGGCCTTCTTCCAGCCATTCCTCTACTTTCAAAGAAGACACTTTTGAAAGTTGGAGTATCATCTAACTACTTGCGTTGGACGTTCTTGACTCCCAGTGATTAAAAATCCTAAGATAATTTAGGTGTAACTTGTGGGGATAGTGGCAATAACAATATATGGCTGCAATTCAAATTTTCAATCAAGAAACCAGTGAAAACTCGTGGATTTGAAGATTATTTTCAAATCAAGGGAGGGGCAGAGCTCAAGTATAGGCTCCTTCTCCAGAATCTGAAAATAAAGGGCTGGAAAGTGTAGATACACTGTTTCTTTCTTCAGTCATCTATTACTAGCATGGATAATAATAGCCCCAACAATGTCTTAATTGAGCCTATGTGAAAGCATTTTCTAACGTTGAATTTTATTTATGATCAGTAGCATCTGAGGCAATTAGATGAGTAAAACTTTGAACTCTGAACAGTTTTCTCAACCTTCTCTCCATATCCAAATCACCCCTAAGGGTATTCTGAATTATTATTTATTGTGTTGCCCATATATTAGCCATTTATGTCTGATATTCCTATTTTGCATGATAGCTCCTAAATTTAAATGCATTAAGCATTGATGCTAGATTTCAACTGGTAATATCATTTATATGAAATGTCTCGCCAGGTTTATCTCATAGGTGACTCTGTGATTAAGATATACGTTGAAGGAGGGTTAGAATCTTCTGTCCATAGTTTGGCCACTGAGGTAACACATAATTTTTCCACTTGCTTTCATTTTTCTTTGTTTTTTTTTTTTTTTTTGACTTGATAGCATATGAAATCATATAGGTTCTGATTTTATTTGAATGATGACTATTTGAGTTTTTTCTTTTTGTTTTTTCCTTTTGCCTTTACTTCTTTTTGTCAAGAGATGGAAAATATGTGTGGGTGATTAATTTAGTGGATAATTCTAAATCTGTTAAGCTTTGTGATAGTAGATGTCATTTAATATTATTGTCTGTGATTGCTACGTATTCTTTATTCTTTGTCTGTGTTTGTTAGTATGCAATATCTCATGGACTTGGTGTTAAGTTTTACATTGTTTGGAATTTAGCTTCTGACTCCTATGTTTAAAAAATGTTATATTGCTTGTCTGGTTGGTTTAGTGCACTTGTTAGGATGTTTATGAATTTCTACTTGTGATTTATTTTTATGGGAAGGGCCATCTATAAGTTACCAGAAGTAGATTACCTTGTTCCATGTCAATATTTTGATCCATTTACTTACCTAAAATGATTGGAAAAGGACTTGGGGATGTAGACCAAATGAAATCTATTTCTCTTTTCTTCATTTTTCTTTAGCTCTATTATGCAGTTCATTCACTCGCTTAAAATTATATTATTGAGGAGGGCTGCTTTCAAGGTCACCATATTGGCGCACACAGAAAGTTCCAGCCAAAAACATCCTAGAATGCTCTGTGGTCTGGGGAAGGACATTTCACTTGAAATGATTTGAGTTACATGATGTGTTGGAGCCCAAGAAACTATGTTCCTTGTTCTTTGAAATACAAGTGGGGGTTGCGGATTAGCCATTAACACGAATCAGCTCCGTCATTCATTAACACTTTTCTGCTCCAAAGCACTGTTACAGCTATCAATTTGTGCCTTCTGATTGAACAGCTAGCAATGTGTCCGCAGAAATAGTATATGGTCACATACTTTCGAGGATCCTATCTAAAGAACTCCCGAAAGTATTGTGATACCCTCATGTCACATAAACTCAACATTTAAATCTAGGGCTTACCATAACGTATGAAGACAACTCCAGAATGTAATAAAGGTACTCTAACTAAAGGCCAAACTTGATATATAAATATAGGGATTGAATCAGACTACACAACAGTTTATTCACACTTTCTGCCATTAAAACCTCAGGGCTTTCTGTGTTTTTGGTAATATGATACAAAAACAAGTATTGGAGGCATGTAGGTGGGGGCCAACTGGCCAGCTGAAACAGGGGCATTTTTTTCCTGTGTTGTTTCTGTTAGAAGTGATGTTTTGCTGCATTTTTTTTCTATTTTCATTTCTTGCTAGTAATTCCCTATAGTTCTTTCCTTCTCATTTTTTTTATAGGTAGAATCTGCAGAGTTTATACTGTAGACAAAATTTGATAGTTTTCTCCATTTCTTTAACTCTGTTATTTGCTAGTATAACTTGGAGACAGATTGTAAAATCCTACTAATGGCTTGCATTTGTAAAGACAGAGTGGTTATGACAAGAAAATGATTTATTAATGTAAATCAAAAGCATCCCTACTTCTTTACATCTCACCTGAACTTAAGTAAAGGGTCAGTGCCTCCCAAAGCATCAACCTTATATGAGGGGAGGACTTAATTGGGGGCTCCTGTTCCCTCTACAATAAACAAGAGGGCATGACACTAAGAGTACTATTTTCCCATATCCAATATCAAATTGCATTAGATTATTGAAGAGGAGATCCTCTTTTCACTGCCTATAAGATTCTGCAGGTTATGGAATCATAGCCTCTGATATTTCACCCCTTTTTCTTTCTGCTCATTTTCTAATTGAGGTGCAACTGAATAATTCCAGGTTTTACTTTGTGGATTGCTTGGGATTCCTTCTTCAAATGGTGTCATACCACAATCACCTATGCATCCCTGTTTTGTGGCTGATGCAAACAATCTCACCTTTGTTACTTACATGCAGTTGATTCGTAAGAAGATGGTTCAGACTGCTAAGGAAAGCATAAAGCAGCAAGACAGCAACTCAGAAATTTATGGAAAAATGCAAGCAGTGTTCATAGAAATGGACAAATGCCCTGCTGTAAGTATCTTGCTCAGACGAACTTCTACAATATTTTTTCCTTTTCCATGAAATAAACCATAATTTCCTCACTTTCCAAATAATTAAATAAAACAACTAAACTCGAGAAACCAAGTTTTAAAGACAAATCACCTTTGCTTTCTTTGTTAAAGGAAAAAAAAACTGATTTTTATCCCAATACCTGTGTCTAACACCAACTCTAAAGGGTTAGTGATATAGCATTATTTGCACTTCGGTAGGAAGACATTATGGGTGTACTCCAAATAACAAGTAAACTTGATATTTTGGTGTAACTAATTGTATTATCTTGTTTTGAGTGTTGGATGTGGGGTGTAATTAACCTTGTTGCCCATTTCATAGGTTGTGTCTCCCCTAAAGACAGAGAAGCATAAGATTTTAAGAAACGAAACCAAAAGAGTGATGGTTTGCTTCTAAAAGCATGATGATGATAGTCCCGGGTTTTCATTTGCTACATAGGAGTTCAAGGAATTTTTCCTTTATTTTTCTGGAGATTAGTCTTGGCTAATGAGATGACCCTCGGGCCATTTCTAGAGGTTGCTGCTACTACTAATTCTTTGCTGCGTTTGAAGAACGCCCCAATCAATATTGATATTCAGTTGGTGTTGGTGCTGTGGAGATTCATTGCAATGACGTGTTTGTCGAGATAATGAAACAAGATAATAGAGAGGATAGATTTTAGGAAAGACTTAGAATTAGTTTGAATTTTAAGTTTAGAATCAGTTTCAAGTGATAATGTAAGATTATGATTAAATTGTTACAACTTAAAAGCATTATCACAACATACAGAGCATTACCAAGACAGCAGTAATGAACATAAGAAGTTAAACAAGAAACTGAAAAACTATGATAGATTCTCACACAAACTATGATAGAATAGTTCAAAATATTGCTACACCGCGGGCTTTGACCCAATGGATCTCCATGATCCAAAAGCCCATTTCAGAGTAGCGCCTCATGGCTGCGGGCTACATCGGATCTAAGTCGGGTAGTCCAATACCTTAGCTAAAATTCTGTAAGGCTTCATTAGAAAATAATCAAGCAATAGATTATTAATGAGTTCCTTCTTGACTTCTCTGGAATAGTGCAATATGTAGTAACAAGGTTGGTGTTCATGTGACATGACTTGTGGAACTTTGCCACAAATTCCACCTAGTCCTGCTTGCAATATGTAGTAACAAGGTTGGTGTTAATGTGACATGACTTGTGGAACTTTGCCACAAATTCCACCTAGTCCTGCTTCATTGTCTCCCAATCTCCTAAAAAAGGCCAAAGGAAATCTAGTGAGGCTCTGGGAGACAATCCTTTCCATGTTCTACCTGCAACTTTTGCTCTTAAAGGGCTTTCTAAGTAGTTGCCTCATGTCCTCTTCATTTGTTGATTTTGTCTATATCATTGCATCGTCGCCCCCCCTGCCCCCCTCCACCACACACACACACACACACACAAAAACAATAGACACTCACTGCCCTTTGCTTAAAGAAGTTTTGCTTTGATAGTATTGTCATTATTAACTTTTTTTAAAAAAAGTTGATAACATCAGATCCTAGCATCATCAGCTATGATATCTTTAATGAGATTTTCTCATGCTTGTTCTTATAGTTTTTTGTTTGATAGGTAATGATGTTTGCACCTAGCTTGCAAATGTGTTTTCCCTGCAGGTTTTCAGCTCCTGGATGCACTTTTGTGCTGTACGTGTGTTCACTGAGAGCATTCTAAGATATGGGTTGCTTCCATCAACCCATATCAAACATGGGTTTCGTTCACACTGAATTTCATTTGATCTAAATTGAGTTCACTTGGAATAGATACAAATTGGATTGGAGAATGGTTAGTACTGTGTATATTGGTGTAGTTAACCCCAATTCTTTTTGTTGTTAATCTCTCTCTCTCTCTATATATATATATATATTGTCACTTGTGTTGTCTATCCATACATCTTGCTCAGCTCATTCTTTAGTTGATGTTAATTTTGAGTGATAATTTTTAAGATAACTGGTCACCAAGTGTTAATTATTCTTAGATTTTGAGTTATAGTGTTAACATTGTTTTTATTCGTGGGGACATGGACAAACATTTCTAAGCTACATGCTTTCAAGGTTTTAAAACCACAATAATTATTCCATGAGAAGGGAAGGGGGACCAGTGAAATTTGGGAGCACAGGATAACAGAAGATTTGGTTTGTTTTGAATTGAATGGCATTAAAAGAAACCCAGATGCAGATGCATCCTTGGAGTTCTCCTTTCCATGGGAAGGAATCAAGGGGTCCTCCTGATCTGTCTATGCTGCACCAGGGTTAACAACCACATGCTAGAATCTCAACCAAACCCCACCCACCCCCAGCCCACATATTCAAAGTGCCCATAAGACAGATATCAATCTGTGCCCATAAGACACATATCAATCTGTGCCGCTGCTGCAATGTGCTGTATGGAATCCCATGCTAAATCCCTTAATTAATTTTAGCTAGATGGATGATGCCATATACTCAGAATGTGTTGAATCAGTCATGAATATATATATATATATATATATATATGTATATGCTTTATCATTTCAATACATTCTTATGATATCATTTGAGTGTGTTCTTGATTATATCAACTTGGAAAAGTTATTGTTTTAAGTAGTTCACATGGTTTGTCTTTTTGACATACTTGCAAAGGTGGTTGTGGTTTTGTGATGTTGATGAAGTTTTTTTTTTTTTTAAGATGATAGCATGTTAACTAGTGGATTTTGTGTATATGTAGCAAATCACCTTGCCTTGTGAAAGAAAAGAAGTCTAATGTTGGGTATTAATATGCTTGCCTGAGTATTTTCCTTACATAAGGTCCTAATTTTTTTTTTCAACTTTTAATGATGAATGGGTTTATTGCATTTATCTGTTCTATTGATGGCAGGATTAACTTGTTTTGATTGGCTAGTTCTACGAACTGTTTTATGTTGTGCAAGCATAGTTAGTAGTCATTATTCATGTATGGAAAAGCACAAAGGTACAGGATATATTGCTCTATATCTGTCATGATTACCATTGCATCCACGACCCCACTATAACTACAATAACCACTAGCACCATGTCAGTAGCAACAACCATATCCACTAGCACCAGGTGGGCTCCAGCAGCTGGTATGCATGGTAAGTCCGTGCACATCAGATGCGTAGCAATATTACCACTATTTATTTGTTAGATACACGTAAGCGTATGTATAATCCATTTGTGATTTTCTTTTGGATATTTTGTGGTGTCAGATTCGCAGGAAAATGAGAGAAATTATGGTTAACCAAGCAACATCTTGCAATCTGAAAGAGTTGGTGGCAAAGTTCATCCCTGAGGTGATAGGAAAGGAGATTGAAAAAGCGACATCCAGTATTTATCCTCTGCAGAATGTCTTCATCCGGAAAGTCAAGATCCTCAAGGCCCCCAAGTTTGATCTTGGGAAGCTGATGGAGGTATGTTCCCTTGCCTGCCATCTATTTTTGATATTGTTGCCTTTTTATATTTCTGGTGACAATGAGCCATATATTTATCAATATAAAATAAAATAGACTCCATCAAGTGAATAATGGCTACTCTCTTCATCCTTCTGTTCTTGAACAGGAATGAAGAGGAGCATTCTTGGTTAATTAGTGACAAACATATCATCCTGTCAATTCTATTATAAGTTATGCTACTACTTGAAAAAAGAACAAAGAGAAACTGAATTATTTATGTATTTACAAAACTGGTGTTGTATACAAAATACAATAATCATCATTATTTCCTTGAAATATATAATTATTGTTGGGGGCTATGCAGGTTCATGGAGATTACTCTGAAGATGTGGGAGTAAAGTTGGAGAGGCCCGCTGAAGAAACCGTGGTTGAGGTTATGTCGTGACGCTTTAGTTACGAATTCGAAGGTTAATGTAAATAGTTTGGATTATGGATGGATTCAAATTGGCTATGTTTTGAATAGTTTGTTTGATTTAGTGCGTGGACGAGCAAGTACGTTCCTTAATGTGAATGGTGATTAATTTCCAATTAATGAAATGGTTCTTATTGAATGTTGCTATCTATATTTTTTGCATCTTTTGTAAGGCAGGTTTAGTGATTTGAAAGTGTATCCATACTGCAGCATGTTATTAGTAATGTATATATTGCATTTTTATTTTTAAAAAAATGGATGGTATCTCGCTTTTACGGAAACTGTCACAACTGATGACTATTTGTGTCACTTTTGGTCTGAAAACAACATATTGATCACTGCTTTTGAAAAGGGAGACAACAAAGTTATCTTTCTTGTGACGCTTTTAAGTTATTTCAGTGTCACTTTTGGGTTTAAAGTGACACAAGTAACCATTTTTTTGTGTCACTTTGATAACAGAAACTGACACAACAAAGGTATTTCTTGAGACGCTTTTACGAACTTTTAGTGACGCCGGCAGATAAGACGCTTGCATAGTCATCAGAAAAGCGACACAAACCACTTTTTAAGACACTTTAAAAGTGACTCATTAAGACATTTTTTTTGTAGTGACTCCATTGGTAGCCCATTTCAAACTTTTTGCTACTTTATCACCACAAACTGAGGAATAGGTGGAGCACATGTCTCGTATTCCTTATGCTAGTGCAGTTGCGAGTATCATGTATGCCATGGTTTGCACGAGGCCAGATATTTCTCATGCGGTTAGTGTAGTTAGCAGATACATGGATAACCCCGAGAAGGCCCATTGGCAGACAGTGAAATGGATACTTCGTTATTTGAAAGGTACTACTGATGTTAGGATAGTATATGACAGAAGCAACAACACTTCTGGAAGTGTTATTGGATATGTTGATTCAGATTTTGCTGGAGATTTAGACAGAAGAACGTCCTTGACAGGTTATGTCTTCACTTTTGCTAGCGGTGCCATTAGTTGGAAGGCAGCATTGCAATCCAAAGCTGTCTTATCTACCACTAAAACAGAATATATGGCAGCTATAGAGGCAGTGAAGGAAGCTATTTGGCTGACAGGCTTGGTTGGAGATTTGGATTGGAACATAAGCTGACTACTGTAATATGTGACAGTCAGAGTGCGATTGATCTGACACACAATCCTAAGTATCATGAAAAGACCAAACACATTGATGTTAGGGTACACTTCATTTGAGATGCCATCGCCGAGGGTGCTATTGCAATGATTAAGATTGCTACGGCAGATAATCCAGCAGACATGATGACCAAGACTATTCCAGCAAACAAGTTCAAGCATTTCTTGGACTTGATCAATGTGGTCAGTACCTGAGTGCCCTTAGGGGCAGGTGGAGACGGTGAGACTTATTTTGTGCATGAGGATCAGCTTCAATGTTCGCCAAGGTGGATAATTAGTATGGCTCACTAGTAATTAGTAAGTCTTGGTTAAACGGGACCCGAGATTGCCCAAGTTGTACTCTGATTAGAAATAGGCATATTATAGTAAGTCTATTGTGATTAGAAGTAGGGTTTGGGTGTAATAGGGTATGGGACTGATATTATAAATAGAGACCCAGAGTCTCTAGGACGTACACACAACTATTCTGATTGCATAGTGATTCTCCCGTCTTCCCCGTGGACGTAGCTAAAAGCCGAACCACGTAAATCTCTGTGTTCTCTTTGTGCATGATTGATCTCTTCTGCTAGGCCCTAGATCACAACAGAGCTAGAGCTGCACCTTTGTTGGAAGGGGGAACTCAATCTGCACTCTTGCCACTGAAGCTCCAGTCCCCTGAGGGTTTTGCTCTCGATGAGACGAAAGAGAGAGGGTCAGGACTGAGGGTTGCCCCGGGGTAAGGTTAGCTGGTGTGGAAAGAGGTGTGGAGCTAGGGGCTTGGGTCGAGGAGGCAAGGCGGCTAATGGGGGGGGGGTGGAATCAGAGGATTGGATCAGGGCTGTAGGGAGGTTAAAGGGAGGAGGATTTTTTTTTTTGGGGGGGGGGTCATGAGAGAGAGTGGTGATTAGGCTATCGGAGAGCCCCCTCTATCAAATCCACATAATAATAGTGTATCGATAATCCAGAGTCACATTTGTAATCACAATACAGATTTGTTCTCACCTACAAAATCATAAAACAAAAAAGAAAATCCTAGACCCCACTCAATAACCAAAAAAAAAAAAAAAGTGTAAACAAAATTATCATATAAAAAGCATATCAACAACAATAACTTTTACTACCATAGATTTTCATAAAAGCCCCGCACCTTCATATCACCATCAACCCAAAATCCGACAGTTCCATTTTTGTGGTTGGAAAATGTCCACCACGGAAATATAATCTTTCGAAGCAACAAAAGCCCGTGCTTAGCCTGGATCCAAAAATGAAAATGTATTAAGATTTAATATTTCTTGAGATATGGAAATAAAAGAACAAATTAAAAGAATAAATATATTTTCTATCCTTATTAAAATTTATTCTATGCATCAAAATATAAAGGAACTTGTGAAGTAAACTTGGTATGTGCAGTTGCTGGTGTAGTTAGATATGCCCGCAAGGTATTGATCGAAAAAAAAGAGTTCGATGCTAAGAATACCAGTCATTATAAATAAAAATCAAAATCAAAATTTCTATCGTAAACAGGCTTCTCATAGCTGTTGTAAGTTGTGAATATACCACAAATACATCAAATCGCTACAAGAAGGAAAGAATGACAATAGATTGGTCGGTATCCATATGTATAAGATAAATGTATAATACGCATATGCTACCTATACAATGGTAAGAATAGACATGTATGTCAAATGTGATGCCTATTCAAAAGCAAATCAAATTACAAAAAATACTCACTAACAAAAGGAGATGAGTTTCATCTTTAAGTATCAAAACAAAATAAAGAAAAGGAAACCATGATTTAAATGCATGTAGTAAAAAAGAAAAAAAAGGAAATAAGAAAAAAGGAAAAGAATCGATGGTTAAAGTGCCAGCCTTATTTTGATATTTATTGTGATGAATAAAGGGAAGATAAAGATGGAGGAAGTGCAATCCTTTCTCCAAGCTCTATGTCTTGGTCTGCATATCACTTACCCAGGCATCATAGACAAAAAAGAAAAGGGTTCTGTCCCAACTGGAACCTTATCATTCTTGCTTTTCTGAGTTGGTTCTGGTATGACACTACTAGAAAAAAGGGTTTTTATATCTGCTAAAAACCAATATAAAAGACCTATTTTATCGGTTTTTCAGTAAACTTCAAACCGATATAAGTACCCCCGATATAATAAACAACTATAACCGATATAATATGTGTAACATTTCATATCGGTTTTTGGACAACTGATGTCTTTTGAACCTGAAATTATAACACATATTACTGTAAAACCGATATAAAAAAAAGTACAACCGATATAAAAAATATTTATAATATCGGTTTTCAATAAAATGATGTGTTTTGAAACTGAGATTATAGCATACATTACTGTAAAACCGATATAAAAAAGAGTGAAACCGGCATAAAAATTATTTATAATATCGGTTTTTGGAGAACTGATGTTTTTTTAAACTGAAATTATAGCATGCATTATTGTAAAACCGATATAAAAAAGAGTGAAACCGATATAAAAATTATTTATAATATCGGTTATAAAGGGCTTTGTTATATCGGTTTTTTGGGATTGTATTATATCGTTTGTTCTGTAACCGATTTAATATTATATATGCATTTTTTTTATCAAAAGAATTTGCATTGCTGCAGTACCTATAAAGCAAACCGAAAACCCACGGTTCTCTATGCGGCTAGCCGCAGGTGCACTGGCAGCTAGCCGCAGGTGCACTGGCAGCTAGCCGCAGGTGCACTGGCGGTTAGCCGCAGGAAGAATAGAAAAACATCCTGAGAAAAAAATGCTTACTGGAAAGCTAACCGAAGGTCTAGCGGCTAGCCCCCTTGCAAAGGGCGGCTAGCCGCCAGGTGACCGTAGGGTCACCTGACCCTTTTCAGAGGGACTATTTAACAAGGATAGAAATCAAGAATTTAAAACACATCTTTTTCCCAGGGATCTAAGGGTTTGGTCTGGGTATAAAATACCTGAAAAGGTTGTCAAACACAAATGGATACCTTCTTTGAAGAATCCGGACTTTCCCACAGCTTGATAATCCTTCTAAATTTAGCCAACCCAAGTACTAAATCACATATAAAAGAGATCTTATAATTGGATGGAGGCTTATCTTACAACAAGGAATCATACCTGCCACTTGGACCTTCCAGAAGGCAAGTAACAAGTGGGCTTCCTTTGCTAACTCTAACCAAACCAAACCATCTTTTAACTACAAAAAAAAAACACTACAGAGTATATGTGATTCTGAGCCTAAACCATCTTTTAAGAGTTCTGAGCCTAAACCAAACCCAAAAAAAAAAACACTACAGAGTACTTCTAACTTCTGAACCTAAACCAAACTAAAACATTAGAGAGTTGTGACCCTAACCCTAACCATCTTTTATTTTGCTAACTCCATGAATTCCCTTGATAAAAAAACAAACAGGTTCTATAAGAACCAACAATATTAGGTATCCAAAGCACAAACTTCTCAGGTGAGTTTGGAAGTACACCAAAGCACCTACTTGTGTCAATGAACAACTTGGGTAATTTGATCAATGGATAGTGGGGTCCCAAAATGTTAAGAACTTTCTTCTCTAGTTTCTTATGCTTTTGAATAACATTTCCCTAAACTTGATTGGTTAGTATCTATTCAATGGTAACTTATGTTGTGTTTCGATATTTCTTTACCACAACCAAAGAATAATGATGGCAGATTTATTCCATTTTAACCAATTATTCTTAGCTGAAAGATTTAAACTCCCATAAGCTCATACCCATTAAAAGCAACTTCCACATCATAAGTACCATCCAGATTGCAGAATCATACCCGAGACTTTGTCTCCACAGAAAGATCTGAATTACCAAAATCTGCTCCACCTTGAGACTCTGTAACTGCCTTTTCAGTGTCAGCACCTTCATCTTCCCTTGGCGGTTAATTTGCATCTAGCGATGGGTTTCTGCAAGGGACTTTCTTCACTTGTTGCCTCTTGTTATGGGAACTGTAGAAAACAGAGTCAGCGGAAACAAACTAATCCAGGAACTGGATAAACAATTATAGCATATTCAGTCAGTGCCAAAAGAGACAAATAGATATTTCTAAAATATAAACATGGATATTTCTAAAAGATTAGGGTCTTGCTGGATTAAGGGCACTACAATCCAAGAATTCAACTCGATATGACCCGTCAGTCCTGCTCCGAGTCTAATGAATCCAATTTCAAGTCATTCTGGCAATGATGTTACACATCTGCCATCATTAGAAAATATGAAACATAAATTGGAATAAAGTTGCAACTTAAACCACCCATGGGCCATGGCTTTGAGTCAATTGGTTGAGACATGGGCTAATGTAAGTCTCATGTCTGCAGGCTATATCATGGTTTGAGCATGTCGGAATAAAGGTGCATATGTAAGAAAGCTATACTAAAATGGTTTATTTTTATTTCCTACTAATGTCCAATGATGTGAAAGCTATCAAGAAAAATGCAGATAGATTCAGGTTCAGTAGACTACAAGTACCCTCATCCAGAAATAACAAAAAAGAATCTCTTGATATAATAGAAATTGATTTGGGTGCCGCTCCTATGATAACAATTTCCAAAACATAGAGCTTAAAACAATGGACATTGTCTCCTAAAATCAATGGCATATTATTTGATACCATGGTTCAAATTTTCAATCTATTGATCATTTCACTTTTCAAACTGAAATGCAACATTTTGGCCATTTTCATTGCCATGCCCCATTCACATTCACACAGAGAACTAAATAAACACGGAATTGTTTAGATAAAAGCTCAAAGAAAGACATTAGGGCATTGCTCAGCATGATGGGAGTCCACTTGAAAGGAGAAGCAGTGTCCATATCATAGTTCCTAGGTACTAGCTCAAGTCCAACCTGGTAGAGACAAGGATAATGAGATTCTTTGAAGAGTAACATATAAATGAAGAAACCAAAATATGCAGAAAGTAAGATGGATCACGATTTTAAAACCAAGTAAAGGATCAAGATTATGTACCTTGTAAGCATGTTCAATATCAGGCCAGCAGGTCCAGCTAAACCCAACCCACTGCAATCCATAGGCATAAAATAAAATAAAAACCCAAAAAAAAAAAGGAAAAGGAAAAGAAATCCATCTTGAAGAAAGTCAGAAACTCAAAACTCAAAAGCAAGCTCAAGAAGCTGAGAATATAAAGAAAAACGAGAGAGAACCAAAAACACTTTCAAAGAAAGTAATTTCAATTGAAGCAGCACCCACAAAAGGAAATTTAAGAACATAAATAAAGATCAGCATCAAGATAACTTCAGACCACAAAAGATCTATGTACCTGCTTGCCATCAATGGTATCAATGTACCTGCTTGCCAATGCAAAAGCCTATCTAAAGACAAACTTTCTGAGTATCAAAAACAACATTGACACCTTAAGATCAGGGGATTGCAAATGTGTCATGGCTCACACTCGAGCCACTTAACTCCTCAACAATGGAAATTGGGTCCCACCACTTCAATTGCATTGAATATGAAATGGGCCATAGGGATATAAAACACGGGCAGGATTCTCATAGGTGGGCCATGTGAGTTACAAATGCCTGGATTCACGTTTTTGAACAATAATGAAGCATGCATGTTGACAGATTGTAAAACGAGAACTGGAGTTCTTGGCCACAACAAATGTGACCAGGGATAGACTACCATTGGCTGGGGATTGTGAATAGGGGCGGCAAAAGAACAGATTGGGTTGGGCCCAATTCAATTAGAACCGGAGTTAATTGTCATGTCAATCCACACCACATATGGTTCAATGCCAAGTCAGAATGGGTTCAATGCCAAGTCAGCATTAGTATGCAGTATAACGGCCCAGAGAAACATAGCACTAGACTCGACACAGTTACCTGAAGAAAACTAAGATATTTCAACTTACAGGAGAGTTCAACATCCCTTCCTGAGCAAGCATTTTTTAATTACTATGCATTATAATTTCCTTAAAAGCACACATGAATTTCTCCAACTAAGTTAAATAATTAAGTAACCAAGGTTGTTATCTATTTATCCACACCAACAGAGACAACTACACAGATACAAATAACATATCCAAAATGTGGTGTGTGGGATGCCAACATCTAGTTCCTCAGTGACTACCAAACAAAATGATTGGAAAACACAAAAAATAAAAGTTACAAAGGTACTTCTGAAACTACTTGAGAAGAAAAGGAAATTATTTGAGGCACATAAGGGACCCTTAATGACTCTGTTCTGCTGCTACATTTTTGCTTGTTACCCGCTTCAGACCATACATTCAAAAGAGCCGATGCCCTCGGTTGTCACTTAGCAGTAAAGGCTGCTACAAATGCTGCCTATAGTATGTAAATCATCCAAAATTCTAAAAAGAAACATCTTGAACAGACAATAGAACATGAGAGTTCTGAAAGACCCTATATCCAAAGCATCATTTGCAATTACTTTATGAACCCTTTTTTCAATCCTTCATTTAGACACCACATGTGACCTAAAACCCTTGTACTTTCTAAAATTTTGTTAAAAGCTACAGCAAGATGCCACAAGGAGAAATGCAGAGATTACTCCAGTTTCAAATCCAAGCTGAATAGTAACAAAAACCATATTGCATCTTTTTGCGACAAGTATCAAACGTCAGAAGATGAATTGAAGAAGACAATGGAGAAAGCTAACAATTTAATTGTTGACATTTCGAAGAAAAAACCACAATTGGCCTATGATTGTAAATCAGAGAACCTAGATAATATCAATACATGTATATTTTAAGTCAATAGACCACAGAAACAATAAGCCCACAGAAAATATTTGAACTTGTAGCTGGCTAAAGCCAAATGCAACCATTGCAGAAAGTCCTCCTAAAAGTGTAGTGAACTGAAAAAAATCACCAGTCATTACACTCCCCTCATACTAGTCACTACTCTAGAAAGGTTTAGCGTGTGTCACCCTACATTTTAACATATCTTTCTTCATTGCATTCCAAGTCCTTGCTAGTCTCCCTCACTTGTTGCTAGTGCCTTAAATTTTAACATTCCAATACAACATCCAGGTCGTGAATCATATGTGCCCAAATCATTTCAATTAAAAGATTCTTTCTGTTTTTTTATTGGAGCTCCCTGTAAGTTCTCCCCCAATGTGTTTATTCCTAATTCTATCCTTTCTCAAAAATCCATATTTCCCTCTTACCATTTTCATCTCAGCTGCATATTCTTGAGCTTCTTCTCTATAACAAATCTTCATAAAAAAAAATCAGCTGAGAAGATGAGATAAAAGAGCACTCAACTATCTTTATGCATGCATTTACGAGGGTCAGATTCATATTAACTGCAAAGGATTCATCACTTGGGTAGCATAATGCACGCATTTCATTTTTTGTTAGTATGATCCATCGCAGACAATAGTCAGAAAGCACAGAAACAACTAAAACCTTAAAAAAAAAAGCCCTCCACCTGTCCATTGCCACTGTCACACCACCACCATCACAACAGACGTAACACACAGAAAATAAAAACTAAAAAAATCTGCAACCATGAAAGCACATTTAAAATCTACATTTACATAAATTTAAAAAAATCATACCTTAGATGGTTGCAGAAATCATGAGCAAACATAGGGTTGTAAAGACCTAGCAGAGAGAGTATTGCAAACCTGAGGGAGAAAAAAAAAAGAAAAATGAAAAGAAAAGAAAGAATAGAGATGAGGAATCGCTAGGGCATATCTGATTTTTTTTTGCCCAAACTAAAGAGAGAGAGAGAGAGAAGTAGAGGAGAGAGCATACCAGAGAGAAGGGAGTGCTAGCGGGAGAGGGAAAGAGAGCACCGGGTGAGAGAAGAGAAAGGGGGTGGTCTAACGTTTTTGGCGTAGTGAGAGAGAGATCGAGAGAGCAGAGAGATCGAGCGAGAGTGAGCGAGAGAGTCAGAGAGAGAAGAGAGATCAAGCATCAGAGAGAGAGAGCAGGGAGAGCGAGAGTGAGGGAAGAGAGGAATGATGAAGAAAGAAAGAGAAGGGAGGGAAGGAAAAATAAAGAGGAGGGAAAGAACCACTGAGCCCGCGAGGACGATTAAGGGATTTGAAGACCGATGTAAAATCATTGGGTATATAATACCGGTTTCATAATAACCGATATAAAATATGTATATATAACTGGCGGTTAGCCGCAGGTGCACTGGCGGTTAGCCCGACCTGTAAAATCATTGGGTATATAATATCGGTTTCATAATAACCGATATAAAATAGGTATATATAATATCAGTTCCATAATAACCGATATAAAATATGTGTATACAACCGATATAAAATATGTGTATATCATATCGGTTATATAATAACCGATATAAAATATATGTATACAACCAATATAAAATATGTGTATATAATATCGGTTTTATAATAACCGATATAAAATATTGAGATTAATATCACATAGTTTTCTAACCGATATTATATATAGAGATTATTATGTCGATTCCTGTGTAACCGATATAAAAAAAAATTGACCGATATAAAAAAATATTATCCGATATAAAAAATCTTGACTGAAGATATTATATCGGTTATATGAAAAACCGATATAGGGCAGTTTTTGCAACCGATATAAAAACCCTTTTTTCTAGTAGTGTAATTGGTTAATGGAATGTCCATATGCAACTTGTAATAGGAAATCGGTAGCAAAGAGATATGGGCCACAAAATCTTATCTCATACATGAATTGATCACACAAACTATGAATTGAGCAATTGATGGGATGGTGGTGGGTGATGCCCTGTTAGCCTTCCTTCATCTTCATCTTCGTTTTCTTCATCATTTTTTGCCATTGTATGGCTTGAAGTAATGGGGTTCGGATTTGTAAAGTAGGGATGGTCAACAAATGGGTTGTAAAAATAAGAATAGTAGGGTCCGGATTTGTAGAATGTGGATATTTACAGCGTGGTTTGGCTTGATGCAAATTTCTAGGGCCTTATTGGCTTGGAAAAAATAGAAATAAGTAAGTCATGGAAGGAGAACGTGGGATTGAAACTCCTATAATATAGAGATTAGTTTTAGAAGATTAATTTTATAATTGGATGGATTCTATTTTGTTGGGGATATAATAGGGATCTCATTGAGAATTGTTAGGATAATTCAAAGGAACTAATTTGGAAAGAGGATTGACTCCCACAACAGGGATCTCATTGAGAGATTTTAGAATAATTCAAAAGAAGTAATTTCCTTAGAAGAACGGGTGTGTTGTTAGTAATAGGGATCTCATTTGAGAGATTTTAGGATAATTCGAGAACACCATTCGGTGAGCCACGTGTCATTCTCCAAGGAAGTAAAAAAAAATGGTTTTATTTTATTAAAAATAGGAAAATATAAAAAAGAAAAAGAGAAATACATATTTCATGTGATCAAATTGAGGGTGGGAGTGAGTATAAATTATAAATGGAGTAATGTTTTGATTCTAAATCTAGCCCACAAATGGATGCAAACTGGGGAGAGCGTCTCCTAAAATTTCTTTTTTGTATTAGATGGATGCACAATCAATTAAGATCTAAAAAAATCTTCCATTTAAAAAATGCGTGGGCTACCCATACCATTACATGATGGGAACATCCTTGAGTGAGTAATTTTAGGCCCTTTTGCATGCATCCATTTCCACATCAGGCAAATCATACTTAGATGGATCGATCCTTATGCTATTGTAGTTATGGAGAGACTCTTGATAGTGAATTTTTAGAATTCAAATCTGAAAAAGAGAGAGTGGTTGATTTTATGGAGGATTTTTCCAGCCAACTAACTATTGGAAATAAGGAATGAAAAGACTAAAATTAGATTTGAAATGTAGGTTTATGGAAACCACAATGGAGAGATTTAGGGAGGAGAGATTAGATCTTAGATGAGGATTTGATTAGTATGCTAAAAACAGAAGTGAAACGGCATTGAGATAATTTGTTGGTCATTAAGATAGGATTACAACTAATCCTAAAATTTAGGATAGGATGGGAGCAAGGAAGGAGATGTGTTTGGGTTGAGATTTGGAGTGGCCCATTATAGGAAAGTTTCAAATTGAAGCGGAGGAATTTTAGGGGAGTTGGAGAAGATTTAGGACTTTTATTTGTGATGCCAAGTGTCATTTTCTTGGGATGCCCAATAACTAGCGCTTCGGGGCCCGTGTCCAACGCACGCCTTTAATTCAAAGTAGGAAAATCCAATTTAAGTTAAAAGTAAACAAGAAGTACATAAACAAACTCTATTTAAAAAAATTATTTATAAAATTCAGTATTAGTCATCATCTTTTGGAGAACCCCATATACCTTTATCCCTTCCCATTAATGCGGCAAGGATGTTGGACGTAGAGATAGGTTAGTTGAAAGTAAATTTAAATATAAATAGGAACAAATTGATTGTCAAATGCAATTGGGAGGCATGCTTATTTTAAAGAGCAAATTTATTTAAAAAACTCTTATATATAAATCTAAATCAATCATCAATATCAAAACATTGAATCATATATATTCAAGATCAAACTAACCGTATTTTTTATGGTATCAATGGTGACGATGCTAGAGCTGTCTCTACTATGTAACATATGCTGGGATGCAATCAGAGAGGAGGCTGAGTTGATGCTTCATTCTGCAATGGAATAACTAAAAATCTTACTTTCATATACCATGCATGGATGTTAAATAAACCTTATAAGATTGAGAAAGAGAAAGCAAAATGGAGAGCATAAAAAAATATAAAAATTTAAAAGAAAATTTAATGGTTAAGTAAATTGAATGAGTATATAGAAAATATATAAAAGAAAGACATTTACTAAAGCATAATAAAACTTCTTAGTTACATACAGAACATATAAATTACCGTATATTGTATTTTTTTTTTTTTTTTTTTGTCACCTGAAGTCTCAATTGCAATTCTCCACTTGTTATTCTTGATAAGCAAACAACGATCTCAATCATCTAACATATGAAATTGCACATTTTGGAAAGTTAATAAGAGGTAGCAAAATGATAAAATCTCAGGACAATTTAAACAAATATAAATGATGAAAAAAATAATAATGACAACTTATAAACAAATAAAAATGGAAAGAAATAAACTTCTCCAAATGATCCATTTGATAGATGAATTCAGATTTTTTTTTTATATTTCTATCTCCCTGTGGGTTCGACCCATTCTTGCCACTGTCTCGTCTAGACACCCGTGCACTTGCGGTATTTTATGATTAACATTGATCAGATAAAGTTTTTGGCGCCGTTGCCGGGGAGTCAATTTGAAAAGAATCGTTTAGTTAGGATTTCTGGCATTATTTGTTCATATCATAGCATATTTTTTAGTTAGTTGCATTCATAACTTGCAATAGGTTTAGTTTTTGTGTTTCTTAATGATTGTGGTTGCTGTTTTTCAAGTTTTTGTTGCTGTTCTTTAATTAATTTTCGGACTGATTTCAAGTGGTTACATAGAAGACAAATTTCAGCACTATTTTTTTTTTTTGACAGATCTGGCTTGGTTTTTCCCCAAAAGTTTACACGTTGAAAACCAGTCAAACAGATTCCTTTTGACTTGAAATTTGGGTTGATTGGACTTTGGTATACTGACTTTGAACCATCAAAAGTTCAGAAAGAAATACGTTTTGGAAGTCCCAACTTTTAGTGCCATGAATAGGGCCAATTAGCAAGGCAGATTCTGCAATCAGCAAAAAAACTGGTTCAAGTTGCCAACTTCATTATGGCATAACTTCTTCATCTTTTATCCTTTTTAGTCTCTCTTTTTTTTTATTTGTTTCTTGCATATTAATTAGGAGAATAAATCCCAGTCATTGCTATCAGGTTTTGATTAATACAAGTGGGTCTTATAGATTTGTAAACTTGGGCTTGTGCAACAGGTCCCAACACTTGGAATTTTTTCAGCACTTGATAGGAAGGTCTCCATTTAACTTAGGACTGCATCAGGAGTTTCAGAAGTGCATCTTTCATTCAAATTGTAGTAGCTTAGGGTTGTGAAATCTAAATTAGGTTTATTTTTCAATTTAGGAGTTTTATTGACAATTGTTAGCTATATTTAGTAGATTACTTAGATCTAACATTTTAGTTGTTTTCTTTAAGGTTACATTCTGAATTTTAAAGGACTCTAAAAGGAAGGAAATCGCGGGGATTGCTTTTAAGCAAAGAAGTTGCTCTCAGAATTGGAAAGTCGCCATAAAAAGATACAAGTTAAGCTTGCACAGTTTAAAGATTTGCGTGGACCCGCTGTAAGAGTTTCTAAACTTTACCCCACGAATCTTTTACTCACAAGTGGGGCTTGGATGATTTAATTTTTGCAAAGTGTGAATGCTTGATTGACACACCATCTAATTGGACACACACTTAGTTAAGGGCAATCCACCTAAAAAAGATAAGGAGTGGATTTCATCACCAGATCCTTGCCTATTTAGGTTAACCATCTCTCACATTAGGATCCTAACTTTAATTAAAATCAAGTTGCAACGAGACCCTAGGATTCAAGCTCAATAGGACGAAGACTATGGACGGTTGCACCAATTGTGCTCTTTGACCAAAGTTGATGCCTAAGAAAGCCTTTGCTCCCAAGGGTGCAACAGTTTAACTATTCAAGGTACTGGTACTTAAGCGGGTTCATCCCCACCACTCCCTGTTGGCTGCCTGGTCAACTAAGGTTTCATAGGACCAAATTGGAGGCCCACATGTTCTCTTCACCAGTTAGGGGCTGTCTAGTGTCTAGGCCAACCCTAGGACATTTCTTGTGCTCAATCCTTGTGTGTGATTGCTTGATTTGTTTGTGCATCATATTAGAACTAGTAGGACCCTGCATATAGATTATGTTAACTTTTTTAGGTTAGCCCAGTGCATGCAATCCAAACCTGAGAGGGAAAAAATGTGGGAATGTGAAAATCAAAGGTTGATTCAAATTGAGCCTGAGTTAGCATTGACCATCATAGGTAGTTCATCAATTTTCAAAGAAAAAATGGCTGATCAAGCGGACCCACCCATAACTTTGAAGGACTACAAGTACCCCACTAGGACAACTCAACCGTCCTGCATCACTCTGCCTCAGACCAATGCCACATTTGAGCTGAAATCTGGCATGATCCAGATGCTCCCAGTATTCCATGGGCTAGAACTGGAAAACCCATACCAGCATGTTAGGGAATTCGAGGATATTTGTGGGACCCTACGGATAAATCATATGATTGAAGATGCCCTCAAACTTAGATTATTCTCATTTTCTCTGAAAGAAAAGGCTAAAGCCTGGCTTTATGCCTTGCAAGCCGGGTCCATTACTACATGGGCCAAGCTAGTCGAAGAATTCTACAAAAAATTATACTCCAAGCAGAAAACTGCTTCGATTAGGTAGGCCATCAATGGGTTTTATCATATGGATGGGGAGACACTTTACAATTATCTTGAACGGTTCAAGGACCTTTTGATCCAGTGTCCCCACCACGGATTTGAGAAGATCCGATTGGTCCAGATTGTGTATGAGGGTTTGGATTACCCTACTAAGCACATGGTGGGATCTTTCTGTAGTGGGAAGTTTACATAGAAGACAGCGGATGAAGCATGGACATTTTTGGAAGAAACCTCTGAAAACACACTGCAGTGGGCCCCTATCAAGAGGGAGCCCATCAAAACCACCATTCTTGAAAAAAGGGGGAATGTTCAAGGTTAAACCCAAAATTGAGGCAGAAGCCAAATTGGCCACACTGGTGAGGAGAATAGAAGCCTTAGATCTGAACCAAAAACTAGCCCACTCCAAACACTTTGGAGTCATTGAAATATAATCAGGTCATGAATGGAGGGACTGACCCAAAAACGTTCGGTCAGACCGAGTCTATTGAGGAGGTAAACGCGCTATATCAAAATGCTTGTTTTGATAATCGTGAGAGGTATGACCCGTACTCTAACACATACAATATAGGTTGGAGGGACAAACCGAACTTTTCTTGGAACAAAGGCCCAACTCAAGGTGGCCAATCTCGGTCCACTTAATTTCAGCCCAATCAATCTCAAGTCAATGCCCCCACCCAGTTTCAAAAAACCCGACTTCAACCCCAGTCCATTGATCGAGAGGGTAGATTCTTTAGAAGAGGCCATGAAACTCATGTCTCAAACCACAGCCCAATTGTCTTAGAGTACTACTCAATTCCAGCGGACCACTACTCAACTTTTGAATGGCCACAGTCAAACCCTTGCAAAATTGGAATACCAAATAGGCCAACTGGCCAATTTATTGAGTGCCAAAGATAAGGGAACCTTCCTTAGTCAACCCGAACCTAATCCCAAGGGCAAGTTGTTCATGATCCTGAAGGAAAAAGCCCAGAACAAGTTCAATCCATTATCACTCTTAGGTCGGGTATACAGGTTGACAACAAGGTAGAGCTACCCAAGGAACCTGAGAAAGAATCAAGTGAGATGGTGGAAACTAATGTCAGTAAGCAACCTCTTGATGAGGATGATGATGAGGTTTTTGAAGTCAGTTACATTCACGAATTGGTGGAAAATCACTTACCCATTTGAAACTTGAAGATCCACTAGAAGCTTGTCTGGCCCACTTTGGAAGTGATTTTGATATAGACGGCCACATTAAAAAGGTGTATGCACTATTAGATTCAACCCCATTCATGGAAAAGAATAGGTGGCAACCTAAGTGAGAGATCTTGACCTCAATTTTGGAAGGTAAGTTTGTATGGGATCTAGGTGGATTCCATGTTAGGTGTCAAATAGGGTAGTTTATTTTTCTTTCTTTTTATATATATTATTATTAGTTTAGGTTATCTTTTGTCATTGTTTTTACTTACCTTGGACAGGGAGCGCCATGCAAAATCATCAGGTAACTTCTTCCCTTTACCTCCTACAATTTCTTTTTCCTCATGTTACATTATCATTTTCTGCATGACATGCATGACATCGAAGACGCTGTCTAGTTTAGGTTTGGGGGTGGGAATAAGCACACTTGTCCATTTTTTAGGTGATTTTCTTCCAATTTTAGGCAAACTTTTAATTTTTTAAAAAAAATTTAGGAAATTTTTTTTGTGCAATTTTATTTTATTTTTGAGAAAAAAGGTAGTTTTGAAAGGAATTGATAAAATTCAATGATGCTCGGAAACCTGGAATTTTGAAATTTTTGGAAGGAAGTAAAATGAAGGTTCATCTTTTCTAGAATATATCATAATAGTACTAAACTTTGTTTTTCAATGAATCACGTATACATCTATCAAGATTTCGGATAGGAAGCCTTGGAGTTGAATTTAGAGTTTTTCAAGAAAGATAGGATGACTTTCTGAAGTCTAGCCTTATAAGTGTACCTGGTTCATCGGGATGGTTAGGCCAACCAACACCATTGGATTAGTTCGGGCGAATTGAAAAGGGCTGCCTGTTGTTTAGGGATTGCAAAAAAAAAAAAAGAAAAAAAAAGTAAGTGTTTAGCTAGAAGTTTTGAAAAGAATAAAAAGTTGTGACTAGTTTGGGTTAGTAGCCTTTTTAACCCGAGCCAGTAAGCCCGTAGGGGTATTTACATACCTAGTGCCCTAAAGACATCTAGTTTGGGAGACATTGGCCTAATGCTCGTTACATGGGTTAATTAGAAAGTTTAAGGGACCTAGGCATTGCACAGTCACACATGTGTGTGTTAAAAAAAAAAGAAGAAAATAGAGATGCATCTCACAGCCTTTGAAAAAATAGTAGTGCGAAAGCCGTCATAGTAGCATTGAGAGGGAAACTTATGAGCCACTAAATCTAGGAAAGATCGGAGAATTTAAGGGAGAATTCTGTTTTAAGGACATCATAGCGGAACATTCGAAAGATTGATTGGATGTATACACTTGCACAAGGCACACAAAAGTTTGGTGTTTGAAAAAGAAAAGAAAAGAAAAAAAAAATTTGACATTAAAAGGATGAACCAAATTTTGAAAAGTCAGAGATTTTGACTATTCTGGGTTACACAAAGAGTATCCGAGATAACTTGATTTCCTTTTGAAAAAGAAAAAAAAAGTTTATTTGTTTTTATTTCTGTGTGTTTTTAGGATATATGAATTTTGTGGGTATATTCACTGCAAACCCTCACGATGCATAACTCGACCACTAGGAGGAACCTAAGGGTTTAAGGCTTGCTGCATACGCTAAATGCAGTCAATAGGGCCAGCGAAAGTGGCATTTTTTTTTCTTTTATGCATTTGTTAGGATAGTAAACTTCTCCTTTTTCACTATTTTGCTCGAGGACTAGCAAAAAGCTGGTTTAGGGGTGTGATAAGTCCACAAAATTGTAGTTTTCATTCATCATTTTATATGCATTTGTAGACTTAATTAGGTAAATTTCATAGAATTACACTTAATTTCATGATTTCATGCATTTGAGCATCAAAGTTGGAATCTTAGTCAAATTTGGTCAAAATTCATTACATTGCATGACTTTTGTGAATTAGGGATTTTCATCTCATTCATCACCCAAAAATTAGTTTTTTTTAGCTTTATTAATGCATACCTACTAATTTTGACACTATGTGTTATTTTTGGAAGGTAGGTATTTTTTGTGCATTAATAGGCACGTAGGGTCCCATGCATAGTCCATCTAGATTCTTCACACTTGATTATTATTGACATTATTTAATTTTATTTATGTAAGAGAAATCAAGAGTGGGACCTGCACTGGTGAAACTTAAAGAGAGATCAAAGGCGGGGCACCCTTCATGGTGGGCCCACATATCTTGACATCTTGGTGGAGTTGGGAAGCTTGAAAATTCTAAAAGAAGAAATAAGAAACTAAGATTTGAAAAGATGGTGTTGACTTGCTAAATTTGGAAACCAAACTCAAGAAAGAAAAAGAAAATTGGAAACTTTGCAAGGAGAGTTGACTAGTCAAAGTTGCAAGTGAGGAAGTGTGTCAAATATGGGAAGATAATCAAATAAGAATGCAAATAAAGAGTCTAAACATATCTTGGACGTCCAACATGGGTCCCACGCACCCCATTGCATGCCAAACTTAGTAGTTCCCTTAATTGCACAATTATTCTCCGATTTTTCTGGGGCAGCAAATTGAAATGGTCATAACTTTCAACCCGAGTGTCGAATTAGTGAAATATATAAACCGTTGGAAAGATCTTTTAGAGTAGATATCTGTGGAGCCCAAGATTTCATAAATCGAAGCTATATCAAAGGAGATATGACCTCCAAAAGTTGGCTGTTATAATTCTATGCGGGAATTAAAAAAAAGTTTTCAAAATTGGCAACATGAGAGATGCTTGAGGAGTTCAATTTGGCAAGACTTGGAGCCCAAGAGACCATACTTAGTAACAAATCCTCTTCAATTCAAATTCTTTCCAAGTGTTGATCAGACCCCAAGTATAGGGTGCACTTGTAGTAATAATCTGGTGAGTTCAGGTCGATCCACATGGAGCAATGCCTTTTGAAAGTCTTTCCAAGTTTGACCTATCCTAAATAAATACTGAATCTGACCTAAATGGAAAATAATTAAATTACAAGTAAATTCCTAAAGACTGAAAATTAACAATTAAAACTTTCCATATAAAAAAAATAAACCTAAACTAAGTAAAGAAACCTAGTTTATTCAACCCTATTCTAACTATAACCTACAAAAGTAACAAACTCATCAAAACAACCAATTTAATATAAGATAAATAAAAAAAAACTTCCTAAATTAAATCCTAATTACCATAATCACTTTTTATTCAAATATGAATTATCTATAATGCCTTAAATATTAACAATGCAATTTTATGCAAGTTTCTAAAAATCTGATGCATGCTGTAAAAAAATTCCAAGTATGGAAACTCTTGCACAGGCCCAATTTTTCTGGACTGTACGACTCGTCTAAGATGATATGAACCTAAATCTAATGGCTGGAATCAATACTCTAATGATGCATGAACACAACAAAAAAAAAAAAGAATAGAAAAATGACTTAAAACGAAAAAGATATGATCACCTAAAGAAGCCTACTTGAACTAGTTATGCTGCTGAAATCTTAACGCATGTTTTCCAACTACCCCTGTTTGGGCCTCTGGTTGACAAGGTTCTTGAGGTTATTTTTGGCTGAAATTCTAGGGTTTCAAATTTTTCGGACCAAAACATTCACGTTTACCTTGTTTTTAAATCACGCACTTTTGTAACACAGCTAGGTCAATTCTGCTGAAACTGTGCAGGATTTTTCACTATTCACATACCAGGTCCGAATTTAGTCTTTCTAATCAGTTAATAATCTTGTGATTTCAGCAACAAAAGCCTTGTTCTAATGCAATTTCTAAATATGAAGTATGTACAAAGACACTTTCCAACCATATATTATGCAAGTAACAAAAATAGTAAGTTTCTGCTAAACATAAAAAAGATGCAAGTTGGGTTTTTTCTCAATCTGGAATTTGTAAATAAAAAATCAGAATATTAACTTTAAAATAAAACAATTGGGGTGGAAAATAAAAAGCGGAAAAGTTGTACCAAAGATCTAGAAACTAGACGATCATACAAGTATTGACAATGAGATAATGAAATCCTCTCTTTTCAAAGTAGGAAAAAATTAATGCAAGTGATTACTTGATGTCTCTCGACTTTTAATCTATTTATTTTATTTTCAAAACTCTAGATCTAACCATGTGAAATATTGTCTCCAATCAAAACAAATAAAAGAACTAAAAATAGAAAATTAAACAACTTACATGAAGAATCGTAGAATCAATCCAAGTAATGTCTTTATTCCTTGATCTTTGAATACAAAAATTAATGTTCTTCGCTCTTCATAATTCTCTCAACATGGCCTCTCAACCTATTTCTAAAGAATTAGAAGGGAGAAAAAAGAAGAAGGGGACTAGAGAGAGAGGGTGGATGGGAGTGGAAAGGGAGAAAGCCTCCAAGATTTTCAACTACAAGGCTCCTTGGATGTCCAGCCACTTTGTTGATTCCTTTTTATAATTTTTTGATGTTTCTTTGTTTGGTAAGATTCCTCTTCCATTTTGGCTTGAACTCCAAGCAATCCTTCTATCTTGGCAACTTTTCTTGCTAATGATAAAGTCTTGTGGTCCCATTCTTTCCATCTTTGGACTCCTCAAAAGATCTTTAAGATAGTACATGAGAAGGATTCCAAAAAATTTAGATTGTGTGCCGAATTTGTACTCCCATATGTGGGACTTCCAAGGCTTGTGGACCCCACTTGGACATGTTAATCTTGGAATGACCCTTGCTCGGACATCCATCATGGCTGGATTTTTATTTCTTCATTCTTTCTTCGTCTTTCTTTAATTGATTTCTTGGCTTCTTAGCTTGCAACTTCCCATACTTAGATTCCAAATCTGAAATTCAAATTTCTCTTTTAAATTTGGAACCATGGTGGGCCTACCATGAGGCATGCTTCCCAAGAATTCAGTCATGCTTGGACGTGCAACCCATCTTGCAATCTTTATTTGAAATTTTCTTATTTTCCTTTCCTTTATTTCTTTAATTCTTGAATTTCTCCTCTTTTTCTTCATCATATGGTCCCATAAAATATGAATTCTCATGCTAAAAAAGTGGGGCTCCTCCTTGGGTGTGTAGTGTAGTCCCTACTCAATTGCTTTTCAATGCGGGTCCCATTTCTTGTTTTTTCCTACAAATTGAAAGAGATAAATTTAACATTAATTATATGTAAGAAAATAATTATGAACCATGTATGGGACCCTACATGCCTAATGATGCACCCAAATGACAAACTTTCCAAAAATAGCGCATGGTGCCAAAAATAGTAGGTATTTATTGATGAAGCCAAAAAAAACTGACTTTGGGGTGATAAATGAGATGAAAAACCTTAATTTCACAAAATTCATGAAATTCAATGAATTTTGACCTATTTTGACCATGTTTCCAAAAATAACCCCAAATGCATGAAATCATGAAATTGAGTGTAATCTATGCAATTAAACCTAATTAGGTCCACAAATGCTAATGAAATGATGACCTAATGACCTAGTTTTGTGGACTTATCAAGTGTGAAGCCTAGCTTGAGACATAAGCAAGAAATCTCTACAAATAAGGAAACAAGTCCTAAAAGAGAGGAGATTATTTGCTAAAAAGGAGGCATCAACATCTATAAAGCCATTCTCCACCAAGCATCCCAAACACAACCCTCTCTCCTATTCCTTTCTTTCTTCCTTCCTTTCTTCTTTACCATTAGTTTATTTTTATTTTTTTTTTAGCCTTGGGTCATGTCCAAGGATTTATTTTGAAGGAGAAGATTTGTGAAGGAGAACTTGTAAAGATGTAATTTTTAATGATAAATCAAGAAGCAATTTTTTATGATAAATCAAGAAGCATTCTTTGCAATGGCGGGCTAATTTTCTTGATTAGAGCTATTGATGAAGGTAAGTAATTGTCTTTTTATTTGTTTAGTAATTCTAATTTGTGTTTTCCATGATTATGTGCTTAATGATTAACAGGCTTGTCTTTGTGCCCTAGGCAAATCTCTATTTTTATTTCTAAAAATAAAAATTAGTTTTTGACCACTCATGCTTAGGTTTGATAGGCCATGCTTAGGATTTAGATCTTTTGATGGTTTATGCTTACTTTTGATGGGTGGTGCTTAAATTATTTTTATTCTTTTATGAGATGAAGGAAGTCTTGATTTTTGAATTTTTATGATTAAAAAGGGATTTTAAAAGTTAGATTTTCCAAATTAAAAACATTGATTTGTCTTTGATTTGAAGTAAAAATTGGAATGAGTTAGGGGTACTAGATAAATAATTGGTGGATGCTTATTGGATTCCTATGCTCTAATCACCTTCATTAAGTGGCAGATTTTGAATTTCTAAATTAGTTGCTTATTTTTATATCTAAAAACTCAAAACTTTTCTTAAGTATTAGTTAATTAGTTCTCTTAATTTAGAAGTTTCTTTAATTAGCTCCCTGTGGGTTTGACCCATTCATGCTACTGTCTCATCTAGACGCCGTGCACTTGTGGTATTTTATGATTGATATTGATCACATCAAGTTTTTGAATCTCAAAATTGAATTGCTTGATTGCCCACATGCCTCGGTGTTCGAGTTCGACTGGCAAGTGGCAAGCCTTGCCAAACACTAACCGGTGGGGGATATTCCAATTGGAATCTTGTAAGCAGTACGGTATGCCCATAAAGCATCATTTAACCGCAAAGAAAAAAAAACTTTGCAGTCGGGCTTCACCGTTTTTTCCAGAATATTCTTCACCACCCTATTGGACACTTCGACTTGGCCGCTGGTTTGAGGATGATAAGGTGTAGTCACCTTGTGTGTGATCGAGTATTTCTTTATCAGTGCCTCGAAGTGTTTATTCATGAAGTGGGTGCCCTCATCACTTATTATTACCCGCGGACAGCCAAAGCGACTGAAAATGTTGCTTTGCAGGAATTGGATGGACCACAACTTTGTGGTCATTTGTCTTAGTAGTTGCCGCTTCTACCCACTTGGACACGTAATCAACCGCCACTAGAATGTACTGAAAACCAAAAGACGGCGGAAACGGTCCCATGAAATCGATGCCCCACACGTAAAATATTTCTACGATCAAAATGGATTGTAGGGGCATCATGTTCCTCCTAGACATATTCCCCATCTGTTGACAGTGCAACCAAGTCTTGCAAAATTGATGGGCTTCTTTAAAAAGAGTGGGCCAATAGAAGCCACTTTGCAAAACTTTTGCAGCAGTCTTTTTCCCACTGAAATAATCGTCGCACTCAAGAGAGTGATAGAATGTGAGTATACTTTGGTATTCACTCTTGGGCTCACATCGCCTGATCACTTGGTCTGGGCAGAACTTGAAAAGTTTGGGATCTTCCCAAAAATACATATTTATCTGGGAGAAGAAACGATCCTTGTCCTGCTTGGACCAATTTGAAGGAATCTCCCCCACTGCTAAATAATTCACAATATGAGCATACCAGGGGGGGTGAGTTTGGGACACCGTGAACAACTGCTCATCGGGAAATGAGTCATGCAAGGGTAATGTGTCCTCTGTAGCCTCAACCAGGATCCGAGAGAAGTGGTCAGCTACACAGTTCTCGAAACCTTTCTTATCCAGAATCCCAAAGTTGAATTCTTGAAGTAACAAAATCCACCTATTCAATCTTGGCTTAGTGTCCTTTTTCGACAGTAAGTATCGCAACGTCACATGGTCAGTGAACACTATGACCTTTGATCATAATAAATAAGATCTAAATTTATCCAAGGCAAACACAACCGCTAACAATTCCTTCTCAGTTGTGGTGTAATTCAATTGGGCATCGGAGAGGGTCTTGCTAGCATAGTAAATGACATGCGGAACCTTGTTCACCCGTTGGACCAAGACTGCACCGACAACATAGTCGGAAGCATTGCACATAATCTCAAATGGATGGGTCCAATCGGGTGTCTGAATGATAGGGGCGGTTGAAAGGGCTTCACGAAGCTTCTCAAAAGCTTGCATGCATGCCTCATTAAAGACAAAAGGGGCCTCCTTGTTGAGCAAAGCACAGAAGGTCGAGAAATCTTACTAAAGTCCTTAATAAATCGGCGGTAAAACCTAGTGTGCCCTAAGAAAGATCGGACTTGCCTAACCGATGAGGGAGGTGGAAGTTTGGAAATAAGATCAACTTTGGCTTTATCCACCCTAATGCCCGTCGCAGAAATGATATGCCCCAGAACGATGCCCTCACACACCATGAAATGACTTTTCTCCCAACTCAAGACCAAGTTTGTCTCCATATAATGTTTGAGCACCTTTGTTAAATTATGGAGACATTCATTGAATGAAGGTCCAAAAAAAAGAGAAATCATCCATAAAAACTTCTAAAAATTTCTCCACCATGTCAGAGAATATGGACATCATACACCGTTGAAAGGTTACAGGTGCATTATAAAGGCCGAATGGCATCCGTCGGTAAGCGAATGTACCAAAAAGACAAGTGAATGTTGTTTTCTCCTGGACATCAGGGTAAACGGCCACTTGGTTATATCTAGGAAACAGTAAATACTTTGACCAACTAACCTTTTTAAGATTTGGTCAATGAATGGTAGGGGAAAATGGTCCTTTTGGGTCATGGAATTTAACTTTCGGTAATCAACACACACGCGCCACCCAGTAGTGGTGCGTGTGGGGATCATCTCCCCTTTCTCATTTTCCACCACCGTGATGCCAGACTTCTTTGGCACCATCTAAGTAGGGCTCACCCACTTACTGTCAGAAATTAGGTATATAATACCCGCATCAAGAAGTTTCAGTACTTCTTTCATGACCACCTCTTTCATGTTAGGATTTAAACAATGCTGCATTTCATGTGACGGTTTCGCATCATCTTCGCAATGAATGCGGTGCATGCAGATGGAGGGGTCAATGCCTTTCAAATCGGTAACAAACCAACCGATTGCACTTTTATCCTCCTGTAACACATCTAGGAGTTGCCCTTCCTGATCATCAGATAGATCAGAAGCAATGATGACCGGTAATGTATCATTTGGTCCAAGATAAACATACTTAAGTGTAGCTTGAAGTCACTACAAGAAGTTGCACTTTTACCAACGTTTTTTGGCGACGTTTTTATAAATTCGTTGGTAAAGAGTGTTATTTACCGACGTATATAATTTCGTCGGTGAAAATTTAACTTTCCCCGACGTTTTATAAAACGTCGCTAATTTATATAAAACGTCGCTAAAAGGTTGACTTTGAGCGACGTTTTACTAAAAAACGTCGGCAAAGTTCAATCTTGGAATTAATTTCACTTAAAACCAGAGATTATTACCGGCATTTTCTAATTCGTCGGTAAAATAGACTTTTAGCGACGTTTGTTTACTTTTAAAGACGTTTTTTTTTGTCGTAAAAGTGTTTTCATTTTTAGTTATTTTTCTTTTTTAATTTTTGCCGACGAACAAAATAATGCCGGTAAAAGTGTTTATATTTTTATTTATTTTTCTTTTTTTATTTTTCCAAAGAAGACAAAACTTCGGTAAAAGTCTTTTTATTTTTATTTTTTATTTTGTAGACGAAAAAAAAACCTCGGTAAAAGTCTTTTTATTTTTTATTTTTCCGATGAACAAAAATATCGGTAAAAGTATTTTATTTTTTATTTATTTTTCTTTTTTATTTTGCCGACGAAATAATACCGTCGGCAAAGTTCAATTTTAATATGAGGTGGAAAATAAATATTGAAATGAACTTTTAGAAACGTTTTTTTGTGAAATGTCGGTAAAGGTTTTTGACTTTTTACATATTTTTTAATAATAAAAATAATATAATTTTTACCGACGAAATTTCTTTTTTTGCAACGAAATATAAACGTCGGTAAATCCCTCTCCCGCCTCCACCGAAACCCTCTTTTATCTCTCTCCCTCTCTCAACAAAAGCCCTCTTTTATCTCTCTCCCTCTCCCACCAAAAGCCCTCTTTCATCTCTTTCCCTCTCCCTCTTTTATCTCTCTCTCTTGACCTATGCTTCTCTCACTCTCTGTCTCGCTCCCTCTGCTCTCACTCTCTCTCGTTCTCACTCTCTGTCTCGCTCTCTCTACTCTCTCTCTCTCTGTCTCACTCTCTCTACTCTCTCTGCTATTTCTCTCTCTGTCTCTCTCTCTCTCTCACTCTCTGTCTCGCTCTCTCTACTCTCTCTCTCTGCTATTTCTCTCTCTCTCTCTCTCTCTATCTCACTCTCTCTGCTCTCTTTGCTATTTCTCTCTCTCTCTCTCTCTCTGCCTGAAACCGATCGTCACTCGAAAACGGTCTCCCTCTCTCTCGCCGCTACCTCTGCTCGGACCCTCTCTGCCCCTAATTTCCTTTCTCTCTCTCGCTCTTACCCTCTCTGCCTCGCCAATTCAAGACTAATTTCATGGAAGGTATACCAAACTCTATGAATGTCTGTATGGTTTGGTTTTCCTTCTTTTTCAATGCAATTGATTCACTTGGATTTTCTTCTGTTCAAAATTTCAGGTATTCAAGCTGCTCCAAGGAAGCATGCCATAGTTGCAGCATTTTAGCTTTGTGAAAGAGCCATGTCTGGACGTAATTTTGGTACTCCTTTTGTAGTTTTTTGAATATGAATGGATTTTCGAAGTGAAGATTTTGTGATTTTACTTTTTTAATGTGTAATTGGGATCAATGTCTTGTTTGGGTTCCTGCCGTTTTAGTTAATTTTTGCCATTTCTTGTTTCCATTTGATGGGATGATATGCAATGAGATGGATTACATGCTTCTTGGCCTGTTTGGATCTTTAGATTACTCATTGTACCTGTAAATAGTGGAAGAAAGTAAACTGAATGGCTCCATAAAACACAAACTCAGTCTCACATTTGCAGTATGCAGTTTCCACAGGGATTCACATGACCGTCGTCCGGTCTTCACCACTAGATAGGTTGGGAATGGTCTACATAGGCTATGGGCAAGAGCCATGGATAAATGAAATATGCAGAGGAGTTAGCCTCGTTTGCAACTAGGTACAAACCAATGCATAGTTAGAATCCTTGAGAAAAACAAATGATGTGTACTAGATTTTTCATGATAATAAAATCACAATATTCCCACTAAAACATGAACAATCTGCAACACTTTTGTGACAATCAAAGATGTGAAATAATCATGGGATAAAAGTAAGCAGGGATGCTTTTTCAGAACCATGGAACTAATAACATTAAGAAATTAAAAACCATATACCACACAGAAGGAATCTAAAAAGTCTAACTCATGTATGAGTGTTCAAACTTGATGCAGTACCTGATACAAGAAAGGGGTTGCCACCTAAGTCTGAAATAGCAACTTAAGGGCTGGAACTCTAAGAAACAACAATAAAGAAAAGTAAATTGGAAGAATAACACACGAAACGAGCAAGAAAATCATGAAATCAGTTGTCAGTTCCATGCATCCAACAATAACATATACAAATTCAAATTTCACAACAATCATGAAATCAAGCACATGATGGAAAAGTGACTAATGCCACATCAGAAGGGCTGAGACTTAAGTAAGTCTGAAACAACAACTTAAGGGCTGGAACTCTAAGAAACAACAATGAAGAAAAGTAATTTGGAAGAATAAAATGCAATAATTGTTTCTATATTTTTTAGACTAGTATTAGTTTAAAAAAAATTCTCATTAATTTTTGAAATTTCTCATCCTTCTGGTGAAAGTTTTAGGATTTGTGACTTGGGAAAAAGACAATCATCTTTCTTCTTCATTTATATTCACATGCTAGGCCAATTGCTTTAACTATTGAATCCAAGACTCTAGGAGAGAAAAAAAATCACAATTCCACATCTCCCTGATTATTGCTAGTATCCACTAAAACCTTCATTCCATTACAAGATAAAGAAAGATTGTACCAGTCCACAGATAATACAAACATTAAATCCACTAAAACCTTCATTCCATTACAAGATAAAAGAAAGATTATACCAATCCACAGATAATAAAAACATTGAATTAGCTCAAGCTCCAATTCAAATTCTGTAAAACAAAACCTTAATAAAAGATTAAAAACAAAATGAATTGGATTACACCATCAAAACCAAACCCACAGTTTTTCTTACCATCCTTTTCTCCAATGAGTTTCAAATGGAAATCTGATGACAGTGAAGAACTTGGAGAAGGAAAACTATTTAATAGAAAGGGAAAGGAATAAAGGAACCACAAACCAATGAGGCAACATGAAAGTCACTAGATGTAACAGTTTTAATGGGTGGTATTGTAACATAGAAGCAAAACAACTAACACAAATGGACATTTATTCAATGTAAAATCCCTTAAACAAGAAAAGAGAAAAAGAAAAGAATCTGTTCATGGAACAAAATTCTTCCCTCTGTTTTTACTCAAGAAGGGATCTGATGTGAACATAATAGTAAATTCATTATATAGAGAAGGCCTTGCCATGGGAAAGAACAAACAAGCCAAATTTGAAGAATACAGGTTACGATATTCAAAGCAACTATAGTGCATCCAGTTCATTCCCAAAGCTGTTAACATCATAAACCTTGAACTGAAACTCACTATGAGATCACATGTCATCTTTGGTACAGTTGACAAATGACAAAATCACTACAGGGCCACCATTTCTTTCTCACTTCTTCTATTCATTTCTTTCTTTTTTAGAGAAATAGATACAGTGGTACTGATAATGGTGATGACTGAAAACCAATAAATTTCAACCAAAGAAGACAAATCCTAATACATAAATCCTAATACATATATACAAACACACAATCGGAACACCACCAAGTAAAATCAAATTAATCTTCATCTCTATTGATCTAGAACAGAAATCAAACCTTGAAACCAACTTGTCCAAAAAAAAAAATTCTCAACCAACTTGTCCAAACGAAATGCCACAAACCCCCCCCCCCCCCCCCCAAAAAAAAAAAAAGAGTTTCAGGCACGTAGTCTTATGAATGATGAAGAAAATGGAAGGAAAAACCCAAATCCCTGCTGATCTATTACAAATCACAATGTAAAATCATCCATTTGATATGGGTTTCTCTGAGTCATATTCTTTTAGAGCTAGAAATAGACAGAGAAAAAGATTACAAAAATTAAAAATCATGGAAAGTTAAATGCAATCATGCTAAAATCATGCAAACCGAATCGATCACTGAATACCTCAATCTCCACAGCTTGGGAGGCTAGAGCTCACCACATCACCACCTCAATATCCAAACTTCGAAGCTAAAACCCTAACTTCTCGCTCTTTCTCTCCTCAAATCGTTCGAAAACCTAAATCGTTCGAAAATGCTGAAGCAAATGCTGTAGACACAAAACTTCTAGGCAAATCACTCTTTCTCTACACCAAATCGTGGAAAAAAAAACAAGAAGAAGAATAGAGAAGGTATCAACACAACACAAAAATCCGTTCTTCTGCACAGGCACAGAACCAGAAATCGGAGTTCGAAGCCTTCCGATCTAGAATTCCTGCATGCAGCAGACTCGATTGGAAGAGCATGCACAAAGAGAAATAGCTGAGATGATTCGAATCTGACCGTTTGAATCGTTGATGAGCTTCTTCTTGTGAAACAACATGATCGAATTGGGAGCTCCTAGTGCGATTTCGCAACTTCTCAGATCAAATGGAGAGATCGAGCATTCGACTAACTTAGAGGATTTTTGCAGAGAGAGATTAGGGTTTGGAGTGTGAAAGGTGCAGAGAGAGAGAGATCAATGGATTTTTGAAGAAGAAGAAGAAGAGAAATGCTGCAGCTTCAAATCGCAGGTTCTGGTGAGATTCTTGAACGGATTTTTGAAGAAGCAGCAGATCGAAGAAGCCCTCTTGCGTCTCAGTGGTAGAAGCAACCGATACCCTTTCTAATCGCTTGAAATGCGTTGCGAGTTTAGAGACATAAAAAGTGGGGTCTAAAAAGTGGGGTCGCCTTTCAAATAAGCGGGGATTTAGGGGAAATTTTTGAACCTTTTAATGGCGGAAAATAACATCCGCCGCTGATACCCTAATATTTTTTGCCATTTGTGACGGATTATTATATTAGTCGCTGATAATCATGTTTAGCAGCTAAAAATTAAAACAACCGCTATTTAAGTGTCACTAAAAGTGACTTTTCTTGTTGTGTCCGTCACTTAAATAAACACTTGCTTTCAAAATGTTGGAGGTAACATGCACACAAATCTGATATTCAAACAATGAAAGTGTTGCACTTGACCCAAGTACTTATGGGCAAAAGGAAAAGGCATGCAAATAGACTACATATAATAAACATTTGAAGCAATTAAAATTTACAGCCAAGGGCACCAGTTACAAACGCTACATTGTCCATTAGCTTTGAATATATGACTTGCATAATAAAAGAAATTTAAAACACATCCCACCTCCCACTAGATCATGATTCTGTGACTCTGTCAAAGTTAGAATGCATTTAAATAACCTAAGATCATTAAACTAACAACTGGATCTAGTTTAAAGATGGTGGGCCACCCTTCTTTTCCCGTACCAATAGAGAATCAAATCACTGGATCAAGGTTGTTTGATGATGCAGGATGGTGTTGCAATGCAGTTGCTGTGGTGACAAAGTGGACAGTTAAAATAGAAAAGAAACTTAAAAAAATTTAGCATCCATACAAGAGATGCAAAGATTTATGATCTCATGTTAGAAGGCTACACGTGGGAGAGAGGATAGTGACTTAAACTAGATCAGAGAAGGAAGAAAATACAAGGTTACAATCATATGCCCAAAGCATGTACAATGTGAAGGGAATCTCTAAAACAAGATGCTTATTGCTGAGAGATAGCTCCCAACTCTTTAAGAAATTTAAATGAAAGCTATGTTTTATCATACGAAAGAAAGAAAAAGAAGAACAAAGGAATCTCACGTTCTATATGTCTCACATCCAAGAGCCAAACAGTTGAATCTTGTATATATACAGGAGAAAACCATGCAACTCTGTCATCTCCAAATAGACAAGGAAAACTTATCTGAAAAGAACCAAGCTACAAATTTCTACACTTTAACTTCCTATCCTTGAAGCCCAAAAGTAGTCCACTAGGTAATAATAACAACATAAAAAAAAAAAAAAGAAGAGACAACTGCCACTTTGCTTTCTCCACTATTAGAAAATTGACTTTTAGCGACCACCAAAAGCTGTCGCTAAAAGTGGTCTGACTGTCGCTAATACTCTTTAGCGACCGCCCAGCGAGAAACGCAAAAACTTCGTCGCAAAAAGTATTGGCGGTCGCTAACGTTTTTTGCGACCGCAAAGTGGCGGTCGCAAATAATTTAAAAAAAAAACTTGGACTATTAGCGACCGCCATAGTGGTCGCTAATACTCCATATAGCGGTCGCTAATACATTTTTTTTTATTTTTTTTATTTTTTTTAAGTATTAGCGGTCGCTAATAGTACTTTTAGCGACGGCCACTAAAGCTAATAATTTTTTTTAAATATTCTGTATTTTCTCAAATTTTTTCCTTCTTTTTGTACATGTACCTGAGTATATACAACTACTACCATCAATTAAAATTACAAATAACAAAACCTGAATATATACAACTACTGCCATCAATTAAAATTACAAATAACAAAAGAAAGTCTTATATTAATTACATTCAAAACATTACAAAAGTTTCAATAAATTATATCCATTAAAATTACAGGAAAAAAAATTTGTCCGTGCAGGGTGTCACGCCCCCGAAACGGAACCTCGGGGGCGGGAAAGGGATTAAGCATAAATATATTTTACTTCTCCCAGGATCCGCGTGTGTGAAGACAACACCTTCTGAATATTTTTGCGGAAGCTTTCGTGGCGTTGCGACCCGAAGTTCGTGGCCATCGGATTCCGTGTCGCACTCAACCTCTAGCATATAGCTATAATATCAGGAATCATCTCAGACTGGAGTAAACCATCACAATAAATTACAGAGCTGACAGTAACAGGATATTACATTCCCATATATGTTCAAGTTACAATTATCAATGTACATTAATTAAGAATCCCAAGAAAAAGGCTAACAAAAGCCATACAACAATAAGCTATAAACACTACCCCAAATATGACGTAGCTCCGATGTCAAGCCCAATGTCTACATGACATAGCCGACAAGACAACCTGCAAACATGGCTCCACAGCCAACAAAGTTCTCAACTTGGGACGAAGAACTCTGAACCTGAGTACCAAAAGTAGTGGGTCAGACACGACGGTCTGGCATGCATGTGGATGAAAAGATCATAAATATACTGAATAATAAAACATATGATAAATCATGCTATTCGATCAAATGCTGCATATAATTAAACGGGTGAAAACTCATGAATCTCGGACAAAACATGTATTCTTTTCAAACATGGTCAAAACATGAAGATCTAATAAAGCATATGTATACAACAACCATGTATTCATAGCAGTCTAGCAAAACCAATGTCCATTTGAAACGTATGTAAAAATACAGATATTTAACAAACCGGGTGTTCATTTAAAACAAGTGTAACCAAAGAAATCTGACAAAACTAATGTTCATTTATCCATAATTCAAAGCATGAGTATTCCACAAATCGGGCATCGTTTAAAAACAGGCATAAACATAGGGATCTGGAATACAAGTGTCATTTAAAACATATTTCAAATCATGGATATTTCACAATTCGAGTAATCATTTAAAACGTGGGTAAACCTAAGGATCTGACAAACCAAATGTCATTTAAAACAAAGCGCGGATATTTAACAACTCGGGAATTCCTTTGAAACATGTGTAATCATATAAATCTAGTAAAACCATTGATCATTTGAAACATATGTAAAAGCATGGGTATTCACCCAACCGGCATTCATTTAAAACATATACGTGTACAAGGAACAGAAAACAACATAATAACAATAACTGAATTCACTTTGGAGAATATTAACACTTGTCTAAATAACAAGTTTCATAAAGGAAATAAATCATTTATCGGAAACATATAAGCAATATAAAACATGTCGGGTATCCAAGGGATCGGGAACTGGCAAGATGGCAATCACAAGAAGCTAAGTCCTCTATCACCGAAGTGACAAGAGTATAACGGGACGATGGTCTCAGTCACACAAGGTGAGGAGACTCAACGCAAATCATATATACAATATAAATATACGGGAACGGGACCACGGTAGCGAACCGGGTATCGGGACGGGACCACGGCAATAACCGGGTATCGGGATCTAAACTGCAGCTGGCGGGACGGGAGAGGGATTTCCAAGTCAGTGGATCAGACTAACAAGGTATCCAAGCTTAGTGATGCCGACTCATAGGATAAAACCAATCGAGACATATGCGAGTAATCAAGTACAGTAAATAAACGGGTAAAACGGGGGTGCTCAAGGGCACACTGTAATCTCATATCGGGCAATACATCTCGGGATAAACAACTGTTACTAATGTACTTCAATGCTTTCGGGAAAACAAGTCATGTGATGCAAATCTCGGGAAATGAGGTGAAACAATGAACTATAACAATTTCGGGAAAAATATAAATTTCAAGATCTATTTAAGTGAATAGGGGTCCCGTATGTCAATTATAATAATTTACTTGGTACTCCTCGAGTTTGAAGACATTCCGGGCTCCTTATGCACTCTTACTATTTCCAAAACTTAACATGAGCTTATGGGTAGTCCTAGATGTTACAATAGCAAAAATCAAGATTATAAACGGTCCATCCTAGGCATGACATTAATCCGGAAACATCGAGCAACATATTCAGTCACCGAAAGGAATAGAATTCGCGATAACCAAGGGAAAGACTTGTGTTTAGATATAACGAAGCTATCGCGTCGTTCCATCCCGTTCAAGATTGAAATGGATTGAACTTCGATGCTACCGAACCAACCGTGAGGCGTGTCGGCTCGAGACATTCTCACACATGGTCCAAACAGTCCAAAAAGGGTAGCCAAGGAACCACCTAAAACCAAGAATTAGTGCCTAAGTCATCACCATTCTTTTCTTTTAGTTCCCTAGTCTTGAAGACCTTAGATTAGGGTACAATTGGTCTTAACACTAAGGTGTATACCCCTAGGACTCATAGAAAGCCCAAAGGTTTAAAAAAAAAGCAATATCAAATTTCACTGGACTCAAACTGAAATTTCTGTACCAGGGCATCAAAACAGTTCAACATTATCCCAACGGGGCCTATGCCAGGCAGACCGCATCGCTCGAGCGAATCGAAGAGTTCGCTCGAGCGAACTCATCGGTCGAGCGGTTATTTAAATGCGTTCGAGCGACCAGGCTGCTGGAAAACCCGTATCCCTTTCTGGACAGGTCGCTCGAGCGACCATGACAGTTCGCTCGAGCGAACTGTCCAGAAACTGAATTCTGGGCAGTTCAGTTCCCTTCTTTCTCTTCCTTTTTACAACCTTCTTTCCAACACTTAAACAACTAACATTTTCTTCCATATTCACTTAAAAATCCTCATTAAAACTCCAATGAAAATTAACTTTAAACACCTCCTCTCTTCTCATTTCACAATAAACAAAGGGAAGAATCCCCAATATACACAAGAGTCCATTTGAGCGAAAAATCTATGGATAACCAAAGTCTATTGATCACCTTTCCATTACAATAGATGATTTAACAAAACTCCTTAAATGAGTATCAACTTCAAGTCAATGTAACTATTAAACATAACCATGGATGGCCAAACCAATCCTATTCCTTATAAAACCATATGAGCAAACTTGACCAAATGCAATGCATAACTTTCCAAGAGATTAACAAGATAGAAACAACCATTAATATGCAAATTTCGAAATCCATATATATGTGACAAGAAGCATAGGTGCACACATGTATCCAATGATCAAGAACAAGAAATAAACTTAGGGTTTTCTCATAAAACTTTGATAACATTAAAACCATCCATTCATCCACTTGCCTTGGGTTCCAATCTAGCAAATCAAGCCTCTAATCACCTCTCAAGCTCAAGATCCACAATCCCTACAAAAACCCCCAAAAAAGCCCTAAAATGGGTTAAACCATGAAATGACAAGGAAACTTTTCAATAATCAAGGTGGAGCTTCTCTAAGGCTAGAAGATTACAAATCTAGAAGATGAAGAAGAACACTTACTTGCAAGGTCCTCTAATGGACAAGGTAAGCTCAAAGGAAGTCTTGTGATGGAGGGTTCTCTTCACAAATGGTACCAATGGAAAGCTTGCAAGATGAGGAAGAAGAAGGTGGTCTCCATTTCTTGATTGATGAACTCTTGGTGTGGCTTGGAGATGAAGAAGTTGCAAGAAAAGCCCTAGGCTCAATAGTTGTGCTGGAACAATGGAGAATGGGATGCAATGAAGGGGATGGGTTCCTCTTATAAGCAAGTGAGGTTTGGGTCCCACAACTTAAAGAACTTGGGTGGCTGAAATCATCTAATTCGGGACCTCGGATGGATTCGACGAAGAAGGAAGAAATGATCGTCGAAATATCTAGTTTCCAAAAAGTATATGTTTCGCGGGTTTCGGGAATATCGAGTTTTGGATACAGATTTGGTGTGCAATGACTGTTTTGCCCTCAAGGCCAAGAAATCGGGTTTCGGGTTCTCAAATGGATACGGGACCAATATGAAAGTTGTAGGATTCCTCAAGATGAATGCAACGGGCCAAAAACACAATACGAAACAAATCGGAAAAATCTCACAAGTAAAAGCAAAGCCAAAAAAGGAACCCCCAAAGGGCCCCACAAGCTACCAAAGCACTCAAAAACCCAAAACTAGAAGAAAAACCATTCTAGCTCACAAACTCAACCCAACAAATACTAATCCCACTAAAAGAAACTAATCCACAAATAAAACAACACTAATCCAAGAGATTAGGGGTCGGGTTCTCACACAGGGTACCATGGTAGATCCGATGCCCTCAAACCTGAACAGAAAAATAAAAATAAATATTAATATATAACTTTAAAAATTGGCAATTTATTCTAAATATAAAAAAATTAAGAATTAAAATTAAAATTTTAACCAACGTTTCAACTGTACAAGCAATCCGGGAGTCGGAATCTCGTTCCGTTAGTTCCTACAAGTCATTAATGACTACGGGCCCGTGCCTGTCAAGTTTCACGGGTAATGGAGCCCATTTGCTCGTTTTGGGCGCCCGGGGGCTCGTTTTCTAAATTTTAAGTTAACGTTCTAATTTAAACCTACGTTTCAACTGTGCGAGCAATCCGGGATTCGGAATCTCGTTCCGTCAGTTCCTGCAGGTCATTAATTACTACGGGCCTGTGTCCGTCATGTTTCATGGGCAACGGAGCCCGTTTGCTCATTTTGGGCGTCCGGAGGCTCGTTTTCTAAGTTTTAAATTATATTTCTAACTTAAACATATGTTTCAACTTTACAAGCAATCCGGGAGTCGGAATCTTGTTCCGTTAGTTCCTGTAAGTCATGAATGACTAGGGGCCCGTGCCCGTCAAGTTTCACAGGCAATAGATTCCGTTTCCTCATTTCGTACCCCCAGAGGCTCGATTTCTAAGTTTTAAGTTAACGTTCTAACTTAAACCTATGTTTCAACTGTACGAGCAATCCGGGATTCGAAATCTCGTTCCGTCAGTTCCTGCAAGTCATGAATGACTAGGGGCCCATGCCCGTCATGTTTCACGAGCAGCGAAGCCCGTTTGCTCATTTTGGGCGGCCGGATGCTCGTTTTCTAAGTTTTAAGTTATAGTTCTAACTTAAACCTATGTTTCAACTGTACGAGCAATCAGGGAGTCGGAATCTCGTTCTGTCAATTCCTGCAAGTCATGAATGGTTACGGGCCAATGCTTGTCAAGTTTCACGCATAACGGAGCCCGTTTGCTAGTTTTGGGCGCCGTAGGCTCGTTTTCCAAGTTTTAAGTTAACGTTCTAATTTAAACCTACGTTTCAACTGTGCGAGCAATCCAGGATTTGGAATCTTGTTTTGTCAGTTCTTGCAGGTCATTAATGACTACGGGCACGTGCCCATCAAGTTTCACGGGTAACGGAGCCCGTTTGCTCATTTTGGGCGTCCAGAGGCTCGTTTTCTAAGTTTTAAATTATAGTTTTAACTTAAATCTACGTTTCAACTATACAAGCTATCCGGGAGTCGGAATCTTGTTCCGTCAGTTCCTGTAAGTCATGAATGACTAGGGGCCTTGCCCGTCAAGTTTCACGGGCAATATAGCATGTTTCTTCATTTTGGGGGCCCGAAGGCTCGATTTCTAAGTTTTAAGTTAACGTTCTAACTTAAACCTACTTCAACTGTACAAGTAATCCGGGATTCAGAATCTCGTTCCGTCAGTTCCTACAAGTCATGAATGACTAGGGGCCCGTGCCCGTCAAGTTTCACGAGTAACGGAGACCGTTTGCTCCTTTCGGGCGGCCGGATGCTCGTTTTCTAAGTTTTAAGTTATAGTTCTAACTTAAACAAACATTTCAACTGTACGAGCAATCCGAGAGTCAGAATCTCGTTCCGTCAGTTCCTGCAAGTCATGAATGGCTACGGGCCCATGGTCGTCAAGTTTCACGAGCAACGGAGCCCGTTTGCTCATTTTGGGCGCCCGGAGGCTCGTTTTCCAAGTTTTAAGTTAACGTTCTAATTTAAACCTATGTTTCAACTGTGCGAGCAATTCAGGTTTCGGAATCTCGTTCCGTCAATTCCTACAGGTCATTAATGACTACGAGCCCGGGCCCGTCACACGTTTCACGGGCAACGGAGCCCGTTTGCTCATTTTGGGCCCCCGCAGGCACGTTTTCTAAGTTTTAAATTATAGTTCTAACTTAAAGATACGTTTCAACTATACGAGCAATCTGGGAGTCGGAATCTCGTTCCATCAGTTCCTGTAAGTCATGAATGACCAGGGGCCCGTGCCTGTCAAGTTTCACGGGCAACGGAATCGGTTTCCTCATTTTGGGCGCCCGGAGGCTCGTTTTCTAAGTTTTAAGTTAATGTTCTAACTTAAACCTACGTTCATCTGTACGAGCAATCCGGGATTCGGAATCTCATTCCGTCAGTTCCTACAAGTCATGAATGACTAGGGGCCCGTGTCCGTCAAGTTTTACGGGCAACGGAGTCCGTTTCCTCATTTTGGGCGCCCGGAGGCTCGTTTTCTAAGTTTTAAGTAATTAACGTTTTAACTTAAACATACGTTTCAACTATACGAGCAATCCGGGATTCAGAATATCGTTCCGTCAGTTCCTGTAAGTCATGAATGACTAGGGACCCATGCCCATCAATTTTCACGGGTAACGGAGCCCGTTTGCTCATTTTGGGTGCCCGGAGGCTCGTTTTCTGAGTTTTAAGTTATAGTTTTAACTTAAACCTACGTTTCAACTTTACGTGCATTCCGGGAGTTGGAATCTCGTTCCGTCAGTACGTACAAGTCATGAATGACTAGGGGCCCATGCCCGTCAAGCTTCACGGGCAACGGAGCTCGGTAGCTCGTTTTGGGCGTCCGGAGGCTTGTTTTCTAAGTTTTAAGTTAAGGTTTTAACGTAAACCTACATTTCAACTTTATGAGCAATCCGGGAGCCGGATTCTAGTTCCGTCAGTTCCTGAAAGTCAAGACTAACTATGGGCCCATACCCGACAAGTTTCATGGGCACCGAGCCCGTTTGCTCATTTTGGGCGCTGCGAAGCTCGTTTTCTAAGTTTTAAGTTAGTTTCTAAGTTAAATCTACGTTTCAACTCTACAAGGAATCCGGGAGTCGGATTCTCGTTCCGTAGGTTCCTGCAAGTCAGGAATGACTACGGGCCTGTGCCCGTCAAGTTTCAGCCTAAGTGTCTAACTTTTTAAGTTTCAAAATCTATAAATTTCTAACACAATTTAACAAATTTCTATACATGTTGAAATCTTGAATTAAAAAAATAATTTTACCTGGTCAGGATCAGTCGAGCCTGCTAAATCATGACTGCTCTCTCCACCGAAGTCGTGTCTAGCCCTGTGGCCGTTGCCAGCGTCTGGTGCCTGTAATTATTTATTATACAGTTAAAAACAATTGAAAAAAACATAAGTATTGATGCATCAATGACATAATTGACAATTTAAACATACAAATTTTTTTTCTTACTAACCTGAGTAGTGGGTGGTGGGTCTGAAGCGAGCGGGCCACTACTTTGTGACAAACGAGCCTCAAGCTCTGCCATCTCTGCTCTCAACTCGGCCCTCATCTCTGCCCTGACCTCATTTGTCACCTCCTCTCTGATCGCTGCCTTCATGGACTGCAGCAACTCATGAACCTCCTCATCTGTACGCAGGCGTATGCCCTGGGAGGAGCTAGCACCGGATGACTCCGATTGCGCGATGTGCGAGCGTGGAATGCCCGTCGCATACGTGAGCGTGTATCCGTGCCCGTCCCGACCAACGACGGAGTGGAATATCTCATCCCTCCGTGATGGAAAACTGCGCTCCTCCTCGGGTAACTCCTCCAGGCATGACTAATACTAGGCCTGCGTAGTTGATTCATTTAATATATTATCATGCATAACAAGACATAGCAATAGAAAGATAATTTAAACGGTTCAATATAAAAATTTACGAAGATAGCTGCAACCTCCAGGTGGCGAGGATCTCGAGAACGCATCCAGACGGACATCCTGTCGACCGGAACAACCTCGGAACGCAACTGTTTGGTGGAGAGTTATATTATTAGTATACTATCATACAGAATGACAAAAACATAAATTACATGTACAATCTAACTTTTTACCTCGTGGCGGACCTGGGTGATGTGTCGAGTCCCCAACCTGTGTGTGGGACCCCGCAATCGATTCCGCGCATTCGTAGCAGACACTCTCTGTTTTCAATATTTATCAGTCGGAATTTTTGTTAGTTACGTTAGTCACTAGTAAATTGTTAAAATTAAAATAAAAAAAATTACAAGTTTCTCAGTTGAACCTCCTCGCTCGTCCAGTACCGGACGAGCTGAGTCCACTGATCCGGGAGAACGCCCCTCAGAACTCGCTCAAGTATGTCAGGCGCATCCTGATGTGGCTTCCAGTGCTGCATCTTAACTTTATTTTTATGATCTTTCCACATCTTCCGGCACTTCGACATGCAAACTGGCCGGAAGAGCTCAGGACATGCCCTCAAATTGTCCTGAAAAGGACAAATAATTTTTCATTAAGTTATGGTTTAAATTGACACATCCTGAGGAGAAATGTTAAATTATTACCTTAACCGGCTGCCAGGTACGATCTAGTGTATCGGCCGGGAATGCCTCCCAATCAAGTGTAGTCAAAGGGAATGCATATGGATCCCGGACCATATGTCCCAACTGGCTGATGAGCTGGCGAGCATGCGGACCCACCGGATGGTATGTCTCATCAAACTCCACGTCTATGGGATGACCGGAGTTCCACGTCCGGATCCCTCTAGCAGGGGGCCTCCCCCCGCTGGAAGATGGGCCCGTGCTCGTAGCACCTGTTCAAATTAGAGATAATTTAATTAAATTGAAATAAAATAATTTTTAAGAATTAATATGTTTTAATTAAATAAACTTATAGCTGTCTGTGTATCGGCCGATGCAAGCCGAGACGGTGGAGCTGAAGAAGTCGACTCCGAAGCGTCCACTGGGGTGGATGGACTCGGATGAGACGTTGATGGCCTACTCGGTGGGGCCATCGAACTAGACTGGGCGGCATCCGGTGTCGGTCTAGGCTCCCCAGATGGCATGCTGGCCTGGGCCTAGCGCAGCAGCTCGTCCATCGTCCGCGGACGATCTCTCCTCTTTCGTCCTGACTTATTTGTTCAAATGTTTTTAATTTAATTGCTTTAAATTTAAAATATGTGGGTCAATACAAAATCAGCGACACATGATCTTGGGAGGAATTAACATGTGGGAGTTGGGCCATCTCATTTTGCTTTGCATGATGCAAACCATCTTTTTCCACCAGTCCTCATCATCCATCCAACCCAACCCACATTCCTTTCTCTTCCGACCTCCCCCTCCTCTTTGTTACATTACACCTTTTTGCTCACACCAGTCCATAAACAAAACCCCACCACCACCAATTTCATATTCACTCCAACATGGCCCATGAGGAAACAGTTCAACTAAGTGGCAACCAACAACATTTTAAATCAAGTTAGGAGGTGCCCACTGGCCACTGCCTTTGTGCAAATCAGATTTCATGGTGGCTATACTCATTACACTGCCCCTCCCCCATCCACACGGCGCACGTTAGTGGGTTACATTGATAAATCACAAAAGATTCTCTCCCAGAAAGTCAAAAAATGAAAGAAAACATGATAACTAAGCTGCAATTATAATAACTTAAATATAATCTCCCCACATCATTTCAAGCTCAACAGGTTAATGAAAGGAAAGCACACTCCAACAAAAGAAGACACCAAGAAATATATTGTTGCTTTGAAAAATATCTTAGCTTACAATCTAACTATTGATTCTATTCAACCCCAAGAAACTCTCATCGTTTTCTCATACCACACTACAAAATTACACAACATACTCAGATTCAAGGAAGAAGTTAAAAATACAAGAAGAATAACTCAATTAAAGGAAGAAGCTACAAATACAAAAGAAGGAGACAAGTAAAAGAGAGAAAAAAAGTGAAAAAATCAAGTTTTTCACTTTACCAGGTATCACCCCATCAAGGCATCAACTTAACCAAGAAAATTAGGAGAGAAAAAAAACACACACACACACAAAAAAAAAAAGAAATATAAGAAGAAGAATAAAGAGCTGCATCTTACAATCTATCTAATGCTTTGAAAATAAGATACCAAAATATAGTGTTGCTTTGAAAAATATCTGCAGCCTACAAATCTATCATTGATTCTATTCAACCCCAGAAACTCCCATTCAAGTACTGATCTCACACTACTGAATTACACAACATACATTAATTCAAGGAAAAAAGTGAAAAGAAATAAAAGAAATGAGTTTTCTACCTCACCAGTTACCACCTCCCATCAAGGCATCAACTCCCCTAGAAAATTAGGAAAGAAAAAAAAGGGCCAGTTTACCATGAAATTTGATAATAAAAAAAATAAAAAATAGAAAAAGGAAAGGAAAAGAAAGAAGAAGTAGAAATGCGTAGTGAGCCATGGCAACAGCCCCAGGAGGTGAGAACAAATGCTCCTTTGGGTGGGAAGAGCAAGCATGGTTGTATGATCCAAAAAGTCCTTAAGTTCCACCACAGATTGCAATATCATCCTAAGATCATCTGCCCTAGAGAACCCAATGACCCCAACATGCCTCACAGCATATAAATAAAAGGTGATGCACCCTTTCCTGAACTTGAACCGAGCCATCTCGCACCCAGGTAGCCCTCTAATGAGCTTCTTGTTCACTTCTCCCTGCTTCTATGTCTTTTGTTTTTTAATCTCTTTCCTCAAGCCCCAAAACATATTTCTCTTTGTTGCTTTTCTGATTGGGAGAGAAGACCCTCAAAGCTCCAAAGACAAATAGATTTTCCCATCCTTTCAACTTTTCTCTTGTTCATACAAAGAAAAAGGAAAAACAAGAACAGTCTCAACTCTAAAAGCTCTAAAACCTCTACTTTCCCAATATCAATCGTCTTCACTCAAAAAAGCTTCTCTCTTTTACATTTGTTGAACCAAATCCATCTATTTTTCCTTTGTTTTCCACCTTTTTTTTTGTTAGTTTCTACTCTGCAGTTTATAAAAGAATGGAACTGAAATCCCAAAATCTAAACTTTCCTCCAACCTTTTGATTCTACCACAAAAACCCATCTCAAGTTCCAATCAGCTTTCTCTTCTTTGCATTCAACTCCACTCTCATCTCCTCATTGCAAAAAAGCTCCACCACAAATCTAACAGAAACTTCAATACAAAATAAAAAATAAAAAAATTTCCACTTCCACTTTCTTCTCAATCAAAAAATGCAAGATCCAAGCACATTCCAGCCCATGAAACCCCATTTCTCAGAGTAGGAACACCTCAAATGTCCTCACCTCAAGTTTCAGATAAACTACTAAGGCCACAAAATCCTTATAGAATATGAATTCACTATAAAATCATGTATAAGTTGAAAACAAATTGATTACAAATCCCAAATCCAACAAAAGAATACAAAAGATTATCATCAAAACAAAATCTGCTTATGAACAAACAAATCTAAAGTCAACAAGTGAAATCCTCTACTGAGAAATCAAGCCACAAATACCGCACAACATTACTTCCTTGGAAGATCAAATTCTTGAAGCTCAATGGAAGCCCGAAAATCTACTTCGCATTACAAACCAAATCATATCATATCCATCAATCCCTAAAAGTCAACGGCACAAAATCAAATCGAAAGCCAACTGATTAAAAAGAAAATGCAACAATCCCAACCCAATTGCAGAAATCAAAGAACGAATCACCAAGAGAAGCACTACCCACCAAACAGAAAACGAGAAAAAAAGAGAGAATGGAAAAACAAATGCAAAATCTGTAAGTATATACATATATAAATTGGGAAAGAGAGAGAGAAATACAGAGGGAGAGAGAGAGAGAACCGGTGGCGGCTCCGGCACAGGCTGGCTCCGGCGGTGGCGTGACTGGTGCAGCGGGACAGTGCAGAGCGCGCGGGAGGGCACAGTGCAGAGAGAAAGAAAGAGGGAGAGAGAGAGAGGCTCCGGCAGAGTGCAGAGTGAGAGGGAGAGGGAGCGAGGGGGAGAGAGAGAGAGAGAGAAAAGGAGATGGAGGGAGAGAGGGAGAGAGAACCACAGGCAGTCTCCGGCGCAGGCGAGCTCCGACGGTGGCAGGTGCGGCGGGAAGGCAGAGCGGGGAGGTGAAAGAAGTGGGTTTGGCGGGGGGGGGTTACATAAAATCTGTAGCGACCACAAGCGGTCGCTAATGGTACTATTTGCGACCCCCACAGGTGGCCGCCCGCTTCTTTCTGCGCCAAAACAACAAATTCTAGTAGTGCTCATTTTATATTTGTATTAAGCAAACACATTAACCAGATGAGGATCTTAATGGCAATCTATGCGATGCTCTTTTAAGTGTATCTAATATTTAAGTTTTTTTTATGGGTATTTAGTGTATCAGATTCAGTCCAGTAATCTTTTATTACTGATGAGTGTCAGGGCAATTTGTCATATAAAAAGGACATAAACGTGCATATGCACCTCATTGCAATGCTATATTAGCCTTGCATTTGTTTATTTATTTCATTATTTTTCGGTGCGCATAATGAGTTGAATTCATTAATTAATAGAGCTTTGGTATAATAAATTATGAAATCTAATGTTGAAATTTGGATAAGAACATCTAAATATGTGATGTAAGGTTGATATGGACATGGATGGATTGATGGCCAGCTTTCACATAGGTTTGAAGTAATGAAGTTAATGGGTGAGTTTCTTTGATTGATGTTTGGAAATATATAGAGATTCTGTTGTGTTGTCCTAACCAGCTCTTATGTCGAGGGCGTAATAAGAAAAAGGAACCCCAGAACCTACGGGGTTCTTAGTTAAACTCATCTTGCTTCTGCAATTATTCCTTTACAAAAGGCTATCTGTCTCTCTGTTGATTTGGTTTTATTATTGTTGGAGGAAGTTATTCTCTTTTTCGTTGTACTCTCTCTCTCTCTCATCTTTTGAAGAGTTTAGCAACAATTTATATATATATGAAAGCTGATGGAAGCTGGATTTGAAATGGCATAGAGGGGGCATCATATTTTCTAAACTTCTTTTTTTGTGATATGTTTGATCATTGGTAGTTCGTTTGTGCATTGAAATGATAAGCCGCCTAGGCCAAAATCAGATCATATAATCAACTAGGTACACGGCTGTTAACGGCCTGCAGCTAGCCCAATTTCACATATTATGTTGAAGCCCGACCAACTTCCTTCACAATTGAGGAGTTCAAGCCTATGTCCGGCTTGGACAGGGGCCTATTCAGGTCTGAATCTGCCTGTTTGGAGTACAGGCCTAGTCATCCCATCTAAATTCCATCATTACATTTTAATCAAGGTTTGATTTTACTACCAAGCCCAAATTAATAAAAATATCCTTTTAGGGCAAATGGATGCTATGTATTGATGTTATTTACTTTTTAAGTATACTTTATGAAATTTCTATGAGGGCTGCCAGAATGGATTACTAGTTCTATTTAACCAATCAATGCAGCGGAAATAAACCAATCAGATAATTTAGAACTAGCTATCTACCAATCACACACCACAAGAAGGCAGACACAATATTTAACGTGGAAACCCTATCCAGGGAGAAAAACCACGAACCAGAAATCAAAAGTTCACGAACAATTACAAGATATACTCACAAGCTCCTTTACCTCAGTCTGTACCTCGACCTAAGTACTGTAGTTATTCTTGCAAAGAATCCACTGACACGACATCCACCGCGCCCCGTTCTCCTTACTTGATTTCCTCGCACCTTGTCAACCAAGATGATCAATCTTCTACAAGAAAAGTAGAAGCAACAATAACCTTCTAGAGCAGCCCTTCAGAATAGTCTCTCAATGGCTCTAGAGAATAACTCTCTCTAAAATATCTCTGACTCAGATAATTGAGAGTTGTGATGGTGGTAATCTAGGGTTGAGAGAAACACCCTATAAATAGCCCAAAATTCGTGCCTTAGACTTAGTGCACAAGTAGGACTCAAACTAGGAAACACAGTCTCAAAAAGGAAACTAAATCTGATAGAAACTGGAGATTTCCCGAACTCTGCGCACCTGTCCGATCGATCGCCCCTGCAGGTCCGATCGATCGGCCTGACATTTAACTGAGGCCTTTTTCTAATCGATCGATCGGTCTGAGACTCCGATCAATCGGGCCTGAGGGATTTCGCCCGATCTTCTTGTTTCTTCCATTCTTCACTTCAGCTCTTCCGGCGACACAACCGCAGTCCATTCTAAAATAAATTAGAAAATACAACTCAATGGACCCAGAGTTTTGTCCAACCCATGAATTAGCCAATAAAAATACTAACAATCTCCCCCTTTGGCAATTCATGGACAAAACTCTCTAGAACAATACAAATGATCTACCCAAGAAAAAAAACCAAAATACGTTGAATTTTCATGCTAAAAAAAATCAGCATCTGTAGATCTTTGCTTGTTTCTCCCCCTGGCTTCAGTATTCTCCCCTTTTTTGTCCACAATTGACAAATAATTTTCTTCAAGCAGCTTCTGTCAATCTGGATTCTGCAGCTCCCCCTAAATAAACTCCCCCTCAAGATGAACTTCATATCAGCACTGGGGTGGGGGCTTGATCTTGTAGATCAGGGGTGATGAGGCTTTGGCACACACACTTGCATTTTCAGATAGTTCAGCATAGTGTGTACCAATACAGATGGAATGTCTTCTTTCTTGACCCAGACAGCTTTGGTTTTCATATGTGACATTTCCTTCTGCTATTTCCATTGCTTTTTGTTTGGAGACTTTCGCAGCTTATTGCAATGGGGTCGAATGTGTCCTTTAATTCCACAGTGATGACAAGTGGGTATACGTTAAGGACGTGGCACATTCTTCTTCTTGGCATCTGTATTTGTAACATGACCAACAGAATTAGTAACAACTGAATTTTGAACAAAACAATTATTACCTTTGGCTTTTGATGTAGATGCTCCGTCAGCGTAGCCAATGCCATGCATGTTATTCTTTGTCTTTTGACTGCACAGGATGTCATCAAGTTTTTTAGACCCAGCATTCATCCTGTTTAGTGAAGCCTTGCTTGTACCCAAAATTCGTGCCTTAGACTTAGAGCACAAGTAGGACTCAAACTAGGAAACACAGTCTCAAAAAGGAAACTAAATCTGATAGAAACTGGAGATTTCCCGAACTCTGCGCACCTGTCCGATCGATCGCCCCTACAGGTCCGATCGATCGGCTTGACATTTAACTGAGGCCTTTTTCTGACCGATCGATCGGTCTGAGACTCCGATCGATCGGGCCTGAGGGATTTCGCCCGGTCTTCATTTTTCTTCCATTCTTCACTTCAGCTCTTCCGGCGACACAACCACAGTACATTCTAAAATAAATTAGAAAATACAACTCAATGGACCCAGAGTTTTGTCCAACCCATGAATTAGCCAATAAAAATACTAACACTTTATGTTGTACATAATGGATGCAGATTTGTTAAAGCATGACACATGGCATAACATAGGTTAGAAAATTGGTGAGGGGAATGATGGAAAGATCTACTCCTTAGGTACAAACACCAATAATAATAATAATAATAATAAATCAGTCCTATAACTCAATGAATGTATTCCAAAGAACTAGTGAATATTGTTGGTACCATGAGTTGCTACCTTTGAACTTGAATATGATCCATCCAAGCCACGCAAATTTTGCACTCATCCAACTGTTAGTCACTCTTGGATTAAATGATGAAAGTCCAGAACCGAACCCTGGGGGGGGGGGGGGTACACTCAATTACAATGCCCAATTCTTCTTTAAACCAATATCAATTATGTTTTGAAAGTTCATTAACTTGATTATTGATGAAAGATCTAATACCAAGTAAAGAACCAATGAATACAATCAAAGTTGAGATTGATAAGAAAAGAATAAATTTAAGTGCATCATCCACACAATCACCATAACAAGGAAATTTATAGTGGTTCGGCCAATCATGCCTACATCCACTCCTGGTATTTCTACCTGTGTTCCACTATCAATTTTAAGGTTTAGGCTAACCTCCAACCTTACAACCACAAATGTTTTTTACTCAAGGCTAAGCATTAACCTATAAAACCTCATATGCTTTTCAATAGGCTAAGCATATACCTTTACAACAAGATTTTTAATTTCAAAAACTATGCCTAAACTAGCATACAATGAGATGCAAGTTAATATAATTAAATGCCTCTTAACATAGGCTGATATGAAAGTTGTAATCAAAGTAAGGCATATGTATGATAAATGCAAAGATCAATAAATGATACATATGCCTTAAAACTACTTCTATCTCTTTTGAAATTCAATGCTCATAAATGATGTAAATGAGAGCTAAAGTAAGAACACATGTCTTTTGAAATAATGAACAAACTTGTTTTTAGAAAGTTTAAGATGAAACTAGCAAGTTTGAAAGAAACATTAAATGTCTAAACTGTTGACACCAAAAAAAATGTGTGTCACTTTGCCTCTTCAACATCAAGAAGCCACATGAAGTCGCAACCTGCCATAAATAGGCGATGCACCTTCCAAGAATCAAATCTTGTCGGAATCAAGCAAAAATTGCAAGATCCCTCAAGACAGCCAAAAGAAGAGTACACAGGAAGTTTCGGGCCATTTCAAGATCATTTGGCCTAACTTCACAAGCGCTCCCGGCGGCGGCAGAATCGGAGACACCAAATCTTCGATCGGGGCCTATGGATGTTCTCAAAATATGTCCAAAGGGCTCCACGTCAAGTTTCAAGTCAAACCAGCAACGCTTGACCCATCATCAACTCTCCAACAACAAAATCAAAGCCTGCCGGCGGCGGAGCACCCCGGGACCATGGCACCCAATTCGGAGCTTGTGGATCATCTCAAAATGACTCCAGTAGGCTCCCCATCGAATTTCAGGTCAATCGAACATCGTTTGACCAGAAGTCAAAGCTCGGCATTTCCCTCGCGGTGAATAAAGGCAAGCGTTTGCATAACTTCAAATGGCTTCAAAACCCAAACGAAAGCCTATGGTTGGTCTTATCTACTGATGGGGGAGTCACACGTCGAATTTCAGGTCAATCGGACATCGTTTGACCAGAAGTCAAAGTTCGGCATTTCCCTCGCTATGAAATAAAGGCAAGCATTTGCATGACTCCAAATGGCTTCAAAACTCAAACAAAAGCCCATGGTTGGTCTTATTCAATGGTCAAGAAGCTTCACCTCAAATTTCAGGTCATTCCGACATCGTTTGATCCTGTTTCAGCTTCTGGCGGAAAATCAGCAGTTCTGCGTTCGGCTTTTCCCGGAAAATCGGAAACTTTGCAAACCAATTTGCAAGGATTCTCATCAGGTTTTTCAGAAGGAAATCAAGCCAAATAATGTGGAGAAATTTCAGAGAAAATAAGCAAAAAAAACGGAAGCGAAAAACGACGAGAAACAGCCAAAAAGGGGCCCCGGGGAGGTTTTTTCCCCCCATGGTCGCAGACCCCTGCGACCCTGGGCCATGGTCGCCGGCGACCATGGGCATGGGCCCGGCGACCCTGGGAGTTCCGGGGCGCCGATTTCGCCCCGGGACCCCCCGTTTCGTCCGTTTTCGCGAGACGAGTTGTTCTGTCCCTGTGATTTTTCCAGATTCAGGCTTTTGAGGCTCCAAATTCACTGATATTCATCAAGATCACAGGACTCCTTTCCAGAACTTCAAAAACTTCATTGATCGCCAGCCGAACGACAAAAACAAAAGTGCACTTTCTGCCCGTCCAATCGCGAAATCGACTGGACAGATGCTGCCGGCCCGCTGGTATCAACCAATGTCTGAAACTACATGATCATCTACTGTTGATTTACATAAGGATCCATCGATGATCATCGCAAAGGGAATTCCAAAAGACGCAACATGGCCCGCGACTCTTCAGCTACCAAGGCGGCCACTTAATGCTATCAATTGGCCCGTTTATGGCAAGTTAATGCGGTCATTAACCCATTATCTTGGACGGCCCAATCAGAAGCCTCCGTTTAGGAGTTACAAGTCCAAGCAATCATGGCATTCAAGCCATGAAACTCCTAACATAATGAAGATTAAAGGCAACTAAATGCCCATGACTCTCCTTTGGCTAATGAAATCCAAGGGTCAGGAGTTACAAAACAAAACGCAATTAAGCCTGTAACTCCTCCCATAATTTGGCTTTATTGCTATAATTGCCATAAATGACCATAAACCACTCCTAAAGGCCACCAAAAGCCTATAAATAGGAGTCCCCTCCAAGCATTCCGGGGGATCGAAATCATCAGCAAGCTCTAGAGATCCAGAAGCTCAGAGAGAGAGAAACCTCTGTCGGAATTCCGTAGCAGCCTCCACTACAAGGTGACAAAAGTCCCTTGGGGGGCACTCCCCCCGAGGTCCTTTACCTTCTACTTCAACAAAAGTGGCTTAGACATGGCTCTTCAGCCCGTCTACTCGGCTTTTTATTGAACATAAGACCTTCTCTCGGTCTTTGTTCTCTAAAAATCTGAGGATATAGCCAAGCCAAGCGAATCCAAAGCATCCGACGTTCTCATTTGCATGGATGATGGCGGAGTCCATACATGACTCGCAACCGTCAATCTAAACGGGTCCCTCCCACAATCTCCTGAAAAGTTAGATTCTTCCTTTCTCGCTTTTCATTGTATTTTGTATTTTTTTTAGAGAGACAAAAAACCACAACTCTTGTCTTTCATTATTGATGAGAATTGTAAATCAGCTATAAACGCCAAAAATCGGCCATAAATGCCAAAAAAATCGCCTTTTGCGGCAAAATAAAAAACTGTCTCTTTTCTTGAATATATGTGCAATGGAAACTTGAAAAGAAGTTGATTTCCTTTTTACTTGCGAAGATTGATCTCCAGATCATCACTTGCAATTCCAAGTAAAATAGAAAATCTGGCACACCCACAAACACACAAAAGCGTTGATGCGCGTTCCGCCCTCCGGGGGCGAAAGGGTCGGACCGAACGGACTCCCACGTCCGCCGACGCCCGGTAGCGCCGGGGCCGGAGCGCGTTCCATCAAGTTGGCACACCCGGTGGGACCTATTTACTTGAGAACACCGGATGCTTGGAATTGAAATATTCGCATATTATATCTTTGCTTATATTTCTTTTCCGAATTCCTTGGCTACTTTTTGGCTGGTGGCCTATGTTGGATTTCGCATGAGATGGGACTTTTTGGAATTTTCAAATTCTTTCAATCTATTTCCATTCTTTCTCTTTTCAAAAAAAAAAAGAAAAGTTCAGATTTCTCGTTTTGGATTCAAAATTGAGAAACTTTGATCCTTTCCTTTTTGGGCATTGGCGCTCGCGATTATCCGCTGAGACCGGCTTGGATCGGGGATTGGGCCATTGTTTCTCTTCGATGAGTCTGTTAGAGATTTCAAAAAAAAAAAAAAAAAAAAAAAAAGCAAACTTCTTTGCCTTGGATTCAAAATTGAGAAGTTTTGATTCTATCCTATCGTTCATCGCGCTTGAAGAAATGTTGAGCCTGTTCGACTAAAGGTTTTGGATAATTGTTTCTCTTTGATGAATTCATTAGAATTTAAAAATAAAAAAACAATTTCAAAAAAAAAATCAAAACTTTTCGTTTTGGATTCAAAATTGAGAGGTTTTGATCCTGTCCTATCGTTCATCGCGCTTGCAGAAATGTTGAGCCTGTTCGACTAAGGTTTTGGATCATTGTTTCTCTTCAATGAGTCTAGTAAAAATAAAGCAAAAAAAAAAAAACATAGACCGCTAAGGCCAAACCAACTGCGTTCTTTGATCTCGGTTGATTCAAGAAAAGCCTTGTCCAGAGTGTGGAGACAGCCTGACTGTTCGAGGCAAGGGTCCTCCAAACGGGTTCATTAAGTAATCTTACCCTTACCTGGGGGCAATTCTATCAATTGTGATTTCATAAGACCGGGTTAGGAAGCCTATGTGTGCTCTCTTGTCTTTTAAATAAAAATTGTAAAAAAAAAAAAAAAAAAAAAAACTTTCGTCATTTTCAAGTTCAGATCTGAGAAATTTTGGTCTCTTCCTTTCTGAGCACTGGCGCTCGCGATTATCCGCTGATCCCGTGTTCAGATTGGAACGTCATTTGCTCTCTTTGATGGACCTGATCTTGGCCTTTCAAAAAAAAAAAACTCTCGTCATTTTGGATTCGAGAAATTGTGGTTCCTTCCGGGGTACTGGCGCTCGCGGAAATCGTTGAGCCCGTCTTTGGATTGGGATACCACATGCTCTCCTTGATGAATCCATTTTGACATTTAAAAAACAGAGAATCCCATCTCATGAATGCGATCTCCAACATTTGTGTCTAGCGGTGCTAGTACGCCCTTTCAGGGTCTCCTGTATTCGCGACCGGCGCATTTGTAAAACTCCAACCTTATATTCTTCTTATCTCGAGCAAGCCCTGCTTCGCGATAAGTCGAATTTAGGTTTACAATTGCTTCTAGCAGTCACTGGGACGCTCATTTTGGGGCTCACCATACTTGCAATAAGAACAATTGTGCCCTCTATGGTTTTTTCCCTCCTCACGTCGCCTGGGTCATATCCCTCGAGCGATCTGAAAAGGCAAACCCATAGATTGCCTTTTTTCCATTTATAATCATTATATTCTTGTGATTACTAATGGATGTGGTCTTGTTTCAGAAGTTTTCCAAAAAACTAACAATGGCAGCTTCATTAACCATCACCTTTGATGAGAACAAGCACCAGCTCATGCTCCAAGACAAACAAACCAAGCGCACTTACAAGCGTCCTGCCAGCTGCCGAAGCGTCATTTCCCTCGGCAACTCAGAAAACACCGGGTCGACCTCAACTCCCCGGACCATTGTCTTCGGGTCATTGGGACCATTCCCACTACCCACAGAAGAAACCGCACCTGCCAAGAAGCAGAGAACCGCCCCTCAACGTATCACTACGGTGATACCAAGGGCGACCATCAGAAAACCTGAGGCCCGTAGCGCTCCTGTAAAGCCTCAACCAGCAAGAAACCAGGTCTGCTCAAAGACTTGGTCTCCATGGCCTTCACCCAAACAGCGAAGGTCACAAAAATCTGCAAAGCCAGTCTACCTGGCCCCGCTAAAGGAGAACCGGTTCTACCCTCTTGCTTACATGAAAGAGGAGAAGCCTACCCTCCACCAAACAAAACTAACTCAGCACGAGCCGGCTTGCTCATACAAGCCCAAAATCAAATCGTGCATCGTAAGGCCTCCGCAAGAACCTGCCAAGGCCTGCACACCTGCAAGTCGACCCTTCCTCTCAACAGGAGCCGAACTCGCCAAATTCAAAGCTTCGCTGCGACAGGCAAAGGACCGTGTCCATATCCTGTCACTGCCAGTCTTCAAAGAAGACAAGCTCGGCTGCTGCGCACCAGGGACTACGTCCTTCATTGCCAGAGCACAGCCGGAGCTAACTGAAGCCCAAATTGCTCATTGTATGCGCCGCCGTGCGGCATATCGACAAAAGAGACTAGAGAAGCAAAGAACCCAGGATTCTGCACTTCAGGTCTCCCAAAAATGGGTCGAAAAAGAAAGACCCGACCAAGTTGTTGCTGTTCATATGGTTGGCAAAACCAGAAGACCCCAGAAGTCAGCAACTAAAATCCATATCAGGCGTCCGGTGACTCGCAGCGTCTCCCGGACACGAAGACATAAAGAAAACTCTCCCGCTCCTTCAAGCCAAGGATATCAAAGTAACCACTCTTCGAGCTCTTCATCTAAAAGGATGAGCTCCAGCTCAGTCACCAAGACAATATCTTCATTCAACTCTCGAGGAATGAACGTCCTGGTCACAAATGCTGAGCAACCTCCGCCGCATGATGACGTAACCGCACGCATCCAGCAACTGGAGCAAGGGCAGCAGAGGATAGAGACTCTAATAGAGAACCTAATTCTCAATCTTTAGCGTCCACAAAACAATGAAGCTCCTCCGAGCCATCAAAGCGACGAGGAAAATGTGGAAAACAGTGAGTCACGCGCCCTTACCAAAAAGGACGTTGACGATATCCTCGCCAAAGCAAAAAAAAGAGGATACACTAAAGGAGCATGGGATCAAGCCACCATATCCCTTGTGGATGGACTCGGTTCCGTTCCCTACAAAATTCAAGCAACCTACTCTCCAAACATATACGGGGAAAGGTTCAGCCAGACAGCACGTCATCCATTTCAAGATCCTGACGGGACCTATTGCGGATCAAGATGCCCTCAAAATCCGCCTCTTTGTAAGTACCCTAAAAGGTACGGCCTTTGATTGGTACTCCACTCTGCCGGAGGACTCCATTCAAAATTGGGCCATGTTGGAGACACGCTTCCTAACCCACTTCAAAGGTGAGGATCATCCTGTTACTATGGCTCAGCTCTGCAGCCTAAAACAGGGAGAGAATGAGTCAACATATGACTTCATTCACAAGTGGAAGGCAATGGCATACAAATGCTCCGATGTACTGGCACAAGCGTCACTGGTCGACATCTGCCGAAACAACATGAGAGCAAGAATCCGCTCCATGATCATCGGCAACAAATCAAAGAACCTGGGAGAACTCTTGGAAGCAGCTATGGAAGCTGAAACGGTGATCAAAGACCTCAACAGTCAGAAATCATCAAAGAAAGAGCCGACTGCCATTGCAACCTCAAAACCAAAGAAAAAGGAGGTTCTCAATGTGCAAACCAAGTCAGCTCCTCAGCAGCCAAAGAAAGCTGAAAACAAAGCTGCAGGTAAAAAGCCTGAACTTTCTGATGCCTTCAGAAAACGAGTAGAAAAGAAATACCCGTTCCCCTCAAAATGCGAATGAATCCCCTCAAATGCTTCTTCGGTGTTTCATCGGGTAAGTTTCTTGGATTCATAGTACGGAAAGCTGGCATAGAGCTTGACCCCATCAAAGTCAAGGCTATCCTAGAAATGCCATCTCCAAGAACCCTAAAACAATTAAAAGGGCTCCAAGGAAGATTGGCATACATTCGACGGTTCATCTCCAACCTATCAGGGAAGTGCCGTCCATTCTCTCGGTTAATGAAGAAAGGTGTGATTTTGTCTGGGATGCTGAATGTGAAGCCGCGTTCCAGGACATCAAGTCATACCTGACTAAACCTCCAGTGTTGGCTACCCCCACAACTGGAAAACCATTCCTCTTGTACACAAGAGCCCTTGACTATTCTTTAGGCGCTCTACTCGCACAAAAGAATGACGAGGGAAAAGAAGCTGCTCTATATTACCTTAGCCACATGTTGATAGGTGCAGAGCATCGCTACTCTCCAGTCGAAAAGAATGCTTGGCAGTGATGTTCGCCGAACAAAAACTGCGTCACTACCTGCTATCCAACATAGTGTACTTGATTTCGAGGATCAACCTCCTAAAGGTCCTTGTCACAAAAGCAGGTTCTCTCAATGCCCGACTGGCAAAATGGTCCATCCTCCTGTCACAATTTGACATTAGGTATGTACCACAAAAAGCAATCAAAGGCCAAGCTATAGCAGACTTCCTCGCAGAGCATCCATTGCCTAAAGATTCTCCACTCAGGGATGACCTCCCAGTCGAATCGGTCTACAGTGTGGAGACTTCCTTATCAAATGCTTCCTGGCACATGTACTTCGATGGCGCAACCAGGACAAATGAAAAGGGAAATCAAATATCGAGAATTGGCATTCTCTTTGTTAGTCCCGACAAATACATGATTCCACACGCATTCTCGCTACTGGAACCATGTTCAAACAATGCAGCTGAGTACCAAGCCCTCATCGTAGGATTGGAGCTCGCCCTTGAATCCGGCATCACTACGCTGGAAGCTTTTGGAGACACTCAACTGATCGTCAACCAGATGAATCAGAAATTTGAAGTCAGGAAGCCCGATCTGTTACCTTACTACAACAAGGCACAATCGCTTCGAAAAAAGTTCGACATCTGTCACATCACCCACATCCTCAGAGGTGAAAACATTTGTGCAGATGCCCTGGCTGGACTTGCTGCGTCTATGGTGATCCAAGAAGGGGAAAACATGCAAGTTACAGTGTGTCAAAAAAGGATCCTCCCTCCTCTCAACACACATCAAGCAGTTGCTGAATGCCACCAAGTGGTTGGAAGTCGGATCTCCGTTCTTAAACCTCTGATCGGCGACTGGAGGGATCCGTTCATTGATTACATCATGTTCGGAATCCTACCTGAGGATCCAAAAGAGCGGGTAAGCATCCAAAGGCGAACCCCAAACTTTCATTTGGATATTCCTTCAAAAATGCTTTATAGGAAATCCTACAATGGAGTACTTCTACGCTGCTTGTCACAACAAGAGGCTGAGGAAACACTCAAAGAAGTACATGCTGGTCTTTGTGAAGCCCATCAGGCTGGGCCTAAGCTCTACGATCAGATAAAAAGGTTAGGTTATTATTGGCCTACCATGGTGGCTGATGCAATGCAATTTGCTAAGCGCTGCTAACAATGCCAAGTTCATGGAGATTATGTCCACATGCCACCGGAATGGCTACATCCTACAGCAATCTCATGGCCTTTTGAAGCCTGGGGTATGGACATCATAGGTCCTATCTCTCCCCCATCAAGCAAAGGTCATCGCTTCATTTTCGCTGCTACGGATTATTTCTCCAAGTGGTCAGAAGCATTCGCGCTCAACGAAATGAAGACCTCGTCAGTCCTTCAATTCTTGCGCACTAATATAATTTGTCGCTTCGGCATACCTAAAAGATTCGTCCATGATAACGGACCACAGTTCCGCGATCACCGATTCTACAGGTTCTGCGACAAATACAAAATCCAAAGTTGTCCTTCAACTCCGTACAATCCGGCAGCGAATGGACTAGCAGAGGCTTTCAACAAAACGCTCTGCAAAATCCTCAAGAAAATGATCTCTAGTCACAAAAGGGATTGGGGCGACAAACTGCCTGAAGCTTTGTGGGCCTATCGAACCACCGTTCGAGGACCAACCCATAGCACACCATTCTCCTTGGTCTATGGATGCGAAGCTGTTGTCCCTTTGGAAGTTCAAATTCCTTCCTTAAGGGTATCTCTGCAAAATGACATGACGCAAGAAAGTAATGTCAAATTGAGACTCCAAGAGCTGGATAACCTCGATGAGAGACGGCTCGAAGCTCTACAAAGCATTGAACTCTACCAAGCACGCATGGCAGGATCTTTTGACAAGAAGGTCAGGCAACGCGCCTACAAAAAGGGAGACTTGGTTCTTACAGTAAAAAGACCAATGGTTTTTTCCAACAAATCCAAAGGCAAATTTGAACCAAAATGGGAGGGACCTTTCGTCATCGACAAAGTCTTCTCCAACGGCGCATACACTCTTCTAAACATGGAGGGTGACAGATGTATGCTGCCCATCAATGGAAAGTTCTTGAAGCGGTACTACCCTTGAAGGCTTCTTCCATCGGGTCAGAGCGACGCCTGCACGGCCAAAGCCTATTCCTAGGTATCTGCTCATCAAACCCACTCCTTTTGGAATTTTCATCCTCTTGTTGAAATTTCTAAAAAAACCCCACAAAACAATGTCTCTTTCATCGTTTCATTGTTAAAAAAAAAAAAAGCAAATCAAAAAATCCAAGTTTAGGAGCCTCTTCCCAAACTTGACCAAAATTTTCGATCCTTGAACCCAAAATTCATGGTTTGAAACAAAATCAGGACGTAGGGATTTCAGCCTTAGTCCACCCCGACTTTTACCGCAGGGAAGCGACGTTCAGTCGATACTTGCAAAACCCAAAATCAGAAGGATGCGAACCCCATTCGATACTTCCAAAACCCCAAAATTTCAAAAATCGTGGAGACACAACGTTCTAGTTGATATCCACAACCCAAATTTCAAAACAAACAAAAAACAAAACAAAGGTTCGAAAAAACCTCAAACTTAAAAAATCATGGGGAAGCGACATTCCATCGATACCCACAAAACAAAATTTTTGAAGACAAAAGCGGGGAAGCGACGCTTAGTCGATACTTGCACCCAAATCCGCGAGGAGGCGACATTCCATCGATACTCGCAACCGAATGAGCAAGGAGGCGACATTCCATCGATACTTGCAATACCATTCAGCAAGGAGGCGACTTTTAGTCGATACTTGCATTTTTGAAAACCAAAAACCTGGCTTTCACGACAAAAAAAAAATCGGCTTCCATGCCAAAAATCCGGCTTTTACGCCAGAAAACCAAAAACCTGGCTTTCACGCCAAAAAACTCGGCTTTCATGCCAAAAATAAAAAATCTGGCTTTCATGCCAACAAAACAAAACTCGGTTTTCAAAAAAAAAAAAAAAAAAAATTTGGCTCTCATGCCATAAAACAAATTTGGCCTTCATGCCACAAACCTGGCTCCCATGCCAAAAACCAAAATTTGGCTTCTATGCCACAAAAAAAAAAAACCTGCCTCTCATGCCAAAAAGAAAATTTTGGCTCTCATACCATCCCAAAATTTGGCTTTCACGCCACAAAAATCGGCTTTCATGCCACCTCAAAATTCGTCTTTCATGCCATCTCAAAAAAAAATTGGCTCTCATGCCATCCCAAAATTTGGCTTTTACGCCACAAAAATCGGCTTTCATGCCACTCCAAAAAAATCGGCTTTCATGCCACCTCAAAATTCGGCTTTCATGCCATCATAAAAAAAAAAACCTGGCTTTTAAGCCAACCAAAACAAAAACCCGGCTTTCATGCCAACAAAACAAACTGGTTTTCAAAACAAACCGGCTATAGATGCCACCCGAAATTTGGCTTTCATGCCGTAAACAAAATCTGGCTCCCATGCCAAAACACGTCTCAAAAACTGGCTCCCATGCCAAAACAATCATTTGTCAAAAGATTTCTCACAAAATGACAAACTTTTGATCACATCCCATTTAGCAATCACTTTAATCACAATATTTGAGTGAGCGTAGGGAAAACAAAAAAAAAGTACCAAAAAAAAAATACATGTGGTACCAAAAAAAAAGAAGAAAAGAAAAGTGTTCACAAGAACTACAAAAATGTATACCAAAAAAAAAATACATGTGGTATATAAAAAGAGAGAAAGAGTTTCTGTTACAAAAAAAAAGGGGGCCTCAGCCAAAAATGCTCTCCAGCCAAGCTTTCAGCTCCTCAAGCAAACTCTTGGCTTCATCCGTCAGAGTCTCCAAGGCACGCTTCTTCAAGAATCTGCCATGAGTAGCTGGAGAAGGCTCTATCCCTTCTGCTACACCAGGAAGATTATCCCGAGCAGTCTGCCATCGTTCATTCTCTCTAGCCTTCCTATTGAGAATCTGATTGGCCTCTGCAACTTGGCGAATCAAAGCACTCTCCTTGTCACGAGCCTCTGTTATGGCGGACCACGTACTGGCGACGGCTTTTAAGTGTTCGAGATGCTTCCTTGCCTCCTCAACCTCTCCATCAAGGATGCTAAGGTCATGCTGCAGCCTGATGATGTCTAACTCCGCTCGGTTCCTCTCCCGAACCAGCTGCTTCATGCCCTGTGCAGTCTCTTTCAATTCCGATTGAGCCTTCTCAGCAGGGTTCGGGAACATTTCTTGGAAGAACTGGTCATCAGGATAGCTGATGGTCTCAAACCACCTGTCGCCTAATGCAATGATCTTATCAACGATCGCCCGGGCGTCCGTAACATCCAGACCAATATCTTCCTCAGCATCTTTGAGAATCTCCTTCACATGCGGAATCTTGCTACGTGCAACATCCAAGTGTCCAGAAAGGAGGGTCTCAATCCAAGAACTCAAAACCCGCATCGCCACCTTCTTCGCATACTGAAGAGATGGGCCAGATGAAGACTCACCCTTCTCCGTCGATTGGCTGCCCAAGTCATGTCCCATCGGAAGAGTAACAATAGAACACTTTCCAATCGGGGCCGCTGGAGAAGGAATCTCAACATGAGGTCTTGCCTCTGCCGCGTCAGAATTGGCTGGAGGAGTCCCAATTACTGGGTCAACTTCTGGCATCCCTGGCTCTGGCTCTGAAGGAAGCGATGGACTCTCTTCTGTCACTTCAAAATCTGCCAAACACAAGAAGGTGTGAATATGATCCTGTTAAAAATCACTATCAGGGTTATTACTATGAAAGTACCTTCTTCGACGATTGGCGGAATGCTTTCCTTCTCCATGAACTCATCGGAAGTATCGTCAACACTGGCGTCGATCGATGGTTCAAAGTCATCGGAATCCTGTGGTAAATCAGCTGATACAAAAAAAAATGTGTGTTAGCAAATCAAGTCACAGACAAAAAAGAAAAGAAAGCGAAAAAAGTAATACCAGTTAGAGATTCTGCATTCATTTCAGAGTCCCTTGGTTTGTCTTCTGGCGTCTCCACAAGGTCAGGCGTCCTCTCATCGGTTGCTACATCAGGGATCGCCATGTCTTCCTCTTCTGCTAAAAAAAAAAAAAGAAAAAAGTAGAAGCAGAAGCAAATCAAAATATGGAAAAATACCATGAAAGGAACAGAGAGAAGTGGAAACATACCTCCACCAACGGTATCTTCTTCTCGGCTCCTTTTTTCCGAAGGCTCCTCAGCAACCTCGGGCACCTCCTCATTGATAGTAAGAGGAACTTCTTTATCAGAAGAGTCTTTATTGTGATGTTGACTCCTCTTCCTCTTACTTCGGCGAGTTCGCTTCTTAGAAGAACCTGCCCCACCATCAGAGTCTGGTCTCTCGCTTGACTCCTCACTGGATGGCCTGCTCTTGTCAGTAGAATCCACGGAAGCTCGCCTCTGTGCTGCTTGCATCCAAGCATCAAGTTCAGCTTCCTCCTGTTCTAGCTGCTCTATAGCTTCATCAGGTATTTCCCGAGCAGCCTCAGAGCCAATGACGCCCTGGTCACCGAGAAAGCCTATCTTGTGCTTCTCTCCGGAAAGGAAGGCCCAAACTTCCTCCCGCCGGACACCATCTGATTTTCCAAGGCCCTTTCCAGATGACAGCTTCACATCTAGCTCCCTCTTGGAAAGACCCCGGTATGCCATAAAGCTCTCCACGAACCACTTCGTGAAACCGGCAGTCCGGGAAGTCGGCAGTACAGGATAGGAAATCATGGAAGTAGTGTCCTTAGCGCTATAGAAAGCCCGTGCGTTTCTCCCATCCTGCAAACTTCCAAAGCGCTTCACCATGCTTGAAGGCGCTCCAACAATGCCTTGAGAAAAGCCTAGCTGCAGCGCAAAGCGGGAAGGCACATACAGTTGCATGTCGACAAAAAGATGTCTGCGGTATACCATCGTGCCGACTCGTATGCTAAAAAGCCACTCCTTCTCTGCATTCGTCAAGGAGTAGTGCCTTCCAGATCCTGCCCTGGTAGAGTCGCGGGAGGCACCAAAATCAAAAGCCTTCTTCCGCAACTCCGGAGAAAGTTTCACTGAAGACTGCCCCATCTCGACGTCCCTGAATCGTCGGATCCTCATACGGACAAACAAAAGAGATTCGACTATGGCTTTTCCCTTAGCCAATCGAATCATCAAGGGGTCGTCGTCCTGCGCAGCACCCAGCCGATGGAAGCCGGGACAGTGGTATACAAACCACGAATAGAAAATATGGGCGGAAAATACCCTGTTCATGGGTTGCCCAAGCCGGACCAAGAAAGCAGCTGCCTGCAGTTCAGTGCACAAATAGGAGTATAAAGCTGGCACCAAAGCTAGCTGCTCTCCAAACGCCATCTGACAAGCCGGAAAAATACAATGCGGCCGGATGTGCGTCCCATCTCCTCCAGCAAAAATAGCCTCACCAAGCCAATATGTGAGGTAAACAGCAAGATCTCTCCGCAGTGCGATATCAGAACAAATACTACTGGTACCTGCGAAGAAACCCTTCAGCTCCTCTTGCATGACCGCAGTCTTCTTGTCCTCCCTGGACATACTGGTAGAAGGCCCCTTGCTGTCAAGGAAACTGAGAAAAAAAGAGCCGAAACTCTTCCAGCTGCTAGACCTTACTTTCGAGCCCTCCTTCTCCTTCAAAAAATCGTAGAAGACGACGAGCTGAAAGTATAAAAGCCTGAATTCCTCTGACCTCTCCTCAAGGACGCTGTCAATCGGCATAAACTCCTCATAGAGTTTCCCGAGGATGGGCAACCCGGTAATGGCACTCAGCTTCTTCAGAGAAAAACCAATCTCACCATTCGTCACTATGAAGGTATTGGTTTGAGGGAGGAATGACTCAAGCATGGCCATGAAGGCCTTGTCGGAAAAGATCACGGTCTCCCTAAATGCACGGACCGCATCAAAGATCCCGGCTTCCTTCAAAATGGCACCTCCAAGAAACAAGATATGGTCAGTCCAAGACTTCCACTCGGAGTCAGCACTGAAGCGGCCGCGGAGTCGAAAAGGCTTCACCCAGTTGCTGCCATCACCACTGAAGATGCCAAGGCCCATCGGTCTCAAATCAACCGATGGATAATCTGCGCCCTGGTAGTTGCTGGCCGGCATCAAGATGTCCATGTCAGCAGGCGACTTCTCCATATGTCCAGGAGAATTGCCAATGAAAACCCCGGTCTTGACCACGTTGGTCCACTTCACCCATCTTGGAGGATCTTCCCTCTTCGGGCACGTGGGAGAGAGACTCATGATCGAGATAGTACGATCAAAAGTCGATCGGGTGGCAACAGTTTTCTTCACACCATCAACCGTGTAGGAAAACTGGAAGCATCTCCTCTGATACGTCATATCGGCTGGGGCTGCATCACCAAAGAAGAAGGTAGGCTTGGGCAACACCCTCTGATCCTCCATCACCCAGGGACGGCTGCTTACCATGATTTTATAGAAATCCTCTCCTTTGCGAGAAATCAGTGCCTGCCGCGCCTCCTCTCTATTGAGGGAGTCACACTCCTCGAAGTGTTGCTCGACGTATTGCACCTTCTCCCAGGCCTGCTGGACGGCCGGATTAGAAGATCGCGCAGATCGACGAGGTACGCTTGTGATAGGTTCTTTACCCTTGTCTGTTCTGGAAGGACCACCTGCAAAAGGTCAAAAAAAAGGGAAAAGAATTATCATCAAATTGACGAAATTTTGCTAAAAAAAATCTGGCGAAATTTCGGCATGACCCCGGGGCAATTCCAAAGAAAAAGAAGTACCCTGACAGAAACAGAAAGCTTGGAGATAGGCTCAACATCACTGCGAGCTCCAAAACTCCAAACTTTCGAAACCTTGAAAAACTCCGCAAAATCAGGAAGGGCTCAACATTGCTGCGAGCTCCAAGTTCCTAACTTTGCAAAGGTTTTCAGGTATGTCACCACATCATGCTATCAATTGTTACAAAAACAAAAGCATGTATGAACATCTTGATATGCAACAAAAAAAAAAGGATGCATTGTCATGATGAGAAAAAAGAGAAAGAAGAAACTTTCCAAAAAAAAAAGAGAGGAAAGAAAGAAAAAAAATACGGAAAGAAACTTTTCCCAAAAAGAAAAAAAAAGGGGAAAGAAAAAGAAAGAAAACTTTCTCAAAAAAAAAAGGGAGAAAGATCAGAAAAAAAAAGAAAAGAAAAAAAAAAGAAGGAAGAAAAAAAAGGGGCTGGGCCCACAGGCCACGGGCCGTACGGCCAGATCCGTACGGATCTGTCCGTACGGCCCACCAAAAAAATGCAAAAAGAGAAAAAAAGAAAAGAAAAGAAAAGAAACACTTTCTTCTTCCCCATCCTATATCTACATGGATTTCTTGTAAAAGAAAAAAAGGTAACTTACTTGAAGCCATGGATGGAGAAGAAGAAGAACTTGAAGACTCTTGAAGAAGGAGAACTCTTGCACTTGGAGCAACTCTTGAAGACTTTTGGAAAAAAGAAAGCAACAAAAGCAAGATATCCCACCTCACTTGCTTTTATAGAAGAGAGCAAACCAAAAGAGGAAAGAAGAGAAAAGCAAGGAGGTAAGTGCTAAAAATTAGCAACCTTCCCAAAAGAAAAGGGAATTTGAGATAATCTCTCCTAAAGAGAATATTCTTTGAGAAATTCTCTCTAAAAATCAAGGGAACTTGAGAAATTCTCTCCAAGTTAAGATATTCTTAGATATTCTCTATCCAAAAGAGATATCTTTAGAAATTCTTTCCAAAATAAAACCATATGAGATCTAAGCCATTCCCAAAAGCTTAAGGTCCCATGGGTTAGCCCATATGAGCCAGGTTTGACCACCTAGGCACTAAAAGTGGCTTTTAGAGAAGATTCCTCTTACCAAGAGCATTACAAAAATGGTTCCATGCCTCTCTTTTGAGTTGATTGGACCATACCATACAAGAATTCCAGGCCCCATGAGCTTCCAAGAAACCTAACCATCTCACTTCATGAGCCAAATTGAGCCAAACCTTGAAATTGACATTTCACCAAAAATCAAACCGGTCCCCTAACATTCCACATACAACTTGTTAGGTCACAAGACCAAAACCAAAAACCAAAACCTGACCCCCCCCCCCCCCCCAACATTCCACATACAGCTTGTTGGGTCACACGGTCAAAACCAAATCCGACCCCCTAACTTGCCACATACAGCCTGTTAGGACTCAAGGTCAAAACAAAAATCCAAATCCGCATCCCTGATGTCATCTTCAATACTTTGCCTTAAGATGGTACATGATTCCTATCACTACCATACAAACCCCCTGGAAGTTCAAAAGGCTACAATACCAAAAGAAAGACCGCTCAAAGACTCTTGGTCAAGACACAAGCTCTCCTTCACAGATCTCTTCGAGGCACATCGACTTCAAAAGCCAAGCAACTCGTCGCTGTACCTCGAGGGGGCATCTGTTGACACCAAAAAAAATGTGTGTCACTTTGCCTCTTCAACATCAAGAAGCCACATGAAGTCGCAACCTGCCATAAATAGGCGATTCTACTTCCAAGAATCAAATCTTGTCGGAATCAAGCAAAAATTGCAAGATCCCTCAAGACAGCCAAAAGAAGAGTACACAGGAAGTTTCGGGCCATTTCAAGATCATTTGGCCTAACTTCACAAGCGCTCCCGGCGGCGGCAGAATCGGAGACACCAAATCTTCGATCGGGGCCTATGGATGTTCTCAAAATATGTCCAAAGGGCTCCACGTCAAGTTTCAAGTCAAACCAGCAACGCTTGACCCATCATCAACTCTCCAACAACAAAATCAAAGCCTGCCGGCGGCGGAGCACCCCGGGACCATGGCACCCAATTCGGAGCTTGTGGATCATCTCAAAATGACTCCAGTAGGCTCCCCATCGAATTTCAGGTCAATCGGACATCGTTTGACCAAAAGTCAAAGCTCGGCATTTCCCTCGCGGTGAAATAAAGGCAAGCATTTGCATAACTCCAAATGGCTTCAAAACTCAAACGAAATCCTATGGTTAGTCTTATCTTCTGATGGGGGAGTCACACGTCGAATTTCAGGTCAATCGGACATCGTTTGACCAGAAGTCAAAGCTCGGCATTTCCCTCGCGGTGAAATAAAGGCAAGCGTTTCCATGACTCCAAATGGCTTCAAAACTCAAACAAAAGACCATGGTTGGTCTTATTCAATGGTCAAGAAGCTTCACCTCAAATTTCAGGTCATTCCGACATCGTTTGATCCTGTTTCAGCTTCTGGCGGAAAATCAGCAGTTCTGCGTTCGGCTTTTCCCGGAAAATCGGAAACTTTGCAAACCAATTTGCAAGGATTCTCATCAGGTTTTTTAGAAGGAAATGAAGCCAAATAATGTGGAGAAATGTCAAAGAAAATAAGAAAAAAAAAACGAAAGCGAAAAACGATAAGAAACAACCAAAAAGGGGCCCCGGGGAGGTTTTTTCCCCCCATGGTCGCAGACCCCTGCGACCCTGGGCCAGGGTCGCCGGCCCCTGCGACCCTGGGCGATGGTCACCGGCGACCATGGGCCCGACGACCCTGGGAGGTCCGGGGCGCCGATTTCGCCCCGGGACCCCCCGTTTCGTCCGTTTTCGCGAGACGAGTTGTTCTGTCCCTGTGATTTTTCCAGATTCAGGCTTTTGAGGCTCCAAATTCACTGATATTCATCAAGATCACAGGACTCCTTTCCAGAACTTCAAAAACTTCATTGATCGCCAGCCGAACGACAAAAAAAAAGTGCACTTTCTGCCCGCCCGATCGCGAAATCGATTGGACAGATGCTGCCGGCCCGCTCGTATCAACCAATGTCTGAAACTACATGATCATCTACTGTTGATTTACATAAGGATCCATCGATGATCATCGCAAAGGGAATTCCAAAAGACGCAACATGGCCCGCGACTCTTCAGCTACCAAGGCGGCCACTTAATGCTATCAATTGGCCCGTTTATGGCAAGTTAATGCGGTCATTAACCCATTATCTTGGACGGCCCAATTAGAAGCCTCCGTTTAGGAGTTACAAGTCCAAGCAATCATGGCATTCAAGCCATGAAACTCTTAACATAATGGAGATTAAAGGCAACTAAATGCCCATGACTCTCCTTTGGCCAATGAAATCCAAGGGTCAGAAGTTACAAAACAAAAAACAATTAAACCTGTAACTCCTCCCATAATTTGGCTTTATTGCCATAATTACCATAAATGACCATAAACCACTCCTAAAGGCCACCAAAAGCCTATAAATAGGAGTCCCCTCCAAGCATTCCGGGGGATCGAAATCATCAGTAATTCCTGCTCTAGAGATCCAGAAGCTCAGAGAGAGAGAAACCACTGTCGGAATTCCGTAGCAGCCTCCACTACAAGGTGACAAAAGTCCCTTAGGGGGCACTCCCCCCAAGGTCCTTTACCTTCTACTTCAACAAAAGTGGCTTAGACATGGCTCTTCAGCCCGTCTACTCGGCTTTTTATTGAACATAAGACCTTCTCTCGGTCTTTGTTCTCTAAAAATCTGAGGATATAGCCAAGCCAAGCGAATCCAAAGCATCCGACCTTCTCATTTGCATGGATGATGGCGGAGTCCATACATGACTCGCGACCGTCAATCTAAACGGGTCCCTCCCACAATCTCCTGAAAAGTTAGATTCTTCCTTTCTCGCTTTTCATTGTATTTTGTATTTTTTTTAGAGAGACAAAAAGCCACAACTCTTGTCTTTCATTATTGATGAGAATTGTAAATCGGCTATAAACGCCACAAATCGGCTATAAACGCCAAAAATCGGCCATAAATGCCAAAAAATCGCCTTTTACGGCAAAATAAAAAACTGTCTCTTTTCTTGAATATATGTGCAATGGAAACTTGAAAAGAAGTTGATTTCCTTTTTACTTGCGAAGATTGATCTCCGGATCATCACTTGCAATTCCAAGCAAAATAGAAAATCTGGCACACCCACAAACACACAAAAAAGCGTTGATGCGCGTTCCGCCCTCCGGGGGCGAAAGGGTCGGACCGAACGGACTCCCACGTCCGCCGACACCCGGTAGCGCCGGGGCCGGAGCGCGTTCCATCATAAACATGTGAGACTATGAATCAAATGATGAAGTTAAAATGATAAACATATTTTAAAATCAAAGCATGTTTAAACACTCAACATTTGAACACTTTGAACACTTTGATCATGCCATTTGAAGAAATCAAAGATTTGAGAGCAAGCATGAATAAAATAAGATAAGAGAAGCAAACCCATTGAAGAATCAAAGGTTTGTAATGATGATTTGCCCTCCTAGCTTCCCTCTAGCTTAGCATGAATGTCTCATCTTCCTTGGCCCTCAAAAGTCTCAAAAGTGTTGCCACAAAAACCAAGGAAGGATTCTTTTTATAAGAAATTCGCCTCCAACGGATCTATTGTCGGTCAACCGACAAATGGAGTTCGGTCAACGGTCATAATCCAACGGCTATATTTTTTTGAAAATTTTGGACCCTTGTAAAGGTGTCGGTTCACCGAACAGTAGTTCGGTCGACCGACATTCCCTGATACACAAATTTTACATTCTGGATCCTGAACCGACAGCTGACCGACCCAAGTTCGGCTTACCGAACTTTCTCTATTTTTAAAAGACTTGAAAAATGATTTTAAGAGGGAAGTTTGGTCCTGGAGAACTAAGCTACACTAAAAACTAACATGTTTAATAAAAAGAGTTTTCTTTTAATTTAAAATAGCAAATCAAAACATGTATGAGCAAAAACCTTTGATTCTAAGTTAAAAATAATGCAAGAAGATTCCAATAAAGAAGTATGAGAGATCAAGCTTATGAAAATGAATGTATCCAATCTAATTGCAAACTAATGAAATCCCAAACAATCTCCCCCTTTGCAATTTGATGGCAACTCTGAAGCTTGACTCTATCTTCTTCCTTCAATGAAACTTGGACATCTTCTTCTTTGGACCTTAAGGAGCTTTGGATATTAGGGAGCATTTGGATTTTCTTTGCGGGAGCAATGAAGCAAACATCTATATCTTTGCTCCCCCTCAACTTGTGCCAAGAAACTTTCTCTCCACCAGTTAGAAGATCGTAGTACTTCTCCCCCTCATTCAAAGCCATAGATGAAATGTTATTTGCCAATTTATCTATATCTCTCCCCCTTTGACATCTAATTGCATAGAATTTTGCCCTTTGAAAAAAATAAGAAGACAAACCTTGTTAGTAGAACCTGTTTATAATACATGATAAAAGTGATATGTAGGTACAGGTGTTTTGAACTACAAGGAATTAGTGATCAGGGCAAGGGCCAATGCCCAACTGATGTCTCAAATTGATAAAACGTTCATTGCCAAGGGGTTTTGTAAAGAAATCAGCCAATTGAGCATCACTGGGGACAAAAAGTAACTCTATTGTGCCTTGATCAGCATGGTCACGCAGAAAATGATATCGAATGTCAATATGCTTGGTGCGTGAATGTTGGATAGGATTTTTGGAGATACTAATGGCACTAGAGTTATCAGACATGATAGCCATACATTGTTGTGGATCATTATAATCTAAAAGAGTTTGTTTCATCCACAACAGTTGAGCACAACAACTTCCTGCAGCTATGTATTCAGCTTCTGCAGTAGATAAGGATACTGAATTCTGTTTTTTACTGTGCCAAGCAAGTAAACAATTTCCTATGAAATAGAAGCAACCACTAGTGCTCTTCCTATCATCTATGGATCTTGCCCAATCAGCATCACTGTATCTAATCAATTGTAATGTTGAATCACTAGGATACCAAATACCATAATTAGTAGTCCCATGAATATATTTGATGACACGTTTGACAGCTTTGAGGTGAGAGTCACGAGGATCAAATTGGTACCTAGCACATATCCCAGCACTAAAAGAAAGGTCCGGTCTGCTGGCAGTAAGGTAAAGTAAGCTTCCTATCATGCTTCTCTAGAGTTTTTGGTCTACCTTTTTGCCTTGTGGGTCATTTGAAAGTTTAGAAGTAGATCCCATGGGATTACAACTAGTCTTGGAGTTTCCTAATCCAAACTTCTTGATAATTTCTAAGGAAAATTTGGACTGACTAAGGAAAATACCTTTTTCAGTTTGATTAACCTTAAGTCCAAGAAAAAATTGCAGAGGACCGACCAAACTCATCTCAAATGTGGAACTCATTAATTCTGAAAATCCTTGAGCAAGTTTATCTGAAATTGATCCAAAGACTATATCATCAACATAAATTTGAGCAACAAGAATGTCTTGATTAATCTTTTTAATACAGAGAGTCTTGTCAACCTTTCCACAATTAAACTCATTTTCAATCAAATGGTTAGTGAGTTTTTCATACCACGCCCTTGGAGCTTGTTTTAAACCATAAAGAGCTTTCTTGAGTTTATATACACATATTCAGGGTGATGAGGATCTTCAAAGCCTTTTGGTTGTGTTACATACACATCTTCCTCAATTTCACCATTAAGGAAAGTACTCTTAACATCCATTTGAAACAATTTAATTCCCATACTACTAGCATATGCCAATAATATTTGTATGGATTCCAAACGAGCTACTGGAGCAAAGGTTTCTTCAAAGCCAATTCCTTCTATTTGAGCATATCCTTTGGCAACTAATCTTGCCTTATTCCTTATAACATTTCCAGATTCAGTAGACTTGTTCTTATAAATCCACTTTGCCCCAATTGGATTTTTCTCGTTAGGTAGAGGAACAAGATCCCAAACATCGTTCTTCTTAAATTGACTTAGTTCTTCCCGCATTGCCTCCATCCATTTGATTTTAGATCCAGCCTCAGAGAAATTCTTTGGCTCGATTTGAAAAACAAAAGAGTAATGAGCACATAAATTTTGAACTTGTCTCCGAGTCATAACCACACTTTTATTGTTTCCAATTACAATGTCCAAGGGATGATTCTTCATTAATCTGGTTGGTATAATATGTTAGGAATTTTGTATTTGCAATTTGATGGATGCATTTGCACTTTAGCATCATTTGAATTTTCACACTTGCATTGTTTTAGAAAACCTTAAAATCTGGTTTTATACATGCATTGCTTTTAAGATTTGTAAAAGTATTGTTTTATGCATGTTTTGTTTCTATACTTGGATGCATTGGTTTTAGAATCCAAACTCTTTTGAAAACCTAATTCTTTGTGCATTACTTTTGAGAAATCATTTTGAGAATTTAGGTTTGTGCCTTGCATACATTCATCACTTTCAGAATCTTTTTTGTATGCATTTTTATGTGAAAAGAGTTTTTAGAAATCAAGCTAGCCTTTGGTTTTAAAGTTTCGAATCATTTTAGGCTTTTTGTGTTTCATGTTTTTATACATCTTCGTTTGATTTAAAACATGTTACCAGGCTTGATTTAGTGGCCAAAAGTTCCCCTAAGAAAAAACTTTGAAATATGATTTTTTGGAAATTTTGGTCCCAGGGGGTCGGCCAGCAGTGTCGCCGGTCGACCGGCCCAGGGGTCCCGGTCGACCGGCGACACTACTGGTTGACTGGGTCCCTGGAGCTCCAACGGTCATTTTTTCTTACCGTTGTGTGATCCCGGTCGACCGAGACCTGTTTGCAGGTCGACCGAGGACTAGCCGTTGGGCACTTTTTGCTATTTAAATGAGTTCTTTCCTTTACCAAATGTTGGAGAATTTTAAGCCTTCTTAGAGGTGTTTGGAGACAAGGCAAAGGGGATGAACTAAGAGAGACCAAAGAATCATTTGGAGAGCTAAAGCTTGGATTAATGAAGTTAAATCTCTAAGTAAGCTCTACCTCTCTTAATCATAGTTTACATGCCTTGCTTAAGTTATTGGTAAATGATTTTGAGCATGATAACTATGATGTGATGAATCCATTCTTTTTTTAATCTTTGATCTAATTAAGATTGGATTCTTCACTTTGTTTTCATCCAAGTAGTTTTTAAAACTTTCTTAATCATGCTTAGTCTAAATCTTTGATTTCTTTTATATAGCATGATTCTTTTTCTTGGTTGAAACATTACTTGTTGTTTTCATTCATTTAAACATTAGTAAAATTAATTTGGTTTTGAAAACAGCATTGCACATGCATCACATGTTCTAAGTTAGTCATTTTCATACAACTTGTGAGTCTTTGATTTTCATGTCATTAACAAGTTGATTTTCATACATGTGATTTGCATTAGACTTCAATCAAATCTTTCATGAGCTTTAAACTTTGAAATGCTTTAAGCATATATTTGTTTGAGCTTACTTTTTAAACTTGATTGAAGTTATCACACACACACATCATGAGCATACACATTTGCATTCATTTAGTGTTTGTGTGAGTTTGTTATTCACTTTCATATCCGCCTATTTTAGAGGCAAATACATTGTGCTTAAATTGTATCTCTTAGAGTGATCTTTTGTGAAGACACTTTCTTAGAGAAATCTTTATTTGTGTAAAGGTTATTGCTTAGCCAAAGAAAAGCATTGTGTAAAGGTTATTGCTTAGCCTAAGAAAAACATCTTGTAAAGGTTATTGCTTAGCCTAGAAAAGCACATTGAGAGGTTGTTGTTTAGCCTAGAAAAACAACATTGTAAGGGTTATTGCTTAGCCTAGTAAAAAGCATAAATAGTGGAAATCCAGTGGGGTGATTGTATCACAAGCCGGTAGTGGACGTAGGCATTGAGGCCGAACCACTATAAACCTTTGTGTCGTGGTGCTTGCTTTTGTGGTGATTGTTTATATTAGCTTCCGCATATTGTTTGATTAATCATCACATGTGACTAGTTTATGTTAAGAAATTAAAATTGGTCTTAATTGGTCATATTTGTAGCACACCCTATTCACCCTCCCCCCTCTAAGGTTAGGATCCCAAGGACTTTCAATTAGTATTAGAGCCTCGTGCTCTATCTTTTAGGATCAAGTGTTTGGAACTCTTGATTAGGTGTAAAAACCTAGAGTAAAAAACTCTAGAGTTGTCCTTACATGAAAATCATTAGAATGGACTCCACTATGCTAGACTTTGTAGATTCTTCTAGACCCCTCATTCTTCCTTCTATTGGAGATTCAAATCCTAAATTAAATGAATATCAATTTGATTCAAAAGAGGAAGAAAATGAGTATGATGAAGATGATTTTCAACAAGCCTATAATGAATTATATACATTATCTTCAAAGCTTGATAAGAGAAATAAAAGTTTAAAAGAAGAATCAAATAGACTAAACATAGAGTTAGTCTCTTCTAAAGATGAGCTTAGAGAGAAAGAAGAAGTCATAAATTGTTTAGAATCTAAGTTCATGATCTCTTTAAATAATCTATCTAACATTCAAGATGAGCTAAAAGAATTAAAGATGGATTATGATAATGTCAATAAGGAAAATTTAAATCTAAGAGATCAAATAAAAAGGCAAGATGAAGACATTGATAATTTAGAAGCCAAGTTGATTAAAAGTAAGTTAAAACCCAAAGAACTTGGATCTAATGTTGTTAATGAACTAAAACTTGAATTAAAACTTGCCAATGAAGAGCTAAGCAAATATAAGGAAACTGAAAATGAACTTTCAAAAGTTAAAAATGAAAATTCAATCCTTATAACCAAAGTCACTCATCTTGAAGGGTACAAACAAAAGTATGAGCGCAAGTTTATCCAAAGTGAAGAGAGACTTGAAAAATTATTTAAATTGGGTAAACCTAATGGAGATAGGACGGGTCTTGGTTTTAATAGGAATATGTCATATGACCCTAAATTCACCAACACTTTTGTGAAAGGTGAGTCCTCCTTCTATAGCACTCTTTCTCCTTTGCCCAAAACCAAATGTAATTATTGTGGCATTGAAGGGCATTTTACGTTTGAGTGCAAACTAAGAAAAAGAAGCCATGTGTCTAAACCCATCTTTGAACTCAAGAAGGTAGAATCCAAATCTATGAAGGGTAAGACACTAAAAAACAAGGAAGACTCCAAAAAGATTAAACAAGTTAAATCATTTAAAATGGAGTCTCCTAAAATAGATTATAAAAAGTTTAAACAAGAACAAAAAGCTTCTCAACTTTTCTCCCTTATATCAACCCATGAAAGAACTTTTGAATAAAGTAACAAAGTTAAATTTAAAATTCAAAAGTCAAATAAAGGGGGAAAATAAGAAGAAAAGAAAAGTGAAACAATCCCCTAAGAAACAAACTCACCAACATCAAAAGACTAATCACCAATCTAAGCTAAATTTAGTCAAATCTAAATATCATGGTGATAAGTTTAAATTGAAAGTTTATCAAGTCAAATCTCCTTTAGTTGGTGAGAAGTCCAAACCTCTCAAGACCTTAGGTGGATTCCAAAAGTTATTTATTTAGACAAACCTTAAGGCCTTGAACCTTCTTGACCAACCTATTCTTTAATAGTTAAATCTCTTTGTTGGTCATGTTGCATTTGCATTTTGCTTTTATATAGTTACATTCTTTAAAATGCATTGTTTCTTTATGATCAATTGATTTTGTTTTCATGCACCATTCTAAGTTTCATATCATGGTTTTCAAAATCTTTTGATTATAATTTCATCATGTTAGATTTGTTTTTTTGCTCATATTTAGTCATATGTCTTGCATTGCATTTCTTTACATGATTAATTGATTGTGATTTTAAAAGCTTTCATAGCTAATTTATTCATGATCAATTGTTGTTGAATCATTTGTGTAGATGTCATAGTAAGATTATTTGAACAAATGATTTGAATCAATTCAAGTTTTTCCATGGATTTCTAAGTTATACTTTTATATGGAAAATCTTTGTTTTGAAAAATCAACTTGTATGTGTTTTATTTAAGTTATATCTTTTCAAATACAATGTTGAAAATTGATCTTCAAAATCATTCTTTCTATGCTCATTGTTGGATTTTGTTTATCAAAATGATTTGAAGATTGTTTGAATGGAAATGCTCTATAACATCATTAGTTATATTCATCTAAGCATGTTCCATGTTCTCATTTCCTTTTCTTTTGGTTTCATTATCTTAGAAATGGAAATGTATATTGTTTGCATATTTGCTTATGTGTTTACTTTCTTTCCATATGCAAATGACAATTGGTTCCATGTATGGTTGTGGTCTTAGTAATATTTGTAGAAACCATACTAGAACCCAAATCCATCCTCTATGCCTTCTAGTCATTCCTTTTTGGATGGTTATGATGTTGATTCATGTAGATTCTCTTGGTGTCATCCTTATACATGTTTCAACTTCATAAGTAGTGATCTTAATCATATGAAACACTTTGAAATCCATTCCTCGTATTTTTATATGTTTGATGGATATCTTAGATGTTGAATTCATATGATTTAGTCACTTTGGAAATTGCATGCATTTCAAAGTCATGTCCTTTTGCATTGCAATTTGCCTTGTTCATCACTATGATCATTAGTCATATCATTATAAGTGATGAATATCCATTTATGATGCTTTATGGAATTTTGTGTTTGTCACATCCTTGCTCTTTAACATGTTGTCAAATTCAATTGGTTTCTTTTGGTATAATTTAAGATTGATTTGATTTCTTGTGATTGTGATTGACCTTGTGTACATTGGATTGAACTTGATAGTTATATATTTGTTCCATGTCACACTCCATTAGCATCATAATGTTCATGTTTGTCACCTCTCTTGCTCTTATAGGTATATCTCATGACCACCATGTTTATGTGTTCATAATATTGGTTGGTTATTAGTTGAGGTTGGCTTCATGCTTGAATTTCATTTCACTCATCTTGCACATGATAGTCATATCTATTGATTGAATGAAATGTTTTCAAAACCTTCATAGCATATGCTTTCCATAGTTAGATTATTTAATGCTATGTTTAATAAACCCCATTTCAGAATAGGTATATTCTTAAATCCATTTTAGAGTGATAGTGTTAATAGACTTATCTTTAAATCTCAATTGGTACTCTTTGTTTTTCCAATTGGTATCCATGATTGCTTTTCTCTTTAGACCTTGCTTTCTTTTGGTAATTTGGTCATATTGTGCTCTATAGTTAAATGAATCTAATCCTTTCCTTGAAGTTGACCCTTAATTGGTTAAACCATCTACTTCTTGAACCAAATAGTTATATCTTGTCAAAAGTTTGACAAAATAAGAGAATGGATTGAGGGGGAGTGTAAATCTTCATAGGAAGTATTAGTTTTGATCAAATTCACCCTTGGATTGCCTTTGAGCCCTTAGAGATAACTTCCATACATGATAGCCTGTTATGATTATCATTTTCGATTTCTTTTGTTAACAGGTGCTACTAAAGGTATTTTCCTTATTTCATGTGTGTAGGTACCTTTGCAATTTAATGTCAAAGGGGGAGAGAGTATTCAAGTACTCAAAGATCTCCTATTCTTCAAAGGGAGAGAGAGCATTCAAGTTCTCAAGAAGGGTGAAGAGAATGTCCAAGCTTCCTAAGGGGAGAGTTGTGTATGATCTTCTACAAAGGGAGAAAATGCATATCTTGCCAAAGGGAGAGAGAGGCATGGTCAAAGGGGGAGAGCAACTAGAAGAAAGAAAGCTTGGGAGCTAAAGGAGATGCTTGGATAAAGAAAAAAAGAAGAAAGAAAGCTTAAAGAATGATCAAGCACCAAGCATCATGAAGAATGAAGAAAAGAGCCCAAGAGCCCAAGCTAAGAGAAGGAGCATCCAAGAAGATTTCAAGACTTGTCCAGCTTAGAGGGAGCTGAAGACTTGGTGTGAAATATCAATGATGAGTAAGTTGCCATCAAATTGCAAAGGGGGAGATTGTTAGGAATTTTGTATTTGCAATTTGATGGATGCATTTGCACTTTAGCATCATTTGAATTTTTACACTTGCATTGTTTTAGAAAACCTTGAAATCTGGTTTTATACATGCATTGCTTTTAAGATTTGTAAAAGTATTGTTTTATGCATGTTTTGTTTCTATACTTGGATGCATTGGTTTTAGAATCCAAACTCTTTTGAAAACCTAATTCTTTGTGCATTACTTTTGAGAATTTAGGTTTGTGCCTTGCATACATTCATCACTTTCAGAATCTTTTTTGTATGCTTTTTTATGTGAAAAGAGTTTTTAGAAATCAAGTTAGCCTTTGGTTTTAAAGTTTCGAATCATTTTAGGCTTTTTGTGTTTCATGTTTTTATACATCTTCGTTTGATTTAAAACATGTTACCAGGCTTGATTTAGTGGCCAAAAGTTCCCCTAAGAAAAAACTTTGAAATATGATTTTTTGGAAATTTTGGTCCTAGGGGGTCGGCCAGCAGTGTCGCCGGTCGACCGGCCCAGGGGTCCCGGTCGACCGGCGACACTACTGGTTGACTGGGTCCCTAGAGCTCCAACGGTCATTTTTTCTTACCGTTGTGTGATCCCGGTCGACCGAGACCTGTTTGCAGGTCGACCGAGGACTAGCCGTTGGGCACTTTTTGCTATTTAAATGAGTTCTTTCCTTTACCAAATGTTGGAGAATTTTAAGCCTTCTTAGAGGTGTTTGGAGACAAGGCAAAGGGGATGAACTAAGAGAGACCAAAGAATCATTTGGAGAGCTAAAGCTTGGATTAATGAAGTTAAATCTCTAAGTAAGCTCTACCTCTCTTAATCATAGTTTACATGCCTTGCTTAAGTTATTGGTAAATGATTTTGAGCATGATAACTATGATGTGATAAATCCATTCTTCTTTTAATCTTTGATCTAATTAAGATTGGATTCTTCACTTTGTTTTCATCCAAGTAGTTTTTAAAACTTTCTTAATCATGCTTAGTCTAAATCTTTGATTTCTGTTATATAGCATGATTCTTTTTCTTGGTTGAAACATTACTTGTTGTTTTCATTCATTTAAACATTAGTAAAATTAATTTGGTTTTGAAAACAACATTGCACATGCATCACATGTTCTAAGTTAGTCATTTTCATACAACTTGTGAGTCTTTGATTTTCATGTCATTAACAAGTTGATTTTCATACATGTGATTTGCATTAGACTTCAATCAAATCTTTCATGAGCTTTAAACTTTGAAATGCTTTAAGCATATATTTGTTTGAGCTTACTTTTTAAACTTGATTGAAGTTATCACACACACACATCATGAGCATACACATTTGCATTCATTTAGTGTTTGTGTGAGTTTGTTATTCACTTTCATATCCGCCTATTTTAGAGGCAAATACATTGTGCTTAAATTGTATCTCTTAGAGTGATCTTTTGTGAAGACACTTTCTTAGAGAAATCTTTATTTGTGTAAAGGTTATTGCTTAGCCTAAGAAAAGCATTGTGTAAAGGTTATTGCTTAGCCTAAGAAAAAGATCTTGTAAAGGTTATTGCTTAGCCTAGAAAAGCACATTGAGAGGTTGTTGTTTAGCCTAGAAAAACAACATTGTAAGGGTTATTGCTTAGCCTAGTAAAAAGCATAAATAGTGGAAATCCGGTGGGGTGATTGGATCACAAGCCGGTAGTGGACGTAGGCATTGAGGCCGAACCACTATAAACCTTTGTGTCGTGGTGCTTGCTTTTGTGGTGATTGTTTATATTAGCTTCCGCATATTGTTTGATTAATCATCACATGTGACTAGTTTATGTTAAGAAATTAAAATTGGTCTTAATTGGTCATATTTGTAGCACACCCTATTCAACACCCCCCCCCCCCCCCCCCTCTAGGGTTAGGATCCCAAGGACTTTCATAATAGTTGTAGATGGAAGGACATTTTCTTTTTCTTTTGGAATAGATGGTTCAATGGTAATTTCAGCTTCATCGCCGTCTTGTAAAGTTTTTCCAAGTTGATTTGATTCATCAATAACAACATGAGCTGATTCCATTATAGTCATGGTTCTATGATTGAATACTCTATAAGCCTTACTTCTATCAGAGTATCCTAGAAAAATTCCCTCATCAAACTTAGTCTCAAATTTCTCCAATTGCTCTCTATCTCTCAAGATGTAACATTTGCTACCAAACACTTTAAAATACCCCAAATTAGGTTTTCTTCCGAAGTAAAACTCATAGGGGGTTTTGTTGGTATTTTTTGTTACATAAACTCTGTTTATAAGATAACAGGCAGTATTAATAGCTTTAGCCCATAGATTGCGAGAGAGATGCTTTTCATTGAGCATAGTCCTAGCCATTTCTTGAATCACTCTATTTCTCCTTTCGGCCACTTCATTTTGTTGAGGTGTTTTTGGACCAGAGAATTGGTAATCAATGCCATGAGTATCACAAAATTTGGCAAAATTTTCACTTTCAAACTCACCTCCATGATCACTTCTAATCTTACAAATTTTGCAATCTTTTTCAACTTGAATCTTGTTGCAAGTTCTAATGATATTTTCTACGGCATCAGATTTAGCATGAAGTAAAGCAATCCATCCAAATCGAGAATAATCGTCTACCATAATTAGAATAAATTTCTTTCCTCCAATACTTTGCACAGGTGCATGCCCTATTAAGTGAAAGTCCTGGGATCCTAACCCTAGAGGGGGGGTGAATAGAGTGAGCTACAATTATGACCAATTTAGATAAATTTTAACTTCTTAAAATAAACTAGTCACAAATGGTGATTTATCAAACAAGATGCGGAAGCTAATAAAACAATCACCACAAGCAAACACCACTACACAAAGATTTATAGTGGTTCGGCCTCAATGCCTACATCCACTACCGGCTTGTGATCTAATCACCCCACCGGATTTCGACTATCTATGCTTTTCAAAAGGCTAAGCAATAACCTTTACAATGATGTTTTTCTAGGCTAAACAACAACCTCTCAATGTGTTTTTCTAGGCTAAGCAATAACCTTTACAAGATGCTTTTCTAGGCTAAGCAATAACCTTTACACAATGCTTTTCTTAGGCTAACCAATAACCTTTACAAATGAGAGATTTCTCAAAGAAGGTGTCTATGCAAGAACACTCTATGAGATACAATTAAAGCTCAATATAATGCCTCTTAATTAGGTGGATAAGAAAGTGAAAAACCAACTCACACAAACACTAAATCAATGCAAAGATGTATGCTCATGATGTGTGTGTGTGATAACTTCAACCAAGTTTAAAAAGAAGGCTCAATCAATATATGCTCAAAGCATTTAAAAGTTTAAGGCACATAAAAGATTTGATTGAAGTTTATTGCAAATCACATGTATGAAAATCAACTTGTTAATGATATGAAAATCAAAGACTCACAAGTTGTATGAAAATGACTAACTTAGAACATATGATGCATGTGCAATGTTGTCTTCAAAACCAAATTAATTTTACTAAAGTTCAAATGAATGAAAACAACAAATGAAGATTCAACCAAGTAAAAGACTCATGCTATAAAAGAAAAACAAAGATTTTGTCTAAGCATGATTAAGAAAGATTTTAAAACTACTTGGATTGAAATCAAGGTGAAGAATCCAATCTTAATTAGATCAAAGATTAAGAGAAGAATGGATTCAACACATCATAGTTATAATGCTAAAAATCATTTACCAATAATTTAAACAAAGCATATAACATATGATTAAGGAAGGTAGAGCTTACTTAGAGATTTAACTTCATTAATCCAAGCTTTAGCTCTCCAATTGATCCCTTGGTCTCTTTTAGTTCATCCCCTTTGTCTTGTCTCCAAATACCTCAAAGAAGGCTTAAAAATCTCCAACTTTGACAAAGGAATGAACTTGGTTTTATACTCAAAAAGTGGGTTTCTGCGTCTCCCCGGTCGACCTGCCATACCCCCGGTCGACCTGGCCTTCAACGGTCATAAAAATGACCGTTTGAAAAAGCAGCCTAACGGCTCTTTACCCGGTTGACTTGGCCTTTAGTTGGCCCGGTCGACCTGGACTTCCCCGGTCGACCTGGCACACTGCAGGCCCGGTTGACCTGGCCTTCTGCGGGAGAGGCCTGGGACCAAAATTCCCAAAAATTTCATATTTCAAAGTTTTTCTTGAGGGAACTTTTTGGGTCATTAAATCAAGCTTGAAAACATGTTTTAAATCATTCTAAGGGTTTTAAAACATGAAACATAAAAAGCCAAAAAGATTCGAAACTTTAAAACCAATGGCTTGCTTGATTTCTAAAACAAGTGCATCCAAGTTTAAGAACAAAACATGCATAAATCAATTACTTCTTCAAGTCTAAAAACCAATGCATGTGTAAATCAAGATTTCAAGATTTTCTAAATCAATGCATATGTGTGTAAATCAAATGATGTTAAAATGTTAATGCATCCATCAAATTGCAATCTACAAAATCCCTAGCATTAAGTCCATATGGATTAATTCAAGAGGATGCGAGGAAGATATATCCTTTAAACCTTTGAAGCTTTTCTTAATTTGTTTTCCTAGTTGACAGGCTTTACAGATATCAGATTTTTCATCACTCAACTTAGGAATTCCTCTCACAATTTCATTCTTCGATAAGATCCTCATTAGCTTGAAGTTTATGTGACCCAACCTTTGATGCCATAAGTAATTTTCTTGATCTTTTGTTATCAAGCACCTAGACTCATTTTCATCACGTTCTTCAATGATATAGATGTTTCCTTTAGTTCTAGAACCAGTGAGAATGACTTGATTTGATTTATCATCAACAACTTTACAAGATTGACTATAAAAAATGACCTTGTTTCCTTTGTCACATAGTTGACTTATGCTAAGAAGATTATGCTTCAATCCTTCCACTAGAAAAATATCATTTCAGTTGGGCATTTGATCTCCTTTCACACATCCTTTGCCAATGATTTGAGCTTTACTATTATCTCCAAAAGATACATTTCCTCTATCATAATCCACAAAAGAGCTGAATCTAGATCGATCTCCTGTCATGTGTTTGGAACAACCACTATCTAAGAACCAAGTAGGGTTTTCTTTGGCTTTCAAGGTAGTTTGAACTAAAAGACTCTTAAAAGTTCTATCTTTAATAGTCCAACTAAATAAAGAAGATTTAGGAGGGATGGTCTTGGGAATAAACTTAAAAAGCACTCTAGTGGGATTTTCTAAGGACAATCTAATTTTGTATGGGCAATTAGGAACTAAATGCCCACTACGATTGCAAAAATGGCAAGTCCATCTAGAGGTGTGTTTTTTCTCATCCATAGGTTTATAAGGGGTCCTAGTAAAATTTTGAAAGTTATTTTTGTTTTTGCTAGAGGAACCCTCAAAACCTAACCCGTTCTTGTCTCCAAAAATTTTATGCATACCCAACATTTGGTAGAACTTGTCATTACCTAATGTGAATTTATCAACAACAAATTTACCTTTAGTGAGCTTCATTTGAAGGGAGTTAGTCTCAAGTTGACTAGATTCAAGTTTGGATTGTAAATTATGAATTTCCTTTTGAGCATGAGTTAGATTTTCATTTAATGTAGTCATCTTGTGTTCTAAAGTTCTTCTTTCATCTTTCATAATAATCACAAGCCTTTTGGTTTCTGCTTTTAAGATTTTGTTTTTCTTAATCAAGATTTCCCAATTTTCATATAGTTCATCATAGGCTTGTTGAATTTCATTAATTTCATCATTTGGTTGCTCTTTCCCTAAAGTTTCATCTATTAGACTATTATGCTCTTCTTCGATAGATGTCACTACAACAAACTGCACTTTTCCCGACACTATTTGCTGACGCAGTGAAAATTTGCGTCGGCAAAAGTCTAATTTCCAACGCATATTTGGACTGCGTTGGCAAAAGCCAAAGAAATTGCTACTTTTACCAATGCAAGCAAGACCGCGTTGGCAAAAGCTGTGGTAACCATATTGGCGCCAACAAAAAAATCCCCCCAAAAGAGAGGAAAAGTTTTGCGAACGTGTGTTTTTCTAAAGCCGATGCAATAATGCGTTGGCAATTATCTTGCCTATTGGCGACGCACAGGTGTGCCTTGGGAAAGCTCTGAGTGTTTATTCGCACTATTGCCGACGCATAAGTTTTGTCCGCAAAGCCCCATCTATGACAAACTTACATTTCCCGACACTATTTTTCGACGCAGTGAAAATTTGCGTTGGTAAAAGTCCTATTTCCAACGCATATTTGGACTGCGTTGGCAAAAGTCACAGAAATTGCTACTTAGGGGAATCGTTGGGAAATCGTTTGCCAACGCAAAACCTACCTTTCCATACGCGATGACTGCATTGGCAAAACTGTATTTTGTTGTAGTGTGTAAAGAGAAGCCAATTAAGGGAATTTTCATCTTCATCATTTTGGGATTCATTTTGGTCACTACCTTCATCTTCTCCATCCCAAGTTATGTTTAAAACTTTCTTACCTTTCCTATCTCCCTTTTCAGATTCTTTGGGGGTAGAGCAATTTTGAGCAATGTGTCCAAATCCCTTGTAATTGTAACATTGAACATCCTTCTTAAGGGATCCTTTGGGATTTCTTTGGAATCTAGGACTTTTAATTTCACCTAAATTTCTATTACTCTTGTTGTTTGTAAAGAATTTTTTAACAAACAAGGCATTGTCATCATCACTCTCATTTTCCTTTAATTGAGATGAAAAGGCTACTCTTTTCTTTTTACTGGGAACTTCTAGATCTAGTTCAAAGGTAAGAAGATTTCCTCGTAGCTCTTCGAGTTTAATTTTGTCAACATTTTTGCTTTTCGCTATGGCTACTATCTTGGGTTTGAACCTTTTAGGAAGAGATCTTAAGATTTTCCTCACAGCCTTGGACTCATCCATTTTCTCTCCTAGACCTATAAGAGAGTTGACAATCTCCATGAATTTAGAATAGAATTCATCAAATGTTTCTTCCTTGAGCATCTTGAGATCTTCAAATTTAGATGTGAATATTTGAATTTTAGCTATCTTATCTTGATCCGTTCCTTCATGAGTAGTCTCTAAGGTATCCCAAACTTCCTTAGCCGTTTTGCAATTGACTACTCTATTAAACTCCTCTTGAGATAAGGTACAATACAAAGAATTCTTTGCTTTAGCATTTAAATTAGCCCTATCATTTTCTCCTTGAGTCCATTCTCTCTTAGGCATTGGTTTAATAGAGATGACATATCCATCCGTGTCTTGCTCAGTGATAGTAGGAGGATGATAACCTTCTTCTATGATATTCCACACATCTAAGTTTTGGGATTCTAAGAACACTTGCATTCTAATTTTTCAGTAGTGATAATGTGTTCCATTAAACAAGGGTGGTCGATTTATTGCATTCCTTCTCCCAAATGAGTTTGCATAATGGCAACTAACGAAAACACTCTAGGATTCTCTCAAGGTTAGTTAGACAGCACCTAGGCTCTGATACCAATTGAAAGTCCAGAACCGAACCCTAGAGGGGGGGTGAATAGGGTACACTCAATTACAATGCCCAATTCTTCTTTAAACCAATACCAATTATGTTTTAAAGTTCATTAACTTGATTATTGATGAAAGATCTAATACCAAGTAAAGAACCAATGAATACAATCAAAGTTGACATTGATAAGAAAAGAATAAATTTAAGTGCATCATCCACACAATCACCATAATAAGGAAATTTATAGTGGTTCGGCCAATCATGCCTACATCTAGTCCCAGTATTTCTACCGGTGTTCCACTATCAATTTTAAGGTTTAGGCTAACCTCCAACCTTACAACCACAAATGCTTTTTACTCAAGGCTAAGCATTAACCTATACAACCTCATATGCTTTTCAATAGGCTAAGCATAAACCTTTACAACAAGATTTTTAATCTCAAAAACTATGCTTAAAATAACATACAATGAGATGCAAGTGAATACAATTAAATGCCTCTTAATATAGGCTCATATGAAAGTTGTAATGAAACTAAGGCATATGCATGATAAATGCAAAGATCAATAAATGATACATATGCCTTAAAACTACTTCTATCTCTTTTGAAATTCAATGCTCATAAATGATGTAAATGAGAGATAGAGTAACTACACATGTCTTTTGAAATAATGAACAAACTTATTTTTAGAAAGTTTAAGATGAAACTAGCAAGTTTGAAAGAAACATTAAATGTCTAAATATGTGATATTACTAATCAAATGATGAAGTTAAAATGATAAACATATTTTAAAATCAAAGCAAGTTTAAACACTCAACATTTGAACACTTTGAACACTTTAATCATGCTATTTAAAGAAATCAAAGATTTGAGAGCAAGTATGAATAAAATAAGATAAGAGGAGCAAACCCATTGAAGAATCAAAGGTTTGTCATGATGATTTGCCTTTCTAGCTTCCCTCTAACTTAGCATGAATGTCCAATCTTCCTTGGCCCTCAAAAGTCTCAAAAGTGTTGGCACAAAAACCAAGGAAAGATTCTTTTTATAAGAAATTCGTCTCCAACGGATCTATTATCGGTCGACCGACAAATGGAGTTCGGTCGACCGAACTCAACGGTCATAATCCAACGGCTATATTCTTTTGAAAATTTCGGACCCTTGTAAAGGTGTCGGTTCACCGAACAGTAGTTCGGCCGACCGACAACAGACCGACAAGCTGACCGACATTCCCAGATACACAAATTTTACATTCTGGATCCGGAATCGACAGCTGACTGAATAAAGTTCGGCTGACCGAACTTTCCCTATTTTTAAAAGACTTGAATAATGATTTTAAGAGGGAAGTTTGGTCTTGGAGAACTAAACTAGACTAAAAACTAACATGTTTGATAAAAAGAGTTTTCTTTTAAATTAAAATGGCAAATCGAAACATGTATGAGCAAAAACCTTTGATGCTAAGTTAAAAATAATGCAAGAAGATTCCAATAAAGAAGTATGAGAGATCAAGCTTATGAAAATGAATGTATCCAATCTAATTGCAAACTAATTAAAACCCTAACAAATGATGCTTCTCTAAAATGATTAAACTCGAGGGTGATAGATGAAAGGATTTGGATGATCTAATAGAGTCGATATTTCACCTTAGGTATCATTCAAATCTGTTGATTCCTCACTCCCTCAAAATTGGCATGCTTGCAATGTATACAATCCATGTGAAAATGAAATTGTAAACCATGAACAGCAACTGATATACAATGTTAAAAGGTCAAAATACAATTTTGTAGTTGCCTGAACCAAATTTCTTAAATGCAAGCTTTACTTAGCATATATAGCTATGTATAGCCATATAATGTTAATGAGATTTTTTTGTGTTTTTTTATGCAACATGTGTTATGTTTGGCTTGTTTGATATTGTAAAGGCTCTATTCAGTGAAGTGAGAGGAAAACTGGAAACACAAGATATTGATCTTATTATGAATTGAAGACTTCTAAGGTAAATAACATATTTATCTTCATTGGAAAACAAAATTGAAGTAGGCCCAATGAGCTGGACCTCATAAACACATTCAATCTATTCAATATTAGTGAGCAGATTCTATTTCTAATTTTTAATTACTTGTGATTAGGTCAGATATGGACAAGAGTTGGATATTACGTTATCAGAACCGATTTAGTGCGGAGTACATAACTGGGGTGAACTCATTTATTGATTTTGCAAAGGCGAAATCGGGCGGGGGCAGTGTTGATTAACTGCCCTTGTAACAATTGTTGTAACCATCGGAAGCATGACTATGTAACCGTGAGAAATCAGTTGCACATTCATGGAATGATGGTCTCATACCTACAGTTACGGGGAACTTATAGTTCGACCCGATGATTCGGATGAGAGCGAGGATGAATCAGAAGAGAATCAGGATGAATAGGATGAGTTGATAGAGGACCAACATAGGGGAACTTACTTGGAGGAAGATACTCAAGAGAGGGATGATGTGCAGGATTTTGAAAATTTGTTGAAGGCTTCTCAGCATGGCCTGTACCCGGGATGCAAAAGCTCAGATACTCTATTATCGTTTGTCATCAAGATATTACATGTGAAGGTAGAAAGTGGGTGTAGCAACAAGTCGTTCAACAAGGTTTTACAGATTTTTAAGAACTTCTTACCAGAAGGTCATGTGGTGCCAGCCTCAGTTTACGAGGCGAAGAAATTATTACGTGACTTGGGCATGGGATACAAGAACATAGATGCATGCAAACACAATTATGTGTTGTATTGGAAGGAGAATGCTCAATTGGATAAATGTCCAGAATGTGAAGAACCTAAGTACAAGGTCAATGATGGTAAGCAAAAGAAGATCCCTCATAAGGTGCTCCGTTACTTCCCATTAACACTGAGGTTACGCAGATTGTATATGTCAAGGAAGACAGCCACAAAGATGAGATGACACAGTGATAAGCGCGTTGACGATGGGATAGCGCGGCATCCGGCTAATTCAGTGGAATGAAAATAATTTGATAAGAAATATCCAGAGTTTGCCCAAGAGACACGTAATGTGAGGCTGGAGTTAGCCACCGATGGATTCAATCCTTTACGTAACATGAGCACCTCTTATAGCGTCTGGCCTGTCATACTTATGCCCTATAATTTGCCACCATGGATGTGCATGAAGGTGCCATTCTTGATGATGTCATTACTTACTCCAGGACCAAACTCACCGGGAAACGATATCGATGTATATCTAAGGCCCTTGGTTGATGAGTTGAAGGAGTTGTGGGATCATGGTATATTGACCTACGATGCCTCCACTAAACAGACCTTTCAAATGCATGCGGCTGTGATGTGGATGATAAATGACTTTCCTGCGTATCGTAACTTGTCTGGGTGGAGCACAAAAGGTTATAACGCTTGCCCCTCGTGTAATGATAGCTCGTTAGGGGTGAAGTTGAAAGATAAGATTGGGTAAATGGACCATTGAAAATACTTGGAATTGAACCACCAATGGCGTAGAAGCAAGGCCTTCAACGGTCAGCCCAAGTGTGAAAAAAAATCTTTGGATTTACCGGGACAAAAGGTACTAGACCAGCTAGAAGAACTAGCGTCGGTCAAGTTTGGCAAGAATAACAAAGGACCGCGTGACTCTGGAGAACTGAATTGGACAAAGAAAAGCATCCTATTTGAATGGCCCTACTGGAAGTGCAAAATACTCCGACACAACCTTGATCCTATACACATTGAGAAGAACATTTGTGTAGCTTTGGTTGGAACAATTTTGGGCATAAAGGGCAAAAACAAGGACACCAAGAAAGCGCGTAAGGATTTGAAAAATATGGACATCAGGTCAGAGTTACATCTAGTGGAGAGGGGCAATGGATCCAGCTACTTGAAGCCGCGTGCCTCGTACACTCTGGAACGAAAACATAGAGATGGATTTTATGAATTCTTGAAGTCGATCAAATACCCAGACGGCTATGCGGCGAATCTCTCGAGTTGTGTAACCTCGAAAAATGATAAATTAGCCGGTTTAAAGAGCCATGATTGCTACATCCTTATCCAACGCATCCTTCCTATTGGCATGCGCAGCTTTCTGAATAAGGATATCTGTACAATATTGTTTGAGTTAGGTAGCTTTTTCCAAGAACTCTGCTCGAAAACACAGAGACACGGTGATTTGAAAAAATCGGAGGAGCAGATAGTTTTAATATTGTGCAAGCTGGAGAGGATTTTTCCTCCTGCTTTTTTTGATGTGATGGTTCATCTATCTATTCACTTACCACGCGAGGCCATGCTTGGTGGACCGGTGCAATATCGGTGGATGTACCCGATAGAAAGGTAATAGTTGATGACCATTGATTAATTATTTATGTATTAGTTTATTTGCCTTGCATTAAAAATCGTAATTGTTATCATTGGTTGTTTAAAGATTTCTGAAGACCCTAAAAGGGTACGTTCGCAACCGAGCTCAGCCTGAAGGTTCGATCGCCGAGGCTTACATTGTCAAAGAGTGACTCACTTTTTGCTCAATGTATTTAAGGCAGACTGATGGAGTAGAGCGGTATGATGATGGTGGCGAACGTGGCCCGGGGATGTCGGTCTTTACATAAACTGTCTGTCCCATCGGATTGATGCCAAGGGCACATGATCCTCCTCAAAGAGAGCGTGACATGGCTCATTGGTTTGTGCTAAATAATTGCCCCGAGGTGAAGCCGTATCTACAGTATGTGCTTCAATCTAGCCATATTTATGCAGTGCTTGTTAACTCCTTTATTCATTCTCTATTGTTATTCATTACAAGCTATCTTGAGTAGGGAACACAAGGATTTAGTGCAAGATCAAAGAGGTGGAGATGTCGGGCAGATACAATGAAAAGAATTTGCAGGATGGTTCAAACAACATGTAAGACATAAAATATTATCATTTTAATTGCTAGATATTATTGGATTACACTTCAAATAACATTAGTCTAATACATTTGTCTTAATCTGCTTATGTAGATGAATCAACTGTGAACTCTAGGGTCACTAGAAGCTTCTGATGAGATGTGGTCATTAGCAAATGGCCCTAGATCCCTAGTGAATCTTTACCAGGGGTGTGATTGCAATTGCGTCCGATAAATCACTATAGACCGTGAGAAATGTCGTAGGAGCCAGAGTAGCGGCTTGGTCGTGGAAGGGGAATACGAAGGGATGAAACATGACTACTATGGCTACATCTGCAAAGTTTGGGAATTGTCCTATCGGCACGTGGGTAAGGTGGTCTTATTTAAATGTGAATGGTACAACACTAGTACCAAGCACAAGATAAACATCGAAGACCATGTTATAAGCATTGATATCACGGGTCGTTGGTGTATGGATGATCCATTTGTCCTACCAAGTCAGGTGACACAAGTCTTCTACATTAATGACACCAGCGGAGGAAAAAATTGGAGAGTCGTAGAACGGGTCCAGCCTCGGGGAGTATGGGATGTACCTGCTAAGCGGGATGATGATGACGATGATGATGATGTGCCTAATGATGCATTTCAGCAAGACAAAACGACATTTGTTGTCCCAGTTCTCGTCGATGGTACTAGTGTCCAATACTCTAGGGATGATATAGATCCGAAGATCGTTCTCAGTGATGAGTCAGCAGACAAGGATGGTCAAGACAAGGATGAAACACTGGCGGAGTACGAAAATGAAGAAGAAAATGATGTTCATAGTCAGGAAGATGATGACATCGAATACAACATGTAGTGTTTGTTTCAGGTTTTGCACTTGTAACGATTAAGTAAATTAATAAAGATCTTGTCTTAAATAATGACATTGTCTTCAATTTCATTTTCTCTTCTGATTTGTTCATATATGGATAAGACATTTCTACATTTCACATTTTATTCATATTTCTATATATCATAGTTGCAAAAGATGCCAAACGGAGGGAAAAAATGGGTCAAACCAGGAGAGTTGTCCCGTCTAGTGCAAGCATCCAATTATTTATTAAAGAGAAAAAAGACAATTAAACAGAATATATAAAAACTTGCATCTCTAGGGCTCTCGCCGACTAAACGTACTATATTTGGTTCGGCTAAAGGGATAAACGAGAAGGGAAAGATGAATGTTAGTGGGAATGGTAAGGATAAGAACTACATTCCCCCCGAAGATGATGATGTAGATGACGAGACATCTTGGTCTCAAACGGATGAGGTAATCTTTCTATGAATGTCTATGACATGTACTTGAAAATATTAGTTTTGATGGTGACACTCATGGTAAAATGATTTCCATTTCCATTTAATATAAATTGCTGACACTCACTTTACTAATATTATTGAATTTTGCCAATAATTATTTATTTTCCTTGTCACTTTGCTTTAAGCCAGATTGCAGAGATGCCTCAGGATAAGAGGGTGAAACGTGCTTGGAGGATCGCAGCCGCACTCGGGTTAGCTAGTGTAGAGAGCCCACCTGAGGCCTCGACACAGCCTCCATCGGCTACTTTTCTAGTTACAAGGTCTGGAGGATCCCTGATTTGGCAGCCCCCAGCCTCTGCCGATTCAGCCTCCGACCACACAGCCCTCGCCGACCCAGACTCAGCCGTCTCAGCCTCTGACGAGTCTTCATACAGTCGAGAGCAGCGTAGGTGAGAAAATTATGACCTTTTAAAATTCAGAATGGCTCACCTCAATATAATGATTTGCATTCACTAACTCATTTAGCATTGTCATCTTAACAGTATCAGGCCCAGTCTCGGAGGTTCCGAGCCGTATAAGGGGTGTTACGCGGGGGAAGATGTGACAAAGCTAAGGAGACAGCTGGATCAAAACATCCCAGTCTCATTCCCCATCTCTAGTCATAGGCCAGAAGGGGAACATGCCCCATCACTGGTTAACCATCTTGGGTTAGCCATTAGAGAGGTTGCCCCATGGCTGGAAGAAGCTTGACAGTGGGATCAAGCTTGCCGTCATTGCTACAGGTAAATTGAAACAAGAAATATCAACCAAACTGATTATGGTTGTGCTCCGCATTACAAAATCTGATTATATTTTGTTATTACTAATTTTTATATGGCTCTCCCCTAATTGCATCAAATTTTTTATATTGGGGACTACGAGGGTGATATGCAGCTCAGGGCAGACATTGACCGCCAATGCGGGGTTTTGTATAGGAGTTGGAAGTACGAGCTGCATAGTCACTATCTCGAGCTGTTGGAGCAGGGGGTTCCCCGGCCCCAGGACCACCCGGCTGAGGGTTGTGATCCAGCTGACTGGCAGTTGATGGTCTTGCAGTGCTGGGAATCACCAGCCTGGAAGGTAGCTTTGTAATGATTTTATAAATGATTGCTACTGTATTATTGTTTTTCTATGTGTGGTCCCTCTCAGGATCTCCAGTATCACTTAAGGCCCTCGTTCAACAATTGGCAACTGCGGCAGGGATAGATCCGACCAGCTTTTTCAACATCATGAGAGGGACCACTTCTGCTGGTGATGGCACAACTACTGGAGATCATGATGCGACCCTTTTGGTTAGCAGATTATTCTCTTGAAATTTTAACATAATAACTAGTCGAAATTTATGAGATGTACATATTATATTTTATTTTCTCACATTCACAATCATTGCTACCATCTATATTGATCTAATTTTAACCATGAATATATGTGTCTCTTTCATTTTGAGAATCCTCTGTACATATGTTACCTACACTAATTCTTATACTTTACCTATTATCAATGACAGATTCAGGATTTTCGTTTGGGTGGTGAAAAGGTTAAATGGAAAAAAAATTCAATTCTTATACTTTACCTATTCTCGACCCGCATGCTAACACTTGGATCCTCCCCTGCCTAATAATTCATTCACTCATTTTTGTACTTAAACTTCTAAGTTATCTTTTTATTTAAATTACTTATTATCTTTTTTGTTTTTTTACCTCTATCATTCATTAAAATATACATGTATTGATATTATCTAGGTTCTCTGATTTACAATCAGAGGCCAATTGTGGGTTTTTCTTCAAAATATCAGCAATTAAATTGTTAGCTTTCTCCATTGTCTTCTTCAATTCATCTTCTGACGTTTGATACTTGTTGCAAAAAGATGCAATAAGGTGCACACCCCTGTCAGTTAAGATGACCAAGAAACAATGTCGCAAACAAAAACTTAAAATAATAGACCAATTAAGCTATGCCTGCAAAAAGTTTTAAGAACATGACCAACGAGAGGGGAATCGTAGAGTTTGAATTTCCTGAAGCGCGAGGGAACATGAAAAATCAAGATTACATCAATAGTTACTAGAACTAGAATTCTTGTGAACCTGCTAAAGTAATCATTGTGTGTTGGAGGATTGTGGGTGCGTTTTGTAGAAGTTTTACCTTATGAAATATATTGTTATTTGCTGGGTATTCAATTCAATGTCAGTTTTATGGTTTTTGGACTATTTTGTGGGTGTGAAAAAGATAGCAACTGGAGCTTGTTCTGACCCTTTGGTTTGCATCACATTGTTAATCTTTTGTTGTACAATCTTAAATTTATAATTCACATGACAAGTTGTACTATTTCACTTGTTACATGTATCCGATCCATGTTTCACCACCGATCAGAGTGCTTTAAGCCATGGCTCCTCATCTGATACAATTACAACTAATCTTGTATACAACTCTAAGCATCTTGGTGACCCTATTTCTAGTGGGTCGCTGTTAACTTCTATCCAGCATTTCCCTGAGAGATCAGACCAGCCAGAGTGTCGTTCTTACATGATCACTGGCAGTTGCAAATATGGATCAACCTGCAAATACCACCATCCAAAAGAGAGGCATGTGCCTCTAGCTACTGGCACTCTCAGCTCACAAGGACTTCCTCTTAGACCGGTAAATTTGATACTCATCCTTTTCAACAAGGCAGATTGGCTGAGCAAAAAAGTAAGCATCTCCATTGGGAGCTATGTGGTGGTCTTTTTCTATGTTTGTGGCTTGTTAGAACACTGAGATGAAGATTTTGACTTTACCCTTTTTTTTTTCATGATCATCTGGTGTGTTCTACAGATATTGAATTGTATGACTTCAATGATGAAAAGGTATGTTATAATGCACAATAAGTATAAGATAATTGATAACTTATAGTCTATACCTTCACTAATAATTCCTACATTTGATGTTCACAAAATGGCGTGGCATGCAAATGATTTATCAAGTTGGCAACTTGGTGCTCATTTAGTATAATTCTCCTATTTTTGTACTTTTTTGCCTTCAAACTTAATTCTTTTCTATTTGTAATTAATGAAGGATGACAACAAGTTTGACTTTAAGAAACTTGTCAGAGCTCTTCCTTGCGGCCACTTCATGCATTCAGCTTGCTTTCAGGTCTATCCTTACATTTGCTTTAGGGTTCTTTTAAGTGTACATGAAACCCCCCAAAAATCCAGCCTGTTTTCTTGAAAAGTTCAACAGACCTGACAGTCTATCAATGATCCATGTGTGAACAAAATATTTGTTTAACATGACAGGGTGCCATATTAGATTGGAACATATTCTGTTGGCATTTACTTTTCTGCATTTTTGATAGATGAGTGCTATTTATCTGCATTTTCCCCTTCAAAACAGTATCATGTTGCAGGTTTGAGCCGATGGGTGTAATTGTAAATAAATATTCATCAGTTCATATTTCTATCCTTCATTCAAATTAATATTTTTCCATATTCCATCATTGACATTTTTCCTTTTTCTTCATTAATGTGGAGGTTGTGTGAAAAATTTAGGTATGAGTAACTCATTCTTTCTTCCTAAATATTCAGGTTTACACTTGCAATCACTACACTTGTCCAATATGTAGCAAATCACTGGGAGATATGGCTGTAAGAGAAAATTCTTTTCCTCTCTCTCTGAGAAAATTTTGTGAAGTTTTTTATTCACTTATCTTATAGGAATGATTTATTAAATCAACAACTATGATGTCATGAATCTCAACAAGGTCACAGTTTTCTGAGGCACTTAATTGCATACATTTTTGGTGATCTAGGCCATTGGCCTGCTATTCATAAAGAAATGATCTGATTCTTCTACATTTGAATCAAGTTCGTCACTACTAGAAAAAAGGGTTTTTATATCGGTTACAAAAACTGCCCTATATCGGTTTTTCATATAACCGATATAATATCTTCAGTCAAGGTTTTTTATATCGGTTAATATTTTTTTATATCGGTCAAATTTTTTTTATATCGGTTACACAGGAACCGGCATAATAATCTCTATATATAATATCGGTTAGAAAATATATGATATTAATTTCTATATTTTATATCGGTTATTATGAAACCGATATTATATACACATAGTTTATATCGGTTATTATGAAACCGATATTATATACACATATTTTATATCGGTTATTATGAAACCGATATTATATACACATATTTTATATCAGTTATATACACATATTTTATCTCGGTTATTATGAAACCGATATTATATACACATATTTTATAGCGGTTATTATGAAACCGATATTATATACACAATGATTTTACATCGCACGGGCTTACTCCTTCTTTCCCTCCTTTTTTTTCCCTTCCCTCCCTTCTCTTTCTTTCTCCATCATTCCTTCATTCTCCACTCTTTCGATCTGCGCTATTCCCTCTCCCGCCTCCCACCTGTGAGAACCCGACCCCTAATTTTCCTGGATTAGTGTTGTTTTAATTGTGGATTAGTTTCTTTTAGTGGGATTAGTATTTTTTGGGTTGAGTTTGAGAGCTAGAATGATTTTTCTCTAGTTTTGGGGAATTTTGAGTGCCTTTGTGATTAGTGGGACCCTTTGGGGGTTCTTTTAGTGACTTTGCGCGAGATTGGGAGATTGTTCGAAATTCCCGATAATTCTTGTTTTAGCCTCGTTTGACTTATTTTGTTAACCTCTACAACTTTCGTGTTCACTCCGTACCCATTCGAAGCTCCGAAAATCAGTTTTTCCAGCCCTGAGGGCAAAATCGGTCTTTTCACATTGAATCTGGACCCAAATTTCGAGATCTCAGAACCATGCCAAAATTATACTTTTTGAAAACTAAATTTTATAAGAAGCATTTTTCTCTTCTTCGTCAATCGCATCCGAGGCCCACAAATAGATGTTTTACCCTTGGCAAGTTTTGAGTGTAGTGGGGCCCACACCCACCCATGTTAATAGATGATTCTTCCCTCTCCCTTCACTCATTCGTTGCAGCCAAAGAGGGGGGCTCCGCAACTGAGCTTTCCCTCCCTTTTCTTCTTTTTTTCTCCTCCCCATTCATGGAGGAAACCTTGCCATTTGGAAACCCCACCATGCCATCTTCTTCCCCATCTCTCTAGCTTCCCATGGATGTTATTCTTGTGCAAAACCAAGGTGGGCAGCCCCTATTTCAAGCTTCTTCTTGTTGATTGATGACCCTAGAGGTAAAGACTCCTTCCCATTTTTCTTTTATGTGCAATGGCTTTCCCTTAGGTTCTATTTCCTAGTTTGGTTTGAGCCCATTCCTTGTCTTTCATTGTTTAACCCATTTTAGGGTTTGTTTTAGGGGTTTTTGTAGAGATTGTTGATCTTGAGCTTGAGAGGTGATTAGAGGCTCGGTTTTGCTAGCTTGGAACCCAAGGCAAGTGGATGAATGGATGGTTTGAATGTTATCAAGTTTTATGAGAAAATCCTAAATTTTGTTACTTGTTCTTGATAATTTGATATATGTTTTCACATATGCTTCTTGCCACATTTTTATTGATTTCGAAATGCGTATTAATGGGCTTTTCTCTCTTGTTAAATCTCTTAGAAATATATGCATTTCATTTGGTCAAAGTTTGTTCATATGGTTTTAGAAGGAATGGGGTTGGTTTGGCCATTCATGTTTATGTTTATGAGTTGCATTGATTTGAAATAAATGCTCATTTAAAGAGTTTGGCTAAATCATCTATTGCTATGGAAATGTGATCAATAGTCTTTATTTATGTCTAGATTTTGGCTCAAATAGACCTTTGAATAAGTTGGAGATTCTTCCCTTTGTTTGGTGTTAAATGGGGAGAATGAGGTATTTAGATTTAATTTTCATTGGAGTTTTGATGAGGGTTTTAAGTAATTGAGGAAGAAATTTGATGGTTGTTTAAGTGTTGATAGGAGGGAAAAAGAGGAGGACCAAGGCCACTGCAGAACAGAACCTGGGTTCTGTTTCGCAGTGTACCCGGTCGACCTGGCAGGGGCCAGGTCGACCTGGGACACACTGATGAAAATTATGGGTCCAATTTAAGTTACAACCCCCGGTCGACTTGGCCCATGGCAGGTCGACCGGGCACACAGAGGCCAGGTCGACCGGCCCAACTGGGAAATCCCTGCTGAGTGGAAATTTTCACCCTGTTTTGGATGGGTTTAGGTGGGACCTTGGCCACCCTCTTTGGACTCATTAGACTATATGTGAGGATGTACTGAGCCAACACTCCTCACGGTTGGTTCGGTGGCATCGAAGTTCAATCAATTTCAATCTTGAACGGTATGGGACGACGCGATATCTTCCTTATATCTAAACGCAAAGTCTATTTCCTTGGTTATCGCGAATCCTATCCCTTGTTCGATGCTTCCGGATTAACGTCATGCCTAGGATGGACTGTTTATAGTCTTGATTTTCTATTGTAGCATCTAGTATTATCCAGAAGCTTATGTAAAGTTTTGAAAATCGTAAACTGCATAAGGAGCCCAGAATGTCTTCAAATTCAAGGAGTACCAAGTAAATATTATAATCGACATACGGGACCCCTATTCACTTAAATAGATCTTGAAACCTATATTTTTACCTGAAATAGTAATAGTTCATTGTTTCACCTCATTTCTAAGATTTGCATTACATGACTTGTTTTCCCGAAAGCATTGAAATTACACTAGTAACAGTTATTTGTCCCGAAATGTATTGCCCGACATGAATCGAAAGTGTGCCTTTGAGCACCCCCGTCTTGCTCGTTTATTTATTGTACTTGATTTACTTGCATATGTCTCGATTTGTTATTTGACCTATGAGTTGGCATCACTAAGCTTGGATAACCTTGTCGGTTTGATCCACCGACTTAGAAATCCCCCTCCCGTCCCGCCAGCTGCAGTTTGGATCCCGATACCCAGTTTATTACCGTGGTCCCGTCCCGTATATTTATATTGTATATATGATTTGCGTTGAGTCTCCTCACCTTGTGTGACTGAGACCAACATCCTGTTTTACTCTTGTCACTTCGGTGATAGAGGACTTAGCTTTTTCTGATTGCCATCTTGCCAGTTCCCGATTCCTTGGATACCCGACATGTTTTATATTGCTTATTTGTTTTCCGATAAATGATTCATTTCTTTTATGAAAGTTATTGTTATAGTGTTTTCCGTTCCTTGTACGCGTGCATGTTTTAAATGAATGACCGATTGGTTAAATATCTATGCTTGAAATATGTTTTAAATGACACTTGTTTTGCCAGATCCCTATGTTTATACCTGTTTTAAATGAATACCGATTTGTTAAATATCCATGCTTTGAAATATGTTTAAATGAACATTGGTTTTGTCAGATTTCTTTGGTTACACATGTTTTAAATGAATACCCGGTTTGTTGAATACTTATGATTTTACCTAAGTCTCAAATGAACGCTTGTTTTGCCAGACCACTATATTCATACATATTTTAGACGAACACCCGATTGTCAAATATCTTTGCTTTTATAGATGATGAAAATGAACATATGTTTTATTAGATCTTGCTTTACCCATGCTTGAAACGAATACATGTTTTGTCCGAGATCCACGATTTTTCACCCGTTTAATTATATGCAGTATTTGGTCAAATAGCATGATTTATCATATGTTTTATTCTTCAGTATATTTATTATCTTTTCACCCACCTGCCAGACCGTCGTGTCTGACCCACTACTTTGGTACTCGGGTCCAGACTTCTTCGTCCCGAGATGAGTGATTTGTTGGCTATGGAGCCATGTTTTGCAGGTTGTTTTGTCGGCTATGTCATATAGGCATCGAGCTTGACATCGGAGCTACGTCATATTTGGGGTAGTGGTTAATAGCTTCTTGTTGTTTGGCTTTTATTAGCCTTTTTCTTGGGATTCTTAATTAATGTACATTGATAATTTATAACTTGAATATATATGGGAATGTAATATCCTGTTACTGTCAGCTTTGTACTTTATGGTGATGGTTTACTCCAGTCTGATATGGTTCTTGATATAATAGTTATATGCTAGAGGTTGGGTGCATCCCAGAATCCGATGACTACGGATTCCGGGACGCAACGCCACGAAAGCTTCCGTAAAATATTCAGAATGTGTTGGAATGTGTTGTCTTCACACACGCGGATCTTGGGAGAAAAATATAACTACCCTTAATCCCATTCCCGCCCCCGAGGTCCTGGTTTGGGGCGTGAAACCACCCAAAGCCCTCTTTTATCTCTCTCCCTCTCCCTCTTTTCTCTCTCTCTCTCTCTCTATCTACGCTTCTCCCACTCTCTCTGCTATTTCTCTCTCTCTCTCTCTCTCTCTCTCTCTCTCTCTCTCTCTCTCTCTCTCTCTCTCTCTCTCGCTCGTTCTCTCTGCTCTCGCTCGATCTCTTTGTTCTCTCTCTCTCTCACTCTCTCTCTCTGCCCAAAATCGATCTGAAAGAAAACGGTCTCCCTCTCTCGCGCCGCTGCCTCTGCTCGGACCCTCTCTGCTGTTGTTGCCTCTGCATCTCTCCCCTCTCTACGGGTAGAGTAACTTTCTCATCTCTTCTCTCTTCGTTTCTATCTGATATGGGTATTTACAGCTTCTGTTTGGAATTTTCATGGTTAATAGGTTCCATTTCTTATTGTTACTCTCTGTTTTTTCTTTTCTTCAGTACTTCATTTTATTCTATTTTAATTTTTTTTTGGTGGGGTTCTACTAGTAATCTGCATTTGATTGTTTTGGTAGTCTTGGAGCAAAAACTTTTGTTTTGATGGTAGTGAGTTGATGGGTAAAGAGATGAATTGGATTCAGATGAAAGGCGGTGTGCTTGGTTTGTGAGTTTGGAGGCTGGCATACACTTCAAATGGGTTGGTTTCGGAATGGTGTTTGATGAGTAAGTGGGTTCATGGGTGGGAGGAAAGAAGACGCACTGAGGGTGATAGAGAAGATGAAGTCAGTTGATTGGTGAAGATGATTAACAAATGATAATGATGGTTTTGGTTTGTGCTGGATTTTTTGGGCTTGATTGGATGGATAGAGAGATGTTGATGTAGTGGTGAAGTTGAGGTGGTGGGATGATGAGAATGGGTTCTTTAATTTTGCTGATTATGCTCTTATTATGAACAACAATTCAATCACAATGTATCACTATTGTGGTTTTGTGATAGATTTTTAACTAGCAACTTGCTAACTGGGATAGTACCAGACTGGCTGCCGGAGAACGCAGATCTAATGTATGTTCTTCCTATTTTCTTAATGTTGGTTTTCCTTATATTCACATTCAAGTTCATTATTCTTTCCAGCATGGAGAAGTGGATTGTGGAGCAAAACAATGGACATGAGAAAAATCAATTGCGGCCAATGCAAGAAACATAGATAACTAACAAGTTCCCTGCATTCCATATGCACAATAATATTGTTGCCATGAAATCTTTTACTCCCCTTCATTTTGTTGTTGATATTCCAAAGCATTGTTGTTGCAATGACCTTTCTTACAACAATATGACGTTGGGTCGGTCTGGGCAATGTCAACAAGGAAAATTGTGAGACCTCTTTCCAGTAATTTGTAGGTCCTCATGCTTTCCAGCTATATGTAGTTGCTTATTCCTACTGCTTAAAATTTTATTGTTGTTTCTTTAGAAACTTATTTGGAAGCCATCCTACAGTGAACAATTTGTAAGTGTCTTCATTTCTCTTGTTATATATTTTGCATAAAAATTGATAATTTTGTGACCAGGTGCATAGAACACTTTACAAATGATATTTTAGGGTGAATTCGGCTAGCCGCGAGGCTAACCGCCAAAAATCCCCAGTTTTGGCGAGCTTCTGGAAAGCTAACCGCCGGATTTCGGTTAGCCGAAATTCCACAATGTAATATATTTGCTTGCGTCACTACACTTGACTCATTCATGGTTTGTGTCAACTAGCGAGCCTGTTAGAGATAGTTCTGACATGTCTATTGTCTTTATCTAAAACATGGTTAAGATGCTGTCTGAGCTCTCTAAATGCAAATGTAACTTAAAGACAGTCGACAGACATTTGTTGGAGTTAGCTACTGAAACATGTAAGCTTTTTTCTTTTTGTTCTTTATTCAGTTTGCAAGAAGCTTGAGATGAAGGGAAGGACCACATACAGTGAGGTAATATTTGATGGCCAGTTTTTCATTTTTTAAATTCGGAAGATTAAGTATGGTATGGAGTGAAATGGCACTTCTGTTAGGGGTTTCTGGCTAAAGAAGTGTTAGTTGAATGCTTGGAGCATTTTAAAGGGAAATAGTTTAATTACAGGGGATCTTCGTTCTTTAAGAGGCCCCAAAATAGTGGTATATAATAAAAAAAGGACTGTATGGGTAGGTCTATAGTGGTCAAATAAGACTGTGGACAGCCATATTACTAAACAAAGTAAAAGATTACAAGTTCTGAAGAAGAAGAATGTAGCTGATACATAATAAAACCATAATTAGCTACAACATTGTCTGGTATGTACAGATTAATCTGGATGATGGGAAGTGACCATACTGTATAACCTGTTTTTCTTGTTCATCTGTTTCGGAAGTTTAGTTTTGTGGTGTTGAGTGGAATGGGTCTTTGGTTTTAGGTTGCAGATGATGAGATCATTGCAGAGTTAGCGGCCCCAGATGTTAATCCTGTACCTCTGAATGAGGTTTGACTCAAGCCAAAACTTTTTTAGATAATAACATTGCAATTCCCATATTTCATTACAGATTTGTCATTAAGGTAGTAGCGTCTAGTGATACCTTTTACTCTCATCTATAGTTTGATGAAAAGAACATACGGCGACGAGTGTATGATGCATTAAATGTTCTCATGGCAATGGATATCATTGCTAAGGACAAAAAGGAAATACAATGGAAGGGGTTCCCAAGAACGAGCCCTGATGACATTAAAGAGTTAGAGGTATGTGCCATTTTGTATTTTATTATATTATATTAAGATGGTCTTGAGACATTGGTTCCACTTGTTGTCACTCTCTCTCTCTCTCTCAGAGTAGTACTTCTTTAGAGAAACTAATAGCCATATGCACTCTTGACTCTTGATAAACATTCCTAATATTTTTGTCATCTTGCAGTTCTTGTTGTTGCTCTGGAAATTGATTGCATGCACTTAATTTTTTTATATTCAGTATAAATGGCCAATTTTTATATTTAACTATTAATATTTATTTTCCTTTTTCTGTTCAGGTTTGAGAGCATCGGCTCTACAACGGCACCCTGCACGGAATTTTTTTTTTTTTTTTTTTTTGTAATTGTAATGGATGATATAATTTGTTGAAACTTTTGTAATGTTTTGAATGTAATTAATATTAGACTGTTTTTTGTTATTTGTAATTTTATAATTTGTTGAAACGTTTGTAATGTTTTGAATGTAATTAATATAAGACTTTTTTTTTATTTGTAATTTTAATGATGATACTAGTTGTATATTACTGATGGTAGTAGTATTCAGGTACAGTTATAAAAAACCAGATAAAAAATTAAGAAAAATAGAAATTTACTTTAAAAAAAATAGAGGCTTTAGCGGCCGCCAATATGACTATTAGCGACCGCCAGTGGCGGCCGCTAATAATTTAAATAATTAAAAAAAATAAAAAAAAGGTTATAAAAATTACGTATTAGCGACCGCCAGTATAAAAACAATTGCGACCGCCAATACTTTTAGCGATGGAGCCGTTGCGGCGGTCCATTGGCGGTCGCTGGGTGGTCGCTAAAGAGTATTAGCGACCGCCAGATGACTTTTAATTAACGACGGCTTTTGGCGGCCGCTAAAAGTCATTTTTCTAGTAGTGCATGAGGTACCTATGAGCGGAACATAGTCTCATAAAAGAATTTATAGTTCATATATATCTTCTAAGAAAGCATGTATATCAATGCAATTAAAAGAATGTGAGGTAGTCTTACTGATGTTTTTCTTGTAAAAAGTGTAATAAGCCGCGACTGCCAGAAAGGTTAATGGAAGCAAAGTTACTGACTGCACATTAAAATGGAAATGGAAAGATGAAAAAAAAAAACTAGTAAAAAGCAATGCTGGAGGAAAATGCCTACGACTGTTTGAGTGTTGATCTTCTTCCATATCCTCACCAATCGTGATATTGGATATGTCTTGCCTTTTGCGTTCAAACCTAAAGTGCTAAACAAACAGGCCCAAAGTTGGCGTGACACGAATGGCATCCTCCGAAACGACAGACGAGACCAGGTCTTGAGACCAAAAGTTTGAACTTTGGTATCTCAAACTTGTTCATAGCAAGCAAAAGAAGAAACAGGTGCCACACAACAAATAGATCTAATGCAAAAGCAAACACGTAACACTGCTTTAATGCCAATTGTTGCAGAAATCCACATAGCGGAAACGAATAAGATCTAAAATAAATAACAAGAAAAGAAAATAAATCAAGAGAAAGAGGCTAATATTTACATGGTTCAGCTAGTTGCCTACATCGATGGGGTAGTAATTCAGGCTTTTTTCTTCACTGATAACATGAGAACATGACAAGCCACGTAATGGCGCCCACTTGGAACCCCACAAATCATAAAACAGGGGGGATCGAAAGATCTAAGTGGGGCCAACTTAGATATCAAATTTGAAGTCAATCTAATACTTCTAACCTATTCCTTTGTGGTCCACGGGTTTAACGAATTTATATAAAATAATAAAATTGATCATCGATCCATCGGTTCACTACATTCGGATCTATCAAAACCCGGTGGGACCCGTTTAAATAGAAGGGGTGAGATTGGATGGTCTACTCAGATGGACTAGTAGGTAACCCATGAGATGGCTTGTGCTGTAGGGCCATAATGGAAGCTTGTATGGAAGCATTACTTATATATATATATATATATATATATATAGAGAGAGAGAGAGAGGCCAGCTCTCCTAAGCTAGTAAGCTCAAGTGTGTAGTGGGGCCCCAAGTGGACTCCATTGGATTCTCCTCTCTATTAAAAATCAGCCCCAACCGTGATTTCTATCATCTCCATTGGGCCCAAAGTTTAATAGTTCGAATCGATACATAGTCAATCTAACGGTCTAGTAAATTTAGATTTGACCGAAAGTTGATAGACATATGCAATTTAGGGGGGTCATAAGTTTTGTTCATTTGGATGGACCAAAGGTGGGCCCCACAAACATGAGCTTATAGAATTTTCTCATAAGCTTGAGCTTAAGAGAGCTGGCCTCATATATATATATATAGAGGGGGCCTCTCCTCAGCTCAAGCTGAGGAGAGTGTCCGCTCACCCACGTGCTATGTGCAACCGTCTCATTTGATCGAAGTCATCCGTAATATTTCACGTGTCCCGCCGAAGCCTCTGAAAAATCAAAACATTTCACATGTCCCGCCCAAGCCTCTTAAGAAAAGCAAAATAGCTCTCACCATCCTGAGCTTTCTATCTCCCGAAGCTTTCTCTATACTGCCCCGATCTTTCTCTCTCCCGATCGTTCGCTGACTCATGTCAGGTGAGTTTCCATCTCTCATTCTCTAATTCTAATTCCATAATACATAACCCTAAATCTCCCTTCTCTCTCTATTTCTTTCTTCACTCTCTCTCTCTCTCCTTTTCATTTGATGAAGATGGATGTAAAAATAAATATGAAAAGGAGCAATTGGCAAACTAGTGTTTGTGGAATTGCCTAAACCAAATTCCAAGCTCGAATGGTCATGGAGCTCGCCCAAATAGCGGGCGGGTTTTTTGTAGTGAGGTGTAGAGCTGTGTTTGGTTTGGTGGAGTGGAAGTTGAACTTTTTGAAGATGAGTTGATGATGCAGTGAGGTTGGCAGGGGAGCAAGGGTTTTTTATTTTTTTGAAGTTTTTGTTAGATTCTGGATGGAGTCTTTTACAATGAGGAGATGGGCTAAGGAGGAAATGGATTTCACTGTAGATTCTGGATGGAGTCTTTTACAATAAAAAGATGGGCCGAAGAGGAAAGGGATTTCATTATAGATTCTGGATGGAGTCTTTTACAATGAGGAGATGGGCTGAGGAGGAAAGTGATTTCACTATAGCTCATCTTCTCTCACACTATTAGATAATAAAAACAAAAAACAAAAAACAAAAAACCAAAAACAAACACAGAACCTCATTCTGCAGCTATAACTGATTGAGCGGTTGTGATTTCTAATTTTATTTTTTTTTCTTATTAATTTCAATGGGTGTGAATGTAGGTCTGTATCGCCCACAGAATTGAGCCTGAAGGTCTGAGTGATTGAATGAGTGAGTTTCTTGCTTACTGTTTTCAATGCGTAAGAATTTCTCACTCATTTTATTGTATTTGTGCTATTGAAGCTTGATGCCTTAGATCAGAGCATGTGATTCTAGTATCAAAATGATAAATATTATTCTTGTGAAATTTTCAAATAAGAATTACTCTGGGAAATTTTAGACTTCTGAAGCCAGAACACGCTCCAATATGAAGTTTATACTTCTACCATATGGTTTCAGCTACTTGGACATGAAGGGTTGAAGGGTATACATCTTTTTGTTAAGGAAGTTGGAGTTCAGCATGAAGAGCAAGTTGGGATTGTAATGGTTTTGTAATGGAAATGGAAGTTGTATGTGTAATGATTTTGTAATTGTACATGAGTCTGTAGTTGGTAATTTTGATTGAATTTTGAATTTGAATACATTGTTGAATTTGGTCTCAATTGAATCATGGAATGGACATGGATTTTTTGGCATGTACTTGGATTGTTGTAACCTTCAAGGGTTTGGAATGGATGCACAGGAAGATTCATGTGAGGTTGTTAAAATTCATGTACAGGTGGAACGTATGTAAACATTGCTAACGTTTTTTACCTGGCTGTCGGGGTTCTTGGCTGAGGTACCAAAAAAAAAAAAAGAAAAAAAAGTTACTTGGTCTTGTTGGTTGAGGTACCAAAAAAAAAAAGAAAAAAAAAGTTACTTGGTCTTGGCTGAGGTAGCAAAAAAAAAAAAAGTTACTTGGTCTGAAAGATCAATAGAAATTCATAGAATCACTTCCAGCAACAAATCCATTTCAAAAATCAACAACAAATCTGAAAGATCCATAGAAATCCATTAATACATGAAACACTTCCGGCAACAATTCCATTTCAAAAATCAAATTCCAATTATAATATCCAATCACATAAAAAATCTATTCATCAAAATTCAAAAGATCACTGCCATTCGAATCCAAATTACTACATTCAAAATACAGACTCTACTTTCAACTACGGCATTCCAAATCCACTTCCATTACAAGATTCAAAGTACAAACTCCACTTCCATTCCAATTGCAGTGTTCAAAGTTTAGCTTCCATTCCATTTACAGCAACAAATCCATTCTTCCAACTGCAGTGCTCAAAATTTAAACTTCCATTCCATTTACAGCAACAAATCCATTCAGTCATATATTGTTTACTCTCCCCTGGTTTGCATCTCTGAATTTCTTTATTATTATACCCACTGAACCCTAGATCAACAGGGATCTAATATATAACATATAAAAGCCTGAAAGAGCAAACAAGGTGGACATATTTTATCTCTGTTCCAATACAATTTGGAAACTCATGAACAATGATTTTATTACAATGTATATGGTCATCATCACAAACAAGCTCACTAATCATGAAGATCAACTATTGGGACAAACTTTATTGAACATCACATGTTACAGGGCTCTAATGGGGCATGTTCAATCATATGGTTGTGACAATGAGCAATATTTCCCTGTTCTGGAATTTCCTTCCAAGCTGAAGCTCGTGTAAAAAAATGTCAATTCATCAAATACTGCAACGCATAAATACAACTATCTTCACAACCTGATGTTCCCACATTCATCAAAACTACTTCATAACAGTTGTGCACCAAATCACAGAAATCAGCAACACACACTCAAATAATAGATCCTAGAAACAGTGGAGAATAACAACTTCTTCAGAAGCCTCCATGCCAACTGCACCAATACACTCAAGACTCCATACCAGCCGCACCATCTTAGAGCCTCCATTGCAGCATCTTCAAATTCCATTTTCGCAACAAAGACAACATCTTCAAACTCAAATTTAATTGTGAGGATAGCAACTTCACACCACCCTATATACTGCAGCCAAATAACACAACTAACATTAGACTTGTCAATCGTTTTGATCATCTTATAATTCACACAACCACTAACAAATACAAGAACTATGGCTGGAAAGTATTTGACACATCCATATCTAGAACAAAGTCTTGGACAATGTCATGAGATGTTAACTAAAAAAGAAAACAAGAAGCATTCACATTGCAGAAAGAAGAGTCATTTCCATATAAATAAGAATGGACAGAGTGATGCTCAAGGCAAGGAGCCTGAAGTTGAAAAGAATTCAAAACCAGAGGAGACCTTAGTTGAAACAGCAGTGGGCGAAGAAGTGCAAAGCCAGAGTCCAAACAGAATCAAGGAAACGAGACCAAACAGAACTTCTAAATGTTGGTTAAGGAGTTCCCTGTCAATGGCTTGCTCCAGAGGATATCTGGCATTTTAGTTGACCGGGTTTTATTTTCTTTTTAACCACGTATTTCTAGGCTGAGATCAAAGGTTAGCACCTTGCTATAGGACAACTTCGGTTTCTGTAACATACCCACCATAGATGGAATCCATCAGTTCAATGGTCCACATTTGCCCCACAACAAACATGAAAGAAAACAAGCAGAACTCATCAAGAAAATAAAAACCCACTATGATCATCAGTAAGACCAATACCAAATCCAAACTTGTACAGGTGTGAGCAAGCTAAGACAAAAAGAGGAAACCATCTCAAGAAAGAGTATAATGAATTTTCAGCAATAACAGTTAACAGCAACAAGAAACACAGGCAAAAATCACCCACATCAAACTTTATTTGACATCAACATAAACATCATATTTAACTTCAACCAAAGCAATTCAACAAGAAACATAAAAAACCCATCTCAATAAAAAACCCTAAACATAAAATAAAAAACCCTTGCTCCCCTGCCAACATCACTACATCATCAACTCATCTTCAAAAAGTTCAACTTCCACTCCACCAAACCAAACACAGCTCTACACCTCACTACAACAAACCCGCCCGCTATTTGGGCGAGCTCCATGACCATTCGAGCTTGGAATTTGGCTTGGGCAATTCCACAAACACCTAGTATGCCAATTGCTCCTTTTCATATTTATTTTTACATCTATCTTCATCAAATGAGAGAGAGAGAGAGAGTGAAGAAAGAAATAGAGAGAGAAGGGAGATTTAGAGTTATGTATTGTGGAATTAGAATTAGAGAATGAGAGATGGAAACTCACCTGACATGAGTTAGATATCACAGTATTGAGAGTTTGACCACGAATCCATATTTTACTTGCTAAATCTATCGTCGACTGCTCACTTGCTGTTCGGTTGTGCCAGGGCATCGTCGAACGGTCGAGAGAGAGAAAGGTGTATGAGAGAGACAGCCGTCGGTCGGAAGAGAGAAAGATCGGGACGGTATAGAGAAAGCTCCGGGAGAGAGAAAGCTCGGGAAGGTGAGAGAGGTATTTTGCTTTTCTTAAAGAGGCTTGGGCGGGACATGTGAAATGTTTTGATTTTTCAGAGGCTTCGGCGGGCACGTGAATTATTACGGATGATTTCGATCAATTGAGACGGTCGCACGTAGCACGTGGGTTGAGCGGACGCTCTCCTCAGCTTGAGCTGAGGAGAGGCCTCCTCATATATATATATATATATATATATATATATATATATATATATATATATATATATATATGGGGCCACCTCTCCTAAGTTCAAGTTTAGGAAAAGGTAAGCTCAAGTGTGTGGTGGGGCCCACTTAGGGACCCACATGAGGATAGGAGTAGGGGGAATTTCAAGGACTCCCTGCGATCTTTCTCTCCGCAAAAAATCAGCCTCAACTGTGATTTCTATTATCTCCATATGAGCCCAAAAGTTTAATAGTCCATTGTGATCGATACATAGTTGATCCAATGGTCTAGTAAATTTTGATTCAACCAAAAGTTTGTGGACATATGCAATTCAGAGGGGTCATGTGCTTAGTCCATTTGGATGGACCAAAGGTGGGCCCTACTAGCATGAGCTTACGAGATTTTATCATAAGCTTCAGCTTAGTAGAGCCTTGCTCTCTCTCTCTCTATATATATATATATATATTTACGCTACAAAACTCCCTTGGCGTTTTTCTAAAAAAGAACGCCCCTCTTTTAGCCAATAAAAGTGTGACACATGTCATCTCAGTGATACACTTATCCGATTCTCTCTCCTAAATATTTTCCTACAAAGGTGAATCTCTTAAAATACAAACAATTCATTATCTATTAAATAGAGGCAGAAACTCCCCTTTAGAGATAGGAGAGTTTTTGAGAATTTCTCATATAATATATATATATATATGGGTCAGCTCTCTTAAGCTCAAGTGTGGTGGGGCCCACTTGTGGACCGACATGGGGATGAAGATGGGGGGGATTTCAAAGACTCGCTTGGACCCTCTTCTTTGTAAAAAATCAGCTCTAACCGTTATTTCTATCATCTTCATTTGGGCCCCAAAACTTTAATGGTCAGTAGTCGATCCAATAGTCCAGTGAATTCGTATCTGACCGAAAGTTGCTGGACATGTGCAATTTTTGAGGGGGGGGGGGGGGGGGGGGGGGTTGATCCATTTGGATGCACCAAAGGGTGGGCTCTCCTTTACCTAGTCTACGCGTCTTGGGTCTCGGCCCTATTTATGACCGAAGAATAAAAGCCTTGAATGGCAAAAAAAAAAAAAAAAAAAACCGAGATGCCCAGACTGACCCTTATCTGCTCTATCAAACCTGTATCGACATCACGAGCAATAGAACTTTTATATGCCGTATCAGCAATTTCATTTATAAGAAACAGGTACCACGCTCGTATCTATAGACTCTGGATCCTCCAAGGGTCTTGCCCAAGCTGGGTGGTACCTTAATTGGGCCAATGTATTGAACATCCGAATAGTAGAAAATGAATGGCTTCCACTTGTTTAGAATTAGAATGTCTCCATATAGCAAGTGTTGATCACACCGTAAAATTAAACATAAAACCATCATGTAATTAATATATTGTCAGTTATGTGGGACCCATCGGCAGACAAATCCCCCTATTCAAGACCATTCTCTCAAAATAAATAAATAAATAAAATTCTGAAAAATAAGAATATCCAAAAAGATAGTGGCAAGACAACTTACAGTAAGACGATTGGAAGAGTCTTTCGCAGGAAGTGCACCTTCTCATCTGATAATTGAAAGTGAACCAGTCACACGTGCGATCTTCTCCCCAGCAATCCATTATGTCCTCACATTCAGAATATCTCCAATAGAGTTGAGCACCCATCATCAGAATCCCATGAATCCCAGAGTAATTACTAGGAGGATATGAAATCCCAGACCCACCCACAACAGATGCATACACCTTCATCGCTACCTTGCAAGAGGTATTGAGATCATACAGCGTCCGATTTCCCATCATGGCATACAAATACATCCCAGGTGGGCCACTGAAGCATGGAGCCGTTGATATGTAGTGAGGACTGTCCACAGGAAGTGAGCAATTGACGTACACGACCATGTCCTCCTCCATTACAAAGAAGGGGCCTCGATCGCCGTATCCAGGGAAACGAGGAAGGAAAGAGCAGTCATCGCTTCTTAGAACAGAATCAATGGCTCGGATCGTACCCCTCTTGTATGAGATCTCCTTGACGTAGAAAGGCCTCGAGCTGAGGTTGGCGACCAGTCGATTGCTTTCACTTTCACATGTGAGTTGGAACTCTGTTTCTGGCCTGCCACAGGTTTTGGGGTCCTGGTTCAATCGGAAAGGGTAGGTGATGTTAAGAGATCCGCAGGAAGAGAAACAGTCATGTTTGCTACCATTGCAGTGGAAGACTAGCAACAAGAGAAGAACCCACAACATGGATGATAAGGAAGAAGGAGACTACCTCAAACTGCGGAGGAACTTTTCTAATGCACTTGTAGGAAAAAAACAACAAAATAAAACAAAAAGCTTTTTCCGAGCCAGACCCGTATTGCAACGTCATCTTATAAAAAAATTTTACAAATACACCCCTATATTCTTTTAGTTAACAAACAAGGGCGGCCGACCATAATTTTCGTTTTGGTGGTGCGGGTAATTATCAAGTGAAGAAGTCATCAAATAATAAAATTAAATCTTTTAAGATCTTATGTGAGGAGTTTCTCGAATCTCAAGGATGCGAGTGTGTGATAACTGCCCTTATTAACAAGTACAGCTTTTTAAGCTCTTTTTTTTTTTTTTTTTTTCTGATTCTTTCCTTCTTCTTTTTTCAGCCACATTGGTTAAGTGTTATGTTACTCTTGGGAACCTACTCGGGGAGGGATCAATCTGACTAGGATAAGAACCTCATATGATCAACCTAATGGTGGGATCAATTTATTCTCTTTTAGCAACTGAAATGGACAATTTTCTTAAATCAAGTCAGACACTTGTAAGTGTACATCCTAGTGTCAAGTCTGATGGGGTCTCTGATCTTGCGGGGCTCTGGTTTTTTTTTTTTTTTTTTTCTGACAACATAGTAAGGAAGAAGAGAGTAAGGATGAGGATATATGGCATTCCCTCCCAATCTCAAACAGTTAGAACCATCAAGATGAAATGCATGATTGTATCAATTCCTTGAACATTACCAAAATACACTCTTTGCGTATAATGAGCTGAATTAAGTGAATAATTGATGACACAACTAATTAATTTGATATTACATTTGCACACAAGGGGTCTCATGACCCAATCCCAAAAAAAAAAATTACATATTACAGCATGCTCTAATTTTTGTGGCGATTTTAACAAGAATAGACTAAGGCGCCTTCTTATAAGATTACTACCAAGGGTAAGAAACCTATTCATACGGCCAATCCACATTAATGATTTGTTTAGGAGGATGAGGAGAAGCCCCTGTTCATATTTTTCAGATTTTGATTCATCCACCCTACTTCTAGCAACCCTTAAAATTTTGACGCAATTGCTAGGACCCCCTTTGAAAATGCAATTATTTCTTGCCCTCCAAAGGGTCCAACCAATAGCAAGGATCCATCGCCTATCTCCTGCATCCATATGCAGACTCACCGATCCCTCCAAAATCCAAATCCAACAGATGTTTCCACCCATCCAAAATTACATGGATTGGTGATTCTTACAAGGAATTAGAATTTCTCTCTCTCTCTCCTTTTACTCCATCATGTAAGTTGAAAGATGGAAGGCAAAAAAACTCGTTTGTCCTTTTTGTATGGAATCTTTAGAAAAGTCATCTTTGAATTGTGTATCAACTATATTATATTGGACATGACCATGGAAAATGTTGCCGTCCCTTACACTACTAAAAGCTGTCCAAAGTCAAACAAAAAAAATATGAGATGAAGATTTGATCATGACATAGGAAGTATCAACCCAACACCCACCGAGTCAAGTCAAGGGTGGGTTAATAATGCAATAAAAAAACAATGCTAGTTTGAAGTCCTCCACTTGGATCTTCTCGAGTAAGACCAATTCAACAGCACTACAAGAGCTTAAACCCAACTCCAACCCCCTCCCCACAAAACAGCTCAAAGAAGAAATGGGCAGCAGCAGCAGCATAGAGGGATCTTTCATCTTCTCCCTCCTCCTTTCTTCTCTTACAATTGGATACTGTCATGGCGATTCTTGCCGACCTCTCAGCTGCAGCAGAGAAGGACCCCTCATCCGGTTCCCTTTCCGAGTAAAAGACCTTCAACCTCACCACTGTGGATATCAGGGCTTCGATCTCTCTTGCAAGGGCAACGACACCACCATTCACATCCCTTCCCTACCCCAACAAGAGCTTTTTGTCAGACGCATCGATTACAAGCTACAGAAGCTTGTAATTTCCGACCCCAACGACTGCCTTTATGGCCTCCTCTTCAACAACCCCAACAATCTCTCCTCCTCTTCCTCTTCTCCTTTCCACTACTACAGAGGCCATTATTCCTCTACACTGCTCAGGTGTTCCAGGAACGTTGATTTCGGGATCTGGTATACTGCTCCTGTCCGTTGTCTTGGAGACTTGGAGCATGATGTCTTCGCTGTGAGGACTAGTAGACCGGTGGGATCGTTAGCCGTTTCTTGCCAGCCAATCAAGACAGTCGAAATTTCTCCCCTGTATTATGGTGTCCGTGGTAAATGGCAGCACACATATATGCTTAGATGTGGTATGGACTGCGAAACTCTGCTCGATCTGAAGTGGGATGTGCCCGGGTGCGATGGAGAGTGCGAACTAAACGGAGGGGAGTGTAGATTCAAGAACCAAACCAACAATGAAGCCATGTGCTTCTACCATCGAAATAAAGGTATATGTGAGGATTTTTTTTTATTTTTTATTTTTGCTTATTTTTTATTAAATTAAGATCATGTTTGGGTAAGGATAATGAGATATTTTCCCATGGAAATGCTTTCCGATCCTCCCCTACCCCTCCAGGCATGTCCTTGTACACAAATTCCCATAAAAAAAAACATGAAAAGTGGAGGAGATTCCGCACTATAATAAATTTCTTGTTTGGTGTGGATGTTTTTCAACAAGAAAAAGCAGAAAAATGACCTGAGATTTTGCGGAAATCTTATGGCCATGAGTGGATTGGGGGGTTTTCAAACTTGGTTTTTCATGACACAAGGAAAACTTGCCTACAGAACCTGGATTCCTCAACGCTACACAAACATTCATTGGAAATACTTTTCTATGAATCGCAGAAAATTACAATAAATTGGATGTTTTTCCTTGCCAAAATGCATTCCCACCAAATAATGAAAAGATTTGAAATTGCAATGAAAAAGATTCACACAACCCTAAGTATTAGTTGGAGTATGAAATTAAGCATTTTAAATTTGTCAAGTAAGACCCCATAGGACACAAGGGCTTCAAAATGAGAGATTAAAAAAAAAAAAGAAAAAAAACTACATTTTTATTCAACCTCCTATATTTTAACTTTTTTTCCTTCTAAAAGATTCTTTAACTAAACATAAAAATGTAAAAAAAGAAAGTACATACTCCAATTTTTTTGGTTTTTTTTTTTTAATTTACTCTTCAGAGAAAATTAACTGACTTAAATGATGATTTCCCCAAAATGACTCTTTTCACGGGTACTCCTTTCTGTCTTTCATAACAGGAGGTCATCTTTGATCAATCCAACCCATTCAAATACATCAGGACCCTTAATTGAAACTAATCCCATTTCACATTATTTTGGATAATGTTCATCCTCAACGGATTTTATCATAAGAAGTTTACACAGGGTATTGCTGATAAACTTTTTTATGGTAAAGTGTCCATAAACTTTAACGGCCTAAAACAAAGGGATAAATTGATTGTATTGGTATAATATATTTTCCTACTCGGTCAACGCCTAAACTATATCAAGCCTTCTTTGGTCATCATGCATCTAGGTGGGCTTGATCGACTTAACTTAAGTAGTGAGATCTGCTTAGCATAAACAAAAGGGTATTTTTGTCATTTGACCATAAAATTAATAGTAATTTATTTATCCTTAGATGAGGGTTGCTTGTACTATTTATAACATGAAAGTAAGTAAACATTCGTAGAACCCTTGAGAGAAATTGTCATATTGTGCAAAAAGAAAATGTTGATGGCAGATTTGCCTTGATCTCGTCGAAAAATGGGATAAATTGTATAAGCGCTTAAAGGTGCATTACAATATCGGTTTGATGAATTTTTGAAAAATCTTCAGAAAAGAAATTGTAATTCTGCTGATTTTCTTTTCTTATTCTTTGCAGGTTCATGGAGAAAGTATGTAATTATAGGTAGAGCCCTTTCCACCCTCTTACTATCTAGATATATAATTTCAATAGAAAATCGATAGTGAATTCCAATTTATCTATGCACAAGCAGGTGGTGGCGTCGGTTTCTTTCTTCTCTTAGCAACCATAATAATGACTGGCAATAAGGTCTACTACTCATGGAAATTAAAAAAGAAGTTGGACTTAGAAGATCATATGATGGTGGAAAAATTCTTGAAAGACTATGATTCTCTCAAACCCACAAGGTTTTCTTTTGCTGATTTGAAAAGGATGACTAATCAGTTTAGAGAAAAATTAGGCGAAGGAGGTTATGGCAGTGTCTTCAAAGGAAGGCTTCCGAATGGAACCTTTGTTGCTGTAAAGATTCTCAAAACTTTTGGCGGTGACGGAAAGGAGTTCATCAATGAAGTGGGTACCATTGGTATGATTCACCATGTCAATGTTGTTCGCCTTTTGGGCTTCTGTGCCGACAGATTGAAGAGGGCACTTATCTATGAATTCCTGCCAAATCAATCATTGGAGAAATTCATCTTTTCAGGAAACACTAGTAACCACTTCCTTGGTTGGGAGAAACTTCAAGATATTGCCATGGGCGTTGCTAGAGGAATTGAATTTCTTCACCAAGGTTGTAACCAACGTATCCTTCATTTTGATATTAAGCCTCACAATATTTAACTAGACATGAACTTCAATCCTAAGATATCAGATTTTGGGTTAGCAAAGTTGTGCTCAAAGGGACAAAGCGTGGTGTCTATGGCTGCTGCAAGAGGGACAATGGGCTATATTGCACCCGAAGTGTATTCTAGAAACTTTGGAAATGTCTCCTACAAATCAGATATATATAGTTTTGGAATGTTGTTGCTAGAAATGGTTGGAGGAAGGAAAAATATGGATGTTACTGTGGAGAACACTAGCGGAGTCTATTTTCCAGAATGGATATATAATCGTCTATGTGAGAATGAAGATACGGGCCTCAAGATTCCAGTAGATGAGGATGCTATGATAGCAAAAAAACTAACAATTGTGGCACTTTGGTGCATACAGTGGAACTCAGTGGATCGCCCCTCTATGACCAGTGCGATCCAAATGTTAGAAGGGAACGTAGAAGGCTTGACAATGCCACCCAACCCTTTCTCTTCCACAGCTCCAAAAAATATAAAGAGTACTCATGCTACAAATCTGCTACCTATATTTGAATAGTTCCAAGGAAACAAGTTAGGATTTCCTGATGCCTGTAGTTGTTTTGAAACTTTGCAATGTTCTTCTATGGCCTACCTTAGACACTCTATCCTTTCGTTCGTCCACTAATTGGAGATTCTTATATGTAATAAGCTGCTGTTTGTAGGTTAGAACTAGGATCTAAATGTATATTTTACTCCTTATCAAGCTCTACCACTCGAATGCAACTTGTTCTAGATCAAAGCACCAATGTTCTTATTTGGAGGGTATTATCAGATTCCTTTTATACAGTTCGCATAAAATGAACTTGGATCTAAATGTGTATATTTTTTTTACCCTAATTGAGTGTCATGCATGGACAAGATGTCTCTGATACAAAATGCAGTGTCCGGGAGTGAGACGTCGTTCCCTTTCTTAATTTGAATTATCCATGGAGTTGTATAATCATTTTACTTAAATTGATTTTGGATCATATAAGACAAAATTAAGCTTGATGGAGTCAATAAGTTCTGCTAACATATCTTCTTTTCTATTAATGGGACTAGCGCTTCAGGGCCCGCATCCAACGCGAGCCTCTAAGTCATAGAAAGAAAGCCTCACTTGAAACCGAAAGTAAACATGATTAGACAAAGAAACTCCATTTAAACTAATTACATATAAAAATTAAAAAATAGTCAACAACTTTTGGAGAACCCTGTGTACCTTTATGCCTTCTTATTCATGTGGCTTGGATATTGGATGGGGACAGAGAGATTACTTGAGTTTAATTATAAGTATAAATAGGTAGTAATAGATCCATAAAAAATTGAGATGACTTATGCCAAAAAACTTTAGTTTTTTAGACTTCTTTTTCCTTTGTCATACCACGAAAAGATTCCACGTGATCGGTCATTATGGATTAGAAAGATGTAACGAAATCATGTAAATATATATATATATATAATTTAAAAATATTTACTTTTAAATTTATTAAAAGTGTATATGTTTATTATATGGGTTTCTATTTACAACCAGGCATCATAAGAGTGACACATAAATTCACTCAAAAAAAGATAATGGGCAATTAGGTTGTTTTTAATTATATAAACACCTGTAATGCTGTAAGATCCAAAAAATATGTTTAGATACATCATTAAATAGTGCTTTTAAGCTCCTCATACATAAATCAATACTACAAAATGGTAAAATTGTTAGCATGCACACATACAACATAGAAGTACACATACTATGTTCACAAGAGAGAGTGGTGATTAGGCTATCGGAGAGGCCCCTCCATCGAATCCACGTAATAACAGTGTATCGATAATCCAGAGTCACATTTGTAATCACAATACACATTTGTTCGCACCTACAAAATCATAAATCAGAAAAGAAAATCCTAGACCGTACTCAATGACCAAAAAAAAAAGTGTAAACAAAATTATCATATAAAAAGCATATCAACAACAATAACTTTTACAACCATAGATTTTAATAAAAGCCCCCCTCTTTCATATCACCATCAACCCAAAATCCGACGGATCCATTTTAGTGGTTGGAAAATGTCCACCACTGAAATATAATCTTTCCTAGCAACAAAGGCTGGTACTAAGTAGCCTGCATCCAAGAATGAAAATGTATTAGGATTTAATATTTCTTGAGATATGTAAATAAAAGAATAAATTTAAAATATATATTTTTTCCTATCATTATTAATATTTATTCTATGCATCAAAATATAAAGGAACTTGTGAAGTAAACTTGGTATTTGCAATTGCTGGTGTAGTTAGATATGCCCGCAAGGTATTGATCGAAAAAAAAGAGAGTTAGATGCTAAGAATACCAGTCATTATAAACTAAAATCAAAATCAAAATCAAAATTTCTATCGTAAACATGCTTCTCGTAGCTGTTGCAAGTTGTGAATATACCACAAATACGTCAAATCACTACAAGAAGGAAGGAATGACAATAGATTGATCGTTAACCATATGTGTAAGGCAAATGTATAATATGCATATGCTACCTATACAATGGTAAGAATAGACATGTATGTTAAATGTGATGCCTATTCAAAAGCAAATAAAATTAAAAAAAAAATACTCACTAACAGAAGGAGATGAGTTTCATCTTTAAGTATCAAAACAAAACAAAGAAAAGGAAACCATGATTTAAATGCATCTAGTAAAAAAAAAGGAAAAGAATCGATGGTTAAAGTGCCAGCCTTATTTTGATATTTATTGTGATGAATAAAGGGAAGATAAAGATGGAGGAAGTGCAATCCTTTCTCCAAGCTCTATGTCTTGGTCTACATATCACTTACTCAGGCATCGTAGCCAAAAAAAACGAAGGTCCTGGCCCAACCGGAACCTGATCATTCTTGCTTTTCTGAGTTGGTTCTGGTATGATTGGTTAATGGAATGTCCATATACAACTTGCAATAGGAAATCGGTAGCAAAGAGACATGGGCCACAAAATCTGATCCCATACATGAATTGATCACACAAACTATAAATTGTGCAATTGATGGGACGGTGGTGTGTGAAGCCCTACCAGCCTTCTCTTCATCTTCATTTTTTTTTTTGCCATTGTTTGGATTGAAGTAGTGGGTTTCGGATTTGTAGAATAGGGACAGTCAACAAATGGGTTGGAAAAAATAAGAATAGTAGGGTCCTGATTTGTAGAATATGGATATTTACAGCGTGATTTGGCTTCATGCAGATTTCTAGGGCCTTATTGGCTTGGAAAAAATAGAAATAAGTAAGTCATGGAAGGAGGACGTGGGATTGAAACTCCTATAATATAGAGATTAGTTTTAGAAGATTAATTTTATAATTGGATGGATTCTATTTTGTTGGGGATATAATAGGGATCTCATTGAGAGTTTTTAAGATAATTCAAAGGAACTAATTTGGCAAGAGGATTGACTTGCACAATAGGGATCTCATTGAGAGATTTTAGAATAATTCAAAGGAAGTAATTTCCTTTGAAGAATGGGAAGAATGGGTGTGTTGTTGGTGTTATCCCGAGTACATACAGAAATAGTTCAGTATTTAGGAAATAGGTTTGAACACAGTGAAATAAAACAACAACTTAACAGAGTTACAGATTGTAATCTAGAAATGTAAATTCACTCACTATTGGAAGACAGAACCGGACTACTGTTGTTCAAGTTGCGAAGTCCAGAAACTCGCAGAAGAAGGTTGATCAAGGCTACTGTTACACACTATGTCCTTAAGACAAATTTCGCCCCCGCAATGGTGCATACGAGCTTCAACAGCGTTTGTCTCCCATGATACAATAATCAGTTCCACAACAGTTGCAACACTACAAATTGTGTGACAGGCAAACCAAACTGTGCAGCAGATCTTTCTCTAGACTCTGATGATGACTCAAGAATGCAATGCAACAGCAGCGAATGGGATAACCAAAAGGCATGAACGAAATGCGTATTTATAGCTTGTTTCAAGTCTTTTCATGGGAGTTACATCTGTTCAAAACAGTGACTGTTCAATGAACATATGCTTCTTCTTTGGACACTACACCTCTTGGGTTGGAGACACACCCTTTCATATACGAATGGGCACACACCTCTTGGACACACCCCATTTGGAAAAGAAGTTTTATTAAATAAAATCTCTCCAAAAATAATAAATGGGTAGTGGGTCAGCCAGGCCCAACTCGCGCATGAAGCCCAAGCCCAAGCCCTACCCCACCCCACCTTGGTCTAGGTCCTCCCGGCTCTTCCACAAAAGTGGAATGCCCCTTGGGGCTCATCCTATACTACCAAGGTAAGCATATTTATACCCAATGAATGTTTTGCTCCCAAACAATGTGGGAAGCAAGTTCACCACTTCCTTTTATTTCTATGTTTAACATGTTTAAGTAGGAGTGTTTAGGAGGCAATTTCTCATTCACTCCTTAATGGATTAGAGCAACTCAATACGTGTCCTTAATCTACTGATGGAGTAGATGACATTCCCATGTGCTCCCACCTAAAACGATAAGTGAGTCCCACTTAGATTTTGGCTCAAAGTTGACAAAAACTAATGGTGCTCTTAGCCATTTTTCCAGCAATCCCCCACATGAATGAAATTGACTGAAAGCAGTGAAATGATATGCAGACACACAGAGAGAGTACAATTGAAAATCTTCTGTATAGAGAAAGGTAGCTTGTGGCATTGAACATTCCCTTGTGAATTACTATCGGATTTACTGGTTGAACAGTGAACATGATGTCTTCAACTGGTCAACTTTTTTGGTAAACCGAGACAATAGAGTTCACACAGAATCTTCCTGGACACAGTTGGTTCTCATGATTGTGTTCATTTTGGCTTTAAACAATGCCTGGTTTCATGAGTGCTTTAGAGAATTTAGCCTTATTATTCTCATAGAATCGGCCTAATTCACACTCACATAGGTGATTCTTATTAAGAGTATCCTGCTATACCCCATCCGATTAGCCAAGATATAAGAATCATTAAAAGCTTTGCTTATCCTAATAACCGCCGCAAGTATCACTATTAATATCATAAGAATGAGCAGGATATTTTATCTCTATAGTAATATCATTAAGTCACACACAATTCGATTGTCCCTTTGAACGTAGATCTTGGGATCTCCAATCAACTAGGTAGGTTTGTCATTATGGCGACTTTCCATTCATAGGCTTTAAGCCCATTCCCCTCGATAAACGGTTTACTTGCTCTCTCACTCAATCTTTTGTAAAGGGATCCGCAGTGCTATCTATGGACTTTATGTACTCAATCGTCATAATGTCATTACAGAGCAGTTGTCTCACAGTATTATGCCTTCAACGAATATGTCGAGACTTACCGTTATATATTTTACTCTTTGCCCTTTCAATTGCTGATTAACTATCATAATGAATGCAGATAGGAGGCACAACTTTTGACCACATAAGAATATCTTCTAGGAATTGACGAAGCCACTCAACTTCTTCACCAGCTTTATCCAATGCAATAAACTCAGATTCCATAGTGGATCTAGCAATGCAGGTTTGTTTATAAGATTTCCACAATACCGCTGCACAATCAAGTGTAAATAGATATCCACTTGTGGACCTTGAATCTTTGGTATCTGATATCCAGTTGGCATCACAATAGCCTTCAAGTATAGCTGGATATCTAGAGTAATGCAATCCATAGTTTCTGTTGTATTATAAATATCTTAAAACCCTAATTAAGGCCTTCCAATGGTCTGATCGTGAGTTACTTGTGTATCTACTCAATTTACTAACAGCATATGCAATGTCAGGACGAGTGCAATTCATCGCATACATTAGGCTGCCAATTATTTACGCATATTCTCGTTGTGGTATGCATTTTCCATTATTCTTGGATAAATGGATACTAATATCTATAGGTGTTCTCGCTGGATTGTTATTATCTTGATTATATTTCTTGAGTATTTTCTCAATATAGTGCGATTAAGATAATATCAGTCCATTCGATGTTTTGGAAATCTTTATTCCTAGTATGACATCGGCAACACTTAAATCTTTCATATCAAACTTATTGTTTAACATTCTCTTGGTAGCTTGAATGATATCATCATTAGTACCCATAATGAGCAAGTCATCAACATATAAGCAAATAATGACACGGCCATTGTTAGTGTTCTTGACATGTACACATTTGTCACATTCATTGATCTTAAACCCATTAGACATCATCGAACTGTCAAATTTCTCTGCCACTGCTTTGGTGCTTGTTTTAATCCATATAGAGATTTGACAAGCCGACAAACTTTCTTAGTTTGACCTGGACTATTAAACCCTTTTGGTTGTTCCATATATATTTCCTCATCTAATTCACCATTTAAGAAAGTTGTCTTTGCATACATTTGATGTATCTCGAAATTGTGTATAGCAGCAATTGCAATTAACATTCGCATGGATGATATTCTCGTAACTAGTGAATAAGTGTCGAAATAGTCCAAGCCTTCCTTTTGTTTGTATCATTTAACAATAAGTCTGGCTTTGTTCTTTTTGGTTGATCCATCTGCTTTCATCTTTCTCTTGAATAATCACTTGCATCCAATAGTTTTGCAACATTGTGGAAGATCCACTAGTTCCCTTGTATGGTTTTGTAAAATGGATTCAATTCCACTATTTATTTCCTCTTTCCAACATGGTGCCTCGGGACGGGACTGGACACCGCTTTTTTAAGGCTTTAAGGCTCATCTTCTAACAGAAATGTTAGAAAATCTAAACCAAACATTTTTTTATGTTCTAGCCCTCTTACTCCGTTTAGGTTCATCAATCTCTTGTTGGTTTTGATTACTACTACTAGCAGTATCATGAGTTCTTTTAGGAGAACTCGGTTCCTGCGAGAGTTTATAAGGAAATACATGTTCAAAGAACGATGCATTCATTGACTCAATAATAGTATTAGGATGCATATCAGGAATCTCAGACTTGTGAATTAGAAACTGATACGTACTGCTATTATGAGCATACCCAGTGAATACACAGTGAACTGTTTTTAGAGTGAATGCTTTGCCTTCCAAGAATTTATTGCTACTTGTATTCTGATGGAGTTCTTTTTATGGTTTTACAGATTGGTTTTTAATATTATTGTACTAGCTGCGGGCTCTTAGGGATTATATTTTTTATTCCGATCACAGACATGTGTAGATGCTAGAGATTTTTGGAAATCATCAAGTAGTAATATTTGTGTATTTTAGAGATTTGTGGGTTTATTTTGGTTTATGGATGTAGGATATTTGGTTGTGGATGTTATTTTCGATGTGTTGATGAAGCTATTTTAAATTGGGTTGAGCATCAAGTTTGTTGCTTTGAACAGGTATTCAAATTTTTATTTGTGGTATACAGGGAGAAATGAAGATTTAATTTCAAAAATAATAATAATCTTTCCCGACGCACCAGCGTACGTTGCAAAAAAAAAAATGTATTACAACATATCCCGACATGATACGTTCGTCGACAAAGTTGCATTTCCCAACACATTAGCCCAAAGATATAGCACATTCCCAATGCATTAGTAGTGTAGGTTATTTCATGAATTCCCAATGCATTTATAGCGTCGATTATTTCATGCATTCCCAACGCATTGGTAGCATCGGTTGTTTCATGAATTCCCAACGCTTAATCATCGTCAGCCATTACCATAAATTCCCAACGCACTACGAGCATCAACTATTACCATGAATTTCCAATGCCCTACAAGTGTCGGCCATTACTATGAATTCCCAACGCACTGTCAGCATCGACCATTACTAGGAACTCCCAACGCACTACCAGCGTCAGCGTTTATTTTACTGACGCTGGTACTGCATTAGCAAATATGGTTTTCGAATCAAGAAAATTGGACTTTATGCCAACGTACGTCTCTTTGTCAACGTATTGGCGACGCTGCAGTGCGTTGGTAATTGTACAGGGATCTGTCGACGCAGTTAAAATAGCGTCGGCTATGGATTTGGCTACATATAGTTGCCGACGCACTTAAATGCATTCGGAAATCCTTTGCCGACGCAAAACTTACCTTTCTAGACGTGGTGACGGCATTGGCAAAACTGTATTTTGTTGTAGTGGGTCTCCTCAATCGGATCTCTTAGACGGATGCGTGCATTCAATCTCATCTTTGGTTTTCTTTAATTACGTCATCTACTCTTCCAATTTTAGTTTTATTCCATTTATTTAAATCCTTTCCTTATAAACGCAAAGTCTTGTTTGTATTATCAATATGAACCCTTTTAGATTTTTCCCATCAGCTTTTGATTACTAACTCACACTCTTCTTCTCTTAACCACAGATTATATAACTTGAATGGCCTAACAAGTTTAGAGCTTCTAGGATTCGTGGATAGGAAAATAGGAGAATGATCTGAGCCTCCGGCTGTTAACACATTAATTGTTGCTTCAGGAAATAGCATTCATTTTTTGTCACTGCCCTATCTAACCTTTCCTTAATATGAGCTAATCATTTTCTCTTGCTTGTCCAAGAAGGTTGGACCATTTGAGCCTAAGTCACATAATCTTAGCTCATTTGTCATTTTAGCTTTTTGGAATTAAATTTTTTTTTCACCTCATTTGTCATACCTTTCAAGGGTTTCATTGAAATCCCCTGCTATAATCCAAGCCTTCATAATTGTTAATCCTAGTTCCTTGATTTGGTCCCAAAAAGCTTTTTTTCTCAATCGGATAGGAAGGGCCTTGGATTAGACTAAGGAACCACCCTTTGCCATTATTGTCAATGATAGCATAGTGGAAAAAAATTCCCTTGTCAATCACCCGAATTATCATATCATTTTTCCAAAAAATTGCAATGCCATTGGCCCTTCCTTTAGCCAGAACAACATCCAAATTACTGAATTTTAATTTCCTAGATAATTTTCTCATTTGACATTCATCTGATTTTGTTTCAGATACAAAAAAGATGCCTAGGTGATATTCTTTGCAAAGAATTTTTAACTCTCTAACTGTAGCAATTGATTAAGTGCCTCTGCAATTCCAAAATAGTCCCATTGTGTTATCATAGCTATTTCCCTTTCAGTAGATAGAGGAGGAAACTAGTAATTTGTTAGGTTTTTGTTTATTGGCTAATTCATGGGTTGGACAAAACTTCGGGGGTCCATTGAGTTGTATTCTTTATTTAGAAAAGGACTTTAAAGATAGAAGACGAGAAGTACTCAGAAGAAGAAAGCTAGATGAAATAGACGTGCTGAAATTACGGATCTAGTTCAAATTGGAGTCCGCTTGAGCGCCCATAACTTCGCTCGAGCGGATGCAAGACGGAACCTCCAACACCTGACAAAAGCTTTTTAAGTTGAAACAGAACCCCATCCGCTCTAGCGGATGGAAGGTCCGCTTGAGCGGACAAGACGGGAGAGTCCAAGTCGATTTAGAAACTTACTTCTAATTGTGCACTAACTGCTTGTTTTGATCCTAATCGAGTTAGGCAACCTTAAACACAACCTAAGGGCTATTTATCAGGGGTTATTCTAAAAATACACCTCACCTCTCAAAGTTTTGAGTTAGAGTTTTAATTGAGAGAATCCTTCTCTAGAGATTTATTAAGAAGTTGTGCTGCCAAGTTCTCTAGAGTCAGTCTCTTCTGCATTCTTTGTAAAAGAACATCTTCTTGCGTAGAAGATTTGAGGAGTCAAGCACAGGATTGAGTCTGTTGCAATCAACGACGTGAAGTCGTTGAAGCGTGAAGCGACACAAGGTAACTTCAGTCCTTAGATAGGGGATATCTAGGAAGGAAATCTGAGTTTCTTGTAATTGCGAGATTCATAGTGCTTGATTATTGATCCAGTTCGGATTTGTGATTTTTCACCCGGGTAGGGTTTTCCACACTAAATCTAGTGTCCTTGTGGTGTGTGCATGTAATTTTATTTCCGCTGCATTATCATTTATTTTTGTACACTATTGGGTTGATTGATTGAGTAGACCAATCTAGAGATCGCGAACCCTAAACTTTCAACTGGTATTAGAGCAGGTTGCACTAATTTGCCGTGTTTGATCTTAAGGGATTTCTAGAATAGTACTCAATCAATTATTGGCTAGACCTTCTATGTCTGATGATGATAATGAAGATGAGGTGTCAGATCAAGAACAAGATTGGGAAGAAAAATATTACTCCGCGTTTAATGATTGTGTGAGGATGACCAAGTATGTGAACACTACTAGAAAAATAACTTTTAGCGACCGCCAAAAGCCGTCGCTAAAAGTCTTTTGGCGGTTGCTAATACTCGACCGCCAAGAGCCCGGCGCAATAGGTTCGTCGCTAAAAGTGGCGGTCGCAATTGTTTTTAGCGACCGCCACTTTCTTAAAAAAAAATTTAAGACCATTTGTGACCGCTATGCTTTAAATACCGTCGCTAATATGTTATTTTTTTTTCACTTTTTTTATTTTTTTTAATTATTTAAATTATTGGCGGCCGCTAAAGGTACTATTAGCGACCGGCAGCCATTGATTTTTTTTTAATAAATTTTTTTTTCTTAATGTTTTTCCTGCTTTTTATACTTGTACCTGAATATATTATATACAACTACTACCATCAGTAATATACAACTACTACCATCAATTAAAATTACAAATAACAAAAAAAGTCTTATATTAATTACATTCAAAACATTACAAAAGTCTCAACAAATTATATCATCCATTACAATTACAGAAAAAAAAAATTCCGTGCAGGGTGCCGTTGTAGATTTTCTACCATTATAACACTCTCTTAAGAAGATGTGCTGCAAGATAACATACTCTATGTTTTCTTGTTGAGAAGGCGAAATACATGGAGAGGTAGACGCCCTCCAGCAGAAGCCCAGCACCGTTGATAGTGACAACTAGGAAACTGTTAGGAGTCACAAAAGGGAGACCATAGAACACCCATAGCATGCAGTTGAGTAAGGTTGCAAGGTATGGGATTGGAGAGAATTCTTCCACGTCTCGTTTCTTCCATATCTAATAAAAGATTGGCCTGCAAAGATGACAGTAAAATTGTTACTTTTCTCATTGAATTCATTTCATGGATTTGGTAGAATCAAGTTAAAAATTAAAAATGTTCTAAAATCACAGCAATCATTATCCCCATTAACCGTTGGGAATACACCATTTTGATAAAACCATTCGATTTGGAAATTTTTGGAAAAGGATCCACGTCCTTCTACAAGACTCCCCAATGCTATTCCATGGGTAGAGGCCTTTTGGACCCACAATCACAATATAAAAGGCTATTTGCATCAGCCCACAGTGAGATCCAACCTATTGAGAATTTGAACCGCTCAAGAATAAGAGTTGGGCCACCTAAAGATTGAGCACGTTATGAATAACATGATTAACACAATTTCAGTCATATTTATAAATCATGTTATCCATCATGTGATCAATCTTGCAGTTGTTATGAGACATCCCATGAATGATGAGGGCATTCATTTTGAGCAATAGGTTACCGGTCTTTGTTCCACTCTTTCAACTCATGATTTCTCCGAGTCTTATATTTTCATTTTCTAAGAAAAGTTGTCTTATTTTCTGTTGGAACAAAGTAACACTTATTACACCAGTTACACAAACAAGCTCTTAGCAAATAATATAAATTACTGGAAATATTAAAAGACTTACACTGGAGAGAGAAACAAGCCGAAAGAGATGACATTTCCTGCAAAAACAGAGAAATGAGATGTGAGGGTTGTTTGGATGACTATGAGAGAACTTAGTTCCTGAGTAGAGGAGAATCTCCTTGTGAAACTAACTAGTCACTGGTTATAGTTTTCCTTGTTATAACGGTTCAAAGTAGAAAAAAAAATAATAATGATACATAGAAGAAGAGGGAACATATTGGATTGGATTTAGATTTAGATTTAGATTTGGATTGGATTAGCCCAAGTAATGTATTGGATTGGATTAGGCCCCAAACATATATTGGATTAGAGTGGGCCCAAGTGGTAAGTATAGGATTAATGATTGGGCTCAAGTAAATTAGTTTCAATTGTTAGTTGTTAGGAGTTTTCTTAAAATAATTTAAGAATGACTTGAGATTAAGCATATATATATATATATATATATTGGAGTGAAATTAGACTGGAACCAAGTGATAAATATTGGACTGAATTACACACAAGTAAGGATTATTTGTATTTTTTGGTTTAGAAGAGTGTTATCGAATTAATTTATTATTATTATTATTATTTGATTTCAAGTATTGCAAATTTTCTTTAATGTTTGTGAATAATGAATTTTTCACATATAAATAATTAATTTAAAATAGTTATTTACATGGACGAATTAAATTTGAAATATTTATTTATATGGATGAGCTGGTCAAGCCTCAGGCTTGGAACCTAAATCATTATCATCAAACATCAAAGCCTTTTGATGATAAAAAGGGACCTCTTGTGCCTTGGTTTGAGGAGGATTCCATCAAGTACTAGTAAGTAGATGGGTTAATGGGTCTGGTTTCTTGAAGCCTTGACTTTGAAAGCAAGCTAGAAAAGAACTATGACTTCAAATCTTTTGGTTTATTCCCAGGTTGTGGACTTTTCTACTGTGTTCCTTCTCACATCCTTGGTATTTTCTTTTTCTTTCATGTGTTGTAAGGGGTTTACATATTTGGTTAGGGGGTTGAATAGAAATTATGGACTCAACCCAAACCTGAGTCAGGTTGAAATTGTTAGACTCGAACCCTACTTGGAAGTAAGAAGGGCCAACTGGACCCTAAATTACTAGGAGGATTTTGTGTTGGATTTGTGGGTCGGATCAGGAATTTCTCTTTTTTTTACTTTCTAAGCTTGTATGTTGAAATTGGTCGACCCACTTTGATCTTAATCAGGGAGACAAAAACCACGGTTTTAATCATCCTAAATTCACACTAGCTATCAAAATCTTGATTCACACTAGCCATCAAAATCTTGAACCTAAGTTGATGATTTCTGGTATTTCATACCATTGATCTGATGGGGCCCATTGTTGATGGACCATGCCAGCAGACATGCAACATCCAAAACCCAAATGATAAAATTCTATTTCACCAGGTTTTCACTTCTAATGGATTGAGGCGAGGAAAGCAATACTATCCAGGTATCATGCAAAACAGACCCAAAATTTCAAATGGGTCCCGTGATATTGGAGGAAAAAAAAAACCCCACAAAACCAAATGCAATTTTGAAATGGGTTTTCATAAAAAAAGTTAGAACCCTTAATTGAATTTGGGTTTCGGTGATTTGTGACATGGGTGAAGTAACCCCCTTCAACATCATCCAACACAAACAAGAATTTCATCTGGTTCTTTTCCAAATGAAGTGAAAACCCATCTAATGCCATGAAAAAAAACAACTTTGAGCTGCATAAAATCATCTAAGGTAAATTAAACAGGAAGACGATTGAGGACTGGCACTGAAATCTACATGGGTTTTTAGATATTGCAAACAAACTAAACTCTGATGTGGGTCTTACTTCCTCTGGCAGTGGGTTGTTAGAAGTGGACCTGTTCCTTTATTCTCTTTCTCAAAGAAAGCTTCCAAAGCAAACCAAACAGAGCATTACGATCAGAGCGACAGGGAGCGAGGGCACAGTGCAGAGCGACAGGGAGAGAGGGAGAGAGAGCACTTGGCGGCTCCGGCGCAGGCAGCTCCGGCGGTGGCGTCTCTGGTGCGACGGGATTGCAAGCGCGGGAGGGCAGAGGAGAGAGGGAGAGGGGGAGGGGGGGAGAGAGAGAGGGAGGGAGAAAACTTGGTGGCTCCGGCGAAGGCTGTAACGCCCCAAGATCTGGGCGCCTCGAATCTCGGGGTGCTACAGGAAAGTACCTAAGAGATGCGGAAAATCCAATAATATAATCAAGTGTGAATCTCATATGAGCAAGTAATTGGACAAAGCCCTAAAATTTTAGTTCACTTTAAGGGATTAGAAAGTACTTTCCGTAATTAAACTAACTATTCAATCCTAGGCCGACACGGCTAGCTACAAGAAAAGGAGAGAATAGAAATCTAAGTGTTAGACGCCTCTCGATGCACCAACTGCATCATTCTCTGAACCCCGCGGCAACGGATCCGCCACCAAGCAATTCGACCAAATCAAAGAAAACGGAAGAGAAGATACCTGAAAACACCAAGGATTGGGTCAAGCTCGATGAGCCAGGCAAATAGGCATGTTTAGATGGCAACACATTATATTAACAAATAGAAAAGAAGGTCATACCTGATCCCAGCTGTACCTGCGTGATTAGTATATCAAAAGAAATATAGAATATCTGAGTGCAATGGAAAGCAGTGTGGAGTGTAGTGCATGAACGATAATCAAGATATTTATATAACAGATGTTTGATACAGCATATCAGGTAGATAAGAGAAGTCATCATCATCAAGACATCATATAAATCATATAAGCACATCAAAGTCATTAATAGCATGGATAACCTGAGAAAGTAAACTTACCATATACATATCCATCGTATCCAGATTCAATCGTAACAATGTCGACAGTTAAAGAGAATAAACAATGGCAACCATAACACATAATAATAATACATCTAATATACATACACAAGAGCATATAAAGGTACGTCCACAATTGAAGTACAAGGGACGTGAGGGGTCAGAGCCAGCTCATCGTCGTTGTCCCAACAACTGTCGATGAACATTAGCCATGGGGGTCATAGCCACCCATCGCTATCGTCACATCGAATAGGAGCGTACAAGAGTCCATCAATATCCATAGCCACAGTCAAGTCCCAGCCATTGGTCTTACGTGCTAGATCTACATCAACACTCATCCGCATGTACCCGGTCCGAATGCCGGCGGTCTCGGTACCTGATCACTCGTCGGTACCTACTGTACCCAACACTCAATATCCATCCACATGTACCCGGTCCGAATGCCGGCGGTCTCGGTATCCGATCACTCATCGGTACCTACTGTACTCAATTACTCAACACTCAATATCCATATCCATGCCGGCATCATAACCATCGGCAGACCAATCATACATCCATGTATCCTACGGATCACTAGGTGGGGGTACTCCAAACTGGATAGCCTTATTATCCTTATTATGAGATGATAGTAGTCAAGGGTACGAGGCACGGAGTTCAAGTATAGTTAATCCATCCTTACGATTCTCAACAGCTAATAATACATACCCTTATAAACCCCGCTTCTCCATACGCTTAATTAGTATTATCTCATTATACGGTCCATTCATCAATATCTACCGTTAAGTTCCCATTATTACAGGTCAGGACTTCAAGTGCCATGTCCCGACATTTCATCCAATACGGACCGTGATCGTGGATCAGAGCCTAAGTGCAATGCCCTAATTTATAATATCTCTCGAGGCCTACATCCAAGGTTCGGACCTACCAACTAGACCTAGTGTCCGTTACCAAGTACTACATATCATAAATACGTCGATGTTCGCTGCCCCTCTCTTCAGGTCCAGGGTACCACTTCACCTAAGACAATGATCACGGGGTCTCAGATGCTTATTAAGTATCCTTGATGCTCCTGCAGGTATTTAGCATCATAAGACATCCTTAACCAATGAATCGGGTTCCGTTTACAACCCAAGACCCTACTTTTTTTTTTTCTAAATGGTAAATTTGTATTAAGAAGAAGCAAAAGGGCAAAGCCCTGAAGACAGGGAGAAAAAAGAATACAAACAAATGAAGACTGCCAAAAAACCAACCCTGAAACAGGGAGGGCAAAAACAAAGCAAAAGGCCAAAGGCACCAAAAACAAGAGCAAACCCAGCAGGGGGCAGAAGCTAGCACCAATCCCACGGGCACAGGAACAGCCGAGCTCTGCTCAGGCCAGCAAGGAAGCCCAGCAACACCAGCTGAAGAAACTGAGAGGCCACCCAAGCAAAACAGAGAAAAAAAGCAAACAGCAAACCAAGGAACCAGCCAGCACAAAAGGGAACAACAACAACCTGCACTAAATAGCACAACCGAGCCATCCCAAACAAGCCAGAACGCCACTAGCAACTACCGGACAAGCAAGGAGACGGGCTACTCCCAAGAACACAACCAGCAACACTCCTCACACTGCACTAACCAGGCAAGAAGGAAAAACCACCAGCAAATGCTAATCAGGAACTCAACCCAGACCCAAACCAGTCAGGACAGGATGGAAGAGGGAGCTGGCTTGGCTAACCAGCACTTTCAACTGATCCTGAAGAGTGATCTTGGCTCTGTCCAGCCTAGGCTTACCATTCCGGTGCTTGCAGTCATTCCGGAGAGACCAGATAACAAAGATAGAATGAAAGAATATCGCTGCTGCAATTTTCCTCACTTGAGTATCAGTCCCTTGGGCTAAGTAAGACCAAATAGCTGACGCTGTCAGGGGAAGGGCAGGGGGATTTTCATCAAGACTGAGAATCCACCACCAAACTTGGAGAGCAAAAGAGCAGGAGAAGAAGAGGTGGAGATCATCTTCTTCGTGGTTAAGGCAGAGACAGCATCTAGAAGCAATTGAACTTCCTCTCTGCTTTGCCCACCTGTCAGTTGGAGTTTTCCTATGCAGGAGACGCCAGGAGAAGCAAGCCAATCTGGGGTTAAGAAGCTTGGTCCAAACTAAACCGTCCCAGGAGACTGCAGGATGAGAGATCCTTAGAATATACCAAGCCTCTTTGAGAGATAGGTTCCCCGAGTTGTTGCCCTGCCATAACAGGGAGTCTGGGCCTGAGGAGTTGCTTAAAGAGAGGTGGCTTGTGGACTGCAGGAGATAACTTTGCTAGTCAGCAGGAAGATGGGAGGGGATAGCTACTTAGGTGGCTACACGGGTCAAGGTTAAGCCCAGCCCTTGACTCGTGTCTCGCGTATCCCAAACAGTCCAAATGGAAGGTCAACGGGGTCCACACATGATCATATCATAAATGGAAACTAAATATGGAAAATCACTATTTACAGTGTACCGGGTCGACATCATGGGTACACGGGTCGACCTGCTACACTGTGAAAGTGGACAACTAACTGGGAGTCAGAAAACTCAGTCTGCAGTGTCCCTAGTCGACCTCGAGGGTCCCCCGGTCGACCGGGTACACTGTGAGAATTTTCACAAACAGTTGGCAGGGGGGATTCCTACAGTGTGACCGGTCGACCGGGCCTCTTGGCCGGTCGACCGGGTACACTGAGTCAGGCACCCTGCAGGAAATTTCAGCTCCTAGCTGAGGGTCAGTCCCCTGTGTGCCCGGTCGACCGCCTGAGTGACCAGGTCGACCGGGTACACACGAAACCCTAAAAATCAAGATTCTAGCCTCTTCCATTTTCCATCAAAACTACATCAAATGGGTCCCAGATCTTCACCAAACACTTCCAAACATTAAACACACCTCCCTCATCATGATCTCATCACAAATGGGCCATTGATCTTCCAAATGGGGGATTCCCATCCATCAATGGCCAATAACACATAAGAAAAGGCTTAGAACAACAATCCATGCATAACACTATCTAATCAATCATCTAAATACAAATAAATCATGCCAAATAGCCATAAAAGACAGTAATTAACAACCTAAGCATGTTAATAAATTTAATTAAAGGATCTAAGCATGTCTACTTGCCTTATTAGGAAGAAATCTCCTCAAATAGCTTGGGCTTCACTCCAATAGCTCTAAGATCATCCCAATGGTTGAATCTACAATCTCTACACCCATTCCCAAAGAGGGAAATGCATAAGAAAGAGAACTTTAAGGGAAAGAGCTATACTACAAGGAAATTAGAAATAGTGAAGGAGATTATCTTAACTTAGAGAGGGAAGAGAGATCTAGGAGATGAGAGACCCTAATCTCTAACTTAGAAAAGAGAGGGAGAGATGGGAGGAAATTGTAGTGAAATGAGGTGAAGAGATAAGAGGGGTTTCTTTTATAGGGGTTCGTTGGGTTTTAGTCCAAAATGCCCTCCCTTGCTAGAGTAAGTTTATGATAAGGATGAGGGTATTTGGGGAATGCTAAAATAGAATGTCCAAAGGGTCTTTGGTTGCCAATAGAAATAAATGATAAGGGCTAGGGTAATTTAGGTATTCACATATAATGACTAAAGTATCCTCAAATGAGTGGTTGTGAATAAAGGAGCCTAAGGGCAATAAAGGTAGGCTATATATTATGACAAAAGTGCCCATGTTTACTTGGTAGAGAGTAAAGGAGCCAAGGTCATTTATGGTATTGGGATTTCTAAAAGGAGGGAAAAGGTGTGGTAATAAAGACTAGAGTACCCTCATATGATAAATGGGCTAATGAGTTGGGTCATAGGTAGTTGGGTCATTCTAAGGTCAATTGCACAACTCTCTAAGGGAAACCCATCTATAATTAGGATTACCACTGAGGCCTCTAATTTGTTAACTAATTATAAGAAAACCACTATTAATCTTACAAGAGTCTCAATCCTATAAACTAGGCTTAATTAATGGGAAATTACTAACTATTCATGCTAATCACCTATTAAATAGGATAACCTATTGTTGACTTGGTCAAATTGGGTTCCACTAGATATTTCTAGAAATGGGTCCTCACAAAGGCAGCTCCGGCTCTAGGGCAGGGAATGGATTTGGCGCGGGAGGGGAAATAAAGAGTGGGAAGGTGGATTTATGGGGTTTATAAGGTGGGGTATTAGGCCGCCTCTAGCGGTCGCTAATGGTACTTTTTGCATGGCACCCACCCGCCTTTTGCTATGCCAATGCCTAAAATTGTAGAAGTGGAAAAAAGGTCACAATCAAGTTAAAAGCTGTTCAAGAAGAAAATTCTGCATTATAGAATGATTTAGAGCAAGCACTTAAAAAGATTGATCTCTTGGAAAGTCAGAAAAACTACATGGCTGAAAATTTGACTATTGAAAGTCAAAAAATTGAAAAGGCTAAACAAGAGATTGAGAATATAAAGACGGAGTTGCAGACTGTTAAATCTGAAAAAGAAGATTTACAAGGAAGATTGAAGATCACTCTATCTGAGTTAGAAGTATAGAAAGCTTCTCTAAATAAGATGAACACTAGTTCGAAGACTCTTACAAACATCTTGGGTAGTTAGAAGTCTCAATTTGACAGGAGCAGTCTCAGTTATGATCAGGGTGCATCCACCTCGGGTACTAAAGATAAAATAATTTTTTTTCAAGTGTTGCACATACTACTCCACATGCTGCACATATTAATAATGTGATGAGTATTATCAAGAAAAAGAATGTGTCACGCACTGCATGCATATCCACTTGTCATCATTGTGGATTAAAAGGATACATTCGTCCTCATTGCAAGAAGTTGAATATTCTATCAAAGACCAAGCAATGGTGGATGAATTTTTCTCCACCCAAGACGACTCAAATTTGGGTAAGAAAATCTGATTTGCCTAAAGTGTTTACTCACACTTTGCTGAAAGATCAAACTACACAAGTGCGGGTGGTTACATGTAAAAAACCTTGATCAATGAGATCAAGCTCCCACCCCCAGTGCTGCTACGAAGATACATTCAAGGGGAGTTTCTATTGAGGGGGAGCTATGATCCTAATTGACAAGAAAGCTGCATGTTATTATCTTTAACTTTGTCATTTATAGACAAAAAAGGGGGAGAAATGTGATAGATCAAAGGGGAGAACAAGAAGTTCAAACGAAGTAAGAGACAATGCAGATCTATACGTGCTGATTGATATTTAAAAAAAAATTCATTGTATTTTCACTACAAGAAATTTGAGGTTTAATGACGACACAAATTTGTCCCAAAATGTACATATTTCGTCACCGAAACTAATTGAGACGAAAATTTTTCGTCACCCGTTTCGTTGCCAAAGCCTTGTCGCTAAAAGGTATTGGAGACGAAAAAAACATTCGTCATTGAAAAATATAAATTTGTGACGATTTTTTTTTTTTTGTCTCCAATACACTCTATTGGAAATAAGTAATTTTTTTCTTCTCCAATACACTATGTTGGAAACATACTTGTAAGTAATTAGTGACAAAATATTTTGTCATTAAAGGAAGAAATTAGAGACAAAAATATTTTGTCATAAATTTAAGAAATAGAGACGAAAAATTTTTGTCGCATTTACCCTGCCCAACTCAAGGACTTCCCAGGAGGTCACCTATCCTAGTACTGCTCCCGCCCGAGCACGCTTAACTTCGGAGTTCTTACCATTTTTGGAACTGCACGATTTTAGAAGACTTCATGCTAAGTTAATACGGTGTTTGACTTATAAGCCATGGTCAAGACTTGGATATTTCCGATGCGGGCTAACGGAGACTCATCATTTGAAGCCCGTGGTTGACACGCTACGCCCCGTGGTTAAGAGTACCGCCCGGACCAAGATCCCACATTCTCCCCCACTAGAAATAGAGTCGTCCTCGTCTCTGATACCAACTGTCCTAGCCCCGCCCAACTTAGCATGAAATTGTCCGCTTTGGCCCACGTGTACGTGCGAGGACTTCCCAGGAGGTCACCCATCCTAGTACTGCTCCCGCCCGAGCATGCTTAACTTCGGAGTTCTTACGATTTCCGGGGATGGTTTTAAAAAGCCTCATGCTAAGTTAATACGGGGTTTAACTTATAAGCCCATGGTCAGGAGTTGGATATTTCTGATGCGGGCTATCGTAGACTCGTCGTTTGAAGCCCGTGATTGACACACTACGCCCAGTTGTTAAGGGTACCGCCCGGACCAAGATCTCACATTCTCCCCCACTAGAAATAGAGTCGTCCTCGGCTCTGATACCAACTGTCACAGCCCCGCCCAACTCAGCATGAAATTGTCCGCTTTGGCCCACGTGCACGCGCGAGGACTTCCCAGGAGGTCACCCATCCTAATACTGCTCCCGCCCGAGCACGCTTAACTTCGGAGTTCTTACGATTTCCGGGGACGCATGGTTTTAAAAAGCCTCATGCTAAGTTAATACGGGGTTTGACTTATATGCCCAAGGTCAGGATTTGGATATTTCTGATGCGGGCTAACGGAGACTCACCGTTTGAAGCCCGTGGTTGACACGCTACGCCCCGTGATTAAGGGTACCGCCCGAACCAAGTTCTCACAGTAGCAGAGACTGAGAGAGGTAGGTGTACCTGGCGGTGGCGGACTCCTGGATGGAGGATGATGGGCACAGATGATGGTGATTGGTGATGGTGGCTGCGTCTGGGAATTCTAGGCGAGAGAGACTGAGAGAAGTAGAGATGAGAGGGATCACTGATCAGGGATGGGTCTGCATGCGTGTGTTGATGGAGGGTGATGATGATTGATGGGGGCCAATAGGCCATGGGGCTGCTGCTTGAGACGATAGGTGGGAGATGTTGGAAAAGGGTTTTGGAAAATGGGGAAAAGGGTTCTTCTCTCCTCTTCTGGAAAAGGGTTTTGGAAAAGGGGGAAAAGGGTTTTGGAAAAGAGAGACTGGGATAGATGGAGGGACAAAGGGGGGACTGGATTTTGGAAAAGGGGTGTTGGATTGGGGTGGGGGGGTGGGGGGGGATGGACGTTAAGGCCTTGGGTGGCCCATTTTAGTCATTTTAAAGGCTTTTCCAAAGCAATACTTGTAAGAGAGGAATAGATTCAAGTGCGAACGAAATTGGTTCCACCGAAAATGAAATTGGCGCCTTATTTGGGTGAACAAATATTTTCGTCTTCCATAACTTATCCTTAATAGTGACGAATTATGTTCGTCACAAAAACAAATTATATTTTGTGACAAAAAATTTCGTCTCTAATGAGCTAAAATAATTCGCGCCAAAGCAAATGAAATTGGCGTCTTATTTTGGTGACGAAATATGTTCGTTGTCTATAACTTATCCTTATTGGTGACGAATTACGTTCGTCGCAAAAACAAATTATATTTTGAGACAAAAATTCTCGTCTCCAATGAGCTAAAATAATTCGCGCCCGCAAATGAAATTGACACCTTATTCTAGTGACGAAATATTTTCGTCTTCCATAACTTATCCTTATTAGTGACGAATTAAGTTCGTCACAAAAAAAAATTATATTTTGTGACAAAAATGTTCGTCTCCAATGAGCTTAAATAATCCGCGCCAAAGCAAATAAGCAAATGAAATTGGCGCCTTATTTTGGTGATGAAATATGTTCGTCTTCCATAACTTATCCTTATTGGTGACGAATTACGTTCGTCGCAAAAAAAAAAATTTGTGACAACAATTTTCGTCTTTAATGAGCTAAAATAATTGGCGCCAACACAAAACAAATTGGCGCCATATTTTTGTAGACGAAATTTTGTTCGTCTCCTATACTTTTGAAAAAAATGAAAACAGACGACAAAATTTATATTTCGTCCCCTTTGGGTGTTCTTTTAAGACAAAAAAAAAATTCGTTATCAAATTTCGTCGCAACAGCCTAAATTTCTTGTAGTGTTTGGGTTTTGTTTTTGGTATATCAATTTGTATTGTCATAGGGAGTTTTGTCCATGAATTGCCAAAGGGGGAGATTTTTAGGTTTTTGTTTATTGGCTAATTCAATGGTTAGACAAAACTCTGGGGGTCCATTGAGTTTTATTCTTTATTTAGAAAAGGACTCTAAAGATAGCAGACGAGAAGGACTCAGAAGAAGAAAGCTGGATGAAATAGACTTGCTGAAATTCTAGATCTAGTCCAGATTGGGGTCCGCTCGAGCGGATGCAAGACAGAGCCGCAGACAACTCACAGAAGCTTTTTGTTCTGAAACAGAACCTCATCCGCTCGAGCAGACAAGGCGGGAGAATCCAAGTCAAATTAGAAACTTACTTCTAATTGTGCCCAAACTGTTTGTTTTAATCCTAATCAAGTTAAGCAACCTTAAGCACGACCTAAGGGCTATTTAAAGGACTCAATGGTTATTCTAAATAGACACCTCACCTCTCAAAGTCCTGAGTTAGAAATTTAATTGAGAGGGTTCTTCTCTAGAGATTTATTAAGAAGTTGTGCTGCCAAATTCTCTAAAGTCAGTCTCTTCTGCATCCTTTGTAGAAAAACATCTTCTTGCGTTGAAGATTTGAAGAGTCAAGCTAGCGCATGATTGAGTCGGTTGCAATCAGCGATGTGAAGTCATTGAAGCGTGAAGCGACACAAGGTAACTTCAGTCCTTAGGTATGAGATATCTGGGGAGGAAATCTGAGTTTTTTGTAATTGCAAGATTCATAGTGCTTGATTATTGATCCAATTCGGATTCGTGGTTTTTCACCCGGGTAGGATTTTCCATGCTAAAATCCGGTGTCCTTGTGGTGTGTGCATGTGATTTTATTTCCGCTGCATTATTATATATTTTTGCACACTATTGGGTTGATTGATCAAGTAGACCAATCTAGAGATCGCAAACCCTAAACTTTCATGATTTAAATTGATTATTCCTAATTTTACTATTAATATTAGGATAATCAAAGACATTGTTTAAACTAGAAAGGATCTCATAATTATCTATGTTGTCTCCCAGTGTCAGCGAATTGGCCTCTCTCTATATAGAGTCGATGTTTTGTTCACATTCTATGTCCAAACGTTCTCGCGCTGCGCAAGGGCAATGCTAACCCAAACCATCCAATTGAGAATTTGGATGAATTGGGGTTGTAGCCATGTCCATAGTAGTGGACTCATCCTCCATATTGGTTTGAAAAAAAAAAAAAAAAAACCTATATTCATTGTGGTTCATAGTGGTTTAATTATTTCTTATTGTTGTTTTCCAAATAATTCTCATGAAGCACCTTTTTGGACTTTTAGTTTGAAGAAATCATGAAACATATGAAAGTTGAATTATAACAAGCCAAAAAAACCATTTATATGTTTTATTTTACTTTTAAAGAGTACACATAGATATGAACACGTTTTGTCCATTACATATTCAAAATCAAGAAAACTAATATCTGCATTCATTGTCTAGAGATTTTTTGGAGCATAACAGTCAATCCACCTTTACTCTAATGTGACTCAATAGAGCTTTGTGAGATCGATCTTGGTCGTGAAGTAGTTGATGATTCTGCAGGCTCTGTACTACTAGCATGCTCTTTGCTGTCAATCTCTTGTGGGAACGACAAGGATGTCTTTGGTGGCAGCTGCAAATCTTCCACACTTCCCTCTAGCATCTCTAATACTTTGCTCATGGAAGGACGATCTGTAGGCTTTATTTGTATACACCATAAAGCAACTACAATCAACTTTCTGGCTATTTCTTTATCAACACCTGTAATACCCTCCATTACCATGTCCCCACCCTGATCAAGTTCATTGTAAATCCATGAAGGAAAATAGGTATGACTTGACTGTTCTGTGAATGCATCAATTTTCTGCCTTCTTCCAACTATTTCCATCAAAAGCATCCCAAAGCTATAAACATCAGACTTGTATGAAACACGCCCGATGGTTTTGTAAATTAGTTCAGGGGCGATATATCCTATTGTACCTCTCACTGCTGTGACCGAAACTACACTGTCTTCTGTTGTTGGATATAATTTTGCTAGTCCGAAGTCTGATACTTTTGGAGTGAAATTCTCATCGAGGAGAATGTTGTGAGGCTTGATGTCAAAATGTAGAATTCGCATATCACAACCTCGGTGAAGATATTCAATCCCGCGAGCTATTCCTAATGCAATCTGATACATCTGATTCCAGCACAAAGAGCTGCCTTTTCCTTCGATAAAAACATATTTTTCTAGTGACCCATTAGGCATGAACTCATAGATAAGAGCCCTTTTCAAACCCTCTGAGCAAAATCCAATTAATCGCACCACATTGACATGGTGTATCCTTCCCACCGTGGCAACTTCATTGATGAACTCTTGGCCATTTCCCTTTGAACTTTCCAACATCTTTACTGCAACACTTCGACCACTAGAGAGCTTTCCTTTAAACACAGAGCCATAGCCTCCTTGGCCTAATTTCTCTTTGAAGTTTCTGGTCATCTTCTTAATAACTGAGTATGAGTACTTCCTTGGCATGTGAGACCTGTAATGACTTAAGAAGTCTTCGACTGTCGTATCCATCCATATATGCCTCCTTCGAAATTTGTATGCCAAAAATATGAAAATACACACCAACCCAATCGTTGTTCTTGCAATAAAATATATTTCTACACAGAGGTAAACATATGTACAATTTGTGTTAGATTTTCTAAAATGGGTGTTATTCCTATATAAAGAACAAAAGAAATGCATGCATATAGTATATTCACACACCCTCATACGTACGCACACACATAAAGAAAGGAATGTGTATAATGATTAGTGAAGTTCTATAAGATAATCTTACCAATGTACCCAGAAAAATTAGCCCGTCCGATTGCTGCAGTACAGGTCATGGAAAAATAAATAAAAATCATAGATTAATTTTAATGTACATATGAACACATAAAGGAGGAATAATGCCAGTTTTACATGGGAACTATCCCTATGAGCCTTTCGTTATTCCAAAATTTAAAGAATAGAAATGTGCTATATTTACTCAAACTATTATTTTCCCAATAAGGAAAAATAAAAGAGTTTTTTTATGAAAAGAAGCATCAAGTATCCATATACCTCCAAATGCATTCTTCAATACATGTAATGCCCAAAAGCATCTTATGTCGTATACTTCTTTCTTTTCTAGACCAAATTGAGTTTGAGACATAACACTTGTGAGCTCGAGCTTTAGTGCCCATTTATGTGCCCAACATTATTCACAAGCTTCAGTTTTCTACTTCTATTCAATTCCATTCACCAACATCCCCCGAGCATTCATTAAGCATTCCTATCAAAATAGATTGATTTTTATTTTCTATAAACTTCGATAATGTCTTTAGTCCAATGCAACTTTACTATAATTTGTAGAAAACTAGCTCAAACTTATAGGAATCCACTATAGCCTCACCTGAAACTTTCCAAGGGACATGACTATCAGGTAAAGTTTAAGAATTTGTGAAGTGAGGGTTGAATAACTCCACTGTGACCTTTTTTAACAATTAATGTACTCATTTTGGCCCTACTTTTAGTACAATCTATGAAGATTTGTCTCCAAAGTATAGAATACTCTCCCCCACTTTTCTCACTTAAGAGTATAAATTGAGCATTAACATGATTAAGTCATGATGTCAAGAATTAACTCGTGACGTCAACAAGAGAGTCGCGAGTCCAATAATTAAAGCTTTCCCAAATAGGATACATATAGGTGTATTAGGTTTACAAATACTTTTAAAGCTGAATCAACGATTTGTGAGTGTATGAGTTGAACCATTCTATTGTGAGTTTGTTCAATAGTAAATGTTCTCACTACAACCATTCTCTTAGTATAATCTGCGGATATTATGCTTAAAAAAAAAAAACCAACCACTTCAGTTTTATTAAAAAAAAACACAAAAAAAATTATGCTCCTCTTCGTTCCCAATTCATAATCCTATTTTTATTGCAATATATAGATGATTAGCTACCAAGTTGAGATGTTTTCCTCCATGTTTCTCACTTTAACTATAAATTTAAAATATACATTAGCTATTCACGATGTTTGTGACGCCCTAAAATCCCACATCAACTATAGAAAGGAAAGTGATTAAGATTATATGTAGAGCTTACACCCTCACCATGCATGGGGCTTTTTGGTGGGTTGAGGCCTAACAGAAACAAAACCGTGAGGCCCGTTGGCCAATGCAAACAATATCATGCATGCATGTCGGGCGGGGCGTGACAGAATGATATCAGAGCCAACACTCAACAAGTTCGAGTGTGAGTCTCTACGGTGGGAAGGTTTCCATGTAGGCGGGCCAAGAAGGCTAGCAGGCTACAGGGCTCCCCTAAGGGGATTGAGGCCAACTAGAAAAAAAATTGTAAGGCTCGTGAGCCAAAGCGGACAATATCATGCATGCTTGTAGGGTGAGGCGTGACAATGTCCACAATAAAATAACGAGTTCGAGGGTTGATACAAAGAATAACGAGCCACTAAATACTTCAATGCGTGAATGTAGTTGAGTCTTGATGTCGCGAGAGATAAAGTGAAGGGAAATTTGGTCTGAAAATAAATGAAGTCTACGGTATAAGATGCTTTTGCGCATTACAACTATTTGAGGATGCTTTTGGAGGTAAATAGATATCTAAGGCTTCTTATTATAAAATCTCCAGAAAATACTTATGAGACATATACTCTTGTGAAATTTTCCAAAATGATTGCAATTTGACTATGTGGACCGAATTAAAGACGAGTTGTGTATTAAATTTGTGAGATAATTGTAGTTCATATATCTGGACTAAAAGATAAAGTTTGTGGCATAGTGGAAGGTGCTTTGTGAGAGGTAACCCTTTTACCATCATATAGGAAATCCCATGGTAAATCCAACACCCTCCACTCAATAGAACTCATCAATTAGCACCCACCCTAATATTAAACTAACCTGAATAATTATCACCGAAGGATTAAATTCCAATAAATTCTTAAGTTATGTTCTTCATAAAATTTAATCTGACAATTATTATTATTCAAGTTAGTGTCAAATTAGGGTGAGCTCTAATTCATTGGGCGTTGGTAGTGCTTGTGAGGGGTTTGGATTTATGACGTGGTGTCCCACACAGTGGTAAAAACGTTTCCTCTCACACAAGTCCATGAGGTACCTATATGAGCGGAACATAGTCTCATAAAAGAATTTATAGTTCCTATGTATCTTCTAAGAAAGCATGTATATCAATGCAATTAAAAGAATGTGAGGTAGTCTTACTGATGTCTGCCTTGTAAAAAGTGTAATAAACTGCGACTGCCAGAAAGGTTAAGGGAAGCAAAGTTATTGACTGCACATTAAAATGAAAATGGAAAGATGAAAAAAACAAACTAGTAAAAAGGCAATGCTGGAGAAATATGCTCCCAACGTTTGTACCTTTAAGATATACCTTCACAGTTTCAATGAAACCTGCATGGGAAGTCTTTTTAGAATGCGAATTGAAGAGTTTTCCAATTAGCTGTGAGACTAGGTTAAGAAATGGGTTAGCTCAATAGATCTACGACTGTTTGAGTGTTGATCTTCTTCCATATCCTCACCAATCGTGATATTGGATATGTCTTGCCTTTTGCGTTCAAACCTAGAGTGCTAAACAAACAGGCCCAAAGCTGGGGTTACACGAATGGCATCCTCCGAAACGACAGACGAGACCAGGTCTTGAGACCCAAAGTTTGAACTTTGGTATCTCAAACTTGTTCATAGCAAGCAAAAGAAGAAACAGGTGCCACACAACAAATAGATCTAATGCAAAAGCAAACACGTAACACTGCTTTAATGCCAATTGTTGCAGAAATCCACATAGCGGAAACGAATCAGATCTAAAATAAATAACAAGAAAAGAAAATAAATCAAGAGAAAGAGGCTGATATTTACATTGTTCGGCTAGTTGCCTACATCGATGGGGTAGTAATTCAGGCTTTTTTCTTCACTGATAACATGAGAACATGACAAGCCACATAATGGCGCCCACTTGGAACCCCACAAATCATAAAACAAGGGGGATCGAAAGATCCAAGTGGGGCCAACTTAGATATGAAATTTGAAGTCAATCTACTACTTCTAACTCATTCATTTGTGGTCCTCGGGTTTAACGAATTTATATAAAATAATAAAATTGACCATCGATCCATCGGTTCACTGCATTCGGATCTATCAAAACCCGGTGGAACCCATTTAAATAGAACGGGTGAGATTGGATGGTCTACTCAGATGGACCAGTAGGTAGCCCATGAGATGGCTTGTGCTGTAGGGCCATAATGGAAGCTTGTATAGGAGCATTACTTATATATATATATATATATATATATATATAGAGAGAGAGAGAGAGGGGTCAGCTCTCCTAAGCTGGTAAGCTCAAGTGTGTAGTGGGGCCCCAAGTGGACTTCCTTGGATTCCCCTCTCTATTAAAAATCAGCCCCAACCGTGATTTCTATCATCTCCATATGGGCCCAAAGTTTAATGGTTTGGATCGATACATAGTCGATCTAACGGTCTAGTAAATTTAGATTTGACCAAAAGTTGATAGACATGTGCAATTTAGGGGGGGTCATAAGTTTGGTTCATTTGAATGGACCAAAGGTGGGCCCCATAAACATGAGCTTACATAACTTTCTCCTAAGCTTGAGCTTAGGAGTGCTGGCCCCTATATATATGCATATATATATGGGAGATGCTCTTATGAGAGATGCTCTCACCTTACTATGAGAGATAAGGTGGGCCCCCATCTTACTATACAATGCCAACAATTTAAATGTGAGGGTCCTCACTCCTATTGTCATAGTAAGGTGAGAGATACTCTCACAGGAGACCTCCATATATATATATATATATAATATATATATATGGAGCTAGCTCTTCTGAGCTCAAGCTTAGGATAAAGTAAGCTCAAGTGTGTGGTAGGGCCACTTGGGGACCCACATGGGGATGGGAGTGGGTGGAATTTCAAGGACTCCCTGCGATCTTTCTCTCCGCAAAAAGTCAGCCCCAACTGTGATTTCTATTATCTCCATATGGGCCCAAAAGTTTAATAGTCGATAGTCCATTGGGATCGATACATAGTCGATCCAATGGTCCAGTAAATTTTGATTTGACCGAAAGTTTGTGGACATGTCCAATTTAGAGGGGTCATGTGCTTGGTTCATTTGGATTGACCAAAGGTGGGCCCTACAAGCATGAGCTTACGAGATTTTATCCTAAGCTTCAGCTTAGTAGAGCCTTGCTCTCTCTCTCTCTCTCTCTATATATATATATATATATATATAGTTACGCTACAAAACTCCCTGAACGTTTTTTCTAAAAAAGAACGCCCCTCTTCTAGCAAATAAAAGTGTGACACGTGTCATCAGTGATACACATATCCGATTCTCTCTACTAAATATTTTCCTACAAAGGTGAATCTCTTAAAATACAAACAATTCATTGTCTATTAAATAGAGGCAGAAACTCCCATTTTGAGATAGGAGAGTTTTTGAGAATTTCTCATATATAATATATATATATATATGGGTCAGCTCTCTTAAGCTCAAGTGTGGCGGGGCCCATCTGTGGACCGACATGGGGATGAAGATGGGGGGATTTCAAAGACTCGCTTGGACCCTATAGTTGATCCAACCGGGGGGGGGGGGGGGGGGTGGGGTGGTCTAGCAAACCTGTATCGACATCACGAGCAATAGAACTTTCTTTTATAGGCCGTATCAGCAATTTCATTTATAAGAAACAGGTACCACGCTCGTATCTATAGAGTCTGGATCCTCCAAGGGTCTTGCCCAAGTTGGGTGGTACCTTAATTGGGCCAATGTATTGAACATCCGAATAGTCGAAAATGAATGGCTTCCACTTGTTTAGAATTAGAATGTCTCCATATAGCAAGAGTTGATCACACTGTAAAATTAAACATAAAACCATTATGTAATTATTATATTGTCAGTTATGTGGGACCCATCGGCAGACAAATCCCCCTATTCAAGACCATTCTCTCAAAATAAATAAGTAAGTAAATAAATATATAAAATTCTGAAAAATAAAAATATCCAAAAACAAAGCAGCAAGACAACTCACAGTAAGACGATTGGAAGAGTCTTTCGCAGGAAGCGCACCTTCTCATCACATAAAAGAAATGGTCATCGTCACACGTGCGATCTTCTCCCCAGCAATCCACTATGTCCTCACATTCAAAATATCTCCAATTGAGTTGAGCACCCATCATCAGAATCCCATGAATCCCAGAGTAATTACTAGGAGGATATGAAATCCCAGACCCACCCACAACAGATGCATACACCTTCATCGCTACCTTGCAAGAGGTGTTGAGATCTAACAGCGTCCGATCACCCATCATGGCATAGACATACATCCCTGGTGGGCCAATGATGCATGGAGCCGTTGATATGTAGTGAGGACTGTCCACAGGAAGTGAGCAATTGACGTACACGACCATGTCCTCTTCCATTACAAAGAAGGGGCCTAGATCGCCGTATCCAGGGAAACGAGGAAGGAAAGAGCAGTCATCGCTTCTTAGAACAGAATCAATGGCTCGGATCGTACGCCTCTTGTATGAGATCTCCTTGACGTAGAAAGGCCTCGAGCTGAGGTTGGCGACCAGTCGATTGCTCTCACTTTCACATGTGAGTTGGAACTCTGTTTCTGGCCTGCCACAGGTTTTGGGGTCCTGGTTCAACCGGAAAGGGTAGGTGATGTTAAGAGATCCGCAGGAAGAGAAACAGTCATGTTTGCTAGCATTGCAGTGGAAGACTAGCAACAAGAGAAGAACCCACAACATGGATGATAAGGAAGAAGGAGACTACCTCAAACTGCGGAGGAACTTTTCTAATGCACTTGTAGGAAAAAACAACAAAACAAAACAAAAAGCTTTTTCCGAGACAGACCCGTATTGCATCGTCATCTTATAAAAGAAATTTTACAAATACACCCCTATACTCTTTTAGGCAACAAACAACGGAGGCCGACCATAATTTTCGTTTTGGTGGTGCGGGCAATTATCAAGTAAATAAGTCATCAAATAATAAAATTAAATCTTTTAAGATCTTATGTAAGGAGTTTCTCGAATCTCAAGGATGCAAGTGTGTTAAGCATAAATTAAATCTTTTAAGATCTTGTCAACTGCCCTTGTTAACAAGTACAGCTTTTTAAGCTTTTTTTTTTTTTTCTGATTCTTTCCTTCTTTTTTCAGCCACATTGGTTAAGTGTTATATTACTCTTGGGAACCTACTTGGGGAGGGATCAATCTGACTATGATAAGAACCTCATATGATCAACCTAATGGTGTGATCAATTTATTCTCTTTAGCATCTGAAATGGACAATTTTCTCAAATCAAGTCAGACGCTTGTAAGTGTACATCCTAGTGTCAAGTCTGATAGGGTCTCTCTTCTTGGGGGACTCTGGTTTGTGTTTTTTTTTTTTTTTTTTTTTTTCCTGACAACACAGTAAGGAAGAAGTGAGTAAGGATGAGGATATATGGCATTCCCTCCCAATCTCAAACAGTTAGAACCATCAAGACGAAATGCGTGATTATATCAATTCCTTGAACATTACCAAAATACACTCTTTGCGTATAATGAGCTAAATTAAGTGAATAATTGATGACATACTAATTAATTTGATATTACATTTGCACACAAGGGGTCTCATGACCCAATCCAAAAAAAGTACATATTACAGCATGCTCTAATTTTTGTGGCGATTTTATCAAGAATAGACTAAGGCGCCTTCTTATAAGATTACTACCAAAGATAAGAAACCTAATCATACGGCCAATCCACATTAATGATTTGTTTAGGAGGATGAGGAGAAGCGCCCTGTTCATATTTTTCAGATTTTGATTCATCCACCCTACTACTAGCAACCCTTAAAATTTTGACGCAATTGCTAGGACCCCCTTTAAAAATACAGTTATTTCTTGCCCTCCAAAGGATCCAACCAATAGCAAGGATCCATCTCCTATCTCCTGCATCCATATGCAGATTCACCGATCCCTCCAAAATCCAAATCCAACAGATGTTTCCACCCATCCAAAATTACATGGATTGGTGATTCTCACACGGAATTCGAATTTCTCTCTGTCCTTTTACTCCATCATGTAAGTTGAAAGATGGAAGGGAAAAAAACAAAAAAGAAAGCATTCTGTTGACTGCTCGTTTGTCCTTTTTGTATGGAATCTTTAGCGAAGTCATCTTTGAATTGTGTATCAACTATATTATATTAGACATGACCATGGAAAATGTTGCCGTCCCTTACACTACTAAAAGCTGTCCAAAGTCAAAACGAAACGAAGAAAAATATGAGATGAAGATTTGATCATGACATAGGAAGTATCTACCGAGTCAAGTCAAGGGTGGGTTAATAATGCAATAAAAAAAAACAATGCTAGTTTGAAGTCCTCCACTTGGATCTGCTCGAGACTACAAGAGCTTAAACCCAACTCCAACCCCCTCCCCACAAAACAGCTCAAAGAAGAAATGGGCGGCGGCAGCAGCACAGAGGGATCTTTCATCTTTTCTGATGTGAATTTAAATTTAATATTTTAATATTATAAGTGCACAGTTATCCTTTTGAGACAGAGGCAAGTACAGGTCGAATCCCATAAGGAGCACTACTAAGTTAAAATTTAAAATCTGATTTATTTATTCAAAAATTAATAAGTAATTGAGATCCAAGAAAAAAACTAGAAAAATTCAGAAACACAAACCAATCAAATATATAAAACAGATCAGAGCATCCAGATTTCACTAAGCAAGATAATTAATCTATCCATGCAATTATTCTATTATTTGTCTAAAAAAATTAACTCAGATCATAAACAAATCAATGTTTTGGATCCGGAGGATTTGTCTTTTGCAAATATCAATTTTTAATAAAAAGAATAAGGTTACAACCCAAGACCTCCTTCACCTCATAAAAGAATGAAAAATCATAAGAATGACTCATCAAATTAAGCATAAATTATCAAAAGATCTCAGCCCTAAGCATAATCTATCCAAATAAGTATGAATCATCTAACTATTTTCATTAGAAATCAAAACAGAGGCTGCCTAAGGCATGAAAACAGATCTATTATTCTAATAGAGCATGCATTTAAAATAGACAAGAGAGTAATAGAAAAATAACATAGATTAAATCAAAGATCTACTTAGCTTCAACTGTATGCTCCAGTCCAGAAATCTAGCTAGCCATTGAAAAGAACTCCATAAGTAATTTCATTGATAACATCTCCTTGTACAATGATCTCTCAGAAATCTCTTTTCTAAAAATCCTAATTTTTGGAAAAGGGCTCCAGAATACCCAAAAATAAAAATTAAATTCTATTAATTAGAGAAAGAAGAGAAAGAGGAGAGAGAGTGATTATGGTCGTCTAAGGGAAGGGAGTTGCTCATGTATGCTACTTTTTTGTTCCTTTTACTTCTCCGGTTATCTATCAGATACATTGAATCTGGACACCTTCTCTACAGATTTGGTTTATCTTCATTGATAAGGTATATCTCTTATCTTTTTTTAATTTGAATGAGGTGGAAGTTTCTGGAAACCTCTGGGTGGCTTGGCTAATCTTCAAATGGGGTCCCACAAGAGATATGCAGCAATTGATTATCAACGGTGTAGATTTAATCTGCAATCCCGTCTAAAAATGAACATGAAAATCTCCAGACCCATAACTTTGCCAATATAGCTCTAATTTGCACATGCTTGGGCTCCACGCCTATCTCATCTGAATAAGCTTTCCAACGGTAGGTAAATTTCATCGATCCGACGGCCGGATTGAAAGTTATGGCCATTTGAAGATTAGTTGTCCTGAGAAAAACGGGATTAACTTTTAAAATTTGATTTGCAATGGAATCTATCTCTGTACAACTTTCATTTTTGAAAGGACATCAGATGTGGATGATTCAAACTCTTCTTCTTTTGTTCCAATCAGAATGATACTCTTTAAATTATCCATTAATAATTTCAAATTTGCAACCACTGTGGACCTTGCCATGTGACACATTTCATCTGTTTGAATAGTGGGCCCTATGAGAAGTCTTCTACTGTAGTTAAGATTCTTCAAGTGACATGATGAGTGGACCCCTCGTTTGATTGATTTGCATATGGCTTGTGTGTGGGGTCCACATGGTGAATTCTTCAATTTTCTTCTTTTCAATCTTCAATTCAACAATGCAGGGCCCATGATAACTATGTGTGCTTGAAAGTGGGCTCCGTGACAGAGGTCTGCAATTCTCATTTTCTGCACATTCTAATTTAACACATTAAATAGTGAAGAGCCCATATTGAAGCGGGACCCATCCGGATAGAGTTCTACTCCAACTGGGACTCTTCGGAGAAAATTTGCAAAACATTCTAAGTTAATGCAGAAAATGTATGAAAAGTATGAAAACTCAGATTCCTAGGTGAAATTGCATGAAATGGTGAAATTAGATGAATAATGATGCAAATCACCTAATTAAATCTCTAATTCATCTTAATATGATGCGTAAATGTGCAAATTTATGAACTCAACACATCCCCAAACTAGCATTTTGCTAGTCCCTTAGCAAAAGCTGCGAGCAAAAAGGTTTGAAGTTCTTTGACATAATATAAAAAATAAGGAAAGTAAATATGAAAACAAAACCACTTTCGCTGGTGCTCTCAGTTGCATTTAGCGTATGCAACAAGCCCTTAAACCCCTAGGTCCCCCCTAGTGGACGAGTTGTGCCTCGTGAGGGTTTGCAATGAATATACCCACAAAATTCTTTTTTTTTTCCGAAAAATGTGTAAAACCTATCAGAATCCAGGGAAACTTCTTCCAAGAGAAAATCTTTAGACATTGACTATTCTCGGTTCTCGAAATTTTCAAAGACAAATCTTAAATTTGGTTCACCAATCCTGTCTTTTAGTCAGAAATTCTCGAAATCATGCTAATTGATCGTGCACGATGAAAAGTATGTATACGTAATAAGCATCAAATGATCCACTAATAATTTCCGTGAATTTATTTTATTTTTCTGTGTATCTTGCTCTCTATGGGTGCCCTTTGTTATTATTGTCAAAGGGGGAGAATGGTTGGTATCTTAAGGTATTAAAGATATCTTGAGGCATTGAAGCTACAGTTAAGAGGTGTTTTGTGTCAAGGGGAGTTCACTTGTTTTGAAGAAGAAAATTTCTTTGGTTGACAACAATTCCAAAGGGGGAGATTATTGATCATAATTTGGTTTGGAATTGGAGTTGAAATTGTTGTCAACATAGCAGGGAGATTTTAGTGGGTCAGCCCACTTGCAGCCCAGTTGTGCAAGGGCCCGATTTTAGTGGGAATGCAAAAGTCTTCATAGAGGCTCATCAGTGGGGCTGAAATTGTTGTCAACATAGCAGGGAGATTTTAGTGGGTCAGCCCACTTGCAGCCCAGTTGTGCAAAGGCCCGATTTTAGTGGGAATGCAAAAGTCTTCATAGAGGCTCATCAGTGGGGCTGAAATTGTTGTCAACATAGCAGGGAGATTTTAGTGGGTCAACCCACTTGCAGCCCAGTTGTGCAAAGGCCCAATATTGTCGGAATGCAAAAGTCTTCATAGAGGCTCATCAGTGGGGCCCAAAACTGTTGGATATGCTCTTATGGAAAAGAACTTTTGCATAGATACAAGATCCAACTTTTTAGGATCTAAGGTTTAAGTTAAGAAGGGGTGGTGACATGTGTGTATAGCTATTTGATTTTCTATTCAGCAGAGAAGAAAAGGACGGGTGGGTATAGGGATTGTTTATTCATCATAGAGAGGATTCAGGGCATATAGAGTAGTGCTGAGATTGGTGAGGCTCCTTGCAGCACCCTGACACCCGTCCTTACTACTCCATTCAAGATCTCTTCCAAAGAGCCTACGCCCATTCCACTTGGATTCTCCAAAAGTATTCAGTAGACCAATATGCGGCGAATAGGCTGAAAGAGATCTGTTGTCGGTGGCCACGCACAGATGCTGAGAAGATACTTGCAAGAATTCCCTATATAGGCTGATCCGTTTTTCATCTGTGGTAAGGTCATCTTGCTCTTTACTTCAAGTGGATTTAGGCTGGTACTTGTAGTCTTTCTCAGATTATGTTTGTGTGGGCAAAAGGTGTGACTAGAAATTAGTGTTTGTGGTTGACAAGAATTGCAGGGCAAATTTAATTTGAGAACTAATCTCCGTGAAATCATCTACGTGATTGATATTTTCTTGACACCTGTGTGTGTTGCTGGAATTTTATTGTAAGGCACCTATGTGTGTCATAAATTCTTTATATCCTTGTAATCGCTCAAGTGGGTGCTTGAGTGTAGGGGTTGGTGCTCCTGTTCGTTGGTGCGGGCGAAGTTGTAAGGTGTTGGTGCTCCTAGCAGTTGGTGTTGCTAAAATAGTGGAAGTGCACTCTTTGTGCACCGTGGATGTAGCCTGAGGGTGAACCACGTAAAAACTTTTGTGTTGTGGTTGTGTGGTTGCATATAAATTTTTTTTAAGACACACTGATTCACCCCCCCCCCCCTCCTCTCAGTGTCCGTGTGGGGTCAACAATTGGTATCAGAGCGAGGTCCCATTTACAAGCATAATCTGCTTTGGGTGATCTTGTTACAACCCACATGGCTTCAAGAGAAGGTTTTTCCTATAATAAAGCACCACTATTTAACGGGACAAATTACTTCTTTTGGAAAGTCAGGATGCAAACTTATCTTTCAGCATTGGGGTATGACATATGGGATTGTGTAAGAAAAGGCTACAAAGGAAAAGAAGATCCTACTGATGTGGCTGAGAAGAAATTGTTTGAGAATGATTCCAAAGCGAGGAATGCTCTGTTGTGTGGCTTGTCAGACAGTGAACTTGTTAAAGTCATGAACTGCAAAACTGCAAAGGAGAACTACAAGAAATCTAGGCTGTTGTGACGAAATTTGATGATGAAATTTTTTTTTGTCTTAAAAGAACACCCAAAGAGGACGAAATATAAATTTTGTCGTTTATTTTCATTTTTTTCAAAAGTATAGGAGACGAAAAAAAAATTCCGTCTACAAAAATAAGGCGCTAACTTCATTTGCGTTGGCGCCAATTATTTTAGCTCATTGGAGACGAACATTGTTGTCACAATTTTTTTTTTTTTTTTTGCGACGAACGTAATTCGTTACCAACAAGGATAAGTTATGGAAGATGAACATATTTCGTCACCAAAATAAGGTGCCAATTTCATTTGCTTTGGCGCGAATTATTTTAGCTCATTGAAGACGAACATTTTTGTCACAAAATATAATTTGTTTTTGTGACGAACGTAATTCGTCACTAATAAGGATATGTTATAGAAGACGAAAATATTTGGTCACCAAAATAAGGCACCAATTTCATTTGCGTTGGCGCGAGTTATTTTAGCTCATTGAAGACGAAAATTTTTGTCACAAAATATAATTTGTTTTTGCGATGAACGTAATTCGTCACCAATAAGGATAAGTTATGGAAGACGAACATATTTCGTCACCAAAATAAGGCGCCAATTTCATTTGCTTTGGCGCGAATTATTTTAGCTCATTGGAGACGAACATTTTTGTCACAAAATATAATTTGTTTTTGTGACGAACATAATTCGTCACTATTAAGGATAAGTTATGGAAGACGAAAATATTTTTTCACCAAAATAAGGCGCTAATTTCATTTGCATTTGCGCGAATTATTTTAGCTCATTGGAGACGAACATTTTTGTCACAAAATATAATTTATTTTTGCGACGAACATAATTCGTCACTAATAAGGATAAGTTATGGAAGACGGAAATATTTCAACCAACAAAATAAGGCGCCAATTTCATTTGCGGTGGCACCAATTTCATTCGCACTTGAGCCTATTCCTCTCTTACAAGTATTGCTTTGGAAAAGCCTTTAAAATGACTAAAATGGGCCCCCCGAGGCCCTAACGTCCATCCCCCCCCCCCCCCCAATCCAACGCCCTTTTCCAAAACCCATTTCCCCTTTGTCCCTCCATCTATCCCGGTCTCTCTTTTCCAAAACCCTTTTCCCCCTTTTCCAAAACCCTTTTCCAGAAGAGGAGAGAATAACCCTTTTCCCCATTTTCCAAAGCCCTTTTCCAACATCTCTCACCCATCGTATCAGGCAGCAGTCCCATGACCCATTGGCCCCCATCAATTATCATCACCCTCCATCAACACACACAGTGCAGACCCATCCCTGATCCCTCTCATCTCTACTTCTCTCAGTTTCTCTCGCCTAGAACTCCCAGAAGCAGCCACCATCACCAATCACCATCATCTGTGCCCATCATCCTCCATCCAGGAGTCCGCCACCACCAGGTACACCTATCTCTCTCAGTCTCTGCTACTGTGAGAACTTGGTCCGGGCGGTACCTTAACCACGGGGCGTAGCATGTCAACCACGGGCTTCAAATGGTGAGTCTCTGTTAGCCCGCATAAGAAATATTCAAGTCCTGACATTGGGCTTATAAGTCAAACCCCGTATTAACTTAGCATGAGGCTTTTTAAAACCGTGCGTCCTCGGAAATCGTAAGAACTTCGAAGTTAAGCGTGCTCGGGCGGGAGTAGTACTAGCATGGGTGACCTCCTGGGAAGTCCTCGGGCGTGCACATGGGCCAAAGCGGACAATTTTATGCTGAGTTGGGCGGGGCTGTGACAGTTGGTATCAGAGCCAAGGACGACTCTATTTCTAGTGGGGGAGAATGTGAAATCTTGGTCCGGGCGGTACCCTTAACCACAGGGCGTAGCGTGTCAACCACGGGCTTTAAACGGTGAGTCTCCGTTAGCCTGCATCGGAAATATCCAAGTCCTGACCATGGGCTTATAAGTTAAACCTCGTATTAACTTAGCATGAGGCCTTTTAAAACCGTACGGCCCCGGAAATCGTAAGAACTCCGAAGTTAAGCGTGCTCGGGCGGGAGCAGTACTAGGATGGGTGACCTCCTGGGAAATCCTCGCACGTGCACGTGGGCCAAAGCGGACAATTTCATGCTGAGTTGGGCGGGGCTATGACAGTTGGTATCAGAGCCGAGGACGACTCTATTTCTAGTGGGGGAGAATGTGAGATCTTAATCCGGGAAGTACCCTTAACCAGGGGGCGTAGCGTGTCAACCACGGGCTTCAAACGATGAGTCTCCATGAGCTCGCATTGGAAATATCCAAGTCCTAACCATGGGCTTATAAGTCAAACCCCGTATTAACTTAGCATGAGGCCTTCTAAAACCGTGCGGCCCCAGAAATCGTTAGAACTCTGAAGTTAAGCGTGTTCGGGCGGGAGCAGTACTAGGATGAGTGACCTCCTGGGAAGTCCTTGAGTTGGGCGGGCTATGACATCCTTTATATTAAACGCGATAAAATTATTTCGTCTCTATTTCTTATATTTATGACAAAATATATTTGTCTCTTATTTCTTCCTTTAATGATAAAATATTTTGTCACTAATTACTTACAAGTATGTTTCCAACAGAGTATATTGGAGACGAAAAAAAAATTACTTACAAGTATGTTTCCAACAGAGTGTATTGGAGACAAAAAATATCGTCACAAATTTATCTTTTTCAATGACGAATTCTTTTTTCGTCTCCAATACCTTTTAGCGACAAGGCTTTGGCAACAAAACGGGTGACGAAAATTTTTCGTCTCAATTAGTTTTGGTGACGAAATATGTACATTTTGGGACAAATTTGTGTCGTCCTTAAACCCCAAATTTCTTGTAGTGAGATATGGGACAAACTAAAAGGTGTACATGAAGGAGGTGAGAAGATCGAGGAGGCTAAGCTCCAGACGCACCGATCACAGTTTGAAATGCTCAAGATGAATGAGGATGAGAACATTGACGCTTACATACGTAGAATTAATGAAGTTGTTAATGATATCAGAGGGCTTGGTGAGGAGATTAAAGAACCAGCACTTATGAAGAAAATCCAGAGGTCTCTTCCTCCCAGATTTGACTCAAAAGTATCAGCTATCGAGGAGGCCAAAGATTTAAATGTCTTTAATATGGATGAACTGCATGGATCTCTTACAGCATATGAGATGAGAATAGGCAAGACCAAACCCACTGAAAAGGAAGCAGCATTCAAAGCTCACAAAATGAACAAACCGGTAGCACAGTCCGATGAAGAGGACTCAGATGATGAATTGACAGCTAATTTTGTGCGGAAACTAAGGAAGGGAAAAGGAGAATTCAAAGGAAAGCTCCCATTCAAATGCTTTAATTGTGGAGGTATTGGTCATTTTGCAGCCAAGTGTCCTCTTGCTAAAACAAATGAAGATGACAGTGACTTCTACAAATCAAAACGGGATTATTCTCGTAAGTCATATGTCAAGAAAGGAAAGTCAAAGAGTTATATTTCAAAAAGGGTAGAAAGTTCTTCAGAAGATGGTTCAAATGAGAATTCTGAAGAATCAAATGAGGTTCTGTTTATGGCAGCCTTAGAGGATGAAAAGTAAGAGGAAAAATCTGATAATGAGGAGATTGAGACTAATTTGGAAGAGGAGCTTATAACAGCTTTGGAGCAATTGAGTACAGAAAGAAAGAGGCACAAAAAGATTTCAAAGAGGTTGACAGAAACTGAAGAAATAGTTAAGACACTCAAGGTTGAAATAGAAGAAGGGAGGAAAATTAAAGAAGAGCTTGAGTCACAAGTTATCATAAAGACAAAGGAGTGCAGCAAAATGGAAGAGGAAATTACAGGTTTGAAAGCTCAAGTTGACAAGACTAATCAGAAACTGAAGGCATATGAAGGATCAACAAAGTTGAATGAAATTCTGAAAAATCAACGACCTTCACATATAAAGTTTGGTCTGGGTTTTGAGAAAGGAGAGTCTTGAACCAAACAAGATAGGTCACATGTTGAGAAGATTCAGAAAGTAATTGCTCAGCCTGCTCAATCTAAACTTGTGCAACAACTAAAGAAACATGTAGCATCTATGGCGCAGCAATCTCAGCAAAGATTCACGGCTCCTTTACAAAGGCAATCATCATTTTACAGGTCTGCTCCTAACTTTAATGGTCATTGCTTTAAATGTAATACTTTTGGCCACAAGACAGCTACCTGTAAATTTAATGAAAGGCCAAGAAATTAGTTAGTAGGAACCCATTTGAAGCCCTGATTATGAATCCCTTAGAATGCTACAATTGCATCAACTTTGGGCATATAGCCAGAGACTGTGTGTATGCATACCAATATCCTACTACCATCTTTCAGGATTACTATTAGCAGGCTAATGCTTTGAAACAAAAGCAAAATATTCACATGGCGCATCAGGTGCATTATGAAAAAGAAAAACAAGAAGGGAAGTATAAGAAAGTGTGGAAAAGGAAAGAGAGTCAGACAAACAAAGCCGAATCTTTAATTGTTCAGACAGCTCTTAAAGCACAGAATGGGCCAACACCTTGCATACTTGACAGTGGCTGCTCAAATCATATGTCAGGAGACAAGGACAGGTTCATGAATCTAGAACAGTATGATGGAGGCTCTGTAAAATTTGGAAATAATGATGGTTCCAAGATAGTTGGAAAATGAGCAGTTCAACTAAATCATGGGACGATAACTTCCAAAGAAGTTTTATTTGTGAATGGGCTGAAGCACAATCTTTTGAGTGAGTCAGATATGTGATCAAGGACATGAGGTGGTGTTCCAGAAGCTGGGATTTGAGATAAGGAAGTCTAGCAATGGCAAAGTTGTAGCCGTTGGCTCAAGGACATCCGACAATCTCTACACACTATCTGAAACTATCAAGGAAACATGTGCTATTGGACAAGTTGATAAGAGCAGATTATGGCATAGAAGACTTGGACATATAAGCTTTGATAACCTATCAAAGATCCATTCCAAGAAGGTAGTAAGGGATATTCCTCATATAGGAAAGTCTTCGACTGTTGTTTGTGATGCATGTCAAAAAGGGAAACTTACTAGAACTTCTTTCAAATCAAAAGAACATCACACCAGCAAGCCATTGGAGTTAGTACATACTGATCTGTGTGGTCCTATGAGGACTCAAAGCATCAATGGTCATAAATACTTTATGTTATGTATTGATGACTTTTCAAGAATGACATGGATAATGTTTATGAAACATAAAAATGAAGCTCTTGACATATTCAAAGTTTTCAGAAAACAGGTTGAGAATCACATTGGAAGGAGGATCAAATGTTTAAGATCAGACAAAGGTGGTGAATTCACTTCTGAAGAATTTGAAGAGTATTGTCGAAGCATGGCATCAGAAGACAGTTCTCAGCAGCTCGGACACCTCAACAGAATGGTGTGGTAGAAAGAAAGAATGGAATTGTTCAGGAGATGGGCAGAACCCTGTTAATCGAAAGCAAGTTCTCTGATAGGTATTGGAAAGAAGCAGTTCAAACTGTTGTATACATTCAGAATAGGTGTATGCTCAGGCCTCATGAAGAGAAAACTCCGTATGAACTATGGTTTGGAAGGAAGGCAACTATCAAACACTTTAAAGCCTTTGGAAGTAAATGCTACATCAAGAGAATTGAGCAGAACATGGGCAAGTTTGATGAAAAGGCATATGAAGGCATCTTTCTGGGTTACTCAACTAGAAGCAGGGCCTACAGATGTTATAACAAAAGACTTAACAAAATAGTTGAGAGTATTGATGTCAAGTTTGATGAACAGGTTGAACAGCCAGAAACTAGTAAGCAGGAACTTCCAGTATATGAGGATGGCAATGATGACAGTGAACCTGTAGCACCATCTGATAATAGAAAGGAAGGAGAATCTGAGGATTATTCAGATAAAAAGGGAGAAAATAGCAGATGGCATGAATATCATGGCATCAAGGAAACCAACATTCTTGGTAATGAAAAGGCAGGAATTCGGACAAGAAGGATGATGACAAGTATGTATTCTCTCATATCCAGCATTGAACCCAGGAATGTCATTGAAGCAAGCAAGGATGAAAGTTGGGTGAAGGCTATGAATGAGGAGTTAGATCAAATTGAGAAGAATCAGACATGGGAACTTATACCAAGACCTGCAAACAAGAACATAATTGGTACCAAGTGGGTTTTTCGGAACAAGTTAAATGAAGAAGGACAGGTGGTGAGAAACAAAGTAAGGTTGGTTTGTAAGGGTTACGCACAAGTTGAGGGGATCGACTTTGAAGAGACTTTTGCACCAGTGGCTAGACTTGAAGCCATCCGTATGTTTCTTGCTTTGGCAGTATACAAAAACTTCAAGATATATCAAATAGATGTCAAGTCTGCATTTTTAAATGGCAATCTTGAAGAAGAGGTGTACATTGAGCAGTCGCATGGGTTTCAGATTGGTGATGATTTGAACATGGTGTGTAAGTTGAAAAAGGCTCTTTATGGCTTAAAACAGGCACTTAGAGCACGTTACTCTCGGTTGGACTCTTACCTACAACAGCTTGGATACAACAAAGGGGCAGTGGACAACAATCTATATGTGAAGACAACAGAGGGTAATCAAGTAGTTGTAGTGGTATATGTGGATGATATCATCTTTGCTGGCAACCGAGATGAACAGTGTAAGGACTTTGCAGAAAGGATGAAAACTGAGTTTGAGATGTCTATGATAGGAGAGTTATCGCTCTTTCTCGGACTACAGGTGAAACAGATGAAGGAAGGACTTTTCATGTCTCAGATCAAGTATGTGAAAGAGATGTTGAAGAAGTTCAACATGGAGGACAGTAAGCCTGTTAGCACTCCCATGATAACTAGCTGTAAACTTAGCAAAGATGACAATTCAGACTCAATTGATCATACTCTCTACCGCTCAATGATCGGGAGTCTACTTTACTTGACCGCTACTCGTCCGGACATTCTTCAGGCAGTTTGCATGGTTGCAAGGTTTCAAGTTGATCACAAACAAACACATGTCACAGCAGTGAAGAGAATTTTCAGATATCTTCGAGGCACATTGGAATATGGAATGTGTATCCTAAAGGAAAGGCCTTTACTTTGATTGTGTATTCTGATGCCGACTGGGCTGGTTGCATTGATGACAGGAAAAGCACAAGTGGAGGAGCATTTTACTTAGGAGACAAACTTGTAGCATGGCACAGTAAAAAGCAGGAATCAGTCTCTCTGTCTACAGCTGAAGCAGAATATATTGTTGCATCTACTAGTTGTACTCAGGTGTTGTGGATGCGACAGATGCTGAAAGATTTGGGGATCCAGATTATAGAGCCTATTTCTATCATGTGTGACAACACAAGTGCTATCAACATTTCAAAAAATCCAGTGTAACATGCAAGGACAAAGCACATAGCCATTCGATACCATTTTCTAAAAGACAAAGTGACAGATGGTGAAGTCAAACTAGAGTATATCCCTACCTCAGAACAGGTTGCAGATATCTTTACAAAGCCTCTACCAAAATAAGTTTTTGAATATCTTCAGAAGAAATTAGGAGTTATTGAGACTCCAAAGAAATAGGAGATCTTGCTCATAGGGGGAGCATGACATTTTTTCTGTGTATCTTGCTCTTTATGGGTGCCCTCTGTTATTGTTGTCAAAGGGGGAGAATGGTTGATATCTTAAGGTATTGAAGATATCTTGAGGCATTGAAGCCACAGTTAAGAGGTGTTTTGTGTCAAGGGGAGTTCACTTATTTTGAAGAAGAAATTTTCTTTGATTGACAACAATTCCAAAGGGGGAGATTGTTGATCATACTTTGGTTTGGAATTGGAGTTGAAATTGTTGTCAACATAGCAGGGAGATTTTAGTGGGTCAGCCCACTTGCAGCCCAGTTGTGCAAAGGCCCGATTTTAGTGGGAATGCAAAAGTCTTCATAGAGGCTCATTAGTGGGGCTGAAATTGTTGTCAACATAGCAGGGAGATTTTAGTGGGTCAGCCCACTTACAGCCCAGTTGTGCAAAGGCCCAATATTGTGGGAATGTAAAAGTCTTCATAGAGGCTCATCAATGGGGCCCAAAACTGTTGGATATGCTCTTATGGAAAAGAACTTTTGTATAGATACTAGATGCAACTTTTTAGGATCTAAGGTTTAAGTTAAGAAGGGGTGGCGACATGTGTGCATAGCTTTTTGATTTTCTATTCAGCAGAGAAGAAAAGGACGAGTGGGTATAGGGATTGTTTATTCATCATAGAGAGGATTGAGGGCATATAGAGTAGTGCTGAGATTGGTGAGGCTCCTTGCAGCCCCTGACACCCGTCCTTACTACTCCATTCAAGATCTCTTCCAAAGAGCCTACGCCCATTCCACTTGGATTCTCCAAAAGTATTCAGTAGACCAATCTACGGCGAATAGGCTGAAAGAGATCTGTTGTCGGTGGCTACGCACAGATGCTGAGAAGATACTTACAAGAATTCCCTATATAGGCTGATCCGTTCTTCATCTGTGGTAAGGTCATCTTGCTCTTTACTTCATGTGGATTTATGCTCCTACTTGTAGTCTTTCTCAGATTATGTTTGTGTGGGCAAAAGGTGTGATTAGAAATTAGTGTTTGTGGTTGACAAGAGTTGCAGGGCAAATTTAATTTGAGAACTAATCTCCGTGAAATCATCTACGTGATTGATATTTTCTTGACACCTGTGTGTGTTGCTGGAATTTTATTGTAAGGCACCTGTGTGTGTCATAAATTCTTTATATCCTTGTAATCGCGCTCAAGTGGGTGCTTGAGTGTAGGGGTTGGTGCTCCTGTCCGTTGGTGCGGGCGAAGTTGTAAGGGGTTGGTGCTCCTAGCAGTTGGTGTTGCTAAAATAGTGGAAGTGCACTCTTTGTGCACCGTGGATGTAGCCTGAGGGTGAACCATGTAAAAACTTTTGTGTTGTGGTTGTGTGGTTGCATATAAATTTTTTTTTAAGACACACTGATTCAACCAAACCCCCCCCCCCCCCCCCCTCAGTGTCCGTGTGGGGTCAACACGGGCAATTATCAAGTGAAGAAGTCATCAAATAATAAAATTAAATCTTTTAAGATCTTATGTAAGGAGTTTCTCGAATCTTAAGGATGCGAGTGTGTGATAACTGCCCTTGTTAACAAGTACAACTTTTTAAGCTTTTTTTTCTTCTGATTCTTTCCTTCTTCTTTTTTCAACCACATTGGTTAAGTGTTATATTACTCTTGGGAACCTACTTGGGGAGGATCAATCTGACTATGATAAGAACCTCATATGATCACCCTAATGGTGGGATCAATTTATTCTCTTTTAGCATCTGAAATGGACAATTTTCTCAAATCAAGTCAGACACTTGTAAGTGTACATCCTAGTGTCAAGTCTGATGGGGTCTCTGTTCTTGGGGGGCACTGTTTTATTTTTCTTTTTCATGACAACATAGTAAGGAAGAAGAGAGTAAGGATGAGGATATATGGCATTCCCTCCCAATCTCAAACAGTTAGAACCATCAAGACGAAATGCATGATTATATCAATTCCTTGAACATTACCAAAATACACTCTTTGCGTTTAATGAGCTGAATTAAGTGAATAATTGATGACATAACTAATTAATTTGATATTACATTTGCACACAAGGGGTCTCATGACCCAATCCAAAACAAATACCTATTACAGCATGCTCTAATTTTTGTGGCGATTTTATCAAGAATAGACTAAGGCGCCTTCTTATAAGATTACTACCAAGGATAAGAAACCTAATCATACGGCCAATCCACATTAATGATTTGTTTAGGAGGATGAGGAGAAGCGCCCTGTTCATATTTTTCAGATTTTGATTCATCCACCCTACTTCTAGCAACCCTTAAGATTTTGACGCAATTACTAGGACCCCCTTTAAAAATGCAGTTATTTCTTGCCCTCCAAAGGGTCCAACCAATAGCAAGGATCCATCTCCTATCTCCTGCATCCATATGCAGATTCACCGACCCCTCCAAAATCCAAATCCAATAGATGTTTCCACCCATCCAAAATTACATGGATTGGTGATTCTCACACGGAATTCGAATTTCTCTCTCTCCTTTTACTCCATCATGTAAGTTGAAAGATGGAAGGTGTGTGGGGTCGTTTTGTAATCACGGATTTGTGTGGGGCCGCTCCTCGATTTCGGACCATCCTTAGTCCCGGTGTTATCCAGCTCGGCAGTAACACCATCTCGGGGAAGCGTGGAGTCCATCTCGACAGCTACGTTCGCGAGTATCCATTTCGGTCTCGGCCTTAAGCTCGATCTCGGTCTCCTGTCACTCAGTCATAAATGCAGTCATAAATGCGCTGCCATGACGGGGGACGGCGAACTGACAAATAGAGTGGGCGCCGGATCTAGATAAGTGGCACGCCTTATCTCAGGGTCACGTCCATAGGTGTAGGGAGATGGTCCGATGGGACGTTCTCTTTTTACCTACCCCCACTCAGGAGAGAAAGGTACAAGCTGATGGAACTTCCATCTCTCCCTGAGGGGTCCAGTCCGACAAAAACTCTCACATCTATATAATGCATGAAAGAAAGCTTAAGAGGTATGCAACTAGTTCATCCCCCAGACTTCTTCTCCTTCGTTTTTCCCTCAGTTACAAAACTAACTCAGGCATCGGAGTGCCTTCGGCTGCCTACAGCCAAGGGCTCTGACCTTTGTTTTCCTTTTTCAGATCATCGGAGGCCCGATCATTTCCCATAATCATCCCAAGAATCACAGGATCAAAAGCTTAATCCTTTTTAACCAAGTCCGTAATTTTTAGGCATTCACAGTAGGCAAAAAAAAAAAAAAGAGAAAGCATTCTGTTGACTGCTCGTTTGTCCTTTTTGTATGGAATCTTTAGCAAAGTCATCTTTGAATTGTGTATCAACTATATTATATTAGACATGACCATGGAAAATGTTGCCGTCCCTTACACTACTAAAAGCTGTCCAAAGTCAAACAAACGAAGAAAAATATGAGATGAAGATTTGATCATGACATAGGAAGTATCTACCCAAGACCCACTGAGTCAAGTCAAGGGTGGGTTAATAATGCAATTAAAAAAAACAATGCTAGTTTGAAGTCCTCCACTTGGATCTGCTCGCGTAAGACCAATTCAACAGCGCTACAACTCCAACACCCCACACACCCCCCCGCCGCCGCCACCCACCCCCCCCCCCCCCCCCCCCCCCCCCCCGAGTCAAGTCAAGGGTGGGTTAATAATGCAATTAAAAAAAACAATGCTAGTTTGAAGTCCTCCACTTGGATCTGCTCGAGTAAGACCAATTCAACAGCGCTACAACTCCAACACACCACCCCCCCCCACCACAAAACAGCTCAAAGAAGAAATGGGCAGCAGCAGCAGCATAGAGGGATCTTTCATCTTCTCCCTCCTCCTTTCTTCTCTTACAATTGGATACTGTCATGGCGATTCTTGCCGACCTCTCAGCTGCAGCAGAGAAGGACCCCTCATCCGGTTCCCTTTCCGAGTAAAAGACCTTCAACCTCACCACTGTGGATATCAGGGCTTCGATCTCTCTTGCAAGGGCAACGACACCACCATTCACATCCCTTCCCTACCCCAACAAGAGCTTTTTGTCAGACGCATCGATTACAAGCTACAGAAGCTTGTAATTTCCGACCCCAAAGACTGCCTTTATGGCCTCCTCTTCAACAACCCCAACAATCTCTCCTCCTCTTCCTCTTCTCCTTTCCACTACTACAGAGGCCATTATTCCTCTACACTGCTCAGGTGTTCCAGGAACGTTGATTTCGGGATCTGGTATACTGCTCCTGTCCGTTGTCTTGGAGACTTGGAGCATGATGTCTTCGCTGTGAGTACTAGTAGACCGGTGGGATCGTTAGCCGTTTCTTGCCAGCCAATCAAGACAGTCGAAATTTCTCCCCTGTATTATGGTGTCCGTGGTAAATGGCAGGACACATATATGCTTAGATGTGGTATGGACTGCGAAACTCTGCTCGATCTGAAGTGGGATGTGCCCGGGTGCGATGGAGAGTGCGAACTAAACGGAGGGGAGTGTAGATTCAAGAACCAAACCAACAATGAAGCCATGTGTTTCTACCATCGAAATAAAGGTATATGTGAGGATTTTTTTTTTTTTTTGCTTATTTTTTATTAAATTAAGATCATGTTTGGGTAAGGATAATGAGATATTTTCCCATGGAAATGCTTTCCGATCCTCCCCTACCCCTCAAGGCATGTCCTTGTACACAAATTCTCATAAAAAAAACATGAAAAGTGGAGGAGATTTCCGCCCTATAATAAATTTCTTGTTTGGTGTGGATGTTTTTCAGCAAGAAAAAGCAGAAAAATGACCTGAGATTTTGCGGAAATCTTATGGCCATGAGTGGATTGGGGGGTTTTCAAACTTGGTTTTTCATGACACAAGGAAAACTTGCCTACAGAACCTGGATTCCTCAACGCTACACAAACATTCATTGGAAATACTTTTCTATGAATCGCAAAAAATTACAATAAATTGGATGCTTTTCCTTGCCAAAATGCATTCCCATCAAATAATGAAAAGATTTGAAATTGCAATGAAAAAGATTCACACAACCCAAAGTATTAGTTGGAGTATGAAATTAAGCATTTTAAATTTGTCAAGTAAGACCCCATAGGACACAAGGGCTTCAAAATGAGAGATAAAAAAAAAAAGAAAAAAAAAACTACATTTTTATTCAACCTCCTATATTTTATCTTTTTTTTCTTCTAAAAGATCCTTTAACTAAACATAAAAATGTAAAAAAAGAAAGTATATACTCCAATTTTTCTGGGTTTTTTTTTAATTTACTCTTCAGAGAAAATTAACGGACTTAAATGATGATTTCCCCAAAATGACTCTTTTCACGGATACCCCTTTTTGTCTTTCATAACAGGAGGCCATCTTTGATCAATCCAACCCATTCAAATACATCAAGACCCTTAATTGAAACTAATCCCATTTCACATTATTTTGGATACTGTTCATCCTCAACGGATTTTATCATAAGAAGTTTACACAGGGTATTGCTGATAAACTTTTTTTTGGTAAAGTGTCCATAAACTTTAACGGCCTAAAACAAAGGGATAATTTGATTGTATTGGTATAATATATTTTCCTACTCGGTCAAAGCCTAAACTATATCAAGCCTTCTTTGGTCATCATGCATCTAGGTGGGCTTGATCGACTTAACTTAAGTAGTGAGATCTGCTTAGCATAAACAAAAGGGTATTTTTGTCATTTGTCCATAAAATTAATAGTAATTTATTTATCCTTAGATGAGGGTTGCTTGTACTATTAATAACATGAAAGTAATTAAACATTCGTAGAACCCTTGAGAGAAATTGTCATATTGTGCAAAAAGAAAATGTTGATGGCATATTTGCCTTGATCTCGTCGAAAAATGGGATAAATTGTATAAGCGCTTAAAGGTGCATTACAATATCGGTTTGATGAATTTTTGAAAAATCTTCAGAAAAGAAATTGTAATTCTGCTGATTTTCTTTTCTTATTCTTTGCAGGTTCATGGAGAAAGTATGTAATTATAGGTAGAGCCCTTTCCACCCTCTTACTATCTATAGATATATAATTTCAATAGAAAATCGATAGTGATTTCCAATTTATCTATGCACAAGCAGGTGGTGGCGTCTGTTTCTTTCTTCTCTTAGCAACCATAATGACTGGCAATAAGGTCTACTACTCATGGAAATTAAAAAAGAAGTTGGACTTAGAAGATCATATGATGGTGGAAAAATTCTTGAAAGACTATGATTCTCTCAAACCCACAAGGTTTTCTTTTGCTGATTTGAAAAGGATGACTAATCAGTTTAGAGAAAAATTAGGCGAAGGAGGTTATGGCAGTGTCTTCAAAGGAAGGCTTCCGAATGGAACCTTTGTTGCTGTAAAGATTCTCAAAACTTTTGGCGGTGACGGAAAGGAGTTCATCAATGAAGTGGGTACCATTGGTATGATTCACCATGTCAATGTTGTTCGCCTTTTGGGCTTCTGTGCTGACAGATTGAAGAGGGCACTTATCTATGAATTCCTGCCAAATCAATCATTGGAGAAATTCATCTTTTCAGGAAACACTAGTAACCACTTCCTTGGTTGGGAGAAACTTCAAGATATTGCCATGGGCGTTGCTAGAGGAATTGAATATCTTCACCAAGGTTGTAACCAACGTATCCTTCATTTTGATATTAAGCCTCACAATATTTTACTAGACATGAACTTCAATCCTAAGATATCAGATTTTGGGTTAGCAAAGTTGTGCTCAAAGGGACAAAGTGTGGTGTCTATGGCTGCTGCAAGAGGGACAATGGGCTATATTGCACCCGAAGTGTATTCTAGAAACTTTGGAAATGTCTCCTACAAATCAGATATATATAGTTTTGGAATGTTGTTGCTAGAAATGGTTGGAGGAAGGAAAAATATGGATGTTACTGTGGAGAACACTAGCGGAGTCTATTTTCCAGAATGGATATATAATCGTCTATGTCAGAATGAAGATATGGGCCTCAAGATTCCAGTAGATGAAGATGCTATGATAGCAAAAAAACTAACAATTGTGGCACTTTGGTGCATACAGTGGAACTCAGTGGATCGCCCCTCTATGACCAGTGTGATCCAAATGTTAGAAGGGAACGTAGAAGGCTTGACAATGCCACCCAACCCTTTCTCTTCCACAGCTCCAAAAAATATAAAGAGTACTCATGCTACAAATCTGCTACCTATATTTGAATAGTTCCAAGGAAACAAGTTAGGATTTCATGATGCCTGTAGTTGTTTTGAAACTTTGCAATGTTCTTCTATGGCCTACCTTTGACACTCTACCCTTTCGTTCGTCCACTAATTGGAGATTCTTATATGTAATAAGCTGCTGTTTGTAGGTTAGAACTAGGATCTAAATGTATATTTTACTCCTTGTCAAGCTCTACCACTCGAATGCAACTTGTTCTAGATCAAAGCACCAATGTTCTTATTTGGAGGGTATTATCAGATTCCTTTTATACAGTTAGCATAAAATGAACTTGGATCTAAATGTGTATATTTTTTTTACCCTAATTGAGTGTAATGCATGGACAAGATGTCTCTGATACAAAATGCAGTGTCCGGGAGTGAGACGTCGTGCCCTTTCTTAATTTGACTTATCCATGGAGTTGTATAATAATTTTACTTAAATTGATTTTGGATCATATAAGACAAAAGCTTGATGAAGTCAATAAGTTCTGCTAACATATCCTCTTTTCTATTAATGGGACTAGCGCTTCAGGGCCCGCATCCAACGCGAGCCTCTAATTCATAGAAAGAAAACCTCACTTGAAACCGAAAGTAAACATGATTAGACAAAGAAACTCCATTTAAACTAATTACATATAAAAATAAAAAAATAGTCAACAGCTTTTGGAGAACCCCGTGTACCTTTATGCCTTCTTATTCATGTGGCTTGGATATTAATTTGATGGGGACAGAGAGATTAGTTGAGTTTAATTATAAGTATAAATAGGTAGTAATAGATCCATAAAAAATTGAGATGACTTATGCCTAAAAACTTTAATTTTTTAGACTTCTTTTTCCTTTGTCATACCACGAAAAGATTCCACATGATCGGTCATTATGGATTAGAAAGATGTAACGAAATCATGTAAATATATATATAATTTAAAAATATTTACTTTTAAATTTATTAAAAGTGTATATGTTTATTATATGCGTTTCTATTTACAACCAGGCATCATAAGAGTGACACATAAATTCACTCAAAAAAAGATAATGGGCAATTAGGTTTTTTTAATTATATAAACACTTGTAATGCTGTAAGATCCAAAAAATTTGTGTAGATACATCATTAAATAGTGCTTTTAAGCTCGCCATACATAAATCAATACTACAAAATGATAAAATTGTTAGCATGCACACATACAACATAGAAGTACACATACTATGCTCACAAGAGAGAATGGTGATTAGGCTATCGGAGAGCCCCCTCCATCGAATCCACATAATAACAGTGTATCGATAATCCAGAGTCACATTTGTAACCACAATACACATTTGTTCGCACCTACAAAATCATAAATCAGAAAAGAAAATCCTAGACCGTACTCAATGACCAAAAAAAAAAGTGTAAACAAAATTATCATATAAAAAGCATATCAACAACAATAACTTTTACAACCATAGAGTTTCATAAAAGCCCCCCTCTTTCATATCACCATCAACCCAAAATCTGACGGATCCATTTTTGTGGTTGGAAAATGTCCACCACTAAAATATAATCTTTCCTAGCAACAAAGGCTCGTACTAAGTAGCCTGCATCCAAGAATGAAAATGTATTAGGATTTAATATTTCTTGAGATATGTAAATAAAAGAATAAATTTAAAATATATATATATATTTTTTCTCTATCATTATTAATATTTATTTTATGCATCAAAATATAAAGGAACTTGTGAAGTAAACTTGGTATTTGCAATTGCTGGTGTAGTTAGATATGCCCGCAAGGTATTGATCGAAAAAAAGAGAGTTAGATGCTAAGAATACCAGTCATTATAAATAAAAATCAAAATCAAAATCAAAATTTCTATCGTAAACATGCTTCTCGTAGTTGTTGCAAGTTGTGAATATACCACAAATACGTCAAATCGCTACAAGAAGGAAGGAATGACAATAGATTGATCGTTAACCATATGTGTAAGACAAATGTATAATATGCATATGCTACCTATACAATGGTAAGAACAGACATCTATGTTAATGCCTATTCAAAAGCAAATAAAATTAAAAAAAAAAAAAACGCACTAACAGAAGGAGATGAGTTTCATCTTTAAGTATCAAAACAAAACAAAGAAAAGGAAACCATGATTTCAATGCATCTAGTAAAAAAAAAAAAGGAAAAGAATCGATGGTTAAAGTGCCAGCCTTATTTTGATATTTATTGTGATGAATAAAGGGAAGATAAAGATGGAGGAAGTGCAATCCTTTCTCCAAGCTCTATGTATTGGTCTACATATCACTTACTCAGGCATCGGAGCCAAAAAAAAAAAAGGTCCTGGCCCAACCGGGTGTTACGGTTTTTTGTAGATTGCAATTTGATGGATGCATAATCATTCAAGCATCATTTGATTTACACACTTATGCATTGTTTTATATATACTTGAAATCTTGATTTATTCATGCATTGGTTTTAAGATTAGTAAAAGTTTCTATTTATGCATGATTTGTTTTTAAAACTTGGATGCATTAGTTTTTGGAAAAAGTTTTAGAAATCAAGCTAGCCTATGGTTTTAAAGTTTTCAAATCTTTTTAGGCTTTGTGTGTTTCATGTTTTTAAATGATTTAAAACATGTTTTTCAGCTTGGTTTAGTGGCCCACAAAGTTCCACAAAGAAAACCTTCAAATATGAAAAGTTGGAATTTTTGAGGTGGCCCGGTAGTGTCGCCGGTCGACCGGCGCAGAGGTCCCGGTCGACTGGGAACACTGCAAGGCAGAAAGTTGCTCTGGCGCCCCAACGGTCAGAAATTTGACCGTTGTGTGGTCCCGGTCAACCGAGGCCTGTGTCTAGGTCGACCGAGGACTAGCCGTTGTCAACTTTTTGCTATAAATATGAGTTCTTTCCCTTGCCAAATGTTGGGATTTTTAAGCCCCTCCTTGAGAGGTATTGAGGCATATCAAAAGGGAAAAGAACCAAGGGATGAAGGGGATGATTAGGAAAGCTAAAGCTTGGATTAATGAAGTTAAACCACCAAGTAGGCTCTTCCTTCCTTAATCATATGTTTTCATGCTTTTGTTTTATTTTTGGTAAATCATTTCTAGCATGTTAAACTATGTTTGTGTTGTGTCCCTAACATGTTTTATGTTTTGAGTTGATTTATTATTTTGGATACAACACCATATGATTCAATCCAAGTAGTACTTAACTTTGGTAAATCTAAGTAGATCATGTTAATGGAAAAACCTTTGGAATTATATGTAACATGATCCATATACTTGGTTGAATCCTTGGTTGTTGTTTTCCATCATAAGAAAATCACTTTCAAAACTATCTTATGTTTTGGATTCAACTTCTTTACAAATCATATGTTTTCATGTTTTGTTTTATCTTTGATAAATCTTTTGTAGCATGTTAATCTATGATTTGTTGTATCCTTAGCATATTCTATATTTTGAATAGATCTATTGTTTTGGATACATCACCATTGATTCATCAAAGTAGTACTTTATCTTTGGTAAATCTAAGTAGATCATGTTAATGAAATATGTAACATGATTCATATACTTTGTTGAATCTTTGGTTGTTGTTTTTCCATCATAAGAAAAATCTCTTTCAAATGTATCTTATGTTTTGGATTCAACATCTTTACAAATCATATGTGTATTATTGTTTTAAAGTTTCACAACTTGCCTTACTTTGATAGGTATATCATATTCAAGTTGTATTTATAATTACATATGACTTGTCCCCTATTTTCAATCAAATCTATTTTTATGTTTTGAGTTTCATTGTTGATTTGATTGACATCCCTATGCATCACATGTTTAGAGCTAATTAATTTCATACAACTTGTGTAACTTTGATATCATTAACAAGTTGTTACTTTTAACATGTGATTGCATTCTATCCTCAATCATAAATGTTTTATGAGCTAAAACTTTCAAAAGCCTTAGGCATACATTTATGAGCTTTCTTTTTCAAAATGATTGAGGACCACACACACACACACTTCATATACTTTCATCTTTGCATTCATAGTGTGAGTGTGTATTTGTTATTCACTTTCATATCCGCCTATTATAGAGGCAAATGTAATGAGCCTAATTTGTATCTCCATCTAGTGTATGTTAGACACTTTCTTAGGGAGATAACCAACCTATGGTTGAAGAGGTTATTGCTTAGCCTATAAAAGCATAGTGTAAAGGTTGATGTTAAGCCTTGGAAAAACATCATTGTAAAGGTTATTGCTTAGCCTTGAAAAGCATATTATAAAGGTTATTGCTTAGCCTATTGAAAAGCATAAATAGTGGAAATCCGGTGGGGTGTTGAATCACAAGCCGGTAGTGGATGTAGGCATTGAGGCCGAACCACTATAAATACTTGTGTGATGGTGATTGCTTTGTGGTGATTATTTTGTTATCTTCCGCATCTTGTATGTTTAATCATCACATGTGACTAGTTTGTTTTAAAGAAGTTAAAATTGTTAAAATTGGTCATAAAAGAAGCTCACCCTATTCACCCCCCCTCTAGGGTTCGAATCCCGAGGACTTACAAGTGGTATCAGAGCCGGTTGCTCCATTTTAGGGCTTAACAACCCGGAGTTGATCCTTACTAGATTTGAACCCTAGTGTTGTGATTTATTGCATATCTTTTTAAAGATTTCCACTATGTTTGAAATTGATATTTACCTTAGCCTCATTGCACCACTCTAAGACTTTTCCAAGTTATATCTTTAAGAGTTGGTGAGTCCTCTAATGATCTCTCTAGGACATCCTTTTCAAGACCTTAGGTGAATCTTCATTGGTACACATTTAGACTAACCTTAAGGCCTTGATTCCCCCTTGACCAACCTTTTCTTTTTAGTTATATCTATTTGTTGGTCATGTTACTTTTGCATTTTGATTCTTTATAGTCACATTCTTTAAAATGCAATGTTTCTTTGTGATCATTTGATTTTGTCTTCATGATCTTTTAAAGTTATATCTCATGGTTTTCAAAATCCTTTGATTGCATTACTTTCATGATGGATTTGCATTTTGTTCATATAGTTATATCTCTTGTAGTGCTTATCTATTCATGATCAATTGATTATGATTACAAATGCTTTCATAGCTAGTTTTTTCATGATCAATTGATATTGGAAAATCATTTGATGGATGTCATAGTTAGATCTTTTTTGTAAATCAAATGATTTGAGGCAATTTAAGTTTTCCATTGATTTTCAAGTTATATCTCTTGGTATGGAAAATTTGTGAGTGTCTATTGTTTTACAAATTGAAAATTTTACAATAGGACACTTCTTGTTTTTCAAAATCACTTGCTCATAATTCTATAAATGATTCTTTGTTGGAATTTCATATATTGAAGTGATTTGAGAAACTTTGGAAAATGTTCTAAGCTTGATTGGTTGTATTCATAGAAGCTTTTTCCTTGAATTTATTTCCTTGTGCCTAATTATGATTATATCATTTGAAAGGAAATAATTCTTACAAATAATTTGCATCTTTGCTCATTTAGTTACATTCTTTATGCAAACTGATTTTGATGTCTTACATTGCTTGGTTGGATATGGTTTCATTGATTTGCATGTTTGTGCCTAACTTGGTATATTCTCATTAATGCTTTTTGATGATTGTTTATGTGCTTTATAGTAAAATCTTGTTTTTGAGCTTTTTAAGTACATATGTGATTTTATGTGCTACGTTCATTTGGTGTAAACCTCATATCCATTGTCCATTGCTTTGTAAGCTTAGTACATTTGCTAAGAGTGGAGATGTTACATGATAGATTGATACCTTTAACTTCATACATTCTTGTGCTTAAATAGTAATATTCTTTTTGATGATTGGTATGAGTTAGATCTTGAGTGTTGATTAATCCTCTCTATGCAAATGTCAAATTGTTTTATGTATGGTTGTGATTTTTATTATATTTGTTGAAACCATACTAGAACTCAAATCCATCCTCTATGCTTTATAGTCATTTCTATTTGGATGGTTATGATGTTGATTCATGTACTTTCTCTAAATGATGTCACCCTTATACATGTTTCAACATCATAGTAGTGTTCTTGATCATATGAAACTCTTTGAAATCTATTCCTCATATTTCTATATGTTTGATGGATATCTTAGATGTTGAATTCATATGATTTTGACACTTTGGAAATTGCATGCTTTACCATAGCCATATCTTTTTGCATTGCAATTTACCTTATTCATCACTATGCTCAATAGTCATATCTTTAAAAGTGATGAATATGCATTTATGATGCTTGATGGAATTTTGTGTTTGCCCCATTCTTGCTCTTTATCATGTTATCAAATTCAATTGGATTCAATTGGTATAATGTTTGATTGATTTGATTTCTTGTGAATGTGATAAACATTGTGTGCATTGGATTGAACTTGATAAGTAATATGATTATTCCATGTCACACACCATTAGCATCATAATGTTCATGTTGCCACCTCTTTTGCTCATATAGGTATATCTCATGACCACCATGTTTATGTGTTCATAATATTGGTTGGTTATTAGTTGAGGTTGGCTTCATGTTTGAATTTCATTTCACTCATCTTGCACTTTAATAGTCATATTTATTGATTGAATGAAATGAGTTCAAAACCTTCATAGCATATGCTTTCCATAGTTAAACTATTTTATGCTATGATTAATATACCCCATTCACTACAACAAAATACACTTTTAGCGACGTTTTTTTTCGTCGGTAAAAGTAGAAAAAACGTCGGTAAAATTTTTAGCGACGTTTTTTGTTTCGTCGGTCAGACGTCGGTAAGTTGACGTCAAGAAAGGACTTTACCGACGAATTAATTTTTCGTCGGCAAAAATATAATTTTCACCGACGTTTTTACAGATTTTACCGACGTTTTTTTTCATCGGTAAAATGATTATAAATAAATAACAACACTTTGCCGACGTTATTTTTTCGTCGGTAAAATGAAAAAGAAATAAACAAAAAAATAAAACTATTTCACCGACGTTTATTTTTCGTCGGTAATATTAAATAGAAAAATTAAAAAAATTAAAAATATTTTACCGACGTTTTATTTTCGTCGGTAAAATTAAAAAGAAAATAAACAAAAAAATAAAACTATTTCACCGACGTTTATTTTTCGTCGGTAATATTAAATAGAAAAATTAAAAAAAAAAAATATTTTACCGACGTTTTATTTTCATCGGTAAAATTAAAAGGAATAAATAAAAATTAAAATAAAATATTGACCGACGTTTATTTATCGTCGGGAAAATTAAAAAGAAAAAATAAAAAAATTTAAAATTTTTTACCGACGTTTAATTTTCGTCGGTAAAATTAAATGCAATAAATCAAAATAAATTACCGACGTTTTTTTTCGTCGGTAAATATAAAATTAAAAAAGATAAAACAATTGCCGACGTTTATTTTTCGTCGGTGAAAATGACTTTTGCCGACGAAATTGTTAATTTCGTCGGTAAAAGTTTTTTTTTTTTTTATAATACAATTCTCATTTTTCGTTTAAAATTTCCCTGTAAACATGCTGATGCACCTGTAATACACCTGTAACAGGAAATTAAACCTACTCACAATACAATTAATAATGAATCCAAACAAAATCATCCACAAACCTACTCACAATACAATTACAAAATCATCCACATTTTTCATCAAATCATTCATCTCCTAAAAATAACAGTACAATTAATAAAAATTTCTAATAGTCCAATAAAACTAAAAACATATACAAATAGTCGAATAAAATTGTCCAATATACATAAACAAATAAACTAAAAACAACAAAACGACACCAAAGTGTGCATCCGATCCAAAAGCGTCCATCAATCTGCAATGACAAAAACAAAAACAAACTTAGTATCTTTTGAATTAACAAAATTATATAGAAAATAAGAAAAATAACTATTTTTCTTGAAATTTGGATGAATAAATATCATTTTACTTTACAAGACTTTCTATTGGTTGGTCTAGTTGTAAAGTGGGAAAAAAGAGAAGTCTTACTTTCTCACAAGTGATGGTATTTCTACCACTTGTTTTCATCTGATTCATATTGGTGTTTGGAGTAGTGCACAAACAATTTCACATGCTCGTTATAAATATTGTCACTTTAATTGATGATGTAAGTAGATATATTTCTTGCATGCAAAACCCAAAAGTATTTAATGCTTTTAAAACAATCTTAGCCCTTTTTGAAACTTAAATTTGTAAAAAAACCACGATTCTTTGATCTAATTCATGAGGAATATGGCTCACATGCATTTCAAGAGTTTCTCCAAACTAAATGAATTTTATCTCAACTTTGGTCCCCCCACTGAGAGCTCATGGGGTTAGAAATGACATTCATGCGGCACAGAGGGCAATTCACGTTAGATTTCAACCATGGAAGAAAAAAATAAGAAAAGAGTACGATTGTTTCATTCGATTTCTAAAATTCAATCATTGTCAGAGTGTTTATCTAGACTGAAGTCAAGAAGAGTCTTGGAAGGAAGAACTCACTAGAAAGAATTTAACCACATTTAAAAATAAAAAAAGAAAATTTTTATATAAAGAACCTGATTGAGGGAAAGCTAAATAACTCAAGAAACTCAATTCAATAGTCATAACAGTCAGTTGATTATTCAAAACACAGAGTGTAGCTCAAGACTTTCAATTGAATGAAAATTCTTCTGGTATACCATTGACTTACTGATTTTTTTTAATGCAAATCACTCTCAGCCACCTAAATTTTATTGTGCATCTTTATTGCCAATGTAGTTTTCAGGTTAGTTAGGTAGCAGCCCGCATCCTCTCTGTTATCCAACTACTAAACAGCATGTTGCTTTTCAGAACTAGAATTCTCTCAAACTGTCTTTGTAATGCCTAGATATTGTTAAGACTTTTGGTCTGGCCTATCACACCATGTGTGACCCACATAGAATCTCGCATTGATAAAATCTCAAGTTGGTGTTTTTTGCATGAGGAGTCTCATTCCTAGTCAAATATGTGGGGCATATCTGCTGGCATCACTGGAATCAAGGAAACTCCAAGAATCTCTTAAAAACAGGAGATTGAACCCCATGTCCAGTGCCTACTGATCACCTCAATCATGATCGATTGGATTGCACAAAGTCACAGCAGGTCTAGATTGTGAACCCATCTCAAACTTGTAAGTCCAACCCCACCCCCCACACCACCACGCGATTGTGAACCCATCTCAACCACCCCCCCCCCCCCCCGCCCCCCCAAACATGAGCTTTAATACCCTTGAAAAGCAACCTCTTCTGCTTCTTTCTATTAGCACTAGCATCAAAGGAATCTCCGGTGGGATTGGGAAATTGTTACGGATAGGAGATAGACCGGTGAGAAGTGGTTATATTTTGAATTATATTAACACTCAAATCTACTCATAAGATGTAATCTAGAGGACCCAACAATTTGAGACCAAAAGTCTCTCACCTGTTTTTGTTTGCTTTAATTTTTGTATCCTAGAACTAATCATTTGAGAAAGAGACCTGGGCGCCGTCAGTCCGAAGGGCCGTTTTCGAGCCTAAGTGTTGGAAAAGAGTCGGTTTTCGGCACTAATTCCCTAACCGGGAGTCCTATCAGCGAGCCGTCAGTTCCTACAGGTTACTCTACCCCCGAGCGAACTTCCCGTGCCGGTCCCCGAATTTTCCGGTCGCCGTTCCCCGTTCCGGGCCCCCGAAGGGCCGTTTTCGAGCCTAAGTGTTGGAAAAGAGTCGGTTTTCGGCTCTAATTCCCTAACCGGGAGTCCTATCAGCGAGCCGTCAGTTCCTACAGGTTACTCTACCCCCGAGCGAACTTCCCGTGCCGGTCCCCGAATTTTCCGGTCGCCGTTCCCCGTTCCGGGCCCCCGAAGGGCCGTTTTCGAGCCTAAGTGTTGGAAAAGAGTCGGTTTTCGGCTCTAATTCCCTAACCGGGAGTCCTATCAGCGAGCCGTCAGTTCCTACAGGTTACTCTACCCCCGAGCGAACTTCCCGTGCCGGTCCCCGAATTTTCCGGTCGCCGTTCCCCGTTCCGGGCCCCCGAAGGGCCGTTTTCGAGCCTAAGTGTTGGAAAAGAGTCGGTTTTCGGCTCTAATTCCCTAACCGGGAGTCCTATCAGCGAGCCGTCAGTTCCTACAGGTTACTCTACCCCCGAGCGAACTTCCCGTGCCGGTCCCCGAATTTTCCGGTCGCCGTTCCCCGTTCCGGGCCCCCGAAGGACCGTTTTCGAGCCTAAGTGTTGGAAAAGAGTCGGTTTTCGGCTCTAATTCCCTAACCGGGAGTCCTATCAGCGAGCCGTCAGTTCCTACAGGTTACACTACCCCCGAGCGAACTTCCCGTGCCGGTCCCCGAATTTTCCGGTCGCCGTTTCCCGTTCCGGGCCCCCGAAGGGCCGTTTTCGAGCCTAAGTGTTGGAAAAGAGTCGGTTTTCGGCTCTAATTCCCTAACCGGGAGTCCTATCAGCGAGCCGTCAGTTCCTACAGGTTACTCTACCCCCGAGCGAACTTCCCGTGCCTGTCCCCGAATTTTCCGGTCGCCGTTTCCCGTTCCGGGCCCCCGAAGGGCCGTTTTCGAGCCTAAGTGTTGGAAAAGAGTCGGTTTTCGGCTCTAATTCCCTAACCGGGAGTCCTATCAGCGAGCCGTCAGTTCCTACAGGTTACTCTACCCCCGAGCGAACTTCCCGTGCCGGTCCCCGAATTTTCTGGTAGCCGTTTCCCGTTCCGGGCCCCCGAAGGGCCGTTTTCGAGCCTAAGTGTTGGAAAAGAGTCGGTTTTCGGCTCTAATTCCCTAACCGGGAGTCCTATCAGCGAGCCGTCAGTTCCTACAGGTTACTCTACCCCCGAGCGAACTTCCCGTGCCGGTCCCCGAATTTTCCGGTCGCCGTTCCCCGTTCCGGGCCCCCGAAGGGCCGTTTTCGAGCCTAAGTGTTGGAAAAGAGTCGGTTTTCGGCTCTAATTCCCTAACCGGGAGTCCTATCAGCGAGCCGTCAATTCCTACAGGTTACTCTACCCCCGAGCGAACTTCCCGTGCCGGTCCCCGAATTTTCCGGTCGCCGTTCCCCGTTCCGGGCCCCCGAAGGGCCGTTTTCGAGCCTAAGTGTTGGAAAAGAGTCGGTTTTCGGCTCTAATTCCCTAACCGGGAGTCCTATCAGCGAGCCGTCAGTTCCTACAGGTTACTCTACCCCCGAGCGAACTTCCCGTGCCGGTCCCCGAATTTTCCGGTCGCCGTTCCCCGTTCCGGGCCCCCGAAGGGCCGTTTTCGAGCCTAAGTGTTGGAAAAGAGTCGGTTTTCGACTCTAATTCCCTAACCGGGAGTCCTATCAGCGAGCCGTCAGTTCCTACAGGTTACTCTACCCCCGAGCGAACTTCCCGTGCCGGTCCCCGAATTTTCCGGTCGCCGTTCCCCGTTCCGGGCCCCCGAAGGACCGTTTTCGAGCCTAAGTGTTGGAAAAGAGTCGGTTTTCGGCTCTAATTCCCTAACCGGGAGTCCTATCAGCGAGCCGTCAGTTCCTACAGGTTACACTACCCCCGAGCGAACTTCCCGTGCCGGTCCCCGAATTTTCCGGTCGCCGTTTCCCGTTCCGGGCCCCCGAAGGGCCGTTTTCGAGCCTAAGTGTTGGAAAAGAGTCGGTTTTCGGCTCTAATTCCCTAACCGGGAGTCCTATCAGCGAGCCGTCAGTTCCTACAGGTTACTCTACCCCCGAGCGAACTTCCCGTGCCGGTCCCCGAATTTTCCGGTCGCCGTTCCCCGTTCCGGGCCCCCGAAGGGCCGTTTTCGAGCCTAAGTGTTGGAAAAGAGTCGGTTTTCGGCTCTAATTCCCTAACCGGGAGTCCTATCAGCGAGCCGTCAGTTCCTACAGGTTACTCTACCCCCGAGCGAACTTCCCGTGCCGGTCCCCGAATTTTCCGGTCGCCGTTCCCCGTTCCGGGCCCCCGAAGGGCCGTTTTCGAGCCTAAGTGTTGGAAAAGAGTCGGTTTTCGGCTCTAATTCCCTAACCGGGAGTCCTATCAGCGAGCCGTCAGTTCCTACAGGTTACTCTACCCCCGAGCGAACTTCCCGTGCCGGTCCCCGAATTTTCCGGTCGCCGTTCCCCGTTCCGGGCCCCCGAAGGGCCGTTTTCGAGCCTAAGTGTTGGAAAAGAGTCGGTTTTCGACTCTAATTCCCTAACCGGGAGTCTTATCAGCGAGCCGTCAGTTCCTACAGGTTACTCTACCCCCGAGCGAACTTCCCGTGCCGGTCCCCGAATTTTCCGGTCGCCGTTCCCCGTTCCGGGCCCCCGAAGGACCGTTTTCGAGCCTAAGTGTTGGAAAAGAGTCGGTTTTCGGCTCTAATTCCCTAACCGGGAGTCCTATCAGCGAGCCGTCAGTTCCTAAAGGTTACACTACCCCCGAGCGAACTTCCCGTGCCGGTCCCCGAATTTTCCGGTCGCCGTTTCCCGTTCCGGGCCCCCGAAGGGCCGTTTTCGAGCCTAAGTGTTGGAAAAGAGTCGGTTTTCGGCTCTAATTCCCTAACCGGGAGTCCTATCAGCGAGCCGTCAGTTCCTACAGGTTACTCTACCCCCGAGCGAACTTCCCGTGCCGGTCCCCGAATTTTCCGGTCGCCGTTCCCCGTTCCGGGCCCCCGAAGGGCCGTTTTCGAGCCTAAGTGTTGGAAAAGAGTCGGTTTTCGGCTCTAATTCCCTAACCGGGAGTCCTATCAGCGAGCCGTCAGTTCCTACAGGTTACTCTACCCCCGAGCGAACTTCCCGTGCCGGTCCCCGAATTTTCCGGTCGCCGTTCCCCGTTCCGGGCCCCCGAAGGGCCGTTTTCGAGCCTAAGTGTTGGAAAAGAGTCGGTTTTCGGCTCTAATTCCCTAACCGGGAGTCCTATCAGCGAGCCGTCAGTTCCTACAGGTTACTCTACCCCCGAGCGAACTTCCCGTGCCGGTCCCCGAATTTTCCGGTCGCCGTTCCCCGTTCCGGGCCCCCGAAGGGCCGTTTTCGAGCCTAAGTGTTGGAAAAGAGTCGGTTTTCGGCTCTAATTCCCTAACCGGGAGTCCTATCAGCGAGCCGTCAGTTCCTACAGGTTACTCTACCCCCGAGCGAACTTCCCGTGCCGGTCCCCGAATTTTCCGGTCGCCGTTCCCCGTTCCGGGCCCCCGAAGGACCGTTTTCGAGCCTAAGTGTTGGAAAAGAGTCGGTTTTCGGCTCTAATTCCCTAACCGGGAGTCCTATCAGCGAGCCGTCAGTTCCTACAGGTTACTCTACCCCCGAGCGAACTTCCCGTGCCGGTCCCCGAATTTTCCGGTCGCCGTTTCCCGTTCCGGGCCCCCGAAGGGCCGTTTTCGAGCCTAAGTGTTGGAAAAGAGTCGGTTTTCGGCTCTAATTCCCTAACCGGGAGTCCTATCAGCGAGCCGTCAGTTCCTACAGGTTACTCTACCCCCGAGCGAACTTCCCGTGCCGGTCCCCGAATTTTCCGGTCGCCGTTTCCCGTTCCGGGCCCCCGAAGGGCCGTTTTCGAGCCTAAGTGTTGGAAAAGAGTCGGTTTTCGGCTCTAATTCCCTAACCGGGAGTCCTATCAGCGAGCCGTCAGTTCCTACAGGTTACTCTACCCCCGAGCGAACTTCCCGTGCCGGTCCCCGAATTTTCCGGTCGCCGTTTCCCGTTCCGGGCCCCCGAAGGGCCGTTTTCGAGCCTAAGTGTTGGAAAAGAGTCGGTTTTCGGCTCTAATTCCCTAACCGGGAGTCCTATCAGCGAGCCGTCAGTTCCTACAGGTTACTCTACCCCCGAGCGAACTTCCCGTGCCGGTCCCCGAATTTTCCGGTCGCCGTTCCCCGTTCCGGGCCCCCGAAGGGCCGTTTTCGAGCCTAAGTGTTGGAAAAGAGTCGGTTTTCGGCTCTAATTCCCTAACCGGGAGTCCTATCAGCGAGCCGCCAGTTCCTACAGGTTACTCTACCCCCGAGCGAACTTCCCGTGCCGGTCCCCGAATTTTCCGGTCGCCGTTTCCCGTTCCGGGCCCCCGAAGGGCCGTTTTCGAGCCTAAGTGTTGGAAAAGAGTCGGTTTTCGGCTCTAATTCCCTAACCGGGAGTCCTATCAGCGAGCCGTCAGTTCCTACAGGTTACTCTACCCCCGAGCGAACTTCCCGTGCCGGTCCCCGAATTTTCCGGTCGCCGTTTCCCGTTCCGGGCCCCCGAAGGGCCGTTTTCGAGCCTAAGTGTTGGAAAAGAGTCGGTTTTCGGCTCTAATTCCCTAACCGGGAGTCCTATCAGCGAGCCGTCAGTTCCTACAGGTTACTCTACCCCCGAGCGAACTTCCCGTGCCGGTCCCCGAATTTTCCGGTCGCCGTTCGCCGTTCCGGGCCCCCGAAGGGCCGTTTTCGAGCCTAAGTGTTGGAAAAGAGTCGGTTTTCGGCTCTAATTCCCTAACCGGGAGTCCTATCAGCGAGCCGTCAGTTCCTACAGGTTACTCTACCCCCGAGCGAACTTCCCGTGCCGGTCCCCGAATTTTCCGGTCGCCGTTTCCCGTTCCGGGCCCCCGAAGGGCCGTTTTCGAGCCTAAGTGTTGGAAAAGAGTCGGTTTTCGGCTCTAATTCCCTAACCGGGAGTCCTATCAGCGAGCCGTCAGTTCCTACAGGTTACTCTACCCCCGAGCGAACTTCCCGTGCCGGTCCCCGAATTTTCCGGTCGCCGTTCCCCGTTCCGGGCCCCCGAAGGGCCGTTTTCGAGCCTAAGTGTTGGAAAAGAGTCGGTTTTCGGCTCTAATTCCCTAACCGGGAGTCCTATCAGCGAGCCGTCAGTTCCTACAGGTTACTCTACCCCCGAGCGAACTTCCCGTGCCGTCCCCGAATTTTCCGGTCGCCGTTCCCCGTTCCGGGCCCCCGAAGGGCCGTTTTCGAGCCTAAGTGTTGGAAAAGAGTCGGTTTTCGGCTCTAATTCCCTAACCGGGAGTCCTATCAGCGAGCCGTCAGTTCCTACAGGTTACTCTACCCCCGAGCGAACTTCCCGTGCCGGTCCCCGAATTTTCCGGTCGCCGTTTCCCGTTCCGGGCCCCTGAAGGGCCGTTTTCGAGCCTAAGTGTTGGAAAAGAGTCGGTTTTCGGCTCTAATTCCCTAACCGGGAGTCCTATCAGCGAGCCGTCAGTTCCTACAGGTTACTCTACCCCCGAGCGAACTTCCCGTGCCGGACCCCGAATTTTCCGGTCGCCGTTCCCCGTTCCGGGCCCCCGAAGGGCCGTTTTCGAGCCTAAGTGTTGGAAAAGAGTCGGTTTTCGGCTCTAATTCCCTAACCGGGAGTCCTATCAGCGAGCCGTCAGTTCCTACAGGTTACTCTACCCCCGAGCGAACTTCCCGTGCCGGTCCCCGAATTTTCCGGTCGCCGTTCCCCGTTCCGGGCCCCCGAAGGGCCGTTTTCGAGCCTAAGTGTTGGAAAAGAGTCGGTTTTCGGCTCTAATTCCCTAACCGGGAGTCCTATCAGCGAGCCGTCAGTTCCTACAGGTTACTCTACCCCCGAGCGAACTTCCCGTGCCGGTCCCCGAATTTTCCGGTCGCCGTTCCCCGTTCCGGGCCCCCGAAGGGCCGTTTTCGAGCCTAAGTGTTGGAAAAGAGTCGGTTTTCGGCTCTAATTCCCTAACCGGGAGTCCTATCAGCGAGCCGTCAGTTCCTACAGGTTACTCTACCCCCGAGCGAACTTCCCGTGCCGGTCCCCGAATTTTCCGGTCGCCGTTCCCCGTTCCGGGCCCCCGAAGGGCCGTTTTCGAGCCTAAGTGTTGGAAAAGAGTCGGTTTTCGGCTCTAATTCCCTAACCGGGAGTCCTATCAGCGAGCCGTCAGTTCCTACAGGTTACTCTACCCCCGAGCGAACTTCCCGTGCCGGTCCCCGAATTTTCCGGTCGCCGTTCCCCGTTCCGGGCCCCCGAAGGACCGTTTTCGAGCCTAAGTGTTGGAAAAGAGTCGGTTTTCGGCTCTAATTCCCTAACCGGGAGTCCTATCAGCGAGCCGTCAGTTCCTACAGGTTACTCTACCCCCGAGCGAACTTCCCGTGCCGGTCCCCGAATTTTCCGGTCGCCGTTTCCCGTTCCGGGCCCCCGAAGGGCCGTTTTCGAGCCTAAGTGTTGGAAAAGAGTCGGTTTTCGGCTCTAATTCCCTAACCGGGAGTCCTATCAGCGAGCCGTCAGTTCCTACAGGTTACTCTACCCCCGAGCGAACTTCCCGTGCCGGTCCCCGAATTTTCCGGTCGCCGTTTCCCGTTCCGGGCCCCCGAAGGGCCGTTTTCGAGCCTAAGTGTTGGAAAAGAGTCGGTTTTCGGCTCTAATTCCCTAACCGGGAGTCCTATCAGCGAGCCGTCAGTTCCTACAGGTTACTCTACCCCCGAGCGAACTTCCCGTGCCGGTCCCCGAATTTTCCGGTCGCCGTTCCCCGTTCCGGGCCCCCGAAGGACCGTTTTCGAGCCTAAGTGTTGGAAAAGAGTCGGTTTTCGGCTCTAATTCCCTAACCGGGAGTCCTATCAGCGAGCCGTCAGTTCCTACAGGTTACACTACCCCCGAGCGAACTTCCCGTGCCGGTCCCCGAATTTTCCGGTCGCCGTTTCCCGTTCCGGGCCCCCGAAGGGCCGTTTTCGAGCCTAAGTGTTGGAAAAGAGTCGGTTTTCGGCTCTAATTCCCTAACCGGGAGTCCTATCAGCGAGCCGTCAGTTCCTACAGGTTACTCTACCCCCGAGCGAACTTCCCGTGCCGGTCCCCGAATTTTCCGGTCGCCGTTTCCCGTTCCGGGCCCCCGAAGGGCCGTTTTCGAGCCTAAGTGTTGGAAAAGAGTCGGTTTTCGGCTCTAATTCCCTAACCGGGAGTCCTATCAGCGAGCCGTCAGTTCCTACAGGTTACTCTACCCCCGAGCGAACTTCCCGTGCCGGTCCCCGAATTTTCCGGTCGCGTTTTCCCGTTCCGGGCCCCCGAAGGGCCGTTTTCGAGCCTAAGTGTTGGAAAAGAGTCGGTTTTCGGCTCTAATTCCCTAACCGGGAGTCCTATCAGCGAGCCGTCAGTTCCTACAGGTTACTCTACCCCCGAGCGAACTTCCCGTGCCGGTCCCCGAATTTTCCGGTCGCCGTTCCACGTTCCGGGCCCCCGAAGGGCCGTTTTCGAGCCTAAGTGTTGGAAAAGAGTCGGTTTTCGGCTCTAATTCCCTAACCGGGAGTCCTATCAGCGAGCCGTCAGTTCCTACAGGTTACTCTACCCCCGAGCGAACTTCCCGTGCCGGTCCCCGAATTTTCCGGTCGCCGTTTCCCGTTCCGGGCCCCCGAAGGGCCGTTTTCGAGCCTAAGTGTTGGAAAAGAGTCGGTTTTCGGCTCTAATTCCCTAACCGGGAGTCCTATCAGCGAGCCGTCAGTTCCTACAGGTTACTCTACCCCCGAGCGAACTTCCCGTGCCGGTCCCCGAATTTTCCGGTCGCCGTTTCCCGTTCCGGGCCCCCGAAGGGCCGTTTTCGAGCCTAAGTGTTGGAAAAGAGTCGGTTTTCGGCTCTAATTCCCTAACCGGGAGTCCTATCAGCGAGCCGTCAGTTCCTACAGGTTACTCTACCCCCGAGCGAACTTCCCGTGCCGGTCCCCGAATTTTCCGGTCGCCGTTCCCCGTTCCGGGCCCCCGAAGGGCCGTTTTCGAGCCTAAGTGTTGGAAAAGAGTCGGTTTTCGGCTCTAATTCCCTAACCGGGAGTCCTATCAGCGAGCCGTCAGTTCCTACAGGTTACTCTACCCCCGAGCGAACTTCCCATGCCGTCCTTGAATTTTCCGGTCGCCGTTCCCCGTTCCGGGCCCCCGAAGGGCCGTTTTCGAGCCTAAGTGTTGGAAAAGAGTCGGTTTTCGGCTCTAATTCCCTAACCGGGAGTCCTATCAGCGAGCCGTCAGTTCCTACAGGTTACTCTACCCCCGAACGAACTTCCCGTGCCGGTCCCTGAATTTTCCGGTCGCCGTTCCCCGTTCCGGGCCCTCGAAGGGCCGTTTTCGAGCCTAAGTGTTGGAAAAGAGTCGGTTTTCGGCTCTAATTCCCTAACCGGGAGTCCTATCAGCGAGCCGTCAGTTCCTACAGGTTACTCTACCCCCGAGCGAACTTCCCGTGCCGGTCCCCGAATTTTCCGGTCGCCGTTTCCCGTTCCGGGCCCCCGAAGGGCCGTTTTCGAGCCTAAGTGTTGGAAAAGAGTCGGTTTTCGGCTCTAATTCCCTAACCGGGAGTCCTATCATCGAGCCGTCAGTTCCTACAGGTTACTCTACCCCCGAGCGAACTTCCCGTGCCGGTCCCCGAATTTTCCGGTCGCCGTTTCCCGTTCCGGGCCCCCGAAGGGCCGTTTTCGAGCCTAAGTGTTGGAAAAGAGTCGGTTTTCGGCTCTAATTCCCTAACCGAGAGTCCTATCAGCGAGCCGTCAGTTCCTACAGGTTACTCTACCCCCGAGCGAACTTCCCGTGCCGGTCCCCGAATTTTTCGGTCGCCGTTTCCCGTTCCGGGCCCCCGAAGGGCCGTTTTCGAGCCTAAGTGTTGGAAAAGAGTCGGTTTTCGGCTCTAATTCCCTAACCGGGAGTCCTATCAGCGAGCCGTCAGTTCCTACAGGTTACTCTACCCCCGAGCGAACTTCCCGTGCCGGTCCCCGAATTTTCCGGTCGCCGTTCCCCGTTCCGGGCCCCCGAAGGGCCGTTTTCGAGCCTAAGTGTTGGAAAAGAGTCGGTTTTCGGCTCTAATTCCCTAACCGGGAGTCCTATCAGCGAGCCGTCAGTTCCTACAGGTTACTCTACCCCCGAGCGAACTTCCCGTGCCGGTCCCCGAATTTTCCGGTCGCCGTTCCCCGTTCCGGGCCCCCGAAGGGCCGTTTTCGAGCCTAAGTGTTGGAAAAGAGTCGGTTTTCGGCTCTAATTCCCTAACCGGGAGTCCTATCAGCGAGCCGTCAGTTCCTACAGGTTACTCTACCCCCGAGCGAACTTCCCGTGCCGGTCCCCGAATTTTCCGGTCGCCGTTCCCCGTTCCGGGCCCCCGAAGGGCCGTTTTCGAGCCTAAGTGTTGGAAAAGAGTCGGTTTTCGGCTCTAATTCCCTAACCGGGAGTCCTATCAGCGAGCCGTCAGTTCCTACAGGTTACTCTACCCCCGAGCGAACTTCCCGTGCCGGTCCCCGAATTTTCCGGTCGCCGTTCCCCGTTCCGGGCCCCCGAAGGACCGTTTTCGAGCCTAAGTGTTGGAAAAGAGTCGGTTTTCGGCTCTAATTCCCTAACCGGGAGTCCTATCAGCGAGCCGTCAGTTCCTACAGGTTACTCTACCCCCGAGCGAACTTCCCGTGCCGGTCCCCGAATTTTCCGGTCGCCGTTTCCCGTTCCGGGCCCCCGAAGGGCCGTTTTCGAGCCTAAGTGTTGGAAAAGAGTCGGTTTTCGGCTCTAATTCCCTAACCGGGAGTCCTATCAGCGAGCCGTCAGTTCCTACAGGTTACACTACCCCCGAGCGAACTTCCCGTGCCGGTCCCCGAATTTTCCGGTCGCCGTTTCCCGTTCCGGGCCCCCGAAGGGCCGTTTTCGAGCCTAAGTGTTGGAAAAGAGTCGGTTTTCGGCTCTAATTCCCTAACCGGGAGTCCTATCAGCGAGCCGTCAGTTCCTACAGGTTACTCTACCCCCGAGCGAACTTCCCGTGCCGGTCCCCGAATTTTCCGGTCGCCGTTTCCCGTTCCGGGCCCCCGAAGGGCCGTTTTCGAGCCTAAGTGTTGGAAAAGAGTCGGTTTTCGGCTCTAATTCCCTAACCGGGAGTCCTATCAGCGAGCCGTCAGTTCCTACAGGTTACTCTACCCCCGAGCGAACTTCCCGTGCCGGTCCCCGAATTTTCCGGTCGCCGTTTCCCGTTCCGGGCCCCCGAAGGGCCGTTTTCGAGCCTAAGTGTTGGAAAAGAGTCGGTTTTCGGCTCTAATTCCCTAACCGGGAGTCCTATCAGCGAGCCGTCAGTTCCTACAGGTTACTCTACCCCCGAGCGAACTTCCCGTGCCGGTCCCCGAATTTTCCGGTCGCCGTTCCCCGTTCCGGGCCCCCGAAGGACCGTTTTCGAGCCTAAGTGTTGGAAAAGAGTCGGTTTTCGGCTCTAATTCCCTAACCGGGAGTCCTATCAGCGAGCCGTCAGTTCCTACAGGTTACACTACCCCCGAGCGAACTTCCCGTGCCGGTCCCCGAATTTTCCGGTCGCCGTTTCCCGTTCCGGGCCCCCGAAGGGCCGTTTTCGAGCCTAAGTGTTGGAAAAGAGTCGGTTTTCGGCTCTAATTCCCTAACCGGGAGTCCTATCAGCGAGCCGTCAGTTCCTACAGGTTACTCTACCCCCGAGCGAACTTCCCGTGCCGGTCCCCGAATTTTCCGGTCGCCGTTTCCCGTTCCGGGCCCCCGAAGGGCCGTTTTCGAGCCTAAGTGTTGGAAAAGAGTCGGTTTTCGGCTCTAATTCCCTAACCGGGAGTCCTATCAGCGAGCCGTCAGTTCCTACAGGTTACTCTACCCCCGAGCGAACTTCCCGTGCCGGTCCCCGAATTTTCCGGTCGCGTTTTCCCGTTCCGGGCCCCCGAAGGGCCGTTTTCGAGCCTAAGTGTTGGAAAAGAGTCGGTTTTCGGCTCTAATTCCCTAACCGGGAGTCCTATCAGCGAGCCGTCAGTTCCTACAGGTTACTCTACCCCCGAGCGAACTTCCGTGCCGGTCCCCGAATTTTCCGGTCGCCGTTCCACGTTCCGGGCCCCCGAAGGGCCGTTTTCGAGCCTAAGTGTTGGAAAAGAGTCGGTTTTCGGCTCTAATTCCCTAACCGGGAGTCCTATCAGCGAGCCGTCAGTTCCTACAGGTTACTCTACCCCCGAGCGAACTTCCCGTGCCGGTCCCCGAATTTTCCGGTCGCCGTTTCCCGTTCCGGGCCCCCGAAGGGCCGTTTTCGAGCCTAAGTGTTGGAAAAGAGTCGGTTTTCGGCTCTAATTCCCTAACCGGGAGTCCTATCAGCGAGCCGTCAGTTCCTACAGGTTACTCTACCCCCGAGCGAACTTCCCGTGCCGGTCCCCGAATTTTCCGGTCGCCGTTTCCCGTTCCGGGCCCCGAAGGGCCGTTTTCGAGCCTAAGTGTTGGAAAAGAGTCGGTTTTCGGCTCTAATTCCCTAACCGGGAGTCCTATCAGCGAGCCGTCAGTTCCTACAGGTTACTCTACCCCCGAGCGAACTTCCCGTGCCGGTCCCCGAATTTTCCGGTCGCCGTTCCCCGTTCCGGGCCCCCGAAGGGCCGTTTTCGAGCCTAAGTGTTGGAAAAGAGTCGGTTTTCGGCTCTAATTCCCTAACCGGGAGTCCTATCAGCGAGCCGTCAGTTCCTACAGGTTACTCTACCCCCGAGCGAACTTCCCATGCCGTCCTTGAATTTTCCGGTCGCCGTTCCCCGTTCCGGGCCCCCGAAGGGCCGTTTTCGAGCCTAAGTGTTGGAAAAGAGTCGGTTTTCGGCTCTAATTCCCTAACCGGGAGTCCTATCAGCGAGCCGTCAGTTCCTACAGGTTACTCTACCCCCGAACGAACTTCCCGTGCCGGTCCCTGAATTTTCCGGTCGCCGTTCCCCGTTCCGGGCCCTCGAAGGGCCGTTTTCGAGCCTAAGTGTTGGAAAAGAGTCGGTTTTCGGCTCTAATTCCCTAACCGGGAGTCCTATCAGCGAGCCGTCAGTTCCTACAGGTTACTCTACCCCCGAGCGAACTTCCCGTGCCGGTCCCCGAATTTCCGGTCGCCGTTTCCCGTTCCGGGCCCCCGAAGGGCCGTTTTCGAGCCTAAGTGTTGGAAAAGAGTCGGTTTTCGGCTCTAATTCCCTAACCGGGAGTCCTATCATCGAGCCGTCAGTTCCTACAGGTTACTCTACCCCCGAGCGAACTTCCCGTGCCGGTCCCCGAATTTTCCGGTCGCCGTTTCCCGTTCCGGGCCCCCGAAGGGCCGTTTTCGAGCCTAAGTGTTGGAAAAGAGTCGGTTTTCGGCTCTAATTCCCTAACCGAGAGTCCTATCAGCGAGCCGTCAGTTCCTACAGGTTACTCTACCCCCGAGCGAACTTCCCGTGCCGGTCCCCGAATTTTTCGGTCGCCGTTTCCCGTTCCGGGCCCCCGAAGGGCCGTTTTCGAGCCTAAGTGTTGGAAAAGAGTCGGTTTTCGGCTCTAATTCCCTAACCGGGAGTCCTATCAGCGAGCCGTCAGTTCCTACAGGTTACTCTACCCCCGAGCGAACTTCCCGTGCCGGTCCCCGAATTTTCCGGTCGCCGTTCCCCGTTCCGGGCCCCCGAAGGGCCGTTTTCGAGCCTAAGTGTTGGAAAAGAGTCGGTTTTCGGCTCTAATTCCCTAACCGGGAGTCCTATCAGCGAGCCGTCAGTTCCTACAGGTTACTCTACCCCCGAGCGAACTTCCCGTGCCGGTCCCCGAATTTTCCGGTCGCCGTTCCCCGTTCCGGGCCCCCGAAGGGCCGTTTTCGAGCCTAAGTGTTGGAAAAGAGTCGGTTTTCGGCTCTAATTCCCTAACCGGGAGTCCTATCAGCGAGCCGTCAGTTCCTACAGGTTACTCTACCCCCGAGCGAACTTCCCGTGCCGGTTCCCGAATTTTCCGGTCGCCGTTCCCCGTTCCGGGCCCCCGAAGGGCCGTTTTCGAGCCTAAGTGTTGGAAAAGAGTCGGTTTTCGGCTCTAATTCCCTAACCGGGAGTCCTATCAGCGAGCCGTCAGTTCCTACAGGTTACTCTACCCCCGAGCGAACTTCCCGTGCCGGTCCCCGAATTTTCCGGTCGCCGTTCCCCGTTCCGGGCCCCCGAAGGACCGTTTTCGAGCCTAAGTGTTGGAAAAGAGTCGGTTTTCGGCTCTAATTCCCTAACCGGGAGTCCTATCAGCGAGCCGTCAGTTCCTACAGGTTACTCTACCCCCGAGCGAACTTCCCGTGCCGGTCCCCGAATTTTCCGGTCGCCGTTTCCCGTTCCGGGCCCCCGAAGGGCCGTTTTCGAGCCTAAGTGTTGGAAAAGAGTCGGTTTTCGGCTCTAATTCCCTAACCGGGAGTCCTATCAGCGAGCCGTCAGTTCCTACAGGTTACTCTACCCCCGAGCGAACTTCCCGTGCCGGTCCCCGAATTTTCCGGTCGCCGTTCCCCGTTCCGGGCCCCCGAAGGGCCGTTTTCGAGCCTAAGTGTTGGAAAAGAGTCGGTTTTCGGCTCTAATTCCCTAACCGGGAGTCCTATCAGCGAGCCGTCAGTTCCTACAGGTTACTCTACCCCCGACCGAACTTCCCGTGCCGGTCCCCGAATTTTCCGGTCGCCGTTTCCCGTTCCGGGCCCCCGAAGGGCCGTTTTCGAGCCTAAGTGTTGGAAAAGAGTCGGTTTTCGGCTCTAATTCCCTAACCGGGAGTCCTATCAGCGAGCCGTCAGTTCCTACAGGTTACTCTACCCCCGAGCGAACTTCCCGTGCCGGTCCCCGAATTTTCCGGTCGCCGTTTCCCGTTCCGGGCCCCCGAAGGGCCGTTTTCGAGCCTAAGTGTTGGAAAAGAGTCGGTTTTCGGCTCTAATTCCCTAACCGGGAGTCCTATCAGCGAGCCGTCAGTTCCTACAGGTTACTCTACCCCCGAGCGAACTTCCCGTGCCGGTCCCCGAATTTTCCGGTCGCCGTTCCCCGTTCCGGGCCCCCGAAGGACCGTTTTCGAGCCTAAGTGTTGGAAAAGAGTCGGTTTTCGGCTCTAATTCCCTAACCGGGAGTCCTATCAGCGAGCCGTCAGTTCCTACAGGTTACTCTACCCCCGAGCGAACTTCCCGTGCCGGTCCCCGAATTTTCCGGTCGCCGTTTCCCGTTCCGGGCCCCCGAAGGGCCGTTTTCGAGCCTAAGTGTTGGAAAAGAGTCGGTTTTCGGCTCTAATTCCCTAACCGGGAGTCCTATCAGCGAGCCGTCAGTTCCTACAGGTTACTCTACCCCCGAGCGAACTTCCCGTGCCGGTCCCCGAATTTTCCGGTCGCCGTTCCCCGTTCCGGGCCCCCGAAGGGCCGTTTTCGAGCCTAAGTGTTGGAAAAGAGTCGGTTTTCGGCTCTAATTCCCTAACCGGGAGTCCTATCAGCGAGCCGTCAGTTCCTACAGGTTACTCTACCCCCGACCGAACTTCCCGTGCCGGTCCCCGAATTTTCCGGTCGCCGTTTCCCGTTCCGGGCCCCTGAAGGGCCGTTTTCGAGCCTAAGTGTTGGAAAAGAGTCGGTTTTCGGCTCTAATTCCCTAACCGGGAGTCCTATCAGCGAGCCGTCAGTTCCTACAGGTTACTCTACCCCCGAGCGAACTTCCCGTGCCGGTCCCCAAATTTTCCGGTCGCCGTTCCCCGTTCCGGGCCCCCGAAGGGCCGTTTTCGAGCCTAAGTGTTGGAAAAGAGTCGGTTTCGGCTCTAATTCCCTAACCGGGAGTCCTATCAGCGAGCCGTCAGTTCCTACAGGTTACTCTACCCCCGAGCGAACTTCCCGTGCCGGTCCCCGAATTTTCCGGTCGCCGTTCCCCGTTCCGGGCCCCCGAAGGGCCGTTTTCGAGCCTAAGTGTTGGAAAAGAGTCGGTTTTCGGCTCTAATTCCCTAACCGGGAGTCCTATCAGCGAGCCGTCAGTTCCTACAGGTTACTCTACCCCCGAGCGAACTTCCCGTGCCGGTCCCCGAATTTTCCGGTCGCCGTTCCCGTTCCGGGCCCCCGAAGGGCCGTTTTCGAGCCTAAGTGTTGGAAAAGAGTCGGTTTTCGGCTCTAATTCCCTAACCGGGAGTCCTATCAGCGAGCCGTCAGTTCCTACAGGTTACTCTACCCCGAGCGAACTTCCCGTGCCGGTCCCCGAATTTTCCGGTCGCCGTTCCCCGTTCCGGGCCCCCGAAGGGCCGTTTTCGAGCCTAAGTGTTGGAAAAGAGTCGGTTTTCGGCTCTAATTCCCTAACCGGGAGTCCTATCAGCGAGCCGTCAGTTCCTACAGGTTACTCTACCCCCGAGCGAACTTCCCGTGCCGGTCCCCGAATTTTCCGGTCGCCGTTCCCCGTTCCGGGCCCCCGAAAGGGCCGTTTTCGAGCCTAAGTGTTGGAAAAGAGTCGGTTTTCGGCTCTAATTCCCTAACCGGGAGTCCTATCAGCGAGCCGTCAGTTCCTACAGGTTACTCTACCCCCGAGCGAACTTCCCGTGCCGGTCCCCGAATTTTCCGGTCGCCGTTCCCGTTCCGGGCCCCGAAGGACCGTTTTCGAGCCTAAGTGTTGGAAAAGAGTCGGTTTTCGGCTCTAATTCCCTAACCGGGAGTCCTATCAGCGAGCCGTCAGTTCCTACAGGTTACACTACCCCCGAGCGAACTTCCCGTGCCGGTCCCCGAATTTTCCGGTCGCCGTTTCCCGTTCCGGGCCCCCGAAGGGCCGTTTTCGAGCCTAAGTGTTGGAAAAGAGTCGGTTTTCGGCTCTAATTCCCTAACCGGGAGTCCTATCAGCGAGCCGTCAGTTCCTACAGGTTACTCTACCCCCGAGCGAACTTCCCGTGCCGGTCCCCGAATTTTCCGGTCGCCGTTTCCCGTTCCGGGCCCCCGAAGGGCCGTTTTCGAGCCTAAGTGTTGGAAAAGAGTCGGTTTTCGGCTCTAATTCCCTAACCGGGAGTCCTATCAGCGAGCCGTCAGTTCCTACAGGTTACTCTACCCCGAGCGAACTTCCCGTGCCGGTCCCCGAATTTTCCGGTCGCCGTTTCCCGTTCCGGGCCCCCGAAGGGCCGTTTTCGAGCCTAAGTGTTGGAAAAGAGTCGGTTTTCGGCTCTAATTCCCTAACCGGGAGTCCTATCAGCGAGCCGTCAGTTCCTACAGGTTACTCTACCCCCGAGCGAACTTCCCGTGCCGGTCCCCGAATTTTCCGGTCGCCGTTCCCCGTTCCGGGCCCCCGAAGGGCCGTTTTCGAGCCTAAGTGTTGGAAAAGAGTCGGTTTTCGGCTCTAATTCCCTAACCGGGAGTCCTATCAGCGAGCCGTCAGTTCCTACAGGTTACTCTACCCCCGAGCGAACTTCCCGTGCCGGTCCCCGAATTTTCCGGTCGCCGTTCCCCGTTCCGGGCCCCCGAAGGGCCGTTTTCGAGCCTAAGTGTTGGAAAAGAGTCGGTTTTCGGCTCTAATTCCCTAACCGGGAGTCCTATCAGCGAGCCGTCAGTTCCTACAGGTTACTCTACCCCCGAGCGAACTTCCCGTGCCGGTCCCCGAATTTTCCGGTCGCCGTTCCCCGTTCCGGGCCCCCGAAGGGCCGTTTTCGAGCCTAAGTGTTGGAAAAGAGTCGGTTTTCGGCTCTAATTCCCTAACCGGGAGTCCTATCAGCGAGCCGTCAGTTCCTACAGGTTACTCTACCCCGAGCGAACTTCCCGTGCCGGTCCCCGAATTTTCCGGTCGCCGTTCCCCGTTCCGGGCCCCCGAAAGGGCCGTTTTCGAGCCTAAGTGTTGGAAAAGAGTCGGTTTTCGGCTCTAATTCCCTAACCGGGAGTCCTATCAGCGAGCCGTCAGTTCCTACAGGTTACTCTACCCCCGAGCGAACTTCCCGTGCCGGTCCCCGAATTTTCCGGTCGCCGTTCCCCGTTCCGGGCCCCCGAAGGGCCGTTTTCGAGCCTAAGTGTTGGAAAAGAGTCGGTTTTCGGCTCTAATTCCCTAACCGGGAGTCCTATCAGCGAGCCGTCAGTTCCTACAGGTTACTCTACCCCCGAGCGAACTTCCCGTGCCGGTCCCCGAATTTTCCGGTCGCCGTTCCCCGTTCCGGGCCCCGAAAGGGCCGTTTTCGAGCCTAAGTGTTGGAAAAGAGTCGGTTTTCGGCTCTAATTCCCTAACCGGGAGTCCTATCAGCGAGCCGTCAGTTCCTACAGGTTACTCTACCCCCGAGCGAACTTCCCGTGCGGTCCCCGAATTTTCCGGTCGCCGTTCCCCGTTCCGGGCCCCGAAGGGCCGTTTTCGAGCCTAAGTGTTGGAAAAGAGTCGGTTTTCGGCTCTAATTCCCTAACCGGGAGTCCTATCAGCGAGCCGTCAGTTCCTACAGGTTACTCTACCCCCGAGCGAACTTCCCGTGCCGGTCCCCGAATTTTCCGGTCGCCGTTTCCCGTTCCGGGCCCCTGAAGGGGCCGTTTTCGAGCCTAAGTGTTGGAAAAGAGTCGGTTTTCGGCTCTAATTCCCTAACCGGGAGTCCTATCAGCGAGCCGTCAGTTCCTACAGGTTACTCTACCCCCGAGCGAACTTCCCGTGCCGGTCCCCGAATTTTCCGGTCGCCGTTCCCCGTTCCGGGACCCCGAAGGGCCGTTTTCGAGCCTAAGTGTTGGAAAAGAGTCCGTTTTCGGCTCTAATTCCCTAACCGGGAGTCCTATCAGCGAGCCGTCAGTTCCTACAGGTTACTCTACCCCCGAGCGAACTTCCCGTGCCGGTCCCCGAATTTTCCGGTCGCCGTTCCCCGTTCCGGGCCCCCGAAGGGCCGTTTTCGAGCCTAAGTGTTGGAAAAGAGTCGGTTTTCGGCTCTAATTCCCTAACCGGGAGTCCTATCAGCGAGCCGTCAGTTCCTACAGGTTACTCTACCCCCGAGCGAACTTCCCGTGCCGGTCCCCGAATTTTCCGGTCGCCGTTCCCCGTTCCGGGACCCCGAAGGGCCGTTTTCGAGCCTAAGTGTTGGAAAAGAGTCCGGTTTTCGGCTCTAATTCCCTAACCGGGAGTCCTATCAGCGAGCCGTCAGTTCCTACAGGTTACTCTACCCCCGAGCGAACTTCCCGTGCCGGTCCCCGAATTTTCCGGTCGCCGTTTCCCGTTCCGGGCCCCGGAAGGGCCGTTTTCGAGCCTAAGTGTTGGAAAAGAGTCGGTTTTCGGCTCTAATTCCCTAACCGGGAGTCCTATCAGCGAGCCGTCAGTTCCTACAGGTTACTCTACCCCCGAGCGAACTTCCCGTGCCGGTCCCCGAATTTTCCGGTCGCCGTTCCCCGTTCCGGGCCCCCGAAGGGCCGTTTTCGAGCCTAAGTGTTGGAAAAGAGTCGGTTTTCGGCTCTAATTCCCTAACCGGGAGTCCTATCAGCGAGCCGTCAGTTCCTACAGGTTACTCTACCCCCGAGCGAACTTCCCGTGCCGGTCCCCGAATTTTCCGGTCGCCGTTCCCCGTTCCGGGCCCCCGAAGGGCCGTTTTCGAGCCTAAGTGTTGGAAAAGAGTCGGTTTTCGGCTCTAATTCCCTAACCGGGAGTCCTATCAGCGAGCCGTCAGTTCCTACAGGTTACTCTACCCCCGAGCGAACTTCCCGTGCCGGTCCCCGAATTTTCCGGTCGCCGTTTCCCGTTCCGGGCCCCCGAAGGGCCGTTTTCGAGCCTAAGTGTTGGAAAAGAGTCGGTTTTCGGCTCTAATTCCCTAACCGGGAGTCCTATCAGCGAGCCGTCAGTTCCTACAGGTTACTCTACCCCCGAGCGAACTTCCCGTGCCGGTCCCCGAATTTTCCGGTCGCCGTTCCCCGTTCCGGGCCCCCGAAGGGCCGTTTTCGAGCCTAAGTGTTGGAAAAGAGTCGGTTTTCGGCTCTAATTCCCTAACCGGGAGTCCTATCAGCGAGCCGTCAGTTCCTACAGGTTACTCTACCCCCGAGCGAACTTCCCGTGCCGGTCCCCGAATTTTCCGGTCGACGTTCCCCGTTCCGGGCCCCCGAAGGGCCGTTTTCGAGCCTAAGTGTTGGAAAAGAGTCGGTTTTCGGCTCTAATTCCCTAACCGGGAGTCCTATCAGCGAGCCGTCAGTTCCTACAGGTTACTCTACCCCCGAGCGAACTTCCCGTGCCGGTCCCCGAATTTTCCGGTCGCCGTTCCCCGTTCCGGGCCCCCGAAGGACCGTTTTCGAGCCTAAGTGTTGGAAAAGAGTCGGTTTTCGGCTCTAATTCCCTAACCGGGGAGTCCTATCAGCGAGCCGTCAGTTCCTACAGGTTACTCTACCCCCCGAGCGAACTTCCCGTGCCGGTCCCCGAATTTTCCGGTCGCCGTTTCCCGTTCCGGGCCCCGAAGGGCCGTTTTCGAGCCTAAGTGTTGGAAAAGAGTCGGTTTTCGGCTCTAATTCCCTAACCGGGAGTCCTATCAGCGAGCCGTCAGTTCCTACAGGTTACTCTACCCCGAGCGAACTTCCCGTGCCGGTCCCCGAATTTTCCGGTCGCCGTTTCCCGTTCCGGGCCCCCGAAGGGCCGTTTTCGAGCCTAAGTGTTGGAAAAGAGTCGGTTTTCGGCTCTAATTCCCTAACCGGGAGTCCTATCAGCGAGCCGTCAGTTCCTACAGGTTACTCTACCCCCGAGCGAACTTCCCGTGCCGGTCCCCGAATTTTCCGGTCGCCGTTCCCCGTTCCGGGCCCCCGAAGGGCCGTTTTCGAGCCTAAGTGTTGGAAAAGAGTCGGTTTTCGGCTCTAATTCCCTAACCGGGAGTCCTATCAGCGAGCCGTCAGTTCCTACAGGTTACTCTACCCCCGAGCGAACTTCCCGTGCCGGTCCCCGAATTTTCCGGTCGCCGTTCCCCGTTCCGGGCCCCCGAAGGGCCGTTTTCGAGCCTAAGTGTTGGAAAAGAGTCGGTTTTCGGCTCTAATTCCCTAACCGGGAGTCCTATCAGCGAGCCGTCAGTTCCTACAGGTTACTCTACCCCCGAGCGAACTTCCCGTGCCGGTCCCCGAATTTTCCGGTCGCCGTTTCCCGTTCCGGGCCCCCGAAGGGCCGTTTTCGAGCCTAAGTGTTGGAAAAGAGTCGGTTTTCGGCTCTAATTCCCTAACCGGGAGTCCTATCAGCGAGCCGTCAGTTCCTACAGGTTACTCTACCCCCGAGCGAACTTCCCGTGCCGGTCCCGAATTTTCCGGTCGCCGTTCCCCGTTCCGGGCCCCCGAAGGGCCGTTTTCGAGCCTAAGTGTTGGAAAAGAGTCGGTTTTCGGCTCTAATTCCTAACCGGGAGTCCTATCAGCGAGCCGTCAGTTCCTACAGGTTACTCTACCCCCGAGCGAACTTCCCGTGCCGGTCCCCGAATTTTCCGGTCGCCGTTCCCCGTTCCGGGCCCCCGAAGGGCCGTTTTCGAGCCTAAGTGTTGGAAAAGAGTCGGTTTTCGGCTCTAATTCCCTAACCGGGAGTCCTATCAGCGAGCCGTCAGTTCCTACAGGTTACTCTACCCCCGAGCGAACTTCCCGTGCCGGTCCCCGAATTTTCCGGTCGCCGTTTCCCCGTTCCGGGCCCCCGAAGGGCCGTTTTCGAGCCTAAGTGTTGGAAAAGAGTCGGTTTTCGGCTCTAATTCCCTAACCGGGAGTCCTATCAGCGAGCCGTCAGTTCCTACAGGTTACTCTACCCCCGAGCGAACTTCCCGTGCCGGTCCCCGAATTTTCCGGTCGCCGTTCCCCGTTCCGGGCCCCCGAAGGGCCGTTTTCGAGCCTAAGTGTTGGAAAAGAGTCGGTTTTCGGCTCTAATTCCCTAACCGGGAGTCCTATCAGCGAGCCGTCAGTTCCTACAGGTTACTCTACCCCCGAGCGAACTTCCCGTGCCGGTCCCCGAATTTTCCGGTCGCCGTTCCCCGTTCCGGGCCCCCGAAGGGCCGTTTTCGAGCCTAAGTGTTGGAAAAGAGTCGGTTTTCGGGCTCTAATTCCCTAACCGGGAGTCCTATCAGCGAGCCGTCAGTTCCTACAGGTTACTCTACCCCCGAGCGAACTTCCCGTGCCGGTCCCCGAATTTTCCGGTCGCCGTTCCCGTTCCGGGCCCCCGAAGGGCCGTTTTCGAGCCTAAGTGTTGGAAAAGAGTCGGTTTTCGGCTCTAATTCCCTAACCGGGAGTCCTATCAGCGAGCCGTCAGTTCCTACAGGTTACTCTACCCCCGAGCGAACTTCCCGTGCCGGTCCCCGAATTTTCCGGTCGCCGTTCCCCGTTCCGGGCCCCCGAAGGGCCGTTTTCGAGCCTAAGTGTTGGAAAAGAGTCCGTTTTCGGCTCTAATTCCCTAACCGGGAGTCCTATCAGCGAGCCGTCAGTTCCTACAGGTTACTCTACCCCCGAGCGAACTTCCCGTGCCGGTCCCCGAATTTTCCGGTCGCCGTTCCCCGTTCCGGGCCCCGAAGGGCCGTTTTCGAGCCTAAGTGTTGGAAAAGAGTCGGTTTTCGGCTCTAATTCCCTAACCGGGAGTCCTATCAGCGAGCCGTCAGTTCCTACAGGTTACTCTACCCCCGAGCGAACTTCCCGTGCCGGTCCCCGAATTTTCCGGTCGCCGTTTCCCGTTCCGGGCCCCCGAAGGGCCGTTTTCGAGCCTAAGTGTTGGAAAAGAGTCGGTTTTCGGCTCTAATTCCCTAACCGGGAGTCCTATCAGCGAGCCGTCAGTTCCTACAGGTTACTCTACCCCCGAGCGAACTTCCCGTTCCGGTCCCCGAATTTTCCGGTCGCCGTTCCCCGTTCCGGGCCCCCGAAGGGCCGTTTTCGAGCCTAAGTGTTGGAAAAGAGTCGGTTTTCGGCTCTAATTCCCTAACCGGGAGTCCTATCAGCGAGCCGTCAGTTCCTACAGGTTACTCTACCCCCGAGCGAACTTCCCGTGCCGGTCCCCGAATTTTCCGGTCGCCGTTCCCCGTTCCGGGCCCCCGAAGGGCCGTTTTCGAGCCTAAGTGTTGGAAAAGAGTCGGTTTTCGGCTCTAATTCCCTAACCGGGAGTCCTATCAGCGAGCCGTCAGTTCCTACAGGTTACTCTACCCCCGAGCGAACTTCCCGTGCCGGTCCCCGAATTTTCCGGTCGCCGTTCCCCGTTCCGGGCCCCCGAAGGACCGTTTTCGAGCCTAAGTGTTGGAAAAGAGTCGGTTTTCGGCTCTAATTCCCTAACCGGGAGTCCTATCAGCGAGCCGTCAGTTCCTACAGGTTACTCTACCCCCGAGCGAACTTCCCGTGCCGGTCCCCGAATTTTCCGGTCGCCGTTTCCCGTTCCGGGCCCCCGAAGGGCCGTTTTCGAGCCTAAGTGTTGGAAAAGAGTCGGTTTTCGGCTCTAATTCCCTAACCGGGAGTCCTATCAGCGAGCCGTCAGTTCCTACAGGTTACTCTACCCCCGAGCGAACTTCCCGTGCCGGTCCCCGAATTTTCCGGTCGCCGTTTCCCGTTCCGGGCCCCCGAAGGGCCGTTTTCGAGCCTAAGTGTTGGAAAAGAGTCGGTTTTCGGCTCTAATTCCCTAACCGGGAGTCCTATCAGCGAGCCGTCAGTTCCTACAGGTTACTCTACCCCCGAGCGAACTTCCCGTGCCGGTCCCCGAATTTTCCGGTCGCCGTTTCCCGTTCCGGGCCCCCGAAGGGCCGTTTTCGAGCCTAAGTGTTGGAAAAGAGTCGGTTTTCGGCTCTAATTCCCTAACCGGGAGTCCTATCAGCGAGCCGTCAGTTCCTACAGGTTACTCTACCCCCGAGCGAACTTCCCGTGCCGGTCCCCGAATTTTCCGGTCGCCGTTCCCCGTTCCGGGCCCCCGAAGGGCCGTTTTCGAGCCTAAGTGTTGGAAAAGAGTCGGTTTTCGGCTCTAATTCCCTAACCGGGAGTCCTATCAGCGAGCCGTCAGTTCCTACAGGTTACTCTACCCCCGAGCGAACTTCCCGTGCCGGTCCCCGAATTTTCCGGTCGCCGTTCCCCGTTCCGGGCCCCCGAAGGGCCGTTTTCGAGCCTAAGTGTTGGAAAAGAGTCGGTTTTCGGCTCTAATTCCCTAACCGGGAGTCCTATCAGCGAGCCGTCAGTTCCTACAGGTTACTCTACCCCCGAGCGAACTTCCCGTGCCGGTCCCCGAATTTTCCGGTCGCCGTTCCCCGTTCCGGGCCCCCGAAGGGCCGTTTTCGAGCCTAAGTGTTGGAAAAGAGTCGGTTTTCGGCTCTAATTCCCTAACCGGGAGTCCTATCAGCGAGCCGTCAGTTCCTACAGGTTACTCTACCCCCGAGCGAACTTCCCGTGCCGGTCCCCGAATTTTCCGGTCGCCGTTCCCCGTTCCGGGCCCCCGAAGGGCCGTTTTCGAGCCTAAGTGTTGGAAAAGAGTCGGTTTTCGGCTCTAATTCCCTAACCGGGAGTCCTATCAGCGAGCCGTCAGTTCCTACAGGTTACTCTACCCCCGAGCGAACTTCCCGTGCCGGTCCCCGAATTTTCCGGTCGCCGTTTCCCGTTCCGGGCCCCCGAAGGGCCGTTTTCGAGCCTAAGTGTTGGAAAAGAGTCGGTTTTCGGCTCTAATTCCCTAACCGGGAGTCCTATCAGCGAGCCGTCAGTTCCTACAGGTTACTCTACCCCCGAGCGAACTTCCCGTGCCGGTCCCCGAATTTTCCGGTCGCCGTTTCCCGTTCCGGGCCCCCGAAGGGCCGTTTTCGAGCCTAAGTGTTGGAAAAGAGTCGGTTTTCGGCTCTAATTCCCTAACCGGGAGTCCTATCAGCGAGCCGTCAGTTCCTACAGGTTACTCTACCCCCGAGCGAACTTCCCGTGCCGGTCCCCGAATTTTCCGGTCGCCGTTTCCCGTTCCGGGCCCCCGAAGGGCCGTTTTCGAGCCTAAGTGTTGGAAAAGAGTCGGTTTTCGGCTCTAATTCCCTAACCGGGAGTCCTATTAGCGAGCCGTCAGTTCCTACAGGTTACTCTACCCCCGAGCGAACTTCCCGTGCCGGTCCCCGAATTTTCCGGTCGCCGTTTCCCGTTCCGGGCCCCCGAAGGGCCGTTTTCGAGCCTAAGTGTTGGAAAAGAGTCGGTTTTCGGCTCTAATTCCCTAACCGGGAGTCCTATCAGCGAGCCGTCAGTTCCTACAGGTTACTCTACCCCCGAGCGAACTTCCCGTGCCGGTCCCCGAATTTTCCGGTCGCCGTTTCCCGTTCCGGGCCCCCGAAGGGCCGTTTTCGAGCCTAAGTGTTGGAAAAGAGTCGGTTTTCGGCTCTAATTCCCTAACCGGGAGTCCTATTAGCGAGCCGTCAGTTCCTACAGGTTACTCTACCCCCGAGCGAACTTCCCGTGCCGGTCCCCGAATTTTCCGGTCGCCGTTTCCCGTTCCGGGCCCCCGAAGGGCCGTTTTCGAGCCTAAGTGTTGGAAAAGAGTCGGTTTTCGGCTCTAATTCCCTAACCGGGAGTCCTATCAGCGAGCCGTCAGTTCCTACAGGTTACTCTACCCCCGAGCGAACTTCCCGTGCCGGTCCCCGAATTTTCCGGTCGCCGTTCCCCGTTCCGGGCCCCCGAAGGGCCGTTTTCGAGCCTAAGTGTTGGAAAAGAGTCGGTTTTCGGCTCTAATTCCCTAACCGGGAGTCCTATCAGCGAGCCGTCAGTTCCTACAGGTTACTCTACCCCCGAGCGAACTTCCCGTGCCGGTCCCCGAATTTTCCGGTCGCCGTTTCCCGTTCCGGGCCCCCGAAGGGCCGTTTTCGAGCCTAAGTGTTGGAAAAGAGTCGGTTTTCGGCTCTAATTCCCTAACCGGGAGTCCTATCAGCGAGCCGTCAGTTCCTACAGGTTACTCTACCCCCGAGCGAACTTCCCGTGGCCGGTCCCCGAATTTTCCGGTCGCCGTTCCCCGTTCCGGGACCCCGAAGGGCCGTTTTCGAGCCTAAGTGTTGGAAAAGAGTCCGTTTTCGGCTCTAATTCCCTAACCGGGAGTCCTATCAGCGAGCCGTCAGTTCCTACAGGTTACTCTACCCCCGAGCGAACTTCCCGTGCCGGTCCCCGAATTTTCCGGTCGCCGTTCCCCGTTCCGGGCCCCCGAAGGGCCGTTTTCGAGCCTAAGTGTTGGAAAAGAGTCGGTTTTCGGCTCTAATTCCCTAACCGGGAGTCCTATCAGCGAGCCGTCAGTTCCTACAGGTTACTCTACCCCCGAGCGAACTTCCCGTGCCGGTCCCCGAATTTTCCGGTCGCCGTTTCCCGTTCCGGGCCCCCGAAGGGCCGTTTTCGAGCCTAAGTGTTGGAAAAGAGTCGGTTTTCGGCTCTAATTCCCTAACCGGGAGTCCTATTAGCGAGCCGTCAGTTCCTACAGGTTACTCTACCCCCGAGCGAACTTCCCGTGCCGGTCCCCGAATTTTCCGGTCGCCGTTCCCCGTTCCGGGCCCCCGAAGGACCGTTTTCGAGCCTAAGTGTTGGAAAAGAGTCGGTTTTCGGCTCTAATTCCCTAACCGGGAGTCCTATCAGCGAGCCGTCAGTTCCTACAGGTTACACTACCCCCGAGCGAACTTCCCGTGCCGGTCCCCGAATTTTCCGGTCGCCGTTTCCCGTTCCGGGCCCCCGAAGGGCCGTTTTCGAGCCTAAGTGTTGGAAAAGAGTCGGTTTTCGGCTCTAATTCCCTAACCGGGAGTCCTATCAGCGAGCCGTCAGTTCCTACAGGTTACTCTACCCCCGAGCGAACTTCCCGTGCCGGTCCCCGAATTTTCCGGTCGCCGTTTCCCGTTCCGGGCCCCCGAAGGGCCGTTTTCGAGCCTAAGTGTTGGAAAAGAGTCGGTTTTCGGCTCTAATTCCCTAACCGGGAGTCCTATCAGCGAGCCGTCAGTTCCTACAGGTTACTCTACCCCCGAGCGAACTTCCCGTGCCGGTCCCCGAATTTTCCGGTCGCCGTTTCCCGTTCCGGGCCCCCGAAGGGCCGTTTTCGAGCCTAAGTGTTGGAAAAGAGTCGGTTTTCGGCTCTAATTCCCTAACCGGGAGTCCTATTAGCGAGCCGTCAGTTCCTACAGGTTACTCTACCCCCGAGCGAACTTCCCGTGCCGGTCCCCGAATTTTCCGGTCGCCGTTTCCCGTTCCGGGCCCCCGAAGGGCCGTTTTCGAGCCTAAGTGTTGGAAAAGAGTCGGTTTTCGGCTCTAATTCCCTAACCGGGAGTCCTATCAGCGAGCCGTCAGTTCCTACAGGTTACTCTACCCCCGAGCGAACTTCCCGTGCCGGTCCCCGAATTTTCCGGTCGCCGTTTCCCGTTCCGGGCCCCCGAAGGGCCGTTTTCGAGCCTAAGTGTTGGAAAAGAGTCGGTTTTCGGCTCTAATTCCCTAACCGGGAGTCCTATTAGCGAGCCGTCAGTTCCTACAGGTTACTCTACCCCCGAGCGAACTTCCCGTGCCGGTCCCCGAATTTTCCGGTCGCCGTTTCCCGTTCCGGGCCCCCGAAGGGCCGTTTTCGAGCCTAAGTGTTGGAAAAGAGTCGGTTTTCGGCTCTAATTCCCTAACCGGGAGTCCTATCAGCGAGCCGTCAGTTCCTACAGGTTACTCTACCCCCGAGCGAACTTCCCGTGCCGGTCCCCGAATTTTCCGGTCGCCGTTTCCCGTTCCGGGCCCCCGAAGGGCCGTTTTCGAGCCTAAGTGTTGGAAAAGAGTCGGTTTTCGGCTCTAATTCCCTAACCGGGAGTCCTATTAGCGAGCCGTCAGTTCCTACAGGTTACTCTACCCCCGAGCGAACTTCCCGTGCCGGTCCCCGAATTTTCCGGTCGCCGTTTCCCGTTCCGGGCCCCCGAAGGGCCGTTTTCGAGCCTAAGTGTTGGAAAAGAGTCGGTTTTCGGCTCTAATTCCCTAACCGGGAGTCCTATCAGCGAGCCGTCATTTCCTACAGGTTACTCTACCCCCGAGCGAACTTCCCGTGCCGGTCCCCGAATTTTCCGGTCGCCGTTCCCCGTTCCGGGCCCCCGAAGGGCCGTTTTCGAGCCTAAGTGTTGGAAAAGAGTCGGTTTTCGGCTCTAATTCCCTAACCGGGAGTCCTATCAGCGAGCCGTCAGTTCCTACAGGTTACTCTACCCCCGAGCGAACTTCCCGTGCCGGTCCCCGAATTTTCCGGTCGCCGTTCCCGTTCCGGGCCCCCGAAGGGCCGTTTTCGAGCCTAAGTGTTGGAAAAGAGTCGGTTTTCGGCTCTAATTCCCTAACCGGGAGTCCTATCAGCGAGCCGTCAGTTCCTACAGGTTACTCTACCCCCGAGCGAACTTCCCGTGGCGGTCCCCGAATTTTCCGGTCGCCGTTCCCCGTTCCGGGACCCCGAAGGGCCGTTTTCGAGCCTAAGTGTTGGAAAAGAGTCCGTTTTCGGCTCTAATTCCCTAACCGGGAGTCCTATCAGCGAGCCGTCAGTTCCTACAGGTTACTCTACCCCCGAGCGAACTTCCCGTGCCGGTCCCCGAATTTTCCGGTCGCCGTTCCCCGTTCCGGGCCCCCGAAGGGCCGTTTTCGAGCCTAAGTGTTGGAAAAGAGTCGGTTTTCGGCTCTAATTCCCTAACCGGGAGTCCTATCAGCGAGCCGTCAGTTCCTACAGGTTACTCTACCCCCGAGCGAACTTCCCGTGCCGGTCCCCGAATTTTCCGGTCGCCGTTTCCCGTTCCGGGCCCCTGAAGGGCCGTTTTCGAGCCTAAGTGTTGGAAAAGAGTCGGTTTTCGGCTCTAATTCCCTAACCGGGAGTCCTATCAGCGAGCCGTCAGTTCCTACAGGTTACTCTACCCCCGAGCGAACTTCCCGTGCCGGTCCCCGAATTTTCCGGTCGCCGTTCCCCGTTCCGGGACCCCGAAGGGCCGTTTTCGAGCCTAAGTGTTGGAAAAGAGTCCGTTTTCGGCTCTAATTCCCTAACCGGGAGTCCTATCAGCGAGCCGTCAGTTCCTACAGGTTACTCTACCCCCGAGCGAACTTCCCGTGCCGGTCCCCGAATTTTCCGGTCGCCGTTCCCCGTTCCGGGCCCCCGAAGGGCCGTTTTCGAGCCTAAGTGTTGGAAAAGAGTCGGTTTTCGGCTCTAATTCCCTAACCGGGAGTCCTATCAGCGAGCCGTCAGTTCCTACAGGTTACTCTACCCCCGAGCGAACTTCCCGTGCCGGTCCCCGAATTTTCCGGTCGCCGTTCCCCGTTCCGGGACCCCGAAGGGCCGTTTTCGAGCCTAAGTGTTGGAAAAGAGTCCGTTTTCGGCTCTAATTCCCTAACCGGGAGTCCTATCAGCGAGCCGTCAGTTCCTACAGGTTACTCTACCCCCGAGCGAACTTCCCGTGCCGGTCCCCGAATTTTCCGGTCGCCGTTCCCCGTTCCGGGCCCCCGAAGGGCCGTTTTCGAGCCTAAGTGTTGGAAAAGAGTCGGTTTTCGGCTCTAATTCCCTAACCGGGAGTCCTATCAGCGAGCCGTCAGTTCCTACAGGTTACTCTACCCCCGAGCGAACTTCCCGTGCCGGTCCCCGAATTTTCCGGTCGCCGTTCCCCGTTCCGGGCCCCTGAAGGGCCGTTTTCGAGCCTAAGTGTTGGAAAAGAGTCGGTTTTCGGCTCTAATTCCCTAACCGGGAGTCCTATCAGCGAGCCGTCAGTTCCTACAGGTTACTCTACCCCCGAGCGAACTTCCCGTGCCGGTCCCCGAATTTTCCGGTCGCCGTTCCCCGTTCCGGGCCCCCGAAGGGCCGTTTTCGAGCCTAAGTGTTGGAAAAGAGTCGGTTTTCGGCTCTAATTCCCTAACCGGGAGTCCTATCAGCGAGCCGTCAGTTCCTACAGGTTACTCTACCCCCGAGCGAACTTCCCGTGCCGGTCCCCGAATTTTCCGGTCGCCGTTCCCCGTTCCGGGCCCCCGAAGGGCCGTTTTCGAGCCTAAGTGTTGGAAAAGAGTCGGTTTTCGGCTCTAATTCCCTAACCGGGAGTCCTATCAGCGAGCCGTCAGTTCCTACAGGTTACTCTACCCCCGAGCGAACTTCCCGTGCCGGTCCCCGAATTTTCCGGTCGCCGTTTCCCGTTCCGGGCCCCCGAAGGGCCGTTTTCGAGCCTAAGTGTTGGAAAAGAGTCGGTTTTCGGCTCTAATTCCCTAACCGGGAGTCCTATCAGCGAGCCGTCAGTTCCTACAGGTTACTCTACCCCCGAGCGAACTTCCCGTGCCGGTCCCCGAATTTTCCGGTCGCCGTTCCCCGTTCCGGGCCCCCGAAGGGCCGTTTTCGAGCCTAAGTGTTGGAAAAGAGTCGGTTTTCGGCTCTAATTCCCTAACCGGGAGTCCTATCAGCGAGCCGTCAGTTCCTACAGGTTACTCTACCCCCGAGCGAACTTCCCGTGCCGGTCCCCGAATTTTCCGGTCGCCGTTCCCCGTTCCGGGCCCCCGAAAGGGCCGTTTTCGAGCCTAAGTGTTGGAAAAGAGTCGGTTTTCGGCTCTAATTCCCTAACCGGGAGTCCTATCAGCGAGCCGTCAGTTCCTACAGGTTACTCTACCCCCGAGCGAACTTCCGTGCCGGTCCCCGAATTTTCCGGTCGCCGTTCCCCGTTCCGGGCCCCCGAAGGACCGTTTTCGAGCCTAAGTGTTGGAAAAGAGTCGGTTTTCGGCTCTAATTCCCTAACCGGGAGTCCTATCAGCGAGCCGTCAGTTCCTACAGGTTACACTACCCCCGAGCGAACTTCCCGTGCCGGTCCCCGAATTTTCCGGTCGCCGTTTCCCGTTCCGGGCCCCCGAAGGGCCGTTTTCGAGCCTAAGTGTTGGAAAAGAGTCGGTTTTCGGCTCTAATTCCCTAACCGGGAGTCCTATCAGCGAGCCGTCAGTTCCTACAGGTTACTCTACCCCCGAGCGAACTTCCCGTGCCGGTCCCCGAATTTTCCGGTCGCCGTTTCCCGTTCCGGGCCCCCGAAGGGCCGTTTTCGAGCCTAAGTGTTGGAAAAGAGTCGGTTTTCGGCTCTAATTCCCTAACCGGGAGTCCTATCAGCGAGCCGTCAGTTCCTACAGGTTACTCTACCCCCGAGCGAACTTCCCGTGCCGGTCCCCGAATTTTCCGGTCGCCGTTTCCCCGTTCCGGGCCCCCGAAGGGCCGTTTTCGAGCCTAAGTGTTGGAAAAGAGTCGGTTTTCGGCTCTAATTCCCTAACCGGGAGTCCTATCAGCGAGCCGTCAGTTCCTACAGGTTACTCTACCCCCGAGCGAACTTCCCGTGCCGGTCCCCGAATTTTCCGGTCGCCGTTCCCCGTTCCGGGCCCCCGAAGGGCCGTTTTCGAGCCTAAGTGTTGGAAAAGAGTCGGTTTTCGGCTCTAATTCCCTAACCGGGAGTCCTATCAGCGAGCCGTCAGTTCCTACAGGTTACTCTACCCCCGAGCGAACTTCCCGTGCCGGTCCCCGAATTTTCCGGTCGCCGTTTCCCGTTCCGGGCCCCCGAAGGGCCGTTTTCGAGCCTAAGTGTTGGAAAAGAGTCGGTTTTCGGCTCTAATTCCCTAACCGGGAGTCCTATCAGCGAGCCGTCAGTTCCTACAGGTTACTCTACCCCCGAGCGAACTTCCCGTGCCGGTCCCCGAATTTTCCGGTCGCCGTTCCCCGTTCCGGGCCCCCGAAGGGCCGTTTTCGAGCCTAAGTGTTGGAAAAGAGTCGGTTTTCGGCTCTAATTCCCTAACCGGGAGTCCTATCAGCGAGCCGTCAGTTCCTACAGGTTACTCTACCCCCGAGCGAACTTCCCGTGCCGGTCCCCGAATTTTCCGGTCGCCGTTCCCCGTTCCGGGCCCCCGAAGGGCCGTTTTCGAGCCTAAGTGTTGGAAAAGAGTCGGTTTTCGGCTCTAATTCCCTAACCGGGAGTCCTATCAGCGAGCCGTCAGTTCCTACAGGTTACTCTACCCCCGAGCGAACTTCCCGTGCCGGTCCCCGAATTTTCCGGTCGCCGTTTCCCCGTTCCGGGCCCCCGAAGGGCCGTTTTCGAGCCTAAGTGTTGGAAAAGAGTCGGTTTTCGGCTCTAATTCCCTAACCGGGAGTCCTATCAGCGAGCCGTCAGTTCCTACAGGTTACTCTACCCCCGAGCGAACTTCCCGTGCCGGTCCCCGAATTTTCCGGTCGCCGTTCCCCGTTCCGGGCCCCCGAAGGGCCGTTTTCGAGCCTAAGTGTTGGAAAAGAGTCGGTTTTCGGCTCTAATTCCCTAACCGGGAGTCCTATCAGCGAGCCGTCAGTTCCTACAGGTTACTCTACCCCCGAGCGAACTTCCCGTGCCGGTCCCCGAATTTTCCGGTCGCCGTTTCCCGTTCCGGGCCCCGAAGGGCCGTTTTCGAGCCTAAGTGTTGGAAAAGAGTCGGTTTTCGGCTCTAATTCCCTAACCGGGAGTCCTATCAGCGAGCCGTCAGTTCCTACAGGTTACTCTACCCCCGAGCGAACTTCCCGTGCCGGTCCCGAATTTTCCGGTCGCCGTTTCCCGTTCCGGGCCCCCGAAGGGCCGTTTTCGAGCCTAAGTGTTGGAAAAGAGTCGGTTTTCGGCTCTAATTCCCTAACCGGGAGTCCTATCAGCGAGCCGTCAGTTCCTACAGGTTACTCTACCCCCGAGCGAACTTCCCGTGCCGGTCCCCGAATTTTCCGGTCGCCGTTCCCCGTTCCGGGCCCCCGAAGGGCCGTTTTCGAGCCTAAGTGTTGGAAAAGAGTCGGTTTTCGGCTCTAATTCCCTAACCGGGAGTCCTATCAGCGAGCCGTCAGTTCCTACAGGTTACTCTACCCCCGAGCGAACTTCCCGTGCCGGTCCCCGAATTTTCCGGTCGCCGTTTCCCCGTTCCGGGCCCCCGAAGGGCCGTTTTCGAGCCTAAGTGTTGGAAAAGAGTCGGTTTTCGGCTCTAATTCCCTAACCGGGAGTCCTATCAGCGAGCCGTCAGTTCCTACAGGTTACTCTACCCCCGAGCGAACTTCCCGTGCCGGTCCCCGAATTTTCCGGTCGCCGTTTCCCGTTCCGGGCCCCCGAAGGGCCGTTTTCGAGCCTAAGTGTTGGAAAAGAGTCGGTTTTCGGCTCTAATTCCCTAACCGGGAGTCCTATCAGCGAGCCGTCAGTTCCTACAGGTTACTCTACCCCCGAGCGAACTTCCCGTGCCGGTCCCCGAATTTTCCGGTCGCCGTTTCCCGTTCCGGGCCCCCGAAGGGCCGTTTTCGAGCCTAAGTGTTGGAAAAGAGTCGGTTTTCGGCTCTAATTCCCTAACCGGGAGTCCTATCAGCGAGCCGTCAGTTCCTACAGGTTACTCTACCCCCGAGCGAACTTCCCGTGCCGGTCCCCGAATTTTCCGGTCGCCGTTTCCCGTTCCGGGCCCCCGAAGGGCCGTTTTCGAGCCTAAGTGTTGGAAAAGAGTCGGTTTTCGGCTCTAATTCCCTAACCGGGAGTCCTATCAGCGAGCCGTCAGTTCCTACAGGTTACTCTACCCCCGAGCGAACTTCCCGTGCCGGTCCCCGAATTTTCCGGTCGCCGTTTCCCGTTCCGGGCCCCCGAAGGGCCGTTTTCGAGCCTAAGTGTTGGAAAAGAGTCGGTTTTCGGCTCTAATTCCCTAACCGGGAGTCCTATCAGCGAGCCGTCAGTTCCTACAGGTTACTCTACCCCCGAGCGAACTTCCCGTGCCGGTCCCCCGAATTTTCCGGTCGCCGTTTCCCGTTCCGGGCCCCCGAAGGGCCGTTTTCGAGCCTAAGTGTTGGAAAAGAGTCGGTTTTCGGCTCTAATTCCCTAACCGGGAGTCCTATCAGCGAGCCGTCAGTTCCTACAGGTTACTCTACCCCCGAGCGAACTTCCCGTGCCGGTCCCCCGAATTTTCCGGTCGCCGTTTCCCGTTCCGGGCCCCCGAAGGGCCGTTTTCGAGCCTAAGTGTTGGAAAAGAGTCGGTTTTCGGCTCTAATTCCCTAACCGGGAGTCCTATCAGCGAGCCGTCAGTTCCTACAGGTTACTCTACCCCCGAGCGAACTTCCCGTGCCGGTCCCCGAATTTTCCGGTCGCCGTTTCCCGTTCCGGGGGGGGCCCCCCGGGCCGTTTTCGAGCCTAAGTGTTGGAAAAGAGTCGGTTTTCGGCTCTAATTCCCTAACCGGGAGTCCTATCAGCGAGCCGTCAGTTCCTACAGGTTACTCTACCCCCGAGCGAACTTCCCGTGCCGGTCCCCGAATTTTCCGGTCGCCGTTTCCCCGTTCCGGGCCCCCGAAGGGCCGTTTTCGAGCCTAAGTGTTGGAAAAGAGTCGGTTTTCGGCTCTAATTCCCTAACCGGGAGTCCTATCAGCGAGCCGTCAGTTCCTACAGGTTACTCTACCCCCGAGCGAACTTCCCGTGCCGGTCCCCGAATTTTCCGGTCGCCGTTCCCCGTTCCGGGCCCCCGAAGGGCCGTTTTCGAGCCTAAGTGTTGGAAAAGAGTCGGTTTTCGGCTCTAATTCCCTAACCGGGAGTCCTATCAGCGAGCCGTCAGTTCCTACAGGTTACTCTACCCCCGAGCGAACTTCCCGTGCCGGTCCCCGAATTTTCCGGTCGCCGTTCCCCGTTCCGGGCCCCCGAAGGGCCGTTTTCGAGCCTAAGTGTTGGAAAAGAGTCGGTTTTCGGCTCTAATTCCCTAACCGGGAGTCCTATCAGCGAGCCGTCAGTTCCTACAGGTTACTCTACCCCCGAGCGAACTTCCCGTGCCGGTCCCCGAATTTTCCGGTCGCCGTTTCCCGTTCCGGGCCCCCGAAGGGCCGTTTTCGAGCCTAAGTGTTGGAAAAGAGTCGGTTTTCGGCTCTAATTCCCTAACCGGGAGTCCTATCAGCGAGCCGTCAGTTCCTACAGGTTACTCTACCCCCGAGCGAACTTCCCGTGCCGGTCCCCGAATTTTCCGGTCGCCGTTCCCCGTTCCGGGCCCCCGAAGGGCCGTTTTCGAGCCTAAGTGTTGGAAAAGAGTCGGTTTTCGGCTCTAATTCCCTAACCGGGAGTCCTATCAGCGAGCCGTCAGTTCCTACAGGTTACTCTACCCCCGAGCGAACTTCCCGTGCCGGTCCCCGAATTTTCCGGTCGCCGTTCCCCGTTCCGGGCCCCCGAAGGGCCGTTTTCGAGCCTAAGTGTTGGAAAAGAGTCGGTTTTCGGCTCTAATTCCCTAACCGGGAGTCCTATCAGCGAGCCGTCAGTTCCTACAGGTTACTCTACCCCCGAGCGAACTTCCCGTGCCGGTCCCCGAATTTTCCGGTCGCCGTTCCCCGTTCCGGGCCCCCGAAGGGCCGTTTTCGAGCCTAAGTGTTGGAAAAGAGTCGGTTTTCGGCTCTAATTCCCTAACCGGGAGTCCTATCAGCGAGCCGTCAGTTCCTACAGGTTACTCTACCCCCGAGCGAACTTCCCGTGCCGGTCCCCGAATTTTCCGGTCGCCGTTCCCCGTTCCGGGCCCCCGAAGGGCCGTTTTCGAGCCTAAGTGTTGGAAAAGAGTCGGTTTTCGGCTCTAATTCCCTAACCGGGAGTCCTATCAGCGAGCCGTCAGTTCCTACAGGTTACTCTACCCCCGAGCGAACTTCCCGTGCCGGTCCCCGAATTTTCCGGTCGCCGTTTCCCGTTCCGGGCCCCCGAAGGGCCGTTTTCGAGCCTAAGTGTTGGAAAAGAGTCGGTTTTCGGCTCTAATTCCCTAACCGGGAGTCCTATCAGCGAGCCGTCAGTTCCTACAGGTTACTCTACCCCCGAGCGAACTTCCCGTGCCGGTCCCCGAATTTTCCGGTCGCCGTTTCCCGTTCCGGGCCCCCGAAGGGCCGTTTTCGAGCCTAAGTGTTGGAAAAGAGTCGGTTTTCGGCTCTAATTCCCTAACCGGGAGTCCTATCAGCGAGCCGTCAGTTCCTACAGGTTACTCTACCCCCGAGCGAACTTCCCGTGCCGGTCCCCGAATTTTCCGGTCGCCGTTTCCCGTTCCGGGCCCCCGAAGGGCCGTTTTCGAGCCTAAGTGTTGGAAAAGAGTCGGTTTTCGGCTCTAATTCCCTAACCGGGAGTCCTATCAGCGAGCCGTCAGTTCCTACAGGTTACTCTACCCCCGAGCGAACTTCCCGTGCCGGTCCCCGAATTTTCCGGTCGCCGTTCCCCGTTCCGGGCCCCCGAAGGGCCGTTTTCGAGCCTAAGTGTTGGAAAAGAGTCGGTTTTCGGCTCTAATTCCCTAACCGGGAGTCCTATCAGCGAGCCGTCAGTTCCTACAGGTTACTCTACCCCCGAGCGAACTTCCCGTGCCGGTCCCCAAATCCTCACGCCCGTTCCGGGCCCCAGAAGGGCCGTTTTCGAGCCTAAGTGTTGGAAAAGAGTCGGTTTTCGGCTCTAATTCCCTAACCGGGAGTCCTATCAGCGAGCCGTCAGTTCCTACAGGTTACTCTACCCCCGAGCGAACTTCCCTGCCGTCCCCCGAATTTTCCGGTCGCCCGTGTTCCCGTTCCGGGCCCCCGAAGGGCCGTTTTCGAGCCTAAGTGTTGGAAAAGAGTCGGTTTTCGGCTCTAATTCCCTAACCGGAGTCCTATTCAGCGAGCCGTCAGTTCCTACAGGTTACTCTACCCCCGAGCGAACTTCCCGTGCCGGGTCCCCCCGGTCCCCGAATTTTCCGGTCGCCGTTTCCCGTTCCGGGCCCCCGAAGGGCCGTTTTCGAGCCTAAGTGTTGGAAAAGAGTCGGTTTTCGGCTCTAATTCCCTAACCGGGAGTCCTATCAGCGAGCCGTCAGTTCCTACAGGTTACTCTACCCCCGAGCGAACTTCCCGTGCCGGTCCCCGAATTTTCCGGTCGCCGTTTCCCGTTCCGGGCCCCCGAAGGGCCGTTTTCGAGCCTAAGTGTTGGAAAAGAGTCGGTTTTCGGCTCTAATTCCCTAACCGGGAGTCCTATCAGCGAGCCGTCAGTTCCTACAGGTTACTCTACCCCCGAGCGAACTTCCCGTGCCGGTCCCCGAATTTTCCGGTCGCCGTTTCCCGTTCCGGGCCCCCGAAGGGCCGTTTTCGAGCCTAAGTGTTGGAAAAGAGTCGGTTTTCGGCTCTAATTCCCTAACCGGGAGTCCTATCAGCGAGCCGTCAGTTCCTACAGGTTACTCTACCCCCGAGCGAACTTCCCGTGCCGGTCCCCGAATTTTCCGGTCGCCGTTCCCCGTTCCGGGCCCCCGAAGGGCCGTTTTCGAGCCTAAGTGTTGGAAAAGAGTCGGTTTTCGGCTCTAATTCCCTAACCGGGAGTCCTATCAGCGAGCCGTCAGTTCCTACAGGTTACTCTACCCCCGAGCGAACTTCCCGTGCCGGTCCCCGAATTTTCCGGTCGCCGTTCCCCGTTCCGGGCCCCCGAAGGGCCGTTTTCGAGCCTAAGTGTTGGAAAAGAGTCGGTTTTCGGCTCTAATTCCCTAACCGGGAGTCCTATCAGCGAGCCGTCAGTTCCTACAGGTTACTCTACCCCCGAGCGAACTTCCCGTGCCGGTCCCCGAATTTTCCGGTCGCCGTTCCCCGTTCCGGGCCCCCGAAGGGCCGTTTTCGAGCCTAAGTGTTGGAAAAGAGTCGGTTTTCGGCTCTAATTCCCTAACCGGGAGTCCTATCAGCGAGCCGTCAGTTCCTACAGGTTACTCTACCCCCGAGCGAACTTCCCGTGCCGGTCCCCGAATTTTCCGGTCGCCGTTCCCCGTTCCGGGCCCCCGAAGGGCCGTTTTCGAGCCTAAGTGTTGGAAAAGAGTCGGTTTTCGGCTCTAATTCCCTAACCGGGAGTCCTATCAGCGAGCCGTCAGTTCCTACAGGTTACTCTACCCCCGAGCGAACTTCCCGTGCCGGTCCCCGAATTTTCCGGTCGCCGTTTCCCGTTCCGGGCCCCCGAAGGGCCGTTTTCGAGCCTAAGTGTTGGAAAAGAGTCGGTTTTCGGCTCTAATTCCCTAACCGGGAGTCCTATCAGCGAGCCGTCAGTTCCTACAGGTTACTCTACCCCCGAGCGAACTTCCCGTGCCGGTCCCCGAATTTTCCGGTCGCCGTTTCCCGTTCCGGGCCCCCGAAGGGCCGTTTTCGAGCCTAAGTGTTGGAAAAGAGTCGGTTTTCGGCTCTAATTCCCTAACCGGGAGTCCTATCAGCGAGCCGTCAGTTCCTACAGGTTACTCTACCCCCGAGCGAACTTCCCGTGCCGGTCCCCGAATTTTCCGGTCGCCGTTTCCCGTTCCGGGCCCCCGAAGGGCCGTTTTCGAGCCTAAGTGTTGGAAAAGAGTCGGTTTTCGGCTCTAATTCCCTAACCGGGAGTCCTATTAGCGAGCCGTCAGTTCCTACAGGTTACTCTACCCCCGAGCGAACTTCCCGTGCCGGTCCCCGAATTTTCCGGTCGCCGTTTCCCGTTCCGGGCCCCCGAAGGGCCGTTTTCGAGCCTAAGTGTTGGAAAAGAGTCGGTTTTCGGCTCTAATTCCCTAACCGGGAGTCCTATCAGCGAGCCGTCAGTTCCTACAGGTTACTCTACCCCCGAGCGAACTTCCCGTGCCGGTCCCCGAATTTTCCGGTCGCCGTTTCCCGTTCCGGGCCCCCGAAGGGCCGTTTTCGAGCCTAAGTGTTGGAAAAGAGTCGGTTTTCGGCTCTAATTCCCTAACCGGGAGTCCTATTAGCGAGCCGTCAGTTCCTACAGGTTACTCTACCCCCGAGCGAACTTCCCGTGCCGGTCCCCGAATTTTCCGGTCGCCGTTTCCCGTTCCGGGCCCCCGAAGGGCCGTTTTCGAGCCTAAGTGTTGGAAAAGAGTCGGTTTTCGGCTCTAATTCCCTAACCGGGAGTCCTATCAGCGAGCCGTCAGTTCCTACAGGTTACTCTACCCCCGAGCGAACTTCCCGTGCCGGTCCCCGAATTTTCCGGTCGCCGTTCCCCGTTCCGGGCCCCCGAAGGGCCGTTTTCGAGCCTAAGTGTTGGAAAAGAGTCGGTTTTCGGCTCTAATTCCCTAACCGGGAGTCCTATCAGCGAGCCGTCAGTTCCTACAGGTTACTCTACCCCCGAGCGAACTTCCCGTGCCGGTCCCCGAATTTTCCGGTCGCCGTTTCCCGTTCCGGGCCCCCGAAGGGCCGTTTTCGAGCCTAAGTGTTGGAAAAGAGTCGGTTTTCGGCTCTAATTCCCTAACCGGGAGTCCTATCAGCGAGCCGTCAGTTCCTACAGGTTACTCTACCCCCGAGCGAACTTCCCGTGGCCGGTCCCCGAATTTTCCGGTCGCCGTTCCCCGTTCCGGGACCCCGAAGGGCCGTTTTCGAGCCTAAGTGTTGGAAAAGAGTCCGTTTTCGGCTCTAATTCCCTAACCGGGAGTCCTATCAGCGAGCCGTCAGTTCCTACAGGTTACTCTACCCCCGAGCGAACTTCCCGTGCCGGTCCCCGAATTTTCCGGTCGCCGTTCCCCGTTCCGGGCCCCCGAAGGGCCGTTTTCGAGCCTAAGTGTTGGAAAAGAGTCGGTTTTCGGCTCTAATTCCCTAACCGGGAGTCCTATCAGCGAGCCGTCAGTTCCTACAGGTTACTCTACCCCCGAGCGAACTTCCCGTGCCGGTCCCCGAATTTTCCGGTCGCCGTTTCCCGTTCCGGGCCCCCGAAGGGCCGTTTTCGAGCCTAAGTGTTGGAAAAGAGTCGGTTTTCGGCTCTAATTCCCTAACCGGGAGTCCTATTAGCGAGCCGTCAGTTCCTACAGGTTACTCTACCCCCGAGCGAACTTCCCGTGCCGGTCCCCGAATTTTCCGGTCGCCGTTCCCCGTTCCGGGCCCCCGAAGGACCGTTTTCGAGCCTAAGTGTTGGAAAAGAGTCGGTTTTCGGCTCTAATTCCCTAACCGGGAGTCCTATCAGCGAGCCGTCAGTTCCTACAGGTTACACTACCCCCGAGCGAACTTCCCGTGCCGGTCCCCGAATTTTCCGGTCGCCGTTTCCCGTTCCGGGCCCCCGAAGGGCCGTTTTCGAGCCTAAGTGTTGGAAAAGAGTCGGTTTTCGGCTCTAATTCCCTAACCGGGAGTCCTATCAGCGAGCCGTCAGTTCCTACAGGTTACTCTACCCCCGAGCGAACTTCCCGTGCCGGTCCCCGAATTTTCCGGTCGCCGTTTCCCGTTCCGGGCCCCCGAAGGGCCGTTTTCGAGCCTAAGTGTTGGAAAAGAGTCGGTTTTCGGCTCTAATTCCCTAACCGGGAGTCCTATCAGCGAGCCGTCAGTTCCTACAGGTTACTCTACCCCCGAGCGAACTTCCCGTGCCGGTCCCCGAATTTTCCGGTCGCCGTTTCCCGTTCCGGGCCCCCGAAGGGCCGTTTTCGAGCCTAAGTGTTGGAAAAGAGTCGGTTTTCGGCTCTAATTCCCTAACCGGGAGTCCTATTAGCGAGCCGTCAGTTCCTACAGGTTACTCTACCCCCGAGCGAACTTCCCGTGCCGGTCCCCGAATTTTCCGGTCGCCGTTTCCCGTTCCGGGCCCCCGAAGGGCCGTTTTCGAGCCTAAGTGTTGGAAAAGAGTCGGTTTTCGGCTCTAATTCCCTAACCGGGAGTCCTATCAGCGAGCCGTCAGTTCCTACAGGTTACTCTACCCCCGAGCGAACTTCCCGTGCCGGTCCCCGAATTTTCCGGTCGCCGTTTCCCGTTCCGGGCCCCCGAAGGGCCGTTTTCGAGCCTAAGTGTTGGAAAAGAGTCGGTTTTCGGCTCTAATTCCCTAACCGGGAGTCCTATTAGCGAGCCGTCAGTTCCTACAGGTTACTCTACCCCCGAGCGAACTTCCCGTGCCGGTCCCCGAATTTTCCGGTCGCCGTTTCCCGTTCCGGGCCCCCGAAGGGCCGTTTTCGAGCCTAAGTGTTGGAAAAGAGTCGGTTTTCGGCTCTAATTCCCTAACCGGGAGTCCTATCAGCGAGCCGTCAGTTCCTACAGGTTACTCTACCCCCGAGCGAACTTCCCGTGCCGGTCCCCGAATTTTCCGGTCGCCGTTTCCCGTTCCGGGCCCCCGAAGGGCCGTTTTCGAGCCTAAGTGTTGGAAAAGAGTCGGTTTTCGGCTCTAATTCCCTAACCGGGAGTCCTATTAGCGAGCCGTCAGTTCCTACAGGTTACTCTACCCCCGAGCGAACTTCCCGTGCCGGTCCCCGAATTTTCCGGTCGCCGTTTCCCGTTCCGGGCCCCCGAAGGGCCGTTTTCGAGCCTAAGTGTTGGAAAAGAGTCGGTTTTCGGCTCTAATTCCCTAACCGGGAGTCCTATCAGCGAGCCGTCATTTCCTACAGGTTACTCTACCCCCGAGCGAACTTCCCGTGCCGGTCCCCGAATTTTCCGGTCGCCGTTCCCCGTTCCGGGCCCCCGAAGGGCCGTTTTCGAGCCTAAGTGTTGGAAAAGAGTCGGTTTTCGGCTCTAATTCCCTAACCGGGAGTCCTATCAGCGAGCCGTCAGTTCCTACAGGTTACTCTACCCCCGAGCGAACTTCCCGTGCCGGTCCCCGAATTTTCCGGTCGCCGTTCCCGTTCCGGGCCCCCGAAGGGCCGTTTTCGAGCCTAAGTGTTGGAAAAGAGTCGGTTTTCGGCTCTAATTCCCTAACCGGGAGTCCTATCAGCGAGCCGTCAGTTCCTACAGGTTACTCTACCCCCGAGCGAACTTCCCGTGGCGGTCCCCGAATTTTCCGGTCGCCGTTCCCCGTTCCGGGACCCCGAAGGGCCGTTTTCGAGCCTAAGTGTTGGAAAAGAGTCCGTTTTCGGCTCTAATTCCCTAACCGGGAGTCCTATCAGCGAGCCGTCAGTTCCTACAGGTTACTCTACCCCCGAGCGAACTTCCCGTGCCGGTCCCCGAATTTTCCGGTCGCCGTTCCCCGTTCCGGGCCCCCGAAGGGCCGTTTTCGAGCCTAAGTGTTGGAAAAGAGTCGGTTTTCGGCTCTAATTCCCTAACCGGGAGTCCTATCAGCGAGCCGTCAGTTCCTACAGGTTACTCTACCCCCGAGCGAACTTCCCGTGCCGGTCCCCGAATTTTCCGGTCGCCGTTTCCCGTTCCGGGCCCCTGAAGGGCCGTTTTCGAGCCTAAGTGTTGGAAAAGAGTCGGTTTTCGGCTCTAATTCCCTAACCGGGAGTCCTATCAGCGAGCCGTCAGTTCCTACAGGTTACTCTACCCCCGAGCGAACTTCCCGTGCCGGTCCCCGAATTTTCCGGTCGCCGTTCCCCGTTCCGGGACCCCGAAGGGCCGTTTTCGAGCCTAAGTGTTGGAAAAGAGTCCGTTTTCGGCTCTAATTCCCTAACCGGGAGTCCTATCAGCGAGCCGTCAGTTCCTACAGGTTACTCTACCCCCGAGCGAACTTCCCGTGCCGGTCCCCGAATTTTCCGGTCGCCGTTCCCCGTTCCGGGCCCCCGAAGGGCCGTTTTCGAGCCTAAGTGTTGGAAAAGAGTCGGTTTTCGGCTCTAATTCCCTAACCGGGAGTCCTATCAGCGAGCCGTCAGTTCCTACAGGTTACTCTACCCCCGAGCGAACTTCCCGTGCCGGTCCCCGAATTTTCCGGTCGCCGTTCCCCGTTCCGGGACCCCGAAGGGCCGTTTTCGAGCCTAAGTGTTGGAAAAGAGTCCGTTTTCGGCTCTAATTCCCTAACCGGGAGTCCTATCAGCGAGCCGTCAGTTCCTACAGGTTACTCTACCCCCGAGCGAACTTCCCGTGCCGGTCCCCGAATTTTCCGGTCGCCGTTCCCCGTTCCGGGCCCCCGAAGGGCCGTTTTCGAGCCTAAGTGTTGGAAAAGAGTCGGTTTTCGGCTCTAATTCCCTAACCGGGAGTCCTATCAGCGAGCCGTCAGTTCCTACAGGTTACTCTACCCCCGAGCGAACTTCCCGTGCCGGTCCCCGAATTTTCCGGTCGCCGTTCCCCGTTCCGGGCCCCTGAAGGGCCGTTTTCGAGCCTAAGTGTTGGAAAAGAGTCGGTTTTCGGCTCTAATTCCCTAACCGGGAGTCCTATCAGCGAGCCGTCAGTTCCTACAGGTTACTCTACCCCCGAGCGAACTTCCCGTGCCGGTCCCCGAATTTTCCGGTCGCCGTTCCCCGTTCCGGGCCCCCGAAGGGCCGTTTTCGAGCCTAAGTGTTGGAAAAGAGTCGGTTTTCGGCTCTAATTCCCTAACCGGGAGTCCTATCAGCGAGCCGTCAGTTCCTACAGGTTACTCTACCCCCGAGCGAACTTCCCGTGCCGGTCCCCGAATTTTCCGGTCGCCGTTCCCCGTTCCGGGCCCCCGAAGGGCCGTTTTCGAGCCTAAGTGTTGGAAAAGAGTCGGTTTTCGGCTCTAATTCCCTAACCGGGAGTCCTATCAGCGAGCCGTCAGTTCCTACAGGTTACTCTACCCCCGAGCGAACTTCCCGTGCCGGTCCCCGAATTTTCCGGTCGCCGTTTCCCGTTCCGGGCCCCCGAAGGGCCGTTTTCGAGCCTAAGTGTTGGAAAAGAGTCGGTTTTCGGCTCTAATTCCCTAACCGGGAGTCCTATCAGCGAGCCGTCAGTTCCTACAGGTTACTCTACCCCCGAGCGAACTTCCCGTGCCGGTCCCCGAATTTTCCGGTCGCCGTTCCCCGTTCCGGGCCCCCGAAGGGCCGTTTTCGAGCCTAAGTGTTGGAAAAGAGTCGGTTTTCGGCTCTAATTCCCTAACCGGGAGTCCTATCAGCGAGCCGTCAGTTCCTACAGGTTACTCTACCCCCGAGCGAACTTCCCGTGCCGGTCCCCGAATTTTCCGGTCGCCGTTCCCCGTTCCGGGCCCCCGAAAGGGCCGTTTTCGAGCCTAAGTGTTGGAAAAGAGTCGGTTTTCGGCTCTAATTCCCTAACCGGGAGTCCTATCAGCGAGCCGTCAGTTCCTACAGGTTACTCTACCCCCGAGCGAACTTCCGTGCCGGTCCCCGAATTTTCCGGTCGCCGTTCCCCGTTCCGGGCCCCCGAAGGACCGTTTTCGAGCCTAAGTGTTGGAAAAGAGTCGGTTTTCGGCTCTAATTCCCTAACCGGGAGTCCTATCAGCGAGCCGTCAGTTCCTACAGGTTACACTACCCCCGAGCGAACTTCCCGTGCCGGTCCCCGAATTTTCCGGTCGCCGTTTCCCGTTCCGGGCCCCCGAAGGGCCGTTTTCGAGCCTAAGTGTTGGAAAAGAGTCGGTTTTCGGCTCTAATTCCCTAACCGGGAGTCCTATCAGCGAGCCGTCAGTTCCTACAGGTTACTCTACCCCCGAGCGAACTTCCCGTGCCGGTCCCCGAATTTTCCGGTCGCCGTTTCCCGTTCCGGGCCCCCGAAGGGCCGTTTTCGAGCCTAAGTGTTGGAAAAGAGTCGGTTTTCGGCTCTAATTCCCTAACCGGGAGTCCTATCAGCGAGCCGTCAGTTCCTACAGGTTACTCTACCCCCGAGCGAACTTCCCGTGCCGGTCCCCGAATTTTCCGGTCGCCGTTTCCCCGTTCCGGGCCCCCGAAGGGCCGTTTTCGAGCCTAAGTGTTGGAAAAGAGTCGGTTTTCGGCTCTAATTCCCTAACCGGGAGTCCTATCAGCGAGCCGTCAGTTCCTACAGGTTACTCTACCCCCGAGCGAACTTCCCGTGCCGGTCCCCGAATTTTCCGGTCGCCGTTCCCCGTTCCGGGCCCCCGAAGGGCCGTTTTCGAGCCTAAGTGTTGGAAAAGAGTCGGTTTTCGGCTCTAATTCCCTAACCGGGAGTCCTATCAGCGAGCCGTCAGTTCCTACAGGTTACTCTACCCCCGAGCGAACTTCCCGTGCCGGTCCCCGAATTTTCCGGTCGCCGTTTCCCGTTCCGGGCCCCCGAAGGGCCGTTTTCGAGCCTAAGTGTTGGAAAAGAGTCGGTTTTCGGCTCTAATTCCCTAACCGGGAGTCCTATCAGCGAGCCGTCAGTTCCTACAGGTTACTCTACCCCCGAGCGAACTTCCCGTGCCGGTCCCCGAATTTTCCGGTCGCCGTTCCCCGTTCCGGGCCCCCGAAGGGCCGTTTTCGAGCCTAAGTGTTGGAAAAGAGTCGGTTTTCGGCTCTAATTCCCTAACCGGGAGTCCTATCAGCGAGCCGTCAGTTCCTACAGGTTACTCTACCCCCGAGCGAACTTCCCGTGCCGGTCCCCGAATTTTCCGGTCGCCGTTCCCCGTTCCGGGCCCCCGAAGGGCCGTTTTCGAGCCTAAGTGTTGGAAAAGAGTCGGTTTTCGGCTCTAATTCCCTAACCGGGAGTCCTATCAGCGAGCCGTCAGTTCCTACAGGTTACTCTACCCCCGAGCGAACTTCCCGTGCCGGTCCCCGAATTTTCCGGTCGCCGTTTCCCCGTTCCGGGCCCCCGAAGGGCCGTTTTCGAGCCTAAGTGTTGGAAAAGAGTCGGTTTTCGGCTCTAATTCCCTAACCGGGAGTCCTATCAGCGAGCCGTCAGTTCCTACAGGTTACTCTACCCCCGAGCGAACTTCCCGTGCCGGTCCCCGAATTTTCCGGTCGCCGTTCCCCGTTCCGGGCCCCCGAAGGGCCGTTTTCGAGCCTAAGTGTTGGAAAAGAGTCGGTTTTCGGCTCTAATTCCCTAACCGGGAGTCCTATCAGCGAGCCGTCAGTTCCTACAGGTTACTCTACCCCCGAGCGAACTTCCCGTGCCGGTCCCCGAATTTTCCGGTCGCCGTTTCCCGTTCCGGGCCCCGAAGGGCCGTTTTCGAGCCTAAGTGTTGGAAAAGAGTCGGTTTTCGGCTCTAATTCCCTAACCGGGAGTCCTATCAGCGAGCCGTCAGTTCCTACAGGTTACTCTACCCCCGAGCGAACTTCCCGTGCCGGTCCCGAATTTTCCGGTCGCCGTTTCCCGTTCCGGGCCCCCGAAGGGCCGTTTTCGAGCCTAAGTGTTGGAAAAGAGTCGGTTTTCGGCTCTAATTCCCTAACCGGGAGTCCTATCAGCGAGCCGTCAGTTCCTACAGGTTACTCTACCCCCGAGCGAACTTCCCGTGCCGGTCCCCGAATTTTCCGGTCGCCGTTCCCCGTTCCGGGCCCCCGAAGGGCCGTTTTCGAGCCTAAGTGTTGGAAAAGAGTCGGTTTTCGGCTCTAATTCCCTAACCGGGAGTCCTATCAGCGAGCCGTCAGTTCCTACAGGTTACTCTACCCCCGAGCGAACTTCCCGTGCCGGTCCCCGAATTTTCCGGTCGCCGTTTCCCCGTTCCGGGCCCCCGAAGGGCCGTTTTCGAGCCTAAGTGTTGGAAAAGAGTCGGTTTTCGGCTCTAATTCCCTAACCGGGAGTCCTATCAGCGAGCCGTCAGTTCCTACAGGTTACTCTACCCCCGAGCGAACTTCCCGTGCCGGTCCCCGAATTTTCCGGTCGCCGTTTCCCGTTCCGGGCCCCCGAAGGGCCGTTTTCGAGCCTAAGTGTTGGAAAAGAGTCGGTTTTCGGCTCTAATTCCCTAACCGGGAGTCCTATCAGCGAGCCGTCAGTTCCTACAGGTTACTCTACCCCCGAGCGAACTTCCCGTGCCGGTCCCCGAATTTTCCGGTCGCCGTTTCCCGTTCCGGGCCCCCGAAGGGCCGTTTTCGAGCCTAAGTGTTGGAAAAGAGTCGGTTTTCGGCTCTAATTCCCTAACCGGGAGTCCTATCAGCGAGCCGTCAGTTCCTACAGGTTACTCTACCCCCGAGCGAACTTCCCGTGCCGGTCCCCGAATTTTCCGGTCGCCGTTTCCCGTTCCGGGCCCCCGAAGGGCCGTTTTCGAGCCTAAGTGTTGGAAAAGAGTCGGTTTTCGGCTCTAATTCCCTAACCGGGAGTCCTATCAGCGAGCCGTCAGTTCCTACAGGTTACTCTACCCCCGAGCGAACTTCCCGTGCCGGTCCCCGAATTTTCCGGTCGCCGTTTCCCGTTCCGGGCCCCCGAAGGGCCGTTTTCGAGCCTAAGTGTTGGAAAAGAGTCGGTTTTCGGCTCTAATTCCCTAACCGGGAGTCCTATCAGCGAGCCGTCAGTTCCTACAGGTTACTCTACCCCCGAGCGAACTTCCCGTGCCGGTCCCCCGAATTTTCCGGTCGCCGTTTCCCGTTCCGGGCCCCCGAAGGGCCGTTTTCGAGCCTAAGTGTTGGAAAAGAGTCGGTTTTCGGCTCTAATTCCCTAACCGGGAGTCCTATCAGCGAGCCGTCAGTTCCTACAGGTTACTCTACCCCCGAGCGAACTTCCCGTGCCGGTCCCCCGAATTTTCCGGTCGCCGTTTCCCGTTCCGGGCCCCCGAAGGGCCGTTTTCGAGCCTAAGTGTTGGAAAAGAGTCGGTTTTCGGCTCTAATTCCCTAACCGGGAGTCCTATCAGCGAGCCGTCAGTTCCTACAGGTTACTCTACCCCCGAGCGAACTTCCCGTGCCGGTCCCCGAATTTTCCGGTCGCCGTTTCCCGTTCCGGGGGGGGCCCCCCGGGCCGTTTTCGAGCCTAAGTGTTGGAAAAGAGTCGGTTTTCGGCTCTAATTCCCTAACCGGGAGTCCTATCAGCGAGCCGTCAGTTCCTACAGGTTACTCTACCCCCGAGCGAACTTCCCGTGCCGGTCCCCGAATTTTCCGGTCGCCGTTTCCCCGTTCCGGGCCCCCGAAGGGCCGTTTTCGAGCCTAAGTGTTGGAAAAGAGTCGGTTTTCGGCTCTAATTCCCTAACCGGGAGTCCTATCAGCGAGCCGTCAGTTCCTACAGGTTACTCTACCCCCGAGCGAACTTCCCGTGCCGGTCCCCGAATTTTCCGGTCGCCGTTCCCCGTTCCGGGCCCCCGAAGGGCCGTTTTCGAGCCTAAGTGTTGGAAAAGAGTCGGTTTTCGGCTCTAATTCCCTAACCGGGAGTCCTATCAGCGAGCCGTCAGTTCCTACAGGTTACTCTACCCCCGAGCGAACTTCCCGTGCCGGTCCCCGAATTTTCCGGTCGCCGTTCCCCGTTCCGGGCCCCCGAAGGGCCGTTTTCGAGCCTAAGTGTTGGAAAAGAGTCGGTTTTCGGCTCTAATTCCCTAACCGGGAGTCCTATCAGCGAGCCGTCAGTTCCTACAGGTTACTCTACCCCCGAGCGAACTTCCCGTGCCGGTCCCCGAATTTTCCGGTCGCCGTTTCCCGTTCCGGGCCCCCGAAGGGCCGTTTTCGAGCCTAAGTGTTGGAAAAGAGTCGGTTTTCGGCTCTAATTCCCTAACCGGGAGTCCTATCAGCGAGCCGTCAGTTCCTACAGGTTACTCTACCCCCGAGCGAACTTCCCGTGCCGGTCCCCGAATTTTCCGGTCGCCGTTCCCCGTTCCGGGCCCCCGAAGGGCCGTTTTCGAGCCTAAGTGTTGGAAAAGAGTCGGTTTTCGGCTCTAATTCCCTAACCGGGAGTCCTATCAGCGAGCCGTCAGTTCCTACAGGTTACTCTACCCCCGAGCGAACTTCCCGTGCCGGTCCCCGAATTTTCCGGTCGCCGTTCCCCGTTCCGGGCCCCCGAAGGGCCGTTTTCGAGCCTAAGTGTTGGAAAAGAGTCGGTTTTCGGCTCTAATTCCCTAACCGGGAGTCCTATCAGCGAGCCGTCAGTTCCTACAGGTTACTCTACCCCCGAGCGAACTTCCCGTGCCGGTCCCCGAATTTTCCGGTCGCCGTTCCCCGTTCCGGGCCCCCGAAGGGCCGTTTTCGAGCCTAAGTGTTGGAAAAGAGTCGGTTTTCGGCTCTAATTCCCTAACCGGGAGTCCTATCAGCGAGCCGTCAGTTCCTACAGGTTACTCTACCCCCGAGCGAACTTCCCGTGCCGGTCCCCGAATTTTCCGGTCGCCGTTCCCCGTTCCGGGCCCCCGAAGGGCCGTTTTCGAGCCTAAGTGTTGGAAAAGAGTCGGTTTTCGGCTCTAATTCCCTAACCGGGAGTCCTATCAGCGAGCCGTCAGTTCCTACAGGTTACTCTACCCCCGAGCGAACTTCCCGTGCCGGTCCCCGAATTTTCCGGTCGCCGTTTCCCGTTCCGGGCCCCCGAAGGGCCGTTTTCGAGCCTAAGTGTTGGAAAAGAGTCGGTTTTCGGCTCTAATTCCCTAACCGGGAGTCCTATCAGCGAGCCGTCAGTTCCTACAGGTTACTCTACCCCCGAGCGAACTTCCCGTGCCGGTCCCCGAATTTTCCGGTCGCCGTTTCCCGTTCCGGGCCCCCGAAGGGCCGTTTTCGAGCCTAAGTGTTGGAAAAGAGTCGGTTTTCGGCTCTAATTCCCTAACCGGGAGTCCTATCAGCGAGCCGTCAGTTCCTACAGGTTACTCTACCCCCGAGCGAACTTCCCGTGCCGGTCCCCGAATTTTCCGGTCGCCGTTTCCCGTTCCGGGCCCCCGAAGGGCCGTTTTCGAGCCTAAGTGTTGGAAAAGAGTCGGTTTTCGGCTCTAATTCCCTAACCGGGAGTCCTATCAGCGAGCCGTCAGTTCCTACAGGTTACTCTACCCCCGAGCGAACTTCCCGTGCCGGTCCCCGAATTTTCCGGTCGCCGTTCCCCGTTCCGGGCCCCCGAAGGGCCGTTTTCGAGCCTAAGTGTTGGAAAAGAGTCGGTTTTCGGCTCTAATTCCCTAACCGGGAGTCCTATCAGCGAGCCGTCAGTTCCTACAGGTTACTCTACCCCCGAGCGAACTTCCCGTGCCGGTCCCCAAATCCTCACGCCCGTTCCGGGCCCCAGAAGGGCCGTTTTCGAGCCTAAGTGTTGGAAAAGAGTCGGTTTTCGGCTCTAATTCCCTAACCGGGAGTCCTATCAGCGAGCCGTCAGTTCCTACAGGTTACTCTACCCCCGAGCGAACTTCCCTGCCGTCCCCCGAATTTTCCGGTCGCCCGTGTTCCCGTTCCGGGCCCCCGAAGGGCCGTTTTCGAGCCTAAGTGTTGGAAAAGAGTCGGTTTTCGGCTCTAATTCCCTAACCGGAGTCCTATTCAGCGAGCCGTCAGTTCCTACAGGTTACTCTACCCCCGAGCGAACTTCCCGTGCCGGGTCCCCCCGGTCCCCGAATTTTCCGGTCGCCGTTTCCCGTTCCGGGCCCCCGAAGGGCCGTTTTCGAGCCTAAGTGTTGGAAAAGAGTCGGTTTTCGGCTCTAATTCCCTAACCGGGAGTCCTATCAGCGAGCCGTCAGTTCCTACAGGTTACTCTACCCCCGAGCGAACTTCCCGTGCCGGTCCCCGAATTTTCCGGTCGCCGTTTCCCGTTCCGGGCCCCCGAAGGGCCGTTTTCGAGCCTAAGTGTTGGAAAAGAGTCGGTTTTCGGCTCTAATTCCCTAACCGGGAGTCCTATCAGCGAGCCGTCAGTTCCTACAGGTTACTCTACCCCCGAGCGAACTTCCCGTGCCGGTCCCCGAATTTTCCGGTCGCCGTTTCCCGTTCCGGGCCCCCGAAGGGCCGTTTTCGAGCCTAAGTGTTGGAAAAGAGTCGGTTTTCGGCTCTAATTCCCTAACCGGGAGTCCTATCAGCGAGCCGTCAGTTCCTACAGGTTACTCTACCCCCGAGCGAACTTCCCGTGCCGGTCCCCGAATTTTCCGGTCGCCGTTCCCCGTTCCGGGCCCCCGAAGGGCCGTTTTCGAGCCTAAGTGTTGGAAAAGAGTCGGTTTTCGGCTCTAATTCCCTAACCGGGAGTCCTATCAGCGAGCCGTCAGTTCCTACAGGTTACTCTACCCCCGAGCGAACTTCCCGTGCCGGTCCCCGAATTTTCCGGTCGCCGTTCCCCGTTCCGGGCCCCCGAAGGGCCGTTTTCGAGCCTAAGTGTTGGAAAAGAGTCGGTTTTCGGCTCTAATTCCCTAACCGGGAGTCCTATCAGCGAGCCGTCAGTTCCTACAGGTTACTCTACCCCCGAGCGAACTTCCCGTGCCGGTCCCCGAATTTTCCGGTCGCCGTTCCCCGTTCCGGGCCCCCGAAGGGCCGTTTTCGAGCCTAAGTGTTGGAAAAGAGTCGGTTTTCGGCTCTAATTCCCTAACCGGGAGTCCTATCAGCGAGCCGTCAGTTCCTACAGGTTACTCTACCCCCGAGCGAACTTCCCGTGCCGGTCCCCGAATTTTCCGGTCGCCGTTCCCCGTTCCGGGCCCCCGAAGGGCCGTTTTCGAGCCTAAGTGTTGGAAAAGAGTCGGTTTTCGGCTCTAATTCCCTAACCGGGAGTCCTATCAGCGAGCCGTCAGTTCCTACAGGTTACTCTACCCCCGAGCGAACTTCCCGTGCCGGTCCCCGAATTTTCCGGTCGCCGTTTCCCGTTCCGGGCCCCCGAAGGGCCGTTTTCGAGCCTAAGTGTTGGAAAAGAGTCGGTTTTCGGCTCTAATTCCCTAACCGGGAGTCCTATCAGCGAGCCGTCAGTTCCTACAGGTTACTCTACCCCCGAGCGAACTTCCCGTGCCGGTCCCCGAATTTTCCGGTCGCCGTTTCCCGTTCCGGGCCCCCGAAGGGCCGTTTTCGAGCCTAAGTGTTGGAAAAGAGTCGGTTTTCGGCTCTAATTCCCTAACCGGGAGTCCTATCAGCGAGCCGTCAGTTCCTACAGGTTACTCTACCCCCGAGCGAACTTCCCGTGCCGGTCCCCGAATTTTCCGGTCGCCGTTTCCCGTTCCGGGCCCCCGAAGGGCCGTTTTCGAGCCTAAGTGTTGGAAAAGAGTCGGTTTTCGGCTCTAATTCCCTAACCGGGAGTCCTATTAGCGAGCCGTCAGTTCCTACAGGTTACTCTACCCCCGAGCGAACTTCCCGTGCCGGTCCCCGAATTTTCCGGTCGCCGTTTCCCGTTCCGGGCCCCCGAAGGGCCGTTTTCGAGCCTAAGTGTTGGAAAAGAGTCGGTTTTCGGCTCTAATTCCCTAACCGGGAGTCCTATCAGCGAGCCGTCAGTTCCTACAGGTTACTCTACCCCCGAGCGAACTTCCCGTGCCGGTCCCCGAATTTTCCGGTCGCCGTTTCCCGTTCCGGGCCCCCGAAGGGCCGTTTTCGAGCCTAAGTGTTGGAAAAGAGTCGGTTTTCGGCTCTAATTCCCTAACCGGGAGTCCTATTAGCGAGCCGTCAGTTCCTACAGGTTACTCTACCCCCGAGCGAACTTCCCGTGCCGGTCCCCGAATTTTCCGGTCGCCGTTTCCCGTTCCGGGCCCCCGAAGGGCCGTTTTCGAGCCTAAGTGTTGGAAAAGAGTCGGTTTTCGGCTCTAATTCCCTAACCGGGAGTCCTATCAGCGAGCCGTCAGTTCCTACAGGTTACTCTACCCCCGAGCGAACTTCCCGTGCCGGTCCCCGAATTTTCCGGTCGCCGTTCCCCGTTCCGGGCCCCCGAAGGGCCGTTTTCGAGCCTAAGTGTTGGAAAAGAGTCGGTTTTCGGCTCTAATTCCCTAACCGGGAGTCCTATCAGCGAGCCGTCAGTTCCTACAGGTTACTCTACCCCCGAGCGAACTTCCCGTGCCGGTCCCCGAATTTTCCGGTCGCCGTTTCCCGTTCCGGGCCCCCGAAGGGCCGTTTTCGAGCCTAAGTGTTGGAAAAGAGTCGGTTTTCGGCTCTAATTCCCTAACCGGGAGTCCTATCAGCGAGCCGTCAGTTCCTACAGGTTACTCTACCCCCGAGCGAACTTCCCGTGGCCGGTCCCCGAATTTTCCGGTCGCCGTTCCCCGTTCCGGGACCCCGAAGGGCCGTTTTCGAGCCTAAGTGTTGGAAAAGAGTCCGTTTTCGGCTCTAATTCCCTAACCGGGAGTCCTATCAGCGAGCCGTCAGTTCCTACAGGTTACTCTACCCCCGAGCGAACTTCCCGTGCCGGTCCCCGAATTTTCCGGTCGCCGTTCCCCGTTCCGGGCCCCCGAAGGGCCGTTTTCGAGCCTAAGTGTTGGAAAAGAGTCGGTTTTCGGCTCTAATTCCCTAACCGGGAGTCCTATCAGCGAGCCGTCAGTTCCTACAGGTTACTCTACCCCCGAGCGAACTTCCCGTGCCGGTCCCCGAATTTTCCGGTCGCCGTTTCCCGTTCCGGGCCCCCGAAGGGCCGTTTTCGAGCCTAAGTGTTGGAAAAGAGTCGGTTTTCGGCTCTAATTCCCTAACCGGGAGTCCTATTAGCGAGCCGTCAGTTCCTACAGGTTACTCTACCCCCGAGCGAACTTCCCGTGCCGGTCCCCGAATTTTCCGGTCGCCGTTCCCCGTTCCGGGCCCCCGAAGGACCGTTTTCGAGCCTAAGTGTTGGAAAAGAGTCGGTTTTCGGCTCTAATTCCCTAACCGGGAGTCCTATCAGCGAGCCGTCAGTTCCTACAGGTTACACTACCCCCGAGCGAACTTCCCGTGCCGGTCCCCGAATTTTCCGGTCGCCGTTTCCCGTTCCGGGCCCCCGAAGGGCCGTTTTCGAGCCTAAGTGTTGGAAAAGAGTCGGTTTTCGGCTCTAATTCCCTAACCGGGAGTCCTATCAGCGAGCCGTCAGTTCCTACAGGTTACTCTACCCCCGAGCGAACTTCCCGTGCCGGTCCCCGAATTTTCCGGTCGCCGTTTCCCGTTCCGGGCCCCCGAAGGGCCGTTTTCGAGCCTAAGTGTTGGAAAAGAGTCGGTTTTCGGCTCTAATTCCCTAACCGGGAGTCCTATCAGCGAGCCGTCAGTTCCTACAGGTTACTCTACCCCCGAGCGAACTTCCCGTGCCGGTCCCCGAATTTTCCGGTCGCCGTTTCCCGTTCCGGGCCCCCGAAGGGCCGTTTTCGAGCCTAAGTGTTGGAAAAGAGTCGGTTTTCGGCTCTAATTCCCTAACCGGGAGTCCTATTAGCGAGCCGTCAGTTCCTACAGGTTACTCTACCCCCGAGCGAACTTCCCGTGCCGGTCCCCGAATTTTCCGGTCGCCGTTTCCCGTTCCGGGCCCCCGAAGGGCCGTTTTCGAGCCTAAGTGTTGGAAAAGAGTCGGTTTTCGGCTCTAATTCCCTAACCGGGAGTCCTATCAGCGAGCCGTCAGTTCCTACAGGTTACTCTACCCCCGAGCGAACTTCCCGTGCCGGTCCCCGAATTTTCCGGTCGCCGTTTCCCGTTCCGGGCCCCCGAAGGGCCGTTTTCGAGCCTAAGTGTTGGAAAAGAGTCGGTTTTCGGCTCTAATTCCCTAACCGGGAGTCCTATTAGCGAGCCGTCAGTTCCTACAGGTTACTCTACCCCCGAGCGAACTTCCCGTGCCGGTCCCCGAATTTTCCGGTCGCCGTTTCCCGTTCCGGGCCCCCGAAGGGCCGTTTTCGAGCCTAAGTGTTGGAAAAGAGTCGGTTTTCGGCTCTAATTCCCTAACCGGGAGTCCTATCAGCGAGCCGTCAGTTCCTACAGGTTACTCTACCCCCGAGCGAACTTCCCGTGCCGGTCCCCGAATTTTCCGGTCGCCGTTTCCCGTTCCGGGCCCCCGAAGGGCCGTTTTCGAGCCTAAGTGTTGGAAAAGAGTCGGTTTTCGGCTCTAATTCCCTAACCGGGAGTCCTATTAGCGAGCCGTCAGTTCCTACAGGTTACTCTACCCCCGAGCGAACTTCCCGTGCCGGTCCCCGAATTTTCCGGTCGCCGTTTCCCGTTCCGGGCCCCCGAAGGGCCGTTTTCGAGCCTAAGTGTTGGAAAAGAGTCGGTTTTCGGCTCTAATTCCCTAACCGGGAGTCCTATCAGCGAGCCGTCATTTCCTACAGGTTACTCTACCCCCGAGCGAACTTCCCGTGCCGGTCCCCGAATTTTCCGGTCGCCGTTCCCCGTTCCGGGCCCCCGAAGGGCCGTTTTCGAGCCTAAGTGTTGGAAAAGAGTCGGTTTTCGGCTCTAATTCCCTAACCGGGAGTCCTATCAGCGAGCCGTCAGTTCCTACAGGTTACTCTACCCCCGAGCGAACTTCCCGTGCCGGTCCCCGAATTTTCCGGTCGCCGTTCCCGTTCCGGGCCCCCGAAGGGCCGTTTTCGAGCCTAAGTGTTGGAAAAGAGTCGGTTTTCGGCTCTAATTCCCTAACCGGGAGTCCTATCAGCGAGCCGTCAGTTCCTACAGGTTACTCTACCCCCGAGCGAACTTCCCGTGGCGGTCCCCGAATTTTCCGGTCGCCGTTCCCCGTTCCGGGACCCCGAAGGGCCGTTTTCGAGCCTAAGTGTTGGAAAAGAGTCCGTTTTCGGCTCTAATTCCCTAACCGGGAGTCCTATCAGCGAGCCGTCAGTTCCTACAGGTTACTCTACCCCCGAGCGAACTTCCCGTGCCGGTCCCCGAATTTTCCGGTCGCCGTTCCCCGTTCCGGGCCCCCGAAGGGCCGTTTTCGAGCCTAAGTGTTGGAAAAGAGTCGGTTTTCGGCTCTAATTCCCTAACCGGGAGTCCTATCAGCGAGCCGTCAGTTCCTACAGGTTACTCTACCCCCGAGCGAACTTCCCGTGCCGGTCCCCGAATTTTCCGGTCGCCGTTTCCCGTTCCGGGCCCCTGAAGGGCCGTTTTCGAGCCTAAGTGTTGGAAAAGAGTCGGTTTTCGGCTCTAATTCCCTAACCGGGAGTCCTATCAGCGAGCCGTCAGTTCCTACAGGTTACTCTACCCCCGAGCGAACTTCCCGTGCCGGTCCCCGAATTTTCCGGTCGCCGTTCCCCGTTCCGGGACCCCGAAGGGCCGTTTTCGAGCCTAAGTGTTGGAAAAGAGTCCGTTTTCGGCTCTAATTCCCTAACCGGGAGTCCTATCAGCGAGCCGTCAGTTCCTACAGGTTACTCTACCCCCGAGCGAACTTCCCGTGCCGGTCCCCGAATTTTCCGGTCGCCGTTCCCCGTTCCGGGCCCCCGAAGGGCCGTTTTCGAGCCTAAGTGTTGGAAAAGAGTCGGTTTTCGGCTCTAATTCCCTAACCGGGAGTCCTATCAGCGAGCCGTCAGTTCCTACAGGTTACTCTACCCCCGAGCGAACTTCCCGTGCCGGTCCCCGAATTTTCCGGTCGCCGTTCCCCGTTCCGGGACCCCGAAGGGCCGTTTTCGAGCCTAAGTGTTGGAAAAGAGTCCGTTTTCGGCTCTAATTCCCTAACCGGGAGTCCTATCAGCGAGCCGTCAGTTCCTACAGGTTACTCTACCCCCGAGCGAACTTCCCGTGCCGGTCCCCGAATTTTCCGGTCGCCGTTCCCCGTTCCGGGCCCCCGAAGGGCCGTTTTCGAGCCTAAGTGTTGGAAAAGAGTCGGTTTTCGGCTCTAATTCCCTAACCGGGAGTCCTATCAGCGAGCCGTCAGTTCCTACAGGTTACTCTACCCCCGAGCGAACTTCCCGTGCCGGTCCCCGAATTTTCCGGTCGCCGTTCCCCGTTCCGGGCCCCTGAAGGGCCGTTTTCGAGCCTAAGTGTTGGAAAAGAGTCGGTTTTCGGCTCTAATTCCCTAACCGGGAGTCCTATCAGCGAGCCGTCAGTTCCTACAGGTTACTCTACCCCCGAGCGAACTTCCCGTGCCGGTCCCCGAATTTTCCGGTCGCCGTTCCCCGTTCCGGGCCCCCGAAGGGCCGTTTTCGAGCCTAAGTGTTGGAAAAGAGTCGGTTTTCGGCTCTAATTCCCTAACCGGGAGTCCTATCAGCGAGCCGTCAGTTCCTACAGGTTACTCTACCCCCGAGCGAACTTCCCGTGCCGGTCCCCGAATTTTCCGGTCGCCGTTCCCCGTTCCGGGCCCCCGAAGGGCCGTTTTCGAGCCTAAGTGTTGGAAAAGAGTCGGTTTTCGGCTCTAATTCCCTAACCGGGAGTCCTATCAGCGAGCCGTCAGTTCCTACAGGTTACTCTACCCCCGAGCGAACTTCCCGTGCCGGTCCCCGAATTTTCCGGTCGCCGTTTCCCGTTCCGGGCCCCCGAAGGGCCGTTTTCGAGCCTAAGTGTTGGAAAAGAGTCGGTTTTCGGCTCTAATTCCCTAACCGGGAGTCCTATCAGCGAGCCGTCAGTTCCTACAGGTTACTCTACCCCCGAGCGAACTTCCCGTGCCGGTCCCCGAATTTTCCGGTCGCCGTTCCCCGTTCCGGGCCCCCGAAGGGCCGTTTTCGAGCCTAAGTGTTGGAAAAGAGTCGGTTTTCGGCTCTAATTCCCTAACCGGGAGTCCTATCAGCGAGCCGTCAGTTCCTACAGGTTACTCTACCCCCGAGCGAACTTCCCGTGCCGGTCCCCGAATTTTCCGGTCGCCGTTCCCCGTTCCGGGCCCCCGAAAGGGCCGTTTTCGAGCCTAAGTGTTGGAAAAGAGTCGGTTTTCGGCTCTAATTCCCTAACCGGGAGTCCTATCAGCGAGCCGTCAGTTCCTACAGGTTACTCTACCCCCGAGCGAACTTCCCGTGCCGGTCCCCGAATTTTCCGGTCGCCGTTCCCCGTTCCGGGCCCCCGAAGGGCCGTTTTCGAGCCTAAGTGTTGGAAAAGAGTCGGTTTTCGGCTCTAATTCCCTAACCGGGAGTCCTATCAGCGAGCCGTCAGTTCCTACAGGTTACTCTACCCCCGAGCGAACTTCCCGTGCCGGTCCCCGAATTTTCCGGTCGCCGTTTCCCGTTCCGGGCCCCCGAAGGGCCGTTTTCGAGCCTAAGTGTTGGAAAAGAGTCGGTTTTCGGCTCTAATTCCCTAACCGGGAGTCCTATCAGCGAGCCGTCAGTTCCTACAGGTTACTCTACCCCCGAGCGAACTTCCCGTGCCGGTCCCCGAATTTTCCGGTCGCCGTTTCCCGTTCCGGGCCCCCGAAGGGCCGTTTTCGAGCCTAAGTGTTGGAAAAGAGTCGGTTTTCGGCTCTAATTCCCTAACCGGGAGTCCTATCAGCGAGCCGTCAGTTCCTACAGGTTACTCTACCCCCGAGCGAACTTCCCGTGCCGGTCCCCGAATTTTCCGGTCGCCGTTCCCCGTTCCGGGCCCCCGAAGGGCCGTTTTCGAGCCTAAGTGTTGGAAAAGAGTCGGTTTTCGGCTCTAATTCCCTAACCGGGAGTCCTATCAGCGAGCCGTCAGTTCCTACAGGTTACTCTACCCCCGAGCGAACTTCCCGTGCCGGTCCCCGAATTTTCCGGTCGCCGTTCCCCGTTCCGGGCCCCCGAAGGGCCGTTTTCGAGCCTAAGTGTTGGAAAAGAGTCGGTTTTCGGCTCTAATTCCCTAACCGGGAGTCCTATCAGCGAGCCGTCAGTTCCTACAGGTTACTCTACCCCCGAGCGAACTTCCCGTGCCGGTCCCCGAATTTTCCGGTCGCCGTTTCCCGTTCCGGGCCCCCGAAGGGCCGTTTTCGAGCCTAAGTGTTGGAAAAGAGTCGGTTTTCGGCTCTAATTCCCTAACCGGGAGTCCTATCAGCGAGCCGTCAGTTCCTACAGGTTACTCTACCCCCGAGCGAACTTCCCGTGCCGGTCCCCGAATTTTCCGGTCGCCGTTCCCCGTTCCGGGCCCCCGAAGGGCCGTTTTCGAGCCTAAGTGTTGGAAAAGAGTCGGTTTTCGGCTCTAATTCCCTAACCGGGAGTCCTATCAGCGAGCCGTCAGTTCCTACAGGTTACTCTACCCCCGAGCGAACTTCCCGTGCCGGTCCCCGAATTTTCCGGTCGCCGTTCCCCGTTCCGGGCCCCCGAAGGGCCGTTTTCGAGCCTAAGTGTTGGAAAAGAGTCGGTTTTCGGCTCTAATTCCCTAACCGGGAGTCCTATCAGCGAGCCGTCAGTTCCTACAGGTTACTCTACCCCCGAACGAACTTCCCGTGCCGGTCCCCGAATTTTCCGGTCGCCGTTCCCCGTTCCGGGCCCCCGAAGGGCCGTTTTCGAGCCTAAGTGTTGGAAAAGAGTCGGTTTTCGGCTCTAATTCCCTAACCGGGAGTCCTATCAGCGAGCCGTCAGTTCCTACAGGTTACTCTACCCCCGAGCGAACTTCCCGTGCCGGTCCCCGAATTTTCCGGTCGCCGTTCCCCGTTCCGGGCCCCCGAAGGGCCGTTTTCGAGCCTAAGTGTTGGAAAAGAGTCGGTTTTCGGCTCTAATTCCCTAACCGGGAGTCCTATCAGCGAGCCGTCAGTTCCTACAGGTTACTCTACCCCCGAGCGAACTTCCCGTGCCGGTCCCCGAATTTTCCGGTCGCCGTTTCCCGTTCCGGGCCCCCGAAGGGCCGTTTTCGAGCCTAAGTGTTGGAAAAGAGTCGGTTTTCGGCTCTAATTCCCTAACCGGGAGTCCTATCAGCGAGCCGTCAGTTCCTACAGGTTACTCTACCCCCGAGCGAACTTCCCGTGCCGGTCCCCGAATTTTCCGGTCGCCGTTTCCCGTTCCGGGCCCCCGAAGGGCCGTTTTCGAGCCTAAGTGTTGGAAAAGAGTCGGTTTTCGGCTCTAATTCCCTAACCGGGAGTCCTATCAGCGAGCCGTCAGTTCCTACAGGTTACTCTACCCCCGAGCGAACTTCCCGTGCCGGTCCCCGAATTTTCCGGTCGCCGTTCCCCGTTCCGGGCCCCCGAAGGGCCGTTTTCGAGCCTAAGTGTTGGAAAAGAGTCGGTTTTCGGCTCTAATTCCCTAACCGGGAGTCCTATCAGCGAGCCGTCAGTTCCTACAGGTTACTCTACCCCCGAGCGAACTTCCCGTGCCGGTCCCCGAATTTTCCGGTCGCCGTTCCCCGTTCCGGGCCCCCGAAGGGCCGTTTTCGAGCCTAAGTGTTGGAAAAGAGTCGGTTTTCGGCTCTAATTCCCTAACCGGGAGTCCTATCAGCGAGCCGTCAGTTCCTACAGGTTACTCTACCCCCGAGCGAACTTCCCGTGCCGGTCCCCGAATTTTCCGGTCGCCGTTTCCCGTTCCGGGCCCCCGAAGGGCCGTTTTCGAGCCTAAGTGTTGGAAAAGAGTCGGTTTTCGGCTCTAATTCCCTAACCGGGAGTCCTATCAGCGAGCCGTCAGTTCCTACAGGTTACTCTACCCCCGAGCGAACTTCCCGTGCCGGTCCCCGAATTTTCCGGTCGCCGTTTCCCGTTCCGGGCCCCCGAAGGGCCGTTTTCGAGCCTAAGTGTTGGAAAAGAGTCGGTTTTCGGCTCTAATTCCCTAACCGGGAGTCCTATCAGCGAGCCGTCAGTTCCTACAGGTTACTCTACCCCCGAGCGAACTTCCCGTGCCGGTCCCCGAATTTTCCGGTCGCCGTTTCCCGTTCCGGGCCCCCGAAGGGCCGTTTTCGAGCCTAAGTGTTGGAAAAGAGTCGGTTTTCGGCTCTAATTCCCTAACCGGGAGTCCTATCAGCGAGCCGTCAGTTCCTACAGGTTACTCTACCCCCGAGCGAACTTCCCGTGCCGGTCCCCGAATTTTCCGGTCGCCGTTTCCCGTTCCGGGCCCCCGAAGGGCCGTTTTCGAGCCTAAGTGTTGGAAAAGAGTCGGTTTTCGGCTCTAATTCCCTAACCGGGAGTCCTATCAGCGAGCCGTCAGTTCCTACAGGTTACTCTACCCCCGAGCGAACTTCCCGTGCCGGTCCCCGAATTTTCCGGTCGCCGTTTCCCGTTCCGGGCCCCCGAAGGGCCGTTTTCGAGCCTAAGTGTTGGAAAAGAGTCGGTTTTCGGCTCTAATTCCCTAACCGGGAGTCCTATCAGCGAGCCGTCAGTTCCTACAGGTTACTCTACCCCCGAGCGAACTTCCCGTGCCGGTCCCCGAATTTTCCGGTCGCCGTTTCCCGTTCCGGGCCCCCGAAGGGCCGTTTTCGAGCCTAAGTGTTGGAAAAGAGTCGGTTTTCGGCTCTAATTCCCTAACCGGGAGTCCTATCAGCGAGCCGTCAGTTCCTACAGGTTACTCTACCCCCGAGCGAACTTCCCGTGCCGGTCCCCGAATTTTCCGGTCGCCGTTCCCCGTTCCGGGCCCCCGAAGGGCCGTTTTCGAGCCTAAGTGTTGGAAAAGAGTCGGTTTTCGGCTCTAATTCCCTAACCGGGAGTCCTATCAGCGAGCCGTCAGTTCCTACAGGTTACTCTACCCCCGAGCGAACTTCCCGTGCCGGTCCCCGAATTTTCCGGTCGCCGTTCCCCGTTCCGGGCCCCCGAAGGGCCGTTTTCGAGCCTAAGTGTTGGAAAAGAGTCGGTTTTCGGCTCTAATTCCCTAACCGGGAGTCCTATCAGCGAGCCGTCAGTTCCTACAGGTTACTCTACCCCCGAGCGAACTTCCCGTGCCGGTCCCCGAATTTTCCGGTCGCCGTTTCCCGTTCCGGGCCCCCGAAGGGCCGTTTTCGAGCCTAAGTGTTGGAAAAGAGTCGGTTTTCGGCTCTAATTCCCTAACCGGGAGTCCTATCAGCGAGCCGTCAGTTCCTACAGGTTACTCTACCCCCGAGCGAACTTCCCGTGCCGGTCCCCGAATTTTCCGGTCGCCGTTCCCCGTTCCGGGCCCCCGAAGGGCCGTTTTCGAGCCTAAGTGTTGGAAAAGAGTCGGTTTTCGGCTCTAATTCCCTAACCGGGAGTCCTATCAGCGAGCCGTCAGTTCCTACAGGTTACTCTACCCCCGAGCGAACTTCCCGTGCCGGTCCCCGAATTTTCCGGTCGCCGTTCCCCGTTCCGGGCCCCCGAAGGGCCGTTTTCGAGCCTAAGTGTTGGAAAAGAGTCGGTTTTCGGCTCTAATTCCCTAACCGGGAGTCCTATCAGCGAGCCGTCAGTTCCTACAGGTTACTCTACCCCCGAGCGAACTTCCCGTGCCGGTCCCCGAATTTTCCGGTCGCCGTTCCCCGTTCCGGGCCCCCGAAGGGCCGTTTTCGAGCCTAAGTGTTGGAAAAGAGTCGGTTTTCGGCTCTAATTCCCTAACCGGGAGTCCTATCAGCGAGCCGTCAGTTCCTACAGGTTACTCTACCCCCGAGCGAACTTCCCGTGCCGGTCCCCGAATTTTCCGGTCGCCGTTCCCCGTTCCGGGCCCCCGAAGGGCCGTTTTCGAGCCTAAGTGTTGGAAAAGAGTCGGTTTTCGGCTCTAATTCCCTAACCGGGAGTCCTATCAGCGAGCCGTCAGTTCCTACAGGTTACTCTACCCCCGAGCGAACTTCCCGTGCCGGTCCCCGAATTTTCCGGTCGCCGTTTCCCGTTCCGGGCCCCCGAAGGGCCGTTTTCGAGCCTAAGTGTTGGAAAAGAGTCGGTTTTCGGCTCTAATTCCCTAACCGGGAGTCCTATCAGCGAGCCGTCAGTTCCTACAGGTTACTCTACCCCCGAGCGAACTTCCCGTGCCGGTCCCCGAATTTTCCGGTCGCCGTTTCCCGTTCCGGGCCCCCGAAGGGCCGTTTTCGAGCCTAAGTGTTGGAAAAGAGTCGGTTTTCGGCTCTAATTCCCTAACCGGGAGTCCTATCAGCGAGCCGTCAGTTCCTACAGGTTACTCTACCCCCGAGCGAACTTCCCGTGCCGGTCCCCGAATTTTCCGGTCGCCGTTTCCCGTTCCGGGCCCCCGAAGGGCCGTTTTCGAGCCTAAGTGTTGGAAAAGAGTCGGTTTTCGGCTCTAATTCCCTAACCGGGAGTCCTATCAGCGAGCCGTCAGTTCCTACAGGTTACTCTACCCCCGAGCGAACTTCCCGTGCCGGTCCCCGAATTTTCCGGTCGCCGTTTCCCGTTCCGGGCCCCCGAAGGGCCGTTTTCGAGCCTAAGTGTTGGAAAAGAGTCGGTTTTCGGCTCTAATTCCCTAACCGGGAGTCCTATCAGCGAGCCGTCAGTTCCTACAGGTTACTCTACCCCCGAGCGAACTTCCCGTGCCGGTCCCCGAATTTTCCGGTCGCCGTTCCCGTTCCGGGCCCCCGAAGGGCCGTTTTCGAGCCTAAGTGTTGGAAAAGAGTCGGTTTTCGGCTCTAATTCCCTAACCGGGAGTCCTATCAGCGAGCCGTCAGTTCCTACAGGTTACTCTACCCCCGAGCGAACTTCCCGTGCCGGTCCCCGAATTTTCCGGTCGCCGTTCCCCGTTCCGGGCCCCCGAAGGGCCGTTTTCGAGCCTAAGTGTTGGAAAAGAGTCGGTTTTCGGCTCTAATTCCCTAACCGGGAGTCCTATCAGCGAGCCGTCAGTTCCTACAGGTTACTCTACCCCCGAGCGAACTTCCCGTGCCGGTCCCCGAATTTTCCGGTCGCCGTTCCCCGTTCCGGGCCCCCGAAGGGCCGTTTTCGAGCCTAAGTGTTGGAAAAGAGTCGGTTTTCGGCTCTAATTCCCTAACCGGGAGTCCTATCAGCGAGCCGTCAGTTCCTACAGGTTACTCTACCCCCGAGCGAACTTCCCGTGCCGGTCCCCGAATTTTCCGGTCGCCGTTCCCCGTTCCGGGCCCCCGAAGGGCCGTTTTCGAGCCTAAGTGTTGGAAAAGAGTCGGTTTTCGGCTCTAATTCCCTAACCGGGAGTCCTATCAGCGAGCCGTCAGTTCCTACAGGTTACTCTACCCCCGAGCGAACTTCCCGTGCGGTCCCCGAATTTTCCGGTCGCCGTTCCCCGTTCCGGGCCCCCGAAGGGCCGTTTTCGAGCCTAAGTGTTGGAAAAGAGTCGGTTTTCGGCTCTAATTCCCTAACCGGGAGTCCTATCAGCGAGCCGTCAGTTCCTACAGGTTACTCTACCCCCGAGCGAACTTCCCGTGCCGGTCCCCGAATTTTCCGGTCGCCGTTTCCCGTTCCGGGCCCCCGAAGGGCCGTTTTCGAGCCTAAGTGTTGGAAAAGAGTCGGTTTTCGGCTCTAATTCCCTAACCGGGAGTCCTATCAGCGAGCCGTCAGTTCCTACAGGTTACTCTACCCCCGAGCGAACTTCCCGTGCCGGTCCCCGAATTTTCCGGTCGCCGTTCCCCGTTCCGGGCCCCCGAAGGGCCGTTTTCGAGCCTAAGTGTTGGAAAAGAGTCGGTTTTCGGCTCTAATTCCCTAACCGGGAGTCCTATCAGCGAGCCGTCAGTTCCTACAGGTTACTCTACCCCCGAGCGAACTTCCCGTGCCGGTCCCCGAATTTTCCGGTCGCCGTTTCCCGTTCCGGGCCCCCGAAGGGCCGTTTTCGAGCCTAAGTGTTGGAAAAGAGTCGGTTTTCGGCTCTAATTCCCTAACCGGGAGTCCTATCAGCGAGCCGTCAGTTCCTACAGGTTACTCTACCCCCGAGCGAACTTCCCGTGCCGGTCCCCGAATTTTCCGGTCGCCGTTTCCCGTTCCGGGCCCCCGAAGGGCCGTTTTCGAGCCTAAGTGTTGGAAAAGAGTCGGTTTTCGGCTCTAATTCCCTAACCGGGAGTCCTATCAGCGAGCCGTCAGTTCCTACAGGTTACTCTACCCCCGAGCGAACTTCCCGTGCCGGTCCCCGAATTTTCCGGTCGCCGTTTCCCGTTCCGGGCCCCCGAAGGGCCGTTTTCGAGCCTAAGTGTTGGAAAAGAGTCGGTTTTCGGCTCTAATTCCCTAACCGGGAGTCCTATCAGCGAGCCGTCAGTTCCTACAGGTTACTCTACCCCCGAGCGAACTTCCCGTGCCGGTCCCCGAATTTTCCGGTCGCCGTTTCCCGTTCCGGGCCCCCGAAGGGCCGTTTTCGAGCCTAAGTGTTGGAAAAGAGTCGGTTTTCGGCTCTAATTCCCTAACCGGGAGTCCTATCAGCGAGCCGTCAGTTCCTACAGGTTACTCTACCCCCGAGCGAACTTCCCGTGCCGGTCCCCGAATTTTCCGGTCGCCGTTTCCCGTTCCGGGCCCCCGAAGGGCCGTTTTCGAGCCTAAGTGTTGGAAAAGAGTCGGTTTTCGGCTCTAATTCCCTAACCGGGAGTCCTATCAGCGAGCCGTCAGTTCCTACAGGTTACTCTACCCCCGAGCGAACTTCCCGTGCCGGTCCCCGAATTTTCCGGTCGCCGTTCCCGTTCCGGGCCCCCGAAGGGCCGTTTTCGAGCCTAAGTGTTGGAAAAGAGTCGGTTTTCGGCTCTAATTCCCTAACCGGGAGTCCTATCAGCGAGCCGTCAGTTCCTACAGGTTACTCTACCCCCGAGCGAACTTCCCGTGCCGGTCCCCGAATTTTCCGGTCGCCGTTCCCCGTTCCGGGCCCCCGAAGGGCCGTTTTCGAGCCTAAGTGTTGGAAAAGAGTCGGTTTTCGGCTCTAATTCCCTAACCGGGAGTCCTATCAGCGAGCCGTCAGTTCCTACAGGTTACTCTACCCCCGAGCGAACTTCCCGTGCCGGTCCCCGAATTTTCCGGTCGCCGTTTCCCTTTCCGGGCCCCCGAAGGGCCGTTTTCGAGCCTAAGTGTTGGAAAAGAGTCGGTTTTCGGCTCTAATTCCCTAACCGGGAGTCCTATCAGCGAGCCGTCAGTTCCTACAGGTTACTCTACCCCCGAGCGAACTTCCCGTGCCGGTCCCCGAATTTTCCGGTCGCCGTTCCCCGTTCCGGGACCCCGAAGGGCCGTTTTCGAGCCTAAGTGTTGGAAAAGAGTCCGTTTTCGGCTCTAATTCCCTAACCGGGAGTCCTATCAGCGAGCCGTCAGTTCCTACAGGTTACTCTACCCCCGAGCGAACTTCCCGTGCCGGTCCCCGAATTTTCCGGTCGCCGTTCCCCGTTCCGGGCCCCCGAAGGGCCGTTTTCGAGCCTAAGTGTTGGAAAAGAGTCGGTTTTCGGCTCTAATTCCCTAACCGGGAGTCCTATCAGCGAGCCGTCAGTTCCTACAGGTTACTCTACCCCCGAGCGAACTTCCCGTGCCGGTCCCCGAATTTTCCGGTCGCCGTTCCCCGTTCCGGGCCCCCGAAGGGCCGTTTTCGAGCCTAAGTGTTGGAAAAGAGTCGGTTTTCGGCTCTAATTCCCTAACCGGGAGTCCTATCAGCGAGCCGTCAGTTCCTACAGGTTACTCTACCCCCGAGCGAACTTCCCGTGCCGGTCCCCGAATTTTCCGGTCGCCGTTCCCCGTTCCGGGCCCCCGAAGGGCCGTTTTCGAGCCTAAGTGTTGGAAAAGAGTCGGTTTTCGGCTCTAATTCCCTAACCGGGAGTCCTATCAGCGAGCCGTCAGTTCCTACAGGTTACTCTACCCCCGAGCGAACTTCCCGTGCCGGTCCCCGAATTTTCCGGTCGCCGTTTCCCGTTCCGGGCCCCCGAAGGGCCGTTTTCGAGCCTAAGTGTTGGAAAAGAGTCGGTTTTCGGCTCTAATTCCCTAACCGGGAGTCCTATCAGCGAGCCGTCAGTTCCTACAGGTTACTCTACCCCCGAGCGAACTTCCCGTGCCGGTCCCCGAATTTTCCGGTCGCCGTTCCCCGTTCCGGGCCCCCGAAGGGCCGTTTTCGAGCCTAAGTGTTGGAAAAGAGTCGGTTTTCGGCTCTAATTCCCTAACCGGGAGTCCTATCAGCGAGCCGTCAGTTCCTACAGGTTACTCTACCCCCGAGCGAACTTCCCGTGCCGGTCCCCGAATTTTCCGGTCGCCGTTCCCCGTTCCGGGCCCCCGAAGGGCCGTTTTCGAGCCTAAGTGTTGGAAAAGAGTCGGTTTTCGGCTCTAATTCCCTAACCGGGAGTCCTATCAGCGAGCCGTCAGTTCCTACAGGTTACTCTACCCCCGAGCGAACTTCCCGTGCCGGTCCCCGAATTTTCCGGTCGCCGTTCCCCGTTCCGGGCCCCCGAAGGACCGTTTTCGAGCCTAAGTGTTGGAAAAGAGTCGGTTTTCGGCTCTAATTCCCTAACCGGGAGTCCTATCAGCGAGCCGTCAGTTCCTACAGGTTACACTACCCCCGAGCGAACTTCCCGTGCCGGTCCCCGAATTTTCCGGTCGCCGTTTCCCGTTCCGGGCCCCCGAAGGGCCGTTTTCGAGCCTAAGTGTTGGAAAAGAGTCGGTTTTCGGCTCTAATTCCCTAACCGGGAGTCCTATCAGCGAGCCGTCAGTTCCTACAGGTTACTCTACCCCCGAGCGAACTTCCCGTGCCGGTCCCCGAATTTTCCGGTCGCCGTTTCCCGTTCCGGGCCCCCGAAGGGCCGTTTTCGAGCCTAAGTGTTGGAAAAGAGTCGGTTTTCGGCTCTAATTCCCTAACCGGGAGTCCTATCAGCGAGCCGTCAGTTCCTACAGGTTACTCTACCCCCGAGCGAACTTCCCGTGCCGGTCCCCGAATTTTCCGGTCGCCGTTTCCCGTTCCGGGCCCCCGAAGGGCCGTTTTCGAGCCTAAGTGTTGGAAAAGAGTCGGTTTTCGGCTCTAATTCCCTAACCGGGAGTCCTATCAGCGAGCCGTCAGTTCCTACAGGTTACTCTACCCCCGAGCGAACTTCCCGTGCCGGTCCCCGAATTTTCCGGTCGCCGTTCCCCGTTCCGGGCCCCCGAAGGGCCGTTTTCGAGCCTAAGTGTTGGAAAAGAGTCGGTTTTCGGCTCTAATTCCCTAACCGGGAGTCCTATCAGCGAGCCGTCAGTTCCTACAGGTTACTCTACCCCCGAGCGAACTTCCCGTGCCGGTCCCCGAATTTTCCGGTCGCCGTTCCCCGTTCCGGGCCCCCGAAGGGCCGTTTTCGAGCCTAAGTGTTGGAAAAGAGTCGGTTTTCGGCTCTAATTCCCTAACCGGGAGTCCTATCAGCGAGCCGTCAGTTCCTACAGGTTACTCTACCCCCGAGCGAACTTCCCGTGCCGGTCCCCGAATTTTCCGGTCGCCGTTTCCCGTTCCGGGCCCCCGAAGGGCCGTTTTCGAGCCTAAGTGTTGGAAAAGAGTCGGTTTTCGGCTCTAATTCCCTAACCGGGAGTCCTATCAGCGAGCCGTCAGTTCCTACAGGTTACTCTACCCCCGAGCGAACTTCCCGTGCCGGTCCCCGAATTTTCCGGTCGCCGTTCCCCGTTCCGGGCCCCCGAAGGGCCGTTTTCGAGCCTAAGTGTTGGAAAAGAGTCGGTTTTCGGCTCTAATTCCCTAACCGGGAGTCCTATCAGCGAGCCGTCAGTTCCTACAGGTTACTCTACCCCCGAGCGAACTTCCCGTGCCGGTCCCCGAATTTTCCGGTCGCCGTTCCCCGTTCCGGGCCCCCGAAGGGCCGTTTTCGAGCCTAAGTGTTGGAAAAGAGTCGGTTTTCGGCTCTAATTCCCTAACCGGGAGTCCTATCAGCGAGCCGTCAGTTCCTACAGGTTACTCTACCCCCGAGCGAACTTCCCGTGCCGGTCCCCGAATTTTCCGGTCGCCGTTTCCCGTTCCGGGCCCCCGAAGGGCCGTTTTCGAGCCTAAGTGTTGGAAAAGAGTCGGTTTTCGGCTCTAATTCCCTAACCGGGAGTCCTATCAGCGAGCCGTCAGTTCCTACAGGTTACTCTACCCCCGAGCGAACTTCCCGTGCCGGTCCCCGAATTTTCCGGTCGCCGTTCCCCGTTCCGGGCCCCCGAAGGGCCGTTTTCGAGCCTAAGTGTTGGAAAAGAGTCGGTTTTCGGCTCTAATTCCCTAACCGGGAGTCCTATCAGCGAGCCGTCAGTTCCTACAGGTTACTCTACCCCCGATCGAACTTCCCGTGCCGGTCCCCGAATTTTCCGGTCGCCGTTCCCCGTTCCGGGCCCCCGAAGGGCCGTTTTCGTGCCTAAGTGTTGGAAAAGAGTCGGTTTTCGGCTCTAATTCCCTAACCGGGAGTCCTATCAGCGAGCCGTCAGTTCCTACAGGTTACTCTACCCCCGAGCGAACTTCCCGTGCCGGTCCCCGAATTTTCCGGTCGCCGTTCCCCGTTCCGGGCCCCCGAAGGACCGTTTTCGAGCCTAAGTGTTGGAAAAGAGTCGGTTTTCGGCTCTAATTCCCTAACCGGGAGTCCTATCAGCGAGCCGTCAGTTCCTACAGGTTACTCTACCCCCGAGCGAACTTCCCGTGCCGGTCCCCGAATTTTCCGGTCGCCGTTTCCCGTTCCGGGCCCCCGAAGGGCCGTTTTCGAGCCTAAGTGTTGGAAAAGAGTCGGTTTTCGGCTCTAATTCCCTAACCGGGAGTCCTATCAGCGAGCCGTCAGTTCCTACAGGTTACTCTACCCCCGAGCGAACTTCCCGTGCCGGTCCCCGAATTTTCCGGTCGCCGTTTCCCGTTCCGGGCCCCCGAAGGGCCGTTTTCGAGCCTAAGTGTTGGAAAAGAGTCGGTTTTCGGCTCTAATTCCCTAACCGGGAGTCCTATCAGCGAGCCGTCAGTTCCTACAGGTTACTCTACCCCCGAGCGAACTTCCCGTGCCGGTCCCCGAATTTTCCGGTCGCCGTTCCCCGTTCCGGGCCCCCGAAGGGCCGTTTTCGAGCCTAAGTGTTGGAAAAGAGTCGGTTTTCGGCTCTAATTCCCTAACCGGGAGTCCTATCAGCGAGCCGTCAGTTCCTACAGGTTACTCTACCCCCGAGCGAACTTCCCGTGCCGGTCCCCGAATTTTCCGGTCGCCGTTCCCCGTTCCGGGCCCCCGAAGGGCCGTTTTCGAGCCTAAGTGTTGGAAAAGAGTCGGTTTTCGGCTCTAATTCCCTAACCGGGAGTCCTATCAGCGAGCCGTCAGTTCCTACAGGTTACTCTACCCCCGAGCGAACTTCCCGTGCCGGTCCCCGAATTTTCCGGTCGCCGTTTCCCGTTCCGGGCCCCCGAAGGGCCGTTTTCGAGCCTAAGTGTTGGAAAAGAGTCGGTTTTCGGCTCTAATTCCCTAACCGGGAGTCCTATCAGCGAGCCGTCAGTTCCTACAGGTTACTCTACCCCCGAGCGAACTTCCCGTGCCGGTCCCCGAATTTTCCGGTCGCCGTTTCCCGTTCCGGGCCCCCGAAGGGCCGTTTTCGAGCCTAAGTGTTGGAAAAGAGTCGGTTTTCGGCTCTAATTCCCTAACCGGGAGTCCTATCAGCGAGCCGTCAGTTCCTACAGGTTACTCTACCCCCGAGCGAACTTCCCGTGCCGGTCCCCGAATTTTCCGGTCGCCGTTCCCCGTTCCGGGCCCCCGAAGGGCCGTTTTCGAGCCTAAGTGTTGGAAAAGAGTCGGTTTTCGGCTCTAATTCCCTAACCGGGAGTCCTATCAGCGAGCCGTCAGTTCCTACAGGTTACTCTACCCCCGAGCGAACTTCCCGTGCCGGTCCCCGAATTTTCCGGTCGCCGTTCCCCGTTCCGGGCCCCCGAAGGGCCGTTTTCGAGCCTAAGTGTTGGAAAAGAGTCGGTTTTCGGCTCTAATTCCCTAACCGGGAGTCCTATCAGCGAGCCGTCAGTTCCTACAGGTTACTCTACCCCCGAGCGAACTTCCCGTGCCGGTCCCCGAATTTTCCGGTCGCCGTTCCCCGTTCCGGGCCCCCGAAGGGCCGTTTTCGAGCCTAAGTGTTGGAAAAGAGTCGGTTTTCGGCTCTAATTCCCTAACCGGGAGTCCTATCAGCGAGCCGTCAGTTCCTACAGGTTACTCTACCCCCGAGCGAACTTCCCGTGCCGGTCCCCGAATTTTCCGGTCGCCGTTCCCCGTTCCGGGCCCCCGAAGGGCCGTTTTCGAGCCTAAGTGTTGGAAAAGAGTCGGTTTTCGGCTCTAATTCCCTAACCGGGAGTCCTATCAGCGAGCCGTCAGTTCCTACAGGTTACTCTACCCCCGAGCGAACTTCCCGTGCCGGTCCCCGAATTTTCCGGTCGCCGTTCCCCGTTCCGGGCCCCCGAAGGGCCGTTTTCGAGCCTAAGTGTTGGAAAAGAGTCGGTTTTCGGCTCTAATTCCCTAACCGGGAGTCCTATCAGCGAGCCGTCAGTTCCTACAGGTTACTCTACCCCCGAGCGAACTTCCCGTGCCGGTCCCCGAATTTTCCGGTCGCCGTTTCCCGTTCCGGGCCCCCGAAGGGCCGTTTTCGAGCCTAAGTGTTGGAAAAGAGTCGGTTTTCGGCTCTAATTCCCTAACCGGGAGTCCTATCAGCGAGCCGTCAGTTCCTACAGGTTACTCTACCCCCGAGCGAACTTCCCGTGCCGGTCCCCGAATTTTCCGGTCGCCGTTTCCCGTTCCGGGCCCCCGAAGGGCCGTTTTCGAGCCTAAGTGTTGGAAAAGAGTCGGTTTTCGGCTCTAATTCCCTAACCGGGAGTCCTATCAGCGAGCCGTCAGTTCCTACAGGTTACTCTACCCCCGAGCGAACTTCCCGTGCCGGTCCCCGAATTTTCCGGTCGCCGTTCCCCGTTCCGGGCCCCCGAAGGGCCGTTTTCGAGCCTAAGTGTTGGAAAAGAGTCGGTTTTCGGCTCTAATTCCCTAACCGGGAGTCCTATCAGCGAGCCGTCAGTTCCTACAGGTTACTCTACCCCCGAGCGAACTTCCCGTGCCGGTCCCCGAATTTTCCGGTCGCCGTTTCCCGTTCCGGGCCCCCGAAGGGCCGTTTTCGAGCCTAAGTGTTGGAAAAGAGTCGGTTTTCGGCTCTAATTCCCTAACCGGGAGTCCTATCAGCGAGCCGTCAGTTCCTACAGGTTACTCTACCCCCGAGCGAACTTCCCGTGCCGGTCCCCGAATTTTCCGGTCGCCGTTCCCGTTCCGGGCCCCCGAAGGGCCGTTTTCGAGCCTAAGTGTTGGAAAAGAGTCGGTTTTCGGCTCTAATTCCCTAACCGGGAGTCCTATCAGCGAGCCGTCAGTTCCTACAGGTTACTCTACCCCCGAGCGAACTTCCCGTGCCGGTCCCCGAATTTTCCGGTCGCCGTTTCCCGTTCCGGGCCCCCGAAGGGCCGTTTTCGAGCCTAAGTGTTGGAAAAGAGTCGGTTTTCGGCTCTAATTCCCTAACCGGGAGTCCTATCAGCGAGCCGTCAGTTCCTACAGGTTACTCTACCCCCGAGCGAACTTCCCGTGCCGGTCCCCGAATTTTCCGGTCGCCGTTCCCCGTTCCGGGCCCCCGAAGGGCCGTTTTCGAGCCTAAGTGTTGGAAAAGAGTCGGTTTTCGGCTCTAATTCCCTAACCGGGAGTCCTATCAGCGAGCCGTCAGTTCCTACAGGTTACTCTACCCCCGAGCGAACTTCCCGTGCCGGTCCCCGAATTTTCCGGTCGCCGTTCCCCGTTCCGGGCCCCCGAAGGGCCGTTTTCGAGCCTAAGTGTTGGAAAAGAGTCGGTTTTCGGCTCTAATTCCCTAACCGGGAGTCCTATCAGCGAGCCGTCAGTTCCTACAGGTTACTCTACCCCCGAGCGAACTTCCCGTGCCGGTCCCCGAATTTTCCGGTCGCCGTTCCCCGTTCCGGGCCCCCGAAGGGCCGTTTTCGAGCCTAAGTGTTGGAAAAGAGTCGGTTTTCGGCTCTAATTCCCTAACCGGGAGTCCTATCAGCGAGCCGTCAGTTCCTACAGGTTACTCTACCCCCGAGCGAACTTCCCGTGCCGGTCCCCGAATTTTCCGGTCGCCGTTTCCCGTTCCGGGCCCCCGAAGGGCCGTTTTCGAGCCTAAGTGTTGGAAAAGAGTCGGTTTTCGGCTCTAATTCCCTAACCGGGAGTCCTATCAGCGAGCCGTCAGTTCCTACAGGTTACTCTACCCCCGAGCGAACTTCCCGTGCCGGTCCCCGAATTTTCCGGTCGCCGTTTCCCGTTCCGGGCCCCCGAAGGGCCGTTTTCGAGCCTAAGTGTTGGAAAAGAGTCGGTTTTCGGCTCTAATTCCCTAACCGGGAGTCCTATCAGCGAGCCGTCAGTTCCTACAGGTTACTCTACCCCCGAGCGAACTTCCCGTGCCGGTCCCCGAATTTTCCGGTCGCCGTTTCCCGTTCCGGGCCCCCGAAGGGCCGTTTTCGAGCCTAAGTGTTGGAAAAGAGTCGGTTTTCGGCTCTAATTCCCTAACCGGGAGTCCTATCAGCGAGCCGTCAGTTCCTACAGGTTACTCTACCCCCGAGCGAACTTCCCGTGCCGGTCCCCGAATTTTCCGGTCGCCGTTCCCCGTTCCGGGCCCCCGAAGGGCCGTTTTCGAGCCTAAGTGTTGGAAAAGAGTCGGTTTTCGGCTCTAATTCCCTAACCGGGAGTCCTATCAGCGAGCCGTCAGTTCCTACAGGTTACTCTACCCCCGAGCGAACTTCCCGTGCCGGTCCCCGAATTTTCCGGTCGCCGTTCCCCGTTCCGGGCCCCCGAAGGGCCGTTTTCGAGCCTAAGTGTTGGAAAAGAGTCGGTTTTCGGCTCTAATTCCCTAACCGGGAGTCCTATCAGCGAGCCGTCAGTTCCTACAGGTTACTCTACCCCCGAGCGAACTTCCCGTGCCGGTCCCCGAATTTTCCGGTCGCCGTTCCCCGTTCCGGGCCCCCGAAGGGCCGTTTTCGAGCCTAAGTGTTGGAAAAGAGTCGGTTTTCGGCTCTAATTCCCTAACCGGGAGTCCTATCAGCGAGCCGTCAGTTCCTACAGGTTACTCTACCCCCGAGCGAACTTCCCGTGCCGGTCCCCGAATTTTCCGGTCGCCGTTCCCCGTTCCGGGCCCCCGAAGGGCCGTTTTCGAGCCTAAGTGTTGGAAAAGAGTCGGTTTTCGGCTCTAATTCCCTAACCGGGAGTCCTATCAGCGAGCCGTCAGTTCCTACAGGTTACTCTACCCCCGAGCGAACTTCCCGTGCCGGTCCCCGAATTTTCCGGTCGCCGTTCCCCGTTCCGGGCCCCCGAAGGGCCGTTTTCGAGCCTAAGTGTTGGAAAAGAGTCGGTTTTCGGCTCTAATTCCCTAACCGGGAGTCCTATCAGCGAGCCGTCAGTTCCTACAGGTTACTCTACCCCCGAGCGAACTTCCCGTGCCGGTCCCCGAATTTTCCGGTCGCCGTTCCCGTTCCGGGCCCCCGAAGGGCCGTTTTCGAGCCTAAGTGTTGGAAAAGAGTCGGTTTTCGGCTCTAATTCCCTAACCGGGAGTCCTATCAGCGAGCCGTCAGTTCCTACAGGTTACTCTACCCCCGAGCGAACTTCCCGTGCCGGTCCCCGAATTTTCCGGTCGCCGTTTCCCGTTCCGGGCCCCCGAAGGGCCGTTTTCGAGCCTAAGTGTTGGAAAAGAGTCGGTTTTCGGCTCTAATTCCCTAACCGGGAGTCCTATCAGCGAGCCGTCAGTTCCTACAGGTTACTCTACCCCCGAGCGAACTTCCCGTGCCGGTCCCCGAATTTTCCGGTCGCCGTTTCCCGTTCCGGGCCCCCGAAGGGCCGTTTTCGAGCCTAAGTGTTGGAAAAGAGTCGGTTTTCGGCTCTAATTCCCTAACCGGGAGTCCTATCAGCGAGCCGTCAGTTCCTACAGGTTACTCTACCCCCGAGCGAACTTCCCGTGCCGGTCCCCGAATTTTCCGGTCGCCGTTTCCCGTTCCGGGCCCCCGAAGGGCCGTTTTCGAGCCTAAGTGTTGGAAAAGAGTCGGTTTTCGGCTCTAATTCCCTAACCGGGAGTCCTATCAGCGAGCCGTCAGTTCCTACAGGTTACTCTACCCCCGAGCGAACTTCCCGTGCCGGTCCCCGAATTTTCCGGTCGCCGTTCCCCGTTCCGGGCCCCCGAAGGGCCGTTTTCGAGCCTAAGTGTTGGAAAAGAGTCGGTTTTCGGCTCTAATTCCCTAACCGGGAGTCCTATCAGCGAGCCGTCAGTTCCTACAGGTTACTCTACCCCCGAGCGAACTTCCCGTGCCGGTCCCCGAATTTTCCGGTCGCCGTTTCCCGTTCCGGGCCCCGAAGGGCCGTTTTCGAGCCTAAGTGTTGGAAAAGAGTCCGTTTTCGGCTCTAATTCCCTAACCGGGAGTCCTATCAGCGAGCCGTCAGTTCCTACAGGTTACTCTACCCCCGAGCGAACTTCCCGTGCCGGTCCCCGAATTTTCCGGTCGCCGTTCCCCGTTCCGGGCCCCCGAAGGGCCGTTTTCGAGCCTAAGTGTTGGAAAAGAGTCGGTTTTCGGCTCTAATTCCCTAACCGGGAGTCCTATCAGCGAGCCGTCAGTTCCTACAGGTTACTCTACCCCCGAGCGAACTTCCCGTGCCGGTCCCCGAATTTTCCGGTCGCCGTTCCCCGTTCCGGGCCCCCGAAGGGCCGTTTTCGAGCCTAAGTGTTGGAAAAGAGTCGGTTTTCGGCTCTAATTCCCTAACCGGGAGTCCTATCAGCGAGCCGTCAGTTCCTACAGGTTACTCTACCCCCGAGCGAACTTCCCGTGCCGGTCCCCGAATTTTCCGGTCGCCGTTCCCCGTTCCGGGCCCCCGAAGGGCCGTTTTCGAGCCTAAGTGTTGGAAAAGAGTCGGTTTTCGGCTCTAATTCCCTAACCGGGAGTCCTATCAGCGAGCCGTCAGTTCCTACAGGTTACTCTACCCCCGAGCGAACTTCCCGTGCCGGTCCCCGAATTTTCCGGTCGCCGTTCCCGTTCCGGGCCCCCGAAGGGCCGTTTTCGAGCCTAAGTGTTGGAAAAGAGTCGGTTTTCGGCTCTAATTCCCTAACCGGGAGTCCTATCAGCGAGCCGTCAGTTCCTACAGGTTACTCTACCCCCGAGCGAACTTCCCGTGCCGGTCCCCGAATTTTCCGGTCGCCGTTCCCCGTTCCGGGCCCCCGAAGGACCGTTTTCGAGCCTAAGTGTTGGAAAAGAGTCGGTTTTCGGCTCTAATTCCCTAACCGGGAGTCCTATCAGCGAGCCGTCAGTTCCTACAGGTTACTCTACCCCCGAGCGAACTTCCCGTGCCGGTCCCCGAATTTTCCGGTCGCCGTTCCCCGTTCCGGGCCCCCGAAGGACCGTTTTCGAGCCTAAGTGTTGGAAAAGAGTCGGTTTTCGGCTCTAATTCCCTAACCGGGAGTCCTATCAGCGAGCCGTCAGTTCCTACAGGTTACTCTACCCCCGAGCGAACTTCCCGTGCCGGTCCCCGAATTTTCCGGTCGCCGTTCCCCGTTCCGGGCCCCCGAAGGGCCGTTTTCGAGCCTAAGTGTTGGAAAAGAGTCGGTTTTCGGCTCTAATTCCCTAACCGGGAGTCCTATCAGCGAGCCGTCAGTTCCTACAGGTTACTCTACCCCCGAGCGAACTTCCCGTGCCGGTCCCCGAATTTTCCGGTCGCCGTTTCCCGTTCCGGGCCCCCGAAGGGCCGTTTTCGAGCCTAAGTGTTGGAAAAGAGTCGGTTTTCGGCTCTAATTCCCTAACCGGGAGTCCTATCAGCGAGCCGTCAGTTCCTACAGGTTACTCTACCCCCGAGCGAACTTCCCGTGCCGGTCCCCGAATTTTCCGGTCGCCGTTTCCCGTTCCGGGCCCCCGAAGGGCCGTTTTCGAGCCTAAGTGTTGGAAAAGAGTCGGTTTTCGGCTCTAATTCCCTAACCGGGAGTCCTATCAGCGAGCCGTCAGTTCCTACAGGTTACTCTACCCCCGAGCGAACTTCCCGTGCCGGTCCCCGAATTTTCCGGTCGCCGTTTCCCGTTCCGGGCCCCCGAAGGGCCGTTTTCGAGCCTAAGTGTTGGAAAAGAGTCGGTTTTCGGCTCTAATTCCCTAACCGGGAGTCCTATCAGCGAGCCGTCAGTTCCTACAGGTTACTCTACCCCCGAGCGAACTTCCCGTGCCGGTCCCCGAATTTTCCGGTCGCCGTTTCCCGTTCCGGGCCCCCGAAGGGCCGTTTTCGAGCCTAAGTGTTGGAAAAGAGTCGGTTTTCGGCTCTAATTCCCTAACCGGGAGTCCTATCAGCGAGCCGTCAGTTCCTACAGGTTACTCTACCCCCGAGCGAACTTCCCGTGCCGGTCCCCGAATTTTCCGGTCGCCGTTCCCCGTTCCGGGCCCCCGAAGGGCCGTTTTCGAGCCTAAGTGTTGGAAAAGAGTCGGTTTTCGGCTCTAATTCCCTAACCGGGAGTCCTATCAGCGAGCCGTCAGTTCCTACAGGTTACTCTACCCCCGAGCGAACTTCCCGTGCCGGTCCCCGAATTTTCCGGTCGCCGTTTCCCGTTCCGGGCCCCCGAAGGGCCGTTTTCGAGCCTAAGTGTTGGAAAAGAGTCGGTTTTCGGCTCTAATTCCCTAACCGGGAGTCCTATCAGCGAGCCGTCAGTTCCTACAGGTTACTCTACCCCCGAGCGAACTTCCCGTGGCGGTCCCCGAATTTTCCGGTCGCCGTTCCCCGTTCCGGGACCCCGAAGGGCCGTTTTCGAGCCTAAGTGTTGGAAAAGAGTCGGTTTTCGGCTCTAATTCCCTAACCGGGAGTCCTATCAGCGAGCCGTCAGTTCCTACAGGTTACTCTACCCCCGAGCGAACTTCCCGTGCCGGTCCCCGAATTTTCCGGTCGCCGTTCCCCGTTCCGGGCCCCCGAAGGGCCGTTTTCGAGCCTAAGTGTTGGAAAAGAGTCGGTTTTCGGCTCTAATTCCCTAACCGGGAGTCCTATCAGCGAGCCGTCAGTTCCTACAGGTTACTCTACCCCCGAGCGAACTTCCCGTGCCGGTCCCCGAATTTTCCGGTCGCCGTTTCCCGTTCCGGGCCCCTGAAGGGCCGTTTTCGAGCCTAAGTGTTGGAAAAGAGTCGGTTTTCGGCTCTAATTCCCTAACCGGGAGTCCTATCAGCGAGCCGTCAGTTCCTACAGGTTACTCTACCCCCGAGCGAACTTCCCGTGCCGGTCCCCGAATTTTCCGGTCGCCGTTCCCCGTTCCGGGCCCCCGAAGGGCCGTTTTCGAGCCTAAGTGTTGGAAAAGAGTCCGTTTTCGGCTCTAATTCCCTAACCGGGAGTCCTATCAGCGAGCCGTCAGTTCCTACAGGTTACTCTACCCCCGAGCGAACTTCCCGTGCCGGTCCCCGAATTTTCCGGTCGCCGTTCCCCGTTCCGGGCCCCCGAAGGGCCGTTTTCGAGCCTAAGTGTTGGAAAAGAGTCGGTTTTCGGCTCTAATTCCCTAACCGGGAGTCCTATCAGCGAGCCGTCAGTTCCTACAGGTTACTCTACCCCCGAGCGAACTTCCCGTGCCGGTCCCCGAATTTTCCGGTCGCCGTTCCCCGTTCCGGGACCCCGAAGGGCCGTTTTCGAGCCTAAGTGTTGGAAAAGAGTCCGTTTTCGGCTCTAATTCCCTAACCGGGAGTCCTATCAGCGAGCCGTCAGTTCCTACAGGTTACTCTACCCCCGAGCGAACTTCCCGTGCCGGTCCCCGAATTTTCCGGTCGCCGTTCCCCGTTCCGGGCCCCCGAAGGGCCGTTTTCGAGCCTAAGTGTTGGAAAAGAGTCGGTTTTCGGCTCTAATTCCCTAACCGGGAGTCCTATCAGCGAGCCGTCAGTTCCTACAGGTTACTCTACCCCCGAGCGAACTTCCCGTGCCGGTCCCCGAATTTTCCGGTCGCCGTTCCCCGTTCCGGGCCCCCGAAGGGCCGTTTTCGAGCCTAAGTGTTGGAAAAGAGTCGGTTTTCGGCTCTAATTCCCTAACCGGGAGTCCTATCAGCGAGCCGTCAGTTCCTACAGGTTACTCTACCCCCGAGCGAACTTCCCGTGCCGGTCCCCGAATTTTCCGGTCGCCGTTCCCCGTTCCGGGCCCCCGAAGGGCCGTTTTCGAGCCTAAGTGTTGGAAAAGAGTCGGTTTTCGGCTCTAATTCCCTAACCGGGAGTCCTATCAGCGAGCCGTCAGTTCCTACAGGTTACTCTACCCCCGAGCGAACTTCCCGTGCCGGTCCCCGAATTTTCCGGTCGCCGTTCCCCGTTCCGGGCCCCCGAAGGGCCGTTTTCGAGCCTAAGTGTTGGAAAAGAGTCGGTTTTCGGCTCTAATTCCCTAACCGGGAGTCCTATTAGCGAGCCGTCAGTTCCTACAGGTTACTCTACCCCCGAGCGAACTTCCCGTGCCGGTCCCCGAATTTTCCGGTCGCCGTTTCCCGTTCCGGGCCCCCGAAGGGCCGTTTTCGAGCCTAAGTGTTGGAAAAGAGTCGGTTTTCGGCTCTAATTCCCTAACCGGGAGTCCTATCAGCGAGCCGTCAGTTCCTACAGGTTACTCTACCCCCGAGCGAACTTCCCGTGCCGGTCCCCGAATTTTCCGGTCGCCGTTCCCCGTTCCGGGCCCCCGAAGGGCCGTTTTCGAGCCTAAGTGTTGGAAAAGAGTCGGTTTTCGGCTCTAATTCCCTAACCGGGAGTCCTATCAGCGAGCCGTCAGTTCCTACAGGTTACTCTACCCCCGAGCGAACTTCCCGTGCCGGTCCCCGAATTTTCCGGTCGCCGTTTCCCGTTCCGGGCCCCCGAAGGGCCGTTTTCGAGCCTAAGTGTTGGAAAAGAGTCGGTTTTCGGCTCTAATTCCCTAACCGGGAGTCCTATCAGCGAGCCGTCAGTTCCTACAGGTTACTCTACCCCCGAGCGAACTTCCCGTGCCGGTCCCCGAATTTTCCGGTCGCCGTTTCCCGTTCCGGGCCCCCGAAGGGCCGTTTTCGAGCCTAAGTGTTGGAAAAGAGTCGGTTTTCGGCTCTAATTCCCTAACCGGGAGTCCTATCAGCGAGCCGTCAGTTCCTACAGGTTACTCTACCCCCGAGCGAACTTCCCGTGCCGGTCCCCGAATTTTCCGGTCGCCGTTTCCCGTTCCGGGCCCCCGAAGGGCCGTTTTCGAGCCTAAGTGTTGGAAAAGAGTCGGTTTTCGGCTCTAATTCCCTAACCGGGAGTCCTATGAGCGAGCCGTCAGTTCCTACAGGTTACTCTACCCCCGAGCGAACTTCCCGTGCCGGTCCCCGAATTTTCCGGTCGCCGTTTCCCGTTCCGGGCCCCCGAAGGGCCGTTTTCGAGCCTAAGTGTTGGAAAAGAGTCGGTTTTCGGCTCTAATTCCCTAACCGGGAGTCCTATCAGCGAGCCGTCAGTTCCTACAGGTTACTCTACCCCCGAGCGAACTTCCCGTGCCGGTCCCCGAATTTTCCGGTCGCCGTTTCCCGTTCCGGGCCCCCGAAGGGCCGTTTTCGAGCCTAAGTGTTGGAAAAGAGTCGGTTTTCGGCTCTAATTCCCTAACCGGGAGTCCTATTAGCGAGCCGTCAGTTCCTACAGGTTACTCTACCCCCGAGCGAACTTCCCGTGCCGGTCCCCGAATTTTCCGGTCGCCGTTTCCCGTTCCGGGCCCCCGAAGGGCCGTTTTCGAGCCTAAGTGTTGGAAAAGAGTCGGTTTTCGGCTCTAATTCCCTAACCGGGAGTCCTATCAGCGAGCCGTCAGTTCCTACAGGTTACTCTACCCCCGAGCGAACTTCCCGTGCCGGTCCCCGAATTTTCCGGTCGCCGTTCCCCGTTCCGGGCCCCCGAAGGGCCGTTTTCGAGCCTAAGTGTTGGAAAAGAGTCGGTTTTCGGCTCTAATTCCCTAACCGGGAGTCCTATCAGCGAGCCGTCAGTTCCTACAGGTTACTCTACCCCCGAGCGAACTTCCCGTGCCGGTCCCCGAATTTTCCGGTCGCCGTTTCCCTTTCCGGGCCCCCGAAGGGCCGTTTTCGAGCCTAAGTGTTGGAAAAGAGTCGGTTTTCGGCTCTAATTCCCTAACCGGGAGTCCTATCAGCGAGCCGTCAGTTCCTACAGGTTACTCTACCCCCGAGCGAACTTCCCGTGCCGGTCCCCGAATTTTCCGGTCGCCGTTCCCCGTTCCGGGACCCCGAAGGGCCGTTTTCGAGCCTAAGTGTTGGAAAAGAGTCCGTTTTCGGCTCTAATTCCCTAACCGGGAGTCCTATCAGCGAGCCGTCAGTTCCTACAGGTTACTCTACCCCCGAGCGAACTTCCCGTGCCGGTCCCCGAATTTTCCGGTCGCCGTTCCCCGTTCCGGGCCCCCGAAGGGCCGTTTTCGAGCCTAAGTGTTGGAAAAGAGTCGGTTTTCGGCTCTAATTCCCTAACCGGGAGTCCTATCAGCGAGCCGTCAGTTCCTACAGGTTACTCTACCCCCGAGCGAACTTCCCGTGCCGGTCCCCGAATTTTCCGGTCGCCGTTCCCCGTTCCGGGCCCCCGAAGGGCCGTTTTCGAGCCTAAGTGTTGGAAAAGAGTCGGTTTTCGGCTCTAATTCCCTAACCGGGAGTCCTATCAGCGAGCCGTCAGTTCCTACAGGTTACTCTACCCCCGAGCGAACTTCCCGTGCCGGTCCCCGAATTTTCCGGTCGCCGTTCCCCGTTCCGGGCCCCCGAAGGGCCGTTTTCGAGCCTAAGTGTTGGAAAAGAGTCGGTTTTCGGCTCTAATTCCCTAACCGGGAGTCCTATCAGCGAGCCGTCAGTTCCTACAGGTTACTCTACCCCCGAGCGAACTTCCCGTGCCGGTCCCCGAATTTTCCGGTCGCCGTTTCCCGTTCCGGGCCCCCGAAGGGCCGTTTTCGAGCCTAAGTGTTGGAAAAGAGTCGGTTTTCGGCTCTAATTCCCTAACCGGGAGTCCTATCAGCGAGCCGTCAGTTCCTACAGGTTACTCTACCCCCGAGCGAACTTCCCGTGCCGGTCCCCGAATTTTCCGGTCGCCGTTCCCCGTTCCGGGCCCCCGAAGGGCCGTTTTCGAGCCTAAGTGTTGGAAAAGAGTCGGTTTTCGGCTCTAATTCCCTAACCGGGAGTCCTATCAGCGAGCCGTCAGTTCCTACAGGTTACTCTACCCCCGAGCGAACTTCCCGTGCCGGTCCCCGAATTTTCCGGTCGCCGTTCCCCGTTCCGGGCCCCCGAAGGGCCGTTTTCGAGCCTAAGTGTTGGAAAAGAGTCGGTTTTCGGCTCTAATTCCCTAACCGGGAGTCCTATCAGCGAGCCGTCAGTTCCTACAGGTTACTCTACCCCCGAGCGAACTTCCCGTGCCGGTCCCCGAATTTTCCGGTCGCCGTTCCCCGTTCCGGGCCCCCGAAGGACCGTTTTCGAGCCTAAGTGTTGGAAAAGAGTCGGTTTTCGGCTCTAATTCCCTAACCGGGAGTCCTATCAGCGAGCCGTCAGTTCCTACAGGTTACACTACCCCCGAGCGAACTTCCCGTGCCGGTCCCCGAATTTTCCGGTCGCCGTTTCCCGTTCCGGGCCCCCGAAGGGCCGTTTTCGAGCCTAAGTGTTGGAAAAGAGTCGGTTTTCGGCTCTAATTCCCTAACCGGGAGTCCTATCAGCGAGCCGTCAGTTCCTACAGGTTACTCTACCCCCGAGCGAACTTCCCGTGCCGGTCCCCGAATTTTCCGGTCGCCGTTTCCCGTTCCGGGCCCCCGAAGGGCCGTTTTCGAGCCTAAGTGTTGGAAAAGAGTCGGTTTTCGGCTCTAATTCCCTAACCGGGAGTCCTATCAGCGAGCCGTCAGTTCCTACAGGTTACTCTACCCCCGAGCGAACTTCCCGTGCCGGTCCCCGAATTTTCCGGTCGCCGTTTCCCGTTCCGGGCCCCCGAAGGGCCGTTTTCGAGCCTAAGTGTTGGAAAAGAGTCGGTTTTCGGCTCTAATTCCCTAACCGGGAGTCCTATCAGCGAGCCGTCAGTTCCTACAGGTTACTCTACCCCCGAGCGAACTTCCCGTGCCGGTCCCCGAATTTTCCGGTCGCCGTTCCCCGTTCCGGGCCCCCGAAGGGCCGTTTTCGAGCCTAAGTGTTGGAAAAGAGTCGGTTTTCGGCTCTAATTCCCTAACCGGGAGTCCTATCAGCGAGCCGTCAGTTCCTACAGGTTACTCTACCCCCGAGCGAACTTCCCGTGCCGGTCCCCGAATTTTCCGGTCGCCGTTTCCCGTTCCGGGCCCCTGAAGGGCCGTTTTCGAGCCTAAGTGTTGGAAAAGAGTCGGTTTTCGGCTCTAATTCCCTAACCGGGAGTCCTATCAGCGAGCCGTCAGTTCCTACAGGTTACTCTACCCCCGAGCGAACTTCCGTGCCGGTCCCCGAATTTTCCGGTCGCCGTTTCCCGTTCCGGGCCCCTGAAGGGCCGTTTTCGAGCCTAAGTGTTGGAAAAGAGTCGGTTTTCGGCTCTAATTCCCTAACCGGGAGTCCTATCAGCGAGCCGTCAGTTCCTACAGGTTACTCTACCCCCGAGCGAACTTCCCGTGCCGGTCCCCGAATTTTCCGGTCGCCGTTCCCCGTTCCGGGCCCCCGAAGGGCCGTTTTCGAGCCTAAGTGTTGGAAAAGAGTCGGTTTTCGGCTCTAATTCCCTAACCGGGAGTCCTATCAGCGAGCCGTCAGTTCCTACAGGTTACTCTACCCCCGAGCGAACTTCCCGTGCCGGTCCCCGAATTTTCCGGTCGCCGTTCCCCGTTCCGGGCCCCCGAAGGGCCGTTTTCGAGCCTAAGTGTTGGAAAAGAGTCGGTTTTCGGCTCTAATTCCCTAACCGGGAGTCCTATCAGCGAGCCGTCAGTTCCTACAGGTTACTCTACCCCCGAGCGAACTTCCCGTGCCGGTCCCCGAATTTTCCGGTCGCCGTTTCCCGTTCCGGGCCCCCGAAGGGCCGTTTTCGAGCCTAAGTGTTGGAAAAGAGTCGGTTTTCGGCTCTAATTCCCTAACCGGGAGTCCTATCAGCGAGCCGTCAGTTCCTACAGGTTACTCTACCCCCGAGCGAACTTCCCGTGCCGGTCCCCGAATTTTCCGGTCGCCGTTCCCCGTTCCGGGCCCCCGAAGGGCCGTTTTCGAGCCTAAGTGTTGGAAAAGAGTCGGTTTTCGGCTCTAATTCCCTAACCGGGAGTCCTATCAGCGAGCCGTCAGTTCCTACAGGTTACTCTACCCCCGATCGAACTTCCCGTGCCGGTCCCCGAATTTTCCGGTCGCCGTTCCCCGTTCCGGGCCCCCGAAGGGCCGTTTTCGTGCCTAAGTGTTGGAAAAGAGTCGGTTTTCGGCTCTAATTCCCTAACCGGGAGTCCTATCAGCGAGCCGTCAGTTCCTACAGGTTACTCTACCCCCGAGCGAACTTCCCGTGCCGGTCCCCGAATTTTCCGGTCGCCGTTCCCCGTTCCGGGCCCCCGAAGGACCGTTTTCGAGCCTAAGTGTTGGAAAAGAGTCGGTTTTCGGCTCTAATTCCCTAACCGGGAGTCCTATCAGCGAGCCGTCAGTTCCTACAGGTTACTCTACCCCCGAGCGAACTTCCCGTGCCGGTCCCCGAATTTTCCGGTCGCCGTTTCCCGTTCCGGGCCCCCGAAGGGCCGTTTTCGAGCCTAAGTGTTGGAAAAGAGTCGGTTTTCGGCTCTAATTCCCTAACCGGGAGTCCTATCAGCGAGCCGTCAGTTCCTACAGGTTACTCTACCCCCGAGCGAACTTCCCGTGCCGGTCCCCGAATTTTCCGGTCGCCGTTTCCCGTTCCGGGCCCCCGAAGGGCCGTTTTCGAGCCTAAGTGTTGGAAAAGAGTCGGTTTTCGGCTCTAATTCCCTAACCGGGAGTCCTATCAGCGAGCCGTCAGTTCCTACAGGTTACTCTACCCCCGAGCGAACTTCCCGTGCCGGTCCCCGAATTTTCCGGTCGCCGTTTCCCCGTTCCGGGCCCCCGAAGGGCCGTTTTCGAGCCTAAGTGTTGGAAAAGAGTCGGTTTTCGGCTCTAATTCCCTAACCGGGAGTCCTATCAGCGAGCCGTCAGTTCCTACAGGTTACTCTACCCCCGAGCGAACTTCCCGTGCCGGTCCCCGAATTTTCCGGTCGCCGTTCCCCGTTCCGGGCCCCCGAAGGGCCGTTTTCGAGCCTAAGTGTTGGAAAAGAGTCGGTTTTCGGCTCTAATTCCCTAACCGGGAGTCCTATCAGCGAGCCGTCAGTTCCTACAGGTTACTCTACCCCCGAGCGAACTTCCCGTGCCGGTCCCCGAATTTTCCGGTCGCCGTTTCCCGTTCCGGGCCCCCTGAAGGGCCGTTTTCGAGCCTAAGTGTTGGAAAAGAGTCGGTTTTCGGCTCTAATTCCCTAACCGGGAGTCCTATCAGCGAGCCGTCAGTTCCTACAGGTTACTCTACCCCCGAGCGAACTTCCCGTGCCGGTCCCCGAATTTTCCGGTCGCCGTTTCCCGTTCCGGGCCCCGAAGGGCCGTTTTCGAGCCTAAGTGTTGGAAAAGAGTCGGTTTTCGGCTCTAATTCCCTAACCGGGAGTCCTATCAGCGAGCCGTCAGTTCCTACAGGTTACTCTACCCCCGAGCGAACTTCCCGTGCCGGTCCCCGAATTTTCCGGTCGCCGTTCCCCGTTCCGGGCCCCCGAAGGGCCGTTTTCGAGCCTAAGTGTTGGAAAAGAGTCGGTTTTCGGCTCTAATTCCCTAACCGGGAGTCCTATCAGCGAGCCGTCAGTTCCTACAGGTTACTCTACCCCCGAGCGAACTTCCCGTGCCGGTCCCCGAATTTTCCGGTCGCCGTTCCCCGTTCCGGGCCCCCGAAGGGCCGTTTTCGAGCCTAAGTGTTGGAAAAGAGTCGGTTTTCGGCTCTAATTCCCTAACCGGGAGTCCTATCAGCGAGCCGTCAGTTCCTACAGGTTACTCTACCCCCGAGCGAACTTCCCGTGCCGGTCCCCGAATTTTCCGGTCGCCGTTTCCCGTTCCGGGCCCCCGAAGGGCCGTTTTCGAGCCTAAGTGTTGGAAAAGAGTCGGTTTTCGGCTCTAATTCCCTAACCCGGGAGTCCTATCAGCGAGCCGTCAGTTCCTACAGGTTACTCTACCCCCGAGCGAACTTCCCGTGCCGGTCCCCGAATTTTCCGGTCGCCGTTCCCCGTTCCGGGCCCCCGAAGGGCCGTTTTCGAGCCTAAGTGTTGGAAAAGAGTCGGTTTTCGGCTCTAATTCCCTAACCGGGAGTCCTATCAGCGAGCCGTCAGTTCCTACAGGTTACTCTACCCCCGAGCGAACTTCCCGTGCCGGTCCCCGAATTTTCCGGTCGCCGTTCCCCGTTCCGGGCCCCCGAAGGGCCGTTTTCGAGCCTAAGTGTTGGAAAAGAGTCGGTTTTCGGCTCTAATTCCCTAACCGGGAGTCCTATCAGCGAGCCGTCAGTTCCTACAGGTTACTCTACCCCCGAGCGAACTTCCCGTGCCGGTCCCCGAATTTTCCGGTCGCCGTTCCCCGTTCCGGGCCCCCGAAGGGCCGTTTTCGAGCCTAAGTGTTGGAAAAGAGTCGGTTTTCGGCTCTAATTCCCTAACCGGGAGTCCTATCAGCGAGCCGTCAGTTCCTACAGGTTACTCTACCCCCGAGCGAACTTCCCGTGCCGGTCCCCGAATTTTCCGGTCGCCGTTTCCCGTTCCGGGCCCCCGAAGGGCCGTTTTCGAGCCTAAGTGTTGGAAAAGAGTCGGTTTTCGGCTCTAATTCCCTAACCGGGAGTCCTATCAGCGAGCCGTCAGTTCCTACAGGTTACTCTACCCCCGAGCGAACTTCCCGTGCCGGTCCCCGAATTTTCCGGTCGCCGTTTCCCGTTCCGGGCCCCCGAAGGGCCGTTTTCGAGCCTAAGTGTTGGAAAAGAGTCGGTTTTCGGCTCTAATTCCCTAACCGGGAGTCCTATCAGCGAGCCGTCAGTTCCTACAGGTTACTCTACCCCCGAGCGAACTTCCCGTGCCGGTCCCCGAATTTTCCGGTCGCCGTTTCCCGTTTCGGGCCCCCGAAGGGCCGTTTTCGAGCCTAAGTGTTGGAAAAGAGTCGGTTTTCGGCTCTAATTCCCTAACCGGGAGTCCTATCAGCGAGCCGTCAGTTCCTACAGGTTACTCTACCCCCGAGCGAACTTCCCGTGCCGGTCCCCGAATTTTCCGGTCGCCGTTCCCGTTCCGGGCCCCCGAAGGGCCGTTTTCGAGCCTAAGTGTTGGAAAAGAGTCGGTTTTTCGGCTCTAATTCCCTAACCGGGAGTCCTATCAGCGAGCCGTCAGTTCCTACAGGTTACTCTACCCCCGAGCGAACTTCCCGTGCCGGTCCCCGAATTTTCCGGTCGCCGTTCCCGTTCCGGGCCCCCGAAGGGCCGTTTTCGAGCCTAAGTGTTGGAAAAGAGTCGGTTTTCGGCTCTAATTCCCTAACCGGGAGTCCTATCAGCGAGCCGTCAGTTCCTACAGGTTACTCTACCCCCGAGCGAACTTCCCGTGCCGGTCCCCGAATTTTCCGGTCGCCGTTCCCCGTTCCGGGCCCCCGAAGGGCCGTTTTCGAGCCTAAGTGTTGGAAAAGAGTCGGTTTTCGGCTCTAATTCCCTAACCGGGAGTCCTATCAGCGAGCCGTCAGTTCCTACAGGTTACTCTACCCCCGAGCGAACTTCCCGTGCCGGTCCCCGAATTTTCCGGTCGCCGTTCCCCGTTCCGGGCCCCCGAAGGGCCGTTTTCGAGCCTAAGTGTTGGAAAAGAGTCGGTTTTCGGCTCTAATTCCCTAACCGGGAGTCCTATCAGCGAGCCGTCAGTTCCTACAGGTTACTCTACCCCCGAGCGAACTTCCCGTGCCGGTCCCCGAATTTTCCGGTCGCCGTTCCCCGTTCCGGGCCCCCGAAGGGCCGTTTTCGAGCCTAAGTGTTGGAAAAGAGTCGGTTTTCGGCTCTAATTCCCTAACCGGGAGTCCTATCAGCGAGCCGTCAGTTCCTACAGGTTACTCTACCCCCGAGCGAACTTCCCGTGCCGGTCCCCGAATTTTCCGGTCGCCGTTCCCCGTTCCGGGCCCCCGAAGGGCCGTTTTCGAGCCTAAGTGTTGGAAAAGAGTCGGTTTTCGGCTCTAATTCCCTAACCGGGAGTCCTATCAGCGAGCCGTCAGTTCCTACAGGTTACTCTACCCCCGAGCGAACTTCCCGTGCCGGTCCCCGAATTTTCCGGTCGCCGTTTCCCGTTCCGGGCCCCCGAAGGGCCGTTTTCGAGCCTAAGTGTTGGAAAAGAGTCGGTTTTCGGCTCTAATTCCCTAACCGGGAGTCCTATCAGCGAGCCGTCAGTTCCTACAGGTTACTCTACCCCCGAGCGAACTTCCCGTGCCGGTCCCCGAATTTTCCGGTCGCCGTTTCCCGTTCCGGGCCCCCGAAGGGCCGTTTTCGAGCCTAAGTGTTGGAAAAGAGTCGGTTTTCGGCTCTAATTCCCTAACCGGGAGTCCTATCAGCGAGCCGTCAGTTCCTACAGGTTACTCTACCCCCGAGCGAACTTCCCGTGCCGGTCCCCGAATTTTCCGGTCGCCGTTTCCCGTTCCGGGCCCCCGAAGGGCCGTTTTCGAGCCTAAGTGTTGGAAAAGAGTCGGTTTTCGGCTCTAATTCCCTAACCGGGAGTCCTATCAGCGAGCCGTCAGTTCCTACAGGTTACTCTACCCCCGAGCGAACTTCCCGTGCCGGTCCCCGAATTTTCCGGTCGCCGTTCCCCGTTCCGGGCCCCCGAAGGGCCGTTTTCGAGCCTAAGTGTTGGAAAAGAGTCGGTTTTCGGCTCTAATTCCCTAACCGGGAGTCCTATCAGCGAGCCGTCAGTTCCTACAGGTTACTCTACCCCCGAGCGAACTTCCCGTGCCGGTCCCCGAATTTTCCGGTCGCCGTTCCCCGTTCCGGGCCCCCGAAGGGCCGTTTTCGAGCCTAAGTGTTGGAAAAGAGTCGGTTTTCGGCTCTAATTCCCTAACCGGGAGTCCTATCAGCGAGCCGTCAGTTCCTACAGGTTACTCTACCCCCGAGCGAACTTCCCGTGCCGGTCCCCGAATTTTCCGGTCGCCGTTCCCCGTTCCGGGCCCCCGAAGGGCCGTTTTCGAGCCTAAGTGTTGGAAAAGAGTCGGTTTTCGGCTCTAATTCCCTAACCGGGAGTCCTATCAGCGAGCCGTCAGTTCCTACAGGTTACTCTACCCCCGAGCGAACTTCCCGTGCCGGTCCCCGAATTTTCCGGTCGCCGTTCCCCGTTCCGGGCCCCCGAAGGGCCGTTTTCGAGCCTAAGTGTTGGAAAAGAGTCGGTTTTCGGCTCTAATTCCCTAACCGGGAGTCCTATCAGCGAGCCGTCAGTTCCTACAGGTTACTCTACCCCCGAGCGAACTTCCCGTGCCGGTCCCCGAATTTTCCGGTCGCCGTTTCCCCGTTCCGGGCCCCCGAAGGGCCGTTTTCGAGCCTAAGTGTTGGAAAAGAGTCGGTTTTCGGCTCTAATTCCCTAACCGGGAGTCCTATCAGCGAGCCGTCAGTTCCTACAGGTTACTCTACCCCCGAGCGAACTTCCCGTGCCGGTCCCCGAATTTTCCGGTCGCCGTTCCCGTTCCGGGCCCCCGAAGGGCCGTTTTCGAGCCTAAGTGTTGGAAAAGAGTCGGTTTTCGGCTCTAATTCCCTAACCGGGAGTCCTATCAGCGAGCCGTCAGTTCCTACAGGTTACTCTACCCCCGAGCGAACTTCCCGTGCCGGTCCCCGAATTTTCCGGTCGCCGTTTCCCGTTCCGGGCCCCCGAAGGGCCGTTTTCGAGCCTAAGTGTTGGAAAAGAGTCGGTTTTCGGCTCTAATTCCCTAACCGGGAGTCCTATCAGCGAGCCGTCAGTTCCTACAGGTTACTCTACCCCCGAGCGAACTTCCCGTGCCGGTCCCCGAATTTTCCGGTCGCCGTTTCCCGTTCCGGGCCCCCGAAGGGCCGTTTTCGAGCCTAAGTGTTGGAAAAGAGTCGGTTTTCGGCTCTAATTCCCTAACCGGGAGTCCTATCAGCGAGCCGTCAGTTCCTACAGGTTACTCTACCCCCGAGCGAACTTCCCGTGCCGGTCCCCGAATTTTCCGGTCGCCGTTTCCCGTTCCGGGCCCCCGAAGGGCCGTTTTCGAGCCTAAGTGTTGGAAAAGAGTCGGTTTTCGGCTCTAATTCCCTAACCGGGAGTCCTATCAGCGAGCCGTCAGTTCCTACAGGTTACTCTACCCCCGAGCGAACTTCCCGTGCCGGTCCCCGAATTTTCCGGTCGCCGTTTCCCCGTTCCGGGCCCCCGAAGGGCCGTTTTCGAGCCTAAGTGTTGGAAAAGAGTCGGTTTTCGGCTCTAATTCCCTAACCGGGAGTCCTATCAGCGAGCCGTCAGTTCCTACAGGTTACTCTACCCCCGAGCGAACTTCCCGTGCCGGTCCCCGAATTTTCCGGTCGCCGTTTCCCCGTTCCGGGCCCCGAAGGGCCGTTTTCGAGCCTAAGTGTTGGAAAAGAGTCCGTTTTCGGCTCTAATTCCCTAACCGGGAGTCCTATCAGCGAGCCGTCAGTTCCTACAGGTTACTCTACCCCCGAGCGAACTTCCCGTGCCGGTCCCCGAATTTTCCGGTCGCCGTTCCCCGTTCCGGGCCCCCGAAGGGCCGTTTTCGAGCCTAAGTGTTGGAAAAGAGTCGGTTTTCGGCTCTAATTCCCTAACCGGGAGTCCTATCAGCGAGCCGTCAGTTCCTACAGGTTACTCTACCCCCGAGCGAACTTCCCGTGCCGGTCCCCGAATTTTCCGGTCGCCGTTCCCCGTTCCGGGCCCCCGAAGGGCCGTTTTCGAGCCTAAGTGTTGGAAAAGAGTCGGTTTTCGGCTCTAATTCCCTAACCGGGAGTCCTATCAGCGAGCCGTCAGTTCCTACAGGTTACTCTACCCCCGAGCGAACTTCCCGTGCCGGTCCCCGAATTTTCCGGTCGCCGTTCCCGTTCCGGGCCCCCGAAGGGCCGTTTTCGAGCCTAAGTGTTGGAAAAGAGTCGGTTTTCGGCTCTAATTCCCTAACCGGGAGTCCTATCAGCGAGCCGTCAGTTCCTACAGGTTACTCTACCCCCGAGCGAACTTCCCGTGCCGGTCCCCGAATTTTCCGGTCGCCGTTCCCGTTCCGGGCCCCCGAAGGGCCGTTTTCGAGCCTAAGTGTTGGAAAAGAGTCGGTTTTCGGCTCTAATTCCCTAACCGGGAGTCCTATCAGCGAGCCGTCAGTTCCTACAGGTTACTCTACCCCCGAGCGAACTTCCCGTGCCGGTCCCCGAATTTTCCGGTCGCCGTTTCCCGTTCCGGGCCCCCGAAGGGCCGTTTTCGAGCCTAAGTGTTGGAAAAGAGTCGGTTTTCGGCTCTAATTCCTAACCGGGAGTCCTATTAGCGAGCCGTCAGTTCCTACAGGTTACTCTACCCCCGAGCGAACTTCCCGTGCCGGTCCCCGAATTTTCCGGTCGCCGTTCCCCGTTTCCGGGCCCCCGAAGGACCGTTTTCGAGCCTAAGTGTTGGAAAAGAGTCGGTTTTCGGCTCTAATTCCCTAACCGGGAGTCCTATCAGCGAGCCGTCAGTTCCTACAGGTTACACTACCCCCGAGCGAACTTCCCGTGCCGGTCCCCGAATTTTCCGGTCGCCGTTTCCCGTTCCGGGCCCCCGAAGGGCCGGTTTTCGAGCCTAAGTGTTGGAAAAGAGTCGGTTTTCGGCTCTAATTCCCTAACCGGGGAGTCCTATCAGCGAGCCGTCAGTTCCTACAGGTTACTCTACCCCCGAGCGAACTTCCCGTGCCGGTCCCCGAATTTTCCGGTCGCCGTTTCCCGTTCCGGGCCCCCGAAGGGCCGTTTTCGAGCCTAAGTGTTGGAAAAGAGTCGGTTTTCGGCTCTAATTCCCTAACCGGGAGTCCTATCCGAGCCGTCAGTTCCTACAGGTTACTCTACCCCCGAGCGAACTTCCCGTGCCGGTCCCCGAATTTTCCGGTCGCCGTTCCCGTTCCGGGCCCCCGAAGGGCCGTTTTCGAGCCTAAGTGTTGGAAAAGAGTCGGTTTTCGGCTCTAATTCCCTAACCGGGAGTCCTATCAGCGAGCCGTCAGTTCCTACAGGTTACTCTACCCCCGAGCGAACTTCCCGTGCCGGTCCCCGAATTTTCCGGTCGCCGTTTCCCCGTTCCGGGCCCCCGAAGGGCCGTTTTCGAGCCTAAGTGTTGGAAAAGAGTCGGTTTTCGGCTCTAATTCCCTAACCGGGAGTCCTATCAGCGAGCCGTCAGTTCCTACAGGTTACTCTACCCCCGAGCGAACTTCCCGTGCCGGTCCCCGAATTTTCCGGTCGCCGTTTCCCGTTCCGGGCCCCCGAAGGGCCGTTTTCGAGCCTAAGTGTTGGAAAAGAGTCGGTTTTCGGCTCTAATTCCCTAACCGGGAGTCCTATCAGCGAGCCGTCAGTTCCTACAGGTTACTCTACCCCCGAGCGAACTTCCCGTGCCGGTCCCCGAATTTTCCGGTCGCCGTTTCCCGTTCCGGGCCCCCGAAGGGCCGTTTTCGAGCCTAAGTGTTGGAAAAGAGTCGGTTTTCGGCTCTAATTCCCTAACCGGGAGTCCTATCAGCGAGCCGTCAGTTCCTACAGGTTACTCTACCCCCGAGCGAACTTCCCGTGCCGGTCCCCGAATTTTCCGGTCGCCGTTTCCCCGTTCCGGGCCCCCGAAGGGCCGTTTTCGAGCCTAAGTGTTGGAAAAGAGTCGGTTTTCGGCTCTAATTCCCTAACCGGGAGTCCTATCAGCGAGCCGTCAGTTCCTACAGGTTACTCTACCCCCGAGCGAACTTCCCGTGCCGGTCCCCGAATTTTCCGGTCGCCGTTCCCCGTTCCGGGCCCCCGAAGGGCCGTTTTCGAGCCTAAGTGTTGGAAAAGAGTCGGTTTTCGGCTCTAATTCCCTAACCGGGAGTCCTATCAGCGAGCCGTCAGTTCCTACAGGTTACTCTACCCCCGAGCGAACTTCCCGTGCCGGTCCCCGAATTTTCCGGTCGCCGTTTCCCGTTCCGGGCCCCCGAAGGGCCGTTTTCGAGCCTAAGTGTTGGAAAAGAGTCGGTTTTCGGCTCTAATTCCCTAACCGGGAGTCCTATCAGCGAGCCGTCAGTTCCTACAGGTTACTCTACCCCCGAGCGAACTTCCCGTGGCGGTCCCCGAATTTTCCGGTCGCCGTTCCCCGTTCCGGGACCCCGAAGGGCCGTTTTCGAGCCTAAGTGTTGGAAAAGAGTCCGGTTTTCGGCTCTAATTCCCTAACCGGGAGTCCTATCAGCGAGCCGTCAGTTCCTACAGGTTACTCTACCCCCGAGCGAACTTCCCGTGCCGGTCCCCGAATTTTCCGGTCGCCGTTCCCCGTTCCGGGCCCCCGAAGGGCCGTTTCGAGCCTAAGTGTTGGAAAAGAGTCGGTTTTCGGCTCTAATTCCCTAACCGGGAGTCCTATCAGCGAGCCGTCAGTTCCTACAGGTTACTCTACCCCCGAGCGAACTTCCCGTGCCGGTCCCCGAATTTTCCGGTCGCCGTTTCCCGTTCCGGGCCCCTGAAGGGCCGTTTTCGAGCCTAAGTGTTGGAAAAGAGTCGGTTTTCGGCTCTAATTCCCTAACCGGGAGTCCTATCAGCGAGCCGTCAGTTCCTACAGGTTACTCTACCCCCGAGCGAACTTCCCGTGCCGGTCCCCGAATTTTCCGGTCGCCGTTCCCCGTTCCGGGACCCCGAAGGGCCGGTTTTTCGAGCCTAAGTGTTGGAAAAGAGTCCGTTTTCGGCTCTAATTCCCTAACCGGGAGTCCTATCAGCGAGCCGTCAGTTCCTACAGGTTACTCTACCCCCGAGCGAACTTCCCGTGCCGGTCCCCGAATTTTCCGGTCGCCGTTCCCCGTTCCGGGCCCCCGAAGGGCCGTTTTCGAGCCTAAGTGTTGGAAAAGAGTCGGTTTTCGGCTCTAATTCCCTAACCGGGAGTCCTATCAGCGAGCCGTCAGTTCCTACAGGTTACTCTACCCCCGAGCGAACTTCCCGTGCCGGTCCCCGAATTTTCCGGTCGCCGTTCCCCGTTCCGGGACCCCGAAGGGCCGTTTTCGAGCCTAAGTGTTGGAAAAGAGTCCGTTTTCGGCTCTAATTCCCTAACCGGGAGTCCTATCAGCGAGCCGTCAGTTCCTACAGATTACTCATCTGCTTGTGCCGGTCCCCGAATTTTCCGGTCGCCGTTCCCCGTTCCGGGCCCCCGAAGGGCCGTTTTCGAGCCTAAGTGTTGGAAAAGAGTCGGTTTTCGGCTCTAATTCCCTAACCGGGAGTTCCTATCAGCGAGCCGTCAGTTCCTAAAGCCGTTCCGGGCCCCCGAAGGGCCGTTTTCGAGCCTAAGTTGTCGAAGAGTCGGCTGGCCGACTCCCTAACCGGAGTCCTATCAGCGAGCCGTCAGTTCCTACAGGTTACTCTACCCCCGAGCGAACTTCCCGTGCCGGTCCCCCGACCCTTCCGGTCGCCGCCCCTCGCCCGGCCCCGATGGGCCGCTTTTCGAACAGCCTAAGTGTTGAAAGAGTCGGTTTTCGGCTCTAATTCCCCACCGGGAGTCCTATCAGCGAGCCGTCAGTTCCTACAGGTTACTCTACCCCCGGAGCGAACTTCCCGTGCCGGTCCCCGAATTTTCCGGTCGCCGTTTCCTCGTTCCGGGCCCTCGAAGGGCCGTTTTCGAGCCTAAGTGTCGGGAAAAGAGTCGGTTTTCGGTCGACCCCACCGGGAGTCCCATCAGCGAGCCGGTTCCTACAGGTTACTCTACTCCCGAGCGAACTTCCCGTGCCGGTCCCCGAATTTTCCGGTCACGGCGCCCGTTCCGGGCCTCCCCTAAGGGCCGTTTTCGAGCTCTGGAAGGCCGGAAAAGAGTCGGTTTTCGGCTCCACTCCCTAACCGGGAGTCCTATCAGCGAGCCGTCAGTTCCTACAGGTTACTCTACCCCCGAGCGAACTTCCCGTGCCGGTCCCTGAATTTTCCGTTTCGAGCCTAAGTGTTGGAAAAGAGTCGGTTTTCGGCTCTAATTCCCTAACCGGAGTCCTATCAGCGAGCCGTCAGTTCCTACAGGTTACTCTACCCCCGAGCGAACTTCCCGTGCCGGTCCCCGAATTTTCCGGTCGCCGTTCCCCGTTCCGGGCCCCCGAAGGGCCGTTTTCGAGCCTAAGTGTTGGAAAAGAGTCGGTTTTCGGCTCTAATTCCCTAACCGGGAGTCCTATCAGCGAGCCGTCAGTTCCTACAGGTTACTCTACCCCCGAGCGAACTTCCCGTGCCCGTCCCCGAATTTTCCGGTCGCCGTTCCCCGTTCCGGGCCCCCGAAGGGCCGTTTTCGAGCCTAAGTGTTGGAAAAGAGTCGGTTTTCGGCTCTAATTCCCTAACCGGGAGTCCTATCAGCGAGCCGTCAGTTCCTACAGGTTACTCTACCCCCGAGCGAACTTCCCGTTCCGGTCCCCGAATTTTCCGGTCGCCGTTCCCCGTTCCGGGCCCCCGAAGGGCCGTTTTTCGAGCCTAAGTGTTGGAAAAGAGTCGGTTTTCGGCTCTAATTCCCTAACCGGGAGTCCTATCAGCGAGCCGTCAGTTCCTACAGGTTACTCTACCCCCGAGCGAACTTCCCGTGCCGGTCCCCGAATTTTCCGGGTCGCCGTTCCCCGTTCCGGGCCCCCGAAGGGCCGTTTTCGAGCCTAAGTGTTGGAAAAGAGTCGGTTTTCGGCTCTAATTCCCTAACCGGGAGTCCTATCAGCGAGCCGTCAGTTCCTACAGGTTACTCTACCCCCGAGCGAACTTCCCGTGCCGGTCCCCGAATTTTCCGGTCGCCGTTCCCCGTTCCGGGCCCCCGAAGGACCGTTTTCGAGCCTAAGTGTTGGAAAAGAGTCGGTTTTTCGGCTCTAATTCCCTAACCGGGAGTTCTATCAGCGAGCCGTCAGTTCCTACAGGTTACTCTACCCCCGAGCGAACTTCCCGTGCCGGTCCCCGAATTTTCCGGTCGCCGTTTCCCGTTCCGGGCCCCCGAAGGGCCGTTTTCGAGCCTAAGTGTTGGAAAAGAGTCGGTTTTCGGCTCTAATTCCCTAACCGGGAGTCCTATCAGCGAGCCGTCAGTTCCTACAGGTTACTCTACCCCCGAGCGAACTTCCCGTGCCGGTCCCCGAATTTTCCGGTCGCCGTTTCCCGTTCCGGGCCCCCGAAGGGCCGTTTTCGAGCCTAAGTGTTGGAAAAGAGTCGGTTTTCGGCTCTAATTCCCTAACCGGGAGTCCTATCAGCGAGCCGTCAGTTCCTACAGGTTACTCTACCCCCGAGCGAACTTCCCATGCCGGTCCCCGAATTTTCCGGTCGCCGTTTCCCGTTCCGGGCCCCCGAAGGGCCGTTTTCGAGCCTAAGTGTTGGAAAAGAGTCGGTTTTCGGCTCTAATTCCCTAACCGGGAGTCCTATCAGCGAGCCGTCAGTTCCTACAAGTTACTCTACCCCCGAGCGAACTTCCCGTGCCGGTCCCCGAATTTTCCGGTCGCCGTTCCCCGTTCCGGGCCCCCGAAGGGCCGTTTTCGAGCCTAAGTGTTGGAAAAGAGTCGGTTTTCGGCTCTAATTCCCTAACCGGGAGTCCTATCAGCGAGCCGTCAGATCCTACAGGTTACTCTACCCCCGAGCGAACTTCCCGTGCCGGTCCCCGAATTTTCCGGTCGCCGTTTCCGTTCCGGGCCCCTGAAGGGCCGTTTTCGAGCCTAAGTGTTGGAAAAGAGTCGGTTTTCGGCTCTAATTCCCTAACCGGGAGTCCTATCAGCGAGCCGTCAGTTCCTACAGGTTACTCTACCCCCGAGCGAACTTCCCGTGCCGGTCCCCGAATTTTCCGGTCGCCGTTTCCCGTTCCGGGCCCCTGAAGGGCCGTTTTCGAGCCTAAGTGTTGGAAAAGAGTCGGTTTTCGGCTCTAATTCCCTAACCGGGAGTCCTATCAGCGAGCCGTCAGTTCCTACAGGTTACTCTACCCCCGAGCGAACTTCCCGTGCCGGTCCCCGAATTTTCCGGTCGCCGTTCCCCGTTCCGGGCCCCCGAAGGGCCGTTTTCGAGCCTAAGTGTTGGAAAAGAGTCGGTTTTCGGCTCTAATTCCCTAACCGGGAGTCCTATCAGCGAGCCGTCAGTTCCTACAGGTTACTCTACCCCCGAGCGAACTTCCCGTGCCGGTCCCCGAATTTTCCGGTCGCCGTTCCCCGTTCCGGGCCCCCGAAGGGCCGTTTTCGAGCCTAAGTGTTGGAAAAGAGTCGGTTTTCGGCTCTAATTCCCTAACCGGGAGTCCTATCAGCGAGCCGTCAGTTCCTACAGGTTACTCTACCCCCGAGCGAACTTCCCGTGCCGGTCCCCGAATTTTCCGGTCGCCGTTTCCCGTTCCGGGCCCCCGAAGGGCCGTTTTCGAGCCTAAGTGTTGGAAAAGAGTCGGTTTTCGGCTCTAATTCCCTAACCGGGAGTTCTATCAGCGAGCCGTCAGTTCCTACAGGTTACTCTACCCCCGAGCGAACTTCCCGTGCCGGTCCCCGAATTTTCCGGTCGCCGTTCCCCGTTCCGGGCCCCCGAAGGGCCGTTTTCGAGCCTAAGTGTTGGAAAAGAGTCGGTTTTCGGCTCTAATTCCCTAACCGGGAGTCCTATCAGCGAGCCGTCAGTTCCTACAGGTTACTCTACCCCCGAGCGAACTTCCCGTGCCGGTCCCCGAATTTTCCGGTCGCCGTTCCCCGTTCCGGGCCCCCGAAGGGCCGTTTTCGAGCCTAAGTGTTGGAAAAGAGTCGGTTTTCGGCTCTAATTCCCTAACCGGGAGTCCTATCAGCGAGCCGTCAGTTCCTACAGGTTACTCTACCCCCGAGCGAACTTCCCGTGCCGGTCCCCGAATTTTCCGGTCGCCGTTCCCCGTTCCGGGCCCCCGAAGGACCGTTTTCGAGCCTAAGTGTTGGAAAAGAGTCGGTTTTCGGCTCTAATTCCCTAACCGGGAGTCCTATCAGCGAGCCGTCAGTTCCTACAGGTTACACTACCCCCGAGCGAACTTCCCGTGCCGGTCCCCGAATTTTCCGGTCGCCGTTTCCCGTTCCGGGCCCCCGAAGGGCCGTTTTCGAGCCTAAGTGTTGGAAAAGAGTCGGTTTTCGGCTCTAATTCCCTAACCGGAGTCCTATCAGCGAGCCGTCAGTTCCTACAGGTTACTCTACCCCCGAGCGAACTTCCCGTGCCGGTCCCCGAATTTTCCGGTCGCCGTTTCCCGTTCCGGGCCCCCGAAGGGCCGTTTTCGAGCCTAAGTGTTGGAAAAGAGTCGGTTTTCGGCTCTAATTCCCTAACCGGGAGTCCTATCAGCGAGCCGTCAGTTCCTACAGGTTACTCTACCCCCGAGCGAACTTCCCGTGCCGGTCCCCGAATTTTCCGGTCGCCGTTCCCGTTCCGGGCCCCCGAAGGGCCGTTTTCGAGCCTAAGTGTTGGAAAAGAGTCGGTTTTCGGCTCTAATTCCCTAACCGGGAGTCCTATCAGCGAGCCGTCAGTTCCTACAGGTTACTCTACCCCCGAGCGAACTTCCCGTGCCGGTCCCCGAATTTTCCGGTCGCCGTTCCCCGTTCCGGGCCCCCGAAGGGCCGTTTTCGAGCCTAAGTGTTGGAAAAGAGTCGGTTTTCGGCTCTAATTCCCTAACCGGGAGTCCTATCAGCGAGCCGTCAGTTCCTACAGGTTACTCTACCCCCGAGCGAACTTCCCGTGCCGGTCCCCGAATTTTCCGGTCGCCGTTTCCCGTTCCGGGCCCCTGAAGGGCCGTTTTCGAGCCTAAGTGTTGGAAAAGAGTCGGTTTTCGGCTCTAATTCCCTAACCGGGAGTCCTATCAGCGAGCCGTCAGTTCCTACAGGTTACTCTACCCCCGAGCGAACTTCCCGTGCCGGTCCCCGAATTTTCCGGTCGCCGTTTCCCGTTCCGGGCCCCTGAAGGGCCGTTTTCGAGCCTAAGTGTTGGAAAAGAGTCGGTTTTCGGCTCTAATTCCCTAACCGGGAGTCCTATCAGCGAGCCGTCAGTTCCTACAGGTTACTCTACCCCCGAGCGAACTTCCCGTGCCGGTCCCCGAATTTTCCGGTCGCCGTTCCCCGTTCCGGGCCCCCGAAGGGCCGTTTTCGAGCCTAAGTGTTGGAAAAGAGTCGGTTTTCGGCTCTAATTCCCTAACCGGGAGTCCTATCAGCGAGCCGTCAGTTCCTACAGGTTACTCTACCCCCGAGCGAACTTCCCGTGCCGGTCCCCGAATTTTCCGGTCGCCGTTCCCCGTTCCGGGCCCCCGAAGGGCCGTTTTCGAGCCTAAGTGTTGGAAAAGAGTCGGTTTTCGGCTCTAATTCCCTAACCGGGAGTCCTATCAGCGAGCCGTCAGTTCCTACAGGTTACTCTACCCCCGAGCGAACTTCCCGTGCCGGTCCCCGAATTTTCCGGTCGCCGTTTCCCGTTCCGGGCCCCCGAAGGGCCGTTTTCGAGCCTAAGTGTTGGAAAAGAGTCGGTTTTCGGCTCTAATTCCCTAACCGGGAGTCCTATCAGCGAGCCGTCAGTTCCTACAGGTTACTCTACCCCCGAGCGAACTTCCCGTGCCGGTCCCCGAATTTTCCGGTCGCCGTTCCCCGTTCCGGGCCCCCGAAGGGCCGTTTTCGAGCCTAAGTGTTGGAAAAGAGTCGGTTTTCGGCTCTAATTCCCTAACCGGGAGTCCTATCAGCGAGCCGTCAGTTCCTACAGGTTACTCTACCCCCGATCGAACTTCCCGTGCCGGTCCCCGAATTTTCCGGTCGCCGTTCCCCGTTCCGGGCCCCCGAAGGGCCGTTTTCGTGCCTAAGTGTTGGAAAAGAGTCGGTTTTCGGCTCTAATTCCCTAACCGGGAGTCCTATCAGCGAGCCGTCAGTTCCTACAGGTTACTCTACCCCCGAGCGAACTTCCCGTGCCGGTCCCCGAATTTTCCGGTCGCCGTTCCCCGTTCCGGGCCCCCGAAGGACCGTTTTCGAGCCTAAGTGTTGGAAAAGAGTCGGTTTTCGGCTCTAATTCCCTAACCGGGAGTCCTATCAGCGAGCCGTCAGTTCCTACAGGTTACACTACCCCCGAGCGAACTTCCCGTGCCGGTCCCCGAATTTTCCGGTCGCCGTTTCCCGTTCCGGGCCCCCGAAGGGCCGTTTTCGAGCCTAAGTGTTGGAAAAGAGTCGGTTTTCGGCTCTAATTCCCTAACCGGGAGTCCTATCAGCGAGCCGTCAGTTCCTACAGGTTACTCTACCCCCGAGCGAACTTCCCGTGCCGGTCCCCGAATTTTCCGGTCGCCGTTTCCCGTTCCGGGCCCCCGAAGGGCCGTTTTCGAGCCTAAGTGTTGGAAAAGAGTCGGTTTTCGGCTCTAATTCCCTAACCGGGAGTCCTATCAGCGAGCCGTCAGTTCCTACAGGTTACTCTACCCCCGAGCGAACTTCCCATGCCGGTCCCCGAATTTTCCGGTCGCCGTTTCCCGTTCCGGGCCCCCGAAGGGCCGTTTTCGAGCCTAAGTGTTGGAAAAGAGTCGGTTTTCGGCTCTAATTCCCTAACCGGGAGTCCTATCAGCGAGCCGTCAGTTCCTACAAGTTACTCTACCCCCGAGCGAACTTCCCGTGCCGGTCCCCGAATTTTCCGGTCGCCGTTCCCCGTTCCGGGCCCCCGAAAGGCCGTTTTCGAGCCTAAGTGTTGGAAAAGAGTCGGTTTTCGGCTCTAATTCCCTAACCGGGAGTCCTATCAGCGAGCCGTCAGATCCTACAGGTTACTCTACCCCCGAGCGAACTTCCCGTGCCGGTCCCCGAATTTTCCGGTCGCCGTTTCCCGTTCCGGGCCCCTGAAGGGCCGTTTTCGAGCCTAAGTGTTGGAAAAGAGTCGGTTTTCGGCTCTAATTCCCTAACCGGGAGTCCTATCAGCGAGCCGTCAGTTCCTACAGGTTACTCTACCCCCGAGCGAACTTCCCGTGCCGGTCCCCGAATTTTCCGGTCGCCGTTTCCCGTTCCGGGCCCCTGAAGGGCCGTTTTCGAGCCTAAGTGTTGGAAAAGAGTCGGTTTTCGGCTCTAATTCCCTAACCGGGAGTCCTATCAGCGAGCCGTCAGTTCCTACAGGTTACTCTACCCCCGAGCGAACTTCCCGTGCCGGTCCCCGAATTTTCCGGTCGCCGTTCCCCGTTCCGGGCCCCCGAAGGGCCGTTTTCGAGCCTAAGTGTTGGAAAAGAGTCGGTTTTCGGCTCTAATTCCCTAACCGGGAGTCCTATCAGCGAGCCGTCAGTTCCTACAGGTTACTCTACCCCCGAGCGAACTTCCCGTGCCGGTCCCCGAATTTTCCGGTCGCCGTTCCCCGTTCCGGGCCCCGAAGGGCCGTTTTCGAGCCTAAGTGTTGGAAAAGAGTCGGTTTTCGGCTCTAATTCCCTAACCGGGAGTCCTATCAGCGAGCCGTCAGTTCCTACAGGTTACTCTACCCCCGAGCGAACTTCCCGTGCCGGTCCCCGAATTTTCCGGTCGCCGTTTCCCGTTCCGGGCCCCCGAAGGGCCGTTTTCGAGCCTAAGTGTTGGAAAAGAGTCGGTTTTCGGCTCTAATTCCCTAACCGGGAGTCCTATCAGCGAGCCGTCAGTTCCTACAGGTTACTCTACCCCCGAGCGAACTTCCCGTTCCGGTCCCCGAATTTTCCGGTCGCCGTTCCCCGTTCCGGGCCCCCGAAGGGCCGTTTTCGAGCCTAAGTGTTGGAAAAGAGTCGGTTTTCGGCTCTAATTCCCTAACCGGGAGTCCTATCAGCGAGCCGTCAGTTCCTACAGGTTACTCTACCCCCGAGCGAACTTCCCGTGCCGGTCCCCGAATTTTCCGGACGCCGTTCCCCGTTCCGGGCCCCCGAAGGGCCGTTTTCGAGCCTAAGTGTTGGAAAAGAGTCGGTTTTCGGCTCTAATTCCCTAACCGGGAGTCCTATCAGCGAGCCGTCAGTTCCTACAGGTTACTCTACCCCCGAGCGAACTTCCCGTGCCGGTCCCCGAATTTTCCGGTCGCCGTTCCCCGTTCCGGGCCCCCGAAGGACCGTTTTCGAGCCTAAGTGTTGGAAAAGAGTCGGTTTTCGGCTCTAATTCCCTAACCGGGAGTCCTATCAGCGAGCCGTCAGTTCCTACAGGTTACTCTACCCCCGAGCGAACTTCCCGTGCCGGTCCCCGAATTTTCCGGTCGCCGTTTCCCGTTCCGGGCCCCTGAAGGGCCGTTTTCGAGCCTAAGTGTTGGAAAAGAGTCGGTTTTCGGCTCTAATTCCCTAACCGGGAGTCCTATCAGCGAGCCGTCAGTTCCTACAGGTTACTCTACCCCCGAGCGAACTTCCCGTGCCGGTCCCCGAATTTTCCGGTCGCCGTTCCCCGTTCCGGGCCCCCGAAGGGCCGTTTTCGAGCCTAAGTGTTGGAAAAGAGTCGGTTTTCGGCTCTAATTCCCTAACCGGGAGTCCTATCAGCGAGCCGTCAGTTCCTACAGGTTACTCTACCCCCGAGCGAACTTCCCGTGCCCGTCCCCGAATTTTCCGGTCGCCGTTCCCCGTTCCGGGCCCCCGAAGGGCCGTTTTCGAGCCTAAGTGTTGGAAAAGAGTCGGTTTTCGGCTCTAATTCCCTAACCGGGAGTCCTATCAGCGAGCCGTCAGTTCCTACAGGTTACTCTACCCCCGAGCGAACTTCCCGTTCCGGTCCCCGAATTTTCCGGTCGCCGTTCCCCGTTCCGGGCCCCGAAGGGCCGTTTTCGAGCCTAAGTGTTGGAAAAGAGTCGGTTTTCGGCTCTAATTCCCTAACCGGGAGTCCTATCAGCGAGCCGTCAGTTCCTACAGGTTACACTACCCCCGAGCGAACTTCCCGTGCCGGTCCCCGAATTTTCCGGTCGCCGTTTCCCGTTCCGGGCCCCCGAAGGGCCGTTTTCGAGCCTAAGTGTTGGAAAAGAGTCGGTTTTCGGCTCTAATTCCCTAACCGGGAGTCCTATCAGCGAGCCGTCAGTTCCTACAGGTTACTCTACCCCCGAGCGAACTTCCCGTGCCGGTCCCCGAATTTTCCGGTCGCCGTTTCCCGTTCCGGGCCCCCGAAGGGCCGTTTTCGAGCCTAAGTGTTGGAAAAGAGTCGGTTTTCGGCTCTAATTCCCTAACCGGGAGTCCTATCAGCGAGCCGTCAGTTCCTACAGGTTACTCTACCCCCGAGCGAACTTCCCGTGCCGGTCCCCGAATTTTCCGGTCGCCGTTTCCCGTTCCGGGCCCCCGAAGGGCCGTTTTCGAGCCTAAGTGTTGGAAAAGAGTCGGTTTTCGGCTCTAATTCCCTAACCGGGAGTCCTATTAGCGAGCCGTCAGTTCCTACAGGTTACTCTACCCCCGAGCGAACTTCCCGTGCCGGTCCCCGAATTTTCCGGTCGCCGTTTCCCGTTCCGGGCCCCCGAAGGGCCGTTTTCGAGCCTAAGTGTTGGAAAAGAGTCGGTTTTCGGCTCTAATTCCCTAACCGGGAGTCCTATCAGCGAGCCGTCAGTTCCTACAGGTTACTCTACCCCCGAGCGAACTTCCCGTGCCGGTCCCCGAATTTTCCGGTCGCCGTTTCCCGTTCCGGGCCCCTGAAGGGCCGTTTTCGAGCCTAAGTGTTGGAAAAGAGTCGGTTTTCGGCTCTAATTCCCTAACCGGGAGTCCTATCAGCGAGCCGTCAGTTCCTACAGGTTACTCTACCCCCGAGCGAACTTCCCGTGCCGGTCCCCGAATTTTCCGGTCGCCGTTCCCCGTTCCGGGCCCCCGAAGGGCCGTTTTCGAGCCTAAGTGTTGGAAAAGAGTCGGTTTTCGGCTCTAATTCCCTAACCGGGAGTCCTATCAGCGAGCCGTCAGTTCCTACAGGTTACTCTACCCCGAGCGAACTTCCCGTGCCCGTCCCCGAATTTTCCGGTCGCCGTTCCCCGTTCCGGGCCCCCGAAGGGCCGTTTTCGAGCCTAAGTGTTGGAAAAGAGTCGGTTTTCGGCTCTAATTCCCTAACCGGGAGTCCTATCAGCGAGCCGTCAGTTCCTACAGGTTACTCTACCCCCGAGCGAACTTCCCGTTCCGGTCCCCGAATTTTCCGGTCGCCGTTCCCCGTTCCGGGCCCCCGAAGGGCCGTTTTCGAGCCTAAGTGTTGGAAAAGAGTCGGTTTTCGGCTCTAATTCCCTAACCGGGAGTCCTATCAGCGAGCCGTCAGTTCCTACAGGTTACTCTACCCCCGAGCGAACTTCCCGTGCCGGTCCCCGAATTTTCCGGTCGCCGTTCCCCGTTCCGGGCCCCCGAAGGGCCGTTTTCGAGCCTAAGTGTTGGAAAAGAGTCGGTTTTCGGCTCTAATTCCCTAACCGGGAGTCCTATCAGCGAGCCGTCAGTTCCTACAGGTTACTCTACCCCCGAGCGAACTTCCCGTGCCGGTCCCCGAATTTTCCGGTCGCCGTTCCCCGTTCCGGGCCCCCGAAGGACCGTTTTCGAGCCTAAGTGTTGGAAAAGAGTCGGTTTTCGGCTCTAATTCCCTAACCGGGAGTCCTATCAGCGAGCCGTCAGTTCCTACAGGTTACTCTACCCCCGAGCGAACTTCCCGTGCCGGTCCCCGAATTTTCCGGTCGCCGTTTCCCGTTCCGGGCATCCGAAGGGCCGTTTTCGAGCCTAAGTGTTGGAAAAGAGTCGGTTTTCGGCTCTAATTCCCTAACCGGGAGTCCTATCAGCGAGCCGTCAGTTCCTACAGGTTACTCTACCCCCGAGCGAACTTCCCGTGCCGGTCCCCGAATTTTCCGGTCGCCGTTTCCCGTTCCGGGCCCCCGAAGGGCCGTTTTCGAGCCTAAGTGTTGGAAAAGAGTCGGTTTTCGGCTCTAATTCCCTAACCGGGAGTCCTATCAGCGAGCCGTCAGTTCCTACAGGTTACTCTACCCCCGAGCGAACTTCCCGTGCCGGTCCCCGAATTTTCCGGTCGCCGTTTCCCGTTCCGGGCCCCCGAAGGGCCGTTTTCGAGCCTAAGTGTTGGAAAAGAGTCGGTTTTCGGCTCTAATTCCCTAACCGGGAGTCCTATCAGCGAGCCGTCAGTTCCTACAGGTTACTCTACCCCCGAGCGAACTTCCCGTGCCGGTCCCCGAATTTTCCGGTCGCCGTTCCCCGTTCCGGGCCCCCGAAGGGCCGTTTTCGAGCCTAAGTGTTGGAAAAGAGTCGGTTTTCGGCTCTAATTCCCTAACCGGGAGTCCTATCAGCGAGCCGTCAGTTCCTACAGGTTACTCTACCCCCGAGCGAACTTCCCGTGCCGGTCCCCGAATTTTCCGGTCGCCGTTCCCCGTTCCGGGCCCCCGAAGGGCCGTTTTCGAGCCTAAGTGTTGGAAAAGAGTCGGTTTTCGGCTCTAATTCCCTAACCGGGAGTCCTATCAGCGAGCCGTCAGTTCCTACAGGTTACTCTACCCCCGAGCGAACTTCCCGTGCCGGTCCCCGAATTTTCCGGTCGCCGTTCCCCGTTCCGGGCCCCCGAAGGGCCGTTTTCGAGCCTAAGTGTTGGAAAAGAGTCGGTTTTCGGCTCTAATTCCCTAACCGGGAGTCCTATCAGCGAGCCGTCAGTTCCTACAGGTTACTCTACCCCCGAGCGAACTTCCCGTGCCGGTCCCCGAATTTTCCGGTCGCCGCTTCCCGTTCCGGGCCCCCGAAGGGCCGTTTTCGAGCCTAAGTGTTGGAAAAGAGTCGGTTTTCGGCTCTAATTCCCTAACCGGGAGTCCTATCAGCGAGCCGTCAGTTCCTACAGGTTACTCTACCCCCGAGCGAACTTCCCGTGCCGGTCCCCGAATTTTCCGGTCGCCGTTTCCCGTTCCGGGCCCCCGAAGGGCCGTTTTCGAGCCTAAGTGTTGGAAAAGAGTCGGTTTTCGGCTCTAATTCCCTAACCGGGAGTCCTATCAGCGAGCCGTCAGTTCCTACAGGTTACTCTACCCCCGAGCGAACTTCCCGTGCCGGTCCCCGAATTTTCCGGTCGCCGTTTCCCGTTCCGGGCCCCCGAAGGGCCGTTTTCGAGCCTAAGTGTTGGAAAAGAGTCGGTTTTCGGCTCTAATTCCCTAACCGGGAGTCCTATCAGCGAGCCGTCAGTTCCTACAGGTTACTCTACCCCCGAGCGAACTTCCCGTGCCGGTCCCCGAATTTTCCGGTCGCCGTTCCCCGTTCCGGGCCCCCGAAGGGCCGTTTTCGAGCCTAAGTGTTGGAAAAGAGTCGGTTTTCGGCTCTAATTCCCTAACCGGGAGTCCTATCAGCGAGCCGTCAGTTCCTACAGGTTACTCTACCCCCGAGCGAACTTCCCGTGCCGGTCCCCGAATTTTCCGGTCGCCGTTTCCCGTTCCGGGCCCCCGAAGGGCCGTTTTCGAGCCTAAGTGTTGGAAAAGAGTCGGTTTTCGGCTCTAATTCCCTAACCGGGAGTCCTATCAGCGAGCCGTCAGTTCCTACAGGTTACTCTACCCCCGAGCGAACTTCCCGTGCCGGTCCCCGAATTTTCCGGTCGCCGTTCCCCGTTCCGGGCCCCCGAAGGGCCGTTTTCGAGCCTAAGTGTTGGAAAAGAGTCGGTTTTCGGCTCTAATTCCCTAACCGGGAGTCCTATCAGCGAGCCGTCAGTTCCTACAGGTTACTCTACCCCCGAGCGAACTTCCCGTGCCGGTCCCCGAATTTTCCGGTCGCCGTTCCCCGTTCCGGGCCCCGAAGGGCCGTTTTCGAGCCTAAGTGTTGGAAAAGAGTCGGTTTTCGGCTCTAATTCCCTAACCGGGAGTCCTATCAGCGAGCCGTCAGTTCCTACAGGTTACTCTACCCCCGAGCGAACTTCCCGTGCCGGTCCCCGAATTTTCCGGTCGCCGTTCCCCGTTCCGGGCCCCCGAAGGGCCGTTTTCGAGCCTAAGTGTTGGAAAAGAGTCGGTTTTCGGCTCTAATTCCCTAACCGGGAGTCCTATCAGCGAGCCGTCAGTTCCTACAGGTTACTCTACCCCCGAGCGAACTTCCCGTGCCGGTCCCCGAATTTTCCGGTCGCCGTTTCCCGTTCCGGGCCCCCGAAGGGCCGTTTTCGAGCCTAAGTGTTGGAAAAGAGTCGGTTTTCGGCTCTAATTCCCTAACCGGGAGTCCTATCAGCGAGCCGTCAGTTCCTACAGGTTACTCTACCCCCGAGCGAACTTCCCGTGCCGGTCCCCGAATTTTCCGGTCGCCGTTTCCCGTTCCGGGCCCCCGAAGGGCCGTTTTCGAGCCTAAGTGTTGGAAAAGAGTCGGTTTTCGGCTCTAATTCCCTAACCGGGAGTCCTATCAGCGAGCCGTCAGTTCCTACAGGTTACTCTACCCCCGAGCGAACTTCCCGTGCCGGTCCCCGAATTTTCCGGTCGCCGTTCCCCGTTCCGGGCCCCCGAAGGGCCGTTTTCGAGCCTAAGTGTTGGAAAAGAGTTCGTTTTCGGCTCTAATTCCCTAACCGGGAGTCCTATCAGCGAGCCGTCAGTTCCTACAGGTTACTCTACCCCCGAGCGAACTTCCCGTGCCGGTCCCCGAATTTTCCGGTCGCCGTTCCCCGTTCCGGGCCCCCGAAGGGCCGTTTTCGAGCCTAAGTGTTGGAAAAGAGTCGGATTTCGGCTCTAATTCCCTAACCGGGAGTCCTATCAGCGAGCCGTCAGTTCCTACAGGTTACTCTACCCCCGAGCGAACTTCCCGTGCCGGTCCCCGAATTTTCCGGTCGCCGTTTCCCGTTCCGGGCCCCTGAAGGGCCGTTTTCGAGCCTAAGTGTTGGAAAAGAGTCGGTTTTCGGCTCTAATTCCCTAACCGGGAGTCCTATCAGCGAGCCGTCAGTTCCTACAGGTTACTCTACCCCCGAGCGAACTTCCCGTGCCGGTCCCCGAATTTTCCGGTCGCCGTTCCCCGTTCCGGGCCCCCGAAGGGCCGTTTTCGAGCCTAAGTGTTGGAAAAGAGTCGGTTTTCGGCTCTAATTCCCTAACCGGGAGTCCTATCAGCGAGCCGTCAGTTCCTACAGGTTACTCTACCCCCGAGCGAACTTCCCGTGCCGGTCCCCGAATTTTCCGGTCGCCGTTCCCCGTTCCGGGCCCCCGAAGGGCCGTTTTCGAGCCTAAGTGTTGGAAAAGAGTCGGTTTTCGGCTCTAATTCCCTAACCGGGAGTCCTATCAGCGAGCCGTCAGTTCCTACAGGTTACTCTACCCCCGAGCGAACTTCCCGTGCCGGTCCCCGAATTTTCCGGTCGCCGTTTCCCGTTCCGGGCCCCCGAAGGGCCGTTTTCGAGCCTAAGTGTTGGAAAAGAGTCGGTTTTCGGCTCTAATTCCCTAACCGGGAGTCCTATCAGCGAGCCGTCAGTTCCTACAGGTTACTCTACCCCCGAGCGAACTTCCCGTGCCGGTCCCCGAATTTTCCGGTCGCCGTTCCCCGTCAGTTTATGCTACTTTTGCATTCCTCATAGTATACGATCCAACATGCATTAGCAAGACCAATCTCATTAATTAAGTTGATTCCAACCTTAATCTTTGTAGTTCGACTTTTATGTTGTGGTGTATATATATACTCATCCAGGAGGTGCAGTGAAAATTTGATAATGCAATCTGGAGGTGCAGTGAAAATTTGTTCAAATACTACATTGTCAATGTTTGTAAATTTCAACTAGTTATTATGTGCAAATTTCAAGGGAGTATTCTACTAACCAAAGAGTCGCATCATAATCCTCCAGGAGCCGTGCCATCCCCAGCAGATGTGGTCCCCCCCGTGGTGTCAAGAAAGGCGGCCGGATCTATCCCTGCTACAGCTGCCAGCCTTTGAACAAAGGCCTCAAGCTGTCGTGTCCTCCGGTCCTGCTCAGCCTGCCTCTGGTCCTGCTCAGCTAGCCGCTCAGCTTGCCTCCTGGCCTGCTCAGCCTGCTCGGCTAGCTGCTCGCGCAGGGCGACCACCTCAGGGTCCGGTGCCCGAGACTGTGTGGAAGAGGAAGAGGTCCTTGAGTATATCCCATACCCCTTTACGTAGCCCGACCTCTTCCCAAGCACATCAGCAGCAATCTGCTCCTCAGTCATCAGAGTGGTGACAGAGGGCTGCGACTGCTCCTCGGTCCGCTGCACCAAGGCCTCCTGCCATTTAAATCAATAAAAGATTTAGAATACTTCTATGACATTATGCAATCATAAACCATTTATTAGGAAACGTACATGTCTCTGTTGCGCCACCTCATTTACCCACTGATTACGAGATCGTCTGTAGTGGGTGTCGCGGAAGAACTGAGTAATGGGCGGCGCTTGACCGGCATTCTGTGCCGCCTATCATTTGAAAAAGCTTTATATTAGATATGAACCCTGCAACATATTTAGAAATTGATAAACTTAATAAAGTTTCTTCATATGAATATAAACAGTACCATCAGAGACATCCTCGAGGCAAATGACCGGGAGCCACTCGTATGATTGTATGGCAACTGAGCTCGACTCTCTTGTGCTTTCTTTGACTTTGCCTACATAGAAAAACAATAATACAATAGCAGTCAGGCTATAAAATCGTTACTAATAGAATTACATTGGAATATAATTAGTAGTTGTAAATAACATCACAAGGTCACCTTCCAGGCTGGTGATTCCCAGCACTGCGAGATCATCTGCTGCCAGTCAGCTAAAGTGCAACCCTCTGCCGGGTGGTCCTGGGGTCGGGGAACCCCCTGCTCCAAGAGCTCGAGATAGTGAGTATGCAGCTCATACTTCCAACCCCTATACAAGATCCCGCATTGGCGGTCAATGTCCGCCCTAAGCTGCATATCACCCTCGTAATCCCCGATCTCAAAGAGTTGCTGCAATTAGGGGATAACCATATTAGTCACTAGTAATAACAAAATATAATCAGATATTGTAAGGAGGAGCATAACTGTAACAACTTTGGTTGATGTTTATCGTTTCAGTTTACCTTAACTGCAGTGATGACGGCAAGCTTGATCCCAGAGTCAAGCTTCTTCCAGCCATGAGGCCTGACTGGGGCAACCTCTCTAATGGCTAACCCAAGATGGTTAGCCAGTGATGGGGCATGTTCCCCCTCTGGCCTATGACTGGAGCTGGGGATCGGGACTGGGATGTTATGACCCAGTTGTCTCCTCAGCTTTGTCGCATTCTTCCCCCGCGTGACACCCCTAACGCGGCTCGGAGCACCCGAAGCTGAGGCTGATGCTATTAAGACGACAGTGCTAAATGAGTTAGTGAGCACAAATGATAATTGAGGTGAGATAATCAGAAGAAAAGAAGTTAAAGAGCACAAATATAAATTGAGAGGAACCATTATACAGTTTAAAAGGTTTTCCGATTTTCTCACCGACGCTGCTCCCGATCGTATGAGGACTCGCGGGAGGCTGGGAGGGCAGGGCCTGGGTCTGCGAGGGCTGCTCTATCAAGGGCTGAATCGGCAGAGGCTGGGGGGCTGCCGATTCAGGGGTGGTCCCTGATCCTCTGGCCCCTGTAACATCGAGTGCAGCTGGCGTAGGCTGCGTCGAGGGCTCTCGTGTGCTCTCCACAGGAGCTAACCCGAGTGCAGCTGCAACCTGCCGAGCACGTTTCGCCCTATTTTCCCGAGGCATATCTGTAATCTGACTTAAAGCAAAGTGACAAGGAAAATAAATAATTATTAACAACAATAAATAATATTCGCAACGTGAATATAAGCAAAGTGACCATGTCATTATGTAAGAAAAGATATTTATTAATTTACTTAATCGTTACATGTGCAAAACCTGAAATTTAATGTCGACCTCGATCTCTTCTAGCATTTCTCCTAATTCCCTCAAGTCTAGGAAATTAATCTTGAGCTTAGCATGAATTTCTTGTACCGGCCAAGGAGGTGGTAGAGTGCTTACTATTGAACGCACCAGATCTACAATATTTGGTTCAAATCCTCTTCTTTTGAGATTGTAAAACAATTGCTCCTTGTTTAGCAAATGTTTTCTAACAGATATTCCTTCAACCATTTTCTCTCTCCGGAACTGTATCCATAAGGGATGAATACATTTTTCAAATGACTGTAATAGGTCGACGAACTCCACTGCATGCCATGGTCGTAAGACTTCAAATATCCTCATTCTTGCAGCATCCCAAGCCCGTGGCAATGTTTCAGCAATTTTTATCATTATATATCTTTCAGGGATGAAATTGCCACACAGTCTCAGCCACTGAGCCAGTTGAATTTTGCGGGAACCATGCTTTGCTATTGGAGTTTCATTTTCAAATGATTTATGTTCAAACTCATTTGTCCATTCCCTAACACGTTGAGAGTCTTTGCCACGAAAGTATTTGAGAGGTGTATTCATATGTTCTGTGTTAGAGTTGAAAAATTGAATTGTTTCAATTTTAATTTAAAGAAGAAAGCAACATCGGATAAATCAAACATGAACATAATATAACAAGCTAGGTAATAACATGGCACACAGCATATATAACAATCGAATGAAATTAAGCATACTTTTTATAAGAAAAGTTCTTTATTAATTTACTTAATCGTTACATGTGCAAATTAAAAGTAAACACTACATGTCATATTCCATGTCATCATCTTCCTGACTATGACCATCATTCCCTTCATCATCTTCGTATTCCGCCAGCGTTTCATCCTCGTCTTGGCCATCCTCTGATGCTGACTCATCACTGACAACGATCTCAGGATCTATATCATCCCTAGAGAATTGGTCACTAGTACCATCGACGAGGACTGGGACAACAAATGTCGTTTCGTCCTGTTGAAATGCATCAACCGGCACATCATCATCATCACCGTCGTCATCCCGCTTAGCGGGTACATCCCATACTCCCCGAGTCTTGACCCGTTCTACAACTCTCCAATTTTTTCCTCTGCTGGTGTCATTGACGTAGAAGACTTGTTTCACCTGACTTGGTAGGACAAATGGATCATCCTTACACCACCGACCCGTGATATCAATGCTTGTAAAATGGTCTTCGATGTTTATCTTGTGCTTGGTACTAGTGTTGTACCATTCACATTCAAATAAGACCACCTTACCCCCGTGCCGATAGGACAATTCCCAAACTTTGCAGATGTAGCCATAGTAGTCATGTTTCACCCCTTCATATTCCCCTTCAACGACCAATCCGCTACTCTGGCTCCTACGACATTTCTCACGGTCTATAGTGTGGTATCGGACGCAATTACAATCACACCCCTGGTAAAGATTCACTAGGGATCTAGGGCCATTTGCTAATGACCACATCTCCTCAAAAGCTTCTGGTGACCCTATAGTTCGCAGTTGATTCATCTACATAAACATATTAAGACAAATGTATTAGACTAATGTTATTTGAAGCTTATACTCAAATAATATCAAGCTATTAAAATGATAATATTTTATGTCTTACACGTTGTTTGAACCATTCTGCAAATTCTTTTCGTTGTATCTGCCCGATGTCTCCACCTCTTTGGTCTTGAACTAAATTCCTATGTTCCCTACTCAAGATAGCTTTTAATGAATAAGTACGAATAGAGAATGAATAAATGAATTAACAAGCAAAACATAAATATGGCTAGATTGAAGCACATACTGTAGATACGGCTCCACTTCGGGGCAATTATTCAGCACAAACCAATGAGCCATGTCACGCTCCCTTTGAGAAGGATCATGTGCCCTTTGCATCAGCCCGATGGGACGGACAGTTTGTGTGAAGATTGACATCCCCGCACCCCGTTCGCCACCATCATCATAACGCTCTACTCTATCAGTTTGCCTTAAATACATTGAGCAAAAAGTGAGACACTCTTTGACAATGTAAGCCTCGGCGATTGAACCTTCAGGACGTGCTCTGTTGCGAACGTACCCCTTTAGGGTCTTCAGAAACCTTTAAACAACAAATGATAACTATTACGATTTCCAATGCAAGGCAATTACACTAATATATAAATAATTTTTCGATGGTCATCAACTATTACCTTTCAATCGGGTACATCCACCGATATTGCACCGGTCCACCAAGAATGGCCTCGCGCGGCAAGTGAACCGATAGATGAACCATCACATCAAAGAAAGCAGGAGGAAATATCCTCTCAAGCTTGCACAATATTAAAACTATCTGCTCCTCCGATTTTTTCAAATCATCGTGCCTCTGTGTTTTCGAGCAGATGTCTTGGAAAAAGCTGCCTAACTCAAACAATGTTGTACAAATATCCTTATTCACAAAGCCACGCATGCCAATAGGAAGGATCCGTTGGATAAGGATGTGGCAATCATGGCTCTTTAAACCAGCCAATTTATCATTTTTCGAGGTTACACACCTCGAGAGGTTCGCGGCATAGCCGTCTGGGTATTTGATCGACTTCAAGAATTCATAAAATCCATCTCTGTCTTTTGGTGCCAGAGTGTAAGAGGCATGCGGCTTCAAGCTGGATCCATCGCCCCTCTCCATTAGATGCAACTCTGGCCTGATGCCCATATTTTTCAAATCCTTACGCGCTTTATCGGTGTCCTTGTTTTTGCCCTTTATGCCCAACATTGTTCCAACCAAGGCTACACAGATGTTCTTCTCAATGTGCATAGGATCAAGGTTGTGTCGGAGTTTTTTGCACTTCCAGTAGGGCCATTCAAATAAGATGCTTTTCTTTGTCCAATTCAACTCTCCAGACTCACGCGGTCTTTTGTTATTCTTGCCAAACCTGACCGGATGTAGTTCTTCGAGCTGGTCTAGTACCTTTTGCCCCGGTAGATCCAAAGACAGCTTTTCACGCTCAGGCTGACCATTGAAGGCCTTGCTTCTACGCCATTGGTGGTTTACTTCCAAGTATTTTCGATGGCCAATGTACCCAATCTTATCTTTCAACCTCACCCCTAACGAGGTGTCGTTACACGAGGGGCATGCGTTATAACCTTTCGTACTCCACCCAGACAAGTTACCATACGCAGGAAAGTCATTTATCGTCCACATCACAGCCGCATGCATTTGAAATGTTTGTTTAGTGGAGGCATCATAAGTAGATACACCATGATCCCACAACTCCTTCAACTCATCAACCAAGGGCCTCAGATATACATCGATATCGTTTCCCGGTGAGTTTGGTCCTGGAATAAGTAATGACATCATCATGAATGGCTCCTTCATGCACATCCATGGTGGCAAATTATAGGGCATAAGTATGACAGGCCACATGCTATAAGAGGTGCTCATGTTACCAAAAGGATTGAATCCATCAGTGGCTAACCCCAACCTCACATTACGTGTCTCTTGGGAAAACTCTGGATATTTCTTATCAAATTCTTTCCATTCCACTGAATCAGCCGGATGCCGCGCTATCCCATCGTCAACGCGCTTATCACTATGCCATCTCATCTCTGTGGCTGTCTTCCTTGACATATACAATCTGCGTAACCTCGGTATCAATGGGAAGTAACGGAGCACCTTATGCGGGATCTTCTTTCGCTTGCCATCATTGGTCTTGTACCTAGGCTCTTCACATTCTGGACATTTTTCCAATTGAGCATTCTCCTTCCAATACAACACACAATTGTGTTTGCAGGCATCTATGTTCTTGTATCCCATGCCCAAGTCACGCAATAATTTCTTCGCCTCGTAAATTGATGCCGGCACCACATGACCTTCGGGTAAGAAGTCCTTAAAAATCTGCAGGACCTTGTCGAACGACTTATTGCTACACCCACTTTCTACCTTCACGTGCAGTATCTTGATGATAAACGATAACAGAGTATCGGAGCTTTTGCATCCTGGGTAAAGGCCTCGCTGAGAAGCATTCAACAAATTTTCAAAATCATCCCTCTCTTGAGTATCTTCCTCCAAGTAAGTTCCCCTACGATGATCATCTATCAACTCATTGTACTCATCTTGATTATCTTCTGATTCATCATCGCTCTCATCCGAATCATCGGGTTGAACTATGGGTTCCCCGTGATATATCCACTGTAGATAATGGACCATCATTCCTTTAATGTGCAGATGACTTCTCACGGTTACATAGTCATGCTTCCGATGGTTACAACAATCGTTACACGGGCAGTTAATCAACACTGCCCCGCCCGAATTCGCCTTTGCAAAATCAATAAATGAGTTTACCCCAGCTATGTACTCCGCACTAAATCGGTTCCGATAATGTAATATCCAACTCCTGTCCATATCTGACCAAATCACAAGTAATTAGCAATTAGCAATTATATAATGTCCACTATTTTGTTCTCTTTCAATACAAGGTCCATGACAGCCCTTTTTGGAAAGAATCAATAAATAAATAAAGAAAATAAAGAAATGAATTGGATACCTAAGGGCTCAGGAAAATTAGAAGAGGATGGTCTCAATAAGCAGAGAAGTCTGCTAGCAAGAGGGTTATGAAAGGTCAATATCTTGTACATGTATGCCAAATGTATGGAATCCCATGCTAAATATATAAATCAAATTAGTTTTTTACTTAAAACACTACTACAATTTATTTAATCATCCAATTAAACCTAAACTAAGACATGATAGAACCACTTGTGGAACTCAACATTCCTCAGAACAAGTCAAAAACATTAAGCAGATCATTTTCCTTTGTCATCATGTGACCGGGATCTAACCAATGACGTTACACGTAGGGCCAGGATAATATTGGAGGCTATATTTCCAAGTAGTGCTCCTGGAGAACGATGTGTTACTGGAACTTTGCAGAGTGCAAGCTTGATGGACAACATTTGGGCAGAACAGAGAAGGTTGGAGGCCTTGAAGTTATACTATAGGGTTTTGGAAGCAATGTGTAAGGCAGAGCATCGGATATTGCATGGTGGTAACTTGACTTCATTACTAAACAACGAGAGGTTTCACAGGTGCATGCTAGCTTGTTCAGCAGAACTAGTTTTGGCTACGCACAAGACAGTTACCATGTTGTTTCCTGCTGTTTTGGAGAGAACTGGCATTACTGCCTTTGATTTGAGCAAAGTGATAGAGAGTTTTGTCAGGCATGAAGAAACCCTTCCAAGAGAGTTGAAACAACATCTAAATTCCTTGGAAGAGCGGATGTTAGAGAGTATGGCATGGGAAAAGGGCTCCTCCTTGTACAATTCATTGATCATAGCGAGGCCAGCCCTTTCTGCTGAAATAAACAGACTTGGTTTATTAGCTGAACCCATGCCGTCATTGGATGCAATTGCAATGCACCATAACATCTCAACTGCAGGCTTGCCACCTCTGCCTCTGCCAAAGCATGAGATTTCACCAGGTATCTGTGTCATCTCATCTGAAGATCTTAAGTAGTTAAAGTGTATGTTGTTAATTTTGTTTTTTTTTTTTTTAATGTTTTTTCTGTATGCCTTTAGGAGTGTGCTGCTTCCACATTTAGATTTTTTAAAAATATTAATTAAATTTGTATATGTTCTTGGGTACTTTTCCTATATGATGTTGGCAATTTCACCTGGAGAGGAATCTGATTTCTTGACCCTTAAAGTTATGTTTTTTGTAAAAATTTGTCTGACATTTACGAGTTTGGAAATTGTTTTTTACTGACATATAATGCGTTGCTTTCACATTCATGAGTTGATTGTGCAGATCGGAATGGAGGTGTTAGGTCCCCAAAGAGAGTATGTAGCGAGTATAGGAATGTATTAGTCGAGCGTAATTCTTTCACATCACCTGTAAAGGATCGTCTACTGGGCCTTAGCAATCTCAAATCAAAGTTACCACCTATCCAGTCAGCTTTTGCCAGGTAAGGACCTTTTGAAATAATTTTGAGCAACATGCAATCGGATGGTGCATGATTTGTTTCAGTCTGAGGTTTTTGGCAATGAATACTTGCAGCCCAGCTCGGCCAAACCCTGCAGGAGGAGGAGAAACATGTGCTGAGGCAGGAATTCACGTATTCTTTACTAAGGTAGAGACGGACAAAATAATCTTTTGAATGCTCTATTTATTTATCACTGATATATTTAGTGGGCATTGTAGCAACATCAATGCTGATTCAACATGCCCAGATTATGGATATTGCACTGGATTGTTCTCCTTTCATTAGAATATTCTCTTGCGGTCCTCTTTCTAGTTGCAACAAATCCTTAGCCTGCAGACTGCTCTTTTCTTCAACCGACATATTGACCAACTTATCCTCTGCAGCTTCTATGGGGTTGCCAAGGTATGATTGGCATTGTGGGATTTTGTGGTTTACTCTTTAGTCTTTAATCATCCAATCTGATTGTTCTGACTTTGATCCATTGCTTGCAGATTTCTCAATTAAGCCTAACATTTAAGGAAATCATATACAACTATAGGAAACAACCCTTGTGCAAACCTCAAGTTTTCCGTAGTGTCTTCGTTGATTGGCCCACGACAAGCTGCAATGGGGTAAATGGGGTAGACCTCTCTTTACTTTTAAGGGTGCATTTGTTCTACGAAAGGATTCTGTGATAGAGAGGATTTTTTTTTTTTGCAGCCCACTGTTTTCCGCTGCTTAATGTGACACATTTTCCTCGCAGAAAAGGAAAATGATCTGATGTTCCTCAATATATTTCCAAAAAGAAAAAAGAAAAAAAAAATCATAACATTTATCCAACTCTGGTCTGTTTGGTTTTTCACAGCCTATTACATGCACACAGATGCTAACAATTTAAGCAGTAACCTGTGTTTGTGCTTAACCTGACCCATTAATTTAAGTAGTTGCATCCCTGGACATCTGGAGAGTGTTCTCCTTTCCCGTTTTCCTTCCCTCTTTTATGTCCAGAGAGAGCTCTGTCTTCCCTCTTGTTTAGGTTAAGCCTTCTACAAAAATCAGGGTCCGTTTCAACTCTACTGGCTATTAGGAACTCCCTTGAGTCCCTAGGCTTTTGGAACTCCGTTTATATATATATATTCCAGGCTTTTGGAACTCCGTTTATATATATATATTCCAGGCTTTTGGAGCCTGGAATCAATGTTTCTGAAAAAAAAAGGGGAAAAACGATAACTCTGCACTACAGTACGGAGAAAAACAACAATCAATGGAAGAAGAAGATTTAGAAAAATAGAGAGCACTTGCAGCAGATTTAGAAAAAAAAATGGGGAAAAACAATGGAAGAAGAAGAAGAAACTGTGTACCTGGCACCGGAGAAAGCGTGGGTAGGGCCTGGGCTCCGACTGGGCGTGGCACCGGCGACTGGTGAGTGGCGACTGGTGGTGACTGGTGAGAGAATCAGAGCAGATCGAGAGAGAGAGAGAGAGATAATGTGCAGATCGAGAGAGCGAGAGCGATAGAGAGAGAGAGAGACAGAGCAGAGCGAGAGAGAGAGAGAGAGCGAGAGAGAGACAGAGCAGAGAGCGAGCGAGAACGAGAGTGAGAGAGAGATCGAGTGAGGGAGCGAGAGTGGGCGAGTGAGATTTGGGCGTCCGGGGGCTGCTGCAGTGGTCGTGCGCCTGGGACTGGCAGAGGTCTGGAGAGGGAGGGAGATTTGGGCGATTCACGCGGAGTGAGGGAAAAGAGGGATTGCAGAGGTCTGGAGAGGGAGGGAGATTTGGGCGATGGCGATTCACGCGAGCGAGGGAGACAAAGATCGACCGAGGGCGGGAGAGGGGGTTTTGGCGCAGCGGGAGTGAGAGAAAAGACAGAAAAGAGTGAAAAGAGAGTGAGGGAAAAGAGAGGAAAAGAGGGTTTTGGCGCGGGAGAGGGGAAAAAAACATTTTACCGACGTTAAAATTTCGTCTCCAAAATTATAGAAAAACGTCGGTAAATTCTGAATTAATGATTCAGTCTCTTTGCCGACGTTTCAAAATCGTCGGTCAAAGAAATAAAACGTCGGTAGAGTTAAATTTTACCGACATTTTTTAAAACGTCGGCAACATGTGTAAACATTTTTTTCCTTTTATACGAAAATAGTTCTTATTTTACCGACGAAAATAAAACGTCGGCATATATCAATTTTACCGACGTTTTCACATAAAACGTCGGCGAAAATCATTTTTACCGACGTATTTAAAACGTCGGCCAAAGTAAAAAAAACTTTTTCCGTTTTCTGTGCTCATTTTACCGACGAAAATAAAACGTCGGCGAATATCAATTTTACCGACGTTTTCCGATAAAACGTCGGCGAATATGATTTTTACCGACGTTTTTAAGACGTCGGTAAAAGTTTAAAATTTTTTTTCCCTTTTGACGTGCTTAACTTACCGACGAAAATAAAACGTCGGCGAACATTAATTTTACCGACGTTTTACCATAAAACGTCGGTAAAAATCACATTTTGCCGACGAATTTTTTAAACGTCGGCTAAAATCCATTATTTACCGACGAATTTAGAAAACGTCACTAAAAATATACTTTTACCGACGAATTTTATAAAACGTCGCTAAAAAACGTCGCTAAAAGTGCAACTTCTTGTAGTGATTGCTTCATGGATAGCTCTAATTTGGATTTTTTTTTCAATAAGTTATATTTTTAAACCCATTTTAGAGTGATTGATTTAATAGTCACATCCTTAAATCTCAATTGGCATTCTTTGTTTTTCCAATTGATATTCATGATTGCTTTTCTCTTTAGACCTAGCTCTCTTTTGGTAATTTGATCATATTGTGCTCTATAGTTAAATGAATCTAATCCTTTCCTTGAAGTTGATCCTCATTTAGTTAAACCATCTTCTTCTTGCATCTAATAGTTAAATCTTGTCAAAAGTTTGACAAAAGGAAGAGAATGGATTGAGGGGGAGTGTAAACCTTCATAGGAAGTATTAGTTTTGATCAAATTGACCCTTAGATTGCCTTTGAGCCCTTAGAGTTAACTTCCATACATGATAGCCTGTTATGTATTTCATTTTCGATTTCATTTGTTAACAGGTGCTACTAAAAGGTATTTTTCTTGTTTCATGTGTGTAGGTACCTTTGCAATTTAATGTCAAAGGGGGAGAGAGAGTTCAAGTACTCAAAGATCTCCTACTCTTCAAAGGGGGAGAGAGCATTCAAGGGAGAGAGAGGCATGGTCAAAGGGAGAGAGCAAATAGAAGAAAGAAAGCTTGGAAGCCAAAGAAGATGCTTGGCTAAAGAAGAGAAAGCTTGAAGAATGATCAAGCTCCAAGCATCAAGAAGAATGAAGAAAAGAGCCCAAGAGCCCAAGCTAAGAGAAGGAGCATCCAAGAGGATTTCAAGACTTGTCCAGCTGAGGGGGAGCTGAAGACTAAGGGTGTTTATTCATGTTGACACCAAAAATGTCACTTTGCCTCTTCACACCAAAAGCTACATGGAGCCGCATCCTACCAAAAATAGGCAGGCGCCACTTCAAGCATCAGATCTTGTCAGAATCAAACAAAAACTGCAAGGTCATTCAAAACAACCAAAAGAGAGGTACACATGAAGTTTCGGGCCATTCCGACATCATTTGGCCTAGCTTCACTTCTCCAACAGCTAAACAAGCGCTCCCGGCGGCGGCAGAATCGGAGACACCAAATCTTCGATCAGGGCCTATGGATGTTCTCAAAACATGTCCAAAAGGCTCCATGTCAAGTCTCAAGTCAAACCAGCAATGTTTGACCCATCATCAACTCTCCAAAGGCTGAATCAAGCCTACCAGCGGCAGAGCACCCCAGGACCATGGCACTTAATTCGGAGCTGGCGGATCATCTCAAAATGACTCCAATAGGCTCCTCGTCGAATTTCAGGTCAATCGGACATCGTTTGACCGAAAGTCAAAGCTCGGCATTTCCCTCGCGGTGAAATCAAAGGCAAGCATTTGCATGACCCTAAGTGGCTTCAAAACTCAAACGAAAGCCTATGGTTGGTCTTAACTACTGATGAGGGAGTCACACGTCGAATTTCAGGTCAATCGGACATCGTTTGACCGAAAGTCAAAGCTCGGCATTTCCCTCGCGGTGAAATCAAAGGAAAGCGTTTGCATGACCCCAAATGGCTTCAAAACTCAAATGAAAGCCTATGGTTGGTCTTAACTACTGATGAGGGATTCACACGTCGAATTTCAGGACAATCGGACATCGTTTGACCGAAAGTCAAAGCTCGGCATTTCCCTCGCGGTGAAATCAAAGGCAAGCATTTGCATGACCCCAAATGGCTTCAAAACTCAAGCGAAAGCCTATGGTTGGTCTTAACTACTGATGAGGGAGTCACACATCAAATTTCAGGTCAATCGGATATCGTTTGACCGAAAGTCAAAGCTCAGCATTTCCCTCGCGGTGAAATCAAAGGCAAGCATTTGCATGACCCCAAATGGCTTCAAAACTCAAACAAAAGCCCATGGTTGGTCTTATTTAATGCTCAAGAAGCTTCACCTCAAATTTCAGGTCATTCCGACATCGTTTGATACTGTTTCAGCTACTGGCAGAAAATCAGCAGTTCTGCGTTCGGCTTTTCCCGGAAAATCAGAAACTTTGAAAACCAATTTGCAAGGATTCTCATCAGGTTTTTCAGAGGGAAATCAAGCCAAATAATGTGGAGAAATGTCAGAGAAAACAAGAAAAAAAAACGGAAGCGAAAAACGACGAAAAACGGCCAAAAAGGGCCCCGGGAAGGAATTTTCCCCCATGGTCGCAGACCCCCGCGACCCTGGGCCAGGGTCGCCGGCGACCATGGGCTCGGCGACCCTGGGAGGTCCGGGGCGCCGATTTCGCCCCGGGACCCCCCGTTTCGTCCGTTTTCGCAAGATGAGTTGTTCTGTCCCTGTGATTTTTCCAGATTCAGGCTTTTGAAGCTCCAAATTCACTGATATTCATCAAGATCACAAAACTCCTTTCCAGAACTTCAAAAACTTCGTTGATTGCCAGCCGAATAACAAAAAAAGAGCACTTTCTGCCCGCCCGATCGTGAAATCAACTGGACAGATGCTGCCGGCCCGCTAGTATCAACCAATGCCTGAAACTACATGATCATCTGATGTTGATTTACATAAGGATCCATCAACGATCATCGCAAAAGGAATTCCAAAAGACGCAACATGGCCCGCGACTCTTCAGCTACAGAGGCGGCCACTTAATGCTATCAATTGGCCCGTTTATGGCAAGTTAATGCGGTCATTAACCCATTATCTTGGACGGCCCAATCAGAAGCCTCTGTTCAGGAGTTACAAGTCCAAGCAATCATGGTATTCAAGCCATGAAACTCCTAACATAATGGAGATTAAAGGCGATTAAATGCCCATGACTCTCCTCCGGCCAATGAAATCCAAGGGTCAGGAGTTACAAAACAAAAAGCAATTAAACTCGTAACTCCTCCCTTAATGAGCTTTATTACCATAAAGGCTCATAAATCACTCCTAAAGGCTACCTAAAGGCCTATAAATAGGAGTCCCCTCCAAGCATTTCAAGGGGGACACACACAGAAGGAGCTGGAAAAATCACCAGAAAATCATTCAAAAATCCTCGGAGAAATCTCTACAACCCTGCTCCTTCAAGAAAACTCTGCTGCGACAAGTACTACAAGGTGATTGAAGCCCCTCGGGGGGCCACCCCCCCTCAAAGGCCACCTATCCTTCTATCCAACATGGCTAGATGCGGCTTTTCAGCCCGTCTACTCAGCTTTTTACCGGATATAGGACCTTATCTTGGTCCTTATCCTCTAAAAATCTGAGGTTGGAGCCAAGCCAAGAAATCAAGCACTATGTTCTCATCTGAAGGACGATGGCGGAGCCCATACATGACTCGCGACCGTCGATCTGAACGAGCCCTCCCACAATCGCATGAGAAGTTAGATTCCTTTTTCTTGCTTTTCTATTGTAGATTGTATTTTTTTTTAGAGACGAAAAAATTCACAATTCTTGTCTTTTACTTTTGATAAGATTTGTAAATCGCCTTTTACGGCAAAATCGCCTTCAATGGCACCAAATCGCCTTCTACGGCACAAAAACGCCTTTCACGGCACTCAAACAAAACTGTCTCTTTTATTAAAATATGTATGCAATGGAAAACTAGAAAAAAGTTTCATTTCCCTTTTTACTTGTGAAGGTGGATCTCCGGATCACCATTTCTAAATTCCAAGTATAAAAGAGAAATTGGCATACCCGTACAAAAAAAAACTGATGCCCGCTTTTCCTTTCTTTCCCTCCACCGTACCCCGTCAGCCCCGGGGCGGAGGCAGCTTTGGAAAAAGAGAAAAGCCGGGTCCATCAAGCTGGCATACCCGGTGGGACTCGTTAATTTGATGAACATGTGCTTAGATTCCTTTTGGCTCCATTCTGGTTGGTGGCCTATGTTGGATCTTGCATCTAAAAAAAAAGAACACATGAGATAGGATTCTTGGAAATTTCTTCTTTCGAGTTTATTTCCAGTCTTTCTTGTTTCTAAAAAAAAAAAAATCTGATTTACAAAAAATTTCAAATTTTCCTCTTTTGGGTTTAAGTTGAGAAACTTTGGTTTCCTCCTTTTCGGACTTCGAGATCGCAGAAATGTTGAACTTATTTTCGGAATGGAACACCATTTGCTCTCTTCTATGAATCCATAAAAAAAAATTAAAAAAAAAATAAAATCTGATTTACAAAAAATTTCAGATTTTCCTCTTTTGGGTTTAAGTTGAGAAACTTTGGTTTCCTCCTTTTCGGACTTCGAGATCGCAGAAATGTTGAACTCATTTTCGGAATGGAACACCATTTGCTCTCTTCTATGAATCCATAAAAAAAAATCAAAAAACAAAATCTGATTTACAAAATTTTTTCAGATTTTCCTCTTTTGGGTTTAAGTTGAGAAACTTTGGTTTCTTCCTTTTCGGACTTCGGGATCGCAGAAATGTTGAACTCATTTTCGGAATGGAACACCATTTGCTCTCTTCTATGAATCCACAAAAAAAAAAACTTCAGATTTCTCCCTTTTGGGTTAAGTTGAGAAACTTTGGTTTCTTCCTTTTCGGACTTCGAGATCGCAGAAATGTTGAACTCATTTTCGGAATGGAACACCATTCGCTCTCTTCTATGAATCCATAAAAAAAAAATCTTTCAAAAAAAAAACCACTAAGGTTGCACCAATTGCGTTCTTTGACCAAAGTGGATCTAAGAAAGCCTTGTCCAGAGTGTGGAGACAGCTAGACTGTTCTAGGCAAGGGTCCCCCAAACGGGTTCATTAAGTAATCCTACCCTTACCTGGGGGCTGATCTATCCACTGAGGTTTCATAAGATCGAATTGGAGATCTATGTGAACTCTTAAAAAAAAATCTCTAAAAAAAAAAGAGAACAAAAAAAAAAACTTCTGTCATTTTTGGATTCATATTTGAGAAATCCTGGTTCCTTCCTTTTCGGACTTCGAGATCGCAGAAATGTTGAACTCATTTTCGGATTGGAATACCATTTGCTCTCTTCTACAAAGTCCAATCTTGACACTTTCAAAAAAAAAAAAAAAAAAACTTCTGTCATTTTTGGATTCACATTTGAGAAATCCTGGTTCCTTCCTTTTCGGACTTTCGAGCTCGCAGAAATGTTGAGCTCATTTTCGGATTGGAATACCATTTGCTCTCTCCTATGAATCCAATCTTGACCTTTCAAAAATCCCATCTCGTGTCCTTTCCAAGGATGCGATTTGCAACATTTGTGCCTAGCGGTGCTAGTACGCCCTTTCGGGTCTACTTTATTCGCAACCGACACATTTGTATCTCAACCTTATATCATTTTACCTTGAGTGAGCTTTGCTTCTCGGTAATTTGAATTAAGGTTCACAATTGCTCCTAGCAGTCACTGGGACGCTCATTCTGAGCTGACCCTACCTGCGTTTAGAACAATTGTGCCCTCTATGGCTTTTCTGCCTTCCTCATGTTGCTTGGGCTGGGCCATGTCCCCTTGGGCGACTTGAAGAGGCGAAACCATAGTATTTTCCATTTATGATCACTATATTCTTGTGATTACTAATGGATATGGTCTTGTTTCAGAAGTTTCAAAAACTAACAATGGCAGCTTCATTAACCATCACCTTTGATGAGAACAAGTACCAGCTCATGCTCCAAGACAAACAACCCAAGCGCACTTACAAGCGCCCTGCCAGCTGCCGAAGCGTCATTTCCCTCGGCAACTCAGAAGACACCGGGTCAAACTCTACTCCCCGGACCATTGTCTTCGGGTCATTGGGACCATTCCCACTACCCGCAGAAGAAACCGCACCTGCCAAGAAGCAGAGAACCGCCCCTCAACGTATCACTACAGTGATACCAAGGGCGATCATCAAGAAGCCTGAGGCCCGTAGCGCTCCTGCAAAGCCTCAACCAGCAAGAAACCAGGTCTGCTCAAAGACTTGGTCTCCAAGGCCTTCACCCAAACAGCGAAGGTCACAAACATCAGCAAAGCCAGCATACCTGGCCCCTCTCAAGGAGAACCGGTTCTACCCTCTTGCTTACATGAAAGAGGAGAAGCCTACCCTCCGCCAAACAAAACCAACTCAGCACGAGCCGGCTTGCTCATACAAGCCCAAAATCAAATCGTGCATCGTAAGGCCTCTGCAAGAACCTGCCAAGGCCTGCACACCTGCGAATCGACCCTTCCTCTCAACAGGAGCCGAACTCGCAAAATTCAAAGCTTCGCTGCGACAGGCAAAGGACCGCGTCCAGATCCTGTCCCTGCCCGTCTTCAAAGAAGACAAGCTTGGCTGCTGCGCACCAGGGACTACGTCCTTCATTGCTAGAGCACAGCCAGAGCTAACCGAAGCTCAAATCGCTCGTCGTATGCGTCGCCGCATGGCATATCGACAAAAGAGACTAGAGAAGCAAAGAACCCAGGATTCTGCACTTCAGGTCTCCCAAAAATGGGTCGAAAAAGAAAGACCCGACCAAGTTGTTGCTGTTAATATGGTTGGCAAAACCAGAAAACGCCAGAAGTCAGCAACTAAAATCCATGTCAGACGACCGGTGACTCGCAGCGTCTCCCGGACACGAAGACATAAAGAAAACTCTCCCGCTCCTTCAAGCCAAGGACATCAGAGTGACCACTCTTCGAACTCTTCATCTAAAAGAATGAGCTCCAGCTCAGTCACCAAGACTGTATCCTCTTTCGACTCTCGAAGAATGAACGTCTTGGTCACAAATGCTGAGAAACCTCCGCCGCATGATGACGTAACCGCACGCATCCAGCAGCTGGACCAAGGGCAGCAGAGGATAGAGACTCTAATAGAGAACCTAATTCTCAATCTTCAGCGTCCACAAAACAATGAAGCTCCTCCGAGCCATCAAGGCGACGAGGAAAATGCGGAAAACAGTGAGTCACGCGCCCTTACCAAAAAGGACGTTGACGATATCCTCGCCAAAGCAAAAGAAGAGGATACACTAAAGGAGCATGGGATCAAGCCACCATATCCCTTGTAGATGGACTCGGTCCCGTTCCCTACAAAATTCAAGCAACCTACTCTCCAAACATATACGGGGAAGGGTTCGGCCAGACAACACGTGATCCATTTCAAGATCCTGACGGGAGCTATTGCGGACCAAGATGCCCTCAAAATCCGCCTCTTTGCAAGTACCCTAAAAGGTACGGCCTTTGATTGGTACTCCACTCTGCCTGAGGACTCCATTCAAAATTGGGCCATGTTGGAGACACGCTTCCTAACCCACTTCAAAGGTGAGGATCATCCTGTTACTATGGCTCAGCTCTGCAGCCTAAAACAGGGAGAGAATGAGTCAACATATGACTTCATTCACAAGTGGAAGGCAATGGCATACAAATGCTCCGATGTACTGCCACAAGCGTCACTGGTTGACATCTGCCGAAACAACATGAGAGCAAGAATCCGCTCCATGATCATCGGCAACAAATCAAAGAACCTGGGAGAACTCCTGGAAGCAGCTATGGAAGCTGAAACAGTGATCAAAGACCTAAACAATCAGAAGTCATCAAAGAAAGAGCCGACTGCCATTGCAACCTCAAAACCAAAGAAAAAGGAGGTTCTCAATGTGCAAACCAAGTCAGCTCCTCAGCAGCCAAAGAAAGCTGAAAACAAAGCTACAGGTAAAAAGCCTGAACTTTCTGATGCCTTCAGAGAACGAGTAGAAAAGAAATACCCGTTCGATGAAGATGTTGAAGAAATCTTTGGGGCACTCCTAGCAAACGGCAAACTTACATTACCTGACCCCAAAAGACCAGGAGATGTTGGCAAAACCAACGATCCTCGGTACTGTCCATACCATCAGATGGTCTCGCATCCTCTCAATCAATGCTTTGTTGTGAGAGAGAAGATAAATGAGATGTGGAAAAACGGAGTCATTACCTTCGACAAGAACTATGGGTCTGCCTCCGTCAACATGGTGTCGTATGGACAAAAACAAAAATCACCAAAAGAGAAGATCACTACTTCCTTCAAAGTGATAAAGATGACCCAGACGTCCCAAGAGTTGGTTCCATAACCAACATCAGACGGACAACCCATATGGGTACACCCCGATATCCTAGAAGATGAAGATTGGGAGGTCGTCAAAACAAAGCCCACCGCTCAACAGCGAAGGCAAGCCAGGAGACAACTCCGCAGGCTCAAACAGCAGGAGAAAACTCCGAAAAAGCAAGAAGTCGCTGAAAAGGCAGAAACCTCCTCTACTGCTTCACTGGGGGCAATAGAAGAGTCCTCTCCTAAGGCTTCAAAGGCAGCAAGAAAATTCACTCTTGGTGATTTCATGCCACCACACCTCAAAGATGAAACTACGCAGGGGGCATCATACTCTTGCAACTCAGTGGTCGGATTTTCCATGGATGGATATGAGTCCAGTGACACCGCTAGTGACATCGATGAGTGGGAGGAATCCCTCGAAACAGGAGAATATCTCTCCGACGAGGAATGGATCCCTGAATCTCATCTTATGCCAGTAATCTGGTATAACCCATTACAGCCGCAAGGATCCTGGTCTGATGATGAAGAAGACCAAGAGGCTGTCCAAGAAAATACTCTAGCGGAACCCAACCATGTTGAACCACAAGGAGCAGACGAAGAAGAAGATTTGGCTCCCGTGCCTAATCTCGATGAATACGCAAGGATCTTGCAGCACCTTGCTATAGAGCAAGAACAAGGTCGCATCAATCAGCTTCGTCACAACCCAGCACCGGAAGTTCCTGAAAATTTACAGGAATCTCTCCCGGTAACCCCGGAAGACGAAGAAAGCTGTTGGATCGATGATCCTCTTACATCTGATGACGAATCTGATTCCCAACAGTTCATCTTGGAGGCATCTTCCGTCAAAGTTACTTGCAATGCAATAACTCAGGATGATAATTCCTCACCTTCTCAGGCTTCGTCTCCTGAAACAGTGACATCGGAGCTCAAACCTCTTCCGACTGATCACCTTGAAGAAATTCCAGCCGGTGAAATCTTCTTCAGAGAAAATCCGGTTAATTGGTCCCAAATGCCCGATCTCATCAATGATGTCTGGACCGACAAAATCTTCGATAAAGAAGGAAAGTTGCTGGATGTTGTTCAGGACTTGTTCCCGGAAAATGCTCCATGCAACACAATTACTGAAGATGGCAATGCTGACACAGAGACATCTTCAGCAAATGAGAAGGAACAACCCCTCGATCTCGAGGGTGATCTTCTAAACAAAGACCCTTCTCCAGAAGCTCTCGAAGTTGGTAGAGGTACCCGTTCTGGCCGGGATTACCACAAAAACTACAACCAACCTTCTGCTTCTTATGTAAATCCTTCGGGAAAACAAGCTGTAAACGCCCCTAGTGGCAAGAATAATTAAAATGCAGGCCCCAAGGAGGCTTTCAAGTACGACTTGATTCAGCACTTCAAACACATACCTGCACGTCTGCACATCCTAGACTTATTACGAATGTCACCACAGACTCGTGATAGTCTCATTTCAGAACTACAAATGCTGGATGCGGATGTCGACAAACATGCCCCACAAGTCCTACAAATTGAAATGGACCATAGGGTCAAAAAGTCAAAGACTCCCTCAAAAGGAGAAAAGAAGAAAACTGAGGGATCCTGCATCGAATGCCTCTCGGTTCAAAAAGCAGCAAGTGCAACCATCGCCTTCACCAAGGAAGACCTCCTGCTAGGCGAGACAAAGCACAACCGACCCTTGTACTTCACCCGGTACATCAAAGAGGTACCACTACGCAGAATCCAGATCGATCCAGGTTCTGCACTCAACCTCATCTCCACTTCGGCACTCGAGGAACTGGGCATTCCGCCTAGCAAGCTGAGCCACACGTCTGTGTCCATCTTTGGATATGATGGCAGCGCTCAAAGGCCGATCGGCAAAATCAGGTTCAAATTGCAAATCGGTGATCTTATCTCCGAGGTCACTGTCTATGCAATAAAGACCCATTCATGCTACAACATCCTTCTCGGACGCCCCTGGATACACGAGAATGGTGTTGTCCCTTCAACTTTACATCAGTGCATCAAGTTCGTTGGCAATGACGGCTTGATACATCGAGTGTTTGCAGACAAAAAGCCCTTCAAAGGCAAAGAAGTCTATTTCGCAGATGCTCAGATGTACAAAGATGAAAAAGAAGAAAGGGAGGAAGAAACAGCACCCTTTGCCGAAAATCTCCAGAAAGACAAAGGCAAGGTTCCTCAGCAATCACCAGAAGAAAGTAAAACCTCTATCAAAACCGAAGAGAATAATCAAACTCCCTTCATGGTCTCCCTCAAGTCTTCAAAGCCTTTGGTGATCACCACCAAAGCAAAGAAGACAAAACAAAGGGCTGGGGGCAAGTTTGCTGTCTCCTTCGTGTCTATCTTGCAAGACATGAATTTGGACTCAGAGCCAGAAGACGATACATTGTCAAGCCGAGCTGATGATCAACAAGTTCAGCCCGCTCTCACTCCGATGGAGACAACCGTTGACATAGAAGATCCGGCATCTGCTTCCTTCGTTGTTCCAGCAACATCAGCAGAAGAAAAGCCAATCTTCTTCCATAAATCGGGAGTTTCTTCATCAAATTCTTCGCTTCAACCTTTCCAAAATGAAGGTATGCCTCAACTATCCCTGTATAGTCCAATGGCGCAAGCTATCATGAAGAAAATGGGCTACGACGCTCAGAACCCAATCAGTTTGGGAGATAGCCGTGGTATTATCACGCCATTGGAACCAACCCTGACCAAAAGTCAACTGGAAAGTTGGAAACCCCACCGCCACATAGAAAAGTCTTCATATGGGCTGGGGTATGATCCTGACGCCTCCTTGAGACAGTTGACACAAAGGCCGCAAAGTCATCCTGTCGACCAAGCCTCAACATCTCATATTAATGAAGACATTGATCTCCCTGGATATTTCTTTGAAGAGTTGACCATCAAGGATCCAGGAAGTTTATCCAATTGGTATGATTCCTCTGATGATGAAGAAGAATTGTCCGATAATAAAGATACACGGTTCTCTGACCCAGAAGAATCACTGTCTCCAAAGGAAGTGCCCTACTTCGACCTAGTTTCAACAGGTGATTGGGACCATCTCATAGCAAATCTTGAGAAAAGTACCAATCAAGAAGACCCATGGACAAAAGCAGAGCCGTGGTCTGTAGATACCTTTGGAACTCCAGAAGGCTTTGTTGGGTTGGAAGCCTCCGAAAATATTGTGGAGGAACCACCTTCAAACCTTCCAACTGAAGATTCTGTTCAAAAGATAGACTTGGGAACACCTGATAACCCACGTCCTGTATTCATAAGCGAGAATATAAAGGATGATGAGTTACCCGAGTATATCGCGTTTCTTCATGAGTTCGTTGATTGTTTTGCATGGTCTTACGCTGAGATGCCTGGCTTAGACCCCAAAATAGCAGTCCACAAACTCAATCTTCAAAAAGATATCAAGCCTGTCAAACAAGGCCAAAGAAGGTTCCGTCCTGATGTGATGGACAAAATTGAACAAGAAGTTCAAAAACTCAAAAGCGTTGGCTTCATCCGTGAGGAACAACATCCTGAATGGTTGGCCAACATCGTCCCCGTGACAAAGAAAAATGGGCAAATCAGGGTCTGCATTGATTACAGAGACCTAAACAATGCATGCCCAAAAGATGAATTCCCGCTCCCTATACCGGAGGTGATGATCGACAACACCTTTGGGTTCGAGCGAATGACATTCATGGATGGCTTCTCTGGCTACAATCAGATAAAGATGCATCTTGAAGATGAAAAACACACAGCATTTCGGACCCCGTTTGGCGTGTATTGCTACACTGTCATGCCATTCGGTCTGAAGAATGCCGGCGCTACGTATCAGAGGGCCATGATGAAGATCTTCCAAGATATGCAGCACAAGACGGTCGAATGTTATGTCGACGACCTCGCCATCAAAAGCAAAAGAAAAGAAGACCATCTCAAAGATCTTCGAGAAGTCTTCTTCCGACTCCGCAAACACAAACTGCGAATGAATCCCCTCAAATGCTTCTTCGGTGTTTCATCGGGTAAGTTTCTCGGATTCATAGTACAGAAAGCTGGCATAGAGCTTGACCCCATCAAAGTCAAGGCTATCCTAGAAATGCCATCTCCAAGAACCCTAAGACAATTAAAAGGGCTCCAAGGAAGATTGGCATACATTCGACGGTTCATCTCCAACCTATCAGGGAAGTGCCGTCCATTCTCTCGGTTAATGAAAAAAGGTGTCGATTTTGTCTGGGATGCTGAATGTGAAGCCACGTTCCAGGACATCAAGTCATACCTGACTAAACCTCCAGTGTTGGCTGCCCCCACAACTGGAAAACCATTCCTCTTGTACACAAGAGCCCTTGACTGTTCTTTAGGCGCTCTACTCGCACAAAAGAATGGCAAGGGAAAAGAAGCTGCTCTATATTACCTTAGCCGCATGTTGATAGGTGCAGAGCATCGCTACTCTCCAGTCAAAAAAGAATGCTTGGCAGTGATGTTCGCCGTACAAAAACTGCGTCACTACCTGCTATCCAACATAGTGTACCTGATTTCGAGGATCAACCTCCTAAAGGTCCTTGTCACGAAAGCAGGTTCTCTCAATGCCCGACTGGCAAAATGGTCCATCCTCCTGTCACAATTTGACATTAGGTATGTACCACAAAAAGCAATCAAAGGCCAAGCTCTAGCAGATTTCCTCGCCGAGCATCCATTGCCTAAAGATTCTCCACTCAGGGACGACCTCCCAGACGAACCGGTCTACAGTGTGGAGACTTCCTTATCAAATGCTTCCTGGCACATGTACTTCGATGGCGCGACCAGGACAAATGAAAAGGGAAATCAAATATCGGGAATTGGCATTCTCTTTGTTAGTCCCGACAAATACATGATTCCACACGCATTCTCGCTACTGAAACCATGTTCAAACAATGCAGCTGAGTACCAAGCCCTCATCGTAGGATTGGAGCTCGCCCTTGAATCCTGCATTACTACACTGGAAGCTTTTGGGGACTCTCAACTGATCGTCAACCAGATGAATCAGAAATTTGAAGTCAGGAAGCCCGATCTGTTGCCTTACTATAACAAGGCACAATCGCTTCGACAAAAGTTCGACATCTGTCACATCACCCACATCCTCAGAGGTGAAAACATTTGTGCAGATGCCCTGGCTGGACTTGCTGCATCTATGGCAATCCAAGAAGACGAAAACATGCAAATTACAGTGTGTCAAAAAAGGATTCTTCCTCCTCTCAACACACATCAAGCAGTTGCTGAATGTCACCAAGTGGTTGGAAGTCGGATCTCCGTCCTTAAACCTCTGATCGGCGACTGGAGGGATCCGTTCATTGATTACATAATGTTCGGAATCCTACCTGAAGATCCAAAAGAACGGGTAAGCATCCAAAGGCGAGCCCCAAACTTTCATTTGGATATTCCTTCAAAAATGCTGTATAGAAAATCCTATAATGGAATACTTCTACGCTGCTTGTCACAACAAGAGGCTGAGGAAACACTCAAAGAAGTACATGCTGGTCTTTGTGGAGCCCATCAGGCTGGGCCTAAGCTCTACGATCAGATAAAAAGGTTAGGTTATTATTGGCCTACCATGGTGGCTGATGCAATGCAATTTGCTAAGCACTGCCAACAATGCCAAGTTCATGGAGATTATGTCCACATGCCTCCGGAATGGCTGCATCCTACAGCAATCTCATGGCCTTTTGAAGCCTGGGGTATGGACATCATAGGTCCTATCTCCCCTCCATCGAGCAAAGGTCATCGCTTCATCTTCGCTGCTACGGATTATTTCTCCAAGTGGTCAGAAGCATTTGCGCTTAGTGAAATGAAGACCTCATTAGTCCTTCAGTTCTTGCGCACCAACATCATTTGTCGCTTCGTCATACCTAAAAGATTCGTCCATGATAACGGACCACAGTTCCGCGATCACCGATTCTACAAGTTCTGCGACAAATACAAAATCCAAAGTTGTCCTTCAACTCCGTACAATCCGGCGGCGAATGGGCTAGCAGTGGCCTTCAACAAGACGCTTTGCAAAATCCTCAAGAAAATGGTCTCTAGTTACAAAAGAGATTGGGGCGACAAACTGCCTGAAGCTTTGTGGGCCTATCGAACCACAGTTCGAGGACCAACCCATAGCACACCATTCTCCTTGGTCTATGGATGCGAAGCTGTTGTCCCTTTGGAAGTTCAAATTCCTTCCTTAAGGGTATCTCTACAAAATGACATGACGCAAGAAAGTAATGTCAAATTGAGACTCCAAGAGCTGGATAACCTCGATGAGAGACGGCTCGAAGCTCTACAAAGCATTGAACTCTACCAAGCACGCATGGCAGGATCTTTTGACAAAAAGGTCAGGCAACGCGCCTACAAAAAGGGAGACTTGGTTCTTACAGTAAAAAGACCAATGGTTTTTGCCAACAAATCCAAAGGCAAATTTGAACCAAAATGGGAGGGACCTTTCGTCATCGACAAAGTCTTCTCCAACGGCGCATACGCTCTTCTAAATATGGAAGGTGACAGATGTATGCTGCCCATCAATGGAAAGTTCTTGAAGCGGTACTACCCTTGAAGGCTTCTTCCATCGGGTCAGAGCGACGCCTGCACGGCGAAAGCCTATTCCTAGGTATCTGCTCGTCAAACCCACTCCTTTTGAAATTTTCATCCTCTTGTTGAAATTTCTAAAAAAAAAAACCCTCAAAACAATGTTTCTTTCATCGTTTCATTGTTAAAAAAAAAAGCAAATCCAAAAATCCAAGTTTAGGAGCTTCTTCCCAAACTTAACCAAAATTTTCGATCCTTGAAACCAAAATTCACGGTTTGAAACAAAATCAGGACCTAGGGATTTCAGCCATAGTCCACCCCGACTTTTACCACCAAAATGGTTTTGAGTCAAAATTTACGACCCTCGTGTCTTTAAACAAAAAAATGGTTTTTCAAAAACCGCAGGGAAGCGACGTTCAGTCGATACTTGCAAAACCCAAAATCGGAAGGATGCGAACCCCATTCGATACTTCCAAAACCTCAAAATTTCAAAAATCGTGGAGAAGCAACGTTCCAGTTGATATCCACAACTCAAATTTTAAAACAAACAAAAAACAAAACAAAGGTTCGAAAAAACCTTAAACTTCAAAAATCGTGGGGAAGCGACATTCCATCGATACCCACAAAACAAAATTTTTTGAAGACAAAAGCAAGGAAGCGACATCCCATCGATACTTGCACCCAAATCCGCGAGGAGGCGACATTCCATCGATACTCGTAACCGAATGAGCAAGGAAGCGACATTCCATCGATACTTGCAATACCATTCAGCAGGGAGGCGACTTTTAGTCGATACTTGCATTTTTTGAAAACCAAAAACCTGGCTTTCATGCCAAAAAACCCGGCTTCCATGCCAAAAATTCGGCTTTCACGCCAAAAAACCAAAAACTTGGCTTTCACGCCAAAAACTCGGCTTTTATGCCAAAAATCAAAATTCGGTTTCCATGCCAACAAAACAAAATTCGGTTTTCAAAAAAAAATCCGGCTTTCATGCCACTCCAAAAAAATCGGCTTTCATGCCACCTCAAAATCTGGCTTTCATGCCAAAAACAAAAAATCTGGCTTCCATGCCAAAAAGAAATTTCGGCTTTCATGCCAAAAACAAAATCTGGTTCTTACACCAAAAACAAAACCGGCTCTCATGCCGCAAACCAAATCTTGGCTCTCATGCCACAAAATCTTTGGCTCCCATGCCATCTCAAACTCGGCTTTCATGCCATTTTTTAAAAAAAATCGGCTTTTATGCCAACCAAAACAAACTGGTTTTCAAAACAAACTGGCTATAGATGCCATCCAAATCCGGCTATAGATGCCACCCGAGATTTGGCTTTCATGCCGTAAACAAAATCTGGCTCCCATGCCAAAAACATGTCTCAAAAACTGGCTCTCATGCCTAAAACAACCCTTTTGACAAAAGATTTTCACAAAATGACAACCTTTTGATCAAAATTTTCAAACAAACATTCTCATCCAACCTTTGCTTATTTTCATCAAAAGAATTTAAGTAAAAGGTACACAAAGTACCAAAATGTTTTACATAGAGGTACCAAAAAAAAAAGAGTTTGTTATAAATCGAGAGCTCAGTCTAGCATGGTCTTCAACCAAAGATCCAGCTCCTCAAGCAGACTCTTGGCCTTAGCTTCTAAAGCTTCCAGACTGCGCTTCTTCAAGATCTTGCCATAAAACATGGCAGAACGCCGCGACCCATCTTCGGCACGAGGAAGCTCTTCCCAGAGAATTTTCCACTGCTCATACTCCTGAGTCTTCCTCCGGAGATGGCTGTCAATTTCCTCAACCTGGCGAATCAAAGCTCCCTCTTTGGCACGAGCTTCAACGACGGCAGTCCACTTGGCAGCAGCCTGTTCTTCCAACAGTTCAAGGCGCTGTCTAGTCTCTTTGACCTCCCTATCAAGACGGTGCAGGTCCTGAGTCAGCTCAAGGATCGCTAACTCAGTAACGTTCCTCTCCCGAACGTATTGCTTCCGAGTCCGCGCGATCTCGTTCATTTTAGATTTAACCTCGCCGCACGGCTTGAAGAACATCTCTCTGAAGAAGTCATCATTTGGGAAATACTTGGTCTCATTCCACTTGTTACCCAGCGCGATGACATCATCAACAAAGGTCTTAGCACTTGTAATGTCCAGGCCAACCTCTGCACTATCAGCAAGGATGTCTTGCACGTGCTTGACCATGCCAAAGCCAGCCTCCAAGTGGCCAGAAGAAAGAGTCTTAACCCATGAGCTCAGCACACTCTTCAACACCTTCTTTGCATATCGAAGGGATGGTCCGGATGGAGATTCACCATGCTCTGTTGGCTGACTGCCCATGTCAGGCTGTGGTGGAGAAGAAATCAAAAGGCTCTTTCCAATCGGAGCCACTGAAGAAGCAATATCACCACAAAGTCCTGCCTCTGCCGTGACGGGACTGGTAGAAGAAGCCCCTGCTTCTGGATCGGCTGCTGGCATCTCCTGCTCTGGCCCTGAGGAAGACGAAGGAACTTCTCCTGTTGCTTCACAACCTGCTGGCAGAAACACAAGAAAAGGTATGAATATGATCTTGTAAAAAAAAAATCAATTTCAAGATTATCACTATGAAATACCTTCTTCTATGATGGGTGGAGTACTTTCTGTCTCCATTTGCTCATCCGAGGCATCGTCGAAAGCCATATCCATAGATGGCTCGAAGTCGGAACCCTCTGGCAAGTCAGCTGACAAGAAAACAAAAATATGTGTCAGCAAATTAAAAAAAAAAATCATCCTCATACCAGGTGGAGATTCTGGGTCCTCCCCAGAGTCCCTCAACTCTTCTTTAGATGCCGCAACTGGATCCATCACCGCCTCATCAGCAGGAACCTCGGGCATCACCAAGTTTTCATCTTCTGCAAAAGAAAGAAAACAGCAAATAAAAAAAAATCCCTCATAAAAGGAAAGAAGCGGAAATAGAGAAGAAGGAGAATCATACCAATATCGGCGGTCTCTTCTTCACGACTCCTCTTCTCTGGAGGCTCATCAGCATCTCCTGATACCTCCTCAACGATGGTAGAAGGGACTTCCAGATCAAGAGAGTCTTCGTGGCGTCTCTCAGTGCGACGCTGTCCTCTCCTCCTTTTTTTCCTATGAGCCGGTTTACTTGAAGTACCTGCCTCACTGTCAAAGTCAGGACTTCCACTTGGCTCCTCACTGGACGACCCGCTCCTACCAGTGGACCCCATGGAAGCCTTCATTCGCTTTGCTTGCATCCAAGTGTCGATCTCGGCTTCCTCCTCCTCGAGCTGTCTCAAGACCTCAGCAGGTATCTCTTGTGCAGCTCCGGATCTAATGACATCCTGTTCCTCGAGAAAGCCTATCCTATGCTTCTCTCCAGAAAGGAAGAACAAAACTTCCCCTCGACGGACGCCATCTGATCTACCAAGACCCTTCCCAGGAGATTGCTTGACATTCAGCTCCTTCTTGGAAAGCCCTCGGTACACAGCAAAGCTCTCCACGAACCACTTCGTGATGCCAGCAGTCCGAAAAATGGGGAACTCAGGATAGGAAATCATGGCAGTAGTGTCCTCCGCACTATAGAAAGCCCATGCATTTCTCCCGTCCTGCGAACCTCCAAAACGCTTCACCATGCTCGAAGGCGCTCCACCAACGCCTTGAGAGAAGCCTAACTGCAACGCAAAACGCGAAGGGACATTCGGCTGGATGTCAACAAAAAGATGTCTGCGGTACACCATCGTGCCAACACGCATGTTTAAAAGCCACCTCTTCTCTGCGTTGGTCAAAGAATAGTGCCTTCCCGATCTTGCCCTGGTGGAATCACGGGAGACACCAAAATCAAAAGCCTTCTTCCGCAAATCTGGAGAAAGCTTTACTGAAGATTGCCCAATCTCGACATCCCTGAATCGTCGGATTCTCAAGCGGGCAGACAAAAGTGAATCGGAAACGGCTTTTCCCCTAGCCAACCGAATCATAAAGGGGTCATCATCCTGAGCAGCGCCCAAACGGTGGAAGCCGGGACAGTGGTACACATACCACGAATAAAAAATATGGGCTGAAAATACCCTATTCATAGGAAGCCCAAGCCGAACCAGAAAAGCAGCAGCCTGCAGTTCAGTGCACAAATAGGAGTAAAGAGCAGGCACCAAAGCCAACTGCTCTCCGCACGCCATCTGACAAGCCGGAAATATACAATGCGGCCTGATGTGTGTTCCGTCTCCTCCAGCAAAAACAGCCTCACCCAGCCAATAAGTGAGGTATGCAGCAACATCTCTCCGCAGCGCAATGTCGGAGCAAACGGCGTCTGTACTTGTGAGAAAGTTCTTCAAATTCTCTCGCATGGCAGAAATCTTTTTCCCCGGATTCTTAGTCTTGGCTTCCTGGGTCATACTCTCAGAAGATTCTTCGTCGCCAAAAAAGTTTGGAGACAAAGAGCTGAAACTCCTCCAACTGCTACACCGGACTTTCAAGCCCTCCTTCTCCCTCAAAAAATCGTAGAAGGCGACGAGCTGAAAGTACAAAAGCCTGAACTCCTCAGACTGCTCCTCAAGGACGCTGTCGATTGGCATAAATTCCTCATAGAGTTTGCCGAGGATGGGCAACCCGGTAATGGCACTCAGCTCCTTCAAAGAAAAACCAATCTCACCATTTGTAACAATGAAGGTGTTGGTTTGTGGAAGGAAGGACTCCAGCATGGCCATAAAAGCTTCATCGGAGAAAACTACGGTTTGCCTAAAAGCGCGAACCGCATCAAAAATCTCGGCCTCCTTCAGAATGGCACCGCCGATCTACAGGATGTGATCAGTCCACAACTCCCAGCCTGAGTCAACACTGAAACGGCCACGAAGTCGAAAAGGCTTCACCCAATTGCTGCCATCGCCCCTGAAAATGCCAAGGCCCACCGGTCTCAAATCAACCGATGGATGATCAGATCCTTGGTAGCCGCTGGCCGGCATCAACATGTCCAGACGGACAGGCGACTTCTCTGCATAACCAGAAGGGCCGCCAACAAAAACCCCGATCTTGACCACATTGGTCCTCTTCACCCAGCTTGGAGGATCTTCTCTCTTAGAGCATGTGGGAGAAAGACTCATGATCGAAATAGTACGATCAAAAGGCGACCGGGTAGAAATGGTTCTCTCCTCACCATCGGCTGTGTAAGAGAACTGAAAGCATCTCCTTTGATATGACGAGTCATCAGGAGCTGCATCACCAAAGAAAAAGGTAGGCTTGGGCACAATGCTCTGATCGTCCATGACCCAAGGACAATTGCTTGCCATAATCTTGTAAAACTCCTCATCCTTGAGAGCGATCAGTCGCTGTCTCATCTCATCTCGGTTGAGCGAGTCACACTCTTCCAAGTTTCTCTCCACATACTGGACCTTCTCCCAGGCCTGCTGTACAACCGCATTGGAAGATCTGGCAGATCGACGAGGTGCATCGGTAACGGGCTTCTTACCCTTGTTCGTTCTGGAGGAACTACCTGCAAAGATTGAAAAAAAAAATCAATCAACAGAATGACAGAATTTTGCTAAAAAAAAATCCTAGCGGAATTTTGGCATGACTCCGGGGCAATTCCGAAGAAAAGGGAATCACCCCGAAAAGAAAGGAAGCCTGAATATGAGCTCAACATCGCTGCGAGCTCATGATCAATGAAGGATTCTCAAAGAAGACTCGAACTCAAACATTGCTGCGAGATCAAGACAGTCTTCTCAAATTTCCGCAAGAATCGAGAAAGAGCTCAACATTGCTGCGAGCTTCAAATCTCAAGACTTGCAAAAGATTTCCAGGTGTGCATCATCATCATGCTCCCAATCCAATTTACAAAAATCATGCATAAAAGAAAATCATCATGCACTAGATGCTAGGGAAACCTTGACAAAATTTGACCAATTCCAACCCAATTTGGTCAAAATCAAACTTTGTCTAAGTCAAAATTCATGTTGGCTTAGCATAGAAATTCTAGCCTTCTATCTTGATGCATCAAAAAAAAAATGCATAAACATCTTGAATTGCATGAAACCTCATTATCATGATGATGCAAAAAGGGGAGAAAGGAAAGTTTTTTTTTTTATAAAAAAAAAAGAGAGAAGAAAAAAAAAGAAAAGAGAAAAAAAAAAAAAAGAAGAGAAAAAATTATGGGCTGGCCCACAGGCCGTGGCCCATGGGCCACATGGCCGTACGGCCCAAGCTGTACGGACATGTCCATACAGCAGCAAAAAAAAAAAAAAAAAAAAAGAAAGAGAAAAGAAAAAAAAAGAAAAAAAAAAAAAACGTGCAAAAAAGAGAAAAAGAAAAAGAAAGAAAGAAAAAAAATAACTTTCTTTTTCCCCATTCTATTTCTACATGGATTTCTTGTAAAAGAAAAAAAAATAGGTAACTTACTTGAAGCCATGAATGGAGAAGAAGAAGAACTTGAAGACTCTTGAAGAAGGAGAACTCTTGCACTTGGAGCAACTCTTGAAGACTTTTGCAAAAAGAAAGCAATAGGAGCAAGAGATCCAACCTCAATTGCTTTTATGGAAGAGAGCAAACCAAAAGAGGAAAGAGGAGAAAAGCAAGGAGGTAAGTGCTAAAAATTAGCAACCTTCCCAAAAGAAAAGGAAACTTGGGATATTCTCTCCCAAAACAAAGATCCTTTGAGAAATTCTCTCCCAAAGAAAGATATTTTGAGAGAATATCTCCCAAAATCAAGAAAACTTGAGAAAATCTCTCAAAGTAAAGATATTTTTAGATATTCTCCACCCAAAAGAGATATCTTTAGATATTCTTTACGAAAATGACACCATATGAGATCTAAGCCATCCTTCAAAGCCTAAGGTCCCATGGGTTAGCCCATATGAGCCAGGTTTGACCACCTAGGCACTAAAAGTGGCTTTTAGTCAAAATTCCTCTTACCAAGAGCATACAAAAAAAAAAAAAAGGGTTCCATGCCTCTTTTGAGTTGATTGGACCATACAAAAATTCCAAGCCTCATGAGCTTCCAAAATCCAAAACCATCTCACCTCATGAGCCAAATTGAGCAAAACCTTGAAATTGACATTTCACCAAAAATCAAACCGGTCCCCTAACATTCCACATACAGCTTGTTAGGTCACAAGACCAAAACCAAAAACCAAAACCTGACCCCCCAACATTCCACATACAGTTTGTTGGGTCACACGGTCAAAACCAAAATCCGACCCCCTAACTTGCCACATACAGCCTGTTAGGACTCAAGGTCAAAACAAAAATCCAAATCCGCATCCCCGATGTTATCTTCAATACTTTGCCTCAAGATGGTACATGATTCCTATCACTACCAAAAAATCCCCTGGAAGCTCAAAAGGCTACCCCATCAAAAAAAAAAAAAAAAAAAGAAACTCAAAGACTCTTGGTCAAGTCAGAAGCTCTTCTTCAAGATTCTCTTCAAGGCACATCGACTGCAAAAGCTATATCGTCGCTGTACCTCGAGGGGGCATTTGTTGACACCAAAAATGTCACTTTGCCTCTTCACACCAAAAGCTACATGGAGCCGCATCCTACCAAAAATAGGCAGGCGCCACTTCAAGCATCAGATCTTGTTAGAATCAAACAAAAACTGCAAGGTCATTCAAAACAACCAAAAGAGAGGTACACATGAAGTTTCGGGCCATTCCGACATCATTTGGCCTAGCTTCACTTCTCCAACAGTTAAACAAGCGCTCCCGGCGGCGGCAGAATCGGAGACACCAAATCTTCGATCAGGGCCTATGGATGTTCTCAAAACATGTCCAAAATGCTCCATGTCAAGTCTCAAGTCAAACCAGCAATGTTTAACCCATCATCAACTCTCCAAAGGCTGAATCAAGCCTACCAGCGGCAGAGCACCCCGGGACCATGGCACCTAATTCGGAGCTGGCGGATCATCTCAAAATGGCTCCAATAGGCTCCTCGTCGAATTTCAGGTCAATCGGACATCGTTTGACCGAAAGTCAAAGCTCGGCATTTCCCTCACGGTGAAATCAAAGGCAAGCATTTGCATGACCCCAAATGGCTTCAAAACTCAAACGAAAGCCTATGGTTGGTCTTAACTACTGATGAGGGAGTGACACGTCGAATTTCAGGACAATCGGACATCGTTTGACCGAAAGTCAAAGCTCGGCATTTCCCTCGCGGTGAAATCAAAGGCAAGCGTTTGCATGACCCCAAATGGCTTCAAAACTCAAACGAAAGCCTATGGTTGGTCTTAACTAATGATGAGGGAGTCACACGTCGAATTTCAGGACAATCGGACATCGTTTGACCGAAAGTCAAAGCTCGACATTTCCCTCGCGGTGAAATCAAAGGCAAGCATTTGCATGACCCCAAATGGCTTCAAAACTCAAGCGAAAGCCTATGGTTGGTCTTAACTACTGATGAGGGAGTCACACATCGAATTTCAGGTCAATCGGACATCGTTTGACCGAAAGTCAAAGCTCAGCATTTCCCTCGCGGTGAAATCAAAGGCAAGCATTTGCATGACCCCAAATGGCTTCAAAACTCAAACAAAATCCCATGGTTGGTCTTATTTAATGCTCAAGAAGCTTCACCTCAAATTTCAGGTCATTCCGACATCGTTTGATACTGTTTCAGCTACTGGCGGAAAATCAGCAGTTCTGCGTTCGGCTTTTCCCGGAAAATCAGAAACTTTGCAAACCAATTTGCAAGGATTCTCATCAGGTTTTTCAGAGGGAAATCAAGCCAAATAATGTGGAGAAATGTCAGAGAAAATAAGCAAAAAAAAATTAAAGCGAAAAATGACGAAAAACGGCCAAAAAGGGGCCCCGGGAAGGAATTTTTCCCCCAGGGTCGCAGACCCCTGCGACCATGGGCCCGGCGACCCTGGGAGGTCCGGGGCGCCGATTTCGCCCCGGGACCCCCCGTTTCGTCCGTTTTCGCGAGACGAGTTGTTCTGTCCCTGTGATTTTTCCAGATTCAGGCTTTTGAAGCTCCAAATTCACTGATATTCATCAAGATCACAGAACTCCTTTCCAGAACTTCAAAAACTTCGTTGATTGCTAGCCGGACAACCAAAAAAGAGCACTTTCTGCCCGCCCGATCGTGAAATCAACTGGACAGATGCTGCCGGCCCGCTGGTATCAACCAATGCCTGAAACTACATGATCATCTGATGTTGATTTACATAAGGATCCATCAACGATCATCGCAAAAGGAATTCCAAAAGACGCAACATGGCCCGCGACTCTTCAGCTACCGAGGCGGCCACTTAATGCTATCAATTGGCCCGTTTATGGCAAGTTAATGCGGTCATTAACCCATTATCTTGGACGGCCCAATGAGAAGCCTCTGTTCAGGAGTTACAAGTCCAAGTAATCATGGCATTCAAGCCATGAAACTCCTAACATAATGGAGATTAAAGGCGATTAAATGCCCATGACTCTCCTCCGGCCAATGAAATCCAAGGGTCAGGAGTTACAAAACAAAAAGCAATTAAACTCGTAACTCCTCCCTTAATGAGCTTTATTACCATAAAGGCTCATAAATCACTCCTAAAGGCTACCTAAAGGCCTATAAATAGGAGTCCCCTCCAAGCATTTCAAGGGGGACACACACAGAAGGAGCCGGAAAAATCACCAGAAAATCATTCAAAAATCCTCGGAGAAATCTCTACAACCTTGCTCCTTCAAGAAAACTCTGCTGCGACAAGTACTACAAGGTGATTGAAGCCCCTTGGGGGGCCACCCCCCCTCAAAGGCCACCTATCCTTCTATCCAACATGGCTAGATGCGGCTTTTCAGCCCGTCTACTCAGCTTTTTACCAGATATAGGACCTTATCTTGGTCCTTATCCTCTAAAAATCTGAGGTTGGAGCCAAGCCAAGAAATCAAGCACTATGTTCTCATCTGAAGGACGATGGCGGAGCCCATACATGACTCGCGATCGTCGATCTGAACGAGCCCTCCCACAATCGCATGAGAAGTTAGATTCCTTTTTCTTGCTTTTTTATTGTAGATTGTATTTTTTTTTAGAGACAAAAAAATTCACAATTCTTGTCTTTTACTTTTGATAAGATTTGTAAATCGCCTTTTACGGCAAAATCGCCTTCAATGGCACCAAATCGCCTTCTACGGCACAAAAAAGCCTTTCACGGCACTCAAACAAAACTGTCTCTTTTATTAAAATATGTATGCCATGGAAAACTAGAAAAAAGTTTCATTTCCCTTTTTACTTGTGAAGGTGGATCTGCGGATCACCATTTCTAAATTCCAAGTATAAAAGAGAAATTGGCATACCCGTACAAAAAAAAACTGATGCCCGCTTTTCCTTTCTTTCCCTCCACCGTACCCCGTCAGCCCCGGGGCGGAGGCAGCTTTGGAAAAAGAGAAAAGCCGGGTCCATCAATTCAGTGGTGAGTGTGTTTGCCATCAAATTGCAAAGGGGGAGATTGTTAGGGTTTTTTGTAGATTGCAATTTGATGGATGCATAATCATTCAAGCATCATTTGATTTACACACTTATGCATTGTTTTATATATACTTGAAATCTTGATTTATTCATGCATTGGTTTTAAGATTAGTAAAAGTTTCTATTTATGCATGATTTGTTTTTAAAACTTGGATGCATTAGTTTTTGGAAAAAGTTTTAGAAATCAAGCTAGCCTATGGTTTTAAAGTTTTCAAATCTTTTTAGGCTTTGTGTGTTTCATGTTTTTAAATGATTTAAAACATGTTTTTCAGCTTGGTTTAGTGGCCCACAAAGTTCCACAAAGAAAACCTTCAAATATGAAAAGTTGGAATTTTTGAGGTGGCCCGGCAGTGTCGCCGGTCGACCGGCGCAGAGGTCCCGGTCGACCGGGAACACTGCAAGGCAGAAAGTTGCCCTGGCGCCCCAACGGTCAGAAATTTGACCGTTGTGTGGTCCCGGTCGACCGAGGCCTGTGTCTAGGTCGACCGAGGACTGGCCGTTGGCAACTTTTTTCTATAAATATGAGTTCTTTCCCTTGCCAAATGTTGGGATTTTTAAGCCCCTCCTTGAGAGGTATTGAGGCATATCAAAAGGGAAAAGAACCAAGGGATGAAGGGGATGATTAGGAAAGCTAAAGCTTGGATTAATGAAGTTAAACCACCAAGTAGGCTCTTCCTTCCTTAATCATATGTTTTAATGCTTTTGTTTTATTTTTGGTAAATCATTTCTAGCATGTTAAACTATGTTTGTGTTGTGTCCCTAACATGTTTTATGTTTTGAGTTGATTTATTATTTTGGATACAACACCATATGATTCAATCCAAGTAGTACTTAACTTTGGTAAATCTAAGTAGATCATGTTAATGGAAAAACCTTTGGAATTATATGTAACATGATCCATATACTTGGTTGAATCCTTGGTTGTTGTTTTCCATCATAAGAAAATCACTTTCAAAACTATCTTATGTTTTGGATTCAACTTCTTTACAAATCATATGTTTTCATGTTTTGTTTTATCTTTGATAAATCTTTTGTAGCATGTTAATCTATGATTTGTTGTATCCTTAGCATATTCTATATTTTGAATAGATCTATTGTTTTGGATACATCACCATTGATTCATCAAAGTAGTACTTTATCTTTGGTAAATCTAAGTAGATCATGTTAATGAAATATGTAACATGATTCATATACTTTGTTGAATCTTTGGTTGTTGTTTTTCCATCATAAGAAAAATCTCTTTCAAATGTATCTTATGTTTTGGATTCAACATCTTTACAAATCATATGTGTATTATTGTTTTAAAGTTTCACAACTTGCCTTACTTTGATAGGTATATCATATTCAAGTTGTATTTATAATTACATATGACTTGTCCCCTATTTTCAATCAAATCTATTTTTATGTTTTGAGCTTCATTGTTGATTTGATTGACATCCCTATGCATCACATGTTTAGAGCTAATTAATTTCATACAACTTGTGTAACTTTGATATCATTAACAAGTTGTTACTTTTAACATGTGATTGCATTCTATCCTCAATCATAAATGTTTTATGAGCTAAAATTTTAAAAAGCCTTAGGCATACATTTATGAGCTTTCTTTTTTAAAATGATTGAGGACCACACACACACACACTTCATATACTTTCATCTTTGCATTCATAGTGTGAGTGTGTATTTGTTATTCACTTTCATATCCGCCTATTATAGAGGCAAATGTAATGAGCCTAATTTGTATCTCCATCTAGTGTATGTTAGACACTTTCTTAGTGAGATAACCAACCTATGGTTGAAGAGGTTATTGCTTAGCCTATAAGAGCATAGTGTAAAGGTTGATGTTAAGCCTTGGAAAAACATCATTGTAAAGGTTATTGCTTAGCCTTGAAAAGCATATTGTAAAGGTTATTGCTTAGCCTATTGAAAAGCATAAATAGTGGAAATCCGGTGGGGTGTTGGATCACAAGCCGGTAGTGGATGTAGGCATTGAGGCCGAACCACTATAAATACTTGTGTGATGGTGATTGCTTTGTGGTGATTATTTTGTTATCTTCCGCATCTTACATGTTTAATCATCACATGTGACTAGTTTGTTTTAAAGAAGTTAAAATTGTTAAAAGTGGTCATAAAAGAAGCTCACCCTATTCACCCCCCCTCTAGGGTTCGAATCCCGAGGACTTACACCGGGAACCTGATCATTCTTGCTTTTCTGAGTTGGTTCTGGTATGATTGGTTAATGGAATGTCCATAGACAACTTGCAATAGGAAATCGGTAGCAAAGAGACATGGGCCACAAAATCTGATCTCATACATGAATTGATCACACAAACTATAAATTGTGCAATTGATGGGACGGTGGTGTGTGAAGCCCTACCAGCCTTCTCTTCATCTCCATCTTTTTTTGCCATTGTTTGGATTGAAGTAGTGGGTTTCGGATTTGTAGAATAGGGACAATCAACAAATGGGTTGGAAAAAATAAGAATAGTAGGGTCCTGATTTGTAGAATATGGATATTTACAGCGTGATTTGGCTTGATGCAGATTTCTAGGGCCTTATTGGCTTGGAAAAAATAGAAATAAGTAAGTCATGGAAGGAGGACGTGGGATTGAAACTCCTATAATATAGAGATTAGTTTTAGAAGATTAGTTTTATAATTGGATGGATTCTATTTTGTTGGGGATATAATAGGGATCTCATTGAGAGTTTTTAAGATAATTCAAAGGAACTAATTTGGCAAGAGGATTGACTTGCACAATAGGGATCTCATTGAGAGATTTTAGAATAATGCAAAGGAAGTAATTTCCTTTGAAGAATGGGTGTGTTGTTGGTGTTATCCCGTGTAAGACCCCGACCCGAGTGAACCCGATTAGTGCTAATTAAGTTGCGTGTTAGTGCTAAGCTTGATTAGTGTTGTTGGTTAAGTTGGGTTTAGAATAACCTTGATTTTAGTCTTGGGCTACTTTGAGTGTTTTGACAGCTAGTGGGGCCCTTTGGGGGTTCCCTTTTCGGCTTTACGTTTTCTTGAGAAATTTTTTCGATTTGTTGTGAATTGTGCTTTTTGGCCCGATGCATTCATCGTGAGGAATCCTACAACTTTCCTGTTGATCCCGTCCCCGTTTGAGGTCCCGAAACCCGATTCCATAGCCTTGAGGGTAAAATAGTCATTTCACACAAAATCTGTACCCAAAACTTGATATTCCCGAAACCCGCGAAACATAGACTTTTTAGAAACTAGATATTTCGACGAACATTTCTTCCTTCTTCGTCGAATTCATCCGAGGACCCGAGAGAGATGATTTCAGCCAAACTAGTTCCTTAAGTTGTGGGACCCAACCTCTCAATTGTTAACAAAGGAGACCCTTCCCCTTCCTTTTCCATTTTCATTTTCCAGCACAAGAGGAGAGTCTAGGGTTTTCTTGCTTTCTCTTCTTCTTCTTGCTTCTCCATCTCAAATCCTCACCAATCTTGCACCAAACTCGAAATGGAGATCACCAATCTCTTCCTCATCTAGCAAGCTTCACTTTGATACCTTTTGTAGAAGAATCCATCAACTTTGAGACTCCCTTTGAGATAACTCTCTTCATTTGAAGGTCATCCAAGTAAGTGTTCTTCTTCATCTTCTAGATTTGTGTTCCTATAGCCTTAGAGAAGCTCCACCTTTATTATTGAAAGGTTTCCTTGTCATTTCATTGTTTGACCCATTTTAGGGTTTGTTTTGGGGGTTTTTGATTGTAGCTTGCCTTTGAGCTATAGAAGTGAATAAATGCTTGATTTTAGCTAGCTTGGATTTGAGGCAAGTGAATGTTTGGATGTTTTTAAGTTTGAAATGGTTTGGTGAAGTATTTAAGGATTTTCTATGCTTTCATTAATGTGTTTTTAGTTGAAATAAATGCTCATAATGCATCTTGTTAGCCTCATTTAATGTCTTGGAAAACATGTGTTTAAGTCATCTTGTTTATGGTTCTATGTGGTTGATTATATGTTGGAAGGAAAGGAAACAAAAAGGAAAAAAATCAAGTTCCCGGACCTGCTGCACGCCCAGGTCCGATCGATCGGACGTGCAGGCCGATCGATCGGTCTGTCTTTAACTGTAAGGCTTTTTGAGCCGATCGATCGGACCCTGTTCATAACTGGGTTTTGATATATATATATTTTTTTGTGGACCTTGGCTACCCTCCATGGACTCATCTGACCATATGTGAGGACGTCCTGAGCCGATGCTCTTCACGGTTGGTTCGGGGGCATCGAAGTTCAATCTATTTCAATCTTGAACGGGATGGAACGACACGATATCTTCTTCATACCTAAATGTAAAGTCCATTTCCTTGGGTATCGCGAATTCTATTCCTTTCGATGACTGAGTAGGTTACTTGATGGTTCCGGGTTGACATCATACTTATGATGGACCGTTTATAGTCTTGATTTTTCTATCATAACATCTAGTTATAACCACAAGCTCAATGTAAGTTTTGAAAATCGTAAAAGTGGATAAGGAGCCCGGAATGTCTTCAAACTCAAGGAGTACCAAGTCATTTCCATCATCGACATACGGGACCCCTATTCACTCAAATAGATCTTAAAAATCATTATCTTTCCCGAATTGGTATAGTTCATTATATTCTTCATTTCCAAGATTTACATTACATGACTTGTTTTCCCCGAAAGCATTGTTGTACACTTGAAATGGTTACTTGACCTGAAGTGCATTGCACCACATGATATGTCAGTGTGCCCTTGAGCACCCCCGTCTTGCCCGTTTGGTTATGTATTTGTACTTGATTTACTTGCATTGTCTCGATTGTATTTGACCTATGAGTCGGCACCACTAAGCTTGGATAACCCTGTTGGTCTGATCCACCGACTTGGAGATCCCCCTCTTGTCCCGCCAGCTGCAGTTTGGATCCCGCTACCCGGTCATTACCGTGGTCTTGTCCCGATACCGCAGATTGCTACTGTGGTCCCCAATGCCCGGCTCGTTACCGTGGTCACGTATAGTATATGTATATGTATTTATATGAGATCCCCTGTTTCTCCTCACCTTGAGTGACAAAAATCAGGGCCTAGTTATTGCTCTATCACCTTAGTGATAGAGGACTTAGCTTCGTGTGGTTGCCATCTTGCTTGTTCCTGATTCCTTGGATACCCTATGAGTTTTATCTTGTTTACATGTTTTCTAACAAATGATTTATCTATTTTGTGAGAGTTCTTGCTTGAAAAGATTTCCTTACTTTTCGAGATATTTCATCTATTATATGTTGTTGTATCTTTTCACTCTCTTGCCAGACCGTCGTGTCTGATACATTTGCTTTGGTACTCAGGTCCCGTTGTCGGTTTCCTTGAGGAGGAGCCAGAGGAGGCGGTAGGTGAGCCGCAACCTCTAGTTGAGTGGCGGGCGAACGATGTCATGTAGACATCGGGTTGCTACAAGAGGCGTAACATTTTGGGGAGAACTTATTAACCATTCTTTTGGGTTATTATTTTGTAATATTGGCCTCTGTTGGCCTCTAATTTTGGGGAATGTAACTAAAATATCTTTTGATAAACTTTAACAACTTTTGGGAAACATGCTATAGATCATTGCTCATTTTGATACAGTTTTGATATTTGATGTTAATGCTTGCATGACTAAAGATAGTCCACTATTTGATTTGCTACACGCTTCCGCACTCAAAAGAAATATTCATGCAAGGTTGGGATATCCTCACCGCGGACACCTGTGGGAAATTAAATAAGTTGTATATTGTGAACGTGGATAAACATCATTAGTCTTTATTCTCTAATGTCCCGATCCCGGATTAGTCCTACGGGCCGGTCCGGGGTCGCGACATCCCGAGTACATACAGAAATAGTTCAGTATTTAGGAAATTGGTTTGAACACGGTGAAATAAAACAACAACTTAACAGAGTTACAGATTGTAATCTAGAAATGTAAATTCACTCATTGTTGGAAGACAGAATCGGACTACTGTTGTTGAAGTTGCGAAGTCCAGAAACTCGCAGAAGAAGGTTGATCAAGGCTACTGTTACACACTATGTCCTTAAGACAAATTTCGCCCCCGCAATGGTGCATACGAGCTTCAACAGCGTTTGTCTCCCATGATACAATAATCAGTTCCACAACAGTTGCAGCACTACAAATTGTGTGACAGGCAAACCAAACTGTGCAGTAGATCTTTCTCTAGACTCTGATGATGACTCAAGAATGCAATGCAACAGCAGCGAATGGGATAACCAAAAGGCACGAACGAGATGCGTATTTATAGCTTGTTTCAAGTCTTTTCATGGGAGTTACATCTGTTCAAAACAGTGACTGTTCAATGAACATATGCTTCTTCTTTGGACACTACACCTCTTGGGTTGGAGACACACCCTTTCAGATACGAATGGGCACACACCTCTTGGACACACCCCATTTGGAAAAGAAGTTTTATTAAATAAAATCTCTCCAAAAATAATAAATGGGTAGTGGGTCAGCCAGGCCCAACTCGCCAATGAAGCCTAAGCCCAAGCCCGACCCGACCCCACCTTGGTCTAGGTCCTCCCGGCTCTTCCACAAAAGTGGAATGCCCCTTGGGGCTCATCCTATACTACCAAGGTAAGCATATTTATACCCAATGAATATTTTGCTCCCAAACAATGTGGGAAGCAAGTTCACCACTTCCTTTTGTTTCTATGTTTAACATGTTTAAATAGGAGTGTTTAGGAGGCAATTTCTCATTCACTCCTTAATGGATTAGAGCAACTCAATACGTGTCCTTAATCTACTCATGGAGTAGATGACATTCCCATGTGCTCCCACCTAAAAAGATAAGTGAGTCCCACTTAGATTTTGGCTCAAAGTTGACAAAAACTAATGGTGCTCTTAGCCATTTTTCCAGCAATCCCTCACATGAATGAAATTGACTGAAAGCAGTGAAATGAAATGCAGACACACAGAGAGAGTACAATTGAAAATCTTATGTATAGAGAAATGTAGCTTGTGGCATTGAACCTTCCCTTGTGAATTACTATCGGTTTTTCTGGTTGAACAGTGAACATGATGTCTTGAACTAGTCAACTTTTTGATAAACCGAGACAATAGAGTTCACACAGAATCTTCCTGGACACAGTTGGTTCTCATGATTGTGTTCATTTTGGCCTTAAACAATGCCTGGTTTCATGAGTGCTTTAGAGAATTTAGCCTTATTATTCTCATAGAATCGGCCTGATTCACACTCATATAGGTGATTCTTATTAAGAGTATCCTGCTATACCCCATCCGATTAGCCAAGATATAAGAATCATTAAAAGCTTTGCTTATCCTAATAACCGCCGCAAGTATCACTATTAATATCATAAGAATGAGCCGGATATTTTATCTCTATAGTAATATCATTAAGTCACACACAATTCGATTGTCCCTTTGAACGTAGATCTTGGGATCTCCAATCAACTAGGTAGGTTTGTCATTATGGCAACTTTCCATTCATAGGCTTTAAGCCCATTCCCCTCGATGAACGGTTTACTTGCTCTCTCACTCAATCTTTTGTAAAGGGATCCGCAATGCTATCTATGGACTTTATGTACTCAATCGTCATAATGTCATTACAGAGCAGTTGTCTCACAGTATTATGCCTTCAACGAATATGTCGAGACTTACCGTTATATATTTTACTCTTTGCCCTTTCAATTGCTGATTGACTATCATAATGAATGCAGATAGGAGGCACAACTTTTGACCACATAAGAATATCTTCTAGGAATTGACGAAGCCACTCAACTTCTTCACCAGCTTTATCCAATGCAATAAACTCAGATTCCATTGTGGATCTAGCAAATCAGGTTTGTTTATAAGATTTCCACGATACCGCTGCACAATCAAGTGTAAATAGATATCCACTTGTGGACCTTGAATCTTTGGTATCTGATATCCAGTTGGCATCACAATAGCCTTCAAGTATAGCTGGATATCTAGAGTAATGCAATCCATAGTTTCTATTGTATTATAAATATCTTAAAACCCTAATTAAGGCCTTCCAATGGTTTGATCGTGAGTTACTTGTGTATCTACTCAATTTACTAACAGCATATGCAATGTCAGGACGAGTGCAATTCATCGCATACATTAGGCTGCCAATTATTTACGTATATTCTCGTTGTGGTATGCCTTTTCCATTATTCTAGGATAAATGAATACTAATATCTATAAGTGTTCTCGCTGGATTGTTATTATCACTACAACAATTTTGTTTTTTTGCGATGCCAAAAAAGCGTCGCAAATAATATAAAAAGTGTCACAATAAGTAATTGCGACGCAAGAAACTAAGCGTCGCAGAGGGGTCGCAAATAATGGTGTCGCAAAAAGATTAGCTACGCTAAAGACTGCAGCTTGGCAATAAGAGAGTATTTGCAACAGTTTCAAAGCGTTGCTAATTACGTATCAATTGCGACGTATTATAAACGTCGCAAATAATGATTTATTTGCAACGGTAAAATTGCGTCACCAATAATTTATATTTGCGACGTATTATAAACGTCACAAATAATGATTTATTTGCAACGGTAAAATTGTGTCACCAATAATTTATATTTGCGACGATTCTAAAAGGTCGTTAATAAATTATTAAAGGCGACGCTCATATAAAGTTGCAAATTTTTTTTTTTGCGACGCTTATGTGGTGTGGTAAATAATATTTATCTTGTTACATTTGATTATTTGCAATGCAATAAAAGCGCCGCAAATAATAATTTCTCAAAAAAATATTTTTTAATATTTTTAAAATAGATATATTTTTCCTGAATTTATACCCAATCAATACTAATATAATCTCATCATCCATTCACAAGTCATCCATTCACAAATCTTTAATGCAAAGTCATCCTTAGGTGTTCACAATCATATATCTCTAAGTTGCAATTCAGGTATGAAAATAACACTCCACCGATGTAAAAACATAAACTAAATTAATTCATTGAATTTGAATGCAATGAAACAGTTGTCCTTATCACAAATTATTACTGAAGAAATTGATGAAATTCTGTTAATCATAAATCTATATAATAGCTAGTCTCAAAAAAACATAGAAACAATAACTGAAAAGCAGTCTTTGACATGTATCACACGGAGACAACGAACAATTTCCACGATAAAATATAGCATCCTCAAATTGATCTGCGCCATCCAAACGGGTCCAAAAAATGTTGCTTGTTCTAATTTTCTCTTCATCTCCCATTTCGATCTGTAATAAATAAAACAAGATAGATGTTGAAATCTATAAAACAAGATAGATGTTAAAACTAAAATTTGAGATATCAAGTTGAAATCTTATCTATTCATGTTGATTGTAGCCTATACACAAAGTCACCACATGTACATCAATCCATATCATTCAAATCATGGCCCTTGATGTATATGGGGGCATGGAAGAAATCAAATTGACTTGATGATACGGCTACTTATTTCTCATTTTAAACATTTCTTCACTATATATGCCTTTTGGGTATGTGACATTTGTGAAGAGATTCAACATGGAAACTGCAACTAAGAAAATGAAGCACCTGATATCTAATAATTTAAGATGAAATTTTATCCATTTTTATTTTCCTTCTATTTGAACTGAACATGCACCTGATGATGTATAAACGCAAAGAATAAATATTTTACCATGGAGGAGTGCCCATCTTTTGCGCCATTATAGATTGCATCATAGCCTCCATATTCTTTTGCCAGGACCTCATTTCATTTATCTGAGCCTCCATCTGTTGTTTTTGACCCTCCATCTGAACCTCCATCTGAGCCTCCATCTGTTGTTTTTGACCCGCCATCTGAACCTCCATCTGAGCCTCCATTTGTTGCCTTCGAGCCTCCAACTGAGCTTCCATCCGCTGTAACTGCTCAGCCAACTCTTGAGCTTGTCTTTCAGCTGTCGCGGCCTTCTTAGTAAGCTCTTCCACCCGCTGATTATTTTGAAGGCCCGTTGAAGAGGATGGAGGGGCCACGACGCCATGCCCAAGACCTCGGACATATCCAGGCCTTGTACCCAACACTCGTTTGCATATCTCATCATCTGTCAGTGGGGGAGAATCCTCTTCTGTGGGCTACGACTGGAGTGTAATCATTTTATCCTAAAATAGAAAAAAAAATTCACATAAATATTTAGAAATGTATAGAAAAACTGAAGAACAAAAGAAATAATTAATTAGATGAAACTTTAAAAAAAGTGTCCTTACATAGAGCAGCTGACACTCGGGAGTAGACCAACCCTTCTCTTGACTATAATGTGTCTTGTGCCACAATTTTATCCTACCAATTGGAGCATCACGCTGTATAATTTGAACACAATATTAAATTTTAAAAAAAAACTAATAAATCAATACTTATTAAAATATTAGAATTACTAATACCGTCTCATGAAGATATTCGACAAATGATTTTGAATCCGCACAATGGTTCACTTTAAGCAGCTGTCGGTTTTCAGAATTCTTTTTACTAACTTTCTGCATTCAAGTTAATGATTAGAAATGCCGTCAAGATTTTCTAAAAAAAATCATTTCTATGTAGGTAATACAGTTAAAAATAAATTTCACCTGAAACTCTTCTGAACAAAACCTATTGTAGCACAACTCCCAATCTTCTTGTGACACCCCCTCATAACGTTTCTGGCATGCAACGTCGTGATTGCCAGCCCTCTTATAATGGGAGTGCATTCTGTTCCTATAGTTTTTGAATGTTGATGCTAAATAACTGTTAACAGCTTTTTTCAAACGTGGATCATGAAGATCTATATCAAATTTGTCCTACAAATAAGATGCATTCATAATAAGTTTGTTAGATATATTTTACAGGAAAGAGATTACTTAATTTTGTATCCAACTTTCAAATAACATAGTATGCAAAATAAAGGCAAAAAATAAAATTTTGAGGACTGAATTACCAAAATGCGATCATAAAATATTTGCCTATGTTCTTGTTTAACCGTTGGCCACGTGGAACATGCAAGAGGAGCATACGTTCGACAAATTATGCCAACTTCAGTCTTAAATTGTTTTGCATACTTGCCAACTGGTCTAGACAGCCCTTCAGGGATTTCAATCTTTAGCTTTTGACCCGTATCCTTAATAAGCTTGGTAAGGGAGATATTTTTTGACCTACCACGTCCTCTTCTAGTGGAGGTGACATGGTAGGTCGAAGCTAAAAGGAAAAAGAAAATAGTTAATAAAAAAATACATGAAATTTAATAATTTTATAAAATATATAACTAATAGTATTGATCTTACCAACGCTATTTGCCTCTGGCTCAATCGTCGAATCAAATATTGAAGCATCCCATTCTTGTGCACTCGTTTGCATCCTTCCTGTTCTCATAACTAGAAACAAAAGTATATAGAAATATTTCCAATAAAAATAGCAACAGCCCCAACTTTTGAAAGATTATGAGTTTCTTTCTTTTATAATTTAACATGACAAACATGAACAATATTGACATGCGATGAAGAAAATCCTATAAACTAGACAGTGCTGAAATCTTTACAATGAATGCAACAAATAATTCAGAGCACTGAAAATGTCAAAGAAAGTACAACCTTGAATAGAGTATTATCACATGTCAACTTGAGTATATTATCTGTTTTGTTTTTTTTTCTTTTTCTTTTTTGGATGGTAGAGTAAATCATCTTTTTTCTTACGCATGATCACCACTTGTTCAGTGCCTATTTTCTATTTGGCTCCAAAGTTCTATATAGACCTTTTTTTGCATGAGGCAGTAGGCCAAAGCTTGTCCAAGTCCATCCTAATTAAATTCCTGCACTAATCCAAAAACAATGACAATGTTCATGCATCAACTATCCACAGGTCACAAAATGATTCAATTCAAGACTTGAAATTTATAACGTGTCTGTAGCTTCCAAAGCAAGACAAATCAGTTTAGGTTCAGTTTCATGCCCGAATATGATGATTAAAATTTTCCAATCAAAACATTGTGTTTACAGTATATAATTGAATAAAAAAATGCATGAACTTCATTTCTGAAACTTCATAGCAAATCAAGGTAACAAAATCTTCAATGATAATAATAATATTAATGCTAACAATGACCAGTTAAAAGTCCTGCAGCAGTAGGATAGGTGTGACAAATTTTAATCACTTCTAACTCAAAAGGGTAATAAGTGTAGAGAGACTTTTCTATGTTCTAATCCTACGATTCAATAATATAAACACACATACACAAAAAAAGTCCTTACTTGAACTCGTTGCAGCCGTTAATTCAAAGTTGATAGTTGTAGAGGAAGGAGAATAGACATGGAACCTTGTTTATAGCTTCTTTTCTAGCTTTCCCTCCATCACATAAACATCATCTTATTAGGTTTCAAAACCCTTTGATCAAGCCAAATAAATCTTGCAACCAGTTGGATCTATCATTTGGATCAAGTTAATTTTCAAATTCAAAAGTAAAGAACACTACAACCGGTTGGATCCATCATTTGGATCAAGTTAATACCTACATACCTACATCTACATACCTCCTATGAATAGAAGAAGAGTACCAAAAAAATGAAAAGAGAGATCATTTATCTTTTCTTTACCCTGACTAATATTCATATTGATTTTTCCCCATCAGGTAACATCAGCTGCAACCTTTATTTCCTCGTTGTGCACGAGGTATGGGTGTACCTGTGTATAAAAAGGGTAATAATGGAAGACTCATTGGTCTAAGAGCAGGTCTTAACTCAAGTCCTGCTGTAGGACCATGCATATCTCGGGTGAAGGCTTGTAACTTCTTGGGGGAAATGGAGGCTCTGATTTCATTGGTAGTGTTTCAAAGTGTTCTTTATGATACCTATCAACGAAGTCAGTTTCTCTGCTTCGTAATTTTTTTTTTCGTTGAGGTGGAAGATATATATCCATTGTTTGGCTGCAGGTTGGAGAAATTTGGATAAAATTGCTCTGATGAAAATTTGATAAACAAGAAAGCACAAGGGGATTCCTGAGTACATCTTGTACAGTATAGCCTGAGTCATTATAAAGTAATAAGCACAAGGGGATTCTACACAGGAATCATCTTGGATTAGGCTACTGTATCTTTTAGGCATCATAAGAACATTTCTCTTCTACTTGCAATCATAGAAATACAACCAAATCACCACTTTCTCAGAGATAAGCACATGAATATGAATGGTTTTTCTCTTTTTCAAAAACAGGAAAAGTAAGTAAAAAACATAGCAAAAGAGAGAAGAGAGCAGCAGCAAGAGGAGAAGAAGAAGCTCATTGCCTCCTTATTTAACAATATAATTGTAGTTTCAAATCATTGGAAGTAACTGTGTTTTTATAGAACCCAGGAAAAAGATAAACATAATAAGTCACAGTCATTAAAACTCGTTGATAAATCTGAAATCTGAATGCAGGTTTGTGTCATTTGATAAAACAAGAAGAAAAAGATAAACATTTGACACAACAAGTTTTATGTCTGACTGGAATTTACGATTGAAAGAGAACTTACTGACATCAGGCCCTAAAAAATCGCACACGTTGCTGATAAAGCTCCAAGTCTTACTGCTCATACAAAGCAAAGACAGAGTCAGCGCATCAATAGTAACAGGTTAACTGGACAAAATGATTCAGAGATTATCAGTGCCATTATATTATCATGGTTATAAGGCTTTTGTTTTTCTCAGTTATCATGACTGATATCATCATCACGACTTGGAGCAAAAGAAAAGGAAGATTTTTCTTTTTTTTTTGCTAAAAAAGGAATGTAAATTTAAAACAAATTCTAATAACACAGGCCGAGAGGTGGTAAAATCTGAACATGTTCTCATAGAGAAGTAAAAACCTGCTAGAGTAACATTTCAATCTCACGACACCTGAGTCGCTTGGATTCAATCCATTTTTATATGCCACATGTATGCTATTTACATTTTACCATGCCCAGGCCGGCCACATCCCCAATTCCCATTCCCAACTTCCAATACATGCTTTTTCATCCCAAAGGGGTAAACAGAGGACGACAATGAAAAAAAAAACATAAAAACACAACTGAAGAGATTACACAAAAGGTTGTATCTCTGAAGGTGGAGAGAATCCAGTACCCTGTTTGATGATCAGGTTTGAAATCCAGTTAAAGCAAACTCTAGACTTGATGGACAAATGCACCAAAAGACTTCAGAAGAGTTAAAAAGTTCCGGCAATGCACTAGAATTCTCATTCCTACCATGCCAGATAGTTGACATTCATCAGACAGCACCGACCATGCTCAAAATAACCCAGTTTCAATCATCAGGTGGGGACTCGTATGCTAACAGTGGTAAAATAAGTGATCTTTTAACTATCCATTATATAGATCCGCCCAACGATCAAAGCAGAGTAAGCAGACAAATTCTTTGATCAGGGGCATTCGTGTGTGTGTGTGTGAGAGAGAGAGATAGAGAGAGAGAGAGTTTAAATTCTTCTTCCTTGATGATTTCTTTCCCAGCAACACTCAGCTTAACCTAAAGAAAAAAACTGAATGGTAAAATGTACTAAAACACTATTAGAAGCCAGAGTTCTAGACAACAGAGAGAAACTGGATGAATAAAAGAAGGTTCCATGGTAACCTAATTTGTGATAGTACAGTAGTATAGTTCATCTCTGCACAGGACATTTGTAAATCAAATAGTTCAAAAGGAAACTTGTGAGGCAAAACAACAAGGGCAAGATATCAAACACAGTGAGGAAATATTTAACACAATCATAGCACAGGGATCCTTGGCTAATGTGAATAGAAAGTGGACTGAATTACATAAAATATAATGTGAATAGAAAGCAGCCTTTCCAGCAACTGTATTAGTATAAGTCTGCCTCTCTTAATCCAACAGTTTCTATTGTGGAAAAATCATGATTGAATCGTGCCTCAAAAATCTCTAACCATAAAAAAATTCTCATCCTTACCCAGCAAATTCCCACAGCCCAGCCATAGACTCTTCTTCTTTTTCCTTTTTCTTAATAATAATTTCATTGAGAAAAAGGGTGAATACAGGACACAAACTGCAACACCCATATCATATCAAAAGGGAAAACAATAGAATAAAGACCAAAATAGCTAGAAAAAACAAGAAAGGATAGTGCTAGATAACTAACCAACCACAAAAGCAAAACAGCACCCCCTATATGGATTGCATCATACTGCCTGTCTGTATAGACTATTCCCAAACAAAACATTGTCCAAACCCCATTGATATTGAGATTGCCCCAGTGGAGTATGATTTTTACAGCATGGCCTAACTATAATGGTGACCATGGATGAACCACCTTAATCTCCAAAATAAACATACCCCGTCAGTAAGCTTGTAATACTCATAAACAAAAAAATGCATCATACAATGTATGACCCATCAAGTTCGGCCCCCATCCAATGAAAAACAACATCAAGCTTAGTCGCTGCTGTTTGGGTCCTCAAGATGCAATTCCTCTCCAATTAGTTTACCTCTAAACTTAATGTTCACCTATCCCCTCTCAAAACCCAACTCAAATTCTGCTCAATAGTGACCCCCTCAGCACAAGTGAACAGAACACATTCACCAAGTTTGGTTATTTAGACAAGTCCATGACAGAGGATTGCAGCTCTAGCATCTCCTCAGATTCCATGAACATCACCCAACTCACTGAAATCTCAAGATTTCCAAGTAGTCCTCAATCCTTTGGGAACATTGACAATGACCCTTTTCTAAGGGGCTTCTGTGTTGATAACAGCTATGACTTCCAATCGTTGAATCCAACCACAATGTCAGAGATTAATTGGGTTGATGGCATGGAAGAGAATCTATGGAACATGGATGAGATGTGGCAATCTAGAAGGCTACAAGGGAGGGGTGTTGACACCAAAAATGTCACTTTGCCTCTTCACACCAAAAGCTACACGGAGCCGCATCCTACCAAAAATAGGCAGGCGCTACTTCAAGCATCAGATCTTGTCAGAATCAAACAAAAACTGCAAGGTCACTCAAAATAACCAAAAGAGAGGTACACATGAAGTTTCGGGCCATTTCGAAATCATTTGGCCTAGCTTCACTTCTCCAACAGCTAAGCAGCAGCTCCCGGCAACGGAGCACCCCGGGGCCATGGCACCCAATTCGGAGCTTGTGGATCATCTCAAAATGACTCCATTAGGCTCCCCATCAAATTTCAGGTCAATCAGACATCGTTTGACCGAAAGTCAAAGCTCGGCATTTCCCTCGCGGTGAAATAAAGGCGAGCATTTGCATGACTCCAAACGGCTTCAAAACTCAAGTGAAAGCCTATGGTTGGTCTTAACTACTGATGAGGGAGTCACACATCGAATTTCAGGTCAATCGGACATCGTTTGACCGAAAGTCAAAGCTCAGCATTTCCCTCGCGGTGAAATCAAAGGCAAGCATTTGCATGACCCCAAATGGCTTCAAAACTCAAAAAAAATCCCATGGTTGGTCTTATTTAATGCTCAAGAAGCTTCACCTCAAATTTCAAGTCATTCCGACATCGTTTGATACTGTTTCAGCTACTGGCGGAAAATCAGCAATTCTGCGTTCGGCTTTTCCCGGAAAATCAGAAACTTTGCAAACCAATTTGCAAGGATTCTCATCAGGTTTTTCAGAGGGAAATCAAGCCAAATAATGTAGATAAATGTCAGAGAAAACTAGCAAAAAAAACGGAAGCGAAAAACGACGAAAAACGGCCAAAAAGGGGCCCCGGGAAGGAATTTTTCCCCCAGGGTCGCAGACCCCCGCGACCATGGGCCCGGCGACCCTGGGAGGTCCGGGGCGCCGATTTCGCCCCGGGACCCCCCGTTTCGTCCGTTTTCGCGAGACGATTTGTTCTGTCCCTGTGATTTTTCCAAATTCAGGCTTTTGAAGCTCCAAATTCACTGATATTCATCAAGATCACAGAACTCCTTTCTAGAACTTCAAAAACTTCGTTGATTGCCAGCCGAACAACCAAAAAAGAGCACTTTCTGCCCGCCCGATCGTGAAATCAACTGAACAGATGCTGCCGGCCCGCTGGTATCAACCAATGCCTGAAACTACATGATCATCTGATGTTGATTTACATAAGGATCCATCAACGATCATCGCAAAAGGAATTCCAAAAGACGCAACATGGCCCGCGACTCTTCAGCTACCGAGGCGGCCACTTAATGCTATCAATTGGCCCGTTTATGGCAAGTTAATGCGGTCATTAACCCATTATCTTGGACGGCCCAATCAGAAGCCTCTGTTCAGGAGTTACAAGTCCAAGCAATCATGGCATTCAAGCCATGAAACTCCTAACATAATGGAGATTAAAGGCGATTAAATGCCCATGACTCTCCTCCGGCCAATGAAATCCAAGGGTCAGGACTTACAAAACAAAAAGCAATTAAACTCATAACTCCTCCCTTAGTGAGCTTTATTACCATAAAGGCTCATAAATCACTCCTAAAGGCTACCTAAAGGCCTATAAATAGGAGTCCCCTCCAAGCATTTCAAGGGGGGACACACACAGAAGGGGCGGAAAAATCACCAGAAAATCATTCAAAAATCCCCGGAGAAATCTCTACAACCCTTTCTCCTTCAAGAAAACTCTGCTGCGACAAGTACTACAAGGTGATTAAAGCCCCTTGGGGGGCCACCCGCCCTTCAAAGGCCACCTATCCTTCCATCCAACATGGCTAGATGCGGCTTTTCAGCCCGTCTACTCAGCTTTTTACCAGATATAGGACCTTATCTTGGTCCTTATCCTCTAAAAATCTGAGGTTGGAGCCAAGCCAAGAAATCAAGCACTATGTTCTCATCTGAAGGACGATGGCGGAGCCCATACATGACTCGCGACCGTCGATCTGAACGAGCCCTCCCACAATCGCATGAGAAGTTAGATTCCTTTTTCTTGCTTTTCTATTGTAGATTGTATTTTTTTTAAGAGACAAAAAAAATTCACAATTCTTGTCTTTTACTTTTGATAAGATTTGTAAATCGCCTTTTACGGCAAAATCGCCTTCAATGGCACCAAATCGCCTTCTACGGCACAAAAACGCCTTTCACGGCACTCAAACAAAACTGTCTCTTTTATTAAAATATGTATGCAATGGAAAACTAGAAAAAAAGTTTCATTTCCCTTTTTACTTGTGAAGGTGGATCTCCTGATCACCATTTCTAAATTCCAAGTATAAAAGAGAAATTGGCATACCCGTACAAAAAAACTGATGCCCGCTTTTCCTTTCTTTCCCTCCACCGTACCCCGTCAGCCCCGGGGCGGAGGCAGCTTTGGAAAAAGAGAAAAGCCGGGTCCATCAAGGGGCATCTAAGAGGTTTGATTTGAGATGACCCCATATATATCTGGCCACTGAAGATTTCAAAGATTATATGTTTTGGTTAAATGGATTTAGTAGTTAAAACAGAGTATCCAATGGGCTTAGGCAATTGCAAGCATGGTACAGAGAAAAGGCAGAGCGGTTTCATGGTGCCAGTACAGTACTGGTAAAGAAGCTGTCTTGCATCAGGAAGCATGTAAAGCTATATTCAGTGGTAAACCCACCAGGTTGGAAAATTAAGCTCTCACTAAAGATGTATCCAAGACATATTTGAAGTAATTTTAACTCAGAACATGTGTGCAAGTAATATAAAATATTCTACCATTTTAAGGCATGAAGAGTCCATTAAGTTTTAATAGTGAGGCATATGATCAGTAAAATCTAGTATGTAAGGTCCATGTTATCTATCGAAACAAAAACACTGTTCCAGCAAATGGTTGAGAGGCTTACATGCATTGTATGGGTCTTTCCACTACTTGTAACACCATAAGTAAACTGTAAGTATTATTTGAGTGTTGGCTAATTCATTGGGTGGACAAAACATGAGATTCTATGTAATTTACAATTCTTAGATGGACCACTTCGTGTTGAAGAAGAATTCCAAATCAGCAGGAAACTGGGAGCTATCAGCAACAAGACAGACCAATCGATCGGTCCTGCAGGCCGATCGATCTCCTAGAAAAAGGCCTCAGTTAAAAGTCAGGCCGATCGATCGGACCTGCAGGGCCGATCGATCGGCCAGTGGCGAAGTCTGCTATTTTTTAGCCTGCTCTTTCTAAAGCCCTGTTCTACAATCCTATTCAAACTAAAACTATCCCATACGAATCTGAGAGCTTATTTAAGGGATCAAACCCTTCAGAAACCTCATCTCTCTCTGATCTAAACCCTAGATTATCCTAAGAGAGATTTTCTTCCTCCAGAGAGTTATTGTGAGAGATATATGTGCTGAAGCATTGTTCTTTGGAGAATCCCCATACATCTTCCAGCCAATTCGTCTTGCCTAAGGCGTGGAGATTGAAGCACTGGAGAAGGTGAACGGCGTGGTCGTCGACAAGATTCACGGTGGTCCTTAGGTTGTGATCAACTGTAAAGGAGAGTGAGTTCATCTTGTAACCTTTGAGTTTATAGTGCTTGATCTTTCTGGACCGGTGCTAGGTCTCGTGGTTTTTTCCCTTTCCAGGGTTTTCCACGTAAAAAATCAGGTGTCCATCTTGTTGATTGATTGCTTGATTAACTTAGGTTTTCTGTTTCCATATTAATATCTGTGCTGGGATTTCTTTACTTTCTGTTAGGATTGTGTTCTTCAACCCTCCAGGAATTTTCAATTGGTATCAGAGCTGATTCACACTAACTTGCTGTGTGAGATCTACACATATTTCTGATATGGATATCATTAGAGATGGATCTTCTATTTCCAAACCTCCTCTCTTGGATGGATCGAACTACCACTATTGGAAAGTTCGGATGACTGCTTTCCTGCAATCCATAGATTTGGATATCTGGAATTCTGTGGAATTTGGTTACACCAAGCCTACCGTTGTCACTGATGACAACAAGACCATTGAAAAACCCATGCCTCAATGGACCAAGGATGATAAACAAGCCTTCAATTTTAATAGTAGAGCCTTAAATTCAATTTTTAATGGTGTTTCTCCTTCTGAATCTCGTCGAATATCTATTTGCAAAACTGCCAAAGAAGCATGGGATATACTAGAAACTGTCCATGAAGGTACTCTCAAAGTTAAGCAAGCCAAACTTCAGAATTTGGCTACTGCCTTTGAAAATCTGAAAATGGATGAATCTGAAGTTTTTAATGATTTCAATGATAAACTGTCTGCTATTGTTGATTCTACTTTCTACTTGGGTGAAGTCATTCCTGAACATAAAATTGTTAAAAAGATTCTCCGATCTCTTCCTGAGAGATTTGACCGAAAAGTAGTAGCAATTGAGGAGTCCAGCAATTTGGATTTAATCAAAGTTGATCAATTAGTTGGCAACATGCAAACATTTGAAGCCAATCTCAGGAAAACTAAGAAAGCTAAAGGGATGGCTTTGAAGTCTCATCTGGAGCATGATAATGATTCTGAACAAGAGACTGAAGACCCAGAACTTGATGCTCTCTTTGTTAAAAAGTTTAAAAGATTTTTGAAAAACGACAAGAAGGACTTCAAAAAGAATTTTAAAAATTCCTTTCAAAAAGGACAGAATAAACCTTCTTCTTCGTTTAAACCCAATGCTGGTCAAAATCCTGAGAAAAATGTGTCCAAAATTCCCCCCAAGAGTACACATTGTTATGAATGCAAAGGTTTTGGTCACTATGCCTCTCAATGTGTCAATAGAACTTTCCGATCTCAAGGAAAGATTTTGAATGTCACGTGGGATGATGATTCAGATCAAGATTGCAATGACACTGAACCCGAATCATCATCACCTGACAATGGTAAGTTTATGGCTTTTATGGCAAGATCTCATGATTCTTTTTTGCAGGAAGGTGTGGAAAAATCAGATGAAACTATTTCAGATGATCTTAATTCTTTGTCAGATAATGAACAGGATTTAGTAGAAGCATATCAAAGTCTCCTAAAACACTCTAGGAGGATGACACAATTGAATGATATTCTGAAAGGAAAATGGAACGCTGCTGAAAAAGAGAATCTTGTTATTAAATCTGAACTTAGTGAAGCCCAAGGTAAAGTATCTCAACTTGAAACACAGCGTACCATTCTATCTGACAAGTTGATTTCTGTAGGGAATGGACGTGATTCACTTCATGAGCTCTTTATTCAAGCTGAGAAAGAGATACTAAGTCTTAAGAAAGAACTGGATTCCTGCAAAGCGGATAATGCTAGCATCTCGGACAAGCTCAAGATGACTATTGCTGAAATGGACTCTACCAAAGCTGACCTTAATCGGATGAACACAGGGTCAAAGAAACTTGATGAAATTTTGGGCGCACAAATTATGTCCAGCAATAAGCATGGCCTTGGATTTGAGTATGGTGCTTCTTCCTCAAATAACCAAGGTAAATTTGTTTAGGGTAATACATTGTTTTCTATTGAATCTACTGTTTCTCAACCACAACATGTGAACCCCATTATCAAGAAGCACAAGCCTCAACGTAAATATGTTCCTACTTGTCATTTTTGCGGAATCAGGCCTCATTGCAATAAATTACGTAAGAAGCTTCGCAATGAAAGAAGACACATGAATTTGATTCCTTATAATGTCAAACGAAAATCCATTTGGATACGTAAATCTGATCTTTGTTGCAATGTGGTACTCACTGCTCTTAAGGCACAAAGTTCACATGTTTGGTACTTAGACAGCGGGTGCTCTAGACATATGTCAGGGGACAAGTCTCTTTTCACTTCACTTGAAAGTCATCATGGTGGTAATGTTCAATTCGGAGATGGAAGCAAATCAAAAGTAATTGGTAAAGGATCTGTCAACATACCAGGTATGTCACCTATCAATAATGTCTTTTTGGTTGATGGACTCAAAGCAAATTTGCTAAGCATTAGTCAATTCTGTGAGTCTGGTAATGAGGTTCATTTTTCTCTAAATAATTGCTCCATTGTTGACAGTCATGGTAAACATGTTCTTTCTGGTAAAAAGAATTTTGATAACTGCTATGTGGTTGCTAATGAAAAAGTCTTGAACTGCCATTCTGCTACTGTTAATGCTGTTGACCTTTGGCATCAAAGGCTAGGTCACATTAACCATTCTGACTTGGAAAAACTCCCTAAGCAAGAACTGGTTCGAGGACTCCCCAAACTTCAAAAACCGGATAACCACGTGTGTGGCCCTTGCCAATTAGGGAAACAAATTAGAGCACCACATAAAAAATTGGATGTGCTTACTACCAAGAGACCACTAGAACTACTTCATATGGATCTTATGGGTCCCGCAAGATCTGAAAGTATTGGTGGCAAAAAGTATATTTTTCTTACCGTTGATGATTTCTCTAGATTTTCTTGGGTCCGCTTTCTTATAGATAAATCTGAAACTTTTGATGTATTCCACTGCTTATGGCTTCAACTTCTTGCAGATAAGGGTGCACAGTTTGGAGGAGTTGCAAGAATCAGATCTGATCATGGCACTGAGTTTCAAAACTCCTCTTTTGACTCTTTTTGCACTGAAAATGGAATTAAACATGAGTTTTCTGCCCCGAAAACTCCACAATAGAATGGAGTTGTTGAAAGTAAAAATCGGGTTGTTCAAGAAATGGCTCGAGTCATGATCCATAGTAAGAATGTGCCACAAAGGTTTTGGGCAGAGGCAGTTAACACTGTTGTATATGTGATCAATTGAGTCTACATCAGGACAGGCACAAAGAATACTCCCTATGAATTATGGACTGGTCGAAAACCCACTGTGAAATACTTCAAAACTTTTGGGAGCAAATGTTATATCTTGAAAGATCGAGATCATCTTGGAAAGTTTGACTCCCGAAGTGATGAAGGGATTTTTCTTGGATATTCCTTAAATAGCAAAGCTATAGAGTGTTTTACTTGCGTACTTCAACGGTCATGGAATCAATCAACATCATTGTAGATGACGCTGGACCTTCTTACTTTTCTGATGATGAAGATGAATTTCCACTTACTCTTTATTCTTCTCCGCAGGATGAGCAAGATGGGAAGCAACATACGGAACGAAAAGATCCAGCTACATCGGATCAAGAAGCTGTTATTCCTGACACTGAATTTGAATCTGAAAGTGACGAGTCTGGGCTGAAAGAGAAAAGTTCTACTCAAAGAACACCATGTCATCAATCCTCTCCAAGCAAGGAAGTACATCCTCGATCCCAAAAAGGTCAGGTAATCAGAGATCATTCTCTTGACAAAGTCATTGGTGATATTCATGCTCCTTTAAAAACTCGTCAGCAAGTCCAAAGTGAGGTAAATTTCTTGTGTTATGTTTCATCTCTTGAACCCAAAAACATAAATGAAGCACTTATTGACGACTCCTGGATCAACGCCATGCATGAGGAGTTAGGTCAATTTGAGCGTAACAATGTTTGGAAACTAGTTCCACGGCCCAAAAATACACATGTCATCGGGACAAAATGGATTTTTAAAAACAAAACAGATGAATTTGGACAAGTCATTAGAAACAAAGCTAGGCTGGTTGCCCAGGGTTACACACAGGTGGAGGGAATCGATTTTGATGAAACATTTGCTCCGGTTGCTCGTCTTGAGTCCATTCGTATTTTATTGGCTGTAGCTTGTTCCTTGAAAATCAAGTTATATCAGATGGACGTCAAGAGTGCCTTCTTGAATGGATTTTTGAATGAGGAGGTGTATGTAGAACAACCGAAAGGTTTCCAAGACCCTCATAGTCCTGATCATGTGTTCAAGTTCAATAAAGCTTTGTACGGTTTGAAGCAGGCGCCTTGAGCATGGTATGAGAGACTCACTATCTTCCTGTTAGAAAATTCTTTTGTACGGGGCAGCGTGGATAAAACTCTATTCATCAAGAGAGAAAGAAACAATATTCTCATTGCTCAAGTTTATGTGGATGATATTATTTTCAGATCCACATCTGAGAGTTTAGCTACCTCTTTTGCCACTTGTATGTCACAAGAACTTGAGATGAGCATGGTTGGAGAATTATCTTTTTTCTTAGGTCAGCAAATCAAACAATGCGAGAACGGGATATTTCTTTCTCAATCCAAATATGCTCAAAATATTTTGAAGAAATTTGGGATGAACACAACCAAGCACTCCAGTACTCCCATGAGCACCACAGTTAAGTTGAGTTTAGACTCTTCCGGGAAAAATTTTGATGAAAGAATGTATCGGAGCATGATAGGAAGCTTGTTGTACTTGACTGCTAGTCGACCAGACATCTCCTTTAGTGTTTGTGTTTGTGCTAGGTATCAGTCAAGACCTAAGGAATCTCATGTCCAAGCAGTGAAGAGGATTCTGAAATATGTCAGCGGCACCACGGATTTTGGAATATGGTTTTCAAGAGATACAAATATGAATGTTGTAGGCTACTCAGATGCTGACTGGGCAGGTTGCGTAGATGATCGAAAAAGCACGTCTGGCGGCTATTTTCTTATTGGCAATAATTTGGTTGCTTGGCACAGTAAGAAACAAACATCCACCTCCCTATCCACAGCTGAGTCAGAATACATTGCGGCTGGAAGCTGTTGCACACAATTATTATGGATGAAACAGATGCTATCTGATTACGGCATTGCTCAAACCACAATGGTTGTTTATTGTAATAATAAAAGTGCCATTGACATCTCTAAGAACCCGATACAACATTCCAGAACCAAACACATAGACACAAGGCATCACTTTATTAGAGATTTGGTGGAAGAGAAGATCATTAGCTTGGAGCACATCCCTACGGAACATCAACTGGCTGACATACTTACCAAACCATTGGACCCCACTAGGTTTGATTCTCTTCGTAAGTCCCTAGGTATTTGCTCTCACCCTTAATTTTTTTTTCCACCTTTTAGTAGTTTCCCTATATTGTGATTCATTGATTCTTGTGTCAAGTTTAAGTTTTTTTTTGCACTAAAATTTCCTCATAGTTTGATGGTTATGGTTTGATTGCATATGATCAGTAGTCGTCTCTCAAAAAAAAAAAAATGATGCCGGAGGATCAGGACTACCTACGAGTATGTGTGATAGATGTTATATGATTGAAAAGTCTCATTAGAGAAGGCTACCATACTCACTAGTGTGAAAGTCACCTATGATGGATCTTAGTTGTTCATTTACTTTTCAAAAAAAAAAAAAAAAGTGACTAGTCTGAGGTTGTAGCCTTTTTAACCCGAGCCAGTAAGCCCGTCGAGGTATTTACATACTCAGTGCCCTAAAGCCATCTGGTTTGGGAGTCATTGGCTGAATGCTCGTTACATGGGTTATTTAGAAAGTTTAAAAGACCTAGACATTGCACAGTCACATGTTAAAAAGAAAAAAAAAAAAACCGGGGTTGAGTCTGTTATGTATGATCCTATCATTTATCCTAGAACAGACTAGTTTTTTTTAACTGTACACTCACACTCTGACACACTTGCTTGGCAGAAGAATCAGTGTATGATCAAAAGGGACAAACCAAGCACTTTCCCTCACTGTCTGGCTCATTTCACTAATTTGGCCCATGACCGATCGATCAGTCGGACTTGACCGATCGATCGGCCAACGTGTCAGTCATGTTTTAAAAACCGGTTCAGTTCGTTTGCTTTTCTTTTGTTATCTTCCTCTTCTTCTGTTTCCATTCATCTGCCCTAGCACCATTTGACCTTTCTCCTTCTCGGTTTTCTGTTGGGATCACTTGCTCTAAGGTATGTTTTACTCCTCCTTCCTTACTCTCTTTACATTTCCTTTCATTGTCTAGATTGTGGCTTTGGTGGTTGTGTTGGGTGTTTGGAGTATGATTATGATTAGTTGTGGTTGATTGACAAGAATGTGGGTGCTGCAACGGTTCTCTTTTGTCATGGTGTTGACTGCACTCTGTTGTAGACAGAACTATTCAGGTTGTACATCCATTTTGGATGACCATTTTCTAAGTTTAAGGTTGGATTTTGTTATCTATCTCTTGCACTCCAGGTGTTTGGTGAATTGCCCCAAAGAAGAAATGGCTCCAAAAACTTCTCAACCTCACAAGAAATCATGCCATCGTGGAAGCTCATCATCTGCACCTACTTTTGATGGTTCTAGATTTCAGAGTTTAGTCAAGGAAAATTCATTTACAAGTATCTTTTCCAAGAAGCTGATGGACCCGGCTTTTCTCTTTTTCCAAAGCTGCCTCCGCCCCGGGGCTGACGGGGTGCGGTGGAGGGAAAGAAAGGAAAAGCGGGCATCAGTTTTTTTGTACGGGTATGCCAATTTCTCTTTTATACTTGGAATTTAGAAATGGTGATCCGGAGATCCACCTTCACAAGTAAAAAGGGAAATGAAACTTTTTTCTAGTTTTCCATTGCATACATATTTTAATAAAAGAGACAGTTTTGTTTGAATGCCGTGAAAGGCGTTTTTGTGCCGTAGAAGGCGATTTGGTGCCGTTGAAGGCGATTTTGCCGTAAAAGGCGATTTACAAATCTTATCAAAAGTAAAAGACAAGAATTGTGAATTTTTTTGTCTCTTAAAAAAAATACAATCTACAATAGAAAAGCAAGAAAAAGGAATCTAACTTCTCATGCGATTGTGGGAGGGCTCGTTCAGATCGACGGTCACGAGTCATGTATGGGCTCCGCCATCGTCCTTCAGATGAGAACATAGCGCTTGATTTCTTGGCTTGGCTCCAACCTCAGATTTTTAGAGGATAAGGACCAAGATAAGGTCCTATATCCGGTAAAAAGCTGAGTAGACGGGCTGAAAAGCCGCATCTAGCCATGTTGGATAGAAGGATAGGTGGCCTTTAAGGGTGGGTGGCCCCCCAAGGGGCTTCAATCACCTTGTAGTACTTGTCGCAGCAGAGTTTTCTTGAAGGAGCAGGGTTGTAGAGATTTCTCCGAGGATTTTTGAATCATTTTCTGGTGATTTTTCCGGATCCTTTTGTGTGTGTCCCCCCTTTTGAAATGCTTGGAGGGGACTCCTATTTATAGGCCTTTAGGTAGCCTTTAGGAGTGATTTATGAGCCTTTATGGTAATAAAGCTCATTAAGGGAGGAGTTACGAGTTTAATTGCTTTTTGTTTTGTAACTCCTGACCCTTGGATTTCATTGGCCGGAGGAGAGTCATGGGCATTTAATCGCCTTTAATCTCCATTATGTTAGGAGTTTCATGGCTTGAATGCCATGATTGCTTGGACTTGTAACTCCTGAACAGAGGCTTCTGATTGGGCCGTCCAAGATAATGGGTTAATGACCGCATTAACTTGCCATAAACGGGCCAATTGATAGCATTAAGTGGCCGCCTCGGTAGCTCAAGAGTCGCGGGCCATGTTGCGTCTTTTGGAATTCCTTTTGCGATGATCATTGATGGATCCTTATGTAAATCAACATCAGATGATCATGTAGTTTCAGGCATTGGTTGATACCAGCGGGCCGGCAGCATCTGCCGAGTTGATTTCACGATCGGGCGGGCAGAAAGTGCTCTTTTTTGGTTGTTCGGCTGGCAATCAACGAAGTTTTTGAAGTTCTGGAAAGGAGTTCTGTGATCTTGATGCATATCAGTGAATTTGGAGCTTCAAAAGCCTGAATCTGGAAAAATCATAGGGACAGAACAACTCGTCTGGCGAAAACGGACGAAACGGGGGGTCCCGGGGCGAAATCGGCCCCCCGGACTTCCCAGGGTCGTCGGCCGCATGGTCGCCGGCGACCATGGCCTGGCCCAGGGTCGCAGGCCTGGCCCAGGGTCGCGGGGGTCTGCGACCCTGGGGGAAAAATTCCTTCCCGGGGCCCCTTTTTTGCCGTTTTTCGTCGTTTTTCGCTTCCGTTTTTTTTTCTTGTTTTCTCTGACATTTCTCCACATTATTTGGCTTGATTTCCCTCTGAAAAACCTGATGAGAATCCTTGCAAATTGGTTTGCAAAGTTTCTGATTTTCCGGGAAAAGCCGAACGCAGAACTGCTGATTTTCCGCCAGTAGCTGAAACAGTATCAAACAATGTCGGAATGACTTGAAATTTGAGGTGAAGCTTCTTGAGCATTAAATAAGACCAAACATGGGCTTTTTTTGAGTTTTGAAGCCATTTGGGGTCATGCAAATGCTTGCCTTTGATTTCACCGCGAGGGAAATGCTGAGCTTTGACTTTCGGTCAAACGATGTCCGATTGACCTGAAATTCGATGTGTGACTCCCTCATCAGTAGTTAAGACCAACCATAGGCTTTCGTTTGAGTTTTGAAGCCGTTTGGAGTCATGCAAATGCTCGCCTTTATTTCACCGCGAGGGAAATGCCGAGCTTTGACTTTCGGTCAAACGATGTCCGATTGACCTGAAATTTGATGGGGAGCCTAATGGAGTCATTTTGAGATGATCCACAAGCTCCGAATTGGGTGCCATGGCCCCGGGGTGCTCCGTTGCCGGGAGTTGCTGCTTAGCTGTTGGAAAAGTGAAGCTAGGCCAAATGATATCGAAATGGCCCGAAACTTCATGTGTACCTCTCTTTTGGTTATTTTGAGTGACCTTGCAGTTTTTGTTTGATTCTGACAAGATCTGATGCTTGAAGTAGCGCCTGCCTATTTTTGGTAGGATGCGGCTCCGTGTAGCTTTTGGTGTGAAGAGGCAAAGTGACATTTTTGGTGTCAACAAATGCCCCCTCGAGGTACAGCGATGATATAGCTTTTGCTGTCGATGTGCCTCGAAGAGAATCTTGAAGAAGAACTTCTGACTTGACCAAGAGTCTTTGAGCATTTTTTTTTTATATATGGAGTAGGCTTTTGAGCTTCCAGGGGATTTTATGGTAGTGAGAGGGATCACGTACCATCTTAAGGCAAGATTTTGAGAATGACATTTGGATTTGGATTTGGTTTTGGTTATTTGGTTTTGATTTTGACCTTGTGACCTAACAAACCGTATGTGGCAGGTTAGGGGGTCAGGTTTTTGGTTTTGGTTTTGACCTTGTGACCTAACAGGCTGTATGTGGCAAGTTAGGGGGTCGGGTTTTGATTTTTGGTTTTGGTCTTGTGACCCAACAAGCTGTATGTGGCGAGTTAGGGGACCATGGTTTGGTTTTTTTTTTGGTTCACTCTTTGGGACAATTTTGGGTCCATTGGAGTGGTTTGGGCTTTTGTGGAATGTCAATTTCAAGATTTTGGCTTAATTTGGTTCATGAGGTGGGATGGTTTGGATTTTTGGAAACTCATGAAGCTTGGATTTTTATATGGTATGGTCCAATCAACTCAAAAGAGGCATGGGACCATTTTTGTATGCTCTTGGTAAGAGAAATTTTGACTAAAAGCCACTTTTAGTGCCTAGGTGGTCAAACCTGGCTCATATGGGCTAACCCATGGGACCTTAAGCTTTGAAGGATGGCTTAGATCTAATATGGTGTCACTTTGTAAAGAATATCTAAAGATATCTCCTTTGGGTGAAGAATATCTAAAAATATCCTTACTTTGAGAGATTTTCTCAAGTTTCCTTGATTTTGGGAGAGATTCTCTCAAAATATCTTTCTTTGGGAGAGAATTTCTCAAAGAATCTTTGTTTTGGGAGAGAATATCCCAAGTTTCCTTTTCTTTTGGGAAGGCAAATTTACTTGGGAAGGTTGCTAATTTTTAGCCCTTACCTCCTTGCTTTTCTCTTGTTTCCTCTTTTGTTTTGCTCTCTTCTATAAAAGCAATTGAGGTGGGATCTCTTGCTCCTATTGCTTTCTTTTTGCAAAAGTCTTCAAGAGTTGCTCTAAGATCAAGAATCCTCCTTCTTCAAGAGTCTTCAAGTTCTCCTTTCTTCTCCATCCATGGCTTTAAGTAAGTTTTTTATTTCTTTTTACAAGAAATTCTATGTAAAGAAAGTTTCATCATTTTTTTTTCTCTTTTTTTCTTTTTGCACGTGTTCTTTTTTTCCTTTTTTTTTTACACGCCCTTTTCTTCTTTTTTTTTCTTTCTTCTTCTTTTTTTTTTCTTTTCTCTTTTTTTTTTGTATACATTTTTGTAGTGCTTGTGAACACTTTTCTTTTCTTTTTTTTTTTTTTGGTACCACATGTATTTTTTGGTACTTTCTTTTTTTTTTGTTTTCCCTACGCTCACTCAAATATTGTGATTAAAGTGATTGCTAAATGGGATGTGATCAAAAGTTTGTCATTTTGTGAAAATCTTTTGTCAAAAGGGTTGTTTTAGGCATGAGAGCCAGTTTTTGAGACATGTTTTGGCATGGGAGCCAGATTTTGTTTACGGCATGAAAGCCAAATTTCGGGTGGCATCTATAGCCGGATTTGGATGGCATCTATAGCCGGTTTGTTTTGTTGGCATGAAAGCCGGGTTTTTGTTTTGGTTGGCGTAAAAGCCGGTTTTTTTTTTTTTTAAAATGGCATGAAAGCCGAGTTTGAGATGGCATGGGAGCCAAAGATTTTGTGGCATGAGAGCCAAGATTTGGTTTGCGGCATGAGAGCCGGTTTTGTTTTTGGTGTAAGAACCAGATTTTGTTTTTGGCATGAACGCCGAAATTTATTTTTGGCATGGAAGCTAGATTTTTTGTTTTTGGCATGAAAGCCAGATTTTGAGGTGGCATGAAAGCCGGATTTTTTTTTTTTTGAAAACCGAATTTTGTTTTGTTGGCATGGAAGCCGAATTTTGATTTTTGGCATAAAAGCCGAGTTTTTGGCGTGAAAGCCAGGTTTTTGGTTTTTTGGCGTGAAAGCCGAATTTTTGGCATGCAAGTATCAACTAAAAGTCGCCTCCCTGCTGAATGGTATTGCAAGTATCGATGGAATGTCGCTTCCTTGCTCATTCGGTTGCGAGTATCGATGGAATGTCGCCTCCTCGCGGATTTGGGTGCAAGTATCGATGGGATGTCGCTTCCTTGCTTTTGTCTTCAAAAAATTTTGTTTTGTGGGTATCGATGGAATGTCGCTTCCCCACGATTTTTGAAGTTTAAGGTTTTTTTCGAACCTTTGTTTTGTTTTTTGTTTGTTTTAAAATTTGAGTTGTGGATATCAACTGGAACGTTGCGTCTCCACGATTTTTGAAATTTTGAGGTTTTGGAAGTATCGAATGGGATTCGCATCCTTCCGATTTTGGGTTTTGCAAGTATCGACTGAACGTCGCTTCCCTGCGGTTTTTGAAAAACCATTTTTTTGTTTAAAGACACAAGGGTCGTAAATTTTGACTCAAAACCATTTTGGTGGTAAAAGTCGGGGTGGACTAGGGCTGAAATCCCTAGGTCCTGATTTTGTTTCAAACCGTGAATTTTGGTTTCAAGGATCGAAAATTTTGGTTAAGTTTGGGAAGAAGCTCCTAAACTTGGATTTTTGGATTTGCTTTTTTTTTTTTTTTGAACAATGAAACGATGAAAGAAACATTGTTTTGAGGGTTTTTTTTTTTTTTTTTAGAAATTTCAACAAGAGGATGAAAATTTCAAAAGGAGTGGGTTTGACGAGCAGATACCTAGGAATAGGCTTTGGCCGTGCAGGCGTCGCTCTGACCCGATGGAAGAAGCCTTCAAGGGTAGTACCGCTTCAAGAACTTTCCATTGATGGGCAGCATACATCTGTCACCTTCCATGTTTAGAAGAGCGTATGCGCCGTTGGAGAAGACTTTGTCGATGACGAAAGGTCCTTCCCATTTTGGTTCAAATTTGCCTTTGGATTTGTTGGCAAAAACCATTGGTCTTTTTACTGTAAGAACCAAGTCTCCCTTTTTGTAGGCGCGTTGCCTGACCTTTTTGTCAAAAGATCCTGCCATGCGTGCTTGGTAGAGTTCAACGCTTTGTAGAACTTCGAGCCGTCTCTCATCGAGGTTATCCAGCTCTTGGAGTCTCAATTTGACATTACTTTCTTGCGTCATGTCATTTTGTAGAGATACCCTTAAGGAAGGAATTTGAACTTCCAAAGGGACAACAGCTTCGCATCCATAGACCAAGGAGAATGGTGTGCTATGGGTTGGTCCTCGAACTGTGGTTCGATAGGCCCACAAGGCTTCAGGCAGTTTGCCGCCCCAATCTCTTTTGTGACTAGAGACCATTTTCTTGAGGATTTTGCAGAGCGTCTTGTTGAAAGCCTCTGCTAGTCCATTCGCTGCCGGATTGTACGGAGTTGAAGGACAACTTTGGATTTTGTATTTGTCGCAGAACCTGTAGAATCGGTGATCGCGGAACTGTTGTCCGTTATCATGGACGAATCTTTTAGGTATGCCAAAGAGACAAATGATGTTGGTGCGCAAGAACTGAAGGACTGATGAGGTCTTCATTTCACTAAGCGCAAATGCTTCTGACCACTTGGAGAAATAATCCGTAGCGGCGAAGATGAAGCGATGACCTTTGCTCGATGGAGGGGAGATAGGACCTATGATGTCCATACCCCAGGCTTCAAAAGGCCATGAGATTGCTGTAGGATGCAGCCATTCCGGAGGCATGTGGACATAATCTCCATGAACTTGGCATTGTTGGCAGCGCTTAGCAAATTGCATTGCATCAGCCACTATGGTAGGCCAATAATAACCTAACCTTTTTATCTGATCGTAGAGCTTAGGCCCAGCCTGATGGGCTCCACAAAGACCAGCATGTACTTCTTTGAGTGTTTCCTCAGCCTCTTGTTGTGACAAGCAGCGTAGAAGTATTCCATTATAGGATTTTCTATACAGCATTTTTGAAGGAATATCCAAATGAAAGTTTGGGGCTCGCCTTTGGATGCTTACCCGTTCTTTTGGATCTTCAGGTAGGATTCCGAACAATATGTAATAAATGAACCGGTCCCTCCAGTCGCCGATCAGAGGTTTAAGGACGGAGATCCGACTTCCAACCACTTGGTGGCATTCAGCAACTGCTTGATGTGTGTTGAGAGGAGGGAGAATCCTTTTTTGACACACTGTAATTTGCATGTTTTCCTCTTCTTGGATTGCCATAGATGCAGCAAGTCCAGCCAGGGCATCTGCACGAATGTTTTCTCCTCTGAGGATGTGGGTGATGTGACAGACGTTGAACTTTTGTCGAAGCGATTGTGCCTTGTTATAGTAAGGCAACAGATCGGGCTTCCTGACTTCAAATTTCTGATTCATCTGGTTGACGATCAGTTGAGAGTCTCCAAAAGCTTCCAGTGTAGTAACGCAGGATTCAAGGGCGAGCTCAAATCCTACGATGAGGGCTTGGTACTCAGCTGCATTGTTTGAAGATGGTTCCAGTAGCGAGAATGCGTGTGGAATCATGTATTTATCGGGACTAACAAAGAGAATGCCAATTCCCGATATTTGATTTCCCTTTTCATTTGTCCTGGTTGCGCCATCGAAGTACATGTGCCAGGAAGCATTTGATAAGGAAGTCTCCACACTGTAGACCGGTTCGTCTGGGAGGTCGTCCCTGAGTGGAGAATCTTTAGGCAATGGATGCTCGGCGAGGAAATCCGCTAGAGCTTGGCCTTTTATTGCTTTTTGTGGTACATAACTAATGTCAAATTGTGACAGGAGGATGGACCATTTTGCCAGTCGGGCATTGAGAGAACCTGCTTTCGTGACAAGGACCTTTAGGAGGTTGATCCTTGAAATCAGGTACACAAAGGAGGTTGATCCTTGAAATCAGGTACACTGTGTTGGATAGCAGGTAGTGACGCAGTTTTTGTACGGCGAACATCACTGCCAAGCATTCTTTTTCGACTGGAGAGTAGCGATGCTCTACACCTATCAACATGCGGCTAAGGTAATATAGAGCAGCTTCTTTTCCCTCGCCATTCTTTTGTGCGAGTAGAGCGCCTAAAGAACAGTCAAGGGCTCTTGTGTACAAGCGGAATGGTATTCCAGTTGTGGGGGCAGCCAACACTGGAGGTTTAGTCAGGTATGACTTGATGTCCTGGAACGCGGCTTCACATTCAGCATCCCAGACAAAATCGACACCTTTTTTCATTAACCAAGAGAATGGACGGCACTTCCCTGATAGGTTGGAGATGAACCGTCGAATGTATGGCAATCTTCCTTGGAGCCCTTTTAATTGTCTTAGGGTTCTTGGAGATGGCATTTCTAGGATAGCCTTAACTTTGATGGGGTCAAGCTCTATGCCAGCTTTCCGTACTATGAATCCGAGAAACTTACCCGATGAAACACCGAAGAAGCATTTGAGGGGATTCATTCGCAGTTTGTGTTTGCGAAGTCGGAAGAAGACTTCTCGAAGATCTTTGAGATGGTCTTCTTTTCTTTTGCTTTTGACGGCGAGGTCGTCGACATAACATTCGAGCGTCTTGTGCTGCATATCTTGGAAGATCTTCATCATAGCCCTCTGATATGTAGCGCCGGCATTCTTCAGACCGAATGGCATGACAGTGTAGCAATACACGCCAAACGGGGTCTGAAATGCTGTGTGTTTTTCATCTTCAGGATGCATCTTTATCTGATTGTAGCCAGAGAAGCCATCCATGAATGTCATTCGCTCGAACCCACAGGTGTTGTCGATCATCACCTCCGGTATAGGGAGCGGGAATTCATCTTTTGGGCATGCATTATTCAGGTCTCTGTAATCAGTGCAGACCCTGATTTGCCCATTTTTCTTTGTCACGGGGACGATGTTGGCCAACCATTCAGGGTGCTGTTCCTCACGGATGAAGCCAACGCTTTTGAGTTTTTGAACTTCTTGTTCAATTTTGTCCATTACGTCAGGACGGAACCTTCTTTGGCCTTGTTTGACCGGCTTGATATATGTTTGAAGATTGAGTTTGTGGACTGCTATTTTGGGGTCTAAGCCAGGCATCTCAGCGTAAGACCATGCAAAACAATCAACGGACTCATGAAGAAACGCGATATACTCGGGTAACTCATCATCCTTTATATTCTTGCTTATGAATACAGGACGTGGGTTATCAGGTGTTCCCAAGTCTATCTTTTGAACAGAATCTTCAGTTGGAAGGTTTGAAGGTGGTTCCTCCACAATATTTTTGGAGGCTTCCAACCCAACAAAGCCTTCTGGAGTTCCAAAGGTATCTACAGACCACGGCTCTGCTTTTGTCCATGGGTCTTCTTGATTGGTACTTTTCTCAAGATTTGCTATGAGATGGTCCCAATCACCTATTGAAACTAGGTCGAAGTAGGGCACTTCCTTTGGAGACAGTGATTCTTCTGGGTCAGAGAACCGTGTATCTGTATTATCGGACAATTCTTCTTCATCATCAAAGGAATCATACCAATTGGATAAACTTCCTGGATCCTTGATGGTCAACTCTTCAAAGAAATATCCAGGGAGATCAATGTCTTCATTAATATGAGATGTTGAGGCTTGGTCGACAGGATGACTTTGCGGCCTTTGTGTCAACTGTCTCAAGGAGGCGTCAGGATCATACCCCAGCCCATATGAAGACTTTTCTATGTGGCGGTGGGGTTTCCAACTTTCCAGTTGACTTTTGGTCAGGGTTGGTTCCAATGGCCTGATAATACCACAGCCATCTCCCAAACCGATTGGGTTCTGAGCGTCGTAGCCCATTTTCTTCATGATAGCTTGCGCCATTGGACTATACAGGGATAGTTGAGGCATACCTTCATTTTGGAAAGGTTCAAGCGAAGAATTTGATGAAGAAACTCCCGATTTATGGAAGAAGATTGGCTTTTCTCCTGCTGATGTTGCTGGAACAACGAAGGAAGCAGATGCCGGATCTTCTATGTCAACGGTTGTCTCCATCGGAGTGAGAGCGGGCTGAACTTGTTGATCATCAGCTCAGCTTGACAATGTATCGTCTTCTGGCTCTGAGTCCGAATTCATGTCTTGCAAGATAGACACGAAGGAGACAGCAAACTTGCCCCCAGCCCTTTGTTTTGTCTTCTTTGCTTTGGTGGTGATCACCAAAGGCTTTGAAGACTTGAGGGAGACCATGAAGGGAGTTTGATTATTCTCTTCGGTTTTGATAGAGGGTTTACTTTCTTCTGGTGATTGCTGAGGAGCCTTGCCTTTGTCTTTCTGGAGATTTTCAGCAAAGGGTGTTGTTTCTTCCTCCCTTTCTTCTTTTTCATCTTTGTACATCTGAGCATCTGCGAAATAGACTTCTTTCCCTTTGAAGCGCTTTTTGTCTGCAAACACTCGATGTATCAAGCCGTCATTGCCAACGAACTTGATGCACTGATGTAAAGTTGAAGGGACAACACCATTCTCGTGTATCCAGGGGCGTCCGAGAAGGATGTTGTAGCATGAAGGGGTCTTTATTGCATATACAGTGACCTCGGAGATAAGATCACCGATTTGCAACTTGAACCTGATTTTGCCGATCGGCCTTTGAGCGCTGCCATCATATCCAAAGATGGACACAGACGTGTGGCTCAGCTTGCTAGGCGGAATGCCCAGTTCTTCGAGTGCCGAAGTGGAGATGAGGTTGAGCGCAAAACCTGGATCGATCTGGATTCTGCGTAGTGGTACCTCTTTGATGTACCCGGTGAAGTACAGGGGTCGGTTGTGCTTTGTCTCGCCTAGCAGGAGGTCTTCCTTGGTGAAGGCGATGGTTGCACTTGCTGCTTTTCGAACCGAGAGGCATTCGATGCAGGATCCCTCAGTTTTCTTCTTTTCTCCTTTTGAGGGGGTCTTTGACTTTTTGACCCTATGGTCCATTTCAATTTGTAGGACTTGTGGGGCATGTTTGTCGACATCCGCATCCAGCATTTGTAGTTCTGAAATGAGACTATCACGAGTCTGTGGTGACATTCGTAATAAGTCTAGGATGTGCAGACGTGCAGGTATGTGTTTGAAGTGCTGAATCAAGTCGTACTTGAAAGCCTCCTTGGGGCCTGCATTTTCATTATTCTTGCCACTAGGGGCGTTTACAGCTTGTTTTCCCGAAGGATTTACATAAGAAGCAAAAGGTTGGTTGTAGTTTTTGTGGTAATCCCGGCCAGAACGGGTACCTCTACCAACTTCAAGAGCTTCTGGAGAAGGGTCTTTGTTTAGAAGATCACCCTCGAGATCGAGGGGTTGTTCCTTCTCATTTGCTGAAGATGTCTCTGTGTCAGCATTGCCATCTTCAGTAATTGTGTTGCATGGAGCATTTTCCGGGAACAAGTCCTGAACAGCATCCAGCAACTTTCCTTCTTTATCGAAGATTTTGTCGGTCCAGACATCATCGATAAGATCGGGCATTTGGGACCAATTAACCGGATTTTCTCTGAAGAAGATTTCACCGGCTGGAATTTCTTCAAGGTGATCAGTTGGAAGAGGTTTGAGTTCCGATGTCACTGTTTCAGGAGACGAAGCCTGAGAAGGTGAGGAATTATCATTCTGAGTTATTGCATTGCAAGTAACTTTGACGGAAGATGCCTCCAAGATGAACTGTTGGGAATCAGATTCGTCCTCAGATGTAAGAGGATCATCGATCCAACAGCTTTCTTCATTTTCCGGGGTTACCGGGGGAGATTCCTGTAAATTTTCAGGAACTTCCGGTGCTGGGTTGTGACGAAGCTGATTGATGCGACCTTGTTCTTGCTCTATAGCAAGGTGCTGCAAGATCCTTGCGTATTCATCGAGATTAGGCACGGGAGCCAAATCTTCTTCTTCGTCTGCTCCTTGTGGTTCAACACGGTTGGGTTCCACTAGAGTATTTTCTTCGACAGCCTCTTGGTCTTCTTCATCATCAGACCAGGATCCTTGCAGCTGTAATGGGTTATACCAGATTACTGGCATAAGATGAGATTCAGGGATCCATTCCTCGTCGGAGAGATATTCTCCTGTTTCGAGGGATTCCTCCCACTCATCGATGTCACTAGCGGTGTCACTGGACTCATATCCATCCATGGAGAATCCGACCACTGAGTTGCAAGAGTATGATGCCCCCTGCGTAGTTTCATCTTTGAGGTGTGGTGGCATGAAATCACCAAGAGTGAATTTTCTTGCCGCCTTTGAAGCCTTAGGAGAGGACTCTTCTATTGCCCCCAGTGAAGCGGTAGAGGAGGTTTCTGCCTTTTCAGCGACTTCTTGCTTTTCCGGAGTTTTCTCCTGCTGTTTGAGCCTGCGGAGTTGTCTCCTGGCTTGCCTTCGCTGTTGAGCGGTGGGCTTTGTTTTGACGACCTCCCAATCTTCATCTTCTAGGATATCGGGGTGTACCCATATGGGCTGTCCGTCTGATGTTGGATATGGAACCAACTATTGGGACGTCTGGGTCATCTTTATCACTTTGAAGGAAGTAGTGATCTTCTCTTTTGGTGATTTTTGTTTTTGTCCATTCGACACCATGTTGACGGAGGCAGACCCATAGTTCTTGTCGAAGGTAATGACTCCGTTTTCCCACATCTCATTTATCTTCTCTCTCACAACAAAGCATTGATTGAGAGGATGCGAGACCATCTGATGGTATGGACAGTACCGAGGATCGTTGGTTTTGCCAACATCTCCTGGTCTTTTGGGGTCAGGCAATGTAAGTTTGCCGTTTGCTAGGAGTGCCCCAAAGATTTCTTCAACATCTTCATCGAATGGGTATTTCTTTTCTACTCGTTCTTTGAAGGCATCAGAGAGTTCAGGCTTTTTTACCTGCAGCTTTGTTTTCAGCTTTCTTTGGCGGCTGAGGAGCTGACTTGGTTTGCACAGTGAGAACCTCCTTTTTCTTTGGTTTTGAGGTTGCAATGGCAGTCGGCTCTTTCTTTGATGACTTCTGACTGTTTAGGTCTTTGATCACTGTTTCAGCTTCCATAGCTGCTTCCAGGAGTTCTCCCAGGTTCTTTGATTTGTTGCCGATGATCATGGAGCGGATTCTTGCTCTCATGTTGTTTCGGCAGATGTCAACCAGTGACGCTTGTGGCAGTACATCGGAGCATTTGTATGCCATTGCCTTCCACTTGTGAATGAAGTCATATGTTGACTCATTCTCTCCCTGTTTTAGGCTGCAGAGCTGAGCCATAGTAACAGGATGATCCTCACCTTTGAAGTGGGTTAGGAAGCGTGTCTCCAACATGGCCCAATTTTGAATGGAGTCCTCAGGCAGAGTGGAGTACCAATCAAAGGCCGTACCTTTTAGGGTACTTGCAAAGAGGCGGATTTTGAGGGCATCTTGATCCGCAATAGCTCCCGTCAGGATCTTGAAATGGATGACGTGTTGTCTGGCTGAACCTTTCCCCGTATATGTTTGGAGAGTAGGTTGCTTGAATTTTGTAGGGAACGGGACCGAGTCCATCCACAAGGGATATGGTGGCTTGATCCCATGCTCCTTTAGTGTATCCTCTTCTTTTGCTTTGGCGAGGATATCGTCAACGTCCTTTTTGGTAAGGGCGCGTGACTCACTGTTTTCCGCATTTTCCTCGTCGCCCTGATGGCTCGGAGGAGCTTCATTGTTTTGTGGACGCTAAAGATTGAGAATTAGGTTCTCTATTAGAGTCTCTATCCTCTGCTGCCCTTGCTCCAGCTGCTGGAAGCGTGCGGTTACGTCATCATGCGGCGGAGGTTGCTCAGCATTTGTGACCAAGACGTTCATTCTTCGAAAGTCGAAAGAGGATACAGTCTTGGTGACTGAGCTGGAGCTCATTCTTTTATATGAAGAGATCGAAGAGTGGTCACTCTGATGTCCTTGGCTTGAAGGAGCGGGAGAGTTTTCTTTATGTCTTCGTGTCCGGGAGACGCTGCGAGTCACCGGTCGTCTGACATGGATTTTAGTTGCTGACTTCTGGCGTTTTCTGGTTTTGCCAACCATATTAACAACAACAACTTGGTCGGGTCTTTCTTTTTCGACCCATTTTTGGGAGACCTGAAGTGCAGAATCCTGGGTTCTTTGCTTCTCTAGTCTCTTTTCTCGATATGCCGTGCGGCGATGCATACGACGAGCGATTTGAGCTTCGGTTAGCTCTGGCTGTGCTCTGGCAATGAAGGACGTAGTCCCTGGTGCGCAGCAGCCAAGCTTGTCTTCTTTGAAGACGGGCAGGGACAGGATCTGGACGCGGTCCTTTGCCTGTCGCAGCGAAGCTTTGAATTTTGCGAGTTCGGCTCCTGTTTAGAGGAATGGTCGATTCGCAGGTGTGCAGGCCTTGGCAGGTTCTTGCGGAGGCCTTACAATGCACGATTTGATTTTGGGCTTGTATGAGCAAGCCGGCTCGTGCTGAGTTGGTTTTGTTTGGCGGAGGGTAGGCTTTTCCTCTTTCATGTAAGCAAGAGGGTAGAACCGGTTCTCCTTGAGAGGGGCCAGGTATGCTGGCTTTGCTGATGTTTGTGACCTTCGCTGTTTGGGTGAAGGCCTTGGAGACCAAGTCTTTGAGCAGACCTGGTTTCTTGCTGGTTGAGGCTTTGCAGGAGCGCTACGGGCCTCAGGCTTCTTGATGATCGCCCTTGGTATCACTGTAGTGATACGTTGAGGGGCGGTTCTCTGCTTCTTGGCAGGTGCGGTTTCTTCTGCGGGTAGTGGGAATGGTCCCAATGACCCGAAGACAATGGTCCGGGGAGTAGAGTTTGACCCGGTGTCTTCTGAGTTGCCGAGGGAAATGACGCTTCGGCAGCTGGCAGGGCGCTTGTAAGTGCGCTTGGTTTGTTTGTCTTGGAGCATGAGCTGGTACTTGTTCTCATCAAAGGTGATGGTTAATGAAGCTGCCATTGTTAGTTTTTGAAACTTCTGAAACAAGACCATATCCATTAGTAATCACAAGAATATAGTGATCATAAATGGAAAATACTATGGTTTCGCCTCTTCAAGTCGCCCGAGGGGACATGGCCCAGCCCAAGCAACATGAGGAAGGCAGAAATGCCATAGAGGGCACAATTGTTCTAAACGCAGGTAGGGTCAGCTCAGAATGAGCGTCCCAGTGACTGCTAGGAGCAATTGTGAACCTTAATTCAAATTACCGAGAAGCAAAGCTCACTCAAGGTAAAATGATATAAGGTTGAGATACAAATGTGTCGTTTGCGAATACAGTAGACCCGAAAGGGCGTACTAGCACCGCTAGGCACAAATGTTGCAAATCGCATCCTTGGAAAGGACACGAGATGGGATTTTTGAAAGGTCAAGATTGGATTCATAGGAGAGAGCAAATGGTATTCCAATCCGAAAATGAGCTCAACATTTCTGCGAGCTTGAAAGTCCGAAAAGGAAGGAACCAGGTTTTCTCAAATGTGAATCCAAAAGTGACGGAAGTTTTTTTTTTTTGAAAGTGTCAAGATTGGACTTTATAGAAGAGAGCAAATGGTATTCCAATCCGAAAATGAGTTCAACATTTCTGCGATCTCGAAGTCCGAAAAGGAAGGAACCAGGATTTCTCAAATATGAATCCAAAAATGACAGAAGTTTTTTTTTTGTTCTCTTTTTTTTTAGAGATTTTTTTTTAAGAGTTCACATAGATCTCCAATTCGATCTTATGAAACCTCAGTGGATAGATCAGCCCCCAGGTAAGGGTAGGATTACTTAATGAACCCGTTTGGAGGACCCTTGCCTAGAACAGTCTAGCTGTCTCCACACTCTGGACAAGGCTTTTCTTAGATCCACTTTGGTCAAAGAACGCAATTGGTGCAACCTTAGTGGTTTTTTTTTCTTTTCTTTTTTTTTTTTTGAAAGATTTTTTTTATGGATTCATAGAAGAGAGCGAATGGTGTTCCATTCCGAAAATGAGTTCAACATTTCTGCGATCTCGAAGTCCGAAAAGGAAGAAACCAAAGTTTCTCAACTTAACCCAAAAGGGAGAAATCTGAAGTTTTTTTTTTGTGGATTCATAGAAGAGAGCAAATGGTGTTCCATTCCGAAAATGAGTTCAACATTTCTGCGATCCCGAAGTCCGAAAAGGAAGAAACCAAAGTTTCTCAACTTAAACCCAAAAGAGGAAAATCTGAAAAAAAATTATAAATCAGATTTTGTTTTTTGATTTTTTTTTATGGATTCATAGAAGAGAGCAAATGGTGTTCCATTCCGAAAATGAGTTCAACATTTCTGCGATCTCGAAGTCCGAAAAGGAGGAAACCAAAGTTTCTCAACTTAAACCCAAAAGAGGAAAATCTGAAATTTTTTGTAAATCAGATTTTTTTTTTGATTTTTTTTTATGGATTCATAGAAGAGAGCAAATGGTGTTCCATTCTGAAAATGAGTTCAACATTTCTGCGATCTCGAAGTCCGAAAAGGAGGAAACCAAAGTTTCTCAACTTAAACCCAAAAGAGGAAAATCTGAAATTTTTTGTAAATCAGATTTTTTTTTTTTTAGAAACAAGAAAGACTGGAAATAAACTCAAAAGAAGAAATTTCCAAGAATCCTATCTCATGTGTTCTTTTTTTTTAGATGCAAGATCCAACATAGGCCACCAACCAGAATAGAGCCAAAAGGAATCTAAGCACATGTTCATCAAATGAACGAGTCCCACCGGGTATGCCAGCTTGATGGACCCGGCTTTTCTCTTTTTCCAAAGCTGCCTCCGCCCCGGGGCTGACGGGGTACGGTGGAGGGAAAGAAAGGAAAAGTGGGCATCAGTTTTTTTTGTACGGGTATGCCAATTTCTCTTTTATACTTGGAATTTAGAAATGGTGATCCGGAGATCCACCTTCACAAGTAAAAAGGGAAATGAAACTTTTTTCTAGTTTTCCATTGCATACATATTTTAATAAAAGAGACAGTTTTGTTTGAATGCCGTGAAAGGCGTTTTTGTGCCGTAGAAGGCGATTTGGTGCCGTTGAAGGCGATTTTGCCGTAAAAGGCGATTTACAAATCTTATCAAAAGTAAAAGACAAGAATTGTGAATTTTTTTGTCTCTTAAAAAAAATACAATCTACAATAGAAAAGCAAGAAAAAGGAATCTAACTTCTCATGCGATTGTGGGAGGGCTCGTTCAGATCGACGGTCGCGAGTCATGTATGGGCTCCGCCATCGTCCTTCAGATGAGAACATAGTGCTTGATTTCTTGGCTTGGCTCCAACCTTAGATTTTTAAAGGAAAAGGACCAAGATAAGGTCCTATATCCGGTAAAAAGCTGAGTAGACGGGCTGAAAAGCCGCATCTAGCCATGTTGGATAAAAGGATAGGTGGCCTTTGAGGGGGGGTGGCCCCCCAAGGGGCTTCAATCACCTTGTAGTACTTGTCGCAGTAGAGTTTTCTTGAAGGAGCAGGGTTGTAGAGATTTCTCCGAGGATTTTTGAATCATTTTCTGGTGATTTTTCCGGATCCTTCTGTGTGTGTCCCCCCTTTTGAAATGCTTGGAGGGGACTCCTATTTATAGGCCTTTAGGTAGCCTTTAGGAGTGATTTATGAGCCTTTATGGTAATAAAGCTCATTAAGGGAGGAGTTACGAGTTTAATTGCTTTTTGTTTTGTAACTCCTGACCCTTGGATTTCATTGGCCGGAGGAGAGTCATGGGCATTTAATCGCCTTTAATCTCCATTATGTTAGGAGTTTCATGGCTTGAATGCCATGATTGCTTGGACTTGTAACTCCTGAACAGAGGCTTCTGATTGGGCCGTCCAAGATAATGGGTTAATGACCGCATTAACTTGCCATAAACGGGCCAATTGATAGCATTAAGTGGCCGCCTCGGTAGCTCAAGAGTCGCGGGCCATGTTGCATCTTTTGGAATTCCTTTTGCGATGATCGTTGATGGATCCTTATGTAAATCAACATCAAATGATCATGTAGTTTCAGGCATTGGTTGATACCAGTGGGGCCGGCAGCATCTGTCCAGTTGATTTCACGATCGGGCGGGCAGAAAGTGCTCTTTTTTGGTTGTTCGGCTGGCAATCAACGAAGTTTTTGAAGTTCTGGAAAGGAGTTCTGTGATCTTGATGAATATCAGTGAATTTGGAGCTTCAAAAGCCTGAATCTGGAAAAATCACAGGGACAGAACAACTCGTCTCGCGAAAACGGACGAAACGAGGGGTCCCGGGGCGAAATCGGCGCCCCGGACCTCCCAGGGTCGCGGGGGTCTACGACCCTAGGGGAAAAATTCCTTCACGGGGCCCATTTTTGGCCGTTTTTCGTCGTTTTTCGCTTCCGTTTTTTTTTGCTTGTTTTCTCTGAAATTTCTCCACATCATTTGGCTTGATTTCCCTCTGTAAAACCTGATGAGAATCCTTGCAAATTGGTTTGCAAAGTTTCTGATTTTCCGGGAAAAGCCGAACGCAGAACTGCTGATTTTCCGCCAGTACCTGAAACAGTATCAAACGATGTCGGAATGACCTGAAATTTGAGGTGAAGCTTCTTGAGCATTAAATAAGACCAACCATGGGCTTTTGTTTGAGTTTTGAAGCCATTTGGGGTCATGCAAATGCTTGCCTTTGATTTCACCGCGAGGGAAATGCTGAGCTTTGACTTTCGGTCAAACGATGTCCGATTGACCTGAAATTCGATGTGTGACTCCCTCATCAGTAGTTAAGACCAACCATAGGCTTTCGCTTGAGTTTTGAAGCTGTTTGGGGTCACGCAAATGCTTGCCTTTGATTTCACCGCGAGGGAAATGCCGAGCTTTGACTTTCGGTCAAACGATGTCCGATTGACCTGAAATTCGACGTGTGACTCCCTCATCAGTAGCTAAGACCAACCATAGGCTTTCGTTTGAGTTTTGAAGCCGTTTGGAGTCATGCAAATGCTCACCTTTATTTCACCGCGAGGGAAATGTCGAGCTTTGACTTTCGGTCAAACGATGTCCGATTGACCTGAAATTTGATGGGGAGCCTAATGGAGTCATTTTGAGATGATCCACAAGCTCCGAATTGGGTGTCATGGCCCCGGGGTGCTCCGTTGCCGAGAGCTGCTGCTTAGCTGTTGGAGAAGTGAAGCTAGGCCAAATGATATCGAAATGGCCCGAAACTTCATGTGTACCTCTCTTTTGGTTATTTTGAGTGACCTTGCAGTTTTTGTTTGATTCTGACAAGATCTGATGCTTGAAGTAGCGCCTGCCTATTTTTGGTAGGATGCGGCTCCGTGTAGCTTTTGGTGTGAAGAGGCAAAGTGACATTTTTGGTGTCAACAGAAGCAAGTCATTGTTGAGCGTCCTATTCGATTGGCAAAGATCAAAATTATGGAAATCACTCCAACCTTCTTGGCCCAATTTCTTAACATTGATAGGAGTCTTGATGCAGACTACCCGACTCCTGAGCCAGACCCTGATGATATGGAAGACCCTGTTGACAATACTGATTGGGATGACGTTGTCACCACACTTACTGCCGGTCGGAAGACTACATAGCCTGGTGGCACTTTGAAGCAGAAGTTTCTCACTCCGTCATACCGAATGCTGAATCTGTTTGTGTGCTATAATCTTCACCCAAAGGGGAGATATTCAGAGGTGATTAGTGATACCGGCTATTTGCTATATTTGACTGGGACTGGGCGGTCTATCGATGTTCCCCTCGCCATTCTTAACCACATGCTGGCTGCCCTCCTAGGTGCTACATCTACTTCTTTGCCATACGGAGCACTCATCACTCGCATACTCTTATCTAGAGGTGTAGCCCTTGGGCCATATGATTCACTCGTACGAGGGAGAGGCCCCATTACATATCGCACTGTCAGTCTTTCGTCAGCTCATGTTGATGACAGTGGTGATGAAGCTCCACTTCAAGAAGAAGAAGCTGCTCAAGTGGATAATCAGTTTGAGGTTGCTGTGCCTCCCTATTTTCAAGACTTGGAAAATCGTCTTCTAGATCAGTCTATACAGATCGAGCTACTTGAGCATCGGATGGACTCCCAATTTCAAGATGTTTTTACTCAGATGCAGCAACTCCAACTTGGCAGCAACCGGATTGAGGAGAAGCTGGACTCTCTCTTACATCGATTCCCCCCTTCTCCTCAGTAGCCCTTCTCTTATTTCACTTGGCTAATCTTTAATATGTTAACTGTTGTAGTTTGCTTTCCTGCTAGAACTTCATTCTGTATTTATGTTTTCTGACTCTTGTTCTCTCCTTTAACTGTTTTTACCCTTGTCAATTTATGGCCAAAAAGGGGGAGAATTAGGTGATCTAGTCTTTATAGTTTTTTTTATTATTAGATCTTTACTGTTCTTTATATATATATATATATGTATGTGCTTGATTCGATCTTCTGTCAAAGATTGTCGGTGACAGGTTCTTCAGGTTGATGGACCCGGCTTTTCTCTTTTTCCAAAGCTGCCTCCGCCCCGGGGCTGACGGGGTACGGTGGAGGGAAAGAAAGGAAAAGCGGGCATCAGTTTTTTTTTTGTACGGGTATGCCAATTTCTCTTTTATACTTGGAATTTAGAAATGGTGATCCGAAGATTCACCTTCACAAGTAAAAAGGGAAATGAAACTTTTTTCTAGTTTTCCATTGCAAATATACTTTAATGAAAGAGACGGTTTTTTTAATGCCATGAGAGGTGTTTTCATTTGTTTGCCGTGAAAGGCATTTTTGTGCCGTGAAAGGCGATTTGATGCCGTAAAAGGCATTTTTGTGCCGTGAAAGGCGATTTGGTGCCGTAAAAGGCGATTTACAAATCTCATCAAAATGAAAAGAAAAGAATTGTGATTTTTTTTGTCTCTAAAAAAAATACAATTTACAACAGAAAAGTAAGAAAAAGGAATCTGACTTCTCATGCGATTGTGGGAGGGCTCATTCAGATCGACAGTCGCGAGTCATGTATGGGCTCCGCGATCGTCCTTCAGATGAGAACATAGTGCTTTGATTCTTTGGCTTGGCTCAAACCTCAGTTTTTTAGAGGATAAAGACCAAGGGAAGGTCCTATATCCAATAAAAAGGAGAGTAGACAGACTGAAAAGCCACGTCTAGCCATGTTGGAAATCAGGAGAGGAACCTTGGGGGGAATGGCCCCCCCAAGGGGCTTCAATCACCTTGTAGAGTTTTTTTTTGCAGCAAAACTTCTTCGCAAAGTGTCTGGATTTTCAAAGACTTCGGATCTTCAGGCAATTTTCTGTGTATTTTTCTGATGGATTTTTCTGGTCCTTTTCCTTTGGAATGACCCTCCTATTTATAGGCCTTTGGTAGCCATTTAGGAGGGTTTATGAGCATTGATTTGTATTAATGCTCATAATGGAAGGAGTTACAAGTTTTAATTTACTAGTTTTGTAACTCCTTTTCCTTGGCTTCTGATTGGCCGGTGGAGGATAATGGGCATTTAGTTGCCTTTAATCTCCATAATGAGGGGAGTTTCATGGTTTTAATGCCATGAATACTTGGATTTGTAACTCCCATTTGCTTGCTTTTGATTGGGCCGTCCAAGATAATGAATTAATGACTGTAATAAGCTGCCATAAACAAGTCAATTAACAGCATTAAATGGTCTCCCGGTCGCTTGAAGAGTCACGGGCCGCGCCGCGTCCTTTGGAATACTTTTGGCGATGATCATCGATGGATCTTCATGTTAATCAACATCGGATGACCATGCAATTTCAAATTTTGATTAATATCAACAAGCCGGCGACATCTGTCTAGTCAATTTCTTGATCGGTCGGGCAGAAAGTGCACTTTCTTGATCGGCCGGTTGACAATTTTGAGGCGTCGGATGATGATCCCATGATTCCGGTGGTGGATCCATGATGTCGACGAATATCGACGGATTTCATGCTAAAAAAAATCAGAATTTGGAGAAATCACAGGGGCCAATCAACTCGGAACGCGAAAGAAACCCGAAAAACGGGGTTTTTGGGCGAGGTCCAGCGGCCCGGACCTCCATGGTCGCCTGCGACCATGGGGTTTGTGCCCCATGGTCGGCCGTCTTCCGGTCGCCTTTTCTTCGTCGTTTTTCGTCCGTTTTCCTTCTGTTTTCTTCTGCATTTTTCTTGGAATTTCTTCTCATTTATTGGTTGGATTTCCCTCAAGAAGACCTGATGAGAATCCGTGCAAATCAGATCGCAAAGTTTCCTATTTTCCGGAAAAGCCGAAGACTTTGCCGTGGAGAACTGCCGATTTTTGTCAAGCGTCGAAACTAGGTCAAACGATGTCAGAACAACCTAAAATTCGACGTGTAGCTTCTTGAGCAGTAGACAAGACCAACCATAGGCTTTTGTTTGAGTTTTGAACCCGTTTGGGGGCCCGCAAATGCTTGACTTGATTTCACCGCGAGGGAAATGCCGAGCTTTGACTTTCGGTCAAACGATGTCTGATTGACCTGAAATTCGACGTGTGACTCCCTCATCAGTAGATAAGACCAACCATAGGCTTTCGTTTGAGTTTTGAAGCTGTTTGGGGTCATGCAAACGCTTGCCTTTGTTTCACCGCAAGGGAAATGCCGAGCTTTGACTTCCGGTCAAACGATGTCCGATTGACCTAAAATTTGACGGGGAGCCTACTGGAGTCATTTTGAGATGATCCACAAGCTCCGAATTGGGTGCCATGGTCCCGGGGTGCTCCGCCGCCGGTAGGCTTAATTTTGTTCCCGAGCATCGAAAGTGGGTCAAACGTTGTCAGAATGACCTGAAATTTGATGCGCATCCCTTTGGAGGTATGCAGAAGCCGCCCCTGTGCTCCGTTTGATGAGTGATGGCCCTGGTAGTTCTCGTTATCTAAGGGCTTGATTTTGCTGTTCGAGAGTTGACGGAGGGTCAAACGGTGTCAGTTTGACTTGAAACTTGACATGGAGCCTTTTGGAGGTATTTTGTAACCATCCGTAGGCTCTGATCGAAGATTTGAAGTCTTTGACACTGTCGCCGCCGGGAGCTGCTGCTCAGCTGTTGGAGAAGTGAAGTTAGGCCGAATGATGTCGGAATGGCCCGAAACTTCATGTGTACCTCTCTTTTGGTTGTTTTGAATGACCTTGCAGTTTTTGTTTGATTCTGACAAGATCTGATGCTTGAAGTAGCGCCTGCCTATTTTTGGTAGGATGCGGCTCCGTGTAGCTTTTGGTGTGAAGAGGCAAAGTGACATTTTTGGTGTCAACAAATGCCCCCTCGAGGTACAGCGACGATATAGCTTTTGCAGTCGATGTGCCTCGAAGAGAATCTTGAAGAAGAGCTTCTGACTTGACCAAGAGTCTTTGAGCATTTTTTTTATTGAGTAGCCTTTTGAGCTTCCTGTTGGGATTGGTGTATGCCCTAAAGCCCACTGACTGCACTCACATCTCTGTAACTGGATATTTATTGGTTATTTATTGGAATGACATCTTTCTCTTAATACTTGTGTATATGGATGGTTGTGTAAGGCCCATTGTTTTCTGGTAAATGACTCAGGTGTGTAGTGGCTACGCACAATAAGGTCTGAGTCATGGACACTTGAAACAATAAACATGTTCATAACTGAGAGATGGAGTTGGGCACTTCATCTTGGTATAAGTTATAATGAGATACTCTCCTGTATTCAGGGTGACTTACCTTAGTCACGGAGGTCTTTCCGGATTTATCTCATTAGTGCATGTGTCATGCATTGAACAGGACCACTTGAAGGTGTGATCTCTAAAATAGTACTATCACAGAGAGAGATCAACTCACCTCTTGCTACTGAGTGACCAGTGCTCTTAATCTTGAGCATTTGTGGATGAACTGACGAAGTCAAGTTCTTGTTCTTTAATTCACTATGGGTGAGATCCTGTTCATGGGTCAACAGCTCTGTGTTTTGGGTGCTCGGGCTTGATTAGTTGGGACGTGCAAATGCAATATGGAATCTATGCCATCATGTGATGGAATGATCATCCCCTTAGAATTATCCGATTAATCATCAGAATCTAAGATCTTAGTATATGGATGTTCCATATGGATATTGAACTTGTGGGTCGCTCCCTCGATCAAGAGAATGATATCCGGATGATGATTAAGTCAAGGGTATGAAGTTCTAAGGTTGAGATGCAATCAAGAAGGTAGATAGTACATCGGTTGACCTACTTGATTATGGATGTTACATAGAGGGGCATTATGGTCATTGTACTTGGTAGGTCAAAGACAATCGTCTATTTATGATGAGCTTTATTTGCAATTTAATATTTGTCCCTGGAGTGCAACCATAACTCTCTAGTGGAATGAGTTAGGGTTAAAATGATCTTAATGTTGCTATGGGGTTAGCATGGACATTTTGGTCATTTTGGGAGCCAAGGGCAAATATGTCTTTTGGTCCCTCTTCTAGCCACTTTTCTATATTGGCATGGTTTCCTAATTTAATTAAATGATATGTGGTTGAATTATTTTGTGGAAGAATAATTTTGAGTTTAAATTCTAATAGGCTCTTGATGGCATACATGAATTTAACTCTAGCTAAATTATTGACTAGTGGGCCATGGTGTGTTTAGCTATCTTGTGGGCCAGCCATAAGTGGAGCCCCTTGTGTAAGGTTTCCAAGTTTGATTGGGTATCTTTACTCGGAAGGAAAGACTCCTCTTTGGGTAAGAATTCCATTAATTAAAGGTTACTAATTTTAGTGTCTTTAATTAGTAAGTGTTGCACAACTAAAGGGGAAGGTTGCTATTCTTTTTAGGGATTGACATTCCTATTGGAAAGAGTATTCCTTAATGGAATCAAATCTTTATAAATATATGGGAGTCCCCTTGGGCGTGCAACACATGAAAAATAGTGGCTGGAATTAACCCTAGGGCGTGAGACATAGAGGCAACAGTTTGGAGTTCTTTTGGCCGCCCAAGACAAGAAGCAAGCACACACACACGCCCAGCCCATTGCTGCCCTCTTCTTCTTCATAGGAGAGGAGATCAGGTCTTGGGTTGTTTCTACAAAGAGTAGTTCTGAAAACTCTTCTTAGGATTCCATAGTTTGATCCCACCATCAAGACCAATTAGATTGGGAAGTGGAATAGGAGAGAAGATCAAAGGAGAGAAAATTCTGCAACAAATTCCTGCACCTGTATTGCTGGTTGCAGGCTGGTTTCAGACCTTTGAAGTCTTTCTTTTCAGAGTTTAGAGGCACTCAAATCATCAAGGTAATAGTCCTCTATCATCTCCTTTATTTAGACACATGTTGATAATGATTTCATGGAGTTCTATGCATGCTTTCATGGCTGGAATCAGATCTGAATTCTAGTTTTTTAAAAACTTGAAAACCAAAATCAGCCATGGACGTCCTCTTGAATCTGATTTCAGATCTGTAATGCATTAACTTTCACTTTCAATGGTATCAGAGCCACTCCATGTGAAATCATGATCCCATGTTGTGTGGTTTTCATTCCTAGATTAATTAAGGGCATGGTGGCGCCCTTTAGGATGTTATTTCCTGCATAAAGAGTGTGCAAGAATTTTTCCAGATTGCTGGAATTTATCAAGAACACAGATTAGTGCATGTTTGGGTGCAGGGATTTTTTTCAGATTTCTGGAATAATTTCAGAAGTTGTATAGTGCTGCCCAATGCACTATGAATGCACTAAAGACTGCTGGAATTTTTTCATAATGATGTTTAGTGCTGTACATAGCACAAAGTATGCACTAATTTTTTTGGTTGCAGCCATATAATTGCATCATTGATGGTTCGCATGTATGTGTGTGGATTTGGATGTTTTTAATTAGTTTGAAAGTGTACGATTGCGTGTTTAGCAATCATAAGAGGCTGTAAAATTTCCTTGTTTATATTTCAACTAGTCTTGATGTAAGCTTTCTTGAAAAGCATAGGGATCTCCAATGTAATTTTTGGTTTTTGATTTTCATGGGTTTGCTTGTATAAATTAATTTATTGTAACAAGCAAGGAGAAGAAAGCTTCAAAGATTGCATGGTTGCAAGTAGAGGAGGATTCCATGGTGGTGGAGGCAACGAAGGTGTCCAAGTGCGAAAAGGACTCTTAACCAAGTATCCTAGTTGGATAAGGATTCCTAGTTGGATAAGGATTTGAAGTCCGAAGAGCAGGGAGCCATCAAGGATTGCATTCTTTTATTTGCTTTTATATATGGAATGCATGGTTGAATGCTTTATATAATTGCTATGTTTATCACCTAGTAACATGGCCACCACTAGGTTCTTAAAATTGGCATCTTTCAATATTGGATTGTTTTTGTTTGGCAAATTATTTTAAACGGATCTTAGACCAGCACCTTCTATTTGTCTAAGGTTTAAAATTGGATAGGGTTAGTTTATCTTGGTACCCTAAGTTTCCAAGAGAGGCCAAACTAAAATCTAATATGTTGCTACCCTAGTGGGCCCATAACCCATAGGTCCCAAGACCTTTACTCAATATGTTTTAAAGCAAAGGTTATTTATTTTTTTCAGATGACTTAAGCAATTGAGTCATGAAAATTGTTAACTAAGTTTGCTAGATTTAAACAAGATTTGAGTAACGATGCTAAGGTCAAAAGAGTTTTTTCAAAACCCTAGTGTTAAATAATCAAGTGGGAGAGGGGTTTGGGAAAACCCCACGGCCTTCCATTTTAGGTTCATGCTATCTCATTAGAGTGTTAGTGGGAGCGGCCATCCCTTCGATGGAGTTCTTTACTAAAGATCGCTTCGATGGGTTAGTGGGTGAACTAATGTGAATATTCGTAATGAGGTGTTAGTGGGAGCGGCCATCCTTTCGGTGGAGTTCTTTACTAAAGATCACTTCTATAGAATGTCAATGAAGTGTTGGTGGGAGCGGCCATCCCTTCGGTGGAGCTCTTTACTAAGGTTCACTTCAAGGGTTGATTGGAGTCACTTCCCTTCGGAGGACTTAAGTCATAGACATTCTGGGAACGTTCATAAAAGATGGTAATACACTTGACATAAGACGGTAATGACCTCTCCCTAGGAGTTAGAGTTGTTTGTCATATGAGGCCAAACCAATCAGTGATTGGACTATCACTAGATATGTGTATCCAGACAGTGATGATCCAAATAAGCAGACCTTAACTCAACGTGACTGTAGGCTCGGCCATCCCTTCGATGGAGGGTCTATGAGGAGGTTGAGACACTGATACATTATTATTAGGGTTAAATAATGTAAAAAGTCTTGTGCATGTTTTTCCTTTTATTACAAGCACAATATACATGTTACATATATACTGCCTGTCTAATTATAACCTGTTATATATATCCAGAGAGATGGGGAAGGATTCTTTTAGCCCGTTGATGAGTATTCTGCGTGAGAACAAATTGACTGGCCCAAATTACGTAGACTGGAAAATAAACCTTAACATAGTACTCACCGCTGAGGAGTACAAGTATGTTTTATCGGAACCCTGTCCTACCATTGATGATTATTCTACAGATGACCAGCAAGAGGCTGAAAAGAAATGGAAAAAGGCAAATAGCATGGCCAAATGCTACATGCTTGCTTCCATGTCCAACGTGTTGCAAATGCAGCATGAGCAAATGGACACAGCTTCAGATATCATGTTGTCCTTGTCTGAGATGTTCGCAGACAGAAGCAGGCCAGCTAGGCAAGCTGCTTTAAGGACAATAATGAATTCTAGGATGGCTGAGGGAACACCTGTCAGAGAGCACATGCTCAAAATGATGGATTGTTTCAATGAAGCTGAGATCCTAGGGGCTGAGATTGATGCAGGGAGTCAGACTGATATGATTCTCGAAACTCTGTCGGGGTCTTTCAACCAGTTCAAGCTCAACTTCAACATGAGCAAGATGGACATGACTCTCTCTGAGTTAATGAAAGAACTCCAGGCGGCAGAGGCCATCATGAAGCCTAAAGGCCAACTTCACTTTTCCCAGTTTTCCTCTAAACTCAACCCGAAAGGGAAAAAGTTCAAGAAGAAGCAGGGTAAGGGAAAAGGACAGAAAAAGGGCAATGCTGGGAAGAAGGACAAAGGCACAGGTGAAAAGCCCAAAGGGAGATGCTTTAAGTGCGGCCTCAAAGGTCACTGGAAGAAAGATTGTCCCAATCTCCTAGGCTCAGATAAGAAAGGTATATCTCTTTCCTACTACATTGAAACCTGTCATGTGGTTGATTCTACTGATTCCTGGATAGTAGACTCTGGAGCCACTAATCATATCTGCAATTCATTGCAGGGGTTTCAGATAATGAAAAAACTTGAGAAAGGGGAGTTTGACCTTAGAGTTGGAAATGGAGCAAAGATATGGGTTGTTGCAGTGGGAGCAGTTACCTTACATTTTCCGCATGATGGGATATTAGTTTTAAACAATGTTATCTATGTTCCGGACATAAGGAAGAATTTAATTTCAGTTTCCAGACTCATTGAATTTAATTATTCAGTTTCTTTCCATTATGGTGTTGATATCAGTAGAAATGGAAATATTATATGTTCCGGTAGAATGCATGATAACTTATTTTATATATATCCTAGTGCTCCCTCACTGCATAATGTACAACTAGAAAGCTCATCTTCCCTTAAGAGGAAGGTATCTTCGACCAATGACACTTATCTTTGGCACTTACGTTTGGGTCATATTAACCTAAAACGGATTCAGAGGTTGGTAGAGGATGGGCTTCTGAGCTCATTAGATCTCGAACCTTTTCCTCAGTGTGAATCTTGTCTCATGGGAAAGATGACCAAAAGGTCATTCTCTGGAAAGGGACTGAGGTCAAAGGAGTTGTTAGAATTGGTTCACACTGATGTGTGTGGTCCTATGAACAAACTAGCTAGAGGAGGTTATGAGTATTTCATCACCTTCACTGATGATTACTCTAGGTATGGATATGTGTACCTAATGCGACGCAAGTCTGAAGCGTTTGATAAGTTCAAACAATTCAAGGCTGAGGCGGAGCTACAACTAGGGAAACATATCAAAGCTCTTCGATCTGATCGAGGTGGCGAATACCTCCTGGGTGAGTTCAAGGAGTACCTCACACAATATGGGATTGTGTCTCAGTTGTCTGCACCGGGTACACCCCAGCAAAATGGTGTAGCAGAGAGAAGAAACCGGACCCTTCTTGATATGGTAAGGTCCATGATGAGTCATGCAACCCTACCCATATCTTTTTGGGGATATGCCCTAGAAGCAGCAGCATACATTTTAAATCTGGTACCTTCTAAATCAGTACCTAGGACACCTCAAGAAATGTGGACAGGACGAAAACCAAGTTTAAAACATATCCACATTTGGGGTTGTCCAGCTTATGTACTAAATGATAAAGCTACCAAGCTAGAACCCAGATCGAAAATGTGCTACTTCATTGGGTATCCTAAGGGAATGAGAGGAGGCATCTTTTATCATCCAAAGGAGCAAAAGGTGCTTATCAGCACTCATGCTAGATACTTGGAGGATGATTGCATGATGCACCAAGAGCTTGGTTGTAAAGAAACACTTGAGGAGATTCTTTCAGAAACTCCTGCAACATCTGTGTCAGATCCTGAGATTGTAGAAAATCAAGACATTCCTTTTAACACTTCGGAGCCTCATCGTAGTGGGAGAATTTCTAGACCACCAGATAGATACCTGGGAGTGTCTTTCATGACAGACTCCGAGGATCTGGTTGAGGATCCTACTAGTTACGATGAAGCAATAACGGACATAGATGCTGACATGTGGCAGCAAGCGATGAAATCTGAATTGGATTCTCTGTATTCCAATCAAGTCTGGGAACTTGTGGATGCCCCTGAAGGGATCAAACCCATAGGGTGCAAGTGGGTCTACAAGAGAAAGAGAGGAGTGGATGGGAAGGTTGAAACCTTCAAAGCAAGACTGGTGGTGAAAGGATATACTTAGAAAGAGGGTATCGATTCTGAGGAAACTTTTTCGCCAGTAGCCATGCTCAAGTCCATAAGGATTCTCTTAGCCATCGCATGTCATTATGACTACGAGATATGGCAAATGGATGTCAAGACAGCTTTTCTAAATGGAAGTCTTGACGAATGCATCTATATGATGCAACCAGAGGGATTCATTGCTGGTGGCCAAGAGAACATGGTCTGTAAACTTAAGAAGTCCATTTATGGACTTAAGCAAGCTTCTAGGGCATGGAACATCAAGTTTAATCAGGCAGTCAAATCTTTTGGCTTTGATCAAAACATTGATGAACCATGTGTGTATAAGAAAGGGAGTGGAAACGCAGTTGCATTTTTAGTCCTGTATGTGGATGACATATTACTCATTGGAAATGATGTTGGCATGATGTCGTCTACAAAGGTTTGGTTATCATCTCAATTTCAGATGAAGGATTTGGGTGAGGCGAGCTATGTCTTAGGGATCAAGCTTTTGCGAGATCGCAAGAACAAGATGTTAGCCTTATCCCAATCTTCGTATATTGAGAAGATATTGGTCAAGTATAACATGCATGACTCCAAGAAGGGCTTGCTACCTTCTAGAAATGGAGTACCACTATCTCGGAATCAATGTCCGAAGACACCTGAGGAGATAGAAAGCATGAGGAGAGTACCATATGCATCAGCTGTTGGAAGCCTCATGTATGCAATGTTGTGTACTAGACCAGATATTTGCTTTGTCGTTGGCATGGTTAGCAGATATCAATCAAACCCTGGACCTCTGCACTGGACAGCTGTTAAGCATATATTCAAGTATCTTCGGAGAACGAAAGATTATATGCTAGTCTACCGAGCAGATGATCTAACGCCACTAGCGTATACAGACTCTGATTTCCAGTCGGATGTAGATGGCAGAAAGTCTACCTCGGGATACGTCTTTACTCTATCAGGAGGGGCTATATCATGGAGAAGTGTCAAGCAAGATTGTACTGCTGATTCTACCATGGAAGCAGAGTATGTGGCGGCATCGGAAGCTGCGAAGGAAGCAGTATGGCTCAGAAAATTCCTATTGGAATTGGGAGTAGTTCCTGCAGTGCAAAAACCGATTGTCATGTACTGCGACAATACTGGTGCAATAGCTAACTGTAAAGAGCCCAGGAATCATAAGAAAGGCAAGCATATTCAGAGAAAGTACCACTTAATCCGGGAATTTGTCCAGGATGGAGAAATAGTGGTAGAGCAGATTGCCTTAGCAAATAACTTAGCTGACCCATTTACTAAGACTCTTACTGAGAAAGTCTTTACTTCACATGTTGAGTCTATGGGAGTTAGGTTAGGTCGAAGTGATCTTTAGTGCAAGTGGGAGATTGTTGGGATTGGTGTATGCCCTAAAGCCCACTGACTGCACTCACATCTCTGTAACTGGATATTTATTGGTTATTTATTGGAATGACATCTTTCTCTTAATACTTGTGTATATGCATGGTTGTGTAAGGCCCATTGTTTTCTGGTAAATGACTCAGGTGTGTAGTGGCTACGCACAGTAAGGTCTGAGTCATGGACACTTGAAACAATAAACATGTTCATAACTGAGAGATGGAGTTGGGCACTTCATCTTGGTATAAGTTATAATGAGATACTCTCCTGTATTCAGGGTGACTTACCTTAGTCACGGAGGTCTTTCCGGATTTATCTCATTAGTGCATGTGTCATGCATTGAACAGGACCACTTGAAGGTGTGATCTCTAAAATAGTACTATCACAGAGAGAGATCAACTCACCTCTTGCTACTGAGTGACCAGTGCTCTTAATCTTGAGCATTTGTGGATGAACTGACGAAGTCAAGTTCTTGTTCTTTAATTCACTATGGGTGAGATCCTGTTCATGGGTCAACAGCTCTGTGTTTTGGGTGCTCGGGCTTGATTAGTTGGGACGTGCAAATGCAATATGGAATCTATGCCATCATGTGATGGAATGATCATCCCCTTAGAATTATCCGATTAATCATCAGAATCTAAGATCTTAGTATATGGATGTTCCATATGGATATTGAACTTGTGGGTCGCTCCCTCGATCAAGAGAATGATATCCGGATGATGATTAAGTCAAGGGTATGAAGTTCTAAGGTTGAGATGCAATCAAGAAGGTAGATAGTACATCGGTTGACCTACTTGATTATGGATGTTACATAGAGGGGCATTATGGTCATTGTACTTGGTAGGTCAAAGACAATCGTCTATTTATGATGAGCTTTATTTGCAATTTAATATTTGTCCCTGGAGTGCAACCATAACTCTCTAGTGGAATGAGTTAGGGTTAAAATGATCTTAATGTTGCTATGGGGTTAGCATGGACATTTTGGTCATTTTGGGAGCCAAGGGCAAATATGTCTTTTGGTCCCTCTTCTAGCCACTTTTCTATATTGGCATGGTTTCCTAATTTAATTAAATGATATGTGGTTGAATTATTTTGTGGAAGAATAATTTTGAGTTTAAATTCTAATAGGCTCTTGATGGCATACATGAATTTAACTCTGGCTAAATTATTGACTAGTGGGCCATGGTGTGTTTAGCTATCTTGTGGGCCAGCCATAAGTGGAGCCCCTTGTGTAAGGTTTCCAAGTTTGATTGGGTATCTTTACTCGGAAGGAAAGACTCCTCTTTGGGTAAGAATTCCATTAATTAAAGGTTACTAATTTTAGTGTCTTTAATTAGTAAGTGTTGCACAACTAAAGGGGAAGGTTGCTATTCTTTTTAGGGATTGACATTCCTATTGGAAAGAGTATTCCTTAATGGAATCAAATCTTTATAAATATATGGGAGTCCCCTTGGGCGTGCAACACATGAAAAATAGTGGCTGGAATTAACCCTAGGGCGTGAGACATAGAGGCAACAGTTTGGAGTTCTTTTGGCCGCCCAAGACAAGAAGCAAGCACACACACACGCCCAGCCCATTGCTGCCCTCTTCTTCTTCATAGGAGAGGAGATCAGGTCTTGGGTTGTTTCTACAAAGAGTAGTTCTGAAAACCCTTCTTAGGATTCCATAGTTTGATCCCACCATCAAGACCAATTAGATTGGGAAGTGGAATAGGAGAGAAGATCAAAGGAGAGAAAATTCTGCAACAAATTCCTGCACCTGTATTGCTGGTTGCAGGCTGGTTTCAGACCTTTGAAGTCTTTCTTTTCAGAGTTTAGAGGCACTCAAATCATCAAGGTAATAGTCCTCTATCATCTCCTTTATTTAGACACATGTTGATAATGATTTCATGGAGTTCTATGCATGCTTTCATGGCTGGAATCAGATCTGAATTCTAGTTTTTTAAAAACTTGAAAACCAAAATCAGCCATGGACGTCCTCTTGAATCTGATTTCAGATCTGTAATGCATTAACTTTCACTTCCAAGGGATTTCATGATAGTGAGAGGAGTCATGTACCGTCTCAAGGAAAGATTTTGAGAATGACACTTGGATTTGGATTTGGTTTTGGTTTTTTGGTTTTGATTTTGACCTTGTGACCTAACAAGCTGTATGTGGCAGGTTAGGGGGTCAGGTTTTTGGTTTTGGTTTTGACCTTGTTACCTAACAGGCTGTATGTGGCAAGTTAGGGGGTCGGGATTTTGGTTCACTCTTTGGGACAATTTTGGGTCCATTGGAGTGGTTTGGGCTTTTGTGGAATGTCAATTTCAAGATTTTGGCTTAATTTGGTTCATGAGGTGGGATGGTTTGGATTTTTGGAAACTCATGAAGCTTGGATTTTTTTATGGTATGGTCCAATCAACTCAAAGGAGGCATGGAACCATTTTTGTATGCTCTTGGTAAGAGAAATTTTGACTAAAAGCCACTTTTAGTGCCTAGGTGGTCAAACCTGGCTCATATGGGCTAACCCATGGGACCTTAAGCTTTGAAGATGGCCTAGATCTCATTTGGTGTCATTTTGTAAAGAATATCTAAAGATATCTCCTTTGGGTGGAGAATATCTAAAAATATCTTTACTTTGAGAGATTTTCTCAAGTTTTCTTGATTTTGGGAGAGATTCTCTCAAAATATCTTTCTTTGGGAGAGAATTTCTCAAAGAATCTTTGTTTTGGGAGAGAATATCCCAAGTTTCCTTTTCTTTTGGGAAGGTTGCTAATTTTTAGCACTTACCTCCTTACTTTTCTCCTCTTTCCTCTTTTGGTTTGCTCTCTTCTATAAAAGCAAGGGAGGTGGGATCTCTTGCTCCTATTGCTTTCTTTTTGTAAAAGTCTTCAAGAGAGCTCCAAGATCTCCTCTTCTTCAAAGACCTTCAAGTTCTTCTTCTTCTTCTCCATGGCTTCAAGTGAGTTTTTCTTTCTCAACAAGAAATTGCATGTAAAAGTAGAAAAAAGTTTCTTTTCTTTTTTTTTTTTCTTCTTTTCTTCTTTTTTTTTCACGTGTTTCCCTTTTTTTCACACGTTTTTTTTTCTCCTTTTTTTTCTCTTTTTTTTCTTTTTTTTTTCTTTTTCTTTTTTTTTTTTTTTTTTTTTGAATGAGGTTTTCTCTCTCTCTACTTTTTTTTTTGGTACCTCTATGTAAAACATTTTGGTACTCTGTGTACCTTTTACTTAAATTCTTTTTGATGAAAATAAGCAAAGGTTGGATGAGAATGTTTGTTTGAAAATTTTGATCAAAAGGTTATCATTTTGTGAAAGTCCTTTGTCAAAAGGGTTGTTTTGGCATGAAAGCCAGATTTTGCGGCAAAAGCCAGGGTCTTTTTTTTTTTTTTTTGTGGTTTGAAAGCCGAATTTCGAGATGGCATGAAAGCCGAAATTTGGGTTTATGGCATGAGAGCCAAAATTTTGGATGGCGTGGAAGCTAAAATTTTGAGGTGGCATGAAAGCCGATTTTGGTGGCGTGAAAGCCAAATTTTGGGATGGCATGAGAGCCAAAAAAAATTTTGAGATTGCGTGAAAGCCGAATTTTGAGATGGCATGAAAGCCGAAATTTGGGTTTATGGCATGAGAGCCAAAATTTTGGATGGCGTGGAAGCCGAAATTTTGAGGTGGCATGAAAGCCGAATTTCGAGATGGCATGAAAGCCGAATTTTGGGATGGCATGAGAGCCAAATTTTTTTTAGATGGCATGAAAGCCGAATTTTGAGGTGGCATGAAAGCCGATTTTTTGGGGTGGCATGAAAGCCGGTTTTTGTGGCGTAAAAGCCGATTTTTGTGGCGTAAAAGCCGATTTTTTTTTAAATGGCATGAAAGCCGAGTTTGAGATGGCATGGGAGCCAAAGATTTTTTGTGGCATGAGAGCCAAGATTTGGTTTGTGGCATGAGAGCCGGTTTTGTTTTTGGTGTAAGAACTAGATTTTGTTTTTGGCATGAAAGCCGAAATTTCTTTTTGGCATGAAAGCTAGATTTTTTGTTTTTGGCATGAAAGCCAAAAAAATTTTTTTTTTTGAAAACCGAGTTTTGTTTTGTTGGCATGGAAGCCGAATTTTGATTTCTAGCATAAAAGCCGAGTTTTTTGGCGTGAAAGCCAGGTTTTTGGTTTTTTGGCGTGAAAACCGGATTTTTGGCATGGAAGCCGGTTTTTTTGGCGTGAAAGCCAGGTTTTTGGTTTTCAAAAATGCAAGTATCGACTAAAAGTCGCCTCCCTGCTGAATGGTATTGCAAGTATCGATGGAATATCGCCTCCTTGCTCATTCGGTTGCGAGTATCGATGGAATGTCGCCTCCTCGCGGATTTGGGTGCAAGTATCGACTAAGCGTCGCTTCCCTGCTGAATGGTATTGCAAGTATCGATGGAATGTCGCCTCCTTGCTCATTCGGTTGCGAGTATCGATGGAATGTCGCCTCCTCGCGGATTTGGGTGCAAGTATCGACTAAGCGTCGCTTCCCTGCTTTTGTCTTCAAAAATTTTGTTTTGTGGGTATCGATGGAATGTCGCTTCCCCATGATTTTTGAAGTTTGAGGTTTTTTTGAACCTTTGTTTTGTTTTTTGTTTGTTTTGAAATTTGGGTTGTGGATATCAACTGGAACGTTGCGACTCCACGATTTTTGAAATTTTGGGGTTTTGGAAGTATCGAATGGGGTTCGCATCCTTCCGATTTTGGGTTTTGCAAGTATCGACTGAACGTCGCTTCCCTGCGGTTTTTAAGAAACCATTTTTTGTTTAAAGACACGAGGGTCGTAAATTTTGACTCAAAACCATTTTGGTGGTAAAAGTCGGGGTGGACTAGGGCTGAAATCCCTAGGTCCTGATTTTGTTTCAAACCATGAATTTTGGGTTCAAGGATCGAAAATTTTGGTCAAGTTTGGGAAGAGGCTCCTAAACTTGGATTTTTGGATTTACTTTTTTTTTTTTTGAACAATGAAACGATGAAAGAGACATTGTTTTGAGGGTTTTTTTTTTTTTTAGAAATTTCAACAAGAGGATGAAAATTCCAAAAGGAGTGGGTTTGACGAGCAGATACCTAGGAATAGGCTTTGGCCGTGCAGGCGTCGCTCTAACCCGATGGAAGAAGCCTTCAAGGGTAATACCGCTTCAAGAACTTTCCATTGATGGGCAGCATACATCTGTCACCCTCCATGTTTAGAAGAGCGTATGCACCGTTGGAGAAGACTTTGTCGATGACGAAAGGTCCCTCCCATTTTGGTTCAAATTTGCCTTTGGATTTGTTGGCAAAAACCATTGGTCTTTTTACTGTAAGAACCAAGTCTCCCTTTTTGTAGGCGCGTTGCCTGACCTTCTTGTCAAAAGATCCTACCATGCGTGCTTGGTAGAGTTCAATGCTTTGTAGAGCTTCGAGCCGTCTCTCATCGAGGTTATCCAGCTCTTGGAGTCTCAATTTGACATTACTTTCTTGCATTATGCCATTTTACAGAGATACCCTTAAGGAAGGAATTTGAACTTCCAAAGGGACAACAGCTTCGCATCCATAGACCAAGGAGAATGGTGTGCTATGGGTTGGTCCTCGAACAGTGGTTCGATAGGCCCACAAAGCTTCAGGCAGTTTGTCGCCCCAATCTCTTTTGTGACTAGAGACCATTTTCTTGAGGATTTTGCAGAGCGTTTTGTTGAAAGCCTCTGCTAGTCCATTCGCTGCCGGATTGTACGGAGTTGAAGGACAACTTTGGATTTTGTATTTGTCACAGAACCTGTAGAATCGGTGATCGCGGAACTGTGGTCCGTTATCATGGACGAATCTTTTAGGTATGCCGAAGCGACAAATTATATTAGTGCGCAAGAATTGAAGGACTGACGAGGTCTTCATTTCGTTGAGTGCGAATGCTTCTGACCACTTGGAGAAATAATCCGTAGCAGCGAAAATGAAGCGATGACCTTTGCTTGATGGGGGAGAGATAGGACCTATGATGTCCATACCCCAGGCTTCAAAAGGCCATGAGATTGTTGTAGGATGTAGCCATTCCGGAGGCATGTGGACATAATCTCCATGAACTTGGCATTGTTGGCAGCGCTTAGCAAATTGCATTGCATCAGCCACCATGGTAGGCCAATAATAACCTAACCTTTTTATCTGATCGTAGAGCTTAGGCCCAGCCTGATGGGCTCCACAAAGACCAGCATGTACTTCTTTGAGTGTTTCCTCAGCCTCTTGTTGTGACAAGCAGCGTAGAAGTACTCCATTGTAGGATTTCCTATAAAGCATTTTTGAAGGAATATCCAAATGATAGTTTGGGGTTCGCCTTTGGATGCTTACCCGCTCTTTTGGATCCTCAGGTAGGATTCCGAACATGATGTAATCAATGAACGGATCCCTCCAGTCGCCGATCAGAGGTTTAAGGACGGAGATCCGACTTCCAACCACTCGGTGGCATTTAGCAACTGCTTGATGTGTGTTGAGAGGAGAGAGAATCCTTTTTTGACACACTGTAACTTGCATGTTTTCCCCTTCTTGGATTGCCATAGATGCAGCAAGTCCAGCCAGGGCATCTGCACGAATGTTTTCACCTCTGAGGATGTGGGTGATGTGACAGATGTCGAACTTTTGTCGAAGCGATTGTGCCTTGTTGTAGTAAGGCAACAGATCGGGCTTCCTGACTTCAAATTTCTGATTCATCTGGTTGACGATCAGTTAAGAGTCTCCAAAAGCTTCCAGCGTAGTGATGCCGGATTCAAGGGCGAGCTCCAATCCTACGATGAGGGCTTGGTACTCAGTTGCATTGTTTGAACATGGTTCCAGTAGCGAGAATGCGTGTGGAATCATGTATTTGTCGGGACTAACAAAGAGAATGCCAATTCCCGATATTTGATTTCCCTTTTCATTTGTCCTGGTTGCGCCATCGAAGTACATGTGCCAGGAAGCATTTGATAAGGAAGTCTCCACACTGTAGACCGGTTCGTCTGGGAGGTCATCCCAAAGTGGAGAATCTTTAGGCAATGGATGCTCCGCGAGGAAGTCTGCTAGAGCTTGGCCTTTGATTGCTTTTTGTGGTACATGCCTAATGTCAAATTGTGACAGGAGGATGGACCATTTTGCCAGTAGGGCATTGAGAGAACCTGCTTTTGTGACAAAGACCTTTAGGAGGTTGATCCTCGAAATCAGGTACACTGTGTTGGATAGCAGGTAGTGACGCAGTTTTTGTACGGCGAACATCACTGCCAAGCATTCTTTTTCGACTGGAGAGTAGCGATGCTCTGCACCTATCAACATGCGGCTAAGGTAATATAGAGCAGCTTCTTTTCCCTCGTCATTCTTTTGTGCGAGTAGAGTGCCTAAAGAACAGTCAAGGGCTCTTGTGTACAAGAGGAATGGTTTTCCAGTTGTGGGGGCAGCCAACACTGGAGGTTTAGTCAGGTATGACTTGATGTCCTGGAACGCGGCTTCACATTCAGCATCCCAGACAAAATCGACACTTTTCTTCATTAACCGAGAGAATGGACGGCACTTCCCTGATAGGTTGGAGATGAACCTCGAATGTATGCCAATCTTCCTTGGAGCCCTTTTAATTGTCTTAGGGTTCTTGGAGATGGCATTTCTAGGATAGCCTTGACTTTGGTGGGGTCAAGCTCTATGCCAGCTTTTCCTACTATGAATCTGAGAAACTTACCCGATGAAACACCGAAGAAGCATTTGAGGGGATTCATTCGCAGTTTGTGTTTGCGAAGTCGGAGGAAGACTTCTCGAAGATCTTTGAGATGGTCTTCTTTTCTTTTGCTTTTGACGGCGAGGTCGTCGACATAACATTCGACCGTCTTGTGCTGCATATCTTGGAATATCTTCATCATAGCCCTCTGATATGTCGCACCGGCGTTTTTCAGACCAAATGGCATGACCGTGTAGCAATACACGCCAAATGGGGTCTGAAATGATGTGTGCTTTTCATCTTCAGGATGCATCTTTATCTGATTGTAGCCAGAGAAGTCATCCATGAATGTCATTCGCTCAAATCCGCAGGTGTTGTCGATCATCACCTCCGGTATAGGGAGCGGGAATTCATCTTTTGGGCATGCATTATTCAGGTCTCTGTAATCAGTGCAGACCCTGATTTGCCCATTTTTCTTTGTCACGGGGACGATGTTGGCCAACCATTCAGGGTGTTGTTCCTCACGGATGAAGCCAACGCTTTTGAGTTTTTGAACTTCTTGTTCAATTTTGTCCATCACGTCAGGACGGAACCTTCTTTGGCCTTGTTTGACCGGCTTGATATATGTTTGAAGATTGAGTTTGTGGACTGCTATTTTGGGGTCTAAGCCAGGCATCTCAGCGTAAGACCATGCAAAACAATCAACGGACTCATGAAGAAACGCGATATACTCGGGTAACTCATCATCCTTTATATTCTTGCTTATGAATACAGGACGTGGGTTATCAGGTGTTCCCAAGTCTATCTTTTGAACAGAATCTTCAGTTGGAAGGTTTGAAGGTGGTTCCTCCACGATATTTTCGGAGGCTTCCAGCCCCAACAAAGCCTTCTGGAGTTCCAAAGGTATCTACAGACCACGGCTCTGCTTTTGTCCATGGGTCTTCTTGATTGGTACTTTTCTCAAGATTTGCTATGAGATGGTCCCAATCACCTGTTGAAACTAGGTCGAAGTAGGGCACTTCTTTTGGAGATGATGGTTCTTCTGGGCTAGAAAATCGTGTATCCGTATCATCTGTCAATTCCTCTTTATCATCCGAGAAATCATACCAATTGGGTGAGCTTCCTGAATCTTCGAAGGGTAACTCTTCAAAGAGATATCCGGGGAGATCGATGTCTTCATTAATATGAGATGTTGAGGCTTGGTCGGCAAGATGACTTTGCAACCTTTGTGTCAACTGTCTCAAGGGAGCGTCAGGATCATACCCCAGCCCATGTGAAGACTTTTCTATGTGGCGGTGGGGTTTCCAACCTTCCAGTTGACTTTTGGTCATGGTTGGTTCCAATGGCGTGATAATACCATGGCCACCTCCCAAACCGATTGGGTTCTGAGCGTCTTAGCCCATTTTCTTCATGATAGCTTGTGCCATTGGACTATACAGGGATAGTTGAGGCATACCTTCATTTTGGAAAGGTTCAAGCGAAGAATTTGATGAAGAAACTCCCGATTTATGGAAGAAGATTGGCTTTTCTTCTGCTGATGTTGCTGGAACAACGAAGGAAGCAGATGCCGGATCTTCTATGTCAACGGTTGTCTCCATCGGAGTGAGAGCGGGCTGAACTTGTTGATCATCAGCTTGGCTTGACGATGTGTCGTCTTCTGGCTCTGAGTCCGAATCTGTGTCTTGCAAGATAGACACGAAGGAGACAACAAACTTGCCCCCAGCCTTTTTGTTTTGTCTTCTTTGCTTTGGTGGTGATCACCAGAGGCTTTGAAGACTTGAGGGAGACCATGAAGGGAGATTGATTATTCTCTTCGGTTTTGATAGAGGGTTTGTTTTCTTCCGGTGATTGCTGAGGAGCCTTGCCTTTGTCTTTCGGGAGATTTTCGGCAAAGGGTGTTGTTTCTTCCTCCCTTTCTTCTTTTTCATCTTTGTACATCTGAGCATCTGCGAAATAGACTTCTTTGCCTTTGAAGGGCTTTTTGTCTGCAAACACTCGATGTATCAAGCCGTCATTGCCAACGAACTTGATGCACTGATGTAAAGTCGAAGGGACAACACCATTCTCGTGTATCCAGGGGCGTCCGAGAAGGATGTTGTAGCATGAAGGGGTCTTTATTGCATAGACAGTGACCTCAGAGATAAGATCACCAATTTGCAACTTGAACCTGATTTTGCCGATCGGCCTTTGAGCGCTGCCATCATATCCAAAGACGGACACAGACGTGTGGCTCAGCTTGCTAGGCGGAATGCCCAGTTCTTCGAGTGCCGAAGTGGAGATGAGGTTGAGTGCAGAACCTGGATCGATCTGGATTCTGCGTAGTGGCACCTCTTTGATGTACCCGGTGAAGTACAGGGGTCGGTTGTGCTTTGTCTCGCCTAGCAGGAGGTCTTCCTTGGTGAAGGCGATGGTTGCACTTGCTGCTTTTTGAACCGAGAGGCATTCGATGCAGGATTCCTCAGTTTTCTTCTTTTCTCCTTTTGAGGGAGTTTTTGATTTTTTGACCCTATAGTCCATTTCAATTTGTAGGACTTATGGGGCATGTTTGTCGACATCCGCATCCAGCATTTGTAGTTCTGAAATGAGACTATCACGAGTCTGTAGTGACATTCGTAATAAGTCTAGGATGTGCAGACGTGCAGGTATGTGTTTGAAGTGCTTAATCAAGTCGTACTTGAAAGCCTCCTTGGGGCCTGCATTTTCATTATTCTTGCCACTAGGGGCGTTTACAGCTTGTTTTCCCGAAGGATTTACGTAAGAAGCAGAAGGTTGGTTGTAGTTTTTGTGGTAATCCCGGCCAGAACGGGTACCTCTACCAACTTTTAGAGCTTCTGGAGAAGGGTCTTTGTTTGGAGGATCACCCTCGAGATCGAGGGGTTGTTCCTTCTCATTTGCTGAAGATGTCTCTGTGTCAGCATTGCCATCTTCAGTAATTGTGTTGCATGGAGCATTTTCCGGGAGCAAGTCCTGAACAACATCCAGCAACTTTCCTTCTTTATCGAATATTTTGTAGGTCCAGACATCACCGATGAGATCGGGCATTTGGGACCAATTGACCGGATTTTCTTTGAAGAAGATTTCACCGGCTGGAATTTCTTCAAGGTGCTCATTCGGAAGAGGTTTGAGTTCCAATGTCACTGTTCCAGGAGACGAAGCCTGAGAAGGTGAGGAATTATCATCCTGAGCTATTGCATTACAAGTAACTTTGACGGAAGATGCCTCCAAGATGAACTGTTGGGAATCAGATTCATCCTCAGATGTAGAAGGATCATCGATCCAACAGCTTTCTTCGTTTTTCGGGGTTACCGGACGAGATTCCTCTAGATATTCAGGAACTTCCGGTGCTGGGTTGTGACGAAGCTGATTGATGCGACCTTGTTCTTGCTCTATAGCAAGGTGCTGCAAGATCCTTGCGTATTCATCGAGATCAAGCACGGGAGCCAAATCTTCTTCTTCGTCTGCTCCTTGTGGTTCAACATGGCTGGGTTCCACTGGAGTGTTTTCTTGAACAGCCTCTTGGTCTTCTTCATCATCAGGCCAGGATCCTTGCGGCTGTAATGGGTTATACCAGATTATTGGCATAAGATGAGATTCAGGGATCCATTCCTCGTCGGAGAGATATTCTCCTGTTTTGAGGGATTCCTCCCATTCATCGATGTCACTGGCGGTGTCACTGGACTCGTATCCATCCATGGGGAATCCGACCACCGAGTTGCAAGAGTATGATGCCCCATGCATAGTTTCATTTTTGAGGTGTGGTGGCATGAAATCACCAAGAGTGAATTTTCTTGCCGCCTTTGAAGTCTTAGGAGAGGACTCTTCTGTTGTCCCCAGTGAAGCGGTAGAGGAGGTCTCTGCCTTTTTAGTGACTTCTTGCTTTTTCGGAGCTTTCTCCTGCTGTTTGAGCTTGCGGAGTTGTCTCCTGGCTTGCCTTCGCTGTCGAGCGGTTGGCTTTGTTTTGACGACCTCCCAATTTTCATCTTCTAGGAGATCAGGGTGTACCCATATGGGTTGTCCGTCTGATGTTGGGTATGGAACCAACTCTTGGGACGTTTGGGTCATCTTTATCACCTTGAAGGAAGTAGTGATCTTCTCTTTTGGTGATTTTTGTTTTTGTCCACACGACACCATGTTGACGGAGGCAGACCCATAGTTCTTGTCGAAGGTAATGACTCCGTTTTTCCACATCTCATTTATCTTCACTCTCACAACAAAGCATTGACTGAGAGGATGCGAGACCATCTGATGGTATGGACAGTACCGAGGATCGTCGGTTTTGCCAACATCTCCTTGTCTTTTGGGGTCAGGCAAGGTGAGTTTACCGTTTGCGAGAAGTGCCCCAAAGATTTCTTCAACATCTTCATCGAACGGGTATTTCTTCTCTACTCGTTCTTTGAAGGCATCAGAGAGTTCAGTCTTTTTACCTGCAGCTTTGTTTTCAGCTTTCTTTGGCTGCTGAGGCGCTGATTTGGTTTGCACATTGAGAACCTCCTTTTTCTTTGGTTTTGAGGTTGCAATGGCAGTCGGCTCTTTCTTTGATGATTTCTGACTGTTGAGGTCTTTGATCACCGTTTCAGCTTCCATAGCTGCTTCCAGGAGTTCTCCCAGGTTCTTTGATTTGTTGCCGATGATCATGGAGCGGATTCTTGCTCTCATGTTGTTTCGGCAGATGTCGACCAGTGACGTTTGTGGCAGTACATCGAAGCATTTGTATGCCATTGCCTTCCACTTGTGAATGAAGTCATATGTTGACTCATTCTCTCCTTGTTTTAGGCTGCAAAGCTGAGCCATTGTAACAGGATGATCCTCACCTTTGAAGTGGGTTAGGAAGCGTGTCTCCAGCATGGCCCAATTTTGAATGGAGTCCTCCGGCAGAGTGGAGTACCAATCAAAGGCCGTACCTTTTAGGGTACTTGCAAAGAGGCGGATTTTGAGGGCATCTTGATCCGCAATAGCTCCCGTCAGGATCTTGAAATGGATGACGTGCTGTCTGGCTGAACCTTTCCCCGTATATGTTTGGAGAGTAGGTTGCTTGAATTTTGTAGGGAACGGGACCGAGTCCATCCACAAGGGATATGGTGGCCTGATCCCATGCTCCTTTAGTGTATCCTCTTCTTTTGCTTTGGCGAGGATATCGTCAACGTCCTTTTTGGTAAGGACACGTGACTCACTGTTTTCCGCATTTTCCTCGTCGCCTTGATGGCTCGGAGGAGCTTCATTGTTTGGCGGACGTTGGATAGTGAGAAGGAGGTTTTCCATTAGGGCCTCTATTCTCTGCTGTCCTTGTTCCAGCTGCTGGATGCGTGCAGCTACGTCATCATGTGGCGGAGGTTGCTCAGCATTTGTGACCAGGACGTTCATTCCTTGAGAGTTGAATGAAGATATTGTCTTGATGACTGAGCTAGAGCTCATTCTTTTAGATGAAGAGCTCGAAGAGTGATTACTCCGATGTCCTTGGCTTGAAGGAGCGGGAGAGTTTTCTTTATGTCTTCGTGTCTGGGAGACGCTGCGAGTCACCGGACGTCTGACATGGATTTTAGTTGATGACTTCTGGCGTCTTCTGGTTTTGCCAACCATATGAACAGCAACAACTTGGTCGGGTCTTTCTTTTTCGACCCATTTTTGGGAGACCTGAAGTGCAGAATCCTGGGTTCTTTGCTTCTCTAGTCTCTTTTGTCGATATGCCGTGCGGCGGCGCATACGACGAGCGATTTGAGCTTCAGTTAGCTCCGGCTGTGCTCTGGCAATGAAGGACGTAGTCCCTGGTGCGCAGCAGCCGAGCTTGTCTTGTTTGAAGACTGGCAGGGACAGGATCTGGACGAGTTCCTTTGCCTGCCGGAGCGAAGCTTCGAATTTTGCGAGTTCGGCTCCTATTGAGAGGAAGGGTCGACTCGCAGGAATGTAGGCCTTGGCAGGTTCTTGCGGAGGCCTGATGATGCATGACTTGATTTTGGGCTTGTAGGAGCAAGCCGGCTCATGCTGAGTTGGTTTTGTTTGGCAGAGGGTAGGTTTCTCCTCTTTCATGTAAGCAAGAGGGTAGAACCGGTTCTCCTTGAGAGGGGCCAGGTATGCTGGCTTTGCTGATGTTTGTGACCTTCGCTGTTTGGGTGAAGGTCTTGGGGACCAAGTCTTTGAGCAGACCTGGTTTCTTGTAGGTTGAGGCTTCGTGGGGTTACCACGGGCTTCAGGTTTTCTGATGGTCGCCCTTGGTATCACTGTAGTGATACGTTGAGGGGCGGTTCTCTGCTTCTTGGCAGGTGCGGTTTCTTCTACGGGTAGTGGGAATGGTCCCAATGACCCAAAGACAATGGTCCGGGGAGTAGAGTTTGACCCGGTGTCTTCTGAGTTGCCGAGGGAAATGACGCTTCGGCAGCTGGCAGGGCGCTTGTAAGTGCGCTTGGTTTGTTTGTCTTGGAGCATGAGCTGGTACTTGTTCTCATCAAAGGTGATGGTTAATGAAGCTGCCATTGTTAGTTTTTGGAAAACTTCTGAAACAAGACCATATCCATTAGTAATCATAAGAATATGGTGATCATTAATGGAAAATACTATGGTTTCGCCTCTTCAAGTCGCCCGAGGGGTCATGGCCCAGCCCAAGCAACATGAGGAAGGCAGAAAAGCCATAGAGGGCACAATTGTTCTAAACGCAGGTAGGGTCAGCTCAGAATGAGCGTCCCAGTGACTGCTAGAAGCAATTGTGAACCTTAATTCAAATAACCGAGAAGCAAAGCTCACTCAAGGTAAAACGATATAAGGTTGAGATACAAATGTGTCGGTTACGAATACAGTAGACCCGAAAGGGCGTACTAGCACCGCTAGGCACAAATGTTGCAAATTGCATCCTTGGAAAGGACACGAGATGGGATTTTTGAAAGGTCAAGATTGGATTCATAGAAGAGAGCAAATGGTGTTCCATTCCGAGAATGAGCTCAACATTTTCTGCGAGCTCGAAATCCTAAAAGGGAAGGAACTAAGATTTCTCAAGTGTGAATCCAAAAGTGACGGAAGTTTTTTTTTTTTTTTCGAAAGTGTCAAGATTGGACTTTATAGAAGAGAGCAAATGGTATTCCAATCCGAAAATGAGCTCAACATTTCTGCGAGCTCGAAAGTCCGAAAAGGAAGGAACCAGGATTTCTCAAATATGAATCCAAAGTGATAGAAGTTTTTTTTTTGTTCTTTTTTTTTTTAAGATTTTTTTTTTTGAAGAGATTTTTTTTAAGAGTTCACATAGATCTCCAATTCGATCTTACGAAACCTCAGTTGATAGATCAGCCCCCAGGTAAGGGTAAGATTACTTAATGAACCCGTTTGGAGGACCCTTGCCTAGAACAGTCTAGCTGTCTCCACACTCTGGACAAGGCTTTTCTTAGATCCACTTTGGTCAAAGAACATAATTGGTGCAACCTTAGTGGTTCTCTTTTTTTCTTTTTTTTTGAAAGATTTTTTTTAGATTCATAGAAGAGAAAGAATGGTGTTCCATTCCGAAAATGAGTTCAACATTTCTGCGATCTCGAAGTCCGAAAAGGAAGAAGCCAAAGTTTCTCAACTTAAACCCAAAAGGGAGAAATCTGAAGTTTTTTTTTTTAAATCAGATTTTTTTTTTTGTGGATTCATAGAAGAGAGCAAATGGTGTTCCATTCCGAAAATGAGTTCAACATTTCTGCGATCTCGAAGTCCGAAAAGGAAGAAGCCAAAGTTTCTCAACTTAAACCCAAAAGAGGGAAATCAGAAATTTTTATAAATCAGATTTTGTTTCTTTTTGAGAATTTTTTTTTAGAAATAAGAAAGACTGGAAATAAACTCAAAATAAGAAATTTCCAAGAATCTCATCTCATGTGTTTTTTTTTTTAGATGCAAGATCCAACATAGGTCACCAACTAAAAAGGAGCCAAAGAATCCAAGCATTGTGTTCTCAAATGAACAAGGTCCCACCGGGTGTGCCAACTTGATGGACCCGGCTTTTCTCTTTTTCCAAAGCTGCCTCCGCCCCCGGGCTGACGGGGTACGGTGGAGGGAAAGAAAGGAAAAGCGGGCATCAGTTTTTTTGTTTTGTACGGGTATGCCAATTTCTCTTTTATACTTGGAATTTAGAAATGGTGATCCGGAGATTCACCTTCACAAGTAAAAAGGGAAATGAAACTTTTTTCTAGTTTTCCATTGCAAATATACTTTAATGAAAGAGACAATTTTTTGAATGCCATGAGAGGCGTTTTCATTTGTTTGCCGTGAAAGGCATTTTTGTGCTGTGAAAGGCGATTTGATGCCGTAAAAGGCATTTTTGTGCCGTGAAAGGCATTTTTGTGCCGTGAAAGACGATTTTGCCATGAAAGGCGATTTGGTGCCGTAAAAGGCGATTTACAAATCTCATCAAAATTAAAAGAAAAGAATTGTGATTTTTTTGTCTCTAAAAAAAATACAATTTACAACAGAAAAGTAAGAAAAAGGAATCTGACTTCTCATGCGATTCTGGGAGGGCTCGTTCAGATCGACGGTCGCGAGTCATGTATGGGCTCCGCCATCGTCCTTCAGATGAGAACATAGTGCTTTGATTCTTTGGCTTGGCTCAAACCTCAGTTTTTTAGAGGATAAAGACCAAGGGAAGGTCCTATATCCAATAAAAAGGAGAGTAGACAGACTGAAAAGCCACGTCTAGCCATGTTGGAAATCAGGAGAGGAACCTTGGGGGGGATGGCCCCCCCAAAGGGCTTCAATCAACTTGTAGAGTTTTTTTTTGCAGCAGAGCTTCTTCGCAAAGTGTCTGGATTTTCAGAGACTTCGGATCTTCAGGCAATTTTCTGTGTATTTTTCTGATGGATTTTTCTAGTCCTTTTCCTTTGGAATGACCCTCCTATTTATAGGCCTTTGGTAGCCATTTAGGAGGGTTTATGAGCATTGATTTGTATTAATCCTCATAATGGAAGGAGTTACAAGTTTTAATTTACTTGTTTTGTAGCTTCTGATTGGCCGGTGGAGGATAATGGGCATTTAGTTGCCTTTAATCTCCATAATGAGGGGAGTTTCATGGTTTTAATGCCATGAATACTTGGATTTGTAACTCCCATTTGCTTGCTTTTGATTGGGCCGTCCAAGATAATGAATTAATGACTGTAATAAGCTGCCATAAACAAGTCAATTAACAGCATTAAATGGTCTCCCGGTCGCTTGAAGAGTCACGGGCCGCGCCGCGTCCTTTGGAATCCTTTTGGCGATGATCATCGATGGATCTTCATGTTAATCAACATCAGATGACCATGCAATTTCAGATTTTGATTAATATCAACAAGCCGGCGACATCTGTCTAGTCGATTTCTCGATCGGTCGGGCAGAAAGTGCACTTTCTTGATCGGCCGGTTGATAATTTTGAGGCGTCGGATGATGATCCCATGATTCTGGCGGTGGATCCATGATGTCGACGAAGATCGACGGATTTCATGCTAAAAAAATCAGAATTTGGAGAAATCACAGGGGCCAATCAACTCGGAACGCGAAAGAAACCCGAAAAACGGGGTTTTTGGGCGAGGTCCGGCGGCCCGGACCTCCATGGTCGCCGGCGACCATGGGGTTTGTGCCCCATGGTCGGCAGTCTTCCGGTCGCCTTTTTTTCGCCGTTTTTCGTCCGTTTTCGCTTCTGTTTTCTTCTGCATTTTTCTTGGAATTTCCTCTCATTTATTGGTTGGATTTCCCTCAAGAAAACCTGACGAGAATCCGTGCAAATCAGATCGCAAAGTTTCCTATTTTTCGGAAAAGCCGAAGACTTTGCCGTGGAGAACTGTCGATTTTTGTCAAGCGTCAAAACTAGGTCAAACGATGTCAGAACAACCTGAAATTCGACGTGTAGCTTCTTGAGCAGTAGACAAGACCAACCATAGGCTTTTGTTTGAGTTTTGAAGCCGTTTGGGGGCCCGCAAATGCTTGACTTGATTTCACCGCGAGGGAAATGCCGAGCTTTCACTTTCGGTCAAACGATGTCTGATTGACCTGAAATTCGACGTGTGACTCCCTCATCAGTAGATAAGACCAACCATAGGCTTTCGTTTGAGTTTTGAAGCTGTTTGGGGTCATGCAAACGCTTGCCTTTGTTTCACCGCGAGGGAAATGCCGAGCTTTGACTTTCGGTCAAACGATGTCTGATTGACCTGAAATTCGACGGGGAGCCTACTGGAGTCATTTTGAGATGATCCACAAACTCCGAATTGGGTGCCATGGTCCCGGGGTGCTCCGCCGCTGGTAGGCTTAATTTTGTTCCCGAGCATCGAAAGTGGGTCAAACGTTGTCAGAATGACCTGAAATTTGATGCGCAGCCCTTTGGAGGTATGCAGAAGCCGCCCCTGTGCTCCGTTTGATGAGTGATGACCCTGGTAGTTCTCGCTACCTAAGGGCTTGATTTTGCTGTTCGAGAGTTGACGGAGGGTCAAACGGTGTCGGTTTGACTTGAAACTTGACATGGAGCCTTTTGGAGGTATTTTGTAACCATCCGTCGGCTCTGATCGAAGATTTGAAGTCTTCGACACTGTCGCCGCCGGGAGCTGCTGCTCAGCTGTTGGAGAAGTGAAGTTAGGCCGAATGATGTCGGAATGGCCCGAAACTTCATGTGTACCTCTCTTTTGGTTGTTTTGAATGACCTTGCAGTTTTTGTTTGATTCTGACAAGATTTGATGCTTGAAGTAGCGCCTGCCTATTTTTGGTAGGATGCTGCTCCGTGTAGCTTTTGGTGTGAAGAGGCAAAGTGACATTTTTGGTGTCAACACGGTATCAGCAATGGAGGTCAGTTGCTCTAATATGGTTTTTTGTTTGGATAGTTTTTGGGTAGACTCATTGTATTAGTTGTTTTGTCCATGAATTGCCAAAGGGGGAGATTGTAAGTATTATTTGAGTGTTGGCTAATTCATTGGGTGGACAAAACATGGGATTCTATGTAATTTACAATTCTTAGATGGACCACTTCGTGTTGAAGAAGAATTCCAAATCAGCAGGAAACTGGGAGCTATCAGCAACAAGACAGACCGATCGATCGGTCCTGCAGGCCGATCGATCGGACCTGCAGGGCCGATCGATCAGCCAGCGGCGAAGTCTACTATTTTTTAGCCTGCTCTTTCTAAAGCCCTGTTCTACAATCCTATTCAAACTAAAACTATCCCATACGAATCTAAGAGCTTATTTAAGGGATCAAACCCTTCAGAAACCTCATCTCTCTCTTATCTAAACCCTAGATTATCCTAAGAGAGATTTTCTTCCTCCAGAGAGTTATTGTGAGAGATACATGTGCTGAAGCATTGTTCTTTGGAGAATCCCCATCCATCTTCCAGCCAATTCGTCTTGCCTAAGGCGTGGAGATTGAAGCACTGGAGAAGGTGAACGGCGTGGTCGTCGACAAGATTCACGGTGGTCCTTAGGTTGTGATCAACTGTAAAGGAGAGTGAGTTCATCTTGTAACCTTTGAGTTTATAGTGCTTGATCTTTCTGGACCGGTGCTAGGTCCCGTAGTTTTTTCCCTTTCCAGGGTTTTCCACATAAAAAATCAGGTGTCCATTTTGTTGATTGATTGCTTGATTAACTTAGGTTTTCTGTTTCCATATTAATATCTGTGCTGGGATTTCTTTACTTTCTGTTAGGATTGTGTTCTTCAACCCTCCAGGAATTTTCATAAACACTGTGCCTATAGAAAGAGGAGGGAGGGTAAAATAAGCCACCATTATACCAAGCAAATCTTGATTGCCTTTGGAACAAAAAATAAACATTTAATTGTCATGTCAGGCATCCAGCTACAGGATCGGAATTCTGCCTTTGGAGTAGGAACTGTATATGAATATGTTGTATTACATCAATACATTGAGGATGGTAAAATTTGCTTCAACATGCATGAGTGCATGCATTACATACAAGTTCATAGATCATATTCTATTTGGACAAAGATAACACTTGCAAGTACAATTTCATGAAAAAAAAATTATAAAAAAACATAACATGAACCAAGAAAGGAAAAAAAATCTGTGCGCATACGTTCACCCATAAAAGGCCAGTCTTGCATGTGAATGTTGGAGTATCCTAGTGTCCTAGGCATGGTCATTAGTACATGTCCAGCTAATGTGATACATACAGAATTGTTGAGTTCCTGATGTCATGTGTCCATCAGACTACATCTCAGTCTCAGTTGGCATGAAGATCATAAGTTCTTCTGAATTAAAGGGGTTCTGAGTGGGGTTCTTAGGAGTGTAGTCTAGAGGAACCTCATACCCCTTATAACCAAAGGTCATTCCATCTTTCTATAAATTGGGCAAGTGGTCAGTCCCCTGCCCTTTGGAGAGCAGCCACCATTATAGTTGAGATGTGGGATACCCTAAGGACATCATCAAAGGTAACTCAACCTTTCTATAAATTGTCTAAGTGGTCAGTCCCCTGCCCATTGGAGAACAACCACAGTTATATTATCCAAAGCGCAAAAGAAATATACATGAGGCTGTACAAAATGGATAAAAATCCAAATTGAAATGTCTTCTTAAACATTGCACAAAACAATCCTTATATATCTTAAACAGGTAAAGAAGAAGATGAAGAAAAATCCCTTTTTCTTCTCTCCATAATCAATGGTAAAGATTCAAGATGCATTTGCTTCATCAAGCTTCAGCTCATCAAAAACCCATCTCCACAGTTCAAATCCATTACCGGTTAGTTTAAGATCCATGATTCTGAAGTCATAGATGAAATTTTCATTGACCAGGTAAAATCAATTGATAAAGCTACCTTTTATATTCTACATATGAAAAACCATCAGATCTATTTGGATTCAGAAACTAAATTCTGATTACAGTCGCTCATGTGTATTCTCTCAAACAGCATCCATCTCTAATGCATTAAAAATTTCAATTGGTATCAACTATCAAATTGCAAACACTTACAACATCAAAACCAAAATTCAATCCAAATCAACGCAAACAAAATCCCTATGTGGGGAGGCTGTCTTTGTTTTCCCACCTTTTGTAGGGACATTTGATTGGACGAAAAAACCGGCTGAATCACTGAGAACTGAGATAGATGTAAATTGGATGAGCTCTTCAACTTTTCCCTTAAGAGAAGTTAGATGACTCCTTGGGTCAACTTTAAGCATTCATTTATTCAAAAACTGAAGGAATGAGGTCACAAACATCTTCAAACTTATGAGAAATCTACGGTGTTCTTTTATTAGCTAGTGAATCTCCAATAAAGGATCACAAAACAAAGAAAAAGTCTGACAAACCTGAATTCTGATGCTCATTGTGCATTCTTCTTCTTTACCTGTATGGAGGAGGGAGGAGGTCAATCCAATTTCATCTCCTCTCTCTTCCCTACCATCCGATCCACCAAAAGGTCATATGACTACAAAGAACCCTAATAAACACTGTTTAGGACTTGACATTTCTACTACAGGAATAGAAATTCTCAGATTAATGATAAATCAAACAACTGCAAAAGCATCCACACAACATAATATATCTTCAAGCCATATATCAAAATGCCCAAAACAGTAAGGCATCAGCTAGACTTGTTAATATACTCACAGACTTTTCGTGACACTTTATACCATGCAATTGTTGGAAAATAATGCTTTATTAACTGTAGAAAATAAAATGAAATAAAAATTAAGAATCTATATCAGTATCATCGTCAGTCGGCATTTGTTCTTCTTCATCAGTGCAATAGTCCATCAAAGTATCATCTTCCGCATCACTTTCATCATCATTAATGAAACCGGCATCTGTCTGTTCCGACTCCACGTTGATGACCACAACATTAGCATCAACTTCATATGCATCAACGTCCGTCCTATTTAGAGACAATGGTTCAACCTCCTCATCATTTTCTTCATTATCCATTAATTCAGGAGTTTGATGATGTCGAACAATCCCATCAACTTCTAATTGCTCCTCTTGTTGGAATGCATCACCCCCAATCAAATTTGTCTCTTCCTCCTCAACCTCTAAAACATCATATACATTTCTCTGCTTTATCAGTTGGACAACTTGCCAATCACCTCCAAGTTTGGCATCCTTGAGATAAAAGACTTGTATGGCTTGAGACGCTAGTACATAAGGGTCATTTTTATAGCACGTTCGAGATACATTAACGCTAGTGAAGTATGCGTCCCTATGAATTCCTGTCTTTTTATTACCAACATCCCACCAATCACACTTGAACAATATAACTCATTTTTTAAAGCAATAATCCAATTCAATAATGTTTGTTAATACACCATAATATTGGATCTCCTTATCACCTTCATACCCTTTCACAGCAACACCACTATTTTGAGTTCGACGATACTTTTCACTTTCCTTTGAGTGAAACCTAATCCCATTAACGATGCAGCCAGTATATTGTGTCACTCGATTATCAGGACCACATGCCAATGAATATAAATCATCAGTAGCTTCGGGTGATTTTTGTTGGCGCAAGAGTTGAATCTATTGATAAAAAGTATACAGAATACTAAAAGTCAGTAAATATTTTGAATTACATATAATTTTAGCACCTTATATGTATGAACACTTACACGTTTTTGAAACCATTTAGCAAATTGGGTTTGATGTCTCTGTTCGACATTGTGTACGCTTTCCCTTTGAAGCTCTGACTTGTGCTCCCTATATAAGAAGTATATACCAATATAATACGAATGCAAAATTTAATATAAAAATACCTCATATGCAATTATATTATAGGTACATAGTTCACTTACTCATGATATACGCTTTCCCTTTGAAGCTCTGACTTGTGCTCCCTATATAAGAAGTATATACCAATATAATACGAATGCAAAATTTAATATACAAATACCTCATATGCAATTATATTATAGGTACATAGTTCACTTACTCATGATATGATACAATTTCCTCGGAATTATTTAGCACGTAATATCGAATTTTGTTATACTCCACTATCTCCAATATCTCATATGATCGAGACCCTAATGGTCGGACAATTTGTCCAAAAACATGAAGCTCTTCATATGATTGCCCCTGACCTCCATCATAATTCCGTTCTTCACGGTTGAATTTTGTTTCTATGCCTTCAAAATACATAGAACAAAATGAGAGGCATTCACCGTCAATATATGATTCTGCAATTGAGCCTTCTGGACGTGCTTTGTTGCGCACATATTGCTTTAGAGTGTGCAAGAATCAGCTTATAATTTTATAGTTACTAAATAAAAAAGTAATAAATTACATTCATAAAGACATCATATAAAAATTAATAACTTATACAAATCACCTTTCAATAGGATACATCCATCGGTATTGCACAGGTCCACCAATTTTCGCCTCATATGGCAAATGAACTACTAAGTGAACCATGACATGAAAGAATGCCGGTGGAAATATTCGTTCTAGCTTACAAAGTATAATGGCAATGTCCCTTTCCATCGTCTCTAACACCTGCAACTTTAATGTCTTGCTGCTCCACTCGTTAAAGAAAATACCCAATTCAATCAATGGGATACAAACATCATCATTCAAATATCCACGTATTACAACCGGTAGAAGCCGTTGTAAAAGGACGTGACAATCATGACTTTTCAATCCTGATATTTAACCATCTGTAATATTCACACATCGAGATATATTAGATGCATATCCGTCTGGGAACTTAACCGATTTAAACCATTCACAAAAGCTCTTTTTCTCTGCTCCAGAAAGTGTATAGCATGCAGGTGGCACCATTACTTTATCACCGTTCGGGATTAAGTGTAATTCCTTTCGTATACCCATCGCCTCTAAATCCATGCGAGCTTTCACGGTGTCTTTTGTTTTCCCATCTAGATTCAACAATGTTCCTAACACATTATCACAAATGTTCTTTTCTATGTGCATCACATCCAAATTATGTCGAAGCTTTAGTACTCGCCAATACGATAGTTCAAAAAATATGCTCTTTTTTGTCCAATTCAACTCCATCTCAGTTCGTTTCCTCTTCTTATTGTTTGGTGCCTTGCCAAATTTGTTAGGTTGGACACGTTCTAATTGTGCAGAAACTTCATCCCCAGATAACTTCTTAGGTTTTGACCGGCGCTCAATATTACCATCAAAGTGATCCTTAAAATGGCTTCACCAAGCATGCCTGGGCGGCAAGAAACGACGGTGGCACATGAAACATTACTTTCGTCCATGCTTCAAATACATTGAACATGCATCCTTGTTGCAAATTGGACATGCCATGTACCCCTTCGTACTCCAACCAGACAAGTTTCCATATGCAGGAAAATCATTAATAGTCCATAAAAGTGTTGCATGCAAATTGAATTTCTTTCTTGTCACTATATCAAAAGTCTCTACGCCATTTTCCCATAGTTCCTTCAATTCATCTATCAATGGTACCAGGTACACATCGATGTCATTTCCGGGTGCTTTTGGTCCAGGAATAAGTAATGACATGAAAAGGAAGGGTTCTTTCATACATTTCCAAGGTGGCAAATTATATGGGATAAGCATGACAGGCCACATGCTGTAGGAAGTGCTCATGTCCCCAAAGGGATTGAACCCGTCGCTCGCGAGGCCAAGACGGACATTACGAGGATCTTTCGCAAACCACGGATAATCCTTGTCTAATTCCTCCCAAACTTGACTATTTGCTGGATGCCTATATACATTATCCTCCCCAACTCGCTTTTCCTTGTGCCACCTCATATCTTCAGCTGTTTTTCTTGATATAAACAACCTCTGCAGTCTAGGCTTCAATGGAAAATACCGTAAAACTTTTTGAGGAATCTTCTTACCCTTACCCTCATTAAGTTTATACCTCGGCTCACCACATTCTGGACAATTAGTTTTATGTTCGTGCTCCTTCCAAAAGAGTGCACAATCATATTTGCATGCATGTATAGGAACATAGCCAAGACCCAAGTCCCGCATATACTTCTTAGCCTCATAATATGACTTGGGAAGCGTCTCACCAGTAGGCAATGCCGCTTTAATCAATTGAAGATTCATATCAAATGATTTGTTACTCCAATGGTTGATTATTTTTACATGCATCAACTTCACAAGGAATTCCAATTTTGAAAACTTCTCACATCCTGGATATAGTGGAAGGTGCAAATCATTTAACATCGTATCAAATGGTTGTGGAACTAAGTCATTTGAGATCGCATCAGACAGTTGTGGATCCTCATATCCTGCACTAGGACCATGACTACTAGATGCTTCCCCTTGTGGTATATTTTCCACATTAATATTCATCTCATACCTTCCCTCACATACGTCTGCTAACATTTCCTGCAACCCATCACAACGTTGCTCTACACCACCATCACCATCATCGTCTTCATCCTCACTCATCTCCTCAAAATCTTCGCCATGAAATACCCATCGGGTATAAGTCTTATCTATTCCATTTTCCTCCAAATGTGATTTAACCATATTAATGGGTTTGAAATATCTATTGCTGCACTTGTTACATGGACATTTTATCCTATTGCTTTTATCCGCATAATCACGCGCATACTCAATAAAGTCTTTAATTCCTTTCATGTAAGCAGGTAAATGTCTACCCCGAAGCTGCATCCAACTTTTATCCATATTTAACTCCCTACCACAAGAAGAACAAATATGAGTACTTATCCATATTTATAAGTAAATGTATGCTTTTTTTCTCTTATTCTTTCAAATAATCAATTAGCTTGCATATATCTAACCATGTACTGATTACGTGATGTTCTTATGAATACTTGTAAGCTCTAAATCAGGCTAATTTAAAAAAGAACTAAATCCATTTGAAATACAGATGTGAACTCATAAAATAATTAGATTTGGTTTTATATCGTAACTTCAGTAAATAAGCTCAGATTCAGTACCTTAACATTCTTATCAAATTCAATTATGACCCATCAAATTCATGAAACCAAACCCATTTTGAGCCATACATGAAAATTGACAAATAAACTACAGTTGCAATCCACACAGCAACTACAAAAAACACATGAGGCTACATATGTGGAATGAAGAACATACCAAAATACATGGTGTGATTTTAAAAAAGAGGAATCATTTGAAAATTTGTGATGAACAGGTCAATCGAAACATGAAATCAACAGCATCAACTATGACAAAGATGATAAATATGAGCGTATCAATCTTGAATCTAAAGCAATCAAACTCAATCAAACTTAGCCTTATAATGCAGAATACAAATGGATTAAAAACAAAAATTAGTATTGATATCTACACTAACATTTTCAGATGTTCTGGAACTTGAAACAATCTTGAAAACTAAGTGAAAGCTTCAAAGGCAAGAATATCTTACATTGGGTATACACAATGGAACTAATATCAAGCTAAGAAGGCAAACCTAACATTTTCCATTCAATTATAACCTGCATTAATAGATGTCTCAACTTTTTTCCAAACCTTTATAACCTTTTCTATATAAATTAAGACATTTTTGTGGTGGCAGAGCTTTCACCTGCATGAGTCCCCAATTTAAGAAGTCTAACCAACCAATAAAAAAGGACTAGAAAAAAATCCAAACAGTCAGCTTCATCAATGATCCTAGCCTATGAGCAGATGTACTTATATCAGTAGAGAAGGATTGCCGGAGTTATCTCTTTACGAATAAGAGTCATACAAAAATCAGCTACATCAATGATCCTAGCCCTTGATTTAACATCTTAAAAGTTTAATAATCTATTAAAAACAAATTTTGTTGACTCAATCCAACAATTTGTAAAGGTTTTGATAGACATTTAAGTTCCTTATATAAAAACTCATTGTTTTTACATATAACTCTCCCTAATTTCTAAAAAAGAAAAACATACTTTAACAAAAGGCATAAAAATATAGGTTTTAAAGAGCATGTCCATACTGAAATAAGCCAAAATATAGAACTCAAGTCAAAGCCCCTTAACAAGTCAAGCTCACTTTGACCCAACTCAAAACTAAGTTCTTTCTCCAACTAGCTCAAGCCTAGTGAAGAATGCTAAGGGGCCTTCTTTACCTCTTTAATCACACCTGTCACATTGACCATTGAGTCCACATCCTCCAAGTCCCCAAGTTAGAGGAGTAGATCTTTCACATGATGCAATCGGCACATTTGCCACATCACCAAAAATCACAGGCCCATATTTATTAGGAAAGAAATGGATAACAGAAAATTAGAACAAAAACTTCAAGGGACATGGAAGAAAGTTACAAGCTTATAGAAATTATCACACAGGCATGAAAAGGAGTTCATAATTACCTTTTTAGTAGGCTCAGGAACTTCAAGGGTATTGGTTTGAGAATCTATTGACAGCTTCTGGAGCAAATCTATAGCTTCTGCATAACAGAGAGTGAAGGAAACAGAAGAACCATACTTACACATAGAAATGCAAAAGGATATTAATCTAGAGATGATTGTAGTCCTTTTCAAACTTAAGCTATCACAGTTTCTCTACAGCAATTTCTCATAGAAAAATACCAACACAAAAACGAAGCAAGAGAGAACATGTGAACAGCCATACAAAATCCATTACTTGAATCAATATGAAACCAAGTCCACTGATTGAATCAACATGAAACCATGTTATCATGAAGTAGAACCACCGTCCCAAAGGAATGAATTTCAGGAACAAATTCATGTGAGGACATCATAAAGTATATTTTATCTCCCCTAAATTAGAGGCAAAAACAAAATGTGAAATCCATCTCATTCCAAACATCTGACTAATAATCCTACTGAAAAAAAAAAAAAAAGAATCAAATTTTTTTTTTTACCTTTTGAAAGATCAACAAAGAATCAATGCTTGGTAAAAGCAAAATAAGAACACAAGAGTAAACAGTTGCAATCATTCAATAGAAAAGAAAACAACTATAAATAAACCTCACTTCGTAAAAACAGATAAAGAACCAGCATCCTTTGTAAAATCAGACACAGATCACCACAAAACACTCTCTCTCTCTCTCTCTCTCTCTCTCTCTCTCTCTCTCTCTCTCTCTCTCTGATACCATCACTCCAACCAAATCTCCATACATCCAACTAATAGAAAAGGGGGGAGAAAACACACACACACACAACCAAAACCCAACTCCAATTGAAATCCTTAATAATAATATAAAAAAAAACCCATCATGACAACCATATTTCCAACACTTACAAGCAATAAAGAGAAGAAATATTAAATCCCAATCCAATAACTCCTAGAACGGTATACAAACCCCCCCTAAACCCACAATAACTATCAATCCTATCAAAATCAACATATCTATGAAGCACAAAATAATACTAAGCAGTCTCCAAATAGCCAAACACTCATACTGAAAAACGCCAAAAAAAAAAAAAAACTAAAATCCTAATACCCAACAAAAAACCAAAAATCATTAAATAAATAAAAAAAGACCCACCACATCTGATCCAGAACTATGCATAAACCCCACTTAAACCCTGCAAAAACAAACAAATCAAGATCTCCATTGCCCAAATTTAGAGTAAACGATCCAAAGTTCAAAAGGTAAAAAACAAAATTCAAATCAAGATCTCCATTGTTCAAATTCAGAATAAAGAAAATTCAAATTACAAACATGGAAAGAAATCTCAACAGATTAAAAAAAAAGAAGAGGAAGAGATCGAACCTCTTCAATCACCGCTGCTTTGAAGAAGAGATCGAATGAAGACTCCTCCACAAGTAGCAGCCGCTGGTCCCAAAACCAGAAACGAATGTAAAGAAGACCTGAAGAAGAAAGGCGCACATAGTTCAATGAAATCGAACGGTAGGACACGTTTGGATGTATGGGAGATAAAAAAAAAAAAAAACATAGAGATTTAGAAGGAATGTATATATATATACCTCCAGATTGGGACAGATTTCTCTATTGTCTTGTAGAGGATCGTCGACGGGATCTTGGCTTTGGTTTGGATTTATGGCAGAGAGATAGGCAGATATTGAAGCGTAGAGAGGGAGGCAAAAAGAAAGGAGATTGGGACGGATTTCTCTATCGTCTTATAGAGGATCGTCGACTGAATCGTGGTTGTTTGGATTTAGGGCAGAGAGATAGAGAGTGAAGCGCAGAGATGGAGGAGAGATGGAGGGAAGAATAGAAAGAAGAGTTTATAACACACTACTATTAAGAGAAGGCGGGGATCGACTGAAAAAAAAAAAGCGCGCGGGCGACGGAATGGTAATTGTAATTTGTAACGCAATAAATAAAATGTCCCTAATAAAAATATTTTCTTCGACGCATTTAAACACATGTCGCAAAAAAGCTTATTATCTGCGACACAGCAGATATACTGTGGCAAAAAATTATTATTTGCGACGTTAAAATTGCGTCCCAAATAAATGTATAATTTTTTTTCCATAATGGTGGCTGAGGGAAGAAATTAGTTCTTTTTCTTAGTTTAAAATTTTTGTGACACCATATGATGGAGGTCACTAATAATAATTATTTGCGACCAAAAGACATCAGTGTCGCGAATAAGATATTATGTGCGACGCAAAAAAGAAACTGTTGCAAAAACCCTTAACTTTTTAAGACATAGCTCAAACTAAAAGTTATTTGCGACACGGGGATTGCGTCGCTAATAGAGACACTTATTTACGACAGATGATTGTGTCGCAAATGTGTATCTAGCCTGGCGAATAATTTTACCGCCATTTGGCGCCAATGATTTTTTGACGCATTTTTTTGCAACGCACTGTATTCATTGCTGAAAGTATCTATTTGCAACGCATGAAGTCTTGTGTCGCAAATACTTAACTTTTTGCGACGGGTCTAAATTTATGTTGTGAAAAAATTATTTTTTGCAACACTTTGGGTTGCGTCGCAAATATTTTCGTCGCTGAAAATCCCATTTGTTGTAGTGTATCTTGATTATATTTCTTGAGTATTTTCTCAATATAGTGCGATTAAGATAATATCAGTCCATTCGATGTTTTGGAAATCTTTATTCCTAGTATGACATCGGCAACACTTAAGTCTTTCATATCAAACTTATTGTTTAACATTCTCTTGGTAGCTTGAATGATATCATCATTAGTACCCATAATGAGCAAGTCATCAACATATAAGCAAATAATGACACGGCCATTGTTAGTGTTCTTGACATGTACACATTTGTCACATTCATTGATCTTAAACCCATTAGACATCATCAAACTGTCAAATTTCTCTGCCACTGCTTTGGTGCTTGTTTTAATCCATATAGAGATTTGACAAGCTGACAAACTTTCTTAGTTTGACCTGGACTATTAAACCCTTCTGGTTGTTCCATATATATTTCCTCATCTAATTCACCATTTAAGAAAGTTGTCTTTACATCCATTTGATGTATCTCGAAATTGTGTATAGCAGCAATTGCAATTAACATTCGCATGGATGATATTCTCGTAACTAGTGAATAAGTGTCGAAATAGTCCAAGCCTTCCTTTTGTTTGTATCATTTAACAATAAGTCTGGCTTTGTTCTTTTTGGTTGATCCATCTGCTTTCATCTTTTTCTTGAATAATCACTTGCATCCAATAGTTTTGCAACATTGTGGAAGATCCACTAGTTCCCTTGTATGGTTTTGCAAAATGGAGTCAATTCCACTATTTATTTCCTCTTTCCAATATGGTGCCTCGGGACGGGACTGGACACCGCTTTTTTAAGGCTTTAAGGCTCATCTTCTAACAGAAATGTTAGAAAATCTAAACCAAACATTTTTTTTATGTTCTAGCCCTCTTACTCTGTTTAGGTTCATCAATCTCTTGTTGGTTTTGACTACTACTACTAGCAGTATCATGAGTTCTTTTAGGAGAACTCGATTCCTGCGAGAGTTTATAAGAAAATACATGTTCAAAGAACGATGCATTCATTGACTCAATAATAGTATTAGGATGCATATCGGGAATCTCAGACTTATGAATTAGAAACTGATACTACTGCTATTATGAGCATACCCAGTGAATACACAGTCAACTGTTTTTTGTCCTATTTTAACCATTTTAGGTGTAGGAACCGCCACTTTAGCCAAACACCCCCACACTTTCAAGTATTTGTAAGTATGCATTCTGCCTTTCCACAATTCGTAGGGGGTCATATTGGTTTTCTTTTGAGGTATTCAGTTGAGAATATAATTTGCGGAGAGTGTAAGACCCCGACCCGAGTGAACCCGATTAGTGTTAATTAAGTTGTGTGTTAGTGTTAAGCTTGATTAGTGATTTTGGCTAAGTTGGGTTTGGAATAGCTTTGATTCTAGTTTTGGGCTATTTGGAGTGCTTTGGTGACTAGTGGGGGCCTTTAGGGGTTCCCTTTTCGACTTTGCTTTTACTTAGAGGATTTTTCGAAATTGTTTTGAATTGCATTCTTGGACCGTTGCATTTATCTTGTTAACCCCTACAACTTTCATGTTGATCCCGTTTTCATTCAAGGCCCCGAAACTCGATTTACAAGCCTTGAGGGGCAAAACAGTCCTTTTATACTAAACCTGTACCTTAAACTTGTTTTTTCCGAAACCCGTGAAACATATACTTTTTGGAAACTAGATATTTCGACGATCATTTCTTCCTTCTTCGTCGAATTCATCCGAGACCCCGAAAGAGATGATTTCAACCAAACAAGTTCCTTTAGTAGTGGGACCCAACTCATTTGTTAACAAAGGGAAACCCACCCTTCATTTCCATTCATTCTTCTTTGTTCCAGCACAAGAGGAGAACCTAGGGTTCTCCTGCTTTTCTCTTCTTCTTCTTGCTTCTCCATTTCCAATCCACACTAATCTTGCATCAACCAAGAAATGGAGATCACCAACCTCTTCCTCATCTTGCAAGCTTCATCTTGATACCTTTTGTAGAGAAATCCATCAACCTTGAGATCTTCTTTGAACTAGCTCTCTTCATTTGAAGGTCATCCAAGTGAGTAATCTTCTTCATCTCCTAGATTAGTGTTCATCTAGCCCTTGAGAAGCTACATTTTCATTATTGAAAGCTCTATCATTTTCATTCTTTGTGTAACCCATTTTAGGGTTGTTTTGGGGGTTTTTGTTTGTAGCTTGGATTTGAGCTATAGAGGTGATTAGAAGCTTGGTTCGGCTAGCTTGGACTTGAGGCAAGTGAATGATTCGGTGTTTTAAGTTTTAAATGGTTTGGTGAAACATTAATGGATTTCCATACTTTCATTGATTTGTTTATGGTTGAAATAAATGCTCTTAATGCATCTTGATAGCTTCATTTAATGTCTTGGAAATATGAGTTTAAGTCTTCTTATTTCTAGTTTTGTATGGTTGTTTATGTGTTGGAAGGAAGGGAAAAAGAGGAGGACCAGGCCACTGCAGAACAGCACCTGAAATCTGTTCCGCAGTGTGCCCGGTCGACCTGGCGGGGGCCAGGTCGACCAGCCCAACTGGGAAATTCTTGCTGAGTGGAAATTTTCACCCTGTTTTGGATGGGTTTAGGTGGGACCTTGGCTACCCTCTTTGGACTCATTTGACTATATGTGAGGATGTCTTGAGCCGATGCTCTTCACGGTTGGTTCGGTGGCATCGAAGTTCAGTCCATTTCAATCTTGAACGGTTTGGGACGACGCGATATCTTCCTTATATCTAAACGCAAAGTCTATTTCCTTGGTTATCGCGAATCCTATTCCTTTCGATGACTGAGTAGGTTGCTCGATGCTTCCGGATTAACATCATGCCTAGGATGGACCGTTTATAGTCTTGAATTTTCTATTGTAACATATAGTACTATCCATAAGCTCTTTTTAAGTTTTGAGAATCGTAAAGTGCAAAAGGAGCCCGGAATCTCTTCAAACTCAAGGAGCACCAAGTCTTTATTATAATCGACATACGGGACCCCTATTCACTTAAATAGATCTTGAAACCATTATTTTTACCCGAAATTGTTATAGTTCATTGTTTCACTTCATTCCAAGATTTACATTACATGATTTGTTTTCCCGAAAACATGATAGTTACACTAGTAACATTGACTTGTTCCGAAGTGTATTGCCCGACATGAAATGAAAGTTATGCATTTGAGTACTCTTGCCCCGTTCATTTATTTACTTGAACTTAATGTATTTTGCATATGTCTCGATTTGTTATTTAACCTATGAGTCGGCATCACTAAGCTTGGATAACCTTGTCGGTTTGATCCACCGACTTGGAGATCCCTCTCCCATCATGCCAGCTGCAGTTTGGATCCCGATACCCGGTTTATTACCGTGGTCCCGTCCCGATACCCAGTTCGCTACCGTGGTCCCGTCCCGTATATTTATATTGTATATATGATTTACGTTGAATCTCCTCACCTTGTGTAACTGAGATCAACGTCCCGTGATACTTTTGTCACTTTAGTGATAGAGGACTTAGCTTTATGTGATTACTATCTTGTTAGTTCCCGATTCCTTGGATACCTTATATGTTTTATCCTGTTTACTTGTTTTCTAGCAAATGATTTATCTACTTTATGAAAGTTCTTGCTTAAACAGATTTCTATGCTTTTCGATATATTTCTTTTATTATACATTGTTGTACCTTCTCACTCTCTTGCCAGACCGTCGTGTCTAACCCATTTGCTTTGGTACTCAGGTCCCGTTGCCGGCTACCTTGAGGAGGAGCCGGAGGAGGCGGTAGGTGAGCCGCAACCTCTAGTCGAGTGGCGTGCTGACGATGTCATGTAGACATCGGGTTGCTACGAGAGGCGTAACATTTTGAGGAGAACTATTTAACCATTCTTTTGGGTTACTATTTTGTTATATTGGCCTTTGTTGGCCTCTAATTTTGGGGAAATGTAACTAAATGATCTTTTGTTAAACTTTAACTTACTTTTGGGAAACATGCTATTTATCATTGCTCATTCTGATACAGTATTCAATACTTGATGTTGTCTTCATGACTAAAGTTAGTGTGACTATTTGATTTGCTACACGCTTCCGCACTTAAAAGAAATGTTCAAATATGGATTTTGATATCCTCACCGCGGACACCTGTGGGAAATTAAATAAATGTATGTTATCATTTAACCAGATGTTGTGGTTTATCATCACCACTAATGTCCCGATCCCGGATCAGTCCTTCGGGCCCGGTCCGGGGTCGCGACAGAGAGTATAGCATCCCCCCACAAATTCTGAGGTAATCCAGAACTTATTAACATAACATTCATCATTTCTTTTAAAGTTCTATTTTTCCTTTCAACAACACAATTTTGCTGAGATGAATAAAGAGCAGTAGTTTGGTGTATAATACCATACTGTGAACAGAATTCACCAAAAGGTGATTCGTATTCACCACCTCTATCGCTTCTTATCACCTTGATTCTTAACATCATTCTTGTAATGTTTGAACATTTAAAAGGCCTCATATTTTCTTCTCAGTAAGTAAACATAACAGTATCTTGTGTAGGCATCAATGAATGTAAGAAAATATTTCTTACCACCTTTAGTTTGAACAAACTTTAGGTCACAGATGTCACAATGAATTAACTGAAACGGTTCAGAAGTTCATTCAATTGAATGAAAAGAAGTTCTAGTGAGTTTAGCTTCTATACATGTTTCACATTTGATATTTGAATCAAAACTGCATTTAGGCAAACATTCCGTATTAACTAATCTACGCAAAGCATCATAATTAACATGACCTAATCTATCATGCCACACATTAGAAGACTCGAGCATATTATAAGCAAAAGAGTTTTTCTTATTAGGTACAATTGTCATTACATTCATCTTAAAAAGCCTATCGCTCATGTACCATTTTCCTACGTACATCCCAGATTTAGTAAGCACAAACTTATCCGACTCAAATACCAGTTTGAAAACCTTCTTACTTAGTAGTGAGCCTGAAACTAGATTCTTAAGAATATCAGATACATGTAGCACATTGTTGAGGATGAGTTCCTTTCCAGAAGTCATCTTCAATACCACCTGTCATTGGCCTTCAACCTTAGAAGTGGTAGAGTTGTCCATGAAGAGTTGTTCTCCGGTTGATGCATGATAAGTGGAGAACATCTCTTTAATAGAGTAGACATGTCGAGTGGCCCCAGTGGCCACCATTCTCTGGTGTTACCAGCCAGATTGATTTCTAAGACCACAACAGAAAGATTAATGTCTGAAACATCAATGGAGAGAGCGTCCAATTCTGTCATGTTGGCCTGCGCTGGTTTCTTACTCGTATTGCCTTGGTCCTTGCACTTACGACAGTCCTTAGCACGGTGGCCTGGTTTGTCGCACACATAACATTTCCCTTTGAACTTCTGGTTGTCCATGGGACTTTGTTTTAGACCATTGGGACTGTTCTTCCTCTTCTTGGGATTTTGTCCATGTTCCACCACATTTGCCTTACCTTCAGTGAAGGTTTTTCCTTCTTTCTTCTCATATGCATGATTGTCTTCCTCTATCCTCAATTTGACAATCAGGTTTTCAAGTTTCATCTCTTTTCGCTTATGCTTACAGTAGTTCTTAAAATCCTTCCAAAGTGGTTGCAATTTTTCAATGATTGCTGCCACTTGGAAAGACTCATTAAGAGTCATTCCTACTACATGAATTTCAGGGAGAATTACCTAAAGTTCCTGAACTTGATTAATTACTGTTTTGGAATCGATCATCTTGTAGTCAAAGAATCTGCCAACAACGAATTTCTTCATTTCGGCATCTTCAGTTTTGTACTTTTTGTCAAATGAGTACCATAATTCCTTAGCAGTCTTCAATGAACGGTACACATTATATAATGTATTGTCTAGTCCATTGAGAATGTAATTTTGACAGAGGAAGTCAGCATGCTTCCAGACTTCTACAGCAACAACTACTTGCTTGTCTGTTTCACCCTCTTTTAGAGGATGAGCTTCTTCATGGAGAAACCGAGTCAAGTTCAAAGTGGTGAGATAGAACAACATTTTTTGTTGCCATCTCTTGAACTTAGTACCATTGAACTTCTCAAGTTTCTCCCCATTGTTCACCATAATAGAGGTAGGGGTACCAACTGGAGTATTCTTCTCAATACCCATTACTATTTAACAGAACAGAAATCACTTTAAATAAAACCACAGAGTAACTGCAGACTTTAAAGTAACAATACTTAAACAGAACTCAGACTAAAGGGTAACTAGTTACTGATTACTGTATACTGAGGCAAACAGAAAGTAAAAAATACAGAACAAACTGAAGTTCTACTACTTGTATGTAATGAAAAGAACTCAGTTATACACTACTAGTTTCATAATAAAAGAAGTAGAAACCAGTGGCAAAACTGACAAAACTGAAACCAGAATATTGAAGTAAAACTGAGAATAGAATGTACTCAAACATATGGGAATTTGTCTTAAGATTGTTATTCCAAGTACATACAAAAATAGTTCTGTATTTAAGAAACAGGTTGAAACACAGTGAACCAAAACAACAACTTAACAGAGTTACAGATTGTAATCTAGAAATATAAATTCACTCACTATTGAAAGACAGAAACAAAGTACTGCTGTTGAAGTTGTGAAGTCCAGAAACTCGCAGAAGAAGGTTGATCAAGGCTTGTGTTACACACTATATCCTTTAGACAAATTTTGCTTGCGCAATGGTGCTTACGAGCTTCAACAGCGTTTGTCTCCCAGGATACAATGATCCGTTCCACAACAGTTGTAGCACTATAAACTGTGTGACAGGCGAACCAAACTGTGCTGCAAAACTCTCTCTCTAGACTCTGATGATGACTTGAAAATGCAATGCAACAGTAGCAAATGGGATGACCAAAAGGCATGAACGAGCTGCATATTTATAGCTTGTTTCAGGTCTCTTCATGGGAGTTGCATCTGTTCATTGAACAGTGACTGTTCAATGAACAGATGCTTCTTCTTTGGACACACCTCTTGGGTTGGAGACACACCCTTTCAGATACGAAGGGGCACACACCTCTTGGACACACCCCATTTGGAAAAGAAATTTTATTAAATAAAATCTCTCCAAAAATAATAAATGGGTAGTGGGTCGAGCCAGGCCCAAGCCCGGCCCAGGGGGCGCGCGTGTGTGGTGGTGACCCCACCTTGGTCTAGGTCCTCCCTCCTTCACAAAAGTAGAATGCCCCATGGGGCTCATCCTATACTACCAAGGTAAGCATATTTATACCCAAGGAATGTTTTGCTCTTAAGCAATGGGGGAAGCAAATTCACCACTTCCTTTTGTTTCCATGTTTAACATGTTCAAGTAGTGGTGTTTAGGAAGTAATTTCTCATTCACTCCTTAATGGATTAGAGCAACCCAATATATGTCCTTAATCTACTCATGATGAAGTAAATTACATTCCCATGTATTCCCACCTAAAAAGATAAGTGGGTCCCACTTAGATTTTGGCTCAAAGTTGACAAAAACTAATGGTGCTCTTTGCCATTTTTCCATCAGTTGGTAATAGGGATCTCATTTGAGAGATTTTAGGATAATTCGAGAACACCATTCGATGAGCCACCTATCATTCTCCAAGGAAGCCAAAAAGAAATTGGTTTTATTTTATAAAAAATCAGAAAATAGAAAAAAGAAAAAGAGAAAAACATATTTTCATGTAATCAAATTGAGGGTGGGAGTGAATATAAATTATAAATAAAGTAATATTTTGACTCTAAATCTAGCCCACAAATGGATGCAAACCGGGGAGAGCGTCACCTAAAATTTCTTTTTTGTATTAGATGGATGCACAATCGTTTAAGATCTAAAAAATCTTCCATTTAAAAAAAAATGTGTGGGCTACCCATACCATTACATGATGGGAACATCCTTAAGTGGGTAATTTTAGGCCCTTTTGCATGCATCCATTTCCACATCAGGCAAATCATACTTAGATGGATCGATCCTTATGCTATTGTAGTTATGGAGAGACTCTTGATAGCGAATTTTTTGAATTCAAATATGAAAAAGAGAGAGTGGTAGATTTTTTGGAGGATTTTTCCAGCCAACTAACTATTGGAGATAAGGAATGAAAAGATTAAAATTAGATTTGAAATGTAGGTTTATGGAAACCATAAAGGAGAGATTTAGGGAGGAGAGATTAGAACTTCGATGTGGATTTGATTAGTATGCTAAAAACGGAAGCGATGAAACGGCATTGAGATAATTCGTTGGTCATTAAGATAGGATTAAAACTAATCCTAAAATTTAGGATAGGATGGGAGAAAGGAAGGAGATGTGTTTGGGTTGAGATTTGGAGATGTGGAGTGGCCCATTAAAGGAAAGTTTAAAATTGAATGGGAGGAATTTTAGGGGAGTTGGAGAAGATTTAGGACTTTTATTTGTGATGCCAAGTGTCATTTTTTTAGGATGCCCACATGGCGCCCTTGAAAAATAAAAAAAAAATTAAGGATGCGCCACGTGTCGCTCCCCCACGAATTCACCTGTTGTCTTTTATTTTATAATTTATTAGATTTGAATCTCCAGGGCCCGCGCCCAATGCGAGCCTTTAATTCTTCGAAGGAAAATCCAATTTAAATTGAAAGTAGACACCGAGTAAACAAACAAATTACATTTAATATAATTATAAAGGAAATTCAAGATTGGTCGGCATATTTTGGAGAACCTCATATACATTTTGCCTTCCCATTCATGGGACATGGATATTTGATAGAGAGAGATAGAGAGATTAGTTGAAAGTAAATTAAAATATAAATAGGAAGTAATTGTTGGTCAAATGCATATGGGATGCATGAGTTTTTTTTTTTTTATGAAGGCAAATATTTTTAAAGAATCTTATATATAAATCTAAATCAATCGTCAAAAGCAAAACATCGAATCATGTTCGAGTCAAACTTACCGTGTTCGTCATGGTATCAGTGGGGACGATGCTAGAGCTATCTCTGCTATGCAACATATCATGAAATGCGGTCGGAGAGGAGGATGATGTTGACGCTCCATCCTACAATGGAATTACTAAAATTCCTACTTCCATATACCATGCATGAATGTTATATGAACTTTATAATAATGATAAAGATAAAGATAAATGGTGAGAAGAAATAAGTAATAAAATTATTTAAAAGAAAATATCTGAAAGATTTAGTAAATAGAATGAGTATATAAAAAGCAAATAAAAGAACTACAATATGAAGGGCCAATGTATTAAAATAAAACATGAATAATGTTTATAAGCCTCCATCAATGTCAAATATCAAAATATTAACTAATGGATCTTAATGGCACATTGTAGTGCTTATGATTATGTGTACGCAAAAAAAAAAAAAAAAAAAAAGACTTGTACCTTTGACAAAGGTACTTTGGAACGGACCTATTATTTTCTCAATTGTTTTCAACCTAATAGCCACGACTTTAGAAATAATTTTATGTCTAGTGTTGCATAGACTAATAGGCCTTAGGACGTTTGTGGACTGTGGATGAGATTCTTTTAGATCATATCTTATTGATTTTGTGAGTGGGGTGCATTTTTTGAAAAAAAAATCTTGGACTATCCTACAGACGACAGATCCAACTATGTCCCACATCCATTGATAGATTTCAGTATGGTACCCATTCGTAATGAGGGATTTTAGGGATGCTGAAAGTCACCTCATTCACTTTCTCTACAGGAGTTGAAAGAAGGTTCCGAGTAACTGGTGGAGATTATGTGAATTATGAGTTCTTTGACCACACTTAAATCTCTAAATCCATTTGATGTTATGATTTGTTTTAGAAGGTTTTAGAATATTTCATTTCGAATATCCACCCTTCTCGTCAACGATGTGCCCTTTTTTATTTCTTTTCCTATCAGTCCTGTGTGGGGGCATTTTGTAAACATGGGCTTATGTGGAGCAGCTCCTCGATTTCGAGGTATCCTTAGTCTCGGTGTTGTCCAAGCTCGGCAGTAGCACCATCTCAGGGGAGCCTGGGCCCGTCTCGGTGGTCACGATCACAAGTGTCCGCCTCGGTCTCGGCCTTGAGCCTGATCTCCGTATCCTGTCATTCAATCATAAATGTAGCCATAAATGCACTGCCGTGACGGGGACGGTGAACTGACAAACAGAGTGGGCGCCGGACCTAGATAAGAGGCATGCCTTATCTCAGGGGCACGTCCATAGGCATGGGATGATGGTCCGATGGGACATTCCCTTTTTACCTACCCCCACTCAGAAAAGAAAAGTACACACTGATAGGACTTCCGTCCCTTCCTGGGGACAATCCGATGATGACTCTCACGTCTATATATTACATGAAGGAAAGCCACATGAGGTATGCGACCAATCTCCCTTCAGATTTCTCCTTCTCCATTTCTCTCAGTTCTCACACTGACTTGAACATCGGAGTGCCTTCGGCTACCTATAGCCAGGGGCTCTGACTTTTATCTTCCTCTTTCAGGTTGTCGGAGGCTCGATCCTTTTCCCTCATCTTCCCAAGATCATCAAACCAAGAGCTTAATTCTCTATTAATCAAGTCCGTAATTTTTAGGCACTTACAGTTGGCGCCGTCTGTGGGGACAAGATCCTTACCAAAATCAGACTTGTGAAAGCTATGCCTCCGAAAACCAGATACGGTGGTGAAGGGTCGTCAAAATCCCGAAGGGCATCGTCCTTCCCTCCGCCGGAACAACCCTCATTTCCGCCATTCTTACAGCCTCAACCGCCCCAGTCGGTACTTCCAGAACCACCCACTGGCGTTCACTCCGCCCTCCTCCCCCCTCCGGGACCAGCAGGGGTTCCCCCTGTCCCGCAGGGGACATCGGGGATTCCCCGCCAGAGAAAGTCCGGAGGGAAATCCGGTCCCGCATGCGTAGAGGGTATCGTCCAGTCGAACTCCTCGTCCCGACCTCTGACGGCACCCCCCCGTCGTAGCGATCATCAGGAGGCTCCACGGCCGCCCAGAGGCCTGCAGCAGAATGTCTCCTCGACGGATCTTCGACGACAGGGCAAGACCTCTGTCGGGGCAAAATCTCATCACTCCCGCCATCACACTCACGACGACGGTCAATCCTTCCACCAGGTCCATGGAGCAGGAGATGATGACCCCCTACTCAATGAGCTCGTTGCCCAGAATCAGGTCCTCCAAGAAAAAGAGGAGTTGATTCGTCATCTCCAAGAGCGGCTCAAGGCGAACGAGAGGAGGTCTCATGGCCCGCCTCTCAGGCGACAGCAGAACCACCCGGGCAGCCGAGATCTGAGGCAGGTCCTCAACAATAGAAGGAGAGATCACTGCGAAAAAGAAGGCTAGAGCAGCAGCCACCTACCTAGCAACCTCGGGGGATCGCATCGCGAGCCAGGGTCCCCGAGGCCAGAAAATGCAGCGGGCCTAAGGAACTGCTGGATCACTACGTCAAACAAGAGGTCCAGGCCAGGCTGGCCGAGATCGGTTTCACCTGAGGCCAGATGGAGGACCGCGATGAAGAGACCAGGGCATGTCCCCCTTCTCACAGGAGATAAAAGATTCCTCTCTCCCCGAGAGATTCAGCGTCCCGAGGTTTGTTCTTTATGACGGGACCTCGGACCCAGAAGCACATCTGCGGCATTTCACTCAGCGGATGTCGGTCTGGGGGGACGTCGGCCTCTTGAACTGTAGAGTCTTTTCCTCAAGCTTAGGCGACCTCCCCCTCCGATGGTTCTGCTCGATCCCTTCCGGGTCGGTCACGAACTGGCGGCAGCTCCGAAACTCCTTTGTCGAGAAGTTCCAGGCACACCGTGTCATCCGAAAGACGGGTGGCAACCTCATGGCCATCCTGATGAAGGACGGTGAAAGTATCACTGCATTCGCCAGGAGATTCTGGACAATATACAGCCAGATCACAGACGCCAACGATGACGTCGCCATCATGTGTTTCCGGCAGGCCTTACTCCTAGGAAACGAGCTCCGAAAGGATCTGGTCCGGACCCCCGTGACCACGATGAAAGCACTAATGGCGATGGTGAATCAGTACATCGAGTAGGAAGAGGACAAAGCTCACGGTAAGGAGCGGTTTGGACTCCCATAGAAGGACCGAACCCCCAAGGGGGAAGGGATGTTCTCCAGACCGAGTCAGATAAGAAGAGGGCCACCAGTTCTTTCTCAATCACCTCGGGCAGTGGCAAGAAACTGAAGTTTCAGCCTCCCAGGCCTGCCGGCTACCCTTACAGAGCCATCAATGTTGTCTTCAAGGAGCCTATTTACAAGATCCTGAACAAAATCAAGGCGGAACCCTACTTCCAATGGCCGCAGCCGATGAAAGGCGACCCATCCACCCGCGACCGAAGCAAGAACTGTTCCTATCACAAGCAGCATGGGCACATGACCGAAGACTGCATGGCTTTGAAATCCCACCTCGAGAGGCTCGTCAAGGACGGGCACCTCCGAGAGTACGTCATGGAGGGAGAGAGAGTCAACCAAGCTCAGCAGCATGCCCCGCCCGATGATGATCAGGACAGCGACGAACCGGCAGGTATCATCAACGTCATCCACCTGGCTCCCACTCCGAATGGGGGAAGTACCCAAGCTCGGTCAGAGGCCAGGAAAGTTGCCCATGGCAAACAGGTGATGTCCGCCAAGTTAGAAAGTGCTCCGAAGAGAGCTAGGAGGGAAAAGCCCAAGATCTGGCTCTCGGACGAGGACCTGAGAGGAGTCCAGCTCCCCCACAATGACGCCCTCATCCTCACCCTGCGGCTCAACAACTACACCACAAAGCGCGTCCTCGTAGTTCCAGGGAGCTCATCCGAGGTCATCTACTTTAGCTGTTTTAAGCAGCTCGGCTTGACCGAGTCCGATCTACAAGAAGCCCGCGTCCCTTTGGTAGGATTCAGCGCCAAACCGGTATATCCCAAAGGGAGGATTTCACTTGAAGTCCGGATAGGGGGGGCCACGAAGATGGCAGACTTTATGGTGGTGGACGCACCTTCTCCTTACAATGTGATAATGGTGCGAAGTTGGCTGCATGCCATGGAGGCGGTGCCCTCCACCCTTCATCAGAAACTCAAGTTCCCATTAGAGAAGGCTGGAGGAACGGTCGAAATAGTGACCGTATGGGGAAATCAGCAGATGGCCAGGGAATGCCTCATGGCCGTAACGCCTGGAGAGACGGAGCCAAGGCAAGTGCACATGGCCGAACTTGAAGCCGAACTAGAGGATGTCGGGAGAACAGCAGGACAGAAGAGCGTAGAGGAGCTCACCGAGGTCAGAATCGATTCCGGTGACCCCGAGCGTTACTTCCTACTGGGAAGCCAGCTCCCCGACAACGAGAGGGCTAAGCTGCTGGACTTCCTACTGCAAAACAAGGATGTCTTCGCCTGGACTCCATATGAGATGCCCGGGATCGACCCCGGAGTAATGTGTCACGAGCTAAATGTTGATCCCGGACACAAGCCCGTAGTGCAAAAACCCGCAGGACGGGGGTCCCACAAACAGAAGCAGTAATTGAAGAGGTAGATAAACTCCTTGAAGCTGGGGCGATCCGCGAAGTGCACTATCCAAAGTGGCTAGCCAACACAGTAGTGGTGAAAAAGAAGAATGGTAAGTGGAGGGTCTGCGTGGACTTCACCGACCTCAACAAAGCTTGCCCCAAGGACAGCTTCCCCCTCCCGAAGATCGACCAGATGATCGACGCCACCTCGGGGCACGACAGAATGAGCTTCCTCGACGCCTACCGAGGTTACCACCAGATTCCAATGCACGGGCCCGACGAGGAAAAAACTGCATTCATAACACCTCTTTGCATCAACTGTTACAGGGTGATGCCCTTCGGGTTGAAAAATGCCGGAGCCACATACCAGAGACTGGTCACGAAGATGTTTCAGGGCCAGCTCCGGAAGACAGTGGAGGTCTACATCGACGACATGGTGGTCAAGTCCAAGGTGTCGCAGGATCACTTGGCGGATCTACGCCGGACATTCGCCACCCTCAGGAAATTCCAGCTCAAACTAAATGCCTCCTAGTGTGCGTTTGGCGTCGGCTCCGGCAAGTTCCTAGGAAGTCTGGTAACCCGGAGAGGAATTGAAGCTAATCCAGAGCAGATTGCGGCTATCCAGGCAATTCAGAGCCCAAGCTCGGCCAAACAGGTCCAGAGGCTCCTAGGGATGGTGCCGCCCTCAATCGCTTCATTAGCCGGGCTTAGGATAAATGTCGACCTTTCTTTCAGCTCTTGAAGAAGAGCTCCAAATTCCAGTGGACCCCCGAGTGTAACCATGCACTGGAGAAGCTTAAGGAATACCTTTCCTCGCCAGCACTATTATCCACTCCTTCACAAGGAGATCTTCTCTATCTCTACCTAGCAGTCTTGGACCATGCAGTGAGCTCGGTGTTGGTTCGAGAGAACGACAAGCAGCAGTAGCCCATTTACTACACCAGCAAGATCCTGCTCGTCGCCGAAACCAGGTACCTGCCACTCGAGAAGCTGGCACTGGCACTCATCAGCGCCTCTCGCAAACTCTCCCACTACTTCCAGACATACACGGTGGTAGTTGTCACGGAGTACCCGCTCAAATCCCTTTTTTGGATGGCGGATTTTTCTGGCAAAATCTCCAAGTTGGTCGTCGAACTAGGGCAATTCGATATCCAATTTCAACCTAGGACGGCCATCAAAACACAGATCCTAGCAGACTTCATCGTCGAATTCACCTCTCCTAGTTCGGCACCGACCTCGCTCGATACCGAACTGGGGGGCTCCAAGGGCAATAATGAGGCTGAGACTGAGACCGAAGAGGACCGATCTTGGAAAAAGTTTCTTGAGTCAGCCTGGAAGGTCTTCGTCGACGGATCTTCGACATCCAGAAGGGCCGGCGCCGGCATAGTTCTCCAGTCACCAGAGGGCCTAGTTAGTGAGCAAGCTCTGACCCTAGACTTCAAAGCTTCCAACAATGAAGCAGAGTACGAAGCATTGATTGCGGGTCTCGGTAGCGCGAGAATACTTGGGGTACGTCGGCTAGTAGTCTTCAGCGACTCCTAGTTGGTGACGAACCAGCTGAGTGGAGACTATCAAGCCCGAGACGAAAGAATGGCAGCCTACCTAGCCCACACACAGCAGCTCCTCTCCCCGTTCGAAAGAGCTGAAGTTAGGCAAATCGACAGAGAGTCCAATTGCCACGCGGATGCCCTGGCCAACTTGGCCTCGGTCGTAGAAGCAGGAAAGAAAAGGACAGTTGATGTAGGGACATTGAAAAAATCGAGCATAGAGCTCCTCGCAGCTCGGCAAGTCCTGTGTGTTGATCTCGACCCGAGCTGGATGGATCCGATCATAGCATTCCTCAAAGAAGATAAGCTCCCTGAAGACAAGAATGAAGCCCATAAGGTCAGGATGAAAGCGGCTCATTTTTTGCTATCCCCATATGAGAAGCTCTACAGAAAATCCTACACAGGGCCATATCTCCAATGCATTCATCCAAGCAAGGTAAAAGACTTCCTTTTTGAAATTCACGAGGGGGTCTGCGGAAGCCACATCGGAGGAAGGTCACTGGCGTAGAGAGCCAGCAGCCAGGGCTATTGGTGGCCCTACATGCAGAAGGATGCCCAGCTCTACGCCAGAAAATGTGAAAAATGTCAGAAGTTCTCCCACTCCTTGCACCAGCCAGCTCAGGACCTAAGTCCTCTCTCCAGTCCATGGCCTTTCGCCCAGTGGGGACTAGACATCGTAGGATCTCTTCACCGAACTCCAGGAAACAAGAGATGGTTGATGGTGGGCACTGATTACTTCACCAAATGGATAGAGGCAGAGGCCTTATCCTCCATCACCGAGCACGACACAAAGAATTTTGTATGGAAGAACATCGTCACAAGATTCGGGATCCCCTGAGTTCTGATCTCGGACAACGGGACCCAATTCAATTCAAACTTTTTTAAAAACTTCTGCCAGGAGCTCGGTATCAGGAACCTCTATGCAACTCCGGCCTACCCACAGAGCAACGGGCAAGCAGAGATCTCAAACAAGGTGGTACTGGACGGACTCAAAAAGATGCTTGATAAGGCTAAGGACAGGTGGGTGGAAGAGTTACCAAGTGTTCTTTGGGCATACAGGACCACACCGAGATGATCCACCTCGGCAACTCCCTTCTCCTTGGCATACGGAATGGAAGCTGTGATCCCTCTCGAAGTCGGCCTCCCGGCCTTGAGGTCGGATCTCTTCTATCAAGGGCAGAACGAAGTAAACCTCGCCAAAGAGCTCAACCTGGCCGAAGAGAGAAGAGAAGCGGCATCCGTGCGTCTGGCCTCTTACCAGCAGCAGCTAACTAGAAGCTACAATCAGAATGTCAAAGAAAGAAAGTTCTCAATCGGGGAACTGGTCTTAAAAAGGGCAATCCTAGCAAACAAAGATCCTAACGAAGGCAAGCTCGCACCAAATTGGCTCGGGCCCTTCAAGGTGGTATCTGTCTCCGGGAGGTCGGCATACAAACTTGAGAGCGTGGACGGTAAAGAATTGCCACGACCATGGAATGTCGCGCACCTCAAGAAATATTACTTCTAGATGTACTCAAATGATGAATCAATAAAGGAGGATCTTATGGAAGAAGTGTGCCTTGAATTTCAGTCATGAGCCTCTGTCATAGGACCAGCTCCCCAAGGCTCCGGCCCTCGCGCCAGCCTCCTTGAGTTCGGTCATAGGACCAGCTCCCAAGGCTCTGGCCCTCACGCCAGCCTCCTTGAGTTCGGTCATAGGACCAGCTCCCAAGGCTCCGGCCCTCGCCCCAGCCTCCTTGAGCTCGGTCATAGGACCAGCTCCCAAGGCTCCGGCCCTCGCGCCAGCCTCCTTGAGTTTGGTCACAGGACCAGCTCCCAAGGCTCCGGCCCTCGCGCCAGCCTCCTTGAGTTCGGTCATAGGACCAGCTCCCAAGGCTCCTACCCTTACGCCAGCCTCCTTGAGTTGGGCCATAGGACTAACTCCCAAGGCTCCGGCCCTCGCGCCAGCCTCCTTGAGTTTGGTCATAGGACTAACTCCCAAGGCTCCGGCCCTCGCGCCAGCCTCCTTGAAGTCGACCACGGGTCAAGGGCTTTGTGCCTCGCGGCAGCCTCGTCGAGTTCGGATGACAGGCCATCCCCTTTGGGACAAGAGCAATCAACTATCTAAAAACTCACTACGAAGCCTCAGTGCTCGGCCTGCATTCTGGGTCCAAACTAACTACAAGTTCTTTCCTCGGATGCGCGTTGTTGAAAGCCGAGGGCAAGACGTTCACCGACCTCACTCACCTGCAGGATCGGACAAAAGATAGTGAGCCTTGCCACCGCCCAGTCTTGTTCACCGACCTGGGTTACTTGGAAAGTTCAAAAACAAAAGGGGGCTCGTTCTCATCCAGTATCCCGAAACTAGAAGGCTACAGTCCAGTTTCTTTACCGGCCTCAGCCACTCGCAAGTTTTGGTCATAACAATCAGAACATCCACACATCATTGCAAGAAGAAAGAAATGAAAATACGGCTGGAGAATTAGAAAGAAAATGTTTTTCATTGATCAGAAAGGATAATTACAAATCTTTGTACACTCAGAAAAAAGGGAGAAGTACATCAAGGAAAATAAAAAAGACAAATTCCTATTATTCTACTTCTCAGGCGCCGCATCTTTATTCCTCGGCTCTGGAGGAACGGACGAAGCGGGGGCGCCAGAAGCCTCGGATGGAGGAGCCATGGGGGAAGCCTGGGCCTTGTCGACCTCGGCGGGAGTCGAGGGCTGAGGAGGTGGGCCTGGGACTTCGGGAGGGGCTTCAGGAGGGTTGGAGTCAGGCTCTGACTCTGGGCTCGGTATTGCAAAAACGAATTGAGGAAGATTCGTAAATATGGGGTCATCCTCAGAAACCCCATACTCACGAAGGGCTTCCCTACACCCCATGTCGTACAGCACCGGACTCAGATCCTTGATTTGAGCCATATACTCCGCCGATGCCCAATCCACCCCTTCCTGGTAAGCCTTGGCAGCTTGGGCTCGCAGGGCGGACTCGACATCGGCCCGCTCCTTCCTGGAGGCTTCGAGCTCGGCCTCTTTCCCAGCCAATTCAGTTTCCTTCTTGGCGAGCTCGGCCTCCAGTTGGCTCGCCCTCCTCGCCCTATCATCGGCTGCGCCTCTTAGGTGTTTATTCTCGCCGTGCAACTTTATTATCTCGGCCTTCGCCGCTTGTTGTTCCGTTGCGTGCGCGGCAATCTTTTCCTCCGCCTTCTTTATTTCTGCCGCACTGGCCTCCAGGGCATCCCCCATTTTCTTTTTCTCCTTCTCCATCTCGACAACCTTAGTGGCTGTGTTCTCGTACCTCTCCAGTATTATTTGGAGCCCCTGTACATTCTGCAAAAGGACAAAAAGAGCAAGGGGCTCAAATCGGACAACTAAGACAAAAATTCAGAGGCAGGAGAAGCGGGAACCACCTCGATCGACGCCTTCATCGTCGAGTAAAGTAGGCTCATCGACCCGGCCTTACTATGCCTCTCCATGTCCACAGGGAGGGCACATCCCTGGGCAATGGCCGTGACCGTCTTCCAGCAGGACCCTAACCGATCCTCCACGGTCATAGGCCGGTTGGGGTTGATGTCGAAATTGGGCCTCCAGGGCATCGGCTTGTGAGGCCGAGCTGGCAGGCCACCTCCTGGGCCCTTTCCTCCTCGCCCTCCACACGAGGCCTCTTCTCGGGAGGGGGCCCCTCACCCTCCTTTTCTGCCTCCATGGCCCGAGGCCAAGTCTCCCTTGGCGGCGGAGGCGGTAGAGCCTCCTTCTTGGCCTCCGCTGCCCGTGGCCGAGTCTCCTTAGACGGATGGGGGTCCTTGGGCAGCCGCACATCCTTGGGAGGCTCCTCCGACCTCCCCCTATTCTCCTGCGAGGGGCCCCTCGCACTTTTGTTCTTCGCGGAGGAGGAGGTCCCTTCTACGCTTGGGGGGCCGGAAGGGGCGCTGGCTGAGGAGCCCTGACCAGCGCCTGGCCCGCTTGGGGCACGCTTGGGGGCAAGGGAAACTCGGCCCCCAAGGATCATCGCCCCCAAGTTCATCAAGGGAGGTCGTTGTCCGTCCATCTCTTCTTCTTCTTCTTGGTCTCGGACGAGGGGGCTATCAGCAATGAGGATCGGGCCTTGGGGCTCCGAGGATTGGCCGCTGGTCTCGACAAGCGCAAGTACGGTCTCCCCTATCGGCTCAAGGGGGATCTTGGTGTAAGATTGGTACCGCGGCTTGTATCCTAGCAGCGAAAAGGCGGTCCGATCGTGGTGACCGTGGTATCGATAGATTTTCTCCAACCACGAGTCGTTCCTTTTCCAGTGATCGAAATCAGCCTCTCTCCTCCTTCGCTGAACACCTGCACAGAAAGCAAAGGATATCAGCTTGGCAAAATCGACATGTGAGACAAACACAAATAGCCCGGGGAGGCGAATATTTACTCAGAGGGGTCCCAGGCCTTCGCGGAACCTGGATTCGCCACGCAGCCTCAGTATCGGACTCCCCGAACTCCCAGTTCCCCGAGACTACGATGCGATCATCCCCGGCGTATTTACTTGAGTCCTCCAGGGCGTTAATCAAGGGTTGGCGCCTAGCCTTCACCCGAAGATAATATGTATCCTCGCCCCCGCGGATTTGGAGATGTCATAGACATCCTCTATGTCATGCACGCCGAGGTCGATATCCAGGATCCAGTTCAACTCCGCCACGCCCATTATAATCTTAAACCCGTTCAGCATCAGTTGAAAAGGGCAGATCCGCCACGAACTGAGGCAGGATCGGAGAAGCGGGTGGATGGGAAACCTGACCCCCCCTTCGCACACCGACAACAGGGGGAAGGGCATCCAGTTCTTGTACTGGCTGAGGCCGTCAATAAGACCCCCAAGGTCGTCGAGCTTCACTAGGACGTCGGCCGGAATCTTGTACGAAGCCCTAAAACCCTCCAGGGCTGCGGGATCCTCTAACCAGTGGCTATAAATCCCCATGTTCTTAAGGCCAAAAGGGCAGAGAGCAAATGAAAAGGAATGGAAACTGGAAAACCCTAAGGGGCCAAAACCCTCTGAACACAAAGAGAAAAAAGAGGCACAAGGAAGCAGCAAAGGCAGAGAATGGAACTCACAGAGAGGATATGGAGGATTGCAGAGGACGAAAAAGCGAAGAATGGGGAAGAAAAGTCTTCGAGTTCGGTTGGTTTATGTCTTTGGCAGATTCGCACCAGAACACCTTCAGCAGGATCTCCTTTAGACGAAAGCAAAGGTAAGAAGAGAAAGGGAGGGAGGCGTCCCCATTTTATAGAGGGACGCTCCTCTTGATTATCTCGCACGCGAAGCAACGCTTCGGACTCGCCACGCATCGCTTCGATCCCGGTGACCAGCCAGACGGAGGGTTCCACGTGGCAGCGATGGTCCATCTCTCACCATGCCTCTGGTACGGCATTTATCACCTCGGGCATACGGGACGGCGCCCACGTGCCTACCCTGACAAAACAATCATGATACCCTATTTATTGCCTAGGGCAAACGAAGGGGCGTCATAATGAGGATCTCACACTAGCAAGATACGATTAGACAGGGTCGGCCCATCCGTCCGAATCGTAGCTCCCGACCTCGAGGAGAACCAAAGAGGTCGAGAGCTAGGGGGCAATTGTGTAGGGGCATTTTGTAAAAATGGGCTTATGTGGAGCAGCTCCTCGATTTCGGGTATCCTTAGTCTCGGTGTTGTCCAAGCTCGGCAGTAGCACCATCTCGGTGGAGCCTGGGCCCGTCTCGGTGGTCACGATCACAAGTGTCCGCCTCGGTCTCGGCCTTGAGCCTGATCTCGGCATCCTGTCATTCAGTCATAAATGCAGCCATAAATGCATTGCCGTGACGAGGACGGTGAACTGACAAACAGAGTGGGCGCCGGACCTAGATAAGAGGCACGTCTTATCTCAGGGTCACGTCCATAGGCATGGGATGATGGTCCGATGGGACATTCCCTTTTTACCTACCCCCACTCAGAAAAGAAAAGTACACACTGATAGGACTTCCGTCCCTTCCTGGGGACAGTCCGATGATGACTCTCACGTATATATATTACATGAAGGAAAGCCACATGAGGTATGCGACCAATCTCCCTTCAGATTTCTCCTTCTCCATTTCTCTCAGTTCTCACACTGACTTGAACATCGAAGTACCTTCGGCTACCTATAGCCAGGGGCTCTGACTTTTATCTTCCTCTTTCAGGTTGTCGGAGGCTCGATCATTTTCCCTCATCTTCCCAAAATCATCAAACAAAGAGCTTAATTCTCTATTAATCAAGTCCGTAATTTTTAGGCACTTACAAGTCCTACTATTTTTTCCTTACATTTAGTATGTATAGTGTTACAATGGAAAGATTTTGTATTTTTGTCACTTTCTTTAGGTAAAGTTGTCTAGATTTTTTATCCACAATTCTTCTTCCTTCATTAAAATATTCTTCTAGTTTGTCTTGCAGCCTGAATTCTCAATTTCTGTTCTGATTTTCTTTATGATTGTTTCAACCTTGCCAAAATTATGTTTGTTCCACCCTAACAAATTATTGTATATCATAGGTATAGGATTCAATTCCTAATTATTTTTTATTTTTAGCCTTATGATCTAAATTGTGACCCACAGATGTGATTCTCTATTAATTTATAGACATAAAAAAGTTTTTTATGGGGTCCACCTCTATCAATTACGTGCCTTAAAAATCTTCTTGTGGGAATTGGCTTTTACTTAGAACCCACTTAGTGTTGATTATATGGGGCCAAAACTTTAAAGTGATGAGTGGTGATCCACTAGTAGAAAAACAGTGTTGTGATTGATGATGGACGACAGAGAAGAAGCGGTTCCAGTGACAATTGATCTAGACCGGTTCCCAACCTAGGCTAGGAAAGTTGTAGATGCTTGTGAGGCGTTGGGGTGCTTCCATGTGGTCAATCACAATATCCCGTTACAGTTTATGTTTCAAATGAAACACCGAAAACGAAACGCCGGAACACCAACACGATTGTAAGTAGCGGATATGTGGAACCCACACCGAGATACCCAGACGTCCTCTAATTACTCAGTATTATATTAAACCCCCCATCCTCTTGTGGACCCAGTAAGAAGTTTTTTTAGACTTGAAATTGATAAAGAATAACATTAGTGGGCCCACTGATCACAGAATGCGTGGACGGCTTCAAATATGGACCAAAGTGTTTCACTCTGAGCTGTTTGATTGCAGGCCCATGATTTTGTTCATGTTGTGTGTGATGCCTAGTGGGGCCCACTATTGATGGTTGGATCCAGACCCGCTGCTTTATATATATATATATATATATATATATATATATATAATTTGATAAGTGGTTAGAGATCTTCTCAATTCAAACCAACAATTCACATCAAATATTGAGGGCACCCATCAAAATCGTCTATCCTTTCATGTACTCATTCCAACCATCCTTTCTAATAGCCAAGACCCCTTTGATGCAAAGACACCACACAGTGCTTATCTTTTGGCTCATAAATCCTACAAAATAGGATCTAAGAAGGTTAACTTTCTTTCTCTCTAATTTGGAGATAAGAGTCATTGGGTGTTTCACCAACTATATCATTTATCACTCAAATAATTCAAATTGTTAAAAATGGAAATCAATTTCTCTCCATCTTGGTGACTCGCCCATTGGACGGCCTGGGATGCATTTTCCAGGGAAGCAAGACAATTCAGGGCTTAATTTAGAAATAAAAGAAGAAGATAAACAAATACAAAGGAAACAGTCACACATGCAAGTTGGAGGGTGACCCCACTTGCCATGTGACGAGAGTTATATATAGTCAATTGAGTTGATTCGGACTTTGCCCAATTTTAACACCATTCAATGGATTGATGTAAAACGATATATATATTTAGAAGGATACTACATTTTGAATGATGATTAATCTATAACAGTCACAAAACTATGAAATAGTTTAGAGATTATTAACGAAAGGTCCCTCATATAGAACTTGTAAGGCCTCCCGTCTATCAACTTTTCATCTAAGGCATGTAGTCTATGCAGCTTGGACATATTTCGGTGAGAGGTCTCTAGACACGCCAGCTCTTGGAGGGAGGTACCTAGACTCGCCAACTCATATATTTTTATGACTGATTTGCCCTTTCAGCTGATTAGGCATAAAATTTTAAATTTTGAAATTTTAAATCTTTCATTCTCCCTCTTCTTCTTCAAACCGGACATGGACATTGACGGATTGGATCTCAACAGTTAAGATCGATCTCTGAAGAAGAAGAAGACCCCTGCAAAGAAGAAGAATACGAAAAAGAAGACCCCAGCAAAGAAGAAGAAAAAGAAGAAGAAGACGACTCCTACAACGAAGAAGAAGACTTGCAGAACACGAAACGAAGAAGAAGACAATCTTCTGCGCCATCGCCGGATTTCTTGCGCCACCGTCGTTCCTACGTGTTACCAGATAAGGGGGATCGCCACCGGACGCCGCGCCATGCCATCGCCGAAATCGAGGAAGAAGGCGAATGGAAGATGGCTTTTGTGTTTCTGATTCCAGAACGAAGAAGAAGAAGAAAGTGGGCCTAGGATCTGCAGCAATTCCGGGTTGGTTCTAGGTCAGGTTCGACCTGACTCGATTCAGAAGTCCATCCCCATTCCAGTCAAAGTTAAATTTATCTAAGTTTTGTATTTTTTGTTAAATTTATTTGTGTTTTGGACAAAATCTATCTGAGTTTTTTGCTATTTATTTGACTTATAGAACAAATTTATCTGAGTTCTAGACAAATCTGTCTGAGTTTCTGGCTATTTATCTGAGTTCTGGAACAAATTTATCTGAGTTCTGGACAAATCTATCCGAGTTTTAGGCTATTTATCTGAGTTCTGGAACAAATCCATCTGAGTTATAAACAAATCTATATGAGTTTTTGGCAGATTTATTTGTGTTTTTGAATTTTATTTGCGTCTTTTGAAATTTATTTGTATTTTTTGAAATAAATTTAACTGAGTTTTTGAAAAAAAGACTTGAGTTTTTTGCCACATTGTTCGCTATTTTGGAAAATTGGATTATCTTAGTTTTGGCAAATGTATTTGCGTTTATTTAAATTTATTTACGTTTTTTCATTTTATTTACGTCTTTTGAAATTTATTTTATTCATTTGAAATTTATTTATATTTTTTTGAAATTTATTTAAATATTTTGAAATTGATTTTCATCTTTTTAAATTTATTTGTGTCTTTTTAAATTTATCTGCGTTCTTTTGAAATTTATTGCTTTTTAAAAAAAATTCTTGTGTTTTTTGAAATTTATTTGCATTTTTTTAAATTTATTTGTGTGTTTTTAGAATTTATTTGAAAATCTCATTAAGGAGATTTCATTAATCGTTGCCCATTAAGTGGTAGTTGACTATTATTAATGGGATATCCCACCAATCTTTGGATATGATTTAAATAAAGGGTAAATTAGACATATCAAGTATGGAAATGTGTTAGAGGACCTTCGGCTATATGACTTCTTTTTGTGGACCGTTTGCAATAAAGTCACATTTTGAGAGACCTCTCGCTGAATGCCTCAATATTTTAAGAGCATGTTTGGTAACAAGCGAGGTATTTATAGATCTGATGATTCTTCACCACCAATGAAATAAAGATCCCTCGCTGAGGATTTGTATAGTTGAGGATTTCACATTGATATTAGTGTGTATCTATGCATATATCTAAGAAAAATAGGATTCGGTGTGAAAATCCACTTGAATGAGGATTTTCAAATCTTATGGGGGGCGGTCGGGCCTAAAATCCTAACAAACGAAGATTTTCATTTATCCAAATCCTCATGAATTTATAATTACTAAATATGAATTTACCATAACTTTAGGAAAACCGAAAATCTTTTTTCCTAAAGATTTGGTTGCCAAACGTGACCTAAATGATAAGGAAAATGCTAGGGTAATGAAAGTAGATTTCAAATGAATTAGTAAGGCCTTCCGAATAAGGCTATCAAAAGGCCGGGCCGACCGAGGCTTGACGTTGTCCTTACTCTGTCCTCAATATATCCGGGCACTCACCCTACGCTTAAGGGCATGGGCGAGGCTCAAGATTATTTATCTCGCACTACGCTTAAGGTTACAACCAAGGCCCATAGTTATATATATGGGAAATATGCACATGAATAACGCCCACCCCCACCCGGGAAATATTCATGCGCATTAATGCCTCACCATAATAGTGGAGTTGACTTTATAATACATTCGAACCATCCACACACACGGGAACCCCTTAAGTACACTAGACCCATTGAGTTTCCGCCTATCCAAATGGATTGGATCGTTGGATCGAGGGTCAAATTTTTCCTTTAATATAAAGTTGTTAAATTTGTGTGCCACGGATGAAGAGGTCAAAGCCATGGGATTGAGTCCAAATTTGATATATGGGCTCATCCAAGATGTCTCTTTCCATCCCCCACAGGTTCCATGATCAGTGGGTCCCTAAGTGGGCCCCATTAAGTTTGTCCCTCACCATAAGATGCACAGGAATATGCCCCACATATAAGGCAATGCTCTCCTAAGCTCAAGCTTAGGATAAAATTTCGTAAACTCACGCCTGTGGAGCTCACCCTTGGTCTATCTATATGGACCAAACACACAATCCATCTGAAGTGCACATGTTCACCAACTTTCGGTCAAATCCGAATTTATTGGGCCGTTGGATCGACTGTGTACCTATCCGAATTGACTGTTGACCATTAAACTTTTGGGACCCAAATAAGGATGATAGAAATCACGATTGAGGCAGATATTTTGCAAAGAGGGGGGTCCCAGGGAGTCCTTGAAATCCCTCCATCCTCATATGGGTCCCCAGGTGGGCCCCACCACATATTGAACTTACTTTATCCTAAGCTTGAGCTTAGGAGAGCCTTGCCCTTATCCTAAACATACTTGAGCTCTAATCTTTCATAGGAATTTCCTCGTTCCAAGTAATTCCAATTCAAGGTGGTTTTTTTTTTTTTTTTTTTGCCTTTGACAAAATGTGGCGGGATTGGATCAGTTTTGTAGGTTTATTTGGATCAATTGGTTGGAAATGGCTTTTTGGTTGACTAGAAAAAAAAAACAGAGATGGAGAAGAAAGATGGGTTCATCTGGTGGATTCACAAAGAATGAGAGTAGCGGGATTGGAATGATGGCTCGGCTCGGTGAAGGGTCTAAGATGGGTTCGAATTTGGTTGATGAGGTAGGGGGTTTGGCTATGATGAAGGATGATGGTAGGTGGTAGAGATGAAAGTGAGGATTTGTGGGTTGGGTGGTTTTCAAGTAAGTAGGGCAGTTTCACCAAAAAAAAAAAGAAGTGATTATGGGCAGAGCTGCAGAGGATATTTCAATTTGACTGGTTTGAACGAATCTTTGAATGGGTTGAATTTGGTCGACTGGTTTTCGCTTGATGTGGATGGAATGGTTTGGGAGATGGGAGTGGGTCTGCAAGGTTAGTGCAAGCCGTGGGCTTTGTGAGTGTTCGCAGGTTTTGAAGAATAGAGAAGGAGAAAGAGGAGGGAGAAGAGGAAGAAGAAGAAGACACGAGTGTCATATCTACGTTCGACTAAGCCGCATAGACCAGTAGTGGGCGTCAACTGAGAATAATACTGTAATGATCTTCAATATCGACACTCAACTCAGCCCCAAACTTATGGACACTCAAGCGAAAAGGTCAAAAAAAAAAATTAACAAGATGCTCATGGATGTATTAACTATACAGCCCTGCTAGGTGTGGCTGGGAGACGGGGCCATGGGTCGGTGTCCCAGTCAGGCCAACTAGACTTTCTCTAACAAAAAGTCTACTTGGACAAACTTTTTGGCCAGAATTTTGGCCAACCCATATGGTTTCCATTGAATATCACTATGATATTCAATGGAAACCATATGGGTTGGCCAAAATTCTGGCCAAAAAGTTTGTCCAAGTAGCATTACTCTTTCTCTAAACCATAACATATGGCTAAAAGAGAAACTGAATACCGAGTGTCAATCTCAAATTGATAACCAGCTCTGACCCTGGAATACGATCAGTAGAGAACCAGATGTTCGGACGTGGCCGGTATTGGGTCTTATTTTAAGGTATTTCACCCAAAGTACACACCCTTATTATAGATATGTCATATCAAATATCTTTCTGAATCACCATTGGCGCCAAATTCAAGTTATATATTGAATCAATAAAGATGTAAAAAATCACAGTCATTCAAAAAGAGATTCAAAGGGAATTTAATTAGAAAAAATAGATATGCAAATTGAACAACCCTCCAATTAATAGTTCAAACCAAGAAAATCAGATCAGATCCACAATAGAGTTCAAACCATATTTACTGCCCACGAAAACACCTGTCCAAATTGAATCTCAATGCTAAAATATATAGAAGAAAAATAGTTATCTGACTAATTACAACCCCCCCCCCCCCCCCCCCCCCCCCCCCCTTCAAAAAAAAAATCTCTCTTTCTTGAGGTCAGATTTCGGGTTTATTCTTGTTTTACCTTTCCTCCCTTAGGGCCTGTTTGGATAAATGAGGAGTGGAGTAAAATGAAGTGGATTTCACATGTGAAGGGGAATGAAGAAAAGTAGGTTGAAATTAAAGTAGAGTACTTCACTTCACTCCATTTGGATGCTTATTTTGAAGTTAAGGTTTAGAGTAGAATAACTTTTACTCAAGAAAATTGAAGTATTTTGAGTTGAAGTGAAATGATGTACATGTGGCTTCACAATATTACTTAATCTATTGGGTCAGACTCATTCAAACAGGATAGAGTTGAAATTTTAAACTGTTAGGATCCATTTAACTTCACTCTACTTTTTTTGGCAATCCAAACAAGCCCTTAGAAACAACCTTTATTTTATTAAATATTATTATAAATGTTAAGATCCCCCCCCCCCCCCCCCATATCCATATCAAAAGAACAAAATATTAATATTTAATTTTTTATGTCAAATTCAGTTTTTAACAGCATCAATTAAAATGTCAAATTCAGTTTTTAACAGCATCATCATCACCACCACCACCACTAGAGCCTTATCCTAACTATATTGGATTATGTTGGATTCAACATGAATTTTGGTTCTTAATTCCAATCAAAGCCTATTTTACCCAAAAAAAAAAATCTGGCCCAGGCCAAAAAACTCGGTTCCGCAAGTTAACCAAAATTTCAACTGTCAAAGTGTCAAGGTTTTCCCAAATCAAGTTCATAAGTTTTATTATGTTAAAAAAAACACAAAAGGCAGGCAAATTATGTAACATCTTGACATACAAATAGGATTGCACTGTTTTCTTTCTCTTTTTTTTTTTTTTCTAATTTCTAGTCGGGTTCAGCCCAAGTAAGATCATATTTGTTTCCTTTTTCTTTAGATTTTATCTTCACTGTGCTTTGATGTTAATTAATCACTTTACTTCTACGTATGGCGTTGGGTCATTACAACGTATCTGCTTGGTTGTTATTTCCTACACGTAAAAACTTGGTATGAAAAATAAAAAATACCAGTCTATGAATTGTGGCCGAGCAGGATAGAAGATGAGATGGAAGGGATGGGAAATCATGGATTAACTGAAAATTAGCCTCACACCAAACTCCAATCAAGGAGGCAAAGAAAACTTGGGGAGAGAACTCGGAAAAATCCCAAAAGCACACAGTTTTCATTAATCGTCAACCATCGTCAAAGCCAAGTGGCTTTACATAAATATATAGGCAAATATGAAAACCTAGAACAAATCTAGACCATCCAAACACGCTTATGGTCAGGATTAAAACATCCTTATTTAAAAGACATAAATCATAAGAAGAAGATCTAAATAAAATAAATAATTATAAACTGAATGGGTTGCACCCACTAGACTTGGTTGACCCATGGGACCATGGGGCTATCCTACATCATATTGTACAGTACAACAAATTGTCATAATTAATACAACTGAAATGAGATATTGGAGACATTAGAACAAACATGAGCTGAGGCAATTCATACTCCTTTCATCATTGCAGAATATGCATTCTCACTCCTTCACAGGTGCCTGAGGTCGCGAAATGCCTGTATGAGGTGGGGCAAGAACAGCTGAAAACTGCAACCGCAGCAATTCCTCTCTGCTGTACTTTATCCTTTCATCTAATTTCATGATAAAGTGAGTTGATATTTATGTTCTAAACAGCTACATCTTACATGAAAGGAATCATAGCAACATCCTCAAAAAAGTACACAAAATTTGAGGCCATTGACAATGTAGAAGTGGGGCCACAGTTTAGAATCTACATGAACCCACTGTGGACAGAGTCATGATTACACCTGAAATTCTCAAGAGAATATTCTGGCTTTTGCAATGGATAGACCAGACCCCGTCCCAAAATATCCCATGACATGAACCTCACTATTCTATCAATGAAGAGCAATATATGGTTGAAGAATGATGTCTGACAATCATGCTTCCGAGCATAGAAAAGACCAAGTCCCTGTGCCAGAGTCTGGTATTTTGGGTAATACTTCGGGGCTGGTATGCTTATGTTATGGCCTCTATCGAGCCAAAACCATTGACTTGTATGGCGCATACCCATATTAACCAAGTAACACTCAGAGCATCAAGTACAGAAAGTGCAGCCTTGGATCAACTAAACCCTAACTATCAAAGTTTACAAGCTGAGGAAGGCTATTCATGGGTTGAAGCAATCTCTGCATGCATGTTTCAAAAAACTGAAGCAATAGTAATCACACAATTTGTGACTTGTGGGTTAAAGGCCCTCATTATATATTAGAGGGACTGTCATGGTAGAGAACTTTGAAGAGATCAAAAATCCAGTGAGCATTTTAGCCCACGTCAACAAATTTTGGAACCTGTTACATAGTTTTAGGACAGTGAAGTGGCTCATCACAAAAGGGATTGTTGTTTCTCAGCACAATTAAATTTTAAATCTGCTGAAGCAAGCAAGGGAAATTCAGATATACAACTAATGACAAGAATTGGTAATAACTAATTACCATGCCGCATAATTTATCCCACCTACCAAACTAAATCTACAAGTTGACCTTGTAAAGTCGTTGGTAGGGTCCTATCTGTAAAAACTGAGAATGACTAGATTTCACTAACTAGATAGTGTCCTTATCCACTCACCTCACATGGTCCAGCTATCTTTTTACTTTCATATTTTTCAATACAAGAAATCTAGCAACATATCAGCTGGATGCCGTGCATATCTGAGATTGAGTATTATACAAGTATCCTAGTCTACAGGTAAAAAGTGTTTTATTTAGGGCTGTCTATAGCAGTGGAAAGGGAAGATGGAAACCCATTAGCCAGGGAAGGGATATTCATCCATTTGGAGTTGCAAATACTAGAAGAGATGCATGCCCACTAGTGGTTTTTTTCATCATTAAAGAAAAGGGGTTTCCCCCAAAAATTAGGGAACAGAATGAAATTGATCCCTTCTTGAAAAGTAATACATCTCCTTACCAGGTTCTCAGACAAATGCCAAATGAGAGAGACGTAAACAAGTATGGGATCTTGATGCAGGCCAGACAATAGGTCAGCCAACCCAGTTGTCGGGCCTGCATCAGATGTCCATCAGGGGATTTTCGACCTCCATGTTCCTCACTACTTTCAGCACCTAGTAGGGAATCCGAAATTTGACTTTCACCATCTACAAATGGCCTAAAGGAAATCATACAAAAGGTTTCTTACCCACAAAATTCTCCCTCCGGAATCTGCATGAGGCCTGAGATGATTTGCCCTTTTTCAGTCTCGCTTGTGATGCACTGGAAGTTCCATGAGAAGGGGATGATCCATCACCACCATTTTGGTAAATGGAGGACATATGAACAAGTTCATGCTGCACCACAATTCGTGGATGACTCCTACAAAATGTTGAAATTGCGTCCTCAGTTAAGAGCCAACATTCTCTCAGATCCAGCATCTGCAGCATTGAGGGAGGCTGCAATGAAAGGAGTCCATTGTTGGATAATACAGCTCCTCGAATTCCAAGGGACTTTAACTTTGGGAGAGATGACACAGTATGCAAGGATATGTCCGATAGAAAATCACTCTTGAGAGATAAATGGTTCAACTCTCCGAAAGCAGATAGAGGATGCAGAACCTCGTCTCTTATTTTTGTGTCCTCCAAATCCAGCCATTCCAAATGATCAAGATTCTGGAGTGCCATAAGTGAGAGAACTCCACCCTGATAGTGCCTTCCTTGATTAGTAAAGCCTGGAATTCCAGCATATAATGCAAAAAATAAATAGAAAGAACTTATCCAATAATATTTAGAAGAAAATTATAGAATTTTTTTATTGTACCAACTTATATTTTACTTTTCATAAGGAATATATAATCTTTTATGGACCCAACCGACTGAAGCAAACCAACACAAGAAACCCCCACCCACAAAAAAAAAAAAAAAAAAAGAATAAATAAATAAAATTCACCAAACCCCAAACAAAAACAAAAAGGTTCCATTATGGGCCCTAGTTAAAGATTGATGAGACGCCCATAAATATCCCCCATCAGATAGTTATAGCCATCGAGAGTATCCCTCATTTCATGTTCAGTTGGCTTTATATGTCAATTTGCAAGCTATAAACTGAACAGTAGTCAACAAAAAAGATGTGATAATAGAGCATAACTTTTGCATGATTGAGTACTCTAGATTAACAGTTTGGATTAAAGAAAGGTGGGGAAAGGTGGGATTCTCCTGCGTTGTCATTCCAATGAATGCTTTGCCCAAAAAATAATAATAATAATAATAATAATAATAAAGCTTCAACGGGTACCATATTTTCTTAATGCAAAAACTCTGTTGTTAGATCCTACCTTTAATATTTGTGTTTCTTAAATTGATTGCCCGCAGGGAAGACATCATGCTGATATATGAGAGAGCAGCGTCATCAACACCTGTGTGGGACAAGCATAAAGTCTGAAGATTAGGAACTTTTCCAGCTAAGGTTGCCACCCCTAGGGTGCTGATTCTGGTATTGCTGAGATTTAGATCTTTCAAATTCCATCCAACAGATGCCACTGATTTAAGTAGGTCATCCTCCATTCTGGACGAACTAACATCCAAATATTCAAGTCTGATCATGTCCTCTAAAAAATGAAAATCTTGAACTGTAGAGTTGGATATGTCTAAGACAGAGAGACTGCTTGCTTCCATATAAGAAAAGGCTTCGTGCACATCAGTGAATGTAGCTCCAGAAATTACAAGCCTTGACAGAGGAGTTCTGACCCCATCCTCTCCTTCAAATATGTATTGGATAGTGCAATTGCTCATATTTAAGCATGTCAGAGAGGGCAGCTTCGACAACTTAGTCACATTGGTCCAAGCTAGATTAAGAAAATTCAACTTTGGGAACATTTTAAGGATCTCAGCTCCCTTGTTAGAAATCTTACTGCCCCACAAATCCAGGTATTCCATTTGTGTCAAGGCCTAGCATAAGACAGATAAGATAATTACCTACCAAGAGTCAAGAAAATTAGTTTGGGAACAAGCACAGATAAAGTCAAACCAATCAAAGCAATGATGAACTACTTCCAGCTAAACAGTATGTTAAAGTTCAAGTAGCTCTTTCTTTTGTAGCCAAAAGAAATCCTGAAATAAGAATGGCAGCCTCAGTTCATACACTCCCTTCAGAATGTGAATGAGTTGATAACTAAGAAATCGTCATGCATTTCTTGGTAACAAGCCACACCAACACTATAATAAGAATGAGGAATTCTCTCCTATCAGAGTTCTGCACGTCTTCCATGCAGGATTTTCACTCTGGTGCCTAGAATGCAGGAAGGCCTGGTTTTCTGGATGGTGGGCATTGAAATTCCCACATCGTCCTTGCACGGGACTCCCATAGGTGAAATTTTCACATGATAAGAAAGAAAGATAGACAGGAAAATGGAAAATAAATTTTAATTGGAAAAGGCAAATCAAATAATATGTCGTGCAAACAAAGGAAAAATCATTTTGGTCAAAGGAAAGCAGCCACTCATACCTGCAATGAATGTAGTGCTAGATCAGTGACAGGTAGCCCACCCAAATCCAAAAAAGAGAGTTTGCTAAGAGTAGAGAGGCGCATGATTCCCTTTGCTGTCAATCCAGATTCTGGAATAAATAATTTCTTCAAACTTGGAATGGATAAAAGATGCTCGATGCCAGCATCAGTAACCTTTGAGCATCTTGATAGATCCAATTCTTTTAGAGTAGTCATTCCTAAAAAAACCAGGTAAATGATAAAAAGATAAAGAAATAAATAAATAAGTGATTATTCTCCATAAACTGATAAGCCACAATTGATAAATCTCATAGACTAACACTGCTCAACATCTGCATCACAGTAGCGTCTAATCATTTTTTGGCAGTTCCAATACCATGGTTTTTAAATGGGTAAAAGACACAACAATATGAAATTCTTTTAAGATACATCAATCATGAACTTTACAAAAAAAAATTATATCACAAGAATGAGATGCTATGGTTGCACGAGAACCATACAATTTAGTCATAGAAAGCAAGGGTTTATGGCCAGCTCTGTCCATGAACAGTTTAGATAGATAAGATATATATATATATAGAGAGAGAGAGAGAGATGACGAGGTAGATAATGACGATGGTGATGATTTCAATAATCACATTAAAGGAATCGAAACTTATTTTCTAAAAATAAACTTTTTCTGAATGATAATTTTATAAAAAAATAACCTGAAAGTGCTAGTAAATTAAAAAATGAGCATCAGCAATATTTTCAAAGAAAAGGAAAGAAATGTTATACCCGTAATTGACCAAATTGCAGCATTATTGATTCCCCTACAATCCGCTAAATTTAAAGCACGAAGGTGACGGAATGAGCCCAAATATGCCATCCATTCGGCATCCACAAAGCTTTCGCCTTTTAGATCAATCTCCTCAACACACTGTTGGAAGACTCTACAAAAGCAAAATCATAAGATCAAAGTCCAAACTCACGCAAAGGAAACACATACCAAGTTATAAAATATAAAAAGAAACAAACAGACAAATCTACTCCAAATCTACCCCATCTACCAAACCAAAGGTTAAAATGTAAGGTTCTAGATGAGAAAGCTAAATTTTCAACATCAGCAGAACTCGCTTTAAGCCGAACACTACATTAAGGGGATAAAATTAAGACACTGATGATGATGATGATGAGTTCATTTCACAACCAACCGAAAGGAAATAAAAATTCAACCAACCCAAAGGAAATAAAAATTCAGCTATTCATTTGGTCGATTTAATCTGCTAAATGAACCCCAAGTTCATCAAATGAGCTTGATTGCAACGCACCATGAGCTTGGAAATTATTTTCTTTGGAATCTAAACATCATATGCTCCTCTCCCAATTATGAAAATCCAAACTATAGATCTCCAACAGGATAAAAACTAAAAAGAATTTTTTGTACTCCCCCTAAGATTTCTGGATTTAAAACTAGGCCCCTGTGCTGTTAATATTTATCATACATCCTTGTTTGATCATTTTTAATACCTTCCATGTCCCTAAAATCAGTAACCCTAACAAGAATGGGCAATTTCAGTTAGGTTTGGGCAAAGTTACCTGATTCACATTTGAGTTCGCAATTCAAAGTTTGACACTTGCTCCAATACACAAATTCGATATGGTAGGTTCATTGATGCAGTGTGAGTAGGGAAGCATAACCAACGGGCTAATCTCCAAGCCGAAAGCTTAAAATAAGCAGTCTAAATCTCACACCAAAGACAAGAAAAACTCACGAGAGAGGGAAAACCCAAATTCCTATTCAATTTGCACTGATCGAATGAAAGGGAATTACATCTCTTTAAATAGGATAGCTTATGCCTTAATTTCGAAAATAAGTCTCGATAAAATAGAAACTATCTAATTTATCATAGTAATTACTAAATTAGGAAATCTAAGAAGATTTCTAGAAATTGCTAAACAAGGAAAGTGTCGTTGGAGAGATTTCTCTTTACTGGGCCTTGTTGGACTTAGGCCTTCGGGCATTAGACCTTTAGGCAGGGCCCAGCAGTTTAGCCTGCATCAACTCTCCCTAGCTTGGAGAAACTTGACTCCCGCGAGATCACAGCTTCGTACCTCTCATACAAATCCGGATTGAGTCTTTGAGAGTCTTGCGGCGGTAATCCATGTAGCCTCGGAGTCTTCTTTTCCACTTGACTACTTCAAATGATTCATCTTGATAATGTCCAAGATAAATTGTGAGATATTCAACATTGAATGTGGAACTGATATTCATGTTTGGCTGAAGATCGAGGACATTAACATTGGAGCTTACTTTCTTCAGAATCTTAAATGGACCTCCGCCTCTTGGGTGTAGCTTCTTGTAAGTACATGCGGGGAACCGTTCGGGCTTCATTCAGACCATGAACATATCTCCTTCATTGAATTTGATATGGCATCTTCAAGCGTCCACATGTTTAAAACTCTCATTACTTTTGGCAATCTATTTGCAAACCTCATCATGAATGTCTTCAACATCATGATTAGGTCTGGCTTCAATGGCTAAAAGATTCAAATCAATAGTAAGACTTGCCTTGATTCCTGTAACAATTTCAAATGGTGATCCTCCTGTTGTTCTGTTTACAGAGTTGTTGTAGGCAAACTCCGCCATAGGCAAAATATGATCCCAAGTAGAGATGTGTTCACCTACAAGACATCGAAGAAAATTTCCCGAGCTTCGGTTGACGACCTCGATTTGGCCATCTGTTTGTGGACGGTTGGCACTTGAATATTGAAGCTTAGCCCGCATCATGTACCATAAAATCTTCTAGAAAAAGCTCATGAACTTGGGAAGGCAAAGTAGACGAACAATCTCTTTAAAAACAAGAGTGCCAACCTTCTTTGAATGTGTCATTAGAACATGGTATAGAGTGCGCCATCTTGGAAAATCTATCTACCACAACAAAAATAGAATCCACTTTCCGTGTTGTTTTTGGTAAGCCCAAGACAAAATCCATGCATAGATCTTGCCACAAGGCTCATGGGGAACATGAAGGAGCGGATATAATCTCGTGGTCTTCTTTTGACCCTTCGCAAGTTGCCATACTTTAAATAGTTCACAAATCCTGGCAACATCAGTCTTTAGACATGGTCAAAAGAAGCAGTCCTCAACGATTGTCAAGGTCTCATCACGCCTTAAATATCTGTTACATCCGCCTCCATATAATTCTCGTAAGATGTGCTCAAGGATGGACGTGGTGGTGCAAGACCTAGGATTAGGACTTGCATGGAAGTGCCGAAGCACAATTTACGCCGAAGCGTGTCCGAAGACACTTCAAAAGTCTCCTTAGAGACAATAACGAGGACGCACCTCAATGGGAAAACCCAATTCAATTGATCAACTCTCTGAATAATTCTTCACTAAAATGTCATATAAAAAAGAAAGATAACTTAGGGCCTAAGAAATCTAATTAATCTAGGAAACAAAATAAAATGAAAACCTAGTCCTAATTACAATATTTAAAGAATCTAATGACATAAAAATAAATTCCTAAATCTCTGTGGGCCCTACACATGTGGCCATTAGGTCTATATTGCATCACGTGGCTAGTAAGCATAAATGATTCTCACAAAAGAGATAACCATCATGTGCACAAAACTTTGGATGTTTAGCAAACTCACCATTGAGAAGATCTTAGTAAATGCGCCCAAAGTCATCATCATCAGGATATTCTATGCAAATTGCTTCAAAACTTGGAATTGCGATGGAAATTGTCGCGAGAAGTTGAGATCAGCAACTAAAGGCATCTGCAGCCTTATTTTCCATGCCTGACTTATGACACAAAACAAATGTGAATTCCTGTACAATATGTGCTCCATTTGGCATGATTGGAGTTCATCTTCTTTTGTGAGTTCATATGTTGCAAAGCCTCATAATCAGAGTATAGCACAAATTCCTTTCCAATCAAAATAGTGATGCCAATGACGAATAGTCTGTACCACTCCATAAAATTCCATGTCATATGGTGAAAACTTCTTATGGAAATCATTCATTTTTTTCCCTAAAGTAGGCAGCCGGATGTCCATCTTGTCGTAATACTCCGCCAATACCTACTTGCCAATCATCTGACATCAAAGACCTTGTGAATGTCAGAAAGACATCAAAGACGTTGTGAATGTCAGAAAGCTTATAACTTTCATCTCTTATATCCTCAATATAATTACAATGCATTCTACCAGGAGCCAAATTCCCAAAAACCAAAGGGCAGATTTCTCTCCGCTCGAAGAAATGGATCAATAAGACCTTTATCAAATTCTCGGATCTGACTCTCATTTCCCCAACCTTAGAATCAAATCGCATCGCATCGCATCTATTACAGAACATTTCCCAGATTAAACACTTACCAAAAACCTAATGGAAAATCAAATGAAACAAACTAAAGAAGAAGAAGAAGAGTTTAAGGTTTCGCATCGAATCGAAAATAAGTGAGACTGGAAAAGAAAAGAAAGGGTACTTACTCGAGCAATGAAGGGTAGACGAGGCGACGACGAAGGAGCTGACGGAGAAGGGCATCAGCGAGTTGCGTGGGCATCCGTTCTAGGGTTCGGCGCTGCCTTCGCCAGATCTCGATGCTCTCTCTGCTCTCGCTCGCGGCCTCTAAGCAGAGCCGAACCAGATGCCCTTCCATCTCCTTCTTTTTCTTCTTTCTTCTTTCTTCTTCTAGGGTTTGAGAAGGAGAGAGATAGAGAGAGGTGATTTTGCAGGGCGTCGTATTTGGACAACGTACCAGAGTTGAGCGTGGAGGAAGAAAGAAGTGTCAGGTGTCTGCGATTAAGTATTGAGCTCGGCGTCTGATGCCGTGATGCCCAAGCAGGCGTTGTTAATTTACTACAATTCCAAGAAATCTAGTCAGGGTTGAATTTTCATGGTCCTTTGGAAAGGGGGTAAAATGAGGGGAGAAAAATAAAAAGGGAAAAAATAGAGGAAAAATGAAAAATGAGGGTGTTGGGGAAGGGGGGAGGGAAAGCGGGGGAGGAGAAAATCGAGAGAAAAAGAGTGTGTGGCCCAATCAAAAATTTTCCTCCCAAAACAGGGGGAAAATGAGTGAAAAAGAGGGAATTTGTGGAAAATTACTAAACTATCATTTTTATCCAATAGTAACTTTTGCAAAAGCAAGGGTAAATTGGTTTTTGTCTCTTTACCTCACAAACAAACGAAATTATATTTTTTCACTTTTCTTCCCCCTACTTTTTGACTTCTCAAACAAGAGGTTGTAAAATTAATTTTTCATCCCCTCCCCTCCACTCTCTCCTTCCCAAACATAGGGTTAGAGAAGGTGAAATTCCTAAATCCTCCTGAGGACATAAGTATTTTGAAATTCCACCAAAATACAAAGAATATGAAATTTTAGGAATTTCTAAAAGTCAATTGGAACTTATCATGTACTGGAATTCGTAAATTCTTATCAAGAAATAAAGGGATTTGGAAATGCAAGTGACATCATGTCTCAAAAACCCCAACCACTAGAATTCCCATCAAAAATTCTAGTAAAGAAATAGGCCCTTAATATTCAGAGTTTGGATCCTCTCTGGGAATGATGAAATGGGGTTGAGCTCAGTAACCTTACCCAAAATTAAATTGATTTTGAGGAGAAATTATAAGAAAGTATAAGACTTTTAGCTCATTTTTAAAAAGGGAAATGATATGTTCTCACCCGATCTGTGCAAAGTCTCATCTGGGCCGTCCATTTTGAAACGCCATCCAACGGTCCGAGTTAATGCTATAACGCATCTCCCTTCTAGGGCTTCGTTTCGCTGAGGAGAGAACTGCTCTTCAACCGACGCCCAGCTCCGGCTCTTTTACACATTTCTTCTTCAACGAAAAAGGGATCGCAACATCTCATATGTCTCTTCTTCTCCTCTCCTAACCCCCACCCCCCCCCCCCCCCCCCACCCCACTCCTCTGATCGTCCTCGACGTTGTAGACACCTCATTTTAGCACCGCTATGGGTAATTTCAATACTCATATTATTGTTGCCCCATTTGGACAATTTTGAATAAAACAATAAAAATTTTCATTATCATGCACATTTAGGAAAGTTGCATCATTATAGGCTTTTTTTTATGAATCTCACCAACTCTCATGTTTCGAGTCGGATCTCACTTCCAAAATGATCTAATTTTAGTAAGCTTCCCGATGATATATGGATTTAAAGAATCCAACGATCAGATCATTAGATATGCTTTTTTTTTAACGAATTTAATATATGTGGGCACCCCCAAATATTCAAATATTTTCTAGAACTTCAAATGGACCTGACCCATATATCATCAGGACCTACTCATTAAGAGATTTCTACATATGCTCAGATTTTAAAAAATCCGATGGTCTGATCCCAAGTTATGATTTTTCTTCAAAATTAATCAGGCCTAGGTCCCTTAAAAGAATTAGGTCTTTTCCTGACCTCCAAATTACTCAAACTCATACACCAATATGATCTACTCATTGAGAAATCTCCAACAGTACTCAGACCTCAAAAATTCGACAGGTGGATCAAACTTTGCGAAACCTAGTCCCAGTGATAATGGCCCAGACCAAGCCCCACCGCGGCCCACCTTTTGGGCCCCAAACCCCCTAATCCAAACCTCAAATCCAACCCATTAGGCCTAGCCCATCAAATCCGGCCCAAGTCCCAAACCATCTTAGCCTAAACCCATCAAGCCCATTCAACCTAACATAAACCTCAAACTGCCCAACCCATTAACACTTTGGGTCTCACCCGTGACCGACCCAACATGACCTGGGCCCGAACTACCCTTGACCCGTCACCCAAATAAGGGAACAGGAGTCCAGAGATCTGGGAAACTAGAGACCCAGATCCCCAGACTCTTATCTCCCTCCTTAAATCCCTCTCTTCGTTCCCATCTCCAGGCCATGCGCAAACCTCTGATGAGTTCACAAAAGAGACATTTTTATAGCATTATTTTATGAGTTTTCAAAGATAAAAGAACTCAAAATACTATTTTTAGTAGAAAAATAATAAATTTCTTCCCCATCAAGCTTTGCTCATATCTTTTCATTATAAATGGTCATTTGTATGCATTTATATGAGTTCCAATGGCCTCCATACAAAATATGATAAAAAATACTCTCAATTATGTTAATTTCTCTTTGTAGGTGTTAATTGAAGATTAATTTGAAGATTAAAGTTGAGATTCAAGAGTTAAAGAGAATAATGATAAGTTTGGAAGACAATTGGATGAAGAAATGACAAAGTTAGGCCAATGCATGGGAATCACATTCATATGTTCGTATTTCCATTCTTATGAAGTCCCACATCGGAAAGAAACCAAAATAGAGCAAGGCAAATGTTTCTATATAAGGAATGAATCTCTAGGCACTAGAGACACAAGCAAGGAGAGCCTCCTCCTCTTTACTTAAGTTATTCATGTAATTGAGAGCAATTGTAGCGAGAAAATGATGAATACTTTGTAAAATTTGAAGATTTGTAATGAAAGCTTTGTCTTCTCTAATGGGTGGCTAATCCCTTGATTGGATCTTCTAGATGAAGCTAAGTTAATACTATTCATTTTGCTTATGCTCTTAATTCCCTTTGTTTATGTGCTTAACATGTTAGAATAGATTTTTCTTCATTGCAATGTGCTACCTTCCATGCTTATTTTATTTCTTAGCATTAAAGTTACTATCTATGCTTAAGTTTGATAAATCATGCTTAGGAGTTAATATCTTTTGATGGTTTATGCTTACTTTTGATAGATAGTCATTAGAAGTCTTTTCTTTTATAAAAGGAAGAAAATCTTAGCTATTAGATTGTTAATTTCTATCTTAGAACTTTAAAATTATATTTTCCAAATCTAAGCATTGATTTGTCATTAGATTTGAGTATTTGTTTGGGAAAATAGAAGAGCATTAGTGTTGGATTAGTGTCACTTAGTGGATTTTAGATGATTCAATCTATCAATTAGTATTGCTTGTTGTTTATTTTACTTACTTTAGTTTGATTCTATTTACATTCTCACACACTTATTCACTTGTTTTAATTCTCACACTCCATTTCTCTATTCACACCATCAATTCCACCATGCACCTTTGATTTTACACTTTTAGCGCCTTTCGTTTTTATCTCAATCCCCTCATTTCCTATCTTATTCTCCTTATTAGTTAGTTTTCATGGATGCTTTTAGTTTCTTTCTATCTTGATCTTTCACTTATTTTCACACACTTACTCATTTGATCTATCTAACATTGTTCATTTATTCCTGTTATTAGCATTGTTATTTTTCTCTTGTCATTAACTTTGTTACTAATTTTGTTCTCACTTGAGTTCTTCTATTTCTACTAACATCTCTTTGTTATCTAGTTTCTTATTTTCGTTTAGTTTGCATTTTTTTTATATTTTCCTTGTTATTATCTTGTTTCTTGTTTCTTGTTTCTTATTTTTGTTATCTCCATTTGCATTTGTTAGCTATATTTGAGTTGATACTCCTTTTCATTGATAATTGTTATTTTCCTTGAAACGATTTTCATGGGAACGATATTCGGACTTCCATAGTCTATATAACTTGAGACAATCGTATACTTGCGGAAAATCGCAAACAACCTCCTCTCATCTTCATCTCCATCCCGCCACCATCTCCATCCCAGATCCCTGCGTAGATCACAAGGCTCCCAGATATCCCCTCCACAGGCCCATCTCATCACCATCCTCACCCCATCTCCATCACCCACTGCAGCCCACCATCCATCTGCCTCCACTCCCCTTTCCCTTCGGGCCTGTTTGGATGTATGGTGAATTGAAGTACGGTGAGGTGAACCATCAAATCAAGAGATAATAAAATATAAGGTGTTATGATAGTGTTTTATTTTAAATTGTTTGGTATGGAATATTCTTGACTTTTTGTATAGAAAAGTGGAACTTTTTTGTCTTTTAGTGGAGAAAGGAGGTTGCTTTTTTGACTTTTTTTTAAAAAAGATGAAGGGAATTTTGAAATTGTGTTCTTTTGATATGACCCATTGTCTTTTCTTGTCTGGATAATGGAGGTTTTACCTCACCTCACCTCACTTCACCACACATCCAAACATGCCCTTCAGAAACCTCACACAGTAACTCTCTCCATTCATCGTCTCCCCTTGCGTAGAGCATTCATCCCCACCTTCCATCCAACCCTGCGTAGCAACCTCTCCATCTCCAAACCATCATTCCTCCTCCACATCACAGCAATACCTGTGTTTTCTGCACCATCATCATCTCAAAGCCACCTCACGCAGTAGCCTATCTCCAAGCCATTGCCACTCTCCACGGGTTCTCCTCTTCGTCGCCTCACCCAGCACTCATCGCCATCTTCTCTGCCGCAGCCCTCTCGCACAGACCTGCATCTCGCCATCCATTACCTGCAGCCATCGCTGCTCCCCTCTAAACCAGCACCCATGGATGCGCCTCGTGTGGGTAATGTGGGTGCTGTAGTTGGGTTTTAATGGTTCTACGCAGGCGTGGGCTGCTGGCCATCACAACCCATCAGATTCCTTTCATCCCATCAGCATGTTGGAAGTAGGTGGGCCTTCCAGACAGGTTTCAAAAACTTTTGACCCACTTGATGTAGGGATCAATTGTCTAGAAAGGCAACAAACTCAATCCAGGATGCAATTCCTCAAACACATAAACCATGTACAGCAATACAGCCTATTTAGAAGATAGAAAACAACACCTAAACATGCAACCACGAAATCTACAACATACAAGGATATAGATATACCTTTGGAGCCTTGTAGTGCTCTAATGGAGAAGTTGAGTTCTTTCCTTTGATGGTGAAAACCTTCACTATCCAATTCAGAATCTCCAACACCCTTTGATCTTCCACGCTATGACCTGTATTAGATCTCTTTTCTCAAGAAGATGGTGGAATCTTCAAGAGAAAACCTAACTAGTAACTCTAAGGAACTAAAGGTGAAAGAGGGGAGAACTTAGAGAGGAAGAGAACTTGTGCAACTCTTGCACAAAGGGGCTGAAGTTGCTCTATATATGATGCACGACCAAGAGGGGTTTGTTCCTCTTTATATAGCCCCTCCAATCCATCTCTTTTCCTATTTGAAATAGAAGTTTAACTCCCATTACAAATTAGTAAACATCTCCCTTGCTAATTGCCATAGAAGTCTCACTTCCACAACTATTAGTAACTTTCTCCTTTCTAATTAAAATAGAAGTCCTACTTCCATTAATAATTAGTAGCTTACTATTACCACTATTAGAAGTCTCACTTCAAATAGAAATAGTAATCTTCTTATTAGAGTTCAAGTAGAATTAGTATCTTTCTAATAATTTGGGCTAGCGTGGGGACTACTAGGGATTCCTTAGAAAGCTGGCTCCAACTGGGACATGCGACCCCACATCTCATGTGCAATCCAGGCCCACAGTTAATTGCAAATAACTCCACTATATAAATGCAATTACACTCCAGTCTTAGGAATAAATTACAATGAATACCCTAAACTTCCTCAGTACCACAAGTAGGCCCCTCCATCTATATCCATGGATCAATTGGACCTGTCCACCAAAATAGATCCATATCTTATTATCCTTGAGCCCCAATTAATTATAGTGATCACTTGGTACTGATTCAATTAACTCTTAATTGGAATGGGTGCGCACTTACCAATGATAAATCCATTAATTGGCACAAGGGGATATTAAAGATAGATTCCATCTAAACCATTGAATGTTCCCACAGCTCTACTACCACGTACCCAAATCACCAAGGTATTGACCTACAATTGGCCCCACTCATTGGTGACTCAAAGCAAATGAATAGATAGAAACTTGAGTTCATTAATGTCTCAAGATTATGAGCCTATTGCTAGGGAATTATGAGAGCAAACCTTAAAGTAAAGACAATGTATATAAGGTGCTTCTCATGGTCCTTCAATACATCCAATGTACCAGCACCATGATCCAGAATCTTACATTCTGATGATCGAGACAAATCACACTATCTCATAGTGATCAAAGTGTTGCAATCTTGTCAGATGAGATGCCCAATCTTATCATTGGTTGTGAAGATATTTAAGTATAAGATTTGCAATACATGTCTCCTGTATGTGGATCTCATCCACACACATATATTACATCTAGTATACTTGTGGACTCCGATTCATCTCATGAATCATTATGTCATTCGTATTGGTTATGTGCAAACAAGTAATAAAACATCAGTCATCTCATGAAAGGAAAGCAATAATATATATTGATAAATAAAGAAATTAATCAATTTATTCATCATATACTGGCATTGAGACCATAAAACTAACACAGCCATCACCTATCTCTCTTTTATTGTTACATCCAAACAAAATCGCCGACCAAACAGCCGCCTTAACCGAGCACCCATTTTCCTCTTTCCATTACAAACATCATTGAACCAAACAACTCACAGCCCCACTTTACGCATCTCCCGCACCACTCAAAAAACCTGAGCTCTGTCATCCTCACACCAGGCACACACAACTCTGTTCTTGACACCGAGCCTAGCCTCACAACTCCAAATCCACAAACAGACAATTCGACTAGCCACCCTACGCCAAAACCAGCCACTTCAGCTTGTATTGCATCGAGCCTGACTAAAGCCTGGATCACACACCTAACCAAATACCCACCTGAGCCCAAATCTGGGCCCAAACCTAATCATCAACCAATCTGTACAACCATGTTACCGACCTACAAGCACCTTCATCAACTCATCAACCCATCAGCAAATTGATCCAAATTAACCTAGCTAGTGGCTCACCCGTTCAACCCATTTCATAACCCAAAACAAACCCATTGAACCAGCCAACCCTACCTACAACCTAGCCAATCATTATACTTGAACCCACTTTACTGATCCATTCAACCCGAGCCAAAACCCATCTTAGCCCACCTGCACTGTACAACTAACAGCCCATCTTTGGGACTTAATGCAAAAGGAGATCCAAGAACCAAAAAGAAAAGAAACGAACATCTACAAGGTCTCAACGGTCATATTTGGGATTCCAGCATCAAATTGGTGAGATCTTACTATTAATACCTTAGTTCGATTTATCTTAGTTTGTTTGCAGTAGATCCATATAATTGTGTGCATTTTCTTTTTAGGCTGCCATTCAGTCACACATTCATCAATCATCAGTTGTCTTTCAGTGAGATTTGGTTTCAATTGATTTCAATTTTTCAAGAAATTATTAAAAATCGGACAACGAGCCTGAGTCATGGACTCTGCACTGCAAGAAACTCAGCATGTTAATCAGGATTTGTGCACATAATCACATTGGTTTTTGTTCATTGAAAATCTATGAAAAAAATCACATGAGCTTCCCCTTTGGGTCCATTAACTCCCATAAAATTTTCAGATTAATTGGATCTTTATAAAATTTATCAAAATTCAGACAGTAGACCTCGGTCAAGGACCAAATTCTGCAGTGCAAAAAATCCAGCAGGTTAACTTGGTCTTGTGCGCATAATCATGAAGGGTTTTGTTAAGCTAAAATTCATGAGAATTTTATAGCAGCCTCCTCTCCGGGTCTATTAAATCTCATAAAATTTTTAGAATAATTGGAGGTCTGTAGAAATTATAAAAATTTGGAGAGTGGACCTGTGTCATGGGCCAGATTCTGCAGTGCAGAAATTCCAACATTTTTATTCAGATTTGTGTCCACTATTTCATAAGGTTTCAATACTCAAAAAATCCAGAATTAAATGTGCGGCTTTATCAATATATAAACCGACTGCTTATAAAATTTGAGACCGATCCAAGTTAAAGAAAAATTATTAAAAATTGGGCAACAAGCATGCAGCAACCCATAGAATTCAAGATTATGTTACCTATTTCATATTTCACCTATTTTTATTTCTTTTCTTCCAAATGCATGAAACTTAGTCTTCTCACTCATCTCGAATTTTAAAGATGGACTGAAACCCATAACAATGACCCAAAATAATATTGATGAGACCATCACGCGTCGCCGGCGTCGTTGTGATGAGTGAGACCCTTAATCTCCCGCATGGAGGCGATCAAACTGAGTCATGGCCGTTTACCATGACCGACATCACACTTTTTTACTATTTCGAAGATTTGTCGGGAATCCTAAGAATCGGTTGGTACTTTCAAGTATCGCTTTGTTTAACACTATGTTTCCACACACATCGGGTTCGGAAATCACATCCGACAGACGCATCATAATCTGCCCCGCTTTCGTACCACTCCATCTTCTCTTCCCCTCCATCTACTCCACCACGGCCTAGATCCTCCCCACCTTAGATCTTCTCAAATGGACGCAGAAAAATCAACTCATTTGGATACAGAAGACCCAGCTTGAACCTAGTGTTTAAGGATCCTCCCTGGCATCCAACCATTCTGTCCCCAAATGGACGTAGAAAACCCGGCTCTCCAACTGCGCCTCCAGGTCTGGATCCCCTTGCAGCAACCACATCCCCATCTTAGTTTCATGGCACATGGCCGTTAGGGACATCTATCCCCATCGATGTCATAACCATCTCGCAGCAACCATTCACATGTGAGGTGTCCATCCCAAGCGAGCTTTTGCAGGTTTCCTTCTCTCCCACCCATGTGATTTGGTGCTTTTTCTTGTTCATGTCATGTGATTTTTTTCCTATGTGATGCACTGCCTAGCTTATGGTCGAAGGTGGACTTTGAGATTTTAAAATGACTGAAATTACAGCAACTGTGGCGAGTTGGGTGACTCTCCTAAGTCCAATGCAAAACCATAACTTCTTATGGATTTGTGCCCTTTCTCAGTTCTAATGTATGTTTTCTAGTCTACTTTCTGTAGACTATTAAATGTTGGGAATTCAAGGGTGTTGTGTGTGTTATGTGGGGTGTCTCCTTGAGTTATAATTCAATTGAATTTTGTGAAAAATTTACAATCAACAAAGTTTACCAGGTGTACTATTTTTCAACTAAAATTTGTGAAGGATTTGCTTCCAGGATAGTGTATAGTTCAATTCTTTGCACAGGATCCCGAGGGGGACAAAGTTTAGTGGGTGTACTATTTTTCAACCAAAATTGACAAAGTTTAGTGGGTGTACTACTTTTCAACTAAAATTTGTGAAGGATTTGCTTCCAGGATAGTGTAAAGTTCAATCCTTTGCACAGGATCGGCGCAGGGGGCGGGGGGGGGGGGGGGGGGGTGCATTTCCTGTGGATTCTATATGCATATAGAATGGTTAGAGCGAGGCATTTCTTGTGGATTCTATATGCACAGGAAATATCTTGTAAAACTCCTTTTTTTGGGTTATGAAAAGATTTGAGTAGAGGGTCACTTCGTATTTTTTTCCCCCAACCATAGGCAGTGGCCACCCCTGCCAGGCTGGTTCCACCATGATCCCAACACCCAGTTTGATTAGAGGACATTGTTGTTGGCAATGTTTGGAACATAATTATTAATTTAAAAAGCGGCCACATCATCATTCTTATTACTTTTATTTTATTTTATTTTTTTGCATGTATTTTCATGGCGTGGTTCTACGTACTGTTGTCCTTAAACCGTCCAAAATAACAAATCAGGTCCATCTTTACCAATTAATACATTTATACCACAGGTTAAGGAGGAGAAAATACCCAAAGTTGGATTTATTTTTGATAACATAGAGGAGGCCTACGACGCTTATGACATTTATGCGAAATTGGTGGGTTTTAGTATCAGACGAAGCTCTGAGACAAGGGTGAATAATAACGTTGTGAGGAAAAAATTTGTTTGCTCCAAAGAAGGTTCTAGGAAAGAAAAGTTAGGCAATGACTCTATACAGCAGAGACGGAACTCAGATACGTGGGAAAATTGTGGGGCACACCTTCAAATTAAAAAAAATGGGGAGGGGCAATGGGTGGTGATTAAACTTATTGTGGAAGATACTCATTTATTAAGTACCCCTAGAAAGACTCATATGCTATGATGACACTGTATAGTTAGCACTCCCAAGAAAAAAATCGATCTATACTTATGGGGCTGCTAATTAACGGCCAAGGGATTAAATGGCACTTCTAGAGCTGCATGCGGGTGGGAGGTATAAAGTCGGTTTTACTGAGATATATTTTCGAAATCAAATTAGAAACAAAAGGGAAGAAACAAAAGATGAAGATGGTGAAATGTTCTTTGAATACTTTAAACAAATGAAAGAGAGAGACCCAAGATGTTATTTGCTATTGAGAAAGATGATGATGATCACATTAAACATGTGTTTTGGGCTGATTACTATTTTCAGAAGTCATATTCAAAATTTGGGGATGTTATTTCATTTGATACAACATACAATATGCTATGGTCTTGTTTTTGGTGCGTTCACCGGAATTAATCACCATGATCAATCAATATTATTTGGATGTTGTCTAATATCAAATGAAACTTTTAATAAATTCGTGTGGGTTTTTAACAAATGGATTGAAGCAATGCAAGGGGACCTGCCAAAGGCAATCTTAACAAACCAAGATTCTACAATGACAAAAGCGATCAAGTTTGTTTTTCCCACCACATGCCACCGTTATTGCTTGTGGCACATTATGCAGAATTTACAAAATAATTTGGGTGGAATTGCAATTCATAATCCGAACTTCATCAAAACATTTAAGAAGATTGCATACAATTCTATCACAATAAAACCTTTTGAGATAGCTTGGAAGGATATGTTGACAAATTTTGTTCTTGTAGACAATGAATGGCTGCATTCGATATACGGTATTCATGAGATGTGGGTGCCAACATACTTGAAAAACATATTTTTTGGAGGGATGTCTACAACTTCAAGAAGTGTGAGTATCAATGTCTTCCTTAAGTAATACGTGACACAGAAGAATAGTTTGTATGATTTTATGTTGTGATATGAGCGAGGCATCGCCACTCAAAAGTATCGTTAGTTGAAGGCTGATCGTGATACTATAAATGGAAGACCAAAACTGATGACAAATTTGCCAATGGAGAAAAGGATATCCGAAATATATATGAAAAAGATATTTTACAAGCTTCCAGAACAATTCTGTTACATAACATGTGGCATTGTTGAGCTCATATATGATGACATCGAGCAACGTGTTTATAATGTTTCTTCATTAAAAAATAATCAAGAAATTGAACGAACCGTCCTTTTCAAAAAGGACGTCAAAGAAGCAAAATGTTCATGTCAATTATTTGAGATTCGACAAATTTCATGTGGACATATCATCTGTGTTTTCAAAAAAGAGAAAATTTATTAATTGCCTCAACAGTATATTCTAAAAAGATGGACAAGGTTAGCAAGAATAGACGATGAATCTGACGGCAGAGCATGCTTTTCATGTGATGGTTCATTGCTTGAACGGCATAGAGATTTATCACATGATGCTGCAGTAGTCGTTGATGAGGCATCCATGTGTAAAACAACATACCAACATGTGAAGAAGGTTTTACAAGAGTTAAAAGAAGACCATTCGTGAGATAAATGAAAAGGAAGTAACGACAAAAGATGACAATAAGAGAAGAGATAAGGGTACTTGCCATGAAGAGAGATATCTTGCTCAAAAGAATGCGAAGATAAAGGGTTGTCCAAAGAAATTGAAGTCTTCTTAGGAAAAAGCAATGATAAAACCCCGGCTTTGTCGTGGATGTGGCAGGCGTGACGTTGCACATGACATGCGCAATTGTCCTATGCTCGTCAAGAGGAATAATTTGTTTTTAACATTAGAATTTTTATATCTGATTTTTAATTTTATTATCATATAGATTGTGCTTTCTATTCTTCTTCAGTCCTATAGTTCATGTTTCTAGAAACGATGGGAGTATTTTAGAAGACAAGGACGTGGATCTTACTGATTGTGAGGCCTTAGAAAGGGCTATTTCCGATGATGGTACTTTGACACAAATTTATGTATGCAATTACGTTGTATAAAGAGATATTTTATTTATGTAGTTCACTGACACATATTTCAGTTTATATGAATGCTAATGATTGTTGTAATTTTATTTTGTAGGCTTCAAATGAAGATGTGCACCACAAGTTTATGTTGTTGCAACTAGTAGTGGTTCAATTGGTGGAGATTTTATCATATGAATGCTAATATTACTTACAATTTTATTTTGTAGGCTAAATGAAGAGGTGCTCAAGAGAACATTTTTGTTGTTGCAACTGGCAATGGTTCAATTGGTGGCATCAGATTTCATTTGTGTTTTTCTTTTTTAAATTGTTGATAGTGGTGGTGGTTGTTACTACATTTTGATTTGTAATTAGTTGAGGTGCTCCACTAGTTGTTTTGATGTTGTTAATGTTGGACTTTTGTAGTTTCATATGAATGCTAATATTGTTGTTTTGTTGTTGGACTTTGTAATTTATTATGCTCATTTGTTTTGAATGAAAGAGGTGCTCCACAGGTTTTGATTGAGTATGTGGGTTGTTGGTTTTGATTTCCATTAAATGTAAGTGGTTGTTACCATTCAGAAAATGTCGTGTAGTTGATTTCCTTTTTATTCAGAAGGAATAAAAAACCAAGATTGTGAAATGCTGGTTTGAACTTTTTTTTTAGAAATTCTCTGCTCTATAGTTGTATTAGTTGGTAGATGATGACAACAATTTGAGAGAATCACACCACACAAGTTGTTTATTGTAAATAGTACATTATGTGGTTTTGAATTCTCCTGCTCGTGCCAAATGCATCAAAGGAATTATTTTTATGTGATTTGCTGAAATATTCCACATCCTTGTGGTTTGGAGGACATCCTGTTCTCAGTCCTATGCTAATATTCATGTTTGATTTGAGCCTTGATCGACACTTAGATATGTAACGCTTAACCGCAAGACTATGGTGTCGTCAAGTAGTAAATGACTAAAGAGTCCGGGTTGTCGATCCCATGAGGAGAGGATGGAACAAGCAATGAATCCAATTAATGTAGAATTGAACTAAGATGTAGCTAATGTAAACAATTGAAATGAACAATTAAAACTAATAAACTATGAGTGAAAAATGGAATTAAACGAATTGAAATGTGAAACAAAACTAAAATAGCAACTAAACTACTCTAACTAACAATTTAAAATATGAAATTAACAAGATTTAATAAACTACCTTAAACTAATGGATGAGTGGTGGTGAAAATGGAAGATTTAATATGAAGATGTGGTGTGAAATGTGTAGGGTTTTAAAACAAGTGATTTGAAATGTGGATGTAACAATCTAAAAGTGAAAATAACAAATAAAATAAGGATTTAAATTAACAACAATAAAAAGAAGAGATTAGGCAATCCAAAATCCACTAAGTATGAAATTAATTCAACCAATGCATGTTCTAATTCAACTCCCAAATCTACAATCCAATTAGCAATCTCTTGCCTAATTGGGTTGGATGATATAACAATGAAGATCAAAGCAAAGAAAACAAAAGGCCAAGATCATAAATCATCATTTAGCCACCCTAACAATAAATCATCAAAATCAAGCTACAAAAGATCAAAGATAAGGGCTCTAGAGCATGCTATGTGAGAGAACTTAATCCAACTACAAAACATCAATTGAGATTATCCAAGCATCAAGTGTAGAGATAGAGCATGAAAAATGAGAGAGATTAACACAATTTGATCTATGATCTATTAATCAATGAAGGCAAAAGTAAGGAATTTGAACAAAAACAGGCATATAATTGAACTAATCACATTACTTAGCTTCAAAAGGAGAGCCTAATCCAAGAGCCTTAGCCACTAAACATCAAGAAAAAGCTCCAAATCTTCATTAATGACGTTCAATTACACACTCTCTCTCTAGATTAGTTACAAAGAAGCTCCTAATTACAATATAAAAGTAAAAATAAAATTGCAAGAAGACTAACTTGCCAAAAGAGATCTCCCTTCACTCTAAAAAAACATTCTAATTTATAGGAACATTGAAGACATTTGATTGGCTCATTTCATTTCACAAGGATTGCTTCCATTTGATTAGTTGCAACTTAAAGGCTTTTGATTGGCTTATTTGCTTTCACATGGATTGCTTGAATTTCATTTGGAGGCTTTTCATTGGCTATTTTGTTTTCACATGGATTGCTTCAATTTGATTGGTTGCAACAAACTTTCTTTGCTTTATGTGGTCCTTCAACTTGGAGGCTTTTGATTGGCTCATATCTTTCACATGGATTTGTGTCATGGCAAGCTTTGATTGACTCATATCCTTTCACATGGAGAGATGAGTTGGATGGAAAAAAAATAATATGCAATTGTTAGGATTTGAACCCATAACTTATTCCATACCAACACAAGGTCCAACCAATCCTTTGTGTTAGAAAATGACTTTTTTTATCCATAAAGTCTTCTCCTCTTATTTTGAAATTCTTCAACACTTCCTAAGATTTCTTCATGTAATTTCTTTATTGAAATCTCTTCTTGATGGCTTGAGAAACTAACCAGAATGTTGGGATAGTCGTAGGGTCCACCTACACAAGAGAAATTACATAAAAATACGCTACAAATAATCAGATTTATACACGATAATCCGTTAATGTGATAGAATGATAAAATCTCTGTGTAAGGCAAATGATATGCATATGAGATGTTGATAAAAATCGGACTAACGATGAGTACAATATGCAATATTTTAACACTCATCAGGCCTAAACCTTGAGTAGAACTGTTGCTGTCTGGGTGCCCCAGAGTCATACTTTAGGCATCCAATGCTGTGATGAGCCTTGGGAGGTTTTTTGTAAGGTATATAAAAAGGTTATGTTTGATGTGAGATGTTGTCTCTTGTTGGAAATACCTCATGTTTTCATAGGTCCTTGAATCTGCTATCTTCTTCCTTAAACAGCACAATTTTGGGTGCGTCAATTCTGGCAACATGGTCCTGGTGGATTTACAGGTTATCAGCCTTTTATGGAATAAATGTTAGCTACAGGTTGTTAGCCTTTTTAAGGGTATGTTCAGCACAAGGAAATAGGAAGAAGCGAAGAGAAAAAATGGTACATTGATGATAATTTTTCCTCCATTTTTTTCATTAAAATTTTCTTGATCTTTTTTATGACATGGGTTTCTTCATTCAGTGATAATAGCTATCAAGATCTATCAAGATCACGGGTCAGTTCAGTAGAGTTTGCAATTTTCTTACTGTTAGTTGTATCTGTGAAGTACAAATTCTGGGACTTAGATACTTCTACCATGCAAATCCTACCAATTAGGTCTACTCAGTGATGCATTAGTAAAGCAACCACTTCAATAGTTTGCAGGACCATTGAAGTGGTTCTCTTGCCACAGTTGGGCCATAACAGGCCACATGAAATATGGCATTTGTAATGCTCAAGGGACAAAACCTGAAAGCAACCCAACAAGCCCAATTCCTGTCAGAAATGTCTCTAACCAAAGAAAATAGATCACGGTACCTTTGATCTTTATTTTAACCACTTATGGTATTAATATGTATTTTAATGCAAACAAGAAGGCCTAGTCCTTAAAAAAACACATAATGCCTCAACCTTTATTCTTTTTAGAACTCAATGTTAGGGATTTTGTAGATTGCAATTTGATGGATGCATAATCATTCAAGCATCATTTGATTTACACACATATGCATTGTTTTATAAAAACTTGAAATCTTGTTTTATTCATGCATGGCTTTTAGACTTGAAAAAGCTTTGATTTATGCATGTTTTGTTTTCAATCTTGGATGCATTTGTTTTGGGAAAACATTTTAGAAATCAAGCTAGCCTATGTTTTAAAGTTTTGAATCATTTTTAGGCTTTGTGTGTTTCATGTTTTAAAACCCATAGAATGATTTAAAACATGTTTTTAAGCTTGATTTAGTGGCCCAAATAGTTCCACAAAGAAATACTTTGAAATTGCAAAAATGGAAATTTGGGGCCCCGGCAGTGTCGCCGGTCGACCGGGAACACTGCAAGGCAAAAATGGCCTGGCGCACCAACGGTCAGAAATCCGACCATTGTGTGATCCCGGTCGACCGAGACCTCTTTGCAGGTCGACCGAGGACTAGCCGTTGGGCACTTTTTGCTATAAATATGAGTTCTTTCCTTTACCAAAAGTTGGGCATTTTAAGCCCCTCCTTGAGAGGTTTTGAGGCATATTCAAGGGAAAAGAACCAAGGGATGAAGGGGAGCATTAGGAAAGCTAAAGCTTGGATTAATGAAGTTAAATCACCAAGTAGGCTTTACTTTCCTTAATCATATGTTTTCATGCTTTGTTTTATTTTTGGTAAATCATTTCTAGCATGTTAAACTATGTTTGTGTTGTGTCCTTAACATGTTTTATGTTTTGAATTGATTTATTGTTTTGGATACAACACCATATGATTCAATCCAAGTAGTACTTAATCTTTGGTAAATCTAAGTAGATCATGTTAATGTAAGAACCTTTGAAATTATATGTAACATGATTCCTATACTTGGTTGAATCTTTGGTTGTTGTTTTCTATCATAAGAAAATCACTTTCAAAACTATCTTATGTTTTGGACTCAACTTCTTTACAAATCATATGTTTTCATGTTTTGTTTTATCATTGGTAAATCTTTAGTAACATGATAACCTATGATGTGTTGTATCCTTAGCATGTTTTATACTTTGAATAGATCTATTGTTTTGGATGCATCACCCTTTGATTCAATCCAAGTAGTACTTTATTTGGTAAATCTAAGTAGATCATGTTAATGGAAAAACCTTTGAAATTACATGTAACATGATCCATATACTTGGTTGAATCTTTGGTTGTTGTTTTCCATCATAAGAAAATCTCTTTCAAACATATCTTATGTTTTGGATTTAACAAACTTTACAAATCATATGTGTATTATTGTTTTAAAGTTTCACAACTTGCTTTACTTTGATAGGTATATCATTTTCAAGTTGTATTTATAATTACATATGATTTGTCCCCTTACTTCAATCAAATCTATTTTTATGTTTTGAGCTTCATTGTTGATTTGATTGACATCCTTATGCATCACATGTTTAGAGCTAATTAATTTCATACAACTTGTGTAACTTTGATATCATTAACAAGTTGTTACTTTTAACATGTGATTGCATTATATCCTCAATCTAAATGTTTTATGAGCCAAAACTTTCAAAAGCCTTAGGCATACATTTATGAGCCTTCATTTTCAAAATGATTGAGGACCACACACACACACTTCATGTACTTTCATCTTTGCATCCATAGTGTGAGTGTGTATTAGTTTTACACTTCCATATCCGCCTATTTTAGAGGCAAATGTAATGAGCTAAATTTGTATCTCCATCTAGTGTATGCTAGACACTAACTTAGAGAGATAACCAACCTTGTGGTTGAAGAGGTTATTGCTTAGCCTATAAAAGCATAGTGTATAGGTTGATGTTAAGCCTTGAAAAACATCATTGTAAAGGTTATTGCTTAGCCTTGAAAAGCATATTGTAAAGGTTATTGCTTAGCCTATTGAAAAGCATAAATAGTGGAAATCCGGTGGGGTGTTGGATCACAAGCCGGCAGTGGATGTAGGTATTGAGGCCGAACCACTATAAATACTTGTGTGATGGTGATTGCTTTGTGGTGATTGTTTTCATTAAGCTTCCGCATTTTGCATGATAATCATCACATGTGACTAGTTTGTTTTAAAGAAGTTAAAATTGATTTTAATAAGTCATAATTGAAGCTCACCCTATTCACCCCCCCTCTAGGGTTCGGATCCCCAGGACTTACACTCAATGGCTTAGTTAACAGAGTCTTCATATTGTAAAACTGCTAACTTACTAATCAAGATACTATTAACTTTGTATCACCCAAATTTATAAGAACCAGAAAAAAAAAAAAAAGAATGCCTCAACCTTTATTCTTTTTAGAACTCAATGGCTCAGTTAACAGAGTCTTCAGATTATAGAATGCCTTAACCTTTATTGTAGAACTGCTAACTTACTAATCAACAAACAAATTCTCAACTTACCACCATTCTGAAACGACAGTGTCACCCAACAAAAAAAGAACATTTGAGAAAAGTTCATTCTACTCATTCAAAATATATTACATCAATCAAAACCCCCCTTCCTATAGTTCTTCAACACATTTTCTAACATACCGTTTTGAACACGCAAATCACACTTATAAGACAACACAAAAACATCACGATACAACTTAATTTATTTGATGTTTTCCTTTCTTCATATGCATGTTTCATCTCTTCAACTACTGCCCATAATATCTCGTTCTACCTATCCATCAGCCCATCCAACATGTTTTTCATATTTTCGATTAGTGACGCTAAATTCTTTTCATTGCCAATTTCATCTTTCTAAATGAACATATTCCACCCATTTTCATTCTGCAAAATCAAAAAATTGTCGTATGTAAAACAACAAAAAATAAAAAATCGATACATCATAGCATATAAATAAGCATATAAAACGCTTACTTTCCAATTAGCACATCTCCAAAATTTTCTATTTGGATTAGTCTTTGTATGCGAAGTTAGACAAATCATCTCTCCACATGATTTTGGCACCCATTCATTGGAATTAGAATTGGACGACGACATGGCCACAATAAATTTAGTTTCAACTTCATTCATCAACCATTAATCCCAAATAGAGCCACATTACTAGGAAAAATGCCAAACATTAATGAAGCATTAAAATTAAAAATGTTAAAAAAGAAAAAGAAAAATAAATAATAATAATAATCCAATAGAGATAACTAACCTTTAATGAAAATATTTTCTGTTTATTTACATTCAAGAGTTTAGAAATACACTAGTAAAGTAAGAATAAAATAAAAAATATATTAGTCTTTAATGATAAAAAAAACAACCTTGTGCAACTTGAGTGCCTTTTGAAACTTAATCAAACATCTCAGATCCAACTTCATCAACCAAAAGTCTAAAAAAAAAAAAAATTGTTGGATATAGATCTTAAACAATAAACAACTATCAAAAGACACTTCTACCAAACTACAAGCATGAAAAAGATATTAATCAAGAACAAAATCTAAGAGAATGAAAAATGTGGCTGCTCTCAATTTGAAGGAAGCCATGAAAGACAAAGGAAGTGACATTCCATTAATCGTGTGAGCAACTAAATTCCTTATTGGCACTATGCAGAAGGTGGCCTATCATTGATCAAACAAACCCCCATGTCTGAACCCTCTATAGTCACTCACATTTTGAGAAAAAAGATCTAGGGGCTGTTCTACCATTCACATTAGTCCTTGGAGGTGCTGAAAGGTGCAACTCTATTAGTGTCAAGGCTATCGCCAGATCATCAGTACTCTTGATGGTTTGGACAGTAACAAAGATTACAAGAACCATTGTACAACCCTTATTTTTTCTTTTAAGAGATGCATTATTAGAAGAACGAGGTAAAGCAAAACAAATCCATACCCCGGCTTAAGATCTAGGTCAAATCGGATTTCTGAAGGGGAAGAAGCCTACCGTCGAAGACGATCAGAGGACAAAGGGAAGAGCGATTCAAGTGAGACGGTGAGAGATTTCCCCCTTTTTCGTCGAATAAGAGATGTTTCCCCCCTTTTCGTCAAAGAACGAATGCGAAAAGGAACAGTCAGATTATAAAGATTTTTCTGTGTACTGGAGGAGAGGGGGGAGGAGAAGAAGAGACGTATGAAATGTTGCGATCCCTTTTTCATCGAAGAAGAAATGCGCAGAGGAGCCGGAGCCTGGCGTCGGTTGAAGAACAGTTCTCTCCTCAGTGAAACGAAGCCCTAAAGGGAAGATGCGTTTCTAAGTTATTTGCCCTAAAGGTCTCCCTATATAGCATTAACTTGAACCGTTGGATGGCGTTTCAAAACAGATGGCCCAGATGGGACCAATCATTTCCCTTTTAAAAAGTACATGGCAAATTGGATATTTCAAAACTGCATAAAAGTTTTTCTCGAATTTTTCGATCAAGTCCTATGTGATGGTTTCTCTCCATTGTCTGTGACTATTCTTTTAAAATAATAGAAATGCCCTTATGAAAGCATAAAAGAGGGTTTTTGTCTGTTAAAAAGTATAAAAAATAATTATATTTAGTTTTTTTAGAGCTTGGGAAAAAATCAATATTCTACTAGTATTTATGTTTGCTCCTAGGTTGATAAATACTTGGCATATTTTCCAAGATCTCTTTTCCATTAGTAGCATTTTTTTTTGGAATGGCTACCATGTTTGATGTAGCAAACATTCTCCTAATTTGCTGTTTCTTCATCTTTTAATCCATAAGATGGTTTGCTAGGAAGAAAAATTGAGAAGTCACTTACAAAAGCAAGAATGGTACTTCTTCCAAAAAAAAAAAAAAAAAACTCTTTAGAAATGTTATACAAAAGAGTTTCTCTTTCATAGCCAAGTCAAATCCCCAATGGTCATTTATAATTCTCTAAAGGAAGACTCCTTCAAAATCTCAAATTTTGGAATTATGAGTAACAGGCGCATTCCAGTGTCTAGGTTGACCTGCCATGCGGTCGGTCGACCGAGCCAGGTCGACCGGACAAAGAGAAGTTTTTCTTTTACCGTTTGAATTTTTTGACCATTGGAGCCCGATTGAACAACCCCTGTTCCAAGTCAACCGGAGACAAGCCGTTTGTAATTTTTTGCTATAAATCTAAGCTCATTCCTTGGGATTTGTGCCTGAACTCTTGAGATGTTTTGAGGGCCAAGGAAGGAGATTAGACTGAGCTAATCTAGCTAGAGAAGCATTTGGAGGGCAAACATATGAATCTCAACTTTAGAATCGTGCCAAGTTAGTTGCCCTTTAGCTCAAAATGTTACATGCTTGTTTCAAAACAATGCTTTACTTAATTGCATGATGTTGGTGTATGCTAGAACTGAGTATGATTGATTTCATAACATGCCTTTCACTTTAAACATGCTTAGCATTATGATTTCATTATGTACATTGTCTTGCGCATATTTCATGCTTATACGTTGATCAAGCCTACTAGACATAGGTTTCATTTTTCAAAATCACGTTTGATTTTCATTTTAAACATGTGTTCATCATTTCATACCTCTATCTCACATCTATGATTATCATCTTTTCATCTTTTGTGAGCTATGAATTTCAAAAGAGTTAGGGGGTTCCATGCATATGCATTGAATGAAAACCTTTGTAATCTAATTTACGTATATGCATTGAGTTTGTTATCACTCTCAAAGTAGTTGATCTTAGAGGCGTCATCTTGTACTCAAATGTATCTCTTTTAGTGCATCTTTGAGCACATTATAGAGAGAAATCTTAATGTTGCAAAGGTAATTGCTTAGCCTTGAAAAGCATATGTAGAGGTAATTGCTAAGGCTAGGAAAAGTATAAATAGATTGTGAGGTTTGAGGTGAGCCATAAACCTCCATTGTTGTTTGTGACGCCCCGGAGTCCCACATCGACTATAGAGAGGAAAGTGAATGGGGTTATATATAGAGCTTACACCGTTACCTTGCATGAGGCATTTTGATAGGTTGAGGCTCATCAGAAGCAAAACCGTGAGGCCCGTGGGCCAAAACGGACAATATCATGCATGCGTGAAGGGTGGGGCGTGACAAAATGGTATCAGAAATAAGAAATAAAATTGGTAGGAACCTTTAAGACGATTGAGATCGCTGGGTAGAAATAGAATTGGGAAATAGTTGGAATCATGTGGCAATTTCTTTTCTCCCTTTTTTCTAATCTAAGCCCCTGTTTGGCATATCTATTTTTTGCATCTAAACATCTATTTCTCTAAAGCGGACAAAGATTTTGAAATTTAGAGGTGTTTGGAAATGGTTTATAGACTCTGCACACTTTAGAGCAAAAGAGGCAAAGCCTCTAAAAAGAAATGCCCCAAAAATATGCATGTAGAAATTAGAGGCAATGCCTCTTAGGTCTTTTATGGTTAAGGAGAAAAGAATTCTCTGGACTAAATTCATGACAGATGAGGGAAAGATAGCTTGGCTCAAATCTTTAATGGAAATAGAGAAGGGAAATGCGTTTGGAGTTGCAAGTGATCTCTAGTTGTTTGGATTCTTTTTTGTTTGTTTTGAAACATGAATGTTATGTCTCTCTTAAACTACTATTCTTATATTTGGATTTTGAAAGATGACTGTTATGCTTAAAACATGAATGTTATGTTTTAAACATGGTATGGTGTTTTATTTAAAGAAAGTTTAAATTGTTAAATGTCTTTAAATATGAATGAAAGATTAGTTATGTTTTGTTTGCAATATATACAGAGCATATGGACCCGATTTTACGACGAAATATCTTACTTATCATATTGTTGTACAAGAAGCGACAACAACGCTTGATTAAGGAACCATGTAGGAACTCAATCCTAACGGGACAAGGTCATGTTCAAATTATTTTGAATGGGAACCCCATTATTTGTCATCAGCTATTACGTATGGAACAGCATGTGTTTCGACGTTTATGCATGTATTTTAGATCAAAGAATTTACTGAAAGACAGCAGATATGTACTTGTGGTGGAGCAGTTGGCTATGTTCATGATGGTCATTGCGCACGCCCATACGAATAGAGTGATACAAGATAGATTCCAACACTCAGGGGAAACTATTCATAGACACTCCATCAGGTACTGATAGCAATGATGATATTTGCGAAAGATATGATAAAGCCACCTCCACTAGATACAGTGCCTAAAGAAATTCTTTTGAATCCACGTTTTGAGCCATATTTTAAGGTATTGTTTTCTTTCCTTGACACCACTTTTTTATTTAAGCTAAATTCTTTTGAAAATTTTCTCAATGTTGATTTCTTCTTTTTTAATAGGATTGTATTGGTGCTATAGATGGCACCCTTGTGCATGTCATTATCCAACCAGAGAAACAAATTCCTTACAGAGGTAGAAAGGGGGAATGTATGCAACAAGTTATGGCAGTATGTTCATTTGACATGCTCTTTACCTATGTGGTATGTGGATGGGAAGGTACAGCTCATGATCAACGGATTCTCTTGGATACCATTTCTGATGAAAGGCTAAAGTTTCCACATGCTCCGCCTGGTAAAAAAGTATTTGTAGTGCTTTAAATATCAACAAATGATTGCTACAACATAGTTTAACATACCCTTTAACATTTGTCTCGAATGGTCTTTAGGTAAATACTACTTGGTTGATGCTGGTTACGCAAACATGAGGGGGTTTCTTTCTCCATTTCGAAATGTCCGATACTGGCTTCCAGATTTTCAAGGTGTTGCTGTTCCTCATACTAGAGAGGAGCATTTTAATAGATTGCATTCATCTTTAAGGAATGTGATCGAGCGAAGCTTTGGAGTATTGAAAGCTCGATTTCCTATCCTCAAGCGGATGGCTCCTTACCCATTTCCTGTACAACGGAGCATCGTAGTTGCTGCAATGGCAATACATAATTTCATTAGGAAAGAGGATATAGAGGATCAATTATTTTCACAATTTTCAAAGGATGATGCCCAAGTAGAGCGTGTCACTGACGTTGAGGAATCACATGGAGAAAACACTTATACATTTGATATCACAGATAGGACAGAGATGGATGCTAAGAGGAATTCAATTGCAGATGCCATTTGGCGAGATGCTTCTGCTCGTGTTTGATTTTTATCATCTTATGTCATGGTTCTTTTTTTTTTTTCATCTTATGTCATGGTTTATCTTATGTCATGCAACATGGAGTGATGGTGTGTGATGATGAAATGATGAATACAATATATAATTGTGTTTCATGTTGCAATTTTTAAATTGTCACAAATTATAGGCTATTTTGATGGAAATGGTTGTAGTTTTCAAATGATAAATAATTATGATGTTATGTGTGTAGAGGGCATATTTTGATGAAAATGTGCATAAGTCCATTTTTTACATAATGACAGAAGATGCCCCTCTAAAAATAGGCAAACCCTTCTAAAAAGAGGTAAATAGAAGGCATACCAAACGGTCTATTTGAAGTAAATCCGTTCATAACCAAACACGTTTTTTTATTTTAGCCTCTTTTTTTTATAGCTCTTTTTTTAATGGCTCTATTTTGAATGGTCTGTCAAAAAAAGAGTGGAGATGCCAAACAAGCCCTAAGTATGTTCCCTTTTGAAGATGGCATCAAGCGAAGATTATATGATCCAGATCAGGTTCAAGAGATGACATAGAAAGTTAGAATCATCCGAGAGAGACTTTGAACTGCGCAAGATAGGCAGAAGAGCTATGCAGACAACCGAAGGAGAGATTTAGAATTTCAAGAGGGTGATCATGTCTTTCTAAAAGTCTCCCCCACCAAAGGAGTCATGAGGTTTGGAAAGAAAGGGAAACTAAGCCCCCGGTATGTCAGACCTTTTGAGATACTCGAGCGAATAGGGGAAGTTGCCTACCGTCTAGCCTTACCACCGCAGTTCGCGGATGTACATGATGTGTTCCACGTCTCCATGCTCAAGAAATATAATTCGGACCCATCTCATGTGATTGACATTGAGCCGCTTCAACTTCAAGACAATTGGTCTTTTATTGAAGAACCAGTACAGATTTTAGACTGAGCTGAGAAGACTCTGAAAAGAAGAACTATCCCCATGGTGAAAGTTCTGTGGAGGTACCACAATTCAAAAGATGCAATTTGGGAGCCCGAGGACACAATTAAGGAAAAATATCCCCATCGTTTCTTGTCGCAAGCTCAGGAAAGGCAGAATTTGGAGGACCAAATTCCCTAAGGTGGGGAAGATGTAAGGACCCGATTTCTCAAATTTATTATAGATTAATATTAGTCGTAGATTATATCTAGTGTGGACCCCACGTTTTCTTTAAAGTTATTTTGATTATTATTATCTCTTATGTTTATTAGCATTTTCTTAATAGGACTCATCTAAGGATAAAAGGTGTGAATTTTATAGAGTTTTGTTCAAAAGATATATTAGACTCTTCTTAAGTTTTAATTGTTGTGATTGAATTTGAATTGTCTGTTTTGAACTAAGGTTTTTCGGATTTGATAAGACCTCCTTTCCATCTTGAGAATTTAACTTGAACCCAAACTCTTATCTACTTATCCTATTTAGCCAATAACAAAAGAGATATCCTTATTTAATACCTATCCTACTCCCTCTCAATTTTCTATAAATGGCACCCCTCTCTCATACGAATATCCATACACTCTCTCTTCCTCATATGACACTCTCTCTCTCCCTCATAGGATCTACCCATCTCCAAGCTTTTTTTTCTGACCTAATGCCTGTAGGTATGTCTTTACTTTATTTTAGGTTCATTAATGGTTATTGTTAAAATTACTCTTTTAAGACTTCTCTTTGAAATTCTTTTTATAGTTTCTGTAATGCTCTTGTTTTCTTTCATTATTTTAATTCCTACTTTATGTTACATTCATAGCCATCGCCACAGATTGTATTACATCACTGTCATCCCCATTCATAAGAAACCAAAGGCCCACTCCATCATGCCACACATCATCTCCATTACATGCAATAGCAACCCAACACGTCACCACTATCTCTGATCATCCAGACCCACTTTCATCCAACCCATTGTTTGATCCGATCACAGGTCTGGACCGATCCAAGGGCCGCACATACCCGGGAGACCTTAGAGAGTACACCCATCTTGGGTTCTTGATCTGTGGGGCCCAGGTGGGTCACCAATGTGAATCGGGACCATAGATCTTAAAGAGGGGGCCCGGGCGAACATCATGGTAGGGTCTGATCTGGGTCTTGGTCAGCGGGACCCAAGATTTTAGCAAGCCCAATGTTTTAGGCGAGAAGTGTTGTGCTGTCGGAGATGTTCTGTTTCAGAACATGTGTAGGAGGAGCATGGAAAAGATTGGTGATGTGTATGGGACTATTGGAGTATATAAGAGAGAGATTGGTGATGACGTGGTTGGGGCAGAGGTAAGTCCTATTGTGACAACACATCACATGACTATGACTTATGTTTTTTAACACTTTAGCCCATTGTTTTTTTGAATGGGTTCTGGGAGTGGTTCAACCGAGTGTACTATGGGTAAGGGGAGAAGACCTCTTTGCACTAAGACCCATTTAAACCAAACTGGTTTGAACTTAGTTAACTAGTCCCATCTCCATACAGCCTAGGCACATCAGATTTTCACTTGTCTTTGACACATTAATCCATACCTGAGCGTGTTCACTCAACCTATGAAACTAACCATGGGTGGGCCATTAATTAATAGGAACCCACTTACATAATTGATTAAGCTGGCCCAACCCAAAATTAATGTCAAATCCATTTCTTAGAATTGTGACTCAAAATCAGGCCAACCCATCTCTCATTCTGGCTCAAACCCATGTACTCATGTCTGGACCCACTTACACAACGCACTCGTTGACTACTTGGAAATCACCCTTAACAGGGACCCACATCTCTGCATCAAGGAGCTTAACCCAGGGCGGGTCAAATTAGTCAGATCCTTCAACCACTGTTGATCAAGGCAAGTAACCTTACTATACTTCCCTAGTATTTAGGGTTTTCGATTCCTTGTCTCCAATATGATATATCTAAGGCTTTGCTATGTTTCCATTGCAATCTATGGTTGGATGTGTGGTGAGAGGGCTCGATCCTTGTATCTTAGAATTGAAGGATATTTGTTATTATTGATTTGGTTAAATAATGATTTTGACTCAATCTCGATTAATGGTTCTAGCTACAATTAAACTTGTTGGACTTGATATTTCCCCTTTAAGATCATAACTTTGTGAAATAAATTATCGTTGAGAAATACGTTTCATGAACTATCTGAAATTACATCCTAAGGTTGGAGCTTTGTACATTAATATATGGTTTGATTCGTTTTTCCAACCTTCCTCAATTAGTAGATTAAGACTAAACATTATCAAACCTTGAGAAATATATACCATTGACCTCTAAGGCATCCTCTAAAGTATGGGCAACGCACCGTGGGGACACTCACACGCGGATTTTAGCCCCTTTGGGTATGACATTGGGGAACTAGAAACCCCTTTGTGCGAAAATTACTAGTCTGCAGCTAACTCCCTTTTGTTTTGATTTGGTTTGGTTACCAGTAACGTTGGCTTCGTGCCAGTTATTTGTGATTATAAAATGATTGTACCTGACGGGTACCTTTGTGCTTTGGTCAATTTTGGCAAGCATATTTCGTTAATTTAGTTTACTGATGAGGTGCCTTATCTTAGTTTTATTTTAGGGTATTTTGCTCTATTAATCTTATATCATTCCATCCAATCTGTTTTGTTATTCTGATTTCCTCGATCATAATATTTGAATTTAGAATATTTGCGCATCAATGACCCATACATCATATTTGCTGTCAATTGACTGAAAAATCGTTTGCTACGGTTTCATAGTCTGTTTACTTGTGGAGTTTTACTCATATGACTGCTTTGATCTTTTGTTTCAGACTTTGAGGTTAATCCGAAATCTGAGGAATCTTAGGATGTTTACAGGGATGGGTAGAGACATGAGCAGCGCATCACCTTATTTTATTAGTTAGTAGATTTGAGAAAAGTATTTAGTTTGTGGATCTTTTGGATTCCTAGTTTAGATATAATATATTTTGAGATTGCCATATTTTTATGGATGATTTATCTAGTGTGCAACGATATATTTAGGTTATCAATTTAATTTATGTGATATAATTTAATTAACACATGAAGTGGGACCGTCGCGTCACGAAATTTGAGGGTCCCAAGGGCTTCAGATCTCGGGGCGTGACAAAATGGTATCAGAGCCGACTCTCGACTAGTTCGAGTGTGGGTCCCATGTCGTGGTCTGGTGCAAGTGGACAGGTCTCCATGTGGGCGGGCCACGAGGGTTGATAGACTATAGAGGCTGGCAGGCTACTGCACAGGGACGTGCAGCCTTAAGGGGGGTGGATTGTGATGCCCCGAAATCTCACATCGACTATAGAGAGGAAAGTGAATGAGGTTATAAATACAGCTTACACCCTTACCTTGCATGAAGCCTTTTGATGGGTTAAGGTCCATCAGAAGCAAAACCGTGAGGCCCGTGGACCCAAGCGGACAATATCATGCATGTGTGAAGGGTGGGGTGTGACATTGTTAATGGATTGCCAAAGTGGATGTAGGCAATGTGGTTGAACCACCACTACAAGAAATTTGAGGTTTAAGGACGACACAAATTTGTCCCAAAATGTACATATTTCGTCACCGAAACTAATTGAGACGAAAAATTTTCGTCGCCCATTTTGTTGCCAAAGCCTTGTCGCCAAAAGGTATTGGAGACGGAAAAAAAATTCGTCATTGAAAAAGATAAATTTGTGACGATTTTTTTTTGTCTCCAATACACTCTGTTGGAAACAAGTAATTTTTTTTCCGTCTCCAATACACTATGTTGGAAACATACTTGTAAGTAATTGGTGACAAAATATTTTGTCATTAAAGGAAGAAATTAGAGACAAAAATATTTTGTCATAAATATAAGAAATAGAGACGAAAATTTTTTATCGCATTTACCCCGCCTAACTCAAGGACTTCCCATGAGGTCACCCATCCTAATACTGTTCCCGCCCGAGCACGCTTAACTTCAGAGTTCTTACGATTTTTGGAGCCGCACGATTTTAGAAGACTTCATGCTAAGTTAATACGGGGTTTGACTTATAAGCCATGGTCAAGACTTGGATATTTCCGATGTGGGCTAACGGAGACTCATCGTTTGAAGCCCGTGGTTGACACGCTACGCCCCGTGGTTAAGAGTACCACCCGGACCAAAATCTCACATTCTCCCCCACTAGAAATAGAGCCATCCAAGCTCTATTACCAACTATCACAGCCCCGCCCAACTTAGCATGAAATTGTCCGCTTTGGCCCACGTGTACGTGCGAGGACTTTCCAGGAGGTCACCCATCTTAGTATTGCTCCCGCCCGAGCACGCTTAACTTCGGAGTTCTTACGATTTTCGGGGCTGTACGGTTTTAAAAAGCCTCATGCTAAGTTAATACGGGGTTTAACTTATAAGCCCATGGTCCGGACTTGGATATTTCCGATGCGGGCTATCGTAGACTCACCGTTTGAAGCCCGTGATTGACACGCTATGCCCAGTTGTTAAGGGTACCGCCCGGACCAAGATCTCACATTCTCCCCCACTAGAAATAGAGTTGTCCTCGGCTCTGATACCAACTGTTACAGCCCCGCTCAACTCAGCATGAAATTATCCGCTTTGACCCACATGCACGCGCGAGGACTTCCCAGGAGGTCACCCATCCTAATACTGCTCCCGCCCGAGCACGCTTAACTTCAGAATTCTTACGATTTCCGGGGACGCATGGTTTTAAAAAGCCTCATGATAAGTTAATATGGGGTTTGACTTATAGGCCCAAGGTCAAGACTTGGATATTTCTGATGCGGGCTAACGGAGATTCACCGTTTGAAGCCCGTGGTTGACATGCTACGCCCCGTGGTTAAGGGTACCGCCCGGACCAAGTTCTCACAGTAGCAGAGATTGAAAGAGGTAGGTGTACCTGGTGGTGGCGGACTCCTGGATGGAGGATGATGGGCACAAATGATGGTGATTGGTGATGGTGGCTGCGTCTGGGAATTCTAGGCGAGAGAAACTGAGAGAAGTAGAGATGAGAGGGATCACTGATCAGGGATGGGTCTACACTGTGTGTGTTGATGGAGGGTGATGATGATTGATGGGGGCCAATGGGCCATGGGGCTGCTGCTTGAGACGATGGGTGGGAGATGTTGGAAAAGGGTTTTGGAAAATGGGGAAAATGGTTCTTCTCTCCTCTTCTGGAAAAGGGTTTTGGAAAAGGGGGAAAAGGATTTTGGAAAAGAGTGACCGGGATAGATGGAGGGACAAAGGAGGAAATGGGTTTTGGAAAAGGGGCGTTGGATTGGGGTGGGGGGGGAGGATGGACGTTAGGGCCTTGGGGGGCCCATTTTAGTCATTTTAAAGGCTTTTCCAAAGCAATACTTGTAAGAGAGGAATAGGCTCAAGTGCGAACGAAATTGGCGCCTTATTTTGGTGACCAAATATTTTCGTCTTCCATAACTTATCCTTAATAGTGACGAATTATGTTCATCACAAAAACAAATTATATTTTGTGACAAGATTTTTCATCTCCAATGAGCTAAAATAATTCATGCCAAAGAAAATGAAATTGGCGTCTTATTTTGGTGACGAAATATGTTCGTTGTCTATAACTTATCCTTATTGGTGACGAATTACGTTCGTCGCAAAAACAAATTATATTTTGTGACAAGAATTTTCATCTCCAATGAGCTAAAATAATTCGCGCCCGCAAATGAAATTGGCACCTTATTCTAGTGACGAAATATTTTCGTCTTCCATAACTTATCTTTATTAGTGACGAATTAAGTTCGTCACAAAAACAAATTATATTTTGTGACAAAAATGTTCGTCTCCAATGAGCTAAAATAATCCGCGCCAAAGCAAATGAAATTTGGCGCCTTATTTTGGTAACGAAATATGTTCGTCTTCCATAACTTATCCTTATTGGTGATGAATTATGTTCGTCGCAAAAAAAATTATATTTTGTGACAACAATTTTCGTCTTTAATGAGCTAAAATAATTGGCGCCAACACAAAACAAGTTGGTGCCATAATTTTGTAGACGAAATTTTGTTTTCGTCTACTATACTTTTGAAAAAAATGAAAAAAGATGACAAAATTTATATTTCGTTCCCTTTGGGTGTTCTTTTAAGACAAAAAAAAATTCGTCATCAAATTTCGTCGCAACAGCCTAAATTTCTTGTAGTGCACTATACATGATGTATTATGGTGAATGCTCTATTCTTGATGTATTGTTGATTTTTAGCTTGTTTACTCTCTTCACTTAAATTCCATTAACTTTAATCAAGCATAATTGGCAAAAGAATTTAAAACTGGTCATAGATCTAGGCTCTCCCTATTTAATCCCCGAGGTTTCGGATCCCGAACTTTCATAAATAACTAAACGTGATTTGAGAAAAAATAGAGTACTAATATAAATTTACAATTTAGAAGTCAAGATTGAAATTGGTTCGGTCAAAATCAATAACTTTAATATTAACATAAAAGTGGTTGAGAAAGAAATTATCCAAATAATTCGGATTTATAAATAAAATATAAAAAACCTATTAAGCTGAAGGTTAGGATTATGCAATTCGGGATATTGTTTGTGTATGGCCAATCTAGTAGTAATAAATGCATTAAATAAAAAATAAAGTTTAACCATAGTTGGGACAGTTACAATGGATCTAGGTTTGAGTCGATTTCATCCAGGCTCAATTAACAACTATTATAAGATCACCACAAACCTAAAAATATAAAATAACATTGACTCAATGGAAAACAACCTTAATGCCCAACACAATCGCCACTAGTTTCTCTAGCAAAGTTGTTGGGTTTGCATGGGTATGGCTACAGTTTGGATGCTCCAACTCTTTGCCTTCACCACGAACTTTATCACCAAGACTACTTTGAGTCATCTCAGTCTACTAATGACTTGTACTCATATGAAAGAATTTTCTCTAAACCACGTCCACAGCACCCCTATGGGTACTATGGGAGATTGGGAGTACAATATTACAACATCTTGCTGCTTATTATTACCCTTCAAGAAATGATGATGACAATGATATCGAGCTCGGATGGCATTGCTTATTAATTCTTAAATTAAGCTGAGCCCCTACCTCTTATGCATTCAAGTCTCCTCCTATAAATCAAGGTAGGTAATAGATGTCTATACTCCCATAAGTTTACTTGATTATTGAGTAATTGAGTTGAGTATATATTGCACTACTACTGGTAGTACTGGTAGGTTCTTGACATTGAATGTTTAATACTAATTGTCTATTTAAAGTTATGGTTGTATTATATAAAATTTGTGATATTTCAACTTATTTAAATATATACATGTAAATCTATTTAATTGAGAATAGACTTTATAACAAGTTTCACATAAGACAACGATATAGGTTGTTATAACTTAGGGGGACCATTATTTTTCTTTAAAGTGTTTACTAATGAAGAAAATATATTATTTTATAGTATTTTATAATATTCTGGATTCTTGGATATTGTTTAGGTTTTTTCGTCAAATAAAAATCCACACTGCAATGACCGCGAACTGCTATACAATATCCGCGAACCGTTATGCGATAATCGCGACCGCAATTTTGAACCATGCTTCCAATATAGGAGGTGATGACATGAAATACTTTTGGATTCAAAAGAATGTTATTTATGGATGGATTCTTCGAGTACAATCAGATCAAGATGTATCTTGATAATGAAAAGTGTACGTACATCATTCCAAAACCCGATTTGATGATTTATTACTATCCATCATGCCCTTTGGTTTGAAAAAATATCAGTGCAACTCATCAAATGACAATAAAGGGGAGCCCTTTTTCTTATTTTCTTATTTATTTTTTCCATGATTGCATTCTTTGTCAAGGAGAATTTTCATGCAATCCAGCTCTATAAAACCCACTTAGGTCCACCTTTGATCAAGGAAACTCTTTTCATACTATAATCCTCCCATGATATACAATCATGGGGAATTTTATGTTCAGCAAACTCATTATTGTTGGATCAAATCTGAAAAAAGATCTATCATTAAAAGAACATTAAACTATAAGGTTGTTAAATTAATAGCTAAGATAATCTTATCGAGCTGATTTTTTGCATGTTCGTTATCCATAAAGAGACCTTCTATGCATCTTTAGTTGTTTTTTTTTTCCATGGATATATTCTTTGTTAGGGAGAATATTCTCCGAGCAAACCGCATGTAGCCCAGCTTTGTGGAACCCACTGGGCCCACCTTTAATCTGATCAAGGAAACTCCTTTCATACTTATATCCTCTGATGATTTGCAATCATGCACAATTTTAAACACACATAAAATAAAAGTAAGGTGAGCTACCTACCTCTTTATTGGAACCCTAAATTGTGAGATGAAAAAGTTGCAGAGAATCTCTTTTCAAACGAAAAATTTGTCATATGGGAAACGAGGACTAGAGACGGTAATATATATCTTATATAAAGTAAGCACTAATATCGCCACTCATGTACAACATAAGCAGCGATATTGCCTCACAGTGTAAAAGTGCAAAAAGGAAAAAAGAAAAAAAATAAAAGAAAGAAAAAAAAATTGGCAAGAAGTCCTATCTGGTTACTATCAAAATTTTAGGTCTTTTTTGGTCTAGGAAGGGTCCAAGGGTATTTTTCCGACAAAAACCCAATTCTAGATCTTCTCTTGAAATAAAAAAAGAAACTATCCACTGCATAGCTGGATTATAGATAGAGATTAGGATAAGGTTGGCTAGAGACATAGATCATTTGAATTTGAATAATATTATAAATGTATGGGATTGCTTTTAGCCTCAATGAATTTTGAGGTTATTTTCTATGGTGAATTTACACCAATGTTGTGGTTTTTGAAAGTCAACAAATTCTTCATGCGGATGGAATGGCATTATGTCAAAATCTAGTGGCAAACAATGCAGATTTTCTAGATTAACCAGTTCTATGTAGGCATGCAGAAGGAGGCCGGCCTCCTTGTGCTTTGTACCTAAGTAACAACGGTTTTGTGGCTTATGTTTCCGTCTTTTCCATGACTTGTTTACTATAAATAAAGGAGAGGTTTGTAAAGGCCAAATCCAAGAGGAGAGAGCAGAGGTTCTGAAACAAGTTTCTGGCAATAATAGAGAGCCAGGCATGGCTAAGGCAAACAACACTTCATTCATTTTCTTCAATCTGGCTTTGATGCTCTTTCTTCTTCTCATCATTTCCATGGCCGAGGCCAGATTATTCGGCAGTAAGTCAAGTTCTATCATCATTTCCATAGTATTTGACTGCCAACCAGCAGTGTCAGCTATCTGATATATTGTCCATGCATCAGGTGGGCCCCCCACCAGATGCTACTAATGAGGTGGGCCTGGCAATTTAACAGTTTAAGTTTGAACTGTAATTTCTTCAAGTGTCCGAATGTAATACACTCGTGGGTGCGGCTGATTTGAGTAGATGGAGTACATATATAAATTCCGGGGCTCACTTTAGAATACATTTGTCCGGAGCTTGGTATGTTGAATCTCCATCAAGATTTTGCCACATTGAGAGACGGGTCTTGGGTTCATGTTATTTGCATATGAGCAGTCTAGGTTGAATTTAGCCCATGGGCTGGATCTAGCTAGGTCTAAATATAGGACCCGATAATTAAAACGGCCGGGGCTTTGTTAAGGTTCATTCCAGCCTCAGTCGGCCCATAACACCCCTACTGTTTTGAAGCCAAGTTCCATTTTCACTGTCACAGAAAATGAACCCAAAGGAATTTATGTATATAAACCTCATTACATTGTATTGTTTTCCCCTTGTAAGGCTTTTAAACCAACCATATATACTCCTTATACTACACATCTATGCTTTGAGATGAGTGGGCCGTCCTCATTTTCAGATGTGAAATAGAACCGGTGGGCATAGCTGATAAACGGCTTATATCTCACACCAGCATTACACTTTTGACAGATTTGGGTAAGTAGTTTTTTTTATTTTAATCATGTCATTTAACAGGTGTTCAGGTGTTTGGGAAGAAGGATCCGGCCCCAGCATGTGTTACGGTCCATGGAGTATTATCGGGCGAAACGTGCTTTTCGGTGACACAAACTTTTAACCTGACTACTGAATTCTTCAGTGCCATCAACCCCAACCTTAACTGTGATGCTATCTTCGTGGGTCAGTGGCTCTGCGTCTCAGGAACTGTGGTTTGAAACTGAGTATGGGAGGGGAAGATACTATACCTTAATAAATGAGAGAAAGAGCCAGCATCTCTCCAGACCAAGAAGGATTTCATCTTCTCACATGCTAGCCATGTAATGAACCATTTGGTCCCAAATATTTCTAATCTCTTTCATTCTCAAGGAGCCCAATAGAGGGAAAGTTATTAGTTCTAGTTTCATCTTCTGTCAAATATTGTTCCCATTGATTCTTGAATTGTATGAGAAATGGTTGTGCTATGTTACCATTGATTCTTGAATTGTATGAGAAATGGTTGTGCTATGTTACCATTGATTCTTAAATTGTATGAGAAAAGGTTGTGCTATATCTTCTTAAATTGTATGAGAAAAGGTTGTGCTATATCTTCTTATATTGTATGAGAAAAGGTTAGGACCCGGACCTTCTATAACAAATGTACATGATGAAAAATTGTGGAGGAAAGAAGACAAGAAACAATAATCACTACACCAAAAACAGGAAATTGGAACGGATAACCGTTCCTAATCCTTCCGTTCCTAATCCGTTAATCCGTTCCAATTTCCTATTTTTGGAACGGATAACCGTTCCTAATCTGTTAATCCGTTCCAAAAATAGGAAATTGGAACGGATTAACGGATTAGGAACGGAAGGATTAGGAACGGTTATCCGTTCCAATTTCCTGTTTTTGGTGTAGTGAATTTAAGTAGTTAACCAAAAATTCACCACAAGAGCATTTTCCATCATTGAAATGGTGGAGTCTATTTGCATCTCTCACAATGATCTCCCTCCCCAAAATACTAGAAACCAACTTCAACACTGTATGACAGTCACCACATACTCCAAGGTTCTTCCCCACATGAATCGTCTGTTGGGAAGTCCCACATCGCTTAAGTAATAGGCTTGACATATCTTAATATACATGTATGGGCCTTCCACCTATCAGCTTAAGCTTTTGGGTTGGTATATGGTTTCTTACATGGTATCAGAGCGGGTTTCGATCCTGGTATTCTTGTGTCGCCCACGTGACAGGCCCGTCCATGAAATCTGTTGGGTTTGCACGTGAGGGGGAGTGTTGGGAAGTCCTACATCTCACATCGCCTAAGTAATAGGCTTGACATATCTTAATATACCTGTATGAGCTTTCCACCTATCAGCTTAAGTTTTTGGGTTGGTATATGGTTTCTTACATCGTCATCCCTAGAATAGCCTTAAGGAACCCCAATGCAACAACCAACTTCTCACTATGCAAAAATAATTTTGCTTCCTTTTCATGTTTTTCTAAATCATGCAGCCCAAAACTAGTATCAGTAACATACTCTCTCTTCTTCATTTCCACTCCCAATTCCTCTAACAATCCAAGAATCTCGTCTTTTATTGGATGCAATACTTCTCCAACATAAAACATTAGATGTAGATAAGCATTTCTCGTACCCAACCAATGAGGTACGTACAAGTTCAGAGGCAATCTTGGCCTTGATTGGATTTGTGGTGGTGTTAAAACCAACTTATCTGTTACAAATGAGAAGCTGAAGCAATACACTACATTGCAATACTTGTTGATAATAGAAAGTATTGTTATACGTTAAATGTCAACCCAAGGACAAGGTACCTTGTAAGAATAACCTTTTTACATAAGTAAATCACATTTACGTGGAGATGCATAAAATAAGAATGACCCCTAAAGTATTTCATAATCCTTAATATATAACCAAGAATTAAATATAATAAGGCAACAATTAAAAGGTCTTAAAAGATCCTACCTTTTTCCACAAACATCCAAACCACTGATCCAAACAAAGAAAAGGGCTAACAATTAACTACTATGATTTCTCCCATGGTTGGCCCCAACACATCAACTATCAGCACAGAACGGAACCCAATTGATAAAAAAAATGGAATAGAAAAGGCATATACCTTAGAGACCAATGGGGCCAGTTGGCGAGGAATACAATGCAAGCTGCTGGTGACGTGGATTGCACTAAAGAGAGAATAGACAAAAAAAAAAAAAAATTTGGAACAACAGAACCTAATAGTCAACCTCTTTTTTTCCTCTTCTAATCCTCTCCAAGACTGGGTTTCTCCCCAATGCTAGGCTCCCTTTACACAGAAAGGGTTTGTCTGCACCACTACAAGAAATTACACTTTAGCGCCGGCAAAAGTCTATAAAATGCCGGCGAACACCTTTGCCGGCGATTTCACTGGCGCCGGCAATACGCCGGTAAAAACACGCCAGCAATAGCTTTTGCCGGCGAAAAGAAAGTTAGCGCCGGCAAAAGTAATACATTAACGGCGTTTTTATTCGCCGGGAAAAGAGGTATAAAACGCCGCGAAAAGGCCTTTATTTTTCAATAATAAATTGATTAAAAACTTTTGCAGGAGTTTTTTTTGCGCCGGCAAAACATTTATATATTATGGAATTTTTTTTCAAAATCTATTGCCGGCGTTTTTTTGCGCCGGCAAAACATTTATATTTTATGGATTTTTTTTTCAAAATTTATTGCTGGCGTTTTTTTTTGCGCCGGCAAAACATTTATATTTTATGAAAAAAAAATTCAAAATTTATTGCCGGCGTTATTTTGCGCCAGCAAAACATTTATATTTTATGAAAATTAATTTTCCAAAATTTTTTGCCGGCGCATTTTGTCGCCTGGAAAACATTTATTTTTTTTAAGTAATTATTTTGAAGGTGTTTTGCCGGCGAAAATGTTGCGCCGGCAATCAATATTCATTTATTGTATTTATTTGATTTTTTAATTTTTTTTTCCTGTATATGCATCATTACAGCTTCCAACCTGTATCGTATGAAACTACTATTCTAGTATCTAAGACCAAATCTCCTGCACACCCAACATCTATCTATTCCAAATATTCATTCCACTTCATATTAATATTCAAATATCCTTACAATATTAAAAGTACTTTACCATTACCATTACAAAATAAAAACCCATGCTAACATTCTACTATTTGCCAACATTCAAATGCCAATGAAAAATTACATCTTCATATACAATCATCTCATTGTTGCACCAATCCAACACCTGCAACATTGTTCAAAAAACTTCATACATCCTATTTTAACAATCTGCTACTGTGCATTCATTTTTCCTTCATGTTCACTGCATCTTAGTTGCATAGAATCTTTCAACAAAAAACTTTCTTCAATTGCCCCATGGAATTCCAATGCAGATAAAAAGCCGGTTGACAGATCCAAGTGCCCCACGAATCTCAGTTGGTGATATATGAATGTAAAAAAGACATCAAAAAGACAATCCTCAAAGATATGAAATGGGTATGCTATGGGGCCCTAAAGCATCAGAATGTGAATAGTATCCTGAAGTCAGTATATAGTAGAAGACATTAATTCTTATAATTGTAAAAAGGATAGGAAGAAAATACAGCAACAATATGGACAGAGAAAAGAAGCTTGATTCTTCCAATATGGAAGATTTTATGTTCGTCTTCCATCAATAGAGGGTTGCATAGGTCTTTTGCATCAGCTTACAATAACTCCATAAGCCCCAACATGCATGAACTGACTATAACATCAGAATACAAAACGCACCCATGTGCTTCAAGGCCATGAGGAAAAAGTACATAATGATAATATTTATGTGGAAGTATATATACCTGCCGCTTGGACCTTCCAGAAGGCAAGTAACAAGTGGGCTTCCTTTGCTAACTCTAACTTGCTCCACTAGAAGCATGGCCCTCTTGTGAATGTGCTTATGTCTCTCACCACAGTCCACAATGCCATTAAGTCTGCAAGTTACAGGTATTCAAGAAAGGTCAGTAAACATTTGCACTGTTAAATTTTTCACTCCGTCACTCAAGGGTAATTTTTTTCAAAATTATTTTTTTGAGAGAAATGAAGACCCTGTATTGATTATGTTAGTTTTAGTACACTAATTGAATGATAGGTAGAGGCACCCATGACCCAACCAAATCTGGTAAGAAATAATAAATAGAATAGTTGCCAAAATTATTACAATAAAAGGCCTCTAGCACAGTGACATATCAAATCGCAGGTTACTAGTTAAACCTTTTGTGGCCACTTGGATCCAAGGTTATGTTGCAGCACATATGTACAGTACATCGATCCACCATTGACCACTTATCAGTAGGGTAACATTACCATATTCTGCTGCCAACATTTGCAATTCTCAACTTGAGTTGCCAGCCTTGATGTAAGAATCAATAATTAACAAGTGTACATTAATAATACGAGATTATACAGTAGCCAAATGAGTTGACCAAACGTCATCAGCATCGTATTAAATGTTACATACTATTACGCAGATAAACTATTTTAGCTCAACTATGTATGGTGAGTATTTAAACTCCATGAAAGGAAGGCTACTCAACAAGCACCACCTGAGGACAAAAGAAACAACAGCAAAAACTAGTGAGACTAATCAGCATAGCCTCATCTAAAGGTAAGACTAATCAATAAAAATGAATTGCACAATCCTAAATCAAGGAATGGATGCAAGAGCATCAAAAGATTCTGGAAATTAAACTACATATGATTTCGAATGTGACAGCCAAACCAGCAACTTGCATCCACAGAGACTTGTACTGAATTCAAATGAAGTGTTGCAACCATCCCTTATGTTGCCTGAGTTTGTGCCAATTCAGAAGCAGAGAACATTCTTCTTAGGAATTCTACCAGTGGAATTAAAACCCTGGAAACTTGGAGAATTTTACATGCTCCCAAAACATGCAATTGTATTTCCATCTTTTTTAATAAGACACAATAGCTCATCATCAAAAGACAGAGATATTATACTCTCCAAAAAAAGGAAAAAAAAACCCGATGTTTTCTTAATGTGGCACTCCAAACATGACTTCCACACTAATAGGTCCTAACAAAATCAGAAAGAAGAAAAAATTGCAACGAGAATGTGGATTGTCTGACTCTTTTTTCAGTTGTCTGTTCTTTTCATACAAGAGTGACAGGTGACCCACTTGACAATTGAATGGGCCAGGTTTTCAGGTCACTGTAATGCTGCTGAGTAGCTTGGATGTCTGGAAATGAACTTTGTAAGCCCTTATTCTACCAAATAAAGTGACCACTCTTTTGTTGCTGTTGTTTGTTCTTTTGTCGCATATGGCTACTAGTTCTGGAACCTGATTAAACTTGTATCAACTCCTTCTACTACCCCTGCTGTGTTTGGAGGTGTCTTGTTGGGTTATGTTATGTACGATGTCACTCACTATTATCTACACCATGGGCAGCCCTCTAGGGAAGTTACTCGGAATCTGAAGGTAAGGGGAAAACCAGACACTAGTCATTAGTCCTTTTTTTAGAAAAGTTGACTCTGTGATGCATAGTTCAATGTGTCCGCACAGAAAGATCATTTTCTTACATGGACATTCTAGTTAAGAGTGTATTATGATGTTAGTGTTTTCTTAACAATCTGCTTTTGTGTTTTACCAGCGTTATCATTTGAATCATCACTTCAGAATTCAGAATAGAGGTTTTGGGATCACTTCTTCTCTATGGGATCACTTCTTCTCTATGGGACAACGTGTTTGGAACACATCCCTCATCAAAAGCTGCTGACAAGAACAGATAATTACATCTGCCATGGAAAGGGAAGAGAGTGGTGGTTGAGGTGAAGAAATTCTTTGCCGATCACCATACCAGACATCCATCAGATGTTGTTGTGATAAATTTACTTGCCAAGTTTAGTATTGTATTCAATATCTCTCTGATTGGACCAGCTTTCTTTGGATTTGGCAATTGGTATGTGATCATCATCATCATCCATCTTTGCTTCTTTTTTTACTTCCTTCTCTACCTTAATTTTGTTAGGCACATCCATCTTTGCTTCTTTTTTAACTTCATGTTCTGCCTTAATTTTGTTAGGCACAGAACCAGCCAGAAGTTTCTTTTCCATGATACCAGTCACCAAGTTGCGTTCTGATGAATTTTTTGACTTTTCAGCTGTTGAAGTTGATGTTTTTGGTCTTGCTACAGAACAATTTTCTGTCAATGCCTTCCAAGATAAGATCACCTTGCCTTTCAGAGAATCTGAGTTTTGACGATCAGAAGCACGTGCATCAGAGGAATTAGTTTTGGGATACAACCTCCCAATCTTTTATTAGAGAAATTACATTGAAGGCCCTCTCCCATGCAAGCTCCTCCCACAACTTGCTCTTTAAAGCCCAATGACCTTAGTCACAGGTTTTTTTGTAGTAACCAATGAAATCCAAAAATATCATTTTACCAAAAAATGAAAAACAAAGTCATCTAAGCTGAGAAGAATCCTCCCCAAGAGTCTTCCAATGAGTTCCTCATCTAATATATAGATATATATCATGGATGTTTCTAACACTTGGTTAGGACTAGTGCTCATACTCATGGACCAAGCCGGCAGGACCCAGCTCTAGTGTAGTCTGAATGGGCTGGATTTTGTCTTTTTTAAGAGGCATCTTGACTTGAATTGGTCCTAGTTTTCTAGCCCAGTCAGGCTGGCCAAGTCCATATGAAAACATGTCAGGCTGATCAGGCTTTAAGCATAAAAAGACACTGGTCCTATACATTAGGCCCAATAACTAAATGAGCTAGGATTGAACAAGGCTTGAACCAGCTTGAACCAGCTCAAGATTCTGTTGATAAATCTCTTCTGCAAATAATTCAAAAGCTCTGTTGTGACAGAACAGAAAAGCAATGAAGAAGAAACTCCAAGTTGATAACCCAAAAATAAAGATAATCACACATGGTAGACATCATCTTGGATTGAATTCATGATGGCAATTACACTACTTTTTATCTATTCCTTTGCATTAATTCAGACCTAGCAAACATAAAGGGAAAGTAAAAAAATGTAGAAAGCCTTATCCTAAAGCAACAACAACATGATATTTATGTCATTTGACAGAGATTATAGAGAGAGCACTTAAAAGTAGCCATGTTCCTACATTTCAATCATCATACCAGTCACCAGTGTGTGTATGACCAGTGTGTCTATGGTGGGGTAGCCCAGATTGATTTATGCCTAGCTTTGCATGCAATTCTATATTTGTTGTCACAGATTTTAAAAGAACATGCACCTTATTGAGTGGAAGCATAAAGTGGGTGTGACCTGTGAGTGGCATTGCCAATCACATCATTAGGAAAATTATGCATTTGCAGGGTGCTCGAACCGTTACATCTGATTACAAACCAAGAATCAAAAGAGACTAACCCACAGAAAGGTAAGCAAATACACATGTTACCTTCAAAAGAATCAGCTGTTGTTGGCCCAATAAGAAACCACTACATGAGGTCTAATATCAAAGGCCAAGAATTTCTTTTACAGCCAAGTTCTCTTAGAATCTGTTAGCGTAAACAATGAAAAAAAAAATGATTTAGCATAATTTGTATGACTAGACAAAATTGAAGATAGCTTCAAGGGTTTAGAATTCAAAGGAGAAACAGTTTTAAGTAAATAGATATATTGTCCGGTGTGCAAGTTCACAATGCTATCTTTCATCATATGAAGCCAATGTATTCAACTAAAAAACATCATATGGTGTATTGGATCAGTCAAAACACAATACATTCTTTTGTCACAAGTGTCCAACTACAGATGCATACACTACAAAGAAACCACCCACAAACTAGTAAATAAGTCCAAAACTGGAGATTAGGATTACAAAGCATACGACCTTAAAAAAAATGGAGATTAGGATTACAAAGCAAGTGAAAGGAACATAAGATCCAGTTATGTCATAAATTCAGTAACTGATAAAAATAATGTGACAAATTTCATTGAATAATACCATGATAACTACACATCTATAGTTCTATACATGTTCTTTTACTTTTTGCTTAGGGAGGAAAAAGAAAAGTAGCTATTGTAAGTTGGATCCACCCTCTCTTAATACCTGCATTGTGCTGGATCCACCCTCTCTTAATACATGCATTGTGCTGGGTAATGGAATTCAAGGAGGAAGCTTTGGCGTTTTTCCAGAACTTGACAAGTTTGCCAAATTTGATGACACTTTGTTGTGAAACACTGTTTCCATCCAAGCTAATCCTGTTCAGAGAGAACTAAGAACATTTATAAAGAGATTTTAAAGAGATTTTGATTCTCTTACCTCTGTTACATGTATGTTTTAAATTATTGTTATGATAACAGAGATTAACTTCTGCGGCTGATTCAGTCTCCATTTATGATAATTTTGATACTTGAAACAAACTAAAGGCCTCATGATATGATATAACCGCAACTTCGTATTTAACATGGTTACAAAACAAAAATGGGAATAAGCTAACATGCATTTAGACACCTGTTTAGCATTTTTCATTAGTGCTAACAGACTTTTAAACAAAATTCATGGTCAACAGACTTGGGGGATATGAGAGAGTGAAAAAAGCACTTACAGTTCAATAGTAGCATAAAGTTGAGCCTCATCTTTTGGCATGCTGGGAAGAAAAAGAAGATTACAGTTGGAGGTACTAAAATTAATTCATTGAGGATGATGAGTGCAGCAAAGTTAATGTAAGAAACAAAGAACTCTACCTGTAAAAGATATAAAACAGGGTTGCAAGCTGAAACTTCGCAAAATACCCTTGCTACAGGGAAGTTGGTCTTGGCCTTTTTCAGGACCATGAGGAATTACTGATTCAAACAAAGATAATTCTAAAGCAGTAATGAGTCTTGTAATCAATAATGGTGTATCATTAAATCCTCAATCTCAATAATGCTCAACTTACCATAAAGTACTTTTGCAAAGCATAGTGAAAAAGATAAAAACTAAAAGAGTTTATAGCAACTGAGCCATTAAACAGACACCATAAGGGTTCTAAAATCTTTTCTGCATCTTTTCTGCATGGAATCTTTCAACATAAAATCTTCTTCAATTTTCATTCAATCCTGCATAAAAAAAAAAAAAAAAGAGTCAGGACACAGTCAAATAATGCAATGGAGGCACTACAGGCCTCATGGATAGTAACATTATCAAAGTGATTACTAATGGGAATGATGTCTCAAAAGGTCAACAAGCAGTTAAAGGGCTGTTCTACCATTAAATGTTTTATTTTTTTAGTAGAAAAGATGCATTTACCACTAATAAATTCAAATATATAATTAAAATGTTACAAAAAGCACATTGAAAAGAAAATCCAACTAGAAAAATATACCGCTGAAAGGCTATTTAAAAATAAAAAGAGACACATTAGACTAAACGCATGGAAGGGAGTAGATACTTTAGGCCCAAAAGAAGTAATTGATGAGTAACAATACCTATTAAACTTCACATATATATTCTATGATGAATCGTTGTGTGGGGGGGGGGGGGGGGGGTGGGGGGAGGTTGCATTGTTGTCTCACTTTCCATTCAGGATTTTTTTTAGGCATCTAATAACGAAAAGATTCTCATGTAGCAAAAGTTGGCTTGCAACTAAATCCAGAGACAAAAACCAAGCCACCCCACTAAAAGCCAAGCCCTTCGGAGGCTTCAAGAAAAGGTTTCACCAATCACAACACATCGAAATTCTCATCACCCCTCGATCCTTCCAACTCCAAAAACAAAGACCCATCATCCATCTCCTATAAGAAGACTGCCTCCTAACTTCAATCTTAATTAAATCAGCCCATCATCAATTAAGTGATTAGAGAAAGAGAAAAGTTTAAGGAGGCTAATGGCAAAAGAAGAAAGTGTAGTTCTCTTGGGTTTTGGGTGAGCCCATTTGCCATGAGCCCACATGTGCATGTGAATGAAGTATTCTTTCAGTTCAGGCTTGATCCTTTTTTATGGAACTATGTTCAATGGAGCTTTGAACTGTTTTGTTGATGAAGTTTTAGGTCTTACCTAGAAAGGTACCTACTCTTCACTGATTTATCTATACTTTGTTATATATATATATATATATATAGGGATTTAAACCCATGCACTCGCACGTGCACACCATGTTTCTTACCAACAATGAGCTACAGCTGGGGACAATTAAAAGGTTTTGCATAGAAGTGAAATGATTTTCTTTTTTCCCTTTCAGTAGTGTGGCTGAATTAGCTAGGAATCAAAGTTTTTTTTTTTTTTTGCTAATTGGTAAATTTGTATTGAGAAGAGAAAAGAAGGGCAAAGCCCCAAAGAGAAAGGAGAAGAAAAAATACAACCAAAAGTAAATAAACAAAACAAAAAAAGCTCCATGCTAATACAGAGAAAGCTCCATGCAGCTGCAGCAGGAACAAAGGAGTAGAGCAGCAAACCAGAGGAAAGGGAGAAGGAAAACTGCAGGGGAACTTAAAGATATCTCCAATCACAGCAACCAACTTCGCCAGAACTAGATAGCAGCTGCATAAAAGAAACTCCATTCCAGGATGACAACAACAAAGGAAAAACAGAGAGGCAACCTGGCTGAGCAGAGAATGCTCCAGGCAGCTCTAAAAAAAAGGAGTGAACATGTGTTTTCGCACAGGACAAGTTTTTCTCCTATAAACATTTGCATGGGACAACATAAAGGAAACTCCATCCTGCCCTATCAATGCATGCTACGTACCCCTACATTAAGAGTGGATATGCGTTTTCAAACATGACATCTCTTGTAGACGTTTGCAAGAAAAAATCTTCCAATTGTGATATGCATTTTCGTATATGAAGTCTCTGTGTCAGGGGGAAATCCTCCTAGGTAATTCAGGTCATCCAAACGCATTAATGCTGGTTTATGCACAAACCAGGTTAGCTTCACTTGTTATATGAAGATCCAAATGGACCCCAACTAATGAGATGCCGATTCTACCCAAAAAAATAAAAATAAATAAAGATTCATTTTCAAAACAACAAAAAAAATACACTATTGAGATGCAGAGGTGTTTGTTTTCCTTTGATTCATAAAACAGAATAGATGCATAAATATAAACCTGACCAATGGTTTCTCTGAGATTATTGTGCATTCGAACATTTTCCAAGCCCCAAAGCCTCTCATATTACTACTCTATTTCCTATGAATATATCAAAGCTGCCATCCTTGCAAGTTGTTAGTGCGAGAAAGAACAACCATCTACAGATAGTTCATCAACCAAGTGCAGAAAATGGTTTCCATGGCCAGGGCTTAGACACAACCAGGATCTGAGATGCACAATAGATCAGGTCAGGCTCGTTCACACCCGACCCATTTATTAATCGGATTGGAAATACATAGCTGATCCCTGAAAATTTTGGATCTGGTTCAAGTTGGTTGGCTGGTCAAAGCATAAAGGACTAAGTTGGGTAATTTTCAGTTTGGATTGGCAGGTTGAACAACGTTTGTGGAACTGATCCAAACATGACCTGTTCAAGTGTTAATGAGTTTTGGTTAGAACTGATACAAAGCTGGAAACAAAGCTGCTGGAAACAGCAAGGAAGCAGCAGAAAACAACAAAGAGCAGGAAAAGGGAATTGAGCACTGGGCTGCTATAGATGAGACCAGAAACAAGAGCACCCCAGGCAGAGCACGACACTTCTGATCTCTACTAAACAAAAGAGCTCAGCAGTTGGACAACAGAGATGACCGCATGGCCCCAGCACACCACAGCAACAACAACAAAATAAACTTAAAAAATAAGGTGTAGTGTCCTTAGGCTAAACAAGTGTACACTTTTGTGAGGAACCCCAAGCCCTAGATTAAAGACCCATCACCTAGTGATTTGAACCATTGATAATATGCGTAAAATATTTTTGAGAAAGTGGATAATGAATCAAGAGAATTACATCTATTTATAGGCTACAATGAATAGATGAGAAGATAACCAAACCTGTCAAGGATCTTATCCTGTCACAATTCCGTAAACACCTTGGGCCATACATGTTGAAAATGACAGAGATATAAAATGACATATCCTTTGTAAATGACTTCCTTTTTCATCATGTGCTGGAGACTTTAAAATTCTTGGCGCTAGCTTTAAACTTTGATTTACAACAGTTGGTAAATGACAATCATGATCAAATCTGATTAATCTAAATCAGCCAAAGGATTCACGACAATAAATAATACACTAGATCAATCAACATAATCTTCAATATGCTTTTCAAAAAAGTTAGAAGAAGATTGTGATATGATAGTTTGTCACCTCCATAAATACAACACTTGCTTAGTCTCTATACTCCCTACATAAACATTCATCAGACCTTATGCGTAATTGAGTAATGGGTGTCCATTTCCAAAAGAGGGATTTGTTCATTAGCTATCTATCAAAAAGTAAATAATTAAATAAGGATGAAACCTTATTTTTGTTGGTGAGTAGGCTCCACTAACTTGCAACCAGTCTCTTGCTTCGAAAAAAAAAATACTGTAGAAAAACTCTACAACCTAGAGAAAGTTGCCAACCCCAACAACACAAATACATAATCTCTCTATCAGAGCTCACTTTCAAACATCAGATTGGTGATGTCTTGTTCAATAGGCAGTAGCCAAACCCACCCACTGAAAGATATGACCCCATATCCTCCTCTTCCTTATCTCAGTGACCAACTTAAAACAATTTAAGCATTCAAAAAGATCAGCCCTGTTGAGGAGCTTGTGTATACACCAACTAATTTCAACTGCCTACACCCGCCTCTTGCTTCTCTGGCTTAAAAAAAAATTGGGCTTACATCAAACCGCAAAGCACAACAAAAAAAAACATACATAGCTCCCAAAGATCCAAACTTCCTGTGATTTGGGCTTACATCAAAACTAACCCTAAAACCAAAGCAAACTGGACCGGATCTTAAACAGATCTCCAACAACACCCAATTTAATAGAAAGAAATATCTGAACTTTCTACTAGAAGAAGATGATGAATAAATCGAGTGTAATAAAAAAAAAAGGACAAGGATTACGTGATTTTTAAGCTTGAATGGAATCTGGGATGGGGAAATGATAAGTTGGTACCTCTTATTTGCAGGTGGATCAAACATCCATGCAAGATTCCTCTGAAAATATCAGTTCAGTTTCTTGTATTAGTTTTCAGACAGTGGGGTGGAGTCGTTGGGGATTGTCGTTGTTGATTGAAATGGAAGCTCTCTCCCTCTCCAAATTTCTGCATACGGTACTCGGAGCTTCTCCTTCAGCCCTACCAATCCAAAAATACCCCAAACCAGATTCGCATCTAAAAAATTAAAATAAAAGGTAACCAACAGAACTAGAGCAGTAATAACAGAAAAAAATTCTGTAAATCAAACCTCTTAAAAAAAAAACTGTAAATCGATTGTAATCTAAGGGGCATTTGAATGAATACCTTCTGCTTCAAGGAGAAAAGATCCCACTCTGAAATCGAACCGTCGATGCTGGATGAGAATAGACGAAAGAAGAAACCCTAGAATCGGGATTGCCTTGGATAGTCTGCGGACACATGGAATAGCGTGCCATTCGACGGAGCCGGGAGAGACGAGCCAGATCTTGAGGGGGCCATCTTCTCGACAGGCGGCGGGCTGCGATGCGTCGACGCTGGTTGAAGAAATCAAACGCACCAGAACGAGATGATGGAAATCAAATGCGTCGACGCTGCTGGAAGAAATCAAACCCCAAACACTAATGCAAAAGAGAAAGGGGGTTGTAAGAAGGCAATGCAGTTGAATTGATGATGAAGAAAGAGAGAGATGCACGAGGTGCACGATTTAGAGAAAGAGGCGGGGACGCTGGAAATGGAAAGGGGGCAGCTTCGAACATGAACACGATTTAGAGAAAGAGGCGCGGGCACGGGAAAGGATGCAGGAAATGGATATGGAGTTGGAGGAGGCGCGGGCGCGGGAAATAGAAAAATAGATTTTTGGGCTCCACTCAGTTTTTATTTTGCATAGCAGAAGACATTCCCGGCGAAATTTAAGCGCCAGCAAAAGTAAAATTACCAAATGCCTTAACGTGGGTGAACTTTGCCGGCGAAATGCCTATTTCGCCGACAGTAAATATAGCCTTTCCCGGCAATACAATTTTTGCGCCGGTAAAATACTCTCTTTGCCGGCGAAAATTTGTCGCCGGGAAAACATTATCATTTCCCGGCGAAATACCCTTTTTCGCCGGGAAAAATTATACTTTCCCCGGCGTTTATTGATTGCGCCGGGAAAAAACGCCGGTAATAATGCAATTTGTTGTAGTGGCATTGATCAAAATAAATCAAACATTTTCCAGTTAAAGAACCAAACAAAAGCAAACATCACCATCAAATAAAAAAGAACTCATGTACATTTTCATCTTCCAGAATCAAACGAACACATTTAAAATAGAAAACCCATCTCTGACATCATCCAAGAGTTCGAACCCATCTCTCTCTCATCCAAAGCACAATGAGAAAACCCTTTTTGCACACCCAACCCAGAAGAAAACGACAAGGAAAAAGAACCCAATCCCTGAAACTCTCTCATTATCAATAAACATAAAAACTCATTTCCCACAAATCAACGCAAGAGTACGAACCAGAGTACTTCCGCCATTCTCATCAATGCCAAATCTATTGACCAGAGAAGAAGGATCCATTTGGGTTTTGGAAGCAGTTCGTTGCAGAAACAGGGGTCCAGACTCCTGCTACAAGTGAAAAAAATCGAAATGGGTGAAAGGGAAAGGTGAAAAGTGAAATACAGTGTATGGATTTTTTGACTTTTTACATTTGGATCCCATGATATGCAAAAAAGTAAAAAAAAAAAAAAAAAAAAAAAAAAAAGGGAGACCAGAGTCAAACGACTTTGGTGAGATTAGCTTACTTTGAGTCCTGAACTTGGGACAAAAGTGTTTAAGGGTCATTCATATGTCAAATCCCCTTGAAACCGAGTATGGGAGGGGAAGATACTATACCTTAATAAAAGAGAGAGAGAGAGAGAGAGAGCATCTCTCCAGACCAAGCAGGAATTCATCTTCTCACATACTAGCTATGTAATGAACCTTTTGGTCCCAAAAATTTCTAGTCTCTTTCACTCTCAAGGAGCCCAATAGAGGGAAACTTATATGTTTTGTCTAGAAATACTGTTACAGGTGGAGCTGCAGTGACTTTCTCAGAAGACTATAAATCTGTCTCAACGCGTTTATGGCACTTGCGCCTAGGTCACATGAGTGAGAAGGGATTGACAATATTGAGCAATCAAAATTTTCTATGTGGCACGAAGACAGGCAAGTTGGATTTCTGTGAGAGATGCATTTTCGAAAAGCATCGAAAAGTAAGTTTCAAGACAGGTATATATTCATCGCACGAAAGGTATCCTTGATTATGTTCATTCCGATGTATGGGAGTCTTCTAAGGTTTACTCCAAGGGCGGGTCCCGGTTTATGCTGACTTTTATTGATGATTATTCAAGAAAAGTCTGGGTTTATACTATGAAAATGAAGGATCAGACATTTGTTACATTCAAGCGATGGAAGGAGATGGTTGAGAAACAGACTGGCAGGAAGGTGAAAAGGTTGGGGACAGGTAATGGCAAGGAGTACAGAACGCCAGAGTTTGAGAACTATTGCAAAGATCATAGCATAGTTCGGCATTACACCACTACAGAAACTCCACAACAAAATGAAGTTGCAAAGAGGATGAACAGAACGATCTTGGAAAGAGCTCGTTGTATGTTGTTTACTACAGGATTGTCCAAGGACTTTTGGGATGAGGCGGTAAATGTTGCAGGCTACTTGGTAAATAGGTCTCTATATACAAAGATTGGTTGCAAAACACCAGAAGAAATGTGGTCAGGTAATCCAGCTGATTATTCTAACTTGAGGATCTTCGGTTGTCCGGCTTATGCTCGCGTGAAAACCGATAAGTTAGAACCAAGGGCTATGAAGTGCATCTTGGTGGGATATGCTTCTGGGGTGAAAGGATATAGGTTGTGGTGTACCGATCAGGATTCACCTAGATTTATCATCGGCGGGGATGTTACATTTCATGAGGATGCTTTACTCAAAACGATAAAGCAGGTTGGGGAGACAAAAGTAGGTAGCAGCAGTGACATCGTTCAGGTGGAGTCAGACATCCTAGTGAGGAACGAGAGTGCATTCGGCTCCTCCTGGGATACGGGGGATAGTCAGACTGTGTAGCAGATGCAGCGGACAGAGCCGCAGATGCCGTAGACGGGTAGATCGCAGAGAGAAAGGAAACCACCTGTTAGATACGGTTTCGAGGATATGACGACGTACGCGTCGACATCAGACAGTGGCTGTGATGATATAGTTGCATATGCATTGACGAATGAGTATCTTGAATTAATGGAAGGGCTGGAAAGTAGTCAAGGTATCAACTATGACTGAAGAGATGGAGTCTCTTGATGAGGAAGATCAAACCATCGGATGCAAGTGGTTCTACGAGGAAGACGAATGAGCTTCCAGTGCAGGTATAGTGTAGTTTAAGGTTCCTGATCATGTATGTAGTTTGAAGAAATCATTGTACGGGTCGAAGCAAGCTTCAATGGTACAAGGGATTTGGTTCATTCATGAAGGAATGAGTTAAATTCAAGTTCAAGCATTACTTGAACTTGATCAGTGTGCTCGGTACTTGAGTGCCCTTAGGGGCAGGTGGAGACGGTGAAAACGTGTTATGTGCATGAGGATCAGCTTCAATGTTCGCCAAGGTGGAGATTTGTTAATTGGTATGGTTCAATAGAACTTAATAAGTCTTGGTTAAATGGGCCTATGGATTGCCCAAGCTATACTATGATTAGAAGTAGGCCTGTTATAGGTCTAGTATGATTAAAAAGTAAGGTTTGTGGCTAATATTATAAATAGAGACCCAGAGTCTTTAGGATGTACAACCTCTTCTGATTACATAGTTGAATTCTCTCGCCTTCCCCGTGAATGTAGGCCAAAAGCCGAACCACGTAAATCTCTGTGTTCTCCTTGTGTCCTTGTGCGCGATTAATCTCTTCTCGTATGCCCTAGATCACAACAATGATTGTTCCCATTGATTCTTGAATTGTATGAGAAATTAAATGGTTGTGCTATGTTACCATTGATTCTTAAATTGTATGAGAAATGGTTGTGCTCTATCTTCTTAAATTGTATGAGAAAAGGTTTGGACCCGGACCTTCTATAACAAATGTACATGATGAAAAATTGTGCTCAAGTGAGGACCTTCTAAATGTACATGATGAAAAATTGTGCTCAATTGAGGCTTTCTAGTTTCTCTCCCCAGAACTTTTCTTGATGCGTGAAGGGTAATGGTATATCACAACTGTTGACATTGGAGAGAGTGACCAAGAGTAGGTTATGTATAGGGCGTTTTGGCCTCCCTCCATTAAAGTGGCCCATTAGGGTGACTCTTCTGTTTCCTCTTCTAATTCAATAAGGTCCAATGCAATGCTATATGCAATTAGTATCCATTGAATCCAAGTTACTTTGCAAAACCAATGAAGACAAAAAGTAACACCACCTCTTGGTCTTCCCAAGGTGTAACTGAAGGATCACAACCTGCTTGCACTTCCAAATCATTGGATGTGATCGTGTGGGCCAAACTAATGGAAATATCCCAATAGAGGAAAGAAGTCAAGAAACAACAATTTAAGTAGTTACCAAAAATCACCACAAGAGCAATTTCCATCATTGAAATGGTGGAGTCTATTTGCATCTCTCACAATGATCTCCCTCCCCACAATACTAGAAACCAACTTCAACACTGTATGACAGTCTCCACATACTCTAAGGTCCTTCACCACATGAATCGTCATCCCTGGAATAGCCTTAAGGAGCCCCAATGCAACAGCCAACCTGTCACTATGCAAAAATAATTGTGCTTGCTTTTCATATTTTTCTAAATCATGCACCACAAAACACTAAATCAGGAACATACCCTCCCTTCTTCATTTCCACTCCCAATTCCTCAAACAATCCAAGAATCTCATCTTTTATTGGATGCAATACTTCTCCAGCATAAAATGTACGGCTTTCCTTCCCCAAATCAATCCAACTATAGCCAGGATGTTCATAACTGCCATTATTTTTCCCACTTCAGACACTTGGTCCCACATACCTGCACCTGCATACATATTCGATAATAATATGTATATTGAAGGATCTCGCAGATTTAACAGTAAAAGATGATCAGCGACTCTAATTCCCATTCGGGTATTGTTATGATGGTTACAAGCACTTATTAAGGCAGCCCAACAAGCTTCATCAGGTTCGAAAGGCATTGCTTGGATGAGATTCTCAGCCTCAATGAGGAGGCACAATCGGATAAGAAGATCTAACAAACATGTATAATGTTGCAAAGAGGGAACAATCTTGTAATCTTTGATCATAGAATCAAAAAGCTGACGGCCTTGGTCTACTAAACCAGCATGGCTACATGCATAAATTAAACCAATAAAGGTAACATCATTTGGTTTAAATCCTGCATGAAGCATGCTATTAAAAAAAGCTAATGTTTCTTCAGCTTGACCATGCTGAGCTGCCCCAACAATCATAGTCGTCCAAGAAAAAATTTCTTTTCGGGGAACATTGTCAAACACTTGTTTTGCTGCTGAAATTACACTGCATTTAGCGTACAAGTCTACAAGAGCATTGCCAACAACTATACTAGATTCATATCCAAGAACTACAACAAGGCAATGTAGTTGTGCTCCTAGTTCTAACACCGCCAGATCAGAAGCAGCTCCAACAGCAGTAGGAAAAATAAAAGTTACAATGATTTCAACTCTTTCGGTTTTCATTTCAACAAATAACTTCAACCCTTTAACACCATCACCGCTCTGGACGAAACCAGAAATCAATGCTGTCCAAGAAAACAGATCTTTCACTGGCATTCTCCGAAAAAGATCCATAGCATCGGAATTCTGCCAATGGCGTGCATACGCAGAAACCATATCTGTCCAACAAACACAATTCTTTGTGGCATCAAGTCGAACTCCTGCCAAGCATAATTTCGTAAGCGACATTTTGAGTACATATCAATGAGGGTTGATTTCACAATCTCATCACCAGAGAAGGGAGATGAAAGCAAGCCGGCATGGACTCAGGGGCGGACCTACATACATCCATGTGGGGGCGGACGACCTCCGTCTACTTCTAAAACAGTAATGAAAATTCTAACTCTGTTTTGAAAATCTACATAAAAATCCGCACCGGCCCCAAAACACAAAAAAATCTAAGATTTGTTAAAAAAAAAAAAAAACCAATTGCCTGTTTGGTCCCTTACCCCTCAAATGAAAATCCTGGATCCGCCACTGCATGGACTTACTTGCCATGCTTGGCGGCCTCAGGTAAGCTCGCACACCCTCGTCAAGTGGGGTCCTAGTGGGGTCAGAGGGCGCTTGTAAATAATGCACCACGAAATACTTCTTCATTAGTAGATATGGGATTCCCATTTCTCACTCTAATTGCTACATTTCAAGAGTGACCACATTAAGAGTCGGCCCCAGTCCACCCCATTACTAGAACGATACGTGACTTCCAATAGGGAGATTGGTCGAGCTAATTAAAAAATAAGCAACTACACCATAGAAAGCAAGAAATATAGATGTCAATTCTACATAATGAAAACACATCTCCATTCAAGGAATAATTTAGTCCAACTTCCACGAGATTCCCTTGGGAGGGCTTTGAGCGGACAATGTATTTGCATGAATTACATGCCTCAAATAAAGTAGAGTGCCAAACAATTAGCCAACCGTTTAGGCATATATCATCACTTAAAATTCCTTCAAAATCCTCACTCTTGAGGATTTGGAAATTTCTCATTTGCATCGCAGAAGATTTCACATTGACCAAATCTGCAAAACTTGAGTTTTTCAAATCCTCTGTTAAAAAAAAAAAAAAAAAATTATGATAAGGGATACTATCAAAATTTTAGGTCTTTTTTTATCTAGTAAGGGTCTAAGGGGATTTTTCCCCGTAAAAACCCCAATTCTATATCTTCTCTTGGGAAAAAAAAAAACGTCCATTGCATAGCTGGATTAAATTTAGGATAAGGTTGGTTAGAGACACAGATCATTTTAATTTGAATATTATTATACTAGCAACAAAGACCCGGGAAATGAAGATATATTAAGCTTTATTTTATTTTGAAAACAAAAAAGATATTATTTATTTTCTATATCAAAATATAAAGAGAAAAAATGAAGAGGGATATAGAGGATTTAAATGGTTTATATTGATTATTTAGATGGGGAGAGATGTTAGTTAGGGACGACAGACATATTGAGTTTTGAAATATAAAGAGTTGGATGGTCCAAACTATCGTCCAAATTAGTTGGCATTCAAATCTTCTTGAATTTAAATTTTATGTTATCTTTATATGGAAATAGGAAATGTTAGGTGGATATTATAATTGTAGATGAGAGATTTTAGGAGATGGTATTGTGATCTAGATTTAAGGGATTACATTTAAGATTGTCACTATTCCTAGGATTAAGGGATGGGATTTGAGTTGATTTATTTGGGTTAAGATTTTAAGGGAGATTTTAAGGAAGGAGACTTGTTTGGGAGGAGTGTAGTGACCCACATTAAACCCAAAGCTATGTGTGATTTTATAAGTATTTTTTTGAAAAGGAGAAATTATGGGTGCTGACGTGGCACCCTCACATCCCACCTCTCCCCCTTTGCTTTAATATATATAATCTGTATATGATTGCTTTTAGCCTCTGAATTTTGAGGTTATTTTCAATTAGATGCTATGATGAATTTATACCAATGTTGTGGTTTTTGAAAGTTAACAAATTCTTCAGTACATCATGTCAAAATCTAGTGGCTAACAATACTGATTTTCTAGGTTAACCCGTTTCTATGTATACATGCAGAAGAAGGCCGGCCTCCTTGTGCTTGAAACCTAAGTAACAACGGTTTTGTGGCTTTTCTTTCTGTCCTTTCCATGACTTGTCTCCTATAAATAAAGGAGAGGTTTGCAAAGGCCAAATCCAATAAGAGAGAGCAGAGGTTGTAACACAAGTTCCTAGCAATAATAGAGAGAAGAGTCAGGCATGGCTAAGGCAAACAACACTTCAGTCATGTTCTTCAATCTGGCTTTGATGCTCTCTCTTCTTCTCATCTTTTCCATAGCCGAGGCCAGATTATTCGGTAGTAAGTGAAGTTCTATCATCATTTTCATATTATTTGATACGGATGCTCAGATAGGCTGCCAACTACTGCCAAACCAGCAGTGTCAGCTATCTGATAGTGTCCATGCATCAGGTGGGCCCCCCACCAGATGATACTAATCAGGTGGGCCTGGCAATTTAACAGTTTTAGTTTGGACTGTAATTTCTTCAAGTGTCCAAATGTAATACACTAGTGGGTGTGGATGATTTGAGTAGATGGACATAAATTTTGGGGCCCACTGTAGAATACACCTGTCCTGAGCTTGATATGTTGAATGAATCTCCATCAAGAGTTGGCCACATTGAGAGACGGGTCTTGGGTTCATTCATGGTACTTTTTTTTTTTTTGATAACGTAGGGTTCCTAGCCCTTTGGACCAGAATAATCCCTACGGGCCCAGGAGAGAAAGCCGGGTAAAATTCCCCTTGTGGCCCCAGTGTGGTAGAGCAGTTTCGAACCCACAACCTCCGGGTGCAAACCGTAGTCATTCATGGTACTTTGCATGTGAGCAGTCTGAGTTGAATTTAGGCCCAAATATAGGACCCTGGTAATTAAACAAGCCAGGGCTTTGTTAAGGGTCATTCCAGCCCCAGCCGGCCCATAACGCCCCTACTATTTCGAAGTAAAGTTCCATATTGACTGTCACAGAAAATGAACCCAAGGAATTTAGTTATATAAACTTCATTACATTGTATTGTTTTCCGCTTAAGGCTTAAACCAACCATACTCCTTGTACTACACATCTATGCTGTGAGATGAGTGGGCCATCCTCATTTTCAGATGTGAAATAGAACCGGTGGGCATAGCTCATGATAAACGGCTTAGATCTCACACCAGCATTACACTTTTGACAGATTTGGGTAAGTAGTGTTTTTTTCTTTTAATCATGTCATTTAACAGGTGTTCAGGTATTTGGGAAGAAGGATCCGGCCCCAGCATGTGTTACGGTCCATGGAGTAGTATCGGGCGAAACGTGCTTTTCGGTGACACAAACTTTTAACCTGACTACTGAATTCTTCAGTGCCATCAACCCCAACCTTAATTGTGATGCTATCTTCGTGGGTCAGTGGCTCTGCGTCTCAGGAACTGTGGTTTGAAGCTGAGTATTGTCTGGTATGAATAAGAAAGAGAGGTAGTGAGGCAGTAACTCTCCAGTCCAGGAAGGATTTCGTCTTCTCAGAAACAAGTCTGTTGATTCTCAAGGAGCCCAATTGAGGGAAAGCTTTTAGTTTTACTTCCATCTTTTGTCAATTGGTTGTTGATTTAAATCTTAATATTGTTTGTGATATGACTATGCAACTGTATAATTTGGCATGTTGGGTCGGACCAGGATGAGCCATGCAGGGCCTAAGCTATCCAGTCACAATCGTTTAGTTTTGGGTCTATTACTCCTCATCTACAAACCAAGACCCTAAGTCGTATAAATGATTATGGAAATTAGAAAGAGAGTTTAGGCATACATACCTCTATCTGTTCTTTGAACTAGACCGAATTAGATTTTTTTTTTTTTTCATAATCGAGGGTGTCCGCTGCCTAGCCCAGGCCATGAGCCTTTGGCAGTGAGCCCGAGTGAACTTGAATTAGATCTCCACAGTTATGGTCTGATATTCTTCTGTATAAGTCCCTCTTATAGGAAGGAGAGTGACTTCATATTTTCTTAGTTGAGAGATCTCTAGAAGTAATCCCTAAACCATATTTTATAATATGCCTCGTTCTATAATCCATCAATGTCACCAAATGGGCTTCTTAATTTTCTATTCGCTTTAGTCTAATTAGAACACTTGTTTTTAAGTTTGAAATGGAGTAGAATTAGAATCCAAGAGAAAACTAAAAACATTGTAATGTTAAATCGTTAATCGCATCAAACAAGTGGGGCCCATATGCGATCGTGTAGGATCACCTTAATAACCCACTTGGTCAAAATAACCACACCCTTAAATTGAAAAAAAAAAAAATTTAAGAAAGAATTTTGTTTACCAAAATGACTCTTCAAATACACTTGAAACATTTGTACAAAATCCCACGAAGGGGTAAGAACGGCGGTCCGAAGGGGTGGGGGCGGCGGGGTGTGGTGGTGTTCTACTACCCTTATAAAAGGGACGAAGTGATATGCTTGAGGATTCTCTGCACACCCTTCTCATGGGGCCCTCTTAAATGCTAGCTGTCTAAGTTAGAGAAGAACGTCTACATGAATACATTCTCCAATAGACATCTTTAATCTATGGTGGAGCCCACTTACATGCAAATTCTTGCTCTTCTTGTGAGGACATTTGTATGAGTTCCCCGGAACACATTTGTTGGTAAGTCTTTTTCTTCAATTGCAAAGGATGGGAAGTTGGAGAAATGTTTTATGTTCTCCCATGAGCAACTGAGTATAGTCCAGTAATGTGGGGCCTACTTGGGTCACACCTTTCATCAGTGCAGCCATTTTGATAGTCCTTTCCCTCCATGAGCTGGTATTAGGCCTAATTGTACACTCCGACACTTTATTCACAACTGGAATTGAATCTCATGAAATTCTACAGTCAAGATGCCATTTGGATACCCCTTGGCCATGAGGAGACATTTCAGTTTGTCCTTTTTTACATTGACAAACTTGCATCTAAGTATGCTCTACGAGTTGGATTGCATATCATAAGTAAATATTTTTCTTTATACCTAATTTGCCTTAATCATTGTTCTGGTGCAATGGTAAAAATCTCAAGTTTCAGACCTAGTGCAGTCACTTTGTACAAAATTATCAAAAGGTTATATCTATCTCTAGTCTAGATCCTCCCAAAATCCTGCTTTGGTGGGACTCAGCCTAGGTAATAACCATAACAACTTAATTTGTTATAGGGCAAGTGTCGAACTACTGATATGAAAGCTGGTTGGCTTCTCTCGTGTGTTTTTTTTTATTATTTAAACTCTACACTGGGTTCAAGCTCTTGCCTCGTTGAGTCGACAGGCCATCAAGTTGTACTAGGAGCTAATCTTTCCGAGTATTGGTTGGACCGGGCAACTTAATCGATTACCAGTCCATCGTGTTTCTAAACTACGTTCGGTACTTTTGGGCCCACCAGGCCCACCTCGACTTACTCCCACACCCTACCATGGGCCTACCAACATATATCGTTACGGGCGAGGTTGCCCCATTGGACTTGGGTCTGCATTCAAAGCTCATATGAAATCTTTCAGGTCCACCTCCAAAACCCGCATAAAAAGTTTGGGGTATGTTCCATACTCAAAACGAAAATCCTGGGTCCACACTCCAGAATAATGGGTTCCATTTAAGGACTCCTAAAAGGTCAATAAATAGCAGTATTTCAACCTAATGACACAAATGCTTCCATTCTGACAGTTAAAATTAATGATATTATAATGGCATCTAATATGATTAATTTGGTCATATATACAGCTAAAACTGAAGGAAACAAACAGGAAATTTTCAATAGAGTAGGAAATAAGAGGAAACCACATGAGCCTGCAATTTTTCACCTGCTGCTCTGCCTTGAGGGGATTGATTAGTTTGTTGACTTTGCATTCTTATACATGTCATCTATAACACTCTGCAATTTAATTTAAAAATTCTTTAATCAGTCTTTCGCTAACTTTGCATAGGTATGAAGAAAAATAAAGTAGTTCTCAAGTCCAAGGAAACATTTCACCAACCAAATCTCAAGTTTAATCATCATCATCCTCCTTAGACTCAACCCATCAATCTGGGTAAGTATTGGTGTTCTACTCAGTGACAAGCCCTCAGGTTAATTGCGTGGAAAATAAAACATAGTTACTATCTCATATATAAATAAAAAATATCTAACATCCATCTATGTATTTCTAAAGAGAAATGATCTGGTGTAGATGGTTTTCCTCTTGATAGATATGGCTAGATCAATTCCAGTCTCAGTAACTGTAGACATGCCAAGGCAGTTTGAGTCCAATATTGGTGAATACTCAAGTGAAATGATGCTTGAGCACATCAGTCATGTTGGATGAGTTTAAGGGGCTTTCTTAAGGCGGAAGTTAAATGTTACGTAATTGGAAATTAGTGGTGTTTTAAAAGTAGAGTTGACTTTTTGGTTAAAAGAAAAAGGTGTTTAGATGGTCGTGGTAAAGGAAAAGTGACTTTTTTATATATAGTTTAAGGTTTTTGTTTTAAACTGCATTTATGTACATTATTGTACAACCAAATGTGTGCTCAATCAAATGGAGGGCCCCACTCCTATTGATATGAAATTTTAGCATATATCCCTGGAGTGTATGAGATTCTTCTTGAACAATCCAAATGGTCTCTAAGCGAGCCTCGCGATGGAGTCCTGGGCCAATTCGCTCGTTCCTGACATGGAGTTAATCACATTTCTATCATGTGTCAATCGAATGGTGGGAGCCACATCTATTGAAATGAAAGTTTTGGATATGCCATTGGAGGGGATGACATTCATTTTCAATGGTTTGCATTATCATTATGTGGGCCCCACCATGGATTCCGGAAGACTTGTAAATTCACATATAATAGCTGCAACAGAGGATCTGGACTTGTCTTCATCACCACCAATCATCTCCTCTCTATTGACCTAAGAGTTTAAAATATATTAATGGAGTGGATGAAATTCAGTTTTAAGGGTTTGGATTATCATCATGTGGGCCCCCACTATAGAGTCCCACTGTCTCAGAGACCTATAATACACATTCCGTGTAATAGTTCAAGAGCTTCTCTCTAGAATCGTCTTCAATACAGTACTGTGGGCGGGATGATTTCAAATAAAAGTAGGGGCTGCCAAACAAGGTAGATGGAAATTTTATTACTGTTGCATTTCTACTTGATCCTACTAGTAAATTATCAGCCTCAGTGATTTACTAAATGCCTTTTCTAACCAAAAATGTCTGATCACCCTCACTTTTTAAAACTATGAAAAATAAACCAGTTGAAAAAAGACTACAAAACTACTTCAGACATGAATCAGGAAAATGACATGGTAAGCAAATGGTTAGAGTTTAAACTATCACAACAAAATATTAGAAGATCCAAGAAGACAGCGTTTACACACACTATGTAACCTGTGTTCAATTCTTGATTAATATACCCACAATGGAACCATCATGTATGTAGTTGCAGACCAGCAGTCAAATTGCTAAGACATTATGGATGTATGGTCGAACTAGAAAAGATAGAATCAAAATTGAGGGGTTTCGGGAGCATTTATGGGTATCTTCAATCGGTGATAAATCTCGGGAAATTGGCTAGTGATGGTTTGGACATGACCAACGCAGGCCAGCAGTGGCATCGTTGAGGAAAAATTTTTCTATACAGGTTGATGGCCCACCAAGGAGGAGGGGAGAAGAGGACATTGATGGAAGTAGAAAGTATAGATCTGAAGAAGAGCAACCTATATAAATAGAATTCATGTAGCTAAACCCAACATAGTTGGGACAAGGCTTTAATGATGATGATGAGTTTTTGTCGATGTCCAATAGTGCAGCCATGCATACAACACTGCCTAATATGATAGGCTCACTAGATTTTCCCGCCTCAACTTTCAAAACCAGTGAGTGCACATGAGACTCTTACTTGCAGATATTTATATCACTGAGAATTATAGTGTATCAACTTCATTTTGAAAATTCTAAACACATCGCCATTAGAAAAGGAAATGATAATTTGACACCTAGTAGGAAAAACGACAAGAGCAAGAGGAACAAGAAGAGCAAACCTGGTAATACTTGAGTAACTGAGGCCTCTTTTTCTTATAGGTTGGGGTGAGAAGGTCCCGCTCCATGTCAAATGGTACTGGTTCAAGGTGAATAGCCTTCAAGAACTCAAAACCCTTTAGCTGCCAAACATAGGCGTGATAGAATCAAAGTCAAGTAGGCTTTAGCAGTCATTTCATGCTCAAAAAGAAAAGTTCCAATAAACAAATGTGTATGCCCATCAAATACCTTCTTATGCTTCGCAGTCTTCGTAAGCTCCCCAAGGATAAATTCTTTGGCCATGGGATTGTTACATAGACCATCAAAATCCAGACCTTGCCCATTATCTTCAGCCCAACGCTCGAGTGCTTGTTTCTTGGGATTGACAATGGCAACAAGGAAAGACTCAAAGCTGTTACCATAAACCCAGATCTGGAACAGAAGTGAACTCATAAGCCTTTTAGAGAACAACTTCAAATAATTAGTTTGAGTGTTTGTCAATCTTCATTTCATATATTTTCTCTAGCTGGGTCACTTTCTGAAACAATATTCTTTATAGTTTCCACACTATGCAGGAATATGGGGCTATCAATTCCACAACTTTTGCGAAAAAATAATAGCCACAGTATATCTTCTAGGAAAAAATGAACCACAATCACAAAAAGAAAAAATAATTATGGTGATTGGAATCTAATTAGTAATCAGTGAGACCTTTTGTTTTCCTTTACTGATGTTCTGGAACATACATTGCCACAGAGATGGAAAGTATTAAATAAAATCATTTGTGTCAAACAGAAAGTAATCATTAAACATTACCCTACTATTACTACTGCTGCAGGCAGCCATGCACAGCAGTAATTAATTATTAATCAGTTACTGCTACAGAGTAGTAGCATAGCCATCATCGAGGTTTTAAATATCAGCCGAGTATGGGCTGAGTCAGCATATCAACCCCTATTTTCTTGTTGTGAGAAGATGTTGGAGGCTTTGTTGGTCCTTTTGTAGTGATTTTGGAGGATTAGAACCACATTTCTAGAAGATCTAGGTCATCAAAGATCGAAGGTAAAATTCATCCAACTGAATCAAAATCAAATCCAAACCACTGACCATTACTAAAATTCATTCACCGATCAAAAAAAAAAAAAAAAAAAACACTAAAATTCATTCACTAATGAGGAAAAAACACAAACTTTGAGGAAAAAGAAACTTAGATTCATTATAAATAATTAAAATGGACATGGCTTGAATACGTAGAACATCATTTTCCATTTTTAAACTTTTTTTTAACCATCTTTTCACAATTTTTAACGTCCTATGGGACTCTAGGGTGCTACTCAGCCAAGCCAAGTCACTCTCCGAGTCCGAGTCTTTAAACCCTTGCCGTTATACCCAAAGATCCATCATCATTCATGTATTTTGGGGTTTCTACCATATAAATTCTCTTGGGTTTGATCTCTTTTGATGCTTGAGGTTCAATTATGTTAAAACCTAGTTTCTACTTCTGATTTATTTAAGAACAGGAAGTAGAAACTTTTAGTTATATAAATCTGTTGTTGTACCACATTTTGTATTACAGAAAAACTCTGTTTACTAGATACCTTTTATGTAAATGGTGCCACTGAGTTGTTTATAACCTAATACAGTGGGACGCCTACTGTGTCATGGTTTTCTACTACTTGCAGTCTAGTGCTGTGTGACTATTGTCACTTCTTGGTACTGTCCTGATGGCCTTGGCCCTGTAGGGGGTCTAAATTGACTAGGATGTCTGAGGTACCAACTCTGTTCTTATTTTCTGTTGCCCACATTAGTGGAAATAGCAAATGCGGTAATTTTTGTCTACTAATGAATGCTAGAAAGATTTTAAGACTCTCATGTGCCTGTGATTATTATGATGATTGCGTGTGAAGTAGCCAGGTTTGTTTTTCTTATTATGATCTCTGCACTCATGGACAGATAAGAATGAGGAGCACAATAGTGAGGATGAGGCTCACGGGGAAGGAGCGGTCTGATTTGAAATTGCGTTGAAGGGCATGATATATAGCAACGACTGAAGATCTTTAGTTTATAAGTTTTCTCCATAATTTAGTTTCTGCAAATTAGTAAAGACGTTAGCTGATTATTGGTTTGACATTATTATAGGTTAGACAACTAATTAAGAATGGTTTGAACCTAGTTGAGTCTAATTTTACAATTGTGCTCTCCTATCAGGTGAGCAAGAATAAAATTGTGCTTCCTTGCATTCTAAATTGGAATTATGTTTACTATTGGATTTTGCATTCATGCTCTAAAACTTGGACTAAAGAGAAATCTGAGTTTTGTAGCATGACAATCTTATTGCTCTTGCTCATTTACAAGAATTTACTCATGTGGACACTATTAAGTTTCGCTAGTTAACCATTCCTACCAAAACCACCCGAGGGGGAATAATGAAAAGTATTTATGCTGCCTCTACCAACACCTCAAGGCTTTGTGAAATATTATGTAAACAAGGGAGAGGAAGAAGAAGAATCACAGTGGGAGAAGGTCGTGCCAACACAGAGCATCGACTATCATATTTATATTGATATGATGCCTTAATCAAGGCTCTAATTGAGTAAAGATTACAAAATAGATACAAATCAGAATAACAAAAGAATGGAAAGAATCAATTATATCCTATACATAGAAGGAGAGAAATTAGGGACTAAATCTAATCATGTACAAATTTGAGTATATCCCATGAGTGGGCTTGGGACATGGGCTGGGCCTGCTGGGCCTGTTATCTTCTACACTCCCCCTCAAATTGATGTGGTAAGTTTGAAAACATCAATTTGCAAGTTAGATCATGATGACGCTGTCTGGGAAGTGCTTTGGTGAAGATATCCGCCAACTGGTTGAAAGAAGATACATGAGGCAGAGTTATCTTCTCGGTAACAACATGTTGACGGATGAAGTGACAGTCAATCTCGATGTGCTTTGTTCTTTCATGGAAGACCGGGTTGTTGGCAATTCTGGTAGCACTGGTATTGTCCCCATGGAGAGGTGTGGAACTACCAACAAGAATACCCAATTCACACAGAAGGCGGCGGAGCCAGATAATTTCAGCACTGGCGGAGGACATCGCCCGATATTCTGCCTCAGCAGAAGACTTTGAGACAGTGGTTTGCTTCTTGCACTTCCATGAAATCAGAGATTTTCCAAGAAACATACACCAGCCAGTGGTAGACCTCCGAGAGTCCGGACAGCCAGCCCAGTCAGCATCCGCATAAGCTGATAATTGCAGAGAAGTATCAGAAGGGAAAAAAAGACCATGATGAAGAGTTCCTTTAACATAGCGGAGGATGCGTAAAGCAGCAGCAATGTGTGGTTTGTGGGGATTGCTAACAAACTGACTTACGGTGTGAACTGCATGAGAAATATCCGGCCGAGTCATAGTTAAGTAGAGCAAACTACCAACTATCCGCCGGAAAACAGATGGATCATCCAGGGGAGTGCCATCATTGAAACTGAGTTTGTTGTTCAATTCCAGAGGCGTATCGAAAGTGTGAGCATCATCAAGCCTGGCTGACGTGATCAAATCTTGCGCATATTTGCGCTGAAGGACCCTAATACCGGATTTGTTACGCACAAACTCAAGCCCCAGAAAGTAGGTAAGAGGACCAAGATCCTTCATTCTGAAGTGGCGAGTAAGGTGGTGTTTGAGATCTGTAATGCCGGCAGTATCATTTCCACTGATAATCATATCATCAACATAGACCAGGAGGAATGTGTAGCCCTTTGATGTCCTTCTTATGAAGAGGGAATGTTTACTCCCCGTCGCGATCACCTTCCCAGTTTGCCGCTCCTGTATAACACAACCAGAGGAAGAAAAGTGAACAAGATAGCCATCATCTATAAGTTGTCCTACAGAAAGTAGATTGGCTGATAATCTGGGAACAAAGTAAACATTGGGAAGGGTGATGGACTGGCCAGAAACACAAGATAAAGTAATGGTACCAACTCCCGAAATGAGTAGTTGATCCCCATTAGCAGTGGTTATTTTCTATTTTCCAAGGTAACGGTGGGAATCTGTAAAGCTATGTTCTACAGATGTCATGTGATTGGAGGCTCCTGAATCTAAAAACCATGTGGAAGAGGTAATAGGAGAGGAAAGAGAAGCAGAGGAATGAAAAGCAGGAGATGCTATATGAGAATGAGAGTGATACCGACCGCCAGAAAAGCCCATTGACGCATATGCAGAGGTAACCGTGCTCTGGATCAATTCTTGAATTTGAGCAGGAGTCATAGATACAGCCCCAGATGAAGTGCTTCCTGCATCAGATGACGGTACTTGAGCCTGGAATGCAGAAGGAAGATTCTGTCTTGGCAGATTGGAGGGGAGCTTTTTAGGCTGCGTCTCATTCCTTCGCTGGAGGCTGCGACAGTCATCAATAAGATGACCAGACCTCTTGCAGTAACGAAAAACCAACTTCTTGCGGCAATTCTTGGCAATATGTCCAAAGCCTTTGCATTCATAGCATTGAGTGAGCTTCTGATTTGGGGTTGCTAGAAGAGCAGAGTCAGCCGGAAGGGGTGCAAGGAAGGCCTTTGGTTCTTCAAGAATAGCCCGTTGGGAGGTGAGACGAAGTTCTTCGCGAAGTACTTCTTGAAAGCAGGTATCAAGATTAGCCGACAGTTCGCGGTTCATGAGGGCAGACCGAACTGATTCAAATTTTGGTCGGAGATTCATAAGGAACTGGCTAATGTGAGTTTCCTCTTGGAGTTTAAGAGCCTCGGAGAGAAAGCTAGGAGAGACTGTCTGAATCAACATGGAATCCCGTTCGGTCCATAAGGTGAGGAAGCCATTAAAGTATTCCTGCACAGATCGATCCCCTTGAGTAAATTTAGCAATTTCACTATCCAAGTGAAATTTCCGGGCTTTGTTGGTTTGATGGTAGACCTTCTTGAGGTGAGCCCACATATCTGCTGCTGTATTATATGCTTGAAGAGCTACAGCAAGGGAGGAATCAATGGAGTTCAGAATCCAAGTAATCACCTTGGCATTTTCCTTGGACCAGGTGGCTATGGCTTTGGAGTCTGTGGTGCTTGGAGTAGGAGGTTTTGTAACCGTTCCATCCAGATAGCCAAATAACCCCTGTCCTTCGACGAAATTCTTCAGATGGAAGGACCAAGCCATATAATTTTGCCCATTAAACTTAACGGGAATAACGTCATACTTTTCCATGTTCTCAAAAGACAGTAAAAATGTATCACAGAGAAGATGTCCAACCAAAAACCCTTCGACAGATAGGGATGAAGATGACTAGACAGCAATAATCAGCAAGAGAGGCTGAATGACTGGTTCAGATGATTAATTGGAGCAATCTGATGAACTCCAAACAAGAAAATAACCCGACAGTGCCAAAATTAGTGCCAGACGACCACTATTTTGGTGCTGGAGTGGTCACGTGGGGCCCACAATGGGATCAAACCAATGATTAGAGAGTACAGTCTTCTGTGGGAGACTTTTTCGTAACTTCCAGATCAGGTTGCAAGGCAAACTGATGAAAATCCGCAAAATTGAACGGATCTGATAACAATTATCTTGTAAAACTGGGAAAATACAAGTGGCAGTATATGGCCTACCTCTGATGTGCTAAAAATCCTGAAAAAATGCCCATAAATCTTGGAGAAAAGGGGCGACCACTGTGGTGGTGAGTAGTTTTGATTTCTGGATGATCGGAAGATGGCCCACCTTGGATGGTCACCTTGCAGAATGACGACAGAGATTCTACTGAGAGAGAGAGTCTTCAATTGCATGAGAAGAGATGGAACTGATATGGAGGGATCCCACAGTGCTCTGATACCATGAAATATTATGTAAACAAGGGAGAGGAAGAAGAAGAATCACAGTGGGAGAAGGTCGTGCCAACACAGAGCATCGACTATCATATTTATATTGATATGATGCCTTAATCAAGGCTCTAATTGAGTAAAGATTACAAAATAGATACAAATCAGAATAACAAAAGAATGGAAAGAATCAATTATATCCTATACATAGAAGGAGAGAAATTAGGGACTAAATCTAATCATGTACAAATTTGAGTATATCCCATGAGTGGGCTTGGGACATGGGCTGGGCCTGCTGGGCCTGTTATCTTCTACATTTTGGTAGGAATGTTTGTAGAGGACATTTAATAGACATGTCGTTAGAGCTCAATGTGAAGTGTCAGCTAGATGATGGAAAGATTCTACTCCTAGGGACACACCATTAATTGTTACTCGGGATGCCGTTTGCCGAACGTGGGATGCCGAGCGTGGGATGCCAATGGTGGCGGTGGGATGACAAAACCGATCAAGCATAAATCCGATGCCTGCCATGGGATGCCGGCCTGATCTTCTTCTCATTGCTCTTCTTCTTCTTCTTCTTCTTCTTCTTCTTCTTCCTCCTCCTCCGACTATCATTCATACACTAGAGGAGCAATTGAAAAGGACCGAAAGGCTCTTTCGCCTTTTTATGATCAAGTACGGCCCCACCCCTTTCTTTTATTTTTACCTACGATTGGGCTACTTGTCCAAGCGGCCCAGATTTTTTAGTTCTAAGTAGGCTATTGATTCAGTGAAGCCCACCTCATTGAAAATATGATCCACTCAGTGGGCCTTCCCATGTTCGAGAAATAAATTGAAATAAAATAAGCATTTCACTTAAATAATTTTCTAAGTAAATATCTACATGTATATATTTTAGAGGTGTCGTACCCATGTCCATATCCTAAAATTTCCTTGTTGGTGTATCGGACCCTCGATCCCCATGTCCGTACCTCTGTCTGTATTTGACAATCCCAGCTTGTAAGACCCTGGTCCTTAATTATATGTTTACTAGCTAATTAATCTCATTTAGTAGATAATTAATTTGTTTTGTGTGTGTGGGATTAGTGATTAGATAGTTTCGGAGGATTTGGACCATGTTAGGAGCCTAATAAGACCTTTTTGTAATTTTAGGAGAGTGTGAGGGGTGTTGTTATCTAGGGCCTAAGAGAAGAGATCAATCACGCACAAGAGAACACAAATTTACATGGTTCGGCTTTTGGCCTACATCCACGAGGAAGACAGGAGAAATTCACTAAGCAATCAGAAAATGTATGCATCATAGAGACTCTGAGTCTCTATTTATAATATCAGCCCCAAAAACCCTATTACACCCAAACACTACTTCTAATCACAGTACAACTAGGGCAACCCGGTTAACCGAGACTTATTAACTTCTATTGAGCCATACAAATTAACAAATCTCCACCTTGGCGAACATTGAACTTGATCGTCATGCACAGAACACGTCTCACCGTCTTCACCTACCCCTAAGGGCACTCACGTACTGATCACATTGATCAAGTCCAAGCAATGCTTGAACTTGACTGCTTGAATAGTCTTTGTCATCATGTCTGCTGGATTCTCTGTCGTAGCAATCTTAATCATTGCAATAGCACCCTCGGCGACGACATCTAGAATGAAGTGTGCCCTAACATCAACGTGTTTGATCTTTTCATGATACTTAGGATTGTGTGTCAGATCAATCGCACTTTGACTGTCACAGAAAACAGTAGTAGCTTCTGTTCCAATCCCAGATCTCCAACCAAGCCTGTCAGCCAAATAGCTTCATTCTCTGCCTTTGTAGCTGCCATATATTCTGCTTCAGTGGTAGACAAGACAACTTTGGATTGCAATGCTGCCTTCCAACTAATGGTACCGCTAGCAAAAGTGAAGACATAACCTATCAAGGACCTTCTTTTATATAAATCTCCAACAAAATCTAAATCAACATATCCAATAAGGCAATTACACTTCCAAAAGTGTTGTTGCTTCTGCCAGACTCTATCCCAACATCAGTAGTACCTTTCAAGTAACGGTGTATCCATTTCACTGCCTTGCAATGGGCCTTTCCGGGGTTATCCATGTATCTACTAACTACACTAACAACGTGTGAAATATTTAGCCTCGTGCAAACCATGGCATACATGATACTCCCAACTGCAATAGCATAAGGAACACGTGACATGTGCTCCACCCATGGTTGTCAAGTTCGTTTCGATTCGGACGAAATCTCCTATTTCTTTCGTTTCGAAACTGTTACCGAACTGAACATCTCGCATTGAGATGTTCGGTTCATAATTCGTTACTGTTCGCCGAAATATAGGGTTTCGTAGAGAAGAAACACAAATTCGGACGAATATCACCCGAATCGACAGATTCAGATGAATAAGGGGAAGACCGTTACAGAATGAAAAAAAAAAAATTTAATGTAGTTGAGCAAATCTAAAAACGAAATAAATTCGAAATACCTATTTTCGAGCAGGAACGCCTCGTCTTCTTCTCTATCGACGGCATGCAGGTTTCAAGATCCCCTTCAATGTATAAACTGGGCTCAAAGATGCATGTATCAACAGCAAGATCTTCTATTATCCTATTCTCCTTTCAATATCTTGAGATCATTCGTCCACCAAAGGTTGTCCAATTGGGGCCGAGATCAGTCGAGTGGATTACTCCTCCCAAAGGCTGTTGATTAGATTTCTTTGCGAAGAGCTTTGGTTGATTTCTCCTTTGCGTGCTTTGCCTGATTTCTTCTCACGTATCCTCAGGTATGCATCGATCTCTCCCTCTTCTTCCATTTCAGAGCCACACCATTTACACTGCAACATCGATGGGTTTTTACTTTCTCTGCAAGTTTCGTTTTTTAAGGGCATGTTGGGCGAAATCTAGGGATGCCTTTTATGGTGTGGTCCAGCACACCCATTTTATTTGCTAAAACGATAAAATAATGGTCCTGATGCAATTGTGATGGTGCCAGAAAGTGTGGCCCATTGTATTCTCATTTTTTTCTCGTCTTATGGCTCATATAACGTGAGGCCCACCTTTTTTTTTTTTTTTTGGCTCAAATAATGGTGTTAATAATTAATGATGATATGGCATCAGATAACTTGGCCCACTTTTTTTGCAATTTTCATTTAGTCTCAGTTTACTGATGATATGGAATCTGATTTTTTTTTACAATATAAACATTGAGTCTGATGATTGGCATTGTACAGTTGTCTTCATTTCTTTAACCTGATGATCATAGGGCCACCCACTTTGTATGTTGAAACTGAAATTGATTTGAGGCCCCCCTTTTATTTACTGAAACTGATTTGCACAATGGGCCTTTGAATGAAACCATTTAAAAAACTGATTTGAGGCCCACCTTTTATTTGCTTAAACTGATTTGCACAATGGGCCTTTGAATGAAACCATTTAAAAATTGATTTGAGGCCCACCTTTTATTTGCTAAATTACTGATTTGCACGATGGGCTTTGAATGAAACCATTCAAAAATTATAAAAAGAGATCCTTCTGATTTACAGAGAGTGAGGCCCGCTTATTTTTAATTCTGCCCAATTTTGTAATTGCTTGATGACACCTATTAATAATTGAAACATTAAACTTACTATTGTACTTGTCTATCATTTGTGTGTTGCTATTGGATCAGATTTGGAAGATTGATTCTTTGATTTGAAAATGAGTGATAGTACACCCATATTTGAAAATGTGAGCATTAGATCTGATGATCCTGCATGGGCTTATGGTTGTGTGGATCCAACCAACAACAAACATGTAATATGTCGTTTTTGTAACAAAGTCATAAAAGGTGGTAGAATCACTAGACTTAAAGAACACCTTGGGGGGGTGAAAGGAGATATTGCACCTTGTAAAAATGTGCCAGGTGATGTCAAATGGCAAATGGAAAGACTTGTTTTAGAAGGTAAAAAGGATAGAGCAAAGAAAAGGCAATCAAATGAGGAGATTGGAAACCCTTATGGAACTTCAAGGGGTAATGCAGATGAAGATGATGTTGAGGTAGAAGAAGTAGAACCATTTACAAATCCAATTACCCCCACCACAACAAGTAGAAAGGGTAAAGAGAAGGTCTCTCAAATATCTACTCAAAACAAAAGAAGGGGTGTGTCAAACACTTCTCAACCTCCAATGTCGAATTTCTTTGCACCACGAACAAGTCCTGGATCTCAGCCAGGCATCAAATCAGCATTGGCAACAAAGGAACTGAAGGATGCAACTGATTTGGCTGTTGGCCGTTTTTGGTTTGATGCAAATCTCCCATTTAATGCAGCAAGATCAAAATTTTGCCAAGCAATGGCTGATGGAATCGCAGCAGTGGGGCCAGGTTACAAGATGCCATCATATCATGACCTTCGTGGAAAGATTTTGGGAAAAATTGTACTAGAAGTTAATGCTTTCATGGAGCATTATAAATCATGTTGGAGTGAAACTGGGTGCTCTGTCATGGCTGATGGGTGGACAGATGAAAGGCAAAGAACATTGATTAACTTTCTTGTGTATTGCCCAAAAGGGGTAATGTTCCTGAAGTCGGTTGATACAAGTCCAATTATAAAAAATTCAGATGCACTATTTAAAAATTTTGATGAAATTGTCTTACTTGTTGGGCCTAACAATATTGTCCAATTTATTACTGACAATGATGCCACTTACAAAGCAGCGGGAAAAAGAGTGGCTGAAAAATATGGGACTTTTTATTGGACAACTTGTGCAGCCCATTGCATAGATCTGATGTTAGAGGACATGGCAAAGCCCCACTTGTTTCCAGTTAATGCATCCACAATTGAGACAGCAAGGAAAATCACAAAGTTCATTTACAATCATTTATCAGTGTTGAATTTAATGAGAAGAGAATATACAAATGGGAGAGAATTAATCCGACCAGCCATCACAAGATTTGCTACCAATTTTATTAGCTTGCAGTGCCTTTTTAAATACAGAAAAGAGCTTAGGCAAATGTTTACAAGTACCGCTTGGGTTGAATCTAATGCTTCGAGTACACCTGTTGGCATGGAGATCACTGAAATCATACTCAATAACACATTTTGGAAGGATGTTGAGCATATATTGAAGGTTAGTGAAGCTTTGGTGGTAGTTCTACGTCTAGCGGACAGTGAAGAGAAGCCTGCAATGGGTTATGTGTACGAGGCAATAGACCGAGCAAAAGAGGTGATTCAAAAGAAGTTAAAAAATAAGAAAGACTACCAGCTATACTGGAAGATTATTGATCGCAGGTGGGAAAATCAACTTCACAATGCACTACACGCTACAGCATACTATCTGAATCCAACATTTTTCTTTAGTCCTACTTTTTCTAAGCGTAGTGAAGTCATGAGAGGTCTGAATAATGTCATAGAGAAATTAGTTCCTGATTTTGATACTCAAGACATGATTTTCAAACAATGTGATGCCTATAAAGATTCACGTTTTGACTTCGGTTCTGCAGCAGCAATACGAAATCGAGAGAAAATGTCTCCAGGTAAATGAAGTTTTTTTATTTTTCATTAACTTATTATATGACTGCAGTTTATAAAAAAATAAGTTAATATTTTATATAATTTTTTATAGATAAATGGTGGGATAGGTTTGGAAGTGGTACCCCTGAGTTAAAAAAATTGGCAATTCGAATTTTGAGCCAATGCATCAGTGCTAGTGGTTGTGAAAGAAATTGGAGTATTTTCGAACATATTCATTCTCCTAAGAGAAATAGGCTAGAACATCAGAGGCTGAATGATCTAGATTTTGTGCATTATAATTTGAAGCTCCGTGAAAGGTATATCAAATGTTAATCGTACGTGATTCTTTTGCAAATTATTAATTGTCATACCAAAATATTAACTTATGTAAATTGTAGGGATATGCTCAAAAGGACTGGGAATGCTGCTTCTGACCCAATAAGTTTGGAGAATATTAATATTTTGGCGAATTGGGTTGCTGAAGAAGCACCTCTCTTGACCATAGAGGATGTCGACGGTTGGACTACTATGGAGCAACCAGCACAAGTGCAAGAGGGTCTCCCTGATTTTGATGGGGGTGATGAAATAGGTGGCCCTATAGGAGAGGATTTGGGAGCAAATGAAGATGATAATCATTATTACAGTGATGCATAGTTAGCTGACTTTTTGCTTTATTTTGTGATATTTGAGGGGATGAATTTGAACCTTATCTTTTGCAAATTAAATTTTTGATGCTTGGTAGAATGAAATTTTCTATATATTTTTAATATATATGTAATTTTCTTATATTTTCCGAAACAAATTTCCGAATTGGAAAGCGAAATGACCGAATAACCCGAGATGTTTCATTTTGGAACCAAACCGAAACGGTGTCCGAAACGAACTTGAAAACTATGGCTCCACCTCTTCCTCAATTTGTGGTGACAAAGCAGTGGAAATTTTGAAATGGGCTGCCAATGGAGTATTCACAAGTTTCAAACTTTGCATACCAAAGTGTTCCAGAACCTTCTCAAGGTACCCCATTTATGACAAAGACAATTTGCCCGCTTTCTGGTCCCTTCGAATCTCCATTTCAAGAATTTTCTTCACAGCACCTAAGTCTTTCAGCTCAAATTCACCACTTAACTGAGTCTTCAATCTATTGATCTCAGACATGTCCTCTGCAGCAATCAACATGTCATCAACATATGGCAGCAAATAGACATACGAGCCATTTGAGTGCTTTTTGTGGTAGACACAATTGTCGTATGCACTCCTGCAATAACTATTTCCAACCATAAAGGTGTCGAAACGATTATACCACACTGCCTAGGAGACTACTTCAGGCCATACAATGATTTCTTTAGCAAACATACGTGGTCTTCCTTTCCATGAATTTTAAACCCCTTTGGTTGATGTATATAAATCTGCTCATCTAGCTCGCCATGTAAAAATGCAGTCTTGACATCAAGCTGCTAAGCTCTAAATTCAATTTAGCAACCATAGCAAGTAGCACCCGGATAGAACTATGTTTCACCACAGGAGAGAACACTTCATTGAAGTCAACACCCTCCATCTGAGTATAGCCTTCTTTTCTGGCCTTTCAGAGGTTTCACCAGCTCCCAAGTTTGATTCTTTTGAAGAGATTCAATCTCCTCACCCATGGCTATGGCCCATCTTGTTGATTCTTTGCTAGTGATGGCATCCCAATATATAACTGGCTCTGACTCAATACTCTCAGCTGTGTTAAGAGCGTAGGTGACAATATCTTCATACCCGTATCACTGAGGTTGCTTAATCTGCCTCCTCTCTCTGTCCCTAGTAAGCATGTAATCATTCGGAATTGCAGTTTCCTCGTTTGAGCTTTGCATATCCTCTACATCCTGTCGAACCGGGACATCTGCTTGCACCTTATCCTGTAAGTTTTCTAAAGCTTCCTTCTCAAGCTCCACCGGTTTACTGACACCGTCTTTATCATCCGCCTTTTTTCTGACATCATTGTCATTTCCATCATCATGGTACTCTTTCGGTTTCAACATAGCAGACTCATCAAAGGTCACATCTCTGCTTATAATGCATTTGGGAGATTTCCCATCTAGGCACCACAGCCTATATCCTTTCACACCATTTGTATTTCTTAGAAATATGCACTTTCTCGCCCTTAGTTCAAGCTTTCCATCATTCACATGAGCATAGCCTGAACAACCAAATATCTGCAAGTTGGTGTAATCAGCAAGAGATCCAGACCATACCTCTACAGGAGTTTTACCTTCTATAGTTGTTGATGAAGATCGGTTAATCAGATAACAAGCTATGTTAATAGCTTTCGCCCAAAACTTCGTAAGTAACCCTGTATTAGAGAGAATGCACTGGGTCTTTTCTAGAATAGTCTTGTTCATTCGTTCTGCAACTCCATTCTGTTGTGATGTATTTTTTACTGTGCGATGTCTCACAATCCATTCATTCTTGCAGAACTCATTAAAAGAACTATTACATAATCCAAGCCATTATCAGTTCTCAAGCACTTGATTTGTTTACCTATCTGCTTTTCGTTTATAGCCTTCCATTGCTTGAACTATACAAAAGCTTCATGTTTGTGCTTTAAGATATATACCTAGACCTTCCGAGAATATTCATCAATGAAAGTCAACATGTATAAACCACCACCAAGAGACGGAACACGAGAGGGACCCCAAAGATCAGAGTGGATATTACCAAAATACCCTTGGTCCGATGAACTGCTGTCCTGAACTTGACTCTACACTACTTTCCGAAGACACAATGCTCACAGAAGTCCAGTTTTCCTGTTTTTTGACCACACAGCAAACCATATTTAGTCAACTCATCCATACCCCTCTCACTCATATGCCTAAGTCGCATATGCCATAACTTGGTAGTTTCTGAATCTGAATCTGAGGATGACACAGTTACAGCACTTGTAATTGTACTACCTTGAGAAAGTAAAAGTCATTCTACTTCAGTCCTTTCATTACTATAAGAGCACCCTTCGAGATTCTCATAACTCCACCTCCAGTTTGGTATGTACAACCGTTGGAGTCAAGCATACCCAAGGAAATCAGATTTTTCTTCAACTCTGGAATATGCCTGACATCTGACAAAGTTCTCACAATACTGTCATACATCCTAATTTTGATTGTACCTATCCGAACAACCTTACAAGCTACATTATTTTCCATAAGCACTTTACCACCATCAATAGATTGATAATTGGTAAACCAATCTCTGTAAGGACACATATGATAGGAACACCCCGAATCAAGAATCCACTCATTAGCTGAGCTACCAACGATAACCGAAAGAACTTCTGCACCATCAGAATTACTCTCTGCAACATCGGTTGCAACTCCGGCAACCTCTCCAGATACAGATTTCTCTTTCCCTTTACGCTCTGGACAATCTTTTCTAAAGTATCTTCCTTATGACATCGAAAGCACTTTAATTTTCTAGTTTTTTTTATTTTGACCTAGATCGGCATCTTCTATTCTGCCCTTTCTTCTCTGTTCTACCACGCGCTACCAAACCCTCACCAGAACTGTCATTGTTTTCAGTTGCAACGTTTTTCTTCAACTCCTTAGAATTCAAGGCTGACTCAACATCTTCCTTAGAAAGAGTTTCTCTACCATACATCATGATATCAACAAAATTCTCATACGAGGGTGGCAAAGAGCATAGCAACATAATAGCTTGGTCCTCATCATCAATTTTAACATCTAAATTTTCAAGATCCATAATAGCTTTCGTAAAAGAATCAAGGTGGGTTGAAACAAACGTACATTCCTACATTTGTAAGGTGAACAACCGCTTCTTCAGATACAAGCGATTCATGAGAGACTTCGTGATGTACAAGTTCTCCAACTTCTGCCATATGCCAGTAGCAGTTTTCTCCTAAGCAACCTTTCGCAGTACACCATCGCTAAAAAATAACAGAATTTGACCGTACGCCTTTTCCAGTAACTCATCCTTCTCATCATTTGACGGTTTGTCAAATAAAGCATTCTTTCCCTTCAAAGCTTTCTGCAACCCATTCTGAACCAGCAAAGCATGCATCTTCAAACGCCATAGACCGAAGTAATTATTACCGTTGAATTTCTCATTCTCAATTTTCACTACACCTGCATAGATCTCCTCGCAATGAGTCAGCAGGTTCAAACAAATCTCAGATCGGACTCTGGATCATCAAGATATCACAAAAACAATTTCAGCCTTCGATTCGGTCAAAACAATCTTGACCGTACTGAATTGCTAGTGTCAGCGCTGGCGTTAGCGCCTTTCTCCTTTGGTTCTGGGCTTCCGCAAACGAGGTCAGGTCTAACCTGGACTGGACCTGACCTGGAACTGAACCCAAAGAAGAATGTGGGTTCTTCTTTTTCTTCAACCGTTCTGTTCTGGAACCAGAACCTAAAAAACAGCCCTCCTTCCACGACAACAACGCAATGGCGGCGGACCTCCGATCTCGGTGAGGCAACAGTGGTTGCAGCGGCAGCGATTCCGGCGTGCTGTCCTCGGCGATGTGCGGCCCAGCCGAAAACAAAACCCAAACTGCCATGTTCCTTCCTCCGGCCATGGCAAGGACGACCGCAGCATGAGTAACAGCGGCAACGCGTGGCTCCGGACACTGGTTGATGGAGACCAACCCAAATGAGGAACTGTAGCTCCGGGCGATCTGTAACAGAGACAAGGAACTGTTGTCTCTGTTCTTCTTCTTTGATCGTGACCCACCAATCAGATCGTTTAATCTTGCACGATCTGCGGCCCTTTCGAAGTCCAATTTAACAAATCTCTTTCGATCAAGCACAACTCGCTGTGATACCAGTTTGTTCTTTTCTGGGGCCTAAGAGAATCAAGCACAAGAGAATACAAATTTACATGTTCGGCTTTTGGCCTATGTCCACAACGAAGACGGAAGAAATTCACTAAGCAATAAGAAGATGAATCATAGAGACTCTAAGTCTCTATTTATAATATCAGTCCCAAAAACCCTATTATACCCAAACACTACTTCTAATCACAATATAACTTGGGCAAACCAGTGACCTGGTTAACCGAGACTTATTAACTTCTATTGAACCGTACAAATTAACAAGGGGTTGTTTGCAATTTTAGAAATTTCATGATTTCTAGGATTATTGGATGGAGGGCATCATTTTGGGAGTCCTCTCTCGTAGAGGGACAAGAAGCTTGAATCAAAATCGTCTTCAAATTCTTTCAATTTATTTTGGTGAGATTGTCATCAACTACTAAAAATACCAACAGAAAAATGGAGATATTAAGGACAGTACTCATTCATTTCAGATGTTGTACTTCTAAATGCATACCGAGTCAATTTGAGAAGTAAGGCCATAAATGTTCTCCAGATTTTCAACTGCAACATATTCTCCTTGTGCAAGTTTGAAAATGTTCTTTTTCCTGTCAATAATCTTCATGCTTCCATCTGGTTGCCACTCACCAACATCACCTGTGTACAAATACAGGCATAGTCGAGGAATAATTTCAAAGTAGATTCAAACTGGATAGAATTGGAATTAATGGCTTAAAGAGTTTATCATGAAGCATGGTGTTGTGGACCATGTTATTGTGGTATATTTATTTGAATACTGTCTTTTTTTTTCTTTTCTTTTTTTTTGTACTCTTGCAGCAATTGAACCATTAATACATTTCTTTAAAATAAGAGAGGGATAGTACTAATAATTAAGGTATCAATCCTTTGCCCTTTCTCCCTAATATTCTTCTTCCAGCTTTCTCTAGTTTGTCCCCTCATAAGTGCAAGTTGTTTAAAGTTCACAACTCAATATAAGATCCAGATTAAAAGCTTCAAAATGATGCAGCCTGCACTCGTATCAACAGCAATAAGATCAGGTAGCATTGACATGGTCCACAACTGATAATATCATTTGGTGTTGGGTATGTCTAAACCAAACTTACTGGTAAAAATGAAAATAAGAGATCAACAAACCCGTGTGGAACCATCCATCAACCATAACCTCTTTCGTTAAGTCCTCTCGTTTGTAGTATCCAGTGAACAAGGTGTCTCCCCTTACACAGATTTCACCACGCGGCGTGCTTGAATTGGCATCATACCCCATTTCAGGGACTGACTCCAAGCACACATCAACATTTGGTAAAGGAGGGCCCACTGTACCAAGCATTGCTAGTTCATTTGGTAGCGAAACAAAAGTCCCAGCACAAGTTTCTGTCAGGCCTACAGGAGCAATGGTATGCAATTACTTGTCCAAAATTCATTTGTTAGAAGGATGACAATGAAGCTTATGTCAAGGTAAAGCATACACAAAGCTTAAATGGACATGTACCATAGCCTTGTAAAACATGAGAACAAGCCACAACTCTAAGAAAAGCTTCTACATGGCTAGAGAGAGGAGCTGCTCCAGATAGAATAAGTCGTACCTTTCCACCTAATCCTTTCTTTACCTGAAAATTGCAAACATAATCAGTGGGGAAGTGAATAATGGATTTCAGAAAAGCCACTATTCCAAACAACAAAAGAAGCTCATAACTTTTTCCACTAGTATGCATCAGCTACCTTACTGAAAACCATTTTGTCGAACATCGGTGCTGCATCTCCATGGTTAGATCCCCTCTGCATATTCTTTAGTTTACTGCAGGATTTCCATCTCATGAATCAAAGCACCCAGAATTGCCCAAACAAAAATGAAAATGATGCTTTTGTAGAATGTATCACTTACATGCTAAGTGAATAGAACAGTGCATCAATATTTGCATAAAATCTTAATGAACAGATAACAGATTGATGTTTTGGTAAATCATATCATGAAGGGAAACTGGTAAGCAGTTCAAAAATTATGTGGAGATTTCTCCAATTGGTTTGGATTTTTCATAAATAGGCCTTATGGAGGTGTTCAGTGTTAAGTAGTTGTTTGTGCAGTTTCCTATCACCAATTGGTTTTGGGATTACTGGCTACAACTCTAAGATTCAGAAGTTCTAAATGTGTGCATGGCAATACCCATTTCTGATAAGGCTTAGCATCTGTAATGTTTTAAATTTATTCAAAACCCAAATGCAATGCACATTTCAAAGCAACACATGTTCTTTTATCATTTGATGTTATATGTGAACATGTGATAATGGGCATTTCAAAGCATCACTAGCTCAATTTCACTCCAATCAAAGTAGGCATGACCATCGGATTGATCACATGAAAACACATAATTAACATGTAGACTAAATAATGTCTTAACATGAACAATCCAAATAAAAAATGCTAATTTGAAGAGAATGTCTTCTGGCATCTTCACGGTAGTAGAGTACCAACTAGGGACCAAAACATGTAAGGTTTGGGTTGAGTTCAATCCTCATGGTGTACTGTGACTCCAACTAAAGTGGGGTATAGATACATGTTCCCAGACATAAAATAGAACAGGTGTATTTATTAAGGCATCACCCATACACGAACTTACCATATCTATGTTATTATTAACCCTAACATGTGCCATATGTTTTGAGAAAACACTAGTTTAACTTTGTACTTAAAGAATAACCCATATGCCATATTTTATCAAGGGTACACTAATAACATCTCTAAGATCTTGTTTACCAAAAAAATTATATAAGCATATAAATAAAATTACATATGTAGGTCTCCTAGTATGATCCCTGCAGACCTAAGCGCTAACATGAATTTTAATCAGCACCATGCAATGGGTTAATACCCAGACCCACACTCAAATTTAAAATGGGTCAAAATCTTGGACCTATACCCTTTTTTTTTTTAATCGAGTCCATCGAATACTCGAAGACACATCTTCTTCCCTAGTGCCAAAAAACAAAGGCAATTTCATCTTGAAGAAGCAAAATGCTCCTTACCAGATCCCCTCTTATTGTCTATCACAAAGTTTTTGCCTTGCTTTTCTCTTTTCTCACTTTCAAAACCCTTTCTATATTTCCTTCTTTCTCTCTGGAAAGGGCAAGATGTTTTTTTATTAGGGAGAAAAGAATAATTCAAGAAGATGATAATGTGATGAACTGCAAGTAATAATAGATTAAATACTTGTAAAAGTATCAGAAATTATAGTAGAACTCACTATGAGTATGCAACTTTAAAGAATGCACTCTTCAAAAGACCACCTTGTGAAAGCTTCGCATTCAATCCTGAAAATACATGCACATAACCTAAGAGAAAATACATGTGACAAAATGAAGTGTATATGCCTTGAGTCATAAGTTCAGCATCTCTCATTATTCTAAGTAACTCATATACAGCAAGGAAATATGAAAGAGCAAGTAGGATATCAGAAAATCAGTTGATTATTAATTATTCCTTGTTCATAGAGAAGAAAATCTAGTATACTTAAGGACCCTTTTGTGCAACGTTGGAATTGTGCGGCTCAACAGAAAGTAAGATCGTAGCATTGATTGGGCCACACGATCGCTTATAATTACTGCAGATCCATTTGTCTACATGGTATCAGAGCTATAATAAATCATGTGGCACAATCAATACTATGATCTTACTTCATCTTCCGCTGCTCTCTAATTTACTCATCAACTTGATCCACTGTTATTAACACAAATGACATCTGCATCCTCATCTTCCACAAAGACTGGCTCCTACCCTTACCCTGCTACTCTCAACGGAGCAAATATTGTTTCCATCAAACCAACTCAATCCAATTTCCTACTTTGGAAAACACAGATTATGGGTCTTATTGAAAGTCAGGACATGACTGGCTTCATTGATGGAGAATTTCCAACTCCTACTCGCCTCGTTTTCTACTTCAACTGCTACAGGTACAGCCGATCAAGATGTTGTCAATCCAGATTATATCTAATGGCAATGTTCTGATCGTCTACTCAGAGGCTGGATTACAGGCACCCTCTCTGAGGAAGTACTCTGAATGGTGGTCGGCCTCAACACATCACGAGATGTTTGGTTGGTTCTTCTTAATCACTTCGCGCCAGAGTTGCAGGAAAGAGAATTCTTTCTTCTTCAGCAACTTCAGTTTCTCCACAAAGGTAACTCTACCATGTTAGCTTATGTTCGATCCTTCAAAAATCTTTGCGACAATCTTGCTGCCATTGGTAAGCCAGTAGATGATAGACGTAAAGTATTTGATATTCTTCAAGGACTAGGACAAGGATATGAGTCCTTTGTTACAACAATGTTGAAACCTCCGATTCCTTCATATTTGGAATTGATTCCCCTCCTGCCCAGTCATGAGACCATGAAAACTATGCAAAATAATCATGGTCTTGATCATCATATTGCTTTCCTTGGTCAACATGTCAAACGTCAAGGAATTAACAAACAAGGAGGAATCAAGAAAGGAGAAAACCAAGGAGGAAACAAGAACGTGCCTCTCAATACTAAGGGCGGAAATTCGGACTTTTCTTCTAAAGGCCACGGTTTCACACAACACGACATTAATCGTGGTGATAGTCAAGATTTTCGGAATGGGCCTATTGAGCTAGTTGAAAAATCTATTCAGTCTCTAAGTTACTCCAATCCGATAGAGGGAATATTTGCCAAATCTGCATGAAGGCAAATCATACAGCATTACGCTGTTGGCATCATTACCAGTCTGAAAATATTCCCCAAGCACTTGCAGCAATGACACTGCATGACAATCAAGATGCCGAGTGGTACCCTGACACAGGTGCTTCTGCTCATATGACAGCAGATCCAAGTAAACTCCATACTCTTTCACCATATTATGGGACAAAGAAAATTATTGTGGGAAATGGAAATGCTTTGGACATTACTCACATTGGGTCAACAAGTATAAGTCTTGGCAATAAGGAATTACCATTAACAAATGTGCTTGTTGTCCCAAATATAAAAAAGAACCTGATCTCAGTTAGCCGGACGACTACCGACCAACCCTACATTTTTGAGTTCTCATCCAGTGGTTTTGTGATAAAGGACAGGGAAACGCGGAAACTGATTGAAGCAGGCCATAGACGCGGAGATCTTTACTCTTTGCATTCTGAAATGAAGGAAGTTTACTTTTCAAATAGGTCACTTGTTATCAGTGATGAAGTCTGGCATCAACAGCTTGGTAATCCTCAGATGTCAGTGGTAGATTTTCTTAAGAAACATAAGCTGATTTCCAGCACTAGTTCTAATAAAATCAAGGCAATATGTAGTAGATGCCAAATGGCAAAATCATGTAGACTTCCATTTCTACCTTCTGGCATTTCCTCTAATGAACCTTCAGTGAAATTTCATTGTGACTTGTGGGGGCCATCTCCGATTTGGTCTTACCAGCATTTTCGTTATTATGCCATCTTTGTGGATGAGTGCACACAATTCACTTGGTTTTTCCCACTACGCCACAAATATGAATTTTTGCAATGCTTTACAAAGTTTTACAAGTTTATTCATACTCAGTTTGACAAGAAAATAAGGACATTTCAAGCAGATGGCGGTGAAGAATTCATTAGTAAAGACATGGTTAACACTTTTTCTGCTCTTGGAATCCATCATCAAATGTCATGTCCACGGACCCCTGAACAAAATGGTTTGGTTGAGAGGAAACATAGAAATGTTACAGAACTTGGTCTAACTATGTTGTTTCATAGTGGTGTTCCAAAGCGATTTTGGGTTGAGGCTTTTGGGTCTGCAGTGTGGCTCATAAACGGCTTGCCATCAAGGGTACTTGACATGCAGAGTCCCTTTGCAAAATTATTTAATATACAACCTTATGATTCCTCCTTACGGGTTTTTGGTTGTCAGTGCTTTCCTTATCTTCATTAGTACGTCAAAACTAAATTTGATCCACGTTCATTACCTTGTGTTTTTATGGGATATAGTCACCAATTCAAAGGTTACCATTGCGTCTATCCTCCAACGGGCATAGTCTATCTCTCGCGCAACATGGTGTTTGGTGAGATCACATTTTCTTTTAAAGATCCAGGAACTTTGTATTCTTCATCTAATACATATGCTGAAATCACTTCCTTCCATGACTGCTTTACAGGTGTAGATTCTTCTGAGTCGCCTCAAAATTCAATTTCTACTGATGGACTACTCATGAAGTAGGACCAGGCCCACTTTATCCAGAATCTATAATTGATTCCTCTCTTGAAAATCCAACTGTCAAACCTTTTTCATCTCCTCAGCCTGATTGTTCAGATGCAGTCCAAGCTCAACAACACGTGGCCAGGCAAAATCAAGACATTTTGGACCAGGCTCAGTTGTCATTCCAGTTGTCGCCTTCATCCTCCATTAATTTGGATCAAGCTTGGACCAGGCCACAACTGGCTACTCCACTAGTAACATGCCAACTACAGGACCAGCAGCTGTCTCAGGCTCAGGTCCAACCTATGCAATCAGTTGAGCCACTGACACAAGCCAAGTTGTTGCCACCAGCTCAGCCACTGCCGACCCAGCAAATCCAGCGGCCATTCCAATCACTACAGGCCTAGCCAGAGTCAACCCAATTTTCAAAGGCTGGTCCACTATGTGACAAATTATTGCCGGACCACTCATAGTCTCTGCATCAATCACTAAAATCTGTTGGCTGGGTTACTACACAGCAGTCGTCGCCTTCTTCTTTTGTGCCTGCTCCAATTGTCACTAGTCCTCAAGCCTCACCAATCAGCTCATCATCTCAATCTAACACCAGCCACTCTACTCATTCAATGCTTACAAGGTCCAAAGCAGGCATCATTAAGCCTAATCCCAAATATTTGTATGTGGCTGATGTTAAATCCAATATACCTGTTGAGCCTAAGTCTATTACTGCAGCTCTAAAACATCCAGGCAGGGACTTGGAAATGCAAGAGGAACTCACTGCCTTAGACCAAAATCAAACATGGGAACTAGTGCCGCGGTCGCCCTCAATGAACATAGTTGGTTGTCGCTGGGTCTTCAAAACTAAGCTACATTCAGATGGTTCCCTTGAGCATCTCAAAGCTTGCCTTGTTGCCAAAGGCTTTCAAAAGAATCATACTTGGGATATTGTTTCATTTCCATTGAATTTCAAACCTATTGGATTCAAATGGATCTGTTCCATTAAGCTCAAATCTGATAGGTTGTTGAAACTTTATAAAAACTAGACTCAAAGAACTTGGAAATCGGTAAGAGTACGGGATCAAAGAATATGATGAGGCATTTGCACTATTTGCTAACATGACTACAGTTCATGCTCTTGGCAATTGCAACATCTCAATCATAGTCTCTGTTCCAAATAGACGTAAAGAAGGCGTTCCTTCGTGGAGATTTAAAGGAAGAAGTCAACATGCATATACTTTTGCTGGCTTCCGTGGCTTATACTTTTATATCTCTGTATGTGCTGAAGCCTGAAGCAAGCCCCAAGGGCATGATTAAAAAAAATCACACTACACTCCTTCAATCTCGCTTTCATAAAAGCAAATATGACCTATCTCACATCTTGTAGAAGAGAAGCACATCTTAATAGATATGTATCTGCTAAAATCCTAACAGAGTAACAGGAAAAAATACCTTTTTCTCATCAAAATTTCTTCGTCCGGAACTGAATTTAAAGCTACGGGTTTTACTGCTTGGCCCACCATATTTGCATCACATAGACCCTAAGATTCCATAATTGTGCAATTCAATGATATGTAAATGGAATCACTACTGGGATGAAGCAGCTTCATATAAATGAAGAGGGATGTGTAAGAACACCTTCCAACAATAGGACATAAGCCTTTTATAACAACATCAGTAGAAAAACAAAATAAGAAAAGAAGAAGATGTTCTATATAGGAGTAATAAAGTGAAAAACAAACCCAAAGCTGATGGGCATAAAAGTTAAGTCACTGACTCTATTGTTTCAAATCATATTCATAGAATTTGTAACTATTATCTTCAAAACAGAACACATGTTTACAACAAATGATGTACAGGGTCTACTAAATGATACTGAATGATGCGACTTGCAATTATATCCATCCATATTATATGTAGGAATGTAATGATTGCAGATAAAAACCCTCAATGACAGGGTTTCACAATGAAAATTAAACCTGTATAGATCCGATCCAGGACACGTGGAACAGCACAGAAAATTGTTGGTTTTAGCTCCCCAAGATCTTCAGTCAAGAGTTTGACATCCTGAAGGAGGCACCATAACCAATGATTGATCTAGACTATTTTTTGATAACATGACATCCAACATTCAAATAGCTTACCCCACGCCAAAATCCAATTGAGGTACCATGCGAAATAAACAACTCTTCAATAACCCGGTCAAAGATATGTGCTAGAGGAAGATAGGATAAATAAACATCATCTTCTGTCAACTGTAACAGTTTTGAAGAAAAAATTGTCAGTTGAAATTCATAACTTCCAAAATTTTCTAACACCTGTTCCACATTTCAAGCAAAAGTTGCTTCCATCTAATTTTTTCTCTCAACTATGATAGCTTTAAAAGCTAGTTTCTTTCCGAACTACTTTAAGGATGAGTAACAAAGAATGAATGATATCACCTGTTCATTCACGTTCTGTAGGAATCGTTTCATACCATCAATAATAGTAATAATGCTATTATTGGAAATCATTACTCCCTTGGGATCGCCAGTTGTTCCACTTGTGTACATTATAGTACAGATATCACTTTTCTTCTTAACAGGAAGCTCAAATAGTTTGTCTTCCCCCTGTCAGGTCAAACATGCACAGTAGTCAAGATTTTAAATAGCACTTGTCCATGAATTAAAAAAGCACAAAGCATAAATGAAAAAATTGTGAGTAGAAAAGAAAGTGAATGCCCAGATACTTTTATATGCCCACGAGATGGTGTCGTCAAATCTTTTACAGACGCTAGCTGAGTTTATGTTTTCTTCTTGCACTAAGATACTATGGCTTTGTGGATTGCTTTCTGAACTCGGACTCCAACACCTCTCCATCCGATAACACCAATGCAATTCAAATTGCAACAAATCCCGTTTTTAATGAGCGCACAAAGCACATTAAAGTTGATTCTCGTGATTAGCAAAATACTATTCGTTATTGCATTTAATTCAGTCTGCTGGAAATGTCACTAGATTGACTGTAAGCAGATTTTCTAATCATTCTAAGATTAATATTTCCAAAAACAATAAAATGCTAGAGAAGAAATCCAAAAACAGAAAATATTGCCTGGAAAGTTGTTTATTTGGGCCGAAAATAGACCCATGGACATGATTAGAAGTGGATTTGTTTGGATCTAGGTCAATTCAGGCCCAAAATCAGTGTCTGTTGTATGTTTCTGCAAGCAGAATTTCTGAAATTACAGAAACAACCCTGCATCAATTAACCACTAACCTTATTGTTCCACTCTCCAGAACCTCATTCATGCATGATGCATGTATATTAGGGGCATATTCTAATTTTAGATAAGCATAAGGTGAAAACACTTGAGAAAAATAGACATCAATTCAAGAACCAATGCACTTAGAATCCTTAATGATTTCTTTTTCATGGTAACTTCCTCAAAGAAAGTACAAACAAGTTTAAGCCTTCTACAGAAACCAAACAAGATTGATGAACTATTATGTGTTACAACAAAGCAAGCAGGTTGTCTTACCAATACAATAAACTCATCCCAAGAATATATTGTCACTCCAGACTTTTTGGCCTCTTCTTTTTGTTCATTTATAACCTTCCCAAAGCTAACAATTGCTGTATTATAAAATATCAACTTCAGTATACATCATCTAGCACAGCACCAGGACCAAGAAAGAAAGAATAAAAAACCACTTACTTCTCAAAAATTTCGTTGTATTAGGAAATGTTTTCAACACCTGAAAGAAAGGAGACCCGCAAAAACTGAATAAAAAAACAATTAGTATATTCTAAGGCGATTCATATCTGCCCTCTGTCCACATAATTAACATAGTAACTTGACATTAGTGTCATATTTATGGATCCATACAAAGATCTTTTGTGAATCAGAAATAGGCATCTGTGGTATTACAAAAAAAAGACAAGTTCCAAGTTTGTAATCAGCAATCTAAAATGAAGCTTTTAGTATGGGTTACATTTGAAATTTACTTTAGCTTTCTATTTTTCTCCAGGGAGAGACAATATTTAAAAATTTTTTAAAATTAAAAAAAAAATGTATATATATATATATATTCTTTATAACCTGCATAAAGGTTATGCAGGAATCTAAACATTATATTTTCTTAAAATCTATGATGGTTCAGGGCGAAAATAGTTACAGTTTTTCTCTCCCCAGTATTGCATCAATTTTGTATTCCCCTATCACTAAGTTCAGACAGAGCAAAATAACAATTTCTTGAACTGATCAAGAATGAGGGGAGATCATAATATACCTCAGGAATCTTCATCTCTTCTACAAAAGCTATTGAAACCTCTGCATGGCATATAATAAATTCCACTGCACCAGCACCTATAATCACAAAAGATAAGCAAATCAGATAGACACATTATTCTCCAATTGGTTTATAAACAGACAGTCACCGCAGACAAGGCATGAAATCAAAAGGAATCTATTTTTATATTCATGAAAAAAAATTTCAAATACACATTCCTGCATCACTTGCAGAATAATTTTTAGTTATGATTACCAAATATCACACCATGCATATGTCTCAAGGACACATCATGCGTCTCATGAGTGGGTGTTCAGTCCGACTCCCTCGTAAGGGAAAAAGGAAAAAAAAAAAAGAATATCACACCATGCAAATGCAAATTCACAAAGAAAAGCGCTGAAACACATACCAAGGGTATCATATAGAGGAACACAATAAATACCATAGGCATTGCATGCCTGCAGAAATTTCATAACAATAAGTGAAATAGTACAAGCTCAATGGGAGGATCTAACATAAAAGTTGAGAGATTTTACAAGTACCTCCATACTTATAACCCATTCTGGACAATTGACTCCATATATACCACACCGTCCTCCCTGGAAATCAAGAGTCAAATTTAAAATTGCACGGAACACTAATGTATAAGAAGACATAACCAATTAGTAAAAAGAAGACAGAGAGAGCAAAGAACTAAATATAACATCTGACATTTTTTTAATCAGTCAACTATTCAGTTGTAACTGTTGCTTACAGTATTTTGTATACCATGTTGTTTGGTTGGAATGGAACACAGAAAAAAGCACCCACTTTCTTATCCGAAGTGCTAATATGATGAGCCTTACCATGAATGGCCAAACGTAGAAAAGAGAGCTATGGAGTGGTGAGACACATAGTATGCAGATCCAAACGTTTTTATTAGAAGGGCCAACATCATATATGATATGTACACAAAAAAACAAAGAATGAAGCCCACTGTTTAATGATGTAAACTGAATATGCCATGGATGGCCCAAAGCTCTCCAGGTTTAGTTAGATGGGACGATTCTGCAATGGTCTTCAACTTTTTTAAAGGGAAAAGCCTTTTGCTTCTGCCCCATTTGAATCACCAATTCAAAGTAGGGTCTCTGTACTTTAGCTAGTTTCATATTTAGCTTGTTCTGATTCAATCGCTGACATTAACATTTGTGCATAACGTTTTCTGTATTTTCAAAATTGTAAAAAAATATTACACAAGATCTAGAGGTTTGCACTAAATGAGGAAGTTCCTGTTAGGAATCAGATTGAATTCTCTTATCTCCTGTTTTCATGCTTTAATATAATCCCTCTCAAGATCTTATGTTTCTCCATGTGCCTTACCATTGCCAGTTATCAACCAAGGGTGGCAACTACACTGGAGAGAATCAACTCCTAGGTGTTGATTCTTCAGTTGTTAGAAGTTGAGTCCCCCTTTCTTGCAATTGACAGTTTTTGGAGCCCTTTCACTATGCAAACCAGTCTAGAAAGGTCTCTAGGTGACCTTTTGGGAGTAGCCCAGACCCAGTAGTCTCCCATCCCTATAGCTTCTGTTTTGTCAAAATTTGGCCATGGAACCTCGGATCACAGTACCAACTCTTGGTCATACACGAAAACACATTAGCCATGAGTAATATGTCTTCGACCATAGCGAAAAAGTCATCATAAGATTCATAACTTTTATATTGTAGAGGAACTCACCTGCTCAACACCACAACTATGGATTGACAGTCCAACTTTTACTACTATGTCATATACTTCTTTGTAAGTTAGCCACACATATTTACCTGGCTGCAGAGGTTGCAAAAGATGTAATATTCAGTAAAAGCTCTCAGGGAGCTAACAAAATGGAGTAAAGAATGAAGTAACAATTTTTAATGAATATGCACCTTCCCATTCACAATTTCACGATGGCCAAGCATTCGGTTTCCAGGATACTTCTCAGCAGAAATGCTTCAATAAAAACAGAACATGTTACCCATAAGCAACACATGAAGATAACTTCATATGCATGTCCCTTTTTATTATTAATAGAATGGTTTCAAAACAGTCTCGGGCTACATAAATACTAAATATTATTGGCTGTATAAGTGATGCTATCTGTAAAGAAACAGTTGGGGTTTATTTGTAATTTTGGGCCAATGGCTTAGTATGAGAGTAAGTTTCCTAAATTAGTATTAGATTAAATTTGAGATATTTTACATAGAGTAATAATTGGATTAGGATTTCCTATTATGATGTAATTAGGTTTCCTAGTTAGGGTTACTATCTTTCTTTGTACTCTATAAAAAATTATTGGCTATTCTCAATAGAAAATATTAGAGTTTTGTCAAGATGTAACCCTAAAATTTTAACTTGGTATCAGAGCTAGAGCTAGGTTTGGGGCTAGGCTTAGAGCATGTAGGTTTAGATTTTGTTTTCTTGATCTTTCCCCTTCCAAACACAATCCTCCAATGTCTAAAGAGAAAGAGCGTTTGAGCTATTTTATGTAGAGCTATTGAAACTCAATGTATTAAAGAGAACATAGATGACAAAAGAAGAGGGGTAAAATAAAAAAATAAAAAAAATACCAAATTTCAAAAATCACCTCTTCTTTTTCTTAAAAAAAAGTCAAAAGATATTTTCACGTGCCACTAAATAACCGAAAGCCCTCTTCTTTTTACCAAAAAAATAAAAATGATACATTCTCATGCCACTAAATAACAGAAAGTCATGGCATGGCTTTTCGCCATTTATTACTTTTTTATTTAACCCTCTTATTTTATTCTCTATTGATTTGAACTTTCTCTTTATTTCACTCTACAAGTAAATTACCAAAACAAGCCAGAAAGGAGAAGATTTAGTCATGGGTATTCATAAGCCCGCTAACAATGAATGCCAATCTTCTCACCAATCATGTCAGGATGCACAGAGAAAACCTTCAATCAGACAAAGGTGTCTATACGATCGCCCTTGGTTGTAGGCAATTTGAAAACTCAATCGCCTTTTCCCATGATTCTTCCTCTCTCTCCATAGCTTGTCATTGGTCGAAGATTGTACTTCCAGTGCAGACGTTTTTGATGTTTTCTAAACACATATCAATGACTTCTCCTGTTTGCATTCTCATAGCTTCCACTCAACTACATGACTTCAGTGGATACAAAGAAAAAGGAACTCGAATAGACACATGAGTAAACTCTCTTAAATATTTACTCCCACGACTCCATACGGTTCCAACAACTTCCCTATGTGGGAAAGTCTCTTACTTCTTTTTTTTTGTTGCTATCGGAGGGTTCTCAACCCTTTGGGCTGGACTAATCCCTCCAGGCCCAGTAGGAAGTCAGGTAAACTCCCCTTTAGCTCCAATGTGGTAGTGCAATTTCGAATGTACAACCTTCGGGTGCAAACCGTGGTCCTACGCCAACTGAGCTATTCTTACACCATGCAAACGTAATATGATATATATCAAAACCTAACATGTGGACCTTTCTTCCATCACACGTTAGGTTTTGGGGAAATTCTCTGCTAGAATCTTATTTTTAGAGTTTTGTTCTTCTAATGGTTTGACCCAATTCTCAAGATCCTTGAACTCTATTTTCACAATGTAAAATCTGATGGTAATTGCGGGTTTGATCTTGGCAAACTTCAACTTGTTACATGTACAGAATCCTCCTGGCAAAGGGGTTGATGTCTTGGTGTTTTCGAAACATGAACTATGATGAATTGAATTCCCAAAAATCAGTGCTTTCAGGTTTGAAGAGGCCAAATTTGGGACTGTTACTAAACCCCTAACTGAATGTGTGAAGAAAAAGGGCCAGATGACATTCGGCTAGGCCACAGGTTCCAAAACAGTAGGCAGTTATAAGGGGCCCTTGTTCCATCATAAATGGGCTAAAAATTAATTGTTACACAATGATTGGAACCCCAACAAGATGCTACATACCTGCTGTCAGGTGTATGGTCACAAGTCTCCACTGCCAAATCATGTTGGTCAACTCTTGGATTAAACAAAAGAGGTAGCTGGTCTAATTGGTCTCAACAGTACCAATATGGGTCTAAATTGGGCTGGAAACATGAGTAAAAATACTATTTGTGTGATGGATATGATGGCCAAAACTAAAGAAAGCACCTACACATTGATCAGAGTTCATTTAGGACCAGCATGGTTATGCTTCGACCAAGTTCAATGTTAGAAACTAAAGTGAAAGGTATCAACTGTTTCGAATTGATTTAATCAATTTATCAAGCCACTAATTTACTACCCTGATGCAGTTGGCACATGATCCTAGATATTTTGACTCAAGTCTGGTGCAGTACATAGTTGATTTTGGACACAGAAAAATAGGGCAGCAGGTATACTTAGTATTCCTACCTTCTAAATTCCTATAATAATGTCTCTAAAACATTGGGAACACGTAGAAATCCTCTGACACCTGAGGTGGAACCGTGTAATATGAATTTAGAAGGATTCCTTGATATATTATGTCAGATCATATACATATGTTAATTATGCTTGCGAACTTGTTGAGTAATTCCTTATATGATTTATGATATGACCTATGACCTGAAACTATAACCAATCCTCCAATGTGTTTGAAGCAATGCCCCCTCTATTCAGTGGATGCTTGAGTGAGGCAACATTGCTATTCAGAAGAAGCTCACCAAGGCAAGTATCCAATCATGGAGAAGGAACTCTGAAAGTGAAAGGTAGACTAATGCAGAGTCCTAGAGGGAGGGTGAAAAGGGCTATTTGAAAACAATGACTAAATAAAAAGACACATCCTATTTCAAACAATGATCAATTAAATTAAACAAGAAGATATTACTATGTCCCTGTGTGGAACCAATTTTAGTGAGCAAATGTGCTAGTTGTAAATTGATAAATATGAATCACTAGAATGCTCAAGTAAAGAGAATATGCCAATGAGTTCTTAAAGTAATTTAGCATAAGTGAGTTGTGTGCCAATCTAAATAAAATATGACTATCTCGCACATGTATCTCATAGCATAAATGTGAAACAATGAGGAACAAAAATGCACATGGAGATCTATAGTGGTTCGGTCCCCAACCTACATCCACTCCCAAAACAACCACACACCAATGGTCTCTTGGCTTTCACTATTAGAGGTTTTCAATAGGTGCACCTCACAAACCGTTACACTTAATTTTTTGATATGGTGGTTCGATCACTAAGGCCTACTCTACCACTCTATTTTTTTAGTGGTTTGGTCACACCGGTCTAATCCACTTTACAATAATGAAATAAATAAAATAAAACAAGAACGCTTGCCTCTTGTAAACGAATATAACTTGATGCGCGTTCTATGAAGCTCGAACTCGAACTCCAAGCTTTGATTCCTTGCTTAGTTCTTTGGTGATGAAGATTCTCCAATTATGCTCAACCAAGTGAAGCGGGAGGTTTAGGTCTAGGATGACTAAGATTTACCTATAAGGCTAGTCCAATCCCTAAAAATGGGTCTTTCCACATAACACTCTTTGATGAGTTTTGAATGCTCAAAGAAATGCCTATGAGGATCGTAAGTGTGTAGAAGATAGTCTTGAAGGTGAAAAGAGGTTTTACCTGAGGTTTAGTTTGTGCACTTTTGTATAACGGTTAGTTCAAAACTCTATATCCTAATTCCACTAATCACTCTCTCTTGAGCTTTGAATGCTTTTAGATCTAACTATCAAATCCAAGGAGAGTGAGTGGAAGAGGATTTTGAGGTCTCTAAAGGTGTTAAACTGAGGTTTAGTTTGTGCTTAAGGAGGGTTCTCAAAATCACATTCCTTTTTGCCATTGAAATGTGCTCAAGCATATATAGAAGTTCTCATAACAGCTAGTCTACGGTTAGCCGTGAAGAGGCTACAACTAGCCGTTAACCTCCAGTAGCTAGTATGGCCAGCAGTCATAGCATCCACTCTTGTATAACGGTTAGTTCAATAGTTGGCCGTGGAACATTATGGTTAATTAGTATTTTGGACTTGAACTTGATCTCCCTTGCTGAAGCTTTCAAAGGCAAGGTCTTAGACTGAGACATGGAATTGACAACCCAGGGAAGTGCAAATTTGACTATGGCACTAACAAACTCAACTTTTCAAAATTTAGCGGACTAATTCATATTTATGATGCAATTTCATAAGAAATTGATCCATCTAATAGACTGCATGAAATTTTTGGAGAGCAAGCATTGCATCAGTGGGAAATGTAATATAAACTAGTTATGTGAATTCAGTCCAAAGGTTGATGAATATGGATTAATAGTCTTGGATGGACTTATTCCCATGAGAGTACTCAGAAAAATACTCTAATTAAAATCTCCTAGCTGAGTTTTCCTGATCGAAGATTCCTTCTAGGTAGTCCCACATCCCTTTTAGTCTTATAGGGTCATAGAATATTGGGTACAATCTATGGATCTACCAAACTTAAGATCCAAGTAATGATCCTAGGGTCATGGGTCTCCCATTGAGCCACCTTAGTGGGTTTTTGTGGTTTCCTTGGGTTAGGCAGTCAACCTATCTATGTGACCCCGAAGTTCCTTCTCTCTTACAAATATAAGAAATTGAGATTCCCATAGAATATACTTGTAAAAATGAGGGAAAGAAAAAGTAGGGACTTAGATCATGTCAAGTGTATAAAGAGCAACAACCAAAACGTTTTAATGAAGGAAAATGATATTAAAGAAAGGAGGAGAAATTATTTTAACAAATTGTTAAATGAAGATTCTATAGGAGTATAAGAATAAGAGAGGATACTTCATTAGCAAGACAAACCTTTTGCCACAAAATTAAGGGAGTAGAAGTGGAGACAACATTAAAACAAATGAAGACGGGAAAGGCTACTAGGCCATATGACAATCCGATAAAGGATTAGAAATGGTCAGGAGAATTTAGGTGGATTTGGAAAACTAGGCTCTTCTATAAGAAGTTAATAACGAAAAAAATGTCGGATGAATAGAGAAAAAGTGTTGTAGACTTGTAGTACCTATTTACGCGAACAAAAGAAATATAGAAAGGCGTACCAACTATCTTAGGATTAAACATATGAATTACACTATGAACTATAGAAAGTAATAAAGAAAAGACATAGACAAAAGACCAAGATATCTGAAAATCAATTTAGTTTCATGCCAAGGAGGTCAATTATGGAAGTTATCTTCTCACTTTGGCAAGTAATAGAAAAATACCGAGCAAAGAGGAAACATCAGCATATGGTCTTCATCGATTTAGAGAAAGCTTACAACAGAGTATCGAGAGAATTAATTTGGTGAGTTTTAGATAAAATGAGTGTTCCAAGAGATTATATTAAAATCATTAGAGACATGTATAAGAGAACGATACCGAGTGTGAGAACTATATGTTGAGGGACAGGTGAGTTTCTAATGACCATAGATTTGCATTAGAGGTCAACTTTAAGCCCCTATCTTTACACTAGTAACTGTTTATATTAAAAAGGAAGGTATCTTAATGTATGTTGTTTGCAGATGATACAATATTGGTGGATGAGTCGAAAGATGGTGTAAATATGAAACTTGAGATATGGAATGAGGCTTTAGATACCAAGGGCTTTAAAATAAGTCATATATAGACAGAATAAACAGATTGAAACTTCAATAGAGACATACAAAGGGCTGAAACTAATGTGAGAATTGAATTCATCCCCATACCCTAGCTCAAAAATTAGTACGGATGGAGAAATTATGGAAGATCTCAAACATAGAATAAAAACTGGATGGCCGAAGTGGAGACTTACTGATGGAGTGCTTCGTGCTATACCAATAAGATTTAAGGAAAAGTTTTGCAAGGCAATGATTAAGCAAGCTATGACCTATTGAGCAAAATATTGGCCAATCAAGAAGCAAACACATGAACAAAATGAGTATAGTAGAGACGAGAATGTTGAGGCAGATGTGTGGTAAAACTAGGAAGGATAGAATAAAAATGAGCACTTTCAAAAGCATTCAAGGGTAGCACTAATTGGTGATAAAATAAGAGAAACCCATGATTTGGACATGTCCAACGTAGACTAGCAACAGCATCGGTTAGGAAAAAAATTTCAATGCAAGTTGATGGCCCGCTAAGGGGAAAGGTTGGGCCAAATAGGGCGTGGCTAGAAGCAATAAACAATAGATCTGAAGAAGTGCAACATATCTAATGATTTGGCTTAGGATAGATCGGAGTGGAGAAAGATAACTCATGTAGCCCACCCCGAGATAATTAGGACAATGCTCTAATGATGATGATGATAAATGATCCCCTTTATGATTTAGGATGTGTGGGAGGTAATAAAAAGGGAATACTTGGTGACTCAAGGGGACTAAAAAATATACAGCTAAGTGGTTCTTAGAATATAAGATTGAAGATGGGAGACTGTTTTCACCCAAGTAACAGAATAAAGAAAGATTGATGAGGTTTTATCAACATAAAAGATAATTGCCAGAAAATTTTAGTACCCTCTTTTGGCCCACCTGGGCCAATGTCACAGATCCCATTATAATATATTAAGCTAAGGTTTTGGCTTCTATTTTGACTAGAACTTCTGATTTTGACTGGGAGTTACAACTCCCCACTTCCAATATGTAACCACTCATCTCCACTTTCAACATGTAACCACTCATTTCTTCCACTTCATGCAACTACCTCTTTTTCCCACTTTTCACTTTTCTACAAAAAATAAAAAAATAAAAAATAATCATCATTTCTATCTCTATCATAATCACAAAATCATTGTCATGAGTATTTGAGGATTGATTTTGCGTAATATGAGTTTTTTTAATAAATAAATAAATATACTTTTCAGCTATTGGTGAACATGCTCGTGCTAAGCATGGGTTGTTGTGCTAGTTATAATATATTAAACTAAAAGGTTTTGAATCTAATTTTGACCAATAGTTAAACGTTTTTATTAAAATGTTTTACACTCTCTTCATATAACTACCCACTCATATCCTTATCTCAACAAACCACCCACTAGTCTCCAATTTAACTCCACTTCGTTCTTTTTTAACTCTCTTGCTCCACCCCATCTCTTATACTCCCTTTCTGTCCTTTTTTTAAAAAATTATTTTCATTTATACAACTTACTTAATGGATTGAAAGAGGTACTCCACATAACCTTTTAAATGTAAGAATTTTTAATTTATAATGCGACCGTGCTAGCACGGGTAGTTGTGCTAGTTATAATATATTAAGTTAGGAGGTTTTGGCTTCAATTTTGACCGTTGGTTATAATGTTGACCGACGGTTATATAACTACTCAAGCAACTATTCGCTCATTTTTTTCATCAAACCACTTATGCATGTTTCAGTTGTTCCTGCGTAACTATACCATTTTTGCTTCAATTTCTCAATTTCTATTTTATCTAACTTGTCCTAAGAAAGAGGTAAAAAATTTTAATATGTGATTATTTATCTTGCAGTGCAGGGAGATACCGTGCTGAGCAAGGGTTATTGGACCAGTATGTTTTACACCAATCCAAATGGGATTTGACCATTAGATTGAAATCATAAAAATTAATGCATTCTAATACCATTAGATTGATCAAGGGGTTAAGATGATCAAGCAAACTTTGGAAGTTATATATGGGCCATCGATCCCATATGGATCGTTCGATCCCAACCTCACCCATGATTGGTGGGGCCCCAAGTGGGCATCACTAGGTGTCTTGCAACACGAGGTGTCCATGGATCTCATGGTCACGTCACCTACTGGGGCCTAGCTGATCAAAAATCTTATTGGCAACTAATCGCTTATGCTGCAAACCTATGCGCACCTCAATGTGGGGGAGGGGAGGATTGTTGAGGATCAAAAGATCTAGATGGGCCTTACCTCTGTGTAAGATTTCAGTCCCATCAAATCATCCTACCCCCTTATTTGTGGCCCACAAGTTTAACAGTTCTATATAAATTAAATAAAAATCTTGCCGGTTGATCCAATGGTCGTCCCATTCATAGTGGTGTAAAAGAATGGGATGGGGGTACTGGGTATGTGCAGCCCATTCGGGTTGTGATCAGATGGGCCCCACTGGGTGGTGTGCACTCGTGTTGCAATCCAATGGCTATATGACCAATCTGAATGAACATCTATATCCCTCTGATCTCATAGGTCTGCCAGATTTTGCACCCACCCGAATGGACTGGATTATTGGATCGTTTTTTTCATTTTACCGTCAAACTGTGAGTCCCATCAGTGCGCCATGAAGAAAATTCAACCCTTCTGTTAGGTCAAAATCAGAAAATGGCCCAAAATCCACTTCACTTGTACAGTTCTCAAGTGAGCACAGAAATCACAAACATGTCATCTAATGGTGCATATCACTTGAGAAGCTTTAACGAGCCCGTAAAAAAAGCAATGCACGTAACATGAAAGACTTGGATCAATCGAAAACAGTTCCCATGCAGGTTAAAACAGGTTCTCTTTTAGTTCCCATCAGTGTAATCGATCACTTTTCATGATCTCAGGCAAAAAAACAAAAGAAAAAAAAGGAGAAATCAGCTTTTCGTGGAATGTCGGTTCGAGCCTAAATCCGAAACAAGAATTCCCCAAACAGACATTGTAACGTCCGAAAAAGTCACGTAACGGCTCCCTTCTAAAAATCTCCGAAAATTGAAAGAACATCAAAAAGAGCAATCACTCACCGGAAAACGTCCCAACAGCTCTCCATCCCGTCTGCCGGCGGTGGAAATCCGTCCCTGGCCAACACACTCCGGTACACCGGCCCGGTGGCCGGCCGTCCTTCCGCTGCCTCCCTCGCCTTCTCCACCTCGAACACAAACCTCATCTCCGCCATTGCTCCGATCTTCCTCCTCTTTGATTTCGACGGTCGGATGTAGAGATCTCGGCTATTTGAACGATCGAGATGCGTCGATTTTCTTACGCAGGATTCAGAGAGATCTCAGATATTAATAGGAATGAGAAGCGTCAGAATTTCACAAGGCCAAGAAGAATTCAGATGTGGTGAATGAAACGGCTTCTCCTTCATTTTCGTTTCACGTACTTAAATACCATTTGGTTTGGTTTAGTTAACCTATGGTTAAGGATAAGCTAACCAATGGTTAGGTCGGGTCCCGGTCCCGCCTACATTGGGCCGGATTTGGGTTCTTTTTTTAGGTCCATGGGCTTGGCAATGGAAAAACTTTCTAGCCCGGTAATTTAATGGACCCGGGCGGTCTTAAGAGGCCTGGTTACGCTTGACCCTATATCATGTTGAAGTGGTCAGGAGTCAGGACCATCCAAACCGGTTCGACCATCTGGTTTAACCTGCTTCAACCGCAATGACATGAAACAAATATAAAGATATTATTTAAAAAAATTAATGGTGGGTTCAACCAGATCAACTGCCAGTATTTACTGAGTTTGATCGGTTTATATACCCTCTTTTTTTTTTCTAATGTTTTGATCATTTATATACCAGACTAGTGTAGCCAGTTTTGTTTGAACCCGGTTTGTACTTTGGGTCTGATTCCATTTGAAAACAAGGTGCATAGTTTGCAATGGGATGGATATCTGCCTGATTCTAGGCCTGATATAAAAATATGGGTTGAGCTCGCACAGGCTTCGATGTAAACCCTAACTGATCTAACTCAAACATGTCAATCCCAAGGAACAGGGCATTTGGTTTGGACCATCAGAGGAGCCGGAGGTTGCAATTTCAAGCTCGTGCTATCTACTTGTGGCTACTTACCGATGCAAAAGCCTACTTACATGGTGCGCTGTGGAGCAGCAACTTAATGTGCCTGGCGAATAGTCAATTCTCAAAAAGGCCAGAGTAGAATACATAGTTATACTTGTTGACTTTCAACCCATTTTTAATAATACATGAATATTGATTGATCATATGTAGAATAATACATAGTAATACTTTTCAACTAGCAAAGCAAGCTATGCTTGAAGATCGTATGAGTTGTTATTTAAAAAAGAGAGCTGCTACCTGCACACGGGAATTTGCTCTCCACACACTGCATCTCTTTACACCGTGGTCTTTAGTGAAGAAAATTTAAATATTTCCTCTATATACTCTGCATTTTCCCTAAAACACCTATTGCTGGACTTGATGAAACTACTCCCTACACTCTGCATTCTTCCCTCCCATTTCACGTTCTGTAAACCGTCTTTCGCTGCACCCTTCACATCGAAGACAATCTCGACGAGCTCCTCCACCCGGACGTAAATGCCGCACCTCGTGTTCAGCCATCTCTCTCTTCTTGCCTTCTTCGTCAAACTGCATTACTGTGAATCGTCGACTTTCCAACCTCCGTGAGTGATTTCGATAACTTTTACTTGATTATAAATGTTTGTAGTTTTGTTTTAAGATCAAAGATTTGGTTTTTTCAAAGTTCTTTTCCTCCCTCATTCACCTTTGTATCCCCCATTACTCCATCCATCGTCATCGTTTTAGTTTTTGTATGAAGAACCCGTTCGGCACTGTGGGTCTGAATACAGAGATTACTTTCGGCCTCGATGATCCGCATATATTGAATTATCTCGGCAGTATGGGGCCGAGTGGAAAAACTTATGTCGGCGTCAATGAACCGAGCATAGTGTCATCTCTCGGCACTGTGGGTCCGATCAAAAGCTAATGTCACGGCTCTGTAATGCCGAAACTATATTTTCCACACGAATAGTCAGGGCCGAATGGTCTGTGACTCAGTGCTGAACTATGTACTAATAAAAAAAAATTCTAGATATATGGATGTGCCCAGTACCTCTAGGACTCGACCCACAGCGTCGAACAGGAGACTCCGTCAGAGGTTTGTTGCTGATGAGGTCGAGGATGACGAAGAAGTAGTTGAAGAACAACCCGAAGCCCAAGTGGAGACCGAAGTTTCCGAACCGGCATAAGAAGTACGTCAACAAACTTCTTCTGCTGCTCATTATAGGACTGGAGATATTCCCGGGGGGCCTACAAGTTTGAGCCTGCTACCTAGTTTCCGGACGCATATTGCTGCAAGTATTTGGCAGCAGCAGGTTTGTGTTTAATCTTGGTTAACATGTTTTAATCTGTGATTAAAATTTTATTATCTTCACTAATTTGTTATTTATTTCGTTTTGCAGGAGAGACCGCCACTTAAATGCATAAGCCATGGCCAAAAAATCAGTGAATGAGCATGGAATTCAGAGGGAAGGCAGAATACGGTTTTTAGTCGTCTCATTGGCCGTTCGGGGTTGGCTCCATTGGTGGCGACATCTTATCGTTCCATCAACAAGAACATGATGTCAGCATTTGTGGAAAGATGGCAGCCTGAGACAAACACATTCCACATGCCTTTTGGTGAAATGACGATTACCCTTGATGACGTGGGCACCATTCTAGGGATCCCGGTCACTGGAAAATCTGTATCAGTGGAGCAACTGTCATTTGAGCGATCAAAGACACTTGTAGAGCATGGTCTTGGGGTCACGTCCCAGCAGGCACACGAAGAGTTAGTAGGTGTGCGAGGCTCGTCGGTTAGACTGGAGTGGCTGAGGGACCTATACGGAGACGTGACCGATGCGGATCCAGAAGAGCACATTAGGCATGCCGCAAGAGCATATCTATTGTATATCTTGGGCTGTACACTCTTCGCAGACAAGACCAGCACGAGGGTCCCAGTGGTCTATCTAAGGCTGCAAATGAACTTCGATGAGGCATGCACATATGCTTGGGGAGCTGGTGCGCTTGCTCACCTATACCGACAGTTGGGGTTTGCTACTCGGAGTGGTGTCAAGCAGCTTGTAAGTCCGGGGGATCTGAACCCTAGAGGGGGGGTGAATAGGGTGAGCTTCATTTATGACCAATTTTAATCAATTTTAACTTCTTTAAAACAAACTAGTCACAAGTGATGATTATCAAACAAAATGCGGAAGCATAATAAAAACTGTCACGCCCCCGAACCGAAACCTCGGGGGCGGGAATGGGATTAAAGCATAAATATATTTTACTTCTCCCAAGATCCGCGTGTGTGAAGACAACACATTCTGAATATTTTGCGGAAGCTTTCGTGGCGTTGCGACCCGGAGTCCGTGGCCATCGGATTTCGCATTGCACTTAACCTTTAGCATATAGCTATCATAACAAGAATCATATCAGACTGGAGTAAACCATCACAATAAATTACAGAGCTGACAGTAACATGATATTACATTCCCATATATGTTCAAGTTACAATTATCAATGTACATTAATTAAGAATCCCCAAGAAAAGGCTAATAAAAGCCATACAACAAAAAGCTATTAACTACTACCCAAAAAGTGACGTAGCTCCGATGTCAAGCTCAATGTCTACATGACATAGCCGACAAAACAACCTGCAAAACATGGTTCCACAGCCAACAAAAGCACTCAACGCGGGACGAAGAAATCTGAACCTGAGTACCAAAAGTAGTGGGTCAGACACGACGGTCTGGCAGGTGGATGAAAAGATCACAAATGTACTAAAGAATAAAACATATGATAAATCATGTTAATCGATCAAATACTGCATATAATTAAACGGGTGCAAAATCATGGATCTCGGGCAAAACATGTATTCGTTTCAAGCATGGGTAAAACATGAATATCTAATCAAACATGTGTTCATTTGCATCATTTATAATCATAGATATTTGACAATCGGGTGTTCGTCTAAAACATGTATAAATATAATGGTTTGACAAAACCAACGTTCATTTGAGACTTAGGTAGAAACATAAGTATACAACAAACCAGGTATTCATAGCAGTCTGACAAAACCAATGTCCATTTGAAACATATGGGGAAATACAGATGTTTAACAAACCGGGTGTTCATTTAAAACCGGTGTAACCAAAGCAATCTGTCAAAACTAGTGTTCATTTGAACATATCTCAAAGCATGGATATTAAATAACTCGGGTAATCATTTAAAACAGGTATAAACATAGGAAGCTGGCAAAACTCGTGTCATTTAAAACATATTTCAAAGCATGGATATTTAACAATCCGGGTATTCATTTAAAACAGGTATAAGCATAGATATCTGACAAACCAAATGTCATTTAAAACAAAGCACGAATATTTAACAACTCGGGAATTCCTTTAAAACATGTGTAATCATATAAATCTAGCAAGATCATTGATCGTTTGAAACATATGTAAAAGCATGGGTATCCACCCAACCGGCATTCATTTAAAACATGTGCGTGTACAAAGGACAGAAAAAAATATAATAATAACTGAATTTACATTGGAGAATATGAACACTTGTTTAAATAACAACTTTCATAAAGGAAACGAATCATTTATCAGAAAGCGAGTAAGCAATATAAAACATGTCGGGTATCCAAGGAATCGGGAACTGGCAAGATGACAATCACAAGAAGCTAAGTCCTCTATCACCGAAGTGACAAGAGTATAACGGGACGTTGGTCTCAGTCACACAAGGTGAGGAGACTCAACGCAAATCATATATACAATATAAATATACGGGAACGGGACCACGGTAGCGAACCAGGTATCGGGACGGGACCACGGCAATAACCGGGTATCGGGATCCAAACTGCAGCTGGCGGGACGGGAGAGGGATTTCCAAGTCGGTGGATAACCAACAAGGTATCCAAGCTTAGTGATGCCGACTCATAGGTCAAATAACAAATCGGGACATATGCAAGTAAATCAAGTACAATAAATAAACAGGTAAAACAGGGGTGCTCAAGGGCACACTGTCACTTCATATCGGGCAATACATCTCGGGACAAATAACTGTTACTAGTGTAACTTCAATGTTTTCGGGAAAACCAGTCATGTGATGCAAATCTCGGGAAATGAGGTGAAACAATGAACTATTACAATTTCGGGTAAAAGTATTAATTTCAAGATCTATTTAAGTGAATAGGGGTCCCGTATGTCGATTATAATAATTTACTTGGTACTCCTTGAGTTTGAAGACATTCCGGGCTCCTTATGCACTTTTCGATTTTCAGAACTTAAAATGAGTTTATGGGTAGTACTAGAGGTTACAATAGCAAAAATCAAGATTATAAACGGTCCATCCTAGGCATGACATTAATCCGGAACATCGAGCAACCTATTCAGTCACCGAAAGGAATAGAATTCGCGATAACCAAGGGGAAGACTTGTGTTTAGATATAAAGGAGATATCGCGTCGTTCCATCCCGTTCAAGATTGAAGTGGATTGAACTTCGATGCCACCAAACCAACCGTGAGGCGTGTCGGCTCAAGACATTCTCACACATGGTCCAAACAGTCCAAAAAGGGTAGCCAGGGTCCCACCTAAAACCAAGAATTAGTGCCTAGATCATCACCATTCTTTTCTTTTGGTTCCCTAGTCTTAGAGACCTTAGATTAGGGTATAATTAGTCTTAACACTAAGGTATATACCCCTAGGACTCATAGAAAGCCCAAAGGTTTCCAAAAAAGACAATATCAAATTTCACTAATCGGACCGAAGGTCCGATCGATCGGCCGAAATTTCTGTACCAGTTATACACAGAGTCCGATCGATCGGCTCAAAAAGCCTTACAGTTAAAGACAGACCGATCGATCGGACCTGGGCGTGCAGCAGGTCCGGGACACTGATTTTTCCTTCCTTTTTCCTTTCCTTTCCAACACTTAGACAATCACATAGAACTATAAACAAGAAGACTAAAATACATGTTTCCAAGATAATAATATGAGCTAAAGAGCTCCTCATTTCAAGTTTCTCCCTTTCCATTCTTTCCATTCACAACAAATCTCAAGGTGGAGAAAACTCATTCATGTGAAACCATTTGAAACCTTGACAATATGATGCATACATTTCCCAAGCATGAACAAGAGGGAAAATAAACTCATCAATAAGCACATTTCGAAATCAATATTAATCATAGTACAGACAACTACTAAAAATCACCAAAACCCTTAATGAAACAAGATTTTTCTCACAAAACATGTTAATAATCAAAACGATCCAATCATCCACTTGCCTTTGACTCTAATCAAGCAAATCAAGCTCCTAATCACCTTTTAAGCTCAAGATCCACAATCTCTACAAAAACCCCCAAAACAAACCCTAAAATGGGTTAAACAATGAAATGATAATGAAACCTTTCAATAATCAAAGTGGAGCTTCTCTAAGGCTAGAAGATTACAAATCTAGAAGATGAAGAAGAACACTTACTTGCAAAGTCCTCTAATGGACAAGGTAAGCACAAAGGAAGTCTTGTGATGGAGGGTTCTCTTTACAAATGGTATCAATGGAAAGCTTGCAAGATGAGGAAGAAGAAGGTGGTCTCCATTTCTTGATTGATGAACTATTGGTATGGCTTGGAGATGAAGAAGCAAGAAGCAGAAGAAGTTACAAGAAAAGCCCTAGGCTCAATAGTTGTGCTGGAACAATGGAGAATGGGATGCAATGAAGGGGATGGGTTCCTCTTATAAGCAAGTGAGGTTTGGGTCCCACAACTTAAAGAACTTGGGTGGCTGAAATCATCTCATTCGGGACCTCGGATGGATTCGACGAAGAAGGAAGAAATGATCGTCGAAATATCTAGTTTCCAAAAAGTATATGTTTCGTGGGTTTCGGGAATATCAAGTTTTGGTTACAGATTTGGTGTGAAAAGACTGTTTTGCCCTCAAGGCCAAGAAATCGGGTTTCGGGTTCTCAAATGGATACGGGATCAACATGAAAGTTGTAGGATTCCTCAAGATGAATGCAACGGGCCAAAAACACAATACGAAACAAATCGGAAAAATCTCACAAGTAAATGCAAAGCCGAAAAGGGAACCCCCAAAGGGCCCCACAAGCTACCAAAGCACTCAAAAGCCCAAAACTAGAAGAAAAACCATTCTAGCTCACAAACTCAACCCAACAAATACTAATCCCACTAAAAGAAACTAATCCACAAATAAAACAACACTAATCCAAGAGATTAGGGGTCGGGTTCACAAAAATAATCACCACAAAGCAAGCACCATCACACAAGGATTTATAGTGGTTCGGCCTCAATGCCTACGTCCACTACCGGCTTGTGATCCAATCACCCCGGCTAAGCAATAACCTTTACAAGATGCTTTTCTTAGGCTAAGCAATAACCTTTACACAATGCTTTTCTTAGGCTAAGCAATAACCTTTACAAATGAGAGATTTCTCAAAGAAAGTGTCTTCACAAAAGAACACTCTATGAGATACAATTAAAGCTCAATGTAATTGCCTCTAAAATAGGCTAATATGAAAGTTTAAAACAAATTACAAACATACACTAGAATAAGCTAAAGTGTGTGCACAAGTGTATGAATGCTTTACTTCAATCAATTTCTACAATGAAGCTCCTAAATGAATGCTTGATGCATTTTAAAATCAAAGCTTAGAAAATGATGATTGAAGATAAAACTAATCACATAAAAGATTCAAACAACTTTGAAGAAATGAACTAAACAAGTTGTATGAATATTAAAATCTAAGAATGTATGTGATTTAGTTAAGAGAGTTTGCAAACCAATCTAATTTACCAAAGATGATTTTGAGTTTGCTAAACATCTCTTTACAAACTAGAAATCATGCATAAAAGAAAATACAAAGATTTAAACATGCATAGATTCTAATTTTAATGGAAATCAAAATGACAAGTAAGATCTACCTTTTTAAAACTCAAGCATTTGATTTCCAAAAAGCCTTCTAGCCTTTACAACTTCATCCCCTTTCTTTGGCTCCAAAATGGTCTCAAAAGTTCATGAATCAAGCCCCTTGAAAGATGGGAAAAGAGTGGACTTTATAATGAAAAACAGTCCAACGGCTAGTCCCAGGTCGACCTGTTGCAGGGGCCGGGTCGGCCTGGTACACACAACGGTCAAAAAAGTGACCGTTGGTGTTTCAGGACCCAGTCGACCTACAGTGTGCCAGGTCGACCCGGGTCCCTGGCCGGGTCGACCTGCCACACTGCAGGTTGACCCCCTGGGACCAAAAATCCTATTTTTTCCACATTTGAAGGTATTCCTTGGAGAGGATTTTTGGGCCAATAAATCAAGCTTGGAAACATGTTTTAAATCAAATTAAGATATTTAAAAACATGAAACACAAAAAGCCTAAAATGATTCAAAACTTTAAAACCAAAGGCTTGCTTGATTTGATAAAACTCTTTTCACATTAAAATGCATACAAAACTGATTCTAAAAATGATGAAAGTATGAAAGGCATAAACCTAAATCCTCAATTTGATTTCTCAAAAGTAATGCATAAAGAATTAGGTTTTCAAAAGAGTTTGGATTCTAAAACCAATGCATCCAAGTTTAAAAACAAAACATGCATAAATCATTAATTCTACAAGTCTAAAATCCAATGCATGTATAAAACCAGATTTCAAGATTTTCTAAAACAATGCATGTGTGAAAATTCAAATGATGCTAAAGTGAAAATGCATCCATCAAATTGCAAATACAAAATCCCTAACACAGTTTGCAGGATACCTTACTCTACTAGAGGCATGGATTTACGAGCATTTCCCCAGGTGTAGGCCTCACCAAAACCGTACATACACAGAAAATTACCGCGGGTGCATCGCTGGGTGCCACGAAGAGAGTCTGGGGACCAAATGTCCAACTTGCAGTCATTACGAGAGGCACTTGACGATCTTGGTGCCCATGAGGTAAGTTCTTATAAGTTATAAATTCAAAAAATATGTAAATGAGCATTGTACAATTTAACGTATGCATTTGTCGATTAATGTTGCAGGTGGTGTGGGACCCCTACCGAGAGCAGAGGGCAGAACACCCCTTTCACGAGGTTGCTTATTATACTGGCTGTATTAAGTGCATGGACATCGTAGAACCATATCATCCTGATCGGGTGCTTAGGCAGTTTGGTAGGGTCCAATGCATTCCCCCCACTCCACTAGCTCCACAGCGCGCCAGTAGGGGTGCCACCGCAAATCAATATCGGATCGCTTACAATTACTTGGATCAAATATGGGAGAGGTGGCATAACCACGTCCTGTCTTCGATGGAGCGTGGTGAGCCTGCGTCGCACCCATGGGACTGTGCACCCAATTATATGGAATGGTTCCTCCGAGTGTCGCATCCAATCATTCAGAACCCTGCACATCGCTCCACGTTCAATCCGCGTGTTCAAGATTCTATGGGCAGCTCTTCTATTGACCCACGTTTGGTACGATCCTTGCCGAGCATATCTATCATATTAAGTATAACCAACTGTACAAACATTCTAATTTATTCATTATGTGATTAATTAACAGCGCATCGTGAATGCCCAAAGTATTATTCAGCCTATTCTGATGAGAGGCCATAGTCTGAGTGTCCGAGATCCTGATGCCTTGTACACGGCCCTTGAGGACGTCAACAGGGTCCTAGATGGAGTCGATCCAGAAGATCTTGTTCATAGACCGCCACGGAGAGAGGCACGCACTTACAGCCGCAGGGGTAGACGGAGGATGTGGACTTAGAGCAACTCCAATAGAGGAGTTATTCTTCCATGTCAGCATGATTGGACAAGAAACGGTCAAAAATGCTATGTGGGGATGACCTCCAACAGAGATGGTAAAAGTGAGCTGGAAAAGGCATATGTGCTTGTATGTCTTTTTTGGCATACGGTCAGGCAATCTTCATTTCTTAGTTTTTCAATATAATAATACAAGTGGTTCAACCGTTGGGTGGTATGTTTGAATCAGCTGATATGAATGCTCTGATATGATGGTAGGCAGTGAACGTTAGATTATAGCCGTTGCATTTTTTTTTTTTACTTTTTTAAATTTTAATGGGTAATTATAAATTATGAAAATTTGAGAAACTCTTGAGCTTGGATATCTATAAATTATGAGTGTTTGAAGTCTTTTTTTTCCTCATTCACACTATGGATTCTCAATTCTCTCAATTTCCTAATTTTTCTACCCAATATTCACAATCTTTCGGTGAGGCATCCGAATTCCCTACTGATGATGCCCCAAAGAAAAAGGTCGTTGGTCGAGGTGCCGGCTTTAGTATAGAAGAAGACCGTCTTCTCATCGGTTCGTGGTTGAACACCAGCCTGGATGCTGTGCATGGAAACGAGCAGAAACTTGGGGCTTTTTGGGAACGAGTGGGAGAATACTATCACAACAATAAGCAATTTCCCAGTGATCGAACAGACAAAATGTTGTCACAACGATGGCAAAATATTCAAGCTTCTGTCAACAAATTTTGTGGATGTCTTGCCACAATTATTTCCAGAAATCAAAGTGGCACGAATGAACAAGATAAGGTAAAATTATCTATATGTGTGTGTGTGAATTTTTTTTTTCTTAATTTGATCTTACATTTAATTTTCAGATTGCAGAAGCAAAAAAAATGTACGAACATCTATATGGATCAAGATTCACCTTGGACCATGCTTGGATCTTGTTGAGGCACCAACCAAAGTGGATACAACTGCAGCAACAAGTACTAGAGAAGACATCTGTAAAAAGAGCAAAATCTTCAACTTCTGGCTACTCATCATCTTCTAATCCAAGCACTCCCATAAATATTGAGGAGGATGAGACAATTAACAATGCTTATGATCCCATGACGAGACCACCAGGCAGAAAGGCTGAGAAAAGAAAGATGAAGCAAACCACTATCAACGAGCCCACACCTGTTGCAGATCTCATCCAAAAAATGATGGATGACAAAAAGGAAAGAGATGAAAAAAAATTAGAGCTTCTTAAGCAAAAAATCGAGCAAGATGAGAAGAAGGTGAAATTAAAGCAAATACATATGGAGATGGAGATCATGAGTATGGATACGTCCAATATGTCTGAGGAGCAACAACAATACTATGCTAAAAAAAGACTTGAAATTTTGAGAGGAGGGTTAGGTGGTGGTTTCTGAATTGTATTTTATTTTTGAATTAATATGTATTTTTTATTTTAATTAATGAATTATTGTTTGTTTAAATATAATGTTGTACTTCAATTTTATAATCTTGTCATTTCACTAGCCATTTTATAGCCGTTGGAGAAAACTAGCCGTTTTATAGCCGTTGGTGAAAACTAGCCGTTGGAGAAAACTAGCCGTTGGAATATTTCATATATATAAACCATTTTGGAAAAAAATTCTTACACTCAAACTTCTTACTTCTCTTCATCTCAAAATAAGAAAATATTTGGTTCATCACTTCGGAGATGTCTCAAAATTATACTGATTCATCTTCTGACACGACGGATGAGCTATGGCATACTGTCATAAATTCCAATTCAGACGAAGAGTTGCAGATGTTGTGTAGGGCTGCTCTGGAAGAAAAAAGAGAAAACTTACGAAGGAGAAGGAAAGTGCATCGTGGTTCTATTCAAGGTCACGCGGTCATCCAGAGAGGACGAATCTCAGGACATCACAGGCTTTACAATGACTACTTCAGTGAAAACCCTGTCTACACTCCCTCTCAATTTCGAAGGAGGTTTCAAATGCGCAAACCTCTTTTTCTTCAAATTGTAAATGCAGTGGAGGCTCATGACCCATACTTTCAACAAAAAAGAAACTGTGCAGGCAGTCTTGGTTTATCAGCTCTTCAAAAGGTTACAGCTGCAGTGAGGATGCTTGCTTATGGAGTTGCGGCGGATGCTGTGGACGATTACGTGAGGATTGCTGAAAGTACCTCTATAGAATCATTGAAAAATTTTGTTCAAACGATCATTGATGTTTTTGGCAATGAGTACTTGAGAACACCAAATAGTACTGACATTTGTAGATTGTTATCAGAAGGTGAGAGACGCGGGTTTCCTGGGATGCTAGGTAGCATAGACTGTATGCACTGGAAGTGGAAGAACTGTCCAGTTGCGTGGAAGGGCATGTATGCTCGTGGAGACCACCGTGAGCCTTCTTTGATTCTTGAAGCCGTGGCATCGTATGATCTTTGGATATGGCATTCTTTTTTTGGACTACCGGGATCGCACAATGATATCAATGTCTTGGATCGATCCCCTATATTTACCGACCTCGCTGAGGGCCGAACTCCTCCCACCAACTACTCAATCAATGGTCATGAATATACAACTGGCTACTATCTTGCGGATGGCATATATCCATCGTGGGCGACATTTGTAAAAACAATTCCATGTCCTAACGGGCCAAAAGCCACAAATTTTGCTGCAGCTCAAGAGTCCGCAAGGAAGGATGTGGAGCGTGCGTTTGGAGTGCTACATGCACGTTTTTCATTTGTTCGTGGGCCTACTCGTTTCTGGGATCGTCAAACACTTCAACATATAATGAAGGCATGCATCATAATGCATAACATGATTATCGAAGATGAACGCGATCAAAGTCTTCCACCCAATTACGATGCACAAGAGGGTGAATGCAGTGACCTTCCTGTGTCACGTGACCACACTACGGAATTTCAGGATTTCATTCAAAACCACTTGCGTATTCGTGACAAGAGTACACATTCTCAACTCCAAGCCGATCTGGTGGAGCACTTGTGGCATTTCCAAGGTCAATATGAAGAAGGTTGTGATTGACTATAATATTATGTAATTTGATTTTACCTTTTCAATGAAAATTGAATTTCAAGTACAATTTGTGCAATTTTTATTTTTTAATAATTTATTACTTTAATAACATTAAAATCGCACCAAATCCCATTAAATATAAGTAAGATATATGTAATAAAGCAAATGAAGTTTAAATGAAAAAAGAATAAAATAATAATTTGACATCTCTCTTGGAGTTGCCCAAGTGAGATGCCAAATTTACATATGCCTTTTTTGCCACATAAGCCTTTATTTTTGAAAAAGGCATATGGAGAAATAAAGTAGCTCTTGGAGATGCTCTTAGCATGTGATATGTATTTTGTTATGGTTGTAAACTTAATTTCAGCAATTTTTTTGGGTAACAGAGATGTACCACATGTAAAACTTTTTATCACCTTTTGGCCACTTTATGGATATCGTTTTTTATGTTGCATTTTGTATTGATGTCGCTTTCTATGTACACAGCATTTATTTGAAATGGATGGCGTAATTTGTAAACTAGTATTGTTTCAGGTGTGAAATATATTGGTCGGAGTCTCAGGGCCGAGAAAATGTATTTTGGTCGGCGTCTCAGGGCCGAGACAATGTGTTCTGCTTGGTGTCTCAGGGCCGAGAAAATGTATTTTGGGCGGCGTCTCAGGGCCGAGACAATGTGTTCTGCTTGGCGTCTCAGGGCCGACCAAATTAGGTCTACTCGGTCTCTCAGGACCGACACTATAGTTTTAACTCGGCTTCTCAGAGCCGAGCAAAATATTATCTGTCATACCAGGACCACTCGGTTGAAATTGTCGTAAACTATATGCAATTAAGAGATATAGAATGTTCTTTTATAAAACAAAGTGAAAATGTTCTCATCTTAATTTACAAAATGCTCAATTGCATTAAGCTCTTAAAAAACATTGGATCCGCATTGACTTCCTTATAAAATATAACAATCATTCTAGATCGATGGTTTCGCATGTGGCAACTGATGGACTTATAATCTCTCTGAAATGTTGGATCCGAGATTGATAAGATGTATCCCAACCATCTGCAGAAGGGTGATGGTGACGAATCCAATTAGTAGCAATAGGAGGAATTGGATGACCTTGTACAAGGAAAACCTACATATAACAAGGAGTTCAAGTGAGTCACGACATTTCAAGGAAAATAAAATTTGGGAATCTATGCATCTACTATTATCACCTGAACAAAGTGGTTTTGATTGACAAAACGAGCGCGATCTCCCATCTAGCAGCAGTAGGAATAGGGACCGATCGAAGAGGAAGAAAAGTCAGGCATTGCTCATTTGACAAATGGTATAGGACAACGTTATAGTGCGAGGCAATTAGATGTCCCATGTCCGGCATCGTCATCCATCGATCATATGGAGGGCAATCCCCTAGGTACGATATGATATTGAGAAGTTCATCAACCCTTTGGTGTGATCCATATAGTTGTCTGTAGTGTTCTGCATGAGTCACCAACTCTCTAGAAAGATCTTTCCGTACCTGTTGCCACGAATCCTCACCAAGTCCCATCAACCCTGCAATGGCTCTAAAGCCACAATTGCCATCCGCATTGACATCTTTTACATGATGAATATAAGACCTTAAACCATCTGGGAGTGTGTTAATATAAGTGGTTGGCTTCAAAGTTCGGGTGCGGATGACCTTTTGCTTAGGAATCAGCTTCTTCACGGGCACCAAACAGGCCCCACTGCTGACAATAGTCTCTTCCATCTTTAAGACAGGAGAGTAACTATCCTGAGCTGATTCGGCATATTCAAAGGAAGAGGGTTCACGTTTAGTAGAATTGTGCAATTTCAATTTGGGACGCCCCCGACATTTAGTTTTCGAATCTAACTCGATCAGTGAGGTCGTCTCAGGCTTTGCAAGCTCCCTAAGCTTATCCAAGATCTGTAACTTCTTTCTGGAATCATAGCCCCTGAACTGTTCGACAATTAAATCTATTTCTGGCATGCAATCCAAATTGACACTGGAGTCCTGGTCATAAGCGGTATGTAGTAAGTCAAGCTTGCGCCAATGCATATGCGTGCAACCTAAAGGAATAGGGCGACCAGCACTTATGTATTCTGCAATCTCATGAGCACAAGGTAGGCCATGTGTCTGTCGAAGTACACAGCCACAAGCATCTGTATCAATACCGACAGATGATGCTCGTTTCGTCTCGGCCAAGATTTTCTCTAATGCACATATAGAAATGTTCCCACGAAGTTCTTTGAATTCAGAAGGCTTGAAATTGTGTTGCACAACTGTCTTACTTTTTTCAAATGATGCTTTTATATCAGTATGTTGCAGCAGCAATAGGTTGTGTATCTTCATCCATGAGTCTTCAAAAGTCCCCTGACTTGATCCAAGCTGCCGCTTCAGCTGTGCATGTGAACTCTCCACCCTGTTTGTAGTAGTGTTCCCAAGATGCATGACCTTGTCCGTCCAGGCAGCCACAAATCTATCCTTGTACGCATCTAACCAAGACACTCTAACATACTGAAGTGCTGCAGGATAGGTAATGAACTCCTTTAGAAATAAGTTGAATTGCAGATTGTAATGTTCCTCTGTGGATGAAGAGACCAACATGTTCCAGCTCATTATAAACCGGTCCCACTTTTCCTTCGTCTCAAACAACTTCTTGCATTTAGCCAAGATATTTCTGTTGATATGCCATATACATAAAAGATGTTTGGCGCTGGGGAAAACAATAGATATGGTGTTCATTAAAGCCATCTCTCTGTCAGTGACGATAACGCTAGGAAGAACACCCTCGTCAATAACTTTGCGCAAAATACCCAATGCCCATGAGTAGCAATCTTCACGTTCATTCTGGAGATATACAATGCATACCGAAAAAGTCTTCTCTGTGGATGTAACCCCAACAATCTCCATAAGGGCATTCGATACCGATTGGTCTTGTAGGTGCAGTCCATTATCAACACATGAGGAAATGCATGCAAGAGGTCTACGCTGGTAGGGTGTGTGAAGAACAAGTCAATGACAGTATCTGTTGTAGGACATTTCCTATGCCACTCAATGTAACCATGCTCCGCCAATAATTTCAACAGTTGCTGCATCTGATTCCGTCCAGCCCTCTCCGCAACTTTATGCCTTTGACGTGCATTGTAAATGGTCTTCATTGTGCTTACATTTAACTCATTTCTATGTTTCAGTGTCACCAAGATATCCTTTGGCCGAACCATATTCTTGGACATATCCACCGGCACTGAAGTTTCATCCTTTGTTAATCTCCCTGCAAATGAGTGACCTTCCAGAAAGTCTGCAGCAGGATGATTATGCACACCACACACTACATGCAATATCCATTCCTCATTTGAGCCAACCACTTTGCCTTGTAATGTGAATGGGCATCCGCATTTTTTCGAACCAGTCTGCTTCAATTTCTTCCCACCAGTTCCGTCTTTAGAAATCCTCGTGTCTCTATAAGATCCACTCCTCTCACACCCAATGGTCAGCCTTGGTTTTTTATTTCTCCTGTTGGGCGTTGTTGATGTCTTAATCACAACAATGAAACCATTTCTCCTCCCAACATCACGAGCCCAATTAATTAGGGATTCTCGACTTGTGAATATCTGCGCATAACCAAACAAAATCATATTTAACAAAGTGACTACATCAATTTAACTATCGAATGATTCATCTCGATTAATTACCTCTTCGGTGATAAACTCATTACTATAGTCGACCACACATTCCGAGCCAACCTTGTTGCATTCAGTAGGCACATGAAACTGCTATAGAACCAATTTTGTTAGAATACGTAAATGACACAACTACACGGCTCTGAATATCCGGACAAAATTAAATTGTTCGGCCATACATGTCCGTAAAATGTCCTTACTTTCAGCCATGCATGTCCGCATATTTTGCTTCTTCTCGGCACTGTAGTGCCGCGAAAAGTACCTATGTTCGGCCTTTCAGGGCCGTGTAGAATACCTCTGTTCGGCCCTGAAAGGCCGCGTAGAGGCCATTCGGTCGGACATGCAGGGCCGAGCGATTCGTCTATTCCGATTTACACAGCTTGCGATGAATATGCTTACCTCGACGCTCCTAGAATGATCGGGAGACATCTTCTGCTTGTCCTTTTGCTCGTCCATTGATTAAGAATGCTAGCAAATTGAGTTTCAACTTTGAATGAAATCAAGATTAATGAGTTGCAGTCAATTGAGAATGAAGTGAGGATTCAAACCGAGAGAGAAGATGAAAGAGGGAGGAAGTAAAGATCAGTAAAATGCGGGAAGAAGTAGAACTTCATTTCATGATGCAGAGGAGTGAATGGAAGGAAGTGGAGAGGAGTGAAACCCTTAACATTCGTTCAAACGTCTCAAGTGGAGGGAAAATACGCAGTGTGTAGATAGCATTTCAAGTAGTGTGGGAGGGCTGAAGTTCATACATTTTGGTAAATTTACAAGTGGGCATTTTAGTCACAATCTATTGGCAGTGTGTGGAGAGCAAAATGCAGTGTGTTGGTAGCAGCACTCTTTAAAAAATGAGAAACGCTTGAAGTGGCTCCAATGTGAGGCAAATTTGAAAAGTAACTTTGAAAAGCTTCCGCAATAATATACAACATATGAACCATTTGATGCGGGAAAAGACATAGGTTGGAGTGAAATTCGGGTCATTTTCCCATACAGGCTGTCTATGTGATATGCCTTATTCTGATCAAATATTGGTGGGGCTAAGAAGTTTAAACCAAATGTTAAATGATAGCATAGGATCATTTCTCACATGCAATTTTTTACCTAACGATTTGGAAAATAATCATATAGTGGCATCTGACTGCTGCAACTAACTGAATAATTAAATTTGTGTATTCTTCTTTAGTTTTGTCAAGTAATATTGTACAATAAAATGTCCCTTTTCTATAGAATAACAAACTTTTTATGGAGCCCACATGGATCTCAACCAATCCATGTAAAAGAAGATATACGTCGGTAGGACTACATGCAGATTAGGGCTAAACTACATATTAGAGCCATTTGATGTTTTTTCTTCACAAAAACGAAGCGTTTCTTGATAATTTCCTAAGTTTGGATCAAAATTACTCATATATGATACCTCCGTATTTGCCTAAATTTCGCTTCAATATATCAAAGTGATTGAAGTGAAATTCAAATCACTTCCTAAGATCTTGAAAGGTTATGATATGAGGTGAGTTTGATCTTAGTAGATTTACTAAGTTTTAATGTATGCGGTGCTTATTATACATAGGCATTGAATACATAGATCTCAATATGAAAATTTAAAAAATGAGCATCAAACAACCTTTCATCTTGGGGGTTGTTTTGTAAATTTACCTATATAGGAGGAGGAAGTTAAGTGTCACATCTTTAGATTTTTTTTTTTTTTTTTTGGTGGTTTGAAAGTAGAGTTGATTTTTTGGTTAAATGATGAAGGTGTTTGGATGGTTGTGGTAATGGGTAAGTGACCTTTTATTTTATATTTTGCCAGACTGCATGTTTTAATGTACATAATCTAAAGAACACAACTAATCATGTGCTCAATCAAACGCCTAACTCCTATTGATATGATTCTAAACATCCTTCTAAGGTATGGAACTCAATTATCTCTAAGTGGGCCCCACAATGGAGTCTTGAGCCAATTCACTCGTTTCGGACATGGAGTTAATCACATTTCCATCATGTGCCCAATCGAGCGGTGGGACCCACCTCTATTGAAATAAAATGTTAGGACATGTCATTAGAGGGGATGATATTCATTTTGAATGGTTCATATTATCATTATGTGGATCCCACGATAGAGTTTCGGAGACATGTAAGTTCACATATAATAGCAACAACAAAGGATCCAAACCTGTCTTCATCACCACTGATCATCTCTCCTCTATTAAATTGAAATTTTAGAATATATCAATGGAGGGCATGATGTTTAGTTTCTCATAAAAGGAATTATTAGTTGATGCTCACCTTTGTTTTTAACAACTATTGATACCCACCTCGGGGTTGGTGGAGTGGCATAAGGCATGAGTTTGCTCTCCATGTCTTGCGTTTGAAACGCGCCCCAAATTTTTCTTAGTGTGCTTTTGTGTGGGTTTAGCGGGTGTCACCTAGGGGATTAGTCATGTTGGGTTAAAAACCTCGGGGATACCCACGTCATTAATTCCTCCACCACATGGGTCCTTAGGAATACATCGATACATAACAAACCTATATATATATATGTGTGTGTGTTACACTACAAAACTCCCCGGGCATTTTTCACAAAAAAAGGCCCCTCTTTTAGCTGATGAAAGTGTGACACGTGTCATCAATGGTACACTTATCCATTCTCTCTCCTAAATATTCTCCTAAAACTGTGGATATTTTATAGATTCTTTTAAATCATTAGCTAATAGATAGGGACAAAAACTCCCCTTTTGAGATAGGGGAGTTTTTTAGAATTTTCCTATACTATATATATATATATATGAGAAATGCTCATGTACTAGCTTCTCTTAAGGTCTTACGGTACAAGCTACCTAGTGGGGCATACTACTGGTTTATCCGAGCGGACTATTCAAACCCACTCCTCCCATTTACACAGGTGCCACCGGATTTTGATAGATCCGATTAGAGTGAACCGTTTGATGAATGGTCGATTTTATTATTTTATATAAAGCCATTAAACTTGTAGACTACATATGAATGGGTTAGAGGTGTTAGATTGACTTCAAATTTGATATCTAGGTTGGCCCCACTTGGATATTTTAATCCCCCCTTGTTTCATGATTTATCGGATCTCTAGTGGGCCCCACTAGGTGGCTTGTACCATAAGACCGTAAGGGAAGCTTGTATAGGAGCATTTATATATATATATATATATATATAAGTACTCATATGAGAGCATCTCCCACCTTACTATGAGAGATATGGTGGGGACCCTCACATCCATATCCAATGCCAGCAACTTAAATGTGAGGGCCCCCATCTTATCTAATAGTAAGGTGAGAACATCTCTCATAGGAGCATCTCCCATAAATATATATATAGGTTACGCTGCAAAAATCCTCGGGCATTATCTAAAAAAAAGCCCCTCTTTTAGCCAATGAATGTGTGCAACGTGTCATCAGTGATACACAAATCTGATTCTCTCTCCTAAATATTCTCCTACAAAAGTGGATCTCTTAAAATACGAACAAATCATTGGCTATTAGATAGGGGCAGAAACCCCCCCCCCCCCCCTTTTGAAATAGGGGAGTTTTTTAGAATTCCCACACACCCCCATCCCCATAGCAGTTACTTTCTCACGCATATTTGTCTCATGCAAAAAGTTCTAACAAATGTTTTCTAAAAGTAATTAAGATTGAAGAAATAGAGGGATATGGGTGTGTGAGTGGAGTGCATGAGTTTGAATCCCCGATGTAGCAAACAGAAAAAAAAAAAAGGAAAAGATTAAAAAATGATAAAAAAAAACTCCATTTTAATGGGAACTGAATCATTGGGAGATGATAAACAAATACCTAGCTATCTCTCTACTAAATATAATCTAGGAAAGTTAAAGGCCCATCTATATTTCACATATCATCCTTCACTTCTCTGTTCTTTTAATGGTCCTTTGATTTGACAATGAGTTCACAGGTAATCAATTCCGTCTATATTTTCACCTTGTATACTTCATCCTTCACTTCTTTAATGTTCCAATTTGGAGCCCATTTGACAATGAATTCATAGGAATCCGATTCCATGAAAATGAGCAGGTCATAGTGATTGTTTTTTAAAGCATGGACGATGAAAATGATATTTAGATGTATAAGAAATTTGCATATGTAAGACTTACACGTGTAAAACACAATTCCATAATTTTTTTGGAAACACAATTTCACATGAGTAAATGTTGAATTGTTCGGTCTATATATGTAAAATTTTCATATATCTCAAAATTTATGAATGTACAAAACATAAAGCTAAGGGTTGATGTGGTCCGTAAAAAAATCAAATGGTTTGGATTAAAAACTCACTCGCATGATAGCAAAAATGAAAGGTTATTTTGAGGTAAAGGGTCAACAAAAAGTTTATATGGTTCATGTTAAGAGCTCGAACTCCACAATTCCAGAAATCCGAAATTACCCTTATATCAAAGCCTTCTTAACCAAGGAGGTGTGTAATCATTTTACAGCTTTTAGATATGAGATTTTCATATTAAAATGGGATTTCTTACAAAAGAATTGTGCTTAAAATCCGATAAAATGGATACATGAAGAAAAATATAAAACCATCGAAAAAGTTGTCTGACATTTTGGTCTTAACTCATTCAATGAAAAAAAGAAAAAGAAATACTCAGATAGCAGAGATTCGAGAGGGTCGTGATTTTTTTTAAAAATAATTTCAATAATACTTAAAAATGAATCCATTGCTTATAACATATAAAAATAAATTTATTTACATGCATATTCATGATAGTCAATTCAAATTAATAAATTTATATATGCAAGAAAATTACTACAATAAGGAAAATAAAAGAAAATATTACATATTATATAATTTGTTAGTTCAAATAGCAAAATGTAAAAGATCAAATATAAGTTTCAAATTACATTCCGGTTGTCATTTTTAAATTTCTAACTCCAAATCTCATGCATAATTACTTATAAATAAACTTTAATTGTTTAAAATTAGATCTACCTATAAAATAGTTTAGAATGTAAATAATTTATTAAAATGAGATGAGTCCACAGAGTCTCCCATGTTTTTGACTCGGTCCTTTGTCAAAAAGAGATCACTCAGAGAGTCAAATGTCAACTCAGAGCCAACCATAGTCTATTTTGTGGTACTTTGTGGAATGGAATGTTCATACATGGTACTAAGATTGTTACAGATGTTTTTGGAATGGAATAATTGTTATAGCTTCATATTCTCTGTCTCTCTAAAATGGTGATACATTTATAGAAAGAAAACTAGTGTAGAGTGTTTCACAGGAACAAAGGAAAGAAATCCTGTAAACTTAAAGGAAAACTAGTATGCTGACTCACAAAGATCATGTATGATTTTTGCTTACTGCCTGTTGCCAACTGTGGACTGAAACAAGATCTCTTTGAGCAGGAATGTGATCCTTTGGCTAGATGATTAATTTCTTTTGTAGTGTATGTGATATTTGTTGATATACATTAGGTTGGAGTGTGATATTCTTTGTCATTTTGTATTAATATGTATTGGGTTGGAGTGTGATATTCTCTATATCCAGTGTGGGTAGTAGATACCCCCCATTGATGCAGGTTTAAAATAGTATTATGTAATGGGATGTGATCCAGTGAGAACTATTCTCACGGAGTCACCGTGGGAACTTTTTTGTGGAGCCCACTGGGGGCCCCATTTTCGAATGGGACCGGTGGAGATTGAAAGATCTATATGGGACCACTCTGAATATCAAAGTTGGCCCCAATCCCATGCTTCTAACCCCTTCATCCATGGCCGACAAACCCAATCCATTAGTATGAGTATATAGTTGATCCAACGGTCCAGTTCATTCGCGTTGGTGCCAAACCCTAGGGCGTGTGACTATCAAGGGATCCCTGTTCATTGCAAGGTTTGGATTGGGTGATAGGTGGGCCCCACCCACAGAATCGTGAGAACAGTTCTCACCTGATTATTGTTGAAAGGCTGGTAATTAAACAAAGGGAAATTTCAAATATGGCCTTAAGTTTTTGCCTTATTTCAAAAAAGGACATAAGTTTTGAAACTTTTCAAATTGGTCCCTAAGCTTTCCAGTAAATTCTCAATTAATGACATGCGGCCATTTAAAGGTATTTTCTGGTGACTTTTTCCCTCAATATTTTGAAAATACCCAAATTACCATTCATTTAAATCCATGACATGGTTTTGGCATCCACTACATGCAGCCAATCGTTGTAGGAATACTGGGTGTCCATGATCACCATGAGGACACTGGTGATAGAAATGAGGAGAATGTAGAGGACGTGAATGAGAGTTTTATTACAATGAAGGGTAATTTGGGTATTTTGAAAAATACAGGAAAAAAGTTGCCGAAAAATAACTTTAAATAGATGGATGTCCTTAATTGAAAATTTCATGAAAAAACTTAGGGACTAATATGAAAAGTTTTGAAACTTATGTCATTTTTTGAAATAAAGCTGAAACTTAAGAATTTTTTGAAATTCTCCCTTAAACAAATACTCATTGTGTTCTTTCCATATGTACCAAAATATAAATATCCTTTCACTCTATCTTCATGTCGGCTAAGCAAAACCATTGATATAAGTTAGGGCAATGAATAGATTTAAGTGAATGGTAAGAGCATTTAAGTATTGATTAAAGGTGTGTAATTTATCAATATTATATTCAAACAAAAGTGTGTAAAGCTTTGTTGACTGTCTGCACATTTTAACAGTGGCAATTGCATTTTAATTGTGACCCATTTTTTAGGTAAAGAATTAGAATTATATATTTTCTAAAATTATTATTTAATGGAGCCCACATGATTTAATGAATCTAGTTTAGTTTGTCATGTGTTGTAGGATATAGTACATTTTAAATAATTTTTGTAAGCATGAGATTATTTTCTGGCCCACGCAATGGCAGCCCTAAGAATTCGAGTTAATGGGGTCAACAAAAGACTTATCTTCCACAAATCGAGTAAATATGTTTTTCCTTTATCAACATCTGTCATCTACTTTCGATAATTCGACAAGTATAATATAAAATTCTCAAATAATCTATTTTCGATAATTCGACAAAGATAATATTGAAATCTAAAAAAAAAAAAAAACCAAAGATTTAATACATTGTTACTAATAGTTCTTAATCCAAAAAGAGAATTCAAGTACATAAACTCCTACAGCTGCCCTCAATAGGTTTTCATGTGTTGAAATCGCTGCATAATAGCTTCATTATCAACACCAGCAACCACATCATTTTCAATTATGTGATCAAACAGTCATTCATCCATTAATCTCTCATTCCGTTACGCAACCTATTATTTACATACTTCATTGCTGAAAAAACTCTTTCTACCGTCACAGTCGCTATTGGTAAAATTATCGCCAATTTTAGAAGCAAATAAACCAATTGGTATACGATATCCTTCTTTGTCTCCACTAATTTTCTAGCAATGTCACCAATTCCTTTAAATTCCAAAAACTCGTTGCTAGAGTGCATATCAGCAATGTGGGCCCATTAAATTTTTATTTTATTTTTATTTTGGTAGACAGTTGGCTCATTAACTTAGGCGGTGGGTATTTTATGGTGACTTTTGTTTGCTACCACAACAGCAAAGAAAATGTATAAAGTTAGCTAATGTGGGGTGAAACTCTTAAATTGAGTGGGGTCAAAAGTGATGATTGTTAAATATTACATATTTTACTCCTCATTAGTCCGAATTTTATCGACATCTCGTATGCATATCATTTACTTTACACAGAGATTTTATCATTCTATCACATTAACGGATTATCGGATTATCATGCATAAATCCGATTATTTATAGCGCATTTTTATGTAATTTATCTTGCGTAGGTGGACCCCGTAACTATCCTAACCTTCCGGTGAGTGTCCCAGGCATCAAGAAGAGATTTTAATAAAGAAGTTCCATGAAGAAATCTTAGGAAGAGTTGGAGAATTCCAAAATAAGAGGAGAAGACTTAAAAGATAAAAGAAGTCATTTTCTAACACAAAGGATTGGTTGGTGTATTTGTTAGAGTTTGGGTTGTTATGAAATAGATTATTGGTTCAAATCTCAAAAATTGCATATTACTTTTTTTTTACCTATAAAATATTTCATCCAACTCACATCTCCATGGAATGTATTTGTAGAGTGAAGGGGAAGTTTGCAATTTTATTTTTACTTTTAGATTGTAATTAGGAGCTTCTTTGTAACTAATCAAGAGAGAGTGTGTCATTGAAAATCATTAATGAAGATTTGGAACTCTTTTTTTATGCTTAGTGGCTAAAGCTCTTGGATTAGGCTCTCCTTTCGAAGCTAAGTAATGTAATTAGTTCAATTTCATGCATGTTTTAGTTTAAATTCTCTATTAGTGCCTTAATTGATTAGTAGATTTTAGATCTAATTGTGCTAATCTCTCTCATTTCTCATGCTCTATCTCTACACTTGATGCTTGGATAATCTCAATTAATGCTTTGTAGTTGTATTAAGTTTCCTCACATAGCATGCTCTAGAGCCCTTATCTTTGATATTTTGTAACTTGATTTTGATGATTAAATGTCAGGGTAGGTAGATGATAATCTAAGATCTTGGCCTTTGATTTTCTTTTACTTCGATCTTCATTGTTACATCATCCAATCTAATTAGACAAGAGATTGCTAATTGAATTGTAGATTTTAGAGTTGAATTAGAATATGCATTGGTTAGATTAATTACATACTTAGTGGATTTTGGATTGCCTCATCCCTTATTTTTAATGTTATTAATTTAAATCTTTGTTTGACTTGTTATTTTCACTTCTAGATTGTTAGATTTACACTTCACACAACTTGTTTTAAACTTCTACACATTTCACACCATATCTTTACTTTAAATCTTCTATTTCCACCACCATTCATCTACTAGTTTAGTGTAGTTTGTTAGATTAACTTAGATCTTATTAAATTCATATTTTAGATTGTTAATTAGTTGTTTACATTGCATAGTTTATTAGTTTTATTTTTTTTTTTCACTTCATTTGTCTATATTAGCTATATCTTAGTTCAATTTTCATTTAATTGGGTTAATTGCTTGTTCCATCCTCTCTCCATGAGATCGATAATCCGAACTCTTTAGTCCTTGACAACACCGTAGTCTTGTGGTTAAGAGTTGCACATATAAGTGTCGATCAAAAAGCTTCTCATAAGTTCAATTCATAACATAAATAATTTTATTTTTAAATATTTGTTCAGATCTCAATGGGGTCAATTGACCCCACTGAGATCAATGTGGCACTTCAGGTCTATTTTCTTTACTGCACCAAATGCTTAAGAAATGATACCATGGATTACTAATGCCATGGATTACTAATACCAAGAAAAATGGAGCTCCAATGATTCCACCCTAGCCGGATTCCTCTCTTCACACGAATGCCCCCCTTAAACATAGATTTCACAGTTTCCATGTCGTGGAAAAGCAGTTCCGCAATCTTTAATTTTTTCTACGAGAAATCGGCAATATGCGAGGGGTGACAAAATTTAAAACAATTGGCGTTGTTTGGCCCACTAAACCCGACCTGCATGAAATATGGGATGGTCACTGTTCAAATGAAGGAAGAGGGAACGAGGAGGCTGGTTCACAACCTAACTCAGAACCAGATGTAGCTGTGACCAATCCTTCTGGCAAACTTCTTTATGCAACAACATCAACAACAAGGTTTCTTTGTCCCCTCTTTTTTATCCTCTGAGCCTATAATCTATCTACTCTTATAAAAGAGAGAAAGATGAGTCCTTTTTTCACTACACACATAGCCAATCAAATGAAAGTTGTGGGTCCCACCCTTGAAGAAAAATCTATCTCTCTATATATATATATATATATCTATATCTATCTATCTATCTATCTATCTATATCTACTCTTATCTTATATAAATCTATCTATCTACTCTTGTAAAAGAGAGAAAGATGAGTCCTTTTTTCACTACACACATAGCCAATTAAATGAAAGTTGTGGGGTCCACCCTTGAAGAAAAGTCTATCTCTCTCTCTATATATATATATCTATATCATCTATCTATCTATATCTACTCTTATCTTATAAAAATCTATCTATCTATACTCTTATATCTTCTACTCTTATATCTTCTACTCTTATAAAAGAGCAAAAGATGATGTACTTTTTCACTACACACATGGCCAATAACATGCAAGTTGTGGGGCCCACCCTTATATATATTTATTATGTATATGTATTTTATATATGGATAAAGATAGGGACATAATGAGAATTTTCCAATTTCTACTCTTATAAAATCTATCTATGCCTCTATACCCTTATATAAAAGAGAGGAAAATGTACTACTTTTTCACTACACACATGCCCAATCAAATACAAGATGCGGGCCCCACTTAGTATTATAATAGATATGATGTGGGCCCCACTTAGTATTATAATATATATAGCTATAGCTATACCCTTATATAAAAGAGAGGAAAGTTTAGTACTTTTTCATCACTACACACATGCCCAATTAAATGCAAGATGTGGGTCCCACTTAGTATTATAATAGATTTATATATATAGGGAAATTCTAAAAAACTCTCATATCTCAAAAGGGGAGTTTCTGCCCCTATTAGTCAATTATTTAAGAGAATCTATAAAATATCCATAGTTTTAGGAGAATATTTAGGAGAGAGAATGGATTAGTGTACCATTGATAACACATGTCACACTTTCATTGGCTAAAAGATGGGCTTTTTTTTTATGAAAAATGCCCAGGAAATTTTGTAGTGTAACTCATATATATATATATATATATATATAGTATATATGTATATGTATATTTATTGTATATCCAATCAAATGCAAGAAGTGGGCCCCACTTAGTATTATATCTATATTTATCTATACCTTTATATAAAAGAGAGGAAAACCTTTTCACTACACACATGCCCACTCAAATGCAATATGTGGGCCCCACTTAGTATTATAATAGATATGAAGTGGGCCCCACTTAGTATTACAATATATATATATATACATAGTATATATATATTTGAGAATTATTCAAGTAAGGGATTCCCTCATCATGTGTGGTGAGGGAATCCCCTTTTTGGGAAGGTTTCAAGTACAAAAGGGCTTTTGTACTTGAAAGGAGTACACCATTTTGTACTTGAAACCTCCCAAAAAAGAGAGTCCGTCACCACACATGGTGAGGAAATCCCTCACTTGAATACCCCCCTATATATTTATAGATAAAGATGGATAAAGATGGGGACATAATGGGAATTTTCCAATTTGTCTAAAATAGACTTTGGGTCAGGCTTGGATTTATAGGGGTTTTGAGGATCCGGATCAAAATGAGCAAGAAGACTAAAATTTAGGAATTAAAAATATCTACCCAACGGTACCATAATGTCAAAATTTTAAAATTACGAAAAAGCCCCCTAAATTCTCTGGAAAATTGCTAACTACACCCTACTATACCCAAATGAACCTGGATCTAGACCAAACTTGCCACACATGATCCTAATAATTTTTTTTTAATCTCTTTTATTGAGTAGATGCTGCTTTTTTAAATGTAATACAATTTCGTTTTAATACATTCCAATAAATTGAGTAATTTTTTTTTCAGTTTTTTTGTTTTTTTTAAGGTGGTGGAGAAACGAAAAGGAAAATGTGGATAAGATTTGAACCTATCTCAAATATTATTTTTTTTCCTTTTTCTTTTTCCAATTTTCTTTTAACATTCTTCTTATTCAAATACCACAAGATTTTTCCAAAATAGACTTTGGGTCAGGCTTGGATTTAGAGGGGTTTTCAGGATCCGGATCAAGATGAGCTAGAAGACTAAAGTTTATGAATTAAAAATATCTACCCAACGATACCATAATGTCAAAAATATAAAATTAAGAAAAAGCCCCCTAAATTCTCTGGAAAATTGCTAACTTCCCCCCTACTATACCCAAATGAATCCAGATCTAGACCAAACTTGGTACACACGGTCCTAATAATTTTTTTAATCTCTTCTATTGAGTAGATGCTGATTTTTTTAATGTAATAATTTTTTTTTAATACATTCCAATAAATCGAGTAATTTTTTTCGATTTTTTTTAAGGTGGTGGAGAAAGGAAAAGGAAAATATGGATAATATTAGAATCTATCTGAAATCAATATGTCAAATGTTATTTTTTTTTCTCTCTTCTTTTTTCAATTTTCTTTTAACATTCTTCTTATTCATATACTACAAGATTTTCAATGCAGGGAATTTTGTGGGTATGAGGTTTTTCCTCTGTGAGTAATTGTGTTAGGAAGAATATGACATTTTAACAGATTCTTCATTGACTCTTAGCTTCTTTTGGAATGGAGGGAGTTTTCATACATGTAAGTGAGCACTGTCTATTGAAATTATTATCGTTTGATTGTGTCTTCTTCTTCAATTTTTTTAATGTTGCAATAAAATCTTCATTCTAAGAAAAATGGGTGCAACCAGAGTTAAGAAAATGATGATGAAGAGTTGGTTTTTTCTTTTTGATTCCTGTTTGGGCCAAAGTTAGGCCCATTGACAGCCTTCGTGCTCGGATAATTTTAATTATATGCCTGTTTTATTTCTTGAATCTTAACTACAGGCTTCTAAATTGTGCGTGTTTCGTGTTTCCTTATGGTATAATTTTGTATCTAGTTCTCACTCTATGTTTGGAATATGAATTTGTGCATATCATTTAAAATGTACAATTGATACTGTTTTGTTATGTGAGATAGGAAAACGAGAAACTCAATGAGAAACTCAAACAGAAAGTGTCCTGGTTGAAAAAAAACAAAGCAGACAATAACTAAAAAGACGATGCTATAAGGCATGGAAAAAAGCTTTCCATTATCTATCAAAATCTTTTTTTCCAAGTACTTTGTTTGCATTATTTCTTTATGTTTAGTTTTTTCTTTTTCTTTTTTAGAAAAAAGCAGCAACTAACAAAATATCATAAATAAGAAAGTGAAATGTACAAATTTAAACTCTTTTTATGTCCGCCCTATTTTTTTCTCTCTTTTAATGAAAGTTACCATGAAAAAATTTTAAATATTCATTTCCATTTTGCTTTATGTGTTTGTTTTTTATTTAGTTAGAACAATTGAGTTTTCAATCTGACATAATAGTTGTATTGATCTTGATTTATACCCCTGTTGGAAGAATAATCATCAGTTGGATAATGTGATAACTACTACTAAATATTGGTTCTTTTCTGATATTAGTGATTGCTAAAGGTAATTCCATAAATGCAATTTAGTGGTAGGTCTTATAGATTGCTATCGTAAAATTGTTGTTGTTCTGTACAATTTTTAGTTTCTTAATATACAACTTTTGTGAATCTTTTTATTATAAAAGGGCATTTCAAGGGCATGAATATATTTATTTATTATTGCTCTTACTCATGATTTTTAAATTGAAAAACTTTGATCATTTTCTAACACATTTATTTCTTTCATCATTGCAAGCTTCTTGTTGCTGTTGTTCTTCTTTTTTTCATATATTTCAATGAAGCGTCATGCCTTTCTTTAAAGGGAAAACGAGAATCTTATAGAAACTGCTTGTTATGCTAGCGTTACTACTAACTTCAGAGTTAGTGAATGAAGTGATCGTTTTAAGTGTAAACAACTAAAACAAGTATTTGATGCTGAGCTGCAACAAATTTAGTTTGTCTTTGTTCATTTCAAATTTTTCTTACTTTGATAAGCACTCTCATCCTCTATACAAAACCGAGCAGAAGAGTTGAACTAGAATACCTGGGTTACATTTTTATGTATTTCTTATGAGGAAGGTCCAATTCTTTTGGCAAATTTGTATTTGTTGTTTTTTATTTTTTGGTATTTTTTTCCTATGGACATCTCTATTTATGAGCTTCCATTTAACTAAACTTCTATGATTACTCTGTATTATCCTTTTCTTACAGGGTATAAAATTTAGCACTTTTTATTAAGCAAAAGAAGATGCTGACTCTTATAGAGGTCTTGACTCTTTTTACCTCATAGTGGTCCGTCTTATAAAATAAAGCAAAGCACATGTTAAATACTAATATTGATCAACATGCGTTCTGTAAATCTTACACGTCATAGTTCATATCATAGTTCCACCATTGTTGATCCCCATTGCTTGAGGACAAGCCGGATTATTTCATTATTCTTGATGGTCGGTGTGAGATGTTATTCTTCTTTGTAAGTTAAGAGTAAAACCACAGTTTCAATTTTTTTATTCTGATGTCCTTAGATAGGATATAATTAATTTTTTTCCTTAATAGAATCCGTTTTTCAGTGAACATATAATGTTCATGGTAATTGGTTAGACCAATAAGCTCATCTGGTTCTTAGTTTTTATTTTTATTTTTTATAAAACTGTAGGTTATCAATTGGACTATGCTTTTGACTGGACTCCAACTTTAGCAGGTCAAGTCTAACAGGAAACTAATAAGTCAACCTGACAGGTTAAATAAAGTAAATTTAAATATCTTTGTACACAATCATGATAAAATATCTAGAAATATGTGATTTATATCCTCAAAAATTTATATAAATTCCATACTGATTGTCTTTTGAATCTCATTTTTCTCACTATATCATTGTTTTATTATTTTCAAATGTATAGGAAAAAAGTAGTGTCAGTTGTATTTGGACATTGCACGGGCCTTGTAATTTACAATCACTCATTTTCTGTTGAAATTTGATTTTTATGTGTATTGAAGCTTCTACTAAATTTTTTAAGAACTTTATTTTTTTTAAATTTTCTTAGTAAAATTGTGTGTTTGGTGTACGTGCATTGCACGTGCTGGGCTCCACTAGTAATTTTGAAAAGTCGTGAGTTGAGCGAGTGGAACGCCACAATAGGACCTAGGTCCTAATTATTAAAATCCATACCGTTCAAATAACTTGAAATTTCATTTTCATAAGATCTTCTCCCCCCTTTGGACTTCTCCTTTGATAAAAAGGATAAAAAATATGCATTAGATTTTGTGAATCACTTTTTTTATTTATTATACAGTCAATACAACAACGAAAATAACTTTTCATTAAAGTGAAATTTATAATTTATAGGTATTTATTTTAAGTAGTTTGTCTATCAATAGGTGGACTCTACTTAGTCAAACCAATGTCTAACGCAAGTCTAGGAAATCTGAATCCTTCTTTTGACCTCAGCAAACATGCAACAATATAACTAGGGGTGCAAATGGGATGGTTCGAGGTCGGAACCATAGTGGACCCGGACCCGTTTTTTAATAACGGTTCCGGTTTTGAATCAAAACCTGTTTTGTTGGTTCCGGACCCTGTTTCGATAAGAAAACCCGGATCCGATTCTGGAACCAGGTCTACCTAGAGGACTCGAATCTAGTTCCAAAATCAATTCTATTTTCTCTATATTCTTCGGTTTTTTCATAAAATAAGCATATCATTCAACTTATAAGAGTGCATCAAGTCTACAACATCCAGTATTATACATAAAAATGCCAAAAAAGAGTTAGTTTTAAAGTATAAATTACAATATCAAATAATCATATATCGGGTCTCGAGTCCATGGGTCGGAACCTATATAGACCCGGAATCGGACTCGTTTATCAATTGGAACCTAAATTAGGTTCCGGACCTGGACCCGTTTATGAATCGGAATCTAAAATATGTTTCAGACCCGATTTTTTACAGGTCGGAACTTCCGGGTAATCGGAGAATTGGATACTCATTTGCAATCCTAAGTATAAATACTCATTTCCAATCCTAAGTATAACAAGTTAATCATTACTTACCTGGTTAGTCAGGGTTTGAACGGTGGCCGTATGCCACCTTCCCTCACTAGAGAGCTATGCGACCTCACTCGAGGTCTACTTTACTTATCGAAGGACATGCAACAATATAACTAGGGGTGCAAACATGATGATTCGAGATCAGAACCATAATGGACCCGGACCCGTTTTTAAATAACGGTTCCGGTTTTGAATTAGAACCTATTTTGTTTGTTCCGGACCCGGTTTCGATAAGAAAACCCGGATCCGGTTCTGGAACCGGGTCCACCTAGAGGACTCGAATCTAGTTTCAAAATCAATTTCTATTTTCTCTATATTCTTCGTTTTTTCTTAAATTAAGCATATCATTCAACTTATAAGAGCGCATCAAGTCTACAACATCCAGTATTATACATAAGAATGCCCAAAAAGAGCTAGTTTAAAAGTACAAATTGCAATATCAAAGACTCATATGCCGGGTTCTGGGTCCATATGTCAGAACCTATATAGAACCGGAATCGGACTCGTTTATCAATCGGAACCTATATAGATCCAGAATCAAACTCGTTTACTAATCGGAATCTAAATTAGGTTTCGGATCCGGATCCGTTTATGAATCGGAATCTGAAAAAGGTTTTAGACCCGATTTTTTACAGGTCGGAATCTTCCGAGTAATCAGAGAATCGAATATCCATTTGCAATCCTAAATATAACAAATTAACCATTACTTACCCGATTAGCTAGGGTTTAAACGGTCGGCGTATGCCACCTTCCCTCACAAAAAAGTTATGCGACCTCACGCGAGGTATACTTTACTTATCGCACCTTCCCTCACAAAAGAGTTATGCGACCTCGGACCCGAGGTCTACTTTACTTATCAGGAGCTCCTTTACCTCACCGAGGTCTACTTTAGGTTTGGTGAAAAAAAAAAAAAACCGTGTTAATAGACCACTCTTATGATCCAGACCGTCTCTCTCTCTCTCTCCCCGCAACCCTCGTTACCGAGATATCGCCTGCGCTCCTTAGCAAGTATCTTCCTCTCTACTGAGTCCTGGCTCTGCTGCGTACGTCTACTTCATCTCTTCTCATCCTCTTTTGTATAATCTCTCTCTATTTAGTTTGCTTCATCTCTCTCTTCTCTTTTGTATAATCTCTCTCTATTTAGTTTGCTTCATCTCTTTCTCTTCTCTTTTGTATAATCTCTCTCTATTTAGTTTGCTTCATCTCTTTCTCTTCTCTTTTGTATAATCTCTCTATTTAGTTTGGTATGCTATTACCCTGTTGCGTTTAACTCTTCTCCTTTTAGGGTTTTGGAAGATGAACTCTCTGCTTCGGAAAAAGCCTCAAAAGAGCTTATCAAATCTCTATCTTTCCACCCATTTCTGTTTCTTTGACTCCTCCCTATACCTGCAAAACCCGTGTATCAGATCGTATGATAAGAGCAAAATCTCAATAGCCGATATTCAAAATAGCTTCGTTTCTACTCAGTCGAGTGTTTTTTCGGAAGTTTCCCAAATCTCATTGCCCAAACCCTGCAAATCGATCCACATTCCAAGACCCACTTTTCAAAATCGCCAAATCTGCCTTACACATGATCCAGCAACCTTGGTTTCCGTTGGTTCCTCCCTAAGCCCGAAAAACACTGGTACCAAATCGTATGAGAGAAAGAAAAGCGAAATACCCAATGTTGAAAATTGCCTCTTTTCTGCTCATTCGAGGTTTTTCTCGGAAATGACCCCAATTTCATTGTTGAAATCCTGCAGTACTACCCAATTTGCAAAACCAATGTTTCAAAATTGCTCCTTTTCGAGCCAATCCGGCAAATTCCCTGAGTATGAGATGCCTTCTGTCACGTGGGGTGTAATACAGGGTCGTAAAGAGAGGCTTGTGTCGCGTGTGATCATATGCGATTACCTGAAGAATCTTGGGATCATCCCTGATGAATTGGAATACCTGGAATTGCCGTCCACCGTTGAAGTCATGAAAGAAAGAGTTGAGTTCCTACAGAAACTGGGTCTGACGATTGACGACATGAATGAATACCCTTTAATGCTAGGCTGCAGCGTGAGGAAGAACATGATACCGGTTTTGGGTTATTTGGAGAAAATTGGAATCCAAAGATCGAAACTTGGAGAATTTGTGAAGAACTACCCACAGGTCCTCCATGCCAGCGTCGTTGTTGAGCTTGTGCCCGTCATAAAATTTCTCCGAGGGCTCGATGTCGAAAGGCAGGACATCCCCTACGTGCTGCAGAAATACCCTGAGCTTCTTGGGTTTAAACTTGAAGGGACGATGAGCACTTCTGTCGCGTATTTGGTTAGTATAGGGGTCAGCCCAAGAGATATTGGGCCCATGGTCACACAGTTCCCATACCTTCTGGGCATGCGTGTGGGGACGACAATCAAGCCCATTGTTGACTACCTGGTCTCATTGGGACTCCCAAAGAAGGTCTTGGCTCGGATGTTTGAGAAACGAACGTATGTTCTTGGGTACGATCTGGAGGATACAATGAAACCCAATGTCGATTGTTTGATTAGTTTTGGAATCCGGCGAGAAGTAGTTGCTTCTGTTATTGCACAGTACCCCCAAATTCTTGGGCTTCCATTGAAAGCAAAACTGTCTTCACTGCAGTATTTCTTTAGCTTGAAGCTTAAGATTGATCCTGAAGGCTTTGCTCGGGTGGTTGAAAAGATGCCCCAAATAGTTAGCCTTAACCAGAGTGTGATACTGAAGCCAGTTGAGTTTCTTCGTGGGCGGGGAATTTCATATGATGATGGTGCGAAGATGGTTGTCAAATGCCCACAACTGGTTGCTCTTAGTGTCGAGCTAATGAAGAACAGTTACTACTTTTTCAAGAGCGAGATGAAGAGGCCAGTGCAAGAGCTTGTGGAATTTCCAGAGTATTTTACATATAGCTTAGAGTCAAGAATCAAGCCCCGGTATCAGCAGTTGGCGAGTAAAGGGATTAGTTGTAGTTTGTCTTGGTTCCTTAACTGTAGCGATCAGAGGTTTGAAGAAAGGTTGCGGGCTGATTTTATTGAAATAGAGAGTGCTGGGCCATCATTTTATATGGGTGGGAAGTTGGAGATGCCTGGAAGTGAGATTGTTTCAGAGGAAGAGGATGAAAGTGATGATGAAATACTTTATAGGCGAACTCTTTCTCTTTAGTAACATGTGTCATTAACTAATTGCAACTTTCAATTTTCTCAATGAGATAGAATTAATTTATAGATGTTACAATCAGTAGCTGTCCTTTACTGTATTCTTCTTGTCTGTGTTTGAAAATTTGTTTCGTGTGTAGCAAATTTTTGGTTTGTACTTATCGTTTTATTTGGTTCCTCCCCTTCTAAAATGCAAGGTTCTAGAATGTCACTTCCATTAAATACTTCATATATATGAATAGGGCAATATGCTTTGATTGAACTTTGATCAAACTGTTTGCTCAGCCCTATAGGTGGACATGTGATGTAGAATCCACCTTTTGGTTGTGGAATCCACCTTTTACCTGATTCTTTTTTTCCCTTCTCTCCTTTGCGTTACAAGAGGCTCAAACTCACACACCCATGTGTAACTCCCCAATTCCGGATACCGATAAAGTCGTTCGAATATCCAAAGTTGGCGCGCTACTTCCCGGAAAATCTGAGAACTTCCAAGATCGTAGGTCCGCAGTCAGGTCCAATTTAAAACTTTTGGACGATATACTAACATTAGTTAAATTGCGGAAGCATAGCAAGTAATGCGGAAGCAATGAGTATCAATATATGTATTAAATGAGAGCTGAACATCAGTCTAGTTTAAAGGTGTTAAATGTTAAGAGCAAATGTTAATTACATTTATGATAACTACCCGGCTCGCTTACAAAATTCTCTCAAACCCAAATTAAAGTAATCTCTCAAAACCCTGGTAGTAGCTTTCCGTCCTCCGGCTCGACATCGAGGTCGGTCGGGCCACATGCGAACTCTCCAACTACCGGCGCTTCTACGAGCGCAAGCGCATCCTCTGCGATCTCTGGGTCAAGGCATAAGCACAAAAAATGGGTCAGATGTAAAAGATCTGGCAAGTCACAGTATACAAATGACATAGGACATATATTTCGAAAGAGTAGAGACAGGTATATAAGTTTAAAGAATAACACGGTAAATGAACTAGGCAGTTGAGCAAGATAAGCATAAGGAATCAGGATAAATGTACAACATCTAATCTACTACAAAATGACACATTCACATGAGCCGGAATACCGTGGGATATTATGCCGCGGCCCTCCCATACTGAACACAGTCGCGGCGGGGAATCTCACCAGTGCTGGGAATTACTAATCCCGCAAATTATTCATCAATCTCATCACACTCATCACTCGAAGACCGGACCCGGTATCACACCGTCCGTCTTAACAGCACAGCTCATCATAATAGCTTCTCAACACTCATAATAGCTCCTACCGGAGATGATCAGTCCACAGACTGAGCTTAAATCAACCGAGTGAATGTCTATGCCGACTCAAGAATAACTCTAAGGGTCTGTGTCTGTCTAGGCTTTGCCTTGCGTGATCAAGGTCCTAACCAAGTCTCTAAGAGGTTCATATATCCATCCGTCCATGGATTACAATCCAAGTCCGAGCCCACTCGTTGGATCCATGCCAATGCCCATCAACACATGGCCTGGTCTAGAATGGTCCAAACGAGGCAACATATCCATTTCTACTGATAAACAACTCATTCTCAACCATCATGAGTTATAATCCCAATATAAACTACCTCTCCCATCTAAGGGTTCACATAACCATACTTAGGCCCAATAAGGGCCCGCCTAGCCACAGACACGGGTCAGTGTTCTCCAAATCATACTATCGGGTCACCTCTAGATATCCTAGGTTCAGGTCATTCATTTCCATTAATTAACAGTTATTAACTACACTAAGGATATAAGAATGACAGTAATAAACAAAGTGAAGTATGAACTTCAATAAGGGAATCAATAGGGGAAATACAATAGTCCAACCTAGGTAATGGACCACGTTCAGGTTCGGGTCCATCTCCGGTAATTTGATCTCTAAATGAAGTCTCAGATGCCATAGGATACTGTGTTTGGTGCTCCTGAGGTTACGGGCATCATTGACGACATTTAATGATCGAATCATCTTAGATTAAACGACCAAAACCCTAATCGGTGGTCCCCACGAGTCAAGGTTGAGCCACACCGTTGACTCGGGCTTAGTACATTGATAAATGTCCATTTGGATGGTCAATGGGCCCCACAAATGATCAAAACTCCAGAAATGAGAAAACCGAAAAATCACTGAAACTCAGTGTGCTCGGTCGACCTGGGCAGGGCCCGGTCGACCGGGTACATTGGGGGTTGACCCCCAGGTCGACCTGGTATGCAGTGTGCTCGGTTGACCTCCTGGCCTGGTGGGTCGATCGAGTGCACTGGAAAAGACTGGATCAGGCCTCCTGGAAGACTTAACTTGTTTTCAAAGGTTCCCAATGTGTCCGGTCGACCTCCTGGCCTGGGTGGTCGACCGCATACACCAAAAACCCTGGAAAGAGTGATGTCCCAGCTTTCAGACATTTTTCACTGCATTTCCTGTGTGCTCGGTCGACCTAGTACACAGGATGTCTGGTTTCAGGAGAAAAACCAACTCTCAGTTGATTTCTTGCAAAAATAGTGTGCTCGGTTGACCTGGTACACTGAAAAACTCAGTCTGCAGAAAAATATAACTGACCTGTTTTTTCCAAAATTCAGTGTGCCCGGTCGACCGGGTACACTGAAACTCAGTCCTGCAGAAAAACATAACTGAGACCTGCTTTCTGCAGGTTTTAGTGTGCCCGGTCGACCTGGGCAGGGCCCGGTCGACCGGGTACACTGCAAACTCTACAGAAACCCAGTTTTCAGGGTTTTCCATTTTCAACCCGATTTTCCACCAAAACACCTCCAATCACTCCCAAACTCCACCAAATCAACATAAAACATACAAATACTACAATGCACCATCATCCAACACAAAATAGGCCCATTGATCTTCCAAATGGGGTGAAACCCATCCATCAATGCCAACCATTCATCTATTCTAAGCTCAATGTAGTTTCTAACACATGAAAATAACTGAACTAAAATTAAATGAATCAAATGAAACAGAATATACAACCTAAGTTAAAAGTATAATGCACTTGCCTTTGAGAAGAGAAGGTTGTAGAGATAGAGAAGAGAAGAAAACCCAATCCAAATGCAAGAGGAAGAAGTAGCAGCTCCTAAGTATTCTCCCAGCACAAGAACAGTAGCTCAATCCTTAGTCTAGAAGAGAAATGAGAGAGAGGAAGAAGAGAGAAATGGAAGAGGAGTGAATAGTTGCTAAGGGTTTTGGGGAAATGTGTTGGATTTATAGGGTTTGGGGGTGGCTAAAGTCTGAAATGGCCTTTGGGGTTGTATAGGATGAGGGTTAGGGTTAGGGGCAAATGTGTCTTTAGGTGGGAAGGTTCTAGAATGGTGCTTTTAGGAAAACCCCCCTATAGAAAAAGCTAATTCCTAGCTAGGGCCTCCACCAATCTATTAACCCTAGAATTACAAAAGACTCCCTAAAAACCTTAATACTAATACATCTAGGCTAATCTAACTCAACTTAGGAGATTAGTACATAACTACCCTGATTAACCCCTAATTAACATAATTAGCTAGTAATTAATAATAATTAGTATTCAAAACTCAATTAGAGGGCCCACAAGGGGTGGGGCCTCACACATGCATTCTACTCATGTCTCTGACCAGCCTAGCAATAGCTCGGAAGTCGGAACAACTAATTTTTCTTTTGTTATATAATGACATTGTCAAGTTGCAAGCTTTGGGGAAAAAAGGTTTGCAAACTTATAGCTAGGACCATCCAATAGGGAAAATGTAAGGCATGAACCACCAATCAAATTAGATTGTACGGCATGAATGCATGGCTGTGATGCCCAAATGCGCAATGCATATGGCAGGGACATGCCTTTGATATGAATGAAACACACATTCTACACAAAAAATGAATATCTTTAACTATATGGCATGGATATGATGCATATTCTGAAGAGTTGTAGCAGTGACATAGTGGGCCCCACATCTCTACCATTGTAGAGGAAGAAAAGATCTTTACTCTCGATTGAGCATCATATAATGTATTGTATCTTTAATACATCAACAATAAGAAATATAATTTATATTCATTTAATAAGGTTATGGAGTTGATATAATGTGGTAAGCATGAAACATTGGTTGTCTCTGACACAGTTGTATGTGGCTGCATCTCTGAGGAAGAAGAAAAGTTCTTGGTTAATTGCAAACCAAAGTGGGATTTGATCAAACTAAATAGGGTCATGCGGATAATTCTGATAGCAAAAGCATATGATGTTTCTTAGGATGTTCTTGAGCTTTGATCATGAAAGGTATGCAAACCTATGATACCCAGATACTTTACAAGCCCAATGTATCCGTATTGGATCGATACGGTACTTGTATCGGTGGTATCCGATACTACACCGATACTTCTAGGATATAAGTTTAGCATATCCTACTTAGCAAGTCCATTATTTCATGTAGTTCTTTAAATTTTTTTACTTCTCAACACAAAAAAATATTAGAAAGAAATATAAACAATGATAATTTTATTAATTTGATTGTGATCTAAAGGAAATATTAGGACACCCATATCCGTATCAGTGTCCTAAATTTTCAAAAGTATAGAGTCATATTTCTGATCCCTGTATCCGTGTCCATACCCATATTTGTACTTGAGCATCATCGATGCAAACTATAATTACTTTCTTTCTTCTCATGTGTTTTGGAGAAGTGTTGAACAATGTAAATACTGGTGAATATCAGAGAGAGATCGTTGTCTTGCTTTTGTCTTTAGGGTTGTCATTGGAGATATTATAAACAAAAGGGTGAAGTCTATGATTGAAGCTCCAATATAAGGCATTTTTTGTTTAATCTACATGAAGGAGTAAATTCTGGAGTGGCCATGTTGGATGCTGATTATTAAAGCAAAGGAGAATCTTATGGATTGACAAAGGAAATTCCTTCTTGGAGCGGGATGGTTTTGTCCAATGCCTCCATCTTATGTTCATTGTGTATGGAGAATTACAAATCTAACAATCATATGCATTGCCCATACTCTGGTTCTATATAGTGCTCTTTATGAAACCTTTTACGTTTGTAGTGGCGCTGTTCAGGTTCTTGTGTATCCTTTAATCATTATTCAGCATGATGGCATTGACATTGGCTGTAGGAAGGCTCCTGCAAACAAGAATATTTGAGAGGTACTATTGCACTTTAAGAAGTTCCTATTGTTACATTTTGATTGATCCTCAAAAGCTTATTATTAATCGAAAATCATCTATCCATTTCTAGTCTAATTTTTTTGTTGGTCAGTAACAGGAAAATTATATTAACAAAATGATAGGTCCCAGTTTCCTTCTTCCCATAGATTAGAATTTTAATGTTATTGTTTTATTATATATATATTTTTAACCTTTTGTTGTTGTGGCATGATTAGATCTTGTGTTAATGGCACTTTGGACTTGGGAATATGAATGGATATTTACTAATCAATAATTATAATTGGAAGGTGCTTTGTGTTGAAACCGGTCCACAAGAAAAAAAAAAAAAAAAAAAACACTTTTGACACTAGAAACACACTTTTTACACTAGTACATACACGTCTTAATGATATTTGATAGAATACATAAATTTTATCTAATCTTGTCAATGGACACCTAGAGTTTTTTGGAGAATCTATTCTGGAGTATAAAAATAAATAAAGTTTCTGCTATGCTTTTGTAGTGAAATTTGTTTGGTTTACAAGAAGCCAATTTATCCTAACCATGTTGCTGCAAATGAATTCCTGTGGTGAATGCATTTTTACTACGAATTGGTTGTTTTCTTGAGTCTGTATACCTATTGAAGTAAATGCTTTTCTTTAGGGCTTGAATGAGTTCATCCCTTATTTTATCTTGAATGAGTTCATCCCTTATTTTATCTTTAGTGTGATGGACTTCTTAGCATATCATTGCAGCTTTGGGATTCTCAGTCAGTTGTTATTATCGTATTTTGATTACGTGAATACACTAAGAAAAGGCAAAAAAGTTCATTCTCTTTAGGGTTTTCAAATAAAAATATAATAAAATGAAACACATTTTCAACATTGCAAAACCAATCTACTGAGGGTCACCTTTGTCAGTTTTATTCTTCCACTTAACCCTATTCAACGTCATGCTTTCACTCCACAAATGACATTTCATTCCTCACCGATTCACAGAACGTCTTGAATGGCCTCCCTCTTGTTCTAGCACCTTTCGCAACCCTTTGATTCATCTCAAAGAGGCAATTTTGGCCCCCTGTATATTTACCTGAACCAAATCAAATGGTATTCTTTGAATTTTCCCCCAAAAGTGCAACTATCCAAAACTGAGCCACATATGATGAATGTGACGAGCCTCCTGAAATTGCCATAAAAAAAGATGCAACTAAGAAATCCCCATCAGTAGAATCCACCCAAAACCTTCTATCAATGCTGGATTCATGAAAACTTAGAAGGGACAGCATATCCTGGAATTGGCTGTCCAATTCCATATATTCTCCATAAAGTAGGACACACTACATGTTCTCCAATCCGGACATCCTTTGCAAATAACATAGAGGATGGGACTCCATCTTGGATGATATCTGCCATTAAGTAGTCCATAATCAAGCGAATAAATAGGGGCTCAAGGCCGACCCTTGCTTTAAAATATAACTCCAACGTGGACTTTTGACATATCTGTTACAGTTGCTGCAAACCCTTGCTGTAGCATATGTAAACAGCTCCAGAAACTCAATTGTGAGAGGACTTTCTCCAACCCTGGTGTCCAGCCAGAATAAGGAGTCTCCATATTGTCAATCCAGCCAAAGCAAGCCCAGGCCCATTCTGGGCCCAGACTTCATATATTACTTAGTCAAAGCCTTTTAGTTTGTAAAACAGTTTTTTAGGATCTGATTAGTGATACTTACATGTAATCAGGGATTTCATCCCCTTTATAATGAGAAGAACAGTCGACCAAGGAGGTCACTGCATTCAGCACATCTCTTCAGAATTCTTTCCATCTCTCTAAATAATATGGTATCAGAGCATTGATATCTAGATCATTCAAGGCAATCTTCCACGTCTGGAAGCACTCAGTGCATCTCCGATCATCCTAGATCATCCCAGATCATCTCCCATCCGGTGTGGCCCACCTGAGATCTTCTTCATCAACTCAGCGGAACCAGACCATGTTGGTCGACTGGAATTGCTTGTATTTATGGTGATTTTTCCGGAATTTATTTCCCATCAGAAGTAGGTTTTCCATCGCATTTTCTGGTTCGTCAGATTTCTCAATCTGATTTCATCTCGGCCGTCTAAAATCAAGGATCTTGGTGATTTCTGGCTGAATCTTCTTCCCTCACTTGCGAAAATATGTTGTGGCTTCATCCCCGACCTCTGATCTGTCCTATGATGATCTGGTGGGGCTTCCGTTTATGGAATCATACTGACAGAATGGTCGTCAGTCAGTTTTAGTGCAGATCTGTGCACTGTTTCGATTGCACCTTCTCTATTTGTGCATCTTCTTCATTATCAGACACATATTCTTCATTAGAAGACATTTTCTGCCACCTGATCGTCTGTGATCATCCCTGATCATCTCCGATCAGCCGTGGCCCACCTGCGATCATCGACCTCATATCAGCGGAAGCAGCTCATCTTGGTCGCCTGGGTCTCTTTTTATTTCTGGAAATTTTTTCAAGATTTATGGATCATCAGAGGTAGGCCTTCTACTATTTTTTGTGGAAATTCAGTTTTATCAACTTGTTTTCATCTCAGCCGTCCAGAATTTTGGATTCCTGTTGGTTCTGTCTGGGACCACTTCCATTAGGTGCGAAAATAGTCCACCCTTCCATCCCCACCCTTTGACCTGGCTATTGATCAGTTGCTGGGGAACACGTGGGAATCTACCCACTGAACGACAGGGACGACGTGCACTCTGTTGTGCATTTTTTGTGTTCTGGCTATTTTTTATGCTACAGTACTGTGCTGTGTGATATCTGCACTGTGGTCGTGTTTCTGCTGCCTGGAGAAAATTGCATTTTCTTCTCAATACAGCTACTGTGAGACATTTTTCCTGGTCCGACTGTTCTCTGTTCTTGTTGATTCCAGTGTGAAGTTTTTTTCTCTCTGTCTGCTCATCATGGACAAATCTGACATTAAAATGATTAGATTTGATGGAAACAATTATAACTCCTGGGCCTTCCAATTTCAAATTTACTTAGAAGGCAAGGAACTCTGGTCATATATTGATGGATCTGAACTTATACCGGCAGAAGATGACAAAGATTTTAGCTTGGAAAACTAAGGATGCTAAAATCAAAACCTGGTTGTTAGGCTCGGTTGAGCACCATTTTATCCTCAACCTCCGACCTTGCAAAACTGCCAAGGAAATGTGGGATTATCTTAAGAAGATCTATCAACAAGGCAATGCTGCTCGTCAATTTCAATTGGAACTTGACATTTCTCAATTCACTCAAGGCACCCAGTCTATTCAGGAGTATTACAATGGTTTTCGACGACTGTGGTCAGAATATGATGAGATTAAGTTTGCCAAGGTGTCTGATGCACTCCTACCTGAACTCCTTCCCTTACAACAAAGTAGCCATCGGGATCAGTTTCTGATGAAACTTCGTCGGGAGTTTGAGACAGTTCGCTCTAACTTAATGAGCAGGGCTTCTCTTCCCAGCTTGGATGACTGTCTTCAGGAGCTTCTGCGGGAAGAACAACGTCTGGTCACGAAAACTACTCTGGAACAACAGGGTTCTACTGAGGCTCCGCTTGCCTATGTTGCTATCACCAGACCATCTCCCCGGGATATCAGTAAAGTTCAGTGCCATAACTGCAGGAAATATGGTCACTATGCAAATCAATGCAAGGCAAAAATCTGCCGATATTGTAAGGCAACTGGTCATATTATTGAAGAATGCCGGAAAAAGAATCGCAATTCTACTTCCCGCAATTATGTGCAGTCAGGCCCTGGTACTTCCACCGTGTCGTCAGCTCCCACTGCTTATACAATAACCACTCCACCATATGCATCATCCGACTTCAGTGGTTCTCTGCAGTATGATTCATCCTCATAGCCTGGTTCCTCATCACAATCTGCGTCTCCAGCTCCTCTCACCCCTGAGATGGTTAACCAAATGATCATCAATGCATTGACATCCATGAACATCACAGGTACTGATTCCTCTCTTTCCAATACATGGTACTTAGATTCTAGTGCAAGTAACCATATGACCTCTTCACCCATAACATTACAGAATGTCATTCCTTACACTGGTCATCTCACTGTTCAAGCTGCCAACGGAGATCATCTCCCTATCACCTCTGTTGGTGATACCCCTGGCCCCTTACCCTTAACCAATGTTTTAGTTTCTCCTCATCTTGCTACCAATTTGGTTTCTGTGGGTCAACTTGTTGAAAATAATTGCAATGTCTCCTTTTCTTCTTCTGGCTGTGTTGTGCAGGACCAGGAGTCGGGGGAAGTGATCGCGAGGGGGCCTAAGCGTGGCAGACTTTTTCCCTTACCAATGTCTTCCGTTATTGAGAATAAAACTTTACATCAGTTATTTTGTTTTTTTATTCAGAATAATTCTCGATTGTGGCATAATAGACTTGGTCATCCGAATGCTTCTACGATGTCTACTTTATTTCAATCTGGATTAATAAATAAACCTGTTGACTCTGCTTCTTTTGAATGTGATAGTTGTAAATTAGGAAAGAGTAAAACTTTACCTTTTCCACACTCCACCACAGGGAGCACTGCATGTTTTGACTTGATTCACAGTGATGTTTGGGGCATTGCTCCGACCCTTTCCCATAGTCATTTCAAGTACTTTGTCACATTCATTGATGACTACAGTAGATTTACTTGGATTTATTTATTACATTCGAAGTCTGATGTTCTTAATGCATTTAAATTTTTTGTTAACTATGTTGAAAACCAATTCTCTAAATGCATTAAAACTTTGCGATCAGACTCAGGGGGGGAGTACGTTTCCAAGGATTTTCAATCCTTTTTAAACAATAAAGGAATCATTTCTCAACGTACATGTCCGTATACTCCACAACAAAATGGAGTTGCGGAACGGAAAAACAGGCATCTTCTTGATGTAACTCGAACTCTTCCGATTGAATCATCTGTTCCCCCTCGTTTTTGGACTGAAGCTCTCACCACGGCTGTCTATCTCATTAACCGCCTTCCATCACATACCATTGCTCATTTAACGCCTCATTTTAAATTGTTTGGTCATCATCCTGTCTTTGATCACCTACATACATTTGGTTGTGTTTGCTTCGTTCATCTACCTCCCACAGAGAGAACGAAACTCACAGCACAATCTCGCAGGTGTGCTTTTTTGGGTTATGCCACTAATCAAAAAGGTTTTGTTTGTTATGATCCCATTGGTCGTCGTATCAGGGTTTCTCGAAATGTTGTTTTCTTTGAAAATCAATATTTCTTCCAAACTCACATAGATTGTCCTCACCCCTCTTCACCAGCTCTCTTACCAGGTTTTTCAGATCAAACCTCTGTTACTAGGTTTAATCCTGCTTTTGTATACCACCGACGGGATAAACCTCCCATTGCAAATGGCCCTCCCCCTGATCCTCCACCGACAACTGGTTCCACGCCTACTCCTGCTTTACGTCGCTCCTCCAGAAATTCTAGACCGCCTGAGCGGTATGGCTTTACCCATACTTCTTTGATGACCACTCTCTCTTCTATCTCTATCCCAAGTTCTTATTTGCAGGCTGTCCAACAAGATTGCTGGAACCAGGCCATGAAGGAGGAATTAGATGCATTGGCTCTGAATCACACATGGGATATTGTGGAGTGTCCTACGGCAGTTAAGCCTATTGGTTGCAAATGGATCTACTCGATCAAACTTAAATCTGATGGGTCCTTGGATAGACACAAAGCTAGACTTGTGGCACTTGGAAACAGACAGGAGTATGGCATTGACTACGAGGATACATTTGCACCTGTGGCAAAGATGACCTCTGTTCGGTTACTTCTTGCCATTGCTGCATCTCAGTCTTGGCCATTATACCAAATGGATGTCAAAAATGCATTTCTCCATGGGGATTTGCACGAAGAAGTCTATATGCGTATACCACAAGGCGTCCCCTCTCCCTCCAAGAGGTCTGTCTGTCGGTTGCGAAAATCACTTTATGGTCTCAAGCAAGCTCCTCGGGCATGGTTCGAAACATTCAGGGGTCGATTATGCGAAAGTGGGTTTACTCAGAGCCCTTATGATCCATCTCTCTTTCTATGCCACACATCTACAGGGGTTACTGTACTTCTGGTGTATGTTGACGATATTATTATCACTGGCACGGATGATGGTATGATCAAATCTCTCCAAGCTTCCCTCCGGACTTACTTTCATATGAAAGATTTGGGTCCTTTGCATTATTTCTTGGGCTTAGAGGTGCATCAGTCTCCCAAAGGTCTTTTTGTTAATCAACACAAATATACTTCAGACCTTATCGAGTTGGCTGGCCTCCATGATTCTTCGCCTGTTGATACACCCGTCGAGGTAAATCTCAAGCTGAGTAAAACTGATGGAGACCTTCTTCCTGATCCTCATACATATCGGCGCCTGGTGGGCAGTCTTGTCTATCTCACCATCACTAGACCTGACATTTCCTATGCTGTTAATCTGGTGAGCCAGTTCATGACCGCTCCTCGACACTTTCATTTGACAGCTGTGAAGCGCATTATCCGTTATCTGCTAAGCACTGTCTCTCGTGGCTTATATTATCCAAAGGATAATCCTCTTCATCTAACTGCTTATGCGGATGCTGACTGGGCAGGCTGTCAAGACACGCGTCGTTCTACTACTGGTTGGTGCATGTACCTTGGCAATTCACTCATTTCTTGAAAATGCAAGAAACAAGCACGTGTATCCAGATCTTCCACAGAAGCTGAATATAGAGCGATGTCTTCTGCTTGTTCTGAAGTCTTATGGCTACGGGGCCTTCTTTCAGAACTTGGATTCACTCAGACCTCTCCTACTCCATTGCATGCCGACAATACTGGGGCTATCCGAATCACTGAAAATCCAGTATTCCATGAACGCACCAAGCATATTGAAGTTGACTGCCACTTTATTCGGGATGAATTTAAGCGGGATGTCATTAGTCTACCTCATGTCCCTACAGAGTTTCAGTTTGCAGATATCTTCACAAAGGGACTTCCTCGGCCTCGACATCAATTTCTTGTTTCCAAATTGCTGCTTTATGACTCCCCAGCATCAATTTGAGGGGGGGTGTCAATCCAGCCAAAGCAAGCCCAGGCCCATTCTGGGCCCAGACTTCATATATTACTTAGTCAAAGCCTTTTAGTTTGTAAAACAGTTTTTTAGGATCTGATTAGTGATACTTACATGTAATCAGGGATTTCATCCCCTTTATAATGAGAAGAACAGTCGACCAAGGAGGTCACTGCTTTCAGCACATCTCTTCAGAATTCTTTCCATCTCTCTAAATAATACATATAACCCAGGAAAACAGCTCCGTACAGTGCTAGGCATTAACTGTTGTTCTATGAAAGTGTCCTTCAGTCTAAGTGGCACTCATTGATTACATAATACTTCGCGAACTTCTCTCCACTTAGTCCACTTCACATTGACTCTACTGGTTATATTTGACTCAAAGTCTCAAACCCTTTACACTCCTTTTTGTTCTTTGATAGCTCCCAAGCAACAAAAACTATTACACTATGGTATTAGGTTGTTTTCAATTTTGAATAATTCGATTTACCTACTTTCTAACCCACTAAATGTGCACATGTATATTAAGTTGTAGCTCTATTGAAATTTTAACCCATTTGAAATGCCACTCTCCAAAGTTCCAACTTATGATTTACTTGCTTTCTTGTATGACTAATTGTCATGACATCATTTGGAAACAACATAAACCACATGACACCATCTTGGATTATGTCTGCCATTAACAAGTCTATAATCAAGAGCGAATAATTAGCAGCTCAAGACGGACCCTTGCTGCATACTAACTCCGACAGTGAACTCGGATGTTAGTCACATACACACACATATATGGAAAATGCTTCTATGAGAGTAACTCTACACACACACACATAATATGGGAAATGCTTCTATGAGAGTAACTCTCACCCTTATATGCGAGTAAGAAATCCAGCCATCCATCCCACTTCCAGATCCAACAGTTAGAGAAAAAAAAAAGAGTAAAAAAAAAAACAAAAAAGTTAAAAAGCCTCCCTTATTTCATTTCCCGCCCGGCTCCAAATTAAAACCTCTCTCCTCATCTCTTGTCTCACTACGATATATCGGAACTGAAAGAGGGCTCCTCTCTACGAAAAATCCATCGCGCCAGGGCTCCTCTTTGCGACTGCTCCTATGCGATTGTCTCCGTTCTTCTTTGCGACTCCAGTGGTTACTCTCCCTGACCTTTTCTCTCTCCTCTGTCTCATCTTTTCTGCTGCTGCTGCTGCTTCTTCACCTTCTTCTCGCTACAAATCTGTGATTTGGGTGTAGAGTTAAAAATGGTTGCGTAAAGGTTGCAATCTGTTATTTGGGGGTTGAGGAAAAGGTGTCTTTTTAGGCTAGAATCCTGAGGACATGAGAGTGGAGTTGAATGCAAAGGAGACAGAGGTGATTGGAATTTGGGATGGGTTTTGTGCTATAATCAATAGTTGAGAAAAAGTTAGATTTTGGGATTTCAGTTTTCCTCTTTTTTAGAATTGCAGAGAAGTAACTAACAAAAACGAGGGTAGAAAAAGAAGAAAGAGGTGGATTTGGCTGACATTTGCTGTGTTTTTTTTCAATGTGATATTCACAAATGTCATGATGGACTCTCAATTTGCTGCTTCTGATGGCAGATCATTGAGACATTGATACGGAAACATTTTTCTTTAGTTTCCTATTTATTAATTTCATATGAATAGCTTAGATTTGAACCTTTTTTTTTTTTGGATCATAGGTATACATTGTTTTCTTTGTTGCAATCTATCGCAATGGATACTGGCTCGAGTGCTAATTGGGCGTAGTAATGTGTTGCTGGCTACTATCTCGTTGTTGTAGTCACTAGTCGGTCATAAGGGATGTTGTAGTTAGATGTTAGTATGAAATCTTGGATGTAGATGTACTTGGAATTTTGCAGGATGTTTTTTTTTTTTTTTGTACTAGCACTGGTTTGATGTACTGTTGTTGGAAGTATGAATGTTGAAGTTGAATGGCTTGATGAGCTTGAAGCATCAGGTTGTTACACCCATTTGAGTCCATTGGTAGAGTACAACTGTAGTCACATATACATGTCTTTTCTGGATGTGCGAATGGTGATTTTGAAAATGGATGTTGATACAGATTCCTTTCAGCACTTTAATGAAATTAATCTAATTGATGTTTGGGTAATATTTATCCAAATTGATTGAAATTGCCAACAATATTTTCCTAGTAGGCAACCATACTTAAAGTGCTGTTATCACAGGGTGGTGAGGTTTCAAGTGCCTTGCCTGGCACTCACTATGTTCTGTTTTCCTTAAGAAAGGTTCAGGAAGGTCAAATCAAATGTTGGCAATGCATCAAGTCATACTGCGTTTAATTTATTTCCTTGAACATTTGGCATGGACACACTCTATTCAGTGCTACACCAATGCTTCAATGGGACAAGACAATATCAAATGTTCAATTAAAAGGAAGACACGGTTTAACATTAAGAGGCCCAAATTAGAGCTTCATTCACACCATTCATGTTTTCAATCATCATGTTCCATTGATACTAAAATTTTAATATAAGTCGTTTCTAGTGTAAAGTGTCACGTCAGAACACCGTGTAACCTAAAATACAATAGATAACCAACATAACATGATACAAATTTTACAAAAAAACATTTCTGTAATTTTTTGTCTTCCATATATGCATGCTTCAGTTTTTTGTGCACACCACATCCAATGTTCTGATCACCAACGTCCCATTCTGTAGTTATTCTCTTCCATTGTTAATTTTGCAGGGTCCTGAATTGGATTGAGAGTTGCTGCCTTGGTTTTCTCCTTCTTTCCATAAGAATGCAGTACAGCCATTTTCATCCCAGTCATTTTATAAAAACATAAGACTAAAATTGAAGCATTTACTTGAATAGTATATCAGTAACACATGGAAGATGCTGTTGGGAAGTCTCATATCACTTAAGTAATATGTTTGACATGTTTATCACCTATTAATTTAAGCTTTTGGGTTGGTATATGGTTACTTACATGGTATCAGAGCGTGGTATCAGAGCGGATTCTGATCCCGTCGTTCTTATGTAGCCCACGTAACGAGCCCGTCCATGAAATCTATTGGACTTGTACGTGAAGGGGAGTGTTGGGAAATCCCACATCACAATTATGAATGAACCATCATCCTCAGTTCCTCGAAAACACTGTAAATAATCAGAAAAAAAATGAACTGTAATGTTGCCACGAATTTAGAGAAATCACATTGTTAGTGAGTCTTTTATTATTCATGAAGAGGAGAATGTATTATTATTCTCTGATGCGGCTTTTAGGGCATCTGATGTGAAAGCCTCTTATGGCTTTGTGATGACTGTAAGGGAACCCTTTTTTTTTCTTGTGTGTGTGTGCAGGTGCGACCCAAGGTCTACAGGCCTCCTCTTCCAAGTAGGTCAAACTGAGGGCAATCCTCCATGGTCTTGTAAAAGCCTGTGACAGTGGTATCTCTAGAGTTTCCATTTTGTTAGATGCCAAACAGGTCATTGAAGCTCTGAATATTGGTAGTGAAGATTGGGCTATAACTCAAATCGTTTTGGAAATAAAAAACATTGTACTCTTCTTTCTTGGTAGTTAGCTTTATTTTTATTCCTAGGTTTTTGAATGGGGGTGGCTCACCTGCTAGCTAAGAAGCTTAGTTACGCTTTGAACCAGAACTATTATTAAGGCAGGGATTTTCTGAGATCCCGGGGGTGTATTGTTGGTGTTTTTTGCCTAATGCCTATGTTTGGTCGTCTTTCTCCTCTCTTGGGTTAATGAAATTCTCTTTTTAAAGAAAAAGGTCCCCAATAGGAGTAGGTCGAGGCAGGCCCCCTTTTAAACCCGACCCATTGTGCCGCCACTCTTGGACTTTTCATACTTGGGAACCACCTTTAATCAATCTAGTTTGTTTAGACACACCATCTCCCCCTAAATTGACACTATTCAAATCTTACAATGTTTAAAACATTATTCATTGTTGAACTTTTTTCACGACAACATATTGTATATTTTATATACATGGAACCGTGAGGACTAAAAAATTATGTATTCAACATTTAATTGTCTTCATTTTCTTTTCTTTTTTTCATTTTTCCTAAAAAAATGGAATGAAGTTTATTAAGTGTTGAGAATACATGATAAGTTTAAGGGGCCGTTTGTTTCTTGTGAAAGTGATTCACATGTGTAAATGACCCACATATGAGTCATTTGCATATGTAAATGACTCACATGTGGATCAGATTCCACTGTTTGTTACTAGCATAACATTTCACATGTGAATCTATGAATAAGTTGTAGATTGTTTGATGATATCTCAACATCCGAGCAACATCAATGGTTGAAAATTGAACACATGACCGTGTTTGAGCTTCTGAAGAATATGAACGGTCCTGATTTTACAGGTAGGGCCCAGAACATTAAAAAAATCATAAAAGGCGGACTGGGTATGTTAGTAACAATAGGTTGTATATTGTTTGATGATATCTCAACCTCCATGCATCATCGACGGTTGAAAATTGGACACATGGCCGTGGTTGAGCTTCTGAAGAATATGAACGATCCTGATTTTACAGGTGGGTCCCAGAAAAATAAAAAAATCATAAAAGGCGGACTGCTATATGTTAGTAACAGTGGATTAATCGAACGGCTGTGATTATGTTGATCATATCTCAACCTCCATGCATCATCAACAGTTGAAAATTGGATACATAGCCGTGGTTGAGCTTCTTAAGAGAATGAACGGTCCGGATGTTACAAGTGGGGCCCAAAAAAATAAAAAATAAATAAAAGGCGGACTGCTCAGTGAGGCACTGTAGCAGTCCACTGAGCAGTCCGCCTAGTAACAGTAATGTGTGAAAGTGTTTCACACCTCTTGAGGTGTGAAAATGCAATGCATAAAAAGGGCCATCTTTCACACCATTTACACAACTATTTTACACATGTGAATCAAAATCACACCAAACAAACATGATTTTTGTGTATCCATTACCCATGTGATTCAATTACATATGTAAATGGAAAAAACAAACGTCCCCTAAAAGAGGAACATGTTGCAATTGATGACGCTTTGGGTGTAGTCAAATATAGGGTTTTAAGAGTACCAAGCTTGGGGCAAGTTAGGGTTTGCCCCTACCTTACCCTCACATAAGGGCGTTGGGCCTAACCCTTACCCCCAAGAGCCAGGGATGTAAATGTAATAACATGTAATAGATTGTCAAGTATTTAGATGCATGTAATGAGTAATTTTTAAATTATTTGTACTAATTCAATTTGCATTATAATATTTGTTGTAATCTATTAGTAAGTCATTATAGTGTTAATGATCTGGGTGATTCAAGTTTGACTTGTTTGGTACCTAGAGCTAACACCATGGGCCTTACCCACCGCAAAAGCTACCTAATGAATTAGAATAACCAATGGCACTTAAGCCCGGGCTCTAGACTTGTCCGCTTTCGATGTGAGACTCATGCAATCCTGTGAACCTTCTTTTTCGGATTCAGAGGGCAGAACCTAGTATACCATTTTGCGGACCCACAAGATCTGATGGAATATTGTACAACTTGGTAACATTTCAAATTCATGCTTTTATCTTATTGTTGTATTATTGGATTGATCCAGGGATCCTAGATGGGTTAGAAAACCCTAAAATATTCTAACATATTAGTCTAGATAGATCTTATAGAGTTAGCAATTTAAAAATTTCTAGTTCAGATAAAATTCCTGATGATGGCCAATGAAGCTAGTATTTAGTACAACTATTCTACAAAACCGAAATGGGTTTTCCTCACATTTGCTTCTAATGTAGTCACACTAGTTAGTGGCAAACAGATGTTGTTAATATTTATATTGGTATAGTTGGGGGCGTCAGCCTATATGTTTACATGTGTGGATAAGTAAAGGTAAAGGTCATGTTTACTTAAACAGTTTTTTTTTGTTTTTTGTTTTTTGTTTTTTTTCTTACTAAAAGGCCCCTATGTTTTCACGATACCTAAAAAATGCCCCTCTACTTTGTATTTTTACTTAACGGTCCCTTGACTCACGGTAAGGTTAATATACAATTCTCATTCCCACTCTCCCCATTTTCTTTCTGATAGCCGATCAAAGATGCCGTGGAAGCATGGATCTAAATGAGTTGGCTGCTATAAACGCGATAAGGACTGCGTCGCCTTAAATCAAGCACTAGTGTGGAGATCTGTGACCGTCTACGAGAAATCAGTTACATTTGATTCACTCTTTAAGATCCAAGGGCAAGGATGGACACCGTGGATGTAGAAGATGATAATTGACAAGTTTAGATCTAGTGGGAGGAAGAGGGTGATCTCGTGTTAGGGGATGATCTATTGAGAGTGATTTCAAGTGCTATGTCTATATATAGCCCTTTGGCTAATGGGTGAAAACGTTTCTATTCAAATTCGAATGGAGAGATGATAAGATAAAGGGTTGGACCAAACTCTATCAATTTGAATTTAAATGGAGATATGATAAAGATAAAGAGTTGGATAAAACTCAGACTATTCTTATCCATATCACCATGAGATTCCTTGTGAGAGGTGTCTCTTTGTGAGTGGGGGCCACCCACATGTAAAAACAAGTGGGCCCCATCACAAATGCCTAATCCTTTCCTAGTTTACCATTTACCCCTTGTATGTATTAGAAAAATGAAACGATAGATTCTACCCTAGGTTATTTGATTTATTTCTCCTCTTCCTCTTAAAGAGAAATCCTCCAAAAGAAGAAACCTACAGAAAATGATACATTCCCCACCTTCAATTGTCTTCTTCCTATGTCTATCTCGATTCATCACTTTGCACCTTTGACACTACAAATCAACTCTCCACAACTGGCTCAATGCGGAAGCAGTCCACTGGAAACAAAAGTCCAAAGTTAAATGGCTTCAAGATGGTGAAAGAAACACAAAAATTTTTCACCTCTCTACCAACTCCAGCAGCATTCAAAATTGAATGGACAAGATCTCAGTAGATGGTAGTCTTTTAGAGGATGAAGATGATATTAGAGCCCAGGCCAGCCAACATTTCTCTCAGCTTCTGAATTCTTCTAGTGTCATTCCAGATGAATCTCTTTTCAATTAGAATGGTCCTATAGTTACAACTGAACATAATAAATCTCTGGTAGAAACTCCCTCCCCAATAGAGATTCGAGAAGCAATTTTTGGGCTCATGTTCTCCCTAGGCCCTGATGGCTTTTCATGGGCTTTCTTCACTAGTTGTTGGCATATTGTTGGAAATGATGTTATTTAGGTTGTTACTCATTTTTTCACCTCTGGAAGACCCCTCATGGCCTTAAATGCTTACTTTCTAACTCTCCTCCCCAAAATCCCATCCCCAGTCTCATTCTCAGACTTCTGGCCTATCAGTCTACTAAACTTCACATAAAAAATGATCTCCAAAATTTTGGCCTCCAGACGGTCCAAAATCCTCCCCTTCCTCATCTCAAACCACCAAATTGCATTTATCAAAGGCAGATCAATCCACCACCATGCTGCTCTAGCCCATGAACTCTTCTAGAACTAAAGTCTAGAAATAGAGGAGGATCTGTATGTATGAAGTTGGTTATCTTAAAAGCTTTTGACAATCTGAAATGAAAATTTCTTTTCAAAGCCCTCCATTTTTTTCAATTTCTCTTCAGATTGGATAAATCTAATGAGAGAACTTTTTTGTAGTAGTAGAGGCTTGGTTTTGATCAATAAAAGCCCTTGTGGTTTTTCTATTCTTCTTGTGGTCTACGTCAGGGATGCGCACTGTCTTCTTACCTTTTCATCCTAGCTGAGGAGATCTTGAGCCTTCAGGTGGAAGAGCTCAGGTTAGTAGATGCCATCACTCCTATCTCCCTTGTCATCTTGCTCTTCCTCAAAGCCCAAAAATTCGGTTTGAGAAGGCTTGCCAAGACCCTTAGACTATATCAAGACTCCTCTAGCTAGGAAGTTAATCTTCGAAAAAGTCAATTATTTCTTGGAAATTGCAATGGTAGACGAGCGACCCTTAGACTATATCAAGACTCCTCTAGCTAGGAAGTTAATCTTCGAAAAAGTCAATTATTTCTTGGAAATTGCAATGGTAGACGAGCGACCCTTAGACTATATCAAGACTCCTCTAGCTAGGAAGTTAATCTTCGAAAAAGTCAATTATTTCTTAGAAATTGCAATAGTAGAGGAGTCCACATGGTTACAGAGCTTCTCAAGATCCATCGAGCCTCGTTGCCATCTGTCTATCTAGGGGTTCCCCTCTTCTTAAGCTATGCTCGCCATGTCCACTTCAGCAAAATCCTAGATTCTATTAGAAGAAAGCTAGCTAGTTGGAAGACTAAATGTTTATCTTTTGTTGAAAGACTAACATTAGTTAAACATGTCCTCAGTTCATCCCCCTACACATATCCTTGGTCACTATCCTCCCTAGCAGAACTTGTTCTCAAATTGAGAGGAGTTTGAGAGATTTCTTGTGGTTTGTAGATTTGATAAAATCCAGAAGTAATTTTGTTAGATGAGATAAAATCTGCCTTCTAAAATCAAAAGGTGGATTGGGCCTGAGGAGGATGAAAGAGCTAAATGATGCTTGCTTGCTTAAATTAGCTTGGTCAGCCTCCACAGAAGCTTCTCTTTGAGCTAAATGGTTCATTGCCAGATACTATAAAGGCAATTCCATATGCCATCCTAGCAACCCCATGAGTGGCTCCAGCATCTGGAAAAAAACTTAGATCCCTGCCTCCCTTCTTCAAAGTAATAGTAGATGGAGGGTAGGAAATGGCAAAACCATCAGTTTATGGTTTGATAATTGGATTGATAATGTTTCCATTGCCTCCATTTTTCATTCTTTTCAATTTTCATAGTATGACTCAGTAGCAGATTTAATTTCTGAAGATGCTTGGCTCATTCCAATCCAGCTTTCGGTAGTTTCTTTCCAATGCCACATCCTTCATCCAGTTAAGTGAAACTTATGTCCCGGACTCTCTGTCTTGGCTTGGGAATTCATCCAGCAAGTTATCTCTTTCAGCAGCTTGGAGCCTCCAAAGATCTTGAAATTCAGTCAAAGTTTGGCCCTCCTTGATTTGGAACAAGTTTGTCAATCCTCGTTTGTCATTCCCAAGTTGGCTCCTTATGCATAGAAGAACTCCTACAGAAGATTGGGCTAAGAAAAAAGGTTGGTCTCTAGCATCAAGTGTTAGGGATTTTGTATTTGCAATTTGATGGATGCATTTTCACTTTAGCATCATTTGAATTTTCACACATGCATTGTTTTAGAAAATCTTGAAATCTGGTTTTATACATGCATTGGATTTTAGACTTGTAGAATTAATGATTTATGCATGTTTTGTTTTTAAACTTGGATGCATTGGTTTTAGAATCCAAACTCTTTTGAAAACCTAATTCTTTGTGCATTACTTTTGAGAAATCAAATTGAGGATTTAGGTTTATGCCTTGCATACTTTCATCATTTTCAGAATCATTTTTGTATGCATTTGTTTTTTAAAAGAGTTTTAGAAATCAAGCAAGCCTTTGGTTTTAAACTTTTGAATCTTTTTAGACTTTTTATGTTTCATGTTTTTAAACCCCTTAGAATGATTTAAAACATGTTTCCAAGCTTGATTTAATGGCCCAAAAATTTCCACTTGAAAAGACTTTGAAATATGCAAATTTGGGAATTTTTGGTCCCAGGGGGTCAACCTGCAGTGTGGCAGGTCGACCCCCCCAGGGACCCGGGTCGACCTGCCACACTGCAGGTTGACTGGGTCTTGAAGCTCCAACGGTCGTTTTTCTGACCGTTGTGTGTAGCAGGTCGACCCCCCCCTTTTGCCAGGTCGACCTGGGACTAGCCGTTGGACTGTTTTCTTGTATACAGTCCATTCATTTCCCATCTTTCAAGAGGCTTGAACCATGAACTTTTGAGACCATTTTGGAGCCAAAGAAAGGGGAAGAAGTTGGAAAGGCTAGAGGGCTTTTTGGAAATCAAATGCTTGACTTTTTATAAGGTACATTTTACTAGTATTTTGATTTCCATTAAAATGAAATCCATGCATGCTTAAATCTTTGTATTTTCACTTATGCATGATTTCTAGAGATGTTTAGCAAACTCATTATCATCTTTGGAATATTAAAAATGGTTTGCAAACTCTCTTGACTAATTCACATGCTCTTAGACTTTAAATATTCATACAACTTGTTTAGTTCATTTCTTCAAAGTTGTTTGAATCTTTTATGTGATTAGTTTTATCTTCAATCATCATTTTCTAAGCTTTGATTTTAAAATGCATTAAGCATTCATTTAGGAGCTTCATTGTAGAAATTGATTGAAGTAAAGCATTCATACACTTGTGCACATACTTTACTTTCTTTAGTGTATGTTTGTAATTTGATTTACACTTTCATATTCGCCTATTTAGAGGCAATTCAATTGTGCTTAAATTCCATCTCTTAGAGTGATCTTTTGTGAAGACACTTTCTTAGAGAAATATTCATTTGCAAAGGTTATTGCTTAGCCTAAGAAAAGCATTGTGTAAAGGTTATTGCTTAGCCTTGAAAAACATCTTGTAAAAGTTGTTGTTGAGCCTAGTAAAAACAACATTGTAAGGGTTATTGCTTAACCTATTGAAAAGCATAAATAGTAGAAATCCGGTGGGGTGATTAGATCACAAGCCGGTAGTGGACGTAGGCATTGAGGCCGAACCACTATAAACCTTTGTGTTGTGGTGCTTGCTTTTGTGGTGATTGTTTATATTAGCTTCCGCATATTGTTTGATTAATCATCACATGTGACTAGTTTGTGTTAAGAAATTAATATTGATCTTAATTGGTCATAGTTGTAGCACACCCTATTCACCCCCCTCTAGGGTTAGGATCTAAGGACTTTCATCAAGATGTCATAACTGTCTAAATGGTGAGGAAAATAATCTGCACTTGTTTTTTCTCTTACTCCCTGACCCATAATTTCTGGTTTTGGCTTCTCAGGCTCTGTACTGCCACGACTCGCTTTCCTCTATCCGCTTCAGCTGTATGGAAGGCCATTGCCAAGATAGGGATATCCTCGAAAGAAAGTGTGTTGCTGCATTCTTCTTCCACGCCATCTTTGTCCTATGGTACCTTCAGAATGATTCAAAATACAATAACAAGAAGCCCTCCCTAGTGCGTGCAAAGGTGGTCTCCTTGGATCGTTTGTAGTGTATGGTTGCCTTAGTCCCAGGTCAGAACTCTACCTTCCCTCCTCACCCTATTTTGGTCTCCTTTAGAGTTTTAATCTCATGGAGCTCTATTTTGGTGTTGTTTGATCTCCATTGTGTCTAGTTCCTGTTTTTTTATGTTTTTGAGCCTCTGTTTTGATGCTCCAATTTTAGCCTCTATGTTTTGGCTTTTCTTTTTCCTAGGGGATTTTTAGTCCATGTTTCCTCTGTTTCCTTTTCTTTTCTCAATACAATTTTACCTTAAAGATAAAAAAAAACTACAAATCAATTTTAAAATCTGAAGCAATATATGTGGGAGACAAGTAAAAGGCATTTGCTATATTTTTCAATTATTTTATCTTGATCAAGTAAGGACTAATGAAGTTGAAAGAGGTCAAAGGGAGGTCAAACTAGAAAAAAGAATTGAAGAGAGGAAACGATAATGCATTGGACATCCATGAAGTTCTTTCCCACCTTGGTTTGCATGCCATAGTGGGGCCCACACTCATTGTAAAAATTGAAATAGAATATGAGATTAAGATATCCGAAGCCATGGTACTTCAAGGCATTGCAATCACATGTGGGGGTCTACCATTCATCTAAGATTACTACTCACATCTAAGAACTAGATTTTGAGAAATTTCCAAGATGGTGTGGGACGTTACCTACCAGCCAAAGTTGAAACCCAAGACACATCCAAAAGGGAATCTTATGCAAGAATATGATTTGAACTTGTTTTAAATCAAAGTGAGGTCCCACATACACCTATGCATGCTCAAATTGAAGTTTTCCTTACGAGTATTAAATTTGAATTTTTGGCAAGTGGCAACATGTGAGATTCTTGTGGAACCTACTTTAGAAAGCCTTCCTTACCAAGACACTTCATTTGGCAAGGGACTCTCGATAGTTCAAATTCTTTCCAAGTGCGAAGCCGAGCTTAAGGCCTAAGCAAGAAATATCTACACATAAGGAAACAAGTCCTAAAAGAGAGGAGATACTTTTCTAAATAGGAGGCATCAACCACTATAAAACCAACCCAAAAGGGGCTAAACGAGCAACTCATTAGGAAGAGCTCTCTCTCTCCGTCCATCCCTCCACCATCTTTCTCTATATTCCTTTCTTTACTATTTTTTCTAGTCTTCTAGGGTACTAGTTATTCAACTTTATTTAAGAAGATGATGGAAGAATAGTGTTCTTCACTTCATGTAATTTCAAGTGTGAGGAATAAAACAAAGTACTTTGATTAATTCTGCGTGCATTCAACCTCTCCAAATTGGTACTTGAATTTTCTTTGATTATTGTTCTTTGATGTGTTGTTTTTGTGATAGATACATCACATGCTCAGGACTAGTCTTGGGAATGATGATTTTTATGCAAGATATCATTCTCCTTTATTTCCCAAACTCGTTACAGCTTGGTTCAGCATTAATCCCAAGAATGAGGAAGAAGATAAGTTTTCCGGGGTCATATGACAATGAGTATTAGAACAAAATACAAGAGAGATGGTACTTTTATGAAAAGAATTTATGCAAAATGGGCCACATAGACGGGATGCAGGCCTAGAGACCCCACAACAAAGAGGAGTAAATGTTGGATTGCCTATCATTAAAAAACCAGAATGATCAAATAATATTATCTATCAGATTCTAGGAAACAAAAAAAAAAGAACGGTTGAAAATTGTGGCCATAAACATCCATTGAGACCTGCCTATTGTGTATGCGGTCCAGCTACATATATCCGCTTGGGCCCACCTTTGATTAGTCACGGCCTTTCACACTTTATCCACCCATCATTTGGCAATAGCCCCAATTTCAACCCTATTAAATCTTTATCCACCGTTGGATTGGATCTCATAAAAATCTATTGTTAAAAGACCATTAGATTTATTGGTATTAAATCAAAGGCTAGGATGATTTTATGAAGCTGATTTTTATGTCTTATTTTTTGTTGACTCTTATCAATAATGAGAGCTTTCAATGTACCTCCTCCACTTATAAATTGATATCCAAGTGGGCCCCACTAGCTTGACTACAAATGAGAGAATATTGCCCCAAAAGTGCCATTTCCATTTTTTTAGTAAATACAAAATGCAGAATGATTATGATAAAAATGAAAAGGAAAATAAGAAGTGAGAATGACAAAATAAGGGTAGAATGTGGTGAGGTTCACAGGTCAAAAGTTTCATCTCCACTTTTCAATAAATGCAAATGGCAGAATGGGAATATAGGAAAAAAAAGGAGAGTGAGAAAGGTCGTTGGTTTTTGTTAGGCTTGACCGTCGTTCAAGGGAATATTAAGTAAAAATACAAAATGAAGAGGAGGAGTTTTTGAGATTTCATGAAAATATAGGGCTTTTTTGTAAAAAAAAAAAATCTTACTTAAAATTTGTTTGGATAGGTGAAAGAGAAAGAGCATAACGAAAAGTACTGCTTGTCCTGTAGCATACTACACTACACTTTATCACACTTTTTATGTAAAAAAAAGAGGCGTGTGAAGGAGTAAAAGGTAAGTGGTGTCACATCATGAGTTTATTTCTCCACTCCACTTTTTCATCTAAACATGGTTTAAGTAAAAAAATTTATCACACTCCATCTTTACTACTTGTGCTAAACAAAAGAAGTCTAGAATTAGACTCTCCCAAAAATTTGCCTCCCTTTTTCTTGATTTTCCATATGAACCTAGACAACTAAACGCTGAGAAAACCTGCAGAAGGATCAAATACATTAGATGTTTGTTAGCATCCAACAATTTTGGATACATTTCTAATTAAATCACCATACTTGGGATAATTTGCGTAGATTTTATTCGTGTGCGATAGGGTCAATGTTTTACAAATAGACCACTTTCACAAGTGGGAGAATAATTAATATGTTTTAGCTTACCCAATCCAAAAAAGGGATCTAATGTCCGCTCACTCCAAATATGGTGTGTCACTATCTTTCCTAATTGATACTGGTTCAAGTTTCAACTTGATGAACCATATCAAAGGATATATACGGCCCAAAAATAGTAGGGGCAATATTTCTCCTAAAACGGAAAAAATAACTATAGATATACATATCTTTCCTTATCACCCTTGGAAGTTGTTTTTTCAAAGCTACAAGCTTGCCCCCTGATAAGTCCACAAAATTATAGCTCTCATTCATCATTTTATATGCATTTGTGGACTTAATTAGGTTAATTGCATAGAATTACACTTAATTTCATGATTTCATGCATTTGAGCATCAAAGTTGGAATCTTAGTCAAATTTGGTCAAAATTCATTACATCGCATGAGTTTTGTGAAATTAAGGATTTTCATCTCATTCATCACCCAAAAATTACTTTTTTTTAGCTTCACCAATGCATACCTACTAATTTTGAAACTATGTGTTATTTTTGGAAAGTTAGATATTTTTAGTACATTAAGTAGGCATGTAGGGTCCTATGCATAGTCAATCTAGATTCTTCACACTTGATTATTATTGACATTATTTTATTTTATTTATGTAGGAGAAGTCAAGAGTGGGACCTGCACTGGTGAAACTTGAAGAGAGATCAAAGGCGGGACGCCCTTCATGAAAGAAAGAGAAAATTGGAAACTTTGCAAGGAGAGTTGACTAGTCAAAGTTGCAAGTGATGAAGCATGCCAAATATGAGAAGATAATCAAATAAGAAAGCAAATAAAGAGTCAAAACATACCTTGAACGTCCAACATGGGTCCTACACACCCCATTGCATGCCAAAAATAGAAGTTCCCTTAATTGCACAATTATTCTCGGATTTTTAAGGGGCAGCAAATTGAAACGGTCATAAGTTTCAACCTGAGTGTCGGATTGTGCAATCTACATACCGTTGGAAAGATCTTTTTGAGTAGATATCCGTGGAGCCCAAGATTTCATAAATCAGATCTATATCGAGGGAGATATGACCTCCGGAAGTTGGCTGTTATAATTCTATGCAGGAATTATAAAAAGTTTTCAAAATTGGCAACTTGAGAGATGTTTGAGGAGTTCAATTTGGCAAGACTTGGAGTCCAAGAGACCACACTTAGTAACAAATCCTCTTCAATTCAAATTCTTTCCAAATGTGAAGCCTAGCTTGAGACCTAAGCAATAAATCTTTACCAATAAGGAAACAAGTCCTAAAAGAGAAGAGATTCTTTGCTAAAAAGGAGGCATCAACATCTATAAAGTCATTCTCCATCAAGTATCTTAGCACAACCCTCTCTTCTATTCCTTTTTTTCTCTCTTTCTTTCTTCTTTTCCATTAGTTTATTTTTATTTTTGGTAGCCTTGAGCCATGTCCAAGGATTTATTTTGAAGGAGAAAATTTGTGAAGGAGAAGTTGTAAAGAAGCAATTTTTAATGATAAATCAAGATGCATTCTTTCTAATGGCGAGCTAATTTTCTTGATTAGAGTTATGAATGAAGGTAAGTAATTGTCTTTTTATTTGTTTAGTAATTCTAATTTGTGTTCCATGATTATGTGCTTAATGATTAATAGGCTTGTCTTTGTGCCCTAGCCAAATCTCTATTTTTATTTCTAAAAATAAAAATTAGTTTTTGACTACTCATGCTTAGGTTTGATAGGCCATGCTTAGGATTTAGATCTTTTGATGGTTTATGCTTACTTTTGATGGGTGGTGCTTAAATTATTTTTATTTCTTTTATGAGATGAAGGAAGTCTTGATTTTTGAATTTTTTTATGATTAAAAAGGGATTTTAAAAGTTAAAATTTCCAAATTAAAAACATTGATTTGTCTTTGATTTGAAGTAAAAATTGGAGCAAGTTAGGGTTACTTGATAAATAATTGGTGGATGCTTATTGGATTCCTATGCTCTAATCACCTTCATTAATTGGTAGATTTCGAATTTCTAAATTAGTTGCTTATTTTTATATCTAAAAATTCAAAACTTTTCTTAATTGTTAGTTAATTAGTTTTCTTAATTTAAAAGTTTCTTTAATTAGCTCCCTGTGCGTTTGATCCGTTCTTGCCACTATCTCATCTAGACACCCGTGCACTTGAGGTATTTTATGATTGATAAAGATCACATCACCCCCTAAAAAGAATAAAAAGTGAAATCCATAATTTGGATGTACCATTTACCTTTCTTACAAGGTAGCCAGAAAAAACCTGCATTTTCAGTAAACCTTTATTTTGCTACCGCTATCAAATATTCTAACCATTTTCATCTTCTGAGACTCCTTAGAGACCATTCAAATGATGATTTTCAGTTTCTATTTTTTAAGGCCCTACGGGTTTTATTTTCAGGAGCAGAGAATGTTAGGGTTTTCGTTTGTTGCAATTTGATTGGATGTATCCAAATTCTCATGATAGCTTTATCTCTCATTTTCTCATGAGTTTCAATCTTTGCATCTTGGAAATCTTAATGCATTTTTATTAGAGTATTCATATATGGCATCATGTTTTTAAGAATTGACTTTTATGCATTGTTTAAACTTTACAAGTTAGCCTCAAATGTTTTATCAAATGTAATTTTGAAAACTCAAACATAAACAAGTTTTGTTATCACATTTTGAAATTCAATTTTAAACATGTTAGTCTTAGTTCAAGTCTAGATTTCCATGGCCAAATCTCCAATTTTGAAAATCATTTTCATATCAAAATCTCTGGAAAAGTTCGATTAACCGACCCTCAGTTCGGTCAACCCTCGATCACTATAGCTGGAAGTTGAAAAATGTTTGATTCTACCAGCCAGTGACCTGCTGGTCATCAATCGGTTAACTGACATGAGTTCAATTAACCGACATATGAAAGTTCGGTTCATCGAGTTTAAAGTTTTATGACCGTTGGAGTTCAGTTAACTGAATTGTATGTGGGTTAACCGACCAGATAGCCATTGGAGACCTTTTTACTATATATTTGAGCATCTTTCTTGAGATTCGTACTGACACTTTTGAGTCTTTTAAGGGCAAAGGAATGAAGATCAACTGGGCTAGGCTAAAGGAAGGCTAGGAGGGCCAATCCATGGATTTCAACCTTTCATTCATCACAAATGGGTTTGTCCCTTTTATCAAATTAACTCATGCTATATTTTTAAATCTTTATTTCATTTAGTGGCATGATTAAATAGTTTTTAAACTTGTTTAAATGTTGTTTGCATAACATGCTTAGCAATATGTTTTCAACATTTGACTAGATTTACACCTGTTATGAATTTCATGTTTTGAACAAACTTGTTACACTTAGGTTGCATTTTCAAAAATTAGTTTGGTCATCATTTTAAACATGTGTGCATCATTTAATATCTCTATATCACATTTCTAATTTTCATCTTTGCATCTTTAATGAGAATTAAATTTCAAAATGAGATAGAGAGTTTCAAGTTGATGCATCATTCATAGATCTTTGTATTAACTACGCATATTGTAACAGCCCGACCCATAACCCATATTAATTATAATTAACTGCATGATTAGTTAGTAAGTGTGTTTAGAGTCTTAGCGAGTCGGGTTAGACGTTTGGATCTTGCGTGCGAAGTCTCGCTCGATTCGGAGTGCGTTTGGGTATAATAGGGGTGTGTGTCATTATTTCCGAAAAGTTTCGAGGGGCTTTTTAGTATTTTTTCACTTTTCGAGATTTTGGTACCGTTGGGTAGATGGTTATATTTCCTAAACTTTAGTCTTCTATCCCATCTTGATTCGGACCAATGAAGACACTCTAAAACCAGGCTTGATCCAAACCCATTTAAACATTCATTTCCCTCTCTCCTCATTCATTTCTCTCTCCTCACTCATCTCTCTCTCCCCTCATCCCCACGTGGATGACAGCCCTCTCTTTCTTTATTTTTCCTTCTCCCTTATATTCTTGGCCCCTTTCCTCCTCATCTTCATTCCCTACCGACAACACCCTCTCATTTTTTTTCTCTCATCTCCATCGTCCTCCCTCTCTTCACTCTCGTCACTGCCTCACGCCGCCGGACTCCGAGCACACCGGCGATCACCGCAGAGCTCCACAATCTCCGGCGAACCCACAACCCATTTTGTTTCTTTCTCTCTCCTTTTCTCCATTTTTCCTCCCTTCTTTGTTTCTCTTTCTTTATTTCCTTTCCCCTCTCACTCTTCCCTGCCACATGAAGTAGCCCCACCCATTTCACTCTTTTATTCTCTCTCTCTGCTCTTTGTTTGTTTCTTTCTTCTTCCCTGTTTCTCTCTCTCATTCTCTGTTTTCTTCTTGTTTCTCTTTTATTTCTTTCTCTCTCTATTACTGTCTCTCTCTCTCTAATTCACTCATCTCACCAATCTAACCCACCCCAACCCATTTCATTCTCTCCACTCCACTCACAGTCAAGTGAGTTGACTTTCTCTCTCCTCCATCACCACTAATTTAGTGGGCCACCAATCAAGTGGGCCCCACAACCTCCGATGATCACTATCACCTTCGCGTGGACTCTGCGAGCTCAATCATCCTCAATTTGCAAGCCACCACTCCATTCCCATCTGTTTGGTAAGCTTCCCTTCCCCTACGTTTGATTTATATACTTTGGGTGTAGAATTGTGTCAAGTTAGCTTAGAGCTTTCCATTCTTTTAGTTTATATTTTTATTTTAGTTTTATTTTGCTAATGCTTCCTTAGGTTTGGTTTGTTGGGCTTTGAGCTAGGATTTTTGGATTTTGCCATTTTCCACCAAAGGCAAGTAGATATTTATATATATGCTTAGATATGTTTGTCTTTCCTTTGATTTGATGATTGATGATGATTTAGATTACCACATGCTCACTGATACTTTAAATGTTGAAAATATATAATATAAATTGAATGGTTGGATGGGGATGGATGTTGGTTGAATGGACTTGATGAGAGGGGGTATGGATGTATGTGGAGAGGGCAATGCCCTATTTTCTTTGTTTGCAGGATTAGAATGGAAGGGCTGGACCCTTCATACTGACTGATTACATGTTCTAGGATGTTGGAAAGGGGTTTCCACCATTTCACTTCAGTTATAGAACTGAGGTTCTGTAACTGTAGTGTATGCGGTTGACCGGGTACTTTGTGTGGGATGTGGACCGAGCCCACTGATAGATACCTTTTGAATGACCCTTTTGACACTCTTTTAGTTGGACTTAGGTGGAACTTTGGCTACCTTTCTGGACTCATTTGACTATATGTAAAGATGTTTTGAGCTGATGTCTTTTACGGTTAATCCGGTTACATCGGTTACAACCTATCTCAATCTTGAACGGTACGGGACAACGGGATACCCCCCTTTATATCTATGCACGAAGATTGTTTGTTTGGGTATCGCGAACCCTATTCCCCTCGTTGACTGAGTATGGTCGTACGATGCCTCAGGTTTAACATTGTACCTAGGATTGGATTGTCTATCGCTTTTGATTCCAAGTTGTACCGTCTGGTACTTTTCTACATGCTATGTTCATGTTCCTTAGCTTCGTTTGCTTTGTTTTGTTTTTGGATTACTTGATGAACCTAGGTGTTGAACTTAGGACCCCTTTTGATGTTCCGTTTATTTGACGATTGATAAAAGTGTTGAGGCTAGATGACTTTGATTGTAAAAGCTTGACGAGGACTACATATGGTATTGATATTAGAAGAAGCTTGCTTGTTGGGTCTTGATCTTGATTTGATAATGGAAAGTAGTCTCTCTTTTATTAATAAATCTTGTTCGTGCAAGAAAGTCTAGCCCCTCACTATTGTGTGTCTGGGGATCTTTGTGTCAGGCACCACTCAGCTGTATATCGCCCAACACGGATGGGGCACCTTCTGTGTGAGGACCTTGATGAACGTCTACGCAGTACGACTTTTTACATTTTAGATGGATGTACACCATCGGATACATCTTGAACACTTGACTTGATGACTATTGGCCTCTTAGTATCTATCTTGCTTGTTGCCGGGTTTTTATACTGTGCCTCTTGTCTGCCGGGTATATCCCGCACCTCTTGATATCTCCACCACGACTCAATGTGAGTATGGGAGGGCAATACCACTATCCCGTGGTAATTAGTACATGTGGACCGCGTATCTTGCTAGATGTGTATGTTAGTTTGTTATGATTCGTATGCTATGCACTTCTTACGATCAGGATGCTATGCATGTTTTATGATCTTGTTTATCACCTATTCTGATTCGTTCTGCATATCTATTGATGTTTTATATTTATATTTGCCTGCCGACTGTCGTGTTTGATGGTACTACTCTTGATGCATAGGTACCAAACCCTTCTATTTCGAGGAGGAGATGACGGAGGAGATTCAGACGGATTAGTCTGATGACCTCCTAGACTATAGTACGGATGGCGTTGTGTAGTCGTACCGACCCCGTACTCGAGTGCCTCATGCTTATTTTGGATAGGTGCATCTTTTGGTTCTTATTTTGGTTAGGCCCAAGTTTTATCGTGGTCTTTCATTGTAATTAATACTTTTTTTTAACTGTTTCAAACTTGAACGTGGATAATATATTTTCCTTTTGCTCTTAACTATACATCTTGAGATACCACTTGTTTGTATGAAGCTTCCGCTATTGATTTATATATTCGAGGAAACATTTATACCTCACAGCGATCTTCGATCCATTTGGGACATGATTGGGGCCAAGTGTTATTATTATTATTGTTGAAAAATTTTAATTGGCCTTAATCTCACGCATAACCCCGGTTTCACTTCTGGGGGCGTAACAAGTTGGTATCAGAGCAATGCTGGTTTCTAGATTAAAAACAAGTAGAAACCTAAGACGTGTGAGGATTGGATTTCTTTTGGGGTATCTTTGTTTTTTGTAGCTTTTGTAGAGTATATAGTTTGGTTGCTAGATTGAGTCCCATAGGACTAACATTTCTTATGTTTCAGGATGGCTGATCGTAATATGCGTTCTGGCAGTGGTAACCCAGAGAGCAGCAATGCTAATGATAACGCTAATGCTCACGCGAATGTTGATAGTGCAATGGAAGGACGGTTTAACCAGTTGATGCAAGCTTTTGTCACTTCTTAAGAGTCACAGTCTAAGATAATAGAGGTGATGCAGAAGCAAGCTCAACCTACACAGATCATCATGCCAGCTAAGGAAATTAACATGAATGATCAATTCGATAAGTTCAAGAAGAGAACACCGCCAGCGTTTTATGGGGACGAAGACCCACTTGATGCAGACGAGTGGGTAGTTCAGTTGGAAAAGATCTTTGAGGTCTTCCAGTGTACTGGGAAGGAGAGGATTCAACTGGCAGCATATATGTTTTGTGGCACAGCTAAAATGTGTTGGAAGTCAGTTAAGACATCATTCGAGACTGTTGCGGATGATACTGCATGGGAGTCCTTCGGCGCTTTGTTCCGTGCTAAGTACATCCCACCCCACATCACCGCACTTAAGATTGTTGAATTTGAGACACTGCAGCAGGGAGAGAACTCAGTACAGGTGTATGAGCAGCAGTTTACGAACCTGTCTAGGTTTGCACCATCTTTGGTGAGAACAGAAGCAGATAAGGTCATGAGATTTATTCGGGGACTGAACCCCAACATCAAGGAGAAGGTGACTAGTGTTACATTGGCTACCTATGAGGAGAATCTCAGGAGGGCCTATTGGGCTGAGGAGTCCATCAAGGAGAAGGCCATTTACAATCAGAACCTTTGACAGGCTTAGGCCCAGGGTAGGAGCCAAAGTACAGGATATCAGCAGCAACAGTATCAAGAACGGTAGTATCAGCAGCAGGCCAAGAGGCCTAGGACAGAACAAGCACGGAGAATGGAGTGTATCCATTGTGGCAAGGGCCACCCGTCAGCAGAGTCTAGAAAGATGACAAGAGCATGTTTTGAGTGTGGTATGCAGGGCCACAAAGTCAAAGATTGTGAGAAATACGACTCCTAGACCACCTGTTGCAGCGCAGCCATTGAGGCAGGCACCACAGCTGCAGCCTCGATTATAACAATAGCAGCATCCTCGGTTATAACAACAGCAGCAACCTCGGTTACAGCAGCAGTAGCCTAGACTTGCAGGACCTTAGCAGAACAAGGGGCAACAAAGGCCCCAGGGACAACAGAATTGGCAGCAGCCGGGACAACAGCAGAGGCAGCAGCAGCGGCCTCAACAGTATGGTAGGCTTAATGCCTTGGACCACCAGGAGGGAGATGAAGCAGGAGTAATGGAAGGTACACTCTCTATCTCAGATGTACCTGCTAGAGTCTTGTTTGATTCTGGTTCCACGCATTCTTTTGTTTCCCTTATATTTGTTGCATGCTTGGTGGGAGAAGTAACTCCATTGCATTATGTTTTACTTGTTAGTACCCCTTTAGGGAAGACTGTGCAGTGTGAGTCCTATTATCTAGCATGCAAAGTGCAGGTGGGAAACTTCATCTTATTTATAGACTTGATCATCCTAGGGATGAAGGATTTTGATGTGATTTTGGGGATGGACTGGTTGTCCACTTATAGAGCAGTGATGGATTGCTTCAACAAGACTGTCAGATTGCAAGTGTTAGAAGACAGTGTTGAGATTGTTGGAGAGAGAAAGTGCAGGACCACTATTGTCATTTCAGCTTTAAGGGCACACAGAATGATCAGGAGTGGATGTGAAGGTTACTTGGCATTTATCACAGAAGATAAATTGTCCAAAGCGATGGAGGATATTCCAGTGGTTTGTGAGTTCCCGGATGTCTTTCCGGAGGAGATACCTGGATTACCACTAGTCCGAAAGATAGATTTCACGATAGAGCTTGTGCCAGGGACGACACCAATATCGAAAGCACCTTACCGCATGGCTCCAGTGGAGTTAAGGGAGTTGAAAGCTCAGCTACAGGATCTCTTGGACAGAGGATTTGTGAGACCGAGTGTGTCACCATGGGGTGCACCGGTTTTGTTTGTAAAGAAGAATGATGGTTCGATGCGTATGTGCATAGACTATAGGCAACTGAATCAAGTTACAATCAAGAACAAGTATCCGTTGCCCATGATAGATTAGTTGTTCGATCAGCTGTAGGGAGCACAACATTTCTCAAAGATTGATTTGAGATCAGGCTACCATCAGTTACGAGTCAGAGACCAAGATGTACAAAAGACAACCTTCAGGACAAGATATGGCCATTATGAATTCTTGGTTATGCCATTTGGGTTGACCAATGCACCGAGTGTATTCATGGCTTTGATGAACAAGATCTTTGCACCATGCTTAGATCAGTTTACAGTTGTATTTATAGATGATGTTCTAGTCTATTCGAAGTCCAGAGATGATCACACGGAGCATTTGAGAGCTTCATTGCAGATCTTGAGAGAGAATCAGCTCTATGCCAGGTTGAGCAAGTGTGAGTTTTGGCTTGAACAAGTGTCTTTTCTTGGACACATCATCTCTAAGGAAGGTTTAGCAGTCGATCCAGCGAAGATTGAAACAGTTGTTAGTTGGCAAAGTCTGAAGACAGTGGCACAAATCAGGAGTTTTCTGGGTTTGGTAGGGTATTACAGAAGGTTTGTGAAGGGATTCTCCAGTACAGCAGCTCCATTGACTAAATTGACAAGAAATGATGTTCCTTTTGTATGGACAGAGCAGTGTGAAGCAAACTCTCAAGATTTGAAGACCAGATTAACCACAGCTCCTATCCTTACTTTACCTTCAGGGACTGGTGGATTTGTGATTTTTACAGACACTTCAGGTGTTGGATTGGGTTGCGTACTCATGCAGGAAGGAAAAGTAGTGGCCTATGGGTCCAGACAGTTGAAAGAATACGAGAAGAGATACGCTACCCATGATTTGGAGCTTGTAGCAGTTGTGATGGCACTAGAGATGTGGAGGCATTACTTGTATGGTGAGAAATTCGAAGTTCATTCGGATCACAGGAGTCTTCAGTATTTGTTTGGGCAGAAGGACTTGAACATGAGGCAGACCAGATGGATGGAATACATCAAGGACTACGATTTTCCGATAAAGTATCATCCCGGGAAAGCAAATGTGGTTGCAGATGCACTAAGCAGAAAGACAGCGACTACCGGATGCTTACAGACAAAGTGAGCTTTGACAAAAGTATTCAGAGATTTAGATGTAGAGTTTCAGCCTTAGACGGAGAAAGTGATGATTGCGAATATGCATACATGGGAACCAGAGATTTTGAACAGAATCAAGAGCAGTCAAAGAGAAGATCCAGAGTTGCTTAGGTTGATAAACAACATAACAGACATGCCAGAGTTTAGACTCGTGGAGGGTGTGTTGTATTGCCAGGAAGATTGTGTGTACCAGATGTTCATAATTTGATAAACGAGATTATGGTTGAGGCACAGCATTCTCGTTATGTTATCCACCCAGGGAGCACCAAAATGTACCAGAACTTAAAGAACTTTTATTGGTGGAATAACATGAAGAAGGAGATTGCAGAATTTGTTTCAAGATGTTTAGTGTGCCAACAAGTGAAGGTTGAGCACCAGAAACCTCCAGGGTTACTTCAGCCATTGAAGACACCAGAATGGAAGTAGGAACACATCACCATGGACTTCGTTGTAGGGTTACCACCCACGAAGGATCATGACAGCATTTGGGTGATTGTCGATAGACTCACTAAGTCAGCACACTTCATTCCGATGAAGATGAGAGGATCCATGGATGTTTTGGCACACAAATACATTGATAACATAGTGAAATTGCATGGAATTCCAAATTCGATTGTGTCAGACAGAGACATGAGGTTTGTAGACAAATTTTGGGTTAGTTTGTAGACAGCCTTGGGCACTACGTTAAGTTTCAGCACTGCGTATCACCCTCAGACCGATGGACAGACGGAGAGGACGGACCAGACTAAGGAGGATATGTTGCGGGCATGTGTTCTAGACTTCGGGAAGGACTAGGAGAAGAGTTTTCCTTTGTGTGAATTTGTCTACAACAACAGTTATCACTCCAGTATCGGGATGGCACTGTTTGAGGCATTATACGGACGAAAGTGCAAGACCCCAATTTGTTGGGAAGAGATTGGTGTTCGGAGTTTCCATGGACCTTCGATCATCAGCGATACCAGTGAGAAAGTGAAGCAGATTATTGACAGGCTGAAGATTGCAAGAAACCGACAGAAGAGTTACGCAGACCTTAAAAGGAGAGATTTAGAGTTCAAGGTCGGGGACAAGGTTTTTCTCAAGGTCTCACCGACTAGAGGAACTATGAGGTTTGGGCAGAAAGGCAAGTTGGCTCGGAGATTTATCGGACCGTTTGAGATTGATATGCGCGTGGGGGAAGTGGCTTACAGATTGATATTGCCAGCAGAGCTATCAGGAGGTCACAGGGTTTTTCATGTTTCCATGCTGAGGAAATATGTGCCAGACCCTACACACGTGCTACACCATGAGCCGTTGGATGTCCAACCAAATACTACGTTTGTTGAAAGGCCGAAGGAGATCATAGACACTAAGGAGCATGTTTTGAGGACAAGGATCATTCATTGGGTCAAGGTTCAATAGGAGCATCATAGTCCGGAAGAAGTGACTTGGGAATTAAGGGATCAGATAAAGGAGAAATATCCAGAGCTATTGCCAGAGGTGTGTTAGATATTTGGAGGACCAAATAGCCCAAGGGGGGGAGGATGTAACATCCCGACCCAAAACCCATATTAATTATAATTAATTGCATGATTAGTTGGTAAGTGTGCTTAGAGTCTTAACGAGTCGGGTTTGACGTATGGATCTCGCATGCGAAGTCTCGCTCAATTCGGAGTGCGTTTGGGTATAGTAGGGGTATGTGTCGTTATTTTCAAAAAGTGCCGAGGGCTTTTTAGTATTTTTTTATTTTTCGAGATTTTGGTACCATTGGGTAGATGGTTTATTTCCTAAACTTTAGTCTTCTATCCCATCTTGATCCGAATCCTCGAAGACACTCCAAAACTAGGCTTGATCCAAACCCATTTAAACATTCATTTCTCTCTCCTCACTCATCTCTCTCTCCCCTCATCCCCACGTGGATGGCAACCCTCTCTTTCTTTATTTCTCCTTCTCCCTTATCTTCTTTCCCCCTTTCCTCCTCATCTTCATTCCCCACCGATAGCACCCTCTCATTCTTGTTCTCTCATCTCCATCGTCCTCCCTCTCTTCACTCTCGTCACTGCCTCACGCCGCCGGACTCCGAGCACACCGGTGATCACCGCCGAGCTCCACAATCTCCGGCGAACCCACAACCCATTCTATTTCTTTCTCTTTCTTTTTCTCCATTTTTCCTCCCTTCTTTGTTTCTCTTTCTTTATTTCCTTTCCCCTCTCACTCTTCCCTGCCACATGAAGTAGCCCACCCATTTCACTCTTTTATTCTCTCTCTCTTCTCTTTGTTTGTTTCTTTCTTCTTCCCTGTTTCTCTCTCTCGTTCTCTGTTTTCTTCTTGTTTCTCTTGTATTTCTTTCTCTCTCTCTAATTCACTCATCTCACCAATCTACCTCTATTACTGTCTCTCTCTCTCTAATTCACTCATCTCACCAATCTACCTCTATTACTGTCTCTCTCTCTCTAATTCACTCATCTCACCAATCTACCTCTATTACTGTCTCTCTCTCTCTAATTCACTCATCTCACCAATCTAACCCACCCCAACCCATTTCATTCTCTCCACTCCACTCACAGTCAAGTGAGTTGACTTTCTCTCTCCTCCATCACCACTAATTTAGTGGGCCACCAATCAAGTGGGCCCCACAACCTCCGATGATCACTATCACCTTCGCGTGGACTCTGCGAGCTCAATCATCCTCAATTTGCAAGCCACCACTCCATTCCCATCTGTTTGGTAAGCTTCCCTTCCCCTATGTTTGATTTATATACTTTGGGTGTAGAATTGTGTCAAGTTAGCTTAGAGCTTTCCATTCTTTTAGTTTATATTTTTATTTTAGTTTTATTTTGCTAATGCTTCCTTAGGTTTGGTTTGTTGGGCTTTGAGCTAGGATTTTTGGATTTTGCCATTTTCCACCAAAGGCAAGTAGATATTTATATATATGCTTAGATATGTTTGTCTTTCCTTTGATTTGATGATTGATGATGATTTAGATTACCACATGCTCACTGATACTTTAAATGTTGAAAATATATAATATAAATTGAATGGTTGGATGGGGATGGATGTTGGTTGAATGGACTTGATGAGAGGGGGTATGGATGTATGTGGAGAGGGCAATGCCCTATTTTCTTTGTTTGCAGGATTAGAATGGAAGGGCTGGACCCTTCATACTGACTGATTACATGTTCTAGGATGTTGGAAAGGGGTTTCCACCATTTCACTTCAGTTATAGAACTGAGGTTCTGTAACTGTAGTGTATGCGGTTGACCGGGTACTTTGTGTGGGATGTGGACCGAGCCCACTGATAGATACCTTTTGAATGACCCTTTTGACACTCTTTTAGTTGGACTTAGGTGGAACTTTGGCTACCTTTCTGGACTCATTTGACTATATGTAAAGATGTTTTGAGCTGATGTCTTTTACGGTTAATCCGGTTACATCGGTTACAACCTATCTCAATCTTGAACGGTACGGGACAACGGGATACCCCCCTTTATATCTATGCACGAAGATTGTTTGTTTGGGTATCGCGAACCCTATTCCCCTCGTTGACTGAGTATGGTCGTACGATGCCTCAGGTTTAACATTGTACCTAGGATTGGATTGTCTATCGCTTTTGATTCCAAGTTGTACCGTCTGGTACTTTTCTACATGCTATGTTCATGTTCCTTAGGTTCGTTTGCTTTGTTTTGTTTTTGGATTACTTGATGAACCTAGGTGTTGAACTTAGGACCCCTTTTGATGTTCCGTTTATTTGACGATTGATAAAAGTGTTGAGGCTAGATGACTTTGATTGTAAAAGCTTGACGAGGACTACATATGGTATTGATATTAGAAGAAGCTTGCTTGTTGGGTCTTGATCTTGATTTGATAATGGAAAGTAGTCTCTCTTTTATTAATAAATCTTGTTCGTGCAAGAAAGTCTAGCCCCTCACTATTGTGTGTCTGGGGATCTTTGTGTCAGGCACCACTCAGCTGTATATCGCCCAACACGGATGGGGCACCTTCTGTGTGAGGACCTTGATGAACGTCTACGCAGTACGACTTTTTACATTTTAGATGGATGTACACCATCGGATACATCTTGAACACTTGACTTGATGACTATTGGCCTCTTAGTATCCATCTTGCTTGTTGCCGGGTTTTTATCCTGTGTCTCTTGTTTGCCGGTTATATCCCGTGACTCTTGATATCTCCACCACGACTCAATGTGAGTATGGGAGGGCAATAACATTATGCCGTGGTAATTAGCATATGTGGACCGCCTATCTTGCTAGATGTGTAATTAGCATTAGTTTGTTATGATTCGTATGCTATGCACTTCTTACGATTAGGATGTTATGCATGTTTTTTTATCTTGTTTATCACCTATTCTAATTCGTTCTGCATATCTATTAATGTTTTATATTTATATCTGCCTACCGACCGTCGTGTTTGATGGTACTACTCTTGGTGCATAGGCACCGAGCCCTTCTACTTCGAGGAGGAGACGACGGAGGAGATTCAGGCGGATCAGTCTGATGACCTCCTAGACTATAGTACGGACGACGTTGTATAGTTGTACCGATCCCGTACTCGAGTGCCTCATGCTTATTTTGGATAGATGCATCTTTGGTTCTTATTTTGGTTAGGCCCAAGTTTTATCGTGGTCTTTCATTGTAATTAATACTTTTGTTTAATTGTTTCAAACTTGAACTTAGATAATATATTTCCGTATTGCTCTTAACTATACATCTTGAGATACCACTTGTTTGTATGAAGCTTCCGCTATTGATTTATATATTCGAGGAAACATTTATATCTTACAGCGATCTTCGATCCATTTGGGACATGATTGGGGCCAAGTGTTATTATTATTATTGTTGAAAATTTTTAATTGACCCTAATCTCATGATTGGGGCGTGACACATATGCTTTGAACTAAGTTTACATTGTTACATCAGCCTTTGTTAGGAGGCACAAAAATTGTACTCAAATGTATATCTCTTAGTGTGTTAAACACAATTTAGAAAGTTAATTTTCATTGTTGGATAGGTTATTACTTAGCCTTTGAAAAGCATATGTAGTTGTATAGGTTATTATTAAATCTTGAAAAGCATAAGAGTGATTTGTAAGGTTAGTGGTGAACCTTAAACCTCAATTGGAGATAGTGAAAAATCCGGTAGGGAAGCCGGGAGTGGATGTAGGCACGTTGACCGAACCACTATAAATTTCTTGTATTATGGTGATGATTTACATGTGCTTAGCTTATGCTTATGGTTGATGCTCATGATCTATGTTTGTGGTTGATGGGTATGGTTATTGATTATATGCTTGATGTTTAGATCATATGTTTATGTACTTCTTATTGGATATAGAAATTTAAAATTGGACATAGAAACCACCCCCCCCCCCCCCCCCCCCCCCCCCCCCCCGCCCCGGGCGCTCTCAGGGTTCGGATCCCGGACTTTTAGAGAACCTTTACAAGTCCAAAACCTTGTGTTAGAACAATGATCAAGCCATTTCCAAACAGCCTCCATGTTTTGAAACAAAGGTGCCGAAGACAAGAAGAAAGCTCAACAAAGATCGATATGTTTGTCACTACTCAAACACACTAAACACTTACAACGATATTAAACTTTTGTTTGGCAAATCTATTTGATCCCTCTTATTGTCTTAAAACTGTTTGAAATAGTCTTTAAGATGCTTGGTAGCTCATATCTCCATGTTTATTTCAAATGGCATATAGACACTACCTCTATTTCAAATATTAAGGAAAACGGGGAGATTTGAATCAGACGTTGAGGTCTAAAGCAGAAAAAGGGGTAGGTGAATTGTGTTTTTTGCATCCACATGGAGCAGTCCATTTTTTCCTTTTCCTTTTTTTTTTTTTTATTTTTTTGGAATTTTGTGATGGTAAGTCATGATCCAAACTGTTGGAATTGCTTAGAAGGCCAAACATTGCTATGGGGCAAAATTCCAGTCATTGGATGATCTCTAATATCGATATATTTACAAACAAAAATGTGATTAATTTGATATTATTTTTTTGATTTTACAATCCCCAAACATAGACCAGAACTGTTAGATCTCTTTAGAAGGCTAAAAGTTTCTATGAGGTCAAATTTCAAAGCATGATTCCTCATGGATCTCAAGGAATTTGTAAAAACTGTCGATCGACTATTGATGTACCATGGGTTCAACGCGGTATTTTGAACTAGGCCATGGTCAGTCTAACTTTTCTCCTTTTTTTTAACTTCTAAGATAATAAACCACGCTCCAAACCATTGGAATTGTTTAGAGGGCCAAACGCGACAATAAGCCCAAATCCCAGCCGTTGGATGATCTCCAATATCGAGACATTTGTAAAAAAAAAAAAAAAGGTGATTAAGTTGATATAATTTTTTTTACTTTGTTGGCCCTAAATAGATGATCAGAACCGTTAGATATCTTTGGAATGCTAAAAACTAACATGGGGTCAAATTTCAAAGTTTGATTCCTCATAGATCTCAAGAAATTTGCAAAATACTTTTTACCATTGATTTAAAAAAGTCTATTTCAATTAGTTTTAATGTGTTACCAAACACAACTATTCCTAAAACATAGATTTCAAACATTGTCATTTCAATTAGATCTGTTTGAAATACATAAGATATGCCAAACAAGCCCTAAACTAAGTAGGGCTCTTTTAATTAAGAATTGAACTCTTTTAATTTAGCCCCTACAACACAAGAGGGCTGGCACTCCCTTTTATAGACAAATTAAGAAGATTATTGCTGGAATTGAAGACACTCGAAGTCCAATGATGCATTATTGGGGTCACATTATTGTTTCGGATGTAGAAGCATTTGAACCTGAAAATCTTATCTTCAACTTGATTTTCTTTATTGAAGTGATTGGGACAATATTTGAACGGTAACTAAGCTACTGTTCGTGCATGATCAGTACTGAACAGTGACCTATGAGCAATGAGTTGTTGGCTTGATTGATGAACAGTGACTGATGAATAGTGTCCAATAGTGACTATTCAATATTGACAGTGACAAGTTCTTTGTCTTTTTTCTTCTGAATTTGATGTTGCTTTTGTCAACTGTTTTGGATTATTTAGAAGGCGGGGTTTGGTTTTGTTGACTTTGCTGGGAGGTGCTATTGATGGTACTGCTTGATTGAGACATATTTTGTCGGATGGTTCGGGTTGTTGTTGCGTTGATGTGCTGCGTTAGGACAATTGATGTTTTGAGAATTAAAACCCGTCATCATGTGGAAGGGTAGCATCAGAGTCTTCATTTACGAAAGATGATGCTGACTTAATCGTCTCATGATCGAAGTCGGTTGAGAGGATTTTTGAGGGATTCAATCTTCCTATGACGAACTTGCAATTGATTGAGGATATATTTATGAGAATTATAATTTGGTCTAGGAGCAATCTTGAAGGGTCCTCAGCAGTCTTGATGACCTTTTTAATTGCTTAATTGAAAGTCTTGTATTACTCTGGTTGAGGCAGTGGAGGGAATTGTTGAGTATTAAAGGTAGAAGGTGAAATATGATTCTGAAGAACTGTCTCAATGTTGAGCTTTTCCCAACGTTTTACATAAGTCCTTTGGAGCAGGAACGAGGGATTTTGAGAGGATTTTAGAATCCCATTTTAGAATCCGTTGTATACCATACGTATAAGAATAAAGCATATAAATAAAAGAGGGCTTATTTAATAGGGTTGAATGAGGATTGAAAAATCGATTGTTTGCATTTGATGCAAATTTTTTGAAATGGTTAGTTAAGGATTTTGGTAACAGGGTCCAAGGAGGGTCCAATTTCTCCAAAACCACTCGGGAACTTGAACATGTCTGGTTTTTTGAAAGCTAATAAACGAGGAATAGGAGTGCTTGGAGTTTTGTTGGAGAAGAACATATTCCAAAGCATTCATATAATCCCAATAGTTGTATGGCCATTATTTTTTATTGGGGCTTTGAACCATCCGGGTGGAGGACAAATTATTTTGCCATTCTCGAGGAGAGAGGATATGAAGAATTTTGATCAGTTTAGGAAAAAAACTATTTCTCCATCGTTTTTGGTATGGGTAAAAATAACACTATTGGTTTGTTTAAGGACCACTTCATAAAATTTATGGGTAAGAGGGTAATTTGGGTTGAAAGTGGAAATTTGGTAAGAAGATTTTTTTTTTTTATGCAATCTATTCTTCAGGAAGGTCTACAAGAAAGCCATCAAGAGTGATAATTTGGTATTCACCATTGGCTTGACATTGAGAATCTTTATTGCTAGGTTTTGTGAGGGGTAAGAGTTTGAGTGGAGACACTGAATTCTCTTAGAATGTCAATTGGTTTTCCTTTATATTTTGATCTTCTTGCCATTTCTCTACCCTGTAAAGATTTGTGAGAGAAAAAAAAGAGGTAAAGAATTTGAAGATTGTTTTATAAATTCAATTTAAAAATCAAATATAGAAAGCAAAGCTTGCCAATGAGCAAAATTTTGTTTTGATGCAAGATTTTTCACATCTTTCTTTAAAACTTCTTTCGTAGGTTTACAATTGATGTGCAAAAGAATTTTTTTATTCAAAATATCACTTGAAAATATTATGGATGCTTGAGACTATTGCTAAAATTTGAGACTATAGCTAAAATTCCTTTCTTTATTGTAGAATAATTTTGTTGCGTTGGATTCCAAGATCCATATGTGAAATGAATGATTTGTTTGTTTGTATCTTTTTGCTGAAGAATGATACCCCCAAACCCTTTTTCAGAGGCATCAGTTTGAATGATTTTGAAAAGATTGTGATTTTTATATTTAAGCAGGGAAGAACTTTGACCCTTTTAATTTCTTGAAGAGCTAAAGTGTGAGCTTCATACTATTCTTCTTTATTGTCTTTCAAAACGCACTTTTGAAGAAGTGTTCTCTTAGCTGCAAGATTTTTAAAGAAATTGGAGACATAATTTAAGCAACCTTAGGATCTTTATAATTGAACTATATCCTTGATCTCATCAGGAAATTTGTCAGCAAATTGGATTACACGATTGATTGGAGTAATTATTTGATTTTTTATTTTATAACCAAGGAATCTAATTTCAGTTTGGAATAATATGATTTTTCATTGGTATAGGACAAGACCATTGAATTTGATTACTTGATTAAAAACCGAAAGATGTTTTCAATGTTGTTCGATGCTCCTAGAGAAAATTTATTAATATATATATATATATATATTGATATAGACAATGGAAAGTTCTTTGACAGGATATAATATGTCATTCATGAACCTTTGGAATTATATGAAGGTGAATTTTTTTAGCCCAAAAGGCATTACATTCCATTCATAATGACCAAATGGAACAGTGAATGTTGTTTTATTATGATCCTTTTTTGGATATGGACCTACCAAAATCCAGACTTTTGATCAAATTTAGAGAATATATTTTCTTAATAATTAAAGATGGTTTGTTAAATCTTATTTATTTGGAACTGGATATCTTATAGTTTGAAGGACTTCATTTAATGGTTTATAATTTATTATGAGAGTTTTGGAGCTCCTCTTTCTAATTCTGTTGCATTTTTCAACGTAGAAAGTTGCACACCTCCAAGGAGATTGAGATTTGCGAATTAGATTTTTTAAAAGTAAATCTTGGATTTCTTTGTCTCAAAGATCTAATAATCAAGAATCCATTTGGGCTGGTCTAGTCTTGGTTGGAATATTTCATTCATTAAATTCTTTGATATACGTGAGAGATACTTTTGACATTTTATGTGCTAGAAATTAGCTGATGGAATTTCAGCACAACAAGATTTGAGTAATTTTTCTTGAAGGATTTTTAATTGATTTTGAAATTTTTGTTTTTATTTTTTATTTTTATTGAAGGCTTAAGATTCTAATGTCATTTTTAAGGCTATTGACGTGGGCTTATGATGGTAAGAAATTCTCAAATTTTGAGGGGCCGAATATTATGTCATGTTGCAGATTTTGAACAACAACGAAAGAAGGAGGAAAACACTTTTCATTTTTATATTTTTGTGTGTGTAGCAACTTATACTGTATCGTGCATGTTATTCCATTTGCGGTAGTTATTGAAGCATTTGTGTGATAACCAAATTTTGTTCGGATTAAGCATTCGCTGATACAATTGATATCAGCTCCGGAATCTATCAAAGAAATTGAGTGTTTGGTGACATTTTTTATTTTTAGTGTTATTGTTGTATAGCATTTTTGGAAGGTGTATTTAGTGTGTCGTAAGAATTAATAAGATTATTTGGAGGTGATTCTTGAATAATCTTTACTAGATTTTGTAATTATCCACCTTTTTATTTTGCTATTTATATCGTGCCATTTTCGTAATTATCCATCTATTTTTTTTTTCTGATTTTCTTTCATAATCTATTTCATTTTTATTTTCTTTTTCAATATTGCATGTAATCCTCATCCCTACTCTTTATTTGACAAACCCATCCAAAATAAAGCAATTAAAAAAAAAGGGCTATAAAAAAAGAGAATAGAGTAAAAAAAAACATGTTTGATAATGCAATGATCTATTTTAGATAGACTTTTAAATCAATGGTTGAAAGTGTTTTGCAATTTCTCGAAATCCACGAGGTTCAAGCTTTGAAATTTGACCTCATAGCCGTGTTCAGCTTCCAAAGAGATCAAATGGTTTGGATCTTGTGTCTGGGGCCCACAGATTCCAAAAAATAATATCAAATGGTTCACTTTCTTCTTCTTTCTTTTTTTTTTCTTTTTTTTGCACATATCTCAAGATCGGTGATGATCCAATGGATGTAATTTGGATCCATAGCAATGTTTGACCTTCTAGACATTTTCAACGTTTGAATTGTGATTTGCTATCCCGGAAATAATTTAAAAAAATAGGAAAACATAACTGCCTATGCACTAATCCAAAATTGAGTATGTTACACCAATGGTTGATATTTGTTCGCAAATTTCTCGAGATCTACAAGCTGTCTAGTCTTGAAACTTAATCTCAAAACTGTGTTCAGCCTTCCAAAGAGATATAACGGTTTGTATCTTTTGTTTGGAGACCACATAATTCAGAAATTAATATCTAATGGCTCACTTTTTTGCAAGTATCTTGAGATTAGTGATGATCCAAAGGCTCAAATTTTCTATCATAGTCGTGTTTGGTCTTGTAAACATTTCCAACAGTTTAGATCTTGATTTAATCTCTCAAATATTAAAATAAATAAAAAATCAAACTGGGGCGTTGTGGACTTGAGAGTATTGTTCGTTCGCCTCATTTTGTTTCCCTCTACTTTTCAAGTGCATTCATAAAAGGGTTTTGGTTTTAAGAGGCTTTGCCTCTACTTCTCTAAAGTGAGCAAAGGGTAGAAATGATTGCCAAACGCTCTTGTTTTCCAAACCTCTACCCACTTTAGACATTTAGACAAATAGAGAACCAAATTAGGGGTGAAAACTGGGCCGTACCGTGCCGGCATGGCTCGGCTAAGGGCTGGCCCAGCCATTCCTGGGTTGTATTTTGCCCAGGTCAGTTAGGGCTCAGCCCTGCATGGCCCACGGGCCAACCCACATGCCATTTCTATTTTTTTATATAAATTAAAATAAATGTTTTGGACTTTTAGGGTTTCTTAATGTGAAATAAGGTTAAATTTATTAAAATGAGTGCCCAAGCATTGATGCTAATTTATAAATGAAAAATAAATCTTTAATTATTTTAAGTTTTATATTCTATTTATATAAAAAAAAAGTTGAGATTTTTATATATAATTGTTGTGCTGGGCCGTGCCTCGGCCGAAGCACCTTAGCCCAGCATGACACGGCTAAGGACCTAGGCCATGCTTGGCCGTGCCTGGGTGGCCCGACCCAGTTTTCACCCCTATGCCAATCAAGGGCTAACTATTGTTAGATTATCACGGTGCATTGATATTTGTAATTACTGCGTTGAGGTGATGGCTCTTCTTTGTTTATTTATGCAGCTTTGACATCATTTTTTTTTTTTTTCCTATGCTCAGATCTTGTCATTAGTATAATAATCATTAGAGGATTTTATGGAAAAATTCCCCGTATGTGGACGTTGCACAAAAAGGTACCCCGGAATTCCGGCAGCACAAACGGGTTCCGTTAGCCCATTTTCCAATTTTTTTTTAGAATCTTAAGATGAGTGTCTCCAACGTCGTCGCTCGTCTCTTACAGGGCAACGCTAGTGTCGCTCGTCACGACATTTTCTATGAGCTGCCGGCCTCTGCCATGGCGCATGCAGGAGCTTTACAAAATGGTTCAAGTAGTTACACTGTGGCAGGAACTTTACAAAATGGTTCGAGTAGTTACACTGATAGTTGATGGCCGTCTGCAAGTCAAAGATCCTCTGTTGCACAGCGAAAATGAAGCAGCCGTTTGGGTTCTGTGTCTTCTCCTTGGAAGAGTCTTGGTAAATTGGAAGAATATCCCTTACTAAGGAAGGAGGGTAGTCATCACTCTCCAACAGTATCTCCTTAGCTACACCTGATAAGGTGTCTGTGGCGAGGCTGTGGGGATTACATTGAATGGGTGGGTGGGAGAATCCAAACCAGATTCTTTGTTTCGTCTTCTCGGCCACAACGAACCAAAGGCAAATCAGACCTCTGTTTTTCCATCTCCGATTCCTCTTACTGAAACTTCCTGCAGAAACCGATCACCGAGGAAGAGATGGTCGAACTACAGGTAAAAAGTTACCAACAATACTTTGTTGCTTCCAAAGATTATCCATTCTTAAAACATTGCCCTGGAGGTCCACCCAGTAAGTCACCAAAGGAAGAGAGCCGCCCTCACTCCTCTCAAAGTTTAAAAAAAAAATGAAAATGGGATGATGGAACCCTTTCCTAAGGCCTCAACTACGGGGGAACCTTTTCGTCCGATGATGGCCATTTACCGGGAATTTTCCCGTAAAATCCTCTAATCATTATGTGTTTTTTTTTTTATTTATCTGATTTGCTTTCACACTCTACTTTATTTATTTATAACCATGTGAAAATCCTAGGTGAAAGAGGAATAGCATAATAAAAAGTACTTCTCGTCATACAGCATACTACACCACACTTTATGACACTTCTGTGATAAAAAAAAAAAAAAAAAAAAAAGGGTATGAAGGAGTAAAAAGGTAAGTAGTGTCATATCATGAATTTACTTTCTCTACTCCACTTTTTCACTCAAACATGGTTAAGTAAAAAAAAAAAAAATTTTGTCACATTGCAGTCCATCTTTACTACTAGTCCTAAACAAAAGAAGTCCAGAATTACTCTCCAAAAAATCTGCCCCCTCTTTCATGATTTTCCATGTGAACCCAGGTAATTAAACAGTGATAAAATCAGTAACAGGCTCAAATACATTAGATGTTTGCCAGCATCCAACTGATTTTGGTTACATTTCTAATTAAATCACTATACCCGGGATGATTTGGGTAGATTTTATTCATGTACGATAGGCTCAATGTTTTGCAAATAGACCACTTTCACAAGTGGGAGAATAATTGATACATTTTAGCTTACCCAATCCAAAAATAGGAGCTAATATTCCTCACTCTAAATATGGTGGGTCACTGTTTTACTAAATGAAATTGGTTGAGATCAACAAGATCAAAGGATGTATATAGCCCAAAAATAGTAGGTGCTTATTATATCGACCGCATGTCTTACTTTCAACTTTCAAGATTTGAGCAAGTAAATTTACCTTTCTTACAAGGTAGCTATTTTCCCACCGCTGTCACAAATTCTAAGCATTTTCATCTTTTAAAACGCCTTAGAGACCATCCAATTGATGATTTTCAGTTTCTATTTTTTAAGGACCTATAGGTTTTATTTTCAGGAGTAAAGAACCTTTATAGGTCCAAAACCTTGTGCTAGAACAAAGGTCCAAATCTGTGTTTTGAAACAAAGATCAGGCCGCTGAACACAAGAAGAAAGCTCACCAAAGTAAACATCTCCTGTATTAATACTTCCCTAACTCTGAATGGTTGGATGTAGGCTCATGTACCAAAAAGCCTCCACATGAATTGCTTGGGTTCTCCAGCCAGTCATGATTCCATCTTTTGACATAACATGGGGCCTCCTGTTACAAGAACATAATCATGTCACTGGTAATTTGGCTTAAACATACGCCATTTGAACACCATACTAAAAATCATGGACCATGTACTTCATTGAATATTAAAAATAAAAATAAAAAATCCTCTCTAGTTCTAATTTAGCTAAAACACTTCTTACCATCCTGTCATTATCATCAAAGCCTTGTCCCAGTTAAATTGAGTTAACAGTAATGACCGGATCTTCGGTAGGTCACACTTCATATTTATCCTTCCTATTTCCATATATGTCCTCTCCGCTCCGCCCTATCCCGTTCCTAAGGTGCCATTAACCTGTACGATAAAACTTTTTCCCACCCGAACAACAAAAACACTTATTTCTAATCAAATAACTTAAATTTCAGATGAACTGTGAAATGTTACCATAGATAATATTAACAGAATCCCTTTAAAAACATAATTATCTATGTGATTTCCATGTCCAAAATTTTATCAAAGTTTACAGTTGTCACTTCTGAACTTTCAATACACAACATCTTGGAATATAACTCTACCATCATATCAATCATTGAAAAAAGGAGAAAGAATGGGAAAAATCTTGGATCACAACACCGGCCCTGGATATATTGCATTCCAGTGTACAACATTTATTTGCTAAAGCAAAATTTTTCATAAGCCTGGCTGTGATAGTGACTACCCAATTACTGTCACGTCTACTTGATTTTCTTCCTTGCCTTCATTGACTTTTCAAGGTCTTCTTGATTTTCTTTCTTGCTTTCACTGACTTTTCAAGCTGCCGCAATCTTTGCCTGGTAATGGCAGATGAAGATGCTTTTCTGTTTGGAAAGTTGGATTGCTCAATGGATGGTGGAGAAGGAGCGGGTGTTGCAGATTTGGATTCCCCAAAAAGAGCTTTTGATCCCCCGAAGAGTGAGTTTGATCCCCCAAATAGAGAAAAGCTGGGCTGTTGTGAATTTGTAGGGGGTGGAACTATTTCAGGAAGACCCAGGAACTTCTTCACAGGAGGGCGTCTAATTACTGTTACAGGAGAAGAAAATTACATAAGCTGTTTCCAGATGATCAGCTGAGAACAGGACACTCAATAACGAACTGCCATGATCCTTGAGCATTTTTCCCATAAAATCTCAGAGAGCCAAATGAATAAATACCAGAGTGATGGTACTGACCGTATCCATATGTCATGGAAAACAGGTTTGAGGTAACCCAGTAACAAAATATGGCCTGCCAACATTTAAAATGGAGTTCAATCATTAGGGACAACAGTACGAGTTCACCAGCGTGAATCACAATCTAAATATCTTTTGAATTAACAGCACAATGATTAAGGGCGTATTTGGATGTTACCCAACCCAAATGGTGACAACAGTATTGTAAGGAAAGGAATACGACCCACTCCACTAATCATATGGGGGAGCAGTGAAAACTGGAACCATATCAAGCAAGATATCCTTTTCTGCTTTTTACACACCAAATTTATAACCAATAGGTTTTCTGACACTATACCTGAAATGCATTGGATATTTATTTGGAATGAAATGTATTTTATCTCAGGTGCATGCTAAAGCTTCAAAAGTACTATATGTGCTGCAGAATAAAAGCTGCATTTACAAAAACCAGAAAATTCCGAAAATTCTGACACGAAACAAAAATAGAAAAAAGTAGGGAAATCAAAGGAGAATGGCCAGCATAAGACTTCTACCACTCCATCCACCAATGCCTTTCCTTCACCTCCATCTATCCTGTTCTTCTCTCAACCCCTTCCACCTAATCCTCTCTTTTATCTCCATCTGTACATAAGGACCAGAACATGGATGCTGATCCAGCCCTGCACAATCCTTCTGATGAAAACTTATAGCGACATCGTCGGTTACCGATGAGGAGAGAATACAGGATAGTACCCAGTCGGGAGTTGCATATGTGGATGACTCCTTACCCAAGGATCCCAGTAGACCCACCATGGTGCTCGATAGTGCACAATTGGCCATTAGTCGTCAAGCAAGAGCTACTTCTTTGATCGGCAAACTTTGTGGGAAGTGGCTGAGCCTCAAGATTCTTGCTCAGCAACTCCCCTCTACTGGTAATCACTTTGGTGATGTTGAAATCCTGGAGCTTCAAAATCACTTCTTTCTATTGACAATTCGTCTATCCAGCGATATGGATTGTGATCGTAAGGGATCCCCGTGGTCGATAGCCAATCAACAATTCATCGTTACTGGATAGGTTCCGAATTTTGTTCACGAGAAAGCATACATTGGGTTCCGAATTTTGTTCCCAACAAAGCGAACATTGCTGTTCACCCCATTTGGGTAATTCTGCGGGGTTTGCCTATTGAATATTGGGAAACAACCCCTCTCCGACAACTTGTCCAGCCCCTTGGCCAACTGCGACAGTCGGATGAGGATACCCTCACCAAAGGAAAAAACAGTGGTAAAGCTCCCTTTGCACACGTGCAGGTAGAGATGGATCTTAACAAATCAATCCAGCGTGGCATAAAGATTCAACATCCTGAAGGTGAGCAATATCAGCCTCTGAAGTATGAAGATTTAACGCCTCTCTGTCTTCAATGCCAGAGACTGCTCATAAGAACACATCTCTGGATCTTTTGTCATAACCAGGCTTCTCCATAATCTACACCAACCCCGGAAGCACCAGCACCTGCAACCTCTTCAACTACTATGGCACATTCCCAAAGTCCACCTACCCTACCTTCTGATATTAATTTGGTTCAATTTACAGGGAAAATTACAAATCATGGGCTTTTCAATTCCAAATGTATACTGTGGGAGATGAATTATGGGGACATATCTCTGGATTTGATCCAAAAATCTATATACCAAAATAAGATAGCCCAGTGGAAAACGAAGGTTGCTAAGATCATTAGCTGGATTTTAAGTTCAGTTGATTCCCATTTTATTATGAATCTTTGACCATGCAAAACAGCCAAAGGAATGCGGGATCATCTAAAAAGATATTTCAGTATGGTATACCAAGGTTGTTTTTGAGGTGTTTGTGAATATAATTGCACTGGTGTCATCAACATGTAGAGGTGTTGGAAGAGTCTGAGTAAAGGCGAGCTCGAGAACAATCCATGAATCTCAGAGCAAGCAGAGGACATAGCATGATACTCTTAACTTCAATAGAAGATTTTGAGACTTTTTTTTTTTTTACATTTCCAAGAAATTAAAGCTTCCCCAAGAAACATGTATCATCCCGTGTAAAGCGACAGTATCAGGGCATCCTGCCCAGTCAACATTAGAATAGAATGTGAAAGCAAGGCAAGAACCATCTGGAAAAAATAAACCTCCGGAACATGTGCCAAGAAGGTAACGAATAATGCATCTATAGCTCCCAAATGAATATACCTGGGAGCCATCATGAATTGACTCACCAAATTTACCACATGAGAAATATCCAACTGAGTAATGGTCAAGTATACCAAACTGCCAACCAAGTGAAGGTGTAATGTAGGATTATTGAGAAGATCATCATTGTCTTGACTAAGCTTAACATTACATCTAAAGGTGTGACAACCGCAGTGGAATTTTGAAGATCAGCCGTGTGGATAAGATTTGTAGTATACTTGTGCTGATTAATAATTGAATGACTTCAAGACCCCAAAAAGTATGAGGGGGGCCTAATGGGAAACTAATGATGCTAAGATCGTAGCTGGATTTTAAGTTCTGTTATTCCATTTTATTTAGACTCTTTGACCATTCAAAACAGCCAAAGGGATGTGGGATTATCTAAAAAGCTATTTAAGTATGGTACACTAGGGTGTTTCTGCATGCGGTCTACTTTAACAGCAACTCCATACATACCTCTTTTTGAACACCATGAAGAATTCATTCTTAACATCTAACTGCTATGGTGACCAATCAAAATTTGCTAACCATTGAAAGGATTACCCTCATCAAAAGAGTGGATGGTCAAAGATTTCATGGATCCTGTGACTGATCAGGCCCTCAATCATTTGGGTCGATTTGATTGGTCGAATGGCCTCTTGATCCATCTCAATCAAGGCCCAATCAAGCATAAAGGTTCAAATCTAATATTGGATGGGCTTTACATTGGGAAACAAATATGTTGAATTTCATGAGGACTCAAACAAACATAGTGATTCCTAGCCAAGCCCCTAGTGGACGATGTTCACACCCATTTGAATGTCTCTACAATCCCAAAATGTGGGGCCCACAGCCCACGTGATGTGGCATGCCCAGTAACTTTCCTTGCAAGCAAGATGGAATTTGGAAACTTTCCAAAGAAATATCCTAGAGTGGGAAAGCTTTCTAAATTCTATGAGGAAAGTTTATAAGAAGTATGTGGGAGATGATGAGGATGTGATCCATTTGGGTCGGTTTGATCGGTCGAATGGCCTCTAGATTCATCTCAATCAAGGCCCAATAAAGCATAAGGGCTCAAATCTAATATTGGATGGGCTTAATATGGGTTTCAAATTGAGAAACAAATATGTTGAATTTAATAAGGACCCAAATCAAACCCAATTGTGTCCTAGCCAAGTCCCGAACGAACGAGTAGTGCTGGTCCATGTTCACACCCATTTGAATGGCTCTATTATCTCAAAAAGTGGGGCCCAGAGCTCAAATGATGTAGTACGCCTAGCAACTTAAGCAAGATGGAATTTGGAAACTTTCCAAAGAAATATTCTAAAAATGGAAAAGTTCTTTAAATTCTATGAGGCAAGTTAAAAGAAGCAACTGGAGAGAATTAGTCCCATGTGCACGTCTAAATTCAAATTCAAATTTTATTTAGAAACATTCCATTTAATTTCTTCTTTTTAGTTAAATTGTTTAGTTATGTTACTTATGTAAGGACTTTTATTTAGCAATCATTAGTCATTACCAGTACGGACACCTGATGGCATATCAACATCCTGTACTTATTTGTGATGGATTAGGGAAAACAATGGTTTTGCTCTCTTTTCTTCAAGAATACACTTGAAGTTGTTGCTTTCCTGTAGTACTTTCTGGAGTTCTTTCCATTCGATTATTACCTATACTTGGCAACTTTGAATAAGTAGGTGGCAGCACATTTTAAACTAGACGAAGAAGCTCGCCCTGACAACTTGGCTCAACCATTTGATTATTACCTTTACTTGGCAACTTTGAATAAGTAGGTGGCAGCACATTTTAAACTAGATGAAGAAGCTCACCCTGAGTCCCTGACAACTTGGCTCAATTATTCATTTGCTTTCAGGTGAGTAGAAAATAATATTTTTAAAGAAAGTAACAGCTGTGCTGACAATGTATGTTTTATTTACTCCTCAAAAGTAGCCCTTATAAGTTATAACCATGATTTTAAAAATCAGCCAACTCCAACTTGACTCGGTCCATGCAAACAAAGTATCTTCTATTTGCACTAGAAAAGTACATTTGTAACCAAAGTTTTAAAAATCATTTGAGTCTGAGTTGACTCGACCAAGTTGACTCTGACTCAGTAGGTTCGGATTTAAGTCACCTCTAGATAAACCCACTAGAACAAGTCCTATGGTTGGGGGGCCCTAAACCACTAATTTTCTAGGTTTTCCATAGGAAAAGATTGGGGGTGCGTATTTATGGACATTTTGCACTGATTGTAGAAGATAAAAATCATCTTTTTCAAAGATCCAAGCATTTGAAGATCTGTGGTATTATTCACCCGACTAATTGAAATATAAATGTGGGTACCTATAGCAACTCAAATTGATTATTAATAAATGAAACACAAAAAAATCTTAAAATAAAAAAAAAAGTTATATTATGTTTTCGATATTTCCCACATTTTTCCTTTGACTTTTTTAGTTTTCTTGGGCCTAAGGACAAGATCAGTCCACTCAGCCAAGTTTGCATGCAACTCGGTCGAGTGGACTCGACTCAAAGGAGGGAGAATCGCCTCCCAAGCCGATTTCTAAAAACATTGAAAACCAAAATACATGAATATCCCACAAAGATGCACCTAAATACGATCAATTGGGGGAACTATAATAGTTCAAGTGTCAAAAGGCTTTGTGTTAGTGTATAAGAAGGGCTTATGGATTGAACACGGGGGATAGGCAGTCCCTCGGGCTTCTGTCTTCCTGTACAATTGACAAGGCCTCCATTTGTTTGCATAGTTTTTTTTTTTTCCATAAAATTTAAATTCCTAGGAAGTCATGGTAAAATGGGTGGCAAAGCTAGGGTCAACTAACCCCCCCACCCCCAATCTTTCCATAAAATTTGAATTCCTAGGAAGTCAAGCTATAAAGCTTGCATGCCACATGTAAATAGCTAAGTTGACACATGGGGCCACAGTAAAGCCTATAACAATACCGCTAAACAAAATAATAAGAATGCCATGGTGCCGGGTTGAGTCCTTCAAGTGTCTGACTCGTGTGAACTCAAATTCTTTTTTTTTTTTTTTTTGGCTTTGTTGGTTCTGATTAGGTAAAAAGTGTGTTTGGCTGTACCCTAAATTAAAAAATATTGTCAGATATAGGTAGTTATTTGTTTTAGTTCCTGTTAATGGCAGTGCAAGAATTGGAAAATTGTATTAGACAAAAAAGTGAAAATGCTTTTAAGGACTTACATTGTGTGTAACTGCTATATATATATATATATATGGAAATTCTAAAAACCACCCCACTTTAAAAAACGCTCCCCATATATTTATATATATATATATAGGGAGATGCTCCTATGAGAGATATCTCTCACATCCATATCCAATGCCAACAACTTAAATGTGAGGGCCCCCACCCCTATCTTTCATATAAGGTGAGAGATATCTCTCATAGGAGCATCTCCCATGAGAGATAAGGTGAAGACATTCTAGTAGGCAACTGGCCCCTACATATAAATATATATATAATGGGAAAATGCATGGAAAACTCGCCCCTCTTCCTTTCCAGATAGAAAATGTTTATCCTTGATATCATGGTTCTATACATATCGTAAAGTATCGACTACGGTATCAAATGGGGATGAGTGGATAAATGATTGCTTGATCACATACAAAAACACTCGTTTTTTGGTAAATAAAGATACTTTTAATAGCATCAATAATGAGGCTATCATGCAAAACTCCAAAATATGAAATCCCATTAGAACTGAGAAATGACTTACTCTGGGAATTCACTTTTATGGGTGATTTGCAGCTGATTATATTCATATAGTTTGGGTTTTTCCTTTTTTTTCTCGTGTCTTCAATTACTCTTCTTAAAAAATTTCAATTGATACCACACTAGTAAAAAAAATAAAAAACATAAAATTTTCTAATTCATTTTTGATAGAAAGGATTTTGTTTTCCCATTTTTAATGAGAAATGAAGCCCAAGAAGGCAGTTTTTTTTTTTTTTGAAAATGAAGTGCAAGAAGGCAGTCACTAACTTATCCGAGGACTATTATTGCTTGTACTTCTGCCATTGGTTGCAACAGAAGATTGTTTAAAGAGGTGACGGGTGAAAAATATACGGTGGAGACATCGATGAGACCTAACTTTACTAGGATTAGATATACTAGGGTGATGGCCGAGTATTATTTTCCATCAGAGGGGAGATTGTTTGATAAACATTTATTTACCGGCACCTTTGTTTCTTCAATTTAGCCACTTTTACAAATACATTTCTTAGAATTCCTGGGAATTCAATTCCGTGAAACTAAATGGGCCTTAAACATGAAACAGCTTGGCTTAGGGGGCTAAACCTAAAGCATGACAATGAGGAGGGAGGTGGGATAACCTACCTATGTGAGCAAAAACATGGGAATTGTATGACAATGGAAGGTAATTGTTCAACCAGCTGGATGGGTGTCAAATTTTGAATGATGCATCCAATGGCTAGAAAATTTGGGTATCTGTATAACTTCAACAGCAATATTGCTCCCTTCTACTCTTTCATGGAAGAGCTTTTAGAGTCCACTGGCCCTAACTGATGCAGGCCCAGGTTAGGGAAGCACAATAATGGTGCCAAAGCATGTGTCCCTTTAAACAAGTCTCCGCGTAGACAATAACGAGGATGCACCTCAATGGGAAAAAACCCAAATTCTATTAATCAACTCTCTGAGAATTTCTTCTCTACAATGCCATATAAATAATAAAAACGTAACTTAGGACCTAAGAAACCTAATTAAACTAGAATCCTATCCTAATTAGGACTCATTAAAATAAAAAAATAGTGACTAATGACAATTAATTAACTTTAAAAAAAATGACAATTAATTAAATAAAATAGGAAATTCCCTAAACTTTCTTGGGCCCCACACATGTGGCCTTTGAGGTCTATCTTGCATCATTCTCCCCGGCTTGAAAAGAACTCGACCTTGAGTTCGGTAAATGTCCACCTGGGTCGAAGATCAATCAGATAAACTTCCGAAGTGTTGGATAATCTTTAGCTTCAGTGTACAACTTCATGTAAAACTGCTTTCAATGGCCAGATTTTGTGTGGATGTACGATCGCACCGTTGGATACATCATGTGTAAAATTTGCATCATCAAATTGTAATCTCCAAGGACAAAATCAATGTGCGGGACTTCAAGAACTTATTTGTTTTTCCTTGCTGCTAGCACTTCTTGATCATCATTGTTAATAAAAGGAAATTTAGGCCCTCTTGTCTTTACGCTCATGCTTTGGTTTTGGCATCTCAATGTCAATATGGATATCCTCCACCACGGGTTGCACAACATGCCGTTTAGTTATTTGCCGCAAACGAGACCATTTAAGCATGTGCTCAACACGAATTGCTTCCCAATATGCCTCATGAATATTCTTGCAGTCATTCATTCTCTCCACTGCATCCAATCTTAAACCTCTGAGAACGAGGACGCACCTCAATGGGAAAAACCCAGATTCTATTAATCAGCTCTATGAGAATTTCTTCTCTACAATGCCATATAAATAATAAAACATAACTTAGGGCCTAAGAAACCTAATTAAACTAGGAAACTAAGTAAACTAGAATCCAATCCTAATTAGTACTCATTCAAATAAAAAATAGTAACTAATTACAATTAATTAAATAAAATAGGAAAATCCCTCATGTGGCCTTTGAGGTCTATGCCTGCATCACTAACATATATGAGAGGCCATTAGGACCTAGCCAACCAAAAAGGGGGCAGGGGTGAGGGGAAAAAGAGGGGGGGAGGGGGGATGAAACTAGATCCATTTGACTATTGTTTAATCTAAATCCAGAAAATGACCGATCAAAATAGAAAAACATCCCTTTATACTGACCATCCATTTCATGGCCTTAGGTCATACAGATGGACCTAATTTTGAATTTAATTAGATCTCAAAGTCTCTTGTATCTAAAAGCACCAATGGACCTCACAAATTCTAACATGTACAATATGAAAAGTAGCAAAAAGCACCGCCCCACTGAAGCCATATACAGAGCCAAATCCAATCCGAGAAAGTGAATAAAGTTTTTTATGTTGCATTTTAAAAGGTAAGGGCATTGTTGTCCATCAACAGTGGAGTTTGGCTCAGTCATTTTGACGAAAAAAGGGATCTAACTGCTGCTCAAAGTGGTTAACCAATACCATAAGAGTACAAGTGGTTGCATGTTAAAACCAAACTAGACGGTGTTTGTAAACATAAAAAAGGCAGGTAGTTATATACGAAATTTTCTAGTCTAAAAGGTATCATTATTCTCTACAAATGAAGCTAGTGCTAGGGAAGCTAGTCCTAGCCAAGTCCCGGCTGGACCAAGACCTAGCCCTATTTGTGTTTATGGACATAGCTGGAGCCTGGGACTAACATGTTCCTGATTTTTCGGACCCTTTGTGATCAGCTGAACTGGAAACCAGACCCAACTTTGGCTTGACTTTAAGCCATCATATTATTATCATGTATTATATATTTCATAATCATCATCATCAACAAAGCCTCATCCCAACTATGTTGGGGTAGCCTACATGAATTTTTTTTCTCCATGGCGATCTATGATGAGCCAATTCCTCTTATAAGTTGCACTTCTTCATATCTACATCCATCCACATCCTCTTCGGCCTACCCCTTCCCCTTGGTGGGCGATCAACCTACATAGCCAAACTTCCTTACCAGCGACGTTGCCAGCCTGTGCTGGACATGCTCAAACATCTCAAACGGGTTTCTCTAATTTTATCCCCTGTTGATGCTCCCCCTAAATGCTCTCCAAATAACTCACTTCTAATTTTATCCTTCCTAGTTTTACCACATCTACCTCAACATTCTCATCTCTGCTACATCCATTTTTTTGCATATTGGTTAGCCAACATTTTACTCCATGAGTCATAGTTGGTCTAACTGCTATTTTGTAAAAAATTTCCTTCAATCTTATTGGAATTCGTCAGTCACAAAGCACTTCAAAAGCAAGTCTCCACTTCAACCATCCCACTTTTATCCTATATTCGACATCTTCATCAATCTCCCCATCCTCACTAATTATTGAGCCAAGGTAATGGGCTGAATCTCTGTGGTATCGTCCGGGCTTCAATTTTCACAGTAGTTTCAACTCTTGTGTATGTCCACTGAAGTTGCAATTCATATATTTTGTCTTAGTATAGCTTATTTTAAAGCCTTTGGGTTCTAAAGCCTCCTGCCATTTCTCGGACATTGAATACATACGCTGTCTTGATGTGATTCGGTAGCTTGAGTTGAGGAGGGTGTAGACTCGAGGGTGAGTTCTTCTCAACCAGGGGAGAATGATGTAAAATTTGATGATGAAGATATTATTGCACTAGCTGAATCCTATAAGGCACAGTTGGAGCATCCCAAGAGGGCCCGCAAGGGTCCCAACAAGTTTTGATGGAAAACTTGGACCCAAACAGTCCAGTTTCTGTTTAAATTTGAATATCATGGGCTGTTTTGGGAATTAACAGAAGCATAGGGGCTTGTTTACAAATTTCAAAAAGAATTCAGCACCAAAAGGAGTCTCATGTGCAGCAGTTTTGAACCACCTGTTTGATGGGTCAAAACTAATCCAATTTCAATGGAACATGCACCACAAGGAGCGCCCATGAGTGCACTAACAGATCATGCATGGCTCTGCATCAAAGGATGGACCATGTGAGGGGCGCAACCATTCTACTGCAGGATGTCATAGTCGACCAGGATCTGTTCTGAGTCAAATTTCTTGATTATTTTGTTAGTTTTTCTTATGGAAATTACTAGTATACGAAACCTAATTGTGGTAGGAAGCTTGCTTGCTAGGATTACTAGGTTTCTTAGGGCTTTTAGTGTGTTTTTTAAGCCATATATATAGTCTACATGGTCGTCAGTACTGTTCATGCCATAGTACAGTTTTCAGAAATTTATACAATAAAGCACTGTTTGCTTTGTTTTCTTCCATTGTGTCTTGTTGATGTATGGTTATTGAGAACACTCCGACAGGTCAGTTTTTGGGTTTTTCAGCATTGTTCCTTCACCATTAAAATTCTGGGTTTCTATTTTTCTTTACTGCATATTGGTGTGGTGTTGGAAAATTTTTGGATTTTATTTATTTGCGCCCTAAACAGTCCGATTGCGTCAAATCGGGGCTGCGTCACATAGCTTCATAGTATGACTCATAAGTTTAATCCCAAAATAGTTGGTATAGTTTTATATACCTCCTTGTTCTTATATATAGGTACTACAACACTTTTGCTCCATTCATCCGGCATTTTGTTTGTCATTAATATCTTATTGAAAAGCCCAGTCAACCAAATCCCCCAAAACTTCTCCTACGCATTTCCAAGCCTCTATTGGAATGTCATATGGACCTGTAGCCTTTCCTATCTTCATTTGTTTCAGTGCTTTCCTCACTTCCACCACCCTAATTCGCTCTCATAAGCTCAAGCTTAGGATAAAACTCCATAAGCTCACGATTGTGGGGCCCATCCTTGAGATGATACCGATCCGAATTTACTGGACCGTTGGATCAGCTGTGTACCGATCTGAATGGACTATTGACCATTAAACTTTTGGGGCCTAGATAGAGATGATACAAATCACGGTTATGGCTGATTTTTTGCAGAGAGGAGGGTTCTAGGGAGTCCTTGAAATCCCCCCAATCCCCATCCCCATGTGGGTCTCCAAGTGGGCCCCACCACACACTTGAGCTTACCTTATCTTAAGCTTAGGAGAGCTGCCCAATATATATATATATATGGAGATGCTCCTATGAGAGATATCTCTCACCTTATATGAGAGATAGGGGTGGGGGCCCTCACATCTAAGTGGTTGGCATTGGATATGAATGTGAGAGCCCCCACCTTTTCTCTCATAGTAAGGTGAGAGATGCTCTTATAGGAGCATCTCTCATATATATATATATATGTTCTAATGAAGTATCCTCTGTTGTTCTTATGTCTCCTATATAGTCTTTATTTAAAAATTTGAAAAAATATTCCCTCCACCTTTCTTGGATATCTTGTCCTTCACTAGAATCTTTTGGTCATTGCTCTTAATACATTTGACATGATCTTAAGTCCCTAATTTTCCTTTCCTTTATTTTTGCAAGCTTAAAAAGATCATTATTTCATTTTCTTATTCTCAACCTATTATATAAGTCATCATATGCTTTGAACTTCGCATCAATTCCTACTTTCTTAACTACTTTCTTTGCCTTCTTATTATACATCTCATAGTTTTCCATATTCCTAATCCCTTGCCAAACTTTATAACAATGTCTTTTCTCTCAAGCAGCTTCATGAACCTCTACACTCCACCACAAGGTTTTTTATTTTATAGTGTATTTCCCCTTCAATTCTCCAAGCACCTCTTTTACAATCTTCCAAATACAGTTAGCTATTTGATTCTACATCACTATGGTTTCTCCCCCAAAATTCCATTCTCCCTCCTCAATCACTCTATCCTTAAATATTGTCACTCTTTCTTCTTTCAAATCCCTCCACCTTGTTTTATTGCACATTTTATTTTACTACCCCACTTTCTACTTCTAATTTAAATATCTAAAACTACTAGCCTATGTTATGTGATCAAACTCTTTCATGGAATAACCTTACAGTCTTCACAAGCCAATCGGCCATGTTTTCTATTTAGAAATCGACCATGTTTTCTAATTAGAAAAAAGTTTATCTAGCACCTGCTAGTTCCATTTTTATAAGTAATTAAATGCTCCTCTCTTTTTAAAGCGGGTATTTGCTATTACAAGGTAGTGTCTCTTGGCTAATTCTTTTCTCCAAATCCTTGTCCTCGATGCACTCTCTCATACTTTCTATTATCCTTTCCAACATGGCCATTTAGGTTCCCTCCTAGGAAAATCTTTTCACTAGTTGGAATTTCTAATAGTAAATCATTCATTTCCTCCCGAAATTGTCTCTTGACACTTTCATCTAATCCTTCTTGGGAAGAATATGTACTAATGATATGAATTATGTTTTCCTTTAACACTAGCTTAATTGCTATAATTATTTGTTGTATTGTTACTTCCTGCATAAAAAAGTTTATAACCATTAGTGAGCTTCTTAACTTTATCCCCTTTCCACTTTCTCTCCAATAAGCAGGCTACAATGATATATATTTCATTATAATATAAAATGACATTGGTCTATTAAATTATTGATTTATTAAAGTATATTGCATATAGCATACAATGATATATTTCATAATGTTGTAAATATAGTAAATATTCTATGTTAAATACATAATACACTCAGGTATATCGGTCTGGACCCATAAGTGATCATGAATTGGGTAAAAAAAGTGGTCCATGCCTGGATTTTCAGGTCGGGAACTTAGGGTGACCAGTAATTGGAGGTCCATTGACATTCTGAACTGGTACAAACATTATCATATTTTGCTTGCACATTAGTAACATTATAAGGAATTCATAAAACCCCTGATAGTATAAGGCCTCAATAATAATGATGGTGATAGCAATGGTGGTGATGAAGAGTACATAGAAACTACAACATTAATTGTAAGCACAAATTTTGCAAATGTAACATTACCTTTGGAAAGCTCATTGTAAATGGGACCGTGAGAACTGCAAGGATTCTCGAAAACTTTTTCATTGAACCAGCCATAGGATTTCCTTCCATACCCTCTTGCATATTCATCTAACATGACATCAGTCAGTCCTTGGCATTCATTTAAAAAAAAGCATCTAGAAACAGTTAAATAGTGATGGAATATGTCAATTTATTTACCATGTCATAATGTTAATACCTTAAAATTTTGGTTTCATTTTTATATTAAATTACCGTAGCACTTGAATGTGATGCAAAATATGTAACCATAATAGAATTTTGCTTAATTGCATACTGAGTTCAAGTCGCTTTTTTACTTTTTCCCGATCAATTGACTTGGTTCATTACTTTTATCTATCAACCAGGAGGGATAATGGCAGTTGGACTTGGACCTGCAGTCCCACATATCATGTAAGGGCCTCAGACTAACCGTTAATATGCAAAACTGTTTCTGAATTGATGCATGAAGGTTCTGAATTAGGTTCTAAGCTTCTAATACAGGTATAAAACATATGCGAAAAAAGAAAAAAAGAAAAAAAAGGGTGCCTACCTCCACAGTTGCCAAGAAGGCCAAAGCTGTGAGAACTGGAAAAATGTACAAACTATCAGGAGTTGTTAGATCAGTAAACCAGAATGCCCCACCTCCTTTAAATGATGGCACTTTCTCGACCATGTTTGTAATCTATAAGAGAAAAGAAAATAATGTCAGGAAACATGAGCTTGATGAAAGATGTCAGCAAAAGAAAATTTTAAGTCAGAAGAAAACCATATAGAAGATTGGTTGGCAATAGTGATTCAAATTTGGACGATATTTTTTATAACAGTAAAGATTTTATTTCACCAAGCCCAAAAAGGGACGAGAAAAGAAAAACAGCCAAGACACACCAACAGCAAAACTAACAAAAATGGGATATGGAAATGAAACCAAATGTCAATAGAATACAGAATATACATATAATGATATCACTGACAATATAATGACACATTACCTATAAATATTTAGATAAATATATAATGTATTTCAACAAATAATGACATGGTGAGGATGAGTTTAAACAAATTTTAAATCATAATATATTATAAACAAACATTTAACCATATGCTGATATGCCGGTTTATTAAAAATATTTAAGAAAAATATAAAAAATGAAATGATATAATAACCAGATACAGAATGTAACTGAACATTGATGAAGATAAAATCTTACAGCCCAGAAAAAGCTGACGAAAACAGGACCTTGAATGAAAAGCCCTTTAAGAGGAGTAAACGGAGTGACCCCGTGCCTGAAGTGCCCAGATAACACAAAAGCAGATTGTTAGGACAACGAAGGCCATGAAAAAGGCAGACAAAATATGATACCAAACACCAAAAGCATATGAAACCAGCATTCCACACTCAGAAGAAAGAGAAAAAAAAAATCACCATCATCATCAAAGCCATGTCCCAACTCTATTGGGGTTGGCAACATGAATTATGTTTCTCCATTCCGATCAATCGTGAACCAAATGTAAGGAATGGGCCCGTGCAATTATGCATTCATGCGAGTGTGTCACGGTTTGCGATTGGTTTTAGGCTTGGTTTGAGGGCTAAATAAAGAAAGATTTGGGCCATAATCACTGGCAGCAGCCAGCAAAATGCTCAAGCACAGAATTAGATTTTTGGGCAATTGTGTTTTAGGATTTTACTGTTAAGTTGGGTCAAATCTATGGATGCAACTCAAGTGGGTTGGGTCAGGTATTGGCAATCTGAGCCCAACCCTAATGTATGTAGGTACCAAAACCCAAACCCTGCCTGAATGAGACCCAAACCCTGTCCTGAAGTGTAAATTCCCTGCTAGTGTGTGGTTTCAGTGGAGTCAGATTGACTCAAGTTGGATTGGATTAGGTACTCACACTTTCAGGTTCGGCTTGCTTTTCAAAATTGGAATAAACATAACATATGCTTACACAAAGTCGGGTATCCAAGTTGAAATCAGGTATTTAAGGCCCAAACCCAAACCTAGCCCAAATAACATGCAGGTTTTACATACAAGCCCGAGCAAGACCAGAACCCAAACAAGCCCGACCCAAAATTCACTTCTGTCCAGATTGAGCTATGAGGGTTAAGGTTAAAACCTAAGTTGTACCACTTATCAAATTTGAGTGAGGTTGAGGATTTCACCTAGGATGAGAAGATGTTTGGGATTTGGGTCAATCAAGTTAATTTGAATTTCTGCTATAGTAGAAATTGTGTAAGATTGGGATGGGGAATTGGAAATCTTAGATGATGGGATTGGTAAACCCAGATGAAGATATAGTTCTTGGTGTTCTTTTGCTTAAATTGTGTTTCTGCTATGGCTATGGTGGCATTTATATTTGGGCAGAAACTGAAGAATTCAAATGGGGAATTTTTGCTTGTAGTAGTGGTTCAGGTTTTAGGAATGGGTTAGAATCAGAATTAGGGTAAGTTTGGCGTAGAAATTAGAGTTTTTAGGTTGGGTAATTTAGGTTCTGAAAAAGAAAGTAAAAGCTTTCTGTTGGGGTTTAGGATAGAGGAAATTTGGGACAGCAAGTTGAGTGACTGGATGGGGTTTTCATGATTTCATTTGAGCTTAATCATAGCATTTACAGATATTACTGAAATTAGAAGAGAACTGAATGCAATTTTACACAAGATGAAAGTGAGGACGTAATGTTAAGTGCATAATGGAACTTAAGAGCAGGTTTGATGTGGAAATGGAAAGGCAAGAAAATCTTACAGTTTTGATACCAAACCTAAATGTATGGTCCCGACCCTAATTAGGTGTATTTATTATAATTAATTGTGCTTTTAGTTAATTAAGAGGGATTAGAGGTTGAGCGAGTTTGTTTAAGTGTTAGGAAGGTGTGTGAAGTTTTGGTTCAATTTGGAGCGCATTTGGTTATAGCAAGGGGGTAGTTTTCAATTTGGGAATAATTGAGAGGGTCTTTCGTAAATTCAGATTTCGCCGACTTTGAGCTCATTGGAAAGATCATCTTGTTTCCCAAACTTTTCGTTCTTACTCGTCATGATCCAACACCTCGAGGCCTTCCATTTTCCATTATTTTTCCAAAACCATATCTTAAGGGCCTATTTACAATTTCTTCAAAATATTCCACCAAATACACCACGTGTCCCCAATTATCATTCCATCCCATCTTCCTTAGCAAGTTCCAGCCATTTCTCCCATTTTTTCTCTTGCTTGCTTTAGACAAAGATCTCAACCGAGCTAGGGGAGCCAATCCAAGTCAATTCACTCACATCATCTTCCTCCTTGGGTCTTCTTCTTGCATTCCTCTAATTTTTTGTTAGTTTTCTCCCATGGATTCTGCCCCAATCCCATCTCTGTGGTGTTCTAGGGTTTGCATGTTCCTTAGACCTTCTCCTTCCTTTCTCTTGGTGTTGTAGGAGGTGATCTTGAGTGGTTGAGACTTGAGAGAGGTTATAGAGGGTGGAGTTGGTGAGTTGTGGAGCTTGGAGCTAGGGTTTTCTCCCCAATTTTCTCTCTTTACATCAAGGCAAGTGAATAAACATCATTTAGTTGATATGCATGTGTTGTTTTGATGATTATTGACATTTAATTTCCTTAGCTACCCAAATTGTAAACTCATTTATGTTGGTTGATGACTAAATGAAGAGGAATGGACTCTATTATGTATGTTCAGGTGAATTTCTGTTGGTGGGGTGATTTCCCCCTATTTTGAACCGAATCAGCTTCAAAATTGTGAATTCTGGGACCTCACGGCTACTCGTAATACCAGTATTTCAGTTCTGGAACGAGACCCAGAACACAACCTTAGAACCTGACTGACAAATTGATCTACGGCTAGCTCACGACTAGCCATGGAGGCTAGCCATAGCCAACTGTAGAGCAATCCAACGGCTCACTGTACCCATCCAAAACCGAAATGCATTTTTTACTGAGTATTTACTGTTCATCCTGAAATTTGGCTGAAACCCAATTGTTCTACAGTTAGGCTTATGGCTAACCTTAAGAGACCAAAATTTCCTACTTAAGGAGGCTGAAACCTAGTCTTTTGGCCTTACGTGTGGACCCTTAGCCCTACCCAATGATAACCAAATAGGGGATATGGAGCGAGAGACGTTTGAGCTCAACGTACTCTTATAGATTGTCCGGGAATGTGTACAGAGTCCGATGCTAAGTATAAGGTGTACAGAACCCGAGGTTACTGATGTCCTGTACCAATGATGACCAAATGGGGGTAATGGAGTGTGAGACGTTTGAGTTCAACGTACTCTTACAGATTGTCCAAGAAGGTGTTCAGAGTCCGATAGTACGTAAAAAGGTGTACAGAACCCGAGGATACTAATGTCTTGTACCTTTAGGAACACCAAGGAGGCAAGGAGGCAAGGACTTATTCCAAGGACATCAAAGCCTCTGAGACTGTACAGGATTGAATGGTACCACATTCCATACATAATGACAGTCAATGACCTAGGAATGGCTTGTAATGACTCCTTGACTTGTGAATCAATTTTACATTGATAATTCCACTTCTTGAAGCATTCCTTACATGTTTCGAGCATGCTCACCATAGTAGTGTATTTGTACCAATCGTGAGTCAAAACTAAGAACCTAGAGTAGACTTAGGATCCAATGGTATTACTGTTGAGCTTGATGAATGTGTATGGGGCTAGGGACTTTAGAAGGAACTTTATGGACGAGGGCTACTCATGGATGATCTTGATGACTGGATCTTGATGGCTTGGAGTAGTTCCTCGGTGTTGATTGATCTTGAATACACGGAGACCTAGCCAAACACCATTGTCTTGTATTCTTGAGTTGGGCACCACTCAACTGTATTAGTCTAACCGCAGATAGGAACCCCACCCCCCGCCCCCACCCCCGCCTGAGAGGACTGCATGTGATACCGTCTGCAGATTGGTGGTAATTGTAGGCAGGTGGCTTGGACATCGTTCACAAGTGGGCAGGCGGCTTGAACGTCGTTCACTAGACGTGGGATAGTGGAACGTAGCTTAGACGTCGTTGCTATCCCCGATAGGTGGCTTGGACACCATCAGAGTCGAGACTGTAGGGTACTAGTAGGTGGCTTGGACGTTGTCGTTACCCCTGAGAGGCGACTTGGACATCCTCAGAGTCATATAGCTTGCATTGCATATTAACCGGTGGTCATCCCGGTGACCTTAGCCTATGTGGATGCCTTATTTCTAGGATTTTTGTTGTAGCTATAGGTTATTCACATGATTCTCATTATTGTTCTATTCTTGCTTTAATGCCTAGTCTATTGCTTAGTGTTATTCACATGATCAACTTACTTGCCTTATATTCTGTATTGATGCATCATATCTTTTATATATTGTTTATTCACTTGCCTAGCTTGTTGGCCTGACGATTCTACCCTGGTGTATAGGTGACACCAATACCAATGAGCTGGAGGTTGAGGTGGTCCCACAAGATCCGCAACCAACAGAGTTCAATGAGTGGTGTACCGATTAAGTAGTGTCATCATGCCCTGCACCTGGGTACTTCATATGGGGTTTCTTTTTGGGAGTTGTTATATTTATCTTTTTGTATATCTTTTGTCTGTGGCACAGGTTTTTAGGGATGGCCACTGCAATTAAAATACTTGTTACCTTTTTGTATAGACTTGAAATTATAGAAGTGAAAGATATGCCTTGTATATCTAATCAAGCTAACTATATTATAATGCTAGTGTATTTAATTGTGAATGACAGAAGCTTCCGCAGGATTACCTAGAAATGTGGAATCACACTCACCTCACCACGGACTTCGATCCTTCAAGACCAACATTGGGGGCCACAGTTAAATGTATAATGTGGAAAAATTTTAATTGACCCCTAATTTCACACCCCGGGACCTGATTTAGTGCTTAATCAGGTCCAGGGGCATGACACTAGAGGCAGAAAAGCTTCTAATCCATCCATCTTCTTCTCTAGAACAAGCGCTCGTGACTTCACACCAAAACTAATTACGTCTTCACATCGCCGACAGAACCCACGCTTAATCATCAGAAAAGCGATTTGTTTTTTTTTTTTTTTTGTTTTTTTTTTCCTTCTTGCCCCCATTGAAATAGAATTTGTTTTGTATTATTAATGGGCTACATGGTTACATACATAGGAATGGGCAGCAGCGAAACAAGGACTTAAGTCCCTTAAAAATTTTGGACGACCACTTCAGAATATTTCCTAATGAAGACGCTATAACTATACTTAATGACAGGACACTCAGACCCTAAATAAAAATCTTGCGTGACTCTTACAACCGTTGTATAGGACCTAAATAATAGCATAATGCCATCTGAACCCTAACTAATTTTTGTAGTAAATAGGAGATACATGATTAGACTTGCGCAAGCACATAGCCACAAACCCATAGTATAGGTTGCACATAAGTGGTCAGGTTCATCGTGGTCCCCCTTTCTATTCCCTGCAAACTCCAGATTGGATCAATCCCACTTAACTCTCTAGCCACAAGAGCAATAAATGAAGAGATGTTCAAATTACAACAAAGGCTCTGGATTTCAATAATAACAGAGAGCCCACAAGATCTCGAAGGATGTTGACCTAGCCAGCCCATTTTATTTGGTTACTAGAACAATTAATAATACATGCCTTGTTGCATGAGGCAAAGAAAAAGTAGATCCCTCAAGCTCGGCGCCTTATCAGATGTTCTGAGGTTGCCTCATTGACGGGGAGGTTTCTTTTTTATTGAAAGAATGATGTCCCATGGGCTGTTCATCAACTACTGAAGGTGGCATGCATGGTAAGCTATGATACCCAGCTACTTGTACAAGCCCAAGGCATCCGTATCGGACCGATACGACACTTGTATTGGCACCTAATACTGCACCAATACTTCCAGGGAATAAGTTTAACATATCCTACTTAGTAAGTCCTTTATTTCATATAGTTCTTTTAATATTTTTACTTCTCGCAATAAATAATGCTAGAAAGGGACGAAAACAATGATAATTTTATTGATTCAAAAGTGATCTAAAGAAAAAATTAGGACACCCGTATCCTATCCATGCCCTAGATTTTCAAAAGTGAGGAGGCTTATCCCCGATCCCCATATCAGTGTTCATATCCATATCCATATATGGGCACCATAGATGGCAAGTCATTTGTTCCCATAAATGGCTCCCCATTCTGCCTACCAGCTGTAGCATATTAAATATTCCATGGCACACTGATGTTCCCAAGAGGGACTGGAGTCAACTTCATGCTAGACCTTGACGAGGTCTTGGTGGCAGAATCGGCAATTCCAGAGCTGTGATTGTCTGGTATACCCTATAGGCCATGCAGATTGACCAGATTTTCCTCACCCACGAGATCTAGACTAACTCCTACGTGATGGGACTTCACAGTAGCAAAGCAGTGTTGTCATGATGATTGAGTTTCTCCCCATGCCCAAGAAAAGGTGGGTTAGTGGCCAAAGAATTAATCCACATAATGAAAAACAAAAAACAAAAAAAAGAAGAAGAGAGAAACAGTTGGTTGCTATTAAACTATACATTGAAAAGGCATAGACACTCATGGAAATTTCTTCATCAATGCCTTCTGAATCTGGGTTTTTCATCATTCCTTTCTGATTGATTATCATTCATTCTTTTCTGATTGAATCACGACATGTGTATCTAAGGTTAAATACAGAATTCAAGTTAATGGCAAGTTATCCTCCCAGTTCTCTCCGCAACGAGGTCGTAATGTGACCCTCTTTCTTCCTATTTGTATATTTTGTGAAGAGAAGGGCCCCCAAGAGTTCACAAAAATTTTGGACAAAAATCAAGTATAACTTTTCCAAAAAATTTCCCCAGGCGGAGAAGCTATTCCTCTGCTACAATTTGCAGATATCTTATCTTTGCCTCCATTTCTAACAAAGCGATTAATTTCATAAATGACATTTTGCATTTTTTTCATCAATAGGCAGCGCAAAAAATCAATCTCAACAAATCTCAATTACTACTGCTAGATCTGCCACTAGATCATCTGAGAAACTGGTTATCTGATTCCATACACATCCAAAACAAGGTTCTTACTATAACTTATCTAGGAGCCCAATTATCCATAAATCGAACATCATCATCAATTTGGACGACCGTGAAATGGATGAAAATAGCGGAAGCTACGCCCGCCACCAAACCACTATGAAGCGGGCGCTATGTAGCGGTGCGATTTGAAAAAATCACCCAAAAAATCTGAAAATTTTCCATAAAATCCAAAAAATTATAAAATGAAAGAAAGTGTAGTTCTTTTGCAAAAGTAAGTAAGAAAAGGGGGCGTAGCGGTGCCCTCAATATATGAGGTCCTGTATCGCTGTATAAATAGACAATAATAGTAATGATTAATTTTTTCACATGTATTCATGTTTCTTAGTCATGCTAACTTAGAAAGTAATGAAGAGCTCATAAAAATTAAAAAAAAAAAAAAAAAAAACTAGAACATGAAATAAAGGTCATTAGTAAACATTGAACAATCAATACTTCAACATTCAAGGTTCTAATTCAATCAAGTGAATGAATTATGAAGTGATCAACACCAATTTAGAAATGACAGAGTAGAGGGTTAGTGAAGGAAATATGAATACCTTAGTCACCACCAAAAGGAATGTTTACCAGGATCTATGGCATTGTTATCCTCATCCCCATCAGTGTTATCATTTCTATTGGCACCATATTGAATTTGATATTGATGAGCATTGGGATCCACAAATCCAAAGAAGGCAGCCCCATCATAGGAACTTGGAGGAGGTGGAGGTGGATATCTACTATATTGCATTTCACCATAGTCACCATATGAGTAGGACCCCGAAGCTGAAGATTGTTCTTCTCCTTGTTGCACTTGACCATATGGAAAATACTGTGAGGGTCCTTGTCCACTGTAACTAGGGTTCCACGAATCAGTGTATGATGCTGCTTGTTGTCCTCCAACATCTCCACCCATATTTCCTTGCTCATTACCACCTCCAGCCCCAGGTGGTGAGAGAGAGTCTCTTCGGCGCCGTTGATAACCACGGCTTGGATCAAATCTTCCGGATGGAGGTAACTCTTGTACTTCCTCTACAGGAAGGACATCGTCGTCATCATGTTGATAGTATTCACTAGTACCACCTGTCCCACTGTCTCCTCCATCTCCTCCGCCATGGCGCCATGGCTACTCGAAGAGACGGTGGTGGAACTAGCTTTCTCAAAAGATCCAATATGAGCAGGTTCTTTCCCACTCCTCCTAGTCCTACTGGTACCTTCTCCTTGAGGTGGCTGACCTTCTGCAGGTGCCCTCACCCATTTCCTCATCTATCAACTCTTGAATTGTTTACTGAAACCCCGGATCTGTATCTAGTAGTGGATCCTCTATCTCGGCTAGCCATGGGAGAAAGGGATCGTCCTCTTTGAATAAGTGATCCAAATTAATAGGACAATAAGCAGGATCATCCCTTGCCCTTCTCTCACTAGTTCTGTTTCTCGACTTCAAATTGTAATGACAGTATACAAGCTTGTTGAGTTTTTGCATGGTAAGCCGATTCCTGACCTTCGTGTGGATCAAGGAGAAAGTGCTTCAATTTCTCTCACAGTTGGAAAATGTTGTAGTTTGACTAAAGATGTGAACAACCACCTATCAACTGAAATGAAAAAATTAAATAAAAAAAATTAGATATTCGTAACCCTCAAGTCCTTCTAATCAATTAAAATAAATAGATCAAGACTATTGGGTGGGGTCTTTTGTTCTTAGTCATACCAGGTGGCATCCTTCCAATCGATCGTTGCACAAGAGGGTCAACAAAGGTTCCTCTCCTTTGTGTATACATAGATATCTACAATGTGAAAATTAGAAATAAGTCAGTAAACCCCTACAGAATAATTAAATTCTCTTAAGTCTTAAGTAACCACCCACTCACCTCTTGTATGGCATCAATTTGATCATCTCGGTTTAACAATCTCTTCAATACCTCCCGGAATCCTACCCGCAAGTCGGTATCTATTGCTTCGGTGTGCAGTTCGGCATTACAGTAATAGAATTCGGGATTCAAAAAATAACCTACATTGAAAATATGTAGAATGTACTGCGCGAGCAAACAAGATAATAAATACATTAGTTAGGAAAACAAAAAAGTATCAAAAATTTATATTAATTACCTGCAGCATGTAATGGATGGTGCAGCTGATCGTTCCAACGGGCATAAATAATGTCAATATATTTCTCGTGATATCTAACATTTTCCATAATGGCTTGCTTTGCCCGATCCATTGCTTCATATATAAAGCCCATTGTCGGCTAGCCATCATCATCTACAAGCCGCAACACTTTAACTAAAGGCTCAAAAACCTTTAATATCTTCCTCACTTTCTTCCAAAATTTATTGTCCCTCATCAGGTTTGGGACTTCAAACTCCAGACCGCTAGTTGCATTGCCCCACTTCGAACGAAGCCATTCTTCTGATGCAAACATCTGAATCAGCTCCGTTCTAAACCTTACAAGGCTTTCCATAGCCAGAAAATGGGTTACAAACCTAATTGTTCCTGGACGCAGTAAGGCATGGTTATTTGTGTATCTTTTCATCAAGCTTAACACCCATGAATGATCATATATAAATCTTATAATTCCTCTACATGCCTTGATCAATGAAGCCGCTTTTGTCTTCCTTCCAATCTCTTCAAAGATGAGATCTATGTGGTGTACTGCACATGGGGTCCAGAATAAATGGGTCCTCTATTCCATTAACTTCTTAACTGCTGCCTTGAAATTGGCGCCATCATCTGTAACAATTTGTACAATATACTTCTTACCTGCTGCCTTGAAATTGGCGTCATTATCTGTAACAATCTGTACAATATGCTCCTCTCCCACAATCTCTACAACTTTATCTATAAGAGTGCGTATATATATATGTGGTTGTCCGTCTATGTTCAATTGCATCAACGGACTTCACAAAGACAGTCCCAGTGACTGAATACACTAAAAAGTTTATTAATTGTGTTTGTGTGCCGCTGTTCCACTCGTCACACATGATGGTAACACCATTCTGTTGCCACATGGGCCTAAACTTTTCCACCCAATCCTTTATGTCTCTATATTCTTCTTCAAGGTATTTAGTGCCCACATCATATACGGAGGGTGCTTGTACACCCCGCCCAGCTTCGGCGGGAACATCAAGAATAGTCTGGAAATATGGGAAATCTAATGTTGTAGGTGGTATGTACTTGTGAATTAGCCATTTTACTTTAGCGTTGGCTAACCTATCTCTTGCAACCTTCATTACCCCTTTCACAACACTCGATATTTTTGGTTGTTTAGCTCCCTCTTTTCTATATGCTAGAGGATCAATAGGGGGAGGAACTACTCTTCTAGCAGAGATAACTTCTACATCAACATCCCGTTCCTCAGGGCTATTTGCCCTACGCATGGCCCCCGCAATTCTCTTGCCCCTGCTTGGCACAGTGAGCCCCCTGCATCATAATATTTGCTTCCTGCAAATGCACGAGGTTGATGTTCTTCTTGTTGACTCATAATGGACTCTCGGCGTGCAACCTCCATCTGTGCATCTTGCTCATCAAAGGCTTCATCCCCAAATACATCATAACAGGCAACATCAATATCTTGCTGCCTCTTTTCTTTTATTTCGACTTTTCTAGCTTTGTTTTGGCCAACCAAAGCTTTCATTTGTCCTCTGATTTCCCTTGGTATTTCGATACAACCAGCAACATTGCCAGAACTATGGCCCAAGTGGTGCTTGAATCTTGTAATGCCCCCATTGGTCACTTTCGCACAAAACTTGCATTTGGTTTTCAACCGGTTATTCTCAACTACCTCATCAAAGCTCCATGCGGGATCAATATCACGAGGCATTTTAAGTTATCAATTGGCAAACACAAATACATAATAGAAGACTGAATACCTGGCTATAAATATGAACAAGTAGTATGTTAAAATCAATAAACATTCAAAATGTGATGGATTGATCTATGGGAAACATAGATCTATCATTTAGAATGCATTTCCGAGTGGTTTCATGGGTTGTCCATGAGTATTCACATTTTTTTTTTAAATAAATAAATCCGAAAATAAAAGTAGAGAAAAATGATTTAGAATGCATTTCCGAGTGGTTTCGTGGGTTGTCCATGAGTATTCACTTTTTTTTTTCAAAAAATAAAAAAATCAGAAAATAAAAAAATAGAGAAAAATCAATAAACATTCAAAATGTGATGGATTGATCTATGGGAAACATAGATCTATCATTTAGAATGCATTTCCAAGTGGTTTCATGGATTGTCCATTAGTATTCACATTTTTTTTTTCAAAAAATAAATAAATCCGAAAATAAAAAATAGAGAAAAATCAATACACATTCAAACTGTGATGGATTGATCTATGGGAAACATAGATCTATCATTTAGAATGCATTTCCAAGTGATTTCATGAGTTGTCCATGAGTATTCACATTTTTTTTTTCAAAAAATAAATAAATCCAAAAATAAAAAATAGAGAAAAATCAATAAACATTCAAAATGTGATGGATTGATCTATGCGAAACATAGATCTATCATTTACAAGCAATTTTCAAGTTGTTTCATTGGTTGTCCATGAGTATTGACTATTTTTTCGAAAAATAAAAAAATCCAAAAATAAAAAAATAAGAAAAATCAATAAGCATTCAAAATGTGATGGATTGATTGATCTATGGGAAACATAGATCTATCATTTACAAAGTCGACTACAAAAAATCTAAAAGAAAAAACATACCTAGATTCTTGATGAAGATGGAATGGATTTAATAATGGAAGCTTGGACAGTTGGATCTTGTAGTTGTGTTTGATTATTTCCTTGCTTTGATGTTTTGACTGAATGAGGTGAAAAGTGAAAGGGAAAGTGAAACGGTTTTTTTTTTTTTGGGTGTGTGGGGGGGAGGGGGTTTTAAACCCTCCTGCTTCGTGGCGCCCACACGCGATAAATCACAAAAAGCGTGGCAGCCATATTTTTTTCCATGACCGTCATAAAAAAGTTAAAATCTAAGATCACAAATTGGAAAGGATCAGTTCTGTCGCATGCTGGCAGACATGTTTTAATTCAATCCGTTTGCTCCACCCTGCCTAATTATTGGCCGCCACGTTAACGTATTTTAACAAAGAAAAGCTCAAATTCAAAGTCATCTGAATAGGTTTATATGGACTGGAAAATCTAGCCTAGCAAAAAGCTAAACTCCAAATATTTGAAAATTTCCTCATTTAAAACTTGCTTCATGACACAATCAGATTCCCCGTTATGGAAATCTTTTCTGAAAAATAAAAATACTCTATTACAAAACCTGTCATGGGTAGTTGGGAACGCAGCTGATATTAATGTGTTGTCTAATAGATGGATTCCAGAGAGAGGCAAGCTAGAAACTGTCCCACTGAAGAGAGGTATTTCCATTCAGCATGTGCCACACTTGGTTAGAGATTTTATCCAAGTTCATCCTCATAGTGGGCTCCTGGCTTGGGACGTTTACAAACTTAACTAATTCTGGCACTTTGACAACTGTTAATTTCATTCTCAACCTTACTCTTGGAGGCCATGATATCCCTTGTTGGAATCAAAATTCAGCTGGGTCTTGTTTTCTTAAAGACAGATAAAACAATCCAAACCATCCCAGTAGGCCCTCAGTTTCCCTGGAGAAAGCTTTGGTCCCTCTCCCTCCCCTTAAAAATTAAGTTCTTGTGGAGAGCTCTAAGGGATCAGCTCATGACAGGTGACCTTTCCAAGATCAACATCTCCTCCTCTGATGTACATCCCTGTTGTTGTTTATCGGCTGAAACAGTTGATCATTTGTTCTTATCAAGCTCATTTGCAGCTACTATTTGGTCTTTCATTTATTAAGAAAAATGGTCTGAAAATGAACCCTTTAGTGAGCTCCTCCTCTGGTCAATGGTTCTGGCAAACCCCTAAACATGTTTGTGAAATAGCAGCTATTGTCAGTTGGTATATTTGGAAGGCTAGGAATGACTATACTTTTTATGTGCATCCCCTTCGCCACAAATCTGTATTGTCTAAGTCCCTCTTCCTTATCTACCAATGGAGAGTAAACCACTCACTTTTCTCCTCATTCACCCAAGTGCTATATTTTCAAGATTTTACTACAAGATCCACAAACATCAAAACAAGGAAATAATCAAACACAAGTTACACAACTACAAGATCCAACTATCCAAGCTTCCAATATTAAATCCATTCCATCTTCATCAAGAATCTAGGTATGTTTTTTCTTTTAGATTTTTTGTAGCTGACTTTTGAGATCATCAATTCTTCTCTCTCTAACTACTATAAATGCTTCCTTGTCTTATAATATTGTTAGATCTATGTTTTCCTTTGATGATGCACACATTCTTTTTTTTTTTTTTTTTTTTGCAATTTTTTATTTTAGGATTTATTTATTTTTTGAAAAAAGAAATGTGAATACTCATGGACAACCCATGAAACAACTTGGAAATTGCTAGTAAATGATATATCTATGTTTCCCATAGATCAATCCAGCACATTTTGAATGTTTATTGATTTTTCTTATTTTTTTATTTTCAGATTTATTTATTTTTTGAAAAAAAAAATGTGAATACTCATGGACAACCAATGAAACAATTTGGAAAATTCTTGTAAATGATAGATCTATGTTTAAATGATAGATCTAAGTTTCCCATTCATCAATCAATCCATCACATTTTGAATGTTTATTGATTTTTCTTATTTTTTTATTTTCGGATTTTTTTTTTTTAAATGTGAATACTCATGGACAACCAATGAAACAACTTGAAAATTGCTTGTAAATGATAGATCTATGTTTCCCATAGATCAATCCATCACATTTTGAATATTTATTGATTTTTCTCTATTTTTATTTTCAAATTTATTTATTTTTTGAATACTCATGGACAACCCATAAAACAACTTGGAAATGCATTCTAAATGATAGATCTATGTTTCACAGAGATCAATCCATCACATTTTGAATGTTTATTGATTTTTATCTTTTTTCTATTTTCGGATTTATTTATTTTTTGAATACTCATGGACAACCCATAAAATAACTTGAAAATGCATTCTAAATGATAGATCTATGTTTCCCATAGATCAATCCATCACATTTTGAATGTTTATTGATTTTAACATATTACTTGTTCATATTTATAGCAAGGAATTCAGTCTTCTATTTTGTATTTGTGTTGGACAATTGTAACTTAAAATGCCTCATGATATTGATCCCGCATGGAGCTTTGGTCAGGCAGTTGAGAATAACCGGTTGAAAACCAAATGCAAGTTTTGTGGGAAAGTGACCAATGGGGGCATTACAAGATTCAAGCACCACTTGGGCCACATTTCGGGCAATGTTGCTGGCTGTACCAAAGTACCAAGGGAAATCAGGGAACAAATGAAAGCTTTGGTTGGCCAAAACAAAGCTAGAAAAGTATAAATAAAAGAAAAGAGGCAACAAGATGTTGATGCTGCCCATTATGATGTATTTGGGGATGAAGCCTTTGATGAGCAAGATGCATAGATGGAGGCTGCACGCCGAGAGTCCATTATGAGACAACAAGAAGAACATCAACCTCGTGCATTTGCAGGAAGCAAATATTATGATGCAGGGGGCTCATCTACTTTGCCAAGCGGGGGCAAGAGAATTGCAGGGGCCATGCGTAGGGTAAATAGCACTCGGGAACGGGATGTTGATGTAGAAGTTATCTCTGCTAAAAGAGCAGTTCCTCCCCATGTTGATCCTCTAGCACATAGAAAAGAGGGAGCTAAACAACCAAAAATATCGAGTGTTGTGAAAGGGGTAATGAAGGCTGCAAGAGATAGGTTAGCCAAAGCTACAGCAAAATGGCTAATTCACAAGAACATACCACCTACAGCAGTAGATTCCCCATATTTCCAGACTATTCTTGATGTTGCCGCCGAAGCAGGGCGGGGTATACAAGCACCCTCCGTATATGATGTGGGCACTAAATACCTTGAAGAAAAATATAGAGACAAAGGATTGGGTGGAAAAGTTTAGGCCCATATGGCAATAGAATAGTGTTACCATCATGTGTGACGAGTGGAATAGCGGCACACAAACACAATTAATAAACTTTTTGATGTATTCAGTCGCTGGGACCGTATTTGTGAAGTCCGTTGATGCAATTGAACATAGACAAAAATATTGTAGATGGTGATGGCAAGCCGACAATGGGCTTTACATATGAAGCAATGGATCAGGCAAAGCAAGCCATTATGGAAAATGTTAGATATCACGAGAAATATATTGACATTATTGATGCCCGTTGGAACGATCAGCTGCACCATCCATTGCATGCTGCAGGTAATTAATATAAATTTTTTATACTTTTTTGTTTTCCTATCTAATGTATTTATTATCTTGTTTGCTCGCAGTACATTCTACATAATTTCAATGTAGGTTTTTCAATCCCGAATTCTATTACCGTAATGCCAAACTGCACACCGAAGCAATAGATACCGACTTGCGGGTAGGATTCCGGGAGGTATTGAAGAGATTGTTAAACCGAGATGATCAAATTGATGCCATACAAGAGGTGAGTGGGTGGTTACTTAATACTTAAGAGAATTTAATTATGTTGTAGGGGTTTACTGACTTATTTCTAATTTTCACATTGTAGATATCTATGTATACACAAAGGAGAGGAACCCTTGCTGACCCTCTTGTGCAACGATCGATTGGAAGGATGCCACCTGGTATGACTAAGAACAAAAGACCCCACCCAATAGTCTTGATCTATTTATCTTAATTGATTGGAAGGACTTGAGGGTTACGAATATCTAATTTTCTTTATTTATTTTTTGCATTTTAGCTGATTAGTGGATGAATTATGGAGAGAGTACTCCACATCTAAGGAGAGCAGCTGTTCGCATCCTTAGTCAAGCTACATCTTCCAACTATGAGAGAAATTGGAGCACTTTCTCCTTGATCCACGCGAAGGTCAGGAATCGACTTACCATGCAGAAACTCAACAAGCTTGTATACTGTAATTACAATCTGAAGTTGAGAAACAAAACTAGTAAGAGAAGGGCAAGGGATGGTCCTGCTTATTGTCCTATTAATTTGGATCACATGTTCAAAGAGGACGATCCCTTACTCACATGGCTAGCCGAGATAGAGGATCCACTGCTAGATTCATATCCGGGGTTTCAGGAAACGATTCAAGAGTTGATAGATCTCGAAATGGGTGAGGCACCTGTAGAAGGTCAGCCACCTCAAGGAGAAGGTACCAATAGGACTAGGAGTGGGAAAGAACCTGCTCATATTGGATCTTCTGAGAAAGCTAGTTCCACCACCATCTCTTCGAGTAGCCATGGTTGAGGAGATGGAGGAGACAGCGGAACAGGTGGTACTAGTGAAGACTATCAACATGATAAAGACGATGTCGTTCCAGTAAAGGAAGTACAAGAGTTACCTCCATCTGGAAGATTTGATCCAAGCCGTGGTTATCAACGGCGTCGAAGAGACTCACTCACCACCTGGGGCTACAAGTGGTAATGAGCAAGGAAATATAGGTGGAGATGTTGGAGGACAACAAGCGGCATCATACACTGATTCGTGGAACCCTAGTTACAGTGGACAAGGACCCTCACAATATTTTCCATATGGTCAAGTGCAACAAGGAGAAGAACAGTCTTCGGCTTCAGGGTCCTACTCATATGGTGACTATGGTGAAACGCAATATAGTAGATATCCACCTCCACCTCCTCCAAGTTCCTATGATGCGGCTGCCTTCTTTGGATTTGTGGATCCCAATGCTCATCAATATCAAATTCAATATGGTGCCAATAGAAATGATAACACTGATGGGGATGAGGATAACAATGCCATAGATCCTGGTAGACATTCCTTTTGGTGGTGACTAAGGCATTCATATTTCCTTCACTAACTCTCTACTCTGTCATTTCTAAATTGGTGTTGATCACTTCATAGTTCATTCACTTGATTGAATTAGAACCTTGAATGTTGAAGTATTGATTGTTCAATGTTTACTAATGACCTTTATTTCATGTTATAGTTTTTTTTTTTATGAGCTCTCCATTACTTTCTAAGTTAGCATAACTAAGAAACATGAATACATGTGAAAAAAGTAATCATTACTATTATTTTCTATTTATACAGCAATACAGGACCTCATATATTGAGGGCACCGCTACGCCCCTTTTTCTTACTTACTTTTGCAAAAGAACCACATTTTCTTTCATTTACAATTTTCTGGGTTTTTTATAATTTTTTTAGATTTTTTGGGCGATTTTTTCAAATCGCACCGCTACACCGCTACACCACTACGTAGCCTCCGCTTCGTAGCAGTTTGGCGACGGGCCGCTACGCCCGCCACTACAGCTATTTTCATCCATGATCACAGCTCTGAATCTAGTAAACTCATCCCATATGCCCTCTAATAATTCTTGGAAACCACTCCCATCTCAGGTTGTTAGATTAAACTTTGATGGCTCTTATAACCAGTTAAATCACAAGGCTGGGTCAAGGGGTATCATAAGGGACCACAACTGGTCATTGGTTTATAGCATTTGCATGTTCTAACGTGGCTGCAATTGCTCTTGAATCTGAACTCATGGCATTGTAGGCTTTAATCTCTGCAAAGCAAGCTCATGCGATCAGGTCCATTATTCTGGAAGGAGATTCATGCCTAATCTTCCAGGCATTAGAGCACTTACAAAATTTATCATGGTCGGTAAAGCATATTTGGAAAAAAATTTCTAAAAAATCTTCCTTTTGATATGATCTGGCAAGTTTCTTTCCGCAGAAGGGAATGCAATCGGGTGGCAGATCAACTTTCCAGAATTAAGCCCCCAACTTAAATGATTTTTAAGAATTCTCTACCTCTTAATATTCATGACTTGTGCAAGATTTGCAGGTAGCAGCTGAAGAAAGGGGACCTCTGTCTTCCCAAATTATAACATCAAGGTGCAGCCAAAATTCTCTCTGTTTTAACCCCTCTAGTTTTGAGCCCCCTAAGGCTTGTCACTTGTGCATAGTTAGTCTCCTTTGGTTGTAAAGTTCGTATATATGTAGTTTTGTATAAATGGGTGTGTTGGCCTGTATCATAGTTCAAAATAGTGGCCACTGCATAGCGTAGAGTCTGCATTATCAGCTGTAGCGGCTGAGGCCGCTATGCTATTTTAAAAATAGCAGCGCTACGGTCTAAAACCTAGTAAAGACAAGCAACTTTAATTTAAAACAACATTTTTCCTATATTTCTTCTCCTCAAGAGCCTTTCCTAAAGTCATATTTACCCTTCTATGGTTCCAAATCACCAAAAAAAAAAGCACAAGATTGACTGCTCTACAAGATTTGAATTATTTTGACAACTAAAAAAATTCACGCTGCTACGCTGCTACGTATCACCGCAACCACTAAATATCGCCCACTACATAGCATTTTGGCCACTGGCCACTATGCCTACCACAACCACTATTATGATCCATGGTTTGTATATGCTTTGAACCTGTTTGTTCTCTTTGGTTTGTTAAAATTGATAATCTCAAGAACCTATGACTGATTACAAGAAGTTCTGAATTGTATTGTGTTATTCGTCCCCCTTTGGAGATCATCACCTCACTATATATAGATATTGCATGCCTTAATGAAGGCTCTAATTTAGGTTATTACAGCAATATCTATTCTAGTTAGAAAACCACAATCTATCTAAGATAGGAAACCTACTAATAAACTAGATAGGAAAACTACTAATAAACAACATGTACATCTGTGTCACAAACAAGCCACGTGAGATATAACTTTATCTTCCATGGGCCTTGGGCCTGTTTAACATCGCCCCCCCCCCCTCAAATTGATGCGGGAGAATCAACAAGCATCAATTTGCCAACCAAGAACTGATGACGTGGTCGTGGAAGGCCTTTAGTAAGAATATCAGCAATTTGAAGCTCAGTGGAAACATGCGGAAGACTAATGACGTCACGCTTAAGTTCATCACGGATGAAGTGACAATCAACTTCGATGTGCTTAGTACGTTCATGAAAAATCGGATTCTCAGTAATCTGAATGGCACTGGTATTATCCGCATAGAGTGGGGTAGCGTCTTCTAGTGGGAACCCAATGTCGGAAAGTAGTCCACGTAGCCAAAGAATTTCGGAGCACGCAGCAGACATGGCGCGGTATTCAGCCTCGGTAGAAGATTTGGAAACCTTTTCAAGTTTCTTGCATTTCCAGGAAATTAGGTTGTTACCCAAAAACATGCACCATCCAGTGGTAGATCTACGAGTATCTGGGCAGCCGGCCCAATCAGCATCAGAAAAAGCAATGAGAGAGATAGGATTGTTTGATGGAAAAAACAACTCTCGAGTTGGTGTGCGAATAAGGTACCGAATGATGCGACGAACAGCAGCTATATGAAGATGACGAGGAGCAGTCATGAACTGACTCATGAGGTTGACCGCATAGGAGATATCAGGTCGAGTGATCGCGAGGTAGATCAAACTACCAACTAGCTGGCGATAGGTGGTAGGATCTGGAAGAAGGTCACCCTCCTCTTTACTGAGTTTGACATTCAGTTCGATCGGTGTATCGACTGGAGCGGAAGCAGTAAGGCCAGCCAAGGCAATGAGATCAACCGTGTATTTGTGCTGATTTAGAACTATCCCTTTAGTCGATTGATGAACCTCAAGACCAAGGAAATAGGTTAATGGGCCGAGATCCTTCATGTGAAATGTTTGATTAAGAGAAGCTTGGAGTTCCTGAATCATATGTGCATTGGGACCAGTATTGACAATGTCATCCACGTAGACCAGTAGCACAGTAATCCCTGATAGAGCATGATGTAAGAACATAGAAGGATCATACCGGCTTGGATGAAAATCCAATCGAAGAAGAGCATCTTGAAATTTCTCAAACCATGCACGAGGAGCTTCCTTCAGACCATAGAGGGAGCGACGGAGTTTGGCAACCATACCCTTCCCAGATGAGGACCCCTGAGGCAGACGCATATAAACATTTTCTTTAAGATCGCCGTGAAGAAACGCATTTTTGACATCCATCTGATATAGAGGCCAAGACTGAGATGCAACAACGGCAAGAATTATGCGAACCGTGGTCATTTTGGCGACGGGAGCAAAAGTTTCATCATAATCGATGCCATATTCCTGTCGATTTCCAAGGGCGACGAGTCGGGCCTTATATCGATCCAATGAGCTATCTGATTTTAACTTAAGAGAAAAAATCCACTTACAGCCAATAGGTTTGACACCCATAGGAGACTGGACAACATCCCAAGTGTGATTCTGTTCTAAAGCCTCCAATTCCTCTTGCATAGCCTGGTTCCAACATTGGTGCTGCACAGCCTGAGAATAGGATTGCGGGATGGAAGAGGATGACAAAGTAGCCATTAAGGAAGTATAAGAGAACCCATAGCGGTCTGGCGGGACTGAAATGCGAGTGGAGCGACGCAATGAAGGAGGGCCGGAAGGACCAAATTCCGGAGGCGGACCAGAGGGGGAGTACCTGTAGGCGCATCGTTGTTCCGTCTGTGATACACAAAGTCAGGATTAAAGCGAACAATAGATTTTTTTTCAGAAAAACCAGGTAAGGAAACTAATGATGGGTCCGGAGGATCAAGGTGTTGGTGGAAAAAATACTTCTATTCAAAAAACACAACATTCTAGAGGTACGGATGCGACAAATGTTGGGATCATAGCAAAGGAAACCGTTCTGGAAGGGTGCATATCCTAAAAAGGCACACTTAGCTGATTGAGCTGTTAGTTTGGTCCTTTCCGAAGGAGGCAAATGCACAAAGCAAATTGACCCAAAAACATTAAGGTCATCATAGGATGGAGATGTCTTGTACAACCGGTAATATGGGCTCTGATTTTCAATAGAGGGTGAGGGCATGCGATTGATAAGATGAGCTGCAATAGCCAATGCCTCTACCCAAAAACGGGTAGGAACCGATGATTCAAGCAGAAGGGAACGAGTGACATCAAGGAGATGTCTATTCTTCCGTTCAGCGACTCCATTCTGCTGTGGAGTATAAGGACAAGTTCTTTGAGAAATAATGCCTTCGGTTTGCAAAAACTTTTGAAAATCAGAGGACACATATTCCCCACCGGAATCAGATCGCAAGATTTTAATGCAGGTGGAAAACTGAGTCTCAACATAAGCCCAAAAAAAATTAAAAACAGTATAAACATCAGATTTGGAATGCAGAAAGTAAACCCATGTGAACCGACTGAAATCATCAATAAAAGTCACAAAGTATTTATAGTGAGCGTGAGAAAGAGCTGGAGCAATTCCCCATACATCGCTATGAATCAAATCAAAACATTTAGTGTTGTGTGAAGTGGAAATAGGAAAAGGAAGAGTTTTACTCTTTCCCATTTTACAAGTAGCACAATCAAAAGGCACAGAAGAAGAGAAACCAGGAGTTTTATTTAATAAACCAAAATTTATCATAAGGGATAGAACTTTGGAATTAGGATGGCCAAGTCTATTATGCCACAATTGGCAGTTATCTCTAATAGAAAAACAAAAGACATCATTGTCAAATATATTCCTAGAAAGCTTATTAAAATCTAGCGGAAACAAGCGTCCACACTTAGGCCCCCTCGCGATCTCCTTCCCGGACATCTGGTCCTGCACAACACAACCAGAAGAAGAGAAAGAGATTTTACAATTATTTTCAACAAGTTGTCCAACTGACAATAGGTTTGAAGTTAAATTGGGACAAAGGTAAACATTGTTTAAAGGAAGAGGACCAGTGATATCTCCGAGAGCAGTAATGGGCATGTCGCCTCCGTTAGCAGTTTGTATATGAAGATTGCCATTGTATTTTGTCACATTGGAGAGTGAGGAACGGGAATTCGTCATATGATTAGACGCCCCGGAATCAAGGAACCAAGTAAAAGATGGAGACGTCGTACCTGAGAAACCAAAAGCAGAGAAGGCATTGAGAATCATTTGTTGAACTAGCTCAGGAGTTAGAGATGATGAGGGCCCAGGCTGTGAGGGTGTAGATGTGGTAACAGACATAACTGAAGAAGCAACATAAGCATGTGGAGTCTGAGACTGCAGAGGCTGATACTGCGGAGTCTGATACTGCGGAGACTGGGAGTCTGATACTGCGGAGTCTGTGGGGACGGACGTTGTGGGCGGCAGCGACATTCAGAGATGATATGTCCCGACTTTTTACAGTAACTGCGACTTTCTGTTTGCATTGAGATGCAATATATCCAAATTTTTGACAACTATAGCACTGTATTTTGCTCAAGTCTCGAGGCGGAGGCTGAGAAGCTTTATTGGCTGAGAACGCGACTGAATAAGTCTCGGTCTTTTGTTGAGCCATATGGGCCGAGGTTGCCATTCGTTGTTCTTCGCGTAAGAGTTCATTCAAGCAGACAGCCAAGGAAGGTAGAGGCGTCCGATTCATCAGGGCGGATCGAACACTTTCATATTCATTCCGTAATTTCATCAAAAATTGATCCCGTTGACTAGAGGCCTGAAGATCGCGAATGACGATCAAAACGTTCGCCAGCTACACCTGCATACTTAATACTATCGTATTCCGACCATAGGGTCTGAAATCCTGAATAGTAGTCTTGGATCGACAAGGTCCCTTGTGCATATTCAGCAATCGCACATTCAAGATGAAACTGACGTGCTGAGTTATCTTGATGGTACACTTGCTGCAGATACCCCCACATGTCTTTAGAAGTTGGGTAGGGTTTGAGGTTCATTATCAAATGTGACTCGATGGAGCCAAGGATCCATGATTTGATTTTGGCATCTTTGGTATGCCAAGTGGATATCTTTTTCTCATCGTCAGTGGGTGTAGGGTCAGAACTAGAAATATAGCCTCACAATTCCTTAGCTTCAAGGTATACTTGTAATTGAAAGGAACAAGTAGGATAATTCTTTCCGGTGAAACGGATCAAGGTAACTTCAGATTTTTCCATCTCAAATTGATATTGGCAAAAAAAAAGGTCAAGACTGAGAAGAAAACAGCAGCAAAGAGCAGCACGTGGGCCCCACTAAGGGCATGTTTGGATGTGTGGTGAAGTGAGGTGAGGTGAGGTGAAGCATCAAATCAAGAGAGAATAAAATATAGTGTTATGATGATGTTTTGTTTTTAGTTGTTTGGTATAGAATCTTTTTGACTTTTTGTATAGAGAAGTGGAGTTTTTTTGTCTTTTAGTGGAAAAAGGAGGTTGCTTTTTTTACTTTTTTTGAAAAAGATGGAGGGAATGTTGAAATTGTGTACTTTTGATATGACCCTTGTCAATTCTTGTCTGGATTCACTTCACTTCACTTTTACTTAGTTAAGTGCCAAACACGCCCTAAGGGATCTCTAGACACGTGGCGGAAACGTCCCTTTGGTCTTACTTTCTTGCTTTGGGTTCTGTGTAGAAAAGAAATAAGATGCCAGAGGACTCTTAGCAGCGGCAGATGAACACCTTAGTGCAGAAGGATATATCAACAGCACCAGCAGCAGTATAGCAGATGATACTCCTGGGATATCCAGAAACAGCAGATCAAGTAGCAGATGTATCCAGAAACAGGAAATATGAAACAGCAGCAGTGCACGTCCTTGGTCGTCAGTGGAAGGATGTCCACGTGGGCCCCAGTAGATGATCAAAGGTCTGATCAGAGTATGGGGTTGGAAGGGTTGAGTAATTTTGCAACTATTGGAAGAGGTCTTACTCACAACGGATCAAAATCCACAATTTTGAACGGCTGAGATGAAATTTGTTGCACAAAACTGAAATACCGAAAGATTTGGTAGATGGCCAACCTCTGATGGTCAAAAATTGCTGAAAAAATAACTATAAAAAGGAGGAATACCAGACGACCACACTGGGCTTCTTCCGCAGATGTTGTGATGAAGATCTGAAGTGGGCCACGTGCTGATCAGGGAGGATCAGTGATGATCTGAAGTAGTTCTGAGTGTTTCCAGACCTTGGAAGATGACTAGGATGATCTTACATACCATTGGATGTGGAAGACAATAAAACCCTAAGCTCTGATACCATGATAATCTCAAGAACCTATGACTGATTACAAGAAGTTCTTAATTGTATTGTGTTATTCGTCCCCCTTTGGAGATCATCACCTCACTATATATAGATTTACATGCCTTAATGAAGGCTCTAATTTAGGTTATTACTGTTAAATAGGCCCAAGGCCCATAACAGGATCCAGTCCAACACATATCATACGTGGGTTGATTTGGTCAATATATTATTCAGCTGTACATATTCTATTAAGGTTTTGGTTTCCTAACTTAGAATAGAAATTGATTGTAATTAGTTCGTTTCTTAAATTGGAGCCTTGATTAAGGAATTGTAATAACTATATATTGACATACGATCTCCAAAGGAGGACACACAATAATACAATTTTGAGTATCTTCAATCTTTCAAGTTCTGCTATCATAGTTTTGTCATGGTATCAGAGCTTTCTGATAAATCTTTCCTCTTCTAGTCTTCTTCTTCGACTTGTTTGTCGAATCTTGGTGATAACAGTCATTGACATCCTATCCTTGACTGTTCGTGCATGTTAAACATAGTTGTTCATCAACATCTTGAAGTCTGATCACTGTGGCCCACCACAGATCAACCCAAGTTCATCACAGACATCATCCTATCTTGATCGACAGTTGATTCAGAGCCTTGTAGACGGTTGTTTGACTCAGCAGAGAAATCAGAGAACAGATTTAGGTTCTGGGAACCATTCACGTCAGCAATTTGGAGCAACTCATCAGGGGCCCACCTCTGATCAGTACTGGAGCATCAACAAAGCCTCACATCTTGGTCGACCACTCATCCTAGAATTCTTGGACATTTTTTCAGCAATTTTTGATCATCAGAGGTAGGCCATCTACCATATTTTTTGGTATTTCAGTTTTTTCTATCAGATTTCATCTCAGCCATCCAGAATTGTGGATTTTGGTCCGTTTTGAGTGAGACTTCTTCCAATAGTTACGAAAATAGTCTAACCTTACATCCCCAGTCCTTGATCTGACCATTGATCACCATCTGGGGACCACGTGGAAATTCTTCCACTGACGACAGGGTCGTCTGGAGTTTTTTTTTGTCCCTGTTGTGTGCTGTTGTGTGCTGTGGCTACGCGAGTCACCTGATTTTGCTGCTGCTGTTTCTATATTTCTATTAGAGTTCATCTCCATCCTCAGATCTGTGAGAAGATCAATTGGTGGGGCTCACGTACACCTTCCTGGTTGCTGCTGTTCTCTTTGCTGCTGTCTATACCAATTTTTTTTTGTCAATATCAAGTTGAGATGGAAAAATCTGAAGTTACCTTGATCCGTTTCACTGGAAAAAATTACCCTGCTTGGTCCTTTCAATTTCAAATATACCTAGAAGCTAAGGAATTGTGGGGATTTGTGTCTGGGACTGACCCTAAACCCACTGAGGATGAGAAGAAGATCTCTTCTTGGCATACTAAAGATGCCAAAATCAAATCCTGGATTCTGGGATCTGTCGAGCCTCATCTGATAATGAATCTCAAGCCTTATTCAACCTCTAAAGCCATGTGGGGGTATTTGAAGAAAGTATACCATCAAGATAACTCTGCGCGTCAATTTCATCTTGAATGTGCGATTGCTGAATATGCACAAAGGACCTTGTCGGTACAAGACTACTATTCAGGTTTCCGTACACTGTGGTCGGAATACGATAGTATTAAGTACGCGGATGTGGCTGACGATGTGTTGACAGTAATTCAAGATCTTCAGGCCTCTAGTCAAAGGGATCAGTTTTTGATGAAATTGCGGAATGATTACGAGATTGTCCGATCTGCCCTAATGAATCGGACGCCATTACCTTCGTTGGATGTCTGTCTGAATGAACTCCTACGAGAAGAACAGCGCATTGCGACCTCGGCTCATATAGCTCAATCAAAGACCGAGACTTATTCCGTCGCGTTCTCTGCCAATAGGACTTCTCAGCCTCCACCTCGAGACTTGAGCAAAACGCAATGTTACAGTTGTCAAAAATTTGGATATATTGCAACTCAATGCAAACAAAAGGTCTGCAGTTACTGTAAAAAGTCGGGACATATCATCTCCTCCTCTGGGAAGGGTATGGTTGCTAAGCTTCGTCGCTCTCTCTATGGTCTGAAGCAAGCTCCTCGCGCATGGTTTGAGAAATTTCAAGCTGCTCTTCTCCGTTTGGATTTTCATCCTAGCCAGTATGATCCTTCCATGTTCTTACATCATGCTCCGTCCGGGATTACTGTGCTCCTAGTCTACGTGGATGACATTGTCATTACTGGTCCAAATGCACAAATGATTCAGGCACTCCAAGCTTCTCTTCATCAGACATTTCAAATGAAGGATCTAGGCCCCTTACATTATTTCCTTGGTCTTGAAGTTCATCAATCGCCTAAGGGTATCATTCTCAATCAGCACAAATACACAATTGATCTTATTGATTTGGCCGGCCTTACTTCTTCCGCTCCAGTCGATACGCCGATCGAACTAAATGTCAAGCTCAGTAAAGAAGAGGGTGACCTCCTTCCAGATCCTACCGCATATCGCCAGTTAGTGGGTAGCTTGATCTACCTCACGATCACCCATCCGGATATCTCCTTTGCGGTCAACCTAATGAGTCAGTTCATGACTGTTCCTCGTCATCTTCATCTGGCTGCTGTTCGCCGTATCATTCGGTACCTTATTCGCACATCGACTCGGGGGTTGTTTTTTCCATCCAACAATCCTCTATCTCTCAAAGCGTATTCTGATGCTGATTGGGCTGGTTGTCCAGATACTCGTAGATCGACGACAGGATGGTGTATGTTTTTGGGTGATAGTCTGATTTCCTGGAAATGCAAGAAACATGAAAAATTTTCCAAATCCTCTACCGAGGCTGAGTATCGAGCCATGTCTACTGCCTGCTCCGAAATTCTTTGGCTCCGAGGTCTGCTCTCTGACATTGGTTTTCCAGCAGAAGGAGCTACCCCCCTCTATGCAGATAATACTAATGCAATTCGGATTACTGAAAATCCGATTTTTCATGAACGCACTAAACACATCGAAGTTGATTGTCATTTCATACGAGATGAGCTTAAACGCGATGTCATCAGCCTTCCGCATGTCTCCACTGAACTTCAAATTGCTGATATTCTCACCAAAGGTCTTCCACGACCTCGCCATCAGTTCTTGGTTGGCAAATTGATGCTTGTTGATTCTCCCGCATCAATTTGAGAGGGGGTGTTAAACAGGCCCAAGGCCCATAACAGGATCCAGTCCAACACATATCATACGTGGGTTGATTTGGTCAATATATTATTCAGCTGTACATATTCTATTAAGGTTTTGGTTTCCTAACTTAGAATAGAAATTGATTGTAATTAGTTAGTTTCTTAAATTGGAGCCTTGATTAAGGCATTGTAATAACTATATATTGACATACGATCTCCAAAGGAGGACACACAATAATACAATTTTGAGTATCTTCAATCTTTCAAGTTCTGCTATCATAGTTTTGTCAATTACAGCAATATCTATTCTAGTTAGAAAACCACAATCTATCTAAGATAGGAAACCTACTCATAAACTAGATAGGAAAACTACTAATAAACAACATGTACGTCTGTGTCACAAACAAGCCACGTGAGATATAACTTTATCTTCCATGGGCCTTCGGCCTGTTTAACAAATATATCCTCCTTTTTAGAAAAAAAAGAAAAAAAGGAAAAAATGAATGTCCTTTTCTTTTTTTTTTCTAACGGAGGGTTCCCAACCCTTTGGGCTGGACTATTTCCTTCGGGCTCAAAAAGAAGCTGGGTAAGACCCCTGTGGCCCCTGGGTGGTAGCACAAGTAGACTCAACCTTCGGTTCCTGAAGAGGGGGGAACCGGGGGTCGATACCAAGACCTCTAGTTCCGGAAGAGGGAGGAACCATGGTCCTGACCACTCGGCCAACCCCTTGGGGTTGAATGAATAGGTCTTAAAGCCGGACAAACCCCGCCAATGGTAGACCCAAGATTTTCGTTTAAGGGGTGCGGACCCAAATACGCAATTGAGTTTTGGGAAAAAAATCTAAGACTTTCACGTGGGTTTGGGGACAGGCACAGGATTTTTATGTGAATTTTCAAAGCAGAGCCAGAGTTTTCATTATGGTTTGAAAAGCGGACCGAGGTGTGATTGCCCCCACATGCTTGTACCTAGGTCCGCCCTTGAACCCCGCACAAGGTGGGACGAGACTGAGTCATCATCATGGGGTCAATGATAGGACTCACAACACCATTTTTATCACTACTTATTCATCTCTAAGAACACCTATAATGACACAACACCCAGACTGCCTACACCAACCTATTCTACTGGCTCATAGAAACCACCCCAACAAATATATGGCTGGAACAAAATAAAATGCATGACCAGACATTTTCCCCCTTATAGTTGCTCCCCTGACAAGTACAATTGAAAACCTAAAACTCGCAGCATAAATTCAGAATGTCTTCAATTGTTAGATAATTAAAAATGGGTAATATTCAGGTGGGAACTGTTCTCACATATTATGTGAGAACTTTTTGGTGGGGCCCAATTGTGGGCCTCATTTGGGGATGGGACTAGGCGGGATGGAAAGATCTATGTGAGACCACCCCAAGTATCAAGTTTGAACCCAAACTCATGCCCCTAACCCCATCATCCGTGGCCCACAAGTTTAATGGCTTCATATTCAAAAAAGTATTCAACCCTCGATCCAACAGTTCAGTCCATTTTGATGTGTGCCACCCCTTGGGATTAGTGACTATTAGGGGGTTCCTTATTGGTAGCTAGGTTTGGATGAGTTGCTAGTTGGGCCCCGCAAAAAAGTTCTCATAATTTCCCATTAAAAATATAACTTAAAGAGAATCAATATCTTTGACTAAAAAAGAAAATGAAAAATATTAATTTAGTTTGCATCAATTTCTTTCTTTCCTTCTTCCTTCTTTTTCTCTCTTTTTTGTTTTGAACAGTAAAAGTTAAAAGGGAGAAAAGAAGTATATAATAATTAATAAGTGGTATAGAAGGCACATACGATAAACACTAGAGTGAAAATAACATAAGGGTCCAAATAAAAGGAATCTCTACGCATCTAAAAACATTTCTAAGGAGATCGACAAGCCCCAGCATGAGAATAGCATAAAACTGAGATATAATTGGTGTTTCAAGTTCTGTCATAAATTTGAGATGTCCCATATCAGGCATATGAAAGAAAACTAAGTGCCATCAAAACAAGTTGCTTACTCCTTGAATAGTGCCTTCATTCGCATCTGGCCCTCCACAGAAGCTTTTGGATCCATTGACTGCAAAAGGCTGGCATGATCAATGCAGGAGAAAGATTTGCATGCTAAATGAAACATGCAACAGCCATGTAAGATTGTAGAGAAGGAATATAAAAAGAACCAGATGTTCAAAACATACATCTAGCATCTGTTCCCTGATCTCCTCCATTTGCGGCTTAATTAGCTGCAATCATAAATATGCATCACTAACAACTGGATACTACTTGCAGTGTAATGCACAACATGATGATAGAAAAGAAGATCATAAGATGATAAAAGACCAGGACATAAAAGGAATTATTATAAAATAAGACATTGTAGACCCAACTTGGCCTCTTTCTGCAGAAACCCTCACTTCTTTTTTTCTTTACTTTTATACTACTCTCTTCCCCTTCCTCTGTTGAAAACAAATTTACAAAAGGCCACTTTTTTGTTTCTTTTTTATTTTATGTCGCATATAAGTGATGAGTCCAGTCTAAGACATTGAAGACCCGACTAGGCCGATTTTTTAATCCATGCTTGCAAAGGTCCCTAACTTGTTTAATTCCTAGGCTAGCAGTCAGTTTTATGGATGATCTTTACCACCTGGAACAGCCATGATGCTTTAGAGGCTCCGGGTTAATTTGACTTAGCATGCAATGTGTTTTATTGATGATCTTTACCACCTGGAACAGCCATGACACTTTAGACGCTCTGGGTTAATTTGACTTAGCATGCAATGTGACTGTAAGGTACCATAGGGCTGGTCCCTTGCCTTGCGATGTGAGATCCAGCTGGCCTGTGCTACACAGTAGTTATATGGTTGCCGTCAGAACTTATTTGACGTCTTCATTATGGAACTGGTAACACGAAATTAGAACTGGAATGGAATTTATAGTTTGAATGTGTTGGTATTGCTTTGTTACTGCTTGAGTAATTTGAGACTCACATATGCAAATAGATAGGATTTTCTATTTCACTCAGTTGTACTGATCCCAAGTTGCCCCTATTAGGTAACCAAAATCTTGAAGAAGAAAACGACTTTGATGAGCAGGAAGCTATAGGATTCGTCATGTGGCTGAGCGGCGCAAATTCATTAGACCATTAGAGGACTAGCCTCATTTTGATTTAATTGGATTTATTATTCTAAACAGATGTAGACATAGAAATTAGATTTTTCATTGATGTATTTAGTTGGTTCAGCTTTTCTATTCTTTTCTTGCATTAGACTCTTAATATAAAGTTTCAGATTTATTTAATAGATGCCCTGAAATTCTTTTATATGATTGATTTGACTTTTGTTGTGGGATGAGATACAAAAATAGTCATGAAGCAGAATTCATGCACCCCGGATTTCAGGTCGTGACAGTTGGGTTCGGAACTGGGCTTGATGTGTTCGGCAGGAGTGGATTAGAGTTGTAGAGAGATGGATAATGGAATCAATGGATGGGCCTCAATCGGTGATCAAAGGCGACATGGATCTTCGCTCTGATACCAAACTAACGCAAACCGTAGGGTTACGGTGTGTCGAGGCACGATAAGAGGTCTCTACAGAGACTCACACGAGCATGCACCTCAAAGGGGACAAAACCCACACAATTCTATTATTCAACTCAATTCGGAGATGTAATCTCTGCGATGCCATAAAAACAAGAAATAGAAACCTTAGGAACTAAGGCTTCTAATTAAACTAGGAAAGTAAATTCGAAACTATCCTAATCACAACTCATTATAATTAGAAAAATAAAAATATTTTTCAACTCCCTTGGGTCCCAAACATGGGCCATGGGTCCTCTTGCAATGGTTTATCGTATCTGCATCATGAGGCAACTCAAACTAGTTTTTAAGTCCCTAAATATAAGAACATCTAACTAAATGTCAAATGTGACGAAGAATGGTATAGTCAATATATATACATAAGCATTGGGACTGTTGAGTGTTCATACACTAACTCCTAGTATAGTTAATTGGGCACATTTTCATATTCTCAAGAACCTACGGACAGTACTGATTTTTAAAATCAATTGTCAAAGATCAGGTTCAAAATTCACTATTGAAGAACAAAGATATTGAGTTATCAATGCATGGAAGATGAAGATCTACATAACTAAAAACATACAAGACCAATGAGGTAATGCAACTCACAGCAAGTTTTGTTGTAGCTTTTATTTGATTTACCAAAAGAGGAATTGTAGCACTTCGAATAAAAAGAGTTGTTAAAGCAATGGATGCCCACCTGGAAAAAATAAATATGCCTTGAAAGTTAAACATGAAGGTATCAATAATCAAACTAATCTGCTTCTAGATCACATTAAACAAGCCATGACAACCCCACCGCTAGATTGGTAATGCAAATAAAGTTAGCATAAGGGGAAGTTTTTTAGTAAAACCAGTGATATTTGATGTAAATGGAGTAAGATTGAGCAGTAAGAAACCAAAAGGAAAAATAAAAAATTAACCAAAAAGAAAAAGAAAAAATTAACTGGTTTAAATGCACTATGAATAAATTAACATATTGATTCAGAAGTATGAAACCTCTAATACATCAAAAGGGTACCATCCATGCTGAATAATGGGATGATTTGGATTTTGGCATAAAACATAAAGTTGTTCCTCTTAAAAAGAGAGGAAATGGAAAAAAAACAATGGTCTATGAGCATGTTGAAGGATGAGTGTTACATCCAAGACGATGACAATTGGCTCTAAAACCATTTAAAATCATGATGAATCAGTGCAAAAGCAGAAGCCAAAATATAGTTCAATGGATTCAGAAGCATCAAGTCTCTCTTGTTCAAAAGAATTAAACACATTGAAAGGGTACCATCCGTAATAATGGGATTGGAATAAATAAAGTTGACCCTCCAGAAAAGGTCAAAGAAATGGAAAATAGAACAATAACCTATGAATATGTTGAAGAATGAGTGTTGTACCCAAGACGAGAACACAGGAATAAGGTCCCGTCCCTTGATTGTGTGTTTAGTTGCAAATTAGTCAGGATTAGTGGGTAATTAGCTAGTTTCGCAGGGGTTCGATTATAGATTAGATGATTTTGGGAGTTTGGACCTAGTTGGAGACCTAGAAGGACCTTGTTGTAAGCCTTGTTGAAGATAGGGGGTTATTTTCAATTTTATAATCTTGGTGGTCTTGGACACCTTGGACAATGGGAATTCTACCCCAATACCTTTACCTTGTAGTAAACACCTTCTTGTTGGACCCAAATTCCTTGAAAAGCCCATTTGCTTGAACAACTAGAACCAATAACTACTTTGTAAATATTGAGAATTCACTAAACTATATAACCCAACTCTCTAAGTCATCTCATTTCATTTCCTTCTCTCTTCTACAACGAAGCTCTGTTCTCTCTACCACTCTCTTCTTTCTCTGTCCTTCCTTGCATTCAAGAAGACTAAGGATTTCATCAATCCAAGCTTCAAGGACCCTTGATCAGCATCTTCTTCATCAAGATCTCTTTCCCCTTCTCAATTCTCTTGGTTTGATCTCATTTGGTGAGCAATTCCCTTCCCAAACCCTTTCTTTTGTCTAGATCTATGATCTAATTGCTAGGATCTTTACATGCAAGCCCTTCTAGCCCCAATTCCCTTGTTTTTGGTGTAGGATCCTTCGTTGGGGGTTAGATTTGGGTTTTCTTAGAGATTAACTTAAGATCTTGGTGGAATACTTGAAGATCTTGAAGAATCTCACCTAGATCTAGCTTGAGGCAAGTAAACATTTATAATTGCATACCATGCATGCTTGCTTTTCTTGATTTAATGATGGATCTACTCTAGAATTTCCTAAATCATGCTCTTTTGATGCTTTTGATGTTGATCTCAAGTTAATTGGATGTTTAATTGATAATTGGATAGAATTAGGTGTTGCATGTGATGGATCAGACCTTGAAATGTTGGTTGAGATGGAATTATGTAGATTTTTCTGCTTGGAATGAGATCCCGATTGTATTCAAAACTTTCTCTTTTGAGTTTAAATTTGGGGATTTGCTCCTGACCATGAACCTCCCTATCCGTAAGCTACTAAAAAGCTAGTTGTGAGTGCACTACGGCGACATTTTCCAGGGAGGTGAATTTCAAGGATTTGTTCTACGGTTACCTCTCAACTAGTGATGCAAGATAGACCTCAAAGGCTACATGTGTAGGGCCCAAGATAGTTTAGGGATTTTCCTATTTTATTTAATTAATTGCCATTAGTTACTATTTTTTTATTTTAATGAGTCCTAATTAGGATAGGATTCTAGTTTACTTAGGTTTCTTAGGCCCTCAAGTTATGTTTTTATTATTTATAGGCCTTTGTAGAAAAGAAATTCTCAAAGAGTTGATTATTAGAATTTGGGTTTTTCCCATTGAAGTGTGTCCTCGTTATCGTCCTTGCGGAAACTTATTGAATTGTCTGTGGGCACGTGCTTCGGCACCATTAGCGTGCTTCGGCACTTCCATGCAAGCCCTAATCAGGGCTTGCATCAACTAGCTGTGGGACTACATAGACCACTTACGGCTAGCCGTAGTACACTCACAGCCAGCCGTACCCAGATCACGGCTAACCATAAGCCTAGGTTTTTTAAATTGCAGAATTCATAATTTCAGACCTTAAGACCAGTTTGGAACCTTTTAACCATGTCATGCCCGATTGTTAATTAATTGTGAGACCATCGTAGGTGGTGTATGAGCCAAGGATCAAAATTGTGGTTGTGGCGGGCATAACGGCCAGTGGCCAAAACACTACGTAGCGGGCAATATCTAGCAGTTGCGATGATACGTAGCGGCGAAGCGGTATGATTTTTTAAGTGGTAAAAAAAACTCATTTTTTTTTAGCAGTCGATCTTGTGTTTTTTTTTAGTAATTTGGAACCATGTAAGGGCAAAGAACTTTAGGAAACGCTATTGAGGAGAGGAAACAAGAAAAACAGTTATCTAAATTAAAACTGCTTGGCTTTACTAGGTTTTAAACCGCAATACCACTCCTCAAGGTCCACATAAGAAGTCAGCTTTTCCTTAAAAAGAGTTAAATTTTAATATCCTTGCATCCAAGTCATCATGAGAATTTTTGGGCACTCCATTGAAATTCAAAGAATTCAGTATGAGCGCAAATATGGCAATTCATATTTTGAAAATGAATTCTATTTTGAGAAATTTCTCAATTTGAAGCAAGAAAATTTGGTGGTTGATGAATATACCCGCCAATAGACAAGCTTAATTTGCCAACTGAGAATCTTCCTTAGCCCTATCAATTCACATGGTCTAATGGTCATGTCATCCCCGTGACTCATGGGTGTTTGGTATCATTCAAGATTGGCAATTATGAGGACAAAATTTGGTGTGAAGTTATCCATATGAATATCGCTCATATTCATTTTGGATGTCCATGGCTTTTTGATCGGAAAGTGCAAAATGATAAAGAGATGAACACGTATACCCTTTTATGGAATGCAAAAAGGATTAGACTCATCCCAATGAATCCAACAGCCCCGTCTTCGTCTACATCATCACATTCAACAGCCGAACCACAGAAAGATCAAAATGTTAAAAGAGAAATCATGGTTGCACCAAAAGCGAAGACAGAAGACATCAAGGATAACATCGAAGAGAAAGTTCCTAGCAAAGCTGATTTTGTGGGTACAAACAATATTGATCAAGGTAGTGCCACTCAAGAGTTGCAATGGGTTGAGGAAAAATAAAGTCAAACAAACATTGAAGACTTTAATCAGGTTAGCAAACAAAGCAAACATCTAGTAGATCTGATTGTAATGCCACTGCCAGAAAATCTAATTGAGTCATCAGAAACCAAATCAGTTGTTCCACTGGTTTCACAAGAAGATCAAGTTGTTGAAGTCACTCACATCAATTTTATTCTCATGGATCAACGATAGATATGCAGCGATCGTGATCTGTTAGTACAAAGGCAATGACTTAAGCATTAACTGGTCAGATCACACATCCGAATTTACTTCATACATCAGCAGTAAAGACACCTCCAACATACTTCTACATGGAGGAACAGATCGCATCAAGCTTCCAAGTTATGTCATGCAAATGCAGATCAAAAGAAAAGACGGAAGTTTGTGCGCTTGATTTTCGACCCAGGAGGACATTTCCCAAACTTGTGGTCGAATTCTTTCCGGCATTATCAAGCTATCAACTCGTCGGAGTCGAGTTTTTATAAGCCGGGGAGAGTTGATGCAGCCCAATACAAGACCAGGACCCGCAGGCCCTGATGGACCCACTTGATGGGGGGTCCACATGATCTCTAATTTTGAGATCCCTATCACTAATTTAGGTAGTTTCTAAATTAGTAGAGTTGCTTAGTATATTTGCTTTCTAAATTCTATGTTGATTAAGATTAGATAGTTTCTTATTTTAGAATGTCTTGGTTATTAAGAAACAGTGCTACTCTATATATAGAGAAGCTCCTTATTATAATGCTTATGCTTTATTCAATTAATTCAAGTTATCGTGAGTTTCTCTCTTGTGTGTTACGGTTTGTGCTGTGCCTTAGGGCTGGAATCCTTTTGGATACGATCAATCTCCTGGAGATTGGTCTACACTTCCGATCAAGGATCCGGGGCTGTGCCATAGCCTCGACCGCTACGGTCGATAATGTGGCCGCTATATGATATTTTGAACCATGGTATGACCTGGCATGCACATATGGATTTCCGAACTTTATTAGGTTAGTGCTAGGTCGAGTGTACAAGGGTTTAGGGCCTTTGATGTCACCGAACTTCATGACGCAAAGGTATAATTCCAATTAGACATCAGGGACGCTAAGGCTACGTAAGGTTGGATGGCATTGACCACCCTAGGTTGGATCTTGTCTCTTTTCTTTATCTTGCATAGTCTCAAGATACATGTCGTATTGTATTCCATCACTCGCATGGCTTGTGCATGCTTTTTTTTTTTAATGGTTAATTTCATTAAAACAAAAGGTACAAGAGACTTGTATTGAAAAGAGAACAATAGCATCAGATCTCCTGAAAACAGGGACCAAAGGGATTACAGGAACCCCTAAAGGGCCTAAACAGAGCTACAACATAGCCACTTCCTTCCAGTTGTACAAGATTGGTCTACAGAAATATCTTTGAAGATAGGATATATTAACACCCATTGAGCCACAGAAAATTTGATCTTTCCATAAATGGACTCTCCATTTGCCGCGGTTCCTTTGAAGCATCTAGCATTCCTCTCCTTCCATATATGCCAAATGACTGCAAGAAAGGTGAGCTTCCACATCTCCTTCCCCTTATGTGATCCGATGGGAGATTTCTAGGCCGTGAACAATTCTTGGATTTGGTTAGGGAGGACCCAACTGCAACCGAACCAGCTGAGGACAGTATTCCAAATCTTAACAGCAATCTTGCACTGTAGGAGGAGGTGATCTATTGTTTCCTCATCTTCCAAGCACATAGGGCATGCATTTACCACAATCTTACGTCTTTGTTTTAGGTTGTCCACAGTAAGAATCCGTTTCCGGAGCACTAACCAACCAAAAACCACAATTTTTGGCGGGGCTTTGAACTTCCGAATACGTTTTATCTGGGATCTCCTCTCTGATGTTGTGGCTTTTGCCGAGTAGAATGATGCTATGGAAAATGAGCCGTCTTTCGAAGCTTTCCATATCCTGGTATCCTCCCCTTCTTCCGGGATAAGCACATCCTTAAGAAGGTTAAGAAGAGATAGAAATTGCATTTCCTCAATGTCCCTCAAGTTTCTTCGGAATATTGGGCTCCAAATCACCTCCTTGTTGTGGCCTTTTACGTAATAGCTTGTAACATTAGCATCCTTCACTAGGGAACATTTGAACAGTTCTGGAAATTTGTTTTCAAGCGGGCTCTCCCCCATCCATGTGTCTCTCCTAAAGAGAATCTTCTCCCCCGAACAAACTTGATACTTGATGTTTTGCATAAACTTATCCTTGACAGATGTTATGCCTTTCCACATTGGTGAGAATCTATATCTGTCTTTAATCTCCCAGCCATCCCTTTGGTTGCCATATTTAGCCAACACAACCTTCCTCCATAGGCCTTCTGAATTGTCTCCCAACCTCCATAGCCATTTCCCCAGCAGCGCTTCATTCATATCTCTAAGGGATTTAATGCCCAATCCTTCTTCCAGCTTGGATAAGCAAACAGAAACCCAATCCACAAGATGATATTTCCTTTCTTCAGACCTCCCTTGTCGTAGAAAGTTCATTTGCAGCTTCTCTATCCTATTGATCACTGATATTAGGCACTTTAGAATAGAGAAGTAGTATAAAGGAAGATTTCTCATTACTGCTTTTATAAGGGTGATTCTTCCTCCTATAGAGAGGTAGTTGGCCTTCCAAGCAGAAAATTTTGCTTCCATCCTCTCAACAACCGGATTCCAAACCTTTTTCTGCGCCTCTCCTAAGCAAATAGGGAGACCCAAATATTTTACTAGAAAGGACCCCACTTAGCAGCAACCCATGGCTTGTGCATGCTTCTCTAGTTATTTTATTTGTTGTACTTGTTTATGTTTGATGTTTTGTTGTGTTGGACTTGTACCATGGACCTAGGTTGAACCTAGTGATCCTTGATTATGTTATGGATTTGTTGTACCCTAGATACTTGGTTTACCTTGATGACCCGGTGCTAGATGGACTTTAAGTTAGTGCTACACCCTTGATGTACTCCCTTTGCTAGATGAGCTGGTTGTGTAGCCTACCTTGTATTCGTATCTAGTTAGAGTTACCGTGATCCACATGCCGGTGCCACTTAGCTTTGATCCATTACTAGTCAAACTTGGCTCGCATGGATTTAGCCTTGTTTACGCTTGCTGCAGCAATGCCTTGTTTGAGGTGATTATACTTTGGTACCATACTCTTATATACTTGCTGGCAACAAATTAATTCCTTCGTGGAGACTCGCCGTACCCGTCTTGTTATATATATTATCTAGCTCTCGCCACAGACATCTTGCTTGTATCTTGTAGTTGGGAGGATGAGCTCACGTAGTTTTCATTTTGCTAGTTATACATGCTTAGACTTGTCTTATATGATTCATTGGTGTCAATCTATTTAATTGCACAATCATGCATAGATATTCGTATTTCTTGCCATCTTTATAATCTATGTCTCTAATTCTATATTTGATGCAACGAGCTTATGTAATTATATTTGCTTACTTACTCTAACTTGCTACCCTTGGCGTTGTAGGGGACTTCGCCACCACCGTTGAGACAGAGTCAAAGGCGGCAATTGAGACGCTATCTGAGTTAGCTGAGTAGACTCTAAACGATGTCGTGTAGGCATCCGTGTGCTTGAGAATGGCGATACATTGAGACTTGGACATTGCTCGTAGCTAGTTTTAGTTGTTTGAAGTTCAGTGGTTTTGACTTATGTTTAAAACATGTAATAATGGTTGAACTTTACAATTCTGCACTACTTTGCTTTACTTGATGGACCGGTTTATGCTCTGACATCCTATTATCTCATTTGGGTGCCTTTATATGCTATGTTACTTGATGTCATTGATTACTTTAGCTTCCTTTGAAATATGTTGTGACCATGATGGAAATTGTGTATATCCTCACACGTGATATCCTGTGGGAGTAATAACACATGGTGTGGGGCAAAATTGCCATTCTTTGCAAACCCCACACCAGTCGCGCCCCAAAATTCGGATAAATTCTCGAAGGTCCAGTTTGGGGGCATGACAATTGGCCTCCAATACGAAATAGTTCAAAAAGCAGAAGCCCAAAATATAATTTAGTGGGTTTAGAAGCATCAAAATCTCTCCTGTTTCAATTCTATTGAAACTCATCTAAAGTGTTGCGACTCCTATAATTAATATTGGGATGATTTGGCATAAACATAAAGTTGTCCCTACTTAAAAGCAAGAGAAAATGGGAAGAAGAGCAATAGCCTATGAATATGTTGAAGGAGGAACGCTACACCCAAGACAAGAACATTGGCCTCCAATACGGCTCAAAAGCACAACAAATCAGTATAAAGAGAAAAGGCCGAAAAATAATTCAGTATGAAATAACAGTAACATCCAAAACCATTTAAGCAACAATTAAATATAGATGTGGTAGCATCTATAAACCAACACATAAATAATGCTCTTGGAATATGCATTGGGGCATTGTTTATTCTTTTCTGGTTGAAAGTTTTAATTCTAATAATTAGAAAAGTAAAGTGTATAAATAATAGAATAAGTAATAAATTTATCCACATTTTGTGACAAAATTATGAGCGGTAAGGCACCTCATGATTTCTTCCAAAACCAATCAATCCAAATGAACAATACTTTAAACCACAAGGACAACAATATATGCCTAAAGCAATACATTCAAGCAACAGCTTTAAGTGTAACCCTCACTCCTGAGGATCATCACCAAGACTACCAAATTATTCAAACTTTAAACATACTAATAGATAAGAGACAGGCAACAAAAGAAAAGCAACAGGCAATCAAATAGAAATATTTTTACCAATTTAAACCAGTAAGAGTATGAATGCCATCAATGAAGTACTGCAAGGCAGCAACAGGGAAGAAAGAATCTGCCGCAGCAATAGCAACTTCACTAACAACAGGACCCTGTGCAGCCGCCACTTCCACACTCTTATCCGTGAGAATGTTAGCAACATCAGTCATGTCATCAATTTTCTCAGACCCCTCTCCAATCATGGTAGAAGAGTAGTTACGGAAAGATGACCCAAGACCCAGAGGGAGAGAGAAGGTAGGACCTCTCCTCCCCCCAAACATAGCATCAAGTCCAGCAACAGCATTCCTATTAGCATTTTGAAATTGGCCCCATTGGAAACAGTTGGTATGAGGAAGAGAAGGGCTTCTAGGATTGAAGCGGTGTTTGCATTCATCATCATCTTGCAGGAGAATGTGGCCAAATGAAGGGTGGAGCCGTCGTGTGATAAGTGTAGTAACTCTGGAAGAGATACTTTGCCTGCAACCAGTCTATACTATTTCAAAAAATGGAACAAACAGAATACACACTGTTATCATTTTCTTTAATTCCTAAGACCATTCTAAGTACTCTGACAAGTTGCACCGCAATTCACTGTAGAAAAAATGTTGTGCATCTTATACCAATTGCATTTGGAGTAGCAAGAATTAGTTTTCTGATGGTTTTTTAACAGACAGCAGGAAACATTTTGACAATCAATTCAAGCAGGGCAAAAAAAAAACCCAATTGGTTGATACATATCAGGACATCCAAACAGACTACTAATTTATGATACAATCTACAAGTACCATCAGAAATGCTCACCTAAGAAGGGACCATATACTGTTCATAAGCAATCCAGACCCAATCGACACGAGACATAGTTTGGCACTCAACCAAAACTACCTTTCCCACTGGATTGAACCTCAAAAAATTGTATTTGTCATAACAACGTTAAATTCGATGCCATCGAATCAAGGGACTCAAATATCTAATGAGGCTTACTTTTTTGCCCAACACTAATCCACAATTGGCATGATTCCTAGTGGGCCCCACATAATGGGCTGCATATGAACAGTATGCAATCCCTTTGTAAAAAAATACCTCCCAAGTAGCATAGCTCCACAAACACGAATTCATCCATTCAGTATAATTCATTGAAGAAAAAAGGAAACATACGAATCAGATCAAATGCGTACTATTTCGTAATCCGAAGCAAATGCATATGGATCTGAAAATTGATGAAATGCAGTAGAATCAACAAGTAGATGGAAATGATGAACAGGAATTAAGAGAAAAAATCGAAAAAAAACACACTTGGAAGATCAGTTTTTTGTAGAATATCAATCTAAGAAAGAAGAACATGAATCTGGATCCAAAGGGCTTTGAATTATGTTAGAATCACAACGGGATTTGAGGTTTTTGGTAATAGAAGAGGTGAGTTTGGATTGTAATTCACAGACCTGGCCATGGAGATAGATGCAATCTCTCCTTTGCTTGATTGAGAATCAGATCTCCAAAACCCTAATCGCCGAATTAAGAAACTGAACTAAAACCCTGAAAACCTTAACCGCTGACAAAAACCCCAGGAAGAAGATGAAAAAAAATTGGGTAAAGGGAAATTTTCAAAACCATGTTTGAGCCTTTGCCTTATTTCAAAAAAGTACAAATATTTTAAGGCTTTTTAAAGTAGTCCTAGGGTTTTTTAAGGATGTCTTCTGATAACATTTTTCCTCATTTTCTTAAATGCTCAAATTACTCTTCATTGAAATAAAACTCTCATTCACTTCCTCTATATTCTCTTTATTTTCTTAACCGTGTGTCTTCATGGTGATTAAGGGCAACTATCACTATTCACACGGCGATCAACTACAAGTAGTGGTTGTCGGAACCATGTCATGGCTTTAAATAAAGGATAGTTCGAGAATTTAAAAAATTAAGGGAAAAGGACATCATGAAATACGTTTAAATGGCTGGATGTCCTTAATTGAAAACTAACTAAAAAACTTAGAGACTAATTTGAAAAATTTTAAACCTTGTGTCCTGTTTTGAAATAAGGTAAAAAATTAAGACATTTTTTGAAAATTTTCCTTTGGGAAACCCTTGACTCATCATGGGCTGTGCTACATGGATCCCAGAGATCTGAAAAAATATTAAAAAAAAAAAACTCTTTAAACAACTAAAGTTATGGGAACTTTTTGACGACACTCAATGCCTAAATTAATGGGTCATTTGTCTAAAAAACAAAAACCTAATGGGCCCAATTTTTATTTTTTAAATAAAATTTCATTTTTTAAATATTTTGTCAGTAAGCCTTCATTTACCCTAACTTACCTCTAAATACGGTATTCTCCCCGTATTAGAAGAACAAAATTCTAATATTATCAAAAGTAGATGACAGATGTTAATAAAGGTAAAAACAAATTTATTCGATTTGTAGAAAATAAATCTTTTGTTGACCGCACTAACTCGAGTTTCTGACCACCATTGTGACTCATAGTCAAATATCCAAAATTTACGGTTTTTGCAAATGGAAAAAATGTTTATAGTTGTATAGAGAGAATAATGGAAGGGGAGGAAAAAGAAAATAAAGAAATGATGACAGGCTACATGATTTGGTTGCATTGGTGGACCAGATTACAACTAATTCAAGCCTGGCTCAGCCCATTTAGTTACCGAACGTAGCATTGGTCTCCTACATGTGTTGATCTCACAGTGGATTCAACTTCAGCTAGAGAATGAAAGCACACAATATGGTTTTTAGATGATTTTGATTTAATAACGTGGCCATAATCATTGATTAGATGGGCATCTAGCAGAGAATTCAGATTTTGAAAAGCCCACTTCTCTTAAATGCAGACTTTGTTTCCCCCCGATTGCCTCTATGGCGATATCTGTTTGCCTAAAAATTCATCAATAAATATGACATCCAATGCTAAAACACAGATTCAATCACTAATGATAAAAAGCTTAATTTTTTTATTTTTTCTTTTGCTAACTGAGGGTTACCAACCCTTTGGGTTGGACTAATCCCTCCAGGCCCAGAAAAAAGCCAGGTAAAACTCCTGTGGCCCCCAAGTGGTAACACAAGTGGACTCAACCTTCAGCTCCTAAAGAGGGGAAAAACGGGGGGTTGATACCAAGACCTCTGGCTCCGGAAGAGGGAGGAACTATGGTCCTGACCACTAGCCCAACCCCTTGTATTCCAAATTCTAAATTAAATGCACAAAGCATATTATCAATGTGCAAGCAAGACTTATAAATATTGACTTTCACCCTTTAAAGCTTAGACTTTAGTGATAATGGGGAGGATGAGCTTTGTTCTTAGTGGGCCTGTAACAAATTTTTGTTGAGACATTATTTGTAAAGAGATGGCTTCAATAGAGCCGCTTTATGTATGAAAAAAGTTTTTCATGTAAAGAATTTATGGAATTAGGATATGGACACATTGGCTTTTTTGAACCTTTGAAAATTAGAAGTTTGTACTAAAGGCTAATGTCTATGAAGCACTTCAACATGATTTTTAAATATTATTGATAAGTAAAGGTTGAAGTCCACATAACACATTTTTTGTGGGTGAGATTTTAAGAGACATCAAAGAGCCGAATAATTTCATCTTGAGATCTATTTACACATTTTCATATTTGTTGGAGTCTGTTAAAATTTCGTAATATTACGTGTCTTTTTGCAATTTTTGACATTGTGGATCTTGAATTTTCCAAAATTGTGGTGTTTTGTCGGAAAACTATTGGAGATTGTTAGAAATATTTAATAAAGTTACAGCGAAAAGCTGTCATTTTTACAATACCTACTTCACTTTCACTTAAAACTACGGAAATGGACGAAAGGACCGTGCAATATACACTCCGCACATGCATTTGCATGTGTCCAGTGGCACATTTGGCATCTTGAGGAGATGATTGATAGGCTGAAACTCTCTTTTTCTGTCCTAAATGGAAATTTGTAGAGAGCAAAATCCCTTTGTTGTACAAATGCACCCAATTATATTTATTTTATTTAATGACAAAGGTGAAGTGAATATCTCATCAATGGAAAAGGTAAAGGTAATGGTAAGTAAGAGTAAAGTTTTGTTAAAGAAAGAAGAGTGTTTTTCATGAGATAAAGTAGAGATAGAAAGAGAGATAAAATAAGCACTTTTCTTCTGTAGTTTACTTTACTAGATTTTAGTTAACTTTTTTGAGGTTGAATTTTTTGGTGGTTGATGACATTTTGAGGTAAATGGTGGCTAAAAGATTACATTTCCACAGGTTTTACAAACCTAACCGGGTAAGGTTAAAAAAAAGGCGGCTATGATTATTGTACCGCTCATTTTTACTTAACATGTAAACAAACATGTAGGAGGGATATCAAATCATAGATTAGCCCTACCTAAGTTGAAGCTCGCTTTATAGTAGATCACTTCATTATACAAACCTGTACATCTTAAACTTTGTATAACAAGTGCCCAACTAGTCCAATCTATAAGAGAGAAAAACATTTTAAGGCTAAAACCCAAAGGTGCAAGTCCAACCCAATGGAGGCTATTCAACTCTTCAATTTTCCAAATTTAAGAGTGAGTACAGTGGCGGAGCTAGAACTTTCTTTCCGGGAAGTGGGGCAAGAGATAGACAGACCGATAACTTTTTATATTATTGAATCATTTTTTAAAATCATTTTTACATATTTTTTAATAATATCCAAGGAATAATCCTAAATTTGAAAATTCACAACATTTTCCATACATAATTTCTCAAAAAAAAGGGACCTCAAGTGAAGGGGGCGTTCTCAAAGTCTTTGACCGCAACAAGTTTATGAGATCTGTTACCACCAGAGTGCACAAATATATGTGACAATATCAAGGTTAACATCCCATTTGACATTATCAATTGGTATCAGAGCTTCATCTTTGTACGTTTGATCATTCTGATACTATGATAGGGTTGTGAATTGGAGGGGGAATGTCGGAAATCTCCAAAATCATTTTGAAGCCTATAAGCTTGATATCTTCCATCCCAACTCGGTTATGGTTGTAAAGAGGATGTCATTTATATATGATTCTTTGGATAACCCTATTGTCTTAGAATAAAGGATTTGGACCTAGGCTTGGGCTAAAGCTTATGCTTAGAGCTATATTATGGGGTCCTTATTTTGGAATTTATTGGGCCTGACTTTGGTTGACCCAATTTCATTCCGGAATGAATTGGGCTTCTTTTCGGCCAAGTTGAACAAATATTTTGATTGGATAACATGGTAGTTCTAACTACCAAGCAACAAATGTCCAAACAAGTATACCCTTTCAATGGAAAAGTAACACATATCTCATCTAGCCCATCTAACCATTCTAATTATCTCATCTAGCGCATCTAACCATTAATCTTCTAGTGCTATGGGTGGACCATTGGTGATCAAAAGGTTGGTCTGGGTACTGCAAACTAGAGTCCAACATATAGAGGATCTAACCTATTTTATTTTGGAAGCAACTTTAGAATTGGAACTTGTTGCTGCCTTGTCTTTCTCTTGGTATATGGGCCTATATTTCTAAAGTTGGGCATGTCCTAAATATATGCCTCAGCCCCGAACTCTCCAGAGCTCAAATCTGATTTAAGTAAAATTTGGCCATGGTTAATATATGTGAGGTGTAGTTATTTTGATCGATTTAGATTTTAACGAGGTTGATTCACATTGCACGCTAACAAATTTAATTTCTCCGTAGCATTAGCGGATTGCAAACCCTTTCTTCTCCTTAAGGTGAAAACCTCCCATACGCCCAAAAATCCAAATATCTCTATCAATTTGGCATTTTCCCATCAAAACAAGTTGCTTTTTAAATTGAGAAATTCAGGATAAAGCAATGATAGAGGCGTCCCATCTCACACACTATTTAGAAATCGATCCGGGTCCGTTTGGAAAGGGAGGAGGGGAGGGGAGGGGAGGGAAAATTTGAGGGGGAAGGAAAATGAAGGGGAGGGGAGGGAAAATTAATTTTCCCTCCTCTTGTTTGGGAAGTAAAAAAGTAAGGAGAAGGAAAGTGAAAAAGTATAATTTTGTTTGTTTGTGAGGTACAGAGATAAAGACTATTTTACCCTTGCTTTTGAAAAAAATTTAAATAGAATCTAAGGGCAATTTAGTCATTTCATCACTCCATCCTCACTTTCCCCCTGTTTTTGGGGGAAGATTTTTGAGAGAAAAAGTATCATTTTTCCCTCCATTTCCCCCTCCCCCATTTTTCCTCCCCCCCCCCCCCTCCCAAACACCCCCCAAAATCACTTTCCCTCCACTTTTCCCCCTATCCCCCCCATCACTTTCCCTCCACTTTCCCCCCCCCCCCCCCCCCCCCCCCCCTCCCAAACACCCTCCAAAATCACTTCCCCCCCAACAGACCCCCCCCCTCTTCCCAAACACCCTCCAAAATCACTTCCCCCCCAACAGACCCTAAGTAGGTTGATAGTCCCACCAAGTTTGTCTCGCACACCCCCAGTACTGCCCAAAAAATTCAAGTTGCTTTTTTATATTTTATACATTGGAGAACTCACAGACAGGCACCCATGGGCCTAAGACAAGGTTTTTCAGAAGCCAACATGATAACATTAAAATCCCCTAAGATACACCAAGGAAAGTTCGCAGTGGCTATAAGAGAAAGATATCTCCAAAGGTCTTTTCTGAGTGTTTTTTTTATGAGATAAAGTAGAGAGAGAAAGATAACATAGGCATTGTTCATCCATATTTTACTTTATTGGATGTTACTTAACTTTTTTGAGGTTAAATTTTCTCGTAGTTGATAACCTTTTGAGGCACATGGTGGCTAAAAGATTACATTACCATGGGTTTTAGTGAGGACCTAGGATTTTCATTTGGATGGTACGGACAATCGACAAGTTAAAAAAGCAAATAAGAAAATAATCTTTTTTTCAAAATATCATTTAAAAATTTCTCAAATCTCACGGGTGCACGTGCACCAGCATACCAATACCTAGGTCCGCCCCTAAGTTTTACAAACCATAGCCGGTAAAAGTTGAAAAACAGGTGGCTATAATTATTTTACCACTCATTTTTACTTCACCACTTATAAACAAACATGTAGGAGGGACATCAAATCACGGTTTGCTTCTATAGTTCTATATAAGTTGAAGCCCGCTTTTATAGCAGATCACTTCCCTATACAAACCTGTACATCTTAAACTTTGTATAACTAGTGCCCAAGGGGTCTAAAGGCTAAAACCCAAAGGTGCAAGTCCAACCCAAAGAAGGCAATTCGATTTTTTAATTTTCAAACTTAAGAGTGAGTGCGGTGGCAGAGCTAGAATTTTCTTCCCGAAAAGGAGGGCAAGAGATAGACTGATAACTTTTTCTATTATTGAATTATTTATTTTTGGGACATCTACCGAAAAGATCCCCTTAAATAGGATAACCACAATTGAGGATCCTAAACTTTTAAAATGAGGGCTAAAGACATCAAGTCCAAATCATTTTATTTTTTTCCATTTTGCCTTTTTTTTTTTTTGTGATGTCACTTCACTTTTATTGAAAATTGTGGAAATGGACCATTGATTGCAGAAAGGACCGTGCAGTGCAATAAACACTGTGCATGCACATGCATTTGCACGCGTCCGGTGGCACATTTCGCATCTTTAATTAGGAGATGATTCATGGGCGGAGACTCTCTTTATGTCCGAAATGAAAACTTGTAGATGTAAAATCCTTTCGATGTACAAATGCACCCAATCATATTTATTTTATTTAATAATAAAGGTGAACTGAATATTTCATCAATGGAAAAGGTAATGGTAATGGTAGGTAAGAGTTAAAGTTTTGGTAAAGAAAGATGAGTGGTTTTTTATGAGATAAAGTAGACACAGAAAGAGAGATAAAAATAAGGACTTTTCTTCTATATTTTACTTTAGTAGATGTTACCTAACTTTTTTGAGGTTGAGTTTTTTGGTGGTTGATAACATTTTGAGGTAAATGGTGGCTAAAAGATTACATTACACAGGAACCTGGTGAGGTTAAAAAGAAGGCGGCTGTGATTATTTTACCACTCATTTTTACTTTACAACATGTAAACAAACATGTAGGAGAAACATCAAATCACAGATTGGCTCTACCTGAGTTGAAGCTCACTTTTATAGTAGATCACTTCACTGTACAAATCTGTACACCGTCAACTTTACATAACAAGTGCCAAACCAGTCTAAAGGCTCAAAGCAAGGTGCAAGTCCAACCCAACAGAGGCGATTCAACTCTTCAATTTTCCAAACTTAAGAGTGAGTCCAGCGGCGGAGCCATGATTTTCTTCCTTGGGGAGGGGCAAGAGATAGAGAGACCAATAATTTTTAATATTATTGAATTATTTATTTGTTAAAATTACTTTTTAAATTTTTTTTTAATAATATCCAAGGAACAATCGTAAAATTCTCATGAGGGACTCTTAGGGCATGTTTGTATAACACTTTTCCAAGGAAAATTTATTTTTCATGCGTTTGGTGCGGAACAATTTCACGGAAATACTTTCCTGCCTCATTTAGCATTTTCCTTGCTAATGTTGAAAATGAGTTTCCTAAAGGGTGGTATGGGAAATGGATTTTCTCAGAAAACTTCTCCCTCTTTTCCTCATTCTTTTTCATTTCAATACCCTACACTCTTTCATTTTTTATTTCTTTAAATAAATTATTATTTGATCTTAAATAAATAATATAAATGTTATATTATTTTTCTTCAAAAAATTATATCAACAAACAAGAAATTTTGATTTTCTATAAAGAATTCACAGTCACACCAAACAACATTAGTACTAATTCAGTAAGGAAAGAAAATTCGCACCAAACATGAATTTCTAAATTCTGCGGAAATTCTTTTTGAAATTTTCATTTTTATGAAATTTGCTATTGTAACAATTTCCCATTTCACATAAAAGGTGTTTACACGAACATGCCCTTAGGCGGAGAAGACTTCAAGTGAAGGCGGAGTTCTTAAAGTGTTTTACCACCACAAGTTCCCAAAATCTTTGACCGCACGAGCCCACAAATACTTGTGACAAGATCAGCATCGACATTCCCTTCTAGCATTAGCAATTGGGACCCGTCGTTGTATATTTGATCATACTGTCAATGGTATCAGAGCTTGCTTCTTTGCCCGGAAACCAATGGGTGAAAAGGAAAGCCACGCTTGGACTGAGTCGGTTCGCATCTGAGAAGAGGTTTGCACTTGTTGGCATGACTCAATCCAAGCCGAGCCCTGCTGTTCCATGTTCCAACCTACAGGAATTGGAACTTCTTGTTGCCTCGTCTATCTCTGTCGGCATATGGCCCTATATTTCTCAAGTTGGGCATGTCCTAAATATATGCCTCAGCCCTCAACAACCCTAGGCTCAAATCTGATTTAACTAAAATTTATGCTTGGTTTTTTTTTTTTTTTTTTTTTTTCTGAGAGAGGGTTCCCAACCCTTTGGGCTGGACTAATCCCTCGAGACCCAGAGAAAGAAGCCGAGTAAAAGCCCTATACCCCCGGGTGGAAGCACAGTGGACTCAATATTTAGTTCCTGAAGAGGGGGGGAACATGGTCGATATCAAAACCTCTAGTTTCGGAAGAAGAGGTACCGTGGTCTTGACCACACGACCAACCCCTTGGATTTAAAATTAGATGGCGACGTGAATCGAACACGCTACCTTATGATCAAGTTAATATATGTGAGATGCACGCAACCTTTTGATCAAGTTAATATATGTGAGATGAAGTTATTTTGATCGATTTAGATTTTAACAAGGTTGCTTCAAATTTTATGCCAACAAATTTAAGTTCTCCGTAGCATTAGTGGATCTTAGACTATTTCTCCTCCTTGAGGTGAAAACCTCCCATGTGCCCAAAAATCCAAAAATCTCTCCCAATTTGGCATTTTCCAATCAAAACAAGTTGCTTTTTCATTCAGAAAATCAGAACAATCCAATGATAGTGGCGTCCCATCTCACACACATACTATCCTAAAATCAGAAATCGATCCGTGAATAGGAAGATAGTCCCACAAAGCTTGTCTCACTCACCCACCGCCAGAAAAAAACAAGTTACTTTTTCATATTTTATACATTGGGGGAACTCACAGACAGGCAACCATGTCCTCGAGGTTGGCATATTCTCCGAACTCTGTTGTTTTCCACATGGAAGGAACAAAATGGAGGGTCTTGATCACGTCCTTAAATTGAGCTTTTTGTCGAGTGGCGTAGATCTTGGGGGATAGAAGAAGACAAAAAGGGAGTTCACACACAATTCACCCATATACTTAACTTGATTTTTGTGTCTCCTGTTAGCCCGTGACTTGAGGCTTAAAGTGGGGGGGCCAAGGGCCCAAGGGCATGTTGCTTCAAGCATGATATCTCTCTCTCTCTCTCTAAAATTTCAGGAATACCATTTTACAGGACAAGCTGTCAGTATATCATGATTTTGATGGAATAAACTGTGGACGAGGTTGTAGTTACAATTTAGCTTACTTTTGAGAATTGATTAATCACCTTGTTCACTTTTTTAATTATAATATATTAAACTGAAAGGATTTGAATTTATTTCTGACTTTACTTTTTAATTTTGATAAGAAATTATTTTCAGTTTTTACAACTACTACCAAGTTATTTTTGACTACTATCAAGTTATTTTTGACTTTTGCAACTACGCGCTAACATACTCCCTCTCTCTCTCCACTTTCCACTAATATATTTTTTTAATTTATGTACTCTCATCTTTCCCCTTTCTAATAGCATGGTGTCTTATCTCATCATGCATACCCGTGATAAGCACGGGTATATGTGCTAGTCTTAATTATTGCATATAATCATGGCTGATAAATCAGGTTTGGGTTCTTCCTCTTTAGCTTTGGGTTGAGTTGGTGCTAAGAATCTCAACCTGATTAATGAATGGGTCAAGTCCATGGACTTCTAAGTTATAATATTACACCATATCACTAATATGTACAGCTGGACCATTGTGAGATTTGACTGGCGTAGGAGTAACTCTCTAACACATGCTCCTTTGGTAAATTCAATTTACTAGTAAAGTAGGGTGAAGAGTCATTTCGAGATAGACGATTAAAGAAATTAATGGACAAAAAAAGTACATTAAAAAAAAAGCTCACTTCAACATTTTACTAAAAAAGTTACTGTCACTAAATGACAAAAAATTATATATATTTTTTAAAGAAAGTTAAAAAGTTACGTTCTTTTTAACTAAATGACAAAATGCATCTCTTTTTTATTTGAAAATTTTTTTTTCCTTACCATTTGATGCTTCACCTCACTTTAATTTACTAATAAAGTTATAAGACTGGCCGGGGAGCTTTGCATGTGTAGGAAGAAGACTTGAGCAGTCGAGTGAGAACGACACAACCATTAACCATTAGGCTATAATCCCTTTATTCTTGACAACTGAAATGACACTCCATTCACACATGGCCATGATATGGCCAATATATCTCTGACATAGACTCTCTTTTTTTTCCAGTTTTATCCACTAATACAGTGATTTGTATCACATGTGGCCTGCATATTCCTATTTGGCCTGATGCATGAATCCGAGTCCGATGATTGAACTTACAATCAAGACAGGGTCGATCAATACTTTCTTTTATAGACTAGACAATTGAGCCCAACCTTGGTCATTGGACTCTAATCTGTCACCCCACTCTGACCCGAAATGGTAATTCAGGGTTCAGGTAGAAGCTTTTAACTTACACATTGAGTTCGGATTGACACATACAGCGAGATGAAATAGATTGAAAACAGGTTGGGCAACTAGATTTATATCTTAACTTGAGCTGACCGATTGCCATTCTTACAGCGAGATGAAATAGATTGAAAACAGGTTGGGCAACTAGATTTATATCTTAACCTGAGCTGACCGATTGCCATTCTTACATCATGTATGATCTTTCTGCAGAGCTCACCTGTTGCGTTAATCACATTATTCATTATATGATCAACTTCTAATGGGACTCACTCCTGTTGAAGTAAAACTTGGAGACATCTTGTTAAGGTTGGGGGCAGTTATTTTGCATTCTTCGGCTTTAAAAACCAAAAACAAACTTGTCATATAAAGGAGTAAACGTGATTGTCATAAGACAAAAGTAGAATAGGCAAATTGGTCATATTAAAAATCATAAGATCCTAAGCACTAACTCAAATCCACAATCGAGCACCCAAAAAAAGCCCACAAACCGTGCAATGGGAATACCAAAACCAAAAATTGAATCACATGATCCAGTCATATTAGTAATCCTTCTAACTCTGTAGCCGTAAAATAAGAAGGCCCAATGCTAACTATTTTCTTTTTCTTACTCAACATAATAGACTTCTTAAAAGGAAAATAAAAGCAACCCCGAGGGGTAGCTCAGTTGGCTTAGGACCACGGTTTGCACTCGGAGATTGTGGGTTCGAAACTGCACTACCAGACTGGGGCTATAGGAGAATTTTATCGGGCTTTCTCTCCTGGGCTCGTAGGGATTACTCTTGCCCAAAGGGTTAGGAACCCTGTGTTATAAAAAAAAAAAAGGAAAATAAAAGCTATACTGGCATGCCTGTCAAAAAAAAAGCCCCCAAAATATCTAATTAATTTTTTGAAAGAGCAAAGTTGCTTCTGTATTACTTTTTGAAAAAGTTATAAAAAAAAACTTTAAAGCTAATTCAATCAAACATTCACTACTACAAATTTCTCAAGTTACTCGTACCCAAAAATTAGACTCACAAGATGTCATCTTACAAAATCTAGACCCACCCCAAAATCACTATTATGTTGTACGCGCCCGACTTTTATGCAAGCATCAGGGTTGTTTATTTATTTATTTTGCAAATTTGAAATTCAAACTCGTACACTTTAAGCAGCATGGATTCACCGTAGTAATGGTCGGAATGAAATAATCATTCCTAGTAAGCTGAGCTACACCAACGGATTCCTAATAAGCTGATAATGATGCACTATCCAAAACACCACTACCAAATCTGAGGTTAGTTTGGTAGTTTTGAGAGAAACCAAGGTCAGTTGATGAGGAAAGAACCCTGGCAGTGGCCCCTATGAACATAAAAGCAGCACCTAACCTGTCTTATTCTCCCTCAATTCACTCTTTTAGTCCTACAAAATCCAAATCGCGTTTTGAATAAAGAAATTCAAAAGGAGAAGACGACCAAATTAAAGCACAGGCAAGGGAGAAAAGTAGTCTACTAGCTAGTAGAGCATTTTTTTAAATGAATCTTAGATAAAACAACCTTTATCGACTAGAAATTCTTGAAGCCCTTTAAGTACCCATCTTCCCTCTCCTTACTTGTAGTTGTTAGGAAGATGCCTATGAGAAAACCACCTCTTGCTTAAGCAGGTTTTCTCTACACCTCCAAGCCATTATTTGGGCACCCCAAATTGCAGTCAGTGGGTTTTTTTATCTAATTGTGAAATCATGGGCAACTGCATGGAGAGTTGGACACATAGCCAAGAAGAAGGAGTACAGGAGCAACATCAGAGAGAAGAAGGAGCAGATGCAGCAGAAGGGCAAAAGAAGGGTGGTTTTGGCAAGGAAGATGGTTTGAAGATTAAAATCTTGTTGACCAAAGAGGAGTTAGAATGGTTAATATTTGAGCTGAAGGAGAAAGGAGGGAAGAAGTTGGAAGATGTATTGGTGGAGATTGAGAGAGGGAGAGGGAGAAATGAAGGGTGGAAACCGTCGTTGGAGAGTATAATGGAGAGCCCGGAAGTTCAGACGGTTGAGATGAATTGATGGATGTTCCTCAATCTTCTTCTTCTTGTATTGATAGTAGTATTTCATGTTTTGACTGTAACCCTTGAGCCACATGTAAATAAAATCTCTCTCTCTCTCTCTCTCTCTCTCTCTCTGTGTGTGTGTGTGTTTAGTGTGTATCTCTTTGCCCCTAACATGAATATCTAGTTTTTCATAACACTCCTTTTGCGCCCTGAATAAAAAGTGATCCGGGAATTGAGAGTTAGGGGACTTGATGGATCTAAAACCACTAATGGCTAGGCATCTTCTTCTCCACAGTTATGTTGGCGAGGGACTTAGACATCTACTCTGTCGTACCTATGTTACATGGGCACCATGTAACATTTTTACTCCTACTCCATGGTGGGGCCCACATATAGATCATTCCGATCGTTTAAGACTGATTGTAATCAACTCAAATCATATATATTCTTAAGTTTCAGCTTAAAAAAAAAGTAGATCCAACCATTCAATTGAACACCATAATAGAAACGAGATTAATACCATATAACAGCATTTTCACGCAAGCATCTAGTCATTTTCCATATGATGTTCAATCGGAAGGTGGGATTGAGACCTTGAATAGTCCGGGTTTGAGGCGATTACACACCTTGAATAGTCATATAATCTCTATGTAGGCCCCATCATCGAGTCCTAAAAAAAATATTACACAGCACTATGTAATAGTTGCAGCAGAGGATCTGGGTTCTGAGCAATGCAGTGTGCAAGTGCATAAGCATTTTCGAGTGCTTTAGTTTTATTTTTACAAACATCCAACAATCATGGGGAGGTGGGGGATGAAAAGATCTTATTTACAGGGGATGAAAAGATCTTATTTGCGGTGTGTGAGAGGGTTAACTTAATAGGGTGAGCCACATATACAAACCTTGTGGCTCATCATGTGAATATATGTTTATTCCGTAATTGAGAAAGGAAGTGTGATATCTTTTTGATTCATCTACCAGGATTATATATTTTTAATAACATACGAATAAAAATTCTAAATTTAAAAATACCTCAATAATTTTTTATATATTATTTCTTAAAACTTTGCGAGGCAGTTAAATATTAAAATAATAGAGCTCACTATTATGACTCCAAGCCACTCGAACTAATAATTTTGTTCTATGTTGTAGCTCTTAAAGTTTGATCTCACTCTAACCAAAGTAATAATATTCATGCTAGATACATCACACGTAAACAAGCCCATCTATAATTAATTAATGAAATTCTGTTGATTGGTTATTTGCAATCTTTGATGGGCCACAATATTACTCTAGACATAGATGGCTGAGAGGAGATCATTTAAAACTATTCACCAAGTCATGGAAAGATAACCATGAACGTGTAAATGGTGGTAATACAAAGTTAGGAGTGCATATCCTTTTGAGTGTCTGACTCAGGCTTCTATCTAATGAGGAGCGTAAAACTCCATTATGAGATTCACCTATTGAATATCCGAGCAGTTCAGAACACACCCTTCCCTTAAATGGACTTTTTCCAAATTTTACTCCAATTTGGAGCTGGGCTCACTATAAGGTTACTTGAGCATGTGAGTAAAAGTGCCACACTCTCTTAACTTAATTACAATAAGATCAACTCCTATTGGCAGAAAGCCAAGATCAACCATTAATAAGAGGTTCTTCATTTTAGTGGTTCGGACTATCAATAGGCGAGCCCCACTATGGAATTCCACTTGTTTCATTGTAGTGTAAGTGGAAACTCAAAAGTTTTTCCTTCTTTATATGGTAAATAAATTACCATTGGGAAAAAGACCTATGCACCTTGTAGGGATAGGGAAGAAGACCGCTTCCACACATAAGGGAGAGGATCCAAGGATTGAACTAACCGTTTGTGTGAGAATAGGAAATCCAACCCTTTGTTCCAACTGGATTCAATACCTTTACCAACCCTCTTACACCCTAATTGGTACATTAGTTTAAGAAAATAAAAAAATGAAAAATGAAAAGAAGCTGGTATAAAAGCTTGTAAAAATCACTATCAATTGGGAGTTTAATTATCCCATTTGACCTACTGCAAATAATTTTAAGATATTTATTTTTTTAATGCCTAACATTATGGTAAACTGGATTAATTAAACAGGAAGGTCGAATTGGTTAGGACCAAACCGGTTGATTTTTAAAACACTACAAAAATGAACTCCTGACTCTTTTCATTAAAGATATTCGTTTTTTAAATTAATTAAAGAGGAAGGTCGAATTGGTTAGGACCAAACCGGTTGATTTTTAAAACACTACAAAAATGACCCCCTGACTCTTTTGATTAAAGATATTCATTTTTGAAATAAATCAAAAAAGAATTCCAAACCTCCTATGGGTTTGGTTTGACTGTTGATTTACAAGTACTCCAACAGGCCGAGTTGGTGATCCCATAGCCAAGATGCTGCCGGACCAATTTCATCTAATTAATTACTCTTTGGTCATCAAAGCTTGCATTTTTTTATATTAAGAAAGAAAAACCACAATGGGTCCATTTGAAACTCGAAGAAATTATTTATAGTTCAAATTTGAATGGTAGATAGTTCTCTACTTGAATCTACTCTTCTCCCTTCTTTTTTTCTTTTTTTTTATAAATCTAAAATCGGTCTATATTATTTTCACCAACATCAAAGACTCGTCCCAACCATGTTTGGATTTTCAAAATTCATGTTGGGGTTTTGACAAAATTTTACGATGGTTGTCAACCAACCTAACGCAATCCTCCTTCTTTACGATGGATCATTTTGTTTTTTAGGGATTTAGCAATATTCATATGACATTTATGGTGGATGTAAGCCTTGAGTGAGTATGGTCCTCCAAAATATGCTGGACTATCATATAATTCCTTTCTAACTTACCTATGTTGACTTGTGGTATCAAAGTAAAGCAACTAACCTACTTTTTATTAGTTAATTACTGTATTTTAAATGCTGAAGAAACCGTGTGGACCATTATAAGTTCAAGTGAAATCATAAATGGTTTAATAAACTCCTATGTGACAATAGGATTCCATGTTGCTGACCTCAAATTTCTCAGATTAAGAATACCTTGTAGTGGCATAAGAGCAGTGCTGTGTCTATCAATAGCTTTCATTGGGTCTGGACAAGTCTTTTGGTTTCCATTTTTATAATCCACAACAATTTTGGAGTGGTGTGGTATTCAGGGCAGAAATATTTACCTATTGCAGTGGTTTACATGCAATTCAGCTTTATGGGTCCCACTTGAGTTGACTTTTGATCAATCTACCCTGTTTCATACTCTCTACCCTGTGCGAATCTTGACAATCTCAAATTGACAGTCTTCTGAAATTCACTCACTGCAGATTGAATCTCATGAAAATTTTAGTTAAGAGGCTCTTGAATCGATTTTTGTGTGGTAAAGTTTGGAAAGATGAAATGTGACATTAGCACATTCAGTAGCATTTAAAAATAGTATCAATAGGTAATAAATCAAGTGAGATTCGTTTGAAATGGTTTGGACAAGTCCAATTCAGACTAGTAATGATGTCATTGTGGAGAAAAGTTTTCTATACGAGTTGAAAGCCACCAAGAAAAAATAAAAGGTCAAAGAGGACATAGATAGAAGTAGTAGTGTATATAGATATAAAGACCAACAAAGAAGAAACTAAAATTTTCACTAAATGAAATATGTATACAAAATAGCAAGTCATATAAAAATAAATAGCTGTACATCAATTAGCTGTTGGATTTTTTTTTTTTTTTTGTTCACAACAGGTTCTCATATCTTACAATTGTCCCCTTGTTATTTTCCTATCAACAAAATGAGCTAACCACACCACGGCTTAAGAAAGAGCCAAATTTTATTTTACGGCTACTATAGTTGTCTTAATCTTCTTCTCAGACTTCTTCTTTTACATGGACTATTCTTTCTATTTGTAAATGTATGGTTTTTATTATGCATGACTCCTTCGGTTTCAAAGAATTGCTCGGCTTTACTTTTCTGGTATAATCTGTGGGTACCTTTCAAACTACGGTTGCGATATTAACTATGGAACGAGATGATTCAAAAATTAGAGATGAGGTTGGGACATTAGGATTTTCTGTGCTCTTTACTCTTTCAAACTAGGGTTGCAAATAAAACGGCTCCGTGTCGGAATCATACTAGACCTGGACCCAGACCCGTTTCGAAATGACGGTTTTGGGTCCGAGTCCTGTTTTAATTCGGAACCTATTTTGTTGGTTTTAGACCCGAATCCGATTCCGGAACTGGGTCCACCTGGAGGACTGTAATCTATTACCAAAATCAATTTAATTGCTCTTCATTTTATATTTTTTTCTTAAAATAAGCATACCATTCAACTTATAATAGTTCGTCAAGTCTACTGCCTCTAGTATTATACATAAAAATGTAAAAAAAAAAAAAGTTTTGATGTAGAATTTACAATATCAAATACTCGTATATTGGTAGGGTTGCAAAACGGGTGTCCGATTCTCCGATTACCGGAAGTTTCAACCCGTAAAAAACCCGGTCTAGAACCTACTTTAGGTTCCGATTCATAAACGGATCTGGGCCCGAAACTTAATTTACGTTCCAATTGATAAACGGGTTTTATTCTGGGTCCATATAGGTTCTGACCCGTGGATCCAGCATATGAGTCTTTGATATTGCAATTTGTACTTTAAAACCAACTTTTTTTGGGCATTCTTATGTATAATACTAGATGTTGTAGATTTGATGCACTGTTATAAGTTGAATAATATGCTTATTTTAAGAAAAGATGAAGAATAAAGGGAAAATATAATCAATTTTGGAACTAGATCGAGTCCTCTAGGTGAACCCGGTTTCGAATCCGGGTTTTCTTATCAAAACCGTGTCTGAAACCAACAAAACAGATTCCGATTTAAAACTAGAACCGTTATTTAAAAATGGGTCCAAGTCCACTATGGTTCCGATCTGGAACCGTCCCGTTTATAACCCTATATATCGGGTTTCGGGTCCATGGGTTGGAACATATATGGACCCAAAATTAGACCCAGAACTAAACTCATTTATCAATCAGAACCTGAAAAAAAGTTTCAGACCCGATTTTTTGAGGATAAGAACTTCCAAGTAATCAGATACCCGTTTACAACCCCACTTCAAACTAGAGCTAAAGAACAAGATGCTTCAATCCACACAATTAGAATGTTGAAGGAAGGAGAGGGGAAGCAGGTAGGGAATACTCAAGAGAAATGGGTTGAGAAAAAAGATTGGAATTGGAAGTTGTTGTGTACAAGAAGGGATATGGAACATTGCATGCTAGATTTTCAAAGGAAGACATTTTTACACTCTTTTGTAATCTCCCTTCTTTTGTTGTTGCAAAAACTGAGGGGTAAAAAAAGAAAAAAAAAACCATAAATCTTCTCATTAAGAAAATCTGAAAGCCCTCCTTATTATTGGTTTTTCAAAGTTCCCACCAATCTCCTGAACGCTTTTCTGAATAAGTACAACTTATCCAAAGATTTGGCTAGACTGAAATGAAAAAAAACAGAATTCATATCGCCTAACATCTCCAACATTATTGGGACAATACTTTGATGATAACGACAATATAATGCTAATAAATCAATAGTTAAGGTAATCTAATGGGACATATCCATCATAAGGACTTTCCAGTCCGCCTTTGACTGAACTTTGTTTCCTCTTCATTGCAATTAGTCTAAAAAGAACATTCAAAATGACACTTTTTTCTGTGCACATGAATGCAACAGCAGAAGGTGAAAAGTTGCAGGCCGCAGAAAAGGGGCTCACTTTCTGCATCTTCGTTTTTCCACCACGGCATCTTCATGATTTGGGCTGAAATTTCTAAAAAATTTAAGTTTGGCTGCTGCTGAAAATCTCATTGAAAACTCAATCTATGTCTCACAGTGACATTTGAAAAAGTCTCTTACATTATTCAACGCAGATTTAAATAGAAACATGAAAACGAAACTACAGTAGCTTCCTTGAAAAAATTTATGCTTTGAGTGGAAAGGTAGATGCATTGAAGATGATGTTAAAATAGCCTAGAAAGTGAGAAGCATGATTCTTTTGCAATTTACCGTAACAGTTTGGGACTTTACTAATTTAGTAAAAGTCAAGTAAAGCTTTCTTTTTTTCAAAACTCTCTGAGAAAAAAAAGTAAAAAACAATCTTTTTTCTCCACTAAAAGATAAAAAGTATCTACTTTTCTATATAAAAAGTATAAAAAAAAAAATCATCATAATCTGCTTATATTTTATTCTCTCTTAATTTAATACTTTACTTTATCTTTATTTTACTGTAAAATTATCAAACGTACCCTAAAATATGAAACATTTATTAAACAAGGGATATCCATGAATAGGGCATGATGTGAATTTAATACATCAAAGATGAAGTATCAAATAAAATACAACACGATGATATGTTGCCTAGTTTTAATCATTTGAGCATCATAGCTACTAATGCCAAAATCGGCTCTAATTTTTATTTTTTTTTCTCTTTATATGCAAATAAGATTTCCCATCTCTACTTAGTTTTGTTTAATCTCTTCTTTTTTTCTGGAATAAAAAATAGTACTCACCCTATCATCTGTGTGTTCGGGGACACCTAGACTTTACCTAACCATAAATTCACATGTCTGGTTACATCATAGTCAGGATATTGCATTGCATGGTCTTCCTTTAACTCATGAAAGTCAAAGTTTTTACAAAAAGGTGTTGGCTTTAATGGCCTTTGAATCATAAATTCTCTTGACAGGGCCCGTTTGGTAATTTACTTTTAAAATAAAGTGGAGTGAAGTGAAATGAAAAGAATGAATAAAATATAAGTAAGTTATGATGATATTTTGTTTTTAGTTGTTTGTAATGGAATATTTTTGACTTTTTGTATGGGAAAATGTAGATTTTTTGTCTTTTAGTGAGTAAATGTAGTTGCTTTTTGACTTTTTTTGGAAAAGATGGAGGGAATTTTTGTAAAAAGTATTTTTGATGGGATATTTAACTTAACTTGACTTTATTAGTAAATTTATCAAACGGGCCCTCAAGCACAAGGTCGTGGGTAAGAATTCAAGAGCCAAGCACGTGGCTGAATTTTCTTCTCCAAGAGTATGTACTATGTACCCATCTACTTTGACCACAAAGTCAAGAATGGGAGAATGTCTTTTTGTCACTTTTTGATCTGCATAAATTAAAAGGGGTAGGAAGAAAGGCTATGCAGCCTGAGCTCGACTGGGCCAATATTCACTGCGATTCCTTTTGACTGTCTGTTCGGGACTTGTTTGTCAAGCGAGGAGATTTCACACTACACAAATTATTGTTTTATGGATCTGTCCCATAAGAAGTCAACTAAATACATGAATGTTTTTATCTGTTTCAGCGGAAGAAATACGTTGCATGAATGCTGAGAAGTTCCCCGAGACAAGCTAAAGACTATAAGGATAAGAATAATGGGGAGAAGTATAATGGGCTTTCGATCGTTGTAAAGCGAGGTTTGTAAATATAAATTATACCTAGTTACTATATCTACTCATGAGAATAGTGATGTTAGCCAGGTGTCGTATCCACCGGGACAACAAGGCTAAATTGCATTGTATTCCAATTTCCTAAATTAATCATGCGGGAGAACGAAATATTGATTAGGGGTTTTTTATTCATAAAATAGCGAATTAAAAATAAAGTTTGATTCAATTGAAGAAAGGTCTTAGGGTACCAATCCACTCTAGCCATGTATAATGGCAAGTATAGATCTAGGATTTTAATAGCAATGCTTCAAAGACCAGTTTCGGTTACAAACCTCTACGGAATCACCAAATAGATCATGTGGTTTTGGATCAGGACATAACTTATCTCTATAGCATAGGTTATCTTAGATCTAAACTTCACACACATTCAAGCACCATTACATGACTGGTATTCAAAACTACAAGGATCAAACACCAAAGCTAGATATTGAATTAATAAACAAATCCAATACACAAATAGCATTCACGTCATATAATCAAAGCATTTAATGTAAAACCTATAACCTATACATCACCAAAAGCACAATATTAGGGCTTCATTGCAACCCTAAGATGGAGTTAGTTACTCATGGAGAGAGATTGGCGAAGAGTCCTTGACGAAACCTCTATTAAAGCTCCTTCCAATGCCTCCAAAACTAGCCTCTGGTTGCCTCTCTCAAGTCTCGAATGCCCTAAAACAATTTCTAGGGTTTTCTTTTATAACGTTTCTCAAATTTTCCTTCAAATCGCGGAGCAAAACGGATTCAACCCGTGTCTGGCGTCCGGACGCCCGATGACAGAATGTGAGTATTCTTAATTATCGGAATTTTCACAAACACATCTCAAATTCGGTTCACAAAGCCTACTTGTTGGTCAGAAATCCTCGAAATCATGCTGAATTGATTGTGCACGGTGAAAAATGTGTATAAATAAAAACATGTGAGCATCAAATGATCCACTGAAAATTTTCTTGAAAATAAATCTCCTCTTCTTTTTTTTCAAAATTCTGGGCTACCTAACCTCATTAAAGAAGAACAATCTTCCACTCAAGGCAACTATGACGGCTTTCACACTACTATTTTTTTCAAGGCGTAACAACACTATTGTCAGTGTTATTCTCTTTTATTTTTCAAAACGATCCCCAACAATAGGCAGCCCTTTCCATAGTCAGTGAAGAAGAACGATCTTCCTCTCGATGCAACTATGACGGCTTTTACACTACTGTTTTTCCAAGACCTAACAACACCTCTTTGTTTTTTCAATACGGTCTCCAATAATAGGCAGCCATTTCCATTTGTGAATAAATCCACTCAATTGAACCAGGACATTGTATGACTGAGGGTCGGTTTTCCATTATATTTTTATTGAAATCATCAAAAGCATGGAAATCATAGCTTCACATTTTAAATTTTCTTTATAGTAATGTGTCAAGTGAGGGATCAATAATTCAACACTTTCTCATCCAAAGCATGGAAATCATAGCTTCACATTTTAAATTTTCTATATAGTACTGTGTCAAGTGAGGGATCAATAATTCAACACTTTCTCATCAAAAGCATGGAAATCATAGCTTCACATTTTAAATTTTCTTTATAGTACCGTGTCAAGTGAGGGATCAATAATTCAACACTTTTTCATCCAAAGCATGGAAATCATAGCTTCACATTTTAAATTTTCTATATAGTACTGTGTCAGTGAGGGATCAATAATTCAACACTTTCTCATCAAAAGCATGGAAATCATAGCTTCACATTTTAAATTTTCTATATAGTACTGTGTCAAGTGAGGGATCAATAATTCAACACTTTCTCAAAAACCCTTTCCTAAAACAAGACAATTAACCATTTTTCTCTTTTAGCCCTCATAATAAAAATCCCAAAATGCAAGGTATCTTCGTTTCATAAAAATCCTTTTATAAATCCCCATTTTTCTTTTAGAAATCTAAAAAACTAACAAAAGTAGCAAACTCTCTCTCTCTATATATATATATATATGTATATATTCTCAGAAAAAGAATTAAAACCACTAAAAAACCAACTCAATTCCTCCCAACCTAAACCTAACATTGTCTACGATGTGAAGCATCAAAGTAAGATATAAAGGACATGAAAAGTAAAGTAAAAGGAGGGATATCACCTGGGTACCGCTTAACATAAGGTAAAAAAAAGGAAAAGTGGAGGAGACCCCCCAACTTGCACTGAAGAACCTGCAAAATGTTAGCAGCAAGCAAAAAATACAAAACATAGAAAATCTACGAAATAATATATATAAAAAAAAAGAAAGGAAATAAACCAAAGACACGATATGAACACTAATATCAAATCGCCACCCAAGGAACATAGCCTCAATCCTCACCCCCACCCCCACCAGCCCCCCATCGTCATCGTCCATGGCATCGCGGGGAGGGGAACGTCTACACAAACCTCTCATTAGAGATCGCATGTCAAAGAGAAAGTCGGTGGTACGAGTGACAAATTTCTCAAAGAGGGACTCAAAATCCACCTGACGGGCATGGAGGGCCTGTTGACCATGGATGATAGCCTCATATTGGGCATACGACATGTAAAACGGGTCAACATGCCCCGTAGGAAGGGGACAACTGGAGAGGCTTGAGGTGGCACAAGAGGCTCAACAACTGGTGCGTCCACTTCAAGCATCATCGCAGGATGAGCAGTTTGCATATTGCGAAGTATAGATTGGACATTCTACGTTCATCGTTGCTCACCATACATGTCAGAGCAAGGGAATGATTCCTCACCACTAGGAATGGGAGGTGGTACAGCCGTAATACCCGATGGATTTTGAAATAACATAGTGAGCAAATGAGGGAAATGCAAAGGCCTCTTCTTCTCCGGGTCTTTCTTCGACTGCTTAGTCAGCTTATAAACTCTGCACATCTCTTTGAATTTTAGTGCTGGAAGAGATACCGCGTATCTAGAGTGAATACCGCACTAAGTTTCAAGGAAATCACCCCACCTCTCATCCTTGTGGTGTGTAGGAAAGGCATTGGCACGCAACACCTGATCAACTAGCCATAGTTGTTGAGGCAAGTAACTACGACCGGTATTCGTATAGTTATCCTTACTGAAGCGACCCCAAACATCTCTACACATCTCATTAGTGATACTGGCCACAGTGAGAGTGGCGGGAAAAGGGAGAAGGTCTATCGCATTTAGGTGACATTGTAAGGCATGAGCAATATCTACCCCAGTCGCAGTTATGTCGTGGCTACCAATGCTAGAAACTAAGACGTTTTCATATCGCCCCATAAGTTCCAAATTTTGATAGAAAAGGCATACCAAACGGGGGTACACCGAGGAAAAGGGCCAAATAGTGCCGTCAATTGACGCCCACGAAGTTGTCGAACTGCCCACCGGATGGTTTGTTCACTTTCGAAAAGTGGAGGTCAAAGATGGTTTGTTTTTCAAAAGTGCAAGTAGCCCAATCCGCATCCGGTTGAACTTGGTTCAATATTGATGTTCTACAATTGCAGGGCTACAGTTTAGAAGAGCCCTCATCCGCAGAGCCTTTCGATTTACTTCTCCCCCTTCTCATTTTTTATGCGTGTGGGTGACAATTTGACGAATAAAAATAAATGAAAGAAGAATACTCACAAGTAAACTATGACAATAGAAAAAGATGAAAAATAACAGTAAATAAATATAAAAAAATGAAAAAGAAATTACCTAAAATTGGTCGCTAGAGCTCCAGTGAAGTGACCGGAGAAGATGACCAGAAAATTTGACCGGCGACAAACGGGAACCACCTTCAAGTAGAGGAACCCACTGGAGAGTGAACCCAAGTGCTTGCAACTACCGGAGAGTTGTGATCGCCAGTAGATTTAACCGGAAAGCTTGGAGTTCGCTGGAGACAATGGGGAGGCCGGTACTGATGTTTGTGCTAGTAGAGAGGAGAGAAAAAGAAAGGGGGGAAGGAGAGGAAGAGAATGGTGGTGGAGAATAAGAGAGGAGAGGGGCGGTGATGAGGTATTTGGAAGAGGGATTTGAGTGGGTGGTTTGGGAAGAACTAGAGGCTTGAGAGAGAGATATAGTGAGGGGTAGAGGAAAGAAAGGCAGCCCCTTAAACAATCCTTGCTGCTTTTTTCTTCCATTAGGCGTCCGGAGGCAGAAGATATTGCTTCCTTATGCTTGTTTATTTGGCAAATACTGGTGAGACACATTTAAACGAGAATGACTATTGGAGGGGTCAGAAGACTTGAGTATATTGATGGAAGTATTGAATAATCCAATATCCAATTTGAAATCAGTATGCATGCAATAACAATAACAATTGGTTTGAATTGTTGTAGCCGTTTTTGGGTTTCAGACTATGATTGCATATTCGTTGAATTTTTAGCATGGGAAGGTTTTGGAAATTCTTGAATTCATAAGATTTCCAGGTCCGTAGCTACTACAAGTAAAAATTAATAAACCCATTCATTCCCTGTTGAAGAAAGAATCCAATTATATAAGACATCAACACAAAATCAGCTTTCTCCATTCATTTCTGACAAAATATGGAACCCCCCAACTCTGTACATTATTCATTCAACTACCACAACAGGCATTACAACTTTCCTACTGAGGACGAAAAAAGAGAGAAAAAACCCCCACTGCAATGAGCAGAAAACATTCAAAAAGAAGAAAACTGACCCTCTAAAAACCTATTTAAAAAAAATTTCAATACTAGCACCATATAAAGAGAAACAAATAGATATTAAGGCGCACTACCTAGAAGACTTGTTGTTACGTGGCCACTGTGGCTTTAGCAATGCCGCCTCTTGTTTGCACTGTGATGGCAAGCCTGTGTAAAAAGTTGGTCTGCTTCCAAGTCTCAAACAGCAGAGTTTTTTACTCACAGGAATCATCACTTTCCAGTCATAACAGTGCGTCTGACATTCTGCTGGTCGGTGACATCTTCACGGCTGTTTATGATAACATCTTGGTGCTGCTGTTCCATCAGATACTTGTCCACCTGAGCAGCCGCTTGCCGGCCCTCTGAGATGGCCCATACCACTAGCGATTGTCCGCGTCGGCAATCTCCAGCAGCAAAGACCCCATCCACATTGGTCGAGAATCGGCCATACTCTGCTTTAAAGTTTGACCGGTTGTCTCGTTCCACTCCCAACTTATCTGCAACTGTCTGCATAATTTGAGGAAAGAAACAAAACTCCATTAAGAAACAGAAGACTGTGTGTGATAATAACATCTTATGAGCATCTCAAATCATCAAAGGTTATTTATAATTTGGATAGGCACTTGTAAAGTTTACAAGTCAGTCTGGTGGATTTATATTCAAAGCAAAACAGGACCCAGGGCCTATCTTCAAAGCAAAACAGGACCCAGGGCCTATCTAAAACAACAGATGGAAGTACGGGCAAGTAACTGGTTGTCTAGTTGATCACAAAATGTCTATATTAACTGAAATCATGATCCACTACACTGGGAAGCATCATCAGGGTTGGAAAGCCATCTACAAAAGTGAATAGAGAATAGGCACCACCACTACACTTAAAACGTTTGAAAGATCAAATATGACCATTCTTATTTCAGCTCAAGTATTATGATATGCTTATTTCAATAAGAAAAATAAAACCCCAAAAGGAAATATGAGAGAGAGAGAGAGAGAGAGAGAGAGATCACTAGAATTATAGACCTTAGTTGAAGTCCAAATGGCATGCTCCCAGTTTCTAAAACCTGTATATTGGTCTACTATTCATAAATTGGTGCCGCTCATATCACACAACTATGAATAAATGGGCACCATAAAAAATTCACTTTAACCTGACCGAGAGCCACCTTGGATTGATCACATCTGAAATATTCGATTAACTCTAACCATATTGTAACTTAGATTGCAGTGAAAATTGGATCAGTGCAAAATCATTTGCCAGTTAGTTGAGGGAAAGGGGGAAGGGGGGAGATTAAGAAGTGCAAGCATGTTCCAACACTTAAAAGTGGGAGAATAAAATCCTCTTGTAATAACAATATACACAACTGGTCAAGAACCAGTCAATGCGTTTTGCCTGAGCAGCAGCCCCTAGCAGATGTTTCATTTATAAAAAACAATGTCGAGTCATTTTTTTCCTTCACTTTGTATTTGTTCTTTGCTGAAGGTGGTGGTGTTTGTGTCAGGCATAGAAATGAATAAATAAAACAAGTAAAAGAAGCAAAGATGAGTTCTTACCGACTCTGGACCAAGAAAACCCATTGCCAATAATACAAGATCAGCTTCAATAGTCTCCTCAGAGCCTTCGACTTCCTTAAACTGAAACTTCCCACTAGCATCCTTTGCCCAGCACACACGCACAACTTCAAGTCCTTTAACAGCCCCATTTTCATCTCCTACAAACCTCTTGGTCAAGACTTCATAAGATCTCGGATCCTTTCCGAACTTGGCTGCTGCTTCTTGGTGACCATAATCCACACGGAATATACGAGGCCACTGCAAACCAAAAAGAACATGTTATGAGTGAAGATCCACATGAGACTAAGGTCTGCAGTGTTCATTTTCCTTAATTTTTCAGATATGCCAAGTGAACATGGATACAAAAGTGTGAAGTTGAACATGGCATTGAGTTCCTCATCAAGAAAGCATTGTATTATGGATGTTCAAGTGGACTGAGGTGTACTAAAATGGCGCTTCAGGGAGCAGCAATAAACCTGAGGCCATGGGTTGCCTGCAGCCCTGGTTCGAGGTGGCTCGGGGAGAAGCTCCAGATTTACAATTTGCGTGCATCCATGCCGAATGGATGTCCCTATGCAATCAGTTCCCGTGTCGCCACCTCCTATGACCACCACCTTCTTCCCCTTTGCAGATATGTATTTTCCATCCTGCAGATCACTGTCCAGCAAGCTCTTGGTGTTTGCATGAAGAAATTCCATTGCAAAATGGACTCCTGAAAGCTCTCGCCCAGGAACCGGAAGATCCCTGCACAAGCACAAGCCATAAGATTCCAGAATTTCATTTTTTTAATGGATTCCAGTATTTCATTATCAAAATAAATCTTCTTAAGTTGTCTTCCTTTAATTTCGGTCTTTATAGCTCTTAAGTCACTGTTATTCCTACAACATACAGTACGCAATATTACTTACTAACAACGAACATGAATTTTATTTTTTTTTAAAGACGACATACGTGGCCAATTTGACATGGTGTAGCAAGAGTTTTAAAACTAACTCAACAGTCCAGTCTAAATAATATAAGAAACTGGCCAAGCCGAACCCTTTTCCTATAAATTTAACTAGGTCTCTTAATTCTACTTAGCCAAACTATGGAAATAGGGAGAACGCTAACTTTTAATGACATCAATATGTTGACCTACATGTCTCTATAATAAGAATTTGAAATTTTCTTTTCTTGTCTTTCCTTTTCTCACTACCTTGGTTTTGTAGCTCCACAAGCCAAGACAAATGCATCATTCTCAGCCCGAAGGTTTTCGAGAGAGTACTCTGGATCCACCCCAACATTCGCATTCACCACAAATTTGATGCCTTCTTCAGCCATGAGATCGACGCGCCTCTGAACAATGTTGACCTTGTCGGTCTTCATGTTGGGGACACCATACATCATCAGACCTCCAATCCGGTCAGCACGCTCATACACTGTCACCAGATGGCCCATTTTATTCAGCTGATCAGCAGCTGCCAAACCAGCAGGTCCACTGCCTACTATAGCAACTCTCTTCCTGCAACCAAAACAATTTCAACTGATTATTGAAAATCTGGTTATTTTTGAAGTGCAGAAAGAAGAATAGGTCCCCAGGAATATAGGCCAATTTAGAAGTACCCCACATTGCAGCAACTAGAGCAACATTATCTACAACAAAATGCTATAAGCCTAGAAATGCGATGCTTGACAATCAGGTTTAAGTGAAAACAAATGCAAACGGAAAATATAAGATGAAAGAACATGAGAATGAATGTGTAACTTACCCGGTTCTTGCAAGGGGAGGTCGAGGGACCATCCAACCCTCCTCAAAGGCCTTGTCTATGATTGAGCACTCAATGCTTTTGATGGATACAGGGTTCTCAATTATGCCAAGAACACATGACCCTTCGCAGGGGGCAGGGCATACTCGGCCAGTAAATTCTGGGAAATTGTTTGTTTCTAAAAGCCGATCCAATGCTTCACGCCACCTATTTTGGTATACTAGTTCATTAAATTCAGGTATCTTATTACCAAGAGGACACCCAGAGTTTTCCTGAAGAAAAGGAAAAATAACAAGTACATTCATTAATAAAAAGTAAAAGTAAATTAAGCTGCAACATGAAAGGGAACTTTACGCTTAATAAACTTTCAGGAAAAATGATATTAAAAAAAAAAAAAAAACTTTCAGGAAAAATATATCTGGTAACCTGATAGGGTGAGTTTTTATCTAACCATTACCTGATGGCAGAAAGGAGTTCCACAATCCATGCAACGGGCAGATTGAGTCTTCAATAGTTGGCTCGGTTTTGTATCTTCCACAACTTCTTTCCAGTCATTGATGCGAGAATTAGGGTCCCTGTATGAAATGCTCTCCCGCTCATAAGCAATAAAGCCACGATGCTTGATGGCATCTGGAACTCTTGTTGGCCTCTTCAATTGCTGTGTGTCTTCCTCTTTCTGTACAGAAGTACAACTCATTGGATCCTTTATCAAAGGGATATAGATAAAAACGTTGAAATTGGAAAACAAAATGACCAAAAATGAATAAGCACATTTATTTCTATGACAGAAGATAACAATTTTGTACTGATAAAAGCATCAAAACGATTTTCATGACATGAAATAAAATTTGTCTTATCCAATTAGCCAATATGGACTCAAAAGTTTTACTATGACACTAATACTCAGTAAATGGAACCATGTTATGCAAACAGAATGCTATATGTGAAAGAAATCGCCGGGGAAGGGCGGTCTACGAATCAATGCATATTAGCTTAACCATAGAGGTTGCAATCAAAGAAATTACCAGCTCTACTACTTTGTTGGCCGATGATGCAGCTGCCATCTTCTTTAATTCTTCAAATGCATCCTCCCGCATCAACTCTGCCTCTTCCTTAGCCTCAGCTTCAAGAGCAGCTTTCTCTGCCTCCATATTTTTAAGAACTCGCTTGTAGTCTCTTGGGAATACTTTCAAAAACTTTGGAAGAAGTGTCTCAAAATTGGCAAGAACTTCACTCGCTAACACACTGTTTGTGTGCCGCTGATGCTGCTGTATCATCACTCTCAAGGTTGTAATATCCTCCTCTTCTTCAACTTTGTCAAGATCCACAAGCTCCTGATTGCAACGGGAAGGAAATTTCCCTTCCAGGTCAAGAACATAAGCAATTCCACCGCTCATGCCAGCTGCAAAATTTCTCCCAGTTTTACCAAGCACAACAACAATGCCACCCGTCATGTACTCACACCCATGATCACCAACACCTTCAACAACAGCTCTAGCACCTGAATTACGTACACAAAACCTCTCAGCAGCCATCCCATTGAAATAAGCCTCTCCACATGTTGCCCCATAGAGAGCAACATTACCAATGACAATGTTCTCCTTTGGATCGAACTTGCTTTTTCTTGGAGGATAGACTACAATCTTACCCCCTGACAATCCTTTCCCAACATAGTCATTACTATCACCTTCAAGCTCCAGTGTGATTCCGGGGCAGAGGAATGCACCAAGGCTCTGGCCAGCACTTCCAGTGAACCTTATATGGATGGTATCCTTTGGCAGCCCATTCATGTGATACCGCTTTGTGACTTCATGGCTAAGCATGGTTCCAACTGCACGGTTTACATTCCTGATTGGCATCTCAATGTATACTGGAAGGCTCTTTTCCAGTGCAGCTTTAGATAAAGATATCATTTTTTTATCCATAGCCATGTCCAAACCATGATCCTGTTTCTGGATGCAGTATTGAGCAGCATCTGGCCGAATGTCAGCAGCAGGACGAAGCAGCAGTGTTAGATCAATGTTTTCTAGCTTCTCATTGTTCTTGACCACTTCCTTGTCAATTTCTAACATGTCCGAACGCCCAACCATTTCATTGATGGTTCGGAATCCCAGCTGAGACATGATTTCCCGCACTTCCTCAGCTAGCATGAAGAAGAAGTTTATGACATGCTCAGGTTCTCCAGCAAATTTCTCACGAAGAACTGGATCTTGAGTGGCAATGCCTACAGGGCAGGTGTTCTTATGGCATTTTCGCATCATGATGCAACCAAGCGTTATGAGAGGGGCTGTGCTGAAACCAAATTCTTCCGCACCAAGTAAGGCGGCAATGGCAACATCTCTTCCAGTTTTTAGTTGGCCATCAGTCTGCAGAGTAGTTCGGCCACGAAGGTCATTTGCAACTAGAGTTTGATGAGTCTCAGCCAAACCGAGCTCCCAGGGAAGCCCAGCATTCTTGATTCCAGTCCAACGGGAAGCTCCTGTGCCTCCATCATGACCAGAGATCAATACATGATCAGCATGGCCTTTTACAACACCACTAGCAATAACTCCAACACCAGCCTCAGATACCAATTTTACACTAATTCTAGCACCTGGATTAGAATTCTGGACAGGACAAAAAAAAAAATCAGGAGTGAGAATCACAACATTATGACTATATTCCACTGTGAACAGTGCACTTATAAGTTCCAAACTTGCATAAGCTGCAGTTACCACCCTCAAGTAAATTCATAGGTATAGTTCCCAAAAGGTGCAAATTAGGTATAAATATCCTTTAAAAATCACAACATTATGACTATATTCCACTGTGAACAGTGAACAGTGAACACTTATAAGTTCCAAACTTGCATAAGCTGCAGTTACCACCCTCAAGTAAATTCATAGGTATAGTTCCCAAAAGGTGCAAATTAGGTATAAATATCCTTTAAAACCAAAAGCAATAATAAATAAAGATATTGTTGCCAAACAAAAGACAAAAATAAAATTTATCTATAACATACAGATGTGTCTTTTTCCTTGCAAAAAAAAAGAGCCCAGGTTAAAGAAAAAATATTTATACCTTCAAGTCATAAATCAGTTGGGCAAGGTCTTCGATGGAATAAATATCATGATGCGGAGGGGGACTGATAAGTCCCACACCAGCAGTGGAATTCCTTGTGACTGCAATATCCCCAATAACCTTGTGGCCTGGAAGTTCACCTCCTTCACCTGGCTTGGCACCCTGTATGACAAGGAAGCTAACATCGTCAACAAGCAAAGTCAACCTGTTAAGAAAATCAAAAATACCAGTTCATATATAACCTCACCCAATGTCAGAGGTATGTATCAGTTATAGCTACAAAGACACACTGAGGTGCTTTGCATACTTCATGACATCTGCCCATAAACATAAAATCATAAACAAGAGGAACCTCTATTCCAACAGGAATGGAGGGGCTAAAAAGGAAGAATGTGACCCCAACAAATGCATGAAAGATTGTACTTCAGAGGTGGTGCAAGTGAAAGAAATTACCTGAGCCATCTTTATCTGGAGCTCATCAGCATTGGTAAGATAATAGCTAGACACACCAAATCTGCCACTTGCAACCTGCTTAATTGCACTCCTCTTAGGATTCATTGAACCATCTGGAAGAGGCTCCATTCGAGATGGGTTCTCACCTCCCTCACCTTTGTAATGATTCATAGTCATAACAAACATGTAAATATGAATGAAATTTTGAAATCATTTAATATCCACAGAAACTAGAAACCCCAAAACAGAGGTATTAAGGAGGAAAAAATAGCTACAAGGAAATTGCAATACACACCCGTGTTTGATTTCCCTCCAATTTTGTTCATTGCAAGAGCAAGGGTTGTGTGTGCCTCTAGTGATATGGATCCATAACTCATTGCCCCAGTACAGAATCGCTTTACAATCTCACTGGCAGGTTCCACTTCATCCAAAGGAATCTTTGCCTCAATCTCTTTAAACTTCAACATACCACGCAAATTGCAAGTCTTGTTTAGCTCCTGTATCCGTCTAGAATATTCTTTATATGCAGCAACACTGTTTCCTCTGGCTGCTTCTTGCAGCTTTGCAATGGCAAGGGGATCATTAAGATGTACTTCGCCCCCTTTTCTCCAATGATAGTCTCCGGGATTGGGCAGGGCCACAGCCTCTGCACTTCCAACAGGTAAATCCCTTCTTGGAAATGCAAGCTCATGCAGCCGAAGCGCATCCTGAGCAAGCATTTCAAATGTAGCACCCTCCACTCTGCTTGGTGTCCCATTAAAACACTTCTGGATTACATCAGATGAAAGGCCCAGTGCCTCAAAAATCTGAGCACCTTTGTAAGAGGCCAAAGTTGATATCCCCATTTTCGCAAGAACTTTCATCATCCCGTAATTGCTTGCTTTAAAATACTTCTTGACAAGATCCTCTTTTGAATGGAACTCCCCGTTTGCTTTAGGGGGCACTTTTCCATCAATCTGCAGTCGCCAAATGGCTTCTACGGCCAAATATGGGCAGATAGCATCAGCACCAAATCCAACAAGAGTACAGAAATGGTGCACTTCCCGAGGCTCAGCAGATTCCACCATCAACCCAATTCGAGTGCGCTCAAGCTTTGATACCAAATGGTGGTGGACAGCACCAACTGCCAAGAGGGAGCTTACTGCAACTCTTTTTGATGAGAAAGCTGCAATTGAAACAAAAGAGTTAACTAAGACTTCAAGCCAACTAATGGAGAGTAACAGGAACAAGTACATGCATGAACCACATTATATAATATAAAATACCAGCACATAAAAACATATTAGATAAAGAAAAAATTGCTTAAAGGGATCATGGACAACAATAAGAGGGGTGCATCCCTTGAAATATACCTATGATGTAGCAAATTTAACTTGTTGTCAACGTATGTCGCCCAGATCAAAATTATTAACATTTTGGTTTAGTCTGCCAAATGGATATTCCACTTTAACATGGTAATTTTCGGGACAATGGATCAAAATATCAACCAATACCTATTGTATCAGCCTTATTGGCTACTACTGCACTACTTTTTGTTATCTATCATCATTCACATGTGTATTAGAGTGTATCAACTGATACGCCGGATCTGTCCAGATAATAATAGAAAGACCATGTCTTTTCTTCATTCTTTCACGAGGGGAAAACTGTGGGAGAGTTTTTTGTACCTTTCTACTACCAAAAAAAGAAAAAAAAAATGAAAAACACTACAAATCAAAGAATTTGAAGTCAATCTGCCACCTGTAAGTCAAGGGCTTTAGCAGAAATCTGAATTTGAGTAAAATTGTTAGGTCTTTTAAATTTATTTTTTGACATAAATGATTGCAAATTCATTGATAATGCGTGTTTGGAGCATAGTTTTACTCATACACACATTACATCATTTCATTTCCAATTCTTTTGGATTTTTCTTATAAATATCCATGAGTTTTTGGGAATTTTTTAGAAGGTAAATTAAAAAAAATGCTCACAAAGATCATTAAATTAATGGTTTTTTGTCCTAGATTTGTGTGTTCCACAGATAAATCCCTTAGATCGAAAGTGTAGTTAGCAACTAGTAAGTATTAACTATTAAGTGTTAAATAGTTAGTGAAAACTAAACCAAACCAAACCAAACCAAACCTTTTCCCACTAGGTGGGGTCGGCTATATGGATTTGACGACGCCAATCAAATCTGTTTAGGGCCATGTCCTCCGTTTGATCCATGTAGGCAAGGTCATGTTTAATAGTTTCTTTCCAACTTCCCTTGGGTCTCCCTCTCCTACTCCGGGCAATCTCCATGCTTTCACACCTTTTATCAGGTGCCTCCGTTGGGCGCCTTCTAACATGGCCGTTAGTGAAAACATACTTACTAGTTAGTGAAAACTAGTAAGTATTAAATAAGTACCAAAGTAACTAATCACTACCATCCTACATCCTACAGCGTACGTAGTAATTTGATTGAGGATGCCACCATACAACCTTTTATATATGTAACTCAATGCTAAATAGAGACCAGATTTTGATTCGACTGTTTGATCATTATTAGGTAACATGAATATAGATGAACAAATAGATCAGTATTGTTCTTTCAAAATCATGAAATGATACAAGACCTATATGACAATAAGTATCAGATACATACATTTATTTTAGTTAATAATGAAAGTAAACATTAAATCTAATGTTTTCTAATTTTCTAGATAATTGGGGTTTTTTAAGTTTTTACCTCGTTAAATTCACTGAGACACCCAAAACATCCAATATGCACCCTTCAGCCACTTTTTGATCCTTGTTTGGGATTAAGACCTTTCTTGGAGGATGGGTTTAATAAAACAGTACATACATTCATGTTAGTTGCTAAGGTAAACATTAAAATCTAATATTTTCTCATATTCTAGATATCTGAATTTTTTTACCTAATTAAATTCACACCGACAGCGGATATGTATCACCACAACTAATACATAACGTGCATTACCTGTCATTTTGAGGAGTAGCCGATATGTACCCTTCAACCATTTTTTATGTTTAATATGGATGGACCATCATAACTCTACCAGCATTTGAACATTCTTTTAAATCAAAGACTAATCAATAAAAAATAGATAAATAAATATTTTTTTAGAATAAATAAATATAAGCCAAAATAAAAGGTGGTCAAGACCCACCAAACCCTGCACCAAATTGGCAACTGATACAAGTGAGCAAGGAACAAGGAAATTGAGGCTTTCTCTTGGATTGACAATAGAACATGTTGACCAAGATATTTAGCAACTATTAAAGAGGGGAGGAAAAAGACATGCTGTTGACTTAAAATATTCAAACTGATGTATCCAATGTCCGACAAATTGAAATTTTAGGAAAGTTTCAAAGCTGAGTTTTCTTACCTCTATCAGACAAAACCAGAGTTGTATATCCCTCGCGAATAGCATTATGTGCTTCAGAACAAATCCTATCAAGAGTCTCCTCCAAACCCTTTCGACCACGGTCTTTAGAATATGTGATATCAAGAACTTTGCTGCGCCAACCTCTATAGTTCATCTTTTTTATGGCCTCCATCTCTTCAATGGAAAGTAGAGGCCCTTTCAGTGAGAGACGGTGGCACTGCTCCTCAGTTGTTTCAGTTAAGTCCCCCTCTGGACCGATCATGCACTCCATGGAGGTGACTATTTTCTCCCGAATGGGATCAATCGGAGGATTTGTGACCTGAGCAAACATTTGCTTGAAATATTCAAACATAAGCTTCTCCCTATTTGACATCACAGCCAAGGGGGCATCATTTCCCATTGAGCCCAAAGCCTCAGTACCATCTTTTGCCATGGGTAGCAACAACATATCCAAAGCTTCTACAGTATAGCTGCAAAAAGGCTTTTATAAGTATTTTTTTCCCAATGGAATGCATGCCAAAAAAAGAATAAAAAAAGGCACCTACAAAAAGGTCTGAGCATATAAGGCACAACAGTCACATACCCAAAAGCCTTCAATGGGGCCAGCAAGCCATGAATTCCCATGTTTTCCATGCTATCGTCATGACTAAATGCCTGAAATAACAATTCAAAAGAGGGAAAAAAAATACCCAATGATTCCTGAAACTCAAAAAATCATGATATAAAAAACTAAGAATTAAGAATTGGACGTACAGCTACTGTTCCAGATATGGCAGGAGGAACTCTCTCAGTTTCTGGAACAGAATTAAGAATGTCCTTGAGTTCTATCTTCTGCCTACCGAGCCACTCACTATATGGCCTTGCAAGTGAGTACTGTTTCTTCAAGGCCTCATCGTCAACGACAATATGATTCTCGAAATCTACCAAAAGCATCATTCCAGGGTTAAGTCTTCCCTTCCTGCTCACATCTTCAGGAGAAATGTCTACAACACCAACTTCACTTGCCATGATGACACGTCCACTGTGTGTGATGTAAAATCGACCAGGGCGCAGTCCATTTCTATCCAGTGTTGCTCCTAGGTAGCGACCATCAGTAACTGCAAGTTTTTTTAATCAATCAAATATACAATCAAACTTTACAGACAATCTGCAGAATCAATACATCAACCATAGTCCAATAAATGAACCTTACATGATATAAGAGCAGGCCCATCCCATGGCTCCATAAGAGCTGAGAAGTACTCGTAAAAGGCCTTTCTATCAGGATCCATGTTTTTATCATTTTGCCATGCTTCGGGTATCATCATCATCATAGCTTCAGGCAAACTTCTACCAGCTCGAAGCAGAAACTCCAGGACACCATCAAAAGCACCTAAAATAAACAGATATTCCAAGTCACAAACCCAACTCCATGTACATGCAGGAAAAAAAAAGTGTGCATTTGTAAATCTACATGGACATATAATAAAGAGGCACTATAAAGTGTATTCATGCATGCACATGCAAGTTCATCATACAGAAAGAAGCTCCTGTAATGTACAGTTAGATGGCAAGCTAACCTGAATCGGAAGAGCTGGCATCTACAATCGGCAGAAATTTCTTCATCTCATTTTTCGATAAGCCTAGTTCTTTGCACTTTAAAAGACCCTCGCGTGCCTTCATCCTGTAGAAGCATTCATACACGTCGAATGTGATGATAACGGGCAAAACTACGATAAGAGATATATTAGGTAACCAAAGCATACCAATTTACATTTCCTCGAAGTGTGTTAATTTCCCCATTGTGACCCAAAATACGCATGGGTTGAGCACGATCCCAGCTAGGGAAAGTGTTTGTTGAGAACCGAGAATGAACCTACAAGGAAATCAAAGGGCCACAGAAAATCAACTCATATTTTCCTTTTAAATATAAAGTACCATGGAATCCTAAACTACCTTGACCAAATACAATTTCCCTTCCACCTCCTACTTGGAAGTCTCATCCTCAACTTCTGACCATAGAGAGCCTGCATCGAGTTCTCTGCAACATGGTTTACTCCATATTAAGGCTTTTCCGCCAACTTACCCAAGGCATCCATAATCAAGAAATTCAAAATAGTAGAACTTAATCAAGTCATTCAAGATTTTGAACTTCGATGCCTTAGTACTTGTTGCTTAACCTTACATCTGCTATGATATCCTTGAATTTCCTCACGCTGCTCGCTGTTAAAGCCTGAAGTTTTGTACCAAAATAGAGAGGGAGAAAATATTTACCAGGGCCATGTAGCTTGTGAACCTGTCATGGCCAAGATCTGCGTAATAGTAATCTTTCAACTGCACAGGCTTTAGCTGACCTTTATAAACAACAGTCCTGCAGCATCATCAAATCATCACAAAACATAAGCTTAGAAGCAGATATCCAATAACTGAGAGCATAAATTTTCAAAAAAAAAAAGGGGCCGAAATGCAGAACCCACCTTGACGAGAGAGAACATATGTAGAAGTCCTTCACTCCACCATGCTGCAAGTTTAAAGCAGCTCGTATAGCCACCATCGAAACCCTCCTTAATATATACATCTGCGGAAAAGTTAAACCAGTGTGAGACTATACAAAGATACATATTTTTTAATAACAGTAACAAATTGATTTCATTAAAGGTCTACATTCTATAGAAACTATACAAAGATATATATTTTTAATAACAGTAACAAACTGATTACATTAAAGGTCTACATTCTAAAATAAACTGGGAAGATACTTTTCTTCGGTAAAAAAGGGAAGGACCTCGGAATTTACAACTTTTTTAACTAATATTTATAGAGTAAATCAGATAGAGATCACACCTGTTGCTCAAAATCGACATTTGACCTAGCAGTAGGTGTAAGAAATACTTGTTCGACAACAGGCTCTGTTTGAATAGCAGATTGTCCCAAGCCTGAATTATCAGTTGGGACAGAGCGCCAACCTAGAACAACATGCCCCAACGACTCTGCGACCTACACACGCAATGAAGTAGTTAGAGAGAAATCTTTTTCCCAATACAGGATCCAGTGCTAGAGAGAAATTTTTTTCCCAATACAGGATCCAGTGTTTGAGTTCATAAGTTGGCTCGATGGAAAAGACTAAATTAAATAATAAAATTTCATGCAAAATGTTTAGAAGAAAACACTAGAATCAGAAGTAATCCACTCATAGGTAATGGCGCAGGATAAGACACTATCATTTGGCTGCAAATTATTTTAAAACATTTGAGAAAAGCCCATTAACAATGTAACTAAATCGTGCTTAAAAACGCAAATTCGATTTCAAAATGTCATCCCCACCAAAAAAAAAAAAGATTTCAAAATGTCAGAATGCATAAAAAATGCAGATTCGATTATAAAATGCCAGAATGCTTAAAAATGCAAATCCCGGTGCAGAATGCAAATAACCACTGCATATTTCTATAATCATGCAAATTAAATTAAGCAAGGAAGTAATGATAGGGAAAATGAAAATTTTACTTATTTACTTCCCCTTTTTAAACTAAAATTCTGATCTTCACAAAAGTAAAAAAAATAATAATAATAGTAATTCATGCAGAATCTCTTATTAAGAGTATCCAATTTTACCTTTGTAAATACCACTTTACTTTCATGACGACGAACTTCAGATGTCGGCAGGAAAATCATTCCAACAGCATACTCACCAGATGGCGGCAGCTCAAATCCAACATCCTTAGCAACCTGAAAATGTGAGATTTTAATAGAATTCAATTACCTTTATTTATAGTCAAAATAACATCAACCTGCAACCTCATAGTCGCATCAATGGGCATCTTTTTTCAATTGACTATGGGCTATCATCAATAACCTTAGAGCACTAAAAAAGATATCACGAATCAGAACAATTTAGGGGCCCATTTGTGTAAAATGAGGATTCCTCACTCCACAGAATTCCTTTCCACGCCACGCCAACATAGAATCTCGCTCTCCACCTCCCCCGGAAAATCAGTTCAAAAAGATGCCTTTTTTGATGGATGGAGAACAACATCCCACCAAATAAGGGAAGATCAGGGCAGTTTTCTCTCTGTCTCACAATCATCACATTACAAGAGCATAAAGAAAATATGGTAGGAATCAAATACATGCCTCACTGAAGAAATCGTGGGGCAGAGCTACAAGAATTCCAGCTCCATCACCAGTATTAGTTTCGCAGCCACACGCACCTCTGTGGGTCATCCGCGTCAACATCTCAACAGCATCCATCACCTGCAAATGAACACAACATAACAAATATTCATCAGCACATAGAAAGGAAGACAGAATCACAGAGGAATGCAGAAAAAAATAACAAAACTGAAATTCGACTTACGGTTTTCCTGCTGGATTCACCAGACAACTCCGCAATGAATCCAACCCCGCAAGAATCCTTATCGAAGGATGGATCATACAAACCCAGCGGCTTCTCCGGCACCTGCGAGAGCCCCATAGATCGCACCACGAGCCTAAGCTTTGGCGATCGACAGGGACCGTCGGATCGCCATAGATGCAGACGCTCAGAGCCCGATTGTCGCAATCTGGCCCCCAAAAATCTCTTCTCCAGAGAGACCGCACCGGTCCTTCTTGAGGAAGAGCATAACATAGATTGGTTTCTGTGGCGGTTGAATGCAGCGGAAATGTTCCTTGGTTGATTGATACAAGGAAGCATTTTTGGGTCGTTTCGGAGCTGAGAGGCCGAACCTGGAATGGAAGCCATCTCCGTTGTAACAGTTGCAGATCTTTTATTATGAATTTACTGCAGCTTGTGTGTTTCTTGATAGATGGAATCGAGAGATCTTGGTCAGATCTTGAAAGATGTGATCTTTTACGAAATCAACAACTTTTCTCCACAAATTTCTTCCAAAGAAGTCAACTTTCTCAATCGATCTACCTATGGAAACCAGTTTCCTTGCAAAAAATCAACGGATTTTAAGGTGATCTTCCACCGAACGATAGTTTTGAGGAGTGAAAGTTTCTTCTCTCACCTACAAACACAAATCATTCAACGGAATTACCAAGGAAAAGAGATTTCCGCCCGTTTCTGTAGATTTCGGCACAAAAAAAGACACCTTTTCAGCACCGCAACACAAAAACAAGCCCTGAAAACCCCAAGAATGCAACCATCCTTATCAAAACACAGAGAAAACGGACAGATCTAGATCCACTTCCGAAGAAATCAACCCTCCTGCACCGTTTTTCCTGATTTTCCACACAGGAACACTGGAATCTGGTTGGAATCGCGTAAAACAACAAAACACAAGGGACCGATCCGATTCGAAAGAGAAAAAATCTCTCTTTTCGTTGTTTTCCCACCGTTTTCCCTGTTTCGAACCGCAAATCGCTTCTCTTCGCTAGAAATCAGCGAAAATCGACGGAAAAGACGGTTTTTGAAGGGAGATTGATCTTATTAGATATGAACTTTCAATTGGAAATCGCAAGATCCCTAGCTCCTTATCTCTAATCTCCGAACAAGAAGCGGATAAAAAAAGGATTGTGTTTTGAGATTATTACTAGGAGAAACAAAAGAGAGCCGTTTCTCTCTATCTCCTCCTCTTTCTCTCTTTCTCTCTCTAGGTAGGGATAAACGAGGAGCGAAGCTGTATTTATAGACTGGATGGATGTGGGGCCCATTGTTTTTTGATTTGGTGAGGTGACAGCTCGGATCTGAGCTTGGAGGACACGTGGACAGTCGAGCTATGCGGCACGCGACAACCGCTCGTGGCGGGCCCCGCAACCTGTCAGTTAATAACCACGAAGCAGGCCTTCAGGCTCGGTTCCGAGCCTCCGCGGCTCGCTTCGTTAGCTACCGTGGAGGAGTTTTGTTTCCCGAGGAGAGTGCAATAGTTTCTCCTTTTGACTTTTCCTCGGATAGGGTTTTCAAAGAAAAAGGGAATTTTTTTTTTTTTTTTTTTTGTTTCTTATGTATTTTAGGACATGGGCCTTTCTTAAGCCAATTCCATTATGGATCGAAATCACAAAAAATAATATCTCAAAAACCATTTAACGGTTGAAGTTTGTTTTGATCCGGAGACGAACCCATTTAGCAATTGAAACTTAAATTAAGTTTCGGACCCAAATCTATTTATGAGTCGGGAATCTAAAATAGGCTTCAAATTAGATTTTTCATGGGACGAAACGTTTGGATGATCAAAGAATCGAATATCCATTTGCATCTCTATATGCAGTTTTTTCAAACCAATATTACTAAGCATGAAATGACCACTAATACAAGTAATTACCATTAATTATAATAAAGTAACTTTGTAAAGCTATTTTGAAGTAGCTTGTGTGGCACACTGTTTATAGATAGAAAGAAGGGAATCAACTAATAAGTTTGGTGTGTGAATAAAATGCTTTTTAATATATTTTTTAAATATATGTAAAGAGTAACTACTTTTAAAGGAAAATGCTTGTGTTTTGACTAATGTTTTAAGGAGGAATTCAAAGCTAACATCCATTGGTTGAACTTGGGAGGGGCTGGGGTCCCCCTAAGACCTTTTCTTTTACATAGTGGCCCACCCAAGGAAAATTTTATGGGTTTACCCCTACCACCATCAGTGGATGATTATTTCTTCTTATATTTATGTAACTAATTACTTGCCATCATCACAAGAAAAATTAAAGCTGCTACCAAACCTTCTTATGGAAAACTTTCTCCCTTTACCCTTAAACATTAAAAAAACTAACATTTTTTAAAATGTAAAATACTTTCTTTTTTTCTTTTTTTTATGATGAGGGTGTCTTGAGGCCTTTGACCCAACAAAACTAATTCCTCGAGTGGTGCACGCTAAATCCATATAAACGCACGCCTAGCAAATCTGATATGGTTTCGAATAGAATATGTGGGGAGCCAACCCATGCCTTATGCCACTCCACAGTTCCCAAATAGATTAAAAAATATAAAATACCATTATCAAAGACTTACTTTCTCGGGTAAGTAAATCTTACTGGGTTAAATTATTTGAAATATGTTCAGAATTGATCCCCAGGTCCTCAAACTTAAAACATCAAACTTGAGCAACGGTCCAAAAAAATAAATAAATAAAGGTTTTCTAAACAATATATTAACTTACCCTACTAACATCATAAAGAAATCATAGGCCCACTCACATCAATTGTGCTCTCCCCACCCATCTATCATTCTAATCCTCATAAATACTTTTCTCCGTATGCTTAAAATTCTTTTCTTAGGAAATGATTTTACAAGGTATAAATAAATAAACCTTGGAATGCTCTTTCTATAATTAGCAATGAAGAAAAAATGTTTGTGTTTGGTGGGCAGTTGACCACGCATCCCATCTGATGCAATGGATGACGTAAATGCTTGTATTGCCGCCAAGGCGCCAACTGATTCTCATATGCGGCCAACAGAAACTGTTCATAATTATAATTTACTATAAACTTCCAAAACAAAATCTGCTTATCATCTACAAGTATTGACCAAATCTGCAAATTTCTAATGAATGGGGTGTTTGGATAAAGGCCGAACATAAAGACCCCTGATTTTCTTATCTTTCTCCTTCATTTAATTTTAGTGGAGAGCACTTTGTATCATTGTGAGGCCGTAAACCGATGAAGATCTTTCTTATTTAAAGGAGGGTTCGTTGAATTGCTATAAAAGAAACATATGCATAGAGACTGCAGATTTCTACGTTTTTATATTTTTTCCTTCTTATAATTTTAGTGGAGAGCACTTTGTATCATTGTGCGGCCGTAAATCGATGAAGAACTTCTTTATTCAAAGAAAGGTTCATTGAATTGCTATAAAAGAAACATATGCATAAAGACTGTAGATTTATATATCTTTATCTCTTTTCCTTCTTATAATTTTAGTGGAGAGCACCTTGTAGCATTGTGCGGCCGTAAATGGATGAAGAACTTTCTTATTTAAAGGAGGGTTCATTGAATTGCGATAAAAGAAACATATGTATAAAGACTGCAGATTTCTGTATCTTTATCTGTTTTCCTTATTATAATTTTAGTAGAGAGCACTTTGTATCATTGTGCGGCCCACTGGACTCACCATTGTAAACCGGTGAAGACTTTTTTTTTTTAATTTAAAGGATGGTTTGTTGAATTGCTATAAAGGAAATGTGCATTTGGTATATATTACCGGCCATTAGATCTAAGACAATGACATGTTGATTAAATTTTGTATTCATTTGTTTTAAAACTTTGATTCGGATAACTATTAATATCTAAAGAAATTGACAAATTCTTTTATTAAGTCAAATGTGCAAACGTTCCAATATTCTACTTGTAGCATATTGAGGACGGTCATTTCACTCAAGTAGTTTAGTGAAGATCCTGACAAAAGAAAAGAAAATGAAATATGGGGACATTGAGCAAAAAAAAAAAAATGGAAAACTTGAAGATTCATCTCATTGTATGATGAACGGTACGGCTTATATTCCCTTTACCTTTTTAATATATATTTTTGTTACTGATAAAAAAAAAAAAGAGTATCTCAACATGATTTGTATCTTGAATCCCAGCAAATGTCTCAGCATGGTCCCGTATACCGATCTAAGAGTTCCAAGGGCCATTCGTCTTTTACGGGTGCCGCGCAATACAAAAATGAGGTTCACATATGTAAACTCATACGCAAAGGTTACATATGAGAGATTTGAACATGTGAAGTATATCACCATGTTTATTTAAAAGCACTATTTTCATATGAGTTGTGTGGGGTCATTCCGTGATCATGGAATTAGGTGGGGCCACCACCTGGTCTCGGTAACCCGTGATCTCGGTGCCAGCAAGTTCGGCTGCATCGCCGTCTCGGTTAGTTATGGAGCGGACCCCGGTGGGTACGTCACGAGTCCCAGCTTCGGCCTCAGCCTCGACCGAGCTCGGGCCCCTTTCATTCGATCATAAATGCCGCCATTAATGCACTGCCAGACAGGATCGGCGGTCTGACAACAGAGTGGGCTCCGGACCTACGCAAGGGGCACGCCATATCCACAGTCATATCCATAGACAGGGAGGGCTGGTCCGATGGGACATCCCCTTTTTACCTACCCCCACTCAGGAGGAGAGAGTATGTTCAGATGGGACTCCCGTCCCCTCAAGAGGACAGTCCAATGATGACTTCTCACACCTATATATTGCATGAGAGAAACCATGAAAAGTACGCACACGCATAATCTCTCCCTCCCAGAACTCTTTCTCTCCATTCTCTCAGTCCCTGCACTAACTTAACCGTCGGAGGGCCTTCGGCTACCCACAGCCAGGGTCTCTGACCGTTGTTCTTTTCCTTTCAGGTCATTGGAGGCTCGATCCATTCCCCTTACCTCCCTCAAAACCTTGCATCAGGAGCTTAATCCTCCATTAACTAAGTCCGTAATTTTTAGGCACTTACAGTTGGCGCCGTCTGTGGGAATAGGATCTGTGCCAAAGCCTCTGCAGAAGCCATGCCTCCAAAAACCAGAAACGGTGGCGGAGGACCGTCGACGTCTAAACAAGCATCGTCCTTCCCGCTACGGGAGGAACCTGCATTCCCACCATTCTTGCCGTCGCAACCAGCCCAGTCGGTTGTTCCGGAACCACCCCCTGACCTTCGTGGTGCTCTCCTTCCCCCCCCGGGACCGCCAGCGGTTCCTCCCATCAGACAGGAGGAGCCGCAGGACCCTCGCCAGGGGAGGTCAGGGGGAAAGCCGAGTGCCGCATGCGTGGAGGGCGTCGTCCAATCGGCCTCTTCATCTCGGCCCATAGCCACGCGCCTCCGCCAGGATAGCCGTCGTGATGCTCCTCACCACACTGGCGAGCGGTCACACGGCGGTCCGCAGCGGAACGCCTCCCCAGCGGATCTTCGACGGCAGGGCAAGACTCCCGTCAGGACAGGATCCCGTCATTCCCACCAACACGTCCATGATGACGGCCAGTCTTTTCACCAAACCCATGGGGACCGAGATAACAATCCCCTGCTTAAAGAGCTGGATGCCCGGAACCAAGCCCTCCAACACAAAGACGAGGTGATCCGTCGTCTCGAGGAACGACTCGAAATGAATGAGAGGAGGTCTCGCGGTCCACCTCCCCGGCGACCGCGGACCCGTCCGGACCACCAAGAACTGAGGCAGGCCCTCAACAGCAGAAGGAGATATCACTGCGAAGAGGAGGGCTCGAGTAGCAGCCATCTGCCTGATGGACTCGGGGGATCGCAGCACGAGCCAGAATCCCCGAGACTCGGCGACCAGACAGGCCTCAAGGAGTTGCTAGACTACTACGTCAAGCAGGAGGTCCAGGCCCGCTTGGCCGAAATCGGGATTGCCCGAGACCAGACTGATGAACATGACGAGGACGATCAGGGCATGTCCCCCTTTTCGCAGGAAATTAAGAATTTCTCTCTCCCCGAGAGATTTAACGTCCCAAGGTTCGTACTTTACGACGGGGCCTCAGACCCAGAGGCGCATCTGCGGCACTTCACTCAGCGGATGTCGGTCTGGGGGGACGTCGGTCTTCTGAACTGCAGGGTTTTCTCATCCAGTCTGGGAGACCTCCCTCTCCGGTGGTTCTGCGCACTCCCTCCCGGGTCGGTCTCAAGCTGGCGGCAGCTCCGGAGCTCTTTCCTTGAAAAGTTTCAAGCGCACCGCGTCATCCCGAAGACAGGTAGCAATCTCATGGCGATCCGGATGAAAGACGGCGAGGGTATCACTGCCTTCGCCAGAAGGTTCTGGACGATATACAGCCAGATCACCGACGCCAATGACGAAGTCGCCATCATGTGCTTCAGGGAGGGGTTACTCCCAGGAAATGAACTCCGCAGAGATCTAGTCCGAAACCCCGTGGCCACGATGAAAGCACTAATGGCAAGGGTAAAACAGTACATTGAGCAGGAAGAAGACGAGGCCCATGGTACAGAGCGGTTCGGATTCCCGAAGAAACACCAGGCCTCCACCAAGGAAGAAACATTCCCCCGACCGAGGTCGGATAAAAGGAAGCCCGCCCGCTCCTTCTCAATCGCCTCGGACAGCAGCAAGAAGCCGAGGTCACAGTCCGCCAAGCCTGCCAACGATCCTTACAGGGCTATCAGTGTTGTGTTTAAGGAGCCTATTTATAGACTCCTGAACAAAATCAAGGCAGAGCCATACTTCCAGTGGCCTCGGCCAATGACAGGCGACCCATCCATCCGAGACCAGAAGAAGCGCTGCTCCTATCACAAGCAGCACGGGCACATGACCGAAGACTGCTTTGCGTTGAAGTCCCATCTCGAAAAGCTCGTCCATGACGGACACCTCCAGGAGTATATCAAACAGGAGGAAAGGGTCCACCGAGGACAGCAGCGCACTCGACCCAGTGATGACCATGAGAGCGATGAGCCGGCGGGTACCATCAATGTCATCCACCTAGCACCCGCCCCAGGCAGGGGAAGCGCCCAGGCTCGGTCAGACGCCAGGAGAGCTGCCCATGGCAAGCAGGTGATGTCGGCAGAGTGGGAAAGCGCCTCGAAGAGGCGTAAGAGAGAAAAGCCCAAGATTTGGTTCTCGGATGAGGATCTGAAGGAAGTCGAGCTCCCCCACAATGACGCCCTCATCCTCACCCTGCGGCTGAACAATTACACTACCAAGCGCGTCCTTGTGGACCCAGGGAGCTCCACCGAGATTGTATACTATAGCTGTTTCAAACAGCTCGGCCTGCCCGAATCCGCCCTGCGGGAGGCCCACGTCCCCTTGATAGGGTTTAGTGCCCAGCCAGTGTACCCCAAGGGCAGGATCTCACTTGAAGTCCGGATCGGAGGCGCGGCAAAGGTAGCAGACTTTATGGTGATAGACGCGCCGTCCCCCTACAATGTGATATTGGGACGAAGTTGGCTGCACGCCATGGAGGCAGTACCATCCACCCTTCATCAAAAACTCAAGTTTCCATTGGAGAAGCCTGGAGGAACGGTCGAAATAGTGACTGTGTGCGGAAACCAACAGATGGCCCGAGAATGTCTCGTGGTCGTAGCAACGGGAGAAGAGGAACCGAGACGGGTGCACATGGCCGAGCTCGAGGCCGAGATCGAGGATGTCGGGCGGACTGCAGGGCAGAAAAGCATAGAAGATCTCACCGAGGTCAGGATCAATCCTGAAGATCCGGAACGCTACTTCCTGCTGGGTAGCCAGCTCCCTGACGCTGAAAAGGCCGAATTGCTGGATTTCCTGCTCCTGAATAAAGATATCTTGGCGTGGACTCCTTACGAGATGCCCGGGATCGACCCCGAGGTCATATGTCACAAGCTAAATGTGGACCCCGGACACAAGCCCGTAGTGCAGAAGGCTCGCAGAACGGGGATCCCACAGACAGAGGCGATTATAGAGGAGGTGGAGAAGCTCCTCGAAGCTGGGGCAATCCGCGAGGTGCACTATCCCCAGTGGTTAGCCAACACAGTGGTTGTAAAGAAGAAGAGCGGCAAGTGGAGGGTCTGTGTAGACTTCACCGACCTCAACAAAGCCTGCCCCAAAGATAGCTTCCCGCTCCCAAAGATCGACCAGATGATCGACGCCACCTCAGGGCATGACAGAATGAGCTTCTTGGACGCCTACCGAGGTTACCATCAGATCCCCCTGCACAGATCTGATGAGGAAAAAACTGCGTTTATCGCACCTCGGGGCATCTATTGTTACAAGGTGATGCCCTTCGGGCTGAAGAACGCCGGAGCAACATATCAGAGGCTGGTCACCAGGATGTTCCGAGATCAGCTCGGAAAGACGATGGAGGTCTATATTGACGACATGGTAGTCAAATCCAGGGAGTCGCAGAGCCACCTGTCAGACCTACGTCAAACGTTTGCCATCCTCCGGGAGTTCCAGCTCAAACTCAATGCCTCGAAGTGTGCATTTGGTGTCGGCTCCGGCAAATTCCTGGGAAGTCTGGTTACTCGGAGGGGGATCGAGGCCAACCCGGAGCAGATCGCAGCCATACGGGCTATCCAGAGCCCCACCTCGGCCAAGCAGGTCCAGAGACTAACAGGGATGGCTGCCGCACTTAACCGCTTCATCAGTCGCGCGTCGGACAAGTGCCGCCCATTCTTTCGGCTCCTGAAGAAGAGTTCCAAGTTCCAATGGACTCCAGAATGCGAATTGGCACTTGAGACGCTCAAAAGGTACCTTTCCTCACCACCACTATTGTCCACTCCGTCGCAAGACGATTTTCTTTATCTTTATCTTGCAGTCTCGGACCACGCGGTGAGCTCGGTCCTGGTTCGCGAAGGCGACGGGCAACAGTACCCCATCTATTACACCAGCAAGACCCTGCTCGACGCCGAAACCAGGTACCTGCCACTCGAGAAACTAGCATTGGCCCTGGTCAGCGCCTCCCGCAAGCTCTCCCACTACTTCCAGACACACACAGTAGTAGTCGTCACCGAGTACCCGCTCAGGTCGCTTTTCAGGAAGGCGGACTTCTCTGGCAGAATTTCCAAATGGGCTGTGGAGTTGGGTCAGTTCGACATCCAGTATCAGCCCAGAACGGCAATCAAGGCACAAGTCCTGGCCGACTTTATCGTCGAATTCACCTCTCCTAGTTCGGCACCGACCTCGCTCGATACCGAACTGGGGGAATCCAAGGGCAATGAGGAGGATAGCACCGAGACCAGGGAAGACATGCCTTGGACAGAATTCCTTGGATCGGCCTGGAAAGTTTTCGTTGACGGATCATCAACTTCTAAAAAAGCAGGCGCTGGGGTCGTCCTTCAATCCCCGGAAGGACTAGTCATAGAACAAGCACTAACCCTCAACTTCAAAGCATCAAACAATGAAGCAGAATATGAAGCACTTATCGCTGGTCTCGGCAGTGCGAGAATACTGGGGGCACGACGGGTGGTGGTCTTCAGCGACTCCCAGTTGGTGACGAGCCAGCTGAGCGGGGACTACCAAGCCAGAGACGAAAGAATGGTGGCCTATCTAGCCCATACCAGGCAGCTCCTCTCCCAGTTTGAAAAAGTTGAAGTCAGGCAAGTCGGTAGGGAGTCCAATCGCCATGCAGACGCCCTGGCAAGCTTGGCCTCAGCTGTAGAGGCTGGGAAAAGAAGGACAGTTGATGTGGGGACGTTGGAGAAGCCGAGCATAGAACTCCTCCCAGTTCGGCCAGTTCTGTGCACTGACCTCGGTCCGAGCTGGATGGACCCAATCATGACGTTCCTAAGAAAGGACAAGCTCCCCGAAGACAGGAACGAAGCCCACAAAGTTAGGATGAAGGCAGCTCACTTTTGGCTATCTCCAGATAAGAAGCTCTACAGAAAATCCTACTCCGGACCATATCTCCAATGCGTTCATCCTAGCAAGGTAGAGGATTTTCTATTTGAGATCCACGAGGGGATCTGTGGAAGCCACATCGGGGGAAGATCGCTGGCCTACAGAGCTATTAGCCAGGGCTACTGGTGGCCCTACATGCAGAAGGATGCCCAGATCTACGCCAGGAAATGCGAGAAATGCCAAAAGTTTTCCCATTCCCTCCACCAGCCAGCTCAGGACCTGAGCCCGATCTCCAGCCCATGGCCCTTTGCTCAGTGGGGGCTGGACATCGTCGGACCTCTCCACCGAACTCCGGGAAACAAAAGATGGTTAATGGTGGGCACCGATTACTTCACAAAATGGATTGAGGCAGAGGCCTTATCCTCCATCACCGAACTTGACACAAAGAATTTTGTGTGGAAAAACATCGTCACACGGTTTGGGATTCCCAGAGCTCTGGTCTCGGACAACGGAACCCAATTCGATTCAAAATTCTTCAAAAGCTTTTGTCAAGAGCTCGGCATCAGAAACCTCTATGCGACTCCGGCCTATCCGCAGAGCAATGGGCAAGCAGAGATCTCGAACAAAGTAGTCCTGGAGGGGCTGAAGAAAAGGCTTGATAAAGCTAAAGGGAGATGGACAGAGGAATTACCAAGTGTCCTCTGGGCATACAGAACCACGCCGAGGCGATCCACTTCGGCCACCCCTTTTTCGTTAGCCTATGGGATGGAAGCAGTCATTCCCCTTGAAGTCGGTCTCCCGACCTTAAGAACAAATCTCTTCGATCGAGGGCAGAACGAGATGAACCTCGCCAGAGAACTTGACCTCGCCGAGGAACGAAGGGAAGCAGCATCCGTACGTCTGGCCGCCTATCAGCAGCAGCTTTCCCGAGGGTATAATCAAAAGGTCAAAGATAGGAGGTTCTCGGTTGGAGAACTGGTCTTGAAAAAAGCGCTCCCCGCGGATAGAGATCCCAATGATGGCAAGCTAGCACCAAATTGGCTCGGCCCCTACAAAGTAGTCTCCATCTCGGGCAGGTCGGCATACAGACTTGAAGGGATGGACGGCAAGGAATTGCCCCGGCCATGGAATGCTGCCCACCTAAAGAAATTTTATTTCTAGCTGTATTCGAGGTGTTTGATCAATAAAGAAGAACCTTTTGACACAGATTTGCCTTGTATTTCTTCGAACTCCGCAAGGATCCGGCCCTCGCGCCATCCTCTTTGAGTTCGGTCGTAGGACCAACTCCGCAAGGATCCGGCCCTCGCGCCATCCTCTTTGAGTTCGGTCGTAGGACCAACTCCGCAAGGATCCGGCCCTCGCGCCATCCTCTTTGAGTTCGGTCGTAGGACCAACTCCGCAAGGATCCGGCCCTCGCGCCATCCTCCTTGAGTTCGGTTGCAGGGCCAACCGACCAAGAGGCGACCTCTGCTGCGTCTGTAAAGCTAATGATCCTAAGTCGCGGAACTCGGCCTACCCTAGGGCCTCAGCTGAACCCCGGCAGGTAAGTCGGGGGCTCGCCACCGTTTTACCCCGGGGACCTCCCCCTCAAAGATATGCCATTAAGGCCTAACCTTCGGTCAAACGACAGCATGACTCCTTACTCGCTAAAATTTAAAAGTAGGAAAGGGACAACCTAGTCTTCCGAAACTGGAAAAGGTCCGCCCGAGGCAGGCCCCTCCTGCCGACCTCATCCACTTTGGACATCACCTCACGTCAGAGCATCCACAGACCATTGCAAAAGAAGAAGCAAAGAAGAGAAACAGCAAGATGGAAAAAGAATTTCTTTTCATTAATCAGGAAGTACGATTACATGATCTCTGTACACTTAAGAAAAAAAAAAAAAAAAAAAAAAAAAATTACAGAATAGGGAAAATTCCAAAAAAAAGTCTACTCCTTGGACACCTCCTTATGGGTCTCCGACTCCGGAGGTGCAGAGGAAATGGGGGGATCACAAGCAGATGTAGGAGCTGCAGCAAGAGTCTCGGCCACCGGGACGACGGCAGGAGTCGGAGAAAGAAGAGGAGCGCCTTTAGCTTCAACCGGGGTCAGAGGAGGAACAGGAGTGCCTTGGACTTCGGCAGAGGTCGGGGGCGGAGGAGGAGCGATGGGGGCATCGGCCGGAGCCTCGGAAGGGTTGGAGCCTGGCTCTGGCTCTGAACCCACTGCTGCAGGTCGGAACTGAGGAAGATCCGAGAAGATGGGATGGTCCTCAGAGACCCCATATTTGAGCAGGGCCGCCTTGCACCCCATCTCGTACAGCACTGAGCTCAGATTTATGATCTGAGACGCGTAATCCTCCGAGGCCCAATCCACCCCGTCCTGGTAAGCCTTTGTAGCCTGATCTCGCAGGATGGATTCGGCCTCGGATCTCTCCTTCTTGGAGGCCTCAAGCTCAGCCTCTTTCTTGGCCAGCTCGCCTTGCTTCTCGGCAACCTCGGCATCTTTCTTCGCGAGCTCGGCCCCCCTCTCCACGAGCTCAGCCTCCAGCCTGGACGCCTTTCTCGCCTTCTCGTCCGCGGCGCCCCTCAGGTTCTTGTTCTCGCCCCGCAACTTGATGATTTCAGCCTTCGCTGCTTGCTGATCCGTTACGTGCTGGGCGATTTTCTCCTCCGCCTTCTTGAGTTCGGCTGCGCTGACCTCCAGCGCACTCCCCAGCTTCCTCTTCTCCTTCTCTAGCCCATCAATCTGGGCAGCTCTTTCCGCCTCCCTCTCCATCAGTACTTGGAGCCTCTGCGCGTTCTGCGAAAAGAATAGAAACGGTGAGTAGGTTGGATCGGGTGGCTAAGAAGTGAAAATTTTAGGAATACGGGAGAAAAGCTACCTCGAGCGACGCCCTCAAAGTATGATGGATTAAGTTCGGAGACCGGACTTTCCTGTGCCTCTCCATATCCTGGGGGAGGGCGCATCCCCGGGCGAGAGCCATGACCGACTCCCAACTCGTCCCCAGCTGCACCCCCACCGTCATCGGCTCGTTGGGGTTGAGGTCGAAGTTGGGCCTCCAAGGAGCCGGCGTGGAGCGCTCGGGTTGCGGTTCTGCCGAGTGGGGCCTCCCCTCTGCGCCTGCCAGACGGGGCCTCTTCTCGGGAGGGGGCCTCTCGCCCTCCTTTCCGGCCGCCACGGACCGAGGCCGGGCTTCCTTCTGTGGCAGAGGAGGCGGAGTCGCCTTCCCGGGTTCCACCACCCGCGGCCTGCTTTCTTGGAGCGGACGAGGTTCCCTCGCCTGCCGAGCGGCCCCGGAAGACTCCCCCGACTTCCCCTTCGAAGGCTTGGCAGAGGGAGCGCCTGCTGCACCCGGCAAGCTAGAGGAGGCGGCGGAGGCGGACCCCTGGGCGGCGCCTACCCCGCCAGGGACACTCTTGGGGGCATCGGGGGCTTTGCCACCAAAAATCAGGGCCCCCAGGTTCTTCAAGGTTGGGCGCGGCCTCTCCATTTCTTCTTCTTCTGCTTCTCCTCGGTCTCGGGGAGGACTGTCGCCGATGACTATCGGGTCCCGAGGATCCGTGGCTTGACCGTTTGTCTCGGCAGGCTCGGGTCCGACTTCCCCCGGTGGAACAAGAGGGATCTCGGCAGTCTTCCTGGTGTAAGACTGATACCGAGGTTTATACCCCAGCAAGGAAAAAGCGGCTCGGTCGTGATGACCGTGATAGCGCTCAATCTTCTCTAGCCACGCGTCGTTGCGTTTCCACTTGTCGAAACCGGCCTCTCTCCTCCTCTTCTGAATGCCTACACGGAAAAATGGGCAAGGACATCAGTTCGGCTTAATAACAGGCAAAGGACAGATAAGCTTTAACCTAGAAGGATTGGGCATTTACTAGGGGGTGTCCCAGGTTTTCGAGGGACCTGGATCCTCCGGTCCACCTCGGTCTCGGCCCCACAGAACTCCCAGTTCCCCGAGACCAAAAAGCGGTCATCCCCGGCGTATTTGGTGGAGTCCTCCAGGGCATTCACCAAGGGACGGCGCCTGGCCTTGACCCGAAGGTAGTAAGCGTCCTCGGCCCCCGCGGCCTTGCAGATGTCGTACACATCTTCTATATCGTGCACGCCGAGGCCGATGTCCAAGATCCGGTTCAGCTCGGCTACGCCCATTATTATTTTGAAGCCATTCGGCATTAACTGGAAGGGGCAGAGATTCCACGCGTGGAGACAGGACCGGAGGAGTGGGTGGATGGGGAATCTTACCCCCCCTTCGCACACAGCCAGCAAAGGGAAGGGCATCCATTCCTTATAGGTGACGAAACCCTCGACGGAGCCCTGGAAGGCACAGGGTTTCACCAGGACATCCTCTGGGACCCTAAAGTTTTCCCTAAAAGCCTCTAGGGCTGCAGGGCCCTCTAGCCAGTGGCTGAATATCCCCATTTTCTTGAAACAGAGGAGAAGGAGGAAACAGATGAAAGGGAACAAAAGCTGGGAAGGCCTAAGGGATTAAGAGTCTCAGAAATCGCAGAGGAAAGAGAGATACAAAGAGGAGATGAGGGCAAAAAGCGGAACTCACAGAGAAAGCGAAGAAAACCGCAGAAGACGGGTTGGCAAGGAACGGGAAGCAGGGGGCGAAGAGTCTCCGAGTTCGGTGGTCTCCTGGGTTGAACAAAGTTGCAGCGGTGCCTCCTTCAAACTAACAGCAAAGGTAAAAGAGAAAGAAAGAGGAGCGAGCCCTTTTTATAAAGGAGCGCCCCCTCTTGATTATCGCACGTCGCGTCGCTTCGACTTCGGTGTCCTACCAGACAGAAGGCTCCACGTGGCAGAGGCGATAAGTATTCCGCCATGCCTCTGGTACGACATTTATCGCCTCGGGTATGCGAAACGGCGCTCTCCGTATCCGTTGTGGCAGGACAATCATGACGCCCTAGTTATTGCCCAGGGCAGGTGAAGAGGCGCCATAATGAGGGTATCCCTAAGGCGGGAAACGAAAAGACAGCCCCGTCACATCCAAGTCTTAGCTCCCGACCTCGGAGAGAGCCCGAGCTCAGGGAGCTAGGGGGCAATTGTGTGGGGTCATTCCGTGATCATGGAATTAGGTGGGGCCACCACCTGGTCTCGGTAACCCGTGATCTCGGTGCCAGCAAGTTCGGCTGCATCGCCGTCTCGGTTAGTTATGGAGCGGACCCCGGTGGGTACGTCACGAGTCCCAGCTTCGGCCTCAGCCTCGACCGAGCTCGGGCCCCTTTCATTCGATCATAAATGCCGCCATTAATGCACTGCCAGACAGGATCGGCGGTCTGACAACAGAGTGGGCTCCGGACCTACGCAAGGGGCACGCCATATCCACAGTCATATCCATAGACAGGGAGGGCTGGTCCGATGGGACATCCCCTTTTTACCTACCCCCACTCAGGAGGAGAGAGTATGTTCAGATGGGACTCCCGTCCCCTCAAGAGGACAGTCCAATGATGACTTCTCACACCTATATATTGCATGAGAGAAACCATGAAAGGTACGCACACGCATAATCTCTCCCTCCCAGAACTCTTTCTCTCCATTCTCTCAGTCCCTGCACTAACTTAACCGTCGGAGGGCCTTCGGCTACCCACAGCCAGGGTCTCTGACCGTTGTTCTTTTCCTTTCAGGTCATTGGAGGCTCGATCCATTCCCCTTACCTCCCTCAAAACCTTGCATCAGGAGCTTAATCCTCCATTAACTAAGTCCGTAATTTTTAGGCACTTACATGAGTAAACATCATCAACTGTTCATATTACACATGCACGTACAATATATGGTATGGCTCATTAGGCATGCTCAGATGCTTTTCTATTATTGGGGATAGGATGAATGGAAAGATCTATTTATAAATAAGATATACAAAAATAACGGATTCATCAAATCATTATAACCCTTGATTATACATTCTCTTAAAGTTTAATAGTCTTTTAACTATAAAATTTTTCAATATTCAATCCAACAGTGAATAAAGACTTCGTGAAACCACGCATGGTGCCGGATCATAGAGAATAAGAGTGTTACACTAATCAAATATGGGACAAGTCAGCCCTATAGAGTCGAACTCCACATGCAGTTCACTTGTAGGAGAAAATTCTTTTGCAATAATATACCAAATATTTGAGTTAAGTTGGGGTAGCCGGATGTAAAGTCCCATATCACTTATGATCGGCTGCCCAAATACTGGGCTATATGTGTGATCCTGTCTATACTTAGTATGATGCATTTTGGAGCTTAATGGGCTCCGAAAATAAAACATTGATGCCTGGGTCTGAATAGTGCGCCCTTCGCTCTGAGTCAAATAAAATAATAACATACTGGGTGATTCGGATCGTTAAATCGGGCATGAGTCATGAGTCTTGTCTAGTAAACCAATCCAAGGTCCATGCTCAGGTGATGTCACTAGGACCCACCATGGACCTGACCTGGCCCCACCCAAATCCATTTCAGTTACCTCCATTGTTGGTTGGATCAATGGATAAATGAAACTCCCTAACATTGATAAACAAACGAACAAGACATCCGATTTTATCTCTTCGGCGATAAGTACGTAGGATTCCTGATCTTATCTTTATTTTATATATATATCTCGATTCCAATGACAGAGAATCTTAAAGTTTTCTGCTTGTTTTCAAGATTTTCTTGTTTTCTCCAAAATCCAAGAACTCTATCTACCAAACCCCTCTCTCTGGCCTTGTTTGGTAGAGCGTAGAGCCACAGTTGAACGTCAAAGAGAGAGAAACTCTCTTCAGATTCCAAAGCATCCACACTGCTTTTGAACAAGTGCCACCTGTTGAAAAAATAAATGACAACGATGGTGAAGAAGAGAAGAAAAAAAAGTTAAATTCATAATTCCAGGGTGGAAAATTTAGAAGGCCTGCCTCTTAAATCCAAGCCCTTAAAATCAGCAATGAGAGTTGGGGGCCACCATTATTATTATTATTATTATTATTATTTGGCTATATCGAGCTACTGGTCAATGAATGAATGAGACGAAAGTGCCAACGCCATTCAATCATGGTTTTGCTGGCGACCCATTATTGAATTGATAATATCTAAAACAAATGAATTTTACATTATCAAATTGAAGTTGGACCCATACATAAGTCACTGATTTTGAGTGGTTTATGTATAAAATGTGAGCACACTCCAGATGGACTTACAAAGCTGGCCTAAGGACCCAAACTTTCAAAAAGTAAGAAATTACAAAATTGAAGAGGCATGGAATGAAATAGATTGAAATCTTAGTTAAGATATATGGCATTTAAGAAATAATTGAAGAAAAAATACAGATCTCTCAAATGCATAGTATGAATTAAGAGTTTACAAAAATTTAGAGGCATTTAGTATTACAGGCCATGAGCAATAGTGATAAAAACAGACAGCGAAATGAAATAGATTGAAATCTTTTGGATAACCCAACAAATTTAAGGCCCCAATAAGGCAAGTCATGGCAGTCATACCTTATAGGCCACTTGTAACGTGAGACTGAATGTCGTGGGTGATTATGAGGCCCCACATGGAGAATTATTTCTCTCCTCAATAGGATGGAGAAAACAACATGTTTTTGGACAATTACCAAAAACAAAGCCTCAAATATTAGGAGAGATGGAAAAAAGTCCTCCAAACCATAAATACGGAAAAAAGTATTGGAATGTGCCTGTTTCATAATCACCACGTACAAGTCATGCATGCGTGTGTAGACGAGATATCTGTGCATGCACGAGTGAAGGAACAAAAAAAACAAAAAAAACACATTATGTAAATAGAAGCATGCCGATAAAAAAGTTGTATGAAAAGCTGTACAAGCAATGTTTGAGGAGTTTTCTTGGGTTTCATGGTTTGGAGCTTAGTGTTTAGAACCTTCTCTCGGCCAGGGGCGGAACCAGGATTTCATCTTGGGGGGGGGGGCAAATTTGAATAAAATTTTATTTCACCAATTATTATAACTATCATACTTTTAACTTTTCTTTCGACATAGTTGTAAGTTCAAGCAAGAAAAATGTATTACGATTCAAGACTAAATTTGACATGAAAATTAAAATCGGTATATATTCAGCCTTAACAAAATATAAGCAAAGAAAAGTTGTAAAATAATTGTTTCTTAGTACATTTCAACTCAACCATCTATCAAAATGGAACTCGACGTTCTTTCAAATCTCGAAAATCTTCTATGATTGATTCTGTGCTAAGCTTCTCAGCAATTTCTTTTTCAATGTACACAATCAAAGAGTCAGAGAGAAAATCATCCTCCATTTTGTTGCGAAGCCTAGTTTTGACAATATTCATAGCTGAAAATGATCGTTCAGTAGTTGCAGTAGAAACTGGAAGAGTAAGCACAAGTTCAATCACTCTAAAAACAAGTTGGTAGACTGTTGATCTTCTAGTCTTTACCAACCATTGACACAGATCAGAAATAGTTGACAATTTTTTAAAGTCTGAATGTCGAACTACATTATACTCATAATGGTGAAGTTCCATTCTCAATTGCATTTTCTCACTTTCTGTGAAGTCTCGAGGATAAAAATTCTCTACCAACTTGCAAATATCATCGCCTCTGAAAGATTCATGTGCATTTCGAGGATCCAAAGCTGAGCTAAGAAGAAGCAACTCTACTGCATGCTCACTAAACCGACCATTTAATTCTTGTAATTGAGAATCAATCGCAGCATAAAAAATTTCTATTCGACAAGGATGCTCAATTGTAAACTCATCTTGTTGATGGCGGGCTCGACCTCGTCTCGCAACATAACGAGCATTCATATCTGGGACATCTATATTGCGTGCCTCACAAAATGATTTTACCTTGGTAAGTAAAGCATCCCACCCAACATCTCTCAATTTTTGGATAAGTGCTTTAGTAGATGAAACAAGATGCATGGCATTTAAAATGTCTTGAGATTGACATTGCAAAGCTTGACAAAGTAATTCAGTGATCTCCATGATTTCTTTCATAAGATGCAAGATGAAAACAAATTCAAATGAAGTCATTGCCTCGTAAGCTGAGTCTGCATCTCCTCGTTGAGAAAAAGTAGTTCCATCCTCAATGATGTTAATTAGAACTACACATGTTGGACTAAACATCTTTATCAAGTTAGAAACTGATTTCAAGTGAGAACTCCAACGAGTATCTCCTGCCCGTTGTAAAGAACCAATCTGATTAAGTCCTCTCCCACTTTCGAGCTCATCAATGGCAATCAAATGTGCAATTTCAGCAGCTTGAGCAACTTTTAACTCATCATTACGCTTGCATGACGCGCCAACAATATTGACAATAGAAGTCAATTTAGTAAAAAATTGATAAATTGGATTAACTTCTTTTGATGCTGCAACTAATGCCAATTGCAAGCGATGTGCTAAACAATGGACATAGTAAGCATATGGACAATCCTTCAAAATCAAAGCTTGTAATCCATTCCACTCACCCCGCATATTGCTTGCACCATCGTATCCCTGCCCTCGAATATTCTGAACATCGAGATTATGATAAGACAATACAGCATATATCTCATTTTTTAAGGTCAATGATGCAGTGTTGGAGACATGAACAAGCCCAAAAAAACGCTCTCGCACAAAGCCATCTTTGTCGACGAATCTCAAAACTATAGTCATTTGCTCCTTCTTTGACTCATCACGAGCTTCATCAACAAGTATACAAAATTTCGCATCACCAATTTCTTCACGAATTATCTTCTTCACTTTCGTTGAAAAAACATGGAGAATTTCTTTTTGGATCTTTGGTGATATGTAAGAAACATTTTTTGGAGCTTTATCTAACACAACTTGTGCAACTTTCTCATTATAAGAACTCAACAAATTCAACATTTCAATATAATTTCCACGATTGATTGAACTATGACTTTCATCGTGGCCTCTAAAAGCACAACCTTGAAATGTAAGCCATCGGACTGTATCAATGGAAGCCGTAAGTCGTAATCGATTGTTTGCAATTTCTTCCGAAGTGAATTTGTCAAACACTTTCTGTATGTGTTGAGATTGATTCATCAAGTCTTCACATGATCTCTCAGCAACTTTATGAGGAGAGTTAGGATCCTTCCCCACATGACTCAATAAAGCACAATTTTTTCCATCTTTAACTTTCTTCCAATTCTTAAATCCAGTAAGAGTGAATGCATTTTGCGAAGCAAGTCCAGTTTGCTTATTAAAAAGATAGCATGGTAGACAAAAAATAGCATCTTTCTCTGGGGAATATTCCAACCATGAAGGAAATAGCTTGAACCACGAATATTGAAAGCTACGAAGATGAGTTGTTGATCTAGATTTCGGATACTTTGAAAGCATAGGTTGGTATGGACCAACCTTAATGTACTTCCGTCGAATTTCATCACGCCGATTAATATCATAATCCCATATCTATGGATGCAATCCTGGATCACGCTCTAATGAACTAATATCAACTTCATTGATTTTAGTTCTTTGTGATTTTGTAGGACGATCTTCAGAAATTGGATTCTCAACATTAGAGGTCGGCAATGAAGCATCGGCTTCTAAGTTTTGAAGATTTTTTTCTTTTAAAAAATCCATTAATTGTAGATGACTTTCCCATCTACAAATCAAATAAAAATCATATTTATTTTATGTCCAAAATCAAATAAAAAGTATTCATTGTCTCAAAATATGAACCATTCATCAAACAACTCAATAAACACACGGGTGATTAGCGCTCAAAATGCATATATATATATATATATACATCCATTAAATGATATGACACGAAATTCACAAGACCTGACCTCTCATAGTTTGTATCATTGAATTCATCTACATAAGTTACTAATTTGACACAGTAGTTCAAAGAAGCACCAAAACCATATTAGTTACTAATTTTTGGCCCACAAGTTCTATGGATGTGGAAGAAGATGATTTTGTTTGGGAAAACCAGACCTCCTAAAATTTTGAAGAGAGCAGAAATTTTCATTAATATAATCCCACAATACGGAACTACTTCTAAATAACTAAATATGCCTGTTTGTTGTTAGTTTTGTTTCATGATTGTATTTCTATGGCAGATTAGAATGAGTTGCTTTGATCAGAGTGTTTTCCCTTGAAAAGAGAGGTAATGCCTCTTCCACATGGATAGCTTCTTTCCAAACAAAGTTATCACCATACCCAAAATGGCTTGAGAGTGAGGTTTAACCTCCAGAGGGAAAGGAAGGTAAAGAAATTGCTTGATCCCACCTTCACACTTAAGACACAACTAGGAATTATTAAATGATAGCTTGAATGTTGCTGGATGAGATAGGTTTTCAAAGGGCTTGACTAATTAAATTCAAGAGATTTTTGTCAAACTGTTATTTTATTTAATTTATCGACAAAATGAGGCAGATCTTGCTAAAGCCCAAGCCCATAATAATTGTTAATTTGGGTGTATTTTAGGCAAAGTCCTGATGAGATTGGCCTAAAGCCTCTGCCAGAATTCATTTTAAGCAAGTTTCTGTTTGAGCTGGGCCCAGCCATTGTATCCTTACCATTCTGTTTCATATGGTTCTTCCAACACAGACCCAGCATATGAAAGCTTCAGTTCTTTTACATCTTATGCAATTTGGTAGGAGACTTTTGCTTGATCACTTGGATTAAAGTAATAGAACAAGAATTTAAAATGGTAATGGGTCTTAAGTTACTTATGGTTATTGTTCATTTATGTTAGAGCTTTCCAGTGAAAGGAAGAGAAAGCAGCATTGAGATCTTCTATAGGTAATTCAGACCAGATCCTTTAGTTGGTTCAAGTGACTCGTCTCTATTTTATTGCTGGCCCATTCAATCAATGAACAGTTTAAAGTCCTTATAATGACCCACGGTTTTCATTGATGTACAATCTTGACTGGATGTGATCATAGAGCCATAAATGGCTAATTCACAAAGAAAGCTACATTTTCTGGTGAATCTTATAACTCCTCTTAACAGCGTGTTTGGATCTAATCATCTAAAGACACTTAGTGCAGGTGATTTGGTTTACAAATAAATGAGGGTTAAGTGGCTAACAGAGTAACAGTTCCAGCAGGTAAAAAAAAAAAAAAAACTCCCAAAGATTATAGATCTAAAAAAAAAAAACAATAATAAAAGGTAGAGAAGAAGCCAAGGAGCCTACCATGAATCATGAATGTATTGTGAATGATAACTGATAAAAGAAATAGAGAATAGAGAAGCCTTCACAGTCACAGCCCCTGAGCCCCAGGCATATCAGTGCTTCAGCCTTCAAGCTCAAAGAGTCCTCCACTGCTCTACAAACATTATCTTCTTCCTTCTCATCATTCATCAAACAAATCCTTGCATCTGCAACATTCACAAAAATCGGAATCACAAAGCTGAAAAAACGAGAGATTGATCGTTGATGGATTTCACAAACGGCCCATTTTCAAACGAGACATTCACAAATCACAAACCTTACAAAGTTGAAAATAAGACTGTCTTCAAGCTGTGGCTGTGGCATGTGTCGCTGTCGCTGGGAGTGGGAGTCACGGCAGAATGGAATAACCGAATAGAATAGGGATGGTGGCCTGGTGGGGCTGGAAGCCTGTAAAGGTTTTGGAAAACTGGAAAGGGGATAGGGATTAGGGTTGGCTGGGTGCCTGGAAAGGTCTTGGAAAAGGGGCTGGGTCCTGGGAAATGGGAATAGGGAAAGGGGCTTTTAAGTTGTGTGTGGGCCTGTGGGGGGCCAGGGGCATGATGGACAAAAACTGGGGGGGGGGGGGGCGCCGCCTGGCCCAACTGTGGTTCCGCCACTGCTCTCAGCCCTTTCGATCCCACTCCGAAAACATGGAATGCGGATCTATCTTCGGAGCGCAGCTCGACCATTCTCGAAGCGCGATTCAACCGAATATTGAGCGAACCGTGCAAAATTTTGATTTTTTATGCATTTTCTTTTTCTGTAAGCTTGATATTTATCTTTTGAATGTGAAAAAAATGACTTATTAATTATTGTCTATTCTATGTGATCAAATTGCAAAGTTAATTTTTTTTTCTCTATTTTTTATACTTGAATATATGGATAAGATATATTTGTGCCCATTAGTTAATTGTTTATAAACTCACAAGCACTATGTTGTATAAGCGCTCCGGAGGCGCTCCGGACATTTAATTATTTTAAAACTTAGTGTTTCCCCACTCCCACTCCGCGCTCTGGGGACTTAGGTTTGGAGGGCTCTTTTGAATTTTTTCCAAATATTTGAAGCTTTTTTTTTTATAATTATCCCTTTTTTCAGTAAAGTTAATTTTTTATAAGTGACATTTGACCTTTTAATAATTATCTTTTTATTTAAATAAAGGTTCCACACAAGTTTTTCCAACATAGGTCTTTCCTTTCAAATTTAAACATAGTGGATAATTACTTCTAGAGAGTGGTGATTCTTCGCTCTATATTTCTTTTCGCTTTTCTAATAAATGGGTATTTTTCACTTCCCATTTTTCTCCAATCAAAAGGGGTGTCTGTTTAGATGAAGAGAGAATGCAAAGGAAAAAATTGTCCATGAATACCTACTTTTCCACCCCAAAAACTTAAAAGCTTGCATCCAAACATTCAGATTCTTTTGATACTGAATTTACAATAGCAAGTTGGTATGCTTTCATTTTCTAAATGAATGGGAAGATTCCGTATCTTGTGACTGAGTTCTTGGTGAACAAATGATTATTTGTTTAGTCTATGTTTGGTTGCATCAACTTTTGTATTGAGAAAGAGATTTCAACATCAAGTTTGAGCTACCTAACCAACATTGGTAGCTTGGTAAATTCACATGGCCACCAAACCCCAACTAATTTCCATTTCTACCTTTTTCATGTAACATTCCCATCCTAACACTGTTTTCAATGCAGCTTGTTGTAATTAACCCCTTTAGTCGAACAAGGGAGCCGTGGGTCATCGTCAAAGGGACCATTAAAGTATTTGAGATTCAATTTCATGAGCAGATGCAAGGTGAAGATGCAAATCATTTTGCACTTAGCGTGAGATGTCTAACTGGTTAGAGGCATTAGACTGTCAGGGATCGACTTCTAACACTGCCAGAGTACTTCGCCGATTGCACTCGGGTGGAGACCAATTAAGGTAGTGGCGTATTTGCGGTTTCGAAAGTCAAAACGCAATTTTTGTGCAAAATTTATTATTTATAGTAAGTTGTCGTTTTGTATTTTTTAGGTGGATTTTTTTAGTCATTTGAGTTTGAGTATTTTTCAAAGGTCTTAGAAAATTATTTAGGAATGGTCATGAGGCTATGATGTAATTTTGATTTTTTAATATTTTTATTAAGTTTGTAATTATTTCGGTTAATTTAGGATTTCGGGACTGTATAAAGTGATGTAATGCTTCTTTTTATAGAATAATACGAATTTTAGTTTCATTTTGGCTTTTCCTATCTCTTCTTTGTGGAGTTAAGGTGTTGATATCGGATTAAAGTCGGTGATCTTCTTCTTTGATCTGTTTCTTTTCATATTCCTGCTAAACTATTTACAGTTCTCTCCTAAAAAATTATTTTTCATTTAAGTTGTAATATTTTAATAGTTTCTTTTTAGATATTCACCTTTGAGGCTTTATTGAGGCTTCAATTGGACTAAATGAGACAAAGATAATATTTCACGACAATATGGATTGTGAAAAAAATGCCAATATTAAAGTAAACCCTTGCGTGTGTGCGCGTGTGCACATATATATGGTGCAAGACTCTCCTAAGCTAAAACTTAAAATAAAATTATGCAAGCTCGCACTTGTGGGGCCCACCTTTGGTCCATCCAAATAGACCAAACACACGACGTCCTTAAATTGCCCATATACACCAACATTTGGTCATATCCAAATTTACTGAACCGTTGAATTGACTGTGCACCGATATGATAATAACCAATCTAAGACTATCAAATAAATCTAAGCCTTGAATTGGCACAAATTCCAATTTCACATTGATCTAACATTATTCTCCATTGTACTTGATCATAGAGAATATACAAAATATCAACCAATTAACAACCATTAGGGCATTAAAATCTAGGTTAGTATTATTAGATCGAAATGGTATTTGACCCTACTTTAGCTCACATCTAGATTTATTCATGACATATCCACTTTGATCTCCATCCATCCAAGTGGACCTCACCACATTCTTTTTTTTTTTTTTTGGCATTGAGTAGATGACCTCTCTAATAAATGACTGGTTTTTCCTTGCAATAGGGCAAGATAGCTGCTCAAGATAGCTAATTTTGGGTGTGAACCGAAAGTAGCGCCCAAATAGATGAAAGCAGAGGAGATGAACAATGTAAAGTTATTCACTGGTGGGAGCATTTTATTCTCAGGATAAGTTCTCGTAGGTCTCATTATATTCATTGAAGATGTAGATAGAGAATTTATCATCAAAACATTTGTGCTAATCACGTTATTCGTCATTTGGTCAAACTCATGATGGGGCCAACACGGTTGGAATAAGATTTGGGGACATCCCATATATGGTGAGGGCTTTCAGTTTTAGCAACTCAAACTTTCAATGGGTAAGCTTTACTTCAGAGTTCCACTTCTTTCAACTTAGGAATTCTCCTAGTCTGAGACTCACGACTCTACGTACACGGCAAATGACGAATGACTCATAGCTTGAAGAGATCATATATATATATATATATATATGAGCAATGCTCTCCTAAGCTCAAGCATAGGAGAAAATTTAGTAAACTCATGCTTGTGGAGCCCACCGTTGGTCTATCCAAATGAACCAAACACATGACCCTCCTAAATTGCACATGTCCACAAACTTTCAGTCAAATCCAAATTTACTAGACCGTTGGATCGACTATGTATCGATTCGAATGGACTATTGATCATTAAACTTTTGGGCCCATATGGAGATGATAGAATTCACGGTTGTGGCTGATTTTTTGTGGAGAGGGGGATCACAGGGAGTCCTTGAAATCCCCCACATCTTCATCCCCATGCGGGTCCCCAAGTGGGCTCCACCACACACTTGAGTTTACCTTATCCTAATATATACATACATATATGTATGTATATATATGTATATATATACATATATATCGGGCCCAACTCTCCTCAACTCAAGTTTAGGATAAGGTAAACTGAAGTAAACTCAATTGTATGATGGGGCCCACGTGGGGACCCACATGGCGATGGGGTGGGCCAGCTATCCTAAGCTTAAGCTTAGGATAAAATAAGCTGAAGTAAACTCAATTGTATGGTGGGGCCCACCTGAGGACCCACATGGAGATGGGGTGGGGGGTGGGGGTGGGGGGGATTTCAAGGACTCCCTGATACCCTCCTTCTTGCAAAAAATCAGCACCAACCGTGGTTCTATCATCTCCATCATGGCACCAAAAGTCTAATGGTCAACAGTACATTCGGATCGGTACACAGTCGATCCAACGATCTAGTAAATTTAAATCTGACCAAAAGTTGATGGGCATGTGCAATGTAGGGGGGTCGTGTGTTTGGTCCATTTGGATGGACCAAGGATGGGCCATAGAAGCGTTAGCTTACGGAATCTTATCGTAAGCTTAAACTTAGGAGAGTCTTATATATATATATGAGGTACGCTATAAAACTCCCCTAGCTTTTTTCTTTAGTCAATAAAAGTGTGACACGTGTTATCAGTGATACACATATCCGATTCTCTGTCGTAAATATTCTCCTACAAAGGTGGATCTCTTAAAATACTAACAAATCATTAGCTATTAGATTGGGACAAAAACTGTCCTTTTGAGATAAGAGAGTTTTTGAGAATTTCCCTATATTATATATTTATATATATGGAGAAGCTCTCTCACCTTACTATAAGAGATAAGGTGGGGGGCCTCACATTTAAGTTGCTGGCATTGAATATGGATGTGAAGGTCCCACCTAATCTCTCATATAAGATGAGAGATATCTTTCATAGGAACATCTCCCATATATATCTTAGTACAATGAGACCCCGAACCCGATCATTGGCCAACCCAATGGACCACTCTAGTAAACCCGGAATACAAGGCATGAACCCAACACACTCTCTCTAGTATTTAAGTATAATTTAAATGGGTAATTTTCACATGTAGTTAGATTTGATGTTGAGGGTGATAAGACAAACGATGGCACGTTTAACAAATTGGGAGGAATTAAACTGCCCCACAGTGAGCTTAGTACGGGTCGCTACACTTCAATAAAATCTCATAGTGCTGAATTGAAGTTATGCCCACTAAAAAATAATTTAGAATGATTCTTAATAAACACAACAAAGATAATGATGCTAATGTCTTCTTAAGAATCTCCAACTTTCAATCTTCGGTTACTAGCAAGTGAACAAATTCCAAGGAACCATCATCACCCCTAACTTGTTTTCCGAGGAATCCACTAGGTGGAGCATCAAACTCATTATTGCCCTTATTCTAGAAATCTAGATTGTGCCTTCTCTCATTCCCATGTATAATTGAGTTGATAATCTCCACCTTCTAAGAAGAATATATGCAAAATATCCTCTCTTTCTTTCTTTTTTTCTCTCATTGTTTTGGTTACTAGCATTTTATGTGCTCCATTATAATCTATTGCTATTATGTGAGACAATGCTTCCAATGGTGTGCAAGGATATATTTGTTGGGAAACAACAAAGTGTCAATTTTATCAAAATGCATGCCAAATTCCTATTTGGTTATTCTTATCTACTCGTCTTTAAACCATTTCATGCATTAAGTCTTAGTTAAGAAAACTTATACAAACTAGAAAATAAATAAATATGATGAGGAGAAATGTTCTCCTACAAAGTACAAACTACTATTTATGCAATCGAGCTCTGTTAGGCCCACTTGGGCCCACCTTCAATAAGCGCATGCCCTTTCACACTCTCGTCAAACCTTTATCAACTGTAAAATTAATGGTCAAAAGACTAATTATCATTGGGATATGATTCAATTTCTCAATTGAGCTCTACTTTTACAATTGATTGAAAAATTTGAGTTCAATTTCGATTTCAATTTTAGCTTGAAGGGGAGATTTTAGGGATTCGAGAGAATTTTTTGAGATTTCAGCTATCTAAATAAAGAGTCAAATCTAAAAGAAATTTCAATTTAGTTGGATAAAGTGCAATAAAATCAAATCAATTTCCTATTGCACGTTTTCTCTGATGTATACCTCAATCTTCTAGATTTTTGGATATTGGAGGAGTCTTGACACAAAGCATTGGGTTGGACTCAATGGGCTCCTTACAAGATGAAGGTTGTAGTGGTACTGGTACCCCTAGGAATCTCACCGTAACTTTTGTTGGAAGTTCATTTAAACGAGGAAACTTTGAGAAGTAGATAAAATATCCATCTTCCTCAAAACAAACATTGCCATGTTCAAACACATCACAAGAATCTGAATTCAATGCCACTGGCATAGTAATATCACCAGCATTTTTTTTTTTTTTTTTTTTTTTGTAGTAGGTCTCACCGACATTTTTTTTTTTTTGTAGAAATTTACTATAACATATATTTGTTATCCAAGAGTAGGTCTCACCAACAACATTGTGTGTTTTTCAAATATTATGGGGTTTGCCTTACAACCAACCTATCAGTAACTGTTGTTGGTTTGATAAATTTCCTTTTGTAGGGAAAAAAACACCCTTGCAAATAAACGGGTGTGATTCCTTTTCTTGACAAAAGTACATCTGTTTCCTTTTACTAATGTAGTCAGTGTAAAATCTTTTATATGAAAATAGGTTTATTTTCACACCATTTTCACTCCAACCTTACGCATCGCATGAATAAATTAACAGAAACAAACATGATGGTGCCTAAACACGCATATGACACGTTTACACATGCAAACAAACAACCCCTTAGCATGAAACCATGCAAGAGTGCCAAAGGGACTCGTGTGTCTACTTGTAATATGAGCATCTAATAGTGACATTGTGATTAGCAGCAGTCTTCCTTTCGTGACTTTCCTAACCCATATACACACACACATACTAGCTAAACATGCCCATGCTTATCCCGGGCAATATAATTTACGATATTAAAAGAGTTTTGCTACAACTTAACACTAAAAAAACAAAAAAAAAACCCCTTGAAAGAATAACAAATATTAGCAAAAGAAGGAAATGATATTGAAAGCAAACCTTCTTGTCATTGCCATATAATCATTAACAAAGCCTCATCTCTTCAATTCAAGTTAATTCAAAGAGTTGTTTCAAAGAGTTTTGCTACAACTCAGTACTAAAGAAAAACCCAACAAAAGTTAAAAGCAAAAAATTCACCTAAAAGAACAATAAATATTAGCAAAAAGAAGAAAAAGAATAGAGAAAGTATGCAAATCATTGACCAAGTGGCTGAACATTTTGCCATGGTTCTTGAGAAAGCGAGTGGCTACTTGATGATAATCAATCACCATCAACAAAAAAATTGAGGCCCTTTGTATTCAAAAAGTAACGGCTAGAAATGTGATTGAAATAGAACTTAAAACTATAAGATCAACGGTTCAAGCCATAATCAATCTAACGGTGAGGATAACTCGAGATAAATTGAAACTTGATCTCAGTTCCAATATAAGATAAGATAGTGATATTTATGGTTTTTATTTCATGGTATGGACCTCACTGGTGCGTTTACCGGGGCCCCACATGGTTGACCTTATTTAGTGCGCGTTTAATTGAACTGAATCCATTAAGTGTATTTTTCAAAGAGCTTTTTGTATATACCCCTCTAAGGTTTTTAGGATTTATAAATAAGCCTATGAGGTTTTAGTATTTGTAAATATGACCCTGCATTTTATTTTTAATACCTTTCATGTCCCCAAAATCAATATTATTAATAAGAATAGTCAGTTACCATGAGATTTATGTAGAGTTTTTATCTAAATGACACCTTTGCCCTTACATCTATTAAACCAAAATGAGCAAATTATTATTTACAAAGCCCCCACCCATATCTGAAAAAAGCTCGAATCCCCTCCTTCCCCCCGCTTTCCAATCCTAGAAATTAATACATTTTTTCTTTACATTTGTCCCTTTCCCAAATATTTCTTTTAAATAGAGCCAAACACCACCCCCCTCTTAAATTCTAATAAATAATCTTTTTTTTTTACATTTGCACGTTCCTCCAATATTTCTTTTACACCACCCCCCTCCCCGATGAAGCATAATAATGTATTTTTAAACTTTCATCAATCCAACGGTGGGTCATGTATGGGTTGGATAAATCATAATTGGTTATATAAGTAAAGGTGTTGATTATCGTCATGATCAATTTGGATTTAATGAGATGAGCCCTGTTCTGATAAAAAAAATATGTAGGGTTATTTTCCCCACTAAGTGCAATTGTCAATGTTACATGATTTATAAAAAAAAGAATTTAAGTACAAGCTTTTGAAATTATGCATATAAGGATAAAGGAGATGGACAAAAGTATCATTTTGCTACAAAAACCTATGGTAGTTGGAAGACTATTGATTTTTGGGAGACAAAAGGTATTAAAATCAAAATGCAGGGGTTACTAATACTAAAACCTTAGGGGTCTATTTACAAATCCCACAAACCTTAGGGGGATACATACAAAAAGCTCTTTTTCTAAAGCTGATTTATCTATCATTTATGGGTTAGCTTGATTTTTAATGTGGAGATATGAAGTTTAGACTTTAGAGTAAAGAGATTTTAGGAATTGATTGAAATTGGAGAAATTAGGGAATTACTTATTTAATATATGGGGAGAGATTTCGAAAATCAATAGAAAAGATAGAGAGATTTTAGGATAGGATAAGGATTTTGAAATTTATCAAAAGAGTTCTCCTTATGGTGAGATAGAATCTCTCATATTTAGATTGGACTCTTTGAAAATAATTTTTTTTACATGGGACTCTTTAAATCGATCAAAATATCTCAATCAGATAAAATCAATTACAAAATTAAAAGCTAAATCAATCAAAATATCTCAATAAGATAAAATCAATTGCGAAATTGAAAGCTACTTTGAGTTGGATACATCACTTGAATTGATTGATAGAGCTTATCTCTTGAAATTGATTTAAAATTCAATTTCTCAAATTGATTTGATATTAGAGTCCAATTTTACAATCAATTAGCAAATTGGACTCCAATTTCAAAATTGAGGCCTACAATAATAGGAGGTGCTCTTGTGAGAGACACTATCACCTTACTATGAGAGATAAGGTGGAGACCCTCACATCCATATCCAATGTCAACAACTTAAATGTGAGGGCCCCCCACCTTTATTTCTAATAGTAAGGCGAGAGTGTCTCTCACAAGAGCACCTCCAATATATATATATATATATATATATATATTGGTAAATCACACATATAAAAGATTAAAGCTTTGAAATGACAATGAAGTGGAAACTACTTTTCTTCCCACTTTGTATTATGTTGATTAGATAGATAGCACCATCTAACAATATTTTCAATAGATGAAAAGTCCATATTTACTTGGACTTTTGGCTGTGATGCTTTAAAAATAATGTAGCAGTACTTGGATAAAACATCAATCTATTGACTACATCTTGGCATTTTTAAACATTAATTTTTTAAAAAAAGTTGAAAATATTTTGGAAAATAAAAAAAATATCGCAATTCCGTGAAATTATATAAATGATAAAAGGGTGAACCTTGTAATTTCAGAACACTGTTACGAAAGAACCTCAAATTCAGAAAAGATTCTTACATCTTTTCCTTGATAATTGCAGTAGGTTTCAGAACACTGCACGTGTGTTATATAGTTTGTTGTTTGGTCTACTTACCACCAGCATGTGATAGTTTGGATGGATTGGGACACTGTTAAAGTAAAGTAAAATAGTTCTTTCTTCTCCAATAATGAAAAGGTGGTTAGTATCAGTCCACCTCAACTGACTTTATGCACCCACTTATAAATAAAATGGCTCTATCCCATGTCAGTATGTACCTCCATTGCTCTGATTGGGACCTTATACAGATATGAGTCCCCATTGTCCAAGGGTTCCCACACCTTGTGAATAATCTAAACCAGAAAAACAAATTTCTCCCTTTCGTATGGGATCTCACCAAATTTCACTTAAATATTAATTGGGTTCAACTTGATATTGAGGGTATGAAACACATAAATGAAGTACTTCAGAAAACTCATGTTTTATACTTGATCAATTTGATTGTACACTCTGATTTTGTTGAAATGAAATTTAGCTAAACCTCATACCAGAAATTAAATTTATTTTCTCAATTTAGATTATTGAGATGTTGGCCTCAATGTGAAGCCCGAAGAAATTCCCGTGAGGAAGAGGGCTTTCAGAGGATCTAAACTCTTTAGATACAGGGAGCATCAATCTAAGTTGGATGAGGCCATCTTTGACTTAAAATCTAAAAGTTAAAAGTGTCAATTCCATAGGTTAGACTAACCTAATTTGCACAATATAGTGCAATAAGAGGGTTTAAGTGTCCATTTAGCCAAACAAAAATTACTAAACATTGGGGCAGTTTTGTATTGGACTTTGTGGTAGAGCCCACTAGCACATCAGCTTGTTCTTTCCCTCTGATAAAATCAAACCATAGATTGGAACTCCTTCTAATTTCTCCTTGATTTACGTAGACAAACAAGCCTTTGAACCTTTTATTTGAAGGCAAAGATTGCAATACTTTAAATCTGACATTTTAATTTAATTAAGTATATTTAACCATGTTTAGGAACTTAAATTACTCTTGATAGTGTGAATCTTGAATACCCAATTTGGTAGAGGAACTTGGGTAGGTAGGTATGAGAATGACTAGGTCCAGTTGGTCTGGGTGTGTGATATGTGCATCCACCAAAAGTAGATGATGTACCTTGAACATTTATTTCAGCGACAGAGACATGCCCAATCAGCAGTATAGGTTCTTGGTTCATATGGCCCCATCATGTAGCCTGGCATTAATTTCAAAGGAGGGTTGGTAATCTTTTCTACTATCACTCTCACTCAAAGAAAAATATGGTCACTTCAAAGGCCTTGGAGAAATCCTGAGTTTTATTTTTCTTTTTGCTTGTTTAGAAATCCTGAGTGTTTTTTTACTTTGAGAAATCCTGAGCTTTTTCGGTTTGAGATTTTTTTTTCTTTTTGTTTTTTGAGAAATCCTTAGTGTTTTTTTACTTTGAGAAATCCTGAGCTTATTTTCTTTTTTTCATTTCCCCCCTATTTTCGGTGTAGAATGGATCAAATCCGGAAGTGGAACTCCACTTTCCGGACCCACCTAATGAAAATCCGAGTGGTTTGCTCAAATGAGCACCCTTTAAGTGTGAGTGATATCCTTGAATCTTACTTAAAATGGGAGTTGGTACTATCATAAAACTGATCATTTGTTTGAAAACTTGATTAACATAATCCTAAAAGACAAAATCCTAAAAACATAAGTTACCATGAGACCGACTTCTATTAAAGTAAAATTTGTAAACTTATCCTATACACCAGGGTGGGCGTTCATTGTGTATTTTCCAGTATACCACTATTGTGGAATTCCCACTCCTTCAATTCATGGTTTCTCTAAGCCAGAGACCCAGAGAAACTAGACTTTGTCTTGCATGTACCCAGAAAAATTTGCTGTAAGCCTACTACTTTCATGAAAGTAAACTGCTGGCTCAATCACTTGTGTTGGGCTCATTTCAAATATGGGCCTTTTTTGGTCTCTAATATCAATAGGGTTTAAATTTATACATTTAATTGGGGTCTTATAATTGGGTCTAATAAAGGAATATTATAGAGAAGGTTGGATATGATATGGAAGGATAAGTTCATCTTTAATTAGGATATGTCAGATTTGATTTATGCAGTGATTAGAATTATATTAGATCAAAGCAATTACACAATTATAGGATATCTTAGAGCGCCTATGATTCGAATTTCGAACTATCTTAAAATTTGGTGATCTTTTATTGTACTCTACAAATACTAAATTATTCTCAATAGAATTTACTAGAGTGATATATCAAAATGTAGTCCCTAAACTTCTTCTTGGTTTAAGACCATGTTATATTTTTGTCCTACCTGATTACCCAATATCAATGGTACAAACTCTACCCAAGTCATAAGGCAATGTTTAGTTTCCAAGTGGTAAAGTACAATATGTGATAAAGTAATTTCAGTCACAAATCTTTTTACTTTACCATGTTTAATTGGTCACAACACGTGAAAGAGTATAGTCTTAGCTGCCAAAAGATTATACTTTTACTTATGTACCCCTACGAAATTTTACCTTGTGTAACACGAGTAAAGTGATTATTTTACCACTTATTGACTTCTCATTAATCAAACTGCTTTGTCTCATAAATGCATTTTTATTTTATCAAAAAATATACATTACCTTTCCTTAACAATCACTCTTTTGTCACCCATTTGATATTTACTTTACCTTGCTTTTTAGGTAAATAAAACAAGCATGCTAACCATATTGTGAAAATAAACATACCTTACTTTAAGCCACTTTACCTTGCAGAGGTGCAGGTGAAAATCATCCTAAGGACGGACTAGAATTACCATAAGAATGAAAGAGATAAAGGTAGCTTTCAACACCATACATGTCAACTGTTCTTGAAATCCAATGGGTGGTTCTAAACAATGAAATTACATAATCGCTGTAAAGTCCAAGCCTATTGGTCATTTCTCCAAACCAGGAGGTTTGGTGCCATACCAGCCTAAACTTGGGATGCAGCCCCTCCATATCTTATATCGAAGATTGATATAAAAAAGTTGAAAAGCCAATATATTAAATGAATGGCATGTTATGGCTTGGCATCTTTTGATAATTTCGATCATTGTATCACTTTGAAAATTGTTATTCCAACTTAGGTCAAACATGGGTGACTATGAATATGCGCACACAAAATTTCTTATGAGCATGTGCTCATCATCCTTATTTACACAACAATGGTAGGTTGGCACCTTTATATAAGCACCTTCATAATTGGGGATCCTATCATCAATTCGAATGGAACACACAACCACCCTCTTTAATACTACTGATCTCAATGTTTTTACACCGATCTGCATGGGGCTGACTCTTGGATTGAAATTCCAGGCGAATAAAAAAATTTGTTGCCTCTTAACACCATTAACTTGAGGGCTACAGATAAAGGGATTGAGATAATATAACGACTCGAAACTTTATATACATGTTGGTCTTTCGGAGATCTATCGAACCCCACCTTCCCATAAATTGACGTCCACCAAATGGGCCCCACAAGAGTGTGTGCAAATAAGGTAGATGGGCATGCATGTGCTAACCTAAAAAGCCATCTCTCTAAAAACTTCTATGAGAGGAAGCTCTTTCTAGATGCAAGTATAGATAATTTAATCCCCCCACATATTGCTTCTCATAAGTTGATGCTCACCCTAATTTGACATTCATATAATGAATCTCATTGTTGCATTAAATATAAAAACTATAGTGCCATAAGTACCAAACTTACGACACCGAATATTTGTTTTAATTTATGCATTGCTTATTTTTGTTTAATCCAACTCACTCATAGCATACGCCTCCTAATTGTAGGCATTGCCCCGACTAGGGTTGTAAATGAGTTGGTTTCAGGCCAAAACTATACTGGACCAAAATCGGGACACGTTTCTAAATGGCGGTTCTAGTTCTAGATTCGGTTTCGAATCGGTACCTATTTTGTTGATTCCAGACCGGTTCTTATTAGACGATCCAGACTCAGTTTCACAATCGGATCTAACTAGAGGACTGTGATTTAGTTCCAAAATCAATTTAGACTTTTTTAAAATTTTTATGCTTAAAAGAAGGATATCACCCAACTTATAACAGTGTATCAAGTCAACTACCTCCAAATTTAAATATAAAATGTCCTACCAAAGTGGTTTTGAGCTACAATTTACAACATTAGAGACTCATATGCCAGGTCCCAGGTTCATGGGCCAAAACCAATATGGATCCAAAACTGGATCAATTTATCAATCGAAACCTAAATTGGGTTTTAAGCCTAAGCCTGTTTACCAATCGAAACCTAAAACATGTTCCAAAACTGACTTTTTACTGTTTGAAACCTCCAAATAATGGGAGAATTGAATGCTCAGTTTACATTCTTACACTAACCATATTTGGGGGCACACACAAGTTGAATCAGTTGATTAGCTATCGTCACTATGATACTGACAACAAGAAAAGGTCATTTCTAAATATAATATATGAGAACACATCCATAGTTAGCTAGAGCTTATATTATAAAGGGAGGTTACTTGGACCCCTTGCATTGTCGATGATGGAGTTGTGTAAATAAATAGTAAAATAGCAATGTTCTTGACACAAGGTTTATGGTTGCATGTAGCCTTGTGAGCACTTGCTTTACAATTTGCAAAACAGTAGTAGACAAGGCCTTTTTCTTGGTTAAACAATCTATAGTGTTAATGTTATGAATTAGATTAATAATCTGTTGGTAACGATGATCGAGGAACTAGATCACAAAATCTTTCAAAATTTAATAATTTAAATGAGCTTCTCTTCTTTAATCTCTATTAGATTGTTTGTAAGACATATGTTTAGAAGGAAAGTTATATATTAAAACTGACAGAGAACAGATGGTGCACAAGGAGTGATTTTTAGTGATTAATTATCATAGTTACAGGGAAACTTGTCTCCTCTCACAAATAACCACCTTTTGTTGCTTTTTGTATTTTGCATTTGTTCTGGTTTTGTAATAATTAATCTAACAACAAGATTTTGGACTTGTTTTGGAATCTGAGATATCTTGGGAAGTTTTCGGTTGTTTGCTTGTAACATGATTGTTAAAAGGTTGGTGTATAATTAACCTCTTGGTTTGAGCATTATAAAAAAATATATTTTTTTTTAGTGGAAGAAATAAAATATATATATTTTTTTAGTGGAAGAAAAAAAATCCCTTTAGCGGCGGTTTTCTTCCACCACTCAAAAATATCTTAAGTCTCTTTTTAGGGGTGGAAATTATTTTGTGCCGCTCGATGCATTTTTTCCACCTCTAAATAAATAAATAAATAAAATTGTAGTGAATAAGGTCGCAAATGGTTATCCCATTATTTGTAGAGCAACAAACGGGTTAGATTCAAAACAAAATCATGATGAATCCAACCCCATATACATGGTAATAGATACGGTTCCAAATTCAAAACAAAACCTATATGTTGTATTTAAATTTGGCATCAATTAAAAAAGAGAGGATTGGGTTCCATATTTAAATTCAAAATAAGATGGAGAGTACATTTGAGTAATTGAATTAAAGAGTTCAACAAAATCTTAAATGTATAAGTGGGACAGTTAGTTTGTAAATGATTGAAGCTAAGTAGACTCTTAGATATTGATATAATTCAAGCTATTTACGCCTATAAACCTATATTTACTTTTAATACGTGAGTATGATCACCCTAAATCTAGATCCAAATGTTTTAGATTCTATATGCATAGATCTAATTTGAATTTCTCTTGGACGCAAAATTAAGATCCACTCCCACTTTTACTCGAAATTGGATCTTGGGATACAGAACTAATCAAATAACCATTTGTAACCCTAATTATTCAACATCTTAAAAATCAATATGATTTTGGTTACCAAATTCAGATTCAGAATCGGTTTTCGAATCCTATAAGAAATCGGCCGAGTTTCTGGATCCATACTAATTATGCCTTGAGGAACCAAGCTTGTTTTTGAAATGACGGTATTTTGGTCATTTCCTCAAGGGCTAGAGTTTAATAAACTCTCCCACTTCCTTTTTTTTGTTGCTTCTCGCTCCATTTCTCTCTCTCTCTCTCTCTCTCTCTCTCTCTCTCTCTCTCTCTCCATTTTTCTATTGGGCAATCGTGATGGCTTGAATTTCTAAAACAGCAAACCTTAGAAAGGGTTTGTGGGACTCTCTCATTTAGTTCTTATTGCTCAAAGTTTTGATTTTTTTTATTCAGGGCCGGCTCAAGATAATTTGAGGCCTAAAGCGACAATCTTAAATGAGGCATTTTTTTATATTTTAATATTATTATAAATATTTTTTTAAAAGTTATTTTTCTTAGTTTTTTATGATGCAAAATTATTAATTAAGTTTTTATATTCAAGTTTTGCTAACTTATCTTTAAGTCCATCTCCAAAACCCGCATGAAAATTTTGGGCCTATCCCCAAAACTCACATTAAAATCTTGGGTCATAAAACCCAACTACATATTTGGCTCCAACCCCCTAGCATAAAAATATTGAGTCTGCCACTGGTGGAGATCGAATCATTTTCACCTACACACGGTGCTCACATACACCACAGGACCATCTAAGATGGACTTTAGATGTGTGCCCCACGTATTGGATGTTTCAGATGCATGATGCTCATATGCACTGTGGGTAAGTGAATAAATTTTGGCGGGGTCCATTGTTTATATTAAATCTTAAGATCTATTATTAGGGCTGAAATCTTGAGTTATTGATCTATTATAACCACATCATTGATTAAATCTAAATGGGGCCCTATTGAAATAAGATACACAGATATAATGAGAAATGCTTGTGAAACAAATGTATAGTTGAGATTTGATACATATGGACAGTTAGAAATATAATGGTGTGCAAAAATCAATTTGACTCCTAGCAATAGAAATATAAGAGGCAGATTTGGAAATATAATAGGTCATAAATGACATTTTAATGCCCGATGAAAATCTTGGTCTTATCTTCTCAAAAAAGAGTTATTATGAGACCTTATATTTTGGGGAGAAAAAAAGGGATGACAATTAACAAGTTAGCTTTTTTTAATTTCAAAAGACGTCAGCTGCTTTTATGGGGCCTTTTTTTGGGCCTTATTTTTAGGGCCTAAAGCAAAGGCTTTGTTGGCCTTATGGTAAAGCTGGCCTGTTTTTATTCGTAACATTAATTTCCATTAAAGAACTAAGAAACAACAACAACAACAAGAAGGAGCAATGGTACTGAAGCATTATACCAAAACAACAAAAACAATACAAGAGCTAATTATTAAAGGTGAGATCTACGTACTCCTTGTTTAGCGTGAGAATCTACAAACACATTAGCTGGTCGCCTAACATGGTTAAAAACAACATTAACTTGAGAGGATAAAGATTTGGGGATTTCCAAGGAGAGACGACGGGGGGGGGGGGGGGGGGGGGTTGTTTCCATTTCATTAGAGTTCAAACAGCCCACATGTTTAGAAAATATTGCCAAAAAATTCCTTGACTATTGCGGTAGCCACTAATCCTCACCGGCCCTGACTTACGCTCCACCATACACATTGAGTTTAACTCTCCATTGTTCGGGGGGGTGTAGAAGCAAACTATCCACTCTAAGACTATCAAACTCATATCTTAAAGATGCCCACGTGGCTAATCTCACAACCACAAGAATGTAAAAGATCTTTTGTTAACAAGGAAGCTCCCTTAAAAATTCCATCATTTCCATACTGACTATAGGGATGCAAGAGGAATAAGATCCCAAAAGGCTACACCACTTCCTAAAAATGAGGTAAAGCCACATGCCTAAAATAAACAAAGCAAAGACCTTGGAAAGCAACATGACATACTACACTTGGCAAGGAAATGACACCACATAGCATAGAAAAACTCACAATGAGGAAAAAGATGATCAACTGTTTCCAATAGAGGGCATAAGTTTGAGATAGCTTCTAACAATACACCCCTCCTCAGATTATTCACCGTCGATGCCTTACTAGAAATATCTAGCTAGCAAAAAGCCTCATCTTCCTCACTACAAACGAATACATTAGAAAGCAGACTCATTAAGAACTCTAATTAAGATTCCTCAAATGGACCCAACACTCTTCTAAAAGACATTCTCAGGACACAAAACCCCTCCCACCCTCATAACAATCTTTGATAGACGACTTGTTGTGAGACATCGCCTTAAAAATTATAGGAAATAACTGAGACAGTAGAACCACCCCCAACCAATCATCGACCTAGAAAAACGACTTTACTTCCCTCCCCAACTCTGAAACCCACCCCTTTACAAAGACCTTCCCCTAGAATTTGGACTCATCCCCAACCCTCAAAATGTTTCCCCACAAACTCGACACACAATGTCTAGGAACTCATCCCCACCCATTTTCCCCATACTTTGGGGCAATGACCCTTCTCCACAAAGCTACACTCTCCTCCCCAAATCTCCACCACCACTTGGCTAATAAAACCCGATTTTCAAAATCTAGATTTCCAAGTCCAATCCCTCCTGCAAATTTAGGTTGGATCACCTCACTCTGTTTCATAAGATGCAACTTCTCTTTATTCCCATAGGAAGTCTCTTCTAAAACGATCTAGCTTCTCCCTTACCATAGTCGGCATCAATAAAAGAGACATATAATAAATAGGTAAATTGTATAGGGTAGGCTTAATCAAAGTTATCCTCCATCCCAAAGACAAATAATTTCTTTTCCACACAGACAACTTTCTCTCGAAGTTCTCCAAGATAGGGCTCCACGCCGCATTTTATCTTGACTTAGCCCCAACAAGATGCCCAGGTACAAGAATGACATCTTCCCAAATCCCAACCTTTCAATAAAGCAAATTGGTGAGCGGTTTGAAAGTGCATTTAGTAGAAGAATGGGTAATGGTTCCACAAACCAATGCACAATAGAAGTAAAAACCAAATAAAAGAGAACTAACAAAACAATCTACCAATCAATCGCCAAAAGAAGGCAGGCACTATCTTTTACGTGGAAATCTTATCAAGGGAGAAAAACCACGATCTAAAATTAAGAACTATTGAACAATTACAAGATATACTAACACCTCCCTTTCCCAATCAATACGTCAACCTAAGGACCATAATTGATCTTGCGCAACTTCTCTTGTTCCCACAACTTCCCCACCGTGCACTGTTCCCCGCACTTGATCTAGCAACACCTTGTCAACCAAGATGAATATTCTTCCATAACAGAGTAGAAGTAGCAAACCTTTCAGAGCAGATCTTAGCACAACCTCTCAATGGATCTAGAGAATCAAAGAATTTCTCCTTGGATTTTCTCACCTCAAAACAATGAGAGAATTACTTGATGTGTTTCTAATCTTCAATATGCACACATAGGGCTGAGAGAAACACCCTTTATATAGCCCTAAATTCATGTCTTAGTATTATAACACAAATAGGACTCAAAGTGGGAAACACCAATTGCAAAAGGAAACAAATCCACACAACCCATTCTAGAATTTTTACGAGATCCGATCGATCGGGCTTCATGAGTTCGCCTGAAATTCTTTTGATTTCTTATATGTTTTTGCTTCAGCTCTTCCGGTGACACAACCACAATCCATTCTAAAATAAATAAAAAATACAACTCAATAGACCAAAGTTTTATCCAACCCATGAATTAGCCAATACAAGTAAAAATCCTAACACGATTGAATGATCTCCTTTGAGCACCCAACCCCTACTAACACACTTTTAGATAAATAAATCTTTAATACGGAGACAAGCTCGGAACATCTTAAAATTCATTTTTTAGAATAGCCACCTCTTCTCTTCTTGAAGAATTAAAAAGAATGGTACATCCCCAAACTGAAGATGAGTAATAGATTCATCTCCTCCACCCCCTTGAAAACCTTCCAAGAACCCACAATCTTTAGCCTTATGAAGAAGGGTGCTTAAAGCTTCCACCAATATTGTGAAAAAAAGGGAGATAAAGGATCCCCTTACCTTAATCCCCGAGGCGCTTTAAATAGGCGCAATAGAGATTCATTAACGAACGCTGAGAAGGATGTCAAAGAGATGCACTCCCTTATCCAAGCTCTCCATTTGATGCCAAACCCAAATTCTTCCATCATATATTCAACATAATCATATGCTTTCTCAATGTCTATCTTGAAAATAAGCCCTGGGTTCTTTGATCTTTTTCTTGAATCAATAAGCTCACTCGACACAAGAACCTCATCAAGAACATGCCTATTTTGACTAAAATAAAAGCCTTCAGTTTGGTGGGTAATGCTTATAAGTTTTAGGGGTTTCTTATTTGCAACTTTCAAGTCCTCCGAGATCATTCTTTTTTATTGACTCTTTCTTAATTTTGATTTGGATTTCTAGTGTTTAAATTGAGGTTTCACTTTAGTTTTCCTTTTTTCTTTATTTTGTGATCAAAATGGATTTTCTTATTTGTAGTTATTGGGTGAAAATCCATTTTGAGTTTTAATAGGTTTTCTATTTTTGAGTTTCTTTGATTTCATCCAAACAGACCACATCATTTTGATTTTATTGTTTGATTTTTATTTTTCGGGATTTTTACGAAAAAATTGAGCTTAAATCATAATTAAATGATTTTATAAAGAAAAACTATAAAATGATGAAATAGTTGTTTGTAAATATTTTTTGGACAAAATTACCCTAGTCGACGATATCATCAATTCAGTTGACGATATCATCAACTTTCCTACAACTTTTTTTTCTTTTTCTTGGACTTTTCTTCTTCTTTTTCGATGGTTTTCATACTTGATTGTCCAAAGTTTGGGGGGGGGGGGGGGGGGTGTGCTAAGACTTGGTGGAAGATGAATATCTATTTCAAATAAATGAAAAAAAATCAAAAGGATGTGATAAATACATCAAAGGAAAAGGGTCTGACAAGTCTTTCACAAATCACATAGAAGTGTATTCAATTCATCCACTGCCAAATTCATTGAAGCTGGTTTAAAGATTCCGGATTAACGAAACAAAAAACACTATCTGAATTTAAAATTCCACACAAATAACACAATACTAAGGAGAAAATCCTTACATTCACTATTCAAAGATTGCCCCCAACATAGCTCCCCACATTTTGTTCATAGACGTCAAAACTTATGAAATTCTCCCAAGCAAATGACTTTTGACTCTAAATGTTCACAAAAGCATGCCTAAACTCATCCCTTCAAGTCACAATAGAAGCCACCGCCAATTGAGTGAAAATCTTCATTTAGGTATTTCACCGAACTTCTTACACTCCAAACTCGAACTCTCAAAACTCATGTAAAGGAGGCGACAAATGTGTATAAACTAAGTATGTGATCCACACAACTAAGGAAGATTGCTAGAACTACTTAAGGAAGACTACTAGGACATAAAATACAATAATTTCCATAACCTTTTCATCACTAGTTAGATAAAAAGAGTCAAAGAGGGAGCAAATATCGTTTTTTGCAATGAAGGTTGATGATATCGTCAACTATGGTGATTTCGTCCAAAAACATGTACGAACAACTATCTCGTCATTTTATAGTTTTTCTTCGTAAAACCGTTTAATTAAGATTTAAACTTAATTTTTTCGTAAAAATCCCTTTATTTTCCTCTGATTCTTGGACAAGATGAAGTTTCTTTGATTTTCTTCTTCTGAATTTCAATAGATTGAAACTCCTTTCTTTGTCTTTTTTTTAAAGCCAAAACTAGAACAGAGTTCGGAATTGGTGGTGGACTCGAAGCCCGAACAGAGTGTTAAGCCAATGGTGGATTCTAAACCAGAACTACATCCAAAACTAGATCCTTTAACTTTTATTTCCCATGGATCCAAATTCTTCTTATAGATTTGATGTTGGAGCTGGACTTGGATTTGGATCCATCATTGAAAAGAATAAATGTAGATCCAGATCTAACATGGTTCCATATAGAACTCGACTATTTGCAACCCTAAATTCAAGGCTAAATAATAAAAAAAACCCAAGCATAAAAGAGTTTATAATAATCAAGTTCATAAGAGATCATCAGCCTCATGGCATTTCTTCCCTTAAGTTTGTATTAGGTCCAAAGTGCACTTTTAAAATTTGACAAAAATGATCCCTTAGCTTGAAAGTGAAAGTTACAAGTAGGTTCGATGGCGAATCCAAGACTTTCATTTGTGGGGGTGGACCCAAAAGGTAGTTGGGTTTTCTAGGCAAATCCAAGATTTCCATTTAGGTTTTGGGGGAAGGACCCATATGCAAAATTTGATAACTATATATGTGGGCACGCCCCTAAGCAGGTTTGTCATGGGTCTTGATTAGGCAACGATTTTAGATAGCATTAAGGAAAAATTGTTGTTCTTTTCCCTAATTATTTTATAGAAAATCTCATCAATGGCCTCTTCGGGTAACATCGTCTTGAGCATTTGCATCATGAAGGAACCATATTGTTTTTTACTAGTTTTGTTATTTTGCATTCTTTGTTATTCACAATTCACAAACATTAGTTCACATGAAACTAATCATTGATTGATTGATGCAAAATGAGATGGAATCTGTCTCTCTTTTGTTTTTAATTTTATTTTTTTGTTGATGTTGCTATCGGGGAAGCCGGGTAAATTCCCCTATAACCCCAGCATGGTAGTGCAGTTTCGAACTTACAACTTCCGGGTGCAAACTGTGGTCCTAAGCCAATTGAGCTACCTCTTGAGGTTAAGATGAAATCAATCTCTTTGGACAAAGGGAAATAGCTCTCGACTCATAGATTTTATAATGTGTATGAGACATGAGAGAACAAAGAGTCTAATAGACACCTTGGGCAACAAAAAGTCAAGACTACTGCATCGTTTTAGAAGGCCATAAGAAATTTTATTACATTAGATTGTCTTCATAACTTAAAATAATAAGATTATAATTTTATTATCATAAAAATAAAAAAAGTTATCTTAATCATATGATAATTTATAATAATGATAATCAGTAATACTATCACTGTCATATTATGAATTCTTAAATATTTTAATATCATATAAGTTATATTAATTCATATATATATATATATCATGTTTTTTTTTTTCATTGCCTTACAATTGCTAATTGCATTGCCCAATAAGTGATAATGATATTGTAAGTGCCTAAAACTTAATGGCTCAGTTTAGATTAGTGTGAGACTGATGATTCGTTGTTTAAGCTTCTTTGGGGAGGATAGATCGCCTTAGAGCCTGAAAGGGAAGAAGAAATAGAGATCAGAGATCATGGTTGCCGTCAGCCGAAGGTTCTCCGATATCTGAGTTAGTGCCATCACTGAACAAAGGATGGAGATGAGAGGCAAGTATGCTCTTATACAAGATGTTCTGTAACGCGCTATACAATGTGTAATATGGCGTAATGATGCTGTGTTCAGGCATACCTTATAAGGGATTAGCATCTCTCTATATGTAGAGATTTCACCTGGCACACCCTTAGTGGGGGTAGGTGGAGAAACCATCAGGTCGAATCAAGAGATGACTCTTGGCATTAACGTAGACGTGATTGATCAAGGAGACACCTGACCACTTATCCGGTGCTTGTCTTGTCTGTCAGCATGTTCTGCAACGTAGCAGTAACTTCATGGAAGTACAATGATGGATTAGTACCCATCCCTGTGGACGGACCGAGCTGAGGATGGTACTGAGGCCAGGTTCGGATGCATCCTGGCACTATTGCCAAGGTGTCTTATACCGAGACCAAGATGAGTCCAGTTGGTACTCTTACCGAGACTGGCTCAAGGTTGGCGCAGGCTGACACTGTTTGCTGAGCTGAGAAGAAGTGTCTAGCTGGTACCGTTACCGAATTAGGTTGATCTTGGTACTATGGCCGAACTTGGATACCGAGATCGGGATGAGCTGAGCTGATATTGCTACCGAGGCTAACGTAATCCTACTATTAGGAAAACACCCCACAAAGATATAATCCTTCAATCCTAAATAAATTAGTAAATTGTGTCAATATTGCAATCCTTGATTTTGCTAAAATTCACTTGTACCTAAACACTCACACCCAAACATCGGGATTTCTTTTTGCTTTTTCTTTTTCTGTTTTTTTGGTACCCCAATCTCGATGGTTCAAACCCTAGATATCTAGGTGAGAACTACCACTTGAGTAAGGAGCAGTTCCATGTATCAGCTTTGAGATCAGCCAATACATGTTACCTGAAGGCCCCAATTTTTAAATCCTACCCAGCCAACCCATCCCCATTCCCATATATACATGCAGTCTCTATTCCAAATTACACCTCAATAATATTATAGCTCAGAAACACTGCATTTCATGTGTGGTATCTATGCTGCATGCATCATGTCCCACATTCTGTAAAAGATCCTGAGGGCATGATAGATTATACCCCCACAACCAATCTCCTTCCATTTGAATTAGGTCAGCAATAGCAAGCACACTTCCATTTCCATACGCCACATGCAAAATCTACCAATATGACCCATATAAGATATTGTAAGCTAAAAGGCTGTCTTGTATGTTTGGCTCACGTGGGATTTATGCCCTTATAATGCATGCATGTAATATTATATTGTTGTTGCCATCGACTAAAAGCTAGCCAGCCATTGGGTCAATGGGTGTTTCTTTCTCTTTTGAGAAAAGACACCACAGGGGAAGTGAGTGGCCATTCCATCTGTGAGGAGACCCCCCAGCCCTCTTTACTCTTTCCCAATTCAAAAGGTCATGTAACATCATGCTTTATCCTGCACTCTCATTAATGGGACCACCTCATTGAGCATGGATCCTCTATAGTCATTCATGGCTCTGAGAAGTTTTTTATATTCAGTCAAGAAGAAGCCATTTGGCATGAATCCAGGTAAGGTCAATTTGCCCCATCATCAGGATTAGCACTTTAAGCTTGTCAATTGACCCACGTCTCAGTGCTTCCAGGCAGGCTGTTATCTGAGTAACAGATCAGATGACCTAGATTTATGTCTGTGCTTGTCCTGCCAGCTCTCTCTATGTGAGCCCACATTCTCTTTTACCGACTTTAAATGAAAAATAAAACTGTCAACCTGATAACCATCCAATATTTTAGGGTTTGTGGGGTCATATCCAACTTAATAATATTAGGCCTTGTTTGTGTTGGAAAAATGGTTAGGAGGACCCATTATTTTCGTCATCTTGAGCCAAAATAAACGTGGGACCCATTTATCATTTTAAACTGCTCTCCTAAAATACTGAAGTACTTGTACTCGTTCTAACAGTTTGTTTGCTTTAAAAAGACGTAGGACGGTTAAAAATAAAGATAAAAAATGAATTTCTAAAAGTGAGCAATAGCATATGCTTTTTAGTTTCATTTTAAATATCGATGCATATTCAATTCCTATATATTTCAATACAATAAAAAAAGCCCAGTAGAGTTTGAGCCGGGGGACGCATAATACTATTTGAAGGTCAATCCGGACCCAACTTGACCTGGCCCATTGGCACCCCTGGCAGTAAAGGGAAATTCTTTTGTAGTGGGGTGTGTGTAAAGCAAGGTTTCACGTGAGGAATGAAAGTCTCACTTTGTGCTCTGGGCACGAGAAGTGTGTGACCCAGCACTTATACCCTTTATAAAGGATGTTTTGGCTTAAAATATATATATGGAATCTCTTTTCCCTTGGAATAAAAGGTACAAAGTGGAGGGCCCATTAGGCACAAGATTGGTGTTGACTGAAACCCACAAAGTCAACTTACCTACAGTTCACTTCACTGCAATGATAAGTACAATGCAAGCATAATCTATATTTAAACCTGAGTGGAAATTTAGAACTCATATATGAATATCTTAAAAAGGAGCTAACAATAGAAATGGGCTGGGTCCATGGTGGATCCGAACTCTTGCCTGACTTCAAACTCGATATACAAAATTTACATAAAACAGACATTCGTTACTGCGAACCAAACGCTACCTTAGAAAACAAATAACACAAAAGTGTACCCCAACAAATGAAGGCGGGTGTTGGGACTTTCAAAAGATGCAAATAGATTAATACATATATAAAATTTAAAAATAATCATATTGGCTCATTTAGATATCCAAAGGAAAATTAAAAATGTTGAAACCTTTTGGCGGCTGTAGGTGAATAAATGTTAAAAGAATAAAATAAAGATCAGCGTTTATTGACACCACAGAATTTAGATACTTAGAAAATAAAATCAATGTAAATCAACACCAATCACAATTATTGGCTTCCTTGTTATCTTTTTCTGGGTTTTTCACCACTGATGATGCATACCATCACTGTCTATCCTTATCCCAATTTTCTTATTGTTATGTGACTGCTAGCAGAGTTTTTTTAGGGTATTTATATATTTATTTAAATCAACACCAATCAGAATTAGAAGGCTTGCAAAATCTTGTCCAAGCCCAGCCTTAGGACCTTTAAGGGCCTTTTGAGGACCAGGATGGACTCCCTTATTGAAGGGCCAAATTGACAGGTTTAATCACAACGATTGATTTAGGGGTGACAAAGTTTAACAGTTTCTTACTGTGAAATTATGGTGAGTGCCAATTCGGAGGTTAGTGAGTTAGTGTGGGGAGATTAGATTGATTATAGGTGGTTCCCATGTGGTGATAGGGTGATAAATTTTTTTACCTCTCAAGGCTTGCATGAGAGGTAAAAATCTAAGCCCCTTAGACCTACATCAGAGCATGCCAATCATGAGGGGGTAATCAATAATGTGATGTAAGGTCTTATGAATATGATTTAATAAGAAAATTATCTCAATCGGATCATCACAACCGCTGATTTTAATGATATCTTCAGCCCTTTCTTCTTCTTATATCCCACAAAAGAGATGAATCTTCTGTAATCATTTGTGCACTGATACACGGAGAGGGAGAGAGAGAGAGAGAGATAGAGAGAGAGAGAGAGAAGGTGCACAAAAGGCTAAATAACCAAGATTCATGTAACCAAGATACATACATGATTATAGATATCTGCTTTATGATGGGATGGGATTAAATTAATGAACTGAACTAACCAGGAAAGTGTGAGTTTTGCACAAGAGAGAGAGAGGTGCACAAAAGGCAAAATAACCAAGATTCATGTAACCAAGATACATACATGATTATAGATATCTGCTTTATGATGGGATGGGATTAAATTAATGAACTGAACTAACCAGGAAAGTGTGAGTTTTGCACAAAAGGCTAAAAAAATCAAGATACATGATTATAGATATCTGCTTTATAATGGGATGTGATTAAATCAATCAACTGAACTAACCAGGAAAGTGAGTTTTGGGGCATGTGGCTCACTTTCATGCACTAAAGACTAAAAAAATAAATCAAGATACAAGATTACAGATACTTGCTTTAAGATGGGATGGGATTAAATTAATGAGCTGAACTAAACAGGAAAGTGTGAGTTTTGGATATGTGGCACTTTCCAGGAAAAAGGTGTCATTCCAATAGCCTCTCATACCACTTATCTTCCACCAAACCCTCTCTTAATTTCGTGTGTTTGGGTACTTTACGTGTAGAATGAAGTGAAGTAAATCTTCAAATAGTAGAATAATAAAATATAAGTGGATTATGATAATATTTTGTCTGTAATTGTTTAGTATGGAATCTTTTTTACTTTTTGTTTAAAAGTGAGTTTTTTTTTCTTTTTTTTAGTGAAGAAAGGAGGTTGCCTTTTGACTTTTTGCTTAAGGGGAGGGAATTTTAAAATTGTTTACTTTTTATGTGACCTTTTTAAAAAAAAAATTAGAGGCTTTACTTGACTCCACTCTGCTAGCGAAATTCCCAAACAAATCCGCAGCCTAAAAGGTAATTGGTAGGTTTTTCCATCAAAACACTCAAAGGGTCTCCAACCTTCTTGTGGAGGTTGCAAGGAAAAATCTCAAAGCCAGAAGGCCAAGAACACCAACCACCAATAATTCTAACTTAATTGCTCATAAAGGTTTACCAATAATAATAATAACAACAACAACAACAACAATAATAATAATTAATTGCTCGGATGGGTTACTTATAAATTAGCTCTTAAAATCTCACTCAATAAACGGTTAAATTAGTGGGTTGATTTTGCCTGAAGGACAACCCCCAAAAGTAGATAAGGAGGCTGAGATGAAAAGGATTGATTGGATACTGGATAGTGAGGCTAAGCGCCCTTTGAATTTGATTGGAACAGATGATTTGTGATATGATAGGGAGACCTATAGTACAGGTTGGTTGTTTTTATATGATATGGACACACAAGAAACTACAAGGTGAAACATCTCTTGGTAGTTCCTTAGAAGTCAAAATAAAACAAAACAGTAAGTAATGGAAGGCCCAGAGATGTGTAAGAAATCTCCATTTCAGGAGCTTGTTGGGAAATACCTATCAATACAGACAATTGATGATGATGGATTGAGACATGCACCTACAACACTTTGATCTCAAAGTGTGGTTAGGTAAATCCAGAAATAGTCTCTCCACTTTTGGAGGTAGGTGAGAGCATGCTTCAGGTGACTCACCAGGGTCTACTTTCCTCCTCTGTTTCATGGTTTTTTAAATATTGGGCCGGACCCACTGATCTGACTCGGTTGAAACAGCCATCATTGACTACAATTTAATTAGGTCAAAAATTAAAATTAATAATTGGAGCTTTGTTATTATAAATAAAGATCATATGGTAGCTCGGGTCTGCAATTCTTAACCCGACCCGCCTACTCGACTCATCCTAACTCGGTAATTGCCAATGAGATCAACTGGAGCAGTGGTTTCTGGGTTTGGGTCGACATGTCCTACTCCACTCATAAACGGGTTGGGTTTCGATTGGCAATATTCCCTTTACCATCAAAGATCAACTCGACCCGACCCAACTTTTCACTAGGGCCCTGAGATGGCCTGCACACTTGCTACCTCCTTTCCTCACCCCCAAAATAGTAGGCCCAACAATTTATCAAGTAAGATTTGACCTTAATTCAAACTTCATCTTATGATCAAGTCTCAGACAACTTTCAAACCCTCAATCTATACTTTATGCTAAAAGGAGTTTCATTTTTGTCTCTCTCCCAATTTGGCCAGTCCATTTTTATTTTTATTTTTTTGCATTTTTTATTTCTTTTTATCGAAAATCACGATATGAACCCTTCATCCTTTGAAGGAGGACAAAAATGTGTAGGGGACCAAATTTCAGCCATTTGATCATCACAGATTATGAAAATTTGTGAAAAATGTTAGATCGTTAGATCTTCGTTTTCGGATTTGATAGTCCCCATGTTCATGATCCAAACCGTTCACCTCTTTAAAAAGCTGGTCAAAATTCACTTCATAACTCATCTCTTTCATGAAAAAAACTATAGAAACATTGAATTACATCGATGTAATTGTTTTCATGTCCCTAAACTGCGAATCCATTTTTTCTTTTGTTGCATTTTTTGGTTTTTTTGGGCTTGAAGATCAGGGCCTAAACCATCCATCCTCTGAAGAAGGACAAAAATAGCAAGGCCACCAAATTTTAGCCTTTTGATCATCACCGATTGTAAGAAATTTGTGGAAACCTTCATACCGTTAGATCTACATTTTTTAAAATTTGAGCCTCATTTTCATGATCTAAACCGTTCACCCTCTTTAAATGGCCGAAGGGTCAAATTTCACTTCTTAAGTCATCACGAATTTTGAGAAATCTTGGAAAAACTGTAACTTTACAAACATTGGATTACATCAATGTAATTAACGACTGGGGAGGATACTTATTCAATGTAATCAATAATGTGCTTCCTTCGATGCTACAATTGCCTTTTTTTCTTTTTCATTTTTAATATGGGGATAGCGTTAATATTTATTGTTCAATGCTGATGCGATTGTGCTTGATCAAAACATGTTTATATTGATCAAAACATCAAAAACTACCTGTTAAATTGTTCTCTTTCTCAAGTGAACTGGTAGCAGAAAATCTTGATCTTTGTTAATTTTAGAAGATTAGATGAAATGGGCTTGAGTTTTGCTGTTTGTTAAGGTTACTTTAATAGAGTGGTGTTGGGAATCCCAGATCCTCTGCTTTGAATATAGCTGGAAAGCAAAGGAATGGGCCACCTGGTTTGTTTATTTGGCCCTACCTGATCCATCGCAGCAAATGGTCTGGATGGTCTAGATGTCAAACTCAATGGTAAAGATGCATGTCGAACGTTGGCTCTGATACCATACTACAAGAAAAGAAATTGAGTTTTGGTGACTCACTTTGGATACTCACCTGATATTTTCTACTGCAAATTAATGAGTATGCCGAACCATGGAGATAGGGTTGCAAACGGAACAATTCCGGATCGGAACCATAGTGGACTGGACCCGGATCCGTTTCTAAATAACGGTTCAGGTTTCAGATCCGGTTTTGACTCGGAACCTGTTTTATTAGTTCTAGACCCGGTTCCGATAGGGAAACCCAGATCTAGTTCCGGAACCGAGTCTACTTAGAGGATTGGAATTTAGTTCCAAAATCAATTTTAATTTCTCTTTATTCTTCATTTTTCTTAGAATAAGAATATCATTCAACTTATAACAGTACGTCAAGTCTATTACCTCCAATATTATACATAAAAATGTCAAGAAAAAATTGATTTTAATGTATAATTTGCAACATCAAAGGCTCATATGCCGGGTCCCGGGTCCACGGGTCGAAACCTATATGGACCCTGAACCGGACCCATTGATCAATCGGAACCTAAATTGGGTTCCAGACCCAGTTTTTTGCGGCTCGGAACTTCCGAGTAATTGGAGAATTGGATGCCCATTTGCAACCCTACATGGAGTACATGTGAGATACAAATGGGGCCTTATCTAGTTGTTTCAACCGATCTCATGAACCAGTGACTGGGCTTTGGCTGGGTTTGTTAGTCAGGCCCAACTCCTGTGTATCTGTCACTGCAAGTAACTCTCTATTTGTTATCATCAAGCAGGGTTTATATTGTAGATGAGATGCTGTGGGATTATGTATGCAGTGTGGCACACCAGGTCAGATAGAACTGGGGAGTAGTATCAACATGCTCAGTTGTTGGGTTGTACAATTCATAGCTTCTTTGGGCAGAACATAAAACCACTACAATCTAAAATCTAAAATCAAGTGGGCCACAAACTATGCCACGTGTCATTTTTAATAGCAACTATCTCGACCATAGACAAATCTAAATAGACTGACTGCATTAGTGTGAGAATCAAAAATCAAAAGTGGTCATTATTCTTTAACACATGCAAAGAAGTTTGGATTTACATAACAAAAGATTACATTTGATATACAAATCACCTTGTTGGTTGGGAAGAACCACTTTCACATGAGTAAATGACAAAGGGCCATAAGAGTAAGAGAAAGATCAAGAAAGGATTTACATTGGTTTTTATATAATTTAGTGCCTTACAGAAAGGATTTACAAATGACATTTTCATAGTGGTACTAATAGATCTCAAACATAGTGAATTACTCGGATCATAAATAGGAGGAGCATAAAAGTGCATAAAATTGGAAATTAGGATAAAGTCTTGTTGTGTCCTCCACATACTTCTCAAAATCCAAAAGGATCTTACATATCAACAATTCATTCACTGAGGTTTTTATCATATCAGATAGAATATTGAACAGGAATCATGAATTTGGGAGCAACAAAAATGCTGAAAAAATTAGTTAGTAGGATTTAGTTATTTTATGTCTTTTGAATGTATTCATATCTGTGACGATCCAAGATATGAAACTACACAAGTCAAAGTTAAGCAGTATGTGAGTACACCGAACGATTTGGATCATGAATTGGGAACCCATGAAAATGTAGAAAATCATATCTATATGTTGGGGGGTTTTGGGCCGTTTTTCCACATATTTTCTCAAAATCTACGTGGATTTAACACAATAATCTTAAAGGTATTGGGGCTTATTAGTTTAAAAAACAAATTGAATAGTTCAAAATACAAATATGAGGACCACAGGATTAAATAAAATAAAAGTGGTTGAGGAGATTTGATCTCGTGACCAATTGCATCACCATATGAAGTCTGCACTATAGTGCTGTCAACTGAGCCCTCTCATGGGGTACCCAGCCCAGGCTGGCCCTCAAAGTCCCCGCAAAATGAGGCTTTTGTTTTACTTAGAAAGCCCAAGGGTGGGGCTTAGACAGAATTTTTACAAACTTGCCAACTTGAGGTACAGGCTTGGACAATAGCAGCCCCAACCCAGCCCTCTTTTCTTATTTATATACCTGGATTTATTTCACACACACTTGTACTTGGGCTTCTCTGAGCATGATTCTTATATCGGTTGTAATTGATCCTTATATTATTTTTTATTTGATTTTTAAGTGACATGCATGTGGTTTGCAGGTTTTCATCGTCCAGCTTTTCATCACCATTAGGTTGAAATTATAATAAAATGATGCATCTAAATCATTAAAATTCACGGCCATGGATCAAAAGATAAAGATGATCTTATGAAATCAAAATTCTGCAATATAGGTAAGTCTTATATAGATCTTTCCATCCAATAGACTTCCATAATCATCCTCGGTGCTGCCTGCTGGGATGCATCTTTGGGCCTCTTCCAAAGAGAAGGGGTGGCGGAAACCATCTAATGTTCAAATTTGAGCCTGTGACAGTTTTCCCACCAGCTTTCTCCCAGACCAAGTGAATATTTGGATTCCTTTCCTTTACAGTTTACCCTATCAAATAGAAAATGTGAAAACAAAAAGGGCCTAGACTAATAGATTAGATTCTGTATATTCTTATATTTCATTCAGCCACCAAATGAAATCACATTGTTTCATTGTCCAACCACTCCAACAATGTGAATGACTTAAATCAAACATTGAGCCATTGCATTATTTTGACATCTGCTATGTGTTTATCAGTTATGCTTTACTCATACTCCATATGATATATGAACATGGTCAACTACATTTACCAAAGGAATAATGGAAATTCTCAAAAAAGGCTGAGACTTTTGGCTCATTTTCAAGAAAGTAAAAGGATATTTCAAAAATGTAGAAAAGTTTTTCACAATTCTTTTAATTTAAGTTTTTTTATGAAATGACAAATTACCCTTTCCTTATTACAGGTTTGTCAATGAGGGAAAATACCCTATTTTGTCATTTGAAATCAATATATAAATGTAGCTAAAGTGAGTCCCACTAGGTCATTTGGGTTGGACTTGATTATTTCTCTCAAATAATTTATTAAAGTAAAATTCTGAAAAACAATATAAAGGGTACTTTTGTCATTTCAAAAAAAATCAAGAAGACTTCATTCAAAAACATTTATATATTTTTTGAAATATTAAAATCTTCATGTATTATTTTGACAGTGAGCCTAAAGTTTTGTACCTTTAAACAATAATTGTACTCGATCTATTTTCATGAGCATTAGCAGACCATTTATGCATCTAGACAGATGATTCTTGGAAAGGCCACGGCAATCGGATGATCCTAACTGTCCAATTAATAATTAAGGCACAAAATGAGCACTAGGAATCCAATCTTCCGGTGGGAGTAATTATTTTTTGAGGGACCTGTAAAGAGTAAACCATATGAATGATCTAGATTGACAATTTGACCACCAAACTTTCAAATCTAAAACCAAGTCAACACTATGGATATCACCCTCAAATTCAAACAACAAAAACAACAATAATAAATACAGTAAAAAGATATAAATTTACAATAGAGAATTTGCAGATTCCAACTTCACAAGCCCCTGATCTGCTAGACTATTTAATGCTTGAAATCATACATTGGTGCATGTGGATGAGCAAATTTGTACTGAATTTTTTTTAGATATAAGCTTCTCATTCAAACACTTTGTATTAAATTAGTGTTGGGTATTCTTGCAAAGAAATCAAGTAAGATGCTGTGTATGAGACAAACAGGTTACATTGCTGGTGCCACTTTGTACAAACATCGACTTCTTTCATGCCACCAGCTTTGCTGCATACAATCTCGATCTTATTTAATCTTTTGGAAAGAAATAATAATAAAAAATGGATGAAGTAAAATACAATGAAAAATGGAAAAAATTCAGGAGATTGGATAATTGCTCCATGTTTGACGAATAAAAAGCTGATTGCCGAGAACGCCGAGAACCTAGTTCATGAATTTCCGGCAATTTGAAGCTTTACAAAGACAAGGAACTTTGCACTCGTCCGGTTCAAACAAGTAGTCATACCTGCAAGGAATGGTGGATTACACAACTATTCAGTAGCTGGCACATGAATAAGCACAAATGCATGGTTTGCACACACACGCACACAGAAACGAGAGAGAGAGAGAGAGAGAGAGAGAGAGAGAGAGAGTACGTTAATTCATCACCCGCAGAAACATTTGTTTTGGCAATAAGTACGATTCTGCTCTCTTCACCACCAACACTCATGATCCTCGCATAGCAGTTAGGCATACACTGACAAGAGCAATTAGGATCTCAAAAGAATAGTCTAGCAAAGGCAATAAAACTAGAAAGCATAGCTGCAACTCGAATGGATTAAATTCAAGATGAACTTGCAAATTTGCTTAGTAATAGCTTACAGAATGATTGATTAAGCGTCCGATGTTCCCTTTATTTGTAGCATCAATCACTACCTCTTCACTGATCTTAAAAAACTGAAGAAAAAATGTTCAATAGCAATGTCAGGAGCTATTCAATGAAAGGCCCAAAGTGAGGTAAAATACATGAGATAACTACATAAACAACCAAAACCATCGACCCTATAGCATCTAACTCAACAATTTTAAAAAGAATCATCAAGTTCCTGATGTATTGGGCCACATTTCAGTATTGGAATACACAAGTTCATGCAAGTAGAGCCAATTGTTTTGTGCTGCAGACAAGGTTGGTTGGCTCTATTGTAAATGACACATGGAGTAAAAACCTTGGATTGCAGATCCTCCAATTAGGATTTTTCTTAATGGTTGCTTTCTATTTTCTCCAGTCTATTTGTAAGTCACCCATTGAATTTTATGGTCTTCCAATCTTCAAAATTTCCACATACTCCAAATTCACATTTTGACCAACCATATTACCAGTCCAGGTGAAAAGAAAGGCTCAACCTGTATGGACCACCTCACATTCTGATACATGAGTTGCAGACCTCAAAACCCTCACAACCACATATGTGGGAAAACCAAAGCAAGACAACCATGATATTTGTATGTTGGCAGGTTGGGCAACTAGTGATTACTAGATAAAAATCCTAGAGGATGAGATTTATAGTTAAGAAATTAACAAAAATGCTTTATTTTAGCTATTTTTCATTACGATAGACAAATTATGAAGTCATAGACATGCATAGGGCCTTGCCCTGCACAGGACATGCAGCTGAACTGGACAAGCCTAGAAAGACTAGTAGGGCTAGGCATGACCTGGAAGGGCCTAGCTAGGGGTGTAAAAAAAAAAAACGGAAAACCGTCTAACCGAACCGAACCAAATTGCGGTTAATAATCGTATTTTGCAGTTCGGTTACAGTTACAGATAATGAAATCCAAAAACCGCACGGTTCGATTCGGTTACGGTTTTCCGTAATAATTCACGGTTATTAACCGAACTGAACCGTATGATATGGTTCAGTTAACCGTATGTGGTTAACCGTACCATTTACAAATAAAAGAAAAAAAAAACGGGGGCCTGAATGAAATATTTCTTATTCATAAGATGTAAATCGAAACCCTAGCCTCTCCATCAGATCTCTCAACTCCCAGCCACCTCCATCATCTCCATCTCTCCCTTTTAGCCTCTCCATCGCCCACCACCCTCTCCATCTCCTGCTCCGTTTGCCTCCATCTCCCCTCCTCCATCGTGCGACGTTCATCATCCTGCGCAACCCATCTCGCCTCTCCCTGCAACCCATTTCACACACCACCATCTTGCTGCTGGACGCACGCACACAGCAGCCCCCTCGGCTTCCTCCTTCGCCTCATGCAACGCCTCCCCTGTAGCAGGTAACCGAACTGCAAATATATATATATATATATATTTTTCTACTTTGGCTATTTGGGAGAGTTCCTGAGTTTTAATCAAGGCATTGAATTTCTGTTTCCAAAGTTGTTCTGTTCTATCAGGGCTTTTGATTAGCCTCTCATTTTGGGTCTTATTCGCTGTTTTTTTTTTTTTTTAAGCGTATTTGTATGAGAGAATGTTTGACGTTTTCTTTGTTTCTGTAATTGGACATGGATATGGTTCATTTCTTTGGCAACCTTGTCCTTTTATTCTTCACTAATTTGTTGCTATCTCTCCATGGGTCACTTAGGCATTGTCTATCCACTCACTCAGAGGTGAGATCTGGTGCGGACAAAAATGCTTTCGTGCTGTTAATGCCGGAATTGACTTTTTGTGCATTATAGGCCTGATTAACTTCATGCATCACATCTCTTGCAGACGTCTGAAGGTTGAAAATTGCGGATTGACGGATTCTATGGCTAAATTAGGAGTGGATAGATCTTCTCCCTTGTTGGTTGAAAGATTTGAAGGGGAGTTCTTCTTTGGATTGGAAGAAAGAATCTTTGTTGGGGTCTTTGGATCGGTCTCTCTTTCATTGATTTTTGTTTTTGAGGTGAGGTTTTCTTTGGGTTGTTTTTATGTAATCTCTGCTTCTTCCTTGATTTTTTTTTTATATTGTTTCTAGAGATTCTAAGATCTGGGGTTTGTTCATTTTGATGTTTCTTCTGTCTGTGGATTGGATTTGGACTTTTTTTTTTGTGTTTTTCATAAAACTGGAATGCCTACATGGGATTATCTATTTCTTTCTGCTCTAGGATCTGGACTTACAATGGATTAATATCTTTGAACACTACTGAATGAATCAATACTTTTTTTCCACGGTTATTAACCATAACCGAACCGTCCAATATGGTTAACCACTGTTCCGTTTTCCATGGTTATTGTGTATACGGTTACGGTTACGGTTTTGAAAGATGGAAAACCACAGTTACGGTTCGGTTAATGGTTTTCCCAACATGACCGGTTAACCGAACCATTACACCCCTAGACCCAGCAAGGCCTATCGGGGCAGGGCATGACATGGCTGGGCCTGGCAAGGATTAGGTAGGCCCTAGTGAGGTCTAGCTGAGTCCTGGTTCGGTTGAACTTGGCTAGGCCCTGGCAAAACTGGTCCTAACACATGGGATTTGGGGCCCCATGACACATCCCATTGGGTCAGGTAGGGTTGAGCTGCTTCCATGGAATACAAGTGGGTTTCATCAATAGATAGTTGTGATTCCATATTTTGCACTTTCCTACTTCCCTTTGATAAAATTCTTGTTATCACTAAAAAAAAAAGTATGAAAGACTCAGCAATTACATAGTTCTGACGTTATGTCTGTTAAATGGGTTAGTGCTAAATGGGTCAGTGGGTCAACCCATGACAAATAAAGCCCAAACTTGGGAGATAATTTACTTCACATGTACAGATATGTAATTTATATTGTTGCCATATTCATGGAAGAAAATATCGGCCGTATCGGCCAAGGCCGATACGGTACAAAGAATTTATCGGCGCTACGGGTGTATCGCACTCGTATCGGCCGATACGGGTGCGTATCGGCCGATACTTTAGTGTATCGGCCGATACGTGCCGATACGTACCGTATCGGCCCATACACGTGGGGGGGGGGGGGGGGGGGGGGGGGGGGGTGTTATAAAACCCCCCCTTTTGGACTTTTTAGGGTTTTTTACCCTTCTCTTTCATCTCTTCCCCTCTACGGTTGCTGTTTTCACCTCTTTGTGTTTTCACCTCTTTCAGCCCCAAAGAGCCGTCGGACAGCCCTCCGGGGCTCGGCCTCTTTATCAGTACTTTTCATATATTGAATGATCTATCATGAATGCATGCAACATATAATGTTTATGTTCATATTAAGCTAATTTTGATCACCAAAGTTTTATGCTTAGGGTTAGGTCTCACCACAGTGACCCTAACAATTAAACACTGATATTTGGCTCTAATAGTACCATCATGATGTTTACATTACATATTGTTCAAATGTATGAATATAAGTGTCTCCCAAATCCCTTTTGGTGGTGATCAAGGTATTCCTAATTTCCTATTTCTTTCACTAACTCTCTACTCCCTTTGTCATTTCTAAATTGGTGCTGAATGCTGATTGTTGATCACTTCATAGTTCATTCACTTGATTGAATTTGAACCTTGAATGCTGAAGTATTGATATTTGAGTGTTCAATGTTCACTAATGACCTAACTCTTAAGTCTTTTTAATTCTTATGCCTTTATTTCATGTTCTAATTTTTTTTTAATGAGCTTTTCATTACTTTTTAAGTTAACATGACTAAGAAACATGAATACATGTGAAAAAACTAATCATTACTATTATTTTCTATTTATACAGCGATACAGGACATCATATATTGAGGGCACCGATACGCCCCCTTTTCTTACTTACTTTTGCAAAAGAACCACATTTTCTTTCATTTTACAATTTTCTGGATTTTCTGGAATTTTTTCAGATTTTTTTGGCGATTTTTTAAAATCGCACCGCTACGCCGATACGTATCTCCGATACGCTACGTATCGCCCACTTCGTATCGGTTTGGCGGCGGGCCGATACGCCCGCCGATACCGATATTTTCATCCTTGGCCATATTAGATGTAATTTAGATTATGATTAGATTAGATTTGCTATAATCTAGTGATTGCTACAATTATGTAACATGTATAGCAACTATATTCTATAAAAGGATCATCGTGAGCTCTGAATGGGATCATCGAATTCACAAACCTATTGTTTCTATCTTCCTCTCTTCCTACTGGCTTTGACATGGTATCAGAGACCTGAGTAAACACAACTCTATATAGAGTTTCTGAGTGATCTTCTTCATCTTCCAACCATTGAAAGTCATCGAGTGTCTTCTATACTCAAGGAATCTTCATCCACTGGTCTGATCAAGGTGTGATCATACGTGGCCCTAACAAACGTAGCATGTAGAAGAGATTTTGAGTTATAATTGTGTATCATTCATTGGAGATTCTCTCCCATTATATAGAATACATATGCCTCATCACAGGCTACAAATTAGTAGGCTACAAATCAGCTCTACAAATCAGCGAATCTAATTACAATCTAATTAAAGAAAGAGTATCAATCTAATTACAATCACATTAAGGAAGGAAGAAAACTGTGCAAATATTTGACCAAATCCACCGAGATTGGATGCCACCATATTGGGCCCAAGTGGGCCTGAGCCATCTTATATTTGACACCCCCCCTCAAATTGATGCTGGGGAATCCACAAGCATCAATTTGCTAACCAAGAACTGATGGCGAGGTCGCGGAAGTCCCTTTGTGAGGATATCGGCAGTTTGAAGATCAGAAGAGATGTGAGGAAGGCTAATGACATCACGCTTGTATTCATCGCGTATAAAATGGCAATCAATCTCGATGTGTTTAGTGCGTTCGTGGAAAACTGGATTGGCAGTAATACGAATTGCACTAGTATTGTCTGCATAGAGAGGAGTGGCACTATCAACAGGAAATCCGAGATCGGAAAGCAACTCGTGAAGCCAGAGAATTTCTGAACAAGCAGCAGACATGGCACGATACTCAGCTTCGGTGGAAGATTTTGAGACTTTATCTTGTTTCTTACATTTCCATGAAATCAAGCTATCTCCCAGATACATGCACCATCCTGTGGTAGAGCGACGAGTATCCGGACAACCAGCCCAATCAGCATCAGAGTATGCTTTGAGTGTCAGGGAATTGTTGGCCGGATAGAATAAGCCACGGGTTGGCGTCCGAATTAGATATTTAATAATACGTCGGACTGCAGCCAAATGAAGATGTCGAGGATCCGTCATGAATTGACTGACTAAATTGACTGCATAAGAAATATCAGGACGAGTTATCGTCAAGTAGATCAAGCTGCCGACGAGGCGACGATAAAGTGTAGGATCAGAGAGAGGATCCCCACTGTCTTGCTGAAGTTTAACATTGACTTCGACGGGAGTATCGACAGGAGCAGATCCTAGGAGTCCAGCCATTTCAATTAATTCAAGAGCATATTTATGTTGATGAAGTACAATGCCTTTTGCAGATTGATGAACTTCAAGACCTAGAAAATAGTGCAGAGGTCCAAGATCTTTCATGTGGAAAGATTCATGAAGAGAGGCCTGAAGTTGGTGAATCATGTCGGCATCGGTACCTGTAATGATGATGTCATCGACATAAACAAGAAGAATAGTAATCCCTGTAGAAGTATGATGAAGAAACATGGATGGATCATATGGACTAGGATGAAACCCCAAGTGGCTAAGAGCATTATGGAACTTTTCAAACCATGCCCTGGGGGCTTGTTTGAGGCCATAAAGAGAACGCCGTAGTTTGGCAACGGCATCGGTGATGATAGATGAAACCCCCTGAGGAAGGCGCATATAGACATCTTCTTTGAGATCGCCATGAAGAAATGCGTTCTTTACATCCATCTGGTAGAGAGGCCAGGATTGGGATGCTGCGATGGCAAGAATAGTCCGAACAGTTGTCATCTTTGCTACAGGAGCAAAAGTCTCCTCATAATCAATATCATATTCCTGCCGATTTCCCAGAGCAACAAGACGGGCCTTATACCTATCCAGAGTTCCATCAGGTTTAAGCTTGATAGAATAGATCCATTTGCAACCAATTGGCTTAACTGAAGGAGGACACGGAACCACATCCCATGTATTATTTTGCGCGAGAGCATCCAATTCATCCTGCATAGCTTTGTTCCAACAATCATGCTGCACAGCCTGAGAGTATGAGGGCGGAATAGATGTAGAAGACATGGTGGCCATCAAGGAAGTGTGGGTAAAACCATAACGAGTGGGAGGTACTGAAATCCGAGATGATCGACGCAAGGGAAGGTCTCCAGTTGGACCAGATGTAGTTGGGCGATCGTTAGGGGGACTATCTGTGTTTGCCGCATTACTCCGCCTATGATACACGAATTTAGGATCAAATTTAACAAATGGAGTTTTGTCCGAAAAACCAGGCAAGGAAACAACAGATGGGGACTCGACAGACTCAAGATATTGCTGGAAAAAATATTGATTTAAAAAAAAAACAACATTACGGGAGGTACGAATGCGCCGTATTTGAGGATCATAACAAAGAAATCCCTTTTGATGACTAGCATATCCTAGAAATGCGCATTTAGCAGATTGGGCAGTAAGTTTGTTACGCTCAGAAGGAGGTAAATGTACAAAACACACCGATCCAAAAACATGCAAATCATCATAAGACGGTGTAGTTTTGTATAATCGAGAAAAAGGACTCTCATTTTCTAGAGAAAAAGAAGGTAATCGATTTATAAGGTGGACATCAGTGCTAAAAGCTTCTGTCCAAAACCGTGTAGGAACAGAGGATGCAATAAGAAGAGAGCGAGTAACATCAAGGAGATGTCTATTTTTCCTTTCAGCGACCCCATTTTGCTGAGGGGTGTAAGGACAAGATTTTTGAGAAAGAATTCCTTTTTGTTGTAAAAAGGTTTGAAACTCTGTAGACACATATTCACCTTCCGAATCAGAACGTAAAATTTTAATGCAAGTGGAAAAGTGATTCTCAACATATGCTAAAAACATTTTGAAAACTTTAAAGACATCAGCTTTAGAATGCAGAAAATAAACCCATGTAAATCTACTATAATCATCAATAAATGTCACAAAATACTTATAATGAGCATGAGACAAATGAGGAGCAATGCCCCAAACATCACTATGAATTAAATCAAAACACTGAACGCTAGTAGAAGTGGAGACAGGAAAAGGAAGAGTTTTACTTTTTCCCATCTTACATGTAGCACAATCAAAGGAAACAAACTTAGAGAATCCTATTGAGTTTCACAATCCATAATTAACCATGTGAGACATGGTTTTAAAATTAGGATGTCCAAGCCTACTATGCCATAATTGACAATTATTTTGAGCTGAAAAACAAAAACCATTTGCTGAATTATTCCCAATTGGAGTAGATAGATCAAGAGAAAATAAGCGTCCATTTTTAGGCCCCCTCGCGATCTCCCTCCCTGACATCTGGTCCTGCACAACACAACCAGAGGAAGAAAAGGAAACATTATAGTTGTTTTCAACAAGTTGTCCAACGCATAGAAGGTTTGAAATTAAATTGGGACAGTGATAAACATTCTTTAAGGGCAAGATACTGGAAATATTTCCAATGGCAGTGATAGGAAGATGTCCGCCATCGGCTGTTTGAACATGAGCATTACCAGTATATTTTGTCAAGCTAGAGAGTTGTGCACTGGAGTGAGTCAGGTGATTTGATGCTCCGGAATCAAGATACCAAATGGAAGAAGGGGTTTTAGATTTACCTGTGATGCCAAGTGCAGAAAAAGCATTGACAATCATTTGTTGAACCAATTCGGGAGTGAGAGCAGGGGAAGAAGAACCAGGCTGTGAAGGCACAGATGTGGACGCAGCATCAGCAGGAGAATAGGCTGTCGTGGCAGCATAGGCATTTGGAGTCCGATTCTGTGGACGACGGCGACATTCACTAATGATGTGTCCCTTCTTCTTGCAGTAATTACAGAATTTTTGGTTGCATTGGGTCGCAAGGTGGCCATATCTTTTGCAAGAGTAGCATTGGACTTTACTCATATCCCGAATCTGAGGAGTCGTAGAAGACTGTGAGACAGGAAGAGACTGAGTGTTCCCTTTGGCAGAGTATGCAACAGGATAAGTTGCAGTGTGTTGTTGTTCCAGATGGGCTTTTGTGCGAAGACGTTGTTCTTCTCGTAGGAGCTCATTCAAACAAACATCCAAAGATGGTAATGGACTCCGACTCAGCAGAGACGATGTAACAGTCTCATATTCAGGACGCAATTTCATCAAAAACTGGTCCCTGTGACTTGAGGCTTGAAGGTCTTGAATAGTTTTAAGAACATTGTTCGGAATAGATGCATATTTAATCCCATCATATTCACTCCACAAATTGCGGAAACCAGAATAGTAGTCCTGAATGGACAAGGTGCCTTGACTGTAATCTGCAATTTCACATTCAAGTTGAAATTGACGTGCAGAATTGTCTTGATGATAAACTGTCTGCAAGTAACCCCACATCTCCTTGGAGGTCGTATAGGGTTTGAGGTTCAGAATCAGATGAGGTTCCACAGCCCCAAGAATCCATGTTTTTATTTTTGCATCCTTTGTATTCCAAGTAGAAATCTTTTTATCATCCTCTGTAGGCTTTGGATCAGCACCAGAAACAAATCCCCATAATTCCTTGGCCTCAAGATATAATTGAAATTGAAAAGCCCATGCTGGGTAGTTTTTACCATTAAATTGAATCAATTTAACCTCAGACTTCTCCATTTGAGAGCCAAATAAAGAGAAGTAGACAATAAGAGGTTAATCCAACAGTGCACAACAGCAGACAGCAAAAAAGCACAAAAAAATGGTTCAGGCGACCCTAAAATTGACTGAAGATTCTTGGCGTGGGGCCCACGATTTGATCAAATGGAGAATCAGATCAACTAGATGCAAGCAGTATCAAAATGTGTTTCCAGCAATACAAGTTTTACTAAAATCCATCCACAATCCAAGATTTTGTACGGCTGTGATTAAAATGATATGATAAAGATGGAAAATCACAAGTGGGGTCCAAAAGCCTACCTCTGATCCCGAAAAAATGGTGAAAAAATCACCAAAAATATCAGCAGAGATGGTCGACCATGGCTGTAGAATTTCTTGAAGATGTCATGATGATCGCAGGTGGGCCACTGTTGATCATATCGTGACAGACAACTTTCTGTTTCCAATAACCTCAGATCCCTGATCTGGATGATGCCAAGATTACAGATCCTTGATCTGTGTGTGTCTGAAACACAAGATTGTGTCTCCCAAGAGCAGTAGAATAAATCACCACCAGCAGCAGTATTGTAGAGAAGCAGCAGTAGCAATCTGATATGAATCAGATGTTCACAGAGACAAAAACAACCCAGACGACCTTCAGGATTGTGTCTAGATGAGCACGTGGGGCCCACAGAGAGATTGGAATGCAGATCAGGTGCAAGGTCTGATTGCCAGACTTAATTGTCTTCCTTGAGATGAAATCTGGTGTGCAGATTCCAAGGATCCAAACTTTTGGACGGTGGAGATGAAAACTACTGCCAGAGATGGGAAAATCACGAAATTGAGCAAATGGCCTACCTCTGATTGGCAAAAAATTGTGAAAAAATCACCAAAATTCCCTCCTGCAATGGGCGACCAATACTGTTGAAGTTTCCAATTGTGTTTGGATAATCACAAGTGGGCCACTGTTGAACGGCTATGATCAGCAGTGGATGAAAAGACTCTGAGATGTCTGAAACAGATCCTAGATCTGTTCTTTACTCCGGGAGAGGTTGATTCCTCTCAGATCACTTGGAAGATTGCAAATTCTAGCTCTGATACCATAACAAACGTAGCATGTAGAAGAGATTTTGAGTTATAATTGTGTATCATTCATTGGAGATTCTCTCCCATTATATAGAATACATATGCCTCATCACAGGCTACAAATTAGTAGGCTACAAATCAGCGAATCTAATTACAATCTAATTAAAGAAAGAGTATCAATCTAATTACAATCACATTAAGGAAGGAAGAAAACTGTGCAAATATTTGACCAAATCCACCGAGATTGGATGCCACCATATTGGGCCCAAGTGGGCCTGAGCCATCTTATATTTGACAGGCCCACCCCAGATCCACACTACTGCATCTGAATATTGCAACCAATCTGGTCGACCACTCCTTCTGGTATTTGTGGGCATTTTTAGCATCTCAGAGGTAGGCTTTCTACCCTTTCTAGAGAAATTCCAATTTCTGCTGTATCTTTTCATCACAGCCGTCCAAGTTTTTGGATTTTGATCCTTTTTTTGAGCAATCTGGTTTGTTTGGTGCGAATTTGTGGTCCTCATCATCCTATGATCTCTTATTGATCATATATTACACTGGTTGGCTGCTGCATCCTTTTCTCTCTGAAAAATCCTGGTCGCCTGGGCCTATTTTTTGGTTTTTTTTTTTGCTTGAAAGGTGCTGATTTTGGAATCCGTCTTCTCTGCTTTCTCTGTTGCAAACTTGGACTTCTCTGTTGCACACTTGGAACTATTTCTCTCATCTGGTTAGCCATTCTTTAAGAAACAATTGGATTTTCTTGCTCATACATCTACTGCCATGGAAAAGCATGACATTGCATTGATTAAATTTAATGGAAAGAATTATACTTCCTGGTCCTATCAATTTCAAGTCTATCTTGAGGGAAAGGAAATGTGGGGACTTGTTTCCGGATTAGATCCACGTCCTAAGGAAGATGAGAAAAAAAATACTCTCTTGGAATACAAAGGATGCCAAAATAAAAACCTGGATTCTTGGTTCTGTTGAACCCCAATATATCCTGAATCTCAAACCTTACAAGACCTCTAAGGAGATGTGGGAATATCTGAAGCAAGTATATCACCAAGGGAACTCAGCCCGACAATACCAGCTTGAACTGGAGATCGCTCAGTATACCCAAGGGACTTCTTCCATCCAGGATTATTATACAGGTTTTCTTAATTTATGGGCTGAATATGATGAAATCAAATACCTCAATGTCTCTGAGGCCGCTTTGTCTGAGATTTAAAAATTACAGGCAACTTCTCACAGAGACCAGTTCCTCATGAAATTAAGATCTGAGTATGAGATCATTCGTTCCAATCTGATGAGCAGGGTTCCATCTCCATCCCTGAATGAGTGTCTAAATGAACTCCTGCGAGAGGAACAAAGTCAAATAACTCAGCATGCTCTAAAGCAACAGTCCTCCGGAAACTCTTCTGATGTCGCATTTGCTGCCACTACGAATTACACCCCGGGAGGGATCGCTCATCATACTCTTTCTGCTTCGAAAGGACAACCTCTAGCAAGAGATCTCAGCAAAATCCAATGTTTTGGCTGCAAAAATTATGGACACTATGCCTCACAGTGTAAGACCAAGTTTTGTAATTATTGCAAATCAAATGGTCATGTTATTACAGAATGCAAAAGGCGGCCACAAAATCGCACTCCACGAGCCTATCATGTCAATACTGCAGATGCTACTTCTTCTAGTGCTAGTCCTTCGGCACTGGTCATGCCTTCACCACCTCCTGCCACCAATATTGTTCCTCAAATCACCCCTGAGCTTATTCAACAAATGATCATAAATGCCTTCTCTGCACTTGGCATTTCAGGTAACCACCACTCCTCTTCCTCCCAATGGTTTATTGTTTCTGGAGCTTCCAATCATATGACCTCCTCCACCGCTCATCTATCTAACCTGCAACCATACAATGGCAATTTACAAGTCCATACTGCTGATGGTCAAAAGCTTCCTATTACAGCTACTGGTGATATCATTCATTCATTACCTCTCACAAACGTCTTTCTTTCTCCTCATCTCACTACAAATCTTCTGTCTGTTGGCCAATTGATTGATGATAATTGTAATGTTTCCTTCTCTCGCTCTGGTTGTGTTGTGCAGGATCAAGTGTCGGGGACGGTGATCGCGAAGGGGCCTAAGTGTGGACGCCTGTTTCCTCTCGTTCTGCCTCCTTCTCCGAATAATCAGCTTTCTGCCTTTTCTTGTTTTTCTCCTCAGGATGTTTGGAGGCTCTGGCATAATAGATTAGGCCATCCTCATTCAAAATTGTTATCTTTGATGTTAAACACTGGTAGTATTAATGAAAATAAAACATCTTTTCGTCACATTTCTGATGAGTGCTATGTTTGCAAACTTGGAAAAAGCAAAGTTCTTCCCTTTCCTTCCAAATCTACTATGGCTTCAAATTGCTTTGACATTATTCATAGTGACGTCTGGGGGATTACTCCGGTAATCTCTCATACAAATTTCAAATATTTTGTCACTTTCATTGATGATCATAGTAGATTCACTTGGGTTTATTTCTTACACTCTAAATCTTAAGTCTTTGATGCTTTCCAAAAATTTATGGCATATGTTGAAAATCAGTTTTCTACTCGCATAAAAGTTCTTCGATCTGATTCCGGAGGGGAATATATGTCCCATCCATTTCAAACTTATTTGCAAAAATACGGGATTTTATCACAGCGATCGTGCCCTTACACTCCTCAACAAAATGGAGTTACTGAACGAAAAAACAGACATCTTCTCGATACTGTTTGTTCTCTTCTCTTAGAATCATAAATTCCCGCACGATTTTGGCCCGAAGCTTTAGCCACTGTAGTTCATTTAATCAATCGCTTACCATCCCATCACCTCAACAATCAAACACCACATTTTCGTCTCTTTCATACCGAGCCTACTTACACCCACCTACGCATTTTTGGATGTGTGTGTTTTGTTCACCTACCCTCAACCGAACGTACCAAATTAACTGCTCAATCTGCCAAATGTGCGTTCCTCGACTACGCATCTCACCAAAAGGGGTATCTCTGTTATGATCCTGTGCTCAATCGTCTTCGCATTTCTCGAAATGTCACATTTTTCGAAAATCAAATTTTTTTTTCTACCCATTCCTCTCCTTTACCTTCGTTTTCTCATCTACCAGATTTTTCTGACTTGACCTCTGCTCCACTCATTGTTTATGAACGGTGTCGTCATAAGGATGTTCCACTACTGCCTCCCCCTCAAGATCCCTCGCCGGCACCTGATCTTGTCCCCGCTTCATCACAAGCTCCTTCCTCTCCAGTTCAGCTTCGACGCTCTACGCGTATCTCCAAGCCTCCTGACAAATATGGGTTCACTCACACATCTTTGCTTGCTGCCCTCTCCTCCATTGCTATTCCGACTTCCTACTTACAGGCGGTGAAGCATGACTGTTGGCAAAAGGCTATGCACGACGAATTAACGGCACTGCAGGAGAATCATACCTGGGATATTATTCTATGTCCCTCATCTGCAAAACCTATTGGCTGCAAATGGGTTTTTTCTTTCAAACTTAAGGTTGATGGCTCTTTGGATCGTTATAAAGCACGGTTAGTCGCTCTCGGCAACCGATGGGAATATGGCATCAACTATGAGGAAACCTTTGCTCCAGTTGCAAAAATGACTACAATCCGTACTGTCCTTGTAATTGCTGCTTCTCACTCCTGGCCTCTTTACCAATTTGATGTCAAGAATGCCTTCCTTCATGGTGATCTCCAAGAAGAAGTCTATATGCGACTTCCCCAAGGCATTACGGGTGCATCAACAGGCGATTGCGCGCGCTTACGCCGCTCTCTATATGGTCTTAAGCAAGCTCCGCGTGCCTGGTTCGAGAAATTTAGGGATGCTCTCATTCATCTACAGTTCACTCAGAGTGCTTCTGATCCTTCTATGTTCCTTCACCGCTCCTCAAATGGGCTTACTGTCCTATTGGTGTACGTAGATGATATCATCATCTCTGGGACAGACTCTGGCATGATCACACATCTACAAGCATCCTTACATGAATCTTTCCATATGAAAGATTTAGGGCCACTCACATACTTTCTAGGCCTTGAGGTTCATCAGTCAGCGAAAGGTCTCATCCTTGATCAACACAAATATGCTATGGATCTCATTGAGACAGCTGGTCTTCAAAACTCCACTCCTGTAGATACTCCTGTTGAGGCCAATCTTCAGCTCGCGCACGATACGGGTGATCTTCTTCCTGATGCCACAATGTATCGCCGTTTAGTCGGAAGTTTGATCTACTTGACTATCACTCGGCCTGATATCTCCTATGCAGTAAATATGGTTAGTCAGTTCATGACACAACCACGCCATCTCCATCTAGTTGTTGTTTGGCATTTTCTTCGATATGTTCTTCATACACCATCTCGTGGTCTTTTCTTTCCTGTGGGCAATTCGACGTCTCTCATTGCTTATTCAGATGCTGACTGGGCTGGTTGCCCTGATAGTCGCCGATCTACCACTAGTTGGTGCATGTTCCTGGGGGACTCCTTAATCTCCTGGAAATGTAAAAAACAAGATAAAGTCTCCAAATCTTCCACAGAAGCAGAATATCGTGCTATGTCGGCTGCCACTTTTGAAATTGTCTGGCTTCGGGGTCTTCTTTCTGAGCTTGGATTTTCCCAATCTGGTCCTACTCCTCTCTATGCCGACAACACCAGTGCCATACGGATTACTGAAAATCCTGTCTTCCATGAACGTACAAAGCATATTGAGGTGGCTTGTCATTACATACGTGATGAATTTGTGCGTGGAGAAATTACTCTTCCTCATGTTTCTACCGGCCTTCAAATTGCAGATATCTTTACCAAGGGTCTTCCCCGGCCACGACACCAATTCTTAGTTGGCAAATTGATGCTCGTGGATTCACCCGCATCAATTTGAGGGGGGGTGTTAAATGGGTTAGTGCTAAATGGGTCAGTGGGTCAACCCATGACAAATAAAGCCTAAACTTGGGAGATAATTTACTTCACATGTACAGATATGTAATTTATATTGTTGCCATATTAGGAGATGTAATTTAGATTATGATTAGATTAGATTTGCTATAATCTAGTGATTGCTACAATTATGTAACATGTATAGCAACTATATTCTATAAAAGGATCATCGTGAGCCCTGAATGGGATCATCGAATTCACAAACCTATTGTTTCTATCTTCCTCTCTTCCTACTGGCTTTGACAATGTCTATCTGTAACTACCAAACCATTGAGGATAAAATCATGAAAAATATGCAGGGAGAAGTGTGGCTCACATAGCAGTCTTTGCCTTCCAACCGATAACGTGACTCCCTCAAATCTGCAACACTGCGTCTGATCTGTTCACCTCGATACTCAAGAACCTACACAGATAGTTTGTACATATTAGGAAAAAGGTCTTCTTTATCTTGGAGAAAGCAAAAGAGGAACACCTTCTGAAGCCAAAGAAAACACAACAGTTTTTAACTGCCAGGAACCTAGTCTCCCAGAAAAATAACAATGAACTTGTAACACGTTATATGGACCATACCAGCTAACAAGATTCTGAAGAAAATAACTATACAGCATAAAATATTTAAGAACAGGACATTTGGTGAAAATGCATTACACATCCACTCTAGCTTCTAAGATCATATTAAAAGCATGTCAAGGGTCGGGTCAAGTCAGGTTGAGAGCTGTGGGTAACATGAGTAGGCTCAGCCCAAGTCTGACTGGCTAAAAATGTCTACTTGAACCCAAACTGAAAGTTAATAGGGGAAACCCGAACTATTAATCAGCAGGTCAGTTTACTATTAACCCCGAGATCAGAACATGACATGAATGCAAAAAAAGCTTGAACCCAAGTATTTGTACTATTGAAATGGTACAAGTGAATAAAATGTTCTGTTGTGTGAAGATTTGAGACTCCAAAACTGAAAACCTAGAACTTGAAACTCCAAAGCATGGTCGCTAACAATAAAAAAGTTACTATTTTCCTGTCAGTGTATGACAGTAACCTTAACCTGCTTGATTTAAAATTCAAAGAGCTCAAATGGATCTTGCACAACATTACCAAAAAACCACCTTGCACAAAAAGTAACTAACTCACTGACGAGAAAGTTGGTAGAAAGGAAAATGAAACAAATGTCTGATGCTCATTCAAACTACCGAGATAAAAAATAAATAACAAATAAATAAATGAATGCAGCTCCTTCAAAGACCATAATTTGGTTCAGAGGGATACCATTTCTCCTTCTGAAATGGACCGACGTGCAAATAGGCCCCATCCATGTATTCCAGACCTACCAGGACAAACCCGCTTCCGTTCTGTTAACTGTGGGCATGAACCAATATATATATATATATATATATATATAATTATGAGAAAATAATTAATTAGAAAATGTAGTAATTACTGAAGACATTAAAGAGGATTAGGCAGTTTGCCTGTAAGAAGTGAAGGCGTTCCCTAAAAGTATTAAATGATTTAAGATGCCCATCCTCCTGTTCCCAAAAGAAAAAAAAAAAAAAAAAAGAAGAAATCATTCAATACTATTAGTCAAATTCATAAGCATGGATTGATACAATTATGAAGAATCATAATTCAAAACAATAAAAACCACATGTAAAGAACAAGAACAGCAATGTTACCCTATATGAATTCAATCTCTCAATTGCATCTGACGAATGATGGCAAGGCCCAGCTATTCTGTGGGAAATTCCCACTCCTGCCTTTCTCTATCATGCAGAGAAATAAAAAAAAACAAAAAAAGCGAGAACTGAGTGGTTTATTATTATTTCATACAAAAAGTAAAAAGAAGAAAAAGAAAAGATGGTGAACCCTGCCTTTAGAAAGCAAAAACAATAAGCACAATGAAAAGGACAAGAAAACAGATTTTCAATACCTAGTCCACAATATAAATACACTGACAGGAAACAGCAAGATGTAAAATAGTAACAGAAATCATATGATATTTTTACTGTCATATAAATCATATAAATGCACTGACAGTGAACTGAGTTAGAAACAGCAAGATGTAAAAAATTATGTTAGCAACAAACATAAAACCAATGGCATTATCTAAATATGACACAAAATTGACCCGGAAATTCTCAAATTGCTAACCGATACACCCAAAATGCCTAGGCATTAAAGGTGCGGCAAACTAACTACTTAACACCCCCCGGGCGGGACACTGCTCGGACCCGAAGCACACACCCACCCAAGTCACGGCATAGGGCCCTTTTGACATGTGCACATGCGCCCGCACAAAAACGCAGCATGGAGCCATTTTTTCCCTGCTCGGATTCGAACTCAAGACGAGTTGGCTCTAATACCATCTCAAGTTGCTAACCAATACACCCAAAATGCCTAGCATTAAAGGTGAAGCAAACTAACTTCTTAACAAAAATGACGAGAACACCATGTTTCTAAATTTGATGGTGTTAGATTTAAGAGTAATTTAGAATCCACAGCAATAGGGAAATATCAAGCAAAACACACACAGAGACTTCAGGTTTCTAATTGAAACCCCTTTAGTCTTCAAGTTTCATTGCAAACACTAAAAGAAAGAGTATGCCCAGCCCGCCAAGCTTTGATAGTGGCAAACCATTGGATAAGATACTGAGCTGCCCCCCCTTCCTCTTTTCTTCTAATTTTTGTATGACTCAGACATCACAATGACCCAAGCAATACAACTCTTCTGCAACAATGATGAATATCGCCTCCGATCAATGTGAGGTAGGGAGAGCACAAACACAATTGATGTTAAAAAGACAAATAATCCTAATAACTTAGGAATCAAACTTAAATAATAATAATAAAATATCATGCAAAATACACAAGGACATCACAAGCTCGAGATCCCTTCCTAACCTATTGTAGCCATTGCACCAATTCCAAACTGTGTGGATCATGCAACCAAGCAAATTAATATTATTTTAGGAAGTCTGTATCAATTTCTATATTGAAAGCTCAAGTCATTTGCAGGGCATTTGGACGTAATTTTAAAATTGTTCTGAAAATCGAAATGATATTGCAAATCGTTCAAGGGGATAAATCAAAGCATATCGCAAATCATATCAGAAATCATATGATATTTTACTTTCTTATTTTTAATGAGAAAATAAAATATAAAAATGAGAAAAAAAAAAAAAACGAAAAGAAAATAGTAGTTATTCACAATCCATTCATTTTCCATTAGAGGTGGCAGAAATACGATTATAACTTAGCCTATGATACTATCATATGAATAACATCATTAACATATGTTAATAATATATCATAAATAATATGTATAAGGAATTAAATAAGTTAAAGGTATCAATGTTAATAGAAAAAATAAACAAGTTGCAACAGTTTCCTTTTCTCTTTCAATCAAAGAATAAAATAAAACCCAAACCAAGAATCTCACATGTTAGAATGTCTCCTATAGTTAAAAAAAAAGTATTTACAAAGAAAAACTGAAAAAAGATTGGAAAAAAAAAAACCAATATTAGGACAACACCCCATACATACAGTCAAATACTTGTTCCTTATTCATCTCTAAAACATCCCCAAATCACTAAAAAACTTAAAAAGACTTTGTTAACACTATTAAATAACGCTCTAAATAGAGAAGTGCTAAAAAAGGGGAAAAAACAAAAGAAAGAAAAAGTAAAAGATTGCTTATGTTGATCTCTTGGCTGTGGTTATTTGACTCAACCGAATCACTTGACTCATAAGATTCATTGAAACAAGTATCAAATTGTAAATTTCACACCCGATTCCTAAGTTTCTCCCATAAATGAGATTTGTTGCATAGATATGAATCATTTTCCATTGGATTCAAGAGGAATCATAAGATTCAAGATACGAATCGTAGGATTCTGACAACAATGTATCTGGGCATCTCAAATGGCGCGAAGAGCCAAAGACAGCAACTAGGGTTGGGACTTATAGCTTTGAAGTGAATGTCACTTGAAGATATTAAAATGTAATAAGTAATAATAATGTATTGTAAAAGAGCCTATTTAAAACTCAATACGAAACACATAAAAGCGTTCCTTTCACTTCAAATAGAAGTCCAAGCATACCTTATTTTCCAATTTTTCAAAGGTTCGGCACCTTGCAGAAGATGAAGGCTCAAACTGATCGGTTTCTATGGTGGAATCATCTGGGACCTCAATTCTATAGGTTGAGATTAATCTTGAGACAGTCTGTTTGTCCATACTACGGAGAAAACTTTTTGAAGAGAAAACTCCTTCAGGGGACTGTATGACTAAACCGGCATCTGCATTTGGAGCCCTGCTCAAAATACAAAGAATGAAACCAGAAGACGGGCAACAAATACACGATATTCAGACATAAAATTTTCATAAATTTTTTACAATGTCTAAAGAAAACTATAAATATAAAAACAGGAAGGCCACTGATAACTTTTAAACTGAGGAACTACCTGATCCTCAGTCCAAAGATTCATAAAGCATCTCAAGCACACCTTATACAAGAAAGGGCCAATGGTCACATCATCACATCCCTGGATCAATGAGCCCCATCATGAATAGACCAAGCCCCAAATTCTCCAATATTTAAGAAACCAATCACTAGCCACCTATATTTTCCTCCTTTTGAAGTTGGATAGTTTTTCACCCTTTAACCAATATCAAAGAGTCTCAAAAGTCTTAAGGATGGTTTTCTGGTTCACACTCCATACTGGGGCAAACCGGGCCATTGATCAAAACCTTTTAAGGCCAACTATTTATCCCATTTGTACAGACTGTAGAGTAAAGCTCCAAAAAGAAAAGGTTGCCAGCTTGAATTGAGAGTTAAAGATGAAAGTGTCCCCATCTAAACCCAGATAATTGTCACATCGCTCATGCTTCAATTTCTCAACTACAAGGACCTTCATGTCAAAGTTTTTCCAAAGTCTAAGAGTGTCAATCACATGCACATGCAATCAATTCTGGTAATGTAGATAAATTCTTACTTGTGATTAGAGCAATATGAGATCATTTTTATGATCTGTCTCCCACTTTTCACTGAGCAATGCAGCTGCAATAAGAAAAGTATATATAAGTGGAAAAATGTCAAAGAAAGCTTCAAATTTGGCTAAAGAAATGGTAGTGTCAGATGTAAGTTTAGTCCCATGTGAGAGAGAGCAAATTCATCATCATCATCTAAGCCATATCTAATCTAATTAGATTAATAATGAAAACACAAGCAATTGTAGAAAAGGCCTCAGATCTTTCTGCATAGTAATCTCCATAAACTGATTTGCAATTTAAAAAACTATGAACAAAGAGGATGTAGCATGAACAAAGCACATAAGTAAAAGCAGTGAACAAGTGCCATTAACTTTTACATGATTATGACTATGCATTAATGATGGTCACATAACCAAAAAAAAATCACTTTTACATACATGATAATAGGATCCTGCAAAGGAAGATACTCTCAGCATTTTGCAATGATGAGTCAAAATTCAGCCATACACATTCCTGCTTATCTTAAAATAATAATTTCAGAAAAGGTTATCAAATGCAAGTTAAGTTTAGATTTTAGAAATATGTGGCAATTGTAATTTCTGGACAGTAAGGACTAGAGAAGTACTGGATTGAAGAAACTTTTAGTTGATAGACTCAAGTGAAATAGTCCAGTTTCATCATAGAAACAAACACACACTATTTGTGTCCTTAAAATGCCTACAAAATTCTCATGAAATTGATTTCCACTGCAGTGAGAAGCTATGAATCACCCTCTTTATTTTCTATTGCTTATTCTTTCTTTCCTTTTATAGAAGGAAAATGCCTTTTGATCATTATCACCATTAAAAATAATTAAACTTTCTTTTATTGGTAACTGGAAAATTTTATTGCATAGAAGGGGCCCAAGGGGGAAATAACAACTACAATGCAATCTGAACAGAAAAAAGATCATGAGGGTATAAGAGAATTATACCCTCAACACACAACAGCCAGATAAAGACCCCCCAGAGACAACAAAAGGGAGAGTTCTTCAACCTCTACGAACCACTACAATCCACATCATACGACCCTTACTTCACCCACAAATCAGCCACCTCGTTTGCTGGCAGGAGAATATGCCGAAATTCCACTTTCATAGATAAAGAAAATACTTGATTTCTTCTGGAAAGGGATGCAACTGTCCATAGCCTTGAAGCCCAAGAAACTACATTAAAAGAATCACTTTCAAATATCAAGACCTCTAGGAACGATGATGCGTACAACCACAAAGCCTCTAAAACAGTCAAAATTTCAGCTTCATTAGAATATCTAACTCTTATGAACTTGGAGAGTAAAACTCAACCTTCAAGATTTCGAAGAACCCCACCAACGCCAGTTGGACCTGGTTTTCCTCTACCCACCACATCCACATTAAATTTCAAGGAACCAAGTGGGGGAAATGAAAAATATCAACCACTAACAAAACAATACGCTAAGTTGAGAAAATAAATTGAATGCCTGATAGAAATGATTCTACAAGAAGAGCAAAATCTCGTCCAGTAACTTCATGTGTTGTTACTACACCATGGGCTGGCCCCAAGCTCAGATCAAGGAAAAGGGTTGGTGCCAGATAGCATTTTAGTAGTGAAAACTGTCAAACTAGAAACTAGCCTCAATGTGGGTTTTCTCAGGAAAGAGGAAGAATTGGTAGGTATTGTGAAAACGAGCAAGAAAAGCTTGCAAGAGAAAAGAAACAAGGCCAGCAACCTTGTGGAACAGTTCAAAGCATTTCAATTCAAGAAAGATTAATGCAAGAAATGTGGTGCGCATTGTCATTGACATAGCTAGGGAAGCACAAATCTTGATTGATGGTAAGCCCACGACACCCGATCTTCAATCAGACAGTAAATCAACGCAGAAGAGGAGAAACATAGAGATTTGCTTACCATTAATTGCGAAAATCCACCACAGATGTCTTCAATCCACTGGGAGATGCTCGATTGAGGAAAAGAAATGATCAATTGCAAAATATGCAATTCAATTCAATTTCATAAAAAAAAAAAATCCAAGAAGAGGGTTGGACAACCCATGTACAATCATATAAATAAAGCTCAAAGCTAATAAAAGAAACAGTTACAGTGCTCGTTGGAAAATTTTAGGTTGATTCGGACAATCTTCTCTTTAAGAGTTGCTTTCTTAACTTAACAAGGAAACTAAATAAAGAAATAGACCAAAACTCAAAATAACTGTAACTTTTGTAGAAGATAATGGGCCCTGTAAAACAAGGTTTAGGCACAGCCCATCAAGGCCATATACAGCCTGTATATAGTCCCACACGTGGGATCAAGTTTATGCTAATTTCTCTCATATTACTTCCTTGTATAGACTAGGAGATATTGTTTACTATTCTGATTTGTATTATTAGCATGTTTAGAGCCCTTGATTAGGGTATAATGAGATTATAAATAGACAGATGATCCTCCCATTGAGGTATCAGTTTCTCTCCAACTTTCGTCTCCTTCTTCCTTCTCTCATTACACATTATTACATGGTATCAGAGCGTAGGTTGTGATCAATCCATTTTCCTTCATTGATCAAACTCTTCTTATTGGCGTGAATCCTCTCTCCATTGCTGCTGTCATTACCGATATCAGTGTCTGACGTGCCTTTGATCAAACTGTGGCCCACCACTGATCAACTTCCTATCACCAAGCAACCTCCACAGTTGTGTTCGCCAGTTCTTCAGGGTTATTGTAAGGATTTTTCTGGAATTTTTCATCACCATCTGAGATTTATAGCAGATCAATATCAACTCTACCTTCTGTTTTGTTGATCTGAGGGCTGGTCTCTTTTTGCACTACTGATTTGCACTCTTTTGTGTGTCGTTGGAAGCCTCTGCTACTTCTCTGATCTCTTCTACTATTGCTGTTGTATGCTGTTGATGCTGCTTATGACTGATTAAATATTGTTCAGTGCTGGTTACTGCTCTGATAGTATAAATTTTGCTGTATTAAGCCTTTTTATAGCAAATCAGAACACCTTTTTGGTTGGTTTGGGTGGTGCTCTCTTCCTTTTTCTGCTGTTTTGCTTTGTTATCTACTACATTCTTACAAATGGACAAGTACGATGTCATCCCAATTAAGTTCAACGGGCAGAATTATATGTCCCGGTCCTTCCACTTGAGGAACTTTGTTGAAGGACAAGGTCTTTTTGGTTATCTTGATGGATCGATAACCAAACCTCAGATTACAAGCACTTCCGACTCAAAAGGCCTAGCCACCTGGTCCAAAGAAAATGCGAAAGTCATCACTTGGATCCTTAACTCTATTGATCCCTCTCTTGCTGTGGCCCTTCAAGCCTACACCACAGCAGCTAATATGTGGGCTCATCTGAAGAAAATTTACCATCAAACAAATAAAGCCCGAAAATTTCATCTAGATAGTGAAATTGCCAGATACAGTCAAGGGGATAAAACTGTGCAGGAATACTTTAATGGTTTCCTCACCTTGTGGACTGAAAGGGATTCCATGCTGATCCAAACGGTCTCTTCTGGATTTCTATCTGAGGCTCTCCAGTTACAAGAAGAAACTCATATCAACCAGTTTCTTATGAATCTACGACCTGAATTTGAATCTGTTCGGTCTGCACTTATGAATAGGGAGAATACTGTTAATCTTGATACTTGCCTCCAAGAAGTCCTTCGCGAAGAACTTCGTCTCACTTCACAGCGCACTATTCTGGAAGCACCTGAAGCACAAAGCCTTCCTTGCGCCTCTTCCTGCTGACTCGGCTCTTCTGGCAACTGCAAAGCATACTCAATGTTATGAATGCAAAGGCTTCGGACATATTGCCAAAACTTGTCGCAAGAAATTGGTTTGCAGATATTGCAAACGGACAGGTCATGTGATTGATGACTATCGAAGCCTGCAGAGACAGAATGAGACACAGCCTAAGAAGCCTCCCTCCCATATGCCAAGACAGAATGTTCCATCCGCTTTTCAGGCTCAAGCGCCCTTATCAGATACATGCATCACTTCCTCCGGAGCTATTTCCATGACTCCTGCTCAGATTCAAGAGCTGATCCAGAGCACAGTCACTTCTGCATATGCGTCTATGGGCTTCTCTGGTGGCATTGCTTGACGTTTTTAAAGGTTGTTGCCCCCACATGTGATCCTATGGCTTGATTAGATATCCAATCAGACTCAATTAAGGACTGATTCGGTTTTCCATAATATCAGCATATTTCATTTCAATTTGGGACTCATCTTAATAACATCTTGACCATCCAAAATCATATTTGAGCCCCTTTTTCTTGATTGAGCCCTGATTAAGATAGATCAAATACTTGTGTGATTAATTAAATCTATCTGTGTAATCAAGGCTTGATCAGTCATTGGATCCAATAAGACCAGGCCATCTGCTCGTGTCAAACTCCCCTGCATGAAATACTCAGCCTCGAGTCAGTGGCTGCTACTCATCGCTTCCCTTTCTGCTTTCTCTTCCACATCCATTTTTTATCTTTTCGATGCACTTGAATATATGGAGATCTGTCATGACTTGGTTTGAAAGACGGACTTATGTGATCCATATGGGTCAGCAATTTGATATGTAGTAGATCTCGCCGTAGGATCCCTTCCCAAAAAGGATCCGAATAACATGTCACAAGCATATGAAAATCCTTCTTTTTATCACGTGCACAATCTATCATATCTGCACCCTTCAAACTGTCATGGGTCAAATTTGCACCCTCCAATGTGCCATATGCTGCATCTACTCCATCCAATATGGCAATCTGCTCATTGTTGACAACTGGAGTTTCTTCATCAGCTTTGTACTCATCAAAGATCAGCATATCACCAATATCCTCTTGATAATCATTGTCGATCAATTTTTCAATTACATCACAAGATAATTTTTCATCTTGACATTGATCATAAAGGGATTGATCGCATTCATCATCTTCATCAAATAGGAGGGGTTTAGAGAAACCAGCCTCCTTTGATGTCAATGACCGGCTACTATCACCACAGAACTCATCATCATCACTATCATCATTCGATCCATCATCCTAAATCAAACCACCATATGATGACACACCAAATCACTGATCTCAAGGTTTGATTTGATCCAAATGCCAAGTTAGGCTCTCAACTTGTCTATGTAGATTCTGGTTTTCTTTATCTTGCGGGTCAGATTCATTCAACAAGTCACTCTCAACCGACTGTGACTTCATGCTTTTAGGAAAGGCATTATTTGGAAGACAGAATTAACAAACAAATCGTAGGACGGACTTGCTCTGATACCAATAGACGCAGTCAAGGAAGCCCCAAGATACATCGATCTTCAGTCAAACAAAAATTCACTCAAGCAAGGAGAATTAATAAAGATTTGCTAATACGGTTGACCATGAAACCCACAATAGATGTTCAGTCCAATGGGAGATGCTCAACACCTCAACCAATAGAAGAAGATTATAAAAAATTGTACACTAAATTAATTTCATTTAAGAGAAAATTATGACAAAACAAGCCTACATAAACGTTCCATTAGATGCCTTTTAATAAAGCTAAGGAGAAAACATTAAAAATATGCTATATTTAATCCTAGCCCTCAATCTCATCTCTAAGAATGACATTCCTAAAAATTAGGAGCCCAAATGCATGTGAAATAATGAAAATCTTAATCCCTAAACAACTAGAATAAAAGAGGAAAAAGGTGTCATTGACCATGTCAAGGAATAACATGGATCTCCAAGACAGTGTACAAACTGTTGAAAAGACTGCAATCGATAAGGTTTAGCAAAGGCTGGGTAGGATCATACTCCAGCACAATCACGCAGAATGTAGGAATATATGACACAAAAGAGCTAACACAGAATCGATAAAAGAGAAATGACTCTCTGTTGTTCAATTCAATAGCCTGTTGTCTTTCCTCCCACTACCAACCATACATTGTATATAAAACCCTCAAAACACCAAGGAAACTTTCTAGAATATCCTCACAGCTGTACCTTCCTTAACATGACACCTGACAATAACAGAACTGCAAAAAATCTATCATACCCTTAGAGGGAGATGGCCCTGCATTTATATTAATGGGTACAAAGAACAATTACATGAATATCCTTAGAAAAGGGTTTAAAGAGAATAAAATACATGGTAATCTGGGAATGCTTGATTTAAGATATCATGCTTCTTAGTTGTACTAGAATTAGTACTCTCTTCACACTCCCCCTCAAATTGATGTGGATCATCAAGAAGCATAAATTTGGATACTAAGAAATTATAATGATCGCGAGTCATTGCTTTAGTAAACAGATCAGTAATTTACAGCTTGGATGGAACACATGGAATTGTAATTCTTTAAGCTTCTAATGTTCATGATGATGATGATGATGATGAATGTTCATGAATGAAAAGATGATCAACTTCAATATGCTTGGTCCGGTCATGAAATTCTGGATTCACCGTGAGCCTTATTGCACTGCTATATCATGCTTCTTAGTTGTACAAGAATTAGTAATTTCTTCACAACATCTATTTATAACTAACTTACTAACAAAGGAAAACTTGCCCACTGTTTACAGTCATTTCTGCCTACAACCACGCACAGTCGATATGGATGCTTAAAAATCAATCAAATCTCACCTTTTCTTTTCTAAGTTACAACTATTTTCCCAAATGTAATATACTAGATATATCTAATAAAAGGTTCAAAAAGGAAAGAAGATTAAAAAAAAAAAAAAGCCCAGATCTTGCTGGTTAATTTGTCCAGACCTCTGTAGATTTCCAGCACATGGGCCATACTTGGATGATATGGACACCATGATTTTAGTATATACTCTTGATGACTGTGTTGACATGGTTACTTTGTGGATTGGACCTGAACTGGTCCAAAGGCCCCAAAATACAGAGGGAATTCCAGAGTACAGAAAAACCGTGCTTGCATTAACTGGAACACCACCCCCCATTTACTTTTCTTCCCCTCATCTTCTCTTTTTCCCCTCTCCTTTCCCCTCTTCTGCTGCTTACTGTTATGCCAAAACAGTCCCTTAAAAGCACATTCTCAATAAATATGGGCTTCTTTGGGCTTTTCTAATTCAAGTGAGACCATCACACATGGGTTTGGACTTTGGGTCCCTTGTATTCAAACATATGCCTCCATGAATGGCAAAGACTGCTCAATTATGTGATTTTCGATCTAAGCGGGGCCATCCACATCAGTCATGAATCTTCAGAGACATCATGAGTGTTGATTTTTGTTATTTTTTATTTTTTGAGAGCATTTGTATATCATAAACAATAAAACAAAAATTACAGCAAAGTTTGTAAAACCTGTTTCTAGACAATGTGAGCCACAAGCTACCACATCACCAAGAAACAGATGGACAAAACGAGGGGAAAGGAATGCAAAATCCGCCCTCATCCAAGGCAAGGATAACAAAACAGAAGCAGCAGAGGCTCTTAGCTACTGCTCAAAATTAGAATACGGTGCCACAGAAGATGGGCTACCCTACAGCATTTGAATGCTTCAGTGTCAAAGGTGTAACTGGTATGAAAGTTATTGTTAGAGAATAGAAGATCTAGTTTCCTGGCTTGAAATCTGAGTGTCGACTTCTTTGTGATTCTCATGGAGAAAGCCACTCTATCCTATCTAAATCAAATAAGATTCCTAAATTGAGAGATTCCCATAACACGCAAATATGGAAAGTATAGTTAGAAACAACCAAATGAAGCCAAAAGGGATTTGGTTTCTGCGCTTGGGAGAACTTCCAAGTTTGGTTTATTGGTCCCCACATCAGATTCAATAAATTTATTTTAAAGTTTTGGCCACCTGGACCGTCCAATCCATGATGTTGCCCCTATTGCTTGATCAGGCCGTTATTGAGACAGATCATGATAGGGTCTGATCTAAAATATGATCTCCCAAGATCTGGCTATCTGTTCCTGCATCAGTAATTCATAGGGATCTAGAGGAGAGTGCTAGAGATGTTATGAGAGATCAATAACAAAGTCTCATCAAATACACATCTCATTTCTCATCCTAGTGATACTATATGAGAAATATAAGAATTGCCAATTTAACAATAGACCTATAAATATGAAGACAACCAATAGAAAGTGTTATTTAACAAGTTTTGTTTCAACAGCAATCTGAGATATGCTTCAGTGCAGAAATCTCAAACCATGTTTGCTTCAGATATGACAAGAGCATCAGAAGAAAGACAATATAGAGTTGTGCGCCTAACAACAAACCAATCAATACAATAATTCTGTTGATCTATACTGAAGTCTAAACATAATCTTCACAAAAATGCTGCACCTTCATAAATTATACTGATCGGACATTTTTTCTTCATATACTTTGATGGACATTCTCTGAGTAAATAGTGAAGAACATGACATATACATGCATCACACTGTGCAGTATTTTACCTCCATGTGATAGCCTGCCCTTGATGCGCACATTGCATGATAATGAGTGGAGCACTTGCAACACTGTGTGCAGGAACCATGCCTCTGCTTGCAAATCACACATACCTATATTTCCATTGAAAACATACCATCACTTACGATTGCATACATGAAAAAGAACGCTGAAATTAAGAATGTTAAAGTGACATTGTTTGTAGTTAAACATAACATGCACTATTAGAGAGTTTAATCACATTGAAAATGTACAGTCTGTTGGCTTATTTAGTTCTAAGTTCTAACTAACAAAAAAAAAAGAAATTTTAACTGTAACATGACCCACAAAAACAGTTCAATTCTAAACCTTTGCAAAATGATTTGATGGAATCTTCAAGATGCCAACTGCAGGCTCCATCTTCTCATCACTTGCAAATAAGACTTCAGGTTGAAACCAAGCACATGTCACATGAACCCACAAAGTCTCAACATCTGATGGTTTCAGAGCACCCCCTATTAAAAAATTTCAAATTAAAAGACAAATTGGCATTAGTTCCAGCTTAAAGGGATAAAAGCAACAAATAAGACAAGAAAACAGTGAACAGCCAGCAGAAAAATGCATTTAAAGTAAAACAGAAACCTGCCTCCCTGTTGGTAAAAGATCCGAATGATTTGAGTTTCAAAATTAAAAACAGAAGGCCAGTTTACTGCTTAATAGGACAAGGATTTCTAGTATCATACTAACTCAATATAATTAATAAATGCATAAAACACTTCGGAAATAATACAATTAAATGGCTATCTTCCCATAAAGCATGGAATCACACCTTTGATAGGACAAAGGCAACATTCCCTCTTAATATCAGTTGTTTCACATGCTCTGCACACCCAAGAAGTAAAATCCTGTATGCTTCTAGCTCCATAGCATTCCTGGTGGACAGCTATTTGACATCTGAAAAAAAGAACACATATATGTCAAGCGTATTTCCCATGATACCTCAATTAGAATACTTGAAGTCCAACTCAAATTTCCCATAGATTAATATCTTGTTTTTCACTTCAACCTCCAAAATCAAGTGTTTGAGTGAGGAAAGCATTCAAGATATAATAAAAACCTGTTGCAGATAATAATTTTATTGTAATCCCAATCTTCAAACCATCTACATATCGCGCAGCGCTCAGTTGTCCAATTGACAGATACAGGATCATACTTCTCTGCAATGTTAACACAAATAAATTAGTAGTGTTCAAATCATAAGTATTTAGTACCTGAAGAATTTTCCCCTATGAGTGGACTGCATGATCCAGTCTCTAGGATTACAAAATAAGATTCCGAATGAAATTGGAAACCAAATCCAAATTACAACTCTTAAATAAAATTAGAACAGTAATGACCGGTAATTACTAGAATAAAAATCCTAAATTGACTTGGGCCCTACACATTGGCCTGAGGTCCATCCTGCATCACCGCATTAGCGGAACGGCTCACTTGGGGCCCACCTTTGATCATTGCAGGTTTTTTTTTTTTTAACACTCCTATCTTTACATGATCTGGCATCAAACCCAATTTTACACTCATCAAACATTTACTCACCATTCGATTGATCCTTAAAAAATCTATGGTTAAAACACTATTAAAACCTAAGCTGTTAAATCAAGGCCCAGGATAATCTGATAGGGCTATCTGCTTCCCCACACTGATAGACATGCATCTCAGCAGGCCCCATGAGATGGATCGCATATGAACATGCAGTCTGCTCATAAGAGAACATTTTCCTTACATCATCTATATGCTTGAAAGTGCCATGGCTGAAACTTCATAACAATGGAAAATAATTATACCAGCTTTACCTTGCAAGGAAGCTAGCAACTTCTGCTTCGTAAGCTTTATTGGAGGGCACTTCGTAGAAGGAAGACCATGGCCAAAGTACTCTGAAACCTGCAGCATTTGCAAACTCAAGGTTAGACCATGACCATAGTACTCTGAAACCTACGGCACTTGCAAACTGAAGGTTTATAAATACTTTAGTACCGATCAAAAATAAATAAATACTTCAGTACATGACAAAAATTTCCTCCTTAAAAATTAGCAAAAGGAAATGTTCAACTGAGCTATTGTAGTAAGAAGATGCCACATCTCAAACTCAAAACTTTGCCCAGCCTGGTTGATGGAAAATTAGATGAAGATCACATAATTTCACTTGATATAGAGAATTTTTGGAGCACTACAAAGGCACCAAGAAAGCCTGGAAGAGCTGGATTAAGCACTGAACGATTTCATAAAAATTGTGTATAGTGGCTGTTAAAAAATAAACTGTAACTACATGGGGATTTCCACAAATAACAGTAAACAGGCTGTTTATTTGGGCTTAAATAAATGGCTCAAACTGGGCCCAAGCCCACTTGGGGCCTTTACAAATTAGGTCGTCCAAGAGCAGAATCTAAACTGATAGGGCCATACTTCCAAAAGTGGAGCATGTGGGATCCATAAACTTCATCCAAAAGATTCTGGACGTCGCAAAACCATAGAAATTTCCATATTTCTTCTGATTTCTTTCCTTTCGACCACTGTTGTTAAAATCCAACAATCTGTATCCCAAAACTTACAATTTGTTTCAAATCCTAAAGGCATGTTAGGATCGACGGTGGACTAATGTAAAGTGAGGTGAAGCATCAAATCAAGAGAGAATAAAATACAAGGGGTTATCTTTTATTTATAGTGGCTTGATAGGAAATCTTTTTTACTTTCTGTGTAAAAAGAGGATTTTTTTTTTTGTCATTTAGTGGAGAAAAGAGGTTTTTCGAGGGAATTTTGAATTTGTGTACTTTTTATATGACCTCTTTTCTTGTCTGGATAATGGAGGCTTTACTTCATTTTAAGTTTCCTAGTGAAGTAACAAAACGCCCTAAGGGAAGATAATTGTATCAATGCAAAGAGTCACATTTACAGGTGAATCTTAGGATTCAGATGTAAATCTTACGAATTCAATACTTGTCTTCCCAAATCTTAACATTCAAGTGAATTGTCTAGCAAGAATAACCACAATCGAATGGTCAGTGTTAGTAATTTTTCACTTCTGCTTCTTTCCTTTTCTTTTTTTTCCTTTTGCTGGTAATTCCATTTTTAAAAGGTTATTTAGTGATTAACAAATGCACAATTTAAAGAAGTTTTTAGAAATAAATAAGGAACATGCATGTAACTAGACCGTTCAATTGTAAATATGGGTTTCATCCAACATTCTTTTTTATTCTTTAAGTTTTTGGTTTTTTCATCATAATTTCTTCTTTTTTACTTCTAAAAACTTCCTAACCATGTAAGGTAGATAATTTGGATTTTATTTTTTATTTAAAGAGAACAAGAAAACCACGACAACTCTTCTATTTTTTTTAGCAGCATGGATATCTTAAACATATTCAACCTATTTACACATATATAATTTGACAGGAGTCTCCATCGTCTAGCTTATGTCCGTTGCTGGCCCTTTTTCATCTTGTTTTTCTTTTTGTTTGCATGGTTATTGTCCTCTTTTTAGCAGCTTTCTATCTTCTTTTGTGCTTTGGCTTGTTAGAATATCTATCATGTACAGCTAAGCTTTTGACTAATAAAAAATGCCATTCAAAAAAAAAAAAAGTCAATGATGCTCTTTATATGTTTGTATCGCAATCTTATTTGTCACTATATTGATGCTATTATTGATAAATAATTGGATGGATTATGAATCATTCTGTTAAAAAGAGATTATTTTTTCTGGTTTTATAAGAAAAAGATAAAATTCTGCAATTCATGATCCAATTAGATTCATCCCTTTAAATGATTTATGATACAATTTTGATTTTCAAGACAGGGCTTTCACCCTCTAATTAGTTTTAAGTATGATATATTTATATTAGGATAGTAAACTCCGCCTATGTTCGGGTATCCTTGACATAGCCGGTCCCAAGCCCGGACAAAGGAGGAGGGTTGTGCGTTAGGTAGCCGACAGCTAGCACAATACTCAGTCAGATTTCTTTATGGATTTGAGACCTAATGAAATTTCGTGGGGGCATCCCCTACTTAGCAACGCGCTATATGGTCCGAGTACAGTGATAAGTGAGTAAGGACTGCTGCATCGGCGCCCGGGTACAGTGCTAAATAGGCAAGGGTCCTCACACTTGGGACGAGTGTTAGGGGTAAGGAAGCTAGTCCAAAATAGAAGGCTGAGATTAGGTACTTGGAACATTGAGAGCCTAACTGGGAAACTTATGGAAGTGGTGGATACAATGGAAAGGAGACGAATCGCAATTGCTTGCTTACAAGAGACAAGGTGGGTGGGACAAAAAGCTAAAGAGATTGAGAGGACTGGGTATAAGTTATGGTATACGGGACTTAATAGATGGAGGAATGGGGTCGGCATAGTGGTAAGCAAGGACTTAAAGGAAAATATAGTTAGTGTAAAGCGATGTGGAGATAGGATTATTGCAATTAAGTTAGTGTTAGGAGAAGAGATAGTGAACGTAATTAGTGCCTATGCCCCTCAGGTGGGCTTAGGAGATGGACATAAGGAGAAGTTTTGGGAAGACTTGAAAGGAGTGCTACTAGAGATACCCCAAGGCGAGATGGTCTTCATAGGAGGAGATTTGAACGGACATGTAGGACGCGACGTAGATGGATATATAGGAGTACACGGGGGACATGGATACGGTAATAGAAATGAAGAAAGGAAGGATATTTTGGAGTTTTCAGTGGCTTATGATCTCATGCTAACTAACACCTTTTTTAGAAAGAGAGGAACATTTGGTGACTTATAAGAGTGGCTCCTCAAGGACACAGATCGACTTCTTCTTAACTAGGAAAAGAGACCGCTTAGCTTGTAAAGATTGTAAGGTTATACCAGGAGAGAACTTGACTTCCCAACATAGGTTGTTGATCATAGATGTGCAGCTACAAACGTGGACTAGAAAAAAGTTGTATAGATGCTCAAGAACTAAATGGTGGAACTTGAAAGGTGATAAGCAACTAGCATTAAGGGAAAAAGTACTAGAGGAAGACATTTGGGCGGTAAATGAAAGTGCAAATAATATGTGGGATAAGGTAGCAGAGTGTATTAGGAGGGTAGGGAAAAAAGTCTTAGGAGAATCCAAAGGGGGTGCTCGGGCACAGAAAGAGGCATGGTGGTGGAGCAAGGCCGTCCAAGACAAGATAAGAGTTAAAAGAGAGTGCTTTAAAACTTGGCAAAATGATCGAAATGAAGCAAACTTGGAGAGGGATAAAGAAGCAAAAAGAGAAACCAAAAGGGCAGTTAGTGAAGCAAAGGCAAAGGCTTTTGAGGAGCTATATAGGCAACTCGACACTAAGGAAGGCGAAAGAGAGATATTCAAGCTTGCCAAAGCCAGAGATAAACGAACCAAGGACTTAAACCAAGTTGAATGCATTAAGGATGAGGATGAAAAGATATTAGTAAATGATGAGGAGATAAAGGAGCGTTGGAAGAGCTACTTCTACAAGTTATTTAACGATAGCAGTAGTAGTGACATACAATTGGGGCAACTTACCATTTCTAGGGAAGAATCGAATCATATGTTCTATACGAAAATCAGTAGGGAAGTTAAAGAAGTATAGAAAAGGATGAAGAATGGGAAAGCAGTTGGGCCAGATGGTATCCCTATTGAGGTTTGGAGGTGCTTGGGGGAGGAGGCATAAGTTGGTTGACAAAGCTTTTTAATATAGTGCTAAAGAGCAAGAAGATGCCTGATGCATGGAGGAAAAGTATTCTTATACCCATATACAAGAACAAAGGAGATATTCAGAACTGTGCGAACTACCATAGGATTAAATTGATGAGCCATACGATGAAATTATGGGAGAGAGTTATTGAGAGAAGACTAAGAAAAACAACAAATGTTTCAAAAATCAATTTGGTTTCATACCTGGGAGATCAACTATGGAGGCTATCTTTCTCCTGAGAAGGTTAATGGAACAGTATAGAGAAGGTCAGAGAGATTTACATATGGTGTTCATTAACTTGGAGAAGGCCTATGACCGGATTCCTAGAGAGATTCTATGGAGAGTACTAGAAAAGAAAAGAGTGTGTCGCATATATTGAGGCGATAAAAGATATGTATGATAGAGTCGTGACATCTATAAGAACGACTGGCGAAGAGACTAAAGAGTTTCTTATCACGATAGGTCTACACCAAGGCTCAGCGTTAAGCCCGTACTTGTTTGCCCTAGTTATGGATGAAATTACAAGACATATTCAGAATGAGGTGCCATGGTGTATGCTATTTGCAGATGACATTATTTTAGTGGATGAGACAAGATAATGAATGAATATTAAGCTAAAATTGTGGCGGAAACCGTTAGAGACAAAAGGGTTTAGGCTAAGTCAATGTAAGACGGAATATATGGAATGCAAGTTTAGTCAAAGTAGGACACCTAGTAACATAGAAGTAATTTTGGGCACACAAAAGATTGTAGAGAAAGAAAACTTTAGGTACCTTGGATCTATGGTGCAACAAGATGGAGAGATTGATTCTAATATAAGTCACATGATTCAGGCCGGGTGGACCAAATGGAGGAGTGCTTCGGGGGTCTTGTGTGATCGGAAAATCCCCCTCAAGGTTAAAAGAAAGTATTATAATGTGGCGGTACATTCAGCATTGTTATATGGATCAGAGTATTGGGCAGCAAAGCATAATCATGTTAAGAAGATGGAAGTTGCGGGATGGATGTGTGGGATCCATAGTTGTCAAGTACGTTTCGGTTCGGACGAAATGTCCGATTTTCCTCGGTTCGGAGCCTAAACCGAACCGAACATCTTGCTTGAAGATGTTCGGTTTAGGTTTTGTCTGATTTCGCCCGAACTAGAAGGTTTCTGTCAAAAACCCCAAATCTCGGACGAACAGTAACCGAATCTATTGATTCGGACAAATCCAGAGGGGAACCATTGAAAGAAGTGAAATCAAATGAAAATAATTTGGGGATTTGGATGAATCTGAAGAGAAATATATGAAATTATCCTACGCACCTTTTCTAGTCGAGGAGAAAGCTTTGAGAAAGCCAACGAGCCCTCGTTTCATCTTCTAGAGCATGCAACGTTCAAAATCCCAATCGATCTATAAAATGGATTCCAAAGGGCAAATATCATCCATATCATCTCCAAGATCTTCTCTTACGAAGAGATTGCGGCATTTTCTCCCTCGCCGAGAGTTTTGGACGCATTGCCGAAGGTCGTCGTTGCTGCGATGCTTTGATTTCTTGCAAACCAGCTCGCCAAAGAACCACCAATGTAGAATCTCTCCAGTTCTTCTTCGTTTCCCTTCCTTTTATGGTCGATTTGAGGAAAGGGTTTGAAGCTTCGAGACCTCCTTTCTTCTATTTTTTATGACGAGAGCCCCTTTTAAAAGGGTCTTGCTTTCACAGATGGGTTTTGAATCGTGATGAGTACTAGAAAGTGGTGGCCACCCATTTGTAATCTTTGATGTTCATCAGAGGGCCACCCACTTAATTGGTAACTGCTCATGTCATCAGTGGGCCCCTCATCTGTAATAGCTGATGTTTATCCGAGGGTCACATGTCAAGGGTTATTTGTAGTTGCTGATGTCATCAGAGGGCCACCCACTTTATTTGTAAACACTAATGCCATCAAAGGGTCAATTATTTGTAATCGCTGTTGTTCATCAAAGGTCCTTTTATTTGTAAATGTTGATGAAGACTTAAATTGATGCTACCGTTTAGCATTTAAGAAATACCAAAGCCCATTATGTGAGTTGCATACAATGATATTTGATGTTATTAGCACATTTTATGAAACCATTTTTAAAATATCAATCTGAAATGGGCCATTTAAACGATTTTGATATTTTTATGTGTCCCACTGAAAATTTTGATTAACAAATTGAGCAGTGCTATATGTTTTTAATATATATATAATATTTATATTTTCCGAAATAAATTTCCGAATTGAAAAGCGAAATGTCCGAATCGACCGAAATATTTCATTTTGGAGCCAAGCCGAAACAGCGTCCGAAACGAACTTGACAACTATGGTGGGATCACAAGGAGAGATAGGATTAGGAATAAGGAGATTATGGGCAAAGTAGGAATAGCACCGATTGAAGATAAAATGAGAGAAAATCGACTAAGATGGTTTGACCATGTTAGAAAGTGCCCAACGGAGGCACCTATTAAAAGGTGTGAAAGCATAGAGATTGCCAGGAGTAGGAGAGGGAGAGAGAGACTCAAGAGAAGTTGGAAAGAAACTATTAAACATGACCTTGCCTACATGGATCTAACGGAGGACATGGCCCTAAACAGATTTGATTGACGTCGTCAAATCCATATAGCCGACCCCACCTAGTGGGAAAAGACTTGGTTTGGTTTGGTTTGGTTTATAGTAAATGTGTTGTGAGTTGGGAAAGATTTGATTGATGTCAAGAGATTTCTAAGGCTTTTGGAGTTTCCACATATCTATATAAAGGTGTGTGGGCCAACTGAACAGCTACAGTTCAGAATTTCAGCATCATATCCAATAAAGTGTTATTTTGCTTTTCTCTTCATTCGATTAAAGCTATTTTCTACTTGGATTGAGAAAGGCTGACTAATCAAGTCAGGTTAGTGAATAGTCCAGTTCCTTTACTCTCTTTAAATTCTGCAAATTTATGTTTTGTGGGTTTGGGGGCATTATAAAAATTTCCAGGGACTGCATCACTGGTGCAAGCCAACCAATTATCACAGAATGCTCATCAGCTAATAAAATTGGAAAGATCGTCAAAATGGAGAAAAAAAAAAGTTTAAAAAGTATACACAATAGCCAAAAGTGGCACATACATTAAAAAAAAACAGCATAGAAAATTCTAGAATGAGGTATGATATTTGTAAGGCACAGTGATCTTGAGCAAAGAAAGTAAACAATAATTCTCAAAAAAAAAGCTAACAGAGAAAAGCTAAGAGCACTTTCTACAAGGTTTTGGATATCTTTTAGGAGCCTCTAAATATGCCTATATATCATAATTTTTTCAATTGCTTGAACTCGATTTGTGCAAATAATGATTTGTTTAAAAAAAAAAGGGATTAGGGTCTTTACAAAATAAAATCAACACATGACTCACATTCTCACAACAAACAATAAGCAGACATCATATCTTGATGCCATCAGTCCCTGCATATTAGTGTTCATTTAGAACTTCATTTCTCACAACAACCACAAAAGGAAGCTCAAAGTGGTGGGAAATAACATATTTAACGCTGAGTCAACCATTCACATGAAATACTACTACCATAACATAATATCCACAATTACAGCTATTAAAATGAGTTCAGAATATAAATCTGAAAGACAACGAATTTGCACTATGTATATTGAGTTTCTCAAGAAATAGAAATCACATTATGTGTATGAGCATAATGATTTTTGGTTCACTAGCACCTTCATCATATGGCTACTATTTTCAAAAAAATAAAAAATGAAAAAGGTAAATTTCATGCAACAAGAAACTAATCTTTAAAAAGAGATACCATTTTGAACCCACCAAGATGCTCAATGCAGCAAAAAAAAAAAAAAAAGGAAACAGTAGTGTTGTTTATACACCACTAAGGTAAATCAAGTACAAACCAATTCTCCCAATGGCAGCATTGTATCTTTAACTTTGACGCTATATTTCCACTTTTTCGCTCTGCTACCTGTGTGCCGCTCCCAATCACCAAGTGACCGCTTTTGCTTCTCACAAGAACCACAGTGGCACACAACTCTGCAATAGACATCAAAAGTAAAGGAGTCTAATTTAATTTATGGTGAACAGAAGACCCTTTGATTTCGAAGTGCAAAAAAGTAGAATTTAACTCACATTAAATGGAAATTGTACCAAAAATCAAGGATCAAATCAGATCAATGGTTCACAAATCAAAGACCAAAATCCAATCATAATTCATGAGTCAAGTGATGCATGATTGCCTTGATGAAAATCTGGCATGAACCCACATTTGAATTGTTGTCCAGATGGGGCTCAAAAGCACCTCTTTGAGTTATGTACAAAATAAGCAAGGGATAAATTCCTGAATAACAATTTAGTACTTTCTTAAAACTCATAACCATTGTTGTTGAAATCCTATGATTCGAATCTCAAACCCTACAATTCATATCAAATCCTAAGCAAAAAATAAAAATATTTATATCTATACCACAAACTCATTTATAGGTGAATCCTAGGATCCTGGTGTGAATCTTATGATTCAGTAATGATTTATTGAATCCGACAATACATTCGATTCCTGGGGTTGGGGAACAACCACGACCAAATGACTAACTTAGTGGTCTTTTATAAACACACCCCCCCACACCCAAAAAATAAAAAATAAAAACACCTCACAGTCCCTTCTTTTGTTTTTTAATGTTTCTGTTTTTAAGTCGTTATTTAATGAAATACCACAGGGTGTTGTTTGTAAATTCCATAAAAAATTACACAGAAAATTCAACAGACGTGAAGGGTTTTGAGGCTAAAATAATTGGTCCAAACCCAGCTAAAGCCTCTACCCACTGGGTCGCCCATGAGTGTGCTTGAAATTGGTGAGGCCCACTTTACCAGAAAGTGGGCAATCTGGGGCCCACAGCCCGTCATCCAGACTGTTCTGCATGCTTTGGCTAGTTAATTGATGAGTTCTTTGACTCTTTCATTTCCTTCTTTTGAGCCTCAATTAGATCAATCAAGTACCCTCATATTAGGAAATGATTATCATATGATTGAGAGAGAGAATTGAGTAATTTCTCTAGAGTTTTCTATGTACAATATTAATATGTACCAGTCGGCTGTAACAAGATTACACAGTCAATGGTTTCTCTTTAGTGGATAAAAGGCCACTTTTCTATTGTCTCTATATGTTCCTCTCTTCTATCCATCATTCTGACATGATGTATTTCTTCGGGTTGGAGTTTTAAAGTGAATTAACCACTAATAATCCTTATTTTTATTGGCATAAGAAAGAGCAGTCCCTTATACTGTTTATTGCAACAGTCCTACAGTGAATCAATTGGTGTCAACAGGTTCCATTTACCACCATGACAGAGTCAGATTCATAATACGAAGCGATTCAGCTCCTTGAACAATTTACAACTTAAAATACGATTTTGATTTTCAGAACAATTCCCATCAACATGAAAATATTTTTGGTTTTCTTTACTGGCTATGATTTAGTCATTTCTACTAAGGATTTGATTAGGTAGGTTTCCTTCAATTACTTTCATTTCTAAGACATGTAAAAAGCCTCAGTCAACCAATCCATTGATTAATTTCAGAGAAGTTTAATGACTTGTAGCAGAACAGAGGAACTCAACTGCACACCCTGCTATCGCTTGCAAATGCGTGCCAATCCTTTTTCTTTAATTGTTTGAATTCTCATCTTGTTAATGTGGGATCATTTCTATCTTCGTAAACAAATTCCCAACTATGATACCCGGATACGGCATTTTACCTTTGGTACCCGTACCAATACAGTTCGAAATGGATCCGGGTGCGGGATACGGCATAAATTACTAGAGAGCAGCTATATACACACTGCGTTTTGCTCTCCACCCTCTACATCTCTTTACACAGTGGTCTTCAGTGCGGGATTTGCTCTCCACACTCTGTATTTTCCCTAAAACACCCATTGCTGGACTTGATGAAACTACTCCCTACACTCTGCATTCTTCCCTCCCATTTCACGTTCTGAAAACCTCCCATTTCACGTTCGAAAGACCTCATCAGCAACTACTTCTTTCGCTGCACCTCCACATCGAAGATGATCTCGACGATATAGCTAATTACGCCGAGCAATACAAAACCGTCTTTCGCTGCACCGTCTTCAGTGTGAGACCTCGTGTTCAGCCATCTCTCTCTTCTTACCTTCTTCATCAAACTGCATTACTGTGAATCGTCGACTTTCCAACCTCCGTGAGTGATTTCGATTTGTTTTAATTGATTAGAAATGTCTGCAGTTTTGTTTTAAGATCAAAGATTTGGTTTTTTCAAAGTTTTTTACCTCCCTCATTCACCTTTGCATCCCCCATTACTCCATCCATCCTCATCGTTTTAGTGTGAGTAAGAAGAACCGGTTCGGCACTATGGGTCCGAAAACAGAGATTACTTTTGGCCTCGATGATCTGCATATATGGAGTTATCTCGGTAGTATGGGGCCGAGAGGAAAAACTTTTCTCGGCGTCAATGAACCGAATAGAGTGTCATCTCTCGGCACTGTGTGTCCGATCAAAACCTAATTTCACGGCTCTGTAACGCCGAAACTATATTTTCCACACGGATAGTCAGGGCCGAATGGTCTGACTCAGTGCTGCACTATGTACTGATATTGTTTTTTTCCAGATATATGGATGTGCCGGGTACATCTAGGACTCGACCCACAGCGTCGAACAGGAGACTCCGTCAGAGGTTTGTTGCTGATGAGGTCGATGATGACGAAGAAGTAGTTGAAGAACAACCCGAAGCCCAAGTGGAGACCGAAGTTTCCGAACCGGCAGAAGAAGTACGTCAACAAACTTCTTCTGCTGCTCATTATAGGACTGGAGATATTCCCGGGGGGCCTACAAGTTTGAGCCTGCTACCTAGTTTCAGGACGCATATTGCTGCAAGTATTTGGCAGCAGCAGGTTTGTGTTTAATCTTGGTTAACATGTTTTAATCTGTGATGAAAATATTATTATCTTCACTAATTTGTTATTTATTTCGTTTTGCAGGAGAGACCGCCACTGAAATGCATAAGCCATGGCCAAAAAATCACTGAATGGGCATGGAATTCAGAGGGAAGGCAGAATACGGTTTTTAGTCGTCTCATTGGCCGTTCGGGGTTGGCTCCATTGGTGGCGACATCTTATCGTTCCATCAACAAGAACATGATGTCAGCATTTGTGGAAAGATGGCAGCCTGAGACAAACACATTCCACATGCCTTTTGGTGAAATGACGATTACCCTTGATGACGTGGGCACCATTCTTGGGATCCCGATCACTGGAAAATCTGTATCATTTGAGCAACTGTCATTTGAGCGATCAAAGACACTTGTAGAGCATGGTCTTGGGGTCACATCCCAGCAGGCACACGAAGAGTTAGTAGGTGTGCGGGGCTCGTCGGTTAGACTGGAGTGGCTGAAGGACCTATACGGAGATGTGACTGATGCGGATCCAGAAGAGCACATTAGGCATGCCGCAAGAGCATATCTATTGTATCTCTTGGGATGTACACTCTTCGCAGACAAGACCGGCACGAGGGTTCCAGTGGTCTATCTAAGGCTGCTAATGAACTTCGATGAGGCACGCACCTATGCTTGGGGAGCTGGTGCGCTTGCTCACCTATACCGACAGTTGGGGTTTGCTACTCGGAGTGGTGTCAAGCAGATTGCAGGATACCTTACTCTACTAGAGGCATGGATTTACGAGCATTTCCCCAAGTGTAGGCCTCACCAAAACCGCACATACACAGAAAATTTACCGCGGGTGCATCGCTGGGTGCCACGAAGAGAGTCTGGGGACCAAATGTCCAACTTGCAGTCATTACGAGAGGCACTTGACGATCTTGGTGCCCATGAGGTAAGTTCTTATAAGTTATAAATTCCAAAAATCTTTAAATGAGTATCGTATAATTTAACGTATGCATTTGTCGATTAATGTTGCAGGTGGTGTGGGACCCCTACCGAGAGCATAGGGCAGAACACCCCTTTCACGAGGTTGCTTATTATACTGGCTGTATTAAGTGCATGGACATCGTAGAACCATATCATCCTGATCGGGTGCTTAGGCAGTTTGGTAGGGTCCAACGCATTCCCCCCACTCCACTAGCTCCACAGCGCGCCAGTAGGGGTGCCACCGCAAATCAATATCGGATTGCTTACAATTACTTGGATCAAATATGGGAGAGGTGGCATAATCACGTCCTGTCTCCGATGGAGCGTGGTGTGCCTGCGTCGCACCCATGGGACTGTGCACCCAATTATATGGAATGGTTCCTCCGAGTGTCGCATCCAATCATTCAGAACCCTGCACATCGCTCCACGTTTAATCCGCGTGTTCAAGATTCTATGGGCAGCTCTTCTATTGACCCACGTTTGGTACGATCCTTGACGAGCATATCTATCATTTTAAGTATAACCAACTGTACAAACATTCTAATTTGTTCATTATGTGATTAATTAACAGCGCATCGTGAATGCCCAAAGTATTATTCAGCCTATTCTGAGGAGAGGCCATACTCTGAGTGTCCAAAATCCTGATGCCTTGTACACGGCCCTTGAGGACGTCAACAGGGTCCTAGATGGAGTCGATCCAGAAGATCTTGTTCATAGACCGACACGGAGCGAGGCACGCACTTACAGCCGCAGGGCTAGACGTGGGGTCTAGGATGTGATATGTATTTGTTATGGTTGTAAACTGAATTTCAGCAATTTTTTTGGGTAACAGAGATGTACCACATGTAAAACTTTATGGATTTAAATTTTTATGTAAAAATTTCTTATCACCTTTTGGCCACTTTATGGATATCTTTTTTTGTGCTTCATTTTGTATTGATGTTTCTTTCTATGTACACAGCATTTATTTGAAATAGATAATTGTAAACTAGTTGTTTCAGGTTTGAAATAATGTAGCTCGGCGTCTCAGGCCCGAGAATATGTATTTTCCTCGGCGTCTCAGGGCCGACCGAATTCGGTCTACTCGGTGTCTCAGAGCCGACCGAATTCTATATACTCGGCGTCTCAGGGCCGATAAAATGTTATCTGCTTGGCGTCTCAGTGCCGATTAGATTTGGTATACTCGGCCTCTCAGGGCCGACATTATAGTTTTAACTCAGCTTCTCAGAGCCGAGCAAAATATTATAACTCATATCAGGACCACTCAGTTGAAATTGTCGTAAGCTATATGCAATTAAGAGATATAGACTGTTCTTTTATAAAACAAAGTGAAAATGTTCTCATCTTAATTTACAAAATGCTCAATTGCATTAAGCTCTTAAAATACATTGGATCCGCATTGACATCCTTATAAAATATAACAATCATTCTAGATCGATGGTTTCGCATGTGGCAACTGATGGGCTTATAATCTCTCTGAAAAATTGGATCCGAGATTGATAAGCTGTATCCCAACCATCTGCAGAAGGGTGATGGTGACGAATCCAGTTAGTAGCAATAGGAGGAATTGGATGACCCTGTACGAGGAAAACCTACATATAAGAAGGAGTTCAAGTGAGTCACGGCATTTCAAGTAAAATAAAATTTGGGAATCTATGCATCTACTATTATCACCTGAACAAAGTGGTTTTGATTGACAAAACCGATTGCGATCTCCCGTCTAGCAACAGTAGGAATAGGGACTGATCGAAGAGGAAGAAAAGTCAAGCATTGCTGATTTGACAAATGGTATAGGACAACGTTATAGTGCGAGGCAATTAGATGTCCCATGTCCGGCATCGTCGTCCATCGATCATATGGAGGGCAATCCCCTTGGTACGATATAATATTGAGAAGTTCATCAACCCTTTGGTGTGATCCATATAGTTGTCTGTAGTGTTCTGCATGAGTCACCAACTCTCTAGAGAGATCTTTCCGTACCTGTTGCCACGAATCCTCACCAAGTCCCATCAACCCTGCAATGGCTCTAAAGCCACAATTGACATCCGCATTGACATCTTTTACATGATGAATATAAGACCTTAAGCAATCTGGGAGTGTGTTAATATAAGTGGTTGGCTTCAAATTTCGGGTGCGGATGACCTTTTGCTTAGGAATCAGCTTCTTCACGGGCACCAAAGAGGCCCCACTGCTGACAATAGTCTCTTCCATCTTTAAGATAGGAGAGTAACTATCCTGAGCTGATTCGGCATATTCAAAGGAAGAGGGTTCACGTTTAGTAGAGTTGTGCAATTTCAATTTGGGGCGCCCCCGACATTTAGTTTTCGAATCTGGCTCGATCAGTGAGGTCGTCTCAGGCTTTGCAAGCTCCCTAAGTTTATCCAAGATCTGTAACTTCTTTCTCGAATCATAGCCCCTGAACTGTTCGACAATTAAATCTATCTCTGGCATGCAATCCAAATTGACACTGGAGTCCTGGTCATAAGCGGTATGTAGTAAGTCAAGCTTGCGCCAATGCATATGCGTGCAATCTAAAGGAATAGGGCGACCAGCACTTATGTATTCTGCAATCTCATGAGCACAAGGTAGGCCGTGTCTGTCGAAGTACACAGCCACAAGCATCTCTATCAATACCGACGGATGATGATCGTTTCGTCTCGGCCAAGATTTTCTCTAATGCACATATAGAAACATTCCCACGAAGTTCTTTGAATTCAGAAGGCTTGAAATTGTGTTGGACAACCGTCTTACTTTTTTCAAATGATGCTTTTATATCTGTATGTTGCAGCAACAATAGGTTGTGTATCTTCATCCATGAGTCTTCAAAAGTGCCCTGACTTGATCCAAGCTGCCGCTTCAGCTGTGCATGTGAACTCTCCACCCTGTTTGTAGTAGTGTTCCCAAGATGCATGACCTTGTCCGTCCAGGCAACCACAAATCTATCCTTGTACGCATCTAACCAAGACACTCTAACATACTGAAGTGCTGCAGGATAGTTAATGAACTCGTTTAGAAATAAGTTGAATTGCAGATTGTAATGTTCCTCTGTGGATGAAGAGACCAACATGTTCCAGCTCATTATAAACCGGTCCCACTTTTCCTTCGTCTCAAACAACTTCTTGCATTTAGCCAAGATATTTCTGTTGATATGCCATCTACATAAAAGATGTTTGGCGCCGGGGAAAACAATAGATATGGCGTTCATTAAAGCCATCTCTCTGTCAGTGACGATAATGCTAGGAAGAACACCCTCGCCAATAACTTTGCGCAAAATACCCAATGCCCATGAGTAGCAATCTTCACGTTCATTCTGGAGATATACAATGCATACCGAAAAAGTCTTCTCTGTGGATGTAACCCCAACAATCTCCAATAAGGGCATTCGATACCGATTGGTCTTGTAGGTGCAGTCCATTATCAACACATGAGGAAATGCACGCAAGAGGTCTACGCTGGTAGGGTGTGTGAAGAACAAGTCAATGACAGTATCTGTTGTAGGACATTTCCTATGCCACTCAATGTAACCATGCTCCGCCAATAATTTCAACAGTTGCTGCATCTGATTCCGTCCAGCCCTCTCCGCAACTTTATGCCTTTGACGTGCATTGTAAATGGTCTTCATTGTGCTTACATTTAACTCATTTCTATGTTTCAGTGTCACCAAGATATCCTTTGGCCGAACCATATTCTTGGACATGTCCACCAGCACTGAAGTTTCATCCTTTGTTAATCTCCCTGCAAATGAGTGCCCTTCCAGAAAGTCTGCAGCAGGATGATTATGCACACCACACACTACATGCAACATCCATTCCTCATTTGAGCCAACCACTTTACCTTGTAACGTGAATGGGCATCCGCATTTTTTCGAACCAGTCTGCTTCAATTTCTTCCCACCAGTCCCGTCTTTAGTAATCCTCGTGTTTCTATAAGACCCACTCCTCTCACACCCAAGGGTCAGCCTTGGTTTTTTATTTCTCCTGTTGGGCGCTGCTGATGTCTTAATCACAACAATGAAACCATTTCTCCTCCCAACATCACGAGCCCAATTAATTAGGGATTCTCGACTAGTGAATATCTGCGCATAACAAAAAAAAATCATATTGAACAAAGTGACTACATCAATTTAACTATCGAATGATTCATCTCGATTAATTACCTCTTCGGTGATAAACTCATTACTATAGTCGACCACACATTCCGAGCCAACCTTGCTGCATTCAGTAGGCGCATGAAACTGCTATAGAACCAATTTTGTTAGAATAAGTAAATGACACAACTGCACGGCTCTGAATATCCGGTCAAAATTCAATTGTTCGGCCCTGCATGTCCGCATATTTTTCTTATTCTCGGCACTATTGTGCCGCGAAAAGTACCTATGTTCGGTCTTTCAGGGCCGTGAAAAATACCTCTGGTCGGCCCTGAAAGGCCGCGTAGAGGACATTCGGTCGGACATACAGGGCCGAGCAATTCGTCTCTTCCGATTTGCAAAGTTTGCGATGAATATGCTTACCTCGACGCTCCTAGAATGATCGGGAGACATCTTCTGCTTGTCCTTTTGCTCTTCCATTGATTAAGAATGCTAGCAAATTGAGTTTCAACTTTGAATGAAATCAAGATTAATGAGGTGCAGTCAATTGAGAATGAAGTGAGGATTCAAACCGAGAGAGAAGATGAAAGAGGGAGGAAGTAAAGATCAGTAAAATGCGGGAAGAAGTCGAACTTCATTTCATGATGCAGAGGAGTGAATGGACGGAAGTGGAGAGGAGGAGTGAAACCCTTAACGCTGCACGTTCAGACGTCTCAAGTGGAGGGAAAATATGCAGTGTGCAGATAGCATTTCAAGTAGTGTGGGAGGGCTGAAGTTCATACATTTTGGTAAATTTACAAGTGGGCATTTTAGTCACAATCTATTGCAGTGTGAGGAGAGCAAAATGCAGTGTGTTGGTAGCAGCACTCAAATTACTAAGGATGCGGCAAACCTTAACCCTTTACCCTTATATGCGACCAAGAGAAAGAAGAAATGGGTTCTCTGTTCTTAGAAAAAAATTGTAAGGGAAGCTGGAGACGAGAAGGAAGAGGAGTAGAACACTGTTGTTAAAAGCGCGCCCAAGCGCAAGGCGCACCCAGGCGAGACAGTAGCGCCTCAAGAGACTCAAGGCGAGTTGACTTCAGCAAAGTGCACTTTAAGCGCATGAGGCGCACACCTTTTAATGAGGCATGAGGCGCGCGCCTCACGGGCTTCAGCCCATGACTTAAACTTTGCAAAAGAAAAGAAAGAGAAAAGAAAAGCAAGGGCCTATATCAAATTTCGTGGGCTTTGGATGAGGTAAGACCGTAAGACGTCTTTTGCCCTAAGTAGAAGCAACAAAACGAAAACGAAAAAAAGAAAAGAGAAACGGAAGAAGAAGAAGAGCTCCTCTCCTGGCGCCCGGCAGAACAAGAGGCACGCTGCTGCTCTGCCGTTTCTGTTTCTTTCTTTCTTTTGTTTTCGATTTTTTTTTCCTTCCTGTTGCTGTGCCATTTCTCTTTCTTCTGCTGCTTTTCTGTTTCTTTCTTTCTTCTGTTTTCTGTTTTTTTTTTCCTGTTGCTGTGCCATTTCTCTTTCTTCTGCTGCTTTTCTGTTTCTTTCTTTCTTCTGTTTTCTGTTTTTTTTTTCCTGTTGCTCTGCCGTTTCTCTTTCGTTCTGCTGCTTTTCTGTTTCTTTCTTTCTTCTGTTTTCTGTTTTCTTTTTCTTTTTTTTCCTGTTGCTCTGCTGTTTCTTTCTTCTGCTGCTTTTCTGTTTCTTTCTTTCTTCTGTTTTCTGTTTTCTTATTTTTTTTCCCTGTTGCTGTTGCTACCACTGCTTTTTTTTTTTTTGCTGCTCAATTTTTTTTTGCCACTGCTTTCTTTTGCCACTGCCATTTCCCTGTTGCTGTTGCTGCCACCACTTTTTGGTTATCCCTGAATTGTTTTTAATTGGGTGAGGTATGCTGCTTGTTTTTAATTTTTTTTTTTTTTTGAATTGTTTATAGATGGCAACTGAAGGTATGCTGTTTTTTTTTTCAGCTTCTGCTCCATTCTATTTTTGTTACAGCATGTTGTTTAGCTGCTGTTTTTTTTTTTTTTTTTTCAGCTACTGCTGCATTCTATTTGCTGTTAGTGCCGGCATGTTGTTGTTGTAGAGATCTATATCTCTATATGCTGCTGTAAATCTTCTTTTTCTGCATTCTTTTGCTGCTATCTATTTTTTCTGCATTGTTCTAATTTGTGAATTATCTGTCTATACCAAAAATTATATTTTTTATGTACAATGAAGCCCGCGCCTAGGCCCCAAGAGACCTTAGCACCTTGATACGCCTCACACTTTTAAAAATACTGGAGTAGTAGAAGAAGGGGGGGCGGGGGGGGCGCATCGCTCATGTCGAATGTCGTTGCCGCTTGCCCCACTCCTCTTCTCGTCCTCCTCCTTTCTCTCTTCCTTGCTTTGTTTCTTCTTTTTTACCTTTCTTTGGAAAGAGGGAGAACTGAGAAGTCTTTTATTTCTTCTTTTTATTCTTTTGTTGGAATACAACTTATTTAACGAAAGCAGTAGTAGTGACATACAATTGAGGCAGCTTACCATTTCTAGGGAAGAATCGAATCATATGTTCTATAGGAGAATCAGTAAGGAAGAAGTTAAAGAAGTATTGAAAAGGATGAAGAATGGGAAAGCGGTTGAGCTATATGGTATCCCTATTGAGGTCTGGAGGTGCTTGGGGAAGGATGGCAAGGATGGCATAAGTTGGTTGACAAAGCTTTTTAATGTAGTGCTAAAGAGCAAGAAGATGCTTGATGCATGGAGGAAAAGTATTCTTATACTCATATACAAGAACAAAGGAGATATTCAAAACTGTGCGAACTACCGCAGGATTAAATTGATGAGCCATACGATGAAATTATAGGAGAGTTATTGAGAGAAGACTAAGAAAAACAACAAACGTTTCAAAAAATCATTTTGGTTTCATGCCTGGGAGATCAACCATGGAGGCTATCTTTCTCCTGAGAGGTTAATGAAACAGTATAGAGAAGGTCAGAGAGATTTACATATAGTGTTCATTAACTTGGAAAAAGCCTATAACCGGGTTCCTAGAGAGATTCTATGGAGAGTACTAGAAAAGAAAAGCGTGTGTGTCGCATATATTGAGGCGATAAAGGATATGTATGATAGAGTCGTGACATCTATAAGAACGACAGGCGGAGAGACTAAAGAGTTTCCTATCACGATAAGTCTACACCAAGGCTCAGCGTTAAGCCCATACTTGTTTGTCGTAGTTATGGATGAAATTACAAGACATATTCAGGATGAGGTACCGTGGTGTATGCTATTTGCAGATGACATTGTTTTAGTGGATGAGACGAGATAATGAATGAATACTAAGCTAAAATTGTGGCGGAAACCGTTAGAGACAAAAGGATTTAGGCTAAGTCGATGTAAGACGGAATATATGGAATGCAAGTTTAGTCAAAGTAGGACACCTGGTAACATAGAAGTAAGTTTGGGCACACAAAAGATTGTAGAGAAAGAAAACTTTAGGTACCTTGGATCTATGGTGCAACAAGATGGAGAGATTGATTCTGATATAAGTCACATGATTCAGGCCGGGTGGACCAAATGGAGGAGTGCTTCGGGGGTCTTGTGTGATCGGAAAATCCCCCTCAAGGTTAAAAGAAAGTATTATAATGTGGCGGTACATCCAGCATTGTTATATGGATCAGAGTATTGGGCAGCAAAGCATAATCATGTTAAGAAGATGGAAGTTGTGGAAATGAGAATGCTAAGATGGATGTGTGGGATCACAAGGAGAGATAGGATTAGGAATAAGGAGATTATGGGTAAAGTAGGAATAACACCGATTGAAGATAAAATGAGAGAAAATCAACTGAGATGGTTCGGCCATGTTAGAAAGCGCCCAACGGAGGCACCTATTAAAAAGTGTGAAAGCATAGAGATTGCCAGGAGTAGGAGAGGGAGAGGGAGACTCAAGAGAAGTTGGAAATAAACTATTAAACATGACCTTGCCTACATGGATCTAACGGAGGACATGGCCCTAAACAGATTTGATTGGCGCCGTCAAATCCATATAGCCGACCCCACCTAGTGGGAAAAAGCTTGTTTTGGTTTGGTTTGGTTTAGTTTATTCTTTTATTGGAAAGAGGGAGAACTGACTGAGAACCCTCTCAAGAAAAGTGGTCTTTCAAATCAATTATCAGGAAATGGCATTTTATTAGAGGGCAGGGGCGACATTGGCGCTGGGGCAGATTTGCTTAAATGGGCCAGGCTCTAGGCCCAGGGCAAGTTTTATAAAATTATTCTAGGGCCTGAGGAAAAACTGCTGGGCACAAACTTTAATTTTAAACTTTTCTATTTTAATTTAATTTTTTACTGTATATATTTATCTTTTATAAATATAACTTGTGATGCCGCACCCGTATCCGTGTCCTAACTTTTTGAAGTTGGCGTGTCAAACCCCCATTTCCCATGCCCGTGTCCATATCTGAGCATCATAGATTCCCAACCTTGTCCATATTGCTCCTATGCAATTACAGTGCCCAAAATTTCTGTGCCAATCACAACCTTCGGAGATATATTATACAGTATTGGGTTGACACCAACTCAAGGGCAAGTTCGTCTCAGGCATTGGGAGGATGGTGTGGAACAGTTTGACACCTTCAGAAGAGAACAAAGACTGTTGTAGTAAGGCATTAGCATATTTGGCGGCATTACATCATGCACATGGGATCTACACCCATGTGTGGCAGGCCCAATCCCATTGATGGGCGTAAAATGCTAGCACACAGTATCAACCCAAATAAAAGAACAAAGTAAATGATTTTGCACAATGACCTCATGGTCTTCCATTGTGGTCGACCCCTTGCTTTATAATAGAATACATTCCTTGATTACAATGTGATACAGCTCTCCAATCCCTTGATTTAGGAGTATTTTCCTCAATCTAATCATACAAAGATAAACATGGATGATCTTATCTAATCATACAAAGATATACATAGATGACTAAGTCAGCCTTGACCTAGTTATGCCCAAACCCGACCTTGACTTGACCCAGTCACATGGCATATGTTAACCCTATGGGACCCTCAATGTTAACCATAATGGACTGTACAGCCCAGCTGTTCCTGTGGGTGGGCTGTACAATCCCCACTGATTGGAGTTCTGGGTCCCACATGCCCATCCAAACCCAAATATCCGCGAACAAAGAGACCTTCGGCCAATGTTGATCTAGGTTCATCCATCTAGCACAATGGATCCATTCTACCAGCCCTATAGGATCGGCTCGTTTTGCTTCTTGTTTTTTTTTGTTTAGTCACTCAAACTAATGGTTAGATTGGCAATTTATTATTTAAAATTTAGTAAGGCCGGGATTATAACATCTCAAGCCATATTGGTTGGAGATTACTGATTAGTGATCTAGATCTGTTTTAGGGTTTTTCTCATGATACACTCATAAAAAGTACAGTGGAGTTAACTAGCACTTCATTAGTTGTATTTGACATTTTTGCAAAGGAAACCATCTAGCTTGGGACATATGAGGGAATTGTCAGGCTTGTGCATGCAGATTCTTGAGTTCTCTTTGATTTGGATGTAGTGATTTTTCTTCGCACTTGGCCCTTATAATTGCTGTCTTGTATGGATTTGGGCCTAGAAGTGATTAATACAACAACATTATTTTCTGCAGCTGGCCAGGAAACCCTTGACTGCACCAATATGTAACTATGTGTCTCTGCTACTTGTTTGACTACTGGATTGGGAACTGTTATCTTCACTAGTATTTCAGCAAAGCAGAGTAAAACAAAAGTTATTTTGATTAATTGGTTACCGCAATCTCATGGGTAAACCTCAAACTGCAAACCAACAGAAAAAAGGAAAAGAAAAGAACTAAAAATAATAAGAAAGCACATTCAGTTAATACTATTCATAGTACAAACCAAAACACTTATAATTAACATCGAAGCCCCATGATACAATGGTTATAAAGAGTTTCTTGCACAAAGAAGAAAGAAAAGAAAATTACTGAGAAGACTGTTAACAAGAAAAGAAAAATAATCTACATCTCCATCTTATGCCAACCATGCAAGTTGCAAACTTAAAAAAAAAAAAAAAAAATTACAAATCTTACAAATGTAGCCTTGGGAAGTAAGTCCCTTCCACGCCCGCACATAAAACAGTTATCTCGTTAGGCAGCACATGTAGCCCACTTTCACTTTCAGATCTGTTCAAAAGTTTTAAATAAATGAATGACAAAAGCAAGACAAAAAAAGGAGCTGCAAACAAAAAAAGAACAAGCAAAACCAAATAAATAGTTAAACATACCTAATCAGTGGTTGTTGATTCTCATTATCTAGTTCAGAGCTATGTTTTGCCTTGCAATCGGGGCAGAAATAATCAGCCTCCGTCAAATCCTTTTGACATGAGAAAAACTAAATCAGAAACACCTTTTTCCTGCTTTACATCTGAATAACATGTTAGAGAAAGAGACAGCTAAACCAAATATACAGAATGGACTGCTATCAGGGGGGTGACAGGTTGTTATTAACCAAATGGCTACCCCAATGCTGAGCCAACTTCGATGCATGCCCATTACTGAGAAATACAGCAGGTATGGGTAGGCCATAATGTGGACTGGGGATAGGCAAAAATGATCATCAGAAGATTATAGCTATTGACTTTGGTAACTACAAAACTATGAGTATGCCCTTTTCTGGGTGGGCAGGCATGCCCCTCAAGTCTCATAAGATAGTGATTTTGATGAATAGTTAAGATATTCCACATGGATCTCACTCTCCCAAAGTGGAATCCTATTACATTTCTAATTGATTAGTGATTTGGCACATGGATATCTACCATCCCTCATGCTGGTTGAGAAATTAATATAGCAAAAGAGGGAAGAATAGAGGTGAAAATCCTCCACGCCGATGCTTTAAGGACAACTACAACCACTCTTCAAGGCTTCACACCAACTATAACTTCATTCAACACCAAATCAGAGAGGGAAATCAGCATATTCTGAGATGGGGATTTAGTATATTGTTTTATTCCATCCCTTTTCATCACTTGCTTTGTAGTTTTTTTTATTGGCTTTCTAATAAATCATTGTTGATGATTCAAAAGAGCATGGTTCTCTCAACCATTGTCAGAAATCTCATTTATAGGAATTTTCTGTATTAGAAAAATGTCAGGATGTTTTCAACTTTTGTATTTTTATTGAGATATTATCAGAAAAAAATCAAAGAAAATGAATTTATTTTTAAAAAAATACAATATATTAGATAGTGAGACAAGCTTTTATGAGCTATCATGCCCAAATACGGATATTGATATGGACATCGATATGGGGATTCGGAATACAACCCTTCACTTTTGAAAGTCTAGGACACGGATACGGATACAGGTGTCCTAATTTTTTCTTTAGATCACTTTTGAATCATTGAAACTATCATTGTTTTCATCCCTTTCTAGCATTTTTATGGTGAGAAGTAAAAATATTAAAATAACTATATGAAATAAAGGACTTACTAAGTAAGATATGTTAAACTTGTTCCCTAGAAGTATGGATGCAGTATTAGGTACCAATACAGATACATTGGGATGATACAAGTATTCGGGTATCATAGCTTATGAGTTAGGAAAGACAAATAGTTAATACTTTCATAATTCATATGCTCGGATAATATTTAGTAGCATTAATTTCAAATTTCTTAATATAGTAAGTGATAAACTATAAAAGTAAAATCCATCTTGACCAAGATATGAATTTTGATGATTTTTTAAAACTTTTTAGTAAAATGTCCCTCTTTAATTACTATAACCATCACCAAAGCCTCATCCCAACATACTTCGCCATTCCAATCTATCCTGGGCCCTCGAACGGGCTGCATTCTTTAGACCCTATCCTTACTACTTCCATCTACCCTCTTTCTTTGAGGAGTCATCAACCTACATAGAGAAATGTTTCCTCACTGCACAGTTGTTGGTATGAGTTGGACATGTCCAAACTATTTCAAACAAGTCTCTTAATTTATTATCTACCGATGCTACCACCTATAATTGCTCTGTATTGCACTCGCTAATAATTCAGTCTTTCCTAGTTTTATCACATCTCAACATTCCCATCTCTATTATACTCAATTTTTGCTTTTGTTGTATTCTAATGGACCAATATTCTGCTCCATAGGTCATGGTTGGTTAATCCATGTCTTGTAAAAAACTTCCTTCAATCTTATTGATGTGCACCACTCACAAAGCACTCCAAAAGTAATTCTCCACTTCAACCATTCAACTCTTACCACATGTTTGACATCCTCCTCAATCTCACCATCCTTACTAAATATAGAGCCAAGGTATCAAAAAGACTCTCTTTGTGATATCTCTTGAGCTTTAATTCTCACTCAAGTTACACCCCTTTGCCTATCCCCACTAACATTGCAATTCAGATATTCCGTCTTTGAACAACTTAATTTAAAGCACTTCAATTCTAAAGCCTCCATCCATCTCTAAGTTTCGCATTCATGCCATCACTCAATTCATCCACCTACACTACCATTTGCAAACAACAAACACCAATGTACCTCTTGTTGATGATGAGAAGTTATCTTATTCATAATCAATGAAATGATATAACGGCTTAAAATCGACCCCCAATGCAAACCCATGTCAGTGCTCACCTATCTCTCTGTAGATAGTTCTCACACTCGTTATTACTCCCTTAAATATATCTTTAATAATGTCGATATAACTTCCTGGAACACTCCATCTATCTAAATATAATCAAATCAATTTATAAGTACTCTATTGTAGGCTCTCTTTAATTGATTTACTTATTTACTTTCCCACTTTATCTCTCTCTAATCAAGAGAGCATTTAATTCTATATTAAGTACTCATTTATCATAAAAATTGAGGGGTCGTTCGGTTTCTATGAAAAGGATTCACATGTGTAAATGATGCACATATGAATCAGCTCCGTAGGTAAATGATACACATGTGAAGGAGATTCCACTGTTTTGTCATTTTCACAACTCTTTGCAAATGAATCCATGTGAATCCAAGTACATCCAACAATTTACTATTTTTCACAAGTTTCTCAAAACCCATGATGAATCAAAATATTAAATTTGACCCTCAGCAATTTTTGGCATTCAAAAGAGGATGGACGGTTAAGATCATGAAAAGGGGGGCCACAGAAGTCCATAGTGGAAATTTTAAAGTCTAAACTTTTTTGCAAATATCTCAAAATCTGTGATGAATTGCCGAATGAAATTTTATCTCCTGCCCATTTTTGACCCTATAAAGAGAATGGACGGTTCAGATCATGATTTAAGGGCCCACAAGAATAGGAAAATTGAAAAAAAAAAAACAAAACGTTGGGCCCAATGGAATCATTTACACTATTTGCATCCAATGAATTATGATCCAAAAGTTTTATGTGAGTTTCTCGTGATCCACAATGAATCAATATATGAAGTTTGACCCTATAGCCATGTTTGACCTTCTAAAGAGGGCCCATGGACTTTTTCGCAAATATATAAAAAATCTAAGATGAATCAATAGCTGAAATTTGGTCCCCGGCTATTTTTGGCCTCCTGAAGAGGGTGAATGGTTTGAATCTTCATTTTGGACCCACAATGATAAAAAATGGTGACCCCATGTGGGACACCCAAACAAAGCAGCTCCGCCTTTCCAATTCCATTTACACAGCCAGTGTAATTCTTTTTACCAAGGTCTCAGGTCAGTAAATTTTAATGTGAAAAAGGGTTCATTTACACACCATTTTCATACCTGATTTATGGATCACATGCATAAATGAGCATAAACAAACATAATTGCACGTAGCCTTTATCATGTGAGATATAAATGAACGCAACCAAACAACCCCTGATGTTCTGTTTTACCTCTACTAAAAAAAAAAGTGAAACAAACAATAAAGTAGGATGTGATTGATCAAAGCACAAAATTACTAAACTTTCCCCTCCCGATGTTTTTTTTTTCCTTAAATTGCAATAAGGATATTTTAAAATTTTCTCACAATAAATCGAAATATTTCACGATTACCACAATCATTTACAATCTATAAATGCTTGAGTGATCATAATCTGGATTTAAAGACCTCAAAGTTCAATGATTATTTAGGTACAACCCTTTTTGTGATTCAATCCACTAATGGATAATGTTTCGAATTTGAATAAGTGTCAAGTTGAGGTGAGTGCCAATTATCAAAGGTAAGGTTTGTGATGGTTGGATTGATAATAAATGGGCACCATCGTATATAATTAAAAATGGGGTGAGAGAATCTTAGGGTTGATAGTGAATTTAGATTATATGTGTGTATGTATGTGTGTGTGTGTATAGAGAGAGAGAGAGAGAGAGAGAGAGAGACACACACAAGTCATCAAAAAATAACCCCTCCCCTCCTCTCTTTTCCATTTCTTTCCTCCATTTTTCATACAAATGGCCCCTATCACCAATCCAACCCCAACCACTCCGACCCCCAAAAAACCAAAATGTAAGCACAGGTCCCAATTTGACCACCATCATTGACATCCTTGGTTGGTTAATCCAAAATTAAGTCTTAATATTATATAAGGATAAATAATGCAACCCTAAACAAAAGACCAGGATGATCTACCCAAAATGATATTTTTCACACTCCTAATCTACTTCGAGTCCAACCCATCCACTCTATACCATGATTGGATATTGTTACTAGGCCCCACAATAGTGGCATTACTGAGTTGGATATTGATGAATCCTGATAATTGGAATAGCCAAAGGGACCCACGAATGCTCAAGTGTATCCCACACATTTCAAGCACAAACGACAATTTGGGTTTCACATGCACAATATCAACCATGTAAGTTATTATTATATTAGCGATTAGCTTTTTTTTTTTTTTTTTAAATGATGACTGTGTCTGTACATTGCTCAAAAGGAACAGATCAGTATAAGAGATACATACTGACCTCAAAAGTGATTAGCTATTATCTAGGGCCTAGTTGGCAAAAACCATATTAGTTAGGTCCTAGATGGCATTATATGGAAAGACTCCAACTAATGAAAGTGGCATCTATATAGTAAGAGTCCAAGTAATGAAATTTTGTCGATTTATTAGTAACATTTCAATTAGAAGGGAGTGGTCAGGTAAATTGTAGGAATTTCAACCCTCCTTCATGAGGAAAAGATTCTTAGTGCCTATAGCAAGTCAATCAGGTAGCCTCGGTTTAGGAAATTATGAAGGTCAATGAACCCTATTGTAATGAAATTTGAATCCCAACACCATGTGGCAGTCCAAAAATATGATACAAATGCAATTTGACTAGCAATAATGAATAAATTTGGGTCCCACTCCAAGCCCACCCCACCCCCCAAAACCCCACCACATCTAAGCATGCAAAAGACGATGACGTGTGATGTTGAAGCTTCTCCGGCATCAGATTATTCAGATAGCAGAGCTCCTATAAGCTAAAAGACCAGTGGCTGCAAGGCATACATGTAATCAATCCATCAGCCTCAACCCTCCCCACCTACATTCACCCACCCACAAGCACATGCATGAATTGGCAGCCAGCCCAATTTTGTCACCATCAAATTGTTACTGTCGATCAAATCACAGAAGGAAAAAATTCCAGTATGTAAGGCTTAATATTTATCAAATTTTGAGGCCCTAGATTAATGGTTATGATAATTTAATGGGGATCATTTTGGACAGCCCCTTGTCCACATCAAGACCTTTCACCGCCACTACTGCCACTACCCACTCAAATCTTTAGGACTGCAATGCATCCACATGGTGGAGAGTGTGAGGGGTTGGATTGATCATAGGTGGGCCTCACAGACCATACCACATTTAGCTTAGAGGTCCAGCCTCTAGATCATGTGTGATAAAATGAGAATGTGATGACGTGATATTAGCCAAACCTTTAAATCTTTGCTACAGATCTTGTCACACTCTGCATGAACCCAAACTTCACACCCATCACAGCATACCTATTTCAAAAGGCCAAATGGTGAAGTTCTTTCTTAAGTGAAAGAGGGCATCAAAAGTCTTATGAAGATGGCAGATTGTCTTACCCAATTCCCACCATCAGAATGATGCCATATTTTCTTGCATATCCCACAATATTGCTTAGATTTTAATAGCTGCAAAGCAGTGGAAGAAGGCAACATAAATAACAAAGTTAACAAACTCATCTGAACTAGACCTAGATAAGGCATGTCAGACAAACCTTGGTGCAATGTTTGCAGAGTAACTGGCCATTAGGAACTGAATCCTTCATTTTCTTTGCAGTTTTAACTTGAAGGCTTAAACCACAGCTATCACAAAATTGTTTTGATTTGTTTTTTTGAACTATTCCCTGCACAGAATGATAAGAGAATGATCCTGTAAACTTGAACGAAATGAATCATGTCACAAGTAGCCAACTGAACCATGCATCTAAACTTCTTTTCTCTTAATGAATTGTGGACTATTGGATTCATCTTGTCCATGGTAGCAAACCCATGATTCAGTCCAACCATTGTCATTCCAATTAGAGTGATATCTGAGCCCAACACCCATTACTAGGGGAGATAGGGGTGTTCATGGGCCGGGTTAGGCTGGGCTGAGCAATATCTGGGCCCAGACTGAGTTTTAAACGGCAAGCTCAAGCCCAGCCATAGGTGGATGAAGGTTTTTATGGACAAAAATGTTCTCCACTAACTGATAGGAGCAGTAGCTCAGCTGATTATACCCTGTGTTTGTTGGTGAAAGTGCATGGCTTCGAGTCCCCAATCTAGCAAAAAATATATATTTTTGCTTAAATGGGGGTCTCTCAATTGGGCCAGGCCAGATTTCAGTCAGGGCCCAGATTTAAAGTCCAAGCCCGACCCTAGTACAGAAATCTAAGGCTCAAGCCCAGCCCAAAGTGGGCTGGGCCTGGGTCAGGCTTGGGGGGGCCCAGTCCATGAACACACCTGAGGGTAGATGCAAGTAAGTAGAGACACAACAGCTCACGCCCATAAAAGGTGAGCGGTGAGCCCTACTATGCATTTTTAAAGTATATATATGCATCTTGCCAAGATATCCAGTTCCAAGAATCTCAGTGCACCATGGGCTTTTAAGGTAACTTGCCTGGCTCTGCCAGTGGCATTCCTGTTCCTGGTTTGAATCAGTGGCCTCTTGGATGGGAACCGAATCATGGTGACCCTGCCGCTCAGCAATGTTCACCTCATCCACCAGCAGTGTATCTGCAAACCCATGTTCTGCTAAGAACGCTTCCTCTATGGCCATTCGAAATTCACTAGGCTTGCTCTTGTACAATTGTGTCTGCCCTTGAAACCTGTGGGAGAAAAGATACTTCATGAAAACCCAACCTTGAAGGTGACAATATTATTCGTAACAAATATAAAGATCTTTATCAAGTCTTGAAATTCAGCTGATGGAAATATAACATCTCACATTCACACCTGTCTAGGTAGTCCATGAATGGGAAGATCATCCCATCTTTCACCCATGCATAGTCCTGTAAATCACAAGAAAAGAGAATTAGAAAAATAGATGTAGAAGCTTGTGCATTCATATAAACTAGGGGAAAACCTATAGGACTCGAAGATAGATTTGCGTTAGACCACAGGAAAACCTGGAAAAACGCAGATACATAACAATACCAGAGTATATGTACATATTTTTAAGTTTAGAATGCAAAAGATGCAAGGGATGAATTAGAGGCTCCTGGTGATCTGGGTGATTGTAATGCCTTAATGAGTTAATGCATCTGATCAGTAGAAGTCGAGCCAGATTTGGGTGTGTGATCCGATCGCGGATGTGATGGTCTTCCCCATCAGCAAGGGATGCAAGACAAATTTCTAGACTGGAAGATCCTAGCCATTTATTCTTCATCCTTTGTCACAGAACCTTTCTTTTACCATCAAGGGGCCGTGCAAGATGAGTCTCATGAACGATTTTGAAAATAGAGAAGCGATAAATCACTGCAGTGACCTTTTTTAGCAAACTATTGTAGGCCATGGCTAGACCTTCCAGCCCAGGAGATTTTTGGGGCATGCCCAGATCATGGTGGGGTGGGGGCGGGAGCATACCAGCAAGCACTGGGTCAACTTATACAGAATGAATGAACATCTGGAAAAGTGTACGTGCATGGATAGGAAATTAAAGCAAATTAAAGCAGATCAAAATTATACAAGTAAAGAAATTACTAGATACCAGAAATTTGGAAACCAGCCTCATATGGCAAGATACGCATGTAAGCCTCACCCAGTCGAATTATTAATGCTCGTCCCCAAAATCAAGGCACTACTCAGGTAGGCCACAGCATATGACATAATGGATGGCTAAAAAATCCAACTCATCTGATACACTAAAAATCCAGTGAGCATGGAGGGTCTGTCTGATGAGTGAACCAGACATTTATATGGTTCAAATGCTTAGTAAACAAAAACCAAGCCAACTCCGTTTCAGTCCCTCCCTACTCCCTAGTCATATATGGGTAGACACAACTTGACCAAGCAATTGATTTCCTCTCTAAAAATTCCATGGGTGGCAAAAGCAAGACTTGATCTCCATACAAGGACTACCTCAAAATAAGCATATAAGCATTGCTAAATGATGTAAACAAATAAGAAAAAGTAACTACTTTCTTACAATGGTAATGCCAAAGTGGATATGCCAAGGGTACCTATCAGTCATGGCTTGTCTTTGTAATGAATTTAAAACACAGTTTCGATAGGTCAATGCTAAAACCTTCTGAGTGCCAGCTGATATATCAGTTTGTCACTGCTACCTTGGTTTTTTTTTTTTTTTTCCTCGATCCCATTTCTTTTTCTAAAACTAAAGAATAAAAAATCACAAAACAGAGATTTTATGCTTTTTATCGATTTTATGGTGATTAAGAAATAACAAAATAACAAAAAGGAAACTTTCAAAAACAACCCAAAGTTTTAGCGAGTTTTCAAAAACAGATCTCATGCATTGGTTATTTCAAAAATGTTAAATATATATATATATGTTCAAGTTTCTTTCAAAGAGATCCTTTCAGCTGGTCAGCCATCATCGCCGGCAAGCTTTTTTTTTTCGAATTTCTTTCATAATGAGTAAAATATTCTTATAAATATTAGAAAGTAGGTTTTCCTAACCTCTTTTTTCCCTCTCCTTTCCCACCACGACCCTCCTCCTTCCCCACTTTTACAAACCACTAGCCGCAAGAAACAGGGTATTTTAGTCATTATAAAAAATTAGAATAAATAAATAAATAAAAAACCTCCAGAGGACCCATTTGACTCAAAGTTCAAAACTTTTCAACCTTTTTGAGACAACCAATTCATGAGACCTTTTCATGAAAACTGGCCAAACAGCTTATGGATGTTTTTGAGATTCTCCCATCGCAAAATATAATATGAAAAACGGCGTAAATAGAGCTCCATACATTTTTTTTTTTTTTCTGTTTTAAAAATTGGGCATCAGTGAGCCAAAACCTTTACATATATTGGCAACTTTAAAAACGTTTCTTTGTAGAGCATATGAGAGAGAGTGAAAAAAAAAAAAAGGAAAAGTGACAAGTTTAATAACATTCACCCTCTTGCCATTTCTTGAGTGGCCAAAGAACATGACACAAATAGCTCCAGCAATGCAGAAATTCAGAACAGTCTTGGGCGCTTGCGATATCGGATCGATTACAATAGCAGGCCAAACAGGATACTTCCCCGTCTTCGCCCATACTACATCTCCCAAAACAAACTCCTCTGCCCTATAGAAATCTTTCCTATTCAAATCTCTCTCCAATGCTCTCGCAGTCTCCGAATTCATGTTCTTAATCGACCCCTCAACTTCCACACCATCAACAACATTCTTTTCTTCAACAGATGTAACAGAACTGCGCGAACTCGAATTCTTCTTAGCAACAAAACCATTGGATTCTTCTTCTTCTTCTTCTTCTACTGCTACTGCTTCTTCTTCGTGCAATGCAACAAAATTCGGCCTTCTCGAGCTGAATTCCTCCTTCTTCAACCCTAATTTCTGCTTCTTACATCTGAATTGGGCCTTTTCAACATTAGAAACTCCATCTGGGGCTAGGGCTTCCAATTTCGACTCTTCCTTCTTCCACAGACGACCAACAACCGAATCGCGAAACCTAGAAGGGACGACCTGGACGCGCCCTCGCGACGTCTTCACGACCGGCGGCTGAATCGACTCCGCCTCCGTCTCAGCCGAGCAATTCGACACGGCGCCGCTCAACTCATCTCCGTCGCCGCCGCCGCCGAATTGCCTGGGCACGGCTTTCACTGTCGCGATTGCGGCGCGGACAGGATCCAACCGCTGCGATGAATTCCCCTTTCGTCTCTTCTTCGAAACGGGATTTTCCTCTTCTTCGTCGGGCGCGGAGTCCCTGGCCTTGTTGCTTGACATCGGATTCGGCATTCTCGTTTCCAGGCTCCTCTTCGCAATCATGTCTTGATGGAGGAAGAAAACATAAGCCCTAGTGTATAAATAGGGAATCCCTATTTCCTTGGAATCTGGATTCCATGATTGTAAGAATAGAAAATAAGGGGGATTTGAAAGAAAAGAGGGAATTCGTATTACCTAGTGTGAGAAGGGAAAATAGGGAAATCCTGATTCCTGATTCACTTGGATTTTGGAAGAAGGGAGTAGGTTATAGGTACCACCAAAAAAGGAGAAGGGAAGGAGAAGGGCCGTGGCCTGTGGGCCTGTGTGTGTATATATATATATATACGTGTGTGAACGGAGGGAAGGGGAGAGGGGATAATTGTAAAATATCGTGTTGTTTGGTTTTCTGACGATATTTTCGTGTTTGGGGGTTGGGTTTTGGCTCCAAGGTGGGAATTCCAATTTCCAAATGAAAGGGAGGGGGGATGGGAATTTGGATTCCCGCGTTGTTTGTTTGGTGTGCTGAAAATATATTGTTTTTGGGGGTGGAGTAGAGAAACCTCGGAGTTGGCTGACACGGGCAGTTGCAGGGTTGGGTTTCGGTTGGGCTTTTAGGTGGGTGGGTTTAGGGAGGGGAGCCAAATAGGTGGAGAGGTGGGGTAGGGTTGATTAAGGGTTTTTCTTCATGGGTTAAAGTTTTAACTCATAGTTGGCCTGTTTCTAAATGGGTCATGTGAACCCTAATCCACACATGTAAAGGATGGTAAGGGTTAAGGGGTTACACGGGAACCTAATATGACATGCTCATGATTGGAGTGGATTTGATAGTGGGGTCGTGGGATTCAGGGCAGGCATGAGATTTATATTTGAGGAGTTTTTACAAAATACCCTTTTTTAAAAGATCAATCATTCATATATTTGTAGTGTCATGAGATATCGTATTATGCAATATTCTACATCCATTTCCTGCCGTAGAAATTCCCGCTTGATTCATGAATTTTTTTAGGTACCCCTTTGTCGTACAAATTAACAGCTTTGCAGGGAATTTTTTTTTTTTTTTTCTTTGACCATTATCAAATAAATATTAGGTCTTAGGGTAGTTATACGGTAAAGATCTCCTCTTTTTTTTTACTTGCTAGAGGTGGCAATTGAATCGGGTTGTGCTAAATGAGTCAGACCCATTTATTAAATGATAAAGCCTAACATGTATCTGACCCATTTATTAAATGGGTCGGAAACCCCTAACCTGCACCTACAACAGGTCAACCCGACCCAACCCACTTAAAACCATATAACCATTGCGGGTTATACAAGTCAAGTCGACCCGCATAACCCACATCCATCAAGTGAATCAATCGACTCAACCATGGTTTCCTACCTAACCAAAACTGACTTTTAAGCTTAAATTTGGTCTAATCTCATTTCAACAATCATTTGATGGGCATTACCTTGCTTTTAATTAATAAAAAGGGTGGGGTTGAATTGGTTAAGAAGATCCATTCATTCTTTTTTAGCATATGCATTAAAACAATCAAATTCAATGTTAGCTTAAATAAGTGGATTCTGCTGGTCAAGCGGGTCAACCCTAACACGACCCGCTTAATTGCAGGTCATGAATACTTGACCCGTGACCGACCCGCCTATCAAATGGATCGGGTTAAGCGGGTAATGGTCGGATCGATTTAGCGGGTCGGGTCATGTTTTGCCACCTCTAACTTGCTTAGAGATTTGTGGCTTTTCTTAGTGGCCCCACTTATCAAAAAGATCCAAGCTCATAAAAATAGTGGGTTTTAAATATGATGGGGGCACTTATAAAAAGAATTTAAACCCATAAAAATTGGCTTTCAAATCTGATGGGATCTTACTAGGTTTCAATTTAATAGGATTTGGATCTACCATGAGATATTGCAAAACAAATAAGTTTTTCATGAAAAGGTCAAATTTAAAGCATTGAGAATTAAAGTAATGATGTAAATAAATAGTGGACCGTATAAGAAATAATCTTTCTTTCCAATAGATCATCTGCAATGACTGTTTGTGATTGCTACATATTTGACATGGAGATTGAATGATTGGAGAGTACACAGAATAATAATGAATTACTATACATCATAACGACGCATTCAAGTAATTTCCAACAATCCAAAATAATAATTCCAAATAACCATAATTAAATTTCTACAACACTCATTTGCTTTGGTTATAATTAAATTTCTACAACACTCATTTGCTTTGGTTGTGACAATATGACAGCATAATGTCAGATATCCAGATTGTCGTTACTTGGTCTGCACTCTGCGTACTTGTCAAATGAAAAAAAAAAACACCTCATTGGCTTTTGTTAGGTGAGTGGGAAAGAAATGGTACTGTGTGTATTGTACTAATCTACTAAAAATTAAATGCTGTCCAAATGGTTCGGACGTGGGATGAGTGGATGACTGGAATCCTGTGTACGTAGGTGTTTTAGTTTTAGCTTTTAGGGTCCGTTTGTACAGTGGGAAGATGCCGCGGAAATCCGGTTGATAAGGCGCTGGAAAATCCGTTTCCTCTCTTAATTTGTTTGGTGCAACGAAGTCTTCGTGGATCCGTGATTTCTGACTTGTCTTAATTTTTCCTTTTCCCCTTTGAGTGATGATTCATGTTTCTCATCTCCCTCCATCGAAAAGAAGTGTCACGGAAGAGGAAATATGATTTTCTTCTTCCAAGGCCTCGCACAAACATACCCTTAGGGCCCGTTTGGTAATTTACTTTTAAAATAAAGTGGAGTGAAGTGAAATGAAAAGAATGAATAAAATATAAGTGAGTTATGATGGTATTTTGTTTTTAGTTGTTTGGAATGGAATATTTTTTACTTTTTGTATGGGGAAATGGAGTTTTTTTGCCTTTTAGTGAGTAAATATAGTTGATTTTTTACTTTTTTTTAAAAGATGAAGGGAATTTTTGTAAAAAGTGTTTTTGATGGGATGTTTAACTAAACTTGACTTGACTTGACTATATTAGTAAAATTATCAAACGGGCCCTTAAACATTAGGTACAAGGAGAAGGGAAACATGTAAATCAAGGGAGCAATTGTTAGGTCATATATTGACATATATACGTCCGCTCAAATGCGTGTGAACCATCCAAACCGTGTGAAAAATTTCACTCATGCCGGCCCGCCCATGTTTCATTTTGACGATGGGCCCATATCTCAGAACACTTCAAATGAAACCCTATTCTCTCTCTCTCTCTCTCACCGGTGCACGGACACAGCCTCAACGAAGGTTCCTCTCTGAAACGAAACCCTCCCATTGAAACTCTCCTCTCTCAACGAAATACGTTCGCTCGTTAGCTACTCTGCCATTTCGAGGGATTGTGCTCATCGGATGATCTGCCATTTCAAGGGACTGTGCTTGTCACTGATATGCTCGTCTCGTCTCCCTCAACGAAACCCTAAACATCTTCGGCTACTTTGTGCGACCCACTCACATCGGCACGTCTGCTCTGCCAAAGGTAAGTTTTCGGGATTTAGGGATTTGTTTTGTGGGTCTTCCCCATTTTTTGTTTTTAGGCTTTTTTTTTTTTTTTTTTTTTGCCCATTTCTAGTATTAAGGTTGATGAATTTTGAATCCAGCGTCTTTTTCTATTTTTGGATTTGAATGCAATTTGTGTGTTCTGCATTGATAGATTTACAAGATTGTGGATCAATACATGAACATCGTGCTGGTAAGAACATGATTCGGTAGGTAAAAGCCAGCCCATATAAATTAGTGGATTTCAGTCATATTTTGATGATTTATCGGATAGTGGCTCTGTTACAGAACCAATGCCTTTACAAAATAGTGTTTTCGGTCGGCTCTCATGTTTCGGATGTGATCATTGAATAGTGGTCCTGTTCTAAACCAATGCCAATACAAGATGGTGTTGCGGAGGTCAAATTTTCTCGATGGGCTACACGAGAGGCTATTCATTAAAGTTCAGATTGCTCTGATTCTGAAATGCTTGGATAGAAAAATGGTAAATGATGCTGAATCCAGGATGTCGGTTTTTATCGGTGTTCCAAGTTTTTATTTTTTATTTTTTCCTCTTTACTCTTCTTGTATATATTTACTTGATCAGAGCTAATGTGAATTGTTATTTGGCTGCAGTATTTCGTCTAATGTGAAGTTGCTGTCCTCACATTTAAATTGGAGTTTGAAGATGTTGTCCTTACTTTGATAATGGAGTTTGAAGATGCTGTCAACGGAGGCTTATGAAGATGTTGAAGCTGGCATGGATTATGAGACTTCTGCACTGTTTCTGTTTTGTCACTGTTATTGTCTGTTTTTTATGATCTGTTAGTTGAGTGTGTTGATGCATTGTGTGATTTGGTTCACAACTGTTATGAAGCAGTCTGCAACTTATGGTTTTCAATTAATGTGTTGTTTTGATGAATGGGTTTATGTTGGTAACTTAAGGTTTTCAATGAATGAGGCATTGTTGTCCTCAAAAAATGGTGTGTGCTGAGTCCTAAAGAGATTCATTGAACGTAACTGCTGATAAAAAGTATATCATCTTAAAAGATGTTGCACCAGATTTGATAGCCATGACATTTTTTTAATTGATATTTGCAATAAGTGTTTGGTGATTCATTACTTTCTATTAGCACAACTTATATAATATTATATATGCGGTTGTAGGTGACAACAGATCTCAAAATGTTCATGTTTAGATGCCCTGATGGAGGCCAGGGCCATGACCTTACAAGTCCACACATTTACCCTACTAGTCCAAACGGGACCCCCATTCACATGCTATTTTCATGGGCCCTCACTTAAATGATTAGTTTGATGATGTGTTTTAATCTTCAAGTTGGCCCACACAGTTTAGCCATTCAGTAGTCTATTTCACTCCAAAGATGCAAAGAGTCTTAAGTGACTGAAAGATACTGCTAATTTGCTGCAAAATTTACCAGAACTAGCAATAATATTGAACCATATCCTGGAAACCGAAAGATGGAAGACTGCATGTATCACCAAGTGACTGAGAAATGAGAAAAGAAATGCTACATTGTGACCAACAAAATATAAAAAAGTTATTTCTTTTTCGTACAAAGCATAACTAACCATTAAGCAAAATAACTAAGGCCATGTTTCTTCTTCTTACGGACCCCGGACCCAGTCAAAATAGAGCCATTAAAAAAAGAGCGATGCGGCTAAAATAAAAAAATATGTTTGGTAATGCACAAATCTATTTCAAATAGACCGTTAGGTATATCCTTTATTTGCATCTTTTTAAAGGGATTTGCCTCTTATTAAAAGGGTATTTATATCATTATTTAATACTTTGACAAAACCTGCCAATAGAAATATATATTCAATGAAAAAACAACATTCCCTGTGAAATTTTAGAATCATATGAAATGAATGAAAGAAACAGAAATCTCCATCAACATGTCCATCACTTTTCCACTTGCAACTTGAATAAATTGATGCTTGAAGAAAGATATACTATTAAAATCACCCTCATCAATTAGCAAATTAAAGGGTTCATTGGCTTAAGACCCTTCTTGATGAAGAACATCCATGCTCCATTTGAGTCGCCACTTTTAAGAGAACCCAAGCAAGCTCGGCTATAAACTGATTTTTCGTATGGGCCATCTCTTTTCTAGAGGGTCCATTTTGTTGAATCTGGCCCGTTAGAAGAGCTCCTATATCTGATTACCCAACCATCACCCATCACAACCAATAGTAAATAATTAAATCCAAGGAAAGTGATCATCTGTCCACATGTTATGCTTATACCCTTCACACCCCACCAGTTCAATGTTCTAGCCATTTCAATAGGACCAACACCACCTTAAAATCCCAACTCAGTCATTACAAAGTGGGCAAAACAAAATAGAAATTATATATTTATGTTCCAGACATAACCCATAAAATTTGGTATCTAAAAGACAAAAAGAAAGATCCCAACATTTGCTCCCCTTCATGGCTTCATATATATATAGAGAACCGGTCTAGTGAGGACCGTCCTTACCCATATATGAGAGGACCACTCCAGGTCGTTTGATTCACAGGAAGATCCAATGGTTATGATGTTTTCCATATATAGAATGGGAGGGAAACGAAAATCGAAAGAAGCCCCAAATCGAAAGAAGCCCCAAATCACAGACCGGGACACTTCCTCCTCCATCCGTACGGACCTCTTCCTCTCATCTAAGCAGGGTTCGAACGGCCTGATCATCTTCCTCCTCCTCCTCCCCTCTCGTCGACGACGTCTCTCCCTCGTCTCCATCACTTCCGTCGTGGAGCCATCCCATATCCTAGGGCTCGATTTCCCTCCGCACCGAAGCAGAACATCGACAGGGGGACGATCTCATCCTCGACGAGCTCTGCATCCCCTTTCGTCTGTCATCTCCGTCGCAGCAGTCCCGGCTTGAACCAGGTCATCTCCTCTCGCCTGTCATCTCCGTTGGGTTTTTTTTTTTTCTTTCTTTTCTTTTTTTTTTATGAATGTCAGCAGCCAAAGAAAAACCCTCTTCTTCTTCTTCTTCTGTGAGTGGAAAACTCTAGTTGGGGATAAGTGTTCTAGCACGGATAATTTTACCCTAGCTTTAGTACCTGGACATTTAATCTGGTTGGTACCTGGACGTTTAATCTGATGTCCAGGTTTGTTGTTACCTGGACGTTTAATCTGGTTGGTACCTGAAAGAATATATACCTAGCGTTGGTACCTGAATGTTTAATCTGATTATGCCCAAGTTTGTTGCTTTCTGTGTTTCTGATCAGGATTAAGTTATTCTGCTATTTTGAATTGAGGTGTTTTTTTGTTTTTTTGGTTGTTGGAGTTTTGGTGAAATGGGTTTTGTTGTTTGAAGTTTACTTGATTGTTGGGTTGGGGGATATTCAAGTTTTTTTAATCAACTCAGTAAAATGGGTTTTTTTTTTTCCCTGAATCTTGTTACAGAATGGGTTTTGTGGGACAAATTGGATACAATAAGTTTATATGAATAGATTTTTTCTTATTGGGATAAGCTTGAAATGGTAACTTCTTTTGATTATAGGTTTTTCTGTTGATTTGATAAGATTTTGCTTTTACTGCAATGAACTTTGTAATTGTTCTTTAGATGGAGGCTTGTAAATGAATGCATAAGAGGATCCCTGCTGTTTCTTAAATAATTTCGTGGATGCCTGCAATCTTCCTTCCCTTTGTCAATCTCCACATTATCGTGGTGGACTATCGTCTGTTTCATTGTGAATCCAACGGAGGCTTGTAATTTCTTCTGGCGGAAATCGAAGCCCTTGGAGGTCAGATCTCGCCGCATCACAACTCTTTACTGTCTTTGTCTCTGTAGTGGTTTTTGTCTCTTTGCATTTGCTCATCTGTGGATGGTCCAGATCTTTTTTTTTCTTTTTTTCACATTCTGCTTTGAGGACGTCGGAGAGATTTTTTTATGTATCTACTGAAGGCGATATATGTTTTGTTGTTGTTTTGTTGTTTGGTTTTTTTTTTTTTTTTTAATGAGAATGATGAATGGTTACTGGATTTCTTTTTAGTATTCCCCTAAAAATCTGCTTCATTTGATTTGAATTACCAATCTCATATGGATTTTTAATGAAAAAGGGCATCAGATTTTATCTCCATCTGTTCAACTTTTTTATTGCCTTTTGAAAAGTAATAGGGAAGTTCGTGGATGCGAATCACTTGAAGCGATGTAGATGAGGAGGATTTTACTGATTGCTTGTTGCTTTCATCAAAGGTGTTCTTATAAAGTTGGCTTTCTTAAACTTTTGATCTCCATATAGAAAAATGGGGATTATTTCCTTTCCTTTCCCCTTTTTTTTCCCTTTGTCTACATGTTCTGATGTTATTTTATCTCTTCAAATTGTTAGGAAAAGATGAGCCATCAAGATGGGCTGTATGTCGGCTTGAAGTGGGTTGCACTCTCTAGGCCTTAATTTTGTCCCTATCTTGAAAATGTGCCAGTGGCCAACATGAGCTTGGACATTGAAATGGTCTGTCATAGGCCTGAAATGGGCGCCACAACCTATAGCCCCAGTAAGCTTGACTGACATAGGCCGAAAAAGTGGACTGGATGTAGATGGTAACAGGCTTAATATTGGATGTACATATGCCTCAAGATGGAGCACAATTGGTGTAAGGTGTACTAAGGAACATAAAGACTATACCTGGGGCCATTCTAGGACAAATCACCATGCCGGACAATCAAAGAGTTAGCACCAGTAGTATTCCCCACCATCACACATTTGCTATATTCTGTACCATCTCTCGCGTGACGAGTCCATCTCTTTAATATAAAATGCTCAGGTAAGGTAAAAATCATCTCGTGTTTTAATGCAGCAATTATATGACTGCAAGGAATTCCTCGAAATTCAAATAGTTTGCAAGAGCAGTTTGCGCATTTAGAATCTTTTTTGAAAATGACCCTTTCTGAAGTTTTGCAATTATTTTTCATGGACCAAACATCATAAATGCTCTCTGTCGCATCTTCCTTTACAAGTTTTGGAATGGATGATACCATTGCCATGAATTGTACCTGAAACTCATGAAACATTTTTCTCGAATATATTCCGGCCATTTGTTCCTCCATCTCCAAATCAGTGAGGAGCTTTGGCCTCGTTTGCAAGTTTTCATGCTCTGCTTTTAACTCTTGATACCTTTGACGTGTGATTGCACGTTCAAAGCGCATCATAAAGTCATGCAGACCACACTTATGTGTTTCAAACTGCTTAATGAAGGCATTGAAACTTTCACTTCTTTGCGATGATGACATTCCCGCAAAAAACATGCCCTTTAAAAAGATTGGCACCCACATCTCACGAAGCATGTACATGTCTTCTAGCCAACTGTCTTCTTTAATTTATATTGAATTCGTATCTTGGTCCATTCCATCTCAAAATGATCCGTTGAAACAGCATTGTAAACAACTTTATTTATTGCATCCATAAGCCCGTCAGCATGAATTGCAATTCCGCCTAACTTGGATGACAACTTTTGCATAATGTGCCAGATACAAAAGCGATGTCGTGTGGCAGGCAGAACATGCTTAATTGCTTTCCTCATCGCGGGATCTTGGTCTGTTACAATGGCTTCTGGTGGACCCGCAGGCATGACTTCCAACCAACGTTTAAATAGCCACACAAATGAATCAAAACTCTCATTGGATAAAAAACCACTTCCAAAGATGACAGTTTGATCATGGTGATTTACTCCTATAAATGCACCGAAGATAAGATCATATTTATTGGTTTGATATGTTGTGTCAAAAGTAACAACATCACCAAAAACAATGTATGAAAGACGACAAAGGTGATCCGCCCAAAATACATGCTTGATTTGATTGTTCTCATCTGTCTCTATAGAATAACAAAAACCCGGATTCATTTCTTTCATGTATTCAAAATACTCATACAACATCTTACCATCTCTCCCCTTTTTTGCTTTCTGCTTGTCTCGATGATGATTCCGCATGTCCTGCTCATTGAAACCAACTACTCCTGAACCACCAGCTTGTGTGCTTAAGAGTCCCATTTGATTTGCAGGTCGTATGTTATTTACTTCAAATGCATTTATTAAGTTCTTATGAGTTGGAGTAATCTTACGGTGTGAACGAAACATATGGGTCTTACGTGGGGTAGATAAGATATGAGTATGTTCTACAACAAATTTGTTAACAACCCAATGTCCGATTGCAATTTTTTTAAGCACAATCTCCGCCCCACAATTTTCTCTCGTATATGGAACACGCTTCTGTGCCACAAAACCTCGACCTTCCTTTTCTATTCTTTTACCTTGTTTAGAGCACATAAACTGCTCCCAACATACTTCACCCCTCTCTTTTTTTATCTGAACCACGTCTAATACCAAAACCAGCAACCCTCGCATAAGTATTATAAAATTCGTAAGCTTCTTTTAAGTCATGGAAATACATTCCAACCTGTGGGGTTTTATCCTCATCTACTTCAGGTATGAAGATTCTACTCAAGGAAGATGCAGCTGATTCCAACTTCTCATCCATTTAAAAATGTGAACAGACCCAGATTACACATGAAGGACAAAAAAATATTTTCAGGGACCACTCATGAAGAAAGACATTGGCAGGTAAATAACATAGAATAGTTGCCCATCATATTTTATTTGAGAAATACCTAAGTGTTTTCATGGTGGTTTGGGATTTCTGCATGGTCGGAGCTGGAGAACTCTTCTACCTCGTTACCAAAGGGCAAGTTCTGAGAGAACAGAGCTGGGTGAAAAGGGATAGGGTCATCCATGGATAGAAAATAGATGGTTTTGCATTATACAAGGAAGAGAATGGCGGATCGTCCCTCGTGAGTGGCGGTCCTCTGGATCATATAAGACATAAGTTCATTATTTTGACTGAATACAAAAAATTAATCAACTAAATCATATAAGACATCAGAACAACCAACAATAACAGATGTCATTAGGAGTGAGATTTCACATCCTATTTATCAGTATCCTTTGTTTAAGATGGATGATGGTAGCAGTGGCAAAGTGATAGTGAAGAACCATCCTCAATTCAATCTTTGACCATCATTAGCATGTTCCAGAGTACTTATGTAATTCCCATGTGCATATATAAGCATAAAAGGAATCAAATTGGGAGCACTAGTTATGGACCATCCACAGTAATTCCCATGTCCAGTAACCATTCATCATTCTCATTAAAAAAAAAAAAAAACCAAACAACAACAACAACAAAACATATATCGCCTTCAGTAGATACATAAAAAAATCTATCCGACGTCCTCAAAGCAGAATGTGAAAAAAAGAAAAAAAAGATCTGGACCATCCACAGATGAGCAAATGCAAAGAGACAAAAACCACTACAGAGACAAAGACAGTAAAGAGTTGTGATGCGGCGAGATCTGACCTCCAAGGGCTTCGATTTCCGCCAGAAGAAATTACAAGCCTCCGTCGGATTCACAATGAAACAGACGATAGTCCACCACGATAATGTGGAGATTGACAAAGGGAAGGAAGATTGCAGGCATCCACAAAATTATTTAAGAAACAACAGGGATCCTCTTATGCATTCATTTCCAAGCCTCCATCTAAAGAACAATTACAAAGTTCATTGCAGTAAAAGCAAAATCTTATCAAATCAACAGAAAAACCTATAATCAAAAGAAGTTCCCATTTCAAGCTTATCCCAATAAGAAAAAATCTATTCATATAAACTTACTGTATCCAATTTGTCCCACAAAACCCATTATGTAACAAGATTCAGGGGGAAAAAAAAAACCCATTTTACTGAGTTGATTAAAAAAACTTGAATATCCCCCAACCCAACAATCAAGTAAACTTCAAACAACAAAACCCATTTCACCAAAACTCCAACAACCAAAAAAACCAAAAAACACCTCAATTCAAAATAGCAGAATAACTTAATCCTGATCAGAAACACAGAAAGCAACAAACTTGGGCAGAATCAGATTAAACATTCAGGTACCAACGCTAGGTATCTATTCTTTCAGGTACCAACCAGATTAAACGTCCAGGTAACAACAAACCTGGACATCAGATTAAACGTCCAGGTACCAACCAGATTAAATGTCCAGGTACCAAAGCTAGGGTAAAATTATCCGTGCTAGAACACTTATCCCCAACTAGAGTTTTCCACTCACAGAAGAAGAAGAAGAAGAGGGTTTTTCTTTAGCTGCTGACATTCATAAAAAAAAAGAAAAGAAAGAAAAAAAAAAACCCAACGGAGATGACAGGCGAGAGGAGATGACCTGGTTCAGGTCGGGACTGCTGCGACGGAGATGACAGACGAAAGGGGATGCAGAGCTCGTCGAGGATGAGATCGTCCCCCTGTCGATGTTCTGCTTCGGTGCGGAGGGAAATCGAGCCCTAGGATATGGGATGGCTCCACGACGGAAGTGATGGAGACGAGGGAGAGACGTCGTCGACGAGAGGGGAGGAGGAGGAGGAAGATGATCAGGCCATTCGAACCCTGCTTAGATGAGAGGAAGAGGTCCGTACGGATGGAGGAGGAAGTGTCCCGGTCTGTGATTTGGGGGTTCTTTCGATTTTCGTTTCCCTCCCATTCTATATATGGAAAACATCATAACCCTTAAATCTTTCTGTGAATCAAACGGCCTGGAGTGGTCCTCTCATATATGGGTAAGGACGGTCCTCACTAGACCGGTTCTCATATATATATATATATATTTATACACACACGCACACAATTCTGTTCACTACAATTCTAGCAGATAGTTCCTTTACCACTTGATATTAGGGAAATAAGCAGCTTTGGTATTGAATAAGCCATTTTTAGAGTAGCATCATATAATTCTAGAAGAAAGAATAAAATTCACTTGTTCTTTTCTCCTTAATAATGTTAGATGGGACATTGTTTAAGTTGTATGGAGGGAATGTACAGAGGATAGGAAATGCATTGATAAGGATGTTCAATGTAGACATTGAAAGAGATTCTTCTCACAGTGCTGAGGCTACAGACTTTCTACAGGCAGCTTTTTCGCCTGTACTTGAGATTTTAAATGATTTTCTTCATTTTCCTCCAGTCAGCTGTCTCGAAAATAATTGCATTGGAGGTACTCTCTCTAATGGCCCCCTTGTTTCTGTCAAATGATCCATGCTTTTGCATCAATTACAGCTTGTGCTTTTTACTGTTCAACTACAGAAGTTCAGATATCGGGGAGCACTTTAATATTTTGCTCAAACTAGATATCAAAGGTCTAAGTCTTTGAGGGTTTTTTTTTTTTATTTTCATCGGAGGGTTCTCAATTCTTTATATTGAATTAATTCCTTCGGGTCCAGAGGGAAATCGGATAAACTCCCCTGTAACCCCAGTGTAGTAGTATAGTTTCGAACCTACAACCTCCGGCACCGTAGTCCTACGCCAACTGAGCTATCCCTTGAGGTTGTCTAGTCTTTGAGTTGCGGCCTTGGAAATGGTAAATAGCTTTCATTTATTTGCGACAATGAGAAAGGGTGTGGCAATGGTGGGCAGGGAAAACAATCACGCGTCTAATTTAAATTGTTCAATCAACTATCTGCACCTCATCCCCGTATCTGAACAGAGCTGAAACGGATCATTAAATGGGGATGGAAATAGGATATGGCTCATCTCATATTTTTTGGGGCCAAGTTTTAAAACCTGGGTGGTCGAGGAAGGTAAACTTTCAGTTGTATCATACATACAAGTCCTCTCCTTTTCCTTCCATGTTTTCTGAATGCTAAAGATGGTAGTGAGAGGAATAATGAAATGGTGTCGGCTTTGATTGCTGCCTATCTTAAGAGAGTAGTCATGGATGTAGACACCTCATTTTGGCACCCCTATGGACAATTTCAATAAGATGTAGGCATAGATTTCGAAATCGGAGTCCAATTTGCTAATCAATTGCAAAATTGGACTCTAATATCAAATCAATTTGACAAATTGGATCTCAAATCAATTTCAAGAGATAAGCTCTATCAATCAATTCATAGTCCACTTTTGTTAAACTTCTTTATATGAATCCGAATTTTAATGTATATCTATTATGGAAAGGTGATTAAAGAGTCCAGATAAAAAAATCCACCTTGCTAGGTGGATTTAGAATTTTAATATATCTATTATGGTTAGAAAATCCTTAATGTTTGTGATTTTAAAAGTGGATCCTTGATAGTGATTTATATATATGGGCTCCACATACAATAAACTTTTTTAAAGTGGGCCTCATATTCTAATTCCTAAAGACGAGGCCACATGCAATTTTGCAATTGATTGTTTGATTTTGATTTTAATATTGACTTTATTTTATCTTATTTCTAAAAAATAGAGATATATCATATCTGTTAGGATTTTTTTTATAAAGAGATTCATTTAAATAGAATCTGTAATATATATCTTATCTTTTGGATTGCCTTGCAATTGATTAGGAAACTTACATATAGTAACTTAAAGATTTTGTGTTGAGTGATATGTATACACAAGTTATATTGCAACTTTGCAAGGCACTTACGTTCCCGTTTGGAAAGAATTCGGAAAGAAATAAATGTCAAATCTTGATTGAAGACCTTTTCTCTCTACTTTTATTTATTTATCCCTAATGTGTACCTGTTAAATCCAAACTACTCAAGTCCAAGAGTATCATATGCATTGACGCCCGGCGTCCAAATGGGATTTTGGCCGATTCCGCGAAAAGTGATGTATAGATTAAAAAAATCTAACCGGTGGATCAAGAGTTATAAATTTTAAAAAGTTAAACATATGTGGGCTCCCCAAAAATTCAAATCCTTTTGATGTCTTCAAATGGACCTGACCCATATATTATTGGGACCTACTCATTGAGAGATTTCCACGTATACTCAAATTTTAAAAATCCGATGGGCGGATCAAAATCTACGAAACCTAGGTCTAAGTGATAATGGCCCGAACCAAGCCCCACCGCGGCCCATCTTTTGGGCCCCGAACCCCTGATCCAAACCTCAAATCCAACCCATTAGGCCTGGCCCATCAAATCCAGCCGAAGTCCCAAACCATCTTAGCCTAAACCTATCAAGCCCATTCAACCTAACCTAAACCTCAAACTACCCAACCCATTAACACTTGGGTCTCACCCGTGACCAACCCAACCTGACCTGGGCCCGAACTACCCTTGACCCGTCACACAGATGAGGGAAAAGGAGTCCAGAGATCTGGAAAACTTAAAAGAGTCCCATTAAATCCCTCTCTTCCTTCCCATCTCCGGGCCATGCGCAGACCTCCTCTCATCTCCATCTCGCATCTCTCCATCCCAGATCGATCCCTGCGCAGATAACAAGGCTCCCAAATATCCCCTCCACAGGCCCATCTCATCACCATCCTCACCCCATCTCCATCGGACCATCACCCACTGCAGCCCACCATCCATCTCCCCTTTCCCTTCAGAAACATCGCCCATCACAGCCATCACCTCACGCCATAGCCCACCTTCTCCACGAATACCACCCTTGCGCAGAGCCTCTCATCATCCTCACCCTCTTGCTCCTTCCGAGCCCAGCTCATAACCCAGAAACCGATCCCTCCATCTCCCTCGCAAAAGGTCTCAAGCAGAAAAACATCACTCCTCCGGTCCAAACAAACACGCAGAACCCTTCTCCACCTTCACAGGCAGAACCCATCTCACAACCTCTTTCATTCCCTCATGCCCTTATCCCTCCAAGACATGAAACACCTCATCATATATGTGAAGAGAGAATAAGCGAGGGGAATAGGCAAAGGCTTGGAGTATATATCCTGTCATTATCACCGTGGTTTATCAACATCCTCATCAAATGGATTCGTCATTCGAAGTAAGGAGCCACTCCATCATGCACTAAACGCAAGGATCGAGAGGCTAGATTTCAATATTCAAATCCGGAATTCGTTGTGAGAATTGGTGTGATCCTTCCTCTCTTTTTATTATTTTATCATCTTCATTATCTTTATAGTTCATCACGGCTGGTCCGTTTGTGTGCATCTATAATTAGGCTGCCATTTAATTGCATGTTTATTATTTTTTTTTTGCATTTTTAACTAGATTGTCAGTCACTCTAACTGCATACTCATCATCTTATTTTTTTCACCTGTTAGTCTAATCATGTGCATCGTTCATTTAAGTTTAATGGTGTAGATTCATCTTAGTCACTCGTGCTCACACTAGCTGCATTCCCTGCACGCATTTTCGTCATCCTTATTTAAACCCATTGTTTCCGGACTGGGAGAGCAACGGTAGGAGGGCTGGCCCTTTCATGGGGTCAGCCCATCTATGCACTCCAACATAAAAGAGATGAATAGTTAGATTAGGTTCCATGCACATCCCTAATGTGGCTCTTCTAGCCTATATTTAAAACAATCCAAAAAAAAATAAAAAAAAATCCCAAATATATAAAAAAAAAATTACATTTCTTTTCTTTATTCAACCTCCGCCAATTTTCACCATTGAGCTTCATGCTATTAGGGTAGGGTATACTCGATTCATGAATTCATTGATATTTGAATAAGTATTTTCGGCACATGCTATATTTTCAAAACCATCTTCCACTCATGCTTTCATTATCGCTTCAATGCATTAAGTAACACCGACCCTTAAGTGTTAGTGATCGTGACATCGTCCACCCTTCTACGCGACTCCCTAGGCCTTACGGCGATAGCCTCCTAGTGGACTCCCTATGATTGACAGTGACACACAAGTCCCTCACTCTCTCCTAAGTTAGGTGACTCCCTAGGCCTTACGGCAATAGCCTCCTAGCGGACTTCCTATGATTGACAGTGACACGTAGGTCCCTCACTCTCTCCTAAGTTAGGTTAGCTTAGTGTGTATCCATCCCCAACGTGCCTTAAGCAATTGTTGGTTTTAAGATGGGCTTGACGGACGATAGTCCACTTCTCTAGGTGATCTTTCCCTAGATCGACCGCGCGCCTTAGTCCTCCCATCTTTAGATTAACATTGTAGTGGGCACCTAGGCTTTCATTTTGAGCATCATGTCACATGTGCTTTTGACCCTTTTTCAAGCATCCTTACATGCATGTTTTCAAATAAAGCCTGCCATTTTTCAGCCAAGGGATTTGAGGAGGGTATCCGATGAATGGAGTTGATCCCCTTCAGCAAGATATTGGTTCCAACCCCACTTTATTTATTTATGTATTTTCATCATCTTTAGTAGATCTTCTTGGTTAGTTTTATTTCTTTGAGTGATTCAGTTGAATGAACTAGATAAACAATGATCAACTTTTCTTTGGGATTGCAAATTGATGATAGGAACTCCTTTATTGCATATAATGATTGATTATAACCTTAGTCATCATGTCTATCGGATTTGGAGTGATTTTATGCAGTTATGCTATGACTCATACTGAAATCTTGTGTATTTGGGCTATGATAAGGCACTACTGAACCCAAGTTTTATGTACTTGAGTAGCCTTTCCGACATGACTATGCAAATTTCAGAATTTGTTCCCTTTTCTGCGGTTTGTTTTCGATGTGTTTCAATCCGAATCACGCCATGCTGATTTTTCTGCTTATGCATTTGAGTTATCTTTCCCGCCAGTCCAAAATTGTGTAGTTTCAATCTAAAATGAATTTTCTATAATCTCCAAGCTGAACCAGTCAAAATATGTAAATAGGGCTGCAGCAGATTCTCAAAATCTGTACATTGTTTTCAAACCCCTAATTCAATGATTTCTAATTTGAATAAAAACTCACTAATCTTCCTGAATACTCTCATACCAGTTGTCTTTCAGTGAGATTTGGTTTCAACTTATTTCAATTTTTCAAGAAATTATTAAAAATCAAACCGCGGGCCTTAGTCATGGACTTTGCACTGCAGAAAACTCAGCATGTTAACTAGGATTTATGCACATAATCACAAGGGTTTTTGTTCAATGAAAATCCATGAAAAAAATCACATGAGTTTCCCCTTTGAGTCCATTAGCTCCCATAAAAATTTCGGATTAATTGGAGCTTTATAAAATTTATCAAAATTCGGAGAGTGGACCTGTGTCATGGGCCAGATTCTGCAGTGCAGAAATTCTAGCATTTTTATTCAGATTTGTGCTACTATTTCATAAAGTTTCAGTGCTCAGAAAAATCCAGAATTAAATATGGGAATTTATCAACATATAAACTGATTCCCTATAAAATCTGAGACCGATCAAAGTTACAAAAAAAATATTAAAAATTAGGCAACAAACATGTAGCAACCCATAGAATTCAGGATTACGTTACCTATTTCATATTTTAGTTATTTTTCTTTTCTTCCAAATACATGGAACTTAGTCTTCTCACTCATCTCGAATTTTAAAGATGGACTGAACCCCCATAACAATGACCCAAAATAATATTGATGAGACCATTACGTGTCACCGGCGGTGTTGTGATGAGTGGGACCCTTAATTTCCCGCATAGAAACGATCAAACAGAGTCATGGCTGTTTACCATGACTGGCGATCACGCATATTACCATTTTGAGGATTTGTCGGGAATTCTCATAATTGGTCGGTACTTTCAAGTATCGCTCTATATAACACTATGTTTCCACCCACATCGGGTCTAAAAATCACATTTGACAATGGCTTGATAACTTTTCTATAGGTTCGTTCAGATGGTTGATGGTAGAGGGGCAGTGAAATGGAACAGCACAAACTACAGACCATTGGGCATATGTTTGTTTAAAAGAGGAGAGCAAAAGAAAGATTCATGGGAGCATCAAGAATAAAATAGAGAGGAGAGGGTGGGGAGTAATAATCACCAATTGTAATTTTTACTCTACACCATTTTATTATGGTTGGGCTCAGTAAAATGAAGTTAAGAAAAGTGGAGTTGAGTGACTATTTTATCTCATATCAAACATTATTACTCTTTTCTGTTTTTTTCTCATCAGTGATTACGAGTCAATGATTAGAATGATAAGCATTTTTTTTTTTAAATCATCTCGACCTATATAAATGCCAAAACCTGCAGGCCCGGCACACGAGTCAATGACATGCATGATGCTCATAAACGGGTCTGTCTTGATCTATTTTGTTGGTCCAGCCATCAATCCAGAATGGTGCAGTTAATAGAGCAGCAGATGGTCCATGATAATTAAAGATATCGGTCTGGTCTAATCCCATAATAGGGCCTACTGTTGATGCCTAAGGCCTGGTTGGATAATCTTTAAGGGCACGTTTGGTAACAGGAGAGGAATCCTCTCTTTGGAGGAATCCTTGGTTCTGTGGAATTATACTTTCTTCTTTTAAGATTTATGAGGAAGAGGATTCATCACATTTCGTGTTTGGTGAGCACAGAGGAATCTGCGACGATTCCTTCGGATCCAAGTTTGGTAGCGAGAGAGGAATCCAAAAAAAAAAAGAATTTCTCCATCTCAAATCCATTAACCCAAAAAATATTCCATATCCTCTAATCCATCCTAACAAAAATTATTTTATATACAAAAAGAATTTATGAAAATTTTGATAGTGTCTCCCCTTAACAGGAGAACTCTTTTTCATTGATCTGTATTTATGGGATGTGTGTAATAGTTACCATTTAACAGGAGAGCCTTTTTTCATCGATCTTCATTTCATTGATTGTGTGTAATAGTTTCAGTGTCATGTATCCTATGTAGATGAAGTTAGTGTTTACAAAAGACAGTCTACTATATGATGTGGCCAAAACTTGCGTCCCATGGTTTGTGTAATGGTTTCAGTGTCTCCTTACTCCTATGTAATGTATGTGTAGTGGTTTGTCCAAAAGAAACTTCCCTCCTATCATTTGTCCAAAACCATCATTTAACGACCAACTTTTGAAAAAAAGAGGAGAAGATGAATAATTGTACAAATCATTAGAATGCTACATTTTTTTATGGGGCCTATAATGTGGATGATAAAGATTGGAGATAGCTTGAAGCTAATATATTAACTGTGATCTAAGTCCTAATGGGTCTGATGTTGGTTTCTTCTAACAGTTGTTGCAGAAATCTTAAACACGAGTATAAAATTCTAAGTGGATATGAGTAACTTTCAAGGAGCATCCTACAGTCGAGTAACATTTCCACTCAAGGAACACACCCCTGTTTCAAGGTGTTTAATATCATATAATAGCCATTTCTAAGCATCTAACATTGCCACTGGTGTATAACATGCTATGAGCTTTCAAGTGCATGCTATGAGATTTCCAGTGCATTCGGTGATTGGCATTCTACTCATGGCTAGTTGAGGTTCAATTAGAAGAGGAAAAAAATAAATGAAAAATGATATCTTAAGCATAAACATTGCCAAGATCAATGAACAAAAGGAAAACACATCGCTCAATTAGAAAACCTTACATATGTTCAATTTACATAGCATATTAAACATAACAAAAAACTGTAGTACATATTAAACAATTTGTCTCTCACAGAACATATAAAAAATACACTCAGTTTTTTTCCTGCTTATATACCCAGCCTTGAGACTATTAGAGGAACATCTTATCATCTCTTCCCAAAATTTTTTTTTTTTTATTAAGAATTGACATTGTGGACTCTGCCATAAGAAATATGTAAGAAATAAGTTGTATGAACTAAATCGGGAAAGTTGAGGTGCAAGGTAATGGGCTCCTTCATGCTACTGCTAATGCTTCGTCTGCAACAAGTGGCTTCGGTGTCGCAAAATGCAGTAGAGGGTTTAACCGCCATTAAACCAGTATTCAAGTTGATCAGACTCATATCACTCCTCTATATCATCATCGTCAAGCTCATTGTGAACCCAATTTGATGGCATCTGAACCCAGAAAAAAAAGAAAAACGAATAAAATAAGGAGATTATACAATCAAAGCAATGTTACCATTTCTAAAAGAAAAAAATCAACTTTAAAGAATAATAGCTTACATAATTTATTGATAACGGAACCTCTAAATACCACTATATAAAATGAATGGATCCTTTAATGAGACAAGTTTAATATAAAGGACAATGCACATAGTCTATTTCCAAATGAAGCAAAAAAAAAAAAAAAAAAATCAAACGAAGCACAATGCACAGAACCCATTCCCCACTTTTTCTGAGAGCTTATGTTTACTATTAAAAAAAGCAAGTCGCAAACCCCCATTGAAAATCAAATGATTTGAATGCATGGCTAATATTTTTTAGATCTGTTACACTCCAACCCGAGTTAATCAAGATTAATTCAAATTAATCGAGATTAACGTGATTTAAGTGTGATTAATCAACTTAATGGTGATTAATGACTAATATGGATCAAATTAGTCGGGAATAGATAAATTAAGCATATTGAGCAAGTTTGGAAGAGATTGACTCAATTGAGTTGATTTTAGACTCAAATTGGTGATATTAAGGACTTTTCTGTAAATATGAATTTTAGTGTATTTCGTCGAATGTGGTAAAATTTGATACCATCATGTGTATCACGACGAGCACAACAATTTTCATAATACACACATTTTCATTTGACTTGAAATGAATCAAGTGAGTCTTGATTTGACTCAAACTAGAAATAGACATAGAAAGTGGGGTTTAAATGCAAGAAATGTGTTATATAAAGGTTGGAGAAGAGCCCAGACTCATTTCAGTTGGCCATTGAGTTTTGAAGCTACTGGAAACTAGGTTTAGCTCAGTTCTTCTCTCCTTTTTCTCATTTTCTTCAATACTTAGTTGAATTAGAGGTTGTATGAGTGAAATTATAGAAAGGATTTCATCTTCTACATCTCTTTACTTGGTTTTTCTTGGAGTTGGAGTTAGAAAAGTTGTAATTACTCCTTGTTGAGCTTCAAGTAAGTATCAGGTGTAGTTTTGGGTTTATATGAGTTGTTTAAACCCTTTTTCATCTCAAAAGTTCATTGAATTCAGATTTGATTGGTTTGATGATGTTAGGGTTTGGAAGTTGGTGGTTTTGATCTCAAAACTCAAGATAACAAAGGGGTTTTGTCTTGAATTCGAAATTAAGGCAAGTATAGACATTACTTATGATTAAATTGATATTTATTATACACTTTTGTCATTAGATGTGAATCTATTGGAATTGTATAGATTAGAATGATGTGTGAATCAATTGAATGATGTTTATAATGATTAAATGATGGAATAAAAGTGTTATATGGTGTTAAATGGTGTTTGAGGAAGGGAACAGGAGGTTCCAAGTGTTTATTGCAGGTCATGGGGTTGAAAACAGAATTCTGAATCAAAATTCTGCAACTTTCTGATTTAGCTCGATCGACCGGCAGGTATGCTCGGTTGACCGGCCACACGTAGTTTGGTTCTCTGGAACTTGACGAAAACATTGTTGTCCAATTTCGTTTACAATTGCCGGTCGACAGGCCAAGGTCTCGGTCGGCCGGGCCCGCAATGTATGGGGTCGACCGGCCAATGTCTAGGTCGACCGGGTACTCTTAAAGCTTAAGTGAAATTTCAGATTTTGGGAACACGAACCGAGGGTCGACCGAGAGGTGACCGAATAGTTAACCGAAACTTGATGAATTTCTGAATTTATGGTGTAATAGCCTATTGATTATTTCAAGGCTGTTAATATTGTTTATACCTCCATAGGTGTTAATTAAGGGGACTTTAATGTACAAAATTCACATATATTGTGATGTCTATCGAGAATTACACGTACATTAAATAACTGAGGATTACACCTGAATGGTTGGTATTATTTAATTAAATTGTACATTGAATGGTATTCGAAATGGAATATAATTGGAATTGAATTCCTAAAGAATTGTTTATTGAATTGTATCCGTTAGTTGTAATTTAACGGTATTAAAGTGATAATTGTATTATTCATTGAGTCTGGCACTACATGACGATTTCTATAAGCTCTATTGAGTTGATATTGCTGAAGCAGATTATTTGAGAGTGTTCCGGAGCTCCGTGGTGATATCAGTATTCCCTGGCCTGGGCTCTGATAAGTCCGACAATATATGAATCCTTCCGTATGGAAAGTGGAATCCTTCCTTTTCAGGAAGATGGAATATGAATTGAAATGTGAAATGCTATTGTAATTTTCCAAATAAAAAGACTCTTATTGATTATAAATTGGAATTGAACTAGTCTAACAATGAGTTAGATGAATTAAATGTGTGATTAGTATGTTTAATCATGTAGTTGTTTATACATTGCTGAATAATCATGCAGATGTTTATACATCGTTGAATTGTCAAATTCATAGTGTTATTGATGGCATTACAGGCACAACTGCCCATGCCGGTCCTTCTGAGACCACAACGCCAGCGGAGACTTCCAATACGGTTCCTCCAGGAGGATTAGTAGAGTGGAAATGAAATGAATTAAAATGAAAACAAATGAGAATTGGAAGGAAAAATTTTGTTATGGAAATTGAATGGAAACTTTACACTTTGAATCCTTGCATTGTATTTAAATATGCAAGTGATTAGTTTTATACATAGTGTAAATGGATTTTGTTTTCCATGAGTAATGTATATTTGTGAATATTCCGCATAATGTGTATTTGATATCCTTTGTGAATTTTAATGTGATTGAGGCTCACGGGAGTAAGTATGCGACGCGACTCGGGGTTATCTCGAATTAATCATAATCTCGGGCTCGGGTCGTGTCAAGATCCAAGTATCATTAGTAAGTAGAAAGGTTGCTGCAACCACACAAGTTGACTTATCAATACCAATTGACATAACAATGACAAACTGATAATAACAGTAAGAGGACTTGGATAACAACACAATCAGATTTTACCAAAACAAAACAACACAATAACAACACAATACCCTAACATTTGAAGTTCCATATTTTATCAGTGAAGCTGTAAATATTTAGACTTGTGAGAATTGTCGGTTTTGGCCTTTAAACAAATCTCAGTTAGTTGAAGCTCTATGAATCTTGCTAGGGAACACATTTTGGACAATTTATATATCTACTACCTGATAGAAATCCTCAAATAATCAGTTCCTTGATTTGAATGAGTCTATAGATAGAAATTACAGAATAATATAACAGTATGAACATGAATAAAAGCAAGGGAATGTTGCCCCGGTGAAATCCATTAATGTCATTTGACATGAGGCATAGAGCAACAAAGAGAAGATTGAAACAAATGAAGCCACCTTTCTCCATTTGCAAGTAGTACTAAACCACATATATTTACATTTTTTTTTTTTTGTAGAAACATGTAGGTTGATAACAAAGATCTGTAGCTAATTAGATTATAGAGTTCAGAAGAGGACTAACTCAACCAGGGTACCCATGAAGTTGAACCAACCCAACTGTGTAGGCAACCCTTACAGATAGAAAGCAGTATATGGCCAACAACCCTCCACCGGCTTATAGAGTTCCGAAGATCATAAGGGCCCAGAGTAAGCCACCAACAAAAAACGCCAATGTCTGATAAAGAGAAGCATCTACAGGAACCACATAAGAAGATGGGTACACATGCCATGATGATATTCAAGCCAAGGGAATATGAATCTTTTTGGTGGGGTAAATTGATCAGTAGTCACAAAGGTTCTACAGAGAAGATTGGTCAGTCCTATGGATCCACCTTGGACCCCCGTGATCAATATTAACCCTTGACACTCAACGAGTTTTCTCTCACCAAAATCTGACACATTCAAGATTTGTGTAGCCCTGAGTTGGGCATGGAAAAACACACCAACAAATTTTTAGTTTTAAGACCTTCAAGTTTTTTTTTTTTTTAAATGTTCAAATTGATGTTCCCAGTTTTTTTGCAATGCGCCCTTTATTCTCATTTGTCTAGAGTATTCAAGCTGTCCTGATAAACCCCCAAAAAAGTTTTTTATTCATGTACTAAACCCCAAAAAAGTTTAGTTTCATGTCTTAAATACTATAGATTTTGAAATAATGGAGATTTCTAATATATACTCTGAATCATGAGTACAGCCCAATCCATCATGATATGGGACATTCCTGGATGGTACAGCCCATGAAGAGCTCTAGTCATTAATGCATAAATCATTAGTGGAATTTTACATGATGGAAGGTGTGTGAAAAGTATTATATGTTTGATCTTCAAATGATACAATTTATCTATGGTCTGTGGAAAGTATTATATAGAGGTGACATGAATTTCTGAAAACTATCCCCTGTTTTATATAATGCTGAGTTGTGCTCAATGGGAGCGATACATTCGTATGGATTGAGCTCATTTTGCTTGCATGTTGATTTTAAGAACTTATCTTGGAGTAAGTATTACTCAAACCTGAATGTGGGCCTGGTGATATTTAAAAATTAGGTTAAGCAAATAAGAAAGCATAAGCCAACATTTTCTAAGAGTAAATTTAGCACAAAAACTTCAAAGTGTATGAACACCACAATTTGACACTCCTCTGCAGCTAATATTATGAGGTGATTCATTTTTATTAATTAAAGAATTGGAAACAGGGTAAACTGGCTAAATTGGAACTAGTTTGTGAATATATTAAGTTTCCTGCCTCATGTTGTTCAGAGCTATTCAAGCTATCACTATGTGATTCAAAGACAACCTACATTCTCCAATAATATAGTCTCCATCTAGATAGAGAATCAACAGCCCACAAATCAGAATTCAAAATCTTACCAGAAGCAGAATTGGATTTCCTAACCTGCATTGTTACACTGTAAGTTGTTCATCGATTAGAAGGGTCAAACAAAACCCAAACCTGCATTGTGTAGTTCGAAATTACCACACCCAAATAAGAAAGAAGCTTGTAAAAGCCCAACCAGAGCAAAAGAATGAGAAAATCCAGCCTAATAGAGCTACCATACTATGGAGGTGATCAATTTCTCAAAACCTTTACCCAATCAGAACAACTCAGCGCAATCATGTCTTGTCCAAATATATCAATACAAATAGATGTTAATAGAATCTTAAGTAACAATTGCTCTTATTCTTTGCCATAACCAAGTACTGCAAAGCAGATTTCCAATCTAAAAGTTCTTAGGATGGAATACAATTTTTGAGATTCGAAACTCTTATGCCCACATGAGCATAATGGGGATGCATTTAATAAGATCCATATTTAGATAAAAGAAGATGAATTCATAAGCCAGAATCACCAGTAGAATGGATAAAAGATCATACAAAACTCATACCATATCATAGTTCATTCACTACAAGATAATGAGAAATGGCACTTTGCAATGGCCGTACAAAGGAAAAAAAAAAAAAACCTGTCAAATGCAGAATCTCATAGACTTATAAGGACAACTTAGTCCATTTATGAGATTTCCCAAGGCGGCATTTTGCTATAGCCTAAACCCAAGCATGAGGAATGAGGTGAGCTACTATGCTTTGGAACATCAATCAACTTCTACTTTTGCAACTACCAGGTCATTCATGGTTGGAGTGTATGGAAAATGAAAATGCAACCAATCCATTAACATAAAGTTGAGAGCTGACCTTTGGATGAAAAATAAGTATATATTTCCAAAGTTAAGGGCTGAATTTACAAAGTAATGAGGAGCAACTCCAACCCACTTGCACTCATATCATAGAGACACAACCAAGGTGGAGCTGTACCTCCCAAAAATGATGCCCATGGGCTGGGCTAGCCATAAAACCCAAAAGATGTACACAAAAGCAACCCAAAATAAGAGAAACCCATATAAGCAACTTATGTACCCACAAAAAAACATTAATGTGAAATCAAACTCTCGTTGGTCCCTTAGCTTCCCACATATCTTTAGATAGTTGCTCTCTAAAACCTGTCATAAATTGCTTGTCCGCATCACTAGGACCGCCAACATTGTCTGCTTCGATATCCTGATCTTCTTCACCATCCTCTTCCATCATCTCATTAAATGCTATCCTAAACAAATTGTCCTCAAGATGCCACCGACAGATAAAGTTGTGTAAAACACAACATGCCACAACAAAATTGACTTGCGTCTTCATAGGATATCGTGGAGCAGTTTGCAGAAGGGCAAAATGTTGCTTCCACCGAAAATGTTCTCTCCACTATATTGCATTACTTTGCATGACGCAAGTTGAATAGTTCATGTTCAATCCTAGGCGCCTGTGTTGTGGATCATTCTTTTAAATGATATCGGACTCCGCGAAATGGGGCTAAAAACCCACGTGTGTTCATAACCAGCATCTACTAGCTAAAATTTTCCTATAAAACAATAATGGGACATTCTTGTTATGGCTTAAATAGGACAATCTTTATACATTTAATAAAAAAGGGCCTAGAGTTTACTACTTGCAGAAACACTTAACCTATTTTGGGCCCTTTTCCATACTGCATGTTGAAGAATCTTCGAGTCTAAGGATGATCCTTCCCATCCAGCGCATACATATTGAAAACTCATATCAAACGATACAACAGCCATAACATTTTGTGATAGTCCACCCTTTCTATTGTGATAACGAACCTGCTCTTCAAGTCTAACCCATGCGGGGATATGTGTACCATCTATCACTCCAACACAATCCTATAAACAAATACAACATGCATTAAAATATAGCATTTAGCTTTATATTTGTTGCCTCATTAAAATGTTACCTTGAAAAATGGGTAGGCCAAAGGATTATTTGCAATCTTGGGTGGACACTCCCCGTCGGATTGTTTTACATAATATGGCGCTAGTTTAATGATAGCATCCAATGTCTTGTTAAAGTACCGGCTAATTGTCTCTCCTGAATGTTGAAATAAGTTTTGCATTACACAGTTTCTCTGGCTGTGGCCAACAGTGAATAAAAGTATCCCCAACTACTCCTCCACCATCACTGTACGAGAGTCTCGTAAAAGGCCCCTACATTTTAGCTCATTGGCCAAAAGCAATAAACAACCACTGCTCATTCTGAATATGTCGGGACATTTACAAGGGTGTCCAATCAAGATCTCATTGAGTTAAGTCTTTCCACTTTGTGCAGCTTCATGAACTTTACTTTTGGTGAGATATTGGTAACGGTACCATAAAGACATGTTGATGTAACAACATTAGTTAACAAGAACACAAGATCTTGTCTATCCATGCTGCGGGTGAAGACAAAAGACACAAACAATTGATATAAGTTATGACATTTCACGAATATTAATAGAAGTCATTTTTGTCAACAAATCCCACAAATTACTAAAAGTGTTCATCACATTCCAACAAAACCAATTAAAGACATTCCTTGTCTAAGCATCCCATGTTTTGATAAAAATATACATGACATACCAACAAAACAAACATAATGTGTCCGACCTCACAATCATAACCACGACTTACAAGTCCAAGATAACAACCAAAACATCAAATTAAACATTGTTAAGGAAGTTAATTATAAATATCTTGCGGTAATAGTCGTCAAAGGCCAAAAATTGTGAGGCCATCTCTTCATCCCCTAGCTGCCGAAATGCTCCTAACTTTATCATCGGATCCAGATCAAGAGGTAGTATTGCTTCCCACACATTCTTCATTCGTTCTTTCGATGTATTCCTTGCCATTGTGTCTATTGCATCTGCCATGCGCCCGACGACTGCCACCATTGCATCCCCCGTGCTTTGGCGTCTTGTTGTTTGACGGGAGGATCCTACAGGGGTCATATTACGCCCCCTAGCTGTAGAGATGTGCTCATTTCCAGCCTCCTCATTGTGGGTAGCAGCATCATCATCAGCATTCAAGTCATCATCCAAGTCATTGTTATGTATGGATGGTGGTGATAGAGGAACGTCATTCGTAACCAATTCTTCTCGACCATCAGCAATTGAGTCGCCGAATATTTCACATAGGACGTAGTAGTCAGACATGTGTCTAGACATATACATACTAGCTCCAGGATGTGCCTGCATTGAATGCATAATAGATCATAAGTCAAACTTGTATAATAATTAAAAAAAAAAAACCCACATATAACACAACGGAAAAACCCACATATATTGAATAAGAATCTCACCACAATGTAATCGTCCCACACCCCTTCTTCTGTTGTGACCTTTTTTCTTTCTTCATCCCATCAAAACCCACTTAAATATAGCATAGCCTTCATCGCGCTATACCATTTTTTGAAGCTCTTCGTCCTATTCTTCAACTTATCTTTACCAAATTGGGGCAAAAGTTTAGTTTGCATTTCCTTTGTAATCAAAGCCCATCCCTCCGAGGTAAACCCCCCAGGGATTACTTTACCTTCTTTGCGCATCTCAAGCATTTAAACTCAAAGTTACAATGGTCATATATCCACATGTATAGCTGTTAAGTCTTGGGGCCCTTGAAGTTTCTATATGATTGTTTAGTGGGTAGAGAATAGCAACAATTAGGGTTGCATCGCTTTGATAGAGAGGAAGGTGTATATTTCCAACGGAATTGCTAGAGCTACCATCAATGTCTCATAACTTCCAAAGGAAATCTCCAAGCTGAAACTAGAGGGATGTTTTATTGAGTTGGAAGTATATAGTCAACTTCATTCCTATCAGAGAAACAGGGCGGTTGGGTTTTTACGGATTACTTCCCCTTAAACTTTTTTTCTATGAGTCAATAGCACAATGGCTTTCCACTCATACACCTCATGAAACCCAGCCTCCCTCACCTCTTCTTTTTGTCTATACTCTTCTTCTTCCATTTTCTGATATTTTAGTAGCAGCTGACCCCTTGTAAGATCTCTATCTCTCTCTCCACCCCCTCCCCTTCATATTCAGGAATTGCATTTTGGTCAGTAGAAAAACTCATTAGAGCAGCAACAGATATGTGATTTTACCATTCAATGATTTTTTTATAAAAAAGAAGATGACATTTGGTCATCAGTCAATAAGACCAAGCAAACTAAAAGAATTTCTTGACAAATGTTGTAGAGAACATGTGATATCATGGGATGAAGCCATGATATCATGGCTTTTACCTGTACCCAGAATTCACAGACACGAAAAGATATTCAATTTGGTCTTTGAGGATACAATGATTCCTCCAAATGAGAGTTGACATTTGGTCATCAGTCAATTAACACCAAGCAAACAGTGTTGACATGCTGTAGAGAACATATGATATCATGGCTTTTATCAGTACCCAGAATTTAGAGACACGGAAAAGCAGTAAGAAATATGTGATTTTATCTGTGAGGATACAATGATTCCTCCCAAAGAGAGTTGAAATTTGGTCATCAGTCAATAACACCAAGCAAACTGAAAAAACTTGTTGACAAATGATGTAGAGAACCCATGGTATCATGGCTTTTATCAGTACCCAAAATTCAGACACTGAAAGCAGTAAGAAATATGCGATTTTATCTTTGAGGATACAATGATTCTTCCAGAAAAAAGTTGCCTGTCTCATTGATTCTTCCATAAAAAGGTTGTCATTTGTAAGACTATAAATGAGACCCAACAGACGATAGGAAGGCAGAAAGAAGAGAGGGAGAGAGAAAAAAAGGAAAGGGGACATGGGGAATAGGATTTAAGGTTCAGAGGTTATCCCATGAAATCATGGGACAAGGGTAAGACTGCCAATGAAAAAAGGACCAGAATCAAGCGACTCTGATGCCATTTTCATGATTTTTTCCATTAATTTGTAGAAAACAAATTTTATGGAGTAGTAATCTGTAAAAATCCCTTTTTTTCCCTTTCTTTTGCTAAGTTGGGCTATCAGTTAGGAGTGATACTTTAAACTTGGAGTCCTAGGGAGGAGTGTGAGTGATGCTAAGGTGCCAACACTACTAATCCATGAGTGCGTTGGCTGAGTAGTTTGTTTTGGGGTAGGAGTGTTGGAAAATCATTTTTGTTATAAACATAGTAGGACCTATTTATATATATATATATATAAAAAAACTAAATCTCAAGAACTTGTAATTTGGAAGTTTTTCCAAATTACAAATTTTTTCTTCATTTTTTTAATTATGAAAATATGACACTATATATATATGGTCGTGATCACTGGGCATAATTGGATTGAGCAGTTTTCCATTTATTTAAGTAGTGAAAGACTTAGAAGTGAGAAATAAGTGGATTGATACATTGGGCATATGGCCCAAAGGATGCATGATCTAGAAAAAACTTTTGGAGAGAACTATTTTCTATCAGGGCAAGATGATGGGGGCATTGATATATAAGAAAGGGACTTCAATGTGATTGATTCCCATGTGGAAAGTTGGGTGGAGGTAGAATAATATCAGAAATGAGGGTTTTTCAGATTTGATCCACTCCCCCTTTGTTAAGTTATCATTTGAATGGCTCCTCCTACACCTGGTCAAACCATCAAACGACTCCTTCAATACTGAGGTTGGATAGATTTTTGCTCTGCCTGTTGGGTTCACTGATCTCCGAGACGGGAGTCTAAATGACTGTCCCCAGGCCATCCTCAGATCAGTTCTTGAACTTCTTGGGTTATTGAAGCAAAATACAAGGTCTTACACCTTTCTATTTTTAATTAATGTGGATGAAGGAGAAAGTTTTCAGACCTCATCAAAGAATGGTTCCCGATTTTAACTTTGATAGGCCGGTTCTGGTCGGATATTACCCATTAATGGGGTGGTCCATTTTCTGTGCAATTTTTGCTATCACTGAATAAATCTCCTACTGAATCCATAATTACGTATCGTATCTTGTTATTGCATTATTTTTTGAAAATCCAGTAAGCCCATTTTATTACTTCAAGCAATACTACTGATTCCAAATGAACTTAATGACCCACCTAAGATTACCATCTGATACAGCTGGGATGGATTCTCTCCTCCACATATATCTATTGCCTTTCTTGGGGAGATCCTTGCCAACCCATACTGTATATTTGTAGCTGTCGATACCATGTAATAATATTATGTACAGCATATCAAACTATGTTTAGACAGTGTAAAAGATGATAAATAATCACTCAATATACCATTCTCTCTAACGTTGAACAGAGAGATTTATTTCCATATTATCTCTACTCATTGTTTTATGGTATCAGAGCTGCCAACCTACATCACAGACGATCATGGCTGCCTCAACCTCTAATACCTTTGTCCTCACCAACATCTCCCATCTTGTGCCAATAAAACTTGATCAAGGCAACTACCTTCTCTGGAAATCTCTCTTTCTTCCCATATTGCGAGGCCATGACCTCATGGGATACATTGATGGTTCGTTTGCTTGCCCTCCGCAGTATTCACTCGATGATAGTGGCAAGCACTCCACAACTGTCAGTCAACCCACTCTACACAGAGTGGGTAATAAAAGATCAGAACCTTCTCACCTGGCTCAACTCCACATTGTTAGAAAATGTCCTCCCTTATGTTGTTGGACTGCATACTTCAAAGGCAATTTGGGATGCACTTGAGCGGAGGTATGCCTCTTTATCTCGATCTCATATCATACAACTTAAGAAGCAACATCGAACTGCAAAGAAAGGGACATCCTCCATGCAGGATTACCTATAACAGATTAAGCATTTGGCGGACAAACTCGTTGCTAGTGAAGATGATCTCATCCTTCACATTTTAGATGGGCTACCTAGTGAATATCGGCCCTTCCAGACATCCATCTGAACTCGCTTGACCCTCGAAGAATTGCATGCTCTTCTTATATGTGAGGAAGTAAGCATTGAAGTATCAAAGGTCCCACCAACCACCCTTGAGCCCACTACGGCCTTTGTCGCCACTCGCGGCCGTGGGCGTGGAAGTTCAGGTCATGGGGGCTCCAACAGAGGTGGATCAGGTGGGTCTCATCGTTCCGCAGTGCTTTTGGACGAGGCGGATCAAGCCGTGGAACTCCTGGCCGTGGAGGCCCCACCTCATCAAGTCAATCCGAGCCCTCCAATCGGCCCACTTATCAGATCTACAATCGCATTGGTCACCTTGCCATCGATTGCCATCATCGGATGGTTTATGCCTATCAAGGAAGAATATCCCCCCACACCCTCGCTGCCATGGTTGCATGCTATTCTCCCATTGAAGCTCAAGCCTGGTACTCCGACAAAGTCTCCACTCACCACATCACATATGATCTAGCCAACTTATCCGTTGGCTTAGACTATCAAGGTGGCGACACAATCCACGTTGGCAATGGTCAAGGTTTGTCCATCTCCCACACTGGCTCCTCTACCCTACACACACCATCTTTAAGCTTTCACCTTCACAATATTTTACATTGTCCCTCTGTTGCATCGAACCTTCTATCTGTTCAAAAATTCTCAAAGGATAATGATTGTTATTTTTTCTTTGATGCCAATGGTTTTATTGTGAAGGACAACACATCGGGGAGGACTCTTTTCTACGGATAGACTAAAAACAGGTTGTATCCATTCCACCTTTCAAAGCACCACATTAATAAAACCGGACCTACTGCTATCTTTAGCCCATGTGTCTCTACTTCTACCTGGCATTCAAGACTTGGCCGTCCTTCATCTACCACTATGTGGGGCATTCTCTCCATATTTGATCTACCCGCACTCTGGACACTCCATTTCCATTTGTTCATCTTGCCAACTAGGTAAAAGTAAGAAACTAACATTTTCTTCATCCAGTTCTCTCACCACCAAACCCTTATAAATTATTCATTGTGATGTATGAGGATCGGCCCCTATTTCGTCAATAAGTGGTTTTAATTATTATATAATATTTATTGATGATTTCTCTCGATATTCTTGGCTATTTCCTTTAACTCATCAATCTAATGCATATGATGTGTTTGTAAAGTTCACCAAGCTTACTGAAAATTTATTAGATCAGAAAATTAAAATTTTTCATTCCGATGCGGGAGGGAATTTTTTAGTTCCCGCTTTCGCAATTTTCTCTCATCAAATGGCATCTCACATCAAATATCTTGCCCCCATACACTGGAATAAAAAATGGCGTGGCCGAGAGAAAGCACCGTCATATTGTGGAAACAGGCCTTACTTTATTAGCCCACTCACATATGCCCCTAGCATATTGGCTAGACGCCTTCAATTTTGCCATTTTTTAAATAAATCGTATGCCCACAAGTGCGCTTTCAAATGTTTCTCCCTGGGAAATCCTTTTTCAAAAACCACCAGATTACTCATTTTTACGTGTATTTGGGTGTGCCTGTTATCCATGGCTTCGCCCCTACACACGTAACAAACTTGAGTTTCACTCTGCCAAATGTGTATTTATTGGCTACAGTCTCAATCACAAAGGCTATAGTTACCTCGACCCATGCATAGGCCGTGTGTTTCTCTCACACCATGTTGTCTTTGATGAGACTTCATTTCCATTGCAACATCAGCCACTTGCTTCTTCAAAGGTCGTTTCATATGCTGCATCAAGGAAAGATGACCTAATGGGTTTTTGCCAATTAACTAAATGGCTGTCTGTCCCTAATATTGGTTGCCCACTTCCTAGCACGGCAACACGTACAAATCCGCAAATCATCACACATTTTCCATCTGTCACCCCACCTGCTGCGGAACCAGGCCCACGCCAAGTCGCCACCCCAATGGACCCAACCCATCAGAAAGATGTTGCCATGGACAAACATCTTACCCCTTCTATTTCCTCATCCTCTCACCTTTCTATTGACTCCATCCAACCCAGCATTGTCCCATGTATGCCCAGCACCTCACCTACTCAACCAAACTCCTCTACTGCGGAACCTATTTTACCTACTCATGAACCCACTCCCTCATTTTGTGGACCTGGCCCTGCCATCAATACCCACCCCATGACCACTCATGCCAAGGATGGTATTATCAAGAAAAAAATCTTTCCTCTCAACCAAGCATCCTTTACCCAATGGACTGATCGCGATCCTTGAGAGTTTTGAACCCACCTCATACACACAAGCTAACAAGTTAGCTGAGTGGCGACATGCTATGGATCATGAGTTTAGTACTCTACAAAGTTGTGGTACTTGGTCATTGGTACCCTATAAACCACATATGAACATTGTTGGGTGTAAATGGGTATACCAAATTAAAAAGAACTCTGATGGCTCCATCCAAAGATATAAAGCGCGCCTCGTTGCAGAAGGGTTTCATCAACAACCTGGTATTGATTTTTTGAGACCTTCAGCCCTGTGGTCAAACAGGCTACCATAAGAGTAGTTCTCTCCATTGCCATTCACTTGAATTGGCAAATTCAACAACTAGACTTTGAAAGCGCATTTTTGCATGGTGATCTCTATGAATAAGTATATATGGCCCAACCATAAGGATATGTGGATCCTATGTACCCAACTCATGTTTGTCACATGCATAAGTCTATATATGGGCTTCGACAGGCCCCAAGGGCATGGTTTGAGAAGTTCACATCCAAATTGCTTGAGTTGGGCTTTGTCGGGTCCTATGCTGATACTTCTCTCTTTATTCGATCAGATGAAGGGTCTATAACCTACTTTCTGATTTATGTGGATGACATAATTTTAACTGGCAACAATAACAACATTTTGCGGCATTTAATTTATCATTTGGGACGACATTTCTCCATGAAGGATCATCGGCCTATCAATTATTTTTTAGGCATTAAGGTCCATCGCACCTCATCAGGCCTCTTTTTGTCTTATGCCAAATATATAATGGATCTCCTTACACGAGCCGAATGACCAGAGCCAAGCCAGTCTCTTCTCTAGCCGCCTCCAATGCAAAATTAAGTCATGCCTTAGGAGATCCACTGACCAACCCCACAGAATATCATAGTATTGTTGGTGGCCTTCAGTATCTCACTTTAACAGGATTGGATATTACATTTGCTGTCAACCAAGTATGCCAGTACATGCATGCCCCAACCATATCTCATTTGGTTGCGGTTAAACACATTCTCAGGTTTCTGAAAGGCACAATCACCTTCGACCTCCACTTCCGGCCTGGCCCACTTCGTCTCGTTGCCTATTGTGATGCTGATTGAGCAGGACACCCTGATGATCGAAGATCTACAAGTGGCTATTGTGTTTATTTTGGGCCCAATCCTATTTCGTGGTCCGCAAAGAAACAGGCTACTATGGCCCACTCTTCAACTGAAGCAGAGTATCGTTGCTTGTCCCACACTGCCGCTGAAATTTCATGGCTTCGCATTTTACTCCGCGACCTACGCATAGTTCTTCATCATGTGCCACTCATTTGGTGCAAAAACATAAGTTCCATATCACTTGCCTCCAACCCTGTATTCCATGCTCGCACTAAGCATGTGGAGGTGGATTATCACTACATACGCAAAAAAGTTGTCAAAAATGATCTTGCAGTCAAATTTGTACAATCCAAAGATCAAATTGCATACATCTTTACGAAGGACCTTCCGTTAACTCAATTCCAACTATTACAAAACAAGCTCTCTGTTCGCCTGCGGCCCGTCAGCTTGAGGGGGTGTAACAACCATGACCCACCTAAGATTACCATCTGATACAGCTGTGCTGGATTCTCTCCTCCACATATATCTATTGCCTTTATTGGGGAGATCCTTGCCAACCCATACTGTGTATTTGTAGCTGTCAATACCATGTAATAATATTTTGTACAACATATCATACTATGTTTAGACTGTGTAAAAGATGATAAATAGTCACTCAATATACCATTCTCTCTAACGTTGAACAGAGAGATTTATTTCCATATTATCTCTACTCATTGTTTTACTTATAGCCTGGTAAAACCGGTTGAATAAGTGGCCTTGAAAGTGTTTCTTATCTTCTTCTTTTTTTGTGAAAATTTTCATATTGAATAAGTGGCCTTGAAAGTGTTTCATATCTTTTTTTTTTGTGAAAATTTGCATATTTATGGGGCTTTTGTCACTTATGGTTTTTATAACATCCACACTCCTCTGAAGATAAGAGCCTAAGAGGAAAGGAAAAAAGAAAAAGAAAGCAGAGGTGCTAAGAGTGAGCCTTATTGTGGAGACTTTAGTCTTAGAGCGGTCTCAGAAGGAGAAATTAACAAAGCATCTACTGAAAATCAACTGTACATTGTGACTCTAACGTAGATGGCTAACATCTATTTTAGGAAAATCACTAACGTCTTAGGTTGGATGATTAATAAAGAGATTTATAAAACAGAGAATTTGAATTGTATTCACTGAGAGAGCATTGACTATTTATAAGACTGTTACAGTATGTTTGTTACAATGTGATAGACTTTAGATGCTATTATTTCTCCTCAATGCTTGGTATTGTTAAGATTGTATCTTTGTCTTCTTCTTGTTTGTTTGAGTTGTAGTTGGGCTCATGAGATGGCTTGTCAGCTAGATTATCCAGAAGTTTCTCAATACGCCCCCTCAACTTCAAGGACAGTTCACATACATTGAGGTTGTCACGCAGGAATTGAAATTTGGCAATAGGAAGTGGTTTTGTAAATGTATCAGCAAGTTGGTCTTTGGAGTAGATATGTCTTCCTGAGAGAACCTAAGAAGCAACCTAATCTCACACAAAGTGATAATCAATGGAAATGTACTTGGTTCAGGAATGAAATAGTGGATTTGCTGTGAGATATGTAGATCCTATATTATCGCACTAGAGAACCGGAGTTTGGGACAGTGAAATCCGAAGTTCTCGAAGAAGAGATTGCACCCAGATCAGTTTAGCTGTGGCATTAGCAATTGCTCTGTATTCAGCCTCGGTGCTGGAGCGAGATACAATAGGCTGCTTGTGAGAGCTCCAAGACAGAAGGTCGTAACCGAGAAAAAGACAGTAGCCACTTGTAGAGTGTCAATCATCCGGGCAACCGGCCTAATCAGCATCGGAAAAGGCTTGGAGAGTACATGATGAGTCATGACGAATGAGCAAAGAGTGATCCATCATTAATTTTAAATCATGAAGGATACATTTAACTACTGCGCAATGGTTGGTAGTTGGTCGATGCATAAATTGACACACTTTGCCAACCGCAAATGCTACATCCGGTCAAGTTATAGCAAGGTATTGTAGGGAGCCAACTATGCTTCGGTAAAGTGTGGGGTTTGAGAATGCATCTCCTGTGAATTGAGAAAGAGATGTGGTGGAAGTCATTGGAGAGGAAACACCTTTGGCATTTTAGCATATTTGTCTTTTTCAGAAGATCATGAATAAATTTCCTCTGAGAAAGGAAAAGACCCTGCTTATCAAAGAGCGCCTAGACACCAAGAAAATAGTGAAGAGTACCCAAATCTTTCAGGGCAAAGTCACGTTACAGAGAACTGATCAATGAAGAGATAGAATGAGAATATGGTCCAGTCACATTGATATCTTCTACATAAACCAATATGTATATAGGAGAAGGTCCTTTGTTGAAAATAAATAGAGAGGAATCTAACTGAGAGCCAACGAAGCCTAACTCCAGAATGTGAACACTTAGGCGAGAAAACCAAGCTCTAGGTCCCTGTTTAATGCCATAAAGAGCTTTCTTCAAATGGCATATATGATGAGGGTATTGCAGGCGTGTAAACCCAGGAGGTTGCACCATGTAAACATCTTCTTAAATGACACCATGCAAAAAGGCATTCTTCACGTCAAGTTGCTTGATAATCCAATTGGAAGATACAACAAGAGATATGATTAATCGAACAGTGACAGGTTTGACAACTGGGCTATAGGTTTTGCCATAGTCAATACCTGGTTGTTGATGAAATCCCTTTGTAACTAGTCGAGCCTTGTGACGCTCAATGGTACTGTCAGCTTTTCTTTTAATATAAAACACCCATTTACAGCCTACTAAGTTCATGTGGGGTTTAAGAGGGACAAGAGTCCAGGTGCCATTGTGCATTAATGCAGAAAATTCTTCATTCATGGCATTTCGCCACTCCGGAGACTTAACAGTCTGAGTGAAGAATATCGGTTCAATGAGAGATGATGTGGTGAGAAGCGCCTTTGGTGGTGGAAATGGAATGAGTCCATCAAATAGTTGTTTTGGCTTGAAAATGTTATGCTGAGACCGTGTTACCATCGGATGTGTTGTAGTTACAGGAGCTAGAGGTGGTGGAGTTGTGGAACGAGATACATTCATGTGGGGAATATCAGATGTGGGAGACTCATTAGGCTGTACCTGCACATTAGAAACTTGAGAAACATTAGAGTTAGGGGTTGGAGGTAGTGGAGCTGGCGGAGGTGACAAAGGACCAGGATGAATATCTTTGTTAGGAAGAAAACAGTGAGAAGGCACATAAGAGGGCTAAGAGGATGAAGAGGAGAATTTGGCTAAGGGAAAGACATTCTCATCAAAGACAACATTACGAGAAATGTAGATGCGACCAATTTGAGGATGTAGGCATTTGTAGCCTTCGTGATGAAGGTTATAACCTAGAAAAACATATTGCTTGGAGCGTTTGTGACGATTAAAAGGACGGAGGTGAGGCAAACACGCGCAATCGAAAGTTTAGAGGAAATTATAATCAGGTGTGCAGTTATAGAGAAGTTCGAGAGGAGACTTGTTTTTGGTGATAGGTGAAGGGAGACGGTTAATGAGATATGACGCAGTGAGGAAGGCTTCATCCCAATATGAAGTGGGAAGAGATGCATTGGTGAGAAGAGTAAGGCCCGTTTCGACCAAATGACGGTGTTTGCGTTCAACTAAACCATTTTGTTGGTAAATGTGTGGGCAAGTGATACGATGAGAGATGCCGTAAGATTGGAAAAGAGAGTGAAGTGATTGAAATTCACCACCCCAATCTAATTGTACAGCCTTAATGGAGCGCTCAAAATAATTTTGAATATTTTTCTTGAATTGAACAAAGATTTGATAAACATCAGATTTTGAGGACATGGGAAATAACCATACAAATTTAGAAAAGTCGTCAATGAAACACACATAATAGTGATTTCCATTAACAGATAATTGAGGGGAGGGACCCCATACATCAGTGAAAATCAACTCTGAAGGACGTTGAGAAATAGAAGGAGATAGCATAATAGGGAGACGATGACTCTTGCCAAGTTGGCAAGCATGATAAATAAAGGCATCTTTATTTCTAAAAACAACAAGGTGATGTTGAGTAATAATTTGATGAACAATGCGCAAGGATGGGTGACCAAGCCGAGAGTGCCATTTATTTACTGAAGTAGGTTCCCCCAAGAGAGCAATGGGTCTAGATTGAAGCTGGGAGAGATCATGCAAAGGATATAGACCACCTTTACTCTTGCCTTGAAGTAGGATAGCTCTTGAGGATTGATCCTTCACACAGAAAAAGGAAGGGTGAAATTCAAAGAAAACATGACTGTCTTCAGCAAATTGATAGACAAAAAGTAAATTCTTTTTTATAGAAGGTACATGGAGAACATTGTTGAGGAAAAAAGTCTTAGAGGAAGAACATAAAACAGAGGAACCAATGTGATGAATCATCAAACCTTGACCTTTCCCACATGAACCAGTGTAGTCCTCTATATTAAGATTCAAATTGTTCAGGTCCGAGGTGATGTGATTGTTAGCTCCAGTGTCTGGATACCAATTGGAGTCATGAGTTGCTGAAGTTGTAGCTGTGTAGGCTTGCGAATTGGATTGAGGCTGATAGTTTTGTTCAAAACGATGCCAACAGTTGGGGGCAGTATGTCCAGCCTTGAGACAAATTTGACAGAAAGGATGGGTTCCTTGCTGATTGTGGGTATTGAGAGACGACAGAGGAGCGGATCCTCGACCACCCCCTGCCTTTAGAGCGTCCACTGTGTGACTTGTTGAAGAAGGGAGGGCGAGAGCCTCCACGTCCAGAGCTAAAAGTAGTCCGATTGGCCAAGTTTGCTGCCGGTTGGCTTAGTTCAACAGTTGCATTTTGTTGTTCGAGGCGTAATTCATGACTCAAAAGGAAGCCATAAAGAGCATCAAGAGTGACAGTCTCAATGCGAGTGGTGACAACAGCAACAAGAGAGTCGTACTCAGAGGGTAGGCCAGCAAGAATATAAGCAACAACATCAGAAGTTTCAACAGTTTGCCCAATTGCACTTAGAGTGTCAGCCAAGGTTTTGGCCTTCTGGAAGTAATCTTGAATTGAGAGAACACCTTTCTTGAGTGAGGTTAATTGTCGACGCAGCTAGATGATATGGGCTTGAGATTGAGCTGAGAACATATTTTCAAGAGTGACTCAGAGATCACGAGATGTTTCGAGACCAACAACATGAGGAAGAAGTGATTCAAAGAGAGCAGAGATGAGGATACTGAGAATGATTTGATCTTGTTCAAGCCATTGATCATAGGCATGATTTGGTGTAGGTGTAGGATTAGAGGTGGAGGTGGGAATGGTTTGGGTCGGTGCAGTAATACGACCTTCAACGTAGCCAAGAAATCGATGACCACCAAGATAGGGAAAAATAACAGTTTTCCAAGAGAGATAATTTTCTTTGGATAATTTGACAGAATGTTGATGATTGGAAGGAAAAGTAGGAGAGGATGAGTTGGAAGATACATTAGTTGAAGAGGCTGAGGAAGACATGATTATGGACGTGAATCAACATAGTTCTGATACCATGAAGAGATTTGTAAAACAGAGAATTTGAATTGTATTCACATTGATATTCACTGAGAGAGCATTGATTATTTAGAAGACTGTTACAGTATGTTTGTTACAACGTGACAGACTTCAGATGCTATTATTTCTCCTCCATGCTTGGTATTGTTGAGATTGTATCTTTGACTTCTTCTTGTTTGTTTGAGTTGTAGCTGGGCTCATAAGATGTCATGTCAGCTGGATTATCCGGAAGTGTCTCAATAATTAGAAAGGGCGAGGCGAGCTGATTTTCTGGAGATGACTTATCTACAATCCATTTTACCGGTGGGTCAATGTACCCACCTACATTTCATGTGACCACTTCTTAATTGACGCAAAGATAAACATGACCATGAATTAGGTAGGGCATGCTTGGCACTGTGAATTTCATGAATGAGTTGCTTTGAGATCCTTGCTCTATGCTCTTGTAGGATTGAATGATCAAGTGATGATTAGAGTTGTAACTATCACTAGCAACAACGCCCCGTGCTTAGCCCGGGGCAAAAAGTAAGATATTACATTTTGAATTTATGAGATATCAAAATTAATTATAAACATATAAGCATATATATTGAAGCATATTTATATAAAAACGGTCAACACATCTTCAATCACAAATACAAGTGGTCAACATCAACAATAAACTATTACAAAGATAAAGCTAAAAAAATCCATTCAACAACGGCATAAAAATAACAATAATAACAGTAATAATTACTAAAGAAGATATAGAAAAGAAAATTTTGTCCGAACTGATCAAACCATTTTTTAGCTCTAGATTTAAAAAAAAATGTATAAACATCTTAACTTTAAAACTCATAAATTATGAAACTTTAAAACCACATGCTAGTGTTATTTGATCCCAGTAATAATTGGCCTACCTTGGATCAATGTATATATCTCTTAATTATGAGTCCATGTGGACCCACGAAAGTGTAATTTATGGTGGGCGAAATCTGGGGTCATATGTCTATATAATCAAATAAGAAAAGGATGCCTATAAGATTCAACAAAAAACTCCAACCTCAAAACATTTTTATCACAAGCCCATCAATAAGGTGGTCTACCAGAAGGTCGGGTCTGATTTTCGTTCACATGCAACAATCTTTGAATAGAGTAGAGCGGTATTTGGAAACTAAAAGAAAATAATATTTTTAATGAAAAATTTATCAGTATAAATTGTAGAAAGGTGGGCCCCAAATATTAAAATAAAAAGATAACAATCTTGAGAGGACGGAAGGTAGATGGTGTTGAGAGAGAGAATAATTGTAGCAAAATAGAGAGATTTTAGGGGATATTGATTGAGAGACTTTATGAGATAGATGATATGGATAAAGAGATTTTTTTGGAGAAAAAATTGTGGCAAGTGATGACATGTCACCTTAAATCATTCTATATTTTTTCTCCATATTTATTTGAAAGGAGAATAATTGGGTGCTGAGGTGGCACTCCTTACAGCCCACCTCCCCCCTTAGCTTTAATATATATAATTTGCCAAATGGGATACACCTCCATCAGTTGGAATTGGATTGGTTGATGGTTAATGGTTATCAACTCCCTTAAGATGTAGACAAATACCCAATTGGGGTTGGGTTGATCATTCATGCCATATGTTGAAAAAACATGGATGGATATATACATATACCCACCCCCGTCTCATATATGGCGCCCCAAAATTTTTTTTCCTGTGATTTTGTCCACTGCATGTTCAGATTTGAGGTCCTAAAATTTCATATTTTACCTGAATACCCGATTCCACAAACATATTGGGACTTAATTGCAAGTCCGGATTGGGGTTTGGGTCTCTTTATAAAAGTTGGGGTATGGGTCTAGATCCTAAAACTTGGACCCAGTGGGCAACCTAACTTTAAGTCAAACCAAACGCAATCCGACCCATTGCTGCCTTTAAAGATAATTTGCAATACGTCATAAAGAGGGTATTGGACATTGGATGAAGTGGGATGGTTTTGCACTCTGCAGGCTTGAGCACTTGTGAGCGCATAAAATAAATTAAGAAGTCAATCTAAGGCTGTAGCATTGACGCTGTGAGACTTGGGAAAGGTTACCTAGGTGTCTAAGTATTTACCTGATTTTTTTTTTCAAATGCTAACATTTTAAAATAAAAACCACAGGGGGTTTGCTGAGTGGTCAGGACCACGGTTCCTCCCTCTTTAGGAGCTAAAGGTCTTGGTATCGACCCCCGGTTCCCCCCTCTTTAGAAACTGAAGGTTGAGTCCACTTGTGCTACCACCTAAGGGCCACAAGAGTTTTACCTTGCTTCTCTCTAGGCTAGAGGGAATAGTCCAACCCAAAGGGTTGAGAACCCTCTGTTAGCAAAAAAATAAAAATAAAAAAATCTTAAAATAAAAGGAATTAAAAGATAACCAAACTAATGTACCCAATGCATTTGTAACTTATTAATAAAACATTTTGTTTGGATGGTCTATTTGTTAGGAGGCATTTCTGATGGGATTTTCTTATGCACAAAAACTTCACAAAAACTTCTTACAACAATTTCAGTTGTCTATGAACCATTTGAAGTTCCATGTTTGATTGTGAAAATTTAAAACTTCAATCGTCGGAATATCACCTTTGCTCTTTAGAATCTCTAAATTTCAGCTCGTAAGTGTTAAGTTGTACTTGAGTATTTGGAAAATGTAATTGGAGACAACATTTGTATAATTTATACTTGTGAATTCTTACAAACAAATTTCTAGAATTCTAGAAACCCAACATTCCTTTGGCCTTTGGAATTCTCCAAACCTATTCAGAATGCTAGGATGCACTTTAGGATTCGAAAAACCTATTAGTGGATAACCTTTGGATAATTCAAAATTTTCCTCTACTAGAATTCTCTGAATTCTAGCGAACAGACTTTAGGGCTGTTTATTTGGAGGATGTCTAAAAATTTGTGGGAGGTTTATATGAATTATCCAAATGTTGTCCCTTGGCTGGAGTCATAAATCCCCTGAGTACCCTTGACATTTTGAAAGTTCAAATTTTGGGAAGTCTATGACCCAAAAGTGATCAATCCTATATTTCTAAAATCTCATTAGTCAAACAGAGTATTCAAAGTGTTGGGGGTACAAAAACTGATATTGCTAAATTTCCCAATATATGGAATTCCTTAAAACAAACACCCCGTGGGTTGCTTTATTGTGCTTGTCAACTTGGGCCCTGCGTGCATAATTGGTTGGTGTATCATAAAGAGTTGGCTTGAATCGCTCATCGGAAAATTCATTGAAAACCCGACCATCCTCAGTTGATGATAGGTCCCTAAAGTCCACACAACATTTTATTCTAGCCATTGATATTTTAAGGCCCTTGCTTGGATTGCCATGATCATCTTATTTTGCAAAAATATTTGATAATGAGTCATAGACCCTTCCTCCCCATCCATTTCACATGTTAGAAAAAAAAGAAGGTATGGTAGGCAATCTGCACTGCAATGAACCCTTGCTACTGCCGGCATCGTGGTGGCATTTATAACTAATTTAGGCCTTTTTGTTTGCATTATAACACAGAGGATTTATGCTTTAAATGGTTGAAATAAGACCAAAGGTGAATTTTCAAAAATAAATATCAAATAACATTTTCCTTCATGGAAATAGTATTAAAATATGGAAAATAAATAACTCCTAAGGAGTCTGGATCCCTTGTTTCCTTAGAAACAAAGAGATATTGTTTCGTCCAATCAAGATTTACCAACTGAATAACTATATACAGTTGGCAAATCTTGATTGGACAAAATGGTATCTCTTTGTTTTAGGGTGATGGTTGGTTATTCATTTCTTCTCTTGATTGTATTACCATAAAAGAAAAGGTTATCAGATGCTCATTTTGTAAAAATTGACATATGATATTCAGCTTTTGACAACTCATGGCATAAACTCTATATATATATATATATATATTAATTTCTATGTATTTTAATAAAAATCAGTATCATCAAAAGATGAATATTCTAGATCAACGTCATTAAAAAGAGCTCTCATACCCCACCAAGAGAAAAGGGTAAGGTACGGAGGATGTAGGTAGAAGTTGTAAAAATAGATTATACCATCTTCTGGAAGCAACACGCCCACGGATGACTCCTAGGGTTTGTTTCTTTACCAGAATTTCAAGAAATCATGTCTGGAAGAATCTCAAATCCTCCCTCAAAAAGTTATCCCCCAAATCCCTCCTATTTAATGGAGCATATGAAATTCCAACCAAATACATTGAGGATGGAATTCTAAGAACTCCAAAAAGCTCATTTGAAAATTTTTAGGTGGCTGAAATTTGAAATTTTGGTGAAATTCCAACCAAATACATTGAGGAATATGGAATTCTAAGAACTTCAAAAAACTCATTTGAAAATTTTTAAGTGGCTAAAATTTAAAATTTTGGTGAAAGCATTTCAAATGCCAAGACTTCATGTCAAATGAAAACCCAATATACTAAATCCTTGTCACGGATTCTCATAGAAAAAAAAAAAAAAAAGCCCTTGAATTAGGCGAGCTAGCTTAGGGTTTGAATAGTTTACAAATTTCTACTCATGATGACGCCCACATGGAATTCATTAAAAAAAAAGCTAGATCCATCCCCACAAATAGAAACCAAACCAGCATTTGCCATTCCTTCTCTTGGCGACGCCCACTTGCAATTCATTAAAAAAAAACATCCCTCTCTCTCCGAAGATTCCCTTGCTGCTGATTGGCCAACACTTCCTTCCTTTCTCTTCATTATATATATATATATATAATATAATAATAACTGATATAAATAATAAATAGATGAGAAGTATCATTCATTGGGCAAAGCCCCAGCCGTCTTTTCACAAACCACCAATGATTAAATTATAAACTTCCCAATCCTCCCTCACTTACCCTTTACTTTCCCATTCCTCTCCCGCGAAAACCCTAACCACCGTCCCCCATCACAACAAAAAGGTATGGAATCAATGACTTGGTTTCATCCTCTCTCTTTTTTCTATTGTTAGAGCTCTTTGATTTCGTTTTCTCATGCATGATTTCTCTATTTTTCAAAATAGTACTTGGGTTGTTATGAATGAATTTGAATTGTCTGCTGATTTAGCTTTCCCAATTAATGCTTAATGCCGGGGTGGGTTTCATGTTTGGATCTAGTAAAAACCACAATTGATTTGATTTCAACAATTTGTGTGTGTGTGTGTGTGTGGGTGTATGGTTACTTAAATGTGGACGTTGTTAAACAGATGACATCAATGTGGTCGTGAATTTCGAATCGCGATAATTATTTGAATACCTTGGATGGCTATTTGATTGATTGGTATGAGAAGGATCCGCTGACAGTGCCTTGGTCATGATCTGGATGTAGCCTCAGAAGATCATATGGTGTTGGTGAGTGTGTGGATTCAGTAGATGCATGTGTTTATAACCAAAGGACTGAGTGGAACTGAAATTTAATGTGAGATAATCACTCTCATTGGATTTTTCAATCAATGGGGGAATTGGATATGATTAGATCTGTTGTTTTGCATGTCAAATTCATAGCAAATTAGAATATGACAAAGATGGCTGAGTGGATTGTAAATGGGTGACATCCTATTGGGTTCGATGAGTTGTTGTTCTGTCTTTGGATTGGTGCCAGAATCTAAATTTTCTCTAACCAAGAATACGGAGGGCAGGAAATTTTATGCCCCTAATCATTGTTGTTATCATCATTACTATTTATGCCCCGAATCAATATCCAGGATTTGGTCCAAAGGGCATGAAACAATAACTTTTCTATGGTGGTTTCCAGTATCCTTTTCACCCTGGCTGAATAATGGAATGAATATCAATTCATTATTCCAAATATTCAAACCGAATGCAATTTGGAATAGTTGTTTCTGTCTTGTAAATGTGTGCACACAAAAAACTGGTAACAACAACAACGACGATAAATGCTGCGGCTGCTCCTAATGATGATGATGTAAATCTATTATAAAGTATGGATATCATATAGTAGAAAAGAAAGAAAAGGAAATGGAGGGGCAAAAACTCTGCTCATAAATTTAACTCACAATTTGACACTCACTTCAATAAATTCACATAATCCTTTTGCACTCAAAAAACATTTCAATACATTTAACTTTTATAACACTCATAGTCTCATACTCATTTGATACAACTGATATTGCATCTCTTACATTACACACGTACGCATACGGGTTTGGAGGATTGGATTGGTTGGATACAAGTGTTGGGGAAAAAGCCAGCGTCCCAGGTCATCCATTCATCAACCTAGCTCATCTATGGCCCATGTGGTTGTTCTAGTGCATGCATAAAGAGAGTGGAGAGGTGACTTGATTGTCTTTCTTGCTGCATGGAAAGTCAGCTATAGGAGGAAGAGAGAGTGGTGGGAAAAAGGCCACTTAGCCCCATCTTATCCCTTCATTAACTCAGCAGATCAAAGGCCCATGTGGTTGTCTTTCTACCACATGTGGAAAGAGGGGATTGGAGAGATGTGGCATGGGGTTCTATCTTCCACAACCCTCATCAGCTGAGAGCAGATGAGAGAGGAGTAACGTGAAGGGTTGTGATGCTTAACAAGAACTAGCCGCAAGTCTTATATAATTTTTTTCTTTTAGATTTCTAGGAATTTCCATACTAATATGAAATTATGCTCATATTTCATATTAGTTCCAATGCAGCCCTCGGACACTGACATGTCCACTTTACTACTTTTATGAAATTCACATCATACTCTAGCTGAGCTCTCATGATAAATGCTTGCATGAGTGTAAAAAGGCTGTTCATCATGTTAACATATGCTCATGAACATGGGAGCTTGAAAACAATTCAACTTGGTGGAATGCATGTACAGATTGGTCATTGTTTCATAAGATAATCCACTGGGAGTTGGGCCTCATTTATTCCTATTACCAGTAACTGTGGATTATTCAACTATGCCTTTGGGTAATTTGTCCTGGAAAACTGCGGTTCATCTTGTCAACATATATGGGCTCATGAACATGAGAGCTTGAACGCAATTCAACTTGGTGGAATGCATAAAATACAGGTTGATCATTGTTTCATAAGATAATCCACTGGGAGTTGGGCCTTGTTTATTACTATTACCAGTAACTGCGGATTATTCAACTATGTCTTTGGGTAATTTGTCCTAGGTTACTTAGCATGACATTGAGATTTGATGTCAAATGATTTATTTGTATTCATCTTCATTTTTACTATTATGTGGTGTTTGGATCAATCTATGCTACTGATACTCCACACAGTGTAGTTTTTCAATATTGCTTTTGAATGTTGGTATCTAGTTGACGACATTTCTTGGTATTTCTTGTTGAAGGTGTGCAAGGAGGTTTCAATCTGCCCACGAGCTATACATTTTGGTGTTTATCTATGATGATTGATGTTGGAGGTCGGGCAAGTAATATTTACAGAGTCACACACTTGTTTGTTCAGGTGATCAGGTGATCTAATTGTGAGCACAACCCATGCGGGGACCCGATTTTGAACTATTCTGGACTATCCACCATTGGATTCTTTGCTTAAAATTTTCTTACTTTTCCATCCTTATCTTTGGGCCTTATTATTTATACCATGGGAGGGCTAATCAGGCTATTTTTGGTCCACGCTTTATCCAAGTGTAGAGCTTTTAGTTTCCCCATCCCTGACACTAGGGTGTTGCTCACAATCAGGTTTAGCTACTTTGCTCAGCTGATCACTAGCATGTGCATCTCCAGACATGATGTTCAACTTTTTTGTCATTCAAAAGTACGTCATATTCTAAAGTTATTCAAACTTCAGCCTGACCCTCTCTCTTTAGGAAGTCCAGGTTGGATAATGGACAATGGTCTTGGAAAAATTAAGGTTTTACCAGACTACTTTGAAGCTTCAACTCCGATGGGAGATTGTCTCTCAACACCAAGTTCTAGTCTGCAGCCCTCTGATCATCCACTGAGGTGGTTCATTTTACCATTTTTTATGCGCTTGATTTTGGCTATTACTTCATTTATGTAGTAGATAGGTTTTATAGCTATCATTTGATTTTGAAATTCAGATCACATAGTCGTTTATGGGGCAGAAGAAGATTCAGGAGTGCTTCAACTATGTTGAACTTGTTTAGTCCAAGGTTCCAATGGGGATCCAGCAGAAACAGCGAAAAGGTTAATTTGAAATCTCTTAATAATATTGCTTTCCGAGGTTTGTTCTTGACCAATATTTCATTAATGAATCAGAGCTTTAACTTCCAGGTTGAACTGACTGCTGCAGAACTAGAATCCCTTCGTACAAATTTTTTTAATGCAGAGCAGAGAGAAACACATCTAAAAGCTCAGTAAGATACCCCTTGATTGTTGCCTTGCCAGTTGCCACTTCTGCCACATTTTTCATGCTCTTTTTTTGTGTTGGCTTTGAATGTCATGTTCCACACATCTGTATTTAAATTGCATATATTATTGTTCTAGTTTTGAATAATTTACATGAAGGCTTGGTAATTGAAGACATGTATAAGGAAAGTGGTCTAGAAGAGAGGATGCTGTCATGTTCTTCCCTGAGGGACTCAAACTCACACACCTGCGTGCATGACGCATCCTTAACTAGCTGACCAACAGCCTCAAGCATACTCTTCTTTTATTGTTCTACTCACACACCTACGCACATGACATGTCCTTAACTAGCTGACCAACAACGTCGGACATTCTCTCCTTTTATTGTCCTGTTACTACATGCAATGTACAGAACATTGCAGTTTTTTCCCACTATATTATCAAGGGACTGCAAAGTACGAAGCAAAGCAAGCATACAAAAAGACGGGTAAATCAACAATTGGTGATTTGGTAGCAAGAAAGGAAACATGAATGGTATAAAGATAAATGTCACTATCTATAGAAATATAGTCGGAGTCTGAAAATGTCCTTTGCTGATTATCTATTGAACTCCTTTTAAGATGCCACCCATTAAGAAGGATTCTTCTTCTTCTTTCTTTCCTTTTTCCCCTCTGAATGGTAAAAACCACTATCCTACAAAAGCTTTAAAAAGCCAACAAATTGAGTAATTAGGGCCCCAAAAGCTTGATTATGAGCCAAAAATGCTCGAAAACACACCCTCAATCTAGAAAGAACTTTGCAAAGGGGAATGGCAAAAAAACCAAATTAGGCAACTAGAGGACTAAGATGGCCCCACTAAGGGAAGGACACTCCATTGACACAGTAGGGACACAGATTTTACATATAAAAATGGAGTCATTCACAATGTGATGCATGCATGTTTTCTATTTTGCCTGTGTGCTGATCCAGTTAATCAAACTATGCAAGTTTTATAACTGTGGCTTCCCTTTCCTTTTTTCCTTTTGTTTTTCTACTTCACAATCCTTATGCAGAAAGTGCTTCACAAGTCCTGCTCATATCATCATCTTTCTCACCAAAGGAGAGTCCGACTGCTTTGCCAGTATTTGTCTTCATATTTTTATTATCCATTTTTTTTCATCACGGGAGCAAATAGTGGATAACACTAATAGGAATCACCTCACTAAATTGATCAACATCGGTGTCCTTTACATTGAAATCATCTGTTGATGAATCAAATCCTTCTCCTCATTCATCAATCAAAGGTATACCATTACACTATCTGAATTTCTATCTTCTTTGACAAACTAACTCATCATTTTTCAGAGAACATCCTTGTTATGAATGATTGATACCCATAATCTCACCAATTTCAAATGTTTTTTTCCCTCAAGCTTTTCCTTCACAGGCAATTTTCCATCTGATCAGTTGATCAAATTTTGGTTGCCATCCATATCGTGATGTCTCAACTGCATAGTAGAATCAGTTTGGGCTGGATTGGCCACCATACTGATGGGAATCCTTACCAGATCCAGACTCTTATCTGTCCTAACTGAAGCCTTACAGTTTCTCTTCTGTTCCAATCAGATCCTGCTCCGGCTGGCCTGCATTGTGTGCTATTCTATGGGCTGAATCTTGGACTGAACTAGGCCTTGATCTCCCTTTAAGAATAGGTAGAGCAGAATAACATAATTGTGCCCAGTTACAACCTATTCTTTGTCACCCATAATTGTGTGCTATTCTATGGGCTGAATCTTGGACTGAACTAGGCCTTGATCTCCCTTTAAGAATAGGTAGAGCAGAATAACATAATTGTGCCCAGTTACAACCTATTCTTTGTCACCCATATGCACTAGGAGATACTATATGCTTTGTTGCACGTTCAAGAAATCTTGAACATCCATAAAATCTGACACGTCAGCACCTTTCCATTGAAGGGTGTAAAATTAGCATTGAGATAATAGCTCCCATTAACAACCAAGGTGTTTGCATCTCACGTCTCCATTAACTGGGTCATTGGAAGGAATTGGCTGAATTATAGGGCCGGAAAGGCGTTTTTCCTATTCACAGCCACACACCCTTCAAGGATTGACAGCTCTTCACTGATGCCATCCTGATGAACGTGATGCAGTAAGCTCATTTGAAATATTCCTTTCCATATTCATTGGTTGATCACTCTGCAACTGATTTCAATCACTGTCACTTGTCCTGTGCTCCCTCAAACTCCCAAAAGGATGGCCCAGCTGGCGGAAGACTGGAGAACATAAGATTTCCATGTTTGAATATGGTGGACAGCCAGATCTTTCACAGTTGATCTCTACCCTTATATAACTGTTAAGAGTTCCAACTTGGATTCCTAAAAGGGAAGAAAAATCACATTAAGTCGAAGAAATAAGTAAAAAATGAGAAAATTGAGTAAGAGAAATAGGTTTAGAGATGAAAGGAGGAAGAAGTTTGAGGAAAGAGATGCCTAGTCATCCTTGTTTGGATTGGGCGATCACTCCAATATATTTATGTTGATATTTTCTTGAAGAAAACCTCTCTATTTTTCTTGTAATTACAAATCAGTCCTTGAGTTTTCTAAAATAAATCAGAAAATGCGCCATAGCGTTTTTCCAATTTAGTTTTCCTGCTTCTCTTTGGGCCACTACTATGAGGTGGATGCTTCTATTTGGAAGAATTCTCATGATTGGTAATCTTTGTTGAAGGCAAATAGATAGTGGTTAATGGTTGCACTATATGTTTAGTTGATGTTGAATCAGTGGACCATTTCTCCTGCAATGTAGCATTTGCATTGGCTGCTGCAATCCAATGGGATTCTTCCTCCATATCCCCATCCCCATCCCCATCCCCATCCTGGGGGGCTTGTTTAAGCTTGATTTCTGTGGAAGTGCACTTGGAACTTGGGGCTGGTTGGCTTGGGGGTTAATGAGAGACATGAATGATCGATCGCTGTGAGCTTCTTGGGACTGGTGGGTGTTTTGACAGTTGATGAGGACGAGCTGATGACTGTGTGTGGGCTTCCTAGAGCCAGTCATGTTGGAAAGATGTATAAGTGGCAACTTGGAGAAATATACAAGTTATGTGTAATGCCCCAGATACCCTTAGAAGAAATTAGGAAATTTAAATTGTGGGCATTATATCTTTATTTATTTTTCCTTGGATTTTATTAAATTACTTTTTAATTTAATTGAAACAGTTACTTTATAATTAACTATTTCTTTAATTGTGTCTAAATGACCTATTGGTTAAATTAATTAGGGTGTGTTTGGATAAAGGCAGGGCATAATATCACCAAATTTGAATATTGTAAGATTCCATTATCACAAAATAAAATAGTGTCATATTATAATATTGTGTCACTTATGGTGTTTGGCAATTTCTACAAATTTCAATATGCCTTTGAAGTGTTTGGCAATTTATAAAAGGAATAGAGAAACTATAATGATTGACTCAATGGAAACCCACTAACTAGTAGTCACACTAGAGTGATTTACTATTGGTAACCATAGTAGGGCTCATTTAATTGAAAAAAACATTGGACTAAATGTTAAAAACCACGAGCAATGTTGTTTAATAAGTGTGGGTCCACCAAATATTAATAACCATAATGTAATATATCAAATGATGATTATAACAGAGAGTCCTATCGAGTGTTAGACATCATTGAGGAATCCATCCATGGAAAATCAACGTGGGACCCATTTGATGTTTATAGTCATATTAACCGATCTAATTTTAATAATCATTAGGGGGCTATTAAACAATGAGACTCATTTAATGATGACAAATTAATAATTAGTCACATAATCCAATAATGGTAATTAGTATGAGACGCATCTAATGTTGGTAGTATGGGACCCACTTAATATTGGTAATCATGGTAGAGGTTACGTAATGTGACACTTATAGGACCCACCTAATATTAGTAATCAACAAAAAACTATGTAATTATGATGGGGTTATGGGACCCACTTACAATTTATAAACACAAAGGGCCCATCTGATATTGAGAGTCATAGTGGGACTCCTATAGAGCCCATCAATGTTAAAAAATGTAGTGGGCCACTATGGTAATGATTTCTCATGAGCTTCCACTCATATTTGCAAAAGCTCTACTCTTGACCCTTGTTTTGGGTAGTTTTCTTAACGAAAGATTATTTTATACAGCATATACTTGAATATTATAATATGAAGGTTTTTATAAGAAAGTGAGATATTGTAGGATATTTTCTAAGTTATCCAAACATCTAATGTTTAGCTGTGTAGATTATATTCTAAAGCAAGAGATAATATAGCAAAATCTTTAGAAATATATGGTTTCCAAACACCCCCTTTATATTTGTTGGTATATATTTCTTGAATTTTAGATAATTTGCACAAGTTATATGTTGTGTTTATTTATAGTGATTAATTCTTTATGTGTTTATCTCATTAATTATGGGTAGTATAATTATAATGGGAGATGCTCCTATGAGAGATGCTCTCACCTTATTATGAGAGATAAGGTGGGGGCCCTCACATCCATATGCAATGCCAACAACTTAAATGTGAGGGCCCCAACCCTATCTCTCATAGTAAGGTGAGAGATACTCTCACAGGAGCACCTCCTAATTATAATTATTGGGATTATAATATTTAGATTGTAGGGAGCCTATTGGAAAGGACCCATGAGTTTTGGGTTATACAATTAATGAAAGTAAGGTTTTCCTAGTGGATACCACCCTTGGGTTGGGATCCGGTGGCTTGACCCATATTTTAAAGTTGTGTAGGAACCTAGTGGGACCCTATGTGATTTGATATTTCAGTGAGATTGGATTTGAGTTTCAAATAAATAGTTTTAAAGGGGTTTTGAGTAGGACACAGTAGCTTGTTCCATATTTTCAGATCTGGAGAGACACCTCTGTGGGACCCACATTACTAATTATTAGGCCCCATCAGAGTTTAACCAACAAGATTGTATCATAATGGGCTAGGGAGATGGGACCCATGTTTCCCATATCTCACTATCTTGTTCACTTCACGAACTTGTAGGCAAGGGACTAGGAAAAGGAGCTAAACTTGTGTTTATCCCTTGTGCGACCAAGGGAAACTCGTAGAACTTTTCAAAACACAAAACCAAATTGAAAGGAAAACCTTTGTTTTCTTATGTTTTTTTAAACTCCTTCAAAACCAATATATCCCAACAATTTTGAAATATAGTAAAACAATGAAGAAGCAAAAAGAATCAACCTATGGTCAAACTAGTGCGGAGAAAAATGTGTCAATAGTGGTATCCTACTATTTGAACCTCATCTAGTATCAATTTATCGAGGCATATCAAGGTGGTTCATGAATAAGTCTTGAACTGACCCCTTTTGTTGACACACCTAACATATCTCACAGACTCACACACAACATTTCCTAAGCAGACTTTATCCTCAAGATGCCATCATTTATGGCCTTGTGCTTACCCTAGTTTCATGGGCAATGTAGGGAATTCGTTTGATTCTTACAGGAAGCGGTAACAGTTGCTGCTGCAGCCAATGAGTTTGGTTAGAAGGGGCCTATGCCTGATTCCCACTTATCCACAATTAGCATTTTAGCCCAAAACACTGGCCCAATCTGGGCTTACATGTTGATGAAGCCAGCATAGGTAGCCAATGACTCTGGCTCTAGATTTAATGACTTCTATACAATTATTAAGGAACTTAGTTTTCTTATTGTTTCATTTTAGTTTGTTTCTCTATATTGGTGGCTAGTAGATTTAGTTTAGGGTATTTTTAAGTTACACAAGTATTTAAGGAGGGCTTGTGTTTAAAAGAGAGACTTTGATTCTTGGGAACTCAAGTTCTTTAAGACGTAAATCAAGGCAATATCTTGATCTGAAAGTTTATATTTTGGGCGTGAAATTAACTCTTATCTCTGAGGTTGTTTACTCGTGAGCCTGATGTAGCACAAATCTGAGATCATTCATCCTTCTTGCTGCTTAAATAAGGTTTGAAACAAAACCTGAGGATCAAGATTGTCAAAGCTAGAAACAACTACACCTGATAGTTGTTTGATGTTAACCTTCTGTGACTAGCTTGATTGCAAAATGATGGATGCGACTGTGGTGTCATTCTATAGCCTTAGTCTCAAATCTAACAATTTGGACTCCTCTTCCATTCAAGGCTGGATGGTCATGATTTGAAAGGATTAATAGAGCTTTGTCCTACCTTAGGTTCCCAAAAGTATGAAAAGAACTTGGCTTCCCAATATTTAAGGACTCAAATGCGACTTAGCTGGAAGCTTGAGAGACTTAACTGTACATGCTATGCGCTGTTATTTTCCATCAAGGTATGCATGACAAGTTCACAAGGTCTGAAATAGTACATGATTTGGTTTTTGTGGGTATGGTAGCAAAACCAATGCCTATAAATTTCATGACCTTATATGTTACTCATTACGTTCTCAGGTCAATTTGGATAGAGCATGTGTTTCTCATATGTGCTTATACATTATATTTTGGCTAATTTGTCTAGAACCCATTATATTCATATTACAAGTTCATACCTTTTTGTCCATTACAATTAGCAATTGGGAAGCCTGAAATTTATGTGTGATGAATTTGTGACTTTCTTTATTGGTATATTGTTTGATCTGAAACTTTCTATTTGGTATATTTCTTTTGATGTTTAGTTTCTTTGAAGTTGTGTTTTTTAGTGTTTCTTCTTTTCTGTCGTTGTCTTGTTCCTCTTTTGGTGAAATAAAATTTTAGCTGTTATAAAAAAAATCTTTTTAGTGAGAATCAAAATACATGAGGATTCAACCAAATATAAGGAAAAAAAGAAAAAAAGAAAAAAAACCCTCAATGAGGATCATTTCTGAAAGCTTGGATTTTTCTGTCCATGCAGGTTGGAACATCTTGATGAACTTTTGAGGTCTGCTCGTCTTGTTGGCTATTTGTATATTCGAACTGTAATGGCTCGTTTCCTTTTTCTTGATTTACTCAATATTTTAGGCACACATTTCCAAATTTCTTGATAGTTTTTTCAAGTTTTATTTTGTTTCTTTAGAGATGGGCAGCTCTACCAGGAGAACCGCCTATAGACGACAGTGATGTGGATGACTGGCTTCCACGCTTTGTTGTCCTGCATGGGTCTTGTATCTTCTTCTACTTTCAGTCTGGAGGTAATAACCCCTGAAACGATTTTCTTTTCTTTTCTTTTTTAAATAAAAGGTCATTGACTACAATACATATTCTTTTCCTGTATTTTGTTGTTTGGATGATTTGGGACTTTGTGTTCTCTTTGCACTGCAAATAATTATAATGTTATTTTTTTCACTTAAATAAAAAATGGTAATAACTTAATAGGTACTTGCAATATATTATGTTTTAAGAATTGTATATTGTACATTAAGGGCCTGTTTAGATGCACAAAAAAACACAAGAATATAATATTTTAGAGAATATAATCTTTCATTTTCTAAGGAAAAAAATCTTTTACATTTGACAACCCAAGAAAAATAAGAAGAAAAGATCATTTTATTTCAAAAAGCTCAATATTTTCTCCTATAGCTCTCTCCCCTATAGAAAATTTTCTATAATATAAAAATCTTTCAAACTGCAATTTACAAAATGGTAAGAGAAAGTCTTTACCTCAACAAATCTACCGTGATGTATTTGTTTAATAGTAAAGGTAGATGGCACATCACGGCCATTCAAGAAAAACCTCACCCTTCCATCCATCATTAATTTCAGCTATTTCAACCATTACAAAGTCTTCATTTTTTTTCTTACCTTTCATACCTTCCTTCCACATTTCAATAATCTTCGGTCAGATATTGGTTATGAAATGAAACAGGTTTTAGAAATCATCATCATGTTCTGCTTGTACATCCTGATTGTGTGATATGTTTCAATTTCCAAGTGCCTAGTTAGAAACACAACTGGCTTTCATAGATCTTGTATTTCCAGATCTCCAAGGTTTTGGTGGGGGGTTTTCGACCTCATTCTCTATGTTTGGCCTTCTACCATGTGTTTGATGGAGATGCATGATGAACGGAGAATGGTTTTACCAACAACAATCAGGAACTTCGGTTCTGATACCACTTTTGGTGTAGCCAGATAAAGTTCACTCTTAATTGGGAATGCAAATTCCACCCCAGAACTTATGATACCTGTATACTTCAAAATAGGCAAAGTATCGCGTCGTATTGTATCCGATATCATCATCATCAAAGCCTCATCCCAACTACCGATGCCTGAAACCCATAGTCAACAAGAATGTGCTGAATCAAGGAGATCAAAACATGAATTCTCTTACAGATTAGGCGCAAAATCCATGCAAGAGGCTTTGTTCCAGTGCAGAAAGCTTCAAACTGAGAAGGCAAACCAATTTGCAAAGAAAAAGAGTTTCTAATTAGAAAAAAACGCCACTTCTGTTGCAGCTGGATAAATCTCACTCTTAACTGGGAATCCAAATTCCACCCCAAAACCCTTAGTCAACAAGAACGTGCTGAATTAACGAGTAAAAAGTGTGAATTCTCTTACAAACGCAAGAGGCTTCGATTCAGTTCAAGAAAGTTTGATCCGAGGAGAAGACACATGAATTTGCAAAGAGAGAATATTTCTAATTGAAAAAAAACAGAGAACAAGTTACGAGCGCTCCACCCACCCACCCATAAAAACACACGTGTCAATAACTGTAAGATCTAACATATAAACTAACCTTATCTGTTCGATCTCTTATAATAATACCTTCTAATCATAGCCATCCATTCCTAATTGAAGAGTAGAATGGCTAAAATATCTACAATTTAAGTTTATGAAAATTATAAGAAGTACTGTGCTGATCAAAATCTCCCGTCCTTGGCATTGGGTCCAAACCCAATGGGCTCTAAGATGGAGCCTTTTGGATTGCATGCCAATCCAAGTCTTTTAGAATTCTATCCGACCCTTGCAGGGCTCCCTTTGCATGATCCATATGCTCCATAAACTCTTAAGCAAGTAATATAATGAGATCTAGCTCTTTATCTGCTGATGTTCGCCAAAACATGCTCTTATGTTGAGTAAGATAACCTCTTTTCCACTTGTACTTCATCAGCACGTGTAACGTGTTAATAAACTTCAGCGCATACATTTTATCGATTAACAATTCCTGTAATGTTTTTTTCAGACATCAGTCCTCAAGATTCCACTCTGTTATCTGATGTTGTCGAACTAGGGCCATTGCCTAGCTGCATACAAGAAGATAAACAAACACGCTATTCATTTTATATCTTAACTCGTCAAGGGCTTCGATTTGAGTGCTCAAGTGTTTCTAAAGTACAGGTAGTATGACATCTGATTTTTCTTATTGTTTCTTCATGACAAAATTTGTGAATCAAAATTTTAATATTATGGGAGGAACTGAAAAATGCTGACTGAAATAGAGAGAGAGAGAGAGAGAGAGAGAGAGAGAGAGAGAGAGAGAGAGAGAGAGAGATCTTAAATCTTAACCACTGTAGAAAATAGGTTTTTATTTTTTTCAGTTGCAAAATACAGGGGTGCAGACCCCGATGTGACCCTTGACCACATCGATGTGAATGGTTGGACTCGGGTGGGGTTCATCATGGACCTGGACTGAAACTTGGTATATTTTATATACCTAAGCCAGGGTCTGATTCTGATGGACCCAGCAGGACTGGACCTGTCACTGGTCAGACTCAACAGCTAAAATATATTAAAATACTGTTACGTAATGTAAGTTGAATAGTTGATTCCATGACTCAAACCTGTGACCTCTTCTTTTCAACATGCAGCAGTCAATGGCTCAGCTGCAAGCCCTTCTGCCCTTGCGACCTTTATTTTTTTCATTTATTATATTATTAAGATGCTATTTGTCTATATATACTTTGTATAGTGTGCGCGTGCATGCGTGTGGACATTCCTAGCTGACATGTTTGGAAACAGCAGTGAATTTTTCAAACTTTTTTTTTTTGGGCAGTGATGGGGGACAGGCAGAGCACACATATCTGCAGAAAATATTGTGGGTCATTCCCCTCTCCTCTGACTTCGTTATCTTCAGAAGTGTGGATTTTGTTGGTTGGTTTTCTGTGACATAATTGACAATCATGGGAAATTTCCGGACCAAAGATTGGATTTGCACATCCATGCAGAACTTCTCTTTTTCTGCTGAAATGTTGCTCGACAAATAAGCCCTTCATGAGTGCATCACTCAATAAGCTGAATTCTTGGCAGAACATTATTCTCATCATTAGTTCCAGTCAGAATTATTTATTTATTATACGAACATTTTGCTCTGTACAGGTTTTTAGTTTTTAAGCAAAGGTAAAGTAGATGGTAAAGACAAGATTGGATTTTTGTCTTTCATCTCTTTTCTATACTTTCCCAGCTTCACTAAAAGCATCTCGATTCAAGGAAGCTAAACTTTCTGAACTCTTTTAACTAATTTCTCATGAGCATTTGTAAGATCAGTCAGAAAATGTATGCAATTTCTTGAAGCTCGTATTCATGTTTGTCTTACAATTCAGTCTTTCTGTGATTTCTCAGGTGGGTTCTTGGTTGGCTGCATTACGTAATGATTGCAATTTGGAATCCAATTCAACTAGCAAAGACCAGATCAAATCATAGCATGTGAACGTTGGATGCTGTAAATAAACCAATATATTAAACAAATTGATTTTCTTCAGATATGGTTTGTAGTTGTTTTTTTGCTGAATTTGGTTGATGAGTTCCTGTAGACAGTGATTTAGACTTGAGGACTTTAATCCTTAAAAGAGTTTGGTTGTCTCAGAGCCTAATTGTTATTTTTCCCCTTTTGAGAAGTGACAATAAGGGTATATTAAAATGAGAAGCTGCACAATGAGTTTTCAGTAAAAAAATTGCAATCTATCAACAGCTTTTGTTAATTCATATCGCCCGTTCATTCTGTTCTCTTGAAATCTGTAGAAATGAAACTTCCAATTGATTTATGAATCTTCATCACCTTCACCACCAGTGCTAGTCTCCAGGGAGGCAAAGAACTTCCTGGAGCCATCTAATTGCATGAAGTAAATCAACTTCCACAAATAGAGGTCCCAGAAAAGCATCCTTGAATGTTTATAAACCTTATATTACTTCAATTTTGGCCCTGTTAAAAGGTCCTGTCACGATCTCGGGTTGACCAGATGCCTGCAACCAGGGTGAGTTGACCGTGATGTAGAGACCTTGTGCAGGTGGAGCAACAGAAGCTTCTGCTGTGGGTAAAATGGTTGCATTGGAAGACTGATCTTTGGGCATGTTCTTCAGGCTATGTTGGATTGGTTGGCTAAACGTGGAGCTTACAGGCCTAGTATTGTACGTAATGTGTGATGTCGGTGTTATTATAGTCATGGAGGCAATTTTATCAAGGAAAATTTCTGGTCATGTTTGGGTGTCCAGTTTTGCTTAACAACATAGTGCTGTCTTTTGCTCTTGGTCTTTATTTTGGACAATGATTCCATGATCCAAATTGTTCACCTGGTGGGGGTAGACTGCGAGCGGGTGGTCGAACCGGAAGGTCAATCTTTCACACGTGTGCCTCCTTGGCAAAGGGGTGACTCCACTTCATCAAACATATGGGGTGTTAATCAGTGAAAGAGGTCAAACAGAGCCAAAGCTTGTCCAAACTCAGCCCATTTAGTTATTGGACCTAATATCAGCCAAGGTCTAGTCCACCCTTCCAAGTTTATATGCAAAATATATGCATGCAGTAGGAAATGTCAAGCCAACCTGAAGCCAAAAGTCATTCAGTGTCATCTGCTCTTTCTAGTTTCCCTTGTTACACACAAAATGCATGCGGTAGGAAATTTTGATTCTTTCACTTCTGAATTCCAACCATACTGGAGAACGCCCTAAGGTTCCATATCCTATAACCTGCCATTTCCTAAAAACAAAGGTAATGATACTGGGCCTTTTTTAGTTTTCATCCTTACTGCCATTACGTATGATGCACGGATACTTCAAAATGGGCATCATATCGTGTCGAATCGTATCCGACTCTTTACTTTTTATATGTAAAATCTATATCACTGTGATGTCCATGGCGTGTCCCTACCGTATCTGGGCATCATAGGCCATTACATCAATGGCCGTTCATCAGTGTCCCTAATCCTAAAACTTGATTGACATGGATGTTGATTGATGTGTAGAGGCCTGAAATACCAACATCTTGAAGTTCTGCACTTGCACAGGATGGATACATGCAACAGGATGTGACTTCTCCCGGTAAGTAAAATCCTGGAGGACTAAAACAAAAAATTTTTGGCACCCCAGCTACAGGGGGCTGGGACACCCACGGGTTAGGGTTGTAGACCTCAGGTGACGTGATGGAGCCCTTAGGTGAGGGAAATAGACCTCTCGTGAGGTGACAAAACCCTCTGGTGAAGGAAGGTGGCATGTCCCAAGTTCGAACCCTGTAGGACTTAACAATTGAAAATGAGCCAACTGAGTTCTCTGCATCCTAACCGGATTAGAACTCCTAATTATAATATATTAAAGCCGAAGGGGTTTTGGCTTTAATTTTGACCGTAAGTTACTTCTTTTCTTAATCTTTTCAGTTTTCTCTACACTTTATCTCATTCGAACTGCCTTTGAAACCACAACTCACTGCTACTCCCCACTTTTCCACTTTGGAAAGTTCGATTTTTTCTTTTCTGCAATACCTCCCTCTCTATCTAAAACTCCATTATTCCCTTTCTTCTCCGATTCTTCTATTTCCTTCTTATCCCATTAGCTCTTAGATTATATAAACAGGTAACTTTTATTCTTTTGTTTTCCTTCTACAATTTAAGGATATTTTTTAATGCATAAATGCTGGCCATACTTGTGCTGAGCACGGGTTATTATGCTAGTTCTATTTAAACAAGGATGGGCAACACAATCTGATGATCATTAACAGGGCAGGGCACCAGAATTAATGAAAGATAATTTTATTCCAACCTTTTCACAACATTACAGATCCATGTGTACAAAGATCAAACAAGATTCGATGTCCACTTTATTCAAACCATTTTTCTACAGCATTATAGTTCTACATTCACCTTGAAGCATCATCTCTGCTTGGATAGAGATCCAGAGATGGCAAGCTCTTGGAAGTAGCAGAACGCCGATATGCTTTCATCTAGGCTTAGAGAAGGGTTTTCAATGCTTGTGATTTCTTCTGCATGATCAAAAGAGGTTTCATAAGTGCCACCCTTAACCTGACTTTCAGTGGAACATTTAGGTTCGATCGACTTCAAAGTGTTTGAAGCACAAGCTTCTTCAGTCTTCGCAAACCTTCCACGGACTCTAGGTTGGCTGTCTGCCAGAGCTTTTCTGCAAGCATACTGGAAAAACAACACGCCGTTAATGGAGATCCGTGAACCAAGAATTCAAGCACAATTCATATATAAGCCAGTATGTATGGCAGTGGAAAAGATGGGAAGAGTAAAAGAAATGCAACTACTAGCATATGATAAACAGAAAAGGACACTGTGTTGCCGTGTGGAGAAGTGTGCAAAAAATGAGAAAAGTGATCTCACAGAAAAATGCTCCATGGAGAAAATAACAGACACCAGATTTTCGCGGTTCACCAATTAGGATCGGATCATGTCCGAAGGCAAAGAGGAAGAATGCTTTCTACTAGAGTGGCAATCAAAAACCAAGAATCCTTCTTTCATACAATATTCTCAAAATGGCTCTAAAGGAAACTTAGAAGCACTTCTCAACTTCTAAGATCTTCCTTTTATAAAAACAATACTATCTTTTAAAAAGGCAATACAATTATAGCTTAGTCATAGTCTCATCTCTTAGGTCCAAAAAGGAAAGTCATACAAGGATGTTGCTACAACAAAAGGGAACTGAGCCGCATGGCGCTGTATTTCAATTTGCATCAATATAACCACAGTTTCTCATAAAAGGGAAGATATTGATGAAGTTTCAAGGCAAGCTTGAATTTAGCTAAAACTATGACACAGGCCAACTTGAATTGAAGGCAGATTCAGCAGGGATAGCAAAATTCAGCAGAGATGACAAAACCATGGTCAACTGCTGCAATCCTTAAAAAAAAAAAAAGTAAAAAATAAAAAGAATGGGAAAAAAGAAAAATGCAAATGTGATGTAAATATAGTAACTGTGCCTGTGCACTGCCCAGCACTTCTCACTCCTTTGGAATTGTAAAACATCCAGCTCACCCCTCCAATCACCACCATCATCATCTTTGGGACTGTCAAAACATCCACTGACACACCATCAATTGTAATCATAATCATAAACATGATAATCATCATCTTACCCCAATCCCACCACATGTGGTTGGCGTGAAGATTTCTATTATTAGATTATAAAATAAAGATGAAAACTCTACATTGAAGTAACAGCATTTTCAACTCTTAACTTAGTAAAATCTCAACAGCTATGCATGATCATTGCTTCTCGATAAGAAAAGGCAGGGGAATTTCAGTCACATCCAAAATGAACATTGTTCTATGATGGGCACAGCACAAAAAATAGAAAAATGCAAACAAACTTGGATTTTGACTGAGGGTAGGCGTCTGATTGGCAGGTCAGCGGTAAAAATTGCCAGCCTTAAATATGAGTTTTTGCAATTTGTAGAACTCATTAAGTCGACATTAGATAAATGGGATAATGTTGCGGTGACAATGATGTTATGCACAGCAACTACTAAAAGTCCATGTCATATGTAGTGAATTTTAGTAGCTCAGAAATCAATGATATCTAATTATTACCTTAATTTTCCTGCCAAAATTTCTTTTAGCCTTCTTGATTCTGTACCTGGAGAGCCTTAGCCTGCGATCCTCACTTGGGTCAGTGCATACATGCCCAACAGTGTTACCAGAACTGAGAATCTGCTGGGACAGACAAAAATAAAAAACATTAATATCCTCTGAAAATTTCCAGATAAATTTAGTTGTATAGTAAAAAGAACCACACAGAGTTGCGAACTTCCAGTGGTAAAACGAGAGGAACCCTCTCTCTCTCTCTCATCAAAAAAAAAAAAAAAACCCTAAAAGTTAAAGGCATGTGATGATTTTGTGAAACCCAATTACTTGCTACCAGAGTAGACATGCCCTTTCAGTGTCAGAAAATGAAGCTTCCGTAATTCAAAAAGGAAAGGGCAACAGAGAAATCCGCACAATCCAGAACTGGTGAACACTGTCCATGATACATCACTAAATGTACAATAGGAGATGAAACCTGAGTGTAATAATGCTCCAGCTGAGGCATCTGATGAGCTGGACACAAATTAGATGTGTCTGGCTTAATGGTCAATGTTCTGGACTATTCATTAGGTGATGTAAATTGTATGAATTCTGTGATCCTATCCATCAATGTAGACCTTTGCTACATCCTTATCCATCATCCTTTGGCAGTTTAATACATCAAACAAATGAAACAGTCAGACAAGCTGGAAGAGCACTAGTCAGGACCATGAGCCATCATGCCATTGGTCCAGTCTGAGTGTAAGTGCACTGGATATAAAAACTGCTCAAAGCACTCAGGATAGAATATATGTCCCCTTAATACTATACCATTGCGAGGACAATATAGTAGTGAAACAAACTGGGGACAGCAGGTTGGAGTTTTAGTCTGCTGTAGAATATCTCATAAAAAATGTAATGCTACATGTCCAGACTGAGTACTGGAACAGAAAAATGTTAGAACTGCTAACAGCATGTGTGCAAGTTAGGCACCTCCTGGGATGGCAGCAGATCCTCGGATCGAGTCCATGAAGATTACAGGTATCCTTCTTGGCTGAACCAATAATACAATGATCAAAATAGAAAAAAAAAAAGTTTGCAGAACCATATTTTAAGGAACTCTGAACCCTTGATGCATACTTTGTAAGGACAATTTGAGCAGGAAAAAAAAGTCACTTTCCCTGGGTGACCCAGAAACAAAGAACTAAGTGTGTACTTTGTCTAATTTATCTTTGCGATGTCTCTGCCATTCCATTGAAACTCAGGCCATGAAACAGATGTGGTAACTTCAAATAAAAGATCAACAGTTTTCAGGTATTTAGTCATTATGTTTCATTTCCAAAATAATGTGCGTACAATCCTAGGCTTAATTAAATGCTTTGGCTAAGGCACAAGTTATTTCAGTCTATGGTACATACTCTCAGAAAATGGTTTGCCCAAGTACACTTCGGCTATCTGACACATGCTCAGTCAGTCTATTGTACCTCAGAGCAAAGTTCGCCAACGTACATTGTTTGGCCATCAGGCATGTGTTCTTCCTATCCATGGTGCTTCATAAGTTTTCCAAATCATCGACATGACTTGGTAACTCAGCCAAGTCAACTTGGTTTGGGAGCTTTGTAAGTTGAGTAAGATACATGAATCAGATGCATTCAAAATTCAGCCCAAATCTGCATAGATGTCAGCAGACGCACTTGACCTTACAAGTTGATGCTCGGGTGATGTCACTGGCTGGAGGCGATGGCTGAGTACTTCTTAAGTCTTAAAATGAGGTAGATGTGTTTTGAAATGATGACTTCCCTCAGATCAATACTTGGCCTAAAACACTGGCATTTGTGTACAGTTGGTCTTGGCTTAAATGTATCTGTAACGTACTCCTTTAGCAATGCCATGTTTCAGAATCTTCTTTATTAACTTTCATTAACCAGTAAGGTATGGAGGCAGTTATTAATAGAAGTTATCTTTTGGTTAACAACCTCAAACTTGAGTGGAAAAAAAGGAAAAAAATTGATTGTCTATATTTGATCTAACAACTTTTTTTTCCCTCTTTTGGTTGGTAACTTAGAGTATTAATAGGTAGAAATGTACAGTATTATACTGGAAAAAAATAAAAAGAAAAAAAGAACAAAAAAAGCAAGTGAAGGAGTAGAGAAATTTAAGTTTTGGGCTATCATCCATTCATGGGTTACAGAAATTAGAAGTTTAGAGTCATAAAGTTCCATGAGAACATACTGTTAGCATGTGTGCCCCAATAATCATCAATAACCTAAAGTTATTCATAATTATGTTTTTCTACAGTTTTTCTATACTCATCCACCATCTTTGATTCTTTGTATTTTTCCAATAAATCTTTATTTTAACTAAAAATCAACTTAGACTCCCTGAATTGTGGAGTCAACCCCACTACTTGGCTTGTAAAGTCGAGTCCAAGTCACAAGTTTGCAAGCGCTGCTTCAGAATACCAGTTAAGTTCTTTAGTAATGATGGTAAACAAAATGGAATAAAAAGAATGGAGCACCGTGAAAGAGCAAGGTTGTACTGACCTGAATATCTCCCTCGCTAAATGCCCTCCTCATCCCGAGAACAGTTTCATAATCCATCGTGTGAAAATCCAGAAAATGTGGTCTCATTACTCCCCTCTTTATCCAGTCTCCTGAATTCAAGCAACCAGAGCTAACGCTTTTCTGCATGGGGCTTCCAGTAATTAATCTGTCTCTTTCTACTATCAAATCCTCCTCTTTCATTGTAGCTGGGATCTTAGTGTCCAAAACCTTGGAAAAGCATTCGTCCATTGCAGATTTTTCCATCAAGTCCTTCTTGCACTCATAGAATACTTCACTTAGTAGATGACCACTTTGGAATGAGTCAATGTCAGCAGCCTTGATCATTTGTCCAGAGATGGCTTCTTCACCAGAGGAAAACATGGAAATGGCCGCAGTCATTGGATCACACTCCAATAATGGTTCTTCCATGATGGACACTGGCGCTTTGAATAGATCACCCTCTTCTCCCTCATTGTACTCTGGAAAAGTAAAGGTCTATAGAAGAAAAACAAGTTGAAATAAGATGTCAAAGAAACAAATCCCAAATCTCTGCGAACTACTAATTGACTCGTCTCCATAGAAGACCTCGCTCAACAAATGCTCAGATTGAATGGAACAGATGTCGGAAACCTTGGTACTCCTGGTGGCGCTATCTTCATCATCGTTAATCATGGAAACCAAAGTCACGGGATCAAGCCCCAGTACTGGTTCTTCCATGATCTCTGGAGGTTTGAATAGATCTCCTTCTCCTCCCAAGTTGTATTCTGATACAGCAGTTTCGACTTGGTTGCTCTATAGAGGGAAAAAAAACAAGAAATTCAGAGAGAGAAGAAGTAAAGAAACAAAATCTCAACATCTCATTTGGTGGATACATACATGCACACAAAACCATACCCTCACACGCATGCATAAGCAGATGCACAGCCACACCCACAACCACATGCAAGTAATTTGTATAGGCACACATGGAGATCCTTCCTTTCTTGTTTACAAGATCAAAGAGATGCCATCTTTAGAAATGAAATAAATTTTTGTTTCATGCTTCACGCAAATATTGTTAAGAGCAGAAAACAAGATCATGAGAATGAACTAATGCAAGTGTAGATACAAATGGCTGAAACAGCGCTGTAACAGCCTAAACTGACTCAAACTGGTCAAAACAATAAGATCAGAGGTTGGGCGAATTTTGATTTGTCAGCTATTTAGAAACCATCGAATATTTCAGTCAATGAGAGTACCATGTGCAAACTGCACTAGCAGCGAACTTACCATGAAGGTTATATTGATAATTTGACATTAACAGGTCACAGACACTGCTATGTAAAATAATATATACTTCTGAGTTCTGACTTAGATTGTACTGTCAATACTCTTCCTGCAATTACATAGTGAAAACATAGTTGACAAATTTACAGAACTTTAAAGAATAGTTCTTTGGAGACTTTATACCTTTTGCTATCTTGTGGTCTGTTTCGAAAGAGAGGAATGACAGTGTTTAAAAGGTCTTCATCGTCGGTGGAAGACTTGACGTTATTGGTGGTGACACGAATTGCCAAATGGGCTGCTTTCAAGTGTGAGTTTGATAGTCTAAGAGTTGATGGTGTGCTGCACAATTGGGAAGCCTCTCTATTTTGTGGAGTTAAGAAAATGAGAAAGGTGTTTTCCTGGGCTCCTCCTTCTGAAGGTGTGCTTAAGTTCAATGTGGACGGGGCAGCTAGGGGAAAACCTGGGCCAGCGGATATTCGTGGGGTGCTTTGCAATAGTGAAGGCATTGTGTTGCTTTGTTCTCAAAGCATGGGGGTTGTATGGAGTCTAATGAGGCTAAGGTTGTTGCTATTTTAGAAGCTATCCGGATTTTCACTTCAACCTCTTTTCGTTCTAGACTTGTGGTTGAAAGTGATTCTCTTAATGCTATATATTGGGTGTCTTCTTCGGTTATGTTTCCTTAGAAATTTCATTTCTATTTGAATGAGATTAGAGCTCTATCGTCTTCAATTCAAGTGAGCTTTATTTATGGTGGGAGGGCAACAAATGGTTTTGCCGACTCTTTAGCTAAGCAACGGGTTGATAGGTCTTCTAACTTCTTAGCTTTTACTACGTAACTTGTTTTGTGGTATAATGATTTTATACCATAGTGCCCTTTGGCCAGGGCTTCTTTGTAATACTCTTTCCTTTCTTAATATAATTTCTTCGTTATCAAAAAAAAAAAGAAATTGAGTTCAGCTCAAATAGATTTCAGTAAAAGAGACTCAATTTGTTCAGAACTAGTTAACCTGACTCAACAAGAGATGATTTGAGGGTCCCTTCCATGCCAAAAGTTCTCCTGTCATAAATGTTCTCTACTGTCACAAATATTATCAAGGTCTATGTAAGCTTCGATATATAGTTAAAACTTGGTTTGTCTGAAGAATAAATATTCTTCCTGCAAATTATATGTTGACCATCATGTGACAACTTGCAGAAACTCAACTTGAGCTCAATTCGATTTTGGTAACAGAAAATCAGTTCGATCAAACTCAATCACCTTGATTCAACAAAAGCTGATTTAAGTGTGCACATAATTGAAATACCAAGTTTCTATTTACAAGACTTACGAATCAAATCTACTTATCAACTCAACGTCTCAACCTGGTGAACTTTGCAGTAATATGCAGTCTGAAGATTAAACATAAGTAGAACAGTTCCGTCTATTCAATGAGAAGCCCTCTGCCACATGTCTGGATGACTGCTGAAGAAATCAAGCATCGCAAAAAGGCAGAGACAGGAGGACAATGATAAACTACAAATTCTGAGGTCCTACAGTCGCAAACTTCTAATGAAAATTGAAATAAGGTAAACTCCCTTCAAATGAGTGTAGCTGAGATGGATATGTGCTAAAACTGGAAAGACAAAATTAGAGAGGAACATTTTTAGGAGCATTTAGCTCATCGATGGGTGAAAAATTAAGGAAAACTCGTTTGAGATGGTTCGGACATGTTGAACGCAAGCCAAAGCTTTTTTATGTAGGTTGATGGCTCACCAAGAACGGGTAGGCCGATGCATGAATGGAAGTAATAAGGATAGGTCCGAAGAAGTGCAGGCCTCCAAGGATTTGGTTCATGATAAATTTGGATGGAGAAACAGAATTTTCATGTAGTTGACCCAAACATAGATGGGACAAGGCTTGAGGTGATGACTGAATCTAAATAAGTGGGTAGCCTTCTTGCATATTCCTTTTCCCCATAAACAATTATTACCACTTCCTCGTCTTGATATGCTTAATATCAGTGGGTTTGCTAAAATGGAAATACAAAACAGAGGGGGGCTGCTTTTCTATATAACAAACAAATTGTCGGATCAGGCACACTACCATTTTGTTTAACAAATGAATCATCAAACTAGATAGGTACGGGATAATGAGGTGCACTTGCCTCATCATGCAAATAGATAGGCTGTGTATTAGTGTTCCACCAAAACTCAGCTTAATTCAAGACTTCTGTCTCGATTAAATACAATTGCCTTAGATAACTTCGTCCCATCAATATGTTTGCTTTAGAATGGATGGCCAAAATTATTAAAAGGCGCTAATTTTTTGTAGATGTCTAATCCGCGGCCCACCTATTCCTCTAGTGGGGCCAATTGAAACTCACAACAATACCACCCTTCAGGTGCCGATTCGTTTTCTCAACCCTCTGTTGAGGAATCTCACCATTATTAAAAATGACCAACAAGGGACAATGTTGCAAATACAGACTGACATTTTGCGAATACCACTTATGAAAGCGTGATGCTTCAAAAATGGCAGTGCATCTCATGAATCACATCTTATACTTCACTTATGATAGGGGATAAGTGTCAGGAAATCACAACATTATAGCAATAAAAACAGTGAAATTTGCAAAAGTTATACAGAACAAAGTTATTTTTTTATCCCTGTAAAAAAACATCAGAAATGAAAAGTTTCATTGCAATCCCGGATGTGGGCCCCACAAGCCGTCTCCGCATATGTGGGGCCCACAGTTTAATAATTGGTACCATCCATTCTTGGTCCCCTTTTCTTCCAGACTCTGCTGTTCTAATCCTAACCTGTCCATTCCTAGCATCGTCCAGTTTGGAAGGCTAAGGGCCGCCGCTTTTTCACGAAAAGCAAAAGCAAATAGACCGTGGAAATGTGGAAATGCTTTTCCTTTTTGCGTGTTTGGTGAGGCGCTTTTACTGTAATAAGAAAAAGTTGAAAAATAAACTTAAACTTTCAACAACTGTGAAGAGAACCTTTTCCAATCAATGAGTTTTCTACGTAACACGGAAAAGGTTTTCCACATCAGCTGCGAAAACGGGTTCAATAAACTTTCTCTATCAACGGTGGGAGTTCTGCACAAGGAGCAGGGGAGGGGCAGCCAACTCCTTCCTTGAAAACGGGGTCTCTTCAATGATTTCATTTTACCCAGAAAAAAGGAAAAAAAAGGGTCTTTTCCACAAAAAGTCCTCTTTCCCCACATATTACCAATAAGGAAAGTGAAAATCCAAGTAAAAAAAAAAAGAATCCATGGAAAATCAAAATCGTGGAAAATTGAAGTTCATTTCCATGAAAAACTGAATCCTTCTGCTAAATTACCCATTACAGGAAAAGACAGAGAATAATTAAATTAAAAAAAAAGAAGAAGACACAGATAGGGAAACAGATGAGTTTCATTTCCTTGCCGTCATTTGTTAGGAAAGTTCCCACCTTTGGCAAGGAGAGAGATTTCCAAGAATTCCACTTTGAGAAAAAGAGGAAATCTTCCATCCAATCACATAAAGTCCATCACTTTTCCTTAAATTACAAGAGAATTGAAGGGAAAACAAAGACATATTTACCATGGGTTTATGAAATGGTAGTGGGGGTGAGATTGGGTTGAAGCTCTGCAACTGCATGTAAGGAAAGAGAAATCCCAATTCTTCAAACATTCCTTCAATATACTTTCTAGAAAAAAAAAAGGGAAAGAAAGAACTGGAGGCAGCAGAAGATGGAGAAGAGAAAGTCTAAGGAATTTCAATTCCTCTTCGCTTCGGACTTAGGAGTCTCTTGTAGGCTTTTGCATTTATAATGAAAGGGAGAAGAGGAGAGAAGGGTCCAATCCAAGTTTTCTTAAATAATTGGAAAAAAAATATGAGCTTGATACCATCCAAACAGGGAAAAAGCAGTCTTCGCCGAAAACAAAACAGAGGAAAAGCAACGGATGTCACTGAAAACAGTGACAACAGTCCCACTTTTCAGAGTTTCGTTGCATCATGAATGCATGGATACTTTTATTTATTTATTTATTTTGTTCTTTCTATCCTACACTGCCAAGTTTTCAATGTTTTGTATTGGACTAATCTCTCTAAAACTTGGAAGGAAGCTGGAGTCTCACGGCAACTGAACTGCCCTTCAAGATATGGATACATTCACTTGGTATAAATATGTACATGTGTGTGTGGGGAGGAGTACAATCACACAGCCCATCATATCAATGAAGGGTGGGTCCACCTCAATTTTTTTTTTTTTTTTTTTTTTTTTTTTTTTTTTTTTTTTTTTTTTTTTGCTGCTGCTGCTAACGGAGGGTTCCCAACCCTTTGGGCTGGACTATTTCCTCCGGGCCCAGAGAGAAGCCGGGTAAAACCTTTGTGGCCCCTAGGCGGTAGCACAAGTAAACTCAACATTCGGCTCCTGAAGAGGGGGGAACCGGGGGTCCATACCAAGACCTCTAGCTCCGGAAGAGGGAGGAACCGTGGTCCTGACCACTCGGCCAACCCCTTGGGGTTGAAAATTTTATATGTTACCACATGCTAAACACACCAATGATTTCCCTTTTAGTGCATGAGAATGGTATCATATTTTTTTGGGCCTAGTCATGGGCTTGCTAGATACTTTTGCCCACTTGGCCTTGATTAAAAGTTAATTTAATTATGAGCTTTTAGACCCTTGAACAGATTATCACGGGCCTGTACACAAGGTCTAAATGGTCAATCTTATTCAATAAATTTGCATCATCTTCTTCCACTTGAAAGGAAGTTAATCTCGAGTTCCATTTGAGTGCTTTCTTTCTTTATGCTGAAACACCTATTTTTTCCCTTGTTAGCTTCACCACCATCTATGCTTAAATAACTCCATTTTTTTTTTTTTTACTAAATATTAGATCCACATCCAACGTACGCCGTAAGAAAAAGTTTGGTTATGAATGTTGATGGCCCACTAAGGGGAAATGGTAGGCCAAAAAGGACGTGGATAGAGGTAGTAAAGATATATATATATATATATATATATATATATATATATATATATATATGAAGAAGTGAAAACTTATCTAAAGATTTGACTCAAGATAGATCGAAATGGATAAATAGAATTCATGTAGCTGATCCCAACATAGTTGAGACAAGGCTTTGATGATGATGATGATTGGATCACCCAATTTGTTTATGTGCATTGTCTTCCTTCTATGATTATGGTGCAAACTTGGATTTACCGTAGTTTTTGTTCATTCCACTGTAGTGTGGGGTTGTAAAGGGTGAAGAAACAATGAGTTTTGACTAAGTAGTATATGATATATCTTTGCACGAGAGATCAATATGTTCCATAAATATATGAAGTTGCACCAATTATCGTGGGATTAAACTAATGAGTTGCGCTTATATGAAAGAAAAAAGGAGCAAAAACTTAGACAAAAGACTAAAATATCTAAAATTGGTTTTATGAAAGAGAGGTCAACTATGTAAACAATTTTTTCGCTTAGATAATTAATGGTTAAATAACAAGATATGAAAAATAAAATAAAATAAAATCTTCATATAATTTTCATTGATTTAGAGAAAGCTTATGACCAGGGACAACAAACTTGCTATGTATCTTACCCAAAATTTACCTGCTAAGTATGACTCTCAATTTACGTGTCTATCACTGGTCAAGAACACTTGACCCATATTTATAACGGATCGAATTAGGTCAACCTGCTTAACCTACATTAGTCGACTCGTCTTGAAATATGTTTGTACTTGCTTGGTAAAGTAAACATTACCATGGAAAATCTAGTAGTTTCAACCTAAACCTCAAACCAATGCCACTCTACAGTCCAGAAGGTTGTTCCTTCCGGATTTAAAAGCTTTTCAAGGTGGTTTTCATTTTTTCTTTGTCCATTCAGGGATGGGATATATGATCGTATTAAGTTTTCTTAGCTAACCATTCCTACCAAAACCTTGAGGCATTAGTAAAGGTAACATAAATACTTTTAAATACTAACCCTTGGGGGGAACGGCTTGATTCCGAAAAAAAAAAAGTGTGAGTTGCCAAACGCCATCCGAGCTCCACCCAAGAGGGAGTATTGAAAAGTACTTCCACTGCTTCTACTAACGCCTTGATGTTTTGGTAGGAATGATTAGTAGAGGAAATTTAATATGATAACAGAGCTAACCAATCATGAGTTTGAATCCCACGAGGAACATCTCGACGTCGAAATAAGTGTGTGTTGCGAAATGTGCATTGAATGGGTTCCACCAGAGGGGAATATTGAAAAGTATTTATGTTGTCTCTACTAATGCCTTTTGGTTCTGGTAGAAATGGTTAACTAAGGAAACTTAATATGGTATCAAAGTCAACCAATCGTGAATTTGAATCCCATGAGGAATGACTTAGCACTAAAGAAATGTGCATGTCGCCAAAAGTGCACTGATCGAGTTTCTCCATGAGGGGGAGTATTGAAAAGTATTTCTACTACCTCTGTAAATGCCTCAAGGTTTTAGTTGGAAAGGTTGGCTCAGGAGACTCAATATAGATTATATGCTATGATAGATCAATGGTAAAGGGATCTTTCTCGCAAAGTCATTAATAGTTCCTTTTATGCATCCGACAAATTCCTAGAGTCGTACCAATACATCTCTATGCATCTCATGCTCCCACATATCATGGCAAAAACTATAATGCCCTAACCATCTATCCTCTCAGAATCAAGTCCTCACCGCTACAATGGCAAAATTTCTACATAGGTTGATGGCCTTTAAAGGAAAAAAGGCAAAATTTATAAAGCTCTAATTGTCGTTTTGTATTAATTATGAACAAATACATATTTATATTTAAGGAGATATACCTTGGTGCATGTTATTTTTAGATGATATAGTGTTGATGATTTAATCAAGAGATAATACAAATGCAAAAGTCGAGAGCTGGCAGGAGATTTTCAGATCCAAAAGCTTTAAAATAATTCTTTCAAAGAAAATATATAAATTGCAACTTCAGTATGGATGTGTAAAATGATGTAACTTCTGTGTGGATTGAAGTTCAAGAGATATAACCAAGAAAGAGTCCTTTAGATACGTTAGCTTTATAATTAGTAATGATGGAGAGATTTTGGAGGATGTCGAATACAAGATAAGAGTTTAACCAAGAAAGAGTCATTTAGATATGTTAGATCCATAATTAGTAAGGATGGAGAGATTTTGGAGGATGTCGAATACAAGATAAGAGTTGAATGGTCAAATTGGAGGTTTACTTTTAAAGTGTTCTGTAATCGGCGAATACCAAGAAGATTGAGGGAAAACTTTTACAAAATAATATTTGGACTAGCTATGACCTATGGAACAAAATATATAATTAAGAAATACGATGTGAAAAATGAGTATAGTTGAGATGAAGGGGTGCCGATCTCTACTTAGTCTTGATGGTTTAAACCTTTGGTTGACAATATTAGGTCATGGCCTCGAGATATGTCACCAACAATAAGATGTAGGTATTGTAAAATGAGTGTAGTTGACCTATGTAGTTAAGATGTACATGTTGAAATGGATGTGTGGTAAAACTAGTAAAGATAAAATTAGAAATGAGAGCATTCTAGAGCATTTATGGGTAGCACCAATAGATGATAATTGAGAGATACTTTTGAGATGGCTTGGATATGACCAACACATGTTAGCAATGGTGTTGGCGGAAAAGAAAATTTCTATGTAGGTTGATGGCCTCTGAAGGAAAAGGGAGTAGGTTGAAAAGGACATGGCATGGATTGGAATAGCAAGGGCATATTTGAAGAAGTGTAACCTAGCTAAGGATTTTTCCCATGATATACTTTCTTATCTGATGCTTTTTTCAAGATGGGCTCATTGACCCTCATTGTATAAATTTGTCTCACCACCCAATTTAGTCAAATTCTTCGTGAATCTATTTAATTTGAACTGTTCACATTCTCTTGCAAAAGTCATTAAATAAAAAAGGATGGTATATAATTGGTTAGCAACAATTGATTTCTCTTCGCTTTCTTTTTATATTCATCATGCATGGGGTTGCAAATCTATAGTAGCTCAATCACCATCTTGTTATCACTCCTTTCTTAATTATTTTTTTTCATTTCATAATATGTTCACTAATTTTGTGTCTTTCTTCTTGATAATTTGGTAACTTTGACAATAAAGTCACATTAAAGTTCTAATTATAAATGCAGTTGATTTTTCGGGTCATGATAGATCACCTTTCTATGAGATTGTCTTTGTCTCTCTAATAAGGTCATAACAATAGTCGTGGACCCAAAAAAACTCTTTGGGAGGATTCCAATGTAAAATGAAAGAAAAAAAAAACCTTCATGAAGGGAATTTGTAAAGAGTCAAAAAGAATTTTAAAAGACTTTTAGGGGGCAATGGCCACTCCTGCTCTCTTATTTCGTCCCTTCCTAATAATATTTATCAATAGTTAAAGAAAACTCACATTGTTCATAAATAATTATCTCAAATCTACACTTAAGCCAAGATATGTCATACACTGAGTCATATTACAATTGGAAGTTAAATATCTTTGGCCAACTCTTGTATCACCACGTTTGTGTTGTCGTTGTTGTCTATGATACGATTGAATCTCTATCCATTGACCATAAACTGTGAAATAAACTTGACTATTGATTTTCTTTGCAATCCTCATCCCACTCATCCGATGACAATGAAATCTTCTCGGACATTGTCACATCTCGGACCCGAAAATCCCTTGTTTAGGGTGGTTCCCAAGGTGTGACACGCGTACTCCCGTGAACTCGCACCTGTTCCGGACCAAATCCAAATTCACGAAGGAGAAAATTCCACATTTTACGTGTGAGGATTACTCACTGATACCTGTCAATGCACATTTATTTGTGGAAACATGTAAAATATCAAAATCAAGCCATGATCAGTCCAATAACCAATCTATTATATTACAATTTCTCTTTAACAAAACTAATGATTTAAATATCTTAAATGCATAGTACACAAGTACTCTAATGAACAACTACTAGATGCTTATCTCAAGGGAATATATTCCTAATACAATACGAAATAAAACTAATCATATGCATTACCTTAAACTAAGTACAATTGAAATGCCTAGTCTCAAACTCAATATTACCCTTCTGATTCGTACTCCGGCAGTCATAACTAACCGTTAAGCTTACCAATTAACCTCAAATTTGAATGGTTAAAGGTAAATCTCTTTGGTGTCTTGAATCCCTATCACACCAAGAATAGTATCTCAAATACAACGATTTGGCAAGTATAGACAAGAATAAGGAATTACGTAATGTTGCAAATTGAATTTAAGACATTTAATCAATAGATATCATTGATAAGTATCAACTATGCAGATTGTGGAAAAATCGAATAATTATGCTGGTGAATCATTTAACAAGAAAACATACTAATTTGACTACTACTTTAAGCTCATCCTCTCAAAAGAGAGAAAATCTAGTTGGGATGTCATCAGCTGCTCGGCGAAAGGCTAATTGGCTACCCGGTTCTGGAGTTCCAGTGCTCCAAATGACTTACTGTTGTAGTCTTAATTAACTAAACCAAGTTCAAACCCCGTCGGATGTCACAAGGTCGAAGCTAAGTAGTGTCAACTCAATCGAGTCAATAATAATCGAAATAATAAGTGGATTTGAGTGAGTTTGTATTTCAACTGTCTATAATCAAATCAAATGCTAATCACAAATCACAATATACTTACTCAATCCACATTTCCAATAAAAACAGAATCGGTATACAATACTGAAGATTTATGGAATGGATGTAATAGTTGGACCTCAAAGAATATTGATAATGCAATAAATCTACTAATTGGATTAATATATAAAAATGAAAGTATACTTCAATATGAAATGCAATAATTTAAGGAATCAAGGAATTTACTAGCCAATCTAGTCTAATCCTCTATTATTTCTTCACCATCCAATTTGATATACATTTAGGGAACTTCTACTTAATGTCACATTTTAATAAAAGATTCACTAAATTAATATCCATGGCATGGTGATAAAGTCCTAATTTTTAGGGCTACTCAAGTTCCTAGGGTTTCAATTAGGCAACTAAGAGGTTATGGTATCAATTCATAGCTCTAAGAGGGCTTTTGAAATAAATAAAAAAAAATTGGAAGTTCTGGGAGGTCGGTCAGCTGGCGGTGACTAGCCGCCAGGTAACCGCCCAATTGCAGGAAAAATTCGCTTGCTGTTAATCTGACCGACTTCAGGTCGACTAGCCGCCAGGGGTCAGGCGGCTAACCGCCAGGTGACCGCCTGGCCTGCGGGCAACATTTCTGAATGAGTTCTTTCACCAAATCTGAAGTTCTTTCTCTTCCATTCCATTTCCACACTTCTTCTCACATCAAACACATAAAAATGGAGTCTCCTTGCTCCCATTTACAACATATAATCTTCCATAAACTTAAATGCATAAGGAAATCTCATCCATTCATTTATTAAACACTAAGAGTAAGAGAGTAGAAGTTCATTGAATCAATGACAATAACAAAATGTAAAACCATATTATGTTTATACTTGCCTCAATAGAGCTTTCTAAAACCTCTTATACACTCTTGGCTTAAAGAACCCAAAATCCCTAAAATACAAACCCTAATCACAAATAAACATGGAAAATGAACATGAATATGCAAATATGATTCCAATAGAGTCCCTTGACTCTATTTCAACTAAAAAACACAAAGAAAGATGGGTTTGGTTCTTACCTCAACAAGGAATCCGAAAATGAAAGTTGTAGAATATGGTTTTTGTCAACAAGGCTTAAGAGGAAGATGGAGAAGATGAAGATGAAGAAGAAGATGATTCCAAATCCTTGTCTCTCAACCACATGCACAAAATGATTTGAAAAAAGAAAGAGGAATGGAAAAGAAAAAGGAGGAAGAAGCTCTCTCTCATTCTCTCCCTTTCTCAAGATGTAGTAAGCAAATGAATGAGATAAGAATGGGTTCTTTTAAGGGATAAGGATGTCTAATTTGCAAGGAAGTCCAATGGTTTTATGTATTTCCATAATGAGTCAAATGATGGCCCACTTCTTCAATGGTTGATCAAATGAAATAAAACTTAACACGAAAATCAACGTGCTCAATGAGATACACGCGATGATTCCAAAATGGCATGCATATGATGAACTTTGAGAAAAACCATAATTTACATAAACTACCTCAATTAGTCACTAAATAGAATTAAATAAACTAAAGCACAATTAATTAGCATTAAACAAGATCAATTCGGGTCGGGGTGTAACAGACATCAAGGTCTATGGTTCACCACCAACTAGATTCACCTTCTCCTAATTCGCAGTTTTGATCTCCTTCTTTTTTTTTTTTTTTTTTTGAAATACCCACCAAATTAACTTCTCCCTTAAGGGATCTCAATGCAACATGATATCACGACCCTAAACCAGCAACCTCAATTTCAGGAAACAACTGTGGGGATTAGCTCAATGCAACATAGCAAAGGAGAAAACTCCCACGTGTGTTGTGACTACCCACAAAATTCTGCATACTGGATGGATGACCGCGGATTTGTGTAGAACTCTAGAGCTCCAAAATGCTGAACTTGAAGGTGACTCTTTGGTAGTAGTGCAAGCTTTGAAGAAAGAGGATAGTTACTAGAGCCAGTACGGGCAATTGATCGATGATGCTAAAATCATCTTGAACTGTATGCAATCATGGCTAGTAGGACATGTTCAACGAGAAGCATATAGGGTGGCACATAGGCTAGCAAAGGAGGCTGTTCATCATTCTTTGGAAAAAATATGGATGGATTGTGTTCCATGTTTTATTTGAGTTCATGTACTTGCTGAAGATGCTTATGTTGATTGATCTTAATGGAATTACTCAGTTTTTGCCTAAAAAAATACCCTTACTTTGATGCACAAATTGCAACTAAATGGATGTTTATGCAATTGGATAACCTAATGAACTCCTAATCACAATTCTATTTTCTACTATAAGCAATTATAGTTAATAAGAGTTGCCAATTCTTGGCATGTGAGAAATATAAGAAATCATGCCAATATAATAGTGTCAACTTTAAATGACCATTACTTTTGATATGGATATTTTTTCGCCATGCGCAAATACATCCTTTGAAGCTATCGACATGCACTACAACATAGGCAATTGTCGAAGGTGGTTCTTGTTTTCAAGGCGATTTGAGGTTGTTTTCAAGATTAAAACTTAGTTTTTGTGTGGAACTTACTATTTATGTGATTTTCTATTTTGTTTATTTAGGGGTTTTTCAGTTCGTCTGAGTGTGAAAGTTCGAGGTCTTAAAAGTAATTTACGTTTTAGTTTAGGGCTTTTTGTGTACATAGTAGCTTTTACTATGTTCAGTAACCTTTACTATGTCAAGAAAGTTAGAGTTTTAGGTTCCTACATTAGTCATTATTATATTGCTGATAGAGGACAATACACAATTCAGCTTCTTATTTGAATTTTCCCGAGTTTTTCCTTTTGGATTCAGGGTTTTATTATCATGTTGCAGGAGAGTGATTAATTTTTCCCTTAATTTCTTTTTTGATTTTCACAATACCACCTATAGGTTATAACTAAGATGCAAAGCAACTAAGTTCAAAAGATCAAGAGTGGCCATAGTCTCAAAAGCCATGTTAACATTTCATTTGACATAGAGAAAAGTTCAGTTCTAAATCTTGAAAGTCAACAATTTTGACTCCCCCCACCTTTTATCGTACACTAAAAATTGCGGCAGCTTCATATAGGATGTAACTAAATGATCAATGAGTAGACAAAAAGGGGTGTACAACCACAATAAACGATCAAATGACAATATAACATAAAGAGTTGGAAAGAAAGATGAAAAACGATAGGCTCTTTATGCCTATTCTTATTCAGATTCTCTTTGAATACAAGGAGGTTGATTCCTACATGGAAAGAACAAAATTAATCTAATACTGAAAGGGACTTATGAAAGATTTTTTGTACAAATCTTATGAGGGAAAGTTGGAATCTAAAATTTAATTTGTCCAATTGATGCAGACACAATAGCGAGGACATCGAATTGATGGGCCACTTCTTCAACAGCGTATAGGCTACAAATAAACATTTATCCAATATTCTAAATTAATATTGGTTCTGGAAAAGGCAGAACACTCTCACCAACATTTTTTTTTTTTCCTGTGCCATGCCATTCCAAGAAGTTTGCCCAAGCATAAAATGTTATAGAGGCTTGTGTTCCAACATGCAACACCCTTAGTACTTTAATCATGATAAGAAACTCGGTTTTCAATACTAAAATTTATGTACCTTTGATTGAGCTAATATGATGGGTTTCTTTCCAGTTTTTATCCTCAAAAATACATTTTGAAAATGTTCAAGGAAAATGAAGACTTACAAACTTTTATTGTAAACTACCTTTAGAAAGTAATTAATGCAAATGAAATGACAAATCAGACTGTAAGGTGGTGAGAGAATGGACTTTCAGTACTATTTCAGTTTCTCAAACCAAGAATTGCCTGGCACCCACTGACAAGACCTTTAGATATGAGGTTTAATCTTCTGAGTGTTTCACTCAGGCTTTCCTTGGGTGCTTTGGAATGGAACACAGCAGTGGACTCACTCCCCTAATGAAAATAAAATATGAGGCTCTCAAAATGAACACTTTATCCATGCATGTGACATTCTCTAATTTTATCCAATTAAGAGTTGGTCCCTCCCCCTCCCCCTAAAATTGAAAATACAATAAGTATTATAAAAATGATATATATGTTATTAATTGAACTCTCAATCTTAAAATACGACCAGCTTTTTCTAGAATAAAATTTAAAAATATCCCATATCAGAATAGGGCATTCCTTTTTAAGGACTCCTATGCCCAATAAGTGGGCCCACTCTGGAGAGCAAGACACTCACGGGATCCGGACTTACTTTCATTGTTGCTTGTGTGAGAACTGAGAACTGAGAACCAAAATGCCATTTCACTGGCAGAATATGATGCTGGCTTGCATAACGAGAAGGCTAGAAAAAACGTTTACATCAGTCCCATCAGCACAGTAAATGAATAGAGTTAGAGCACAAGGCCTGCGCATAGGGGATCTAAAGATCACCCCATGCCCATGTAAAAGGGCAGGTCCGGCAGGCTTTTCAAGCTCTAAGAGCATCTCCAAGAGCTACTTTATTTCTCCATATATCTTTTTCAAAAATAAAGTCTTATGTGGTAAAAAAGGCATATGTAAATTTGGCATCTCACTTGGGCAACTCCAAGAGAGATGTCAAATTATTATTTTATTCTTTTTTCATTTAAACTTCATTTGCTTTATTACATATATCTCCTAAGAACCACTAACTTGTATTATTATATTGAAAAAGTAAGAAATGAAGATTGCCTTTCCATATGCCAAAAAAAACATACCAACCCATATGCCTTTTCCAACTCACTTTTACCATCTCTGTTGGAGGTCATCCCCATATGTCATTTTTGACTGTTTCTTGTCAACTCATGCTGACATGGAGAAATAACTCCTCTGTTGGAGTTGCTCTAAGTGTTCAAATTGGGAGGGAGACAAAACGTCAATAAATGCATCAACTTTCATGAACTAGGATCGTTAAGATGGGTACCATACAAAGTACCACTGAAACATTATTGGGTGGTACTCCAACCCATGGCATTTCCAAAAACAGCCTGCCAGTGGGACCCACGTGGAAGAATGACATCAAATGAAGGGTCTCAAACATGGAAAATATTCAGGTGACATCCATCTCTCACTGTTGGTTGTGGGCCACTTTTATAATTAAAAATTTTTTGTGTAAAAGAAAAAAAGTTATCATATGCATAAAAGAAATATTCATTTACAAAAAGAAAAAGTTTTCTCATCCCTATGGTGAGGGATAGATGCCCATGAATATCCCCCCTCAAACATAATATCTTATATACTAAAAAAAAAATTTATCCAATCAAAAGAGTAGTTATTTTAAAGGCTTCGAACTTGTCTAAATCTTAACTCTTATATTAAGAGGGATGTCAAAATTTATATGAACAATTGAAAGACTTGATTAGTGTTAAATTTGAGTATGTGCTAATCCATGATAGAAGATAACAAGTGTGACCGAGTTATTTGATCACATGAGAGGATATGTGAGCCCGATAGGTTGTTGGATTGTTTCTATCTATATCTCTACTTTATATCCTTCACTTTTCACTCTTTAATACTCTCTCGTTGACATCCCCTTTACTCTGAACTTTGAATCATTCCAAGGAAAAAAGGCCAAGTCCTCTTATATTAAAAGAAAATTCCCCAAAATTATCTTCACTTGAGATTCTTGAGAAGGGATTATAAAATGTGAGTTATACTTTGCCCATATAGAGTAGCATGAATGTCAACTTATATGCAGTTTGAGTTGAGATTCCTTCAGAATGAAAGAAAGAAATTCCAGCGAAAGAGGGACCCAGACTTTTCACGCCTGTGAAGTGCCATTTATGTGACTTTGCCGGTGGAGATTCCAAAGCTTCAACATCTGAAGTGCCATTTAGGGAGTGAAGAGCATCCAATCCTCTTTCTGGAACTTGGCATCTTATGTGTTCATTGAGAGAATATAGTCCTATTCCTTACCATAACTCCAGTCTGCCAATGATGGTGAAGTCTTTTGGTCTTTTGGAATAATAACAGATGACAGAAGCAAAACTTGTAACAGATGGAACCAGCTGGAGCTCATTGTCTTCCAGTGCTTCTAATTGGCATTTGTTGTCTGGAAAAGCTTTGGTGCATGTTTCATTACATTGTCCAAAGAACTTTTTCATCCTTCGCATCTTTGGTTATACCCAATGAAGAAGAGAACACAACAAATTTATGGTAAGAGTTACTGAGAACCGTCCGCGTGCAGTGCCCTGTCAAAATGGGCAGGTGAGGGATAGAAAGATCTCAATCACACCTAGTATGGAAACTATCAATTACATTAAATCATTTTAACCCGTTGATACATGACCCTCAAGTTTAATGGTTTTAATATATATAGATTTCAATCCAATTGTCAATAAGGTTTGGAGGAGTGTCAAATTTGGACCTGCGACAAGCTACATGAGGTGGTTTCATACAAGGATGGTAAATGGATCATAGGTGGTTAAGTGGCCTAGAAAATAGGATGAACTACACATAAGAAACGTGTGGGAGGCGGCACCTTTCACTTGAATATCTGTATGCATGAGAATCTTTGGGCAAGAATCAACTAACTTTATTTGTGATGTACTACATAAAGGGCTCACTTGTGGGATTAGGATTTTTTTTTTTTTTAACCCCAACTGAGGGGGCTGGGGCCTAAGAGAGAGCCCGCACAAGTGAAAAGGCAGTCCATTCGCCTGGAACGGTTTCTAACGGTTTCTGATTATTAGAAACGTCACTCTTAAAAACGGCTTAAAACCGTCCTAATGGCAGACAAGAGGTTTGGATTTGAAGGGGACTACATAAATTAGGTGGTATATCGATTTATTCTCAATCCAAGAGCGATATTTGATGAGTTTATGTCTTGTATTATAGGTTCACCAGATTGGTCAATTGGGTTTGTCAATGATCGGGTTTAGGATAAAGGGTATTTTTGGTCATTGTATTGGGGCGGCTTTCTTAAGGGCTAAGAAAGCGAAGATATGATGTAATTTGTAACCCTCTAGACCTTGAAGAGAGCTAAGATGTTAGTCATGTAGGTGTAGATGCAGCGGAAGTATAAATCTATAAGAGCTGGCTGCTACAAACGTGATAAGGACAGTGTCGGTTTGAATCGGGCACTGGTGTGGAGATCTATGACTGTCTATGAGAGATCAGTTACATATGATTCACTCATCAAGATCCAAGGGCAATGATGAACACTTTGAATGTAGAAGATGATGATGGATAATTGTAGATCTAGTGGAAGATAGATGATTTGTTGAAAAGTAGAGATGATAAGGATAATAGGTTAGATCAAACTCTCTTAATATGGAAGTAGGTGATTTTGCCGAACCACGTTAAATCCTTCTCTCTCTTGTGCAGCATGTTTATTCGGTTGCAAGTTTTGCGCGTATGCACTCACGCGTACAACAATATCCTTGATTATCTAGCGAGTAAAAATATTTGTGGTTAAATGACGACCTAGGTGACTATATGTTATGAGAGAAAATATATTGAACTTTCGATGTGGGTCATCCTGCCACTGCCCATCATGCCATTTGCAGTGGAGCACACGCAGAATTAATCTCCTAGAACGGGGTAGTTTCATTTACAGCATGTTTGAGTTCTCTCCTTGCATTTGCAAATCGGTGCTGCAGGCACATAAGAAGAAAGATAAATAAGAGAGAGAAAGAGAGAAGTACAGATATAGACGTAAGAGTGTAGTACACACACTGTTGCGCTCTTGAACATGAGTGACGACAGCCTTGGAAAAAAAAAAAAAAGACAGTCGAGTCGAGTATAGAATATAACTTTGTCCCGAATGCAATTAAGCTAATAGAGAAAATACTAAGCCTTGTCTTATCACTCTATTATAGTGGGGGTTACTGAAGCCCCAAAATTACATAACTAGGGTTATTAAAGCACGCCCTGGTATTATTATATTATAAAAAAAAACTTAAATTTAAAGAGCTTAGATAGACATATTAGAGATTTAAAGGATGCGAATATGGTTATGATCGCATCAATTATTAAAATAAATCATCACATACTTTCAACAACAATCATGATCGTGTATGTGCTAATGCTTTTGAGCTTTGCCCACACAAATATAGCCACAATTTCTCACTGCTTACATAAATATGGTAAATTGAGCATTCCGAAATTTCAGCCACTTAAAAGATTTTAAATGACCTTTGAAATTTCTAAAATTTCAATCCAGTTGTATTTTGGTTGAATTTCTAGATGCTCGAGTCGAATTCTCGGTATAAAAATTTCTTAGGGGACGTTTGTTTTTTCCATTTACATATGTAATTGAATCACATGGGTAATGGATACACAAAAATCATGTTTGTTTGGTGTGATTTTGATTCACATATGTAAAATAGTTGTGTAAATGGTGTGAAAGATGGGCTTTTTTATGCATTGCATTTTCACACCTCAAGAGGTGTGAAAAACTTACACATGTTACTGTTACTAGGCGGACTGCTACAGTGCCTCACTAAGCAGTCCGCCTTTTATTTTTTTTTAATTTTTTTGGGCCCCACTTGTAACATCCGAACCGTTCATTCTCTTAAGAAGCTCAAACACGGCCATGTGTCCAATTTTCAAGCGTTGATGATGCATGGAGGTTGAGATATGATCAACATAATCACAGCCGTTCGATTAATCTACTGTTACTAACATATAGCAGTCCGCCTTTTATGATTTTTTTTATTTTTCTGGGACCCACCTGTAAAATCAAGACCGTTCATATTCTTCAGAAGCTCAAGCACGGCCATGTGTCCAATTTTCAACCGTTGATGATGTATGGAGGTTGAGATATCATCAAACAATATACAACCTATTGTTACTAACATACCCAGTCCGCCTTTTATTATTTTTTTAATGTTCTGGGCCCCACCTGTAAAATCAGGACCGTTCATATTCTTCAGAAGCTCAAACACGGTCATGTGTCCAATTTTCAACCATTGATGATGCTTGGATGTTGAGATATCATCAAACAATCTACAACTTATTCATAGATTCACATGTGAAATGTTATGTTAGTAACAAACGGTGGAATCTGATCCACATGTGAGTCATTTACATATGCAAATGACTCATATGTGGGTCATTTACACATGTGAATCACTTTCACAAGAAACAAACGACCCCTTAAATTTTAATAAAGAAACAGTCCTTTTCAGCTCCCTCTCAAGACGACTGTTTGTTGACAATTCTTTTGATCCCCAACCATCAGACAAATACATATAGTGATCATCATCAGATGTAATGTTCCTGTGGAACCCACTGAGGCACTAGTCAAGGAAAGGGTTGGGGGCATGAAAACAGCCCTACGTGGACAGGACGTGCTCAAAAAACAAAAAAGAAAATAAATTTCCAAGGCCCATTAAACACACTCATCCAAATAGGGCTGCCCTTGCTATTCCTCCAATTAACCTTATCCTTAACTAGTGACCCAGGTGAATCCCACAGGGCACCATTGCAATTGATTACTGAACTTCTAAAAGTTGCAAACCAAGTAGAGCTAGCGCACCTTGATGCATGCTAATTAAGACATGGATGAGACCAAAAGGTCTCAAAATGGATCAAGTTCATACAAAAAATAGATGAAATGCTTCAATTGCTTTCAAATTTATTATCAAAATTTCCAATTTTCCCTTAGCTGGTCCGCATATAGCTTATATTAATCCAGATCTCCTTTTCGAGCCCAAATGGAGGCATGCCAATGCGCGAGTTTTCCTTGGGGGCTACAATATAAAAAGAATATAATGAGGGGCCATTTGTAAAGAAACAAAAGGGTTTTCAAAAATCTTACGGGTGAAACACTCCCTTGCCTCTCAGCTTTTAATTTAAGGCCCTCAAAGTTTAATGTTATAACTATTTTAGATTCCACACAATCAAACATAGATACCTATGTAAGTTTGGGATGTATCCTATGTGTCAATCGATACTAAGGTGCATTCTTATTCAATGAGAGGAGTATGCACTCTTTAGATTTTCTATGCTCATGGCAGAAAGGAATCCATTATTTCTACCTCTTCGATAGAAATCAAAATACACTCTATTGACAAAATTCATTTCATGTTTTTTCTTTTCTATACAAAAATAGTTTCACATCAAACAACTAAGTAGATTGCACAAAAAATCGAGAAAATTTTCCTCTCTATTGTAAAATCATTTCCATAGGTTTTGGCATTGGCCAATATAGGTTCCGAGGTTTTTTTTCAAACCATGACGTAGTGGCTCTATAGACGAGTTTCAATAGAATTTATCTATTTTTCCTTTCCAATTTTTAGGTTTTTTCTCATCTTCGTTTCAAATTTTTTGAAGCTTGTTATTTTTAGGAGGCGTCTGTGCGAGCTCTACGGCATTTCCTCTTCCGCAACTTGGAGAGGCTGATTTACCATGTTGGAAATGAGTCTCCTCGATTTGTAGAAAAAACAAGGGTTGTTCCATGTTTTCATCAATAAGAGGGACCATCTAGATCAAACCAAATGACATTGTGGGTTGCAGAATTTCCTATACCCTTTTCCTTGTCCCTTTTGAGGCAGTGCACTTGTACAAACACATCTTTAGTTACTATTATAACAAGTGAACTTTTATCTTTGTTGGCACACGCTCTTTATGCTAAAAATGATTTCATAATGTCAATTTTAGATAAAGAATCTGCGTACAAAATGCATAGCCATCACATTTAGGGTCCCACCTGTATGATTGGTGGAAAGCAGTGTAAAGAGAGCATGAGAGGTAAGAGTAGTAATGATTTGAACGCATAATATTCTTCCTAGTTATAATGGCTTACATTGTGAACATTTCTTGAAGCCAAATGCTGAATCTTGTCATTTCTGACTATGGAAAAAATCAAACACAAAAAAAAAAAAGGGCAGTTCTTGTAATCTAGATGTCCAGGTTGGGCGTGTTGAGTTTTGTTTTTTTTTATTTGGGTTTCTTTGATGTCTTGTCTTTGTTTGTTTGCTTGAATTCCCTCTTTAGTGCACAAAAAAAAAAAAGAAAAAAAAAAGTTGATGGTGAGTGAGAGAGACCCGTCTTGGCATTTATAACTGGGCCCAACGTGTGCTGATAGGTGGGTGGACCCACCACTATATGGGAATCCCCTGACTTTCTTTACTAAGTGTTCTAGTTGGATCTTCCCTCTTAAGAGACTACTCTATAAGGTGAAACATTTCCCAGCTTATCTCTATTAAAAGGAATGAAAGAACCAACGAGTGGTAGTTCAGTTGGCCAATGACTCTGCGTCTCAAGAAGTAGAGAGGTCTTATGTGATCGACACCTATCTTCGTTGGCCACCTCCCATGGTTTTACTTGGTGTATGTGGATATGAGGGTTTGCATATGCCCCTAGAGATTAATTCTCTACTCCCAGAATCAGTGTTCCTTGAGCTTAGGGCCCAAGGCTCTTGGGCTCGGTTGAGCAGGGAGGAAGATACCCTCGATTATAAAAAAAGAGAATAAAAAGAAAAATATCCTATTTATATGAGAGAGGAGTTTGGATCTAGTGAAACCTCCATGGTGACATACGACTGTTGCCCGCAGTGACATGACTGACTCTGAGTGGTCCACTCACGGTTATCGTGTGTAGACCCATTAAGAGGATCCTGATACCTCTTTACTTTGAGAGGAGTGGGCCCTAAGAAAGGAATTCACATTCAACTATCCAGTAACACATACTTTCACATGTCCAAAGACAGATTTTCCTATTAAGCAACCATAATAAAGAAAAAAACAATCTATTATCTTGTCCTAAGATTAGGGTGTCCATCCTATCCAAGGATTATGCACACTACATCTTATAACCCTATAGTAATATAAAACAATAAGTAACCCCAATACGTATATCATAAAGGGATTAAACAAGGAAGACATTCTAAATGTAGCTATGTAAATCCTAGTTCAAACTTCTCATCCATCTAATTTTAGACCTTTGAATAATATATAGTGGCCATAAAAGCTAGTGTGACATGTGCCATTGGAAACTAATATCATTATAAAGAACCTAGTGTTGTTACCCACAGAGACGGCCATTTGTTATGCTCATGTCCTATCCATGGTCCCAGCAGCAGAAACGAATTACAAGTGTCTGAACATAAAGCAATGGGACAAAAGGATGAGATGAGAACCTTTTGAGGGAGGTGATGTGTTTGAGGTAGACAAGAGCCCATAGCCCTATTTCCCATTTGAGCTTTTTTTTTTTTTTTTTTGATAACGTAGGGTTTCCAGTTGTTTGGGCCAGAATAATCCCTACGAGCCCGGGAGAGAAAGCCGGGTAAAATTCTCCTGTGGCCCTAGTGTGGAAGAGCAGTTTCGAACCCACAACCTTCGAATGCAAACCGTAGTCCTAGGCCAACTGAGCTACCCCTCGGGATTAAAGATCTAGAGGTTGCTTTGATCACGGGTTGGAGGAGCATTTGAGCTTAAGATATAAGAAACTTGTCCAGATACAGAGCCTCTCTATGATACCCCAACTGGCCCAAAGACACATTTGTCAGGATATGAGACCTTGATACTATTTTTGGGTGGCAACAATGCATAAAACAAAAAAGATTCCAATTCCATCAATGAAAGCCAAAAGGGACCCTCTGTCCTCTGCCCTTTGCCCTTTCACACACACACACCCCTCTCTCCCTCTCAAAATAGGTAGGGATGCAACTTGAGCTGGGCCAACCCCAAGCCCACATTTTGTGGCCCGGATGAAGATTCAATTTGGGCCAGCTGGGTGGGCTGAATTGGAAGACCGAGCGAAACTTGGGCTCAGCTCAGGCTTGGGCCTCCTCACGCACGTGAATTGGGTCCGGGTGCCTGAATTACATCTATATTATTCTAATATACAAATACATACATACATACATACATACATATATAACGGATATAATGCACAACATATATAATGTGTAACATGGAACGGGCTTGACTAGAAAACGCTTGGGCTTAGTGGGGCCCATCTTGAAGCACGACAGTCAAGGGAGGCCGGGCAATGTAAATATTTAAACGTAGATAAAAGGAATATGAGATATCAACCTGACCAAATGATTCAAATCCATAGTTTTAAGTCCTTACAGTTTAATTTATATATGCCCTGTGATTTTCAGTTTTATGGGTCTGGGTTAGGGTCGATAGGTTTCACACTGAGGACATGAATACTCATCTTTTTCTCCACTTTTCATTGCAGTCCATTTGGTAAGAAGAAGTCCAGCCCAATGGGTCACACTTGACTGGGGTGGATGAAGGGGTACACGACGCTACACCTTTAAAACTCAGTTTTATTTTGTTCTGTAGCCGGTGAGTGAACTCAATTTGGTCTCCTAAATGAATTAGTCAAATAAGTTTGACTAATACATCCCTAGCTGTAGCTCAATTGGTCAAGGACACCAAATGCTTCTTTTGGGTTGAGTGAATCCATGAGTCTGGTTCCTTTCCTAGAAGGGAAAAAAAGACGCCAATTGAGTACAACCTAAGTACTCATCACACTTGGCCGAGTTACTCAACTGAGTGAGTCAAGTCAGATTTTCAAGCATAACATAACCTAGAAGATCCCACCCTGATTTGCATTGGATTATCAATGTGATTTTCTAATCCTATCCATTCGATTGGTAATGTATAATAAAAATGAATGGCAAAAGAAAAAAAGTGACCCACATTGGAATTGGAATACTTGTGGTTTCTAAGAATCATCATGATTAGAAAATCCTAACCTTGCATTTGCTGAATAAAAGCAGCACAAGGTGACCAACATTTTTAGGGCCAATGTTCAATCAAAGGCTCTTTTTATCATTCTACGAGATAAGAGGGGACCAAATGAAGGAGGCCACAAAGTTTTGTCTAGTCATATGAGTGAGCCTGCACTGCTGCACACACAATAATTGTGTGGAACCACCATGTTGGGGACTTAGCCTTTTTGGATCGTTGATAGTCCAATGGCCACTAAGGAAGGGATAAAAGATTGTACAAGACTAACAAGACCTGAAAGTCCTCCCACTGCCATTGCTGGAAAAATCAAAAGTGGACAATTGAAAGAGTAATGCCCACTCTCAATGGTTAGCTGCTGCTAATATGATTAAAATCACTAACAAGATAACGTTAGTAACATGCACATAGATTTCCACAGAATGAAAACATTTACAACGTTTAGTGAAAATGATTTAACTGAAGAAGACGCATAGAGAGGAGCATTTTTTTTTTTCCTTTGATAGGGATGATTTTGATTTCGGACCTTCCTCTCAGCTTTATACAAACGTACTGTAATTAGAATAGCGGCTCGTACAATCTTATTTCTTAGATGACGGCCCCAATTCACACCTAACTAGTGTAAATGTTACGCGTGCATAACATCTGTGTATTAATATCTTCTACTTTATTTTTAATAGGGGTTTTTACAAAAAAAATAATACTAATAATAACATTAAATCATAATTAAACGATCTTATGAAGAAAAACTATAAAATGACGAAGTAATTGTTTGTACGTGTTTTTGAACGAAATTACCCCAGAGGACGATATCATCAATTTAGTTCATTATATCGTCAACCACCTGAAACTTTTAATATTCTTCTACTTCTTCGATGGTTTTCAAACCCTATTGAACTCTACACAAATAATAAAATACTTTTGGAGAAAACCTCACATTCGCTACTTTGAATGTGCATCAAAGAAGAATGGTTTGATAAGTATTTCACAAACCACATAATGAAGTGTGTTCAATCCATCTACTGTCAAATTCAGTCTTAAAGCTGATTCAAAGATTTCGGATTAATGAAACAAAAAATCACTCTTGGAATTTAAAACTCCACACAAATAATTAAATACTTAGGAGAAAACACCACATTCACTACTCATTGCACAAAATGGCTCCCTACATGTTGCTAACAAACATCAAAATCTACGAAATTCATCTAAACAAATTGCTTCAAACTCTAAATGTTCATAAAAGCATACCCGAATTCATCCCCTCCAACCTCACTCGAAGCCACTGCCAAAATTGAGAAAAAATCCTCATTTAGGTATTCCACCGAACACCTTGCACTCCACAATCGAATTCTCAAAACTCATGTGAAGGGTGCAACAAATGCATAGAAACAAAAAATGGGACTCACACACCTAAGGAAGATTGCCAAGACTATTTAAGAAAGACCATTGAGACACAAAATGCGATGATTTTCATGACCTTCCCATCAATAGGTAGAAAAAGATGGAGTAGAATATTGTTTTTTACAATGAAGGTTGACAATATCGTCAATTTAGGTGATTTCGTAAATATATATATATATTTATATGAACAATTATATGGTCATTTTATAGTTTTTTTTTTCATAAAATCATTTAATTTCAATTTAAGCTTAATCTTTTTAGTAAAAATCCCTTTTTAATGTGTAAAAGTACCGGATAGATTGGAGTGAGAAATTTCCCATTTCTTTCTTAGAAAGACTTAACAATAATGAGGCCTGGACCAATATGGATACCAGGACCAACATTAATATAGTTACCGAGACTAGGACTGATTATTATCACATGATTGATAAGAATTTTTGGGATTTTTACAAAAATAAATAAATTTTAAATCTTAATTCAATGGTTTTATGAAGAAAAATCATAAAATGACAAGAGAGTTGTTTGTACTTTTTTTTTCTTTTACAAACCCCCATTTGGCGATATTATCAACCCAATTGACGATATCGTCAACTTCCTTTGCAAAAAACTATGTGTTGCTTCATCTTTCTCTATCTAGTGATGGAAAGTTTGTGAAAACTATTCCCGATTGTCTTATTTAAGTGGTCTTAGCAATCTTCTTCAGGTGTGTGGGTCCCATGCTTGATTTCCACTCATTTCTCGCCCCTTATGAAAGTATATTCTCATGACTTTTGAGGGTGTGAATTTAGAGTACAAGGTGTTCGATGAAATGCTGAAATGAGGATTTTCTCTCTATTTAGTCGGTGGCTTTGAGTGAAGTTGGAGGGGAAAGCATATCCAAAGCCACCAGATTTAATCGAGAGAAAGTCTCATTTCGGCATTTATTCGAACACCTTGTACTCCAAATTCATACCCTCAAAAGTCATAAGAATACACTTTAATAAGGGGCGAGAAATGAGTGGAAATCAAGCATGTGACTCACACACCTGAGGAAAATTGCCAAGACCACATAAATAAGACAACTAGGACACAAAATGCAAAAGATTTCACAAACTTTCTATCATTAAATAGAAAAAGATGAAGCAACACAATTTTTTGCAATGGAAGTTGATGATATCGTCAACTATAGTAGTTTTGTCAAAAATAATGTACGAACAACTCTCTTGTCATTTTATAATTTTTCTTCATATAACCGTTGAATAAAGATTTAAAATTATTTTTAGTGTAAAAATCCCATCATTTTTTCTATCTCAATTCATCAAGAATCAACCCATCCAATAAAAATAAAAACAAATAGAAAGAACATTTTTGATTGGATGGGAATGAATGAAGAAATGCTATATCGACCCATATCAAACTTGGAATCTTGGTTCTTCTCAGAAATTGTGTAATACAAGTATTTATTGGTTCTCTAGAGAAATATATTGGTCTTGCAGAAACAATTAAGGGTTTTGTAATGATCCTTTTCGGAGAATTAGATGGTCTTCCTGAGTAGATGTTCGTTTATGCTCTTTTACGCAATGAGGTTAATGAGGTTATTTTCATATGAGACTTTTAATACCCACGAATTCATTAAAATGATTACAAACCTCTTTAATTAAGATTAGCCTCCGAGATATGTCTTGTATCAAATCCATTCACAACCCTTTGTTTTTTTTTGTTCCTGTAGGCTCCAAATTTCTAATATTAACTGTTTTACATTTTTCTATTGACCCATTTATTCCCAAACATTTAGTTTCATAATTAAACATTTATGGATTTTGAGATATACGAAAGAATCCACATTTGCGATCCTAACCCCTCAACGTTTACTCACGTAAAAATGTTTCTTCTAAAAAAATATGGTGTTTTGTTTCATGTGTCATAGTAAATATTATATTCACATCCCATAAGTAAAAGACAAATGGCCATTTGGGCCTGGCAATGGGTTGGACTGGACCTTTGGGCCTTTAAGCTCACCCACTTTGGGCTGGGCTGGGCTTGGTAGATTTTGAAAAACCATGGGCAACAGGCCTAAACAGTAAGATCATAGTTAATATCACAGTCAGGGTTGAGCTTCTACGTCAAAGTTTATGGGCCTGATCTGGTCCATTTATTGCCTACCATGTTGTATAGGATATGTATGCTTAATATAGGTTGCAATATTATGAGAGTTAATATCATATTATGGAAAGCGGGGCCCACTTCGCCCCACCTTTGATTAGTAAAACCCCTTGGATACTCTTGTCATCCCATTGTCTAGCATAGGTCCAATTTTGTACTCATTGAACCTTCACCCAATGTGGATTGAATCTTAAAAGAATCTATGGTTAAGAAACCATTATACTTTAAGGCTGTTAAATCAAGAGCTAGGATAATCTGAAAGGGATGGTTCTTTGTCTCCCTCTTGCTATAAGGAGATTCTCACCATGGATTAAAAAATCGGCAGATACTGGTTCATATCGGCTGGTATGAACCGATATTGGCCGCTCAATGAGATATCGGTCTCGGTATATATCGTCAAAATCTCGGCCGAGATTTACTTCATAGCGGCAGAATCGATATCTCGGCCGATATTTTAAAAATATTGGCCGAGATGTGACAAAAAAGGTAAAAACCCTAATTTTTTTCATTTTTTCCCCATCTTCATCTTCTTCTCCTCTCTTCTCATCTCCTTACTACACATAGCAACAGCTACACTCCATCACATATCCCTCTTGCATATTTTCAAATCTCACTTCTATTTTTTGAAAAAAATATTATCTAAGGTAAGTGAAAAATCAACTTAAAGCATTTTATTATGTTTTTTTTTTTTTCTAGATGAAACATAGAAATCATTGGGTTTGTCACTTGTGTTGTTTTCTTCATTTCGAAGTTAGATCTACATACTTTCATGCTAGATCTACTCATACACATGATTTTGAACTTTTTTTTCCAATTTTTTTTTTATTTTGGTAAGAAAATCAATATACTCCCTTATTTTAACTATTATGTATTATTTAACAATCCATACGGATGATAATATCGAGTCTAGGTGACACTCCACTTGGAATTAGGCTGTCGTGCTCATCAATCTCTCTCTAGTCTCCCCTAATTTCAGGTAAACCATAAACATTTTGATGTCTGAGTGCTTTTTGATATTTTTATATCACTATCATGTTTCATATTTTAATATTTTATCTTCATGATCTTGGATTTCACAATTTATTTGATGATTGAGTTAGTATTAAATGATACTTGATATGTTATCTTTATTTTCTTATATTTTATACTAATAAATTTATCATGAGCATCAATAATGGTTGCATTATATAAAATACTGGAGAAAACGGCGAACTACGACACAGACAGGACTCATAATTTATGAATTATAAAAACTTATTTAATTTGAAATATATAGTAGATAGAAACAAATTTAGGATTTTCCCATCACAATACTTGTTTCTACCTTGGACATCATAAATTTAATAGCACATTATCATTCATTGGAGCAATAATTGTCATTCAATAAATGACATTTTTATTGAATTGAATTAGATTAAATAAGATTAAAGGAGAATTATGTATTGGAATTGATGATTGTCCTTTAGTCAAAATTATCTAGGATGGTCAAAATCAATTGGAGATAATTTCAAATTAAAATCAATCTCTTTCATCATCATCATCATCATCAACATCATATATATATATATATATAATGGTGTAAATGGGGTAAGTGGTAGATTTTCTCCATCTACCATTTTTGTTTACACCCATTTACAAGCGTTTGTTTGTGTGTCACATACATAATCAGGTGTGAAAATGGTAGGTAAATTGGGTCACTTGCATATGAAAATTCTCACACCAAAAAGGTGAATTAGAAAGGCTCTAGCACAGTTTCTGACTGGGACAGGTTGCAGTAGCGAATTTCGACTTCTAGTTTCATATCTCAACATTCATAGATTTTGAGATAAATGAAGATTTTACAAATGTAGTCCAAATCTTTCTACAGTTACTCGTGTGAAAATCGTGCTTGCAAACAAATATGATAATGTTCACATATGTAACCCCATTTTCATGTCCCATGCATGGCCCTGGAGTAGATGAAGTTATAACAGAAATAGTTTACAAACTTACTAGTTGAGATTATTGGCCAAGGCCTCAGCATTTATATTTTTGGATGAGACATGTACGCCCGTAGGACCAGGTTGGATCTAGATTTGGGGCTAAATCATCAACAGGATGGGCTTAGGCCTAGTGATCCTACTAGATTTTTGGAGAGAGAGAGAGAGAGAGAGAGAGAGAGAGAGAGAGAGAGAGAGAGAGAGAGAATCTAGAGGGATAGAGAGAGGAGAGAAATAGCCAAAAAAAAAAAGAAAGGAAGAGAATCTCTGCCAAACAAGTTTTTCTTCATTCATTCTTAGAATTAAACATTCCCAAAATGATGCCGAACAGGCATTTGCATTATCCAACTGGAGATTACCTGCATTGCAGGAATGGCTGATACAGACCAATACAAATCTCTGATACAGCAGATATGCTTACCTAATATCACTAATAAAGCAGATATGCTTAGCAGATATGGATCCAATCTGTGGATATTTGAACCTATGACTCAAGTCAACTACTTTGAGAATTTTCCCCATTCACTCTCAAACCAGTCTAGAGGCTTTAAAAGTTCAGCAGAATTAAATGGAGACTTAACCAGAGGAAAAATGTTTCCCACCAAAAGCAATATTCATGACACCTTAGGTTAGTAAATTTCAAGCAGGATCAAAGAAGAAAAATTCAAGTAGGACCTGAAGGTCAAAACATATCAGATAATGTCTTGGGCAAAAAAAAGGGGAGAAAACACAATTCTCTGATGTACACCTAAAAGCATAAAACCCTGCAAAAATAGAATTTATAGAATTCTAGACCTTTTTTTTTTTTCAAGAACTCACAATTGTCTTAGGTAATAATTAAACCATCTCCACAAAAAAAATTTACACACCTCAAAAGCATGGCCTCTGACATCTGTCACCCAGTCTGTCTTGGTAACAATACTTGCAAATCTCAAGACAGTCTGGTTGGTGGAACTGAAAACTTGAATGCTCAAACTATCATCAACAACAATGGCAACATCTGCAGGGGACAAATCAGACCTTTACCTTGATAATTTCGGAATTCCCTATTGAGGTGGTGGATGCATTTGGAATGCTGGAGGATCAGCTGGCTTCTTGGACCCTCTAATCCACAACATTACTTCCGAAACAATAACTGTGATTAGAATGACAGCAAGGCTGAACCCATAACCTGCTTTCCATCCATTTCCTGCGCCTCCCACTCGAATGCCAATGACAATATTCACAGCTGCTAGGAAGAGTGCGAGCCTACCAACCCAATTGTGATACCAATTCCAGTACCTACGGACCTTGGAGTCTTTATCAGGCCGTAGGAAAAATGCGACTACCTGATGCATTCATGTAGGAATTACAAAAAAAATGAGGGTGGTGGTTTACAGCCTATCTAGGATATCCAACTATCCAACATCAGATAGAAGTGTAGAAAAAAAGATTCTTTTTTGTGACTATCTACAAACAAGCGCAATAATCATTTTCTTTGCATACAGAGTGAAACATATGCTAAATGATAAGTGATTATCAGTTGCAGGTGTTTCAATGCAGATGGTAGAGAAAATTGAGATCAATTCACTAACACGAGGCACTCCAGAAATTTATTCAGACATCTAAACAGAATAGACATCTTATATAATTGCACAGGGTAAAAGTAGAAAAATGAAATGAGCTGGTGCATTTAGGTGGAAAATACAAAAAGGAATTCAAAAGAATTTATTCATACAGTTCTGACTCTATTGATTTAAAAAAATATAATATGAAAATTGTATATGCAAATAATGGAGCATCCCATATGATCATTGTGGTAAAAGTATAAAAATGCGATCACCTGATGCATTAGGTGGCAAACACAATCAGAGAGTCCGAGTTGCAATTTAAGTAGAATATGCACCAACAGATCAGGAATGTAAGAAACCAGATTAGTTCCCGACTTAGATTAAATGAGTGTTTTCACCATTTTCATTGACACAGGGATCATGCATAAAAAACATCCACTTGCTGTAAGTGATGAGCAGTTTGCAGGTGTTACAGTGGATGGAAGAGATAAATAAGAATCAATTGAACAAGATGCGGCATGTGGCAAAAAGTTTAGTCAGGCAACTTAATAGAATTATGTAAACAAATACTACAAGACAAAAGACTCATAAAAAATTATGGATCACCCTATACGATCATAGATGGTAGAAGGTCAGCCCATACAAACTCACTCTCTCTCTCTCTCTCTCTCTCACACACACACACACACACACACACACAGTTGTACAAGACATTAACTAAGAACCTAGAGTTCACACACATGAACACAATGGACACACACACACACACGGACACACACACACACGCACGCATGCAAATGCAATGGACAACACCGTTCTAAGACATTAACTAAGAACCTATAATTCACACAAACGCGCGCGCAATGGACAACACCATTCTAAGACATTAACTAAGAACCTAAAAATTCTATGTAATGCTGGGGTCGTCATTTAGCTGTACATACATTTGTACATAAGATGATGGACAACACCGTTCTTAGACATTAACTAAGAATCTAAAAATTATAGCAGAGATTTTCTATGTAATGCTGGTGTCATCATTTAGCTGAAGTAGTAAAAGTCAATCTCTTCTATTTTATGAGGACAACCAAGAGAAAATACAAAAACAAAGGAAGGACACGCAGATAACAAAATGAAAGAAATGCTATAGTGATCAGGGGTATTCATGGGCCGGGTTGGGCCAGGCTGAGGTATTTTCAGGCCCAGCCCGACTTCTAAAATATAGGTCCAAGCCCGGACCAAGTCAGAATTGAGCCTTAAGTGGTGGCTCAAGCCTGGCCGGTCTGAAAATGAGTTAGCCTGAGCCCAGCTCAAGTTTACTTTAAAAATAAAAAGGGTGTGCTTGTACAGCTGCAAGTGATTTTGTCACTCGTGCATGTGTGAGATGGAAGGAGTTCGAGTCCCCTCTCTATCACTCTCTACTATTTTTTATATTTGGGCCCGGCTGGACTTTGGGCTCTCTACAACTGAATCCAGGCCCGGCCCATCTATTAAACAGGCCTAAATAAAATGTCCGAGCCCGGCCCAAGTACAAAAACATACGGCCAAAGCCCAGCCTGGGCTCAGGCCGGACTGGTCCATGAACACCCCTAATAGTGAGACGAACACATCATGACACTCCATGAGCATGCTTTATTGGGCCACATAACTGTAATGAAAGGGAAGTCAGACAGTTGTGTCTTTCCACATGATGATGCAGGCTAACGGGAACAGGCGCGATCAGTTTCCCTACAATCATGAGGTTCCTCCTAACTCCATGGTCAAACAAATTATAATCACAAGTGGTAAAAGAGCTCATTAACCTGAAGAATAAGAAGGACAAAGACAAAGATTCCAAGGCCTCTGTGTGCTAAGACATTAGCATGTATTTTATCATATAGCGAGACTCCAGCCACCAAGCTTGAAAGCACAATGAGAAACCCCAAAAACTGGATCGCCAAATGAAGATAATACCAAAGTGGGTCCCACTGTCTGAAGTATCTTGCAAAAATTGCCCCAACTGGTAGAAGCACACCCCACCCAAATATTGCAAGTATTCCATGACTCCTCTTCAGCTGGACAGGATAGGAAGAAGCAGATGAAGCACCTAAAACAAAACAATTTGATATTGGTTAAGCTACATAGATAGGTAGACCCTGTCAGGTCATATGTTAATATTCCTCATCTCTTCCGTTGAGATGGGGAAAAAAAGAGGCATACAAAGAGATGCACAAAGGAAAGAAGGCAATGTCTAAGAGATGATTGAAAAGGAAAGTTCCCTTAATATGTATGATAACTCTAGCAACATAGAAGAAGTTAGGGCATGCCAAAATCTATGACTGAGAAATTATGCACTGTTAAATACTTGGGTGGGGTTGGGGAAGGGTGTATTTGGATAGTTAGAGATGGCCCAAAAACAAGCCTTATCAGATAATGATATCCATCGTTCTAAGAGAGTGAACAGACACGAGTGTATAATAAGGTACATCCATCAGGACTGTGTTGCGGGGTTGGAATGGATTGACCCTAGAAAGGCCTATGAGCACAAGCTGCATGTAACAGATGATTCTCACTGTCTCGTTGTTCTAAATCCCGGCATAGTGACTAGGTAACCACCAAGCCCAAGCTGACTCACGTCACTCACCCCATTTGTCTCAAACTCAGCTTCTATTTAAATCCCTTTCCCCACTGCACACACCCTTGAATTGGCATTGGCCCATATGATACCATTTTACCATCCAACTGACATTCACTGAAGCAGTTTTGTCAGAAAAACTGATCTATCTAAAGATTAAAAATTGTGAAGCATTAAGGCCTTAAATCAAAGGGTATGGGATAAGGATAACCTGACAGGGCCACTTTTAGGACACTCTTAATTCATGAAAGAACTACACCTCCCCTCATTATTAGCATGCAGCAAGGTGTGCCCCACAAGGGAGTTCACAAATATGCGATCAGGTCCCTTGAATTGGATGATATTTAGGAACTCTCATGTAGGGCTCACCCTGATCAACCCAACCGCTTCACAATACCCCTGGCATTGGGTGGGGGCAAATTGGCACTCACAACAAATTGACACTTACTCATTGACCCAATATTGGGTTTTCTTTAGGAGCAAAAAAATCAGTAACATTTAAAGGTTGAAAGTTGTCAATCCTTGACGCCCATACAACTAGAGTTTAAGTGATCTGATGGTGACACTTTTGGCCCACCCTGAGTCCCACCAAATCCAATAGCTTTTCAATCATGGGGAAAATGGGACAAAAATGTCTTGTTTTGGACTAGGGGCAGGCCATCTCGATTAAGAGTTAATTGGATGGTATTGATGATCACTGTGATTAATTGGGGCTCAAGGATAATAAGATGTGGATCTAAGATTGGATGAGAAAGATTTATTCCAATTGATCCATGGATAATGATAGAGGGGCCTACTTGTGGTAATTGGGAAGTTTAGGGTTTTCATTGTAATTTATTTCTAAGACTGGAGTGCAATTATTTTTATATAGTGGTATTATTTGCAATTAACTGTGGGCTCGGATTGCACATGAGATGTGGGGTCGCGAGTCCCAGTTGGAGCCAACTTTCTAAGGAATCCTTAGTGGTCCCCACGCTAGCCCAAGAATTAGAAAGTTACTAATTCTACTTTAACTCTAAAAGGAAGGAATTAGAAAGTTATTATTTCTATTTGAAGTGGGACTTCTAATAGTGGTAATAGTAAGCTACTAATTTGTGTGGAAGTGTGACTTCTAATACAATTAGTAAGAGAGTCTTAAGAGGAGTTTTGTAGGCTATAAATAAAGGAAGAAACCCCTTGGACGTCCAACTCTAGTATTCACGCCCAAGACCCCTCAAGTGCAAGAGTTGCACATCTCTCCTCTTCCTCTCTCTCTCTTCTAGTTCTCTTCTAGTTTGCTTGGAGTTTCTAGTAGAGTTTTCTCTTGGAGATCTCACCCATCTTCTTGAGAAAAGAGATCGGATAGAGGGTCATAGCGTGGAAGACAACAAGGTCTTGGAGATCTCTAATTGCTTCAAGAAGAGTTCTTGATCAAGTTAATTATCTTCTCCTCCATTAGAGCACTACCGGGCTCCAAAGGTATAATCTACTTCTCTACGTGTTGTAGATTATTTTGTTGCATGTAGTTGCTGATTTCTATCTTCTAGATAGGTTATATTGCAGTACATGATTGATGAGAATGAGGGATTGCATCCTGTATTGGGTTTTGTAGCCTTATGGATAGTTGATCCCTGAGTCAAGTGGGTCAAAAGTTTTGAAAATCTATCCACGAGGCCCACCTACTTCCAACAGAATTTGTGCGGTTGGGGGACACGTAGGGCTATTGAATGGGAAACTTCACACACCCCATGGATCATCCACTCATCATCATACCTGTTTTGCTTATGATACATACTATTCCACTAAGAGTGACTGGAGTCTGGAACTAAATTGAAGACTACGGCGATATGAAAGGGTTTGTTTTGTGGGTGTAAAACTCGTGTGAAAAATTCTTATGAATACCTAAGATACCAGCAACCAAAGATAGCATCAAAGGGACATACCTGCAGAGAAATCAAATAAAATAGATGTTTTGTCTTCATGTTCTGTTAGCCGGAAATGACTTGGACGTGAGGCACCAAAGGCAAACAAAAGTGGTTGCCGGGTAACAGGAGCTTCAAACTTCACTTGAAATGCCAAGTATATTTTGGCTCCATTAAGAACAACAACCTCTGGAACATTGGTGCCAAGCAGCTGGCCCTGATTTACTACAACATCTGATGGTGACTGACCACGCAAATAGTACTGTCTGATATGTGCTCTTTCTTTACCCATCCAACCCACCATAGCACTGGAACCAACCATCATTCCATCCTTAGAAAATCCCATCCCAACCCATCCACTGGTGTATTCAGCAGATAGTACAATTGTTAAGACATTATCTTGGCTTTTTGAGTACTGCAACAAGACACTAAGATTTCAGAAGATGGAAGGTACATTCTTAGATACAAGACCACATTCTTAAGGTAAACAGAATGATTGCAAGTCTTTCAAACTCTCATATCACCTCTATGATAATTTTTTACATCAAAAAGAGGATTTCAAATTTCAAGCAGCCATTAATAAACTCAGTTTGATGTACAAAAACGGACATTAATTCGAGATTTTTTTTTTTTTTTTGAATATTTGGTCATTAGTTAAAGTTTAGGAAATCCATAAAGCATCACAAACCCTTGGGAACCATTTAGGAAAAAACTCTTCAGATCTTAGCTTTTTAGTAAAGAGTCAACTCATTTCATTTCACCAACTGAGGTGGTCACAAGATGAATCTTCTTCATCTTGTTCAACATGCAAGGCAGGAATGATTTTTTAGTAAAATACAAGAACTCCCAAATCCTTCTATTTAGCGGGAAAATAAACAATGGATACCCGTCAATATAAAAAAAATAAAAAATAAAATCAGTCACAGTGAAAACTTCACAATCACTTAACCTGCACAATGACTGGAAAAATAAATGAGTGTTCCAATCAACTCTCAGCAGTCTCACTTATCTACTTCACCTCTTAAACTTGTAAACCTACAAAAATACAGCATACAACAATTCTTGGTTTCAAGTCATTATTACATATCTCATAGTCTACTTTGCCCATTTCCACCAAATTTTCCCATTTTATTTCTGTACATTCCACATTACTACAGTCTACAGGGATATAATCTACATCTCTTTAAATTGTAAATCACATTTCTTGGTTTTAAGTCATTAACACCTACCTCTGTCTAATTCGCCCATTTCCAATATAATCTCTCACATCAGCATACTATAAACTTCTCCCAATGTCCTCCCTCTTCTTATGTCTTTTTTGAGAAGGTTCCTCACCGTCCCTTTGACAGCCTTACTCCAACATCCTATTTGCAAGTCATAATAGACCAAGCAATGGCCTTAAAGATCTATCATATCAGAAATTCTGCTTTTGATCTGGCATTCTCGTTTCTCTTCATCCATATCCGACAACCTCAAACAAACATAGCATTATCATGAATTCATGATCACAAAGCTAAAAGGCTATCTCTTTTTCTATTAATCAGTAAAGATAATATATTTGTTGATCGAAGAAAGGAATTTTTGTGTTTTATACCTGACATGACCTCATCCTTGTGGTTGTGAAGATGAGCACCTTCCAACTGCACCATGTGCACTTGTTTTTTTACTAATGCAAATAAAACAAAAATACATTGACTGAGAAGAGACTTACAGGTGTAGACAAGATGGGCATTGCTTATCTAGCACATCCTTAGGATTGACCAATCAAAGGAAAAGGGAGTCAATAATTTATTAAGAAATGCTAAATAAGGTACAAAGGTAGTGCACAATTACCCACCCCCTCTATTACTCAGTTCCAAAACCTAGATGGCACTGACACCCTACATGCAACAAATCCCAATGAATCCTGCGAATTTTATCTAATATAAAATCAAAACACCAATGGGCACCTTATAGTTCTTGCTGCCCATTGTACTGCATTTGCAGAATCTTCCTCAATGATCATCAGATTCTTGTGAACTTGGTGGCCTTAATGTTTATCCATATGTAAGACCCCCATTTCATGTGAATTCTTTATGATAAAATTCACAATTTCGTAGATTACACAATAGACCTTGGAGTGATCCAGCTATGGAATCAGTGTGCACATCTCCAACTCTGCAGAGAGCAAGAAATGACTGCCATGAAAATAGCACTTGACATACCCTCATTGCTGGAAAAAGGTTTATAGCCATTGTCACAAATGCCCACAATATTTTGGAAACATTGAAATAGTTAGTAAATTCTCAATAATATCTAATACTTTTTAAATACTGCTAAAAATTGAAAATTAAGTGCGACAATAGCAGAATAAATTTGGGGGAGATGTCTCTTGCACTGTTTGGCTATCTTTACTATCTATTGAATATAATGATCAGTACAACATTTGAGAAAGATTTGGTGAAATCAGGAAAAAAATCTATAAAAATGGTTTTAAGCATTATTTTATATATTTCTTACTTTCATTATTTTTAATTATTTAAAACATAAGTAGTATCTGTAACATGTTCCTCATAATATCTTTTGAGAAAACCCCCAAGTTTGAAAATACCTCGACATTTTTCCAAGAAGATAAATTTCTAAAATGATACTTGTGACAATGGTTATAGAAAATGATCTTGAAAAGTTGAAATTCCACTAGTTCCATGAATCAAAACTCAAAACCCATGAACCCCATCACTAGCATGAATTCGGCCAAGTAGAAAAAACACAAAACAAGACTCCCTGATAGATCACTAATGTGAACTTTATAAATTGCACAAACTACATTGTATAATTCCTTGAAAAAAAAATGAAACAGTTATAAATTATAATAGAAGAGATAAAAATGGAAATACAACAAATCTACTCTCATCAAGATCTAAACAAACCATATTATTTTAACAAATCTTATAACAATCCTAAACATATCTTAATAAACGTAACAACAACCACAACCTTCAAATCTTATGTACTCAATCTGCTAGTAAGTTATGCCCCTTAGACACCAGCAGCTCCCAAGTAAGTTGCAGTGAAAAATCAACATCCACTAACAATTCAAGATTTTATATTGCGACCCATTCACATTTAAATTCAAAAGGGTTTTAGCATTGGATGCAAAGAGTTATCAATTTACAAATCACATCTTACAAAATCCACAGTAAAGAAACTTCAAAATTAAAGAAACCCCCACATACATTTCTCTGTAAATCTAAAGACCCAGAAGCGAAAAACAGTAGCAAATCAAGTAAAACAGAAGAGATGAGAGTAATTTGAAGAGCTCACCCTCAAATCAAAGGTATGCCAGACAGATCTACAAGACAAAGATGAAGAATCATTGAAAGGAGCTGGAAGGAAGCTGCTCACATCCAAACTGCAGCTATCCATCTGTGAATGGACAATGGAGATTCTGAGGAGGAGGAAGAGCGCCGCCAACGCGGCATAAATGGTGAAGGAGAGTAAGCTCTTATCTGTTCGCATAGTGAGATCTGAGAAGAAGAAAATGTTTGAGGTATTGGAGGGGAGAAATGAAGAGGGAGGATTAGGATGAAGAAGAAGAAGAAGGAGAGAAAGGAGAAGGTGAGAGGTTGCAATCTCTTGGAATGTAAGATATGTGAGATGATGATGATGATGATAATGATGATAGTATTGTTGTTGTTGAAGGGAGGTTGGTTGTTGTCGTTATGGGGAATCATCTCCTTTTCCTTTCCCTTTTCCTTTTCCTTTCCCGCAACACACACAAATTTACTAACCGTAATGCTGCAGCCTCCTCACTCGTGATTCTGAACAACACACCACCGATATTTCCGAGCACACCCAGGATTAAAAAAAAAACAAAAAAAAAAACTTGCATATGACAAAAATACCCATAAATTTTATACAAATTCCGTGTGTATCTCATATGCGAGGGTATTAAATGCCGTGCACATGATAAATGCACGGTTTTCTTCAGTCATGCACCTCTTCTATGCACAACTCTAAAACTCTATGCACTCCTTTCTGTGCACGGGTGTAGCAAGTTCGTCAATCAGAATAAGCTTTGGCCTGGTGATTCGGCAGTGGTGGAAGATGGAAGATGAGAGGGGGAGAGGAGGGGAGGGGAGAGGAGAGGAGAGGCCATCTACGGGCGGCGGGCCAGAGGCAGAAAGCAAGAGAGAAAGAGGGGGAGAGGGAGAGGGAGAAGTAGTGGTTGGAGGGATTTTGGGTAGCGGCCGGTGGCGGGAGAGGGGGAGAGAGGAAAAATAGAAACGGGGGAGTGGGGAGAGGACGGGGGTTGCCTGCGGGCGAGAGAGATAGAGAGAGGGACAGGGATCGGCGACGGGATTGGGCGGAGGTGGCCGAAGTAAGGAACATGGAAGGAGAGAAGAAGAGGGAGAGAGAGAGAGGAGAGAAAATGAGGGTATTATGAGTATTTTTGGAAATGTGGGTGGGCTCAGCAAAAGAGGTGGGTACAAATAGAATTTCGCCTCTCTCTCTCTCTCTATATATATATATATAAATATATATGTACATTCCAAAGCGTGGCTCACAATTTTATTTATTTATTTATTTGGGTGTTATGTTGCACCCCCCCGGGGTGGGGCCCTGATCGTCCATTCGAATGGCTCGCAAACACAAGACCCCTTGAATTACACCCATCTTTTTTTTGTTTTTAACACCCATCTAAATGCATGAATTGTATTGTTCAATCGAAAGTTTGTTCTTTTAAGGGTGAAATCTTATGAGCCGTTGATAAGTGGGTTAGGATGATCAAGTGGGCCTCGTGCATATTGAGTTGTCCGTAGTGGGGTTTTTCGGATTTAGGGGGGGAATGGGTTTGTGGATTCACTTTAACTCATTCAACATTTTAATATAAATTTAAGGTTTCGTCTTTAATATAGAATATTACAATCATCAAAATTGACATGAGTCTTATTTATCAGAGGACAGATTTGGTATCACAGGAAAATGACCCGTGCGGAAATGAGTTAGGTTTGGATAGGGTGAGTAGGAGGTGGGAGTGGGTGGGTGAGCAGCCTAGTACCAAATCTACCCATTGGCATCCCTATTGGGCTTTGATGACCTAGGGTTTGTGTCCTTCATGAAGATCATAAACAAGAGCTCTATGGAGCTCACCTGAGGGACAGATTTAGCATATTCATTGTGTTATGGGGCAGCCATTGAGGAGGGATCATTGGAATAATCAAAAAGAAAAAAAAATGAAAACCATTCACAGAGATATTGCTTTCACTGTTTCAGTCTTGAAACTGTCCAGTCCCTTTTGTCATTTGATAAAGTGGGATGAAAGTTAGATTTTGCACAATTAACTAGGAATCTATTAAATTTCGGATGAGGGTTGAATTTATGCTGGTTAAGGTTTCGTAGAGTATTAAATGTGTGGCTACATGCATGCGGTCCATCTCATGAGGCCCACTTAGAAACTTTCTTATTAGTTTCAGTAAATTACATGAAAAGATCTCTTTATGGATAAATGTTAAAAATTAAAAAAAAAATAAAAATGAGCTCCATCGAATAATCATATCCCTTAATTTAACAACCTTATAATTTAGTAGTCTTTTGACGATAGACTTCTTCGAGATTCAATCAAAGGCGGATAAAAGCTTAATGAGAGTAGAATTTGGGCCCGTGCCGAATCAGGAAGGGAAGGGAGTGTGAAAGGGCAGGGCTAGCCCTTAAAATTTTCTTGTGAGAGAGATGGACCACATAGACTCTAGATTGATTGCTTGGCTATTCCTGAAAACTTATACGTGTGCACCACATGTTTGTGTGATCTATATTTATGTCATTATGTGCAATCTGGTGGTTGTGTTTGTATATGGAAGTTCTAAGGCTAAAATACAAGGGCATGTTTGAATAATGCAGCCATCAATGATTTTCAATAATTTATGTAGGAAGCTGGTCTGCTTCACTTGTAGGGAACGTGGGCACAACTTTTTCTAAGGAGTAATACTTTCAACTTTAACTACTTGTAACAACAGAATAAATAAATAAATAAATAAACTACTTGGGATGGATCTCTTGCTGTCTCATGCTTTATCACTGATCCATCACTGGGTTCAAGATGTGGGCAAACTTTTGCCTGCTGGAATAATTGAAAATTTTTTGAGCAGTTATATTTGTAAGCAGTTATATTTGCCCCCTCCATCTTGGTTTAAAGATGGTTGAAACTTGAACATTATTGTCACTCACCACCATAAAATTTTTTTGATAGAACGCGTCAAATCATGTCTTAAAACTATTTAGGGCCGTAACACCATATGCATTTTTAGATTTTGCTAGGACAGTTCCAGACCTTCAAAGGTACCATGCTCCATTTCAAGTAAATGTGGACCTAACAAGAGGACTGGCCAAAGTGACCAAAATGCCTCTACAAGGAGATAAGAGACATTTTGGTACGTTAACCATCCCCATCCCCTGGTGGCCTGGTTGTAGAAGTCTTTCTAATATTCAAAAAGTGAAGCACTCTGCAGCAAATGTACAACTATTAAGTTTATTGTAAAAACCCTTTTCTTATTGCAATGAGTATGTGTACAGTCAAACAAAGTGAGGAAATTGGTTTTCTGACCTTAAATTAAATAGGTAAGACTGCTCACTCTCATTTTCTGCATGACCCTAGATCATTATTGATTTCATTCCTTTGGGGCCCATCTGTACAAAATCTCATTGGAATGGATTTCTAAGAAATAAAGATTAATACTTATAAATGGCCTATCGAAAAATCTCCCATTTAATAATTAAAAAAATGAATTAAAGGGAGATTGAAATTGAATACCCAACCATCACCTTAGTAAATTAATTTTAATCTCCTCTTATAATTCATTTTACTTTAAAGGAGAGATTATTTTTTTGCCATTTATAGAACTTCACATCTATTTCTCCAATTTCGACTAATTTTAGGAACCCACTTAGCCTTGAAGTTGAATGGCTAAGAATGCTCAGAATAAAATGACTTTTGGGTGCAACCCTAATTCACAGCCCTTGAAGTATCATGTGTGGTAGTTGAAAACGGTCTCCTAGTGCCCAAGTTATTAGGATGTGTTACCGAGTGTCGAATCAGTCCAAGCATTGGGTCGGATCATGTCGGGTACCACCAGACAGTCTTGTATACATTGTAACAAGTAACAACTGCCTTTTTTTTCTAATATAAAATACTTTTGAGAGGAAAGCTATGATCAGATCACAAGTCTTGCACAGTTAGGTATGCCAGTTGGGCTGGGTCAAGTCCGAACCTATATATCCTGGCCTACATTAGAAAAGTTCAGGTTAGACTTGGTTGGGCTACAGGCTAGGGTCAGGCCTGGATTTTTAAGCCCAAATAAAATTTGGGTCAGGCTGGCTTGTGGCTCGGATACCCAAAAAAATTACAAAGATTCTGCTATTTTTTTAATGTGTTTTATTTTTAAGAATTCTTAATGTGTTTATATATATATATATATATATATATATATATATATGGGCGAAGCTCCTATGAGAGACCTTGATGAGCATCTCCATATATATATGAGAAGTTTCAAGTGTATCCATCCCTCACCATGGGGTGAGGGATGCTTCCATAAATGAGAATTTTCAAGTACAAAAATGAATTTTTAAGTACATTGGGTGAGGTACACTTCCTTGTATTTATGTGCAAAAAGGAAAAGTGTCATCACCCTATGGTGATGGATAAATGCACTTGAAACTTCCCCATATATATATATATATATATATTATGAAAAAATATCAGTAACAATTTTTTCAATGATTAATTTAAGCTTTTTGTGCTCATTAACCTCTAGTGAATTAGCATTAACCAGAGATTTGATACCAAAGGAATTATACAGGCCTTTTAAATTGATAATGCAAATTTTGTATGCTACTCAGACTCAGCTCATCAAGGTCAAGATTAGGTCAACTTTGGGTGCCCCCTAATGAGAAGATGTACCCGCCCTTGATCAAATAATTCTCACTTTTGCATAAACCCCTTTTGCTTTTATGATTGTCATTCTTTCAAATGGGCCCCACAGGTACGGCGATTCTACTCTTGGAACGGCTAGTCTTTTTGAAAAGTGAAAGAGGGGGGGGGGGGGGGGGGGGGGGGGGACCATTTCACCACCACCACCACCATCACCAAAGCCTTGTTCAAATTCTCCATTCAATCTATTTTGAGTCAAATCCCCGGGTGTGTTGTACTTCTTTATATCCATTTTTACAGTTTCAATCGATGTTGCCTAACCAATTTTTTGGGGGCCATCAGCTTATTTAGAAGAACTTTTTTTAATGGTGTCGTTGTTGTCTTGAATTGAACATGCTCAAGCCATCTCAAATGAGTCTCTTTTAATTTATCACCTTGATGCTACCCCTTAAAAGAATAGTTGGTTATTACATTTACAAGATTGAAACGTCTAGCCTTTGTGGGGGGAAAAGAAAAGGACAAAAAACAATCATAACTAGTTATTTATCCCCTTTCATGGAAAATGAACACCCCGCCATCAACTTAGTAAACCAAACCCTAAGAAAATCAAGGTTCTATCTACCTTACCACCTTGTATATCCTTCACCCCTCATCTTTTTAATAGTCCTTTGGAGCTCATTTTACCATGAATAGATAGGAGTTCAATTTCAAGCAAACAAATGGGCCCAAACATCCGCCAATTCCCCTATATAGAATTTTACCAAAAAACAACTCCCCTATATAAATGAATTATCTGACCTGAACAACTATCTACTTTAATCATCAGCAAAAGAGAAAAAATACACTTAATGAAGAGAAAAAGACTAAACAACATCCCTTAATTAGCAAGCAATTTTTCCTTGTGAGACACACATGGTGGAAAGTGACATTTAAACGTCTTCATGATGGAAACTGGAATCTCTTTTTTGTAACACCTCAAACCAGCTAGCTACGTAGGTAGAGATTCTCCATATCCCAATGTCTGATTTTGCCTACTTTTTTTTTTTTTTTTACTTTTGTATGGAGGAATGCATTTTGAACAAAAAGCAATCCTTTGGGTCGGATCCATTTCGAGTTCAGATCTTCACCAGCACATTTGTGGGCCCACTTTCAAAAAAGGGGTTTTAATCTTAGTTATCGGGTTCATTCGATAGCTTGATCAGGAAATTTGATGGAGTAGGTTTATTTGATTTGACTTTTCTATTCATCTGACTTAGAATTTGAATTTAACAGGTTCGATGAGCTAATTCATCTTTGACCATGCTCTTAATATTATTGGGGCCGACCCATGGGAATATTTGCTATTTAAAGTGTTCAGTTTAAGTACTTTGTAGTTAATATTTTTCCTTATGCAATTTATGTTCATTATGGACTAGAAGACAGACTTACCATTCAAAAAAAGTGTCATTGGGCCCCACGTATAGAATCCCAACCACTCACAATCACTGCTCTTCTTTATCTTTATTGTGGATCAAATTGTAGTACTTTAATTAGAGTTGGACCCACTTTCATATTGAACAAGTGTAAAACATATAGTTAAAAAAAAAAAACCAAAGTAATCAATCTTAAGATGGGGCAAACTTTGAGTCTTTGATAATGTATAAAGTAGACAAGGAAAAGTTCTTGGCTGTAATTCCACTGGGAGAGAGAAGTGTAAACTTGGGTCTTTGATAAAGAAGTAAATAAACAAATGAAGAAAAGGGGTTCAAAGGTGTATTATGATACGGGTAGATGAAGGTTAGTGTAGTGGTAAGCGTAAAAGAATTAAGGAAGATTATTGTCTTCAACTTGATAACAAACCCTAATTCCACATGAAAGAACTAAAAAGAAAAGAAAAGAAAAACTAAACTGAAATTTGTATTTTTCACATTAAAAACATTGCAATGATTTATATAGCATCTCAAAGCCCCAAGTTTTACAAAGCAGTAGGATTTATTGAAAATAGTAAAAAAAAAATCAAATTACATAAAACCCTAAAAAATAAACTATAAATTACTCTAGAACATTTTACAAAAAATTCAAACCAAACAAAGCTCAAAACCCAAGAATAGAATATTATTATAACCAGAAAGTTTGGCATGAGAATTGCATTTTGACTTTCGAAACAGCCTGAAATTCATTGTCAACGACAGCAACAACATTTGAAAGTTATCCATGTCATAAAACATGTCGATAGCTTCAAAATGAGCAGTACTTGTACATTAGCAAGGCGACATTCGGATAAAAAATTAGGACCATTTGAAGTTGGCACTATCTTTTCAGCTTTGATTTCTTGTCATCTTAAAATTCCTGAAAATCTTCCTTGGCTTTGTTCAACATAGAAAAGGCATGGGTCTAAGGATAGAAGGGGGTTTGTCTTAGTGGTTTACACTTGTTTCAACATCACTTATGGATTCAAGTCCAGGTTAGAGATTTGATTCAGTTTCTTTTGAGAGAGTCGTGTTTAAGCCAAATTCTTGTAGGTTTGGTGAAGACCGCCTATTTAGATGGACCACACAAATCCTTCTTTTGCATGTAAGGGCCAATCTGGCCTACTTCCATAATTACATATCAATGCAAATTAGTAAAATTAATACTCATGCCATGCAAATTTTTTTTTTTTTTTTGATAAGTAACAAAAACATTAATTCATTAAAAAATAAGATTACAATGAGGGAAGAAAAGGTACAAGAGTATTATATCATCTCCCACCAAACACAAACAAAATACACCATTCAAAACTTACATATATAATCATACCCTCTCAAGGAGAAGACCTCTTACCCCCCTGCTTAGCTAAAACATCAACCATAGAGTTACCCGATCTAGCGACATGATGAAAGATAACATTAAAACATGTAGATAAAGACCGAATTTCATTGAATAGGAATTGAAATTCCCAAGGGTTGACCTTCTTTTTAGATGTCCAAGTAATCACATTGGAAGAGTCACTTTCCACAATGAGATCCCCAAAGATGTTCCCATAAAAGCACCGAAGAGCTTCAAATGGCTAACACCTCAGCTTTATTAGAATTGCAAGCACCCACGTGCTTTGAAAACATAAAAATGACGTCACCCTTACTAATGCGAAGAACCCACCGGCCCTGTCTTTCCTCTTGCTGAACCATCAGGATTGAACTTAAACACTCCAAGGGAGGAGGAGACCAAAAAATAGAATTTTTTACTTTAATGGGGCTACATCCCATACAAGCCTCCCAATTATAAATAATATCATTTAAACTAAAATTGAAAAACTCTTTTCTAATGAAAGCCCACTTTGATATCCTCATGTTAATTAAAGCAATCAAATTCATTGGGGAGGAGGATTTACCTTTAAAAATTCTATCATTCATTTCTCTCCAAATTGACCATAGAATAGCAAAAGAGATCAACTTCCAAAAGAGTACGACCACATCCAACAAAATGATCTTTCATCCAAGACTCTACAACTTCTTCAATCTTCTCAGAAAACACCAAACAACTCCGCATCTACTAATGAAATGACCCCAAACATTGGCAGCAAAGTCACACTGAAGTAAAAGATGATTAACTGTTTCTGCCTCCTTTTGATGCCACGTAAATGTCGGAGATGATATGTATCCAGTAGTAGTACTATGTTAAAACTATAAATGAATATATTTTTTACATATTTTTTTTTTTTGGGCATGACTGATCCAACAAGAAATACAGAACGAATGTGTTCCAAATTGAGGTGAGTTCAATTTACATGGCATCTTGAGTTGAGCCATACCAACGAACTGAGGTGAGCTCAATATGCCAGTGTGCGTACTAATTTGATAACATGTCATTTTCAATAATGAGGTACGTTCATATGACTCACCTCATTATGTCGGCCCTGTTGCAGAACAACCTCCCATCAAAGGACCCCTGATCACGAGACTGGAGGGGATAGAAGAGACATTTTGGATGGGCTCATAAATCAAATTTAACCTCAATCACATGCCTCTAGTTTCTTTATCCGTGGCCATAAATTTAAAAACTTTAAATGAAGGAAAAAAAAAAACTTGACCCACAATTTAACGGCGCAATCCATTGGGATCAGTAAAAACTCGATGGATCTAGTGCAATTCATGATGTTCGATATGTGTTGATGGATCAATGGATCATAAAGCCCGACCCACTATATATCTCACATGAATATCTCCTTTTAATAATTATGTGATCTAATATAATAATACAAGAAACTTAGCAACAAAGCCCATAGTTGAAACAAGGCCCATAATAGGTACGCTTCACCAAGTAGTTTCCTGGTTGCACATTTATTTAGTGATGATGGGAGCCTCAAATAAGTTGGAATGAGGAAATAAAAATTTATGTAGCCAACCCCAACATAGTTGAAACAAGACTTTAATGATGATGATCCCCCAATCGCATATCCTCAAGTTCTACTTTGGTCCCGCTACAAGATCAAACACATGATCTATAATGTAATTAAAGCATAGAATTAATTATACAATACCACCTCTAATATTAATCCAATGACTTCCAACATGAAGTAGACAAACAGGCCCTGATTCACTTGAAAACAAATCCCAAATTCTCATGAACCATAATTTTAAACACTCAAAATCTCTCACCAGACTTGCAGCAGTTTGCTGATGATAGCAGCCATGGTAAAATTAGTACTAAGAAAAAGATGGAATGTGCCAACAAAAGCGAATAAAACACTTTCCTGTCCATACCCTCACATCTTACTCCACTTGTCCATCCCAACAAAACACAAGCTATGCAAAAGGAGATGCAAATGACAAACATTCTAGGCTATTTTTGCTCTGGAGAAGTCCATCTCTGGATGCTGCAAAAACAGAGGGAGAAGAAACGAGAATTGTTATCATATACTCTGGTGGACCATGAGGCTCATAAATAAACGGAATGCAAAGAGGAAAAATAGAAAATGTACTGCTAAAATACAGTCTCATATCGAAAACACTGACAGATGTAGGTTGAAAAAGTTACCTCAGCCATGAACTTCTTGAGAATCTCTTGCTTTTGCACCTCATCGCTTGTCGGAAGACCCATTGACTTCTGCCGTTGGTCAAACTGCAAACACAATACAAATATATTCAAGCACATATATGTGTGATAAATAATACATAGCTCCAATATTCCATGAAAGAAATTGGCAGAATGCAGACACCAAATATAGGCAAGCCTGCTCAAGCATGTCACTGAAATGTTATTGAACCAATTCAGACTCTTCAAGATGAAACAAACAAAGCAAAGCATTCTATTCTCCTAGAGTCGACAGATATAACGTCAACAAAGCTAATGCATTTAAATGGACCCAAAACACAAATCACATTTAGGATCTGTTCTCTCTACAAACAAAATTTTTGTAGAGAATAATGTGTATAGATTCTACAGAAATCTATACCCCCCCCCCCCCCCCACCCCCCAACTCTTTAAGCTGAATACACTGGGTCAAGTATATCAAAATATAAAGATTCATTCGGTCTTACCTCCAAACTTTTCTTGAAGTCCATAAGCCCAGAATATTTTGGTCCCAGGAAAAAAAAAAAGTTTAAAAGAAATATCACATTTCTTGCAAAATGTGGACCCATTTTATTTATTGAATCCTCCAATTTGGAGAACTTTCAAATCCAACTGCAATATAAATTTCAGCTGATTTTTTCACATTACTGTTTTACTTCATGCGCCATATTCCTAGGAGACCCAGACCCAGACAGTTTCCAAGGAAAGGGGCTTCATCAAAGGATCATAAGGTCAAGACTGATTCTCAATCGGGGAGAAAGGGTGAAGAAACATTCTTCTAACTCACATAAATTTAGGATCAACTTTCTTTAATATGCCAACCATGGCACTATGTACTTGCCAAAAATGTCCAACCCCTTGGAGACTGCAACCAATGAATCCAAGTTCTTGGTAAGACTAAGAGTACTCCTTTCCATATTTCCTTTTCCTAGGAAAATGATAAATGCTGACTCGGAGGTTCTAACTGATTTTTCTCACCCTAAAACAACTAAAGGAAATCCAATGAACCAAGTAAGACTTTCAAGAACTTGAGTGACCATCCAAAAAAAGAACTTGAGTGAAATTTTGAACAATGGCTTGGAACAATGAACTGATCTATTACCATCATTTTTTCTACTGTTTGCCGAGTTTCAGGGTCCAAGTCAGACAGCTTGCTGTTCTCAGGTTCTACTTTCTGTGTGTCGATTTGTGGATCTCCTTTAACCAAACATTTCCACCATTCCATTTGGTTTTGTTTGGTCAAAAGAATGGAGATGAACTTCTCGTCCTCTGCAAAAAGTTTGTCAAAGCAATTAACATCTTACAAACAACTAGCTATTGAGGATGGATAAAATAATAGAATCAACGTGCAAAAATAAGGCTTTGAAGCATCATTACGCAGTAACATACCAATGCTCCAAAAGCAATCATCTACCTTGACAGACTGAAACGGCTCCCCCTGGAAAGATAGATGCATGAGCTTATAATTAAAACAAGATCAAAGAGAAGAAATTCGTGCAGATGTATATAAATATAGAAAAAAAAAAAAAAAAAAAAAGTCCACTTACATTAATTACAGGAGGCTGACCCTTCAGTCCAACCTTCAGCTGGTTCTTCTTTATTTCACATACGACAAACCTTGACTTGGTTCCCTTAGGAACTGGAACATTAACAGTAACCTCTTGTAAAGTCTGAGTCCAGGAATAGTTATCCAGATCGAGGCCATTTCCAGAGTTCGGACCTATTCAGGTTAACATAGAAAAAATATATATGCAGGCACATTAGATGTGGTGGCAAAATAGGGAGTATAGCTAACATGGCAAAATAGATACTATTAAGGATGAGTTGGACAATAAGATTAAAATAGTTCCATTGATGATTGATGTGCTACAACATTAATACTGAGATAAAGTATAGCTAACCCCCACTCACAGTGAGCCAAACTAGACAATAATTTGCTCTGATACTATACTCATGTTTACTGTATTAATGTGAACTACTGTGATTATAAAGAAAGCCTTTGGTACATATATTCAAACTTGAAATAGACCAATGACATTATTAATTTCGTAATAGTAACAATAACATAATTCACAGTTCTGAATGTGAGAAAACAGTAAAATGATTATGAGAGGTATATTAGATCTTATACTTCCAAAAAATAATTAACTAAATCTTAGAGTCAATGGGCCAACATGGTGCCACAATAGTTATCAAAAGAAAAAAACATGGTGCCAATAAATCAATAGAAGCCAGGAGTCTTAAGACATGTCCTCTTACTGAAGGGAAGCTAAAGCATAAGCCTACAGAACATTCACATAAGAAAATTCCCTCCCAAGAAAAACCTGTAAGTAAGCCATATGCAAACCAGGTCGCAACACCACCATGGACCAAACTGTGATAAAGTTCGAGCCCCTGGCCCCACCACCACCACCAACACACAAATGCACCGATGCCCACAACACAAGCACGCACAAAAGGAAAAGAAAGGCTCAATGATAACCACCCATTCCCTCCCTATATAGGCAGTCTCCCTAGTCCCTAGCTTGACACACATATCAGACCTATATTCACAATTGGATTGAATTTCAGGGGGAAAAAAAATAATCGGCACTAAAATTTAAGACTTAGATAAAGGGTTGATCTGAAGAAATGCACCCTATTCGAGGATTTGGCTTGGTAGAAATCAGAATGGAGAAAAAAAAATTCATGTAGCCAACCCCAACATAGTTGAGACAAGGCTTTGGTGATGACAAATAAGGGTTGGAATGATCCAGCCAAGTTGTAAAAAAAATAAAGATCCAGGTTGTAAAACAAAATAAAAGATCCAGAACAGGTTATATTGGTATTGACTATTGAGGATCAAGCTACAAATTTCTTCACCAGTCCGTGTTAAAAAAAAAAAGGAATCTCACCCCCAACTTTCCAGGGTCCGGGTCGAGTGAAGTCTTTGGTTTGAGTCCCTCCAAGATTCTTTTCATCATCTTAACTAGATGAATTTCTTCCATTTCCCTTCCTTCTTCCTAAACCTAATTCTCTCCGAAACAAACAATGCTTCAATCAACTTCACCAAAAGGCACCAATGTCCATCCAATTCCTTTCCCCTCCCCTCAAATCTCCACACCCACATCTCCCATCCCAATATCAGTTTTGCCTCCTCTTGGTGGCCTGAACTCTGACCCCAAAAGCTATGCTGTCCTTTTCTCCTACAGGCTAAATAGATTTACACTATCTGCAGAGGTATTGATTTTGTTCCTTCTTTGTCCATTCTTGTTCAACTCCGTGCCCAAAACCAAGAAGCAAAAGCCCGAAGCCAAATCTGAAAACCAATCCCCAACACAAACCCAACCATCAAATGGGAAGAAGAAGAAGAAAATCAATAAAAAGAATATACCTGCCATCCCAAAAGCCCCCTTTCACTTCAAAAGCCCCTTCAATTTGTGAGTTGTTGCTGCCAATAGATAATCAAAAGCCGCTTCTCATGTCTACACAATAGAACCCCGGACTCACCAGTTTGACGAAGAGTGACGAGAAACAGTGAAGGACTTGTAATTTTCTAGTAACCATGATCTAGTTTGTAATGATGAAATCTTTTGGTGAGAAGGGATTTTCTGTAATTTCTTAAAGTAGTAAATAATATAAATAAAGGGGCTGGATGACCAGTCCCCCATCTTTTATGTTTTTAGCTAAACTACATGTTGATTAATATTTTCAAATGGATGCGCCACAACTTAAGTACCCGTCAATCAAAGACAAAATCATGAGATTAAAAAGAGGGGGGAAGAAAACCCCCACAGCACCAATTTCTCTTCATGTATGACAACTCCATCTAGGAATTTCAACAATTCTTCAACTAAGCAGCATATGAGGGCTGGTGTATTTAATCAGCACCAAATTCGTAAGATTACTAAGCAAATCTTCTCCCAAAGGTGCTACAAGTGGAGAATTAAAGTGAAGATTCCCAGCAGCCCATCAAATAATCTCCACCTTGATAGGAAATTCTTAGTGAACTAAGTCAAATCTGAGGGGTAAAAAAGCCTCCACAAAACCCAATCTCTCCACGTAGGACAACTCCATCCTAGGAATTTAAACAATTCTAAAACTAAACAGCTTATAAGGACCAATATTTTAATCGGCATCAAATTCCTAAGATTTCTAAGCAAAACTTCTCTCATAAAGACCAGGAGATCAAAATAGTGCTTGTGGTGGGCGTAGAGGCCAGTGGCCAAAACGTTGTGCAGTGGGTGATACGTAGCGGTGTGAATTTTTTAAGTAGTTAAAAAAAAAAAAGGAAAATTACTGTACGGCAGCCTCTAAACCCGACATTTGCCAGAGAATAGTTGAAAAATCTATAATTCCTGCACAACTGTTCATACACAAAAGGACATTGTGAAAGTGAGGATTTTACCCTTGACCGTGTGATATCCTACAACTATAGGATATCCCAACTTGCAATATCCTATGGATGTAGGATAATCCATAGGATATCGCACTCTAGGATATCTTCAAAAACCTTTCACCTCCTCCTTTCTACCGAAGTAAAACAGAGATGGAAAAAAGCTTGGTAAACCCTTTTTCATTGCGATCATCGTCCTCGATCCTCTAATGAGTTTCCCTCCATTTTCTTCTCATCATCTTGCTATGGATATGGCAGGAATACATCCTCCCACTGCATTCTCATTCTTCATTCGTTGCAACTTCATGGATCTTCAATCACTTAGGGTTTTAGAGCGGAAAAACTACTCACTTGACAGCAGTTTAAGGTATGGGAAAGAAGTACTACAAGCAATGCGAAAATAGTGGTTTCCTTGAATCTACTACAGATGATGGAGTGCAGCAATGTTGAGGGAGGGGTAGAGGGATGCTAAAACTGCTGATGATGATATGGAGTTTTTGTATATGGTAGTTTCACTATGATGTAAAGAACAGAATGATGGTTTCGGATTTACGTTTTTTAGTATACATGACAATGACATATTGAGATGTGTAGATGATGGTTTGGAAATCATGTTACTTTGAGATGTGTACTTCTTAAACCAGTTCAGCTCAGTGGTACTTATTTTTTGAAAGTTAAATGAGTATACATTGGCGCAGCCCTGGAACCTCGATCATTCTATAGACCAATCTCAAGGATGAGATTGACCGAATCCAAAGGATTCCAGCCCTAGGGCACAAGACAAGCCATAACACTCAAGAGAAACAACTCACGATAATTTTTATTAATTGAATAAGCATCCTCCATTACAATAAGCTCTTCTGTATATATAGAGTAGTAGAGTCCTAAATAAGGAAATATCTAATCCTGATCAACTTATAATTTAGAAAGCAACCATTATTAAGTAATACTACTAATTCTAGACAATTAGAAAATCATGTGGACCCCATCAGATGGTCTCAGGGCCCGCGGGTCCTCCTAGCCTTGTGTCGGGCTGCATCATACATGACAGTGAAATATTTGTATTGCACTTTCAGCTCTAATATTCTTTTAATGGAATTTCTAGATGCCCAGGTATAAAGGAGAGATCAAGAATTTCTAGATGCCAATGCAAGATGTCGTTTGGTCAGTGCATTCACAAACGCTTTTTCACAATGTCTTTAGTTTTCCTAGCCAAATACGCCAAGAAAAACAGAAGCGTAAGCCAAAGATATCAAACATAAGAGATGCACAAATGCACGACATATCAATCATTCTGAGACAAAATGTTAGACTTGTCTTAACCATATGGAAAAGAAGAATGAATGATATGTCCAAGAGCTCCTGCCTTTTGTCAATAAAAAGGAGCTTCTTAACCATATGGAAATACAATTAACCAATCAAAGATGAAAGAAGGGAGCTGAATAGATAGATTAACTCATCCACTAAATACAACAAGGATTCTTCACAAGTAGATGGATGAAAGAAGATGGAAAAGTAAAATCCCACAGGAACCCACAAGTAGAAACGAAAAAGATGAAACAGAGCTCTGAATTAGTGGTGAAAATGTGTTGTGCATTTGGGCGGGAAGGGGTAATCTTGCGATATCCTATGGTCATAGGATATATCATTGTGCGATATCCTACATCCATAGGATATAGGATATCGCACGGTTAAGGATAAAATCGCCACTTTCACGATGTCCTTTTGTGTATGAACAGTTGTGCGAAAATTATAGATTTTCCAACAGTTCTCGGGCAAATGCTGGATTTAAGGGTTGTCGTACGGTAATTATCCCTATAAAAAAACCGAAACCTTGTGTAGCAGCCAATCTTGTGTTTTTTAGTGGTTTGAAACAACCATATAAGGGTAAAGACAACTTTAGAAAAGGTTATTAAGGATAAAAAAATAGGAGAAATAGAGTTTTAAATTAAAATTACTAGGCTCTACTAAGTTTTAGACTAAAGCGTTGCTATTTTCAAAATAGCGTTGCGGTCTCAACCACTACAACCGATAATACGGCCAATAGGCTATGCAACGGCTGCTATTTTGAACCATGAAAGGTGCTAAAAATGAAGAGTTAAAGGTGAAGATTTCCAACAGGCCATCAAATAATCTCCACCTTGATAGGAAATTATTATTAACTAAGTCAAGTATGAGGAGAATGATGTCCCACCTCAATCTCCACCTTAGATCCTTCACTCCTCTCCTCTTTAAAGCTCATCAAAGAGTCCATTTTAAATATAAATTCCTTTGAATCAAATAAGAAGTAAGCTCATTTGCCTACTTCCTATTGAATTCTTAAGATTTCAAAGTAAAGTGGAAGGAAGGAGTATTAAAGGGGTGTGGACTGATCAATAAAATGGGAAGATATAGACGGCAATGACCGTCTTCTTCGTCGTTCTATCCTTATCTCATCTCATCTAATCAGCCATCCTTTATCATTCATCACATTCTCATCTAATTCTCTTGGCATCATCTATGAGATGAAACGATGTAAAAAGGGGAATGAGTGTTTCTGTAAAATGGATGAAGAAAAATTGATTACATGATAATAATAGAGAATCAAAGGAGATTTCTTTTTCGCTCAAACAACAAGCATGAATCCCATAAACTGAAACATCTAGCTTCTTTACCATTCTAAAATAATGATTTTTTCTGCACAAAAAATAAAAAATAAAAAATAAAAGCATCCCCCTATTGGTATACTCTCATCTACTAAATAAAGAGATCACAAATTCTTCAATTTGGAGTTGTTGCTCCAAATTGAGCATCCAAAACCCCTTGTCTTGTCAACAAAACAAAACTCATTGCCACCATATCTATCAATTGTTGCTGCCAACTGAGCATCAAAAGCCCCTTCTCATGTACTTACAAGTAAGTCCCTTCCTACCAAAGTATTAAGTAATAATGGGTTTTGCTCTGTCGGGGCTTTTGATCCTCAATTCTTTAGAGCTTTCACAGGAATGCATTGCTTATAATTCCTTGGAATTCAATATCAATCAAACAGAGGGAGTAAAAACAAAACTTAGGGTTTTAGCATCTAAACAAGAATGCAGTAAAAAAATTACTCACTTCTAACGTTCTCCTTCTCATTCGCCTCCGCCGCCTTCTCCGTCTTGCTTTCCTTCATTGCCGAAACCTTCGGCGCAGCATCGTCCTCCTTGAGCCGCTTCTCGGCCTTCCCAGCATCTTCCAAAGCCCTCTCATCCGCCTTCTTCTTCCTCCTCTCCTCGGCCGCCTTCTCTTTCGCGGCAGAGACCAAAGCCGAGATCTTCTTCTCGGCGCCTTCCTCGATGAAGAAATCAGATTTCCGGCGGACAAAATCGACGGCAGTCTGGAGGAATCCCAGAGGGTTTTGACGGTCGAGGATCGGCGTCAGAACTTCGTCATAGGATGCAATGGACGGAGAAGATGATGAAGAAGGAGGAGAGATTTGGACTTCTTCTTGCTCTTGCATCTCTGAAATTATAGCCATTGATGATGGATTCTGAAAGAAAGAGAGAGTGGAAGCTAAAACCCAAAACCCTTCACTTCATCATGTATATGTATATGTATGTGTACATATATATACATATAAAGACTTTGGAAAGTTAGAAGAAGAGGCTAGAAGCAACTAGAAGGAAAGTTTCTGTTTCAAAAATGAGGAATCCATATCTCTCTCTTTGTGGAAATTATACAAAAGTCAGGATCCTGGTAGAGATAGAAGTATGTGGGGCCCATTTACAATTTGGGTCCCATACTTTTGGGCCGGATTAATTCCTTTGGGACTCTCAGGAACTGGGTGATTCCTTGTGGGCCCAATCCAATAACGTAGTTTTGAACCCTCAATTTTTAAAAGTAAAATGTGGTCTTAGGCCAACTGAGATGCCTTCCAGAATTCGGTTGGTTGATATTAGATTAAATGATAGAAAGCATTACCTCAGCCCAACCCACCCTACCCAAACAAGAGACATAGACGTATAGGATTTTAGAAGCGCTTACTAAAATATAATGGCTTAGGCCGAATGTGGATGTGTTTCTAAAGTCAAGTTAGGCCTGGATATGCCTCAATTCAAGAGTCAAGGTCATTTGTGAAAATTCTTTAAGGGACCAATGCTAATGTCTGAGTATATGCCCTTTACTCTGGTAGGAATTAAGCCCACTATCAAATTGATTTAGATTTTTTATTAGTGAATCTAATTCAATAGGCTTGCGAATGTGAGTCGAGCATAAGTGATACTCTAGCAACGCCTTTCCAAGTTATTTGGTGTGACACATTTTCCTCACAAAAGGGGGAAAATGAACTAATTTTCATTTGTATTTCATTCAGCTAATAATATTATTATTAATAATAAAGTTGGTTTTGATCTTCTAGAATTAGTCCAGGATGTGCATAAAAAAATAAAAAAATAAAAAACTCCCATAAGTTTCCAATAGAAGAAAACAGATAGTGCGTGTTTAGGTGACTTGGGGGTAGACTCAACTCACCTCATGTTGAGATTGAGTTGACTCCAACTCGACCAGTGATGAACTTGGGTAGGGGTAGACTCAATTCACCTCATGTTGAGATTGAGTTCACTCCGACTCAGCCAGGGATAAACTTTGGATGCATATGATATCATTCATACATAAATTGATCATGATGCGCATTCAATTTTGTTGATTTTTTTTTAAGGTAATGTGAATGGAACATGCAAGCTCCTCTATGGATACATTCATTGAAATCCAATCAAATTTTATTCAGTTCATAGAGTATTATAATAAGTTAGAATAAAACTATGAGTGCCTAAAAATTACGGACTTTTGTTTAGGTGAGTGTGAAACTCATAATATGCTGTTAAGCTTCTTTGGGGAAGATGGATCGCCTTAGAACCTGAAAAGGAAGGAGGAAAAGAGATCAGAGACCCTGGCAGGCTCTCCGATGCTTGAGTTAGTACTATCACTAAACAGAGGATGGAGAAGAGAGACAAGTATGCTAGTATTGTATGACGTTGTAAAAACGTTCCATCAAAAGGGATTCTTACCCTTGTATATGTAGAGGTTTCACCTGGTGCTCCCTTAGTGGGGGTAGGTGGAGATACTGTCTAGTCAAATCAAGAGATGACTTCTCATATCAATGTGGATGTGATTGATAAAGACGACACCTGATCATTATCTGGCGCCCATCTCGTTTGCTAGCACGTTCTGCAACGTAGTCGTAACTTTATGAAAGTACAATCATGGTCTAGTACTCATCTCTGTGGACGTACCGAGCTGAAGATGATACCAAGACCATAATCGGATGCATCCTGGCACTATTTTCGAGGTACCTTATACAGAGACAGAGGTTAGCATAGTCGGTACTCTTACCGAGGCTAGCTCAAGCTTAGTGCTTGCTGGCACTGTTGCCAAACTGGATGAGATGCCTAGCTGGTACTATTACCGAGCTATACGTGTCTTGGCACTATTGCCGAGCTTAGACACCGAGATCGAGATAAACTAAGTCAGTACTGTCTCCGAGATTAGCGTAATCCTACTCTTAGGAAAACACCCCACACAATTGCCCCCTAGCTCGTGACCTCTTAGAGTTCTCCAACTTTTTAAGGTCGGGAGCTAAGTATCGTATTAAAAGAGTCCGAGGTATCAATTTGAATTTCGTCTCGTTCTTAGCTGATGACGTCTGATCTTTATCATGAAGTATGTTTGCCTGCTCGAGACAATAAGTAGCATGTCAGTGACGCTTCGTCTGCCCGAGGTGATAAATATCGGGTTGGTGATACTTCGTCTACCCGAGGTAATAAATAGCACGCTGCTGTTTTGCTAGCTCAAGGCAATTAATAGAGCGTCTGGATCTCAGTGGGAGATGAACTGGCGGTTCCACGTGTCTCCATCTGGCTGGTCGTTCAATGAAATCAAAGCGACGCGCGCCTTCCGGAATTCGAACGGGCATCATTCTGTCTATAAATAGGGTTTTTCCTTTTGTGAGTCCCTACTTTGGCATTCGTCAGAGAGAGTCCCTGCTGCAAGAGAGAAGAAACCCTGCCGGAACCCTGCTGGAACTCTGTCTTAGCGAATCTGAGTCCAGAGATTGTCTCTATCTTCTTCCCGTGAGTCTTTTTCCTCATCCCTTTCTTTGCGCACCTCTTATTCTCTGTTAGGGGTTCTGCTTTAGGGTTTTAGGGCTTTTGTCCTTTGCTGTTTTTCAGTTTTTCCATCTTTAGAAAAATGGGATATTATAGGAGTTGGGCGGACGCCCCTAAGGCCATGGCTGGGTTCAGGGAGATGTACAGGATCCTAGAAGATGTCCCGACCAAATTAGATAACCCGAAGAACCTCTTCAAGGGTTATTCCTTCTGGGATGGCTGGATGTCATTTCCTTTAGTTTCAATAATAGAGGGAGGGGTTAGGTTCCCCGTCCACCCTCTTCTTAGGGCCTGCGTGGCAACATGGCACCTCAGCCCATGCCAGCTGATGCCCAATGGCTTCAAGGTAATAATGGGAGTCGTCGAGCTCAACAAGATTTTGGGTATTAACCTCGGTGTCCATGACATCGAGGACGTATATGACCTTTACAAGTCTACGGGGGACGGTCATAGTTATTACCTTCGGGGGAAGCTAAAGATGGAGCCCTTTGTCTACGACCTGGAGGACTCGAACAGACACGCCGGGGACGATCGTCTACTCGTCTCCGGTAATTGGGAGATCTGTGAGGCAAAGACCAAGGTGGAGAGGTCATACAGGATTCCTCATCACTTCGGAGTTCCTCCAAGTAACTACCGAGCTCAGAATGCTTTTGTTTTCTTCCTTCTTTTGTTTTGCCAAGCTGATGTTATCTTTTGTCGTGCAGAGGTTAGCCAAAGGAGGCTGGGGGCTGAGCGTGCCGGTTGGAGGAGAAAAGACAGTTGGCTAAAGCTTGTGCGTAAGTACCAAGGCCACCACGGGTGAGCTGCCTGGTCCTTGCTCGGATATGAGCCGAGGTGCCATACTTATATCAAGAGGAAGGAGCCCGCGCCCGCCGGCTCGGAGGCTGCCGATTTGTCCGAGCTCGTCGAGACCTATTTGTCCCCCTCCAACCGGGAAGAAGAAAGGGGAGAGGAGATGGAGAAAAGACGCCCTGTCGTGAAGGTGAAAGACTTGGAGGCGAAACTTTTTGTAGGTCGAGCTCCCTCCGCCTCTACGGTCTCAGGGAGCGTAGGGGTTCCTATTGTTGGTGGTGCTGCTGGAACTGCTGCTGCTCGGCAGCACTCTGCCGAGACTACAAGGGAAAAAGGCCGGGCGGAGAAGAGGCCGCGGTTTGAGGGCCTAGGTTTGGGAGCTCGGCAGCACTCTGCCGAAGAGCCGAGAAAGAGGGGCCCGAAGGAGAAAAGGTCTGGGGGCGAGGGCGAGGGCTCGTCGGAAAAGGGCCCTGGGCAGGCCTCGGCCCCTCAACCCACAGGGGCGGCTCTGTGGAGGCCAAGCCTCCTGGGATGTAACACCCTACGCATGCATGATATTGTCCGCTTTGGCCCACGAGCCTCACGGTTTTGCTTCTGGTGGGCCTTAACCCATCAAAAGGCCTCATGCAAGGTAAGTGTGTAAACTTTACATATAACCTCATTCACTTTCCTCTCTATAGTCAATGTGGGACTCCGGGGCGTCACAATCCACCCCCCTTAGGGCTGCACGTCCCTGTGCAGTAGCCTGCCAGTCCTTGTAGCCTGCCAGCCCTCTTGGCCCGCCCACATGGAGACTCGCCCACTTGCACCAGGCCACGACAGGGGACCCACACGCGAACTAGTCTAGAGTCGGCTCTGATACCATTTGTAACGCCCTACGCATGCATGATATTGTCCGCTTTGGCCCACGGGCCTCACGATTTTGCTTCTGGTGGGCCTTAACTCATCAAAAGGCCTCATGCAAGGTAAGGGTGTAAGCTCTACATATAACCCCATTCATTTTCCTCTCTATAGTCGATGTGGGACTTCGGGACGTCACATGGGAGGCCCATGACGGTGGAAGACTGTCTATCCAGCAGTCCCTCGGTCGCTGCTCTTGCCAACGCATGTGCCCTTCTGCTTGACATGCAGAGGCATAAGGGAGCGAACGACGCGTCACTGCTGGTCTCATCTCTGCAGTCGATCTTCTCGGTAAGTTTTCATGATAGATCCTTGAGTGGTATTTGACCCTGTTAGCTTTTCTCTGACACTTGTTTCTCTTCTCAGACTGTTCAGAGGGTTCAAGTAGTCCTGGAGAGGACCCGGGAAAGCGGCTCCAAGGTCGAAAAGCTGGAAGCAGAGAAGAAAAAATTCGCTGCGGCCTTAGAGGGGAGTAGTCAGGAGCTGAAGGTGGCGGAAGAGAAGATATAGCCAGGGGGCAAAGCTCGAGTTTGCGCTCACTAAGCTTTGTAATGTGAAGGCTGAGACCCACGAACTGAAGGGTGCGGCTGTGGTCAAGGCTAAGAGGATTCTCAAACTTGAGGTCGAGTTGGAAAAACGAAATGCCGAGCTCGAAGTGGCGCACAAGGAGAAAGCCTAACTCCAAGCCTCGCTCCAAGCTGAAATTGACACATCTTTTCAGGACGGGGTGGATGCGGCGACAAGAGAATACGAGGCCCAAGTTGAGACGATAAGCTCGACTTTGTTCAAGCTCGGGTGTCGAGCCGCACTGAAGAAGGCAAGGGTCCCTGAGGATCACCCTGTATATCAGGACCTGCCCAAATATTCTCGCCCTGAGCCCGAGCCGAGTTCTGCCCCCACTACTGAGGTCGCTGCAGAGGCTGTTCCGACTCCGCCTGAGGCTACTCCCCGAGCTACCACGACTGAGCTCCTCGATATTAATGTAGAGGCGACTGCTTCTTGCAGCTCTTATGTATTTTTTTTCTTTTTCTTTTCATAATGGAAAAGTGTACAGAACTTTGTAACTATTCTTTCTATCAATGAATAGAATTTTTCATTCATACTTTCCTTCTCTTTTCTTCTGAAAATAACATGCAAGTGTTTGACCTATGTTCCATAACTGTGCCTTTAGCACAAACGCTTGATTTTTGACCAAGTAGTTGAGTTCGGTTTAGTAACTGGAACTGAGTGACCACTAGGCGAATTACTTTGGTTCCATAACCAGAAGTGTCTTAGGCTAATCGAATTCGGTTCAGCAACCAGAATTCCAATTGTACTTGAGTTCATATAACTTTAAGAAGTACATGTGTCTTTAGAGATAGAAAACTTTAGTTGGTTCTGCAACCGAACTAGATTCTTATAGGAAGCTATCAAGTTTTTCAACTGCATAGTTGGTTTCATAACCGAACTAGGATAGTTGCCGAGTTCCATAACCTGGTGTGTTGCGCGCTTGGCCTTGCGACCAGGTTGGCTGGTTCCTGAGCCGAGCCGAGATTTTGGCCGAGTTCCATAACTTAGCATTGTACAACTGGTTTTGTAACCGGGCTGAAACCACCGAGTCCTATAACAAGGAGTTGTATAGCTGGTTTTGTAACCGAGCTGAAACTTTTGTCGAGTTCTGTAACTGCGGCACTTTGCGCAGCTGGCTCTGTAACAGAGCTGAAGCTTTTGCCGAGTTCTGTAACTGCGACACTTTGCACAGCTGGTTCTGTAACCGAGCTGTAGTCTCTTTCATGTTGGTGCTGTCACCGAGCTGAGACTTTTGCCGAGCTGAGGCTTCTACCGAGTTTTGTAACTGCGGCATTTTGTATAGCTGGTTCTATAACCGAGTTAGAGTCTCTTCCATGCTGGTGTTGTCACCGAGCTGAGACTTTTGTCGAGTTCTATAACTCGGCAAGACTTGAAGTTGTGAATGAAGCTGTCTGAATCGTAGCTGGTGCTATCACCGAGGCCATCACCGAGGCTTTGTAAGTCGAGGTTGGTGCTGTCACCGAGGCCTAACACTGAAGCTGTGCAGTTGAGATTGGTACTGCCATCGAGGCCACTGCTAAAGCTTTGGAAGTCGAGGCTGGTGCTGCTATCGAGGCCTGACGCTGAAGCTGTGCAGTTGAGGCTGGTGCTATCACTAAGACCACTGCTGAAGCTTTGGAAGTCGAGGCTGTCCGAACTGCAGTTGGTGCTAACATTGAGGCCACTGCTGGAGCTGCCAAGATCGAGATTGTCTGAGCTGCAGCTGGTACTATCACCGAGGCCACTGTTGGAGCTGACTAAAGAAGTTGAGCTAGGGTTGGTGCTGTCACCGAGGCCGCAGCTGAAGCTCCTACTGGGTTGTACTTTTTCTAGAGCTATGGTTGGTGCTATCACTGAGGCCACTACCGGAACTGTCGCGATTGGAATTGTCCGAGCTGTGGTTGGCGTTATCACCGAGCAGGGACTTGAGGATGAAGACTGCATGGCGAGTCAAGGAATTGCTTCCAAGACTGCCGCTTCTTTTCTGGAGGGGGGGTGTTATCCCACCAGAGATCGAGGCTTTCGCCAGCTCGAGTTCGAGCCTCATCCTGGTTCACCCTAGCGATCAGTGCTTTCACTATGACCACAGGGAACCGAATGAGGTCCTTTGAAACTTGTTGCCTGGCAGCGGAGCTTGTTTGAAGGATGCGAGAGCCGCGACTTCGGGCCCTGGTATCCACAAGGAATGGATCTCCATCATTATCGCTGCCGCGGTCCACCTGGTGGAGGAAATGATGAGACCTGGTTGCTGCTAGAGCTTTGCTCCGTGCTGGAGTCTCCAACAGGGTAGCACTCTACTGGGGGTGCTCCAGCGGAGGAGCGTTTTGCTGGGGAGGTGCTGTCAACCCCTTTGTTGATGAACATGTCTGAGTTACAGGTCCTTCCACGCCTGCCGCACCAGACTTTCCCCCGGACTCCTTCGACAGGGAATCATTAGTGATGGTGACGGGGCTTTTGGTCGTCCTTCGTCATTTTTGGAGGCATGGCCATTTTTATCTTTTCCCACAAGCGGCGCCAATTGTGAGTGCCTATAAATAACGGACTTTGTTTAGATGAGTGTGAAACTCATAATATGCTGTTAAGCTTCTTTGGGGAAGATGGATCACCTTAGAACCTAAAAGGGGAGGAGGAAAATATATCAGAGACCCTGGCTGCCGTCAGCCGAAGGCTCTTCGATACCTGAGTTAGTGCTATCACTGAACAAATAATGGAGAAGAGAGGCAAGTATGCTAGTATTGTATGACGTTGTAAAAACGTTACCCCAAAAGGGATTCTTACTCTTGTATATGTAGAGGTTTCACTTGGCGCTCCCTTAGTTGGGGTAGGTGGAGATACTGTCTAGTAGAATCAAGAGATGACTTATCGTATCAATGTGGATGTGATTGATAAAGACGACACCTAATCATTATCTGGCGCCCATCTTGTCTGTCAGCACGTTCTGCAACGTAGCCGTAACTTTATGAAAGTACAATCATGGTCTAGTACTAATCTCTGGGGACGTACCAAGCTGAAGATGATACCGAGACCATAATCAGATGCATCTTGACACTATTGTCGAGGTGCCTTATATCGAGACCGAGGTTAGCATAGTCGGTACTCTTACAGAGGCTAGCTCAAGCTTGGTGCTAGCTGGCACTGTTGCCGAGCTGGATGAGATGCCGAGCTGGTACTGTTACCGAGCTGTAAGTGTCTTGGCACTATTGCCAAGCTTAGACACCGAGATCGAGATAAACTAAGTCGGTACTGTCACCGAGATTAGCGTAATCCTACTCTTAGGAAAACACCCCACAGACTAACCATTGAATGAATTGGATTGCAGATAATCCAAGTTAGGTCTGCATTTTAATCCTAGATTGTACAAACTATGCAACTATGGGGAACTACCCTCGTTGAATAACAGCTGTTGGACCATTTATATATCTCATTAAACTATCTGTAATGATAACTTAGTCAACTTTAAAGTAATGTAGAGGATTGTCTACTCACTCAACTTTTAGCTTGCCCTCTCCCTCCCTTACCAGCTGAGCAAGAGTATCAGTAATTTTCTACTAGAAATAGCTCATACATGACAGCTTTCAATGGTATAGATAATCAACATGTGCATGTGCAATGCACCAACATGCAATTAAGATTTCAGGCAACTTTCATTTTGCAAATTTTAAGGAATTTTCTCCTTCATAATGACAAGAAAGTGCATCATTTTATTCAAGAACTTGCTCAATGAATGCATTTATCGTGTAAAGACACTACTCAAAAATAAGAAGAGACTGCATTTAAAAAAAATAATTGAAAAACATTGCCGTTCTGGAGACTTGAGTAGCACCGTAGGGGACTGCAGACAATATACAACATTCCTGTTCTTTCTAGGAGTTTAGACCTAAATACATCAGAAACTGAAACATATCCAAGTTACACTGCTGGTTATAACAGTTTTTCCTTCAAGCATGAGATGATTTTAAATATCTCCTCATCTTCAACTTGTTGGTAGATGTCAGATCTAGACGCTCGATCTGGACGGAATCTCAGTAATGCCTATTTGTAAGTTGCATTTATCTGCCACAATCATTAAAAAAGTCCAGTTAGATTTCAATACATGAATATAATTTACTAGACAAAGGTAGATATACAAGTACAATAACTTTGGGATGGTTGAAAATAAAAAACAGAACACATGCAACTCACGTGGCATCGAATAGAGGCCCCCTCCAACATGGATGTCCAAGGCACGGAAAAGAGAATCCATGTCTTTACATCTCAACTTGATGTTTTCAAGTTCTTCTCTGATGTCAAGTCGGAACTTCTATTTCAAGTTTATAGTTTCTTCATCCTAGATTGTGATAATTAAGCATTAGTAAAAATTTGAAAGAACATTTTGCATAATGTGAAACCTATGTCGTAATGCAGCTGAAATAGAGAATTTTAAGAAAAGTGACAATGGAAGAAAAGGTGAGGGCAGAGCCAACAAGAATGAAGAAGAGAGGGTTGGTTAAATTATGAACAATGTAATTTGGATCGAACAAACAAGCTCTGCCTTCAAATGATCAATGTAGCTATAAGTCATAAAACTCACCATACATGTGCAATGGATTGAAAATCACCTCAGTTGGAAAAATGAAAAACAAAGGGTGAAAGGACATATGCCATTGGAGAACCTCCATCAATAATATCAAAGTACTGCTGAGGTTTTTCAATAGAAGATTTCACTCAATTGACTCGACATTGGGGGACTCATGATGAACAATTATGATCACCTATGATGCATGGGTATTTCAAAACGAATAGTCTATCGCATCATATTGTAATCGATACTTCACCTTTCATGTGTGAAATATGAGTCCCTGACATGTTTATGGCATGTCCATGACGTATCTAGGCATCGTAGATGATCACTAAAAGACTGGAGTAGGCTATACGGAATGATATGATCAAATGAAAATGCTAGTGATATGAGTGAGCATGTTACAATATAACTCAAATGAATATTGAGAAAAATTAACCCATTTTGTGCCAAATAAAATACGTAGTTAGTTGCACCTGACAATTCTTTACATGGTTCAGTAATCCAAAACACACTCTAATGAGCTCTATTGGTGGATGATGTCCAACGATGTAATGGAATGGAAGACAAAAGATACTCTTTTGCCCTTCTTTTGTTACATTGAGACTCAAAGTCACTCGCACACTCGTGTCCCTAATCAGCTAAGCAACATCTGGGGGGACACCCTTTTTATTGGACTTCTGCAAGATCAGACTCAACAACCTATCCGTAGACCACTGATTGAAGGGCTTTATGGTCCTCCAATTTGGTTGTTTTGTTTCTTAATGCATGTTGCGACCTGTAAAAAAATAATTAAATCACAAAACTATAGACCAATTGCAAGGGGCAGCAACCTATACATTCGTTGCAGCACAAGACTCCATAAATTCATCAAATGGGAGATATAAGGAAAACAAAAAACTAGAATGACAGTAACTCCAAACCTTTTTCTGGGTTTCTCTCACTTCTTCAAGGCATTGCCATTGTCTTCCTTCCATGTCTAAAACCACGGTCTCAGCTTTTTTCCTCTTTCATAGCCGTTGTGTTTCTTCTGCCTGCCAAAGAAGAACAGAAGCAGCAATTAATATCTGATAGGATGACTTTTGAGAGCATTAACAATCTAATATCAATATTCTCATTTATATATATATATCACTAATTGTTTTATCCATATAATAAAATAAAATAAAAACAAAGTAGCACCCATTTCATTTAATTGTTTTGAACCTTCAAATATTAAGCTAGACATGATGCCATTTTATTAAGTATCTTCTTCTTCTTTTTTTTAGTTTATTATTTCATTAGGGTCTAAGTTCGATGAATGTTTTATTTTAAGGAAAGAGGATGTGTACAAAGGAATATTCTTCATTTGGATTTAAGACCTCACATGTATTGAGAAAATTAATACATCAATAAATCCAAACATTCTCTTCCCTTATCTATGCTTGGGCGAATATGTCCTCCAATTTGCGTGAATTATCATTTTATAACTAGACATTTGCCATGTCTAATTTAATTAGAAAAGGCAAACTTGTCATATGGTAAAAGATGCATAACAAACTTGATGCGGAGTGAGGTACCAGATGCAGGGCGTGCAGAGACGAAGAGACTAGAGATGGAAGGTGAAAAGGATAGGTCGTCGGGCTTTCACTTGAAAATTGGTCTCACGCCAAACTCCACATTACAGGTGAGGAAGAGAGATAACTCTGGGAAACCCAAAATCACTCAAGAAGATTTTCATTCATCATTAACCGTATAGCCAAGGATGCACTAAAATGACTCTATAAGAGAAAACATAACCCTGGACTTATCTGGATCAATAAAATAAAAGACACAAACCATTAAAACAACCCAAAATAATATAAAATAAATATAAACTAACAAATTGGTAGGTGGGCTGGGCCTAATGAATTGGTCGAGATGGATGGGCTAGGGCCCATAGGTGGGTCAACCCATGGGGACCATGGGTTTGTCATGCATCAACTACTTTACCCTTCTTAGAGAGAACTCGACCGCGAGTTCTTTAGACGTCCTCCATGATCGAAAATCTGATGTATGAATCCTCGATTCACTAGTTGATCTTCATTTTCTTCACAAAGCTTGGAGGCTTGGCTCGATCTTTTCATCCAAGTAGAAGGAGAATGGAGGCATGACTTCTTTTGATGTCTAAATCCAGCATTGGCTTGAGATCTGGCTGTAGAATGTATCAGTTCCTGGCTTGGTACCAGTGGATAATAATCTTCGAACATCAATAGCTTATCCCCGAACATGAAATCAATATGGAGAATCTCAACAACTTGACCATCCCTTTCAACCTTCGAAACAATAGCCTGTTCTTCTAATGATTTAATTGACTCTTAAGGAAGTGGACTTATGATAAAATCTAGCCAATTGATCAGGCTCCTTGTTGACTACATTCAGTTCTTCAAAGTCCGTTTTTCCTTCCTTCGATGCTTGCCCTTGTTGATCAGCATTGTCAATAGAAACGACTCAATTTCTTTGTCTTCCAATGTACCTAAAGTAGGGTTCTTGGGAGGAGTTTTGTCTGTCACTTCATTTGAATTTGTTGGAAACTTATTTGTTTCTTATTTTTGTTCCTCAACATCAGCTTTGACATTCTCCATGATTGGTACCACAACATGGGCTTCTGTGGTTTGTAGAGATTATTCTTCTTGCATCTTAACTTTTCTGAGGCGATAGCATTTTATCAAATGCTCAATACGGATTGCTTCTGAAAATGTTTCATACATATCTTCGCATACCTTCTTGATAATTTTCAATATGCTCGGTCGCAAACTATTGAGAAAGTGATTGAAATCAAGTGTCTCGCCCAATTCACATAAATAATGTAGCCTTTCAAATTCATCGGCAGATTCTTCGATGGATAATTTTCCTTGTGTCAAATTAAGATACTATTGAAAGCAATCTTTATTTGTGTAATACCATTCTCCGTATTTGATTGCATATGTCATTCTTTGAAGCTTTTTGTTGATTTCAGGAAGTTACAATTTCATATTGGCTTGGATGCAAGGAATGAAAACTTAATGCTCTCCAATGTTAAATCAATCTAACCGATGCGTAGATCCGACTGATTGGAGTTTGTAGGTGAAGACGGATGGTTGATCAGACCCTAGGTGATGATGATATCACTGATTGAAGATCAACGGTTGAGGCTTACTTGAATACGAGGCCCACACTTTCACTTTGTTGTTACTGCTCTACTCTGCGAAGGGTTCTGACTCGATGCAGGTTGATAAGGGTGGATGGGTCAGACTAGATTGGGCTATGCTGTTAACTACAGGTTGGGTTGGGTTGGGTTGGGTCAGATAAGGCCCAACTGATGAGAGATACCAGTTGGGTCCACGTGCCTTACGGTCCTCTTCGCTTGGTGTTTCGGGCTTGGCTACGGTTGGGCTGGTAGAAACTATATTTTTTAAATTCAGGTTGGATCCAAACTCAATCCCAAGAGGAGGGCCCAGCAAAAGGCTCTGAAAGCTTGGCTTGGCACTTGTCACAAATGAGATACGTGAGACTTCTTTCGGTCTCGTTTTTTATTTCAACTTTTTTGTTACTGTAATTCAATGAGAAAGAGATGGCGATGATGGGGCTTGGTGACGATGCAGGATTCTGCTTGTCGATGACGGTGACGAAGAAGGCGAGGAGGAGGCTGATGAGGATGGAGCAGGTGTCATTGCTAACGAGAGCCCTTTGATGCAAGGTGATGTCGAGGTTCAACGATGGACGATGTCGACGATGAAGATGGTGACTTCTTTTTTATCTACTCTTTTTCTGATCTCCTTGTCTCTATTTCTTCTATTCTCTGTACTCTCTGCTCTTCTTTTTTTCACTTTGCTTTGGGTTGGGTTCTGGGAGGCAACGAATTTAGGGATGGGAGGTCCACATTGGAATGGGTTTGGTGAGGATCGAGTTCGGTCGGTGATGTCGATTTGGATTTGGATTTGGGTAGTAGGGGGTATGGATTGAGCATGGAATGGGATTGGATAGGGACAGATTGAAGGGGTATTGGGATTTTGGGTATTCGGCTTGGCATGGGGTTTCGAGAAAAATAGGGTTGGATCGATTTAAGGATTTGGGAGATCTGTGGGTGGATTTGAGGATTGCTGGTATTGTCGATATGGTGATGATGGTGGTTCGGCAGGATTTGATGATGGTGATGGTGGTATTGTTCGTGTGCGTGCCTAAATTGTTACGGACTTATTTGGATGGATGTAAAGCTTCTTGGAAAATGTTGAATGCTTGAAACCTGAAAGGAGAGAACCGAGGTCAGAGACCCTGGCCGAGCTCGGCGCAAGGCACTCTGATACCTAAGTTAGTACAGTCATTTGACAAAGGGTGAGTGTGCAGAGAGAAAGGCAGAATTTGGAGTATGTATGCCTACCTCTTCTGGATTAGCCAGGCCGAGAGTCCTATGACTCTTGTCCTGGTTTCTCGAATGTAAAGTCCCACCCGGACTTTGTCCCGATCTTTCAGGATTGTGGATCCTGATCTTTCAGGGATTGTGGATGTAACCACCAGATAAGGATAACTCATTATCTTTATCCGGTGCTTATCCTTACATATCAACACGCTCTGTAACGTGGTTGATTCTTTATAGGAGTACCGTCATAACTGACTAAGTGTCAGTGCTCGGTTCGGTTAACCGAACCGAAGATGATACCGAGGTTAGGTATGACCTTAACATAGACGCATTCTGGCACTATTGCCGAGATGCATAAAATCGAGACCAAGGCATGTCTAGCTGGTACTTTTACTGAAACGAGGACAATCTCGGTATTATGAAAATGCCCCCAAACAATTCGAATGCCGAATCTCGAATCCATATGGATATCAAAAGATGCAGAGCGGGCTACCAAATGCGAGGCGGGCAGAGACAGTGAGAGACTAGAGATAAAGGGTGGAAGGGATAAGTTTAAAATGGCCTCACGCCAAGATCCTCATCACGGGCAAGGAAGAGAGATAGCTCTGGAACCCAAAAGCACTCCAAAAGAATTTCATTCATTATTAACCGTGTAGCCAAGGAGTCACTACAATGATTATATAAGAGAAAACGTAATTAAAAAAAAAAAAGAGAAACATAACCCTAAATTAATCTGGACCATCTAAACACATCGATGGTCAGGATTAGAACATCTGAATTTAAATAAACTAAAAGACATAAACCATCAAAAACAATTCTAAATAATATTAAATAAATATAAACAAATACATTGGTTGGTGGGTTGGGCCCAATGAAAGTTAAATTGGCAAATTTAGTTTTACAAAAAAAATTGTTTGATTCCTTTATACTTGATTTTGATTGAAAAATTTACTCTCTTTGCAACTTTTTGAAAAAGAGGCAAAAGGTCTTAATACCAATGACGCCCAGATACAGCAGGGACACACCATATATACAACAAGGACACGTATTTTACTTGTAAAAAGTGAAGTATCTTACACGATACGTTGCCCATTTTGAAGTATCCGTGCATCATAGCTTAATATTGATTCAATCATAATTTCACAAAAACTTCTCCAAGCAGTCTAAAGAACTCAAATACCTGCTTAAATCAGTTTTAATTTGTAAGTCAAATGGACCTTATTTTTAGACTTGCAAGTGGCACCTTATTTAGTAGCAAAGGCTGAAACAGTATCCTCCAAATATTGATACAGTATCGAGTACCAGTACCATTATATTGTATCTTTCAGGCATTGGTACATTGGGCATAGAGAAGTATCCAGTTATCATAGGTGAGCCTGAGGGTATGTTTGTGGGACACATTTTCTACAGAAAATTAAAAAACGGCTTCCAAGGTAAAATCATTTTCCATTTCTATGCATTTAATATTTTCCATGTTTTCATTTTCTGAGGTCGAGTCACTTTTTCCATGATTTTTGCAAAAGCAAAACTTGGACCCTTCATTTCCTGTGATTCTTGCATAAATGGTATAAACACATTTTAAGCTAGGAAAACCAATACCATCAAGATGAAATAAAGTTATGTGCCAAACCTAGATTTGTAGCTGTAGTAGCCTAGATGCCAATTCTTCTTCTAAAGCCCGCTTGTTACTCATCAGTCTCCTTGAGACTTTTTCGTTCACCAATCAGGTTGTTCAGAACACCATCTGTACTACTTTCTTAATAAGCGACACCATCTGTGTTTCTTGAATCCATACTACTTATCACAGGTGTTTCCCCTTCATCCTGTTGTTCAGCAGTAAATAAACAAGGTTCCTGAAGAATCACTTTTCCTTCGCTCTACAGACATGTTGTGTCATCAATAAGCTGTGTTTCATCCCAGGGTTGACCACTGCCCAAAGGGGCTTCCCCAGACATCACTTTTGCTTGATCATGATCAATTTGTGCACGATGTTGTGAATGAGTCTTGGACCGAGGGGAAACCACAGAAACCAGTTCCTCTTTGTCTTCAAAAACAGTTCTTTCATTACTAGCCCATGTTCCACCCTCGGATGAGCGTTGTCAAGAGCAACATCCTCAGGATATGATTCCATCTTGTCCCAGAAACTAGCTCTGTCATGATTGACTTGGGCCTCATGTTGGGACTGAGTGTTGCAGCAAGATGGTTTTTCAGAAACAAGTTCCTCTTTATCCTGAAAGCTAGCTCTTCCAATACTCACCCGCACCTCATCAGGTATTTTATTCGAAATAGGTTCTATGTCCTCAGAACCAGTTCTGCTGTGATGAACACACGTTCCATCCTGCAATCGAGTATCATGAAAGGAAACTCCTCTTGATATGGGCTTGTCTTTGTTCCAAGAACTGACTCCAACTTGATCAAAGTCTCCATTATTCTGTAACTGTGTTTTGCACATAGAAGATTCCTCTAAAACCTCATCATCTTTTCCCTCAAAACCAGCTTTTTCATGACTGACCGATCCGCCACATGATCCAAATATGCAACTGGGCCTTTCCTCCAGGTTTGTAGGTACTATTGCAAGTTGGTAGGTTATCTCTTTCATTGCTTCCCTTGCTTGAATTGGAACAAATCGACGCATTTTCACATTGTTCAACGCTGAAGCAGTTTTTTAGCCTGCACTGTCTTCTTTATCAACGATTTTCCTGAGCACGGTCTTCTTTATCAACATTTTCCTGAGATCTGTCTTCTTTATCGACATTTTCCTGAGTGGTAACTTGTGAAATATCACTATGATCACTAGAAGATCCAAAGGCACTAACCTGATCACCGAAACTAAATTGATTGTTACATACAGTTTTCTTGAATGCAGCTTTCTCCCACTGTACACGAATTTTTCCAGAAGAATCTTCCATAAGCTAACAATCAGAACTGTCACTTTCAGATGAGCTGCTCTCAGATTCATCATACAAGCCGAAATGATTTAGGGAAGGTAGTCCATTTCCAGGACGCATCCACATACGCTTTGATAATTTGAAGGCAAAGTTTGTTTCCTCAAAATATTTAACAGTCGGCACCATCTGATCCTTTAGGAGAAAGATGTGATTGGATCAAAGTGGAGTGCACCCTCATGCTTAAGGTGGCATCACTATCCAAATTGCCACCTTCATCACCATTTCTATGATCATCATTACCATCACCCTCTTCATCATCAATGCTAATTATAACCCTAGAAGGCCTTTCTTTGTTTTCCTTCGATGCTCCAAAACCCATTTGCCTGCACTGGGAGCACTCTTGGGCATCAGTGGCAACTACATTATCAAATTTCCCCTTGTCCTTGTGCCTCAGCAGGGTCCTCTTCCCACATTGTATTCTTGGCTGAGACTGGCCCCTGGACATCCTTTTCTCTAGTGTGCCCCCATACAACAAAAGTACGCTTGAACTGTGAAATTATTATCGCAGGTAACTGCTGGTCATCAAAATTATGTTAATAGAGAGTGGATTTAGACTATACAGCACTTCATGTTTTCTAATCTTGCAAAATAACCTTTCCCTCTACCCACTTGCATACATTCACCTGCAAAATTAAATTGATTCCCGAGTAAGCCTTCTTTCAACCATGCCAACAGACCAGTAAAAAGAAACAACAATTCAGACTACATTCAAGAAAGACTGTTTAAATAACTGAATAGTCAAAACATAAACAGAAATGCTATATACTCCCATGGTTTTTGGTAGAAAAACCTACTTTCCTCTACAATAATTTAGTAGTATAAACATTTGCTATTATTTTACGGAAACCAAAGTGGGAAAAAGAAATAGGCTTTCTATCTGGTTGGCCACCATACACTATTGGAATAGTGGTTGTCTACTAGGGGCATTGTCTTCATCTTTATGAGGGAATGCTCGTAATTTTTTTTCTGTAGTGATTAATAAAGATAAAGTCAAACCCTTTTTTCCCCTTGTTGGTAACATGACTTGAACCTGCATACTTGTGGATACAACCATGGTTTTAAAATTCTGTCGAGTCCGAGTCGAACTCACGAATTGGTCAGAACTCGACTGGGTCACATAGTAATGCGACTCAATGACTATGTGAGGCCTTGTTTTCCCTAGACACACTTATTTCAAACTTCATTCTTTTGCTTGGAGAGGCTGCTTCCACCTGTAGGGAGTCCATTTCTACCATTCTTAGATAACAAAACCACTTTTTTTAGAGATTCAACCCTATGAATATCAAGGCCACTACACACACACACACACACACACACACATATATATGTAAGTGCCTAAAAATTACGGACTTAGTTTGGAGAAGATTAAGCTCTTAATTTGATGATTTTGGGAATGGATCAGCCTCCGATGACCTGAAAGGAAGGAAAGGAAAAACCAAAGTCAGAGCCCTTGGCTGTGGGTCGCCAATGGGCAGCACTGAAGGTACTGGCCGAGGCGGATGAGGCTGCGACTCTGGTTGCGAAAATGGTGGAAATGGGGGTTGTTCCGGCGGAGGAAAAGACGACGCTCTTCGGGACTTTGAAGACCCTTCGCCGCCGTACCTGGTTTTTGGAGGCATGGCTTTTGCAAGTTTGGTTTCTGTAAAGATCATGTTCCCACAGACGACGCCAACTGTAAGTGCCTAAAAATTACGGACTTAGTTTAGAGAGGATTAAGCTCTTAATTTGATTATTTTGGGAATGGATCAGTCTCCAATGACCTGAAAGGAAGGAAAGGAAAAACCAAAGTCAGAGCCCCTGGCTGTGGGTAGCCGAGGGCACTCCGATGGCTAAGTTAGCTTGGTCATTGAGAGAAGAATTAGGAAGAAGAAGTATGGGTCAGGCTTATTGCATACCTCATGTCGCTCTTCTCCATGCATTATATAGACGTGGGAGTCTTGTTGGAGTGGACCCTTAGGGGGAGATGAAAGTCTCATCCGCATATACTTTCTCTCCTGAGTGGGGGTAGGTAAAAAGGGAACGTCCCATTGGACCATCTCCCTATACCTATGGACATGACCTTGAGATAAGGCGTGCCACTTATCTAGGTCCGGCGCCCACTCTATTTGTCAGTTTGTCGTCCCCGTCACGGCAGTGCATTTATGGCTGAGTGACAGGAGGCCAAGATCGGGCTAAAGACCAAGACCGAGGTGGACGCTTGCGAACGTGGCCACCGAGATGGGCTCCACGCTCCCCCGAGATGGTGCTACTGCCGAGCTTGGACAATACCGAGACTAAGGATAGTCCGAAATCGGGGAGTGGCCCCACGTAAATCTGTGACTACAAAACGACCCCACACACAATATATATATATATATATATATATATATATATATGAGATCTTTAAGGTATGTTTTCTTGTTTACATTTGAATAATCCCTTAGTTTAATGCCAACACTAGGTCCATCTTGACACTCCCACTGCAAAACATGCAATAGTTATGACTTTGTAAAGTATCTATGTGCATATATTAATGTAATCAAGAAGAAAAATGTACGTACGGATGTGAAAATGAATGCCTCCATTTGAGCATGCCTTCATAGATCAAATAGTTCAGTTCATGTTATGATTTTAATTTCTTTTAAATAAAGTGAATTACAAAAATAGAAAAATATAACAAAAACAGAAAAAAGAAGCCAATGACAGAGAACTAATCAATTTACCCAAACCCCAATTATGCAACACAATGTTCTGTACAGCATTAGATATTAAGATATTAGGAATAGGGAAGAGAATAAGCAAAAGGAAGCTTGTAAAACAAATGCAATCAATAAAACCTAAATAGAGCACGAACCCAACAATGCTAAAAGTAAAACCGAGGACAGATGGACGGTAATGTACTCTTAAGATGCTTTATAAGGCCCTGTGTCGGTACATTCACCTCACATGGTCTTACACCGGGCGCTGGAGCCCCACTGATGATGGGACCGGGGGGATGGGAATATCCATCTGGGTAATGCCCAAATATAAATTTTGAAGTCAAATCCGATGCCTCCATCTGTTTGATCCATGGCCCACAAGTGTAACGGCTTTATAAATATATATATATATATATATATATATAATTTGACTCTTGATCCAACTGTCTAACCCATTCAGATGGGTGCAATACCAATGGATCCATTGTAAATAAGGGAGGGGGGGTTTCTGATGGTCCATATGGATCAGTGCTCAGGTGGGCCCCACATGCTACCTTGCATGGAGCAATGCACAGGAAAAACCTCTTTTTTTTATATACCTTTGTGGGCTTTGCTATCCTCTTCGTCTTGCAGGTGATTAAAGAGTAGAAAACCGATAATGAGAGTGGGTGAAGGGAGTCATCAACAGTCCTCATTGAAGAAGATGAGAGAGACAGAGAGTTCTGTTTCTTCTTCTTCTTCTTTTTTTTAATTTTCCGTTGAGTAGAACATGTTGTTGAATACATATTTAGAATCCATGTTGGCTTTGCACAAAGCTAGGAGTACAAATTCTAGTTAGAAGATAGAAAAAGAAAAAATCTTGCTAATAATTAGAACACCATATTCACCTGCACACCCAGCACCCAGACCATCCAGAGAGGCAGGACCCACATTTGAATATACCTGATGCACGATCTAGATGTGCAGTGTGCAGGTGAACATTTTCCCACCTACTAGGACTATTAATTGTGATCAAGTGATAAAAAAAAAATAATGGTTTCACTTCCAACTTAAAAGTTAAAACACTAAAGTGTCATTAAACCCAGAGGCATTTCAATTTGTTTGGACTGGATTGGGTTGTGCTGGGTACTGTAAAGGAGTTGTTTGAGCAATGAGTCTATATAATGGCAGTGGAACTTTTGCACAAGCAGGGGAAGCATCTTGTGGGGTTTTGTAGTTGTTGCTAGTCTGGACTATATGATTGAAGAGGAATTAGAGACTATTTCCTTACATTTTAGTGGACTAGAGGAAGTAATAAACACTCTAAGTTGAAATTTGTAGGATTTTCATAAGGAGTTACAAGGGGATCTCTGCTTCTGTTTTATAACGACCACCATACTACGGTGTGAATGGATGGAGACCAAAACAGTTATCTACATACATACCCTCTGATAAGAAGAATTGGACACCTGTATGGCTGCATGCCAATTTAGGTGGTTAGGAATGTTAATTTGGTTTTATCGTTAGAAAAACATTTATTTCTAATCCTAATATAGCATATTGAGCTCTTCTTCTTCTTCTTCCTCTTGATAACTATGATATTTGGATACTTTACATGCTCACTGCACCCATGTCAAACCAATATGATACTTGTCATGATTACTTGATACTACACCTATAGGATGTAAACACCTATAAGTGATTAAGACATTCGGGATCAACCCATTACTCTTCATCTCATTAGTAATTTCAAAAGCCTTTTCTATATTTCCTTCCTTGCATTGTGCATTGATCATTGTGTTGTAGAGCAAGGTCAGCAGCTAAGCCCACATCCTTCATTTCCTCTAAAAAGCCTTGTGTTTCATCAAATTTTCCAATTTTACAGAGACAGTTGATAAGGACATTGAATGCAACAACATCAGGCGCTAGGTTTTTCTCCATCATTTCTTCGCCGATTTTGAAAGCCACAGATGTTTGCCCCACTTTAAGGAAGCCATCCATTAAAGAAGTGTAGTTAACACAATCTGCTAGCAAACCTCCTCTTAACATATCTTTAAATATACATACCATGAGCTTCCTCCATCCTTCCCCTTCTTCTTAAACCATTTTCAAGAAAATCGAGAATGAAATTGTTTGGCTCCAAACCTTGCGTCGTCATTTCCTCATACATACCCAATGCATCTTCACCCTTTCCCACCTTGAGGAATCCATCAACAAGTGTACCATAAGTGAATTCATTTGGCAGAGCATTTTTCTCCACCTTCTTCCTCATAGTATTCGCTGCCTCCTCCAGCATTCCCTTTTTTGTGTATCCATTGACTATGGAAGAATACGTGACGACATTAGCATCACCATGGTCCCTCTCCATTTCTTGCAGTGCAAGTTCTGCAGCCCTCATGTCTCCTATCTTACAAAGCCGATCAACCAAAACTGAATATGTTATATGATTTGGAACTATATGAAGCTTTGGCATCTTGAAAAGCCCATCCACCAAAACACGTTCTCTGCTTCATCTGTCTTCCCTATCTTGAAAAGCCCATCCATCAAAATCGTGCACAGAACCAAATCAAAAGGAATTTAAGGCACTACCATTTCCTTTTGAAGAAGAAATGCACGTGTAGCACTTCTGTCTTTAAAGGAAGAATCGATTAGAGTATGAGATGTGGTTAGGAGACACACCCATGTTCTCCATCTATCACTCCTTCAGCAATTTTTCCATTCTTGTAGAGGCATGCTATAAGACAGCTGTAAGTAACCACATCAGGCAAGAAACCACTTCGAACCATCTCCTCATACAATGCAAACGCTTCCTCAAGCTCTCTCTTTTTGCAATAGGCACTGATAAAAGTCGTGCGGGTTATAACATTGAACTCCAAATCCATTTCTTCTATCGAATTCTGGTTCTTTGAACTGGAAACATTCTTCTTGATGCCGAAAATCTCATCCATGAGATCTTTTGCCTTATCTAACTCCCCAATTCTACAGAACCCATTAATTAGTGTAATGTAGGTTATTATATCAGGCAAAACTCCCTCCCGCCTCATACTCCCCATCAACCCAACAGCACGGCTCACCATCCCAAACTTACAATACCCATCGATTAAGGTATTAAGCCCAACAACATCCAAACCAAAACCCCCATTAATTGACATCTGCATCAAAAATTCTGCATTTTCTAACAACCCCTTTTGGAGAAACCCGTGAATCAAAGTATTCCAAGTGATCGTATCAATCGAAATGCCTTTTTTTAACCGTTTCCGACAAAAACCCAACAGCTAGATCAACCATTCCTTCATTGCAGAAGCCCCAAATCAGAGTATTATAGCTTACAGTGTCAGTTTCAGAGGTTCTAAGCAAATCCAAGGCCATTTCCAATCGACCCATTTGGCAGAAAGCATGAATTAAGACATTGTAAGTGAAAAGATTGGGTATTCTTTTACAAAGCAGCATTTCTGAGTAGGCAGTCCATACCTGAGGAACCAAACCAGCATTGTTAAATCCGATTCCACAACTTCAAGTTTGGATTCAGGCCATGCTTTCTCATTGACAGGAAAGCATCTGATGCATCTGAGAATCTTTTGCAGGTGAGATAGAGTTGTATGAGGGAGCAGAAGAAGGAGGAGTAGCGGTTGGTCTTGGATGGTGGAATCTGTTGGTGGGTACTGTGAGGAGGAGAGAAGGGCAGAGATGGAATGTTTTGATGGTTTGATGACAAGTGTGAGCAAGAGAGGAAGAGGAAAGGGAGAGAGTTGGGATTGAAAGATGTGAGCTTTTGTATGTTTCTGAGATTTCTCACGGTGTAGAGAGAGAGATTGAAAAGAACTGGAGATTTCTCAAATGAAAAACAAGCTAAAATCTGATTTAACAGAACCCCATTTACAGATTCTTGATATTTGATGAGATTGGAATGGATTAAGGCCCATAGGGAACCACAAACCTAGAACGGAAGTGTTTGTCACATAATGAATGGTGAGTCTATATGTCAAGTTCCATCATCGGCCTAATCAATCTGTTATGGTATTTTTTCCGTCCTCAAGCTATGGTGAAATTCTTTGGGTTCACTACTCTAGAGAAAGAGGGAAAAAATTATTTTTAATCTCAAGTGGGAGATTGCTCCAATACAAGAGTTTGCTGGAAAATTCATTGATTTCCTCTCATTGTTGAGTTTCTCATTAAATACATGTAGTGAGACTCTAACAGCACAATTCCAACGGCTACTTCAGTTCCACAATAGCTGCTAACAAATGTAACAAGCAAACTACATGGGACACCTCACATGGACACGTAGTAACAAGCAAACTACATGGGACACCTCACATGGACACATCACAACTACCAAGTCAAAAGAAAAAATTACATGACAACACCATAACAACACCTATTATTTAGCACCCATCACGAGCTTGGATGATGACTGAACTGGCCTTGCATGAACGTGGGTTGGGCCACACAAAATTTGATGTATCATTCCACCGCCCTTAAACAAACCTTGTCCGCAAGGTTTGCACCTGGAAACTGCTCTTCAATAGTTTGAAATCGCTCCCACGTAGCATCGGAATCTGGTGTTCCTTGCCATTTGATGAGGACTTCTACATCAGCACTGTTGCCTCGCTTGACTAACCGTCTGGCCAAGATTGCGTCTGGGTATGGACGTAGTGATCCGTCAGCAGCCAATGGTGGTAATGCTGGTTGGGGTTGAGTGTCCAAGCCAAGTTTCTTTTTTAATTGAGAAACATGAAACACGGGATGAATTTTACTATCATTGGGTAGTTCCAAACGATATGCCACTGTGCCAATTTTCTGCAACACCTTAAATGGTTCATAATACCTGACTGCCAATTTTTGAGATCGCCTAGATGATATGGAACTCTGGCGATACGGCTGTAGGCAAAGATAGACCCAGTCACCGACATCAAATACTCTTTCAGATCGGTGTTTGTTCGCGTTTTGCTTCATTCTTGTCTGTGCTTTTTGAAGATTTTCTTTTAAAATTTTTAGAGCCTTGTCACGGTCCCGCAACTCATCATCTACAGTTTGGGCCCTCGTGGTACCTGGTACATATGAAAGCAACGTAGGAGGAGCTATTCCATGGACCGCTTGATAAGGGGTTGTTTTGGTTGCCGTATGAAAAGTGGTGTTATACCACCGTTCGGCTAGTGGAACCCAACACACCCAAGACTTTGGTTGAGCACAGGCGTAACATCGCAAGTAGTTTTCTAAGCAGCGGTTCAGCACTTCAGTTTGACCATCAGATTGCGGATGATAGGACGAGCTCATCTGGAGGCGGACCCCCTGCAGATTCTCGCCAAAAATTGCTTGTAAAAATTGGATCACGATCAGAAACAATGGTGTTAAAAACATTTTCAAAAAAAAACCTTAGCCACTGAGTGAGCTGTATATGGGTGGGACTGGGGAATAAAATGACCATACTTAATCTATCTACAACCACTAGAATCACTGATTTGGAAAAGGATACGGGCAGGCCATCAATGAAGTCGATTGAGATGTGCCGCCAAATCTCATTTGGAATAGGCAAGGGTTGAAGCAATCTTGGCAGAGCAACATTTTCATTTTTCACTTGTTGACACACATCACATTCACGGACCCACTGTTTGATATCTTTCCGCCATCCGGACCAGTAGAAACATGAGGCCACACGTCGTGCGGTATTATGAAACCAAGAATGGCAGGCACTTGGAGATTCGTGTAGTTCTTTAAAGATCTCAAGCCGTAAAGGGGAAGTGGGGCTAACCAAAATTCGTTTTTTTCTCCAAAAGACTCCAACAATTGAATACTTGGCAGAATCCAACTTGCCCTGTGTCATGCGATTATGTAAATCCTTGAAATAAGGATCGTGCATGGCTTCTTCTTTGATTTTTGATATCCATGTTGGCTCTGGTGCGGAAACCGCATGTAGATCACATTCATGTATTCTGGATAATGCATTAGCAGCCTCATTTTGTTTTCCTTTCTTGTATTCAATGAGATAATCAAATCCCATAAGTTTTGCTAACCATCGTTGCTGGATTGGAGAGGCGATCCTTTGTTCCAACAAGAATTTTAAACTTTGGTGATCTGTGCGAATAGCAAATTTTCTACCCAATAGGTAGGGCCTCCATTTTTCAACAGCAGTGATAATAGCCAGAAACTCCTTTTCATAAGTGGATAGAAAGGGATTTTTCTCCATGCAAAGCATGACTGAGGTAAGCAATTGGCTGGCCATTTTGCATCAAAACCGCCCCAATGCTAGACCCACTGGCATCACATTCGATTTCAAAAGGCTTTGAGAAATCTAGTAGGGCCAAGGGCTTCAGTCATTGCCTCTTTCAATTTATGAAAGGCCTAATCTGCTTCTGCATTCCACCCCCAAGCATTTTTTTTTTAATAAGGCTGTCATAGGAGCTGCAATTTTTCCATAGCCCCTGATGAACTTGCGGTAGTACCCTATCAGGCCCAAAAAACCCCTAAGAGCTTTAAGTGAGGTTGGGGTGGGCCAAGCAAGTACCCCTTGAATTTTTTGTTTTTTGCTCATCCACAGCCACTCCCCTTCCTGAAATGATGTGACCCAGATATTGGACCTCAGTGCACCCAAATATGCATTTTGAGCTTTTTGCATAAAGCTTGTGCTGGCGCATAACTTCAAATACTGCCCTTAGATGTTGGATATGCTCAATAAAATTGGTAGATTAGACTAGTATGTCATCAAAAAATACAAGTATAAAGTTTCTCAAATAGGGCCTGAACACCTCATTCATGAGAGACTGAAAAGTAGAAGGGGCATTTGATAACCCAAAGGGCATCACTAAAAATTCATAGTGACCCTCATGTGTTCGAAAAGCTGTTTTTGGAATATCCTCATTTTTTACTTTGACTTGATGGTACCCTGACCGCAAATCCAATTTGGAAAATATTTGAGAGCCATGCAATTCATCTAATAACTCATCAATTATCAGTATTGGGAATTTGTCCTTAACCGTATCCTTATTTAAGGCCCGATAATCCATGCACATCCGCCATGACCCATCCTTTTTTTTCACTAGGAGGACAGTTGAGGAAAAGGGTGATGTACTAGGCCTAATTACTCCCTCCTTTAATAAATCTTGAACAATTTTCTCAATTTCATTCTTTTGAAAATAAGGATATCTGTAAGACCTTACACTGGCTGGTGAGGTCCCTTCAATGAGAGGTATAGAATGGTCGCGTTGTCTCTTAGGAGGTAAGCCCTGAGGGTTCTTGAACACATCATCATATTCATCCAGAACTATCTGAATTTGTGGGTCCAAAAATTCAGATTTTGTGTGCACCTCAACGTTCAACAATTGAAGAGCATATGCTTGTGCTGAATATTGAATGTGCTTAGCTAAGTGAGTCGGCCCCACCAATTTGGAATTGGAGGTTGGAATGCCTTTTAAATGATAGTCCGTTCCATTCCTTTTGAATGACATAGTTAAGGCTGAAAAATCCCAAATAACTGGGCCTAGAGTCCTTAACCAATGAGCACCTAAAACAGCATCACAACCACCCGAAGAGAAAAGATAGAAGTCTGCCCGAATTGGAACGCCTTGGGAGTGGATAAGAACACCTTTTGAAATGTCGTTCCCTTTTAAGCGATCCCCATTAGCAACCATTACCTCAAAGATGGAATCGGATTGGGTGGGAATATTTCCCTTTCTAATGATTAGTGGGTCGATGAAATTAAGAGTGGACCCACTATCTATTAATAATGTAAGATGGCAATGGTTTAAAGTACCTAATATACGCATCGTCTGGGGTGCCCGAAGGCCAGCAATTGCATGTAGAGAAATCTGCGGAGCGGCTTCTTCTTCCTTTGAAACATCTTGCGTATATGGTTCATGGCCATCGTCATCCTCCGCATCATCTAGCAGGCCTTCAATCCAGAAAAGTTTCTGGTTTTTGCATCGATGGCCAGGAACAAACTGTTCATCACAATTATAGCACAGCCCCTTTGCCCTCTTCTCTCTAGCCTCAGAAGGAGTTAGTCTTTTAATCTCCAGAATTGTGGAAACAGAGGGCTTTGCATCATTGAAATGGGTGGGAAACCGAGGACGCCCCACCTCAGATCTGAGCGTTTTTAGCTTTACACTTACCTCTTCTTCCTGTAATCGAGCTAAGGTAAATGCTTCAGGAAGTGTAGGGGGTTGTAGCTTCTGGACCCCTATCCTGATTTCATCTTTGAGCCCGCTCAGATAAACACTAATAAGGTACTTGATGAGAGCCTAAAAGATACATTTTAGGCCCCTTAAAGAGGACTTGGTTATACCGTCGGAAGAGATTAATTAGCTTAATTATGTTATTTTATTTTTTGTAGGTATTACAAATGCAAGGAGCGAAATTCAAAGCTAAAATGGAAGAAATCTCACAAAGCATGACAAACCGGAGTTGCAAGTAAGAAAGCGTGCCAAATATGGGAAGAGACTCAAATAAGAAAGCAAAGCAAGAGTCCAAACATGCCTTGGACGTCCAACATGGGTCCCACTCACCCCATAGCATGCCAACATGGAAGTTCTTTTAATTGCACCATTATTCTCAGAATTTTCAGGGGCAGCAACTTAAAATGGTCATAACTTCCAACTCAAGTGTCGGATTAGTGTAATCTACGTACCGTTGGAAAGATCTTTTCGAGTAGATATCCGTGGAGTCCAAGATTGTGTAAATCGGAGCTATATCGAGGGAGATATGACCTCGCAAAGTTTGCTGTGATGACCAGTGCTTACTGTGTCCTAGGGTTGTAAATGGGTCCCCGATTATCCGATTACCCGAAGGTTCCGACCCGTTAGGTTCCGGGTTTGGGTCCTTATTTTGGTTCCAATAAGTAAATGGTTCTGGTTCCGGGTCCTTTTTTTGGAACCGTTATCTAAACGGGTCCGATTCCAGATCCACAGTAGCTCAGACCCGTGGACCCAGAACCGGACCCGACCCAATATACTTTAAGTCTCTAACGTATTTAGGTTTCTGTATCACTGTGTATGGGATTGGAACCACAAGCTGCCGCCCTCTCTCCTCATTTCGTCTCCGGCTCTCTCTCCTGCTCCGACTCCGGCCCTCTCTCCCGCTCCGGCTCCGACCCTTTCTCCTCATTCTTGATTTCGCTACTGTAGTGCTGTTACAGAAGAAGCATGTGAGTTCATTTCATTTCTTCCTTTGACTTGTTTTTACTTTTTAGGGTTCATATTATCTTACAAATTTGGGGTTTCATTCCGAATACTCTTTACATATTTTTAGGTATGAAATCTCTTCTCGATTTTATTCTTCTACTTTCATCTGCACCTGCAAAGGATCGACAACTAGGGTTAGGGTTTGTCTTTTTAGTAAGAAAATCTCGTAAGGGGATCTTGTTTCTCATGTTTTGGGGATTTCTATGCTTCCAACAATTTGTATCAGATCTATGTTGTGATAGGCATGATCGACTTTAGATCTGTGGAGTCTTTCATGATTTGGATCAGTTGCTTCTTCTCTTGTCAAAATATTAAGATTGTTAGGTTTGAGGTTGAGAAATGGAGGCTGATCTTTCATAAGATGATGAGTTCAAGTGATTAATAATATCCTTTTCATGTAATTGTACAGATCTCTCAACCACATGTCGATAATCTGGAACGAATCTAGAAGAATAACCTCTGTGTCTCTGTCTTGTGCTGATCCAAATTATGTTTGTTTCACATCTGTCCTTATCTAAAACACTCATTTAGATGGGCATGTTTTGAAATTATGCAATAAGGAATCTGAAGTTCTGAACTATTTTAAACAGTACCGATTGTGAGATTTTTCTGAGTAGGGATGTAACCACTGCTTATTTGCTGATTTCATTGTGATCCAACATGTGGAACAACCAGGATCAATTTAATTTGTGTTGTGTTAGGTCATATGTGTGGCCTCAGGAAAAGCATTCCTGTGGACCACTCTTTCCCATCCAAGAAAGGTTCTTTTGGGTCCTTGGCCTTTTTACTTTTTGTCTAAGATAAGAAAAGGCCAGTTCGGTCCATCCCCAACAACTCAGAATGATTGAAACAAAACCAAAGTGCAACTGTTTCAATCTCTTGCATGTTGATTGTTAGTGAGAACAGGCCAATTGCAATGCTGGGAGTCTTGAAAAGTTATATGGAATAGGCTGAGATAACAAGTGAAAAAAAAAAGAGGAGGGGTCTCAACATGAGATATGTCATCACCCAAGCACTAAAATGATCGTGGGTTGACTCTTTGCCTTTTATCTGAAAGGAGCATTTCATTTTCACTCTTGTCTTGTGAGAACCTCTGTGTCTTGCCCATCATTTGCTCAGTAATTGCATGTTGCTTGATCTTATAAATGTGTTTTTTTGTGTGATCTCGTTGTGAATGTGTCACGACCCGGGCCCGAATTACGGTAACCCCGAGCCGTGAGCCCATACTTACTCCCGTAAATTCCGAATTAACCTAAGTTAAAACGGAATCCACAAGGGATATCAATTTCAATGAACCTGACAATTACACAATCATTGCGGAAATCTATACTTGACAAAATCAATCTACGATTTACATGTATACAAAATGAAGTCCTTATACATGTATCACATCTAATACGATTAATTACATTCCATGAATGAATGTACAAAATAATGTCTCGAAACATTATCAAAATATTAGAGTTCCCTTCTCGCGCTCCTATGACCAGGTCAAATGGCATTCCGACCATTCCACTCGATTAGACCTCCTGGAGGAACCAGAGCAGTCTCCTCCGCTGGCGCCGCGGGCGCTGTAGGACCGGCAGGGGCAATTGGGCCTGAGATGTCATCAATAACACTAATGAACACGACGGTTCAACAATGTATAAACAATCTTGCAATAGCACATGTTAGTACATATATTGAATTAATTAAATCCATTCAGTAACAATTTCCATTCTAGACAACTCTAGATAATTCTTACAATGACAAGGGGTACATAAGAATTTATCAATAGACATTGCTTTCATAGCTTTCATTCATTTCATTTCATTTCATTTACCATCTTCCCTCAAAGGAAGGATTCATCTTCCGTACGGAAGGCATCAATCAATATCCATAGATAAGATCGGAATTAGTGGGACTTACTAGTGTCCGGGCCAGGGACAACTAGCATCACCACGGAGCTCCGGAACGCCCCCAAATCCATCTGCTGCAGCAGGATTGATCATTTACTTCCTTGTTACATGTATTCAGTACTAGGTTTAGTATTCATTTATCAATTCAGTGTGAGTTCCATATTAATTCAATGCAGATCAATAATGAGCTTAGGAAACTACTATACAACGCTCTTTAAACAATCATCTAAACCAAACAATGAGTGAAAAGCTCGTTAACAATGCACGTGTTATTGTGGATGACATTACTTAATTTAGTTGTGCATTAGATAACCTTAGCTAACACCTATGATGGTTTAGGTATTACCGGTACTAGCCTTAACGAATAGGCTTTCAACTTAAACCAGTCACCATTTACCATACGACTCGTCTTTAACGAGGTGGGGAGTTTCCATGATCGTATAAGCGATCTTAGTCCATGCAAAAATCCAAAACTCGCTGCCGATCGAGAGGACCGTTAGGTCCTCTCGATTGGCCAAATTTTCACTCACAATCGGTGTATGTTACTGTATCCCGTTCGCTCGAGCGAGTAAAGTTCGCTCGAGCGGACATCTCACAGAACCTTGGTCGCTCGACCGCACTTTTATGTTCGCTCGAGCGAACTGTCCAAGACGATTTTTCTCTGAAACAGAACCTTTGTCGCTCGAGCGAACTGTCATAGTCGCTCGAGCGAACTGCCAAAGTTCCAACTCGAAAATCTGATACACTCTCTCTTCTTCTACACTCCCTTCTCTACTATTCATCCACAACATATAATAGCAATGGGACCTCCTGTCCCCTCCTCACACATCATCCATTTCCAAAAACAATTGTCCTAAACATTTATTAACCATTCAACCAACCACATTAACTCCAAAATAAATGGAAAGTGTACAACCCATAACAATAAAAGTATGTCTACCATCATTAATGCTAATCACAAGGGATGCTTATACTTGCCTCTCTTGAAGTCAATGAACTCTAAACTTTCTTCTTCTTAGCTTGGCTTGAGGTTACAATCCCCAAATCAAACCCTAATCCCATGAAAAATGAAAATATACAAATCATGAGCCAACTGAGCTAGAAGCCTCTACAAAACAACCCATGGAACTTATAAATCCTAAGGGGAGATCAACTACTTACTTGTAGCTCCAAGCAAAGGGTTTCAAGTTATCTTCCTAGCTCCAACTATTCAAAAATGGGGAAGGAGACTTGAGGAAGAAGATGGAGGTGGAGCCTTCACTCTCCAAGCCACACAACCACTACTAATCTCAACCTTGGTAAAGAGGAATGAGAGGGAAAAAGAGAAGAGAATGGTGCTTAGGGTTTGGTTGAAATGAGAAAGGTTTCATTCCATTCTAATATAAGATCATTTTTCCACAAAACCACCCTTAATAAGTCAAATTACATTTTGGGTCAAATGAAATCTCATTTGGTCCATTTGAGGTCAAATGGAGTCGCGTCTATTATGAAAGTTAACGTACTACTCGAGATACACGCGTTGGTATCAAGGATTTTCGTATTTGACGAAATACGTGAAAACTCGTATTTACGAGAAAGCCCTTAGCTTACCTTATTTGAGTCTAGACTCACTTTAACCAATTCAATTCTAATTCATTATGCTTAATGCATCATTTGAGACTAATTTGTCTCCCTTTGGTCATTAACCTTGATTAACCATTTACCCATGCTTAATTAGCATTAACCTCAATTATTTAGCCTTAATCACGATTAGTTTGGGTCGGGGTGTAACAGAATGACAGCTCATACATGTAATCATATAATTATAATAGAGTTTGTAATTATTTATATGCAGATAAAATGTCAGATTTAGAACCCATTGATATTGACAATGCCGAAACCAATGATTCCATTGAAGTTTCTAGGGTATCTCACAAAAAAAGGAAGCTAACATCTCCGGTTTGGACTGAGTTTACAAGAATTACACAACACAATGGAGCTGTAAAAGCAAGTTGTAACCATTGTAAGAAATTACTGAATGGGAATAGCAAAGACGGAACTTCACATTTGTTTAAACATTTAAAACATTGTGTGCTTTACAAACTAAAGCAGCGGGGGAAAGTTGATATACAGCAACAAATTCTACAAATTGGGGAAGAAAATGAAGGAGGAGTTAGTGCAATTCAAAATTTCAAATTTGATCAAGAAAAAAGTAGGCATGATCTTGCACACATGGTCATAATGCATGAATTGCCATTTCGATTTGTAGAATATGAGGGGTTTCGAAATTTCATAAAAGGCCTTCAACCGTTGTTTAGAATCGTGTCACGGAATACTTTGAAGAACGATATTATAAAAATTCACAATGAGGAGAAACAAAACCTTTATGATCTCTTGGAAAATCTAAAATGTCGGGTGAGTTTGACAACTGACATGTGGACCTCTAACCAAAATCTTGGGTACATGTGTTTAACATGTCATTTTATTGATGATGAGTGGAATTTGCAAAAGAAGATCATTGCATTTTGCTCTGTTGAAGCTCCCCACACCGGCGAAGTAATTTGTAATTGCATCTTAGACAGATTGTATAGTTGGAACATCGATAAAAAACTGTGTGCCATTGTATTAGATAACTGTACTACCAATGATGTTGTGGTTCGGGAGCTCAAGTCAAAGCTCATTGCTAAGGGCTTGCTTTTGTCCAATGGAGATATGTTCCACGTGCGTTGTGCCACTCACATTTTAAATTTGATAGTTCAAGATGGTATGGATTCCATACGTGAGGTAATTTTTAAAGTGCGTGAAAGTGTAAAATATATCAGAGCTTCACATTTAAGAGAACAAAGGTTTAATGAAATTGCAAGGCAAGTACGAGCTCCAAGAAAGAAAATTCAACCTGATAGTTTGAATAGGTGGAACTCTACTTTTGAGATTCTAGAAACAGCGATACAGTTCAAGGAGGCTTTCGAACGGTTAAGTGATCGTGACAGTGGATACAAATTTGCCCCAAGCAATGAGGAATGGGAAAATGTTCAAAAAATATGTAAATGTTTGCAAGTATTTTTTGAGATGACAGAAAAATTTTCAGGCACTAAGTACCCAACATCGAACTTGTATTTCTCAGATGTTAGCATGCTTCACTTGCATTTGATAGAATGGTGCACTAGTTCAGAATCTTTTATCAAAGATATGGCTGGGAAAATGATTGTCAAGTTTAAAAAATATTGGAATATCATTTCCACACCGTTAGCAATTGCTGCAGTTTTTGATCCTCGATTCAAGTTTAAAGTAATCGAATATTACTTTCCATTGATTTATGGTGATGAGTCTGATGCAAGGATTATGGATGTTAGGCTTGCTTTGACAAGCCTTTACAATGAATATGCCATTGAGTCAACCAAGAATACTTTTGATGGAAGACTTTCAACCAATGTTGGAAGTTCCAGTGGCAGTGCTAGCAATAGTTCTGGGACAGCATCAAGTGTTGCTTCTCCACTTACGTATGTTGATAAATATAAACTTGGCCTCCAAGGGTTTCTCAAAGAAAATAAATCCATTGAAAGAAAGTCAGATTTGGAGTTGTATTTGGATGAAGGACTATGGCCCGATGAAGATGAAGAGGCTTTTGACATCCTAGTTTGGTGGAAAGCCAATGTAGCCAAATACCGAGAAGTTGCTCGAATGGCTCGTGATATCTTGGCCATTCTGGTATCCACCGTTGCATCAGAATCAGCATTTAGTACTGGTGGCAGAACAATTGATGATTACAGGAGCAATTTACTCCCTGCTACAGTAGAGGCTTTGGTGTGTTGTCAAGATTGGTTGAGAAGTTCAACAAAAGGTAACTTTTTTTCTTTTACTGTTATATGATTTATTTTGGGTTTAGATTCATTAAGATGTCTAACATTAAGTTTAATTTTCAGATCTTCAATCTCATCACTACACAATCACAAATGCAGCCAAGTTTGATAAAAAAGAGACTGCAACTAGGACATCAAATGAAAGTGATAGTCACCTTTTGGAATGATTAGTGAGTCACACATTTACTTATTTTTAATTTTGGTTTGAATAGTCCTTTTGAATGAGAGTTTTATTAACTCATGTTTGTTTAGGTGAAGCATGCCATAGACTAATGACTGATGAGTGATGACTCACTGTGCTGTGAAGAATAGAATTGAAGAAGCTTATGGGCTGATGATGTCTTATTGGATGTAGACTTGTAGTTTGATCAATCATCATATAAGGATGATTTTCTGTGAAGCAGTCTTTGGTGACATGGTCTATCTCATTGTGAGGAACATGGAAATTCAACATTGACAGTGATGTGGTTATGATAAAGTGAAATATGCCTAGAGAGTATTTCCTTTTTGTTTTTTCTCTTACACATATTCTGCTGTAATGGGTCTGTATGCCTTATTATTTGAATATGATCATTGTTAATTATCAGGTCAGGGTGACAGCATACAGTTGGTTTTGGCTTATCTTGTTGGCATGTTCTGTTTATAAAATGCATCTGGTGATTACTTTATGTTCTCAACACATGGGTATGATGCTTTACAGTGTGGCAATTCTCAAAGGATCTGGAGGTTGCTTGTAATGGATGAACTGAAGGAGATCAAACTTTGATATTGAGGATTAGTTGCTTGGGCAGTGCCTTGTTTTGCAGGGAAGCATTCTCTGTTCAGCTACTAGTTGGTTCTGTGCTCAGCGAATGTGTGGCTTTGTTGCTTCTTGCTGCTGGCTTGTGTTGGGTTTTGCTTTGTTGAGCTAAGCTTCGTTTTGTGGTGATGCCCTCTTTCTGTTGCTTACTTGTGCTGTGTCTAGCTATTTTTGAGCTTTGTGGAGCTGTGGAGATCTCTTCTTCTCCTTGTCGGTCAGCCTTTTTTTTCTGTAGCTTTTGTGCTCTGTTTTTTGGTTGCTTTGTGCCCTCCCTGTTTAAGGGTTAGCCTTTCTTGTTGCTTCATTTGGTTGTATTTTTTCTTCTCCTTCTCTTGGGGGCTTTGCCCTTTTTCTTTCTCTTAATACAAATTTACCAAGTAGCGAAAAAAATTAACTGAAAGAAGCCACTTCCACATGTTGCTAGCAAAATGACAATAAAAATAGAGATGGGAGACCATTTCTTCCTGTTGTAAACATTGTGGGGCATCTTGAAATTTTGCCCAAGAATCTATAGGGGTGTTTTCCCATGAAACCGACGCCAAATCATGCAAGCTGTTATTAACTAGACAAATCTACTCCACACCAAATCTGCTCGCTGGAGAGTGAACTACAAGGATTATTAAAGCTCAAATGAGCTCCACCCAAAAGATCATTAAAAAAGTGGGGGAAAGCTCTTAGGTGAGGGGTACTGTTATGGTATTAATAGCTGAACCAACTAGTAGCTGAACCATACCCGGAACCGGAACCGGACCCGTATCGCAAACGGTTCCGGTTCCGGTTCCGGTACCGGTTCCCATTAAAATTATCGGAACCGGTTCCGGAACTAGTTTCCTGGTTCCGATTCGGGTCCGGGTCCGGTTCCGGTTCCTCTCCTTACTAAACGGTTCCGATTCCGGGTCCACCCTGGACCCGAACCGGAACCGACCCGTTTACAACCCTACTGTGTCCTGGCGTCCGGACGCCCGGAGGCAGAGAGGTGCGCAGGAATTTTTTATTCCTGGCGTCCGGACGCCCAGATCGTACGAGAGTCCGTCACATGCGCGTTTTGACGAGGTTTTTCATCCCAAAACTTATAAATAAGAGCTCAAACTCATTTTTGGGGATATACACATCTTGGGAGAAGGTCTGGAGCAAGGTTTTGGAGCTTTTGGAAGCACGTCAATGGAGATTTCATTAGAGATTCTTCGCCAATCGTCTTCCATGCGTAACTAAATTCTTATCTTTGGGTTGCGATGAAGCCCTAACCTCTTGTTTATGGTGATGTATAAGTTTAGGGTTTTATTTTAAACGCTTTTGGTTATATGACAAGATGTTAATCCATTGATTGGATTTTATTAATGCAATATCTCTTTCTTTGGTATTTTAATCTTGTAGATTTGAATACTAAGTCATATAATATGCTTGAATGAATGTGTTTGTTAGATCTAGGATAATCTATGCCATAGAGTTAAGTTATGCCCCGATTCACATCCACATCCTTTATTTGTTGACTCTGAAGGTTTGTAACCAAGATGAGTCTCTATAGCGTTGATAGTGAAACCCTAGGTCTATATTTGCCATTGTGCGAGGTTAGAGTGGATTCGTACCCTTAGATCTTTTCTCTGATTGAATCAACCATGTCTTTTAATTTGTTAATTTAGGAATTACAATCAATTCACCCAACACTTCGCTTTCTAATATGATTAGTTTAATAATCAGAACTTTGCTTTCTAATAGGATTAGTTTAGGAATTTAGGAAACAACACAACTTAGCATCTTTGTCCCAGTGGATACGATACTCGGTTATCATCTTTGCTTTTGCAAGCAGAGGTAGTAGCGGGGGAATAATTTATATTTGCAACCCTGTTTTAGGATTGGTCACTATCCTTACTGCAGGGCATTGATTTTAACACAGAATCCTAGAATTTGTGCAGGGATCCAAGAGAGTTCACAAAGGACAAAGTTTTACTCAAAAGAAATCTCTCCTCTCTTCCCAAGGCAAGGTAAGTCCTAGACTTTCTGATTCTTTTCATATAATTGCAGTAAGTTTTGTGTGTGCATGCTTGGTTGTCGCTCTTGTCATCCAGACTTGATTTCTTTAGACCAAAATTTAGAGCAAGTCCTTAGAAAAATTAGATCATTTAAACACCCTTCTGTTGTCTCACACACAAATTCACGAATGGCTGAGGAAAGAAAAGAAGATGGGGCTCCTGTGGCTCCACCTCTCCGGCCCATAAAGGAGCACTATACTCCTTCGGAATACGCGTCACCATCGTGTATTCAGCTGCCTACTATACAGGCAGCTCAATATGAAATCAAGCCTAGCACAATTAATCTTATTCGTTCTTTCTATGGCTTGAACAATGAGGACCCGTACAATCACATTGATGAGTTCCTGGTCATTTGCTCCACAGTGCGAATAAACAATTTCAGTAGTGAGGCCTTAAAAATGTTTCTCTTTCCGTTTTCATTAAAGGACAAAGCCAAGTATTGGCTGAGTACCTTACCTGCAAACTCCATCACTTCTTGGGCCCAATTACAACAAAAATTCTTAGATAAATATTTCTCTGTGGGTAAAACAAATCAGTACAGGAGATCTATCACATCATTTGCCCAAACTGATAATGAACAATTTCATGAGGCATGAAATAGATTCAAGGATCTCATTAGAAAATGTCCTCATCACCAAAAAGCCAAGTGGCAATTGGTTCAGTTCTTTTATGATGGATTATCCCCTGAATGGCGGAATATGGTAGTCACCGCCAGTGGGGGATCAATTATGCTGAAAAATGAGGATGAGGCATGGGAGCTTTTTGAGAATATGAGTGAGACCTTTCAGCACCATGCTTCCACTGCTAGATTAGAGAGGCCAGCAGCCTCTAATTTGCAAAAACCTAGAGGTGTGTTTGAAACTCAATCCTCTAATGAACTCACCACTCAAGTGGCTGCCTTGACCCAAAAATTGGATCAGCTATTATCTGTGGGTCAAACTCTCCAATCCCCACCCTCTCAAGGTGGTTGTGCTTTGTGCTCTAGTCCCGCTCATTTTGTGAGCAATTGTCCTGCAGCCTCTCAATTTCCTGAATTTGTGCAAGAGCAGGTGAATGCTGCACAGGGGTTCTCCAAACCGGGTAATGATCCATTTTCGAATACTTTTAACCCGGGATGGCACAATCACCCCAACTTTTTATGGAAGTCGCCCGGTCAAGACACTTCATTCTCTCAACCGGGAAGTGGGCCAAATTTTCAATACAATCCTGCGGCCTATTGTTCCCAACAATCCTACCAGCAACCCTACCCTCAACCACCTCAAAGAACTCCATCATTTGAGGAGACAGTGCTGCAAGAGTTCAAAGAGCTCAAAGCAACCACTCAGCTGGTCCATTCCTACTCTCAATCCATAGCTACGTTAGAGGTCCAGATCGGGCAAATAGCTAATGCTCTTAACAAAAGAGAGGAGAGTCGCTTGCCTAGCCAACCCACGGTTAACCCTAAGAATTCTTTTGATGTGGGTAGTGGCTCGCAACATAATGATACCTATCATGATCAAGCGAAAATGGTTGTCACATTACGGAATGGGCGTGAGGTTGAGACTAAGCCTGAGGAGCCTAAGCAAGATGTGAAAGAGCCCACAACCAATCCCAAGAGCTCTCGGGCTGACATGGTTTCTAAGGGAAATGAGGCACCCCCATATGTGCCTAAAGCCCATTTTCTCACTTGTCTTGACACACCCTTTCCCTTTAGTAAAAAGAAAGCAACCATGGATGAAATGTTGGAGGTGTTTAAGCAAGTAAAGATTAACCTGCCTTTGCTAGATGCTATCAAGCAGGTCCCTTCTTATGCTAAATTTTTGAAAGATTTGTGCACTCAAAAGCGCAAAGAAGGTCCTACTCACCGAGCAAGTGAGCTCAATTCTCCATAATGACACTCCTCCCAAACTGAAAGATCCTGGCACTCCCACCATTACTTGCACAATTGGGAGTCACGTTATTGATCATGCATTGTTGGATCTGGGAGCGAGTGTCAATCTCTTGCCTTACTCGGTGTATGAGCAGATTGGGCTAGGGGACTTAAAGCCCACTCCGGTTACCTTGCGACTTGCTGATAGATCTGTCAGGGTGCCCCGGGGAATAATTGAGGATGTTCTAGTCAAGGTCGACAAGTTCTTTTTCCTTGTCGATTTCATAGTCCTTGACACTGAACCAGTGCAAAATTCACGGAAGCACACTACTGTCATTCTTGGACGGCCCTTTTTGGCCACGGCCAATGCGAACATTAATTGCCGAACCGGAGTTATGGATGTTTCCTTCGGGAATATGAAAGTGAGGTTGAATGCTTTTAGGGCCTCTCATCAACCTTCAGACCAGGATGACTACTTTGTAGTCAATGTTGTTGATGAGCTCGTAGAAAACGCTCTTCACCCTGAGGATACTTTGCCGACTGTCATTGCTCCTGATCTGTCTGATGGTCAGGAAGCTCAAATTTTGGATGTGTTGGAAATGCACAAGAGTGCACTCGGCTGTTCAGTTGCCGAGTTGAAAGATATTGATCCCTCCATCTACATATCTTGTCCCCCTTGCATTGCTGATTTTACACTTTCTCGAGATATGCAGAGATTTTTAGTTCCTAACCTAGAGGAGGTAGACATGAAGGAAGTGCTGAGTCATGTCTTTTTGCAAGTTTGGTTTGTACTTCTTATGTTTTCTTTGTTTCTGTTTATTGTGCTTGCCGCTAACATTCCATAGGTACTTTGGTTTGAGTTGGGGGGGGGGGGCGTCCTCCCCGTTTTCCTTCCTTCCACTTCTTGTTAAGCGGTACCCAGGTGATATCCCTCTTTTTCCTTTACTTTCCTTGTCCTTTTTCTTTTATTTTGTTTTTAACATTGTGGACAATGTTAGGTTAAGTTGGGGGGTGGGGTATTAACCTTTGGAGTAGTCTAGGGGTAGTTTTTAGCAATTTTAGTTCTTTTTACTTGTCGTCTTTTCCTCTAGTTTTTGTCGTCTTTTCCATCAGTTTAAAAAAAAAAAAAGTCTTTGGTAGTTGTTAGACCCCGACCCAGACCATTTCGATCAGTGTGCGATTAGTGTGTGTTTAGTCCTAAGTGGTTTTAGTTATCATTGGGTTAGAAATAATTAGTTTAGTCTTGGATATAGCTTTGAGAATTTTGAGGACGTTTAGTATTAGTCAGACACACTCAGGAAGGCCTGAGTGCACGTGTAAGCTTGGGAGGATCGTATCGATTTCCGTGTATTTGTGATTTTGATTTCATTTGAATGATTTTACTATGTGTTACAACTTTCATTTTTAGCCTATTCATGTTTGAAGCCCAAAAACCCAAGTTCCGGCCCAAAAAGGGTAAAGTTGTCTTTTATACACAAATCTGGACATAAATTCCGAGATCTCAAAACCATGTCAAAAATATACTTTTTGGAAACTAGATATTTCGAGGATCGTTTTATCCTTCTTCGTCGAATTCATTCGAGGCCCACAAGATCATATTTTTGTCTATGCAAGGTTCAAGTTCATTGGGCCCCATTTGCTAGGGTTTTAAGTCATCCCTCTTCCTCCTTTACTCTTTTCATTCTCAATCCCTAACCCTAGCGCAGCCAAAGGAGAGAAAACCCTCTTTTCTCCCATGTTCCTCACCTTGCATAATCAAGCTAGAAGTCTCTAAATGGAATTCTAAGGCATCATCTTTTTCCTCTCATCTCAAGCTCTCTATTGATGTCCTTTTCTTGAAAGTTAGAAGGGAGCAAGTTCTCCATTGTCTTCATTCCCTTTTTTTTTGGGCATTTCTAGGTAAGAGCTTCAATCCATACCTTTCATGAAGTCTTTTAGTTCCTTAAAAATCTTGTTTTTCATATTTACAAACCCTTTTGTGAAAATGGGTTCTTTACTTTCATTTTTGTTGAGTTTTGAGTGGATTTCCCTTGGGATTCTTGTAGTGTTGGAATAGCTTGAGTGAAGTGCTTGAAGAGGATTGTTTAGCATTTGGGCAAGGCAAGTTTGACTAGTGACTTGTTTTTAGGTTAATAACCATCTATGATCCTTTTTTTGGTAGTTCTCTCTAGAGGTTAAGTATTCATTTAAATATTAGGGGTTTTTACTGGAAAAAACACTTTAGGTGGGCACTAAACCGAATGGAGAACATTAGGCAAACATGCACCCAACAAGGAATCCGTACAGAAAAACTAACTTTTTTTTACATTTTTTTTTTGTGGACGCTATCGACCTTCATTTTCTGTGTTGAGGATCAACGGCAACCCTCGCTATAACAAGTGAGGGTCGCCGTCGACCCTGAGCAGGCATAAACTCTCTGTCTTCTTCCTTCTTCCTCTCTTCCCCAAACTAAGTTCAATGTTGGCGAAGTCCATGCCTTCTCATTGCGTGTTCGGTTCATTTTCTCATAGGTCATCAAAATAAAATGAAGCGACATTTTTATCATTTAAAGGATATTTAATTGGATGTTAGGGTATGTGTTCAAATCACCTATTTCATCATTCCACAAAAACTTTTAACCATTGGATGACTTTATTTGTAATTTCTTTTTTTTCTCTTTTGGGGTGGGGGGAGTTTAAGAATGTCTTTAGGAGTACTTTGTATAAGATCCCCTAGTCATAATATGAGAATTTCATCTTTCACTTTTTCGATTCCTTGCTAAGTACGACCTTGAAAATTTTATACTTGACCCCGTCTTGTGAATTGTTTGTCATAAGAGGCTTTATTTATTTTCATTATTTTGTATTTTCGGAATAAAGATAGTACCTTTAGGTGGATTAGCCACATACTGAATTGAGTGGGACAACTCGGACCTGTTCCACCAATATGCCAAGTTCTCAGTTTCTCATAATCATCTATAAAGTTTTCTCCCCCTCATTTCATCCATGAAAACTCAAGGGATGATTTTAGATATAGTGCTGGTAAATAGTTTATGCGTAAATGAAAGTATGTGTTTTGGGTTCTTGATTAGTGATAGTTTTGTTCATATTTGCAACTAAATTAGGGTAGATAACATAGCAAGATAAATAAATAAAGGGGGAAAGGGGTGGGGCGGGCTCATCAAGTGAGCATGCATGGACTTTTCCATTATTGGATTGGGTTAGGGGAAGAAAGGAAGGAGGAAGAAGATGATGGTTTTATGCTTGCTCAGAGTCGACGGCGACCCTCACTAGTTATAGTGAGGGTCACCGTCGACCCTCTACATAGAAGATGAAGGTCGATAACGGCCACTAAAAGAAAGGGTAAAAAAAGTTGGTTTTTCTATATGGCTGATTCCCTATTAGGTGCATGTTTGCCTAATGTTCCCTGGTCGATCTAAAGTCCACCAAAGTGTTTTTTCCGGTAAAAACTCCTAAATATTAATAGCCATGTATATGGGTTAAAATTGAGTTTGAAAATGATGTTAGGTCGATCCATAAGCTAAACTACACCGTTCATAAGAGAAAGTCCTTTTTTTAGTTAAACAAGATAGAAGTATCATTATTTTTTAAAAAAGCATCTTTAATTTTTATTTGGCAGTGCCATTTGATATTTAAGATTTAGACTCCATGATTTCAATGTTTTAAATTGAAACGGACTAACTGTGGCTGCAAATTGGACTGACCTTGGACTGATCAAAGCTTGATTCTAGAACTTGTTCAAATGAAAATCAAGATGATTATACCCATACCCTATAATGGTGCATGTAAGAACATTTAACAATCTAACTGAACTTGAAAATAAAGGGATAATCAAGTGATTTGGTGTCTCGTTCTCACCTAACTGCCTAGAGTCCAATCCTTCTGTCCTCTCCCTCTTGTGTGCAAGAGGCAAGTAGACCTCTATGTACCCTACATGTGTAATTGGTCTTCTCCCTAGCTTGTGTTGGTGTTCACTCCTACATCAGTCAAGCATTTTAAGGACCCAGCCACTTTCTTCGATACCCAAAAAACAATTAAGTGAACTTTATGAGTTTGAGCATGTATATTTTAAGGCCTCTCAACTCAATCTTGGAGCCTAGACATATAATGAGTTAGACTAAAATGAAATTGAAATTGGTGAAATTTGAGCCTAAGGGCTTGTTTGTTTGCATTAAAATACATTGGAATTGAATGCATGGGAATTTATGGTGAAATCAACTCTACTAAAGAATTATTAAAGAGGTGAGGGGTGAAGGATATGAGCTAAGGTATGAAGAATATAAGGTGGAGATGTAGACAAGACCTTCATTTAATTTCCTATTGATTTAAATATTGGAGTGATGGGTAGCGTATTCATTTCCCATTTTATTTTGCTTCTATTTCGCTAAAAGTAAAGATTATTCAATACTATTTTTGAAAATTCCCCTATGATATTCTTCACTTTTAACCGCCTATGTTTGATGGTATGAATCCTATGTATTTAATTTTCATATATTCTACTGCAAACAAAGTAGCCCTAAGAAATCATATTTTGCTTGGTCTTGTCCCAATTCCACTACTTTATGTGAGCAGTCCCTTATCTTTGAACTTTAATTAGTTGGACTTGGAGCAATCTAAACATTCAAATATTTAACTTGACCTGCACTAGAGGCTAAGCTAGTTGGACGTCAGCTTAGGAAATTGAGTGCGGTGTACTTGTCAACTACAATTAAGTCATGACTAGATGAGGGATTAGTTGATAATGCCCATAGTCTTTTTCTATTTGGTAAGCTATTAGGCTAACAAACTTGCCATGCATCCCATAAAAAATTAGAGAGCTGTTAAATACACATTGAAAATTGATCTCCGTACACTGCTACTCTCTATACTCACCATGGTTACTCTTTACACACCCTGTACTTTCCAAAATACCCAAACATCTACTCTCTCAACTTCTCTCTACACTCGCTCTCCCTCTCCCGGTCTGGCTCCGCCCGCCGCCCACACCGGCTCCGGTCCCTCTCCCTACTCGCTCTGCCCCCCTCCCTCCGGCGGTGCTGCCTAACGGCAGTTGGGGGGCGGGGGCTGGGTGGGTGTTTGTAGAAAAAAAGGTTGGGGATGTAGAGAGTTTGATAGATTGCTTTTTAGGTAATTTCCTACATGGGTATTTTGGTAAAAAGAGTTTCAGTGTGCATAGATCAATTGTCAATTTGTATTTAGCAGCTCTCCAAAATATATTAGGAGGTGAGGGTAAGGTTGTCAATGAGCCAGATTCAGGGCAAACTAACCTTGACTAAGCATGCGTCCATTTATAATTGAGTAGTCCAAGTCCTGCGAGTCTAGATTCGACAACATGTCTAGTGCTTGGGTCTGAGATTGTTCATTTAGAGCCTCACAGTACATTTCAATATTATTGAACTAGATATATGAGAAATCTCAAGGGCATGTTTTGTTGTTACAACTTTGGATAAGAATTTGAGGTGTTCGGGTTTTCCTGGTGTGATGTAATGGCTTATCCCCCAGCTATTTTCAAATGCCTTCTTTATTCATAGGAATCTCAAAATCCCAGCTACCTAGAATGGCTCAAATATTCTTGCCAAATTTTGAAAACCAAGCCCCTTTGCTATTTTATAGAATTTCTGAATGCTCAAGTAGAAATGAGCATTCAGAAACTCCACTCTATGTAGGAATTTTGAAATTTTCTAGGTAGGAATTCTCTGAATTTCAACAAAGAAATAGGCCATGATGTGTTTGTGTAAGACAGTAACATCATTTTGTTTGGTATGAATTTGTGATATAATACATATAAAATACAAACACGTGTGATAAGTATTCTATTAATCCTAGGCATATATATCTAGCTTGTAGGGTCACTAGTGTTGAGGCTTAGGATTTTACTTCCTGTGGAAAATGCTCTAGTTTCCCACGTGTGCAAATTTGATGCACTTTGGTATATGGTGTTTTCATGTGAAAAGAAGAAAATACTGAGTTCATTTTCCAAGATTCCATAGAAAGGGGTGGGGGGACTACTTTCCTGCTCTTCCGGGAAAATGAGTTTTTGTTGAGAGTAGATCAGAGTGTTAAATGAACATGTCCTGGGTTGTTTGGGGGCTTTACTAATGGAGTTGAGTGGAGTAAATGTTATTTTGAAGAAATAATAAAATATAAGTGGGTAATGATGATATTTGTTTTTAGTCGTTTGTAATGGAATCTTTTTTACTATTTTTTTATTGAAAACTGGAGGGTTTTTTTTTTTTGTCTTTTAGTGGAGAAATGTGGTTAATTTTTTACTTTTTTTTAAATATTGTGGGAAATTTGAATTAAAGTGCTTTTGATGATTTTCTTTTTGAGAAATTAGAGCTTTACCTTACTTGACTCTAATAATAGAGGGTTTGTTTGGTTAGATGCATTTTTTTACAGGAATTGAGCTCCTTGAGTATTCCAAATACCTGTTTAATACAAGAATTGAATTCCAACATTGCTCTCACAGGAATTGGAGACAGCATTTGGGATTCTCCAAATGCTTTCATATAAGAATTCTCACAATTCTTACAAACAAACAAGCCCTAAGGGTTTTCGACTGTAAGTATGATCGAAGTCTAGCCCTTTTGACCTAGATGCATGTCCTGACCCTCTAAAATAGGCTCGGATTTAGGTAGACTTGGTTAGATTCATGCTCATTGATAGCCTCGGCGTGCATTTGTGTGATGAGAGAAACCCGCAGTAGAGAAGAAAATCATCTTGATTTTCCTTTCGGCTCCTATTTTTGGTTAATTGGTGTGAAGCATTTTTCTTCTAAAATTTTTTTTTTCCCGAAAAATCTTTTTTTTCCATTATAACATTTTCCGCAATTCAGAGAAAACTACATCCAACCCCCTCAAAAAATGATTTTTTACGGAAATATAGAAAAGCTAGTTTATTTTTCTGCTTTTTACTCGTAAAAAAAGCCCGCACCAAACGTAAAACATTGAGCTCTATGGGAAACCGCTTTCGCCTTCCATGCTTTTTCTGCGAAGAAGATGCCTGCATGGACATGCCCACAGTGCTAGTAGAGCAAATCCCTCTTAGTTGGTTTTCCATAATTAGCAAATCCCAACTTCAAGTTTGAAATGATTGAGCCAAAGAAACCATTGAGTTCACTTCTGTAAGTGCCTAAAAATTAAGGACTTGATTATTAGAGGATTAAGCTCTTGGTTTGGAGATCTTGAGAAGATGAGGGGAAAGGACCGAGCCTCCGATGACCTGAAAGAGAGAAACAGTAAGTCAGAGCCCCTGGCTATAGGTAGCCGAAGGCCCTCCGACGTTCAAGTCAGTGTAAGAACTGAAAGGGAATGGAGAAGAAGAGGTCTGGGAGGAAGACGGGTTGCGTACCTTCCATGATTTTCCTTTATGCAATATATAGACGTGATAGTCATCATTGGACTGCTCCCTTGAGGGGACGGGAGTCCTATCAGAGTGTACTCTTATCTCCTGAGTGGGGGTAGGTGAAAAGGGAGTGTCCCATCGAACCATCATTCCACGCCTATAGACATGACCCTGAGATAAGGCGTGCCCTTTATCTAGGTCCGGCGCCCACTCTGCCTGTCAGTTCGCCGTTTCCGTCACGGCAGCGCATTTATGGCTGCATTAATGGCTGAGTGACAGGGGCCGAGATTGGGCAGAGGCTGAGACCGAGGTCGGGACTCGTGACGTAGCCACCGAGACTCGCCCTATGATTCTTCTGAGACGGCGTTGCGGCCGACCTTGGGTGGTACCGAGACCAATGGTAACCGAGACTGCAGGATGACCCCACCTAAACCCTTGAGCACAGAACGACCCCACACAATTGCCCCCTAGCTCTCGACCTCTTGGGCCGAGTCCGAGGTCGGGAGATAAGATTCGGAAGTGATGGGGCCGTCTTTTCGTATCTTGCTTTTATGAGATTCTCATCATGATGCCCCTTCGTCTGCCCTAGGCAATAAATAGGGCACCATAATTGCTTCGCCCTGTCAAGCACGTGGGACGCCGTTCCGTATGCTCGGGGTGATGAATGTCGTACCAGAGGCGTGGTGGGAGGCGAACCATTGCCGCCACGTGGAGTCTCCTGTCTGGTAGGTCGCCGGGATCAAAATGACGCATGGCAGGATAATGAAGAGGGGCGTCCCTCTATAAAAATGGAAGCGCCCCCTTCCCTTTCTCTTTTACCCTGGCTGTTTGTCTGAGAAGGAGAGCTCTGTTGAAGACGAAGTTCTGCCACAGATTTTGCTGAAAAACGAACCAACCGATCTCGGGAACTTTTCTTTCTAGCCTTCTGCTTCTTCGTCCTCAGTAATCTTCAGCATCCTTTCTGTGAGTTTCATCTTCTCTCTCTGCTATTTCTTTGTGCCTCCTTTCTTCTCTTCGCTTTTAGAAGGTTTAGGTCCTTTAGGGTTTTTCCAGTTTTCATTCCTAGTCACCTGCCTCTTATCCTTCCAAAAAATGGGGATTTATAGCCACTGGTTAGAGGGTCCTGTAGCCTTGGAGGCCTTTAGGTCGTCGTTCAAGATCCCGACCGACGTCTTGGTTAAACCTGACGACCTCGGGGACCTTCCTGGTGGCCTTTCCCGGTACTAGGACTGGATGCCTTTCCCCTACTGTCGGTGTGTGAAGGCGGGGTCAGGTTCCCTATCCATCAGCTCCTCCGATCCTGCCTCAATGCGTGGCACATCTGCCCCTTCTAGTTGATGCCAAATGGTTTCAAGATTATAATGGGCGTGGCGGAGCTAAACTGGATCCTCGACATCGATCTTGGGGTACATGACATAGAAGATGTCTATGACATCTGTAAAGTTGCAGGGGGTGAGGATCTTTACTATCTTCGGGTGAAGGCCAGGCGTCGGCCCTTGGTGAATGCCCTAGAGGACTCGAACAAATACGCCGGGTATGAACGGATCGTGGTCTCGGGGAACTGGGAGTTCAAGGGTACCGAGACCGAAGTGGAGAGGAGAATCCAGGTCCCACGGAAACCTGGGACCCCTCCCAGTAAATACCTGTCCTTCGTGCTGTTTTTGCTGGTTGTTTATGTCTAGCTGACGCCCTTGCTGTTTTCTTACGCAGGTATTCAGAAAAGGAGGAGAGAGGTCAACTTCAACAAGTGGAAGAGGAACGACGCGTGGTTGGAGAAGATCTGCAGTTACCACGGTCACCACGACCGAGCCGTCTTCTCTCTACTTGGGTACAAGCCGCGGTACCGATCTTATACCAGTAAGACTGCCGAGGTCCCCCATGAGCCGGTAGGGGAGATCGTACTCGCGCTTGCCGAGACCAGCGACCAAGCCACGGAGCCCCAAGACCCGATTATTATCACCGACAGCCCCCCTCACTCCCGAGGTCAAGAAGAAGAAGAGATGGATGGACAACGCCCTCCCTTGAAGAGTCTGGGGGCCATGATCTTCGGGGGCCGAGCTCCATGCCTCTTAGGTAGTTGGCCCTGTCCGCATCCGGGAGTGATGGCCGGTCGTCAGAAATTGCTGCAAGGAGTGGGATCTCGGCCCTGTGACCGGCTTCAAGGAGGCTAGTGCGAGGGCCGAAGCCTTGGGGAGTTGGTCCTGTGACGGAACTCAAAGTGGCTGGCGCGAGGGCCGAAGCCTTGGGGAGTTAGCCCTGTGACGGAACTCAAAGTGGCTGGCGCGAGGGCCGAAGCCTTGGGGAGTTGGCCCTGTGACCGAACTCAAAGAGGCTGGCGCGAGGGCCGGAGCCTTGGGGAGTTGGCCCTGTGACCGAACTCAAAGAGGCTGGCGCGAGGGCCGAAGCCTTGGGGAGTTGACCCTATGACCGAACTCAAAGAGGCTGGCGCGAGGGTCGAAGCCTTGGGGAGTTGGCCCTGTGACCGAACTCAAAGAGGCTGGCGCGAGGGCCGAAGCCTTGGAGAGTGGGCCCTGTGACCGAACGCAAAGAGGCTGGCGCGAGGGCCGGAGCCTTGCACATAACTTGAAAGATATAAGGCAGGTTTTTATCCCAAAAGATCCTTTGTTATTGATTCATCATTTCAAATACAACTAGAAGTAAAACTTTTTGAGGTGTGTAGCATTCCATGGTCGTGGCAACTCTTTGCCATCCATCCCCTCAAGTCTATAGGCCGACCTTCCTGAGACCGATACTACCTTGAAAGGGCCGAGCCAGTTTGGTGCGAGTTTTCCTTCGTTTGGATCTTTATCTGCTGGAAGCGCTCTTTTTAAGACCAATTCTCCAACTGAGAATCTTCTTTCTTTGACCCTGTGATTGTACCCTTGGGACAGCTGCTGTTGATAAGCGGCCAGGCGTACGGATGCCGCTTCCCTTCGTTCCTCGGCCAGGTCGAGCTCTCTGGCGAGGTTTATTTCGTTCTGCCCTTGATCGAAGAGGTTTGTCCTCAAGGTCGGTAGACCGACCTCGAGAGGGATTACAGCTTCCATCCCATAGGCCAATGAAAAAGGGGTTGCTGAAGTGGATCGCCTCGGGGTGGTCCTGTATGCCCAAAGGACACTCGACAATTCTTCCACCCATCTGCCCTTGGCTTTATCAAGCCTCTTTTTGAGTCCGTCCAGCATCACCTTGTTTGAGATCTTTGCTTGCCCGTTGCTCTGTGGGTAGGTAGGAGTTGCATAAAGGTTCCTGATACCGTGCTCCTGACAGAAGTTTCTGAAGAGTTTTGAATCGAACTGGGTCCCGTTATCCGAGACCAGAGCTCTGGGGATCCCGAACCTTGTGACGATATTTTTCCACACAAAATTCTTCGTGTCGCGCTCGGTGATGGAGGACAAGGCCTCTGCCTCTATCCATTTTGTGAAGTAATCAGTGCCCACCATCAACCACCTTTTGTTCCCTGGAGTGCGGTGAAGAGGACCCACGATGTCCAGCCCCCACTGAGCGATGGGCCACGGACTGGAGAGGGGACTCAGGTCCCGAGCTAGCTGATGCAGGGAATGGGAGAACCTCTGGCATTTTTCACACTTTCTGGCGTAGAGCTGGGCATCTTTCTGCATGTAGGGCCACCAATAGCCCTGGCTAATAGCTCTGTACGCCAGTGATCTTCCTCCGATGTGGCTTCCACAGATTCCTTCGTGAATTTCAAAGAGGAAATCTTCCACCTTGCTTGGGTGAACGCATTGAAGATATGGTCATGAGTAGGATTTTCTATAGAGTTTTTCATCTGGGGATAGCCAAAAGTGAGATGCTTTTATCCTGACCTTGTGAGCTTCATTCCTGTCTTCGGGGAGCTTATCCTTTTTTAGGAATGTTATGATCGGGTCCATCCAGCTCGGGCCGAGATCAGTGCACAAAACTTGCCGAGCTGGAAGGAGCTCTATGCTTGGTTTGGTTAATGTCCCCACATCGATCGTTCTTCTTTTCCCTGCTTCTACGGCCGATGCCAAGTTGGCCAGGGCGTCTGCGTGGCAATTGGATTCCCTGCCGATCTGCCTGACTTCAGCTTTTTCGAACTGGGAGAGGAGCTGTCTGGTGTGGGCTAGGTAGGCCGCCATTCTCTCGTCTCGGGCTTGATAATCTCCGCTCAGCTGGTTCGTCACCAACTGGGAGTCGCTGAAGACTACAAGCCGATGTGCCCCCAGTATCTTTGCGCTATCGAGACCCGCAATCAGTGCCTCGTACTCCGCTTCATTGTTTGATGCCTTGAAGTCAACGGTCAGTGCCTGCTCTATGACTAGTCCTTCTGGGGATTGGAGGACTACGCCGACGCCAGCTCTTCTGGATGTTGACGATCCATCGACGAAGACTTTCCAAGCTGACTCAAGGAATTTTATCCAGGATTGGTCTTCCACGGCCTCGGTTTCAGCTCCGTCATTGCCCTTGGAGTCCCCCAGTTCGGCATCGAGCGAGGTCGGTGCCGAACTAAGGGAGGTGAATTCGACGATGAAATCTGCTAGGACCCGTGCTTTGATTGCTGTTCTGGGCTGATATTGAATATCGAACTGCCCCAGTTCGACGACCCATTTGGAGATTCGGCCAGAAAAGTCCGCCTTTCTGAAAAGGGATTTGAGTGGGAACTCCGTGACGACCACCACTGTATATGTCGGGAAGTAATGGGAGAGTTTGCAAGAGGCGCTGATGAGCGCTAATGCCAATTTTTCGAGTGGCAGGTACCTGGTCTCGGCGTCGAACAGGGTTTTGCTGGTGTAATAGATGGGGCGTTGTTGCTTGTCGTCCTCTCGAACTAACACCGAGCTCACTGCATGGTCCGAGACTGCGAGGTAGAGATAAAAGAGATCCCCTTGTGCTGGGGTGGATAATAACGGTGGCGAAGAGAGGTACTCCTTGAGTTTGTCTAGTGCCAAATCGCATTCAGGGGTCCATTGGAACTCTTCTTCAGGAGCTGAAAGAAGGGACGACATTTGTCCGATGCTCGACTGATGAAACGGTTGTGCGCATCTGCCATCCTTGTGAGTCGCTGGACTTGTTTGGCCGAGGTGGGGCTCTGGACAGCCTGTATAGCTGTGATCTGGTCTGGATTGGCCTCAATCCCTCTTTTGGTCACCAGGCTTCCCAGGAACTTGCCAGACCCGACTCCAAATGCGCACTTGGAAGCATTCAGTTTGAGCTGGAACTTTCTAAGGACGACTAATGTTTGGCGCAGGTCTGTCAGATGGTCCTGGGACTTTATAGATTTGACCACCATGTCATCAATGTAGACTTCCATCGTCTTCCCGAGCTGGCTCTAAAACATCTTCGTGACCAGCCTCTGATATGTTGCCCCGGCGTTTTTCAACCCAAAGGGCATCACCTTATAACAGTAGATGCCCTGAGGCGTTATGAAAGCGGTTTTCTCCTCATCAGGCCTGTACAGTGGGATCTGGTGGTATCCTCGGTAGGCGTCCAGGAAGCTCATTCTGTCATGCCTCAAGGTGGCGTCGATCATCTGGTCGATTTTGGGCAGGGGGAAACTGTCCTTGGGGCATGCTTTGTTGAGGTCGGTGAAGTCCACGCAGACCCTCCATTTGCCACTCTTCTTTTTCACTACCACCGTGTTGGCTAGCCACTTGGGATAGTGTACTTCACGGATTGCCCCAGCCTCGAGGAGCTTCTCCACCTCTTCGATCACTGCTTCTGTTTGCAGGACCCCTGTTCTGCGAGCTTTCTGCATGACGGGCTTATGACCGGAATCCGCGTTAAGCTTGTGACACATGACCTCGGGGTCTACCCCGGGCATCTCATATGGAGTCCAGGCGAAGACATTCTTATTCAGAAGTAGGAAGTCTAACAGTTCGGTCTTCTCCGTGTCGGGGAGCTGGCTACCCAGCAGGAAGTAGCGCTCGGGGTCCTCGGGACTGATTTTAACCTCGGTGAGTTCTTCTATACTTTTCTGCCTCACTGCCCGCCCGACATCCTCAATCTCTGCCTCGAGTTCGGCCATATGCACTTGTTCCGGCTCCACCTCTCCAGGTGTTACGGCTACGAGGCACTCTCTGGCCATCTGCTGATTTCCCCACACGGTCACTATCTCAATCCCCCCACCAGGCTTCTCTAGCGGGAACTTGAGTTTTTGATGAAGGGTGGAGGGCACTGCCTCCATGGCATGTAACCAACTTCGCCCCATTATCACATTGTAGGGAGACGGCGCATCTACTACCATGAAGTCTGCCATCTTCGTGGCTCCTCCTATCCGTACTTCCAGCGTAATTCTTCCTTTGGGGTGCACTAGCTTGGCGTTGAATCCTACCAGAGGGACGCGAGCTTCCTGTAGATCGGTCTCGGTCAAGCCGAGCTGCTTGAAACAGCTGTAGTAGATGATCTCGGACGAGCTTCCCGGATCTACGAAGACACGTTTCGTAGTATAGTTGTTGAGCCGCAAGGTGAGGATGAGGGCGTCATTGTAGGGAAGCAGGACCCCTCTCAGGTCTTCGTCCGAGAACCAGATCTTGGGCTTTTCCCTCCTAGCCCTTTTTGGAGCGCCTTCCAACTCTGCCGACATCACCTGCTTGCCATGGGCGGCCCTCCTGGCCTCTGACCGAGCTTGGGCACTTTCCTTACCCGGGGCGGGAGCCAGGTGGATGACGTTGATGATACCTGCGGGTTCGTCACTATCCTGGTCATTACTGCGTGGAGCACGCCACTGAGCTTGGTTGACCCTTTCTCCCTCCTTGATGTATTCCCGGAGGTGCCCATCCTTGACGAGCCTCTCCAGGTGGGATTTTAGTGCAAAGCAGTCCTCGATCATGTGCCCGTGCTGCTTGTGATAGGAGCAGTTCTTGCTTCGTTCTCAGGTGGATGGGTCACTCCGCATCGGCTGTGGCCATTGGAAGTAAGGTTCTGCCTTGATCTTGTTCAAGATTCTGTAAATAGGCTCTTTGAAGACAACGCTGATGGCTCTGTAAGGGTCGCCGGCAGGCTCGGGAGGCTGGAACTTCGGTCTCTTGCTGCCGTTCGAGGAGATTGAGAAGGAACGGGCGGGCCTCCTCTTATCCGACCTTGGTCCGGTGAACATCCCTTCTTTTTTGGAGGCCTGGTCCTTCTGTGGGAGCCCGAACCGTTCTTTGTCATGTGCTTCATCTTCTTCCTGCTTGATGTACTGGTTTACCCTCGCCATTAGCGCCTTCATCGTGGTGACGGGGTTCCGGACCAGCTCCCTACGAAGTTCGTTCCCTGGGTGTAAGCCTTGTCGGAAACACATGATGGCGATTTCATCGTTGGCGTCGATGATCTGGCTATATATCGTCCAGAATCTTCTGGCGAAAGCGGTGATACTCTCGCTGTCCTTCATCCGGATGGCCATCAGGTTGCCGCCCGTCTTCGGGATGACGCGGTGTGCTTAGAACCTTCCAATAAAGGAGCTCCGGAGCTGTCGCCAGCTTGAGACCGACCCAGGGGGGAGCGCACAGAACCATTGGAGTGGGAGGTCGCCCAGACTTGACGAAAAGACCCTGCAGTTCAGGAGACCGACGTCCCCCCAGACCGACATCCGCTGAGTGAAATGTCGTAGGTGTGCTTCTGGGTCCGAGGCCCAGTCATAGAGGACGAACCTCGGGACGCTGAATCTCTCGGGGAGAGAGAAATCTTTAATCTCCTGCGAGAAGGGGGACATGCCCTAGTTGTCTTCTTCACATTCATCGGTTTGGTCTCGGGCAAACCCGATCTCAGCCAAGCGGGCCTGGACCTCCTGTTTGACGTAATGGTCCAGCAACTCCTTGAGGTTCGCCTGGTCATCTGGTCTCGATGATTCTGGCTCGCGTCGCGATCCCCCGTGGCCACTAGGCAGATGATTGCTGCTCGAGCCTTCCTCCTCACAGCGATATCTCCTTCTGCTTTTGAGGACCTGCCTCAGGTCTCGGTTGCCCGGATGGGCCTGCTGTCGCCGGGGATGTGGACCATGAGACTTCCTCTCATTTATTTCGAGCCGTTCCTCGAGGCGACGAATCACCTCGTCTTTATCTTGGAGGGCCTGGTGCTGGGCATCGAGCTCTTTGAGCAGGGGGTTGTCATTTCTGGCTCCATGGGTTTAATGAAAGGACTGGCCGTCGTCGTGGACGCGCTGGTAGGACTGACGGGACCTCGCCCTGACGAGGGTCTTGCCTCGTCGTCGAAGATCCGTCGTGGAGGCGTTTTGCTGCGGACCCTCGTGTGGCTGCTCACCAGTGTGGTGAGGAGTCTCACGACAGCTATCTTGGCGGAGGCGCGTGGTTATGGGCCGAGACGAAGAGGCCGATTGGACGATGCCCTCCTCGTATGCGGCACTCGACTTTCTCCCTGACCTCCTCTGACGCGAGGTCCCTGATGGCTCCTGCCTAATGGGAGGAACCCCGGTCGGTCCCGGAGGGGGAAGAAGAGCAGAACGAAGGCCAGGAGGTGGTTCCGGAAACACCGGCTGGGATGGTTGCGACTGCAAGAATGGTGGAAATGCAGGTTGCTCCGATAGCGGGAAGGACGATGCTTTTTGGGGCTTCGATGGTCCTCCGCCACCGTATCTGGTCTTTGGAGGCATTGCTTTTGTAGAGGCTTTGGCACGGATCCTGTTCCCCACAGACGGCGCCAACTGTAAGTGCCTAAAAATTACGGACTTGATTATTAGAGGATTAAGCTCTTGGTTTGGAGATCTTGAGAAGATGAGGGGAAAGGACCGAGCCTCCGATGACTTGAAAGAGAGAAACAGTAAGTCAGAGCCCCTGGCTATAGGCAGCCGAAGGCCCTCCGACGTTCAAGTCAGTGTAAGAACTGAAAGGGAATGGAGAAGAAGAGGTCTGGGAGGGAAACGGGTTGCGTACCTTCCATGATTTTCCTTCATGCAATATATAGACGTGATAGTCATCATTGGACTGCTCCCTTGAGGGGACGGGAGTCCTATCAGAGTGTACTCTTATCTCCTAAGTGGGGGTAGGTGAAAAGGGAGTGTCCCATCGGACCATCATTCCACGCCTATAGACATGACCCTGAGATAAGGCGTGCCCTTTATCTAGGTCCGGCGCCCACTCTGCCTGTCAGTTCGCCGTTTCCGTCACGGCAGCGCATTTATGGCTGCATTAATGGCTGAGTGACAGGGGCCGAGATCGGGCAGAGGCTGAGACCGAGGTCGGGACTCGTGATGTAGCCACCGAGACTCGCCCTATGATTCTTCCGAGACGGCGTTGCGGCCGACCTTGGGTGGTACCGAGACCAATGGTAACCGAGACTGAAGGATGACCCCACCTAAACCCGTGAGCACAGAACGACCTCACACAACTGTAGACACCTCATTTTGGCCCCCTATGATAGCCTTAAACACTTATCATATATAACGATGCCCCCATTTCACCCATGATTGAATGGTTAACGGCATAATTCAGATTAATTAATGACGATGAAGATGCTTGTTGATAATTTTAGACTTAGTTTGACAATTCATAGAAATTGTGAGAGAAAAGGCCGAATCGCGTTGAGATCTCTAGTTCAACCCACTACTCATACCAAGCATGGACTACAACACTATTCCAAACCCTTTCCAGACTATATAGAAGACACTCAGATTATTCTTAGAGAAACTACACATAGTTTGCCTAAGTACAATGCGATTAACATGAATTAGGAGGTTGGAATCATTGATCCAAGTATCCCTTATTTTCCTGACCTCTGACCATTAGGATTTGCAGACCACAAGATTCTATATTCCGAGAGCTTTCCGACGATATATAGAACGTCAAATTCCGATCAACGGATCAAAAGATATGGCCCTCGGAAGACTACACAAGTGATACCGCACCAGGGACACACTTGGGCGCCCATATAGGTGCGCCCAAGTTCCAAGCTGCACTTGGGCGCACACACAGGTGCGCCCAGGTTCCAAGGACACACTTGGGCGCACACACAGGTGCGCCCAAGTCTCTGGTTACCCTAGAACACACTTTAGTGCACATTTTAGTTGGTTCCTCCCCACTCTTCATAGTTCTAGCCCAGTCTCAATCCGAAAGTAATCTGAAACCAGACCCCAAGCCCTTTCGACCCAGAAGATAACATGGGCGCACTTGTGGGTGCGCCCAGGTTCCAAGGGCACACTTGGGCGCACACACAAGTGCGCCCAAGTCCAATTCCCTTTGTTTTAGTCCAAATCCAACCCGAACCAAACCCTAGGTCAACTTAACCCCAAGTCCCTGCCATGCCCTGAACTCTGATCACTATGATGTATGGACCAACAGATTCTACATTTCAAGAGCTTTCCAACGATATATAGAACGTCCAATTCCGACCAACGGTCCAAGAGTTATGGCCCACGGAAAATTGCCCTAACGAACCCCCCACTAGAGACAACTTAGGCGCCACCCTAGGTGCGCCCAAGTTTCAGCCTATGCTTGGGTGCACACACAGGTGCGCCCAGGTGTCCAGTTGGCCTAGAATGAAGCTTGAATACATACTTGTGTGGGTTTCGCTCTATCTTTCGCAATCCCGACCTGACCTCAACCCGAAAACAGTCCGGAACCGAACCATAAGCCCACTTAGCTCCCAAAACCAACATGGGCGCATCTATGCATGCGCCCAAGTTCCCCGTAACCCTAGACTTGCCTTGGTTTGCGTGAAACCTCTGGAAACTCATGCAAACAGCAGCCCTAACCCCTTCTCCACGAAAAAAACCCTTATATAAGGATCTCTTATGTCATTTACAAGGGAGGAGGCTACCAAAAAGAATAAAAAAGCTAGGAAAAAAGAGAGGAAAAGAGAGTAGCCACCAAAGAGAGAGCTTTGGATCTAGAGGAAAGGAGAAGAAGGAGCTTTTGTTTCCCAAGATTAGCGATGGAGAGAGCTTCCGAAAGCCATGGATCTGCGCGAAAGCTTCGATCTAGGACTTGAAGAATACGATTCAAACCGGTATTTCTAGATTAGGTTCTCTTCCATTAATATTCAGTATCATTAATGTTTAGAAACATGCTTAGGATCATGCATGCATTGTAGATCTGCATTAATAGTAGTATTTTTTTAGTAGATCTAATACTTACCAATCATTCATCATTAGTAACATGCTTAGGATCATCCATACTCTGTAGATCTGCATTATTTCTTGCATCCCGAACTCGTGATTAGGATAGACTTTGCATCCATTTCGTCTTCATTAAGTAAAACCCAAAAATAAATAAATAAATAAATAAAAAGAAAGTGCAACAGAATACTTAGGCGCAACTATCTGTGCACCCAAGTGTCTGCTTCAGGTTCCATTTCGAATTTCATATTAAGCACAATTTATTTCTCAGATCCGAACTTGTCTTCATACATATTGATATTGGAACCTTCGGATCTATAATATTGCATCCTAAATCGCGCGAAAAGTATTGGGAAAAGAAACAAAGAAGAAGAAAAGTGCAGGAAAGAACTTGGGAGCAACTGTGTGTGCGCCCAAGTTTCTGAATAGGGCCTTGGCCCCGATTTTCCATTTCGCGCACATCTTGGTTCTTAGATCCGAGTCCATCTTCATATATACTGATATTAAAACCTTCGGATTCACAAAAGGCATTGAAAGAATTGAAGAAATACCGGAATATAATACCAAAAGGTAAAGAAAAAAAAGACAGTGAACTTGGGAGCAACTGTGTGTGCGCCCAAGTTGTGCAGAGAAACTTGGGAGCAACTGTGTGTGAGCCCAAGTTGTGCAGAAAAACTTGGGAGCAACTGTGTGTGAGCCCAAGTTGTGCAGAGAAACCTGGGAGCAACTGTGGGTGCGCCCAAGTTCCCAGTTCGTTTTCCGGCCCGCATTTTCATACCTTTGCATTCCATTTAGCTTGCTGCTTTATCTTTGTAGTAATTTCAATGGACTACTGAACTTCTAGACTTAGAATCTTCGAATCATCATCATTTTAGGTTGCATTGCAATTGCATAAAATACCAAAATAAAAAATCATAAAATCATAAAATACTTCTCCTCTCATCTTACTCCTTAGTAATTAGAGAAGAGAACAAAAAAAATAATAATAATAAAATAATTGAAAGAAGTCTTAGGATTATAAAAGTAGACATTAAGTAGCTAATCTTAGGATATTTCATTCGTGCCTAAGTAAAATCAATAAATTCGATCAACTCCTAATCTAAAACACTTAATTGACTCAAAACACCTAATTAAAACATCCAATTAAAACCCATAGAATTAATTAACTAAATCCCTGAAATTGATTAACAACTCTTAATGAAACCCTAATTAACAAACCTTAATTAAAATTCTGATTAATAGGCCTAAACAAACCAAAACCCCTAATTAGTCAAACCCTAGCAAACAAAGCCCTAGTCACCAATCCCTAGTTAAGACCCTAATAGAAACCTAATTAAAGACGACAAGACTCAGCCACACCCAGAGAATAGAGATATTCCCTAACCGAGATACCCGAATCCAACTTAGAAACACCCTAGAATCGAACGAACCAATAGCTTCACAACAGGCAAACACTTAGGAGCAACCAGAGGTGAGCCCAAGTTATTCATAGAAGATAGGAGCAACCATAGGTGCACCCAAGTTACTCGGGAAACATAGGAGCAACCAGAGGTGAGCCTAAGTTATTCAGCAAAGATAGGAGCAACCATAGGTGCACCCAAGTTATTCAGGAAACATAGGAGCAACCAGAGGTGAGCCTAAGTTATTCAGCAAAGATAGGAGCAACCATAGGTGCACCCAAGTTATTCAGGAAACATAGGAGCAACCACATGTGCGCCCAAGTTATTCAGGAAACATAGGAGCAACCATAGGTGCGCCCGAGTTCACCTCCACCCAGGACCTCCGAATCCATATTCACCTTGAACCTTGACCTTAATCAACATCATAGGACCATCACAGAACCAATAACAGCCCATAAATTAAAGACTTAATTAACTTAAACCCAACCGGAACCTCGAACCGGAGCCGGACGGGCAAACAACATCAAAGCACCACTTGGGCGCCCACCCAGGTGCGCCCAAGTTCACAGAAATACCTAGGCGCACACACAGGTGCGCCCAGGTTTCCTGTCTAGCCCAAGTCGCGAATCTCGGTTACAATTCGAATTCCGGACTTAAACCATTAAGATAAATCAATCCAGAACCTAAAACAACATTAAAACAGAAACTTAAACTTATAGAAACCCCCCGAATTCCAAAATCAATAGCGATTCCATCGTCACCAGCCCAAGCACACAGAACCTGACACTTAGGCGCAACCATAAGTGCGCCCAAGTTGCCTGAGTAACATAGGCGCAACTACAAGTGCGCCCAAGTTCTCCGTCAGTCATACTTCACCGATTCCGATATCTTTCCGTCGTTTGAAACAAAACCTGAAATTCCAGAACTTTAAACAACTAAAACAGAACCTTAATATATTTAAAACACATTAATCAGAACCTTAAAGCATCCCTAAATCACTCTTAATCCACTCTCAATTTAAAACAAACCAACCCAATTAAAACCATAACCAAATTGTTTAGGCATAGAAATCGCCAAGCTTAGGCTATTTGCACCCTAGGATTATATCAGATTCCTCCATTAGATAGATTAGAGCATTAAGCTTCGTCCCACCACTTTTCTCGTTCCGTCAGGGGATCGGGAAAGCCGATGTGGGCGGTCTAGGACCTTAGGATAGGATTAATCCGATGATCAGTAATAAAGCATTAATCACGTAAATCCAAGTAAAATCCCCTAGTTAGGCCCTTCTAGCCCAATATCAAAAACCCATAAAAACTACAAAACCTACAAAATAAACCCAAAAAGATTTTTCCTTTATTTCTTCCTCCACCTCAGGTGCCAGATATTTAATTGAACTTAATGATAAAAGGGAATAAAGAACTGACTTCTAAAATTGAATAAATGAGAATAATTAGATGAGATGAGTGATTTCACGAACCTTGCATATTTTTATTTCGGCCCATCGGCCACCCTAAATCAATCACGGCCCATCGGCCCTCTAAAACAAACACCGGCCTATCGGCCACCTCCAATCAATTACAGCCCATCGGCTTTTTACTTTATCACTCGGGTATCGCACACGAAAAATACAGAAATCACAAGTTAAAGTCTCATTTGCATCATCATCTTGATTTGAAAAAGTCAGCCTTTAAACCCTATTTTGCCAAGGGATTAGAAGGGGGTACCCGAGAACGGGGCCGATCCTCTTCTTAAATATTTGGCACCTCCCCCCTTTCATTTTCTTTATTTTAATTATTTTGTTTTACTTGGATACACCATGATTATGCTATGTGAGGATTAACCTTATTTGGACTTTGACTCATAACCCTGAATTGACCCGATATTAAAGAGACCCAAGGAGACCCAAATCAATGTGACAGGAAAACCGTCGTGTGTTGCCGGCAGTACATTAGACGAGAGAAGAACCCACCCTTTTATTTTCTCCCATTTTCTTTGGCTTTTGTCAAAGAACGGTGTTACGGCTGTTACCGTAGCTGGCGATCGTGATCCGTCGATTTTGAGGGTAGTCGGAATCTTCATTTTCGATGTAAAATTTAAATAGCACATATAGATGAATGACGATTTTCCTCCCCTGGGGAGATCAAAATTCACATCCGACAACAACTTCTATAAATTCATCATCCAGCTTCTGCCCTGTTACATGTTTAGAAGGAACTCCTCTAATGACAGTTATGCCACAGTCAAAATTTGATTGAATAAAAAAAACTCATGAGTTAACCCGACGACCCACTTGTCATGGATCTAGCAATCTAATCATACAAAGGTAGGAAGATGCGTGGAGGCACTAAAAAAAAAAAAGAAGTTAACTCATCATTTCACTATAGACTTTCCCCCCTGCTTTCTGGTAAGAACAAAAAGCAACATGGGATGAGTTCGAATCTATACAAAATCCTGCCTAACTTGTAAGTTTCCCTCGTCCACCAAACTTTCATTGGTCAAAAGGAAACTTTATGGTTTGATTGTACATTTCAATTTTCATGTGATTGGCCTCTACAGAGTGAGATTGTGGTCCCTACTTCTTCTACTCATAAAGAGTTCTGCGATTAAGCTCTAATGAACAACTGACATTTCCTGTGAAGTACCTGACATTTCACAGAGAGCCATTAAATAATCAACCTTTGTTGGCCAACATTAGTACCCAGTCATGGTCATGCACTCATACTCATGACCTCCGGCTCCGTGAAAGCTAGGAAAGTCCAAGTATCGGCATTATATCCTGTACATCTATTCAATATTGCCGTGGACAACGACTCTGTTCCCTCTAATGGGGTCATTTGATAGCTTTGGGTCTTTTCACCTACAAGCAAATCAAATACTATTAAATCAGGTCCTGCTCATAATGTTCACTTAGTTGTATGCCTATCAACGAGGGTGGGGGTTATTCAAGTCTTATTACAATCTGGGGTTACAATCAGGGGTCAAAGAGTTCGGATGGGAAGAGGTAAAATTCCAAGGTGGGCATGAGTGCACCAATTATAGTTTGTCATGTTACTATGTAGCCTGTCATGCACGCGAGCAGCTGCTAGTGTCCAAAATATAGCTGTCCTCAACCACGGTCACCATGTACTTACCCACTTAAAGGATCCCAATTGAGGGTTAAACCAAAAATCAGCACTATAAGATCAACATATCACCTAATTTATCAATTTTAATATTTAACGGTCTTTTACATATAGACTTTTTAAGATATAATCTAAAGTGAGTGAAAAGGTCAAATAATTATCAAATGGTGTGAAGTTGATTGGTAAATTTGACCAAAAATATAAAAGGCTGCTTAAGAAAATTTAACCCACACTTTACTAATTCATATTACGGTTAACCCACATAACCCATTTTGGCACTTAGAATAGTTATTATTATTATTATTATTATGACATGGGAATTCCGGGGATCTTTTGACCCAATAGGGTTAATCCCCAATGCACGGCTCGCTAAATCCACATTAACAAACATCGGCAAATGTGGGTTGTTGGGGCCAAATGTGGGTTTGTATTTCAAAAATAGTGTTGAGTGTGAAAAACTGAAAATGCCTCAACATGATATGATCCTATCCATCAGCACCCTACTATGAACACATGCATTCGTCATTACACATACAAGTCCAAATTTGACTTAGAGAAACCTGGAATTGAAGGAGTGGAACTCTACAGTGGACTCATCTATTGAAAATTAAAACCGCTCAAAACATAAGCCCTCGCCTTGATTGGGATGTCCCAAAATTTACAAAGATAGGAGTTAGCTCTACTGTAAAATTGAGAAGTCTATTAGTAACCTGATTAATGAATGTGACCAATAATGCATACGATTGCGTTGGTTAAGTTATTAACATATTGCTCGATCGTATGGTGGGACCAAGTATTTCTGGAGCCCATTTTAAGCGGTTTGGATTATCAATAAATGGATAATTTCTTTCATTCCATGTCGGTCATTGTGGGTCTATAATTGGATCTATATTAATTTTAAGATGTATTCCAGAAAGTAGTTAAAATTGGAAAAATAAAGGTGACCATCCAAAAACACCATCAAATGATTAAGATGGAAAATGAATACCCAACTATCACCCAAGTAAATGAAATCCTAAGAAAGTCAAGGTGTTAATCTACATATCCACCTTGTATCCTACATCTCTATCTTCTTTAATAGTCTTTTTTTCAGAGCCAATTTGACCATGAGTTTTTTATGCAATCAAATCCATCATCCATGCACACAAACAAGGCCACATGAAAGCAAATGGTCCTAACTTAATAAAATGAGCCTTAATAAATCTATAATTTGCACTTTTTGAGGTTAGGTACTTCATTTTTTTCACATATCAATCTTTGTACTCCTATAAAGTGTTATTCTTAAACAAACATAAATTGTCAATCTTTGTACTACTATAAAATGTTATTCTTAAACAAACATAGATTGTCCCCTGAGGCCCACTAGAGTTTCCAATAATGAGAGAACAAATAAGTAACCGCATGTGTTAAGAGTTTGGGTTTATGCAATGCAAAGGTCATATTCCCTTCCCTTAATATTTAGCTTTTCAAGGTTCAATGTCTACATATTAACAAATTTATTGTGATAATGCCGAAGAGGAGAAGTCCTGTGCTAACTCCTGCATGGCAGCATGGAAACTCCCATGCACAATTGGCGGCTCAACTTAGCCCCACATTTTCATGATATAAGACAGTCATATTATATGCCCCATTACATTGAAAGTAATATTATATGCCCCATTGAATTAAAAGTAACTCAGATTTCATTTTCATCTTTTTTTATTTTTTATTTTTTATTACGGTGGGTGTCCCAGCCCTTTGGACTAGAATAATCCCTACGGGCCCTGGGAGTCGGGTAAATCCTTTGTGGCCCCAATATGGTAGTGCAATTTCGTACCCTCTACCTCCGAGTGCAAACCATGGTCTTAAATCAACTGCTCTATCCCTCATGTTTATCTAGCTGATACTCACTACTAGATTAATCACTATGGAAATAGGTTAAGATATTCATATAAAATCCTGCTTTTACATTAAATATTAATCTAAATGAAGTGAACTTGGATGAGTGTATATTCAGAGGAATTGAATGGCTACTTGGAGCTTACTTGGGGCAAAACTGGCTCATCCGCATGCGGACACAATGCAAAAATCAACTCATGACCATTATTTCTTAACATCAAATGTTGACTAGTATTGACATAGTGTCAAATTTAAAATGTCGGCAATTGAAAGAGGGTAGGTCATAGGTGTTTGAAAAAGGAAGGATCCATCATAGGTGGACCGTGGATACATTGTATCAAGAACAAAATTTTACACACAGGGCATTTCTCTTTTGTGACCGGATTAAATTTAATATGGAAATTAGGGTGGGCATGTATAGCTAGAGGCATATAAAGGCCTATTTCATTATCAGAATTCAAAATTTTTTTATGAGCTTAGACATAGTGGAATTTTAAAATCTTCCTTTATACTTGAGCATCTAGAAATTTCATCAAAAAGCAAAAGGGTTGGGATTTCAAAATTCTAAAGGTGATTTGGGACCTTTTAAGCGGTTGAGATTTGAAGATTTTGATGAAAAAAGAATTTTAATGAGGGGTATCTAAATTCCCAAATAGCTGCCTCCCAATTGAATTTACATTGCTCAAGTAGACTAGGATAAATTTGAAACCTGAAATTTAGAGAATTTGAATAATAATAATAGTAGTAGTAGTAATAATAATAATAATCATCGTGCAAGGAGGTTCAATTTTTGCTTTGCACTGCCATTAATATCATATACTTTATTAGTTTGTGATATGTATCATCCAACCATTTAGGAAAGCCTACTTCAATCTTTAAAAGAAAATAGATATTTATGAATAACTATAAATTTATCCACCCCTACCCATAATATCACAGTAGGGTCCGCCTATTAAAAATCCGAGCAGTACAAAATGAACACATACCCTATTTTTATTTTATTAATAAATTTTATTCTAAAAATGAGCTAACTAATCCCACCAAAAAAACGAAGCATATTATAAATAACTTGATTAATAATATTTATATAAGATTGTGTGAATGAATAATGATGTTTCCATTCAATGATATGCTCAATTCTAAGCATAAACACTCATCTAGAAGTAAAAATCCAAGAACACAACTCAAAAAAAAATTTCCACCAAAAAACAAAGACAGAATACAAGAGGGATCCGGATTCAGGGCCCCTACTTGTCGGATAACATTGGTCAACCTCATTAATCGGTGGTAATCACTAATCAACCCACCAGTAAAAGACCTAAAAAAAATGTTGTAATGTGAAATTACAAAAACACCCCTCCTCCTTCTCCTCCCAAAAAGCAATATAAAAAGGCATATGAGCATTCTTTCTTTTTTGAGATTCCCGCATCTTTGCCGACCTGCAACTCACCTGCAGGTTGGTAGTTGCGTCCGGAAATCAAAATCTCCATTTAATAACACTTACTACTACTATAAATACTCTCTCACATCTTTCCCAATTTCCTCTCAACATCCATCAGATCTCAGATTTCCCATTCATTTCCATTTTTTTCTGCAACGTTCTCATTTCCTTCTTTTTCTTATTCTTCTCTTCGGGGCCGATCTCGTTAACTTTCTCCGCCGCGGCAATGACGAAGAGCATCTTGGTCACAGGCGGAGCAGGGTATATCGGAAGCCATACGGTTCTTCAGCTCCTTCTGGGTGGATTCAAGGTCGTCGTGGTAGATAATCTTGATAACGCCTCTGAAATTGCCGTTAGAAGAGTCGCCGAGATCGCCGGAGAAGTTGGGAAGAAGAATCTCGTGTTTCACAAGGTACAAGGACTTAGAATTCTAGTTAGTTCTCTTTTATTTGGTGGTGGGGTTGGTGTGTTTGGTCTTGAATTTGTTTTGGTTATGGACTTTTTGGGGCTTTTGTTTTTAACATGTTTCATTGTAGAGAATGTTTTGGTGCACCAAATAGTAGAAACTGAAACGGTGGAAAATGAAGTCTTTTGGTTTATGGTTTTCGTGGAAAATGGAATAGCTGTGGAAATAAAATGAAAGGGGGAAAATGTTATACAAAGCTAAATCAACATGCATGAATTAGGACGCTCTGATTGTGGTTTAACAATTATGTGGCATGGAATTAAAAGGTTAAGAGAGAATTTTTTGGGGCGCCTTGAAACTCTAATCTAATTAATAAGAGCTAATTAGATTAAGGTCTAAAATGAAAGCACTAACTTTTAAGTTCTAATTTAGGATTAGTGTGTTTGATAAAATTGTAAAAAAAAAGAAATGTTGTTTCATGAGGTAATTGGGCCCACCTTTAAGAGTTGTTTTAATTGGGGTCCACCTTTTTAAATTTAAAATGCGGAGCCCGCCATTTGCATCATTTTGAAAATTTATGGGGTTATTTTCATCCAAAACACACAAATTTTGCATAGTGTACCTCTATCCACTTTTTCAAAAAATGCTCTAAAAAAATAAGCAGCCCCCCCTTGCCTTTTTTTTTTTAAGCTCTAATTGGTAAATAAGCTCGAAAATTAGAAAATTAATTAGAAGTGCTATAATACGTAGATAAGCTTTAAGCTCGAAAATTAGAAAATTAATTAGAAGTGCTATAATACGTAGATAAGCTTTAAGTCACAAAATAAGAGCTTATTTTTAGAGTTACCAAACAGCACTTGTAAGTCCAAGTCCCTATGATCTATCTTGTATATATAAATCAACACCACTTAGATGATAGATCTTAATAGGTGCTTTATTCAATAACATGATAATATTGCAACCCCTAGCGGAGTATATAGACTATAGACGCCCCCAAAGCTGCATCTTTGTTAGTTCTTTGAGCTCCTCTCTGTTGGTACTTGTCTATTTGGTAGTCTTTTTGTAAAATGAAGTTAATCTGCATTAAGTCCATTTTGAGGTGAAACTGATCTCCACTCTGTGTTAGATGGCTCTACTTACTAAATTATCTGCTTTCTTAAACAGGTTGATTTACGGGACAAAGAAGCTTTGGGAAAAATCTTTGCCGGATCAAGGTAAGCTTTAATTTATCTGGTTGACCTATTTCTGTTTTTTTTTTTTTTTAATAAATATTTTATCTTTTCAAAAAAGAAGTACCAGGTTGATCTATTTGCATCACAGCCAGTTTTTTTTATTTTTAATTCATTTTACAACTCCTTGGAAGCTGGTTCAATGATAAGAATTTTGATGTTATGAGCATGTTTCTGGCTATGCAATATTTAGTCGGGTTTAATTACTCGTGCGTCATTGACAATGGGATAGTTATGAGGCCTTTCTAAACTAATGAGAAAGACTTACACTGCTAATTAATTATTTTTATTTTCTTATTTGTCTATTTTATGATTTTTATGTTATTGCACTTTGGTGTATTACATGGAAATGGTTTTGTTCATTCTTTTGTTGTGTTTCTGCAGCTTTACTTTCAAGTTTTCTTTTCTTTCCAGTCTTATTCCAACTATGCCCAGTTACTAGTTATAGACTTGTGGTTTAATCTCTGGAACTCCTGCCATTTGCTTTTTGTTACAGTTTTGATGCTGTTATTCACTTTGCGGGGCTGAAAGCTGTGGGTGAGAGTGTGCAGAAACCTCTGCTTTATTATAACAACAATATTATTGGCACAATCAATCTCTTGGAAGTCATGGCAGCCTATGGGTGCAAAAAGGTATAGTTGTTTTGCATAATACAGCAAGCTGGCTGCTGCATCTTGTAGCTTTAGTAATATGTTAAAGCCCTGTAGAATTAATAGCTTTATTTGGAATCTTCATGTAATAACTACAAGTAATTCAGCAATGGATGTCATTCAAATGTTTCAGCTTGTATTTTCATCATCAGCTACTGTTTATGGGTGGCCAAAGGAGGTTCCCTGTACAGAAGATTTCCCTCTATGTGCAACCAATCCATATGGAAGAACCAAGGTCCATACGTTTCAACTTATTTTTGAATATTCTGTTCCTTATCAGTGTATTTTTGGCTTGCTTCTAACTAGTGAATCTGTTGTTGAACTTTGTAGCTTTTCATTGAAGAGATCTGCCGCGATATCTTCCGTGGAGATTCTGACTGGAATATCATATTACTTAGATATTTTAATCCAGTTGGAGCTCATCCCAGTGGTTTGATTGGGGAAGATCCCCGTGGAATCCCAAACAATCTTATGCCTTTTGTACAACAGGTTGCTGTAGGCAGGAGGCCTGCCCTCACAGTATATGGAAATGACTACTCAACAAAGGATGGAACTGGGGTATGAGTTCAAGATGCCTTTCTTACTTGCTTTCTTGTTCTTTGCTCAATCATTTGGCTCCATATGCTGATGCAGTTGAGGCTGCCATTTAATAGAACTGCCTTCTTAACCAAAAAATTCACTTGATACTAATGTTACACTCCAGTATGCTTTTTATTTATTTATTATTATTATTTTTGAAATGTCTATTATGCTCTACAATGTCAATGCATCTATTACAGATACATTTTCTCTTTACTGTCCTCCATATTAACTGCTGTCACCTTAATGCTAGCCTGGTTTAAATAAATAAAGATCAATTATATGTTTTTCCTCTTCTCTGATCTCTCTAAATTTTTCCGTGAGTTCTCTAATTTTTTCCCTTTTATCTTCTGAATTGGGAAGTGGTACTGAAGGGGTCCTTGGATCAGATATGGAATTCAACTGCATGAGGATAACAGACCTAAGATTCTTCAATTAATTAGTATCTCCTTACAATTAGTTTCTTAAAAGAAATCCTAATGCAAATGAGACTCTAGCTTATTTGTAAGTTTTTTAATCATAAAAGAGAACTAAACTGAAATAATAATATATCTACTAGGACTCTTAATAGAAACTTAACAAAGTAGTCAGCTAGCCTGGCTCAAGTAGGATCCTTTTGCTGGTTGTGGGCCAGATGTGGGTCATGGTTTCAGTCATTTCCTTCCTGGGGTCATGTACCTGGATCTGCACCAAAAAGAGTAGCAAAGGAATGCCTAAGACAAGAATCAGTTGGGTGTTTTAAGTGTTTTTATCTCAACGCAAATTTCTAATTACCGGTAAATGAGTTATCAGTTTGTTTATGTATTTCTAACCAATGAGAAGTTACATCAGTGCTTTGATTTGTTACAACTGGAACAAATAAAATGTTACATCAGTGTTTTTAATTGTGACAACTTAAGAGTAAAAATAATTAGTAATTCCATGATATGTATAATGGACTACAAATAGTTGCACCTCATGAATAATAATGGATGAGCCAGATACAAAAATATCAGTCATGCCACATCTGTACATAACTCCTGTTACCATTCAAAAATAAAATTCCACATCGGTACTTTCTCTAAGCCTGACCGTAGGCCAACATGTCTAGGTGGGCAAGGTAATATTGTCTTATAACAGTGCATGTCATTGAAGCCCTTTTCTCACAGAGGCGTTCTGAGATGAGCATGTACCATATGTTGAGTTCAACTGGTCCTGTGTAATGTGTACTACCAAAGCAAGGGAGAGCAGCTGAAGTTCTTCTCTTTGTATCATTGGAGATCAAAAGAATAATAAAATTCAACATCGGTACTTTCTCTAAGCCTGACCGTAGGCCAACATGTCTAGGTGGGCAAGGTAATATTGTCTTATAACAGTTCATGTCATTGAAGCCTTTTTCTCACAGAGGCGTTCTGAGATGAGCATGTACCATATGTTGAGTTCAACTAGTCCTATGTAATGTGTACCACCAAAGCAAGGGAGAGCAGCTGAAGTTCTTCTCTTTGTATCATTGGAGATCAAAAGAATAATAGAAAAATTGAAGATTTGCAGAAGGAGAACTGTCATACTCCTATGGTGGGTCGACAAGTGAATATACAGATCTGGGAATTCCCAATGACGGTTACAAACCAAACCAAACCAAACCAAACTAAGCCTTTTCCCACTAGGTGAGGTCGGCTATATGGATTTGACGACGCCAATCAAATCTGTTTAGGGCCATGTCCTCCGTTACATCCATGTAGGCAAGGTCATGTTTAATAGTTTCTTTCCAACTTCTCTTGGGTCTCCCTCTCCCTCTCCTACTCCGGGCAATCTCCATGCTTTCACACCTTTTAACAGGTGCCTCCGTTGGGCGCCTTCTAACATGGCCGAACCATCTCAGTCGATTTTCTCTCATTTTATCTTTAATCGGTGCTATTCCTACTTTGCCCCTAATCTCCTCATTCCTAATCCTATCTCTCCTTGTGATCCCGCACATCCATCTTAGCATTCTCATCTCCGCAACTTCCATCTTCTTAACATGATTATGCTTTACTGCCCAACACTCTGATCCATATAACAACGCTGGACGTACCGCCACCTTATAATACTTTCCTTTAACCTTGAGGGGGACTTTCCGATCACACAAGACCCCCGAAGCACTCTTCCATCTGGTCCACCCGGCCTGAATCCTGTGACTTACATCAGTATCAATCTCTCCATCCTGTTGCACCATAGATCCAAGGTACTTAAAGTTATCTTTCTCTACAATCTTTTGTGTGCCCAAACTTTCTTTACAATCTTTTGTGTGTATCAATCCCAATGACGGTTACAGTCAAGCCCAAATTGGGGTTGATTAAAGCCAATTAAGTTTACAATGATTTATCACCTTTCTATGAACAGCTGAACTAATATCTCTAAGATGTCTACAAGTGGGATTATCCTTGTGATCCCTATCTTTTATTATACATGTGGGGGCCACTAATTTAATTTGTCCTCTGGTGGTCCCCATCTCTACATAGATCAGCCATTAGTTTTCTTTTGTTTGTTGCCTTTCCTTTGAATTTATATTTTGTATTCATTAAGAAGAAGGGGACTTTTTCTAAAGAGGGTATTTGTTTCAAAATCCTTTTATATTTTGGTGTACTTCTTTCAGTTATTTATTTATTTATTTATGAAAATGTAATTAGGCCATTGTGCTGCTTTTTGTTGATTGATTTTCTTTGTATCTTCTGATCCATATAAATTTCATTTTTGAAAAACTTAAAAAAACATCCAGTTACACCCATGACCCACCTTGGTTTTACCAACAATCCTTTCAATGCTCTCAGCTGGTATTTAGTCCATGCTTTAATTTGTGATTTTGTTTGTAGCCATGCAAATATCATAAACGTTCTCGACACTATACCTTTAGAAGAAGCATTCAGTTAGGATCATATGATAGCCTTGCACATTGTTCCAATTGTTTGTCAAATATCATCTTGATGTGGTTTTATATTTTCAGGTTAGGGATTATATTCATGTTGTAGACTTGTCAGACGGACATATTGCTGCATTGCGTAAGCTGTTTGATGGCTCTAATATTGGTAGGTTACCGTCTCTGATGTCTGCTATATACTATTTTCCCTTTGTGCCAGTGACTGTTTGTGGCGTCTATATGTGACAGGGCTCAAATTTTTTTTTTTTCCTTTTAGGAAATTTGAGGATTATTCCTACATGCTTTTAGTGATATCCTTCTTGAGGAATTGTTCCTACATGTTTTAAGGATTTATTCATGGGGAGTGCAAGAAACCATATAAACTCTCCAATGCACTAGCCTGTAGCATTGTTATGGTTGTGTTTTTTTTCTCAAGACACCGGATTCCAGATTTTTTTTTAAAGCTTTTGAAACTACCAAGTTTCACTTTTTATTCATCAAACATAAGAGGCATGGATACTCTTTTCCTCTCTTTCAAAATGCTGTGAAAACATGGAAAATTTATCCCTGCTGTGCTAACTAAACACTGAACATGGTTAACACTAAACTATGTGAAAGAATGTATCTGGATGGAAATCTTCTTCTACATTGCAGGATTTTCCATGTAACCTAAAAGTATTTCATCTTCTGGTATGCCTGTTGCTTCATTTTTTTTATAGATACGTTGAAAGATTTCACGACTGTTCATCATGATGAATACATATTTAGGCCTAATATAATTTATTATATCCTTCGGAAGAATTTGTTCTGATTAAGCTGCTTTCCTATCACAGGTTGTGAAGTATACAATTTGGGAACAGGAAAAGGAACTTCTGTCTTGGAAATGGTGGCTGCATTTGAGAAGGCCTCTGGAAAGGTGCTGTCTTCATATAACCCCATCGGAGCTATGAATTAATGCATTTCAGAAACACCATAATTCCACTTTCCTACTTTGTAGCCCTTTTCTGTTGTATTATCTTTCTTGATACTAGTAGCATTTCAAAATCACCATTTTGTTTCATTCCTATTTCCTTCCTTTTAACCCTTTTCTCTTGTATTAGCTGTTTCTGGCTTCTAAAAACATTACAAGTTTTTACAGTAAAGAAAAACAAATTTTCATTTAGTCCCTTATTTTATGTACAACATGAAACAGTCTAAAAACTTTGATGAAATGATTAGAGCTGAGCACCATGAATCCATTTTCCCCATCCTACGCACATTTAAATAATTCCTTTTACACCATTTTCGATGTAAGTTTTTTTTTTTTTTTTCTTCTGAACAAATTACCATCGCCATTTTCTTTGAATGACAAGTAATGGTGAAATTACTATCACCATTACTTAATTTTTTTTTTTTTTTTTAATTTGTGGCAAAACTCTATAATTTCATTTACCATGAGCACCCCTGATCAAGAAGGTTTTGTTCCTCAGAAAATTCCTCTGGTTATGGCTGGAAGGCGACCTGGTGATGCAGAAATTGTGTATGCATCGACTGATAAGGCAGAGCGTGAGCTGAAGTGGAAGTAAGTGCTGAAATTCATACTAATTCACATATGAAAATGCATGTACATATACATCAAGTGCATGCGTGTATGAAATATACGTATAGAATATATATTTATGCAAAACATGAACACAGTTACCATGGTCATCCACCCTCTCTCTCTCTCTCTCACACACACACATGCACACGCGCACATTTTTCTTGAGGCCTCTTACAAGGCTTGGTAGCTGAATTATTTTTTAGTTTCTTATGGTGGGTTAAATTGGCACTGCAGAGCAAAGTATGGTGTAGAAGAGATGTGCCGGGATCAGTGGAACTGGGCCAGCAAGAATCCTTATGGCTACGAGTCACCTGACTGTACTAATTGAATTCCTTTGTTATCTCATACACAACCTGATTGTAAACTCTTATACACAACACTTTTCTACAGTGAAGTTTAATGAGCAATCGTTCATTTGGCAATATGTTTCCATTTTTACTATGGTAATTAATAGGGGTGTAAGAAAAAACCGCCTAACCGTCAAACCGCACCGAACCGAACCGAACCGCGGTTATTAACCGTATTTTCACGGTTCGGTTCGGTTACGGTTAATAAAATCAAAAAACCGTATGCGGTTAACCGCACCAATAACAAATAAAATAATATACATGAGGAGTAAATAAAATTTTCCTTACCTAAAACCAAACCCTAGCTTCCCACATCGTCATCGCCGGTTATTAACCGTAACCGAACCGTAATCGTAACCGTATAATACTGTAATTATACTGTATTACTGTGTATATTTTTTCACGGTTATTAACCGTAACCGAACCGTATAATACGGTTAACCGCGGTTCGGTTTTTCACGGTTTTTGTATATACGGTTACGGTTACGGTTTTTAAAGACGGAAAACCGCGGTTACGGTTCGGTTAACGGTTTCTCCAAAAAGACCGGTTAACTGAACCGTTACACCCCTAGTAATTAATCATGGTAGGTGTAAAATTGTAACTGCATCTATGTGAGACTGCTTTAGACTCGCTCTTGAATCGGTATACAAGGGAGCGAATCTTAAGGAACAATCCCTTCAATGGTGTTCTGTTGCAGTAGGCAGAAGGAATCTGTCAACAGGAATCTGTCAACTCATAACTGTATGCTACTTAACCCCAAGGGATAACTTAGTTGGCCTAGGACCACGGTTTGCTCCCGGAGGTTGTGGGTTCGAAACTCCGCTACTACACTAGGGCTACAGGGGATTTATCCGGCTTCCCTCTGTGCCCGGAGGGATTAGTCCAGCCCAAAGGGTTGGGAACCCTCCGATAGCAAAAAAAAAAAAAACTGTATGCTACTTAAGGAACAATCCCTTCAATGGTGTTCTGGTTTGAGATGGTGTAGGATCTTACATCCCATTGAGCTACCACTTATCCCAAAACTAACCAATTGGTGGTAAGAAATGGCATGCGGGCGAGGGCTCGACCACAATTATGACCGCTCAGGAGCGAGGGTGGACGTTGACATCAACAGATGGACCCTACCATAAGTAGTTCAAGGTGTTGGGGGCCTTGCTTTAGCATCCAAGGTTAAATCGTGTTTCACTAGTGTCACCATTTTTGAGGACTACTGACCTGCCTATTTCTTCCATCTTTCCAAACCTCGGATTTGGAATGGGAAAAACATCCTTGTGAACATGGATGAGCCATTAGATCTCATTGCCACTGTTGGACATTTTGCTCTCCCAGTTCAATTTCAACTTCTGTAGTTTCTCCTGCGATGAAGTTCTTCTGACTAGCAATATACTACAATCGTTTAGAATTTCCTATGCAAGGCACAAGCCAAATTGACTGGTTTGGGCTGGCAGTTCTTGGAATCCCTGAAAATCTGATTATCTGGAGCTCAATTGAATGCATTTAGAGTTACAGATAAGCAGTTTCTTTTTGTTTGCCTCTCCTATAAGTCGATTATCTGCCGAAGTTTGATGTCTGGATCCATAGTCCGGGAGAGTTCCTGACAATTTTGGGAGGACATGTTTGTTTCATGTAATTGAATTCCTACCATTTTTCTAAGATTTAATTTTATTTTATTTTTATGAGATTAAAAATGAAGGGAAGATGAGAAATGAATCTCATCCATCACCCTAGTAATTCGAGTCCTAGAAAGTCAAGATCCCAGCAATCACCCTCTACTACCTCTTTAATAATACTTTGGTGGAGTTCCTTTGACCGTGAATACATATGTATTTTATCCTAAGATCTACTTGTTTGCATAAAATACATATGAATTCATGCCGAGGCTTATTAAAGAGGTGAGTGGTGAAGGCTATAAGACAACAATGTAGATGGGACCTTAGCTTTCATAGGATATGAACTACTATGGTGTTCGCTGGCTATTCATTTTCCATCCTTTCTTGGGCTCAATCTCCATTAAAGGGAACCTTATTTGATGATCATTTTTAAAAATTTATCATTGCTTCTTTATTTTTAACCACTTAAAGAAATACAAAGTCTCGGAACTCCTAAGAATTCAATTGCATGAAACAAAAAGCTCCAATGGTTGTTTGGTTGCATCCATTTACAAATGTAATTGGATTGATGCGTAGCGACTATGCATACCATGTTTGGTTGCACACTTATGCATGTGATGTATGAATGAGAATATGAAAATGGTGTTGTTAGATCTAATATGGTTTGCAATACAAATCAAACCTATGAATCTTGATTTATGCATTAACAATGGATAATCTAAAATACTAAAAGCATACCTTGCGCCATGATATTGATGATGAGTGGATCTCTTTTCTTAAATAGGGTTTTCTCCTATCTCCCTTATCACCCATTCCAATATTCGTGAAGTTGATAGGTACTATTTAGATTTTCAGATCTCGTAGGTTAAGAGAGATGACCGAAAAACCATATATATAGATAAGCCTTATAGAGATTTTTTCTTATCAAAGAAATCTAATAAATGTAAGTTTCCTTAACTCCCTCAAATCAGCCAACGAGAGTCCTATTTGATTGAGCTTACTAAAATTTAATCCAATATAAACTTAGTAAAACCAAAAACTTAAAAGGGGAAAGTAACTTAAATTAGTGGGCTCAAACTGTGGGTCCCAACAATATTGCACATGTGGTCATGAGGACCACTCATGTCTAACAGGTGTGAAAATGGATATGATTAAGGATTTGATTAAAGTGCAACATTATTCACAGGTGGAAGAGAGGTATAAGGATTTGATTAAAGTGCAGCATTATTCACAGGGTGGAAGAGAGGTATAAAGGAAAGTAAATGAAGACAGTTATCTGTCATCTTAGATGAAGGGAGTATTCAATTTCTTGTGCCCAAAATCCAAATACAGGTTAAAGTAACATGGCAGTAACAAGTTTCTGGACAAGTATAGGTCGACATGACTTGCCAACTTAATCCAAAACCAACATGTTAAGGGTTTCGGCTCACCCTTCTACCTTTCAAGTTAAACATTTTCAACCTGAGTAACAATGTATCCATTTAGGCTGAACCTGTACAAGTTGCCCTCCGTGCTCCAATCCTGCCTCCAACTTCACGATAAGGGGTGAATCCAGAAAATGGAACTAGGGGGCTCCAAATGAAAATTATTAAAAGAAAATTTTAACATTTTAGGGGGGAAAATAAAAAAATTACAAAAATTTAGTGGTAAAAATTTACATTTTTAAAACTTAAGGGGGACCATGGCCTAGGGGGCCCCCTAGGCCTACATGTAGGTCCGCCCTGTTTACGATATGGTTAACATATTAAGATATTCATATTATCTTAAGATAACTAAAGGTGGGTCCTTCTGTAATGTTTAAGATATCTATCAATGGACCCAAGTTCGACTTAATTTGAATCTATCCTAGCCTGAATCTGACCAATGGAATGACTTGGGCAGAACTTAGGTTTTGGGTTCAAATCCACTCTACATGGGTTGAGTAAACGCAAATATACTATAAAAAGTAAAATCTCCAGGCCAATTGCAGATTAAAATTAACTCATTTAATCCTACGAGAAATCCAAATAAAACTCACTGCTTTGAGACATAGATCATTTGAAGAATACATGCATACTAAATAATATATGGGGAGTTAGAGGAATCTGCCAAACTAAAAATTCTATGGTTAACCATGTACTCATATTTTAAAGGGAATTTTACAAGAAAAGTGTGCTTAAACATGTATTTCACCATTTTAAACATAAATACACGTATTTTACCATTGTGGTGTTCGTACAGACGGTTTTGGACGCTTTTACCCCCGTTTCTGCGGACGACGTCGTCATCGAATTAAACCTAATCTCACCCCTCAATCGAACGATTTCTCTCATCCTATTCACTCTCCCGCCTTTTTCTCTCTAACTCTTCTTCCTTCATCGTGCATCCTGGCTCTTCCTCTGTAACTCTTCTCCCCTCAATCACGACATCGTCTGCTGCTGCCTAAGAAACTCCGGCCAGATCCTCCGGCGGAGCTCCCACAACTATTGCAGCGTCATCTTCCATTTCAGATCTCTTTGAAGGTGAGTTTGTCTGTTTTTCTCTCTTCCACATGATTTATTTTCTTGTTTTCTTTTTGCATTTTCGGTTACTAAGACTGCTGGAACCGTGCTGTAGTAGAGAGGGGATTCTGTTTGGGTATTTGCAGAAACCTCTCATTTCGATCCTCTTGCTTGGAGCAAGAGGTTGCAACTCCAAGTGGTTTCTTCAAATCATTTTCAGGTTCTACCACCGTTTCCATAAATGTTGACAACCTCTCATATTTCCAACGTCTTACATTTGGAACCTGTTATAATTTTGTTGGGCGGGTGCTCTCCAGAACTCACAAAATCATCGTACAAATAGAGAGGTGGTCGAGGAAGGAGTCCATTGGGAGGCAGTTGAGGAAGCACTCCATTGGCAGGCATTGATAGACTGTTAGAGGTTAACAATTTATTATTTTGATCCCGTTCTTTTAGTTAATCAGTCTGTTAGTAAGTCGAATGCTTTAGGGACCAGTTGTTTGTGCTTTGACGATTTCCTCTTAGTCTGTTACCACGTTCTAGGGTGATGCAAACGTGGGTTGTTATTTTTGATTTTATCTCTTTGTAAAAGGCATTATAAGCCTGCAGTTTGTTATCAATGAATTAAGTACTTTTCATTCAAGCTTGTGTGTTATAGTTTCTGCTGAGTGTTCTCTACAATTGGTATCAGAGCACCACCACAGGGGGCCTGATTGTGAGTGTGTGTGTGGAAAGAAACCGCATTTTTCTTTCAAAGTAAGGGAGTCAAGCAGAATGACGGATAGCAATAGCAGTGGTTTTGTGCAGCCAGCCATTCCCAAATTTGACGGACATTACCATCATTGGGCGATGTTGAAGGAGAACTTTCTCTATTCCAAGGAATATTGGGATCTCATAGAGAATGGGATTTCGGCGGTGGTGACACAAGGGGCTGAGCCATCTACAGTGGTGGCGACAGAAGCACAACGCAAATCGATTGAGGACCAGGCAGAAGCACAATGCAAATTGATCGAGGGGCAGAAGCTGAAGGACTTAAAGGTAAAGAATTACCTTTTTCAAGCTATAGATCGGAATATAATGGAGACTACTCGACAGAGACACATCAAAGAGTATTTGGTACTCCATGAAACAGAAATACCAAGGCTCTCCCAAGGTGAAGAGGGCACAGTTGCAAGCACTTCGGAGGGACTTTGAGACTCTCCATATGAAGGAGGGCGAGACTGTTGATAATTTCTTTGCTCGTACTCTCACTATAGCCAACAAAATGAAGGCTCATAGTGAGACAACGAGCCAAACCATCATCAATGAGAAAGCTTTGAGGTCCATGACTTCAAAATTTGATTATGTGGTTTGATCCATTGAAGAATCCAATGATTTCAACACACTGACCATTGACGAGCTGCAGAACAGTTTGCTGATCCATGAACAAAGAATTAATGGTCATCGAGGAGAGGAGCAGGCTCTCAAGGTCACTCATGAAGACAACACTAGCAGAGGAAGAGGTTGAGGGGTGTTCAGAGGAAGAGGAAGAGGTCGTGGCAGACAACCTTTCAACAAGGCCACTATCGAGTGCTTTCAGTGTCACAAATTAGGACACTTTCAGTATGAGTGTCCCAGTTGAGAGAAGGGAGCCAACTACGCAAAACTAGATGAAGGAGAAGAGCTGCTATTAATGTCCTTTGTAGAGCATAACCATGCTAAGAGGGAAGAGGTATGGTTCCTCGATTCAGGATGTAGTAATCATATGAGTGGAAATAAAGAATGGTTATCGGATTTGGATGTTCAATTCAGGCAAACTGTGAAACTAGGCGACAACTCAAGGATGGCATTTGTGGGGAAAGGAAACGTTCGAATGCAAGTGAATGGAATCACTCAGGTAATTTCTGATGTCTATTACATTCCTGAGTTGAAAAATAACTTGTTAAGTATGGGGCAGCTTCAAGAAAAAGGTGTGGCAATTCTGATTCAAAATGGGGAGTACAAAGTTTTTCATCCTAGTAAGGGTCTAATTATTCAGTCAGAGATGAGCGCGAACAGGATGTTTGTTGTGCTCGCATCGATGATGCCTAAAGCTACTACTTGTTTTCAAGCTGTGACAGACAATGAGAGTTATTTATGGCAATGTAGATTCGGACACTTGAGCTTCAAAGGGTTGAGAACCCTTCAATAGAAAAGGATGGTCAGTGGTTTGCCTTCTCTTAAAACTCCTGCAAAGTTTTCCACTTCTTCCTTTGGTTGGAAAGCAGCACAAGGAATCCATTCCAAAAAAAAGTCTATGGAGGGCGTCACAGAAGCCCGAGCTGGTACATGCCGATACATGTGGCCCTATAAAGCCTACATCAAACAACAACAAGAGGTATTTCTTGAGTTTTATCGATGACTTTAGTCGTAAGACTTGGATTTACTTCTTGCATGAAAAATCAGAGGCTTTTACCATGTTTAGAAATTATAAGTCTCATGTTGAAAAAGAAACAGGTGCCTACCTTAAATGTTTAAGGACTGACAGAGGTGGTGATTTCACCTCAAATGAGTTTGGGCAGTTTTGTCAGGCAATTGGCATAACCAGACAATTAACCACAGCCAATACTCCTCAGCAAAATGGAGTCGCTGAGAGGAAGAATAGGACTGCGATGAATTTGGTGCGTTGCATGCTCACTGAGAAGCAGGTTCCAAATACTTTCTGGCCAGAAGCTGTGAGATGGTTTGTGCATGTCCTCAACAGGTGCCCTACTTTAGCTGTGCAAAATAGAACTCCAGAGGAAGCATGGAGTGGTATGAAGCCTAGAGTAGAGTATTTCAGAGTTTTTGGGTGCTTGGCTCAGGTGCACGTACCAGACCAGAAAAGAATCATGTTGGATGACAAAAGCATTCAGTGTGTTTTATTGGGAGTGAGCGATGAGTCGAAAGCTTATAGATTGTTTGATCCGGTCTCTAAGAAGATAATTATTAGCAGGGATGTTGTTTTTGAGGAGAACAGGGGCTGGAATTGGGACATGAGCAGGGCAGAAATGGCTTCGGATGTGTTACAGTGTGGTGATATTGATGAAGAAGATAATGAAGGTGAACTTGGAGCAGAAGTGAACGAGACTGAAGAAGATGACTCAAATGGCCTAAATGGAGCTGGTTCAAGTGGCACTAGGTCACCTTCCAGTGAGTCACATGATGAGAATTTCTCGGGTCCAGTTGAAGGGAGGGCAAGACGAGTTCCACTTTGGATGCAAGATTATGAAACCGGAGAGGGTTTGTCAGAAGAAGAAGACTTGAGTGCCATGATGATTCTCACAGAAGCTGATACCATTACTTTCGAAGAAGCTGTGAAGAGCAAGAAATGGAGAGATGCCGTGAATGCATAGATTAAGGCTATTGAACGCAATAAAGCATGGGATCTGACTATCCTACCTGACGGAGTCAAGACCATTGTGGTTAAATGGGTTTTTAAAACAAAACTCTATGAAAGTGGTGAGATAGACAAGTGCAAGGCTAGACTTGTGGCAAAGGGATATGCACAACAATATGGGATTGATTACACAGAAGTTTATGCTCCAGTTGCAAGACTAGATACCTTACGTTTGGTAATTGCCCTAGCAGCTCAAGAAGGTTGGAGTATTTTCAGCTTGATATGAAGAGCGCATTTCTGCATGGTGAGCTTAGTGAGGAAGTGTCTGTCCAACAGCCTCAGTGATATGAGAAGAAGTGCGAGGAACACAAGGTTTATAAACTGAATAAGGCGCTGTATGGCCTCAAACAAGCTCCGCGAGCTTGGTACAGCAAATTTGATACCTATTTTGCTAAAGAAGGCTTCGAAAAGTGTCATTGTGAACACACTCTATTCACGAAGTCGAAGGAAGGAGGTAAGCTCTTAATTGTCAGTCTTTATGTTGATGATTTAATTTTTACTGGGAATGACAAGAGCATGTGTGAAGAGTTTAAAAAGTCGATGATGTTAGAATTTGATATGTCTGACTTGGGAAAGATGAGATATTTCCTGGTGGTTGAAGTACTACAAAATTCTAATGGGATTTATGTGTGTCAAGTAAAGTATGGTCATGAAGTTTTATAAAGATTTGGCATGGCCAGAAGCAACTTGGTGAAGAACCCCATAGTTCGAGGTTGCAAATTGTCAAAGGATGAGAAATGAGCTAAGGTTGATGCAACTATGTTTAAGCAGGTCGTTGGCAGTCTTATGTATTTAACTGCAACCAGACCTGATTTGGTGTATGGTGTGAGTCTTAGCAGCAGGTTCATGTCGTGTCCTACAGAGCAACACTGGTTGGGAGCAAAAAAGATCACTTAGATATTTGAAGGGAACAACTGATCTAGGGATTTTCTACAAGAAAAGAGGCTGTAAGCAACTCACAGCCTATTCAGATAGTTATTTTGCTGGAGATGTAGATTCGCAAGTGTACGTCGGGGTATGTATTCATGTTTAGTTCTGGAGCGGTGTCATGGTCATCCAAAAAGCAGCCTGTAGTTAGCCTATCCACCACTGAAGCCGAGTACATCGCTGCTGCCTCATGCGCTTGTCAGTGTGTTTGGTTAAGAAGAGTTTTAGAGCATCTTGGTTATGTGCAGGAGAAATGCACTACAATTATGTGTGATAACAGTTCAACTACAAAACTCTCGAAGAATCCTGTTCTTCACGGCAGAAGCAAGCACATTGACATCAGGATTCATTTTCTTCGTGAATTGGTAAAAGATGGAGTCATTGATTTGAGTCATTGTAATACTCAAGACCAGGTAGCTGACGTTATGAGGAAGCCGCTCAGGTTGGAGGTGTTTTTGAGGCTTCGTAGTTTGCTGGGCGTGTGCGAAGTTCCTACTATAAACTAAATGCATTCTGCATATAGTTTAAGGGAGGAATAATAGACTGTTAGAGGTTAACAGTTTATTATTCCGATCCCGATCTTTTAGTTAATCAGTCTGTTAATAAGTCCTATTCTTTAGGGACTAGTTGTTTGTGCTTTGACGTTTTCCTCCTAGTCTGTTACCACGTTTTAGGGTGTTACAAACGTGGGTTGTTATTTTTAATTTTATCTCTTTGTAAAAGGCTATATAAGCCTGCAATTTGTTATCAATTAATTAAGTACTTTTCATTCAAGCTTGTGTGTTATAGTTTATGCTGAGTGTTCTCTATACATTTGAGGAAGGAGCATAACCAGAGATAGATAGCTTCTACTGCTCTTCTGTATTATTGAAACAGTTGCTATTGTCAAAGTTTTTTCTTCTTTTCTTTTCTTTCTACAAATTTACTTCTGTGTATAATGTAAACTTGCATCTGATATGTTTCTAAACCGTCTAACGTTAATTATTCTGCAAAGGTATGATGTTTTCTTTTGATTATTGATGAAAATATAATGATTTCGTTCAATTAATTTAGCTTTTGATTCGTAACCTATTTGCTATAATTCCCTCCCTATCCGGAGATTGCCCAGTTGTTCAATCAGTCTCCTAAAATGTTTGCTTAGTTCCCATCTGCATTGATCATTATATATTTTTCTTCTTTATATCTATTTTTTATACTGTAAATGTTTAATTGGCAATGTATGGACATACCTTTGCTTAGCATGTGTCATTGTGCTTTCAATTCATATAAAAGTGAAATTAATGAACAAAAGCTCTAGTTGTAATAGATAACATTTCAATATATGTCAACCCTCAAGCCAACACACTCTTAGTTGGGCCGTAACAGACACTTTAGATCCTGTCTGGTTTCAAATTTGTCTTTTTTTTTTTTTTTTTTTTTGAGTGTGTGTCATCAGTTGGAGAGTTTAAAGTGTGATCCAACTATGTGTTATTCATGATTTTGTTGTCCATAAATATGGGGAGTTAAAAGATAAGATTCACCAACTCCATCAATTAATGTGTTCTCTTAGACTGAAAATTAGGTCCACATCGATACAGTTAATCTCGATTGGTTTCTATATGGTTTATGACTGAAAGTATGACTGTTTAACGGGAGTCAATTACTGACTTACATGTACACATACTTTATGCATGTCATTACAGACTTAGTGCCAATATGTTGCTGGAGATGCAAAATGAACGATGAAATTAAAATCCAGCATAACGATATCGTTATCACGATACTTTGGAATATAATTATAAATTGATGTCCTTCTATCGTGATCACTGTTTATGCATCTCAATACATTGCATAACATCATTTACTAGTTGAAAACAAAATTTAAAGAGTAAAATCTAAATTATTCTAACGAAATCGTTACCATTCCATTCACAAAGCTCAACTATTTTTGCTTTATCATGAGAAGTTTACCAAATAAATTGTCATGAAACGTGTAGAGTCATGATAAAGCAAAAATGGGTTCATTGGTTGAGTATATAATACTCAACCATATCTTTTAAGTCCATTTGACTCTACAATGGGTTCCATTTGGTTGAGTATTATATGCTGGGGATTTTACCCTGCAACATTCCAATTAAACCCATTGTAGAGTCAAATGGACTTAAAAGATATGAAATGATCCAAGTATTCCCTGGGGCCGTTCTTGATTCATTTGTTCGTTGTTTCGCCCATCGGCGATTCTCCGCTTACCTACACATCCCTACTCACTCATTTATTCTTCTCCTTCATCGTCATCTTCCTTCTCCTCCTTAGTCTATACAAATCCCTCCTCCAACTCCTTCCACCTCCACCAACCAATCAATTACCCCATATTTCCAACTTTCATGGCAATACTCTCGCTGTGACATGAATTAGTCTTGTCCTGTTACTGCCTACTCTGAATAAGCTTTAGATTGCACCATCCCATACAAGACACACAAAGCTTGAAGTTGGCTTGATTTTTAATAGCCTTGATCCTCCTGGTCTTGAAGTTTTGGCAGGTGAATTTTCACATGAATGCGTCAAAGTGGGTTGGCGAGTAGATAAATTTTAGTTCAACCAGCTGGAGGTGAATCTTCTCTATGAATGAAAGTAGTTTCTGTTTTAAATTAGACAATTAAATACCTACATGTACACATTTTTTCTGCATGCCATTACAAACTTATTGCCAATATGTTGTCGGATATGCAAAATGAATGAAAAATCCAACAGCCAGCATAATGATATCGTTATCACGCTACTTTGGAAAAATAATTATAAATTGATGTCTTTTCATTGTTATCACTGTTTATGCATCTCAATACAATGCGACTCATTATCTACTATATGAATAACAAAGTGAGATAGTAACAAAGAAATTATTGTAACGAAATCGTTACCATCCCATTCACAAAACCGAACTATTTGAGAAAAATCATGTTACCAAATATATTTTCATGAAACCTTTATTATTCTTTGTTCCATCTGGTTGGGTATTCTATTTTGGTGACTTTATAGGAAAAGGACTATTAGACTCATTGTAGAGTAAAATGGACTTAAAAGCTATGAAATGGTCATACTAGTTGCATTGTTTCTTCTTCTTCATAGTTATGCGGTGACATCCCTAGAGACTCATTTATTCGTATTCTTCCTCGTCCTCTTCCTTCTCCTCCTTCCTCCTTCCTCCTCCCTCCTCCAACCCCTTCCACCTCTATTTTGCTCTTATATACTCGAGTACGAATCAAACATATAACTAGCTCTTATATATATCCCCATATATATACTCTTTTGCTGCTGTCTCATATGAATATTGATTTGTTTAGTGTGCTAACTTTCAGATTTCTAATTATTACAGATGGACATTCTTCATCCAGGTCCTATGGATAAATCTGTTTTATACGAACAAGATAAACATATCTCCGAAAGAGTATGGAACGGCCAGGTGAGAATAAATTCATTCCTTGATAGTCTTATTACATCGTACATCTTAGGCTCATGCCACGACAAATATTTCTAATCATGCGTCATTCTTATAATGCAGGAAGCAGGCCCACTACGCTGCATCCCAACACCCAATCATGATAGCTGGGAAATTAATGATCGAATGTGGGATCTGATTCGCCAGTCTGGTCTAGAACAACTGGCAAAGATTAAAAAAATAGAACTAGATCATGGCCTGATAACTAGCCTGGTTGAGAGGTGGAGGCCAGAGACAAACACGTTCCACCTAAACTGTGGTGAGGCCACTGTAACCTTGGAAGATGTTGCTTACATCTATGGCCTTCCCATTGATGGCCTCCCAGTTAATGGCCGCACCTTCTCTGAACCCCTGACCATGGTGAAAGTCTGTGAAGAGCTGCTAGGGGTGGTGCCAGAAGCGAACTTAGACTGCTATGGAGTGCAGATTAAATTCACCTGGCTTAGGGAAAATTTTGGACATGTGCCCAAGAGCCGACCCAGAGACCAGGACGTAAGGCGGACACGTGCTTTCTTGTTTTGTCTCGTTGCAGGTCAGATTTTTTGGACCTCCTCGGGTACTAAGGCTCCAGCACATATTTTAGAATTATTTCGGCATTTTGAGAAGCGGTCTTGGGGAGCTGCATGCCTTGCAAATCTGTACAGGGGCCTTGCGAAGGTATCCACCTGCCAAAAGAAAGGAAAAGTAGTGAAGACCATCACGGGTCCTCTAAAACTGTTGCAGGTAAAATCTTACCCTGCATTGTTATGCGTTCATTGTGGTCATTTTAGGATCATTTTATCATCTTCTACTTGTAAACATCAATAATTGCATGTGGCCAGGTTTGGGCATATTCTCGCATGACAATTGGGAGACCGATACGTCGACTAGGTGACTGGACCAAGGATGTAGAGTTCCCTCTTCTCCTGACGTGGTACAACAGATTGCGGTTCCATCATTTCCAGACGAGAGTCGAGGAAGCCAGGCGACAATTGGATATTATGGAAGTAGACGCCGTAAGTATGAATGTTTAAATAAAAATCAAACAACTAAATCTCCCATGGTGAGCTTCGGTTGACTGACGATGCCCCTTCATTTTTGGTCGATATTTTAGATACTTCGGTTTTATTTCTACATGACAATCCAAATTTATTGTGTTATTTCAGTTCGACTGGCTTCCATACGTTGATTATGAAAATATAATAGACTATATCGACGATGCTGATGTACCCCTCTTCCGTTCGAACACGGCATTGATTTGCTTCTGGATTGTGGAGCGGCACTCTCCGGAAAGAGTAATGAAACAGTTTGGGTTACAGCAAACCGTGCCACCTTGTTTCCTAAAGCCATTTCCGCGAACGGATATTATCCCAACGAGCGAACATCGGCGCGAGAAATTACGTGCCGTTTATTTTGGCGTTTGGAATAAAAGAATGGATGACATAACCTACGGAGTAGAGGGTGATGCAGGCCCACACAATGATGAGTACTTTAAATGGTACCGAAACATCACTCGGTTACGCATCGGTCATCCTATTCCCGGACATACCCAAGCTGACCTGAATTCAGTTTCATCCCAGGTAATTTCATTTGGGTTCTCCTCTGCGAATCACTCACCCACAACACTATAAACTTTATGTTCAGTTTATTCGAATATCTGACTGTGTTCATATCTGCTACTCTAGATCTTTAAATTTACGGAACGACTCCTGTCAACATGTGACGTCGCGAAAGATTTAGAAGGAAAGGCTGCTGATTTATCAAGACTGATTGATGGTATGAGATCAGAAGTAGTCCAGTTTAGAGATGCATTTATGGCAGATTCTAAGACGTCCTATACATTTGATGCGTCTGTCGCTGGAAAGGGTGATGCATCTCTGAAGGTACCGTATATATTAGCTCCGCTTGGCACTTTCATTCAATCAATACATTGTGTATTTTATACTAACATTGCCTAATCATTCAGGCAAAAGAAGATCCCATCAAATCGTCCAAAAAACGCAAAGGTAAATCCAATCAGGAATGCTTCCCATCCAGTCCATCCAAACCCAACATTCCGGGCGCCAGTCAACCTCTCAGGAGATCCATACGCATAACTGGGAGATCTAGTAAACCATCCGATGTATCTAAACGCCTAATTTCTGAGAAGCCCAACGAATCCATGGGAGCCACAAGTCCGATCTTGCTATCACCCCGAAGGAGTCCTAGAATAGTTCAATCCCATAATAGTCCATTGTCGCCTATAAAAGTCAGAGGCCCAACCGATGCAAAACCCTCCAGTGCTCCATTTATTTCCAGCCCATACACTGCACAAGTAAGCGTTGGTACCACATCTCCGGGCTTGGTTAAATTTGGTATAGGTCTGTCCCCATTCAGCGAGATCTCGTCTATGATTATGAATGTGAAAGCACGCTATAGAGAGAGCCAAAGCCCCCGATATGGATGGCTGATTACACTATCGGAGCGTGGGTGAGGAATCCAAAGTATAAGCTAACGATGGAAGAGCTTGAGATCCTCACAGTATTCTGGAATGAATTTGCTAATATAGCGGGGTATTCCCATGTTTCCAACTTCCATGTATCCATTGCATGCATTGTGTGAATCCAAGTTTTTTTTATTATCTTGTTTTATTGTTGTCTACTACCAGGAAGGCAAAGTTACAGGAATGGTGTACACCAGTAACTGCCACAAACCTGTACGAGCTACTAAGAGGAGCATGGATGGACAATTGGGTTAGTGTCTGGTTACCCCACATAATTGAACGTTATTACATATATAATTCTATGTTGACTATGACACGTGTTCCCTCGCACATCTTTGTCCCAATCTATTGTTTCAGACCATGCACTATTGGTTCGGGATATTAAAGACAAACGCTCCATCGTCCTACTTCTTTGAATGTGCTCTCTCCGTAAGTGTGAAAAAAAAGAATGCATAAATTGTCGCATTTGGTTGTCCATTTCATTTGTATTTGACACTTCATGAACCATGTATCCTATAGGATTGGTATGTGCATAGTCAAACAAGTGAGAAGCTGATTGAAAACTGCTTCAGTCACGCCTTGTTTGACAACATGACAGATAAGGACCATTTGTTCTTTCCGGTATGGAACAACCACCACTTCTTCCTTTTAGTAGGAAGTGTCAACGCAAAAAGGTGGGAGTATTATAACAGCATGTCGCGTGAAGGGGATTACACGTTTGCTCAAAACTATGTAAGTTGATATCGAATACACATCCGGGCTTTTTCTTGTTTGAAGTTAATTTAACTGTACGAGTCCCATTTTGTTGAGTATAATGACACTCTTAAATGCAGATTGCATGGATCAACGATCGGTTCATGCAATTCGGTTGGAGTGGTCCCACGATTTGGACAACACACCGAATGGAATGTCCCATGCAGACAAACAGGTCAGATTCATGCATTTCTGTTATAACTCCCTAACTGTTACATGGTTGCTTATGTCTTTATGAAAGACCCATCTAATGCGCATGGGCTGAATCGTCGTTTCTGGCTTTTCAACGTGGATTGTGGAATCTTTGTCATGGCGTATGCACAACACATAGCACTTGGGAAGGCTATGGAGTTCAAACAAAATGACATGTTCTACTACCGTGCGAAGATCGTCAGTGACATATACTCAGACCAGTATGCGCGCTGGGTTTTGAAAAATCAGAAGGGATAGAATTTGCAAATCTTTGAAACGCCTTGAACCGGATGAGAGTTCAAATTGCACATTCAGGTTGTATATGTTTCCCTGATGTTAAAACTTTAGACTCGTTATTAATCTTATGATTTTGTTCATGACCAGTCAATCAGTCATTTTAAACTCGCACTCAACTGTTTGGAGCATTGGGTTATGTATAATCCACCCTGACCCAAGTTCTTGACCTGCAGACTATATTACGTCTAATTCCAATTCCAGCCCATTACTACCTTTCTCTACATATGGACCAAACATTTAGATATCACCAACTTCCCGGTGCTGCGACGGACTTAATTGATGCCAAAATCTTACTACGATGGTACTACTGTATGGAACGATAAATGGGAGGAGAAGAGCTTCGGTTGTAACTAAAAGGTGTACACTCGATTAATTGTAGTTTTACTGCTTACGTTTTGATAACACATCTCTGACTCGGTATATAATTTTATCAGGATTTTTTATCCTCGCATTTCTGTCGGCTTAAAACAAGGTGGCTATATTTTGCATGACTGTTGCTGTTTAGTTAATGCCTTTTTTGGGCTGAAACTGTATTTTGATTTTCTTGTGTGTGTAGGTAGCTACGAGATGGTGTTGAAATGGTATGAATCCGGCATTGAAGATAAATCCGGGTGCATGTTTGAAAGACCTTAAAATGATGCGGTGTGTTTCTATTACAGAAATTGGTTGACTTTGAACGGAGATTGAAGCTCTGCGATACACCAAAGGAGAGGATACTGCATCTGTGACCGAAAATGTTATGGATGGAAAAGGTTGAAACTTACACATCTCCATCAATCTTGCGGAGAAATTGTTGTTATACCTGTCCATTCATTTCCGAAGAAGGCTACATAGAGGAACACTTGGATATGACCCAAGGGAAGAGAAGGCGACTGAAAGTCGTATCTATCTGTTCAGTCCTTGGCGCTGATTGTCTAATGTTTAGCTGAAATCTTGAACTTTACTTTAAGGTTAAAAGCCTAAAATGTCATGTATATTGAAATAACTTCTTTTACTACTCGAGAATGGGTTCCTTTCTTTTATGTGAATGAAAATAATATACTTTTTGTCAACCTCTTATGGGTTATATAACCTTTAGTTCTGACTTGAAGTATTGGATTAGTTCATCTTCTTGTGTTCTCATCGAGTTTTATGTATTATGCGTCTGAAGTAACATTCGAACCATCCACTAATTAATATCACATCAAGACTACAATGCAAATGACTTACTGCTCAACAAATTTGATATGAAGGACTATGAGTGTTGGTAACGATATCGTCTCTGTCAAATCAGCAAAATGTACTTTTTTTGCTATCAAAGACGACCATATTCGTTAAATTTCAATCTCAATACCCCTACATTGTAGCCGGGTAAGCATGGGAGGACATGAAAAGCTACACACCTTTGAACGGGCCAAAACCAGTCTGCAGGGTACCTTCCCTCTGACAAACCTGTTTCAAATTCCAAGCATAACAGAGGGTTCGGATCTCCAATTTTAACTACTGCCCAGGCCAGATTACAGAGAGGGTAGAGGATCGAACCAGGCAAAACAGAGGGATCGAACCCTCAGCAAATCTCCCACTCCTGGGCCAAATGACAGGGGACCCATCTTTAAAGGGAAGGAACCCTTGAAAAATACACTCCTCAGGCCTCCAAATTCCAGAGGGGACCAAGGTTCGAACCCTAAGCATGGGTTGGAACCCTTGAAACACGCACTCCTCGGGCCAAATTCCAGAGGTGACCAAGGTTCGAACCCTTGAAATGTGGGTTCGAACCCTTGTATGATGCACTCCTCGGGCCAAATTCCAGAGGGGACCAAGGTTCGAACCCTCGTGATGAGGGTTCGAACCCTTGAAACATGCACTACTCGGGCCAAATTCCAGAGGGGACCAAGGCTCGAACCCTCATGATGAGGGTTCGAACCCTTGTATGATGCACTCCTCGGGCCAAATACCAGAGGGGACCAAGGTTCGAACCCTCGTGATGAGGGTTCGAACCCTTGAAACATGCACTCCTCGGGCCAAATTTCAGAGGGGACCAAGGTTCGAACCCTCATGATGAGGGTTCGAACCCTTGAAACATGCACTACTCGGGCCAAATTCCAGAGGGGACCAAGGTTCGAACCCTCATTTCAAGGGTTCGAACCCTTGTATGATGCACTCCTCGGGCCAAATACCAGAGGGGACCAAGGTCCGAACCCTCGTGATGAGGGTTCGAACCCTTGAAACATGCACTACTCGGGCCAAATTCCAGAGGGGACCAAGGTTCGAACCCTCATGATGAGGGTTCGAACCCTTGAAACATGCACTACTCGGGCCAAATTCCAGAGGGGACCAAGGTTCGAACCCTCATGATGAGGGTTCGAACCCTTGAAACATGCACTCCTCGGGCCAAATACCAGAGGGGACCAAGGTTCGAACCCTCATAATGAGGGTTCGAACCCTTGAAACATGCACTCCTCGGGCCAAATACCAGAGGGGACCAAGGTTCGAACCCTCGTGATGAGGGTTCGAACCCTTGTATGAGGCACTACTCAGGCCATTTTCCAGAGGGGGCCAAGGTTCGAACCCTCATGATGAGGGTTCGAACCCTTGTATGAGGCACTATTCAGGCCAAATTCCAGATGGGACCAAGGTTCGAACCCTCATGTATAGGGTTCGAACCTTTCAAATATCCCACTCCTGGGCCAAATTTTTGAGGGCCGAGAGGTTCGAACCTTTGGGCCCGAGTGCTCTCTCCGAATGTTCTTAATCCATGATGGGCTTATTGAAGACAGCCCATACTTCTAGTGATATAGACGGTGTAAGAACCCTTCTCCCTCATTCCTCTGCATTCGAAGTTGCAAGAAAACCCTAGAAGGTTGAAGGTTCATCCGCCCCTCTTCTTCCAGTATAGTTGCAGACATATAAGCAACCATTTACGAAGGTATTGCTGATCGTCACCCCAACTCCCCTTTAAATATGTACTCTATTTCACTTTTTCCCAATCCTTTTCTTCATCTTATCCATTTTGTTCATCTTATCCACTTTTTCCCGAACATGTTAGATTTGACAGATTTTTTTTTTTTACTAGTAAAACATAGATGCAGTCATTATCTGGGACGATGGAATGATGATGCCAATACAGGATCTACCTGGCTTGATGACAATTCACAAGGGTTGATTCACACTGGTCTCTGGCCCTCTACACAATCACATGGACTCAGTTGAGTTTCATTTTGACTCAATTGAGTCATGGTGCAACTTGGACTTGGTGGTGCCTCAGTCAGTCAGTAATACCAAGATTTGAAACCATTTTTATATGGTCAAACACTCACCTGCCTAAATCACAATTCAAGCATAACCGGGTGGTGCTGAAACATCACAATCCATGTGGTATCATGCTACACATTCCATTCGCCCTCGTGAATTGGCACTAGCCTCGTAGCCTCACAATTTCCATCTGATCATCATTCTGTTGTTCAAGATTAGGACTCTAGCTCTACATATTTATTAATTTTTAGGGCATAGCTGTAGAAATTTTAGTTTTTAATCAATAAATACACATTTAGCGACATTTTACAAATTTTTGTAAAGGTGCGACATCTATACCACCAATGTATACATGATATCCTACTTCTATTTTCCTTTGCAGATCCAAGTACCATATCCATCCTTTAGTCTTTAAAGTCTAACAAGGTTGTTTAAGAATTATCTCCTTCTATAAATTTCCCAATAAACTGCCATTTTTTTGTGTGCTTTCACTTATGCATTTCCTTATATCTTTTTTAATTTATCCTTTGCCTGCTCAGCTATGAGCTATCGTTGGCAGTGTTTCATGGTTGAGTTCTCACCCTTTTCGAGTTCCCAGCTTTTCCAGCCCTTGTATTTTCGTCTACCTAGGTTCAATCATCTCTATCATTCTCTTAGTTTTGAAAAAAAAAAAAAAACCACTTTTATGGATTCAACTTGGTGATGATGCAGTCACACTTAAACCCAAGGTTGCTTTCTCATTACACACCTTACACTGACGGTTTGATGATAACAGAAATTCAACAATTCCTTACACCAACATAGGTTGCTAGATGGTAGCTCACCTTCTAAAGAGAATATCTCTAGGGTTGCTCCCCCTTTCTGTTTCCTTAATTCACGACCCATTTCTTCTTCTCCCACGATTTTGGCTTCTGTCGAAGCCTCTCCTTGCAACAAGACCTCCTTCCCTCCAGTAGAAAACTTCATGCTTAGCTTAGAGAAATCCCACAAGATGGGACCGAGAGTGCTAAGCCACTAGGCTCCCAACACCGCATCACAACCGACGAGGGGAAGAAGATATAGATCCACGCATTCCGGGCGCTCCCTGCAAGGTCAGACAGATGCCTCTACATTCGTCCTGCGCTGAGCAACTTCTCCCCATTAGCCACTGCTAACTCAAAGACTCCTTGTGCACTGGCCGTTACCCCGGCCCTCTTTGCAACTTGCAAATTCATGAAGTTATGTGTACTACCTGAATCCACGAGAACTTGTAGGGATTGCTTCCCGATTTTGCCAGGAATCCTCATGGTTTGAGGGGCGTGAGTGCCAGAAATGGCATGGATAGAGATTTCTGGCACTTCCTATAGATGTCTGTAACCTGAACTCAATCAACAAGAAGTTTTTCATGTCAAAGGTAAGTTTACGAGAGAGAAACATTATATAGAAAAATGAATTTGGAGACGAAATAATCAATCATCTCTTAATATGAAGAAAAAATATATGTCTAATATATATATATTTTACTGACTGGTAATAGTTGACTATCATTATCACCAAGAAAACTAGACACAAACTGGCTATGGCAGTACAAGAGAGACATGCTGCAACCAAAAATGGAAAGTTGGAAAACAACAGGAAAATTAATTGAAGGTCTTGTATACATCTTATTTCTGTCAACACCTAGTTTGGATAATGAATCAGCAATCTAATTGATCTCCCTCCAAATATGAAGGAACTCCACAACCATGGGGCTTGCAACAGTATCTAATCATTCAAAATAAAGGTGTGAGTTGTAATTATTTTGCATAGTTGTAAATAAGGTGATATTAATATGTAGTTCTTTTGCATAGTTCTTTTTCAGCATGAATTCTTCTTCTCCCTATGTAAGATCATTTTAGAAGGTCCATTTAGGTTTATCAAGATTAGTCACTTCACACATGATATTAGAAGGATCATGGGATGTTTAATCGCGTAAGTCTCTTCACACATGTTGTCGAGTTTTATCCTCTTCGTTACTGGAATGTAACCGAACTTTTACCAGTAATTTCCTCTCGTTTTTTTGACATTTATTTACTTTATTTTTTTTCCTACTGCTTCCACGTTCAGTACTGTTTTAGAAGTTTCCATATACACTCCGACACCTATGATGGCTCTCTATATATTGTTGGATTCCTATTTGTCGTTTATTAACCTTCTTGCGCCAGTTCTAAAACCTATCTTCTTGCAGGTTCCTACTTCGAATGGCTCCAAAAAAGAAAAGAACTTGCACCCGGCCTTCATACGATCAGTCTCGGTTCCTAAGTGAGGATGGACAGATTGCCTACATGAACAAGTTCCAGCATCGTTCAGTTGTGCCGGAAAGAATTGTCATGTACAATGAGTTGAACGACCTTGATTTTGCCGACTGGATGCGCGAGAGAGAGTGGTGGACACTGTATGATCTTGGCTACCAGATAGTGGTCAATTGGGTCAGAGAGTTCTACTTTAACATGCATGAACTATCAAACACCTCGTTCAAGACATTTGTTCGAGGACAGGAGCTTGAGATTACACCTGATCTCCTAAGTCAAGTGCTAGAAATTCCTCGCGTTGAAGGCGTACACTTCCCGATTGAGGGCAACCGTCGGATTAATTACAATACGGTAGCCAAGAAAATCACCGGAAGGCCTATCGACTGGATTGGCGGGGACATATCACAGAACAAGCTTAGCGAAGATTATCGATTGCTCAAAATCTTCATCCGTCACAATGTCAGCCCCAAAGTCAGCAAAAAAGTCACAAAGGAGGATGGGTATTGAAAGATAATGCATTACTGATCTGAACTCATACTCAAGAGGACGTCCATGGCTGCCTTTGATTTTCAAGTTTTAAAAAACTAGAATTCAGATCTGATTTCAGCCATGAAAACATGCATATAACTCCATGAAATCATTATCAACATGTGTCTAAAAGTAAGGAGATGTTAGAGGACTAATACCTTGATGATTTGAGTGCCTCTAAACTCTGAAAAGAAAGCCTTCAAAGGTCTGAACTCAGCCTGCAATCAGCAATACAGGTGCAGGAATTTGTTGCAGAATTTTTCCTTTGATCTTCTCTCCTATTCCACTTCCCAATCTGATTGGTGTTGATGGTGGGATCAAACTATGGAATCCTAAGAAGGGTTTTCTGAACTACACTTTGTGGAATCAAGACAAGGACCTGATCTCCTCTCCAATGAAGAAGAAGAGGGCAGCAAGGGTTGGGCGTGAGTTAGCTTCTCCTTGCTCTTGGGCGGCCAATGTATCCTCCTAGTGATTCACGCCCCTAGGGTTTTAGAATTCCACTTGATTTCTGATGTCTGATGTGTTGCACGCCCAAGGGGAATGCCCTATATTTATAAAGCTTTGATTCCAATAAGGAATGCTCTTTCTAATAGGAATGTCAATCCCTAAAAAGACTAGCAACCTTTTCCCTTTAGTTGTGCAACACTTACTAATTAAAGACACTAAAATTAGTAACCTTTAATCAATGGAATTCTTACCCAAAGAGGAGTCTTTCCTTCCAACTAAAGATACCTAATCAAACTTGGAAACCTCACACAAGGGGCTCCACTTATGGCTGGCCCACAAGATAGCTAAACACACCATGGCCCACTAGTCAATAATTTAGCTAGAGTTAAATTCATGTATGCCATCAAGAGCCTATTAGAATTTAAACTCAAGATTATTCTTCCACAAAATAATTCAACCACATATCATCTAATTAAATTAGGAAACCATGCCAATATAGGAAAGTGGCTAGAAGAGGGACCAAAAGACATATTTGCCCTTGGCTCCCAAAATGACCAAAATGTCCATGCTAACCCCATAGCAACATTAAGATCATTTTAACCCTAACTCATTCCACTAGAGAGTTATGGTTGCACTCCAGGGAAAAATATTAAATTGCAAATAAAGCTCATCATAAATAGACGATTGTCTCTGACCTACCAAGTATAATGACCAAAATGCCCCTCTATGTAACATCCATAATCAAGTAGGTTAACCGATGTACTATCTACCTTCTTGATTACATCTTATCCTTAGAACTTCATACCCTTGACTTAATCATCATCCGGATATCATTCTCTTGATTCAGGGAGCGACCCACAAGTTCAATATCCATATGGAACATCCATATACTAAGATCTTAGATTTTGATGATTAATCGGATAATTCTAAGGGGACGATCATTCCATTACACAATGGCATAGATTCCATATTGCATTTGCACGTCCCAACTAATCAAGCCCAAGCACCCAAAACACAGAGCTGTTGACCCATGAACAGGATCTCACCCATAGTGAATTAAAGCACAAGAACTTGACTTCGTCAGTTCATCCACAAATGCTCAAGATTAAGAGCACTGGTCACTCAGTAGCAAGAGGTGAGTTGATCTCTCTCTGTGATAGTACTATTTTAGAGATCACACCTTCAAGTGGTCATGTTCAATGCATGACACATGCACTAATGAGATAAATCCGGAAAGACCTCCGTGACTAAGGTAAGTCACCCTGAATACAGGAGAGTATCTCATTATGACTTATACCAAGATGAAGTGTCCAACTCCATCTCTCAGTTATGAACATGTTTAATGTTTCAAGTGTCCATGACTCAGACCTTACTGTGTGTAGCCACTACACACCTGAGTCATTTACTAGAAAACAATGGGCCTTACACAACCATACATATACACAAGTATAAAGAGAAAGATGTCATTCCATTAAATAACCAATAAATATCCAGTTACAGAGATGTGAGTGCAGTCAGTGGGCTTTAGGGCATACACCAATCCCAACAATCTCCCACTTGCACTAAAGATCACTACAACCTAACCTAACTCCCATAGACTCAACATGTGAAGTAAAGACTTTCTCAGCAAGAGTCTTAGTAAATGGGTCAGCTAAGTTATTTGCTGAGGCAATCTGCTCTACCACTATTTCCCCATCCTGTACGAATTCCCGGATCAAGTGGTACTTTCTCTGAATATGCTTGCCTTTTTTGTGATTCCTGGGCTCTTTGCAGTTAGCTACTGCACCAGTATTATCGCAGTACATGACAATCGGTTTTTGCACTGCAAGAACTACTCCCAATTCCAATAGGAATTTTCTGAGCCATACTGCTTCCTTCGCAGCTTCCGATGCCGCCACATACTCTGCTTCCATGGTAGAATCAGCAGTACAATCTTGCTTGACACTTCTCCATGATATAGCCCCTCCTGATAGAGTAAAGACGTATCCCGAGGTAGACTTTCTGCCATCTACATCCGACTGGAAATCAGAGTCTGTATACGCCAGTGGCGTTAGATCATCTGCTCTGTAGACTAGCATATAATCTTTCGTTCTCCGAAGATACTTGAATATATGCTTAACAGCTGTCCAGTGCATAGGTCCAGGGTTTGATTGATATCTGCTAACCATGCCAACGGCAAAGCAAATATCTGGTCTAGTACACAACATTGCATACATGAGGCTTCCAACAGCTGATGCATATGGTACTCTCCTCATGCTTTCTATCTCCTCAGGTGTCTTCGGACATTGATTCCGAGATAGTGGTACTCCATGTCTAGAAGGTAGCAAGCCCTTCTTGGAGTCATGCATGTTATACTTGACCAATATCTTCTCAATATACGAAGATTGGGATAAGGCTAACATCTTGTTCTTGCGATCTCGCAAAAGCTTGATCCCTAAGACATAGCTCGCCTCACCCAAATCCTTCATCTGAAATTGAGATGATAACCAAACCTTTGTAGATGACAAGATGCCAACATCATTTCCAATGAGTAATATGTCATCCACATATAGGACTAAAAATGCAACTGCGTTTCCACTCCCTTTCTTATACACACATGGTTCATCAATATTTTGATCAAAGCCAAAGGATTTGACTGCCTGATTAAACTTGATGTTCCATGCCCTAGATGCTTGCTTAAGTCCATAAATGGACTTCTTAAGTTTACAGACCATGTTCTCTTGGACACCAGCAATGAATCCCTCTGGTTGCATCATATAGATGCATTCGTCAAGACTTCCATTTAGAAAAGCTGTCTTGACATCCATTTGCCATATCTCGTAGTCATAATGACATGCGATGGCTAAGAGAATCCTTATGGACTTGAGCATGGCTACTGGCGAAAAAGTTTCCTCATAATCGATACCCTCTTTCTGAGTATATCCTTTCGCCACCAGTCTTGCTTTGAAGGTTTCAACCTTCCCATCCACTCCTCTCTTTCTCTTGTAGATCCACTTGCACCCTATGGGTTTGATCCCTTCAGGTGCATCCACAAGTTCCCAGACTTGATTGGAATACAGAGAATCCAATTCAGATTTCATCGCTTGTTGCCACATGTCAGCATCTATGTCCGTTACTGCTTCATCGTAACTAGTAGGATCCTCAACCAAATCCTCGGAGTCTGTCATAAAAGACACTCCCAAGTATCTATCTGGTGGTCTAGAAATTCTCCCACTACGACGAGGCTCCGGAGTGTTAAAAGGAATGTCTTGATTTTCTACAATCTCAGGATCTGGCACAGATGTTGCAGGAGTTTCTGAAAGAATCTCCTCAAGTGTTTCTTTACAACCAAGTTATTGGTGCATCATACAATCATCCTCCAAGTATCTAGCATGAGTGCTGATAAGCACCTTTTGCTCCTTTGGATGATAAAAGATGCCTCCTCTCGTTCCCTTAGGATACCCAATGAAGTAGCACATTTCCGATCTGGGTTCTAGCTTGGTAGCTTTATCGTTCAGTACATAAGCTGGACAACCCCAAATGTGGATATGTTTTAAACTGGGTTTTCGACCTGTCCACATTTCTTGAGGTGTCCTAGGTACTGATTTAGAAGGTACCAGATTCAAAATGTATGCTGCTGCTTCTAGGGCATATCCCCAAAAAGATATGGGTAGGGTTGCATGACTCATCATGGACCTTACCATATCAAGAAGGGTTCGGTTTCTTCTCTCTGCCACACCATTTTGCTGGGGTGTACCCGGTGCAGACAACTGAGACACAATCCCATGTTGTGTGAGGTACTCCTTGAACTCACCCAGGAGGTATTCGCCACCTCGATCAGATCGAAGAGCTTTGATATGTTTCCCTAGTTGTAGCTCCGCCTCAGCCTTGAATTGTTTGAACTTATCAAACGCTTCAGACTTGCGTCGCATTAGGTACACATATCCATACCTAGAGTAATCATCAGTGAAGGTGATGAAATACTCATAACCTCCTCTAGCTAGTTTGTTCATAGGACCACACACATCAGTGTGAACCAATTCTAACAACTCCTTTGACCTCAGTCCCTTTCCAGAGAATGACCTTTTGGTCGTCTTTCCCATGAGACAAGATTCACACTGAGGAAAAGGTTCGAGATCTAATGAGCTCAGAAGCCCATCCTCTACCAACCTCTGAATTCGTTTTAGGTTAATATGACCCAAACGTAAGTGCCAAAGATAAGTGTCATTGGTCGAAGATACCTTCCTCTTGAGGGAAGATGAGCTTTCTAGTTGTACATTATGCAGTGAGGGAGCAATAGGATATATATAAAATAAGTTATCATGCATTCTACCGGAACATATAATATTTCCATCTCTACTGATATCAACACCAGAATGGAAAGAAACTGAATAATTAAATTCAATGAGTCTGGAAACTGAAATTAAATTCTTCCTTATGTCCGGAACATAAATAACATTGTTTAAAACTAATATCCTATCATGCGGAAAATGTAAGGTAACTGCTCCCACTGTAACAGCCCATATCTTTGCTCCATTTCCAACTCTAAGGTCAAACTCCCCTTTCTCAAGCTTTTTCATTATCTGAAACCCCTGCAATGAATTGCAGATATGATTAGTGGCTCCAGAGTCTACTATCCAGGAATCAGTAGAATCAACCACATGACAGGTTTCAATGTAGTAGGAAAGAGATATACCTTTCTTATCTGAGCCTAGGAGCTTGGGACAATCTTTCTTCCAGTGACCTTTGAGGCCGCACTTAAAGCATTTCCCTTTGGACTTTTCACCTGTGCCTCTGTCCTTCTTCCCAGCATTGCCCTTTTTCTGTCCTTTTCCCTTACCCTGCTTCTTCTTGAACTTTTTCCCTTTCGGGTTGAGTTTAGAGGAAAACTGGGAAAAGTGAAGTTGGCCTTTAGGCTTCATGATGGCCTCTGCCGCCTGGAGTTCTTTCATTAACTCAGAGAGAGTCATGTCCATCTTGCTCATGTTAAAGTTGAGCTTGAACTGGTTGAAAGACCCCGGCAGAGTTTCGAGAATCATATCAGTCTGACTCCCTGCATCAATCTCAGCCCCTAGGATCTCAGCTTCATTGAAACAATCCATCATCTTGAGCATGTGCTCTCTGACAGGTGTTCCCTCAGCCATCCTAGAATTCATGATTGTCCTTAAAGCAGCTTGCCTAGCTGGCCTGCTTCTGTCTGCGAACATCTCAGACAAGGACAACATGATATCTGAAGCTGTGTCCATTTGCTCATGCTGCGTTTGCAACACGTTGGACATGGAAGCAAGCATGTAGCATTTGGCCATGCTATTCGCCTTTTTCCATTTCTTTTCAGCCTCTACCTGGTCATCTGTAGAATAATCATCAATGGTAGGACAGGGTTCCGACAAAACATACTTGTACTCCTCAGCGGTGAGTACTATGTTAAGGTTTCTTTTCCAGTCTACGTAATTTGGGCCAGTCAATTTGTTCTCACGCAGAATACTCATCAACGGGCTAAAGGAATCCTTCCCCATCTCTCTGGATATATATAACAGGTTATAATTAGACAGGCAGTATATATGTAACATGTATATTGTGCTTGTAATAAAAGGAAAAAACATGCACAAGACTTTTTACATTATTTAACCCTAATAATAATGTATCAGTGTCTCAACCTCCTCATAGACCCTCCATCGAAGGGATGGCCGAGCCTACAGTCACGTTGAGTTAAGGTCTGCTTATTTGGATTATCACTGTCTGGATACGCATATCCAGTGATAGTCCAATCACTGATTGGTTTGGCCTCATATGACAAACAACTCTAACTCCTAGGGAGAGGTCATTACCGTCTTATGTCAAGTGTATTACCATCTTTTATGAACGTTCCCAGAATGTCTATGACTTGAGTCCTCCGAAGGGAAGTGACTCCAATCAACCCTTGAAGTGAACCTTAGTAAAGAGCTCCACCGAAGGGATGGCCGCTCCCACCAACACTTCATTGACATTCTATAGAAGTGATCTTTAGTAAAGAACTCCACCGAAAGGATGGCTGCTCCCACTAACACCTCATTACGAATATTCACATTAGTTCACCCACTAACCCATCGAAGCGATCTTTAGTAAAGAACTCCATCGAAGGGATGGTCGCTCCCACTAACACTCTAATGAGATAGCATGAACCTAAAATGGAAGGCCGTGGGGTTTTTCCAAACCCCTCTCCCACTTGATTATTTAACACTAGGGTTTCGAAAAAACTCTTTTTGACCTTTGCATCGTTACTCAAATCTTGTTTAAATCTAGCAAACTTAGTTAACATTTTCATGACTCAATTGCTTAAGTCATCTCAAAAAATAAATAACCTTTGCTTTAAAACATATTGAGTAAAGGTCTTGGGACCTGAGGGTTATGGGCCCACTAGGGTAGCAACATATTAGATTTTAGTTTGGCCTCTCTTGGAAACTTAGGGTACCAAGATAAACTAAACCCTATCCAATTTTAAACCTTAGACAAATAGAAGGTGCTGGTCTAAGATCCGTTTAAAACAATTTCCCAAACAAAAACAATCCAATATAGAAAGATGCCAATTTTAAGAACCTAGTGGTGGCCATGTTACTAGGTGATAAACATAGCAATTATATAAAGCATTCAACCATGCATTCCATATATAAAAGCAAATTAAAGAATGCAATCCTTGATGGCTCCCTGCTCTTCGGACTTCAAATCCTTATCCAACTAGGAATCCTTATCCAACTAGGATACTTGGTTAAGAGTCCTATTCGCACTAGGACACCTTCGTTGCCTCCACCACCATGGAATCCTCCTCTACTTGCAACCTTGCAATCTTTGAAGCTTTCTTCTCCTTGCTTGTTACAATAAATTAATTTATACAAGCAAATCCATGAAAAGCAAAAACCAAAAAATACATTGGAGATCCCTATGCTTTTCAAGAAAGCTTACATCAAGACTAGTTGAAATATAAACAAGGAAAAGATTACAACTTCCTATGATTGCTAACCGCGCAATCGTACACTTTCCAACTAATTAAAAACATCCAAATCCACACTCATACATGCGAACCATCAAGGATGCAATTATATGGCTGCAACAAAGAGGTTAGTGCATTCAAAGTGCTATGTACAGCACTATTCATCATCCTGAAATTATTCCAGCAGTCTTTAGTGCATTCATAGTGCATTGGGAAGCACTATACAACTTCTGAAATTATTCCAGCAATCTGGAAAAAATCCCTTGACTCCAAACATGCACTAAACTGTGTTCTTGATAAATTCCAGCAATCAGAAAAAATTCCTGCACACACTTTATGCAGGAAAAAACATCCTAAAGGGCGCCACCATGCCCTTAATTAATCTAGGAATGTAAACCACACAACATGGGATCATGATTAATCATGGAGTGGCTCTGATACCATTGAAAGATAATGCATTACTGATCTGAACTCATACTCAAGAGGACGTCCATGGCTGCCTTTGATTTTCAAGTTTTAAAAAACTAGAATTCAGATCTGATTTCAGCCATGAAAACATGCATATAACTCCATGAAATCATTATCAACATGTGTCTAAAAGTAAGGAGATGTTAGAGGACTAATACCTTGATGATTTGAGTGCCTCTAAACTCTGAAAAGAAAGCCTTCAAAGGTCTGAACTCAGCCTGCAATCAGCAATACAGGTGCAGGAATTTGTTGCAGAATTTTTCCTTTGATCTTCTCTCCTATTCCACTTCCCAATCTGATTGGTGTTGATGGTGGGATCAAACTATGGAATCCTAAGAAGGGTTTTCTGAACTACACTTTGTGGAATCAAGACAAGGACCTGATCTCCTCTCCAATGAAGAAGAAGAGGGCAGCAAGGGTTGGGCGTGAGTTAGCTTCTCCTTGCTCTTGGGCGGCCAATGTATCCTCCTAGTGATTCACGCCCCTAGGGTTTTAGAATTCCACTTGATTTCTGATGTCTGATGTGTTGCACGCCCAAGGGGAATGCCCTATATTTATAAAGCTTTGATTCCAATAAGGAATGCTCTTTCTAATAGGAATGTCAATCCCTAAAAAGACTAGCAACCTTTTCCCTTTAGTTGTGCAACACTTACTAATTAAAGACACTAAAATTAGTAACCTTTAATCAATGGAATTCTTACCCAAAGAGGAGTCTTTCCTTCCAACTAAAGATACCTAATCAAACTTGGAAACCTCACACAAGGGGCTCCACTTATGGCTGGCCCACAAGATAGCTAAACACACCATGGCCCACTAGTCAATAATTTAGCTAGAGTTAAATTCATGTATGCCATCAAGAGCCTATTAGAATTTAAACTCAAGATTATTCTTCCACAAAATAATTCAACCACATATCATCTAATTAAATTAGGAAACCATGCCAATATAGGAAAGTGGCTAGAAGAGGGACCAAAAGACATATTTGCCCTTGGCTCCCAAAATGACCAAAATGTCCATGCTAACCCCATAGCAACATTAAGATCATTTTAACCCTAACTCATTCCACTAGAGAGTTATGGTTGCACTCCAGGGAAAAATATTAAATTGCAAATAAAGCTCATCATAAATAGACGATTGTCTCTGACCTACCAAGTATAATGACCAAAATGCCCCTCTATGTAACATCCATAATCAAGTAGGTTAACCGATGTACTATCTACCTTCTTGATTACATCTTATCCTTAGAACTTCATACCCTTGACTTAATCATCATCCGGATATCATTCTCTTGATTCAGGGAGCGACCCACAAGTTCAATATCCATATGGAACATCCATATACTAAGATCTTAGATTTTGATGATTAATCGGATAATTCTAAGGGGACGATCATTCCATTACACAATGGCATAGATTCCATATTGCATTTGCACGTCCCAACTAATCAAGCCCAAGCACCCAAAACACAGAGCTGTTGACCCATGAACAGGATCTCACCCATAGTGAATTAAAGCACAAGAACTTGACTTCGTCAGTTCATCCACAAATGCTCAAGATTAAGAGCACTGGTCACTCAGTAGCAAGAGGTGAGTTGATCTCTCTCTGTGATAGTACTATTTTAGAGATCACACCTTCAAGTGGTCCTGTTCAATGCATGACACATGCACTAATGAGATAAATCCGGAAAGACCTCCGTGACTAAGGTAAGTCACCCTGAATACAGGAGAGTATCTCATTATAACTTATACCAAGATGAAGTGTCCAACTCCATCTCTCAGTTATGAACATGTTTAATGTTTCAAGTGTCCATGACTCAGACCTTACTGTGTGTAGCCACTACACACCTGAGTCATTTACTAGAAAACAATGGGCCTTACACAACCATACATATACACAAGTATAAAGAGAAAGATGTCATTCCATTAAATAACCAATAAATATCCAGTTACAGAGATGTGAGTGCAGTCAGTGGGCTTTAGGGCATACACCAATCCCAATAGGTATCTCCTATACTGCATCGGGACTCAAAGGAAAGTTGACATTCCTCTCGCCGTGTTTCGGGGAATGGCAAAGGTACAGACTGCACCTCATAATACTGCTCTTCCATTCCCCGGGATCGTATCAAAGATACTTCAGGACATGGGTCAGCTGCCCGAATCGAATGAAGACATTATAATTCCAAAGCAGAAGATTGATCGATTCACACTTGATAAGTCCAGGTCACACATTCCGACTATTGAGTTGGATGGCGATGTTGAGGGAGATCTAGCTGGACCCTCTGGAGCTGATCATCCAGGGATAGGCCAGTTCGTAGCTGGAGATTCGGATGCTGGAACATCAGGAGATGAACACGTAGATGAGGGGACGATTCATGCGTTGAACCAGCGGCTCACGCGTTTGGAAATGCGAGTGAATGAAGGATTCGACGAGATGCGTCAGAGTTTTGCCCAACTCCTTGATCGTCTGCACCGCGACTGATTGACCATTTACTGTTGTTGGTGTTTTGTCCAAGTGCAGCCGAAAGGCTCACAATGGATATTTAGTTGATCGTCATCGGTTGACTTTAATGACATCATTTGCATGCACTTGAACAGATGTGCAATCTCACCGGGGTCATGTGCCCGTTAGAACGATATCTTATTTTGTCCTTTTTCCATTGTGTAATGCTTCCCGCTTTACCGGAACTAACTCAAGTTCATGTTCTACACAGCTGTTTATTAGTCAATCAATTGAAAGTTCTATCTTTGGGCGACCGTTTTAATATGAATTTAATATATGATGACTCGTCGTTCTAAAATGGACTCGTGCTTTCAAAAAAATACAAATATTTCAGTACAGTATAAAAGGTCAGTGAATATAAAAACTTGACATGGTGACTTTTCAATATCATGAATTTGAAAAGATTATCTCTGACCCTCTGATGCTATTTTGATCAAGTAATCAAGACAGAGGCCCTTAGCTACAAGAGTTTCATATCTTTGGTTGTCCATGGTGACTTTCTGCTAATTTCTTATATTATTGAATAGTATCATCCAATGCAGAGTGATTAATGACAATGGCTACACAAGAAGAAAGGGGAAAAAAGATTCCATGTGTCAAACTGTAGAGACTAAAATAGTTTACTTGTCAAGCCACATGCATGCACAGGCCAACTTCAACATTTGAAATTGAGTCCCTTACTGGTGGGCAGTTGACAACAGCTAGTGATGCTGCATCATCAAAGTTGTCTTTCTATCATATGCTCTCGCATCATGATTCAAAACTAGACAACACAAACTCTGGAAACCATCACAAAGTTTTTTAACAAAGCAATGATTCCTTTTAGGATGGTTGGCACTCTGAATTCTGAAATATACCAGTACTTACCAAACCATCAGCAAAACAGAAGTTTATATGTTTGTCTGAAAGAAGAGAAGTAGATGAGAAAGACACTAAATCAGTGGTAAACAGAACCAACACAGTTGGCAACTCAAGTAACAATTGTGGTGAACTTGTGGCAACCTATGGAGTTATCCTCAACCATCAGCATAAATCCAGATGCACATGATGCAAACCCCAGAGCTCCTCCAAAGTGTTTAAGCTCAAGAACTAAGAAAGGAATCTCTTAACTACAGACGGGTGTGTGTGTGGGGGTGGGGGGTTAATATAAAAAGAAGAAACCTTAAAAGATCAGGTTAAGGCTGTTGGAAACAACTCTGGCTATTGTTATGGCTAAACCAAACAAGTTACGTTCAAGAAAGAAAGACAACTCCCATATGTGATTTTTAGATTGCCCAACAACCACCAAATGGAACAGATCTCAAATTCTTGGTGAAAAAACCTATTGGAAGATTTCTTAATCCTTCATATTATCCCACAAATTCATCACATTGTTTTATTGGAATGCACTCAAAAGAGCAAACCTTGAAGATCAACACTGGTTCTATTTATCAGACATTAAGTGCAAGAATAGGATTTTGCATAGAGGATAACTGTGGAACTTAATCCTTCATTTCAAGGGTTTACACAAATTTGATCTTCCCAAATCCCAATTACAATTTTAAGATCCAAATCCAAAGACATGAAAACTGGAAAGATTCTGCAGTAAACAGAAAACGAACCTTTGAGAGAATGCAGAGTAATGACTGGACATGGTTGCGGGATATCGAATCGCCAATAAATGCCCAAGATTTGTTCCTCATAGCCTCCAAAAACCCAACTGAATTGAACCGAGGCAATTCACAATCATGGGGCTTCAACCTCCAATAAAGATACTCTGAATCAGGGCTCCGATTCTTCATACAATTCTGATGAGCTTCAACAACAGCACAACTCTCGTTGTCGTAAATCGGACCAGATGGATTTGGGATCCAAGTTCCATTAAAAATATCACATTTTTCTGCATTCCAATAGCATCATTGTAGATCAAAGAAGTAATATCTCCATATCTCATAGTAATCACATCAAAACCCATGATTCAATGTTCCAATTTTTTAATAATTCAGCACTTGAGATTTTCCTACTTAAGATCAAATGAAAGAAAAATCCATCAATTTCTCCATTACCCAACATCTAAAACCCAACCCCACCACAGAAAAATCTCAAAATTTCTTTTTTTTCTTGAAGAAAAAAAAAAGTTAATTATGAAAAGATGATGAGCGGCAGTTTGGTTCTAAAGCAGCCTCTTTGACTTATCCTAATGACATCAAACAACATTTCCTTGGAAAACAAAATAAAAGAAAACAGAGCTACCAAAAGCATCTCAGGATCCTGGGCCAAATGATAGTTGGTAAAAGGTTCGGTGCCTTTAATTCAAGGGTTGGAAGCTTTGGAATCTCACAATACTGGGCCAACTACAAGGGGGGGTCAAGGTTCGAACCCTCCTCATGAGGGTTCGAACCCTTGAAAAATGCACTCATTGGGCCAAATTCCAGAGGGGGCCAAGGTTCGAACCCTCCTCATTAGGGTTCGAACCCTTGAAAAATGCACTCGTTAGGCCAAAATTCCAGAGGGTGCCAAGGTTCGAACCCTCCTCGTTAGGGTTCGAACCCTTGAATTATGCACTCCTCGGGCTATTTTCCAGAGGGGGACAATGTTCGAACCATCCTCATGAGGGGTTGGTTGTAAACCCATACACACTACATGTTCCTAGCTGAGAAATAGTTGTAAACAATAAAAAAATTTATAGAAAGTGAGCTGAAACGAATCAACAGTAATTGGATTGCAACATTGAGGATTGAGCTCCATCCAATTGTGGAGATCTTTAGTTTTAACAAAAAAATGTTCACTTTCAAGTTTTGCATTCTCATTCAAACAAGGTGAATGAAAGATAGGACTGTCGGTCGGTTGAGCTTGGGCTTATTTCGGCCCATCCTGTGTCATATTTTAGACTACTTAACTTGAATTTATTTGTATATTTAGTCAATTTATTGCTTAGTATAATCATATTGAATCTCATATATATATTCACATTAATATCTTGATGATGATAATGATGGTCATTAGACACTGCCCTGTCATCAAGGGCTAGAATGTCAAGATAAAGTGAAGGATCAAGTTCATTAAAACCCAGGTAAATTCTTCCATCAACATTGATGAACAAAGGTTGGGTCAGCTCATTTACATATCTGCTCATACGTATAGATGATACAAGGCTTGACTGATGATAATGGTAATGACATATAGAACTCTGGGGGGGAAAACAAAACTGTTAAGGAATTAACATAGACTGTCCATGCATGCAAAAAGGCATGTTTTCCATTCGACCACAGTAGAAACCCAACTTGGATCTTGGCCCAAAAAGTTCAAACAATATGGCCTAGATTAAGGTAACTCTCTTCCCACATGCTCTTGGCCCTCATCCTCTTCGTTCCTGTAATGTAACCGAACTTTTACGGGTAATTTCCTCTCGTTTGTTGACATTTTTTTACTTTGAATTTTTTCATACTGATTCCACGTTCAGTACTGTTCAAGTTTTTCCATATACACTCGGAAACTTACTTTTTCTCTCTCAATACTTCAAGTTTTTCATGTCTAGAGACCAAAAAATAGGTTTTAACGAATAATATGGTAATAAGATAAAATCGACATATTATGCTTTCATGTTACCAGTTAGATTATGAATCTTCTTACTTGAAATATTACAGGGGGCAGACTGTAATCGAAAGGCTGCTGGCAGTGTGATGCTAGCTTGGAGCATCTATCAGTTGCCCCATATTTGCAAATATTATATTCACTCTCGCTGTCAGTTCACAATCCGCTTATCAAGTTTCAAGCAGGGATTGCTGGTTGGGATGAATCTTTGCACTTAAAGCAAAGGATCGACATTGACTTACATGGGAGATCGATGCAGAACATATCACGTTGGACTACTCAAATTTCGCACCGGTTTGTAGATGCGTTTCAAAACCAATATCAGATTTGATCATAAGAACCCATACATGTACTCCTAAAAAGAGAATTTATATGTAGTAACAAGCATCAGAGTGTCTGTCAAGAACGAAAACAAAATAAAAAAATAAAAAACACAACAAAAAATAAAAGGGAAGACGATAAAATTTAAATAAGTGGATGAAATGAACAGAATTGAAACAAAACGGGCAGAGACGATGGTATTCATTGATTGACATATATAACAAACGACCCATATGGATGGGGCCAGTATACATTCAAAATTTACAGATTAACATATACAAAATAGGCTACTGGTTTGGAGCTATACATCGATATATACAATCGTTTACACTAGGCCAGACTACTTGTAAATACATGTATAGACTTGGTGGATATATCATATCAAAAAATTAAGAGAAGATTGATTCATCCCCTTGTAGGTGGCTCTCTACATGTCTGTCTATTATGACCACGCTTCTTACAATGTGAGCATGTAACATGTCTCCTCATCCTGTCCTCAGTTCGTATCCGACATTTTTTCGGCCTTCCAGGCTATCTGCGAGCCATCGGTGGTAACACAATTGTGTCACTTCTAGGATCCCACTGCTTTCCATCGCGCGTGGCATGGATGACGTCATTATAAGCTGCGCGATAACAGTCACTGGAAAACCAATGCGCCAGAAGTCATACGGATCGTATCGCTTGAGATTAATAGCACAGAGGCCGTGCGAACAAGGAATGCCTAGGAGGTCCCACTTTCAGCAAGTGCATGACCTTTTATCGAGATGCACAACATCAGTGTACTCCGGCGACACCACTTGAAACTCGTATTCCCCCGCTTGCCAACACTGGAGTCTCCGTGAGGCTTCCGCCTCGCGGGTAATGATCTTATCTACATATGGAGTGAATCTTGTCTTCATGTTCAGCGACTTTTCACGCCGGTTCTGATAAAAATCCATCAGCTTAGCCCGTATCGACTCTATCTACTGTGTGATGGGTAGCTCCCTAATATCCTTCAACAAACTGTTTGTGCTTTCTGCAATATTCGTGGTTAGCATGTCGTAACGTTGTCCCTCGATGAATGCGTTTGCCCAATGCTGCCGGCCGATCGCGTTAATGTAATCATGGGCCCCCACATCAATTGATCTGATTTCTGCCATATAATTGTCATACTCACATACACGAGTTGAACGTGCGGCACACCAAAACTTCATTACGATTCCATCGTGTTTGAATTTCGCTTGGATATTTTGTGAAATGTGACGGCAGCAGTAACAATGTTTTGCGGTTGGAAGTACGTCTATCAATGCGGATGTTAGCCCCTTCATTCGATCGGAAACTACAGTAAGATCACGAACATGTTCCAGTGTTTCATCCAGACATGCTAGAAACCATGACCAAGTCGCATAGCACTCGGATTCCACAATAGCAAAAGCGAGCGGAAAAAGCCCATGGTCACCATCCTGACAGACCGCAATGAGTAATGCTCCCAGGTATTTACCCCGAAGGTGTGTACCGTCTAGGGCGATTAGTGGCCTAATTGATGATTTGAAAGATCGAGCACATGCACCAAAACAAACATAGTATCTTTGGAAGGAGTGATCATCTTCTGTCCACAAATTGTCCACTGTGCTCAGGTTTGTGCGTTTCAGCTCCAAACGGTAATCAGATAGGGTCTTGTATGAATCCTCGAATGATCCGCGAATGTGTTTCATAGCAATTTCCTTCGCAAGATGTGCCTTCATGTATGATATATGTACGCCAAATTCGCGGTGAAAGTCCGACATGATTTCCTTTGGCCTGTAGTCTTGGTGTACTCTAAGTCTTTCTTTGATCCAATCCGCAATCAACCCTGAAGTGGCCTGAGGATATTGTACTTTGTTCATTGGTCCTGAACAATTATGATCAGGGTTGTAGGTCCTAACCTGAAACTGGGGCCCATCTTCCACAATAGACGCATGGATGCGCCAAGGACATGTAGGATGGCTACACTTTGCCGTCGCTTCAAATCTATTGGTCCTTAGCGGTTTCAAACAGAAGTTTGTATACATTGCAAACTTGGCCAATGTGCTTTTGAATGCATCACGATTACTAAACACCCTGCCGTTCCACATGGCGTGTGGCGTATCTTCATGAGGTGGCGTGGACATCAAATCTTCAGCCGCTTGCATGCTGTCTGCGATTTTACCCGCAGTGGGAAGTTCTGGTTCCCACTGAACAGTGTCGCCTACAATTCGGTCTGACGGCACTCTACCAGCTTCTGAGGCGTTTGATGTTGTGTCTCGGAAAGTATTGTCTGGGGCTCGTGTCTGTATGTTCTCCAGTGTCTCTTCATTATGAGTGGAGAACCCTTGGCCGAAGGCTGCATGACCTTCTCTACAAATGTCTGTGGCCACGCGCAGAAATTCAAGAGTGTCAACGTCAATCCCCAACTCCGCAATCCCGTTTGCATGGGGACTTTCCTCGACTCCTACAGTGTAGCCTCCCTCCATGCAACTGTATGTGTCCATTTGCAAACCTTCATCTTGATTGTCATGGTCAATCCTAACACCCTGCTGATGATCTGTAGCTGAAGATCCCTCCCCTACGAATTGATCTTCTTCAACCACTAGTAGATTATCCTGTTTGTCACTGTCGATATCCGGACCAGCATCGATATCTGCCGATGGATTTTCTTCCCTTCTGCATGTGTAGCATCCTTGTGTAAAGGGCAATTCAAAATCGGCTCCGAGGTCTACAGACGGATATGACTGCTGCAGAATAGAAACTTTTACGGCCGACCTAGTATTTGATTCCAAGCATGAATATTTCTTCGTTGGGTTAACACTGCATGAACAATGAGCTTCATCGTCACAAACAAAGCATAACACTAAATATTCTCTATAATGAGGAATTTTTACATATCAACAAGTGGGGGCAGAAAATATGGAAACTTATAAAATCATGTATCAATAAGCAGTATGAAGTATGAAATGACAAACTTAGGAGAGGGTAGTGTGTTATCCCAATTCGCATCCTCGACCAAATGAATGCTCCTGTCAGATTCTTGACGGGGGAGGGCCTGTCCGGTTGCATCCTACATGACAAAAGAATGAAATGGACGAATTAGCATGTAACTAGCGAGTATTTTATAATTGATTGACTACTTCCCTATTTAGCAATGACCTTTTTCCAAGGACCGACGGTGGACTAATCTGATGAACAGCTTTGCTGTATCCCAACCTGCATGGAGAAAAAACTCAGGATGCCCAGTACAAATGTTATTGTTGAAAACATGTTTTATCATGCCATACCTTTGTTCATTCCATTGATGATCGTTTCCATGGTCCGAGCTTGGCTGGATGTACAGGTAAACTGCACTGCCATCACCCGTAGATGCTCTTAACATCACCTCGACATCGTCGTCATTTTTTATGGCAGCCAGAGTGCATACTTTACCATTTTGATGAAGGTATTGGATATCAGGGATGTGTCCAAGCATGTTCTTAATGGAGATGTCACATATTTTTTGGACCAATTCTGAATACGTTAGGGACCTTTTCAGGAAGGCCATCTTGGGGCTACCTCCATTATAAACTGGACTTCCATTATCCCATACTAATTGCCCACCGGAATGGAATATGACAAGCAAATCAAGATCAGACATCCTGCCGCTGGCACATGGTCTTGAATCTGAAACTGCTAGCTATTTAATTCTCTCACGGCAGACACATTGGAAAGGTGTGTTCCAACCATGATTGTGCAAAATGAATTGGGTATATTAAATTGCGCATCAACAAAACTCAATCAAAGCAGCAAGCGCAACGCGGAATCGCGCATAGGTGCACCAGAAGTTGAAACAGAAGAGTAATAATCCGTTAATTTTAAAAGGAAGAAAAGAGCAAAACAATAAAAACTAACATTTAACGAAAGCTACTGAATATGTCTAAATTGTAAAACAGTGCTAATGTGGGCATATACGAGGATTCATTGTTGATATTACGCGATAGAGCTCGTATCTCAACAACATATATTTCATTGCAACAGTTGGCATTTTACGCAATCAAATATTCATGAGACGGAGGGTTAAATGTATTGGAAAAGCTAACTTTCATAACGATATCGTTATAATAATTTAAATGTACACCATCCAAATTTGGGGTACAACCAATCAGCATGATGGATAATCTGGATTGAGATCCCCAGAATTGGGAAAAAGGGGCATCACTTTAGTACAGCAGCACGAAGAGGGACTCCATAATGAGGTGGTTCAGCTATGTGAAGGAATCACCATTTCATGCAACTTGGGTAGGTAATTTCCTAGAGTTGTGTTTTTTCTATGATCATGAAATCGCTACAATAGTTTTCAAATTTCTTTATCATTGCAAGTTGGTGTCCAACAACGTAACATTGCTGGTTGTGATCTGAGATACGTAGATAGTGAGAAGGACTCACGGACGCACTTGAGTTCGATTATTGAGAATCAAATGGATAACGAATTTTGTTGAGATCCATTTTTGGTTCTACTTCTATGTTTGGCTGAAAGTCCACGAGGATCTTAACCCTAGAGGGGGGGGTGAATAGGGTGAGCTACAACTATGACTAATTTTAATAATTTTAACTTCTTTAAAACCAACTAGTCACATGTGATGATTTATCATACAAGATGCGGAAGCTAACAAAAGAATCACCACAAAGCAAGCACCATCACACAAGTATTTATAGTGGTTCGGCCTCAATGCCTACATCCACTACCGGCTTGTGATCCAACACCCCACCGGATTTCCACTATTTATGCTTTTCAATAGGCTAAGCAATAACCTTTACAATGATGCTTTTCCAAGGCTAAACATCAACCTATACACTATGCTTTTAAAGGCTAAGCAATAACCTCTTCAACCACAAGGTTGGTTATCTCTCTAATTTAGTGTCTATCATACACTTGATGGAGATTCTATTTAGCTCATTACATTGCCTCTTAATTAGGCGGATATGGAAGTGTAATTCTAATACACACTCACACTATGAATGCAAAGATGAAAACACATGAAGTGTGTGTGTGTGGTCCTCAATCATTTAGAAAATGAAAGCTTATAAATGTATGCCTAAGGCTTTTGAAAGTTTTAGCTCAAAAACATTTATGATTGAGGATATAATGCAATCACATGTTAAAAGTAACAACTTGTTAATGATATCAAAGTTACACAAGTTGTATGAAATGGATTAGCTCTAAACATGTGATGCATAGGGATGTCAATCAAATCACCAATGAAGCTCAAAACATAAAAATAGATTTGATTGAAATGAGGGGACAAATCATATGTAATTATAAGGACAACTTGAAAATGATTTACCTATCAAAGTGATGCAAGTTGTGAAACTTTAAAACAATAATGCACATATGATTTGTAATGATGTTGGATCCAAAACATAAGATACATTTGAGAGAGATTTTCTTATGATGGAAAAACAACAACCAATGATTCAACAAAGTATATGAATCATGTTACATATTTCATTAACATGATCTACTTAGATTTACCAAAGTTAAGTACTACTTTGATGAATCAATGGTGAAGTATCCAAAACAATAGATCTATTCAAAATATAAACTATGCTAAGGATACAACACATCATATATTAACATGTTACAAAGATTTACCAATGATAAAACAAAACATGAAAACATATGATTTGTAAAGAAGTTGAATCCAAAACATAAGTTAGTTTTGAGAGAGATGTTCTTATGATGGGAAACAACAACTAATGATTCAACCAAGTATATGGATCATGTTACATATGATTTACCAAATTTCTTTCATTAACATGATCTACTTAGATTTACCAAGGTTAAGTACTACTTGGATTTGAATCATATGATGTTGTATCCAAAACAATAAATCAACTCAAAACATAAAACATGTTAAGGACACAACACAAACATAGTTTAACATGCTAGAAATGATTTACCAAAAATAAAACAAAGCATGAAAACATATGATTAAGGAAGGAAGAGCCTACTTGGTGGTTTAACTTCATTAATCCAAGCTTTAGCTTTCCTAATCTTCCCCTTCATCCCTTGGTTCTCTTCCCTTTTGATATGCCTCAAATCCTCTCAAGGAGGGGTTAAAAATCCCAACTTTTGGCAAGGGAAAGAACTCATATTTATAGCCAAAACAGCCCCAACGGCTAGTTTAGCCGGTTGACCGGCCATGACAGGCAGGTTGACCGGCCAAACACAACGGTCAGAAAAATAGCCGTTGTGTTTTGGGTCATCCTGCACTGTGGCCGGTTAACCGGGCTAACATGGCCGGTTAACCGGCTACACTGCGGGTTGACCACCCCGGTTAACCCCATGGTTAACCCCGCAGCACCAAAATTCCCAAAAAATGCATTTTTCACAGTTTTGCTTGGGGGAACTTTTTGGCCACTAAATCAAGCTTGGAAAACATGTTTTAAAGATTCTAAAGGTTTTTAAAACATGACATAAAAAGCCTAAAAAGTTTCAAAACTTTTAAAACAAAGGCTTGCTTGATTTCTAGAAAACTCTTTTCTAAAACAAATGCATCCAAGATTTAAAACCAAATCATGCATAAATCAATACTTTTGCAACTCTTAAAAACCATGCATGAATAAAACAAGATTTCAAGATTTCTAAATCAATGCAAATGTGTGTGAATCAAATGATGCTTGAATGATAATGCATCCATCAAATTGCAATCTACAAAATCCCTAACAATCTCCCCCTTTGCAATTTGATGGCAAACACACTCACCACTGAACATACACACTTAGTCTTCAGCTCCCCCTCAACTGGACAATGCTTGAAATCTTCTTGGATGCTTCTTCTCTTAGCTTGGGCTCTTGGGCTTTAATCTTCATGATGCTTGGAGCTTGATCAATCTTCAAGCTTTCTTTCTTCTTTCTTTCTTTATCCAAGCTTCTTTCTTCTATTAGCTCTCTCCCTTTGACCATGCCTCTTTCTCCCTTTGGCAAGGTATGCATTCTCTCCCTTTGTAGAAGATCATACACAACTCTCCCCTTTGGAAGCTTGGACTTTCTCTTCACCCTTTTGAGAACTTGCATAATTTCTCCCCCTTTGCCATTAAATTGCAAAGGTACCTACACACATGAAACAAGGAAAATACCATTAGTAGCACCTGTTAACAATTGAAATCGAAAATGAAATGCATAACAGGCTGTCATGTGAGGTAGTAGTCTCTAAGGGCTCAAAGGCAATCCAAGGGTGAATTTGATCAAAACTAATACTTCTTATGAAGGTTTACACTCCCCCTCAATCCATTCTCTCCTTTTGTCAAACTCTTGACAAAGATTTAACTATTAGGTACAAGAAGAAGATGGTTTAACCAAGTGAGGGTCAACTTCAAAGAAAGGATTAGATTCATTTAACTATAAAGCACAATATGATCAAATTACCAAAAGAGAGCTAGGTCTAAAGAGAAAAGCAATCATGGATATCAATTGGACAAACAAAGAATACCAATTGAGATTTAGGATATGACTTAATAAATCAATCACTCTAAAATGGATTTAGAAATATAACTATTAGGAAAAAATCCAAATTGGAGCTATCCATGATATGGGGTTAACTCAAACATAGCATTAATCAATATAACTTATGAAAATCATATGCTATGTAAGATTTTGAAAATCATTTCATTCAATCAAAAAATATGACTTATTAAAGTGCAAATTGAGTGAAATGAAATTCAAACATGAAGCCAACCTCACCTAATAACCAACCAATATTATGAACACATAAACATGGTGGTCATGAGATATAACTATATGATCAAAAGAGGTGGCAATCATGAGCATTATGATGCTAATGGTGTGTGACATGGAATAATCATATTACTTGTCAAGTTCAATCCAATGCACACAATGTCTATCACATACACAAGATAAGATATCAATTGGATAGAAATCAATGGAAAGTTATACCAAATGAAACCAATTGAATATGATAACATGATTAAAAGCAAGGATGTGGTAAACTTCCATCAAGCATCATTAATGCATATTCATCACTTTTAATGATATTCCTAAAGAGCATAGTGATGAACAAGAGAAATTGCAATGCAAAAGATATGACTAGACAAAGCATGCAATTCTCAAAGTGTCCAAATCATATGAATTCAACTACTAAGATATCCATCAACCAACATAAATGAAGGAATGGATTTCAAAGAGATTCATATGATCAAGAACACTACATATGAAGTTGAAACATGTATAAGGATGACTCCAAGAGAATCTACATGAATCAACATCATAACCATCCATATAGAAATATGACTAGAGTGCATAGAGGATGGATTTGGGTTCTAGTATGGTTTCTACAAAAAATTGCAAGTTCACAACCATACATGGAACCAAAAGTCATTTGCATATAAAAGGAATAACTAAATAAGTAAAGATGCAAATAACATTCATTTCCATTTCTAAGATAATAAAGCCAAAAGAAAAGGAAATGAGAATCATGGAACGTGCTTTGAAGAATATAACTAGTGATGTTAAAGAGCAATTCCATTCAAATAATCTTCAAATCATTTTGGTAAACAAAATCCAACAATGAGCATAAAAAGAATGATTTTGAAGATCAATTATCAACAATGTATTTGAAAAGATATAACTTAATTGAAACACATACAAGTTGATTATTCAAAACAATGATTTTCCATATTAAAGTTTAACTTAGGAATCCATGGAAAAACTTGAATTGATTCAAATCATTTGATTTACAAAAGGGATTTAACTAAGACATCCATCAAATGATTTAACAACAATTGATCATGACTAAATTAGCTATGAAAACTTTTAACATCACAATCAATTGATCATGTAGAAGTGCAATGCAAAACATATGACTTAAATGAGAGCAAAAAGCAAATCAAACATGATGAAATTATAATCAAGAGATTTTGAAAACCATGATATGTAACTAGAAAGGTGCATGAAGACAAAATCAATTGATCATAAAGAAGCAATGCATTTTATGAAATGTAACTAAGAAAGAACCAAAATGCAAAGCAACATGACCAACAAAAGGATTTAACTATTAAAGAATAGGTTGGTCAATGAGGTTCAAGGCCTTAAGGTTTGACTAAGTAGATAGCTTTTGGAATCCACCTAAGGTCTTGGGAGGGTTGAACTTTGAGATCTATTTTGGGCTTCTCACCAACTATAGGAGATTTAACTTGATAAATTTTCAATTTAAACTTATCACCATGATATTTAGATTTTACTAAATTTGGCTTAGAATGGTGATTAGTCTTTTGAAGTTGGTGAGTTTGATTCTTAGGGGATTGCTTCACTTTTCTTTTCTTCTTACTTTCTCCCTTTACTTGACTTTTGAAATTTAGATTTAACTTTGTAAATTTCTTCAAAAGTTCTTTTATGTTTTGACTTAAGGGAGGTAGGTTGAGAAGCTTTTTGTTAATAGATTCTTTGATTTTTGGTTTAACTTGTTTAATCCTTTTAGAATCTATCTTGGGAGACTCCTTGTTAATTTGTTTCACTTGTTTAAGCTTTATGGAGTCTTCCTTGGTTTTTAGTGTCTTACCCTTCAAGTTTGATTTTCCATTTTTGAGTTCAAAGATGGGTTTAGACACATGGCTTCTCTTTCTTAGTTTGCACTCAAATGTAAAGTGTCCTTCAATGCCACAATAATTACATTTAGACTTGGGCAAAGAAGTGTGAGTGCTAGAGAATGAGGACTCACCTTTCACAAATGTGTTGGTGAATTTAGGGTTATAAGACATATTCCTATTAAATCCAATGCCCGTCCTATCTCCATGAGGTTTACCCAATTTGAATAATTTTTCAAGTTTCTCTTCACTTTGGGTAAACTTGCACTCATACTTTTGTTTGTAGTTTTCAAGTTGAGTGACTTTGGTTATAAGGATTGAATTTTCATGTTTGACTTTTGAAAGTTCATTTTCAATTTCCTTATAATTGTTTAGCTCTTCATTGGCAAGTTTTAATTCAAGCTTTAGTTCATCAATAACATTAGATCCAAGTTCTTTTGTTTTTAACTTACTTTTGATCAACTTGGATTCTAAGTTGTCAATGTCTACATCTTGTCTTTTAATTGTATCTCTTAGGTTTAAATTTTCATTTTTAAGCTCATCACAATTTATCTTAATCTCATTTAATTCATTTTGAGCATTAGATAAATTTTCCTTAGAGATAGTCAATTTAGATTCAAGATTGTTAGAGTCTTTATCTTGCCTTTTTATTTGATCTCTTAGTTTTAGATTTTCCTTATTGACATTTTCATAACCCATCTTTAATTCTTTTAGTTCATCTTGAATGTTGGATAGGTTATTTAAAGAGATCATGAACTTAGAGTCTAGACATTTTATTACTTCTTCTTTCTCTCTAAGTTCATCTTTTGAAGAAGCTAATTCTTTGTTTAGACTTTTGGATTCTTCTCTTAAACTTTTGTTTTTCTTCTCAAGCTTTAAGGATACTTCATATAATTCTTCAAAGGCTTGTTGAAGATCTTCTTCATTATATTCATTTTCTTCCTCTTTTGAGTCAATTTGATATTCATTTAAGTGAGGGTTTGAATCTCTAATAGAAGGAAGAGTGAGAGGTCTAGAAGAATCTACAAAGTCTAGCCTAGTGGAGTCCATTCTAATGATTTTCAAATAAGCACAACTCTAGGGTTTTAACTCTAGGTTTTTACACCTAATCAAGAGTTCCAAACACTTGATCCTAAGGGATAGAGCACTTGGCTCTGATACCAATTGAAAGTCCATGAGGATCTTAACCCTAGAGGGGGGGGTGAATAGGGTGAGCTACAACTATGACTAATTTTAATAATTTTAACTTCTTTAAAACCAACTAGTCACATGTGATGATTTATCATACAAGATGCGGAAGCTAACAAAAGAATCACCACAAAGCAGGCACCATCACACAAGTATTTATAGTGGTTCGGCCTCAATGCCTACATCCACTACCGGCTTGTGATCCAACACCCCACCGGATTTCCACTATTTATGCTTTTCAATAGGCTAAGCAATAACCTTTACAATGATGCTTTTCCAAGGCTAAACATCAACCTATACACTATGCTTTTAAAGGCTAAGCAATAACCTCTTCAACCACAAGGTTGGTTATCTCTCTAATTTAGTGTCTATCATACACTTGATGGAGATTCTATTTAGCTCATTACATTGCCTCTTAATTAGGCGGATATGGAAGTGTAATTCTAATACACACTCACACTATGAATGCAAAGATGAAAACACATGAAGTGTGTGTGTGTGGTCCTCAATCATTTAGAAAATGAAAGCTTATAAATGTATGCCTAAGGCTTTTGAAAGTTTTAGCTCAAAAACATTTATGATTGAGGATATAATGCAATCACATGTTAAAAGTAACAACTTGTTAATGATATCAAAGTTACACAAGTTGTATGAAATGGATTAGCTCTAAACATGTGATGCATAGGGATGTCAATCAAATCACCAATGAAGCTCAAAACATAAAAATAGATTTGATTGAAATGAGGGGACAAATCATATGTAATTATAAGGACAACTTGAAAATGATTTACCTATCAAAGTGATGCAAGTTGTGAAACTTTAAAACAATAATGCACATATGATTTGTAATGATGTTGGATCCAAAACATAAGATACATTTGAGAGAGATTTTCTTATGATGGAAAAACAACAACCAATGATTCAACAAAGTATATGAATCATGTTACATATTTCATTAACATGATCTACTTAGATTTACCAAAGTTAAGTACTACTTTGATGAATCAATGGTGAAGTATCCAAAACAATAGATCTATTCAAAATATAAACTATGCTAAGGATACAACACATCATATATTAACATGTTACAAAGATTTACCAATGATAAAACAAAACATGAAAACATATGATTTGTAAAGAAGTTGAATCCAAAACATAAGTTAGTTTTGAGAGAGATGTTCTTATGATGGGAAACAACAACTAATGATTCAACCAAGTATATGGATCATGTTACATATGATTTACCAAATTTCTTTCATTAACATGATCTACTTAGATTTACCAAGGTTAAGTACTACTTGGATTTGAATCATATGATGTTGTATCCAAAACAATAAATCAACTCAAAACATAAAACATGTTAAGGACACAACACAAACATAGTTTAACATGCTAGAAATGATTTACCAAAAATAAAACAAAGCATGAAAACATATGATTAAGGAAGGAAGAGCCTACTTGGTGGTTTAACTTCATTAATCCAAGCTTTAGCTTTCCTAATCTTCCCCTTCATCCCTTGGTTCTCTTCCCTTTTGATATGCCTCAAATCCTCTCAAGGAGGGGTTAAAAATCCCAACTTTTGGCAAGGGAAAGAACTCATATTTATAGCCAAAACAGCCCCAACGGCTAGTTTAGCCGGTTGACCGGCCATGACAGGCAGGTTGACCGGCCAAACACAACGGTCAGAAAAATAGCCGTTGTGTTTTGGGTCATCCTGCACTGTGGCCGGTTAACCGGGCTAACATGGCCGGTTAACCGGCTACACTGCGGGTTGACCACCCCGGTTAACCCCATGGTTAACCCCGCAGCACCAAAATTCCCAAAAAATGCATTTTTCACAGTTTTGCTTGGGGGAACTTTTTGGCCACTAAATCAAGCTTGGAAAACATGTTTTAAAGATTCTAAAGGTTTTTAAAACATGACATAAAAAGCCTAAAAAGTTTCAAAACTTTTAAAACAAAGGCTTGCTTGATTTCTAGAAAACTCTTTTCTAAAACAAATGCATCCAAGATTTAAAACCAAATCATGCATAAATCAATACTTTTGCAACTCTTAAAAACCATGCATGAATAAAACAAGATTTCAAGATTTCTAAATCAATGCAAATGTGTGTGAATCAAATGATGCTTGAATGATAATGCATCCATCAAATTGCAATCTACAAAATCCCTAACATTGGCATCCTAGAAGTGAAGAGGAGGGACCCCATAATGAGGTGGATTAGCTATGTGAAGGAAGCACCATTTCATATAACTTGGGTAGGTAATTCAATCTCTGGGAAATTTTTTGTTTTTTTGATAACGAAATCGTTACAATACTTTTTAATTTCTTTATATCTATTTGGTGTCCAACAACGTAATATTGACTTGGCTTTAATCTGAGATGCGTAGATAGTGAGGAGGACACACGGAAACAGTATATTTGTATTATTGAGAATTTACCGATTGGCAATTTTTTTGACACTGAAAGTGTTTGGTTCTACTTTTATCTTTGGTATTCTAAAACAGAAGAGGATGGAATCCATAATGAGGTGGATCTGCTATGTGAAGCAATCACCGTTTGATTTCATTTGGGTATGTAATTTCCATCTATACGAATTTCCATTATGGTAACGAAATCAATACAGGACTTTTTTATTTTTTTATATCAATTGGGTGTCCGATAACGTAATAGAGAAGGCTATAATTTGAGAAACATAGTTAGTGAGAAGGACTCACAGACTCACTCGATTTGGATTATTGAGAATTTACCGATAACGAATATTGTTTCTCATGAAAATTTGGTTATACTTATATATTCGGTGGCCTACAACAAAAGAGGAGGGACTCAAAAAATGAAAATTTGGTTGTACTTATATATTCGGTGGCCTACAACAAAAGAGGAGGGACTCCAAAATGAGGTGGATCAGCTATGTGAAGGAATCACCGTTTAGTCCAATTTTGGTATTTTCGATGGAAATAAAATTTATTATGAAAACTAATTCGCTATTGCACTGTTTATTTTCTTTACAATAATTTGGTGTCCAACAACGTAAGAGCGATGGCTTTAATTTGAGATCCCTAAATAGTGAGAAGGACTCACGGATTCACTAATATTGGGAGGGTCGATCCATAGTACCATCGTTTTCATTCCCATTGTCATTCATTCAATGAGTCATTATGCATTTACACAGAATTCCTCTACAGAGATGAAGGATATACAAATACGCAACTAGTTGATTTTGGACCTGGGTATCTACAGCTCCCTTCTCTGTTGGACTATGGAATATATATTAAACCACAAAGACGAAGTCCACAACCGATTTGAAAATCTCCCATGGTCATTGATGCGCATGTCGTGTAAGTAGTGAAATAAATCAATCAATCTCAACGAGATTGCAGAGATTCACTATCATTTTAACTAACAAAAAAATACAGACTATAATCATCTATCTCAAAACATTCCATTCAAAATCGTGAATAAATATTCTCATACATAACATCATCCAAAAAAAAGAGCATAACCACGCATAAAAATCGGTTACTGCTGCCTTTCATATGCTTATAATCCTCAAAATAATGAACAGCAATGCCTGGCAAAATGTTATTACATTATTTAGCTTATATTAAGACAACTTATAATCGCATAGAAAGGCAAGGAGATAATCCAAACCAGGTGCAGTCATATTAAAGAAACAGAACATGGGAAAATTGATGCATACCCGAAACTGTGTGTATGACGAGATCGAGGCCCGCATCCAGAAGATCTCGCTCTGGGTGGTCACAAGGCCATAAATCGATCGTTAGAAATTCAAATTAGACTTAAAACCACAAAACGCAATCAAGGGCACTACCATGCTATTGATAAAGCAAAAACAGATAGGTTGAGCAATTTATCACCTGAGTTGGAATGCGGAACCACACAAATCGTAGGGGCCATTTTTCTTTAAAGGATGCATGAGGAGGAAGCATCGATGGTAGCCGGTGAGAGATGATAGATCCGAACTGAATGATTGGGTGAAGACGGAGAGGAAGAGGGAAACAGAGAGCAGACTCGAATCATGTCGTGCAGGGCGGGCGAGACAAAATGAGAGAGGAGGGACGGGAGAAGGCACGCAGAGAGGGAGAGGGCAGGAGAGAGGAGTGAGGGAAAGAAAGCATATAGAGAGGAAAAGAGAGAAGCAAACGGGAGATGAACATCTAGATGGAATATGGCGACGGTGGATTCAAGGGTGGGTGATAGAGACAAGAACGCTGATCGTTCGAACAGGGATGGGAGGAGTGGTGTGAATTCCGTATACAAACACCGGAATGGGTGTTTTGGTGGATTCAAGGGTGGGTGATAGAGAAAAGAACGCTGACCGTTCGAACAGGGATGGGAGGAGGCGTGTGGATTCCGTATACGAACACCGGAATGGGTGTTTTGGTGCATCTGTAGTTAAATCCGTCTCATAAAATATAATGACAATTATTTAGTGCAATACCCAAAGAAAAAAATATAAAATTTAAACGGAAAGGGAATTAAGACCCAAAACAGTTATGAAAAATCCACAATAATCCACAACATAACACAATCTTATGAAAGGCCGAATGAAGCAGCAAAACAAACAGAAACTACACTACAACCCGGTTGGATGAAAACATCAAGAACAGTCAGCATGAGTCTGTGCGAAGGCATACCAGCTCATTTTCAGGTTATATAGCAACATCTTGGTAGCTGCTCTTCCTCACTAGACTACTACCAGAGTGGGCCCATCACCAAGGCTATCCATAGGTAGTAGGCATCCTCGGCTAAAACGTCCACACATTCATGAAAATCAAACATAGGGACTTTATATTTCTTATCCCCATCATTAAGTGTACTATATATCTTGTTAGATGCATCTTTCATCGTTTCATAAGCATATAAAAAAATGCCAAACGTCCTTTTTCCAATTTTTACAGACCCTACTCGTCAGTTCATCACCCAAAAAAACAAAAAAACAGTCTCTAATTCACAAACAAGACCCCCTAATAGCTTAAGTTCCATGTCAGATCTTATATAACTATGTAGAATTACAAAGAAAATTATTATTTGATAACGATATCGTAACCATAATTTCTGTCTATGTCATCCATTTTTGGTGTCTATAAAAGGAAAGATGTTGGTGCTTTATATTGAGATGCATAAAATATGAGGGGGAAGCACGGTTTAAGCCAATTTACTTTATTTTGGGTAATTTCTAATGACGATATTGTTTCGGTAATTTATAAGTTCTGCACCAATTCTATGCACCATGGAAGAAAGCGCCCATAAATGTAGAATCAGCCGCATAAACAATGGGAAAGAATGACAAACTTCACACGGGTTTCCATTTCAACTTCATTTAGCATGACAATCGGATCATCGATCATTATTTATTGGTATTTTGTTCTTTTTCGTTTGATCCTGCATTCTTGACATCTTTTTGTAACTTATATGTTACCCCAAAACCATGAAATCTCATATTACTAACTAGGCAATAGGTGTCAATAGTAACTCGCTGATAAAAAAACGAATATCACTGGATTAGGGGAGGAACCAATAATTGATATAGACGAGTGTTTTTTTTTTCTTTTTTTCTGGGGGGGGGGATTCGGACTTAGACCTTGTTTGCTCACCAATCAAATCTATAAAGCTCGATCGATCAATACAATTGACGGCTTCTTACCCCTTCCCATCCATTGTAGATAGAAATCGACATCTGTCAAACTCTTCGTATCCAAACTTTAAAGGATGTAAAAATCTATAAGAATTGGATATGGTTCCATTATCTAGATCTATCTTAATTTTATCGATGAGACGATAGCTTATATAGTAGACCACAAGGCTAAAATCCATAACCCACTTCAATGAAGTTTCTTATGGTTGTTGCTGCATCTGTCAAGTAAGCTACGATGGAACCACATAGCAATTCACTAACATTTTAACAGCTTAACAAAGCAATCATGATATACTCGTCTGACTTAAACATTCCTATTCGGATCTTAATTACTCGTTCTCGTACGTAGTCTCATACCAAGAAGGAGCCTAACAAAAAACAACAAACTAGTATGGAATATGGTTTCAAATAGCAACCATATCTTTATCAGTTTCAAAATAATGAAAAGCAATGCAATCTAAAATTAATATCAATCAGCGGTGCAGAGAAAGTTAGTATATAACATTAGGACGAAATTATTTATCGCATAGAAAGGCAGGGATGCATTCCAGACCCAATACAGTCGTATTAAACAAACTAAACATGGGAAATTGATACTACCAAATAAACTGTTAAGATGTTCAAATCGAGGCCTATATCTAAATAGGTAAATCAACCAATAAATATTTTTAGTGGGACGTCGATTTTCATGACTGAATATGTATAGTCGATATTATAAGTGGGAGACATTCCAATAGTTGAATGGAACCCAAAACTGACCTAAGCTAAGTAGTTTGGCATCTGGTTTTAGCATATTAACCATCGATGTTTTCAAAACACCCAACGTATTGAGGGCCTACAATTGAGATGTCAATAACAGGGAAATGAGACATAAAAAAACAGGGGACGACTATATTTCTATTGGGTATTTCGAATTCGATTAAAGCCCATGACAGAGAAAGAACACAAAATCACGCAAACAACTAATATGCAGGGCAAGAACCCAAACAACAAATTACTTAACTGAGACTTATGCTAAAATGGGTACCATGTATACAGGTTGAATCAACACTTGGTAGATTCTGTTTGATATTTGAGGCATCAAGATTGCAAGACTAAATCTATAGAGTTTTTTTCCCTTGCAATGTGGAAGGCTCAGCACCGTTAATGAAACATCCTAAAACGCCATATGGGCTTGCAGACTATAGTTTTGCACAATACAGTTATCAAGCTTTTCATCTAATATAAACAAATGAAACATTCAATGCGGGTAAAGTTCTAATAAGAATGGCCATAAAACAAGATAATTCTCACCCACAGATTTCAGCTCAAAACCTAACACACAATGAACAAGAACAAGATAGAAATAACTGACAGAACTCAATAACACATTTGTTCAAACACTTTGTGAGCAACAAGAACAAAAGAGAGAACTGACAGAACTCAGCAGTCTAGATTTGTTGATAAACCCACAATGGATATGTTTTGTAGGTTCTCACCTTTATTGCCTAGAAAAACCGTCTTTCATATAGAAGATTTTCTCCATCAACTCCGACAACGACAACGACAGAGCATCGCTGGCTGCCAAACACTAGAGAAAATAAAATAAAATAAAAGGAACCCAATTAGCTCCCACAAGACTAGCTTTCTGTGCATGCATCTACTTGACATTCGGTGGCTTTTTCATTGCACCCACTTATATTTTTCTCCACCACTAGACAACCGAATGGGAACAGATGGAGATGGGGTGCTGGATAGAATAACAGGAGATGGCATACAAAAGATAGATTACATAACCTGATCATCACCAATGCATCGTCTGTGCACTCCTCTTATTCATATGATGTTGCTGCCCTTTGAATCCTGGCCGTTGATTGCATGTGTCTGACGGTGAAGGGCAAGGCCGGAGAAGAAGAGGGAAAGAGAGAGCAGTGAACCTAGTGGAAGCGACAGCAGGCGAGAGCGAAGGGAGAGAAGGGAGGGAGAACGCATGCAGAGACAGAGATGGAGAAAGAAGGGAATAGACGGGAGGAGTTTGGCGGGAACTGAGTAATAAAGATGGAAAAGTCGTTCCATGCATGTGGGGGTAAAAGTGTCCAAAAATCATATACGAACACCGATTTCGGTGTTTCTGTGTATATTTGTTTAAAACCGGGAAATACATGTACAGGGACACTTTTCTTGTAAAATTCCCTATTTTAAATCTTGTATAATAGCTACTCCCATGTTAGTAAGCACCTTAGAACCTACTCAATGTGTATTGTAAGTGCATCTACCCACTCTAAATTATATCATGGTCAACTTAATAAAAAAAAGGAAAAAATAAATGTTATTGCTTAGAGTTCATAGAAAATTATTTTTTGTCCCTCTAAATTCACCTAGGGTTGTAAACGGGTTGGTTCCGGTCCGGGTCTATGGTGGACCCAGAACCGTTAAAAAAAAGGCAGACTGGTTTCTTGGCTCTGAAACTAGAATGAGAACCATATATGGGACGGGTACAGATCTGGGTCCGGGTCTAGATAGAGAATGATATTAAAACAAATTGGTTTTTAGGAGAGAATTTCGAAAAATGAGGTAATATGTCGGGTCTCGGATCCATGGGTCCGATCAAAGGTCGAAGCGGACCCAGACCCATTTACTTATCGGGGCCTAAATAAAGACCCGGTTTTTAACGGTTTGGAACCTTCTGGTAATCAGAGAATCGGATACCCATTTACATCTCTAGATTCACTGCTTAAGCTCCTCTTGGTCCAAAAGGAAAGACTCAGATGCAGGTTCTTAGATCACAACTTGCATTGCTTGAACACAAGTCAGTCCAACAGGAATTGAAATGCTCAGTTTGTAGTGCGACTAGGGGCAGGTCAAACCAGAATCTACCTTACCTCAACAGGCCAAAAAAGTGAAATTAGGGTTGGGCTTAGAGTTCAGGTCAGGCTTTGGTCTCAATTTTGAAAATCATGAAATTCAGTTGGGTCCAAGTCTAGGTCTAGGTGATTATTATCATTATTCCATTATAATCAAGTAATAATAGTGTTATTTAAGAATATACAGAGAGTATTGGAGTCATAAAATACTGTATGTTTGCTCAGAAATACGATCCACGCAAAAATACAGTGAAATACAGGCAAATTCAGATACTAGGATGATAAGAAATAAAAAAAAATTAAATATAAAAAAAAAACAGATAATGATGATGGAAAAACTTTTGGAAGGTGTATAATAATAGTGTACGGTCATGTTAATTAGACATAAAAGGGACCCAAAAACTAAGTACATTAATTAAATAAATATATACAGATGAATACATATGTTGGCCCCATGTACCCACCATGTGTTGTACGGCCAGTCAAGAGTTGGATTCTACAAGCATATGGTGTTTTCGTTTGAAGCAACTTCACTCTCAATCTCAACTTCACTCTTAATTTTAATTTTGAGTTTCGATTTTCACTTATCGTTTCAAATGAGAAAAGTCGCATCCAAAGAAGAAAACTGTCACGTCCCCCAAAATGAAACCAAGGGAAACATAAAATTTAAATTTTTCGTGAATATTTCCATACGAGTTTCCAAAATATGGACCCACGAAATCTCAAACCATAGTGAGTCAAAATAAATCATAAGTAAAATCTTGCGGAAGCATTAAATCAATCGGTATCGATATACAAACCAAACCAACACATATCCATCTAAAAATTTAAGTTTAAGTTGTCAAATAAACTAAACAAAACAACTAAATAAATTTAGGTCCATTATGAAAATATTGCTACCAGAAAATGTCTTTATGATGAAGGTCTCTATTGAGCAGACTTACACGGCTCTAAAACCATCTCCGACAGTCCTCTCGGGTTCATCAACCGGATCAGTGCTCACTACTCAAATCTTCCAAAATCTAACATGAGCCCCACGTAATGATAATCTAAGTCGTTCAAAATGAATGTCAACCCATCCAATGATATATAATAAAATTCTATTTCAATAGATTTGAATAGATGTAGATCCCACCGTTTGACTGAGCACTTCAATTTGATTTGGAAATAGAGGTTCAATTTGACAATTGATTACTCAATTGAACTCCCAACATTGAATCAATTTTGACATTATCTTATTAAATTAGAAGTGTCCTATATGATTTTGGATTCTTTAATCCTTATCAAGGAGAGGCAAGGGCCCAATAAAATTCAGGGCATTCCAACATTTGGTGACGGTCTTGATGTATACTCTTGAAGGAGCAGGTGCGCAAGAGAAAATTCTTTCGATCTAGAGTTTCAAAATCATTTTACTTTTTCTAAAACTTGAACCCCTATCAATAGTATTATGCCTAATCTTTATTTTTTTTAACAAGTTGTTAGTTCTTAAAAACCCTGTTTGAAAATCCAAATCTTTTACATGCACTTTGTTTTCTTTGTTCTCTCAATTTTCCCTATTTTATTTTTCTATGCTGACTGCTTTAAATAGAGGAATTTACGGAGCAGCTCCCTAAAGGACCTCATACGTCCCAGCAGGTGCCACGTTCACAATGGACATGGATAAAGCCCACAGGGTGCTTTTTTTTTTTCTTTTTTTTTTGTCGTTTAGTGCTACGGTCGATATCGACCATTCCTCGAATTTATTCTTTGCGCAAAGGGTCATTTTCCCATTCCTCTCGATCATCCCTTTCCACCCACTTTTCCCCTTTCCCTTTCTTCTCCACGCTGTTGATGCCCCCCTTTCCCCAGTGGTCCTAGGTCCGTGGTCCCAGGTAGCTTGGCGCCAATTTTCGAAAGTGTTCACATGAAGGTGTGTTTATCCCTTCCTTTTTTTCCTATTTTGTGCCGTAGATTTTGAATGGTAACTGGGGTTTTGTTAGGGTTTGTTTTGATGGATCTAGAATGTGCTTTGAGTTCTTCTTCTTCTCCTCATCTATCCAAATGAACCCCTGCTCATCTTCTTCTTAAATGAAATGGGCTGATTTCTTTGACTTACTCTTTTTTTTCCATGCTCTATGTTTCCATGTGTATGACTCAAATTTTATTTTGTTTCCATTGCACGATATTGACTGTTAATTTTTTCCAAGTGTTTCCATGTGTTCTATCAGTCCTTAGCAAACATGTGTTTCCTTGTTTTTCCATTTATTTTGTGTTTCCAAAACTTTGGAAATCTCCCTGTGGCTGCGTCAAACTCCTTGAACTAGAAATTTAGTCATTTGATTGAGCTCAATAGACAACGCATAAGACTTATTGGCTAGTTGATAATGTAATGTTGTGTAATGTATAACCGACCCTAGGAGACAAGGACATATGAAAATGCCAATGCTCTTGGACATGAGAAGATAGATATCTAAAACGAGTGTTGACTTCTCCAATGTAGTATTTGCCATTATCAGTGACAATAAGAAAACAAAAGTTTTAATTTTAAATTAGCAATATGGCTGCTTATATATGTAACATAATTGAGGGTTGGCAAGTGATTTTGATGTGTGTGAAAAATGATTGAGGGTTGGCAACTGGTTCTCATGTTTATATTTCTTCATGTCTATTCACATTTTCATTGTTGCTAGAAAACATTAGTTTTCATTTTAAATTAGCAATATGGCTGCTTATATATGTTACATGATTGAGGGTTGGCAACTGGTTCATGTGTTAATATTTCTTCATGCCTATTCACATTTTCATTGTTGCTAGAAAGCATTTGTATCATTTTTTTAGGGTCCCAAAACAACTTGGTGGCATACGACCCTCAGTTGAAGTTGTTGCCTTTATGGAATTGGCTTTAAAGTTTATTGATAATTTGAATTGAGTTTTGCTTTCGTTTTTGTATTTTAGAGAGAGAGAGAGAGAGAGAGAAAGAGATTGAGATTGAATTAAGTTCCTTGATGGAATTTGAAGACGACACCAATCATATAACATAAAAAAGGTGATTATTCTTCTTAAAACATACAACAATCTCCACTGCAAGTTACAATTATTTTTAACTATCATAATCATAATATATTAATCCATGTACAATAAACCAAAATACGATGGAGACGTGTGCGAAGGCTTCTTAGTGAAGGAACTAATGTTGTACTATTCCCTCAGGGTGAGACTTGCATCCAACAAATTCATTTAGGTTTGGTTAGACAAAACCAATATCTTAGCAACAAATTAGATCTTTAGACCTATGCATTGATGGATCATATGACATCAAAATCAAAATAGAATTATCACAATTAGATCCTTCTTACCAAAACAAATTAGCAATGCAAATCTAGATGATTTGTCATGGCCTAAATGCAAATAATGCAAATCTATGCAAGTTTCTAACTTTATGATGCATGCTGTAAAAAGTTTTAAGTATGGAAACTATTGCGTAGACTCAAGTTTGCTGGACTGCAAGACCTAGATACCATGCTATAAACCTAAGTCTAATGGCTGGCATTTAGACCTTGATGATGCATGAACACAACAAAAAAAGTAAAAGTGAAAAATGACTTAAAATAAAAATGATACGATCATCTTAAGATGCCTAGTTGATCAATTTTGTGTTGGAAACTGATATGAGCTTAGCTGTGTACCCCGGTTTAGGCCTTTGATTAACCCGCTTTCGAAGACACATTACAGTTGAAATTTGGGGGTTTTTAAAGTGCTCATTAGTGACTTCATTTCTGCTGCTTTTCATGACAAAGCAACCGCGTTTGCATGGTTTTCTACTCGCCCACTTTCCCGACAAAAAAATAGTCAAATCTACTGAAACTGTGTACCCCTGTTCAATCCCTTGATTAACCCGCTTTCCGAGACATATTAGGGATGAAATTTGGGATTTTAAAATTACTCATTAGTCACTTCAAATCTACTATTTTCCATGACAAAGTAACCATGTTTGCATGGTTTTCTACTCGCGCACTTTTCCAATAAAAAATGGCCAAATCTGTTGAAACTGTGTACCCCTGTTTATGCTCTTGATTATCCCGCTTTCTAAGACACATTAGGGCTGAAATTTGGGGTTTTAAAAGTACTCATTAGTCACTTCAAATCTTCTATTTTTCATGATAAAGCAACCGCGTTTGCATGGTTCTCTACTCGCTCACTTTTCCAACAAAAAAAAGGCCAATCTGTTGAAACTGTGTACCCCTGTTTATGCCCTTGATTAACCCACTTTCCGAGACACATTAGGGCTGAAATTTGGGGTTTTTTAAATACTCATTAGTCACTTCAAATCTTCTATTTTTCATGACAAAGAAACCATGTTTGCATGGTTTTCTACTCGCGCACTTCTCCAACAAAAAATAGGCCAAATTTGCTGAAACTGTGTACCCCTCATTATGCCCTTGATTAAATCGCTTTTCGAGACACATTAGGGCTGAAATTTGGAGTTTTAAAAGTACTCATTAGTCACTTCAAATCTGCTATCTTTCATGACAAAGCAACCATATTTGCATGGTTTTCTACTCGCACACTTTCCCAACAAAAAAATGGCCAAATCTGCTAAAGTTGTGTACCCTGATTATGCCCTTGATTAACCTGATTTCCGAGACACATTAGGGCTTAAATTTGGGGTTTTAAAAGTATTCATTAGTCACTTTAAATGTGCTAATTTTCATGACAAAACAACCACGTTTGCATGGTTTTCTACTCGCGCACTTTTCCAACAAAAAAATAGTCAAATATATTGAAACTGTGTACGCCCATTTATGATTAACCAGCTTTTCGAGACACATTAAGATTGAAATTTGGGTTTTAAAAGAACTCATTAGTCACTTCATTTCTACTACTTTTCCAGCACAGACGTGGTCAAATCTCCTGAATCTTTGCAGAGCTTTTCACCATCCACTTAGTAAGTCTGAATTTAAACTTCCTAATTAGTCCACGAACTCTAATTTTCATCAATAAAATATAATTTGTGGCATTAAACCTACTTCTAATGAATGCACCAACCACTTTCAACCACCTAATTTGTGGCATGAAAACTACTTCTAATTAGGCCTCAACACCATGCTTTAATGTTGTTTGATTCTATTTCTTATCCAATGTGTATACTCATGTTTCATAATGGCTTTTATATGTGCAGACGAATAAAGAACAAGCCCCCGAAGCTCCGAATACTCTCCTATATAACCAACTGTTTCATGTGTTCGAAGGAATCCGCCATGGAGATGTATATTCATACAACTACATACTTACTTATTTTATAGTATTCAATATACTTTGTTATTGTATGTCATCATCTAGATGCTAACAATCTTTTCTGATTATTGTCAACACTAGGAGTTCGGGAGGCTGAGGTGCATACCTATAAATCCGGACAAGAATATATGGTCACTTACAAAGCAACAAAAGGACTATGTGAGGTGGACGAGCCTCCCCCGTCTTGCGGAAATAGATCGCATGGTCATAGATCATGCGCTTATCACTGCTCTAGTAGAGAGGTGGCGCCAGAGACAAACTCATTCTACTTTCCATCAGGCCAAGCAACTGTCATGCTAAAAGATGTTGCATACATATATGGCCTTCCTATAGATGGGTTGTTAGTTGCCAGACGTACTTTCCTGGGGAAGTTAGTAGCGCTAGTGTGTGAGGAGGTCCTTGGGATTACCCCATGGAATAAGATTGACCACGTGGGCATAATAGTCAAAATTAAGTGGCTTGAAGACAACTTCAAGGCTACAGAACTGGAGAAGAAGAAGAAAGACAAGAAATACAAAGAGTTAGAGATCCATGCAACACGGGCCTACCTATTCTTCTTGGTCTCTGATCAACTTGTTACACAAGCTTCTGGTGCCTGTGGACCGGGTTACCTACTTGAGCTTTTCAAAGAGTTTAAACCTTACGTATGGGCACCGACCTGTCTTGTCAATCTCTACAGGATGTTGACCAACGCCTCCCATTGGAATGCGGAGAAGAAGATCGATGGAGATCAGAAGGATGATCACAATGGAGAGGATGAAGGTCACCAACTCAGTACACCAACCGGGCCTCTATAGCTATTACATGTGATTGTTATCATTACTAATATAATTTTCCTTGTTAATTATATTGTATGTAATTCGTTATCTTTTATGATATGGTGCAGCTATGGGCTTACACTAGGATGTCTATCGGAAAGTGTCCTACACCAAAAGACAATTGGAAGGGGGACATTAAGTTCCCACTCTTTAAGACATGGCGAAAGAGACTGCCTAAAACCCCACCCTTCTCCATAGTGAAGGAAGTCAGAAGGCAATTAAACAATTTGAAACCTGAAGGGGTAATCATCGAATTAAAGTTTTGGACACCCTTGCTTTCGAAGTTCATATACTAGCTTTCCGAATGTAGTTATGAGCCCTTTCTTACATCAATTGCAGTTTATTTGGCAACCTTATCCTGGGTACAACAAGAATTTCCATTCGAAGCTTTCAAAAGTTGACCACAGTCTCATCGGCTCGTCTACCATCCTCGTTTACTATTGGATCGTCGAGGATCATAATACATGGCAGGTTGTGAAACAGTTTGGACTAAAGCAACTAGTCCCACCGCCATTCACAATGCCAATTATTATTATAGATTAATAATATTATTATTATTATTTTTATTTTTATTTTTAAAAATTATAAAACGACTGTAGAAGACAGTCCCCTTTTATTTTATTTATTTTATTTTTAAAATAAAAAAATAAAAGACGGTCCAGAGCCATCAGTTATTAGTGACAATAATTACTGTCGTTTTTAAAGAATTCTCCGTCGGACAGGGGCCATCGTTTGTAAAAAATGACTCCAAGAGTCTTGATGGTCTTCTCGACGGTATAATCTGTCGGTTTTCACTAAAAACGATGGCTAGTGGTTGTCGTTTCCAGTGATTTTTGACGTAGTGACAATGCATATATAAATGAGTGCAAATAAATTGCCATAAATGGGGCATTTGGCGTCCCTAACCAGTTGAGCTATAGCCATAACCAATGTGGTAAATTATCATGATAGTGCAAATGGAAAGTAGCTATATAAGTGAAGGTATCCTCTTTCTTGTGATGACATAAGGCAGTGGTTGTTGAGTCTGAATCATATGAGGTTTTGAATTTAAAATAGAAATCTTGAGTTCTAAAAGGAGGGGAGCTATGTAGTAAGGCCCTCCAATTGAAAATCAAGGTTGTTTAATAATTTAATTAGATTAGATGGCCTTCGAGTGGTATGTGTTCCCTGAATCTTCTCTCAACAGGAGTTGGTCCCATCCTGGGATTGACTGTTTGATAAAGAAAAAGTGGTTAAAGCATAAGATTTTACCGCAATGTATCAATCATCATATGGCCAATCCTACAGTGGGGCCAATGGTGGACCTAAGATTTTCATTTGACGAGGGACGAATTATGGTTATAATATTATTTTCTTCATTACTTTGTCGTTTAAGGGTGGGTGGCCGCTTTTTTTATTTTTATTTTTATAGGGCATGACTATCTGGCCATAGCTCATTTTGGGCTTTTTTAAGGTGTCGGATGTGATTTCCGGACCCGATGTGGGTGGAAACACAGTGTTATATAAAGTGATACTCGGAAGTACCAACCGATTCCAAGGATTCCCGACTAATCCTAGAAATGGTAAAAAAGTGTGATCGCCAGTCATGATAAACGGTCATGACTCCGTTTGATTGCCTCCATGCGGGAAATTAAGGGTCCCACTCATCACAACGCCGCCGGCGACGTGTGATAGTCTCATCAATATTATTTTGGGTCATTATTATGGGGGGTTCAGTCCATCTTTAAGATTCGAGATGAATGAGAAGACTAAGTTCCATGCATTTGGAAGAAAAGAAAGAAAAATAGCTGAAATATGAAATAGGTAACATAATCCTGAGTTCTATAGGTTGCTACATGCTTGTTTCCCAATTTTTAATAATTTTTATTTAAGTTGGATTGGTCTCAATTTTTATAGGGATATAGGGTATGTGATGATAAAGTCCTATATTAAATTCTGTATTTTTCTGAGCATTGAAACGTTATGAAATAGTAGACACAAATATGAATAAAAATTCTGGAATTTCTGCACTGCAGAATCTGGCCCCTGACATAGGTCCACTCTCGGAATTTTTATAATTTCTACAGACCTCCAATTTTCCTAAAAATTTTATGAGACTTAAAATACCCGAAGAGGAGGCTCCTGTAAAAGTTTCATGAATTTTGTCTTAACAAAACTCTTCGTGATTACACGCACTAAGCCAAGTTAACCTGCTGGATTTTTTGTACTGCAGAATTTGGTTCATGACCGAGATCCACTGTATGAATTTTGATAAATTTTATAAAGCTACAATTAATCTGGAATTTTTATAGGAGTTAATGGACCCCAAGGGGAAGCTCATTTGATTTTTTCATGAATTTTAAATGAAAATAAATCTTTGTGGTTATGTGCATAAATCCCGGTTAACATGCTGAGTTTTCTGCACACTACACCAAAAATCGGAAATTGGAACGGAAAAGCGTTCCTAATCCTTCCGTTCCTAATCCGTTAAAGTGTTCCAATTTCCGTTCCAATTTGGATTAGGAACGGTTGGTACCAAATTGGAACGGAAATTGGAACACTTTAACGGATTAGGAACGGAAGGATTAGGAACGCTTTTCCGTTCCAATTTCCGATTTTTGGTGTAGTGGCAGTGCAGAGTCCATGAATCAGGCCCATTGTCTTATTTTTAATAATTTCTTGAGATATTGAAATCAGTTGAAAAAAAATCTCATTGAAAGACAACTAGTATGGGAGTATTCAAAAAAATCAGTGAGTCTTTATCCAAATTATAAATCATTGAATCAGGGATTTGAAAACAGTGTACAGGTTTTCAAAATCTACTGCAATCTGATTTACATATTTTGACTGATTCAGCTCAGACATTCTAGAAAATTCATTTTATATTGCAACTACATAATTCTGGATTAATGGGAAAAATAATTCAGAGATACATAAACAGAAAAATTAGTATGGCATGATTTAGACTGAAATACATCGAAAACAAACCGCAAAAATGGGAACAAATTATGAAATTTGCATAATGTAGAAGTTCAGTCTTTTTGGAAAAGCTTCTTCAGTACAAAAAAAAAATTGGTTTCAATAGTGCCTTATCATAGCCCAATGAATCATAGCATAAAATCGCTTCAAATCCGATAAAAATGATGACTAAGGTTATAATTAAGCAATATATGCAATAAAGGAATTCCTATCATCCAATTATAGTGCCAAAGGAAAGTCAAGCACGGTTTACCTTCTTTCATTCAACTAAAAATAATAATAATAATAACAATATAAAATAAAATAAGATAGAAAAAAAGGGGTTGGGTGCCAATATTCATTGAGGGAGATCAACTCCATTCACCGGATACCCTCCTCGAACCCCTTGGTGGGGAAATGGTAGGCTTTGTTTGAAAACATGCATGCAAGGATGCTTGAAAAAGTGTCAAAAGCACATGCGGCATGATGCCCAAAATGAAAGCCTAGGTGCCCACTACAACGTTGGTCTAAAGATGGGAAGACTAAGGCGCCCGGTTGATCTAGGGAAAGATCACCTAGAGAAGTGGACTATCGTCTGTCAGGCCCATCTTAAAACCAATAATTGCTTAGGGCACATTGAGGATGGATACACATTAAGGTAACCTAACTTAGGAGAGAGTGAGGGATATGTGTGCCACTATCAATCATATGGAGTCCACTAGGAGGCTATCGCCGTAAGGCCTAGGGAGTCACGTAGAATGGTAGACGACGTCACAGTCACTAACACCTAAGGGTCGGTGTTACTTAGTGCATTGAAATGATAATGAAAGCATGGGTGGAAGATGGTTTTAAAAATATAGCATGTGTTAAAAATTCTTTTTCAAATATCAATGAATTCATGAATCACGTATAGCCTACCCTAATAGCATGAAGCTCAATGGTGAAAATTGGCGGAGGTTGAATGAAGAAAAGAGAAGTAAATTTTTTTCTTGATTTTTTGATTTTTTTTATTTTTGTAAATATAGGGCTAGAAGGGCCTAACTGGGGGAGTGCATGGAACCTAATCTAACCGTTCATCTCTCTTGGAACTTGAACAAAAATGTCTTTAGTTGTTGGAATTTGATCTGCTTATTATTTATTATTATACTTTATTCTTATATAAGTCTTTCAATTCAAACATCGTCGAAAAGACCAGCAGTGGCCTATTCGTCAATAACAACCTTCTTCTCCTATGAGATTTTGAGTTACCACTCCGTAGGTTTCGCATGATTAGGATCAATCAGAACAGCCTCACCCGCCCTTGGAGTGCATAGATATGGGCTGACCCCATGAAAGGGCCAGCCCGCCTACCGTCGCTCTCCTAGTCCCCTAAGGATCTAAGTTAACGAAAATGGAGGATGGATGCAAATGATGGGTGCTTGAATGCAATGCAAGCTGCTAGGCTGATTCAAACGAACAAATTAAGATTATGAGTGAAGATGAACGTATGCAATAATTGTAACATGAGATTTCAAATGAACACAATTAAACTACTATGCAGACAAATTAATGGTAAATATGCAACTAAATTAAATGGCAACCTAAATTAAAGAGCATAAAATTAGACTAACAAATGCAAATAAAATGTGAATATGCGACTAATCAAATGGCACACAAAATCACAGATGTGAAATTAAACTAAGGCAACCAATGCAAGCAAATTAATAAACATAAATTAAATTTGGAATGGGGAAGGATGGATCTCACCGATATGATGTAGAAAGGAAAATTAAAATTTCGCATCCGGTATATGTCACTGTTGAGCTCTTTCTCTTAAGCATTGGACCTCCATTCACTGAGATATAATGCGTGAAATTGTGGGTTGATGGGCTGAATGGTGGGCCAAATTTAGAAGTTTGTGGGCCGGGAGTGGTCTGATTCAATGAGTTATATTAGATGTTATAATTGGATTGTGGAGGTGGATCCACAGGTCAAAGAATAAATTGAGTAGGTCGATCAGCTGACTCAACGGGGTTGGACAGGTGGGTTTCGGCCAGGTTTGGGTGCAGGTTGGGTTTGTGGTGGCTCACCTAATGATTGGGTGGAGTGCAGGGATGAATGCAGGGGCAGGGAAGAAGGATGAAGAAGAGAAAGAAAGAGAAAAAGAAAGAGAAGATGGGGCGTGCTGGGGGTGAAGTAGAGGAAGAAGAAGTCGGCAGTGTGCAGGGGACTGTGGCAGGGAGGAGAAGAGAAAAAGAAAAGAAAGGAAAGGAAAGAGAAAGAAAACAGTGAAGGGGTGCGTGTGCTGGACGTGTGCAGGTGCAGGGGCAGAGGCAGGGAAAGAGGAAGAAGAAGTGCAGGGAGAGTAGAGAAGAAGATGGAGAAGAAAGGAAGAAAAGAAAAAGAAAGAGAAAGAAGGTGATGGTGTGGCTGTACAGGGAGTAGGCCGTGTGCAAGTGAAGAGAAGAAGAAGAGGGAAGAAAAGAGGGGGAGAGAAGAAGGGGAGGCAGAGGGAAGTGCTGGTGTGTAGGTGGGTGCACGGGCGCGGGGTGTGCAGCGAGGGTCGTGTGCAGGGAGAGAGAAGGAAGAGGAAGAAGAGAGAGGCGCTGGCGTGGGGGAAGGGAGGAAGAGACGAGGTGAGAAAGAAAGAAAGAAAAAGAAAAGAGAGGAAAGAGGGAATGTGCAGTGAGTGGGAAGAAGAACGGAGAGGGTGCAGTGTGTGCAGGGGAATGAGTGCTGGTTCAGAGTCCGACGGCGAGGGAAGACGCGATACGCACGAGGAAGGCGCGGGTGGAGAGAGGTTCTGCGCGTGGAGTGACTTGCAGACAAGGAAGAGGAAGTGGGCGACGACCTGGTTCCAGAGTCAGGCTGCGAGAAAGACGGCGAGGGATGGTGCTGGGACAACGAGATGAAGATGGAGGAGGGTGGAGATGGTGATGATATGGATCTGGGGTGGCTGATCTGCGCAGGGGAAGAGGATCGAGGGGGATGGTGATGTGGTGACGGGGCTGTGAGATGGAGATGATGAGAAGGAGAGTGGATGATCGAGAGATGGGTTGAGAAGGGGATGATGGTGGGGTTTCTTTGCGCAGGGATGAGGCCAAGATGGGTCTTGCGTGAGTTAGAGGTGATGGGAGGGATGGAGATGGGCCGCAGGATGTGCGTCTGTGATGGAGGATGATGGGTCAGAGATCTGGATATGGAGATGATGAGAGATGAAGGAGGGAGGTTTTTGGGATCTGGAGGAAAGAGAGATCTGCGCCTGTGTGGAGATTAGGACGAAGGAGACGAGGTTTATGGGGGAGGGAAGAGTTTCCTGGATCTGGGACTCTTCTTTCCCGGATCTCCATTGCTTATCCAACTGATGGCCCATGCAAACTAGGCCAGGTCCCGTGTCGTGGGTCAGATGAGGTCAGGTCAGGTTTAGGTTGGGTCAGGGTGAGATTTGGGCTTCAGGTTTTGGTTCAGGTTTGGGTTTGGATTGGAGTTTGATGGGCCAGGCCTAATGAGTTGGATTTGAGGTTTTGATCAGGGGCTCGAGGCCCAAAAGGTGGGCTGCAGTGGAGCTTGGTCTGGGCCATCATCACTGGGACCCAAGTTTTGCAGATTTTGATCCACCCGTCGGATTTTTAAGATTCAAGTACCGGTGGAGATTTCTCAATGAGAAGATCATATTGGTGTATGGGCTTGAGTAATTTGGAGGTCAGGAAAAGACTTGATTTTTTTTATTTTTTTTTTAAGGGGTCCAGGCCTGATTAATTTTGAAGAAAAGACATAGCTTGGGATCTGACCGTCAAACTTTTAAAATCTTAGCATCAGTGGAAATCTCTTAAGAAGTAGGCCCCGATGATATATGGGTCTGGTCCATTTGAATATCTATAAAATATCTGAATTTTTAGGGTGCACACATATATTAAGTTCGTAAAAAAGGCATATTTCTTTATCCGATCGTTGGATTCTTTAAATCCTTATATCAACAGGAAGCTTATTAAAGGTATATCATCATGGAAGTGAGATCCGACTCGAAACATGAGAGGTGGTGAGATCCATAAAAAAAAAGGCCTATAATAATGCAACTGTCCTAATTGTGCATGATAATGAAGATTTAAATTTATTTATTCAAAATTGTCCAAATGGGACAAAATTGGGGCATCAATAATATGAGTATTAAAATTGTCCATATGGGTGCCAAAATGAGGTGTCTACATAAGGTCCGTGGGCCGAGTGCCCTCGTAGCCAATACTTGGGTCCACCCCGGGTGGGGATACCATATACATATTGAGGTTGTTCAATTTAAGCGGCTTCTATTTTTCAATAGATAGGGCCCACTTGGTAGTTTCCCTCTTTCTTCTTAGAGGCCCTAGAATATTAGGATAACTTGATATGATCACATTGGGCCAACCATTATATATATATAGATATATTTATATCCACCATGTGTTGTCTTGATATGAATGTCTAAGTGGGCCACCTAGTGAGGAAGTTTCCCTCCATGAGCAGAGATACTGTGCATGCCTAAATATTTACGGGCTTGTTTATATGGTTATAGAACTTCTTTAGGAAAAGCCAAATGCCTGAGACCTGAAAGGGAAGGAGAAACAAAGGTCAGATACTCTGGCTGTAGTCAGCCAAAGGCACTCTGATGCCTGAGTTAGTTCAACAACTAGACAAAGGATGAGTGAATGAAGAAGAAGGGAGAGCTTGGGATATGGGTGTGTATATGTGTATGCTTATGCGTCTGCGTACCTCTTCTGGATTTGCTCCTTGTGTATATATAGGCCAAGAGTTGACTTTTGGAGGCAAGTCCCATCGGACCTTACCTTGATGTCTTGGAAGTGGAGTCTCATCTGACCTTACCCTGGTTGATCTAATAGGTAGAGTCCATGTAGACGTAGCCACCGGGCAATGATAATTTTTAATCTCTATCCGATGCATGGCATCACTACTCAACACGTTCTCTAACGTAGTTGAGTCTCTATGGGAGTACAGTCATGATTGACTAAGAGTCAATCATAGTCGAGGGTGGGGTTTGATAAGTGTTAAATATTGCATATTATACCCATCATTAGTTCGAATTTTATCGGCATCTCATATGCATATCATTTGCCTTACACAGAGATTTTATCATTCTATCACATTAACGGATTATCGGATTATCATGTATAAATCCGATTATTTGTAGCGCATTTTTATGTAATTTCTCTTGTGTAAGTGGACCCCGACTATCCCAACATTCCGACTACTGCCCCAAGCCATCAAGAAGAGATTTCAATAAAGAAATTACATGAAGAAATCTTAGGAAGTGTTGAAGAATTCCAAAATAAGAGGAGAAGACTTTATAGATAAAAGAAGTCATTTTCCAATACAAAAGATTGGTTGATGTATTGGTTGGAGCTTGTGTTGCTATGGAATAGGTTATGAGCTCAAATCCTAATAATTGCATTTTTTTTTTATCCAACTCAGTGTCAAATCCATGTGAAAGGATATGAGCCAATTAAAAGCAAAAGACACATATGCTTCTGGAAGGAAAGTTTGTTGCAACCAATCAAATTAAAGCTATCCATGTGAAACAAAAGCCTTCAAGTTGCAACTAATCAAATGGAAGCAATCCTTGTGAAATGAAATGAGTCAATCAAATGTATTCAATGTTCTTATAAATTAGAATGTTTTTTTGTAGAATGAAGGGAGATCTTTTGACAAGTTAGTCTTTTTGTAATTTTGCTTTTACTCTTAGATTGTAATTAGGAGCTTCTTTGTAACTAATCTAGAGAAAGAGTGTATAATTGAAGATCATTAATGAAGATTTGGAGCTCTTTCTTGATGTTTAGTGGCTAAGGCTCTTCGATTAGGCTCTCATTTTGAAGCTAAGTAATGTAATTAGTTCAATTTCATACATGTTTTAGTTTAAATTCCATACTTGTGCCTTAATTGATTAGTAGATTTTAGATCTAATTGTGCTAATATCTCTCATTTCTCATACTCTATCTCTACACTTGATGCTTTGATAATTTCAATTGATGCTTTGTAGTCGGATTAAGATCTCTCACATAGCATGCTCTAGAGCCCTTATTTTTTATCTTTTGTACCTTGATTTTGATGATTTATTGTTAGGATAGTTAGGTTATGATTTAGAATTTTGGCTTTTTTATTTTCTTTACTTTGATCTTCATTGCTATATCATCCAATCTAATTAGGTAAGAGATTGCTAATTGGATTGTAGATTTGAGAATTGAATTAGAACATGCATTGTTTGAATTAATTACATACTTAGTGGATTTTGGATTGCCTAATCTCTTCTTTTTATTGTTGTTAATTTAAATCCTTGTTTTATTTGTTATTTTCACTTTTAGATTGTTAGATCCACATTTCAAATCACTTGTTTTAAAACTCTATACATTTCACACCACATCTTCATTTTAAATCCTCCATTTCCACCACCACTCATCCACTAGTTTAGTGTAATTTGTTAGATCTCATTAATTTTATTCTTTAGATTGTTAGTTAGAGTAGTTTAGTTGTTATTTTAGTTTTGTTTCACATTCAAATTAGTTTAATTCCATTTTTCACTCATAGTTTAGTAGTTTTAAATTGCTCACTTCAATTTCTATATTAGCTATATCTTAGTTCAACTCTCACTTAAATTGGGTTCATTGCTTCTTCCATTCTCTCCTCGTGGGAACGATAATCCGGACTCTTTTTGTCATTTACTACTTGACGATACCGTAGTCTTGCGGTTAAGCGTTACACATCTAAGTGTCGATCATGGTTCACTAACGGCCATCTCGGTGACCACCCTGAAAACTCTTTTGACGGTAATACCTTCACTAACAGTTGGATGCCAGTTCCTCCAGTCACCATAGTCGAGGGTGGGGTTCGATTTCCCCTTCACCCACTTCTCAGGGCTTGCCTTAGGAAATGACATCTCTGCCCCTGCCAGTTGATGCCAAAATCATAATGGGCGTTGCCGAGCTCAACAGGGTCATCAGCATTAACCACGGCGTCCATGACATCGAGGATGTCTACGACCTTTGCAAGTCCGAGGGGGATAACACTTATTACCTCTGAGGTAAGGCGAACCAGGAGTGTATCGTCAACGACTTGGAGGACTCTAACAAGTACGCCAAGGACGACTGCCTGTTCGTCTCGGGCAACTGGGAATTCGCTGAGGCCGAGTCCGAGGTGGAGAGGACATACAGAGTTCTCCGTGGCTTCGGGACCCCTCCGAGTAAATACTGCCTCCTTTAAGTTTTCCTTGCATTTTTCTTTTTCTTGTTCTGTCGAGCTAACGTTTTTTGCTTGCTGTGCAGACGCATCTCCAGAGAAGACAGGAAGCCAACTGAGTCGGCTGTGTAAGGAACGAGCCTTGGTTTCGGACACCTTACGGCTACCGAGGCCACTCTGGTCATTTTGCCTGGTCTCTTTTGAACTACGAGGCGAGGTAGCACTCCTTCATCAAGAGGAGGACTGGCCAACCTCGTATGAAGGGAGGACATTAAGCCGAAGTAGAAGGGCCCCTAACCGATACAGAAGTCCGGACCGCTCCCGCAATCACTTCGGGGTCCGACTCCAAGTCTGCCAAGACTGAGACCTCGAGGAGATTGCCACAAGTCGTCCATACCTCTAGCTCTTCTTCTAGCTCAGAGGAGGAAGAAGACATTCAACGACGTCGACCTCCAGTGACAGTCAAGGACTTGGGAGCTTTGGCGTTTGGAGTCCGAGCTCCTAGAGCTCCTTCGGCCCTTTCGACCTCCGCTGTCGTAGACACTCCCACTCCCGTGCCTGCTCCGTCTACAAGCTTGGAAGTTCGATAGTGTCCTACCGAAACCACGCATGGGTAGGCTTTGGCGGAGAAAAGGGCCAGGATCGAGGGCCCAGTCGAGCAGGGTCCTAGTGATGCTGCGGTTCCTCAGTCTACCACGCCGGCTCCTTGGAGACCGAGCCTTCAACTCTGGCTTGGTAGGCCGCTAACAGTGGAGGATCGCGTCTCTGGGAATGCCCTGGTCATCGCCGCGTTCGGCTAGGCCTGCACCTTGCCGCGAGGTATGGTGAAGCACGGGGAGGTCGATGACGTGACGTTGTTAGTGTCGTCGATGCTATCGGCCATCTCGGTGAGTTTAGTTTTCCACAAATTTAACCAAGTATTTGATCTCGGTTATTGCTTTCTGACACCTGTTTTTTCTACAGATAGTGCAGAAATGCCAAGTCTCGTGGAGAGGATCCAGCGGAGCAATGCCAAGGTCTTGAGGATGGAAGCAGAAAAGAAGGACCTCAAGACAGCCTTGGAGGGGAGCAGCAAAAAGGTGGAGGAGCATGAGGAGACAATCATTGGCCTTAAGACCGAACTTGATGCTGCGAAGGCCGAGATTGAGGTGCTAAGGAAGTGGGCGGCTGAGCTCGAGAAGTAGAAAGATGATGTCGAAGCCAAACTCCAGTCGGAGACTGATGCCGCTTTCAGTGGAAGAAGTGGCGGAGGCGACGGCCCTTTATGAGGCTCAAGTCCTCACTGTGAGGGACCAAGCATGGGAGCTCGGGTGGCTGGCGGCACTAAAAGAAACTGGTGTCTCCGAGGACCACCTGGCTTATAAAAATCCAGCTAAGTTTCTAGGCTCGGAGCCGAAACCGAGTTCCACCCCCTCTTCGTCCGAGGCTCCTCCCGAAGCTGCTGCGACCGAGGCTAACACTGGCGCTGCTGGGGCCGATGCTAATGCTTGAAAACCATTTCTGATGTATTTTTCTTTTTTGGATCTTTGTAATGTTTGAACATTGTATCTTTTTTTTTTAATAAATTCAATTTCATTTTTCCCTTTTCATGCTTGCCCTCAAACATTTTTTCATGTGCTTGACCTCAGTTCCTTAACCGAGCTCTTTACATGCTTAGGAAATCAATTTCGTTTAAGTATTTGAGTTCGGTTCAACAACCGAGATCACGTTTATCCTTAAGTTCCAGAACTCAAGAAACTTGTGTCCGGATACAAAATGTGTCCATGGCGTAGCTTAGTTCATTAACTGAGTTCAACGGAATTAAATTTGATTAAGTCCTTTAACTTAAAGGAATACGATGTTTTTACTTCGGTGATAGAATACTTGCTTCCGTAACCAAACACATTTCAACTCCGAACACCGAAGTAGCCACCGAGTTTTTTAACTCGGTGTTGCGCCTTAACTATTTAAAGCTTCATTTTCCTAATGCTCCATAGCAGTTGGGTAGGTAATTGCCGAGTTCTACAACTTGGCGGGAATTTAGAGCAACGAAGACTGCTTTTATTGATCTTGAAAATTGAATACAATTAAAAACAATACCTTTTGAGGTGCGTTGCATTCCATGGTCATGGTAACTTTTTACCATACATGTCCTCAAGCATGTATGCTGATTACCTGGCAATCGAGATCACCATGAATGGCCCGTGCCAGTTCGGTGCCAACTTGGCTTCATTGGGATTCTTATCTCCGGGAAGCGTCTTCTTTAAGACCAATTCTTTAATTGATAACTTCCTTTCTCTGACCTTTTGGTTGTAGCCCCTAGCCAATTGTTGCTGGTAGGCAGCTAGGCGGATAGCTGTTGCATCTCTTCGCTCTTCAGCTAGGTCTAGTTCCCGAGCCAGATTCACTTCGTTTTGGCCTTAATCGAAGAGCTTAGACCTTAAAGTTCAGAGACCGAACTCAAGTGGGATCACGGCTTCCATTCCAAAGGCCAAGGAGAAGGGTGTTGCCAAATTGGAGGGTCTTGGAGTAGTCCTATATGCCCATAGGACACTCGGAAGTTCTTCCACCCATCTCCCCTTAGCTCGGTCAAGTCTCTTCTTGAGTCCATCGAGCACCACTTTGTTCGAAATTTCGGCTTGATCGTTGCTTTGTGGGTAAGCCGAAGTAGAATAGTAATTTTTGATGCCAAGCTCCTGGCAGAAGTTTCTAAAGAGGTTGGAGTCGAACTAAGTCTTGTTGTTTGAGACCAAAGCTCGTGGGAAACCAAACCTTGTGATGGTGTTCTTCCACACGAAGAAGTTTTTTGAGTCTTGCTCGGTGATGAAAGACAACAGTTCGGTACCATCCACTTAGTGAAATAATCGGCGGCTACTATTAGCCACCTTTTATTCCCTGGAGCTCGGTGGAGTGGCCCCACAATGTCCAAGCCCCACTAGGCAAAGGGCCATGGGCTAGAGAGTGGGCTCAGATCCTGTGCTAGCCGATGGATGGAGTGTGAGAACTTCTGGCACTTCGAACACTTCCTGGCGTATAGCTGAGCGTCCTTCTGCATGTAAAGTCACTAATAGCATTGACTGATAGCTCGGTATGCTAGTGATTGACTCCCTATGTGGCTTCCGTATACTCCTTCATGAATTTCGTAGAGGAAGTCTTCAACCTTTCTTGGGTGAACACACTGTAGGTAAGGGTCGGTATAGGACTTCCTGTAGAATTTGTCATTCGGAGATAACCAAAACCGAGCTACTTTCAGCTGATTTTGTGAGTTTCATTCTTGTCTTTAGGAAGTTGATCGTCTTTGAAATAGGAGATGATTGAGTTCATCCAGTTCGGACCGAGATCAACACATAAAATCTGTTGAGGTGACTGAAGCTCTATACTTGGCTTTTCCAACAATTCCACCTCGACAGTCCTTTTTCTCCCAGCCTCGATGGCAAAGGCCAGGTTGGCGAGAGCGTCGACACGAGAATTAGAATCTTTACCGACCTATTTGACTTCAACTTTCTCGAACTGGGAAAGGAGTTGCTTTGCATGAGCTAGGTATGTTGTCATCCTTTTGTCGCAAGCTTGGTAGTCTCCGTTCAACTGGATCGTCACCAACTGGGATTCACTGAAGACCACCAACTGTCGTGCCCCTAGGATTTTATTGGACGCCTTGAAGCCAAGTGTTAAGGCTTGTTCAATGACTAGGCTCTTTGGAGACTGGAGGACTATGCTAGTGCCAGCCCTTTTGGAGGTTGAGGATCTGTCGACGAAGACCTTCCATGCTGAACCAAGGAACTGCTTTCAAGATTGCTCTTTTTCTCGTCCTCATCCCCTTTGCCCCTAGTTCAGTATCGAGTCGGCTCGGTGCCGAACAAGGAGAGATAAACTCCACAATGAAGTCTGCCAAAATTTGGGCCTTTATTGCTGTTCTGGGTTGATACTGGATATCATACTGCTCCAGCTCGACGACCCATCTTGAGATTCTTCTAGAGAAATCTGCTTTTCTGAAAAGGAACTTAAGTGGATGTTCCGTGACAACCACTATAGTGTACGTCTGGAAGTAATGAGAAAGTTTGGGAGAAGCACTGACGAGTGCAAATGCAAGTTTCTCCAATGGTAGGTACCTGATCTCGGCATCAAGAAGGATCTTACTCGTGCAGTAAATGGGCTTCTGATGCCTGTCTTCCTCCCTGATGAGTACTGAGCTCATTGCATTATTCGAGACGCCCAGGTATAGGTAGAGCACATTTCCCTACTTCGGCGTTGAAAGCAAAGGTGGTGAAGCTATGTATTCTTTGAGCTCCTCCAGAGCTCGGTCGCACTCCGGAGTCTATTGAAATTTCAAACCTTTCTTCAAAAGTTGAAAAAAGGGCCGGCACTTGTCCGAAGCTCGGCTGATGAGGCGACTGAGTGCGGCAGCCATGCTAGTGAGCCTCTGAACTTGTTTCGCCGTAGTTGGGCTCTGTATCACCTGAATTGTTGAGATCTGGTTTGAATTTTTTTCAATTCCTCTTCTTGTGACCAGGCTTCCCAGGAAGTTGCCGGAGCCGACGCTAAACGCACACTTGGATGCATTTAGCTTGAATTGAAACTTTTTGAGAATATCAAATGTTTGACTTAGGTCTGCCAAGTGGTCTTGTGACCTTTTAGACTTGACAACCATGTCGTCAATGTAACTCCATTGTTTTGCTGACTTAGGCCTGGAACATCTTGGTTACTAGCCTCTGGTAAGTTGCCCCCGCATTTTTTAACCCGAATGACATCACTCTGTAGCAGTAGATGCCTGTAGGTGTTATGAATGCGGTTTGATTTTTCGTCAAGCCCATGCATTGGAATTTGATGGTGCCCTCGGTAGCATCGAGGAAACTCATCATGTCATGCCCGACGGTTATGTTGATCATTTGGTCGATCTTTGGGAGTGGAAAGCTGTCCATGGGGCATGCTTTGTTGACGTCGGTGAAGTCGACGTAGACCCTCCACTTTCCATTCTTTTTCTTGACCACCACCGTATTGGCTAACCAATCCGGGTAGTGAACCTCCCTGATCACCTTGGCCTCTAGCAGCTTCTGAATCTCCTCGATCACGGCTTTGGTTTATGAGATCCCCATTCTGCGAGCTTTCTGGACCATAGGCTTGTGCTTCGGGTTCACATTCAACTTGTGGCACATGATCTCGGGATTGTTGCCAGGCATTTTATAAGGGGTCTAAGCGAAAACTTCCTTGTTCTGTAACAAGAAGTTTAAGAGCTCGAACCTCTCAAGTTCGGGGAGTTGGCTCCCGAGCAGAAAATATCTTTCAGGATCTTTTTGATCGATCCTGATCTCGGTCAGATCTTCAACACTCTTTTGATCTGGGGCTCGGCCGACGTCTTCAAGTTCATTTTCCCTCTCCAGCTCGGCCATGTGCACCTGCGTTGGCTCTGCTTCACCAGGCACCACGACCATCAAGCATTGCTTGGCCATGTGCTAGTCACCTCTGACTTTGATCACCTCGACTCTGTCGTTCTCATTCTTTAACAGGAACTTGAGTTTTTGGTGATGAGTGGAAGGTACTACCTCCATGTTATGCAGCCAGGTTCTCCCCATTATTGCATTGTATGAGGATGGTACATCTACCACAAGAAAGTCAGCTAGCACAGAGTCGCATTCAACTTGGACTTTTAGGGAGATTCTTCCCTTGGGGTATACCGGCTTTGAGCTGAAACCTACCAAGGGAGTGCGTGCTTCCTGCAAGTCCTCCTCTTTAAGACCCATCTTCTTGAAGCAGTCAAAGTAGAGGATCTCTGATGAGCTCCCGGGATCCACAAGAATCCTCTGTACCTTGAAGTTCTTTAACTTTAAGGTCATAATTAGTGGATCGTTGTGAGGGAGTTGAACTCCATCTAGGTCCTTATCTGAAAACCAGATCTTAAGTATTTCTTTCCGAACTTTCTTGGCAGCTGGTCCTAACTAGGCTGTCATCACTTGTTTGCTGTGTGAAGCCTTCCTCGCCTCGGCACGAGCTTGATTGCTTCCCTTAGACACGAGAGCTAGGTGAATGACATTGATGATGCATTTCGGCTCATCGCTGTCCTGATCATCACCATTTTGGCGCTGAGCTCGGTTATTATTTCTACCTTCTTCTTTAATGTAGTCTTTCAAGTGCCCGTCTTTGACGAGCTTTTCAAGGTGTGACTTGAAGGCCATGCAGTCTTCGGTCCTGTGCCCATTTTGCTTGTGATAGGCACAAAACTTGTTCTGATCTCGGGTGGAGAGATCACCCTTCATTGGTTGCAGCCACTTGAAGAACGGTTGCGACTTGATCATGTCGAGAAGCTTATGGATTGGCTCATTGAAGATCGTGTTCACTGCCATGTAGGAGGCGATAGCTGGCTTGGACTTCTTGCTGCCCCCCGAGGTGGGAGTCGAGGCCATCGCTGAACTTGTCGATGCCTTGTTTCGGTCCATCTCCTCCCTTTGAGACAATTTCTTGTCTCTCTTGGGGGGTCTGTCTTCCTGCCAGAGGCCAAAGCTTTTCCGAGCTCGGGCCTCTTCTTCTTGCTCAATAAACTGGTTCACCCTGGCCATCAATGCCTTCACCGTGACCACAAGGAGCCGAACCAAGTCCTTTCGAAGCTCGTTGCCTGGCAGTAGAGCTTGTTTGAAGGACCTGATGGCCACCCTATCAGTGGCGTCCTCAATCTAGCTATATACAGTCTAGAATCTTTTGGCGAATTGAGTGATGTTTTCGGTCCTAATCGCCATTAGTTCGTCATCTGTCTTGGGAATGACCCTATGAGCTTGGAATCTCTTTACAAAGGAATTTCGTAGCTGCCGCCAGCTCGAAATTAATCCCTTTGGAAGTGCACAGAACCACTTTAGGGGAAGGTCCCCTAGACTGAAGGAGAATACTCTGCAGTTTAGGTGATCTGTATCACCATAACCTAACATTCTCTAAGTAAAGTGGCGGAGATGTGCTGCTGGATCTGAGGTTCCATCGCAAAGAACAAACCTTGGGACACTGAACTTCTCAGGGAGAGAAAAATTCCTTATTTCCTGAGAGAAATGAGATGTGCCGAGATCCTCAGTGTCATAGGTGTTTAGCCGGTCTCGAGTGAAACCGACCACCTCCATGTTTCGTTGGACTGTTTGTTCGACTTGTCGGTCCAACCATTCTCTCAGGTCATCATTGTCCTTCGGTCTTTGTCTCTTTGAATCCTCATTCAAGTGGCTGCTACTTGAGCCCTCGTGGTAAGCTCGACCGCGCCTCTTGTTATCCAGGATTTGCCTCAAATCCTAATCAACCGAAGGAGCTTGACTGCGTCTAGGGGGTGGAGCCGGGGCCTTCGTCTTCTCCCAAAGTTGCTGCTGGAGTTGACAAATCAACTCCCCTTACTCTTGGATAACAAAGTTTTGGGCCTCGATATCCGCGAGGAGCGGGTTGTTGTTGTCATCAGCATCGACCTGGCAATGACATTTGTCTCGTCGGGGACGCAGCGATGGAGGATCACATTGCCAGGAATGTTCCAGCATAGGGTTATCTCGTCGGGAAGGTGCTGTCACCCCCTTTGACAATGAACCTGGCCGAGTCACGGGTTCTTCCATGCTTACTGCACCAGATCTTGCCCTGGTTCTCCTCTGGCGAGGGGTCGGCTGCAATGGCTTTGGTAATGCTGGTGGTAGTGACGGGACCTTTGATGGTCCTTCGCCGTTTCTGGTTTTCGGAGGCATGATGTTTGTGAATTTAGTTTGATCTTTTCCATAGATGGCGCCAATTGTGCGTGCCTAAATACTTATGGGCTTGTTTATATGGATATAGAACTTCTTTAGAAAAGACCAAATGCCTGATACCTGAAAGGAAAGGAAAAACAAAGGTTAGAGACCCTGACTATAGTCAGCTAAAGGCACTTCGATGCCTGAGTTAGTTCAACAACTAGACAAAGGATGAGTGAATGAAGAAGAAGGGAGTGAAGAAGAAGACCATTTGGCAACACTTCATGCATATCCAAAATCCATAAAATTCTACTCTCTCCAACATAATCCTGGTCACTTAAGTTTCTTTATACTTTCTCAACTTCTATTCTGGTACTTTGGCTTTTCAAGTTCATTTTAAGAAGAAGCAAAGTGCCTGCCGACTTATAAGCTGTGTTTCTGAGATTTTGATTGAGCTTGGTGTTTTTCTCATTCTAAAGTGTTAGGACTCAACACCCTCTTGTATTTTTCAGCTGGGACTCTTGACCTCTTTTTGAAGAAAGGACTCAACACCCATAAGTTGAAAAAACACCCATTCACCAATGGCCAGTGAACTATATAAGATTAATAGGTAAAACCCATTGTGTACCAACGACAACTCTAAACAGCATATTCTAAACCACCCGAACTGGTAAAACCTCTATCAAACCTGCCCCTAATAAGAGGGGGTCAAGTCGGGTCCCCACCTAAACCCGACCTATTGCCGCCCTTACTTTAACCCAACCCCTAAAGTGCAGGCCAGTTTTTTTTGACCTGTGACCAACCCATACATTTTAGGGGTCAGGTCTAATGAGTCAAATTCCAATTGGATACGAATCTTATTATTATTATTATTATTATTATTATTTTTATAACGCATGGTTTTCATTCCTTTGGATAAGAATAATTTCTATTGGCCCAGGAGAGAAAGCCGGATAAAATTTTTCTATGATCCATGTAGTAGTGTAATTTCGAACTCACAATCTTCAGTTGCAAACCATAATCTTAGACCAACTGTTATACCCATGAAGGACAATCGGATAGGAATGGATGAGATTTTGCCATCCCTCTTATTTTATGTTCATTGATTTTTAAGACACAAAGTGACAGTAGTGCTGGTGCCTGAAATCCAAAGAAGAAGTCCAATATTTCACTATCACCTGTACTTTTAGACACGTTCACCTCAAAAGCCGGCAGCAACGTCTCACTCTGAAGTGAGACAAAATGTGGGTCAGATGGATGGCATTAGTACCACCATCCCACGTCCACGGCAACACTCCCAATATATAATTTTTTTTTCAGAAAATTTAACACATAAACAACAGTAGTTTTTGACAATTACAAAAACACACTTACCTTCTTGTTTTTATAAAAAACAGCCTCTCTTATAAATTTAAAAATCTCTACAACCACCTTGATTTGAATGATTGATGAGATTTACAAAAAAACTCACTTGCCTTATTGTTTTTATAAAAAATAATCCTCCTTATAAGTTTGAAAATCTTAACAATTAACCACCTTAAATGAGAATTGTTTCTTGATTGATTAACAAGATTTAGTGTATTTTATCATAAAAAATAAGATTTCTTTTATCTAAACTCACTTGGATTAAGTTGGGGCAGTAAGGGGAAAAACTATATGATCCAAGTAAGTATAAACATGGCTAAGACTGTTTTTTTTATTGGTAACAAAAAGCTTTCATTAAAGAAGGTGAATACAAGGAAGAAAGATAAGGAGGTACAAGAGCATTGAACCCACTCAGAAAAGACAATTATATGATGAAATCCTTCCAATGAGACAATCTCTCAGCACCTTGTTTGACTAAAGAGCCTGCCATGGAATTTGCTGATCTAAAAATATACTGAACTACAACATTGATGCTAGAAGATAAAAGCTGAATCTCATTAAACATGATTAAGACTATTAATGTGATTTAAACATTATATCCAAGAAGATATTCATCACATTTGCCCACTTGTGTAAATTGAGCTTGGATTGTTGAGTCAAGATAATTGAGACTGAGTAGGATTTCTTTTCCTATAGATTTTTGTAAGGACCTATTTATTTGTTGGGACTTAAATAATTCACCAAATGCTATCCCGCAGTTTCCAAGTGCTCAAGTAAAACCCAACATTTGAACTGAAAAATTTCAAAGGCCAAAAGTGATATTTTAGACTAGATTTTTGGAATCCCATTATTATTATTATTATTATTATTATTATTATTATTATTTTTGATGACGTGGGTATCCTGCTGTCTTTGACCTAATAGAACTAATTCCCAAGTGGCGCCTGCTAAACCCACACAAATGCACTCTTAGCAGCTTTGGGGCATTTTCAAATACAAGATGTCGAGAGCAAGCCTACGCTTTATGCTGCTCCACCAACTCTCGAGTGGACATTGCAATTGGTGTTCTTTTTCTATCCAGAAAAAGGGTTTTCTTTTTTTATTTTTGGTAAAAGTATGTAAAAATACGATCATTGTTTAATTTTGTCAATTTTTAAAAAATGATAAAACTTTTGGCTCATTTTCAAAAAATACATGAAGATTTGAATATTTAAAAAAAAAAAAATGTCTTCCACAATTATTTCAATTAAGTCTCCTCCATATTTTTTTTAGAAATGACAAGAAGCTAGTATTTCAGTCATTTGAAATCTTCCATTTTTAACGATCTATACTTACTGGTAGTTGAATGGGCCCACTTAAATGACTTTAAAAAAATAAAATAAATTGAAATATGACATAAATTGCATTTTTACTATTTCTCAAAAAGAATTTTTTTTTATGAAGATCACTTGATTGAAAGAATTTTGGAAAACTTTATACTTTTTTGAAACAACCAAATTTCATCTAATATTTTTTGAAAATAACCTAAAACGTTCATGCCTTTTTTGAAACTTCCCCTCTCATTTTTTCAAAAGCTACATAAACTTCCAATGTAACAGGAGTTTGCCATTTGCTTCTTCTGCTCCATTCTCATTCTCTCTCCACAAAAACAAAAGAGTTCCAATCGCCCACCAGCTCGGATCTGGCCCCATCCCATCCTCTCCTCGCCCTATAAATACCTAAACTCATTTTGTCTCTCCTTTCCATTTCATTTCATCACATCTTCTTCTGCTTCTTCCATCATTCTTTAGAGAGAGAGAGAGAGAGAGAGAGAGAAAGCAAGCAAGGAAGAGAGAGAAGAGCAGAGAGCAGAAAGCATTGATTGATTGATTGAGAATGGAGAATTTGATATCTCTGGTGAACAAATTGCAGAGAGCTTGTACAGCCCTAGGCGACCATGGCGACGAGAGCGCATTGCCCACTCTCTGGGATTCCTTGCCTGCAATCGCCGTCGTCGGAGGACAGGTTGGCTTTCTTTCTTTGTTTTTCATTGATCTGAATCTGATTTCTTGCAATCTATGTTCCTGATCATCAATATGCATCCAATCTAATCGATTTCTTGCAATGTAGATTTCATCATCCTCTGTTTTCGATTCAAGGTTCAATTGAAGTTCTTGATAGATGATGAAAGGAAAATCCTATGTGGATTTGATCGGAATTCTCATTTATGTTATCTGTTCGAGATGACATTTTGCATCTCTTGTTTTGTCTGTTTTTGTTTTTCATTTCTACATTTGTTTTGTTGTTGATGCGTTCGTGACTTAGATGTTCCTGATCTCAATCTTGATCAAGCTGTTGATAGATTTTCATCGTTCTCTCTCTGTTTTGAATTGAGTTGGCATTTGTTTGATTTTCATCTCCACATCTCTTCTGTATTCCGATTTTCTTGTGATTTTCTTTTCTCTTTCTCTTTCTTTTATTCTATGGTTCAGTAAATTTGATCCTGATTTCATTGATTTGATCTGTTTGAGATGACAATTTTTTTGCTCTTCTGTAAATTTGGTCTGCTAATTGTTATCCATGCTCTTGATCTCATTTCCATGAATTTCTAAGGTAGAATTCATGATTCTCTGTTTCAGATTGAAGGTTCCGGTGATTTGAATTGATGACATTTGTTCAAATTGATGTAATCTTGAGGATTTTTTAATGAATAACCACGAATATTTTACAATTTCAAATTACCACCTTCAATTTTTTTTCCAACATATCAATTATTTTAGAAATCTGAGTCAGCTACAGAAGTCAAATTTTTCGATGGATTGGCAAAATCTGATCTATTTCTTCAAAAGAAGAAGGCTGAGAATTCCCTTTAGATCTAATCTTGTTTTGATTGATTAACCCAGGGGTGCTAACTTGGAAAGCGAATTTAACTTGAGTCAATTCAACAGGCCTGAGTTTAATTCAAACTAGGGGCATTTGGAAAATTTTAATTTAGGAGTTTGGTATAATTGGAGTTGAATTGAATTACAAGTAGAGTCAAATCCTGCAAATAAAAAAGGTTACACTTTGCTTTTTAATAAGAGTCTCTTCCTTTAAAAAGGTAATAAGAGACAGAATGGGTTGATTTATGTTTGTTTTGAACAAAAGTAACCATGATAAAATGAGTTTACTGTTAAAATGCTCTCTGTGTAGACTTGAATGTGTGAATTCAAGTACTTCCTAGCCGCAAACTATCCCTCTGACCCACATAGATATTGTTGTATCTGTGCTGCTATAGCTCTAAGACCCTTTTTCTTGAGAAATTAATGTACAAATGATACAATATTTATGAAAACTTTATAATAGTGTGAATAATAATATAAAATTTTATATAGAAATGAAATTATACAATTTTACTTCAATTTCGTCAATTGTCTCCAACATCTTATTAATTATACAATTTTACCTCAATCTTGTCATATCTTCGACACCCCCCAAGATTTATCTGGTGCATGTGTGTTGCGTAGTGTATGCACCCGATGTATTAGTCCTGTTAAGTCAAATACCACGGGGTTACCCTCATCAGCCAAAAAAACTTTACCTTGGAACAAAATGAAAAAAAAAAAAAATTTGATGATAGAAAATCCTATTTAATCAGATAAATATATTAGCTACTGAAAAATAATCTAATGTATCCAAATAAAAAGCAAAGTGTAATACTATAACTTAACTCACAAGATACCAATGTAATGCTGTAAAACATCCAAGGGAGGAATGTTGATGGGATAGTTTGGATGTGGATTTGGAGTATGCTAAATATTAATTACATCAGATGACCCTAACGCTTAGTTTTAGGCCTTCAATCTTTGATGGTTATTCATGCTGCAGACTAATTGTGGAATGGTGACTAACATCTAGATCGTTGTCAAATTATGATCATCGCCAATTCAATGGGGGTAGGTATGTGGGAAGGGTTTAGCTTAATCATAGGGTGGCCCTTGTATGAGAACCAAAATGGGGTGCAAAAAAAGGGAGGCATTACGGAGAATTTGCTTGTGTTGTGTGTTGTGCGCGCGCGCATGTGCAATGCATGTGGGTTCTGCTCTCCGGTGGACAGCCTTGTTGGGCCCACCTGGGGCCACAACAATCATAGGGAGGTGAGGATTGAAGGATCCAGCTGGGACCTACCTATGTGTAAAATTTCAAGTTCATTTGATCATCTTAACGCTTAATCCATGGCCCTCAAGTTTAATGGTTTTAAAAGGTATCATTCGGGTGGGTGTCAAATGTGGGGCTTGTGACATTTGGGGGAAGTGTAGTGGGTGTGAGGTGGTTGGATTCATCATAGATGTTCCCCACAGATCGGAAGTGTAGTGGGTGTGAGGTGGTTGGATTCATCATAAATGTTCCCCACAGATTGGTCACATTATCGTTAAGTGGCATGGCCTGTGTGGTCCACTTGGAAGCATGGCAATCATGGGAACGGAAGGGGTGTTGGCTTGGCAGTCTGTAGAGTTTAGATGATCATAGGGTGGTCCCCATGGGCTAGGTCATTCTATGCTTTGGGACGGTCTGGTTTTCCCTATAAATCCTGCTATACTTATATAGTGTCACGTTCTCCTAGGGGAGGGATTGTGTGAGAGGTAAAACTCTAGGTCTCTTGTGGGACCCACTTGGATGCTTGCTAATTAGGGGAGGATATTGTGATGGAATTGTCTCAATTTGGATTTGATTTTGGGCAAAGATCATCAAAACTATCAATTTAGGGGCTATAAATTTTAATGTTACTTAATTTATGAAATTTAATCTCTAATTCTGATTAGTGTCAAATTAGGGTGAGTGTTAGTTCATGGGAGTTAGTGAGTGTGAGGGGGTTGGATTTTTCATAGGGGGTCCCATGTGTCAGCAAAAAAGTTCCCTCCCACACAATTCGTGAGAGCACCTATTAGCAAAATGTGAATATAAATCGTACTTTAATTCCCACTTCTCAAAATCCCTATAGTGGGCCCACCTATGACAATCCATCTGCTCATACAACTAGCCTCCATGAATTGGTTCTCATCCAAACCACTAGAGTGCAGCCCACTGTTGGATTGATCACATGTAAAAATGTAATGTATTCAATTAGAGGTTTTTTTTTTTTCTTTTCATTTTCCAGAAGTTAAGTGAGATCAAAATTAACAACTAGAAATGGGGAGAACCCTGAAAATGCAAAGAGCACAAGGTCAAGATTCCTTCTTTACTATAAGTAATAAATCACTGCAAGGAGACCAACTATTCTGCTGGAGTTAGTCATGTGCTTTTGATATGACCAATCAAGTGACAGTTCCCACCCCAATTGAAATGAATTTTTTGTGGTGAATGTATTCATGGTTGTATGACATGTGCGGCTTAGATTTATTAACAGTAGACCCAATATTCGTGTTTGAAAATGTGGAATGCATTCCTACTCTAAAGTAGGAGCAATAAGCATGGGCTCACACATAGATGTATATATTCAATGTTAAAAGCCCCTTATCTTTTTGGTCTTTTGACCTTTTTAATTCTGTAACACAATTTCATAATATTTTTGTAGAGCTCAGGGAAGTCATCTGTGTTGGAGAGCATTGTTGGAAAGGACTTCTTACCTCGTGGATCTGGTAATGTCTGGCACTGTATCTGTTGTACTGGATTTTTAACCCGAAATGTACTTTTTGTTTTTCTTTAATTCCATAACTGTTTAGTGAATAATGAATGGAATATAATGTATGCAGGAATTGTTACCCGACGGCCACTTGTCTTGCAACTTCATAAGATTGATGAAGGAAGAGAGTATGCAGAATTTCTTCATCTCCCAAGAAAGCGGTTCACTGATTTCGGTAATTTCTAAATCAATTTTTTTGTTGAACTTATATATGGAGTTAATTATTTTTGTTTAGTTAGTGTAGCCTGGTTTGATAATTATTTCTAAATCAATTTGTTTAGTTAGTTTTCAGATTGTAGAAAAAGAAAACTTTAGGTACCTTGAATCTATGGTGCAACAGGATGGAGAGATTGATAATGATGTAAGTCACAGGATTCAGGCTGGGTGGACCAAATGGAGGAGTGCTTCGGGGGTCTTGTGTGATCGGAAAGTCCCCCTTAAGGTTAAAGGAAAGTATTATAAGGTGGCGGTACGTCCAACGTTGTTATATGGATCAGAGTGTTGGGCAGTAAAGCATAATCATGTTAAGAAGATGAAAGTTGCGGAGATGAGAATGCTAAGATGGATGTGCGGGATCACAAGGAGAGATATGATTAGGAATGAGGAGATTATGGGCAAAGTAGGAATAGAACCGATTAACGATAAAATGAGAGAAAATCGATTGAGGTGGTTCGGCCATGTTAGAAGGCGCCCAACGGAGGCACCTGTTAAAAGGTGTGAAAGCATGAAGATTGCCTGGAGTAGGAGAGGGAGAGGGAGACCCAAGATAAGTTGGAAAGAAACTATTAAACATGACCTTGCCTACATGGATCTAACGGAGGACATGGCCCTAAACAGATTTGATTGGCGTCGTCAAATCCATATAGCCGACCCCACCTAGTGGGAAAAGGCTTGGCTTGGTTTGGTTTGGTTAGTGTAGCCTGGTTTGATTTCTGAGTTAGTAATTTTTTTTGGTTGGTTGGCTTTCTTGCTTTCTAGTTGTTTCATTGTTTTTTCTCCTAAAAATAGGAATGTAATACTATTTCTCAAAGTTTGTGCCTGAAACATTTACACAAAATGAGTGTAGCAGAGGTAAGTAGTAAGGATGGAGAGATTAGTAAGGATGAAGAGATTTGAGGAAGATTTCAGACATACGATAAGAGCGGGATGGTTGAAGTGGAGACTTGTTTTTGGAGTGCTTTGTGATTGGCACATATCAACAAGATTGAAGGAAAAAATTAACTGGACAATGATTGTACCTACTATGATCTATGGAGTAGAGTATTGACCAATCAAGAAGCAACACATGCATAACATGAGTGTAGTGAAGATTAGTATGTTGAGGTGGATCTGTGGTAAAACTAGGAAAGATAGAATAAGAAAATGACTGCTTTTGGGAGCATTTAGGGGTAGCATTAATAGTTGATAAAATAAGAGAAACCTGTTTGAAATGCTTTGGACATGTCCAATGCAGGCCAGCAAATTTTTTGTAGGGAAATGTTTTTCTATGTAGGTTGATGGCCCACCAATTAGAAGGGGTGGGCTTAAGAGGACGTAAATGGAAGTAGTAACAACTAACAATAAGTGCAACCTATTTGAGGATTTGACTCAAGAATAGATAAATCGGAATAGAAAAGGAGAATTCATGTAGCCTACCCCAACATAGTTGGGACAAGCCTTTGATGATGATGATTATGATAGTCCATGCCTGAAACGTCATGTTAGATTTACAAAAGATGTCAGTTTGAATCTTCTCCACTAGCTTTTCCTTCACTGCACATATATGTTCAGACGTCAGGAACCTGGTTCCATGGTTCCGGTTAGGTGTTCACAGCATTTGAATGGTTATGATAATATTATATTATCAGTTCTGGGACACTACCTATTAGAGTTCTCCACTTTTAGTCACAACCTCTAGGGCTAAAGGCTAATGTCAGTTTACTTTTTATTTCTAAATGACCATGAAGAAGGATGGTTTAATACTTCCATAGTATTTTTTCCATTAAGTTTGCTCCAAAACTGTGTATGTTTTGTACTTTTGGATTAGAAACCAAAGCGATGTGTTCGAACCTTTTTACAGACGTTTAAATTATCATTCTAATGGTTCTGTTTCAGTCATGTTTTGCTATTTTAGAAATAAAAATTAAATGAACCCAAACTGGTTTAAAATGAACTAATTGACAATTTCCAAGAAAGCCGAGTGAGTTTGGTAATTTATGATAAGGCATGTTGAAGATTTGGTTTAATCTTAATTTTATGTGGATCTTCCATGAATACTAATTAATATGGTTCTATTTGTAATCACTTCTGATGCTTGTTAGTTCATCGGGTTTGCCTGCCTCTTCGTTGATTACTTCATCACTGTTTAAATATAAAACATACTATAGCATTCTTGTCACAGTAGAAGATAGCCCGGTTGAGTTTCATTTGCTAAATGTTTGAGTATAATTGATGGTGTTGAGCATTTAGTTCTTGTTAGTATCCATCAATACAGTCTTATAACCAATTCAATTTCTGTTAAACACTGATGCTAACATATTCTTTTAATTATTAGTTCATTAGCTGATTTTTGCTTGCAGAATTTCTCCTTAATGTTATCAATGGCTTTTTTTTCCTACTCTTTATACATGAGTTGTTCCTTGTGAATACAATCAGCAATTCACAGTATTTGACATTTTTCTATGTACGTATTTATCTGTTATTGCACATATGTCCTCGAGAATCCAATTTATTTATGTCTTGACTAAATGTGTGCAGCTGCTGTAAGGAAGGAGATTTCTGATGAGACTGATAGGGAGACAGGCCGCAGCAAACAAGTTTCTACCGTCCCTATTCACCTCAGTATTTTTTCTCCTAATGGTGGGATACGGATACAAACTCTCTCTCTCTCTCTCTCTCCACCCAATGTCCATTTGTTTATATTTAAACTTGAATCTCAATGGCTTCAAGTTAACGGTCATATGAACTTTATTTAATGTATTGGCATAGAAGAGAAACAATCACGTCCTCACCAATGATTGAACTTATGTTGGGTCTACCCTTCTTAAAATGAAACCGCCCATGTCAAAGACTGCCACATGCATAGGCCCAAATCTCACTCCAGTCAGACTAAGCAGACTGTTGGATTGACATGTATAAAATATAGTTGTGTTTTATACATGATCTATCTGCCGGAGAATATCATTGCAGTTTTGGCTGAGTTTTTGGCCAGTTCCTACATATGGGGCTGTGCAATATAAACGGGTTGGTTCAAGCAAAGATCAGGCTTATGTCTGTCTAAGTTGGTTAGAATGGTTTGACCGCCTCAAAGTTGAGATTTTAGGGACTACATCTTGGCAAATTCTTTCATCTATTTTTTTGGGAATAGACAATGATTTTTTTTTTTTTTTTTGGAGCAACCAAAGATTTCAACTCAGACTAGGAAACTAGTCACAATCATAACAGGAAACCAAATCTCCTATGATAACACTAGTCTAATATAACATAAACTTAATCTAATTCTATTATAAGACAGACTTACTCTCATAATTATGAATTAAACCACTAACCCGTAATTACAAGAAACCCCAGACCATCTCTCAACATATCCCCTTAAGCTGGTGTGTAGATATTCACTATGATGAACTTGGAATAACCATCACATCTCTGCTTCCTTTTGTGACTGTTTGGATGAGAAAGTTTGTCAGCCTGATTTTTTTTGTTGGATAACAATAAAATTTATTACTCCAAAAACCAGACTGAGCAAACACAACTTAGCCGAAGCAACAAAACCACCAGAAGAAAACAAAACAATCAAGCAACATTGTACATCAAAAGACACAGAAACATGAGAAACTCCTTAGCAAGACCACCAGCCATATCATTGGCCTCTCGAGGGATATGATGAAAAGACGCATCAAGCTGAATGGAAATATCCTGCATTTCCTCCGCCCTATTTGCCAATCACTGAGGATGGGAAGGCTCCTTGAACCTCACTGAAAAGCTGAAAAAGAATCTCCTTCAATAATAGCGATATTATGCAGCAACTTAATCTTTAGTAAAATAACTTTGATGGATCTTGAATCTGTCTTGGAACCAGCAACACACCATTCTTTCTTTTGGCACACTTCACTTAGCAAACAACCATTATATGCTCTACAACCCACAACACTGCTGATTTAAATCACACCTTCATATGCTACAAAGTATATCCAAAGAGGCTACAAAGCTACTCAACATTCCCGTATGAAATGACGGATAAACAGTCTCCTATATCTTACTAGTTACTTGGATTCGCACTGCCAAATAACTACTCTCTCTCTCTCTCTCTCTCTCTCTCAATCCGAAGATAAATACCCTCCATCTGAAGGCAGCATAAAGGGTCACATCTAATCCAATAGTAGTTTGTTTGGTGTGCTCGAGAAGCTGTCTGCTTGGGACCAACAGTTGAGAAGTCAAAGAGCATCAAGAGCTCAAAGGAGGGAGAAGAGAATGAAAAATGACAGAAAGAGCTTTGGTTTCTCCTCCTGGGACTTGTGCTACATCTGTTGGCCCTTCTTAATTTTGGATGAGCCTCAAAATTGAATGGAACTATGGAACTACTTCCCATTCTTTTTTTATTGATACTGAATGGTGCTCCAGTAATAGGATGATGTTGGAAGGGAAAGAAGAAAGATGAGAGGAAGAGAGAGAAAGAGGAGATGAGAGGAGAGAGAACAACTTTGTTAAGAGGAAGGCTTTTGTCGAATTAGATGATTGACCAACCCTGATCCTCACTAAAGCTAACTCAATAACATTAGAAGACAAAAGTAGCCTTTAACCCTTTTACACCTATGTAATAGTGGATGGTATGTTTTATTTTTTGTGAAACAGTCTGGTAATTGACAATAATGCTCTTACACAATTATGGCAAGTATAAAGAATATATATGTGTAATCAATGACTTAGAGACACCATTTTATATGCAATAAGTCATGCACTAGCATTTTGGAGGTAAGTTAAAGCTCAAAACATCGGAGAAGTGGTGCATTGGGGAAACATCTTGAGTTTTTTTTCTTGTTATTTTCAATTGATTGTGCATAACATGCAGTATCATAAGTTGGAATCTTTTCTCTTTCAAACATCTTTTCTTTGCTGATTTGTTTCTGTTTGGGTGATTTTTGAAATTTTCAAACCTCGGCAGTTGTAAATTTGACGTTGATTGATCTTCCCGGACTTACTAAGGTAGCTGTTGGTAAGTTACAAATGGTCTGACTTGGCATGTCTCACATATTTTGGATTTCATATTTGTTACTTATGCAATACTAACCAACTTACTGAATGTAGATGGCCAACCTGAGAATATCGTGCAAGACATTGAAAACATGGTTCGCTCCTATATTGAGAAGGTAATTTCTTTTGCTGCACTGTCTGCACTATTATTGGGATAGGATACAATTCTAAAATGGAATTTGACTGTTATTTGACCTTCTGGAATGAAATGAATTTTTTTGAAGCTTTTGTTACTGTATGAGCAAGAAGAAAATTTGGCAATGGAACACTTTTTCATTTGTTCAAAAATTCCCTTGACTTGCAGCCTAATTGTATAATTCTTGCAATATCACCTGCAAATCAAGACCTTGCAACCTCTGATGCAATTAAGATATCTCGAGAAGTCGACCCTAAAGGTATGCGTTTTCTTTTTAGTTTTAACAAGTTTAATCATACGTTCTTATAGCTTTATTAAATGTATAAATGATTATGGTAATACTGTATGCTTTCTCCATTGACTTTGTTTTATAGTATTGTTATGGGCAGGTGGTTTTGTTTCAGCACATGGCCCAAAGATGTCTATAAGGGTAGCAAAATCTGACTTGGCCTACTAACCCGACCTGCAATATGTATGGGTTAGTCACAGGTCAAGAAAACCTCACCCACATTTAAATCAGTCAGGATAGGGTCAACCCGCGTAACTGACCTAACCTATTTGAATGGGGTGGGTCTGGGTTAACCTGTGTATCTGAACCCATTTAAAAAAATTGGTGGTTTAATATTTTGGTACTTAGAATAGTCTATTTTATATGGAATGAGCCAAGCTTGTATTGAGCTTTTGTTGGCCTGCAATTTAACTCAAATATAGCTGTAATATTTGATATGGATTGGGTTTGAGCCAAATTCTACAAGTTGGATTGGGTTAAACAAGTTGACCCACAATAAATACAGATTATGTGGGTCGGGTTAAATAGGTTGACTCTCTTGAATGTAGATTATGTGGGTCAGGTCAGGCCGACTCGCATGGGGTGTTGAAGTTACTTGACCTGTTTTACAAACGGATCAGATACGCATTGGTCTTCATCCCGTAGATACCCCTTGTCTGCCAGACCTATTTTGACCTGACCTGACCTGTTTGCCAGCCCTACTCGATGTCTATCTTACCATAAATTTTTTTTTCTGTGATGTTAGGTGGTACCTGGGTAATTTTAAGTATATTTATCTAAAACATTTTATTGTTTTTTAGGAAAGTGAATGCTCTTGAATATATCTTTAATTGCAGCCATGTTGAACTCCATCTTGTCTAATTGGTCTATAGACAAAGGTTATTTTTACAAGAGTAACTGGGAAGATCCATATGGGGCTGCTAATGGAGCAAGTTGGGCTCCTTGGGTCCAACTTGAGTGGGACGTCCAGCCCATTAAGGAGGAATATCACTTTAGGATTTGTATTTAATTTATTTTTTGTTTTGGGTTATTTTGGAAATTTTAGAGCATTCAGTTAAGTTGCTTATGTTTTAATCTTAACCATTGATATGTTTGAATGGTTTGGATTGGATCTAAGGTTAGTAAGTCACTGTATATTCACTGTATTGCTTCTTTTGAGATTAACTGATTACATGAATGAGAAAAAATGCTTTTGTGATCTCTCTAGTGATTTGAATCTGGTTAGAAGCCATTTGGTGCGAATCCAAGATAACCTTCTGTTGTTCTACGGTTCTACCCTTGATAATATATATATATATATATATATATATATATACGCGCACACACACAATAGATTGCTTTCATCTGATTTCCACCCATATTTGATAATCACCCAATTTCGTAAAAGGGCAGAGCTAGAGGGGTGCAGAGCGTGGTCATGTCCCCCACCCACCACTCCTCCACCCACACACACAAAAAAAAAAAAATCATTTTTACATAATGGCCCCTCTATTGAAAATTTGTTTTTGGTTCCGCCACTGTAATCACCTGAATCCTCCAGAAACCCAACCCAATCCATCAAAGGGCATCCCTGCCCTAGCCGATCCCTCCCCTAACCCTAATCTCCTAGGCGAACTCCTCGCGCCCCCATATGGTGAGCGTTGGTGCTCATCTGAGGGGGTTCCCTTTATAAACTGATCTATAAGTGTTGGTTGTTATTTGATCTCAAGTGCATCATATTAGGCTGGTGTTCATGGTCCTGTATCAAAACTCCCTTAAAACCCTAAGTTAATCTCAACCATCCATTTCTCATCAAGCTAACTAGGTCTTCTAACTTAAATTGGTCCCTCATAAACCATAATAAAAGAGAAATGACAAAAGAGGGCTGCCAAACTAGAAATTTCTTGTGCAGAGTGTTACCTAACCTTCTTGGATGAATTTTCTTGTGGGACCCAGACGACACATGATTTGGCAAAGAGGCCCTCGTGATATTAAACAGCACCCTTGAGTGATGCTAGGGTGTGGCTTCATGTTCAATTTGGACCTGGTTTGGATCATTTTAATGTGGTCCAAAACAGTTCTGTTGGCTGTCTTTTTCTACAGGATTTTTCTGCTATTTACAGAAAGCACCCTGCAGTCATTTCTTTTGGCAAAACAGCCCCTGACAGAGTCTTTATTAAAAATCTGGTGACTGTTTGGACCCATTCTTTGGTCTGAAGCCATCAATGCTTCGACCAGCCCTTGCGGGCCCTCTTAGAGCCCTTAAACTGGTCCCAAAACCCTTTGACAAGTAGAATTATTTGGTCAAAGAATCTGAATCTTCATCATTTTGGTCCATCATTCATTAATGACTCAAATGTCGGTTTATGGATATTGTAGTGCATTTTTTTTCTCATTGGTTTTGTTTTATGCACTGATTTAGCTCTTTCTTTTACTTGATCACCAGTTTGGTAATTGGAGGTCGTGTTTCTTATTTCCATCTAGAAATAGACATAAGCATATGCTGATTTTTTTATATGTACTTTTGCATTAAGCAGAGTATTTGTTTTGCTAGTTCAAATTATGATAAACACCAGAGTTAATATGTGAAGATCCAAAAATGTCTGATAGAGATCTGTTCTTGTTGATAGATTGTCAGGATATGTGGAGGAATCACTTGAAATTACTATACCAAAATGATAAAAGCCTAGAATGTTTGAGGTTCTTCTGGATAAATGTGACATCCACTCATAGCAATTCTGATTGTATATAAGTCCAGTAACTTCTACTTTTGTACTTTTTCAGGAGAGAGGACATTTGGGGTGTTGACGAAGATTGATCTCATGGATAAGGGTACTGATGCAGTTGATGTAAGTTTACATGCTGTTTCTTCTATATTGAATGAGTCAATTAAAGGTTTGGTTGTAAGATTTATTTTCTTGAGAAACTTTCCTGGTGGGGTTTAAGCATAGTTGTGAATTTCGTTTTGGATGCCATTTTGGTTTGGCCTCCAAATGAAATGTTTCGGTTGATTCGGAAATTCTGATGCTTCTTTGCAAACTATTCTCCTCTATCCAGACCAATCTGAATGGAATCTGCGTTTCCAAGCACGGTAACTTCATAGAGTGCTTACTCGCTTTGACCAAGTACAGTTTTCTCCTTTGCACCCTCATACTATGCGTTTCAGCAAAGTTATTGGCCGACATCCTGGACCTCCACAACTGACTGTGGATAACATTGATATCCTGTATTACTCTATTCGTGCGACCATGAGATGATGTTACATTGTTTGGTACAATTTATTTAGTTTACCTTGAGTTGTAATCATAGGGGTATGCCCCTTAGTGAAAGCTTCTATAATCATTTGATTATAGGATTCCATTCTGTATATTTCTTTTAAGCAATTAAAGAACTAACTTACTCTTCAAAAAAAAAAAAATGTAAAAATAATATATGATACACTTAATTTATTCTGCTAAATCAATGCAATATGTCAATTTATATTTGATCGACTATTTCATATTAGAGTGAAAATTGGCTAGCTTGTTCATATTAAAATATTTTTTATTGGAATAAAATTTGATTAGGGCCGATAGAGTTATTTAGATTTTTAATAGATGGGCGCCAAAGTGGAGCCTGCGAATTTCTCTAAGCCAAAAAGGCCAAAAATGTATTTTTACTTTTACTTTTAAGTTAAAAAATTATGTTTAGCCCCCTTAGTTTACATTTTTTCTGTTTTAAAGGCAACCTACATGCTGGGACGAATAATTGGACAAATTGGCCAAGATCATGAAATTCGGACCGAATCGGATGAATTATAAATAAATTCTGGGACGAATAATTACAGTGATCCTGTTTGTTTTGGTAGAGCCTTGTGAGCACAACTGTTTTGAAATATTTTTAACACGAGCACATTTGTTATTGTTTTACAGTCCTTAAATTTCTGGATAGATGACCCAGTTTCTATATCTTTCTAAATTTCTCTGTTATTTTCAAACTGCTAAAATGCTCATGTGGCTTATTGTAATTCAAATTTGTAATATGGATGAGTTTCCCATTAGAAATAACATAATCCATATTTTCAACTACATTTGCCTGAATGACCCATCCTAAGTTTTCAGGTTGGCTAAAAGATGGATCATCACACTGGAATATGGCATCCTACTTATTCTTGATCGATGTCTTCTCTGATTTAAGAAATGTTATGCTTCTTGATTGATATCAGTCACAAAGCGAATATGACAAACAAGAAGTATTGATTGGAATTTTGATGGATCCATTGTGATGCCATCATGACTTTAAATAACCCACTATGTCTAAATACAGTAAGTTTGACCCATTGATTGGGTGATTTACATTCTATAATGACCCATTGATTAGGTGATATGCTAGCTATAAATGGAAATACAACTGATAAAGATAATGAAGAATATTTGTACATATTTGTCCCATGATTGGGTCAAATGGGCTTGGTTTGAGTTTGGGTTGGTCCAATGGGCTGAACCGACCCACTATCTTTACAATGCTATCCATGTGCACTTAGTCATATTTAAGTAATGGAGAATTATTTCAATTACATATACAAAATAGAGAAAGATATGTATGTTTATATTATACACTTCCTAGTTTTTATTGCATTGCCTGCTTGGTTTCCTGTATTGCACCTTGATATTTCTGTCAATGTGAGTGCTATTCTTTGACACTGCTGTTTGGATTATTTCAGATATTGGAAGGAAAATCATACCGTCTGCAGTACCCATGGATTGGTGTTGTTAATCGCTCTCAAGCTGACATTAACAAGAGTGTTGACATGATAGCTGCTCGGCGTAGGGAGCGGGAGTATTTTTCAAATAGCCCAGAGTACAGGCATCTTGCCAGCAGGATGGGTTCCGAGCATCTAGGCAGGGTGCTTTCAAAGGTACACTTCATGCCTCTCTTCTTTAGTTGTTCTTTCTGCCACTTTTGTGCTTGCTATCTGACATAAGCAATGACACTTAATATATTTGGCAGCATTTGGAAACTGTAATCAAGTCTCGTATCCCAGGCATCCAGTCCCTTATCAATAAAAGCATAGTTGAACTGGAAGCAGAACTGAGCCGTCTTGGGAAGCCTATTGCTTCTGATACGGGAGTAAGTTCTTCAATGGTGTTTCCTAGTTTGTCATATTGTCTGTTGGTTTCCTATTGCAGTGCTTCATTTTGTAGAGCAAAAAAGTGATGGAACTGATTTGTGCTTTTGTTTAGAAATTATCTCACATTTTTTTATGGACTAACCTTCAAAAGATCTTTTCTTCTTATCAAGGAATATCTTGTATTCTATTCCAAAAATTTAATCATGTTTATATTTCTTTTCAGATCTTCCTTCTAATTTTGGCTAATCCTTATCATGGGTTTTAGCTTACATTTTAATTACTTTTAGATACAAACACTTATACGTTAACTCATTCTGTGCTGCATTGAGCGAAATGGACAACTTACCTAACTGTGGTCAATGGAAGAGTTAATCCATTGGCACCATTTTGGTTAATCCGAACCATAAGAGCAACCAATTTCTTCTTGCCAAGAACATAATTTTCTTTGTAAGAGTTAGACGCATTAAAATCAAAATTTTGTGCTTAAGTTCAAATTAACTCATCTCAGCTTGAGTATCAAGTTTGTCTCTGCAGGGAAGCTCTTGACATTTTTATTCATTTCAATAGGTTTCTAGAAAGATCTCTCTTCAATGAGAATCTTGAGAACAAATTCACTTTGGGTAGTTTTAATTAGGTGTATTGGGGGTTCACTGTTCACCATATATTCTTGAAGTAGCTGCTTAATTAAGTAGGTCTACAAACCATTAGCAATGATAACAAATATCTTACGACTAAAGATTTATGGATTAGACCTTCTGGCTGGGATGAGTGACCTGCGATGTGCTGATCCAGGATGGGTTTATCTGCTGTTTGGTGCAGCATTGAACCTGGGATGCACCTTCAAAGCATATCTATATTTTGTTTTGGAACCACCGAAAGCAATCTCCATTCTGGAAATTGCAATCCAGTGGAATGGGTTGCACTATTGTTTTTTGGAACAATGCTATTCCAAAAACCAGAGTGCTACTAATGAAGCACCAAGCAGCACCTCAATGACTAAAAATATCTTATCTGCTGTTTCTTACTGTGTTATATTTGGGATACAAATAAAAGATATCCAGTTATTGATAGAAACTATGTTTGGTCAATAATTCGGTTCCAATGAAACCCCATGAACATTTCACTTTTCATTTGTAGCATCTGGACTTCTCTGTGCTGATCTAATTCTGCAGAAAACAGGCCTCTAGATCTATGCTTAGATCCAACCTCATTTATAATGAATTATCCTGTGAACTCTTTCGACTGTGGTTTTATAAATTGGCCGAGTCCAAGTCAACTCAGACTTGGCACGCATCTAGAGTCAGCCTTCCAACCGATTCCTCAAGTAAGGATAAAACTGATAATTCTTCCATTTTCATGCGTTGAGAAAATATGGGAGGTTCTGGGGCCCATTTGCACTGATTTTGGAAGTTCATAACCACATTTTTTAAGGATTTTAGCATTCAAAGATTGGAGGCCCTATTCGTTTGACTCAATAAAATATGTCTTAAAATATTAGATTCGTTTGATACCATTATCTATTTTGCTAATGATATTTTATAATTTTAATAGGAGTTTTAATGGTTCTTGGGCTCTCCCCTTCGAGTCTGTTAGACTTGCCGGAGTTCCATGGGACTCGGCGAGTTGGGTCAACTCGAGGGTGATCGAGTCACCCCCGAAGCCCAGATTTTTTAAATTTTGCTTGAAACCCTTTCCTTGAGGCTTATGAACAATGCTGCATTATTGTGGTAGCTTACATTGGTTAGTCCAAATGATCTTAGTGGACTCTCTAGAGCCATTGAATGTCTTGCTTCCAAATCCGTTACCTACGGATTGATGGATTTGAAATCCGTCACCAATATGTAACTGTTGAAATCCGATTTGATCCGATCCGTGGACGACCGGATCGGATAGGATTAATCCATTCAGAATAAGAGATACAAAACTTTACTCTGAATGGCAGATACTGTCATGCTGAGAAACAGTGCAAGTAAAAGAATTTCTGAATCAAAATCCAGAATTCCTCGGAATCTTGGGAAACATGAAATTTAAAAATCCAAATCCAAATCAGTTAACGGAACCCCTCAAAAATATATGTATAAAAAAAATCATTTTGGGGTTGTTTGAGCGTGGGAAAAAACTGGTAAAAAAAAAACAAACAAACATGTAAAGTATAAGTTCCTGTAGACATTTCTCTCCATCATATTCTGCATATCCAAACAGACCCAAAACTTTAAACGCGAAAAAATGCCAACAAAGTTACATCAGGGAAGAACTCAAAACCACGTATCATCAATAAAAGCCTCAATCTTAATAAAATCATCCGAAAAAATCACATTTTTGAAAGAGCATCAAAACTAACAAAACAAAAACTGCAAAGAGAATGAATCAACAAGAAAAAAAAGAAATAAAATTCCAAATCATCAACAAGAACCCAGGTTAAAAAACCCATATTTCTTCTAAAGAAAGAAGACAAAACAAACAAAAGATAAAAACAGAAAACAGACAGAGATTATGACATGAAGCTAAACCATCAAAATCCAATCATTCCAACAGCCACATAAAACCCCAACAGCCCTACCAATAAAAGAGAACACAGATAGAAGGGGAAAAAAACGCCAGACCCTATTTGAAGCTGTTGCGGCTAGGGTTCTTCTTGTTCTTGGGAGATGAAGAAAACACGAGAGAGAGAGAGAGAGAGAGAGAGAGAGAGAGAGAGAGAGAGGGTTTTCTCCGCTGGGAGCTGGTGGCTAGGGTTCTTCACTTCTTGTTCTTGGCCTTTTGGGGATGAATGAATGATTGGGGTACTTGGTAGAGTTTTGGCCTCTTAGGGATAAATATTCATAGAGAATAATTACATTTGGGCCCCTTAAATTTTTCTCTTTTTTATATTTAGACATCTTAATTTATATCTAGACCCCTTAATTTTTTTTATTTATATTTAATGTCAATGGATCAGATGGGATTGAATCTGCGGATTGGGGATGAAATCCGCCACCGATCCGTTGCTAACGGATTAGAGGATTTTCAATCCGTCACCAATCTGTTTACCTTTGAATCGGATTAAAATCCGGGGATCGGATTGGATTTATGGATTGACGGATTTTTTGTACACCCCTGGTACGAACCTCATGTATAACTAGCAGAGTTGCTTTTCTCCTATTGAGAAACTTCTGCTCATAATTTGGAGTCGCATACTGAAAGAGTTTGACATTGTGCAGTACATTTGTGACTTTTGAGTTGTTGGATTTTATGACTATTCAGAATCTTCTACTTTATGAAGCATTGTTTCTTTCATTTTTTAGTTAAAACAGTCCAAGGGAATTTGTGGTGTAATAAAGGCCCGCATCACCTAGTTGTACAGCTTCTATTTTCCTTGCTGCTATAATTTATTAGCAACCAATTTTTACTGGATAATAATGCTGCCACAAGGGTGGCCATTGGACCATGTCTGACACTCTAGTGCAGGCTCATTTTGTTGCTTTCCTTTTGCAGTTTTTCCCCAGATTTTCCCCTTTGAGTAATTTTTCCTCAGGTGGCCCTAGCATTATTTATAATACAGCTGCTCTCTTTTGGAATGAACAAAGGATGATATTCCTTCTTGAGAAGAACCCTAGAATTTTATCTTTGGTGTGAGTGAATCCACCCTGCTAATAAAAAACCTGGGTTGGATGCATTGAATGATCCAGGCTAGTGGCATTGTAAAACTCCACCCAACCGGTTGATTGAACTCTATGAATTAATCCATGACCACTGTGGTTTTTCTTGCTTCTTTACGACCATCACTTATCTCTGATCATTACATCAATCTGTCCGTGTCTTATGGTTTCTAAGCGGGTTGGACACCTGCTGCTATACAGAGCCTTCGATTGTCATCAGGCATGTAGTGCCCATGCTGCTACTGCCACCTTTTAGCGCAACAAACCCTGCCCCAATAACTCTGACTAAAAACCCTAGAACGCAGTCATGGCCCACTGATTTCCTAAGATCTGAAATGATATTTCCCCAGCACATGAAGCAAACTGCCCATCTTCTCTCCAAACCGGCTGTCAAACTTGGCTAGCCCTTGTCATACCTACCTAACCAGTCTCGGTCACACAGCAGAAATGTCATGGAATGGAATTTTGACTCCAAGAAGATCTGTGACCAAGGAAAAAAAGGACTTCTTAAAAGGCAAGCAAAGAAAAGTTAGCCCTTCTTGGGCATGAAGGTTGGAGAAGGGCCCCTTATGACTGCATCAGTTACTTTTTATTATTATTATTATTTTTTGATTACCAGTTACTTTTTATTATAATGTTGTAATTGCATAACTAGCCCAATAACCCGTGCTCTGCACGGTATCTCCCTGCTTGCAAAATAAATATTCACAAATTAAAAAAAATTACCTCTTTCCATAGGAGAAGTTGGATAAAATAGAAATAGGGAAATTGGAGCAAAAAGGGTATAGTTACATACGACCAACTGAAACATGAGTGGTTTGATGGAAAAATGAGTGGGTAGTTGCATGAGAAGTTAAATAATCGTCGGTCAAATTTATAACCGACGGTCAAAATTGAAGCCAAAACCTCCTAGCTTAATATGTTATAATTGGTAGCTGTTTGCTTCTTTGTTTTGTTTATTTGAAGGTTTTTTAATGGCTTGTTCGTTTCATTCAGGGAAAATTATACATGATTATGGAGATTTGTCGTGTTTTTGATCAAATCTACAGAGAACATCTTGATGGCATGTATGTATCAAATACATGAAGAATATCTTGACTTTTTTTTTCCTTAGGATCTCCTTTTGCAATTGATCGTGATAAATTGGTCTTCAGTCGACTTGTGCATTCATTTTTTTTTTTTTTTTTACAAATGCATTTTTTTTAACTAGTAAAGCTTAAAGATTTGTTCACCTTATCAGCAATTTAACATAACGTATTATCATGTCTGAGTCCATTTGCTTATTGATTTGTAATTGATTTGCAAGTTTAATTTGTACAAAATGATATATTTCAAAAATGTTGACCTAGGAGGTGACCACATGTTGTTCATTTGTGCCCTACATCTATGGGAACCACTTGGGTGCACCAGGCTGGTCTCCACTCATTCACACATACAATACCCCACACTCCCTGCTGGAATTCAGTCTGGACTTAATTTGACACTCATCTGACCTTTATTGGCAGTTGAATTGAATCTCAAGAAAAAAATGTAAAGTCATAGACCGTTAAATTTTTAGTCTGTTAAGTGTTAAATATAGGGTTAGGATAATTTGATGAGGCTGATTCCATCCCCCTATTCCATCCCATCCCCCTATTCCCACTAACAGGCATGATTGGATTGCAAATGAACAGTAAGAGGTTGTATGGGAACATTCTCTACACACACACAAACTAGTGATTTGTTGAGTGAAATATTGTGAGCTGGGGCCACTTGGGTGCATGCTAATCATCATGGATTTGGGGGATGAAAAGCTCTACATTTGGGGCAGGGGAGGCCAGTCTCATTGGCCATCATATGGTGTAGATATTAAGGCCCTAAGATGAAGTGTGGAAAAGCTATAAAAAATCTTAAACGTAAAATTCAACTGTGGATTTAGTCTGGAAGAGTGTCAAACTTGGTTTGGTGCCATTTCACGGGGTTTGTGGGTTCTAGGAGGGGGATGGGATCATAGGTGTCCCCCACATGAGCTGTAGCTCTCGATAAGATCATGAGCTACTCATGACCTACACAGCTTACATGGTCATTTGCATGTATGTACACACATATAGCAGTGAGGTGCCTAGCAGTTGTACTTTAATGTATCTGTGGATGTGCACCTCTTTTTGGGCCATGTGGCTCACATATGATCCATCCTCACACTCACTACCCAGCCTGTGAATTACCATTCACCGTAATTTGACATTTCTCAACTATTATTCACTGTTATATTGAAAAAAAAGATCCCTCTAAATCCTTCAAACTTTGAGGGTGATAGTTGATAGATCAAGAGGTTAGGAGTTAGGGCGTTTTGGGGAGCTTATTTCTTTCCCAAACTCAGGTAGGACCGTAGGAGAAAATCTTTCCATCCTCCCCTATGCTTAATTATAGGTATGCATACAGGTAGGCCCCAGAATCAGGTGTGCACCAGATCACTTCTCTTTCGCCCTCACTCATTTCTCACCACACATGAGAAATGAGCCTATGCTTCTCTTAATAAGGTGTTAATGGCAGCTAACACCTGATATAAAATGTGTGGTCAACCTTTGGTTCCTCTAACTCGCCCATATGACATGCTACTGTCTCAAATAGGTGTGTGCCTTTAGAGTGGCCCATAAAGTGGGTGATCAAACAAATCTGGTACCTAGATACGTTAAATTAGGAAGATAGATGCCTATAGCACCATACTGACAAAAGCATGGGTTAATTTATCTGTATATAATTATTTAAATTCTATGTAATTTAGGACAATGAATACTCAGAATTATCCTCACCATGATAGTATGATTTGAGGTGTTTTGGTTCTTTCGATTAAAAAAAAACTCATTCGCACTTTAACTCAAGTTGGGTAGTTACAAGGAGCTTAAAAGAAAAGCCTTGGGCATCTTTTGGACAGTGTTTATCCTCTTTGCTTTGTTGAGCAAACATTGTCTTCCTTTTTTTCTCCCCATTCACATCTTTTCTACATGGCATAATAAGTCATCAAAGCCACCTACCTAAGCCACCGTCCTAAGCCACCTAGCTAAGTCACCCTAAGCCACCGTCCCAAGTCATCCAGCAAAGTCACCCTAAGCCACCGTCCAAAGTATTTTTCACATGAGTTAAATTGGCATACTTCTCCATGTGTCCTTCCACCAACCTTTCCCTCGTGTCTATATAAAGAGGTATTTGGTTTGGTTGTAGTAATAGAAAATAAGGGAGATCCACTCTAGTGTAGTGAGATTTGAGTGTAGTTGTTGACATGTGTTGAGTGTCAAAAAGTTAGTGTAATATGTTTTTTTTGTGAGTGTGTTCTCTTGTATTAAGTTAGTGTCTCTTTATATAAGTTGTGTTAGCGACAATAAAAAATTGATGTGTGCTCTCTCACTTATGTGATTGCTGCACTTGAGCCCACCTTTAATTTCCTGTAAGTGGTATTAGAGCGAGGTTTGGTCGAGGACCATCCGTCCATTGTGAGTAGTAATGATGAAGAGTCATGACGCTATGAAGCCGACTGGTCTGGGACCAAGCTTCTTGGTGGTAAAGATCATCAAGCGATCCCACTAATCACAATGGTGGATCTCGCAAATGCGATTGGATGGCTGGAAAAGCTCAACAACTACAACCTTTGGCGAAAATGCATGGAGTGGTATCTCCAAGGCCAAGATCTATGGGAGGTTGTTGGCGGCAGTGAGATTGCCGCACCTGCACCTGAAAATGTAGAGGCATTACGCAAATGGCGAATAAAGGTCGCAAAGACCATGTTCGCATCGAAGACGACGGTACAAAAGGCAAATTTTTTTTTTTTGGTAGAGCATATCTCTGGGAGGCCAACACTCCAAAGAGAGCCTGGGACACATTAGCAACGTTGTTCTCCAGAACGAATGACGCTTGTCTTCAATTTCAAGAAAACGAGCTTGGATTGCTTGTCCAAGGGTCTATGTCAATCAACCAATATAATTCCTATAAAGTGGGTCCATAATGTAAATCCTATGAATATGGGCCCCATGTTTTGATTTTGAAAGGTGGGTACCACGTTATAATTTTACAGGTGGGTCCCATATATGACAATAAAAGAGTGCCACAAATAACAAAAGGTGGGTCCTACATTGTAAATCCGATGATTCTCTTGCTTTTGCTCCAAAAATAATGTTAGCAAAAAGTTCTGTATAGCAGATTCTCAACAAAATAATTTAATATAATGTTGCTAAACAAGTTCTGGAGAGTATAGTCTCGGCCCAACCCAATCTCAGCACAACCTGATCTGAGTACAAAATTGGGAACAACACAAGAACGATGCCAAATGGGGCCCTAGAATGCGCCATATCATTGCCAAAGGATTGAGACCCGAATATAATGGGTTCATGCAGCCTTCACATGTGGAGTTGGAGAGCTTGTTGGCAACGTAGGAGACTCTGGACAAACAAATGTCTAGAGTAACACTGAAAAATGAGGAAGAAGCACTTTTCACCAAGAAGGGGAAAATGGTCACAAAACAAAAGAAAAATTAAGGCGCTAAAGCTAGCAGGCAAAAGGAGAATTCCTAGCTAGGGGGAGCTCTAAGAAGAAACACGAATGAGGATCAGCAATTGAGAAATTCTTGCTGAAACATCGAGTGTTAAAATTGTGGTTGAAAGGGCCACTTTGCTCGTGATTGCAGACTACCCGAGAAAAAGGTTGACAAAGTAAATTCAGTGATCACGCAATCGCCAAAGGGATAGCGAAGAAGACTGGGATTGCTAAGCGTCTATGGCAATCATTTAAGAAATCAGGCTATTAAGTTCCGATATGGCAAGTTGCAGCACCTCGACAAGCTTTGATGCAATAGTTGATGATGTCGCAAAAGATGATGGAAAAGTTGCACTCGCTGCAGTCTCCAACCAAATCATTAATTATGACAGGACTGGATCATTGATTTAGGGTGTTCAAATCCTATTACAGGAGACAAATCGAAGTTTTCAAGTTTGGTTGAGTACAAAGGCGGGAAGGTGGTTATTACCACCCATATTGCACAACTGCCAATCACCCACATCGGAGAGGCCACTTGTGTACGAAGGTTCAGTAAAAATGAAGCCCAGCTGCAACATGTTTTTCATGTGCCAGGTATGAAGAAGAATTTATTGTCAGTTTCGCAGTTGACTTCATCTGGAGGCCCCGATGATGTCAAGATTTATCGAAGCATAAAGCCGTCTAAGAAATCGATTATGACGGGACATAAATTGAATTCTATCTATGTCATGTTGGCTGAATCAACCCATGTAAAGAAAACTTGTAGAAGTGAGACAAGTGATCTGTGGCATGCCTGACTACGGCATATTGGCTACAATAGGCCGAAAGTTACAATGGATAAATCCATGGTGAAAGGACTTCTGCAGTTAGAAATCTAGAAAGACATTGTGTGTGTAGGTTAACAATATGGAAAGGCCCATTGACAACCATACACAGAATCCAAATACCAAGCAAAAAAGTCATTGGAGATTATTCATTTAGATGTATTTGGCCCGGCAACGACACAATCTATCAGTGGCTTAAGGCATATGCTTACTTTCATGAATGATTATTCAAGGTATGTGTGGGCGTACTTTATCAAAGAAAAATTAGAAGTATTTCTGAAGTTTAAAGAATTTCGGAACAAGGTTGGAAATGAGCTCGGTCAGAAGATTCGGTGCTTACGCACCGACAATGGAGAATTACATCAGATGAGTTTTCGACATATTTGAAGGCGGCTGGCATCAAACGACAGCTAACATGTTCATACACTCCGCAACAAAATGGAGTGGTTGAGAGGAAGAATCGACATCTTGTGGTGGCATCCGGGAGCATGATGCATGTAAAAACAAAGTCATCTAGCAAAGCCACCCTAAGCCACCGTCCAAGGTATTTTTCACATGTGTTAAATTGGCGTACTTCTCCATGTGTCCTTCCACCAACCTTTCCCTTGTGTCTATATAAAGAGGTATTTGGTATGGTTGTAGTAATAGAAAAGAAGTGAGATCCACTCTAGTGAAGTGATATTTGAGTGTAGTTGTTGACATGGGTTTACTGTCATAAAGTTAGTGTAATATGTATTGCCTGTGAGGGGTGTTCTCTTGTATTAAGCTAGTGTCTTTATATAAGTTGTGTTAGTGACAATAAAAAATTGATGAGTGCTCTCTCACTTATGTGATGTATTGCCACACCTGAGCCCACCTTTAATTTCCTACATGCTTCTCTCTCTCTCTCTCTCTCCATTTTGATCTAGTTATTTAGACAATTGAAAATTGCCTTTAGACATTTCTTTGGTGATCCTTTAACTTTTTGTCTGTTTCAAAATAGGAGTAACATAACTTTTTTCATTTTGTTATATTGAGGAATCATAGAAAGAATTGATTTATCTAATATGCATTTCTGATTGAAATACACTTACCAATGCAGACAATTTAATTTTACTTTTCTATTTAATTTGTTTTAATGTGATCTTTCCAATCTCTATGGCATAGATATACTTATGAAGTCGGGATGTTTTTTTTATCGGCAACAAACTAATTCATTAAAAGGAGAAAACAATAGAAAAAGGAGAAACAAGAAAGAACAAAGTACAAGAGGATTGTACCCCCTCCGACACCTCAATTACAAAACCATGCCCTCCCAAGGAGAAGTCCTATCAATCCAATGTTTGGCAAGCGCATCTGCCATATTGCTTGCCGATCCAAGCTCATGACGAAAGACCACATTAATGGAAGAGGATAAAGCTCGAATTTCATTGAAGAGGAATTGGAGATTTGCTTTCCGATTTAGTTTGGCCGTGGTCCGCGGTGGACCCGGACCCCATTAAGTTTTTGTTCTTGAGGACCACCCGGACCTGGACCTGGACCGACACGCATCTAATGCATAGAACCCAGTTTCACTTCTTACCTCTGAGGGACCCAACTCAAAACCTGCATACATTATCATATTTAATCATGTAACATAATATATATCATAATAATTTACTATCAGATCATTTATGAAATGCTGTATATTTCATGGTGATGTTGACTAAAGATACATCGTGCATTATTTTCTCTCTTCACAGACGACCTGGTGGTGATAAAATCTACTATGTTTTTGATAACCAATTTCCTGCGGCCCTTAAAAGGCTGCAGTTTGACAAGCAACTGTCCATGGAGAACGTACGCAAACTAATTACTGAAGCTGATGGATACCAACCTCATTTGATAGCTCCAGAACAAGGATATCGCCGTCTCATTGAATCTTCTTTAGTCACAATTAGAGGTCCTTCTGAGGCAGCTGTTGATGCGGTATGCATTAATTTTTATTGTTATACTGCTATTCAGTTGACTTACTAGTTGCTAATAACGTTAGGTGTGCTTGATATTAGAATTATTTGTCTGTACTGTATCTTAAGACCTTTTATTTGAAAGATCACCATTTCATTTCAGATATTTGTAAGAATCCCTATGGTTACTTAGTTCCAAGTAGATAATGATTGAGCTTCACTTGATTAATGGATCTGAATTTTGGGCAATGAAGAAATGACAAGAAGATAATCCATGTGCAAGATACTATATGTGCTGAGGCGTGTATTGTAAAAATGATGTATGGTGTAACAAGAAATGATAAAATTATTAATGAGTACATATGAGAAATTCATGGGTTTTCCACTGGAAGTAAATTTTGAAATGTCATTTTAGATTATTAGGGATGTAGATATGAAACAGACCATAAAATCGAATCTTATAATACAACAAGCTAGGAGAAGGGTGAGATCGATAACTACTTGGATTGTACCAGTGAGAAGTGACCTTGTGTGACTCAGATCCAGTTCTCTGAGTATCTGAGAAATCTAATAATGACTTGGATTGAACTAGTGAGAAGCTCATCAAATGCACTCTTTTCTTCCTCATCAAGTTGCTGCCCCAATCTAAGTTGCACTTTCACTATTGTTTTATTCAGCTGAGTATCCAGAACTTTTCTGGTTAAGGCTGCCCACTAAATCTAAGCAGGTCTCCTTTACGGGCTGTATGTTTGCACCATTAACAAGTGTAAATTGGCCTTCCTGCATAGCATTTACGCATCCCATGTTTGTTTGCATCATTTTACAAATCACGTGTAAATGGAGGTGTGAGAATCATGTGGTTTTGAGCCAAACATTTATGCATGTGAAAAGATGGTAAACCATTATACATATTACTGTTATGAGGTGGTGATAAGTAACATGGGCGGGAAAATAGGCAATCTGTTTTTTTTCATTTTTTTCTGAATTTTTGGGTCCCTAAATCAAGATCCAAACCGTTGATTCATAACGGCCAGAGTGTCGAATTTCAGCCGTTGATTCATAACGGATTTTGAGACATTTACAAAAAATCTCCTACCTAAAATCTGCTGTTCTGAACTTTTATGGGCTGCATTTTCATGATCTGAACAATTCATCCTCTTTAGAAGGTTCAAAATGGCTATTGGGTCAAATTTCCTACCTTGATTCATCATGGATCCCGAGAAATTTTCAAAAAACCATATACCATTGGATATATCTACTCAATTACACATGTTATTCATGTACATACTGGCCCAATCCCCTTTTTTTTTTTTTTTTTTTTTTTTCAGTTTTTATATTCCTATGGGCCCCTAAATCATCATCTGAAGTCTGAACTGTTAATCCTCTTTATAATGTTCAGAACTGTCATGGGATCAAATTTAAGGTCTGAATCCATCACTGATTTTAGATATTTGCAAAAAGATCCAGACCCTAACATTTGCAATTCTGGACCTCTATAGGCCACATTTTCGGGATCTGAACCGTTCATCCTCTTTAAAAGGCCAAAAAGGGATAGAGGGTCAAATCTCATCTCTTGATTCATCATGGATTTTGAGAAATTTGTGAAAGATGGTGAACCATTGGATGTATTCAGATTCACATCTGAAGAGATGTGAAAAAAATGCAAAACAATGGAATGTGTTTCACATGTGACTCATTTGCATATGCATGTGAACCATTTTCCTATCACATGTGAAAATGCCAAATGACCCCATTCTGGTAGCGACTGTAATGAGTGCACCATAACTTATCCTTACCAGTATGAGACATGTTTTAAAAAATTGGCTGAGTCGAGCTCTGTAAGTCTCTTGTCTAATGCAATTCCCTTTAGGGGCATAAAAAAGACTTAAAAACCTATGATGCACGGATACTTCAAAGTGGGCAACATATCGTGTCCGATACTTCACTTTTTATGTGTAAAACCCGTGTCCCTGCCTTATCCATAGCGTGTCCCTACCATTTCCTTGCCGTATCTAGGCATCATAGTTAAAAACACATTTTTCTGCCTTTCTTCATGATGGAAGAAGCATTGGAAGGCCTTTGGCACCTTTTCCTTTCAAGGCGATTTTAGAAGATTATAAAAGCATTGAAAGATCAAATGCATTGTTCAACCAATTGAATGGAAAACAAATGGAAACACCTTTCTATAGAACTTTTTTTTGTCATACTTTTCAAGATCTTTGTAGGCTTTTAGTTTCTAAGGTGCTACTGGGTTGAGTCAACTTTTTGACGTGAGGCTGCCGCCCTCTTGAGTATGATTTTTGAAACCTTGTTATTTAAATGGATAACCATAAGACGTCCACCATTATAATGAGCACCACCACCTCAGCTGATGTTGAATAAGCAGTGGACCAGCTTCTGGAACACGAAGATTGCACGAAATAAAGCTGGAAGGGTAATGCCAACATCAAACGGCTATAACTTTTTATTTACGTATCATTTGGCGATGCACTAGTACTCTTTTTGAAGCTATTGATGTGCTCAAGACATGGGCAATTTGGATGAGTTAGGATGTTTGGATGCAATATATGTCATTGTTATGTTTCTAATGAGAAATAATATGAAATGAAGTTTCTCGTTGGGTTTTGCCCTAGTTTTGTTTGTGTAGATTCCTGGTTTTGATATTAGCTAGAAGACGGTGATTTTCTTCCTTAATCATTTGGTGCTTTCCTGCAGCGCCATCGGCTGCCTTCATGGCTTCAGGGGAAAGCTTGTGAGGGCTGGTTGATTGGATTGCTTTCTCCTTTAGCTAGAAGATTTGTTCTGCTTCTTCTGCTTGTTTTTTACAGGGCATGATCTCGAGGGGTGAAAGTTATAGTGTAAAAAGTAATCACTCAGTCCACCCACTTGTGAATATGGAAGAAATTTATAGTGTAAAAAGTAAACATTAGCCCTTTTGATATTTAATTTGTCAACAATACATAAATTTCACTAAATGAATGAAGATTCAAAAGAACAAACTTGTAGAAGATCTCCTTTAGCAAACCAATAGAAATCCTTTTTTAGTAAATCTCAGTTTGCAGATTAGATGATATTACAAGGCTTCAATCACTTAGTTTCACCCCCATTGTGCATGTGGAAGAAAGCTCATATGGTAAACAAACTCTAGGAAGGAAGAAACTTATTGTTCCACTTTTTTTTTTTGTTAAATATATAAGAACGAAGAAACAATACAATCCAACAGCCAAGCAATATAGGAGCTAGATGAAAACTCCACAACCCTCCAACTCCATATATCAAAATTAAAAATCCAAAAAGATTCTTTTGGAGTCGCTACCCAAGAAATAGTTTTAGCTGACCTTCCATTGCCATGCCACAGAAGAACCAGCCTTACTGTTATAGACTCGATTATTCCTCTCAAGCCAAACTAATCATCAAACTGTTAAGAGAACAACTACAAAGGATAGCACCGCATTCATCCAATGGACTCCAAAGAGGTTCATGAAATAATCCCATACTTCTATGGTAATACGAGAAGGGTGTAACAATTGATCAACACACTCCTTATTCCTCAGAGAAAGGCTACGAAAACTGGTCAAAATCATTTTCAATCACCACAGATTATTAGTAGTCAGAATCCTGTCGAAGGATGCCAACCATATGAATGCGAGGAACTCTTGAAGGGGCTTAAATTTTTCGAGTGGAAGGGAAGATATCGCTTTTTCCCTGATGCCTGACAATTGAATATGAAAATTTTTAACAGAAAATTTACCATCAGTGAAATCTCAAACAATAAAAAATGCAGAAAGTTTTTTTTACATTGACTTACAATCTTAAAACTAATTAACTAAGTTTGCTTTAGTTTAGCTTTCTGTAACTATTATATGTAAATAGTTGTGGTGCATTTAAAAATGAAAAGGAAAGAAAATCTGGGTTTATGGATACTTATTTGGTCGATGGCTGATAATTTCTAGAATGTAAACTACAGTTTTAGTGATGGAAGTGGTGGTAATACATTTTTTCTCAATATTTTTCCATATAGATCTGTGGATGTATAAACATTCCTTGTCTCATGGATCCCCATCTGTAAGTCTTACACTAAATTATGCACTTGTGTCTCATATAATTCTAAATTATAAAGAACTAAGTTCTTTTTTGCTTGTTTGAGTAGATTGTAAATTACATCGTGACTCAGTTCTTTCATTAAATATACTAAAGCGTGTGCCTTGTGTTCAAGGCTCAAAACTCTTTTCGTTCTAATGAAATGAACTTCTTGTATGTCATGTATAGGTAACATGATTTAATTTATAACTGTAAATATTTAATTTATCCCCGCAAGATTCCAGGTTCATGCTTTATTGAAGGAGTTGGTTCACAAGGCTGTTAATGAGACTGCAGTAAGTTTCCTCCCGTAATCGCTCTTATATACTCATCATCATGAAGTATTTCTCAACTGATAGCTTCATGAATTTGAGCCATCTAAAAAATAACAATTTAATGAGTTGAGATGAATGAAAGTTCATTTGTTGTTGCATACAGGAGCTGAAGCAATATCCCACTCTCAGGGTGGAGGTTGGAAATGCAGCTTTTGAATCATTGGACAGAATGCGGGAAGAAAGCCGGAAAGCAGCTCTTAAATTAGTTGATATGGAGTCCAGTTATCTGACTGTTGACTTCTTCAGGAAGCTTCCACAAGATATTGAGAAGGGAGGAAATCCGACACATTCGATTTTTGATCGATATAATGATTCATATCTACGGCGAGTAGGTTAGTGTTCAGATGAGAAAGTCTGGTTGGCTGATAATAACATGATAGGATGGAATTTTTAATTTTCTTAGTATGCCTGCCACTGTTGATTAGAGCATGGGAATTCATTGCGAATATGGGAACCTGGTAAACAACGCATGGGCATTACAGAACTTTGACGTAGACACTACCGAGGGCTTGTGAATAAGGGAAACAATCAGCAAACTCACCTAATAACAGCATAGTAGAGATTCAGTTAGAGTTACAGACCGTCCATGATCACCATGGACAAATGGGTAGAGCTACCAAATTAAAACTTCAGATACCTCTATAAAGCTCAAGCTCAAGTCTTCAATGAAATTATAATAACGAGTACCGAAATTCCCAAATAAGACTTTTACAACAATAATTTGCCTACCTCAGTTGCATTGCGTTGCATGCCAAACATGCTGTCAGGCCTCACTTTCCAGTTATGATTTGCATCCTTATATGATACAATTTACTGTATTTTAGATGTGCTATGTATTGTAGACTTGCAGGAGGAATGACCTCTATCCCATGACAAAAACTACAGCTCCACTTATGCTTCCTGATGAGTAGATGGAATCCTTGGTTGATCATAACCCTATTGGTTGGAGGGATCATGCCTTGATTTTTTTAAAATGTCATGCATGCAATTTATGGACCTCCTATACTGCTGTAGATTTATTATTCCAATGTCCTTTTGCATTCTTTTTATAGTATCTGCACTTCTTTCTCTATCGAAAATTCCTCATTTTACCTAAAAATTTGGTATTTGTCTCACGCACTATGTTTCATGCTGTATCATGAATATTATCTGAGTTGTTTTTTCTCGTGCAATCAATAGGTTCAAATGTTTTGCAATACGTTAATATGGTTTGTGCAACCTTGAGGAATTCCATCCCAAAGTCTATCGTCTATTGTCAAGTGCGTGAAGCCAAACGTACCCTACTTGATCATTTCTTCACCGAATTGGGGAAAAAAGATGTGAGTACTCTCTCTTTCATTCTCACTCCAGTTGATCAGCTACCACTGATATTTAATGTACCGTATGTTAATAAAATGGTTGTATCTTTGCTTTTATTTGACTTAAATGTATTATATGTTTTCATTCTGGAAATGTATTAGCATCATCTGTGACTGGAAGTTTGCATGACCAATTTATGCATCCAATCTATCTGTCACAAAGAACTGTCCCTTACACCTCTTAATTTGCAGCCAAAGCAGCTGGGATCAATGCTGGATGAGGACCCAGCAATAATGGAGAGGAGAACTGCACTTGCAAAGAGGCTAGAACTGTACAGAAGTGCTCAAACGGAGATTGATGCTGTTGCTTGGTCTAAATAGGTTTAAAGAGTCATAACCAATTCGATGTTCAGCATGTGCATACCATGGTATGTTGTTAGGTACCCATGCGGCGATTTTTAATTTTTGTCCAGTTGGAGGACAACTGGATATTTGCATATATGTGAACCATACTGCCACAAGGCGGCCTGTTTTCGCATCACATTATTTGCATATGCTCACATTGTATTTTTTCCCCCTTTCCAGATTATGGTTCTTTCATTCATGTCTAGTCATGGAAGAGGGTAAGGTAGTAGACTGTCCACATGGACAAGGGTTAAGGCACACAGTTGATTTGTCGTCCTCTTACACATCTGAAATGAAAATTTTCTGGTTACAATAGATAAATTCTAGGATTGTCTTTTTGGGACCAATTTAATCTTTTTGCTGAAAGCTTAACTGCTGCAGTCCTTATAATTGCATTTTTTTTTAACGGTAACAGAAATTATATTAAGAAGAAAAAAGAGATACAAGCAGGGAGAAATGTTGTGGGGTAAATGAGCTAATACCCCAACCAAAACAGAGAAAAGCAACAGAATACAAGAAAAACTGAAAGGAAGAAACTACTGAGCAGCCCCACTCTTAGCCATCATATTTGTCTCATTTGCTGAGCAAAGAATGTGCCTAAAATCCACCTCCATCTCCGAACATAAGAACTTAAATTCATTAAGATAAAATAGAACTTCCAAGGGCCTATAGATGAATTTGACACCCAAGAGATAGCATTGAGAGAATCACTTTCCACGATCAAAGGTTGCCGGAACGAGACTTTAAACAACCTTAGAGCTCTAAGGATGGCTAAAGCTTCCGCTTCATTCAAATCTTTAACTCCATTGTAAGAAGAGAAAGAAAGTGATGTAATGCCCTCGTGGTTGTGAAGAACACACCACCAACACCTGCCGGCATTGGCTTCCCTCTAGCGGCTCCATCCACATTAAACTTAAAGACACCCTCAAGTGAAGGAGGCCGCCACAGGACCTCTCTCTCCTTAAATGAACGACCAACCATTCAAGCCTCCCAATTGCTAAGAATGATATCAAGATTGAGATTCTCAAGTTCTTTCATTAACATCGCCCATTTTTCAATCCTCACCTCACCTTCACTAAATTTAAAACATCAAGAGAGGAAGACGCTACATTACAGAAAATTCGACTATTTCTTTCTTTCCAAATAGATCAAATAATGGCATAAGAAATAATTCTTCAAAGAATCCTTCTGCACCCTGAAAACAACCCTACCTTCCGAAAGAGAAATACCTCGTCCAAGGACCATGGCATGCACCAAGATACTCCACAGCCATCCAAAAAATAACTCCAATACTAAACGAAACTTCGCATTGAATAAATAAATGAGAAATCGACTCCTTTACTTTTCCACACAAAGCACAAATATCAGACAAAGCTACTGGTGAGAAGCCTCTCCTTCTGAGTATGTCCACCATAGATATTCTTCAGGCCGCTGCTAACCAACAAAAGACCTCCACACGAGGAGTAATCAATCCCTTCCAAACTACCAATAAAGGATGCGCCTCCCCAATAGAAGACTCTAAAGCCGCATAAAAAGACTTCATTGAGAAAACCCCAGAAGGGTTTGGTTTCCAAATGTGGTCATCGTCATCATCCCTGCACAGAAAAGCATTAGAAATAAAACTCAATAAAGAGTCCTACTCGGACTTTTCAGCCTGATGCAACCTTCTTCTAAAAGACACCTTTTACAACTGATTCTTTATTTAACACAAGCCTAAAAATTCTAGGGAACAAGACTGACAAAAGACCCACAACCATCCAGTCATCCACCCAAAACTGAACTCTACTCCCGTTCCCGACTCTAAAATCCACCCCTTTTGAATACACCTCTCCGGTAGAACCTGACACATGCCCAAGACATGAAATAACACCCCAACACCCAGATCTCTTGAACCTCAGGACTCTCCTAGGAACTCACCCCCTTTGTCCCTCACCAAACTTAGCAACAACAATCCTCCTCCATAAGGCCTCCGTTTCAACCCCAAATCTCCACCGCCACTTGGCAAGCAATGCACGGTCCTTAAGAGCAAAACAACCCAAACCCAGACCACTTAGAGCTTTAACCTTCACGACATCACTCCATTTCATCGTAAGTAATTTCCTTTTATTACTATTTCCATCCCATAAGAAGTTCCTTCTAATGCAATCCAACCTGTCCATCACCCCCACGAGTATCTTGTACAAGGACATATAATAAATAGGGAGGTTCGACATAGTATCTTTAATCAAAGTAGCTTGGCCCCCAATAGAGGGACTACCTCTTCCAAGTGGATGGCTTCTTCTCAAACTTCTCTACTATCCGATTCCATACATTCTTAGATCTAGCGTTTGCCCCTATAGGCAAGCCTAGATAAAGAAACAAAAAATGGCTAACTCTACAATCCAATCTATCTGCCAACTATTTCACACGCTCCTCCAAACACCCCACTCCAACCAACATGCTTTTAGATAAATTGACTTTCAATCCTAAGTCCTAACATCAACTCCTGGCATTTAAGAATTCTTTTAAAGGTGATGATCCCCTCCCAATTTGTTGAAGCAAATAAAACTGTGTCATCTGCAAATGGGAGATGAGAAATCGAATCCCCATTTCTACACACCTTAAGGACATCTATTACACCAAAATTTTTGGCCTTCAAGAATAGAGCACGCAATGCTTCTGCCACAATGGTGATAGATGGTCTCCCTATCTATAAGACCCTGTATGATTTAAATAGGCGAGGAGAGGTGTTTACCAAAACGGAGAAAGATGAAGATGAAATGCATTCCCTAATCCAGCCTCTCCACAAAGCACTGAAACTCACTCTTCCCAACATGTCGTCCGCAATGGCCCAATCAACATGGTCGTAAGTCTTTTCAAAGTCGATCTTCAAAAAGGTGCCCTCCAAACAAGAGATAGGTTTGGAGGGCACAATCTTCGAAAGCAACTTGTGAAGGGTGGGCAGATTCTAGATGAAGGGTAGGCAGATTAGCAACAGTTGCTTTCGAAGATTGTGGCTAACAGATTGAAATGGGCTGATAATGAGGAAGGACCATTTTCAATCTGTTAGCCACAATCTTCGAAAGCAACTTGTAGCCATAACCAACTAGACTGATGGGTCTATAATCCTTTAACTCAATCGGATATCAGATTTAAGGAATTAAAGTTATAAAAGTAACATTGAGTTCCTTATGCAACCGACCTCTATTATGAAATTCTGAGAGCATCTCACAGAAATCATGTTTCAGAAAATCCCAACCAGCTTTGATGAAGGAAAACTTGAAACCAGCTTCGATGAAGGAAAATTTTGAAACTGTCTAGCCTGGGGGCTTTATCACCAATACAATTTTTCATAGCTGAATTGATCTCCACTTCTTGAGATTCTCTCTTAAGACAATCTCTCCATTCAGAGGATAGCAAATGAAAAGGAACTCCATCTAGCAAAGGTCTTTGAAAGCTTGCCCCTTTGTACAAATTCTCAGAAAAAGAAGCAATTTCTTCTTTCTCCTCTATTGGCTCTTCTAAGAACCTCGTCTTTTTTAATTCTGTGAATGAAGTTAACTCTCTTTCTAACATTAGCCATGAGATGAAATTTTTTTGTGTTTCCTTCTCCCTCCTTAAACCATAGAATTCTTGACTTTTGATGCCAAGAAATCTCTTCCATCCAATTCAACTCCCATATTTCTTTAGCATATCCCAAGGAGCCTTTCTGACTGCTCTAAAGATTTGGCTTCCTCAACACAATCCCACTTCCCGAGCTCTTTAGACATAACAGTTATTAGAACTTCGATATTACCAAATTCCTCCTTGCATTCTTGTTTTACTCGTGTTTCTTCATGTCTTGAGAAGCAATGTTCTAAATATTGTTTTGGAATACATCAGTTTACCATGCATGGTCTTTGCTTTAACCTCACCTTTATCATGATGTGATGTCTACCTTTACTTTACATTACCATACATGTAAACAAACACTTCACAGTAGATTTGGTGTGTAAAGACCTTACTTTGCTATTTTGTAAACCACATTTTGAAAGATTTTTACATTGTAGAAAGTTTTCTACATGGTGGAGCTGTAAGATAAATCAAATATGACACAAACATTATGTGTGTTAAATGCATCCATTAGGTCTAAGATTTGATTCCTCTATGCTAGTAATAAGCATGATATGGTTTGCATATAAAATTATTAATCGAATTGATGTCATTAGAGGGATTCAAACAAACATACTAAGCACCCAGATTGGAAGCGTAAATTGCACCACCGATTGAGATGATGAGATTTCAATGACAATAGACTTTACCTTGTAAACCAACATGTGGTGGCTCAGTTGGCCAAGAACTTTGTGCCTCAAGAAACAAAGAGGTCTTGTGTTCGACACCTACTTCCGTTGGCCACCTCGCATAGTTTTAGCCGGTGCATGTGCCCCTAGGGATTAGTTTTCAGCCGTCTAGAATCGAATGTCCCTCGAGCTCAGGGCCAAAGACTCCTGCGCTGGGTTGGGCAGGAGATACCTTGGGTTATAAAATATAAACAGAAAGACTTTACCTTGTATTGTGCCACCATTTTTATCCATATACCTTCTAATCACATACATGTGTTCCAGATGAATGATTGTAATCAAGTATGGCTCTCTAGTTTCACCTTTTAAAATTTTCTTAATGGATGAATAGAGATGGAACATTACAATTTATAAAGTCAGAAAGAGTGACCAAGAGCCAATGTATTAGTAGCGATTTTGGTCTCCTTCCATCAAAGAGGACTATAAAGATGACCTTTTTTTCCCTTTCAAGTTAATAAGGTCCAATGCTATTTGCAATTTAGGTCTACTGAATGCAAGTTAAATTTTAGAAACTGATGTAGACAAAATGTCACATCTCTTAGTCTTCCCAAGATGAAGATAAAGAGTCACACCCATTGGGTTACCAAACCAATGGATGTCATCATGTGGACCAAACTCTGATGAAAATATTCCTATAATGCAATGGAATAGATCTCTTCTCTAACTCAAGATTTTTTGTGAGTTATGATCTTCTTTTTCTCTTTCTTTTCATTTTTCTCCTTTTTGGTTACATAGTTTGGAGTTGATCATTCATGTAAGTATACCACAAATTAACACTTAGAAAGGTCAACTTCGTTGTATCTTGAAGGCATTTTTTTATTTTTATTTTTTCTTTTTTGATGATGCGGGTATCTGTGAGATCTTTGACCCAGTAAGACTAATATTCTGGGTGGCGCTACTAAACCCACACAAAGGCCCTTGCTATTGTTATTTTTCTTGTGAAATTTTTACAAGAAAGTGCATCCAGTCTCCCTACATTAGGGGCAGAAAATCAATCTACTGTAGGATTAGATTAGTATGCAGACGTCTGCAGCACATTCCCTCTCTTCTTTTCTCATTGTTTTATTCTCACCAACATAAAATACATCCGTAACAAATGATGGGATCATTACATCATGGCCTATTAAGAAACTACTATCCTAGAAGTATTTCCTTTGTCCCTTTCCCTTTTCTTATCTATATAGAGATGGTTAACCGGTGGGCCCGGGGTTGAGACCCACCTGACTAGAGCACACATACCTCCTGAATTTCACATGCCCCGGGTTTTGCACCCATTTGAATAGCCCCGATCGTTGGATTGGCTATATACCATTTGAATGGACTGTACACCATTAAACTCATGGAGCCCGGATGGAGATAATAGGGTTTAGAGATTGGGCTGGTTTTTTGCAAAAATGAAGGGCCCAAGGAGATCTTTCGATCCCACAAGGTCCCCATCTCCGGTGGGGCTCCATGTTGAGGTGTGCACACTCATCGAGTCTGCGAGTCGCACACTAGACGAGTAATATATATATATATATATATATATATATATATATATGGGTCAGCTCTCATAAGTTGAAGCTTAAGATAAGGTAAGTTGAAATAAGCTTAATTGTGTGGTGGGGCCCCACTTGGGGACCCTCATGGGGATGGGGGTGGGAGGGATTTCAAGGACTCCCTAGGACCTTCCTTCCCCCGTGGTTTCTATCATCTCCATCTGGTCACCAAAAGTTTAATGGTCAATAGAGAGATGCTCCTATGAGAGCATCTCTCACCTTTACTATGAGAGATAGGGTGGGGGCCCTCACATTTAAGTTGTTGGTATTGGATATGGATTTGGGGGCTCCCACCCATTCTCTCATTTAAGGTGAGAGATATCTCTCGTAGGAGCATCTCATATATATATATATATATATATATATTGTGTGTGTACAACACTATACCATGTACCATGCGGGTATCTCCTAATTTGCTGCATTGTTTCAAAGAACGATTTCAGAAAGCATGGTTAAAAGCCAACACTTTTCCATATATAGATAGATATACATGAAGATTTTCTGTGAGTTTTGGAGGCGGACCCAAGTCTGATAGGATAATGGCCCATTACCATATATGTGGGTACACCCCCACGTGTAAGGGGTGCAATTTATGGATTGAGAGCGTATAATTACAGAACAGAGAAACCTCAATTCAACCCCCTTTCATTTCTTTTTTTTTTTACTTTAAATATTTAAAGATTGCAACAATGAGCACCTTCCATTTTGCAGTATGCTCTCATCCTTTTCTGCTCTTTTTAAGGCCAGATTGTGCTTTGGGGACTGTCGATATCCTTATATTCAAGTTTGAATCCTTTCTCTTTGCCTCGCGCATTTTGCTAGTGTTTCTTTGAGAACAGCTTATCTTTAGTCAAGGAGGGGATAACAAGTTGATTTTAAGTGACTAGCTGACCGATGTCATTAGCCTTATCTATGCTAATTGAATTAAACAGATTCATTGACAAAAGAAAGGACCTTTATACTATTATAACAAGAGAAGCATTCCATGAAGACTCAAGAATCACAGCTGGGTGCCTTTTGCTAAAGCCCAAAAACTATAATTTCTTGCTAGAATAACCAGCACCGATCCAATGGATTGATAACTGATTCTATATTACTAGTATTTTAACCAAACACCTGTTTACTGGCACAAGTTGAAGGGTATGTACCTACATGAGTAGTGCAAAACTTTACCTTCAAATGACTGCATCAAGCCAAGTGGGATTTGAGTGTCTGAAGGGGTCAAACCCTGTACCCCTTTTATAACTGAGAAGTGCATTGGATATGAAGTGTGGGCTTGCAGGTAGGGCACGAATTCATGTCTGATGAATTATGTTGTTTGAACTGCTAATCACAGCCAACCAGTAGTCAGCTTTCTCCATTTGCTAATGTTGACCCCTATTATTCTTAAGTTTAAACCGCCAAACTTGAATCAAACCCTATGGAATATTACAACCCTAAAATATACTTTAATCTGCGTGATTAACCATTCAAATTTCTTCAATGTGATAAATTCAACGGCGGCGATCATGAAATGGGATGATCTCCTAGACAACTTGCTGGTTTCCCCTAGCCGACTTTTGTTCATCGCAGGGTTGGTCTGGGAGGAAGCTTGTCAATGTTCAGTTCTTCCATGCCAAGCCATTTGCAAAATGTATATACCTCTTTGTGCTAAATTTGTTTGGTCAGGAATCAGGATGGACAAGGCCTTTTAAACATAGGGCCAAGCTTGACCAGTTCAATTAAATATTAGCCTAGAAAAGTAGGTCCCAGTCCAGCCCAAATCCAGTCTAATGCGGGCGGGCTCAGCTTGGGCCTGGGTTGGCCCAGTTAATCAGCGCCCCTAACCCTAAACCAATAGGTTTTGACTTGTGATTAACTATATGTGTGCTATTTAAAGTCAGACACCTCTACCCCCAAACCAATGGGTTTTGACTTGTGATTAACAATCTGTACTATACTTAGACTCGATGCATTATTTGTGAATTAATTAAAAAAGTGGTGTTTAGGAACCATTCAACGCCCTAGAATATCTTTACCTTATAGAAGGGTGGGCCCGGGCTTTCCTTACGTTATCTTTACATATGTGGGTTGGGCAAATGAAAGGTAAAGCCCTCGAAAGGTCTGGACTGCCTAGGGCGGTAGGGCCTTACCCTATCCTAGCAGGTTAGGGCGGAGCGACGGGCCTAGGATAAGAAAATCAATTTTAAAATTTTCATATGATCGAAAAGGAGAATTTTCTCATACGCGGGGGTTACATATTGCTTACATCAGTCCACCTTATGGGAGCTAACTTAGATGCATGTATACCAACGAAAGGAGGGAATATGAAAAGGTCTCCTTATGGAGAGACGGAAGCAAGAAATCAGCCCCCACCAAATTAACCTAGCCCTTGAAGGTTTAATGGTGCCTTAATTGTAGATTTTTATGAGATTCAATTCATCAGCAAATGAAGCTTATGAGTGTAAGATTTGGTTTGATTACAAATGCTGGGATGATAAGATTATCAAAGCAATTGTATTGATCAAAGGTGGGCTCTAATGGGCCCCGTGGAGCTAGAGGGCATTCCTCTCGTAGGAGAACATTTTCCATCAACTAATTGGTCATTTCCTTGGTCTGTTTGGTAATTTTACTTGTAAAGGCAAGTCAAGTATAGTACAGGTCCAACGGTTTGAATTTCCACAATGCCATGTTTGGGTGCAACCGGGAACAAATTCATCTAGAGATTTCTAACTTTACAGTTGTCGTTACAAATGGCCTTACTGGACAGCTTAGTTGTCCACCACAGTATTCCCACTTTGCTCTGTACGAAGCCCAAAGTAAAATTACATGTACTTGAAAGAAGAGAGGAAATCTCCAGTAAAATTACAAGTATTGGGAAGACGAGAGGAAGTTTCCCGTGGGTTTCCATATCCTCTTCACTATGATTTCTCCCCATCTACTGTGAACCGATTCAAATTCGCATCACCACCTCTCCTTCAAACGCTATACAGAGTCATAACTATCAAGACCTACTTCTCCATCTAATCCTCTTGAACATTACTTCCCCCAACTATCTCTCCATCAGATCGTCCTGGCTTTCCATGGCAAATCCCTAGGCCATGTACCTTCCCATCATAGATTCTCTAGTAGCCCTTCGTCATAACAGCGAAATAAGACCAGGTGGTTCTTAAAAGGGGGTGGATTTGCAGATTGTAATAAATTTTGGGCATAGGGTTGAGAGGACATGCCCCCATTGAGCTACAGAAAGGGAGAGGGTAGTGAGCACCATTACTTCTCCTTCATTCCTCTCCACCAAACGGGGCCTGAACCATAACCTCGCCAGAAGAAAGCTCCTCCATTCCGTATACAGGCCTATAACTACGACGACCTACTTCTCCACCCAACGGAGCATGGATCATAACTTCTTTGCACCATCTCTCCATTAGTTCATCTCTTCTCCCCAATGAGAGACCGGATCCCTGAAATCTTGACGTCATAGATGTGTTCGTAGGCAGCCAACAGTCTCCACAATGAGTAAATGTGCTAGGGATGATGGAGGAAAAAAAGGTAGAGGGATTTCTTTAGATTTGGGGTATAGGGTTGAGTGGATATCACCATTAGAAATATTTATTCCTGGACACCTACTACAGCTTCATCCTTAGCTGATCTTACCGGGGAAGAATTTAAGTCTGTGCGCGTCCTGCAACTCGAACGTATTCTAGCATTCTTTCAGTTTTGTCTCATAATAACTACAGTTTGATTCGCAGAGAAGATAGTGGTTCAACATACGGAGTCGGAACCTGCTGAACAAATCTAGCCGAGATCTTGGGGCAATTACTCTACTCGTCCACATTCACAAAATCCCTCTATAAAAAGGTAGGAGGAGCAGTTGATGATGAATAACGGGTGCAGCAATATAACTCAGAGAAGATGACTTCCGATACAATACAAGACATGTCCATTGACGAACAAGGTATAGACTTTTTCCTCTCAAATGTATGTTATTGTAAAACAAAATGGTCAATCGCAAAGATATGGTAAACAAGCTCTGTAGGTCATTTGCTTGGTTCCGCTCATAATACATGTACTATAGTGGAACTTACAAGCCACAAAGTCCGAATCTGATCCATCTCTTTGTTCACTGAGATCACTTGTCAGGTACACCCATTCTTAATTTGCTAGAAAGGTTGCTATGCTAATTCTAAACCTTGATTGCGTGCATACGATTTTGTACGTTGCAAAAAAACAGTTGTCCGTAACTGCATCTTTCTCAAGTTTTGAAAGTATCAATTCTTGCAGCCCAATTACGATTAAGAAACCCTTTCTGCTAGATAAGTGGAAGGGGTATCTGATATCTTCACCATTACCACTTTAGTTGTTGTTTATAATCTCTACCTTTTATCTTGGTATCTTGAATGTTGGAGCGAACAACAGTATAATGGTTATCAATTACTGATCTAGCTAACCTTTCTGTGCATCAAGTCCTTTGAATATCACGCTTGGAATTTGTCACTACAATCTTGCTACAATAAGATGGAGGGTACAAGATCCTTCTACAAAAAGGCAAATAAGGAGAGGAGGGAAGCAAGAAACAAGAAAAAGAAAGTTGTTCTTGCAGTTCTCTGGGCAGCCTTGGCTGCATGGCAAATGCATGTAGCGGCCGCAGCCACAGTAATTTCCCAGTATCAAAATAAGTCTGAGTCCAGGAAGAAGAAAGGTGCTGAAAGAGCCTGCTACCTTTCCAAATTAACAGAAGAGAGGGACGAAGAGTGTATTAGTCAGCTTAGACTAAACAAAGCGAGCTTTGATAACCTCTGTGATCTGCTCAGAGTCAGAGGGCTACTAAAAGACACTCGCGAGGTCACCGTTGAGGAAGAGGTCGCATCATGCTTGCACATTCTGGCACACACAGTTAAAAACAGAACGATCGCATCGAGGTTTCTGCGATCAAGGGAAACAGTTAGCCGACACTTCCACGGAGTTTTTAATGCTATTCTAACACTAGCACCCAACTTCATCAAACAATCCAGCATACGTACAACAGCGGGACCTTCCAACTTCAGGGTATAATGTCTACCGTCTTTTTTAGATACATCAATTGAGAAATATTGATCATGTTCTGTTTTGTTAAATAATCTCGCACTAATTGACATTTTTCCATCAGGACTGCGTCGGTGCGATCGATGGCACCCACATACCGACCTTCCTACCAATGCAGTCATAATCAGCATACCAAAATAGAAAGGGAACGTTGACACAGAACGTCCTGGCCGCTTGTGGGTTTGACTTAAAATTTCAGTATGTCCTTCCTGGCTGGGTGGGATTTGCAACAGACTCACGAGTCCTACAGAATGCGCTAACAAGGGGTGATCCATTGGTCGTGCCGCTAGGTATATACCTCCTACCTTCAAAGGTTTTCTTCCCACTTGAAAAACAAACATCCCAATCAAATGGAAAGTAACCGCTCGTTGTCTGATCTCTATTGGAATAGGCCGCTACTACCTCGGGGATGCCTGATTTGCTAATGCTCCGAGATTTCTCGCACCCTATTGTGGAGTCCAATATCATTTGAAGGACCACCGAGGAAGAACACCGCAAGATCCAAAAGAACTTTTTAATAAAAGGCATTCTCAGGCTCGTAATGTTATCAAAAGGGCCTTCAGACTATTAAAGGGGCACTTTGCCATATTAAGGACAGCCCATCAGTATGACTTTGTACACCAGGTGTCGATAGTACATGCATGCTACACCTTGCACAATTTTATCCTAGAGCAAAATGATGCTCTTGATGACATAGATGAAACTAGTTTTGAGAATGTTGTCCAAAATGAGGAGGCAGGTAGCGAGGTCGATCTGGCTGGGGTTTTCAGGCCATACAACCAAAGAGAAATGGATAAGTGGCATGCCTTCCGTGATAGCTTCGCAAACAAGTTGTGGGACGAGTACCAGATGAATAGGATACACGGATGAATCTATCGTTTGCATAGTACAATTCTCGGGTTCTTAGAATGCACTGATGATTTTCAGTTGCATGGACTTGTTGGTTGTTCTGTATCAGTCTAAACATAGTGAACTGGTGTCCATTGAATCCATATGTACACTACTGTTATTTTTTGGACGCTATTGCTGCGTGATTGCTTATAATGCACGCCGTCACAGTTTATGTCTATTCAATTGTGTTTAAATAATGCAGTATTCCAATAATAACATTACTTCTTGTAGCTCCTTCGAAGCCACAACGTAAAAACAATGCCTTCAACGTGGAACTCGATGAACTCTTATTGGAGCTCATGCTGGAGTAGGTTGCACTGGGGAGGAAAGGAGACAGGGGATTCAAGGATGAGGCCTACGTGTCTGTTGCAAACGCAATGACAACTGCTTGCACAATACGGAAGAAGTTTACCGAAGGGAAAATCCGGAACAGATGTAAGAATCTGAAAAAACAATACGCCATATGTACGAAGCTACTGAATGCCTCTGGGTTTGGGTTTGACAATGCAACGAAGCGCGTCGTCGCCAGTGACGAGGTCTGGCGGGAGTGGATAGTGGTAGGATGTTCATATCAAAGTGTATTGTATATATTTCCATTGGCACTGTTTAATTAGTGATGGAATCTGATATAAATAATACTATAACATTGCAGGGACACCCAGATGCGCAGTCATGGCGGTCGAAGACAATTGATTACGACAGGCTTTCCCTTGTTTTTGGCCGCGATTTCGCCAATGGCCAATTCGCTCGATCCTCCCAAAATGCAGGCCGAACCAATGACTCTGTTTCACATACAAACACCAATGCGGTTTCCGGTAACGCGGAAATAGGGGCAAACGATTGCATGGAGGAGATGATTATGGGTAGCAAAGGGTGCGAGAGTTCATCCAGATCAAGGAAGCGGGTAAAGAGGGGTGTCGGTATGGCAGAATTCATTTCGAGGTTCAAAGAGGCATTCAGGAAAATTAGTCTGGCGATCGAAGAGGTTGCAAACAAGATGCTAGAGCCTTCAGAACAACTTTCAGAAATTGTTGGAGCAGAATTGGATAAGATCCCAGAAATATCCCCGACCGATCTAGACATTGCACACGAATGGCTGAGAAATAGTGCCGACAGTTCGACAGCCTTCCTCCATTCTAAGGATAAATCCGCATGGATTTTCCGTCGTTTGGACTGGATGCACAAGGAGAGCGGTCTTTGATCTGGCTTCCGGAGAAAGGGCCCGTTGCTGTTGTTGTGTTCCATAGGACGTTGTTGTTGTTGTTGTTGGAAACTTCTACCATGAACTTTCTATTGAACTTAATTTCTATTGGCTTGTAGTTAGACTTAAACCTATCTAACTTTTCCTCTCTACCATGAGAGGAAACGGCAAGAACATCTATATTATATTTATCTATGTCATTTGCATGGTCACTCTTTTTATTGACAATGCTGGAATGACACATGAATCTGAAATCGTTATCCCCTAGCACCACTTGCTTTGAATACCGTATGCCATATAATGTCTACATAGTATGTATTGTATTTGTGGATTTGCAGGCCCCACGAGCAGCTACAGTCATTTTTAGAGTTGTCCTCATGAGCAGAAGGTGTGCTGCAAAAAGGCAAAGTTACCACAGTCCTCATCCCAGTATACCTTCTAACTCTTGCTAGCTAAAAGGTAGTTCAATGCTTACATTTGACGCATCTTTTCTCTCATGTCTGACTACAGCCTCCTGCCGTTAGAGCTGTTTTGGAACTGTGGCTAGGTAATCATATTGCTTGGCTGCGGAGAATTATATGTGTAGTATACTGATTCGTGCATCGAACTTGTCCTAGGCTCTGCTGACCATCACTCCTCACTACTATCTGATGGGCCATTTAGATGCAACCAACCTTTGATGCTAGATATTTTATTAAAGTGAAGCTGGCTGGCTCAAATCTGCCCTAACAACCGTTTGTATTCTTCCAACCACTGAGTGGTGGCCCTGGACTACTGAAGTGCTTGATTCGTACGAAGTTTACCCCCTTTACACATGTAAGTGAATTCAAAGAGCTCTAACTAAGACCATTTTCCCCCTCCTATTTCCCTTTTCTTTTATTCTTCCGTGTGGGCACTCAAGAGGAGCACAGTATGATGAGTTAAAGGTGCCTCTCCCCCTTTTCGTGCTGTCTGATTTTCTTATATTACCCTGTGCCAGCATGTCACGTTCCGTCTCCTCTACTACTGAAATTGCACCCAAGTGTCGATGCTGGAATGGCGATATGAGGCTCTTCACCTCCCATACAAAGACAAACCCAAATAGAAAGTTTTAGGGCTGTCCAAGATGGATTGTAAGTTCTAATATTTTCATTCCTATAAAATTTGTGAAATCCATTGCAATGATAAGAGTCCGATCACAAGTGCTGTCCATCCAAAATTTTCATTGTAGGATGGCAACAGAAGCAACGCCTTTTTGTGGAAAGATAAAGCTGGAGACCAAGGTTCCAATGCAAATTCGATGTCTTGCGACCGAGGCGACATTCGTCGTGACCTGCATAATATATCAAATCAAATCGAAGAGTTGAAGAGAGAAATTAATAAGAATGGACGTACAAACGATGTGTACTTGCAAAAAATGTATTATGTGTGCCTGTTCATTTCCATCATTATATGTGTTGGATTGGCTATGCTATTTAATCTGTAGTCAGCTGTAGCAAATGATGTATTCAGGTGTATTTGCTAATTTTGTTTTTTGGTTCTGATACACCCTTTCTACCGACAGGACTAGAGTTAGAAATGATCAATTTATTTTCCCTTGCACAAATTTTTCTGATCAAACTATATAAACTCATGTGTGTAAATTTATGAAAATAAATAGAAATTCTTGATGCAAATCTAAAAAAAAATTAAAGACATCGAACTACTAAACCCAACAAACGGAAAAAACGGCTTCCGAATGATTTTCTTCATCTAAATGGAAAAGAAAGAACCAAATATAGTTTAATTTAATGAAGAAGACACACCTGCTCATCTATTGCATTTGAAAACGAACATAGTATCACCAAATGAGTTGGAGCAAACAACCTTTTAGATGCTGTAACAGGGAGCAAACGACCCAGTGAAAAGCTTAATAAAAGACTATGGATACATTATTGCGACTAAAAACAAAAAAAAAATCATAAACCCCAACATTGATCCCACATACAGAATGGGAAAGTTTCTCAGAGTGGACCACATATTCTACTGGGTCGTTTACTATGGAGCCCACCTGGCCCTCCTTTGATCAATCTTTAACCCCAAGAGTTACCTTTGATTTAGTGAATCGGAAAGGGGGAGATTCTGACTCATGCGACTTCCAGTCGTCATTTGGTTGGGTCTAAAAAATATATAGTTATACGACCATTTAAACAATCAACTAGGTATAACCCATGTTGAGGTTTTCACTCAACCAACCAAAACCTATGATGGGGCTTTTACACTCATGCAGACGTACGTTGCCAGTGAGCCGATAGATGGGTCGCATCGTCAGCAGTTTTACAACACCAAATGGTTGAGCCGTCGATGATAGAATAGTAAAAGTTGAAAGATGAGAGAGAAATGAACAAAATGAAGATATGACTGTTGTAGGATTAATTAGTAAAGTAGCGTGGGCAGTGGGTACTATTGAACATAATTTTCTAGTGTTGGATTCCAGCTATAGAACATAATAATAAAAATGCTTAGATAGCTTAAATAGCTTAAACATATATGATAAATTGGTGTAATTAGGGGCCAGGTGCCAATAGGTCAACATGTGCTAGGTTGGACGGAACTAACGTCATTGTTAACCAATTACGGGTTAATTAGATACTAACGGAACCAGCACCATATATGGGGCGGCTCTGGGTCCGGGTCCTATCTAGGTAGAGAATGGTATGGGAAAAAATCTAATTTTAAGAGAGATTGTCGAAAATTGAGGCAATGTGTTGGGTCTCAGGTCCGAACCAATGTGGAACCGGAACCAAACCCGTTTAGGTCACGAGTCCATAAAAAGGACCCAAACCTCATTTACTTAGAGAGGCCAAAATAAGAACCCAAACTCGATTTTTAACGAGTTGGAACCTCTGGGTGATCAGAGAATTGGGGCCCATTTACATCCCTAGATATGCAGGTGGTGAGATGAGGATGGTGATGATTGTGAGTTGACCCAATACGAGGTTTTCATGCCTTTTGTAACTCCTTTTGTAACTCCTTCCGTGTCAGCATTCTCTCCTCTTCTCACACGCTTTTCCTTCCAAGAAATTGATAAAAAAAAAAAAAAGAGATAAAGAAACACAAACATGAACAAGAAGAACAAGAGAAGAGATGAAACTAGGGTGCGTTTGACATCGTGACAGTCGGATGTTTCGATGTTCCCATGAGGAAAACATGTTTGGTATGTGTAAATCATTGTTCCAAATTTTGATCTCACGGGAAGGAATCTCAAAATCTTAACCCGCTGGCATAAGAAAGTGGGAATGAAAATGTTATTTAAAAACTCCAAATACTCTCACTTATCTTAAAGGTTCCATGCTCACGATCTGAATGAAGGTGGCCCCACTTTATAATTCTTAAAAGTGGGTCACCTCGTCACAATTATAAAAGGTATGCCCATATTATAATTATATAATAGTAGGACCACATTATAAATCCTATGAATGTGAGCCCTATTTTCTAATTTATAAAGGAAGGTATCACATTATAATTTCTAAAGGTGGGTTCCATGTCTACAATCATAGTAAAAGTGGCCCCACTTTATAATTCTTAAAGGTTGGTCATATGGTCATAATCACAAAAGGTGGAGCCACATTGTAAATCATATGAATGTGGTGCCATGTTCAGATTTCTAAAGGTAGGTACCACATGATTGTAATTTTTTAAAGGTGAGTTTCTTATTCACAAGTACAAAAGATGACCCCACATTATAATTCCTATAAAATGTGGGTCCACATTATAAATCCTATGAATGTGTTGCCCCCATGTTCTAATTTCTAAAGGTGGGCACCACACTGTAATTTCTAAACGTGTCTCATTGTCCACAATCATAAAAAATGTGGATTCACTTTATAATTCATAAATGTTGGTCACATGGTCACAACCACAAAAGGTGGACCCACATAAATCCTATGAATGTGGGCCCCATATTCTAGTTTCTAGTAGTGGTACCATGTTGTAATTTTTTAAAGATGGGTCCCATATTTAAATTCACAAAAAGGTGGCCCCACATTATACTTCTTATATAGGTGAGCTCACATTGTAAATCCTATGAATATGGGTTCCATTTTTTAATTTTTGAATATGGGTACCACATGTAATTTCTACAAGTGGGTCCCATGTATGATTAGAATAGAGTGTTGCAAATAATAAAAGGTGGGCCCCACATTGTAAATCCTATGCCTGCTCTTTTGATCAAAACTTTTATAATGTACCAAACAAGTTCCGTACAGTATATTCTCTATAGGATAATTTAATATAACGATGCCAAACAAGTTCTGTAGAGTATAGTCTCGGCATAACCCAATCCGAGCACAAAGTTAGGAACAACACAAGAACGATGCCAAACGGGCCCCACTCTGAGATAGCCCATTTCATATTCTTTTCGTTGGGCCTGTTGGATATTGTAAAGTAAATTCAAATGAAGGGTCTCTTTAAGAGACAAGAAAAGAAGATGACTCTTATCAGAAAGTAGAAAATTTCAAAATTCACTTTCTTGACTTTTTGTCATTTTTTTTGTATGTGAAGGGACTTTTTGAACTTTTTTTTTTATAAAAAGAAAAGGCATTTTTGTCTTCTACTAGAATGAGACTACCTTTTTCTTATTTCTCCTTTTAAAAAGAAGAGGTGATTTTTGAATTTTTGTACGTTTTGATAAGACTCCTCTTCTTTTCTTGTCTCTTTAAGTAACCATTCACTTAAATTCACTTTACAAGCAAATTACCCATATTGGCTCATCGTTTTCATTGACTTGTGTTTGTTTCATGCGCTTGCTTTAAGATCAGAACTATGAGATAGCCCATTTTATGTTATTTCATTGAAAATACTTCTAATGAAGACAAATTCAAAGAAGTTCTCATGTATCTCATTTAGTAATCAGAGAAAGCATATTTTAAGGTGGTCATCTACAGTCAAAATGTTGATTTTGCAGGTGTTGGGATGGAGGCTATGAGAAAAGAGATAGGTATGGTGTTTTGTTGTGTAGGCTTAGTAACTTGCAGGTGATGTTTTATGGGTAAATGAAGAACGAGGGAGAGGGGATGATGAAAAAGAAAAGGAAGGAGAAGAAATAAGGGTATTTTGGTCTCTTAAAATAATTTTGGGAGAAATTTTGCCAGAAAATACTTAATTTGGCTGATTGTCCAAAAATTGAAAACTTTGTGGAAAACTTAGACCCTAATTGGAAGACTTTTAACTTTTACATCATTTTTTAAAATAAGTCAATAACTTGGCGGTATTTTTGAAACTTTCCCAATACAAAATGTATACAAGTTATGATTAGAATAAATCACCTATCTTTCTTTCTCCTCGGTCTTCAATATTGTAGCACTTTTGTCTAAATCAAATTAGTGGAGTTTGTAAGGATATATACTTGTTTCAAAAAAAAAAATTCCAAATCAGTTATGTGTTATCTTTTATTAAGAGAAAATCAATTTGGAAGCATAAACTCTAACAAGGGAAAAACACGAACTTAATTCACAAGTTTGGTCTCAACTCACATACCCATCTACTTAATACAAACTCAAATATAGATAGAATGGTTAATCAAGACTAAATTCACAGGTCAAAAGAAATCCCCAAATTAGAGGGGGCTATTTATTGTACCCTCTTAATTGCACCATCAATAATTGCAACCTCTTTATACAAGTGGCGCTCCGGGATTAGACAAAACAGTATTCCCCCCGTTTCCGGACTCATTTTGATCTCTTTTTTTTTAATCACTTCAATCATTCTACTCTTAACTATCAACTACGATGAGAGTTATGATAGACATGAAGGTATAGTGGTATAGCAACAAAATAAGTAGTCCCTATCTTTCCCTCTTTTATCTTTTTCCTTGACATCAGTAGTGCTATGATGGTGGATCAATGATTTTCTTTATGAATTGAGGAATTTTTTTTCCCATTTCAAACAAGAGGTGATATGGGGGGTATGAAATTACCTTCATACCCATTATATGAATGTTAAAGAAGAAAAATGAGTGTTTTAGTAATTAAATAATTTATCTTATTATGTATAAGTATATTTAATAATAATGATGATCATGATCATGAACATGACAAAAGACCACCAATCCTGGTATTAACATATCTCGGCCCTCGAATTGTAGGCTTGCAAAACTTTTGTCCTATATCACTCTAGCTTTTTAGGGGGGAAAAACCTTGCTTTGCAGGCTTTCTGCATGTTGCGTCGGGCTAGGTACCCTCCAAGGAGGGGCTGGTTGATAGTTCTAATACCAATATTAGAAAAAGATGCTTAAAATAGTAACTTTGCTCTTCTATATGATTGGTACACATTTTGTAATCTTATAATTAAATAGATACCTGGTAATTTATAATGAATCCATTCTCTCATGAAGCAAATGAGAAAAGGCATGTCTTGTTTATTTTTTTATACCTTAAAGATGTACTAGTTAGAGAAAAAGACTGCCAACTCTCTCTTCTCCTTGAGCCACATCATCAGCAGTGCCTATTTATTTGCAAAGAATACACATGAATTAATGCTTTTAAGTAAAAAAAAATTGAAGATCAAAGGTGAATATCCAAAATTGACCATCAAATATCCTTTCCTTTAGTGGAAATTAAATCAAGGAAGATTGAAAATGAATATACAACCCCTCACCTCTTAAATAATCCTTTGGTGGAGCTGATTTGACTATAAAATCATACACAATCAATTCCTATGTATTATATGCAAACAATCCATGACTAAGATTAGTACGTTTGTGAAAAAATCAATATTGTTTGACTAACTATCCACCAATCCAAGCGTCGTGCTATTCAATGTGGACCTCATTATCTCCAATATGTGCACCATCTAGGTGAGAACTAGTGGATATATATCCTACCAATCAACACACATATACATATCTTAAGTGGGACCTAAAATATAAGAGATTATAGCCATCTTATAATATCTACATGGTATAAGGGACCCACTAGATGCATATATTGTACTTCTTACCTTTACCTAAATAAGATCCACTCTAAATAACCCACTGACTGACACTCCCTTCATCCTCAATTCATGTGACCCTTAACATTCAACCCATCCACTTTTCTGTTGGACCCATTGTTCACATATTTCATTTACTCTTATGCCTTAAAACAATATTAATTGCAAAAAACACGTCATCTCTCTCTTGTCCCTAAGCCACATGCATTATCACTGAGAGTTATTTATTCACAGTCTCAACCTAGTTTTTGTATGTTTAAGAAACTATCAGTTTCTTTTGGCTAAGGGGATTTAACCGGAAAAAACACTTACTGCGCACGTGTTACGCAATCAAACACTTTAACGAGTGGTGCACCAATTAGAGCAATTGGGGTCGATTTCCATTTTTTTTTTTTTTTACTTATTTGGCACATTGCCGGCACTGACCTTATTTACACTAAATAAGGTCGGCGATGACCTTAGTAGTGTAAAATAAGGTCATCACCGACGCAGGTTTCCTAATTTTTCAACAAAAAGTTGTTATTTTTCCATGCATCCTCAGGTATTTTTAGTGCTACAGTGTCGGTGATGACCTTAGCAGTGTAAAATAAGGTCACCACCGGTTTCCTTTTTTTTAGCAAAAGTTGTAACTTTTCTAGGCAACATCTTCAATGAAACTATTACAGGGTCGGTGATGACGTTAGCAGTGTAAAATAAGGTCATCATCGACACATGTTTCCTAATTTTTCAACCAAAAGTTGTAACTTTTCCAATATTTTTAGTGCTATAGCGTCGGTGATGACGCTGTATAAATAAGGAAAAAAATGAAATCCTGAAACTATGACATTTACATCAAAATACAACTATGTGTACAACAAGAAAAAGACAAATGTTGCATTTAAAATACAAGTACAAACAAACCATGCATTCAATTGACATTCAATCAACATCCCATATACAATTAAGAAACAATTCTGCACATCTTGTAAGTTTATAGTTGAAAATTCACAACATCCACAGACAGCATCACTTCAATTACAAGTTACATTACAACATATTTGGAAGAACACATATAGCACAAATTAAGAAAATATAACTCCATAATGGCTAAACATATAACTATTTATCTATTCAATTATCCTAAAGATAAAAACACCCATTCTAACAAGCATTTAAGCCACAAAGAAGATATGGAATGAACAAAATCAGCCAAGAAATTGTTCATCAATCCAAACAGTGCATAGATCAACACTGATTCCACCAAAAACACAAATCATTGAATGATAAAAAATTGCATTTTCACATTTCCAAATCACCTAAGAAATAGCCAAACATATAACCATCCATTCAATTGCCCTAAAACACAAACCACCCATTATATCAGGTATTCAAACCACATAATGTCCACATTAAAACTTATTCCACCATAAAGCACAAAACACAAATCATCAAATGAAACCCATAAACTGCATTTCTACATTTACACACCACCCAAAGAATAGCAAAAACATATAACTAACTATTCATTCAATTACCCTCAAAACAAAAAACCCATTATATTAATCATTCAAGATGCAAGGAAAGCTTAAAATGAACAACACCAGCACTGATGGATTGAAACCATAGATCTGTTCTTATTTTCTATTTACATTCTACATTATCGGTTGCAAGTTTGCAAATAGCGATTCATCTTGATTTCTTGAAATGATAGGGGATATAGACTGTGTTAGTATATAAATGTCACACCTAGCTATTTGCTAAAGAAAACTCATTGTACCAGTTTCAAGATAACTAATGGTGTAGAGCCATTGAAACTCTAATGATCTATTTAGGGAGTGAGGTGATGATTGATTGATGAAGCTTTGAGTATTAAATGATGTGGTGTAATTCTTTTAGAGATGGTGGGTACTGTAGTTCAAATGTGTCATCAATTCGCATTCTACCTGTTGTATGCAATATTCAGGGCATGTGAGGATGAGATGATATGGTTCGATCACTCATGTGGATGTGGTTCTTTGAATAGGGATCCTTCTTCTCTTTTTTTTTCCACATACGAATTGATGTATTACAGGCTGCGGTTACTAATGGTCCATCTATCTCTTATTATGAGGAGATTTTGAGAGGCTAATCATAGCATATGAACCCACTCACATTGTCAAAATGAAGAAACATAAAAATGAACAAATGAACCACTAGTGGCATTTGACGGCTTACAACATCCTCAAGTTTGGAACTGTTAAAACAAAAATAACTCTCACTCAAACTTTTCTGAAAGTGTTAAAACAAGTCCCAATCCTCCATCGTCTTTCTCAACTAAAAATGCCCCAAATTTGGAATATACAAACCTTAATCAATGCAAACAAACAATGTACAAATCGAACAACGACGTTGAAGCTAACCTACCATGCTCTTTGATATCATATGCAGGATGGCGGGAAAACAAAAAAGAGGGAAAATACAAAAACATTGACAAGGATAAAAAAACGGAAGGAGATAGATACCTCTGGAGTGTCGGTATAAATCATAGACAATGGAAAAGACATAGGAGCAAAGATAAGCAGTTGAGGAATTCAGTTTGAAGGCTAGTGGTTCTGGAAATGGAAGCAACTGCTCTTTGGCACCGGTCCAAGGTCAATCTCGACGGTATGATGGACGAGAGAAGAGAAGAATGAGAAGAAACAGGGATATGAGCCGTAAATATGGTTTGCAGACAGGGTCATCGCCAACCTTATTCAGTGTAAATAAGGTCGGTGCCGACGATATGCCAAATAGATAAAAACAAATGGAAATTGGGCCCAATTACTCTAATTGGTGCCCCATTGCTAAAGTGTTTGATCGCGTAACACATGCGCATTAAGTGATTTTTCCGGTTAAATCCTCTTTGGCTAATGACTCATTATTTGACCATCTTGTGGTTCAATGTGGACCTCACTAACCATTCTCCCATCTAGATGACAACTATCGGGTACATATTCTAAACCATCAACACATATACAGATATCTAAGTGAGACATGCTAGATAAGAGGCTGCACCCATCTTGTCTACTAGATTCAATCATCTACATGGAACCAACTAGATGATATATCGATAACAAGTACCTTTTCTATGGAACTATCATCCACCATCAATCCATGTACCCATCTACTTAGGACCCACTCGATGAATATCGTGAACTCCTTACATTTACCTAAATGTATCCCACCATAAGCAACCCACTTACCACCCATCCTTTGTGAGACATCCACCCTTCTATAGGACTCATTGTTCACATATTTCACCAATGGATATCATATGTATTGGCAATATTAGCGGGATCTTGTTAGCATCATGTGGGTCCATTGTCATTTTGAAAGGACCTACTTTCAGTATACTAATCACGTGATCCCAAAATGATTACAATATTTAGGTGAGCCTCCCTAAGATTTGATTTGATTATGAATTGAAAGATATTTTGGTAATTCATAAGTCATCTCTCATACAAATATACTATGTCTCATATACATATAAAAAATTAACTAAATATACTTTTAAAAAACCTACACTTAATGCAAAAATCTAACTGAATATATGAGTGGCTTGAGTAGGATGAATCACAAATTAATTTATAGATATTTGTTCATATCGGTAAAGCGCTATCCTCAAATATTCGTGTACCTTCAAAAGATGGAGAGAAAGAGAGAGGGAGATGATGGAGTGTAGTAGTAATTCTATAGAGAGGTGGTCCATCTTCCCATTGGGAGATTGCATGCCCAAGGAGTCCTTTTTATAGGGATTTAACTACCCTATTTCTTCTCCATAGATCCAATTTTCTAGCAAAGACTCCTTCATTTTAGTAAGTCTTCTCCTTGGCCACCAAGTATGCGAGTTTTTGGCAAGTTCTTGTAGAGATTTTTGGAGAAAATCTTGCTTTCCTTTCTCAAAACAATTCTTTGGATATCCACCTACTACATATATCTCAAGAAAATCTCCATGCATTGTCATCTTCCTTTCTTGAAAAAAATCTTCATTGACTTGCTATTTCACAAAATTCACTTGAGATTTTCTTGAAATTACCCAAAACATGTAGAGAAGGTAGGCCCTCTTGGTCTTGGACGTCCCACATGTGTGCATCACACATGTGCATGGATATATGTGGGGGCCTCATGTTCTTAGTTATGCAATTTCTTAAAAATTCTATCTTCTCCTCTAAAATGATTTCTTTGCCTCTCATTATCTTGTAGATGGGACCCATTTCATCAATTTCTTGCAAGCAAAAAAATGAATTTTCATTTAAAATAATAATTTATATCAAAATTCACAAAAGCATGATAGCGGGCCCATCTCTCATGAAATGACAGTGAAAATGCAAATCATTATGCATGATCTCTCTTGAATTAACTCATAATAAAAAAATTGATTCATTTTAATGAGAAAAATAATTTTGCCAAGACTTTCCAAAAATAGGGTTCTAAAAATGGCAGGTTTCATGTTTTTATGCAAAAATTATGATTTTTTAGCAAATTATGCATGAATGCACTACAATGAGTCCAAAATGCATAAAAACATGATTTCACTTTAAGTGAGTCTCTTTTTAAATTAATAAGTCCTTAAAAAGTCTGAATATAGCCATGAAATACTGCATTTTTAAGGACTCATCACAAATGAAGTTTATGAACCTTGTATCATCTCAATTGGTCCTTATCATTCGGGCAAGCATAAGCTCGAGCACATGGGGAAGCATAAATGGTAGTGTCTACGAGACATCCTTGATTGGAGAAGAGGAATTTATCTAAATGAATTCTTCAAAGTACTTAAGCCCCTGGAAGTCTAAGCAAGAAGCTCATACTCTGATATCATCCATCTCGAAAGTATGGACTTCATGGAAATGATGCTACTAGATGTTGCTTCATTGTCGATTACCTTCGTCGGCCTTAATAATACATACCAAACACCAGAACTTGGATGGAGCATCAAATAAATAATGACTACTCTTGCTAGAAAATCAGATTCCATTTTTTTGTTCTCAACCATATATATCCCTGGGTCAAAGAGGAAAGAGTGATAGAAGTGTTCTTAGATCTTGCCCTAAAATTCTGCAGCCTCGTATGTGCCATAAAGAAAACACTCAGTGTTTTCATATTAAGTGATGGAAATTTCCAACATCTGCTCCATTTTTTATATGCATATCTTTTCTACGACAAGCGCGAAAGGAGTAATCAACCTAAAGAATCAGAAATAATTAGGACCATTCATATTGCAAGGTTCCTTAAAAAAACATGAATCAAGTTCAAAAGGAAGAAGGTGATTGACAAAGTGATAGATGCAAGGTTCATTGATGGAGTCATGAACATCACACCTTTGGTCATAGACACTTTTACCATTTCTCAATATAGAAACCTCATTGCATTTGAGAAGTTCAACCCTAGCATAGAACCTTAGTTCACAGCCTTTGCTCAATTCATGGATTATCTCATAAACAATTCTAAGGATGTTGTACTGCTCCGAGAGGAAGGCATTATTGAACATGCACTTGGAAGTGATGAAGAAGTTGCCAATGTGTTCAACCAGTTAACCACTGGGGCTTTTGAATATCTTATTTTGGAACTGGCAATTGTTTATAGGGAAGCTGATAAATATTATAAAAAAGAAGAAGAACTAATGGATGTCCATCTTAATGCGAGACCATTTAAGCAATCCATGAGCAATTATTTCCATGCTAGCTTACATGGGTTAAGACCCACCACAATAGCAAATTAAATGTCCTGAAACTTTTCTTATATGAATGAATGGAGTACCTCAATCAAACTCCAATTCTTAATTTTAGATTCGAAGTACCTCCAAATCTTCTTGACACTAACAGGGTTGATAACGACACAAGTAATGACATTTTGCCTTGGCAAAATGTGAATGCCAGGGTCAACCCTCAATACAAAATATTAGGGTCGACGTCGACCCTCGAAAAAAATGGTAAAAAAAGAAGAATTTTTGGACGAGAATGCTGGTTTGGTGTCAGTTTGGCGAAAGTGACCTTTTTTGTTCAATGGCCACCTATATTGTTTTTTTTTCTTGGTAAAATCCTCTAGAATAAAATAGTGTCATATTATTATATTGTGTCGTTTATGGTGTTTGGCAATTTTTCACAGATTTTAATACACCTTTGACGTGTTTGGCAATTTATAAAAAACTCACATGATGATATACTGGACAAGAAATGGAAAGAATGTAATCAATTAACCCAATTTAAGACCCACAAATTAGTAATCACATATGTTAATAATCATGGTAGGACTCATTTATTGTTAAAATGTCATAAGATTAAATGCTAAAACCATGAGATGCAAGCAATGTTGTTTAATTAAGGCGGGTCCACCAAATGTTGGTAATCATAAATGGTGATTATCACAAATGACCCTATCAAGTTTTTTTTTTCTTTTTGTAAAATCTTATCTAATGTCAGACATCATTGATGAATCCATCTATGAGAAATTATTGTGGGACTCATTTGATGTTGGTAGTCATTTAACACTAAGGTAACTATAAAATAGTGGTCCCATTTAATGATAACAAACTAATAATTACAATTACATAGTTCAATCTTGGTAAATCATGGGACCCAACTAATTTTGGTATATGAGACCCACCTAATGTTGGTAATCACAATGAAAGCCGCTACCATGACATTTATAGGTCCCACCTACAATTGATAATTAACAAGGGGCTATGTAATCGTGATATAGCTATTGGACCCCACATCAAATTTGTAAGCAATGTGGCGCCACTCTAATAGTGGGAGTGATAAATGTTAAGACTTATAGTGGGCCACTATAATTAATGGTTGCTCATGAATGATAATGGTTTTTACGCAAACTCTCCATTCGTATTTAGGAAAGATTTTTTAATAAAATATTATTTTATTCAACATATCCTTGAATAATCTAATATGAAGGTTTTTAGAAAAGTGAGATATAGTAATATATTTTTCTAAGTTATCCAAATATGTCTTTTTTAGGTGAATATATTATATTCTAAACTAGAGGATAATATACCAAAATCTCTTAAATTATCTTGTTTCCAAACACCCCTTCACCTTTGAAGTTGAGGATGTCCTTTTATATATATTTTTTCATTTATTGCTTTAGAATATGGGTTTAAAATAAATGTTAACTACTTACGGTGTCCTGAATACTTTAATGCGCGAATACGGTCAAGTCTCTATATTGCGAGAAAGGGGTTGAAGGGCAATTCGGTTTGGAAAAAGTCAAAGTATACGATATAAGATGCTTTTGGGCATTGCATGTATTTGAGAATGCTTTTGTAGGTATATAAATATTTGAGGATGCTTTTGGTAAAAACCCTAATATGAACTTAATTTATTATATCAATAAATTTATTATTCACTCAACTCATATATATATTTTATAAATTTTAATTTATTATTTAATTTGTGACTTAACTTGCTCATAACTTGGGTTTTATGCTAGTATATATGAAAAAAAAGCTTCTAACATACTCGAGAATTTAGTCCAGTTGGGTCAAATACCGGGATCTGGAATATCCACTTAAACTATAAAGAAACATTTGGCGGAACATTTGTTTTCTATTTCTTCCTCATTATCCATTTTTTCTTCTTATTATTATTTTAAAAGTTTTTTGTATTTACCCCCTAGGGTTTCTAATATTTGTAAATAGGCCCATGTGGTTTTAGTATTTGTAAATATGCTCGTGCTTTAGTATTTTAATACCTTTCATGTCCTAAAATATATCTAAGTTTCCGGTAATGAACAACCACCGTGATTTGAAATGTGAATTTTTATGAAAATGACAAGTTTGACCTCACATCCATTAAACACTAGTTATTATTTACAAAATGGTTTTTTTGTATATGCCTCCTTGAAACTTTTAAGATTTCTACATAAACCCCTAAGGTTTCTAATATTCAGGTGCCCAATCTGATATGGCTGGGGAATTTATAATTCAATTCGGATTTAGGTCGGCTTTGCATGTATTTGGGATTTACCTACATCCAATTTGAATAAGCTATGAGTTAAAGGCAATACATAACCTAACTTGCCCATTACACCACTATTATAAGTCCTAAGTTGAGGTAATACCCAACCTAACTTGCCCATTGCACCACTATTAAATACTTTTAAAAGGAGTATCAATTAAATAGATTTAAACTTTATTTTTTTCAAAAGAAAAGGACTTGGTTTTACTTATTTAAACTATCTAAGGAGTACATTATTCTAAATGTTAGCTATAATTAGATTATAATGTCTCTTATTCTTGAAAGATAAAAAACAAACTAGAACTCCATTGCCATGAGAGGCACTTCATGCTGATTGCTCATAAAAAGATAAACTCCAAAGAACAAAAGGCAATTCCCATTTGTAAGGCCTATGAGTGGTCACTAGAGTGGAGAGGAAGAAAGTGAGAAAAAAAAAAACTAAAATGGTAAAATTATTTTTAGAATCTAAAGAATTCTACGAATTCTCCTAATGGCATTTTGAGAATTATGAATAAGAGATAGAGACAAGGATAAAAGTGTCAAAATGTTTTTAAATCCAAACGCTTTTTTCTCATTATTATTGATTTGACATATTCTAGGACATGAAAGGTATTAAAATGTCAAAATAGAGGCCTATTTAAAAATACCAAAACCACATGTCTTATTATATATATATATATATATATATATATATATATAAGCAAACGTGGAGGTAGGCTGTGAGGGGTGCCACGTCATTAGTAGGTGAGTTATCTTTTAAGAAAAATACTTATAAAAACACACAGAGCTTTGGATTTAATGCAGGCCGTTTCCCCCTTAAAATTTCTCTTTTCCTAATTTTCTATTTTATCTTCTTATATTAATCCTCAAATCACTCTCTAATCTTCATCCATCCTAAAATATGTCTAACCAATCCTCTCATCATTATGATTTTAGCATTAACTTTGTAAATTGTTGGATTCACCCACGTGATGGATTCTGATGTATATTACATACTGCTATGCTATTTATTACTTGACAAAATGAGCTCAGATTAGGGCCCACCCTGATGCACGCCTGCATTCACTAGGAGCATATGGACCATACATGTGATTGAGATCCACAAAGTGGGCCCCACATAATTATTGGTATGCAATTGTTGTTAGTTTCCATGCCTTTTGGTTTCTAATTGGCTACATGGCTTGCACTACAGGCCTCACATGTGAAATTGCTACTTCACAAAGGTATGAAGTCTAATTAAAGTGGCCCACCATATGCCATTAATCACATAAAAACCTCATAACCTAATGATATGCATGAAGCTCTGAGATTTTCACCGATGGAAATCTTATAATAAATCCCTAAGCCCCACATGAGACATTTTACTTCACAATGGCTTGAAGTATACTTGAAGTGGCCCACCACATGCCATTGATCCATAGAAATTAACCTTGATTCAAGGAGGACCAAGGGAGTTGGATGATCAATAGGGAAACAAATAGGCCAAAAATAATAATAATATGCATTTGCGAATGCATATTATTGATCATGCTAATTTCTTCTTTGAGGCATTGATAGGAATTTGACAATTGTAAGATCTGATGTAGTTTGCAATACAAATCAAACCTATGGATCTGGATCTACGCATTAACAATGGATAATCTAAAATACTAAAAGTGTACCTTGCGCCATGATCTTGATGATGAGCGGATCTCCTTTCTCAAATAGGGTTTTCTCCTATCTCCCTTATCACCTACTCCAATATGCGTGAAGTTTATGGGTACTTTTCATATCTCATAGGTTAAGAGAGAGGACCGGAAAACCATATATATAGATAAGCCCTAGAGAGATTTCTTCCCATCAAAGAAATCTAATAAATGTAAGTTTTCTCAATTCCCTCAAATTAGCCAACAAGAGTCTTATTTGATAAGGCTTACTAAAATTCAATCCAAGATAAACTTAGTAAAAAACTAAAAACTAAAAAAGGGAAAATAACTTAAATTAGTGGGATCAAACCGTGGGTCCCAACAGTGCTGCACATGTGGTCATGAGGACCACTCATGTCTAACAATCTCTCACTTGGTTTGAATAACCACATATATGTGATCTCCCACTTGTCATGACAACCACCAATATTCAATCCACCTTCTATTTTTATTTTTATTTTAAAAACTATGTTTTATAAAATGACTCAACTTGAATTCAACAGATTTTAAAATCTCGACGAGTAGCCACTCATTTGTAAAAACAGCCCAATCAATCTTGTTTATGCTAAAACTTATATATCGTAACTAAATGAAACCAATAATGCGAATCATGGCGGTCCAACGTCAATTTTGCGACATAATTCCTTCCATGTACTAGAACATTAGTAATTTTATTTAGTCAAGTCATAAATTGAGGAAAATAATAGGAGTGGACTAAAAATTTCTATTTATTGGTCCAACTGAAATTTATCTTGCTTTTCAATAATAAGTTAATTGTGCACACAAAAATAAGCAAGAGAACATAATCATTATTAATGAAAATTGATCAACAAAAAATGTCTAAGTAAATAGAATAAATCCTTCAACCACATACATTAAGGCAACACAATGAGACCCATTTATCTAACATGATCATTATAGGCCTCAGTCGGTAATGCTTTGGTCATAGGATTTGTAATCATGAGCTTTGTACTGATTTACTTTATAGACACTAAACCATCCCGAACCTTCTATTTAACGGCAAGATATTTTATCCGGAAGAAACAGTTGTAGTCCGTTTAACACTTTTCCACGAAACAGCCACACCCTACCAGCAAGGAGAAAAATATATCATGATGTAGATCTCCTTGTGTTGAGGCACCCAGTAAAATCCGAGTCTAATTATCGAATCACTTTCAAGTGATCAAATTTTCTATAAGTGAGCATATGTTCGATAATCATTAATGTTTAGTGGCAAAAACTTCATCAGTTACGGTTTTTTTTCTTTTTTTTTTACCACGAATAAGAAGATTGAAAAGGTTTTTTCTTCTTTGAAAGAATTTTTCATAGATGAATGATATATTTAAAACTCAATATATTGATTTTGCTCGATGCATTTGCCATTGTGTTTTCTTGATGTTCATTTATTGATTTTTAGTGATTTAACCTCATGAAATGCATACGTGAATGGATAATATATGTTATTTATTATTATTATTATTTTTCTTATCAGTTCATGTTACACATTATTTTGGGTTATTAAGAAAATATTTTCTCTATTCAATTCCCCATTGCCTTTTTTTTATAAATAGGTACTGTTGGAATGACTCAAACTATTTTTTGAAATAATATATTTATATATTTATTTTATTTATCAATAATATTCTAAAAAAATATTAAATTAAAAAATATTTTTATTTGAGCCCGGCCTGTGTTACTAGTTTACAAATATAGGAAACCTCATTGTGAGCAAATACCCAAAAAAAAAAATAAAAAAAATCTCTTATTTTAAATTTTGGCCTATGAACTTCAAACAGACGAGGACAGAAATGTCCTTTCGTGGTTCCTTCATGTGATGTCAAAGCTCATGTCATGCTTGCCTTGGGTAAAAGATGGCACTTGTCGTTGAACAGTCTTCCTACGTCCTCAATCTTCAAAGTCTCACTCCCTATATTTTTTATGGCAAAACCACAAAACCAAAGTCCCACATTCCAAATCCCACCCCTTCTCCCTTCACTCTCTTGCTCCACCAGGTCCACAAACAAACTCAAAGGTAATTGTTCCACTCTCTTCTTCTCATTCATCTGATCTGAAAAGAAATTCAAAGACCCTTAACCATTTGCATAGGTTGATTAATAATATTGCTATTTGACTTGGGGTTCTTCTTTTAATAATGTAGGAACTCATTTTTACACCCCTTATTTTTGTCAAATACATTTCTAATCTACCTATCCATCTCTTCTCCTCCCATTTGTCTGATCTGAAAGAAAAATGAAAGACCCGTAATTTCTTAATCTCCATCTCTCCTTTTTCATGGGATCTACAACCCATCTGCATTAGATGATTCACAAATAAACATCACAAGCCAAGATGAATGCAAATAAACAAAATAAATAAATAAATAGTATTTGACTTGGCTTCATCAATGTAGGAGAGTATATTTTCACACCCCCTTACTTTTGTCACATACCCCTCTACAATCTTATAAGCGATCAGAATCACAATGTTGCTTAGAGGAAAGGGGGTCTTGTAGTTATTATAAAAAGGGTGTTTGATTGTCTATCCCCTTTGTGTTTCTGCATTATTTTTATTTTTATTTTTTTTAGGTGTCAAAACACGGTTCCTCTTATCATTGCTTGCCCCATGTTATTGCTCAGAGGTCTTTTCGTGATTGTGAGAACAGTATGTGTCGGTTTTTTTTTTTTTTAATGCCTAATGATAAATGGGTTCTCATTGAATCTGTGCAGGAACCTTTGACGCTGTGGGTGGGAGATTCATTCGGTCTTTTGGGTATGGTTGCGTTTCTCCCTCTTTATTGAAATTTTTATGTGTAGGAGAAAACCATGAATTACTTAATTCTATTTGGTAGAAAACTGTGAATGGGGATTGTTATGTTTCACTGCCGTGGATTTTTCTGTTTTTATTCAGATGAGAATCTCAAGTTTCATGTAATGGGTGTTGGTTGCATTGATGAATAAAGGGACATACCTGCACCTATAGGTGCGGGCTTCATGTTGGGGCTCTTTGGGACCATCCATCGATGATTGTTTTGAGAACTTGAGATGGAAAGGTCTCATTGAGGATATGACTGGGACAAAAACTTATCCTTGTTAAATGATGATGGTTGTAGATTTTAAGGAACCGGAATATTTAGGGTGTGATCCAACCCAATGGTGGATATGATTGACCACAGGTGGCTGGAGAGCAACCTTGTATGTTTGGGCCAGCCTCACACTGTATCTATTTCCTTGATGAATAGAAACAGATAGATTCATTAGTGATTGACTCTTTTTAATTGGGGACTGTTTCTTCTGTGGCTAAGCAATATTCATTAGTCCCACAGATTTAGAGCATGGTGTCAGGCATTATAACAGATGACTAGTATATGTGTTGTGTAACAGTGTAATTTTCTTTTAACTGCAGAAAGACTAGTGGGGGTAATAGACTAATCTGATTGAAATCTTTATTCTTAATGGTTTCTTACTTGGTTATAGAGTGTAGGAAAGTGAATAAGTAATCTTCGATTGGGAAACATAGTGTAAACCAAAAAAAAAAAAACCGGGGATGAATCGCAACCTCACTGTTAATGATCCGTAATTGTGGTGAGCTTCTCCTTTTAACTCTCACTTTTCTTTTGATCTGGTTGAACGATTCTCTTGTTGATCCTTCATGGGCGGCGTGATGATTTGAAATGGGGTTGAGAAGATGCTCTTAGCTTCTGGACTTCAAACAACTCAAGCTGAACTCTGATTAAGAAGATGCATTGAGTTCGGTCAACAGTGATGCTTAAAAGGAAAAAAAAAAGGCATCATTATGGTTATCTCAAAATTATACACATACAGAAGGTAGTAATGAGTGTGAGAATTATCTGTGGGAGATGTCTCAGGTCCCTGATAGAGTTTTATTGCACCTAAGGTCCTCTTTGAGCCCCGATTTATTCGCCTTGTTTATGAACAACTTAACAAAAACATCCAAGATGAATTACTTAGCTGCATGTTATTTATTGTTGATGTGGTATTAAGAAAAGAAGTAAGTAAATGATAATCCAGAGATTGAAGATAAGTAGTTTGAAAACCAGGAGATTTAGGACAAAGAATATCAAGTACAATTTTAGCAGGTCATTGTGTAAAGAAGGCGAGTTGGTAAATTTAAAATTACTTATTGCCACATTGTGATAGATTTTGATGCCTAGGAGTGCCAATAGAATAAAATGACAGAGATGTTTGTTGCAAATTGGACCAGGTTATGGTGCATTTAGTTAGATCAATGTAATGTGCATGGTTTAAAAAAAACGCCATTACGATATTTTGAATATAACGGTCATAATGGTTTTGTTATAAAAAAAAAGTGAAAATATTGGTCCATATCGCCGATATTTTTAATTAAAGGGTCATATTGGTCATAACGGCCGATATATAAAAAATAAAGATCAAAATATCTGTCGACTATGGATTTTTTTTTTTTTTTTTTTTTCTAATTAACTTTCCTTCCCTTCTTTCATCCCCAAACCATCTGTGGCTGTGCTAGAGATTCCCAAGCCTCTCTTTTCTCCAAAACACAAGTGATTTATAAGAGTTTAGTGGATTTTCATATGAAAGCTTCTTCCCTCCTCAACCACAATACCCCTATGGGCACTACAGGCATGCAACACAGGAGTTTGATTCTTATTATTACCCTCCAAGAAATGTTATGTGAAAGTTGAAATTCTCTGTCAACTTAGTTGATGATTGAGTAATTGAGTACGACACATCTAGCACTAGTTTCTTGACTTTTAACACTAATGGCTAGTTCACAATTATGAGTGCATTTTGTAAAATTTGTGATATTTCAACTTAGTTAAGTATATACATGTAAATCTATTTTAATTCAAAACAAGCTTTACAAGTTTTTAGATAAGACAGTGATGCAGGATGTTATGCGTTGGGGGGACCGATATTTTGCTTTAAATTGTTTGTTATTGGAAAAAAAAAACATCGTTTTATAGCATTTTATAATATTGTAGATTTTCAGGATTTTTCTGGATTAAAAAAATTCACACCACGATAGACCGCAAACCAGGATGGGAGTTCTTTCATTACGGTTTTCCGGGTTGACTGCGATGGCAACTGCGACTGCGATTTTGAACAATAGTAATGTGATTTTCGAGTGCTATTTTGATAGTAGGAGCATTTTTAGGAAGATGAAAGTAGACTTCTTTTGTTTCATCGGCTAAGTTTTGGGCAATGAGAAGATTAGAAGCAGCTAAAGTACATGTTGCTAATATGCTATGCGAAGATGGTCATGTGGATTTACAAGAAAGGATTTAGGAATAAGTGCATAAGAGGAAACTTATGGGTAGCTCTAATAGAAGAACAAATCAAGAAGTGAGATGGTTTGGTCATGTACACAAATGGCGAGAAACAACCTTTTTATGATGGGTTGACAGGTTACAAGATCAATGATTCTGTAGAAGAGGAGGCACCAGTAAGTACCTGCAATGAAGTTGTACAGAAGGATGTGATAGACTACAAACTTATAGAGAAGATTGCTTATAGGGTGTAATGGAAAATTAGTACTCACAGAGCTGACCTAGATGGGATAATGTTAGATGGTGGTGGACTCTTGCTGAATTAAAAGGCTGTTGGAAGCACAAGCTGGCTTGAGAAATAGCTTGAGCCTTTAAAAATAAAATGATAAGATGTGCTCTTACTTAATTTTACTTAGCTCAGCTCTCACTATATCATTTGAATTTTAATAGAAAAAGAAGATTTTAACCCAAAAACTTCTCTCTCTCTTCTCTCTTCTCTCTTCTCTCTCTCTCTCTCTCTCTCTCTCTCTCTCTCTCTCTGTCACTCACACACACACACTTACACTCACACTCACACACAACAAATGTAAAAGTGACATGAAATAGTCAATTTAGGATCAAGTTCATATGAGGTGGAGGGTTGGGCTAGCTCCAGATTGGCTACTGAACTTAAATTGTTGAAGCTCGAGATTAAAGAATGGGCTAGGAAGAACTTTGGAGATATGGAGATGCAGAAGGTTCATTTGTGAGAAGAAATTCAAAACCTTGATAGGAAAGAGGAACTTGGTCTGCTTGCTTAGGAGGAAGTACCAACAAGAATAAGCCTTAAAGAAGAGTTTCAAAGAAAGCTGAGGGAGGAAGAAATTATGTGGAGACAGAGTTCAAGATGTAAATGGCTGAAAGAAAGTGATAAGAACACAGTTCTTTCACGGGATGGCTTCCTCTAGGAAGAGGATAAATAGAATTTTCTCTCTAGTGCATGGGGAGTGAAGATTGGAAAGCAAGGAGGAAATAGTTAAGTATAATGTGGAGTATTTTGTCTCTCTTTATTCAAAGGATCTGTGGGAGAGACCCTCTTTGGATGACTTGGAGTTTGGCAAAATAGGGGACGAGAAGGCTCAAATGCTGGAGAGGAACTTTGAAGAAGAGGAGTTTTGTGAGGCTATTTTTGCTCTTGCGGGTGACAAAGATCAGGGTCCTGACGCTTTCCCTATGGATTTTTTCCGAAGGTTTTGGATTATGTTAAAAGATGATATTCTTGACTTCATGGTGGAATTCCATTCTAGTGGGAAGTTGTCAAAAGTAATAGGTGCCTTTTTCATTGCCCTAATTCCGAAAAAGGAGGGGGAAAATGGTATAAAAGATTTCAGGTCTATTAGTTTGATTGGAAGTGTGTATAAGATCCTAGCTAAGGTTTTGACAGGGAGGCTTCAGAAGATATTACCATTGATTATCTCCAAAGAAAAAGGGGCTTTCATCAAAGGAAGGCAGTCCTTTAGTCAAATTTTGTTGGTTAAGTTGCTATATAGTAGTAAAAGTTGCCAGTTTGTAGGAGGTAGTTATTAGGATATATAGATCCATACATTGACCATGAGAAAAAGAGAGAGAGAAAGAGAGTAGAAGAAAGAGTTTGAGAATTTCTGTGTACCCCATAAGGGTATCGACAGTCACTTTATATAGATGTTGTGTCCTAATTACAAGCTATCATAATCTCCTAAGAATATGTAATTACAGACTAATAAGTAAACTTTAGATACAATTACGATCACACAGCAATCACACAGCTATGCAAGATGTTGACCAAGATCCCATATTCATGGGATATGATACTGGCTGGATTATGTTGACCAAGATCCCATATTCGTGGGATATGATACTGGCTGGAGTAGAGGCCTGGATCCTGGATATTTCCTGATGGGCCTGGATCATGCAGCCTATGTGTGTCTCTACAGTAGTTTCCCAACGTTTTCTTTGTACTGTTGTAAGATGTCTTATAAGTTTGAATGCATTATATTGAATAAACTCATCAGTTGTGAAAAACATTAGGGGGATGATTTCCCTCTAAGAAAACCATCATTGCTCTTGCTCTCGCACAAATCTGTATCCAATAACTAGACCCTCTTTTCTAACTTCATCTTCAAAATATCTAGAGGAAGGAGAGGCCGGGGGTTGAGGAGCCCACTCTACACTAGAGGCTTCATGAGACTAACAAACCAATTGAATACCAGAAGCACCTATCACAAAACCCCATACTCCTTGTCCCTGAATGAAATTTCAAAATTGAAATTCCCACAAGAAGTGCTTCTTCTCATCAAATTTCACGCACAAGGCCTTAGATTTATCCATGTTTATTACTAATGTGCAATGGAAAACAAAGGAATTAAAAAAGTAGTGTTGGACAACTATAATATTGGATCTAGATTAAAAAAGATTGATTGTATCTAATTGCAACGTTGAATAATTTTTAGTTTTTATTTATTTATTTATTTTACTATACTACGACTACTACTACTATTTGGGGTATATTACGCCCCAGTTATAACACCATGTGATAGAGTGTTGCAGTGATCATAATCAAATCAGCATGGTTGTATGTCAATGATGAATTCTGATCCCCAAAACAACCAAATCCAAAGACTTCCTAAAACCACATTGAAATGATGTAGAAAAATTCTCAAAAAATCATAACAATATTCTTCAGAAAGTGACGGCCAAGGACATTAAGATTCTTAACTTTGATTGATCATGAGGTGGGCCCCACTATCAGATCAGAAAATCCAGGTGTCCAGCAATGTGCTAGTAGTTGAAGAAACTGCAGAACATTGCTTCTTTCTTCTATAATATGTTTGTGATTGAATCCTTCATCTGCATGGTACAATTAGAAACCCTAAAAATACCCAAATACGAGCTCTTTATTGATCAATCGCTTTCTGAATTTGGATGCCCTAAGATTTTTTCTTTTCTTTTGATTTGATTTTCCATTGATTTCCTATCTCCTTTTTTATCTCTAGTCAATTTGGCAACAACAACGGTGAGCGCAAGGTTGATCTGCCCAATGATCTCCTCTCCTTGAAATTGCTTGACAATCTGTGGGTTGTGAAGTCATGTCTCGGAATTCCTTGTCGCACGAGTCAACCAAAAATGATAACTAGATCTGAAACAGTTATGTGATTTGCAGACCTTGTTATGTCCTTAGGCTAACTAAAGGGAGGCCTTTAGGAAGAAAATCTAGACGCAGCTGGCTTTGACAAGATGACAACTATGGATGCAAACAGGTCAGATCCGGGGCAGAATGTCCACATTTGTCTTTAGAGATCTGAGACCAACATGGAACCTATTTGTAGTATTTAAATCTAGAGTCAAGTCAAAAAAGGGATCTGGTTTTGGATTCAGATTGGAAATAAGATGTAGAGTGCATTAATATAGTTGGATGAAAGAGCTTCCATTTTTTTTTTAAATGGGAATATTAAATTGTATATGATTAAAGCTACGTAGATTATCAAGATGAATTAACTAAAGCTATGTAGACCCTTAAAACCTATATATGTTTCTAACATGTGAATGTAACCATCCTGTACCTGGATCTTGGGTTGAAATATACAAGGATCCAGTTCTAGAACTGATATTCATTTATCTGGATCCATAATTGAACTTCTCTCAAATCCAGAAATAGGTTCCATATGCTTTGGATATTCGGATAATTGGATACCCATTTGCATCCCTAAGATAACTTAGAAGAAGAAGAAGAAATGTAGGAGCTGTGTCCTTTTGGATGATGCTCTTCCCTTTATATATTACTGTAGACCATCTAATTCCCCTTAGTTGGGGTATTACAATCCGTTACAATCAATCAAGAATCAATCATTTGCTAATCCCCTGGTGTATGTTTAAAGTATACACTATTTCATGAGGGTACTATTTGCTATGTTCCTTGACATGATTCAGCCTGTATAGTATGATGTAGACAACAATATACTTCAACAGTGTCAAAGCATGCCTTCTTTGGATTGTTTATTAGTTAACACTGGGAGTAATGCCTAGAGCACTGACCCAGTGTGCGCCCTTCACCTGGTGGGGACAGACACATGGGGCCCCAAGTGGGGGTGGGAAGGTGGGGACTCAAAAGATATGGATGGGCCCTACCTCTAGGTAAAGTTTCAATCCCATAGATCATCCTAGCGCCTTCATCCGTGACCTACTAGTTCCACAATTTTATATAATGAAGTAAAAAGTGACAGATGATCCTGGTAGAGTCCATTTGATTGGTGCAAACCCATGGGATCTGGTGACATTTGGGGGAGGGGGTTGTGTGTAGGGTCCATTTGGATCTCTGATTAGATGGGCCCCACTAGGAGGTGGGCATAGTGCGTGATCACCAGTAATAATGCCTATATGTTCATTTAAAGACGTTTAGTAGAATTAGCATGCTTATTATTTCTTTTCTACTTATGGTTACTTATGGTCACGATTCAAATGTTGTAGTCAATTTTTTCTTGGTGTTTTTTTTTTCCTTATTGATTGCTTTCCCAATTTTTTAAATTCCTTTTTAAGAAGTCTTTTGGTGAAATCAGTGAAAGAGAGACCAAGGAGTATGAGGGGCATATAGGCGTGCATAATGCCCTCTGAGAGAGAGATATTCGGCATTTCAGGACCTCTGCATTTAACGCATGTTGATTGGTAAGGGAAATTTTCAATATTTAAACTTTCAAAATGATTCTCAATATTGTAATTTGATGGTGTTTTTCTAATTTCAAAATACAATCACTAAAATAAATAAAAGAAAATGGTGCTTATCTACTTACAAAATTAATCAACTGGAATCTCCTTTATTTTTCCAATGTGTATGACATTCTGCAGAGTATTTTGAACAAATCATAAACTCAGTTTCTTGAATGTCATAGAAAGTTTTTCACAGGGAAATATTTTATGCTGACACCCATGTTGAATTGAAATTCTGTATTTGCATGGAAATATCTTATTTGCTCATTCTATTTGATTTGAAAGACATAGAGAACTGATACTAATTGGTTCATGTTGAAAGCAGAGAACTATATCAGTATTAGTGTATGTGCTACAGCATTGATGTAGTGCAGTAGACGGCATGAAATTCAGACCTTAGCTAATGCATTTTCTTTACAGTTCTTTATTCACTAAAATAACTTGCACTTGCCCTCTCTTGTAACTGCATGTTCAACTTTTATCAAAGAGTGTCCCTATTTCTACTTAAACTATGAAATGGTTAAATGAAAGATTTGGAAAATCAAATCAAATGGGGAGATGGATAAAATGAAAGAGATGAGTTTTGGTATAAGAATCTTATGTGGTGCAAGGAGTAGAGTACCGTTCCAAATCTGATCCTTTTTTTTTGAATGCAAACCTGATCCTTTACCATCCCTTGATTGTCTCAATCAGTACGAATTGATCAAAATTGAATACAAGAACCCTTTGCTTTAATGTATAATAATTGCACTGCTGATAAAATGCACCTGCAAATTTGAGGTCAGAGACTGCAAGTTTGATATTGTTGCCAAATATTGGTCAAATACATAAAAAATGACCCTTAACATATATTTGATCTTATTTATCAAAAAAAGAAAAAAATCTATTTGATTTTCTCAAGCCTTTTGTTAATCTTCTGAAATAATATCGAAAACCTAAGAAATTTAGAGATGAGAGGGAATACTCACCATAATATAATGAAACTCATTCATCATCCTCTTGTCTTCTTCATTACTTTTCCCTCTTTTCTAACTAGTTTTGATGTAACACGGAAGCCTAAAAGGGTTTTTTGTATTCTTTTAGTATGATAATGTCATGACATTTCCTCTAAAGGGTTTCTTTTTCAAATTGGATTGCTTAAGAAAGTTTTCTATTTTGTTTGTTAACCATGTTGGTTTTTCTAGATGAAATATGCACAATTTGGACTTACCATTCTTTTCTAAAACCAACCTTGTATAAAATATTCCTATTGAGCCTCCTCGTACTACAAAAGCTGCCCTTAGTTATCCTGCCTAGTTAAATGCAATGGAAGAGGAAGTATGTAATTTACAATGCTAATTTCACTTGGGTATTAGTGCCCTGACAACCTAAAATGAATATTGTTGGGCCTCAAATCAGTTTTATAAAACCAAGCTCCAGTCTGATGGAAGTTCAGAGAGGCTGAAAGCATGATTTGCTGCTTAGTAAAATGGAGGGGTTAGATTAAACCAATACCGTTCGTACTATTCTAAGAGTTATAGTAGGTTTGACATGGTGTATATGACAATGGTATTTGTACTTGGGTTTCTTAAAGAGGCTGTCTATATGGAGCAACTGCCTGGAATTGTGGACCATTAAGCATGTGTTCAAATTGAACAAACCACTTTATGTTCTTAAGCTGGCTCCATGTGCTTGGTTCAATTGATTCAATTCATATTTTTCTCTCTCTGGAATTTGTCTGCAAGGCCAACTCTTATCTGTTTGTTCATCATTCAGCTTCATAGAGAGTTTGCTATGAATTATCTTGGTCCTCTACATTACTTCTTGGGAATCGAAGTAACACACTTTGGTATCATTTTCCGATCCTAGTCCAAGTATGCCAGAGAATTACTTGGATGTGCATGGATGCATGGCTTTGAAGCTATATTTTGCAAGGCAATGTAGCCCTAGGGGGGCTATTGATCTCCATGTCTCGCCGATATATTGAAAATATAGGCCGAGACTGCATATCGGTTGGCGAGCACTAAAACCCTTTTTTTCTTCCATTCTCTTTCACTCTAATAAGCTCCATCTAAGCAGCAAGAGACCTTGTTTCATCATCTTTCTCAAAATTTCACCATTTCTTATTGAAATCTCAACATTTGAGTGGATTTCATTGCCATTGCATTGCAACAAAACCAAAGAACTCAGTGAAGTGACTTTAGGTAAGCATTTTGAGTTTATGTTTTGTATTTTTTTTCTCAAGAATTCAAGATGGCTTAGACATGATGGACACATGTTGGATCTAGAGTTTTGGAGCAAATCTTTAAAGTTTTGAGCTCAATTTTTTTTGTTGTTTTGATTTTTTTCATATTCTTACTAGTATTTATTTTCAAAATAAGTGAAACACATGCAATCAAGTCCTCACATTGAGTTAGATTTGATTGTAGATTCTTAATCTCTCTTAGATCTAGTATTTTGAGCCTAGATCTGGAAATTTTGGTACTTTTTTAGATCTAGTGAATTTGAGCGTAAATCTTAGTTTCTCTCATTGCTCCCTTCTAATCTAAATGTTATTTAATTTTCCGTGAAGTTCATTGTTCATTGTTGTAACTTATAAGTTGTAATATTTTTGTAAGCCATAACTTACTTGATTCTTGAGTACTTAACTATTTATCACTTAAGTTTAATATTACTAATTTATGATATTTCTAATACTTTTAATATATACATGTAAATCTTAAATTTAAAATTTGAAATTTCAATATTCTGGATTTTTGGATATTTTCTCAATTTCTTTGGGGTTGAAAAACAATTCACGTTGTGATGCTCACAAATCATGACATGACGCACCTCATTGTTTTTCATGGTCAACCATGATGACATTTGCGACTTAGAACCATGAGAATTAGCTCGACGTGGTGTATAATGAATATCAAAGATGATGCATTTATAGATAAATCTAACTCATTGCTATGTTGTTGCTGCTAGATTGGGATTTTCCCATACAAATGGATTTAAGTACATTATTGCAATGAAGTGGTTTGTGATCAACGCATACCAACAAGATTGAAGAGAAAATCTTACAGGACAATGAATAGACAAGCTTTGACCTATGGAGCAAAATGTTTCCAATCAAGAAGCAACAAATGCACAAAATGAGTGCAGCAGAGATGAGATGAGAAGAGGTGAATGTGTGGTAAAACTAGGAAGGATAAAATAAAAAATGAGCACTTTTGAAAGCTTTTTTTTTTTTTTTTTTTTTTTTGGGGGGGGGGGGGGGGGGGGGGGGGGGGCATTAATGGGTAATAAAATGAGAGAAACCTGTTTGAGTTAATCTGGACATGTCAGACGTAGACTAGCAATGGCGTTGGTGAGAAATAGTTTTTCTATAATGGTTGATGGGCCATCAAGGGGAAGAGGTAGGCCAAAGAGGACGTGGATTTAAGTAGTAACAATAGATATGAAAAAATTCAACCTATTCGAATGTTTGGCATAGGATGGAAAGAAATGGAGAACCAGAATTTATGTAGCTGACCCCAACAATAGTTTAGATAAGACTTGGTGGTGGTGATAATGATGCTATGAGAATGCTTTTTGTTTTCTTCAACCGTCTGTATTTCATGGTCTTTAATTAAGATCAATGCCAATATGTTTATAGGGGGACATTCATGTGCATCCATCTCTCAGCATAGGGTGAGGGACACATACATGGTTGGAAATATTTGTGTGCAAAATAGGAAATGCCTTATTTGCAAAAGAGGACTGTTTATGTGCAACGAAAGAAAGCCATGTAAGTGTCCCTCACCCTATGGTGAGGGAAGGATGCACATGAATGTCCCCCTATATATATGTATAATATGGGGATACATATATATATTTATATATATATGTATAATATGGAGATATTCATGTGTGTGTGTGTATATGGTGAGGGATGGATGCGCATGAATATTTCCCACATATATAAATGGGAAATAATCAGGTGCAAATTGTTCTCACGGTTCAAACAGTGAGAACTATGGGTGGGGCACACCTATCACCCAATCCAAACATTGCAATGGACGGGGACCCCCTTAATTTTCACACCCCTTAGGGCTTGACATCAATGTGAATGAACTGGACCGTTGGATCGACTATATACCCATACGAATGGACTGGGCTTGTTGCCCATGGATGAAGATGTTAGGAGCATGGGATTGGGGCCAAACTTGATATTCGAGATGGCCCCATTTAGATCTTTAAATCCCCACTGGTCGTATCCCAAAATAGGACCCCCGGTGGGCCCCACAAAAAAAGTCCTCATGGTGACTTCGTGAGAACAGTTCTCACTGGATCAAATCCATATATATATATATATATAGTTACGTTACAAAACTCCCCGAGCGTGTTTCACCAAAAAAAAAAGCCCCTCTTTTAGCCAATGAAAGTGTGACTTATCCATTTTCTCTCCTAAACATTCTCCTATAAAGGTGGATCTTTTATAGATTCTCTTTAAATACCAACAAATCATTGGCCATTAGATAGGAGCAGAAACTCCCCTTTTGAGATAGGGGAGATTTTGATAATTTCTCATATATATATATATATATATATATATATATATATATATATATGGGAGATGCTCCTATGAGAGATGCTCTCACCTTATTATGAGAGATAAGGTGGGGGCCCTCACATACGTATCCAATGCCAACAACTTAAATGTGAGAGCCCCCATCCCTATCTCTCATAGTAAGGTGAGAGACACTCTCACTGGGGAGGACCTCCCTATATACATATATATATGGCTTATTAGGTGCGAGACACGTGCACTGTGTGGGTGCGCACCTGGCTACGGGGCCCATCTGGGGCAAGGGGGACTTGAAGATCTGGGTGGGACCTATCTATCTACCAAGTTTGGGCCCCATCCGATCTAATTAGCTTATTCATTTGGGCCCCACAAGTTTAGCAGTGTGCATTCCATTTACATGGTTGTGGTCGATCCAGTGGTGCATAGTCCATTTGCATGGGTGCAAACCTGGGGGGACATGTGTACTATTGGGGATGGGGGGTGGTTTGGTTCCCACGCGGATGGACCCCAGGTGGGTCCCATTGCTGCTGTGCATCGGGCTAACCTGGGACTCCACCTTGGGATGGGGATTTTTGGTGGGGAGAAGGGGGATGGGGATTGAAACTCCCTTCCCCCTACTAAGGCATGTTGATGGAGGCTCCCATCCCCCTACTTAGGCATGGTGACGGAGGCTCGGATGATGATCCCAACTACTTGATCAACGACCCACAACTTTTGACCATCCAAAACGAGTGCATAGTCGATCCAATGGTCTAGTCCATTTGGATGGGTACCAAACCTTGGGATTGATGCCTTTGTGGGGGGCGGGTGTTTCCTATTTTGTGGTCCACTTGGAGGGGTTGTGCTCATTGTGCGCACCTATAGTGGGACCCACTGATGGTCCATCTAATTGGACCACACACATCCCTGGGTTTGCACCCATCTGAATGGACTGAACTGTTGGATCGACTATGTGCCCATCCAAATGGATCGGACTTGCGGGCTATGGATGAAACAGTTAGGATGATCAAATGAGTTTTTTTTTTTTTCTTTTAAACATAGGAGGGGTCCAACCAAAATTTTTGATTCTACCTCCCAACCCAAAAAAAATAAATAAATAAAAGAACATAGAAAGTATTGGTCATGTGAATATATATATCTACATGGGAGACGGTCCAGTAAGGACTGTCCTCACTCACTAAAATAAGGACCCAGCCTCCCCATCTGTCCGATTGAAACCCTCATCCAACGGTAGGCATCTAGCATATAAAGCAAAGGAAAAAAAAAGAGGGAAACGAAAAACAAAACAGCCCAAAGCCTTTCTGCAAGAGAGGCTTCGATCCCTTGCTCTTTGCTCTCTTCCTCACCCTTGGACACTGCCATCGGATCATCTTCTTCTCCCCCTCCCTCTTCTTTCACATCTCCTTCTCCGCCATTTCAGAAATCACGATGGGGAATGGGTAGTTCTCTCTTCATCTCTCTCTGCTCTCTTTTTTCATTTCTCTGTGTCTCTCTCGAGGAACTGGGGAACCATGGGAACCGAAAGGAAGAAACCCCTTCATCATCATCTCTCTCGGTTGCCCTCCCTCTTCTCTCTTTCGGTCAAAAAAAAAAAAAAAAAAAAAAAGATCAAACGAACGAAGAAAAGCTGGTACTCCAAACAATGTATACTACCTCCACGAAACATTTGAAAAGGAACACGCCGGTCACCACTATTCTGACATTAGCAACCACCCATTTTCCTTTTTTAGCACAAGAACAAACAACAAAAATCATACGAAGTATGACAAAATCCATTTATCCCATTATATTTCTAACCATTGAAATCTTCAAAAGTTTCTATGGAAAGTAAGATAAAGATATAACAGCAGTGACCAAAACAATCCATCTTCATTGAACATTGAACAGTCTTCATTGATGCAAAAAACCACCATTGCTCATGCATTTCTTCATTTTCTTAAATTACAACATCCAACATTAAATGGGAACATTTCAGTAAATCAGTCACAAAACCCCTCTTTCTGATATAAAAAAATATTTCCAATTTCATTAAAAAATCCTAATACAACTTCCCCGATTCCATTACAACATCCCCACATGAACAAAACTGCCACCTGTAACCTGAATAAAACTGAAAAAATGAGATGTCAACCTTCTCCAAAAGAATTACAGCATCAAACATCCTCAATACATTTCAATCCACATTAATTGATTTGAGCCCTACAGAATTCAAAACAAGGGAACAACAGGTCACAAAATTAGATTAAACTATGCTTTCTAAAGGTAGTGGAAATTGATAAGAGTTTTAGTAGCCAAGAGAGAGAGGGGGTTCTGGGTAAAATGCTCTGCTAGCCGAGAGGGACTAACGGGAAGAGGGATAGTAGCAGAGGCAGCTGCTGTCCACTGTGGACCGACTGGAACCTGCTGGATCTATGGACTGACTGGAACATGTGGCTGGTGTAGAGTGTACGGCGAGTGATGAATCCAAGTTGGTATCCATCAGGTGATGCAGTAGTGCAGCTGGAGCTCGAGGCAGGGATCTCAGCTTTACTTCGTTCGTTTGATTTGGGACTATTTTTTGCAACCGAAAGAGAGAGGAAGAAGGGCAACCGAAAGAGATGAGGAAGTGGTTTCTTCGTTCCAGTTCCCATGGTTCCTTCCGGTTCCCATTTAGAGTGAAATGAAGAAGGAGACATGAAAGAAGAGGGAGGGGGAGAAGAAGATGATCCAATCACAGGGCCTGGGTTTGAGATGAGTAGGAGCAAGGGCGAGGAAGAGGGCAAAGAGAAAGGGAATGAACCCTTGCAGAAAGGTTTTGGGCCGTCTTTCGTTTCCCCCATTTTTTCTCCTTTTCCTTTAGATGCTTGATGACTATTGTTGGATGAGGGTCTTGATCGGACGGTGAGGCCAGGTCTTTATTTTGGTGAGGATGATCTTCACTGGACCGTGCATATATATATATATATATATATATATATATATATATATAAGGCCAGCTCTCCTAAGCTCAAGCTAAGGATAAGGTAAGCTCAAGTGTGTGGTGGGGCCCACTTGGGGACCCACATGGGGATGGGGTGGGGGGGATTTCAAGGACTCCTTGCGATATTTCTCTTTGCAAAAAAATCAGCTCCAACCGTGATTTCTATCATCTTCATATGGGCCCAAAAGTTTAATGGTCAATAGTCCATTCGGATCGATACATAGTCGATCCAACGGTCCAGTAAATTCGGACATGTGCAATTTAGATGGGTCATGTGTTTGGTCCATTTGGATGGACCAAAGGTTGGCCCCACAAGCATGAGCTTATTAGATTTTATCCTAACCTTGAGCTTAGGAGAGCCTTGCTCTTTAGGTGAGAAGTAGTTCTCACATATTATATGAGAACTTTTTTATGGGGCCCAATTTGGGGGGGGATTAGTGACTATCAGTGGGTTCCCTATTGATTGCTAGGTTAGGATGGGTTGCTAGTTGGACCCCGCAAAAAAAGTTCTCATATAAAGGTGAGAACTAGTTCTCGCTTGAATATTTCCCTATATATACATACATTTATACATACATACATATATATAGGGAGATGCTCCTATGAGAGATAAAGGTGGGGGCCCTCACATTTAAGTTGTTAGCATTGGATATGGATGTGAGGGCCCCCACTCAATCTCTCATAGGAGCATCTCCTATAGGGGCCAGCTCTCCTAAGTTGAAACTTAGGATAAGGTCTTATCAAGTGTGTGGTGGGGCCCACCTGGGGATGGGGATGGGGTGGATTTAAAGGACTCCCTGGGATCCTCTCTGCAAAAAATCAGCCACAACCGTGATTTCTATAATCTTCATATGGGCCAAAAAGTTTAATGGTCAACAGTCCATTCGGATCGATACATAGTCGATCCAACGGTCCAGTAAACTTGGATCTGATCGAATGTTGGTGGACATGTGCAATTTAGGGGGTCACGTGTTTGGTCCATTTGGATGGATCAAAGGTGGGCCCCACAAGCATGAGCTTACGGAATCTTATCCTAAGCTCGAGCTTAGGAGAGCCTTGTTGAGAGAGAGAGAGAGAGAGAGAGAGAGAGAGAGAGAGAGAAATGCTGTACAAGCTTCCCTTATGGTCTTACGGTGCAAGCTACCTAGTGGGGTATACTACTGGTTCATCCGGGCAGACCATTCAAACCCACTCCTATTTACACAGGTGCCACCGGGTTTTGATAGATCCGATTAGAGTGAACCGTTTGATGAATGGTCGATTTTATTATTTTATATAAAGCCATTAAACTTGTGGACCACATATGAATGAGTTAGAGGTGTTAAATTGACTTCAAATTTGATATCTAGGTTGGCCCCACTTGGATCTTTCGATCCCCCCTTGTTTCATGATTTGTCGGGGCTCTAGTGGGCCCCACTAGGTGGCTTGTATTGTAAGACCGTAAGGGAAGCTTGTATAAGAGCATTTCTCATATATATATATATATGAGGATTTAACTGGAAAAAACACTTAATGCGCACGTGTGACCCGATCAAACACTTTAGATGGTGGTGCACCAATTAGAGCAATTGGACTGAAAAACCTCTTTTTTTTTTTTGTACCAATTTGGCACATGGTCGGTGCCGACCTTAATTATACTACCTAAGGTCGGTGCCGACCTTACTAGTTAAACTTTTTCATGACAAATGTTGAAAAAATTTCTAAGTCCCAGCCGGTACCAACCTTACTAGTTAAAAATAAGGTCGGTGCCGACGCAAGGATTTTATTTTCTAGGTACAGAGTTGTAACTTTTTCATGATAAATGTTGAAAAATTCCTAAGTCCCGGTAGATACCGACCTTACTAGTGACAAATTTTGTTACAGCGTCGGTGCGGGTAGGTGAGCACTGTGGGATGAGGGACTTCCCCAAAAAGTGTGAGCAAGTTCTTTCTATTTAAATGCATCCATGCAGTTTTAAGGCAGGTATTATTTCATCTGTGTCCATGAGATAAGAGGGCAGGTGACATCAGTAACGAAATGCAAATTTGGCATTTCCACATTTTCTTGATCATTTTGTTTCCACAGATTTTGAAATCAGACCAATCCCTATTAATTGAGAGTCCACAAAAAAGCTGTTTTCTTTTCCTAGTTTTAGGTGATAGGTTAATTTCGTTAAAAGATCAAGGAAAGCTTACACCACCAAACATACAACTGAACAACAAAATACTGAAGGGTAGTTGCAAGAGCATTGTGCCATATGCAACAAACAATAGAACTATTAAATCGTTGCACTAAAAAGAGCAATCTTGCCCACCCCTTGTTTTAACAAAGGGGTCGGCAGCAGTCCAACGCACATGCCTGAAAAGTGACTTGATTGTTCACCCTTTGTTTTGCCAAACAGTCTGTAGATCCATTAGTAGTCCAACCCACATGCTGAAAAGCGACTTGAAATACAAAGAAAGTGCCCTACATCTAAAAAATAAAAAATCCAAGGATGGCCATTTGTAGAATTCATCCATTCCAGCATTTGAAAGGTTGAGGTTGAAAAGATGCCCTACTGTTTTTAATCATCATACTCACACTCAAACTTTGACATGCCTCTTTGGATTCAAACAGTCATAGTTCCTTTCTGCAATCGCATTGGTCATTTGATTCTCTATGGATCCACAATAACCATGATTCATTCTCCCAAATCGCAATCCTCAAACAATGGCACCAACCAATCTTCACTATTGTATTTCTACAATACGCTAAAGCACTATTGCAAGTCAAATTGCATCATCAGTCGTTTAACAGTATTTTGAGTCAAGACATGTTTCGAATGCAACTCTCTCAGAACCTCCCCTGCAATATTCATCTCTTCCTCATGTGCAATCCCTTCAACTAAAATGGTGTATGTTGTTTCGTTAGGCACAGACCCTTTCTCAAGCATCATCTTAAAAACATCCAAAGAAAGATCAGTCTGCTGAGCTTAACAGAACAGAATCTAAGTAGGCGATAATCACCTTCCTTGCTTGAGCAAATCAATTGCAACTTCTTCCAAGCAAACACAAAACAAAATCTGCCTCTGAATATGTAAAGTTCCTCCAGCAAGAGAGCAATGAGATCTGAGATCTTCCAACTGAACAATGGGCTTTTTTTGTTGAGAAGACCTAAAGGATCTGAGAGAGATGAGAGATCTTAGACGACAGACCCACCTAGCTCCACCTCCAGCTCCGGCGATGACAGACGGTAGACCAAGGAAGCCAATTGGCCGACTGGTTTTGGTATTAACAGGATTTCTAGGGTTACGGTTTTGACTTAGTTGATTTTTTTATTTTTTTTTTGTAATAAAAAAAAGCACTGCTACTCGCGAGAGTAGATCTGAAGCAGAGATGTCAAGGATTGCCGGATCCTTTGGTCGCCGGGAAGACGATAAAAACAAATGATTCGGTCGGTTTCCTTAAGAGAGGTCTAAGAGGCGCTGGTGGAGCGAAACGAGAATAGAGGGAACGTGATATGAATGGAGGGAACATTTTTTGTTTCTATCAACAATGGGGTTTTTGGGTTTTCACATAGGGTCGACACCGACCTTAGGTAGTGTAATTTAGGTCGGCACCGACCATGTGCCAAATTGGTAAAAAAAAGAGAGGTTTTTTGGCCTAATTGCTCTAATTGGTGCAACAACATCTAAAGTGCTTGATGGGGTCACACGTGCGTATTAAGTGTTTTTTTGGGTAAAATCCTATATATATATATATATATATATATATATGAGAGATGCTTTTATAGGAGATATCTCTCACCTTATATGAGAGATAGGGGTGGGGGCCCTCACATTTAAGTTGTTGGATGAGAACCGGTCTTGTGAGGATGGTCTGCATGGTGCAGATTGCCTGTTGAGGCCCACCTTACCACACATACACAACCCCCTTCTGGGCACCAAATCCCATGAATTTGCATGGAATCGGATAAACGAGACCGTTGGATTGAGGGTCAATTTTTGTTGTTTGATTTAAAGCTGTTAAAACTTGTGAATCACTGATAAAAGGGCTTAGAGGTATTAGATTGACTTCAAATTTGATATGTAGGTTGGCCCTACTTGGATCTTTCGGTCCCCCTCTGTCCCATAACCAGTGGGGTCCCATATGGGCCTCCACTAGGTGGTTCATACCGTAAGCCTAGAAGAATCGTCCTTGTAAGAACAACTCTCTCTCTCTCTCTCTATATATATATATATATATATATATATATATATATATGAGCAAGGCTCTCCTAAGCTGAAGCTTAGGAGAAAATTTTGTAAGCTCATGCTTGTGGGGCCCATCTTTGGTCCATCCAAATATACCAAACACATAACCCCCCCCCCCGCCCCCCCTAAACTGCACATGTCCACCAACTTTCGGTCAAATCCGAATTTACTAGACCATGTATCGATCCGAATGGACTATTGACCATTAAACTTTTGGGCCCATATGGAGATGATAGAAATCACGGTTGGGGCTGATTTTTTGTAGAGAGGAGGATCCCATGGAGTCCTTGAAATCCCCCCAATCTCCATCCCCATGCGGGTCCCCAAGTGGGCCCCACCACACACTTGAGCTTACCTTATCCTAAGCTTTTGAGCTTAGGAGACCTGGCCCATATATATATATATATGTGTGTGTGTGTGTGTGTGTGTGTATAATATATATATATATATATATATATATATATATATATATGAGAGATGCTCCTATGAGAAATATCTCTCACCTTATATAAGAGATTGTGTGGGGGCCCTCACACCCATATCCAATGTGAACAACTTAAATGTGAGGGCCCCCAACCATATCTCTTATATAAGGTGAGAGATATCTCTCATAGGAGCATCTCTCTCTCTCTCTCTCTCTATATATATATATATATATATATATATGGGAGACGGTCTTATAAGGACGGTCCTTATTGTTTTATGTATGGACCTATCCCAAGCGTCCATTCTTGCCTTAGATCCAACGCTCCATGCTTCTTGTATATAACACATGAGATGGAAAGGAAGACGGGGTAAAAAAAAAATAAAAAAATTGCTGCTTACGCCCAAATCGAACGGAAGGAGAAACGCCCAAATCGAGCAGAAGGAGAGGAGCACCAGTGCCATCTCGCCCGCGCAACATCTCTCTACTCTCTCCTACCTCTCTCTCTGCATCCCATTTGTGCCTCCTCTCTCGCGACGAACGCGCGGCACGCTCCTCTCCCCAAATTGAAAAATCCTCAAAATCGCTTCCCCCTTCTGCCGCACGAACAGGTTCTCTCCTCGTCATCTTCGGCCCGGGTTCTTCTATCTCTCTCGGCATCGTCTCTCTCTCTCGGGTTGTGAGAGAATGAGCATGACATGGATTTTGCACTTCGATTCGAAGAAATCTGCAGAAATCTAGGGTTTTTATGAGCGTTTCTGTTGGGTCGGTGGCGGTAGAAGCAGCATTTGAAGTTTCCTTGTTTGGGGAATACAAACCAACTTCTGCTTGAAATGCGTTCTTTTTGTCTTTGGAACGTTGTAATATATTCTTTAAATGTATGTTGTAACATATCTTGTGGTATGGACTGAATGTTAGATTGTAGAAAATTACATTTGGATGTTGGAGTATGCTGTGTGGTCCGTTGGACATTGTTGCAGAAAATTTTTAGGTGTTGTAATGCGTTCAAATGTTGTTCCAGGTTTGAACTTTTTGTATAGGCATCAACTGAGATTGAACTCCAACAGTACTCTGAATGCACTAAAAATGAACACCAACCTGTCAATGAACTGAATATTCAACATCAACCCACATTCACATTCAAAGTGGCTATTTGTTCTAGTGATTGTGCTAAATACAGTTGAGACTAGTATTTTTTTAGGGTAAAATTGGTGTTAAGAGAAAAGGGAAGTACATGAGCTGACAAAACTGCCCCATTTACAAAACTAAGGAGGGCATTGAAAAAATGTTTGTTTGATTTGAATGGTTTAACTTGTGTATGGAATGTTGATGGTTGAAGCATTTCTGTTTGAATGGTTTAAATACACTTGTGGTGGAATGCGACTAATTCAACTAATGCTAATTTCATTCACAAACATGGGTTGTATGTATGTTGGAATGAAGTATTGTAATTTTTATTTGAATGTACACATTCACAGACGTTCAACTTTACACAAAAATGGTACAATGACATTCAACCCTAATCAATTTAGAATCATCCCATATGTGTGGGGTGTTTTCCTAAAAGTAGGATTACGCTAGTCTCGATAGCAGTACAAGCTCAGCTCATCCCGATCTCGGTATCCAAGTTCGGCAATAGTGCCAAGGTTTATCTAGCTCGGTAAACGGTACCAGCTAGGCATCTCATCTCAGCTCGACAAATAGTGCCAGCTAGCTCCAAGCTTGAACTAGCCTCGGTAAGAGTACCAACTATGCTCATCTCGGTCTCGGTATAAGGCACCTCGACAATAGTGTCAGGATGCATCCGAATCTGGTCTCAGTATCATCTTCGGCTCGGCACGTCCACAGAGACGAGTACTAAACCATGATTGTACTTCCACAAAGTTACGGCTACGTTGCAGAACGTGCTGACATACAAGACAAGCGTCGGATAGTAATCAGGTGTCATCTTGATCAATCACATTCACATTAATACGAGAGGTCATCTCTTGATTTGACCAGACAGTATCTCCACCTACCCCCACTAAGGGAGCGCCAGGTGAAACCTTTACATATACAAGGGTAAGAATCCCTTCTGAGGTACGTTTTTTACAAGGTCATAGAATACTAGTATACTTGCCTCTCTTCTCCATCATTTGTTCAGTGATAGCACTAACTTAGGCATTGGAGAGTCTTCGGTTGATGGCAGTCAGGGTCTTTGACCTCTATTTCTCCTTCCCTTTCAGGTTCTAAGGCGATCTATCTTCCCCAAAGAAACTTAAACAGCATCACTATGAGTTTCACACTCACCTAATCTAAGTCCGTAATTTTTAGACACTCACAATTGGCGTCGTCTGTGGGAAAATGATAAAAAATGCCATGCCTTTGGAAGCGGCGAAGGATCTACAAAGCCCCGCCACCATCACCAACGACCCCCTGTCGAAGGAGATCCAGGGAAAGTCTGATGCGGCAGGCACGGAAAGACTTGCAATTCAGACAGGTTCATCAGCAAAGGGGGTGACAACACCTTCCAAGCAAAACGCTCCTCCGGCGGAGCGCCCCTACCAGAATGCTACCCTGCTGAAGACTCCCCTGCGGAGTAAAGCTCCAGCAACAACCAGGTCTCGTCATTTCCTCCACCAGGTGGATCGCGACTGTGATGATGATGATGATCCGTCCCTTTTGATACCAGGGCCCGAAGCCGCGGCCCTCGCATCCTTCAAACAAGCTTCGCTGCCAGGCAACGAGCTTCAAAGGGACCTCATTCGGTTTTCTATGGTCACAGTGAAAGTACTGTTTGCCAGGGTAAACCAGAGTGACGCTCGAGCTCGCGAGAGCCTTGATCTTTGGCGGGATAAGTTCCCCTAGAGAAGAAACGGCAGTCTCGAAAACAGTTCCTTGATTGCCCATGTAGTTTTCATCCTTAAGTCCCGGTTCGGTGATATCGCTAGCCACAGTTCGGACAGTTCCAATTGCGGAAGCTCTAGCAGTGGCTTCGGTGATATCACCAGCCACGACTCGGGTAGAAGCACAACCCAGCAGGAGTTTTAGCTGCGGCCTCGGTGACAACACCGACCACAACTCAGCTTCTTCAGTTGGTAGCTCCAGCAGTGGCCTCGGTGAAAGCACCAGCTGCTGCTCGGACAATCTCAATCTTGACAACTCTAGCAACGGCCCCGCACCAGCCACAGCTCGGACAGTCTTAATCTTGACAGCACCGGCAGTGGCCTCGGTGATAGCACCAGCCACAGCTCGGGCAGTTCTAATCTCCACAGCTTCAGCTGTGGCTTCGGTGACAGCACCAGCCTCAGCCCAGCTTCTTCAAACATGATACACAGCTTCAGCAATGGCTTCGGTGACAGCACCGGCCTCCGCTACACAGCTTCGGCGTCGGGCCTCGGTGGCAGCACCAGCCTCGACTTATAAAGCTCCGGCAGTGGCTTCGGTGACGGCACCAGCCTCCGCTACACAACTTCGGCGTCGGGCCTCGGTGGCAACACCAGCCTCGACTTATAAAGCTCCGGCAGCGGTCTCAGCTCGTTGACAGCACCAGCATGGAAGAGACTACAACTCGGTTACAGAACCAGCTGCATACAATGCCGCAGTTACAGAACTCGGTAAGGGTCTCAGCTCGGTGACAGCACCAGCATGGAAGAGACTATAACTCGGTTACATAACCAGCTGCATATAATGCCGCAGTTACAGAACTCGGCAGCAGTCTCAGCTTGGTGACAGCACCGGCATGGAAGAGACCACAGCTCGGTTACAGAACCAGCTGCGCAGAATGCCGCAGTTACAGAACTCGGCAGCAGTCTCAGCTTGGTGACAGCACTAGCATAGAAGAGACTAGCTCGGTTACAGAACCAGCTATGCAAAGCGCCCAGTTATGGAACTCGGCCAAAATCTCGGCTCGGTTACAGAACTAGCCAACCTGGTCACGGGACCAAACGAGCAGCGCGCTAGGTTATGGAACTCGGCGGCTATCCTAGTTCAGTTATGGAATCGACTATGTAGTTGAAGGACTTGATGGCTTCCTATGGGAATCTAGTTCGGTTGCGGAACCAGCTAAAAGTTTTTTACCTCTAAAGGTGCAGGTACTTCTTAAAGTTATTTAGACTTGAGTGCAATTAGAATTCCGGTTGTTGAACCAAGTTCGATTACCCCAAGTCACTTCTGGTTATGGAACCGAAGTCATTATTGCCTAGTGGTCATTCAGTTCCGGTTATTAAACCGAACTTAACTACTTGGTAAAAAATGGGGCGTTTTGTGCTAAGAGCCTAGTTATGGAACAAAAGTCAAGCACACATTATTATTAGAAAAAATGAGAAGGCAAGTATGGAGAAAAATTATATTCATTGATAAAAAGAATAGTTACAAAGATCTTTACATCTTACATTACAAAGAAAAAGAGAAAAAAGTACATAAAAAGTACTTCAAGAATCAGTAGCGTCGACGTTGACGTTAAAGGGCTCAGTCGTGGTGGCTTGGGGAACAGCCTCAGGCGGAGTCGGGAAAGCTTCCGCAGCAGCTTCAGTAGTGGGGGCCGAACTCGGCTCAGGCTCGGGGCGAGTAAACTTGGGTAGGTCCTGATAGACAGGATGATCCTCTGGGACCCTTGCCTTCTTCAGTGCAGCTCGACACCCGAGCTCGAACAGCGCCGAGCTGATGTTCTCGACTTGGGCCTCGTACTCTTTTGTAGCCGCATCCACCCCGTCCTGAAAACATGTTTCAATCTTAGCTTGGAGTGAGGCTTGAAGATCGGCTTTCTCCTTGTCCACCTCTTCGAGCTCGGCATCCCGTTTTGCTAGCTCGACCTCAAGTACGAGAATCCTCTTAGCCTTGACTGCGGCCGCACCCTTCAGCTCATGGGTCTCGGCCTTCACATCGCAAAGCTCTTTGAGCGCAAACTCGAGCTCTGCCCCCTGACTGTTTATCTTCTCCTCTGCCGCCTTCAGCTCCTGAGTACTCCCCTCCAAGGCCGCAGCGAGTTAATTTTTCTCTGCTTCCAGCTTTTCGACCTGGAGCCACTTTCACGGGCCCTCTCCAGGACCACCTGAACCCTCTGTGCAACCTGAGAAGAGAATCAAGCGTCAGAAGAAAAGCTAACAAGATCGAAAGATAATCAAGAGATCCGTGGCAGAGACTTACCGAGAAAACCGACTGCAAAGACGAGGCCAGCAATGTCACATTGTTCGCTCCCATATGCCTCTGCATGTTGCGTGGCAGGGCACATGTGTTGGCGAGAGCGACAACAACTGAAGGACTGTTGGTTAGACGGTCTTCCACCGTCATGGGCCTCCCAGGCCCGAGCTGGAGGCTTGGCCTCCACAGAGCCGCTCCCGCGGGCTGAGAAGCTGAGGCCTGCCCAGGGCCCCTCTCCGACGAGCCCTCGCCCCTGGGCCTCTTCTCCCTCGAGGCCTTCTCTCTAGCCTCTTCGGCAGGCTGCTGCCGACCTCTCGAGCCGCAGTCCTCAGACCGCGACCTCTTCTCAGCCCGGCCTCCCTCTCTTGAGGTCTCGACAGAGCGTTGCCGAGCTGGACCAACAACAGCAACAACAGTCCCAGCAGTAGTGCCGGCGGCAATAGCAACACCAGCAGCGGCAGCAACAGCACCAACACCCGTAGCAGGAGCCCCGGTGTTCCCCGAGACCGCAGAGGTGGAGGGAGCTTGACCTCTAAAAAGTTTCGCCTCCAGGTTATTCACCTTCACAACTGGGCGTCTTTTCTCCATCTCCTCTCCCCTTTCTTCTTCTCGGTTGGAAGGGGATGAGTAGCTCTCAACAAGCTGGGCCAAATCGACAGCCTCCGAGCTGGCGGGCGCGATCTCCTTCCTCTTGATATAAGTGTGGTACCTTGGCTCGTATTCGAGCAAGGACCAGGCAACTCGCCCTTGGTGGCCTTGATACTCGCGCACGAGTCTCAACCAGTTGTCGTTCCGCTTCTAGCCGGTGTGCTCAACTCCCAGCTTCCTCTGGTTGATCTATGCACGACAAAAGATGACATCAGCTCGGCAAAACCAAAGAAGAAGGAAACAAGAGCACTCTGAGCTCGGTAATTACTTGGAGGAATCCCAAAGTGTCGAGGAATCTTGTACAATTTCTCCGCATTGGTCTCTTCCTTGCCGAACTCCCAGTTGCCAGAGACGAGCAGACGTTTGTCCCCAGCAAGTCTGTTTGAGTCCTTTAGATTGTGAACGGAGGGCTCCAACTTCGGCTTCCCCCGAAGAAAGCGACACCAACCTAATATTTATCACCTCGGGCAGACGAAGCGTCACCGACGTGCTATTTATTATCTCGGGCAGGCAAACAGACTTCATGATAAAGATCAGATGTCATCAACCAACATCGAGATAAAATTCAAATTGATACCTCAGATCCTCTCAACACAATACTTAGCTCCCGACCTCAAAAAGTTAAAGAACTCCAAGAGGTCATGAGTTAGGGGGCAATTGTGTGGGGTGTTTTCCTAAGAGTAGGATTATGCTAGTCTCGGTAGCAGTACCAGCTCAGCTCATCCCTATCTCGGTATCCAAGTTCGGCAATAGTGCCAAGGTTCATCTAGCTCGGTAAACGGTACCAGCTAGGCATCTCATCTCAGCTCGGCAAACAGTGCCAGCTAGCGCCAAGCTTGAGCTAGCCTCGGTAAGAGTACCGACTATGCTCATCTCGATCTCAGTATAAGGCAACTCGGCAATAGTGTCAAGATGCATCCGAATCTGGTCTCAGTATCATCTTCGGTTCGGCATGTCCACAGAGATGAGTACTAAACCATGATTGTCTTTTCATGAAGTTACGGCTACGTTGCAGAACGTGCTGACAGACAAGACAGGCGCCAGATAGTGATCATGTGTCATCTTGATCAATCACATCCACATTAATACGAGAGGTCATCTCTTGATTCGACCAGACAGTATCTCCACCTACCCCCACTAAGGGAGCGCCAGGTGAAACCTCTACATACATAAGGGTAAGAATCCCTTCTGAGGTACGTTTTTTACAACGTCATACAATACTAGCATACTTGCCTCTCTTCTCCATCCTTTGTTCAGTGATAGCACTAACTCAGGCATTGGAGAGCCTTCGGCTGACGGCAGCCAGGGTCTCTGACCTCTATTTCTCCTTCCCTTTCAGGTTCTAAGGCGATTTATCTTCCCCAAAGAAGTTTAAACATCACTATGAGTTTCACACTCACCTAATCCAAGTCCGTAATTTTTAGGCACTCACACCATACATCCGGGTACAATGAATAATACATTGAACATACACATCTTATTCTGGTGCAACAGATACATTCAATGTACTTCCTTCTCCTCTACAGCCATTGCCTATGTTCTTCATCACTCTCAGAGTCATGTTGCTTATTGCTTCTCCAATTCATTCTATTCCACATGGGCTGCAAAAAATCTGTGTATACAGCTTCCCAAACCATTGAACCAACATTCCTTCAGTATTGTCATCAGCATCACACCCATGACATGCAATAGAAAACAGCATCTAGAGACAAATCTCAGAGTGAAAAAAAAAATACAAGTTGTAAAACTACGAATACATTTTTTTATTTATATGAGTATAAGATATTTAGCTTGCATTTGGGTTCAACAAAACAAACAAACGACTGACAACAGGGCTTGCATTTGGGTTGAGTCACAAAACCCATATCAGATAGTAGAGACGGGGTTCGGTTGGTTCCAAGAAAGAGCACATAGAGAGGTAGAATTAGGGTTTAGATTTTGGATGTAGTGATGAGAGAGATGGAGCTAAAAGGGCCTCAAAATCCCAATGCTGGCATTGGCCACACCTAGATCCAAGCGCAATGCCACAACCCATGCCCAGAGGGAGGGGAAAGGGAAACGCCGTTCATGAGAGAGAGAGAGAGAGAGAGAGAGAGAGAGAGAGAGAGAGAGAGAGAGAGAGAGAGAGAGAGAGATGACAACTAGGGTTTGGTTAGGGCTGGATCATGGGTAAAAACGGAGTTAGAGAGTTCTTTGAGCTCTGCGTGTCTTGGTGATCTCGTGGCCGCGAGAGAGGGATGACGATGAGGGGGGCTGGAGAGAAAAAGACATAGAAGCTCATTCCGTTTCTAGTCCGGCCACGAGAGAGGGATGACGATAGGCGCGGCTGGATAGAAAAGACACAAGCTAACGGAAGGGGTTTTTTTTTTTTTTTGCCTTTTCATTTCCCTCCAATGGGATATATAGGGACTATGAGCACCGTTGGATCTCCCTTTGTAATGGACGGTATGGATGAGTCCATACGATTCATGGTAAGGAGGACCGTCTCCCATATATATATTCATGTGCATCATTCCCTCACCATATGGTGAGGGACAAACTTAATGGGGCCCACATAGGGCCCCACTGATCATGGGACTTGGGGGGGATGGAAAGAGACATCTTGGATGTGCCCATATGCCAAGTTTGGGATCAATCCCATGCCTTTTAACACCTTCATCCGTGGCCCACAAATTTAACGACTTTATATTAAAGAAAAGAAATTGACCCTTGATCCAACGGCCAATTCATTCGGATAGGTGGAAACTCGATGTGTGGATGATTTGGATGTATCACTAATGCGGCCCTACTATGTTGTCCCTCACCATAATATGGTGAGGGATGGATGCACATGAATATTATATGAGCAAGGCTCTCCTAAGCTTAAGCTTAGGATAAAATTTCGTAAGCTCATGCTCGTAGGGCTCAAATGGACCCCCTAAATTGCACATCTCCACCAACTTTCGGTCAGATCCGAGTTTAGTGGACCATTGGATTGACTATGTATCGATCCGAATGGACTCTTGACTACTAAACTTTTGGGCCCATATGTAGATGATAGAAATCACGGTTGAGGCTAATTTTTTGTAGAGAAGGGGATCTTAGGGAGTCCTTGAAATTCCTCCCATTCCCATTCCCATGAGGGTCCCCAAGTGGGCCCCACCGCACACTTGAGCTTATCTTATTCTAAGCTTGAGTTTAGGAGAGCTAGCCCATATATCTATATATGAAGGTGCTCTTGTGAGAGACTCTCACCTTACTATGAGAGATTAGGTAGGGGCCCTCACATCCATATCCAATGCCAACAACTTAAATGTGAGGGCCTCCACCTTTATCTCTCATAATAAGGTGAGAGTGTCTCTCATAAGAGCACCATATATATATATATACATATATATGGGAGATGCTTGAGAGCATCTCTCACCTTACTATATGAGAGATAAGGTGGGGGCCCTCACATCCATATCCAATGCCCATAACTTAACTGTGAGTGCCCCCACCCCTCTCTCATGGTAAAGTGAGAGATATATACAATCTCTTGTTTAATGTGAAAGATATCTTCTCCCTATATATATATATATATATATATATATTTATAGGGCTATGCTCTCCTAAGCTGAAGCTTACCTTATCCTAAGTTGAAATAGTGCTGGTCCCACAAATCAAAGTCGATCATCGTTGTTTTTTGCATGATGATCGTCTCCAAAATCAAGATAAATCCAATCAGAACTGGATTTTCCAGTTCCATCATGTAAAAAACAGATATAATCAACTTTGTTTTGTGGGACCAGCACTATTCTAACTTAGGATAAGGTAAGCTTTAGTTTAGGAGAGCCCTGCTCATATATATAAATATATATATATATATATATATATATGGTTGGTGCTCTTGTGAGAGACACTCACCTTTCTATGAGAGATGAGGTGAGGGCCCTCACATCCGTATCCAATGTCAACAACTTAAATGTGAGGGCCCCCACCTTTATCTCTCATAGTAAGGTGAGAGTGTCTCTCACAAGAGCACCTCCCTATATATAAATATATATATTGCAAGGATATAATTTGATGCTTTTGTGCCACTTTATAATTTGACTAATCTTACATTGGCTTTGACCTTTGATCATACAAGTACCCTTTCTCTCTTTTCCTAGTGCATTCAGCATATATCCAAATATCCATATCAAATGCAAAAAAGATAGTTACAAGGATACTGAAACCTTTTATATTATAGCACATGTAATGATTTTTTTTGTGAAGCCAATGATTTGATTGGGTAAAATATGATATTATATCCATTATTAATTTTGTTTTGTACAGGAAAAACCCAGATCATCGAAGGTCAGTTGCTGCCACCTTGGTTCAGGGCGCATACATTCTTGAACGTGATCGCCAACAAAATCGTTATGGAAGTGAAGCTTTGGCAACCCCGTGGTGGGAGTTCTTCCATTTTCAGTTAATCCGCACACTCATTGATGATGCCGATTCTTCCATATTCGGTGCCATTTATGAATTGAAATCTCCTACCCACTTTGCACCGGAAGCTCCAAAATATGTCATCGCCTTCCGTGGCACCATTACCAAGGGTGAATCCTTCTCGCGGGATCTCAAATTGGACCTCCATTTCATCCAAAATGTCCTTCACCGTTCCTCCCGCTCTGAAATTGCAATGCAAGCCATCCGAGGTGTTGTTTCTGCTGGAGATCTAAATGTGTGGTTGGCAGGCCATTCTCTTGGGTCCGCTGTGGCAATGCTTGCTGGAAAGAAGATGGCAAAAATGGGTGTTTTTCTTGAAGCTTTTCTCTTCAACCCTCCATTCATTTCAGCTCCGTTCGAGAGAATCAAAGACAAGAAGCTGAAGCAGGGGATCAGAATCGCAGGCAGCTTTATTACGGCTGGCCTCGCTGTTGCTGTTAAGGCACGGGAGGGACCTCGGTCCACAGAATGGTTCGCCCAATTGGCCTCATGGGTTCCATGCCTGTTTGTGAATCCAGCTGATCACATTTGTTCAGAGTACGTGGGATACTTTGAGCACAGGAAAAAGATGGAGGAGATTGGTGCTGCAGGAATTGGGAGACTGGCGGCGCAAAACTCTATTGTGGATATATTCTCGAGTGCATTGGGGAAAGAATCTGAGCCATTGCACCTCCTTCCTTCTGCAAATCTGACCATTAATCTGAGTCCTTCACCTGATTTTAAGAAGGCTCATGGAATCCATCAATGGTGGAGGCCTGATTGTCAGCTAAAATGCATGTTATATCATTACAAGTGACATTTGAACATCTGGTTATGTATGGGATGGCATCAGAAATTAATTATGTGATTTTCTTTTCTTGGGTAATTGGCTGCTAGTCTAATAGTTTTGAGTACTCCTGTCAAGGAAAAATGCATTTTTTTGGCTTTTCAATTAAAATGCGGGTAGCTAGCTCTTAGTACTCGCAAACCGCGGGGATCATGAATCAATGAGAGGTAAGATGTGAAACCCCAGCTAGCTAGATGACATATAGTTGGGATGATGATGTGCAAAGAGATTTTGTAGATATTGGCATGGAAGCCTTTGAAAGGTACATTAGCTGCACCTAGTAAAATGTCCAACATTTTAGCAAAGATCTTTGTAATTCAGCAGGTGCCAACCTGCTCGATATCACTCAGCAGCTTGTATTAGTTTGGGTTGTGATTTTAGGCATGCAACTAGACCTGGACGTAGTTTTCTAGCCAGCACTAAATGGGCTTTGACCTGACTTTTAAACCTGTGACTGGATCCGAGCTGGACTACATCCCTTTTGTAGCTAATAATCCCTCATCATTTGAGCGAAGTCAAGCTGAGCTTTGATGGATCTATTCAGACTCGTTCCCCCAAGTCAAAGTCAGGTATAGGAGGTGGAATTCCAACTCATGACAAATGCCTCCTGCCAGCTTGTGGCGAACAAAAGTACTTGGTTCATCCTCCGCAAGCAGAATTGGAAGGCCCTGCAAAAGATCTCCACCATTTAAAGCAGCTAGGCGTCAAAAAGTTGTCTTGGAAGCTGATGGCCTAATTGTTATAGAACCTTTGCACGCAGGAGGAACCTTTGAGTGGAACCTGATGTCCCTCTGGAAGAGAATTGTCACACTCCCAAACCTGGTTTCCATAATTATTCTGATTCTCGGGGTGCGAGTGGAGTTTGTATGACAATATTTTTCCACAGATTTCGCGAATGTGTGGTCATGTCAAATTCCACCACTTTCCAAAACTTTAAGCAGAAACTTACATGCAATCACCTGGACTCGGGGAACTCCAAGGGTAGCTCAGTTGGCCTAGGACCATGGGGCTATAGGAGAGTTTACTACGCTTCCCTCTGGGCCCGAAAAGATTAGTCTAGCCCAAAGGGTTGGAAAACCTCCGATAGTAAAAAAAAAAAAAAAAGCGGACTCGGAGCCTTCAAATTCCGCGTCGTGACCATGTATACTGCAAGTCTGCAATTGAATATTTGTTGTATTCTTTTTCATACTAACAAATGCATTTACACAACGTGAACTCAAGACGTGGATAGACTGCGTCTGAAAGTAGACTGGCCAGAATTGTTGGCTCAGTACTCCATTTTACTATAGGAACCTATGTTGTAGATAAAAGAGCAGTGCGTGTATAGTGTACCACTCTATAAGATGCTCATCAAGAACGAAGATCTTGGTAGGGTTAGGTTTGGCTCATTCTTAGATTTTGGAATTCAGATGGATTTTGGGTCTGGCTCATGTTGGGGCTTTGGGTTTGGCTGGGTTGGGCTCATTTGGGTTAGTTTGGGCTCATGCCTAGATTTTGAAACTTGGCTGGGTTTTGGGTCTAGCTCGTGTTTGGGCTTTGGGGGATCAACGTTTAACTTGGGTCAACTTAGGTTTGGGCTTGATCTGGGTTTGTTACTGTGTATTTTATAAATATTTCTTTTCAAGATGAAATAATTTCAGTACCAGATGCAACCTACCTAGCATCAATCGAAACCTATCACAGTCTCTAACCCCACATAAATTTGCATTTGCTCTATTTTGACATAATCTGAATTATACTCAGCCTTGGATTGGATTGGATTTCATAAAAATTACAACTTTTTTAAAGGCTCCTAAATCAATGGTTGTAATGTGATTGATATGACACTTGCTCAAATCATATTTAGAAAGAGACTTTTCCATCACATTATCCTCATGATTGCCATGCATTGGAATGGATACCTTTAAGAAGAAGAGCCATGCTATTCGGTCCCCAGGGTCGGGCCGTGTAGACTTTTACTAAGAAGAAATACGTAAGCCTGAGTTTGACACTCACCTAAATGTTACTTAGGATTGGACTTTACTGGCTAGGAGATAAATAAAGATTCAAAATCTCTTCAAATTACACAAGACTCCTCCAAAAATCTAAAGTCTTCTTCACAACTCTTCTTCCCTAAAACTTTTAATTAAGCCATCCATCCTCTGAGACTATAGACCAATAGGCCGTATGAATTTCTCCTATAAAATCATTTACCCTGGCCTCTTGGCTAGCTGCCTCTTAATTCCCTCCATCATCTCCCTTCATTAGGCAACTTTTTCTAGAAGAGAAATTAGCTCATGTTCATATTGCATTGGCCTGTGAGGTTATTGACAGGCTCAAATTATAAAATGTATGGTGGCTCTTTGTTCTTGAATCTAGATATCTTTTAAGGCATTTCACAAGCTAAGTTGAAGCTTCCTTTTTTCATGACCATAAAAAATATTGGTTTCTCAGTAAGTTTACAGATTTAATCAAGGAATGCATGTACTTTTCCAAGAACTTATTATGACAAATGGAATTGAGTGAAGTGAAGATTATTTTGAAGAAAGAATAAAATATAAGTGGATTATGATGGTATTTTATTTTTAGTTGTTCGTAATGAAATCTTTTTGACTTTTTGTACGGTAAAGTAGAGTTTTTTTTTTTTTTTTGGGAGAAAGGGGGTTGTTTTTTTACTTTTTTTCTTTTGAAAAAATATGGCGGGAAATTTAATTAAAGTGCTTTTGATGTGGCCTTTTTTTTTTTTAAATAAAAACTTTATTTTACTTGACTCTATTAGTAGAATTGCCAAACAAGCCAGCCAAGAGAAGGCCATCGTTTGCGTTTCTATTCTTCTCTTCATCTCAGCGGAAAATTTCTTGTATCCACAGTATGCTGGAATTAATCAGAAAATGTGACATCAAGCTTATCCATTAAAAAGCAAACATGGCCCTCCCATATGCCACGTCTTCTCTGTAGATGATATCATGCTTTCTTGAGAGAAACCTCAAATATTGCTGGTGCAATAAAAAAACAGCTCACTACATACTAGCCGACTTCAGAAATGAATCCTACAAAAGCTCAAGTTTTATATGTAAAATGCGGCTGCCAGATTAGAGGGTTATAAAAAATAATCCTAAAATCCCAGTGTCCAATCTGTCTGCCATCAAAATATTTGGGAACCGTGAGGATTTTATTTGTGTTGACTAATTCATGGGTTGGACAAAACTCTGGATTCGTTTGAGTTGTAATTTTCTATTTATTTTAGAACGGACTGTACTTGAGCCACCGGAAGAACTTAAGTGAAGTTCGAAGCGAAGACTGGATTTTTTGGAGAGTTCAAGCCAAAATCCAGCATGGCTTTTCACTATAGCGAAGGCACTTCTGAGCCAAGGGCCAGAGATAGGGCTCGCTATACCGAGATCTCTGCTCGCTATAGCGAGTGAGGCGAACGAAGCTCGACTGGATCTAAACTCTTACTTAAAGTATTAATATGACTTCAATTCTAAGTGGATTATCACTAGGAGTCTTATCCACGGACTTGAGGCTATATATTGAGTGTTTCTCACAACTCAAAGGTACTCACCTCTCTCATTAATCTGAGTAAGAAATATCTTAGAGAGATAAATATTCTCTAGAACCATCGAGAGATTGTTCCGTAAGGCTGTTCTAGAAGGTTTGAAGCTTCTACTTCTTTATAGAAGATTATGCATCTTGTTCTCAAGGTGTCAAAGGAGGATCAAGCATAAGGAGCGGTGTGCGGCGAGCAATCGTGGCAGCGAGGAGTTGTGCAAGAATAACTACTGATTAGGATAAATGAGCTGTTACTATATCTTGTAACTGTTCAATAGTGATTGGTTTTTCTGATCGTATTTTCCTCCTGAAAAGGGTTTCCACGTTAAATTTGTGTATGCCTTCTTGTGGTGATTGATTAGTACGTATATTTGCTAGGTTTATCTTATTTGGTAGTTTACATCCGCTGTGTTGATTTAATTAATTAGACTAGAATCCATTATAGTGAGTTCTGCCCGAACCTTCAGGAACTCAAGAATACTTTGTTTTATTGGAAGATCCAAAAAGGAATTCTTCAATTTGTCATAAGAGTCATTACAAAAGAGATTGGCTAGTTGAAGAGAGAGGCTCTCTCCTTTGTGTGAAGGTGTCTTGGCGAAACATGCTATTTCAAGTACGCCCCTTCATATGGTAGGTAGAGCTATTGAAACAATGATGGAGTATTTCCTTTGGTCTACATGTGAGACTTTTTTTTTTTTTCTCTTTTTTCTTTTCTAAAAGTGAGACCTAGTTGTTATCCAATGTAGATAGGATTCCCACAATCATGCATCTACAACTTAGAGGAAGCTTTTCTCTCTCTCTCACATCAAAAATTAGGCCCTCAAGTTTACTCTTTGTGCACTCGGCACATGGTGCACTAATTGAATAGGGAATCCACTTTTCGAGTAAATAAATCTGTCCATGAGTATGACAGCTCCAAGAAGGGAGCGATTCAGCTAGTTGTTGCTATTTCTCATATAGTTTCCTGCTTATATACTTCAAATGCATAGAAGTTGAGGTCATCATTGATTTTAGAGACCTCTACCGGAAAAATTCCTTTAAATTGGGTAACCATAGTTGATGACCCTAAACTTTTATAATGACAGCTAAGGACTTTCAGCTCAAATTATCTCTTTTTTTTTTTTTTTTTTTTTCTCATTTTGCCATTTCTTTGTTGATGTCAACATTACCCTAATCCCATGTTAGGGTTATTTTATGTTGATGTCAACAAATCTTCTGTTGACGTCAATCATTTCTATGAAGAAATGTTTAATATGTGCTATGCACATGGGTCACTTGATTGTGCTAATTGGGCATTTTTGTCGATGTCGACAAAAGTTTATATTGATGTCGACAATTCTTCTATTGACGTCAACAAATTTTATATATAAATGCTTGACCTGTACAAGTGTCACTTGATTGTGCTAACTTGACGTTTTTGTAGACGTCGGCAAAAGTTTACGTTGATGTCGACAAATGTTTTGTTGATGTCAACAAATATTACTCATGAAAGAATATGGGACTTTAGTTTTTTGCATTTGGGTGAAGAGACAAATTCTTGGTAATAGGGAATATGGTTTTTGTTACACCGCGACCCAATTTAACCCTGATTAGTGCTAATTAAGTGTGTTTTAGCTAAATTAATTGTGCTCAGTTACTAATTATGGCAATTAGTGCTTATTAGCCTCTATAGACTGAGTTAATTGAGTCTTGAGCCTTCGATAGGTGAGTTGGAACCGATTTGACTTGGTTGGGTAGAGTTAAGGGCTTTTTCGTAATTATCGATTTTCTCATTTTGCATCATTTGCACGTCATTTTGGCATCATCGCATGTATTTTGTCGAGTACGTCGATTTTCGTATTAGACCTACTTCATTTGACCAACCATTAAGTGAGTGAGCCATCGTTTGAATCAAATTGGAAATACACAACTTTAGTGGACCTCTTTGCAAAAAGAGACATTCTTATCCCTTTATATGCAACTACCTCTTTTTCCTTTCATTTTCTTTTAATTTCCTTATCCTTTCCTCTTCTCTCTACTCTGCTCCTTCATTCCTTCATTCTCTTTCCTTCCACAATCAAGAGGCCTAGTGCATTTGCCTTGGGAGCTAGGAGGGGAAACTCATCTCCATCTTCTTCATCTTCCTCCTTTCCTTGTTGGCAAGCAATCACCTCCACCATCTCCTACCTTTCTCAAATTCGAATTCCTTGTTGAGTTTAGAGCCAAACCCTCCATAGTAGATAATTATGGTGCATACCCTTGTTCCCATAGGATTTAGGATCCTTGAGACCTTATGACCTCAAAATGGAACCAATAACTACATTAATTGGTCCGCTAGGAAATCATTAGTCTAGCACTATACCATAAGGGTTGTTTTGGAAATTCAACGCCATTTCTCATAATAAGTGGCACTTAACAAGATAGTAATACATCGACTTTCCGAATCTACTTTGTAATGGATGGTGAGAGACCATAATTAATAGTTTAGGGTTGGCTAGTAAGAGATATCTTGATTTCATTTAAATTATTGCATTTCATATTGAAGTCCAATTTCGTTATTGAGATCAAATCCTAACTAGTATATTGATTTCATTATTAGTATTCATTGTGGTTCGATTGTCTAATTCCAATTCATGGTTCAATTATAGTACAACTACTTTGGTATTCGTTGGTAATGTGGACTGAGTAAGTATTCGAGTATATGTGATTACTATTCGACTCAATTATGAACAAGTGAATACAGACTTACTCAAATTCAATTATTATTTGATTTGATTGAGTCGACACTATTTAACTTTGACCCTGTGATACCCGACGGGGTTAAACTTGGTTTAGTTATTCGAGACTACTGCAGTAAGTCATCTAGAGCACCGGAACTCCAAACTCAAGTAGCCAGCTAGCCTTTGGCCGGGTCGCTAGTGACATCCCAACTTGATTCTCTCTCTTTTGAGAGGATGAGCTCAATGTAGTAGCCAATTAGTAGGTTTTTATTTTATTTGATTCACAAGCATAAATTATTCAGTTTTCGCACAATTTGCTTAGTTGATACTTATCATTGATATCTATTAATTTAATTGTCTTTTCAATTCAATTTGTAACATTATTTACTTCTTTATTAATGCCTATACTTGCTAGATCGGCGTATTGAGATACTACTCTTGGTGTCACAGTCGCAGGTGCAGCTTCCGGCCTTGAAGAGGCCCAAGAGGGAGAGGAGGGTACCGAAGAGGTTCCTCCAGGACTAGAGGAATGGCCGGAGCAAGGGCCATCGTAGACACTTCCGCCTTCGGAGAGCGCAGCATATATATTTTTGAGTTTTCATTTAGAGTGTGACTAGCCCCTTTTTGCATGTGTGGGTCACACTTGGTTGATAGTTATACTTTTGATTATATTTTTGGTAGTGTTTGTATATGGTTCTTTTATTACACCCTCTTTTGTAATTAATACATAGACTGAATGAGAAATGATACCTTCATATGTATAAATTACAGCTTCCGCTGTGAATTAAATGTTATTGACAGGTTTTAGTGAGCTTGACTCACGTGTGGAAAAAATTATTTTCCCCCTTCGTGTGTTGTATTTGGCTCAAGACAGGTACAACATCACGGGAGTGCGTGTCTCATCTCGGGAATTACCCCTAGGCCAGGGTGATTCAGGACCGGGATGTGACAATTTTTTTCTAACATGAATAGGGAATATGGTTATGTTGACATGAACAAAGAAATGGAAAAATGGAAAAAAAAGAAGAGATGATTTGGGATGGAGGTCCTTGGCCGTCATTACTAAAGTTTAGGGTCATCAACTGTGGTTTTCCTATTTAAGGGGATTTTTCTGGCAGATGTCCCTTGATTTTTTTAGGGCTTTATCATTTTAAGCCTATTTATATTCTCTTTCCCTAAGAGACAATAAAAGAAAATGGGTCAAGTAAAAAAATATAAATTTACAAAACATCTCTTATTCTTTTAAGAAAAAGTAAAAAAATTTATTCTCTCATTACACTAAATGACAAAAGGCCTCTTTTTTTTATCCAAAAAAGCCAAAAAAGTTCTTTCTCATAGAAATGATAAAAAATAAAGAAAGTAAAATTTGAAATTTTATACTTTTTGATATAACCCATCTTCTTTTCTTGTCTCTTAAAATAATCCCTTACTTTAATTCACTTTACAAATGAATTACCCAAACTAGCATTTTCAATGAAGGAATCAGATGTCACATTAAAATAAAATTAAAGAGGAGTGAGTTAAAATTAATTAATAAATGAACTTAATTATTTTATATGCGTTTGAATGGTTTGCATAGAATAAAAAAAAAATCTTGATAGTTGACTAGTCAATCTAGTGAGTCCAATGCATCCAATGAGTCGGTGTGCCCAATCCATTCGGTGTTCGATTTGCCTTCTCCGATTCCCCCTTGGCTTCATCACAAACAGAGACCTTTTGACCAGGGGCGGACCCATGTTATGCCACATGGGTGCGCCCCCCCCCCCCCCCCCCCCCCCCCCCCCCCCCCCGAGGTAACTTCTTCAACTTTCTTAAAAGGGCCATGGCCGTATGGGCTATGCAGTCGTTGAAACCCAAGTCCGTGCCACTGGATGACCTGCGTCGCCCTAGCCTAATATTGAGAACTCCATTCGATTTCATTCGAACCCCCATCTCATCTCAAATCGGCAGAAGCTCTCCATACCCAAGGCACTAAGGCTTCGTCTCCGATAATGATAGCAACAACGTTGTGGACTCCCCCTTTCTATCCAGCTATCTCTCTCATTTCTCTCTCTTTGCAATAGAAATTCCCAAATCTTACATCCTACAACGCAGAAACCTCTCTCTTTAAGTTTCCACTAGAGAAACATGCCCGTGCAATATAATCATAATATTAAAATTTATAAAAAAAATGTTATGATCAGTTATTTTAAAATTAAATGCAAAAGGTTTTAGTCTTAGAGGGAGGAATAAAAAAGAACTCCATAAGAATTCAATACCTAATACCATATAATTTTTAAAAAAAACCACAAGCCCATCAAAATTAAAGATGAATGATCAAGAAAACTAAAAAACAAAATCAAAACAAACAAATAATATAAACTATGAATAAAATCACATAGAAATAAAAATCCAAAATCAACTCAATCACATAAGTAATTTAAAACAATCAAACACTCATGAGAAAAAAAAAAAAACCTCAAAAATGGAGAAAAAAAGGGCAAAGACAAAGGAACCCACAAATTCATGAAAAACATTATAAAAAAAACTAAAAACCCATCACAAATGAGAAATTATAAAAAAAGAAATAAAAAATAAAATGAAATAAATTTTACTAAAAATGCTATAAAAATATACATAAATAAAGATCCATAGACAATACAATGATAAAAGAATTTTAGAAGAACCAAACCAACTTATGATAATCTAATACTCAAAAATGAAAATCTGAAGCCACAAAAGAAATAAGAAAAATCCATAAAAAGATTATACAAAGAGAACTTAAAGAACCCAATGGAAGTAAAATAAATAATTAACTCATAATGATAAGCATTAAAAAAATACAACAGAAAAATGAGAATTCATAGAAAATCCCATGATAAAAAATGATTTAAACTGAAAAAAAAGAAAAAAAATCAAGGAGAACCCAATACCCAAAAGTTGAAACAAAAGAGTGAAAAAAAAAAAAAAAACTCACAATCTATGAAAACCATACAAATACAAACTATAAAAATATTGCAAATCTATAGAAAATTTAAAATGATGATTCTTTTGTGTAAATGATATTAAAATGACATAATTAAAATTTCTCAAGTAAAATATGATGAACTCAAAAGTAAATGAATTAAAAAAGATTTACCTCTCAAATTGAAATGTTTAATAATTGCACAAATTGTCTCCAGATGCTCACATTTTAAAATGGGTTGAACACTGATCTAAACTAAGCATGCAAATGATACATGAGACGGTATTAAAAAGAGACAAAAAAAGAAAATTTTTTTTATTGAAGTTGCTCTAAAAATATACAATGAACTTAAAAGTAATTGAATGGAAAAATGAAAGTTCTCTTGTTGACATAGAGAAATAGAATTATATTGGAGAAAGTAGAAAATGATGCTAATGAGAATGAGCTTAATTCTTTATTTGGATGGACCAATATTATTGGAGATTCCTTTCACCATTAGTTCCGCATTCTTAAAAAAAAAGTGTACAATCAAAATCAATAGATAAAAATGAAACCAGACAACCCAGAACTGAGAGTGGATTAAATAAAAAATACTAAGGATTAAATAAACCAGACATCCTAGAAATCGGCATTCACATTCTAAAAGAAAGAGAAAAAAAACCATATAATCAGAACAAACAAAAATACTTAAAATTCCTTAGATAAGTGGCACTTATAGACACTGTGACCCATTAACACTCAAATGCTATTGTCTTGATAGAAATAGGATGATGTTGAGAGTTTCTAAATAAATAAAAGGTATGATGGAGAGTCCAAATCACAAAAAAAAAAACTTTATTTGGAAAACTCCAGTATTTTGTATTTTTATATCAGAGAATCAATTTGACAGTGGAAATAACCCAGAATGAGGTGAGAATTTGAGGTATCCCATAAATATAATAGCAAGGTTGTTTGCCTTAATGGTTGTGATTTTTAATAGATGAGGTCTATTGTAGTGTTCCACTCCATTTACGTCACGATTTATAAAAGTTAAAGCCACACACACAAAAAAGAAAAAACCCAGACTCCACCCTTTCTCCCACGGCAAGCGTGTATGGTAGCACATCAGTTACATGGAAAGTTTCCCACCTCCTCTTTAGCTCCACGTTGTTTCCCGAGTTTTTCTTTTTTCAATAATATTGTCATTTTTCTTATTAATTATGAGTCTTATTATATTTGTTGATCAATTCCATCTATTATATATTCATTTGAGTTTAGTTTTATTATAAAATGGTTGTCATAGAAAATTAATGACTATACAAGAAATCATATAAAATAGTTATTTCAAAAGTTTGATCATCTATGCTTAAAGTACAATGCATAAGTATGAAAATAATAACAACAATATTTATAGGGTCAATATTCTAAAAATATAGTTACTTTTATAAATACCTCGTGGATAAATTCCAACTCCCGATCAATATTCCAACGTGTGGTTGGGTCCCTTCCACATTAACTAATATTAAGTTTTTGTTGATAACTATTAACAAAAAGATGATCTGTGGTGTAATGGTAGGGTCGCTCCTTTGAAATCCATATTTTCTTGAGTTCGAGTCTTGGCACATACCATGATAAATTTTTACCATGTCATTAAAAATACACAGGTTAGGTTGGGAAAAAAAGTGTGCTTAATTTCTGGCCCGACCTAATTTGCCCCGACCCGACCCGACCCATTTGCTAGGGTCAAACTAAATTAAATTGGTAAATTGGATGAGTTAAAATCAATTGGAGCGAATTGGAAGTGATTTCAATTTGAAACCACTTCGCTTCAATTGGAGCGAATTGAAGTGAATTGGATGAATCAAAACTAAATTAATTTGGTAAATTGGATGAGGAGCGAATTGGAAGTGATTTCAATTTGAAAGCACTTCGCTTCATATATAATAACTAGAAAAACACGGCCGTGTATAATCATAATATTAAAATTTATAAAAAAATTTTATGACCAGCTTCTTTAAAATTAAATGCAAAAGGATTTAGTCTAAGAGAGAGGGAAAAAAAGTCCATAAGAATTCAATACCGAATACCATATAATTAAAAAAAAAACACAAGCCCATGAAAATTGAAGATTAATGATCAAGTAAATTAAAAAAAAAAATCAAAACATACAAACAATATAAACTATGAGTAAAATCCAATGAAATTTCAAAGATACATAGAAATAAAGCATAGAAATGAAAATCCATAATCAACTCAATAACATAAGAAATTTAAAACAATCAAACACTCAGGAGAAAAAAAAACTCAAAAATGGAGCACAGAAGACAAAAGAACCCACTAATTCATGAAAACCATCATAAAAAAAAGCTAAAAACCCATCACAAATGAGAAATTATAATCCAAGAAATACAAAATAAAACGAAATAAATTTTATTAAAAAGGCTATAAAAATATATATAAATAAAGATCCATAGACAATACAATGATAAAAGAAATTTAGAAGAACCAAACCAACTTATGATAATCTAATACTCAAAAATGAAAATCTGAAGCCACAAAAGAAATAAGAAAAATCCATAAAAAGATTTCACAAAGAGAACTTAAAGAACCCAATGGAAGTAAAATTAATAATTAACTCATAATGATAAGCATTAGAAAAAAAAAAACACAACAGAAAAATGAGAATTCAGAGAAAATCCCATGATAAAAAATGATTTAAACGAAAAAAAAAACCAAGGAGAACCCAATGCGCAAAAGTTGAAACAAAAGAGGGAAAAAAAGAAACTCACAATCTATGAAATCCATACAAATACAAACTATAAAAATGTTGCAAATCTATTGAAATTTTAAAATGATGATTCTTTTGTATAAATCATATTAAAATGACATAATTAAAATTCCCCAAGTAAAATATGATGAACTCAAAAGTAAATGAATTAAAAAAGATTTACTTCTCAAATTGAAATGTTTAATAATTGCACCAATTGTGTCCAGATGCCCACATTTTAAAATGGTTTGAACACTGATCTAAACTAAGCATGCAAATGAGACATGAAACAGTACTAAAAAGAGACACAAAGAATTTTTTTTTATTGAAGTTGCTCTAAAAAAATACAATGAACTTAAATGTAATTGAATGGAAAAATGAAAGTTTTCTTGTTGACATAGAGAAATATAATTACATTGTAGAAAGTAGAAAATGATGCTAATGAGAATGAGCTTAATTCTTTATGTGGATGGACCAATATTATTGGAGATTCCTTTTACCATTAGTTCCGCATTCTCAAAAGAAAGTGTACAATCAAAATCAGTAGATAAAAAAGAAACCAGACAATCCAGAACCGAGAGCGGATTAAATAAAAAATACTGAGGATTAAATAAACCAGACAATCTTGAAATCGGCATTTCACATTCTGAAAAAAAAAAGAAAAAAAAAACCATATAATCGAAACAAACAAAAATACTTAAAATTCCTTAGATTAGTGACACTTATAGACACTTTGACCCATTAACACTCAAATGCTATTTCCTTGATAAAAATAGAATGAAATTGAGAGTTTCTTAATAGACAAAAGGCATGATGGAGAGTCCAAATAATAGTCTGAGTTCGAGTCTTGGCACATATCATGATTAATTTTTACCATGTCATTAAAAATACACGAGTCAGGTTGGGTCCAAAAAGTGTGCTTTATCTTTGGCCCGACATAATTTTCCCCGATCCAACCCGTTTGCTAGGGTCAAACTAAATTAAATTGGTAAATTGGATGAGTTAAAATCAATTGGAATTTATTTCAATTTGAAACCACTTCACTTCATATATAATAACTAGCAAAATGCCCTCGTGCTTAGCACGGGCAATAAAAGTCATAATATTAAATATTTATAAAATATTGATAAACTCATAAAAATAAAAAATAATGTTATCTTTATTGAGATGTTCAAATTTTTTAATAAAAACTAATTAATATATATATATGTAAGATTTGAAATTTATGATCAACACTGTAGACGTTAGTTTCATTATTCATGTATTCCTTAGAAATATAATTTTTTTTATTTTCCATTTTTCAGGCTTCGACCCTTGTTTAAGTCGGATAGAGAAAGTCAATGCACTATTAGAGTAAATATACATTTATATTTAAAAAAAAAATTAGATACAACATCCAACTGTTAGTTTTGATGGTCTCAATACCAAGTATATGATGTAATAAATTGATTCATTTCTTTATTTATCAATACAATCATGTTTTCCTTTCCTGAGATGAATGGTGTTTAATTATATACTTGCACATAACCAATACAAATGACATAATGGTTCATGAGATGAACCGGAGTCCACAAGTATACTAGATGTAATACATATGTATGGATGAGATCCACATACATGAGATATGTATTGCAAATCTTATACTTAAATATCTTCACAACCAGTGATGAGATTGGACATCTCATCTGACAAGGTTGCAGCACTTTGATCACTATGAGATAGTATGATTTGTCTCGATCATTGGAATGTAAGATTCTGGATCATGGTGCTGGTACATTTGATGTATTGAAGGACCATGAGAAACACCTTATATACACTGTCTTAACTTTAAGGTCTGCTCTCATAATTTCCTAGCAATAGGCTCATAATCCTGAGACATTAATGAACTCAAGTTTCTACATATTCATTTGCTTTGAGTCACCAATGAGTGAGGCCAATTGTAGGTCAACACCTCGGTGATTTGGGTACGTGGTAGTAGAGCTGTGGGAACATTCAATGGTCAAGACGGAATCTATCTTTAATATCCCCTTGTGCCAATTAATAGATTTATCATTGGTAAGTGCGCACCCATTCCAATTAAGAGTTAATTGGATCGGTACCAAATGATCACTATAATTAATTGGGGCTCGAGGATAATAAAATATGGATCTAATTTGGTGGACAGTTCCAATTGATCCATGAATATAGATGGAGGGGCCTACTTGTGGTAATTGGGAAGTTTAGGGTCTTCAATGTAATATATTCATAAGACTGGAGTTCAATTGCATTTATATAGTGGAGTTATTTGCAATTAACTATGGGCCCGGATTGCACATGAGATGTGGGGTCGCGTGTCCCAGTTGGAGCCAGCTTTCTAAGGAATCCCTAGTGGTCCCCACGCTAGCCCAAGATATTAGAAAGATACTAATTATAGTAGACTCTAAAAGGAAATGGAAAGTTACTATTTCTATTTGAAGTGAGACTTCTAATAGTGGTAATAGTAAGTTACTAATTATTAATGGAAGTGGGACTTCTATTTTAATTAGTAAAAGAGGAAGTTATTAATCATATTTGAAGTAAGACTTCTAATTGTGATTTAGTAAGCAACTAATTGTAGTGGAAGTAAGACTTCTATTTCAATTAGTAAGAGGATGTTGCTTAAGTGCTATAAAAGGAGGAGAGGAGCCCTTGGACGTCCTATGCATAATCCCATCTTGGAATTCACGCCCAAGACTCTTAGTGCAAGAGTTGCACATGCCCATCTCTCTCTTTCCCTCTTTTAGTTTCTCTTCAGTTTCTTTTAGGGTTTTCTCTTGGAGATTCCACCATCTTCTTGAGAAAAGAGAATCTGATACGGGTCATAGCGTGGAAGATCAAAGGGTGTTGGAAATTCTGATTTGATTAGTAAAGGTGTTCATCATCAAAGAAAGAATTCAAATTCTCCATTAGAGCACAACTAAGCTCCAAAGGTATAATCTACATCCTTGTATGTTGTGGATTTCGTGGTTGCATGTTTAGGTGCTGTGTTTTATCTTCTAGATAGGATATATTGCTGTACATGGTTTATGGGTTTGAGGAATTGCATCATAGATTGGGTTTGTTGCCTTCTTGATAGTTAATCCCTGCATCAAGTGGGTCAAAAGTTTTTGAAACCTATCTGAATGGCCCACCTATTTTCCAACACCAACATGATACTTGAAACCTTGAATGAGACCCAGTTACATATGAATGATAAGCCTAAGACTCTTACCAAGCATGTGCTATGAGACAGATATATAGAATGATGTTCATTGCCACTAATTTTTTTTCATTCATTTTAGCAAAGATTATTGACCGCTTTGGGAAGTCATGCAAAAAAATAGTTTTCAATTCAATCTATGGAGTGCCTATATTGCATAACAGTCACTTTAGCCATGAATAATCTAACACATACTATCATTATATTTACTCCTTATTTATTTTATAATATTAATAGTTTCCAGCTCTTATGTATGTTTTTTTCTTAGTGTTAATTTTGGAGCATTATCATTACTGTTATACTACCACCTCCGCGCCACTACTAATATAATTGTTATTATTATTTGGATATTTGAGGGTTACAAGGATGTGGTTTGGAGCCTCAAAGTAAATTTCACTTTTTATTATGTTTTGGGGTGGATTGTTGCTTTCTAATTTGTTAAATATTCAAATATTTTATGATAGGTGTTTCACAAGAGTACATAACCGTTACTATTCTCCCATTATCCTTTAAGAAAATAAACTAATATAACTAAAAGAATGAAACTATAAAAATATAATGACGTTACAATTCTTTGTTTCATGACACTGCTGCTATATTAAGAAATGAAATTAAGAGGAGAATTAAGAAGAAATTAAGACGAGAATTAAGAAGATAATTATTCTGAATTAAATGACATTGACGTGACCATTTTCTATTGGAATACATTTAAGAAATGATATTAAGAAAGGAAATGCAAGAGAATTAAAAAAGAAAGTTAAGAAAATAAATTATAAAATCAACTAAAATGATTAAAAAATGAAATTGTTGAAGGTAATAAAAAAAGGATGAAATTGGATTTGGTGATCAAAATTGAATTCCAGAACGATAAGGTATAATATAATACAATGGTCAAAATTGAAGAGGACTAAATATATATAAAATTGTGATTACTACATGAGATGTGCTTTGAGTTTCTATTGTGAATTCTATATTTGAGTTCTCTCTTGATTCCTTCCATCGTCTGGGTATAATAAAGTTGTTGGACATGTGGGTTTTACTCAAGGTTGGAAAGCTTGTGACTCGGACTCAACTCGCCCAATGCAAAAAAAAAAAAAAAAAAAAACTGACTCGAGTAGAGTCAACGTGGAGACGAGAGCCATGTTTTTCATAAATAATTTAAAAAATATTTAAAATGAATCTCTTATTTATAAAATATAAATATACATTTATTTACCTGCATTCATGACAATTACGTTTAAATTAATAAATTTATACATGCTAGAAAGATAAATTAGGTGAAAAAAATCTAGGAAAAGTTCTGCACCACCCAAACGAAAATCCATGCTTTTGAGCAAAAGAAATGAAGTTGGTCGCTTCATCACAAACAGACCCTTGAGCAAATGCAATGAAGTGTTGTTTTGGTCCTGCAGTGGGACTGTAAAGCGCCGAGGATCACATTCTCGAATTTCTTCTTCGCCAAACGAATCGACAACCGGATTCCATGAAGTTTCATCTCACTTCTCCCTCAACCAAGACTCTAATATCCACCTCAAGAAAACAAACCTCCAAAGAATCACTTCCCTGCTCAATGCTTATCCATCTCTTGCTTCCCTGTCACTCTCCGCATCTCTTTTACAAAAAGATTAGACCCAAGGGAACAGTCTGTCTTTTCTATCACTTTCCTCCCTTCTATCTCTCCTCTTTTCTTATCTCTAATTGAGTGATGCATATTATTGTATTGATCAGTGTGTATAAATGATATTTCACATTAATGTTGACCCAGAATTGATCAACACAATGATATGTATAATGCATATTAATTTTAATCTTGATTTGTACCTATCATTAAGAGGAATGTGGCATAAATGGATTGCTAAAAGTAAAGGTGGGCCCCATGGGTCATGAGATTGTCCCTTATAATGGAGATGTGGACTTAAATAGACATCCATCTTGAATTTTGTTCAACCTCTCTCCTCTCTCCTCTCTCCTCTCTCCCTTCTAAAAAAAAGAAAATTTATAGAGATGACTTGATTAAAAGAATTGTGAATAACTTTTATATTTTTTTTGAATTATTCAAATGTTTATGTACTTCTTTGAAAATGAACCAAGTATTTTACACTTTTTTTTGAAAATTCCCCCTTTTTTTTCTTATTATAGCTTATGCTATGCACAACCGGCCAATCATGGGTTCTCTCTATTTAAAGGTACCCCTCTGCCCCAACGAACATATATAGCTTATAAACAACCTTCTCGGGTGGGTCATTCAGTTGCATAGGTTTTCGGATTGAATTTCCTCTCCAGAACTTGCATCCGGATTAGAAAGAGATCTGTTGGGTCATTCAGGTATGGCTACAAAACAATCTTAATGGGAGAGTGAAGTGATGACTCACCACTAGCTAGAGAAGCCAAAAAGAGATGTATTTGGTGAGAAGATCTTTGAGAAATCACACCTCTCACTTTACTATGTTTTTATTTTATTTTATTAGTTGAGCTTCCAGGTTAATATGAATACTAATAAATGAATTGAGTTTGGGAGGGTTGAGCTGGTTTTTGTTATTTGACCCGACAACCCAAACCAAAAACTGATTAATTTGTATCGACTTGCTGCAACCTAGTCAGAACTCTACCTGTTTAACACAGTTAAACCCTTTGCCTCATTAGAGTTTAGGGAGTGCTCAACCTGACTTTACCAATCTTATGCCACCCATAACTAGTATTCATATTGATGTGTCATGGATAAATGACTTATTTCAACCGTCAAAAATGAATAGGACCCTTTCGGATGTTCAAAAAGATAGAAGTAAATCATGCATTATGTGTTTGGCCAATCTGAATGACCACAAGTGACTGTTCTTTTGTTCCTTGCTACAATAAATTACAAGTAAACAAAGCTACAAGTAACTAGATTTATAAGTAAATTGATTTCTCTATGCGGCGTCCCAGAAGTATAATTAAGGTTTATTATTATTATTATTATTACTCAGGGTACCTAGCCAAGGGGGTTGGACCCATGAGAGCACCCACCCATTCAGACAGAGTATTTGCTTAAGCGAGGAGAAGACACCTGCACACACGGGTAGGGAGCACTCGCACTATGGTTGGCAACAAATATTTAAATATAATATCAGAGCCAATCGGACGTGAGTTTTGAATCTAGGAGGAATGAATTAGCATTAAAATGTGCATGTTGCCAAAAGTGTGCACATCGGGTTCCACCTGAGGGGTTTTGAAAAGTATATATGCCATCAGAGCCAACCGTTGTGAGTTCGACTCCCAAAAGGAATGAATCGAGACTAAAATAATGTCTGTTGCCAAAGGAATTCTAACCCGCACATGCGAACAGAGGACACCCCACACTCTCTAGGAGGAAAGACTCACACATGTGAGAAGAGATGTGTGCGATATCGCATGGCCATAGGATATTGCAATGCTCTAGGATATTATCGCATAGAATGATGTGTGCGATATCGCACGTCCCTAGGATATCGCATAGTACGATGATGTGTGCGAAGTCACATGGCCCTAGGATATCACACGAGGAAAATTTAAAACTTTGACCTCTCTAGGGAAAATCTCAGGTCCAAGGGTAGCTCTATAGGCAATATCACTTAAAGAATTATGGAGAAGACTTAATTGATAGAATCGTGGAAAACTTTTACTTTTTTTTTGTTGAGATATTCAAATTTTCATGTACCTTTTCGAAAATGAGCCAAGAAAGTTTTGCACCTTTTTGAAATTTTCCTTGTTATATTAATAGTTGATTTGCTCTAATGGGGTATTAGGCCCAACTGTCCTCTCTTACTTAAAGACTGTGGTGTATTAGGAATTTAGAGATCTTTTGTTAAATTGTTAGGCGAATTGGTTAGAGACAGGCTTAAAAGTTTACTTGCATATTTTTTTGTGTCACACCCCAAGCTCGAGACTACACCCATCTTGAGGCGTGATGTACGCATGCCCGTATGGGGATTCAAGTCAAACTCCCTGACTTTTAGTCCCTATGAACGGGTTTCCCACAGGATATCACGTGAGAGGTTAAATTTCCATAAGCCTGTAGAAAACACCTGTATAGTTCAACAATACATATCCATCGATGTTCATCATCTATCACAAATTAATCATGATATAAGAGTATCAACTAGTCCATGAGCATAAGTTAAGAATTCAAGTCTCAAGTTAAAGAAAAGAGGAAAAGTAGCGGAAGCAAAGTATTTGTTAAGGTTTATATTCCAAAAATAAATCATCCTAAACATCAACTAAACATGTGGCAATCCAAGCCACAGTCATGGGAAACTATAACGTCCAATAGCTCATCGTGCAGATGTCTAAAAGACATCCTCAGGAGTCCACTCAGCTAATTGACGAGGAGCTTCTTCCTCCTCTGCGACCTCCTAGGAGATGGCTTTGAGGTCCTCACTTGTAACACCAAGTGTAGTACCATTACGCTATGCTAAGCAAGATAAATAGATATAAAATGTAACATGCATAACAAATGAGTAAAAATGACAAGATAGATCATATGAAGTTAAAAAAAAAGTAGTCTAGGCGTAATTAGTGCATGTATAGGCATGATACATAGGGATCAAAGGCGACAAGTACATAAGTGTAACATATCAAGGTGGCATGAGCACATAAGCTATAGTCTCCCATATAAACATGTAAACATGAAATTAAATGAGAGCATGAGCATGACATAACATGAGGTACCACTAGGAGGCATAGGGCCTGAAAACTCTATCATGGACCTGAGGTACTGGTTAACCTCTTATAAATTCCCATCTGCAGAGGTCCATGAAAAATTACTAAATCCACACCCAGTCGGGTGCGACTGAGATATGACCGAAGCTAAGTGGTGCCGACTCGAGGGATAGAATGTACGGGGCATATCATGGTGTGACATAAGCGTGAGCATAAGCATGTATAAAATATAAACAAGAGCAGGAGCATGATCATAATCATAAATTCGTAATGCAATGTAGCCTACGAACATATATAGATACATAATGTATAGAGAAACATATGACGCAATATTAACAAGGTACATGGGTTAAGCAGATAGACATGAGAAGCGTGTACATGTCATGCGAGAGTATTAGAACGTAAGCAAATGCATGCATAAAGATCATATACTGAATCAAGGATGCATGACAAGCCAATCCTACGGTTTCGGTAATGCCCGTGGGCTTTACCGTCTAACAATGTGTAGTCCTAAGACTTCCGACGTCATTGGGCTACAAAAGACCCTTGATGTTACATAATTTAGGATGCCAAATGCCTTAAGAGAATACCTTTCGTTCGAGGTATATAGGATCTTTTGTAGGGTGTACGTGCGCTTAAACGACACTCTCTATCGCTAATTAATCCATTGGGCATGTTTTTAGGGTGTATAGGATTCTTACTAGGGTCAACTAGGGCCCACAACATCAAACCCTAATTCCTACAAGTCTGGGTAGGTGCGCTCGAACGGGTATATGTAGGCGCGCTCGAGTGGGCCTACTCTCGGGTTGATGTGTGCTCGAGCGTGCGTCATGCGCTCGAGTGCATGCTCAAATTTGCATGTTTCGGGCGATTTTGTGCCCTGTTTACTTCCACTATAAGGATATATCAGTCCCTATCTTCCCAATCCACACTTATGGGTCCAATACCTGGAATAAGCGCCTCCATTGCCCTTCAAAACCACTACAAGCAACATCTAACCTCCACCAACGCACACATTACCAATTCCATGAACATAACTAGAACCAAATTAATCAAATTGAGCTAAAAATTGGGTGTTCTAACATGGAATTCATGGAAAGAATGACAAATAGGAATAAAAGCACAAATTATAAATGTTCACTTGCTTTTAGGTGCTTTGAACTCAAGTCCTACTCAAACTAACTCTTCCAACGCAACCAAGCTCAAAAATTTTGAAAATTCCCAAAATGCAAGCTCAACTCATGCTCCTATAGTGGTGAGAATATAGGAAAGCTGCAAAGATTAACATCCATGCACGATTTGACTTTCTAATCTCTGAATTTAGCATGAGGAAATAGGTTTGGAGCAAGAGACTTACCAAGAGAAGAAGATGAGATGAAGGTTCTCAAATAGGGCTTGAAGATGATGAACTAGAGGAAGAAGATGATCCCTTTGGAGCAATAAAGTCCCACATGCACTTGAAGACTTGAAGAATCAAGCTAGAAATTGAGAGGAAAGTTGAAGCGGAAATGAAAAAGGAGAATAAGGGAAGAGCTAGGGTTTCTTAGTTGAAATGGAGTGAAGAGGAATGAAAGGGTAATTGGAAATGACTAGGGTTTTAATGGAAAATATGTGGGCCTTTTGCATGCAAACTTTTTTGCTAAATGGTAAATTTGTATTAAAAAGAAAGGGCAAGGCCCCCAAACAGAAGAAAGGCAAAGAGGCTAAAACAGAGAAAGCCAGAAGACAGAGGAAAGCCTATAAAACAATACAAGGAAAGAAGAAGCCTGGAACATACTCCATAAAGAACAAAGAAAAAATTAAGTGAGAATACCCATAGCAGCCAACATGGGGTGGGGATACATCACTTTGGCAGAAGAAACCATGCCTTTTAAGCTGTCCTTGAGGATCACTTTAGCTCTCTCGAGGGAGGGAGAAATTGAATTGTGCTTGGAGTTGTTCTGAAGAGACCATATGATTGAGATGGCATGGAAGAAAATTGCTGCAGCACAGTTCCTACCTCTGTTATCTCCAGCTGAGTAAATAGCCAACCAAATGGAAGAGGCAGAGAGAGGAGAAGAGAGCTGGACCCCACAGCTAGAGAGCATCCAATGCCAAAAGTCAGAAGCCATTTTACAAGTGAAGAACAGATGAGGTTCATTTTCTTCTTCTTTGAAGCAGTTGAAGCACCGGGAGGCCAAGTTGCAACCTTTTGATTTGGCCCAACTGTCTGTCGGAGTTCTTCTATGAAGCATACGCCAGCTCATGCAGGCAATTCTGGGATGGATGAGATTGTTCCAGATCAGTTTATGCCAGGGGACTTCAGCAGCAGCAGACCTGATAGAATTCCAGGCAGCCTTAATGGAGAACGCTCCTGAAGAGCACCCTGGCCAAGAGAGAGAGTCTGGAACAGAGATAGACTCAGGGGAGATGGAGATGGAGCTAGTAGAATGAAGAAGAAACTCCTTGAGTTGGGGTGGCAGCTGGGGGGGAATACTCCACGCATTATTCTCTATGATGTCTGCTACCAGATCATTAGCAGAGAAGAGAATAGAGGGGAACAAAGAGGCAATAGGATTGCAGTTGACCCAGTTATCATACCAGAGGTTAATGGAGTTGCCATTGCCAATTTGCCATATACTGTCCTTTTGGAGAGACGAAAGATGAGTATTGATTTTTTTCCAAATACAAGATCCTCCACAGTTGGTTCTCTTATTCCAGAACAAGGGGTTCCTTAGATATCTACCTCTGAACCAGGTTGCCCACAAAGAGCTGGAGTTGATGGCAGACCAAGCCAAGAATTTGAGGCAAGCTTCATTGAATTCTTTGACCCGACGAAGGCCTAGCCCACCCTCAGCTTTGGGGAGACAAACTATATCCCATTTGACCAGGTTGGCTTTAGTTTTATCAGGGGAGGCTGACCAAAGAAAGTTCCTCATTAGTCTCTCTATTTGCAAACAGGTTTTACTGGGAAGAGGAAGGACAAGAGATATATGGAGAGGGATGGAGGCTAGCACATGTTTAACAAGGATCAGCCTTGCAGCAAAGGAGAGGCATTTCATCTTCCATCCTGCCAGCCTAGAGCTGATAGAGTCCAGCATTTGGCTAAACAACATATGTCTAGCACTGCCAAGGAATAAGGGCACACCAAGATAAACTGCAGGAAGAGGGGCTGAGCTAATCTGTAGAGTACTGGAGATCATGTTGGCTTTCCTGGAACTGCATTTGCCAAGATAAAGGTGACTCTTATGGAGGTTGAGGCATTGGCCTGACGAGTCTTGATACAGGTGGAGAAGTTCTTGAAGCCGCCTAAGCCCTCTTTTATAGCCTTTTATAAAAACCAAAATGTCATCAGCATAAATTAAGTGGCAGGGAGTAGAGGGAACCTGAGAGATTGGATGAATAGATCCCATGAGCCTAAGTTCTTTGATTTTCCGGCTAAGAATCTCTTCGGCGAGAATGAAGAGATAAGGAGAGAGCGGATCTCTTGGCGCAACCCACAAGAGGTACTGAAGAAGCCACTGGGGCTTTTGTTAATCAGAACTGAACCTCTACAAGTACAAACAAGCTCTTTTATCATATTAATCCACTTGGAAGAGAAGTTAATGAATTGAAGAGCTTTGAATAAAAAGTTCCATTGCAGCTTGTCAAAAGCCTTAGAGATGTCCAATTTCATGCAGACAGCCCCTCCTCTAGTGGAAGACTTAAGGTTTTGAAAAAGGTCATGGGCTAAGGCAACATGATGGTGAATAGTTCTGCCTTTAACAAAGGCAGACTGATGATTGGAGATCAGGGAAGGGAGAATATGAGAAAGCTTGGAAGCTAGGATTTTGGAGATAATTTTATAACAGAAGTTTAGGAGGCTAATGGGTCTAAAATCTGATAAAGTAGTTGGGGAGTCCTTTTTGGGAATAAGAGTTAGAAAGAAGGTATTGGAGGATCTAAGAAGTCTTCCTTTACTAAAGAAATGAGAGATAGCTTTGATGACTTGAGGGCCTACTATCTCCCAGCAGTGAGTGAAGAAGATCCCAGAAAAACCATCTGGCCCAAGGGAACTGGATCTCTTGAGATTAAAAACAGCTTCTTTAATTTCAGCTGAAAAGGGGATAACTTCTAGGATGGAATTCTGCTCTGCTGAAACAGCAGGGCCTGGACGAATGAAGAGGGAATCATCAAGGACTGGGGGGTTGGACTGCAACAGATTAGAGAAGAAAGAGCTGGCTTCTTTTCTGATTTGTTCCATGTCATCAATGATGATCCCATCAACTGTTATCCTGTCAATCTTGTTAAAGGAGCTCCTAGATTTAGCAGACAAGTGGAAGAACTTTGTGTTTCTATCCCCTTCTTTTAACCATCTGATTTTGGATTTTTGCTTCTAATGGACAGATTCTGCTTTAAGCCAATTGTGAAGGGAAGACTTATTGGAATTCAGAGCCAACAGAAGGGAGTCAGTAGGGTTGGAGTCATAGGAAGATTGGGCTTCCATAACCTGGTTTTCAGCATTGGGCTATGTTCTGCTTGAGTTGACCGAAGACCTTAATGTTCCAAGTCTTCAACTTGTTCTTAAGAATTTTAAGCTTTTGGGCAAGAATGAATTGAGGGGAGCCACTGCAGGGAATGGCCCAGTTGTCCTTAACTAGAGGGATGAAGGAATCATGGGAAAGCCACATCTCTTCGAATTTAAAGGGGGCATTCTTAATGGGGGATAAGGATCTGTGGGACAGCAGAAGAGGACTGTGGTCTGAAGAGATTCTAGGAAGATGGGCTACAAGAGGATTTGCAAATTGATCAAACCATGCGTTATTGGCGAAGGCACGGTCTAATCTAGCAGCAACATAGGCAAGGCCTTGCCTATTATTAGCCCAAGTGAATCGATTACCTCTAAACCCAAGATCTTTGAGGCCAGCAGCAAGAACCATATCAGGAAACTCTTTAACTGAAAGTTGAGAAGGGGAGGAGGTATTGAATTTTTCCGAAGCCAGGAGGATAGCGTTGAAATCTCCTATAACTGCCCAAGGGAGAGCTGTAAAGGAAGTGTTGACCAAATATTCCCAAAGAGTCCTCCTATGTCTATAGTCTGTAGAGCCATAAACCCCTGAGATCAAGCTGGTGGAAGAAGAGTGAACCTCTGTAACTAGGATGGAAATGTGCTGATTAGAAAGATCAAGGAGAGAATAATTAAGATTGGGATTAGCTTTACAAAAGCACCAGAGAGAAGTGTTAGGGGAACTGAAAAACTGGTTAAAACCCAAGGATTGGATTGCAAGGGAAATAGGAGAGTCTGAAGAAATTTTAGGTTCAGAGAGAAAAAGAATGGTAGGAGAATGAGAGGCTAAAAGGTGATGCAGCACTGTTTGGGTAGGAGAATTTCCAATACCCCTACAATTCCAGGAGAGGATTTTAAACATTGGAGGCAGTAGGAGGGGGAGTGCCAGTGTGACTTCTTGTCTTAGGTCCATGAGAGATTGGGCCTTTGTTCTTAGGCTTCTTCCTACCTTTAATCTTAAAGGAAGATAAGTCCACCACTACAGAAGAAATTGAAATTATCTCAGCACCAACCTGAGGAAGGGCAGTGCCTTAAGGAGAAGGAGGAGGATTCCCAGAATTCTGGGAGATTAAAGAGGTTATAGTGGGAGAGATTGGGGCCTCTAAAAGGGGAAGGGTATCAAGGTCTGGTAGCTCAGAGGGTAACTGGACAACTAGAGGGTGATTGGTTTTGGAAATAGGAGGAGGAAGTCTTCTAAGGAGGTGTTTTCTAGAGCAGAGAAGGGATTGGGACTGACAAAGGAAGGGGCTGGGTTATCCTCCAAAATTTCCGTGATAGAAACTGGAAGGGGAGGCACCTCATTAGGATCAGAGATGGACTCTGGGGCATGGGACCTGAGAGCTTCCATGGAGGGAGGAATAATGGGAGGGGAAATGGGGGGGGGGGGGGGGGGGGGGGGGGGCTAAGGGATAGTGGCCTATAGTCTGCTCCTCGATTCCCAGGGAGTCAGCTTCCCCAGAGACTTGAGTAGGGGATTTCTCCATGGACAAAGAAGCTGGGACAGGGGTTGGAAGCAAGGGAGGCTTGTAAGTGTAGGGGCATTTAGAGGAGAGATGACCTGCAGAAAAGCATTATGAGCAAGGAATATTTTCATACAACACATCCACCTGAACTACACCTTCTCCTTCCAGGTCCACCATAACAGAGGTCAGTTTGTCTTTAGCAACGTCCAGATTGACTAGAACTCTGGCAAAAGAGAGAATTTTCTGAGAGGCTGTGATATCATCAAGGCGAAGAGGCTTACCAATAGACCCAGCTATGGAGAGGAGAATATCACTGCTCCAACAGTGGTATAGTGGATAGTGGCCTATAGTCTGCTCCTCGATTCCCAGGGAGTCAGCTTCCCCAGAGACTTGAGTAGGGGATTTCTCCATGGACAAAGAAGCTGGGACAGGGGTTGGAAGCAAGGGAGGCTTGTAAGTGTAGGGGCATTTAGAGGAGAGATGACCTGCAGAAAAGCATTCTGAGCAAGGAATATTTTCATACAACACATCCACCTGAACTACACCTTCTCCTTCCAGGTCCACCATAACAGAGGTCAGTTTGTCTTTAGCAACGTCCAGATTGACTAGAACTCTGGCAAAAGAGAGAATTTTCTGAGAGGCTGTGATATCATCAAGGCGAAGAGGCTTACCAATAGACCCAGCTATGGAGAGGAGAATATCACTGCTCCAACAGTGGTATGGAACACCTTTGAGCCGAATCCGAACCGGAGCAAACGTCGGCCATGAGATAACTTCCTGTCCAGGGGACCAGGGCTGAAGTAGAAGTTTTTTCTTTTCCATAATCAGAGGACTCTGACTAACCAGGCAATCTCTATCTTCCTGGGTATTGAATCTGAAAATGAAGAAACCTCTCTCTGTGAGGGAAATAAGGCAGGGCCTGGATAGCCTCCAGGAGTTTTGAACCCATTGTTCTAATCCTTCTAAGGTGGGACGTCGGCCAACGAATTTCCCTATTGCTGAGAAAGAAAAGGATTCCTTACTGTTGGCTACCATTTGATGAGGAATCCTTAGAGTTAGCTTACCGTCGATCCAGGCAGGAGGAGGAATAGCTGGAGGGGCTGTGATAGCTGAGGGAGAGAGAAAGCTGGCATAAGACCTCGGGGGATGTTGATCTTCTGTAATAGGAGATTGAGCCTGTTGGTGAGTCAGAATGCTTTCCAGGTGCTGATGCAGGAGGTGGAGCTGAGCTGTGTCCCATTTAGGCGGGAGAGGGGTTGGCAATACACTTGGTTCCTCTAGAAGAGGGGGTTCTGTAGAACCAGGAGGATGCCTCGTACTAGAAGGGAAGTTAGGGATTAGCGAGCCAAAGGAAGGGGGAGGAGGGAGAAAAGCAGAAGTAGAAGCAGAGGGGAAGATAAGGGGGGATGGGGAGGGGATGGAGGGGGGAGGGGGAGCTGGGGAGGGATTAGGGATTGTAGTTCGGACAAGCCTGCATCCGGCGGGGGAGCAGGAGGGATTTTGGGGGCGGGGGAGCAGGCCTTTTGCATGCAAACACAGCTAATGAAAGAAATTCTATAAAAGGGCTTCTATAGGCTAAAATTGGGCCAAGATGGGGATCATTTTGGGCTCAAATGGTTTGGATCGAAACACGAAAATGAAGAGTGAATCATGACCTATCCAATGCACCCGAAAATTCTTGAAAAATAGAAAACACATACGTGGGGCCCAGTAAACCCAAAATCACGAAAAGCCATAATCCTACCTAGTCAATGGTCAAATCCCTTCTTATCTACCTAATCAAGCTCAATTTCGTTCAAAACATCCATTAGGAATCTAATTAGGATTAATTAGATACTAACACGATTAGGGTAAGGTCAGGGTGTTACATATTGGGCCCGGCGTAACCTTACAAATTAAATCTCCTGGTTTATTAAATGGGTCTATCATCACATGTAAGTTTCTTTTCTGTTTTGCAACCCATTAAAAGTTATAATATACCTAGGTAACTAAGTATGGATCTAGGCCCCACCTGATTACCAAATTGTTTCTAATGCCTACGTTAATCCCATCCTAACTATTGCATCTCATGATACCATCATCATAAAACAGATAAAAAAGCATAAGTCTAAGCTAATCTTTGTTGACAGATAAAATTTCATTTGATGATTTTTTGAAAGAAGGCATCTCTTATTTCCATTAACCGATGAAGTCCAACAAACAGACCAGTCGATATATCGAATATAGACTCGCTGAAAGATAGAAATCAGAGATTGACTAAGACCGATGGGCATTCTACAACAACGCAACGGCCAGTATTGTCACTTTAATTGGTCTGTGCTGGAGATCACTGACCGCTAAAAGTCACCTACCGCTGAAGACTATTGACTGGTAAAACATTTTTGCGACAGCACAATAGTCCATATTCATACTTCCAGCCGGTATTCATACTTTCAGCTGATAATCATGCCTTTAGTTGGTGTTCATGCCTTTTCGCCAATGTTCACACTTCTAATGACCAGTCGGTGCTAGAGAACATTGACCGTTGGATGTCTCTTGAACAATGCAATGGCAGGTGATGTACATCGTTGATGACTAGCAGGCGTCAAACATTATTAACCGCTCTGAACGACCTATGTTATGTACCCCAAAAGCAGGTGAACGCTACTTGGTCATTTCAATGCCACGAGGTCCCCCGATCTCATTATTTGACCAAGTCATGTAACCTGTGAACGCACAAAGGAGTAGTTACAACATCTTTTATTCCACTTCTTAAAGTTACTCCCCACTTCCCCACAACTTAATTCTATCAGTTATGGCTCCTGGAATACATATAAAAGGGGCATTCAAAACGGCATTTATCACCAAGAATCCTCACGGAAAAAGCCAGAAGATTCTACAACATTTGCTCTAGGAAATTAATCTCATTGTCACAAGAAAATGCTCAGCCAGTGAGAAGTATGAGGCAAATGGTGAGCTCTTTGAGGGTCTCCACATTCTAAATAATTTTCAATGTTTTCTTTGTTTTCTTTACTAAGAGGAAAGCTACAATTTTGTTTTTTTAGTGGTATTTCTTTCACTTGGATTTCATATCAAAGTGGTGTCATTCTAGACATTTTCTTCGAAGTATTAGGTTACAAAGATTTATGGGGGATCGACACTGAAGACTGGCATGTATTTGGTCGTCCCTGCCTATCAGGTCGAGACCAATCCATTGTGAACTGCAATCTTCTTTTCATTTTTTTACAAATTTTATACAAAGTATTTCTATTATGTTTGATCTCTCAACCCTAATGGGTGGTCGTATAAAAAAATTTGTAAACGACTTGCACTAAGAAGGTGAGACAATTAGAACCCATGTAAAATAAGAACAAGGGCGACTTCTTAATGTATAGCCAAGCAATGGTGTGCAAGTTGTCCTTTTTTCTTCATGTATTATGTTGAATTTGAAATAAAATTAGCATCCCATGCTCGTATTTCGATTTCAGCAAAGACGATCTCAAAGTGAAATATAAAGTGTGTACATATCAGAATAATCCCAACCTGACTACAAAAGCCACACAAAGTCCCAAAATAAGAAGTCACTCAACCTTATGTAGGCTCTCCATCCTCTGGTACCGCATCTGGGTCAACCAGGCCCCACCCATACTCTTCAGCTATCAGCACCTCGAGATGTGTGTCGCCCTCGGGGATGGGGTCAGTAATGATACCTAAACACCTAATATATTGGGTCAGATCTAATGGACATATTAACACAGTGTACAAATAACATAGGATGCATGCATCAAGGGAGAATGATGATAGTAATATGATTAATGGAGTAATAAAGGTACAATGCCAGGAAATTGTACACAATATATATCAATAAGGGTCAACATAAAGTAAACATGCTAAATAATCATCTAATCAATAAGGCACATTCACATAGGCTATCACCGTGGGATATTATACTGCTACCCTCTTCGGTAAGATCAAGCGGGAAGACAAAGGCGGGTGACTTCTCCAGCAACGATCTGACTTTTCAACAACAATGGTTAGCATCGACTTCCTCGACTCAAGCTGAGCCTTCTGTAGTCAATATTCTTCTTTGCAAATTAGGGAACCTTTGGAGCCCTCTTCTCCGGTGATGGCACAAAACTCTGCAGCCTAAATTTTTATTAGGGATCACAATAGTCCGAATCCACTGCAAGTCTCTCACCGATCAACCACAAAGCACAATCTGATCTTCTTTGTTTTCCTTCTACACAAACCGAGGCTCACTTCGAGGATTGCATCCGAATCCTCTGGTCTCCAATTGAGCCTCTGGTCTGTAACTAGGAAAAACTCCATATCCTTTGTTGTCTTCTTCCTCAGATAATGGCCCACCACAGATTAAGTTCGATGAACTTCCTCTGTCCTCTACAACCAAATCCTCTTCTCCGCCTTATACCTCAGAAGATGGTGATGAACTTCCTCTATTCTCTGCAACTGGACAACATGGGCAAAGGGCAAAACCTTTTTTTTCAAAAAAAATCTCTCCATTTTCAATGAAGTCGATCGAAACAAGAAGTGCAAAGACAACTTCTCTCCTCTCTCCACCGTGCAGCAACTAAAATATCTAAGCAAGGATTTTTCCTTTTGCCTTCCTGATATTTTTACATGATTGCGTGACTCTAGAGATCGAACGAAAAAACCATCAATCTCACAACATAACTCAAGGTCTGAAACCACTTGTTGTGCACGTACGTGCGGAAGTACGAAATCTGCAATTGATTAACTATGCCACACAAGAGAGACTAGAGGATTTTATGTAGTTTTGCAAATCCACCTACGTCTATGGAAAGAAAGCAACAACTCATATCTTGATTCTCTTCAGAATCCAGAGTTACAGATTACATCCTATATAGTCTCTCCGCTTTCTTAGCACCTAAGAAAGCCCCGATACATTGACCTCAATATCATTGACCCTGAATCCGGTCATTGGCTAACCCAATGGGTCAGTCCAGTAAACTGGAATACAAGACATAAACTCAACACATTAATGTGGGTTGTTAGGCCCTAAACTGCCTACAGACTACAGACCTTTCCTTATCTCCCAACGCCAACACAGGTAGAAACTCATGATGCAGAATTTCTCGCTAAGACCAGTGTCACAAATTCTGTTTGCCAAGTGAGTTATTATGTGACTTTCTAAATTTGGAGCTCTCTTCATGCATTCATTAGACATGTCTCCCGCAATTTGACATGTATATATACCAGCAGCGCCATAAACATCTTGGAAGAGAACCCAATTTGGAGAAATCTCAGCCATCCATGAAACATTATTCTATCACCGAGGGATCCCCGTGACTTGTCATTTCAAAGTGACCTTTCGTCTCTCCACTGACATTACTCATGATTTTGATGTGGATTTGCAGTAAAGATAGCAGCGACAGTTTGCCCGTGGTTTTTGGAGTCTTTCCTTGTCACTGTACTGGCCGTGAACGTGACTTGGACTGTCATGCTCTTGTGACTATTTAAAGAGACCTCTCCAGTTTCTTTTCACTGTAATTTGGGAAAGAAGAAGGAAAGGGAAGAAACTCATGCATTTGAAAAGCTTTTTATTCTCCTTCTTTCCTAAAGTATTGGATTTTCAGTAACTCATGATGAAATTAGTAGAGGGAATGAATATCAAAGTAGAAAAATCGTGAATTAGGTAGAAATGCATATAGAACTCTCACTTTTTATAATTTAATTTACTAAGGTGATTGATGGTGTGTGGGGTCATTCCGTGATCATGGAATTAAACGGGGCCACCACCCAGTCTCGGTAACCCGTGATCTCGGTGCCGCCAAGTTCGGCTGCATCGCCGTCTCGGGCAATTATGGAGCGGGCCCCAGTGATTACGTCACGAGTCCCAACTGCGGCCTCAGCCTCGACCGAGCTCGGCCTCCTTTCATTCAATCATAAATGCCGCCATTAATGCACTGCCAAAACAGGATCGGCGGTCTGACAACAGAATGGGCTCCGGACCTACGCGAGGAGCACGCCATATCTACAGTCATATCCATAGGCGAGGAGGGCTGGTCCGATGGGACGTCCCCTTTTTACCTACCCCCACTCAGGAGATGAGAGTACGTTCAGATGGGACTCCCGTCTCCTCAAGAAGACAGTCCAATGATGACTTCTCCACCTATATATTGCATGAGAGAATCCATGAAAGGTACGCACACGCATAATCTCTCCCTCCCAGAACTCTTTCTCTCCACTCTCTCAGTCCCTGCACTAACTTAATCGTCGGAGGGCCTTCGGCTACCCACAGCCAGGGTCTTTGACAGTTGTTCTTTTCCTTTCAGGTCATCGAAGGCTCGATCCATTCCCCTTACCTCCCTCAAAACCTTGCATCAGGAGCTTAATCCTCCATTAACTAAGTCCGTAATTTTTAGGCACTTACAGTTGGCGCCGTCTGTGGGAACAGGATCTGTGCCAAAGCCTCTACAGAAGCCATGCCTCCAAAAACCAGAAACGGTGGCGGAGGACCATCGACGTCTAAAAAAGCATCGTCCTTCCCGCTACGGGAGGAACCTGCGTTCCCACCATTCTTGCCGTCGCAACCAGCCCAGTCGGTTGTTCCGGAACCACCCCCCGACCTTCGTTCCGCTCTTCTTCCCCCTCCGGGGCCGATGGCGGCTCCTCCCGTCAGGCAGGAGGAACCAGAGGCCCCGCGCCAGAGGAGGTCTGGGGGGGGGGGTCGGGAGCCGCGTGCGTGGAGGGCATAGTCCAATCGGCCTCTTCGTCTCGGCCCACGACTGCGCGCCCCCACCACGATGACCGTCAGGGGGTCCCTCTCCATCCTGATGGTCGATCACAAAGGGGTCCGGAGCAGAACGCCCCCACGTCGGATCTTCGGCGAAGGGGCAAAACCCCTATCAGGGCGACGTCCCATCAGTCCCACCGTCACTCTCGCGACGACGGCCAATCTCTTCATCATATCCGTGAAACGAGAAATGACGACCCCCTGCTTAAAGAGCTCGATGCCCAGGACCAGGCTCTCCAAGATAAAGACGAGGTGATTCGTCGTCTAGAGGAGCGACTCGCCATGAATGAGAGGAAGTCTCGTGGTCCGCCTCCCCGGCGGAAGCGGACCCACCCGGGTAACCAAGATCTGAGGCATGCCCTCAACCACAGAAGGAGGTCTCACTGCGAGGAGGAAGGCTCGAGCAGCAGTCATCTGCCTAGTGGTCTCGGGGGAGCACGGCATGAGCCGGAATCCCCGAGACTCGATGACCAGACGGACCTCAAGGCGCAGTTGGACCACTATATCAAGCAGGAGGTCCAGGCCCGTTTGGCCGAGATCGGTCTCGCCCGAGACCAGACTGATGAGCATGAAGAGGACGATCAGGGCATGTCCCCATTTTCGCAGAAAATTAAAAATTTCTCTCTCCCCGAGAGATTTAACGTCCCAAGGTTCGTACTTTACGACGGGGCCTCAGACCCAGAGGCGCATCTGCGGCACTTCACTCAGCGGATGTCGGTCTGGGGGGACGTCGGTCTTTTAAACTGCAGGGTTTTCTCATCCAGTCTGGGAGACCTCCCTCTCCGGTGGTTCTGCGCACTCCCTCCCGGGTCGGTCTCAAGCTGGCGGCAGCTCCGGAGCTCTTTCCTTGAAAAGTTTCAAGCGCACCGCGTCATCCCGAAGACAGGTAGCAATCTCATGGCGATCCGGATGAAAGACGGTGAGGGTATCATTGCCTTCGCCAGAAGATTCTGGACGATATACAGCCAGATTACCGACGCCAATGACGAAGTCGCCATCATGTGCTTCAAGGAGGGGTTACTCCCAGGAAATGAACTCCGCAGAGATCTAGTCCGAAACCCCGTGGCCACGATGAAAGCACTGATGGCAAGGGTAAAACAGTACATTGAGCAGGAAGAGGACGAGGCCCATGGCACAGAGCGGTTCGGATTCCCGAAGAAACACCAGGCCTCCACCAAGGAAGAGACATTCCCCCGACCGAGGTCGGATAAAAGGAGGCCCGCCCGCTCTTTCTCGATCGCCTCGGACAGCAGCAAGAAGCCGAGGACGCAGTCCGCCAAGCCTGCCAACGATCCTTACAGGGCTATCAGTGTTGTGTTTAAAGAGCCTATTTATAGACTCCTGAACAAAATCAAGGCAGAGCCATACTTCCAGTGGCCTCGGCCGATGACAGGCGATCCATCCATCCGAGACCAGCAAAAGCGCTGCTCCTATCACAAGCAGCACGGGCACATGACCGAGGATTGCTTTGCGCTGAAATCCCACCTCGAAAAACTCGTCCAGGACGGGCACCTCCGGGAATATATCAAACAGGAGGAAAGGGTCAACCGAGCACAGCAGCGCGCTCAACCCAACAATGACCAGGAGAGCGGTGAACCGGCGGGTACCATCAACGTCATCCACCTAGCCCCCGCCCCAGGCAGAGAAAGCGCCCAGGCTCGGTCAGACGCCAGGAGAGCTGCCCATGGCAAGCAGGTGATGTCGGCAGAGTGGGAAAGCGCCTCGAAGAGGGTTAAGAGGGAAAAACCCAAGATTTGGTTCTCAGATGAGGACCTGAAGGAAGTCGAGCTCCCCCACAATGACGCCCTCATCCTCACCCTGCGGCTGAACAATTACACTACCAAGCGCGTCCTTGTGGACCCAGGGAGCTCCACCGAAATTGTATACTATAGCTGTTTTAAACAGCTCGGCCTGCCCGAATCCGCCCTGCGGGAGGCCCATGTCCCCTTGATAGGGTTTAGTGCCCAGCTAGTGTACCCCAAAGGCAGGATCTCACTTGAAGTCCGGGTCGGAGGCGCAGTGAAGGTAGCAGACTTTATGGTGATAGATGCACCGTCCCCTTACAATGTGATATTGGGACGAAGTTGGCTGCATGCCATGGAGGCAGTGCCATCCACCCTTCACCAAAAACTCAAGTTCCCTTTAGAAAAGCCTGGGGGAACGATCGAAATAGTAACTGTGCGCGGAAATCAGCAGATGGCCCGAGAATGCCTCGTGGCCGTAACGCCTGGGGAGGAGGAACCGAGACGGGTGCATATGGCCGAGCTCGAAGCCGAGATCGAAGATGTTGGGCGGACAGCAGGGCAGAAGAGCATAGAGGACCTCACCGAGGTCAGAATCAATCCCGAAGATCCGGAGCGCTACTTCCTGCTGGGTAGCCAGCTCCCCGACGCTGAGAAGGCCGAGTTGCTAGACTTCCTTCTCCTGAATAAGGATGTCTTCGCCTGGACTCCATATGAGATGCCTGGAGTTGACCCCGAGGTCATATGTCACAAGCTGAATGTGAACCCCGGGCACAAGCCTATAGTGTAGAAGGCTCGCAGAACGGGGACCCCACAGACAGAGGCGATTGTAGAAGAGGTGGATAAGCTCCTCGAAGCTGGGGCAATCCGCGAGGTACACTATCCCCAGTGGCTAGCCAACACGGTGGTTGTAAAGAAGAAGAGCGGCAAATGGAGGGTCTGTGTAGACTTCACCGACCTCAACAAAGCTTGCCCCAAGGATAGCTTCCCCCTCCCAAAAATCGATCAGATGATCGACGCCACCTCGGGGCATGACAGGATGAGCTTCTTAGACGCCTACCGAGGTTACCATCAGATCCCTCTGCACAGATCTGATGAGGAGAAAACTGCGTTTATCACACCTCGAGGCATCTACTGTTACAAGGTGATGCCCTTTGGGCTGAAAAACGCCGGAGCAACATATCAGAGGCTGGTCACAAGGATGTTTCGGGACCAACTCGGGAAAACGATGGAGGTCTACATTGACGACATGGTAGTCAAGTCCAAGGAGTCGCAGAGCCACCTAACAGACCTGCGCCAAACATTTGCCATCCTCCGAAAGTTCCAGCTCAAACTCAATGCCTCGAAGTGTGCATTTGGCGTCGGCTCCGGCAAATTCCTGGGGAGCCTGGTGACACGGAGAGGGATTGAGGCCAATCCGGAGCAGATCGCGGCCATACAGGCTATCCAAAGCCCCACCTCGGCCAAGCAGGTCCAGAGACTGACGGGGATGGCCGCTGCACTCAATCGCTTCATCAGCCGCGCCTCAGACAAGTGCCGTCCATTCTTTCAGCTACTGAAGAAGAGTTCCAAGTTCCAATGGACTCCAGAATGCGATTTGGCACTAGAGACGCTCAAAAGGTACCTCTCCTCACCGCCTCTACTGTCCACTCCGTCGCAAGACGATTTTCTCTATCTCTATCTCGCGGTCTCGGACCATGCGGTGAGCTCGGTGCTGGTTCGAGAAAGCGACAAGCAACAGTACCCCATCTATTACACCAGCAAAACCCTGCTCGATGCCGAGACCAGATATCTATCTCTTGAAAAGCTAGCACTAGCACTGCTCAGCGCCTCTCGCAAGCTCTCCCATTACTTCCAGACTCACACGGTGGTAGTCATCACGGAATTCCCGCTCAAGTCCCTCTTCCGCAAGGCGGACTTTTCTGGCCGAATCTCCAAGTGGGCCGTGGAATTGGGTCAGTTCGACATCCAGTATCATCCCAGAACGGCAATCAAGGCACAGGTCCTGGCGGACTTCGTCGTCGAATTCACCCCTCCTAGTTCGGCACCGACCTCGCTCGATACCGAACTGGGGGACTCCAAGGGCAGCAATGAAGGTAACGCCAAGACTGAGGAAGACCAATCCTGGGAAAAATTTCTGGAGTCAGCCTGGAAAATCTTCGTTGACGGATCGTCTACATCCAAGAGGGCAGGCGCCGGCGTCGTCCTCCAATCCCCAGAAGGGTTAGTCATGGAGCAAGCACTAACCCTCAACTTCAAAGCATCAAACAATGAAGCAGAATATGAAGCACTGATCGCTGGTCTCGGCAGTGCGAGAATACTGGGGGCACGGAGGGTGGTGGTCTTCAGCGACTCCCAGTTGGTGACGAGCCAGCTGAGCGGGGACTACCAAGCCAGAGACGAAAGAATGGTGGCCTATCTAGCCCATACCAGGCAGCTCCTCTCCCAGTTTGAAAAAGTTGAAGTCAGGCAAGTTGGTAGGGAGTCCAATCGCCATGCAGACGCCCTGGCAAGCTTGGCCTCGGCTGTAGAAGCTGGAAAAAGAAGAACAGTCGATGTAGGGACGCTGGAAAAACCGAGCATAGAGCTCCTCCCAGTTCGGCAGGTTCTGTGCACTGACCTCGGTCCAAGCTGGATGGATCCGATCATGGCGTTCCTGAAGGAGGACAAGCTCCCAGAAGACAAGAGCGAAGCCCACAAGGTCAGAGTAAAAGCAGCTCACTTCTGGCTATCTCCAGATGAAAAGCTTTACAGGAAATCCTACTCTGGACCATATCTCCCATGCGTCCATCCGAGCAAGGTAGAGGATTTTCTATTTGAAATTCATGAAGGGATCTGCGGTAGCCACATCGGTGGAAGATCGCTGGCCTACAGAGCTATTAGCCAGGGCTACTGGTGGCCCTACATGCAGAAGGATGCCCAGATCTACGCCAGAAAATGTGAGAAATGCCAAAAGTTTTCCCATTCCCTCCACCAGCCAGCTCAGGACCTGAGCCCAATCTCCAGTCCATGGCCCTTTGCTCAATGGGGGCTGGACATCGTCGGACCTCTCCACCGAACCCCGGGAAACAAAAGATGGCTAATGGTGGGCACCGATTACTTCACAAAATGGATTGAGGCAGAGGCCTTATCCTCCATCACCGAGCTTGACACAAAGAATTTTGTATGGAAAAACATTATCACACGATTTGGGATCCCCAATTGAGAGTATTTTTTAACATATTTTGTATGGAGGACATTGGAACTCATAAAAATGCATAAAAATGGCTATCTATAATGGAAAGATATGAGCAAAGCATGATGAGGAGGAAATTTATTATTTTTATACTAAAAATAGTGTTTTGAGTTCTTTTATCTTTGAAACCTCATAAAATAATGCTATGAAAGTGTATTTTTTGTGAACTCATCACTTGACACAAAGAATTTTGTATGAAAAAACATTATCACACGATTTGGGATCCCCAGAGCTCTAGTCTCGGACAACGGAACCCAATTCGATTCAAAATTCCTCAAAAACTTCTGTCAGGAGCTCGGCATCAGAAACCTTTACGCAACCCCTGCATACCCACAGAGCAATGGGCAGGCCGAAATCTCGAACAAAGTAGTCCTGGAAGGGCTGAAGAAAAGGCTTGACAAGGCTAAAGGCAGGTGGACGGAGGAATTGCCAAGTGTCCTCTGGGCATACAGAACCACCCCGAGACGATCCACTTCGGCCACCCCTTTTTCGTTGGCCTACGGAATGGAGGCAGTAATTCCTCTTGAGGTCGGCCTCCCGACCTTGAGAACAAATCTCTTCGATCAAGGGCAGAACGAGATGAACCTCGCCAGAGAACTCGACCTTGCCGAGGAACGAAGGGAAGCAGCATCCGTGCGCCTGGCCGCCTATCAGCAACAGCTTTCCCGAGGGTATAATCGGAAGGTCAAAGAAAGGAGGTTCTCGGTTGGAGAACTAGTCTTAAAAAAAGCACTCCCAGCAGATAAAGATCCTAATGAGGGCAAACTTGCGCCGAACTGGCTCGGCCCCTACAAGGTGGTCTCTGTCTCAGGAAGGTCGGCCTACAGGCTTGAAGGGATGGATGGCAAGGAATTGCCACGGCCATGGAACGCTGCCCACCTAAAGAAATATTATTTCTAGCTGTATTCAAGACAATTGATCAATAAAGAAGAACCTTTTGACACAGATTTGCCTTGTATTTCTTCGATCCCCGCAAGGATCCGGCCCTCGCGCCATCCTCTTTGAGTTCGGTCGTAGGACCAACTCCGCAAGGATCCGGCCCTCGCGCCATCCTCTTTGAGTTCGGTCGTAGGACCAACTCCGCAAGGATCCGGCCCTCGCGCCATCCTCTTTGAGTTCGGTCGTAGGACCAACTCCGCAAGGATCCGGCCCTCGCGCCATCCTCTTTGAGTTCGGTCGTAGGACCAACTCCGCAAGGATCCGGCCCTCGCGCCACCCTCTTTGAGTTCGGTCGTATGACCAACTCCGCAAGGATCCGGCCCTCGCGCCACCCTCTTTGAGTTCGGTCGCAGGGCCAACTGACCAAGAGACGTCCTCTGGGGCGTCTGTAAAGCTAATGATCCTAAGTCGCGAAACTCGGCCTACCCTAGAGTCTCACCTAGACCGTGGGAGCACGGCCTCAGCTAAACCCCGGCACGTGAGTCGGGGGCTCGCCACCGTTTCGCCCTGGGAACCTCCCCCTCAAAAATATGCCATTAAGGCCTAACCTTCGGTCAGACGGCAGCATGACTCGCTTGCTTGCTAAAATTCAAAAGTAGGAAAGGGACAACCTAGTCTTCCGAGACTGGAAAAGGTCTGTCCGAGGCAGGCCCTTCCTACCGACCTCATCCACTTGGCAAAAATTTTGGACATCACCTCACATCAGAGCATCCACAGACCATTGCAAAAGAAGAAGCAAAGAAGGGAAACAGCAAGATGGAAAAAGAACTTCTTTTCATTAATCAGGAAGTATGATTACATGATCTCTGTGCACTTGATAAAGAAAATTCCTAAAAAGTCTACTCCTTGGGCGCCGCCTTGTCGGTCTCCAGCTCTGGAGGTGCACAAGAAGTGGGGGCATCACGAGCAGTTGAAGGAGCTGCAGGAGGAGCCTGGGCCGCCTCAACTTCGGCGGGAGTCGGAGGTGGAGGAGGAGCCTGGGCCGCCTCAACTTCGGCAGGGGTCGGAGGTGGAGGAGGAGCGCCTTGGACTTCGGCGGAGGTCAGAGGTGGTGGAGGAGCGCCTTTTACTTCGGCAGAGGTCGGGGGCGGAGGAGGAGCGATGGGGGCATCGGCCAGAGCCTCGGAAGGGTTGGAGCCTAGTTCTGGCTCTGAGCCCACTGCTGCAGGTCGGAACTGAGGAAGATCCGAGAAGATGGGATGGTCCTCAGAGACCCCATATTTGAGTAGGGCCGCTTTGCACCCCATCTCGTACAGCACCGAGCTCAGATTTGTGATCTGAGCCGCGTACTCCTCCGAGGCCCAATCCACCCCGTCCTGGTAAGCCTTTGTAGCTTGGTCTCGCAGGATGGATTCGGCCTCGGATCTCTCCTTCTTGGAGGCCTCGAGCTCAGCCTCTTTATTGGCCAGTTCGCCTTGCTTCTCGGCGACCTCGGCATCTTTCTTCACGAGCTCGGCCTCCCTCTCGACGAGCTCAACCTCCAGCCGGGACGCCCTCCTCGCCTTCTCCTCCGCGGCGCCCCTCAGGCTCTTATTCTCGCCCCGCAACTTAATGATTTCAGCCTTCGCTGCTTGCTGATCCGTTGCGTGTTGGGCGATTTTCTCCCCCACCTTCTTGAGTTCGGCCGCGCCGGCCTCCAGCGCACTCCCCAGCTTCCTCTTCTCCTTCTCTAGCCCGTCAATCTGGGCAGCTCTTTCCGCCTCCCTCTCCATCAGTACTTGGAGCCTCTGCGCGTTCTGTGAAAAGAAATAGAAACGGTGAGAAGGTCGGATCAGGTGGCTAAGAAGTGAAATTTTTAGAAATAGCAAAGAAAAGCTACCTCGAGCGACGCCCTCAAGGTATGATGGATTAAATTCGGAGACCGGACTCTCCTGTGCCTCTCCATATCCTGGGGGAGGGCGCATCCCCGGGCGAGAGCCATGACCGACTCCCAGCTCGTCCCCAGCTGCACACCCACCGTCATCGGCTCGTTGGGGTTGAGGTCGAAGTTGGGCCTCCAAGGAGCCGGCGTGGACTGCTGGGGCTGCGGATCCTCCGACGGATGCCTCCCCTCTGCGCCCGCCAGACGGGACCTCTTCTCGGGAGGGGGCCTCTCGCCCTCCTTTCCGGCAGCCTCGGACCGAGGCCGGGCCTCCTTCTGCGGCGGAGGAGGCGGGGTCTCCTTCCCGGGTTCCACCACCCGTGGCCTGCTTTCTCGGAGCGGACGAGGGTCCTTCGTCTGCCGAGCGGCCACGGAAGACTCCCCCGACCTCCCCTTCGAAGGCTTGGCCGAAGAAGCGCCTGCCGCGCCCGACGAGCTAGAAAAGGCGGCCGGGGCGGATCCCTGGGCGGCACCTGCACCGCTGGGGACGTTCTTGGAGGCTTCCGGCGCTTTGTCACCAAAAATCAGGGCCCCCAGGTTCTTCAAGGGTAGGCGCGGCCTCTCCATTTCTTCTTCTTCTGCTTCTCCTTGGTCTCGGAGAGGACTGTCGCCAATAACTATCGGGTCCCGAGGATCCGTGGCTTGACCGTCTGTCTCGGCAGGGTCGGGTCCGACTTCCCCCGGTGGAGCAAGAGGAATCTCGGCAGTCTTCCTGGTGTAAGACTGATACCGAGGTTTATACCCCAACAAGGAGAAAGCGGCTCGGTCGTAATGACCGTGGTAGCGCTCAATCCTCTCTAGCCACGCGTCGTTGCGCTTCCACTTGTCGAAACCGGCCTCTCTCCTCCTCTTCTGAATGCCTACACGGAAAAATGGGCAAGGACATCAGTTCGGCATAATAGCAGGCAAAGGCAAGATAAGCTTAAACCTAGAAGGGTGGGCATTTACTAGGGGGTGTCCCAGGTTTTCGTGGGACCTGGATCCTCCGGTCCTCCTCGGTCTCGGTCCCCCTGAACTCCCAGTTTCCCGAGATCAAAAAGCGGTCTTCTCTGGCGTATTTGGTGGAGTCCTCCAGGGCATTCACCAAGGGACGGCGCCTGGCCTTGACCCGAAGGTAGTAAGCGTCCTCGACCCCCGCGGCCTTGCAGATATCGTAGACATCTTCTAAATCATGTACGCCGAGACCGATGTCCAAGATCCAATTCAGCTGGGCCACGCCCATTATTATTTTGAAGCCATTCGGCATTAGCTGGAAGGGGCAGAGGTTCCACGCGTGGAGACAGGACCGGAGGAGTGGGTGGATGGGGAATCTTACCCCCCTTCGCACACAGCCAGCAAAGGGAAGGGCATCCATTCCTTATAGGTGACGAAACCCTTGACGGAGCCCTGGAAGACAAAGGGTTTCACCAGGACATCCTCTGGGATCCTAAAGTTCTCCCTAAAAGCCTCTAGGGCTGCAGGGCCCTCTAGCCAGTGGCTGTATATTCCCATTTTCTTGAAACAGAAGAAAAGGAAGAAATAGAAGAAAGGGAACGAAGGCTGGGAAGGCCTAAGGGATTAGGAATCTCAGAAATCGCAGAAGAAAGAGAAATACAGAGAGGAGATGAAGGCAAGAAGCATAACTCACAGGAAAAGCAAAGAGGACTGCAGAAGACGGAAGGGCAAGGAACGGGAAGCAGAGGGCGAAGAGTCTCCGAGTTCGGCGGTCTTCTGGGTTGGACAAAGTTGCAGCAGAGTCTCCTTCAAACTAACGGCTAGGGTAAAAGAGAAAGAAAGATGAGCGGGCCCCTTTTTATAAAGGAGCGCCCCCTCTTGATTACCGCATGTCGCGTCGCTTCGACTTCGGTGTCCTACCAGACAGAAGGCTCCACGTGGCAGAGACGATAAGTATTCCGCCATGCCTCTGGTACGACATTAATCGCCTCGGGTATGCGAAACGGCGCTCTCCGTATCCGCTGTGGCAGGGCAATCATGACGCCCTATTTATTGCCTAGGGCAGGTGAAGAGGCGCCATAATGAGGATATTCCTAAGGCGGGATACGAAAAGACAGCCCCGTCACATCCAAGTCTTAGCTCCCGACCTCGGGGAAAGCCCGAGGTCAGGGAGCTAGGGGGCAATTGTGTGGGGTCATTCCGTGATCATGGAATTAAACGGGGCCACCACCCAGTCTCGGTAACCCGTGATCTCGGTGCCGCCAAGTTCGGCTGCATCGCCGTCTCGGGCAATTATGGAGCGGGCCCCAGTGATTACGTCACGAGTCCCAACTGCGGCCTCAGCCTCGACCGAGCTCGGCCTCCTTTCATTCAATCATAAATGCCGCCATTAATGCACTGCCAAAACAGGATCGGCGGTCTGACAACAGAATGGGCTCTGGACCTACGCGAGGAGCACGCCATATCTACAGTCATATTCATAGGCGAGGAGGGCTGGTCCGATGGGACGTCCCCTTTTTACCTACCCCCACTCAGGAGATGAGAGTACGTTCAGATGGGACTCCCGTCTCCTCAGGAAGACAGTCCAATGATGACTTCTCCACCTATATATTGCATGAGAGAATCCATGAAAGGTACGCACACGCATAATCTCTCCCTCCCAGAACTCTTTCTCTCCACTCTCTCAGTCCCTGCACTAACTTAATCGTCGGAGGGCCTTCGGCTACCCACAGCCAGGGTCTTTGACAGTTGTTCTTTTCCTTTCAGGTCATCGAAGGCTCGATCCATTCCCCTTACCTCCCTCAAAACCTTGCATCAGGAGCTTAATCCTCCATTAACTAAGTCCGTAATTTTTAGGCACTTACAGATGGATAATTCTTTTTCATCATAGGAGATATTATTCGATAACCCTTAATTAGTTTTCACTTTTGTTTCTTCAATAGGATATCAATCCCATTTGGACTGGGGCTCTTAGAAACATCCATTGTGATAGGTTCAGGATTACATGAGCTTGCTCTGTGATAGATGCTAGCTAGGTAGATCACGATCAACGTGATTGTCAATTGTCATGCTCGGGGGCGGGCCCAAGTGTTATTCCACGGGTGTGACCGCACCCACGTGATTCGAGAAATCCCTGAGATATTATTTTTAAAAATTCAATTTTATTATTTAATGTCTTCACTCAACTATATACCGCACCACCCGAACGAAAATCCTGAGTGGTCATGCTCTTTTTGATGTTAAGTAAAATAAGAATTCCTCATTAAATGTTTATATCATAAATGGGATTAAATGTTTCATGTGGAAAAAAAAATGTATTCGAAGATTTTATGAACCGTACCCACTACACTGCCAAAACCACTACCAAACCCTCACGGGCGAGCTAATTGGGTGGGTCAGCTTGCAATCAGGGTCCAGGGTGCTGCTCTTCCATATGGAGAAAATAAACAAGGATTTCAAAACTATAAAAGAATTTCACTCATAAACAGTTTTTTTTTTTTTTCCAGCTTTTTTAACCTACAGCATACTCCTTAACATGGAGCTTAACTTTCAGGTCGAACGGGTAAGATTTAAGTCTGAATACAATGATTGCTACGACTAACTTTATTGCCATGGATGAATACCTTCTGCCCAGCCCAAGGCCCAGCAACAACGGTTTAGACCATGAACAATCATAATCACACATATTGGTTTCCAATTGAAGTTTTGGAATTACATAACTATTTTAACTATTGTCAGCATCTAGATTTGATATTTTTAAATTGTATTCTGTACGAGTTTTTTAATTGTAACTATTGCCATGAGGGTTTTTTTTTTTTTTTTTTTTTAATGAAGGATTTTTTTTTTTGTTCTGTTTTGTTTTTTGGGGTACTATGCTGAGAATTCATTCGAATGAAAACTATACCACAGAAAGGCACCAAGGCAAACCCAGATCAAACACAAACAGCAAAAGCAGAAAGATCTATTTGATAATTGCATGATTGATGGAGTTGAGATTATGTGGTGTAAAAGAGAACTGATCACATTCTGTTTCCACAACGTGGGATCCAATTTTCATGCAGACATCAGCAAATGATTATTTTTCAATGGATTTTGGAGAAAATGTGAGTTTTTATCCAAAAAAAAAAAATATCTTTCCAGCTTAGATTCTAGGTTTCGGGAAAGGGTTGTGCTATGTTACAGATGATTCCCATGGATCACTATGCAGACGACCTTATGGAGCCCACCTGAGGCCCCATCAATCTTGGGAGAGTTGAGGGATTGAAAGATCTGGATGTAACCTACCTATGTGCAAAATTACAAGTCCATCGGATCATTCTAACCCCTTATCTGTAGCCCAGTAACGACTTTATATAAAAAATGAAATTTAACCCTCAATCCAATAGACCAGTCCAGTCATATCTATTCAAATCCAATGGATCCAATATAAATAAGAGGTGGGGGTGGTTTGATGCGACATTTGGATCCGTACACCAGTGGGGCCCAGAATACTTTCTGCGTGGATGTCCCCATGCAGCTGTCCTTATGAGAGCTTTCTCCTTCAGCAAACTATTAAGGAAAAAATAATCTGTTTTTTTCTTTAGAAAATGCAATTCGTTAAAAGGAAAGAGAATAAGATGTATACAATAAAAGACACTGACCCAAAAGGATGATAGAGCCCTCTCCCAACCTACATCTTGACCAGACAAGTAACAAAATTTAGCGAGTATATGAGCCTCCTCATTTAAAGACCTAGGGATATAATCAAAGTCTACAAAATAAAATGAAAAGGCCAAAGCTTTAATATCAGAAATTATGTGGTTAATGGCCCAATCAATATCTCCCTTCAAAGCTTGCACCACTTCTCTATAGTCTGTGAAAACACGAGCCCTTATAAAGCCATTGCTCCATGCCTTTTCCTAAGTTGCCAAGACCGCCCTCATTTCGGCCTCTTTGGAAGAAGCAACTTTGGATCCTTGGATAGCACTTGCATCCACAATAACATCGTTTAATTCCATAATAAAACCAAAGGAGGCATTACCATCCTTAGTTTTATAGGCAACATCCGAGAATATGACAAGATCACCTTTGTTAGGGATCACTTTGGGATCGTTTGGCAACTCTACTAATAGAGTCAAGTAAGGTAAAGCCTAAAATTAAGTCCCTTTCTATTCTAATGTGAAGGTCACCACAATCAATAGTGGGGCCATCAAGCATCTTGTGAGCTAGCAATTGACCTTTGTGAATGAAGTCGTTCCTGGCTTTCAAATGCTCCACCACATGGAAAACACCCAAGATTTAGAGTGAGAGTCTCCAAGTAGAGGACTCAGGTTACCTTTTTTTTTTTTTGCTGTATGGTAAATTTGAATTGAAGAAAAGGAGGGGGCAAAAACCCCAAAGAAACAGGGGAAGACCAGCTGGAGGATGCTTAACAAAAAAGGCACCCAAGAGCCAACCAACCCAGACAGAACTCTATACAAAAAGGGCCACAGGCCAAAGAACCAACCAAAGGACAGACCGAACCACAAAGACACAACAACCAGCTCAAAACCTGGCTCACCAAGAACGGCAGAGAAGCTGCAGCAGCCAGAACAACCAAGGAGGCTGCCAAGACAGCCGCCAACCACCAAAAAGACCCCTAACCTGCAGAAAAGAGGAAAGAAGCCACCAGCAACACCAAACAGAGCAGGAGCTAACTGAAAGCTGGGAGCTAACTGAAAGCTGAGGGCAGGAGCTCACATCAGACCCCAGCCACGCAGGACAGGATGAGAAATTGCAGGTTACCTTATTGAAAAGTATTCCTCCACCAGTCCGCTAGCTAATTCCACAAGATTGAAGGAGTCCGGTCGGAGGCCCCATTGTGATCCAAACCACCTTGCTCTACCGTAATCACAAAGCATTAAAGCATCCACTATGGAGAGTTTTCTTCCTCTTTTCCACATATGGGACAAAGCTCATCAATTGAATTAAGCTTAGATTTGATAATAGCTCTTACCGGGCTATCGTTTTTGAGACATTTCCAACCAAATATAAGAACTCATTGTGGAAGGGGGGAGCCTCCAAAGATTTTTCCAATCAATCATCGGATTGGAATTGGTTTCATTATTATTATAGATGATTTTATAATCCGATTAAGTAGTGAGATGTCCATTTTTAAAAAAAGTTCAAACTCTCTTATCCTTACCAATGCATTTAGGGATATAAATTTTACAAATGTCCTCCACATCATTAGGATTATTCAAAAAGGCTTTGATAATATTAATATCTCGATTATTCTCTGAATTCTGGAGACCATTAACAGTGAGATTTGAGTCAATCATAGGTGAGAATGGCTTTCTCAAACCATTTTAGCAGGGAATTTAGTTACATTCCTAAACAAATATATCTATCCTCTCTATTTCCAATCATTCATCCCACATTTTCATTAACAAGATTATAACTCCCTCAACAAAATTATTCCAAAATCAAGACTTACCTTTCTTGTATGTTAAATAAATAGAAGCACCATCTATCAGCCATATATTACTATCACAATTCATTTCTTAAAAAGATCGATTTTGTCAAAAACTTCTTCTGATCTTTTCAATTTCTATGAGATTCTAAAAATATTATGGCAAGTAAATGTTTTGATGTTTTTGTAATATTACTTATACTTGCGAAGGGAAAAAAGTTTTCAATACACACACACACACATATATATATATATATAATAATGAGAGATAAGGTGGGGGGCTCTTATATCCATATCCAATGTCAACAACTTAAATGTGAGAGGCCCCAACCCTATCTCTTATAATAAGGACAGATATACTCTCACAGGAGCACATCCCTATATATATATATATATATATATATATATATATATATATATATATAGGGGCCAGCTCTCCTAAGCTCAAGCTTAGGATAAGGTAAGCTCAAGTGTGTGGTGGGGCCCACCTGGGGGCCCACATGGAGATGGGGGGTGGGGGGGATTTCAAGGACTCCCTTGGATCTTCCTTTCTACAAAAAATCAACCTCAAATGAGATTTATATCATCTCCATATGGGCCTAAAAGTTTAATGGTCAACGGTCCATTTGGATTGATACATAGTCAATCCAACGGTCAAATAAATTTGGATCTGATCGAAAGTTGGTGGACATGTGTAATTTAAGGAAATCATGTGTTTGGTCCATTTAGATGAACCAAAGGTGGCCCCCACAAGCATGAGCTTACGAAAAATTTTTCCTAAGCTTGAGCTTAGGAGAGCCTTGCTCATATATATATATATATATATATATTATTAGATTAAAGTGTAAAGCTAAAGTAAGAGTCCAATTTGACAATCATAAAACTCTCGTAAAGGGCCTTCAAATTTAAAGGCTAGACCATATTTGTTTCAAGAATTCCTTTTTTAATTTTTTTGAGTTGATGTTCTTAACACTGAAACAGAGGTTCAACCGCATGTTCAATCTGGTCCTATGTGACATCAAAATTTAATAAGCAACAAATATAAAATTAGAGAACATTAAGTACTGAGAGATTGAGATGATTTACTGTTCTTGATCATTAAAAAGGATTAGGTACTGTGACCCAAGTATACTCACCGGTTACGTTGACCTGACTCTGACCAGGTGGTCCAGTCGGGTTTTTAAAACATTCAGCTAGGGTTTAACCAGATTGAACCACCACCACTTTGCCAGGTTCAAACTAACCTTACCACCATTTAAACTAAGCAGTTATTTTACAAGGTTTAAATAAATCTTAGTGTAGGGACTTGAAACAGACTCAATTTTAAAATCATTTATTTCCACGAATAAACGGTGGCTCAAACCGAATTTTTTTTTTTTTTAAATTTTTTTATCCTAGCCAAGAGGGGCAGCAACCAAGAGAGGACCCACTTTCGTGGTTAGAGTAGCATACCTAGGATTCAATCATGACAACCCAGTGAATGGTAAGATTGTGAACCAATTGAGCAACTCTTTGTTCTTTCAAGTTCAAACCAAACGTAGTAATAGTGGGGTGACTAGAACCGGAATCATTTGGGTCCCAGTTATAAGGTTGTCCCATTCATGAATTCAAAATAAAGGCCTCTAATCCAGAACCCTAACCAGAGTAAATGGCCTGAAGTTGGGCCAAAATTACTTACATACTTTTGCAAATACTTAAAGATTGGTTAATATACTAAATAAATGAATTTTCAGCGACTATCGAATCATTCTTAAGCAAGTAGCCCGCCTGTGGATCCGACCCAACTCACTCTATACTCAATCAAAAGCCCCCATAAATTAATACTCACCCAAATGTATACTAATCCATGTTGTTTGGCGTTGGATTAACCGTGCAATTTGGTATCATATCAAACTTTATTTAACTGGTACAATTTGGACTTTCGTTTGTGCCCATCCAAGGAGGTTAGGACCCATTAGAGAATGTAGGTGGTTTCATGCTTTAAAGCATGGGAACATTCTCTCTTTTCTGTGCATTTATTTTTAGACTTAGAAAACCCAGGTCGACCCATTACCCTTGTCTGACCTGGGTTTCATGCTTTAAAGCATGGGAAAATTCTCTCTTTTCTGTGCATTTATTTTTAGACTTAGAAAACCCAGGTCGACCCATTACACTTGTCTGGCCTGGCCCATTTCTATTCTAACCATTGTGGCTACCATCTGCGATAATGTGTGCATGCATAATAACTGTCATTGAGCCCCTATGTAAGGTCCGAGTCTTGATTAATTGATATTAAGTTAATTAATGGTGTTTAGTGATAATCAGATGGTAATTAATTGATAATTAACTTAGTTAGGTGTTAAATTTACTATTAAAGTGTTTTGGTAGCTTTTGGACGTAGTAGGGTAGATGGAAGGAGCTATTGGTAATTTTGGGAGTTTGTGGATTAAATTATTAATAAATGAAAATGGTTATTACTAAGGGGAGCCCTAAGGTGTTCAATTTCGAAGGCCAAAATTTTAAAATATGGCAAACGAAAATGAAATATCTTCTTAAGAGCTGAAAAATCCTATGAGCTGAACACCAACTAACATGAACCATTCGAATAACGGCCCCCTAGTACATATGAGAATGATCAATGAAAGTAGGATGATTTTGATTGTAGGAATGAGATCCTCAATGATCTAGATAATTTCTTATACAGTGTATTTGTGAGATACAAAACCACAAAGGAATTATGGGAAGCATTGGGAAGAGAGTATGCTATTGAAGATGTAGGAACCAATATATATATATATATATATATATATATGCGGTATAAAGATTTTTGGATTGCTGACACCAAAAAGGTCACTCTGCCTCTTCAACATAAAAAGGTCACATGAAGTCGCATCCTACTACAAAACAGGCAACGCTGCTTCAAGCATCAGATCTTGTCAAAATCAAACAAAAACTGCAAAATCCTTCAAGATAGCCAAAAGAGGGGTTCGCATGAAGTTTCGGGCCATTCCAACATCATTTAACCCAACTTCACTCCTCTGGCAGTCAAACAGGCACGTACTTCTGGTCTCAATCAGAGCCTACGGATGATCTCAAAATACCTCCAAACGGCTACATGCCAAATTTCAAGTCAAACCGACAACGTTTGACCCTCCATCAACCCTTGAGCAGTAAAATCAAGCCTCTCGGCGACGAGAACCATCAAGACCACTACTCATCAAACGGAGCACATGGATGGCTTCAACATGTTTCAAAAGGGCTGCACATCAAATTTCAGGTCATTCTGACAACGTTTGACCCGACTTTGACGCTCCGAAAAAAATCAAGGCTACCGGCGATGGAGCACTCCGGGACCATAACATCCAAATCGGGGTCAATGGACCATCTCAAAATGACTCCAATAGGCTCCCTGTCAAATTTCAAGTCAATCGGACATCGGTTGACCGCACATCAAAGCGCGACATCTTCCTCGCGGTAAAATCAAGCCTACTAGCGACGGGACCCAAAACGGCTTCAAAACTCAAACAAAAGCCCATGGTTGGTCCTATCTACTGCTCAGGAGGCTTGCCCTCAAATTTTGGATCATTCCGACATCGTTTGACCTAGTTTCGACTCTTGACGGAAAATCGGCTACAAAGTCTTCTGCTTTTCCAAAAAATAGGAAACTTTGTGCTCTGATTTGCACGGCTTCTCGTCAGGTTTTCTTAAGGAGAATCAAGCCAATAAATGAGGAGAAATGTCAAGAAAAATGCAGGAGAAAATGGCGGCGAAAAAGACCAAAAAACCGCCGAGAAACGGCGACCGAAAGGGAGACAATCCCCATGGTCCCGGCGTGGCGACCCTAGCGACCATGGAAATCCGGGTCACCGGATTTGTCACCGGGTGACTCGTTTTCCGCCCTTCTTCGCGTTTCGGAAACTCCATCCCTTGTAATTTCCTGAAAATCTGATTTTTGATGCTCGAAATTGATTGATCTCCGTCGACATCTCGGATCCGCCGTTAAGAGCATGAAATCATCATTGATCGCTCCAGGATCGCCAACCGGCTGACCAAGAAAGTACACTTTCTTTCCGACTGATCGAGAAATTGACAAGACAGATGTCACCGGCCCGCTGGTATCAACCAATGTCTGAAGTTGCATCGTCATCCGACATCAAACAATATGCAGATCAATCGGCGATCATCATAAGAAGAATTCCAAAAGACGTGGCGTGGCCCGCGACTCTTCAAATGCCTTGGCGACCACTTAATGTCGTTAATTGACCCGTTTTATGACAACTTAATACGGTCATTAACTCATTATTTTGGACGGCCCAATCAAAATCAAGCAAATGGGAGTTACAAATCCAAGCAATCATGGCATTAAAACCATGAAACTCCCCTCATCATGGAGATTAAAGGCGATTAAATGCCCATCATCTTCCACCGGCCAATCACAAGCCAAGAAAAGGGAGTTACAAAATCAAGAATTAAAACTTGTAACTCCTCCCATCAATCCCATCAATTCCCTCATCATGGGTCATCAATCCCATAAATCACCCCATGGCTACCAAGAGCCTATAAAAAGGGGGCATTCCAAGAAGAAAGGGGCGACACACACAGAGACAGACATATACACACGGGTAGAGAGAGATCCATACTCGCAAGTAAGGAAGAAGAACTTCGAAGAAACCCTGCTACTCTGCTGCGGAAGAAACCCCACAAGGTGATCGAAGTCCCTTGGGGGGCCACCACCCCCAAGGTCTCCTCTTTCCTTCTATCCAACATGGCCTAAGCGTGGCTCTTTAGCCCGTTTACTCGGTTTCTCACTCGATGTAGGACCTTCCCTTACTCTTTATCCTCTAAAAAACTGAGGTCCAAGCCAAGTCAAAGAATCAAAGCATCAAGCATTCTCATCTGAAAGACGATGGCGAAGTCCATACATGACTTGCGACCTTCGATCTGAACGAGTCACCACAATCTCCTGAGAAGTCAGACACATTTTCTTACTTTTCTTTGTATTTTGAATTATTTGTAAAGAGACAAAAAAAAAACCACATTTCTTGTCTTTCTTCATTGATAAGATTTGTAAATCACCTTTCACGGCACAAATCGCCTTTCACGGCAAACAAAATGAAATCGCCTCTCACGGCATTTAAAAAATTATGTCTCTTTCTTAAAATATATGTGAAATGAAAAGTTAGAAAAAAGAATTGATTTCCTTTCTACTTGAGAAGGTGAATCTCCGGATCAACACTTCCAATTCCAAGTAGAATAGAAAATCTGACATACCCGTACAAATTTTTTTGATGACCTCGCTTTCCTCCTTCGCCATGCTCCCGGCAGCCCCAGGGGTGGGAAGGAGAAGACGAAAGGTCGGAGCCCCTATCATGGACTTTAAAATGGAAAAAGGAGAATTAGTGAAATCAAAAGTTAGAGACTTTCAAAAAATAGTCCACAAAATCAAGACCGAAGGAATGGACTTACCCGAACGATTTGTATTTAGAAAAGGAATGGACTTACCCGAACGATTTGTATTTGATAGTACTATTCACAAACTCCCACTTTCGTGGAAGGACTTTGGAATTCCTTGAAACATAAAAAGGAGATGAAAACGGAGAATCTAATTGTCCACCTTTAAATCCAAGAAAATCAAAGAACATAATTCCAAGAGTAAGGAATATGAACATGTAAGAAAGGCCAATCTAACTGATACCGAAGGTGGTCAGAAAAGACTTAAATCTAATGCATCCCAGCCAAAGAGAAAATAGAAAAGAAACTAGAACCAAAATCTAAAACCTCGCATAGAAATAAATAAGAAAATCAAGAGATGTTGAATGCTTTATTTGTAGGAAAAAGGTCATTGTGGAAAAGAATGATGTAAAAGAAAAGGCAATAAAGTGAAGGAGCAAATAATCTTGCTAAGGAAAACTTTGTGGTCGTGGTGATGGATGCCGGCCTTATTAGCGATGGTAGAGACCGGTGGGTTAACACAAGTGTTATCCGGCACATTTGTAGAGACAGAAGTGCATTCATCTCCTACAAGTAGACAGGAGATAGGCAAGAACTCTACATGGAAAACTCAAGTATCACCAAAGTAATTCTACACCTCTCTTCGAGGAAGTCTCTAACTTTGATGGAAGTACTACTTGTGCCCAATGTGCAAAAAAATCTGGTTTCTATTTCGGCTCTGATAAATAATAGTTTTAAATTAGTATTTGAAGCAAATAAATATGTGATTATCAAAAATGGAGTTTGTAGGAAAGGTTATATCTCTGAAGGCCTTTTCAAGATTATATCTATGAGTAATAAAGCTTATACTTCTGCTTATATTATTGCCTGTTCTGATGTGTGGCATGCTAGACTATGTGAATTTTCATTTATATAGAATATGATGGATTTGGTTTAATTCACAACATTAGTTCCTAAGACTTGTGAAGTCTATGTGGTCCAAATAAGCGAAAAAAATATTTCAAAAGTGTTAAAAGATGTTCTAAACTGTTAGGGTTAATTTATAGAGATAGTCGCGAATTAAATATTATTTTAACAAAATATTTATTAATATTATAAATAACTATTCGGGTTTTCATGGGTCTAATTGCTGAGAAATAAATCTGAGGCTCTTAATAAATTTATAGATTGGAAATAAAAAAGCAACTGGATAGGAAGATTAAGGTCCTTATTAGATCTTATAAAGGAGGAGAATACTTGTCTAATGAGATTTTAGATACCTGTAAAAACTTTGGTATGATTCAGAAAGTGACAACCCTCTACTCCCTATAACAAAAACATGTAACTAAGAGGAAAGATAGAACCTTCGTTGAAATGGTGAACTCAACGTTTAACATTTCTAGACTACCCAATAACTTGTGGAGGGAAGCTCTTCTTTCAGCTTGTCATTTTCCAAAGAATCACCATTTAAGAAGACCAACGCAACACCATATGAGTTATGAAAGAGTAGGTCCCCTAGCTTAGAATACCTTAAAGTTTGAGGGGGCTTAGTACAAGTTGTTGTGTCATGTCATAAAAGTACTAAACGTGGACCCAAAGCACAGGAAGGTATGTTCATAGGATATCAAAACATAGTAAGGCCTATAGGCTCCTAATAGTTTCTAGAGTAGATAAAGATTCAATTATCGAGTGTGGAGATGTCGTATTCTCTTTTAGTTTGTGCATCCATATAAATAAAGAATAATTGGAAACAACCATGATTCTAATGATGTGGAATTGGCAATAACTCATAACCTAGAACCTAGGGTTTTTAAACAGCGTAGAAGTAAAAGACCTAGGAAAGAGTCTTCCTTTGGTCCTGACTTTTATACTTATATTTTAGAAAATGACCCTACCACTTAGAGTGAGGTCATGTAGTCTCTAGGTGTTGCTTTTTAGGGAGACGCTCTTAATAGTGAGATAGAATATATATACTTGCAAATCATACCTGAAAACTTGTTGATCTTCCTTTGAAACTAAACCTTGGCCCGGATTCCGGGGCCCTACCGAATTCTAGGTCATGACGTAGATTTATCTAGTAATCACATATTTCATGAAGATGAGCTAATTAAAAATTTTCAAAAGAGATAATAAAGAAAAACATGTTATAATAAAGTTATCAGTAATACAAATTACAACTTATTTTAAAAACATTAACCAGTACAACCTTGGCCACACAAGGCCGAATACATATATAAGAAAATAAACTAGTCTCTGAAACATATCAACTCTTTGCACAATAACAGGGCCCTAAGTGCGTCACTCAGACTAAATCCACAGTTCTAAACAACCACTTACCTTTCACACTATTAGAAGAAACACTTGCTACCTACAAGCACCAAGAGCAGTATCAAGTTTAGGAACTTTGCAAGATTCCATATGAATTACCTAACATGAAGCATTAAACATAAGTATTGAATGTAAACATGCAATGCAAGATGAGGATAAATGCATACCGACACATAAAGGAAATAATGAGAAATAGAATAATTAACGAAAAATAGAACTGACATAAAGCATAGCAACGATCCTAGCAAATTAAGAAGCATATTGAAGTGCTATGAGATGCAAGGTAATAATAATAACCGGTAAACATGAATACTGTGCAATATGGCCAAGGGCGTACAAGTGTAAACATTGTAGATAATGACCAAACGAGATGACAGCTATTGAACATGAATAGTGCAGGGAATGATCCAATGACAAGTAATTGTACCCACTAGTAATAATATGAATGAAAGAGCTCAATGTGCATCACCTACATCTCGGCACCCGTAGATGCATACAATAACGAGTAAAGTCAACACGAACATGCCTACTTCTCAGTGTCCCGGACACCTACCATGATATCATGACATGCGAGGCTTGTCATAGATACGCATGTGCCTCGATATCACTGTAGATACCTACCATGATGGGACTCCAGTCCATGCAAGTAAACATGATGTGGAAGTATAGAGTAATCTATACACGAACATGACGTGTAAGTAAGCATGATAGACAAACGAGTATAATATGCCTTACTAGTGTCCAAAAGTGCAAGCGGTCTTGATGTACAAGCAAATGCATATGGTTAGCCTAGCTCTAGTTACTGAATTAAGTGAGTCACGATAGGCAGACAAACAGGTTAGGATGGTTGTGTCTTTATAGGAATATACAAGTCGCAGGAAGTCAAGTCTAGTAGTTTCTATATATGGGGACCCTTTTTTACTTCACTCATCTTAGGATTAGTTGGGAGTCGATTTATACTCGTGGTTATGTGGCCGTTACATTCAGCCCCTCTTAAGGCTCCTAAATGTGGGTGAAGTGGAATTTCCTATTCATAATTGAGTTGTGTGCTTCAAGTCTAAGTTCTAGTATGAAGGTTGGGAAGACGGTGCTACAAATAAGGCTAAACAAGTCCAAATGGACAAATAAGGCATGACAATTCTAGATTAACCCTAACCAGATTAACTCCATCATATCTAAATCGACAACATTTCGGCATAATAGAGGGGACCCTAAAATGGGTGGAGAAAGACAACTCGGACACAGTTAACTTTGAAGGCAGAGTGCTGAGGATGCACACTCACCAGCCAAGAAAGTCATACTAAGAACTTCATCTATCTAAAGAAGAGAAGTAGGGTAATGAATGCGCACTAAGCTCTAAACACTGACCCAACGAGTCCAACTTGTGTACGCCATCTAATGCTACCAAGCAAAGGTTCTCAAGGTACGTGCTAAGTTAAGCAGGGCCAAACAAGCAAGAACAACACTATGTAACTCTACATAAATCTTGGGATTTTGAATGTCTAGGTTATGAGTTTCTTGGTGCTTCTAAAGGTCACTGACACTCAAGATCCTAGGTTCACGTAAAAACGATAGAAATATTTTGTGTTTTGAATGACCTTTTCTCTTCATGATGAGAAAAGATGAGGATGACATATTTATAATGTGGATTTGGTTAGATTACATTGAAATCCAAAGGACTGAGATGCAGAAAATCAAGGCTACAGATTGTCCTAATTTGAATCTAATCTAAGATATTGTAGAGAGAATTTCAAAACTTGTTAAACTTGTCCTTGACTGAATCTCCTTGATTGTTGCATTCTATTCTATCCATCTCAAACTTCCTTGATTGCATATCCTTAATTGTTGCATCTCTATTTGTCAATATTTGATTGAGATTGCTGTCAATCTTTGATTGAGTTTGCCGGACTGAGCCAATCTTGAATTGAGTTTGCTGGACCGGATCAATGTTGAGTTTTGTTTCTTGGACCTCTTCTTCGATACCCTCCCTTAAACTGGGTTGGGGTGCATTCCACAGACCAAGTTTGTTGTATAATAGAAGAAAAGCATCACGGGCTAGGGGTTTGGTGAATATGTCTGCAAGTTGTTGAGAAGACTTCACAAACCTTGTGATCATAGCTCCCAGAGCCATTTTTTCTCTATCAAAATGATAGTCCACCTCCACATGTTTAGTTCTTGCATGAAAGACTGTATTCACAGTCATATACAAGGCACTGATATTGTCACAGAACAAAGTGAGAGGCCGTGGAAGAGGACGTCTAATATCTCGAAGTAAAAAGGTAGTCCAAATGAGTTTAGTAGTTGTAGGTGTCATAGCTCGATATTTAGACTCTGTGCTAGACCGCGCAACTGTAGGTTTCCTTTCAGCACTCCATGAAAAGCAATTCGCTAAAAAAAAAATGCAATAACCAGTCATGGAGCGTCGGGTTAAAGCACATCCAGCCCAATCCGTGTCAGAAAATCCATACAAATCAAGGGAACTATTTTGAAGAATACGGAATCCCAGGTCTAGAGTACCATAGACGTATCTTAAATTACGTTTGACTACCTGATACTGACCCATAGTTGGGTTCTGCATAAAGTGGCATGCGGAATTGACTGAGAAAGATAGGTTAGGCTTGGTTAGAGTGAGATACTGTGGGGCCCCTACTATAATTCTATAGTGTGACGGATCAGGGTATGGATCATCATTTTCTTTAAGGAGGAGCCTGGTGTGAATGGCCATAGGAGTTGCAACACTTTTATATGAATCCATGCCTGATCGAAAAAGCAGATCTTTTGCGTATTTGGATTGAGTAAAATGTAGACCAGAGGGACTGTTATGAACTTCAATGCCAAGAAAATAATGCAGCAGTCCAAGATCTTTCATCCTAAATTCATCACTTAAAGTAGTAATGAAGGAATGCATCATCATTGTATTACAAGAGTAATGAAGGAATGCATCATCATTGTATTATCTCTTGTGAGGATAATATCATCAACATATAATAATAAAAGAAATAACCCTTTTGTGTTTCATCGCTTAAATAAAAATGAATCAATTGCACTGCAAATGAATCCATGATGAAGAAGAAAGATACTAAATCAATCAAACTAGGCCCGCGGTGCTTGCTTGAGACTATGAGTAGGTTGATTTTTATCAATAAATCTAGGTGGTTGTTCCATGAAAACCTGTTCAGTTAGGTATCCATTTAAAAAAGTGTTTTTCCCTTCAAGTTGACGAATGGGCCATCCTTTAACAGTGGCAACTATCTATATAGTGCGAATGGACTAAGTGTTTTAGAAAAATCCATACCCTCTTGTTGATTGTAGCCTTTTGCCACTAATCGAGCTTTGAGCCTTTCAACACTTCCATCAGCTTGAAGTTTGGTCTTGAAGACCCATTTACACCCAATGATGTTCATTGTTGGGGAGCGTGGGACAAGTTCCCATGTTTGATTAGTATTGAGAGCATCAATTTCTTCTAGCATGGCAGCATGCCAACCTGGATGTTTGAGAACTGATTTAACGGTTTTAGGCTTACTTGGAATATGATTAATAGTAGCAGTGAGGGTGTATTTTGGGTTGGGCTAATAGACACCGACCTTGCTTCTTGTAATCATGGAATGTGGGTTCCTGTCATTGAAAGAATTGGTGGCAGAAACTAATGGTTCTAACTTTAGTTGGGTACCAGCAATAATAACATTAGAATTCTAAGGTAATGAAGTTGGAGAACCATAGTCAGATTCTTTTAAGTTGGTAATTTCAGTTGGATGTGTAGTTGCAGCAATTGGACCCGGCTAAGTATGAGGGTCTGCCAAGTCATTAATGGGCACATTTTGATAGCAAGGAACCAGCTGTTGGCCCACATGATTTGGGGATGGAGTGGCATTAGCTAGGTTTCTAGCTCTGTCAATCCTTGTTGTGATGTGGCAACTGGTGCACCAGACTGAGGTAAAGTTGATGTACCACTTGACACGTGGAATTGCATCATCACCAGAAAACATTTGTGAGAGTTACATATAATTTGGATTGGTAGGAGCTGTAGGAATTGGGTCAGTGGGATTGACCTAATCTAAGAATGTAGATATCTCACCATCCACCCGTGTCAATGCGAACAAGTCCGCAGATCTTTTGAAAGGATACAATGATTCATCAAACAACACATGCCTTGAAATGTATACTCGCCCTGATGGAGGATATAGGCACAGATACCGCTTATGTCTGTCACTGTAGCCAAGAAAAACACAGGGCAGGGAGCGTGGATCAAATTTGTTTGTGGTATAATTCCGAAGATATGGAAAACACCGGCTCCCAAACACACGAAGAGATGAATAGCTAGGCCGTTTGCTTGTCAGTTTTTGTATTGGTGAGAGCATTTCCAATCTTGGAGTTGGAAGTCAATTAATAAAATAAATGGCAGTCTCAAAAGCCTCAGCCCAATACTTTTCGGGCATACCAGCATGATACATCATTGCCAGTCCCAATTCTATTACACGACGATGTTTTCGCTCAGCTACACTTTTGTTCAGGTGTACCTGGGCAAGAAACTTGATACATGATTCCATGATCCAAGAGATGTGGTTGAAAATCTTTGCTAGAAAACTCTCCACCCCCATCCAATAGAACCGAGTAAAGTCATCCACAAAAGGAGCATAATATTTAAAAGTTTTCACAAACTTGATAGGAGCAGGTCCCCAAAGATCACAGTGAATTTTAAAGAGAGGTTTACATGACTCATTATTTGAAGCATAAAAGGGAAGCTTGACGCTTTTATTTATTTCACAACAAGTGCAAATAGGAGAAGACTTAGTTTTATTGATACTAACAAAGCCACTATTCTGCAAATGTTGTACGACACACATGAGGGTGTCCAAGTTGTTGGTGCCATATGTTAGTTGTAGCACGTTTGAAACGATGTGAGAAGTGTGCCTTGTTGACACCAAAAATGTCACTTTGCCTTTTCAATATCAAGAAGCCACATGAAGTTGTATCCTACTACAAAACAGGCAATGCTACTTCAAGCATCAGATCTTGTCAGAATCAAACAAAAACTGCAAGATCCTTCAAGACAGCCAAAAGAGGGGTTCACATGAAGTTTCGGGTCATTCCAACATCATTTGGCCCAACTTCACTTACCCGGCAGCCAAACAGGCGCTCCTGGCGGCGACGCGTCAAAGACATCAAAACTTTGATCAGAGCCTACGGATGGACTCAAAATACCTTCAAAGGGCTCCATGTCAAATTTCAAGTCAAACCAACAACGTTTGACCCTCGATCAACCCTCGAATAGTAAAATCAAGCATTTCGGCGGCGAGAACTATCGAGGCCATCACTCATCAAACAGAGCACATATGTGGCTTTAATATGCTTCTAAAGAGCTGCATGTCAAATCTCAGGTCATTCCGACAACATTTGACCCGACTTTGACGCTCCAAAACAAAATCAATGCTACCGGCGGCGGAGGAGCACCCCAGGACCATGACATCCAAATTGGAGCCAATGAATCGTCTCAAAATGACTCCAATAGGCTCCCTGTCAAATGTCAAATTTCAAGTCGATCGGACATCGGTTGACGATACATCAAAACGCGTCATCTTCCCCGCGGCAAAATCAAGCCTACTGGCAAAGGGACCCCAAACGACTTCAAAACTCAAACAAAAGCCAGATACCTTTTCTTCCTCTTCTATTGTATTTTGTATTCTTTGTAAAGAGACAAAAATCACATTTCTTGTCTTTCATTATTGATGAGATTTGTAAATCGCCTTTCACGGCAAACAAAAATCACCTTCTACGGCACAAATCGCCTTTCACGGCAAACAAAATGAAATTGCCTCTTACGGCATTTAAAAATTGTGTCTCTTTCTTAAAATATATGTGCAATGGAAAGTGAGAAAGAAGAATTGATTTCCTTTCGACTTGTGAAGGTGAATCTTCGGATCACCACTTCAAATTCCAAGTATAATAGAAAATCTGGCATAGCCGTACAAAAAGGTTGATGACTCGCTTTTCCTCCTCTACCATACTCCCGGTAACCCCAGGGGTGGGAAGGAGAGGACGAAAGGTCGGAGCCCCCATCAAGTTGGCACACCAGGTGGGACTTGTTCATTTGAGAATGCAATGCTTAATTCTTAGGCTCCTTTCTAGTTAGTAGCCTATGTTGGATCTTGCATAAAAAAAAAAACATGAGATGGGATTTTTGAAAAATCTCTATCTTTGAATTTATTTCCACTCTTTCTCATTTCAAAAAAGAAAAGAAATCTGATTTCTGTTTTTTGGATTCAATTTTGAAAAACTTTGATCCTTTCCTCTTCGAATTTGATAGCTCACAAAAATGTTCGCAGCTATTGTTCGTATCACGGAGTGGGCCACTTTTTCTCTTTGATGAGTCCAATAGGGATTTCAAAAAAAAAAAACTCTTTAAAATAAATCTACTTTTTTTATTCAAATTTGAGAAACTTTGATTCCCTCCTTTTCGGATTTAGCACTCGCAGAAATGTTTGAGCCTTTATTTGGATTGGAACATCATTCGCTCTCTTTGATGAATCCATTAGAAATCTTCCAAAAAAAAAAGTTCAAAACCCACTACCCACTAAGGTTGCACCAATTATGATCTTTGCCCAAAGTAGATATAAGAAAAGCCTTGTCCAGAGTGTGGAGACAACTAGACTGTTCGAGGCAAGGGTCCTCCAAACGAGTTCATTAAGTAATCCTATCTTTACCTGGGGGCTGATTTATCTACTAAGGTTTCATAAGACCGAATTGGAGACCTATGTCTAATCTTCAAAAAAAATCTTAAAAAATAATTTCAAAAAAAAAAAAACTTTCGTCATTTTGAATTCAGATTTGAGAAATCTTAGTTTTCTCCTTTTCGGATTTAGCGCTCGCAGAAATGTTCGAGCCTTTATTCGGATTGGAACACCATTTGCTCTCTTTGATGAATTCAATCTTGATCATGAAAAAAAAAAAAAAAAACCTTCGTCATTTTGAATTCAGATTTGAGAAATCTTGATTCTCTCCTTTTCGGATTTAGCACTCACAGAAATGTTTGAGCCTATGTTCGGATTGGAACACCACTTGCTCTGTTTGATGAATCCAATCTTGAGCTTTCAAAAACTCTCATCTCGTGTCCTTTCCAAGGATGCGATTTACAACATTTGTGTCCAGTGGTGCTAGTACGCCCTTTCGAGTCTAGTGTATTCGCGACCGGCACATTTGTATCTCCAACTTTATATCATCTTACCTCGAGTGAGTCATGCTTCTTGGTAATTTGAATTGAGGTTTACAATTGCTTCTAGCAGTCACTGGAACGCTCACCCTGAACCTACCATACTCGTATTTAGAACAATTGTACCCTCTATGGCTTTTTGCCTCTTCATCTTGCTTGGGCGGGGCCTTGTCCCCTCAAGCGATTTGAAAAGATAAAATCATAGTTATTTTTCATTTATGATCACTATATTCTTGTGATTACTAATGGATCTGGTCTTGTTTCAGAAGTTTTCCAAACTAACAATGACAACTTCATTGACCATCGCTTTCGATGAGAACAAGTACCAACTCTTACTTCAAGAAAAGAAAAACAAGCGCACCACAAGCGCCCTGGCAGCTGCCGAAACGCCATCTCCCTCGGCAACTCTCAAACCAGGTCGTCTTCGGGTTGTTAGGACCATTCCCACTCCTCGTAGAAGAAACTGCACCCGCCAAGAAGCAGAAAACCGCCCCTGAACATGTCGCTGCCCCGACACTAAGGGCAACAATCAAAAAGTCTGAAGCCCGTGGCAACCCCACGAAGCCTCAACCTGCAAGAAACCAGGTCTGCCTCAAGACTTGGTCCCCGAGACCTTCCCCAAAGCAAAGGAGGTCCCAAACATCTATAAAGCCAGCATACCTGGCCCCTCTTAAGGAGAACCGGTTCTACCCTCTCTCTCACATGAAAGATGAGAAACCTACCCTCCACCAAACGAAAAAATCAACTCAGCATGAGCCGGCTTGCTTCTACAAGCCCAAAAACAAGTCATGCATCACCAGGTCACCGCAAGAACTTGCTAAGGCCGACACTCCTGCGAGTCGACCCTTCATCTCAACAGGGGCTGAACTCGCAAAATTCAAAGCTTCATTGCGACAGGCAAAGACTGCGTCCCGATCCTTTCCATGTCCAGCTTCAAAGAAGACAAGCTCGGCTGTTGCGCACAGGGGACTACATCCTTCATCACCAAAGCATAGCCAGAGCTGACCGAAGCTCAAATTGCTCGTCATATGCGTCGTCGCGCGACATATCGACAAAAGAGACTAGAGAAGCAAAGAACCCAGCATTCTACCCTTCAAGTCTCTAAAAAATGGTTAAAAAAGAAAGACCCGACCAAGCTGTTGCTGTCTATATGGTTGGCAAAACCAGAAGACGCTAGAAGTCAGCGACCAAAATTCATGTCAGACGACCGGTGACTCGCAGTGTCTCCCGGACGCGAAGACATCAGGAAGATTCTCTCGCTCCTTCAAGCCAAGGACACCGGACTAACCACTTCTCCGACTCTTCATCCAAAAGAATGAGCTTCAGCTCAATCACCAAGACGATATCCTCATTCGACTCTCGAAGAATAAACGTGCTGGTTACAAATGCTGAGCAGCCTCCGTAGCATGATGACGTAACAGCACGCATCCAGCAATTGGATCAAGGACAACAGAGAATTGAGGCTCTAATAGAAAACCTCCTCCTCACTTTCCAGCGTCCGTCGAACAATGAAACTCCTCCGAGTCATCAAGATGACGAGGAAAACAATGAATCTCGCGCCCTTACCAAGAAGGACGTTGACGATATCCTCACTAAAGCAAAAGAAGAGGATACGCTAAAGGAACATGCGATCAAGCCACCATATCCCTTATGGATGGACTCGGTTCCATTTCCTGCAAAATTTAAACAACCTACTCTCCAAACATATACAGGGAAAGATTCAGCCAAACAGCAAGTCATCCACTTTAAGATCCTGACGTGAGCTATTGCGGATCAAGATGCCCTCAAGATCCGTCTCTTTGCAAATACCCTGAAAGGTACGGCCTTCGATTGGTACTCCACTTTGCCGGAGGACTCCATCCAAAATTGGGCCATACTGGAGACACACTTCCTAACCCACTTCAAATATGAAGATCACCCTATTACTATGGCACAACTTTGCAGCCTAAAACAGGGAGAGAATGAGTCAACATACGACTTCATTCACAAGTGGAAGGCAAAGGCAAAACAACAAGAGAAAGCTCAATCAAAGTAAGAAGTCCCAGAAAAGGCAGAGACCTCTTCCACTGCCTTCACTGGGGGCAACGGAAGAATCCAAGACTTCAACGGCGGTAAGAAAATTCACCCTTGGTGATTTCATGCCACCTTATTACAAAAAAGAAACTACGCAGGGGGTATCATACTCTTGCAACTCAGTAATTGGATTCTCTATGGATAGGTACGAGTCCAGTGATACCGATGAGTGGAAAGAATCCCTTGAAATAGGAGAATACCTCTCCGATGAGGAATGGATTCCCGAATCTCATCTTATGCCAGTAATCTAGTATAACTCATTCCAGCCACAAGGATCCTGGTCTGATGATGAAGAAGACCAAGAGGCGGTTCAAGAAAATGTTGTTGATTCAGCACAAGCAAGTGCTCCAATGGAACCCAACATTGATGAACCACAAGGAGCAGACGACAAAGAAGATTTGGCTCATATGCTCGATCTCGAAGAATATGCAAGAATCTTGCAACATCTTTCCATAGAACGAAAGCAAGATCGAATCAATGAGCTTCGTCAAAATCAAAATCAAGAACTGGAAATCCCAGAAGATCCACAGACATCTCCTCCGGTAACTCTGGAAAATCAAGAAAACTACTGGATTGATGATCCCCTCACATTGGAAGACCAGTCTGAATCTCAACAGTGCGTTGCTTGCAATGCGATAGTTCAAGATGATCATGCATCTGAAGTTTCGTCTGCCGAGTGCTCAGATTCTCAGACTACGTCCAATAGCAAATCTTCTGGAGCTACATCTCCTCAGGTGACTTCCACAGAGATATCATCTTCTCAGCCTTCGTCTCCTGAAACTGTGATGTTGGAACTCAATCCTCTTCCGGCTAATCATCTTGAAGAAGCTCCTGCCAACGAAGTCTTCTTTAATGAAAATCCGGTCAACTGGACCCAGATACCAGACCTCATAGGCGATGTCTAAACCGATAAACTACTCAACGAAGAAGAGAACTTGCTGGATGTTGTTCAGGACTTGTTCCCGAAAAATGCTCCGTGCAACGCGATCACTGAAGACGGCAATATTGCTACAGAGACGTCTTCAGCAAATGACAGGGATCAACCCCTTGGTCCTGAAAGTGATCTTCCAAAAGAAGACCCTTCTCCAGAAGCTCTTGAAGTTGGTAGAGGTACCTGCTCTGGCCGAGATTACCACAAAAACTACAACAAACCTTCTTCTTCTTATGTAAATCCTTCGGGAAAACAAATTGTAAACGCCCCAATTGGCAACAATAATTAAAATGTTGGCCCGAAGGAGGCTTTCAAGTACGACTTGACTGAGCACTTCAAGCACATACTTGCACGACTGCACATCCTTGACTTATTACGAATGTCTACACAAACTCATGATAGTATCATTTCAGAACTGCAAAGGCTGAATGCGGATGTCGACAAACATGCCCCACAAGTCCTACAAATTGAAATGGACTACAGGGTCAAAAAATCAAATACTCCCTCAAAGGGAGAAAAGAAAGAAACTGAGGGATCAAGCATTGAATGCCTCTCGGTTCAAAAGAAAGCGAATGCAACAATTGCCTTCGATAAGGATGACCTCCTGTTAGGCAAAACAAAGCACAACCGACCCTTGTACTTCACATGGTACGTCAAAGAAATGCCAATACACAGAGTCCAGATTGACACAGGTTCTACACTCAACCTCATCTCTACTTCGGCACTTGAAGAGCTGAACATCCCACCTAGCAAGTTGAGTCACACGTTTGTATCCATCTTTGGATACAATGGGAGCACTCGAAGGCCTATCGGCAAAATCAGGTTCAAATTGCAAATCGGTGATCTTATCTTTGAAGTCACTATGTACACAATAAGGACCCCTTCATACTACAACATCCTTCTTGGACGCCCCTGGATACATGAGAATGGTGTCGACCTTTCAACTATACATCAGTGCATTAAGTTCGTTGGCAACGACGGATTAATACATCGAGTGTTTGCAGATAAAAAGCCCTTCAAATGCAATGGCGTCCATCTTACAGATGCTCAGATGTACCAAGATGAAAAAGAAGAAAAGGAGGAAGAAACAACACCCTTTACCAAAAATCTCCAGAAAAATAAGGCCAAGGCTCCTCAAAAATCATAAAAAAATTAAAAATAAATAAATAAATAAAAACCTTCCAGCAAAGCCGAAGAGAGCATTCATTCTCCCTTCGTTGTTTCTCTCAAATCCTCAAAGCCTTTGGTAATCACCACCAATGCAAAGAAGACAAAACAAAAGACTAGGAGCAAGTTCATTGTCTCCTTCGTGTCGATTATGCAAGACACGGATTCGGATTCATAGCCTGAAGACGATACACCATCAAGCCAAGCTGATACTCAGCAAGTTCAGCATGCTCTCATTCCATTGGAGATACATGTCGACGTAAAAGACCCTACATTTGCTTCTTTCATCGTTCTAGCAACTTCGGCAGAAGAAAGACAATCTTCTTCCACAAATCAGAAGCCTCTTCACCAAAATCTTTACTTGAACCTTTCCAAAATGAAGGCATGCCTCAACTATTCCTGTATAGTCCAATGGCACAAGCTATCATGAAGAAAATGGGCTATGATGCTCAGAATTCAATCGGTTTGGGAGGTGGTTGTGGCATTCTCACACCATTGGAACCCACCCTGACCAAAAGTCAACTGGAGGACTGGAAACACCATCATCACATAGACAAGTCTTCATACGGTTGGAGTATGATCCTAACACTCCCATGAGACAATTGACACAAAGGCTACAAAGTCGTTTTGCCGACCAGGCCTCAACACCTCGTGTCCATGAAGACATTGATCTCCCTAGATATCTCTTTGATGAGTCACCCGTCAAGGATCTAGGAAGCTCTCCCAGTTGGTATGATTTCTTTGACAATGAGAGGAATTGTCCGATAACACAGACGCGCGGTTTTCTAACCTAGAAGAATCATCTTCTCCAAAAGAAGTACCCTACTTCGACTCAGTTTCAACAGGTGATTGGGATTATCTCATCGCCAATCTTGAGAAGAATACCGATCAAGAAAACCCATGGAGAAAAGCAAAGCCTTGGCCTGTAATTGCCTTTGGAACTCCAAAAGGTCTTGTTAAGTCGGAAGCCTCCGAAAACAATGTGGATGAACCACTTTCAAACCTTCCAACAGAAGATCTTGTTCAAAAGATAGATTTGGGGACACCCGATAACCCACGTCCTGTATTCATAAGTAAGAATATAAAGGATGATGAGTTACCCAAGTATATCGCTTTTCTTCATGAGTTCGTTGAATGTTTTGCATGGTCTTACACTGAAATGCTTGGCTTAGACCCCAAAATAGCAGTCTACAAACTCAATCTGCAAAAAGACATCAAGTATGTCAAACGAGGCCAAAGAGGATTTCGTCCTAATGTAATGGAGAAAATTGAACAAGAAGTTCATAAACTCAAAAGCGTTGGCTTCATCCACGAGGAACAGCATCCTGAATGGTTGGCCAACATCATCCCCGTGACAAAGAAAACTGGGCAGATCAAGATCCGTATTAACTATAGAGACCTGAATAATGCTTGCCCTAAAGATGAATTTTCACTCCCCATACCAAAGGTTATGACCGACAACACCTATGGATTTGAGCGAATGACATTCATGGATGGATTCTCTGGCTATAATCAGATAAAGATGCATCCTAAAGATGAAAAACACACATCATTTTGGACTCCATTTGGCGTGTATTGCTACACAGTCATGCCATTCGGTTTGAAAAATGCGGGTGCAACATATCAGAGGGCTATAATGAAGATATTCCAAGATATGCAGCACAAGACGGTCGAATGTTACGTTAATGACCTCGCCATCAAAAGCAGAAGAAAGAAGATCATCTCAACGATCTTTGAGAAGTTTTCCTCCGACTTCGCAAACACAAGCTGCAGATGAATCCACTAAAGTGCTTCTTCGGTGTCTCATCGGGTAAGTTTCTCGGATTTAAAGTTCAGAAAGGTGGAATAGAACTTGATCTAACCAAAGTCAAGGCTATCCTAGAAATGCCATCTCCAAGAACCCTAAGAGAACTAAAAGGGCTTCAAGGAAGGTTGGCATACATTCGACGGTTCATCTCCAATCTGTCAGGGAAGTGCCGTCCATTCTCTCGATTAATGAAGAAAGGTGTGGACTTTGTTTGGGATGCTGAATGTGAAGCCGCATTTCAAGACATCAAAACATACCTGACTAAACCTCCAATGTTGGCTGCCCCCACACTGGAAAACCATTCATCTTGTATACAAGAGATCTTGATTACTCTTTAGGCGCTCTACTAGCACAAGAGAACGACGAGGGAAAAGAAGCCGCTCTATATTACCTCAGCCGCATGTTGGTAGGTGCAGAGCATCGCTACTGTCCAATCGAAAAAGAATGTCTTGCGGTGATGTTCGTCGTACAAAAGCTGCGTCTCTATCTGCTATCCAACACAGTATACCTGATTTCGAGGATCAATCTCTTAAAGGTCTTTGTCACAAAAGCATGTTCTCTTAATGCCCGATTGACAAAATGGTCCATCCTTCTGTCGCAATTCAATATTAAGTATATGCCACAAAAACAATCAAAGGCCAAGTTCTAGCAGCCTTTCTCGCAGAGCACCCGTTGCCGAAGGATTTTCCACTCAAGGACGATCTCCCAGACAAATCTATCTACATTGTGGAAACTTCCATACCAAATGCTACTTGGGACATGTACTTTGACAGCGCAACCAAGACAAATGAAAAAGGAAAGCAAATATCGGGAATTGGCATCCTCTTTGTCAGTCCCGACAAATACATGATTCCACACGCTTTCTCGCTACTGGAACCATGTTCAAACAATGCAGCTGAGTAACAAGCCCTGATTGTAGGATTGGAACTCGTCCTCGAATCTGGCATCACCATGCTGGAAGCTTTTGGGGACTCTCAACTGATCGTCAACCAGATGAATCAGAAATTTGAAGTCAGGAAGTCTGATCTGTTGCCTTACTACAACAAGGCACAATCACTTCGGCAAAAGTTTGACACCTGTTACATCACTCACATCCTCAGAGGTGAAAAAATCTGTGCAAATGCTCTGTCCGGAATCGCTGCATCTATGGCGATCCAAGAAGGGGAAAACTTGCAAATCACAGTGTGTCAAAGAAAGATTCTCCCTCCTCTTAACACACACACCAAGCAGTTGCTAAATGCCACCAAGTGGTTGGAAGTCGGATGTCCATCCTTAAACCTCCGATAGGCGACTGGAGGGATTCGTTCATTGATTACATTATGTTCGGAATCCTACCTGAAGATCCAAAAGAGCTGGGTAAGCCTTCAAAGACGAGCCCTAAACTTCCATTTGGATGTTCCTTCAAAAATGCTTTACAAAAAATCCTTCAACGGAGTACTTCTAAGTTGTTTGTCACAACAAGAGGCTGAAGAAACTCTCAAAGAAGTACATGCTGGTTTTTGTTGAGCTCATCAGGCTGGTTCTAAGCTCTATGATTAGATAAAAATGTTAGGTTATTATCGGCCTACCATGGTAGCAGACGCTATGCAATTTGCTAAGCACTGCCAACAATGCCAAGTTCATGAAGATTATGTTCACATGCCTCCAAAATGGATACATCCCACAGTGATCTCATGGCCTTTCGAAGCCTGGGGTATGGACATCATAGGTCCTATCTCTCCTCCATCAAGCAAAGGTCATCGCTTCATCTTCGCCGCTACGAATTATTTCCCCAAGTGGTCAGAAGCATTTGCGCTCAGTGAAATGAAGACCTCATCAGTCCTTCAATTCTTGTGCACCAACATTATCTGTTGCTTCGGCATACCTAAAAGATTCGTCAATGATAACGGACAACAATTCCGGGATCACGGATTCTATAGGTTCTGCGACAAATACAAAATCCAAAGTTGTCATTCGACTCCATATAATCCGACAGCGAACGGACTAGCGGAAGCCTTCAACAAGACACTCTGCAAAATTCTCAAGAAAATGGTCTCTAGTCACAAGAGAGACTGGGGCGACAAACTACCTGAAGCTTTGTGGGCTTATCGAACCACCGTTCGAGGACCAACCCATAGCACACCATTCTCTTTGGTCTATGGATGCGAAGCTGTTGTCCCTTTGGAACTACAAATTCCTTTCTTAAAGGGTATCTTTGCAAAATGACATGACGCAAAAAAGCAATGTCAAATTGAGACTCCAAGAGCTGGATAATCTCGATGAAAGACGGCTTGAAGCTCTACAAAGCATTGAACCGTACCAAGCACGCATGGAAGGATCTTTCGACAAGAAGGTCAGGCAACGCGCCTATAAAAAGGGTTACATGGTTCTTACAATAAAAGGTTTTTGCTAACAAGTCCAAAGGCAAATTCGAACCAAAATGGGAGGGACCCTTCGTCATCGACAAAGTCTTCTCTAACGGCGCATATGCTCTCCTAAACATGGAAGGTGACAGATGTATACTGCCTATCAATGGCAAGTTCTTGAAGCGGTACTACCCTTGAAGACTTACATCACTGGGTCAGAGCAATGCCTGCACGGTCAAAGCCTATTTCCAAGTACTTGCTCGTCAAACCCAATCCTTTTGGGATTTTTTTCCTTATGTTGAAATTTCAAAAAAAAAAAAACAAACAAACAAACAAACAAAAACAAAAAAACTCAAAACAATGCTCACTTTCATAGTTTCATTGTTCAAAATTCAAAATTAAAAAAAAAACCTAAAAAATCCAAGTTTAGGAGTCTCTTCCCGGACTTGACCAAAACTTTCGATTATTGAACCCAAAATTCATGGTTTGAAACAAAAATCAGGACTCGGGAATTTCCACCCTAGCCTGCCACGACTTTTACAACCAAAAACGGTTTTAAGTCAAAATTTTACGACCCTCGTGTCTTTAAACAAAAAAAATGGTTTTTAAGAAACCGCGGGGAAGCGACGCTCAGTCAATACTCACAAAACCCAAAAATCAGAAGGATGTGAACCCCATTCGATACTTCCAAAATTTCAAAACCGCAAGGAAGTGACACTTTGTCGGTACTTGCAAATTTTCAAAAATCGTGGAGACGCAACATTCCAGTTGATATCCACAACCCAAATTTTCAAAAAACAACAAAAAACCTCAAATTTCAAAAATCGTGGAGAAGCGACATTCATTCGATACCCACAAAATCAAATTTTTTGAAAAAGCAAGGAGGCGACGTTCAGTCGATACTTGCACCCCAATTCACGAGGAGGAAACATTCCATCAATACTCGCAAGCCGAATGAGTAAGGAGGGTGACATTCCATCAATACTTGCAATACCATTCAGTATGGATGCGACTTTTTAGTCGATACTTGCATTTTTGAAAACCAAAACTTGGCTTTTACGCCAAAAACAAAATTCGTCTTCTATACAAAAATAAGGGGAAAAAAAAACCTTTGGCTTCCATGCCACAAACAAAATTCGGTTTCTATGCCCAAAAAAAAAAAAAAAACTTTGGCTTCCATGCCACAAACAAAACCGGCTCCTACACTACAAAACCTGGCTCTCATGCCAACCCAAAACTGGGTTTCATGCCATCTAAAAAATCCCGCCACCTCAAAAATTCAACTTTCATGCCATCTCAAAAATTCGGCTTTTATGCCATCTCAAAAACTTTGGCTTCTTTGCCACAAACAAATTTTGGCTCTTACGCCACAAAATTCGACTCCCACACCATCTCAAAATCTAACTTTCTAGCTATCAAAAAACAAGCTTTCGCCACAAAATCTGGCTTTCATGCCCAAAAACAACCCTTTGACAAAAAGATTTTCACAAAATGACAACCTTTTGGTCAATTTTTCAAATAAACAAGCATCCAACTTTTGCTTATTTTCATCAAAAGAGTTTGAGTAAAAGGTATATAGAATACCAAAAATGTTTTTTACATGGAGGTACCAAAAAGTGAAGAAGAAAACGAGTTTGTTACAAAAATCAGGAGCTTAGTCTAGCATGGTATTCCACCAAAGATTCAACTCCTCAAGGAGACTCTTGGCCTTAGCCTCTAAAGCTTCCAGGCCATGCTTCTTCAAAATCTTTCCATAAAATGCGGCAGAACGCCGCAACCCATCTACAGTACGGGTAAGCTCTTCCCAAAGAATCTACCATTGCTCGTACTCTTGAGTCTTCCTCTGGAGATTGCTCTCAGCCTCCTCGACTTGGCGAATCAGAGTCCCTTCTCTAGCACGAGCTTCCACAATGGTGGTCCATTTGGCAATAGCTTGTTCCTCCAATAGCTCGAGACGCTGCCTGGTCTCAACAACCTCCCTATCAAGACGGCTCAAGTATTCTGTTAGCTCAATGATGGCCAACTCGGTAACGCTCCTCTCCTGAACGAATCGCTTCTGAGTCCGCAAGATCTCGTTCAATTCAGACTTGACCTCGCTAGAAGGCTTCAAAAACATCTCATTGAAGAAGTCACCACTTGGGAAGTTCTTGGTCATTCCACTTGTTGGCAAGAGCTGTGACTTCATCAACAAAAGCCTTCGCACTTGCAATGTCCAAACCGACCTCTTCGCTATTATCAAGGATGTCATGTACATGCTTGATCATACCAAAGCCAGCTTCCAAATGGCCCGAAGAAAGAGTTTCGACCCATGAGCTCAAAACGCTCTTCAACACTTTCTTCCCATACTGGAGAGATGGCCCAGATGAAGGCTCACCCTTCTCCATTGGTTGACTACCCGTGTCATGCCCTTTTGGATGAGTGATCATCAGACTGTTTCTAATCGGAGACACTGGCAAAGGAATCTCCTCAAAAGATTTCACCCCGGCCGCATTGAAACTAGAAGAAGAAAAGGTCCCTACTTCTGGTTCAACTACAGGCATCCCTTGCTCTTGCCCTGAGAAAGATGGAGGAACTTCTCCTGTTACCTCACAACTTGCCAGCAGAACAAAACAAAAAAGGTATGAATATGATCCGTGTTCACACCAAAAATTTCACATTGCCTCTTCAACATCAAGAAGCCGCATGAAGCTGAATCCTACTACAAACGGGCAATGCTACTTCAAGCATCAAATCATGTCAGAATCACTTGAAAACTGCAAGATCCTTCAAGACAGCCAAAAGAGGAGTTCACATGAAGTTTCAGGCCATTCCGACATCATTTGGCCTAACATCACTGTTCCGGCAGCCAAACAGGCGTACCTAGCGGCGACGTCGTCGAAGACATTAAAACTTCGATTAGAGCCTACGGATGGTCTCAAAATTCCTCCAAAAGGCTCAACGTCAAATTTCAGGTCATTCCGGCGACGTTTGACTAGACTTCGACGCTCCGAAAGAAAATCAAGCCCCTCGGCGGCGAGAACCACCGGGATCATTACTCATCAAACGGAGCACATGGGCGGCTTCAATATGCTTCAAAAGGGCTGCACATCAAATTTCAGGTCAATCCGACAACGTTTGACCCGACTTTGATGCTCTGAAAGAAAATCAAGGCTACCGGCGGCAGAGCACCCCGGGACCATGACATCCAAATCGGAGCTAATGGATCATCTCAAAATGACTCCAATAGGTTCCCTGTCAAATTTTAGGTCAATCGGACATCAGTTGACCGCACATCAAAGCACGACATCTTCCTCTCGGCAAGATCAAGCCTAGCAACGACGGGACCCCAAACGGCTTCAAAACTCAAACCAAAGCCCATGGTTGGTCCCAACTACTACTCAGGAGGCCTCATCTCAAATTTCAGGTCATTCCGACATGGTTTGACCTAGTTTCGACTCTTGACGGAAAATCGACCACAAAGTCTTCGACTTTTCCAAAAAATAGGAAACTTTGTGCTCCGATTTGCACTGCTTCTCGTCAGGTTTTCTTCAAGAGAATCAAGCCAAAAAATGAGGAAAGCAGGAGAAAAAAAGGAACAAAAAGTTTGAAAAACGGCCGACAAAACGACGACCAAAAGGGAAAAAATTCCTCAATGGTCGCCGGCGACCATGGAAATCCAAGTCCCCAGATGGCCCGTTTTCCGATCATCTTTGCTTTTCGGGAGTTTCAGCCCCTGTGATTTCCTAAAAATCTGATTTCTGATGCTCGGAAACGACTGATCTTCGTCAACAACACGGATCCACCGTTAAAAGCATGGAATCACTATTGATCGCTCCAAGATCGCCAACCGACTGACCAAGAAAGTACATTTTCTGTCCGACCGATCGAGAAATCGACAAGACGGATGGTACCGGCCCACTGTTAGCAATCTATGAGTGAAGTTGCATGATCATCCGACATCGATCAACATGAAGATCCATCGTCGATTATCGCAAGAAGAATTCCAAAAGACGTGGCACGGCCCACGACTCTTCAAATCCCCGGCGACCACTTAATGTTGTTAATTGACCCAACTAAATGCGGTCATTAACTCATTGTTTTGGACGGCCCAATAAGAAGCAAGGAAATGAGAGTTATAAGTCAAAGCCATCATGGCATTAAAGCTATGAAACTCCTCTCATCATAGAGATTAAAGGCGATTAAAAGCCCATCATTCTCCATCGGCCAATCAAATTCAAGGAAAAAGGAGTTACAAAATCAAGAAATAAAAACTTGTAACTCCTCTCATCATGGAGCTTTAAAGCCATCAAAGCTCATAAACACTCTTAAATGGCTACCAAAGGCCTATAAATAGGAGATCATTCCAAGAAGAACAGATCCAGAAATCCAGCCAGAAAAATCAGAGAAAGATTAGCCTGAAAGATCGTCCAGACTTCCCGGAAGCTCTGCTACTCTAAATAAACTCTGCTACAACAAACACCACAAGGTGATTGAAGCCCCTTGGGGGGCACTCCTCCCAAGGCAAAGTCCCCCTCTTCTCATATTCAACATGGCCTAGATGCGGCTTTTCAGCCCGTCTCTTCATTTTTTTTATTGGATATAGGACCTTCCTTTGGTCCTTATCCTCTAAAAAAACTGAAGTTCAAGCCAAGCCAAAAAACCAAAGCATCAAGCGTTCTCATCTGAAGGACAACTGCGAAGTCCATACATGACTTGCGACCGTCGATCTGAACGGGTCCCCGCAATCCCTTGAAAAGTCAGATTCCCTTTCTTACTTTTGTGTTGTATTTTGTATTTTCTTTAAGAGACAAAAAAATCACAATTCTTGTCTTTCATTTTTATGAGATTTGTAAATCGCCTTCCACGGCAAGTAAAATCGCCTTTCATGACAAACAAGATCGCCTCTAACGACATTCAAAAAACCCTTGTCTCTTTTCTTAAATATATGTGCAATGGAAAGTTAGAGAAATGTTGATTTCCTTTCTACTTGCGAAGGTAGATCTCCGGATCACCATTTCTAAATTCCAAGTAGAATAGAAAATCTGGCATACTCATACAAAAAATGTTGATACCCACCTTTCTCCCCCTTTCTTCTCTCCATTCGGCCTCTCTCGGTGACCCTGGGGGCAGATGGGAGAGGAAAGGAAGGAAATCGGGTCCATCAATCCTGTTAAAAAAATTATTATCATTAGGGTTATTGCTATAAATACCTTCTTCGACAACCGGTGGGATACTTTTGCCTCCATGAGTTCATCTGAAGCATCGTCAAAGGTTGCATCCATGGATGGCTCCAAATCGTCAGAATCCTATGGCAAGTCAACTAATAAGAAAACAAGCAGCATGTTAGCAAATGATAGCATAGACAAAAAAAGAAAGAAAATACAAAGAAGTCATACCAGGTGAAGATTCTGGAATCACTCCAGAGTCCTTCGGTTCTTCTTAAGACGTCGTAATCGGATATGTCGCTGTCTCACAGTCGGAACCTCAGGCATCACCAAACCATCGTCTCCCACAAAAAAATAGAGGGGAGAGAAAGAAAATAAAAAACAAAAGAAATCTCAATGAAAGAAACGGAAAAGGAAATAGGATGAATCTTACCTCAATTAACGGTCTCTTCCTCTCAGCTCCTCTTTTCCGGAGGCTCATCAGCGTCCCCTGACATCTCTTCAGCAATGGCGGGAGGAACTTCTGAATCAGGAGAGTCATCGTGTCGTCTTTTATTACGGCGTTGCCCTCTCTTCCTCTTGCTTCTATGGGCCGGTTTACTTGAAGTACCCGCCTCATCATCAAAGTCAGGACCTTCAAAGTCAGGACCTTCGCTTGATTCCTCACCAGATGGTCTGCTCCTCCCATTGGACTCCAATGAAGCATTCGTTCGTTCCGCTTGCATCCAAGCGTCGATCTCGGCCTCCCCCTCTTCCAGCTGTTTCAAGACCTCACCAGGTATCTCTTGTACAGCTCTTGATCTGATGACGTCTTGTTCACCGATAAAGCCTATCTTGTGCTTTTCTCCAGAAAGGAAAGCCAGAACTTCCTCTCGTTGGGCTCCATCTGATCTGCCAAGACCCTTCCCAGAAGAATGCTTCACATCAAGCTCCTTCTTGGAAAGCCCATGGTACACTAAAAAGCTCTCTACGAACCATTTTGTAAAGCCAGCAGTCCGAAAAGTGGGCAACTCAGGATAGAAATCATGGCGGTAATGTCCTCTGCACTGTAAAAAGGCCATGCATTCCTTCCATCCTGCAAACCTCCAAAACGCTTCACCATGCTCGAAGGCGCTCTAACAACGCCTTGAGAGAAGCTCAACTGCAGTGCAAAACGCGAGGGGAGATACGGCTGGATATCAACAAAAAGATATCTATGGTACACCATCGTACCAATGTGTATGTTTAAAAGCCACTTCTCTATTGCGTTTGTAAAAAAATAGTGTCTACCCGACCCTGCCCTGGTGGAATCACGGGAGACACCAAAATCAAAAGCCTTCTTCCGCAAACCTGGAGAAAGCTTCACTGAAGATTGCCCAATCTCGACGTCCCCAAACCGTCGGATCCTCAAATGGGCAGACAAAAGTGATTCAGAAACGGTTGTCCCTCTAGCCAATCGAATCATGAAAGGGTCATCATCCTGTGCAACTCCTAATCGATGGAAGCCGGGATAGTGGTATACGTACCACGAATAGAAAATATGGGCTGAAAATAGCCTGTTTATAGGGAGCCCAAGCCGAACAAGAAAAAACAGCAGCCTGCAGTTGGTAAATAGATATGAGTAAAGAGCAGGCACCAAAGCAAGCCACTCTCCAAATGTCATCTAACAAGCCGAAAAAATACAATGCTGCCTGATGTGCGTACCATCTCCTCCAGCAAAAACAGCCTCACTCAGCCAGTAGGTGAGGTAAACAGCGAGATCCCTCCGCAGCGCAATGTCCGAATAAATGGCATTTGTGCTCATGAAGAAATCTTTCAAGTCTCCTCGCATGACAGAAGTCTTCTTCGAACCCGGAGTCCTAGCTCTAGCCTCTCGGGTCGTGCTATCAGAAGACTCACTGCTGTCAAAGAAGTTGGGGAATAAAGAGCCAAAACTCCTCCAACTGCTGGACCTTACTTTCGAGCCTTCCTTCACCTTTAAAAAATCATAGAAGGTGACGAGCTGAAAATACAAAAGCCTGAACTCCTCAGACTGCTCCTCAAGGATGCTGTCAAGCATAAACTCCTCATAAAGTTTGTCGACGACAGGCAGCCCGGTGATGGCGCACAATTCCTTCAAAGTAAAACCAATCTCACCATTCGTGACAATGAAGGTATTGGTTTGTGGAAGGAATGACTCCAACATGGCCACGAAGGCTTCATCGGAGAAAACCACAGTTTGTCGAAAAGCGCAAACCGCATCGAAGATCTCGGCCTCCTTCAAAATGGCCCGGCCAACCTGCAGGATGTGATCAGTCCATGACTCCCAGCTTGAGTCAGCGTTGAAATGGCCACGAAGTCGAAAAGGCTTCACCCAATTGCTGTTGTCACCTTGGAAAATGCCAAGGCCCACCAGTTTCAAATCGACTTACGGATGATCAGAACCTTGGTAACCACTAGCTGGCATCAACATGTCCATATGGACAGGTGACTTCTCCGCATAACCGGAAAGGCCACCAACAAAAACCCCAGTCTTGATCACATTAGTCCTCGTCACCCAACTCGGAGGATCTTCCCTCTTCGGGCATGTGGGAGAAAGGCTCATGATCAAGATAGTGCGATCAAAGGTCGACCGGATAGAAATAGTTCTCTCCTCACCATCTACCATGTAAGAGAACTAAAAACATCTCCTTTGGTACGTCAAGTCGTCAGGGACTGTATCACCAAAGAAAAAGGTAGGCTTGGGCACAATGCTCTGATCGTCCATGACCCAAGGACGATTGCTTATCATAATCTTGTAAAAATCCTCATCCTTGAGAGCGATTAATCGTTGTCTCATCTCATCACGGTTGAGGGAGTCATACTCTTCCAAGTTTCTCTCCACAAACTGGACCTTCTCTCAGGCCTTCTGAACGGCCACATTAGGAGACCTGGTATATAAGCGAGGTGCATAAGTAACAGGCTCTTTGCCCTTGTTCATTCTGGAGGAACTACCTGCAAAGGATGAAAAAGAAAAAATCAACCACCAAAGCGACAGAATTTTGCTAAAAAATTATAGCGAAATTTTGACATGGTTTCGGGACAATTTCGAAGAAAAGGGAAATACCCCGAAAGAAATAGAAAGTTTGAAGATTAGCCCAAAACCACTACAAGCTCATAGTCAATGAAGCATCCTCAAAGAAGGTTTGAACTCAAACATTGCAGTGAGATCAAGCCAGTCTTATCAAATCTCAACAAGCTTGAAGAAGGGCTCAACATTGCTGCGAGCTCCAAACTCCAAAACTTGCAAAGCTCCTCAAAATCCAGCAAGATTAAGAAAGGGCTCAACATTGCTGCGAGCTTCAAATACCAAAACTTACAAAAGATTTCTAGGTATGCATCATCATTCTTCCCAATCAATTTACTAAAAATCATGCATCAAAGAAAATCATCATGCATTAGATGTTAGGAAAACTTTAACCAAAGTTTGACCAATTCCAACCCAACTTGGTCAAAACCAATCAAACTTCATCCAAGTCAAAAATCATGTTGGCTTGACCTAGAGATTCTAGCCTTCTATCTTGATGCATCAAAAAAAAAAAAGCAAGAAAAATGCATGAACATCTTGGATTGCATAAACCTCATTATCATAGTGAGCAAAAACGAGGAAAAGCAAAGAAAAAAAAAAGAAATCTCTTCAAAAAAAAAAAAAAGAAATTGGGGCTAGCCCACAGGCCGTGGCCCACTGCCACGTGGCAGTACAGACAGGAAAAAAAACGTGCAAAAAAAAAAGCACGTGAAAAAAAAACAGAGAGAAAACACGTGGAAAAAAAAAAGAAAAAAAGAAAAACAGAAGGAAAGGAAAGAAAAGAAAAAAAAAGAAAAGAAAAGAAAGAATTTTACTTGAACCAAATTAAGCCAAAATCTTGAAATTGACATTCCACAAAAAACCAAACTTTGGTCCCCTAACTTGCCACATATAGCTTGTTAGGTCACAAGGCCAAAACCGAAAAAAAAAAATCAAATCCTGACCCCCTAGCTCGCCACATAAAGCTTGTTAGGTTACAAGGTCAAAACCAAATCTGACCCCCCCCAATTTGCTATATACAGCTTGTTGGGTCACAAAGTCAAAATCAAAAACCAAACCGCGACCCCCTAACCTGCCATATACAGCTTGTTAGGTCACAAGGTCAAAAACCAAAAAAAAAAAAAAAAAAAACCACATACAGCCCTTAGGTTCACAAGGTCAAAAAGGAAAATAAAAAAAACAAATCCGACTCCCTCATGTCATTTTCAAAACTTTACCTTGAGATGGTACGTGATCCCTCTCACTACGATAAAATCCCCTTGGAAACTCAAAAGGCTATTAAAAAATTGCTCAAAGACACTTGGTCAAATTAAAAACTCTCCTCCAAGTTTCTCTTCGAGGCACATCGACTCCAAAAGCTACTCGTCGCTATACCTCAAGGGGACATTTGTTGACACCAAAAATGTCGCTTTGCCTCTTCAACATCAAAAAGCCACATGAAGCTGCATCTACGACAAAACAAGCAATGTTATTTCAAGCATCAAATCTTGTTAGAATCAAACAAAAACTGTAAGATCCTTCAAGATAGCCAAAAGAGGGGTTCACATGAAGTTTCGGGCCATTCCAACATCATTTGACCCAACTTCACTCCTCCAGCAGCCAAGCAGGCGCTCCTGGCGGCGACGGCATCGAAGACATTAAAACTTCGATCAGAGCCTACAGATGGTCTCAAAATACCTTCAAAGGGTTCCATGTCAAATTTCAAGTCAAACCGACAACGTTTGACCCTCCTTCAACCCTCGAGTAGTAAAATAAAGCCTCTCGGCGGCGAGAACTATCGAGGCCATCACTCATCAAATAGAGTAAATAGGTGGCTTTAACATGCTTCTAAAATGCTGCACGTCAAATTTCAGGTCATTCCAACAACGTTTCACCCGACTTTGACGCTCCGAAACAAAATCAAGGATACCGGCGGCGGAGCACCCCGGGACCATGACATCCAAATCAGAGCCAACGGATCGTCTCAAAATGACTCCAATAGGCTCCTTGTCAAATTTCAAGTCACTCGGACATCTGTTGACAGTACATCAAAAACGCGGCATCTTCCTAGCGGTAAAATCAAGCCTGGTGGTGACGGGACCCCAAACGACTTTAAAACTCAAACAAAATCCCATGGTTGGTTCTATCTACTGCTCAGGAGGCTTCACCTAAAATTTCAAGTCATTCCGACATCGTTTGACCTAGTTTCGACTCTTGACGAAAAATCGGCTACAAAGTCTTCGACTTTTCCAAAGAATAGGAAACTTTGTGCTCCGATTTGCATGGCTTCTCGTCAGGTTTTCTTCAGAAGAATCAAGCCAGTAAATGAGGAGAAATGTCAAGAAAAATATAGGAGAAAAAAGGAGTAAAAAAGAACGAAAAACAGATGAGAAACGGCGACCGGAAGGGGAAGGATCCCCATGGTCGCCGTCGACCTTAGCCCATGGTCACCGGTGAGCATGGAAATTCGGGTCGCCGGATTTTTCGCCGGGTGGCCCATTTTTCGTCCCTTTTCGCGTTTCGGGAGTTTCAGCCTCTGTGGTTTTCCGAAAATCTAATTTTTTATGCTCGAGATCGACTGATTTTCATCGACATCTCAAATCCGCCGTCAAGAGCAAAAAATCATCATTGATCGCTCCAAGATCGCCAACCAGCTGACCAAAGAAAGTACATTTTTTGTCCGACCGATCGAGAAATCGACGAGACAGATGTCACCGGCCCACTGATATCAATCAATGTCTGAAGTTGCATCGTCATTTGACATCAAATAACATGTGAATCCATCGGCGATCATCATAAGAAGAATTCCACAAGACGCGGCACAGCCCGCGACTCTTCAAATGCCCTGGCGAGCACTTAATACAGTTAATTGACCCATTTTATGACAACTTAATGCGGTTATTAACCCATTATTTTGGACGACCCAATCAAAATCAAGCAAATGGGAGTTACAAATTCAAGTAATCATGGCATTAAAACCATGAAACTCCCCTCATCATGGAGAATAAAGGCTATTAATTGCCAATCATTCTCCACCGGCCAATCACAAGCTAAGAAAAAGGAGTTACAAAATCAAAGAATTAAAACTTGTAGCTCCCCCCATCATGAAGCATCAATGCCTTCAATTCTCTCATCATGTGTCATCGGTCTCATAAATCACTCCATGGTTACCAAGAGCCTATAAAAAGGGGTCATTCCAAGAAATCCAGACACATATACACACGGATATAGAGACATACGCAGACACAGAGAGAGAGATCCATACTCACAAGCAAGGAAGAAAAACTCTGAAGAAATCTTGCTACTCTGCTGCGAAAGAAACACCACAAGGTGATCGAAGCCCATTGGGGGGCCATCCGCCCAAGGTCTCCTCTCTCCTTCTAACCAACATGGCCTAAAAACGGCTCTTCAACCCATTTAATCGGTTTTTCATTGGATATAGGACCTCCCCCCGGTCTTTATCCTCTAAAAAACTGAGGTCCAAGCCAAGCCAAATAATCAAAGCATCAAGCGTTCTCATCTGAAGGACGTTGGCGAAGTCCATACATGACTTGCGATCATCGATCTGAACGAGTCCCCACAATCTCCTGAGAAGTCAAATACATTTTCTTACTCTTCTATTGTATTTTGTGTTATTTGTAAAGAGACAAAAATCACATTTCTTGTCTTTCATTATTGATGAGATTTGTAAATCGCCTTTCACGGCAAACAAAAATCACCTTCTATGGCACAAATCGCCTTTCACGGCAAACAAAAATCGCCTTTCACGACAAACAAAATGAAATCGCCTCTTACAGCATTTAAAAATTGTGTCTCTTTTTTAAAATATATGTGCAATGGAAAGTGAGAAAGAAGAATTGATTTCCTTTCGACTTGTGAATGTGAATCTCCGGATCACCACTTCAAATTCCAAGTAGAATAAAAAATCTAGCATACCCATACAAAAATGTTGATGACTCGCTTTTCCTCCTCCGCCATACTCCTAGTAGCCCCAGGGGTGGGAAGGAGAGGACGAAAGGTCGGAGCCCCCATCATGCCTCTCCACTCCTTGGTTGTCAAGCGCATAGAGCCCATCACGTTTACTCCCCGATGCTAAGATCTTTTTTGTCATCCAATCCTTTATAGCGAATTGAGATTTGTCAAACTCAAAATAACATGGAAAATCAGCAGTTAATTGAGTAATAGATAAGAGACTCATTTCTATGCTTGGAACTAAAAGAACATTTTTCAAATGAATGGAGGTATTCCCTTGATGAACTATTCCATCTCCAATACGTGAAATTAGTAAAAGCTCTCCATTTCCAATCATAATGGAATCAGAACCTTGATAAGGCTTTAAATTGAAAAGCATATCGGGTTTGTCAGTTATATGAGCAGTGGCTCCTGTATCAAGGAACCAAGCAGCATATGAAGTGTCTGAGAGGGTGATAGCAGCCAGGGCTTGAGGAATATCAGTAGCTTGATATGCATGATTGAATCGATGCCAGCACTTGAGAGCAACATGGCCTCTTTTGTGACATATTTGACATGTCAAAATAGTCTTTCCACTCATGTTCGAATAATGAACACTTGGCTTATCTTTTGCATCTTGACTTTGATCCTATGACTGATGAGGTGGGGAGAGTGGTGACTTCTGACCAGTTTGTGGAAAGCCTTTTCCTTTAGAAGAAAAAATGTTCTCTCTCTTTTTGTTTCTACCACTAGTTTTCTGGCCATAAAGGGCCATAGAAGGATTGACAGAGAGATTTTGATGTCCCTTACTATGAAGTTCAAGACTTTGTAATAAGGGAATGACAGCATCATAGGTAGGTACTGGTGGTTTAAGCATGGTTGTTGTGAAGGACTTATAGCTTGGTCGTAATCCATTCAACAACCAGAATACTTTGCTTTGATTAGGGACTTGGTTTCCAATACCATTCAACTCATCACATATTGATTTGAATTCACGAAGATAATCGGAGAGGTGAGACATACCCTTCTTTAGAAGTTGGAGTTTGAAAGAAGTTCAAACTCCCGAGCTTGCGAGTTTTGTGCAAAGGCGGCTGCAAGAGTGAGCCACACATCCGCAGATTTCTTTAGACCCATGACTAGGCCGAGTACGTCTTCAAACAGGGTGCCTATAATCCAGGCTTTCACGAGTCTATTGGTCCGAATCCATGACATAAAGTCTAGATTCTTAGTAGTTGTCTTGCCGTCATCAGATAAAACTTCTTCTTCTGGAATCTCCATATTTCCAGTGATAAAAGCAACAACTTCCTGACTTTCAATAAGAGACATAATTTGTGTTTTCCACAGCAGATAGTTTGATTGTGTAAGCTTTAGTGACAAAGTTGTCCACGTTGATGGTAGCTAGGTAGGGATATTTGAATGGTGGTTTCAAGGAAGGCGAAGCTATGGAAGACAATGCCATTGAGTAGTTTGCGAAAATGGTTTGCAGAAACAAAAGAGTATCAAGGACCACTTCGGCTGATCGTGAGATCAGTACCGACTACTTCTCTGATACCATAAAAACGATAGAAATATTTTGTGTTTTGAATGGCCTTTTTTCTCTTCATGATGAGAAGAGATGAGGATGATATATTTATAATGTAGATTTGGTTAGATTACATTGAAATCCAAAGGATTGAGATGCATAAAATAAGGGCTACAAATTGTCTTGATTTGAATCTAATCTAAGATATTATAGAGAGAATTTCAAAACTTGTTAAACTTGTCCTTGACTGAATCTCCTTGATTGTTGCATTCTTGTCTATTCATCTCTGACTTTCTTGATTGCATATACTTAATTGTTGCATCTCTATTTGTCAATATTTGATTGAGATTGCTATCAATCTTTGATTGAGTTTGCCGGACTGAGCCAATCTTGGATTGAGTTTGCTGGACCGGATCAATGTTGAGTTTTGTTTCTTAGGCCCCTTCTTCAATATCGCGTACCCATGATCTAGTGTTGCCTTGCACGTGCTCCAAGATAGCCTAGGGTGAATGGTAGTTCAAGACATCACCTTGTATTGGTCTTAAGTCAAGACAATCTCATGTGGTACGATATCGAATTCTGAAGAATCTAAATCCATGAGCAGCTATATTTTTACATGTGGCAATGCAACCATCTCATGGAAATCAAAGAAACAGTCATGTATATCTCTATCTACAATGGATTCAGAGATTATTTCCATGGTATTAGCTGGTGATGAAGCAAAATGGCTAAAGAACCTATTGATAGATATACCTATGTGGAGTAAATCAATTCCAACCATCCCTCTCCAAAGTGATTCTAAGTTTACAATTAATAACGTACATAAGAGAGACTATTACTCATCTTCAATTTGCAAATGACACAATTTTGTTCAGTTCAACCACGTTGGGAGAAATTATGGCCCTTAGAAGAGTCCTCCGATGCTTCCAGTTAGTGTCAGGCTTGAAGATTAGCATCTCTAAGAGTATGCTGGTAGGAATTGGGTGTCCAGGCGAGACCATGTAGGCCTTGGCAATCAAATTAAATAGTAGATAAGGAAAACTTCCATTTATTTATCTTGGGTTGCCTATTGGAGCAAAGGCAAGATCTAAGACACTTTGGGATCCTGTCATTGAAAATTTTAAGAGAAAACTGTCTTTTTGGAAGAAGAGGTTTTTGTCTATGGGCGGAAGAACTACTCTTATCAACGCTTACTTATCTAATCTTCCAATCTACTACATGTCGTTCTTCAAAATGCCAAAGGTTGGATTGAATTCGGAGGGACTTCTTATGGGATAGTCAGGGTGACAAGATGAAATTACACTTGATGAAATGGAGTGAGGTGATTAAGCCTAAATCTAGTGCGGGTTTGGCTTGGGGCAATCTAGAAAACAAAAATTGGGCTTTGTTGGCTAAATGGTGGTTGAGGTTTGGGGAGGAAAAGGAGGTTTTTTGGAGCAGGTTGATTGCTTCTAAGTATGATGAGGATAAATGGGGGTGGTGGTGTCACGACCCGGGCCCGAATTACGATGACCACAGGCCGTGAGGCCATACTTACTCCCGTAAACCCCGAATTAACCGAAGTTAATACGGAATCCATAAGGGATGACATTCTCAAAAAAACTTGTCAAATACACAATAGCGCGGAAACATATATATATTTGACAATATCAAATATCGATTTACATGTATACAAAAGAATAAGGTCTTTATACATGTATCATTTTGAACATAGTTTGTCAAATGGTGCATATCCAACACCGTACAATAACAATTACTTACTTTCCAAAAATGAATGTACAAATGACCCTACAAAACATTTCTCAAAATGTTACAACTTCTTTCGCACTTGAATACCCATATCAAATGGTATTCCGACCATTCCATTCGTTCAGACCTCCTGGAGGAACCGAAGCGGTCTCCTCCGCTGGCGCTGGGGGCACTGCTGCATCGGCAATGGCAAACGGGCCTGTGATGTCATCAATAACACTAATGAACACGACGGTTCAACAATGTATAAACAATCCTTGTAATAGCACATGTTAGTACATATACTGAATTCATTTAATTCATTTGGTAACAATTACTATTCTGGACAAATCTAGATAATTCCTATAATGACAATAGGTAACACAAGAGTTTATCAATAGACATTCGTTATCATAGCTTTCATTTCATTTCGTTCCATTTCATCTAGTTTCATCTCATTTCGTTTCATTTCATTTCGTTTCATTTCATTTCATTTAGTTTCATTTCATTTACCATCTTCCCTCAAAGGAATGATTCATCTTCCGAACGGAAGGCATCAATCAATATCCAAAGATATGATCGGGATATGTGGGACTTACTAGTGTCCGGGCCAGGAACAACTAGCATCACCACGGAGCTCCGGAATGCCCCCAAATCCATCTGTTGCAGCAAGATTATTCATTTTAATTCATTATTACCTTTAGCAACTGTTCATTCATCAATTCATTCATTTATTGTATCATTCAGTTCAGCTCAGTGACGAGCTTAATGAATTACACCACATCTATTAATTCTATTCAAGTTTACAATCAAATTTCTAAAACAAACAAATGGGTGAAACGCTTGTTATTTAATGTACGTCTTATACTTGATGAACATCACTTTGATAGTAGTTTGTACATTCAAATAAACTAAGCTAACACTTTTGCAGGTCTAGATATCACATTTGAGGAATTAATACTTAATTCGTTACCATTCTTTTCTTTTAATTTCCTTAATCTTGATAATCTTAGATTAGGGTACAATTAGCTCTAACACTAATTTATAGACCACTAATACTCATAGGAAACGCAATTGGTCCCAAAAAAAATTAGACCGATTTCAACCTTCGGTCCGATCGATCGGCCTGAAATCATGTCCCAGTTACGGACTGTCCGATCGATCGGACCGAAAAACCTCTCAGTTAATGACAGTCCGATCGATCGGCCTGCATGTCCGATCAATTGGACCTGGACGAGTTGCAGGTCCGGGGAAAACCTGATTTTTCTCCCCTTTTCCTCTCTTCTCTCTTACACATTCAAATCACTCCCATCACACAAGAGAATAGAACTTCATGTTCCATTTCTATACGTCATCACTAATCATTTCAATCAATCCATAATAAATTTCCAAAACTCAATGGAAAATACATAAACTCCAATCCATGGAAAACTTAATAAACTTCCACAATGTCTAACACTAATCACAAGCAAGTGTTTATACTTGCCTCTTATGAAGCTTAATAGCAAAAGACCTCTTTCCTTAGCTTGGCTTGAGATGAAAATCCCCAAATGAAACCCTAACTCCATGAAAATAGGAAATACACAAACCCATAAGCCATTTGTGCTAGAAATCATGCCTAACCACGAATTATGACTTGCAAACTCATTAAAAGTTCCAAGTACTTACTTGTAGCTCAACTAGAGGAGTTCCTAGCTTTAATAAAGAGAGATTTGCACTTCCTCTCCAATGAACCAAAAGGGAAGGTGAAGAAGATGAAGTTGGTGAAGCTAGCACCCCTTCAATCACATACACAAGCTCCCTTCTTGATGCTTGACAAGGAAAAATGGAAAAAGATGAGAGGAATGAGCCTAGGGTTTTTGTTGAGGTGAAAATGAACTCATTCACTCATCTCATTCTAATATATGGCTCCTTCACACAATAACCCCCTCTTAATAAGTTTTATTACATTTTGAGTCAAATGAAGTTTCACTTGGTCCATTTGAGGTCAAATGGAATCGTGTCTATTTGAAAGTTGACGTACTACTCGAGATACACACGTTGGTATCAAGGATTCCCGTATTTGACGAAATACGTGAAAACTCGTATTTACGGAAAAGTCCTTAGTCTAACATGTTTGAGTCTAAACTCACTTTAACCAATTCAATTTCATTTTAGTCCATTCTATTGTGCTTAATGCATCATTTAAGATTAATTTCTCTCTCTTTGGTCATTAAACCTTGATTAACCCATTTATCCATGATTAATTATCATTAATTGTGATTAATTTGGGTCGAGGTGTAACAGGTGGCCTAAGTGATCGGGTGTTCGGAGTGCTATTGCTTCTGTTGGAGATGTGTCTAATGCTAGGGGCAAAGCTTTGTTCAATGGAGTGGGCTTCAAGGTGGGGAATGGTAGGGATGCTAGATTCTCGTTGGATGACTGGGTGGTGGTGGGGCCCTTGTGTGGGTTATTTCCCAAACTCTTTAGATTGGCAACCAATAAGGAGTCATATGTTAGTGATTGTTTTGAGGTGAGGAGTGGTTGTAATGTGTGGGGTGTTCTGTTTAATAGGGATATTCAATGTTTGGAGGGGGAATTATATGCGGAGTTATTGAGTCTTCTTGCTAACATTTTTTTTTCAGGGATACTAAGGACTCAAGGATTTTGAAGCCTTCTATTTCCAGAGAGTTCTCCACCAAAACTTTCTACTTAACTTTGAAAGGTAACCCCACCCACTTGACTCCTTCAACTTATGTATGGTTGGGGTTGGTTCCTCCTTGGGTTTGATGTGTTTTGTTGGATAGTGGTCGCATCAAAAGTTGCCACTGTTGATAATCTAAGAAAGAGATGAATGACTTCTACCAATATTCTAGACACCTGCACGTACAATGTGTAGTAAGGAGAATGAGATGATTAATCATCTATTCCTTCATTGCGAGGTGGCAGTCTAAGTTTGGAATGACTTTATTAGAAGGTGTGGTATTGCTTGGTGTTGTCCAAAGAATATAGTGAACGCGACAAATGCTTGGCGTGGGTGGGTGCTTCATTGGTTGTGAGCGTTTATTATGGAGAATGATTCATTTCGCTATTTTATGGTCTATTTGGAAGAAAAGAATGAGAGGATATTTAGAGGCTCTTCATCTTCGATGGTTGATTTGATAGATAAGGTTGCGAAATGGGCTTCAATTCGGAAGGAGTTTACAAATATGAACTTGATTGATATTATCTATAATTGGGAAGCTTGTATGGAGTGTCTCCCTTTTAAGGAGAGAAGATTCGTCCCATGGTCTCCCCCTCCTTTTGGGGTTTTAAAGTTCAATATGGATGGAGTTTTAAAGGGTAAGCCAGGGCCGACGGGAATTGAAGGCGTGTGCATAATTGCAAGGGTGAGTTGATTCTTACGTTCACTAAGAATGTGGGCATTTGTAACTCGAACGAAGCCAAGGTGTTAGCTATTTTGGAGGGCCTTAGGTTGTTTGCAAGGAGATAAATTGGTGCTCATGTGGTGGAAAGCGATTCTTCAAATACGATCGCTTGGGTATCTAACCAAAAATATTTTCCTTGGAAATTTCGATTCCATTTTAATGAAATTAGGGAGCTTTCGGCCACTCTAAATGTCTCTTTTCGTCATGAGGTTAGATTAGCCAACTTGATCGAGGATATACTAGCCAAACAAGGGTTGAGAGGTTGTCTCCATGGGTGGGTGGGATTATGTAATTATTGGATTGGGGTTGGTATAATACTCTTGTACCCTCTCTTTTTCTTTTTCAGCTTTATACTTGTTTTCTCTTTTTAATAAAGTTTTGTTACCATTTCAAAAAAAAAAAAGAACATTGGTAAATCTAGACATATTTGTCTAAGGCATAATTTATTGAGACAATTACTTAAGCAATGAGTAATTACAGTAGATTTTGCGAGATCAATGGAGAATTTAGCCAATCCACTAACCAAAGGACTTATTAGAGAGCGAGTCTCATTAACATCAAGGGGAATGAGACTTAAACATAAAAGGGACAAGTCACTTATAGCCGACAACCAACCCGTCTAATTAGAGATCCCATGAGTCGGGTTCAATGAAAAGAACGAAGTTATCTTTGGGTGACGTTGTGAGAACACTTCAAACCCTCACATGTGTAAAAGTAATTTGTATGATGTGGAGTATTCATTTTCTATATCATAGTTGTTATAAACTGTCTTTACTCAACAAGGTGTTATAGAGGAACACCCTTGATAAAACATATCTATGTCATGAGTGTGGAAGTCAAACCTCGTTCCATGAGAGATTACTCTCTAGAGCATTTATAAGAACTAGGATAGCATATGGCCGTTAATGTGCAAGGTTACTTGGGAACCAAAGTGACCATGATGTTGTGTATGTAATAAGTACTGTGTGGGGTCGTTCCGTGCTCAAGGATTTGGGTGGGGCCATCCCCCAGTCTTGGTTTACCATCGGTCTCGGTACCATCCAAGGTCGGCCGCAACTCCATCTCGGAAGAGTCATGGAGCGAGTCTCGGTGGCTACGTCACGAGTCCCGATCTCGGTCTTAGCCTCTGCCCGATCTCGGCCCCTGTCACTCAGCCATAAATGTGGCCATAAATGCGCTGCCATGACGGGATCGGCAAACTGACAACAGAGTGGGCGCCAGACCTAGATAAGAAGCACGCCTTATCTAAAGTCATGTCCATAGGCAGGGGGTGCTGGTCCGATGGGACATTCCCTTTTCACCTACCCCCACTCAGGAGATAAGAGTACATTCAGATAAGACTCCTGTCCCCTCAAGGGGACAGTCTAATGATGACTTTCACGCTATATATTGCATGAACGCAAACCATGTAAGGTACACACATAATCCTCCCCTCCCAGAACTCTCTTTCTCCATTCTCTTTCAGTTCTCGCACTGACTTGAGCGTCGGAGGACCTTCGGCTGCCCATAGCCAGGGTCTCTGACTGTTATTTTCTTCCTTTTAGGTCATCGGAGGCTCGATCCTTTCCCTTTATCTTCCCCAAACCCTCAAATCAGGAGCTTGATCCTCCTTTAACTAAGTCCGTAATTTTTAGGCACTTACAGATGGCGCCGTCTGTGGGAACAGGATCCGTGCCAAAGTCTCTGCGAAAGCAATGCCTCCAAAGACCAAATACGGTGGCGGAGGACCATCGAAGCCCTAAAAAGCATCGTCCTTACCGCTACGGGAGCAACCTGCGTTTCCACCATTCTTGCAGTCGCAACCGCCCCAGCCGATTGTTCCGGAACCACCCCCTGGCCTTCATTCTGCCCTTCTTCCCCCTCCGGGACCGACCGGGGTTCCTCCTATCGGGCAGGAGCCATCAGGGACCCCGCGTCAGAGGAGGTCAGGGAGAAAGTCGAGTGCCGCATACGTGGAGGGCATCGTCCAATCGGCCTCTTCGTCTCGGCCCATAACCACGCGCCTCCGCCAAGATAGCCGTCGTGAGACTCCTCGCCATTCTGGTGAGCGGCCACACGAGGGTCCGCAGCAGAACGCCTCCACGACGGACCTTCGACGACGAGGCAAGACCCCCGTCAGGGCAGGGTCCCGTCAGTCCCACCAGCGCGTCCACGACGACGGCCAGTCCTTTCATCAAACCCATGGAGCCAGAAATGACAACTCCCTGCTCAAAGAGCTCAATGCCCAGCACCATGCCCTCCAAGATAAAGACGAGGTGATTCGTCGCCTCGAGGAACAGCTCGAAATAAATGAGAGGAAGTCTCGTGGTCCACCTCCCCGGCGACAGCAGGCCCACCCGGACAGCCGAGACCTGAGGCAGGTCCTCAACAGCAGAAGGGGATATCGCTGTGAGGAGGAAGGCTCGAGCAGCAGTCATCTGCCTAGTGGCCTCGGGGGATCGCGGCACGAGCCAGAATCACCGAGACCAGATGACTGGGCGGACCTCAAGGAGTTGCTGGACCATTACGTCAAACAGGAGGTCCAGGCCCGCTTGGCCGAGATTGGGTTCGCCCGAGACCTAACTGATGAGCATGAAGAGGACGATCAGGGCATGTCCCCCTTTTCGCAGGAGATTAAAAATTTCTCTCTCCCCGAGAGATTTAGCGTCCCGAGGTTCGTCCTTTATGACGGAACCTCGGACCCAGAGGCGCATCTGCGGCATTTCACTCAACGGATGTCGGTCTGGGGTGACGTCGGTCTTTTGAACTGCAGGGTTTTCTCATCCAGTCTGGGAGACCTCCCCCTCCGGTGGTTCTGCGCGCTCCCCCCCGGGTCGGTCTCGAGCTGGCGGCAGCTCCGGAGCTCTTTCCTTGAAAAGTTCCAAGCACACCGCGTCATCCCAAAGACAGGTAGCAATCTCATGGCGATCCGGATGAAAGACGGTGAGAGTATCACCGCCTTCGCCAGGAGATTCTGGATGATATACAGCCAGATTACCGACGCCAACGACGAAGTCGCCATCATGTGCTTCAGGGAGGGCTTACTCCCAGGAAACGAACTCCGCAGGGACCTGATCCGGAACCCTGTGGCTACGATGAAAGCACTGATGGCAAGGGTGAAGCAGTACATTGAGCAAGAGGAGGACGAGGCCCACGGCACGGAGCAGTTTGGATTCCCAAAGAAGCACCAAGCCTCCACCGGGGAAGGAACATTCCCCAGACCGAGGTCGGATAAGAGGAAGCCCGCCCGCTCTTTCTCAATCTCCTCGGATAACAGCAAGAGACCAAGGAGCCCATTTACAGAATCCTGAACAAGATCAAGGCAGAACCGTACTTCCAGTGGCCGCGGCCGATGATGAGCGACCCGTCTACCCGAGACCAGCAGAAGAACTGCTCCTATCACAAGCAGCACGGGCACATGACCGAAGACTGCTTTGCGCTAAAGTCCCACCTTGAAAGGCTCGTTAAAGACGGGCACCTCCAAGAGTACATCAAGAAGGAGGAAAGGGTTAACCGAGCCCAGCAACTCGTTCCACCCAATGATGACCCGGACGATGACGAACCAGCAGGTGTCATCAACGTCATCCACCTAGCCCCCTCCCCAAGCAAAGAAAGCGCCCGAGCTCGGTCAGAGGCCAGGAGGGCTGCCCATGGCAAGCAGGTGATGTCGGCAGAGTTAGGAAGCGCCCCGAAGAGGGCTAAAAGGGAAAGGCCCAGGATTTGGTTCTCAGATGAGGACCTGAAGGGAGTCCAGCTCCCCCATAACGACGCCCTCATCCTCACCTTGCGGCTCAACAATTACACTACCAAGCGAGTCCTTGTTGTTGACACCAAAAATGTCACTTTGCCTCTTCACACCAAAAGCTACATGGAGCCGCATCCTACCAAAAATAGGCAGGCGCCACTTCAAGCATCAGATCTTGTCAGAATCAAACAAAAACTGCAAGGTCATTCAAAATAACCAAAAGAGAGGTACACATGAAGTTTCGGGCCATTCCGACATCATTTGGCCTAACTTCACTTCTCCAACAGCTAAGCAGCAGCTCCCGGCGGCGGCCCACCCCGGGACCATGGCACCTAATTCGGAGCTTGCGGATCATCTCAAAATGACTCCAATAGGCTCCTCGTCGAATTTCAGGTCAATCGGACATCGTTTGACCGAAAGTCAAAGCTCGGCATTTCCCTTGCGGTGAAATCAAAGGCAAGCGTTTGCATGACTCCAAATGGCTTCAAAACTCAAACGAAAGCCTATGGTTGGTCTTATCTACTGATGAGGGAGTCACACGTCGAATTTCAGGTCAATCGGACATCGTTTGACCGAAAGTCAAAGCTCGACATTTCCCTTGCGGTGAAAACAAAGGCAAGCGTTTGCATGACTCCAAACGGCTTCAAAACTCAAACGAAAGCCTATGGTTGGTCCTAACTACTGATGAGGGAGTCACACGTCGAATTTCAGGTCAATCGGACATCGTTTGACCAAAAGTCAAAGCTCGGCATTTCCCTCGCAGTGAAATCAAAGGCAAGCATTTGCATGACCCCAAACGGCTTCAAAACTCAAAAGAAAGCCCATGGTTGGTCTTATTTAATGCTCAAGAAGCTTCACCTCAAATTTTAGGTCATTCCGACATCGTTTGACCCTGTTTCAGCTTCTGGCGGAAAATCAGCAGTTCTGCGCTCGGCTTTTCCAGGAAAATCGGAAACTTTGCAAACCAATTTGCAAGGATTCTCATCATGTTTTTCAGAGGGAAATCAAGCCAAAAATGTGGAGAAATGTCATAGAAAACAAACAAAAAAAACGGAAGCGAAAAACGACGAAAAACGGCCAGAAACGGGCCCCGGGAAGCAATTTTCCCCCCAGGGTCGCAGAGCCCCGCGACCCTGGGCCATGGTCGCCGGCGACCATGGCCCATGGTCGCCGGAGACCATGGGGCCGGCGACCCTGGGAGGTCCGGGGCGCCGATTTCGCCCCGGGACCCCCCGTTTCATCCGTTTTCGCGAGACGAGTTGTTCTGTCCCTGTGATTTTTCCAGATTCAGACTTTTGAGGCTCAAAATTCGCCGATATTCGCCAAGATCACAGGAATCCTTCCAAGAACTTCAAAAACTTCGTTGATCGCCAGCTGAACAACCAAAAAGTGCACTTTCTGCCCGCCCGATCGCGAAATCGACTGGACAGATGCTGCCGGCCCGCTAGTTTCAACCAATGTCTGAAACTACATGATCATCTGATGTTGATTTACATAAGGATCCATCGATGATCATCGCAAAGGGAATTCCAAGAGACGCAACATGGCCCGCGACTCTTCAGCTACCAAGGTGGCCACTTAGTGCAATCAATTGGCCCGTTTATGGCAAGTTAATGCGGCCATTAACCCATTATCTTGAACGGCCCAATCAGAAGCCTCCGTTCAGGAGTTACAAGTCCAAGCAATCATGGCATTCAAGCCATGAAACTCCTAACATAATGGAGATTAAAGGCGATTAAATGCCCATGACTCTTCTCCGGCCAATGAAATCCAAGGGTCAGGAGTTACAAAACAAAAAGCAATTAAACTTGTAACTCCTCCCTTAATGAGCTTTATTACCATAAAGGCTCATAAATCACTCCTAAAGGCTACCAAAAGGCCTATAAATAGGAGTCCTCTCCAAGCATTCCGAAAAAAAGAAAAAGAGGGGGGACACACACAGAAGGATCCGGGAAAATCGCCACAGATCCGGAAAAATCGCCAGAAAATCATTCAAAAATCCTTGGAGAAATCTCTACAACCCTGCTCCTTCAAGAAAACTCTGCTGTAACAAGTTCAACAAGGTGATTGAAGCCCCTTGGGGGGCCACCCCCCCCCCCCCCCCCAAAGACCACCTCTCCTTCTATCCAACATGGCTAGATGCGGCTTTTCAGCCCGTCTACCTAGTTTTTTACCGGATATAGGACCTTATCTTGGTCCTTATCCTCTAAAAATCTGAGGTTGGAGCCAAGCCAAGAAATCAAGCACTATATTCTCATCTGAAGGACGATGGCGGAGCCCATACATGACTCGCGACCATCGATCTGAACGAGCCCTCCCACAATCGCATGAGAAGTTAGATTCCTTTTTCTTACTTTTCTGTTGTAAATTGTATTTTTTCTAAAGAGACAAAAAATCACATCTCTTGTCTTTCATTATTGATAAGATTTGTAAATCGCCTTTCATGGCAAAATCGCCTCCAACGGCACCAAACCGCCTTCTACGGCACAAAAACGCCTTTCACGGCATTCAAACAAAACTGTCTCTTTTATTAAAATATGTATGCAATGGAAAACTAGAAAAAAGTTTCATTTCCCTTTTTACTTGTGAAGGTGGATCTCCGGATCACCATTTCTAAATTCCAAGTATTAAAGAGAAATTGGCATACCCGTACAAAAAAAACTGATGCCCGCTTTTCCTTTTTCCCTCCACCATACCCCGTCAGCCCCGGGGCGGAGGCAGCTTTGGAAAAAGACAAAAGCCGGGACCATCAAGCTGGCACACCCGGTGGGACTCGTTCATTTGATGAACATGTGCTTAGATTCCTTTTGACTCCTTTTTAGTTGGTGGCCTATGTTGGATCTTGCATCTAAAAAAAAAACACATGAGATGGGATTCTTGGAAATTTCTTCTTTTAAGTTTATTTCCAGTCTTTCTTGTTTGTAAAAAAAATTTTCTCAAAAAAATCAAAAAAAAAATCTGATTTACAAAAAATTTTCAGATTTTCCTCTTTTGGGTTTAAGTTGAGAAACTTTGGTTTCTTCCTTTTCGGACTTCGGGATCGCAGAAATGTTGAACCAATTTTCGGAATGGAACACCATTCGCTCTCTTCTATGAATCCATAAAAAAAAAATCAAAAACAAAATCTGATTTACAAAAAATTTTCAGATTTTCCTCTTTTGGGTTTAAGTTGAGAAACTTTGGTTTTTTCCTTTTCGGACTTCGGGATCGCAGAAATGTTGAACCCATTTTCGGAATGGAACACCATTCGCTCTCTTCTATGAATCCATAAAAAAAAAAAAAAAAACAAAACCTGATTTACAAAAATTTTTCAGATTTTCCTCTTTTGGGTTTAAGTTGAGAAACTTTGGTTTCTTCCTTTTCGGACTTCGGGATCGCAGAAATGTTGAACCCATTTTCAGAATGGAACACCATTCGCTCTCTTCTATGAATCCATAAAAAAAAAAAAAAAAAAACAAAATCTGATTTACAAAAAATTTTCAGATTTTCCTCTTTTGGGTTTAAGTTGAGAAACTTTGGTTTCTTCCTTTTCGGACTTCGGGATCGCAGAAATGTTGAACCCATTTTCGGAATGGAACACCATTCGCTCTCTTCTATGAATCCATAAAAAAAAAAAAAAAAAACAAAATCTGATTTACAAAAAATTTTCAGATTTTCCTCTTTTGGGTTTAAGTTGAGAAACTTTGGTTTCTTCCTTTTCGGACTTCGGGATCGCAGAAATGTTGAACCCATTTTCGGAATGGAACACCATTCGCTCTCTTCTATTAATCCATAATAAAAAAAAATCTTTCAAAAAAAAAAGCCACTAAGGTTGCACCAATTGCATTCTTTGACCAAAGTGGATCTAAGAAAAGCCTTGTCCAGAGTGTGGAGACAGCTAGACTGTTCTAGGCAAGGGTCCTCCAAACGGGTTCATTAAGTAATCCTACCCTTACCTGGGGGCTGATCTATCAACTGAGGTTTCATAAGATCGAATTGGAGATCTATGTGAACTCTTAAAAAAAAAAAAAAAAAAAAAAATCTTCAAAAAAAAAAAAGAAGAGAAAAAAAAAACTTCTGTCATTTTTGGATTCATATTTGAGAAATCCTGGTTCCTTCCTTTTCGGACTTCGAGATCGCAGAAATGTTGAACTCATTTTCGGATTGGAATACCATTTGCTCTCTTCTATAAAGTCCAATCTTTACACTTTAAAAAAAAAAACTTCCGTCACTTTTGGATTCACATTTGAGAAATCCTGGTTCCTTCCTTTTCGGACTTTCGAGCTCGCAGAAATGTTGAGCTCATTTTCGGATTGGAATACCATTTGCTCTCTCCTATGAATCCAATCTTGACCTTTCAAAAATCCCATCTCGTGTCCTTTCTAAGGATGCGATTTGCAACATTTGTGCCTAGCGGTGCTAGTACGCCCTTTCGGGTCTACTGTATTCGCAACCGACACATTTGTATCTCAACCTTATATCATTTTACCTTGAGTGAGCTTTGCTTCTCGGTAATTTGAATTAAGGTTCACAATTGCTTCTAGCAGTCACTGGGACGCTCATTCTGAGCTGACCCTACCTGCGTTCAGAACAATTGTGCCCTCTATGGCTTTTCTGCCTTCCTCATATTGCTTGGGCTGGGCCATGTCCCCTCGGGCGACTTGAAAAGGCGAAACCATAGTATTTTCCATTTATGATCACCATATTCTTGTGATTACTAATGGATATGGTCTTGTTTCAGAAGTTTTCCAAAAACTAACAATGGCAGCTTCATTAACCATCACCTTTGATGAGAACAAGTACCAGCTCATGCTCCAAGACAAACAAACCAAGCGCACTTACAAGCGCCCTGCCAGCTGCCGAATCATCATTTCCCTCGGCAACTCAGAAGACACCGGGTCAAACTCTACTCCCCGGACCATTGTCTTCAGGTCATTGGGACCATTCCCACTACCCGCAGAAGAAACCGCACCTGCCAAGAAGCAGAGAACCGCCCCTCAACGTATCACTACAGTGATACCAAGGGCGATCATCAAGAAACCTGAGGCCCGTAGTGCTCCTGCAAAGCCTCAACCAGCAAGAAACCAGGTCTGCTCAAAGACTTGGTCTCCAAGGCCTTCACCCAAACAGCGAAGGTCACAAACATCAGCAAAGCCAGCATACCTGGCCCCTCTCAAGGAGAACCGGTTCTACCCTCTTGCTTACATGAAAGAGGAGAAGCCTACCCTCCGCCAAACAAAACCAACTCAGCACGAGCCGGCTTGCTCATACAAGCCCAAAATCAAATCGTGCATCGTAAGGCCTCCGCAAGAACCTGTCAAGGCCTTCACACCTGCGAGTCGACCCTTCCTCTCAACGGGAGCCGAACTCGCAAAATTCAAAGCTTCGCTGCGACAGGCAAAGGACCGCGTCCAGATCCTGTCCCTGCCCGTCTTCAAAGAAGACAAGCTTGGCTGCTGCGCACCAGGGACTACTTCCTTCATTGCTAGGGCACAGCCAGAGCTAACCAAAGCTCAAATCGCTCGTCGTATGCGTCGCCGAACGGCATATCGACAAAAGAGACTAGAGAAGCAAAGAACCCAGGATTCTGCACTTCAAGTCTCCCAAAAATGGGTCAAAAAAGAAAGACCCGACCAACTTGTTGCTGTTCATATGGTTGGCAAAACCAGAAAACGCCAGAAGTCAGCAACTAAAATCCATGTCAGACGACCGGTGACTCGCAGCGTCTCCCGGACACGAAGACATAAAGAAAACTCTCCCGCTCCTTCAAGCCAAGGACATCAGAGTGACCACTCTTCGAGCTCTTCATCTAAAAGAATGAGCTCCAGCTCAGTCACCAAGACTGTATCCTCTTTCGACTCTCGAAGAATGAACGTCTTGGTCACAAATGCTGAGCAACCTCCGCCGCATGATGACGTAACCGCACGCATCCAGCAGTTGGAGCAAGGGCAGCAGAGGATAGAGACTCTAATAGAGAACCTAATTCTCAATCTTCAGCGTCCACAAAACAATGAAGCTCCTCCGAGCCATCAAGGCGACGAGGAAAATGCGGAAAACAGTGAGTCACGCGCCCTTACCAAAAAGGACGTTGACGATATCCTCGCCAAAGCAAAAGAAGAGGATACACTAAAGGAGCATGGGATCAAGCCACCATATCCCTTGTGGATGGACTCGGTCCCGTTCCCTACAAAATTCAAGCAACCTACTCTCCAAACATATACGGGGAAAGGTTCAGCCAGACAACACGTCATCCATTTCAAGATCCTGACGGGAGCTATTGCGGATCAAGATGCCCTCAAAATCCGCCTCTTTGCAAGTACCCTAAAAGGTACGGCCTTTGATTGGTACTCCACTCTGCCGGAGGACTCCATTCAAAATTGGGCCATGTTGGAGACACGCTTCCTAACCCACTTCAAAGGTGAGGATTATCCTGTTACTATGGCTCAGCTCTGCAGCCTAAAACAGGGAGAGAATGAGTCAACATATGACTTCATTCACAAGTGGAAGGCAATGGCATGCAAATGCTCCGATGTACTGCCACAAGCATCACTGGTCGACATCTGCCGAAACAACATGAGAGCAAGAATCCGCTCCATGATCATCGGCAACAAATCAAAGAACCTGGGAGAACTCCTGGAAGCATCTATGGAAGTTGAAACGGTGATCAAAGACCTCAACAGTCAGAAATCATTAAAGAAAGAGCCGACTACCATTGCAACCTCAAAACCAAAGAAAAAGGAGGTTCTCAATGTGCAAACCAAGTCAGCTCCTCAGCAGCCAAAGAAAGATGAAAACAAAGCTACAGGTAAAAAGCCTGAACTCTCTGATGCCTTCAGAGAACGGGTAGAAAAGAAATACCCGTTTGATGAAGACGTTGAAGAAATCTTTGGGGCACTCCTAGCAAACGGCAAACTTACATTGCCTGACCCCAAAAGACCAGGAGATGTTGGCAAAACCAACGATCCTCGGTACTGCCCATACCATCAGATGGTCTCACATCCTCTCAATCAATGCTTTGTTGTGAGAGAGAAGATAAATGAGATGTGGAAAAACGGAGTCATTACCTTCGACAAGAACTATGGGTCTGCCTCCGTCAACATGGTGTCGTGTGGACAAAAACAAAAATCACCAAAAGAGAAGATCACTACTTCCTTCAAGGTGATAAAGATGACCCAAACGTCCCAAGAGTTGGTTCCATATCCAACATCAGAAGGACAGCCCATATGGGTACACCCCGATCTCCTAGAAGATGAAAATTGGGAGGTCGTCAAAACAAGGCCAACCGCTCAACAGCGAAGGCAAGCCAGGAGACAACTCCGCAAGCTCAAACAGCAGGAGAAAGCTCCGAAAAAGCAAGAAGTCGCTGAAAAGGCAGAAACCTCCTCTACCGCTTCACTGGGGGCAACAGAAGAGTCCTCTCCTAAGGCTTCAAAGGCGGCAAGAAAATTCACTCTTGGTGATTTCATGCCACCACATCTCAAAGATGAAACTACGCAGGGGGCATCATACTCTTGCAACTCAGTGGTCGGATTCTCCATGGATGGATATGAGTCCAGTGACACCGCCAGTGACATCAATGAGTGGGAAGAATCCCTCGAAACAGGAGAATATCTCTCCGACGAGGAATGGATCCCTGAATCTCATCTTATGCCAGTAATCTGGTATAACCCATTACAGCCGCAAGGATCCTGGTCTGATGATGAAGAAGACCAAGAGGCTGTCCAAGAAAATACTCTAGTGGAACCACAAGGAGCAGACGAAGAAGAAGATTTGGCTCCCGTGCCTAATCTCGATGAATACGCAAGGATCTTGCAGCACCTTGCTATAGAGCAAGAACAAGGTCGCATCAATCAGCTTCGTCACAACCCAGCACCGGAAGTTCCTGAAAATCTACAGGAATCTCCTCCGGTAACCCCGGAAAACGAAGAAAGCTGTTGGATCGACGATCCTCTTACATCTGAGGACGAATCTGATTCCCAACAGTTCATCTTGGAGGCATCTTCCGTCAAAGTTACTTGCAATGCAATAACTCAGGATGATAATTCCTCACCTTCTCAGGCTTCGTCTCCTGGAACAGTGACATCGGAACTCAAACCTCTTCCGACCGATCACCTTGAAGAAATTCCAGCCGGTGAAATCTTCTTCAGAGAAAATCCGGTCAATTGGTCCCAAATGCCCGATCTCATCGGTGATGTCTGGACCAACAAAATATTCGACAAAGAAGGAAAGTTGCTGGATGCTGTTCAGGACTTGCTCCCGGAAAATGCTCCATGCAACACAATTACTGAAGATGGCAATGCTGACACAGAGACATCTTCAGCAAATGAGAAGGAACAACCCCTCGATCTCGGGGGTGATCTTCTATGCGCTACATATCAGAGGGCTATGATGAAGATCTTCCAAGATATGCAGCACAAGACGGTCGAATGTTATGTCGATGACCTCGCCGTCAAAAGCAAAAGAAAAGAAGACCATCTCAAAGATCTTCGAGAAGTCTTCCTCCGACTTCGCAAACACAAACTGCGAATGAATCCCCTCAAATGCTTCTTCGGTGTTTCATCGGGTAAGTTTCTCGGATTCATAGTACGGAAAGCTGGCATAGAGCTTGACCCCATCAAAGTCAAGGCTATCCTAGAAATGCCATCTCCAAGAACCCTAAGACAATTAAAAGGGCTCCAAGGAAGATTGGCATACATTCGACGGTTCATCTCCAACCTATCAGGAAAGTGCCGTCCATTCTCTCGGTTAATGAAGAAAGGTGTCGATTTTGTCTGGGATGCTGAATGTGAAGCCGCGTTCCAGGACATCAAGTCATACCTGACTAAACCTCCAGTGTTGGCTGCCCCCACAACTGGAAAACCATTCCTCTTGTACACAAGAGCCCTTGACTGTTCTTTAGGCGCTCTACTCGCACAAAAGAATGACCAGGGAAAAGAAGCTGCTCTATATTACCTTAGCCGCATGTTGGTAGGTGCAGAGCATCGCTACTCTCCAGTCGAAAAAGAATGTTTGGCAGTAATGTTCGCCGTACAAAAACTGCGTCACTACCTGCTATCAACACAGTGTACCTGATTTCGAGGATCAACCTCCTAAAGGTCCTTGTCACAAAAGCAGGTTCTCTCAATGCCCGACTGGCAAAATGATCCATCCTCCTGTCACAATTTGATATTAGGTATGTACCACAAAAAGCAATCAAAGGCCAAGCTCTAGCAGACTTCCTCGCCGAGCATCCATTGCCTAAAGATTCTCCACTCAGGGACGACCTCCCAGACGAACCGGTCTACAGTGTGGAGACTTCCTTATCAAATGCTTCCTGGCACATGTACTTCGATGGTGCAACCAGGACAAATAAAAAGGGAAATCAAATATCGGGAATTGGCATTCTCTTTGTTAATCCCGACAAATACATGATTCCACACGCATTCTCGCTACTGGAACCATGTTCAAACAATGCAGCTGAGTACCAAGCCCTGATCATAGGATTGGAACTCGCCCTTGAATCCGGCATCACTACGCTGGAAGCTTTTGGAGACTCTCAACTGATCGTCAACCAGATGAATCAGAAATTTGAAGTCAGGAAGCCCGATCTGTTGCCTTACTACAACAAAGCACAATCGCTTCGACAAAAGTTCGACATCTGTCATATCACCCACATCCTCAGAGGTGAAAACATTCGTGCAGATGCCCTGGCTGGACTTGCTGCGTCTATGGCAATCCAAGAAGGGGAAAACATGCAAATTACAGTGTGTCAAAAAAGGATTCTCCCTCCTCTCAACACACATCAAGCAGTTGCTGAATGCCACCAAGTGGTTGGAAGTTAGATCTCCGTCCTTAAACCTCTGATCAGCGACTGGAGGGATCCGTTCATTGATTACATAATGTTCGGAATCCTACCTGAAGATCCAAAAGAACGGGTAAGCATCCAAAGACGAGCCCCAAACTTTCATTTGGATATTTCTTCAAAAATGCTGTATAGAAAATCCTACAATGGAGTACTTCTACGCTGCTTGTCACAACAAGAGGCTGAGGGAACACTCAAAGAAGTACATGCTGGTCTTTATGGAGCCCATCAGGCTGGGTCTAAGCTCTACGATCAGATAAAAAGGTTAGGTTATTATTGGCCTACCATGGTGGCTGATGCAATGCAATTTGCTAAGCGCTGCCAACAATGCCAAGTTCATGGAGATTATGTCCACATGCCTCCGGAATGGCTACATCCTACAGCAATCTCATGGCCTTTTGAAGCCTAGGGTATGGACATCATAGGTCCTATCTCCCCTCCATCGAGCAAAGGTCATCGCTTCATCTTCGCCACTACGGATTATTTCTCCAAGTGGTCAGAAGCATTCGCGCTTAGTGAAATGAAGACGTCATCAGTCCTTCACTTCTTGCGCACCAACATCATTTGTCGCTTCGGCATACCTAAAAGATTCGTCCATGATAACGGACCACAGTTCCGCGATCACCGATTCTACAGGTTCTGCGACAAATACAAAATCCAAAGTTGTCCTTCAACTTCGTACAATCCGGCAGCGAATGGACTAGCAGAGGCCTTCAACAAGACGCTCTGCAAAATCCTCAAGAAAATGGTCTCTAGTCACAAAAGAGAATGGGGCGACAAACTGCCTGAAGCTTTGTGGGCCTATCGAACCACCGTTCGAGGACCAACCCATAGCACACCATTCTCCTTGGTCTATGGATGCGAAGCTGTTGTCCCTTTGGAGGTTCAAATTCCTTCCTTAAGGGTATCTCTACAAAATGACATGACGCAAGAAAGCAATGTCAAATTGAGACTCCAAGAGCTGGATAACCTCGATGAGAGACGGCTCGAAGCTCTACAAAGCATTGAACTCTACCAAGCACGCATGGCAGGATCTTTTGACAAGAAGGTCAGGGAACGCGCCTACAAAAAGGGAGACTTGGTTCTTACAGTAAAAAGACCAATGGTTTTTGCCAACAAATCCAAAGGCAAATTTGAACCAAAATGGGAGGGACCTTTCGCCATCGACAAAGTCTTCTCCAACAGCGCATACGCTCTTCTAAACATGGAGGGTGACAGATGTATGCTGCCCATCAATGGGAAGTTCTTGAAGCGGTACTACCCTTGAAGGCTTCTTCCATCGGGTCAGAGCGACGCCTGCACGGCCAAAGCCTATTCCTAGGTATCTGCTCGTCAAACCCACTCCTTTTGGAATTTTCATCCTCTTGTTGAAATTTCTAAAAAAAAACCCCTCAAAACAATGTTTCTTTCATCGTTTCATTGTTAAAAAAAAAAAAAAAAGAAGCAAATCCAAAAATCCAAGTTTAGGAGCTTCTTCCCAAACTTGACCAAAATTTTCGATCCTTGAAACCAAAATTCATGGTTTGAAACAAAATCAGGACCTAGGGATTTCAGCCCTAGTCCACCTCGACTTTTACCACCAAAATGGTTTTGAGTCAAAATTTACGACCCTCGAGTCTTTAAACAAAAAAATGGTTTTTCAAAAACCGTAGGGAAGCGACGTTCAGTCGATACTTGCAAAACCCAAAATCGGAAGGATGCGAACCCCATTCGATACTTCCAAAATCCCAAAATTTCAAAAATCGTGGAGACGCAACGTTCCAGTTGATATCCACAACCCAAATTTTAAAACAAACAAAAAAAAAAAACAAAACAAAGGTTCGAAAAAACCTCAAACTTCAAAAATCGTGGGGAAGCGACATTCCATCGATACCCACAAAACAAAATTTTTGAAGACAAAAGCAGGGAAGCGACGCTTAGTTGATACTTGCACCCAAATCCGCGAGGAGGCGACATTCCATCGATACTCGCAACCGAATGAGCAAGGAGGCGACATTCCATCGATACTTGCAATACCATTCAGCAGGGAAGCGACGCTTAGTCGATACTTGCACCCAAATCCGCGAGGAGGCGACATTCCATCGATACTCGCAACCGAATGAGCAAGGAGGCGACATTCCATCGATACTTGCAATACCATTCAGCAGGGAGGCGACTTTTTAGTCGATACTTGCATTTTTGAAAACCAAAAACCTGGCTTTCACGCCAAAAAACCCGGCTTCCATGCCAAAAATCCGGCTTCCATGCCAAAAAATCAAAAATCCGGCTTTCATGCCAAAAAATCAAAAATCCGGCTTTCATGCCAAAAATCAAAATTCGGCTTCCATGCCAACGAAACAAAACTCGGTTTTCAAAAAAAAAAATCTGGCTTTCATGCCAAAAACAAAAAATCTGGCTTCCATGCCAAAAAGAAATTTCGGCTTTCATGCCAAAAACAAAATCTGGTTCTTACACCAAAAACAAAACCGGCTCTCATGCCACAAACCAAATCTTGGCTTTCATGCCATCTCAAAATTTTGGCTCTCATGCCATAAACCCAAATTTGGCTTTCATGCCACCTCAAAATTCGGCTTTCATGCCATCATCAAAAAAAAACTTGGCTTTTACGCCAACCAAAACAGAAACCCGGCTTTCATGCCAACAAAACAAACTGGTTTTCAAAACAAACCGGCTATAGATGCCATCCAAATCCGGCTATAGATGCCACCCGAAATTTGGCTTTCATGACGTGAACAAAATCTGGCTCCCATGCCAAAACATGTCTCAAAAACTGGCTCCCATGCCAAAACAATCATTTGTCAAAAGATTTCTCACAAAATGACAAACTTTTGATCACATCCCATTTAGCAATCACTTTAATCACAATATTTAAGTGAGCGTAGGGAAAACAAAAAAAAGAAAGTACCAAAAAATACATGTGGTACCAAAAAAAAGAAGAAAAGAAAAGTGTTCACAAGCACTACAAAAATGTATACCAAAAAAAAAATACATGTGGTATATAAAAAGAGAGAAAGAGGGGTCTCAGCCAAAAATGCCCTCCAGCCAAGCTTTCAGTTCCTCAAGCAAACTCTTGGCTTCATCCGTTAGAGTCTCCAAGGCACGCTTCTTCAAGAATCTGCCATGAGTAGCTGGAGAAGGCTCTATCCCTTCTGCTACACCAGGAAGACTATCCCGTGCAGTCTGCCATCGTTCATTCTCTCTAGCCTTCCTATTGAGAATCTGATCGGCCTCTGCAACTTGGCGAATCAAAGCACTCTCCCTGTCACGAGCCTCTGTTATGGCGGACCACGTACTGGCGACTTGGGCCTTTCGGTGTTCGAGATGCTTCCTTGCCTCCTCAACCTCTCCATCAAGGATGCTAAGGTCATGTTGCAGCCTGATGATGTCTAACTCCGCTCGGTTCCTCTCCCGAACCAGCTGCTTCCTGCCCTGTGTAGTCTCTTTCAAATCCGATTGAGCCTTCTCAGCAGGGTTCAGGAACATTTCTTGGAAGAACTGGTCATCAGGATAGCTGATGGTCTCAAACCATCCGTCGCCTAATGCAATGATCTTATCAACGATCGCCCGGGCGTCCGTAACATCCAGACCAATATCTTCCTCAGCATCTTTGAGAATCTCTTTCACATGCGGAATCTTGCTACGTGCAACATCCAAGTGTCCAGAAAGGAGGGTCTCAATCCAAGAACTCAAAACCCGCATCACCACCTTCTTCGCATACTGAAGAGATGGGCCAGATGAAGACTCACCCTTCTCTGTCGATTGGCTACCCAAGTCATGTCCCATCGGAAGAGTAACAATAGAACACTTTCCAATCGGGGCCGCTGGAGAAGGAATCTCAACATGAGGTCTAGCCTCTGCCGCGTCAGAATTGGCTGGAGAAGTCCCAATTACTGGGTCAACTTCTGGCATCCCTGGCTCTGGCTCTGAAGGAAGCGATGGACTCTCTTCTGTCACTTCAAAATCTGCCAAACACAAAAAGGTATGAATATGATCTTGTCAAAAAAAAAAAATCAATGTCAAGATTATCACTATGAAATACCATCTTCCATGATGGGCGGATTACTTTCTATCTCCATTTGCTCATCCGAAGCATCGTCGAAAGCCATATCCATAGATGGCTCGAAGTCGGAACCCTCTGGCAAGTCAGCTGACAAGAAAACAAAAATATGTGTCAGCAAATTCAAAAAAAAAAAAAAAAAAAATCATCATCCTCATACCAGGTGGAGATTCTGGGTCCTCCCCAGAGTCCCTCAACTTTTCTTCAGATGCCGCAACTGGATCCATCACCGCCTCATCGGCAGGAACCTCGGGCATCACCAAGTTTTCATCTTCTGCAAAAGAAAGAAAACAACAGATCAAAAAAAAATCCCTCATAAAAGGAAAGAAGCGAAAATAGAGAAGAAGGAAAATCATACCAACATCAGCGGACTCTTCTTCACGACTCCTCTTCTCTGGGGACTCATCAGCATCTCCTGATACCTCCTCAGCAATGGTAGGAGGGACTTCCAGATCAGGAAAGTCTTCGTGGCGTCTCTCTGTGCGACGCTGTCCTCTCCTCCTCTTTTTTCTACGAGCCGGTCTACTCGAAGTACCTGCTTCACTGTCAAAGTCAGGACTTCCACTTGGCTCCTCACTGGACGACCCGCTCCTACCAGTGGACCCCATGGAAGCCTTCATTCGCTCTGCTTGCATCCAAGTGTCGATCTCGGCTTCCTCCTCCTCGAGCTGTCTCAAGACCTCAGCAGGTATCTCTTGTGCGGCTCCGGATCTAATGACATCCTGTTCCTCGAGAAAGCCTATCCTATGCTTCTCTCCAGAAAGGAAGAACAAAACTTCCCCTCGACGGACGCCATCTGATCTACCAAGACCCTTCCCAGGAGATTGCTTGACATTCAGCTCCTTCTTGGAAAGCCCTCGGTACACAGCAAAGCTCTCCACGAACCACTTCGTGAAGCCAGCAGTCCGGAAAATGGGCAACTCAGGATAGGAAATCATGGCAGTAGTGTCCTCCGCACTATAGAAAGCCCATGCATTTCTCCCGTCCTGCAAACCTCCAAAACGCTTCACCATGCTCGAAGGCGCTCCAACAACGCCTTGAGAGAAGCCTAACTGCAACGCAAAACGCGAAGGGACATACGGCTGGATATCAACAAAAAGATGTCTGCGGTACACCATCGTGCCAACACGTATGTTTAAAAGCCACCTCTTCTCTGCGTTGGTCAAAGAATAGTGTCTTCCCGATCCCGCCCTGGTAGAATCTCGGGAGACACCAAAATCAAAAGCCTTCTTCCGCAAATCTGGAGAAAGCTTTACTGAAGATTGCCCAATCTCGACATCCCTGAATCGTCGGATTCTCAAGCGGGCAGACAAAAGTGAATCGGAAACGGCTTTTCCCCTAGCCAACCGAATCATAAAAGGGTCATCATCCTGAGCAGCGCCCAAACGGTGGAAGCCGGGACAGTGGTACACATACCACGAATAAAAAATATGGGCTGAAAATACCCTATTCATAGGAAGCCCAAGCCGAACCAGAAAAGCAGCAGCCTGCAGTTCGGTGCACAAATAGGAGTAAAGAGCAGGCACCAAAGCCAACTGCTCTCCGAACGCCATCTGATAAGCCGGAAATATACAATGCGGCCTGATGTGTGTTCCGTCTCCTCCAGCAAAAACATCCTCACCCAGCCAATAAGTGAGGTACGCAGCAACGTCTCTCCGCAACGCAATGTCGGAGCAAACGGCGTCTGTACTTGTGAGAAAGTTCTTCAAATTCTCTCGCATGGCAGAAATCTTCTTCCCCGGATTCTTAGTCTTGGCTTCCTGGGTCATACTCTCAGAAGATTCTTCGTCGCCAAAAAAGTTTGGAGACAAAGAGCTGAAACTCCTCCAACTGCTACACCGGACTTTCAAGCCCTCCTTCTCCCTCAAAAAATCGTAGAAGGCGACGAGCTGAAAGTACAAAAGCCTGAACTCCTCAGACTGCTCCTCAAGGACGCTGTCAATCGGCATAAATTCCTCATAGAGTTTGCCGAGGATGGGTAACCCGGTAATGGCACTCAGCTCCTTCAAAGAAAAACCAATCTCACCATTCGTAACAATGAAGGTGTTGGTTTGTGGAAGGAAGGACTCCAGCATGGCCATAAAAGCCTCATCGGAGAAAAATATGGTTTGCCTAAAAGCGCGAACCGCATCAAAAATCTCGGCCTCCTTCAGAATGGCACCGCCGATCTGCAGGATGTGATCAGTCCACGACTCCCAGCCCGAGTCAACACTGAAACGGCCACGAAGTCGAAAAGGCTTCACCCAATTGCTGCCATCGCCCCTGAAAATGCCAAGGCCCACCGGTCTCAAATCAACCGATGGATGATCAGATCCTTGGTAGCCGCTGGCCGGCATCAACATGTCCAGACGGACAGGCGACTTCTCTGCATAACCAGAAGGACCGCCAACAAAAACCCCGGTCTTGACCACAGTGGTCCTCTTTACCCAGCTTGGAGGATCTTCTCTCTTAGAGCAAGTGGGAGAAAGACTCATGATCGAAATAGTACGATCAAAAGGCGACCGGGTAGAAATGGTTCTCTCCTCACCATCGGCTGTGTAAGAGAACTGAAAGCATCTCCTTTGATATGACGAGTCATCAGGAGCTGCATCACCAAAGAAAAAGGTAGGCTTGGGCACAACGCTCTGATCGTCCATGACCCAAGGACGATTGCTTGCCATAATCTTGTAAAACTCCTCATCCTTGAGACCGATCAGTCGCTGTCTCATCTCATCTCGGTTGAGCGAGTCACACTCTTCCAAGTTTCTCTCCACATACTGGACCTTCTCCCAAGCCTGCTGTAAGCAGCATTGGAAGATCTGGCAGATCGACGAGGTGTATCGGTAACGGGCTTCTTACCCTTGTTCGTTCTGGAGGAACTACCTGCAAAGATTGAAAAAAAAAAAAAAAAATCAATCAACAGAATGACAGAATTTTGCTAAAAAAAAATCCTAGCGAAATTTTGGCATGACTCCGGGGCAATTCCGAAGAAAAGGGAATCACCCCGAAAAGAAAGGAAGCCTGAAGATGAGCTCAACATCGCTGCGAGCTCATGATCAATGAAGGATTCTCAAAGAAGACTCGAACTCAAACATTGCTGCGAGATCAAGACAGTCTTCTCAAATTTCCGCAAGAATCAGAAAAGAGCTCAACATTGCTGCGAGCTTCAAATCCCAAAACTTGCAAAAAAAGCTCCTCGAAACCCCCGCAAGACTAAAGAAAGAGCTCAACATTGCTGCGAGCTTCAAATCTCAAGACTTGCAAAAGATTTCCAGGTGTGCATCATCATCATGCTCCCAATTCAATTTACCAAAAATCATGCATAAAAGAAAATCATCATGCACTAGATGCTAGGAAAACCTTGACAAAATTTGACCAATTCCAACCCAACTTGGTCAAAATCAAACTTTGTCTAAGTCAAAATTCATGTTGACTTAACATAGAAACTCTAGCCTTCTATCTTGATGCATCAAACAAAAAAAAAATGCATAAACATCTTGAAATGCATGAAACCTCATTATCATGATGATACAAAAAGGGGAGAAAGGAAAGTTCTTTTTTTAAAAAAAAAAGAAGAGAAAAAAAAAAAAAGAAAAAAAGAAAAAAAGAAAAAAAATTATGGGCTGGCCCACAGGCCGTGGCCCATGGGCCACATGGCCGTACGGCCCAAAGCTGTACGGACATGTCCGTACAGCAGCAAAAAAAAAAAGAGAGAAAAAAAAAAGGGGGAAGAAGAAAAAAAAAAAGGAAAAGAAAAAGGCGTGTAAAAAAAGAAAAAGAAAAGAACACGTGCAAAAGAAAAAAAAAAGACAAGAAAAAAATGATGAAACTTTCTTTACATGGAATTTCTTGTAAAAAGAAATAAAAAACTTACTTGAAGCCATGGATGGAGAAGAAAGAAGAACTTGAAGACTCTTGAAGAAGGAGGATTCTTGATCTTAGAGCAACTCTTGAAGACTTTTGCAAAAAGAAAGCAATAGGAGCAAGAGATCCCACCTCAATTGCTTTTATAGAAGAGAGCAAACCAAAAGAGGAAAGAGGAGAAAAGCAAGGAGGTAAGTGCTAAAAATTAGCAACCTTCCCAAAAGAAAAGGAAACTTGGGATATTCTCTCCCAAAACAAAGATCCTTTGAGAAATTCTCTCCCAAAGAAAGATATTTTGAGAGAATCTTTCCCAAAATCAAGAAAACTTGAGAAAATCTCTCAAAGTAAAGATATTTTTAGATATTCTCCACCCAAAAGAGATATCTTTAGATATTCTTTACGAAAATGACACCATATGAGATCTAAGCCATCTTCAAAGCTTAAGGTCCCATGGGTTAGCCCAAATGAGCCAGGTTTAACCACCTAGGCACTAAAAGTGGCTTTTAGTCAAAATTCCTCTTACCAAGAGCATACAAAAAAAATGGTTCCATGCCTCTCTTTTGAGTTGATTGGACCATACAAAATTCCAAGCCTCATGAGCTTCCAAAATCCAAAACCATCTCACCTCATGAGCCAAATTGAGCCAAACCTTGAAATTGACATTTCACCAAAAATCAAACCGGTCCCCTAACATTCCACATACAGCTTGTTAGGTCACAAGACCAAAATCAAAAACCAAAACCTGACCCCCCAACATTCCACATACAGTTTGTTGGGTCACACGGTCAAAACCAAAATCCGACCCCCTAACTTGCCACATACAGCCTGTTAGGACTCAAGGTCAAAACAAAAATCCAAATCCGCATCCCCGATGTCATCTTCAATACTTTGCCTCAAAATGGTGCATGATTCTTATCACTACCATAAAATCCCCTGGAAGCTCAAAAGGCTACTCCATCAAAAAAAAAAAATGCTCAAAGACTCTTGGTCAAGACAGAAGCTCTTCTTCAAGATTCTCTTCGAGGCACATCGACTGCAAAAGCTATATCGTCGCTGTACCTCGAGGGGGCATTTGTTGACACCAAAAATGTCACTTTGCCTCTTCACACCAAAAGCTACATGGAGCCGCATCCTACCAAAAATAGGCAGGCGCCACTTCAAGCATCAGATCTTGTCAGAATCAAACAAAAACTACAAGGTCATTCAAAACAACCAAAAGAGAGGTACACATGAAGTTTCGGGTCATTCCGACATCATTTGGCCTAACTTCACTTCTCCAACAGCTAAGCAGCAGCTCCCGGCGGCGGACCACCCCGGGACCATAGCACCTAATTCGGAGCTTGCGGATCATCTCAAAATGACTCCAATAGGCTCCTCGTCGAATTTCAGGTCAATCGGACATCGTTTGACCAAAAGTCAAAGCTCGACATTTCCCTTGCGGTGAAATCAAAGGCAAGCGTTTGCATGACTCCAAATGGCTTCAAAACTCAAACGAAAGCCTATGGTTGGTCTTATCTACTGATGAGGGAGTCACACGTCGAATTTCAGGTCAATCGGACATCGTTTGACCGAAAGTCAAAGCTCGACATTTCCCTTGCGGTGAAAACAAAGGCAAGCATTTGCATGACTCCAAACGGCTTCAAAACTCAAACAAAAGCCTATGGTTGGTCCTAAATACTGATGAGGGAGTCACACGTCGAATTTCAGGTCAATCGGACATCGTTTGACCAAAAGTCAAAGCTCGGCATTTCCCTCGTAGTGAAATCAAAGGCAAGCATTTGCATGACCCCAAACGGCTTCAAAACTTAAAAGAAAGCCCATGGTTGGTCTTATTTAATGCTCAAGAAGCTTCACCTCAAATTTCAGGTCATTCCGACATCGTTTGACCCTGTTTCAGCTTCTGGCGGAAAATCAGCAGTTCTGCGCTCGGCTTTTCCCGGAAAATCGGAAACTTTGCAAACCAATTTGCAAAGATTCTCATCATGTTTTTCAGAGGGAAATCAAGCCAAAAATGTGGAGAAATTTCATAGAAAACAAACAAAAAAAACGGAAGCGAAAAACGACGAAAAACGGCCAGAAACGGGCCCCGGGAAGCAATTTTCCCCCCAGGGTCGCAGAGCCCCGCGACCCTGGGCCAGGCCTGCGACCCTGGGCCATGGTCGCCGGCGACCATGGCCCATGGTCGCCGGAGACCATGGGGCCGGCGACCCTGGGAGGTCCGGGGCGCCGATTTCGCCCCGGGACCCCCCGTTTCGTCCGTTTTCGCGAGACGAGTTGTTCTGTCCCTGTGATTTTTCCAGATTCAAACTTTTGAGGCTCCAAATTCGCCGATATTCGCCAAGATCACAGGAATCCTTCCAAGAACTTCAAAAACTTCGTTGATCGCCAGCTGAACAACCAAAAAGTGCACTTTCTGCCCGCCCGATCGCGAAATCGACTGGACAGATGCTGCCGGCCCGCTAGTATCAACCAATGTCTGAAACTACATGATCATCTGATGTTGATTTACATAAGGATCCATCGATGATCATCGCAAAAGGAATTCCAAGAGACGCAACATGGCCCGCGACTCTTCAGCTACCAAGGTGGCCACTTAGTGCAATCAATTGGCCCGTTTATGGCAAGTTAATGCGGCCATTAACCCATTATCTTGAACGGCCCAATCAGAAGCCTCCGTTCAGGAGTTACAAGTCCAAGCAATCATGGCATTCAAGCCATGAAACTCCTAACATAATGGAGATTAAAGGCGATTAAATGCCCATGACTCTCCTCCGGCCAATGAAATCCAAGGGTCAGGAGTTACAAAACAAAAAGCAATTAAACTTGTAACTCCTCCCTTAATGAGCTTTATTACCATAAAGGCTCATAAATCACTCCTAAAGGCTACCAAAAGGCCTATAAATAGGAGTCCTCTCCAAGCATTCCGAAAAAAAGAAAAAGAGGGGGGACACACACAGAAGGATCCGGGAAAATCGCCACAGATCCGGAAAAATCGCCAGAAAATCATTCAAAAATCCTTCAAGAAAACTCTGCTGTAACAAGTTCAACAAGGTGATTGAAGCCCCTTGGGGGGCCACCCCCCCCCCCAAAGACCACCTCTCCTTCTATCCAACATGGCTAGATGCGGCTTTTCAGCCCGTCTACTCAGTTTTTTACCGGATATAGGACCTTATCTTGGTCCTTATCCTCTAAAAATCTGAGGTTGGAGCCAAGCCAAGAAATCAAGCACTATGTTCTCATCTGAAGGACGATGGCGGAGCCCATACATGACTCGCGACCATCGATCTGAACGAGCCCTCCCACAATCGCATGAGAAGTTAGATTCCTTTTTCTTACTTTTCTGTTGTAAATTGTATTTTTTCTAAAGAGACAAAAAATCACATCTCTTGTCTTTCATTATTGATAAGATTTGTAAATCGCCTTTCATGGCAAAATTGCCTCCAACGGCACCAAACCGCCTTCTACGGCACAAAAACGCCTTTCACGGCATTCAAACAAAACTGTCTCTTTTATTAAAATATGTATGCAATGGAAAACAAGAAAAAAGTTTCATTTCCCTTTTTACTTGTGAAGGTGGATCTCCGGATCACCATTTCTAAATTCCAAGTATTAAAGAGAAATTGGCATACCCGTACAAAAAAAACTGATGCCCGCTTTTCCTTTTTCCCTCCACCATACCCCGTCAGCCCCGGGGCGGAGGCAGCTTTGGAAAAAGACAAAAGCCGGGACCATCACTTGTGGATCCGGGGAGCTCCCCCGAGATCATCTACTATAGCTGTTTTAAGCAGCTTGGCCTAACCGAATCCAACCTGCAGGAGGCTCATGTCCCTCTGGTAGGGTTCAGCGCCAAACCAGTGTACCCCGAAGGCAGGATCTCACTCGAAGTCCGGATCGGAGGCGCAACAAAGATGGCAGACTTTATGGTAGTGGACGCGCCATCCCCCTACAATGTGATCATGGGACGAAGCTGGCTGCATGCCATGGAAGCAGTGCCCGCCACCTTACATCAAAAACTCAAGTTTCCATTAGCAAAGCCTGACGGGGCGTTCGAGATTGTGACTATGTGCGGAAATCAGCAGATGGTCCGAGAATGCCTCATAGCCGTAACACCTGGGGAGGCGGAGCCGAAACAAGTGCATATGGCCGAGCTCGAAGCCGAGATTGAGGATGTTGGGCCGACAGCAGGGCAGAAAAGCATAGAGGACCTCACCGAGGTCAGGATCAATCCTGAAGACCCCGAGCGTTACTTCATGCTGGGTAGCCAGCTCCCCGACACTGAGAAGGTCGAGCTGCTAGACTTCCTACTTCTGAATAAGGATGTCTTCGCCTGGACTCCATATGAGATGCCAGGAATTGACCCCGAGGTCATGTGTCACAAGCTGAATGTGGATCCCGGACACAAGCCCATAGTACAGAAGGCTCGCAGAACAGGGATCCCGCAGACAGAGGCAGTAATCGAAGACGTGGATAAGCTCCTCGAAGCTGGGGCGATCCGCGAGGTGCACTATCCCTAGTGGCTCGCCAACACAGTGGTGGTAAAAAAGAAGAGCGGCACATGGAGGGTCTGCGTGGATTTCACCGACCTCCACAAAGCTTGCCCCAAGGACAGCTTCCCCCTCCCAAAGATCGATCAGATGATCGACGCCACCTCGGGACATGACAAGATGAGTTTCCTAGACGCCTACCGAGGTTACAATCAGATCCCGCTGCACGGACCTGATGAGGAAAAAACTGCATTTATAACACCTCGAGGCATCTACTGTTATAAGGTGATGCCCTTCGGACTGAAGAATGCCGGGGCAACGTATCAGCGGCTGGTCACGAAAATGTTCCAGAACCAGCTCGGGAAGACGATGGAGGTCTATATTGATGACATGGTAGTCAAGTCCAAAGAGTCGCAGAACCACCTGGCGGACCTACGCCAAACATTTGCCATCCTCCGAAAGTTCCAGCTCAAACTAAATGCTTCCAAGTGTGCGCTTGGCGTCGGTTCTGGCAAATTCCTGGGCAGCTTGGTGACCAGAAGAGGGATCAAGGCTAATCCCGAACAGATTGCAGTCATCTAGTCAATCCAGCGTCCCACCTCGGCCAAGCAAGTCCAGCGACTCACAGGAATGGCTGCTGCACTCAACTGATTCATCAGCCGAGCCTCAGACAAGTGCCGTCCATTCTTTCAGCTCCTGAAGAAAAGTTCCAAGTTCCAATGGACTCCTGAATGCGACCTGGCACTGGAAACGCTCAAAAGGTACCTCTCCTCACCACCACTCTTGTCTACTCCGTCACAAGACGATTTTCTCTATCTTTACCTTGCAGTCTCGGACCATGCGGTGAGCTCGGTGCTGGTTCGAGAAAGCGACAAGCAGCAGTACCCCATCTATTACACCAGCAAAACCCTGCTCGACGCTGAGACCAGGTACCTGCCACTTGAAAAGCTAGCACTGGCACTGATCAGCGCCTCTCGCAAGCTCTCCCATTACTTCCAGACACACACGGTGGTGGTCATCACGGAATTCCCACTCAAATCCCTCTTCCGCAAGGCGGACTTTTCTGGCCGCATCTCCAAATGGGCCGTCGAACTGGGTCAGTTCGATATCCGATATCAACCCAGAACAGCAATCAAGGCACAGGTCCTGGCAGACTTCGTCGTCGAATTCACCTCTCCTAGTTCGGCACCGACCTCGCTCGAATCCGAACTGGGGGACTCCAAGAGCAATGATGAAGCTGAAACCGAGACCGAGGAAGACCAGTCTTGGAAAAAATTCCTTGAGTCAGCCTGGAAAGTCTTCGTTGATGGATCGTCAACAACCAGAAGAGCAGGCGCCGGCGTTGTCCTTCAATCTCCAGAAGGACTAGTCATTGAGCAAGCACTGACCCTGGACTTCAAGGCATCAAATAATGAAGCAGAATATGAAGCACTGATCGCTGGTCTCGGTAGTGTAAGAGTACTGGGGGCACGTCGGGTGGTAGTCTTCAGTGACTCCCAGTTGGTGACGAGCCAGCTGAGCGGAGACTACCAGGCCAGAGACGAAAGAATGATGGCCTACCTAGCCCACACCAGGCAGCTCCTCTCCCAGTTTGAAAAAGCTGAAGTCAGGCAAATCGGCAGGGAGTCCAATCGCCATGCAGACACCCTAGCAAGCTTGGCCTCGGCCGTAGAAGCTGGGAAGAGAAGGACGGTTGATGTGGGGGCGCTGGAAAGACCGAGCATAGAGCTCCTTCCAGTTCGGCAAGTATTGTGCACTGATCTCGGTCCAAGCTGGATGGACCCAATCGTGACATTCTTGAGAGAAGATAAGCTCCCCGAAGACAAGACTGAAGCTCACAAGGTCAGGCTGAAAGTAGCTCACTCCTGGCTATCACCGGACGAAAAGCTCTACAGAAAATCCTACTCAGGACCATACCTCCAATGCGTCCATCCGAGCAAAGTGGAAGACTTCCTCTTTGAAATTCACGAAGGAATCTGTGGAAGCCACATCGGGGGAAGATCACTGGCTTACAGAGCTATCAGCCAGGGCTACTGGTGGCCCTACATGCAAAAGGATGCCCAGATCTACGCCAGGAAATGCGAAAAATGCCAGAAGTTCTCCATTCCCTTCACCAGCCAGCTCGAGACCTTAGCCCTATCTCTAGTCCTTGGCCCTTCGCTCAATGGGGGTTAGACATTGTGGGGCCTCTTCACCGAACTCCAGGAAACAAGAGATGGCTGATGGTCTTCACAAAATGGATTGAGGCGGAGGCCTTATCCTCCATCACCGAGCACGACACAAAGAATTTCGTATGGAGGAACATCGTCACACGATTCGGGATCCCCAGGACCCTGGTCTCGGACAACGGAACCCAATTCGATTCAAAATTCTTCAAAAACTTCTGCCAGGAGCTCGGCATCAGGAACCTCTATGCAACCCCGGCCTACCCACAGAGCAATGGGCAGGCGGAAATCTCAAACAAAGTGATCCTGGAGGGACTGAAGAAAAGGCTTGATAAAGCTAAAGGCAGGTGGATAAAAGAATTGCCAAGTGTCCTTTGGGCGTACAGAACCACCCCGAGGCGATCCACTTCGGCAACCCCTTTTTCATTAGCCTACGGGATGGAGGTTGCAATCCCTCTCGAGGTCGGCCTCCCAACCTTAAGGACAAATCTCTTCGATCAAGGGCAGAACGAGATAAACCTCGCCAGAGAGCTCGACCTGGCCGAGGAACGAAGGGAAGCAGCGTTCGTGCGTCTGGCCGCCTATCAGCAGTAGCTGTCCCGAGGATATAATCAGAAGGTTAGAGAAAGAAGGTTCTCGGTTGGAGAACTAGTCTTGAAGAAAGCGCTCCCAGCTGATAAAGATCCTAACGAAGGTAAACTTGCGCCAAACTGGCTCGGCCCTTTCAAGGTAGTCTCGGTCTCAGGGAGGTCGGCCTACAGGCTCGAGGGGATGGATGGCAAAGAGTTGCCACGGCCATGGAACGCTGCACACCTCAAGAAGTATTACTTCTAGTTGTATTCAAATGATTGATCAATAAAGAGGAATCTTTTGGCAAGGATCCGCCTTATGTCTTTCCAGTTGTGAACAAGGCTCCGGCCCTCGCGCCAGCCTCTTTGAGTTCGGTCACAGGACCAACTCCCCAAGGCTCCGGCCCTCGCGCCAGCCTCTTTGAGTTCGGTCACAGGACCAACTCCCCAAGGCTCCGGCCCTCGCGCCAGCCTCTTTGAGTTCGGTCACAGGACCAACTCCCCAAGGCTCCGGCCCTCGCGCCAGCATACTTGAAACCGATCACAGGGCCCGGATTCTACCCCTTGCAACAATTTTAAACGATGGGCCACGCCCCAGGGCATGAGCCCGAAATTAATTCCTTCCCAAGGTATTCCTCTCGGATGCATGTTCCCAAAAGCCTAGCCATTGGTCTAGAGGCAACCTAGTGAATTCGCCAGAAAGGTCCGTCATCCTAAGGCGGAAGGGTGGGTTAAAATCTGAATGCTCTACCGACCTCAGGGACTTGCTAGTTTCTTGGCACATTACGACGCCAGAGCGTACGCACCACATTGCGGAAAGAAAAGAAATAAATGAGCAGATCAAGAATTAAAAGAAATGAGTTTTTCATTCATCGGAAAAATGGTTACAGGACTTTGTACAACCCGAAAGGAAAGAAAAAATTACATCAAAGAAAAGAAGAAAAAGTCCTATGGCTTCTCGGGCGCCGCTTCTCTGTTTGGACCTGGAGGAACAGATGGGACAGGAGCGCCGGACGAAGGAACTATGGGGGGAGCCTGGGCTGCTTCAGCATCGGCGAGGATCGGAGCAGGAGAAGGCGCGCCTGGGACTTCGGAAGGGGCCCTAGGAGGGTCGGAGCCAGGCTGTGATTCCGAACTTTATACCGCGGGCTGGAACTGAGGAAGGTCCGCGAATATGGGATCGTCTTCAGAAACCCCATACTTACGGAGAGCCTCCTTGCATCCCATCTCAAACAGCACCGGGCTCAGATCCGTGATTTGAGCCACGTACTCCTCCGATGCCCAATCCACCCCATCTTGGTAAGCTTTTGTAACTTGGGTTCACAGGGTGGACTCGGCATCGGCCCTCTCTTTCCTGGAGGCCTCGAGCTCAACCTCCTTCCTGGCCAATTCATCCTGCTTCTGGGCGAGCTCAGCCTCCAGTCGGCTCGCCCTCTTGGCTTTGTCATCAACTGCGCCACTCAAGTTCTTATTCTCGCCCCGCAACTTGATGATCTCAGTCTTTGCTGCCTATTGCTCCGTTGCGCGTTGGGCGAGCTTCTCCTCCGCTTTCCTTATTTCAGCCGCGCTGGCCTCCAGCGCACCCCCCATCTTCTTTTTCTCCTTCTCCAGCTCGGCGATGTAGGCAGTTCTTTCCGTCAGCCTCTCCACCAGCACTTGAGTCCTCTGTACATTCTGCAAAAACAAAAACAAAAAAAAAAAAAGGGGATCAATTCAAGCAACCAGGAGGCAGAAAGTTGAAACCAGAAGGAGGGAAGCTACCTCAAGCGACGCCTTCATCTTCTGATGGAGTAGACCCATCGACCCAACCTTCTTGTGCTTCTCCATGTCCAGGGGGAGGGCGCATCCCCGGGCAAGGGCCGTGACCGACTCCCAGCTGGCACCCAGCCGCTCCCCCATGGTCATGGGCTCGTTGGGGTTGAGGTCAAAGTTGGGCCTCCAGGGTGCCGGCACAGAAGGCTGGGCCTGCGACTCTGCTCCCTGGGGCCTCCCCTCCGCGCCCACGAGGCGAGGCCTCTTCTCGGGAGGGGGGCCCTCACCCTCCTTTCCGGCCTCCGCGGCTCGAGGCCGGATCTCCTTTTGCGGCGGAGGCGGCAGAGCCTCCTTCTCGGCCTCCACAACCCGCGGCCTGCTATCCTTAAGCGGACGAGGTTCCTTGGGCAGCCGGACGTCTTTGGAAGGCTCCACCGACCTCCGCTTCTTAGCTGTGGCGGAAGACGCCCCCGCCGCTCCCGACGAGCCAGAGGAAGCGACCGCTGCGGAGCCCTGGGAGGCGCCAGACCCACTGGGGGCACGCTTGGGGGCGGGGGGAGCTCAGCCCCCGAAGATCATGGACCCCAGACTCTTCAAGGGAGGGCGCTGTCCGTCCATCTCCTCCTCTTTTTCACCTCGGGAGTGAGGGGGGCTGTCAGGGATAATAATTGGGCCTTGGGGCTCCGTGGCTTGGCCGCTGGTCTCGGCAAGCGCGAGTACGATCTCCCCAACCGGCTCAAGGGGGACCTCGGCAGTCTTACTGGTATAAGACCGATACCGCGGCTTGTACCCAAGTAGAGAGAAGGTAGCTCGGTCGTGGTGACCGTGGTAATTGCAGACCTTCTCCAACCACGCGTCGTTCCTCTTCCACTTGTTGAAGTTGGCCTCTCTCCTCCTTTTCTGAATACCTGCGTAAGAAAACAGCAAGGGCGTCAGCTCGGCATAAACAACGAGCGAAAACAACACGAAGGACAGATATTTACTGGGAGGGGTCCCAGGTTTTCGTGGGACCTGGATTCTCCTCTCCACTTCGGTCTCGGTACCCTTGAACTCCCAGTTCCCCGAGACCACGATTCGCTCATACTCGGCGTATTTGTTCGAATCCTCTAGGGCATTCACCAAGGGCCGACGCCTGACCTTCACCCGGAGGTAGTAAAGATCCTCACCCCCTGCAGTTTTACAGATGTCATAGACATCTTCTATGTCATGTACCCCGAGATCGATGTCGAGGATCCAGTTTAGCTCCGCCACGCCCATTATAATCTTGAAACCATTTGGCATCAACTAGAAAGGGCAGATGTGCCACGCATTGAGGCAGGACCGGAGGAGCTGATGGATAGGGAACCTGACCCCTCCTTCACACACTGACAGCAGGGGGAAAGGCATCCAGTCCTTGTACCGGGAAGGGCCACCAGGAAGGTCCCCGAGGTCGTCAGGTTTAACCAAGACGTCGGCCGGGATCTTAAACGATGACATAAAGGCCTCCAAGGCTGCAGGACCCTCTAACCAGTGGCTATAAATCCCCATTTCTTGGAAGGATAAGAGGCAAGTGACTAGGAATGAAAACTGGGAAAACCCTAAAGGACCTAAACCTTCTGAAAGCGAAGAGAAGAGAGGAGGCACAAAGAAATAGCAAAGGCAGAGAAAGAAACTCACAGAAGAGACCAGAAGATTGAAGAAAGAGCGAAGAAACGAAGAAGAAGGATGAGTCCTCGAGTTCAAACAGTCTATTTCCTTAACAAACTGCGCACCAGAACGCCTCCAGCAGAGTCTCCTTCAAGCAAAAGCAAAAGTAAGGGCAGGGGATGAAGGGGCGACTCCGTTTTATAGAGGACGCACCCTCTTAATTACCTCGCCACGCATTACTTCGATCCCGGTGAGCAACCATTCGAACAGCTCCACGTGGCAGCGACGGTTCGTCTCTCACCACGCCTCTGGAACGATATTTATCGCCTCGGTCATACGGAACGGCGTCCCGCGTGCTTGACAGGGCAAAGCAATTATGGCGCCCTATTCATTGCCTAGGACAGATGAAGGGGCATCATGATGAGGACCTCGTAAATGCAAGATACGAAAGGACGGCCCCATCACTTCCGAATCTTATCTCCCGACCTCGGATAAAGCCCAAGAGGTCGAGAGCTAGGGGGCAATTGTGTGGGGTCGTTCCATGCTCAAGGATTTGGGTGGGGCCATCCCCCAGTCTCGGTACCATCCAAGGTCGGCCGCAACGCCATCTCGGAAGAGTCATGGAGCGAGTCTCGGTGGCTACGTCACGAGTCCTGATCTCGGTCTTAGCCTCTGCCCGATCTCGGCCCCTGTCACTCAGCCATAAATGTGGCCATAAATGCGCTGCCATGACGGGATCGGCAAACTGACAACAGAGTGGGCGCCGGACCTAGATAAGGAGCACGCCTTATCTAAAGGCATGTCCATAGGCAGGGGGTGCTGGTCCGATGGGACATTCCCTTTTCACCTACCCCCACTCAGGAGATAAGAGTACATTCAGATAAGACTCCTGTCCCCTCAAGGGGACAGTCTAATGATGACTTTCACGCTATATATTGCATAAACGCAAACCATGTAAGGTACACACATAATCCTCTCCTCCCAGAACTCTCTTTCTCCATTCTCTTTCAGTTCTCGCACTGACTTGAGCGTCGGAGGGCCTTCGGCTGCCCATAGTCAGGGTCTTTGACTGTTATCTTCTTCCTTTCAAGTCATCGGAGGCTCGATCATTTCCCTTTATCTTCCCCAAACCCTCAAATCAGGAGCTTGATCCTCCTTTAACTAAGTCCGTAATTTTTAGGCACTTACAAGTACAATTTACCAAATAAACACTTGGTTCAAGATCCTAGTTCACCCTAGATTTTTGGTATTTTCAAACTTGTTAAAATTTCAAACTTATTAAACTAAGTGAAGGTTCAAGACCTACTTAACCTCCATCTATGCACAACTTCATCAAACTACATTGCAGCAGCTTTTTTTCTTTCCTATACTTGAAAGTGTGGGAGATTGTTGGTGCTTCATGCTTTAAAGCATAGGAAGGCTCCCTCTTTCATATGCATTTATTTCTTCACGTGGATAATCCATGTCCAGGGCCATTACCCTTGTACGACCCTGTCCATTTCTATATGCAGTCGTTGTGGTGATCGTGTAACTTCCCACAATGTGTTTCCTCTTTTTATGTGACACGTTATTGCCGTGCGCAATAACGTGTCAATGCGTGAATGCAATTGCAGCGCTGCTCCCGTGAAGTAGTAACGGTTAACAACCTCCATGGACTTTTTGTGCCTCCACTTTGATTTGATACATTATCTCGCATGGTGCACGGTACCACCTAGTGGCAATAATGTACTTTTGCTTTTGATTGGGATCTTTTTTATATAAAGGTTCTATTTCTCTCTTCTACTCTCTGTCGTTCATTGTTGTTGCTGCAAGCAAGACTGAAATAAGTCTACTTAGATTCGAGGTCCACATCTGTTCGAGTGCATGAGCGGTGGAGATATCTGATTAGGAAGATGTCAGTATATTGGGGCAAATGTCCACAAGTCCCCTGTATTGTAGGGATGATATCTATCTAAAGAAAGTAACCTCTGTGGCATGCTTCGGCTAACAGTTGCTTGAATTCCTTCTTTCCTTTCTACCTATTCAGTAATTTCTACAATGATTTTCCCATAGAGACTCCCTCTCTCCCGCATTAAGAAACTTTGCCCCGAGGATATTATCTCCTCCCAAGATAAGTAACTTTGTTCCCAGATATTTAACACCCGCTCCCGTGGTGGTACACAGTAATTGAACCCTCGATATAAGGTGACAGGTGGGTTTCCAACCAACTGGGCAACCCGTTGCTCCCGAATTCGACATTTTTGAGGTGATCAGAAGTGCAGCCCTTGTAATTAGAAGCATTTATATAATTTTTTTCCTGTAGAATTATGTCGCGCAAAACATAACCCTATCTGCCATGGTTGTCATGGTTTCAAGTGGAACCCATGATTCTAGTCCTTTCATTATAAAAAAAAAAATTGTCTAGCTAGTTTTGGAAATGGCTTAGGTTATTATTCCTCATATTCACAACTGTGTGTAATATATCACCATGTGATTGAACATTTGTCCTGGGGTAGGAAATCTGACTTAATGGAAGTTTCAGCAGTTTCTAATTTTGGGCCCCTTGATCTAGATTTATAATGATCATTTTTTTTTTAATTCTCACCTTTAATTCCTGATTTTTAGACACATATATAGAGAGTCTTGAAATTCTTAGGAGCTCGATTACATGAAATCAAACAGGTCTTTAATGATCAAAATCACTAAAAATTCAAAAAATAAAAAATAAAAAACACTAAAAGCCATGCAGTCCTCTCAAAACCCAAAGATATACCCAGGATTTTTTTTTAATTTGTTAAAATATTAGAACCATACCAACATGCAATGGTCGTGGCAGCAGGGTGGTGACTACAAATCTCTTGGCCCACCCTTGTCTGTCACCTCTTTTTGACTCTGGGTCTCTTGTTTCCTTTTGTTCATGGTCACCTATTTTCAACAGACAAGCTAATAAATAGGCAGATTGAGTCAATAGTTGCCCAATTGGCCCAATTTTTTGAAATCTTGGCCGTTGTTGTGTTAGACCACCACCCAACAGTACTTGGGACTGACCATCAATCTGGCCCACCAAATTACCTATGGTAGATAGGGAGTTGTTTGTGGACCATTGCATCTACTGTTTTTTTTTTCTTTTTTTTTCCTTGGTTAGGACAATGTGTTGTGGTTTGGTCATCTACTCTATTTTTTTTGGGTAGAAATCATCTTTGTTGTTAATGGAAAATACAAGGCCCATCTTCTTAGGGTCGAGGGTCGAGCAGAGATGCCATGTCAGAAGAAGCACATGGAATGTTCTGTTTATCTGATGTTCCTGAGGGGCCGGTTTTATATCCTTCACATGGAGATTGTTTCCAACTTCATCTCCCATTACAGGCTGGTATTAAACGGAGCTCTTTCAAATCATACCTGCCCCTTTATTCAGGCTACCTTTATGTCTCCCTCTAGTTTATGGAAGAAAATTGTGGTGAACCGGCTTTTTTTTACTTTTTCTATCAGAGGGTTCCAACTCTTTGAACTGGAATAATCCCTCCAGGTCCATAGTGAAGCTGAGTAAACTCTCCTGTAGCCCCCATTGTGGTTGTTCAGTTTCGAACGTACAATCTCCTGGTGCAAACCGTACTGGTCTTAGGCCAACTGAACTACTCCTTAGGGATTCGCTTTTTCAGATTTTATTTTTTTGTGATAACAGGTTGAGAGTTGGATTCCACAAAGTTATTTTTGTTCGGCAAAAAGTTAGGAACCTAGGGCTTAATATTGGCAATTGGTCAAGTCAGCCTGGGACTGTAAGTAGCATGCCTAGGCTCAGGACCAACCTCATCCAGTTTATGTTGGCAATGCAAACCAAACTTAACCCAACTTGTGAGTCAGAAAGGTCAATACTAATCTATAATCTTTAGGTTGGTTTGGCAGAATATAGTGCAAATACTTGGGTTTGGATAGGTTGGCTTCTAAAACCTACACCTATATGAATCAGCTCTGAAATGAATACCGCGCCACCACCCTAATAAGAAATTTCAAGTCTCATCTACATCTATACATACCTTATTTCTTTCACCCCTTACCTATACAACAGTGCTTTTTTAGGAGTCAATTTGACATTGAATTCCTATGAATTGAATTGCATGCAAAAACAATAGGCGGTAAATCTCTTCAAGTGGATATTCACCTTTGATTCTTTATTTTTTAACCACTAATTATAGAGGTAAAATCCTCAATATTTAATTAATACCCTCAATTAAACTCACACTGCCATGAAATCCTATCTTATCCAATATAAAGTTTCCTAGCAATCATTATCATAAAGTTTCCTCTAGTCAAGGACTCCATTTCTACTGTGAAGCCATATTTGTTTTGATAAAATACATAAGAATTGAATACATACGAATGCATAATACATAACATTATTAAACAGATGGAGGAATAAGGATATAAGGGAAGAGAGTACGTAGTTGTGACATTTACTTTCCTATAGGATTTGAATTACTAATGTAATGGATTGGTGTTCATTTTCCATCTTCTTTTGATTTGATTTCCATTAAGAAAAAGTTACTTAATAGTCAATTTTAGAGATATTCACCTATGATTTTTCATTTTTAACAACTTACAAAAATTGAAAGCCTTTTGTAATTAAATTACAACGAAATTTCTTTATTCTTTTATCACGTAAAGACAAATGGGTACCTATTCTGAAATGTGAAAGCATAGAGAAGGGTGTACTTACTTAGCTGCAAGGATCCATATCCAATTTTAATAGCCATATATATATAGATGAAATGAGGAAAAAAAAAAGCCATGTGGATTCAGTTGATTAATCCTAACCTCGTACAATATCCATAGAACATATTATGTAAGGGACCAATCTAAGACATATTTGCTTCAGTGGGATGGATTTGGCCTTTTGACAAAGCTTATACAGTTGAAGTTAGGATTTTAAAAGTCATTAACTACATGTCACTACTTGCCAATAATGAATATGCATGACGTGCCACTTCAAACAAGGAAAGCCCATGCAATGCCCTTATGATACACAGCTGGATCCTGTCGGTGAAATTCACTGTATGAAAAGGAAGGAAACAATAGCAGCCAACTTCGACTTTATTTGAGTCTTTTCTGCCCTCCGCGTCCTTTTTATTACCGACCGCTCGTTTTGATGGAGAGAGTGCAAAAGGAGAAACCACTACAGTAAAAAGTTGAACAGTGTACATCTTTTTTATTCAGAATTTTCTCCATGGGGCTTACTTGTAATCAACTTTGCTCATTACAGCTCTTTCCACGCTCTAATTCTTTGTGATATGCAATTAACTTTTATGTTTCTCAAATCTTTACTCGCCATTAAATTGAATCTAAAAAATTCTATCTTTAAAAAGATAGTTAAAATTTGTATAGGCTGTTAAAATCAAGGGTTATAAGAATCTTTTACCCTCCGTTTGGGAAGGGGAGAGGGGAGGGGGGAGGGGAGGAAAAATTTGAGGGGGAAGTAAAATGAAGGGGAGGGGAGGGGAGGGAAAATTAATTTTACCTCCTCTTATTTGGGAAGTCAAAAAGTAGGGGAGAGAAAAGTGAAAAAATAGGATTTTGTTTGTTTGTGAGATAGAGAGAAAATTACCATTTTGTCCTTATTTTTGTAAAAACTTCAAAATTATCTTCTACATATAAAAGACAATTTAGTAATTTTACCCATTTCCCCCCCTGTTTTGGGGGAAAAAATTTTGCACCATTTTTCCCCCCACCCCATCCCCTCATTTTCCCTCGCCCCCTTTCCCAAACACCCTAAAAAAAAAATCCCCCCGCCCCCCAATTTTCCCCCCTTCCCAAACAGAGGGTTAGGGCTGATTTTTATATGATTCTTATTTATAAAAGGATCTTTCTATCCATTTCACCCACGGTGATAGGAATGCATCCACATGAGCTCCATAAGGTAAACTTCGTACACACGAAATCTTTCATTTTCATATTCTAGTTTTTTCAAGCAATGTTTGGCAACCAATCCTTTTTAGGCAAAGATTTTTGCTTTCCAAAAAGTCATAGGAAACCCATGTTCGGCAATAATAAACCCCGAGAATTTAAACTAATCAATTTATTAGGGTTTTCAGGTCCGACCTCCCTCAATAGGATTTGAAAATCCTCACTTTTAAAGATCTGGGCATCAAAACCAAATTTTCTCAACTTTATGCATCAATAATATTAATTAATGTGAAATCGTCGCCGAAGATTCCGTTTTCTTAGTGTAGTAAGGAATCTTGTTCATTGCTGATTCCTTATGAATTCCTCACTGTTGCCAAATGTACCCTTACACGATGTTTTCCTTTTGCCCATGAGATATTACATGTGAAATAAACTGCCATTTTCATTTGGTGGCACCATCTGCACATAATTAAATGTCAAGCTGATCAAATTATATATAAAAAGTATTTATATATCAAGATTTATAAATATTAAAGACATGAAACTAAACATTTTGCACCTAACAGGTTAATAAAAAATCAAATGGTTCGGATAAAGTTTCACAACCGATGGCAATTATAAAAAAAAAAAAAAAATTCGGTGACAGGTTTTAAAAGTGGGACCTGTGAAAAATATAACTTGTACTAATTAAAGCTTATCTAGCGAAGAAGGTGCATAACACTTTTATGCCTCTTCATGTGCTTAAATTTTCATGTGAAACTAGCATCATTTAGACATTATTTTCAGACCTTATTTACACTTGTAATATGTAAATGAGTGCACACAAATGTTACCATGATAAATGTTATGTACGTGTATCATATACATATAACATATGCTATGCTATGTAAATAGATGCAAACAAACAACCCTTCTCCTTATTTTTAAGGCATTTTATTTTCACAAGATTCTTATCTCTCGAGAAGAAAATTGAAGAATTCATTTTCTACATATAGTGTGACAAATTTTTTTATTTTTTGCAATGAAATGTGATTCTTTATTGTATAAGACTTTAAAAAATTATACTCTATCGGTTACGTCTGAATTTTCTTTTCATAAGATTACGAAAATACTCTCCCCTCAACAAATAAAAAAAGCTCAAAAATGTTACCGTGAAATGAGAAAAGTTCATTTAAAGCCACTTTCATTTTTCAAAGGAAAATATCCGCAAAAACATTATATATATATATATATATATATATATATATATAAACTCCAATGAGTCAAATACTCTATGGACACTAAATAAATATCATTATTGGGATTATATAAATAGGAAATGTATTAAGAGAATTGAAGAGTTTTTAATTTTTTATATGGACATTATCAGAAAAATATTTTAAATATTACAGTAAATCTTAAAATTAAAAATAAGAATATAGAAAAATGTTGCATATATGGTTTAAATATGAAGTGAATAGGAAGAAAAACAATACACCATAAAAGTATGAAGTGATAGAGAGATTCATATATTTTCGAGGTAAGACATTATAACTCTTGTTTATATTAGTGGTAAAGTTTTTAATCTTAAGCCAAATGTTATTTCAGTGGTAAGCCATCTCCCTCTCCCCATTGTAGCAATGCTGGTTAGATAATTGGGTAACTTTTAAAATAGGGTCACACTGTCAACTCTTTCGTCTTTGTCCATGGTAGAAATAGAAAACTTGCCCTTCATGTATTGATCACCATTCATTTTATGCCTTAACTTGGATGCTATACATGTTTTTATCTGTTCATTTCCGTCTCATCTAGAATTGGTAGAGATATCAACTATAATAGACTTGATTTTCTTTGTGTATCGATAAATTTCAATCCCTCTTTTATCTCGTAAAGTGTAATCTATAAACTCTATCATGTATCTTCTTGTCGAAAAGCTTTATGACAGATCAACACATGGATTAAAACTTGAGATAAGGCTTTTAAATCTTTTCTATCTTTCCTCTTAAAAAGCTGGAAATTGTAAACTTAGGAGTTAGGACAGTAGAGGACAAAAGTGACATCCCTGTCATAAGTTTTGGCTATATTTTTTAAAATTATCATGATAACATAGTTATACATATCTATATATGGCTTCCTTTCTGATAATATTGGATATTTCTTTTAAAAATATCATGAGAAGATAAATACAAATATTAATAAAATTAGGAAAATATAGGAAGTATTTTTTTACTACATTTTATATTTATTTTCAAGTTTTTTTATTTATATTTATTGTAGCTTATTTTTTGCAAGGTGTTTCAGGTAATATCTTAGGAAGACATCCAAATCCTAAATGTCCCAGAAATTCTCCTAGACAATGATTTTCCAAGAAAATTTCCCTGCAAATTGTGAGATCAAGGCCATTCATTAGCTGGATCCAATCAACAATAAATCATTGACCGCAAATGACAATGATGAATCAATGTCAGCCGTTCAATCAAGGGCATATCAGCAGCCACTGAAGACAAAAACATTGACTGTGCAGAATGTCCTCATTCAGACAAAAGCAATACAACCATACATGGGATAGATAGAGAGGATAGTCCAAGAAAGCTTTCGGCCGATGGCAATTGAAAGTGGAAAGGGTGGGCCCCACAAGATATGTGGTCTGGATGATCATACACATGTGCCGTATGCAAAACGCCTTAGCACAATACACTTTACCGTTGTACTTGTAAATTATTAATGTCCAGACTCCAGTAAAGGGTAATCAACCACCAATGCTTTTCACAGAACAAGGCAGGAAACTTAACCACTGAAGTAATGGTGGAAATCATAGTGTATTATTATGATTGTGCAAGATAATTCTAAAGCCCAAAAAATGGAGCAAATATCACACGACCTTTTACTCTCTCTCCCCCTCACCTTACTTTTTTCTTAATTTTCCTTTTCACATTATGTACCCGTTTCTTTCCTAGAATTCATAGAATTCATGTATGATGGTTATCTGAGAATTACAAATGCTAGTATTTGAAATGCTTTCAAATTCTGGAATTCTAAATTTGTTGTTTCATTCATGGCTTGAATTCTTGCCTGAGCTCCAGGCTTGCCTTCGTTCATCTTCCGGAATTTCTGTGCCAAGTGAGATTTCCAAATTCTCCTTTTTAAAGTGGTTTTTCAAATGTTGATTTTTTTTTAGATTTCAAATGCCTGAAATTTCAAATGTCCAGGAATTCTGGTAATGAAATACAAAATTTCTGACAGGAATTCTGATTTCTCAGACAGCCTGAATTCCTATCAGGAATTATAGTAAAAGAACGGGGCCTATATGTTGATGACAACATGATATAGTGAGAAAATTTTGTATAATGAAGAATAAGCAATAAAAATATGTTTTATTCTGATTGATTATAACCTATTAATATTAGGAGAATTAAATGCCAATATCGATGAGATTATTGCGGTATTTTCATCACATTTTCTTGAATTACTACCTTTTATGAAGTTTTATATGCTTTCATTAGTTTTATTATTTTAGTTGCACAATATATATTTTTTGTGGGAAAATTCTACCAATTAATAACGTGTTAAGTTGAACACTATAAACTCCTATTCTAACACGATGAAATAGGGATTTATTGACCGTAATGGATTTTAGTAACAATTTTGTATTGTTACAATTTAAGTATAGCTACTTTTAATTCTTCTAACTAAAAAATATGTTTAAAAAAAATAAATTGAAGAGATTTTTTTTATTATATTCAGAAAAGAATATAAAATCTTAAGAATCAGCTTACAACAAGATCTCTAACAATAACTTTGACTAACTCCATGGAGTCTGTTTGGGCATTTTTCCTTGTAAGAATTTTTAAGGGCACGTTTGTGTACACACTCTTTCCGCGAAAAGAGGGAATTGCCACGTCAGTAAATTCCATAGAAATAAAAACCTCGGAAAAGGATTTCCATAGAATTTATAAATTCATATTTGGTGCAAAAAAGAGATTTTTTATTGAATTGGTACAGATGTTGTTTGGTGCGGTTGTGGATTCCTTATAGAAAATCAAAATTTCTTATTTGGTGATATAATTTTTTGAAGAAAAATAACATAACATGTATATTATTTATTTAACATTAAAAAATAATTTATATAAGAAATAAAAAATGAAAGAGTTATAGGGTTTTTAGGTTGAAATGAACAAGAGTAAGGAAAAGAGGGAGAAGTTTTCCGAGGAAATCCATTTCCCATACCCCTATGGGAAATCCATTTCCATAATTATCAATGAAAATGCTGACGAGGCAAGAAAGCATTTCTGCGGAATTGTTTCGGCCCAAACACCGGAAAAACGGATTTGATACTTTTCGCACCTAATTTTACACCAACATAGTTTTTTCACACGGAAAAAGTAACTTTTTCGGTTGAGTTGATACTTAGAATTCTACCATCATATCAAAAACCCCTAACAAAACTGACCCTTTTCACGGGAAAGAAAAGAGACCCCTGTTACCCTAGCAGGGAAACAGATAAACAATGATTTGTACCAGTCTACGAAGGACTTCACTTTCTCCTAACCCCACTAATATTAGAATGTGCACATGCACAGAAATGACCTAAAATCATTCTCCTTGCTTGGGATGATACCAACAAAGCCACACATACTCAAATCATAAACTTACCCCCCTATTTGTCCCAACTCCCAAGTGTCATTAGACTCTCATTACACTAAACACAATCATTATCTAAGTCAAATGTTACTTTATTTCATGTAGCACTGCTACTTAAATAAATTCTCTAATTCTCTCTCTCTCTCTCTCTCTCTCTCTCAAAAGAGATGACACTATTTGTGTAGTGAATCCAGCTATTGATAGACACTTGGACAGAGACACACACTCCACACCCCCCTACAATAGTTAGACAGAGAAACACACTCCACACCACCCCCCATTTATACTCTCCTTCTCATGCACTATATAAATCTCTCTGTTTTCCTTCTCTCATCTGTTCTCCTCTCTCCCTCACATTCCAAACTCTTTCAGCTTCCATAACCAGACATGGTGTACGGCAGGCTCGGAGGATCCGAGCCTATGTCTACCATTGACGAGCCTCCACCCGAGCCGAGACCCAACTTGTCCAAAAAGCGCAAGCTCCTCCTCCTCTCCCTTGTATCCTTGCTCTTGCTGCTAGCCTCGGGAGCAGCCTTGGGCTTCCTGGTCCGGATCCGAGCCTCCGGCTCGGGCTTGTCCAAACCCTCTCTCCCCATTCGCCCGAGCCAGGCCATCTCCCGAGCCTGCAGCCGGACCCGCTACCCGAACCTCTGCGTCTCCTCCCTCGTCTCCTTCCCCGGCGCCACCCACGCGGCGGAGCGCGACCTCGTCCACATCTCCGTCAACATGACGCTCCGCCACGTCGGACGGGCACTCTACAACGCTGCGTCGCTCGCCTACGTGGCTATGGAGACACGTGTCAGATCCGCATTCGTCGACTGCCTCGAGCTTCTGGAAGACTCCGTCGACCAGCTCTCGCGCTCCCTCGTCTCGCTCTCCGGCGCCGGGGCGGGGGCGTCGGCCGACGACGTGCTGACGTGGCTGAGCGCGGCACTGACGAACCAGGACACGTGCGACGAGGGGCTCTCCGGCGCCGGCGGGCCGGTGAAGGATGAGATGGTGGCGCGGACGAGGGACCTGGCGGAGATGGTGAGCAACTGCCTTGCGATCTTCGCGGGATCGGCTGTGAATAAGGACTTTTCGGCGATTCCGATACAGAACCGGCGGAGGCTGATGGCGGAGGATGGTTTTCCGGGGTGGGTGGGGAGGAGGGAGAGGAGGCTGCTGCAGGTGCCGGCGGCGGAGATCCGGGCTGACATTGTCGTGTCGAAGGATGGGAATGGAACTTATAAGACGATCGCGGAGGCGATCAAGGCGGCGCCACAGTTGAGTAATCGCCGTACAGTGATCTACGTGAAGGCCGGGAGGTAATTTCTTTCTACTGTCTCTCATCTTTGTCACGTGATCATTTCAATTTTTTTTTGGGTCCCATCTTAAATTTTCCAAATGGCATTTTCTTGACTTTGGACCACTGGTCATGATTTCTTAGCCATCCATTAGATGCTCAGGGGTGGTGAGGATCATCTCATCAATGGTGCCCAGTGGAATGCAGTTTTCGTAGTTCCAAATGAGATAAATACCGGATATTACGTATCTGATCTTTATGCATTTAGGTGTGAAATAGATCATGCGAAGCAAACGCTTGTCATGTGAGAGATGAAAAAGAGCTCCCAACTCATTGGAGTCGGGAATAATATTGGTGTCGGGAATAATATTGAACTTTACCCTACGAACACAAGTTTGATGCGTGTTTGATGTAGATCCAAACCCTTCGCCTAAAGTTAGATCTCAATAGCAACTTTTACAAATCAAGGGTGATCATTCGTGTGACACAGCCAATGCTTGATCTGATTTGGGACTCGTAGCCAGGGTTACTCGATATGGGGACGATTGCCCCCACCGACATCCGTCTCTAAACTTTGCATAAAATTTGTGTTTCACCTCCAAACCCAACATGAAAATCCCGGATCCACCACCTAAGCCGGCCCACGCCCGCTTAAAAATGTTGGTAACCCACAAGATCCAACTACTGGTTTAAGCCCCCCACCACACTCTCAAATGAAAATCCTGATTCCACCATAGCTCATAACAATTAATCCTGGTTCCACCATAGCTCATAACAATTGGGCCACAGGGTTTCTAGCAGGGCTTGGAGAAGATAAAAAAGTCAAAAGAAAATAAAAAACAAACAATATTTCTTTTATTGGAAACTATTGGAGTTTGGACATAGCCCTTTATCACATCACAATCTGATAAGATATAAAAAAAAGAAAGTGATCATGGAAAAATTAGGGCACCATTAGTCAAAGTCAGGGTTTTTCTGTTAATAGATTTTCCCTTTTTTTTCTTTCTTTTCTATTACAACTCTTTGGAGGATGTGAGAAAAAGAAGAGATCAATAGATTTTCCTTTTTTTTTTTTTTTTTCTTTCTTTTCTATTACAACTCTTTGGAGGATGTGAGAAAAAGAAGAGATCCAGATTTCAAGCTTCCCCACTTTGAGTGGACATCACCTGCCAGCTTTCACCATATCTCATACGTTTCTTTCATTATCCAAACGACAGAAAGACTTGTGTTCTGCTAACAGATTCCTTAATTTCCTTTGACTGTAATTCCAGCTTTCTGTTAGGAGCAATGAGGGGCATACAATGCCACCATTAATCCAATAAATGAACGGTTGAGATCATAAATGATGGTGCTCTGCCACCAAGTCCACCTCTTTGGTTGGTTTATGGGTGGTAAGAAGTGCACCACCAGTGACAGCCCATGCAGAGACGGATATATGGGTGTCTTTAATTGTTGCATGCAGGTTTCCTTGTGATTTTGCAAATGGGAGCCTGCAATGCAGTCTAAATGACTATTGCCCCATGTATATTGGTTTTGGGAGGATTTCATTTTTTTTGGAGTTGGATTCACTGTCAGGGTTTTCGTATGAAGAACATGTGATTGACAAAAAAAGAGAGGGAGAAAATTCATTTGTTCTACATGTTGCGGTCAATTTAATCCAAATAATGCATGAGGAAATAGTTGTTTTGGTGGATTGAGATTCATGAGTGGTACCCACCTATAGAATTGTAGTGTTGGGCTTAAAATTATTTAGGGTATTTTTATTTAGAGGTATTTCTAACAAAATTTCTTATGTTGGAATTTTTGACATTGATATGAAGGTTATCCCTATAGCATTTTGAAATGCTATGTTCAACATTGGAGTTTTGAATTCTAACCCACCTAAAAAGTTACAAATAGTTTTTGGGATTTTCATCCGTTATTTTAGCATTTCAAAATGTTGGATGGCCGTGAGGATTTTGGAATTCCACGTGGGATACAACATTTGGCCATTTGGGGAATGGCATTTGGGGCCTATTTCTTTAACAAAATTCTTAGAATTTTTGTCTAGAGAATTTGAAAATTCTCCAAATATTGTTCCTCTACATGAAATTTGAAATCCTCATCACTCGTGTAGGATTTGAAGTGCTTGAATTTAAAGAATCTCAAAGGCTATTTGTGATTTTTCTGATAAAGTAGAAAGGTTGGTATTCCATATCCCAGTAACAGAAATATGGCATTTAAAATGCTAAGGGGACAATCATCATGTCAATGTTAGAAATCTCCAACATGAGGAATTCCTCTCAGGAAGTTCTCCATCTAACCTATTTTTTGTGCAAGAGAAACAAGAAAAAAAAAAAAAAAAAAACTGAACGACCAAAAAAAAAATAAAAAAACACACACACCATTTGAATGACCTTCGTAACATGGGTCAGTGTCAAGTTCTGGATTAGTGCTAATTCAAGGGAGGTAATGAGTGCGAAGGGCTAGATTGAGCATAAATGGAGGGCAGGTGAGTCCCATAGGAAGGACCATTCTAAGATTTGTTTTTTCTATAACCTGTATTGTGGTCCTAGTGCCATGAAGAAAGGACTTAAATGCTTATCACAAGGACAGGAAAGGGAAAGAACAAGCGGCAACTTCTTTTAGATGCACCAATGACACGTTTTGGAACAGTATTTTTCATTGGAAGAGAAAGCAGAAAACCCTTTTGATGTTGAGTAGTTCTTTTCCTTGGTGCCAGAAATTTTGCACAAGAAAAGGCTCCATTTGGGATGAAAAGGCAAGCGTTCTACCGACATTCTATAAATGTGCCCCAAACAGTAAAACCTTTTCTGTGAAATCCATGTTACTCAGAAGGGACATAAAGAATACAACGGTCCTACCTGGCCCAACTTGGGGACCGGATTCTGGCCCGGTCCCCAAGGAGGACCCTTGGATCCCAAGGTCTGCCCAAGGGGACTTTCTCTAAAGAATAACATATGAAATTTCTACTATCACAAGCTTTTTAACTTTAGGAAAATTCTCATTTGAAGGACTATAACTCTTTAGTAAAGCCCACCTATTGAAAATTCAAAGCTTTTCAAATTAAATGCCCCACCAATGTATGAGGTCTCTCCAAGTTTTATCCCAATAGGAGTTAGTACTGCCGTAGAATTGAACATTTGATAAAAAAAAGCACGATAACATAATCTTATGCATTATCCATTAATCATTTTTTTTATCAAAGGGTCCCCCTCTCCTGTCCAGCGATCCTTATGAGGCCCACTTGGGGATGGGATCGGGGCGATTGAAAGATCTCATCCCGATGATCCTGTATAAATGTTCGGATCATTATCCTAACCACTTGATCAATGGCCCAAGAGTCTTCACCATCCAAGTGAGAGAACAATCGATCTAACGATCTAGTCCATTTAGATGGGTGTCAAATTTGGAATCGGTGACCATCAAGGGGGGACCATTGTTTTATGATCCACTCTGATGGATCATAAGGTGGACTATTAGGTAACCTCGGCACCGGTGCCTGGCGAAGGTTTTCTGATAATTGGTCAATTCTATGGTGGGACAAACTCTTATTGGGGTAAAATTTGGAGATACCCTATGCACTGATGGGCGTTTATTTTGTACAACAATGATCTTTAATAGGTGGGCCCCGGTATAAAATTCCACTCTTTCGACTGTGGATTTCTATAAGTTAATAATGCCTTGGAGGATCCGGATTCCACAAGGTCAATGTGGCCCAATTCTCAAATCCCATCTCCAGTATCTTGTGCCTTACGGGTGCTTTAAAAACAACTTTGCCCCTTATTCTCTTTAATTTAAAACAGTCCTTGAAAGCTAGTTTTATGCTTAAAAATGGACTATTTGGGCTTCAAGTCTCAATCAAAACATATTGGGACTCTTGCAGGCCTTCTTGGGTTGCTTCAGTTTTTTGAAGTAAGCTTCCCTGACTTCAAATTCACACACTAAAATTAGTTATGGATCAAGGGTCTCTAAAATTACTTATGCATCAAGGGCCCTTGTAGGCCTATTTGTTTACATTGACATAGGAATTGAGTATATAGGATCTCATAGTTAAATGAGCTCTATCTTTGAAATTATTCTTTAAACCACTCTATTCTGATTTTCTCATAGTTCTCTCACGGCTTATTTAATTATATGTTGATATCTTGAAAATATCATAATCATCAAAGCCTTTCATATATTTGGGGTTTAATAATATCACAATAATCTGGAAACATTGACATTATTAATGACACTGTTGTAAAGGATTGTATACGTTACCATCAAATCAATCATGGATTTGGCATCAAATTGACCTTCGTCATATGGATTAAGAGAAAAATGTCAGCAAGAGATTGATGAGAATTCCCTCCCTGATAGAAAATGATTATCCACTCTTCACCTTATTAAATACCATCCTAATATTTTATGGCCAATTTAGAGCAATCCTGGTCCTTTACTCTTTACTCTTTCAATGTTCCTTTCTTATTAGGAATCCAGATTATCTTGAACTAAATTGAAATGCCCAAATCACAATATTTGATTTATTTCTTTATTTCTGCTAGGTACGATGAGATTTTGAAGGTGGCGAGGAAGAAGACTAACCTAATGTTTGTAGGAGATGGAAAGGGCAAAACTATAATTGCAGGGAACAAAAGCATCTTCGACAATGTCACAACATTCCACACTGCTACTTTTGGTATGGCCCCTCATCACCATTTACATCATCATCATCATCATTTCTTATTACCAATCTCTAAAGCTTCCTGCCTGCATAACTATTAGCTTTATTTGGTTTGACAAGTTTTTATGTCCGAAAACCAAAGTTAAATCACTTGTGTCAAAGAAGAAAAGTGTTATAGAGCTCACCCGGGAAAATGATTAGTAGAGAGCCCTGACAAGTGAAAAAAGAATGAGGAGAAAACTAAGGTGGAGAATTCCCTATTGGAGAATCACCACTTCTCTATCAGTGATTTTCGACTATGTTTGGGTGGGAGAAAACTATTTTAAAAAATATTTTTATAAATTATAAGTAATTGTTAAATAGTTAAATGTCAGTTTTTATTAATAAAAAAATAATTTTACCAGTGAAAAAGAATGTTTTCTCCACTCCTTTTACAAAAAATTCCCTCCTATTTATGCAAGAATTATTTAGGAAGTAAATGACTATCTTAAATGACTATTCTCACTAAAAGTAGATCCAAACATGTAAACATATTTCACTGGAGAAAAAAAAAATCTACCTTTTCCCTGCAACCAAAAGAGTCTCTCACTGGCTGGGGTGCAAGCAACTCCGTGGGATTGGCTTGGTATTATGAATTAATTAGCTCAAACCCAAGCCTTCAGCGTAGCTTGAATTGCATTTTCATTTGGACCGAGGCTTGCTCAGCCCAGATCACATAAATATCATTATACTTTTACAGCATTGTGGGTCCTACTTAGTTTGGATTAGCCCTAATATAAACTGATTGAGCAATCTTAGCTATTTGATCTTGATGATCAAAGAATAATATCTCGATAAACTAAAGATCCAGTTATGGTTATTTTATCAGAGTTTTTTTCTGGGCTATTTCCATCTCCAGACCCAAGTAAGACCTGCACCCAGATTCATTTAAATTATAGATTCTGACCCAGAATGAAACCTGAGACTTTAACCCTTGTATAAATCCTTATATACCATGCTTAATATGCCTATATACATCTATAATATAACAGTCACGGCATTGTATTTGGGTATTCAGTTGTGAAGCCCATGAACATCGACCTAAACCCAGACCTGAATTTCTTTAGGTCTACACTGTTGACTCAAACTTGGATACAAACTATAGTATCAAATTCCCTGAATTCTCTGACATTTTAACATGCTTTTAACCTTGAAGCCGTTTGGATGGACATAAATCAATTGCAAGTAACTTCCTATTCTTTTTTTTTTTTTTTTTTTTTTTTTTTTTTTTTTTTTTTTTTTTTTTTTGCACTAGTAAATACTTGCGCATCTACACGCACTCACCATAGTCCCTCACTATCAACACTACAAGCAGGAAGGGAGGTCCCTCACCAGTGAATTGGGTATTAAACAAAAAGTACAACTCAATAGCTTGAGTACTCTTTCAAAAGCTCAGAAATCATATGAGAAAGAAGTTTGATTTATAGGAGATTAAGCAGCTAAATTCTACTTCCCAACATTTTTTCATACATTTAACTGATTTCCATCTAATTCATGTACCTGGTAACCAGAGTTTCAAGTATCCATCCAGATCCTAGGCCCCTGTTTGGGTCATCAAACCAGGTTGCCTTACACTGTGCTTACTTACCGATTTTGATCTAATTACATATATTTTTGCATACCCCTAATTGGTTATGACAAAGAACAAATCAACTGTCACATGTAATTTAGATTATCCAAATGCATGCATTATCATTTACATGTACGCTTAAGTTAACAGACTTGGTTTACAAAGATCCAATCAGGTCCTATCGTTAACAAGTTTAACGCATCATCATCTCCCAGAAGCGGGTATGTATCGACTCTGAAATGGATGTACTGGTTTCATATCCAGTTAAGACATAATCCAGTTCAGTTCGAGGGTTAGCACATACATGGGCTGGGCGGGCTTCACCAAAACAAAGCTTGTCGACGCCCAGCACTATTATTTACCAGGTCCAATTAAAGTGTTCAGGTTGGATCCAGTCCCTGGGCATTGTAAGTAAAGTACAAATGAAGCCCATTTGAATGCGGATAAGATAAAAATTGAAACACTTAAACAGTTGGGCTAGAAAATTAGGTCTGGCCCCAGTTGAGTTGACAGGCTGAAATGCTCGTCGTAAAGCTGGTTGTTTTAATGCATGACCCGTTTAGAGATCTGTTGATGATCCACTACTTCCTTTAATTCCACAGCGGCGACAGGAGCAGGATTCATTGCAAGGGACATTACATTTGAGAACTGGGCCGGCGCTGGCAAGCACCAAGCGGTGGCCCTGCGCATTGGTGCTGACCACGCAGTAGTCTACAGGTGCAATGTCATCGGCTACCAAGACACCCTCTATGTCCACTCTCAACGGCAGTTCTTCCGGGAATGCGACATCTATGGCACCGTCGATTTTATCTTTGGGAATGCAGCTGTGGTCTTTCAAAACTGTAGCCTCTATGCGCGCAAGCCCATGGACCTACAGAAGAACACCATCACGGCCCAAAACAGAAAGGATCCAAATCAGAACACAGGCATCTCCATCCACCGTTGCCGGATACTGGCAACCCCAGATCTTGCCGCCAACAAATCGACCTATCGGACTTATCTCGGCCGTCCATGGAAACTCTACTCACGGACGGTCTACATGCAATCTTACATTGGGGACCACATATACCCAGCTGGGTGGCTTGAGTGGAATACAACATTTGCCCTGGACACATTGTACTATGGAGAGTACATGAATTATGGGCCGGGCGGGGCGGTCGGCCAGCGGGTCCGGTGGCCTGGTTACCGGGTCATCACAGCACCTGAAGAGGCCGGTAAGTTCACAGTGGGGCAGTTCATATTCGGGTCCTCTTGGTTGCCATCAACGGGGGTCGCCTTTGAGGCAGGTTTATCACTTTAAGATGTATACGGTATTGGTGGTTGGGTCATGGGCAGCTTTGTGTTGTTATATTTATGATAGTTTATTTTGTATACTTGGATAAAGGAAAATGATAATTTATCAGGTCAATTTAATTTTAACTAAATAAAATACATTCTAGTAGTTATGGGACTATAAGAATTTGTTTCGTTTTTGGCTTTTTATTTTTTATTTACCAAGTTTGCTCCCATGCGGAAATAGAAGAATTTAAAGATGACCCATAGGCACTTAGATGAGTTGCCTATTGCTGAAGGAAGACTTGCAAGACCTTGATATAGCTTGAAGATTCCATTTTTTTATCTAAGTTAGAAGTCATTATATATTGAGGTCCATAAATTGAGAGCTAAGATATTTTGATGAATGCCATTTTTGGCACACCCTTGCCCATAGGAGTGGAGCTTGGGAGGGTCAAGAGCCGGAGCCCCTATTAACAGTCCTAGTTTTGAAATATAACCTGCTCAAAATCATGACCTACTTTTTTTCTACGGTTACAAAAAAACGAAGATAAAAAAAATCCAATCAGAATTATAGACAACATAGATGAAGAGAAGGAAAAGTTTCAAAATAGAGTTTAAGTTTTTCATTTACATTTCAAATAAGGACATCCGGTTACGATGCACGGATACTTCAAAATGGACAATGTATCGTATCGTATTATATTCGATAATTCACTTTTTATATGTAAAACCTATGTCCTTGCCATATCTGAACATCATAGGTGAAAATAGAGTTTTGGGTGACACTTCTCACCATAAGTGGTTTTGAAGCCACAGGTGGCCACTGACCAACAGGTGAAACGCTTTCCACAAGGTGTCCGTCCTTCCAAATGCGATGGCAAATTAAAGGTAGCCTTGCCGACAGGGCAGGTTCCATGGGGAAAGTGGTGCATGAAGCACATCAACATTAATGCCGACCGTAGATCAATGCCTTTAGTTGACTAGTGGGATTTGGTTAATGAGTGCTACTCCATTCACAACTACCAAGCTCCGCGTTGGAACGAATGCATCTCCTGCAGTTTTCACGACTGTTGTCTGCTGCGGCTTCAAAACCACTAATGGAGAGAAAAGTTGCCGTTAAACTTTTATTCTTTCCTGAAATATAAATAGAAAACTTAAATCCTGATTTGAAATGTGAGTATTTTTTTTGTCCTGATTTGAAATCTTGGCAAAACTTGAGCTCCATTTTGATATTTTCCTTAAAGAAAACTTCTTGATTTTCTACATTTTAATTATGATTATTTATATTAGATTAAATCCCATTACAATTCATATAGCCGACTCCAATATAGTTGGAATAAGACTTTGATGATGATGATTAAATCCGATTAGAAAAAAAAATCAAAAGATAAAAATTATTGGAACCTTGCTTTTGAACGGTTTAGATTTTTAATATGGGCCTATCTAATTAATTATCTTTGAGATTCTACATATAGGGAGATGCTCCTATGAGAACATCTCTCACTTTACTATGAGAGAAAAAGGTAGGGACCCTCACATTTAAGATGTTGGCATTGGATATGGATGTGAGGACCCCCAACCTTATCTCCCATAGTAAGGTGAGAGATACTCTCATAGGAGCATCTCCCCTACATAAAAGTCTCTAAATGTAAGTTGTTAGTGTAAAAAGGAAGTAGAGCAAGAAACCACTTTAAGAATTTGTTCTTTTTACTTTATATATTTACATTGGTTGATGTACTAATCCTCCATACTTGATTTGAATTTATTGTAATTTTATTTTGTATTAACAGTTTTATATTACTTTTTTTTTTAGTTTTAAGTATTTTTTATAGGGGTTTTTATGGTTAAATCATCAACCATCAATGTATTTTAAAAACATATATATTCAAGGCTTATAGGTTTATGCAATTTTCTTAGGTTCAATCTTTTTCAACTCCAGCCCCATACAAGTAAAAATTCCCGATTCCGCCCCAGCCTACCCACATGAAGGCCTCTTCATCTCTACAAGTGCAATATTGGCCAAAAGACTAATAACCAAACTCACTTGGTCGAAACCATAACTCAGCTTCGGGTTCTAAGGTTCAGGTTGAGCCCTTATAAAGGTTATATTTTTGTTGTAATGGTAGTAAATCCTAATCAGGAGCACCAATAGTCTCCATCCGAAGGGGAGTACTAAAAGTATTTATGTTGCCTCTATTAGCGTCTCAAGATTTTGGTAGAAATGGTTAGCTGAAAAATTTTAATTTGGTATCAAATCCAACTAGCCACGAGTTTGAATAGCATGAGAAGCGACTTGGCGTTGGATAAAAATATGTATGTCGCCAAAAGTATGCCAACCGGGTACTACTAGAGTGGGAGCCGAGGTGGAGTATTGAAAAGTATTTATGCTAATAGGAATAGTTAGTTAAAGAAACTTAATTCATCCAATTCTGATAAAAGCTATATCTTATATTTGCTCCTAGGGGTATGGTTTAAAAACTCAAGACAAGCCAAGTGGTTTGGGCCCGAAATGTGTTTGGACTGAAAAGTCCAAAACCTAAAATATGGTGGAACTCTAATTGAATCATCATTATACTTTGTTTTGTTGTTTTATTTACATTTTAAGCGCCTTTGAAGTGAAGATTTGCAGTTTCTTTTTTAATATATTTTAAACATTTTTCAAAACTTTCCTTGGTTTTCTAGAAGGGGTCGAAAAAAATCCAAGATATCAGTCCAAGAACAATTTATTGGAGCATATGTAAAAGATCTTGGCTTCACACTTAGTGGTCATGGCGCATGCATGAGACAATGCAAGAGTTTTGATGTTCACTTGTGTATCATGATGACCGTCCAAGTGGTGGGTATGAAAAGGTCAAGATTTATTAGATCTTTGGAAGAGTCTAGAAGACTTGAAGTCTTGAATAATATAGAAATACGAGGGGTATCTTTGTAGACTGTGGAATTGTGTAGAAAAGTGTGGAGTATTATAGAACGATGCAGATAAAGATGTGTTAGGAGGTTCTAAATAGGGGCTACAAAGTTCTCATCCATTGGATGCTTTGACATGTTGGCAAATCTTAGCCATTGGTTTTATATTGTGGCACTATAAATAGGGAACACCCCAATTCACTGGGAACCCAAACCATTCGAGCAAGGTCTCATTTCTTTAGTGTTGGGTTATCACATCAAGTACACTTGAACATTATTCAAGCAAGCAAGCTATCATTTCTTTGGTGTTGGGTCGGGCTAGCATTGGGAAGGCTGACTAGCCATTGTGACACTCATCTATGGATGGGTCAGCCTTTCCCAATGGCAGTCTAACCCTTTCACCAAAACTCGCTCCAAGGATGTGGATGTTCCTAGCAAGCTATCATTCTTTAGTGTTGGGTCAGGCTAGCATTGGGAAGGCTGACTAGCCATTGTGACACTCATCTATGGATGGGCCAGCCTTTCCCAATGGCGGTCTAACCCTTTCACCAAAACTCAATCCAAGGATGTGGATATTCCCAGCCAAGTATTGAACATATCCACGTCTCAACTCCCACCACTTATTATTGAGCATTAACTAGTAAGCCTCCATTACTTTCATTATTGCATGTTTCATAATATCATGCTTTTGAAATTTATGGATTTTCTTGACATATTATTTGGAAAATGTTGGAAAAAAAAAACTGAATTAAAGATTATTGGAAATACAAAACAAAGTAAAAATGTCGTTAAAATAACTTTATAGATTACTTTTATCTTCTACTTTTTTATCCTGATATATTATAATATTCTCATGATATCATCAATTTTGACGATATTTTGAAATTTGTTATAATGTTATAAAAACTACCTTTTTCCAAGTAAATATAGGAAAATATATGGCCCATATTTGTGACAGTGGCTAAAAGTATGAAAGCCATTGAGACACGGAAAAAATGTCTAATCATGGAATGCAGTTGGGTGCTTAATCTTATTATGCTTCTTTTTATTTGGGGGGGAAATAATGCTTATTTATACTTACAAAATGGTCATGATAACTGGCCGGTCAGGGAGAACCCAACATAAAATGTTAGGTTGTCTGTCTCCTAAGCTGTCAGATTGATAGAATTGAGGCTGGGTCTAACCTGAACCTGGTTGACTCGGTTCCACAGAAACCCAAACTCTGGGTTGGTTCGAGTCTGAAAAAGATAACCCAAATTATATTTGGTTGGTTTGAAGCAGTATCAGGTTGGGTTCTGGTTGCGAATATTTTAGAAACATCAACATGAATCAAGTCGAGGTAGGCTTGATAATAATACCAAGACTGTTGGAGATTGAGCTCAAACTCTTTTTTTCCTTTGGTATCCCAGTTAAGGGGGCTGGACCCTGATAGACCTGCACATGCGAGGAGAGAACCTGCACACATGGGGAGTGGGAACTCACACATGTGAAGAGTGGGGGAAGACCAGGGTCGAACTTAATTACAAAACAAGCCCAACTAAATCAGTATTGAGCTAGGGTTGGGAATTCATAACAAGTTCTAGTTATTCTATCCGAAATTTAATCAAATAAAGGGAGAGTGTTTCCCTTGAGATCACTTATTGGAGTATCACTGCATAAGGGTCTCGGTTATGTTTACCAAAGTTAAAAGAAGAGATGGAAAGAGGTCTTAGTATGAATAAAGAATAGCTGAAACATCCCAATGTTTCCACATCCAATGCACCAAATAAAATTGATGGAAGCTTGATTCTTACTACGCTCTTACCATGTTCTTGATTCTAGGTTTTCCTGCTCTATATAATTTATGGGACATTCTTAAAATGCCCTATCGCATTATTTATTTTGTTTTATTTGCTTTTTAAATATTGGAAGAAGATGAATACATAAATGCTGGAGGCAAAAGCATCTTCAACAATGTCACAATAGTCCACACTGCCACTTTCATTATGGCCCCTCTTTTCTTCACCATCGCAATCACCATTATCATTTCCTATTGCCAATTCCTAATAATTCGTACACTATTTTGAGACCTCAAAGTTGTCCAAACCCTAACCACTCACTGGAAAAAATTGGATAAGAGCTGAAATTTGCATGATCAAGTGAAGAACCTAAGGAACTGAGATGGGTGTTTTTTAAAAAAAAAAAAAGGGCTTTGATGGGGCAAAGGTTATAAACACTAAATATGTTAACTGTAAGTAAGTCATATATATGGAATGATACAAGCTTTGAGACGGTAATATTTAAAGTTGAACCACATCATCACTGGTTCTAGATTTGTCAAAAATATTATTGGCCAATGAATATAAATCTTTAGACTAACGGAGAAAGTTCATTTACATAATTTTATACGTGAATGATATCCTATTGGCCACTAATGACTCGGGCATCCTAAGACAAATAAAAGATTTCTCTTGCAAGTTCAGAACAGAGGATTAAAGACTTCTCTTGCAAGTTCAGAACAGAGGATTAAAGACTTCTCTCGCAAGTTCAGAACAGAGGATTTAGCTGAGGCACCCTTTCAAGAGATGTAGAGAAATTTTGTGATCGATCTCATTGATTACAATCGTTCTCTTATAGCCTATATCATAAAAGTGTGTTTTTGGGTGGGGTTGGGGGGATGGGGATAAGTTACAGTATATATTAACCAAATGGGGGAAAAGCCCCAAATACAATGAAGGACTAACTACTAGGCCAATTATTCAACACCAATAAGGAGACCAACTATACCAAAGTATATGATGTCTTGTAGCACACTAAGTAATATGTCGTAACTGTTTTGAGAGAGTATCATATGCAAAACTACATTCCCTGTATTCCGCGTATCTATAGATCTGAGGGCCAGATGTTGGACAAGAAAAGAATGATGATGAAGTTCCTGTATGCTTCTGTGAAGCTATTGTATACTTAGCTTCTGAAGTTGAATTGCTTGGGAGAGATCAAATAATCAGGAGATTGAACACTGGGCATGTACTGGAAGATGTCATAAGGTATTTGCAACAAGCAAAGGATTATATGTCGTGTACAGCCACTCTAATAGCCCAGAAGTGATTGGATATACACACTCTAGTTATAGTGAAAGGAAGTCTGCATCCAGATATTCCTGCCAGTGGAAGAGCTTACTTAGAAGCCACTTTTACACACCTTTTTTTATTTTTTATTTTTGGCTGAAGAACATTACACATCTTTTGCCTGGAGAACTTAATCTCAGGACTTTGAATTGCAGACACCAATGTGAGGTGGCTGAGAATTTTCTACAGTAGTTTCTCTAAGCAAATGTCAAACAAAACTAAATAGAGCTTTTTGTTTTTTGAATGGTAAAACAAAACTAAATATATAAACATAAATAATCTTGTTGTTAAAGAGAAAATCTGAGAATCATAAATTGTTAGTCAAGCACATCAACACTGGAGATGCATGCTGACTGACCATTCACTAGAACATTGACTCCCATGGTCAATATATCCAGCACGTTTATAGCACATGTTTGTTGTTTAGCAGGAAGTATGGTTGACGCCTAACCTAATATTTGAAATATCTGTGTCCATATAATGAAAATTATGATTTTGATGATTCTTGCTTTTCCAATTACGGGCATTGCAGTCTTTGTTGTTTATTATGAAGTATGGTTAATGCCTAACGTTATATTTGACATATCTGTGTACATATAATGAAAATTATGATTTTGATGACACTTGCCTTTTCAATTATACGCATTGTATTGTATTGTAAATATTATGTGTGTACACAAAATGAAACTATTGAGATTTTTTATTTTCCAATTATGCAGATCATGTTGTGAATATTGAGGGTACACATGATGAAATTATGATTTTGGGTGATTGGCTTTTCCAATTATGCAAATTTTCTTGTGAAATTATGTGTAAGTAAGAACAGTTCATGACAAAACATATCATGGGACTATTGTATGTATGGACCTGTGAGTTCCTTCACTGAAGATTTAATCAAACTAATTATTAATGTATTAATAAATGAATGGAATCATGCAAAATTAAGGATGTGTAACAACAATGACTAGCATATAAGCTTACCATCAGCTGATATACTGGCCATAAGAAGTTAAGCCAGTAAGAACTCTAACTGAAAATATTTGGACCTGCTAAGGTTTCCTGCATTAGTAAAATTCACATTAAGTGATCACTGATCAGCATGGCAGAGATATATGAGATCAAGTCAGTTTGTTGGCTGGATCACACCCCTTCAATGCTCAAGGGCGGCCCACCTTATGAGTGGACTTGATTGATAATTTATCAAGAACATACCCCCGCAAGTAAGAAAACAATCTTAAAGCAGCATGGCTATCATATTTTGAAATATCTTGGAAATGAAAACACAACCAAAGTGGCTGAGTAAACCACATGAGAACTAAATTGGAATTGAAATTTACAGATCCAATGTTTTCCTGTAAGTTTTTCCTCTTTATTATGAAATGAAAAAGGAAAATTTGGAAAGGACCTTGATTTGTACATGATCAAAATATGAACAAAATAGAACAAGAAAAGCACAAACCTCTTTAATCGATGCAGGCTCCTAATGTCCTTCCGGTGGCCACTGCAAATTTGGGTGCCATAGTAAGGCAATCGATATTGTCATCACATGAGAAGATAAATCCACTACAAGTTCCTCTCAAAAAAGTCCCACATTCTCTGCTCCATATATATCCGGTCTCTAAGCCGGCGTGGCATGTGGCGCTCATCTGGGAAAACCAGAAGCTCATATGGCTTGTCAGCCGCAATAAATGCATTCACAAGCCTTGCTGTATGCCTGAAGTGCACGTTTTCATCAATCATTCCATGCACAAGCAGCAATTTCCCTTTCATCTTGTCCACATGGTGCATGATCGAACCATATTCATAACCTTCTGGATTTTCAGAAGGCAAGCCCATGTATTTTTCAGTGTAAAATGTGTCATACCCGTCCCATGCTGTAACTGGAGCACCAGACACTGCACATCGGAAAATGTCTGGAAATCTTGCTAGAGCCATGGCAGAGAGGTAGCCTCCATAGCTCCACCCATATAAGCCGATCCTGCCTGCTTTTGCAAGGCCTTGATTTATAAGCCATTTAGCACCAGTAAGCTGATCTTCAACATCCACGCGGCCAAAGTTGTGCTTGAGGCAGCCCTCAAACTTCAGCCCTCGCCGTGCTGTTCCTCGGTTATCTAGCTGCAAATATGAAAAATTCAAAAAATTATTGAATTGCTACTTTTACTTTGATAAGAAACATACTTTTAGATTAAACAACATTAGCAACGCAAAAAAGAGGCCTAAATTAATTGCCACCAAAATAGAACTAATTTTAAGTTAACCCATGAGTTTCGCACATTGCAAAAAGACTCATGATCTATCTTATGTTTGATGACCTAAATGCATTTTGTTCAATACACTTTGAACGAACAAGAAGGCAGCTAGAGAACATGCATCTTACAATATAGTTTGTAATATGCTGGATCTAAATATTCACATATTGGTGAAGACATCCATTGCATGGAAGGAACAGATGTAGGACCTTTGATTGACAATCTGAGTCCTACAAAAAATGCATGCAGAGACTTTTTTCTCTCTTGTAAAATACTCATGCACAGGCGCACACTACGCAAATCCCTCACCAACACACCCAGTAGAGTCGATCAATGTAATAGGTAGTTTTTTCTTAAAAAAAAAAAAAGAAAAAAAAAAGAAAAGAAAACAGTAATCATAGAGCTCTACTCAGATTGTTCAATCAATCATACCAGTAGAAAACATTACAAGGACAAGCATTGTTGGTAACAAGAAAGACAAAGAAATGGATGATAATGATATTATTATATTTATATTTGAAAACATCTGCATGTATAAGTCTTTAAAAACCATAGCAGGATACAAATGTACAGCCTAAAGGATATATGATACCGACACAAACCTTCCATACTAATATGCCTTTGCTCCGTAAATACTGAGGTCTCATATCAACAGTGTTCGCCCATGAGTCGCAGACAATCTGAACACTTGGACCACCATACACACTGATTATGGTTTTATATGGTGGAGGCCCAAACTTTTTTACATCAGGCTTGTACAGAGCCCCATACAACAACGTACCATCATTTGCTGGTATCTGAACAATTTCAGGTGGTAAAAGTTGAAGCCTTGTGAATTGAGGAATGGTTGGTGGTGGCTCATAGAGAGGAATAATCAAGCTTCCATCACACAACGAACAAAGCAGCACGCTCGGTGGACAATTTAGAGAGTCTTGAACATCCACAAATCTCTGCATCTGATGATCAAGGACAACTGTGTGCCTTCCGTTTCCAAGAGTCAACCTTCGAGGAGCCTGCAATGGTTGGCTCCAATCAGGGAATAGCTTTGTGCAGTACAAGTTAGCTTCCAAAGGCCCATCCATAGTTCCAGTGAAATATACAAGACCTGCATTCTCATTCACACCAGCAATTTGTTCAACCATCCAATCACCCTCTGTAATGGGTCCCAGGCAAGCACCATTCTTGTCATAAAGGTAAAGATGTCTAAAGCCCGTCCTGTCACTGGCCCAGATAAAACCCCCAGAATACTTATTGACTCCCTTGTCTAGGGGTGTAAAACAGTCGTGCAGATTAATCCATATATTTTGTTCTTCTGTCAGTACAACATCCCTTCGACCAGTGGTGATATCAAACTTAAGAATCTTTAGTTTAGAGTGAGACCTGTTCAGAACTTGAGCTGCCAAAACATTTCCGGGCATCCAAGCGAATCTTGCTAGATATTCTTCATCATTATTAGCTTGATCATGTTTTCCGCAGACAAGGTCCATCCAAGTAATTTCCCCTCCACAAGCAGAAACCACTCCAAGTTTCACTTCTACATTCAATGTTCCAGCAAAGGGATAGGCATGGTCTTCTTGTGCATCTAAACCAACCGAATTTTTACCTTGATGCATGATTCTGTAAAGAGGAAGCTTAGATGCATCAACTTCTGCGAATGCAATGTACTTGCTATCCGGTGACCAACAGAACCCATTCTTCCTATCCATCTCCTCCTGATGGTTGTTGAAAAACATGAAGCAGATGAGATAAAGTTTGAGTGATAAATGCAAATAAACTAGTTTTAGTAAAGATGAGAAAGGAACTTCACTTGTGCAATATATTCAGCGAGGCCACGAGTCTGAAATAAAACGAATCAGAAATGTTAGACTTGAGAAAGTATATTAACAATTTTTAGTCACTTCGCTGATTTCAAGATAACATCTAAAGCAAGTGGATAAAGCAAGGGATGTCATCTAAATCTGGTGACTATGGTTATTACATAATGATGCCTTTACCAAAGATTCCATAATAATTATTGTTCGTTTATAGATTCACACTCCAAAACCACCAAATGAAGAGTGAACTTCTTTGTTATATGGATTATTTAAAATGAGCCACATACCACAATAATGTTAGGGATGTCACCAAACTCGGTTGATTTTTGCAACATAACAAATAATGTCATTTCCCAAGATACAATTCAAAAAAAAAAAAAAAGATTCCATACAGATTAATGTTCTGCTATAGATGCACATTATAAAACTATCAAATGAAGAGAAACCATCCATACATGGATTCTTTAAAATGTGCAATATATCCATGATTCTTATATCGGATTCTTCACAACAATAAGCTTGATTGTTCACGATGCAGCTTTATTCTTCCAGCATTGGTTTAAGCATTGTTTTGTAGTTGAGAAATGTCATTATATTTTATTTATATTGGAATACAAATGAAATAGAAATGTCTATTACTGAATTGCTCAAGGAAATTGTTTCTTTATATTAGTGTGATCATTTAATATTTTTCTATATTGAAATGACATGTTTCATCAATTTAGATAATAAATTGAATCCAAAAATCATTTTTTTTCCAGAGTTCCGAGGCAAACAAGCTATGATACCCGGATACTTGTACAAGCCCAACGTATCCGTATTGAACTGATACAACACTTGTATTGGTACCTGACACTATACCGATACTTCTAGGGAACAAGTTTAACATATTCTTCTTATAAAGTCCTTTATTTCATATAGTTCTTTTAATATTTTTACTTCTCACCATAAAAAATGCTATAAAGGGACGAAAACAATGATAATTTCATTGATTCAAAAGTGATCTAAGGAAAAAATTAGGACACCCTTATTTGCATCCATGTCCTAAATTTTCCAAAGTGAGGAGCCGTATCCCCGATCCCTGTATCAGTGTCCGTATCCATATCCGTATCTGGGCATCATAGAAAACAAGTCATACAAATGTCATCTTCCAGTACACAGTACTGTACCCATGTAACTCAATGGCAATGTTCCGTATTAGTTATGTGATGTAAATGCAACTATGCAACGGAGACTGATGCGAACAGAGAGGAATCCCATCATGAAGACCCAAACTGAGCACCAGGCCCCCTTTGTATACACCCAACATGCTTAACTTGATTTACAGGCATATTATTTAACAATTACATATCTTAATATGTCATCGGGTTTTTATTTTAAAGTTTAATAAGTGACCATATATTAAGAATAAAAAATTTCCAAATCACACGGAATTGGATCATGGATAATTCAATTACCATTCTAACATGGCAAAATTTGCATGATTCTGACCAGAATTGAGAAAGTTAAGACCCTCTTTTTTTAGAGGGTTAAGCTAGTAATGAACGTAAGGGGATCTCATTCCTCTTTTATTTTAATTACGTTTAACATTGTTAAGTTGATCTAATAGTTAAAATTGTATTTAGGGTTATTATCTTTAGAAACTCTTTCAAATACACTGTAGGCCAATCAGCTGGCATAATATTTTGTGAGAAATTAAAAACTCGTTCATTACTGGTTGTCTACTACACCTTATGTGGATGGGTTTGGGCATGAGACTGTTCCCCTTGTTGCTTTGTGCTACTAGGAAGAGCATGAGACCATCACATGATTCCATTCTCTTATGTGATATGCAAGCCTTTTAGGCGAGAACAAAACATATCAAGAGTTCCTTTTTTTTCTTTTTTCTTTTTCCTTTTTTTTTTAATTGACAATAACATGACTAGAACCCACAACCTTAAGGTTGCAATAGTAAGCACCTTCCACTGCACCACAGGCTCTCGTCATATCAAGGCTATTATTTCCTTGTAGGCATGAAAACATGATATATAACATCTGTTTCCAACTTGAGGCACAATGCTTGCAGATGGATAAAGGCATTTCCTCTGTGCACAAGCATATGCAATCATGGAACAGGAATCCCATCAAGTACCATGTTGCATTTACCAATAAGAACAGACCACCAACAAAGAAAGTGCACAAGGGCTATATCACTTAAGGGCCCGTTTGTAAATTTTACTAATATAGTCAAGTGAAGTCAAGTGAAGTTAAACATCCCATCAAAAGTACTTTTTACAAAAACTCCCTCCATCTTTTCCAAAAAAAGTCAAAAAGCAACCACATTTACTCACTAAAAAACAAAACAACTCCATTTCCCCATACAAAAAGTCAAAAATATTCCATCCCAAACAACTAAAAACAAAATACCATCATAACTCACTTGTATTTTATTCATTCTTTTCATTTCACTTCACTCCACTTTATTTTAAAAGTAAATTACCAAACATGCCCTAATGGAATGTGCTAAGAAGCCATTAACTTTGAATGGATAATTAATCGGCGATCCTCGACATTTGGAAATACTTAAATCTGATTAAAAGTTAAAACCATGAACGATATGCTAGGATGAGTTATCTTACCTAAAATGTCTGTTCTATCTTTTGGCCTTCGGTTCACTTATTTTATATTTCATTAATTAAATATATGAAGAACACAAACCTACATACATATTATGCTTACAACATGTGATATCTAAGGAATTGAAAAAGTGAAGAATGATTCCTTTCAAAGCTAACTACTGTTAAGAGAATATAATATAAATATATATAATTATAAGGACCTTGGCCGCGGGTCCCATAGTTGGAACCCATGCTGGCCAAATCTGAATGAAGGGCTTCTTAGAGTCGTTTGACCCTTGACATGAGGAATTGGATTTTTTGTTCATGGCTGTAGAATTTGGATGTTTTAATTTAAATGGAGATTAATGAACTAGTCTAATGATAATTAAACAAGGGACTGGCACTAGGTAATGTTTGGGGCTTGACATTAACCTACAGGGCGTTCGGGAAGCATATGTAGGACAATGCTAGGTGAAGGGTATGATAGCATAGGGTGTTGGATGTCAATTACCATTGGAATCATCAAGAAAGTAGTGACCTAAACCAGGTTTGGAGATCCTTAAAATCGAGCAAATAGGGTTTAGGGCAAACTATGGACATCTAGAGTTCTATGACATCATAGAGTTGAATGGGCATTGTTTCTTGCATGTGGACAGTAATCCAAGACCTAGGATTGACCTTGTTGTAATTTGTATACACGACTCGCAATTTAATCTTGTTACTGTCTAGCTATTTACATGATCTTTGTTTACATGTATTATGTAAATGTATCACTTATACTTTAAGTGGTCATTGAAATTGTAATATTTTGTGAAATTGTGTTTGAAATTGTGTTTGAACCTTAGGAATGGACTAGAAAACCCTAGTTCATAATAGGATTGCCATTCCATATATCATTAGGGATTAGATGGGATAGATGGGTACTATCAAGGTGTAAAACTGTAGACAGCAACTGTTGGGCCCAGTTTTCAAGGATCAAACGATGTCAGAATTCGAAGATCTTTGAACCTTTTGTTTCGTCCCGTCGAGTAGTACAAGATCCATGTATAGATCATCGAATTCAGACATCAGACGAAAAGGTTACAAGAGACACAGGGTCGCCAATAAAATTTGCCAAATCTGTAAAATTATGTTATAGTCCCTGGTCACTTGACTTGAAGTTATAAATGGGCAAAATTAGCAAGATCTGAAACTATGATTATAAGTGTTAAAGAAGTACTTCGGGCATCAATTTTTTTCCTTCAGATTAGCTATGTTCACTTAAGATAATCTGAGTAGGGATGGCAATGGGTTGGGTTTAAATGGGGACCTGCCCGCCCCACTCCTATTAGCGGCGGGTTTGGTACAGGTTTTCATGGTGAGGGGTGGGTTTGGGTTTTGTTGCTATACCCACCCTGCCCCGTATATAAAATTTGTGTTTATTTCTTATTAAAATATAAATAAAACTCATGTGGTTTAAGTGGTATTTAACATTATCTTCATGCATGTGGCAAAAAAGGTGGTGTGTTCGACCTCAATGGCATTCATTCACATCCATTTATATATTTTAAAATTTTTAACCTTCAAATTCGACTTGACCCCAACCCAAGTGGGGTAGGTTCAGTATCACATACCAGTGACCCGTCAGAGGGCAGGTCAGGTTTGGATGTGATAAACATAAGACAGGGCGGGTATGGGGTTACCCCAACCCGTACCAAACCCCCCCTGTTGTCATCCCTAAATCTGAGATAAAATCTTTATCAATACATATTGAGTCCAGTCCGTTTAGTATCTCTCTTTTGTCCTACACTAAAACAAATCACTAAATTACAAATATATAAACAATGATAAGTTTGATTACCCATGGAGGATAACCAGAGCCAGAAAATCGATAAAGAATTAACATGTTCATAAGGAGGTGAACAATAATGCTTGCAAACCAGAGAATTAAGTTTACTTTTTAATATTAGACGGTGCTGAAGTCTGGGACCCATATTCCACAACTTTACATTTCTTCTTTGTTTTTTTCTTTTAATGAAATCCCTCCTTAGAATTAAGAAAAAAAAATTCTAATTTTTAGATTCACAAGAATCAAGACAACAATGATTTGGATAAAGAAAAATAAATCAATAATTTGTAGAGTGTAGAGATTGAAAATCTCACCTTTCCATTTCCCTTTATACCAAAGGTTAGTTGTTTCGGTTCACCACATGAAAATTTTAGAACATGCAGCTCATTATCCCTCACATATGCAAGCATACTTCCATCAGGAGACTGATGAGGATCAATGATTGGTGAGCATGATGTGCTCTGCAGCTTAAGTTCTGGTTTAGAATGAGAAATCTCTTGGAAATATATCTGTAGATTCATAGTGAAATAATGTCATTCGAAGCTTGGGACAGTATGTATGTAGAGATAACAATCAAATTATCAAACAATCAAGCCCTGACAGATATATGGAGTTGGCATGCAACAAATGTTATTCATAGAGATGGAAACCAGAACACAGAAAATACAAAATAATGTTTTTAATCCAGTCCCCTAAGAAACCATATACCAACCCAAAAGCTTAAGCTGATAGGTGGAAGGCCCATACAGGTATATTAAGATATGTCAAGCCTATTACTTAGGCGATGTGGGATGTGGGACTTCCCAACACTCCCCCTCACGTGCAGGCCCAACAGATTTCATGGATGGGCCTGTCACGTGAGCTACACAAGAACACCGGGATCGAAACCTGCTCTGATACCATGTTATTCATAGAAATGGAAACCAGAACACAGAAAATACAAAATAATGTTTTTAATCCAGTGCCCCTTAGGGTCGACTGTTCTCCCATTATAAAGGGGCTAAATGCCCTGATTACATGCAACTATCATTATCTCATCTAATCTAGATCCTAAAAATCAGTTTTACAATTGACTAAGTAAGATATGATGACTGGGCCCAAAATGGGCCTGGGCTTGGATTGACAACAAATCGGGCAATCAATGTTCTGAGGTATAATGGCAACCTTAAATTCTAATCACTAGGAAGGATGGTGTCATTCACATTGACAGTATTGGCAATTTCTTAACAGGGGGAAATTCATGAGATTTTTAAGTTAGTTTTGAGTTATTCACAAGATATAAATATCAAAGGTAAAAAGTATTAGACAGCTCATGTAATATAAGATTTTTTTTTCTTTTTTGCTCTGCCCCTAATGAACTGTGGGACCCCTAGATCCTGCCCTAATGTGCAGGGTGCATAGATGGAAATAATGCTAATCCACCTCTACCTTTCCGGACTGCATTGACTAATACCTCCCCACTTCCACTGAGGCTGAGCCTACAGTCCTACCTCCGTCAGGGAGGAGTTCTACATCCCTTAATACCGTAACAAGCAACGAGGGGATATGTGAGTGGTCTCTTCTCAGATTCATCTAATTTTAAGATTCTCTCGTGACCGTGAGACATGCTGATATTTGTGGCAACAATCAATCCGTGTAAGAAGTTTTCAAAAGGAAGGATTTAAAATCAACAAACAAACTGAAACATTCGAAACCAAAGGAAATATAACAAGAGAAGAACATAGCAATTTGCAAATTTCAATAAATTTAGTTGTCCAAAATAAAAATATAAAATCACTCTAGATTGCAGACCAGCAAGTTCAGAAAACACTGTTGCAGGATAAATGAGCCCTCAGGAACTACAATTGATGACTACCCTAAGAATTAAAACTAATGCACTAACAATTAAAACTAAAGCCCTAACAATTAAAACTAAAGCTAATAATCTTGATAATTTATTCATTGTCTTTCATTTATAATCTGTATGATACGGACAGCAGTTTCTTCCAAGTTTATCCAACTCTGCAACTTGCAAACCCTCAGAAGACAGAAATGAAATGCAATGATGCACTAAGAACATGCATCCTTGTGCCATGTCTTAAGGAACCATGCCCATGGTTACCAACTTCGCTAATAAATCCCTAATTAACAAAGCCTTCCAACTGCAAACAGTTCGTTTCAGACAATTTGGGGTTCTTCTCAAACTTTTCTCATCAAATACTCTAATCTGTGTCTGATAAATCAGTGAGCCCCCACTTAAAAGCACTATGCCCCTATGTAACACTAGTTCACATCTATACCACAATTAGTGTTGGCCTCACCTTAAGATTGACACCCGTAAAACATGGGAGACTTGCTTTCATTTTTATTTCAATCACATGTTTTACATGAGATCAATCTGACTATGGGCCCAACTTCAATTGGAGCAAAATCCAGGCCAGAGGTATAAAAGGACAGTTATTCTGAGCAGTTTGGATTTTAGATGTGATCCCTCATGATGGATTTATAGTGTGCACTTGGAAAAATTAGTTCATCAAACTTGCTGAGCTTGAACCCCAAATCTGACAATTCAATAGAAAATCAAATGAATCTACCCCAAAAAAAAAAAAAAATTCAGATCAAATTAAGACTTCAATTATGAATTGCAAACTCAAATGCAAATTGGTTGAATTACATCCTTGGTTGTAGCTCAGCTGGTTAGGAACATGTGACTGTGAAAGTGCGTGAGTTTGAGACCTCCTTGGAGCAAAAAGATTAAAAAAAAAATGGTTGAATTGTGAACCAGTTTAACTATGGCCCACACACCGACCAAAACAAATTCCATAAATGCCCACAAGTGCCATCAAGCCCAATATCAAAGCCCACTTACAAGCCCAATTGTATATTAGTCACATCCACACATGGGAATCAGTCAGCATAGCACTAACTCAGGGAGACTTATTTCTAGTTCTAAGAGATACTGATTTGATGTATAGTTACTAATAATAGTAGATTAGATTGTAATTAGATCATTACTCCAAGATTGTAGCCTAATTGGGGCATCCAATTTTGTTCGTGTGTATACACACATCAGTCAACCCACATTGGAATACAGCAATTTCACCAAATCTCTCTCTTCCATTGCTCCTTATACCTTAACATGGTACCAGAGCTCAGGCTCATACCTCTCGTGGCATTTTTGGCACCTAGAGAATAGTCTCTATCTCGCTTCTCGGCATCATCCTCTATTCCTAGAGATCATTTCCGATCTCTCTCTTTGCCACTGCTTCATAGTCAGAGACTTGGAGGTCAGAGCAACAAATCAATATCTGGTTTATGTCTTTTCAATATTGAGGAAGAGGAAACCTAGAACCTTTCTTGTCGACAACATCATCTGGCAGGATCAATACTTTCAGAAAAGGATTTCGGAAATCCTTAATTATAGTGATTCTTTTCTTCATCTTCCATCGATTACCAAGATCCAGACTTCTGATTGGATCCAGAAGTGCATATTTAAAACTATGGCTTCAGTTCGTACATTGCTGGGAGTTGCAGCTGTTCGCAACTGGACACTCTAACAAATGGACGTTAAAAATGCCTTCCTTGATGGTGATTTGCACGAAACGGGATCCCTCTTTACAACTACACCTGCATACATTGAAATGAAGGCATCTCCAAGCCCTTTCGGGACATATAACCCTATCCAACAACATGCATTCCACCATTCTAATTACACATATACCTTGAATTAAATAAATCAACATGAGATCTTCAATAGGGAATCTAAGCATGAATAATATCCAAGAATCATCAAATGAAGCATGCATGTAACCTATTATAAATGTTCACTTGCATTTCAATAGTGCTTTACACAATAATAACTGATTCCAAGTTAGCCTTCACTCAATTCAAGCTTAAAAACGAAAAACCCCAAATCTCTAGCTTGTCCAAAGTTCCTACAATGGTGAAAGAGAGGAAATGAGTAGGAATGGATTTGCATGCAACAATTCTAGGCTCATCTAGTTGATTTCAAACACAAGAGCTTAATCAACTGATTCTAAGCACAATGGAGCATTTGGGAGAGATTCCTTATCAATAGAGTGAATGGTGATGAAATAGGAAGAATGTGAACTTGAAGAGGTAGAGGATGAAGATAATTCACTTGGACTCTACATGCACCCACCTCCAGGATACACCTATCCCCCGAATCATGACTGTTGCCTAAAGAAATCACTTAATGGCCTCAAACAGGCTCCACAAGCATTTTTCGACAAATTTTGGGATGCCGTCTTTCGTGCTCATTTTTATCAAAGTCCGAATGATAATTCGCTCTTCATTCAATGGACTTCACGCGGATACCATCCTCCTCATCTATATGGATGATATGATTATCAATTGAAATAATACTGAACATGTCAAAGATCTCAAAAGACCTCTTATGTACTCCTTTAAAAAGAAAGATCTTGGACATCTAACATATTTTCTTGGTCTTAAAATCTCACAATTCAATGAAGGCATTTGCATCTATCAAAGGAAATATGCTGAAGATCATCTTGGGTCCACTCGCAGATTGCGAAAGTGCTGACACACCTCTTGAATTCAAATGTGAAAAATCGTCAAGATGATGGAAATCCACTGTCTAATCCATCCAAGTATCGCCGTCTTGTGGGAAGCCTTCTCTATCTTATTATGACAAGGCCAGACATCTCTCATACAGTTCAAACTGTCACCCAGTTTGTGGGAAAACCTCACATATCTCATCTAACAACAGTCTACCAAATACTTAGATACATTTGTGGCACTCTTGACCGTGGCTTATTTTACTCAATGTATACTCTCACACTCATAGCTTATGCTAATGCTGATTGGACCGGTTGTCCAGATACTAGATGATCAATCATTGGGTGGTGCATCTTTTTAGGTGGTTCTCTCATTTCATGGAAATGCAAGAAGCAACCCATTGTCTCTCAATCCTCTACAGAAGCTATATACCATTTCCTGTCTTCCACCAGTAGTGAAAGAATTTGGCTTAGGCGTCTTCTTCGTGAACTTGGGGTTATTATGTTAAGAGCCAGTGTGCTCTTTGCTGACAAAACTTGTGCTGTGAAAATTGCCACAAATCCATTCTTCCATGAGTGTGAACAAAACACATAGAAGTTCACTGTCATTTCAATCGTCAATATGTTCTCTCTCATGCAATTAAACTGCCACATGTTTCGTCACATGACTAGTTGGCTGATCTCTTTACTAAAGCAATGGTCAAAGGCATGCACAATTTCTGATTTCTGATTTGATGCTCCATCCATCTCTGCATCAATTTGAGGGGGAGTGTAGAAGTGATAATGCCCACAAGGCCCATCGTCCCCACTAACGAAGCCCACTTACAGGCCCAATTGTATATAGCTGAAATTTTAAAGAATTAGTCCTCTATCGTGGGTGACCAGATGGGAGTAGCTTCCAGTTGATTGGTGATCGGGAGTGGGTCCACAATGTTGACAACACAAGCTCCCAAGGAGGCATTCTGAAATGGATGATTCAAGAGAGAGCATATTGGAAGAAAGAAAACTACTATAAAGTCTTCTACATGGATTTGTGAGTCCTACAGTAGATGGGAGCGGATCTATGGGTCCCACGACAGAAAAATGGCCCATCACTCTCACAAATGGGGAATCTAAGATCACTAGGATTAGACTGAACAGAGCTTAGGCTCTGACACCATGAAATGAAACAATTAAAGGAAACAAGAGATCTGGAGAAGTTGTTGTGTTGGGTTGATGCTCCTAACCACTTTATTTATAATGGTCTCAAATACACTAAAAGAAAAGCTTATATACATAAATACAATGAAGGTCGAATAACCACTTGAGGCTAAAAAAGTGTATGGTATATGAGGGACTATCAAATAAAAGTGATAGACTAGAGATTACAGCAAACTACAGACAAGATGAAATTAAGGTTGGATCATGGGTGGAGGATTTGCAGGTTGAAACCTAACTTGTACCTATCTCGTTTATTAAACAGATCAAATTGCACCCAAATGAGAAAACCCAAACGTTAGCAAGTAACCAATTTAGAGCAGTATTATTTGGGTTTTATTACATTGGGTCCGCCATTACAAATTGATTATTATGGGGTTATGCAAAGATCACGACCAAGATATTCTATTACTGCCAAGTGCCAAGTACAAATGGTTCCCAAAAAACCTCTCCATTAATGATGTGCTTTCCCACCTGAATTAGTTTTATATAAGGGATTTAGGAGAGTTCGATGGGTAAGATAGGTCAACCCATGTCTGACCCATTTACCTACAGTTCAAGAAACCTTGACCCACAACCAACCATATACAGTACAGGTTGGATACTTCATGTTAGGTGGGTCAATGCAAGTCGGATTAGGTTTTGCCACCCCAACTTACAAGCATAACAAAATTTCATTACGTAGTCTATATTACAAAATTATACCATCTTCATAATTAAAAGAGAAAACTACTCTGTTAAAAATTGCAATACAACATCTAAAAATTCAGTGAAGTTAAAAAAAAAAATCAACCTTGAACTCTAATTAAGGATCTACCTTAATTCACAACTGGTTGAAAAGTTTTGCATAGGATATTTGTGTGGGCATCTAAGAAGCACAGACACGGGACACGAACACGAAACGGACACGCCGACACGGCATTTCTCAAAAAAGTAAGACACAGACACGTCGGGGACACGTTAATAATTAATAATAATAATAATAATAATATATCTAATAATATACTAAAAGATACTATTTCCACAGCCACGTAATATTTCCCCCTCCTTCATTAATTTTCTCAAACTTTGTTACATATTTCCATAGAGGCTTATTTATATCTTCTTCATTGGAGGGGTGTAAACTCGTATTCCTGAATTCCATATTGTCACGCAGAGGTGAAGAAGCAGAGCTGATAAATAAAATAAAATAAATATTTGATATAAAGAACAGATATGATACATAAACAACAAAAACAGATATTCTAGATTCATGTAAACAGCAAAAACCCATCGCCCAGCCTCCTCAGGGCAGAGGAAGGATGGCCCCTTTACTTTTAAGTTATGAACTTTTACAAAAAGCCCCCTTTGCTTTTCTTTTTTTACTCTAATTTTTTTTTTTTTTCCAATTAAAAGAGGCAATCGTGTCTGACACGTGTCCAGAATGTGTCACAGCGTGTCCGAAATATAAAACATTAAAAAATAAACAAGACACTCTTTTTTGCATGTCCGACACGTGTCGGAGCGTGTCCGAAGAGTGTCAATGTCTGTCAGTGTCAGACACTGACACTCCGGCCCCGGAGAGGTGTCCGTGCTTCCCAGGTGGGCATGTAATGGAATTAAGATCAGCTACATTTTTCCAACTTTCAGTGCCCTGCATCTTCGGGGAATTGGTCATCTGAAACAATGAATGTTTCCGTGCTTCCCAGGTGGGCATGTAATGGAATTAAGATCAGCTACATTTTTCCAACTTTCAGTGCCCTGTATCTTCGGGGAATTGGTCATCTGAAACAATGAATGTTCCCAGCTTCTGTGCCCCAAGACAATATATCAGCACTTTGGAGCTGATAAATTTTTTGGCCAGAACCCAATTTGACTCCCCCCCACCCCCCAACCCCACAAAAAAAAACCCAATTTGACTTCTGATTTCAGTGCCTTAGAACACAGGTCAAGATAAACTGCTCTAACCGCAGGTATAACACCCCACAATAGTCAAACCCCATATGAAACCAAATTGTCTTTCAAATCTCAATCCATGCTTGTAGAAAGAGTGATCGGTGTAATATTCCAGGAAAATCCTGTTGCCAAGGTCCTTTTCAGCAAATCTACACCGCATGTTCGGCAATTTACTAGTAAAGTTAAAGTGAAGTAAAGCCTCCATTATCTAGACAAAAAAGACAAGGGATCATATCAAAAGTATACAAATTCAAAATTTCCTCCTCCTTTTTTAAAAAAAAAAGGTCAAAAAGTAACCTTCTTTCTCCACTAAATGAGAAAAAACAATCCTCTCTCTACACAAAAAGTCAAAGAAATTCCCTATCAAACAACTAAAAACAAAAGACCATCATAACCCCCTATATTTATTCTCTTTTGATTTGATGTTTCACCTCACTTTACTTCAATTCACCATACATCCAAACACGCAGGCTGTTTGGGAAACTTACTAATAGAGTGGAGTGAAGTAAAGATTATTTTCAAAAAAGAATAAAATATAAGTGGGTTATGATGGTATTTTATTTTTAGTTGTTTGGTATGGAATTTTTTTGACTTTTTGTATAAAAATGAAGAGTTTTTCTGTCTTTTAGTGGAGAAATGAGGTTGCTTTTTAACTCTTTTTTTTGAAAAAAATGACGAGAATTTTGAATTAAAGTGCTTTTGATGTGACTTTTTTTTCCTTTGAGAAATGGGGCTTTATTTCACTTGACTCTGTTAGTAGAGTTGCCAAAGTAAATTAGAGTAGCTTAAAACTTCCATCAACAAAACCAATTTTAACTATGACTGAGTATGCTACCAATTCAAAGACAGATAACATTAAATATCCCTAAAACTTACAAAAACACCAAAAGAGCAAAACAGTTATCTCCAGCAACAATAACTTTCCTCAAATTGTGTCTAATGCAACCAAACAAACAAGTTCTAAAACTTTACAGAAAAACCACCACCAGAAAAAGTTAATCCAGGGAAAGTTTTGCGGGCAAAACAGTTAATTTCCAGCAACAGTCATTTTCCCTGGAATAGGTTCCATGCAACCAAACACCACCTAAAAAATAATCAGGAAAAAAAAAAAAACCCACCATCTGAGAAAGTTTTGGAGATCAAATACTTATTTCCAGAAATACTCATGTTTCGTGAAATGGGCTCACTGCAATCAAACAAGTTCTAAACAGAATTAATAGGAAAAAAAAAAACGCCTGAATTAAATTCATTGCAATCAAATAACACTATACAGAATCAACAGAAAATTGCAAACTTCAGACAGTTTTTTTATTCTAAAATCACAAGTGTTCTTCTATTGAGAAGTAACACACCACCTATAGAGGAGTAGAATGGGATTAAATAGTGAAGCTAGTCACATCATCCAATCAAATTCAAGACTTTCTTGAATCCTAACAAACCCCATTCTCAAAATAACAAAAAACTAATTAAATCATCCTATTATTCTAACTTAAATTCTCAAAACAGCTTCAACCTTCCTAATCATGTGCATTCCCTATCAAATATTAAAAAAAAAAAAAAAAAAGGATATATGTCTAAAATCATATTGTACTATATTAAGAAGCAACACAATTCTTAATCAAATTAAACACTATGTTAAATCCTAACAAACCCAATTCTCAAAAGAACAAACCTAATCAAATCATCCTAATATCCCAACTTTAACATCTCAAAACACATTCAACCTTCTTAACCTTCTAGCATTCTCCATCAATTAAAAACCAAAAACAAACCCAAATCAGAGAATTGAGTAAAAAATTACAGACCCCAGATGGCAAAGGCACCATGATCGCGCGCTTCGTCACCGGATACTTCAGCCAGTCGTAGCGCGTCACACCTAATCCCCTCTCCCTCAGCCTCTCCCTCCTCAGCTTCTCCTCCTCCGACAAATTACTCTCATCCAACCCTCCATCCGGCGGGCTGAAAACCAATTCCTCCTTCCTCGCCGCGACGTCGAACGCGTAAACCTTCCGATTCAACGTCCCCTCGGGGCTAAAAAGATACGAAATCAAGGCATCATCAGGACTGAACTTGATCGACGACGGAACCACGCACCCCGGCAACGGACACTGGACGATCTCTTCCACGGGGAAGATCGAGCAGTCGTCGGCGGTCTGAGGAACTGTATTGTCAGTCACCGGCATATCGGACGGCAGGGATTCTTCTACGTGTCTCTGCTTCTTCGTCTTCGGATTCAAATCTGGGTGCATTTAAAGAGAAGTGGATCAAATTAAAACCCTAGCTAAGGTCGAGATCGGAGTAAGCATTTGGAATGCTCTCTCGGGATCTCAAAACCCTAGAAAATGGATCGAATAGCAGAAGAGAGAGAGAGAGAGGTTTCGGAGACGTTTTGAGCTTTTTTTTTTTATTATGGATGGATGGATCGATCGATCGAGCGATCGAATCGAGAGAAATGAGTGTGAACTGAGAAATCAATGACTAGGAATCGGTGATGGTGGTGTTTGTTGTTGTTTTGAAATTTCTTTTTTCTAAAGAGTTATTGAGTTTGGACAGTTCGGAGACTTCTTTGGAACTGTGTTGTGTGTATATGAGAAACTAGCAGCAAATCCCGGGCTTAAAAATAAAAATATATTAAAATATGAGAATTTTTTCTAATTATTAATGGAAAAAATATATAATCCATTATTATTAAAAGTCTATATACAAAAATTTATTCAAAAGGAAAAAAAAGAAGAAAAACAATAAGCTTACATAAAAATTGCTTAAAATAGTTTCTAAATATACTTGAATCATTTTGGGATATTTAATTCAATTTAATAAAAATAATTGCAATTAAAACTCCCCACCATGGTACAAATGCATATGTTAGAATTGAAAGATAGAGTATTAACATACTGCATATCGTGCTAACTTCACTAAGGGAATAAATAAGAAAAAGTCTTTTCAAAAAAATTCAACTCAATTGCACAAGGGTGAGACCGAGAGATGCAAAAAATTGCTATTTTTAAATTATTTTACAGGTATTTAACCAAACTTGCTAAATAAAGTAGGTTCTAGAGTCGTGGATTAGAAATAAATCAACTGCTATTAGAAAGATACATGGCAATAAGGACACTAATTACCCATTCTAAAATTAAGGATGCATTTGTTTTTCCTTTTTCCTTGAATATAGGGTAACTTGAATTCAAAGGTTCTAATTTTGTTAATTTAAACGGGATTATGTTTAGGCGCAAATCATATGATTTGGACTCTATTAAGAAGCAACATTGGGATGCTTTCTAATTGTATGGCTAAAAAGTATCCATGGGGACCTACCTATTAAAATTTTTAAGGGTTTGAGGACCAACTTCATTAGTCGTTTGATTTAGGAATATTTAAGATCAGTGAGGGCACACCTATTGAAAAAACCCAAGGTTTTGAAGACCCAACATCATTAGTCATTCAATATAGGGAAAATTGTGACCACTGGCTCGGACTCAGGGGGCACAAATCTTTGGTTCCAATCCTCATATGCACTTTGACAGGTGTTGGGCTCACTGATCCAAGCAGGAAACGACAATTGGACTGGCTAAGAGTTAGAGTTAGTCCCTTCAACATATGCAAGGTATATGTTCTATCCCTCCCAACCGTTGGATTGGAGATGATCATATAATAGAGAAATGACATATAAATCATGAGATCATCCCCTCCACTTTAAAATCACCATCAAATTTAAATCATGATCAAAATAACGATGGTCATCTCACCGATTGGAGTACTATATATATGTTCCTCATTACAAGGGATATATAAGTTGACATGTGCTCAACAATTAGCCCATCCAATGATGAAGGGAATCTCAAGGAATTAATGGAGATTTTAAATGATAGGTTTGGAGAGAGATTTTAGGAGAGAGGTTAGATCTATAACCATGTATATTAAATAAGGAATGAGAGATTGTAGGGAGATTGTAGGAATGAGAGTTGTTGATCTAGATTTAAGGGATTAGATTTAAGATTATAACTATTGTTAGGATTAAGAGAGGAGATTTGTTTGGGTTGAGACTCGTTTGAGAGGAGTCTATGAAGGTTCTGCCTTTTTTTTTTCTTTTGTATTTCTTTGAAAGAAGAGACTTTTTAGGGATGATGTGACACCCTTCACAACCCACCTCCTCCTTTGCTTTAATATATATATATATATATATATAATAATTGGAAAAATTATGTCTTTTTAGAAATTGTGGTTTCTGAATAAATGCAGCAACATTTGTTTAGTAATTCCAAATCCTAAGTCAAAGCTCTCATTTCTTTTTCAACCTTATATCAATCAAACTCCACCTCTTTTAATTATTTTTTGGTGGATCTCATTTGACCACGAATTCTTACACACATACACACACACACATATATATATATATATATATATATTAATGCAAACAAGCAAAGGATGAACTTTTTTTTTAGGTTCTCTTGGCATTCTTAAAACCTTCTTTATTCTTACGCACACATAATCTAAGAGGGATCTTATGTTTTTCTCCGAAATTTATTGGACGATTAGTACTCTCCATGTGGTGGTTATTTATTCTATTTAGTGATATTTCTAGAGTTGAGTTTTTTCAAGCGACTATAGATTGATGGGATGATGCTCTAATGATGATGACCATGGCAACATGCAACCAGCTAGTAAAATTAATGTTAAACTCTAGTTAGAATGACTCAAATGAAAATGCTAAACTATATCTACCTTTTCATTTCCTTCATAAACTAGACTTTCATGGTAATTTCTTTTCTTTAGTTTAAGCTTACCATAGTTTATTTTCAAGGTTAAACACGAGAAAGGGTAAACTGCGCACATTTCTTGCAATCGAAGAATATTTTTATTCTTTGAATACTATTGTTGATGGAAATCTGCAAAAAAAAATCGGCCAAAAAGCCTTTTCTACAACAGTTAATTGTTGGTTAAGGTAATTGATTGATAATTAGGGACGACAATGGATTAGGTTTGAAATAGAACCAGCCATTCCCAGAACACAAATAGCAAAAATGTCATAGATTTCATGTCTATTCTAGGCCTAACTCCAATCTTGATCTTGGAATTCATACCCCAGCTCCAATAAAGTCAACTAATTTGAGTCTTTTCTGAGTCTAATTTGGGTCTCACAAGGCTATCTGAAAATTAAGGTTAAGGTAATTTTGAAAAAAGAAAGCGAGTTAGATGCAATTTTCTTTCCACTTAAGAAATTCCTGCATACTGAATATTCAATTGTCGGGATCTCATCTGTAACGTGTTGAAGGATCCGAACTGTACTACAACCTGAAATATGACCCAATGATTGGGTCAACATAGTGCCAACCTATGTGGGGCCCACCGTTACTTGATCAAAACCGTTCATATGTCAAAGAATCATCTTTATAGGGGTTCTAACGAATTTTACTTCATCTGAAGTGATCTGTGCCATTTGATTTCTCCCGTGCAAATGACTTAACTTTGATTTCATACATAATCAATCCAACGGTGCCTATGAAGTGAAAATCGGGCCATTGTCTAAGTAGATGGTGATGATCGAATTCAATGGATTTGATGAAGGAAATGTGGGTCCCATTTTGAAGAAAGAAGAGGTAGGTTTTATGGGCACTGTAGCACCAGCAGCATGTTATCGTTCTCGTGAAAAGCTACTTCTTTTGGTTGTAAAAAGGCAAGCAAGACCCTGGATATGGACGGGTGGAATGGAAAAGCCAGCTGAAAAGATGTTGGGAATCCTTTAAAAAGTCGTCCTCCACGTTTTTCATAATTGAAAAAAAAAAAAAAAAAAATAACCCTCTTATTGTCGATTGCCTTTTACCCATGTAATAGAAAAATAATATTTACATATGTATATCCTACAAATGCAAATATTAGACATGTGAACACGCTCATGGTTACATGCCTAGGGATGGATTCCTAAGTTGTTGGGTCGGTAGAATCACTCCCGGCTAGTTTTAGGTCTATTTAGATTTTTTTTAATTAATGTCCCAAACTTCTCAAAATCCATGAAGAACTGAGATATAAATTAAATGGGTCCTCATATTTACCATTAATACAATAACATTTAACGGTTCAAATCATGAATTAGGGGTTTGCAAAAGTGCAGAAAATTAGATCTCTAGGTTGGGACTTTTTTGCAAGGGGTGTGAATTAATTTCATGGTTGTTTCTGTGTGAAAAATCTAATGTGCAAATCACCTTATTTACACTTCATTTACGCTGCATATTCATAAATGAATGTAAACAAATGTAATAATGTGTAATCCTTACACATGTGAGTCATTTACATATGTAAATGACTATAAAAAAAAATGACCCCTTTTAAGGGTCTAGAATTTGAGAAATTTTTGTCAGGTCAAGAATTATTTCCAATGAATTCCTAAGAGTTGTTCGCTTGTATGGATTTGATTTCCTAAGAATTCATGATAAAATGGGTTAGGATTATGGCATGTACGTTTGCTTTAGAATATATAGGATTTCATGTTATAAGTGGTTAAAGATAAGGATTAAAGGTGCATTTTTAAAAAAGAGCATAAAATAACCTTTCCTTTCATGAAAATAGAAGCAAGGAAAGATGGGAGATCAATACCCAACCATCACCTTGTAGGCTCTAGACGCTGCAGAAGCATGGACCTAATTGGGGGTGGCTGATTCGCGATCCTGTTTCAACGGTGTCTAAAACCTACACTATTATCAAAGCCTCCTAAGGTCCACGCACACAGATCTGTTTACTTTTGGTAGCAATTAAGGTAATCATCAAACTTAAATGATAATACTAGATTGATCTGAAAATCTATGATCATTGGAAGAGCTTTTCACAATTGGATCCATTGGAATGATAGAGCATGAGGTGAATATCCTATCCTAATTTTCATAGATCTTTCCCGATGACGGATGTACAAACTAATAAAGATGTGTGTTGCTGTCTTGAACTCGAAGTCCAAAAAGTTCAAGTTGAGGTTTCAGCATGTTTTTAGCCTCCCTTTTTTTTTTTTTCTCTTAATAACCCATAAATGAGAGCATGAAGAATCTTGAAAATCTAGATAGAATATCCACCTCATGATCTATCATTCCAATAGATCCGATCACAAATAAACCATCCCAACGATCATAGATTTTTAGATCAATCTAATATTAGATCCGCACGAGTGGACTAGTGGAGGCTCTAATGCCAATGTTGACTTTAGACATTGTGGAAGCATGAATCTAATTGGGGCTAGCCACTACAAACGCGATAAACATTGCATCGGTTTGGATTAGGAATTAGATGCAGGCATATGTGATTGTCTAACATCCATGGGCTAGGATGGATACCCTGAATGTGGAAAAGAATCATAGACGATTTACATCTAATGGAAGGGAGAGGAAATAGACTTTCTCAAAGGGTTTCTCTCTTTTTTCCCACTAGGGTTTTATCAATTGGTAGCACGTATTAGAGTAGTTGGCTGCCTCTCTCTCTCCCATGTATATATATATATATATATATGAGAAATATTCAAGTGATGGATTCCCTCACCATGTGTGGTGAGGGACTCTCCTTTTTAAGGAGGTTTCAAGTACAAAAGGGCTTTTGTACTTGAATGGAGTACACCCTTTTGTACTTGAAACCTCCTCCAAAAGGGAGCCCCTCACCAAACATGGTGAGGGAATCCCTCACTTGAATACCCCCCCTATATATATACACACTTTTGGCTTCCCAAGTGATAATCTTTCTATTCGAATTTGGGAGAGAGATTATCAGATAGACATTAGGATCCCAAAATATAAATTAAGGATTCTCATCCTTATCACCTCTTGAGGATTAATGTGCCCTTGGGCTACTATAATCTGATACATTGAGGCACACATTTTTTGGGATTGAAGGCCCACCCACTTGTAAGTAGGTGTGGGCCCCGTCATGATAAGTCCTTAAAAATGCACATTTTGATTATCATTTTAGAGTAATTAAGGATTTAATCACCAAAACATACTTGATTTTAAAGAAAAATCATGATTTCATGTTTTCATGCATCAAAGTTTGAATTCAAGTGAAAATTCTTTGAAAATTCACATTTTCACATAAAATCCTGAATGTTTCTATTTTTATCATGGAAAATTAGAAATCAAGCATAACTTTTAATTTGTACATGAAATGATGATAATTCTTTTCACCAGTAGTTTAATAGTTGAACTAAGGAAAATTAGATAAAATGGTGACATCTCATGCATTCATTTAGTGTGAATTGGGTCCCACATGATCTTGCATTGTCCCTGTCCTATATGAAATGATAATTTTCTTGATTAATGTTTTATTTTTGTAGGAAAATTCTGATTTTTAGGACCCATGGAAGAAAAACAAAATTAAAAGAGAAATAAAAGAGGAGAAAGTTTGAAGAAGACCTGCCATGGGGACCCACCCACTATGGGCGTGAATCCCAAGGAAGGGGTGGCCAAGGTGAGGTCCAATTTAAATTTTTTTTGACAATATTAAACCAACAGTTAAGTGTAGAAACAATAGTAAATAGCGGAAGCAATGTCGATATAAGCAGAAGCTAATACGAGGTATCATCATCCATATGTCAAGTATAAGGAGAGCATAAGTCTAACTAGATCTCAAAGTGGAGAATATAATGTGTACATAAAAGATGAATATCCCCCCAAGCTCATCACAAATGACGCTCAAAATCTCAAAAGAGAATATCACTCAAACCCTACTGAAAGCTCTCCATCTTCTAGTGCCACCGTTGGGTCAACCCAGCCCCACCTGTATTCATCCACTACTGGCGCCTCGAGGAGCGCCTCACCCTCTGGGATGGGGTCGGTAATGATACCTAAGCAATGTCAGGTCCAAAGGACCTAGCAGCACAGTATACAAGTAACATACTATGGATGCATCAAAGGGGATTAAAGACAATAATATGATTAATTGAGTAAAAAAAGGCACAATGCTAGACAATCGTGCACAATGTATAATAATAAGGATCAACATAAAGTAAGGATGCCAAATAACCATATAAGCTATATGGCACATTCACATAGGCTGGCACCGCGGGATATTATGCTGCTGCACTCCCTTACTACCTTTGAGTTGCAGCGGAGAATGCACGAGATCATAGCCCGTGACGGGCCTGCTTATTCGCTCGCGGGACTACCGGGGTCAGCAGACGTGAGAGTCCATGGGGCCCAACCCTTTCGTGACCGGAGACAAAGCGAACATCAACTTTTTTGTACGATTATGCCAAATTTTCTATTCTACTTGGAATTAACAAGTCGTGGTCCGTATATCCACCTTCACAAGTAGAAAACAAAATTAACCTTTTTTTTTAATTTTCATTGCACATATATTTAAGAAAAGAGATGTTTTGATTTGAATGCCGTGAAAGGTTATTTTCATTTGTTTGTCGTGAAAGGCAATGTTTTTGTTCTAAAAGGCGGTTTTTTTTTGCCGTGAAAGGCGAATTTACAATTCTTATAAAAAAGAGAAGACAAGAGTTGTGAATTTTTTTTATGTCTCTTTAAAAAATACAAAATACAATGAAAAGTAAGAAAATGGGATTTAACTTCTCAGGAGATTGAAGGGACTCATTCAGATTGACGGGCGCAAGTCATGCATGAACTTCGCCATCATCCTCCAGATGAGAACAGATGATGCTTTTGATTCACTTGGCTCGGTTTAAACCTCAGATTTTTAAAGGATAAAGACCAAGAGGAGGTCCTATGTTCAATAAAAACCTAAGTAGACGGGCTGAAAAACCACGTCTAAGCCATGGAGATAGAAGAAGAAGGCCTTGGGGGGGGGGGGGGGGGGCACCAAGGGACTTTGGTCACTTTGTAGTGGTGGTCGCTATAGAATTTCTTTAACAGAGGAGAGGTCGTTGTAGAAATTTTGCAGAGTTTTCTCTTGTGTATTTTCCGGATTCTTTAGATTTCGTCTTTGTTTCTCTAATCCTTTGAAATGGTGGAAATGGCCTCCTTTTATAGACTTTTGGTGGCCATGAGGTTGGTTTATGAGCGTTGAATGCATTAATTGCATTAAGGCTCCATGATGGGAGGAGTTACAAGTTTTTAATTTTATATTTTGGTAACTCATTTTTCTTGGCTTTTAAATGGCCGATGGAGAATAATGAGCTTTTAATTGCCTTTAAACTCCATGATGAGAGGAGTTACATGGTTTAATGCCATGATTATGGTTGACTTGTAACTCTTATTCCTTGGCTTCTGATTGGGTTGTCCAAAATAATGAGTAATGACCGCATTAATTTGTCATAAAATGGGTCATTATTTGCATTACGTGATCACCAAAGCATTTGAAGAGTCGCGGGTTGTGCCGCGTCTTTTGGAATTCTTCCTACGATGTAGAGGGCTTGATCGTTGATGGATCTTCATGCCTATTGATGTTGGATGATCATGTAATTTCAAACATTAATTGCTGCCAGTGGGCCGGTACCATCTGTCCTGTCGATTTCTTGATTGGTCGGGCAAAAAGTTTGCTTTCCTGGTTGGCCGGTTGGTGATTTTGAAGCATCTGATGACGATCCCATGATTTCGACGATAGATTCGTGATGTTGACAAAGATCAATGGATTTCGTGCCCCGAAAATCATATTTTTGGAAAATCACAGAGGCCATACATTTTGAAAAGCGAAAAAGGACCCAAAAATGGGTTTTTCGGCGAAAATTTGGGGACCCGGATTTCCAGGGTCGCTGCCAACCATGGGGACTTTGGTCCCTTTTGGTCGTCAATTTTCGGTCATTTTTCGATTTTTTCTTATTCATTTTTCTTTGGTATTTTTCTTGACTTTTTGTACATGTTTTGGCCTGATTTCTCTGCAGAAAACTTGACGAGAAGCCATGTAAATCAGAGGGCAAAGTTTTTTATTTTCCGGGAAAGTCGACGACTTAGTCGCGCAGAGTTGCCGATTTGCCGTCAGAAGCCAAAATTAGGTCAAACGATGTCGGAATGACCTGAAATTTGAGGTAAAGCCTCCTGAGTAATAAATAAGACCAACCACAAGCTTTTGTTTGAGTTTTGAAGCAGTGTGGGGTCTTGTCGCTAGTAGACTTGATTTTATCGCGAGGAAGATGTCATGCTTTGATGTTCGGTCAACCGATGCCCGATTGACCTGAAATTTGACAGGGATCCTATGGGAGTCATTTTAAGATGATCCATGAGCTCTGATTTGGAAATCATGGTCCCGAGGGGCTCCGCCTTTGGGATGCCTTATTTAGCTTACGGGGGTCAAAGTCTGGTCAAATGTTGTCGAAATGACCTGAAAATTGACACATAGCCAATTGGAAGTATTTTGAAATCACCCATGTGCTTTGTTTGATGTGTGATGGATTCAATGGTTCTCGTCGCTGAGAGGCTTGATTTTGCTGTTTGGGGGTTCATGTCAGGTCAAACATTGTCGGTTCGACCTGAAACTTGACATAGAGCCTTTTGAAAGTACTTTGAGACCATCCATAAGCTCTAATCGAAGATCTGATGTCTTCGACGCTATCGTTGTTAGGAGAGTTGATTTTGTCGCGGCTTTTGCTTTTTGGGCCTAACGGTGTCGGAATGGCCTGAAACTTGATGTAGAGCTTTCTAGTGGCATTTTGAGGTCAACTATTTACTCTGTTTTGTGAATCGAGGTCTCCAGCTTCACCGTCGCCGGGAGCTCTTGTTCAGCCACTGGAAGAGTGAGGTTAGGCTAAATGATGTTGAAATGGTCTGAAACTTCATTTGTACTCTTCTTATGGATTTTTTGAGGAATCTCTTAGTTTTTATTTGATTCTGACAAGATTTGATGCTTAATGGCCTGTTTGTGTTAGGACGCAGCTTCATGTAGCTTCTTGATGCAAAAAGTGTGTGAAGAGGCAAAATGACATTTTTTTTTGTCAACAGCTTGGCCAAAACATAAATTACCGAAGTTTGCCGGTCGTATAATGGTATTGTGTAGTGTTGTGTGATACCTCAGTGGTGTACGTCCACCTCTATTGCTCATCATGATGGCCACTATATAGAATTAGCTCTTGCCAAATGTGATCATTGCCAAGGCTAAGCTCATATCAATCGAGTGAATGTTTTATACCGACTCACAAGAAATCATACAATAGGTTAGTGCCTGGTTAGGCTATTCTTGCATGAGCAATGTCATCACATGTCCATACAAGGTCCAGTATCGTAGTGCAGTCCATGACATAGTCCATAGTCTATATCCATCGTTTGTGTCCATATCCAAGACCCATCATCATGGTCATCATTCATTTCCATAGTGTTCCATTTCCATAGATACAACTAGCCATTTTGGCTCGTTTCATGTTCCACCCATAAATGGGTCCCTAGAATAAGTAATACATCCATCTACTCCAAGTTCATCCCATCCATCCATTTCTTAGGCCATAGAATAACACGCCTAGCCGCAAACACAGGTAAGGCGTTATCCATACATATACCGGGTCACCTCTAGGAAATCCTAGGTAAATTTCCTCCATTTTCCATTTATTAATCAAGTGTAGCAATGTTAAAGACAAGAGTGAATAGTAATTAAAAGTGCATCTGATCACATATCATCCATGTCAATCAAAGGAAGGAAATATAAAAGGTCCACCTACATCAATGCCCCCTTTCAGGTCTAGGGTCCCACTTTACACAATTCCATCATTAAAGGAAACCTCATATGCCAAGAGGAGTGTATTTGGTGCTCTGAAGTTACGGGCATCTAAGACCACCTTTAAGGACCAAATCAGATTCCATTTGAGCCCGAGACCCTACTTTGGGTAGCCACATGGGTCAAGGTTAAGCCTAGCCTTTGACTCATGTCTAACACATCAGTGGAGGTCCACATGGAAGGTCAATGGGCCCCACATGCACTCGCATCACAAAGAATACAAGATCTAGAATGAGCTATCTTCAATGTATGCAGTCGATATCCTACATGGCTAAAGTCTTTTTCGGTTGATCATCATCGATTACATTCCTATTTGATCTCAAATAATCCCTTAGTTTTGGGCCAGATTGTGGGAAAAGCCTAGATTCTCGCAAATTGGAAATGTCCTCTTGATTGCGAATTCCTTTTTAAACATGTATCAAGTATGGAATCAAGAGGGTAGGGTGGCCATTTCTTTTAGAAAAAAGGACAAAAAAAGGGAAACTAAAGCTAAAAAAAATAAGGTTTCTAAAACAAAAGAGGATTTCTAATTTAGAATGCCTCCTAGATTTAGAAAGTGTCACAAAAAAGGTGACTTTCTAAAAAGGTTGAGACTCTAAAAAATATATCCATCCTAAAATAAAAATAACATAAAAAACTAAGTTCCCAAAAATAGTTCTTGATTTTCCAGAATTTTAGGCAATTTTCTTTCAAAAATCCAAAATTGGGAGCTTTCACCCCCCTTATTTTTCTAAAGATTTCAAAACTTTTTCCAGCAACTGAGGGGGTTTTAAAATGATTAAAAAAAAAAAACAACAACAACTAAACTAATATTAAAGCCCCAAAACAACAATAAAAATAACCTACCTAAACTAGCTAACAATGGGAACAAGTAATTAAGGCAACCTTCTAAGAAAGGTGAGATTTTTGAAAAATCGACAAGCAATTTTTTTCAAATTTGAAAATGGCCAATTTTAATTAAAAAAAAATCAGATTTTAAACTTCCTTATTAGACGTCCATGGGCTGATCATACATTCCATGCAAGCTACGCTTAGACTAGTATGATGATGGGAAAGTAATCACACCTACAAAACGAGTAAAAAGGAAGGCTAGAAAGTATACATTTGCGATGGTGCTCCCCAAAAGCTAGTCGCTATCTAGTGCTACTCGACACGTGGACCATTTAATACACGACTTGTTGTGGGGGCCACCTGATATCCCACCTTGGGATGGGGCTTGTGGGATTTGAGGATCTGACTGAGCCTCTCCTATGTACAAAAAATATGCTCATCCGATCATCCTAACCCTATCATCTATGGCCCACAAGTATATACAGTCCATTCAGATGGGGTGATTAGTCGATCCAATGGTGTATAGTCCATTCAGATGGGTGCAAACTACGAGAGATGCGTGTATTATGTGGTGGGGCGGGGGTGGTTTGGTTTGGTCTGCTCGGACGGACCCCTAGGTGGGCCCCACTAGGGGTGCACATTATGCACACTGGGTGCATAGAATAATTTTTGTATACATAATTATCTAACCTTGTATCCTCTTATCTATTAGGCATTGACATTTATAGCATTGCAAAGAAAATATAACCCGCAAAAGTTTAAAATATTATAATTAAATCCATTAACTGAGGGTGTAATATGGTTTTAAAATGAACATCCATCATAATTCAAGATTGCATTGTCTTGAGTCGTTAGGATATTTATAGACACAATGAGTTTAGTTCCTGATGATAGCTCAGCATATTTGACCATATGCCATTCCAATTTCCATGTGCAATTAATTGTATGCAGCAACTATTCTACCAAGCTCATTGTTTCCTTTTATATCTATCCATCCTGATCGATAGTTAGTTCATCCTATGCGGGCCTAATCATGCTAAATTGATAGTTAATCAGGTCTGATGTGAGTTTTAGGTAAAGGGAATTAATTAAATAAATAATTCTTGGTAAGATTATGTTTTTTTCCATATGGGGACCCACTTTTTATTGTAAACCCATTAGTTAAAGGGGTTATATCACAAGCTTTATATAAACTCGAGGCTTCTCCCTTCTCCCAACTGTTGGCACATAAAAAACTCATTTGTCCATGTATAATAATTCCCAGGACAGTTTTCGCATTTTCCATAGAGAAGGCTATCTTTTCTGACTGCTGGAGTCTAGCCAGTCATAGTAAGAACATCACAGCGGCTACTTTCTACAAAGCTCTCCGGCTATTTCAGTCTTCAATGCACCAGCTGTTCAGCGCAACAATACAACTGCTAAAATTCGTCCAGAAGATGACCGCTAGATGCTGCAAAGCTTCACTCATTGACTACCGAATTTCTTCTTTCCTGGCTGCCTGTCGCCCATAATCTCTGACGATCCCTGGCCAGTTATTTCTTCTGATGGCCGCGGGACATGCAAAAGGGGAACAATTACTCTTCCCATTAATGGCAGTTTTCAAAACCACCTCCACTCCTCCATGATTTCCGACAATTATGGCTTCTCAAAGGCTATAAAATGAAGACTTAGGGAGGGTAGTAGGGGATCTCTAATCCAGTGAAAAAGAAGGCCCAAAAACTATGCCATTTTCAAAACTCTCTCATTCTTCCATCCATAAGGTGAGAGTCAGGCAGCAACAAGCACTTTTCTTTGGATTTAGGCGACAGCTTCTGAAAATCAGTCTTTGTTCCTCTTACCAGGGAAAAGGACAAATATTGTTTTTGTTGTTTTGAAGTAAACTTCTTTGTTAATCCTTCTTTTTAAATAATTGTGATGAATTATAAAGACTGGTAAAGGAAGCTACATTGTAGACTTCTCCAACTTCGTCTCCAGCAAACTCCCAAGAGCAGCAGATCTCTCATCTCTTCAATTCAAATTTCCATTGTATTTGATCTCCAAAGCCTGACGAGGGGGTTGTATAAAAATTTGTAAACAACCTGCACTTGGAAGGTGAAGCAAAGAGAACCCATATAAATAAAAGTGGGGATGACTCTTCATGTACGATCAAGTACACATGCAAGTCATTTTCACATATTTCTGTAATGTTCAAAGGATGAATAAAAACTTTTTCAGCAAACTTTCATTTTCCTCTTTTGGGTGAAATAGAAGATTGCCGCCGTTTGTGGGAAACTACATATCATCAGTGATGCTTCATTGGTCAAAAAATACTTGGGAAAAGTCTGAAGAGAACTCCTCAGCCGATGCAGTTCTAAAAAGAGAGAAAAAGAACAGATTAGAGGAAAGCTGACAGAGACGGAATGGAGAAGATGCACAATGCCCAGAGGCCAACGCAGGCAGGATACGACGGCCATGAAATATAGTGTCGGCCCACCATCCATGTTGTACTACGCGCGTCAAGCGGCTATTATAATGAAGAATTACATTCAAAATGACCCATGCCTCTAAAGTTAGTGTATCCCAAAGAGGCCACAGCGACTGACTAAGTCTTGGGGCCGATGGATTGCACACTTAAGACATCAAGCACTTGACGGCCATGGGGTGCAAAGCCAGCGTGGGTAGCTTGGAGCGCTTGATACTCAACGGCAAATGCCAGCAGCCTTCATCGGCAAGTACCAACAACCTTCATCGGCCAGTCCACTGGAAAGATGACCGTTGGATTACATACATTTTTTCCTTCTTTTGGGACATCTTGTTATGAGGATTTGAGCATATGTGCTGACTAAATATTCATCATACAGAGCCCAGAACTCTCCTAAACATTGCTGAACAGAGAATTGAAAAATGGTGACAGAAATTAAAATATGCCACAAAATAATATGGGTAATTGACTCCTTTCTTTTATAAAGTTGTCTCAATTTATAAGTCCATATTAATCAGTCTATTTTAACATATACAAAGTCAGTTTCCCTTGGTCGGTAGCGAGCATTTACTGCCCAATTTATGACCTACGAAACTATTGGAAGTAGGTGGGTCTCGTGGATAGGTTTACAAAACTTTTTGACCCACTTGACTCAGGGATCAACTATCCAGAAGGCTATAAAACCCAATCTAAGATCCATGTCCTCAATCTCAGCCATCATGATCAGTAAATAAACCTATAAAAAAGATAGAACATCACCCAACAACATCCATGAAAATCTACAACATGCAAGGAAATAGATTATACTTTAGGAGCTCAGTTGTGCTCTAATGGAGAAATTGCGTCTTTCTTTGATGATGAAACTATTTCACGTATCAAACAAGAATCTCAAGACTTATTGATCTTCCACGCTATGACCCTTTTATCAGATCTCTTTTCTCAAGAAGATGTGTGGGATCTCCAAGAGAAAACCCTACTAGAAACTCTAAGGAACTAGAAGAGAAAGAGAGGGGAAAGAAGAGATGTGCAACACTTGCACTAGAGGAGGGTTGAGCGTGGATTACAAGGGCTGGACGTCCAAAGGGGATTCTTCCCCTTTATATAGACCTCAATACTCCTTTTCTTTCTCTCTTACTAATTGTATTAGAAGTCACACTTCCAACAAATTAATAACATACTATTACCACTATTAGAAGTCTCACTTCAAATAGAAATAGTAACTTTCTAATTCCTTCTTTTGAGAGTTCAAGTAAGATTAGAATCTTTCTAATAACTTGGGCTAGCGCGGGGACCACTGGGGATTCCAAAGAAAGCTGGCTCCAAGTGGGACATGCGACCCCACGTCTCATGTGCAATCTAGGCCCACAGTTAATTGCAAAGAACACCATTATATAATTGCAATTGCACTCCAGTCTTAGGAATAAATTACAATGAAGACCATAAACTTCTCAATTACCACAAATAGGCCACTTCATCATTATCCATGGATCAATTGGAATAAATATGTCTCATTCAATCTTAGATCCACATCTTATTATCCTTGAGCCCCAATTAATCACAGTGATCATCAGTACCATCCAATTAACTCTTAATCAAGATGGGTGCACACTTACTAATGATAAATCCATTAATTGGCACAAGGGGATAATATAGATAGATTCCATCTTGATCATTGTATGTTCCCATAGTCTTGCTACCACGTACCCAAGACACCGAGGTGTTGACATACAGTTAGCACTCACTCATTGGTGACTCAAAGCAAATGAATAGATAGAAACTTGAGTTCATCAATGTCTCAGGATTGAGAGCCTATTCCTAGTGAATTATAAGAGCAGACCTTAAAATCGAGACAGTATTCATAAGGTGCTTCTCATGGTCCTTCAATACATCAAATGTACCAGCACCGTGATCCAGAATCTTTCATTCTGATGATCGAGACAAATCACACTATCTCATAGTGACCAAAGTGCTGCAACCTTATCAGATGAGATGCTCAGTCTCATCACTGGTTGTGAAGATATTTTTAAGTATAAGATTTGTGAACATATCTCCCGTATGTGGATCTCATCCATATACATATATCACATCTAATATACTAATGAGACCTGGTTCATCTCATGAACCATTATGTCATATGTATTAGTCATGTGTATTAACTAATAAAACACCATTCATCTCATTAAAGGAAAGCATGATATTATTGATAAATAAAGAAATTAATCATTTATTACATCAACTGATGGATTGAGACCACACAATCTAACAAAAACTTGACAGGATCCTAGTTAATCAGTTCATTGGTGTATGTCGGTCAAAAGCCAAATACATCACCATGAATATGGTTGGATCACAAATCATTTTCTTACCCATTTTGGGGTTATGTTTATTGTAACGAAGTGCTGCCCGTTTACCGGTAGCATGCACATAAAAGCATTGAAGTAGAAAATGAAATAGATTGACATAGGATTGAGCAAATAAATATGCTCTCCTATCACTCATTCACTGTTGTTATTACCTTTGATGAAAGGAAGGAACGCCTGTACAAGGTGTCAATCTAAGAAAGCAAGACCTCCAGGGGCTAGAAAAGAGGCCAGACTGAAATTGAACTTCCGGTTTGGGTATCCGTTTTTCAACGGTTAACTCCTGCAGCCCCTGCCATCAGAGTTCCTCCAGTTATGATAAAGCCCTTCAAAAAGGCTACGTCACAAGAGCCATGGGTGTCTGAAATCCTTTTGGTGTTCATCTTAAAGAATGCCGAAACTCAAAGAAGACTGCACCAACTCACCTCCGCATCACTAAGGGCCTGTTTGGGGGCTTTACTTGTAGAGTTGAGTGGAGTTGAGGTTATTTTGAAGAAATAATAATATTTAAGTGGATAATGATGGTATTTTGTTTTTAGTTGTTTTTAGTTGACTTTTTTTATTGGAAAGTGGAATTTTTTGTCTTTTAGTGAGTAAATGAAGTTACTTTTTTGACTTTTTTAGAAAAAGTATGGTTGTAAATTTAATGTAAAGTACTTTTGGTGGGATTTTTTTCTTGAGAATATGGCTTCACCTTAGTTGACTCTACAAGTAAGGTGCCCAAACATGCCCTAAGGAAGGGCTGGAGACAAGGAGGGTGCAAACAGTTGGTGATACTGCCCACCCTAGGATGGCAAATGGCCAAGTCAAAACCTACAAAGGTAAGGACTTGCGCCAAGTGCTTGAAAAGAATAAATTGCAACAGAAGGAAGCGATTCCCGGCTGCACAACGTGGTCTCCGAAGATACGAAAATTCAAGAAGAAAGCTTGCCAGAATACAACCTTGGCATCACTTGAAGAGAACACCTTCTATCCTCTTACTCAAAAAGAGGGGATGAGGTATGGAAGGCGATGCCTTGCTTCGGTCATAGTAGGGCCTACACCTTGTCCTTCAAAGTCACATGCAAAGTGCCCGAAGAAGAGACAACAACACTTCTCTATCAATAATGCTGCAGAACTTGCACAGTTCAAGGACCTTTTGAAAAAGAAGGAGAGAAAAAAAAGTAAACATACTGACACTATCGGTCCACCAATAAGAAGAAATGGGCCACACCATCAATCACTCCGTACCCATCATGGTGAGGAGGAGTGATCAAACATTGGCCATCAATCTGGTCGATCAAATTAAAAAAAAGGTTCTAGCTCGCCGCTAGAATCAATGGGTGGTTAAAGAAAATGACCCTGATACTGCTATGGTTTGCATGACTGGGACTAGACGCGGCAGGCGTTCTGCCAGAATCACTGCCCAAAGTTCAAATCCAGTTGAAGGCGAAGAGTCAGACAATGCCTCTGAGGGACATGAAACTTCGGTTACGGATGAGGAAGCACCTCTTATGAGTAAAAACATAGGGGGCATGGCTTCCCTCATACTTCGGGCCATCGATGATGATGCTTCATTGACCACTCGGAGTCTTGAGAGCAACTTCTCACCCCATACTGGACTGGGCAAATATTCGGTCTTTATGGCTGTGGAAACTAGCGCTCCAGTCAATGCTGAAGAACAAGCTGAATATGAGAATCCGGTTAAAAATATGCAAGATTTGGTTAAACAACAAATGATAGAATTAACCAAATCGCTACTCAGCTATGATTCCTAATGGAACGAGTGACTGGTCCAAATGATCATCTGCCAGCCACTCCATCTTCAAATAGAAGAGATCCGCATACATCTAGTTAAGACAATGAAGCTAGAATTGACCAGATTGCAGTACAAATACAACAGCTTTCACAAAGGCTGTCTAAGCAAAGTTGCCAGCTCTCAGAAAGTGGTCATCAGACAGATTTGGAGAAACCTATGACTTACAAAGATGTGACAGATATGTTGACTAAAACTAGGGATGAAGGAAGACTCGGGAAAAAGAGAATCATGCCAAAATATCCACCTGAAATGGATTTGGTTCCCTATCCTTCTAAGTACAAACCTCCGACCTTCCAGTCTTATGTGGGCAAAAGTTCCACTTATCAGCACATAGTTCACTTTAAGTCCCAGCTTGGGGCAATGCCTAATATAGATGCCTAGAAGATCAGATCGTTCATAGGCATTCTGAGGGGAGCGGCCTTTGATTGGTACAGACAGTTGCCATAAAATTCCCTCACTTCGTGGGCGGTTCTTGAAAAAAAGTTTTTACTACACTTCCAAGAAGAAGATCAACCAATCAGTTTAAACTCGCTAACTCAATCCAAGCAAGGAGAAAATGAGTCTATTCAGGGCTTCATAAACAGATAGAGGGCACTGGCATACAAATACAAGGAGCCCATCTTTCAGAAATCAGCAGTAGATATGTGCAAGTCCAATCTCAAACCTGAGATTAAACAGATGGTAATCAACATTAAGACTAAATCTATGTCTAAACTATTGGAAGCAACCATCGATGCAGAAGATTGTCATAAGGAACTTGATTTGAAAAAAAGTCCAAAAGAACTCAAGCTTCCACACTTACTACATCCAAAGGAAAGAAGAAAGAAGAAGTCTTCAATATTCAAACTTCAAAGACTCCTAGAAAGGCACAAGATCCTAAGGATGAGGCTGCTAGGAAGGAAGAATATGAAAGGAGGAAAAATGCCAAGTACTCCTTTGATGAAAATATTGAAGATATCTTCAAGGCTTTGCTGGAACATGGGAAGTTGGAGCTGCCTTCTTCTAAAAGACCAAGCCCGGAAGGAAGGACGGATGATCCAAACTACTGCCCTTATCATCAGATGATTTCCTATCCTTTTAAAAAATGTTTCATTTTGAAGGAGAAGATACAAGATATGTTAACTAAAGGAGTTATACAATGATGCGAATCCCACAAGTGTAAGGTTGTTTCAAGTAATATAGACTATGGGAGACCGAATATCGTTCCTACGAGGATCGTTACAAGGAAAATAACAATGATAAATGAAAAGGAGTATCAACTCAAATATAGCTAATAATAGCAAATGGAGATAACAAAAACAACGGAAACAAGATAATAACAAGGAAAATAAACAATGCAAACTGAAAGAAAATAAAAAAACTAGATAACAAAGAGATGTTAGTAAAAGTAGAAGAACTCAAGTGAGAATAAACCAAGAACAACGTTAATAACAAGTTAGTAACAAAGTTAATTACAAAAGAAAAATAACAAGGTTAATAACAAGAGCAAAAGGGCAATGTTAAATAGATCAAGTGAATAAGTATGTGAAAATAACAAGTAAAAGATAGAAAATGAGTGGATGGAGATAAAAAAAAAGTGCTAAAGTAGTGTAAAATCAAAGGTGGAATTAATAGTGTGAATAGAGAAATGGAGTGTGAGAATTAAAATAAGTGAATAAATGTATGGGAATGTGAATAGAATCTAACTAAAGTAAGTAAAATTAGCAACAAACAATATTAATGGATAGATTGAACCATCTAGAATCCACTAAGTAACACTAATCCAACACTAATGCTCCTCTTTTCCTAAACAATTACTCAAATCTAATGACAAATCAATACTTAGATTTGGAAAATATAACTTTAAAGCTCTAAGTTAGAAATTAACAATCTAATAGCTAAGACTTTCTTTCATTCATAAAAGAAAATGATTCCTAATAACTATCTATCAAAAGTAAGCATAAAGCATCAAAAGATATTAACTCCTAACCATAATTTATCAAACCTAAACATCGATAGTAAAAAGAATGTTAAGATAGAAAATAAGCATGGAAGGTAGCACATTGCAATGAAGAAAAATCTATTCTAGTATGTTAAGCACATAAACAAAGGGAATTAAGATCATAAGCAAAAGGAATAGCATTAACTTAGCTTCATCTAGAAGATCCAATCAAATGGATTAGCCACCCATTGGAGAAGATAAAGCTTTCATTCCAAGTCTTTAATTTTTACAAAGCTTTCCTCACTTTCTCTCTATAATTGCTCTCAATTACATGAATAGCTTAAGTAAAGAGGAGGAGGCTCTCCTTGCTTGTGTCTTTAATGCCTAGAGCTCCCTTCCTTATATAGAAGCATTTGCCTTGCTCTCTTTTGGTTTCTTTCCAATGTAGGACTTCACAAGAATAGAAATATGAACATATGAATGTGATTCTTGTGTTAGAAAATATTTCCCAGATTGATGTGCAATTTGACCCTCGAAACGTCCGAATTGGAAAAAAGGTTGTGCAATATGATTTGTAGATCTTAGAACAAGCTTTCCAATGCTTCTGAGATCACCTCAATCGAACACCTGAGTAAAAAAAAATAAGGTCAAAATACCAACCCAGGTCTTTCATTTTTCTTCTTATTATTGGCCTAACTTTGTCATTTCTTCATCCAATTGTCTTCCAAACTTATCCGTACTCTCTTTAACTCTTGATTCTCAACTTTAATCTTCAAATTAATCTTCAATCAACAACTACAAAGAGAAATTAACATAATTGAGAGTATTTTCGAACATAGTTTGTATGGAAGCCATTGGAACTCTTATAAATGCATACAAATGGCCATCTATAATGGAAAGATATGAGCAAAGCATGATGGGGAGGAAATTTATGATTTTTATGCTAAAAATAGTATTTTGAGTTATTTTATCTTTGAAAATTCATAAAATAATGCTATGAAAGTGTATCTTTTGTGAACTCATCACACAACTTGAGATAAAAAATGTGACTCCACGACGGTCAACATGGTAGCATTTGGATCGCTCAAACCTACCAACATCGGGTTTTTCATACCAAAGACGGTGGAGTCTTGGCTAATTAATAAAGTAAAAAACGGAGATGGACTTGTCTCGGTCACCACAGCATCTGGAGAAGTGATATGGGTGTATCCTGATCTCATAAATGATGAGGGCTGGGAAGCAGTGGGGTCAAGGTCTACTTCCGAAAAAAGGAGGAAAGCCGAAAAATCGCTTCGCAACTCTTGCCAAGCAGTTAAGGCACAGTCTATAAAAGAAACAAAGAAGGAAACTGAGCCTGCACCGAGAAGGAAAACACTGGCGGAATCTTCTGAACCAATGAGGAAACCTATCACGTTGGCAGACTTCCTTCTCCCTATCATTGAAGTAGATGATAAGTTGCAGATTTCGAATTGCAATCAAATCTCCAGAGTAGGACGCCCTCCTCTTTCAGATTCAAAGGATTCAGATGATGATTGGGTACCTCCTACAATGCCTCTGCCTATGGATGATGATAATTATCAAGATAATGATCGAAAACCTGATCCTGACGAAGAGGAATATCTCTAAGATGAAGTGCTAAATGAGAATGACTTCATCACTGATCCTTTCTTCTATCAAAAGAACATCCCAGAGATAGAAGTTCAAATTTACAATCCAAGGCTCCATGAACCTGGTGACTAGCCGGTAGACCCTCCTTCATTCCCTATGCCTCCAAAAATCCATCCGGATCCTTTACCAATTGTGGATGATAACGAGCCCCGTCGTCAAGCACCTGCAAATGCACCCACGACCCAAGACACTTCTAGCCTGCCAATACCGGTGGGGTCGAAGGTTGGTCAAAATAATGGCTCAAAGAAAGAGGAGTGTCTAACTACCAAACATGACATCCCTAACAATGAACCAACTGTTTCCTTTGCTAGTGGCCCTTTTACCCCGTTGATCTCCACATCAGAAACCGAAGGTGATCAATAGAATACCCCACCAGAGGATGTACTGGTTAACACAATTAGTGATACGCCTTTAGGATTTAATGGGGATCATTGTGCTGAATTTGAAGAAGCTCCTAATATTGTGCCGATCAGTTCCTCAGACTCATTTATCACAGAAACGCATGAGGTTATCACCTTGGAAGATGAACCAACAGATTCTAGGGAACCCGAGGTGACGTCATGTCACATGGCCACTGGCATAAAAGAAGAAACCACCATATCCTCTGCTTCTGCCGATGTTGAAGACTTAATATAAGGAATGAGAAATCTCTTCTCCCAGCAAGAAGAGGTTTTGACCATCCAAAGAGGCATTGCGCACTTAGGTTCGGAAGGAGTTATAAAGTTAATTATGATAAACCTTCCGCATCTACTCCTTCTACTCCCCCTTCTGCTTCTCCTTCACTTGGAATCCCCACGGGGCAAGATGTAAATGCTGAAAATGTAAATTTTAATGAAAGGCCAATAAAGCCATTTAAGTACGACCTAATCGAGCATCTTAAACACATACCTGCAGGATTGCACATCCTTGATCTGTTGTAGATGTCTAAGGAAACTCGAGACAGTTTCATCAGGGAATTACAAGCACTAGATCCTAATAATCAAGTGCATGTGGCTCGAGTGCATCAAATAGAGAAGAAGCATCAAGTAGCTAAGTCCAAAAGACCCCAGAAGTAATGTGAAGAGTGTTACTCTATCGAGAACGCTTCTAAAGCCATTATTTCTTTCTCTAAGGAAGATATGTTGCTGGGCAATGTCAATCATACAAGGCCTATCTATTTCACGACTTATATTAAAGAAATGCCAATTCTCAGGGTGCAAGTGGATCCAGGGTTAGCTCTTAATCTTATTACTATCACGGCATTGCAAGAATTGGAAGTGCTGCCAAGCAAGCTTACCAGCACCAATACTGCAATTCAAGGTATGATGGTGAAATACAAAACCCCATTGGGAAGATTCGAATCAAATTCCAGCATAGGAGCTTGACTTTTGAAGCTACTTTACACGTCGTCAAAACTCGAGCTTGCTATAATATCCTGCTTGGAAGAAGATGGTTGCATTATTACGCCATTGTACCTTTTACCCTCCATCAATGTTTCAAATATATTGATGATGGTGGAAAAGTGCATTGTGTCTTCGCTGATGAGAAGCCTTTCAAAGGAAAGGAGGTCTACTTTACTGATGCGGCTATGTATGAGGCGAGGATTAAACAATAGAAGCCCAGTGTGAAGCAGCCTGCGGTGCAAACAGGCACAGCCGAGTCAGCCAAAGTTTTGAATCATCAGCAAATGAAGAAGTTAGTGGTACGGTTTGCGGATACACCCGAACTTTTTACGATCAAGGTGAAACCCGACATGAAGAAGGGTAAACCTTTGATAATTTCCACTAAGTCTTCCAAGTCGGTTAACGTGGCTTTTCTTGTTAATCAGTCAGATTAAGAAATCGCTTGGTCTGATCTGTTAATGACTATTGATGCAAGTGGTCAATCGCCCTAAGATCGTAGCGGAAATGGATGTCATGAAAGTACGAGATCCGATCTGTATAGTTCGGTTGCTCAAAGAATTTTTATGCTAATGGTTGGTGATGCAAAAAATCGTCAAATCTATCCTGCCTTGACGGCCTCGTCTCACAATCAGGGAAGTCGGCACGACATGATGCTTTAAGACGTTCATTGGATCTGATGCGCATCTTAGAGGCATACCATTCAATGAAGGAAGAAACATTCACCCTACGACAATTGGTTCTCACACGTTAAGGGCCCAGGGAGTCCGTTGTTAGCTATACAAATCGATTGTTGGAAATGATCTACAGGTGAGAAAATCATCTTCATCGAAATATGTGGATCACACTATGCCTATATATCTTACATCATGATTTTCGGATACTTTCCATCGGAGAAGATTTCTGGAATTTTGAAGAATTAGTTATGTTCATGGATACTGTTGAAGATCATGTTCTCTTTCCTCTGAGAAACATGACAAAAAGAATGTGCACATCAAATGTGGTATCTCTAATTCAAGACTCTGATTCCGAGTCAGACTCAGAGGAAATTAGCAGCGGCGTTTACAGACCCACCACCAACAGCTGGAGATGAACCTCCTCTCCACCTATATTCAGGTCCGTATCCAATGTTTAAGGTTGAAGGGTCAACTTTTCTTATACCTGCCCAGAAACCTTGGAAACATGATATGATATTCCATCAGGCGGAAGATGCCTCCACTTCATCTCCACTTGGGAATTTTGTTAGTGAAGGCAAGCCGAACTTCAAACCCTACAGTCATCAATCTCACAACATGATAAGAAAAATGGGTTACAATCTCACAAAACCTACTGGGTTAGGGATGACTGAAGGGATACTGGTACCTTATACCGGTATGACAAAGAAGCAAAAAGAAGAGCTTGACTGGAACCATAGGATAGAAGAATCCCGGTTGGGCATCAGATGTGCTCCTTATCAGAATATACCCAGGGTTGCAAGAAACTTTAGGGAAAAAGTAGTGGCATGCACCAAAAAATATGATTCTGATGATTCCTTGGAGACAAATATACAATATTCAATCGATTGGGCCATCTTTTAACATGCGGAAGGAGCAAGTGATAATGGTGTTGCGGCTTCTCAGGCCACAGATCGCTGGCAGCCAGAGCTTGATGAAAACTAAAATCCACACAATCCTGGTCCTTAGGACCATTTGGTTCTAAATATACAAGCCATTGAGCCTTCAAAACCAAATCCTTGGAAAGGGATCAGGCCTTGGTTTAAATCTCCAAATGATACCTTGAGCGATTTGTGGAGTTGGAAGCTTCCGAAAATAATGTGGAAGAGCCTCCTCCCAACCCTCCAACCGAGGACCAAGTGCAACAAGTAAACTTGGGAACCCCAGACAATCCTTGTCCTACCTTTGTAAAAGCTCATATTAAAGGAAATAAACTAGAGGATTTCGTGTATTTCTTATGTGAGTTTATGGATTGTTTTGCATAGACTTATGCAGAAATGCAAGGATTAGATCCGGAAATAGTTGTGCATAAATTGAATATCTCAAAAGATGTCAAACCTGTAAAACAAGATCAACGGTGTACTAAGCCGGAGATCATGGAAAAGATTGAAAAAGAAGTACAAAAGCTTCGAAATGTTCAATTTATCCGAAAAGAACAACACCCTAACTGGTTAGCCAATATTGTCACTGTCACAAAAAGAATGGACAAATCAGGGTTTGTATTGACTTCCGGGATCTAAATAAGGCATGTCTTAAAGACGATTTTCCGCTGCCCATCTCTGAAATAATGATTGATAATACTTTCGGATATGAAAGGATGCCATTCATGGATGGATTCTCAGGATGTAATCAAATCAAGATGTCCTCAGAAGATGAAAAACTTACCTCATTCAGGACTCCATTCGGGGTATACTGTTATACAGTCATGCCTTTTGGTCTCAAGAATGCTGGAGCCACATATCAAAGAGCCATTATGAAGATCTTCCAAGACATGCAGCATAAAACAGTCGAAAGCTACGTAGATGAACTGGCCGTTAAAAGCAGGAAGAAGAGGACTCATTTTGACGATCTACAGAAGGTCTTTGAACGGCTACGAAAATTCAAACTGCGTATGAATCCTCTCAAATGTTTCTTTGGAGTATCTTTAGGAAAATTCCTCGGATTCGTAGTACGCAAAGGAGGAATCGAGCTTTGATCCGACCAAAGATAAGGCAATCATAAAAATGCCTCCAACACGGCAGATTGGCCTACATCGGGAGATTCATCTCTAATTTATCTCGCAAGTGCAGACCCTTCTCTCGCTTGATAAAGAAAGGTGTTGATTTTGTCCAGGACAAAGAATGCGATGAAGCCTTCAAAGACATCAAAAAGTATTTAACCAATCCGATTGTATTGGCAGCTTCGAGGTCAAACAAACCATTAGTCCTGTTTACAAGGGCTCTAGATCATTCTTTGGGTGCCATGCTAGTTCAAAATAATGATGATGGCAAAGAATACCTCTCGACTACCTATCTTGGATGTTAGTGGGGGCATGACACAATTCAAACCAGTTGAAAAAGAATGCCTGGCTCTTACGTTCGCAGTACAAAAACTTCGACACTATTTACTGTCAAATAAGGTATATTTAGTGTCTCGAATCAATCCACTTAAGGTATTGATGACAAAAGCTAGTTCTTTGAATGATCAGCTAGCCGAATGGCCTATATTATTATCATGTTATGATATAAGATACACATCGGCAAAAGCAATTAAAGGGCAAGCTTTGGCAGATTTCCTGGCTGAACATCCTTTATCCGAAGATTCAGAATTCAACTTCCGGATAAGCCAGTATTCTTCTCCAAAAAGATCATTAAATATACTGTTGATCCTGATCATCATTGGATCATGCATTTTGACAGAGCTACACGAACCAATGAATTTGGAGAAACAGTATCCGGTGTACGAATCATCTTCTGCAGTCCAAAAGGAGTATACATTCCTCATTCCTTCTCATTGTTGGACCCATGCTCCAACAACGCAGCAGAATATTCAGCTCTAATCATGGGGTTGGAATTAGCATTGGAATCCGGTATCGACATATTGGCAGTATATGAAGATTCACAATTGATCATAAAACAAATGAATCTCGAATATGAAGTGAGGAAGCCAAACTTAGTCCCCTACTTTAACAAAGCCCAAAAGCTCAAAAGCCAGTTTACATTGATAGAATTTCATCATATACCAAGGCATGAGAATGTCTAAACAGATGCTTTACCAGGACTAGCTGGTTCAATGGCCTTACCAAAAAATGATAATGTGAAGATTATTGTCACGGAATGGAAGTTGTTACCACCTCTTGATACTCATCAGGCTGTAGTAGATTGCTTCTAAGTCTCGAGAAGTAGAACTCCTTATGAAAATTCATTTAGAGACTGGAGAGAACTCTTCATCGACTACATCCTACATGGCATTCTACCCGACAATATCAAAGATTGGACTAGCATTCAAAGGCGTGCGCCCAGATATTATTATGATCTTCCATCTAAAACTCTATATCGAAGAACATTTGATGGAGTTTTACTACGGTGTCTATCTAAAAAAGAAGCTGCAAATACGCTAAAAGAAGTCCACGTACGACTATGTGGTGCTCATCAGGCTAGACCAAAATTACATGACCAGATACGAAGGCTGGGATATTACTGGCCTACAATGATAAGAGATTCCATACAGTTTGCCAAAAAATGCAGGGAATGTCAAATTCATGGTGATTATATACATCAGCCACCAACTTAGCTGCATCCTACAACTGTACCCTGACCATTTGAAGCTTGGGGTATCAACATCATCGGAAAAATTCATCCTTCATCAGACAAAGGCCATCATTTCATTCTGGTAGCCATAGATTATTTCTCTTAGTGGTTCGAGGTAGTTCCATTAGACGAAGCGAGAGCTGATAATGTGGTCAACTTTGTCAAAAACCATATTATATGTCGTTTTGGCTTGCCTAAACGCCTATACCATGATAATGGACCTCAATTCAGCAACGACAAGTTCTACAGATTCTGCGACAAATATGGTATTCACTGTTGTCCTTCCATTGCATATAACCCTGCAACAAACAGATTAGCAGAGGCTTTCAACAAAAATATCTGCAAAATCCCGAAGAAGATAGTATCTAACAAAAAGAAGTCATGGGGAACGAAACTCCACAAAGCTCCCTGGGCTTACCGAACCAAAGTTAGAGGCCCGACCAAAACAACTCTATTTTCTCTCGTCTACGAGTGCGAGGCAGTCGTACCCCTAGAAGTGCAGTCACCTTCACTCAGGGTGGCAGTTGCAGAGAAAATCACAAATGATCAAAATGCTGAGTTGAGACTTCAAGCACTAGAAAGTCTTGACGAAAAAAGACTCGCGGCCAGACAAATTATCGAAATTTATAAAGCTAGGATGGCAGGTTCTTTCGATAAGAAAGTGCAAGAGACAACTTTAAAAAAGGGAGACCTAGTCCTTGCAGTTCGAAGACCTATGATCCTCACCCACAAGTCCAAGGGAAGGTTTGAACCCAAGTGGGAGGGACCATATGTCCTCGACAAAGTCTACTCAAATGGTGCATATGTTGTCCTCACTGTTGAAGATGAAAGGTGTATGATGCCTATCAATGGAAAGTTTCTTAAACGTTACTACTCTTGATTATTCTTCAGATTCATTTTCTCCAGTTAAGGATGATCCCTTAAGCCTCCCTGATTGGAATATGAGCCATTTAGTTAATGTTTGATTGGAATATGAGCCATTTAGTTAATGTCCCTTTCATTGACCCTAACCGACTCTTCATTCCTCATTTGGCCAAAGTCTTTATAAACATAGACCCCATTTGACCTTTAAAACTTTCTTTCTTTGATTCTGAGAAATTAAGGCCGGACCCCGACTAATTCTCCTACAAGGCTCCGGATAATGTTCACTCTACCTAGTTAACTTCACAATCAGACCTGTCAAATAAAGAAATCGAGTTGAGACCCCGGCTAATGTCTTTATGCGACCCCGGTTAATGTCTATTTTCATGACCAGCTTCTCGTGACATCTTCCTCCTTATAATTGTAATTCATAGTTTTATAAAGCTGTGAGTAATAGAATTTGAAAATTAAAACATATACATGCAATTCATACCCAAAATTATCAAAGAGACAGTGATTCAAGAGAGTTAAGTTTCATTGATGATTGATTAAATATAAACAACCCAAGCCAAAAGGAAAATCTTGAATGATGGTGATGGACAAAACAAGCAAGCAAAACTATGAAAGGAAAAGACAGCCTAGTTCTCGAAGAAATCTTGACACTTGGCATTAAGTCCATTCATGCACTCCCTCACCATAGCTTGCTTTGCGGCAGTATACTTCTTTACCAAAAGAGCCCTGTCCTGTTGTCGCCAGTCAGCCCCGAGCCACTCGTTCAGCATGGCCTCAAAATCCTTTGACTCCTTCTCAATATGGAGAAATGGTATTGGCAAGCCTGCAGCCTCGAAGATTGCTCTTTCAATCTCTGTTGCTGAAATATATATTGTTGCTCTAGGTTAATAAGCACCAACCGTGTCTTGTCAATACTATCTCGTAGTCTATCCAAAGCAACATGAGTTTCACTCTGGCAACAACATGAAGATCTAGTTCTCGACGCCCAGATTCGAGTTGAGCCTGAATATTGACTAGCCTTTCTTCTACTTCTTGCTTGAAGATAGCAACGGGGTCTTGATTGTCGAGCTCCTTCAAACTTTCTAAATAGACGAAGAGCTCGTCCAAGGCCGTTTTTAGAGGACTCACATCCAAAGGCGCCCAATTCATGCAAAAGATATTGTCCACGACGAAGCGGCAATCAAACAATTGGTCAAGCTTGCATGCTGCAATAGTGTGGGACACCCCCATCAGCATCATCCTTATGCGGTTCCTTTGTCGTTTCAATAGAACTAGCATTGGGGTGAGCTCAAAAGAAATATCATCCGGAGTCTCTGGTACAATAGCAATGGGTGGTACCGAACAAAAAAAGAGAGAGAGTCTCAGTCAGAAGCAACAAAAGGGTAAAATGATAGTGTATAGGCAAAGAATGAAAACAAATGTGTCTTACCCGGCATTGAAGATGCTTCCTCTTCTTCTTCTCCTCTCTCATCCATTATGATCGGGAGTTGTTCCTCTAGAAAATTAGCTGCTCTAGAACAAGCAACTTGAGCCTTAAGATCAAGAGCTCGAGTCGTTTCATCAATTGCAACCCGCATTTCAATCGAAGGAAGGGTAATAATCATTGTAGCAGATGGATGTGTGATTTCATAAACCATTGTCGCCCCCTCAACACCAGAAGCAAGAACTACGAATGACTTGGAACCAGTTGTATTATCTGAGTCTACCGCTACCTTGGTCTGTGCAGGGGATGCTGGAAATGATTGGTCTGTAGAGAATAATATATATATATATATATATATAAGAAACTTTTTCTACGTCATTTGTATTAAGAAGAGAAGCACACTTCGAAGGACACTATTACCATAAATCAAAGTACCTAGAGTCCCAGTAAAATGAACAAAAGGTTCCAAATTCCCTACTTCGATGTTGACGGCAATCAGAAGTACTCCTATCAAGTGTCACAGCCCAACTCTATCCAGTATGATATTGTCCTCTTTGGCTGATGAACTACTCGACCAGAGGACATGGCCCAAGCGCATCCAATCTCGCCTCAAGGTTTTGTTCTCGGAGCCCAATAAGCTCCAAAAGGCCTCATACTAGACAAAGAGGGTTGAACTCCTTTTAACCTACACTCTGGACGCCCACTTGAGCGATGTGGGATGTTAGATCCCCCCACCCTCAGAGGAGAGCCATCCTCGGCTCTGATACCATTTGTCACAGCCCAACTCGATCCAGTATGATATTATCCTCTTTGGCTCATGGGCTACTCGACCAGAAGACCTGGCCCAAGCGCATCCAATCTCGCCTCAAGGTTTTGTTCTCAGAGCCCATTAAGCTCCAAAAGGCCTCATACTAGACAAAGAGGGCTGGACTCCTTTTAACCTTCACTCTGGACGCCCACTTGAGCGATGTGGGATGCTACATCAAGATTGCCTCATTATTTATAGGAGGATCCATAGCTTCTTCTTGCACTGACCTATCATCAAATTCAGTGAATGGAAGTTGAACCGTTTCATTTCCTCCTTGAGCAAATAAACGAGCCACAGATGTTTCTTCTGGTTGTGATTGAATATCTGCCGGAACATTTACTGTGTTTACATTCGACCCTTCCTATACAGCGGATGGACATTCTTTTACTTCCACACATTCTGTATTCCGCGCTACCTCTTTTTATATATGGGGGCTGGGTATGGACTTCTCCGGAACAAGCACTTCTTCAGCATGCTATGAACCAACAGGAACTAGAGAATGCTCTGCTGAAATAACTCTCTCCTCCACTTCCATCTGTATAGTGTGAGGAGGTGAAGGAGGAAAGATATCATTTACAAAAACCTCCGGCTGCGGCTATACACTAGCCGAAGTAAGAGATTCAACAGACCCAGCTTCACTCTGTACAGCAGCTGGATCAGAAGAAATAACAGAAGGAAAATTTACATGGGAGAAGGAAGGCAAAACTTCAATCGCGGCTATATTTTGTTCTTGTTGCAACTCTTGTGCTCATCAGTGCAGGCCTGCTTGTAAGTATTTTCGTATCTGTCTGTCTATCTATTAACTATCTATCTAACTAGGTTGTAGTGTTTGTTGGATTCTTTGATTCCAGCATGCAGATTATAAGATACCCACATGAGCGTATTTTTTTAAAGGCACCTCTAACTCTCTCATTTGATAATCTTCTTTAAAAAACCCATCTTTCTCATTTGATGATCTTATTTAAAAGACCCATCTTTTGCATCTCTGATTTTTGTTTGTTGGGAAGGTGGGGTGGGGGGCGCTAGTAGTTACGATTCTTATGGGATATGGATAGCTATTGACAACAGATCCCTCGGAGCCATTCAAATAAGTTGAGTCACCTCCTGTATCGGGAAAAGCTGTTGAGTCAATAAACTTCATCCTACTAGTGAGGAACATAGTTAGGAATTGGTTGAGTCTTGAGTCTTTAAATTGCATAACTTATGTAGAGAAGAGGAAGAAAAGTATTTTGAATTAGAATTTTATTTTAATTAGTTCTTTTTTTTTTTTTGCATCAAGTCTTATCATTTGGTATCAGAGACTTAAGATCTTGCGACCATGGCAACACCACCACCAGGCTTTGGCACCCCAACTGATGAGCTCAGAAAAGATTTTGAAACTAGTAAGAGAGAGGTTGCCGATCTAAGCACTAGAATGGCAGAACTCACAGAAGTTGTTCTTTCAATTCAGACCAACTTCAACAATTTTTTTCAACAATCCAAGTCATCAACACCAAATCAACCTACTTTCACAGGTTACATGGGGCGGCCTATACGGCTGGACTTCCCTACCTTTGACGGCACTGATTCGGAGGGCTGGATTTTTAGAGCACAACAGTTCCAAGGTCTCCATGGCGTTCCTGGCGACAAAATGGTGGAGTTGGCTGCAACTCACCTTCTTGGAGATGCTATTCCATGGTACCAGTGGCTAGCGCGAACTATGGGAAGGCCCACTTGGAGCGCATTCACCAGAGCCCTGTGTTCTCGTTTTGGGTCGCCAGAAGATGATGATCCGGAAGGCTCATTAGCTAAGCTACGCCAAACCACTACTGTAAGAGACTATCAGGCTAAATTCAAACGGCTTGCAAATCGAAGTCTCATATTGCCTGAGCCCTTTCTCATCCGCTGTTTTATTTCTGGCCTGCATGAGGATATCCGAGCTGGTGTGAAGTTGTTGAGTCCTCACACATTGCTACAAGCATACACCATAGCCAAACAACAAGAGGAAACCACCAGTGCTCTTGTCTCTGCTATTTCAAAAAAACAATCCAGCAGGTCGCCCTTCAACCGATCTTCATATCCTCCAACACCTCCACCACCACTTCCAAACCCCCCATCCAAATGGACTACCCCTAATCCTTCCACTTCTGCTAACATTCCACCAGGAGTCCGGCGTCTTAGCGTTGCAGAACAGCAAGAAAGACGTGCCAAAAACCTTTGTTTCAATTGTGATGAACAATACCGTCCAGGTCACCACTGTAAAAGGCCCCAACTACTGCTCTTAGAAGCTGATGACAGTGCTGCCCCCATTGAAAAATCTGAAGAAGATACTGAGGCGGAGCCACCTGTGGAAATCTCCCTCCATGCCTTGTGCGGTACCACTCGTCCAAACACTATGTGTCTCTTGGGGCATATCAAACAACACTCCTTGTTGGTTCTGGTGGATTCGGGCGACTCACATAATTTCCTTCATCCTAAGATTGCCAAACGTTGTGGGCTACAGGTAACAAAATCTGAACCAATATCTGTTACCGTAGCCAACGGTTATAAGGAGACAAGCCCTGGTCGTTGTACACTCGTCCTATTAAAATTGCAAGGACATGTTTTTTATCCAAATTTTCATCTACTGCCCGTTTGTGGTTATGATGCTGTGCTTGGTGCCGAGTGGCTACGGTCACTTGGAGTTATCTCTTGGGACTTCACCCATATGACAATGCAGTTCCACCACGGCGGACAGCAAATACTTTTGACTGGGCTCCACTCTTCTGTTGCTACAGTGAAGGACTCACGTGAGTTTCACCAACTCATGTTACAACAACGGCTTGGATTCTATATCCACCTCATGCACTTACAGCCTGCCTCACCTACAGTGCAAGATCCGGCGGTATCTTCCTTGCCTCAGCAGTATTCCTCCATCTTTGCGCCGCCCCATGGGTTGCCTCCTGCGCGATGTCAAGACCACCAAATACCATTATTGCCAGGCAGCACACCACCAAATGTCCGGCCATACCGATACCCACATTTCCAAAAAACTGAAATTGAAAAAATAGTCCAGGAAATGCGTGACTCTGGTATTGTACGGCTAGCACAAGCCCTTTTTCGTCTCCGGTTCTCTTAGTAAAAAAAAAAGATGGCAATTGGTGGATGTGCGTTGATTACCATGCTCTTAATAAAATTACAGTGAAGGATAGATATCCAATTCCAGTTATTGATGAACTGTTAGATGAATTACACGGTGCTACGGTGTTCTCAAAGCTTGATTTGCGATCTGGTTACCACCAGATACGGGTGACTAAAGCTGACATACCGAAAACTGATTTCCGCACTCATGATGGCCATTATGAGTTTCTGGTCATGCCCTTTGGCCTCTCCAATGCACCGGCAACATTTCAAGGCTTAATGAACGAGGTTTTTCGACCCGTCCTTCGCAAGTTTGTTTTGGTCTTTTTTGACAATATCCTCGTCTACAGCAAATCTATGAATGAACATTTGGATCATCTCACACAGGTATTTCAGTCATTGCACAAACATCACTTATTTGTCAAGAAAGAAAAATGTCCTTTCGCACAACCCTCTGTGGAGTACCTTGGTCATATTATTTCAGCCAAAGGAGTGCAGGTGGACCCCTCAAAAATTGAGGCCATGCAGCATTGGCCTAAACCATCTACCCTGACGGCACTACGGGGGTTTTTGGGACTCATCGGGTACTATCGAAAGTTCATCAAGAATTATGGCACGATCGCTGCACCATTAACTCAAATGCTACGCAAAGATGCCTTCCGTTGGTCACCTGAGGCAGAAGTGGCTTTTGCAACCCTCAAGGAAGCTCTATCCACTACGCCTGCCCTAGCATTGCCCAATTTCTCTAAAGAGTTTCTCATTGAATGTGATGCGTCCGGTGTTGGCATTGGGGCGGTACTTACGCAAGGGGGGCAACCATTGGCTTACCTTAGTAAAGCCTTGGCTGAAAAGCACCTGAAGCTTTCAATTTATGATAAGGAAATGCTTGCAATTGTATTTTTCATATCAAAATGGCGTCCTTATCTATTGGGCAGACACTTTAAAGTCCTCACTGATCATCGCACATTGAAATATTTCTTGGAACAACGATTAACCACCATGGAGCAACAAAAATGGCTCACAAAACTCCTTGGATATGATTATGAAATTCTCTACCGCAAGGGAAAGGAAAACAATGCTGCTGATGCTCTTTCCCGCATACAACAACACTCTGAGTTGCTGGCCCTTTCTACTCCACTTTTCACCTCTATGCCAGATATTCTTAATGACTGTTCTACGGATGACCACCTTAACAAAATTGCGGAACAACTGGTGCTGGATCCCTCTTCCATTCCACATTACTCTCTGCAAAATGGCATCCTTCGTTACAAGGGCAGGATAGTACTTCCATCGTCCTCCCCATGGTGCATCAAAATCCTCTACGACTTTCATCATAGTCCACTTGGGGGGCATTCTGGGTTCCTTCCAACTTACCAACGAATTTCACGGAGTTTTATTGGAAGGGAATTAAGCAAGCAACCAAGAAGTATGTGGCTGAATGTGATACTTGCCAACGCATGAAGGCTGAAACAGTGGCTCCCCCTAGTCTATTGCAACCCTTGCCTATTCCGGCTGAAGTTTGGGTTGACTTATCTATGGATTTTATCGATGGCCTTCCACTGTCAAATCATATGTCTTCTATCATGGTGGTGGTCGATTCAGTAAATATGCACATTTCTCACCAATAGCTCATCCTTATACAGCATCTAGTGTGGCTGACACATTTGTTCGTGACGTTGTCAAATTGCATGGCATGCCAAGATCAATTGTTAGTGACCGGGACCCGATTTTCATAAGTCAGTTTTGGGAGGCTTTCTTTAAAATGCAGGGCACCAAGTTTGTCGAAGCTCAGCCTATCATCCACAGACCGATGGTCAAACCGAAGTTGTCAACCGCTCTGTTGAATAGTATTTGCGATGTTTTGCTGGCCACCATCCCAATCAATGGACAAAGTGGTTGCCTTGGGCAGAATTCTGGTACAATACCTCTTACCATAGCTCACTTAAAATGTCTCCCTTTCAGGTAGTCTATGACCGCGCTCCGCCAACAATTGATAGATATATTCCCAGTACTACAAATGTTCACATGGTTGATACTACCCTTCAAGATCGGGACCAGCTCCTACAAATATTGCGGGAGAACCTCCTTGCTGCTCAAAATCGAATGAAAATGCAGGTTGACAAGCATCGCACAGAACGCACATTTGATGTGGGCAATTGGGTATTTCTAAAACTTCAGCCATATCGTCAAGGCTCTTTGAGGAAGAATAAGGCTTACAAGCTTGCCCCACGTTTTTATGGGCCCTTCCAAGTCATTGCTCGCATTGGCCAAGCCGCTTACAAGCTTGCGCTACCTGCTGAATCAAGAATCCATCGAATTTTTCATGTCTCCTTACTTAAAAGAAAGGTGGGCAATTCAGTCAGTACAAGCCCAACCATCCCTCCCATTGCTGAGATGGATAATCGCCTATGCCGGCCCGCGAAGATCTTGGACCGTGGCCTCTTCAAACACCGCAACCAGGCCATCACTAAGCTCCTCATTCAGTGGGAAGGCCAGTCTGAACAGGAAGCAACTTGGGAAGTCTATGATGAGTTCATTACCCGTTTTCCAAACTTCACGACTTGAGGACAAGTCGAGTAAACAACGGAGGTGTAATGTTACGATTCTTATGGGATATGGATAGCTATTGACAACAAATCCCTCGGAGCCGTTCAAATAAGTTGAGTCACCTCCTGTATCGAGAAAAGCTGTTGAGTCAATAAACTTCATCCTACTAGTGAGGAACAGAGTTAGGAATTGGTTGAGTCTTGAGTCTTTAAATTGCATAACTTATGTAGAGAAGAGGAAGAAAAGTATTATGAATTAGAATTTTATTTGAATTAGTTGTTTTTTTTTTGCATCAAGTCTTATCACTAGCTGAAGTATAAAACATAAAATGGTGAAATGAGAATTCTTTTCCTGGGATTTTGTGATGATTTCCTGCCAATGCTTTCTACATTTACTGTATATATATGTATATATATATGAGTTAAATTAGTACTACTGGTTGGCTTCAGCCTTCTTTCAAACAAAGAGAAAAGACTTTAAAAGAATGTTTAAGTAAATATTGATTGTTGATCTTCATTTTTAATTATTTTTTAGGCTGTATAGATGCAAATAAAATAAATAAAATCTAGAATAAAAATGTGGTGAGTGGTGACAATGGGGTTTCAATACATTTTAATTTTGACAACGGGGTTTCAATACATTTTAATTTTGAGCTGGACCAAAACAGAGTTATGATCCTAATTTTCTTTTATCTATCATGAAAATATGACTCAATTTCCGATTAGTTGTAGAACAATGATAAGAATATATTAATAGTGATACATTAACATAGTGTATATAATATTGATAAAATAATTATCAAATGTGATGATACCGTGGAGGTTTCTGGAGCTCACTTGTTGAATTATTAATATAGGAGGTTGGAGATCATGTGTTGGAGATCTTGAATTGGAGGTTGGTCATGTTTCTTCCAACTAGTTATTTTAAGCTTTGTGTTCTTATTTTTGCATGTAGCAATAGTTTTTAGAAATCAAATTTAAATGTCTAAATCACATTGGTATAATGAATGAATAATGGTGAAACTCGACACACATCTAAATATTTCATCCACCGACGAGTAGGCTCCAAAGACTGGACTCTACCTCACTAGTACGCCTGCTTAGGAGTCAAGTAGATTTTACAAAATAAAGGAGTTATGGAGGATAATTGTGGATTGGAGAGATCTAAGTACCTTTCATTTGAAGCATGTTTCTACAGAAACTTTTAAATTAGGAAAGTATTTCCTCAACATGTATGAATTTTTTTTTTCTTCTACTTTGAAAGATCACAATTCATTGATTATGATCTATATATGTTCTTTTTCTTTATCATATCTATGTGAAAGATCTGTTTGAACTTTGAATGACTGGACACCCTTCAACATCACCCCGCCCCACACCCCGCACCTTCCCCCTCCCTTCTTCTTTCTTTTTGTCTGTGCGTATGCTAATTTGTTCTCTAAAGAGATGGTCATGTTCTTATGAATAAAATGAGGAAGCACTGTAACAAAATTAAGCTTTATGCTAAGCTTTTTCTTATTTAGATGGCCTGCCTCGGAATCAAGAAACAACATCTTGTTCCCATTATAATTTTTGCATGTTTCCCCTTCTTTTCTGAATAACTTTAATCATATTGGTAGTACTTCCACAAGCCAATTTTTATGATCCATTTCACTGTTTAAAGGTAGTCTTGAATCTATTTAGCATTTTACATACTTATATGCTCATACTCATCAAAAGATGATGCTTTACAGTGTACGGATTATTATTATTTAATAATTGTACATATTATATTATAATCAATAAAATATAATTGCTCTTGTTCATGTACTTCGAAATGATCTGCATACTGCATTGTAGTTTGAGAGAGTGTGGATTGAGTGGAGGACCTGGACTACAATGTTGGAATACATTGCTTAATGCTTTAGAACTTGATGCCTCATTATCGCATGTTTTAGGTTATGTGAAGGTGGGGAGCTTTTGGATATGATATTCTCTAGGTGATTTTTTGTTATTGTCATATGGATATTGCAAAGTGATTATATAAAATTATTATGCTAATTTAATATTGTCTCATTATCCCAAGATCTTTTTTTGGAGTGAATGCTTTGCCTTGCAAGATTTTATTGCTACTTGTATTCTGGCGTTATTCTTTTTTGGTTTTGCAGATTGGTTTTGGATTTTATTGTGCTAGTTGTGGGCTCTTAGGGATTACATTTTTTATTTTGATCTCAGACATTTGTGGATGTTAAAGATTTTTGGAAATGATCAAATAGTAATATTTGTGTATTTTAGAGATTTGTGGGTTTATTTTGGTTTATGGATGTAGGATATTTGGTTCTGGATGTTATTTTCGATTTGTTGATGAACCTATTTTAAATTGGGTTGTGCATCAAGTTTATTGGTTTGAACAGGTATTCAGATTTTTATTTGTAGTATACAGGGAGAAAAGAAAATTTAATTTAAAATAATAATAATAATCTTTCTCGACGCACCAACGTGCGTTGCAAAATAGAAAATGTATTACAACATTTCCCAACGTGATTTGTACGTCGGCGTAGTTGCATTTCCCAACGCGTTAGCCAAAAGATATAGCGCATTCCCAACGCATTAGTGTGTTGGCTATTTCATGAATTCCCAATGCATTGGTAGCGTTAGCTATTTTATGAATTTCCAACGCACTACAAGCATTAGCCATTACCAAGAATTCCCAACGCACTGTCAGCGTCGGCCATTACTAGGAACTCCCAACGCACTACTAGCGTTGGCGTTTATTTTGCTAATGATGGTATTGCGTTGGCAAATATGGTTTTAGAATCAGGAAAGTTGGACTTTATGCCGACGCACATCTCTTTGCCGACGTATTGGCCAATGCTGCAATGCGTTAGTAATTGTACAGGGATTTGCCGACGCAGTTAAAATAGCGTCGGCTATAGATTTTACTACATATAGTTGCCGACGCGCAGCCGACGCACTGAAATACGTTGGGAAATCATTTGCCGACACAAAAACCTACCTTTTCAGACTCAGTGACTTTGTTGGTAAAACTGTATTTTGTTATAAGGAAGAATATAAGAGATTCATACTATGATAAATTTAAAGGGAGTTCTGTGGATAGAATTAATTAAAGCTATAGACAGTAGCACATAACAATCATATAATTCGCATCTATTCATATATAGCTCTATTTTATGATTTGTGTTTTATGAATTGATGCCGTTTTTGAAGCAAATGGATCTTTAAGGGTACAAACTGAAGATTGTCCCATTATACCATAGTTACAATTAAAGGCCCACTATAGACTTATTCAAACAAGTAAATCACAACATATGTCAACTACCTACCAAACAGTTGATTAAAAACATACAGATACATATATCAAACTATTAACAAATTTAGAAGTTTATTGATTATGGAAAATTTAAGTGTCAGGCAATGGGACACAAGTGTAATTGAAGAAAGCATGTATTAGATGAGAAATGCCACTTACCTCACTGGTAAGTGGCCCCGCGCGGTTCTCACCCCAGGGTTTGAACCTTGCGTACATCACCTTTTTTTCATTTCTGTGGGCTTTTTTTCGGCTTGTGCGGACTTCTTTTCCCCTTGTGTGGTCCTTCTTTTCGCTTGTGCGGGTTATCCTCTCGTGTGTGTGCAAATCTCTCTTAGTCCCAGCCCCCTTAGCTGGGTTAAAAGAAAACCCAACAGAGAGATTCATGATGCAAGTTTAAAAAAGGTACCATAGGAATAAATACTGTGGACATAGCAAAAAAGTCACAAGCAGTTCCCCACACAATTGCAATTAAACTTAACTCTTTTTTAAAAGATAAGAGAGAAATGATATTTGAGATCCCAAGCAACCAGTTATCATGGGAAAGCCAGATGATACCCAAGTTTATTAAAAAAATGTGAAAATTTTGGGTGTAGTTCACAATGATTTGGAAATAAAAATATATAAAAAAGAATGATCTTGAAACAAAAAAAAAAAAAAAAAAAAATTGTATTTCTCATTCATTCCTCAAATTTATTTTACGTCGGATCGAATGTTCCGACCTTGTGCATGCAAGTTGTTTACATTACGTTTTTACAACTCCCCCATCCTCAAAATGACAAGAATACTGAAAATAACAAAATGGAAAAAATATAGTAAACCGCCGATCAGCAGTTAGAGTGCAAGAGCATTTCTCTCCTTCCTTTGAATTTATTGGAAAACTCTGATGAAACCCTTTGAATATGGTTACCAAAACTAGGGTGTGGGTGTGAATTACTTTTGATGTCAATTAGGCATCTTTGAAGACTATCTCTTATTTTTTCGTGGGAGGTGCAAAGTGAGTCCCAAGGGAGGAGTTAGTTTTTTGTACCAATGAAGTGTCCAAGGTTGTGCCATTCTGGGGCCATTGTATGGTAAGCTAGAATGATGTATACAACGAAGTCAAGGACATCTAAAGCCACTTAATTAAAAAAAAAAATGGAATTTCAAAAATTGCCCTCAACTTTTTCCGAAATTCTAACTAGGCCCTCCAAGGCACCAAACTAGGTTGTATCACCTTTGAATAGATCCAACCTCTACTAATATTCAAAACTACTTGCCCATTGCCTAAACTTGCCTAACTAACAATTAAACATAATAAATTAAATTTCACAAATGCCCCCTCAACTTTTTTCAAAATTCTAACTAGGTCCTCAAAGGCACCAAACTAAGTTATATCACCTTTGAATCGATCCAACCTCTGCTCTAATATACAAAACTACTTGCTCATTGTCTGAACCTGCCTAACTAACAATTAAACATAATTAATTACCTTTAAGTACAATTAATTAGTATTAAAGCAGTGTAATCAGGATCGGGGACTTACATGAAGTGACTCTATTCATGTTTTTTACATCAAAATGAGGGCACTGTGGGGCCAATTAGCCCACATAGAACCACGAACACGACCAGCAAGAACTCGTTTAGCCCAATTCCTAATTGCCCTATTTTATATATATATATATATATATATATATATAAAAGCATCAGCCTTTTCGCGAGAGTGTGACACGTGGCACATCTTCAATTTTTTTTATTTTCCAAGGGCTCCATGTGGGTATCCCAAAAAAATGACACGTGGCATCACAAATAAAAGTCCTAAATCTTCTCAAACTCCCCTAAAATTCCTTCCATTCAATTTTAAACTTTCTAACATCACCTTTAATTCTACTACCTCCTAACGCCACCTTTCTTTAATCTATTGTTTTTTATTAATCTGTGGTGCCCACTGTCAAAGCCATTTTTTTTTATTTATTTTCAAAGTTTGAATAATATATGGGTCACATTGTGAAAGCTAGATTTTCTTCCTTTCCAAACTAACAATTAGCGAGGCCACTTTCATAAGTTGTAATTACTACATTTTTCTCCTTATTTTCGTTTCAATATCGGTATGATTAATATATGAGGCCCACTATGGAAGCCAATGGATTTCAAAATCCACATTTAATATTGACACTCAATTCATGCCTAAGCACAAATATAATCAAATGAAGCTTCTAAAATATCTACTATTTACTTGATATTCTCCTAAAATCTCATGAGTTTCCATCTTTATCAAATTTTTTTTGTCATCATAATTATATTTACTAAATTAACTAAATAAATCTAAGGGTCCCATTGCGAAAGCCGATTTTTCTCTTTCCAAACTCCCAATTAAAGGGGGCCACTTTCATTATCTATATTTACTACTTTTTTTCTCCTTATTCTCCTTTCAATATTCGGTATGAGTAATTTATGGGGCCCATCATGGAAGCCGATTGGTTTCAAAATTCACATTTAGTTTTGAAAGCAACAATCAATTTATGCTCAAGCACAAATAAAATAAAATCAATCTCCAAGAATATCTACTATTTACTTATTATTTCCCTAAAATCTTTCAGCTTTTTAAAATTTCAGAATATTTCAGGTCATTTTAAATTATTATAAATATTTTAAATTAATTAAAATTTTATTTATTTTTTACCAACGCAGGCCTGCTGCACTAGTATATATATATATATATTAAAGCAAACGAGGAGGTGGACTGTGAGGGGTGCCACCTCACCCCTGAAAAATCTCGCATTCCAGAGAAATACCCAAGAGAAAAAAAACGAAGGAGCCTTTAGAATACCACCCTATCATCTCCTCAAATCTCCTAAAATTTCTCCATCCCCTCCAATCTTCCCTAAAATCTCTCCATCCCTTCCAATCTTCGATATCATCTCACGACAATTATTTTTCGTGCCCATCTTCTTCCAGCCCATCTTCTTTCAGCCCAATTCTTGATGGATTCCCCATCAAGATCCCATTTGTCACGGCCCCGAACCCAATTAGAGATTAAACCGGATTTGGGGTGTGAAATTTAGGGCTAATTAAAAATTTTTGCCTTTAATGCCCAAGGATCGAAGTCCGCTGCGAGGATTGTGTGGTTGAGCCTCATTAACAAATTAGTCAACGGGACTTGTCCAATAAACACATACATTAAACCTGTAGAGATATCAAAGCAAGTACGGTATTCATCCCATTATATATTCAAGTTTCAAATTATAAAACATATAAGGTTTATAAACATCAGGACCGTCCCAAAAACTTAGGTCTTGGTACAAAAGATATACAAAAGTATAGAAATCTCCAAAAGATGAGAAGGAGTGGCACGGTAAGATATCCCCGTGTGATGCGCACTAGTGTCGGGATTGATGACGCTAAGCTACGTCATCGGCACCCCACTCTCGTACCTCGTCCTCGTCCCCCGGTTAAGGATCCTCTGGGATTGCCTCGGCATCCGGGTCTGCGTAATAGTAGTAGGTGTCCTCTGCACATCATGGAATAAATTGATGGTCCCGGCTTTTGTCTTTTTCCAAAGCTGCCTCCGCCCCGGGGCTGACGGGGTATGGTGGAGGGAAAAAGGAAAAGCGGGCATCAGTTTTTTTGTACGGGTATGCCAATTTCTCTTTAATACTTGGAATTTAGAAATGGTGATCCGGAGATTCACCTTCACAAGTAAAAAGGGAAATGAAACTTTTTTCTAGTTTTCCATTGCATACATATTTTAATAAAAGAGACAGTTTTGTTTGAATGCCGTGAAAGGCGTTTTTGTGCCGTAGAAGGCGGTTTGGTGCCGTTGGAGGCGATTTTGCCATGAAAGGCGATTTACAAATCTTATCAATAATGAAAGACAAGAGATGTGATTTTTTTTGTCTCTTAAAAAAAATACAATCTACAATAGAAAAGCAAGAAAAATGAATCTAACTTCTCATGCGATTGTGGGGGGGGCTCGTTCAGATCGATGGTCGCGAGTCATGTATGGGCTCCGCCATCGTCCTTCAGATGAGAACATAGTGCTTGATTTCTTGGCTTGGCTCCAACCTCAGATTTTTAGAGGATAAGGACCAAGATAAGGTCCTATATCCGGTAAAAAACTGAGTAGACGGGCTGAAAAGCCTCATCTAGCCATGTTGGATAGAAGGAGAGGTGGTCTTTGGGGGGGTGGCCCCCCAAGGGGCTTCAATCACCTTGTTGAACTTGTTGCAGCAGAGTTTTCTTGAAGGAGCAGGGTTGTAGAGATTTCTCCAAGGATTTTTGAATGATTTTCTGGCGATTTTTCCGGATCTGTGGCGATTTTCCCGGATCCTTCTGTGTGTGTCCCCCCCTCTGGAATGCTTGGAGAGGACTCCTATTTATAGGCCTTTAGGTAGCCTTTAGGAGTGATTTATGAGCCTTTATGGTAATAAAGCTCATTAAGGGAGGAGTTACGAGTTTAATTGCTTTTTGTTTTGTAACTCCTGACCCTTGGATTTCATTGGCCGGAGGAGAGTCATGGGCATTTAATCGCCTTTAATCTCCATTATGTTAGGAGTTTCATGGCTTGAATGCCATGATTGCTTGGACTTGTAACTCCTGAACGGAGGCTTCTGATTGGGCCGTTCAAGATAATGGGTTAATGACCGCATTAACTTGCCATAAACGGGCCAATTGATTGCACTAAGTGGCCACCTTGGTAGCTGAAGAGTCGCGGGCCATGTTGCGTCTCTTGGAATTCCCTTTGCGATGATCATCGATGGATCCTTATGTAAATCAACATCAGATGATCATGTAGTTTCAGACATTGGTTGATACCAGCGGGCCGGCAGCATCTGTCCAGTCGATTTCGCGATCGGGCGGGCAGAAAGTGCACTTTTTGGTTGTTCAGCTGGCGATCAACGAAGTTTTTGAAGTTCTTGGAAGGATTCCTGTGATCTTGGCGAATATCGGCGAATTTGGAGCCTCAAAAGTCTGAATCTGGAAAAATCACAGGGACAGAACAACTCGTCTCGCGAAAACGGACGAAACGGGGGGTCCCGGGGCGAAATCGGCGCCCCGGACCTCCCAGGGTCGCCGGCCCCATGGTCTCCGGCGACCATGGGCCATGGTCGCCGGCGACCATGGCCCAGGGTCGCAGGCCTGGCCCAGGGTCGCGGGGCTCTGCGACCCTGGGGGGAAAATTGCTTCCCGGGGCCCGTTTCTGGCCGTTTTTCGTCGTTTTTCGCTTCCGTTTTTGGTGTTTGTTTTCTATGACATTTCTCCACATTTTTGGCTTGATTTCCCTCTGAAAAACATGATGAGAATCCTTGCAAATTGGTTTTCAAAGTTTCCGATTTTCCGGGAAAAGCCGAGCGCAGAACTGCTGATTTTCCGCCAGAAGCTGAAACAGGGTCAAACGATGTCGGAATGACCTGAAATTTGAGGTGAAGCTTCTTGAGCATTAAATAAGACCAACCATGGGCTTTCTTTTGAGTTTTGAAGCCGTTTGGGGTCATGCAAATGCTTGCCTTTGATTTCACTGCGAGGGAAATGCCGAACTTTGACTTTCGGTCAAACGATGTCCGATTGACCTGAAATTTGATGGGGAGCCTATTGGAGTTATTTTGAGATGATCCACAAGCTCCGAATTGGGTGCCATGGTCCCGGGGTGCTCAGCTGCCGGGAGCTGCTGCTTAGCTGTTGGAGAAGTGAAGCTAGGCCAAATGATATCGAAATGACCCGAAACTTCATGTGTACCTCTCTTTTGGTTCTTTTGAGTGACTTTGCAGTTTTTGTTTGATTCTGACAAGATCTGATGCTTGAAGTGGCGCCTGCCTATTTTGGTAGGATGCAGCTCCGTGTAGCTTTTGGTGTGAAGAGGCAAAGTGACATTTTTGGTGTCAACATAAATGATCAACAACATGTTGGAAAGAAGATAAGCAATATACATTATTCATAACATGTTCCAAATGAGAATAAAGACAAGTACATGATTATAAAATAACAATGTACAAGCTATGCATAAGGCATGAGTAATACGAGAGTCAAGTAACAATTTAAGTCCTAACAAGATAACTAAGAATAACCATCCAAGAAATGCAATGTCAAGCAAGAGGAGACTCCGAGGATGTCCAAGCCACCTCCCGGGGGTATAAGTGACGTCCAAGCTGACTACGAATATCCAAAGTCCGGCTCTAGGGGGATCCTAGCTCCTAGTCCTAGGAATAGCAGCACAGTCCAAGCTCGCTCCCAACTATTCACGCCATGGATGTCGTCCAAAGCCGACCGTGCACCCTAGTGTGCGGTACCCGGCCCACTTTATAATCCTCAGTCTGCAGCTGTTCATGAATGCAAGATGATGATGATGATGATGATGATGGTTTGTATACGACACAAGTTCCAAGACAAATACACGTGGATAGGTTTCCAAGTACTAGACAACAAGCCGAGGGCTACTCCAAGTCAAGCCAAGATACAAGTCAAGTTTCAAGTCCCATGAGTAGTCCTCTTTCAAGTCTATCCACACGTGTTTATCAATACAAGACAAGGTACCTAAGGATACACTCTAAGTCCGGTCACATCCTAATTCTACAAGTTAAGTTACAAGTTATACAAGTATAGAGATAGAGTGTACAAGGTACGATAAGTTACGGATACAAGATTCGTGAGTCAAGAGTTGTCCACCGTGTACCGAATGTATCCCCAACGGAGTACATATGGAGGATGAGTCAATAGTTTCCTAGTTTGGTGCGCCCATGGCATACGGAAGTTGTTGGGCACCGATTAACTCATTTCCACACACATTTACCCAAGTCACATTGATAAACGGAAAATCCCGAACAACCAACGAAGCAAGCCAAGCCAACCGTGCTCCATTTTCATTTCCCCCAATTGGTTATGCAAGGGTAGGGCCAATGGGTTCCAACGTCCAAACTAGGTTTAGAATCCCTTTCCACAAGAGATAAAGGGTTGGTTCATTGATCCAATACCAACTTCCTTTCCTAATCTCTGATGATCAAGATCAGTATACCATTGGATTCTACGTCTCAAGATCTTTCCAATGGTATATAGAACTCCAAATTCCGATGAACGGGTCAAAAGTTATGGGTGTTCCAAGTAGCCCCCTTTTAACCACCATGCAGGTTCCTGGCGTTCGGATGCCCATAAGCAGTGGGGCGCCCTGAGCTTCTGCCTTCTGGCGTCCGGATGCCCGCACCCCAGCATCCAGACGCCTAGAGGTAGAAACCTCTCGGGATTCCCCATGTTTTGCTGGTTTTCTGACCTCCTTCCTTCTAAACCATTCCCCACCAATTCAAAACATTTTCAAAGGTTGTAACCTGCATAAAACTGAGTCACTATGCTCTCCCAATCATCACATTTCATCCATTCATCAAGTCATCCACCCATAATAGAATCCATTCAACCCATTTATCCAATTTTAGCATGTGTAATCCAATTAACCATGACAAGCTTGAAATTTAGGAAAAATCTAAACAATGGGTTAACAAGAACAATAACAATACATGCATGCCCAATATATAAAACAAATCTACTTGCCTTCACCAAAGAGAGTGAAATAATGGAATTTGAGAAGATTGGGGAGGAAGAAAGCTCTCCACTAACACTCTAGCCAAACCACTTCCAAAAACCCTTCTCCTACACCCAAAGAGCACAATGGAAGAGAAAGAAAAGAAATCTATCAACATGCAACATCTCTACAACAATGAGGAAGGAAATTAGGGAAGAAATGGTTAAGGAAAACTTACCAATTTGGATCAAGATGTAAAGGAAGAAGAGATGAAGAGATTGGTGAGATTGGTTGACCTTGAATCCCTTCTCCAATGGCTCATGCAAGAAGAGAGAGAGAGAGAGAAGTAGGAAGAAGAAGAAGAAGCCCTAGCAACTAAAATGGAAGAAGGAAATGAATGAAAGGGCTAGAATGGAGTTAAAAATGAGGGATGGATGGGAAAATGACTCAAATGCCCTTTTTGAGTGAATTAAGAGAAAAATGATTATTTGAGGGACTTTGAGGCATCGAATCGCGACGAGTCAAGAATGAAAAATGACGAGCGCGACGAGATCTTTTCAACGGACCCAAATTCGACGAAAACGAAATTTTTCGGAAAAGTACCCAATTTTCCTATTAATCATCGCCTAACCCCTGTTAGGACTAATCGCACTCGGAATCAAACTAAACTTCGCAAATCACTTTCTAATGATAAAAGAAACTCGCTTAGCCACTAAACCCACCTAATTAGCTAGAATCACAATTAATTAGGCTAATCGCCAATATTAGGAAATTAAACACCCTATTAAGGTCAGGGACCTTACAGGATTCACCGTCCTCCAGGCCTGCGAGGTCGCCGGCGTTGACATACCCTGCCTTAAAGAAGGAAAACTATGTAAAATGTTAATATAGTGCAATGTACAATCAATCATTCTCAGCTATACAAACATACTCTAAGGTTTAATAATAAATGTTCTATTGGGGGCTTGCAGACTGTTTATTGGTTAAAGACAAGGAGCATTGCTTGGAATTTATCATCAATATTCTGATTAGGTGTTTGATTTTGTAGTAGTGCTGAATCTTTCTGTTTACATGCAGTGGGAGGTCAGAAAAGGAATATGGCCTGATATTTTCGTTATATACTTGGATTTCATTAACTGTTGATGATCTTCTTTATCCTTGTGTATTTTGTTTATTGATTTTTCATTTGTTTTCCTTTTGATTTTTTGCTTGCTGCTTACTAAAAAATAGAAGATTTCAATAGATTCATGATAAAAAGTTGCGTGGAAAGAAACACGACTGCTATTCTGTTTGTATAATTGGCAATGGTTCAGTTCTATATAAGTGTGCCTATTTCAGTTCTTCCATTGGAACATTTTTAAGTATGGCATTATTTTCCCTTACCTGTAACTTTACACTTCTCCAGAAGTAAAAAAATGGATTGAGAAATCTATCAATGATGTATAGATATATAGATGTATAAGGATTCATGACTGATGTTGTGCCTATGTGCGGGTAGACTTGTATACTGAATGTTTCTTTTGTCAGCATGTCTGAAGGATGGGGACATTGCATATGGTAGAGACTGTCATAATAACGAAAGACATAGCAAAAAGAAAGTGGGAGTTCTTGCTGGTAAGAAACTAAGAAAACAAACCAGTCCAACTCATTTGTTTTATTATTTAGGATGCGACTAAGAAATTTTTTACGCTGCAGAACTCTTTTTTATTATTTTTAGTTTTTGCACAGATAACCTCATAGTTTCTTTAACAAACAGGGGTCATCATACCTGCAATTGTTCTCGCTGCCTTGGTCATTTGTTATGCTATGTTAAGGCATCCCTTGAAGGCAAATAGGTGGGATCCAGCCCATCTCCCAAGTGTTAGTGTATTTAGGAAGGCTTGCAAAATAAGATTATTTAGTTATAGTGACCTGGAAGAAGCCACAAAAGGATTTCATGAAAGTCAGAAGCTTGTGGATGGCATACATAGAACATTTCATGCTGGCATACTTGATGATGGGTCCCTTGAGGCCTTGCAAAAAATACAATGTGAGACTGAACAGGATCTGAAGCGGGTTCTGGCCTATTCTTGGGCTCGGCATCTGCTGCTGTGGAAAATCCTTGTAGAACTTCTGCTGCCTCAACTTCTACTATTTCTGTTGACAGTGCAGTGACAACCCTATTTGGATCATCTCAGGCTCATCATCGTTTCATGTATCAATGCAGAGTGGAGGATCAACGCAGAGCACCATCTTTTTCTTCTTCCCTTCCTCTTTTTCCCCATCTCCTCCTTCCTCCATTGCACCCGCCTGTGCACTTCCTCTCTTTACTTCTCTTTCTTCTTTTCTTTTTCTTCTATTGAAGGTTTCATTGCTTACAGAGGAAATTCTACACTCTAAGAAGGTAGAGGTGAGACAGAGAGGGAGAGAGGTCATTTGGTTTCTTCTCGTGTTTGTTTGTAGGTGGTGGAGTTTGTATGTTACTGACTTTATTTATAGTGAGCGAAGGGGTGGATTCTGAGAAGTGTCAAGGGGAGGCTTACATTAGCTGACACCCTTGGAAGTATCAATTTTACTCACATGCATCACTAACACATGAACACCACTATCCAACCACAATTGGTGGAGCAATGAAGTCTTTATTATTAGGGAAAAGGGGAAAGTGTTATGGTGAATTGGAGGTGGAAATTAGTGATATGAAAAGAGTGCCCATCATCATTTAAAAGGATTGGACGCGGGATTACTATATGTAGAGGTTATCTTATAGTTTTGTGTATATGTGAAAGGGACGGTCTTCACTTTGGTGCCATCAACATTCTTCTTTGACGCTTGTGGTTCAATTGATGCACCTTTACTTAATTGGACTTTGCTTCTTTGTTTATTTCTTCAATTCATTTGAGTCAGAGAAGAAACTGGAAAAGCAATTCGTTCTCATAAAAAAATGTGTTTGATTGTTTAGTGTTGAATGAGGATTTGAAAACATAGAAGTTCATAAATGTAGTGCTTAACTTTTAGACAATAATAGAGAACGAGTGGTTGAACTTTAAAATTTTTGCGGAAAAACTAAAATCATAGAAATAAAAAAAATGCTATGGTGGTGCTTTTGCTTTCCAAAGATTGAACATGTGTTTACTGTTTTTATATAAATATAAATATGCATGAATATATGTTTATATGTTTATTATTAATTTTGATATCTCATAAATTCAAAATGTAATATCTTATTTTTTGCCCCAGATTTAGCACGGGGCATTGTTGCTAGTGTGTGTGTGTGTGTGTGTGTGTGTGTGTATAAATATATATATCAAAGTGGTTTTAAATTGAAATCAGTTCCGATTCGCTCCAATTGATTTTGACTCATCCAATTTAATTTAGTTTGACCCTAGCAAACGGGTCGAACTCTAGCCAATATGGATTTCAATGGGGCGACCCTACTACTACACCACAAAGCATCTTTTTGTTAATGATTATCGATGTGGTAAAAATTAATCATGGTATGTTACAAGACTCGAACTCAAGACTTTCAATGGGGTGACCCTACCACTACACCACAAAGCATCTTTTTGTTAATAGTTATCAACAAAAACTTAAAATTAATTAATGAGAAAGGGACCTAGCCCCACTTTGGAATATTGACCGGGAGTTAGAATTTATCTATGAGGTATTTATAAAAATAACTATATTTTTTAAACTATTGACCCTTATAAATACTGTTGTTATTATTTTCATACTTATGCATTGTACTTTAAGCATAGGTGATCAAACTTTCGAAATAACTATTTTATATGATTTCCTATATGGTCATTAATTTTCTATGACAACCATTTTACAATAAAACAAACTCAAATAAATATATAATATATGGAATTCATCAACAAAAATAATAAGTTTCATAACTAATAAGAAAATAACAATATTATTGAACAAAAGAAAAACCCACAACAACAATGTGGAGCTAAAAAGGAGGCACGTGGAAAACTTTCCATATAACTGATGTGCTACCATTCACGCTTGCCGAGGGAGAAAAGGTGTAGTTTGGTCTTTTTCTTTTTTGTGTATGTGGCTTTAACTTTTATAAATCGTGATGTAAATGGAGTGGAATACTATGATAGACTCCATCTATTAAAAATCACAATCATTAAGACAAACATTCTTGCTATTTATAAAATACCATAAATTTTCACCTCATTATGGGTTATTTCCATGGTCAAATTGATTCTCTGATAAAAAAAACTATAAAATATTGGAGTTTTCCAAATAAAGGTTTTTCTGTGATTTTGACTCTCCATCATGCCTTTTGTCTATTAAGAAACTCCCTATATCATCTCATTTCTATCAAGGCAATAGCATTTGAGTGTTAATGGGTCTCAGTGTCTAAGTGCCACTAATCTAAGGAATTTCAAGTATTTTTGTTTGTTCTGAATATATGATTATTTTCTTTTTTTTTTTATAATGTGAAATGCTGAATTCTGGGTTGTCTAGTTTATTTAATCCTTACTCTTTTTTATTTGATCCACTCTAGGTTCTGGGTTGTCTGGTTTCTTTTCTATCTATTATTTTGATTGTACATTTTTTTTAAGAATGCGGAACTAATGGTAAAAAGAATCTCCAATAATATTGGTCCATCTAAATAAAGAATTAAGCTCATTCTTATTATCATTATTTTCTACTTTCTCCAATATAATTCTATTTCTCTATGTCAACAAGAGAACTTTCATTTTTTTCCATTCACTTACTTTTAAGTTCATTGTATTTTATTAGAGCAACTTTGTTTTTGTGTCTCTTTTTTGTACCGTCTCAGGTCCCATTTGCGTTTTTAGTTTAGATCAGTGTCCAAACCCATTTTAAAATGTAAGCATCATGAGACAATTGGTGCAATTATTAAATGTTTCAATTTGAGAGGTAAACCTTTTTTAATTCATTTAATTTTGAGTTCATTATATTTTATTTAAGCAATTTTGATTATGTCATTTTAATATGATTTATACAAAAGAATCATCATTTTAAAACTGTTATAGATTTGCAATATTTTTATGGTTTGTATATATATGGTTTTCATATATTGTGAGTTTCTTTTTCCCCCTTTTTTGTTTCAACTTTTGGGTTGTTTCAACTTTTGGGTATTGGGTTTACCTTGGTTTTTTTTTCTTTTAAATCACACTTTTTATCATTGAATTTTCTGTGAATTCTCAATTTTCTAGTGTGTTTTTTTATTTTTTCATTGCTTATCATTATGAGTTAATTATTTATTTTATTTCCATTGGGTTCTTTAAGTTCTCTTTGTGAAATCTTTTAATGGATTTTTCTTATTTCTTTTGTGGCTTCAGATTTCCATTTTTTAGTATTAGATTATGATAAGTTGGTTTTGTTCTTCTAAATTTCTTTTATCATTGTATTGTCTATGGATCTTTATTTATTTATATTTTTATAGCCTTTTTAATAAAATCTATTTCATTTTATTTTGTATTTCTTTTATTATTATTTCTCACTTGTGATGCGTTTTTAGTTTTTTTTTATGATGTTTTTTCATGAGTTTGTGGGTTCTTTTGTCTTTGCCCTTTTGTGCTCCATTTTGGATTTTTTTTTCCTCATGAGTGTTTGATTCTTTTAAATTGCTTATGTTATTGAGTTGATTATGGATTTTCATTTTTATATTTTATTTCTATGTGTCTTTCAAACCTCATTGGATTTTATTCATAGTTTATATTGTTTGTTTGTTTTGATTTTATTTTTTAGTTTTCTTGATCATTAATCTTCAATTTTCGTGGGCTTGTGTTTTATTTTTTTTAAATTATATGATATTAGGTATTGAATTCTTATGGACTTTTTTTTCCCTCTCTCTGAAACTAAAACCTTTAGCATTTAATTTTAAAGAAACTGATCATAAAGTTTTTTTAATTTTTTTTAATATTATGATTATATTGCCTGTGCTTAGGGGTGAAAGTGGGCCGGGCCGTCCTAGGGCCGCCCGCGGACGGCCCGTTATAGGCTCGGCCCGAGCTCGGCTCAAAAGACAAAAGAGCCGAGCTAGGGCCTAATAGAAGGCCCGTTTGCTTAAACGGGCCGAGCTAGGGCTTGATGAAGCCCGGCTCGTAAGCCCTAGGGCCTACATATATTATATATAAGGATTTATTCAGGTCAAGTGGGAACCGTTGGATCATTAAAGTGGATCCAACCAACGGCTGCCCAGTTTTTAAGTCTTGTAACTATGAAACAATCTTTCCTTTGTTGTTATTATTATTTATTAACAAGGCTCTATTCTTGTTGTTATAGATGATGCTGGTGATGATGAAAACTTTATTTTATGATGTTAGCCGAATACTTTATTTTTTTCTATGATGCTATTGGAGTTTAATTTGATTTGTATTATTGTTGGAGTTTAATGATGCTAATCTACATTAACATTGAACTATTATGGAGTGTTGGAACTAGGCTCCCTTTGCTTTTATGAAGTCTTTCTTATTTTAGTTAATTTTAGTGCTGCAATCCAAATTATGAGAATGAGAATATGGGATGAATGCATGCATTTGACCATTTTTTTGTTCTGGTTTGCATATGCAGATTTCTTTGAATTCCTACAGGATTTTTTTTTCCTGAAAATATTTTCTTTCAGCTAGTACTATATCATTATAAAACGGGCCGAGCTCACGAGCCGAGCCTAGGGCCTCAATCGAGCCAAGCTCAAAGGGTCGGCCCTAGGGCCTCATAACTTAATAAGGGCCGAGCCCGAGCCAGGGTTTTTGAGGCCCTCTAGGACTAGGGCCGAGCTAGGGCCTACTGAAAAATACTAGGGCCGAGCCTAGGGCCTGTCAAAGCCCGGCTCGGCCCGGCCCACTTTCATCCCTACCTGTGCTAAGCACGGGCATGTTTTTCTAGTTATTATATATGAAGCGAACATGTTTCAAATTGAAATCTTCTTGAAATAGCTCCAATTTGATTTTGACCATCCTAATGACCATTATATAATATAATATGAAGCGAAGTGGATTTGATTTCCAATTTTCCTGTCAATTTCAGATTTTATTTTGACTGGCTTATAATTTTTGACCTCCTTTTAATGCCAAGCCCTACCAACTAATGAGTCATTAATCCTACTAAGTAATGGCCCATTTAATATCCAAATTCAGCCCAGAACGTTAGCCCATTTAATCCTACTATAATGGCCCATTTAATATCCAAATTCAGCCCAGAACGTTAGCCCATTTAATATCCAAATCAGTTCCAATTTAACAATTTAATTTAGTTTGACCATAACAAACAGTTCCAATTTAACAATTTAATTTAGTTTGACCATAGCAAACGGGTCGGATCGAGGTAAATTAGGCCGGGCCAGAGATAAAGCATCGACGTAAATTAGGTCGGGCCAGAGATAAAGCACACCTTTTGGACCCAACCTGACCCTTGTATTTTTAATAAGATGGTAAAAATTATTTTGGTTTGTGCCAAGACTCGAACTCAGGACAATTTGAATTTCAGAGCGACCCCACCACTACACCACAGAGCATCTTTTTGTTAATAGTTATAAACAAAAACTTAAAATTAGTGAATGAGAAAAGGACCCGACCCCACTTTAGAATATTGATCGTAAGTTGGAATTTATCTATGAGGTATTTATAAAAATAACTATATTTATATTTATAAAAATAACTATATTTTTAGAATATTGACCCCTATAAATACTGTTGTTATTATTTTCATACTTATGCATTGTACTTTAAACATAGATTATCAAACTTTTGCAATAACTATTTTATATGATTTCCTATATAGTCATTAATTTTCAAGGACAACCATTTTACAATAAAACTAAACTCAAATGAATATATAATATATGGAATTGATCAACAAAAATAATAAGTTTCATAATTAATAAGAAAATGACAATATTATTGAAAAAAAAAACTTGTGACAACAGTGTGAAGCTAAAGAAGAGGCATGAAACTTTCCATGTAATTGATGTGCTACTATGCATGCTTGTCGAAGGAGAAAGGGTGAAGTTTATTTTTTCCATTTTCGTGTGTGTAGTTTTAACTTTTATAAATCGTGATGTAAATGGAGTGGAACACTACGATAGACCCCATCTATTAAAAATCACAATTATTGAGGCAAACATCCTTACTATTTTATCTATTAAAAACCACAATTATTAAGGCAAACATCCTTACTATTTATGGGATACCTCAAATTCTTACCGCAAATTGATTCTCTGATAAAAAAAAAAATACAGAATACTGGAGTTTTCTAAGTAAAGTTTTTTTTCCTTTGATTTGGAATCTCCATCATACCTTTTGTCTATTAAGAAACTCTCAATATCATCCTATTTCTATCAAAGCATAGCATTTGAGTGTTAATGGGTTACAGTGTCTATAAATGCCACTAATCTAAGGAATTTCAAGTATTTTTGTTTCTTCTGATTATATGATTTTTTTTCTTGTTTTTTAGAATGTGAAATGCCGATTTCTGGGTTGTCTGGTTTATTTAATCTTTAGTCTTTTTTATTTAATCCACTCTCGATTCTGGGTTGTCTGCTTTCTTTTTTATATATTGATTTTGATTGTACACTTATTTTTTAAGAATGCGGAACTAATGGTAAAAGGAATCTCCAATAATATTGGTCCATCTAAATAAAGAATTAAGCTCATTCTTATTATTATCATCATTTTCTACTTTCTCCAATATATATAATTATATTTCTCTATGTCAACAAGAGAGCTTTCATTTTTTCCATTCATTTACTTTTAAGTTCGTTGTATTTTTTTAGAGCAACTTCAATAATTTTTTTGTTTCTTTGTGTCTCTTTTTAGTACCGTCTCATGTCTCATTTGCATGCATAGTTTAGATTAGTGTTCAACTCATTTTAAAATGTGAACATCTTGAGACAATTGGTGCAATTACTAAACATTTCAATTTGAGAGGTAAACCTTTTTTAATTCATTTACTTTTGAGTTCATCATATTTTATTTGAGCAATTTTAGTTATGTCATTTTAATATGATTTATACAAAATAATAACCATTTTAAAATTTCTATAGATTTGGAATATTTTTATGGTTTGTATTTGTAAGGTTTTCATAGATTGTGAGTTTCTTTTTTTTCCCTTTTTTGTTTCAACTTTTGGGTATTGGGTTCTCCTTGGTTTTTTTTTTCTTTTAAGTCACTTTTTATTATGGGATTTTCTGTGAATTCTCATTTTTCTATTTCAATATTTTTAAATTTTTTTAATGCTTTTCATTATGAGTTAATTATTTATTTTACCTCCATTGGGTTCTTTAAGTTCTCTTTGTGAAATCTTTTTATAGATTTTTCTTATTTCTTTTGTGGCTTCAGATTTCCATTTTTGAGTATTAGATTATCATAAGTTAGTTTGGTTCTTCTAAATTTCTTTTATCATTGTATTGTCTATGAATCTTTATTTATATATATTTTTTATAGCTTTTTTAATAAAATTTATTTTATTTTATTTTGTATTTCTTTTATTATAACTTCTCACTTGTGATGGGTTTTAGTTTTTTATTTTATGATCGTTTTTCATGAATTTGCGGATTCTTTTGTCTTTGCCCTTTTGTGCTTCATTTTTGAGGTTTTTTTTTTCCTCATGAGTTTCCTCATGAGTGTTTGATTTTTTTAAATTGCTTATGTTATTGAGTTGATTATGGATTTTTATTTCTATGTTTTATTTTTATGTGCCTTTCAAATTTCATTGGATTTTATTCATAGTTTATATTGTTTGTTTTTTTTTTGTTTTTTTTTAGTTTTCTTGATCATTAATCTTCAATTTTCATGGGCTTGTGTTTTTTTTTTTTTTTTTAATTATATGGTATTCAGTATTGAATTCTTATGGACTTCTTCTTTTTTTCTCTTAAACTAAAATATTTTACATTTAATTTTAAAGAAATTGATCATAAATTTTTTTTTATAAATTTTAGTACTATGATTATATTGCCCGTGCATGTTTTTCTAGTTATACTATATTATAACAAAGCGTTTACTATCTTAATTTGGATTGTAAGTTACAATCTTAACCAGAAGTTACATTAGTAGTTTTTCTTCTTTTCAAATCTTACACGTTCTCTGCCACTCCCTACCCTATCTTTTAACCAGCCACGTCTTATCTTTCATCTAATGCAACCATCCACGTAAGTACTTCAATTTGAGCACTCTGTCTTCTACAAAAAAGTTGCAATTTGAAAGGGCTTGAATTTCGCCGTGAAGGTCAATGTGCAATTTTCTTTCCTGTAATTTTTTTTATCATGATACTCTAGCTTACAATCCTTGCAATTTCTTATTTATATTCAATTATATTTGCCATGTATCTTGGACATCAATTTAGAAAATATATATATTAACACACATATCAATCTTAATCTTTATAGCTATTTTATTCCTAATCATACAAAACATAACAAATATTAAATTAATTATCAAGTAATACATTTAAATTTTTTAAAATTGACAACTTTTGACAAAAATTATGTTAACTTCTAATTTTCATATAGCTTTTAAATTGTTCTATTATATGTTTCTTCTTTTTGGACATCAATACCAATCAAATTTTACAGATGGTAATTTTTTATTTTCGTTTTTAGAAAGAAAGTTGTAATCTAAACACAAAATCTAAATAACTCAATAAAAAATTGATTATAAAATCCTAACTACTATAAAAAAAATTAAAAGAACTGCTATTTATTCTCACAAATCATATTGCCCATGCTAAGCACGGGTATGTTTTGCTAGTTGAAATTTAAGCATGTTGAAGACTATTTGTTCATCGATCTCTTGTTCTCTCGATAGATGTTGTTTTATTAGGATTATTAGTAGAAGAACAAACTCAAATTAGCTCTCTCACCAAGAAGAAACACACTAATTCAGAACATGTTCCTTTTGCTAATAATGGCAACACAAAACCCTTGCTCACAGTAGTTAGTGATACAACAATTATTGCAAGAAAAAAGGGTCATTAAAAATGAACTTACCTACCTAGGGACAAGTGGCTACTGGGTGAGACACCTCTTTTATGGGTCATTTATCCTGATATAAAATAACACAATGGTACTGTACATTCTAAAATCACATAAAATCTATATAATGTATTTAGGGCATGTTTGTTTGCATGTATTTGAATTCCTTGGAGTTCTGAAAAGTTATCAAAGTGGCTAAGATAAAAGAAAGAATAACGGATTTACAAATTAATGAATATAAATAATTTGTCCTTTTCTATTAATTTTATTCAGGCCAATCTTAACTCTAAACAATCATATCCTTCTTCTATTTTCACTTACTCTTTTGGTGCTTTCAACCTTTGGCCTATCTTGGTTTTCCAAGCCGGCTTGGTCATGGGTATTTTAGAGTTTTAGCTGACCTGACTTTTGAGTTTCAAGATGGCCCAATTCATTGGATTTGTTTTCTCTATTAGTTGTACATCCTCTCTCCTTGACTTCACAAACTGGAAGCGATCGTACGGCTCCCATGGCTAGCTGTCTTACTAGAGAGTTTTTTCTTCTTTTATAGCTAACGGGGGTTTGAACTCTACTCACACACCTATGTCACTAAGTAACCGACTATGCCCAACCATATAGAGTTATAAAGAGATTGAACTCTCCATTTTGAGGTACATGGAGTTTCCTCGTTGCTAATTTGCTAAACTTCCTACTTTCTGAAGAAGATAATCTGCCCATTGACGTAAAATACTAACCAAATGTCGGAAAAGTTAGGGTCCCATCTCCATTTCGAGCTTATTTTCTTCACCCGTGACTTTAATGTTGCTTTATTTGAATCCGTTTTACAACAAAATCCTAAAAAATCAATTCCATACAAACAAATGTACCCAAAATAACACTTTATTAATATAGGGAAACCTAATGTGAGCACCGGTGCTCACAAGTGTGCCTAAATACCCCTTGGGACTCACCTGGTGATCCATCTCAATGAAACATATAACAGGGACTCCCATAATAGTCACTTATCTTGAATTGGGCACTCATCCGAATAGAATGAACCGTTGGATCAATTGTGTACTCTTTTATAAAGAATAAATACTTATGTCCATTGACCAAGGTTAAGATGATCCTCCAAGCATTCGTGGCCATACAGAAGTAGCTTTATTCAATGTTCAAACGACCCAACACCTTATCTAGAGCCTAGAAATGCAAGCCTAAATTGAATATTACAGAACGGCCATGGAGGACCACCAATCGTGTCTTATCTGTCGGAGCACGACGACCGACCTAGATACAAAATGACAAGTGTGATGGACGACAGCATAGGAAATAGGGATGGATGCTGTCAATTCAACCCTACACTTGGTGTGGCCCACTTCTAGAACCAGATGCAATTATTGGTGGTCATGATTAGGGCTGCTCAAGGGCTAGGCCAGCGCCAGGTCTTGATTGGGTTTTAGTACTTGTGCTGGGCCTGGACCCAAGGTCTTGGCCCATTTAGTAATGGGCCTAGGTTGGATTAAATGATGGAAAATCCGAAATCCAGCCGAAATAAATAATGCATGTGGTTTAGTGATTGATTTACCCAAATAAGTTGTTAGAAAGCACAAGAAAGTGATAGATAGGTCAATTCGGTTAGCCTGATTTACGAAATGGGCAAGCTACGGCGTAACATGTATAAGGAGGGCTGGGCCAAAGACATTGGGCTTGAGCCGGATGTGAGCCCATATTTATAAACATGGATCAGGCCTTGATATGCCTCAGCCAATACAGGCAGGCCCATGAACACTGCTAATTATGATCATACTCGTTGTGTATGGTGAGCCGAGATTTTTTAGGGCGTGGTCATTTCATGTAATTGAGTTTTTAAGATTTCTAGGTACATTTATGAGGGTTAAATGCGAATAATCAAAGGTAAATATCTCAAATCACCTGTCATTCAAATCCTCAAAAAGTCGAGGTGTTATCTAAATCACTATCTTATAAGTTATATGCATCACCTCTCACCTCTTTAATAATAGTTTGTTGGAGCTCATTTTACCCTCCATTCTATGCAAACGGTTAGGCCTTTTGGGTAACCTTTGAAATTTGTACTTCTCAAGATGCCTGTCTATTCTTATTTTCTCTTGTTCTTATTTTCTCTTGAAGGACCTGCACCAAGGGAAGTTATACAAGTGTAAGATTGATCATATATAAAATAGGGAGATGCTCATATGAGAGCATCTCTTACCTTACTATAAGAGATAAAGGTGAGGCCCTCACATTTAAGTTGTTGACAATGGATATGGATGCAAGGGTCCCACCTTATCTCTCATAGTGTTAGACCCCGACCCAGACTAATTCGATTAGTGTGTGATTAGTATGTGTTTAGTCTTAAGTGAGTTTAGTTACCGTTGGGTTAGAATACAATTAGTTTTAGTCCTGGATATAGCTTTGGAAATTTTGAGAACGTTTAGTGTTAGTCAGACACGCTCAGGAAGACCTGAGTGTACGTGTAAGTTTGGGAGGATCGTATTGGTTTTCCGTTTTAATTGTGATTTTGATTTCATTTGAATGATTTTACTATGCGTTACAACTTTCGTTTTCAGCCTATTCATGTTTGAAGCCCAAAACCCAAGTTTTGGCCCAAAAAGGGTAAAGTTGTCTTTTATACACAAATTTTGAAATCTCAAAATCATGTCAAAAATATACTTTTTGGAAACTAGATATTTCGAGGATCATTTTATCATTCTTCGTCGAGTTCATTCGCCTGCAAAATCATGTTTTTGTCAATGCAAAGTTTAGGCTCATTGGGTCCCATTTGCTAGGGTTTATAAGTCAACTCTTTCTCCTTCCCTCTTTTCACTCTTAAACCCTGACCCTAGAGGAGCCAAGGAGAGGAAACCATTTTTCTTTCCACTTCATTTCTCTTGAATGATCAAGTTAGAAGACTCCAAATGGAATTCCAAGACCATCATCTTCTTCCTCTCATCCCAAGCTTTCCATTGATACAAGTTTCTTGAAGTTTCTAGTTGGGCAAGATCTTCATTTCCTTCCTTCTCTCTTGTTTGTGCATCTCTAGGTAAGAGCTCCAACCCATCTTTTTAATGGAGCCTTTTTTTGCTCCTAAAGATCTTGTTTTTCATGTTTACAAACCCTTTTGTGAAAATGGGTTTCTTGTTTTCAAGTTTGGGTGAGTTTTGAATGGTTTTCATGAGGTTTTTGTAGCCTTTGGCTTAGCTTGAGTGGAAGTGCTTGAAGAAGGTTTGTGGCATCTTGAACTAAGGCAAGTAAACAATCTAGGATGGATGTTAGCATGTGTGCATTTGGTTTGTTTTATTTTCATTCTCTTCATTTCATTGGCAATCTATGTATTGAATGGAAATTTTTGGAGATTTTGTTTTAGATTGGAGAATGGGAATGAGATGCTTGAAATTGTGCTTGTATGTGTATGTTTAATCCCTTGGAGAGCTTGTAGACTCAGGGAAGTGTAGGTTGAAGGAGAAATAAGTAGATGAGAAGAAGAAATGTAAAAATCTGACTTGAAATGTACTGTCCGCGCAGCGTAGGTCAGCTGTCGGCTAACCGACATTTCCACTTCGGTCGACCGACAGCCAACCGAACTCAGTCGGCTCCTTTTTCCGAGACCTGCATTTCGTCAGGAAGATCTCGGTCAGCTGTCGGCTAACCGACATTTCCACGGTCGACCGACAACCAACCGAAATCAGTTCGGTTCCTTTTCCCGAGAGTTGAGATTTTCTGGGTAAATCTGTCGGTCAGCTATCGGCTAACCGACATACCCCATTTCGGTCGACCGACAGGTGACCGAGATTTCAAAATGAGTTGTTTTAGAAGGATTTCTGCAGGAATGAAAACTAGAATATGTTATGGGGCTTTTAGCCGACATTGTGTGATTGAAACCCGAGATGTCTTTAACTTCGGGAGTACCAATGCTCTTTGCAATTTTAACAATTGGGTTTCAATTACACAAGGGTCAACCAAAGGTCCTTACATATGCTTGATAGACTTTACTTTCAAACTTTAGTTTGATGTAACAAGTATTATCGTGTACTCGTTTTGAAGTTAAGTATAAACTCATTTGACAATGGTTTCAAGGATAAAAAGGGGATCACTTCTTAAGCGTGTTTTGCATATATACTTATGCCTCTTGCTAAACCGTGTCTCGCATAGATCTGATAAGTGATTTCTCCCTTCAAGCTTGATTTGGTTTAAGACGTGTTTCGCCGTGTTTTATGCATTCATGAATTTAAGTGAACACCACTGAGCTTAGACTGCCTTTCAGTTTGATCCACTGTCTGGGGGTTCTTAAACATGTGGACTGTTTGCAGACTGGTCGCGTATTTTATTACACATCGTGCATGTCCGGTTCCGCGGCCGGAATCCCCGTATATGTGGGAATCGTGTCGTGATTATATTATGTATATCGTGTTTGCCGTGCGTGCTTGCTCTTTTCATTATAAATGATAGAGAAAGGATGAGCTCATTGTGGATTGTAACTATTCATGATATTATAAGTATTCATGTTAGCTTTGCTCGTAATTTGAAATGTACCTTAGTCATGTAACTATTTACGATTCAGCAAAAGATCTTTATACGTTTCTTTAAACATTTACTTATTACATGCTCATGCCTAAATTGATTACCTGTCAAATCGTTGTGTTTGACCCTTGTATGCTGGTGCCCAGATGCAGGTGGCGTTGCCTTTGAGGATGAGCGTCAGGAGGAGGCTCTTGAGCCACCCCCAGTCAGAGAGAGGCAACCCGATGATGTCAACTAGACGTCGGGCGGGTTCTTGAGTGGCGCTTCATTTTAGTCATGAGTTCTTTTGTGATATTTTGAGATTTGTATTGGCCTTTAATGGCCTCTTATGAGTTGTAATTAAACTTAACTACATTTTCGTATTAGTCTCATAACTTGAATGATATTGGGAATGCCATGTTAACTCCTTACTTTTGATACTATGTCTTGATATTATTTTTATCACAGGACTTAAAATTTTATTAGTGCTTATCTTGATGTGATTTGCTACATGCTTCCACAAACTTGATCATGTGAGACAGATTCCGCGTGCTTCGGGAATCCTCACTGCAGGAACCTATGAGAAAACAAACATAACAACAGAATCAACGTCGCGGGCCCGAGACTCTTTCCGGGGTCGCGATACATAGTAAGGCGAGAGATGCTCTCACAGGAGCACTTCCCTATAAAATATATGATTAAAATAAAAATAAAAATCTTAAATCATGTATTTTCTAATTTATGACAAGCATTTTTTTTTTTGTTAGAAATTTTATGACAAGCGTTAGAATAAGTTTTTTCATAATCATAGGAGACAGAATTTAGAGATTTATAGGAACAAGGCTCAAGAGGGCAAGTGTAGGAAAGAAAAGATAGAATTATTTCATATACGGTGCTCCTATCGTTGTTAACCGAAATGTTGTTTTCCGCATTTTTTTGACGTAGTGTGCACCGATATAAATCGTTTCAGCGTTTTTTGACGTAGTGTGTACTAATATAAATCGAATTGGGATCCTCTGGAGGATTTTGGCCTATGTACGGTGACTTTGAGAAGATCAATCACGGGCCCCAAGTCACCTCAGGATGTCGGGCGTCACCGTGGGAAAAAAGCCTTAGACGATCGGACTATGATATAACCATACCTATAGGTACTAGTAATGGTTGGCAATTCTTGACCCGGCCCACCTGTAAAGAATAAAGAGTCTTTTGTTATATTATTTTTCAATATTCACATTTGGAGACAATACATGTATATATAGGCTTAGATGGGTTGTTACATATGACTGTAACAACTAGATATGTTTTAACTTCAACTTCCTTGGATATTGCAACAAACAGTTACTTCACCCTTATCTCTTGTTGTGATCTTATTACCCCCGGCGGTACAATTTGATCCGTAAATCCGTGAAGCGGCAAGATAAAACGGCTTTGGTCCTTATATATTTGCTAATTGAACAACACTAGAAATGTAGACAACTCGTAGATGACCACTATGAACATGTTCTCGAACAAAATGAGCATCAATTTTAATATGGCGCGTCCATGCACGAAAAATTGGATTGGCAGTGAGATGAGTAGCACCAATATTATCGCAATATAAAATTAGACATGGTTTAGATTTGATGCCTGTAACAACTGGATATGTTTTGACTTCAGCTTCTTCCAGTTGCTTCACTCTTGTCTCCTGTTGTGATCTTATCATCCCCCTCAAATTGTACGGCCACTGGATGACGGTCAATTTGATCCGTAAATCCGTGAAGCGGCAAGATAAAACGGCTTTGGTCTAATTGAACAACACTAGAAATGTAGAGAACTCGTAGATGCCCACTATGAACACATTCTCAAACAAAATGAGCATCAATTTTAATATGGCGTGTCCGTGCATGAAAAATCGGATTGGCAGTGAGATAAGCAGCACCAATATTATTGCAATATAAAATTGGACATGCACTACACCAAAAATCGGAAATTGGAACGGAAAAGCGTTCCTAATCCTTCCGTTCCTAATCCGTTAAAGTGTTCCAATTTCCGTTCCAATTTGGTACCAACCGTTCCTAATCCAAATTGGAACGGAAATTGGAACACTTTAACGGATTAGGAACGGAAGGATTAGGAACGCTTTTCCGTTCCAATTTCCGATTTTTGGTGTAGTGATGGTTTAGATTTGATGCCCATATCTTTTAGGATGAATGATATTCATTCAAGATCTGACGTAATGGATGAGAGAGCACGATCACCAATGGCTTGACCTCGATCATCATGTCTTCTTGGTGATCGCCATTTGTCCGTGAATCCATCACAGTCGCAACCCACTCCTTTTTTAGTACGTTGGTGCCGGTGGCCCACTAAATTAGATCTTCTTCCAAAAGCTTCGATCGTGCAATTTTGATGAAGATGATGAGATCGTAGGGCTTACATGGATGGATAGGAGAGGGATGCTCAGTTTTTTTTTATTGAAATAGAAAAATTGACGGTGATATTGATGAAGCAACATCATTTCGCAAGATCATCATCGGAAGATCATCACAGGGCCCAAGCTTTGGTACCATATAGACTTTCGAGAATCACTTTCTTTCACCGTAAGTTTCATTAGATGAAAAGATTGTACATTTATAATGCAAATACAAACTAACCTTATCTTAAGAATAAGGATAATCCACTAATCACCAATATCCTAACAATACGGTTTCTTCAACACCACCAACCACCTGAAATTCCTGGACCCAGGTTGACAAACCTAAAGTTTGAGTTGTACTTTTTAGGTAAAGGAAATTTCATTAATCCAGCAAGAACACAAACAAGAAGACAGCAGCACAATATTGCAAACCCCACAAAGAAGGAAACAGAAACAGAGAAACTAAACACCTAGCCCCTTATCCCATCAAAGCCCTATCCCAAACAAATTCCAAGTTCAAGGATTAACTCAGTTTGGCCATCAACTGAGCTCCTCAGTCCGACCCAACTTGAGCCGACCCAGTCTGACCTTCTTAGAGTCACATCAACATTTTTCAAGCCAATTAATAATCAGTTCATCTCAGGTTGTGCACTTGTTACCTTCATAAGTAGACCAAACCTGACCCACTCCCACCCCTTACCTACTAATAAGATTAGAATCAACCACACATTTTAGGGGTAGTTTGGATGTAGAGAGACATCTTTTCCTACATTCAAACCACCCTCTAATAAGTCATTTATATATAAGGCGCCAATGAGAGTTCCTTCTTCTATTTGAAAAAAAGGCGCAGCTCTGTTTCTCTCAATGGCTCTGGAATCATCAATCCTTCATCTCCTTCTCTCCTCAATTCTTCTTCCAGCTGGGGCTCTCCTTACATTCTACACACTTGAAGCTCATTCCGAAAGCATCCGACCAGCCCGAATTCTCCAAGAGAATAACAGCTCCAGAGCTTCGAACTCATCTTCGAATTCTTCTTATGTTCCTGCGATGTTCATCTTTGGTGATTCCTCCGCCGACTGTGGCACAGGCATCATAAACAGATGGCTCCAAGAACGCGCCGATCACTTGCCATATGGGAGGGATTTCGATACGCATCGCCCCACTGGCAGGTTCTGCAATGGAAGAATCCCAGTTGATTATCTTGGTATGATTTTGAACTCCTCAGTTTTGCTGCTGGTAGTGGTTTTTTTTGTCTTTGAAGAGTTTGTTTTGGTGAAAATGAAAATGACGTTTGAATTGTTTTCAATTTGTGCGTTTTAATTTCTAAGGTGAAGGCACTTAATGCAGTTTTTGTGAAAAGCAGATTTTGTATCAGTGGGTGGAAAAACTTGACTAAGGATTTTGACTAGGTAGGATTGTCCAATTGATCACCTCTAGTAATTTAGTGAGATGAATTTGTATCATGCCACCATGGCTTTTTTTATTTTATTTTATTTATATCATGTCATGGTTATGCAAGGATTGTATGATCTGGTAGCTGTTGTGCATCTATTTAACCCTAAACCCTATACTATATGCTTCATACAAATCCAAATCCCAGACTATGTACCACTTCACAAAATGGAAACAAACATATTTTTTCTTCAGATCAGGCCCTTGGATCACATAGGAGGATGAGGGTTCAACAATTGTGCTCTTCCTTTCTGGACTAGACCTAATACGTTTTGGATGCAAAATTGTGCTCAGGTCATCTGGACCCAAGTTTGTACATGTGCAATTTCAGGTTGCTAGTCCTTCTATTCTTGATTCATCATGATGATATTAAGGGGGGATTTGATAACTCTAAAAATAAGCTCTTATTTTGTGATTTAGAGCTAATTTACATATTAGAGCATTTGGTCAACCTCTAATTGTATTTTCTAATTTTAGAGCTTATTTACAAATTATAGTTTTTACATCAAAAAAAAAAAAAAAAAAAAAAGCTCGGGGGCCTGCTTTTTAAAGAGAGTTTTTTTTTAGCTAAAGTGGACGGACGTTGACAATGCAAGATTTACATGTTTTGAATGAAAATAACCTCATAAAGTTTTCAAAATAATGCAAATGACACTACATTGTAATTCTTAAAAGGTGGGCCCCAGTTACAACAACTCATAAAGGTGGGCACCAATTACCTCATGAAATAAGAGATTTTTTTTTTATAATTATACCAAACCACTAATTGCAAATTAGAACTTAAAACTTTAGAGCTTTTAGTTTAGACCTTAATTAAATTAGCTCTTATAGACATATTAGACTAAAGTTTCCAAGCGCGCCCAAGGCTCAACTTTTTTTGTTTTGAACACATTTTTTAAATGGGCTGGGAAGCCTTGGCGAAGCCTAGCTTAGGCCCAATTCCATCATGAACTACCTCCAGATCATTCTATAAAATAGACTCATTCCACTCTATAGGCCCACTAAGTTTGGTGTATAAATTTAACTAATACATTGTTCATCATACCTAGGGATGGTACACGCTCAGACTTAGCCTATTTCCATTTGTTATTAGCCTAGACACAATTTACAAACAGTTTTTTTGGACTGAGGCTTAGATAGAATCAGACGAGAAAATCTTTTTACAAAAATCTTTGAGAAGCAAAAGAAAAAAAAATAATCAGACCAAAAACTGGTCTCCTACTAGCTACTACAAGTGCAATCCAGTAATGTGGGCCCCACTTGGGCCCACCTTTTATTAATGGAGCCCCTTCGGTATTTTTTCCGTCCCATGATCGAATCCTAAATAGCTAGGTGATTTTTATGGTATCTAGAGCGAATAATCTCTGATGAGTTTTTCACAATCCTGATGGACTCAATCTCCTCATCCTCATCTAACTTTCATGATTTTATCCTCCCACTGTTTATTTTTTCTTAGTGTTACTAATCTGATAACCAATATCTTTGATTATCAGTTCTTTGAATGTCTAAAACTAGCTCTAATAATAATGGTTGCAGCGCAACGGCTGGGGCTCCCTTTTGTTCCTCCATGGTTGCCACGTTTTAGAGGAGTGCAAGATGTTCTTCATGGAATGAATTATGCTTCTGCAGGTGCTGGAATTCTGTCTTTCACCGGATTGGATCGGGTATGAACAGTTTTGAGTTTTTCAATGGTATTTTTTATTTGGATTCATACAACTTAAGGTACTTAGGGCACTAAAATAAATAATTGGACTGAAATCCTAAGTTACACAATAATAGTGGACTTGGAGAAGGACATGTGCCCGATGAACAATTCCTAGGCTTCTAAACAAGGCCCTCTTAGTAAATTGGGTAGACATGGTCTTGGGTTCTTTAGTTGGCCCAATTGCCCTATATAAATGCTTAACTTTACATTAAAGCAAAATTTCAAGGACCCCACCCCAACCCTCCAGACAGAGTCCAGATCTATTGAGGTTTTACCCCACGGTGACCGTGGGTGGACCAACCACGGTCCGCCATGTCACCGTGGGTAAACCCCCTCAGTGGATCCCGATTCCTCCATAGACCCACCCACCGACCCACCTATGGTCAAATCCAAAACCCAATGCACTCACCAAAATTGGTGAAACTCAAAAGCCATGCTTCCATGCTTAGGGTCAGCCTTACCATCCCTGAGAATTTCGTTATTTATCTCCAGAGAAAAGAGTATGGGCTTCATGGCCCAGATCAGACTGCACTGAAGAGTTACAAGCCCTAATTGTCATGCCCGCATTCAGCCCATGGACTTTTGAAAGTAACGATGGCCCAACCATTTTGCAATGTATATGTGGTCCTCTTATGTAAGATATAGTTGGGATAAGATTTTGAGCATATATTAGCCCAAACCCAGGCTCATTTAACAATGAGGCTAGAAACTAGGCCCAAGTACAGGCCATGGACCAAAAAATTTAGCACGCTGGGGTAAGGCTATCCTAGCCCAAAAGCACACCTTGTAGTTGGATAGAAGATGGATGTGGATAAGGTGTAGTCCTAATAGCCCTTACTTATAAGGACTCAAAAGCTTAAACAACCTCATATAACTTAAATTTGGGACTTCCTTTTATGGATGGGGATTAAATGTCTGTGAAGTAGGGGCGCAAGTGGGCTTTGTCTATGCTAAACCTACAGACGATGGATCTAATGTACAAGAAGACCCATGACCTACTCAAATCCTAATATATTATTACATATGTAAAATATTTTTGAAAAATAAGTTAGTATTTTTCCATTAATAAAAAGGACTCCACTGTCCATGTAAAAAGTTAATCTAATAAAGTTATTATCGTTAAATAAATAATATTATGTCTATATGCTGTATCGATCCCTAAGCAGTTAAGTGAGAGGTAGGGTTCCAAACAGCTTAGCAATCTCTTATCCTTAAATAATAAGAAGAGTCTAGTTATATGGGCCTTCATAAACATCAAAAGATGCAATATCATCATCTTTTTTATATACAAGTATCATTTCCTTTTTACTAGAATAAAAGTTCTCTGCAAGTCAGAATCCATTGTTTTGCCTTAGTTATTTGTTGCAAATAAGAGGCTCACATTTATCATGAGAACAAACATCGAAAACTAAAGGGTTTTGAGTTTTGACTAATCAACGTGATATTGAGGAAGGAAGTTCCAATGTATACTAAAACCTATCCCCGCAGCGCTTTCAAACTCATCGCAGTCGGAATCTGTAGGGTTTGTCTTGTATTCCGGGTTTACCGGAGTGGTCCATTGGCTTACTCAATGACTGGGTTCAAAGTCAAAGGTATTTTGGTTATTGTACCGGCTTTTTTAGGGGCTAAAAAAGTGGAGAGTATATATACAATAATGTAATCTGTAACTGGAGAGTCAAGATGTGAGTCATTAGTCTCTTAGTATGATTGTTCGATCGCACGTTTCGCACTTCCCTACGCACTCGCACAACAATTGGTATCAAAGATAGGTTGTGCTGTGTAGTCGATGTTTTTGTAAAAATCTTTCGAGTCATACGATCGTGTAAAAGATCAGGAAGGCAAAAGGAAAAATCATTATCTAAGATTTTCAGTTGTTGCACGGTAGAGAGAGAGAGGGGAGAAGTCGTCTTTGGACTTGGATTGTGATCGAAGTTAGAGGATTAAAAAAAAGGGACATTCGGCGAGAGGTCCCTCAAAGTGTGACTTTGTTGCAAACAGTCCACAAAAAAAAAAATTCATGCAGCCAAAGGTCCTCTAACACATTCCCATACCTGATATGTCTAATTTACACTTTATTTAAATCATATCCCATGATTGGTAGGATATCCCATTAATAATATAGTCAACTACCACTTAATGAGCCACGATTAATGGAATCTCATTAATGAGATTTTCAAATAAATTTAAAAAAAACGCAATAAATTAAAAAAAAACAATAAATTTCAAAAGAACAGAGATAAATTTAAAAAGATACAAATAAATTTCAAAAAATATAAATAAATTTCAAAAGATGAAAATAAATTTCAAAAGATGAAAATAAACTTCAAAAGATCCAAATAAATTTCAAAAAATATAAATAAATTTCAAAAGACTCAAATAAATTTCAAAAGACGTAAATAAAATTAAAAAAATCAAATAAATTTAAAAAAACGCAAACACATTTTCCAAAACTAAGATAACCCAATTTTCCAAATTAGCGAACAATGTGGCAAAAAACTCAAGTCTTTTTGTCAAAAACTCAGTTAAATTTATTTTTAAAAATACAAATAAATTTCAAAAGACACAAATAAAATTCAAAAACACAAATAAATCTATCAAAAACTCATATAGATTTGTTTATAACTCAGATAGATTTGTTCCAGAACTTAAATAAATAGCCTAAAGCTCGAATAGATTTGTCCAGTACTCAGATAAATTTGTTTCAGAAGTCAAATAAATAGCCAGAAACTCAGACAGATTTGTCCAGAACTCAGATAAATTTATCCAGAACTCAAATAAATTTGTTCTAGAAGTCACATAAATAGCCAAAAACTCAGATAGATTTTGTCCAAAACACAAATAAACTTGACAAAAAATACAAAACTCAGATAAATTTAACTTTGACTGGAATGGGGATGTACTTCTGGAACGGGTCAGGTCAAACCTGACCTAGAACCAACCCTGAACTACTGCAGATCCTAAGCCCACTTTCTTTTTCTTCTTCGTTCTGGAATCAGAAACACAAAAGCCATCTTCCATTCGCCTTCTTCCTCGATTCCAGCGATGGCATGGCACGGCGTCCGATTGCAATCCCCCTTCTTTGGCAACACGTAGGAACGACGGTGGCGCAGGAAGTCCGGTGATGGCATAGAAGATCGTCTTCTTTTTCGTTTCATGTTCTGCAAGTCTTCTTCTTCATTGCAGGGGTCTTCTTCTTCTTTTTCTTCTTCTTTGCAGGGGTCTTCTTTTTCGTTGTAGGGGTCTTCTTCTTATTCTTTTTCTTCTTCTTTGCAGGGGTCTTCTTCTTCAGAGATTGATCTCAACTGTTGAGATCCAATCCGTTAATGTCCATGTCCGGTTTAAAGAAGAAGAAGAGGGAGAATGGAAGATTTAAAATTTCAAATTTTAAAATTTTATGCCTAATCAGTTAAAAAGGAAAATTAGTCATTAAAATGTATGAGGTGGCGTGTCTAAGGACCTCTCTCCACCGAAATATGTCCAAGCTGCATGGACTACAGGCCTTAGAGGAAAAGTTGGTGGACTTGAGGCCTTACAAGTACTATATAAGGGAACTTTCGCTAATTATCTCTAAAAGAAAATCTCATCCTGGAGGTTCTGTTGCAGGAATGAGAAGAGCAAGTGGGCTTCCTACTTGAAGAAGAAAGGGGTTCTTCGAATTAGATCATAGAGGCTCTGATCGGAGAGAGAAATCAGTCTGAGATGAGCTACAGTTTCTGTTTGCAAACCAGGGGATGTTTGTGCATTAGATCGGAGAAAAAAGGGCTGCCTAACTTCACACTGAGAGGTGCAGTCCACAAATCAGAGGTGGGCCAGAAATCGGAAGTTAAAGGAGACGAGGGTTCTGGATTTAGATCTAGTTTGATCTCTCCAGACGATTAAGGTGTATCTGGATGAGACTCTTTTTGGTGAAGAACCCAGGCAAACAATTGAAGGATCTGCATTCGTTGCCGGAGAAGAAGACAAGGATTTCTTGAAGTAGGAGAGGTTTCTTTGAAGAAGGTTTGTTATTCATCCCAGATCTGATTACATGTCGTTTGTGTCTGGTTGACCTGACCCATATAGTAGAAGCCCAAGCCCAGCACAACAGCAGAGGCTAACGTCTGCATTGTGTCAGCCGAACGGTCAACGCAGGTTTGACAGGGATTGTTGCGGAGATTTTGTTTTATGAGATATCTTGATCATCTAGTGTCTGATTTTATATCCGTTTGCACCTACGGATTCGTTGCAAGCAGACCTACACAGTTGTAAGAGATTGGTAATTCAACATTCAACGAAGAAGTTTAACCGATCGGAGGGCAGAAAGTTGTTTCTATGATATTGGCGCTATCTGTATTCAGGTTTTAGATCCATTTGGTCCTGCATGCTCATGGTGACGAGATTTATAAGCATGATACGAAAATTTTGGTAGTTTGACCATTGTAGAGTGAGTGATCCGAAAAATACTAATTATGTTGTTAATGGAGAGTCAAGTTCGAGGTGGAGAATTTTAACAAGAGGATGAACTTTATCGATAAATCAAAGTTCAAATGTTGGTTCAACACGTCAGAGTGTTGAAAAGATTGTGTACTTGTCAGTGAGGTACGGAAAGACATTGTTAGTTATTTGCTAGTGACTCGAGTTTGACGGAATTTAGGCCAAGATGGAGATTGTTGGGTTTCTATGTTGTATTCCAAGTTTACCGAAGTGGTCCATTGGGTTAGCTAATGACTAGATTTAGCAGGGTCAACGGTATTTCAGTCATTGTAGCGGAGCTTTCTTAGGAGTTAAGAAAGGGGAAATAGTAGATACAATGTAATCAGTAGTCCTAGATTCCAAAGCATGTTTGGTAACAGGTGATGAATCCGTAGATCCGATGATTCCTCACTACCACTGGAACAAGGATTCCTCATTGGGAATTTGTATAGTTGATGATTTTACATTGATATTGGTGTGTATCGATGTATATAGATGAGAAAAATAAGGTACAGTGTGCAAATCCACTTAAGTGAGGATTTTCAAATCTTATTGGGGGGTGGTCATATTCGAAGATCCTAACAAATGAAGATTTTCATTCGTCCAAATCATAAGGAATTTACAATTGCCAAACATGGATTTACCACAACTTTAGAGAAACTGAAAATCTTTTCCCAAAAGATATGGTTGTCAAACTTTAAAGAGAGTCAATATATGAGTCATTGCTCTCTTGCCGTGGATGTAGGTGATTTTGTCGAACCACGCAAGTCTCTCTCTCATGTGGTATGATTGTTTGATCACAAGTTTCACACTTCTACATGCATGCGTGCAGTAGAATTGATTTGGAATTGGATGGGACCGAATCGCTTCTTACCCTATGTTTGGGAAGTGGGGAGGGGAGGGGAGGGGAGGGAAAATTTGAGGGGGAAGGAAAATGAAGGGGAGGGAGGTTAATTTTCCCTCCTCTTGTTTGGGAAGTCAAAAAGTAGGGGGAAGAAAAGTGAAAAAGTAGGGTTTTGTTTGTTTGTGAGATAGAGAGAAAATTACCATTTTGTCCTTACTTTTATAAAAACTTCAAAATTATATTTCATAGACAAAGGGCAGTTTTGTAATTTTTCAACTTTTCCCCTCCTTCCCCCCCATTTCCCCCCCTGTTTTGGGGGGAAAACTTTTTCACCCATTTTCCCCACCCCCCCCCCCCCCCCCCCCCCCCCATTTTCCCTCCCCCCTTTCCCAAACACCCTCTAAAAAACTTTTCCCCCCACTTTCCCCTCTTTTTTTTCCTCCCCCCCCCCCACCCTCCATCATTTTCCTCCCTTTCCAAATGGAGGGTTAAGGAATTCATCTAGTCCTCCGTGTGTAAGTGTGTGTGAGAGAGAATGAACGAATGTTTTTGAATTTGTATGTCTTTCTACCATGAGTCAAAAGATGAAAGAATGATGAGATGAAATGAAATGAAATGGAGAAGGAGATGTGTAGGAGACATAAGGAGAAAGAGGCAAATGAAGTTGATCTCGTGGGGGCATTTAGAAACTATAAGAAACAAGACAACATCGATCAGACTTTGATGAGTCTGAGTTAAAAGAATTAATATTCCATCACCTTGGAAAGAAAGTGTAATGGATTATAGCTGGAATCTTGCTTGTTGGATTGTCAATGCTATACTCTTGTAGCTATCTTTTATTGAGTATCGGTGATTATGATACTTGGACAAGTTGTCCCCCACGGTCAAAATTCTCACTTTGATACAAACTCATGCATAATCCAAAAGTTGGATTTTAATTAGACATTACTGGTCTTAATGCTAACTACCACAAGGATAATAATATAGAATAAGTGATGGAAATGTGAATATCATAGGATATCAAACAAGAAGGAAGGTGCCGACTTCAAACGATCATAACTTTTGATTTGGAGATCACTGCAAAGCGACATGTTCGTACTCGTTTGGTAGCTATCCACATGATTCATAATATAAAATTTTGAGATAAGCCCTTGGGCATTTCTTAACTGAAAAGAGGCCGATTTGATGGTCAAAACATATATTTTGTAGATGTCATGAAAGACTTGATATTTATATTAACTTTTTGCTCTAGAGTTCTTATAAAGTCCATTTGAGTGTAGATTGCTTTTTGTTTCTTTTTTGGTGCGGTGAGTGTGGATTGTTTGGGAAGGTCATAATAAGTAATTATAGTCATGATAAGCAATTTTTATGAAATCATATTGTCTTTTTTACTATTTTGAGTAATTTTTACTATTTCTGGGAAGTTAGGGTTTGGAAATGCTATATAAGTCATTGTAGTGTTTATAATGAGAAATGATAGGAAACCAAGGTTTTTTTGGGTTTTGCCCTGGTTTTCTCAATATGGATTCAAAGTTTTGATCTTTAGGCAAAAAGTGATGATCTTCTTCTTCAATATTCTCATGCTACCCCTAGTTTGCTTAGTTGTAGACATGGGTGCGTGTGAGAAAATGCGTTAGCTCAAGTCCTTCATTTAACAAAAAATAAAATAATAATAAATATTTATGTAAAGTAAAATCACATATATTTATCTTGAAGTAAATAAAATCTAGTAAGATATAACCAAGTAAAGTTTGGATGATCAGCCTTGATAAAAAGGGTCCAATGTCTGGGCTTGAGTCTCGTCTCCATGGCATATATACTTCTTGGTCTGTAACAAAATGCCTGGACCTAATATTGACCTAATTATCAGTCAGGTCAGAAAGGGTCTATACCTATATTTTCTGGTTGGGTCCTTTGGTTACCGGTAATCAACGGTCCTTCAGTTATCTGGTAATCCAGGGTTCATAAATATCCTCTTTAGAATAAAGGACATTTTGCATGCGTGGCAATTTTGGGAATTTGTCTTAGATAGATAGGAAAGGACGAGTTTTTTTGGTACCCCAACCAAGGAGGGCTTGGACCCAAGAGAGAGCTGCATAAACACAGAAATGTAGCTTGCACAAGCGGGAAGAAAGCCCACACAAGAGGGAAAGGAGCCCACACAAGCGGGAAGAGGTGACGTATCCAGGGTTCGAATCCCGGGCAGCCAGGTAAGAACTAACGCTCCTTACCACCTGGGTACGGAGCCGTTCTTAATTTCAAGGGGAACTTCAATGCAAAATAAGAAATTTTATCATAATAGCCCCCTTCATCTCACTTAGAAATAGAGATACCTCACATGTCTGCATGCCTAGGGATGATCATTAGGTATGCAATATGTCACTCTTCCCACTTTGTGTGCATCTTTTCCCACATGTGTGGACAATCTTTTTCACTTTGTGGGCTTCCTTTTTCTTCTTGTGTGGGTCTCTTCGACCACAACCCCCTTGGTGGGACTCGGGAGTACCAAAAAAACAAAATTAGATAGATAGATAGAGGGAAAGACAGAGAAAAAAGTGATCAGATGCGATCAAAACAGAGCATGAGGTATGCGATGGATTTTCAAATCCATGCTCCTCTATGTTACAAATCATTGGAAACTGACACTCTCCTTTTCTTTTCTGAAAGTTTAGGGTTCGAGATCTTTAGATTGGTCTACTCAATAAATCAACCCAAAAGTGTGCAAAAATAATAACTATATAGCGGAAATAAAATTACAAAAACACACCACAAGGACACCGGATTTTGCGTGAAAAACCATAACCGTGTGAAAAACCACGGATCCGAACTGGATCAAGAATCAAGCACTATGAATCTCGCAATTACAAGAAACTCAGATTTCCTCCCCAAATATCCCCTATCTAAGGACTGAAGTTACCTTATGTCGCTTCACGTTTCAACGACATCACACCGTTAATTGCAGCAGACTCAATCCCGCACTTGACTCCTCAAATCTTCTACTTAAGAAGATGATCATCTACAAAGGATGTAGAAGAGACTGACTCTAGAGAACTTGGCAGCACAACTTCTTAATAAATCTCTAGAAAAAAACTCTCTCAATTAAATCTCTAACTTAGAACTTTGAGAGGTGAGGTGTCTCTTTGGAATGACCCTTGACTCCTTTAAATAGCCCTTTGGGACGTGCTTAAGGTTTCCTAACTTGATTAGGCTTAAAACAAGCAATTTGGGCACAATTAGAATAGAGTTTCTAATTTTCGTAGGACTTTGCCACATGTTCGCTTGGGTGGACCTTTCATCCACTCGAGCGGATGAGGTTCTGTCTCAGCGCAAATAGAGCTTCTGTCAGGCGATAGCTATTCTGACTCATGTTCGCTTAAGCGAAGATGGGGTAGCTCGAGCGGACCCCATTCTGATTGATTCGGAATTTTAGCACTCTTTCTCTTCCAGCTTTCTTCTTCTAATTCTTTTAGACTATCTTCTTTGAGTCCTTCTAGTCTTTTATCTTTAGAATCCTTGTCTAAAAAAGATTACAACTCAATAGACCCCCAGAGTTTTGTCCAACCCATGAATTAGCCAATACACAAAAACCTAACATTTTCCCACCTCCCATCTCTGCTTTCCCGACCTTCTTAATCCCATTCCTTCCTCTTAGCCGCGGTACAACTCTCCATATAGATTTGTGGATATCCAAGTTTGAAATAAACATGTAGATGAGCTAAATTAGATCCATCATTAAATTTATTCTACTAAGCCAATTGTGATTATATTATTTTTTGGGTTCACTTAATTTCAGCATCTAGTTTTTTTTTTGGTAAAAAACATCTAGTTGAATTACATGATTGAATTGGGTAGATCATTTTGTGTTTACAGTATACACACACAATGTGGTGTTTGGGTGTTATGGGGGAGATGAGCCAACCGAAAGCATGACAAGCTTAGAGGCTTAAGGGTTTTAAAAGTCTCCCTTTGCAAAGGATCATGAGGTGGTTGTGGTTTTAATTTTAATTTTTTAAGGGCCTAAAAGTTTTTCAATCACTCGCAATGAGTAAAGCCTACAACTACAAATGTCAAATTGGCATGATTAGTTGCTGGACATAAAAGATATGATGCATGAAATGTGAAGGTTCTAAAACCCCAAATTCTAAGGTTTAAGGTCCCAAATTAGATCTCTAATATGAGATTCAAACAACACTAACAAAAGCAACAATCAAACACCACAAGAGAGACAACGATATACATGGAAAAACCCCCAAACAAGGGAAAAAACCACGAGCCCTGGAACTAGGTCCAAGAAAGAGATCAAACACGAACAATTCGAAGATTACAAGAGAACTTACAACCCCTCCCTAGTTGAATAACAACCTAAGGACTGCAGAACCTCATGCCGGCGCCTCGCCGTTTATCTTCTCCCGTGCTTGACTCTCCGTCTACACCCTCGAAGCAACTCCGAGATGAAACGAACCAAAGATAAAAGAAATGGACTCTAGATATGGAAATCGCAGCTCAAAATGGATGAATCTCTCTAAAGAATGAAAAGTCGTTTCTCAATGTTAGCAGCCGTCCTTGAATGTCTAAGAGAGGTGTTTAGGGCAAAATATACCAACCCTTATATAGTAGAACCACTAGGGTTTGCCCAAAATAGAATTCTATAACGAACGTTCGAACTCTTTAGTGAAGAGTTCGAACTCTTGTGCTTTCTAAAAAATGACCCGAGAACTTCTAGCAGGCAACGTTCGAACTCTTGTGCTGAACGTTCGAACTTTGCTCTTCTCTGGGTTTTTGCCCGGGAACTTCGGGCAGGCAACGTTTGAACTCTTGTGTTGAACTTTCAAACTTTGGACAGCAACGTTCGAATGTTTGTGCTGAATGTTCGAACTCTGGGCCTCTCAGGAAAACTGGCTTTGAAAGGATCTGGATAACAACGTTCGAACTTTTGTATTGAACATTCGAATTCTGGGCCTCTCGGGAAAACTGGCTTGGAAAAGCTCTGGATAGCAACATTCGAACTCTAGATCTGAACGTTCGAACTCTGGACAGCAATGTTCGAACTCTGGTACTGAACGTTCGAACTCTGGGCTTCTTGGGAAAATTGGCTGGACAGCAACGTTCGAACTCTGCTTTGAACGTTCTAACTCTGCTTCTGAACATTCTAACTTTGGAGCTCTGGTCTTTGGTTTGAAGGCTGTACTGTACTCCCAGGGGATTTTGCAGTCCATTCTAGAAAAATGATAAACACATAGATCAAATCCAAGTTTTGTCCAATCCCGTGAATTATGCCAACACTCAAAACCTTACAATCTCCCCCTTTATTAATTCATGGACAAAAATCCCTAAAAAATACATTCTACCCTTGAAAAGCCATAACAATCAAAAGATCTGAAGAAACATCACATTAAGAGGTTGTATAACCTGCAAACTAAATATCAAACCCAAACCACTAGGCAAAGATCATGTCAGCAAATCACCTAAACAAAATGCCATAAAATAAAGCCAAACCAAAGCCAAACATTCAAGCCAAATAAAATAAAGCCATTAGCCATTCTCCCCCTTTTGTACATAATTGTCAAAGGAGTTAAAGTTCAACACAAGATAGTCAAAATAGCTGACACAAGACAAAGCCATCAACAGAACAAAAATCATCTCTTCTCAACAATGCATAACTCCCCCTACACACCATCCCATCTTCTTTATAAACCATCTATTCAAACACAACCAAGAGAAATAGGAATCATTAGCCATGTATGTCATATGAGACAAAAGATGAAAAGAATTTATCAAGAAATAGAGAAACCACAAGGTATGTCCAAGAAACCATGAGGAAAAGAACACAAACACATGAAAGGCTTACAACCTAGCAAAGAAGAAGATTTTGAGCACACCATTTGATGAGGAAGGCTCCTTGTAGAGGAAGGAAAGAGGGGGCGGTTGCTGCAAATGAAAGAGATCGAAGAATAATAATATTTACTGAAAGATTTGACCAGTGAGACGTGTGTGAGGGGCAAATCAATTCTCAAGTAGATCATACTCCCCCTGAATATCAAATCCCTTTCGTATATCCCCTTCTAAAAGTCCCTTTTTTCATGTTTCTTTCCTCTTTTTCTTTTTTCTTTTTTCCTTTTTTTTTTTTCCACACAAGTGACTGTGCAATGCCTAGGTTCCTGAAGCTTTCTATTTAACCCATATAATGAGCATTAGGCCAATGACTCTCAAATCGGATGACTTTAGGGCACTAGGTATGGAAATATCCCTACGGGCTTACTGGCTCGAGTTAAAAAGGCTACGAACCCAAACTAGTAACAAAAACCCTTTTTTTTCATTCAATTTAAACACTCTTTAATCACTCAACTAATAAACCAAGACACACAAGGGAGCAAACCAAGTGAGTATTCATTAATGCGCTAATCTTATCAAACAAGACAAGCTAGGGAGTAAACCTAGTAGATCTTTGTCAACACCCTAAAATCGTCAAACAAGATGAACTAGGGAGCAAACCCAGAAAAATCTTCATCAACGACCTATGATCGATAGGTGACATAAGGAGAAATAGACATTCAGAATTACAAATGGATCTAGGGAGCAAACTTAGTCCATTTGTAATATATTCAAATCAAAGTTCCGCGGAAAGAGAATGATCAAAACTTTCAGAAAAGCAGGAGATTAGAAAAGAAAACAAACCTAGGGACTTTCTAAGGGATACAGACCTATTTCGATCATGTGGCTTAGTAAAGAAATCAGCTAAGAGAAGATCATACAACATGTGTTCCGAAACCAAAATCTTCTCCTCTACTAAGTCATGAATAAAATGATGTCGGATATCTATGTATTTTGTTCTAAAGAGTTGCACTGGATTCTTGAAAATATCTATGGTACTCTTATTATCATAGAAAACATTCATCATCCCTTGAGAAATCCCACAATCAGACGACATTTGCTTCATCCAAAGTAGTTGTGTGCAACAATTCCCCCTGCAATATAATCTGCTTTTGCTACAATGTAACAATTATCAGAAGTCCCCTTGCCCTCAAGAACACTCTTTCCCTTTTTGTCAACAATAGTGCATTCCTTTGGGGAAAAGTGTACATCATACTCAATGTCACACAATTGGCTAATACTAAGTTAGCCTTCAAACCATCAACAAAAAATACATCAGAAAGAGTAGATGTCCCGGGAATGTAAACTGTGCCTCTTCCAATAATTTTTGACTTACCTCCATCACCAAATTGAACAACACACTCATCACACATCTCAAAAGAAGTGAACAATGACTTGTTCCTAGTCATATGTCTTGAACAACCATTATCCAAGTACCACACATTTGAGTCTTGTGCTTTTAGTGCAGACAAGACCGCATTGCAACACAAGTCTGATTTACGAATCCATATCGATTTGGTCTTGACTTGTGGAGGAGAATACCGTATCATCTTATGTTGCTCTTGTAAGTCCCTTTTACAATTTTCGACACTATGGTCGAATACATCCTCTTATCCCACAATAATGATAAATTGGGATAGAGTTTGTCATCAATTTTTGACAAAAAGGCTGAATATGACCTTCCACTCCACAATGGTGACAGATAGGCACAAACTTAGTTTGAATGACTTTTCCTTTTGATGCACTAGCAACAGGATTCACATGAGTAATAGTAGGAATAATAGGGGTGTTTTCATTTTGGATGGGGCCTTTAAAAAAATTAGCATTACCCTTTGAGTTGGATGAAGATGCAACATCACCATAGCCTATCCCATGTTTATCCCTCTTTTGTTCGCTTAAGATCTCATCCAAGGTTAAGTATCCATTATTCATTATGTTAAGAGTACCTTTTGTTGTAGACAACTCAATGTACACCATATTCAATTTTCCCTCAAGATCACGCTTTTGGTTCTTGAGAGTGGCTACTTTACTTTGGAGATCTTTCAGATGCCTCCATCATCGCATCCGTTTTTACCTGCATCATTTGACAGTTCAGTCAACTTAAAACACTTCAATCCCAATTGATTTACCTTGCTCTGAGCTTTATTCAATTCATTTAACAAGGTAGAGTTTTCAAGTTTCAAGTGTTTCAACTTGACTGACTTCTCGTCATTTATGTTTGCAAGCTTCATTGAATCTTTAAAAAGATTTTCATACTGTGTTTCCAAGTCTTGATCATCATCAGATGATTCATGAAAATTCACTTCATCTTTTGACTTAGAATCTTTGTCAGAAGAACCTTGTACAAAAGAGATTTTAGAAGATCGAGACATCAAAGCAATAAATTTTCTACCACCTTCTGGGATTGACTCTGATTCACTCTTCTCATCGTCGGAGTCATCATCCCAAGTGACATTTAGAGCTCTATCCAAGCGCCTATCAATACGATTAACACACTTAGCAGCAATGTGCCCATATCCTTGGCATTCAAAGCATTTGATGTCCTTTGAAGAGTTCTTCGAAAAACTTTTACCGGTGAGCTTGTCAACCTTAGGGACATAGTTATTCCTAGTTTGTTCCTTGTTTTTCAAAAAATTCTTCTTCATGCCACTCTTGTTGTTCGTCAAAAACTTTTTGAACTTCTTCATAAAGAAGGCTTCTGGCTCTTCATTATTTGAAGTGGCCTCTGTTTCATCATTAGATTCACAACTGTCATTTTAGAAGAAACAAGGGCCATTCCTTTGTGTTTGAGGGTAGGTAGGTGATTGGCCTCAGAAGTTTGCAGATTCTCAACCAATTCATCAACTTTTAAAGAGTCCAGATTCTTATTCTCCTCAATTGCCACCACTTTAGCATGGTACTTTGGGGGAAGAGGAAGAGATCTTAAGATCTTCTTAACCACTTTACTATTTGAAATTGGTTCCTGCAAGCTAAAACAATTATTTACTATGTAACTCAATTTCAGATTGAACTCATGAAAAGTCTCAAATTCGTTCATCTTTAATGATTCAAAAGCGGTGGTGTAATTTTGGAGCTTGGTCTGTTTGACCTTATCTGTACCCTCATGGACTGTTTGAAGAATGTCCTATGCTTCCTTAGTGGTGTTGCAAGAGGAAATTCTTCGAAACTCCGAAGGAGTGAGACCATTATAGATTGTATTAATAGCCTTACTATTACAACTTGAGGCATACTTCTCCTCCTTGGTCCATTCAAATTTTCGTTTGGGAACATTTCTCCCATCAATTTCAATTTCGGGTGGAGAATACCCATCTTCAACACAATCCCAAACATCATCATCGATAGATTTCAAAAACGCTATCATCCGAACCTTCCAATACTCATAATTTGACCCAATTAACAAAGGAGGCTTCATGGTGGAGGATCCTTCTTGGTTGAATTCCATACTCTAGATCTGATTGATCGTTTCACACAATATCTTAGTGTGACTCGCTCGAATACCAATTGAAGGCTTTAAAATCACAAATTCTAAGGTTTAAGGTCCCAAATTAGATCTCTAATATGAGATTCAAACAACACTAACAAAAGCAACAATCAATCACCACAAGAGAGACAATGATATACATGGAAAAACCCCCAAACAAGGGAAAAAACCACGGGCCCTGAAACTCGGTCCAGGAAAGAGATCAAACACTAACAATTCGAAGATTACAAGAGAACTTACAACCCCTCCCCAGTTGAACAACAACCTAAGGACTGCAGAACCTCATGCTGGCGTCTCGCCGTTCATCTTCTCCTGTGCTTGACTCTCCGTTTATACCCTCGAAACAACTCCGAGATGAAACGAACCAAAGATAGAAGAAATGGACTCTAGAGATGGAAATCTCAGCTCAAAATGGATGAATCTCTCTAGAGAATGAAAAGCCATCTCTCAATGTTAGCAGCCGTCCTTGAATGTCTAAGAAAGGTGTTTAGGGCAAAATATAACAACCCTTATATAGTAGAACCACTAGGGTTTGCCCAAAATAGAATTTTGTAACGAACGTAAAAACTCTTTAGTGAAGAGTTTGAACTCTTATGCTTTCTGAAAAATGGCCCTAGAACTTCTGGCAGGCAACGCTCGAACTCTTGTGCTGAACGTTCGAACTTTGCTATTGTCTGGTTTTTGGCTTGGGAACTTCTGGCAGGCAATGTTCGAACTCTTGTGCTGAACGTTCGAACTCTAGGCCTCTCGGGAAAACTGGCTTTGAAAGGCTCTGGACAGCAACGTTCGAACTCTACTTCTGAACATTCGAACTGTGGACAGCAATGTTCAAACTTTTGTACTGAAAGTTCGAACTCTGGGCCTCTCGGGAAAACTGGCTTGGAAAAGCTCTAGACAGCAATGTTCGAACTCTGCTTTTGAACGTTCAAACTCTGGGCCTCTCGGGAAAACTGGCTTGGAAAGACAGCAACCTTCGAACTCTGCTACTGAACGTTCGAATTTGGACAACAACGGTCTAACTCTGCTTCGAACGTTCTAACTTTGCTTCTGAACATTCTAACTCTGTAGCTCTAGTCTTTGGTTTGAAGGCGGTACTCCCATGGGATTTTGCAGTCCATTCTAGAAAAATGAAAAACACATAGATCAAATCCAAGTTTTGTCAAATCCCATGAATTATGCAACTCAAAACCTTACAAAATGTTGACTCATCTCTTATACTTCTTTGTAGAGTGTTATAATACCTTTTGCAAGTATAGTTAGTTACTATTGCATTGTTGAAATTTACATTGAGAACTTCTGCAGTTGGACCTTAAAAAAGATGCATGCACAGATGCAAGTGGATGGGAGCAAATGACACACAGTTGATAATGAATCCAATCATGCACATATTTTAATTGGCTCAGGCAAATGCTTGTGTGAGTCTTGCTTTTTTTGGGGTTAGACATCCACGGAACTTCTCTTACAGGAACAACTTAAATTCAATAGGAACTAGCAACAAAGGCCCACACTGAGTTCGGGCTCAAAAATTAAAAAAAAAATCTATATTAAAATTTGGTTACGAGGCTTTAATATTGTGAGTCTATTTCTTATGAGGCTTGATAGTCTAGAGAGGAGATAATATGTTGTAATCAATTTTGATATATATACATGATCAGTTACAAGAAAAAGCTTGAGCTTATGGAATTTTATCCTATCATTAGATGGGCCCCACCATACACTTGAGCATATCTTATCCTATCCTAGCCTTTTGGGCTGGACAAGCCCATGGGAGCCGGGTAAATCTCCTATGGCCTCGGTGTAATCAATTTTGATATTAGTAGCCCTTAAAACTTAATTAATCTTGTGAAAGGACCTACCTTGGTGTGATGAGAACTAACTTCTTTCTCATATTCTTATCTAAAAGGAAACATCCCAATTTTCTCTTCAATCTAACCTCAAGATCTTTTACTCTATACCACCACCATATGTCATATGTACAGGGAGTATAAATAACACCTTTCTCATTATTAACACTTGGGGTTCATGGCCATCTCTCATCCCCATATTTGGGTTGGTAGGGTTTGAATGTGGGGAAATTAAGAAGCTGATTTTTATCAAGTCAAGCAGAAATAAGGGACTGGATTTTATTTCTTATTTTTTTAACAGAATGCAATATAAATAAAAAAAAAACAAAGCAAATATGATAATGAAAGAACGCTTACCTGTAAAAACTTGAAGAAAAGGAATAGAATTTATAAATCCTGTAAATTCATCTGTGCTTGTGCATGTTAGAACCTCAAAATTCAGAAACTATAATAATAAGATATTATTTTTAAAGACCTATATCAATTTAGCCGTATTTTGGTGGAATTTTTGTATGTTAAAGTACAAGGGAGCATATAGGAATTCCACGTTCTCCGGAAATTCAAAAACTCCCCATACGGGTGTTCCTTGAATTCCAACAAAGAAACAAGCCCTTAAATTACATAAAGTCAAGTACCTTTTAAAGAAAAAAATTAAAAGAATGACAAAAAGTAAAAATCGCCTTAATAGAGGAGAGGAAAAGGCAAAAAGGTATGGAAATGGGATCTATGGTTAGAAAAATTACATGTGTTTTTGTCCTTTCACAAGAAAAAAAGAAGCTGATTTTGGGAGATCGATGGTGAGCGAGCATATAAGTAGTGTTCATATAGCATGAAAATGTGATGATGCTAGGGAGAGATTCAATGGACATTACTAAATGGGGTCTAGGAATGGAGAGAGAAAGGTAGAGAGGGGCATTTTTAAATAGGGTTTTCAAGGAGAAAAAACTCTTGACATGACAAAGAAATTAAGTGGAGGACAAGCGAAGCAAAAACGTTTCGAGAAGGTCGTGTAACATGGAGAGAGAAGTAATTATATGGTAATGGTAACGAGTTTAGTAACCGCATGTGGGAGTAATAGAAACCGAATGAAAGAGGGTCAAAATAATGGGGCTGGGTCAAAATCATATTAGATTAAGAGAGGCTAAGCTCAGTCTCTTTCATATATTATAATTGTTAAGTTCCACTCCAAAGAGAACAAGCAACTCTCACTAGCCAGCTCTTCCATGTTTAAAACATCTGAAAATTCCCTAGATCTCGATTGCTTCAAGTAATTGAATTCCTAGAAATTTGTAAAAAAACGTAATCCTAAAAGAGGTGAAACTTGAAGAAACAAGAGTGAGGGCTCATAAATAGCTATAAAATAATTCCCATTTAATGGAAAATGAATTTAGAGGAGTGAGATATGAATACTGCCATCACTTTAGCAATTTAAATCATAGGAAAGTTAGGTCCCATCACATCCTCACCTCTTTCCTAACCCTTCACTGGCATATGTTTTACCATGAACTCCTACCTAGAAAGTCAATTCCATGCAAACAAATGGGCTCTTGGTAATGATGTCAAAAAGCTCAAAAAGGTTATACAAATTCAACATATACACATGGCCCTATTTTGATTCATTTAGATGCACCCCAAATCACAATCAATTGTAATTGTCACAAGAATGAATGATGGTTTTCCATCATTGTGCATTTGTGGAGATTAAAAAGCATGTGAGGTAAACTGATGTTCTTCCGACTTTTCCAGCACAGTTCAATGTCAATGACTGCTAATGATTTGGATGAGAAGAGCTATAGCCAGTAACAAATACTTAATGTGTTTTGCCACTTCCCTTATGTCCAAACTCATAAAAATGAATGGGTTTGGGTGTTGAGGGAGAAGGGAGAGAGAAAAGATGAACACACACACTGAAAATACTAACTCTATATTATTGTGTTCTCCGTAAATTGAATTACAATCGCCAATATATAGAAAACTCTAAACAACCCTGCTAAATAGAGTCCTACCCTAAAAATGAAACACAATCCTAATAAAATAAGAAACCATATGCTAAATATAACCCTAATCTAGATAGTGTCACCAGCTAAACCCTTTAGGCGCACGTGCTAAGTTAGCGATGACTTTAACACTCTCCCCCAGCATTGACTCTCAGCATCATTACGCAAAGTTTCCATCTGAATCTATAAAAAATCTTCCATGTTCGCGGCACTAGCTCCTACTGGTCCTCGAAACCATGTGGCTGCTTTAAGTGGGTCCCCATGTCAACACCTTCATGCTGAAAAGCTTTGTTGACTTGCATCTCTTTAAGACTCCATCCTCTGCTAGCAACAAAACCACTTTGCACTTGTACAATGTTGATCTTCGTAGCCAGGCCAAAGGTCTCATCAAGTTCAAGCTCGTACTACTGGTTGTACCCCTTTACTTCCAATCAAGTTGTGTAAGGATATGGGGTCCCACCATACTGACTTTCTCGATTGTCGATCCACATTCATCCAACTGTCTTCATACCATTGGGAGATAGAACCATCCCTCACATCTCATCCCCAATCAAGGCTCCAATCTTTACGCCCATTGCATCTTGCCACTCCTTGATCTCTTGTGTGACAAGTTCTGCATCTGTGTGAGTCTCCCAAATGTCGTAGGGAATATCTTCCGCAACTAATTCATTAACCATCTTTTAGGGATCCGATCCAGTCCCAAACTGATCTTCCTCTTCTTCTGATTCTTTTTCCTTGAGTCAATTTGGCACATGATCTTCAGCCCTTAAGAATTTGGCACCTTCTGAGAACTTGATCCAACCCCCAATTGATCAATCTCCTTCGCCGTTGATTCCTTTTCCTTGCTCTGATCTTGAACTTGATTTTTAAGCTCCGAAGAATATGAAGATCCCACATCATCATTATCATAAACAACTAATGTTAGTGCATACTCACAGGTTTCGACGGTTGTTGTGAGATTCGCCTCTGGGTCCCAACCATCCTCCTCAATGGCTCCCCACGCTCATTGGATTTCCCTTCCCTTGAGTCCTCCGTGGTTGAATCTCCCTCAACGACTACCATCATCACTTTGCAACCCCTTTTGAATGTGTTGCGGTTTACCACATTGGTGTGTCAGTTTTGGATTTTTTGGCAAACATGCTTGTATAGATGTCCCATACTTCCTTTGGAGTCTCCACCTCCATCAGATACTCAAGAATGTCATTATCCATTGACCACCTTGATTACAAATATAGCCCTTGCTCCTCTCATGGTCCACTATTTTCATATAGATGTGTCTTCTGGTGGTGTTGTGTCTCCCCCACACGTGATCTCCCATAAGTTACGATCCACCGGAAATGAGTTCATCCGCTTCCTCCATAAGTCATAGTTTGACTTATTGTGAAGTACCATGGGAAAGATAGGAAGAAATCGTCCATCCTAAAATCCACCTGTGCTATTTGATCTAATCTGCTTCAATATCTGCGTCGCCATGTAGATTTCGTCACCATAAGCGTGCATGATCAAACGAATCTGAAATCCGACTCCAGATAGCCCCGATATCGCAAAATCAATTTCTACGCGTTGGTTTGGCTTGTCTGGCTGGACTGGGCTTGCTATGGGTCAGCTCCAAGCCAACCTAAACTTGACATAGTCCTCTTCTTTGTCTCAGCTTGCAGAAAGAACGCCCTACGCCTTCACTTTTACCATCGTCGAACGTGGTGGGCGCCTCACGAGGCACGGTAGTTGGTTGGTGCACAGGTCTGGCGACAGGTGGTTCCAGCTCTGACGACGTCATATGCAAAAACCCGATCACAGCCATTTTCTTTTCTTCTCCAACAACAGTGACGGAGTCCGGATCCCGTGTCCTTATGCAAAATCGAGAGCCTCTTCTCCTTCATCGATATAAGGGATGAGAATATGCAATTACTGAAACCCAAATGTGCACACAATCCGTCCATAGATCTGTGCATAATCCCAAGATCCACTGAACCTGAGAAAACAGTCACGATGGCCACCCCTCAGCTCGCCTTATTTTCTAAGAATTGGTGACCCGTTATGATACCACTTGTTTAGGGAAAAGGAAGAGAATGAAAAGATGAACACATACCAAACTATATTATTGTGTTATCCTAATTCCTAAGCAACCCTACTAAATAGAGTCCTACCCTAAAAAGGAAATACAGTCTTAATAAAATAATCCATCCTATCCTAAATATAACCCTAATCTAGATAATGTCACCGGCCTAACCCTTCCGGTGCGTGTGCTGAGTTAGCAATGAGTTCAACATTGGGTTGGGTTCATGGATTGCAATAAGATCATACTCGATTAAGTTTATATATTGGACTTGGACCCAACTCAAGATCAAAATACAATAGAATATGAAGAGTATATACTTCGGAGAGACTAAAATCCACAAACTTAATCTTTCATTAGTATTGAGCACCTTCTAATGCGCATTAGGCTTATTTTTGGGGCCACCTATTCCACCAATGATTAACTTACCTCTAGGAATTGGTACAAGCCCAAATTCAGCACTCATCCAACAATTACTTACCATTATAATGTATTAAGCTGAAGGGTTTTTGGATTGGATTTTGACCTTCGGTTATGATTTTGAAACTACCATCGTTCCAATGCTATTCACACTTTGCACATTCTCTCCTACATATGCAACTCCCTTCTTAGCTTTATATCATGTAACCTCTCCCATCTTGCTTTTCCATTGTTAAAGTTTCCTTTTTCCTTTCCACAACAACTTGTGTGGATTGACTGCTAAACATCAAATGTTGGGACACCTTTTGAAAAACTTGGTTGCCTTGGCCATATGTGGGGGCAAACGGTTTCGAAGTCGTGAGATCACCCAACCATGGTATCCTCTCTTCAAATTGAGACTCCATCAACTCTACACCAAAATGTACATATCAACTTCTACCATGTAGGTTGGAAAGATTGCTTTTCTGTTAGACTACTCCATTTTATATACCCCAAATGTGAGTCAAAGGTTTGGTATCTTATTTGTATGTTATTCTATCTTGAGTGAAGTTTTTAATTTATGTAAAATTTATTTTTCATTTATGTTTGTTTCTACGAATATTGCATGAAGGCATGGCCGTGCTTAGCATGAGTTATTGTGCTAGTTGGATTTAATTACATCAAAAAATTAAATTCTCATTAATATATATTATATAAGACATAGTATTTTTATGCATAACTCGGTTTTTCAAGTAGGCCCTGGGTGTGTTTGGATGTGAGGTGAATTGAAGTAAAGTGAGGTGAAGCATCAAATCAAGAGAGTATAAAACATAGGGGGTTATGATGGTCTTTTGTTTTTAGTTTCTTGATAAAGAATCTTTTTGACTTTTTGTGTAAAAAGAGGATTTTTTTTGTCATTTAGTGGAAAAAGGATGTTGCTTTTTTTACTTTTTCTTTAAAAAAGAATGAGGAAATTTTGAATTTATGTACTTTTGATATGACCCCTTGTCTTTTCTTATCTGGATAATGGGAGCTTTACCTCACCTCTTTTCAATTAACCTTAACTAAGTAATTGGAGGTCCATTGATATCTCTAAATAAAAAATTGGTGAACTTTAGAAGGAAGGCCATGGGTAAAAATTAACATATGATTTCTACACGACCATGATTTCTTCAGGGCAACATGATATCCTTCATGCAGCAAGTTGGGCTATTTACAGAAACCTTACAGCAGATTCAAACAAGAAGAGGAGCAAGGGATGCAATAGATATGATCTCAAAGTCACTCTTTTATATTTCTATTGGAAGCAATGACTTCATCCACTATTTGCTGCAAAATGCATCAGGAGTACAGTCTAGATACTGGCCATGGGAATTCAATCAGCTACTAGTAAGAAATATAAGGAATGAATTGAAGGTATTGGTTTTTAACTTCCTGAGCTTTTCCTTTATATTTAGCCAGGGAGAATTGTGGTAAACTTAAAACTTAACACAACACATGTAGAATGCTGCCAAGGGATTTAATTCGGCCCGAGTCCAGCACAAGTCTGATCTGGGTCTATTTCAGAACTGTGGACATGCATCTTACTTCGATTGCCAGAATCCATGTTTACAATCTAACAACCTTAATGAGCTGGATGCGGAGCTAGGGTCTTAAGCTCGGTGGACTCTTTATGTTGAGAATGTAACGCAATCACAACACAATGAATAAAATAGCATTAGAAGAAGAACATGACAAGATTTATAAGTTGCACCAGTGTGCCTAGTCTTGCAGCATTATGATAGGGATTTTTACAATTTATGGTTCTAATAGACAATTCATTCACTTACACAAAAACAATGGATTATGCAGAGCTTCTACGATACTCACGCCCGGAGAATGGTGGTCATGGGGGTGGCTCCTCTAGGTTGTGCTCCTTACTACTTGTCACATTACAGAAGTTGGAATGGAGGATGTGTGGAGGCGATAAATAACATGATTTTCGAATTCAACACCGCAATGAGATTTATGGTCTATGAACTCGGTCAGGAGCTCCCAGATGCCAACATTACATTTTGCGATGCTTTTGAAGGTTTCATGGATATAGTCAAGAACCATCAGAGCTATGGTCAGTTAGGAACTCACTATGTATATTTTTCAGAATCTTCCTCACAATATATCTATTTCCATGAAGCTAACTATATTATGTGCAGGTTTTCAGACAGTAACTGATGCCTGTTGTGGTTTTGGTAAATATGGAGGCTGGTTCATGTGCAGAGTGGACATTACTTGCAGAAATGTCTCTAACCATATCTGGTGGGATCGGTTTCATCCAACGGATAGAGTGAATGCCATCCTTGCAGACAATGTATGGTCTGGAATGCATTCCAAAATGTGTTACCCCATGTACTTGCAGGAGATGGTGTCATAACTAGTGTGGTCTTCTTGAATTTTCATAAACAAGTTTATTATAAACACCTAGGTGAGAAATGCTTGAAAAGGATATATAATTGTAAACACAATTTTAATCTGTATCGCACGAAAGCACAGTATAAAATTAGGAGGTTTGACCAACAGTGCATACTTTTATGACCTGCAGTTTATACGATACATTACAGATAATAACCAATGTAAGCCATATTTGTGTTTTTTTTTTTTTTGCTTGGAAGATGAATGTGTATAAAACGGGGAATGTGTATTAAACGGGGAAAGAGGAAGAAAATTTTACAGATTGGAAGTCCTTACATACAGATACAACCTGATAACTTACATAGCACTACATAACATTAGACTTCAAAAACACCTAAAAGTAGCGACAACTAAAGTCTATATTTATATATTTATATGACATTTTATGGCTCATCATGAGAAGCATGGTGAGAACTCTGTTCATGTGTTGGGTCTTCATCTGGTTGCCGTCCTGTAGCTGGGCCTGTACCTCCATCATGTGTCTAATGATTAATGAGCTATACTTGTGCTTTGGGTGAAGATGTTTTAGCTAGAAACAAGACTATAACAACACAAGGAAATGTATGTGCCTTTGAAACAGAAACATACAAGGCAATTTCTAATTCGTGCCATTTTTTGCATTGATCAATGATTCATCAATATCCGCATCTCCAGCCTTTTCTCTCATTGCAAAACTTGGAAATGAAGTGGTTATGTCCCTGCAGAATGGATAATACATCACTTCTTTGTGCATGTGCATATGCAAATGGTAAAGGTACATCACAACTTCAGGCTTATAAAATTATAATGACATATTCAACATGAGAATAAAAACCACTTAGAAATCTATTATTTGAATAATAAAGCATGCTCAAGGAAGACTAGAGTTAATTGTTCTAGAAACTAACGGATAGTAGAAGCTAAGGAACAAGTTTTGTATTGAGTGGGGAAGTGCAAGATCAACTAGTTGTGTGGTTTGATTAAATTCAGAAAAAGTGATTAAAATAGTGTAAAAGGTAAAATTGAGAAAAAAAAATATATCCAATGGTCTATTACCAAATAAACTATGATGAAAATCTTCATTAAATATCTGAAAAGTGCGTGGAATCCCTAATATCAAATCTTTATGCAGATATGTTTGACTATGAAGTTATATTTTGCACTCCTTGTTCAGTATTCTATTTGTATCAATGTTTCAGTTCTAGATCCTACACTCTTAAGGACTAGGTTTTTAACAATATTAAAAAATTACTACGTGAATTAGTTTGATACAAAATCACTGTTGTTTTCTACATGCATTATTAAGTACAGATATTGCAGTTCACAGATATTACAATGGTAAAAAAAAACTTCAGGAACTACAAGCATATATAATATTCTGTTGCTCATATCTAGATGAAACTCCAAAAAATATTTGAATAGAAATCCTTACTTGAGATATGGGATTGTCATATTTCTCATTATGGATGGATTCCGCAACACAAATTCCTTCCACTCTTCTTGATCAATCTTCCCATCGGCTTTTGAATCTGCTTCAGCAAATGTCTAGGACAACAGGAAAAAAAAAAAAAGAGGAGAAAAAGACATTGTAAATTTAAATTTTTTTTTTTTTTTTTTTGTAATTAAGGAGTACACTCCCCAAGTTTTTGGTTCTCTCCTCGCATGTGCGAGTCTCTCAAGGACCCAGCCCCTTTCAGTTGGGATACCAAAAAGAAAAAAGACACATAAATAGCATTGTGGTATGGAACACTGCACACTGTTTATGATTTAAGATACGTCTATCTGTTATGCACATTGGTTTGTTTAAAGAGAGACACTAGATACTAGATCAATCTCTCATTCTCTGATTCACACCTGTATCGCCGAGGCAACTGATATTTATCATCAATTTAGCAGAATGAGCTGATACTTATCAATACTACTATTCAGAAAATATAAATATTTCACCATCTTTGGACAATAGGGTGACCCAAATGTATGTTACAGCCGATAAATATTAATTTTAGGCCCGACAGAGATAGAGTTTGATACTAATATTTAGATCCTTGCACTATATAGCAGTCGATATGTAATGTTGATTTCGAGAGTCAAAACAGAGAAGCAATTCAATACGAAATGCCCTAAATACAAATTTCAGAACCATTGTATACTTGATATGCTGAATTCAGTACTATGGGATTCTTGTTTGATATATGTTTCCGTGCACGCTTACCCATTAATATTCAGCTATTTGATATGGTAGATTATCTTGTCCTACAACATAGAAATGATCATATCAGTCATGAGATTTTGTACAAAGGACGTGATCAAGCAGTTTTACCTTGTCAAGAATATCTTCAACAATGTCATCTGAAAGGATAATTTCTGATTCATTTAGTAGTGCCAACAACATCTCCTTGACCTATCAGAGGATGATATTGAAGGATTAATTAATTTTTATATGATGTACTTTTAACATATGAAAAACAATGGCAATCTTTCTTTATAGTTAGAAGAACAAAGTAAAGGAGCTTTCATAAATGTATTCAAATTAAACCTCTCATCAAGCTAAGTGGTGCTTTGAGATATTAAGATTATCAATCCTATCAAGTGTGAAAGTCTGTCTGTCATTTTTTTACAGAGGAGTTAAAAAAGTATATGATGCACCATCATAAGTATAGGATTTACTAGTAACCCATAGATTTATAACTCTTTGAGAAAATAACTTATAATAGAAAATCATCCTTGAATAAGGATTCATGCTCACCAAAAAAGGACAAATGAAAAATCCCTACTGGGTCGATCTTGCTATAGAAAATCACCTTATGGAGGTCTATCACTGTCCTCTAGTAGTGATTTTCCACTAGGTGTGGATTCTTCTTCTTCTATTTTTATATTTGAATGGAATAGCTACATAGAAAGAATTATTTTAAACCATCTTTTATACAAGAAAAAGGTAGATGTAATAAACAAATCCACTTCTACAAGACAATAGGGTGTTTTCTCTACTTCTCGAGGAGAAAACAATGTTTCTATGAAAAAAAAAACAGTTTCTCCTACGTTTGTAGAAACTAGTTACCAGAAGAATTAGTTCTCTCCAGCGATTGCCCTTTTTTGAATGAAGAGGTATTGACAGGTGGGGTACCTCTACCAGATGGAAGAGAAATCTGGGGTGGAGTGTCTAGTGTTGGCCTAGTGGGTCCAGACTTGGTGGGTTCTGAGTCAAGGGTATTTTGGTAATTGTACTATAATTTTTTTATTGATTAAGATATGGTTTCTTTGGGGATAAGAAAAAGAGCATTATATAAATATATATATTTATATATATATATATATATATATATTTTTGACATAATGTGTAACCCATGAGATTTATTGTACATCGTATAGAGTGGAACCCAAGGAAAGTCGCATTTCTTTCCTGTGGACGTAGGCGAGTTTGTCGAACCACGTAAACTCTCTGTGTGCAATTTTCTCTTTCTTGTGTGGTTGATTGATCTTTCGATTGTGTTGATTCACGCTTCCGCATATATGCGCACAACAAGCGGTACAAGAGCCACAACATTTAGCTAGTGAGAATGCCCCTCTTCTCTTCTATTGTTTCTCCATTGTGTTTAGATTATATAGGAGAAACTCACTTTGGAAGCTTAATTTAAATAATAATAATAATTAAAATTTTAAATATTTACTTTTTTAATAATAAAAAAGTGATTTCACTAGAGAAAATGGTGTTCCATCCACCCATTGAGGAGAAAATCATTCTTCCTACTTATGCAAGTACTGAAAGGAGAATTACCTTTCTCATCTTTAGTTAATCCTCTATAATGAATTCAAACAAGAGAAGAGGTTTTTCCAGAGAACAGTTTTTCTTCTCCTCACTTTTCTACACATCTAACCAGTCCCTTTGAAAATTGTTATTCCATACACTGTTAGGGTGCATGGCTTATGTCAATCACACCAAATCTAATTCACCATTAAAAAAGACATTAAAAAAGTTGTATAACTGACATGTTAAAATAAGAAATGGATTCCTTGTGGTTACCTCCTTCCTCTCGATGAAGCCAGTCTGCCGTATATCATACATCCGGTAGGCAACTGTCACATCATGATCTCTTTTCTTGTTAGATATGAAAAAAATGAGGAAACAATGCATCAATTTCTACTTTTTATATTCCCTCAGACATGAATAGAAATGTATAACATACTTTATAGAAAGAGGAATTATATATAGGGGAATGTTTATATGCATCCATCCCTCACCTTATGGTGAGGGATGCTTCCATAAATGGGGGTTTTCAAGTACACCCATTGTACTTGAAATCCCCCTTTTGTACTTGAAACCCCCCATTTATGGAAGCACCCCTCACCTTATGGTACAAAATGAGAATTTGTACAAGTGGGCCACAAAATATATATCTTGTACAAAATGAGAATTTGTACAAGTGGGCCACAAAATTAGCAAACCAAACCACTTAGATGTTGAGTCCAATTGGGATGGCCCATGCAACTATATCTCCCATTTTGAAAAAATCCAATTGTATTAATATATCTTCAGAAAATAGGCTGATATTTTCTGTGGATGGGCATCCATGGTGGATCACTGAACCATATTCTTCAACAAGCTTAATACCTAAGCAACCTTTGCATATTCTAAGTTTAGCATTGAATCTTCACATATGAGAAAATGATGCAACACATACAAATGTAAAATAAGGATATATGTGTTACAGGTGATTTTGTCTGCTTCAGGGGAATTTGGATGGAAAATGCTTAGCGATCGAATGAACTCTCCAAAATCAATCAACCCATCTTGATTATCGTCGAACAAATGAAAAATCTATACAAAAAAAAAAGCAGATGAAGTGTCATTATTTCTCAGGAAAAGATATAAAAATGATTATCAATTTCAATCCTAAGTTTCTATTCTTCTTTAAAAATGAGTTGCACATCTTTTTCTGTATGATTTTAATTACTCAATTTCATTCCTGACCCTGTCAGCAAATAAATTTTGCTTCTTCCTGTCCCTGAAAAGCCCAAGTTGAAATTCTTCCTGCCAACCAAAATCGAGATATTAAAGAAAAATGGAAAATATACATACATAGACCCATAAGATTCATAGATACATAAATCACTATTACATTTTTCTTGTGTGTGAACAAACTAGTTGTTGAAAATTTGGGAGCAATTTACTTTGCTAATAAGCCCATCATTAGTTAGTGAACAGCTTAACTTCCTGAACAACTCATACAATGCTTCCACTTCCCTCACACTAACTGAAAAAAAAAAAAAAAAGGAAAAAGGAAAAGATAAGACTAAGATGATATTCAAAATGGTCTCAGAAAGAAAAGTTTCAAGTAACTTGAATGAGTATTCTTCTTCATTACATGACCCACTAAATCAAAATGAAAATTTCCATAAATATACAGAGCTTACAACATGTCTCTGCTGCAAGAACAGCAGGATCTTCATATTGGTGCCGTCTCTTAGTCCATATACAACTTATCAGTCTCTTGCCCCAAGTGCAACCCATCAAATGAAGGAAATGAAGAGCAAATGCAAATGTTTTGTTATGATTTTGTTTGTCTTCCACCTTATAAGAGATGGCCACTGAGTGAAAAAGGCATGTACCATTCTTCCACCTTATATATGAGCACGGCATTATGCCAGCTGTTTTTATTATAATTACAAAAACATCCCCCACTAAGTTCATTCCTAAACTACCCATTCTTTTTTCCTTTTTTAGGGTTGTGTGAGACATTTTCCTAATATCGAGATTATGTTAGTTTTGGTAAAGGTGTCAGCTAGGCATATCTTGGTCTCGGCCTTTTCCATCTTGGTAATAGTGCCAAAATGCTTCCATATCGAGGTCACGCCTGACCTCGGCATTATCTCCAGTTTGGGTCGAATAACTGAGACAGGCATTGACTCTTAGTCAGTTGTGATTGCACTCCTATAGAGGAGACTCAACTACGTTATAAAACATGTTGATTGATGGTGACATGCCTCGGATCAAGACAAGAAGTTATCATTTTCCGGCGGCTACGTCTACATCAAGGTAAGGTCTAATGGGACTCTGGCTCTAAGATTAACCAGGGTAAGGTCCACTGAGACTCTATTCCCAATACGTCAGGATAAGGACTGATGGGACCCTACCCTCAAAAGTCAACTATTGGCCTATATATACAAGGAGCAACTCCAAAGAAGGTACTCACGCACATGCATAACACAACACTTACACCCATACTCTAAACTCCCCCTTCTTCTCCACTCATTCTTTCCTGGTCTAGTTGCTGAACTAACTAAGGCATCGGAGTGCCTTTGGCTGACTGCAGCCATGATCTTTGACCTTTATTTTTCCTTCCCTTTCAGGTCCCAGGCATTTGATCATTCCTAAGAAGTTCTTTATCCGTATAATCAAGCCCATAAATATTTAGGCACTTACAAGGGTCATTGCATAAATACCTTCAGGATGTGCACACCCCAGGCAGAATAACTACACTCCATTATCTTGGAACAGTTTTTGGAAAGACCAATGCCCTTTATTTTCACCTTGTGATTTCATCTAAGTAGTAGTCAATATTGGTTACGAATTGGCCGGGAAGTTTTCATATGCAAATCATGGTATCTTTCTTAGCTATAGGAAATCATGTAGGCTTTGATTCATCTCTATGAGTATGACCAATTCGACATGATCTCTGCGGTGTGCACTGCATCCATAGTTCTCAATATCATTTCATACCTCATTTCACTATGGCCTACAAAATGAAAAAGTTTCGGCCGATTTAGAATTTCGGCAAAATTTTTTGGAATTACATTTCAGAGAAAATATAACATAATATATATACACATATGTAGAAAAATAAAAAAGTAAAAAATACTGATTTAATCCCTTCTAGTAAATTTTTTGGAATTATGTTTTGGGAAAATATAAGAAATATAAAGTATGTGTGAAAAAAAAGTAATAAAAAAAATTATTCAAAATACCATTTCGGTTGAAATCCCGAATTTAGGCCGAAATAGGCCGAAATTGACCAAGTTCAAAACGAAAATTTTTGACTGAAATTTCGTTTCAGCCACTTGGCTGAAATAAGAAATTTCAGTTATTTCAATCAAACGGTACTGAATTAATAACTATGACTGCACCCCAATCAGATTGATGTTATCCATGAAGCAGATAACCACCACATTGTCTATCAGTTTCACAACACCACATTGTCTACCAAATCTCTCAATACCTCGGACTCATACTCCTTCCATCCCAACAGAGACTTCTTCATTTTTTCTTCCATGAGAATCAACTTAAGAACCCTATCTACAAAAGTTATAACCATTGTCATGTTATCTCTAACAACAGAATACTGCTATTTATCTCAAATAACATGCGCTCAGATACCATGACAATTTTTTTTTAAATGATTAACTTTTAAATAAATTCATTGCGAGATTCGTCAACGATCTCAACATAGTTGGAATTCATTGCTAAAGATAAATTGGAATGGAAAAACAAAATTTGTGTATCCGACCCCCAATATATATAGTTGGGAGAAGGTTTTGATGATGATGATGATTCACTAAAGAATGATGTAGGCCTAATAATAATTCAAATTTAGATTACTCGCTATCTCAAGATAAGAAACTGTTATCTCTAACTAGCCCTAATCAAAGCCCTGATCAATAAAATGTAATGGTCCTATTATCTCTAACACAGATGATGCATGATTAGGACTGCTCATCCAACTTGCTCTCTTATTGATGAACTATAGCTTGACATGAGTGAGTCATGATAATGTTGTCAAGCCTACTTAAAAAGGTAGGAAATGAATTAAGGGATTTTTACGAAAAAATTAAGTTTAGATTTTAATTCAACGATTTTATGAAGAAAAAGCATAAAATGATGAATAAGTTGTTAGTACATTTTTTCTGATGATATCGCCAACTGGGTTGATGATATCCTCTTATATGAAAAAAAATCCAAAACCCCTTTTATCAATCCTTGCACTTTACCTCCTTCCACTATAAATGCAAAAAGATCATAAGTAATATGACAAAGAATCAACTGATGGGCAAAACAAGTTCAATCTTCCACAAAAAATGCAATGATTTTTATAATAGTTAAAAATACCTTTACTGGTCAGAAATGGTTTTTAGGAATTTTAGTGTTGGCTTGATTTCTTGAGTACACCAATCTAGAGATCGCGGACCCATATTTAAAATTTTCCAATTGGTATCAGAGCGGGTTGCACTATCTTGTTGTGTTTTGATCCTGCAAGATTTCTAGAATGGTGCTCAATAGAGAAGGGACATCTACCTCCAAGGCTCCTTTGTTTGACGGTTCTAATTATGCATATTAGAAACAAAGGATGATTGAGTTTCTCAAGTCCATTGATGATAATGTTTGGGATATTGTTGAGGAGGGCTACTCTAGACCAATAATTGTGGTTAATGGACAAACTGTTCCTAAACCTAAAGCCCAATGGTCTAAGGATGAGAAGTATGCATCCAATTGTAATAACAAGGCTGTGAATCGCATATACAATGGAGTGTCTGCTGATGAGTTTCAAAGGATTTCCACTTGCAAAACTGCAAAAGAAGCATGGGAAGTCTTACAGATAGTTTATGAGGGTGCAGACACGGTGAAGCAAGCTAAATTGCAAAGGCTGAATAAAGAATTTGAAACCATCGTGATGGAAGAAGATGAGACCTTTGATCAATTTAATGCAAGGCTGAATGATATTGTCAATGATGTTTTCATTCTAGGGGAAGAAATACCAGAACACAAGATTGTCAAGAAAATTCTAAGGTCTCTTCCTTCGAGGTTTGATTCTAAAGTTGATGCTATTGAAGAAAATAAGAATCTGAATACCCTCAAGGTGAATGAACTGGCTGGAAATCTTCAGACTTTTGAAGCAAACCGTTTGAATAAAGGAAAATCAAAAGAGAAGGATATTGCTTTGAAAACCATCACAGAATCAAGAAAGAAGCCTGTAAAGAAAATTGAATCTGATTCTGAATCTGATGCTGAAGATGATATGGTTGAGTTTATTAAGTGTTTCAAAAAATACATGAAGACAAAACGAGCCAATAAAAAGAATTTCAGACCTGAGAAGAAGGACCATGCAAAAGGAACAAAGTGTTTTGAGTGCCAAGGTTATGGTCACTATGCTAATGAGTGTGCCAACAAGAAAAAGGGTATAAAGCAAAAGTCTCTCAATACTACTTGGGATGAAGAATCGTCTAAAGAAGAAATGAAAAATGCAAAAGATCATGAGGATGATCCTTCAAAAACTGTGAATGGCAAGTTTGTGGTATTCATGGCTAAGTCTAGTCTGTGTCTGACAATGATACTGATGAAGATAACGAAGATGAGATGTCAGATCAAGAGAAAGATTGAGAAGAGTTGTATTATGATACCTATGCTGATTGTGTCAAGATGACCAAGTATGGTAACAAGATCACTATAAAATACAAGATTGCCCAAGAAGAAAATTCTGCCCTGAAGATTGAATTAGAGCAAGCACTGGAAAAGATTTGTCTCTTGGAAAGTCAGAAACACTGCATGGCTGAAAATTTGGCTACTGAGAGTCAAAAACTTGAAAAGGCTGAACAAGAGATGAAGAATATGAAGACGGAGTTACAAACTGTTAAAGTTGAAAATCAAGACATGCAAGGAAGACTGAAGATCACTCTGTCAGAGCTAGAAGTCAAGCAAGCTTCTTTAAACAAGATGAACACTGGTTCGAAGATTCTTACAAACATCTTGTGTAGTCAGAAGTCTCCTTTTGACAGAAGCGGTCTCGGTTATGATCATGGTACATCCACTTCAAATACTAAAGGTAAAATAATTTTTGTTTCAAGTGTTGCACATGCTACTCCACATACTGCACTTTCAAATAATGTGTCGAGTAGTTTCAAGAAAAAGAATGTGTCACGCACTGCACGCACATCCACTTGTCATCATTGTAGATTAAAAGGACACATTCGTCCCCATTGCAAGAAGCTGCAAAGTTTACCCAAGATCAAGCAATGGCGGAAGAATTTTTCTCCACCCAAGATGGTTCAAATTTGGGTTCGAAAATTTGATTTGCCTAAGGAGGTTACTCACACTCTTCTAAAAGATCAAACTACACAAGTGTGGGTGTCTACACATAACAAGCCCTGATCAAAGAGCTGAAGCTCCCACCCCCAGCGCTGCTACGAAGATACATTCAGGGGGAGATACTTTCGTGGGGGAGCTATAGATCCTAATTGACAAAAAGTTGTATCTTCTTATTTTTAGCTTTGTCAATTTATGGACAAAAAGGGGGAGAAAGGTGACAGATCAAGGGGGAGATTAAGAAGTTAAGACTGAGTCAGTGACAATGCAGATCTACAGTTGCTGATTGCATTTTTTTTTTTGCTGATTGTCATTTTTTTTATAAATTCAATGTATTTTGGGTTTCATTTTTGGGTATATCAAATTGTATTGTCTTAGGGAGTTTTGTCCATGAATTGCCAAAGGGGGAGATTGTTAGGAATTTTAGTGTTGGCTTGATTGCTTGAGTACACCAATCTAGAGATCGCGGACCCATATTTAAATTTTTTCAATGGTACAACATGGCTATCCACACGTTCCTCACAAACATCAAAACCTATGAAATACCCCCCAAACAAATGGCTATAAGACTCCAAATTTTCACAAAGCATACCCAAATCCATCCCCTTCAACCTCTATCAAAGCCACCGACTAAATCGAGAGAAAAATCCTCATTTCAACATTTCATCGAACACCTTGTACTCCAAATTCACACCCTCAAAACTCATGAGAATACACTTTGAAAAGGTGTGAAAAATGTGTGCAAACCAAGCTTGGGACCTACACACCTAAGGATGATTCCCAATACCACTTAAATAAGATAGTCAGGACACGAAATACAATAGTTTTCACAACCTTTTACATCACTAGATAGAGAAAGATGAAGCAACACATGGTCTTTTGTAATGGAAGTTGACGATATCGTCAATTGGGTTGATGATATCGTCAACTAGCGTAGTTTCATCAAGAAAAAATGCACGAACAACTCTCTTGTCATTTTATTATTTTTCTTCATAACGTCGTTGAATAAAATTTAAAATTAATCTTTTCATAAGGATCCCATAAATTAAAGAAGAAACACGAGAAAGAGAGATGGATATTGAATTATATAAAGAACATGTGATAAGCCAAACAAGTGTTCTAATAATAAACATTTTGGGGCTATATATTTGCATTAGAATACATAGGATTCATATCATAAATAGTTAGAAATAAAGATTAAAGGTGTATTTTTAAAAAGAGCATCAAATTACTAGAAGTGAAGGTCCTATCTAACAATGTAGAGGATTGCATAAAATCTGTTGTACCCTAAGGAAGAGCCCCATATTTATATCTCCTCGCAAGTCATTCACCCATCATCTCTTTAATAATCATTTGCTTAACCATGAATTCCTATGCATTTTAACACAAACAAATATGCCCTTAAAGAAACAACTATGAAACACAAGGGAAAGATTTGCAAGGCAATTAAGAAATAAACTATGAAACAAATGTTAACTAATGTTTTTACACCATAACATAATCCTCATTTTGTATGGCACCCATTTTACACTGCCTCAGTGCTTGAGTAACCCAACTGACCAACCTCCTTAGATGTGTGGTTTATGCTTACTCTATAAATTGAACATGGCATGGTTGTTATTAATTAGTCTCAGGCTCTCAGCTCTCACATAAGAGTCTACACAAACCTCCTTTTCTTTTCTTTTCTCTTTTCTATTTTCTATTTTCTATTTTCTAGCAAAGGACGTGAGTGATCACGTTGGCATGTAGACCTTCAAAAAATGCTGAAAGTCCCATGTAGACAGCCACAGTGCTCAGAGGCTTTGTACACCTCTGCTTTACAGACCTTTGGTAGACCTTCACAGCTACAGTACATGCTATCACACCTTTTACCATTGGGTAGGTATGAGACATGTGGGCTCAGGCCTGTTGCATTGCTTGGATAAAGAAAGGATGAAAACAGGTGGGTTGGGTCAAGTTGGGTTGAGTCCATTACTGATAGGGAACTGTTCCTGAATCCAGACCTGATTCAGTCCAGGTTACAGGACCCAAAATCATATTGACCTGCAAACCTGAAAATTAGGCCCATGCCAGCTTATTTGCAAATGAATACATCCTCTGTATTAAGTATGCTCTGGTAGGCTCGAGCTGGCTATGTCCATGAGCACCCCTGCCTAATTGGATGTGTCTAGCTAGCACATGAAATCGCTTGGGATCTGTTTGGATGAGGAGAAAAGTGGTGAAAATGGGGGTAGAGAAAAATCTCATCAACCATTTTTTTTTTATTCTCATGTGTCCCATATTTGTAACCCAAACCATTCAATTTATTTATTGAATTAATTATCTACATGATTTTAAGTTTATGATCTTAAATCTTCATATATTTAAATTCCCAAGATTTTGAATAATTTGTGAAAAAAATCTAAATTCCCAACCTATGAATCTAATCTTGTACACTTTTGTAGCCTCCCAATTTATGATCCGAACGTTTAATATTCTCATATTAATGACAAGCATCCAGACATATAATTTTATATCTTAGCTCTTTATAGGTTTTCAAAAAAATTAAAACCATTGAATGTATTATTATTTTTGGACGTGTTTGTTTACTGACATGAAAGTAGTGATTTTAACAAACATGGTAATGTGGTGTTTCACATATCTAACATATGAGATGTTTGCAAATGTAAAAGTTATGGATGTGAAACCCATTTTCCTATAGCATGCATTAAAGGTAGGGATGCAAAAAGGTTGGTTTTGGGCTGGAACCATATTGCACCTTTAATCAAAACTATTTCTAAATGACAGTCCTAGCTATGTGAAACCCATTTTCCTATAACATGCATTAAATGTAGGGATACAAATAGGCTGGTTCCGAGCCGAAACCATATTGCATCCGAAATCAAAACTATTTCTAAATGACAATTCCATATCAGGATCCATGTTAGGTTCCAACTTGGAACTTATTTTATTCGTTCCATATTTGGTTACAGTAAAAGTACCAGAATCCGGTTCCGAAAACGATTCCAACTAGAGGACTGTGATTTAGTTCTAAAACTAGTTTAACTTCTTTTTTATTTTCTTATTTTTATTTGCTACTTGCAATAAGGGTATCATTCAACTATAACAGTGCATTAAGTCTACTACCTCTAGAATTAAATATAATCCAACCAAGATTTTGAGTTACTGTTTGCAACATTACATACTTGTATGCTAGGTCCTGTTCCATGGGTCAGAACCTTTATAGATCCGGAACGGACCCATTAATCAATCGGAACCTAACTTGGGTTCCAGACCCGGACCCATTTTATAAATCTGAACCTTAAAAAAAGTTTCAAAACCCAATGTTTTAAAATTAGAACATATGGATGATAGGAGTAATCGGACATCCATTTGCAGCCCTACTTAAAAGGCACTAGTACTCCCCTTAAAAAACTTGTTTCTCGGCATCAGCTGTATGAATGAAAAATGGTGGAGAAACCGAGGTAAAGAAAGGACAGATAATGTTACATTTTAACTTTATTATAGGTAATTTTCTCAAAACCGCCCTTCTTTCTTCTTTTTTTTTCTAATGTCCATTTTCACATGGGACCCAACTAGGATGAATCTACTTCCTTCCCACACAGGTAATCTGATCCAGTCAAATTTTACCATTGAACTTTATCATAATGACTATGCACGACATATAGCTATTAAATATTGAAGACAGAAAATTAAGAGCTTGATTAATTTGATACAAAGTGATGTCCTAGAAACCCCTGTTTCAGGTCCAAATCAATCCTCCCTCTTGAACCTCTTGATTGTGCCATGCATCCAGGTGGGCTCCAGAGTTAGTCCATTTCCAGCATGGCTCATTTTAATGTAAATACCTAATTAAAAGATGTTCATGCAGTTACTTTTTATCATTTTAAAACATTCGTTTAGATCCTGTATTGGCCAGGGCCAAAATCAACATTTGATCCAATTTTTTCTACACAACCCTAGTCCAAACAATGACCTTCCATTCTCATTCCATCCCTAGGACTGTCCAACTGGTCTGGTTTTTTAAATGCTTTTGTTTATGGTGGGCCACACCTGACCCATTGCATGAACAAAAGTGCCTGTTCTTGTTACAGGGTAGGCATATAAAACACATGAAAGCCAATTATTACACTATTAATGGAATGGTGATCTTCAGATGGCAACAAAGCCTGTGAACTGATTTCCTCTTATGGGATGGGCTTCTTTTCCTCGTTCTCTTGGGAGTTTTTATGCAGGGTGATTCTATACGCACCCACAAGCATTGCTGTACACACCCATATTTTAAAATTTTTTAATTACCAAAATGCCCGCAGGTGAAATGACGAAATCACCCTTCACCATCAACCTCCACCCTCCTCTTTCTTAGGTTCTCCTACATTGTTTCTGGCCCTCCTCTCTACTCATCTCCTCTTCTTCTTCTTCTTCTTATTCTTCATTATCCCTTTTAGCCACAGTTTCTACACTGTTCATCTGCTCTCATTCATCCTCATTGATCTTCATCTCCTTCCTCATCATCCTCTCCAACTCTTAAAAAGTGTCCTCAAGTCTCCTCCATTTGTTTAAAGATATTGGAGGTACTCATCTCCCTGCACCACATTGTCTATTGGAAGTAGGTATTTTCAAAATGGACAAGCAACTGACAATCAACGAAGAGGAGGTATACATCTTGACTTTGTTTCTAACCGTTTAATTAATATTCACGCATCGTGCTCGGTATTCTAGAGCCGTGCAAATGAATATTGCACGGCAGAATACCATCAAACATATTAAATTTGCACAGAATAATTATGCCGTGCAAAAATTTACTTATGTCGTGCAAAAATTTATTGCACACCAATAGCAAACCGAACATATTTCATAAGTATAACATTTAGTCTCCTACATTGATGTACTAACATTTAACAATCATATTTTCAGGAGATTCAGTCAACCGGTGCCAATGAGTGTTCTTTGGATTTTACTAATGTTTTCACAACTGACACGATATTCAGAAGCCGAGAGGACCTAATCCAATGGTCAAGGGAAGTCAGAAAGAAACATGGCTGGGTAATTGTAATCAAAACTTCAGATGCTGGTGGAGATAGTAGAAAGCCAAGAATAGTTTTATCTTGTAAGAGAAGCGGAAGTTATAAGGGTCCATCGAAGGTCTCCTAAAAGAGAAATCCTAATAAGGCAACGGGAACGAAGAAGTGTAATTGTTAGGGATTTTGTAATTGCAATTTGATGGATGCATTTGCACTTTAGCATCATTTGATATTTCACACTTGCATTGATTTAAAATATCTTGAAATCTAGTTTTATACATGCATTGGTTTTTAGATTTGGAAAAGTTTTTGTTTTATGCATGTTTTGGTTTTAATCTTGGATGCATTGGTTTTAGAACCCAAAACTCTTTTGAAAACCTAATTCCTTGTGCATTATATTTGGAAAATCATCTTGTGAATTTAGGTTTGAGCTTTGCATACATTCATTACAAAAAGAATCATTTTTGTATGCATTTTCATTTGAAAAGAGTTTTATCAAATCAAGCTAGCCTTTGGTTTTAAAGTTATGAATCTTTTTAGGCTTTTTATGTCATGTTTTAAAAACCATTAGAATCTTTAAAACATGTTTTTCAAGCTTGATTTAGTGGCCAAAAGGTCCCCCAAAGAAATACCTTTAAAATGTGAAAAGTTGGAATTTTTGCAAAAAGGGGAATGGCCCGGCAGTGTCGCCGGTCGACCGGCGCAGAGGTCCCGGTCGACCGGGAACACTGCAGCAGAAATTTGCCTGGCGCCCCAACGGTCAGAAATCTGACCGTTGTGTGTTCCCGGTCGACCGAGGCCTGTGTACCGGTCGACCGAGGACTAGCCGTTGGCAACTTTTTGGCTATAAAGTCCTTTCATTTCCAACCTTTTTCAAGGCTTGATACATGAACTTTTGAGAGCATTTTGGAGCCAAAGAAAGGGGAAGAAGTTGGAAAGGCTAGAGGGCTATTTGGAAATCAAACTCATGAGTTTTTAAAAGGTACATCTTCTAAGTTATTTTGATTTCCATACAAATGAAATTCATGCATGTTCAAATCCTTTGTATTTTCATTTATGCATGATTTCAAGTCCTTAAAGAGTTGATTTGCAAGCTCAATATCTTTCTTGGTAAATTAGATTAGTTTGCAATCACTCTTATCAAATCACATGTTTTCTTAAACTTTATTTTTCATACAACTTGTGATTCTTTGAATTTCATGTCATTAACAAGTTGTTTATTATTCATGTGATTTGCATCAAACTTCAATCAAAACTTTTGTGTGTCTTAAACTTTCAAATGCTTTAAGCATATATTTGATTAAGCTTTCTTTTTAAACTTGATTGAAGTCATCACACACACACATCATGAGCATATACTTTTGCATGCATAGAGTGTTTGTGTGAGTTGTTTTAAACTTTCATATTAGCCTATTCAAGAGGCAATTTCATTTGAGCTTAAATTGTATCTCTTGGAGTGTTCTTTTGTGAAGACACTTTCTTTGAGAAATCTTGATTTGTAAAGGTTATTGCTTAGCCTTGAAAAGCACATTGTAAGGTTGTTGTTTAGCCTTTGAAAAGCAACATTGTAAAGGTTATTGCTTAGCCTCTAAAAGCACATTGAGAGGTTGTTGTTTAGCCTAGAAAAACAACTTTGTAAGGGTTATTGCTTAGCCTAGTAAAAAGCATAAATAGTGGAATCCGGTGGGGTGTTGGATACACAAGCCGGTAGTGGATGTAGGCACGTTGGCCGAACCACTATAAATATTGTGTTGTGGTGATTACTATGTGGTGATTGATTTGTTTAGCTTCCGCATATTGATTGATTATTCATCACATGTGACTAATTTTGTTTAAGAAATTAAAATTGGTTTAAATTGGTCATAGTTGTAGCTCACCCTATTCACCCCCCCCCCCCTCTAGGGTTAGGATCCTCCGTGGACTTTCAATTGGTATCAGAGCCAAGTGCTCTAATCCCTTAGGATCAAGTGTTTGGAACTCTTGATTAGGTGTAAAAACCTAGAGTTAAAACCCTAGAGTTGTCCTTATATGAAAATCATTAGAATGGACTCCACTATGCTAGACCTTGTAGATTCTTCTAGACCCCTCATTCTTCCATCTTATGGAGATTCAAAAATTGAAATTAAAGAATCTCAACTTGAATTAAAAGAAGAAGAATATGATGAACTTGAAGCCTATGAGGAATTGTACACATGGTCCTTAGAGGTTTCCAAGAAAAATAAAAGATTAAAAGAAGAATCTATAAGGATAAAACAAGAATTAGACTCTTCTAAAAATGAACTTAGAGAAAAAGATGAATTTATAAATTGTGTAGAATCTAAGTTTATGATCTCTTTAAATAATCTATCTAACATTCAAGATGAACTAAGAGAATTAAAGATGGATTATGATAATGTCAATAAGGAAAATTTAATTCTAAGAGATCAAATAAAAAGGCAAGATAAAGACTTTAACAATCTTGAATCTAAATTGACTATCTCTAAGGAAAATTTATCTAATGCTCAAGATGAATCAAATGAAATTAAGATAAATTGTGATGAGCTTAAAAATGAAAATTTGAACTTAAGAGATACTATTAAAAGACAAGATGTAGACATTGACAACTTAGAATCCAAGTTGATCAAAAGTAAGTTAAAAACAAAAGAACTTGGATCTAATGTTATTGATGAACTAAAGCTTGAATTAAAACTTGCCTATGAAGAGCTAAACAATTATAAGGAAATTGAAAATGAGCTTTCTAAAGTCAAACATGAAAATTCAACCCTTATAACCAAAGTCACTCAACTTGAAGGATATAAACAAAAGTATGAGTGCAAGTTTACCCAAAGTGAAGATAGACTTGAAAAATTATTTAAATTGGGTAAACCTCATGGAGATAGGACGGGTATTGGATTTGATAGGAATATGTCTTATGACCCTAAATTCACCAACACATTTGTGAAAGGTGAGTCCTCTTTCTCTAGCACTCTTTCTCCCTTGCCCAAAACCAAATGTGATTATTGTGGCAATGAAGGGCATTTCAAATTTGAGTGCAAACTAAGAAAAAGAAGTCATGTGTCTAAACCCATCTTTAAACTAAAGAATGGAGAATCAAAACCTATGAAGGGTAAGACACTAAAAATCAAGAAAGACTCCAAAAAGACTAAACAAGTTAAATCTATTAAAATGGAGTCTCCAAAGATAGATTCTAAAAAGTTTAAACAAGTTAAACCAAGCTTGAAAGAATCTATGAACAAAAAGCTTCTCAACCTATCTCCCTTATATCAACCCATGAAAGAACTTTTGAAGAAAGTTGCTAAGTTAAATCTAAAATTCAAAAGTCAAGTAAAGGGAGAAAGTAAGAAGAAAAGAAAAGTGAAACAATCCCCAAAGAATCAAACTCATCAACATCAAAAGACTAATCACCATTCTAAGCCAAATTTAGTAAAATCTAAATATCATGGTGATAAGTTCAAATTGAAAAGTTATCAAGTTAAATCTATAGTTGGTGAGAAGTCCAAAATTGACCTCAAAGTTCAACCCTCCCAAGACCTTAGGTGGATTCCCAAAGTTATTTACCTAGACAAACCTTAAGGCCTTGGACCTTCATTGACCAACCTATTCTTTGTAAGTTAAACCTTTTGTTGGTCATGATTGCATTTGCATTTTGTTCTTTCATAGTTACATCTATTAAAATGCATTGCTTCTTTATGATCAATTGATTTTGTTTTCATACACCATTCTAAGTTACATGTCATGGTTTTCAAAATCTTTTGATTATAATTTCATCATGTTTGATTTGCTTTTTGCTCACTCATATGTCTTGCATTGCATTTCATTACATGATTAATTGATTGTGTTTTTTTTTAAAAGCTTTCATAGCTAATTTATTCATGATCAATTGTTGTTGAATCATTTGTGTATATGTCATAGTAAGATTATTTGAACAAATGATTTGAATCAATTCAAGTTTCTCCATGGACTTCTAAGTTATACTTTTATATGGAAAATCATTGTTTTGAAAAATCAACTTGTATGTGTTTCATTTAAGTTATATCTTTTAAAATACAATGTTGAAAATTGATCTTCAAAATCATTCTTTTTATGCTCATTGTTGGATTTTGTTTGTCAAAATGATTTGAAGATTGTTTAATGGAAATGCTCTTTAACATTACTAGTTATATTCATCAAAGCATGTTCCATGATTATCATTTCCTTTTCTTTTGGTTTCATTATCTTTAGAAATGGAAATGTATGTTGTTTGCATCTTTGCTTGTTGATTTACATTCTTGTTATATGCAAATGACTCTTGGTTCCATGTATGGTTGTGACCTTAGTTACATTTGTAGAAACCATACTAGAACCTAAATCCATCCTCTATGCTCTCTAGTCATATCTTTATGGATGGTTATGATGTTGATTCATGTAGATTCTCTTGGAGTCATCTTTTTACATGTTTCAACTTCATAGTAGTGCTCTTGATCATATGAACCTCTTTGAAATCCATTCCTTGTATTTCATAGTTATATCTCTTGTTTGATGGATATCTTAGTGTCGAATTCATATGATCTAGACACTTTGGAAATTGCATGCATTGCCAAGTAATATTCTTTTGCATTGCAATTTACCATGTTCATCACTTTGCTTAATAGTTATATCTTTAAAAGTGATGAATATGCATTAATGATGCTTGATGGAAGTTTATCACATCCTTGCTTTTACTCATGTTATCATATTCAATTGGTTTCATTTGGTATAACTTTCCATTGATTTCATATCCAATTGATATCTTATCTTGTGTATGTGATAGACCTTGTGTGCATTGGACTAATCTTGATAGTAATATATTTGTTCCATGTCACACACCATTAGCATCATAATGTTCATGTTGCCTCCTCTTTTGCTCATATAGGTATATCTCATGACCACCATGTTTATGTGTTCATAATATTGGTTGGTTATTAGTTGAGGTTGGCTTCATGCTTGAATTTCATTTCACTCATTCATGCACTTTAATAGTCATATTTATTGATTGAATGAAATGATTTTCAAAATCTTACATAGCATATGTTTTTCATAAGTAATATTGATTGATGCTATGTTAGAGTAAACCCCTTATCATGGATAGCTCTAATTTGGATTTCTCATAATAGTTATACTTTAAATCCATTTTAGAGTGATTGAATTTATAGTCACATCCTTTAATCTCAATTGATATGTTTATTTCAATTGGTATCCATGATCGTTAATGACCTTGCTCTCTTTTGGTAATTTGATCATATGAGCCTTATAGTTAAATGAATCTAATCCTTTCCTTGAAGTTGACCCTCACTTGGATAAACCATCTACTTCTTGAATCTAATAGTTAAATCTTGTCAAAAGTTTGACAAAAGAAGAGAATGGATTGAGGGGGAGTGTAAACCTTCATAGGAAGTGTTAGTTTTGATCAAATTGACCCTTGGATTGCCTTTGAGCCCTTAGAGTTAACTTACATACATGATAGCCTGTTATGAATTTCATTTTCGATTTCATTTGTTAACAGGTGCTACTAAAGGTATTTTCCTTGTCTCATGTGTGTAGGTACCTTTGCAATTTAATGTCAAAGGGGGAGAGAGAGTTCAAGTGTGACTCAAAGATCTCCTACTCTACAAAGGGGGAGAGAGTTCGAGAGTTCAAGTACTCGAAGATCTCCTATCCATCAAAGGGGGAGAAAGCTTTCAAGTTCTCAAGAGAGAGAGGCATGGTCAAAGGGGGAGAGCAATTAGAAGAAAGAAAGCTTGGAGCTAAAGAAAATGCTTGGCTAAAGAAAGGAAGATGGAAAGAAAGCTTGAAGAATGATCAAGCTCCAAGCATCAAGAAGATTGAAGAAAAGAGCTCAAGAGCCCAAGCTAAGAGAAGGAGCATCCAAGAAGATTTCAAGACTTGTCCAGCTGAGGGGGAGCTGAAGACTTAGTGTGTAATTTCAATGATGAGTAAGTTGCCATCAAATTGCAAAGGGGGAGATTGTTAGGGATTTTGTAATTGCAATTTGATGGATGCATTTGCACTTTAGCATCATTTGATATTTCACACTTGCATTGATTTAAAATATCTTGAAATCTAGTTTTATACATGCATTGGTTTTTAGATTTGGAAAAGTTTTTGTTTTATGCATGTTTTGGTTTTAATCTTGGATGCATTGGTTTTAGAACCCAAAACTCTTTTGAAAACCTAATTCCTTGTGCATTATATTTGGAAAATCATCTTGTGAATTTAGGTTTGAGCTTTGCATACATTCATTACAAAAAGAATCATTTTTGTATGCATTTTCATTTGAAAAGAGTTTTATCAAATCAAGCTAGCCTTTGGTTTTAAAGTTATGAATCTTTTTAGGCTTTTTATGTCATGTTTTAAAAACCATTAGAATCTTTAAAACATGTTTTTCAAGCTTGATTTAGTGGCCAAAAGGTCCCCCAAAGAAATACCTTTAAAATGTGAAAAGTTGGAATTTTTGCAAAAAGGGGAATGGCCCGGCAGTGTCGCCGGTCGACCGGCGCAGAGGTCCCGGTCGACCGGGAACACTGCAGCAGAAATTTGCCTGGCGCCCCAACGGTCAGAAATCTGACCGTTGTGTGTTCCCGGTCGACCGAGGCCTGTGTACCGGTCGACCGAGGACTAGCCGTTGGCAACTTTTTGGCTATAAAGTCCTTTCATTTCCAACCTTTTTCAAGGCTTGATACATGAACTTTTGAGAGCATTTTGGAGCCAAAGAAAGGGGAAGAAGTTGGAAAGGCTAGAGGGCTATTTGGAAATCAAACTCATGAGTTTTTAAAAGGTACATCTTCTAAGTTATTTTGATTTCCATACAAATGAAATTCATGCATGTTCAAATCCTTTGTATTTTCATTTATGCATGATTTCAAGTCCTTAAAGAGTTGATTTGCAAGCTCAATATCTTTCTTGGTAAATTAGATTAGTTTGCAATCACTCTTATCAAATCACATGTTTTCTTAAACTTTATTTTTCATACAACTTGTGATTCTTTGAATTTCATGTCATTAACAAGTTGTTTATTATTCATGTGATTTGCATCAAACTTCAATCAAAACTTTTGTGTGTCTTAAACTTTCAAATGCTTTAAGCATATATTTGATTAAGCTTTCTTTTTAAACTTGATTGAAGTCATCACACACACACATCATGAGCATATACTTTTGCATGCATAGAGTGTTTGTGTGAGTTGTTTTAAACTTTCATATTAGCCTATTCAAGAGGCAATTTCATTTGAGCTTAAATTGTATCTCTTGGAGTGTTCTTTTGTGAAGACACTTTCTTTGAGAAATCTTGATTTGTAAAGGTTATTGCTTAGCCTTGAAAAGCACATTGTAAGGTTGTTGTTTAGCCTTTGAAAAGCAACATTGTAAAGGTTATTGCTTAGCCTCTAAAAGCACATTGAGAGGTTGTTGTTTAGCCTAGAAAAACAACTTTGTAAGGGTTATTGCTTAGCCTAGTAAAAAGCATAAATAGTGGAATCCGGTGGGGTGTTGGATACACAAGCCGGTAGTGGATGTAGGCACGTTGGCCGAACCACTATAAATATTGTGTTGTGGTGATTACTATGTGGTGATTGATTTGTTTAGCTTCCGCATATTGATTGATTATTCATCACATGTGACTAATTTTGTTTAAGAAATTAAAATTGGTTTAAATTGGTCATAGTTGTAGCTCACCCTATTCACCCCCCCCCCCCCCCTCTAGGGTTAGGATCCTCCGTGGACTTTCAATTGGTATCAGAGCCAAGTGCTCTAATCCCTTAGGATCAAGTGTTTGGAACTCTTGATTAGGTGTAAAAACCTAGAGTTAAAACCCTAGAGTTGTCCTTATATGAAAATCATTAGAATGGACTCCACTATGCTAGACCTTGTAGATTCTTCTAGACCCCTCATTCTTCCATCTTATGGAGATTCAAAAATTGAAATTAAAGAATCTCAACTTGAATTAAAAGAAGAAGAATATGATGAACTTGAAGCCTATGAGGAATTGTACACATGGTCCTTAGAGGTTTCCAAGAAAAATAAAAGATTAAAAGAAGAATCTATAAGGATAAAACAAGAATTAGACTCTTCTAAAAATGAACTTAGAGAAAAAGATGAATTTATAAATTGTGTAGAATCTAAGTTTATGATCTCTTTAAATAATCTATCTAACATTCAAGATGAACTAAGAGAATTAAAGATGGATTATGATAATGTCAATAAGGAAAATTTAATTCTAAGAGATCAAATAAAAAGGCAAGATAAAGACTTTAACAATCTTGAATCTAAATTGACTATCTCTAAGGAAAATTTATCTAATGCTCAAGATGAATCAAATGAAATTAAGATAAATTGTGATGAGCTTAAAAATGAAAATTTGAACTTAAGAGATACTATTAAAAGACAAGATGTAGACATTGACAACTTAGAATCCAAGTTGATCAAAAGTAAGTTAAAAACAAAAGAACTTGGATCTAATGTTATTGATGAACTAAAGCTTGAATTAAAACTTGCCTATGAAGAGCTAAACAATTATAAGGAAATTGAAAATGAGCTTTCTAAAGTCAAACATGAAAATTCAACCCTTATAACCAAAGTCACTCAACTTGAAGGATATAAACAAAAGTATGAGTGCAAGTTTACCCAAAGTGAAGATAGACTTGAAAAATTATTTAAATTGGGTAAACCTCATGGAGATAGGACGGGTATTGGATTTGATAGGAATATGTCTTATGACCCTAAATTCACCAACACATTTGTGAAAGGTGAGTCCTCTTTCTCTAGCACTCTTTCTCCCTTGCCCAAAACCAAATGTGATTATTGTGGCAATGAAGGGCATTTCAAATTTGAGTGCAAACTAAGAAAAAGAAGTCATGTGTCTAAACCCATCTTTAAACTAAAGAATGGAGAATCAAAACCTATGAAGGGTAAGACACTAAAAATCAAGAAAGACTCCAAAAAGACTAAACAAGTTAAATCTATTAAAATGGAGTCTCCAAAGATAGATTCTAAAAAGTTTAAACAAGTTAAACCAAGCTTGAAAGAATCTATGAACAAAAAGCTTCTCAACCTATCTCCCTTATATCAACCCATGAAAGAACTTTTGAAGAAAGTTGCTAAGTTAAATCTAAAATTCAAAAGTCAAGTAAAGGGAGAAAGTAAGAAGAAAAGAAAAGTGAAACAATCCCCAAAGAATCAAACTCATCAACATCAAAAGACTAATCACCATTCTAAGCCAAATTTAGTAAAATCTAAATATCATGGTGATAAGTTCAAATTGAAAAGTTATCAAGTTAAATCTATAGTTGGTGAGAAGTCCAAAATTGACCTCAAAGTTCAACCCTCCCAAGACCTTAGGTGGATTCCCAAAGTTATTTACCTAGACAAACCTTAAGGCCTTGGACCTTCATTGACCAACCTATTCTTTGTAAGTTAAACCTTTTGTTGGTCATGATTGCATTTGCATTTTGTTCTTTCATAGTTACATCTATTAAAATGCATTGCTTCTTTATGATCAATTGATTTTGTTTTCATACACCATTCTAAGTTACATGTCATGGTTTTCAAAATCTTTTGATTATAATTTCATCATGTTTGATTTGCTTTTTGCTCACTCATATGTCTTGCATTGCATTTCATTACATGATTAATTGATTGTGTTTTTTTTTAAAAGCTTTCATAGCTAATTTATTCATGATCAATTGTTGTTGAATCATTTGTGTATATGTCATAGTAAGATTATTTGAACAAATGATTTGAATCAATTCAAGTTTCTCCATGGACTTCTAAGTTATACTTTTATATGGAAAATCATTGTTTTGAAAAATCAACTTGTATGTGTTTCATTTAAGTTATATCTTTTAAAATACAATGTTGAAAATTGATCTTCAAAATCATTCTTTTTATGCTCATTGTTGGATTTTGTTTGTCAAAATGATTTGAAGATTGTTTAATGGAAATGCTCTTTAACATTACTAGTTATATTCATCAAAGCATGTTCCATGATTATCATTTCCTTTTCTTTTGGTTTCATTATCTTTAGAAATGGAAATGTATGTTGTTTGCATCTTTGCTTGTTGATTTACATTCTTGTTATATGCAAATGACTCTTGGTTCCATGTATGGTTGTGACCTTAGTTACATTTGTAGAAACCATACTAGAACCTAAATCCATCCTCTATGCTCTCTAGTCATATCTTTATGGATGGTTATGATGTTGATTCATGTAGATTCTCTTGGAGTCATCTTTTTACATGTTTCAACTTCATAGTAGTGCTCTTGATCATATGAACCTCTTTGAAATCCATTCCTTGTATTTCATAGTTATATCTCTTGTTTGATGGATATCTTAGTGTCGAATTCATATGATCTAGACACTTTGGAAATTGCATGCATTGCCAAGTAATATTCTTTTGCATTGCAATTTACCATGTTCATCACTTTGCTTAATAGTTATATCTTTAAAAGTGATGAATATGCATTAATGATGCTTGATGGAAGTTTATCACATCCTTGCTTTTACTCATGTTATCATATTCAATTGGTTTCATTTGGTATAACTTTCCATTGATTTCATATCCAATTGATATCTTATCTTGTGTATGTGATAGACCTTGTGTGCATTGGACTAATCTTGATAGTAATATATTTGTTCCATGTCACACACCATTAGCATCATAATGTTCATGTTGCCTCCTCTTTTGCTCATATAGGTATATCTCATGACCACCATGTTTATGTGTTCATAATATTGGTTGGTTATTAGTTGAGGTTGGCTTCATGCTTGAATTTCATTTCACTCATTCATGCACTTTAATAGTCATATTTATTGATTGAATGAAATGATTTTCAAAATCTTACATAGCATATGTTTTTCATAAGTAATATTGATTGATGCTATGTTAGAGTAAACCCCTTATCATGGATAGCTCTAATTTGGATTTCTCATAATAGTTATACTTTAAATCCATTTTAGAGTGATTGAATTTATAGTCACATCCTTTAATCTCAATTGATATGTTTATTTCAATTGGTATCCATGATCGTTAATGACCTTGCTCTCTTTTGGTAATTTGATCATATGAGCCTTATAGTTAAATGAATCTAATCCTTTCCTTGAAGTTGACCCTCACTTGGATAAACCATCTACTTCTTGAATCTAATAGTTAAATCTTGTCAAAAGTTTGACAAAAGAAGAGAATGGATTGAGGGGGAGTGTAAACCTTCATAGGAAGTGTTAGTTTTGATCAAATTGACCCTTGGATTGCCTTTGAGCCCTTAGAGTTAACTTACATACATGATAGCCTGTTATGAATTTCATTTTCGATTTCATTTGTTAACAGGTGCTACTAAAGGTATTTTCCTTGTCTCATGTGTGTAGGTACCTTTGCAATTTAATGTCAAAGGGGGAGAGAGAGTTCAAGTGTGACTCAAAGATCTCCTACTCTACAAAGGGGGAGAGAGTTCGAGAGTTCAAGTACTCGAAGATCTCCTATCCATCAAAGGGGGAGAAAGCTTTCAAGTTCTCAAGAGAGAGAGGCATGGTCAAAGGGGGAGAGCAATTAGAAGAAAGAAAGCTTGGAGCTAAAGAAAATGCTTGGCTAAAGAAAGGAAGATGGAAAGAAAGCTTGAAGAATGATCAAGCTCCAAGCATCAAGAAGATTGAAGAAAAGAGCTCAAGAGCCCAAGCTAAGAGAAGGAGCATCCAAGAAGATTTCAAGACTTGTCCAGCTGAGGGGGAGCTGAAGACTTAGTGTGTAATTTCAATGATGAGTAAGTTGCCATCAAATTGCAAAGGGGGAGATTGTTAGGGATTTTGTAATTGCAATTTGATGGATGCATTTGCACTTTAGCATCATTTGATATTTCACACTTGCATTGATTTAAAATATCTTGAAATCTAGTTTTATACATGCATTGGTTTTTAGATTTGGAAAAGTTTTTGTTTTATGCATGTTTTGGTTTTAATCTTGGATGCATTGGTTTTAGAACCCAAAACTCTTTTGAAAACCTAATTCCTTGTGCATTATATTTGGAAAATCATCTTGTGAATTTAGGTTTGAGCTTTGCATACATTCATTACAAAAAGAATCATTTTTGTATGCATTTTCATTTGAAAAGAGTTTTATCAAATCAAGCTAGCCTTTGGTTTTAAAGTTATGAATCTTTTTAGGCTTTTTATGTCATGTTTTAAAAACCATTAGAATCTTTAAAACATGTTTTTCAAGCTTGATTTAGTGGCCAAAAGGTCCCCCAAAGAAATACCTTTAAAATGTGAAAAGTTGGAATTTTTGCAAAAAGGGGAATGGCCCGGCAGTGTCGCCGGTCGACCGGCGCAGAGGTCCCGGTCGACCGGGAACACTGCAGCAGAAATTTGCCTGGCGCCCCAACGGTCAGAAATCTGACCGTTGTGTGTTCCCGGTCGACCGAGGCCTGTGTACCGGTCGACCGAGGACTAGCCGTTGGCAACTTTTTGGCTATAAAGTCCTTTCATTTCCAACCTTTTTCAAGGCTTGATACATGAACTTTTGAGAGCATTTTGGAGCCAAAGAAAGGGGAAGAAGTTGGAAAGGCTAGAGGGCTATTTGGAAATCAAACTCATGAGTTTTTAAAAGGTACATCTTCTAAGTTATTTTGATTTCCATACAAATGAAATTCATGCATGTTCAAATCCTTTGTATTTTCATTTATGCATGATTTCAAGTCCTTAAAGAGTTGATTTGCAAGCTCAATATCTTTCTTGGTAAATTAGATTAGTTTGCAATCACTCTTATCAAATCACATGTTTTCTTAAACTTTATTTTTCATACAACTTGTGATTCTTTGAATTTCATGTCATTAACAAGTTGTTTATTATTCATGTGATTTGCATCAAACTTCAATCAAAACTTTTGTGTGTCTTAAACTTTCAAATGCTTTAAGCATATATTTGATTAAGCTTTCTTTTTAAACTTGATTGAAGTCATCACACACACACACATCATGAGCATATACTTTTGCATGCATAGAGTGTTTGTGTGAGTTGTTTTAAACTTTCATATTAGCCTATTCAAGAGGCAATTTCATTTGAGCTTAAATTGTATCTCTTGGAGTGTTCTTTTGTGAAGACACTTTCTTTGAGAAATCTTGATTTGTAAAGGTTATTGCTTAGCCTTGAAAAGCACATTGTAAGGTTGTTGTTTAGCCTTTGAAAAGCAACATTGTAAAGGTTATTGCTTAGCCTCTAAAAGCACATTGAGAGGTTGTTGTTTAGCCTAGAAAAACAACTTTGTAAGGGTTATTGCTTAGCCTAGTAAAAAGCATAAATAGTGGAATCCGGTGGGGTGTTGGATACACAAGCCGGTAGTGGATGTAGGCACGTTGGCCGAACCACTATAAATATTGTGTTGTGGTGATTACTATGTGGTGATTGATTTGTTTAGCTTCCGCATATTGATTGATTATTCATCACATGTGACTAATTTTGTTTAAGAAATTAAAATTGGTTTAAATTGGTCATAGTTGTAGCTCACCCTATTCACCCCCCCCCCCCCCTCTAGGGTTAGGATCCTCCGTGGACTTTCAATTGGTATCAGAGCCAAGTGCTCTAATCCCTTAGGATCAAGTGTTTGGAACTCTTGATTAGGTGTAAAAACCTAGAGTTAAAACCCTAGAGTTGTCCTTATATGAAAATCATTAGAATGGACTCCACTATGCTAGACCTTGTAGATTCTTCTAGACCCCTCATTCTTCCATCTTATGGAGATTCAAAAATTGAAATTAAAGAATCTCAACTTGAATTAAAAGAAGAAGAATATGATGAACTTGAAGCCTATGAGGAATTGTACACATGGTCCTTAGAGGTTTCCAAGAAAAATAAAAGATTAAAAGAAGAATCTATAAGGATAAAACAAGAATTAGACTCTTCTAAAAATGAACTTAGAGAAAAAGATGAATTTATAAATTGTGTAGAATCTAAGTTTATGATCTCTTTAAATAATCTATCTAACATTCAAGATGAACTAAGAGAATTAAAGATGGATTATGATAATGTCAATAAGGAAAATTTAATTCTAAGAGATCAAATAAAAAGGCAAGATAAAGACTTTAACAATCTTGAATCTAAATTGACTATCTCTAAGGAAAATTTATCTAATGCTCAAGATGAATCAAATGAAATTAAGATAAATTGTGATGAGCTTAAAAATGAAAATTTGAACTTAAGAGATACTATTAAAAGACAAGATGTAGACATTGACAACTTAGAATCCAAGTTGATCAAAAGTAAGTTAAAAACAAAAGAACTTGGATCTAATGTTATTGATGAACTAAAGCTTGAATTAAAACTTGCCTATGAAGAGCTAAACAATTATAAGGAAATTGAAAATGAGCTTTCTAAAGTCAAACATGAAAATTCAACCCTTATAACCAAAGTCACTCAACTTGAAGGATATAAACAAAAGTATGAGTGCAAGTTTACCCAAAGTGAAGATAGACTTGAAAAATTATTTAAATTGGGTAAACCTCATGGAGATAGGACGGGTATTGGATTTGATAGGAATATGTCTTATGACCCTAAATTCACCAACACATTTGTGAAAGGTGAGTCCTCTTTCTCTAGCACTCTTTCTCCCTTGCCCAAAACCAAATGTGATTATTGTGGCAATGAAGGGCATTTCAAATTTGAGTGCAAACTAAGAAAAAGAAGTCATGTGTCTAAACCCATCTTTAAACTAAAGAATGGAGAATCAAAACCTATGAAGGGTAAGACACTAAAAATCAAGAAAGACTCCAAAAAGACTAAACAAGTTAAATCTATTAAAATGGAGTCTCCAAAGATAGATTCTAAAAAGTTTAAACAAGTTAAACCAAGCTTGAAAGAATCTATGAACAAAAAGCTTCTCAACCTATCTCCCTTATATCAACCCATGAAAGAACTTTTGAAGAAAGTTGCTAAGTTAAATCTAAAATTCAAAAGTCAAGTAAAGGGAGAAAGTAAGAAGAAAAGAAAAGTGAAACAATCCCCAAAGAATCAAACTCATCAACATCAAAAGACTAATCACCATTCTAAGCCAAATTTAGTAAAATCTAAATATCATGGTGATAAGTTCAAATTGAAAAGTTATCAAGTTAAATCTATAGTTGGTGAGAAGTCCAAAATTGACCTCAAAGTTCAACCCTCCCAAGACCTTAGGTGGATTCCCAAAGTTATTTACCTAGACAAACCTTAAGGCCTTGGACCTTCATTGACCAACCTATTCTTTGTAAGTTAAACCTTTTGTTGGTCATGATTGCATTTGCATTTTGTTCTTTCATAGTTACATCTATTAAAATGCATTGCTTCTTTATGATCAATTGATTTTGTTTTCATACACCATTCTAAGTTACATGTCATGGTTTTCAAAATCTTTTGATTATAATTTCATCATGTTTGATTTGCTTTTTGCTCACTCATATGTCTTGCATTGCATTTCATTACATGATTAATTGATTGTGTTTTTTTTTAAAAGCTTTCATAGCTAATTTATTCATGATCAATTGTTGTTGAATCATTTGTGTATATGTCATAGTAAGATTATTTGAACAAATGATTTGAATCAATTCAAGTTTCTCCATGGACTTCTAAGTTATACTTTTATATGGAAAATCATTGTTTTGAAAAATCAACTTGTATGTGTTTCATTTAAGTTATATCTTTTAAAATACAATGTTGAAAATTGATCTTCAAAATCATTCTTTTTATGCTCATTGTTGGATTTTGTTTGTCAAAATGATTTGAAGATTGTTTAATGGAAATGCTCTTTAACATTACTAGTTATATTCATCAAAGCATGTTCCATGATTATCATTTCCTTTTCTTTTGGTTTCATTATCTTTAGAAATGGAAATGTATGTTGTTTGCATCTTTGCTTGTTGATTTACATTCTTGTTATATGCAAATGACTCTTGGTTCCATGTATGGTTGTGACCTTAGTTACATTTGTAGAAACCATACTAGAACCTAAATCCATCCTCTATGCTCTCTAGTCATATCTTTATGGATGGTTATGATGTTGATTCATGTAGATTCTCTTGGAGTCATCTTTTTACATGTTTCAACTTCATAGTAGTGCTCTTGATCATATGAACCTCTTTGAAATCCATTCCTTGTATTTCATAGTTATATCTCTTGTTTGATGGATATCTTAGTGTCGAATTCATATGATCTAGACACTTTGGAAATTGCATGCATTGCCAAGTAATATTCTTTTGCATTGCAATTTACCATGTTCATCACTTTGCTTAATAGTTATATCTTTAAAAGTGATGAATATGCATTAATGATGCTTGATGGAAGTTTATCACATCCTTGCTTTTACTCATGTTATCATATTCAATTGGTTTCATTTGGTATAACTTTCCATTGATTTCATATCCAATTGATATCTTATCTTGTGTATGTGATAGACCTTGTGTGCATTGGACTAATCTTGATAGTAATATATTTGTTCCATGTCACACACCATTAGCATCATAATGTTCATGTTGCCTCCTCTTTTGCTCATATAGGTATATCTCATGACCACCATGTTTATGTGTTCATAATATTGGTTGGTTATTAGTTGAGGTTGGCTTCATGCTTGAATTTCATTTCACTCATTCATGCACTTTAATAGTCATATTTATTGATTGAATGAAATGATTTTCAAAATCTTACATAGCATATGTTTTTCATAAGTAATATTGATTGATGCTATGTTAGAGTAAACCCCTTATCATGGATAGCTCTAATTTGGATTTCTCATAATAGTTATACTTTAAATCCATTTTAGAGTGATTGAATTTATAGTCACATCCTTTAATCTCAATTGATATGTTTATTTCAATTGGTATCCATGATCGTTAATGACCTTGCTCTCTTTTGGTAATTTGATCATATGAGCCTTATAGTTAAATGAATCTAATCCTTTCCTTGAAGTTGACCCTCACTTGGATAAACCATCTACTTCTTGAATCTAATAGTTAAATCTTGTCAAAAGTTTGACAAAAGAAGAGAATGGATTGAGGGGGAGTGTAAACCTTCATAGGAAGTGTTAGTTTTGATCAAATTGACCCTTGGATTGCCTTTGAGCCCTTAGAGTTAACTTACATACATGATAGCCTGTTATGAATTTCATTTTCGATTTCATTTGTTAACAGGTGCTACTAAAGGTATTTTCCTTGTCTCATGTGTGTAGGTACCTTTGCAATTTAATGTCAAAGGGGGAGAGAGAGTTCAAGTGTGACTCAAAGATCTCCTACTCTACAAAGGGGGAGAGAGTTCGAGAGTTCAAGTACTCGAAGATCTCCTATCCATCAAAGGGGGAGAAAGCTTTCAAGTTCTCAAGAGAGAGAGGCATGGTCAAAGGGGGAGAGCAATTAGAAGAAAGAAAGCTTGGAGCTAAAGAAAATGCTTGGCTAAAGAAAGGAAGATGGAAAGAAAGCTTGAAGAATGATCAAGCTCCAAGCATCAAGAAGATTGAAGAAAAGAGCTCAAGAGCCCAAGCTAAGAGAAGGAGCATCCAAGAAGATTTCAAGACTTGTCCAGCTGAGGGGGAGCTGAAGACTTAGTGTGTAATTTCAATGATGAGTAAGTTGCCATCAAATTGCAAAGGGGGAGATTGTTAGGGATTTTGTAATTGCAATTTGATGGATGCATTTGCACTTTAGCATCATTTGATATTTCACACTTGCATTGATTTAAAATATCTTGAAATCTAGTTTTATACATGCATTGGTTTTTAGATTTGGAAAAGTTTTTGTTTTATGCATGTTTTGGTTTTAATCTTGGATGCATTGGTTTTAGAACCCAAAACTCTTTTGAAAACCTAATTCCTTGTGCATTATATTTGGAAAATCATCTTGTGAATTTAGGTTTGAGCTTTGCATACATTCATTACAAAAAGAATCATTTTTGTATGCATTTTCATTTGAAAAGAGTTTTATCAAATCAAGCTAGCCTTTGGTTTTAAAGTTATGAATCTTTTTAGGCTTTTTATGTCATGTTTTAAAAACCATTAGAATCTTTAAAACATGTTTTTCAAGCTTGATTTAGTGGCCAAAAGGTCCCCCAAGGAAATACCTTTAAAATGTGAAAAGTTGGAATTTTTGCAAAAAGGGGAATGGCCCGGCAGTGTCGCCGGTCGACCGGCGCAGAGGTCCCGGTCGACCGGGAACACTGCAGCAGAAATTTGCCTGGCGCCCCAACGGTCAGAAATCTGACCGTTGTGTGTTCCCGGTCGACCGAGGCCTGTGTACCGGTCGACCGAGGACTAGCCGTTGGCAACTTTTTGGCTATAAAGTCCTTTCATTTCCAACCTTTTTCAAGGCTTGATACATGAACTTTTGAGAGCATTTTGGAGCCAAAGAAAGGGGAAGAAGTTGGAAAGGCTAGAGGGCTATTTGGAAATCAAACTCATGAGTTTTTAAAAGGTACATCTTCTAAGTTATTTTGATTTCCATACAAATGAAATTCATGCATGTTCAAATCCTTTGTATTTTCATTTATGCATGATTTCAAGTCCTTAAAGAGTTGATTTGCAAGCTCAATATCTTTCTTGGTAAATTAGATTAGTTTGCAATCACTCTTATCAAATCACATGTTTTCTTAAACTTTATTTTTCATACAACTTGTGATTCTTTGAATTTCATGTCATTAACAAGTTGTTTATTATTCATGTGATTTGCATCAAACTTCAATCAAAACTTTTGTGTGTCTTAAACTTTCAAATGCTTTAAGCATATATTTGATTAAGCTTTCTTTTTAAACTTGATTGAAGTCATCACACACACACATCATGAGCATATACTTTTGCATGCATAGAGTGTTTGTGTGAGTTGTTTTAAACTTTCATATTAGCCTATTCAAGAGGCAATTTCATTTGAGCTTAAATTGTATCTCTTGGAGTGTTCTTTTGTGAAGACACTTTCTTTGAGAAATCTTGATTTGTAAAGGTTATTGCTTAGCCTTGAAAAGCACATTGTAAGGTTGTTGTTTAGCCTTTGAAAAGCAACATTGTAAAGGTTATTGCTTAACCTCTAAAAGCACATTGAGAGGTTGTTGTTTAGCCTAGAAAAACAACTTTGTAAGGGTTATTGCTTAGCCTAGTAAAAAGCATAAATAGTGGAATCCGGTGGGGTGTTGGATACACAAGCCGGTAGTGGATGTAGGCACGTTGGCCGAACCACTATAAATATTGTGTTGTGGTGATTACTATGTGGTGATTGATTTGTTTAGCTTCCGCATATTGATTGATTATTCATCACATGTGACTAGGTTTGTTTAAGAAATTAAAATTGGTTTAAATTGGTCATAGTTGTAGCTCACCCTATTCACCCCCCCCCCCTCTAGGGTTAGGATCCTCCGTGGACTTTCAGTTGCCATTTTGCTTTGAAGGGCCAAGAGTTGGCAAATGACAATGATTGGATGTTAACAGTGGTTTGTGGGGTGCACAATCATCCAAACGCACAACATCTCAAGGGGCACTCGTTTGCTGGGAGGCTTTCTGGGAAAGAAATCAATGTTTTGATTGATATGTCGAACAGTATGGTGAAGCGGAAGAACATCCTTCGAATGTTGCAGGAAATGGACGTGCACAACACCACTACGTTGAAAAGTATCTACAATGCTCGTCAGAAGTGGAGGGTGACTAAGTTGGCCGGTCGATCACAGATGCAGCAACTCATGATGCATTTGGAGCAGAACAACTACATTGAGTATCACACTAGCAACAACGCTACAGATGCTATGCTGGACCTATTCTGGGCACATCCATCATCTATTCAGTTGTTACGTGCATTTCCAGAAGTTTTGATAATGGATTCCACGTACAAGACTAATAGATTTCGACTTTCCTTGTTTGAGATTGTTGGTGTCAGCCCCTCATGCATAATGACGAACCCGTGGCAGGTCCATCATCAAAGATAGGAGTAGACTGGGACTCGAGTGGCGGACTTATTAGTGAATAGTGTGTAGCCTAATAGATAAAGAAGATACCTCTGGTTGCATACTCTACCTCCTTTACCGACGACACAGGAGTCACATCGCCGCACACCCATCGGATCCATCACATCCTCACTACCCCACCCCGTGCCAGGCTCAACTCTACTGCTGCAGATGCCCTATCCACACCCAATCCACGCTCGAGTAGATCTACTTCCTCAGTAAATCCCATACTAGTAGATACATGGACAGGAAGTCCCATAACTAGGATGTCGAGGAGAGTACCCACATCATCTAAGGTGATCGTCATCTCCCCAAACGGCATGCGAAAGGTATCGGTCTCGAGCTACCATCTTTCCACAAAGCTCAAAACCAAGGGGCAGGAGATATATCGGTAGTTGAAACGCCTTAAGTCTGCCAATCCAGACTCCTCTATGATAGCGCGAAACCTAGGCACATGAAGATCAGACCCATCTCCAGGCAGAGGTATATATCAGTCCTTTAGCTGACACCCATGACTGATACATTTGAGCGGGCCACGTTCCTGCACATTACAAATATAAATATTCATTAACATCTGTTATTATAGACTATGTACGAAACACCTTATTTGAAAAACAATTACTTAAAACATTATAAGAATGAACGTGTACCTCCCCGTCCCATATGGATATGGCCACGTGCGTCCTAATACTCATAAGGACAGATAGGTCGGTCAGACCACCGGGAATAGGACCATCACCTGTTGTCGTTGCAAGAGGACTGGATGGTTGTGCCTCCTCATCTGAGGAACATCCTCCCCTGTTGCCGCCATATGAGGACTAGACGGTTGTGGAGGACTAGACGGCCCTGCCTCATCCTCTGTGGAGCTCTCTATATGCTCGTTGACCGGATCGGGCAGTGGATCCTGCTGCAATTTGCGTCTTCTTTCAGACGCCGTTGGCCGTTGATAGACGCCAGTCAAAGTACTGGCATGCACACCTCGACGAGGAGGTCTTGCCACGCCAATCTTAGTCCGCACTCTCGATGGCTCGCTAGCAGTACTAGCATGTCCACCCGTCGGATGTGATGTGCAACCAATACGACGAGTTGCTCTTCTAGGCATTTCTTCAAACCTGTTAAAAATAAAAATCAATTGGATGAAAAAGCGTAACAGAAGAAAGGGAAATTCTATATGCACCCTCCCATTATACTGAGCACACCCACATCCCTTTATGAACAATGATTTTAAATCATGTTCATAAATGGATGTGGGTGTGCTCAGAAGAAATCAGGTTTTCTTGTGTTGCTCGGAACAACTGTACTGTGCAAATTAATTCTGCATGGCACAGGTTAAATGTGCAAAAAAATTCTGCACGGCATACTTTTTTCGTGCAGAATTCATGTGCCCAACACAAGTATGCCGTGTATATCTGTTTTGCACGGCATACATTTGCTGTGCAGAATTCATTTGCACGGTGTACATTTTTCATGCAACACACCATACTGCACGGTGAACATTTAGTGTGCATAAGCCTTGTGCACGAACTTGCGATACCGAGCAGATCAAAATGAATGCATCGTTCTTTTTTTTTTTTCAAAATGCACAGGGATTATGCACTTTGGATGAGAAAAAGAAGAAGAAGAAGAAGAAATTACGACCCTAATGCAAATGTTTGTAATCTCTGAGTCAAAAAAATTACGACCTAAAAAGAATGTGAAAATTACAACCTAAAAGGAATGTGAAGAACAAGATAAAGAAAAGCTCACTTAGGATTCGTATGAAGAAAAAGAAGAAGAAGAGGCGCTAGGCAATGAAGCTTTTTGGAGAAGAAAGACTTCCACCAAGAAGAAGATTTGTGCGGCTGTCGTCTTCAACCTTCAAACCGTCGACGAGAGGGAACGTTGGAGGAGGAAGAGTCATGGGCACTTTGGAAAATATGGTGGGTGGGCTCAGCAAACTTTTTTTCAATAAAACATATAGTGGGTGGGTTCAGAAAGTGGGTGAGCTCAGCAATAGGTGTGGGTGAGTATAGAATCACCCTTTTATGCAAGGACTTACCACTAACAGTGATACTAGTCATGTGTTTGAGAATAGAATAGAGAATTAGGATCAGGTGCTTGCTTATTCAAGTCAAGGACTGAAAGGAAGTGACTAAGTGGAAAAATAACTTCTCCTGAATATATTCCAAAGGAGTAATCACGTGTACAGTTTTATGATATTCTTATCATCTTCTTGCATAATTATTAAATTCCACTTGCTTGGTGACTTTGTGAGTCAGGTTTGGGCAATTGAAGTGTTAAATCGGTGGAACCAAGGTTAAGGGAAGAGAGAGAAAATGTAGAAATTACTCAAACAAGATGCATAATGAAAGTGTGGCGAATTTGATGCACTTCCAATTAGTATCATCCATGTAAAGCAGTTCAGCGAATCAGGCATGTACTATGTAGACATTTTAAGCATCAGATTTCTTTATAAATAAAAAAAAACCGTGTGTGGGGCTTGGGGTTTCGGTTAAAAAGCATTAAAGGTAAAGATCCACAAAGGGCCGTTAATATATCATTTGATAATCCATCACTCTAATAAATTAAATCCTAACAAAGTGATGGTCTCATTGACCTTAGAACCTTCAGTTCTTGCTGTTCCAATACTCATCTGGTAAAATGCCCGCTGCTATGAATTCCTAGTAATTCAATACCAAGTAGTCAAACATGGCCTTCATGGCCTTGTTGTGGGTATTATACATATTCTTGCAGAGAGTAGTATTTAAATAATAATAATAATAATAAAAACCCTTACAATGGAGGAAGATGGAAGAAAGGAAACCATTACTTTAAAAATTACAACAAGCTTTCCTATCTAAGAGATTGAAATGTTCCAGGAGATAAAAGTATACAGTTAGCTATTTGGACCCAGGGCTGTGGGGATATTTTGGAGCTTGGGTCTCTGGGCAATCTGTATCTATAGAGACCCAAGTGATCAAATAGGCCAATTCATAAACCAGAAAAACCCTGAGTGGCTTATAACAATCCTAGACACATAACATACCAACTTGAAATCTTCTCGCTTTTTTGTTTTTTTTGTTTTTTTTTTTTTTCAGTCTAGAATAAGTGATTGTGAATTGCTTTAGTCCGTGACATTCCAACTGGATATTCTAATCACTATCATTCCTTTAAAATAAATCTTTACTTCTTGTCATCATCTAAATTATACAATACATTCATGGAGAGACGACCTGCAAGGACTGTTGGTTTTGTAGGTGATTTAAACATGGAAAAGGTGGTTTGGGACCGGCCCACTTGCATATGACCCCATTTTCTTTGCTTTCAATTAAACATGGAAAACGCATGTACTATGTAGACTTTTTTGGCTATTTTCTTGATCTATGCTACAAATCTGTGAAAAGGCAATTGAAGAAGCTCCACCCATCGAATGCACAATTGGTGAGGAATTGGTGAAAATAATCGCCTTAGTTATAAAACTAGATAGTGTCACAACATGATCGATATGAATATCCAAGAGCAACCATAAAATAAAAATGGAGGGCTCGAGTCGAATATCGCATACTGTAACAACTTAGGGCCAGCAAAGTAGAGACGAGCTAGTGGAGTGCTGAGAGATAGTAGTGTCACTCTGATTTAGAACATTTTTATGAGATAGTAGTTAGATAAAAGATTATAATGAAACAACAAGATAGAATACATGTTATTGATTTTGAGATGCACATACGAAGATGGATGTATGAAGTTGCCAAAAGAGATGTGATCATATACGAGGAAACCAGGGTAGTCATAAAGAATCCTACCAGATTAAGAAATTCTAAAATTTTCAGCCCCAACTCTATTGTGTATATTTTTGGGTTACAATGTACAACATAAGAGAAACAAATGTCCAGATGCACCCACTGGGAAGGTGTACATTGTTGGCATGCAAAATATACAAATTATATTGCAGGAAATTATTTAACATTTTAATATTTTCCGGAGCACATACAAATCATTCTAACCCGAATAGGTCAACTTTGGTCATCTTTTCATCGGATTGACTCCACATCAGCTTCCCCATTATATATTTGATCCAAATGATCGATTAATCAAGTTTTCTCAAAGGTTGGATGGGCCAATCAAATGCAGGCCCCACAAAATCAGATATTGGTTGCCTCATACTGTGTCACAAAATTATGTCATCGGATAGCTTGCCTCAAAACAAGAAGAATGCGCATTGCCTCACCAAAATCTGAGCCCGGTTGAAGCCATATGAGCCAAAATAGCGAAAGCCATCATGAAGCGGGCCCCATAAAATGGGATGATGATTCAGGACCAAATGATGTCTCGTTGGATAGCCCGCATTGAAAAAAAATTAAAAAAATTCTTCTGGTCTAATTGAATTCCGCGCCCTGAGGATTGAATTTTACAGGGTATATATAGTCTCTATTTCAGGGTATATATAGTGACCGTTACAGGGTTGTGTATTTTAGAGTAATAACTGTAGAGAGTAGTGACCATATGGTGACTATTACAGTAGTGTAGTAACTATTTCGGCGTATTTTAGACAAATGGATAACAAGGAACAACTATTTCAGGGTGTGTATCATAGGGTAATAACTATGCAGAGTAGTGACTGACTATATGGTGACTATTACAGCAGTGTAGAAACTATTTCATGGTATATTAGACAAATGGCTAAGAAGTAACAACATAGTGATCGTATTGCAAATTTGCAATGCATAACAACAGAGCAGTGCCTGACTATGCCTGCCTGAGTTCTACCTTTAGCTTCCTGTAGCCTAAGCATAAGAAGCATGCAATAGTGGTATAGCATATTTCAAACCGGATTCACCCTTCATCTTTACTGCTATCTAGATCAAGATTTAGAATAAATATGAGCTAATAAATGCAAAGATCTCGCCTTTGATCACATCAGTTATGGACCTAATCTATTATTAACCTGAAGTATCAAAGTTTCAGCTATATAGAAAAGATACTTTCAAAGTTGGAGACTTTTCAAACTAGATTAGCAAATACATTAATCAAGGAATCTTGCAGGGAGGTGATTAAAGGGTACTGGCTGATGCAATGAGAGGACTTTGGTTGTAGACCTACTGTTTGACATTGAGAAAAGGGTCCTTCATTGAAGACAACAATGAGATATCCTTGGTTATCGAGTGGTTTAAAATGTAACTTCTGAGAAGAATCTTCTTTTACCCTTTTAATGTGATTCCTTAAATTGAAGAAATGTTGGTAATATTAGACTTCTTATCACTGAACACAATAGAAATATAAAAAATTTGTGTCCTATAAGCTTCATAAGCTCCTGTAAAGAAATTGTAAAAGACAAGGCCCAGGCATGTCAATTACCAGAAAGTGGACCTTGAATTTAGTCCTTGGTCCAGCCCATCAGGCTAGCATCCACACCAAGTGTAGGTCATGATTACATTTGTAATTGTCTAATCAGGATATTTTGGGCTCTAACTTCTACATTGAGGCTAGATTTGCATAGTTCCATGTGTGTTATGTGCCCATGTGGACTAGTTACAAGAACCGGTGCTGTACAAGAAGGGTAAGATGTCACAGCATTCACATCCAAACAATTGAACACGCAATGGGTTAATTTGAAAAATAATAATCAAGTCCTCACTGATAAAAGCACAATCAGGTCAGTGTTCAAAAGAAAAAAAAATGTTCAAATCGGGTCTTCACCTTGTCTTTAGTACCACTGACATGACCATAAGTTATTTGCCTAAGTGACTTGGGCATCGGGACTTGGTACAGATGCAATTGATACAGGCAATGTAATATCTGGATCATTCATCAGGTCGAACCACCTTGCATATGTTGTCCAAAAATAAGACTGGCTCACTTGTAGTTGTAGGTAAACATGTACAGAAAGATCTTGGAGCACCACCTATACAGATTTTAGCAGGCAACTGAATTTCATACATGTGCAACCAGCCAAATTTTGGGGTCAGGGCATATATGCACAAACACAATGAAGGGTCCCACCTGGCTTGAATCTCACAAATATATGAACAGTGTTGGCACATTGTGCTGTATAGAAGTACAAGGCATCAACTTATACAAGTTCTAACAAACAATTGGTTGCATCTACAACAGTGAGTTCGAAAGGCACTTAAGAGTATAAAAAGTGACAGTCACATTACCTATTAAGCAACTCAGAGATTACGTCAAAAAAGCCGATGTGTCTCCACACTGTTAGCTGAGAAATCACTCAGCGTTTTGTAGGCATTGTGAGCATTCGTTCGGACCTTCTGTTCATGGAAAGGACCAAAACAGAATTCAAATTACATGTCACTGATCAACATATTGGTAAAAAGAAAACTACTCATAAGAATCATAAGGCTACAATGAACCAAAGACATTTATAGCATCCAGGCGAGTCAATTTTGTACAGGTCAGGTCCATGGTTCTCTGATATAAACTGTAGATCAGAAGGGACCCATTGAGGATCACCCCAACATTTTCTAAATCAAAAGAACTTAATTCTCCTAACTTTGTACTAATTACCGAGGGTAAGAAATATAAAACTGCAGGGGTCAGGAAAATAAGGCTAAAAGGTAAGGGGTCTCTTATCCACATTAGAGATTGCGAAATTCAATGAACCATGGACCCCACTTGTAGAAATCATGGTGCATCAGGAACCCATATTCCCCCAGTAATAATCACTAACGCAAATTATATATATGTCAATTTAGAAAGATTTGCAAGATAGATGAGATTTGAATCATTTTAATATCATGCAACTTGAAAACAAATGGAGATGTGACTTCACCAAAGTATAGTTGCGAGCAAACAGAAGGTGAAACCTTCATGAGAATCAATAAAACATTACCTCTTGGTAGTTTTTCCAGCACCAAATACGCCTTTCATCAATCCGCTCATATCCACCGAGCGCTCACGCATAATCTTATCGTGGTACATTTTGCTACCAATTTCAGTTATTTCATTTTCCACTTCTTCCAATGTTTGGTCAACATTGAGTTGGATCTCCCCTTTCCTGATCACTGTAACACTGAAGCCATTGGCTTTGGCTTCCCGAAACGTGTCCTGCAAGATTGGCATAGACAGATGACAATTTGTAAGAAATGAAACTTGAAACATTACAATTTTTTAAAACTGAATGCTTAGTTGATTAGGTGTTATATTCCAGAAAATTGACTCATTTAAAAAAAAATTTTGACATCCACAGTTGATCAGCACACAAAATGTTCAATTCCACGGTATCTATTTCAGAGAGAGATTACAGTAATGAAAGTAAAGCAGCAATTCATTAAAGATTCACTTAAGCACCAAATGCAAAGTAAAGGAGAATCTAAGGTGGCTGGTCATAAAAGGAAAAAAAGAAATTGAAGAATATGTACTAGTAAAATCCTTAGAAATCAACATTTTAGGAGAATTAACACCATTAAAATCTCACCACATGATAGGAAATGATTACTCACTAGGGCTATAACAAGCAAGACCCTCGAGTTGCTAACCAATACACCCAAAATGCCCAAGTGTTGAAGGTGCGGCAAACTAACAACTTAACACCCCCTCGGGCAGGACACTACCTGGACTCGAAGCAATGCCCGCACAAGACGCGGCATGACGCGGATTCAAACTTGGGATGTGCTGGCTCTGATACTATCTCAAGTTGCTAGCCAATACACCCAAAATGCCAAAGTGTTAGAGGTGCGGCAAACTAACAACTTAACACCCCCTCGGGTGAGACACTACCTGGACTCGAAGCAATGCCCGCACAAGAAGCGGCATGGCGCAGATTCAAACTTGGGATGTGTTGGCTCTGATATCATCTCAAGTTGCTAACCAATACACCCAAAATGCCTAGGCATTAAAGGTGCGGCAAGCCAACTCAGACAACCATGTTTTTGGCATAAAAACCTCAACACGGCCCCACTTATGGATCTGAACAAAAATAAGGTCATAGATCTGAGCAATAACCCTATTCCTTCATCCAAGTTTGAAACGAATCCACTTTAGTTCCAAGATCCTGGACGGTCTTGATCAAAACTAGTGTAAATATTTGAAAAAAAAACACAAGAATGATCAAAAGACCTGTCTCGCAGTGCCGAAAGAACCTAGAAAAATCACCAAAAATCTCAAAAAACCCAGGCAACCCTACCTGGAGTGTTTGTTGAAGATTTCGTGATGATCTCAGGTGGACCACGGTTCATCAGAAGCTATCGCAGATCCCTCATTGGAGAACGAACTCTGGAAACAGATCCTTGATCTTTTTTTCTTCACAAGAGAGAATGATTTCTCTTTGATTAATGCCTTGGATCCCTCCCAGGATCGAAATTTAGAACCCTTTACTAGAGTGGCTTTGATACCATAAATTTCGAACTTACATAAACAAGAGCAATTCTAAATTGGAAGAGGTGTCCTCTCTTCAGAGATTGTCCCTCATTATATTGAGCAATTCTATATTGAGTAATGCTTCAGTGGAGTGTATGAACAGGAAGTTTGTTGGAGGAAGAAGGCTGCTTGTGAAGGTGGCTACTTTTGGGTGGTCGCAGAGATCTGGGCCTAAGAAGCTCACAGTTGCAGAGATGCCTGCACATCTTCCTCTAAAGCCCCTAGATGGCCTGAAGAGGCAAGCTGAAGGAAAAAGGGATTTTTTGAGAGGTGCCCCTTTGTCTACTGTGTTGGGCTCGTCCTATTCGGATGCCGTCAAAGGTCGTGCGACACCCTTTGTAGCTACAGTGGTGGTTGCTAAGGATTCTATGGTAGACAATTCCAATTGGCTCTCTAACAGCTAGTTGGGAATGTGAAATGGATTGGTTCAATTCCCTCTGTTATAGCCCTTTGGGAATCTTATAGGATAGAAGGGGTGAAAATGGCTAGGCTTGGTGGTTACCAGGTCCTCCCGTCGTTTGTGGATGTAGATAAGGCACTTCAAATCCTCAAAGAGTATAACTTTCAATTCTCAGAGGTGTTTTCATCCTTGGAGAGTTGGTTACCTAGACCTAATCTATCGATTAGGGCGGGGGTGGTCTGGTTAAGATGCTTTGGAGTACCTTTGCATGCCTAGAATCCAAAGGTGTTTGAGGCCATAGGCGAGCAGTTTGGTGAAGTTGTAAGGGTGGCTAAGGAGACTGAAGTGAGGCTGGTGCTGGAATTTGGGAGGGTTTGTGTCCAAACAAGAAATCATCAGTTTCTCAATCAAGTGTGATAAATCTTGACGTCTTTGGCAAAGTTTTCCCTATTTCTGTTCGGAAGGAATTAGACGTATTGCGTCCCTTAAATCATGTCTCCAATTTTAAGGGTGTAGGCAACGCGGTTTTGTCTAAGGAGATAGCCCATTCATTTTCTTCTTCTTCTTTGTCGGGAGGAACTGCTGTTGTTGCTCGAAAAGTTTCTGGCTGGGAGGCTCTTTCCTCCAGTAGGATCTGTAGGGGGAGGAATCGATTTCCTCAGCTCCAGCAGATGATGTGACTGCTAGGCATAGTCCTCCAGACCTCTCTGTCAAGCTAGGTGGCTCGACTGTCAAGGACAGCTTGCTGCAGGTGCATGGGGTGGAGAATCCGTCAAGCACTTTCCATTCTAAGGGAGTACTGCTTTTGTTGGGGATATAGTCTTTCACAGGAGGGGAAGGAGAAAGGATTCGATTCCCAAAGGCGGCTTCACTTGTAGTGGTACGAGAGGTGGGTTGTTGCCTTCTGGTGTGCATATGTCCACTTCAAGTCTTACCCCCTCCTTAAAAGTAGATGGGGTAGTTCAAGATAAGGGCAAGGGAACCTCTTTAGAGTCAACTCATTGTACGATTCATCCTCAAGGTTTGTGAGAGGATTAATGCCTCTCTTTCTATGGAAGCAGATAGCTGGGTTGATGACACGCCAAAGTGTTTTGCAGAATGCTTTATCTCCCTTTCACGGCAGTTTGTGCAATATTTCTCTATGGGCCCCAAATCAATTCGGTCAAACATCTCCTCAATTGGTGGGCGGGCCTCCTGTGTTGGGCTTACTGTTGATAATCCAAATCCATTTGAGATCTTTACCAAATTGTGTAACCAAGTTTTTGCTGGGTCTAGCCATCAGTAAGGGGATGATTGCTCGATTTTTCAAACCCATCATCTAGAGCCAACCTCTGGTGCTAAGGAGGGTACTCAACCCTCTACCTTCTATCTTGGCAATGCAGAAGCTACTTCCACCTCTTTAGCAAATATGAAGGGTAGAAAGGGGGATGTTCCAGTGAGAAGTTCGGCGTCTTTTCCTCTCCTTAAAGCTAAGTTGAAAAGATTGAATAGAGCTTCTAAAGGGGTTCACAGTAATGCTTCATTCAGAAGGAAGGTGGCTGCTGTTCTCGCCAATCCTCAAAGGCATGGTTCCAAAAAGGGTTTGGACGACAGTCATCTCTTGAGGGAAGAGGTTGTGGAGCAGGATGTTGAGGAATCTGTATCTGGAGCTGACAGGTGCATCCAAGCAGACGGTCACACAGAAGCTTTGGAGGTTGTTCATGTGGGTAAGCATATTGGGGTCTTTTTTGGTCCTCAGGAAGCGGAGATTTTACATCAAATTGCAGTCTTGGAATTCAAGTTGGAAGATGACAGAGGCAAAGGCTTGGTTGGATTTTGTCAGAATTTTCAGGGTAGGCCAGGGCATTCTGCCTGAGGGCATTGAGGTTGTTTATGGGGTGACTGGTTTTTTTTTTTTTTTTTTATGATTATCGTCAGTTGGAATGTTAGAGGGTTGAGAAAGCCAGCTAAGAGGGTGGCGATTAAAAGATTGGTGAGGTTCCATAAGGTGGATCTACTCAGCCTTCAAGAGACCAAAATTCATAAAGATGTGGAGAACATTGTTTTCAGTGTTTGGGGTTCTAGGAGGTGTGGCTGGGAGTGGGTGCCGTCAGAGGGAGCCTCAGGAGGTCTCATTTCTACATGGAATGAGGACTCTTTGAGGAAGGGGATGGCTATTTTTCTGAAAGGGTGCTTGCAACTAAATTCATTTCAGTGGGAGATAACTTCACATGGGTAGTTGCCAATGTTTATGGGCCAAATGAGGATTCTATGAGGGGTCGTTTTTGTGACATTATCTCCACCACTCGATTGCTCTGGTCAGTTCCTTGGTGTGTTGGCAAAGATTTCAATATGGTTCGCTTTCCTCACGAGAAAAAAGGGGCCATGTACTTATCTCGGAGCATGGAAAGGTTCTCAGATTTCATTGGGGCCAACGAGTTCATCGACTTGCCTCTTTCAGGATCTAAGTTCATGTGGTCGAACAACCAAACCGCTGCGGCTATGAGCAGGATTGATCGGTTTCTTATTTCTAAAGAGTGGGAAGATCACTTTTCTAGGGTAATTCAATTAGCTCTTCCTAGAGGCATTTCTGATCACATGCCTAATAAGCTCAACACTAATTAAGTAAATTGGGGACCACGACCATTTAAATTTCAAAATTGTTGGCTTTTGGATAAAAATTTCTTGTCCTTGGTAAAAGGGTGGTGGGAGCATTCAGAGCTTCAAGGGTTTGCAGGGTTCAGGCTAGTGAAAAAACTTCAATTTCTTAAAGCTAAAATTAAGGAGTGGAATAAGGAGGTTTTTGGGAGGATTGAGGTTTCTAGATTTTCTATCTCTAAGGAGCTTGCGGAGTGGGATTTGATTGAGGAGGCTAGAGGGTTGAATCAAGAAGAGAAGAAGGCTAGGGGTATGGTTGCTAGTAAATTATGGGACCTTGATCGTATGGAGGAAGTCTTGTGGAGGCAGAAGTCTAGAGCACTGTGGTTGAAAGAAGGGGATAGGAAGACGAGGTTTCTCCACCATATGGCGAATGCTAGAAAGAGGCTCAACTTTATTGGCAAGATTCGTAGGAGTAATGGTTTCACTAGCATTCCTGAGGAGGTAAAAGAAGACATTGCATGTTACTTTGAGAAGATGTATGCAAGTGATGTTTTCCCAAGGCCTACCTTAGAGGGATTGTCTTTCCCTTCCATCTCTAATGGTGACAGAGCGTGGCTGGAGAGGGAGTTTGAGGATGAGGAGATTAGAGTAGCTTTGTCTGAATGTGGGGGAGATAAGGCACCAGGGCTGGATGGTTTCAATTTCTCTTTCACCATTCATCAAGGCAGCTTGGGACATTGTGAAAAGAGATTTTTGCAACATGCTGATAGAATTTCACAGGAGGGGTAGATCGAGTAAGGAAATTAATACTAATTTCTTGACTCTCATTCCCAAAGTTCCTAATGCTGTGGATCTCAAAGAGTATAGACCTATTAGCTTAGTGGGTTGTATATATAAGTTGCTGTCAAAAATCCTTGCCAACAGGTTGAAGAAGGTCCTTCTGTCTATCATCGGTCCTTATCAAGGAGCTTTTGTGCACAATAAAAAAATTCTTGAAGGAGTGTTGATTGCTAATGAACTCATTGATGCCAGAAAGCGATCAAAGAAACCGGGAGTTATTTTTAAAATAGATCTGGAAAAGGCTTATGACCATGTGGAGTGGAGTTTTGTGGATTATATGTTGAGGAGATTTTGCTTTGGGGAAAGGTAGTGTTCCTGGATTCAAGAATACATCTCGTCGACGCCTTTTTCAGTTTTGGTGAACGGTTCTCCTTCCTGCTTGTTCAAAGCATCTAGGGGGCTTAGAGAAGGGGATCCTCTCTCTCCTTTTTTGTTTACCATTGTGGTAGAGGCTCTCAGTGTGCTATTCTCTAAAGCTAAAGACTGTGGCCTCACGGAAGGATTTGAGGTTGGTAGAGGAGCAGAAATTATCACCCATCTTCAGTTTGCAGATGATATCATCATTTTTAGCTCTTCAAGGTGGGAGGAGATTGTTGTCTTAAAAAGGATTCTTAAGTGCTTCGAGCTTTCCTCTAGGCTTAGGATCTGTCCAAGAGCATGTTGGTGGGGATTGGAACCCCTAACGATGAAGTTCAGTTGCTAGCTTCGAAGCTTCTTTGCAAGTCTAGGAGTCTGCCATTTTCCTACTTAGATTTGCCTGTTGGGGGCAAAGTGAGATCTAAACAGTTGTGGAATCCTGTGGTGGCAAATTTTAAAAGGAAGTTGTCCATGTGGAAAGGGAACTATCTCTCTTTGGGAGGAAGAATTACCCTAATCAAGGCCTCTCTATCCAATCTACCAGTCTATTATGTGTCCCTTTTGAGGATGCCAGTGGCTGTTAGGGAGCAATTGGATCGTTTAAGGGAGTTTCTTTGGGGTGGGAGGAGCACCAAAAGAAAATTTCCACTTGTAAAGTGGGAGGAAGTAATTAAGCCTAAGGCAGTGGGGAGTTTAGGCTTGCGCAACTTGGAATTCAAGAATTGGGCTCTTTTGGCTAAGTGGTGGTGGAGATTTGGGGAGGAGAGGGAAGCTTTGTAGAGAATGATTATTGTTGCAAAATATGGTGAGGACGAGTGGGGTTGGGAGCCTAGTAGAGTCCATAGGTCTCGTGTCTCGGGTGTGTGGGGCAATATTCTAAGGGTTGGGGATTTATCTTCGCGGGGGCGGGGGCGGGGGCGGGGGAGTGGGTGTTTCAAAGTGGGGAAAGGAAGGCGAGTCTGATTTTGGGTTGACGATTAGGTGGGGGTGGGTCCTTTGTTCTTGTCCTTTCCAAGGTTGTTTAGGGTTGTGGTCAACAAGTGGGCTTCCGTTCAAGACTATTGTGTGGGTTGGGGGGGAATTGGGTCCTAGAATGTTTCTTTCAGGAGAGCTTTGCGTCTTTTTGAGGAGTTTGAGTATGAGTCGTTGGTCAGTCTTCTTTCTAATGTTTTTATTTGCAGGGATGTGACAGATTCTCGTATTTGGAAACCTACTAATTCTGGAAAATTCTCCTATAAGTCCTTTTCAAGGGAGTTGGAAGATCCATCACATTTGAAAGCCTCTTCTTCTCTGGCTTGGCAAGGTCTGGCTCCACCTAAGGTGAAGGCTTTTGCTTGGCTTGCTATTTTGGGGAAGGTTTCTATAACGGATAACCTTAGGTGTAAAGGCTTGGCTTCTGAAGCTATTTCAGACTTATGTGTGTTGTGCTAGAAGGGGATGGAGACAGCAAATCATTTGTTTATCCATTGCGAGTTTTCTCATACCATATGGTGCAGGCTCCTTCTGCGGTGCAACGTCCTTTGGTGTAGCCCAAGGACTTTGGCGGGGATGATCGAAGCTTGGAGGTGCTCTAGTTTTACGGGTGTGGGTTAGTTCTTTGGAGACTCATACCTTTTGCTATCTTTTGGTTTGTTTGGAAAGAGAGGAATGACAGTGTGTTTGAAAGGTCTTCATCGTCGATGGAAGATTTGAAGTTATTGGTGGTGACACAAATTGCCAAATGGGCCGCTTTCAAGTCTGAGTTTGATAGTCTAAGAGTTGATGGTGTGTTGCATTATTGGGAAGCCTCTCTACTTTCTGGGGTTAAGAAAATGAGAAAGGTGTTTTCCGGGGCTCCTCCTTCTGAAGGTATGCTCAAGTTCAATGTGGATGGGGTAGCTAGGGGAAAACCGGGGCCGGCGGGTATTGGTGGGGTGCTTCACAATAGTGAAGGCATTGTGTTGGCTTTGTTCTTAAAGCATGTGGGTTGTGTGGAGTCTAATGAGGCTGAGGTTGTTGCTATTTTAGAAGCTATCCGGATTTTCACTTCAACCTCTTCTCGTTCTAGACTAGTGGTTGAAAGTGATTCTCTTAATGCTATATCTTGGGTATCTTCTTCAGCTATGTTTCCTTGGAAATTTCAGTTCTATTTGAATGAGATTAGAGCTCTATCATCTTCAATTCAAGTGAGCTTTATTCATGCGGGGAGGGCAGCAAATGGTTTTGATGACTCTTTAGCTAAGCAAGGGGTTGATAGGTCTTCTAACTTCTTAGCTTTCACTATGTAACTTGTTTTGTGGCATAATGTTTTTATACCATAGTGCATTTTGGCCGGGGCTTCTTTGTAATACTCTTTCCTTTCTTAATATATTTTCTTCGTCGTCTATCAAAAAACAAAAAAAAAAAAAAAAAATGTTGCCTTAATAAAGGCCACAATTTTGGTTAAAAATCTAATTACAATCATTTACTATCTAAAAATAATAAAAGAATATTCTCAAAAAGGAAAAGTTGTACAACAGTGATTGACTGAATCAAATCTAATCAGATAGCACATTTTGGGCCTGGATTTATAAGTCGACCATACAAGTGGGCCTGATGGGCATGAGCCAATCCTGAACCAACTTGTCTTAGACAAAACCCAACTTGGAGATAGCTCAACTAGGGTCGATTGGGTTGCACTCAAGCTCCACTCACTAGCTAATTGAGCCAAGTTGGAGCTCGACTCTAGTAGTTCACAACTAGAGCTTTTCCTAGGGCTAGCTTGATCTCAAGCTAACGTTCAACTTGATTAAGTTCCACACACACACACACACAAAATATATATATATATATATGTATAAGAGAAATTCTCAAAACCACCCCATTTCAAAAGGGGCGTTTTTGCCCCTCTTGCCTTGTCCAATTAGAAGATGCCACCTCATATTACAAAGTAACTGCAAGATTAGATCTACATTGATGCATTCAAATATGATAAAAACAAGGGAAGAACCGAATTTCTCTCCATCGATTTTCCTCAAAACTGAGAAACAAGAATCATCTAAATGAAACCCACGTATGATTAATATAAACCAACCACGTTAAATGACATTATTTTTTACATTGTTAATCTAACGATGGGGCCAACTCATATTTGAATTAAATTTCTTGACAACCCAAAAAAGGTGGGGGTGATTGGTTTGGACTTTCGTAAATAGGCCCCACCAATGATGGCTGCCAAATCACCCATATATAAGTTAAATGATTGATTTGCATGATCTCCTCATTTGCTAAAAAATAGGAATAAAAACGATTTTGTCTATCTTGAGATAAGAAGCATGCCTTTTAAGAAAGAGGAAAAATAGGGAAGGAGATCTAACACATTTAAATAAGGAGAAAATGTAGGAAATAAATATCATTAGGATAACCATCTCCACCTCAGCAACCTAATAGTTTTCTCTTTCATTGGAACAAAGGGGCGTTTTGTAGCCCTCTCTCTCTCTCTCTCTATATATATATATAAATATATATATATAGATATATGAGTAATGCTCCTGTACAAGCTTCCCTTACCATCTTACGATGCAAACCACATAGTGGGGCCCACTTGGGACCCCACAAATCATAGAACAGGGGGACCATCAAAACCTGGTGGGACCCATGTAAATAAAGGGGGTGAGATTGGATGGTCCGCTTGGATGGACCGATAGGTCCTCGTACCGTAAGCCAGTAAGGAAAGCTTGAACAGGAGCATTACTCATATATATATGGCTCTCCTAAGCTAAAGCTCAGAATAAAATTCCGTAAGCTCGCACTTGTAGGGCACACCCTTGGTCCATCCAAATGGACCAAACACACAACCCCCCTAAATTGCATATGTTCACCAACTTTTGGTCAGATCCGAATTTACTGGAACGTTGGATCGACTGTGTATAGATCCGAATGGGCTGTTAACCATTAAGCTTTTGGGGCCCAAATGGAGATAATAAAAACCACGATTAGGGCTGATTTTTTTGCAAATATGAGGGTTTCAGGGAGTCCTTGAAATCCCCCCATCCCCACCCCCATGTGGGTCCCCAGGTAGGCCCCACCACACACTTGAGCTTACCTCAGCTTACCTTATCCTAAGCTATGGGAGAGTAATGGAGCAAAGACTTAGACAAAAGACCAAGATATCGAGCGAAGAGGAAAAATCTACATATGATCTTCATCAATCTAAAAAATGCCTACAATAGGGTACCTAGAGATTTAATTTGGTGGGTTTAAAATATAAGGAATGTTCCAAGAGGTTATATTGAAATTATTAAAGATATGTATGAAGGATCAGTAATGAGTGTGAGAACTACTTGTGGATAGACAAGGAAGTTCCCAACAAGCCTGACTTGAGATTGAGTTGTGCCCCGAGTAGTCAAGCTCGAACTAGAGCATGAGTTGAGGCAAGCTCCACTCAGCTCGGCTCACTTACACCCTCATTACCCACCCTTGGAGCCCTTTCTTCATATGTACCTACCTCTAACAAGACCCCTCAGCATGCTGCAAGACACGATAAACTCTATTTAGATGATCTCCTTACAAATGCTTCTACGGTTTGGTAGATAATTCTAGGCCTTGATTCCTACTAATTTTTTGGGGCTCTCCCACTTTGTTGTTAATAAATTCTACCTTAACTTCAACAAAAATAATAATAATAATAATAACATTGTAACAATAGTTGTGGAAGTTAAGGACCATATTCTAATAAGGCATATGAAAAGAATTTGGGGAGAAGAGGACTAAACAACGTACCATTCGATTCCTAATCCTCTTATTAAATTTTTTTTATAACAATCCTCTTATTACTATTAATTGAGTTTTTTCATAATAGAACAAAATCTCTGCTGTATATAAAACTATAGTGAAGGACATCAAGTACACTAAATTACAAAATAGTCCTTGAGTAAAATATTAAAAAATATTATGATAGTTATGGGGCTGGTTCGTAATCTTCTTGAAAGTATGGACTAGTTTGTAATTATAGCAAACTTTGGTGAGAGTGGATTTTTGTCATTTCTAAAAATAATGAGTAATATAAATATCGGGTTAGGGTAGGCCGTCCAGTTATATTGGACAACCAGCCATCCTTATTTTCTCCAAAATATTCTTCTTTCTTCTCTAGAACCCTACTTACATTTTCTAATTTCTCATTTTTCGAATGGTTCTATTCTAGTTTCTCATGCTTCTTCAATTCTTTGGGTTCCTTCTTCTTTTTTTTTTTTTCCTAATTTGAAAGTTGAACTCAAAAGCCATATTTGCCAACATGACTAAAAAAATGCAACTGGAATGAACTTCCAAAGTTGCAGATCATGTAAAAGAAAATAGTTTACCTTTGGAAGTCGTGCAACCACAAAAGCACAGCCATTTCCAAGCATCTCCATATGAGCTTGTAAGATATAGCAAAAGCTTTTACAATCCCGAGGGTCCTCAAAAGCAACTACATGGTATTGCTTCGGGTCCAACTCAAGATCTACAGCCATCTCCAGGGAATAGAATCCTACTCTTTCGATGTCATCCTCTTTTATGTACAGTTCAATGCACTGCAAAAAAAAAAAACAAAAAAAAAAAAACCACCAGAAGAATGCAATTAAACAAGCTATAAAAACCGTGACACCCCAAACACACCTAAACACTGAGATACCACTATCATCTTTATCAAAGCCTCATCAATGATGTTTGGGGTCAACTACTGACATTTATTATGTGGAAAATATTCACCCATGCACCGTGCATCCAGACCATGCGTCACATGTGCTCAGAATTTGGCCTCGCCTCTGGAACAATCCAGATGCACAGTGCACAGTGCATAGGTGAATATTTTCCTCCATTATATATGATAGATTGTATAACATAAAATGATCCTATACATCCAGTATGTACCATCTTACTGTACATACAACCTAGTGGGGCCCACCTTATTAGCCATCTGAATGCACCAATCCCATGGGTTCTCACAGATCTGAATGGACTGGACCATTGGATCAAGGTCCACTTTTTTTTATATAATCCACTAAACTTGTGGGTCATGGATGGAGGGCTTAAGGGCATCAGATTGACATGAAATTTGATATCTAGGGTGGTCCCACTTGGATTTTTCTATCAACCCTGTCCCATGATCTATGGAGTCCCAGGCGGGCCCCAATAGGTGGTATGTACTATACTACAGGAGCATGTCCTAATATATAAATATGTATATATGTATATACCTTCTACCAAAAAAATGTATGTATATATATATAAGGGAGGTGTTCCTATGAGAGATATCTCTCACCTTATATGAGAGAGGGGTAGGGGCCCACACATTTAAGTTGTTGGCATTGGATATGGATGTGATGGCCCCCACCCAATCTCTCATTTAAGGTGAGAGATATCTCTCATAGGAGCATCTCCCTATAATATCAAAAACATTTGCATTATGGTTACACTGATTTTGAACCATAAAATCTCAGAACAATTCCTTTTTATCTAATGATAATCACCTGTTTTTTATTTAAAGATAATAAAAAATATACATATTGATACCTTAAACTTATTTAACTATTTACAAACATCATTTATTTCATTTATATATATAGATCTATATATTAATATATATTATGATGTTGATCTGATTGTATGATAGGCTTTCTTGTTATTGTATTTATACTGCAATAAATGAGAAAATGGCTGGTTATGAATAATTGCTTTTTTATTTTTCTTTTAATTTTTATTTGTTTCTCATTTTTATTAGAAAAATATAAAAAATCCTACGATTCACGATACAATTTGCGATTCGATTCGATTCATAGGTATGAGCGATTTGCGATACAATTCCGAATTTGAAAACTATGATCTATAGTAAGGCTAAATCCTTTCAATGATTTAGACTAACTAAAACTAGCCCATCAATTAACAATAAAACTAGATTAAGGACAAGATAATGCAAGATTGAAGCTTTTGCAACATTCAATGGGGCTTGTGAGTGCATTATTAGGACATGACTAGAACGTAATGTGAAGCCTAGTGGCTTGTGCGCCAGATATTATGAAAAGGAGGATGATATCTTTAATAGTATTGTGGGCCCTTATTTGTTTGCATCGACTCTTCCTAGTGAGATAAAACCAATCACCTAGTTTGTTAATGTGGATACGGCCTCCGTTTTTCTACTTGGATCAAAGATCTTGTGAATAGCAAGGCTACTAAGTAAGCACTTCAAACAAAAAACTTGTATCACTGTTATTTTTAAAATAAGAATAGTGATATATTTGTTCACCCGTATTCATGTTGCTCAGTTACATTAAGACCTAATAAAATGTTAATATTCAAAGATTATTATTTAGTGTTTACCAAGCATATAGTCTGTAGCGTCATGACTATCACCGATCATGAATTATGTAATATGTAGTAAGCAGTATACTAGTACTTAGATACTACTCATTAGTTATTTAGTACTTGCTACTAACTAGTCAATAACTACACTTACATCTAAGTGATTGATATATGGAACAAATAAATTTAGGGGAATATATAACAATAGAAAGTCACACAACTCTTCTTGCAATCTTTCCCTTTAAAAAGAATGTAGAAAAGAGAGGTTTTTGGCTTAAAAGGGATTATTAGATACATATTGGGGCGTATCAGCCAACACGGCCGATAAATTGATGAATACACCCAATTTCTCAGCCGATATGCCTCGTTATTGGGGTGTATTAGCCAATACCACTGATTTATCAGCCAATGCACTCCGATACGTATGTGAATGCCGGTAAATTGCTAGAGGTGGAGGGTTTTGACCAATACGGATACATGATCCTATTATTATGGTACAGTTCCAGTTTAGTTAAGCTATATCTTTCAGTGGATTTAGCCCTCATCTTTAATCTGTATCCTTAGAAAATTTGTATGTTTACTTTAGCAAACTTATTTGAGTCCAAGCTGCTGGAGGGAAAAAATTCTCAAGAGCTGTATAATTATAAAATATTCATGAAAGGACTAGATGTCTTCATTGTTCTAGCTTCTTTTGATTTGAATTGATATTAGAGAAAGTTCAGGCATGATACCTGACTCACTGTGAAGCCAAGTATTGCCGCAATAAATTATTGGGCATGTGATGAAGGCCAAGATGTGAGCCACATTTACATGCATTTTCCAGTTGACTCTTCTATTTACAGAGATGAGAGTATACCAGTACATAGGGAAGATCCAACCACCATAGATAATCTTCCTCTTTTTCTTCTGAATACTCCTTGTACTTGCTGACTACTGCATGTGGTCCAAACATCTCCATCTCTCTTTTAAGCTTCTCCATTTTCTTCTCTATATATCTTCGCTTCCTTTTTGGTATTCGGGTCATTAAATCAACTGCTTCCTTAACTTCTTTCTCAGTGATCCATCTATCCAAATCCTTACCCATATCCTTCATAATAGATTTAATCTCTGGATCTGTCTCCGCATTGTAAACTTCAAGGAACTCCCGAGTCCATTTCTTTGTATGCTGCCAATGCTCCTTCCCTGATTTCTTGCCAGGTCTGGTAGAACCGTCGCTGCTCTCTATAACTGTCTTGGGATCTCTGGAAGCTTCATCTTTTCGTTTCTTTGTTAGATTATGGACTCCATAGGAAGGGGAGATGGGACTAGAAGATGGTTCTTCCTGTTTCTGAATGCTGTAGTCTTGGTGCTGATTTGCACTGTTGGGCATTCCCAAATTCTCCTTCAAAGTTGCATTCTTGTGTTCTACAAAGTTTTTGAGAAATTCGGAGTCTTTATCAAATATTGGACCCTTCCAGCGGGGCATGATTTTCTCTGGCGGATCATGCAAGCTAATACCATCTAAGAAGAACAAACAACAATATTAGTCGTATGGCTTTGCTAACCTCACAATTGGGATGTTGATTCTTTAAAAATGTTAATGGTGAGTCTCTTCCTCTAAGTGTATCGAGTTTGAATATCATGGCAGAAAGAATGGTTAAGGATGCAAATCAAGTCACTCTGACTGTCTGAGCCAAACTCAGATTAGTCTAGATAGGCTCAGAGCAATCCACTCAACCCAAAATTCATTGACATCAAATTTAAACAACCCAACCAAGCACAGAAAATCACCAGCGCAAATTGATGGGTTGCACGCTCGAGAGCATTAACTCAAGCAACCTAATGATTTGGCAAAATATCAGCAGTCCAAGATAATTAAGCACAAAGAAAAAGAAAGTTCTGGCAAACTGGTTTTAGTTGACTTTTCCTCCATAACTCTAGAGAGGATACTAGTATCTTGATAAGCTTTTTTTTTTTTTTAATGGTATCTTGATAAGCTTATCTCCACACTAAAAAAAAAAAGGTTCACTTAATTCAACTAAGCTATTAAATGTATTTAAAAGGATCTGTATTGGAAAAAAAAAATGAAACAAATCTATTTAAAAGGATCTGTATTGAAATAAATAAATAAAAAGGAAAAAAAATCAATTTCCATCCTGGCCCTGAATGTGACAATCAGTGCCGAAACTCATTTACAGCTTTAGAACTCCTCTTAATCCGAACAGGATTTAAGTCATTTAACTATCCTGGATAAACAAAACAGCTTCCTCACTTATAGGCCTTAACTTAATCAAAGTATCAACAGCTCATAAAAAAGAGCTTTCAACAAGAGAATACTCATGAAAAGGTGTGCCATAAGTCAGAACATGGATTACACATGATTAGGGTTTTCTGTTTGGATTGTGGCCTCTGCTTGAGGTACCATGCATCCATGCATTTTGAAACGTTCCCTCCGAAACAGAAAAATATTAGGTAGTAAGAGTTTTTCTCCTATATTAACTTGAGGATGGCCTGGGATGGAGAAGTTTGAATAAGGGTATCGCACCAAACATTATTTCCATTTTCCACCCAACTCGGGTGGGGTGAACAACATATCCATTCTGCTAACATATCCAAATGAATTGCAATTCAAATGCGCTTCGGGATCGGCACCAACAAATGCTTAGTTTATTGTGTTGTCTCATAATAGAAATTATGATGAAACATTTAAAATAAATTGTTGTCAAAGTTTCATGCTTTTAGAACCAAAAGTTTCGTGCCTGGGGCGGGCCATGCCGTGCCCAAGCCGACTGGGGTTGGCCCAGCACAGCCCATGGCACAACTTATGTCGTGCCGTGCTGGGCTGTGCCTAAGCCAGCAGGCTGGCCGACATGGCCCTCCTTTTTTTAATTTTTAATTTTTTTTATATAAATTGAAAGGGACTCTTATGAACTTTTAGGATTTACGACTTGAAATAAAGTTGACATTACTGAAATAAATGCACAAACATTGATGCTAATTTACAAATGACAAATAAAACTTTAATTATTTTGACCGTTGAGCCCAGGTCGGGTCGGGCCGGGCCGGGCTATGTTGGGCCATGCTTTGTTGCGCCACAGCCCAAGGAACCCTGGCCTAGCACGGCCCGGCCAATACGGCACATTGACCGGCGTTCCGGGCTGGGCAGCCGTAGGTAAGGCGCAAATGTTGATAATGATGATGGAGTCAAATATTCAAAAGATAAGTTCCTAGTTTGCAAATCTTGGAGTAAGGATTCGGTCAAACCTGATCCATAGTCCAGATTCTCAATCCTTGAATGGACATATTCATGCACACCCAACAGTTTCTCATTCGCTATCTCAACTTTCCTTTCAAGGCCCTTGAAGAATGCATTCTTATCTTCAGCATCCATCAAATGGAAAGGATCCCGTCCTGCCAATTCATTTTCCCGGACCTTGAAGACAATCTTCCTAAGACCATCATCCTTCATCCACTCAAGTTCATCATCTTCCTTGAACCCCAGTTGATTTACTTCTGCACTTAAACTAGACTGTTCTTGTACATTTTCTTTTGCCACCATGTAATTTTCTTGGAAACCAACTCCAATCTTCTTAACTAGGGGCTCAAATTCCTGAAAGTTTTCTTCTATCCAACTCTTATTGGCATCAAGTGGCTTTTTGTCATTGCCATCTGTGTGAATAGATGGAGCATTCATTGTTGAACATGGTTCTAAACTGTCAGATGAGCCAGAAATGCTTGGTGCCAAAGATCGCCCACATTCATCAGAGAAATCTGTCGCCAAAGCAGAGTCTTCAGAAGCACCCGTGACAAACTTGAGATCTAATGCCTTGTCAAAGTTAGAAGGTTTGAAAGCCCCATCTTTCTCATTAATGGCCCGATCTTCCTTTCCTTTAGCTTCTTTGTCATTTGCCAGACTTCGAACATGAGGACCACCTTGAGGGCCACCTTTTTGAAAGAGGTAGTCCTTAGCTTCTTCTACTGATGTTATGATCCTTTGCTTCGTCCTGACAGAACTTTTACTTGTAGAAGATGGTTTGCTGTAGGAGAGCTCATGGGATCGTATCTCTTCATCAGCATATGATGAATGCATCCCGGTAACTTCCATTCTACTTGGATCTTTAACAACTTTGAGGTCATTTTTCATAACTTCCAAATTTGATGTCCTAGTATTACTTTGAGAAATACTATTCTTGGCATCACAACTGGCCGATGGTTCACTTAGCGCATCTTCTTTCACAGTATTGTCTAAAGATATAGCCTCTGTAACTTGATTATTACCTAGAGATTCCCCTGTTTCTATTGAGGAGAGGGATTTAACTCTATCGACAGAATCAGATGCTTTCACTACAGCAACAGTTTTTTTATCAGCACCAGATTCAAGAGAGCATGTTTCCTCTTTAATAGCATCCGATACAACAGGCAAATCAATTTCTTCTCCATTCTTATCTAATTTGGAAAGTTTCTCATGCTCGATTTCTCGAGCCTGCCTTGCCATTTCTTGAATTTCCATGATTTTATCACTGAAATTTTTTTCTCCGGCAACAACATTGACAGAGGAATCAAATATGGCCGGATACTCGTTCACTCCCTTTGCTCTGGAAATGATCTTCATAAGCTCATCTTTATCCAAATGAGGCCTCTCGATGGGTCCCACCGGTCTCTTCAGGGCCAAATCTTTTTCTACAACTTCAACATTACCACTCTCCAGCTTCGCTTTCTCCATTCGTGATCTCAGCTTTCTCCTAAGCATTTCTTCCTCCTCCCTCATTAATTTCACCTCATTCTTTCCACCCACAAAAAGTTTCTTCGTCGCCCAAAAGATAAAGCACCCACACAACATAGCAAAACCAATCCAAGGTAACTTTGAAACTGAATTGCCCCGAAGAGCAGCATATCGAAACCCATCAAAGAAAGAGGTTTGCTTATCAACTACAAATGTAGCAATTGAGCTATTCTTGGGAAATCTATACTCTCCCCTTTCGGTTTCTCTAGCAATGAGATTAGCGCAATAGATCTTAGAATTCAAATCCTTAGTGTCTTCTCCTACTTCAAGCAATTTGAAAGAACCCGGTTGGACTCCACTTCTCTTAAGAATCTCATCCTTGTTAACAGAAACCCGACTGACATTACCACGCAAATCTTGATAAATTGTAAAAATAGGACGTGATCCAACTCCCCAATCCTCACTATCCTTCTTATACTGATCTGCCCAATTCTCCAACTTAGACCACAAAACAGTATCACCCAAATCATCCAATTTTTCTATGCTAGAATTTTCCACATTATCATAGTCGATACCACTCAAATCACTCTCTTCTGTGTTAACAAAATTAGAGTCGATTTGGGGCTTCTCGTTTTCATCATAAACGTGATTGGAGTTAATCAAATTGGGAAATGGGTTCGAAGAACCCGGGTTTTTACGCACCTTTGCCTCGTCAAAGAGCTTCTTTCTCAATGAATTCTGCCGCTTCGAAGTTTGGCCGAGCCGCGACGATATCTGCAGTTTTCTGCAAGTAGAGGAAGAGCTAGAACATGAGTTTTTCAGGATAAAATGGAATCCGTTTCTTTGATTCCAAGATGGGTTTTTTCTAAAGCGATTTTCAGGAGGAGTGGTGGGTCTGAGAGCTGAAAATCCACAGAAAAGTGGGGTTTTTCCAAGGACTGTTGAATTGAAAGACTCCATGGAAGGAGACCCAGTTTTGATAAGAGATTGAAGAGTGAAGAATAAGAAGAAGAGGTTTAGATTTGTAAAGGTATGGTTTTGAATTTTATAATCTGATTCTGGTGGAAGGGAAGAGATTGAGAGGAAAGCAGAGGTTTATCTGTTGCACGGAAGAAGAATGTGCTAAAACCCTTACAATGGGAATCTAAATGGACCCCGACCCGAAAACTCTCCCGGTTTTGGTCTGGGTCTAATGTTCAGGACTGGTTAATGATCGGGTCGAGTCCTCGTTCAGTTGAATCCGTAGCCGGTATACCTAAGGTGAGCACCGTGTCCCTAAATACTTAGTGAGGCTCATCTGGTGATCCATCCAAGTGAGCCATTAAATAGGGGAATCAACAACTCCAGCGGTGGATCTAGGATTTTTACTTGGGTGGGGCTAAACTTTTACTTGACTTTGCTAACTTTTTTTTTTTCACATTAACCATACAAAAAATGTATTGCATTTAAATAGATACAACTTTTTTCATGCTTAGATCTCATGCCCAATTGAAGTGCTTTCTCACTCCCTCTTTCAAATTCAAGTGATCATCAATTCATCATCATCAAAACAACCTAAGATAACATTTCCTTTAATCTTAGGTGTTTGGATGCCTTGCAACGATGATTTGGGTGAGCACCAATGTACCCAATTTGGGTTTCCGAAAGGGTTTTATTTGGATTTAAGGAATTTGGTTTCCTGCACTTACCTAGCTATAAAAATCATTCCCTATGATCATGGACTCGTGGCAAAGAAGAAAAATCGCCACATAAATGTAACTCAAGTTATCCAAACATATGAGTCATAAGGCCTGATTTATGTATGAATTGAAGTTTAAAGTGTGCCTAATGGTAATTTGGTCGTCTTTGGACTTATAGATATGATTAGATATGGTGATTTAGGGCTTAAAGTTTGAATTAGGATTTAGAGATTTAGAGTTTGAAATTAGGATTTGAAAATTCATGGTTCAAATTTAGGTATAGAGTAATTAGGATTATACTGCATTTGAAGAGAGATGAAGATTGCTTTATTTAGGGTTATTTGGTGAGAGAGAGACTAACTACAAGAAAACCGACAACGAGAACTCAATCGGAGAGATGATCTTAGACTCTTCATAGAAAGAGATATGTGCAAAGTGGATATGGTACTCTCGGTGGGAAGAAGATGTCCAAATAGAAGATGAGTGTTTTCACCAAGGTTTTGTGACGTGGGGCAAACACAATATTTAGACGTGGGGCAACTATTTACTAGACATACATGAGAGAGGTTCAGGCCCGTTCAAATATCATGAAATTGTGCTCGTGTCAGGGGGATATGAATGGACCATAGTTTACCCGATTACCGAACCCAGGAAATCAGGTTATGAACCAGTTAATCATTCAGTTTAGGTCAATGTCTAGTTGGCTCAAACCCAAATACCCGAGTACGAAATATAATAATGTATCAAAATCTTTCACCTCATAGTTCAAATTCATTAGGCTATGAGCTTAAGCTTAGCTTAGCCTCACTAGCGAGTACTTACAATACCTCACAATCACATGCCTGGTTCTTCCCATGCTATTAATCTTTTACGTCCATGCATGCATCCTCCAACAAAAACCTGATGCGGTGGTGAAAATGTCAACTTCATAAATTACATGGCACCGGGGACCTTGGGCTTCAACTTTGCTTTAACAATACTTGCAATCTTTATTACTTTTCTGATGCTGATTGGGTTGGATTCCACTTATTGATCAACTACTGGATATGTTTGGATCTCCACTTAGTGATTAACTGCTGGATATGTTACTTTCTACAGTGGCGGACTCAGGATTTTCATTTCAGGGGTGCGAACCTTAATAGGTAGTTTGGTTTTGACGGCAAATGGAGGATTTTCATGTGGATTTTGAGGGTGGACCCACAATTTCCAATCGATTTTTTAAAACATACAATGGTTTAATGGGGGCGGCCGCACCTGCGTGGTTGTGCCTGGGTCCGTCCCTGCCTTTCTAGGCTCTAGTTTCATTGCCTAAGTTGCCAAGAAGCAACCAAGAGGTCGCACGTGGTAGTGTAGAGGCTGAATATCGTTTTATGCCTCTACCATAGCCTATGGTACTTGGGCTTCTTCATCCTCAGTGATATTGTGACCAGCTATTCTATTTTGGGACAACATGCAGTCTTTACAATTACATGTCACTAACCACATCGCATAGCAGCACAGTCAAAACCCCCACAATCTGCCACCTCAACCTCTGCCCCTAACACTAAATTCGCCATCCACATCATCTTCCTCACGTCCCACTCTTTCCCTCTAACCATGCACATTACTACTATTCTCCCTACCCTCCTCCCTAAACTCATTCCTTTACAACTTCTTTCACCACAAAATACCCGTTACACCTAATCAGATATTGGAAATCGTGCTACCAGCATGCCATTAGATCCACGTCAGACCAAGCATGACAATGCCTAATAGAGAAACTAGTATCAAAAAAAAAAAAAAAACCTTGATCTGTATCCACAAATAAGACTCCCAAGTGGATTAGTATGAATGTGGGTTTTTCGCGAATAAATCTTCAGCATGTGTGACTCTTTGAGACTAGCCTATATAAGAGATATGGGAGCCCTAAGGTTGGTATTCAAACATTCTACACCTTTCCCTATGTTAAGACAGAAGCGAAAAAAATCCACGAAGCTTCCCAATCGCCCGAACACATACGTACGGTTCTCCAACGGTGTGTCGGAATCTCATACATCCAAATACATCAACAAATCCCTCAACCTGCATCTGAATTCAAATACAAATTTGACCAGCACCATGGGATACTGTTAGATTTTGAGTGTTGGCATAATTCATGGGCTTGGACAAAACTTGGGTTAAATCATTGTATTTTTCAGTTTTTTTCTTAGAACGGATTGCAACCCTCTCAGTTGTGATAATATTCCCAGAATGTTCGAATGTCCCCTGTCTTCGTTCGAACGTTCCTTTAGCAGAGTCTTCGAGCCAAAGTTCCTGAGAGATCAAGAGTTCGAACTCTTGGCACAAGAGTTCGAACGTTCCTTCAGCAGTGCTTCCAAGCCATTTTTCCGAGAGCTCAAGAGTTCGAACTCTGGGCACAAGAGTTCGAACGTTGGTCAAGTAGAGTCTTCAAGCTATTTTCCCGAGAACTCAAGAGTTCGAACTTTGGGCACAAGAGTTCAAACGTTGGTCAAGCAGAGTCTTCAAGCCATTTTCCTGAGAGCTTAAGAGTTCGAACTCTGGGCCCAGGAGTTCGAACATTGGTCAAGTAGAATCGTCAAGCCATTTTCCCGAGAGCACAAGAGTTCGAACTCTTGTCACATAAGTTCGAACGTTGGTTCCCCAGAAGCTTTGGGCCAGTTTTCCCGAGAGCAAATGAGTTCGAACACTTGTGCCAAGCGTTCGAACGTTGGGTCGTGATTACTGAATCCATTTTTCCAGAAAGCTGAAGAGTTCAAACTCTTCACTTAAGAGTTCGAACGTTCGAAACTGTCTTCTATTTCGGAAAAAACCCTAGTGATTCCTATATTTAAGTGCGGTTGTCTTTTGATCTAATTGCCTCTTCAGAAGTCATAGAACACATTAGTTGTGAGAGTCATCCTTTTATACTCTAGAGACATCTTCCATTCATGGATTGTGAATTCCATCTCTAGAGTCCTTCACCATCATGCTTGCCTTATTGCGATCTTGAAGCGGCTTCGAGATTTGAAATCGAACGGTCAATCACGGGAGAAGATGAATGGTGAGGAGCAGGCATGAGGTTTTTCAGTCCTTAGGTTGTTGGACAACTGGGGAAGGGTTATAAGTTCTCTTGTAAAATTTTATTATTAGTGATTGATCTCTTTACTGGATTGAGTTCTAGGACCCGTGGTTTTTTCCCTTCTTGGGTTTTTCCACGTATATTGTTGTCTCGTGTGGTGATTGTTTTATTGTTTAGTTTTGGTTGTCTTGTGGTGTTTGAATTACACCTTATAGATTTGATCGAAGACCTTAAACCCTTGAAATTTAGGGGTTTTAAACCTTCAATTGATATCAGAGCATGTCACACTAAGATACTGTGTGAATTGATCTATCAAATCTAGAAAATGGAATTCAACAAAGAATGAACCTCCACCAATAAGCCCCCCTTGTTAATTGGATCCAATTATGCGTATTGGAGGGTTCGAATGATAGTTTTTTTTAAATCTATTGATGATGATGTTTGGGACTGTGTTAAAGATGGGTCTTCTCCACCCAAAATTGAAATTGATAGGATTCTTGTTCCCAAACGTAAGTTTGAATGGACTAAGGAGGAAAAGTATGCTTCAAATTGTAATAGCAAAGCTATTAATGCCATCTACAATGGTCTTTCTCCTTTAGAGTTTCGTAGAATTTCCTCTTGCACCACCGCTAAGGAAGCATGGGATTTTCATTAAACAGTCCATGAAGGTACGGAGAAGGTCAAACAGACCAAGCTCCAAAATTACACCACTGCGTTTGAATCATTAACTATGAAAGATTCTGAGACTTTTGATGAGTTCAATCTGAAATTGAGTGACATAGTTAATAATTGTTTTAGCTTGGGGAAACCAATATCAGATAGTAAGGTTGTGTTGACACCAAAAATGTCACTTTGCCTCTTCAACATCAAGAAGCTACATGAAGCCGCATCCTACCACAAACAGGCAATGCCACTTCAAGCATCAAATCTTGTTAGAAGCAAATAAAAATTGCAAGATTCTTCAAAATAGCCAAAAGAAGAGTACACATGAAGTTTTGGGCCATTCCAACATCATTTGGCCTAACTTTACTCCTCCAGTAGTTAAACAGGCACACTTGGCGGTCACAGCGTCGAAGACATCAGATCTTCGATCCGAACCTATGGATGGTTTCAAAATACCTCCAAAAGGCTCCAGTTCAAGTTTTAAGTCAAACCGACAGCGTTTGACCCCACATCAACCCTTGAACAGTAAAATCAAACCTCTCGTCAGCGAGAATCACCGAGGCCATCACTCATCAGACAAAGCACATGAGTGCACATGAGTGACTTCAAAAGGCTTCCAAAGGGCTACATGTCAAATTTCAGGTTATTTCGACGACATTTAACCGAACTTTGACTCTCGGAAGCCAAATCAGGCCTCTTGGCGGCGGAGCTTCTCGGGACCATGACTTCCAAATTGGAGCTAATGGATCGCCTCAAAATGACTCCAATATACTCCCTGCCAAATTTCAGGTCAATTGGACATCGGTTGACCACACATCAAAGCGCGGCAAAATCAATGCTACTTGCGACGAGACCCCACACGGCTTCAAAACTCAAACAAAAGCCTATGGTTGGTTTTATCTATTGCTCAGTAGGCTATACGTCAAATTTCAAGTAATTCCGACATCGTTTGACCTATTTTTGACTTTTGACAGAAAATCGGCGACAATCTTTGCCTTTCCAGAAAATAAGAAACTTTGTGCTCCAATCTGCACGGCTTCTCGTCAAGTTTTCTTCAGGAGAATCAAGCCAATGAATAAAGAAAATGTCAAGAAAAGTACAGGAGAAAAAAAAACATAAGATCGAGAAACGGTAAAAAAATAGCGACCAAAAAAAGGAAAAATCCCGCCGGCAACCCTGGAAATCCAGGTCTCCGGATTTCTGTCGAAAAGGCCATTTTCCGACCCTTTTCGTGTTTCAAGAATTCCGGCCCCTGTGGCTTTCCGAAAATCTGATTTTTGATGCTCAAAATCAGCTGATCTTCACCAACATCTTGAATCTACCATCAAGAGCATGTGATTATCATCGCATGCTTCAAAATCGCAAACCGGCCAACCAAGAAAGTACACTTTCTGTCTGACCGATCGAGAAATCGACATGACAGATGCTACTGGCCCGCTGATATCAATTAGTGCCTGAAGTTGCATCGCCTTCCAACATCAAACAACATGTGGATCCCTCGGCGATCATCGCAAGAAGAATTCCAAAAGACGCGATACGGCCCGCGAGCGCCCTGGCGACCACTTAATGTAGTTAAATGACCTATTAATGTAGTCATTAACTCGTTATTTTGGACGGGCCAATCAGAAGTGAGCAAAAAGGAGTTACAAGTCCAAGCAATCATGACAATAAATCATGAAACTCCTCTCATCATGGAGTTTAAAGGCGATTAAATGCCCATCATTCTTCATCGGCCAATCAAAAGCCAAGAAAAAGGAGTTACAAAATCATGAAATAAAAACTAGTAACTCCTCCCATCATGGAGCATCAATGTCATCAATGCTCATAAACTCATCCCATGGCTACCAAAAGCCTATAAAGGGGGGGGGGGGGGGCGCAAGTCCCTTGTGGGGCCGCCCCCCCCCCCCCCCCAAGGCCCTCTCTTTCTATCCAACATGGCCTAGACGTGGCTTTTCAGCCTGTCTACTCGGTTTTTTATTGAATATAGTACCTCCCCTTGGTCTTTATCCTCTAAAAATCTTAAGTCCAAGCCAAGCCAAAAGAATCAAAGCATCATATGTTATCATCTGAAGGATGATGATAAAAGTCCATACATGACTTGCGACCGTCGATCTGAACGAGTTCTCGCAATCTTTTGAGAAAGCAGAATTCATTTTCTTACTTTTCTATTGTATTTTGTATTTTTTTCCTGAAGAGACAAAAAAAAATCACAATTCTTGTCTTTCATTATTGATGAGATTTGTACTTCGCCTTTTACGGCAAACATCACCTTTTACGGCAAAATCGCCTTTCACGGCAAACAAAGAAAAATCACCTCTTATGGAATTCAAAAACCTTGTCTCTTTTCTTAAATATATGTGCAATGGAAAGTTAGGAAAAAAATTGATTTCCTTTTCTACTTGTGAAGGTGAATCTCCGGACCATCATTCCTAAATTCCAAGTAGAATAAAAAATCTAACATACCCGTACAAAATGTTGATGCTCGCTTCTTTTTCCCTCCGCCGGCCTTTCGGTAGCCCCGGGATGGAAGAGAGAGAAAAAACAAAGCCGGGTCCACCAGGTAGTAAAGAAGATTTTCAGATCTCTTCCCCCAAAGTATCATGCTAAAGTGGTGGCAATTGAGGAGATTAAAAATCTAGATTCATTAAGAGTTGATGAATTGGTTGGAAATCTGCAAACTTATGAGGCCAATTACCTACCTACCCTCAAACACAAAGGAATAGCTCTTGTTTCTTTTAAAAGTGACAGTTGTGAATCTGATGATGAAACATAGGCCACCTCTGATAATGAAGAGCTAGAAGCCTTTTTCGTGAAGAAGTTCAAAATTTTTTTGACTAACAACAAGAGTGGAATGAAGAATTTTTTGAAAAACAAGGGACAAACTAGGAATAACTATGTCCCTAAGGTTGACAAGCCCACCGGTAAATTTTTTTCAAAGAACTCTTCTAAGGACATAAAATGCTTTGAATGTCAAGGATATGGGCACATTGCTGCTAAATGTGCAAATCGTGTTGATAGGCGATTAGATAGAGCTCTGAACGTCACTTGGGATGATGACTCAGAAGATGAGAAAAGTGATTCAGAGTTCGTTGGTGAAGATGGTAGAAAATTTGTTGCTTTTATGTCTTGGTCTTCTAAAATCTCTTTTGTGCAGGGCTTGTCTGACAAAGAAGTTAAGTCAGATGATGAAATGAATCTTCTTGAATCATCTGATGATGATCAAGACTTGAAAACAAAATATGAAAAGCTTTTTAAAGATTCCTTTAGGCTTTTAAAGATGAATGACAAGAAGTCAGTCAAGTTGAAACACTTGAATCTTCAAAACTCCACCTTGACAAATGAATTGAATGAAGCCAAGAGCAAGGTAAGTCAATTAGAATTGAAGTTCTCTAAGTTGACTGAGCTGTCAAATGATGCAAGTAAAAATGGGTGTGATGATGAAAAACTTCTGCAAAGATCTCCAAAGTGAAGTAGCCATTCTCAAAAGTCAAAAGTGTGATCTTGAGGGAAAATTGAATATGGTGTATAGTGAATTGACCGCAACAAAAAGTACACTTGAAATGATGAACAATGGCTCCTTAACCTTGGATGAGATCTCAAGTCAACTAAAGAAGGATAAATGCGGAATTGGTTATGGTGATGTTGCCTCCTCATCATACTCAAAGGGTAACATTGTTTTTGTTAAAGGCCCCATCCAAAATGAAATTACTACAACTGGTCATCCTTTTACTCATGTGAATGTTGTCCCTAGGGCATCAATAGAAAAAGTCACTCAATCTAAGTATATGCTTGTTTGTCATCATTGTGGAGTGAAAGGTCATATTCGACCATTTTGTCGAAATTTGATGTCAAAATCTGTCCCTATTTGCCATTATTGTGGGATAAGGGGACACATTCGACCATTGTGCAAGAAACTGAAAAGGCATTTACGTGAGCAGCAAAGAATGATTTGTTATCCCCGGTCACAAGTCAAGACCAAATCTTTGTGGATACGAAAATCAGTATTGCCTTGTTACGTTGTTTTGTCTACACTAAAGACACAAGACTCACATGTGTGGTACTTGGACAGTGGTTGTTCAAGGCATATGACTGGAGACAAGTCCTTGTTCACTTCTCTTGAGAAGTGTGATGGAGGCATTGTGCAATTTGGTGATGGTGGAAAGTCTGAAATTGTTGGAAGAGGGACAGTGTGTATTCCTATAATATCCTCTCTTTCAAATGTCTTTTTTGTGGAGGGATTAAAAGTTAATCTTTTGAGTATCAGTAAATTGTGTGACACTGAGTATGATGTACACTTTTCCTTGAAAGAATGCATTATCGTTGATAAGGAGGGAAATAGTGTACTCTGTGGCAAAAGAACATCAGATAATTGCTACATTGTGGCCATTGAGAGTATGTTGACATGTCACTCAGCTAAACTTAGTGATGTTGAGTTATGGCATCAACGCTTGTGGCACATGAATCATATTGATCTAGAAAGGTTATCCAAGTACGAATAAATACTTGGACTTCCTAAGTTACAAAAATCCCCTAAAAGCGTATGTGGACCATGTCAAAAAGGAAAACAAACTAAAGTTTCACACAAGAAGACTGACCATTGTGTTACTAAACGACCTTTGGAGTTGTTACATATGGATCTTATGGGTCCAACCCAAATAGAGAGCATTGGCTGAAAGAAATATATATTTCTTATAGTTGATGATTTCTCACATTTCACTTGGGTCTTAAGAGTAAAGTCAGAATCTTTTGAGGTCTTTAATGATTTGTGGACTTTCCTTATAACAGAGAAATTTTAGGAGTTTGGAGGAGTGATACGCTTCAGATCTGATCATGGCTCAGAGTTTGATAATTCTAACTTTAACTCATTTTGTGGTATGCATGGTATTAAGCATGAATTCTCTGCTCCAAAAACACCTCAACAAAATGGAGTGGTTGAGAGGAAGAATCGGGTAGTTCAAAAAATGACCTGTGTTAAGCTACATAGCAAACGCATTCCTCTCCGCTTTTAGGCAGAGGCAATCAACACAGCTATGTATATCATTAACCATATCTATCTCAGGTCAGGAACAAAGCAAACTCCATTTGAGATTTGGAATGGTAGGAAGCCTAGTGTGAAATATTTTCGAACATTCAGGAGTAAATGCTACATCCTTAGGGATCGTGAGCATTTGGGAAAATTTTATTTTCGAAGTAATGAAGGGTTTTTCCTAGGCTATTCTCTTAATAGTAGAGCTTATCGTGTATACAACATTGAATCCTCTACTGTTATGGAATCTGTGAATGTTGTGGTGGATGACATTGAGGTAACTGAACACATTTGTGATGATGATGATGAACTTTTTCTTACTCCTTCCACTTCACAGGTTGAGGGCCCCAATGATGGAAGTAATGACAATTAGCTGAAGGCCATTGAAAATGTTGAAAGTCCAGAACTTGATCTATCTCCAAACAGCAGTTTAATATGCTCTGAATCTGATCAAGGAGTTTTAAATGATCAAGTCAGTGTGCATCCTTGGTCTCAAAAGGGACAAGTCATGAAGGACCATCCTCTTGATAAGGTTATTGGAGATATTGCAGCTCCAATGAAGACTAGAAGACAGGTTCGTGATGAGGTAAATTGTTATTGTTATGTTTCTAGTCTAGAACCTAAAAATGTAGTTGAGGCCTTAAAGGATGATTCTTGGATAAATGCAATGCATGATGAATTTGAGCAATTTGAGATAAACTCAGTCAGGAAACTAGTTCCTAGACCCACTCACACCAATGTCATTGGAACCAAATGGATATTCAAAAACAAAACAGATGAGTTGGGTGGGGTCATTAGGAACAAAGCCAGATTGGTGGCTTAAGGTTATACTAAGTTAGAAGGGATTGACTTTGATGAGACATTTGCACCGGTTGTAAGGCTTGAGCCTATTCGTATTCTGTTCGCCATTGCCTGTCATCTGAAAATCAAACTTCATCAGATGGATGTTAAGAGTGCTTTTCTGAATGGATACTTGATTGAAGAAGTGTATGTAGAACAACCAAAGGGGTTTGAAGATCCTCACCATCCAGATTATGTTTTCAAGCTGAACAAAGCCTTGTATGGCTTGAAACAGGCCCCTAGAGCTTGGTATGAGAGACTAACACAATTCCTAGTTTAACGCCCCACCCTTCACACATGCATGATATTGTCCGCTTTGGCCCGCGTGCACGCGAGAGGACTTCCCAGGAGGTCACCCATCCTAGTACTGCTCCCGCCCGAGCACGCTTAACCTCGGAGTTTTTACTTTTTTCCGGGGCCGCACGGTTTTAAAAGGCCTCATGCAAGGTAAGGGTGTAAACTTTACATATAAGCCCATTCACTTTCCTCTCTATAGTCGATGTGGGACTCCGGGGCGTCACATTCCACCCCCTAGGGCTACATGTCCCTGTGCAGTAGCCTGCCAGTCCCTGTAGCCTGCCAGCCCTCTTGGCCCGCCCACATGGAGACCCGCCCACTTGCACCAGACCACGGCAGGAGACCCACACTCGAACTAGTCGAGAGTCGGCTCTAATACCATTTGTAATGCCCCACCCTTCACACATGCATGATATTGTCCGCTTTGGCCCGCGTGCACGCGAGAAGACTTCCCAGGAGGTCACCCATCCTAGTACTGCTCCCGCCCGAGCACGCTTAACCTCGGAGTTTTTACTTTTTTCCGGGGCCGCACAGTTTTAAAAGGCCTCATGCAAGGTAAGGGTGTAAACTTTACATATAAGTCCATTCACTTTCCTCTCTATAGTCGATGTGGGACTCCGGGGCGTCACACCTAGTCTCCTATGGCTTTAAAATGGGATGTGTTAACAAAACCTTGTTTATTAACAATGAGAAATGCAACATTTTGATAGCTCAAATATATGTTGATGACATCGTCTTTGGTGCAACTTCAGAAGTCTTGGTAAAGAAGTTTTCTTCAACTATGTCCGATGAATTTGAAATGAGTTTGGTTGGAGAATTGTCTTTCTTTCTTGGATTGCAAGTCAAGCAAAATGATAAGGGGATCTTTGTATCTCAAGCTAAATATGCTATAAGTCTGTTGAAAAAGTTTGGGTTAACCTCTCCAAAAACATGCTAGGACACCTATGAGCACTACCACTAAAGTCAGTATTGACTTCAGTGGAAAAGATGTGGATAACACCCTGTATCGAAGCATGATTGACAGTCTTCTGTATCTCACTGCCAGTAGGCTAGACATATCATACAGTGTGGGAGTTTGTGCCAGATATCAAACCAGTCCTAAAGAATCCCATATAAGAAGTATGAAACGGATTTTCAAATATATAATGGGACTATCGACTATGGAATCTGGATGACTTGTGAGTCTAACATTGAGGTTGTAGGCCTCTCTGATGTGGATTGGGCAAGGTGTGTGGATGACAGAAAGAGCACTTTAGGTGGTTGTTTCCTAGTTGGGAATAATTTGGTTGCTTGGTATAGCAAGAAACAAACTTTCACTTCTCTATCCACAGCAGAAGCATAATACATTGCTACATGAAGTTATTGTACTCAGCTGTTATGGATGAAGCAGATGTTGTTTGATTATGGGATATCTCAAGGAACAATAAGAGTCTTTTGTGATAACAAGAGAGCCATAGATATCTCTAAGAATCTTGTGCAACACTTGAGAACAAAACACATAGATATTCGACATCACTTCATTCATGATCTAGTAGAAGAGAAGGTTTTGACCTTTGTTCACATTTCTACTGATCATCAATTAGCCGATATTCTCACCAAACCTCTTGATCCCACTAGATTTGAATTTCTTCGTAAGTCTCTTGGTGTTTGCTTGCTGTCCTAATTTTTTTCTTTTTGGTAAATTTGATCTCTATTTGCACGACACTTTGGTTTGAAAGTATTTCAAATGGGATGAGTTTGCTCCTTATTTCCATGAGTTCTTCTGAATGTCTGTTTATCTTTTTGTCTCCTGGTGAAATTAGGTTGTTGAAGAAGACTTTCTGGGTTTGCTCCCTAGCATGTCTTGTTTGATAAATTTTGGGTGTTGATGAAGACTTATTAGGCTTGCTCCCTAATTTGTCTTGTTTGGCAAGATTAGCTTCGTAATGTAGACACACTGTGTTTGCTTCCTAGTGTGTCCACATTTCATAGATGAGTGTTTAAAAAAAATAGTTTGGGTTCGTAGCCTGTTTAACCTGAGTCAGTAAGCCCTAGGGGTGGTTCCATACCTAGTGCTGGGCTAAATAGAAAGCTTAAGGAACCTAATCGATTTTATTTTTTGTTAGTAGTTTGATTTAGAAGGAGGCTTCCAGATGAGTTTGATATTCAGGGGGAGTTTGATTCTCTTGAAAATCGATTTGTCCTTCTCACACACTACACAAATCAATTTTTTCCAAAGTTTTTCATTTTTTTCTCCCTTTCCTTCTCAGCTTCCATCGAACGTTCGAATGCTCGCATCGAATGTTCGAACTTTCTGCCCTTTTTATTTTTAAAACCCTAGCTCTTTTTCATTTCTCCTCTTCTCCATTCAAATGCATCCGCCGCCTCCTCTGGTTTTCTCCTCTTTCTAAGTTGGTTGAGTTCCTATTTCCCTTGACACTTAGGTATTTCTTCTTCTCCATCTTACCTATTTCTTCTATAGGTTCATTTCTCTTTCTTGTGCTAGGTTTCGATTTCTCTCACATTTTTTCTTTCTTTTTCACATGTTTTCTTGGATTTCTCTTGTGCTCATTATCTTGATGCTCTATTGTTTCCTTTTGCTCTATATGCTCATCTCCTTGTTTGTGATTTTCTTCTTCTTCCCTTGTGCTTGTGTTGTGGCTTGTGCTGTGGATGGCTTGTGGAAGAAGAGATGGCGCTTTGTAAGTTTGGGATGTTGTATTTAACAGTTTGAGTTTCCTTCCTTTGCATATGAAGTATTTCAATTTGTTTGTGCGTTTTGGAAGTGGGTTCCTCATGGAGATTGTGGTTGTGCGTATGAGATTGTGGAGATGTTGCTTGACTCTCTTTGTTCTTCTTCTTTGTGGCCTTCCTTTTCTAGAGGAGCTGTTTGACATTTTGGGTTTCTTTGGTCTTATAATTGTTCTAACAGCTTAATTTGATTGTGGATTTTTTTTGGACTGCTCATGATTTATTCTCTGTTTGTGTCTGTTCTAATGGCTCCCCAGAAGCGCACTTGTCATTGCTCCACCTTTGATACCACACGATTATGAGTGAAGATGATTAACATCTCTTCATGAATAGATTTTAGCATCGCACCGTTATTCAAGAGAGTATTGTCCTTTATAATGATGTGCGTGAGCTAGATTTCTTTAGTTGGATGCGTGATTGTCAATGGCAAGTGATGTACAATGTTGGGTATGCTATTGTGCTTAACTGGGTTAGAGAGTTTTATTGCAACATGCATGAGGTAACGGCGGACTCTTTCAAGATGTTTATTCGTGGAAATTTCTTTTGTATTACTCCAGATCTCTTGAGTGAATTACTAGATATTCCTCGAACTGAAGGTGTTGTCTATCCTAATATTGACAATCATTCAGTCTCGTCCAACACTGTGGCAAGGGTTTTGATAGAAAAACCAATTGACTGGAGGAAAGGATCCATCAATCAAAATAGGCTCACCGATTTGTATAGGCTGCTCCACATCTTTCTCAGGCACAATCTCTGTCCCAAAGGTCAGAAATCTGGAGTCACCAAGGACAATGGTTATCTCCTCTACTGCATAGGCACCAACAAGCCTATTGATCTCCCTTTAATTGTGTTTAGGTGTATGGCAAGGATGATGGTTGCCTCTAACATTGTTGTTCTTCCTTTTCTAGCTCTTATTTCTAAGTTGTTGTTCACCACTGGTCTTGAGGCAGAGCATAATGAAGATGTGATAATTCCAAAGATGAAGATTGACCGCTTTACCTTAGAAAAGTCCAAATCTCACCTCCATACTATTGATCTGGATGATGAAGACTTTGGAGAAGACGAGGGTGAACCTTCCGGAGCTGGTCTTTTAGGATCTATACATTTAGGAGCTGATCATGACAATGAGGGGGAGTTTGCTGCTCTGAATGAGCGCCTGGGTCTTCTAGAGGTTCGTGTTGATGACGGCTTCTTTGAAATGCGTCAGAGTTTCTCTGACTTGATGAATATTGTGTGTCGCTCTGGATGATCTCTCCATCTGTGTTTATCAGCCCCAAGTGCAAGGCCGCGATTGTAGTAATAACCGGTGAAACTGGGTCGATCCACAAAGAGTAGTTAATCGTGTAAAATCTGTCCTATTGAAAAACTAGTACTAACCTAATAAAGTCTATAAAAATAAATCTCTACGAAACTGAAATTAAAATTTAATTACAAATCCAAATTAAAAAATTACAATCCCAAATAAAAAATAAAAAAATCCTAATCTAAGAATCCTAATCTAAAAAAAACTGCAAAAACATAAAAGACATCAAACCACCAATTGCATAAAAGTAAATAAATCATGCATTAAAATAAAAATTCATTAATAATATCATTAAAAAATAAGGATAAAAAGAATTCTAAATATTTATGGGAAATCACAACGTTATATTGGCAAGATTAATAAAAGACTGCAAAAACACTGCACCAAGTGCATACTGTCACTACCCACAAACACACGATGCTGATCTAAGGCGGGACACCTTGACCTCACTAATTGCGTCTTTTAAATTAAAATAAATCAATAAACTAGTAATTTCCTAACAGTAATCAAAACTAAAAAAAAAATCTTTCCTTACCCTAGATCGAACACATGAAGAAAATAGGACTTGCGCATTATCTCATCTTCAAGTCTTCTATCCTTCACCAAGGGAGAGGTAGATGGCTGGTTGATGATGGAGCGATGACAGTAACGGTGGCGGCGTAGGCGTAGAAATCCAAGTGGTGGTGTGCCTTAGGGAAGGCCTTGGATGAAATATTGATGGAAGGATGAGAGATGGAGAAAAATTAATGGAAAGGGATGGGAAATAAATTGCTGGTCATCCAAGATGGATGGGGGGGAGATGGAGTTGACGTGCAACAATTTTTTTGCTCCTTTTATGTTTTTTTGATAGCTTGGGTTGCAAGGTTTTTGGTTTGGGTAAGGATTAGTAGTGTGGGGTCCAAGTTGGATTAGGACTAGGAGGGTTTTGAGTGAGTTTTAAGGGATTTTCCAGCTTCTTGGATTTCTTGGCACACCATCCTACTAAAGGTAGGATTCTTTATATCTCATGAACTTCTTCTCTTGGGCCCACTTTAGATTTAATTCAAAATTTGAAACCTTATGGGGAACTCCCTTTTTTTTTTTTTTTGACATGTGATAACTTGGAGTGGGTGTTGGACGTGCAACATCTTTGGGAGAATCTTGGGTTGCAAGATTTCAAATCTTGGAAGCCTATCTTTTTGGAGATTTTAGTGCTAAAATCTTGCAATCTTTTGGAGTTAGCTTCTATCTTGGATTACTTTGGCTAACAAGAATCTTGTAAATCTCCTTGCATGGTCCCCACCTTGACTTGAAATTTTCCAAAAATCTGAACTTTTGAATTATTGCAAACATGCAATAGAGGTGGGCTCATGTTGGGCGTGTGATTTTTGAATGGAAGGTCTTGGACACTTCAACACATGGCCCACGAATCTAGAACTTATCTTCAAGAGATTAAATCTGATTTTTTTTGCATATGAGAGCGGACCCTGCCATGGCCCTACCTTGGAATTTATGCTAACGTAGATGGGTCCCATGGTGCATTTGATTCATCAATTCTCTTCTGCAGACCCCAAATTCTGAAATTCCCTACAAAAATAAAAACAACTATCAAAGAATAATTTATTCATATAGGAAAAGAATTATGCAAGATGTGGGCCCAATTCACACTAAATAGATGCATAAAATGTCACTATTTTATCAAATCTTCAATTAAATCAATAGTCCGAAGAAAGTACATCATTTTATTTGTGAATAAAAAAGTTATGAGAAATTTATGACTTCCAATGCCAAAATTAGAGAAATTCATGATTTTATGTGAAAATGAAAATTTTCAATGAGTTTTGACTCGAATTCAAACTTTGATGCCCATAAACATAAAATCATGATTTTTTTACTAAAATGGTCCATGATTTGATGATTAAGTCCTTAATTAATTCTAAAATGATGAGGAAATTATGCATTTTTAAGTACTTATCAATCTGCTCCTTTGTGCCTGTCCTGTCATCCTCTTTGGCCTCTACTGATTTCCGTTTTTAGGTGTTTATGGTTGTTTTTAATTAGACTTTATTCTCATCTCCTTTGGCTTTCATGTCCAAAAAGGGGGAGAGAAGTTGAACATTGCTTCTGAAGTTGAACTTCTTTCTGTTTATGTTTTTCTTATGACTTGTTTAATGTCTGTTTAGATGCTTTCTTTTTCTTATTGACTTGACTGGTCTCTTGTTTGTCGGACATGATTGGTTTCTTTGGCTATGTTGGCTTGTTCTTCTAGCAGGTCCTTCTCAAGCTTCTCAATTCTCAACTTGGTTGTGCTTTTTGTTTGGGTTTTTTTTAAAAAGGGTAGTTTGTAAGATTTAACAAGTTTTGTCCATAATTGCTAAAGGGGGGGATTGTTAGATTTTGAGTGTTGGCATAATTCATGGGCTTGGACAAAACATGGGTAAAATCATTGTATTTTTCAGCTTTTTCTTAGAACAGACTGCAGACCTCTTAGTTGTGATGATATTCCCAGAACGTTCGAATGTCCTCTATCTTCGTTCAAATGTTCCTTCAGTAGAGTCTTCAAGCCAAAGTTCCCGAGAGATCAAGAGTTCGAACGTTCCTTTAGCAGTGCTTCCAAGCCATTTTCCCGAGAGCTCAAGAGTTCGAACTCTGGGTACAAGAGTTTGAGCATTGGTCAAATAGAGTCTTCAAGCTATTTTCCTGAGAGCTCAAGAGTTCGAACGTTGGTCAAGCAGAGTCTTCAAGCCATTTTCCTGAGAGCTAAAGAGTTCGAACTCTGGGCACAAGAGTTTGTTAGGTCGCAATTACTAAGCCATTTTTCCATAAAGCTAAAGAGTTCGAACTCTTCACTTAAGAGTTCGAACGTTCGAAACTGTCTTCTATTTCGGGAAAACCCTAGTGATTCCTCTATTTAAGGGCAGTTGCCTTTTGACCTAATTGTCTCTTCAGAAGTCATAGAATACATTAGCTGTGAGAGAGTCATCCTTTTATACTCTAAAGACATCTTCCATTCATGGATTGTGAATTCCATCTCTATAGTCCTTCACCATTCGCCTTATTGCAATCTTGAAGCAGCTTCGAGATTCGAAGATGAAGAGTCAATCACGGGAGAAGATGAACGGCGAGGCGCCGGCATGAGGTTCTTCAGTCTTTAGGTTGTTGGTCAACTGGGGAAGGGTTGTAAGTTCTCTTGTAATCTTTAATTACTAGTGATTGATCTCTTTACTGGATTGAGTTCCAGGACCCGTGGTTTTTTTCCTTCTTGGGTTTTTCCACGTATATTGTTGTCTCGTGTGGTGATTGTTTATTGTTTAATTTTGGTTGTTTTGTGGTGTTTGAACTACATCTTATAGATCTGATTGAGGACCTTAAACCCTTGGAATTTAGGGGTTTAAAACCTTTAGATACCCACTGGCTCCAAACTTCGCCATCATCCGACAAGTAAAACCTCCATCTTACATAGACTCCAACCTTGAGGCAGTGTCAAACCATAGAACAACGTGGCCTTCTAAACGATTTGGAGGACGATCTCTACTCAGTCATGTCTCATTGCAACTAAACAATGTCAAAGCCTCCCAATTATGAATACTTCCCAATTTAAGATCACTCAATCCAAGGACAAGCTTGAGATAACCTTCCAAAGCCTACAAATCAAATCACTTGAACAGCTCTACTAGGCCTTCTCCTTGGACGAAGCCAATGTACCCTCCACTACCTTGGCTTGCCCACTCTTTCTAAGTAACCCGATTCGCATGGCTTTGAAAAGATACCTAGTTGAAATTAATGTCTACGGATCATGAGCCACCCAATACTGGACCCTAGGTAGCCTTGGTGCCTTCTGGGAGATTTCAACATTATCATTTTCATAACATCAGCCCAGCTGTAGGACATGAGGCTTCGGCCCTTAAAAACTTTGGAACAAAGAGAATTTTCCAATATGTTGGGCTACCACATATAACTTTAAAGGTGGTTTTGTATTGACACATCATCTTGATTAATAAATATGTATAGTTTAGATTGAGTACACATACTACTATGTATTGTTTAACACTCAATTCCGTCTTCCTATCGTCAAACAGATATAATGTTTGTATATTTTGTTGACACTTATCATCCTTTTGGTGTGGCAGTTTAATTGAGTGACATTTGAAATCAAATATTTTATATCAATTGGACGGATGATACTTGTCAATCATCTATACTACTTATCTTTAAAGTATCCTTCTTTTGCATGTCATTTATTATCATTCTTTCTGCATGACAATTTAGATGAGTGATATTTGGAGTCACAACTTTTTTTTATAGCAAATTAGCAATTGAATAGATGACACTAGCCGATTATCTTTGGTCCCATAGCTTATAAATAGGGTATGCTCTTCCATTTCAATTAAAACACTCTCACTTATTTTTCAAATATTTGTCTCCCACCTCACCCACATTTTGTTTCCTTATTTGGAAAGTTGTTATTATCATATTGCCCAAGTGAATTGAGCCGACTCAAGCTAGGAGTGCTTGAGCACATATTGAAACTCATATGAATTCTTTACATTTTTTTTTATTTCAAAGGTTTCACTTCTATTTGTTATGTTCTTATGCATGTATCATATTATGTATATATTCTAACAAATTAGCATATATTGTATAATGAATATGTAATAAAAAAGCAATTTTTATGATTTTTTTTCATATTCTTTAATCAACTTAGCTATATCTAGACCAAAACCAAAGTATGCCGTCTTTAAACAAGAGGAACTTAGGCTTATCTGTTTCCTAAATAGGTACGCTAAAAGTCAAACATAGATAAAAATGCGTCCTTCATGGAATCTATTTTTAAAAATTTGTGGAACCAATTGAAAGGACTATTTTAAATATAAAATGTTATTTGATTTGGTATTTTTTTATTTTTACATTTATTTTTCTTTTTAATTTACATTGATGTTATTTTGAGTTTTTACCTTATGCCTTTGAACATCCTCCATAACTATGATGAGTTCCTTTTAAAAATAAATTATAAAATATTTATTTTTCTAAATTATAATCATAAAATCTTTACCAAGAATAGGTGATAAGAAAATGGTATGTCTAAAAGTTTTCTTAATTGGACTACATGTTAAAACTTCAAATTGATATATATTCTGATTATCTGGGTTCTATGTGTACGACGATGTATGTACCCTCCGAAAATAGTCCTTGCTCGTTAGAATCGGATAACCCCCGAGTCAGAGGCCCCAAAAGGTCTGAAGGCTAGGCTGGCGAGGGATACCTTGGCTCATAAAAATAAATAAATAAAAATCTTGGTTTGCCTTTAAAGTATTCTTACATTAGATTATAATTCACAACTTGTTTTCGCTCCTCTTGCTCAGAACGAAATCATCCTTATCCTCTTTAACTCGCAGAGGAGCAGGTAGTGAATTTTAAATCTCTAAATTCCTAAATCTCTAAACTTTAAATTCTTATAACCAAGAAAACCTAGATTCCTAATGTTGGAAGTAGGTGGGCCTCGTGGATCGGTTTTAAAAACTTCTGACCCACTTGACTCAAGGATCAAGTACCCATAAGTCCATAAACCACATCCAGGATGCAATCCCTCCGTCTCATCAATCATGTACAACAATAAATTCTATCTAGAATATAGAAATCAGCAACACCATGCAACCAAAACAATCCACAATAAATAGAGAAATAGATTATACCTTTGGAGCCGGGTAGAGCTCTAATGGAGAAGAAGACTTGCTTGATGAAGAAACTCTTTCTTTAAGAAAACTTAGGATCTCCAAGACCTCTTAGCCTTCCACGCTATAACCCGTATCATATCTCTTTTGTCAAGAAGATTGGTGGAAACTTCAAGAGAAAACCCAACTAAAAACTCCAAGAAACTAGAAGAGAAAGAGAGAGGAGAGAGAGAGAGGTGTGCAACTATTGTACAAAAGAGGGGGTTGGGCGTGAATTCCAAGGTGGGACGTCCAGTCCCCTTTTGTCTCCTTTTATAGCCTTTTGCAACTCCTCTTCTTACTAATTAACTAGAAGTCCTACTTCCAAAACAATTAACAACTTTCTCCTTTCTAATTATTATAGAAGTCTCACTTCCACAACAATTAGTAACTTACTATTACCACTATTAGAAGTCTCAATTCAAATAGAAATAGTAACTTTCTAATTCCTTCCTTTTAGAGTTCAAGTAGGATTAGTATCTTTCTAATATCCTGGACTAGCGTGTGGACCACTAGGGATTCCATAGAAAGTTGGCTCCAACTGGGATACCACGACCCAACATCTCATGTGTAATCCAGGCCCACAGTTAATTGCAAATAACACCACTATATAAATGTAGTTGCACTCCAGTCTTAAGAATAAATTACAATGAAGACCTTAAACTTCCCAATTACCACAAGTAGGCCCTTTATCAATATCCATGGATCAATTGGAATAAATTTGTCCCATCCAATCTTAGATCAACATCTTAGTATCCTTGAGCCCTAATTAATCACAGTGATCATCAGTACCATCCAATTAACTCTTAATCGAGATGGGTGCGCACTTACTAATGACAAATCTATTAATTGGCATAAGGGGATAATATACATAGATTCCGTCTTGACCATTGGATGTTCCCACAGTTCTACTACCACGTACCCAAGCCACCGAGGTGTTGACCTACAGTTGGCCTCACTCATTGGCGACTAAAAGCAAATGAATAGATAGAAACTTGAGTTCATCAATGTCTCAAGATTGAGAGCCTATTGCTAGGGAATTATGAGAGCAGACCTTAAAATTGAGATAATATTTCATAAGATGCTTCTCATGGTCCTTCAATACATCCAATGTACCAGCACCATGATCCAGAATCTTACATTCTGATGATCGAGACAAATCGCACTAACTCATAGTGATCAAAGTGCTGCAACCTTATCGATGAGATGCTCAGTCTCATCACTGGTTGTGAAGATATTTAAGTATAAGATTTGTGACACATGTCTCCCGTATGTGGATCTCATCTATATACATATATCACATCTAATATACTAATGAGACTCGGTTCATCTCTTGAACCATCATGTCATATGTATTGGTCATGTGCATTAAGTAATAAAACATCATTCATCTCATGAAAGGAAAGCATGATTTTATTGATAAATAAAGAAATTAATCAATTTATTTACATCATCTGATGTATTGAGTCCATACAATCTAACACCTAAACCCAAATTGCTATGAGATTTGCAATCTTCAATAATAAATTTGATTTTGCTACATTTGGCAATTCAATATTATCAAAGATTTTGGACATTAGTGCTACTCATTTTCATGTTTCAGTTAGACTTTGTTGTTGGATGTATGAAAACTCATTTGTATATCATTTGTGGTTTTTAGCGAATAGAATTGAAAATATGGAAGCCACTTTGTTATAAATAAATAAAAAAAGGCACTAACAAGAATATAATGGGATTCTTTTCATGAAAGTGCCATGGAAACTATTTTATTTTAAATTGAGATATATCATCTATCATCATGTCAAGAGGCTCCGAGTATTTTCGCCATTTATGCCAGAACAGTTATCAAAGAGAGATTTCTGCATCATGGGAACTTAGATGATAGTTTGTGAGGCTAAATTCTGCTTCATTGGATTAAATGCAAGTTCAAATCACGTTATCAGCTCAAGCCCCAATTGGTTTTGTGTTGCAAAACTAATCACTGATTAGGTGATCACATGGAGCATTTTATGGGGTTTCATTGCATTTTTTAATCACTAGCAACCTGATTGGGCTCAAATCTGACCAAATCAGTGAGAATTTGAAGAAAGAATTACAATCTCCATTAGTTCAAAGCACATGGCATTTCATTTTGTTGCCCATTTTCCTATATTATCACTACATTTCAAGAATACAATCTCACCAAACCATTTGATTCAACACGGATAACATCCGCTAGACCAAATGTGAACATAGAATACATGAATTTTAGTTTACTGCATTCAGGTTCTCAAATTTTACAAAAGAAGTACAATTTACAATGCAACTCTTGGAACATATCAATTTCCAAACCAACATATCAAAACTCAGCCAGCAACATACAAAAATTTAACAGCATTTAACAACATTCAGTAGCATTTAGCAGACTCAATCCTTGAGTAAAATATGTTCAAGCCAAATCGCAAGTAATCAATCTAAAATTAACAGTGTATGTTCTTGTAAGTGCCTAAAAATTACGGACTTGGTTAAAAAGGATTGAGCTCTCGATTTAATGATCTTGGGATGATTATGGGAAAGGACCGGGCCTCCATTGACCTGAAAGGAAAAACAAAGGTCAGGGCCCCTGGCTGTAGGCAACCGCAGGCGCTTCGATGCCTGAGTTAGTTTGGTAACTGAGGGGAGATGAAGAAGAAGAAGTATGGGGGACAGACTTGTTGCGTACCTCATGTGGTCCTCTTTCATACATTATATAGACGTGAGAGTCACTATCGGACTGGACCCAAGGGAGAGATGGAAGTCCCATCAGCATGTACTTTTCTCTCTTGAGTGGGGGTAGGTAAAAAGGGGACGTCCCATCGGACCATCCTCCTATGCCTATGGACGTGACCTTGAGATAAGGCGTGCCACTTATCTGGGTTCGGCACCCACTCTATTTGTCAGTCCGTCGTCTCCCGTCATGGCAGCGCATTTATGGTCGCATTTATGGCTGAATGATAGGAGGCCGAGATCGGGCTAAGGCCGAGACCGAGGTGGGCACCCGCAGCCGTGGCCACCGAGATGGGCCTCATGCTTCCCCAAACTGGCGCACCTACTGAGCTGGCCCACACCGAGACGAAGGATATTCCTGAAATCGGGGAGTGGCCCCACATAAACCCGTAATTACGAAATGCCCCCACACAATTGCCCCTAGCTCTCGACCTCTTAGAGTCTTCTCTGAGGTTGGGAGCTAATGCTAAAAGGATGTGCTGGCTTTGTCTTATCGTATTTTGCTGACGTGTGATCCTCATCAGGAAGTCTTTTCGTTTGCCCTAGGCAATAAATGTGGTATCATCGCCGAGGGGGGCACGCGGACGTCGTTCCGTATGCCCGAGATGATAAGTATCGTACTAGAGGCATGGTGGGAGATGGACTGGCGCTGCCACGTGTAACCCTTCGTCTGATTGTTTACCGGGATCACAGCGATGCGTGGCGAGTCTGAAGCGTTGCTTCGCGTGTGCGACAATCAAGAGGGGCATTCCTCTATAAAATGGGGACGCCCTCTTGCCTTTCTCCTCTCATCTTTGCTTTCATCTGAAGGAGACCCTGCTGAAGAAGACAGCCTGCTAAGAACAGAACCTTAACGAACCCGGAGACTTTCTACTCCCTGTTTTTCGCTTCTTGCTCTTTGCAATCCGTCACATTCTCTTTGTGAGTTCTCTTCTCTGTTTCTTTCTTCCTCGTTTTCCTTTCTTCCAGAGGGTTTTCACCCCTTAGGTTTTTCTAGGTCTTATTCCTTCTTCTTTGTTCTTCGCCCTCCTTTTAGCCTTTAGAAAATGGGAATCTACAGCCACTGGTTAGAGGGTCCCCCAGCCCTGGAGGGACTCAGGGCGGCGTTCAAAATACCAGCTGATGTTCTGGTGAAGCCTGACGACCTCCAGGGCCTCTTTGATGGCCTCACCCGATACAAGGATTGGATGCCTTTCCCTTTGTTGTCAGTAGTCGGGGGGGGGGGGGGGGGTTAGGTTCCCCATCCACCCGCTTCTCCGATCCTACCTCAGCTTGTGGCGGATCTGCCCCTTCCAGTTGATGCCGAACGAGTTTAAAATAATAATGGGCGTGACGGAGTTGAACCGAATCCTCGACATCAACCTCGGTGTGCATGACATAGAGGATGTCTACGACATCTGTAAGTCCGCGGGGGGCGAGGATTCGTACTATCTTCGGGCGAAGGCAAGACATCGGCCTTTGATCAATGCCCTGGAAGATTCAAGCAAGTACGCCGGGGATGACCGTCTACTGGTCTCGGGGAACTGGGAGTTCGGGGCAGCCGAGACCAAGGAGGAGCGGAGAATCAGGTTCCACGGAAACCTGCGACCCCTTCGAGTAAATACCTGTTTCTCCGAGCTTATTTGTGTTGTTTTACGCGTCGATTTGACGAGCTGATGTCCTTTGTTTTCTGCGCAGGTGTTCAATGAAGGAGGAGAGAGGCCAGCCTCGATCGTTGGAAGAGGAACGACTCGTGGCTAGAGAAGATCTACCGCTACCACGGTCACCACGATAGGGCTGCCTTCTCGCTGCTCGGGTACAAGCCGCGGTACCAGTCTTACACCAGGAAGACTGTTGAGATCCCCCTTGAGCCAATAGGGGAGATCGTGCTCGCGCTTGCGAAAACCAGCGGCCAAACCTTGGAGCCCCCAGGTCCGATCCTAGTTGAAGATAGCTCCCCCGACCGAGACCAAACAGAAGAGGAGATGGATGGGCCGCGCCCCCCTTTGAAGAACTTGGGAGCCATGATCCTCAGGGGTCGAGTTCCCCCCGCCCCGAAGTGTGCCCCCGGCGGGCCTGGCACTGCTCAGGGCTCTTCAGTTAGCGCTCCCCCCGGTCCCTCGGGCTCAACAGGGACCTCCTCCGCGAAAGACAAAAGCGCGCGAGGCCCCCCGCAGGAGAAGAGGGGGAGGTCGGAAGAGCCTCCCAAGGATGCCCGGCTGCCTAAGGAGACTCGTCCACGGGTCACGGAGGCCGAGAAGGAGGGTGAGGGGCAGGGGCGGATCCAGGACTTCTAATCTAGGGGGGCTGCACTTAAGTTACAGTAAAAAAAATTTTGGGCTAAGATGAAACTTTTATTGAAATGTTGTCAAACTTTACAAGAAACATAAATGTTTCAGGCATCATCCAAAGAGAAAATCATGAGGAGTTAGAAAACCCACCAGAAAAAACCCAACAAAACCCATGTTTCAGTCATCATCCAAAGAGAGAATGATAAGGAGGAGAAAACCCACAAGAAAGGTGGGGGGAAGGGGGGAACCATGTTTCAGTCATCAAACACATGAAAAAGGGAAAAAAAGAAAGAAAAGAAAAACCCATCTTAAAAAACCCAACAAAAAGCATGTTTCAGTCATCAACCACGTGAAAAAGGGAAGAAGAATGGAAGATTTGGGAGGCAATGAACCTGAATAGGAGACAAATTCCTTTGATAAAATACAGTCGCTTTATCTTGAGACTCCCCAAGCCAAGTTTCTTACAAATGTTGTTAAAACCATGGCTTTTGTTACTGATCAAAGGAGGGTGACCAACAATGTGCTCATTTTAACATATTCAATAAGGAAGCTTGGTATCTGCCAAAATTAAAAATCTAGTTTTTTTTTTTTGGCTGAAATCTTGGGTGGGCTACAGCCACCCCCGCCCCCCCTGGTGAGGGGCCCCCTCCTGAAAAGAGGCTTCGAGTGGAGGGCCAAGAGGAGCGGGCTCCGGAAGTGGATCCGTAGCCTCGGTCGTCCAAGCCGATGCCCTTCAGGCCCAACCTCGACCTCAATCCCTGCGAACCCATGACCGTGGAGGACCGGATGGGGACCTCCACCAGGACGATCTCGGCAGTTGCCCGGGCGTGTGCTCTCCCTTTGGACATGGAGACGCATAATAAATCCGGGACAATGAGCCTGATCTACTCGACGATGAAGGCGTCGCTCGAGGTGATTCCCACTTCTTTTGCCTTAAGCTTTATGCCTTGGTTGTCCGTTCTGACCTCCTGCCCCTTTTGTCTCCTTGCAGAATGTACAGAAGCTCCAAATAATACTGGAGATGACGGAGAATACAGCCACTCAGGCTATCGAGATGGATAAAGAGAAAAAGAAGATGGGGGACGCCCTGGAAGCCAGTGTGGCAGAAATAAAGAAGGCGGAGGAGAAGATCGCCGAGTTCGCAACGGAACAACAGGCGGCGAAGGCTGAGATAATCAAGTTGTGAGGCGAGAATAAGCACCTAAAGGGCGCAGCCGAGGACAAGGCGAGGAGGGTGAGTCAACTGGAGGCCGAGCTCGCCCGGAAGGAAATCGAATTTGCTGGGAAAGAGGCCGAGCTCGAGTCCTCCAGGAAGGAGCGGGTTGATGTCGAGCCCGTTCTGCGAGCCCAGGTCGCCAAGGCTTATCAGGAAGGAGTGGACTGGGCATCAGCGGAGTACGTGGCTCAAATCAAGGACCTGAGCCCGATCTTGTATGAGATGGGATGCAGGGAAGCACTTCGTGAGTACGGGGTCTCTGAGGATGACCCCATATTCACGAATCTTCCTCAATTCTAGTCTGTCATTCCAGACTCCAACCCTCCGGAAGCCCCGCCTGAAGTTCCAGGCCCTCCTCCTCCGCGCTCGTGGCTTCTCCACCCGAGACTTCAGGCGCTCCCGCTTCGTCCGTCCCTCCAGAGCCAAAGAATAAAGTTGCGGCGCCTGTGTAGAAATAATGTATTTTTCTCCTTTATGTACTTTTTTTCTTTCTTTCCGAGTGTACAGAACTTCGTAGTCGTCTTTTCTTATCAATGAAAAACAATTTTCTTTCAATTCTTCAGCTGTCTTTTTATTTCTTTCTTCTTGCAATGGTGTGTGGATGTTGTTCTGATGCTTAAGCAAAATTGAGGCCCCATGTCCCGACTAGTCCCTCCAAACCTACAAGTGGCTCGGATCGGCGAACTTATAAAAACTGGACTTTAACCTTCTAATCTCGGGATATTGAATGAGAATGAACCCCCCTGCTTTTGAACTTTCCAAGTGGCTAAGGTCGGTGAACATCTGGCCCTAAGGTTGGGCTTTAACAATGTGCATTCGAGGGAAACGCCTCAAAAGAACTTGTAGTTGGCTCGGACTCACTCCCTGGGGTGCGACCTTGTTGCTGGAGAGTAGGGATCATTCCATCAACTTTGATAACCCGGGGGTTTTGGCTGGACTCAAAGGCAGGCCGAACTTCGCGACTTCAGAGTGAATTTTTAGACAGTTGATCGCGTTCCTGTTCCAAGGGGGTTGGCCCAATGGCCGAACTGAAGGAGGTTGGTGCGAGGACCGGAGCCTTGGGAGTTGGTCCTATGACCGAACTCAAGGAGGCTGGTGCGAGGACTGGAGCCTGGGGAGTTGGTCCTATGACCGAACTCAAGGAGGCTGGTGCGAGTACTGGAGCCTTGGGAGCTGGTCCTATGACCGAACTCAAGGAGGCTGGTGTGAGGACCGGAGCCTTTGGGACCTGGTCCTATGACTGAACTCAAGGAAGCCGGTGCGAGGACCGGAGCCTTGGGAGCTGGTCCTATGACCGAACTCAAGGAGGCTGGTGCGAGGACCGGAGCCTTGGGAGCTGGTCCTATGACCGAACTCAAGGAAGCTGGTGCTAGGACCGAAGCTTTGGTTCGCACTTTGAAAGATACAAGGCGCGCGTTTTCCACAAGATCCCTCTTTTATTGACTTATCATTCGAGTACATTTCAGAAGTAGTATTTCTTGAGGTGTGCGGCATTCCATGGTCGTGGCAATTCTTTGCCATCCATGCTCTCAAGTCTGTAAGCCGACCTCCCGGATGCCGAGACCACCTTAAAAGGTCTGAGCCAGTTCAGTGCGAATTTGCCTTCGTTGGGATCTTTGTCTGCTGGAAGTGCTTTCTTTAAAACTAGTTATCCGATTGAGAACCTTCTTTCTTTGACTTTCCGATTGTATCCCCTGGATAGCTGTTGCTGGTAGGAGGCCAGGAGCACGGATGCTGCCTCCCTTCGCTTTTCGGCCAGGTCGAGCTCTTTGGCCAGATTTACTTCGTTCTGCCCCTGTTCGAAGAGATCCGACCTCAATGTCGGAAGGCCGACCTCAAGAGGGATTACAGCTTCCATTCCGTATGCTAAGGAAAAAAGGGTTGCTGAAGTAGATCGTCTCGGTGTGGTCCGGTACGCCCAAAGGACACTTGGTAATTCTTCTACCCATCTACCTTTAGCTCTGTCGAGTCTCTTTTTGAGTCCGTCTAATACCACCTTGTTCGAGATCTCTGCTTGCCCGTTGCTCTGTGGGTAGGCCGGGGTCGCATAGAGGTTCCTGATACCGAGCTCCTGGCAGAAGTTTTTGAAGAAGTTTGAGTCGAATTAGGTCCCGTTGTCCGAGACCAGAGCTCGGGGGATCCCGAACCTTGTGACAATGCTCTTCCATACAAAATTCTTTGTGTCCTGCTCTGTGATGGAGGACAAGGCCTTTGCCTCTATCCATTTGGTGAAGTAATCAGTGCCCACTATCAACCACCTTTTGTTTCACGGAGTTCGGTGAAGAGGTCCCACGATGTCTAGCCCCCACTGAGCGTAGGGCCATGGGCTGGAGAGGGGACTCAAGTCCTACGCTGGTTGGTGCAGGGAGTGGGAGAACTTTTGACATTTTTCACATTTCCCTGGCGTAGAGCTGGGCGTCCTTCAACATATAGGGCCACCAATAGCCCTAACTGATGGCTCTGTACGCCAGTGATCTTCCCCCGATGTGGCTTCCGCAGATTCCCTCGTGAATTTCAAAAAGGAAGTCCTCTACCTTGCTCGGGTGAACGCATTGGAGATATGGTCCTGTGAAGGACTTTCTATATAACTTCTCATTTGGGGATAGCAAAAAATGAGCTGCTTTCGTCCTGACCTTGTGGGCTTCATTTCTGTCTTCAGGGAGGCTATCTCCTTTGAGGAATGTTATGATCGGATCCATCCAGCTCGGACTGAGACCAACGCACAGGACTTACCGAAGTGGGAGGAGTTCTATGCTCGGTTTTTCCAATGTCTCCACGTCGACTGTCCTTCTTTTCCCTGCCTTTACGGCCGAGGCTAAGTTGGCTAGGGCGTCTGCATGGCAGTTGGACTCCCTGCCGATTTGCCTGACTTCAGCTTTCTCGAACTGGGAGAGGAGCTGCTTAGTGTAGGCTAGGTAGGCTGCCATCCTTTCGTCACGAGCTTGATAGTCTCCGTTCAGCTGGTTCGTCACCAACTGGGAGTCGCTGAAGACTACTAGCCGACGTGACCCTAGGATTCTTGCGCTACCGAGACCCGCGATTAGTGCTTCATACTTTGCTTCATTGTTAGAGGCTTTAAAGTCGAGGGTCAGGGCTTGCTCGATGACTAGGCCTTCTGGCGATTGGAGGACTATACCAGCGCCAGCCCTTTCGGATGTTGAGGATCCGTCGACGAAAACCTTCCACGCTGACACGAAGAATTGCCTCCAAGGTCGATCATCCTTGGCCTCGGCTATCACATTGTCCCTGTTGCCCCCCAGTTCGGTATCGAGCGAGGTCGGTGCCGAACTAGGAGAAGTGAACTCGACGATGAAGTTTGCCAGAATTTGTGCTTTGACCGCCGTCCTGGGTTGATATCGAATATCAAATTGCCCCAGTTCGACGGCCCACTTAGAGATTCTTCGGGAAAAGTCCGCTTTCCGAAAAAGGGACTTGAGTGGGTACTCCTTGACAACCACTACCGTGTATGTCTGGAAGTAATGGGAGAGCTTGCGGGAGGCATTGATGAGTGCCAACGCGAGTTTTTCGAGTGGAAGGTACCTGGTCTCGGCGTCAAGCAGGATCTTGTTGGTGTAGTAAATGGGTTACTGCTGCTTGCCGCTCTCTCTGACTAACACCGAGCTCACTGCGTGGTCCGAGACTGCTAGGTAGAGATAGAGGAGGTCTCCTTGTGTTGGAGTGGCCAGCAGTGGTGGCGAGGAAAGGTATTCTTTGAGTCGTTCCAGCGCTTGGTCACACTCGGGGGTCCACTGAAATTTGGAGCTCCTTTTCAGAAGCTGAAAGAAAGGGCGACACTTGTCCGAAGATCGACTGATGAAGCGATTGAGCGCAGCCGCCATCCCTGTGAGCCTTTGGACCTGCTTGGCCGAGGTCGAGCTCTGAATTGCCTGGACTACTGCGATCTGCTCTGGATTAGCCTCGATCTCCCTCCGGGTCACCAGGCTTCCTAGGAACTTGCCGGAGCCGACGCCAAACGCACACTTGGAAGCATTCAGCTTAAGCTGGAATTGTCTGAGGATGGCGAATGTTTGGCGTAAGTCAGCCAAATGGTCCTGTGACTTTTTGGACTTGACCACCATGTCGTCGATGTAGACCTCCACTGTCTTTCCGAGCTGGGCTTGAAACATCTTCGTGACTAGCCTCTGGTATGTTGCCCCAGCATTCTTTAACCCAAAGGGCATCACTCTGTAACAGTAGATGCCTCGAGGCGTTATGAATGCGGTTTTCTCCTCATCAGACCCGTCCATGGGGATCTAGTGGTAACCTCGGTAAGCGTCGAGGAAACTCATCCTGTCGTGACCTGCAGTGGCATCAATCATCTGGTCGATCTTAGGTAGTGGGAAGTTGTCCTTGGGGCAGGCTTTATTAAGGTCGGTGAAGTCCACGCAAACCCTCCACTTGCCATTCTTTTTCTTAACCACTACTGTGTTGGCTAGCCACCTTGGATAGTGTACTTCGCGGATCGCCCCAGCCTCGAGGAGCTTATCTACTTCTTCGATCGCTGTTTCTGTTTGCGGGACCCCTGTTCTGCGGGGTTTCTGTACTATGGGTTTGTGCTCAGGGTCAACATTCAGTTTGTGCCACATGACCTCGGGGTCGATCCCGGGCATCTCATATGGAGTCCAGGCGAAGACGTCCTTGATCTGTAATAGAAATTCAAGCAGATCGGACCTTTCATTGTCAAGGAGCTGGCTTTCTAGTAGGAAATACCGCTCGGGGTCATCGGAATTGATCCTGACCTCGGCGAGCTCCTCCATGCTCTTCTGCTCTGCTGGGAGACCAACATCCTCGAGTTCGGCCTCCAGTTCGGCCATATGCACTTGCTGCGGCTCTGCTTCGCCAGGCACTACGGCCGTGAGGCACTGTCTGGCCATCTGCTGGTCTCCTCGCACGGTTACTATCTCTATTACCCCTCCGACCTTTTCTAGTGGGAACTTGAGCTTCTGGTGAAAGGTGGAGGGCACTGCCTCCATGTCGTGCAGCCAACTACGCCCCATTATCACATTGTAAGGAGACGTAGCGTCTACTACCATGAAATCGGCCATCTTCGTGGCGCCTCCTATCCGGACTTCGAGCGAGATCCTCCCCTTGGGATACACTGGTTTAGCGCTGAAGCCTACTAAGGGAATGCGGGCTTCCTGCAGATCGGACTCGGTCATCCCAAGTTGCTTGAAACAGCCGAAGTAGAGGATTTCGGACGAGCTCCTTGGATCTACAAGGACGCGCTTTATAGTGTAATTGTTCAGCCGCAGGGTGAGAATGAGCGCGTCATTGTGGGGGAGCTGGACCCCTCCTAGGTCTTCGTCCGAGAACCAAATCTTGGGCTTTTCCTTCCTAGCTTTCTTTGGTGCAGGCTCTAGTTCGGCCGACATCACTTGTTTGCCATGGGAGGCCCTCCTGGCCTCCGAGCGAGCTTCGCTGCCTCCCTTACTGGGAGCAGGAGTCAAGTGGATGACGTTGATGACACCTGCAGGTTCGTCGTTGTCCTGATCTGCATCGGGCGGGGCGTGCTGCTGAGCTCGGTTGACCCTCTCTCCCTCCTTGATGTACTCCTGGAGGTGCCCGTCCCTGATGAGCTTCTCGAGGTGGGGTTTTAGAGCCATGCAGTCTTCGGTCATGTGCCCGTGCTGCTTGTGGTAAGAGCAGTTCTTGCTTCGATCTCGGGTGGATGGGTCGCCCCTCATCGGTTGCGGCCATTGGAAATAAGGTTCTGCCTTGATTTTGCCGAGGAGTCTGTAAATGGGCACCTTGAAGATGACATTGATAGCCCTGTAGGGATCTCCGGCAGGCCTGACAGGCTGGAACTTTGTTCTCTTGCTGCTTCCCGAGACGGAGGTTAAGAAAGACGCTGAACTGGTGGTGGCCCTCTTCTTATCTGGCCTTTGTTTGGAGAACACCCCTTCTCCTTTGGAAGTTTGTTTCTTCTGCGGGAGTCCGAACCGCTCTTTGCCATGAGCTTCGTCCTCTTCCTGCTCAATGTACTGATTCACCCTCGCCATCAGTGCTTTCATCGTGGTCACGGGAGTCCGGACCAGGTCCTTTCGGAGTTCGTTTCCTGGGAGTAAGGCCTGTCGGAAGCACATGATGGCGACGTCATCGTTGGCGTCCGTGATCTGGCTATATATCGTCCAGAATCTCCTGGTGAATGCAGTGATACTTTCACCGTCTTTCATCCGGATCGCCATGAGGTTACCACCTGTCTTTGGGATGACACGGTGCACCTGGAACTTTTCGACAAAGGAGCTTCGGAGCTGCCGCCAGTTCGTGACCGACCCTGAAGGGATCACGCAAAACCATCAGAGTGGGTGGTCACCTAGGCTTGAGGAGGAGACCCTGCAATTCAGGTGGCCGACATCCCCCCAGACCGACATCCGCTGAGTGAAATGCCGTAGGTGCGCTTCTGGGTCCGAGGTCCCGTCGTAGAGGACAAACCTCGGGACGCTGAATCTCCCTGGGAGAGAGAAGTCTTTTATTTCCTGGGAGAAGGGGGACATGCCCTGGTCTTCTGCGTCATAAGCTTCTGCTTGGCCTCGGGTGAAACCGATCTCGGCCATCCGAGCCTGGACCTCTTGTTTAACGTAATGGTTGAGCAGTTCCCTCAGGCCCGTCATGTTCTCTGGCCTCGGGGATTTTGGCTCGCGACGCGATCCCCCAAGGTTGCTAGGTAGGTGGCTGTTGCTCGAGCCTTCTTCTTCGCGTCGATTTCTCCTTCTGTTGTTGAGGACCTGCCTCAGGTCTTGGCTGCCCGGACGGTTCTGCTGTCGCCTGGGAGGTGGAATACGAGACCTCCTTTCATTCGCCTTGAGCTGCTCCTGGAGATGACGAATCAACTCCTCTTTCTCTTGGAGGACCCAATTCTGGGCCTCGAGCTCTTCAAATAGGGGATCATCTTCTTCTTCATGGGCTCGACGAAAGGATTGATCGTCATTGTGAGTGCGATGATGGGATTGATGGGATTTTGCTCTGACGGGGGTTTTGCCTCGCCGTCGAAGATCCGACGGGGAGATGTTTTTAGCTGTGGACCCCTAGGTGGCTGATCATCGACGGGGTGAGGAGCCTCATGGCGGTCGTTACGCTGAGGGAGTGTCGTCACAAGTCGGGATGAGGAGTCCGACTGGACAACACCCTCCGCGTACACGGGACCGGACTTCCCTCCAGACTTTCTCTGGCGGGGAATCCCAAACAGCCCCTGCGGGACGGGGGGAACCTCCGTTGGTCCCGGAGGGGGAAGAAGAGCAGAATGAATGTCAGGGGGCGGCTCTGGAAGTACCGACTGGAGCGGCTGAGGTTGCAAAAATGGTGGAAATGGGGGTTGTTCCGGTGGAGGAAAGGATGACGCTCTTCGGGACTTTGACGACCCTTCGCCGCCGTATTTGGTTTTTGGAGGCATGGCTTTTGTAGAGGCTTTGGTTAAGATCCTATTCCCACAGACGGGGCCAACTGTAAGTGCCTAAAAATTACGGACTTGGTTAAAAAGGATTGAGCTCTCGATTTAATGATCTTGGGATGATTATGGGAAAGGACCGGGCCTCCAGTGACCTGAAAGGAAAAACAAAGGTCAGGGCCCCTGGCTGTAGGCAGCCGAAGGCGCTCCGATGCCTGAGTTAGTTTGGTAACTGAGGGGAGATGAAGAAGAAGAAGTATGGGGGACAGACTTGTTGTGTACCTCATGTGGTCCTCTTTCATACATTATATAGACGTAAGAGCCACCATCGGACTGGACCCCAGGGAGAGATGGAAGTCCCATCAGCATGTACTTTTCTCTCCTGAGTGGGGGTAGGTAAAAAGGGGACGTCCCATTGGACCATCCTCCTATGCCTCTGGACGTGACCTTGAGATAAGGCGTGCCACTTATCTGGGTCCGGCGCCCACTCTATTTGTCAGTCCGTCGTCTCCCGTCATGGCAACGCATTTATGGTCGCATTTATGGCTGAATGACAGGAGGCCGAGATCGGGCTAAGGCCGAGACCGAGGTGGGCACCGGCAGCCGTGGCCACCGAGATGGGCCTCATGCTTCCCCAAACTGGCGCTCCTACTGAGCTGGCCCACACCGAGACGAAGGATATTCCTGAAATCGGGGAGTGGCCCCACATAAACCCATAATTACGAAATGCCCCCACACAGTTCTCAATCAGAAGAAAAAAAATATTAACTGAAATTGCTGTGGCCAAGTGAGATAGAAGAGAGGGAAAAAAAAACAGTGAGTGTGTGTGTGAGAAGATGCCGAGAGAGAGAGATGCAGTATCTGCATGGGAGATGAGAGCAAGGTAGAGACCGAGTGAGGCATCTTACATTAATGGGAGTAAACAAGGGTTCGCCAGATCAACTGTTCATAATTTTTTTTTTAAATTGATAAAAATATCTTTCTCTTGTTAAAAGGATTTTCTCTTCTTAGCATCTTTCCTCGTTAAAACTGGCCATTTTCATTTTAATGATCATATCTATTTAATTAGTGTTTTAGTCATTTGAAATCCAAATAGTTCAAGTAGGCCCCACTAGATCATTTGGGCTAGATTTGATCACTTTTATTAAATGATTTATTAAAATTAATAAAACTTGAAAAATGACATAAGGGTGTTTTTGTCATTTTTCAAAAAAAATTTATGAAGAGGATTTGATTGAAAAAATTGTGCAAAACTTTTATACTTTTTTGAAATATGTAGTTCTTCGCGTACTTTTTTAAAACGATCGTTTAGGGTTGAGGTTCAGTTTTGCTCGAGCACAGAATCTTTCTTCGATTGGACCCGTTTTTAGGGGAATTTACCCAAAAAAAACCCCATAGGTGATTTATACACAAATGAGGATCCAGTAAAGCTTTGTAAACAGAAAAGGTCCTTAAGTTGCTTTTTTTTTTGTCGTTTTGCGGTATGGTACATACCAACCATTCTATCATGTTCGGCAAATAAAACAATTACATGTTGGAGGAAATCTGACCGACAGTGGTTGATATCGACCAGGTGCTGTAAAAAAAAACTGGCATATAGTCTAAACATCGATTCTATATCATTTTTTGTGAAAAAAATAACCAGTATCACCCTTTCTTGCATTCTCGATTCTGTAATTGGGTTCTGCAAAAATCTGGTCTAGCATTGATTCCATCTCTTATGATACACATCCACGCACATCTCTGTTTCATCTTCTTCATTGGCACTAAGTCTAGGTTTCATAGGTGCTTGTGGGCTCTTTCGGTTTGTAAGGATTTTGTACTTTATTGAGAGTGGTGTTCCAAAACCATCACTGTCTTCTTCAACTTCAAGATTTGGGGCATCTTTTTTGTGAATTCCATGCTCTTGATAAGTTCCTTCTTTTCACTCCTGTGGGGCAAATCCTGAAAAGGACCACAGAACAGATTTGAGACCAGGTTCGGCTGTTTGAGATCGGACAAGGAGATTAAGACGTAGTAGCAATGGGCCATTGCTGTTGCAGAAGATCCACAATTGTTGAAGGTGGGCCACGGTCTGTTGGAGAGGTTCGGTGGCTTAGTTGCAGCATCATCGCAGAGGGTGCCGCTGCTAGACGTACTCACTTTGAATCGGTGAAGACAGAGGATCCAATGCTGCAACAACACCGCCGATGCACGTCGTACGCATAGGCAAATGGCCTATTTAATTGCGGGAAAGCTGGAGAAGACGAGTGTCACAATCGCCTTGGTTGGAGATGAAGGCAGGCATCCGTAGTAGAGCATCGTTGTTGCAGTTCGTCTGTGTAAGTGCCTAAAAATTACGGACTTGGTTATTAGAGGATTAAGCTCTTGATGGAGATCTTGGGAAGATGAAGGGAAAGGATCGAGCCTCCGATGACCTTAAAAAGGGAAGGTAAAAGTCATAGCCCCTAGCTATATGTAGCCGAAAGGCACTCCGATGTTTAAGTCAGTGTGAGAACTGAAAGGAATGGAGAAGGAGAGCTCTGGGAGGGAGAGATTGTGTGTACCTTACATGGCTTTCATTCATGCAATATATAGACGTGAAAGTCATCATTGGACTGTCCCCATGAAGGGACGTAGGTCCTATCGGTGTGTACCCGTATCTCCTGAGTGGGGGTAGGTGAAAAGGGAATGTCCCATCAGACCATCATCCTATACCTACGGACATGACCCCTAGATAAGGCGTGCCCCTTATCTAGGTCCGGCGCCCACTCTGTTTGTTAGCTCGCCGTTCCCGTCACGGCAGTGCATTTATGGCTGAGTGACAGGGGCCGAGATCGGGCCAGAGGCTGAGACCGAGGTTGGAACTCGCGACGTAGCCACCGAGACTCGCTCCATGGTTTTTCCGAGATGGCACTGCAGCCGACCTTGGGTGGTACCGAGACCAAGGGTAGACCGAGACTGGGGGATGGCCCCACCTAAATCCGTGATTACAGAACGACCCCACACAATAGCCCCCTAGCTCTCGATCTCTTTGGCTTTTCCTGAGGTCGGGAGCTAAGTTCTGATCGGAAGGTTTGGCCCTGTCCCATCGTATCCTGTGGGCGTGCGATCCTCATTATGGTGCCCCTTCGTCTGCCCTAGGCAATAAATAGGGCGTCATGATTGTTTTGTGAAGATAGGCACGTGGGCGTCGGACCGTATGCCCGAGGTGATAAATGTTGTACCAGAGGCGTGGTGAGAGATGGACTGTCGCTGCCACGTGGACCCCTTCGTTTGGTTGTTTACTGGGATCGAAGCGATGCGTGGCGAGGTAATCAAGAGGGGCGTCCCTCTATAAAATGGAAATGCCCCTTTCCTTTTCTCTCTTGCCCTAACTATTGTCAGAGAAGGAGAGCTCTGCTGGAGACGAAGCCCTGCCACAGACCTGCTGAAAAACTGATCTCGGGAACTTTTCTTCTTAGCTTTTTGCTTCTTCGCCCTCAGTAATCCCCGGCGTTCTTTCTGTGAGTTCCATTCCCTTCCTCTGCTACTTCTTTGTGCCTCTTTTTCTCCACGCTTTCAGAGGGTTTTGGTCCCTTAGAGTTTTTCCAGTTTTCGCTTCTTTTCACTTGCTCCTCAGCCTTCTAAAAAATGGGGATTTATAGCCACTGGTTAGAGGGTCCTGCAGCCCTGGAGGCTTTCAGGTCGTCGTTTAAGATCTCGGCTGACGTCCTGGTGAAACCCGACGACCTCGAAGGCCTTCCTGATGGCCTTACCCAGTACAAAAACTAGATGCCTTTCCCCCTGCTGTCGGTGTGCGAAGGCGGGGTCAGGTTCCCTGTCCATCCGCTCCTCCGGTCTTGCCTCAATGCGTGGCACATCTGCCCCTTCCAGTTGAAGCCAAATGGTTTTAAGATTATAATGGGCGTGGCGGAGCTAAACTGGATCCTCGACATCGATCTCGGGGTACATGACATAGAAGATGTCTATGACATCTGTAAAGTTGCAGGGGGTGAGGATTCTTACTACCTCCGGGTGAAGGCCAGACGTCGGCCCTTGGTGAATGCCCTAGAGGATTCGAATAAATATGCCGGGGATGAGCGAATCGTGGTCTCGGGGAACTGGGAGTTCAAGGGTATCGAGACCGAAGTGGAGAGGAGAATCCAGGTCCCACGGAAACCTGGGACCCCTCCCAGTAAATACCTGTCCTTCTGAGCTTATTCACGTTCATCTTTGTTTGTCGTTATGCCAGCTGATGCCCACGGTTGTTCTTTGCGCAGGTATTCAGTGAAGGAAGAGAGAGGCCGGCTTGGATAAGTGGAAGAGAAACGACGCGTGGCTAGAGAGAGTCTACAGCTACCACGGTCACCACGATCGGGCTGCTTTTTCTCTACTCGGGTACAAGCCGCAGTACCAGTCTTACACCAAGAAGACTGCCGAGATCCCCCTTCGGTCAATAGGGGAGATTGTACTTACGCTTGCCGAGACCAGCGGCCAAGCCACGGAGTCCCAAGGCCCGATTATTATCACAGACAGCCCCCCCCCCTCCCGAGATCAAGAAGAGGAGGAGATGGACGGACATCGCCCTCCCCTGAAGAACCTGGGGGCTATTATTTTCGGGGGCCGAGCTCCCCCCCCCCCCCCGGCCAAACGTGCCCTCAGCGGGCCAGGCACCGCCCCGGGCTCCGTAGCCAGTGCTTCCTCCGTCTCGTCAGGGACGACATCGGGAGCAGCTAGGGCCGCCTCCGCCAAAGCCAAGCGGGGGAGGTCGGTGGAGCCCTCCAAGGACATCCGGCTACCCAAGGAGCCTCGTCCATTTAAGGACAGCAGGCCGCGTGCGGTGGAGGCCGAGAAGGAGGCTCCGCCGCCTCCGCCGCCAAAGGAGACCCGGCCTCGGACCGCGGAGGCTGAAAAGGAGGGCGGGGGGCCCCCTCCTAAGAAGAGGCCTCGCGTGGGGGGCGAGGAGGAAAGGCTTCAGGAAACGGCCCCGTAGGCCCGGCCTCACAAGCCGGCGCCCTGGAGGCCCAACTTTGACCTCAACCCCAACCAGCCCATGACCATGGAGGATCGGCTGGGCAGCTGGGAGTCGGTCGTGGCCCTTGCCCGGGGATGTGCCCTCCCCGTGGACATGGAGAGGCACAAAAAGGCCGGGACGATGGGCCTGCTCCATCAAACGATGAGGGAGTCGCTTGAGGTGATTTCCCTCCTTCTGCTTTTGAACTTCTGCCTCTCGGTTGCCTGGTTTGATTTCCTTACTGTTTTTATCCTTTTGCATAATGTACAGAGGCTTCAAGTAATAATGGAGAGGCGGGGGGAAACAGCTGCCCAGGTTGCCGAGATGGAGAAAGAGAAGAAGAAAATGGGGGCTGCGCTGGAGGCGAGCGTGACGGAAATAAAAAGGTCGGAGGAGAAGCTTGCCCAATACGCAACGGAACAACAGACGGCGAAGACCGAGATCATCAAGTTGTGGGGCGAGAATAAAAACTTAAAGGGCGCCGTTGATGACAAGGCGAGGAGGGCAATCCAACTGGAGGCCGAGCTCGCCAAAATGCAAACTGAATTGGTTGAGAAGATAACCGAGCTCGAGGCCTCCAGGAAGGAGCGGGCCGATGCCGAGTCCGCCCTGCGAGCCCAAGTCGCAAAAGCTTACCAAGATGGGGTGGACTGGGCATCGGGGGAGTACGTGGCTCAAATTACGGATCTGAGTCCGGTGTTGTACGAAATGGGGTGCAAGGAGGCCCTTCGCGCGTATGGGGTTGCTGAGGACGGCCCCATATTCACGAATCTTCCTAAGTTCCAGCCTGCAACACTGAACCCGGAGTCAGAGCCTGGCTCCGACCCTCTCGAGGCCCCTCCCGAAGCCCCAGGCGCACCTCCTCCGGCTTCGATCCCCGCTGAGGTCGAAACGGCCCAGGCTCCCCTTACGGCTCCTCCGTTCGAGGCCTCTGGTGCCCCTGCCTCGTCCGCTCCTCCAGAGCCGGAGAATAAAGACGTGGCGCCCGGGAAATAGAGTTAGCTCCGTTTTTCTTCTTTGAAGTAATTTTTCCTCCCTTTTTGAAATGTAGAAAGTCTTGTAACCATTCCTCTGATAAATGAAAAACTCATTTCTTTCGATTCTTTCAGCTGCTTGTTTATTTTCTTTTCTTGCAATGTGGTGTGGATGTTCTGATGCCAAAATGCGACCAAAACTTGCAAGTGTCTGAGGTCGGTAAAGAAATCGGGCTCGAGCCGACTTCCCAATCTCGGGAGACCGGACGAATCCGTATCATTTTTGAATTTCCCAAGTAGCCTAAGTCGGTGAGTCCGGTGGCAGGTCATGCTGCCCCTTGACCGAAGGCTGGGCTTTAAGGACATGCTCCTTAGGGAAGGACCTTAGGAAGAAACTGTAGTTAGCTTTGGATTCACACGCCGAGGTGCGGCCCTGTTGTTGGAGAGCCGGGGTCGTGCCCTTATCTTTGGTGGCCTGAGGGGTCTGGACCAAACTCACGGGCAGGCCGAATTCCGCGACTTTAGATAGCTAGCCCCGCTTACCCCGTGAAGGGCGAGGTCCCGGCCCTATGGTTGGTCCTAAGGAGGCTGGCGCGAGGGCCGGAACCTAGGGGAGTTAGTCCTGTGACCGAACTTAAAGAGGCTGGCGCGAGGGCCGAAGCCTGGGGGAGTTGGTCCTGTGACCGAACTCAAAGAGGCTGGCGCGAGGGCCGGAGCCTGGGGGAGTTGGTCCTGTGACCGAACGCAAAGAGGCTGGCGCGAGGGCCGGAGCCTGGGAGAGTTGGTCCTGTGACCGAACCCAAAGAGGCTGGCGCGAGGGCCGGAGCCTGGGGGAGTTGGTCCTGTGACCGAACCCAAAGAGGCTGGCGCGAGGGCCGGAGCCTGGGGGAGTTGGTCCTGTGACCGAACCCAAAGAGGCTGGCGCGAGGGCCGGAGCCTGGGGGAGTTGGTCCTGTGACCGAACCCAAAGAGGCTGGCGCGAGGGCCGGAGCCTGGGGGAGTTGGTCCTGTGACCGAACTCAAAGAGGCTGGCACGAGGGCCGGAGCTTTGCTCGTAACTCAAAAGACATAAGGCAGATTTCTTCCAAAAGATCCTTCTTTATTGATTCATCATTTTGAGTACAACTAGAAGTAATACTTCTTGAGGTGCGTAGCATTCCATGGTCGTGACAATTCTTTGCCATCCATCCCCTCTAGTCTGTAGGCCGACCTTCCTGAGACCGAGACCACCTTGAAGGGGCCGAGCCAGTTCGGCGCGAGTTTGCCTTCGTTAGGATCTCTATCTGCCGGAAGTGCTCTTTTTAAGACTAGTTCTCCAACTGAGAATCTTCTTTCTTTGACTCTCAGATTGTATCCTCTGGATAGCTGTTGCTGATAGGAGGCCAGACGCACGGATGCCGCTTCCCTTCGTTCCTCGGCCAGGTCGAGCTCTCTGGCAAGGTTGATCTCGTTCTGCCCTTAATCGAAGAGATTCGTCCTCAATGTCGGGAGGCCGACCTCGAGAGGGATCACGGCCTCCATCCCATAGGCCAGTGAAAAAGGAGTTGCCGAAGTGGATCCCCTCGGGGTGGTCCTGTATGCCCAAAGGACACTCGGCAATTCTTCCACCCATCTGCCCTTAGCTTTATTAAGCCTCTTTTTGAGTCCGTCCAGCACCACCTTGTTTGAGATCTCTGCTTGCTCGTTGCTCTGTGGGTAAGCCGGAGTCGCATAGAGGTTCCTAATACCGAGCTTCTGGCAGGAGTTTTTGAAGAATTTTGAATCGAATTGGGTCCCGTTGTCCGAGACTAGAGCCCTGGGGATCCCGAACCTTGTGACGATGTTTTTCCACACAAAATTCTTCGTGTCGTGCTCGGTGATGGAGGATAAGGCCTCTGCCTCTATCCACTTTGTTAAGTAATCGGTGCCCACCATCAACCACCTTTTGTTCCCTGGAGATCGGTGAAGAGGTCCCACGATGTCCAGCCCCCACTGAGCGAAGGGCCACGGACTGGAGAGAGAACTCAGGTCGCGGGCTGGCTGATGCAGGGAGTGGGAGAACTTCTGGCATTTTTCTCACTTTCTGGCATAGAGCTGGGCATCTTTCTGCATGTAGGGCCACCAATAGCCCTGTATGCCAGTGACCTTCCTCCGACGTGGCTTCCGCATATACCTTTGTGAATTTCAAAGAGGAAGTCTTCCACCTTGCTTGGGTGAACGCATTGGAGATATGGCCCTGAGTAGGATTTTCTGTAGAGCTTTTCATCTGGGGATAGCCAAAAGTGAGCCGCTTTGATCCTGACCTTGTGAGCCTCATTCTTGTCTTCGGGGAGCTTATCTTCTTTCAGAAATGTTATGATCGGGTCCATCCAACTCGGGCCGAGATCAGTACACAAGACTTGCCGAACTGGAAGGAGTTCTATGCTCGGTCTTTTTAATGTCCCTACATCGACTGTCCTCCTTTTCCCTGCTTCTACGGTCGAGGCCAAGTTGGCCAGGGCGTCTGCATGGCAGTTGGATTCCCTATCGATTTGTCTGACCTCTGCTTTTTCGAACTGGGAGAGGAGTTGTCTGGTGTGGGCCAGGTAGGCCGCCTATCTTTCATCTCGGGCTTGATAATCTCCGCTCAGCTGGTTCGTCACCAACTGGGAGTCGCTGAAGACTACCAGCCGACGTGCCCCCAGTATTCTTGCACTACCGAGACCCGCGATCAGTGCTTCGTACTCCGCTTCATTGTTTGATGCTTTGAAGTCAAGGGTCAGATCTTGTTCTATGACTAGTCATTCTGGGGATTGGAGGACTACGCCGGCGCCACCTCTTCTGGATGTTGAAGATCCATCGACGAAGACTTTCCAAGCTGACTCAAGGAATTTTATCCAGGACTGGTCTTCCACGGCCTCGGTTTCAGGTCCGTCATTGCCCTTGGAGTCCCCCAGTTCGATATCGAGCGAGGTCGGTGCCGAACTTGGAGAGGTGAATTTGACGATGAAATCTGCTAGGGCCTGTGCTTTTATCGCCGTTCGGGGTTGATATCGGATGTCGAATTGCCCCAGTTCGACGGCCCACTTGGAGATTCGGCCAGAAAAGTTCGCCTTTCGGAAAAGGGATTTGAGTGGGAATTCCGTGACGACCATCACCGTATGTGTCTGGAAGTAATGGGAGAGCTTGCGAGAGGCGCTGATGAGTGCCAATGCTAGCTTTTCAAGTGGCAGATACCTGGTCTCGGCGTCGAGCAAGGTTTTGCTGGTGTAATAGATGGGGTGTTGCTGCCTGTCGTTCTCTCGGACTAACACCGAGCTCACTGCATGGTCCGAGACTGCGAGATAGAGATAGAGGAGATCGCCTTGTGACGGAGTGGACAATAGTGGTGGTGAAGAGAGGTACTCCTTGAGTTTTTCCAGCGCCGAGTCGCATTCAGGGGTCCATTGAAACTTGGAATTCTTCTTCAAGAGCTGAAAGAAAGGATGACACTTTTCCGAGGCTCGACTGATGAAGCGATTTAGTACAGCAGCCATCCCTGTGAGTCTTTGGACTTGTTTGGCCGAGGTCGGGCTCTGGATAGCCTGGATAGCTGCAATCTGCTCTGGATTAGCTTCAATCCCTCTCCGGGTCACTAGGCTTCCCAGGAACTTGCCAGAGCCGACGCCAAACGCACACTTTGAAGCATTTAGTTTGAGCTGGAACTTCCTGAGGACGACGAATGTCTAGCACAGGTCTGCCAGATGGTCCTGCGACTTCTTGGATTTAACCACCATGTCATCAATGTAGACTTCCATCGTTCTCCCGAGCTGGTTCTGAAACATCTTCGTGACCAGCCTCTAATATGTTGCGCCGGCATTTTTCAACCCAAAGGGCATCACCTTGTAACAGTAGATGCCTCGAGGTGTTATGAATGCAGTTTTTTCCTCATCTGGTCCGTGTATCGGGATCTGGTGGTAGCCTCGGTAAGCATCGAGGAAGCTCATCCTTTCATGCCCTGATGTAGCGTCGATCATCTGGTCAATCTTGGGCAGGGGGAAGCTGTCCTTGGGGCATGCTTTGTTGAGGTCGGTGAAGTCTACGCAGACCCTCCACTTGCCGCTCTTCTTTTTTACTATCATTGTGTTGGCTAGCCACTTTGGGTAGTGCACCTCGTGGATTTCCCCAGCTTCGAGAAGTTTATCGACCTCCTCGATCACGGCCTCTGTTTGAAGGACTCCGGTCCTGCTGGCTTTCTGCACAATGGGCTTGCGTCCGGGATCCACATTTAGCTTATGGCACATGACCTCGGGGTCGATCTCGGTCATCTCATATGGAGTCCAAGCGAAGACATCCTTGTTCTGCAGTAGGAAGTCCAGCAGCTCGGCCCTCTTATGGTCGGGAAGCTGGCTACCCAGTAGGAAATAGCGCTCGGGGTCTTCGGGATTGATTCTGACCTCAGCGAGTTCTTCTATGCTTTTTTGCCCTGCTGTCCGCCCGACATCCTCAATCTCGGCCTCGAGTTCGGCCATATGCACTTGCTTCGGCTCCATCTCTCCAGGCGTTACGGCCATGAGGCATTCTCTGGCCATCTGCTGATTTCCCCATACGGTCACTATCTCGATCACCCCACCAGGCTTCTCTAATGGAAACTTGAGTTTTTGATGAAGGGTGGAGGGTACTGCCTCCATGGCGTGCAGTCAGCTTCGCCCCATTATCACATTGTAGGGGGATGGTGCGTCCACCACCATGAAGTCTGCCATCTTCGTGGCGCCCCTTATCCGGACTTCCAGCAAAATCCTTCCCTTGGGGTATACTGGCTTGGCGCTGAACCCCACTAAAGGAACGCGGGCTTCTTGCAGATCAGACTCGGTTAAGCCGTGCTGCTTGAAACAGCTAAAATAGATGATCTCGGATGAGCTTCCTAGATCTACAAGGACGCGCTTCGTAGTATGGTTGTTGAGCCGCAGGGTGAGGATGAGGGCGTCATTGTGGGGGAACTGGACCCCTCTCAGGTCTTCGTCCGAGAACCAGATCTTGGGTTTTTCCCTCCTAGCCCTCTTTGGAGCGCTTTCCAACTCTGCCGACATCACTTGCTTGCCATGGGCGGCCCTCCTGGCCTCTGACCGAGCTTGGGCGCTTTCCTTACCTGGAGCGGGAGCCAGGTGGATGACGTTGATGATACCTACTGGTTTGTCACTGTCCTGGTCATCACTGGGTGGAGCGTGCTGCTGGGCTCGGTTGACCCTTTCTCCCTCCTTGATGTACTCCCGGAGGTGCCCATCCTTGACGAGCCTCTCAAGGTGGGACTTTAGTGACATGCAGTCCTCGGTCATGTGCCCGTGCTGCTTGTGATAGGAGTAGTTCTTGTTTCGGTCTCGGATGGATGGGTCGCCCTTCATCGGCTGTGGCCACTGGAAGTAAGGTTCCGCCTTGATTTTGTTCAGGATTCTATAAATGGGCTCTTTGAAGACAACATTGATGGCTCTGTAAGGATCGCCAGCAGGCCTACGAGGCTGGAGTCTTGACCTCTTGCCGCCGCTCGAGGCAATCGAATAAGAACTGGAGGTTCTTCTTTTATCCAACCTCGGTCTGGGGAACGTTCCCTCCCCTTTGGAGGTCTGGTTCTTCTGCGGGAGTCTGAATCGCTCCTTGCCGTGAGCTTCGTCCTCTTCCTGCTCGATGTACTGGTTCACCCTCGCCATTAGTGCTTTCATTGTGGTGACAGGGTTCCAGACCAGGTCCTTACGGAGCTCGTTTCCGGGAAGTAAGCCCTGTCGAAAACACATAATGGCGATGTCATCGTTGGCGTCGGTGATCTGGCTATATATCGTCCAGAATCTCCTGGCGAAAGTGGTGATACTCTCGTCGTCCTTCATCCTGATTGCCATGAGGTTGCCGCCCGTCTTCGGGATGACACAGTGCGCTTGGAACTTTCCTATAAAGGAGCTCCGGAGCTGCCGCCAGCTTGAGACCGACCCAGGGGGGAGCGCACAGATCCATTGGAGTGGGAGGTCGCCCAGACTGGACGAGAAGACCCTACAGTTCAGGAGACCGACGTCCCCCCAAACCGACATCCGTTGAGTGAAATGTCGTAGATGTGCTTCTGGGTCCGAGGCCCCGTCATAGAGGACGAACCTTGGGACGCTGAATCTCTCGGGGAGAGAGAAATTTTTAATCTCCTGCGAGAAGGGGGACATGCCTTGATCGTCTTCTTCACGCTCATCAGTTTGGTCTCGGGCGTACCCGATCTCGGCCAAACGGGCATGGACCTCCTGCTTGACGTAGTGGTCCAGCAACTCCTTAAGGTCCGTCTGGTGATCTGGTCTCGGGGATTCTGGCTCTCGCCGCGATCCCTCGAGGCCACTAGGCAGATGACTGCTGCTCGAGCCTTCCTCTTCGCAGCGAGATCTCCTCTTGTCGTTAAGGACCTGTCTTAGATCTCGGTTGCCCGGATGGTTCGGCTGTCGCCTGAGGGGCGGAGCACGAGATCTCTTCTCATTTGCCTTTAGCTGTTCCTGGAGACGACGAATCACCTCTTCCTTCTCTTGGAGGACCTGATCCTGGGCGTCGAGCTCTTTGAGCAGGGGGTCGTCATCTCTTGCTCCATGGGTTTGATGAAAAGACTGGCCGTCGTCGTGGGTGCGATGGTGGGACTGATGGGATCTCGCCCTGACAGGGGTTTTGCCTCGTCGTCGAAGATCCGACGTGGAGGCGTTTTGCTGTGAGCCCCCGTGTGGCCGCTCACCAGGGTGGTGAGGAGTCTTACGACGGCTATCTTGGCGGAGGCGCGTAGTCATGGGCCGAGACGAAGAGTCCGACTGGACGATGCCCTCCACGTACGCGGCACCCGACTTTCCCCCAGACCTCCTCTGGAGCGGGATCCCTCGTGGCTCCTGCCTGACGGGAGGAACCCCCGTCGGTCCCGGAGGGGGAAAAAGAGCAGAACGAAGGCCAGGGGTTGGTTCCGGAAGCACCGGCTGGGGCGGTTGCGGCTGCAAGAATGGTGGAAATGAAGGTTGCTCCGGTAGCGGGAAGGACGATGCTTTTCGGGGCTTCGATGGTCCTCCGCCACCGTATCTGGTCTTCGGAGGCATGGCTTCTGTATAGGCTTTGGCACAGATCCTGTTCCCACAGACGGCGCCAACTGTAAGTGCCTAAAAATTATGGACTTGGTTATTAGAGGATTAAGCTCTTGATGGAGATCTTGGGAAGATGAAGGGAAAGGATCGAGCCTCCGATGACCTGAAAAAGGGAAGGTAAAAGTCAGAGCCCCTGGCTATATGTAGCCGAAAGGCACTCCGATGTTTAAGTCAGTGTGAGAACTGAAAGGAATGGAGAAGGAGAGCTCTAGGAGGGAGAGATTGTGCGTACCTTACATGGCTTTCATTCATGCAATATATAGACGTGAAAGTCATCATTGGACTGTCTCCATGAAGGGACGTAGGTCCTATCGGTGTGTACCCGTATCTCCTGAGTGGGGGTAGGTGAAAAGGGAATGTCCCATCGGACCATCATCCTATACCTACGGACATGACCCCTAGATAAGGCGTCCCCCTTATCTAGGTCTGGCGCCCACTCTGTTTGTCAGCTCGCCGTTCCCGTCACGGCAGTGCATTTATGGCCGCATTTATGGCTGAGTGACAGGGGCCGAGATCGGGCCAGAGGTTGAGACCGAGGTTGGAACTCGCCACGTAGCCACCGAGACTCACTCCATGGTTTTTCCGAGATGGCGCTGCAGCCGACCTTGGGTGGTACCTAGACCAAGGGTAGACCTAGACTGGGGGATGGCCCCACCTAAATCCGTGATTACAGAATGACCCCACACAGTCTGCGCTGCACAACTATACCAAAAAGGGATCCCAGCTCTAGGTGTCGGTTGCAGAATCACTGGGTAGAGACGGTGATCGTTGCAAGAAAGAGGACGGCCAACCAGGTGTAAGTCTGGGGGATCCGAACCCTAGAGGGGGGTGAATAGGGTGAGCTACATTTATGACCAATTTTAATCAATTTTAACTTCTTTAAAACAAACTAGTCATAAGTGATGAATATCCATTTATGTTGCTTGATGGAATTTTGTGTTTGTCACATCCTTGCTATTAATCATGTTGTCATATTCAATTGGTTTCATTTGGTATAACTTTCAATTGATTTCATATCCAATTGATATCTTATCTTGTGTATGTGATAGACCTTGTGTACATTGGATTGATCTTGATAGTTATATGTTTACATTCCATGTCACATTCCATTAGCATCATAATGTTCATGATTGCCACATCTCTTGCTCATATAGGTATATCTCATGACCTCCATATTTATGTGTTCATAATATTGGTTGGTTATTAGTTGAGGTTGGCTTAATGCTTGAAATTCATTTCACTCTTCTTGCATATGATAGTCATATTTTTTGATTGAATGAAATGATTTCAAAACTTACATAGCATATGATTTTCATAAGTTACATTGATTGATGCTATGTTTTAGTAAACCCCATTTCATCATGGATAGCTCTAATCTGGATTTTTCCTAATAGTTATATTTTTAAATCCATTTTAGAGTGATTGTGTTTAATAGACTTATCCTTAAATCTCAATTGGTATTCTTTATTTTTTCCAATTGGTATCCGTGATTGCTTTTCTCATTAGACCTTGCCTTCTTTTGGTAATTTGATCATATTGAGCCTTATGGTTAAATGAATCTAATCCTTTTCTTGAAGTTGACCCTCAATTGGTAAAACCATCTTCTTCTTGAACCAAATAGTTATATCTTGTCAAAAGTTTGACAAAAGAAGAGAATGGATTGAGGGGGAGTGTAAACCTTCATAGGAAGTATTAGTTTTGATCAAATTTACCCTTGGATTGACTTTGAACCCTTAGGGCCCGTTTGGTAATTTACTTTTAAAATAAAGTGGAGTGAAGTGAAATGAAAAGAATGAATAAAATATAAATGAGTTATGATGGTATTTTGTTTTTAGTTGTTTGGGATGAAATATTTTTGACTTTTTGTATGGGGAAATGGAGTTTTTTTGTCTTTTAGTGAGTAAATGTAGTTGCTTTTTGACTTTTTTTAAAAAAGATGGAGGGAATTTTGGTAAAAAGTGGTTTTGATGGGATGTTTAACTTGACTTGACTTCACTTGACTATATTAGTAAAATTATCAAACGGGCCCTTAGAGATAACTTCCATACATGATAGCCTGTTATGTTTTCCATTTTCGATTTCATTTGTTAACAGTTGCTACTAAAGGTATTTTTCTTGTTTCATGTGTGTAGGTACCTTTGCAATTTAATGACAAAGGGGGAGAGAGCATTCAAGTTCTCAAAAGGGTGAAGAGAATGTCCAAGCTTCCTAAGGGGAGAGTTGTGTATGATCTTCTACAAGGGGAGAGAATGCATACCTTGCCAAAGGGAGAGAGAGGCATGGTCAAAGGGGGAGAGCTAATAGAAGAAAGAAAGCTTGGAGCTAAAGAAGATGCTTGGCCATAGAGAGGAAGATGAAAAGAAAGCTTGAAGAATGATCAAGCACCAAGCATCAAGAAGATTGAAGAAAAGAGCCCAAGAGCCCAAGCTAAGAGGAGGAGCATCCAAGAAGATTTCAAGACTTGTCCAGCTTAGGGGGAGCTAGGGGGAGCTGAAGACTTGTTGTGTTAATTCAATGATAAGTAAGTTGCCATCAAATTGCAAAGGGGGAGATTGTTAGGGATTTTGTATTTGCAATTTGATGGATGCATTAACATATTTACATCATTTGAATTTACACTCATGCATTGTTTTAGAAAATCTTGAAATCTGGTTTTATACGTGCATTGGATTTTAGACTTGTAGAATTAATGATTTATACATGTTTTGTTTTTAAACTTGGATGGATTTATTTTAGAATCCAAACTCTTTTGAAAACCGAATTCTTTGTGCATTACTTTTGAGAAATCAAATTGAGGATTTAGGCTTGTGCCTTGCATACATTCATCATTTTTGTATGCATTTTAAGTGAAAAGAGTTTTATCAAATCAAGCTAGCTTTTGGTTTTAAAGTTTTGAATCATTTTAGGCTTTCTATGTTTCATGTTTTAAAAACCCTTAGAATGTTTTAAAGCATGTTTTTCAAGCTTGATTTAATGGCCCAAAAAGTTCCCTAAAGAAAAACTTTTAAATATGCAAAATTGGGAATTTTGGTCCCAGGGGGTCGACCTGCAGTGTGGCCGGTCGACCAGGGCAAAGTGCCGTTGGCTCTTCCAACGGTCATCTTTCTGACCGTTGTGAAGGCCAGGTCGACCGGGCCCTGTCATGGGGTCGACCGGGCACTCGCAGAACTCAACTTTTTGAGTATAAATTGAAGTTCATTCCTTTTCAAAAGTTAGACATTTTGAAGACTCTTTTGAGGAGCTTTGAGACAAAGAAAAGGGGATGAACTAAGAGAGACCAAAGAGTCATTTGGAGAGCTAAAGCTTGGATTAATGAAGTTAAATATCTAAGTAAGCTCTACCTCTCTTAATCATAGTTTACATGCTTTGTTTAAGTTATTGGTAAATGATTTTGAGCATGATAACTATGATGTGATGAATCCATTCTTCTCTTAATCTTTGATGTAATTAAGATTGGATTCTTCACTTTGTTTTCATCCAAGTTGTTTTTAAATCTTCCTTAAATCATGTTTAGCGTAAATCTTTGATTTCCTTTATATAGCATGATTCATTTTCTTGGTTGAAACATTACTTGTTGTTTTCATTCATTCAAACATTAGTAAAATCTTTTGGTTTTGAAAATAACATGGCACATGCATCACATGTTCTAAGTTAGTCATTTTTCATACAACTTGTGAGTCTTTGATTTTTATGTCATTAACAAGTTGTTTATCATACATGTGATTTGCATTAAACTTCAATCAATCTTTTATGAGCCTTAAACTTTGAATTGCTTTAAGCAATATATTAATTGAGCTTTGTTTTTTTAATTTGATTGAAGTTATCACACACACACATCATGAGCATACATCTTTGCATTCATATAGTGTTTGTGTGAGTTGTTTTACACTTTCATATTAGCCTATTTAAGAGGCAATTTCTTTGAGCTTAAATTGTATCTCTTAGAGTGTTCTTTAGTGAAGACACCTTCTTAGAGAAATCTTAATTTGTAAAGGTTATTGCTTAGCCTAAGAAAAGCATCTTGTAAAGGTTATTGCTTAGCCTAAGAAAAGCATTTTGTAAAGGTTATTGCTTAGCCTAGAAAAGCACATTGAGAGGTTGTTGTTTAGCCTAGAAAAACAACATTGTAAGGGTTATTGCTTAGCCTAGTAAAAAGCATAAATAGTGGAAATCCGGTGGGGTGATTGGATCACAAGCCGGTAGTGGACGTAGGCATTGAGGCTGAACCACTATAAACCTTTGTGTTGTGGTGCATGCTTTTGTGGTGATTGTTTATATTAGCTTCCGCATATTGTTTGATTAATCATCACATGTGACTAGTTTATGCTTAGAATTTAAAATTGGTCTAAATTGGTCTTATTTGTAGCACACCCTATTCACCCCCCCCCCCCCCCCCTCTAGGGTTAGGATCCCAAGGACTTTCACCAGGCCCATGTAGATCCGAGGCAGAAGAAGTCACAGGTTTCGGTCAGTCCAAGTCAGACCCGGGTCAGACAGAGTAAGTAGACGAGTGTGCGGAAAAACAGGCGCTTTTAGTATATACCAAGGGATGCTCCAAAAAAGAAAAAGACGAAGGAGCCCAAGGAACCCCTTCTATTTGCACGATTTTAGTGGGTCCTCATCTATGTAGAGACCACTATGGGTTTTTTTCCTTGTAAATTCCCCTTTATTATTATTATGATTATTATAATTATTATAAAGGGCTGTCATGGGCTACTGGATCTCATGGTCCAAAGAACCCCATTACCTAAGGCTCCGAGGCATATATACTGGACTTAAATATAGGAATTTCAGTAGTGTTATCTGGCCAAAAAGTTTGTCCAGGTAGACTTTTTGTAGGAATGTTTATGGAAAAAAAAATCTAATACTAAACTTTTAATCTAGGGACATCTATGAGAAGAATTCACTTAAATAGGGTAACCACAGTTAAGGACCTTAAATGTTTATAATGACGGCCAATGACCTCCAGCTCAAATCATTTCTTTATATATTTTCCCATTTTGCCCTTTCTTTGTTGATGCCAACATAACCATATTCCCTATTCATATTATAAAAAAAATCATGTTCCCTATTCCCAAGAATCGGTTTCTTCACCCAAATCGATAAAAACTAAAGTTCCCTATTATATCGTGGGTAATATTTGTCGACAAAAACGTCCAGTTAACACAATCAAGTGACCCTTGTACAGGTTAAGCATTTATACATAGAGTTTGTTGACGTTGACAAAAAATTTGTCGACATCAACATAAACTTCTGTCGACATCGACAAAAAACACCCAGTTAGCATAATCAAGTGATCCATGTGCATAGCATGAGTTAAACATTTATACATATAATTTGTAGACGTTAACAGAAGATTTGTCAATGTCAAGTCATCAACATAAAATAATCTTAACATGGGATTAGGGTTATGTTGACATCAACAAAGAAAGGGCAAAACGGGAAAAAAAAGAGATGATTTGGGCTGGAGGTCCTTGGCTGTCATTATAAAAGTTTAAGGTCCTCAACAATAGTTATCCTAATTGAGGGGATTTTTCTGGTAGATGTCCCTTTAACCTAAGACACAGAAAAGAAATATTATAAATCATCGATAGAGGCCTTCGTACAGTATGTTAGTATTTGTTTGACAAAAATGTCCTTAGTGGGGCTATCATGTTCTTATTGTTCTCATTAAAGGATTGTCATGCATCAATTTGATCTAATACAAAGTTTTAAAGGTAACAGTTCAAGGGATGCCGATCTTGCTAAATAAGAGAATTACATAACCATCTTTACCACAATATATATTTTTTTTTATTGGTAACAATAACTTATATTAAAAGAGAAAAGAATACAAATAAAGAGTACAAGAAGAAAAGAAAAAGGAAAAAGAAACAAAGAGGTACAAGAGAAATGTACCCCCTCACACCACAACTACATAATAAAACCCTCCCAAGGGGAAACTCTCTTAATGACCAAATCAATGACCTATATCTAGGGATGGAACCATAATTTTCTTCTAGTAGGGGCAAAGTTCATCAACCAACAATGTTAGTAAGCCCACTTATTAAAAATATAAACCATTCAAGAAATTGTTTCTTCCCTTTCTATCTACATAAGATTCACTCAAAGGAAAGTTTCCTCCTATAAGTAGATTATATGTAAAGTCCAACTCTATGGGGGCCTACTTGGACCAACCTTTGATCAATTTAGCTCCTTTCACACTTATATCCCCACCTTGATTTGGCACTATGCCAAGTTTTGATGCTCATCAATCCTTTACCTACTATTGGATTGGATCTCATAAAAAAAGAGAGATTCAAAGTTGTTAAAATCAAGAGCTAAGATGATTTCAATGTTAGTAGATGCCATCTACACAGCAAAAAAACGTAAAAAAGAAAAGGAAAAACAAACATGATAAAAGAGTTCCATGACAATAGACTCACATATAAAACATCTAAATCATTAAAAACAGCCTCCTCATATAGTGTATTAGACCTTATTAGATTTCTTTCAAATGACCTAGCTTAAGATTGTTAACTTCTAAAAAAATATATTCCATAATTTTTTATAAACAAACTCAGTTTTTCATATAGATAAATTTGACTAGGGCCGAGATTATATTGAGTTATATTTTTTCATAGTGAACTAGAGCCTGAGGTTTATATTTTTCCAAAGTATACCCCACTCAAGAACATTGTCCCTAAAGAACCCACATTCCGGGCCTGTTTAATTTTATTAAGTAGATCCACTGAAGACCTTCATTAAATACTCTCTAAACACGGTTAGATTTGGTATGAGGCATTGGAGATGGATGAGAATGACATTGCCAATGAAGGGAGAGAGATGATACCATAAGATTCCATCTTTTAAGAAAAGAAAAGGTCAATACCGACCTTATTAAGAGAAGAATACCCCTGTTGCTCCCTAAAATTCCGAAAGAGCAGAGAAAGTTGAGGGACAAAAGGGCATACAATAAAAATGCCTAAATTTACTCCTATATGGGGGGGGGGGGGGGGAGGGGGGGGTGGGGGCGGGGGGGGGCATCAACCTAGAAATGTCAATAAAATGGAGAACACCAAAAGTTGTTTTCACCTATATATATAATCCCTGTTCAAGGCACTAATGCATGAGAATTGCATTAGAAAACTCTGTTAACTACAAAAACCTAATTAGAAATACAGTGTCCCAGCTAATACTATCAAAGAAAAAGAAACTTATTAAACCAATAGATAGAAGAACAAACATCAGTACCCATATATTTCAGGACTCCACATCTCTAATCCACAACTAAAACCAGTGTCAGCTGATTCTTGAACAACAATAGGACACAACACATGGACATTAAGAAATACATAGGCATGGGCCTGCTGTTGTGCTCTAGCTACAGAGGTTGGGAATGCACACGCCGCCATCCGGGTTCTGTTGCTCCTTCCATATCCTGCCAGTGACACGAAGTTTCAGCTCTTTCCTGTCGCCACCAGAGAAGAACAGTGCCATGTTCCTCTGAATTATGAGGCCGTCATGGCTATCTCGGACTTTCCTGTGGCTGTCACGGATACTCCGAGGGGTGCCTTCCCAAATGAGCTTCCTGCCATTGGCCCCAACCTCAAGGCTGTAACTGAAATTCCTTGCCTCATTCTCGTCACCCATGAAACGGAGGAATGCCATGTAGACAGGTGCCATGCCTAGCTGGAAGGCCTCAAAGTGTAAACAGAAATATTGCCCAAAACAGTTGAATACCTGAAAAAGAAGAGAGAAAGAAAGAGCACAAATGAGAAATTGTAGATGTGGATAACTATACTTGCAATCAGGTTAATGATATGATGTAGGTACAGACCTTATCCAACAATACCACACTCCATCACTAAGGTGAATAATGTAATTTAGAAACGGTTAAAACAATTGAAGCAGGTGATGTGTTAAATCTTTCCATGAGTTAAAGATAAGAGGGGTATTTTTAGTACTTTATAATGTGTGTGACCTGAAACATTCTGGATAGAATTTTAAGCACAAATAAATCCCACCCACCTAATTTTGGCAGCACATCAAAATGGGGCCCCCAGCAGGCAATACATGCCCCACAACTGAATTTACTTGTGAATTCTTTTTCTTCTAATAAAAAGCTTTATTATTGAAAAACATTTGCATTAACAGCAGCAGTATGTGTTTGTGAATGAGCATTACCGTTAGCATCCATGTGGCATTTTCAACCTCACGGGGATTAGACTTCACATAGCGATGGTTGAATGTGGATCCAGAGTGCATGTCAACTTTGTGGTCGTCCCTAAGATGTGCAACAAGAAAAGGAATATCGCCAACAACAGAGCACTCTGATCCAGCGTATGGGCAGTTGTATGGCCTAAAGTTACACAGGGCTTCATGCTTGAGCTTGCTGTAATATGGGAAGATCTCCGGGCAGCCTAGCGAGAAGTACTTGCAGGGCAGTTCAAGCGACTCAGCCACCTTTTCCAATGCTAAGCACCTGATATCTCCAAGTTCTTGTCTACAAGTGGGGCACCGGTTATGCACCCTAGACTTACAGGTAGAACACAGGGTATGACCATTGTGACACTGCAAAAACACCAGGCTTGTTAAGAGTTACAGATCCATTTCCTAGAAATAAATTACACAATATGGATGTGAAAACAGTTCATTAATAGAGGAACTTCTATGAAACTTCTTGGACTTCCATGAACCAAGCACCAAAGATACACCCTTGATACGTGGACATTGATGGGTGTCAAACCAATGGCAATGGCTAAGAATCCGGTGATTTTATATTAACCATCCAACCAATGGTTTGTAAACAATAATTGCAGAGTTTGAAGTAAGAAAAGTCAGCCCATAAAGATAGGATAGATGGTTACTGACACCAAAGAAAAGCAACATTAACCAAAGATGCCTTCTCTGTAAATGGGGCATTAATGGGTCTGCACTCAACAGCCATGGCTACATAATTCAGTGATTGGACTATGTTAACCATCTAACCAGCGGATTGTAAATGAAGATTGCAGAGTTAAAGGTGGGAAAAAGTCAGCACATAAAGATAGATGGTTACTGACACCAAAGAAAGGCAACATTCACCAAAAATGCCCCCCCTGTAAACGGGGCATTCACGAGTGTTAACTCAACATCCATAGCAACAAAATCCAGTGATTGGACTATGTTACCATCCAACCAGTGGTTTGTAAATGATGTTGACAGAGCTGAGACAAAAAAATAAGTAACAGTTAGCTTGTAAAGATTGGATAGATGGTTAGCTAATGCAGCCAGAAATTATCTGATGCTCGCTGGACAACATCATAGATCTAGGGTTTCTCTATTTGAATAATCACTAAGCCAAAATCACATGAAAACACATCTGAAATCAAGGTTGAAACACACAGTAGTCCAAATGGTTCCTGACACCAAAGAAAAGCAACATTCACCAAAGAAGCCCTCTCTGTAAATGGGGCATTAATGGGTCTTCACTCAACAGCCATGGCTACATAATTCAGTGATTGGACTATGTCAACCATCTAACCAGCGGTTTGTAAATGATGATTGCAGAGTTAAAGGTGGGAAAAAGTCAGCACATAAAGATAGATGGTTACTGACACCAAAGAAAAGCAACATTCACCAAAAATGCCCCCTGTAAACGGGGCATTCATGGGTGTTAACTCAACATCCATAGTGACAAAATCCAGTGATTGGACTATGTTAACCATCCAACCAGTGGTTTGTAAATGATGTTGACAGAGCTGAGACAAAAAAATAAGTAACAGTTAGCTTGTAAAGATTGGATAGATAGTTAGCTAATGCAGCCGGAAATTATCTGATGCTCGCTGGAAAAACAACATAGATCTAGGGTTTCTCTATTTGAATAATCACTAAGCCAAAATCACATGAAAACACATCTGAAATCAAGGTTGAAACACACAGTAGTCCAAATGGTTACTGACACCAAAGAAAAGCAACCATGACTACATAATTCAGTGATCTAAATGGGACCTCCATTTGTACAAAATTTCAACTGGGCTAGATCATGTTCTATTTACATTATTAAAAAAAAAAAAAAAAAAGATGAAAATCTCACCATGGGTCTCCTGCGCATTCGTGCATGCGTGTGAATAGTTGAATATGTTTAAGATATCAATGTTCTTAGAAAAATTAAATGAGTTGTTGTTTACATCTTTTTCTCTTTAAACAAAAATAGAAATGAAGCCCCAAGGAAAAAAATTTGCTAAAATCCAAATCATCAAAATTACATGTTCAGGAAGTTTGCCTGAATTTAAATAAGAGATTCATGAATAAGAAAATGGAAAAAACTTAAAACTAAAAAAATGCTAGTTGCAATTCACTATTATAGTTGAACACTCCAATAATGCTTATTCTTACTTCATGATTTCGCTTTCCATTCTCTAGATTCTTTGGCATTCGATTTCTCGGGTGGAGTCAGCTGGAAACGGGATCGCTCCCTCTTTGCTCGTCAGAAATCTCCCTACTTTCATTAAATACTCCATTTTGTTTCCTGCGTCTCCAAATCCCAATACTCACCCATTCAAATGTGGCTTGCCAAGGGATTGTTTGTGGTCTTCAGGATCATGTCCATTTGGTCGGAAGCGAGCCATAAGCAGTGATAGGCTCCTCCCATCCCAGGAATGATTGAATAAAGTTATCTCAACCAAGAAAGTTCAAATAAAATCAGACCTTAGAAATTGGGGGCAGCAAGAAACCAGCTGTGTTTTTCTAAATTTTTTGTTTTCTTGCAAATATTACATTGAGATCTAAAGCATTCAGAGTTTGCACCTCTATCATTACCTCTTCCACTTGAGTTTTGTCCTCTTCCCCAAGCGCAAAAGGGTTCTTTCGACAATCAACCTAAGCTAAGCTGGACCACACAAAGATACTGATCCCTCTGTATGTGCATAGCTCAAAACTAAGCTGTCGCTCTTATATTACAATAATTAAACATTTGAAAATCTTGGAAACTGCTTTAAGCCATTTTTCCTTAAACAGTAGTTTCCCAAATAAATAAATAATCTCTCAAAAATAGAAACACTAATAATTGGAAAAAAAAAAGGTTATTAAAAGGACTAAAAGAAATTATCCTGTTGTTGTTCTTGCCTAAATAAATGACCTGAATCGTGGGATTCAATATGACAAGTATCAAATCATACAATTCACACTTGAATCCCAAGATCTGCCTATAAATGAGATACTTGTATAGGTACGAACCTCATATGGGATGTGGCAAAATTTTGTTTTCTATAACAGTTGGGCACACCATAAGATTGAGTATATGATTAATAATGAATAAAAAAAGATTTTATCAAGGACCAACTGTTCAAATTCAATATGACAAGTATCAAATCATACAATTCACACTTGAATCCTAAGATTGACCTATAAATGGGATATGTGTATAGTTACTGTGTGGGACGTTTCCCTAATAGCAAGGTTATGCTAATTTCGGTAACAGTACCGACTTGGCTTATCTCAATCTCAGTTTGCAACTCGGCAATAGTACCAATGTACATCCAGCTTGGCAACAGTGCCAGCTAGCACCGAGCTTGAGCTAGCTTCGGTAAAAGTGCCAGCTAGGCTGACCTTGGTCTCGGTATAAGGCACCTCGGCAACAATGCCAGGATGCGTCCATACCCGGTCTCGGTATCATCTCCAGCTCGGCACGATCAACTGAGATGAATACTAAACCATAATTGTACTCCCATAAAACTACGGCTACGTTACAGAATGTATTGATAGATAAGATGGGCGCCGGATATTGATAAGGGGTTGTCTTTATCAAACGATCACATTTGCAATAATACAAGAAGTCAAGGCATGATCCGATGGGACAGTGTCTCCACCTACCTCCACTAAGGAAACATGGTGTGGGCTGATGGGACGGTACTTTCACCTACCCCCACTGAGGGAGCGTCAGACGGAACTTCCGTCTATATATATATATATATATATATATATATATATATATATATACAGGGGTAAGATCCCAAAAAGGTACGTAATGCAATGCAATACAACAAAAGCTCATATAATCCAGACCTTGCCTTTCTTCTCCACTCACCCTTTGTTCAGTAACTGTACTAACTTAGACGTCGGAGTGCCTGGCTAACTGCAGCCAGGGTCTCTAACCTCTATTTCCTTCCCTCTCAGGTCTCAGGCATTCGATCTCTTCCCAAAAGAAGCTTAACAGCAATATCACAAGTTTCATACTCGCCTAATCAAGTCCGTAATATTTAGGCACTTACAGTTACGAACCTGATATGGTATGTGGCAAAATTTTGTTTTCTATAACAGTTGGGCATACCATAAGATTGAGTATATGATTAATAATGAATAAAAAAAAAAGATTTTATCAATCTTATGGTAGGACCAACTCTCTTTAGAGTAAAACTCGGCCATATTACATGCAAGAGGAGGGTGTTCATTTTTTGTGGTTCAGATTTTAAAAGGTTGGCATCTTGTAGAGTTCCAATTGCTTCACTCCAGAATCTCTTAGCACTTGAAAAAAATCGCAAAAGAGAGAAGAGGAAGCGGAAAGTGGCATCTCTCTCTCTCTCTATCTCTATCTATCTTCCATTTGAATGGGTTCAAAGCCCATGGGACCCATGTAATATAGGGTCCGAGTTTTTGGTCCATCAAACGGTGGGCCCCATAACTACTCGTATGGAAGGAACCTTGCTAAGTAATTTGCACCTAAATATTCCCATGTGTGTATGTATATGGGAATCTCTCAGTTGAGGGCCGGTACTTTAGAACAAGTGGTGGGGCTCACATTTTGATCCATCCAAGTGGATCATAAAGCAAGGACCCCACCTAATAGTCATGGGTTCCAGCTTTTGGCACCCATTTGAATGAACTAAGCCGTTGGATCTAGTGTGCACTTGTTTTGGATAGTGAAAACTTGTTTGTCGTGGATCAAGTGGGGCCGGTGATGTCTGAGCCTTTGTCACTACACACGGGCCATGTTAGGGGAGATCTTTCGACCCCCTTGGTCCCATGTCCAGGTGGAGCCCGAGGTGCGGCCCCACAAGCACTGGCACCGGTGCTTAGCAAAATGCTCGGGTTCGGGCTTTTTTTAAGAGTTAAATGACCATTTTAGTAGGACCCACCGGGATGCATGATGATCATGGAAGTCTAATGGATGGAAAGATCTATATGAGACCTACCTATGTGCAAAATTTAGACTCCATAAGATCTTAACCTTTTTATCCATGGCCCAAGATTTTAATGGTTATAAAGGCATCATTTTCTTACGATTTCAATCCATGGTGAGGACAAGTTGCATGAGTGTCAAATTTAAACTTGCAGCTATTCAAGCGGGTAGTGTGTGAAAAGACAAGATTGGCTCAAGGTGGGCCCCATCCCCAAAAAATGAAGGGTAGAAAAAGGGCACTTTTAAAGTGGGGCGTTTTGGAGAATATATATATATATATATATATATATACACACACCAGTGGGTGTCCATGGTAATGGGATCCGTCTGGTTTTTTTTTTTTTTTCCCTTTTTCTCAGTTTTTAAAAGGGGCATTTCCACCCCCCCTTTTAAAGCAATGCTTATTATCATTCCTAGTTTTTCTCTTCTTTCAAAAATCATGTATTTACTTCTCTTTTAAAGCCTTTTGAAATCTCAAAATAGTTCGGCATTTACGAGTGCATGGATGGGCCCATTATAAAATCTTAAGCAATAAATAAGACTTAAAATGAAATTGCGATTACTCCTAATTTGACACAAATCTGACCATTAATGTCAGTTTAACTTATACATAGACCGATTCATTCTATAAATTGGAAAATGTATAGTGCTTGTTCATTACAATAATGGAGAAAAAATAGGGATTCAAAATGAGATAAAGTAGCCAACTATTTAGCTCTCTTTCCAAAGAAGATAAAGACTCCACCACAATCAACTCATCCATTGACATGAGTCTCTTCCCAAGAGAGAGTAGGAATTTAAGTTTCTTTCCTAAAATAGCATAGAAGAAGAAACTAACTCATTCACATTCGTCCATTGCAAAGAGGAGTTTCTCTTTATTAGCATCCCTCGTGTGTGTGTGTATCTATGTGGGGCCAACTTGGGCATGGTCCAATTAGATGGATTTAAATGTGGGCCCCGCCAGACGTGCTTCAAAGCGCCAGAGCTCACCTTCTCTCTCTCTCTCACACACACACATATATAAATATATATATAGAGAGAGAGAGAGAAGCGCAAGAAAAACTCCCAGGGAGGTTTTTACAAAAAAATGCCCCTCCCTGTTGGGCCAACTATGGTGTATGACAACCATGGAATGCCGTTGAATGGAATAACCTAGATGAGATCTACTTATGTAAAAACTTTCAACTCCATTAGATTATCCTAACCCCTTGATCCATGGCCCCAATGTTTAATGGTTTTAGAGGCATCACTTTCTTTTTATTTCAATCCAACGACGAGTAAAAGTTGGATGAGTGCAAATTTGGGATTTATAGTGTGAAATGATTGGATTGGCTCAAGGTGGGCTCCACACCCTAAAAACATAAGAGAGCAAAATAGAGAGTTTATAAAATAGGGAGTTTTTTTTTTAAATTCCTCATATGTATACACACACACACGTCCTGCTCCGATGCATATCCTTACGTAACATACAAAGATGAGATTGGGCCGGGCAAGGCCGCCATTGACTAGCTAGTAGCCCTGCCCGGCTCGACACGGACCACGCTGGGCCAAAGAGACATGGCCCATGGCACAACCCGAAACATCTAGGCCCGCTTTTCACCAGGCCTGTGTCTTCAAATGGTAGGTCCTTGTTATAAATATCTTTTTTCTTTTTCATTGAGGTGTTGCTATAAATAAATATGCAAGGAGTAAGAAAAAGGAAAGTACAATGGGCAATCCTATAATTGTCATGAATGAGACAATGGACAATCCCATAAATATGGTGATTGATACAGTGGGCAATCCCATGATTGTGGAGATTGGTAATACCGATGGAGGCTATACAAGAAAATAATGTAATGCATAGTCATTGACCATGTGAAGGTCAATGAAAATTCAATAGAAAAGAAGACAAACTACAAAATTTAGGACCTGGTTTTCAATTTAAAAAAAAATTAAAACTTAAGACCAATGGGCCAGCCCTGCACGACACAAATGAGGGGCCATATTGAGCCGACCGTAGCCAACCTGGGCCCGGCACAACAGGACTGGGCCCAAAAAAAATTGGGTCGTGCCAATTTTCATCTCTAGGTACATACCAGCTGTTGGGGCCCACCTAGGACTCCACAAATGTATCTATAGCATTGCTTTCATGACCTCATTAAAAATTTATAAGTAGCCTTTTTATGAAATTCAAATTACTAAAAAATTTATTGTAAATTTAAACAATTTGAACCTTTATAGGGACCATAGTTTGGATTTTTATAAGTGGACCCACTAATGAATTTATAGCATTTTTCTATGACAATTCTAGAAACTTCATTATGGGGCCCTCTGGTAAGTTAGGAAGAAGAAAGTAAAAAATGTGAGAAAGAAAAATACATGACAAAGAAAGAGGAGGGGTGGAATATCTCATGGCTTTAATAGCTTAGAGATGCTCCTTTTTTTCTCTTGTCTTCCCTCATAGCAATAAATGCAACTATTTTTTATTGGGTATTATGAAGGGGCAAAACTTTTGAAAGGGGCAATTTGTAGAATATATATATATATATATAGACACACACAGAGAGAGAGAGAGGGATGAATACTTTTAAGATGTGATCCTCCATAATGGAGACCATGAAATTTTCCATGGAAACTTATTTTCTCTTGTTCATTGAATATTGAAATCTGAATTCTAGAAATAGAGTTGTCATATATATCATTCAGTAAATATTGTCCAAGATAAAATTAAAAATATATGTAAAAAATGAAAGTAAGATTAGTTCCATAATACATGCAGTTTAGTGTTGATGATGATGATTATTGTCAGCCTAATCACATCCATTTGATCATGGATGTTACATTCTTCTAAGATATAAAACATCCATCAGGGATCCAGTTTGGATATTACACCTCAATTGTATGTCCATTTAAGCTTACCTTCTAATTCTCTGCACCTCAGTGATGACCTTCTTGTTTGTCAATGTCACAACTTATTTTTGCCCAACTTGTTGATAATAATTATGTAGTTTCATATTTATGTCTTGCCTACATGATACAGCTGTACATGACCATGGAACTAAAGGAGATGGGTGTAGGAGAGGAAGACTTTTTCTTTGAAAATGTAATCATCTGCAGGTACACTATAATTCACCATTCTTTTTCATTTACTCTGATTTTTTTTAATAACAGTAAAGTTTTATTACAGGAAAGAAAAATGAAACGGGATACAAACTAAAACCAAACAACCGAAGAAAAAGGTCACAAATCAAATAGAGAAACTAAACATCAAAAGGGAAGAGATATGAAACCGAAGAGCTCCCTCCCTTGCAAGACCATCTACCATATCATTTGCTTTATACGCCGAACAAGAGTAAAAGAAGCACCTAGCTGAGAAGAAATATCCTGAATTTCTTCAACAAAACTAATTCTTTGATTATTTTTTTAATGAAACCAAATCTTTTGAAAGTTAAATTTGTTTAAAAAAATAATAATAAAATCACCCAAGGTACACAATCCCAGCAATCATTATTTTTCATTTACCTTAATCTGTTAAAGAAAACTTCTGCAAATTATGCATAATTGGTTTGTCCATCCTAGCCCAGGAAATTGTTAGGTCCAAAATTGTTAACCTTTGTTGAACTTTGATGTGATTCAAAGTAAATCTCATATATCTGAATTCAATGTTCAATTTTCTTGTTCAATACTCTTGTGGCAGTGAAAATACATGAAGTGCTTGCTTTTCCTATGTATTCTACCATATCAACTGCATATTTTGATTCGACTAACTATGATGTTTGGCACCCATGGCTCAAAATTCTGTGCATCGCAGAGTCGGCTCAGGCGAGTCGACCCAATGTCAGTCAATTTTCATAAGAGTATGGGAGAAGGACGCTCAAAAAAGCTGACCTAGTCGAGTCAGGTGGCACAGACAATGATGACTAGGACTGAAATGGTATAAACTATGAGATTGGTGCAGACTGGCACATATTGAGTCACACAATGACGCGACGATAAACATAAGAATACATTTTTATTTCACTTGTCCTCTTTGAGTTTGAACTTCAACATGGAAGGGACAAGTATCAATATGATATCCAAATCCAGATCATTGTACTCACCAGCCAAATAATGGTGCCTATAGAAAGTACTAGTGTGGCGGTGAACAGCGCAAGATTGATGATCAATGCCATAAGGGAATTAACTGTACATGATGGAAACAAAGGAGTTATTGCCTAATAATACCCAGATACTTGTACATGGCCCAGCATATCCATGTCAGATACAAAACTCATATCTCTACTTGACACTACACTTATAGAGTACTAGGTTTTTTTTTCTAGAGTACAAGTTTAACATATCCTACTTACGAAGCCCATTACTTCTTATAGTTCTTATAGTTTTTTTTTTTTTTTTTTACTTTTCGACATAAAAAATGCTAGAAACGAATGCAACAATGATACTTCCATTAATTCAGAAAATGTTTTAAACTAAAAAGTATGACAGCCATATCTGTATCCATGTCCAAGCTTTTCAAAAAAAAAAAAAAAGCAAAGTTGTATCCCAAATCCCTATATCCGTGTTCATATCCATATCTGCACATCATAAGTTGTTGGTCAATTTTAGGTCCTTTTATCCATTGGGTTAATCATGCAATAAGGAGTTGAGGTTATGGAAATGATGCTGAAGATAAGGTTGAGCTAGCTCAAAACTAAATTTGGTACTAATGAATTTGTTGCCCCACGACCCCAAACCCCATCCTTCAATTAATATTATAGCCTGTGGTTTGTTATTTTACTATTATTGTTTTTATAACAACTTTAATACTATTGTTAAGCATTAAATTATTAAAAAGAATTACTACATAGTGAAAATTTGGTTCTCTTTATGCATTAAATGGTTTTCCCATTAGCTGTAAGAAGTGATGAAATGAATGTCACACTAGTGTTTCAAAAAACTAAACATTCTGTAATTGATTTAAGGTACAATTATATTATCATATACACACATTTTAGTCTTTTATCTTTATTTTTTGCTTTCAACTTTTTGTGAATTTTAGGATCCGTATTTCTGTACTAGTCTGCCACAGACAACACAGATCAGCACAGGCGGCACTGATTCGTCCCAATCCCAAGTGGCACGATGACTATCACCGAGATTTAAAATCTTGATTGCACCTGTAACATCACATCTAGATTGTAAACGCTTCTTTACTATCGCAGATGGTCACTCGATTATAAATGTACATGTTGTATTCAAACAATTTGAGACCATGATGAAACTCAGTTTCCAACCGAAATGAAGAACCTATGTTCTATATAGGTTCTATACTAGCAAAACCCCGTGCTATGCACGGACCACGGAATTACCAAATGCACAGACTAATACAAATTATTTTTAATAAATTTATTAATTAGTAAACTTGTGAGTCCTTTTTGTTGCTAATTTGATCTTTATGTTTTTTTCCAGATGTTTTATTCTTTAGGTGAGATGTAAATAGAGTTTGATGAAGCTCGGGCACGTGCACAAAAAAATTAAAGAAAAAACATATTCACAATAAAACAAAAGAATAAAGCAACCAGATTTAATTTGAATAACACGGGGTTCACAATATCCTAAACATATTTAATTTCAAACATTTTATTAGACTGGATAGAGAGATTGTGCTTTTATTGCAGAAGTAATCCTACCTATTTGTATCCATTGCTCTTTTAAAATTAATTTTTTCGCCGGTTAGCACGGGATTTTATTTTGTTAAACGTTGTTTTTGTATTTGGGGTATTTTTCAAATTTCTCAAACATTTTTTAGTTATTTTAGATCATTGTCCTTTCTGTAAGAGAGTGTTTTAGCTACATGTATTACTATTAAGGTTTATTTTGTCAATATTGTATAATATATCTTTTTTTACTATTATTTTTTTCTGTTTGACCTAAGTTGGGTTTTTCTCCTTTTGTTTTATTTCTTTTGGTTTCTGGATATGGTCATTATATATATATTTTATTTTCTTTTTCGTTTATGAGTTTTTTTTTATTTCTCTTTTTTTTATCTAGTCACTATACTTATGAAACCCCGTGCTATACAGGGACCCAATGCTAGAGATTCGTATTTAAAAAGTAAGACAAACATATAAATTACATCGGATAATAGTGTCAATGAGTTACATACCACAATTAAAAGTCTTTATAACATCACTTATATCATTAAAAAAAAAGATAACGCAGAACTATCTACCTAAACTCCTAACTGCAGTTAAAATTTGTTTACTTTATGCCCCGGTCCATATGTCATTATAGTTCTATTATTTTTTTTTCCAGAGTGAAGCTTCTGTTTGAAGATAGCTCAATAAAATGTGTTTCTTTCAAAGGAAAAATTTATTAAATAAAGAATTTCAAAATATAAATTACCGGCCTGATACCAGGCTTGTGTCTCTAATTCATCACAGGCTTGCAGTTAGACCCAGTACACATCTAGCAACCAAAACTTGGAATTGGGATGAGATTGAGAGCTCTTGATGTGGATTGCCATGCATGTGTGAAGGTGACCCAAATCATCAAATGATATAAGAAATTCATCCAAGCTACAGCGTTACAGCAAAACACGAAACAGAATCGGGATAAATGAAAGAAAAATGAAGTTGAGAGATAGATATACTAACATGACATCCAAACAGAATCGCTGATTGAAAATGATGGATCTCCTTATGTTTTCTTCTCCCTTCTATATCTCTCTCCTTCTCCTCCTCTGCTGTCACTCAATTTCTTTTTTTTTATTATTATTATTCTCTATAATTGGAGTAGTAGATAGGAGAGCAGTTACAAATTGGGAAGTTTATTTCTTTTTGGAGGAATTTGTGCTAGTCAGTTAGTGGAGAGAGAGGAGACTTGGCATGGATGGAGATTTTGATATTTTTCTAAAATTAGGATTTTTAGTTTGGAGGACTGTGGTTAACCGAAGGCAAAGCACATTCTAATAGAGATATAGATTTAAGTGGAACCCCCTAAATGAATGGGTCCACCATCTCTATTCTAACTGTCCATAAAACCATATGATGCGGGCTGGGACCCATGAATTGCTTGATAAAGATCAAATGATCAAATGACCATAGACCTCACAAATTGACCAAACCTAACCTATTTAAGTGGGACCCCCTAGATGAATGGGGTCCACCATCTCTATTATAATCGTCTATAAAACCATATTATGCTGGATGTGACCCTTGAATTGATTAAGAAAGATCAAATGATCATAGTCCTAACAATTTGACCAAATATATTTAAGTGGGACCCAGATGAATGGGGTCCAATATCACTATTCTAACCGTCCATAAAACCATATGATGCGGGCTGAGACCCATTAATTGATTGATAAAGATCAAATGATCATAGACCTCACAAATTGACCAAACCTAACCTATTTAGGTGGAACCCCCCAGATGAATGGGGTCCACCATCTTTATTTGAACAGTCCATAAAACAATATTATGCGGGATGGGACCAATGAATTGATTAGGAAAGATCAAATGATCAAATGATCATAGACCTAACAAATTGACCAAATATATTTAAGTGGGACCCATAAGAATGGGGTCCACCATCTCTATTCTAACCGTCCATAAAACCATATGATGCGGGCTGGGACCCATGAATTTATTGATAAAGATCAAATGTTCATAGACCTCACAAATTGACCAAACCTAACCTATTTAAGTGGGACCATGATGAATGGGGTCCACCACCTCTATTCTAACCGTCCATAAAACCATATGATGCGGGATGAGACTCATGAATTGATTAAGGTAGAATTTCAAAATATAAATTACTGGTTTGTTGATTTGAAATATAGATCCTCTAATTGGCTTACTTTATCTTCTTTGTATTTATGTTATTTTCAATTTTAAATGTTACGGTGGTTTTGAGTTTGTGATTTTATTCTATTTGCTCTAACAAATCTAATTTAGTCTAACAGAGAAAGCAAATGGTTCATCACTGTGTTTTTTTTTTTTTTTTTAGATGCATATATTTCTATATAGTAGATATGTATAGTAAATACATTTCTGCGTATATTTTAATAATTGCATACTGAGACAACCTTAGTATTATTCTCCAATCCCAGAACTTGTCAAGTTTTATTACAATTGATCACATGTGGGCCCCAGCCAACAACTTCAATATCATGAATCCCTTCTTTCGGGGGTGGTCATGTTTTATTAAAATTGATCACATGTGGGCCCCATCCAAAAACTCCAAAATCATTAGTCCCTCCTTTCTTATCTGATGACCAATTGAAAACCCCATATTCTAGAAATCTAAACAATTTTAGAAATCTGAAACCCAAAGCCCTAAATCAAGATTAGAAACTAAATCCAATCTAAATGATATAACAAAATCAATCAAATTAAACATTGAATGTAGAAAATAATAAGGAAGTTGCTTGAAAAGTATAATAGGAAGTTATACTGTTTAGTTATTTTAGAGAGAGGATAGTGGAGAGAGAGGAGAGTGGAGAGAGAGGAGGGAGTGGAGGGTGGAGTGAGATGTTGACACCTGTGTTGAGGTATTTTCTAAAATTAGGATTCTTAGTTTGAAGGCCTGTGGTTAAAGAATGGAAAATACATTCCAATAGAGGTATAGATAGGGAAAGAATATGACATGAATTTCAAAAACTTTAACTATAAAAATGAATATATTCTCCAAGGTTGTGTGGACATGGACCTTCATAAAATAGGGTTCTTGAGAGAGAAAGAAATCATACACTTCAGAGATTTTTGTATTCTTCTCCTTGATTCATTTGATCCAAGCATATTCATTCAGAAAAGAGGTTGTAACAACACCATGGGCGGCTCTATGTTGTTCACAGTGGGGTCAATTAATCTGAAAAAATATTAAAAAAAATAAAATTTTGGTCATGAATGGGAAGCTTTTGACTCCACACAATGCCTAAGTTAATGGGCCAAAGTTAATGGGCCATCTGTCTACCAAAACAAACAAAAAAAAAATTAATGGGCCCAACTTTTATTTCTTTTTAAAAATTTCCCTTTTTTAGAGATTCTGTTGGTAACTCTTTGTTACCCTAACTGCCATCTGTCTACCAAAACAAACAAAAAAAAAATTTAATAGGCCCAACTTTTATTTCTTTTTAAAAATTTCGCTTTTTTAGAGATTCTGTTGGTAACTCTTTGTTACACTAACTTAACCCCTAAATACGGAATTCTCCCCGTATTAGAACAGGTTGCGTAACCGAATGGGAGATCAATGGATGAATAACTATTTGGTCACATATATTGAAAAGGATGTGTTTGCTAGTACTAATAATGAAGCTATTATGCAACGATTTCAACACATGAAAACCCGTCGAAGGCAGCCGTAGGATTTTATGTATTTTGATTTTCTTTTTGGATCAAGAATTATTAGTAACAATGTATTAAATTTTCTATTTATTTTTGTTTGAGAATTCAACGTTATCTTTTTCGGATTATCGAAAATTAGGGTTGCACATGGGCGGTTCGGATCGGTTTAGCACTAAAACCAACCACCAAACCGAACCAATCAGTTTTTTAATTAAACAATCCGATCCGACCGATGAAGAGGGTGGTTCGGTTTGGTCGGTTAAACCATTTTCTTTTTAAATCAGAAATTGAAAATTTCAAAATGATGACACCCCCAGAAGAGGCGCAAGAGGTGCATGAGTTGTCGAATGCCAGCCAAATGAAACTAACCATGAAATCTAAATAGTCAAATACTCAAATTACATAATATACCGGTCGGTTTGGTTTACTATAACCGAGACGATCTACATTAAAATCGATCCGAACCGCTCGGTTCGGTTTAGGCGGTGAATCAAGGGTTCAAACCGATAACCGATTGATTTAAGCGGTTTCTACGATTTTAAAACCATAGACCGAACCTATCTATTATAAAACCGATCCAAACCACTCGGTTTGGTTCGGTTTAGCAGTGATACCGGGTTTTCTGTGCACCCCTATAGGAAATAGATTGTTTGAGAATCTTATATTATGTTTGTCGAATTATAGAAAGAAGATGACAAATGTTGATAAATGGGAAAACAAATTTATTCGATTTGCGGAAGATAAGTCTTTTATTGACCCCACTGACTCGAATTCCTGAAGCCGCCACTGAACAACACTACAGTTTGTCACTTTGTCTCATCAATTTAGAAATCTCGACTAAGCTATGAGCTGAAACTCCTTACGGTCTCTTTAAAACGTCCCAAATGTGACCTCTTTTATACAGTCACACTCATGTATCTTGTGCCCCACTCTCCAAGAAAAAAAAGAAAAAAAAAATGTCAACTCTTCACGTGATATGCTAGAATTGGAAGGTTTTCTTTCTTACCATCCGTTAGTTACAACGCATTTGTTTTTCCCAAAATGTTATGTTCCTCCATCTTCATCCATGTATGTATGTACCATGATTCAAAATAGCTACGTATCAGCTGCATTATTGGCCGTAGCGGTTTAGGCCACTTTGTTATTTTGAAAATAGAGGCGCTACAATCTGAAACCTAGTAGAGCTAAGCAATTATAAGTTAAACTCAATCCAAGCCTAGGATGATATATACATGTGACAAGAACAAGAAGAAACTTCAATTACCTCAACATATTAATCCTTCAACAGATATGGTTCCTTGAAAGGCAACTAATCCAACACTACATCATTCGAAAAGGATCAAGTTTCCTTTCTTCAATTTTTCTCCTTTATATCAATCGGAAGAAGAGAAACAAGGGAAATTGGCAATTGAAATGCCTCGCATGATGGTGGTGAGGTGTTCCATTAATCCTCTAGGAAGATGAAGACTGGCGTAGGACAACCATTTTCCATAACTATGTCAAATGCAATGACAAGAGTAGCAAAATCATCATCGACAGTGGAAGCTATACAAATGTGGTCTCCGCAAATAATCTAGCAAATCTAGGCTTAACCCCAGTGCCCCATTCAAAACCTCATCGTGTATCATGGGTAGATTCCACATCTATCACAGTCACTCAGCATGGTCTAGTCCCAATTCAAATGTATACTTACAAGGACCAGTTATTGTGTGACGTGGTCCCCATGGACATGGGCCATATCATTCTAGGGGGGATATAGATTTACAATTTGGATGTCACTGATTTTCGGCAAGCCAACATTTGCATTTGCATCCACTGCCCCCAAGGACAAGAATAACAAGAATGGTAAGAAAGATAGTGAGGTGAAAGCGAACGGTAGTGCTAAAGACTACAAATTGATGCAGCCAGGGAAGAGGACCAAACCTATAGTAGGGATTTGGCCGAATCCAGATGGATTCAAACAGCCAAGAACAACCAAGAGCACGTTCAAAATACTATGCAAGCCAAACTCAATTCTCAATTCAATAATCAGAAGTTGTGGATCCCTAAAGGGGATTTACATATTTGTAAGAAAGTTCCTACCATCTCATAATACTCAAATTAAAGAAACCTACTAATTTCTAAACTACTAAAGTAATTAGAAGACTACTAAAATAGGATAGCTTCCCACAACAGTCGGTTCAAACTCATTGGATTTGTGGGCTTTTCCAATGAGTTGGATCTGATTGACCCAATAGCTCACGGGCTAGGCCCAAATCCAATGGACTTGGGTCTGGCTCGACTTGCATCACAAATCTAACAAGCCAACACATTTTGAGTGCTCAAGAGTTTTAGGAGGATTTCTAGGAGAGAACCGGTAAGGAAACCCATAGTGTATGCCTTTAGTAACTGGGAAATCTCCAAAGAGCCAACCACGGAAATTCCACAAGAGGTAGAACCCGTTTTTTCGGGAGTTTCAAGACATCTTTCCTGAAGAGTCACCAAATGAACTCCCATCGATGCATGATATCCAACACGCAATCAATCTTGTCTAAGGAGCTACACAACCTAATCTACCCCATTATAAAATAAACCCCTCTATTCTTGCAAAATTGAATAGGCAAGTAAACGAGCTTCTAAATAAGGGCTTTAATAGGAAAAGCTTAAGCCCTTGTACCGTCCCCGCACTCTTGACTACAAAGAAAGATGGAACGTGGAGAATGTTTATTGACATTCGAGCAATCAAAAAAATCACCGTCAAATATTGGTTTATGATACCCCAAACAAGAAGATATGCTCAACACAATGGCTGGTGCCACTATCTTCTCAAAGATAGATCTAAAAAGTGGCTACCATCAAATTCGTATCCAGCCTAGAGATGAATGGAAGACTTTCTTGAAGACAAAGGACGGATTGTATAAGTGGCTACCATCAGATTTGGATTGTCGAACGCTCCTAATACTTTCATGCGCATCATGACACAAGTGTAGACCATTCATTGATAAATTCCTAATGGTCTGTTGATTATATTCTCGTCTATAGTGGCACAAAGGAACAAGAGAAATTAAACAATTTAAAAATTCAGAGGGGCCCAAGAGTTATTAAAAGAGATATATGAAGAGGGGGTCCAAAAGGGGACCCACAACTTAAACAAAAGAGACAAAGGAGTGCCTTAGGATTCTTGCACAAGAACCCATGCGCACTGCTACTTCTTGCTTTCTATTTTCTATTCTCTTGTTATTTCTTTTAGAAAACTTGTCTTAGCTTTGGGTTATTTATATTGAGAAACTTGTAAGGTTCTTACAATGACTATCAAAATTTGAGATTTGAGAGTTCTACTTCGACTTCTAGTCCTAGTCCTCGATCTTCCGCCTCCTGGAGTGGAGTTTGGCGCGAGGCCAATTATAGGTAATCCTATTTATCTTCTTCTATTTTCTTTCCTGCAAATTTTTTTTTCAAAACCCTAAACCTCGATCGTCTCCACCATCCATCAGCCAATAAACCCATTACGCCATCAACTCCATCTTCCAAAATCCAAATCCAACCATCAAAACCACCTCAAAACCTGCAACATCCAAACCCAAATCCAAAGCAACCAATCCTATCCCAATCCACACCAAGCCAGCCGAACCTTCTTGAGACCCTTGATCATTCTTTTATGTATTTTCACATTCCAAAGCCTAAATAACATCAATTCTTTGAATATGAATTTTATTTTACCCTAATATTGTTGTGGGAGTATCAATTCAAATCTAAAAACTTCCTTCTAAATCCCATATAACATATTGAACCAATTGCAAACAACTTGAACCAAACTTTGTTTCAAATCCTTCCTAAAAAAGATGATTAATCTGATTGATTTTTACCATCCCTAAGCAAGCTATCTTGCATTAAGATCCCTCCTCCTTCTTACCCGAGGGCCCATTATTGCAGGATTGTAACGATGCTTGGACCGTCATATAATTTTATGACTTTATTTTCAATATTGGGCTGTGTAATTAGTGTATATTATAACTTAAATTGGAATATTGATTCTTAAATTGAACTATTTGCAACTTATCTAAAGATTTGGCTCAAAATAGATCAGAATGGTGAAACAAAATTTATGTAGCCAACCCCAACATAGTTGGAACAAGGCTTAGATGATGATGATGATGAATAGTAAATTGATCTCACCATTCATATTAGATTAGATTTCATATTGTCCTGCATTAAATATGGTTTTCCTTTTACTTCGTTGTTTACTTTCTTGAACTATTTCCATTACAATACCTCACTCTTCTATTTATGGTATGGGACAAGCATGTTGGCAAAATCCATGGATAAAGATTGGAAGCATTAGCTTTGAACGAAACACAGTATTGTCCCATGTCCTTTTGACATTGTTCCTCAGCTATAAGTAAGCTTTTGCTCAAATCAGATGGCCCATTAGATCAATATAAAGCCCGCAGTACTCGATAACAAATAGGAATATGGCATTAATTATGTTGAGATATCTGAGCCTGTTGCTAAAAATGAAAATCGTTCATATAGTGAATGCCAGAGTCACCTCCTAATACTGTTTGACATTCCAGACGAAGTAAAGGGCATATTTTTTAAAAGGTAACCTGAAAGAAGTTACTCTGCATTCTTATAAATTGTTTTTGACATAAAGCTCAGCTCCATTTAATAATTCAAGTCTAACTACCATTATATGAAATGTCTCTTTAGTCAAGGTGCCACTTTGAGATCAAACCACTTTGCTCTCGTACACTCACATTTGCTAAATCCTCTTTAACGCCTTTGCTTTGTAAAAAGAATTCACCTTCTTTTTCTTGAGATCATTCTCATCCTCGAAAAAATTTGCTAAATTCAGTTTCTCTTCTCGTTGCTGAAGCTCAGCCAATTACTCATCATCTTCACCTTCTTTTTCTTGAGATCATTCTCATCCTCTTCATCTTCTATATCTCTTCCTCTTTCTTGTTTGAGTTGGTGACAAACAGCTTGGACTGTGAGGAACTTTGAGGGAACTAGTTAAGGATCAACCAAGGCAAGTAGAAAGTTCGTTTGATTGATTTTCGATCCGGGCGAACACTCACTGAACCCGAGGTCGAGTTCTTTCCAACCCGAGGAGAATGATGCAGCATAGACATCATGGGCACATGTGTAGGGCCCACATAGATTTAGGAATTTATTTTTATGTCATTAGTTTCTTTAAATATTGTAAATAGGATTAGATTTCCATTTTATTTAGTTTCCTAGATTAATTAGATTTCTTAGGCCCTAAGTTGTCTTTCTTATTTATATGGCATTGTAGTGAAGAATTATTCAAAGGTTTTTTTTTTCTTTTTTTCGTTTTTTTTTTTTTTTGAATGGTAACTTTCATTAGAAAAGCAAGTAGTACAGGAGAAATATACTAACAAGCTAGAACAAAAAGACCCCAAAAGAAATAGGAAAAGCCCCAAGACAAAACTAGATGGGCCCTGCAAAAGAAAAGGCCAGCTCCTTCCAATTTAACAGAATCCGTTCGATAGAGTAACCTCTAAAAGACGGTCTAATGGAAACCCAGAGAGCGACTAAGAATTTCACTTTCCCCACCAAGCAGTTATCATTGGATACAACCCCTTTGAAGTTCCTTCCAAATAGTCCAGAGGACTGCCAAAAAGGCCAAGTTCCATAACACCTTTCCTCTAGAGACTCCACATGGGGCCTTCCAAGCTTGGAACAATTCGGAGAGAGAATTTGGGAAAACACAACAACAGTCAAATCACTCAACCACCGAGCTCCAGATAAATTGAGCAGTTTTGCACTTCACCAAAAGGAGGTCCGCAGATTCCTCCTCTCTTAAACACATACGGCAGCCATTAACTACTATCATCCCCCTCCTCAAATTATCCTGGGTCAGGAGTCTTTTCCGGATTGCTAGCCACCCAAAGATTAGCACCCTCATAGGAGCTTTCATCTTCCAAATGTTGTTAACCGCATTCCTCTCAAGAGAAGGAATGAAGAAACTGAGAAGTACCCATCTTTTGAGGCAGTCCACACCCTTGTATCATCCCTACTTTCCAGTATGTACATACCGTTAAGAAGATTGAGGAGGGAAATGAATTGAGTTTCCTCTTGATCCTTCAAGTGACTCCTTAGAATGGGGCTCCAAACCACCTTATCACCAATTCGTGACACGTAGGATTTAACCTTAGCATCCTTGTGCTTGGCACAATTGAATAGGTCTGGAAACTAAGCAACAATAGTCCTATCTCCTGCCCACCAGTCTTTCCAAAAGAGAATTCTCTCCCCTGTCCTAGCATGATATTTTATATTTTCCATAAGAAGCTTCTTAACTGAAAGGATTCCTTTCCAAATTATTAACAACTTATTAGTTGGATCCAGGAGATCCCACCCATTTCTTGGAAGGCCATATTTCTTTTCCAAAACCCATCTCCATAAGCCATTCGTTCCTTCTCCTATCCTCCATAGCCATTTGCCCAGAAGAGCTTGATTCATTTGTTTGAGACGTCTGATTCCCAAGCCTCCCTCTTCCTTAGATTTGCAAATAGAGTCCCAGTTCACCAAGTGAAACTTCTTATGGTTGTTATTTCCACGCCATAGTTATTCTCACTGCAGCCTTTCTATTATTCAGAGTTGATTAATGAAAATGGGTTTTTCCATTGAGGTGCGTCCTCGGTTATTGTCTCTGCCGAGATTTATTGTGTCTTCGGACACGTACTTGGGCACCCATTGTGCTTTGAGCACTTCCCACGCAAGCCCTAACCCTATGATTGCATCAATTATCCCTGAGTCAACACACTTAGCTTCAGTACTATTTTAACTGGAAGCGGTGAAAATAGATTGTATTTACATGTTATGGCTAGCTACAATGTAGTCCCTGTATCAGAGTAATTATACTCTAGGTATCCCATGTAATATGTAAGATGACCACATTATGAGTTATGTTGGGTATCCCTAATATGTTTATTATGATTCATGCTCTCATCACAGTTACAACTGTTGTGAGCGAATGCACTTGATGTGGACAAATGTCAATTTGTTAGGATTCTTGTTAGATGTGTCTTTATCTGATTCTTTCATGGTTCATACATTCATGCACTGAGACTGAGTGAGCGGACTCCTGATGATATTGCCTAAACATCTGGATGCGAGAGTTCGTCGCAGGTAGGGGCATACCCATGTGTTAGCACGCAGGTGCGACCCGAGAAACCCCTTAGATAATATCTTATAAGATTCAATTTTATTATTTAACCTCTTCACTTGGCCATATACCGCACCACCCAAATAAAAATCCCGGATCCGCCATTGGTCATAGGGAGTGTTTGGTGGTGGACCTATTGATCTTTATAGATCATTACTTGGGAAAGTTTATGGTGGCTAATGTAATGGATTTTTATGTTAGGGTTGTATATAAAAACACTTTTCTTTTAAGTTGTATGCTTAAAAGACTTTAGGGTCGTAAATATTCTAAAACTGTATACTCTATTTATCCTATGAGACATGGTTATATGTATTTCACTGTTCATTATGCTTCTGTAGGAAAATTTTAAATTACGGTGGAATTTGCATTCTTATCCTCACACATTATAACTTGTGGGAATAGTGCAGCGTAAAATTACATTGGAGTCAAAATGAGTCACATTCCCCACACTAGTTACATCTCAAAATTGGAACCATTAAGGTAATCCAATTTGGGGACGTGACAACAAGTGGCCAAAATGTTAGGTGGCAGTTGCGGCAATATGTGGTGGCATTGCGATGCGAGCTTTTTAAGTGGTCAAAATTTTTTTGAAGAGCCAATCTTTGAGACCATTTAACAATAGAAACAACTTTAGGAAAGGGTATTAAGGAGAAGAAATAGGGGAAATAGTGTTTTAAATTAAAATTTCTTGACTCGGCTAGGTTTTCTATCGTTGTGGCGATATTTTCAATTTAAGGTCGCTATGACCGATATATTGGCCACTACATAGATATTTTGTTCCATGACATGGGCTGTGCATCAAGAAAGTGCAAACAATCTGATGCAGCAAAAACTAATAACTCCTCTCCAGCTCGTAATTCTAGTATCTCATCTGCATGAATTTATCTTTGATCCATGAAGTGATTCCATTCAGAAAGTCAAACACTTGAAGAGAATCAGAGAACAATCTTGTGTTTAACCTAACTAACCTCTAGAGAACAATATTCTTAAAGCCACAGGAAGCATTCACAAAATCACAAATGCCAAGACAGAGAAGGAACCAACAAAGACTGACAAATCTGAACTAAAATTAAGGACACATGTATGCTTTCTATAACTAAAACATTCTCCGGTAATCAAGTGCATTAAAAACATCTTACTTCCTTGATTTATTCTTCACCTAAAAGTAGAAAGAAATAAAAACACAAGACAGTCTGGCCTATAACAACCACCCACCCACAAGCACTAGGAAGAAACTTTAAGGGGATTTTCAACAATTTCCTTGTTTCCTAAGTTTGGCTCCTCATAATTATGCATGTCCACCACAAGCCTTTCCCGCACCTAACACAGAAATAAAATATACATTTTTTGAAACAAATTGCTAACATGACTTGAACCCACAGCCTCAAGTTGTTATAGTGAGCAACCTATCCTGTCATTGCGCTAAAATAATAACACTTCAACCCTCTTCCTACATATTTCAGGCTTCCTCCATTCTCCCTCACATAAACAAAATCCTGCTACCCTTAAACCTGTAACTGAACAGGCTCTAAGTATAACAAGAAAAGGTTGCTACTAAGATGAAGCAAACAATCAGATCTACAGCAACCAGATGTGACAATAAAAGGAAAAAATTGTAATTGGATCAACAGTTTCGCTAAAATACATCATGCATTCGCACCTACTCCATTCTCTTCAAAGTCTAGGACGAATTCAATTCGCCTACAGATGCCTTACACATTATGACATACAATAAGATTAAGGAATACTCAGAAACCCACACTGCATTTCGCCCCATTTCCATGCCCCATTTCCATATTTGACGATTTCTTACAAGACTGAATTCAAAATATTAATATGCCAACAAAAAAAAAAAATTCAAATTCAAATCCAAGACTTCATCCCTGTTCATTCCCCATTTAACAATAACTTAATTTACTTTTCAAAAAATCAACAATCACAACAAAAAAAAGTAAAAACATTATTCAGATCCCAATCCCAATCCCAATCAACCATCCAACCCAGTCATCACACCAATCATCAAAAACCCAGAAAAACCAATCACCCCAGCAACCAATTAATCACAACAATCACCAAAAACCCATAAAAACTAATCACCCCACAAACCAATAAGAGCAAAAAAAAAAAAAAAAAAGTAAGGATCAAGAACAGAAAGAACCGACCTGATGGATTGGTGGATACATGGAATTAGTGCAGACAGGGCATTCCAGCAGCTCATGAACGCTGGTAGCAGGAGGGATCGCCGGCGATACGGGTGTGCCGTTGCCATTGCCATCGCCGTTGCCGTTGATTATGTGGGGCTTCGAGAACGGATGTTGATGATGCGTCGCGTCGTCCTCGTCGATCCCATCGGATGATGACATGCATTCAACGCCATCCAATTCCATTCACATAAACGTTAGACCCCCAAATTACTTCACGATTTTTGGGTTTTCTTTCCTTGTTCCAATCGAAAAAACCCAGAAAACAGAAAGAGAAGAGACGCGAAGTAACAGAAGAAACAAGAAAGAGAATCGAGATTCAAACAACAGAGAGAAAGGCAAAGGAGGGGGTTCTTTTCTTCCTCTCCTAATCTTAGCAGTTCGTAACGGATGCAATCTTCACCGTGGAATAAAGAGTAGAAATGGGAGATCGATGTAATCCGACGGCTGTTATTATTACAAACGAAACAAAAAGGAAAGAAATGGAGTGTAGCGTATCAATATAAAGTTGGAAGGTATAAGTAAAGGAAAGGATTTAGAATTTTTTTTGGAAGGATCCGGATCGTCTGCTCTCATGACTTTTTTTTCTCTTTTGTTTATTTTTTCCTCCTTTGGTAGAAATCTACTTGCCTGACTTGTGGATTTTTGTTCAGTAAGTAGTAAAGTAAAAATGAAGGTAAACTTTACCTAAATGTGACGTATTCTTCTTTTTTCATTTTATTGGATGATAAGGCAATATGAAAAAGTCAAATTCAACTCGTAAGTTTTTTACCACTGGCCAGTTATTCCTCAGTACATAACAGCAAGATAATATGTGTTAAAGTCACTACGTAAAGTAAAACTACTTTTCACTCTTTTTCTCCCATTTAACTCTTTATTAAATACTTTGTCTCTTCGCATGTTTGAATAGGTAAAAAATAGAATAAAATGAGGTTAAATAAACCCTAGGAGGAAACATAATAGCAAACTTATGTTTCCTCCGAGACACTTACGGGCACGTTTGTGTACATATAATTTTCGTGGAAATTAGAAATTGCCACATCAATAAAATCCATGGGTTTTAAATTTTTTGGAAAAGTTTTTCCGCAGAAGTCAAAATTTTATGTTTGGTGCAAAAATGTTTTCTTCGATGAATTAGTGCTAATGTTGTTTGGTGCAGCTATGGATTTCTTTAGTGAAAACCACTTTTTAGTGAAAACTATTGGGTCGGTGGGTTGGTATGTGTGTGGGGTGGGTGGGGTTGGGAGGAGAAGAGGAAGAAAGAGGGTTGTTGGGTGAAGTGAGGGTGAGATAGAGGAAATTGGGGGGTCAGTTTTCCATGGAAATGAACTTCCCATACCCCCCCCCCCCCCTCCCCCCCCATAGGAAGTCTATTTCCATTCATAGGAAGGAAAAAACTGACGTGGCGAAAAAGCATTTCCGCGGAAAACTGTCGCACCAAACACATAAAAAAGAAGTTTTTCGCAGAAAACTACAACATTTTCCGCGGAAATGAGCTACACAAACATGCCCTAAAAAGTGCATCTCAACTCGGAATCCGTTCAAATGGATTTTGAGGCGTAAGGCGCGACAGGGACACACGAAACCCCTTTTAATGTAAAACGGATCCCGGATTTTACTAGAGGGTGTCTTTGGACCCAGAGTCCATTGAAACACAGTGTAGAGTCAACATTTTCGTAGGGCCTCGCGGATTTTGTTTTCGTACAAAAGTATTGTACGTGCGGGTTTTCGCCTTTACAAACAATGAACTCCCCGAAAGTGTTTTTCATACCCAAGATTTGCCCGAAACCCGTTTTAATCCGAAAAATGGCTCGAAATATCTTAAAAAGTGCATCTCAACCCAGAATCCCTTCAAATGGGTTTCGAGGCGTAAGACGAGACAGGGACACACGAAACCCCTTTTAGAGTAAAATGTGATCCCATATTTTTCTAGAGGGTGTCTTTGGGCCCAGAGTTGCACGAAACACAATGTAGATTCAACATTTTCCTAGAGATGCTTAGAAATTGTTTGCGTACAAAAGTTCCGTACGACCCGCACGAATTTCGTGTTTTCCCCTTTATAAACACTGAACTCCCCGAACTCCCCGAAAGTGTTTTCAATACCCAAGATTCGCATGAACGCATTTTAAACCGAAAAGTTGCTCGAAATATCCTAAAAAGCGCATCTCAACCCAGAATCCTTTCAAATTGATTTCAAGGAGTAAGACGAGACAGGGACACCCGAAACACCTTTTTAGAGTAAAATGCGATCCCAGATTTTTCTAAAGGGTGTCTGTCGACCCAAAGAGGTGTGAAACACAGTGTAGATTCAACAATTTCCTAGAGCTGCTTAGATTGTGTTTTCGTACAAAAGTACCTCACGACCCGCATGAAGTTCGGGTTTTCGCCTTTACAAACACTGAACTCCCTGAAAGTGTTTTCCATTCCTAACATTCGCCCAAAACTCGCTTTTAACCAAAAAGTAGATCGGAGTATCATAAAAAACGCATCTCAACCTAGAATACCATCAAATGGATTTTGGTGGCGTAAAACGTGACAGGGACACCCGAAACACATTTTAGAGTAAAACGCGATTCCATATTTTTCTAGAGGTTGACTATGGACTCAGAGACGCGTGAAACACAGTGTAGATTCAATAATTTCCTAGAGCCGCATAGATTATGTTTTCATACAAAAGTTTCGTTTGTGCGGGTCTTCACCTTTACAAACACTAAACTCCCCGAAAGTGTTTTCCGTACCCAAAAATTGGCCTAAAACCCTTTTTTTAAACCGAAAAGTTGCTCGAAATATCCTAAAAGGCGCATCTCAACCCAGAATCCCTTCAAATGGATTTTGGTGGCGTAAGACGAGACAGGGACACCCGAAACACCTTTTAGAGTAAATCGTGATCCCAGATTTTTCAAGAGGTTGACTTTGGACCCAGAGTCGCGTGAAACACAGTGTAGATTCAACAAATTCCTGGAGCCGCATAGATTGTGTTTTCGTACAAAAGCACCGTACGATCCGCACGAAATTCGGGTTTTCGCCTTTAGAAACACTGAACTCTATTTGTCAGCCAGTAGCTATGGGAGGTCTTGGCATTCGATCCATTTCTGGAACGTCTAAAGCTGTCCTTTTAAGGCAGGTGTGGCAGATTATTCTTAACAAGCACACTTGCTGGAATCTCTGGGTCCATGCACGATATCTTCGTGGTAACTCCATCTGGGATGTTCCAATCCCAAGATAGGCTTTATGGGGATGGAAGAGCATCTTACACTTCAGACCTCTTGCTAAGAATCATATAAAATTCCTGATTGGTAATGGCCATATTACAAAGTTTTGGACGGATCCATGGCTGAATGGGGGACGGCTTAAAGATTGCTATGGGGATAGGGCAATTTATGACATGGGTCTTGGGGCTGATGTGTATGTTCGACATTTCATTGAGGATGGCATTTGGAGGTTTCCTGCTCCAACGTCCAATTCACTCATGGAGATTTTCCAACTAGTTCCTACTGAAGTTGAGCCATGGAGTGACTTTGAGGATGAGGTGGTCTGGACACTTGAAGACAATGGCAAATTTACTTTTAAATCAGCTTATGCAATGGTTTGTAATCTCAATGATCAAGGCCTTACTTGGCCTTCTTTGATTTGGTTCAAGGGGTGTATCAAGAAACATTCATTGTGTTCTTGGATGTTCTTGAAACGAAGACTTAAAACCAAAGAATTTCTTCTCCAACGACATGTGCAATGTGACTCAAGTTGTGTGCTTTGTAATGCTACTTGGGAGTCTGACTCACATTTGATGCTTCAATGCCCTTTCTCTAAATCAGTTTGGTCATTGATTCTATCCAAGCTCAACTTGTCGCCTACTGATTGTATGAGTCCAATGGAGCTATTGCAATCAGTCCAATTTCAGTTACTTCACTGCAGTAATGATATTCAAACTCTGGGCAAGCTTGTTGTGAATGCCTTTATTTGGCATATTTGGGCTGAAAGGAATGGTAGAATATTCAGATTGCAAGTTAAAACAATTGAGATGGTAGCTCAGCAAATTCTTCATACAATCTGCAGTAAGATTCTTTATCTTGGACTACAACTCCCAGAGATTATTACTAGTCATTGGAATATTCCTGTACAGTCTCAAAATCACATCTCTTCTCCTTTGGTTGTTCAACACCCTGGATGGAGACTGTCCATAACAAATATTGGCCAGCGATTGGTGGGCATCTTGTGGAAACATGTCAATCATCCTATTCATGCACAAATTGAGTCAGCCCTCAACTACTATTCAGGTGTTCATAGTTTTATGCAACTTCTCCAAATCCAGACACATACTGTTACTATAGAGGCGGACCCACTGTTGACTTTGAGTTTGGCTGAACCTTCATTGTCTGATTGGCGTGCAAGGTTTTTAGATGAGAAAGTTCCATTCTTTCCTTACAAGATTTGACCACGTGCACTATTCCAAGCTCCATCCTCATACAATTCGGTTTAGTAAATTTATTAGCAGGACTCTTGGGACCTCCACTCTGATTAATGGATCTGATGTTATGACTTTATTTGCTACCTTTGCCCGGGTTGTGGGCATCTCTTTAAATTAATTGTGCTCTGCAAGGGGTATGCCCCTTTGGGAGTTTATTTCTGCCTTGTTGGTGGCTAAACTCCATTTCTGTATTTTATTTTGAGTTAATGAAGAACTAACTTACCCTTTAAAAAAAAAAACTCCCCGAAAGTGTTTTCCAAACATAAGATTCACGCGAAACCCGTTTCAAATCGAAAAGTATCTCGAGATATCTTAAAAAGTGCATCTCAACCCAAAATCCCTTCAAATGGATTTCGAGGCGTAAGACACGACAGGGACACACGAAACCCCTTTTAAAGTAAAACGCAATCCCGGATTTTACTAGAGGGTGTCTTTGGACCCAGAGTCCATTGAAACACAGTGTAGAGTCAACATTTTCGTAGCCTCATGGATTTCGTTTTCGTAAAAAAGTATTGTACGTGCGGGTTTTCGCCTTTACAAACACTGAACTCCCCGAAAGTGTTTTTCATACCCAAGATTTGACCGAAACCCAGTTTAGTCCGAAAAATGGCTCGAAATATCCTAAAAAGCGCATCTCAACCCAGAATCCCTTCAAATGGATTTCGAGGTGTAAGACGAGACAGGGACACATGAAACCCCTTTTAGAGTAAAATGCGATCCTATATTTTTCTAGAGGGTGTGTTTGGACCCAGAGTCGCACGAAACACAATGTAGATTCAACAATTTCCTAGAGATGCTTAGATATTGTTTTCGTACAAAAGTTCCGTACTTCGTTCGGGTTTTCGTCTTTATAAACATTGATCTCCCCGAAAGTGTTTTCAATACCCAAGATTCGCATGAACCCATTTTAAACCGAAAAGTTGCTCGAAATATCCTAAAAAGCGCATCTCAACCCAGAATCCTTTCAAATGGATTTCGAGGAGTAAGACGAGACAGGGAAACCCGAAAAACCTTTTAGAGTAAAACGCAATCCCAGATTTTTCTAAAGGGTGTCTGTCAACCCAAAGACGTGTGAAACACAATGTAGATTCAACAATTTCCTAGAGCCGCCTAGATTGTGTTTTCGTACAAAAGTACATCACGACCCGCATGAAATTTGCGTTTTCGCCTTTACAAACACTGAACTCCCCGAAAGTGTTTTCCATTCCTAACATTCGCCCAAAACCCGTTTTTAACCGAAAAGTCGATCGGAATATCATAAAAAGCGCATCTCAACCTAGAATACCATGAAATGGATTTTGGAGGCGTAAAACGTGACAAGGACACCCGAAACACATTTTAGAGTAAAAAGCGATCCCAGATTTTTCTAGAAGTTGACTATTGACCCAGAGACGCGTGAAACACAATGTAGATTCAACAATTTCCTAGAGCCGTATAGATTATGTTTTCATAAAAAAGTTTCGTACAACCCGCACGAAATTCGGGTCTTCACCTTTACAAACACAAAACTCCCCGAAAGTGTTTTCCGTACCCAAAATTCGCCTGAAACCCTTTTTCTAAACCGAAAAGTTGCTCGAAATATCCTAAAAGGCGCATCTCAACCCAGAATACCTTCAAATGGATTTTGGTGGCGTAAGACGAGACAGGGACACCCGAAACACCTTTTAGAGTAAATCGTGATCCCAGATTTTTCAAGAGGTGGACTTTGGACCATGAGTCGCGTGAAATACAGTGTAGATTCAACAAATTCCTAGAGCCGCATAGATTGTGTTTCGTACAAAAGAACCATACGACCCGCACGAAATTCGGGTTTTCGCCTCTAGAAACACTGAACTCCCCGAAAGTGTTTTCCAAACCCAAGATTCACGCGAAACCCGTTTTAAGTCGGAAAGTATCTCGAGATATCTTAAAAACTGCATGTGAACCCGGAATCCCTTCAAATGGATTTCGAGGCGTAAGGCGCGACAGGGACACACGAAACCCCTTTTAAAGTAAAACGCGATCCCGGATTTTACTAGAGGGTGTCTTTGGACCCAGAGTCCATTGAAACACAGCGTAGAGTCAACATTTTCGTAGAGCCTAATGGATTTTGCTTTCGTATAATAGTATTGTACGTGCGGGTTTTCGCCTTTACAAACACTGAACTCCCCGAAAATGTTTTCCATACCCAAGATTTGCCCAAAACCCGTTTTAATCCGAAAACTGGCTCGAAATATCCTAAAAAGTACATCTCAGCCCAGAATCCCTTCAAATGGGTTTCGAGGGTAAGACGAGACAGGGACACACGAAACCCCTTTTAGAGTAAAATGCGATCCCGTATTTTTCTAGAGGGTGTCTTTGGACCTAGAGTCGCACGAAACACAATGTAGATTCAACAATTTCGTAGAGATGCTTAGATACTGTTTTCGTACAAAAGTTCCGTACGACCCGCACGAAGTTCGGGTTTTCGTCTTTATAAACATTGAACTCCCCGAAAGTATTTTCAATACCCAAGATTCGCATTAACTCATTTTAAACCGAAAAGTTGCTCGAAATATCCTAAAAAGCGCATCTCAACCCAAAATCCTTTCAAATGGATTTCGAGGAGTAAGATGAGACAGGGACACCCGAAACACCTTTAAGAGTAAAACACGATCCCAGAGTTTTCTAAAGGGTGTCTTTCGACCTAGAGACGTTTGAAACACCGTGTAGATTCAACAATTTCCTAGAGCCGCTAATATTGTGTTTTCGTACAAAACTTCCTCACGACCCGCACGATGTTCGGGTTTTCGCCTTTACAAACACTGAACTCCCCGAAAGTGTTTTCCATGCCTAAGATTCACCCAAAACCCGTTTTTAACTGAAAAGTAGATCAGAATATCATAAAAAGGGCAACTCAACCTAGAATACCATCAAATGGATTTTGGAGGCGTAAAACGGGACAGGGACACCCGAAACACATTTTAGTGAAAAACGCGATCCCAGATTTTTCTAGAGGTTGACTATGGACCTAGAGACGCGTGAAACACATTGTAGATTCAATAATTTCCTAGAGCCGCAAAGATTATGTTCTCATACAAAAGTTTCGTACAACCCGCACGAAGTTCGGGGTTTCACCTTCACAAACACTATACTCCCCGAAACTGTTTTCCGTACCCAAATTTCTTCTGAAACCCTTTTTTTAAAACGAAAAGTTGCTTGAGATATCCTAAAAGGCACATCTCAACTCAGAATCCCTTCAAATGGATTTTGGAGGCATAAGACGAGACAAGGACACCCGAAACACCTTTTAGAGTAAATCGCGATGCCATATTTTTCAAGAGGTTGACTTTGGACCCAGGTCGTGTGAAACATAGTGTAGATTCAACAAATTCCTACATCCGCATAGATTGTGTTTTCGTACAAAAGCACCGTACGACCAGCACGAAATTCGGGTTTTCGCCTTTAGAAACACTGAACTCCCCGAAAGTGCTTTCCAAACCAAAGATTCACGCGAAACCCGTTTTAAATCGAAAAGTATCTCGAGATATCTTAAAAAATGCATGTCAACCCGGAATCCCTTCAAATGGATTTCGTGGCGTAAGGCACGACAGGGACACACGAAACCCCTTTTAAAGTAAAACGCGATTCCGGATTGTACTAGAGGGTGTCTTTGGACCAAGAGTCCGTTGAAACACAGCGTAGAGTCAACATTGTCGTAGAGCCGCATGGATTTTGTTTTCGTATAATAATATTGTATGTGCGGGTTTTCGCTTTTACAAACACTGAACTCCCCGAAAGTGTTTTGCATGCCCAAGATTTGCCCGAAACCCGTTTTAATCCGAAAAATGGCTCGAAATATCCTAAAAAGCGCATCTCAACCCAGAATCCCTTCAAATGGGTTTCGAGGTGTAAGACGAGACAGGGACACACGAAACCCCTTTTAGAGTAAAATGCGATCCAGTATTTTTCTAAAGGGTGTGTTTGGACCCAGAGTCGCACGAAACACAATGTAGATTCAACAATTTCCTAGAGATGCATAGATATTGTTTTCGTACAAAAGTTCCGAACGACCCGCACGAAGTTCGGGTTTTCACCTTTATAAACACTGAACTCCCCGAAAGTGTTTTCAATACCCAAGATTCGCATGAACAAATTTTAAACCGAAACGTTGCTCGAAATATCCTAAAAAGCGCATCTCAACGCAGAATCCTTTCAAATGGATTTCGAGGAGTAAGACGAGACGAGGACACCCGAAACACCTTTTAGAGCAAAACGCGATCCCAGATTTTTTTAAAGGGCGTCTGTCGACCCAGAGACGTGTGAAACACAGTGTAGATTCAACAATTTCCTAAAGCCGCTAATATTGTGTTTTCGTACAAAAGTTCCTCACGACCCGCACGATGTTCGGGTTTTCGCCTTAGAAACACTGAACTCCCCGAAAGTATTTTCACTACCCAAGATTCGAATGAACCCATTTTAAACCGAAAAGTTGCTTGAAATATCCTAAAAAGTGCATCTCAACTCGGAATCCTTTCAAATGGATTTTGAGGAGTAAGACAAGACAGGCACACCCGAAAAACCTTTTAGAGTAAAACGCGATCCCAGATTTTTCTAAAGGGTGTCTGTCGACCCAAAGACGTGTGAAACACAATGTAGATTCAACAATTTCCTAGAGCCGCTTAGATTGTGTTTTCGTACAAAAGTACATCACGACCCGCATGAAATTCGCGTTTTCGCCTTTACAAACACTGAACTCCCCGAAAGTGTTTTCCATTCCTAACATTCGCCTAAAACCCGTTTTTAACCAAAAAGTAGATCGGAGTATCATAAAAAGCGCATCTCAACCTAGAATACCATCAAATGGATTTTGGGGGCGTAAAACGTGACAGGGACACCCGAAACGCATTTTAGAGTAAAACGCAATTCCATATTTTTCTAGAGGTTGACTATGAACCCGGAGACGCGTGAAACACAGTATAAATTCAACAATTTCCTAGAGCCGCACAGATTATGTTTTTATACAAAAGTTTCGTACAACCCGCATGAAGTTCGGGTCTTCACCTTTACAAACACTAAACTCCTCGAAAGTGTTTTCCGTACCCAAAATTCGCCTGAAACCCTTTTTTTAGACCGAAATGTTGCTCGAAATATCCTAAAAGGCACATCTCAACTCAGAATCCCTTCAAATGGGTTTTGAAGGCGTAAGACGAGACAGGGACATCCAAAACTCCTTTTAGTGTAAATCGCGATCCCAGATTTTTCAAGAGGTGGACTTTGGCCCTTGAGTCACGTGAATAACAGTGTAGATTCAACAAATTCCTAGAGCCGCATAGATTGTGTTTTCGTACAAAAGAACCGTACGACCCGCACGAAATTCAGGTTTTCGCCTCTAGAAACACTGAACTCCCCGAAAGGGTTTTCCAAACCCAGGATTCACGCGAAACCCGTTTTAAATCGAAAAGTATCTCGAGATATCTTAAGAAGTGCATCTCAACCTGGAATCCCTACAAATGGATTTCGAGGCGTAAGGCGTGATAGGGACACACGAAACCCCTTTTAAAGTAAAACGCGATCCCGAATTTTACTAAAGGGTGTCTTTGGACCAAGAGTCCATTGAAACAGAGCGTAGAGTCAACATTTTCGTAGAGCCTCATGGATTTTGCTTTCGTATAAGAGTATTGTACGTGCGGGTCTTCTTCTTTACAAACACTGAACTCCCCGAAAGTGTTTTCCATACCCAAGATTTGCCCAAAACCCGTTTTAATCTGAAAAATGGCTCGAAATATCCTAAAAAGCACATCTCAACCCAGAATCCCTTAAAATGGGTTTCGAGGCGTAAGACGAGACAGGGACACACGAAACCCCTTTTAGACTAAAATGCGATCTCGTATTTTTCTAGAGGGTGTCTTTGGACCCAGAGTCGCTTGAAACACAACGTAGATTCAACAATTTCGTAGAGATGCTTAGATACTGTTTTCGTACAAAACTTCCTCACAACCCGCTCGATGTTCGGGTTTTCGCCTTTATAAACACTGAACTCCCCGAAAGTGTTTTCCATTCCTAACATTCGCCCAAAACCCATTTTTAACCGAAAAGTAGATCGGAGTATCATAAAAAGTGCATCTCAACCTAGAATACCATCAAATGGATTTTGGAGGCGTAAAACGTGACAAGGACACCTGAAACACATTTTAGAGTAAAACGCGATTCCAGATTTTTCTAGAGGTCGACTTTGGACCCTGAGACGCGTGAAACACGGGGTAGATTCAAAAATTTTCTAGAGCAACATAGATTTTGTTCTCATACAAAAGTTTCGTACAACCCGCACGAAGTTCGGGTTTTCACCTTTAGAAACACTAAACTACCCGAAAGTGTTTTCCGTACCCAAAATTTGCCTTAAACCCTTTTTTTAAACCGAAAAGTTGCTCGAAATATCCTAAAAGGCGCATGTCAACCCAGAGTCCCTTTAAATGGATTCTGGAGGCGTAAGACAAGACAGGGACACCCGAAACACCTTTTAGAGTAAATCGCAATCCAAGATTTTTCAAGAGGTTGACTTTGGACCCAGAGTAGCGTGAAACACAGTGTAGATTCAACAAATTCCTAGAGCCGCATAGATTGTGTTTTCGTACAAAAGCACCGTGCGACCCGCACGAAATTCGGGTTTTCACCTTTAGAAACACTGAACTCCCCAAAAGGGATTTCCAAACCCAGGATTCACGCGAAACCCGTTTTAAATCGAAAAGTATCTCGAGATATCTTAAAAAGTGCATCTCAACCCGGAATCCCTACAAATGGATTTCGAGGCGTAAGACGCGACAGGGACACACGAAACCCCTTTTAAAGTAAAACGCGATCCCGGATTTTACTAGAGGGTGTCTTTGGACCTAGAGTCCGTTGAAACAGAGCGTAGAGTCAACATTTTCGTAGAGCCTCATGGATTTTGTTTTCGTACAAAAGTATTGTACGTGTGGGTTTTCTCCTTTACGAACACTGAACTCCCCGAAAGTGTTTTCCATACCCAAGATTTGCCGAAAACCCGTTTTAATCCGAAAAATGGCTCGAAATATCCTAAAAAGCACATCTCAACCCAGAATCCTTTCAAATGAGTTTCGAGGCGTAAGATGATATAGGGACACACAAAACCCCTTTTAGAGTAAAATGTGATCCCTTATTTTTCTAGAGGGTGTCTTTGGACCCAGAGTCGCACGAAACAAAATGTAGATTCAACAATTTTGTAGAGATGCTTAGATACTGTTTTCGTACAAAACTTCCTCACCACCAGCGCGAAGTTCGGGTTTTCGCATTTATAAACATTGAACAAAAGTTCCGTACGACCCGCACGAAGTTTGGGTTTTCGCCTTTATAAACATTGAACTCCCCGAAAGTGTTTTCAATACCCAAGATTCGCATGAACCCATTTTAAACCGAAAAATTGCTCGAGATATCCTAAAAAGCGCATCTCAACCCAGAATCCTTTCAAATGGATTTCGATGAGTAAGACGAGGCAGGGACACCCGAAACACCTTTTAGAGTAAAACGCGATCTCAGATTTTTCTAAAGGGTGTCTTTCGACCAAGAGACGTGTGAAATACAGTGTAGATTCAACAATTTCCTAGAGCCGCTAATATTGTGTTTTCGTACAAAACGTCCTCACGACCCGCATGATGTTCGAGTTTTCGCCTTTACAAACACTGAACTCCCCGAAAGTCTTTTCCTTGCCTAAGATTCGCCCAGAACCCCTTTTAATCGAAATGTAGATCGAGATATCATAAAAAGCGCAACTCAACCTAGAATTCCATCAAATGGATTTTGGAGGCGTAAAACGTGTCGGGGACACCCGAAAGACATTTTAGAGTAAAACGCGATCCCAGATTTTTCTAGAGGTCGACTTTGGACCCAGAGACGCGTGAAACACGGTGTAGATTCAACAATTTCCTAGAGCAGCAAAGATTATGTTCTCATACAAAAGTTTCGTACAACCCGCACGAAGTTCGGGTTTTCACCTTTAGAAACACTAAACTACCCGAAAGTGTTTTCCGTACCCAAAATTCGCCTGAAACCCTTTTTTTAAACCGAAAAGTTGCTCGAAATATCCTAAAAGGCGCATCTCAACCCAGAATCCCTTCAAATGGATTCTGGAGGCGTAAGACGAGACAGGGACACCCGAAAAACCTTTTAGAGTAAATCGCGATCCAAGATTTTTCAAGAGGTTGACTTTGGACCCAGAGTCGCGTGAAACACAGTGTAGATTCAACAAATTCCTAGAGCCGCATAGATTGTGTTTTCGTACAAAAGCACCGTGTGACCTGCACGAAATTCTGGTTTTCGCCTTTAGAAACACTGAACTCCCCGAAACGGATTTCCAAACCCAAGATTCACGCGAAACCCGATTTAAATCGAAAAGTATCACGAGATATCTTAAAAAGTGCATCTCAACCCGGAATCCCTACAAATGGATTTCGAGGCGTAAGACGCGACAGGGACACACGAAACCCCTTTTCAAGTAAAACGCGATCCCGAATTTTACTAGAGGGTGTCTTTGGACCAAGAGTCCATTGAAACAGAGCGTAAAGTCAACATTTTCGTAGAGCCTCATGGATTTTGTTTTCGTATAAGAGTATTGTACGTGCAAGTTTTCTCCTTTACAAACACTGAACTCCCCGAAAGTGTTTTCCATACCCATGATTAGCCTAAAACCCGTTTTAATCCGAAAAATGGCTCGAAATATCCTAAAAAGCACATCTCAACCCAGAATCCTTTCAAATGAGTTTCGAGGCGTAAGACGAGACAGGGACACACGAAACCCCTTTTAGAGTAAAATGCGATCCCAGATTTTTCTAAAGGGTGTCTTTCGACCCAGAGGGGTGTGAAACACAGTGTAGATTCAACAATTTCCTAGAGCCGCTAATATTGTGTTTTCGTACAAAACTTCCTCACGACCCGCACGATGTTCGGGTTTTCGCCTTTACAAACATTGAACTCCCCGAAAGTGTTTTCCATGCCTAAGATTCGCCCAAAACCCGTTTTTAACATGAAAAGTAGATTAGAATATCATAAAAAGCGCATCTCAACTAGAATACCATCAAATGGATTTTGGAGGTGTAAAACGTGACAGGGACACCCGAAACACATTTTAGAGTAAAACGCGATCTTATATTTTCTAGAGGTTGACTTTGGACCTAGAGACGCGTGAAACACAGTGTAGATTTAATAATTTCCTAGAGCCGCATAGATTATGTTCTCATACAAAAGTTTCGTACCACCCGCACGAAGTTCAGGTTTTCACCTTCACAAACACTATACTCCTCGAAACTGTTTTCTGTACCCAAATTTTGCTTGAAACCCTTTTTTTTAAACCGAAAAGTTGCTCGAAATATCCTAAAAGGCTCATCTCAACTCAGAATCCCTTCAAATGGATTTTGGAGGAGTAAGACGAGACAGGAACACCCGAAACACCTTTTAGAGTAAATCATGATGCCAGATTTTTCAAGAGGTTGACTTTGGACCTAGAGTCGCGTAAAACACTGTGTAGATTCAACAAATTCCTACATCCGCATAGATTGTGTTTTCGTACAAAAGCACCGTACGACCCGCACGAAATTCGGGTTTTCGCCTTTAGAAGCACTGAACTCCTCCCCGAAAGTGCTTTCCAAACCCAAGATTCACGCGAAACCCGTTTTAAATCGAACATTGAACAAAAGTTCCGTACGACCCGCACGAAGTTTGGGTTTTCGCCTTTATAAATATTGAACTCCCCGAAAGTGTTTTCAATACCCAAGATTCGCATGAACCCATTTTAAACCAAAAAGTTGCTCGAGATATCCTAAAAAGCGCATCTCAACCCAGAATCCTTTCAAATGGATTTCGATGAGTAAGACGAGGCAGGGACACCCGAAACACCTTTTAGAGTAAAACGCGATCTCAGATTTTTCTAAAGGGTGTCTTTCGACCAAGAGACGTGTGAAATACAGTGTAGATTCAACAATTTCCTAGAGCCGCTAATATTGTGTTTTCGTACAAAACGTCCTCACGACCCGCATGATGTTCGAGTTTTCGCCTTTACAAATACTGAACTCCTCGAAAGTCTTTTCCTTGCCTAAGATTCACCCAGAACCCCTTTTAACCGAAATGTAGATTGAGATATCATAAAAAGCGCAACTCAACCTAGAATTCCATCAAATGGATTTTGGAGGCATAAAACGTGTCGGGGACACCCGAAAGACATTTTATAGTAAAACGCGATCCCAGATTTTTCTAGAGGTCGACTTTGGACCCAGAGACGCGTGAAACACGGTGTAGATTCAACAATTTCCTAGAGCAGCAAAGATTATGTTCTCATACAAAAGTTTCGTACAACCCGCACGAAGTTCGGGTTTTCACCTTTAGAAACACTAAACTACCCGAAAGTGTTTTCCGTACCCAAAATTCGCCTGAAACCCTTTTTTTAAACCGAAAAGTTGCTCAAAATATCCTAAAAGGCGCATCTCAACCCAGAATCCCTTCAAATGGATTCTGGAGGCGTAAGACGAGACAGGGACACCCGAAACTCCTTTTAGAGTAAATCGCGATCCCAGATTTTTCAAGAGGTGGACTTTGTTACCAGAGTCGCGTGAGACACAGTGTAGATTCAACAAATTCCTAGAGCCGCATAGATTGTATTTTCGTACAAAAGAACCATATGACCCGCACGAAATTCGGGTTTTCGCCTCTAGATACACTGAACTCCACGAAAGTGTTTTCCAAACCCAAGATTCACGCGAAACTCGTTTTAAATCGGAAAGTATCTCGAGATATCTTAAAGACTGCATGTCAACCCGGAATCCCATCAAATGGATTTCGAGGCGTAAGGCGCGACAGGGACACACGAAACCCCTTTTAAAGTAAAACGCGATCCCGGATTTTACTAGAGGGTGTCTTTGGACCCAGAGTCCATTGAAACATAGTGTAGAGTCAACATTTTCGCATTGCCTCATGGATTTTGTTTTCGTAAAAAAGTATTGTACGTGCGGGTTTTCGCCTTTACAAGCACTGAACTCCCCGAAAGTGTTTTCCATACCCAAGATTTGCCCGAAACCCGTTTTAATCCGAAAAATGGCTCGATATATCCTAAAAAGCGCTTCTCAATCCAAAATCCCTTCAAATGGGTTTCGAGGTGTAAGGCGAGACAGGGACACACGAAACCCTTTTAGAGTAAAATGCGATCCCGTATTTTTCTAGAGGGTGTATTTGGACCCAGAGTCGCATGAAACACAGTGTATATTCAACAATTTCCTAGAGATGCTTAGATATTGTTTTCATACAAAAGTTCCGTACGACTCCCACGAATTTCGGGTTTTCGCCTTTATAAACACTGAACTCCCCGAAAGTGTTTTCAATACCCAAGATTCGAATGAGAAAATTTTAAACCGAGAAGTTGCTCGAAATATCCTAAGAAGCGCATCTCCACCCAGAATCCTTTCAAATGGATTTCGAGGAGTAAGACGAGACAGGGACACCCGAAACACCTTTTAGAGTAAACGCGTTCCCAGATTTTTTAAAAGGGTGTCCGTCGACCCAGAGACGTGTGAAACACAGTGTAGATTGAACAATTTCCTAGAGCCGCCTAGATTGTGTTTTCGTTCAAAAGTACATCACGACCCGCATGAAATTCGCGTTTTCGCCTTTACAAACACTGAGCTCCCCGAAAGTGTTTTCCATTCCTAACATTCGCTCAAAACCCGTTTTTAAATAAAAAGTAGATCGGAGTATCATAAAAAGTGCATCTCAACCTAGAATACCACCAAATGGATTTTGGAGGCGTAAAACGTGACAAGGACACCCGAAACACATTTTAGAGTAAAACGCGATCCCATATTTTTCTAGAGGTTGACTATGGACCAAGAGTCGCGTGAAACACAATGTAGAACCAACAAATTCCTAGAGCCGCATAGATTGTGTTTTCGTACAAAGTCACCGTACGACCCGCACGAAATTCTGGTTTTCGCCTTTAGAAACACTGAACTCCCCGAAAGTGTTTTCCAAACCCAAGATTCACGCGAAACCTGTTTTAAATCGAAAAGTATCTCGAGATATCTTAAAAACTTCATCTCAACCCCGAATCCCTTCAAATTGATTTCGAGGCGTGAGACGCGATAGGGACACACGAAACCCCTTTTAAAGTAAAACGCGTTCCTGGATTTTACTAGAGGGTGTCTTCTGACCTAGAGTCCATTGAAACACAGTGTAGAGTCAACATTTTCGAAGAGCCTCATTGATTTTGTTTTCATACAAAAGTATTGTACGTGCGGGTTTTCGCCTTTACAAACACTGAACTCCCCGAAAGTGTTTTCCTTACCCAAGATTTGCCCGAAACCTGTTTTAATCCGAAAAATGACTCGAAATATCCTAAAAAGCGCATCTCAACCCAGAATCCCATCAAATGGGTTTCAAGGAGTAAGACGAGACAGGGACACACGAAACCCCTTTTAGAGTAAAATGCGATCCAGTATTTTTCTAAAGGGTGTCTTTGGACTCAGAGTCGCACGAAACACAATGTAGATTCAACAATTTCCTAGTGATGCTTAGATATTGTTTTCATACATAAGTTCCGTACGACCCGCATGAAGTTCGCGTTTTCGCCTATATAAACACTGAACTCCCTGAAAGTATTTTCAATACCCAAGATTCGCATGAACCCATTTTAAACCGAAATGTTGCTCGAAATATCCTAAAAAGTGCATCTCTACTTAGAATCCATTCAAGTGGATTTCGAGGAGTAAGACGAGACAGGGACACCCGAAACACCTATTAGACTAAAACACGATCCCAGATTTTTCTAAAGGGTGTCTTTCGACCCAGAGACGTGTGAAACACAATGTACATTCAACAATTTCCTAGAGTTGCTAATATTGTGTTTTCGTACAAAACTTCCACACGACTCGCACGATGTTCGGGTTTTCGCCTTAGAAACATTGAACTCCCCGAAAGTGTTTTCCAAGCCTAAGATTCACCCACAACCCGTTTTTAACCGAAAAGTAGATCAGAATATCATAAAAAAGCGCATCGCAACCTAGATTACCATCAAATAGATTTTGGAGGCATAAAATGTGACAGGGACACCCGAAACATCTTTTAGAGTAAAACGCGATCCCAGATTTTTCGAGAGGTTGACTTTGGTCCCAGAGACGCGTGAAACACAGTGTGGATTCAACAATTTCCTAGAGCCGCATAAATTAAGTTTTCGTACAAAAGTTTCGTACAACCCGCACGAAGTTCGTGTTTTCACCTTTACAAACACTAAACTCCCCGAAAGTGTTTTCCGTACCCAAAATTCACCTGAAACCCTTTTTTGAAACCGAAAAGTTGCTCGAAATATCCTAAAAGGCGCATCTCAACCCAGAATCCCTTCAAAGGGATTTTGGAGGCGTAAGACGAGACAGGGACACCCGAAACTCCTTTTAGAGTAAATCGCGATCACAAAATTTTCAAGAGGTTGACTTTAGACCCAGAGTCGCGTGAATAACAGTGTAGATTCAACAAATTCCTAGAGCCGCATAGATTGTGTTTTCGTACAAAAGAACCGTACGACCAGCACGAAATTCGGGTTTTCGCCTCTAGAAACACTGAACTCCCCGAAAGGGTTTTCCAAACCCAGGATTCACGCGAAACCCGTTTTAAATCGAAAAGTATCTCGAGATATCTTAAGAAGTGCATCTTAACCCGGAATCCCTACAAATGGATTTCGAGGCGTAAGGCGCGACAGGGACACACGAAACCCCTTTTAAAGTAAAACGCGATCCCATATTTTACTAAAGGGTGTCTTTGGACCTAGAGTCCATTGAAACACAATGTAGAGTCAACATTTTGGAAGAGCCTCATGGATTTTGTTTTCGTACAAACATATTGTACGCGTGGGTTTTCGCCTTTACGAACACTAAACTCCCCGAAAGTGTTTTCCATACCCAAGATTTGCCCGAAACCTGTTTTAATCTGAAAAATGACTCGAGATATCCTAAAAAGCACATCTCAACCCAGAATCCCATCAAATGGGTTTCCAGGCGTAAGACGAGACAGGGACACACGAAACCCTTTTAGAGTAAAATACGATCCAGTATTTTTCTAAAGGGTATCTTTGGACCCAGAGTGGCACGAAACACAATGTAGATTCAACAATTTCCTAGTGATGCTTAGATATTGTTTTCATACAAAAGTTCCGTACGACCTGCACGAAGTTCGGGTTTTCGCCTTTATAAACACTGAACTCCCCGAAAGTATTTTCAATACCCAAGATTCGCATGAACCCATTTTAAACCGAAAAATTGCTTGAAATATCCTAAAAAGCGCATCTCAACTCAGAATCCTTTCAAATAGATTTCGAGGAGTACGACGAGACAGGGACACACGAAACACCTTTTAGAGTAAAACGCGATCCGAGATTTTTATAAACGGTGTCTTTCGACCCAGAGACATGTGAAACACAGTGTAGATTCAACAATTTCCTAGAGCCGCTAATATTGTGTTTTCGTACAAAAGTACATCACGACCCGCACGATGTTCGGGTTTTTGCCTTTACAAAAACTGAACTCCCCGAAAGTGTTTTCCATGCCTAAGATTCGCCCGTAACCCGTTTTTAACCGAAAACTAGATCGAAATATCATAAAAAGCGCATCTCAACCTAGAATAGCGTCAAATAGATTTTGGAGGCATAAAACGTGACAGGGACACCCGAAACAAATTTTAGAGTAAAACGCGATCCCAGATTTTTCTAGAGGTTGACTTTGGACCCAGAGACGCGTGAAATACAGTGTAGTTTCAACAATTTCCTAGAGCCGCACAGATTATGTTTTCATGCAAAAATTTCGTACAACCCGCACGAAGTTCGGGTCTTCACCTTTACAAACACTGAACTCCTCTAAAGTGTTTTCCATACCCAAAATTCGCCTGAAACCCATTTTTTGAACCGAAAAGTTCCTCAAAATATCCTAAAAGGCGCATCTCAACACATAATCCCTTCAAATGGATTTTGGAGGCGTAAGACGAGACAGGGACACCCGAAACTTCTTTCAGAGTAAATCGCGATCCCAGATTTTTCAAGAGGTGGACTTTGCACCCACAGTCGCGTGAAACACAATGTTGATTCAACAAATTCCTAGAGCCGCATAGATTGTGTTTTTGTACAAAAGAACCGTACGACACGCACGAAATTCGGGTTTTCGCCTTTAGAAACACTGAACTCCTCTAAAGCGTTTTCCAAACCCAAGATTCACGCGAAACCCGTTTTAAATCGAAAAGTATATCGAGATATCTTAAAAACTGCATGTCAACCCGGAATCCCTTCAAATCGATTTCGAGGCGTAGGGCGCGACAGGGACATACGAAACCCCTTTTAAAGTAAAACGCAATCCCGGATTTTACTAGAGGGTATCTTTGGACCTAGAGTCCATTGAAACACAGTGTAGAGTCAACATTTTCGAAGAGCCTCATGGATTTTGTTTTCGTACAAAAGTATTGTATGAGCGGGTTTTCGCCATTACTTACACTGAACTCCCCGAAAGTGTTTTCCATACCCAAGATTTGCCCGAAACCTGTTTTAATCCGAAAAATGACTCGAAATATCCTAAAAAGCGCATCTCAACCCAGAATCCCATCAAATGGGTTTCGAGGAGTAAGACGAGACAGGGACGCACGAAACCCCTTTTAGAGTAAAATGAGATCCAATATTTTTCTACAGGGTGTATTCGGACCCAGAGTCGCACGAAACACAATGTAGATTTAACAATTTCCTAGTGATGCTTAGATATTGTTTTCATGCAAATGATCCGTACGACCCGCACGAAGTTCGGGTTTTCGCCTTTATAAACATTGAACTCGCCGAAAGTATTTTCAATACCCAAGATTAGCATGAACCCATTTTAAACCGAAAAGTTGCTGGAAATATCCAAAAAAGCGCATGTCAACTCAGAATCCTTTCAAATGGATTTCGAGCAGTACGACGAGACATGGACAACCGAAACACCTTTTAGAGTAAAACGCGATCCGAGATTTTTATAAACGGTGTCTTTCGACCCAGAGACGTGTGAAACACAGTGTAGATTCAACAATTTCCTAGAGCCGCAAATATTGTGTTTTCGTACAAAAGTACATCACGACCCGCATGAAATTCGCGTTTTCGCCTTTACAAACACTGAACTCCCCGAAAGTGTTTTCCATTCATAACATTCGCTCAGAACCCGTTTTTAACCGAAAAGTAGATCGGAATATCATAAAAAGCGCATCTCAACCTAGAATACAATCAAATGGATTTTGGAGGCGTAAAACGTGACAGGGACACCCGAAACACATTTTAGTCGAAAACGCAATCCCAGATTTATCTAGAGGTTGACTATGGACCCAGAGACGCGTGAAATACAGTGTAGACTCAACAATTTCCTAGAGCCGCAAAGATTATGTTTTTATACAAAAGTTTCGTACATTCCGCACGAAGTTCGGGTCTTCACCTTTACAAACACTAAACTCCCCAAAATTCGTCTGAAACCCTTTTTTTAAACCGAAAATTTGCTCGAAATATCCTAAAAGGTGCATCTCAACCTAGAATGCCTTCAAGTGGATTATGGAGGCGTAAGACGAGACAGGGACACCCGAAACACCTTTTATCGTAAATCGCGATCCCAGATTTTTCAAGAGGTTGACTTTGGACCCAGAGTCACGTGAAACACAGTGTAGATTCAAAAAATTCCTAGAGCCGCGTAGATTGTGTTTTCGTACAAAAGAACCGTACGACCCGCACGAAATTCGGGTTTTCGCCTCTAGAAATACTGATCACCCCGAATATGTTTTCCAAACCCAAGATTCACGCGAAACCCTTTGAAATCGAAAAGTATCTTGAGATATCTTAAAAAGTGCATCTCAACACGGAATCCCTTCAAATGGATTTCGAGGCGTAAGGCGCGACTGGGACACACGAAACCCCTTTTAAAGTAAAACGCGATCCCGGATTTTAATAGAGGGTGTCTTTGGACCAAGAGTCCATTGAAACACAGCGTAGAGTCAATATTTTCGGAGAGCCTCATGGATTTTGTTTTCGTACAAAAGTATTGTACGTGTGGGTTTTCGCCTTTACAGACACTGAACTCCCCGAAAGTGTTTTCCATACCCAAGATTTACCCAAAACCCGTTTTAATTCGAAAAATGGCTCGAAATATCCTAAAAAGCGCATCTCAACCCACAATCCCTTCAAATGGGTTTCGAGGCGTACGACGAGACAGGGACACACGAAACCCCTTTTAGAGTAAAATGCGATCCCGTATTTTTCTAGAAGGTGTCTTTGGACCCAGAGTCGCACGAAACACAATGTAGATTCGACAATTTCCTAGAGATGCTTAGATACTGTTTTCGTACAAAAGTTCCGTACGACCCGCATCAAGTTCAGGTTTTCGCCTTTATAAACAATGAACTCCTCGAAAGTGTTTTCAATACCTAAGATTTGCATGAACCCATTTTAAACCGAAAAGTTGGTCGAGATATCTTAAAAAGCGCATCTCAACCAAGAATCCTTTCAAATGGATTTCGAGGAGTAAAACGAGACAGGGACAGCCGAAAAACCTTTTAGAGTAAAACGCGATCCCAGATTTTTCTAAAGGGTGTCTTTCGACCCAGAGACGTGTGAAACACAGTGCAGATTCAACAATTTCCAAGAGCCGCTAATATTGTGTTTTCGTACAAAACTTCCTCATGACCCGCACGATGTTTGGGTTTTCGCCTTTACAAACACTGAACTCCCCGAAAGTGTTTTCCTTGCCTAAGATTCGCCCAGAACCCCTATTAACCGAAAAGTAGATCGAAATATCATAAAAAGCGCAACTCAACCTGGAATACCATCAAATGGATTTTGGAGGCGTAAAACGTGTCGGGGACACCCGAAACACATTTTAGAGTAAAACACGATCCCAAATTTTTCTAGAGGTCGACTTTGGATCCAGAGACGCATGAAACACAGTGTAGATTCAACAATTTCCTAGAGCAGCATAGATTTTGTTCCCATACATTTGTTTCGTACAACCCGCACGAAGTTCGGGTTTTCACCTTTAGAAACACTAAACTACCCGAAAGTGTTTTCCGTACCCAAAATTCGCCTGAAACCCTTTTTTTAAACCGAAAATTTGCTCGAAATATCCTAAAAGGCGCATCTCAACCTAGAATGCCTTCAAATGGATTATGGAGGCGTAAGACGAGACAGGGACACCCGAAACACCTTTTATCGTAAATCGCGATCCCAGATTTTTCAAGAGGTTGACTTTGGAACCAGAGTCGCGTGAAACACAGTGTAGATTCACCAAATTCCAAGAGCAACATAGATTGTGTTTTCGTACAAAAGCACCGTACGACCCGCACGAAATTCGGGTTTTCGCCTTAAGAAACACTGAACTCCCCGAAAGTGTTTTCCAAACCCAAGATTCACGCGAAACCTGTTTTAAATCGAAAAGTATCTCGAGATATCTTAAAAACTGCATCTCAACCCCGAATCTCTTCAAATGGATTTCGAGGCGTGAGATGCGACAGGGACACACGAAACCCCTTTTAAAGTAAAACGCGATCCTGGATTTTACTAGAGGGTGTCTTTTGACCTAGAGTCCATTGAAACAAAGTGTAGAGTCAACATTTTCGAAGAGCCTCAAGGATTTTGTTTCCGTACAAAAGTATTGTACGTGCGGGTTTTCGCCTTTACAAACACTGAACTCCCCGAAAGTGTTTTCCATACCCAAGATTTATCGAAAACCCGTTTTAATCCGAAAAATCGCTCGAAATATCCTAAAAAGCGCATCTCAAGCCACAATTCCTTCAAATGGGATTCGAGGCGTAAGATGAGACAGGGACACACGAAACCCCTTTTAGAGTAAAATGCGATCTCGTATTTTTCTAGAGGGTGTCTTTGGACCCAGAGTCGCACGAAACACAATGTAGATTCAACAATTTCCTAGAGATGCTTAGATACTGTTTTTCGTACAAAAGTTTCGTAGGGTTTTCGCCTTTATAAACATTGAACCCCTCGAAAGTGTTTTCAGTACCCCAGATTCGCATGAACCCATTTTAAACCGAAAAGTTGCTTGAGATATCTTTAAACGCGCATCTCAACCCAGAATCCTTTCAAATGGATTTCGAGGAGTAAGACGAGACAGGGACACCCGAAACACCTTTTAGTGTAAAACGCGATCCCAGATTTTTCAAAAGGGTGTCGTTCGACCCAGAGACGTGTGAAACACAATGTAGATTCAACAATTTCCTAGAGCCGCTAATACTGTGTTTTAGTTCAAAACTTCCTCACGACCCACACGAAGTTCGGGTTTTCTCCTTTACAAACACTGAACTCCCCGAAAGTGTTTTCCTTGCCTAAGATTCGCCCAGAACGCCTTTTAATAGAAAAGTAGATCGAAAGATCATAAAAAGCGCAACTCAACCTAGAATACGATCAAATGGAATTTAGAGGCGTAAAACGTGTCGGGGACACCCGAAACACGTTTTAGAGTAAAACGCGATCCCATATTTTTCTAGAGGTCGACTTTGGACCCGGAGACGCGAGAAACACAGTGTAGATTCAACAATTTCCTAGAGCAGCATAGATTATGTTCTCATACAAAAGTTTTGTTCAATCCGCACGAAGTTCGGGTCTTCATCTTTACAAACACTAAACTCCTCGAAAGTGTTTTCTGTACCCAAAATTCGCCTGAAACCCATTTTTTTAACCGAAAAGTTGCTCGAAATAACCTAAAAGGCGCATCACAACCCAGAATCCCTTTAAATGGATTTTGGTGGCGTAAGACGAGACAGGGACACCCGAAACTCCTTTTAGAGTAAATCGTGATCCCAGATTTTTCAAGAGGTGGACTTTGGACCCAGAGTCGCGTGAAACAAAGTGTAGAATCAACAAATTCCTAGAGCCGCATAGATTCTGTTTTCATACAAAATCACCGTACGACCCGCACGAAATTCGGGTTTTCGCCTTTAGAAACACTGAACTCCCCGAAAGTGTTTTCCAAACCCAAGATTCACGCGAAACCCGTTTTAAATCGAAAAGTATCTAGAGATATCTTAAAAACTGCAGCTCAACCCCGAATCCGTTCAAATGGATTTCGAGGCGTGAGACGCGACAGGGACACACGAAACCCTTTTTAAAGTAAAACGCGATCCCGGATTTCACTAGAGGGTGTCTTTGGACCCAGAGTCCATTGAAACACAGTGTAGAGTCAACATATTCGCAGCGCCTCATGGATTTTGTTTTCGTAAAAAAGTATTGTACGTGCAGGTTTTCGCCTTTACAGACACTGATCTCCCCGAAAGTGTTTTCCATACCAAAGATTTGCCGGAAACCCGTTTTAATCCGAAAAATGGCACGAAATATCCTAAAAAGCGAATCTCAACCAAAAATCCCTTCAAATGGGTTTCGAGGTGTAAGGCGAGACAGGGACACACGAAACCCCTTTTAGAGTAAAATGCGATCTCGTATTTTTCTAGAGTGTGTGTTTGGACCCAGAGTCGCACGAAACACAGTGTTTATTCAACAATTTCATAGAGATGCTTAGATATTGTTTTCGTACAAAAGTTCCGTACGACCCGCACGAAGTTTGGGTTTTTGCCATTATAAACACTGAACTCCCCGAAAGTGTTTTCAATACCCAAGCTTCGCATGAACCCATTTTAAACCGAAAAGTTGCTCGAAATATCCTAAAAAGCGCATATCAACTCAAAATCCTTTCAAATGGAATTCGAGGAGTACGGCGAGACAGGGACAACCGAAACACCTTTTAGAGTAAAACGCGATCCTAGATTTTTCTAAAGGGTGTCTTTCGACCCAGAGATGTGTGAAACACAGTGTAGATTCAACAATTTCCAAGACACTAATATTGTGTTTTCGTACAAAACTTGCTCACGACCCGAACGATGTTCGGGTTTTCGCCTTAGAAACACTGAAATCCCCGAAAGTGTTTTCCATGCCTAAGATTCACTCGCAACCCATTTTTAACCGAAAAGTAGATCGGAATATCATAAAAAGCGCATCTCAACCTAGAATAGCGTCAAATAGATTTTGGAGGCGTAAAACGTGACAGGGACACCCGAAACACATTTTAGAGTAAAACGCGATCCCAGATTTTTCTAGAGGTTGACTTTGGACCCAGAGACGCGTGAAACACAGTGTAGTTTCAACAATTTCCTAGAGCCGCACAGATTATGTTTTCATGCAAAAGTCTCGTACAACCCATACGAAGTTCGGGTCTCCACCTTTACAAACACTAAACTCCTCGAAAGTGTTTTCCGTACCCAAAATTCCCCTGAAACCCATTTTTTGAACCGAAAAGTTGCTCGAAATATCCTAAAAGGCGCATCTCAACCCAGAATCCTTTCAAATGGATTTTGGAGGCGTAAGACGAGACAGGGACACCCGAAACTCCTTTTAGAGTAAATCGAGATCCCAGATTTTTTAAGAGGTGGACTTTGGACCCAGAGTCGCGTGAAACACAATGTAGATTCAACAAATTCCTAGAGCTGCATAGATTGTGTTTTCGTACAAAAAAAGGTACGACCCGCACGAAATTTGAGTTTTTGCCTTTAGAAACACTGAACTCCCCGAAAGTGTTTTCCAAACCCAAGATTCACGCGAAACCCGTTTTAAATCGAAAAGTATCTAGAGATATCTTAAAAACTGTAGCTCAACCTCGAATCCGTTCAAATGGATTTCGAGGCGTGAGACGCGACAGGGACACACGAAACCCTTTTTAAAGTAAAACGCGATTCCGGATTTCACTAGAGGGTGTCTTTGGACCCAGAGTCCATTGAAACACGGTGTAGAGTCAACATTTTCGCAGCGCCTCATGGATTTTGTTTTCGTAAAAAAGTATTGTACGTGCGGGTTTTCGCCTTTACAAACCCTGAACTCCAAGAAAGTGTTTTCCATACCCAAGATTTGCCCGAAACCCGTTTTAATCAAAAAAATGGCTCGAAATATCCTAAAAAGCGCATCTCAACCCAAAATCCCTTCAAAAGGGTTTCGAGGTGTATGGCGAGATAGGGACACACGAAACCCTTTTTAGAGTAAAATGCGATCTCGTATTTTTCTAGAGGGTGTGTTTGGACCCAGAGTCGCACGAAACACAGTGTAGATTCAACAATTTCCTAGAGATGCTTAGATATTGTTTTCGTACAAAAGTTCCGTACGACCCGCACGAAGTTCGGGTTTTCGCCTTTATAAACACTGAACTCCCCGAAAGTGTTTTCAATACCCAAGATTCGCATGAACAAATTTTAAACCGAAAAGTTGCTCGAAATATCCTAAAAAACGCTTCTCAACCCAGAATCCTTTCAAATGGATGTCGAGGAGTAAGACGAGAGAAGGACACCGGAAACACCTTTTAGAGTAAACGCGATCCCAGATTTTTTTAAAGGGTGTCTGTCGACCCAGAGACGTGTGAAACACAGTGTAGATTCAACAATTTCCTAGAGCCGCCTAGATTGTGTTTTCGTTCAAAAGTACATCACGACCCGCATGAAGTTCGCGTTGTCGCCTTTACAAACACTGAACTCCCCGAAAGTGTTTTCCATTCCTAACATTCGCCCAAAACCCGTTTTTAACAAAAAAGTAGATCGGAGTATCATAAAAAGCGCATCTCATCCTAGAATACCATCAAATGGATTTTGGAGGCGTATAACGTGACAGGGACACCCGAAACACATTTTAGAGTAAAACGCAATCCCATATTTTTCTAGAGGTTGACTATGGACCCGGAGTAGCGTGAAACACAGTGTAGATTCAACATATTCCTAGAGCCGCATAGATTGTGTTTTCGTACAAAATCACCGTACGACCCGCACGAAATTCGGGTTTTCGCCTTTAAAAACACTGAACTCCCCGAAAGTGTTTTCCAAACCCAAGATTCACGCGAAACCCGTTTTAAATCGAAAAGTATCTCGAGATATCTTAAAAACTGCATCTCAACCCCGAATCCCTTCAAATGGATTTCGAGACGTAAGACGCGACAGGGACACACGAAACCCCTTTTAAAGTAAAACGCGATCCTGGATTTTACTAGAGGGTGTCTTTGGACCTAGAGTGTAGAGTCAACATTTTCGAAGAGCCTCATGGATTTTGTTTTCGTACAAAAGTATTGTACGTGCGGGTTTTCGCCTTTACGAACACTTAACTCCCCGTAAGTGTTTTCCATACCCAAGATTTGCCCGAAACCTGTTTTAATCCGAAAAATGACTCAAAATATCCTAAAAAGTGCATCTCAACCCAAAATCCAATCAAATGGGTTTCGAGGAATACGACGAGATAGGGACACACGAAACCCCTTTTAGAGTAAAATGCGATCTAGTATTTTTCTAAAGGGTGTCTTTGGACTCAGAGTCGCACGAAACACAATGTAGATTCAACAATTTCCTAGTGATGCTTAGATATTGTTTTCATACAAAAGTTCCGTACGACCCGCACGAAGTTCGGGTTTTCACCTTTATAAGCACTGAACTCCCCGAAAATATTTTCAATACCCATGATTCGCATGAACCCATTTTAAACCGAAAAGTTGCTCGAAATATCCTAAAAAGCGCATCTCAACTCAGAATCCTTTCAAATGGATTTCGAGGAGTACGATGAGACAGGGTCAACCGAAACACCTTTTTGAGTAAAACGCGATCCTAGATTTTTCTAAAGGGTATCTTTCGACACAGAGACGTGTGAAACACAGTGTAGATTCAACAATTACCTAGAGCCACTAATATTGTGTTTTCATACAAAACTTCCTCACGACGCACACGACGTTCAGGTTTTCGCGTTAGAAACACTGAACTCCCCGAAAGTGTTTTCCATGCCTAAGATTCGCCCGCAGCCCGTTTTTAACCGAAAAGTAGATCGAAATATCATAAATAGCGCATCTCAACCTAGAATACCGTCAAATAGATTTTGGAGGCATAAAACGTGATAGGGACACCCGAAACACATTTTAGAGTAAAACACGATCCCAGATTTTTCTAGAGGTTGACTTTGGACCAAGAGACGCGTGAAACACAGTGTAGTTTCAACAATTTCCTTGAGATGCTTAGATATTATTTTCGTACAAAAGTTCCGTACGACGCGCACGAAGTTCGGGTTTTCGCCTTTATAAACACTGAACTCCCCGAAAGTGTTTTCAATACCCAAGATCCGCATGAAAGAATATTAAACGGAAAAGTTGCTCGAAATATCCTAAAAAGCGCATCTCAACCCAAAATCCTTTCAAATGGATTTCGAGGAGTAAGACGAGACAAGGACACCCGAAACACGTTTTAGACTAAAACACGATCCCAGATTTTTCTAAAGGGTGTCTTTCGACCCAGAGACGTGTGAAACACAGTGTACATTCCACAATTTCCTAGAGCTGCTAGTATTGTGTTTTCGTACAAAACTTCCTCACGACTCGCACGATGTTTGGGTTTTCGCCTTAGAAACGTTGAACTCCCCGAAAGTGTTTTCCATGCCTAAGATTCGCCCACAACCCGTTTTTAACCGAAAAGTAGATCAGAATATCATAAAATAGCGCATCGCAACCTAGATTACCATCGAATAGATTTTGGAGGCATAAAACGTGAAAGGGACACCCGAAACACCTTTTAGAGTAAAACGCGATCCCAGATTTTTTGAGAGGTTGACTTTGGTCCCAGAGACGTGTCAAACACAGTGTAGATTCAACAATTTCCTAGAGCCGCACAGATTATGTTTTCTTGCAAAAGTTTCGTACAGCCCGCACGAAGTTCGAGTCTTCACCTTTACAAACACTAAACTCCTCGAAAGTATTTTCCGTGCCCAAAATTCGCCTAAAACCAATTTTTTGAACCGAAAAGTTGCTCGGAATATCCTAAAAGGCGCATCTCAACCCAGAATCCCTTCAAATGGATTTTGGAGGCGTAAGACGAGACAGGGACACCCGAAACTCCTTTTACAATAAATCGCGATCCCAGATTTTTCAAGAGGTGGACTATGGACCCAGAGTCGCGTGAAACACAATGTAGATAAAACAAATTCCTAGAGCCGCATAGATTGTGTTTTCGTACAAAAGAACCATACGACCCGCACGAAATTCGGGTTTTCGCCTTTAGAAACACTGAACTCTCCGAAAGTGTTTTCCAAACCCAAGATTCACGCGAAACCCGTTTTAAATCAAAAAGTATCTCGAGATATCTTAAAAACTGCATCTCAACCCCGAATCCCTTCAAATGGATTTCGAGGCGTAAGACGCGACAAGGACACACGAAACTCCTTTTAGAGTAAAACGCGATCCCGGATTTTACTAGAGGGTGTCTTTGGACCTAGAGTCCATTGAAACACAGTGTAGAGTCAACATTTTCGAAGAGCCTCATGGATTTTGCTTTCGTACAAAAGTATTGTACATGCGGGTTTTCGCCATTACGTACACTGAACTCCCCAAAAGTGTTTTCCATACCCAAGATTTGCCCGAAACCTGTTTTAATCCGAAAAATGACTCGAAATATACTAAAAAGCGCATCTCAACCCAGAATCCCATCAAATGGGTTTCCAGGCGTAAGACGAGACAGGGACACATGAAACCCCTTTTAGAGTAAAATGCGATCCAGTATTTTTCTAAAGGGTGTCTTCGGACTCATAGTCGCACGAAACACAATGTAGATTCAACAATTTCCTAGTGATGCTTAGATATTGTTTTCATAAAAAAGTTCCATACATCCCGCACAAAGTTCGGGTTTTCGCCTTTATAAACACCGAACTCCCCGAAAGTATTTTCAATACCCAAGATTCGCATGAACCCATTTTAAATCGAAAAGTTGCTCGAAATATCCTAAAAAGCTCATCTCAACTCGGAATCCTTTCAAATGGATTTCGAGGAGTAAGACGAGACAGGGACACCCGAAACACCTTTTAGACTAAAACACGATCCCAGATTTTTCTAAAGGGTGTCTTTCGACCCAGAGACGTGTGAAACACAGTGTACATTCAACAATTTCCTAGAGCTGCTAATAATGTGTTTTCGTACAAAACTTGCTCACGACACGCACGATGTTCGGGTTTTCGCTTTAGAAACACTGAACTCCCCGAAAGTGTTTTCCATGCCTAGGATTCGCCCGCAACCCGTTTTTAAATGAAAAGTAGATCGGAATATCAAAAAAGCGCATCTCAACCTAGAATACCGTCAAATAGATTTTGGAGGCATAAAACGTGACAGGGACACCCGAAACACATTTTACAGTAAAACGCGATCTCAGATTTTTCGAGAGGTTGACTTTGGTCCTAGAGACGCGTGAAACACAGTGTAGATTCAACAATTTCCTAGAGCCGCATAAATTAAGTTTTTGTACAAAAATTTGGTACAACCAGCACGAAGTTCGTGTTTTCACCTTTACAAACACTAAACTCCCCGAAAGTGTTTTCAGTACCCAAAATTCGCCTGAAACCCTTTTTTAAAACAGAAAAGTTGCTCGAAATATCCTAAAAGGCGCATCTCAACCCAGAATCCCTTCAAAGGGATTTTGCAGGCGTAAGATGAGATAGGGACACCCGAAACTCCTTTTAGAGTAAATCGTGATCCCAGATTTTTCAAGAGGTTGACTTTGGACCCAGAGTCGCGTGAAATACAGTGTAGATTCAACAAATTCCTAGAGCCGCATAGATTGTGTTTTCGTACAAAAGCACCGTACGACCCGCACGAAATTCGGGTTTTCGCTTTTAGAAACACTGAACTCCCCGAAAGTGTTTTCGAAACCCAAGATTCACGCGAAACCCGTTTTAAATCAAAAAGTATCTCGAGATATCTTAAAAACTGCATCTCAACCCCGAATCCGTTCAAATGGATTTCGAGGCGTAAGACGCGACAGGGACACACGAAACCCCTTTTAAAGTAAAATGCGATCCTGGATTTTACTAGAGGGTGTCTTTGGACCTAGAGTCCATTGAAACACAGTGTAGAGTCAACATTTTTGAAGAGCCTCATGGATTTTGTTTTCGTACAAAAGTATTGTACGTGCGGGTTTTCGACTTTACGAACACTGAACTCCCCGAAAGTGTTTTCCATACCCAAGATTTGCCCGAAACCTGTTTTAATCTGAAAAATGACTCGAAATATCCTAAAAAGCGCATCTTAACCCAGAATCCCATCAAATGGTTTTCGTGGCGTAACAAGAGACAGGGACACACGAAACCCCTTTTAGAGTAAAATGCGATCCAATATTTTTCTAAAGGGTGTCTTCGGACCCAGAGTCGCACGAAACACAATGTAGATTCAACAATCTCCTAGTGATGCTTAGATATTGTTTTCATACAAAAGTTCCGTACGACCCGCACGAAGTTCGGGTTTTCGCCTTTATAAACACTGAACTCCCCGAAAGTATTTTCAATACCCAAGATTCGCTTGAACCCATTTTAAACTGAAAAGTTGCTCGAGATATCTTAAAAAGCGCATCTCAACCAAGAATCCTTTCAAATGGATTTCGAGGAGTAAGACGAGACAGGGACAACCAAAAAACCTTTTAGAGTAAAATGCGATCCCAGATTTTTCTAAAGGGTGTCTTTCGACACGGAGACTTGTGAAACACAGTGTAGATTCAACAATTTCCAAGAGCCGCTAATATTGTGTTTTCGTACAAAACTTGCTCACGACCCGCACGATGTTCGGGTTTTCGCTTTAGAAACACTGAACTCCCCGAAAGTGTTTTCCATGCCTAAGATTCGCCCGCAACCCGTTTTTAAATGAAAAATAGATCGGAATATCAAAAAAGCGCATCTCAACCTAGAATACCGTCAAATAGATTTTGGAGGCATAAAATGTGACAGGGACACCCGAAACACATTTTACAGTAAAACGCGATCTCAGATTTTTCTAGAGGTTGACTTTGGTCCCAGAGATGCGTGAAACAAAGTGTAGTTTCAACAATTTCCTAGAGCCGCACAGATTATGTTTTCATGCAAAAGTTTCGTACAACCCGCACGAAGTTCGGGTCTTCACCTTTACAAACACTGAACTCCTCGAAAGTGTTTTCCGTACCCAAAATTCGCCTGAAACCCATTTTTTGAACCGAAAAGTTGCTCGAAATATCCTAAAAGGCGCATCTCAACCCATAATCCCTTCAAATGGATTTTGGAGGCGTAAGACGAGACAGGGACACCCGAAACTTCTTTTAGAGTAAATCGCGATCCCAGATTTTTCAAGAGGTGGACTTTGGACCCAAAGTTGCGTGAAACACAGTGTATATTCAACAAATTCCTAGAGTTGCATAGATTGTGTTTTCGTACAAAAGAACCGTACGACACGCATGAAAGTCGGGTTTTCGCCTTTAGAAACACTGAACTCCTCGAAAGTGTTTTCCAAACCCAAGATTCACTCGAAACCCATTTTAAATCGAAAAGTATCTCGAGATATCTTAAAAACTGCATGTCAACCCGGAATCCCTTCAAATCGATTTCGAGGCGTAAGGCGCGATAAGGACACACGAAACCCCTTTTAAAGTAAAATACGATCCCGAAATTTACTAGAGGGTGTCTTTGGACCCAGAGTCCATTGAAACACAGTGTAGAGTCAACATTTTTGTAGTGCCTCATGGATTTTGTTTTCGTAAAAAAGTATTGTACGTGCGGGTTTTCGCCTTTACAAACACGGAACTCCCCGAAAGTGTTTTCCATACCCAAGATTTGCCCGAAACCCGTATTAATCCGAAAAATGGCTCGAAATATCCTAAAAAGCGCATCTCAACCCAGAATCCCTTAAAATGAGTTTCGAGGTGTATGACGAGACAGGGACACACGAAACCCCTTTTAGAGTAAAATGCGATCCCGAATTTTTCTGGAGGGTGTGTTTGGACCCAGAGTCGCGCGAAACAAAATGTAGATTCAACAATTTCCTAGAGATGCTTAGATATTGTTTTCGTACAAAAGTTCCGTACGACCTGCATGAAGTTCGGGTTTTCGCCTTTATAAACACTGAACTCCCCGAAAGTGTTTTCAATACCCAAGATTCGCATGAACAAATTTTAAACCGAAAAGTTGCTCGAAATATCCTAAAAAGCGCATCTCAACCAAGAATCCTTTCAAATGGATTTTGAGGAGTAAGACGAGACAAGGACACCCGAAACACCTTTTAGAGTAAAACGCGATCCCATATTTTTTTAAAGGGTGTCTGTCGACCCAGAGACGTGTGAAACACAGTGTAGATTCAACAATTTCCTTGAGCCGCCTAGATTGTGTTTTCGTACAAAAGTACATCACGACCCGCATGAAATTCGCGTTTTCGCCTTTACAAACAATGAACTCCCCGAAAGTGTTTTCCATTCCTAACATTCGCTCAAAACCCGTTTTTAACCGAAAAGTAGATCGGAATATCATAAAAAGCGCATCTCAACCTAGAATACCATCAAATGGATTTTGGAGGCGTAAAACGTGACAGGGACACCCGAAACACATTTTAGAGTAAAACGCGATCCCAGACTTATCTAGCGGTTGACTATGGACCCAGAGACGCGTGAAACACAGTGTAGATTCAACAATTTCCTTGAGCCGCATAAATTATGTTTTCATACAAAAGTTTCGTACAACCCGCACAAAGTTTGGGTCTTCACCTTTACAAACACTAAACTCCTCGAAAGTGTTTTTCGTACCCAAAGTTCGCCTGAAACCCATTTTTTGAACCGAAAAGTTGCTCGAAATATCCTAAAAGGCGCATTTCAACCCAGAATCCCTTCAAATGGATTTTGGAGGCGTAAGATGAGATAGGGACACCCGAAACTCCTTTTTGAGTAAATCGCGATCCTAGATTTTTCAAGAGGTGGACTTTGGACCCAGAGTCTGTAGACACCTCATTTGGCCCCCTATGATCGCCTTAAACACCTATCATATATAATGATGCCCCCATTTCACCCATAATTGAATGGTTAATGGCATAATTAAAATTAATTAATGACGATGAAGATGCTTGTTGATAATTTTAAACTTAGTTCGACAATTCATAGAAATTGTGAGAGAAAAGGCCGAATCGCCTCTGGATCTCGACTTCAACCCACTATTCAAATAAGGGATGGACTAGAACCCTATCCAAGCCCCTTCCAGACTACATAGAACACACTCAGGTTGTTCCTAAAGATATTACACTTAGTTTGTCTAAGTACGATGTGATTAGCATGAATTAGGAGGCTAGGATCGTTGATCCAGATATCCCTACCTTTTCCCGACCTTTGATCATTATGATGTATAGAGCAAAAGATTCTACGTTCCGAGAGCTTTCCGACGATATATAGCGTAGGTACCTCATTTTGGCACCCTATGAGGGGTAATTCAATCCACCCTATTTAATGGTGTTATGATTAGGTCCCGAGTAAAAGGTCACCTATCATTTTTGGACCCCCGATCACCCTGGAAGTTAGTTTATTGCGATTTGCTCGTCAATGGCTTTCCATCCATATGTAGAACTCTGAGATCCGACGGGCGGATCGAAAAATCATAACAGTGGGTCCCATACTCCAAAGGCGCCCGCCTAAAAAATCCATTATCATTTCTAGACCTCCGATCGCATTAAAAATTGGTCCATCGTGACCTACACGCCGAGAGCTTTCCGCCGATGTGTAGAACTTCGAAATCCGACAAGCGGATCAAAATCTACGAAACCTGGGCCTCGACGATGATAACCTGACCAAACTCCATCGAACCCCACCTTCTGAGCCCGAACCAATTCCTTTGGTCCAAACCCGAGCCAAAACCAATCCAAAACCAACCGAAACCCAAACCTGAACCTGACCCGATCCAACCCATTAAAACCAAGCCCAAACCCATCTAATCTTAATCAAACCTAAAGCCCAACCTAAACTCGACCCAGATCCGACCTGGCCCGCCTGGCCCATCACCTGCATGGGAGAGGAGAGTCCACGAGATCTGGACTCTCCCCTGCCCCCTGATATCTCTCTCTCTCTCCCACTCCCTCCTCCGCTAGAACTCTCTCCCGTCTCTATCTCTCGGTCCTTATCTCCCCATCGCTCCTGATATCTCTCTTCCCCTCTCTATCCAAACGGCGGGATCTCGACCTCTGGCTCTCCTCATCCCATACATGCACAGAAGACTCCTCCTGATAGCAGCCATCTCTCCATAGTCTCCCTCCTAATCATCACCTCATCTCCACCATCGTCCAAATCTCTGATCATCTCCATCTCATGACCCAAGCCCACATCGTCCAATCTCTCCACCACAGCCACCACCTTTCATCTCCATCTCACTGTGTCACGTCCCCCAAAATAAGAATTGGGGAAAAACGTGAAAAATAAATTAAATTCAAAATTTTCCTGTGTTTAATACAACACAAGCTTCCAAAAAGTGGACCCACAAAAAAATTTCAACCTGTGGTGAGTAAAAATATATTTCATTAAATGCAACAGAAGCTTATTTTATTGGTATTCAATGATCATAAATAAGATCCAACACGAAAATCAAATAAACATTAAGTGTTAAAGTTGCAGAAAGAATAAAACAATTACTAAAGAAAGGTTTATCATTAAAGAAAGTTCATCTAAAGAATTGATAAGATGACGTTCACTCTCATGCAGGTTCAGATGGCTCCGAAACCGTCTCCGGCATCCCACTCGGGTTCATCAGTTGGCTCAAACATTTGAAACGCTTGATCCTCCTCCGTCTCTTGGGTAAAGTAGGGTTCGGTACCTATGCACCAAATATTACAAAGTAAACAGCAAGTACATAATCATAATTCGAAATTTAATACAACAACGAGAAGAATATAGACGAGAGAGATCATATAGAAGGAAAGACAGTAATAATAACAAGAAAGAACGTATAGCCTAATCCAAATAAAACAAAAGAAGCAATATGATTCACACGAAGACAAGTGTCCCCGTTTTGGGTGGTCAGCCCTAAATAAATAGGGAGAGCCCGTCTATAACGTCGGTGGTCATAAACCGATCGAATTAAAAACAAATCAGGATAACCTGTTCACATTCAAAGCGGATTATAAGTGATCCGGTCACATCGGTGATCAACCGTCCATATATCGAGCTGCAGTCGTCCATAAATGACCCACATAAATATAAACATATAAGCATAATAGACCTAAATAATAAAGCTCCGACACAAGAGTCCTAAGTCAAAGTAAAGTGCTAGCCATTCCACATTCCATATTATAATCAAATCATACAAAATTTGCCAAGCCACTTTATAGTCCATAACACACAATAGGGTGTGCATCTAAAGGAATACATATCCAAAACCAACATATATATGCATGCGAAGGTTAAGACATAAATACAAATCGATCCTAAGGTCAAACATAAGGTCTCGTACTCAACAACCACACGAATCTCTAATAAATATGAGATCAACGCATCCCTTTTCCATCAATGGTGCATAGACCCAGTTAAGGGTTTTCCAATAGAGATGGGTTGAACTCGAATTCATTAGGATTTCCTTGAGGTCATACAAAGTACTAAATCCCACGTTAGTAAGATACCGTTTGCCCGGACGGTATTTACTCAAGTCCAAAAATCCAATTAACAAAGTACAAAAATATAATTTTTAACACATTAAAAACCAAAGGTATCATTTAATAATTAATTTGCAAATAGTGATAAATCACAATCTTATTTTATAATTTTAGAAAACCAAAAGATTCCATCCCAAAACATTTCCACATTTAAAATAAACCAAAGGTCTAATTGAAGTTTATAAAACAACCAGGCCCTTTTTCCTAATTCTCAGAAACTCAAGGACAGGTAAATAATTAGCCAAGCTCAATGATACAAGAGATGACATCATCGGTGATCAAGTAATCAGGTAATCAGTAGTTTCATTCTACCCAGCCATGACACAAGTCAACACAGAACCCAATTTTGTATGGGTAGCTCCACGCCAAGTGTATCAACCTCCTCTCAAAAGTGGGCCCCACCACATGATTAGGTCCATGACAAGAATCCTCAACATCCAGACAAAACTCTCACGAGACAAAACTCGTCCACTAGGAGAAACCTAGGGGTTTAATGGCTTGTTTCACGGGCTAAGTGCAACCGCGATTCCTGCGAAAGTGAGTTAGGATCTTTATTGTGTTTTCTTGCATATTGTTTAGTTTTTCTTCATAGTTTTGCTCGGGACTAGCAAAATGTAGGTTTGTGGGTGTGATGAGTGTTAAATATTGCATATTTTACCCCTCATTAGTCCAAGTTTTATCAGCATCTCATATGCATATCATTTGCCTTACACAGAGATTTTATCATTCTATCACATTAACGGATTATCGGATTATCATGTATAAATCCGATTATTTGCAGCGCATTTTTATGTAATTTCTCTTGTGTAGGTGGACCCCGCGACTATCCTAACATTCCGGCTAGTGTCCCAAGCCATCAAGAAGAGATTTCAATAAAGAAATTACATGAAGAAATCTTAGGAAGTGTTGAAGAATTCCAAAATAAGAGGAGAAGACTTTATGGATAAAAGAAGTCATTTTCTAACACAAAGGATTGGTTGGTGTATTGGTTGGAGCTTGGGTTGATATGAAATAGGTTATGGGTTCAAATCCTAAGAATTGCATATTATTATTATTTTTCCATCCAAGTCACCTCTCCATGTGAAAGGATATGAGCCAATCAAAGCTTGCCATGGCACAAATCCATGTGAAAGGATATGAGCCAATCAAAAGCCTCCAAGTTGAAGGACCACATAAAGCAAAAGGCACATATGCTTTTGGAAGGAAAGTTTGTTGCAACCAATCAAATTGAAGCTATCCATGTGAAAACAAAAGAGCCAATCAAAAGCCTCCAAGTTGAATTCAAGTAATCCATGTGAAAGCAAATAAGCCAATCAAAAGCCTTCAAGTTGCAACTAATCAAATGGAAGCAATCCTTGTGAAATGAAATGAGCCAATCAAATGTCTTCAATGTTCCTATAAATTAGAATGTTTTTGTAGAGTGAAGGGGGATCTTTTGGCAAGTTAGTCTTCTTGCAATTTTATTTTTACTCTTAGATTGTAATTAGGAGCTACTTTGTAACTAATCTAGAGAGAGAGAGTGTGTATTTGAAAATCATTAATGAAGATTTGGAGCTCTTTCTTGATGTTTAGTGGCTAAGGCTCTTGGATTAGGCTCTCATTTTGAAGCTAAGTAATGTGATTAGTTCAATTATATGCATGTTTTAGTTCAAATTCCTTACTTTTGCCTTCATTGATTAATAGATCTTAGATCTAATTGCACTAATCTCTCTCATTTTTCATGCTCTATCTCTACACTTGATGCTTGGATAATCTCAATTGATGCTTTGTAGTTGGATTAAGTTCTCTCACATAGCATGCTCTAGAGCCCTTATCTTTGATCTTTTGTAGCTTGATTTTGATGATTAATTGTTAGGGTAGTTAGGTTATGATTTAGAATCTTGGCCTTTTGTTTTCTTTACTTTGATCTTCATTGTTATATCATCCAACCCAATTAGGCAAGAGATTGCTAATTGGATTGTAGATTTGGGAGTTGAAATATTAGAACATGCATTGGTTGAATTAATTTTATACTTAGTGGATTTTGGATTGCCTAATCTCTTCTTTTTATTGTTGTTAACTTAAATCCTTGTTTTATTTGTTATTTTCACTTTTAGATTGTTACATCCACATTTCAAATCACTTGTTTTAAAACCCTACACATTTCACACCATATCTTCATATAAATCTTCCATTTCCACCACCATTCATCCATCCACTAGTTTAGTGTAGTTTGTTAGATTAGCTTAGAATTTGTTAATTTCATACCTTAGATTGTTAATTAGTTGTTTACATTGCATAGTTTATTAGTTTTAATTATTCGCTTCATTTGTCTATATTAGCTTTACCTTAGTTCAATTCTACATTAATTGGATTCATTGCTTGTTCCATCCTCTCCTCGTGGGATCGATAATCCGGACTCTTTAGTCCTTTACTACTTGACAACACCGTAGTCTTGCGGTTAAGCGTTACACATATAAGTGTCGATCAAGTTCTTGGCGCCGTTGTCGGGGAAAGGCATTGGAAAGCTTTGAATTCCATAGAGTTGAACTCATTTTTAGCTTAGTGTACTTTTTATCTTTCCTTTATTTTCCTTGCGGATTCTACACATTATTTGTGTTTGTTTTGTAGAGAATTCCTCACTTGGAGCAAAGGAAAGTTGAAAAGTGCGTTGGAGAACTTGAAGATTTTATTTGCTTCCTAGTTTAGGATTAGTTTAGACATTTGTTTACTTTCTTAGTTGGTTGTATTAGGTACTTATTATCAAAGTTGTTATAATTTTGGTTGCGGGTCAGCCCGTGACCCATTTACTTTACTTAAAACACTTGACTTGCTTTAAGCAGTTAGTTGTTTAAGTAGAATTGCAATAAATTACTTGTAGGGAAGGAGGACGGTTAGGCTATACCGTCGCGGCCCCTCACATTCGTACACGGAAATTGGTGTCCGTGGTGTGAGTCGACAACAACCGATTCGTCCCACGAAATAAATCGGGAGGTTTGCATTTCCTAACCCCCGCGAATCCCTTGCAAGCGGGTTTACTTTGTTGGTTGCTCCTTGCTTTATAGTGTAATTTTTCCAAATACACTTGTAATTTGGTACACTACTAGTAAAGGGCAAATTACCCCAACAAGATAAGGATTCGGATTTCATCACCGTTTTCTTGCCCTTAGGATTTCATTTTAATTCTCACTTAGTTTAGAACCAATAAACCATAATAAAATTGAGTAGAAACGTGACCTTAGGTTACGAGCTCACTAGGGAAGACCACTGTGGTTGTGCCAATTGTGTGCCTTGGTGGAATTTCTGGTGCCTAAGCAAACCTTGTCCCTTGGCACCATCTTGCCAAATAGGGAGACAACTTTGTTGTTCGAGGAGTTGGTTTTTAAGAGGAGCCTTCGCCTAGAGCGTCGTGATCCACCATCTACCTGGGGGTTAACTGGCCAGAATTTCCGTTTCATAGGTTCAGGTTGGAGGCCAGAGTGTCATCTTCACAGTTAGGAGCTGTCTAGAATTCTTTTAGGTAACCTTAGTTTATATTAGCTTTTCATTTAGTTTTTAATCTTTTTGTTGTGTTGCATTCATTTCATTAAGTGGACCATTGCATTGCTGGGTTAGTCGCAGTTGTATGCAAGTGTGGATACGTGATCAATGCCGATTAGTGAGGATTGATTACCTTGCCTTACCCGCCCCACCCACAGTACCCACAATGGCTGCTCAAAACCCTCAGCAAAGGACCCTTAATGAACTATTTGCACCATTCTCATCCACTTCACCTAGCTGTATAGTTTTGCCAGAAAATAATGCGAACCAATTTGAGATCCGGCCCGCCACCATCAACATGATACCAAAATTCCATGGATCCGAGTGTGAGCAGCCCTATATTCATGTGAACAAATTTCTGACCATCTGCCACACGTTTAAGAATCAAAATTTGAATAGTGAAGCTGTGAAGCTTAGGTTGTTTCCCCTCCCACTAGAAGATCATGCAGCCGCTTGGCTGAATTCCTTGACTCCAAACTCCATTACCACCTGGGATGAGCTTGTGAAAAAGTTTATGTCCAAATTTTTTCCAGTAAGTAAAACTGAGCAGTTTAGGAGTGCCATCAGGAACTTTAGGGGACGACTTGAGGAAGAGTTTTCCGAAACCTGGGAGAGATTTCATGACCTATTGATCAAATGCCCACATCATGGGATTGACAAAGGAGAGTTGATACATTTCTTTTATAGAGGTCTTACAAACCCCCATCCTATCTTGATTGAATCAATGCATAAAGGAGAATTCATGAATCAAACTGCCGATCAAGCATACGAATTCCTTGTCAAGCTTGCAGAAAATTCACAAAATTGGAGCAGTAGTAGGAAAGACTTAGAGAGAGATGAGATAGGGATCCAGAAGCCTGGAATGTACAACATCAAACAAGACCCTGAGTTGAAAAATGTGATGACCAGTTTAGTTCAGGGAGTGGAAAATTTGAGCAAAAAGATAGGATCTATGTCTGTAATGTCATGCCAACCCACCCCTCAGCAACATGAGCCCACCTTGAGAAGTATGGGCGAACCGCATCATGTTTGTGTGTTATGTGATAGTTGTGAGCACATGGTTGAGAGTTTCCCTACTCTACCATTTGTCAAGGCCGAGCAAGCCAATGCGCTGAATTCCTACGGAAACTTTCGGAAACCAACTGTTAACACTTTCAGTCAGACCTACCACCCAGACAATAGGTTTCACCCCAATTTCTCGTACCGTCAAGCTGAGCCTATTCAGTCCCAAGGATGTCAACCCGGATTCCAACCGCAGTATCCTAGGCAGCAATACCAGCAACTTGCTCAAACTAGTCATCCCATAGTTCCTCATCCTCAGCAAGCCATATAGCAGAATCAATTCCAACCACAGAACCAATGTAGGGCACTAGTCCCAGATCAGATGCCTAACTACTCTACACCAGCACAAGCCCCTCAACAATCCTCTCATCTGGAGAACCTGTTGACCAAATTCATTCAAATCCAAGAGCAGACTAACCAGGCCCAGAACCAGTCCATTGTAAAACTAGAGGCCCAATTAGGTCAGCTCACCTTACAGTTGTCCGAGAGAGAAAAGGGCCAATTCCCGAGCCAAACCATTCCTAATCCAAAAGGGCAGCCCAATCAGCCCAGAGGCCAGTGTTCGGTAGAGAATAATGAGCATGTGCAGGCGATCCATACATTGAGATCAGGAAAGATTGTTGACAATAGAGTTGAGATGCCTGAAGAGGATCAAAGAGAGAAGATTTTTTTAGGAAAACAAGAGAGTTCGAAGAAAGTTGTCGAACCCGAGAGAGAGAATGTGAAGAAAGATTTGAAAGAGAATGCAGAAAGAGAAAAAGTGAAAGAGAGAGGAGAATCCATACCAAGAGGAGACCCACAGAGAGAGCAGATTCAGAAGCCCATTGTAGTTGACCCATCATCCTCAGAAGGGGTACCTAGAGCACCATTCCCACACCGATTAAAAGAGACTAGGAAGAAGGATCACTTTGAAGGAATCTTAGAAGTTTTCAAAAATGTCCAAATAAACATACCCCTCCTTGATGCCATAAAGCAAATTCCTTCCTACTCCAAGTTTTTGAAAGACCTGACCACTGTCAAGCAGAAAACATCAGTACCCAGAACCGTTGTAATGGCAGCCCAAGCATCAGGGTTGATCCAGCAGACCATTGCACCCAAATACAAAGACCCTGGCTGCCCTACCATTACCATTCAGATAGGAGACTCCGTCATGGAGAGGTGTCTCCTTGATCTTGGGGCAAGCGTGAATTTACTGCCGTACTCCGTGTACACGCAGTTAGGCCTGGGAGAGCTGAAGAAGACTGATATTACCCTTTGTCTTGCTGATAGGTCAGTCAAGTATCCAAAATGTGTGGTTGAAGATGTGATCGTGAAAGTTAAGGATTTTTATTTTCCAGTTGATTTTCTGGTTCTAGATACCGAACCAGTGGCAGCCCCCGACCGACATATTCCTGTCATTCTTGGTCGACCGTTCCTTGCAACATCAGATGCAGTGATTAGATGCAGGAATGGGGTTGTGACACTTAGTTTCGGGAACACGAAGTTGGAGTTGAATGTTTTTCGTAACGGACTCCAAACATCAGACCTAGATGATGATGAGGAAGTAAACATGATTGACACATTAGTTGATCAAATAGTTCAATCATCATGTTACACAGATCCGCTGGAGGAATGTCTGGCTCACTTCAATGCCAACATAGACATCGACGGGTCCATATGCGAAGTTAATGCATTATTGGATTCGGCCCAGCCAATGGATGTTGGCCAATGGAAGCAGAAAATTGAGCCTATCTTTACATCCACCTCTGAATCTAAGGTCAAAAAGGAATCAATTCTTGTTGAGCCACCCAAGTCAGAATTAAAACAATTACCCGAGAATTTAAAGTATGCCTACTTGGGGCCCTCTGCTAGCAATCCAGTAATTATTGCCTCAGACCTTGAGGAAGAACAGGAAAAGAAATTACTGGATGTGCTGAAAGACCATCAGAGTGCCCTAGGTTGGACCATCTCGGACATTAAAGGAATCAGTCCCTCTATAGTTATGCACCATATTCATCTGGAAGAAGGTGCCAAACCATCTTGTGAACCACAGAGGCGACTGAATCCGGTCCTAAAGGAAGTAGTGAAGGGAGAAGTAATCAAGCTTTTAGACGGTGGCATTATCTACCCGATTTCTGACAGTCAATGGGTGAGTCCTGTCCAAGTAGTACCCAAGAAATCTGGCGTAACCGTTGTCGCCAACAAGGACAATGAACTGGTCCCAACCCGTGTTCAAACAGGTTGGAGAGTCTGTATTGATTATAGAAAATTGAATTCAATAACCAGGAAGGACCACTTTCCATTACCCTTCATTGATCAGATGTTGGAAAGATTAGCCGACCATGCTTTCTATTGCTTCTTGGATGGTTATTCAGGATATAACCAGATCCATATCTCCCCCGAGGACCAAGAGAAGACAACCTTCACCTGTCCTTTTGGCACATTTGCCTACAGGCGTATGTCGTTTGGCCTGTGCAACGCACCTGCGACTTTTCAAAGGTGTATGTTGAGCATTTTCTCAGACATGGTGGAGAGATTTTTTGAAGTCTTCATGGATGACTTCTCTATTTTTGGCTCAAGTTTTGATAGTTGTCTACACCATTTGACCCTGGTATTACAAAGATGTAAGGAAAAGAACCTGGTCTTGAATTGGGAGAAGTGTCATTTTATGGTCAAATCGGGCATTGTTTTGGGTCATATTGTGTCGAGTAAGGGCATTGAAGTAGATAAAGCCAAGGTCGACTTGATTGTGAACCTGCCCCCTCCTAAACCTGTGCGAGAGGTGAGAGCCTTTTTGGGCCATGCAGGCTTCTATCGGCGTTTTATCAAGGACTTCAGCAAAATTGCTCGCCCTCTCTGTGATCTCTTGGCAAAGAATGCTAATTTTGATTTTTCTGCTACATGTTTAGAATCATTTGATCGTTTGAAACAAGAGTTGACATCTGCACCCATTATCTGTCCTCCCTATTGGACGAAACCTTTTGAATTGATGTGCGATGCCTCTAATTATGCTCTTGGAGCTGTACTGGGACAGAGGATAGACAAATTGCCTCACGTCATCTACTATGCTAGTAGGAACCTTAACGACGCACATCTTAACTATACCACCACTGAGAAGGAATTGCTGGCTGTCGTCTTTGCATTGGATAAGTTCAGATCATATCTCATAGGGTCAAAAGTCATTGTCTTCACTGATCATGCTGCATTGAAATATTTGTTGAGCAAGAAAGATGCCAAAGCTCGGTTGATCAGGTGGATACTGCTTTTGCAAGAATTTGATCTTGAGATACAGGATAAAAAGGGGTCTGAAAACGTGGTAGCTGACCATGTTTCGCGTTTGATTGTCGATTCCTCTGATGACTATCCGATTTCAGAAACCTTCCTAGATGAGCAATTGTTGTTGATCGATAGTAAAACCCCGTGGTATGCAGATATAGTTAACTATCTGGTGACAGGGAAAACACCAAGCAATTGGTCAAAAAATGACCAATTCCGCTTATTGTCTAGGGCTAAATACTATTTTTGGGATGATCCCTATTTATTTAAACAATGCCCTGACCAAATCATTAGGAGGTGTGTACCCGAGATGGACCAGAAGAGCATACTTGAATTCTGTCATAACCATGCTTGCGGGGGACATTTTTCTGGTAAAAAGACAGCAGCAAAGGTGCTGCAATCTGGATTTATTTGGCCTACCCTTTTCAAGGATGCACATGAGCACTGTAGGAATTGTGACCGGTGTCAACGATTGGGGAGGATCTCTAAGAGGAATGAAATGCCCCAACAACCTATCTTGATCATTGAGTTGTTTGACGTTTGGGGTATAGACTTCATGGGACCATTTCCCGTTTCTTTTGGTTATCAGTATATTCTTGTTGCGGTTGATTATGTGTCTAAATGGGTAGAGGCCATCCCTTGTAAGACCAATGACCACAAGGTTGTGGTTGAATTTTTGAAAAATCAAGTTTTCGCTCGCTTTGGTATACCCCGCGCAATCATCAGTGACGGTGGTAAGCATTTTTGCAACCGAGTATTTGAAGCTTTAATGGGGAAGTACCACATCACACACAAAGTTGCCACACCATACCATCCCCAGACTAGCGGGCAAGTAGAAATTTCCAATCGTGAGATCAAGAACATCCTGGAGAAGACAGTCAATCCAAATCGGAAAGACTGGTCTTTGGGTTTACACGATGCACTGTGGGCATATCGGACGGCCTTTAAGACACCTATCGGAATGTCTCCGTACAGGTTGGTCTTCGGCAAGGCATGCCACTTGCCGGTTGAGCTAGAACATCGAGCATATTGGGCAATCAAGCGTGTAAACTTTGACTTAGAAAAGGCCGGGGTCCAACGGAAACTTCAGCTTGCTGAATTGGAGGAAATGAGGATTGAATCATATGAATGTGCGAGGAGTTATAAGGCCAGGACCAAAATGTTTCATGATAAGAGAATTCTAACGAAAGAGTTCCATCCTGGCCAGAAAGTTTTGCTATATAATTCCAGATTACATTTATTCCCAGGCAAGCTGAAGTCTCGATGGTCAGGACCCTATGTCGTTCAGACAGTCCATTCCCACGGTGCAGTTGAACTTTTAAATCCCAGAGATGGCAGCACCTTCCAAGTGAATGGGCAGAGATTGAAAGAGTACCTAGAGTTTGTGGATCCTGAGAATGTTGTTGAGGAGGTCTTTCTTATGGAACCTGGATAAATTGACCTCATACCATATTAGTTACGTCTGGCTGAAGACGTTAAACTTAGCTCTTGTTGGGAGGCAACCCAATATACCTGTGTGTCGGCACCCCATGGTGAGAAATTTCAATTTATCTTCCTTGTCCTATTTTATTTCTATTCTACATAAACATTGGGGACAATGTTTAGAATATGTTTGGGGGTGAGGCACTGCATTTCATGCATTGCATTTTGCATGTACATAAGTTTTGTTTTCCATTTATACCAAAAACCCTAAAAATTTAAAAATTTCCAAAATCACTAAAAATCTGAAAAAGTTTTAAAAAATTGTCCATGGATTTTAGCTTGAAGAGTTGTCATAAATACAAGTCCTAAAAACTTTTTACACATTTAGCCACATGAGTGTAGTCCAAGAGAAGAGCAAATCACTTCTGAGATACCCGAAAGAATCATTAGTGGAGACTAGAACCCATTGAGCGATTGAGCCTATCTATATCCGTTTGGGTGAGGACTCTTCTGTGCTATTCCTGAGTAGAATGAAGAGCTACTCCTAGAGCTTCTTAGTCCAGCATTTCTGATCTCATAAGTGCTACTCCTTGTTCTAACCATAGAGGTGACATCAAAATGCGAATAAACCTTGACTTGTAGCTTATGATGCATTTTTCCGAACTTAGGGGAAGATGATAGGCATTCTAAAAAGAAACCATGGCCAAAATTTTAAATCCACATTTTATATCCTTAATAGCCATCTTGAGCCTATCTTACAAGAAACCATCCTTCATTGACCCAAGCCTCATCACCCACATATATATCAGCCTTTTTGACCTATTGTTTTTTAGAAGGGTAATGATACATGATGAAAGGAAGGATTTGAGCATTAGCGTTGAAGACTTCACATGGGCTATCAAAAAAAAATAAAAAATAGATGTTCTACAATGGGATGACAAGGGAATTTGAGAGTTGAAACCAAAGAAAAAATAGAAAAAAAAGAGAGAAAAAAATAAAAATGAGAACCAAAGAAAAAGATATGGGAGCAAAGAAAATCAAGCACAAAAAAAAAAAGAAAAAAAGAGATAGAGTGGAATAAAGAACACAAAGCAAAAGGAAGAAGTGAAGACAGTTGAAGACCTTCCTATGAAGACTTGAAGACCCTTACCTTCTCAAAAAACTTTAGCCATTTTTAACCCTTATCCTACCTATTAAACCCTAACCCCATTACAACCTATGAAAGACCTATTGGATCCTAACATAGGTTAGGTGTTGAATGAGTGAGAAGTTGAGTGAGCATTTCCACCTTCTATTGGTTATATCTTGTTCTATGAGATCAATCCTTCTATACATAAACTCCGTTCTTCATCAATTATGTGAGTTCTTAGCCTTGTTCATACTCACATACTGAGAGTTAATCAGTAAAATTTGTGTGCTTCCATTGTTGAGAGTATGACCTGTAAGGCTGTAGTCAAGGCGAAATGTATTCCAAAGGGGATTAAGGTTGTGTGAGATTCGACTTGAAGATTGCATGATCATTGGCTAAATACACACACATACACAGTTGGACTTAGGTATTGACTGTCATATCTTCAAGAGTTGGCTAGTATTCTTGCTAAAGACTGTTGGACACCAAAAATATTTTCTTTTCAAAATAAAAAGAATTTTGTGGGATTTATTCGCTGAAAACCCTCACGAGACAAAACTCGTCCACTAGGAGAAACCTAGGGGTTTAATGGCTTGTTTCACGGGCTAAGTGCAACCGCGATTCCTGCGAAAGTGAGTTAGGATCTTTATTGTGTTTTCTTGCATATTGTTTAGTTTTTCTTCATAGTTTTGCTCGGGACTAGCAAAATGTAGGTTTGTGGGTGTGATGAGTGTTAAATATTGCATATTTTACCCCTCATTAGTCCAAGTTTTATCAGCATCTCATATGCATATCATTTGCCTTACACAGAGATTTTATCATTCTATCACATTAACGGATTATCGGATTATCATGTATAAATCCGATTATTTGCAGCGCATTTTTATGTAATTTCTCTTGTGTAGGTGGACCCCGCGACTATCCTAACATTCCGGCTAGTGTCCCAAGCCATCAAGAAGAGATTTCAATAAAGAAATTACATGAAGAAATCTTAGGAAGTGTTGAAGAATTCCAAAATAAGAGGAGAAGACTTTATGGATAAAAGAAGTCATTTTCTAACACAAAGGATTGGTTGGTGTATTGGTTGGAGCTTGGGTTGATATGAAATAGGTTATGGGTTCAAATCCTAAGAATTGCATATTATTATTATTTTTCCATCCAAGTCACCTCTCCATGTGAAAGGATATGAGCCAATCAAAGCTTGCCATGGCACAAATCCATGTGAAAGGATATGAGCCAATCAAAAGCCTCCAAGTTGAAGGACCACATAAAGCAAAAGGCACATATGCTTTTGGAAGGAAAGTTTGTTGCAACCAATCAAATTGAAGCTATCCATGTGAAAACAAAAGAGCCAATCAAAAGCCTCCAAGTTGAATTCAAGTAATCCATGTGAAAGCAAATAAGCCAATCAAAAGCCTTCAAGTTGCAACTAATCAAATGGAAGCAATCCTTGTGAAATGAAATGAGCCAATCAAATGTCTTCAATGTTCCTATAAATTAGAATGTTTTTGTAGAGTGAAGGGGGATCTTTTGGCAAGTTAGTCTTCTTGCAATTTTATTTTTACTCTTAGATTGTAATTAGGAGCTACTTTGTAACTAATCTAGAGAGAGAGAGTGTGTATTTGAAAATCATTAATGAAGATTTGGAGCTCTTTCTTGATGTTTAGTGGCTAAGGCTCTTGGATTAGGCTCTCATTTTGAAGCTAAGTAATGTGATTAGTTCAATTATATGCATGTTTTAGTTCAAATTCCTTACTTTTGCCTTCATTGATTAATAGATCTTAGATCTAATTGCACTAATCTCTCTCATTTTTCATGCTCTATCTCTACACTTGATGCTTGGATAATCTCAATTGATGCTTTGTAGTTGGATTAAGTTCTCTCACATAGCATGCTCTAGAGCCCTTATCTTTGATCTTTTGTAGCTTGATTTTGATGATTAATTGTTAGGGTAGTTAGGTTATGATTTAGAATCTTGGCCTTTTGTTTTCTTTACTTTGATCTTCATTGTTATATCATCCAACCCAATTAGGCAAGAGATTGCTAATTGGATTGTAGATTTGGGAGTTGAAATATTAGAACATGCATTGGTTGAATTAATTTTATACTTAGTGGATTTTGGATTGCCTAATCTCTTCTTTTTATTGTTGTTAACTTAAATCCTTGTTTTATTTGTTATTTTCACTTTTAGATTGTTACATCCACATTTCAAATCACTTGTTTTAAAACCCTACACATTTCACACCATATCTTCATATAAATCTTCCATTTCTACCACCATTCATCCATCCACTAGTTTAGTGTAGTTTGTTAGATTAGCTTAGAATTTGTTAATTTCATACCTTAGATTGTTAATTAGTTGTTTACATTGCATAGTTTAGTAGTTTTAATTATTCGCTTCATTTGTCTATATTAGCTTTACCTTAGTTCAATTCTACATTAATTGGATTCATTGCTTGTTCCATCCTCTCCTCGTGGGATCGATAATCCGGACTCTTTAGTCCTTTACTACTTGACGACACCGTAGTCTTGCGGTTAAGCGTTACACATATAAGTGTCGATCACAAAGAAACAATACAGATAACAACCCCAAATCAACCCCCTCAAACACCATCGCCCCAGCCAAGGACGGACGATTGCCTGGACTAGATCTGTGGTGGGTCTCACTACATGATTAAATATAATTAAAATAATTTCAAAGTAACTCACACCCTAAAATTTAAAATCAAAAGACAGTGGTCATATATGTACAAGGTATCATCACAAAAGAGAAAATCAAACCTTAGGGCATAAAAGAGATTTCTACATGCATCCACACTTGAATCAAAAGAGGAACACAAGCATTAAATTTACAATTTATAATTAGGTACTTGCCTTTTACTGGAGTTTGAGGAAAATGCAACAGATCCTAACCAATATCCAATCCGAGATTACCACGGCACTCAATCACAATCCTAACACCAATCTGATATAAGAGATGAGAAAGAAACACCCAGGTGATCAGATCTATGATATTCCTACCCAAAACCTAGCATGGGAAAGAAAAAGGGGATAACCTAAGAATACAGATCTACTCCTAATGATTTGAGGAGAGGGTTACCTGAAATGAGAAAGTTGAGCCAAGAATGTTGGTATCCTCTGATCTTGATTCTGATGGTTGGATCTAAAAGCTGGAATGGCTTGGGAAGTTGAAAGAGGAAGAAGACGAACGGGAAGAGTTGCAGAGAGATAAGTGGGGAGGGATGAATCGTGAGATTAGTTAAAATAGGGATTAGGTTAAAAGGTGGGCTTAAGTCATTGGGTCAAAGCTACGGGTCAGGTCATCTACCCACTAACCCAACTCACTAAACCACACATCTAATCTAACGTGTGACCCACTTAATCCTACCCACTTAAATAACTAAAATACATTAAATTAATATAATACTAATATATTAATAATAAATATAATTAATCGTGGGGCCGGATCTTACACACTGCACCCATCTCTCACCCATCATCCTCTCCCTCTGATCATCTCCATCTCATGACCCAAGCCCACATCGTCCAATCTCTCCATCACAGCCACCACCTTTCATCTCCATCTCACTGCACCCATCTCTCACCCATCATCCTCTCCCTCTGATCATCTCCATCTCATGACCCAAGCCCACATCGTTCAGTCTCTCCATCACAGCAACCACCTTAGCCACATGTGCAGATCTCTTCCTCTCTTCCTTTGTTCTTCTTCCCTACTAGCCCAACGCGCGCACTCCATTGCTGCCCTTCATCCATTCACGCAGACGCCGAAGAAGAGGAGCATTCACGCAGAGGAAGGAAGAACACCGAAGGTTCATTCAGGAAGAGGATTCACATGCTAAGCCCATCTCATTCGCAGATCAGTCCCGGGGTGGCCCTCTGTTGATCAGCATCCCCCTGCACCTCCCTGCACGCAACGCCTGCTCGCCCACCTTCTTCCTCCCTCCTCCTCTTTCTCTCCCTCTCTGTTTCTCTTCTTTCTTTCTCTCCCTCTCCCCTATCTTCTCTTCTCTCCTTCTCCTCTCTGCTCTCATCTCTCTCGCTCCCCACCTCTCTCTCGCTCTCACTGCTCCCCTCTCTGCCCTCTCTTCTCTCCCTATTTCGTTCTTCCTCTCCTCCTTTGTTTCTCGCCTGCACCTTCTTATTCTTCTCTTTCTCTGCCCCTCCTCTCTCTCAGCCCGCACTCCCATTTCTATCTCTCTGTCTTCTCTCTTTCTCTCCGTCTCCTTCTTCCATCTCCCTCTCTTCTCTCCCCTCGCTGCAACTCTCTTTCCTTCTTTCTCTTCCTCTTCTCTCTCGCTTTGCGCTCTCCGCCCCCCCCCTCTCTCTCTCTCTCTCCCTGTGCACCCATCTTCTCCTCCCCGCTCCATCTTGTCGCGCGCAAAGCTCGCCATCACCTCGACTCCGTCACCACCTTGCAGCCGGACTCGCTCTCACAGCATGTCACATCCCGGTCCCGAAATCACCCTGGCCTAGGGTAATTCCGGAGGTGTGCCACACGTACTCCCGCATGTTGTACCTGTCTCTAGCCAAACACAACACACGAAGGAGATAAAAGCGACTATTCCACATGTGAGAACACATAATATTTCATATAGCGGAAGTCGTAATTCATTTAGATAAGGTATCAAATTCCATCAAGGTCAATTAAACATTTAGGTTTGATATAAAAGAAGTAAACAAGTATATACATTAAGTTACAAAAGAGGGATCAATAAAAGAATCCCTATACAACCATTGAAAGAACCTATACATTCACTACCAAAAGTATATTCAAAAGAATTTCGTATGACCATATGAAAAGGATAGTCACATGAACTAGGGTATTTACTAGTGTAGTCCGCACTCCAAGGAGGTCAAATCTAGGCTGGCCCTGGTTCTGGCCACTCTTCTAGTCCTGCTGGTACCTCTTGGGTACCCTCCTCTCTCTCCTGGGCCTTTTCAGGGCCGGGAGCTGCATCTGCGTCTGTGACACCAAATGTAGTATCTCAATACGACGATTTTTAGCAAGTATAAGCACGATAAGAATTTACACAATGTTGCAACTTTGAATTTAATACGAGCAATTTAGTGGATAGCAATGATAGTATCTCTATGCAAATTGTGCCTGAATTAAATATGCTGAGGAATCAATAAATAAGAAACCATACAAATTTGGCTACTACTTAAAGCTCATCCTCTCAAAGAGAGCAAAATCTTGTTGGGATGTCACCAGCGGCCCGGCCAAAGGCTAATTGGCTACCCGGTTCTGGAGTTCCGGTGCTCCAGGCGACTTACTGCAGTAGTCTCTCAAACTAAACCATGTGCTGGCCCCGTCGGGCGTCACAAGGCCGAAGCTATGTAGTGCCGACTCAATCGAATCAAACTAATCGAATAATAAGTGGACTCAAGTGAGTTTGTATTCCAAATCAAATCTAAATAGAATTTACTTCCATTCATATATCACCGTATCTTATACTCACTCAATCCACATGTTTACAAGTACTGCATCAATGTACCATGTATAGCGAATGACGGAGGAAATAGAGTTATTAAACCTTACAGTATTCTGGGAAATGAAATAAACTTATTTACTTATAATGATTGATCTGTCAAATGAAAATATAATCCAATATGAAATGCAATAAGTCAAGGAGTCAAGGAAATTTACTAGCCAATACACTAATATACTATTGAATTAAGTCCTTCACCATCCAATACAAGGTAAATTCAAAAAGTCAACGTATACTACTTGTTCGGTGTCACTAATTAAGAGAGTTACGTTAATTTTCCAAACAACCTTCATGGCTTAGTGTTGGACTAATAATTATTCACTGGTCCAATTATTGAGGTTCATGGTTCCATTTTATAATCCTAGAAATCAAAAGAATCACTAATTTTCTATGGAATAGGGTAGGCACCTTAAGTATCCATTTGGAACATTTAAGGTGGGTTAAAATAGGTTAACGATGATAATTCATCCAGAGATTGGGTCAAAAAAGGGGGGCTCAGCTACAGCATTAGGTTCGCTCGAGCGGACCAAGTTCGCTCGAGCGGACCCTTTCCAGAGGGTTGAAGGTTCGAGCGCACTGATTCGTTCGCTCGAACGGCTGGTTCGCTCGAGCGATGTGTCCAGTTCGCTCGAGTGAACTGTCCAGAACCCCTGTTCCGGATTTCCTTCCCCTTCCATTTCTCATTTCTCTTTCCCTTACATCTTTCCTCCCCCTACTGAACCTGCAAAAGAATGGAGCCTTCATGCTCCCATTCATCATATAACCACAAATAATCCATCCACTCAAATTCAATAAACTTGAAATCATCTAAATCATTCATTTATTAAGAACTAGGAGCATTGAATAAATATATCATGGAGTCAATGAAATTAACAAGAATGTAACTCATATTATGCATATACTTGCCTCAATTTATGCTTTCTAAATCTCTTATACTCTCTTGGTGTTCCAAGCCTTAAAATCCCCCCCCCCCCAAATATATTCAAACCCTAGACACCATGCAAAGAAAAGAAATACCATGAATGCTATGTAATACTACCCCAAGAGTCTTTTGGACTCCTTTTTAACTCAAACATATTATCAAGAAGGGTTTGAGTCTTACCTTACAAGGGATTCAATTTTTTGGAGTTGGAAAGGAATAGTTTTCTTTGAAACAAGGGTTGAAGAAGAAGGAGGAGATGAAGAGGAAGATGATCTCCACTATAGTCTTCACTTCTTCACTTGCTAGAGTGCTTGAAGAAGATGAAGGAACTTGAAAGGAAGAAGGGAGGAAGTTTTCTCCTCACAACCAACATGCAAAACGAATGGGAGGAAAAAGAGTGGGGTTGCTTAAGGTGATAAAGATGGACCTTTTGCAGAAAAGCCCATTAGTTGGGTAAAATTTCAATTTAAGTCAATTGAGGGTCTATTTCTCCAACGAGCGATCAAATGAAGTAAAGTCGAATACGAAAAGTGACGAGCTTAACGAAATACACCCGTTGACGCCAAAATGACGTGAAAACGATGCAAAACGAGAAAATCTATAATTACGAAAAAGGCCTTTGACTCAATCCAAGTGAGTCAATTCAACTCCACTCAACTAATCAAAACTCAAGACTCGAGTTGGCTCGGTCTAAGAGACTAATTTGATGATTTACAACTTAAATAAAATTAATTAAACTAAATCCCCATTAATCAGCATTAATGAAGATTAAATTGGGTTGGGGTGTAACACAGCAACACCACCAGACGCACGCCAGCACGCCAGATGCTTACAGCACCCTCGTTCTCCCCCTGCACGCAGCACCAGCGCCACCTTCTTCCTCCTCCGGACGCCTCCTTGACCAGGTAGACTCTCTCCTTCCTCCCTACTAAAGCTGCCACCACCTGCACTGCCCTTCCTCTGCACCCCACCTGTGCACCCCTTCCTTTCCTTTCTTTCCCATCTTTCCTCCTCTCTCCTTTCCTTCTTCGTTGCCCTTTCTTCTTCCCTCACCTGCAACTGCACCCACCTGCGCAGCCGAGCCCATTCTGCCTCTCCTTCCTCCCTCGCTGCCCACCTGCACGCATCCCTTGCACCTCTCCTCTTCCTCTCTTCTTCTCTCTTTTCAGTCCCCTTTCTCTTTCACAGCACCACCCTGCATAGCAGCGTTACTGCTGCACACAAACGTGCACCCACGTCTCCACACCCACCTGAACTAGCCCATTCATTTGACCCCAGCCGAACTACAGGGAAAAGGCCCATAACCCATCAGGCCCAGATCGCTATGCCTATCAAGCCCATGCATTTAAGTTAAAGTTATTATTTTTTAGGTCTTAATTTATTTTAAATTATTTCCAGCCAGCATCAAGCCTGTCCATGCACCTAACATGCCATGCATTTAGGCAAATATTTTATTTTATATGTTTATTTCAATTTATTTCTAATTCGTTCAGGCAGGCCACAGATCTAGGTAAGCTCTCATATTCATTATTTATTTCAATTTATTCCTACCTTGTTTAGACCTGCCCATGCATTCAAACATGTCCATGCATCATATAAGTAGCCGCATTTCCTTCATTTATGCACATTTATACTTTATTCCATGAAAATTAGGACTCCTTTTACTTATCTATTCATCTTATTTTCTTTATAAAAATTAGAATTGCATAATTCATAAAAAAAAAGAGAAAACAAAAAATAGAATCCTAGACATTAGTTAGATTAATTAGAACAATTAAGTTAGGTGTGATAAACCTCCTTTTCCTCCTCCCCTTTCATTAGGATTAGGGAATTTATTTAGAAAATTCTAAGTTAGTTAGGTTGATTTTAATAAATGAAAATTAGTAATTTATCCCCTTCTCTCCTCCTCCCCTTTCATTAGGATTAGACAAATTAGTTTAGGAGATTTTAGACTCTATCAATAAAACCAAAAACAGAATAAAAATAATAAAACCCAAAAAGTCCAAAAACAAAGTAAAAGATATTAAAAAAAATCAAAAAAATATTAATAAACTTGAACTAGAAATTAAATAGTGGTTTAGGCTCACCAGGTCAAACCCCAGACCCAGATCTAGGTCTCCCCCAAGTCAGGTTAGACTACTTTTAGTTTTTTTTTCATTTAAATAAGTTAGGTCCCACTCTCTCTGCGGCCCCCATTAAGGGACCGGGAAAGCTGATGTGGGCGGTCTAGGACCTTAGTTTAGGGTCAATCCGATGATCAGTAATAAAGCATTAATCACGTAAATCCAAGTAAAATCCCTTAGTTAGGCCCTTCTAGCCCACTATCAAAAATCCATAAAAACTATAAAACCTACAAAATAAACCCAAAAAGATTTTTCCTTTGTTTCTTCCTCCACCTCAGGTGCCAAATATTTAATCGAACTTAATGATAAAAGGGAACAAAGAACTGACTTCTAAAAGTGAATAAATGAGAATAATTAGATGAGATGAGTGATTTCACACACTTTGCATATTTTTATTTCGGCCCATCGGCCATCTCTAAATCAATCACGGCCCATCGGCCCTCTAAAACAAACACCGGCCCATCGGCCATCTCTAAATCAATCACGGCCCATCGGCCCTCTAAAATAAACACCGGCCCATCGGCCACCTTCAGTCAATTACAGCCCATCGGCTTTTTACTTTATCACTCTTGTATCGCACACGAAAAACACAGAAATCACAAGTCAAAGTCTCATTTGCATCATCATCTTGATTTGAAAAGTCAGCCATTAAACCCTATTTTGCCAAGGGATTAGAAGGGGGAATCCGGGAACGGGGCCGATTCTCTTTTTAAATATTTGGCACCTCCCCCTTTTTTATTTTCTTTATTTTAATTATTTTGTCTTACTTGGACACACCATGATTATGCTATGTGAGGATTAATCTTATTTGGACTCTGACTCATAACCTTGAATTGACCCTTTATTAAAAGAGACCCAAATTAATGTGACAGGAAAACCGTCGTGTGTTGCCGGCAGCACATTAGACGAGAGAAGAACCCACCCATTTATTTTCTCCCATTTTTCTTCGGCTTTTGTCGAAGAACGGTGTTACGGCCGTTACCGTAGCTGGCGATCGTGATCCGTCGATTTTGAGGGTAGAGGGAATCCTCATTCTCGATGTAAAATTTAAATAGCACATATAGATGAATGGCGATTTCCCTCCCCGGGGGGATCAAAATTTACATTCGACAGAGTCGCGTGAAACACAGTGTAGATTCAACAAATTCCTAGAGCCGCATAGATTGTGTTTTCGTACAAAAGAACCTATGACCCGCACGAAATTCGGGTTTTCGCCTTTAGAAACACTGAACTCCCCGAAAGTGTTTTCCAAACCCAAGATTCACGCAAAACCCGTTTTAAATCGAAAAGTATCTCGAGATATCTTAAAAACTGCATCTCAACCCCGAATCCCTTCAAATGGATTTCGAGGCGTGAGACGCGACAGGGACACACGAAACCCTTTTTAAAGTAAAACGCGATCCCGGATTTCACTAGAGGGTGTCTTTGGACCCAGAGTCCATTGAAACACAGTGTAGAGTCAACATTTTCGCAGCGCCTCATGGATTTTGTTTTCGTAAAAAAGTATTGTACATGCGGGTTTTCGCCTTTACAAACACTGAACTCCCAAAAAGTGTTTTCCATACCCAAGATTTGCCCGAAACTCGTTTTAATCCGAAAAATGACTCGAAATATCCTAAAAAGCGCATCTCAACGCAAAATCCCTTCAAATGGGTTTCGAGGTGTAAGGCGAGACAGGGACACACGAAACCCCTTTTAGAGTAAAATGCGATCCTGTATTTTTCTAGAGGGTGTGTTTGGACCCAGAGTCGCACGAAACATAGTGCATATTCAATAATTTCCTAGAGATGCTTAGATATTGTTTTCGTACAAAAGTTCCGTACGACCCGCACGAAGTTCGGGTTTTCGCATTTATAAACACTGAACTCCCCGAAAGTGTTATCAATACCCAAGATTCGCATGAACAAATTTTAAATCGAAAAGTTGCTCGAAATATCCTAAAAAGCGCATCTCAACCCAGAATCCTTTCAAATGGATTTCGAGGAGTAAGACGAGACAAGGACACCCGAAACACCTTTTAGAGTAAACGCGATCCCAGATTTTTTTAAAGGGTGTCTGTCGACCCAGAGATGTGTGAAACATAGTGTAGATTCAACAATTTCCTAGAGCCGCTTAGATTGTGTTTTCCTTCAAAAGTACATCACGACCCGCATGAAATTCGCGTTTTCGCCTTTACAAACACTGAACTCCCCGAAAGTGTTTTCCATTCCTAACATTCCCTCAAAACCCGTTTTTAACCGAAAAGTTGGTCGAAATATCTTAAAAGGCGCATCTCAACCCAGAATCCCTTCAAATGGATTCTGGAGGCGTAAGACGAGACAGGGACACCCGAAACACCTTTTACAGTAAATCGTGATCCCAGATTTTTCAAGAGGTTGACTTTGGACCCAGAGTCGCGTGAAATACAGTGTAGATTCAACAAATTCCTAAAGCCGCATAGATTTTATTTTCGTACAAAAGCAACGTACGACCCGCACGAAATTCGGGTTTTCGCCTTTAGAAACACTGAACTCCTCGAAAGTGTTTTCCAAATCCAAGATTCACGCAAAACCCGTTTTAAATCGAAAAGTATCTCGAGATATCTTAAACACTGCATCTCAACCCCGAATCCCTTCAAATGGATTTCGAGGCGTAAGACGCGACAGGGACACACGAAACCCCTTTTAAAGTAAAACGGTATCCCGGATTTTACTAGAGGGTGTCTTTGGACCTAGAGTCCATTGAAACACAGTGTAGAGTCAACATTTTCGAATAGCCTCATGGACTTTGTTTTCGTACAAAAGTATTGTACGTGCGGGTTTTCGCCTTTACGAACACTGAACTCCCCGAAAGTGTTTTCCAAACCCAAGATTTGCCCGAAACCTGTTTTAATCCGAAAAATGACTCGAAATATCCTAAAAAGCGCATCTCAACCCAGAATCCCATCAAATGGGTTTCGAGGCGTAAGACGACAGGGACACACGAAACCCCATTTAGAGTAAAATGCGATCCAGGATTTTTCTAAAGGGTGTCTTCGGACCCAGCGTCGCACGAAACACAATGTAGATTCAACAATTTCCTAGTGATGCTTAGATATTGTTTTCATACAAAAGTTCCGTACGACCCGCACGAAGTTCGGGTTTTCGCCTTTATAAACACTGAACTCCCCGAAAGTATTTTCAATACCCAAGATTCGCATGAGCCCATTTTAAACCGAAAAGTTGCTCGAAATATCCTAAAAAGCGCATCTCAACTCAGAATCCTTTCAAATGGATTTCGAGGAGTACGACGAGACAGGGTCGAACGAAACACCTTTTAGAGTAAAACGCGATCCTAGATTTTTCTAAAGGGTGTCTTTCGACACAGAGACGTGTGAAACACAGTGTAGATTCAACAATTTCCTAGAGCCACAAATATTGTGTTTTCGTACAAAACTTGCTCACGACCCGCACGATGTTCGGGTTTTCGCCATAGAAACATTGAACTCCCCGAAAGTGTTTTCCATGCCTAAGATTCGCCCGCAACCCGTTTTTAACCGAAAAGTAGATCGGAATATCATAAAAAGCGCATCTCAACCTAGAATACCGTCAATAGATTTTGGAGGAATAAAACGTGAAAGGGACACCCGAAACACCTTTTAGAGTAAAACGCGATCCTCGATTTTTCGAGAGGTTGACTTTGGTCCCAGAGACGCATGAAACACAGTGTAGATTAAACAGTTTCCCAGAGCCGCATAAATTAAGTTTTCGTACAAAAGTTTCGTACAACATGCACGAAGTTCGTGTTTTCACCTTTACAAACACAAAACTCCCCGAAAGTATTTTCCGTACCCAAAATTCGCCTGAAACCCTTTTTTGAAATCGAAAAGTTGCTCGAAATATCCTAAAAGGCGCATCTCAACCCAGAATCCCTTCAATGGGATTTTGTAAGCGTAAGACGAGACAGGGACACCCGAAACTCCTTTTGGAGTAAATCATGATCCCAGATTTTTCAAGAGGTTGACTTTGGACCCAGATTCGCGTGAAATACAGTGTAGATTCAACAAATTCCTAGAGCCGCATAGATTTTGTTTTGGTACAAAAGCAACGTACGACCCGCACGAAATTCGGGTTTTCGCCTTTAGAAACACTGAACTCCTCGAAAGTGTTTTCCAAATCCAAGATTCACGCAAAACCCGTTTTAAATCGAAAAGTATCTCGAGATATCTTAAACACTGCATCTCAACCCCGAATCCCTTCAAATGGATTTCGAGGCGTAAGACGCGACAGGGACACACGAAACCCCTTTTAAAGTAAAACGCTATCCCGGATTTTACTAGAGGGTGTCTTTGGACCTAGAGTCCATTGAAACACAGTGTAGAGTCAACATTTTTGAAGAGCCTCATGGAATTTGTTTTCGTACAAAAGTATTGTACGTGCGGGTTTTCGCCTTTACGAACACTGAACTCCCCGAAAGTGTTTTCCATACCCAAGATTTGCCCGAAACCTGTTTTAATCCGAAAAATGACTCGAAATATCCTAAAAAGCGCATCTCAACCCAGAATCCCATCAAATGGGTTTCGAGGCGTAAGACGACAGGGACACACGAAACCCCTTTTAGAGTAAAATGCGATCCAGTATTTTTCTAAAGGGTGTCTTCGGAGCCAGAGTCGCACGAAACACAATGTAGATTCAACAATTTCCTAGTGATGCTTAGATATTGTTTTCATACAAAAGTTCCGTACGACTCGCACGAAGTTCGGGTTTTCGCCTTTATAAACACTGAACTCCCCGAAAGTATTTTCAATACCCAAGATTCGCATGAGCCCATTTTAAACCGAAAAGTTGCTCGAAATATCCTAAAAAACGCATCTCAACTCAGAATCCTTTCAAATGGATTTCGAGGAGTACGATGAGACAGGGTCGACCGAAACACCTTTTCGAGTAAAACGCGATCCTAGATTTTTCTAAAGGGTGTCTTTCGACACAGAGACGTGTGAAACACAGTGTAGATTCAACAATTTCCTAGAGCCACAAATATTGTGTTTGCGTACAAAACTTGCTCACGACCCGCACGATGTTCGGGTTTTCGCCTTAGAAACACTGAACTCCCCGAAAGTGTTTTCCATGCCTAAGATTCGCCCGCAACCCGTTTTTAACCGAAAAGTAGATCGGAATATCATAAAAAGCGCATCTCATCCTAGAATACCATCAAATAGATTTTGGAGGAATAAAACGTGAAAGGGACACCCGAAACACCTTTTAGAGTAAAACGCGATCCTCGATTTCTCGAGAGGTTGACTTTTGACCCAGAGACATGTGAAAGACAGTTTAGATTCAACAATTTCCTAGAGCCGCTGATAATGTGTTTTCGTTCAAAACTTCCGCACGACCGGCACGATGTCGGGTTTTCGCCTTTACAAACACTGAGCTCCCCGAAAGTGTTTTCCTTGCCTAAGATTCGCCCAGAAACCCTTCTAACCGAAAAGTAGATCGAGATATCATAAAAAGCGCAACTCAACCTAGAATACCATGAAATGGAATTTGGAGGCGTAAAACGTGTCGGGGACACCCGAAACACATTTTAGAGTAAAACGCGATCCTAGATTTTTCTAGAGGTTGACTTTGGACCCAGAGACGCCTGAAAAATAGTGTAGATTCAACAATTTCCTAGAGCAATATAGATTATGTTCTCATACAAAAGTTTCGTACAACCCGCACGAAGTTCGGGTCTTCACCTTTACAAACACTAAACTCCCCGAATGTGTTTTCCATACCCAAAATTCGCCTGAAACCCTTTTTTTAAACCAAAAAGTTGCTCGAAGTATCCTAAAAGGCGCATCTCAACCCAAAATCCGTTCAAATGGATTTTGGAGGTTTAAGACGAGACAGGGACACCCGAAATACCTTTTAGAGTAAATCGTGATCCCAGATTTTTCAAGAGGTTGACTTTGGACCCAGAGTCGCGTGAAACACAGTGTAGATTCAACAAATTCCTAGAGCCGCATAGATTGTGTTTTCGTAAAAAAGCACCGTACGACCCGCACGATATTCGGGTTTTCGCCTTTAGAAACATTGAACTCTCCGAAAGTGTTTTCCAAACCCAAGATTCACGCGAAACCCATTTTAAATCGAAAAGTATCTCGAGATATCTTAAAAACTGCATCTCAAACCCCGAATCCCTTCAAATGGATTTCGAGCCGTAAGACGCGACAGGGACACACGAAACCCCTTTGAAAGTAAAACGCGATCCCGGATTTTACTAGAGGGTGTCTTTGGACCCAGAGTCCATTGAAACACAGTGTAGAGTCAACATTTTCGTAGAGCCTCATGGATTTTGTTTTCGTACAAAAGTATTGTACGTGCGGGTTTTCGCCTTTACAAACACTGAACTCCCCGAAAGTGTTTTCCGTAGCCAAGATTTGCCCGAAACCCGTTTTAATCCGAAAAATGGCTCGAAATATCCTAAAAAGCGCAGGTCAACCCAGAATCCCTTCAAATGGGTTTCGAGGCGTAAGACGAGACAGGGACACACGAAACCCCTTTAAGAGTAAAATGCGATCCCAGATTTTTCTAGAGGGTGTCTTTGGACCCAGAGTCGCACGAAACACAATGTAGATTCAACAATTTCCTAGAGTTGCTTAGGTATTGTTTTCATAAAAACGTTCCTTACGACCCGCATGAAGTTCGGGTTTTCGCCATTACAAACACTGACCTCGCCGAAAGTGTATTCCATACCAAAGATTCGCCCGAAATAAATTTTAAACCAAAAAGTAGCTCGAAATATCCTAAAAAGCGCATCTCAAACTAGAATCCCATTAAATGGATTTCGAGGCGTTAGATGAGAAAAAGACACCCGAAACCCCTTTTAGAGTAAAACGCGATCCCAGATTTTTCTAGAGGGTGTCTTTGGATCCAGAGTCGCATGAAACACAGTGCAGAGTGAACAATTTCTTAGAGCCGCATAGATTAGGTTTTCGTACTAAAGTACCGTACGTTCGGGTCTTTGCCTTTAGAAACATGGAAATCCCCAAAAGAGTTTTCCAAACCCAGGATTCGCATGAAACCCATTTTAAACCGAAAAGTAGCTCGAAATATACTAAAAAGCGCAACTCAACCTAGAATCCTATCAATAGGATTTTGATGCGTAAGACGAGACTGGGACACCCGAAACCCCATTTAGGGTTAAACGTGATCCCAGATTTTTCTAGAGGGTGACTTTGGACCTAGAGTCGCATGAAACACAGTGCAGATTCAATAATTTCCTAGAGTCGCATTGATTGTGTTTTCGTATAAAAGTATCGTACGACCCACCCAAAGTTCGGATTTTAACCTGTACAAACACTGAACTCCCTGAAAGTTTTTTCCATACCCATGATTTGCCCGAAACCCGTTTTAAACCGAAAAGTAGTTCGAAAGATCCTAAAAAGCACATCAAAACCCAAAATCCCTTCAAATTGAATTCGAGGCGTAAGACGAGACGGGGACACCCGAAACACCTTTTAGAGTATAACATGATCCCGGATTTTTCTAAAGGGTGTCTTCGGACCCAGAGTCGCATGAAACACAGTGTAGATTCAATAATTTCCTTGAGCCGCATAGATTTTGTTTTCGTACAGAAGTTCCGTACGACCTGCACGAAGTTCGGGTTTTCACATTTACAAACACTTAACTCCCCGAATCGCTTCAAATGGACTTTGAGGCATAAGAAGAGACATGGACACTCGAAACACATTTAGAGTAAAACGCAATCCCAAATTTTTTTAGGGGGTGTCTTTCTACCCAGACTCGCATGAAACAGAGTGCAGATTCAACAATTTCCTGCAGCTGCACTGATTGTGTTTTCGAACAAAAGTATAGTATGACCCGCTCAAAAGTTCGGGTTTTCATCTTTACAAACACTGAACTCCCTGAAAGTGTTTTCCATACCCAAGATTCGTACGAAACCCGTTTTAAGCCGAAAAGTAGTTCGAAATATCCTGAAAAGCACATCTCAACCCAAATCCATTCAAATGGATTTCGAGGCCAAAGGCGAGACAGGGACACCCGAAACACCTTTTAGACTAAAATGCGATCCCGGATTTTTCTAGAGGGTGTCTTTCGACCCAGAGTCGCATGAGACACAATCTAGATTCAACAATTTCCTACAGCCGCATAGATTGCGTTCTCGTACAAAAGTTTCGTGCGACCCGCACGAAGTTCGGGTTTTTGCTTTTACAAATACTGAACTCCCCGAAAGTGTTTTCCATACCCAAGATTCGATCGGAATATCCTAAAAAGCGCATCTCAACCAAGATCCCTTCAAATGGATTACGAGGCGTAAGACGCGACAGGGACACACAAAACCCCTTCTAGAGTAAAACGCGATCCCAAATTTTTCTACAGGGTGTCTTTGGACCCAGAGTCCCCTGAAACATAGTGTAGATTCAACAATTTCCTAGTGACGGTTAGATTTTGGTTTCGTATAAAAGTTCCGTACGGCTAGCAGAAAATTCGGGTTTTCGCCTTTACAAACACTGAACTCCCTGAAAGTGTTATCCATTCCCATGATGCTCATGAACCCATTTTAAACCGAAAAGTTGCTCGAAATATCATAAAAAGCGCATCTCAACCCAGAATCCTTTCAAAGGGATTTCGAGGAGTAAGACGAGACAGGGACACCTGAAACACCATTTAGAGTAAAACGCGATCCCAGATTTTTCTAGAGGGTGTCTTTCGACCCAGAGATGTGTGAACACAGTGTAGATTCAACAATTTCCTATAGCCGCTTAGATTGTGTTTTTGTATAAAAGTTCCTTGCGGCCCGTACGAAGTTCGGATTTTTGCCTTTCCATACACCGAAAGTGTTTTCCATGCCTCATATTCGCCCGAACCAGTTTTTAACTGAAAAGTAGATCGGAATATCATAAAAAGCGCCTCTCAACCGAGAATACCATCAAATCGATTTTGGAGGCGTAAGACGTGATAGGGATACCCGAAACACCTTTTAGAGTAAAGCGTGTTCCCTTATTTTTCAAGAGGTTGACTTTGGACCCATAGACGCGTGAAACATAGTGTAAATTCAACAATTTCCTAGAGCCGCATAGATTGCATTTTCATACAAAAGTATCGTACGACCCGCACGAAGTTCGGGTTTTCGCCTTTAGAAACACTGAACTCCCCGAAAGTGTTTTCCAAACCCGAATGGATTTCGAGGCATAAGACGCGACAGGGACACACGAAACCCCTTTTAGAGAAAACACGATCCCGGATTTTACTAGAGGGTGTCTTTGGACCCGGAGTCGCATGAAACACAGTGATTGTGTTTTCGTACAAAAGTATTATACGACACGCACGAAGTTCGGGTTTTCGCCATTACAATCACTAAACTCCCCGAAAGTGTTTTCCTTTCCCAAGATTCGCCCGAAACCCGTTTTAAACAGAAAAGTAGTTCAAAATATCCTAAAAAGCACATCTCAACTCAGAATCCCTTCAAACGGATTTCGAGGTGTAAGACGAGTCAGGACACCCGAAACACCTTTTAGAATAAAATACGATTACGGATTTTTCTAGAGGGTGTCTTTCGACCTAGAGTCGCATGAGACACAATCTAGATTCAACATTTTCCTAGAGCCACATAGATTGCATTTTCGTACAAAAGTTCCGTACGACCCGCACGAAGTTCGGGTTTTCGCTTTTACAAATACTGCACTCCCCGAAGGTGTTTTCTATCCATACTCATGATTCGCTCGGAATATCCTAAAAAGCGCTTCTCAACCAAAATCCTTTCAAATGGATTACGAGGCGTAAGACGCGACAGGGACACACGAAACCCTCTTTAGAGTAAAATGCGATCCTGAATTTTTTTAGAGGGTTTCTTTGGACCTAGAGTCCCCCGAAACTCAGTGTAGATTCAACAATTTCCTAGAGACGCTTAGATTCTGTTTTCGTACAAAAGGTTCGTATGACCAGCAGAAAATTCGGGTTTTCGCCTTTACAAACACTGAACTCCCCGAAAGTCTTTTCCATGCCCAAGATTCATACGAACCCATTTTAAACCGAAAAGTTGCTCCGAATATCCTAAAATGCGCATCTCATCCCAGAATCCTTTCAAATGGATTTCGAGGAGTAAGACGAGACAAGGACACCCGAAACACCTTTTAGAGTAAAATGCGATCCCGGATATTTCTAGAGGGTGTCTTTCGACCCAGAGTCGCATGAGACACAGTCTAGATTCAATATTTTCCTAGAGCCGCATAGATTGCGTTTTCGTGCAAAAGTTTTGTACGACCCGCACGAAGTTCGGGTTTTCTCTTTTACAAATACTACACTCCCCGAAGGTGTTTTCCATACCCATGATTCGCACGAAATATCCTAAAAAGCGCTTCTCAACCAAGATCCTTTCAAATGGATTACGAGGCGTAAGACGCGACAGGGACACATGAAACCCCTTTTAGAGTAAAACGCAATCCCAGATTTTTTTAGAGGGTTTCTTTGGACCTAGAGTCCCCTGAAACACAGTGTAGACTCAACAATTTCCTAGTGATGCTTAGATTCTGTTTTCGTACAAAAGGTTCGTATGACCAACAGAAAATTTGGGTTTTCGCCTTTATAAACACTGAACTCCCAGAAACCCTTTTCCACACCCAAGATTCGCACGAACCCATTTTAAACCGAAAAGTTGCTCGAGATATCCTAGAAAGCGCATCTCATCCCAGAATCCTTTCAAATGGATTTCAAGGAGTAAGATGAGACAAGGACGCCCGAAACACCTTTTAGAGTAAAATGCGATCCCGAATATTTCTAAAGGGTGTCTTTCGACCCAGAGTAGCATGAGACACAGTCTAGATTCAACAATTTCCTAGAGCCGATTAGTTTGTGTTTTCTTACAAAAGTTACGTACGACCCGCAGGAAGCTCGGGTTTTCGCTTTTACAAATACTGAACTCCCCGAAAGTGTTTTCCATACCCAAGACTCACTCAGAATAACCTAAAAAGCGCATCTTAACCAAGATCCCTTCAAATGGATTACGAGGCGTAAGACGCGACAGGGACACACAAACCCCTTCTAAAGTAAAACGCGATCCCAGATTTTTCTACAGGGTGTCTTTGGACCCAGAGTCCCCTGAAACACAGTGTAGATTCAACAATTTCCTAGTGACGGTTAGATTCTGGTTTCATACAAAAGTTCCGTACGGCTAGCAGAAAATTCGGGTTTTCACCTTTACAAACACTGAACTCCCCGAAAGTGTTTTCCAGACCCAAGATTCGGACTAACCAATTTTAAGCCGAAAGGTTGCTCGAAATATCCTAAAAAGCGGATCTCAACCCAGAATCCTTTCAAATGGATTTCGAGGTGTAAGAAGAGACAGGGACACCCGAAACACCTTATAGAGTAAAACGCGATCCCAAATATTTCTAGAGGGTGTCTTTCAACCCAGAGACGTGTGAAACACAGTGTATATTCAACAATTTACTAGTGCCTCTTAGATTGTGCTTTCGTACAAAAGTTCCATACTTCGTACGGGTTTTCGCCTTTGTTAACACTGAACTCCCCGAAAGTGTTTTCCATGCCTAAGATTCGCCCGAAACCCATTCTTAACCAAAAAGTAGATCGGAATACAATAAAAAGCGCATCTAAACCCAAAATACCAACAAATGGATTTTGTGGCGTAAGACGAGATAGGGACACCCGAAACCCCTTTTAGAGTAAAACGCGATCCCGGATTTTTCTAGAGGGAGTCTTTACACCCAGAGTCGCAGGAAACATGGTGTAGATTCAACAATTTCCTAGAGCCGCTTAGATTGTGTTTTCGTACAAAAGTTCCTTACTTCGTGCGGGTTTTCACCTTTATTAACACTGAACTCTCCGAAACTGTTTTCCATGCCTAAGATTCACCCGAACCTCGTTTTAAACAGAAAAGTCACTCGAAATATTCTAAAAAGCGCATCTCAACCCAGAATCTCTTCAAATGGATTTCGAGGCATTGGACGAGACAAGGACACCCGAAAAACCATTTAGAGTAAAACGCGATCCTAGATTTTTCTAGAGGGTGTCCCTGGACCCAGAGTCGCATGAAACACAGTGCAGATTCAACAATTTCCTAAAGCTGCATAGATTGTAATTTCGTACAGTAGTTCTGTACGACCCGCACGAAGCTTGGATTTTCGCCTTTACAAACACTGAACTCTCCGAAAGAGTTTTCCATACCAAAGATTCGCCTGAAACCCGCTTCAAATCGATCAGTCGCTCGAAATATATTAAAAGCGCATCTCAACCCAGAATCCCTTCAAATGGATTTCGAGGAGTAAGACGAGACAGGGACACCTGAAACCCCTTTTAGAGTAAAACGCGATCCTGGATTTTTCTAGAGGGTGTCTTTCGACCCAGAGTTGCATGAAATACAGTGTAGATTCAACAATTTCCTAGAGCCGAATAGATTGCGTTTTCGTACAAAAGTACCGTTCGTACGGGTTTTCGCATTTACAAGGACAAAACTCTCCGAAAGTGTTTTCCATACCCAAGATAAGCCCGAAACCCGTTTTAAACTGAAAAGTCGCTCGAAATATCCTAAAAAGCGCATCTCAACCCAGAATCTCTTCAAATGGATTTCGAGGCATAAGACGAGACAAGGACACCCGAAACACCTTTTAGAGGAAAACGCGATCCCAGATTTTTTATAGGGTGTCTTTGAGCCCGGAGTCACATGATACACAGTGCAGATTCAATAATCTCCTTGAGCCGCAGAGATTGTATTTTCATAAAAAAAAGTACAGAATGACTTGTTAAAAAGTTCGGGTTTTCAACTTTACAAACACTGAACTCCTTGAAAGAGTTTTCCATACCCAAGATTCAACTGAAACTTGTTTTAAATCGAAAAGTAGTTCGAAATATCCTAAGAAGCGCATCTCAACCTAGAATCCCTTCAAACGGATTTCAATGCGTAAGACGAGACAGGTACACCCGAAACACCTTTTAGAGTAAAACGCAATCCCGGATTTTTCTAGAGGGTGTCTTTCGACCTAGAGTCGCTTGAAACACAGTGTAGATTCAACAAGTTCCTAGAGACGCTTAGATTTTGTTTTCGTAAAACAGTACTGTACGACCGCACAAAGTTCGGCTTTTCACCTTTACAAATACAGAACTCCCCGAAAGTGTTTTCCACACCCAAGTTTCGACAGAAACCCATTTTTAATCGAAAAGTAGTTCGAAATATCCTAAAAAGTACATTTCAACCCAGAATCCCATCAAACGGATTTCGAGCCGTAAGACGACACAGGGACACCCCAAACACCTTTTAGAGTAAAACACGATCCTGGATTTTTCTAGACAGCGTCTTTCGACCCAGAGTCGCATGAAACACAGTGTAGATTCAACAATTTCCTACAACCTCTTGGATTACGTTTTTGTACAAAGGTACGGTACGACCCGCTAAAATGTTCGGTCTTTCGCCTTTACAAACACTGAACTCCCCGAAAGTGTTTTCCATACCTAAGACTCGCCCGAAACCCGTTTTAAACCAAAAAGTAGCTCGAAATATCATAAAAAGTGCATCTCAACCCAGAATACCTTCAAACGGATTTCGGGGCGAAAGACGAGTTAAGGACACCTGAAACCCCTTTTAGAGTAAAACGCGATCCTGGATTTTTCTAGAGAGTGTCTTTGGACCCAGAGTCGCATGAAACACATTGTAGATTCAACAATTTCCTAGTGACTTTTATATTTTGTTTTTCGTGCGGGTTTTCGCCATTACATAGACAGAACTCCCCAAAAGTGTTTTCGATACCCTAGATTCACCCGAACCCCGTTTTAAACAGAAAAGTCACTCGAAATATCCTAGAAAGCGCATCTCAACCCAGAATCTCTTCAAATGGGTTTCGAGGCGTTGGACGAGACAAGGACACCCGAAACACCATTTAGTGTAAAACGCGATCCCAGATTCTTCTAGAGGGTGCCTTTGGACCCAAAGTCGCATGAAACACAGTGCGGATTCAACAATTTCCTAAAGCCGCATAGATTGTAATTTCGTACAATAGTATCGTCCGACCTGCACGAAGTTTGGGTTTTCGCCTTTACAAACACTGAACTCCCCGAAAGAGTTCTCCATACCAAAGATTCGGCCGACACTCGCTTCAAATCGAATAGTCGCTCAAAATATATTAAAAAGTGCATCTCAACCCAGAATCCCTTCAAATGGATTTCGAGGAGTAAGACGAGACAGGGACACCCGAAACCCATTTTAGAGTAAAACGCGATCCTGAATTTTTCTAGAGGGTGTCTTTCGACCCAGAGTCGCATGAAATGCAGTGTAGATTCAATAATTTCCAAGAGCTACATAGATTGCGTTTTCGTAAAAAAATATCGTACGACCCGCACAAAGTTCGGGTTTTCGCCTTTACAAAGACAAAACTCTCCAAAAGTGTTTTCCATACCCAAGATAATCCCGAAACCCGTTTTAAACTGAAACATCGCTCGAAATATCCTAAAAAGCGTATCTCAACCCAGAATCTCTTCAAATGGATTTTTAGGCGTAAGAAAAGACAAGGACACCCGAAACACCTTTTAGAGGAAAACGCGATCCCAGATTTTCCAATAGGGTGTCTTTGGACCCAGAGTCGCATGAAACACAGTGCAGATTCAATAATTTCTTAGAGCCGCAGAGATTGTAGTTTCGTAAAAAAGTACAAAATGACCCACTAAAATGTTCGGGTTTTCACATTTACAAACACTGAACTCCCCGAAAGAGTTTTCCATACTCACAATTCAACCGAAACTTGTTTTAAACCGAAAAGTAGTTCAAAATATCCTAAGAAGCGCATCTCAACCTTCGGATTTCAATGCGTAAGACGAGACAGGTACACGCGAAACACCATTTAGAGTAAAAAGCGATCCCAGATTTTTCTAGAGGGTGTCTTTCGACCTGGAGTCGCTTAAAACACAGTGTAGATTCAACAATTTCCTAGAGACGCTTAGATTTTGATTTCGAACAAAAGTACTGTACGATCCGCACAAAGTTTTGGTTTTCGCCTTTACAAACACAGAACTTCCCGAAAGTGTTTTCCATACCCAAGATTCGACAGAAACCCATTTTCAACTGAAAAGTTGTTTGGAATATCCTAAAAAGCACATCTGAACCCAGAATTCCATCAAACGGATTTCGAGCCGTAAGACGACACAGGGACACCCGAAACACCTTATAGAGTAAAACGTGATCTCGGATTTTTCTAGATAGTGTCTTTTGACCCAGAGTCGCATGAAACACAATGTAGATTCAACAATTTCCTAGAGCTGCTTAGATTACGTTTTCGTATAAAGGTACGGTACAACCCACTAAAAAGTTCGGGTTTTCGCCTTTACAAACACTGAACTCCCCAAAAGTGTTTTCCATACCTAACACTCGCTCGAAACCCGTTTTAAACCGAAAAGTAGATCAAAATTTCTTAAAAAGAGCATCTCAACCCAGAATACCTTCAAACGGATTTCATGGCGTAAGATGAGTTAGGGACACCTGAAACCCCGTTTAGAGTAAAACACGATCCTGGATTTTTCTAGAGGGTGTCTTTGGACCCAGAGTCGCATGAAACACATTGTAGATTCAACAATTTCCTAGTGACTTTTAGATTATGTTTTTGTAGAAAAGTTCTGTACGACCCGCACGAAGTTTGGGTTTTCGCCGTTACATAGACAGAACTCCCCAAAAGTGTTTTTGATACCCTAGATTCGCCCGAACCCCGTTTTAAACAGAAAAGTCACTCGAAATATACTAGAAAGCGTATCTCAACCCAGAATCTCTTCAAAATGGGTTTCGAGGCGTTGGACGAGACAAGGACACCCGAAACACCATTTAGAGTAAAACGCGATCCCAGATTTTTTTAGAGGGTCTCTTTGGACCCAAAGTCGCATGAAACACAGTGCAGATTCAACAATTTCCTAGATCCGCTTAGATTGTGTTTTCGTACAAAAGTACAGTACGACCTGCTAAAATGTTCGGGTTTTCACATTTACAAACACTGAACTCCCCGAAAGTGTTTTTCATAACCAAGATTCGCCCGAAACACATTTTAAATCGAAAAGTAGTTCGAAATATCCTAAACAGCGCATCTCAACCCAAATTCCCATCAAATGGATTTCGAGGATTAAGACGAGACCGGGACACCCGAAACACCTTTTAGAGTAAAACACGATCTCGAATTTTTCTAGAGGGTGTTTTCGGACCCAGAGTCGCATGAAACACAGTGTAGATTAAATAATTTCCTAGAGCCGCATAGATTGCGTTTTCGTACAAAAGTTCCGTACGACCCGTACGAAGTTTGGGTTTTCGCCTTTACAAACACCGAACTCCCCTAAAGTGTTTTCCATACCCAAGACTCGTACGAACCCATTTTAAACCGAAAAGTTGCTCAACGTAACCTAAAAACCGCATCTCAACACAGAATCCATTCTAATGGATTTCGAGGAGTAAGACGAGACAGGGACACCCGAAACACCTGTTAGAGTAAAACGCAATCCCAGATTTTTATATAGGGTATCTTTCGACCCAGAGACTCGTGAAACACAGTGTAAATTCAACAAATTCCTAAAGCCGCTTAGATTGTGTTTTCATACAAAAGTTCTGTACGACCCGCACGAAGTTCGTACTTTTGCTTTTACAAACACAGAACTCCCCGAAAGTGTTTTCCATACCTATGATTCGCCCGAAACCCATTTTTAACAGAAAAGTAGTTCGGAATATCCTAAAAAGCGCATCTCAACCCATAATCACTTCAAATGGGATTCAAGGCATTAGACGAGACTAGGACACCCAAAACACCTTTTATAGTAAAACGCAATTTTGGATTTTTCTAGAGGGTGTCTTTGGTCCCAGAGTCGCATGAAACACAATGCAAATTCTATAATTTCCTAGAGCCGCAAAGATTGCGTTTTCATACAGAAGTTCTGTTCGACCCGCACGAAGTTCGGGTTTTCGCCTTTACAAACACTGAACTCCCCGAAAGTGTTTTTCCATACCCAAGATTCATCCGAAACCCGCTTTAAACCGAAAAGTCGCTCGAATTATATTAAAAAGCGCATCTCAACCCAGAATCCCTTCAATTGGATTTCGAGGAGTAAGACAAGACAGGGACACCCGGAACCCCTTTTAGAGTAAAACGCTATCCCGCATTTTTCTAGAGGATATCTTTAGACCTAGAGTCGCATGAAACACAGTGTAGATTCAACAATTTACTAAAGCCGTATAGATTGAGTTTTCGAGCAAAAAAACCGTACGACTTGCATGAAGTTCGGGTTTTCGCCTTTACAAACACTGAACTCCCCAAAAGTGTTTTCCAAACCCAAGATTCGCCTGAAACCAGCTTTAAACCGAAAAGTAGCTCGAAATTTATTAAAAAGCGCATCTCAAAGCAGAATCCCTTCAAATGGATTAAGAGGAGTAAGACGAGAAAGGGACACCCGAAACCCCTTTTGGAGTAAAATGCGATCCCAGATTTTTTTCTAGAGGGTGTCTTTCGACCCAGAGTCACATGAAAGACAGTGTAGATTCAAAAATTTCCGAGAGCCGCATAGATTGCGTTTTCGAACAAAAGTTTCGTTCGACCCGCACGAAGTTTCGATTTTCGCCTTTACAAAGACAGAACTCCCTAAAAGTGTTTCCCATCCCCAAGATTAGCCCGAAACCCGTTTTAAAAAGAAAAGTCGCTTGAAATATCCTAAAAACGTATCTCAACCCAAAATCTCTTCAAATGGATTTCGAGGCGTAAGACGAGACAAGGACACCCGAAGCACCTTTTTGAGTAAAATGCAATTCAAGATTTTTCTAGAGGGTGTCTTTGGACCCAGAGTCGCATGAAACACAGTGCAGACTCAACAATTTCCTAGAGCCGCATAGATTGCGTTTTCGTACAAATGTACAGTACAACCAGTTAAAATGTTCGGGTTTTCGCCTCTACAGACTCTGAACTCCCCGAAAGTATTTTCCATACCCAAGATTCGCACGAAACACGTTTTAAACCGAAAAGTAGTTCAAAATATCCTAAAAAGCGCATCTCAACCCAGAATCCCTTCAAATGGATTTCGAGGCGTAAGACGAGACAGGGACACCCGAACCACCTTTTAGAGTAAAACACGATCCTAGATTTTTCTAGAGGGTGTCTTTTGACCCATTGTCGCATGAAACATAGTATATATTTAACAATTTCTTAGAGCTGCATAGATTGTGTTTTCGTACAAAAGTACCGTACGACCCGCATGAAGTTTGGGTTTTCACCTTTACAAACACTGAACTTCACGAAAGTCAGCTTATTATGGCGCACTTGAGTAGCTTGCTGCCCGGGCTATGGGCACCGTTATTTTTTTTTGCTTTTTTTTTTCTTTTGATTGTATTAATGGGGTATGCCCCATTTGGTTTATCTAAGGCCATTGCTGGCTTTAGATTTCCATGTTTCTGTACATTATTCCCTTATTGAAAATGAAGACCTAACTTACTCTTAAAAAAAAAAAAACACTTCACGAAAGTGTTTTCCATGCCCAAGATTCATCCTAAACACGTTTTAAAACGAAAAGTCGCTTGGAATATCCTAACAAGCGCATCTCAACCCAGATCCCTTTAAATCGATTTTGAGGCGTAAGACGCGATAGGGACACACGAAACCCATTTAAGAGTAAAACTTGATCCCGGATTATTGTAAAAAGTTCCTTTGGACCCAGAGTCGCATGAAACACAATGTAGATTCAACAACTTCCTAGTGACGCTTAGATTCTGTTTTCGTACAAAAGTTTCGTACGACCCGCAAGAAGTTCTTGTTTTCGCCTTTACAAACACTGAACTCCCCGAAAGTGTTTTCCATACCCAAGATTCGCCCGAAACTCGTTTTAAACCGAAAAGTCGCTTGGAATATCTTTAAAAGCGTATCTCAACCCAGATCCCTTCAAATGGATTTCGAGGCGTAAGACGAGACAGGGACACCCGAAAGACCTTTTAGAGTAAAACGCGATCTCAGATTTTTCTAGAAGGTGTCTTTCGACTCGAGACGCGTGAAACACAGTGTAGATTCAACAATTTCCTAGAACCGCTTAGATTGTGTTTTCCTGCAAAAGTACCGTACGACCCGCACGAAGTTCGGGTTTTCACCTTTACAAACACTGAACTCCCTGAAAGTGTTTTCCATACCTAAGATTCGCCCAAAACCCGTTTTTAACCGAAAAGTAGATCGGAATATCCTAAAAAGGGCATCTCTACCCAGAGTACAATCAAATGGATTTTGTGGCGTAAGACAAGATAGGGACACCCGAAACCCCTTTTAGAGTAAAACACGATCCCGGATTTTTCTAGAGGGTGTCTTTAGATCCAGAGTCGCATGAACAAAGTGCATATTCAACAATTTCCTAGAACCGCATAGATTATGTTTTCGTACAAAAGGTCGTACGACCTGTACGAAGTTCGGGTTTTTGCCTTTACTAACACTGAACACCTCGAAAGTGTTTTCCGTACCCAAGATTCGCCCGAAACCTGCTTTAAACCGAAAAGTCCCTCAAAATCTATTAAAAAATGCATCTCAACGTAGAATCCCTTCAAATGGATTGCGAGGAGTAAGACGAGACAGGGACACCTGAAACACCTTTTAGAGTATAACGCGATCCCGGATTTTTTCTAGAGGGTGTCTTTGAACCCAGAGTCGCATGAAACACAGTGCAGATTCTATAATTTTCTAGAGCCGCATAGATTGCGTTTTCATAGAAAGGTTCGATACGACCCGCATGAAGTTCGGGTTTTAGCCTTTACGAACACTGAACTCCCCGAATGTGTTTTCCATACCCAAGATTCATCTGAAACCCGCTTTAAACCGAAAAGTCGTTCGAAATATATTAAAAAGCACATCTCAACCCATAATCCCTTCAAATGGATTTCGAGGAGTAAGACAAGACAGGGACACCCGAAACCCCATTTAGAGTGAAACGCGATCCCGCATTCTTCTAGAGGGTGTCATTGGACCCAGAGTTGCATGAAACACAGTATAGATTCAGCAATTTCCTAGTGACGCTTAGATTCTGTTTTCATACAAAAGAACCATACGACCACACGAAGGTCGGGTTTTCGCCTTTACAATTGTACTCCCCGAAAGTGTTTTCCATAACCAAGATTTGCACGAAACCCATTTTAAACCGAAAAGTTGCTCGAAATATCCTAAAAAGTGCATCTCAACACAAAATCCTTTTAAATGGATTTCAAAGAGTAAGACGAGATAGGGACACCCGAAAGACCTTTTAGAGTAAAATGTGATCCCAGATTTTTCTAGAGGGTGTCGTTCGAACTTTAGAGGCGTGAAACACAGTGTAGATTCAACAATTTCTTAGAGCCGCTTAGATTTGGTTTTCGTCCAAAAGTTCCGTTCGTTCGGGTTTTTGCCTTTACGGACACTAAACTCCCCGAAAGTGTTTTCCTTACCTAAGATTAGCCCGAAGCCCCTTTTTAACCTAAAAGTATATCGTAATGTCCTAAAAAGCGCATCTCTACCCAGAATATCATCAAATGGATTTTGTGGCGTAAGATGAGATAAGGACACATAAACCCCTTTTAGAGTAAAACGCGATCCCGGATTTTTCAAGAGGGTGTCTTTGGACCCAGAGTCGCATGAAACACAGCGCAGATTCAATAATTTCCTAGAGCCGTATAGATTGTGTTTTCGTGCAAAAGTACCGTATGACCCGCTAAAAAGTTTGGGTCTTCTCCTTTACAAACACTGAACTCCCCGAAAGTGTTTTCCATACCCAAGATTTGCCTGAAACCCGTTTTAAACCGAAAGTAGCTAGAAATATCCTAAAAAACGCATCTCAACCAAGAATCCCTTCAAATGGATTTCGAGGCGTAAGACGAGACGGGGACACCTAAAACCCCTTTTAGAGTAAAACGCGGTCCCAGATTTTTCTAGAGTCACATGAAACACAGTGTAGATTCAACAATTTCCTAGTGTCGCTTAGATTCCGTTTTTGTACAAAAGTTCCGTAAGACCCGCAGAAGGTCAGGTTTTCACCTTTACAAAGACAGGACTCCCCGAAAGTGTTTTCCATACCGAAGATTCGCCCGAAACCCGTTTTAAACAGAAAAGTCGCTCGAAATATCCTATAGAGCGCATCTTAACCCAGAATCTCTTCAAATGGATTTTGAGGCGTAAGACGAGACAAGGACACCCGAAACACCTTTTAGAGTAAAACAAAGGGTGTCTTTGGACCCGGAGTCGCATGAAACACAGTGCAGATTCAACAATTTCGTAGAGCCATATAGATTGTGTTTTTGTACAAAAGTACCGTACGACCCGCTAAAAAGTTCGGGTTTTCTCCTTTACAAACACTAAACTCCCCAAAAGTTTTTTTCATACCCAAGATTCGCACGAACCCATTTTAAACCGAAAAGTTGCTCGAAGTAACCTAAAAAGCGCATCTCAACACAGAATCCTTTCTAATGGATTTCGAGGAGTAAGATGAGACAGGGACACCCGAAACACCTTTTAGAGTAAAACACGATCCCAGATTTTTCTATAGGGCATCTTTTGACCCAAAGACATGTGAAATACAGTGTAAATTCAACAATTTCCTAGAACCGCACGAAGTTCGTGTTTTTGCCCCTACAAACATAGAACTCCCCGAAAGTGTTTTCCATACCTAAGATTCGCCTGAAACCCATTTTTAACAAAAAAGTAGACCGGAATATCCTAAAAAGCGCATCTCAACCCAGAATCACTTCAAATGGGATTCGAGGCGTTCGACGAAACAGGGACACCCGAAACACCTTTTAGAGTAAAACGCGACCCCGGAATTTTCTAGAGGGTGTCTTTGGACTTAGAGTCGCATGAAACACAATGCAGATTCTATAATTTCCTAGAGCTGCAAAGATTGCGTTTTCATACGAAAGTTCCGTACGACCCGCACGAAGTTCGGGTTTTCGCCTATACTAACACTAAACTCCACGAAAGTATTTTCCATACCCAAGATTCATCCAAAACCCGTTTTAAACCAAAAAGTAGCTCGAAATATATTAAAAAGCGCATCTCAGCCGAGAATCCCTTCCATTGGATTTCGAGGAGTAAGAAGAGAAAGGGACACCCGAAACCCCTTTTAGAGTAAAACGCGATCCCACATTTTTCTAGAGGGTGTCTTTGGACCCAGAGTCACATGAAACACAGTGTAGATTCTGTTGGGATTGGTGTATGCCCTAAAGCCCACTGACTGCACTCTCATCTCTGTAACTGGATATTTATTGGTTATTTAATAGAATGACATCTTTCTCTTATTACTTGTGTATATGTATGGTTGTATAAGGCCCATTGTTTTCTAGTAATGACTTAGGTGTGTAGTGGCTACACACAGTTAGGTCTGAGTCATGGACACTTGAAACAATAAACTTGTTCATAACTGAGAGATGGAGTTGGGCACTTCATCTTGGTATAAGTTATAATGAGATACTCTCCTGTATTCAGGGTGACTTACCTAAGTCACGGGAGGCTTTTCCGGATTTATCTCATTAGTGCATGTGTCATGCATTGAACAGGACCACCTGTAGGTGTGATCTCTAAAATAGTACTATCACAGAGAGAGATCAAATCACCTCTTGCTACTGAGTGACCAGTGCTCTTAATCTTGAGCATTTGTGGATGAACTGACGAAGTCGAGTTCTAGTGCTTTAATTCACTATGGGTGAGATTCTTTTTCATGGGTCAATAGCTCTGTGTTTTGGGTGCTCGGGCTTGATTAGTTGGGACGTGCAAATGCAATATGGAATCTATGCCATCATGTGATGGAATGATCGTCCCCTTAGAATTATCCGACTAATCATCAGAATCTAAGATCTTAGTATATGGATGTTCCATATGGATATTGAACTTGTGGGTCGCTCCCTGGATCAAGAGAATGATATCCGGATGATGATTAGGTCAAGGGTATGAAGTTCTAAGGTTGAGATGTAATCAAGAAGGTAGATAGTACATCGGTTAACCTACTTGATTATGGATGTTACATAGAGGGGCATTGTGGTCATTGTACTTGGTAGGTCAAAGACAATCGTCAATTTATGATGAGCTTTATTTGCAATTTAATATTTGTCCCTGGAGTGCAACCATAACTCTCTAGTGGAATGAGTTAGGGTTAAAATGATCTTAATGTTGCTATGGGGTTAGCATGGACATTTTGGTCATTTTGGGAGCCAAGGGCAAATATGTCTTTTGGTCCCTCTTCTAGCCACTTTCCTATATTGGCATGGTTTCCTAATTAGATGATATGTGGTTGAATTAATTTTGTGGAAGAATAATTTTGAGTTTAAATTCTAATAGGCTCTTGTGGGCATACATGAATTTAACTCTAGCTAAATTATTGACTAGTGGGCCATGGTGTGTTTAGCTATCTTTGTGGGCCAGCCATAAGTGGGGACACTTGTGTGAGGTTTCCAAGTTTGATTAGGTTTCTTTTCTTGGAAGGAAAGGGTCCTCTTTGGGTAAAGATTCCTATAATTGATGGTTACTATTTTAGTATCCTTAATTAGTAAGTGTTGCATATCTTTAGGGGCTGGTTGCTATTATTTAGAGATAGTCTTTCCTTCAAGAAAGAGATCTCTTAATAATGGAATGTGATCTTTATAAATCCAATCCCAGCCTTGGGCGTGCAACAGAGAATTACTAAGAGAGAAGGAATACCCTAAGGGGGCGTGAATCACCATAAGTTCCCATTGGCCGCCCATTGCAAGTTGAGATACTATTCACGCCCAGCACCTTTGTTGCTGCCCTCTTCTTCTTCATTGGAGAGAGAAGACCAGCAACTAAGTTTTCCAAAAAGAGTGATTCAGAAATCCCATCTTGGATTCCATAGTTTGATCCCACCATCACTACCAATCAGATTTGGAAGTGGAATAGGAGAGAAGATCAAGAGGAGAAAATCCTGCACAAAATTTCTGCACCTGTGCTGCTGATTGCAGGTTGATTTCAGAACATTAAAGCTTTTCTTTTCAGAGTTTTTGAAGTATACAAATCATCAAGGTAATAGTCTTCTATCTTCTCCTTGATTTAGATACATGTTGATCATGATTTCATGGACTTATATGCATGTCTTCATGGCTGGAGAATTAGATCTGACTGCTGATTTTAAAAGTTTTAAAACGGAAATCAGCCATGTTAGTCTCCTTTCAGATCTGTAATGCATAATCTTTCAATGGTATCAGAGCCTCTCCATGTGATATCATGATCCCATTTTGTGTTTTTTCATTCCTAGATTTATTAAGGGCATGGTGGCGCCCTTTAGGTTGCTGTCTACTGCTTAATAGGAGTGCAGAAATTATTCCAAAACTGCTGGAATTTGCACAGAACTCAGTTTACTGCAGGATAGGAGTGCAGAATTTTTTTTGGGTTGCTGGAACAATTTCAGATTGTTGTTTGCTACCTATATAGTGTGCAGAAATTGTTCCAGGGTGCTGGAATTTTTCAAAACTCAGTTTACTGCAGTTGGAGTGTGCAGAAAAATTTTCCAGATTGCTGGAATAATTTCAGGATGATGAATAGTGCTGTACCAAGCACAATTGCATGCACTAACCTCTTTGTTTGCAGCCGTATATTGCATCCTTGATGGTTCGCATGTATGTGTGTGGATTTGGATGTTTTTTATTAGTTGAAAAATGTACGATTGCGCGGTTAGCAATCATAGGAAGTTGTAATTATTTCCTTGTCTTTATTTCAACTAGTCTTGATGTAAGCTTTCTTGAAAAGCATAGGAATCTCCAATGTAATTTTGGGTTTTTATTTTTCATTGGGTTGCTTGTATAAATTTTGATTTATTGTAACAAGCAAGAAAAGGAAAGTTTCAAGCGAGGAAGGTTGCAACAAACCGGGTCCCATGGTGATGGAGGCAATGGAGGTTTCCTAGCGCAAGAAGGACTCTTTACCAAGTTTCCTAATTGGAAAAGGATTTGAAGTCCGAAGAGCAGGGAGCCATCAAGGATTGCATTCTTTAATTAGCTTTTATATATGGAATGCATGTTGAATGTTTTATATAATTGCTATGTTTATCACCTAGTAACATGGCCACCACTAGGTTCTTAAAAATTGGCATCTTTCTATATTGGATTGGTTTTAGTTTGGCAATTATTTTTAAACGGCTCTTAGACCAGCACCTTCTATTTGTCTAAGGTTTAAAATTGGATAGGGCTTAGTTTACCTTGATACCCTTAGTTTCCAAAAGAGGCCAAACTAAGATCTGATATGTTGATACCATAGTGGGCCCATAACCCTAGTGTTAAATAATCAAGTGGGAGAGGGGTTTGGAAAAACCCCACGGCCTTCCATTTTCGGTTCATGCTAACTCATTGGAGTGTTAGTGGGAGCGGCCATCCCTTCGGTGGAGTTCTTTACTAAAGATCACTTTGATGAATTAGTAGGTGAACTAATGTGAATGTTCGTAATGAGGTGTTAGTGGGAGCGGCCATCCCTTCGGTGGAGTTCTTTACTAAAGATCACTTCTATAGAATGTCAATGAAGCGTTAGTGGGAGCGGCCATCCCTTCGGTGGAGCTCTTTACTAAAGATCACTTCTAGATTGGATTAAAGTCTCTTCCCTTCGGAGGACTTAAGTCATAGACATTCTGGGAACGTTCATAAGAGATGGTAATACACTTGACATAAGACGGTAATAACCTCTCCCTAGGAGTTAGTGTTATTTGTCATATGAGGCCAAACCAATCAGTGATTGGGTTATCACTGGGTATGCGTATCCAGACAGTGATGATCCAAATAAGCTAGGCTTAACTCAACGTGACTGTAGGCTCGGCCATCCCTTCGGTGGAGGGTCTATGAGGAGGTTGAGACACTGATACATTATTATTAGGGTGAAATAATGTAAAAAGACTTGTGCATGTTTTTTCCTTTTAATACAAGCACCATATACATGTTACATATATACTGCCTGTCTAATTATAACCTGTTATATATCCAGAGAGATGGGGAAGGACTCTTTTAGCCCATTGATGAGTATTCTGCGTGAGAACAAATTGACTGGCCCAAATTACATAGACTGGAAAAGAAACCTGAACATAGTACTCACCGCTGAGGAGTACAAGTATGTTCTGTCGGAACCCTGTCCTACCGCTGATGATTATTCTACAGATGACCAGCTAGAGGCTGAAAAGAAATGGAAAAAGGCTAATAGCATGGCCAAATGCTACATGCTTGCTTCCATGTCCAACGTGTTGCAAACGCAGCATGAGCAAATGGACACAGCTGCAGACATCATGTTGTCCTTGTCTGAGATGTTCGCAGACAAAAGCAGGCCAGCTAGGCAAGCTGCTTTAAGGACAATCATGAATACTAGGATGGCTGAGGGAACACCTGTCAGAGAGCATATGCTCAAGATGATGAATTGTTTCAATGAAGCTGAGATCCTAGGGGCTGAGATTGATGCAGGGAGTCAGACTGATATGATTCTCGAAACTCTACCGGAGTCTTTCAACCAGTTCAAGCTCAACTTCAACATGAGCAAGTTGGACATGACTCTCTCTGAGTTAATGAAAGAACTCCAGGCGGCAGAGGCCATCATGAAGCCTAAAGGCCAAGCTCATTTTTCCCAGTCTTCCTCTAAACTGAACCCGAAAGGGAAAAAGTTCAAGAAGAAGCAGGGTAAGGGAAAAGGGCAGAAAAAGGGCAATGCTGGTAAGAAGGACAGAGGTGCAGGTGAAAAGCCCAAAGGGAAATGCTTCAAGTGCGGCCTAAAAGGTCACTGGAAGAAAGATTGTCCCAAGCTCCTAGGCTCAGATAAGAAAGGTATATCTCTTTCCTATTACATTGAAGCCTGTCATGTGGTTGATTCTACTGATTCATGGATAGTAGACTCTGGAGCCACTAATCACATATGCAATTCATTGCAGGGGTTTCAAATAATGAAAAGGCTTGAGAAAGGAGAATTTGACCTTAGAGTTGGAAATGGAGTAAAGATATGGGCTGTTGCAGTGGGAGCAGTTACCTTACATTTTCCGCAAAATAGGATATTAGTTTTAAACAATGTTATCTATGTTCCGGACATAAGGAAGAATTTAATTTCAGTTTCCAGACTCATTGAATTTAATTATTCAGTTTCTTTCCATTCTGGTGTTGATATCGGTAGAGATGGAAATATTATATGTTCCGGTAGAATGCATGATAACTTATTTTATATATATCCTATTGCTCCCTCACTGCACAATGTACAACTAGAAAGCTCAGCTTCCCATAAGAGGAAGGTATCTTCGACCAATGACACTTATCTTTGGCACTTACGTTTGGGTCACATTAACCTAAAACGGATTCAGAGGTTGGTAGAGGATGGGCCTTTGAGCTCATTAGATCTCGAACCTTTACCTCAGTGTGAATCTTGTCTCATGGGAAAGATGACCAAAAGGTCATTCTCTGCAAAGGGACTGAGGTCAAAGGAGTTGTTAGAATTGGTTCACACTGATGTGTGTGGTCCTATGAACAAACTAGCTAGAGGAGGTTATGAGTATTTCATCACCTTCACCGATGATTACTCTAGGTATGGATATGTGTACCTAATGCGACGCAAGTCTGAAGCGTTTGATAAGTTCAAACAATTCAAGGCTGAGGCGGAGCTACAACTAGGGAAACATATCAAAGCTCTTCGATCTGATCGAGGTGGCGAGTACCTCCTAGGTGAGTTCAAGGAGTACCTCACACAACATGGGATTGTGTCTCAGTTGTCTGCACCGGGTACACCCCAGCAAAATGGTGTAGCAGAGAGAAGAAACCGTACCCTTCTAGATATGGTAAGGTCCATGATGAGTCATGCAACCCTACCCATACCATTTTGGGGATATGCCCTAGAAGCAGCAGCATACATTTTGAATCTGGTACCTTCTAAATCAGTACCTAGGACACCTCAAGAAATGTGGACAGGTCGAAAACCCAGTTTAAGACATTCACATTTGGGGTTGTCCAGCCTATGTACTGAATGATAAAGCTACCAAGCTAGAACCCAGATCGGAAATGTGCTACTTCATTGGGTATTCTAAGGGAACGGGAGGAGGCATCTTTTATCATCCAAAAGAGCAAAAGGTGCTTATCAGCACTCATGCTAGATACTTGGAGGATGATTGCATGATGCGCCAAGAGCTTGGTTGTAAAGAAACCCTTGAGGAGATTCTTTCAGAAACTCCTTCAGCACCTGTGCCAGATCCTGAGGCTGTAGAAAATCAAGACATTCCTTTTAACACTCCGGAGCCTCGTCGTAGTGGGAGAATTTCTAGACCACCAGATAGATACCTAGGAGTGTCTTTTATGACAGACTCCGAGGATCTGGTTGAGGATCCTACTAGTTACGATGAAGCAGTAACGGATATAGATGCTGACATGTGGCAGCAAGCGATGAAATCTGAATTGGATTCTCTGTATTCCAATCAAGTCTGGGAACTTGTGGATGCACCTGAAGGGATCAAACCCATAGGGTGCAAGTGGATCTACAAGAGAAAGAGAGGAGTGGATGGGAAGGTTGAAACCTTCAAAGCAAGACTGGTGGCGAAAGGATATACTCAGAAAGAGGGTATCGATTATGAGGAAACCTTTTCACCAGTGGCTATGCTTAAGTCCATAAGGATTCTCTTAGCCATTGCATGTCATTATGACTACGAGATATGGCAGATGGATGTCAAGACAGCTTTTCTTAATGGAAGTCTTGACGAATGCATCTATATGATGCAACCAGAGGGATTCATTGCTGGTGGCCAAGAGAACATGGTCTGTAAGCTTAAGAAGTCCATTTATGGACTTAAGCAAGCATCTAGGGCATGGAACATCAAGTTTAATCAGGCAGTCAAATCCTTTGGCTTTGATCAAAACATTGATGAACCATGTGTGTATAAGAAAGGGAGTGGAAACGCAGTTGCATTTTTAGTCCTGTATGTGGATGACATATTACTCATTGGAAATGATGTTGGCATGATGTCGTCTACAAAGGTTTGGTTATCATCTCAATTTCAAATGAAGGATTTGGGTGAGGCAAGCTATGTCTTAGGGATCAAGCTTATGCGAGATCGCAAGAACAAGATGTTAGCCTTATCCCAATCTTCGTATATTGAGAAGATATTGGTCAAGTATAACATGCATGACTCCAAGAAGGGCTTGCTACCTTCTAGACATGGAGTACCACTATCTCGGAATCAATGTCCGAAGACACCCGAGGAGATAGAAAGCATGAGGAGAGTACCATATGCTTCAGCTGTTGGAAGCCTCATGTATGCAATGTTGTGTACTAGACCAGATATCTGCTTTGCCGTTGGCATGGTTAGTAGATATCAATCAAACCCTGGACCAATGCACTGGACAGCTGTTAAGCATATATTCAAGTATCTTCGGAGAACGAAAGATTATATGCTAACCTACCGAGCAGATGATCTAACGCCACTGGCGTATACAGATTCTGATTTCCAGTCGGATGTAGATGGCAGAAAGTCTACCTCGGGATACGTCTTTACTCTATCAGGAGGGGCTATATCATGGAGAAGTGTCAAGCAAGATTGTACTGCTGATTCTACCATGGAAGCAGAGTATGTGGCGGCATCGGAAGCTGCGAAGGAAGCAGTATGGCTCAGAAAATTCCTATTGGAATTAGGAGTTGTTCCTGCAGTGCAGAAACCGATTGTCATGTACTGCGACAATACTGGAGCAGTAGCTAACTGCAAAGAGCCCAAGAATCACAAGAAAGGCAAGCACATTCAGAGAAAGTACCACTTGATCCGGGAATTCGTCCAGGATGGAGAAATAGTGGTAGAGCAGATTGCCTCAGCAAATAACTTAGCTGACCCATTCACTAAGACTCTTACTGAGAAAGTATTTTCTTCACATGTTGAGTCTATGGGAGTTAGGTTAGGACGTAGTGATCTTTAGTGCAAGTGGGAGATTGTTGGGATTGGTGTATGCCCTAAAGCCCACTGACTGCACTCTCATCTCTGTAACTGGATATTTATTGGTTATTTAATAGAATGACATCTTTCTCTTATTACTTGTGTATATGTATGGTTGTATATGGCCCATTGTTTTCTAGTAATGACTTAGGTGTGTAGTGGCTACACACAGTTAGGTCTGAGTCATGGACACTTGAAACAATAAACTTGTTCATAACTGAGAGATGGAGTTGGGCACTTCATCTTGGTATAAGTTATAATGAGATACTCTCCTGTATTCAGGGTGACTTACCTAAGTCACGGGAGGCTTTTCCGGATTTATCTCATTAGTGCATGTGTCATGCATTGAACAGGACCACCTGTAGGTGTGATCTCTAAAATAGTACTATCACAGAGAGAGATCAAATCACCTCTTGCTACTGAGTGACCAGTGCTCTTAATCTTGAGCATTTGTGGATGAACTGACGAAGTCGAGTTCTAGTGCTTTAATTCACTATGGGTGAGATTCTTTTTCATGGGTCAATAGCTCTGTGTTTTGGGTGCTCGGGCTTGATTAGTTGGGACGTGCAAATGCAATATGGAATCTATGCCATCATGTGATGGAATGATCGTCCCCTTAGAATTATCCGACTAATCATCAGAATCTAAGATCTTAGTATATGGATGTTCCATATGGATATTGAACTTGTGGGTCGCTCCCTGGATCAAGAGAATGATATCCGGATGATGATTAGGTCAAGGGTATGAAGTTCTAAGGTTGAGATGTAATCAAGAAGGTAGATAGTACATCGGTTAACCTACTTGATTATGGATGTTACATAGAGGGGCATTGTGGTCATTGTACTTGGTAGGTCAAAGACAATCGTCAATTTATGATGAGCTTTATTTGCAATTTAATATTTGTCCCTGGAGTGCAACCATAACTCTCTAGTGGAATGAGTTAGGGTTAAAATGATCTTAATGTTGCTATGGGGTTAGCATGGACATTTTGGTCATTTTGGGAGCCAAGGGCAAATATGTCTTTTGGTCCCTCTTCTAGCCACTTTCCTATATTGGCATGGTTTCCTAATTAGATGATATGTGGTTGAATTAATTTTGTGGAAGAATAATTTTGAGTTTAAATTCTAATAGGCTCTTGTGGGCATACATGAATTTAACTCTAGCTAAATTATTGACTAGTGGGCCATGGTGTGTTTAGCTATCTTTGTGGGCCAGCCATAAGTGGGGACACTTGTGTGAGGTTTCCAAGTTTGATTAGGTTTCTTTTCTTGGAAGGAAAGGGTCCTCTTTGGGTAAAGATTCCTATAATTGATGGTTACTATTTTAGTATCCTTAATTAGTAAGTGTTGCATATCTTTAGGGGCTGGTTGCTATTATTTAGAGATAGTCTTTCCTTCAAGAAAGAGATCTCTTAATAATGGAATGTGATCTTTATAAATCCAATCCCAGCCTTGGGCGTGCAACAGAGAATTACTAAGAGAGAAGGAATACCCTAAGGGGGCGTGAATCACCATAAGTTCCCATTGGCCGCCCATTGCAAGTTGAGATACTATTCACGCCCAGCACCTTTGTTGCTGCCCTCTTCTTCTTCATTGGAGAGAGAAGACCAGCAACTAAGTTTTCCAAAAAGAGTGATTCAGAAATCCCATCTTGGATTCCATAGTTTGATCCCACCATCACTACCAATCAGATTTGGAAGTGGAATAGGAGAGAAGATCAAGAGGAGAAAATCCTGCACAAAATTTCTGCACCTGTGCTGCTGATTGCAGGTTGATTTCAGAACATTAAAGCTTTTCTTTTCAGAGTTTTTGAAGTATACAAATCATCAAGGTAATAGTCTTCTATCTTCTCCTTGATTTAGATACATGTTGATCATGATTTCATGGACTTATATGCATGTCTTCATGGCTGGAGAATTAGATCTGACTGCTGATTTTAAAAGTTTTAAAACGGAAATCAGCCATGTTAGTCTCCTTTCAGATCTGTAATGCATAATCTTTCAGATTCAACAGTTTCCTAGTGAGGCTTAGATTTTGTTTTCGTACAAAAGTATCGTACGGTCGCACGAAGTTCGAATTTTCGCCTTTATAAACACTGAACTCCCCAAAAGTGTTTTCCATACCCAAGATTCGCCTGAAACCCGTTTTAAACCGAAAAGTCGCTCGGAATATCCTAAAAAGCGCATCTCAACCCAAATCCCTTCAAATGGATTTCGAGGCGTAAGACGCGAGAGGGATACACGAAACCCCATTTTTAGTAAAACGCGATCCCGGATTTTTCGAGAGGGAGTCTTTGGGCCCAGAGTCGCATGAAACATAGTGTAGATTCAACAATTTCTTAGTGATGCTTAGATTCTGTATTCGTACAAAAGTTTCGTACGACCCGCACGAAGTTCAAGTTTTCGCCTTTAAAAACACTGAACTCCCCGAAAGTGTTTTCCATACCCAAGATTCGAACGAACCCATTTTAAACCGAAAAGTTGCTCCAAATGTCCTAAAAAGGGTATCTCAACCTAGAATCATTTCAAATGGATTTCGAGGAGTAAGACGAGACAGGGACACCCGAAACACCTTTTAGAGTAAAACACTATCCCAGATTATTCTAGAGGGTGTCTTTCAACCCTGATTTGTGTGAAACACAGTGTAGATTCAACAATTTCCTAGAGCCACTTAGATTGTGTTTTCGTACAAAAGATCCATACGACCCACACGAAGTTCGGGTTTTCACCATTACACACACTGAACTCCCCGAAAGTGTTTTCCATATCTAAGATTCGCCCGAAACCCGTTTTTACCGAAAAGTAGTTCGGAATATCCTAAAAAGCGCATCTATACCCAGAATACCTTTAAATGGATTTTGTGGCGTAAGACGAGATAGGGACACCCGAAACCCCTTTAAGAGTAAAACGCGATCGCGGATTTTTTTAGTGGGTGTCTTTGGACCTAGAGTCACATGAAACACAGTTTAGATTTAACAATTTACTAGAGCCACATAGATTGGGTTTTCGAACAAAAGTATCGTACGACCCAAACAAAGTTCGAGTTTTCGTCTTTACAAACACTGAACTCCCCAAAAGTGTTTTCCATACCCAAGATTCGCCCAAAACCCGCTTTAAAACAAAATGTTGCTCGAAATTTATTAAAAAGCACATGTCAACGCAAAATCCCTTCAAATGGATTTCGAGGAGTAAGACGTGACAGGGACACCCGAAACACCTATTACAGTAAAATACGATCCTGGATTTTTTCTAGAGGATGTCTTTCGACGCAGAGTCGCATGAAACACAGTGTAGATTCAAAAATTTCCTAGAGCCGCATAGATTGCGTTTTCGAACAAAAGTTTCGTACGACCAGCACGAAGTTTGGGTTTTCGCCTTTACAAAGACTGAACTCCCCGAAAGTCTTTTCCATACCCAAGATTCGCCTGAAACCCGTTTTAAAAAGAAAAGTCGCTCGAAATATCCTAAAAAGTGCATCTCAAACCAGAATCTCTTCAAATGGATTTCAAGGTGTAAGACGAGACAAGGACACTCGAAACACCTTTTTGAGTAAAACGCAATCCCAGATTTTTCTAGAGGGTGTCTTTGGACCCAGAGTCGCATGAAACACAAAGCAGATTCAACAATTTCCTAGAGCCGTATAGATTGCGTTTTCGTACAAATGTACAGTACGACTTGTTAAAAAGTTTGGGTTTTCGCCTCTACAAACTTTGAACTCCCCGAAAGTGTTTTCCATACCCAAGATTCGCCCGAAACCCGTTTTAAATTGAAAAGTAGTTCGAAATATCCTAAATAGCGTATCTCAACCAAGAATCCCTTCAAACGGATTTCGAGGCGTAAGACGAGACTCGGACACCCAAAATCCCTTTTAGAGTAAAACGTGATCCCGGATCTTTCTAGAAAGTGTCTTTGGACCCAGAGTTGCATGAAAGAAAGTGCAGATTCAACAATTTCGTAGATCCTCTTATACTGTGTTTTCGTACAAAAGTATAGTACGACCCGCTAAAAAGTTCGAGATTTCACCTTTACAAACACTGAACTCCCCGAAATTGTTTTCCATACCCAAGATTCGCCCGAAACATGTTTTAAACCGAAAAGTAGTTCGAAATATCCTAAAAAGCGCATCTCAACCCAGAATCCCTTCAAACGGATTTCGAGGCGTAAGACGAGACAGGAACACCCGAAACTCGGGTTTTCGCCTTTACAAACACTGAACTCCCCGAAAGTGTTTTCCATACCTAAGATTCGCCCAAAAACACAATCTATGCGGCTCTAGGAAATTGTTGGATCTGCACTGTGTTTAATGCGACTCTGGGTCCAAAGTCACCCTCTAGAAAAATCTATGATCGCGTTTTACAAGCACTGAACTCCTTGAAAGTGTTTTCCATACCCAAGATTCGTCCGAAACCCGTTTCAAACCGAAAAGTAGCTCGAAATATCCTAAATAGCGCATCGAAACCCAGAATAATCCCTTCAAATGGATTTCGAGACGTAAGACAAGACAAGGACACCCGAAACCCCTTTTAGAATAAAACGCGATCCCGGGTTTTTCTAGTGGGTGTCTTTGGACCCAGAGTCGCGTGAAACACAGTGTAGAGTCAACAATTTCCTAAGGCCGCATAGATTTTCTTTTCGTACAAAAGTACCGTACAACTCACACGAAGTTCGTGTTTTCGCCTTTACAAACAGTGAATTTTTTCTAGTTCCTTCATTTTTTCTGAGTTCCTTTATTTCTTCTAGTTCCTTTATTTTTTTCTCTCTTCTCTCTCTGGCGATTCTGGCGATCTCCATCTCTTCCTGCTGGACGGAGTTTTCAGCATGGATGGAGGTTCCTCCTCCATCTTTTCTGGCCGCCCCTCATCTTCTACCCCACCTTCATTGATGGATCAGATCCGTTTAATGTTAACTTATTGTGAAGAACGCAATGCCAAAATCTCTTGTTTAAAATCGATCATTAGGAAGAAACAGGAGGCCTCTATTCCGACTGAGGTCCCTCGGGATCTAATTCTGGAGGCTAAGGTTCGGATTGGTAATGAGAAGAAGGCCTCTGCAGATCGTGCTGCCTCCATCCTGTCTTTGGACTGCTCCCCTTCCGATGAAGAACGACGGCAACATATTTTACAGGTCGAGCATAACATTGGTCGTCTGGTTTCTGAAGGCACTCTGGCTGCGACATTGGAGTCTCCCATAGAAAACGGTGCAGATGAAAATTCCTCTGATCCACTAACGATGCAGGATCTCAAGCACATAGTTGCATCTTCTTCAGATCCGAAAAATATGCACGCAGGCAAACTGACTGATACTTGGTCGTCGTTGTTCCACCCGTGCACGAATCGATCACGGGATCTCCATCGCCATTGTCAACCTTCTACAGATCCTCTTCATCATATCGAGTTTGGTGAGGAAGACTCATCTGCAGCAGTCCAAAACTGGGGAAACGCTCTTGTGGGTTATTTTATTGGCAACTCCCCTTCTTTCTCTGGAGTTCGATCTTGCCTTTCAAAAGCTTGGAGGATGAAAGATTTGGAGGTTATTCCTATGGCAGATGGTTTCTTTCTGTTTAAGCTCTATTCTTTTGATTCTGGTCAACAGATTCTTGATGACGGTCCCTGGTTTGTCCATGGCCGTCCATTAATTTTGCGTCGGTGGACTGAGGACATTACTATGTCTCGTGATAATCTGGAGACTATACCTGTCTGGGTGCGTCTTCCAAACTTGAACTTTTGTTTTAGAACATCTTCTGCACTTAGTAAAATCGCTAGTGTCATTGGCAATCCTATCTGTATGGACCATGCGATTGCAACAGGCACTAGATATGCTTTTGCAAGGGTGTGCGTGGAAGTAGATGTTCATGCAGCCTTTCCCTCTGAGCTTCGCATGAAGTATAAAGAGAAAACTATCATTCAGAAAGTTGATTATGCTTGGAAACCAAATCCGTGTAAAACCTATAGAACATTTAACCATGGTGATAATTCCTGCCCATTCCAACCTGAACATCATAAGCCACGACAGGTGTGGGTTCAAAAGAAGATGCAGTCAGCAGCAACCTCTTTGGTTGGTGGGGATAACGTTGGTGGGGATGATGTTCAGCAAGAGGTGGTATAGGGTGACAATGGTTGGAGTACGGTCAAAGGGCGAAAATCCATTACATCTCCTGGAAAGACTCTTTCCAGCCCTATACATAAACCAATTTAGGTTTCCCATCGTTTCCTCAGTCTTTCAAATCTGGATGGAGATTCTTCTGTATCTGCGGATGAACTAGAGCAAACCACTGCTCTCGTTCTTCAGGGTGCTAGAGGTGGCGTTCAGCCTACAGCAGGTATTCAGCAGCTGGATAAGCCTCGACGCCACGTTCAAACTGTTGCAGAACTCCATGGTACAGCTTCTGCTCATGCAACGAGCCACGTTCAGCGTCCAGCAGGCGAGATTTTATCTTCTCAATCTGATGGCCAGGTAGCTGTCAAACAATCTGGTCCGTCTCTCAAGTCAAAACAGGGATCTTCTGGAGTTGTCAATAAGGAGAGGTCCACTCTTAAACCGGGTTTCTTCAATGGACTGTGATAGGTCCTCATCGGCTTCATTACCAGTGGCTCTCATCGATGATGTAAGTGCCTAAAAATTACGGACTTAGGTAATGGAGGATCAAGCTCCTGATTTGTGGTTTTAAAGGGAATAAAGGGAAAGGATCGAGTCTCCAGTCACCTGAAAGGAAGAAGACAACGGTCAGAGACCCTGGCTATGGGTAGCCGAAGGCCCTCCGACGATCAAGTCAGTGTATGAACTGGAAGAGAATGGAGAAAGCGAGCTTATGGAGGGGAGGATCATGCGTACCTTGTAAGGCTTTCCTTCATGTAATATATAGACGTGAGGGTCATCATGGTACTGTCCACATGAAGGGATGGGAGTCCCATCAGCGTGTATTCGTACCTCTTGAGTGGGGGTAGGTGAAAAAGGGGGTGTCCCATCGGATCATCATCCCATACCTATGGCCCTGAGATAAGGCGTGCTTCTTATCTGGGTTTGGCACCCACTCTGTCTGTCAGCTTGCCGTCCGTCGTGGCAGTGCATTTATGGCCGCATTTATGACTGAGTGACAGGAGCCGAGGTCGGGCAGAGGCTGAGACCGAGATCGGAGCCTGTGACGTGGCCGCTGAGACTCGATTCATGGTTCCTCCGAGATGGCGCTACGGCCGACCTCACGTGGTTTCCGAGACCAAGGTTAAACCGAGACTGGGGATGGGCCCCCGTTCGAATTAGTGAGCATAAAACGACCCCACACAATTGCCCCCTATCTCTTGACCTCTTGGGGCTCGCCCGAGGTCGGGAGATAAGACTCGAAAGTGATGGGGCTGTCTTTTCGTATCCTGCTTTTATGGGATCCTCATCATGATGCCCTTTCGCCTGCCCTAGGCAACGAATAGGGTGTCATAATTGCCTTGCTATGGTAGGCACGTGGGACGTCGTTTCGTATGACCGAGGTGATAAATATCGTACCAGAGGCGTGATGAGAGATGAACCGTCGCTGCCACGTGGAGCTGTTCGAATGGCTGCTCACCGGGATCGAAGTAATGCGCTGGCAAGGTAATTAAGAAGGTGCGTCGCTTTATAAAACGAAAACGCCCCTTGCTCCTTCCTCTTTTACCCTAATCGTTTGTTTGAGAAGGAGACCTTGCTGAAGCGCTAGGGAACGTATTGCTGAATACCTCGCTGCAACTTCGCCCAAGCCAGAGGACCACCGAACCTGGAGATCTCCTCCTCTGCTTCCTACATCCCGTCTTCTTGTCTTTCGCAGTCCCTCTTGCCCTTTCTGTGAGTTCCTCTCTGTCTCTGCTACTCCTTCGCACCCCTCCTTTCCTTTGTTTTTCAGAGGGTTTTGGCCTTTTAGGGTTTTTCCAGTTTTTCGCCTCTTTTTTCTTGCTTTTTAACCTTCTAGGAAAGATGGGGGTTTATAGCCATTGGCTAGAGGGTCCTGCGGCTCTGGAGGCTTTTCGGTCGTCGTTTAAGATTCCGGCCGACGTCTTGGTTAAACCTGACGATGTCGGGGACCTCCCATATGGCCTTTCCCGGTACAAGAACTGGATGCCTTTCCCCTTGGTGTTAGTGTGCGAAGGCGGGGTCAGATTTCCCATTCATCCGCTCCTCCGCTCTTGCCTCCATGCATGGCACATCTGTCCCTCCCAGTTAATGCCAAACGGCTTCAAGATTATAATGGGTGTGGCGGAGCTGAACTGGATTCTCGACATCGGTCTCGGGGTGCATGACATAGAGGATGTCTACGACATCTGCAGGGCTGCAGGGGGCGAAGACTTTTACTACCTCCGGGTGAAAGCCAGACGCCATCCCTTGGTGAACGCCCTGGAGGATTCCAGCAAATAAGCTGGGGATGAACGCATTTTGGTCTCGGGGAACTGGGAGTTCAAGGGGACCGAGACCGAGGAGGATCGGAGAATCCAGGTTCCGCGGAAGCCTGGGACCCCCCCCAGTAAATGCCCATCCCTCTAGGTTTTGTTTGTACCGCCCTTGTTGTCCTTATGCCGAGCTGACGTCCTTGCCTTTTTCTTGTGCAGGCATTCAGAAGAGAATGAGAGAGGCCAGTTTTGATAAGTGGAAACGGAACGACGCGTGGTTAGAGAGGATCGATCGTTACCACGGCCACCACGACCGAGCTGCCTTCTCCTTGTTAGGGTACAAGCCTCGGTACCAGTCTTACACCAGGAAGACTGCAGAGATCCCCCTTGCGCCAATAGGGGAAGTCGGGCCTGAGCCCGCCGAGACCAGCAGTCGAGCCATGGATCCTCAGGACCCGATAGTCATTGGCGACAGTCCTCCCCGAGACCAGGGAGAAAAAATGGACAGGCCGCGCCCCGCTTTGAAGGACCTGGGGTCAATGATTTTTGCCGGCCAAGCCCCGGCAGCCTTCAAGCACGTCCCTAGTGGGTCGGGTGCCGCTCAGGGGTCCGCCCCTGCCGCCTCTTCCAATTCGTTGGGAGCAGCTGGCGCTCCCTCGGCCAAATCTTCAAAGGAGAAGTCGGGGGAGCCCTCCGGGGTCATTCGGCCGCCGAAGGAGCCTCGCCCGCTCCGGGACAGCAGGCCGCGGGTTGTGGAACCCGGGAAGGAGACTCCGCCTCCCCCGCCGCAGAAGGAAGCCCGGCCTCCCCGCCGCAGAAGGAAGCCCGGCCTCGGTCCGCGGCGGCCGGAAAGGAGGGCGAGAGGCCCCCTCCCGAGAAGAGACCTCGCCTGGAGGGCGCGGAGGGGAGGCCCCAAGGTGCGGAGGCGCAGGCCGAACCTTCCGTGCCGGCACCCTGGAGGCCCAACTTTGACCTCAACCCGAACGAGCCCATGACCATGGGAGAGCGGCTGGGGGCCAGCTGGGAGTCGGTCGTGGCCCTCGCCCGGGGATGCGCCCTCCCCCAGGACATGGAAAGGCACAGGAAAGCCGGGACTCCGGCTTTAATCCATCAGACGTTGAAGGCGTCCCTCGAGGTAGCTTTTTTCTCCTATTTCTAAAATTCTCGCTTCTTGGTTATCTGATCCGACCTTCTCACCGTTTCTATCGTTTTAGCAGAACGCGCAGAGGCTCCAAGTACTAATGGAGAGGCATGTAGAAAGGGCTGCCCACATCGCCGGGCTAGAGAAGGAGAAGAAGAAGCTAGGGAGTGCGCTGGAGGCCAGCGCGGCCGAACTCAAGAAGGCGGAGGAGAAAATCGCCCAACACGCAACGGATCAGCAAGCGGCGAAGGCTGAAATCATCAAGTTGGGGGGCGAAAATAAGAATCTGAGGGGCGCCGCAGAAGACAAGGCGAGAAAGGCGTCCCGACTGGAGGTTGAGCTCGCCGAGATGGAGGCCGAGCTCGTCAAGAAAGAGGCCGAGGTGGCCGAGAAGCAAGGTGAACTGGTTAAGAAAGAGGTTGAGCTCGAGGCCTCTAGGAAAGAGAGGGCCGATGCTGAGTCCATCCTGCGAGATCAGGCTGCAAATGCTTACCAGGACGGGGTGGATTGGGCGTCGGAGGAGTACGTGGCTCAGATCACAGATCTGAGCCCATCGCTATTTGAGATGGGGTGCAAGGCGGCCCTTCTTAAGTATGGGGTCTCTAAGGACCATCCCATCTTCTCGGATCTTCCTCAGTTCCGACCTGCAGCAGTGGGCTCAGAGCCAGAGCCTGGCTCCAACCCTTCTGGGGCTCCGGCCGATGTCTTTGCCGCCCCTCCTCCGCCTCCGACCCCTGTCGAAGTCCAAGGCGCTCCTCCTCCTCCTTCGACTCCTGCCGAAGTTGAGGCGGCCCAGGCTCCTCCTGGAGCTCCTCCATCTGCTCGTGATGCCCCCATTTCTTCTGCACTTCCAGAGCCGGAGACTATTAAGGCGGTGCCCAAGGAGTAGGCTCTTTAGGAATTTTCTCTTCTTTTTTCTTTTTTGATGTAATTTTTCTTTCTTTTTTCAAGCGCATAGGAACCTTGTAATCATACTTATTTGATCAATGAGAAGATCTTTTTCCACCTTGTTGCCTTCCTTCTTTGCTCTTTCTTGGCAATGGTATGTGGATGCTTCGATACGAAAATTCACAAGTCCTGGAGGTCGGTAAAGCGTCCGAATTCCTACCCCATCATTGGGCTGCCCCCAGACCAATGGCTAGGTCTTAAAGATGTTCTTCTCGGGAGGAATGCCTTTTTAGGAAGGATTTTGTGATTAGCTTGGGTTCATACCCCGAGATGTGGTCTTCTTGCTGAAGGGCTGGAGCTGTATCTTTATTTTTGGCGAGCATTCTTTGGTGACTCGAGAGGTGTGGGCCAAGCTGGGGTGTAGGTCGAACTCCGTGCCTTGCGGAGCTGGTCCTACGACCGGGCTCAAAGAGGATGGCACGAGGGCCGGATCCTTGCGGAGCTGGTCCTACGACCGAACTCAAAGAGGATGGCACGAGGGCCGGATCCTTGCGGAGCTGGTCCTACGACCGAACTCAAAGAGGATGGCACGAGGGCCGGATCCTTGCGGAGCTGGTACTACGACCGAACTCAAAGAGGATGGCACGAGGGCCGGATCCTTGCGGAGTTGGTCCTACGACCGAACTCAAAGAGGATGGCACGAGGGCCGGATCCTTGCGGAGCCGGTCCTACGACCGAACTCAAAGAGGATGGCACGAGGGCCGGATCCTTGCGGAGCCGGTCCTACGACCGAACTCAAAGAGGATGGCACGAGGGCCGGATCCTTGCGGAGCTAGTCCTACGACCGAACTCAAAGAGGATGGCACGAGGGCCGGATCCTTGCGGAGTTGGTCCTACGACCGAACTCAAAGAGGATGGCACGAGGGCCGGATCCTTGCGGAGTTGGTCCTACGACCGAACTCGAAGAGGATGGCACGAGGGCCGGATCCTTGCGGAGTTGGTCCTACGACCGAACTCAAAGAGGATGGCACGAGGGCCGGATCCTTGCGAAGTTGGTCCTACGACCGAACTCAAAGAGGATGGCACGAGGGCCGAATCCGGAGAGACGTAAGGCAGTTCTTTGTCAAAAGGTTCTTCTTTATTGATCAATCATTTTGAATACAACTAGAAGTAATATTTTTTTTAGATGGGCAGCATTCCATGGTCGTGGCAACTCCTTGCCATCCATCCCTTCAAGCCTGTAGGCCGACCTTCCTGAGACGGAGACCACCTTATAAGGGCCGAGCCAGTTCGGCGCAAGTTTGCCTTCATTAGGATTTTTATCTGCTGGGAGTGCTTTTTTCAAGACCAACTCTCCAACCGAGAACCTTCTTTCTTTTACCCTCTGATTGTATCCTCGGGACAGCTGCCGCTGGTAGGCGGCCAGACGCACGGATGCTGCTTCCCTTCGTTCCTCGGCCAGGTCGAGCTCTCTGGCGAGGTTTGTTTCGTTCTGCCCTTGATCGAAGAGATTTGTTCTTAAGGTCGGGAGGCCGACCTCAAGAGGGATTACAGCTTCCATCCCGTAGGATAATGAAAAAGGGGTTGCCGAGGTGGATCGTCTCGGGGTGGTTCTGTATGCCCAGAGGACACTCGGCAATTCTTCCGTCCATCTGCCTTTAGCTTTATCAAGCCTTTTCTTCAGCCCCTCTAGAACCACTTTGTTCGAGATCTCTGCTTGCCCATTGCTCTGCGGATAGGCCGGAGTTGCATAGAGGTTTCTGATGCCGAGTTCCTGACAGAAGCTTTTGAAGAATTTTGAATCGAATTGGGTTCCGTTGTCCGAGACCAGAACTCTGGGGATCCCGAACCGTGTGACGATGTTTTTCCACACAAAATTCTTTGTGTCAAGCTCGGTAATGGAGGATAAGGATTCTGCCTCAATCCACTTTGTGAAGTAATCGGTGCCCACCATTAGCCATCTTTTGTTTCCCGGAGTTCGGTGGAGAGGTCCGACGATGTCCAACCCCCACTGAGCAAAGGGCCATGGACTGGAGAGAGGGCTCAGGTCCCGAGCTGGCTGGTGAAGGGAATGGGAGAACTTCTGGCATTTTTCGCATTTCCTTGCGTAGATCTGTGCATCTTTCTGCATGTAGGGCCACCAATAGCCCTGGCTAATAGCTCTGTATGCCAGGGACCTTCCTCCGATGTGACTCCCGCAGATTCCTTCGTGGATTTCAAATAGAAAATCTTCTACCTTGCTCGGATGAACGCATTGGAGATATGGTCCGGAGTAGGATTTTCTGTATAGTTTTTCATCTGGAGATAGCCAGAAGTGAGCTGCCTTCATCCTGACCTTGTAGGCTTCGCTCTTATCTTCGGGGAGCTTGTCCTCTCTGAGGAATGTCATGATTGGGTCCATCCAGCTTGGACCGAGGTCAGTGCACAGAACTGGCCGAACTGGGAGGAGCTCTATGCTGGGTTTCTCCAATGTCCCTACATCAACTGTCCTCCTTTTCCCAGCTTCTACGGCCGAGGCCAAGCTTGCCAGGGCGTCTGCATGGCGATTGGACTCCCTACCGACTTGCCTTACTTCAACTTTTTCAAACTGGGAGAGGAGCTGCCTGGTGTGGGATAGATAGGCCACCATTCTTTCGTCTCTGGCTTGGTAGTCTCCGCTCAGCTGGCTCGTCACCAACTGGGAGTCACTGAAGACCGCCACCCGCCGTGCCCCCAGTACTCTCGCGCTGCCGAGACCGGCGATCAGTGCTTCATATTCTGCTTCATTGTTTGATGCTTTGAAGTCGAGGGTTAGTGCCTGTTCTATGACTAGTCCTTCTGGAGATTGAAGGACGATGCCGGCGCCTGCTCTCTTGGATGTCGACGATCCGTCAACGAAGACCTTCCAGGCAGACTCAAGGAATTTTTTCCAGGACTGGTCTTCTTCAGTCTCGGTGTTACCTTCATTTCGGCCCTTGGAGTCCCCCAGTTCGGTATCGAGCGAGGTCGGTACCGAACTAGGTGAGGTGAATTCGACGACGAAGCCCGCCAGGACCTGCGCCTTAATTGCTGTTCTGGGTTGATAATGGATGTCGAACTGTCCCAGCTCCACAGCCCACTTGGAAATTCGACCAGAGAAGTCTGCCCTTCTGAAAAGCGACTTAAGTGGGTACTCGGTGACAACCACTACTGTGTGTGTCTGGAAGTAGTGGGAGAGCTTGCGGGAGGCACTGACCAGTGCCAGTGCTAGCTTTTCAAGCGGCAGATACCTGGTTTCGGCATCGAGTAGGGTTTTGCTGGTGTAATAGATGGGGTACTGTTGCTTGTCGCTTTCTCGAACCAGCACCGAGCTCACCGCATGGTCCGAGACTGCAAGGTAAAGATAGAAAAAATCGTCTTGCGACGGAGTGGACAATATGGGTGGTGAGGAGAGGTACCTTTTAAGCGTCTCTAGTGCCAAGTCGCATTCTGGAGTCCATTGGAACTTAGAACTCTTCTTCAGGAGCTGAAAGAACGGACGACACTTGTCCGAGGCGCGGCTGATGAAGCGATTGAGTGCAGCAGCCATCCCTGTAAGTCTCTGGACCTGCTTGGCCGAGGTCGGGCTCTGGATAGATTGTATGGCTGCGATCTGCTCCGGATCGGCCTCGATCCCTCTCCGAGTCACCAAGGTCCCCAGGAATTTGCCGGAGCCGACACCAAATGCACACTTCGAGGCGTTCAGTTTGAGCTGGAACTCTCGGAGGATGGCAAATGTTTGGCGTAGGTCCGTTAGGTGGTTCTGCGACTCCTTGGACTTGACTACCATGTCGTCAATATAGACCTCAATCGTCTTTCCGAGTTGGTCCCGAAACATCCTTGTGACCAGCCTCTGATATGTCGCTCCGGCGTTTTTCAGCCCGAAGGGCATCACTTTGTAACAATAGATGCCTCGAGGTGTGATAAACGCAGTTTTTTCCTCATCAGGTCTGTGCAGAGGGATCTGATGGTAACCTCGGTAGGCGTCTAAGAAGCTCATCCTGCCATGCCCCGAGGTGGCGTCGATCATCTGGTCGATCTTTGGGAGGGGGAAGCTGTCCTTGGGGCAGGCTTTGTTGAGGTCGGTGAAGTCCACACAGACCCTCCACTTGCCGCTCTTCTTCTTTACTACCACCGTGTTTGCTAGCCACCTGGGGTAATGTACTTCGCGGATTGCCCCGGCCTCGAGGAGCTTATCCACCTCTTCCACTATTGCATCTGTCTGAGGGACCCCCGTTCTACGAGCCTTTTGCACGACGGGCTTGTGTCCGGGATCCACATTCAGCTTGTGACATATGACCTTGGGGTCAATTCCCGGCATCTCATACGGAGTCCATGCAAAGACATCTTTATTCAGAAGTAGGAAGTCTAGCAATTCGGCCCTCTCAGTGTCGGGGAGCTGGCTACCCAGCAGGAAGTATCGCTCCGGATCTTCAGGATTAATCCTGACCTCGGTGAGGTCCTCTATGCTTTTCTGTCCCGCTGTTCGCCCAACATTCTCAATTTCGGCCTCGAGCTCGGCCATGTGCACTTGCTGCGGCTCAACCTCCCCGGGGGTTATGGCCACGAGGCATTCTCTGGCCATCTGCTGGTTCCCCCACACTGTCACAATCTCGACCACCCCACCAGGCTTCTCTAATGGAAACTTGAGTTTTTGATGGAGGGTGGAGGGTATTGCTTCCATGGCGTGCAGCCAACTTCGTCCCATTATCACATTGTAGGGGGATGGCGCGTCTACAACCATGAAGTCGGCCATCTTTGTCGCGCCTCCTACCCGGACTTCAAGTGAGATCCTCCCCTTGGGGTACACTGGTTCAGCGCTGAACCCTATCAAAGGGATGTGGGCTGCCTGTAGATCAGATTCGGGTAAGCCGAGCTGCTTGAAGCAGCTGTAGTAGATGACTTCGGAGGAGCTCCCTGGATCTATGAGGACGCGCTTGGTGGTGTAATTGTTGAGCCGCAAAGTGAGGATGAGGGCATCATTATGGGGGAGCTGGACTCCCTTTAGGTCTTCATCTGAGAACCAAATCCTGGGCCCTTCCTTCTTAGCCCTCTTCGGGGCGCTTTCTAGCTCTGCCGACATCACTTGCTTGCCATGGGCAGCCCTTCTGGCCTCTGACCGAGCTCGGGTACTCTGCTTACCCGGGGCGGGGGCCAGGTGGATGACGTGGATGATACCTGTCGGTTCGTCACTGTCCTGGTCATCGCAGGGTTGGTTGCGCTGCTGAGCTCGGTTGACTCTTTCTTCCCCCTTGATGTACTCCTGGAGGTGCCCATCCTTGACGAGCTTTTCGAGATGGGACTTTAGCGCAAAGCAGTCTTCAGTCATGTGCCCGTGCTGCTTGTGATAGGAGCAGTGTTTTTGCCTGTCTCGGGTGGATGGGTCGCCTGGCATCGGCCTCGGCTATTGGAAGTATGGTTCTGCCTTGATTTTGTTCAGGATTCTGTAAATGGGCTCCTTGAATACGACACTGATGGCTCTGTAAGGATCGCTGGCAGGCTTGGTGGGCTGAGACCTCGACCTCTTGCCGTTGTCCGAGGAGATTGAGAAAGAGCGGGCAGGCTTTCTCCTATCCGACCTCGGCCTGGAGGACGTCCCCTCCCTGGTGGAGGCTTGGTCCCTGGTGGAGGCTTGGTGCTTCTTTGGGAGTCCAAACCGTTCCGTGCCGTGGGCCTCGTCCTCCTCTTGCTCGACATATTGTTTCACCCTTGCCATTAATGCTTTCATCGTAGCCACGGGGTTCCGGACCAGGGCCCTACGGAGTTCGTTTCCTGGGAGTAAGCCTTCCCTAAAGCACATGATGGCGACTTCGTCGTTAGCGTCGGTAATCTGGCTGTATATCGTCCAGAACCTTCTGGCGAAGGCAGTGATGCTCTCACCGTCCTTCATTCGGATCGCCATGAGACTGCTACCCGTCTTTGGGATGACGCGGTGTGCTTGAAATTTTTCAAGGAAAGAACTTCGGAGCTGCCGCCAGCTCGAGACCGACCCGGGGGGGAGCGCGCAGAACCACCGGAGGGGGAGGTCTCCCAGACTGGATGAGAAGACTCTGCAGTTTAGGAGACCGACGTCCCCCCAGACCGACATCCGCTGGGTGAAATGTCGCAGATGCGCCTCTGGGTCCGAGGCTCCGTCATAAAGGATGAACCTTGGGACGCTAAATCTCTCAGGGAGAGAGAGATTTTTAATCTCCAGTGAAAAGGGGGACATGCCCTGATCGTCCTCTTCATATTCACCAGTCTGGTCTCGGGAGAGGCCGATCTCGGCCAAACGGGCCTGGACCTCCTGCTTGATATAGTGGTCCAACTGTGCCTTGAGGTCCGTCTGGTCATCGAGTCTCGGGGATTCCGGCTCACGCCGTGCTCCCCCGAGACCACTAGGCAGATGACTGCTGCTCGAGCCTTCCTCCTCGCAGTGAGACCTCCTTCTGTGGTTGAGGACATGCCTCAGATCTTGGTTACCCGGGTGGGTCCGCTTCCGCCGGGGAGGCGGACCACGAGACTTCCTCTCATTCATCTCGAGCCGCTCCTCTAGACGACGAATCACCTCGTCTTTATCTTAGAGAGCCTGGTCCTGGGCATCGAGCTCTTTAAGCAGGGGGTCGTCATTTCTCGTTTCACGGATATGATGAAGAGATTGGCCGTCGTCGCGAGAGTGACGGTGGGACTGATGGGACGTCGCCCTGATAGGGGTTTTGCCCCTTCGCCGAAGATCCGACGTGGGGGCGTTCTGTTCCGGACCCCTTTGTGACCGACCATCAGGATGGAGAGGGACCCCCCGACGGTCATCATGGTGGGGGCGCGCAGTCGTGGGCCGAGACGAAGAGGCCGATTGGACTATGCCTTCCATGTACGCGGCTCCCGACTTTCCCCCAGACCTCCTCTGGCGCGGGGCCTCCGGTTCCTCCTGCCTGACGGGAGGAGCCGCCATCGGCCCCGGAGGGGGAAGAAGAGCGGAACGAAGGTCGGGGGTAAGTTCTGGAAGTGCGGACTGCGGCTGCAAGAATGGTGGAAATGAAGGTTGTTCTGGCAATGGGAAGGACGACGCCTTCCGAGACTTCGACGGTCCTCCGCCACCGTTTCTGGTCTTTGGAGGCATGGCTTCTTCAGAAGCTTTGGCACAGATCCTATTCCCACAGACGGCGCCAACTGTAAGTGCCTAAAAATTACGGACTTAGGTAATGGAGGATCAAGCTCCTGATTTGTGGTTTTAAAGGGAATAAAGGGAAAGGATCGAGTCTCCAGTCACCTGAAAGGAAGAAGACAACGGTCAGAGACCCTGGCTATGGGTAGCCGAAGGCCCTCCGACGATCAAGTCAGTGTATGAACTGGAAGAGAATGGAGAAAGCGAGCTTATGGAGGGGAGGATCATGCATACCTTGTAAGGCTTTCCTTCATGTAATATATAGACGTGAGGGTCATCATGGTACTGTCCACATGAAGGGATGAGAGTCCCATCAGCGTGTATTCGTACCTCTTGAGTGGGGGTAGGTGAAAAAGGGGGTGTCCCATCGGATCATCATCCCATACCTATGGCCCTGAGATAAGGCGTGCTTCTTATCTGGGTTTGGCACCCACTCTGTCTGTCAGCTTGCCGTCCGTCGTGGCAGTGCATTTATGGCCGCATTTATGACTGAGTGACAGGAGCCGAGGTCGGGCAGAGGCTGAGACCGAGATCGGAGCCTGTGACGTGGCCGCCGAGACTCGATTCATGGTTCCTCCGAGATGGCGTTACGGCCGACCTCACATGGTTTCCGAGACCAAGGTTAAACCGAGACTGGGGATGGGCCCCCGTTCGAATTAGTGAGCATAAAACGACCCCACACAGATGACATCACAGTTTTTCACTATTGCTTTGGTTGGTCTGTTGGAGACAAAGTCAAGCACAATTTTCTCATTATCTTATCTCCTAAAAGTTGCCTATTGGGTGGCGTGAAAGAACTAGTTTGGTTGCTAGTGCATGTGGTGGATGTTTCCTCATAGGCTTCATTGCAAATGGCTTTCAACTAGAGATGTCAAATGGGCCGGGCCAGCCCAGCACGCTAGTCAACGGCCCGTGGCCCGGCATGGCCCGGTCAACGGCCCGGCCCACAAGGCACGGCCTGAGACACGGGCCGTGCTGGGCCGAGGTTGCTGGGCCCGTTGGCCCGCCAGGCCCATGGGCTGGGGGTTCCAGCCCGCTGGGCACGCTGGAACCGGCCCGTTGGGCACGCCAGGCCCGCAGCCCGCCAGCCCGCCCAACAGAAGAAAGAAAAAAAAAAGAAAGAAAGAAAGAAAGAAAGGAAGAAAGAAAAAAAAAAGAAAGAAAAAAAGAAAAAAAACAAAGAAAGAAAGAAAGAATGAAAGAAAAAAAGAAAAAAAAACAAAGAAAGAAAGAATGAAAGAATGAAAGAAAGAAAAAAGAAAGAAAGAAAGAAAGAATGAAAGAAAGAAAAAAAAAAAAACAAAGAAAGAAAGAAAGAAAAAAAAAACAAAGAAAGAAAAAAAACAAAGAAAGAAAGAATGAATGAATGAAAGAAAGAAAAAAAAAGAATGAAAGAAAGAAAGAAAAAACAAAGAAAGAAAGAATGAAAGAAAGAAAAAAAAAGAAAGAAAGAAAGAAAGAAAGAATGAAAGAAAGAAAAAAAAAAGAAAGAATGAATGAAAGAAAGAAAAAAAAAAGAAACAAAGAAAGAATGAAAGAAAAAAAAGAAAGAAAGAAAGAAAGAATGAAAGAAAGAAAGAAAGAAAAAACAAAGAAAGAAAGAATGAAAGAAAGAAAGAAAGAATAAAAGAAAGAAAAAAAGAAAAAAAAAAAAAAAAAAAAACAGACCAGCCCAGCAGGCCCGCCTGGGCCGGCCCGGTCCAGCCCGCCCCATGGCGGGCTGTGCCAGTGGGCCGTGCCGTGCCAGGGCTTTTCCCTGGCGGGCCGTGCCGGCTCGGCCCGCTAGCTGGTGCGGGCCGTGCCAGCCCGGCCCGTGGCACGGGTGGGCCGGAGCTGGGGCGGCACGGCCCGTTTGACATCTCTACTTTCAACGATGACATCATAGCTTTCACTTTTGCTTTGGTTGGTCTGTTGGAGATAAAGTCAAGTACACTTTTTTTCATTATCTTATCACCAAAAATTTGCCTATTGGGTGGCGTGAAAGATCTAGTTTGGGAGATGGGTTCACTGCGCGCCTGTAGTGGACGTTGATCTATTGTATGAATCTGCATCTTTGAGCTGCTTTACATTGGTTGGTCCGTTTCATTAGATTTTCTTGGGTTGTATTTAAAGGGGTATGCCCCTTTTGGAAGTTGATGATAAGCTTCCACCCTATGTACTTTCTTTGCAATTGAAGAACTAACTTACTTTTCAAAAAAAAAAAACAAATTTCAAGAGATTGTTTGCCATACCTGAGATTCGCCCGAAACCCGTTTTTATCCGAAAAGTAGATCGAAATATCCTAAAATGCACATCTCAACCCAGAATACCTTCAAATGGATTTCGTGGCATAAGACGAGACATGGACACTCGAAACCCCTTTTAGAGTAAAATGCGATCCCGGATTTTTCTAGAGAGTGTCTTTGGACCCAGAGTCATATGAAACACGGTGTAGAGTCAACAATTTCCTAGAGCCACATAGATTGTGTTTTTGTACAAAAATACCGGACGACCCGCACGAAGTTCGGATTTTCGCCTTTACAAACACTGAACTCTCCGAAAGTGTTTTCCAAACCCAAGATGCCATGAATGCTGTGTTTGGTGCTCCAGAAGTTACGGGCATCATCGACAACGTTTAAGGGTCGAATTTTCGTCGAATTCACAACCTAGACACTACTGGGTGGTCCCCACGAATCAAGGTTGAGCCACACCATTGACTCGGGCTTGGCACATCAATAGAAGTCCATTTGGATGGTCAATGGGCCCTACAATCGATCACAACATCGAAACAGGCTGAACTCAGAAATCTCGGTCTGCAATGTGGCCGGTCGACCTGGCTATGGTCGGGTCGACCTATTACACAGGAGTGAGGGCTAAGACCTGGGCTATATTTTGAGGATTTCCAGCTTACCCGATCGACCTGGTGCCTTACCGGTCGACCTGGTACACAGGCTCACCTGTATCAAACGATACACGGCCCATCTCTCAGTCCCTATATTATTCAATGTGTTCCGTCAACTTGGCACAGGGGTCGGTTGACCAAATACACTGTTTTCTGAGTTCTAAGAGAAAGTCCAGGTCTCAGTTAATTTCTTGCAAAACCTGTGTCCTTGGTCGACCGAGCACAGGGTCCGGTCGACCAAGTACACAAGACTAAGAATCCTACAGGAAATAACTAGGACTTGAATTTTCCCCAATTGCAGTGTCTTCGGTCGACCTGCCTATAGGTCGGTCGACCGAGTACACTAGCTTGGTATAAAATCCTGATTTCTGGAATTCTACCTCTTCAGTCCAATTTCTATAAAAAAAAACCCATCCAAACCATCTTCAATCACCACCATCCATCACATAAACATAAAAGACAGCAGTTACACTTCAATCCACGTCCAACCAACATCAAACGGGCCATTGATCTTCTAACCGAGATCAACCCATCCATCAACGGCCATAAATCCATGAAAACATCCTCAAGGGTGATGGACCCGATTCTTCCATTCCTCCCCCATCCGTCCCCGGGGTCATCGAAAAAGGCCGAATGGAGGGAAAAAGGGGAGATAGGCGAGTATCAACACTTTTTTGTACGGGTTTGCCAGATTTTCTTTTATACTTGGAATTTAGAAATGGTGATCCGGAGATCCACCTTCGCAAGTAGAAAGGAAATCAATCTTTTCTCTAACTTTCCATTGCACATATATTTAAGAAAAGAGACAAGTTTTTTTTTTGTTTTCCGTGAAAGCTGATTTTATTTGCCGTGAAAGGCGATTTACAAGTCTCATCAAAATGAAAGATAAGAATTGTGATTTTTTTTTCTCTTAAAGAAAATACAAAATACAACAGAAAAGTGAAAAAGGGAATCTGACTTCTTAGGAGATTGTGGGGACTCGTTCAGTTCGACGGTCGCAAGTCATGTATGGACTTCGCCATCGTCCTTCATATGAGAACATGATATGCTTTGATTCTTTTGGCTTGGCTTGGACTTCAGTGTTTTTTTAGAGGATAAAGACCAAGGGAAGGTCCTATATCCAATAAAAAATGAAGAGACGGGCTGAAAAGCCACGTCTAGGCCATGTTAAATAGGAGAAGAGAGGGCTTTGCCTTGGGGGGAGTGCCCCCCAAGGGACTTTAATCACCTTGTGGTGTTTGTTGCAGCAGAATTTCTTCAAAGTAGCAGAGCTTCTGGGAATTCTGGACGATTTTTCTTGATTTCCGGGGCTTGGGTTCGGGGATCTTTCTGGCTGATTTTTCTGATCCGTTCTTCTTGGAATGCTCTCCTATTTATAGGCCTTTGGTAGCCATTTAAGAGGGTTTATGAGCATTGATGGCTTTAAAGTTCCATGATGGGAGGAGTTACAAGTTTTTATTTCTTGATTTTGTAACTCCTTATTCCTTGAATCTGATTGGCCGATGGAGAATGATGGGCATTTAATCGCATTTAATCTCCATGATGAGAGGAGTTTCACGGCTTTAATGCCATGATGGCTTTGACTTGTAACTCCCATTCTCTTTACTCTGATTGGGCCGTCCAAAATAATGAGTTAATGACCGCATTTAGTTGGGTCAATTAACAGCATTAAGTGGTCGCCGGGGATTTGAAAAGCCGCGGGCCGTGCCGCGTCTTTTGGAATTCTTCTTGCGATGATCGACGATGGATCTTCATGTTGATCGATGTCGGATGATCATGCAACTTCAGATATAGATTGCTAACAGCGGGCCTGTCGATTTCTCGATCGGTCGGACAGAAAGTGTACTTTCTTGGCTGGCCGGTTGGCAATCTTGGAGCGATCGATGACGATTTAATGCTCTTAATAGCGGATCCGAGATGTTGGCGAAGATCGGTCGATTTCGAGCATAAAAAATCAGATTTTTGGAAAACTATAGGGACTGGAATTCCTAAAACGCGAAAAGGATCGAAAAATGGGTCTTCCGGTGGAAATCTGGTGACCTGGACTTCCAGGGTTGCCGACGACCATGCGGTTTGGTCCCCTTTTGTTGCCTTTTCTTCGGCCGTTTTTCGAGCTTTTTCAGTCCTTTTTGTCCTGTATTTTTCACGACAGTTTTTTCTCATTTATTGGCTTGATTCTCTTGAAGAAAACCTGACGAGAAGTCATGGAAAACCGAAGCGCAAAGTTTCCTATTTTTTGGAAAAGCCGAAGACTTTGTCGCGCAAAGTTGTTAATTTTTGGTCAAAAGTTGAAACAAGGTCAAACGATGTTGGAATGACCTGAAATTTGAGGTGAAGTCTCATGAGCAGTAGACAGGACCAACCATGGGCTTTTTCTTGAGTTTGTAAGCCGTTTGGGGTCCCGTCACTGCTAGGCTTGATTTCGCCACGAGGAAGATGTCGCACTTTGATGTACGGTCAACCGATGTCCAATTGACCTAAAATTTGACAAGGAGCCTATTGGAGTAATTTTGAGATGATCCATTGGCTCCGATTTGGGTGTTGTGGTCCCGGGGTGCTCCGCCGCCGGTAGCCTTGATTTTGTTTCGGAGCGTCAAAGTCGGGTCAAACGTTGTCGGAATGACCTGAAATTTGACGTGTAGCCCTTTTGAAGCATGTGAAAGCCGCCCATGTGCTCAGTATGATTAGTAATGGTCTCGGTGGTTCTCTTCATCGAGAGGCTTGATTTTACTGCTCGAGGGTTGATGGAGGGTCAAACGTTGTCGATTTGACTTGAAATTTGGCATGGAGTTTTTTGAAGGTATTTTAAGACCATCCGTAGGCTCTGATCGAAGTTTTGATGTCTTCGACGCCGTCGCCACCAGGAGCGCCTATTCAGCTGCCGGAGGAGTGGAGTTAGGCGAAATGATGTTGGAATAGCCCGAAACTTTATGTGAATCCCTCTTTTGGCTGTCTTGGAGGATCTTATGATTTTTGTTTGATTCTGACAAGATCCGATCTTTGAAGTAGCATTGCCCGTATGTAGTAGGATGCGGCTTCATGTGGCTTCTTGATGTTGAAGAGGCAAAGTGACATTTTTGGTGTCGACAAATGCCCCCTCGATGTACAGCGACGAGTAGCTTTTGGAGTCGATGTGCCTTGAAGAGAAACTTGAAGGAAAGCTTTTGATTTGACCAAGAGTCTTTGAGCATTTTCTTAATAGCCTTTTCGGTTTCCAAGGGGATTTTATGGTAGTGAGAGAGATCACGTAACATCTCAAGGCAAAGTTTTGAATATGACATGAGGGAGTTGGATTTGGCTTTTGGATTTTGGGTTTTCCTTTTGACCTTGTGAACCGAAGGGCTTTATGTGGCGCATCAGGCGGTCAAGAAGGATTTTTTTTGGTTTTTTGATCTTGTGACCTAACAAGCTGTATGTAGCAGGTTAGGGGGTCGGGCTTTGATTTTTGGATTTTGACCTTGTAACCCAACAGGCTATATGTGGCAAGTTGGGGGGTCAGGTTTGAATTCTATGGAATGTCAATTTCAAGATTTTGGCTCAATTTGGTATATTAGGTGGGATGGTTTGAAACTTTTGGAAGCTCATGAGGCTTGGATTTTTTTTTGTGTGGTCCAATCAACTCAAAAGAGGCATAGAGCCATTTTGTATGCTCTTGGTAAGAGGAATTTTTGAAAGGAAGCCCCTTTGAGTGCCTAGGTGGTGAAACCTGACTCATGTGGGCTAGCCCATGGGACCTTAAGCTTTTAAAGATGGCTTAGATCTCACATGGTGTCATTTTGTAAAGAATATCTAAAAATATCTCTTTTTGATAGAGAATATCTAAAAATATTCTTACTTGGAGAGAATCTCTAAAGTTTCCCTTCTTTTTTGAGAGATTTTCTCTAAGTATCTCTCTTTGGGAGAGAATATTTCTCATTCCCTTTCTTTTGGGAGAAAATTTCTCATAGAATCTTCTCTTTGGGAGAGAATATCTCAAATCTCCTTTCTTTTGGGAAGGTTGCTAATTTTTAGCACTTACCTCATTTCTTTTCTCCTTGTTTCCTCTTTTGGTTTGCTGCCTTCTATAAAAGCAAGAGGAGATTGGATCTTTGCTTCATTGTTTTCTTTCTGTGCAAGAGTCTTCAAGAGTGCTCCAAGATCAAGGACTTTTGTTATTCTTCAAGGATCTTCAATCTTTTTTTTCCTCTATCAATGGCTTCAAGTAAGTCTTCTTTTTCAAGAAATTTCCATTGTAGAAGTAGGATGATAAAAAAGTTCTTTTCTCTCTCTTTTTTTTTGTTTCCCACGGTTTTCTCTCTTTCTTTTTTATTTCTTTTTTTCACGTGTTTCTTTTTTTTGTTTTACACTTTTTTTTTCTTTTTGTGGCCGTACGGACAGATCCGTACAGCCACGTGGCAGTGGGGCCACGGCTTGTGGGCCAGCTCTCTTCTTTTTTTTTTGCTTTCCCCTCTATTTTTTTTTTGAGGGGTTTCTTTTTCTCTTTTTTTTTTGCTCACTATGATAATGAGGTTTATACAAATCAAAATGTTCATGCATTTTTTTTATGCATCAAATAAAAGGCTAGAGTTTCTAGATCAAGCCAACATGAGTTTTGGCTTAGACAAAATTTGATTGGTTTTGACCAAATTGGGTTGGAATTGGTAAAACTTTGGTCGAGGGTTTTTCTAGCATCTAATGCATGACAACTTTCCTTCTATGCATGCTTTTTTCTTTTTTTTGTAAATTGAATTGGAAATATGATGATGCATACCTGAAGGTCTTTTGCAAGTTTTGGAATTGGAGCTCGTAGCAATGTTGAGTCCTTTTCCATTCTTGTGAGGTCTTTGAGGAGCTTTGCAAGTTTTAAAGTTTGGAGCTCGCAACAATGTTGAACCCTTCTTCAAGCTTGTGGAGATTTGATAAGATTGGTTTGATCTCGCAGCAATGTTTGAGTTCAAACTTCCTTTGAGGATGCTTCATTGACTATGAGCTTGTAATGGTGTTGGGCTCATCTTCAAGCTTCCTATCTTTTCCGGGATGTTTCCCTTTTCTTCGGAATTGTCCCGGAATCATGCCAAAATTTCGCTAGAATCTTTTTAGCAAAATTATGTCACTTTGATGATTGATTTTTCCTTTTCCATCCTTTGCAGGTAGTTCCTCCAGAACGAACAAGGGCAAAGAGCCTGTTACTGATGCACCTCGTCAGTCTACCAGGTCTCCTAATGTGGTCGTACAACAGGCCTGGGAGAAAGTCCAGTTTGTGGAGAGAAACTTGGAAGAATGTGACTCTCTCAACCGCGATGAGATGAGACAGCGATTGATCGCTCCCAAGGATGAGGAGTTTTATAGGATTATGGTAAGCAATCGTCCTTGGGTCATGGACGATCAGAGCATTGTGCCCAAGCCTACGTTTTTCTTTGGTGATGCAGTCCCTAACGACTTGACGTACCAAAGGAGATGTTTTCAGTTCTCTTACACGGCAGATGGTGAGGAGAGAACTGTTTCTACCCGTTCGACCTTTGATTGCACTATCTCGATCATGAGTCTTTCTCCCACGTGTCCCAAGAGGGAAGATCCTCTGAGCTGGGTGAAAAGGACTAATGTGATCAAGACCGGGGTTTTTGTTAGCGGCCCTTCCGGTTATGCGGAGAAGTCGCCTGTCCGTATGGACATGTTGATACCCTCGAGTGGCTACCAAGGTTCTGACCATCCGTCGGTCAATTTGAGACTGGTTAGCCTTTTCGACTTCGTGGCCGTTTCAGTGCTAATTCGAGTTGGGAATCATGGACTGATTGTTAGAAAATAGGTGGGCCATTCAGATAGGTTTCAAAACTTTTGATCCACTTAATGCAGGGATCAACTATCTAGAAGGCAACAAAACGCAATCCAGGATGCAATCCCTCAAACTTATAAATCATGTACAGCAATATATCCTATCTAAAAGACAAAAAACAGCACATAAACATGCAACCACGAAATCTACAACATGCAAGGATGTAGATTATACCTTTGGAGCTTAGTAGTGCTCTAATGGAGAAGTTGATCTCTTTTTTTTTATGATGAATGCTATTACTAATCAAATCAAAATCTCCAACACCCTTTGATCTTCCACGCTATGACCCGTATTAGATCTCTTTTCTCAAGAAGATTGGTGGAGGCTTCAAGAGAAAACCCAACTAGTAACTCCAATGAACTAGAGGAGAAAGAGAAGAGAACTAGAAGAGGAAGAGAAGTTGTGCAACACTTGGACAAATGGGTTGGGTTTGCTCTCTTTGTTATGGACATCCAAGAGGGATTAATTCCCCTTTATATAGACCTCAATTCCACCTCTTTTTCTATTTGAAATAGAAGTTTAACTCCCATTACAAAATAGTAACATTCTCCCTTGCTAGTTGCCATAGAAGTCTCACTTCCACAACAATTAGTAGCTTTCTCCTTTCTAATTAAAATAGAAGTCCTACTTCCATTAATAATTAGTAACTTACTATTACCACTATTAGAAGTCTGACTTCAAATAGAAATAGTAACACCTTCCAATTCCTTCCTATTAGAGTTCAAGTAGAATTAGTATCTTTCTAATAACTTGGGCTAGCATGGAGACCACTAGGGATTCCTTAGAAAGCTGGCCCCAACTAGGACACGCGGCCCCACATCTCATGTGCAATCCGGACCCACAGTTAATTGCAAATAACTCCACTATATAAATGCAATTGCACTCCAGTCTTTGGAATATATTACAATGAACACCCTAAACTTCCCTATTACCACAAATAGGCCCCTCCATCTATATCCATGGATCAATTAGACATGTCCACTAAATTCGATCCATATCTTATTATCCTTGAGCCCCAATTAATTATAATGATCATTTGGTACCAATCCAATCAACTCTTAATTGGAATGGGTGCGCACTTACCAATGATAAATCCATTAATTGGCACAAGGGGATATTAAAGATAGATTCCATCTTAACCATTGAATGTTCCCACAACTCTACTACCACGTACCCAAATCACCGAGGTGTTGACCTACAATTGGCCTCACTCATTAGTGACTCAAAGTAAATGAATAGATAGAAACTTGAGTTCAGTAATGTCTCATAATTATGAGCTTGTTGCTAGGGAATTATGAGAGAATACCTTAAAGTAAAGACAGTGTATATAAGGTGCATCTCATGGTCCTTCAATACATTTAATGCACCAGCACCATGATCGAGAATCTTACATTCCGATGATGGAGACAAATCACACTATCTCATAGTGATCAAAGTGCTGCAACCTTATCAGATTAGATGCCCAATCTCATCACTGGTTGTGAAGATATTTAAGTATAAGATTTGTAATACATGTCTCCTGTATGTGGATCTCATCCACACACATGTATTACATCTAGTATACTTGTGGACTCTGGTTCATCTCATGAACCATTATGTCACTCGTATTGGTTATGTGCAAGTATATAATTAAACACCATTCATCTCATGAAAGGAAAACATGATTGTATTGATAAATAAAGAAATTAATCAATTTATTACATCATATTCTTTGTATTAAGACTATAAAACTAACAATCTCCCACTTGGGCTCAGTGCCAATCAGGATTGCATCTCATGCCCATCCCGTTTACCTGCTGCTCAAAGACTTTGGTGGTCAAAGGCTTAGTAAAGGGATCTGCCAGATTGTCCGCATAAGCTATCTTGGTGATTGCAATATCACCTCTTTGCACAATCTCTCTAACCAAGTGATACTTCCTCTGTACGTGCTTTTGGCTTTTATGGCTCCTGGGTTCCTTGGACTGAGCGACTGCCCCGCTGCTGTCACAGTAAACTATGAGCGGCTGTCGTGCCAAAGGTACCACTCCAAGTTCCAAAAGGAATCTTTTGAGCCATATTGTTTCCTTAGCTGCTTCACAAGCCGCTACATATTCAGCCTCAGAAGTGGAATCAGCGGTGCATTCCTGTTTAATACTCCTCCAGCTGATGGCTCCTCTGCCAAGCATAAACACATAACCAGAGGTGGATTTCCTGGAATCCTTATCTGACATAAAGTCAGAATCTGTGTACCTGACTGGAATCAGCTCATCACTGCCGTAAATCAACATGTAATCTCTAGTTCTTCTCAAGTACTTGAGGATACATTTTATAACAGTCCAATGGTCAGGACCTGGGTTAGACTGATATCTGCTGACTAAGCCCACTGCATGATAGGTATCTGGTCTAGTACATAGCATAGCATACATGAGGCTACCAACAGCCGAAGCGTATGGAATTGCTCTCATTTGCTTCTTTTCCTCCGGGGTCTTAGGACCCTGATCCTTGGAAAGGTGCACTCCATGCCTAAAAGGTGCGATACCCTACTTGGAGTCCTGCATAGCAAACCGTACCAGTACCTTATCTATGTAAGCAGCTTGAGATAAGCCAATCATCCTATTTTTTCCTGTCTCGATGGAGTTTGATCCTTAGGATGTAACTAGCTTCTCCTAAGTCCTTCATATCAAAAGTCTTTGCTAACCAAACTTTTACTGTTGACAACATTCCTATATCTTTCCCAAAGAGAAGGATGTCGTCGACGTATAAAATAAAAAAAAACTACCCTGTCACCTTCATTTTTCATGTACACACTGTTGGGATTGGTGTATGCCCTAAAGCCCACTGACTGCACTCACATCTCTGTTACTGGATATTTATTGGTTATTTAATAGAATGACATCTTTCTCTTATTACTTGTGTATATGTATGGTTGTGTAAGGCCCATTGTTTTCTAGTAAATGACTTAGGTGTGTAGTGGCTACACACAGTAAGGTCTGAGTCATGGACACTTGAAACAATAAACTTGTTCATAACTGAGAGATGGAGTTGGGCACTTCATCTTGGTATAAGTTATCATGAGATACTCTCCTGTATTCAGGGTGACTTACCTAAGTCACGGGAGGCTTTTCCGGATTTATCTCATTAGTGCATGTGTCATGCATTGAACATGACCACTTGTAGGTGTGATCTCTAAAATAGTACTATCACTGAGAGAGATCAAATCACCTCTTGCTACTGAGTGACCAGTGCTCTTAATCTTGAGCATTTGTGGATGAACTGACGAAGTCAAGTTCTTGTGCTTTAATTCACTATGGGTGAGATCCTGTTCATGAGTCAACAGCTCTGTGTTTTGGGTTGTCGGGCTTGATTAGTTGGGACGTGCAAATGCAACATGGAATCTATGCCATCGTGTGATGGAATGATCGTCCCCTTAGAATTATCCAATTAATCATCAGAATCTAAGATCTTAGTATATGGATGTTCCATATGGGTATTGAACTTGTGGGTCGCTCCCTGGATCAAGAGAATGATATCCGGATGATGATTAAGTCAAGGGTATGAAGTTCTAAGGATGAGATGTAATCAAGAAGGTAGATAGTAAATCGGTTAACCTACTTGATTATGGATGTTACATAAAGGGGCATTGTGGTCATTGTACTTGGTAGGTCAAAGACAATCGTCAGTTTATGATGAGCTTAATTTGCAATTTAATATTTGTCCCTGGAGTGCAACCATAACTCTCTAGTGGAATGAGTTAAGGTTAAAATGATCCTAGTGTTGCTATGGGGTTAGCATGGACATTTTGGTCATTTTGGAAGCCAAGGGCAAATATGTCTTTTGGTCCCTTCTCTAGCCACTTTCCTAGATTGGCAAGGTTTCCTAAATTGTTTAATAATGTGGATAAATAATTTTGAGTGTAAATTCAAATAGGCCCATGATGGCATACATGAATTACCACTCTAGATAAATTATTGATGCATGAGCCATAGTGTGTGTGGGCTAGCCAATGTGGTCCCTAATGTGTGGGTCCCAAGATTGAGTAGGTCCTATCACTTGGAAGGCTGAAATTCTTTTTGTCCAAGTTTCCCTAAAGATTGTAGTTTCCTAATTAACTTTGGAAACTAAAAATTAGGAGTGTTGGACGTCCATTATAGTAGTTGGTTTGGTTTTGGAAAGCTCCTCTTAGTTTCCTAGTTCTATAAGGAAACATCTTCAATAAGTATTCCTCCATAAATATATGGTTTCCCCCTCCCTTGGGCGTGGAACACATAGAGAGAAAGAAGGAGAAAACTTCTCCTTTGGGCGTGCAAGAGCAAGGAAACAAAGAGAGGAGTTTCATGTAGAAAACCTAGTCCAGCCCCTTTGGACGTCCATTGCACAAGGAGAGACTCTTGCTGATTGCTCTTTTTCTTCTTGAAGAAGAAGACAATTAGATCTGATCTCTACACTTCAGATCAAGGAAAAACAATTAGAAGGAAGCCTAGTTTGATCCCACCATCATAGCCAATCAGATTTGGAGAAAGAGGAATAGAGAAGAAGATTAGAAGAGAGCTATTGCAAGAAATTCCAGCAAGGTGTGCAGGAATTAAATAGCTTCAGATCTGATCTTCTAGTTCAGATTCCAGAGGTTTTTCAACCCAAGAACATCAGGTATATCTTCTCCATTGTACCTTTTAAGAATACACACAAGTTGATCATGATTTCATGGTGGTTTTATGTGATTTACATGGATGGTTTCAGCAGTCCAGATCATACCAGATTGAATTTAGAAAATTCCAGCCATAGAACTCTTTAGTTTCATCAAGAGTTCAGTTCTGAATCACACTTTCTTTCACACACATGATTCATACGGATTTTGTCTAAAACCAAATGATTTGATTGCCTGGTCAAAACGGATGTTCCAGCTTCGGGATGCCTACTTCAGTCAAATAAATGGACTTCTGCAGCTTGCAAACTCTTTGCTTTTGGTTACTCGCTATAAAACCATCTGGGTGCGTCATATATGAAAGTTAATGCGTATTGGATCTGAAATCACATGACAGAGGACGTCCATGGATGATCTAGTTTTCAAATCACTGAAACTAATCTGATCTGGCAGCGTGAAACAGCCATGAATAACGCATATAAACTCCATGAAATCATGATCAACATGTGTATAATGAAGGGAGATGAAGGAGGACTAATACCTTGTTGATATAAAAGCCTCAAATCTCTGATGAGAAAAACTTTAAAGGTCTGATCTCAGCCTGCAATCAGCAATACAAGTTGCAGGAATTTTCTGGAGTAGCTTCTCCTTTGATCTTCTCTTCTATTCCACAACCCAATCTGATTGGCTTTGATTGTGGGATCAGAATATGGATTCCTAGATGGGTTTTTCTGAAATATAACTTGTGGAAAAGAACCAGGACCTGATCTCCTTTCTTCAATGAATGAAGAAGAAGAGAGCAATGGGCGTGAGTTTCTCTTTCTCTCTTGGGCAGCCAATGGAGTTCCAAGTTGTTGCACGCCTAGGGTTAATTCCAATCCTTGTTCCACGCCTAGGGTAGTGTGGGATTTATATATAGTTCACATTCCTTTAAGAGTTATCTCTAATAGGAATGACCATCCCATAAAATAAGCAACCAGCCACCATAGTAGTGCAACACCTTCTAATTAAAGATACTAAAATTTAGTAAACTTTAATTATAGGAATTCTTACCCAAAGAGGAATTCTTCCTTCCAAGTAAAGATACCTAGTTAAACTTGGAAACCTCACACAAGGGGCTCCCCTTATGGCTGGCCCACAAGATAGATAAACACACCATGGCCCACAAGTTAATAATTTAGCTAGAGTTAAATTCATGTATGCCATCAAAAGCCTATTTGAATTTAAACTCAAAAATATTTTTCCACAAAAATAATTCAACCACATATCTTATAATTAAATTAGGAAACCATGCCAATATAGGAAGATGGCTAGAAGAGGGACCAAAAGACATATTTGCCCTTGGCTCCCAAAATGACCAAAATGTCCATGCTAACCCCATAGCAACATTAAGATCATTTTAACCCTAACTCATTCCACTAAAGAGTTACGGTTGCACTCCAGGGACAAATATTAAATATGAATTAAGCTCGTCAGGGAATGACATTTGTCTTCGACCTACCAAGTGAAATGACCAAAATGCCCCTCTATGTAACATCCATAATCAAGTCAGGTTATCCGATGTACTATCAACCTTCTTGATTATATCTCAACCTTAGAACTTCATATCCTTGACTTAATCATCATGCGGATATCATTCTCTTGGTCCAGGGAGCGACCCACAAGTTCAATATCCATATGGAACATCCATATACTAAGATCTTAGATTCTGATGATTAATCGGATAATTCTAAGGGGACGATCACTCCATCACAAGATGGCATAGATTCTTTATTGCATCTGCACGTCCTAACTAATCAAGCTCGAGTACCCAAAACACAGAGCTGTTGACCCATGAACAGGATCTCACCCATAGTGAATTAAAGTACAAGAACTCGACTTCGTTAGTTCATCCACATATGCTCAAGATTAAGAGCACTGGTCACTCAGTAGCATAAGGTGATTTGATCTCTCTCAGTGATAGTACTATTTTAGAGATCACACCTACAAGTGGTCCTGTTCAATGCATGACACATGCACTAATGAGATAAATCCGGAAAAGCCTCCCGTGACTTAGGTAAGTCACCCTGAATACAGGAGAGTATCTCACTATAACTTATACCAAGATGAAGTGCCCAACTCCATCTCTCAGTTATGAACAAGTTTATTGTTTCAAGTGTCCATGACTCAGACCTAACTGTGTGTAGCCACTACACACCCAAGTCATTTACTAGAAACAATGGGCCTTACACAACCATACATATATACAAGCAGTAAGAGAAAAGAGTCCTTCCATTAAATAACTAGTAAATATCCAGTAATAGAGAAGAGGGTGCAGTCAGTGGGCTTTAGGGCATACACAAATCCCAACAAACTCCCACTTGCACTAAAGATCACTACTTCCTAACCTAACTCCCATATACTCAACATGAGAACTAAACACCTTCTCAGTTAGAGTCTTAGTAAAAGGGTCAGCAAAGTTATTTGCTGAGGCAATCTGTTCCACCACTATTTCTCCTTCTTGGATGAACTCCCGGATTAAGTGGTACTTTCTCTTAATGTGTTTGCCTTTCCTGTGATTCCTTGGCTCTTTGCTTTGTGCTACGGCACCGGTATTGTCACAATACATGACAATCGGTCTTTGTACGGCAGGAACAACTCCCAATTCCAATAGGAATTTTCTGAGCCATACTGCTTCCTTCGCAGCTTCCGATGCCGCCACATACTCTGCCTCCATGGTAGAATCAACAGTACAATCTTGCTTAACACTTCTCCATGATATAGCCCCTCTTGACAGAGTAAAAACGTATCCTGAGGTAGACTTGCTGGCATCTCTATCAGATTGGAAATCAGAGTCTGTATATGCCAGAGGCGTCAGATCATCTGATCGATAAGTTAGCATATAATCTTTCGTTCTCCGAAGATACTTGAATATATGCTTAACAACTATCCAGTGCATAGGTCCAGGGTTTGACTGATACCTGCTAACCATGCCAACGGCAAAACAGATATCTGGTCTAGTACATAACATTGCATACATGAGGCTTCCAACAGCTGATGCATATGGTACTCTCTTCATAGTCTCTATCTCCTCAGGTGTCTTCGGACATTGATCCCGAGATAGTGGTACTCCATGTCTAGAAGGTAGCAAGCCCTTCTTGGAGTCATGCATGTTAAACTTGACTAATATCTTCTCAATATACGAAGATTAGGATAAGGCTAACATCTTATTCTTGCGATCTCGCAAAAGCTTGATCCCTAAGATATAGTTTGCCTCACCCAAATCCTTCATCTGAAATTGAGATGATAACCAAACCTTGGCAGATGACAACATGCCAACATCATTTCCAATGAGTAATATGTCATCCACATACAGGACTAAAAATGCAACTGCATTTCCACTCCCTTTCTTATACACACATGGTTCATCAATGTTTTTATCAAAGCCAAAAGATTTGACTGCCTGATTAAACTTGATGTTCCATGCTCTATATGCTTGCTTAAGTCCATAAATAGACTTCTTAAGCTTACAGACCATGTTCTCTTGGCCACCAGCAATAAAACCCTCTGGTTGCATCATATAGATGCATTCGTCAAGACTTCCATTAAGAAAAGTTGTCTTGACATCCATTTGCCATATCTCGTAGTCATAATGACATGCGATGGCTAAGAGAATCCTTATGGACTTGAGCATTGCTACTGGCGAAAAGGTTTCCTCATAATCGATACCCTCTTTCTGAGTATATCCTTTCGCCACCAGTCTTGCTTTGAAGGTTTCAACCTTCCCATCCACTCCTCTCTTTCTCTTGTAGATCCACTTGCACCCTATGGGTTTGATCCCTTCAGGTGCATCCACAAGTTCCCAGACTTGATTGGAATACAGAGAATCCAATTCAGATTTCATCGCTTGCTGCCACATATCAGCATCTATATCCGTTACTGCTTCATCGTAACTAGTAGGATCCTCAACCAGATCCTCGGAGTCTGTCATAAAGGACACTCCTAGATATCTATCTGGTGGTCTAGAAATTCTCCCACTACGACGAGGTTCCGGAGTGTTAAAAGGAATGTTTTGATCATCTACAGTCTCAGGATCTGGCACAGATGTTGCAGGAGTTTCTAAAAGAATCTCCTCAAGTGTTTCTTTACAACCAAGCTCTTGGTGCATCATGCAATCATCCTCCAAGTATCTAGCATGAGTGCTGATAAGCACCTTTTGCTCCTTTGGATGATAAAAGATGCCTCCTCTCGTTCCCTTAGGATACCCAATGAAGTAGCACATTTCCGATCTGGGTTCTAGCTTGGTAGCTTTATCATTCAGTACATAGGCTGGACAACCCCAAATGTGAATATGTCTTAAACTGGGTTTTCGACCTGTCCACATTTCTCGAGGTGTCCTAGGTACTGATTTAGAAGGTACCAGATTCAAAATATATGCTGCTGCTTCTAGGGCATATCCCCAAAAAAGATATGGGTAGGGTTGCATGACTCATCATGGACCTTACCATATCAAGAAGGGTATGGTTTCTTCTCTCTGCTACACCATTTTGCTGGGGTGTACCCGGTGCAGACAACTGAGACACAATCCCATGTTGTGTGAGGTACTCCTTGAACTCACCCAGGAGGTACTCGCCACCTCGATCAGATCGAAGAGCTTTGATATGTTTCCCTAGTTGTAACTCCGCCTCAGCCTTGAATTGTTTGAACTTATCAAACACTTCAGACTTGCGTCGCATTAGGTACACATATCCATACCTAGAGTAATCATCAGTGAAGGTGATGAAATACTCATAACCTCCTCGAGCTAGTTTGTTCATAGGACCACACACATCAGTGTGAACCAATTCTAACAACTCCTTTGACCTCAGTCCCTTTCCAGAGAATGACCTTTTGGTCATCTTTCCCATGAGACAAGATTCACACTGAGGTAAAGGTTCGAGATCTAATGAGCTTAAAAGCCCATCCTCTACCAACCTCTGAATCCGTTTTAGGTTAATATGACCCAAACGTAAGTGCCAAAGATAAGTGTCATTGGTCGAAGATACCTTCCTCTTAAGGGAATATGAGCTTTCTAGTTGTACATTATGCAGTGTGGGAGCAATAGGATATATATAAAATAAGTTGTCATGCATTCTTCCGGAACATATAATATTTCCATTTCTACTGATATCAACACCAGAATGGAAAGAAACTGAATAATGAAATTCAATAAGTCTGGAAACTGAAATTAAATTCTTCCTTATGTCCGGAACATAGATAACATTATTTAAAATTAATATCCTATCATGCGGAAAATGTAAAGTAACAGCTCCCACTGCAACAGCCCAAATCTTTGCTCCATTTCCAACTCTAAGGTCAAACTCCCCTTTCTCAAGCTTTTTCATTATCTGAAACCCCTGCAATGAATTGCAGATATGATTAGTGGCTCCAGAGTCTACTATCCACGAATCAATAGAGTCAACCACATGACAGGTTTCAATGTAGTAGGAAAGAGATATACATTTCTTATCTGAGCCTAGGAGCTTGGGACAATCTTTCTTCCAGTGACCTTTGAGGCCGCACTTGAAGCATTTCCCTTTGGGCTTTTCACCTGTACTTTTGTCCTTCTTCCCAGCATTGCCCTTTTTCTGTCCTTTTCCCTTACCCTGCTTCTTCTTGAACTTTTTCCCTTTCGGGTTCAGTTTAGAGGAAGACTGGGAAAAGTGAGCTTGGCTTTTAGGCTTCATGATGGCCTCTGCCGCCTGGAGTTCTTTCATTAACTCAGAGAGAGTCATGTCCATCTTGCTCATGTTGAAGTTGAGCTTGAACTGGTTGAAAGAGTCCAGCAGAGTTTCGAGAATCATATCAGTCTGACTCTCTGCATCAATCTCAGCCCCTAGGATCTCAGCCACATTGAAGCAATCCATCATTTTGAGCATATGCTCTCTGACGGGTGTTCCTTCGGCCATCCTAGTATTCATGATTGTCCTTATAGCAGCTTGCCTAGCTGGCCTGCTTTTGTCTGCGAACATCTCAGACAAGGACAACATGATGTCAGAAGCTGTGTCCATATGCTCGTGCTGTGTTTGCAACACGTTGGACATGGAAACAAGCATGTAGCATTTTGCCATGCTATTCGCCTTCTTCCATTTCCTTTCAGCTTCTTGCTGGTCATCTGTAGAATTATCATTAATCACAGGACATGCTTCCGTCAAGACATACTTGTACTCTTCAGCAGTGAGTACTATGCCAAGATTTCTTTTCCAATCTACGTAGTTAGGGCCAGTCAGTTTGTTCTCACGTAGAATACTCATCAACGAGCTAAAAGAATCCTTCCCCATCTCTCTGGATAAATAACAGGTTATAATTAGACAGGCAGTATATATGTAATATGTATATGGTGCTTGTTATAAAAGGAAAAACATGCACAAGACTTTTTACATTATTCAACCCTAATTATAATGTATCAGTGTCTCAACCTCCTCATAGACCCTCCATCGTAGGGATGGCCGAATCTATAGTCTCGTTGAGTAAAGCCTCGCTTATTTGGATTATCACTATCTGGATTTAGCATAACCAGCGACAGTCCAATCACTGATTGGTTTGGCCTCATATGACAAATAACACTAACTCGTAGGGAGAGGTTATTACCGTCTTATGTCAAGTGTGTTACCATCTCTTATGAAATTTCCCAGAATGTCTATGACTTGAGTCCTCCGATGGGAAGTGACTTCAATCAATTCCTGAAGTGAACTTTAGTAAAAAGCTCCACCGAAGGGATGGCCGCTCCTACCAACACTTCATTGACATTCTATAGAAGTGATCTTTAGTAAAGAACTCCACCGAAGGGATGGCCGCTCCCACTAACACCTCATTACGAATATTCACATTAGTTCACCCACTAACCCATCGAAGCGATCTTTAGTAAAGAACTCCACCGAAGGGATGGCCGCTCCCACTAACACTCCATTGAGATAGCATGAACCGAAAATGGAAGGCCGCGGGGTTTTTCCAAACCCCTCTCCCACTTGATTATTTAAAACTAGGGTTTTGAAAAACTCTACTGATCTTTACATCGTTACTCAAACCTTGTTTAAATCTAGCAAGCTTAGTTAACAATCTTCATGACTCAATTGCTTAAGTCATCTAAAAAAGAATAACCTTTGCTTTAAAACATATTGAGTAAAGATCTTGGGACCAGTGGGTTATGGGCCCACTAAGGTAGCAACATATTAGATTGTAGTTTGGCCTCTATTGGAAACTTAGGGTACCAAGACAAACTAAACCCTAACCAATTTTAAATCTTAGACAAAAAAGGGTGCTGGTCTAAGTTCCATTTAAAAACATTCAGCCAAACAAATCTGATCTAATATTGAAAGAACCCAATTTTAGAAACCTAGTGGTGGACATGTTACTAGGTGAAGATTATAGCAATAATAGCAATTATATAAAGCAATAAATATAATGCAATCCTTGATGGCTCCCTGCTCTTAGGACTTCAAATCCTAATCGAACTAGGACATCAAAAATAGATCTCCTCTTGCACCAAGAAGCCTTGTCTCCTTTATCACCAAGGATCCCCTTTCACTTGCAACCATGCAATCTTTGAAGCTTTCTTCTCTTGCTTGATGATATAAAAATAAATTTACATACAAGCAAACCCATGAAAAACAAAACCAAAAATTACATTGGATATACCTATGCTTTTCAAGAAAGCTTACATCAAGACTAGCTGGAATAAAAACAAGGAAAAAATTACAACCTCCTATGATTGCTAAACGCGCAATCGTACACTTTCCAACTAATTGAAAAAACACCCAAATCCATATAATCATTCATACGAACCATCAAGGATGCATATATGGCTGCATACAAAGAGGTTAGTGCATTCATAGTGCAATGTACAGCACTATACAGTATTATGAAAATATTCCAGCAATCTGGAAAAAATTCCGCACGCCAAACATGCACTAAACAGTATCCTGGAAAAATTCCAACAACCTGGAAAAATTCTTGCACTCCTATCATGCAGTAAAAAGTATCTAGAAGGGTGCCACCAAGCCCTTAACTAAGTTAGGATTAATATTAACACATCATGGGGTCATGATTTCACATGGAGAGGCTCTGATACCATTGAAAGTTAATGCGTATTGGATCTGAAATCACATGACAGAGGACGTCCATGGATGATCTAGTTTTCAAATCACTGAAACTAATCTGATCTGGCAGCGTGAAACAGCCATGAATAACGCATATAAACTCCATGAAATCATGATCAACATGTGTATAATGAAGGGAGATGAAGGAGGACTAATACCTTGTTGATATAAAAGCCTCAAATCTCTGATGAGAAAAACTTTAAAGGTCTGATCTCAGCCTGCAATCAGCAATACAAGTTGCAGGAATTTTCTGGAGTAGCTTCTCCTTTGATCTTCTCTTCTATTCCACAACCCAATCTGATTGGCTTTGATTGTGGGATCAGAATATGGATTCCTAGATGGGTTTTTCTGAAATATAACTTGTGGAAAAGAACCAGGACCTGATCTCCTTTCTTCAATGAATGAAGAAGAAGAGAGCAATGGGCGTGAGTTTCTCTTTCTCTCTTGGGCAGCCAATGGAGTTCCAAGTTGTTGCACGCCTAGGGTTAATTCCAATCCTTGTTCCACGCCTAGGGTAGTGTGGGATTTATATATAGTTCACATTCCTTTAAGAGTTATCTCTAATAGGAATGACCATCCCATAAAATAAGCAACCAGCCACCATAGTAGTGCAACACCTTCTAATTAAAGATACTAAAATTTAGTAAACTTTAATTATAGGAATTCTTACCCAAAGAGGAATTCTTCCTTCCAAGTAAAGATACCTAGTTAAACTTGGAAACCTCACACAAGGGGCTCCCCTTATGGCTGGCCCACAAGATAGATAAACACACCATGGCCCACAAGTTAATAATTTAACTAGAGTTAAATTCATGTATGCCATCAAAAGCCTATTTGAATTTAAACTCAAAAATATTTTTCCACAAAAATAATTCAACCACATATCTTATAATTAAATTAGGAAACCATGCCAATATAGGAAGATGGCTAGAAGAGGGACCAAAAGACATATTTGCCCTTGGCTCCCAAAATGACCAAAATGTCCATGCTAACCCCATATCAACATTAAGATCATTTTAACCCTAACTCATTCCACTAAAGAGTTACGGTTGCACTCCAGGGACAAATATTAAATATGAATTAAGCTCGTCAGGGAATGACATTTGTCTTCGACCTACCAAGTGAAATGACCAAAATGCCCCTCTATGTAACATCCATAATCAAGTCAGGTTATCCGATGTACTATCAACCTTCTTGATTATATCTCAACCTTAGAACTTCATATCCTTGACTTAATCATCATGCGGATATCATTCTCTTGGTCTAGGGAGCGACCCACAAGTTCAATATCCATATGGAACATCCATATACTAAGATCTTAGATTCTGATGATTAATCGGATAATTCTAAGGGGACGATCACTCCATCACAAGATGACATAGATTCTTTATTGCATCTGCACGTCCTAACTAATCAAGCTCGAGTACCCAAAACACAGAGCTGTTGACCCATGAACAGGATCTCACCCATAGTGAATTAAAGTACAAGAACTCGACTTCGTCAGTTCATCCACATATGCTCAAGATTAAGAGCACTGGTCACTCAGTAGCATAAGGTGATTTGATCTCTCTCAGTGATAGTACTATTTTAGAGATCACACCTACAAGTGGTCCTGTTCAATGCATGACACATGCACTAATGAGATAAATCCGGAAAAGCCTCCCGTGACTTAGGTAAGTCACCCTGAATACAGGAGAGTATCTCACTATAACTTATACCAAGATGAAGTGCCCAACTCCATCTCTCAGTTATGAACAAATTTATTGTTTCAAGTGTCCATGACTCAGACCTAACTGTGTGTAGCCACTACACACCCAAGTCATTTACTAGAAACAATGGGCCTTACACAACCATACATATATACAAGCAGTAAGAGAAAAGAGTCCTTCCATTAAATAACTAGTAAATATCCAGTAACAGAGAAGAGGGTGCAGTCAGTGGGCTTTAGGGCATACACAAATCCCAACAATATAGATGTCTTCCTCAAGATGGCCGTTAAGAAACGCCGTCTTGTCATCCATTTGCCAAATCTCGTAATCGAGATGAGCCGCTATGGATAAGAGTATCCGGATGGACTTGAACATGGCTACCGGCGAGAAGGTTTCCTCATAATCGATACCCTCTTTCTGAGTATACCCTTTCGCAACAAGCCCGGCCTTAAAGGTCTCAACTCTTCCATCTGGTCCTCTCTTTCTCTTGTAGACCCACTTGCACCCAATAGGTTTGATATTGGCAGGCAAGTCCACAAGTGTCCAGACCTGATTAGAGTACATAGACTCCATCTCAGATTTCATAGCATCTTGCCAACGTCCCGAATCTATGTCATTAATTGCTTCATCATAGTTACAGGGATCCTGTTCCAGTTCTTCCGGGATTGCCTCGTAAGACTCTCCCAAGAACGAGAACCTATCAGGGGGCCTGACTATTCTCCCACTACGACGAGGCACTGGTGTAACTATTGGGTCTGGTAGGAGCGGTTCTTCCTCAAGTTCAATCATACTTGGATTTGGAATTGATTGTTCTTGAATCTCTTCCAAGATCACCTTTTCCAAAGATTTTCGGTCCATCATATAATCTTCCTCCAGAAAAACCGCATTGGTGCTCACCAGCACTTTCTGCTCTCTAGGTTTATAGAATAACCAACCTTTAGTTCCTTTAGGATATCCTACAAACGTGCATACTTCCGACTTCGTTTCCAACTTATCCGTCTTTACCTTTAGCACGTGTGCCTGATAACTCCCGGGGAGTCTTAGGTACAGACTTAGATGGTACGAGATTTAGTATGTACATCACAGTATCCAAGGCGTATCCCCAAAAGGATATAGGTAATCCTAAGAAACTCAACACAAACCTAATCATATCTAAAAGAGTCCGGTTCCTTTTTTCCGCTACTCCATTCTGTTGAGGCATACCAGGAGCAGACAGCTGGGATAAAATCCCATTTTCTGATAATTGTCCCATAAAATCACCAGAGAGATATTCCCCTCCTCGATCTGATCGAAGAGTCTTGATACTTTTACCTAATTGCTTTTCCGCTTCCGCTTGAAACTCTTTGAACTTTTCAAAAGCCTCGGACTTGAGGTGCATAAGGTATATGTATCCATATCTTGAGTAGTCATCTGTGAAAGTGATGAAGTACTCATATCCTCCTCTGGCTCTGACATTAATGGGTCCACACACATCAGTATGCACTAATTCCAATAAATCTCTGGCCCTATTGCCCTTGGATGAAAATGGTCTTTTGGTCAATTTGCCTTCCAGACAAAGACTCACAGACAGGCATTGGTTCTACAATCAATGAAGGCAAGATACCATCTTTCACTAGCCTGTCAATCCTATTTAGATTTATATGACCTAGCCTCAAGTGCCTAAGTTTTGTTGGATTAGATGAAGGTGACCTTCTCTTTAATGATGACCTATTAATTATTTCGGTATCATGTATCTCATATATTGTGGGAGTTAACAGATAAAGCCCATTGGTTACCTTGCCAGAACATATAAAAGCACCGTTCCTCTTTATGACAACTTCAGTACCAAAAGTAATAGAATAACTTTTATTCACCAAACTAGAAACTGAAATTAAATTCCATCTTAAAGACGGTACATATAGAGTGTCTGAAAATACCAACTTATTATCTTGAAAACATAAAGTAATAACTCCTACTGAGACCGCATCCACCTTGGCATCAAATCCTAGGTTGACAATGATTTTGCCGTCACTGAGTCTCCTGGTTTCCCGGAACCCCTGCAATGAATTACATATGTGATTAGTTGCCCCGGAGTCCACACACCAAGATTAAAAACTACCAGTTGCAAAACTAACTTCAGAAACAAGTGACTCAATCATACTTGAGGTCTTCTTCTTAGACATAAAATCTGGACAATTCATTTTCCAATGTCCTGTCATACCACAATGGAAACACTTTCCTTTTGTCCCCGACCCCTTAGCCTTGCCAACACCACCATTAGGACCATTCTCCACCTTAGGACCCTTCGGAACTGATTTCTTCTTGCCTTTCCGCCCTTTGCCTTTTGGTTTGGACTTGGAAAATGACTTTTCTGTCATCAGGGCAGTTGGCTTCTTCTTCATAATCCCTTCAGTCACCACCAGCTGGCTAGAAAGCTCAGGTAGTGTCAAATTCATCTTATTCATGTTATAATTGACCTTGAAATTGTTGAATGACTCTGGTAGTGACTCAAGGATTATGTCAATCTGCGATTCTGCATCAATGGCAGCCCCCGGTACATCTAACTCATTCAATGAGTCCATCATTTTCAACATGTGGTCCTGTACTGGTGTGCCTTCAGCCATCTTGGTGCTTATAAGCACCCTCATAGCAGCCTGTCTAGCAGGCCTGCCCTGCTCCGCAAACATCTCCTTTAAGTTTGATATAATATCATATGCAGTCTTATAGGATTGATGTTGGTGTTGCAAAACACTAGACATGGATGCCTGTATGTAACATCTAGCCATCTCATCGTCTTTGGCCCACTTGGTGTAAAGTTCATTTTCTTCCTATGATGCTTCCGGCACTGGCTCATCAAGGGGGGGGGGGGGGGGTTGGTAAGGACATATTTATATCCTGAAGCAGTCGGGACTATATCCAGGTTCCGTTTCCAGTCTACATAGTTGGATCCCACCAACTTATTCTGGTTGAGGATGGCCGCAAGTGGATTGAAAGTATTTGAATTCATGCTTGAAATACTGTAGCACATAACCATACATTCAATTAATGAATTTAAATGACATTAGGGTTTAGTATTCTACCAAATTTATATGGAATCATCATAACCACTAAATTTGGAATACATCGGAATCCCAATCCCCGGGGTATGCCTCCTTGGGGAGTGCAAATACCACCTAGATTGGTGCGGATCAAAGTTGGTCAAAATCAGAATTAAGACTAACTATCCATGATCCCCATCATTCATTATTAACTAGGTATCTCATACCAAATAATGTATGACTCCCGATTAGCTTTGGTCTCTAAAATACATGAGGCAAATACTTGGAGATACTACATCATTATTTTAGTTAAGTGTGACCCACCAACTAGCATTGCATGACAACCGTTGCTGGCAGCTCCTCCTTGGAGAGTGGGCCCCCACCCCGTCTCACCAACACTATCCATAGGAGATCCATATCTAGTAGCCGGAGAAATAAAAGCCCTCCGTGGGGAACGGCCATTCTCAAGATGGCGCGAGGCTAATACTTTCCTTACAATGGAGCTATGGTGGAAAACCATGGGGATTTCTAAATTTAAATGCCCCGCTCCCACTTAATATTTTATAATTGAGGATTTCCTTGTAAGGTATTAGGGCCCACATGTATATATATGAACATCAAATCATCTCAGGATATGATCAAAGATTGGTTCCAAGTCAAGTTATTTTAAGGAAAGTCCAGTTTCTTAAATTAGTGTTACCAATGTGTCCATCTCATGGGTCATCAACACTAATTAGAACTCTTTCCAAAAATTAATTTGATTTGACCAATTTTAGTAACTTGCTATGTTTGGATCAGATTTGGAAATATTCTAAATTAAGCATTCATCCATAAATAGAAAGTGCTAAAATTAGAAACTAGTCCTCTCCTCCACATGGCCCTAGCGGAATATACTTCTTGGACTTCTAGACTTTCCAAAACTTTGGAATTCCTCAAACTCTTTGGGCAACTCCAAAACACTTTCGGTAATCTTCAAGCTCTTTGATTAGGAGTCCAACATCGCTTTCCTTCTTCGTCTCGAACATCGCCAGAATTTACAAATTTAGAAAAATTACATAAATTTCTATGCCTAGATTATGAGACTTACATGGTAATCTAAACATGGAAATAAAAGGGCTATAGGGAAATTCATCATGCCTTGCCCTTTCACGGGAAACCAAGGAAACCATGACGCCCTTTACATTTAGCCTCAAATAAACCAATAACCATAAATAGAAAGCAAAAGACTTGTGGGTCATATGGAGAGGACATGATCATCTGCAAGTTAGTATCTCATACAACCATACAAATCACAAAAATAAGCTGCCAAATAATGTTGGAAAAATAGGACGTAAAAGAAGACCCGAAACTAAAAAATCCAATTTCTGCAACCTGCTGTGCAGTGTCCTCGGTCGACCGGCCAGAGGGCTCGGTCGACCGACCTGCAAGTGCTCGGTTGACTGAGTACGGGTCTCGGTCAACCGAACTAACGGAAACCTGCAACTTGGGTTTCTACAGTTCGTGTCCAATCTTCACCAAATCACTTCTAAAGTGTTCCAATGGCTTCCTACCATCCTTCCACCATTATTAAACTATTTTGTGACTATCCAAACATGAATCTACTATTAAACCAAGCAAATTCATCAAAATTGATCCTTACATAGCCCTTGCTCTATCCTCTTCACATCTCATGCAAAGATTAGAACGAGCTTACTGATCTAACGTGATTAGAGATGAGGTATGACTCTGATACCAAATGTTGGAAAATAGGTGGGCCATTCAAATAGGTTTCAAAACTTTTGATCCACTTAATGCAGGGATCAACTATCTAGAAGGCAACAAAACCCAATCCATGATGCAATCCCTCAAAACTCATAAATCATGTACAGCAATATATCCTATCTAGAAGATAGAAAATAGCACCTAAACATGCAACCACGAAATCTACAACATACAAGGATGTAGATTATACCTTTGGAGCTTAGTAGTGCTCTAATGGAGAAGTTGATCTCTTTCTTTGATGATGAACGCTTTCACTAATCAAATCAAAATCTCCAACACCCTTTGATCTTCCACGCTATGACCCATATTAGATCTCTTTTCTCAAGAAGATTGGTGGAGGCTTCAAGAGAAAACCCGACTAGTAACTCCAAGGAACTAGAGGAGAAAAAGAAAAGAACTAGAAGAGAAAGAGAAGTTGTGCAACACTTGCACAAAGGGGTTGGGATTGCTCTCTTTGTTATGGACGTCCAAGAGGGGTAAATTCCCCTTTATATATACCTCAATTCCACCTCTTTTCCTATTTGAAATAGAAGTTTAAGTCCCATTACAAAATAGTAACCTTCTCCCTTGCTAGTTGCCATAGAAGTATCACTTCCACAACAATTAGTCGCTTTCTCCTTTATAATTAAAATAGAAGTCCTACTTCCATTAATAATTAGTAACTTACTATTACCACTATTAGAAGTCTGACTTCAAATAGAAATAGTAACCTTCCAATTCCTTCCTATTAGAGTTCAAGTAGAATTAGTATCTTTCTAATAACTTGGGCTAGCATGGGGACCCCTAGGGATTCCTTAGAAAGCTGGCTCCAACTGGGACACACGACCCCACATCTTATCAGGTCTGGGACACACGACCTGTCCACCAAATTAGATCCATATCTTATTATCCTTGAGCCCCAATTAATTATAATGATCATTTGGTACCGATCCAATTAACTCTTAATTGGAATGGGTGCGCACTTACCAATGATAAATCCATTAATTGGCACAAGGGGATATTAAAGATAGATTTCATCTTGACCATTGAATGTTCCCACAACTCTACTACCACGTACCCAAATCACCGAGGTGTTGACCTACAATTGGCCTCACTCATTGGTGACTCAAAGCAAATGAATAGATAGAAACTTGAGTTCATTAATGTCTCAGAATTATGAGCCTATTACTAAGGAATTATGAGAGCAGACATTAAAGTAAAGACAGTGTATATAAGGTGCATCTCATGGTCCTTCAATACATTTAATGTACCGGCACCGTGATCCAGAATCTTACATTCCGATGATGGAGACAAATCACACTATCTCGTAGTAATCAAAGTGCTGCAACCTTGTCAGATTAAATGCCCAATCTCATCACTGGTTGTGAAGATATTTAAGTATAAGATTTGCAATACATGTCTCCTAAATGTGGATCTCATCCACACACATGTATTACATCTAGTATACTTGTGGACTCCGGTTTATCTCATAAACCATTATGTCACTCGTATTGGTTATGTTCAAGTATATAATTAAACACCATTCATCTCATGAAAGGAAAACATGGTTGTATTGATAAATAAAGAAATTAATCAATTTATTACATCATATTCTTGGTATTGAGGCCATAAAACTAACACTGATCACACCTTGCAGATTGGTGGAGCCATTTTGAAGGAGGTTGGGATCTTCGACGCAGTTCGCGCTTTTCAGAAGACCGTGTTTTTCTCTGATGAAGCATTCATGGCCATGCTAGAGTCATTCTTTCCATAAACCAACACCTTCATTGTGACGAATGGTGAGATTGGTTTTACTTTGAAGGAATTAAGCGACATCACCGGGCTGCCTATCCTTGGCAAACTCTATGAGGAGTTTATACCTATCGACAGTGTCCTTGAGGAGCAGTCTGAGGAGTTTAGGCTCTTGTACTTTCAGCTTGTCGCCTTCTATGATTTTCTGAAGGAGAAAGAGGGCTCGAAAGTCCGGTGTAGCAGTTGGAAGAATTGTAGCTCCAACTTCTTTGACGGCAGAGAGTCTTCTGATGGTATGGCCCAAGATGGTAAGGCCAAGAACCTAGGTTTGAAGAAGATCTCCGTCATACGAGATGACTTGAAGAAGTTCTTCGGAAGTATAGACGTCAATTATCCTGACATTGCACTGCGGAGAGATCTCGCTGTTTACCTCACTTATTGCTTGGGTGAGGCTATTTTTGTTGGAGGAGATGAAACACACATCAGGCCGCACTGTATTTTTCCGGCTTGTCAGATGGCATTCGTAGAGCTGTTGGCTTTGGTGCCTGCTCTTTACTCTTATTTGTGTACCGAACTACAGGCTACTGCCTTTCTTGTTCCGCTTGGGCTCCCTATGAACAAGGTGTTTTCAGCCCATATTTTCCATTCGTGGTATGTATACCACTATCCCGGCTTCCATTGCTTAGGAGTTGCACAGGATGATGACCTTTTCATGATTCGGCTGGCTAGAGGGACAGCCGTTTCCGAATCTCTTTTGTCTGCCCGTTTAAGGATCTGACGGTTCAGGGACGTCGAGATCTGGCAATCTTCAGTGAAGCTTTCTCCAGGTTTTTGGAAGAAGGCTTTTGATTTTAGAGTCTCCCGTGATTCCACCAGGGCGGGGTCGGGAAGACACTATTCTTTGACAAACGCGGAAAAAATGTGGCTTTTTAACATAAGTGTTGGTACGATGGTGTACCAGAGACATCTTTTCTTGATATCTAGCCATATGTTCCCTCGCGTTTCGCACTGCAGTTGGGTTTCTCTCAAGGCATTGTTAGAGCGCCTTCGAGCATAGTGAAGCGTTTTGGAGGTTTGTAGGACTAGAGGAATGCATGGGCCTTTTACAGTGCTGAGGACACTACCGCCATGATTTCCTATCCTGAGTTGCCCATTTTCCTGATTGCTGGTTTTCACGAAATGGTTCGTGGAAAGCTTTTCAGTGTACCGGGGGCTTTCCAAGAAGGAGCTCAATGTCAAGCAATCTCCTGGGAAGGGCCTTGGCAGATCAGATGGAGTCCGGCGAGAGGAAGTTCTGGCTTTCCTTTCCGGAGAAAAGCACAAGATCGACTTTCCCAATGAACAGGACATCATCAGATCAAGAGCTATACAAGAGATACCTAGTGAGGTCTTGGAACAGCTAGAGGAGGAGGAAGCCGAGATCGACACTTGGATGCAAGCGGAACTGACGAAGACTTCCATGGAGTCCACTGGGAAGACCAGACCATCTGGTGAGAAATCAAGCGGAGATCCTGACTTTGACAATGAGGCGGGTACTTCAAGTAAACCAACCCATAGAAGCAAGAGGAAGAGAGGGCAACGCCGTAATAAGAGACGACACGATGACTCTCCTGATCCAGAAGTCCCTCCCACCATTGCAGAAAGAGACGTCAGGGGACGCTGATGAGCCTCCGGAAAAGAGGAGTCGAGAGGAAGAAACCGTTGATGAAGGTATGATTCCTCCTCTTTCTCTTTCCGCTTCTTTCATTGAAGTTTCTTTTGTTTTTTATTTTCTTTCTCTCCCTTTTTTAGTAGAAGATGATAATTTGGTGATGCCTGAGATTCCGGCTGATGAAACAGTGACGGATCCAATTGCGGCATTTGAAGAAGAACCGAGGGACGTGGGGTGATTCCGAAATCTTTACGTGGTATGACTTCTTTGTATTTTCCTTTTTTTTGTTTGTGCTGTCATTTGCTAACATGTTGCTTATTTTCTTGTCAGCTGACTTGCCACAAGATTCCGACGATTTCGAGCCATCCATGGATGCAGCCTTTGACGACACTTCGGATGAACTCATGGAGGCAGAAAGTATTATGCCGATCGTCGAAGAAGGTATTTGTAACAATAGCCCTGATGATAATAATTTTTTCAACAGGATCATATTCATACCTCTTTTGTTTTGTTTTGCTGGCAGATTGTGAGGTAGCAGAAGAAGTTCCTCCGTCTTTCTTAGTGCCAGGGCAGGGGATACCTGCAGTTGAACCAGAAGTAGGGACTTCTTCTTCCAGTTTTAATGCAGCAGAGATGAAATCTTCTGAGCAGATTCCTTCGCCAGTGTCTCCGATTAGAAAGAGTTTAATGATCACTTCTCCAGCAGGACATGACACAGGCAGTCGACTAATGGAGAGGGGCGAGCCTTCATCCAGGCCCATCTCTTGAGTATGCGAAGAAAGTGTTGAAGAGCGTTTTGAGCTCATGGGTTAAAACTCTTTCTTCTGGCCATTTAGAAGCCGGCTTTGGCATGATTAAGCATGTACATGACATCCTTGCTGTTGGCGAAGAAGTCGGTCTGGACATTGCAGGTGCGAAGGTTTTCATTGATGAAGTCATAGCTCTAGGGAACAAGTGGAATGAAACCAAGAGCTTCTCAAGTGGTGACTTCTTCAATGAGATGTTTTTGAAGCCTTCTAGCGAGGTCAAGTCTGAGCTGAACGAGATCTCGCGGACCTGGAAGCAATTCGTTCGGGAGAGGAACATTACCGAGTTGGCTATCATTGAGTTGACAGAAGATCTGCGTCGTGTTGATAGAGAGGTCGTTGAGACCAGGCAACGTCTTGAGGTATTGGAGGAACAAGCTGCTGCAAAATGGACCGCCATCGTGGAAGCTCGTGCAAGAGAAGGGACTCTAATTCGCCAAGTCGAGGAGGCTGAGAACAATCTTCAGAGGAAGACTCAAGAGTACGAGAAATGGTAGATTCTTTGGGAAGAGCTTCCCCGCGCTGCAGATGCATCGCAGCATTCTGTCGCAATTTATGGGAAGATTTTGAAGAAGCGTGGCATGGAAGCTTTAGAGGCTAAGGCCAAGAGTCTGCTTGAGAAGTTGAATCTTTGGTTGAATACCATGTTAGGCTGAGCTCCTGACTTTTGTAAAAATTCTTTTTTTTTTCGCACCTCCATGTAAAAACAATTTTGGTACTCTATATACTTTTTACTCAAATTCTTTTGATGAAAATAAGCAAAAGTAGGATGTTTGTTTGGAAATTTGATCAAAAGGTTGTCATTTTGTGAAAATCTTTTGTCAAAGGGTTGTTTAGGGCATGAAAACCGAGTTTTCTTTTTGAGATGGCATGGAAGCCAAAATTTAGGATGGCATGGAAGCCGAAGTTTATGGCGTAAGTGCCAAAATTTGTTTGTGGCATGGAAGCCGAATTTTGTGGCGTAAGAGCCAAAATTTGTTAGTGGCATGGAAACCAAGGCTTTTTTTTTTTTTTTGAGATGGCATGAAAGCTGATTTTTTGAGATGGCATGAGAGCCGAATTTTGTGGCGTAGGAGCCAAAGTTTTTTTTTTTTTTTTTGAGATGGCATGAAAGCCGAATTTTGAGGTGGCATGAAAGCCGGATTTTTGAATTGGCATGAAAGCCGATTTTAGGTTCCCATCAGAGCTAGGTTTTGTGGCATAGGAGCCGATTTTGTTTATTGGCGTGAAAACCGAAATTTTGGGGTGGCATGAGTGCCGATTTTTTTATTTTTTGGCGTGAAAGCCAAATTTTTTTGAAAACCAAGTTTTGTTTTGTTGGCATGAAAGCCAGATTTTAGATTTTTGGCGTGAAAGCCAAAATTTTGTTTTTGGCGTAGAAGGCAGATTTTGGTTTTTACCGTAGAAGCCGATTTTGGTTTTCGGCGAAGAAGCCGATTTTTGTTTTTGGCATAGAAGCAGATTTTTGTTTTTGGCATAGAAGTCGATTTTTGGTTTTCAAGATGCAAGTATCGACTAAAAGTCACCTCCCTGCTGAATGGTATTGCAAGTATCAATGGAATGTCGCTCCTTGCTCATTCGGTTTGCGAGTATCGATGGAATGTCGCCTGCTCGCGAATTGGGGTGCAAGTATCGACTGGATGTCGCTTCCTTGCTTTTCCAAAAATTTTGGTTTTGTGGGTATCGATTGAATGTCGCTTCCCCACGATTTTTGAAATTTGAGGGTTTTTTTTTACCTCGGTTTTTGTTTTAATCTTGGGTTTATGGATATCAACTAGAATGTTGCGTCGCCACGATTTTTGAAAATTTACAAGTATCGACAAAATGTCGCTTCTTTGCGATTTTGAAATTTTGGAAGTATCGAATGGGGTTCGCATCCTTCCGATTTTTGGGTTTTGCGAGTATCGATTGAGCGTCGCTTCCCCGCGGTTTCTAAAAAACCATTTTTGTTTAAAGACACGAGGGTCGTAAATTTTGACTTAAAACCATTTTTTGTTGTAAAAGTCAGGGTGGACTAGGGTGGAAATTCTTGAGTCCTGATTTTGTTTCAAACTATGAATTTTGTGTTCAAGGATTGAAAATTTGGCCAAGTCCGGGAAAAGGCTCCTAAACTTGGATTTTTGGATTTTTTATTTTTATTTTTTTGAACAATGAAACTATGAAAGTAAGCATTGTTGTGAGAGTGTTTTTTAGAAATTTCAACATAAGGATGAAAATTCCCAAAAGGAGTGGGTTTGTCAAGCAAGTACCTGGAAATAGGGTTTGACCGTGCAAGCATTGCTCTGACCCAGTGGCGTAAGTCTTCAAGGGTAGTACCGCTTCAAGAACTTGCTGTTAATGGGCAGCATACATCTGTCGCCCTCCATGTTTAGAAGAGCGTATACGCCGTTGGAGAAGACTTTGTCGATGACGAAGGGTCCCTCCCATTTTGGTTCGAGTTTGTCTTTGGATTTATGGGTGAAAACCATTGGCCTTTTTACTGCAAGAACCAAGTCACCCTTTTTATAGGCGCGTTGCCTGACCTTTTCGTTGAAAGATCCTGTCATGCATGCTTGGTTCAGCTCAATGCTTTGTAGAGCTTAAAGTCGTCTTTCGTTGAGATTGTCCAGTTCTTGGAGTCTCAATTTGACATTGCTTTCTTGCGTCATGTCATTTTGCAAAGATACCCTTCAGGAAGAGATTTGTACTTCCAAAGGGACAACAGCTTCACATCCATAGACCAAAGAGAATGGTGTACTATGGGTTGGCCCTCGAACGGTGGTTCAATAAGCCCACAAAGCTTCAAGTAGTTTGTCTCCCCAGTCTCTTTTGTGACTAGAGATCATTTTCTTGAGAATTTTGCAGAGTGTCTTACTGAAGGCTTCTGCAAATCCATTTGTTGCCGGATTATATGGAGTCGAAGGACAACTTTCGATTTTGTATTTGTCGCAAAACCTGTAGAATCGGTGATCCCAGAATTGTGGTCCATTATCATGGACAAATCTTTTAGGTATGCTGAAGCGACAAATAATGTTGGTGCGCAAGAACTTAAGGACTCATGAGGTCTTCATATCATTGAGCGCAAATGCTTCTGACCACTTGGAGAAATAATCCGTGTCGACGAAGATGAAGCGATGACCTTTGCTGGACGGGGGATAGATAGGACCTATGATGTCCATACCCCAAGCTTCGAATAGCCATGAGATTGATGTGGGGTGTAGCCATTCTGGAGGCATATGGACATAGTCTCCATGAACTTGGCATTGGCGGCAGCGTTTAGCAAATTGCATGGCGTCGGCTACCATGGTAGGCCAATAATATCCTAACCTTTTTATTTGATTGTAGAGCTTAGGACCGGCTTGATGGGCTCCACAAAGACCAGCATGAACTTCTTTGAGTGTTTCCTCGGCCTCTTGTTGTGACAAGCATCGCAGAAGTAATCCGTCGAAGGATTTTCTATAAAGGATTTTTGAAGGTATATCCAAATGAAAGTTTGGGGCTCGTCTTTGAATGCTTACCCGTTCTTTTGGATCTTCAGGGAGGATTCCAAACATAGTGTAATCATTGAACGAATCTCTCCAGTCACCGATTGGAGGTTTGAGGATGGAGATCCGACTTCCGGCCAATTGGTGGCATTCAACAACTGCTTGGTGTGTGTTAAGAGGGGGGAGTATCCTTCTTTCATACACTATAATTGCATGTTTTCCCCTTCCTGGATCGCCATGGATGCGGCAAGTCTGGGCAGGGCATCTGCACGAATGTTCTCACCTCTGAGGATGTGAGTGATGTGACAGATGTCAAACCTTTGGCGAAGTGATTGTGCCTTGTTGTAGTAAGGCAACAGATCAGGCTTCCTGACTTCGAATTTCTAATTCATCTGGTTGACGACCAGTTGAGAGTCTCCAAAGACTTCCAGCATGGTGATGCCGGATTCAAGGGCTAGTTCCAGTCCTACGATTAGAGCTTGGTATTCAGCTGCATTGTTTGAGCATGGTTCCAGTAGCGAGAAAGCATGTGGAATCATGTATTTGTCAGGGCTAACAAAGAGGATGCCAATGTTGGAAGTAGGTGGGCCATCCAGATAGGTTTCAAAAACTTTTAACCCACTTGATCCAGGGACCAACTATCTAGAAGGCAACAAAACCCAATCCAGGATGCAATCCCTCAAACTCATAAATCATGTACAGCAATATAACCTATCTAGAAGATAGAAATCAGCAACTACATGCAACAAAATAATCTACAATAAGTAGAGAAATAGATTATACCTTTGGATCTTAGTAGTGCTCTAATGGAGAAGTTGATCTCTTTCTTTGATGATGAACACTTTCACTAATCAAATCAGAATCTCCAACACCTTTTGATCTTCCACGCTATGACCCGTATTGGATTCTCTTTACTCAAGAAGATGTGTAGGATCTCCAAGAGAAAACCCTAAAGGAAACTAGAAGAGACACTAGAAGAGGGAAAGAGAGAGATGGGCATGTGCAACCCTTGCACTTGTTAGATTTTTTGTTTTGTTGCAATTTGATAGGATGCATTCATTTTCATAGCTTGACCTCTCATTCCTTCATGTTCTTATTCTTAGGATCTTCATGCATATTTCTCTTTCATTATTCTTGTTTTTATCATATGTTATGCATGGTTTTCAAATCAGTTTTGTCTCTTAAGGTCATGGAGTTTTGATTTCAGATTTTCAAGCCTCTAAGTGTTTAAAATCTTTAAGTTCAAAAATCTTTCAAGCTTTCCAAAGTTTCCTTCTTTAAATCTTTGTTTTATTTGGAGTTTTCATGACTTTAAAAATTCAATTTTCATCCTTTTTCAGTCATGAATTCATGCTTGAGAAATGTGTCTCAAAGTCCCCTGGATAGATGCCCTCTATGTTGCAAGTTTCTAAAAAATCAGGATTTCTGGGCAGTCACCAGGTCGACCTGCCTGTGTGGCCGGTTGACTGGGTCCGGGCACTCTGCAGGTCGACAAGGATTTTTGAGCTGTAGCCTCTCCAACGGATCTTTTTATAGTCGTTGTGTGTACCCGGTCGACCGGGCACTAGCCGTTGGGAACTTTTTCTTTATGAAAAGTGGCTTTTTGTTTGGAAACAGTTGCTGAACTTTCAAGGACTTTTGAGGCCAAGGACTTACAACTTTTCTAGAGCATTTTTTTAAGGGATTATGAAGTCATTCCATTGATTCAACCTTTGATCTCCTAAATGGGTGTGCTTCCTTTATCCTAAGTCCTTTAAAATCATGCTTTGTTTCTTTACCTTTGATTTTCTTCAATGCATGATTAAATAGATGTTTTTCTATTGAAGTGTTGTCTTTCATAACATGCTTAGAACTTTAAAAATCTCATAGCATTATGAATCCAACATATAGTCTTTGTTTCACATGAAATTGCTTTCTTGTTTCAAAACTAACTTGTTAGACTTAAGTTTATCTTCTTTAAAAACAAGTTAGTTCACATTATTAAATTCATGTGTTAGACAAACAACTCTTTCTCAAACATATGATCATCATCTTTGCATCATTCAAAGTTTCATCTTTTTTAAAAAGAGAAAGAGTAATTTCTAGTAAATGCATTATTCATAGACTTTGTCATTCATATGCATGTTTCTAGAAGTTGAGTTTTCACTTTCTATTTAGCCTATTTAGAGGCACTCAATTGCACTTACATTGTTCTCTTAATCCATGCATTCATAGGCATTTTTCTTAAGAGAAAACATCTTGTTGTTAAGGTTGGTGCTTAGCCTTGAAAAGCATAGTTAATGTTGTAAAGGTTTATGCTTAACTTTGAAAAGCATAGTGATGAATTTGTAAGGTTTGAGGTGATCCTAAACCTTAATTGAGTTAGTGAAATCTGGTAGATGTATCGGGAGTGGATGTAGGCAATTTGGCCGAACCACTATAAATATGCGTGTTATGGTGATTGATCTTTTACCTTCCTTATATGAATGATGTACTTATGTTTGAATGAAGAGTGTAGTTGGTTATTGTGTATGCTTATCTTAGAGACTCCTCTCTATCACAAGACAATTAATCTTCATCAAAGCCTAATCGACGTAAAAGGTAAAAGAATTCAAATTGGTCTAGGTTCTTAGAGCTCACCCTATTCACCCCCCCCCCCCCCCAGGATTCGTTCTTGGGCTTTCAGCACTAAGAGTCTTGGGAGTGAATTCCTAGATAGAATTATTATGGTAGACGTCCAAGCCACTTCTCTCCTCTTTTATAGCACTTAAGCAACCTCCTCTTACTAATTGATATAGAAGTCTTACTTCTATAATAATTAGTTGCTTACTAAATCAAAATTAGAAGTCTCACTTCAAATATGATTATTAACTTTCTCCTTTCTAATTAAAATAGAAGTCTCACTTCCATTAATAATTAGTAACTTACTATTACCACTATTAGAAGTCTCACTTCAAATAAAAATAGTAACTTTCCATTTCCTTTTAGAGTTCTACTATAATTAGTATCTTTCTAATATCTTGGGCTAGCGTGGGGACCACTAGGGATTCCTTAGAAAGCTGGCTCCAACTGGGACACTGCGACCCCACATCTCATGTGCAATCCGGGCCCACGGTTAATTGCAAATAATACCACTATATAAATGCAATTGCACTCCAGTCTTAGGAATAAATTACAATGAAGGCCCTAAACTTCTCAATTACCACAAGTAGGCCCCTCTATCATTATCCATGGATCAATTGGAATAAATCTGTCACATCCAATCTTAGATCCACATCTTATTATCCTTGAGCCTCAATTAATCACAATGATCATCAGTACCATCCAATTAACTCTTAATCGAGATGGGTGCGCACTTACTAATGATAAATCCATTAATTGGCACAAGGGGATAATATAGATAGATTCCATCTTGATCATTGTATGTTCCCACAGTTCTACTACCACATACCCAAGACACCAAGGTGTTGACCTACAGTTGGCCTCACTCATTGGTGACTCAAAGCAAATGAATAGACAGAAACTTGAGTTCATGAATGTCTCAGGATTGAGAGCCTATTGCTAGGGAATTATGAGAGCAGCCCCTAAATTGAGACAGTATTTCATAAGGTGCTTCTCATGGTCCTTCAATACATCCAATGTACCAGCACTATGATCCAGAATCTTACATTCTGATGATCGAGACAGATCACACTATCTCATAATGATCAAAGTGCTGCAACCTTGTCAAATGAGATGCCCAGTCTCATCACTGGTTGTGAAGATATTTTAAGTATAAGATTTGTGACACATGTCTCCCGTATGTGGATCTCATCCATATACATATATCACATCTAATATACTAATGGGACCCGGTTCATCTCATGAACCATTATGTCATATGTATTGGTCATGTGCATTAAGTAATAAAACACCATTCATCTCATGAAAGGAAAATATGATTTTATTGATAAATAAAGAAATTAATCAATTTATTACATCAACTGATGGATTGAGACCATACAATCTAACAGCTAACTCCCGAGATCAGCTTTCTTTTTTCATTTGTCTTGGTTGCACCGTCAAAGTACATGTCCCAGGAAGCATTTGGTGAGAAAGTCTCCACGTTGTAGACATGTTCGTCTGGGAGATCATCTCCGAGTGGGGAATCTTTAGGCAATGGATGTTCTGCGAGAAGATCTGCTAGAGGTTGGCCTTTGATTGCCTTTTGTGGTACATACATGATATCAAATTGTGATAGGAGGATGGACCATTTTGCCAGTCGGGCATTGAGAGAACCTGCTTTTGTGACAAGGACCTTTAAGTGGTTAATCCTCGAAATCAGGTAGACTGTGTTCGAAAGAAGGTAGTGACGTAGCTTTTGTACGGCGAACATCACTGCAATGCATTCTTTCTCGACTGGAGAGTAGCGATGCTCCGCACCTACCAGCATACGGCTAAGGTAGTATAGAGCAGCTTCTTTTCCCTCGTCATTCTCTTGTGCAAGCAGAGTGCCCAAGGAATGGTCAAGAGCTCTTGTGTACAAGATAGATGGTTTTCCAGTGCTAGGGGCAGCCAGCACTGGAGGTTTGGTCAGGTATGACTTGATATCTTGAAATGCTGCTTCACATTCGGTATCCTAAACAAAATTCACACCTTTCTTCATCAATCGAGAGAAAGGACAGCATTTCCCCAAGAGATTGGAGATGAACCGTCTGATGTATGCCAATCTTCCTTGAAGTCCTTTCAGTTCTCTTAAGGTTCTTGGAGAAGGCATTTCTAGAATAGCCTTGACTTTGATGGGGTCAAGTTCTATTCCAGCTTTTCGAACTAAGAATCCAAGGAACTTACCCGATGAAACGCCGAAGAAGCATTTGAGGGGATTCATTCGCAGTTTGTGTTTGCGAAGTCGGAGGAAGACTTCCCGAAGGTCTTCTAGATGGTCTTCTTTTCTTCTGTTTTTTATGGCGAGGTCGTCGACATAACATTCGACCGTCTTGTGCTGCATATCTTGGAATATTTTCATCATAGCCCTCTGATATGTTACACCAGCATTTTTCAGACCAAATGGCATGACTGTGTAGCAATACACGCCAAACGGAGTCCAAAATGATGTGTCTTTCATCTTCAGGATGCATCTTTATCTGATATAGCCAGAGAATCCATCCATGAATGTCATTCGCTCGAATCCGTAAGTGTTGTCAATCATCACCTCTGGTATGGGGAGCGAAAATTCATCTTTAGGGCATGCATTATTCAAGTCTCTATAGTCAATATGGACTCTGATTTGCCCATTTTTCTTTGTCACGGGGACGATGTTGGCCAACCAGTTAGGATGTTGTTCCTCGCGGATGAAGCCAACGCTTCTGAGTTTCTGAACTTCTTGTTCAATTTTGTCCATCACATCAGGATGAAATCTTCTTTGGCCTTGTTTGACAGGCTTGATATCTTTTTGCAAATTGAGTTTGCGGACTGCTATCTTGGGGGCTAAGCCAGGCATTTCAGCATAAGACTATGCAAAACAATCAACGAACTCACGAAGAAAAGAGATATACTCGGGTAACTCATCATCATTTATATTCTTGCTTATGAATACATGACGTGGGCTATCTGGTGTTCCCAAGTTTATCTTTTGAATAGGATCTTCTATTGGAAAGTTCGAAGGTGGTTCCTCCACAATATTTTCAGAGGCTTCCAATTCAACGAAACCTTCTGGAGTTTCAAGGGTATTTTCAAACCAAGGCTTTGTTTCTAGCCATGGGTCTTCAGGATCGATGATCTTCTCAAGGCTTGCTATGAGATGGTCCCAATCGCCTGTTGAAACTGGGTCGAAGTAGGGTACTTCTTTTGGAGATGATGACTCTTCTGTGTCAGACGATTCCTCTTCATCATCAAAGAAATCGTACCAATTGGTAGAGCTTCCTGGATCCTTGACGGGTGACTCTTCAAAGAGATATCCAGGGAGATAGATGTCTTCATGGACATGAGATGTTGAGATTTGGTCGGCAAATCGACTCCTCAGCATTTGTGTCAACTGTCTCATGGGAGTGTTGGGATCATACCCCAACCCATGTGAAGATTTTTCTACATGACCGTAGAGTCTCCATTCTTCCAGTTGACTTTTGGTTAAGGCGGGCTCCAGTGGTGTGAGAATACCGTGACCTTGCCCCAAACCGACTGGGTTTTGAGTGTCATAACCCATTTTCTTCATAATAGCTTCTGCCACAGGACTATATAGAAATGGTTGAGGCATACCTTCATTTTGGAAAGGTTCAAGCATGGTATTTGATGAAGAAGCTTCTGATCTGTGGAAGAAGATAGGCTTCTCTTCTACTAAAGTTACCGGAACAACGAAGGAAGCAGACGTAGGATCTTCTACGTCAGCAAGTTTCTCCGTTGGAGGTAGAACTGGCTGAACTTGTTGAGTGTCAGCTTGGCTTGACGATGTGTTGTCTTCTGGCTCTGACTTTGAATCCATATCTTGCATGATAGACACGAAGGAGACAACAAACTTGCCCCTAGACCTTTGTTTTGTCTTCTTTGCTTTGGTTGTGATGACCAAAGGCTTTGAAGATTTGAGGGAGACAACGAAGGGAGATGGATCTCTCTCTTCGGATTTGCAGGAAGGCTTGTTTTTTTCCGATGATTGCTGAGGAGTTTTGCCTTTATCTTTCTGGAGATTTTCGACAAAGGGTGTTGTTTCTTCCTCCTTTCATTCTTTTTCATCTTTGTACATCTAAGCATCTGCAAAATGGATTTATTTGCCTTTGAAGGACTTTTTGTCTCCCGTATGTGGATCTCATCCATATACATATATCACATCCAATATACTAATGGGACCCGGTTCATCTCATGAGCCATTATGTCATATGTATTGGTCATGTGCATTAAGTAATACATCACCATTCATCTCATGAAAGGAAAGCATGATTATATTGATAAATAAAGAAATTAATCAATTTATTACATCAACTGATGGATTGAGACCATACAATCTGACAGTAGCATGAAGGGGTTCTTATTGCATACACAGTGACTTTAGAGATAAGATCACCGATCTGCAACTTGAACCTGATTTTGCTGATAGGCCTTTGAGCGGTCCCATCATATCCAAAGATGGATATAGATGTGTGACTCAGTTTACTAGATGGAATGCCCAGCTCCTCGAGTGCAGAAGTAGAGATGAGGTTGAGTGCAGAACCTGGGTCGATCTGGACTCTGTGTATTGGCATCTCTTTGACATACCGTATGAAGTACAAGGGTCGATTATACTTTATCTCGCCTAGCAGGAGGTCATCCTTACCGAAGGCGATGGTTGCACTTGCTACTTTCTGAACCGAAAGGCATTCAATGCCTGATCCCTCGATTTTCTTCTTTTCTCCCTTAGAGGAAGTATTTGATTTTTTGACCCTATAGTCCATTTCAATTTGTAGGACTTGTGGGGCATGTTTGCCGACATCAACGTTCAATCTTTGCAGCTCTGAAATGAGATTATCACGAGTGTGTGGAGATATTCGTAATAAATCAAGGATGTGCAGTCATGCAGGTATGTGTTTGAAGTGCTCAGTCAAGTCGTACTTGAAAGCATCCTCCGGGCCTGCATGTTCATTATTGTTGCCACTTGGGGCGTTTACAACATCTTTTCCCGAAGGATTTACGTAAGAAGAAGGAAATTGGTTGTAATTTTTGTAGTAATCCTGGCCAGAACGGGTACCTCTACCAACTTCAAGAGCTTCTTGAGAAGGGTCTTCATTTGGAAGATCGGCCTTGAGATCCAAAGGTTGATCCTTCTCATTTGCTGAAGATGTGTCTGCAGTAGCGTCACCATCCTCAGTGATTGCATTACATGGAGCATTTTCCAGGAACAAGTCCTGAACAGCATCTAGCAACTTTTCTCCTTCATTGAGTAATTTTTCGGTCCAGACGTCTCCTATGAGGTCAGGTATCTGGGACCAATTGACCAGGTCTTCATCGGCTGAAGTTTCTTCAAGATGATCAGTCGAAAGAGTTGTGAGTTATGATGTCACAGTTTCAGGGGATGAAGGCTGAGAAGGTGTTATCTCAGTGGAAGTCACCTGAGAAAATGTAGCTCCGGTTGATATACTATCAGGTGTAGCCGAAGATTACGTGTCTTCGGTAGATGATGCTTCAGAGGCACTATCATCCTGAGCTATCGCACTGTAGGTTACCCTGATAGGAGATCCCCCCCATAATAGACTGTTGGGAGTCGGGCTCATCATCGGATGTGAGAGGATCATTTATCCAGCAGTTTTCTCCATTTTCAAGAGTTGAAGGAGGAGGTACCTGTTGATTTTCAGGGACTTCTGATTTCGGGTTTTGATCGCGAAGATCTTGCTCTTGTTCTAAGGCAAGGCGCTGCAAGATCCTCGCATACTCTTCAATATCAGGCATTGGAGCCAAATCTTCTTATTCGTCAACTCCTTGTGGTTCAACATGGTTGGATTCCACAACATTTTCTTGAATAGCCTTTTGGTCTTCTTCATCATCGGACCAGGATCCTTAGGACTGTAAGGGATTATACCAGATTACCGGCATAAGATGAGATTCGGGAACCCATTCTTCGTCGGAGAGATATTCTCCTGTTTCAAGGGATTCCTCCCATTCGTCGGTGTTATTGGCGATGTCACTGGACTCGTATCCATCCATGGAGAATCCAATTACCGAATTAAAAGAATATGATGCCCCCTGCATAACTTCATTTCTTAGCTGTGGTGGCATGAAATCACCAAGGGTGAATTTTCTTGCTGCCCTTGAAGTTTTGAGAATGGATTCTTCCATTACCCCTAGTGAAGCAGTAGAAAAGGTCTCTGCCTTTTTAGGGACTTCTTGCTTTGGTTGAGCTTTCTCCTGTTCTTTGAGCTTGCGGAGTTGTCTCTTGGCTTGCCTTCGCTGTTGAGCGGTCGGCTTGGTTTTGACGATCTCCTAATTTTCATCTTAAGGAGATCGGGATGCACCCATATAGGTTGTCTGTCTGGTGTTGGATAAGGAACCAACTCTTGGGACGTTTGAGTTCTCCCAGGCTCTTTGATTTGTTGCTGATAATCATGGAGCGGATCTTTGCTCTCATGTTGTTACGACAAATTTCAACCAGCGACGCTTGTGGCAGTATATCGGAGCATTTGTATGACATCAACTTCCACTTGTGAATGATGTCATAAGTTGACTCATTCTCTCCTTGTTTTAGGTTGTAGAGCTATGCCATAGTAACATGATGATCCTCACCTTTGAAGTGGGTCAGGAAGCGTGTCTCTAGCATGGCCCAATTTTTTATGGAGTCCTCCGGCAGAGTGGAGTACCAATCGAAGGCCGTACCTTTTAAGGTACTTGTAAAGAGACGGATTTTGAGGGCATCTTAATTGGCAATAGCACCTGTCAGTATTTTGAAGTGGATGTCTGCGAGCTTTTGTCCGAAAAGGAAGGAACCAAGATTTCTCAATTGTAAACCCAAAAATGACAAAAAAAAAAATGAAAAGCTTTTCTTTTTTTTTTTTTTTTTGTTTTTTTTTTTTTTTTTGAAAGGAACACATAGGTTTCCAGTGCGGTCTTATGAAACCTTAGTAGGTAGATCAGCCCCTAGGTAAGGGTAGGATTACTTAATGAACCCGTTTGGAGGACCCTTGCCTCGAACAGTCTAGCTGTCTCCACACTCTGGACAAGGCTTTTCTTAGATTCACTTTGGTCAAAGAACGCAACTGGTGTAACTTTAGTGGTTTTTGTTTTTTGAAAACTTTTTGTTGACACCAAAAATGTCACTTTGCCTCTTCAACATCAAGAAGCCACGTGAAGCCGCATCCTACCACAAACGGGCAATGCTACTTCAAGCATCAGATCTTTTCAGAATCAAACAAAAACTGCAAGATCCTCCAAGACAGCCAAAACAGGGGTTCACTTGAAGTTTCGGGCCATTCCAACATCATTTGGCCTAACTTCACTCCTTCGGCAGCTAAACAGGTGCTCCTGGCAGCGACGGCATCGAAGACATCAAAACTTCGATCAGAGCCTATGGATGGTCTCAAAATACCTCCAAAAGGCTCCATGCCAAATTTCAAGTCAAACCGACGACCCTCGAGCAGTAAAATCAAGCCTCTAGGCGGCGAGAACCACCGAGACCATTACTCATCAAACAGAGCAAATGGGCAGCTTCAACATGCTACAAAAGGGCTGCACGTCACAACGTTTGACCCAACTTTGACGCTCCGAAACAAAATCAAGGCTACCGGTGTCGGAGCACCCCAGGACCATGACATCCAAATCGAAGCCAATGGATCATCTCAAAATGACTCCAATAGGCTCCCTATCAAATTTTAGGTCTATCGGACATCGGTTGACCACACATCAAAGCGCGACATCTTCCTCGCGATGAAATCAAGCCTAGCAACGACGGGACCCCAAACGGCTTCAAAACTCAAGCAAAATCCAATGGTAGGTCCTATCTACTGCTCAGGAGGCTTCACCTCAAATTTCAGGTCATTCCGACATCGTTTGACCTAGTTTCGACTCTTGACCAAAAATCGACAACTCTGCGCGACAAAGTCTTTGGGTTTTCCAAAAAATAGGAAACTTTGCGCTTCAGTTTTGCACGGCTTCTCGTCAGGTTTTCTTCAAGAGAATCAAGCCAATAAATGAGAAAAAAAATGTCAAGAAAAATACAGGAGAAAAAGGACTGAAAAAGCTCGAAAAACGGCCGAATAAAAGGCGACAAAAGGGGACCAAACCCCATGGTCACCGGCGACCTTGGCCCATGGTCACCGGATTTCAACCAGAAGACCTATTTTTCGATCCTTTTCGTGTTTCGGGAATTCCGGTCCCTATGGTTTTCCAAAAATCTGATTTTTGATGCTCGAAATCGACCGATCTCTGCCAACATCTCGGATCCGCCGTCAAGAGCATGAAATCGTCATCGATCGCTCCAAGATTGCCAACAGACTGACAAAGAAAGTACACTTTCTGTCCGACCTATCGAAAAATCGACAAGACAGATGGTACTGGCCCGCTGTTAGCAATCTATGTCTGAAGTTGCATGATCATCCGACATCGATCAACATGAAGATCCATCGTCGATCATCGCAAGAAGAATTCCAAAAGACGCGGCACGGCCCGCGACTCATTATTTTGGACGGCCCAATCAGATTCAAGAGAATGGGAGTTACAAGTCAAAGCCATCATGGCATTAAAGCCATGAAACTCCTCTCATCATGGAGACTAAAGGCGATTAAATGCCTATCATTCTCCATCGGCCAATCAGATTCAAGGAAAAAGGAGTTACAAAATCAAGAAATAAAAACTTGCACCTCCTCCCATCATGGAGTTTTAAAGCCATCAATGCTCATAAACCCTCCTAAATGACTACCAAAGGCCTATAAATAGGAGAGCATTCCAAGAAGAACGGATTAGAAAAATCAGCCAGAAAGATCCCAAACCCAGGCCCCGAAAATCAAGAAAAATCGTCCAGAATTCCCAGAAGCTCTGCTACTTTGAAGAAATTCTACTGCAACAAACATCACAAGGTGATTGACGTCCCTTGGGGGGCACTCCCCCCAAGGCAAAGCCCTCTCTTCTCCTATTCAACATGGCCTAGACGTGGCTTTTCAGCCCGTCTCTTCATTTTTTTTATTGGATATAGGACCTTCCCTTTGTCTTTATCCTCTAAAAAAAATGAAGTCCAAGCCAAGCCAAAAGAATCAAAGCATCGCATGTTCTTATCTGAAGGACGATGGCGAAGTCCATAAATGACTTGCGACCGTCGATCGGAACGAGTCTCCACAATCTCCTGAGAAGTCAGATTCCCTTTCTCACTTTTCTGTTGTATTTTGTATTATCTTTAAGAGACAAAAAAATCACAATTCTTATCTTTCATTTTGTTGAGATTTATAAATTGCCTTTCACGGCAAAATCGCCTTTCACGGCAAATGAAAAAAAAAAACCTTGTCTCTTTTCTTAAATATATGTGCAATGGACACTTAGAAAAGGGATTCATTTCCTTTCTACTTGCGAAGGTGGATCTCCGGATCACCATTTCTAAATTCCAAGTAGAATAGAAAATCTGGCATACCCGTACAAAAAAATGTTGATACTCGCCTTTCTCCCCTTTTTCCCTCCATTCGGCCTTTTCGGTGACCCTGGGGACGGATGGGGGAGGAATGGAAGAATTGGGTCCATCAAGTTGGCACACCCGGTGGGACTCGTTCATTTGAGAACGTCATGCTTGGATTCTTTGGCCCCTCTTTAGTTGGTCGCCTATGTTGAATCTTGCATCTAAAAAAAACTTGTGATGGGATTTCTTGGAAATTTTTGTCTTGAATTTATTTATACTCTTTCTCATTTAAAAAAAAAACCTGATTTTTTTTTCTTGGATTCATTTTTGAAAAACTTTAATCCTTTCCTCTCCGAACTTGATAGCTCGCAGAAATGTTTGTAGCTATTGTTCATATAGGGGGATGTGTCATTGTTGTTCTTTGATGAGTCCGATAAGGATTTTCAAAAAAAAAAAAGAGCCTAATCTCAAACTCTCCAGAAAAAATTAGTTTTCTCTCTTTTGGATTCAATTTAGAGAAACTTTGGTTTCTTCCCTTTCGGACAATGGCTCGCGGAAATCGTTTGTAGCCAACGTTTGGATTGGGAGAGGCCATTCGCTCTCTTTGATAGGTTCATTAGAGATCCTTCAAGAAAAGTTTTGAAAAAAAAAAAAACAACACTAAAGTTACACCAGTTGCGTTCTTTGACCAAAGTGGATCTAAGAAAAGCCATGTCCAGAGTGTAGAGACAGCTAGACTGTTCGAGGCAAGGGTCCTCCAAACGGGTTCATTAAGTAATCCTACCCTTACGTGGGGGCTGATCTACCTACTAAGGTTTCATAAGACCGAATTGGAAACCTATGTGTTCCTTTAAAAAAAAACAAAAATTTCAAAAAAAAAAGAAAATCTTTTCAAAAAAAAAAAATCGTCATTTTTGGGTTTACTTCTGAGAAATCTTGGTTCCTTCCTTTTCGGACAAAAGCTCACAGAAATCGTTTGTAGCTTGCGTTCGAATTGGAATATCATCTGCTCTCTTTTGCGAATCCAATTTTGACCTTTCAGAAAATCTCATCTCGTGTCCATTCCAAGGATACGATTTGCAACATTTGTGCCTAGCGGTGCTAGTACGCCCTTTCGGGTCTACTGTATTCGCGACCGACACATTTGTATCTTCAACTTATATCATCTTACCTCGAGTGAGCCTCGCTTCTCTGTAATTTTGAATTAAGGTCTACAATTGCAAATAGCAGTCACTGGAATGCTCGCTCTGAGCCTCCTGTACTTGCGTTCAGAACAATTGTATCATTTATGGCTATTTTTCTTCTTCACCTCGCTTAGATTGAGCCATGTTCCCTTGAGCGATTTGAAAAGACAAACCATAGTTCTTTCCCATTTATGATCACTATATTCTTGTGATTACTAATGGACGTGGTCTTGTTTAAGAAGTTTTCCAAAACTAACAATGGCAGCTTCATTAACCATCACTTTTGATGAGAACAAGTACCAGCTCATGCTCCAAGAGAAGCAGAACAAGCGCACTCATAAGCGCCCTGCTAGCTGCCGAAGAGTCACCTCCGTCGGCAAATCTCAGAACACCAGGTCGACCTCTACTCCCCGGACCATCCTCTTCGGGCCACTGGGACCATTCCCACTTCTCGTTGAGGAAACAACACCTGCTAAGAAGCAAAAGATCCCGCCGCAACGTGTCACTGCCATGACACCAAGGGAGAACATGTTAGTTTGATGGTCTCAATACCAAGTATATGATGTAATAAATTGATTAATTTCTTTATTTATCAATACAATCATTCTTTCCTTTCATGAGATGAATGGTGTTTAATTATATACTTGCACATAACCAATACGAATAACATAATGGTTCATGAGATGAACCAGAGTCCACAAGTACACTAGATGTAATACATGTGTATGGATGAAATCCACATACAGGAGACATGTATTGCAAATCTTATACTTAAATATCTCCACAACCAGTGATGAGATTGGGCATCTCATCTGACAAGGTTGCAACACTTTGATCACTATGAGATAGTGTGATTTGTCTCGATCATCAGAATGTAAGATTCTCGATCATGGTGCTGGTACATTGGATGTATTGAAGGACCATGAGAAGCACCTTATGTACACTGTCTTTACTTTAAGGTCTGCTCTCATAATTCCCTAGCAATAGGCTCATAATCCTGAGACATTAATGAACTCAAGTTTCTATCTATTCATTTGCTTTGAGTCACCAATGAATGAGGCCAATTGTAGGTCAACACCTTGGTGATTTGGGTACGTGGTAGTAGAGTTGTGGGAACATTCAATGGTCAAGATGGAATCTATCTTTAATATCCCCTTGTGCCAATTAATGGATTTATCATTGGTAAGTGCGCACCCATTCCAATTAAGAGTTAATTGGATCGGTACCAAATGATCATTATAATTAATTGGGGCTCAAGGATAATAAGATATGGATCTAATTTGGTGGACAGGTCCAATTGATCCATGGATATAGATGGAGGGGCCTACTTGTGGTAATTGAGAAGTTTAGGGTCTTCACTGTAATATATTCCTAAGACTGGAGTACAGTTGCATTTATATAGTTGAGTTATTTGCAATTAACTGTGGGCCCGGCTTGCACATGAGTGTGGGGTCACGTGTCCCAGTTGGAGCCAGCTTTCTAAGGAATCCATAGTGGTCCCCATGCTAGCCCAAGTTATTAGAAAGATATTAATTCTACTTGAACTCTAATAGGAAGGAATTGGAAGGTTACTATTTCTATTTGAAGTGAGACTTCTAATAGTGGTAATAGTAAGTTACTAATTATTAATGGAAGTAGGACTTCTATTTTAATTAGAAAGGACTAAGTTACTAATTATTAATGGAAGTAGGACTTCTATTTTAATTAGAAAGGAGAAAGTTACTAATTGTTGTGGAAGTAAGACTTCAATGACAACTAGCAAGGGAGAAGGTTACTATTTTGTAATGGGAGTTAGACTTCTATTTCAAATAGGTAAAGAGGTGGAATGGAGGACTATAAATAGGGGATATATCCCCTCTTGGATGTCCATAAAAAAGAGAGCATGCCCAGCCCCTTTGTGCAAGTGCTGCACAACTTCTCTTCCTCTTTTAGTTCCCTTCTCTTTCTCCTCTAGTTCCTTGGAGTTACTAGTTGGTTTTTCTCTTGAAGTTTCCACCAATCTTCTTAAGAAAAGAGATCTAATACGGGTCATAGCGTGGAAGATCAAAGGGTGTTGGAGATTCTGATTTGATTAAGTGAAAGCGTTCATCATCAAAGAAAGAGATCAACTTATAAGCTCCAAAGGTATAATCTACATCCTTGTATGTTGTAGATTTCGTGGTTGCATGTTTAGGTGTTGTTTTCTATCTTCTAGATAGTATATATTGCTGTACATGATTTATGAGTTTGAGGTATTGCATCCTGGATTGGGTCTTGTTGCCTTCTAGATAGTTGATTCATGCATTAAGTGGATCAAAAGTTTTTGAAACCCATCTGAATGGCCCACCTATTTTCCAACAATTGGTATCAGAGTCATACCTCATCTCTAATCATGTCAGATAAGTAAGCTTGTTCTAATCTTTGCATGAGATGTGAAGAGGATAGAGGAAGGGCTATGTAAGGATCAGTTTTGATGAATTTGCTTGGTTTAATAGTAGATTCATTTTGGATAGTTACAAAAGGGTTTAATAATGATGGAAGGATGACAGGAAGCCATTGGAACACTTTGGAAGTGATTTGGTGAAGAATGGACACGAAACAGAAAAACCCAAGTTGCAGGTTTTCGTCAGTCCGGTTGACCTGGTCCTATGCTCGATTGACCGGGTGACTTGCAGGTCGGTCGACCGAGGACACTGCACAGCAGGTTACAGAAACTGGATTTTTCAGTTTCGGGTCTTCTCTTACATCCTATTTTTCTAGCATTATTTGGCAGCCTATTTTTGTGATTTGCATGGTTGTATGAGATATTAACTTGCAGATGATCATGTCCTCTCCATATGGCCCACAAGTCTTTTACTTTCTTTTTATGGTTATTGGTTTATTTGAGGCTAAGTGTAAAGGGCATCACGGTTTCCTTGGTTTCCCGTGAAAGGGTAAGGCATGATGAATTTCCCTATAGCCCTTTTATTTCCATGTTTAGATTACCATGTAAGTCTCATGATCGAGGTATAGGAATTTATGTAATTTTTCTAAATTTGTAAATTCTGGCGATGTCCGAAACGAAGAAGGAAAGCGATGTTGGACTCCTAATCAAAGAGCTTGAAGATTACCGAAAGTGTTTTGGAGTTGCCCAAAGAGTTTGAGGAATTCCAAAGTTTTGGAAAGTCTAGAAGTCCAAGAAGTCTATTCCGCTAGGGCCATGTGGAGGAGAGGACTAGTTTCTAACTTTAGCACTTTCTATTTATGGATGAATGCTTAATTTAGAATATTTCCAAATTTGATCCAAACATAGCAAGTTACTAAAATTGGTCAAATCAAATTAATTTTTGGAAAGAGTTCTAATTAGTGTTGATGACCCATGAGATGGACACATTGGTAACACTAATTTAAGAAACTGGACTTTCCTTAAAATAACTTGACTTGGAACCAATCTTTGGTCATATCATGAGATGATTTGATGTTCATATTTACATGTGGGCCCTAATACCTTACAAGTAAAATCCTCAATTCTAAAATATTAAGTGGGAGCGGGGCATTTATATTTAGAAATCCCCATGGTTTTCCACCATAGGCCCATTGTAAGGAAAGTATTAGCCTCGCGCGATCTTAAGAATGGTCGTTCCCCACTGAGGGCTTTTACTTGTCTAGTTACTAGATATGGATCTCCTAAGGATAGTGTTGGTGAGACGGGGCGGGGGCCCACTCCCCAAGGAGGAGCTGCCCGCAACGGTTGTCATGTAATGCTAGTTGGTGGGTCACACTTAACTAAAATAATGATGTAGTATCCCTAAGGATTTGCCTCATGTATTTTAGAGACCAAAGCTAATCGGGAGTCATACATTATTTGGTATGAGATACCTAGATAATAATGAATGATGGGGATCATGGATAGTTAGTCTTAATTCCAATTTTGACCAACTTTGATCAGCACCAATCTAGGTGGTATTCGCACTCCCCAAGGAGGCATACCCCGGAGATTAGGATTCCGATGTATTCTGAATTTAGTGGTTATGAGGATTCCCACATAAATTTGGTAGAATACTAAACCCTAATGTCATTTAAATTCATTAATTTAATGTATGGTTACATGCTACAGTTTTTCAAGCATGAATTCAAATACTTTCAATCCACTTGCGACCATCCTCAACCAGAATAAGTTGGTGGGATCCAATTATGTAGACTGAAAATGGAACTTGGATATAGTCCAAACAACTTTGGGATATAAATATGCCCTTACCAAACCCACCCCCCCTCCCTTGATGAGCCAATGCCGGAAGCATCACAGGAAGAAAAGGAACTTTACACCAAGTGGGCCAAAGACGATGAGATGACCAGATGTTATATACAGGCATCCATATCTAGTGTTTTGCAATACCAACATCAATCCTATAAGACTGCATATGATATTATATCACACTTAATGGAGATGTTTGCGGAACAGGGCAGGCCTGCTAGACAGGTTGCTATGAGGGTGCTTATAAGCACCAAGATGGCTGAAGGCACACCAGTACAGGACCACATGTTGAAAATGATGGACTCATTGAATGAGTTAGATGTACTGGGGGCTGCAATTGATGCAGAATCGCAGATTGACATAATCCTTGAGTCACTACCAGAGTCATTCAACAATTTCAAGGTCAATTATAATATGAATAAAATGAATTTGACTCTAGCTGAGCTTTCTAGCCAGCTGGTGGTGACTGAAGGGATTATGAAGAAGAAGCCAACTGCCCTGATGACAGAAAAGTCATTTGCCAAGTCCAAACCGAAAGGCAAGAAGAAATCAATTTTGAAGGGTCCTAAGGTGGAGAATGGTCCTAATGGTGGTGTTGGCAAAGCTAAGGGGTCGGGGACAAAAGGAAAGTGTTTCCATTTTGGTATGATAGGACATTGGAAAAGGAATTGTCCAGATTATCTGCCTAAGAAGAAGACCTCAGGTATGATTGAGTCACTTGTTTCTGAAGTTAGTTTTGCGACGGGTACTTCAAAATCTTGGTGTGTGGACTTCGGGGCAACTAATCACATATGTATTTCGTTGCAGGGGTTCAGGGAAACCAGGTGACTCAGTGACGGCGAAATCATTGTCAACCTAGGATCTAATGCTAAGGCGGATGCAGTCTCAGTAGGAGTTATTACTTTATGTTTTCAAGATAATAAGTTGGTTTTGTCAGATACTCTATATGTACCGTCTTTAAGACGGAATTTAATTTCAGTTTCTAGTTTGGTGAATAAAAGTTATTCTATAACTTTTGGTACCGAAGTTGTCATAAAGAGGAACGGTACTTTTATATGTTCTGGCAAGGTAACCAATGGGCTTTATCTGTTAACTCCCATAATGTATGAGATACATGATACCGGAATAATTAATAGGCCATCATTAAAGAGAAGGTCACCTTCATCTAATCCAACAAAACTTTGGCACTTGAAGCTAGGTCATATAAACCTAAATAGGATTGATAGGGTAGTGAAAGATGGTATCTTGCCTTCATTGGTTGTAGAACCAATGCCTGTCTGTGAGTCCTGTCTGGAAGGCAAACTGACCAAAAGACCCTTTTTCATCCAAGGGCAATAGGGCCAAAGATTTATTGGAATTAGTGCATACTGATATGTGTGGTCCCATTAATGTCAGGGCCAGAGGAGGATATGAGTACTTCATCACTTTCACAGATGACTGCACAAGATATGGGTACATATACCTTATGCACCGCAAGTCCAAGGCTTTTGAAAAGTTCAAAGAGTTTCGAGCGGAAGCGGAAAAATAATTAGGTAAAAGTATCAAGACTCTTCGATCAGATTGAGGAGGGGAATATCTCTATGGTGATTTTATGGCACACTTATCAGAAAATGGGATTCTATCTCAGTTGTCTGCTCCTGGTATGCCTCAATAGAATGGAGTAGCGGAAAGAAGGAACCGGACTCTTTTAGATATGATTAGGTCTATGTTGAGTTTCTCAGGATTACCTATATCATTTTGGGGATATGCCTTGGATACTGTGATGTACATACTAAACCTCATACCATCTAAGTCTGTACCTAAGACTCCCCAGGAGTTATGGTCAGGGTGAAAGCCTAGTCTACAACATTTACACATTTGGGGTTGTCCGACACACGTGCTAAAGGTAAAGACTGATAAGTTGGAAACGAAGTCGGAAGTATGCACGTTTGTAGGATATCCTAGAGGAAATAAAGGTTGGTTATTCTATAATCCCAGAGAGCAGAAAGTGTTGGTGAGCACCAATGCGGTTTTTCTAGAGGAAGATTATATCATGGACAGGAAATCTTTAGAAAATGTGATCTTGGAAGAGTCGAGAACAATCAATTCCAAATCCAAGTATGACCAAACTTGAGGAAGAACCGCCCCTACCAGACCCAGTAGTTACACCAGTGCCTCGTCGTAGTGGGAGAATAATCAGGGCCCCTGATAGGTTCTCGTTCTTGGGAGAGTCTTACGAGGCAATCTCGGAAGAACTGGAACAGGATCCCTGTAACTATGATGAAGCAATTAATGACATAGATTCAGTACATTGGCAAGATGCTATGAAAGCTGAGATGGAGTCTATGTACTCTAATCAGGTCTGGACACTTGTGGACTTGCCTGCCAATATCAAACCTATTGGGTGCAAGTGGGTCTACAAGAGAAAAAGAGGACCTGACGGAAGAGTTGAGACCTTTAAGGACAGGCTTGTTGCGAAAGGGTATACTTAGAAAGAGGGTATCGATTATGAGGAAACCTTCTCGCCGGTTGTAAGGTCTGCGACCTTACTGGGTCAGTTGGGCCCAATACCCGACCCGTTGACCCATTTATTTTGATATTATTTTATTAGATATTTAAGTGGGTTTAGATGCTCAGCGAGTTTCTTTTAGTGTTAGAATAGTGCATGCGGAGTTTCGTGCGATTCTGAGTTCGTTTGACCCTAGTAGGGGGGGTAGTTTGCAAATTAGAGAAAAATTGAGTGTTTTTCCGAAAAATTCCTATCGCCGTGATTTTGGGTTCGTTGGAAAGGTCTCGTCGCGTTGATCAATTTTGTCTTCTGGCTCGTTGCGATCCGACGAATAGAAACCCTTCTAATAAATAATTCTTTCTCCGGACCTACGTAAGGGTAACTTAGTCTTTTCCCCCTCCCTTTCTTCTTAAACAAGAGATTAACCCTAATCTCTTTTCTTTCTCTGCAACGAAAGATAACCTACCGCAGCTTCTTCTTCTTCCTCATTTTTCCAAGGCTCCAGAACTCCTTCCCTAAAGGATCACTTCCGCGATCCGAGCCGCTCACCTTCTTCCTCGCGATCTCCTCTTTCGATTAACATCAGTTTGGTAAGATTTCCCTCTCTTTCATCTTTTCAATCAATTCTCTTTGGTTTAGATTTAGGTTAGATCTTGATCTTTTCCTCTCTTTTCTTCTCCTTTGCGTGTTAGATTGCGTTTGGTCGGGGTAGATCGAGGTTTCTGCAGTGGTAGGGCTTCTCCTCAGATTTCCCCAATTCCAATCTTCTTCTTGGTTGAGGCAAGTAGATCTGCATTTTATAATTAAGCATGTGTGTATGTCTTTCATTGATTGGATGTGATTTCTTGTTAGGTTTCCCTAATTCCCAAGCATGTTCTATTATTAATTTGGGTTTATTTAATTTAATTGTTAATTTTAGTGTTAATTGATGTAAGTGGAAATAATGATGGATGGAATGAATTATTGGGGGAGCACGGTGGCTCAGTTTTGTGCAGGTGAATTTTTGGAATGGATTGGATGAAAAATTGTAAAAATGGGGTTTCTGCATTTGACAGAAAAGAATAAAAAAAAAAAGGGGGGCGCAGATGGCTGGACGTGCAGAACGTTGAACGTCCGGCCATGACACATAGTTGATGACATCAGTGCATAGTTGAATGAATGAAAAAGAAAAAAAAGAAAAAACAAAGAACGTTTAAGCCTGACGTTCTGAGCCACCTGTGCATAGGAATGAAGAAAAAAAAAAGAAAAAAACAAACCAACAGAGAATCGTTGATGGCCACTGTTGACATGAATATGGTACTGTGGGTTATCCATCCGATGAATCGGACACATGTTGGTCCGTCTCGTTTTATATATATATATATATATATATATATATATATATATATATATATAAAGGGGCAACTTCTATGGGCCATAACTTCTGAACCATACGTCGGAATTTCGCGAGCCATATACCGTTGGAAAGCTCTTTGAGCGTAGAATCCAATGATACATGTCTCGCGATGATTGGGGATCAGGTAGGGAGGTAGTTAAGGAGATTAATTATTAGACCACTTTCTTGTTAGTAACGAGATTGTTAGCCTAGGTTTGAGTCTTAGACATTGGAAACCTTGAAACCACTCTCACGTGACTATTAATGGAGTTTTGAAATCATAGCACGTGGCTTGGTGTGCTTCGATGAGTTGTCTAGGTATTCGTGTATTGTGTATGGTTAACCGAATGCGTATGGAATTGAATCAATCGATGCTCAACATGATTGTACACCAAGGAAATTCTTTATAACCATTGATTATTCGAATTCCCCACGCACTCCGTTAAAACACATATGGTACATGGAAGAGAACACTTGCCTAGGATTGGATTGTAATCTCTCCTTGATTTGTTAATTGTATCCGTTGATTTTGTATCCTTGTACACTCTTTTATAAAAAAAACACCTAATTAATTATGAAACATAATCCCTTGTAAAATTAGCACTTGGACCTGACTTAGAGTGTACCTTAGGACCCCGTGTTATGTAATTGATAAACATGACTGGCTAGACTGAAGGGATTATCACGTGATTGGGTTTGTCTTGTATTGACTTGAAGGAGATAATCCCTATGAATATGTCTTGTATATTGAGCTAGCCAGACTTGCTTGTCATGGTCTATTTTCGTGTCAACACCACTTTATTATTATTATTATTATTTGCATATCATGGCCAGCTGTAGTTTGGGGTTTATTGATGGGCCCGTTACTCGGACATCGGGGTGGACAGTCGGCTTTGGACGGCGTCCATGGCGTTGAATAGTTGGGAGCGGGCTTGGACCGTGCTATTATTCCCAGGACCGGGAGCTTGGATCCCCCTGGAGCCGGACTTTGGTATCAGTAGTCCGGATAGGATTGTTACTGGTACCCCGTGAGGTGGCTTGGACAACCACGGAGTCTCCCTCTTGTGCATTGCATTACATTACATTGGTAGTGGTGATTGTTAGTATTGTTAGGATTTCTATTTATGATTCTGATGGTTATTTACTCATGCTACATGCCTAGTATTGTTCCTTGTATTCCTACGATCTTGTACTTGTCATTACTCTTATATTTGATGCATGTTATGTTTTAATTATATCTTGCTTATCTATTGCTCAACATGTCGTTGACTCTGTTCCTTGGTGTGCAGACTCCTCAGGTGAGTACTACTACGAGGAACAGGCCGGTGAGGAGAACCCAGAGGATCTCCAACCAGCAGAGGAGGCACGGGAGTGGAGTGCCGATGACGTAGAGTAGCGTCATCAATACCAGGCACATGAGAGACTCACTTTGGGACAAATATTAGATTTTAATTAATTCATTGTTATTTCTTCGTTGAACTTTCTTTCATTGACTCTATGTTGTTTTATGGCCTTAGTTTACGGGATGGCCATAGTAATTAAATCAACTTCCACTTTAACTTTAATTGTTGCTTGCAACTTTAAATTTAATTGAGATTTATTATCCATTGTTGATATCAATGTATGAATTCCGCTATTGTTTTATGTTTTGAGGTTGAAATACATTATCCTCACAGCGGACTTACGATCCTTGGGCCTAAAAGGGAAATTTTTTTTAATTAACCCTAAATTTCACTCCCCGGATCCGGTTTATTCTCTAATCGGGTTCGGGGGACGTGACATGATGGTATTAGAGCAATGGATGGTTTCTCAAGGTAAAAATTTTAGAAACCATAGGACGCGTGTGAGGATTCCGTTAGTTAGTAGGTTGGCTTTGTAGTTCTTTCTTAGCAATGTATTGTTAGCTTGGGGCATATTGGAACTAACCTTAAATGTTTTACAGGACGATGGCCGGTAGAACCACCCGAACTAATAACGGACCACCGCCAGAGGGCAATTCTTCTCAAAGTGGTCCAGAGAATCAATTTCATCAATTTATGGCAGCATTTATTCAGTCTCAGAAGGATTTGGCTGAACAGAGTACTAGACAGAACAAGAGTCAGGCTGTATTCCAGGCTCAGATGCTTGAGGTAGGGCAGAAAGTGGGCCAGCCACAGCCCAAGGAATATGATCTCAACGAGCTAGTTGAGAAATTCAGGAAGAGTTTCCCACCAGAGTTTCATGGCATTGAGGACCCCGCTATGGCAGATGAGTGGGTTGTTCAGATGGAGAAGATCTATGAAGTATTCAAGTGCACGGGTGTCCAACAGGTGCAGCTAGCGACCCACATGTTTCGTGGGGCAGCAGAGAGGTGATGGAAGACAGTGAAGCATCCTTATGAAACGATAGCAGAAGATGTAGCCTGGAAGACCTTCACTGAGCAGTTCCGAATTAAGTTTATCCCTGAGCACTACCGGGATCAGAAGATGGAGGAGTTTGAGAGATTGGTTCAGGGTGACCTGTCAGTACAAGACTATGAGATCTCTTTCACCCACCTATCCAGGTTTGTAGGGAATCTGATTCAGCCCGAATCAGAGAGGGTTAGGAGGTTTATCAAGGGACTGCGAGCAGATATCAAGATGCAAGTGCAGCGTAGTAAGCTGACTGATTATGATGATGTGGTCAAAGAAGCTTATTGGGCAGAGGAGTCTCTTAAGGAGGTGATTGCCTTGGAGCAGCAGAGGATCTTGGCATTAATACCTCAACCCAAGGCACAGGGTTCTTCCTCCCAGTATTATCAGCAGCCAACATCTAAGAGGCTTCAGGTTGAACCAGTGCTTCGCCAGTTACCTCAGCGGATCACTTGCACTTTCTATGGGGGTAGCCATCATGTTCGTGATTGCAGGAAACAGACGAGGGCATGTTTTCATTGTGGAGACCCAGGGCATAAAGTTCGCAACTGTCCAGGGAAGACAGGAGTGGCACCACCAGCATTCCCAACTCCAGCGCTCAGACCTCCACATCCTGCGCAGCCGTTGAGACAGGTGCCACCTGCACAGGCTAGACCCCAGCAGCAGCAGATGATTGTCAGACCACCCCAGCCACCACAACAGCGTCCTCCAGTACCACAGCAGCATCCTCCGGTACCACAGCAGCGATTCCAGCAGAGAACTCCGGCACCACCCAGATTCCAGGCTCGTGGTCCTAGGCCACAGCAGCAGTATTATCAGCAGCAACGTCCCCAGCTGGCAGGGAGAGCTTATGCTTTGACGCATGAGGAGGCAGAGGCTGCAGGCAATGTCATAGAAGGTACACTTTCAGTTTGTGGGTTTGATGCTAAAGTTCTATTTGAACCTGGATCTACACACTCATTTGTTGCACCAGCTTTTGCACTTCACTTGGGGGAGGATAAGGAAACACTACCATATGATTTGATAGTAGCTACCCCTGTGGGAAGACATGTACCTTGTAATGTTATCTACCCTAGATGTAGTATTCAGATTGGAGGAGTTGTGATGACTGTCAGTTTGATTATTTTACCGATGTCGGAGTTTGACGTGATTCTTGGAATGGATTGGTTAGCAGCGAACCGAGAGGTGTTAGATTGTTTTAACAAGACCGTGAGGTTACAAGATGCAGATTGTAGTGTTGAGTTTATGGGAGCTAAGAAGTCTACTTCCACTCAGTTGATTTCTGCGTTGAAGGCAGAACGATTGATAAGGAGTGGTTGTGAAGGTTTTATCGCATTTATCGCGGAAGACAAGGAGTCTAAGACCGTTGAAGAGATTCCTGTGGTGCGAGAATTCCCGGATTTATTTTCGGAGGAGATTCCTGGTTTGCCACCTGTTCGTGAGTTGGACTTCACGATAGAATTACAATCGGGTACAACACCTATATCTAGGGCTCCGTACAGGATGGCTCCAGCAGAATTGAAGGAGTTGAAAACACAGATAGAAGATCTGTTGGATAAGGGTTTCATCAGACCCAGTGTTTCACCGTGGGGAGCTCCGGTGATATTTGTGAAGAAGAAGGATGGGACTATGAGAATGTGCATAGATTACCGACAGCTGAATCAGGTGACAGTTAAGAATAAGTATCCGTTACCTAGGATTGATGAGATGTTTGATCAATTGCAGGGAGCTCAATTCTTTTCGAAGATAGATCTACGATCCGGATATCATCAATTGCGAGTCAGAGAAGAGGATATTCCTAAGACTGCATTCCGAACGAGATATGGCCACTTTGAGTTCCTTGTGATGCCTTTCGGGTTGACAAATGCACCCGCTGTCTTTATGGCATTGATGAATAAGGTGTTTGCTCCTTTCCTAGATCAGTTTGTAGTAGTTTTCATTGATGATATATTGGTGTACTCAAAATCTAAGGAGGAGCATGAGCATCAGTTGAGGACATCGTTGCAGCTTTTGAGGGATAACCAATTATATGCTAAACTGAATAAATGTGAATTTTGGTTGGAGCAAGTGGAATTTTTTGGTCATATTATCTCTAAGGATGGATTGACAGTGGACCCTAAGAAGGTAGTAGCGGTTGTTAATTGGGGTAGTCCACGAAATATAACGGAGATTCTCAGTTTTCTGGGACTTGCGGGCTACTACAGGAGGTTCGTGAAAGGGTTTTCTACCATAGCATCTCTACTCACTAAGTTGACAAGGAAGGATATCCCATTTGTGTGGACAGAAGAATGTGAGAAGAGTTTTCAAGAATTGAAGACCAGGTTAACTACAGCTCCCATACTTGCTTTACCCTCAGGCAGTGGAGGATTTGTGGTTTATACAGATGCATCAGGGATTGGATTGGGTTGTGTTCTCATGCAGAATGATAAAGTGATAGCATATGGGTCCAGGCAGTTGAAGAATCATGAGAAGAAGTATGCCACACATGATTTAGAACTGGCAGCTGTGGTGTTTGCATTGAAATTGTGGAGGCATTATCTGTATGGAGAGAGATTTGAGGTGCACACAGATCACAAGAGTCTACAATATCTGTTTACACAGGGTGATTTGAATAACAGGCAGCGGAGATGGATGGAGTACATAAAGGATTATGATTTTCCGATTAAGTACCATCCTGGTAAGGTGAATGTGGTAGCAGATGCTCTCAGTAGGAAGGCAGCTTTCAGTGGGTGTGTAATGCCAGAATGGAGATGGATAGAGCAGTTCAGAGATATGGATATGGAGGTATGGCCTGCTAATGAGAAGATATTGGTTGCTACTATGGGAGTTTGGGAGCCAGAAATAGTTAACAGGATCAAGGAAGCTCAGAAGGATGATCCTGAGTTGCAGAGAATTATTGACCACATTGATGATCATTCAGAGTTCAGATTGATTGAAGGAATCCTGTACTGCAAAGACAGGTTGTGTGTGCCAAATGTGCAAGACATCAAGTTAGAGCTGATGACAGATGCGCACCACACCAGATATTCAGTTCACCCAGGGAGCACAAAAATGTATCAAAATCTGAAGAATCACTATTGGTGGGTGAAAATGAAGAAAGAGATTGCAGAATTTGTCTCTAAGTGTATGACTTGTCAGCAGATTAAGGCAGAACACAAGAAGCCTCCTGGTTTGCTTCACCCGTTGGACATTCCGCAATGGGAATGGGAGCACATCACTATGGATTTTGTGTCAGGGTTGCCAAATACCAGGAAGGGCAATAATGCTATTTGGGTGATTGTGGATAGATTGACGAAGTCAGCACATTTTCTGCCATTCAAGACTGGTCAGTTTATGAACAAGATGACTGTGTTGTACAGGGACAATATAGTCAAGTTGCATGGAGTGCCTAAGTCCACAGTATCCGATCGAGACCCTAAGTTTGTCTCTCGGTTTTGGTCTACTTTCCAATCATCTATGGGTACTCAGTTGAAGTTCAGCACAGCTTACCACCCTCAGACAGATGGACAGTCTGAGCGTACCATCCAGACATTGGAAGATCTTCTCCGAGCATGTGTTTTGGATTTCAAGGAGAGTTGGGATGAAAGCTTGCTTCTATGTGAGTTTGCCTACAATAACAGCTATCATTCAAGTATTGGAATGGCACCATTTGAGGCATTATACGGGCGGAGATGTAGGACCCCAGCATGTTGGGAGGAAGTAGGAGTTCGGAGTTTCCATGGACCCTCAGAGGTTGCTGACTCCAGTGAGAAAGTCAGAATTGTTCAGATGAGGATGAAAGAGTCGCGTGATCGACAGAAGAGTTATGCAGACAAGAGGCGGAGACCTCTAGAATTCCAAGTGGGGGATAAGGTGTTTCTGAAGGTGTCACCGATGAGAGGAGTTGTCAGATTTGGACAGAAAGGGAAGCTTGCGAAGAGGTTTGTGAGACCATTTGAGATTAAGAACAGGATTGGAGACGTGGCCTATCGTCTTGTGCTACCACCTGAGTTAGCCGGTGTGCACGACGTTTTCCATGTCTCAATGCATCGGAAATATGTTTCAGATCCTCTCACGTGTTGCAGCACGAGCCGCTTCAGATTCAAGCAGATGCAACCTATGTGGAGCGTCCCGCACAGATCATCGACACCAAGGAAGTAGTGCTGCGTACCAAGACCATTCAGTGGGTTAAGGTACAATGGGAGCATCATACTCCGGAGGAGGCCACATGGGAGCTCAAGGACCAGATGCAGAAAGCGTATCCCTATCTTTTTCCTGATGAGGTATGTTTAGGCATTTGGAGGACCAAATGTTCTTTTTAGAGGTAAGAGATGTAAGGTCTACGACCTTACTGGGTCAGTTGGGCCCAATACCCGGCCCGTTGACCCATTTATTTTGATACTATTTTAATTATTATTTTATTAGATATTTAAGTGGGTTTAGATGGTCAGCGAGTTTCTTTTAGTGTTAGAATAGTGCATGCGGAGTTTCGTGCGATTCTGAGTTCGTTTGACCCTAGTAGGGGGGGTAGTTTGCAAATTAGAGAAAAATTGAGTGTTTTTCCGAAAAATTCCTATCGCCGTGATTTTGGGTTCGTTGGAAAGGTCTTGTCGCGTTGATCAATTTTGTCTTCTGGCTCGTTGCGATCCGACGACCAGAAACCCTTCTAATAATTAATTCTTTCTCCGGACCTACTTAAAGGTAACTTAGTCTTTTCCCCATCCCTTTCTTCTTAAACAAGAGATTAACCCTAATCTCTTTTCTTTCTCTGCAACGAAAGATAACCTACCGCAGCTTCTTCTTCCTCCTCATTTTTCCAAGGTTCCAGAACTCCTTCCCTAAAGGATCACTTCCGCGATCCGAGCCGCTCACCTTCTTCCTCGCGATCTCCTCTTTCCATTGACATCAGTTTGGTAAGATTTCCCTCTCTTTCATCTTTTCAATCAATTCTCTTTGGTTTAGATTTAGGTTAGATCTTGATCTTTTCCTCTCTTTTCTTCTCCTTTGCGTGTTAGATTGCGGTTGGTCGGGTAGATCGAGGTTTCTGCAGTGGTAGGGCTTCTCCTCAGATTTCCCCAATTCCAATATTCTTCTTGGTTGAGGCAAGTAGATCTGCATTTTATAATTAAGCATGTGTGTATGTCTTTCATTGATTGGATCTGATTTCTTGTTAGGTTTCCTAATTCCCAAGCCTGTTCTGTTATTAATTTGGGTTTATTTAATTTAATTGTTAATTGATGTAAGTGGAAATAATGATGGATGGAATGAATTATTGGGGGAGCACGGTGGCTTAATTTTGTGCAGTTGAATTTTTGGAATGGATTGGATGAAAAACTGTAAAAATGGGGTTTTTGTATTTAACAGAAAAGAAAAAAAAAAAAAAAGGGGGCGCAGATGGCTGGACGTGCAGAACGTTGAACGTTCTGAACGTCCGGCCATGACACATAGTTGATGACATCAGTGCATAGTTGAATGAATGAAAAAGAAAAAAAAAAGAAAAAAAAAACAAGGAACGTTTAAGCCTAACGTTCTGAGCCACCTGTGCATAGGAATGAAGAAAAAAAAAAGAAAAAAACAAACCAACAGAGAATCGTTGATGGCCACTGTTGACATGAATATGGTACTGTGGGTTATCCATCCGATGAATCGGACACATGTTGGTCCGTCTCGTTTTATATATATATATATATAAAGGGGCAACTTCTATGGGCCATAACTTCTGAACCATACGTCGGAATTTCGCGAGCCATATACCGTTGGAAAGCTCTTTGAGCGTAGAATCCAATGATACATGTCTCGCAATGATTGGGGATCAGGTAGGGTGGTAGTTAAGGAGATTAATTATTAGACCACTTTCTTGTTAGTAACGAGATTGTTAGCCTAGGTTTGGGTCTTAGACATTGGAACCTTAAAACCACTCTCACGTGACCATTAATGGAGTTTTGAAATCGTAACACGTGGCTTGGTGTGCTTCGATGAGTTGTCTAGGTATTCGTGTATTGTGTATGGTTAACCGAATGCGTATGGAATTGAATCAATCGATGCTCAACATGATTGTACACCAAGGAAATTCTTTATAAGCATTGATTATTCGAATTCCCCACGCACTCTGTTAAAACACATATGGTACATGGATGACAATACTTGCCTAGGATTGGATTGTAATCTCTCCTTGATTTGTTAATTATATCCGTTAATTTTGTATCCTTGTACACTCTTTTGGCATAAAACACCTAATTAATTATGAAACATAATCCCTTGTAAAATTAGCACTTGGACCTGACTTAGAGTGTACCTTAGGACCCCGTGTTATGTAATTGATAAACATGACTGGCTAGACTGAAGGGATTATCACGTGATTGGGTTTGTCTTGTATTGACTTGAAGGAGATAATCCCTATGAATATGTCTTGTATATTGAGCTAGCCAGACTTGTTTGTCTTGGTCTATTTTCGTGTCAACACCACTTTGTTATTATTATTATTATTTGTATATCATGGCCAGCTGCAGTTTGGGGTTTATTGATGGGCCGGTTACTCGGACATCGGGGTGGACAGTCGCCTTTGGACGGCGTCCATGGCGTTGAATAGTTGGGAGCGGGCTTGGACCGTGCTATTATTCCCAGGACCGGGAGCTTGGATCCCCCTGGAGCCGGACTTTGGTATCAGTAGTCCGGATAGGATTGTTACTGGTACCCCGTGAGGTGGCTTGGACAACCACGGAGTCTCCCTCTTGTGCATTGCATTACATTACATTGGTAGTGGTGATTGTTAGTATTGTTAGGATTTCTATTTATGATTCTGATGGTTATTTACTCATGCTACATGCCTAGTATTGTTCCTTGTATTCCTACGATCTTGTACTTGTCATTACTCTTATATTTGATGCATGTTATGTTTTAATTATATCTTGCTTATCTATTGCTCAACATGTCGTTGACTCTGTTCCTTGGTGTGCAGACTCCTCAGGTGAGTACTACTACGAGGAACAGGCCGGTGAGGAGAACCCAGAGGATCTCCAACAAGCAGAGGAGGCACGGGAGTGGAGTGCCGATGATGTAGAGTAGCGTCATCAATACCAGGCACATGAGAGACTCACTTTGGGACAAATATTAGATTTTAATTAATTCATTGTTATTTCTTCGTTGAACTTTCTTTCATTGACTCTATGTTGTTTTATGGCCTTAGTTTATGGGATGGCCATAGTAATTAAATCAACTTCCACTTTAGCTTTAATTGTTGCTTGCAACTTTAAATTTAATTGAGATTTATTATCCATTGTTGATATCAATGTATGAATTCTGCTATTGTTTTATGTTTTGAGGTTGAAATACATTATCCTCACAGCGGACTTACGATCCTTGGGCCTAAAAGGGCAAAAAATTTTAATTGACCCTAAATTTCACTCCCCGGATCCGGTTTATTCTCTAATCGGGTTCGGGGGACGTGACACCGGTAGCATGCTCAAGTCCATCCGGATACTCTTATCCATTGCGGCTCATCTCGATTACAAGATTTGGCAAATGGATGTCAAGACGGCGTTTCTCAACGGCCATCTTGAGGAAGACATCTATATGATGCAGCCAGACGGTTTTATAGCGAGTAACCAAAAGCAAAGAGTTTGCAAGCTGCAGAAATCCATTTATGGACTGAAGCAGGCATCCCGAAGCTGGAACATCCGTTTTGTCCGGGCAATCAAATCATTTGGTTTTATTCAAAATCCGGATGAGTCATGTGTGTACATGAAAAATGAAGGTGACAAGGTAGTTTTTCTGATTTTATATGTCGACGACATCCTTCTTCTTGGAAAAGATATAGGAATGTTGTCAACAGTAAAAGTTTGGTTAGCAAAGACTTTTGATATGAAGGACTTGGGAGAAGCTAGTTACATCCTAGGGATCAAGCTCCATCGAGACAGGAAAAATAGGATGATTGGCTTATCTCAAACTGCTTACATAGATAAGGTGGACTCCAAGAAGGGTATCACACCTTTTAGGCATGGAGTGCACCTTTCCAAGGATCAGGGTCCCAAGACCCCGGAGGAAAAGGAGCAAATGAGAGCAATTCCATACGCTTCGGCTGTTGATAGCCTCATGTATGTTATGCTATGTACTAGACCAGATATCTGTCATGCAGTGGGCTTAGTCAGCAGATATCAGTCTAACCCAGGTCTTGACCATTGGACTGCTGTAAAATGTATCCTCAAGTACTTGAGAAGAACTAGAGATTACATGTTGATTTACGGCAGTGATGAGCTGATTCCAGTCGGGTACACAGATTCTGACTTTATGTCAGATAAGGATTCCAGGAAATCCACCTCTGGTTATGTGTTTATGCCTGGCGGAGGAGCCATCAGCTGGAGGAGTATTAAACAGGAATGTACCGCTGATTCCACTTCTGAGGCTGAATATGTAGCAGCTTGTGAAGCAGCTAAGGAAGCAATATGGCTCAAAAGATTCATTTTGGAACTTGGAGTGGTACCTTTGGCATGACAGCTGCTCACAGTTTACTGTGACAGCAGCGGGGCAGTCGCTCAGTCCAAGGAACCCAGGAGCCATAAAAGCCAAAAGCACGTACAGAGGAAGTATCACTTGGTCAGAGAGATTGTGCAGAGAGGTGATATTGCAATCACCAAGATAGCTTCTGCGGACAATCTAGCAGATCCCTTTACTAAGCCTTTGACCACCAAAATCTTTGAGCAGTATGTAGACGAGAAGGGCATGAGATGCAATCCTGATTGGCATTGAGCCCAAGTGGGAGATTGTTAGTTTGATGGTCTCAATACCATGTATATGATGTAATAAATTGATTAATTTCTTTATTTATCAATACAATCATGCTTTCCTTTCATGAGATGAATGGTGTTTAGTTATATACTTGCACATAACCAATATGAATGACATAATGGTTCATGAGATGAACCGGAGTCCACAAGTACACTAGATGTAATACAAGTGTATGGATGAGATCCACATACAGGAGACATGTATTGCAAATCTTGTACCTAAATATCTTCACAACCAGTGATGAGATTGGGCATCTCATCTGACAAGGTTGCAGCACTTTGATCACTATGAGATAGTGTGATTTGTCTCGATCATCGGAATGTAAGATTCTCGATCATAGTGCTGGTACATTGGATGTATTGAATGACCATGTGAAGCACCTTATGTACACTGTCTTTACTTTAAGGTCTGCTCTCATAATTCCCTAGCAATAGGCTCATAATCCTGAGACATTAATGAACTCAAGTTTCTATCTATTCATTTCCTTTGAGTCACCAATGAGTGAGGCCAATTGTAGGTCAATACCTCAGTGATTTGGGTACGTGGTAATAGAGATGTGGGAACATTCAATGGTCAAGATGGAATCTATCCTTAATATCCCCTTGTGCCAATTAATGGATTTATCATTGGTAAGTGCGCACCCATTCCAATTAAGAGTTAATTGGATCGGTACCAAATGATCATTATAATTAATTGGGGCTCAAGGATAATAAGATATGGATCTAATTTGGTGGACAGGTCCAATTGATCCATGGATATAGATGGAGGGGCCTACTTGTGGTAATTGGAAAGTTTAGGGTCTTCATTGTAATATATTCTTAAGACTGGAGTGCAGTTGCATTTTATAGTGGAGTTATTTGCAATTAACTGTGGGACCGTGTCGCGACCCCGGACCGCGCCCGCGGGAACAATCCGGGATCGGGACTAATAATGATGATAAGGTAGCACATCGGTTTAATGCCATACATTTATTTAATTTTTCACAGGTGTCCGCGGTAAGGATATCACAACCATATATATAAATATTTCTATCAATTGCGGAAGCGTGTAGCAAATCAAATATTCAATCCATCTCTAACGATAAAGATGATAACACAAGTATAGTACTGTATCAGAATGAACAATGATCATTAGCATGTTACCCAAAAGTAAGGTTCAAGTTTAAACAAAAGATCGTTTAGTTACATTTCCCAAAAATAGAGGCCCACAAGGCCAATATGGACAAAATTCCAATCCCCAAAAGAATGGTTAAAAGTTCTCTCAAAATATTATCTCTCTCTAGCAATCTAATGTCTACATGACATCATCAGCGCGCCACTCAACTAACTGTTGTGGTTCTCCGACTGCCTCCTCGTGCTCCTCCTCGGGATAACCGACAACGGGACCTGAGTACCAAAGAGTGGGTCAAACACGACGGTTTGGCAAATGGTAAAATACAATGACAATATGATAATAAATGAATTTACCTTCAAAAGCATTTAAACTTATTTAAATAATAATTTCTATAAACGAGATAAAACATTTATTCAAATACAAGTGTGCATTATAAAACATGTAAGGTAACCAAGGAAACGGGAAACAAGCAAGATGGCAACCAAACGAAGCTAAGTCCTCAATCACTAAAGTGACAGAGCAATGACTAGGCACTGATCTCAGTCACTCGAGGTGAGGAGAAACAATGGATCTTATAAATACATATACATATACTATACATGACCACGGTAGTGAGCCGGGCATCGGGAACCACAGTAGCAATCTACGGCATCGGGACAAGACCACAGTAATAACCGGGTAGCGGAATCCAAACTGCAGCTCGAGGGACAAGAGGGGGATTTCCAAGTCGGTGGTGAAAGTCCGGGGATCCTAACCCTAGAGGGGGGGTGAATAGGGTGAGCTCCAATTATGACCAATTTTAATCAAATTTAACTTCTTTAAAACAAACTAGTCATAAGTGATGATTATCAAATAAAATGCGGAAGCTTAATAAAAACAATCACCACAAAGCAAGCACCATCACACAAGGATTTATAGTGGTTCGGCCTCAATGCCTACATCCACTACCGGCTTGTGATCTAATCACCCCACCGGATTTCCACTATCTATGCTTTTCAATAGGCTAAGCAATAACATTTACAATATTGTTTTTACTAGGGTCAACAACAACCTTTACAAGATGCTTTTCAAGGCTAAGCAATAACCTTTACACAATGCTTTTCTTAGGCTAAGCAATAACCTTTACAAATAAAGATTTCTCTAAGAAAGTGTCTTCACAAAAGATCACTCTAAGAGATACAATTTAAGCACAATAAATTGCCTCTTAAATAGGCTAATATGAAAGTGTAATACAACTCACACAAACACTAAATGAATGCAAAGATGTATGCTCATGATGTGTGTGTGTGATAACTTCAATCAAATTAAAAACAAAGCTCAATTAATATATTGCTTAAAGCAATTCAAAGGTTAAGGCTCATAAAAGATTGATTGAAGTTTAATGCAAATCACATGTATGAGAAACAACTTGTTAATGACATAAAAATCAAAGACTCACAAGTTGTATGAAAATGACTAACTTAGAACATGTGATGAATGTGCAATGTTGTTTTTCAAAACCAAAAGATTTAACTAAAGTTTAAATTAATGAAAACAACAAATTAGGTTTCAACCAAGACAAGGAATCTTGCTTTAAAGGAAATCAAAGACTTTGACTAAGCATGATTAAGAAAGTATTTAAAACAACTTGGATTGAAACCAAGGTGAAGAATCCAATCTTAATTAGATCAAAGATTAAGAGAAGAATGGATTCAACACATCATAGTTATCATGCTATAAATCATTTACCAATAATTTAAACAAAGCACATAACTTATGATTAAGAGAGGTAGAGTTTACTTAGAGATTTAACTTCATTAATCCAAGCTTTAGCTCTCCAAAAGACTCTTTGGTCTCTCTTAGTTCATCCCCTTTGTCTTGTCTCCAAATGCCTCAAAGAAGGCTTAAAAATCTCCAACTTTGACAAAGGAAAGAACTACATTTTATAGCCAAAAAATGCCCAACGGCTAGTCCCCGGTCGACCCCATGACAGGGCCCGGTCGACCGGGTACACACAACGGCTATAAAAATGACCGTTTGAAAAACTGCTTTTAGCGGCGGCCATTGACCGCCGGTAAAAGTGGTTTTGGCCGCCGGTATAAGTCTTGTTTTCCCAAAAATGAATTTTTTAAAGTAATTTTGGTTGGGAATTTTTGGGCCATTAAATCAAGCTTGAAAACATGTTTTAAATCAAACTAAGTGGTTTAAAAACATGAAACACAAAAAGCCTAAAAAGATTCGAAACTTTAAAACCAAAGGCTCGCTTGATTTGATAAAACTCTTTCCACATTTAAATGCATACAAAAATGATTCTGAAAATGATGAATGTATGCAAGGCACAAACCTAAATCCTCAATTTGATTTCTCAAAAGGAATGCACAAAGAATTAGGTTTTCAAAAGAGTTTGGATTCTAAAACCAATGCATCCAAGATTAGAACCAAAACATGCATAAATCATAAATTCTACAAGTCTAAAAACCAATGCATGTATAAAACCAGATTTCAAGATTTTCTAAAACAATGCATGTGTGAAAATTCAAATGATTCTAAAGTGAAAATGCATCCATCAAATTACAATTACAAAATCCCTAACAGGTGGATCAGACCAACAGGGTTATCCAAGCTTAGTGGTGCCGACTAATATGTCAAACAACAAATCGAGACATATGCAAGTAAATCAAGTTCAATAAATAAACGGGCAAGACGAGGGTGCTCAAGGGCACACTGTCGTTTCATGTCGTGCAATGCACTTCAAGACAAGTAACTATTATAAGTGTAATTCAATGCTTTCGGGAAAACAAGACATGTAGTGTAAATCTCGGGATCGATAAAGTACAATAAACAATTAAAATCTCGGGTGAAGTATCTGGTTCAAGATTTATTTGAAGTGAATAGGGATCCCGTATGTCGATCTAATAATGATTTGGTACTCTTTGAGTTTGGGGACATTCCGGGCTCTTTATACACTTTGAATTTTCAAAACTTCGAATGACATCTTCGTGATATGGTTTCTTTCTCGGATGGCCTCATACAATGCCTAGTGAATCTCCTTTGACCGACAAAGCTCAGCGCTCGAGCGAGGAGCTCTCCGGAATGGTTGTGTGGGTGATTTCGGTTACCTTGTGGTCATATGGAGGTTAGCCGCCGTTGGATTCGGCGGTTAGCCGCTGGCTGACCGTTGTTGGCTTAACAGAAAGACAGGTTACTGGAATTGTAACCGAAATGGTTTGGTTGGCTGGCGGTTAGCCGCTTGCTAACTATGAGGCTGACCGTAGTTTCAGGAGGAAATGTTGCTCTCTGGAAAAGCAGCCGAATGGGTCAGTTGGCTGGCGGTTAGCCGCCGATGGGTTCGGCGATTAGCTGCTGGCTAACCTTGAGGCTAACTGTGTTTTCAGGAGGAAAATGTTGCTCTCTGGAAAGATAATCGCGACTGTTCGGCTAGCTGGAGGTTAGCCGCCAGTCACCAGACGGCTAGCCGATAGGTGACCGCTGGCTGACCGCCAGGTGCGGGAAACACCCACTGTGTTCATATTTGAGTCCCTTTTCCTCCTCAAAACCACTCTCCTCACTTCCACTTAATTCTTGCAATAAAACTGAGCTAAAAGCTCCTCCAATGCAACTATCTACACTTCTCCACAACTCCAATATGTGTTCATTCCATCACCTCCTCCATCAACATCAAATCCAATACAAGGAAAGGAAGAAGGAAACCATTTCACATTAGAGTACATTTGGTACAAACAAGAAGAAAATAAATGCCATTCACCAATACACTTATAAGCCATAAATGCACTACCAAACTCTATCATGAACATTTATTTCAAACCAATGCAATAAATAGGCATGAGTGTCAAACACCAAAATCATTGAAAGCTTATAAAAATCAAATCATCCACTTGCCTTGGGTCTTCTAATAAGCAAATCAAGCTCTTATACTCTTCCAAGTCAAAGATTCAAGCTATGAACAAAATCCCCAAAACAACAAACCCTAAAATGGTCAAACAATGAAATAGAAAGGGGAACCTTATAATAATGAAGATGAAGCTTCTCTAGGGCTAGAAGAATACAACTCTAGAAGAAGGGAAGGATTGCTTACTTGTAAGGTCCTCTAATGGCAAGAGTAAGCTCAATGAAGATCTTGGAATGGAGGATTTTCTTCACAAATGGTATCAATAGAGAGCCATGGTGATGAGGAAGAAGATGATGATCTCCATTTTGATGTTGGTGCAAGATTAGTAGGAGATTGAGATGGGGAGAGAAAGGAGAAGAAGAAAAGTTGTCAAACAAACCCTAGACTCTCTTTTGTGCTGGAAAAAGGAAAAATGAGGAAGATGGGTCTCCTTATATAAGCAATGGAAATGGGTCCCACTACTTAAGACATTCAAGGGCTGAAATCTTGGCTTTGGGGGCTTCTAATGAATTCGACAAAGAAGAGAAAAGTGATCGTCGAAATATCTAGTTTTCAAAAAGTATATGTTTCGCGGGTTTCAGGAATATCAAGTTTGTTGGGGTTGGTGTATGCCCTAAAGCCCACTGACTGCACTCACATCTCTGTTACTGGATATTTATTGGTTATTTAATGGAATGACATCTTTCTCTTAATACTTGTGTATATGTATAGTTGTGTAAGGCCCATTGTTTTCGAGTAAATGACTTAGGTGTGTAGTGGCTACACACAGTAAGGTCTGAGTCATGGATACTTGAAACAATAAACTTGTTCATAACTGAGAGATGGAGTTGGGCACTTCATCTTGGTATAAGTTAAAATGAGATACTCTCCTGTATTCAGGGTGACTTACCTTAGTCACGGAGGCCTTTCCGGATTTATCTCATTAGTGCATGTGTCATGCATTGAACAGGACCACTTGTAGGTGTGATCTCTAAAATAGTACTATCACAGAGAGAGATCAATTCACCTCTTGCTACTGAGTGACCAGTGCTCTTAATCTTGAGCATTTGTGGATGAACTGACGAAGTCGAGTTCTTGTACTTTAATTCACTATGGGTGAGATCCTGTTCATGGGTCAACAGCTCTGTGTTTTGGGTGCTCGGGCTTGATTAGTTAGGACGTGCAAATGCAATATGGAATCTATGCCATCGTGTGATGGAATGATCGTCCCCTTAGAATTATCCAATTGATCATCAGAATCTAAGATCTTAGTATATGGATGTTCCATATGGGTATTGAACTTGTGGGTCGCTCCCTGGATCAAGAGAATGATATCCTGATGATGATTAAGTCCAGGGTATGAAGTTCTAAGGATAAGATGTGATCAAGAAGGTAGATAGTACATCGGTTAACCTACTTGATTATGGATGTTACATAGAGGGGCATTGTGGTCATTGTACTTGGTAGGTCAAAGACAATCGTCAGTTTATGATGAGCTTAATTTGCAATTTAATATTTGTCCCTGGAGTGCAACCATAACTCTTTAGTGGAATGAGTTAGGGTTAAAATGATCTTAATGTTGCTATGGGGTTAGCATGGACATTTTTGGTCATTTTAGGAGCCAAGGGCAAATATGTCTTTTGGTCCCTCTTCTAGCCACTTTCCTATATTGGCATGGTTTCCTAATTTAATTAGATGATATGTGGTTGAATTAATTTTGTGGAAGAATAATTTTGAGTTTGAATTCAAATAGGCTTTTGATGGCATACATGAATTTAACTCTAGCTAAATTATTAACTTGTGGGCCATTGTGTGTTTATCTATCTTGTGGGCCAGCCATAAGTGGAGCCCCTTGTGTGAGGTTTCCAAGTTTGACTAGGTATCTTTACTTGGAAGGAACAACTCCTCTTTGGGTAAGAATTCCTATGATTAAAGCTTACTAATTTTTAGTATCTTTAATTAGAAAGTGTTGCACAACTAAAGGGGCTGGTTGCTTAATTTTAGGGATTGTCGTTCCTATTAGAGATAGAACTCTTTAAAGGAATGTGATCTTTATAAAATAAGAGGGACTGCCCTGGGCGTGTAACACATGAAACAAGAGATAGGAAAGAAACCCTAGGCGTGAAACCTCAAGGAACTCCATTGGCCGTCCAAGTCCAAGAGAGAGTGAGAAGCCCATTCACGCCCAGCCCATTGCTGCCTTCTTCTTCTTCATTGGAGAGAGGAGATCAGGTCCTGGGTTGTTTCCACAAAGAGTAGTTCAGAAAACCCATCTAGGAAACCCTATTCTGATCCCACAATCAACACCAATCAGATTGGGTTGTGGAATAGAAGAGAAGATCTAAAGGAAAGTTGCTGCAGTAAATTCCTGCAACCTGTATAGCTGATTGTAGGCTTGTGATCAGCAGTTTGCAAGTTCAGTTTCAGAGATTTGAAGACTTCATATCAGCAAGGTATTAGTCCTCTATCATCTCCTCTCTTTCTACACATGTTGATCATGATTTCATGGAGTTTTATGCATGTTTCATGGCTGCCATATCAGATTTGGTTTTGTTTTAAAAACTTTGAAAAACCATACCAGCCATGCTATTCCAAGTTCAGATCTATAATGCATGAACTTTCAAAGTTTTGGGTACAGATTTAGTGTACAATGACGGTTTTGCCCTCAAGGTTATGAAATCGGGTTTCGGGATCTCGAACGGGGACAGGATCAACATGAAAGTTGTAGGGATTAATAATTCAAATAAAATGGGATTAAAACAATGAAAGTAAAATCTCCGATAAATCCTCAAGCGCATGCAAGGTCATAAAAAGGAACTCCCAAAGAGCCCCACTAATCACAAAGCAATCAAAATTCCCCAAAACTATATCAAAACTATTCCAAGCCCAACTTAGCCAAAAACCACTAATCAAGCTTAGAACTAACACACGACTTAATTAGTATAATCGAGTTCACTCGGGTCGGGGTCTTACAGACCGGATTGCAATTGAGATGTGGGGTCACGTGTCCCAGTTGGAGCCAACTTTCTAAGGAATCCCTAGTGGTCCCCACGCTAGCCCAAGTTACTAGAAAGATACTAATTCTACTTGAACTCTAATAGGAAGGAATTGGAAGGTTACTATTTCTATTTGAAGTGAGACTTCTAATAGTGGTAATAGTAAGTTACTAATTATTAATGGAAGTATGACTTCTATTTTAATTAGAAAGGACTAAGTTACTAATTATTAATGGAAGTAGGACTTCTATTTTAATTAGAAAGGAGAAAGTTACTAATTGTTGTGGAAGTAAGACTTCAATGACAACTAGCAAGGGAGAAGGTTACTATTTTGTAATGGGAGTTAAACTTCTATTTCAAATAGGTAAAGAGGTGGAATGGAGGACTATAAATAGGGGATATATCCCCTCTTGGATGTCCATAAAAAAAGAGAGCATGCCCAGCCCCTTTGTGCAAGTGCTGCACAACTTCTCTTCCTCTTTTAGTTCCCTTCTCTTTCTCCTCTAGTTCCTTGGAGTTACTAGTTGGTTTTTCTCTTGAAGTTTCCACCAGTCTTCTTGAGAAAAGAGATCTAATACAGGTCATAGCGTGGAAGATCAAAGGGTGTTAGAGATTCTGATTTGATTAAGTGAAAGCGTTCATCATCAAAGAAAGAGGAAGAGACTTGGTTAGGTGTTGTTTTCTATCTTCTAGATAGTATATATTGCTGTACATGATTTATGAGTTTGAGGGATTGCATCCTGGATTGGGTCTTGTTGCCTTCTAGATAGTTGATTCCTGCATTAAGTGGATCAAAAGTTTTTGAAACCTATCTGAATGGCCCACCTATTTTCCAACAGAACACAAAGAAGCCTGAAGCCCGTGGCAATCCCATGAATCTTCAAACTACACAGAACCAGGTCCACCCTAAGACTTGGTCCCCGAGACTTTCACCAAAACAAAGGAGGTCCCGAACACCTGCGGAGCCAGCATACCTGGCCCCTCTCAAAGAAAACCGGTTCTATCCTCTTACATACCTGAAGGAGGAGAAACTAGTCTCTTGCCTGACAAAGAAGTCAACCCATCATGAGTCGGCTTGCTCCTACCAGCCAAAAATCAAATCATACATCACAAGGCCTCTGCAAGAACCTGCCAAGGCTTGCACTCCTGCAGTTCAACCCTTTATCTCAACAGGGGCCAAACTCGCAAGATTCAAAGCTTCGCTACGACAGTCGAAGGACCGAGTCCAAATCCTGTCTATGCCCAGCTTCAAAGAAGACAGGCTCGGCTGCTGCGCTCGAGGGAGGACATCCTTCATTGCTAAAGCCCAGCCAAAGTTGACAGAAGCTCAAATTACCCGTCGCATACGTCGCCGCATGTCGTATCGACAAAAGAGACTAGAGAAGCAAAGAACCCAGCATCCTATCCTCCAAGTCTCCCAAAAGTGGGTCGAAAAAGAAAGACCCGATCAAGTCGTTGCTGTCCATATGGTTGGCAAAACTAGAAGACACCAGAAGTCAGCAACTAAACTTCATATCAGACGACCGGTGACTCGCAGCGTCTCCCGGACACGAAGACATCTGGAAGAATCTTCTACTCCTTCAATCCAAGGACAACAGAGTAATCCTTCCTCAAGCTCTTCAAGAATGAGCCCCAGCTCAGTCACCAGAACGATCTCTTCGTTCGAATCACGGAGGATGAACGTCTTGGCTACAAACTCTGAGCCACCTTGCAATCCACCTCCTGATGAAACGACCGCAAGCATCCAGCAATTGGAGCAAGGTCAGCAAAGGATTGAGGCTCTGATGGAAAATCTTCTTCTCGCTTTTCAGCGTCAAGAAAATAATCAACCTCCTCTAGATAACGAGGAAAATGCAGGGAGATAATGAGTCGCGTGCCCTTACCAAAAAGGACATTGATGACATCCTCGCCAAAGCAAGAGAAGAGGATACACTAAAGGGGCATGGGATCAAACCACCATATCCCTTATGGATGGACTCGGTCCCGTTTCCTACAAGATTCAAGCATCCTACTCTCCAAACATATACAGGGAAGGGATCAGCCAAACAACTTGTCATCCACTTCAAAATACTGACAGGTGTTATCGCTGATCAAGATGCCCTCAAAATTTGTCTCTTTGCAAGTATCCTAAAAGGTACGGCCTTCGATTGGTACTCCACTCTGCTAGAGGACTCCATCCAAAATTGGGTCATGCTAGAGACGTGCTTCCTGATCCACTTCAAAGGTAAGGATCATCTTGTCACAATGGCACAGTTGTGCAGCCTAAAACAGGGAGAGAATGAGTCAACTTACAACTTCATTCACAAATGGAAGGCGATGGCATACAAATGCTCCGACGTGCTACCACAAGCGTCGCTGATCAACCTTTACCGTAACAACATGAGAGCAAAGATCCGCTCCATGATTATCGACAACAAATCAGAGAACCTGGGAGAACTCCTAGAAGCTTCCATGGAGGCTGAAACGGTGATCAAAGACCTCAACAGTCAGCAATCATCAAAGAAAGAGTCGACTACCACCTCAAAGCCAAAGAAAAAGGAGGTTCTTAATGTGCAAACCAAGTCAGCTCCTCAGCAACCAAAGAAAGCTGAAAATAATGCTGCAGGTAAGAAACCTGAACTCTCTAATGCCTTCAAAGAGCGAGTAGAGAAAAAATACCCGTTCGATGAAGATGTTGAAGAAATCTTCGAGGCTCTCGTAGCAAATGGTAAACTCACCTTACATGAGCTCAAAAGACCGGGAGATGTTGGCAAAGCCAACGATCCTCGGTATTGTCCCTACCACTAGATGATCTCGCATCCTCTCAATCAATGCTTTGTTGTGAGAGAAAAGATCAACAAGATGTGGAAAAACAGAGTCATCACCTTTGACAAAACTATGGGTCTGCCTCCGTCAACATGGTGTCATGTGGACAAACTTCAAAGTCACCAAAGGAGAAGACCACCACTTCCTTTCAAGGTGATAAAGATGACTCAAACATCCCAAGAGTTGGTTCCTTATCCAACACCAGACGGACAACCTATATGGGTGCATCCTAATCTCCTTGAAGATGAGAATTGGGAGATCGTCAAAACCAAGCCGACTGCTCAACAACGAAGGCAAGCCAAGAGAAAACTCCGCAAGCTCAAGCAGCAAGAGAAAGCACAACCAAAACAAGAAGTCCCTGAAAAGCAGAGACCTCTTCTACTGCTTCACTGGGGGCAACGGAAAAATCCACTTTCAAAACTTCAAGGGCAGCAAGAAAATTCACCCTTGGTGATTTCATGCCACCACAGCTCAGAAATGAAGCTATACAGGGGGCATCATATTCTTGTAATTCGGTAATTGGATTCTCCATGGATAGATACGAGTCCAGTGACACCGCCAGTAACACTGACGAATGGGAGGAATCCATTGAAACAGGAGAATACCTCTCCGACGAAGAATGGGTTCCCGAATCTCACCATATGCCGGTAATCTCGTATAATCCCTTACAACCCCAAGGATCCTGGTCCGATGATGAAGAAGACCAAAAGGTTGTTCAAGAAAATGCTGTGGAATCCAACCATGTTGAACCACAAGGAGTTGACGAAGAAGAAGATTTGGCTCCCATGCCTGATCTTGAAGAGTATGCGAGGATCTTGCAGCGCCTTGCCTTAGAACAAGAGCAAGATCTTCGCGATCAAAACCCGGAACCGGAAGTCCCTGAAAATCAACAGGTACCTCCTCCTTTAACTCCTGAAAATGGAGAAAACCGCTGGATAGATGATCCTCTCACATCCAATGATGAGCCCAACTTCCAACAGTCTATTCTGGGGGGATCTCCTATCAAGGAAACTTGCAATGTGATAGCTCGGGATGATAGTGCCTCTGAAGCATCATCTACCGAAGACACGTACTCTCCGGCTACACCTGATAGTATATCTTCTGGAGCTACATTTTCTTAGGTGACTTCCACTGAGATAACACCTTCTCAGCCTTCGTCCCCTAAAACTGTGACATCACAACTCAGAGCTCTTTCGACTGATCATCCTGAAGAAATTCAGCCGATGAAGACCTGGTCAATTGGTCCCAGATACCTGACCTCATAGGAGACATCTGGACCGACAAATTACTCAATGAAGGAGAAAAGTTGCAGGATGTTGTTCAGGACTTGTTCCCGGAAAATGCTCCATGTAACGCAATCACTGAGGATGGTGACTCTGCTGCAGACACATCTTCAGCAAATGAGAAGGATCAACCCTTGGATCCCAAGGACGATCTTCCAAATGAAGACCCTTCTCAAGAAGCTCTTGAAGTTGGTAGAGGTACCCGTTTTGGCAGGGATTACCACAAAAATTACAACTAATCTTCTTCTTCTTATGTAAATCCTTCGGGAAAAGATGTTGTAAACGCCCCAAGTGGCAACAATAATGAACACGCAAGCCCAAAGGAGGCTTTCAAGTACAACTTGATTGAGCACTTCAAACGCATACCTGCACGACTGCACATCCTTGATTTATTACGAATGTCTCCACACACTCGTGATAATCTCATTTCAGAGCTGCAAAGACTGAACGTTGATGTCGGTAAACATGCCCCATAAGTCCTACAAATTGAAATGGACTATAGGGTCAAAAAATCAAATACTTCCTCAAAGGGAGAAAAGAAGAAAACCGAGGGATCAAGCATTGAATGCCTCTCAGTTCAGAAAGCAGCAAGTGCAACCATCACCTTCGATAAGGATGACCTCCTGCTAGGCGAGACGAAGCACAACCGACCCTTGTACTTCACAGGGTATGTCAAAGAGATGCCAATACACAGAGTCCAGATTGACCTAGGTTCTGCACTCAACCTCATCTCTACTTCCGCACTCGAGGAGCTGGGCATTCCACCTAGCAAACTGAGTCACACATCTATATCCATCTTTGGATATGATGGGACCACTCAAAGGCCTATCGGCAAAATCAGGTTCAAGTTGCAGATCGGCGATCTTATCTCTGAAGTCACTGTGTATGCAATAAGAACCCCTTCATGCTACAACATCCTTCTTGGACCCCCTGAATACACGATAATGGTGTTGTCCCTTCAACTCTACATCAATGCATCAAGTTCATCGGCAACGACGGCTCGATACATCGAGTGTTTGCAGACAAAAAGCCCTTCAAAGGCAAAGAAGTCCATTTTGCAGATGCTCAGATGTACAAAGATGAAAAAGAAGAAAAGGAGGAAGAAACAACACCCTTTGCCGAAAATCTCCAGAAAGATAAAGGCAAAATTCCTCAGCAATTATTGAAAGAAAACAAACCTTCCTGCAAATCCGAAGAGAGAGATCCATCTCCCTTTGTTGTCTCCCTCAAATCTTCAAAGCCTTTCGTCATCACAACCAAAGCAAAGAAGACAAAACAAAGGTCTGGGGGCAAGTTTGTTGTCTCCTTCGTGTTTATCATGCAAGACACGGATTCAGAGTCAGAGCCAGAAGACAACACATCGTCAAGCCAAGCTGACACTCAACAAGTTCAGCATGCTCTACCTCCAATGGAGACACCTGCTGATGTAGAAGATCCTACGTCCGCTTCCTTCGTTGTTCCGACAACTTTAGCAGAAGAGAAGCCAATCTTCTTCCACAGATCAGAAGCTTCTTCATCAAATTCCATGCTTGAACCTTTCCGAAACGAATGTATGCCTCAACTATTTCTATATAGTCCTGTGGCACAAGCCATTATGAAGAAAATGGGTTATGACACTCAAAACCCAGTCGGTCTGGGGCAAAGTCGCGGTATTCTCACACCACTGGAGACGCCTTAACTAAAAGTCAACTGGAAGATTGGAGACACTACGGTCATGTAGAAAAATCTTCACATGGGTTGGGGTATGATCCTGACATTCCCATGAGACAATTGACACAAATGCTGAGGAGTCGATTTGCCAACCAAATCTCAACATCTCATGTCCATGAAGGCATCGATCTCCCTGGATATCTCTTTGAATAGTCACCTGTCAAGGATCCAGGAAGCTCTACCAATTGGTACGATTTCTCTGATGATGAAGAGGAATCGTCTGACACAGAAGAGCCATCGTCTCCAAAAGAAGTACCCCACTTCGACCCAGTGTCAACAGGCAATTGGGACCATCTCATAGCAAGCCTTGAGAAGATCACCGATCCTGAAGACCCATGGCCAAAAACAAAGCCTTGGTCTGAAAATACCCTTGAAATTCTAGAAGGTTTCGTTGAGTTGGAAGCCTCCAAAAATATTGTGGAGGAACCACCTTTGCACTTTCCAACAGAAGATCATGTTCAAAAGATAGACTTGGGAACACTAGATAGCCCACGTCCTGTATTCATAAGCAAGAATATAAAGGATGATGAGTTACCCAAGTATATCTCTTTTCTTCGCGAGTTTGTTGATTGTTTTGCATGGTCTTATGCTGAAATGCCTGGCTTAGACCCCAAGATAGCAGTCCACAAACTCAATATGCAAAAAGATATCAAGCCTGTCAAACAAGGCCAAAGAAGATTTCGTCCTAATGTGATGGACAAAATTGAACAAGAAGTTCAGAAACTCAAAAGCGTTGGCTTCATCCACGAAGAACAGCATCCTGACTGGTTGGCCAACATCGTCCCCGTGACAAAGAAAAATGGGCAGATCAGAGTCTGTATTGACTATAGAGATCTAAATAATGCATGCCCTAAAGATGAATTTCCGCTCCCCATACCAGAGGTGATGATTGACAACACCTACGGATTCGAGCAAATGACATTCGTGGATGGATTCTCTGGCTACAATCAGATAAAGATGCATCCTGAAGATGAAAGACACATTATTTCGGACTCCGTTTGGCGTGTATTGCTACACAGTCATGCCATTTGGTCTGAAAAATGCTGCTGCAACATATCAGAGGGTTATGATGAAAATATTCCAAGATATGCAGCACAAGACGGTCGAATGTTATGTCGACGACCTCACCATCAAAAGCAGAAGAAAAGAAGACCATCTGAAAGACCTTCGGGAAGTCTTCCTCCAACTTCGCAAACACAAACTGCGAATGAATCCCCTCAAATGCTTCTTCGGCGTCTCATCGGGTAAGTTCCTCGGATTCTTAGTTCGGAAAGCTGGAATAGAACTTGACCCCATCAAAGTCAAGGCTATTCTAGAATTGCCTCCTCCAAGAACCTTAAGAGAACTGAAAGGACTTCAAGGAAGATTGGCATACATCAGACGGTTCATCTCCAATCTCTCAGGGAAATGTCGTTCTTTCTCTCGATTGATGAAGAAAGGTGTGAACTTTGTTTGGGATACTGAATGTGAAGCAGCATTTCAAGATATCAAATCATACCTCACCAAACCGACAGTGCTGGCTGCCCCTACCACTGGAAAACCATTCATCTTGTACACAAGAGCTCTCGACCATTCTTTGGGCGCTCTGCTCGCACAAGTGAATGACAAGGGAAAAGAAGCTGCTCTATACTACCTTAGCTGTATGCTTGTATGTACGGAGCATCGCTACTCTCCAGTTGAGAAAGAATGCCTTGCAGTGATGTTCGCCATACAAAAGCAACGTCACTACCTTCTTTCGAACACAGTCTACCTGATTTCAAGGATCAACCTCTTAAAGGTCCTTGTCACAAAAGCAAGTTCTCTCAATACCCGACTGGAAAAATGGTCCATCCTCCTATCACAATTTGATAGCAGGTTTGTACCACAAAAGGCAATCAAAGGCCAAGCCCGAGGGATTTCCTCGCAGAGCATCCGTTGCCTAAAGATTCCCCACTCAGAAATGATCTCCCAGATGAACCTGTCTACAACGTGGAGACTATCTCACCAAATGCCTCCTAGGACATGTAATTTGACGATGCAACCAGGACAAATGAAAAAAGAAAGCTGATCTCGGGAGTTGGCATCCTCTTTGTTAGCCCCGACAAATACATGATTCCATATGCTTTCTCGCTACTGGAACCATGCTTAAACAATGCAGCTGAATACCAAGCTCTAATCGACTGGAACTAGTCCTCGAATCCGGCATCACCATGCTGGAAGTCTTTGGAGACTCTCAACTGGTCGTCAATCAGATGAATCAGAAATTCGAAGTCAAGAAGCCTGATCTGTTGCCTTACTACAACAAGGCACAATCACTTCGCCAAAGGTTTGACATCTGTCACATCACTCACATCCTAAGAGGTGATAACATCCGTGCAGATGCCCTGGCCGGACTTGCCGCATCCATGGCGATCCAGGAAGGGGAAAACATGCAAATTACAGTGTATGAAAGAAGGATACTCCCCCCTCTTAACACACACCAAGCAGTTGCCGAATGGCACCAATTGGCCGGAAGTCGGATCTCCATCCTCAAACCTCCAATCGGCGACTGGAGAGATTCGTTCATTGATTACACCATGTTCGAAATCCTCCCTGAAGATCCAAAAGAACGGGTAAACATTCAAAGACGAGCCCCAAACTTTCATTTGGATATACCTTCAAAAATCCTTTATAGAAAATCCTTCGATGGAGTACTTCTGCGCTGCTTGTCACAACAAGAGGCCGAGGAAACGCTCAAAGAAGTTCATGCTGGTCTGTGTGGAGCCCATCAGGCCAGTCCTAAGCTCTACTATCAGATAAAAAGGTTAGGATATTATTGGCCTACCATGGTAGCCAACGCCATGCAATTTGCTAAACGCTGCCGCCAATGCCAAGTTCATGGAGACTATGTCCATATGCCTCCAAAATGGCTACACCCCACAACAATCTCATGGTCGTTCGAATCTTGGGGTATGGACATCATAGGTCATATCTCTCCCTCATCAAGCAAAGGTCATCGCTTCATCTTCGCCGCTACGGATTATTTCTCTAAGTGGTCAGAAGCATTTGCGCTCAACGATATGAAGACCTCATCAGTCCTTCAGTTCTTGTACACCAACATTATTTGTCGCTTCGGCATACTTAAAAGATTCATCCATGATAACGGACCACAATTCCAGGATCACCGATTCTACAAGTTTTGCGACAAATACAAAATCCAAAGTTGTCCTTCGACTCCATATAATCCGCAGTAAACGGATTGGCAGAAGCCTTCAACAAGACACTCTACAAGATCCTCAAGAAAATGGTCTCTAGTCATAAAAGAGACTGGAGCGACAAACTTTCCGAAGCTTTAAGGGCCTACCGGACCACCGTTCGAGGACCATTGAGACTTGGTCTATGGATGCGAAGCTCTTGTGCCCTTGGAGGTACAAATTTCTTTCCTAAGGGTATCTTTGCAAAATGACATGACTCAAGAAAGTAATTTCAAGTTGAGACTCCAAGAGCTGGATAATCTCGACGAGCGACGGCTCGAAGCTCGACAAAGCATTGAACTTTACCAAGCACGCATGGCAGGATCTTTCGGCAAAAGGGTCCGGCAACGCGCCTACAAAAAGGGAGACTTGGTTCTTGCAGTAAAAAGGCCAATGGTTTTAGCCCACAAATCTAAAGGCAAATTCGAACCAAAATGGGAGGGACCCTACGTCATCGACAAGGTTTTCTCCAACGGCGCATACGCTCTCCTAAATATGGAAGGTGACAGATGTATGCTGCCCATCAACGGCAAGTTCTTGAAGCGATACTACCCTTGAAGACTTACGCCACCGGGTCAGAGCAATGCCTGCACGGCCAAAGCCTATTCTCAGGTACTCGCTTGTCAAACCCGTTTTTTTTAACTTTTCATCCTTATGTTGAGATTTCTAAAAAAATAAATTCAAAACAATGCTTACTTTCAGCGTTTCATTGTTCAAAAACAAAAATTCCAAGTTTAGGAGCCTCTTCCCGGACTTGATCGAGTTTTCGACCCCTTGAACCCAAAATTCATGGTTTGAAACAAAAATCAGGACTCAGGGATTTCCACCCTGGTCCACCCTGACTTTTACCACCAAAATGGTTTTAAGTCAAAATTTACGACCCTCGTGTCTTTAAACAAAAAATGGTTTTTTAGAAACTGCGGGGAAACGATGCTCAGTCGATACTCGCAATACACAAAAATCAGAAGGATGCGAACCCCATTCGATGCTTCCAAATTTTCAAAATCATAAAGAAGAGACACTTTGTCGATACTTGCAAATTTTCAAAAATCGTGGATATGCAACATTCCAGTTGATATCCACAAACCCAAAATTCAAACAAAAACCGAGGTCCAAAAAAAAAAAACCTCAAATTTCAAAAATCGTGGGGAAGAGACATTCAATCGATACCTACAAAACCAAAATTTTTGAAAAAAGCAAGGAAGCAACGCTTAGTCGATAGTTGCACCCAAATTCGCGAGGAGGAGACATTCCATCGCTACTAGCAATCGAATGAGTAAGGAGGCGACATTCCATCGATACTTGCAATACCATTCAGCAGGGAGGCAACTTTTAGTCGATACTTGCATTTTTAAAAACCAAAACCCGGCTCTCAGGCTAAAAATCGGTTATCAACGCCACAAAATCGGCTATAAATGCCAAAAATCCGGTTCTCATGCCAAAAAGATCGGCTATCAACGCCACAAAATCGGCCATAAATGCCACAAAACCTGGCTTTCACGCCAACAAATCAAAACTTGGCTTTCAAAAACCCGGCTATAAATGCCGTAAAAATCGGCTATAAACGCCACAAAAATTAGCTATAAACACCATAAAATCGGCTATCAATGCCACAAACCCGACTATCAATGCCACAAACAAAATTTCGGCTTCCATGACAAAAACAAATCTTGGCTATCAATGCCACAAACAAGAATTTTGGCTCCCATGCCACAAACAAAACCGGCTTCCATGCCATCCCAAATTTTGGTTTTTACGCCACAAAATTTCGGCTTCCATGCCGACCCAAATTTTGGCTTCCATGCCATCTCAAAATTTAGCTACCATGCCATCTCAAAATTCGGTTTTCACGCCAAAACAACCATTTCATAAAAGGTTTTTCACAAAATGACAAACTTTTGATCAAATTTCCAAACAAACATTCCCATTTAACTATCGCTTGAATTTATCACAAAAGAATTTGAGTGAAAAGAGGGAATACAAAAGGAGAAGTGCTAAAAAAAATGTCCACAAGCACTACAAGAGAAAGAGTACCAAAAAATATATGTATGTATACACGGATACCAAAAAAAGAAGAAAAATGTTTGTTACAAGAATCAGGAGCTCAGTCTCACATGGTCTTCAACCAAAGACTCAACTCCTCAAGCAGACTCTTGGCCTTAGCCTCTAAAGCTTCCAAGCCACACTGCTTCAAAATCTTCCCATAAAATGCGGCAGAACGCCGCGACCCATCTGCAGAACAGGGAAGCTCTTCCCAAAGAATTTGTCATTGCTCGTACTCTTGAGTCTTCCTCCGGAGATTCCTCTCAACCTCCTCGACTTGGCGAATCAGAGTCCCTTCTCTAGCACGAGCTTCCACAATGGTGGCCCATTTTGCAGCAGCTTGTTTCTCCAATAGCTCAAGACACTGCCTGGTCTCAACGACCTCTCTAACAACACAGCGCAGATTTTATGTCAGCTCAATGATAGCCAACTCGATAACGTTCCTCTCCCGAACGAATTGCTTCCGAGTCCACGAGATCTCGTTCAGTTCAGACTTGACCTCACCAAAAGGCTTCAAAAACATCTCATTAAAAGAGTCACCATTTGGGAAGCTCTTAGTTTCATTCCACTTGTTCCCTAAAGCTATGACTTCATCAACGAAAGCCATCGCACCTGCAATGTCCAGACCGACTTTTTCGCTATCAATAAGGATATCATGTACATGCTTTGTGAGAACCCGACCCCTAATCTCTTGGATTAGTGTTGTTTTATTTGTGGATTAGTTCCTTTAGTGGGATTAGTATTTGTTGGGTTGAGTTTGTGAGCTAGAGTGGTTTTTCTTCTAGTTTTGGGCTTTTGAGTGCTTTGGTAGCTTGTGGGGCCCTTTGGGGGTTCCCTTTTCGGCTTTGCATTTTCTTGTGAGATTTTCCCGATTTGTTTCGTATTGTGTTTTTGGCCCGTTGCATTCATCTTGAGGAATCCTACAACTTTCATGTTGATCCCATATCCATTTGAGAACCCGAAAACCGATTTCTTGGCCTTGAGGGCAAAACAGTCTTTTCTCACCAAATCTGTACCCAAAACTCGATATTCTCGAAATCCGTGAAACATACACTTTTTGGAAACTAGATATTTCGACGATCATTTCATCCTTCTTCGTCGAATCCATCCGAGGCCCACAAATAGATGATTCCAGCCACCCAAGTTCCTTAAGTTGTGGGACCCCTTCTCACTTGCTATAAGAGAACCCACCTCCCTTCTTCCCCATCTTCATTTCCAGCACAAATCAGCAACTATTGAGCCTAGGGTTCCTTGTGCTCTCTTCTTCTTCTTGCTTCTTCATCTCCAAGCCACACCAATAGTCCATCAATCAAGAAATGGAGACCACCAATCTCTTCCTCTCCTTGCAAGCTTCACCTTGATACCATTTGTGAAGAGAACCCTCCATCACAAGACTTCTTTTGAATTAACTCTTGCCATTTGGAGACCTTACAAGTAAGCACTCTTCCTCATCTTCTAGATTTGTAATCTACTAGCCTTAGAGAAGCTCCACCTTGATTATTGAAAGGTTTCATGGTCATTTCATTGTTTAACCCATTTTAGGGCTTTTTTGGGGGTTTTGTAGAGATTGTGGATCTTGAGCTTGAGAGGTGATTAGGAGCTTGTTTTGCTTGATTAGAGTCAAAGGCAAGTGGATGAATGGATGGTTTTAATGTTATCAAAGTTTTATGAGAAAATCCTAAGTTTATTACTTGTTCTTGATCATTGAATACATGGTTGCACATATGCTTCTTGTCACACATATATTGATTTCGAAATTGCATATTAATGGTTGTTTCTACCTTGTTAATCTCTTGGAAATATATGCTTTCATTTGGTCAAGTTTGTTCATATGGTTTTATAAGGAATGAGGTTGGTTTGGCTATTCATGGTTATGTTTATGGGTTGCATTGATTTGAAATTGATTCATAGAGTTTTGTTCAAACATCCTTGGTTATGGAAAATGTATGCCTCATATTGTCAAGGTTTCAAATGATTTCACATGAATAAGTTTCCTCCACCTTGAGCCTTATTGTGAATGGAAAGAATGGAAAGGGAGGAACTTGGAATGAGGAGCTCTTTAGCTCATATTATTGTCTTGGAAACATGTACTCTAGTCTCCTTGTTTATAGTTCATTGTGATGGTTTAAGTGTTGGAAAGGAAAGGAAAAAGGAAGAGAAAGAGGGGAACTGAACTGCCCAGAATTCAGTTTCTGGACAGTTCGCTCGAGCGACCTGTCCAGAAAAGGTTACGGGAATTCCAGCAGCTTGGTCGCTCGAACGCATTTAATTATTCGCTCGACCGATGAGTTTGCTCGAGCGAACCCTTCGATTCGCTCGAGCGATCCTGCCTGTCTGAACTGTTTTAAGGCATTGGTGCAGAAATTTCGGCCGATCGATCGGACCTTCGGTCCGATCGATTGGGTTTTGAGGTTTATTTTCTTCGTGGACCTTGGCTAACCTCCTCGGACTCACTCGACCATATGTGAGAGCGTCTTGAGCCGATGCTCTTCACGGTTGGTTCGGTAGCATCGAAGTTCAATCCATTTCAATCTTGAACTGGGTGGAACAACGCGATATCTTCGTTATATCTAAACACAAGTCTTTCCCTTGGTTATCGCGAATTCTATTCCTTTCGATGACTGAATAGGTTGCTCGATGCTTCCGGATTAATGTCATGCCTAGGATGGACCGATTATAATCTTGATTCTTTTCTATTGTAACATCTAGTATTACCCATAAGCTCATTTTAAGTTTTGAAAACAGTAAAAGTGCATAAGGAGCCCGGAATGTCTTCTAACTCAAGGAGTACCAAGTAATTGTTATAATCGACATACGGGACCCCTATTCACTTAAATAGATCTTGAAATTAATACTTTTCCCGAAATTGTTATAGTTCATTGTTTCACCTCTTTTCCCGAGATTTGCATTACATGACTTGTTTTCCCGAAAGCATTGGAGTTACGCTAGTAACAGTCATTTGTCCCGAAGTGCATTGCATCACATGATATGACAGTGTGCCTTTGAGCACCCCCGTTTTACCCGTTTATTTATTGTACTTGATTGACTTGTTTCCCGAAAGCATTGAAGTTACTTTAGTAACAGTTAATTGTCCCGAGATGTATTCCCGATATGAAGTGACAGTGTGCCCTTGAGCACCCCCGGTTTACCCGTTTATTTACTGTACTTGATTTATTTGCATATGTCTCGATTGGTTTTGACCTATGAGTCGGCATCACTAAGCTTGGATACCTTGTCGGTTTGATCCACCGACTTGGAGATCCCTCTCCCGTCCCGCCAGCTGCAGTTTGGATTCCCGATACCCGGTCATTACCGTGGTCCCGTCCCGATACCCGGTTCGCTACCGTGGTCCCGATTCCCGTATATTTATTATTGTATATATGATTTACGTTGAGTCTCCTCACCTTGTGTGACTGAGACCAACGTCCCGCTCTTGTCACTTCGGGGATAGAGGACTTAGCTTCTTGTGATTGCCATCTTGCCAGTCCCGATTCCTTGGATACCCGACATGTTTTATATTGTTTACTTGCTTTCCGATAAATGATTCGTTTCCTTTATGAAAGTTGCTATTTAAACAAGTGTTAATATTCCCCAATATAAATTCAGTTATTGTTATATTGTCTTCTATTCTTTGTACCCGCACACGTTTTGAATGAATACCCGAATTGTTAAATATCCGTACCTTGTTTTAAATGACACTTGGCTGGTCAGATTCCTATGTTTATACTGTTTTAAATGATTACCTGATTTGTCAAATATCCATGGTTTGAAATATGTTTTAGATGGCACTTGTTTTGCCAGATTCCTATGTTTATACCTATTTTACATGATACCCGATTTGTTTAAATATCCATACTTTGGAATAGGTTTAAACGAACATTAGTCTTGTCAGATTTCTTGGATTACACCTGTTTTAAATGAACACCCGGTTTGTTAAATATCCGTATTTTCACATATGTTTCAAATGGACATTGGTTTTGCTAGACTGTTATGGATACCTGATTTGTTGTATACTTGTGTTTTACTTAAGTTTCAAATGAACGTTTGTTTTGTCAAACCACTATATTTATACATGTTTTTATTAGATGTTCATGTTTTACCCGTACTTGAAATGAATACGAGTTTTCCCCGAGATTCCCGACTTTGCACCCGTTTAATTATATGCAGCATTTTGAGCAAATAGCATGATTTATCATTTGTATTATTATTCGCTATATTGTGTTCTTTTCATCCACCTGCCAGACCGTCGTGTCTGACCCACTACTTTTGGTACTCAGGTTCAGATTTCTTCGCCCCGAGTTGAGTGTTTTGTTGGCTGTGGAGCCATGCCTTGCAGGTTGTTTTGTCGGCTATGTCATGTAGACATTGAGTCTGACATCAGAGCTACGTCACATTTGGGTAGTAGTTTATAGCTTCTTGTTGTATGGCTTTTATTAGCCTTTTCTGGGGATTCTTAATTAATGTACTTTGATAATTGTAACTTGAATATATTTGGGAATGTAATATCCTGTTACGGTCAGCTCTATAATTTATTGTGATGGTTACTCCAGTCTGATATGATTCTTGATATAATAGCTATACGCTAAAGGTTGAGTGCGATGCGAAATCCGATGGCCACGGACTTCGGGTCGCAACACCACAAATGCTTCCGCAAAATATTCAGAATGTGTTGTCTTCACACACGCGGATCCTGGGAGAAGTAAAATATAATTATTCCTTAATCCCATCTCCCGCCCCCGAGGTTTCGGTTCGGGGGCGTGACATGCTTGATCATGCCAAAGCCGGCTTCTAAATGGCCAGAAGAAAGAGTTTTGACCCATGAGCTCAAAACACTCTTCGCATACTCAAGAGATGGCTCGGATGAAGGCTCGCCCCTCTCCATTGGTCGACTGCCCGTGTCATGTCCTGTTGGAGGAGTGATCATTAAGCTCTTTCTAATCGGAGACACTGGCGAAGGAATCTGCTCAGAAGATTTCATCTCTGCTGCATTAAAACTGGAAAAAGAAGTCCCTACTTCTGGTTCAACTGCAAGCATCCCTTGCTCTGACACTGAGAAAGACGGAGGAACTTCTTCTGCTACCTCACAATCTGCCAGCAAAACAAAACAAAAGAGGTATGAATATGATCATGTTGAAAAAATCATTATCATTAGGGTTATTGTTACAAATACCTTCTTCGACGATCGGCAGAATACTTTCTGCCTCCATGAGTTCATCTGAAGCGTCGTCAAAGGCCGCATCCATGGATGGCTCGAAATCGTCGAAATCCTGTGGTAAGTCAGCAGGCAAGAAAACAAGCAACATGTTAGCAAATGACAGCACAGACAAAAAAGAAGAAAATACAAAGAAGTCATACCAGGTAAAGATTCCGGAATCACCCCAGAGTCCCTCGGTTCTTCTTCAGATGCCGCAATCGGATCCGTCATTGCTTTATCAGCCGGAACCTCAGGCATCACCAAATCATCATCTTCCACTAAAAAAGGGAGAGAAAGAAAATCAAAAACAAAAGAAACTTCAATGAAAGAAGCGGAAAGAGAAAGAGGAGGAATCATACCTTCATCAACGGTTTCTTCCTCTCGACTCCTCTTTTCCGGAGGCTCATCAGCGTCACCTGACGTCTCTTCAGCAATGGTGGGAGGGACTTCTGGATCAGGAGAGTCATCGTGTCGTCTCTTATTACGGCGCTGCCCTCTCTTCCTCATGCTTTTGTGGGCCGATTTACTCGAAGTACCCGTCCCATCATCAAAGTCAGGACCTTCGCTTGACTCTTCGCCAGATGGTCTGCTACTCCTAGTGGACTCCAATGATGCCTTTGTTCGTTCCGCTTGCATCCAAGCGTCGATCTCGGCCTCCTCCTCTTTTAGCTGTCTCAAGACCTCACCAGGTATCTCTTGTATAGCTCCTGATCTGATGGTGTCCTGTTCATTGAGAAAGCCGATCTTATGCTTCTCTCCGAAAAGGAAAGCCAAAACTTCTTCTTGTCGGACTCCATCTGATCTGCCAAGACCCTTCCCAGAAGATTGCTTCACATCAAGCTCCTTCTTGGAAAGCCCCCGGTACACTGAAAAGCTTTCCACAAACCATTTCGTGAAACCAGCAATCTGGAAAATGGGCAACTCAGGATAGGAGATCGTGGCGGTAGTGTCCTCCGCATTGTAAAAGGCACATGCATTCCTCCCGTCCTGCAAACCTCCAAAACGCTTCACCATGCTCGAAGGCGCTCCAACAACTCCTTGAGAGAAGCCCAACTGCAGCGCGAAACAAGAGGGAACATACGGCTAAATATCAACAAAAAGATGTCTCCGGTACACCATCGTAGCAACACGTATGTTAAAAAGCCACCTCTTTTCCGCATTTGTCAAAGAATAGTGTCTTCCCGACCCCGCCCTAGTGGAATCACGGGAGACACCAAAATCAAAAGCCTTCTTACGCAAACCTGGAGAAAGCTTCACTGAAGATTTCCCGATCTCGACGTCCCTGAACTGTCGGATCCTCAAATGGGCAGATAAAAGAGATTCGGAAACAGTTGTTCCTCTAGCCAACTGAATCATGAAAGGGTCATCATCATGTGCAACTCCTAAACGATTGAAGCCGGGATAGTGGTATACATACCACAAATAGAAAATATGGGCTGAAAACACCCTGTTCATAGGGAGCCCAAACCGAACAAGAAAAGCAGCAACCTTTAGTTCGGTACACAAATAAGAGTAAAGAGCAGGCACCAAAGCCAGCTGCTCCCCGAATGCCATCTGACAATCCGGAGAAATACAGTGCTGCCTGATTGTGTTCCATCTCCTCTAGCAAAAACAACATCACCCAACCAATAAATGAGGTAAACAGCGAGATCTCTCCGCAGTGCAATGTCGGGATAAATGGCGTTTGTACTTCCGAAGAACTTCTTCAAGTCATCTCCTATGATGGAGATCTTCTTCAAACCTGGGTTCTTGGCCCTAGCATCTTGCGCCATACCATAGAAGACTCTCCACCTTCAAAGAAGTTGGAGCTACAATTCTTCCAACCGCTACACCGAACTTTCGAGCCCTCTTTCTCCTTCAAAAAATCATAGAAGGCGACAAGCTGAAAGTACAAGAGCCTAAACTCTTCAGACTGCTCCTCAAGGATGATGTCAATAGGAATAAACTCCTCATAAAGTTTGCTAAGGACAGGCAGCCCGGTGATGGCGCTCAATTCCTTCAAAGTAAAATCAATCTCATCGTTCGTCACAATGAAGGTGTTGGTTTGTGGAAGGAATGACTCTAGCATGGCCATGAATGCTTCATCAGAAAAAACCATAGTCTTCCGAAAAGCACGAATCGCGTCGAAGATCCCGACCTCCTTCAAAATGGCTCCACCAACTTGCAAGGTGTGATCAGTCCATGATTCCCAGCTTAAATCATCACTGAAACGACCATGAAGTCGAAAAGGCTTCACCCAATTGCTGTCGTCACCCCGAAAAATGCCAAGGCCAACCGGTCTCAAATTGACCGACGGATGGTCAGAACCTTGGTAGCCACTGGAGGGCATCAACATGTCCATACGAACAGGCGACTTCTCCGCAAATCCGGAAGAACCACCAACAAAAACCCCGGTCTCTATCACATTGGTCCTCTTCACCCAGCTTGGAGGATCTTTCCTCTTAGAGCATGTAGGAGAAAGGCTCATGGTCGACATAGTGCGATCAAAGGTCGACCGGGTGGAAACAGTGCTCTCCTCACCATCTGTCGTGTAAGAGAACTGAAAACATCTCCTTTGGTACGTCAAGTCATCAGGGACTGCGTCACCAAAGAAAAAGGTAGGCTTGGGCACAATGCTCTGATCGTCCATGACCCAAGGACGATTGCTTACCATAATTCTGTAAAACTCATCATCCATGAGAGCGATCAATCGCTGTCTCATCTCATCGCGGTTGAGAGAGTCACATTCTTCCAAGTTTCTCTCCACAAACTGGACCTTCTCCCAGGCCGGCTGTACGACCACATTAGGAGACCCAGTAGACCGACGATGTGCGTCAGTAACAGGGTCTTTGCCCTTGTTCGTTCTGGAGGAACTACCTGGAAAGGATGGAAAAGGAAAAATCAATCTTCAAAGTGACAGAATTTTGCTAAAAAGATTCTAGCGAAATTTTGGCATGATTCCGGGACAATTCCGAAGAAAAGGGAAACATCCCAAAAAAGATAGGAAGCTTGAAGATGAGCCCAACACCACTACTAGATCATAGTCAATGAAGCATCCTCAAAGGAAGTTTGAATTCAAACATTGCTGCGAGATCAAACCAATTTTATCAAATCTCCACAAGCTTGAAGAAGGGCTCAACATTGTTGCGAGCTCCAAACTTCAAAACTTGCAAAGCTCCTAAAAAACCTCACAAGAATGGAAAAGGGCTCAACATTGCTGTGAGCTCCAATTCCAAAACTTGCAAAAGACCTTCAGGTATGCATCATCCTATTTCCAAAAAAAAAAACATGCATAGAAGGAAAGTTGTCATGCATTAGATGCTAGAAAAACCCTCGACCAAACTTTGACCAATTCCAACCCAATTTGGTCAAAACCAATCAAATTTTGTCTAAGCCAAAACTCATGTTGGCTTGATCTAGAAACTCTAGCATTTTAATTGATGCATCAAAAAAATGCATGAACATTTTGATTTGCATAAACCTCATTATCATAGTGAGGAAAAAAAAAAGAGAAAAAGAAACCCCTCAAAAAAAAAAGGAGAGGGGAAAGCAAAAAAAAAAAAAAAGAGCTGGCCCACAGGCCGTGGCCCCACTGCCACATGGCCATATGGCCAGATCCGTACGGATCAGTCCGTACGGCCACAAAAAGAAAAGCAAAAAAAAAACGTGTAACAAAAAAGAAACAAGTGAAAAAAAAAGAAAGAGAGAAAACCTTGGGAAACAAAAAAAAAAGAGAAAGAGAAAAGAACTTTTTTTACCATCCTACTTCTACAATGGAAATTTCTTGAAAAAGAAGACTTACTTGAAGCCATTGATGGAGGAAGAAAAAGTTTGAAGATCCTTGAAGAAGAAGAGAAGTTCTTGATCTTGGAGAACTCTTGAAGACTCTTGCAAAGAAAGAAAGCAATGAAGCAAAGATCCAATCTCCTCTTGCTTTTATAGAAGAGAGCAAACCAAATGAGGAAAAAAGGAGGTAAGCGCTAAAAATTAGCAACCTTCCCAAAAGAAAGGAGATTTGAGATATTCTCTCCCAAAGAGAAGATTCGTTGAGAGATTTTCTCCAAAAAGAAAGGGAATGAGAAATATTCTCTCCCAAAGAGAGATACTTTGAGAAAATCTCTTCAAAAAGAAGGGAAACTTGAGAGATTCTCTCCAAGTAAGAATATTTTTAGATATTCTCTATCCAAAAGAGATATTTTTAGATATTCTTTACAAAATGACACCATGTGAGATCTAAGCCATCTTTATAAGCTTAAGGTCTCATGGGCTAGCCCACATGAGCCAGGTTTCACCACCTAGGCGCTAAAAGGGGCTTCCGTTCAAAAGTTCCTCCTACCAAGAGCATACAAAATGGTTCCATGCCTCTTTTGAGTCAACTGGACCACACAAAAAGAATCCAAGCCTCATGAGCTTCCAAAAGTTTCAAACCATCCCACCTCATATACCAAATTGAGCCAAAATCTTGAAATTGACATTCCATAAAAACCAAATCTGACCCCCCAACTTGCCACATACAGCCTGTTCGGTTACAAGGTCAAAATCCAAAAATCAAACCCCGACCCCCTAACCTGCCACATACAGCTTGTTAGGTCACAAGGTCAAAAAACCAAAAAAAATCCTTCTTGACCGCCTGATGCGCCACATAAAACCCTTAGGTTCACAAAGTCAAAAGGAAAACCCAAAATCCAAAACCCAAATCCAACTCCCACATGTCATTTTCAAAACTTTGCCTTGAGATGGTACATGATCTCTCTCACTACCATAAAATCCCCTTGGAAACTTAGAAGGCTATTGAAAAAATGCTCAAAGACTCTTGGTCAAATCAAAAGCTCTCCTTTAAGTTTCTCTTCGAGGCACATCGACTCCAAAAGCTACTCGTCGCTGTACCTCGATGGGGCATTTGTTGACACCAAAAATGTCACTTTGCCTCTTCAACATCAAGAAGCCACATGAAGCCGCATCCTACTACAAACGGGCAATGCTACTTCAAGCATCAGATCTTGTCAGAATCAAACAAAAACTGCAAGATCCTCCAAGACAGCCAAAAGAGGGGTTCACATGAAGTTTCTGATCATTCCAACATCATTTGGCCTAACTTCACTCCTTCGGCAGCTGAACAGGCGCTCCTGGCGGCGACGGCGTCGAAGACATCAAAACTTCGATCAGAGCCTACGAATGGTCTCAAAATACCTCCAAAAGGATCCATGCCAAATTTCAAGTCAAACCGACAATGTTTGACCCTCCATCAACCCTCGAGCAGTAAAATCAAGCCTCTAGGTGGTGAGAACCACCGAGACCATTACTCATCAAACGGAGCAAATGGGCGGCTTCAACATGCTTCAAAAGGGCTGCACGTCAAATTTCAGGTCATTCCGACAATGTTTGACCCGACTTTGACGCTCCGAAATAAAATCAAGGCAAACGACGGCGGACCACCCCGAGACCATGACATTCAAAATGGATCATCTCAAAATGACTCCAATAGGCTCCCTGTCAAATTTTAGGTCAATCGGACATCGGTTGACCACACATCAAATCGCAACATCTTCCTCGTGGAGAAATCAAGCCTAGCAGCGACGGGACCCCAAACGGCTTCAAAACTCAAGCAAAAGCCCATGGTTAGTCCTATCTACTGCTCAAGAGGCTTCCCCTCAAATTTCTGGTCATTCCGACATCATTTCACCTAGTTTCGATTCTTGACCAAATATCAACACCTCTGCGCGACAAAGTCTTCGGCTTTTTCCAAAAAATAGGAAACTTTGCGCTTTGGTTTGGCACCGCTTCTCGTCGGGTTTTCTTCAGGAGAATCAAGCCAATAAATGAGAGAAAAAAATGTCAAGAAAAATACAGGAGAAAAAGGACCAAAAAAGCTCGAAAAAAGACCGAAGAAAATGCGACCAAAGGGGACCAAACCCCATGGTCACCGGCGACCATAGCCCATGGTCGCCGGCGTCCCTGGAAGTCCGGGTCACCGGATTTCCACCGGAAGACCCATTTTTCGATCCATTTTGCGTTTCGGGAATTCTAGTCCCTGTAGTTTTCCAAAAATCTGATTTTTGATGCTCGGAATCGACCGATCTTCGCCAACATCTCGGATCCGCCATCAAGAGCATGAAATCGTCATCGATTGCTCCAAGATTGTCAACCGGCTGACCAAGAAAGTATACTTTCTATCCGACCGATCGAGAAATCGACAAGATAGATGGTACCGGCCCATTGTTAGCAATCTATGTTTGAAGTTGCATGATCATCCGACATCGATCAACATGGAGATCCATCGTCAATCATCGCAAGAAGAATTCCAAAAGACACGGCACGGCCCGCAACTCTTCAAATCCCCGGTGACCACTTAATGTTGTTAATTGACCCAACTAAATGCGGTCATTAACTCATTATGTTGGACGGCCCAATCAGATTCAAGAGAATAGGAGTTACAAATCAAAGCCATCATGGCATTAAAGCCATGAAACTCCTCTCATCATGGAGATTAAAGGCGATTAAATGCCTATCATTCTCCATCGGCCAATCAGATTCAAGGAAAAAGGAGTTACAAAATCAAGAAATAAAAACCTGTAACTCCTCCTATCATGGAGCTCTAAAGCCATCAATGCTCATAAACCCTCCTAAATGGCTACCAATGGCCTATAAATAGGAGAGCATTCCAAGAAGAACGAATCAGAAAAATCAGCCAGAAAGATCCCAAACCCAAGCCCCGGAAATAAAGAAAAATCGTCCAGAATTCCCAGAAGCTCTGCTACTTTGAAGAAATTCTAATCCAACAAACACCACAAGGTGATTGAAGTCCCTTGGGGGGCACTCCCCCCCCCCCCCCCCCCCGGCGCCCCCCAAGGCAAAGCCCTCTCTTCTCCTATTCAACATGGCCTAGACAAGGTTTTTCAGCCCGTCTCTTCATTTTTTTATTGGATATAGGACCTTCCCTTGGTTTTTATCCTCTAAAAAAAAATGAAGTCCAATCCAAGCCAAAAGAATCAAAACATCGCATGTTCTCATCGGAAGGACGATGGCGAAGTCCATACATGACTTGCGACCGTCGATCTGAACAAGTCTCCGCAATCTCCTGAGAAGTCAGATTCCCTTTCTCACTTTTCTGTTGTATTTTGTATTTTCTTTAAGAGACAAAAAAATCACAATTCTTGTCTTTCATTTTGATGAGATTTGTAAATCGCCTTTCACGGCAAACAAAATCGCCTTTCACGGCAAACAAAAAAACAAACCTTGTCTCTTTTCTTAAATATATGTGCAATGGAAAGTTAGAAAAAAGATTGATTTCCTTTCTACTTGCGAAGGTGGATCTCCGGATCACCATTTCTAAATTCCAAGTATAATAGAAAATCTGGCATACCCGTACAAAAAAATGTTGATACTCGTCTTTCTCCCCTTCTTCCCTCCATTCGGCCTTTTCGGTGACCCCGAGGATGGATGGGGGAGGAATGGAAGAATCGGGTCCATCACTTTTCTTGAAGGATCTCTAATGGACCTATCAAAGAGAGAGAATGGCCTCTCCCAATCCAAACGCTGGTTACAAACGATTTCCGCGAGCCAATGTCCGAAAGGGAAGAAACCAAAGTTTCTCTAAATTGAATCCAAAAGAGAGAAAACTAAAAACTTTTGGAGAGTTTAAGATTAGACTCTTTCTTTTTAAAATCCTTATCAGACTCATCAAAGAACAACAATGACCCATCCCCATATATGAACAATAACTACAAACATTTCTGCGAGCTATCAAGTTCGAAAAGGAAAGGATTAAAGTTTTTCAAAAATGAATCCAAGAAAAAAAAACATATTTTTTTTTTAAATGAGAAGTGGAAATAGATTCAAGATAAAAATTTCCAAAAAATCCAATCACATGTTTATTTTTTTAGATGCAAGATTCAACATAGGCGACCAACTAAAGAGGGGCCAAAGAATCCAAGCATGATGTTCTCAAATGAACGAGTCCCACCGGGTATGCTAACTTGATGGACCCGATTCTTCCATTCCTCCCCCATCCGTCCTCGGGGTCACCCAAAAAGGCCGAATGGAGGGGCGAGTATCAACATTTTTTTGTACGGGTATGCCAAATTTTCTATTCTACTTGGAATTTAGAAATGGTGATCCGGAGATCCACCTTCGCAAGTAGAAAGTAAATCAATCTTTTTTCTAACTTTCCATTGCACATATATTTAAGAAAAGAGACAAACTTTTTTTTTTGTTTGCCGTGAAAGGCGATTTTGCTGTAAAAGGCGATTTACAAATCTCATAAAAAATGAAAGACAAGAATTATGATTTTTTGCCTCTTAAAGAAAATACAAAATACAACAGAAAAGTGAGAAAGGGAATCTGACTTCTCAAGAGATTGTGGGAACTCGTTCAAATCGACGGTCGCAAGTCATGTATGGACTTCGCCATCGTCCTTCAGATGAGAACATGCGATGCTTTGATTCTTTTGGCGTGGCTTGGACTTCAGTTTTTTTTTTTTTAGAGGATAAAGACCAAGTGAAGGTCCTATATCCAATAAAAAAAAATGAAGAGACAGACTGAAAAGTCACGTCTAGGCCATGTTGAATAGGAGAAGAGAGGGCTTTGCCTTGGGGGAAGTGCCCCCCAAGGGACTTCAATCACCTTGTGGTATTTCTTGCAGTAGAGTTTCTTCAAAGTAGCAGAGCTTTTGGGAATTCTAGACGATTTTTCTTGATCTCCGGGGCTTGGGTTCGAGGATCTTTCTGGCTGATTTTTCTGATCTGTTCTTCTTGGAATGCTCTCCTATTTATAGGCCTTTGGTAGCCATTTAGGAGGGTTTATGAGCATTGATGGCTTTAAAGCTCCATGATGGGAGGAGTTACAAGTTTTTATTTCTTGATTTTGCAACTCCTTATTCCTTGAATCTAATTGGCCGATGGGAAATAATGGGCATTTAATCGCCTTTAATCTCCATGATGAGAGGAGTTTCATGGCTTTAATGCCATGATGACTTTGACTTGTAACTCTCATCCTCTTGAATCTGATTGGGCCGTCCAAAATAATGAGTTAATGATCGCATTTAGTTGGGTAAATTAACAGCATTAAGTGGTCGCCGGGGATTTGAAGAGTCGTGGGCCGTGCCGCGTCTTTTGGAATTCTTCTTGCGATGATCGACGATAGATCTTCAAGTTGATCGATGTTAGATGATAATGTAACTTCAGACATAGATTGCTAACTGCGGGCTGGTACCATCTGTCTTGTCGATTTCTCGATCGGTCGGACAAAAAGTGTACTTTCTTGGTCAACCAGTTGGCGATCTTGGAGCAATCGATGACGATTTCATGTTCTTGACGGTGGATCCGAGATGTTGCGAAGATCGGTCGCTTTCGAGCATCAAAAATTAGATTTTTTGCAAAACTACAAGGACTGGAGTTCCCAAAACGCGAAAAGGATCGAAAAATGGGTCTTCCGGTGGAAATCCGACAACCGGAGTTCCAAGGTCGCCGGCAACCATGGGGTTTGGTCCCCTATGGTCGTCTTTTCTTCTACCGTTTTTCGAGCTTTTTCAGTCCTTTTTCTCCTGAATTTTTCTTGACATTTTTTCTCATTTATTGGCTTGATTCTCTTGAAGAGAACCTGACGAGAAGCCATGCAAAACCAAAGCTCAAAGTTTCCTATTTTTTGGAAAAGCCGAAGACTTTGTCGCGCAGAGTTGTCAATTTTTGGTCAAGAGTCGAAACTAAGTCAAACGATGTCAGAATGACCTGAAATTTGAGGTGAAGCCTCCTGAGCAGTAGATAGGACCAACCAAGGGCTTTTACTTGAGTTTTGAAGCCGTTTGGGGCCCTGTCGCTGCTAGGCTTGATTTCACCACAAAGAAGTTGTCGCGCTTTGATGTGCGGTCAACCGATGTCTGATTAACCTAAAATTTGACAAGGAGCCTATTGGAGTCATTTTGAGACGATCCATTGGCTCCGATTTGGGTGTTATGATCCCAGGGTGCTCCGCCGCCGGTAGCCTTGATTTTGTTTCGAAGCATCAAAGTCGGGTCAAACGTTGTCGGAATGACCTGAAATTTGACGTGCAGCCCTTTTGAATCATGTTGAAGCCGCCCATGTGCTCCGTTTGATGAGTAACGGTGTCGGTGGTTCTCGTCCCCGAGAGGCTTGATTTTACTGCTCGAGGGTTGATTGAGGGTCAAACGTTGTCGGTTTGACTTGAAATTTGGCATGGAGCCTTTTGGAGGTATTTTAAGACCATCCGTAGGCTTTGATCGAAGTTTCAATGTCTTCGACGTCGTCGCCGCCAGGAGTGTCTATTCAACTGCCAGAGTGAAGTTAGGCCAAATGATGTTGGAATGGCCCGAAACTTCATGTGAACCCCTTTTTTAGCTGTCTTGGAGGATCTTGCAGTTTTTGTTTGATTCTGACAAGATCTGATGCTTGAAGTAGCATTGCCCGTTTGTAGTAGGATGCAGCTTCATGTGGCTTCTTGATGTTGAAGAGGCAAAGTGACATTTTTGGTGTCAACAAAGGGTAGATGTAGAAATTCTAACATCAATTGAATAGAAATTACAGAATCAAATAAAGGAAAAACATGCATTCTATATTAAGTAAGTATACTGTACTTGCCTCAATCCAATTGCAAGAAGATAGAGAGAGAAAAGAGAAGTCCAAGCTACAAAAATGCAAATCCAAGTAACTAAGGTCTCCAATCACACAAACCAGCCCCAAAACCAGATCTAAAGAGATCTATAAATCCTAATCCCAAAACCACAAGAGAATTGCAAAAGAGGAAATGAAATCTAGAGAGAGAAAGAGAGAAATCTAAGGAAACTCAACTAAAAGATAAAAAGTACCTTGATTAGAAGAGAGAGGTGGTGTATATATATATAAGATATGAGAGATCTTTAGGTGAGATTGTAGCTGAGGTTGTTGTAGATGATCACCTTCTTCTTCTTGCTAGAGTTCTAGAACTAGGGTTTTAGAGAGAGAAAGGGAAGAGATGAGGGAATTGGAGGGAAATGAGGGAAGTAGAAAGAAAAGAAAGGGAAATGAGGGAGGGAGAATGTAGCCAACGTATGGAATGGGAGGGGTGTAGTATATATATAGGCTGGGGTTGGGCTAATGACCAAAAGGTCATTTTAGTTTGAATGGGATTAGGGTTGATGCCATGGGTAGTTTGGTCTTTAGGTAGTGTTTCTAGAAGCTTCTTAAGTGGAACAACCTCTCCTAATAATCCTAACTACTAGCTAGGGCCTCTACCCAACCAACTAACTCTAAAAATTATAAAAGACATCTTATAAACTCTATAAATTACACAAAGGGCCTAATTAGGAAAATACTTATCTACCCTTACTGATTCCTATTAATTAGTATAATTAGATATTATAGGCTATAAAATAGTATTTAAATTCAAATTGAGGGTCCACAAGGGGTGGGGCCTCACATCCACTTCAGGCCAGACAAATGAGTATATTGTATCCGAACAATATACTCATTTGTTAGGCCCTAAGTGGCCGAACGGGAGAGGGACGGACGACGATCAGGGAGGAAAGGGAGAGGGAAAGAGGAAGGGAGGGGGCAGAGGTGGGCGCTGCGAGAAGGGGGGATATGGAGAAGGAAAGGGGGTGGAGGTGGGCGGTGATAGAGGAAGGAGAGGGAGGGAGGATGGAGAAGGAGAGGGAGAGGGAAAGAGGAGGGAGGTGGGCTGCCGAGCAGGGAGAGGGGCGAGCAAGGAGAGGGAAGAGAAGAAAGGAAAAGTCATTTTTGAAAGTTCTGCAGGACCAACTAAAATGGATGCTAGTCTAATTAATCAAATCAATGCAGCGGATATAACTAATCAAATAAGATAGAACTAGATCTTGTGTTGCCTTTGGTTGAACTTTTAGATCTTGAATCGCTTTGGCTTGTATAGCTCCTCTTAGCTCCATTCTTCTCTTCCGGCATTTGTCCATAATTGACAAACAAATATAATCATGCAACTTCTATCAATCTGGATCAGCAGCTCCCCCTCAATATTGACTACCCCTCAATATGATCTTCGTATCGGCATTGGGGTGGGGGCTTGATCTTGCAGATCATGGGTGATGAAGCTTAGGCACACACACTTGTAAATTTAAATATTTCAGCAAAGTGTGTACCAATACAGAGGATAGGTCTTCTTTTTTTACCCATACAGCTTTGGTATTCTTCTTTTTCAGCTCAGCCTTTTGCGTTTTCCATTGCTTTTGATTTGGTAAACTTCGCAGCTTATTGTAATGGGGTCGAATGTGTCCTTTAATTTCACAATGATGACAAGTGGGAATTTGTTCAGGACGTGACACATTCTGCTTCTTTGGAGCTTTCTTTGCAACACTAACAACAGGATTAGTAATAACTGATTTTTTAACAAAAAAAGTTTATACCTTTGGCATTCGAAGTGGATGCTCCGTCAGCGTAGCCAATGTCATGCTTGTCAGTGTGTGCCTTTTGACTACACAGGATGTCATCTAATTTTCTCAATCCAGTATTCATTCTATTCAATGAAGCTTTAGCAGTATTTGACTTAGATAAAACCATCTTGAGTCTTCAATTCAGATCAGAATTCTCTACTTTCAAAGTCTTCATATTAGAATCAAGTAAATCACACTTTTGTGATTCTGCAGTCAATTTGTCAGCGAACTTATTATTTTCATCCGCCATTTTATGTACTTCAGTAAGCGCTTCTCCAAGTTCAACTTTCAAGCAAGAATTTTGCTCTTCCGATGCTTTCCACTTTTTGGCCACCTTTTCATTCATCTTTAGCATCTTCATGGTCTTCTCAAACAGTGTTTGATATTCAATTTTCCAGTCCTGTTCTACCTCTGACTCACTATCATCATGATCAGCCCCATCATCACAAGAAACTTGTGGAGTAGCATAACATATAGATGCCAAAAAAGCCATGAATTTCTCTTCGCTAGTGGTAGGCTTCTCAGATTCAAGCCTTTTCAAATTAAAAGCCCTTTTCTTTAGTTTCCTATTACCATAATCACTAGCAATGTGTCCATATTTATGACACTCATAGCATTGAATTTCTTTAGAAAATTTCTTCTTCCCAACAGATTTAGGAGTTTTGGTAGAAGTGCCTTCGCAGTAGATATCCATTCTAGCAATATTTGAATGAACATAATAAAATAGTGTAACCCGCTCTGCTGCCAATTGAAAGTTCTGCATAACCCACTAGAATGGATGCTAGTCTAATTAATCAAATCAATGCAGCGGATGTAACTAATCAAACAAGATAGAACTAGTAAATAAATCTACCAATCACACACCACAAGAAGGCAGACATAAATTTAACGTGGAAACCCTTTCCAGGGAGAAAAACCAAGATTCAGAAATCAAGAATTCACGAACAGTTACAAGATATACCAATCTGTGCGTCGACCTAAGGACTGTAGTTGTTCTTGCACAACTTCCACTGACACGACTTCCACCGTGCACCGTTCTCCTTACTTGATCTCCTCGCACCTTGTCAACCAAGATGATCATTCTTCTACAAGAGAGTAGAAGCAACAAAACCTTCTAGAGCAGCCCTTCAAAACAATCTCTCTATGGCTCTAGAGAATAATTATCTCTTTAAGATATCTCTTACTTAAATTAATGAGAAAGGTGGTGTATCTATTTGGGTTGGGAGAAACACCCAATTTATAGCCCCAAATCCGTGCATAAGACTCCTAGTAAAAATACAACCAGAATATGAAGTCTTTTCAAACTCTAATAAAGAGTTTAGATAGAGAAATAAGGAAATCTCTATTAGGATATTCTAACCTCAGATCAAGAAAATAATTAACTTCTTGTCTTGTGTCTTTGGGTTGAGAGAATCACCCTATATATAGGCCCAAGTTCGTCCAAGAGACTTCTAAGTATGATACACTCAAAATCTAAAGTCTACACTAACTCTTCATAAGAGTCCGGACGGAACTAGGTCAACATCGCCCCGCTCACTATAGCGAGCAGAGTCCTCGCCATAACGAGGGTGCTCTCGGGTGAAATAGCATGACTGGTTTTGTCATGTCATGATTTTGACCCTTACAATTTTCGCTTTTTTTTTTTTTTCCTCAGAGGCGTCCATCTAGGGTCCCATGGACAGATGTGCAAGGAGCAACTCCGGATGTGCATATAGCAGCTTCCTAAAACAAAGGTTAAGGCTCTTCTATGCTCAAGCTTAGGATAAATTTCGTAAGCTCACGCTTGTGGGGCCTACCCTTGGTCCATCCAAATGGACCAAAGACACGGACCCCCTAAATTGCACATGTCCACCAACTTTTGGTCAAATCCAAATTTATTGGGCCGTTGGATTGACTATGTACCGATTCGAATGGACTATTGACCATTAAACTTTTGGGGCTCATATGAAGATGATAGAAACCACGGTCATGGCTGATATTTTTGCAAAGAGGAGGGTCCCAGGGAGTCCTTGAAATCCACTCCAACCCCACCCTCATGTGGGTCCCCAAGTGGGCCCCACCACACACTTGAGCTTACATTATCCTAAGTTGTAGCTTAGGAGAGCTGCCCCATATATATATATATATATATTGAGAGAGAGAGAGAGAGTGCGTGTTAATGCCTTTTTTGGTTTATTTTGTAAACGCCTTTGTTGCTCTGTTTCATTTTGGGATTGCAATTAAACTACTTTTGTTGTAACAACTTTCTTTGTAAATGGGAGTGCTTTGAATATTTGTACACTCTGATATTTATCTTTCTTATGATTGAAATATGTACGTAGTCAATGGGTCACACAAGTTTCTGCTGAAATATTGAAATGCAATCATTTGAGAGATCAGCAATTTGATTGTTATCACACGCAAAAACCTAGAGTGATCTCACATGTGGGGATTTTACTACAGATTACAATGCAACATAGTAATCCCCATGGGTCACGCCCGAAATTTGGATTTTGGATTTTGGATTTGGGGTCTTCACGGACAACCTCATGTATGCATTCATTTTCAATACCCATAACACTTAGCATTTTATTTTATTTTCAAAATTGTGGAGGACTGTTTGAGATTTTGAAAATTGTTGAGAAATGTTGGAAATTTTCAAAACAGTAAAGAACCTTTTAGATTTTATTACTAGAATTGCATATCGTATATCATTGAAAATAAATCGCCATTTATTTATGCTTCTTAGTGTAACTCTACTTGAGTTGGTATGGAGCTTGGAGCTTTAGAACTCATTAAGGAGTCCTGTCTTTTACCATTTAGAGAGGTTGACTAGGTTGACCCACTATCTATTTGAGTTGGGTTGATTGGCCCTGACTTGAGTTGACCTAGTTGCTGATTGGCTCGTGTTGCCTAGCTTCTGGGCCACGAAGGAATAATGGGCCGATATATTGTGGGCTTGGAAGTTGGCATGGTAATTATTATCTTTAACTACCATGCTAGATCCCCAGCACTCATTTCAAACTCTCTAATAGTCTTAGTATACACAATTTTTTAGGCAACATGCATCAATTATATCTTTGCTATTAATATATAACATCGTGTTCTATGTGGGGACCATTGGCATTCAAGGTTGGCTATCAGAACTGCAAACAGAGTCCAACACAAGAGGATCTAAGTTTGTTTTTATCTTGGAGGCAAATTTGCCGATAACCTAGTTACGTACACCAATTTGGTGTGGTGGCATTTATTGTCTTAAGGAAAGCATAGCCGACAACTAAGGTGATTGTTCTCAACGATATTTTTCATTCATTATTTTATCTAACAATTTTTTCTTTAAAGAAGTTTTAAACTAAAGAAATAACATCCATTCCCACTGTATACCACATTTATTGATAAAATCTTGTGAGATATTATCCATTTGGAGTGAGATTTTAGAGATCCCAACTTTAAATAAGCTCTTTTCACCTCCTCTTCAGAAGGATTTGACATAAGAGTGATACAATCTATTAGAGGTCCCTTGAACATTTTGATGTTAAAGTATCTTTTAGGTGATCTCAGATTTCATTGCCAATATCCTCCCTATTAATTAACAATTTCCTTACTAATTTTAATGCAATGAATCCTATTAGTTTTCCTCCTATTAATAATATATGAGTGAAATTATTTTTATATTTTTATCCTCCTTGAAAGTCCTAGGATCCTAACCCTAGAGGGGGGGGGGAGGAATAGGGTGTGCTACAATATGTGACCGATAATGCCCAATTTTAATTTCTATAAAATAAACTAGTCACAAGTGATGATTTACCAAACAAGATGCGGAAGCTAACAAAAGAAATCACCACAAGCATACACCATAACACAAAGGTTTATAGTGGTTCGGCCTCAATGCCTACATCCACTACCGGCTTGTGATCCAATCACCCCACCGGATTTCCACTATCTATGCTTTTCAATAGGCTAAGCAATAACCTTTACAATGTTGTTTTTCTAGGCTAAACAACAACCTTTACAAGTTGCTTTTCTAGGCTAAGCAATAACCTTTACAAGAAAAAGATTTCTCTTAAAGAAGTGTCTACAAAAACACTCAAAGAGATACAATTTAAGCTCAATATATTTGCCTCTAAAATAGGCGGATATGAAAGTGAAAAACTAACTCACACAAACACTAAATGAATGCAAAGATGTATGCTCATGATGTGTGTGTGTGTGTGATAACTTCAATCAAGTTAAAAACAAAGCTCAATTAATATATGCTTAAAGCATTTCAAAGTTTAAGGCACATAAAAGATTTGATTGAAGTTTAATGCAAATCACATGTATGAATATCAACTTGTTAATGATATGAAAATCAAAGACTCACAAGTTGTATGAAAATGTCTAACTTTAAAACATGTGATGCATATACAATGTTGTTTTCAAAACTAAACAAATTTGACTAAGGTTTAAATGAATGAAAACAACAAATAATTTTTCAACCAAGTAAATGAATCATGCTATAAAAGAAATCAAAGATTTAGGCTAAGCATGATTAATGAAGATTTTAAAACAAAACTTGGTTTGAAATCAAAGTGAAGAATCCATTCCAACTTAGATCAAAGATTAAAATAAGAATGGATTCAACACATCATAGTTATAATGCTAAAATTCATTTACCAATAATTTAAACAAAGCATATAACATATGATTAAGAAAGGTAAAGCTTACTTAGAGATTTAACTTCATTAATCCAAGCTTTAGCTCTCCAAATGACCCCTTGGTCTCTTTTAGTTCATCCCCTTTGTCTTGTCTCCAAACACCTCAAGGAAGGCTTAAAAATCTCTAACATTGGCAAAGGATAAACTTCATTTTATAGCCAAAAACTGCCCAACGGCTAGTCCCCGGTCGACCTGGACCCTTACCCGGTCGACCTGGTACACAACGGTCATAAAACTGACCGTTTGACAAGAGCCCCAGCGGCTCTTTCCCGGTCGACCCACAGTGGGCTCGGTTGATCAGGTCCCCTGGGCCGGTCGACCGACCACACTGCGGGTCGACCCGGGCCTGAGACCAAAATTCCCTAAAATAGAATTTTTCAAAGAGATTTCTTGTGGGAACTTTTGGGCCACTAAATCAAGCTTGGAAACATAATTTAAATCAAACTAAGAGGGTTAAAATCATGAAACATAAAAAGCCTAAAGTGGTTTGAAAGATTTAAAACATAGGCTAGCTTGATTTGATAAAACTTTTTTTCAAAATGAATTGCATCCAAGTTTAAAAAACAAAACGTGCATAAATCAATATTTCTACAAGTCTAAAAACCAATGCATGTGTAAATCAAGATTTCAAGGTTTTCTAAATCAATGCATGTGTGAAAATTCAAATAATGCTAAAAAGTTAATGCATCCATTAAATTGCAATACACAAAATCCCTAACAATCTCCCCCTTTGCAATTTGATGGCAACTTACTCAACACTGAATTAACACACTAAGTCTTCAGCTCCCTCTAAGCTGGACAAGTCTTGAAATCTCTTGGATGCTGAAAGTCCTGGGATCGTAACCCTAGAGGGGGGGTGAATAGGGTGAGCTACAATATGTGACCAATAATGACAAATTTTAACTTCTTAAAAAATAAACTAGTCACAAGTGATGATAAACAAACAAAATGCGGAAGCTAATAAAACAATCACCACAAGCAAACACCACTACACAAAGATTTATAGTGGTTCGGCCTCAATGCCTACATCCACTACCGGCTTGTGATCTAATCACCCCACCGGAATTTCCACTATCTATGATTTTCAATAGGCTAAGCAATAACCTTTACAATGTTATTTTTTCTAGGCTAAACAACAACCTCTACAAGATGTTTTTCCAAGGCTAAGCAATAACCTTTACAATGTGCTTTTCTTAGGCTAAGCAATAACCTTTACAAATGAAAGTTTTCTCTTAAGGAAGTGTCTAAACAAACACTGAAAGAGATGCAATTAAAGCTCTATTACAATGCCTCTTAAATAGGCAGATATGAAATTGAAAAACCAACTCACACAAACACTATATGAATGCAAATGTGTATGCTCATGATGTGTGTGTGTGATAACTTCAATCAAGTTTAAAAACTAAGCTCAATCGATATATGCTCAAAGCATTTAAAAATTTAAGGCACATAAAAGATTTGATTGAAGTGTAATGCACATGTACGAATACAAACTTGTTAATGATATGAAAATCATAGACTCACAAGTTGTATGAAATTAATTAACTTAGAACATGTGATGCATGTGTAATGTTGTTTTCAAAACTAAATCAATTTAACTAAGGTTTAAATGAATGAAAACAACAAATAAAGATTCAACCAAGAAAATGAATCATACTTTAAAAGAAATCAAAGATTTTGGCTAAGCATGATTAAGGAAGATTTTAAAACATCTTGGATTGAAATAAAAGTGAAGAATCCAATCTAACTTAGATCAAAGATTAAAAGAAGAATGGATTCAACACATCATAATTATAATGCTAAAATTCATTTACCAATAATTTAAACAAAGCATAGAACATATGATTAGTAAAAGTAAAGCTTACTTAGAGATTTAACTTCATTGATCCAAGCTTTAGCTTCACTAATGACCCCTTGGTCTCTCTTAGTTCATCCCCTTTTCTTTGTCTCAAAACACCTCAAGAGTGGCTCTTGGTTCCTCTCTTTTTCAACAACATTTCCAAAGGAATGAACTTGTATTTATACTCAAAAAATGAGTTTCTGCGTCTCCCCGGTCGACCTGTCGACCTGGCCTTCAACAGTCATAAATCTGACCGTTTGAAAAAAAAGGCACAACGGCTCTTTCCCGGTCGACCGCGCAGTGTGGCCGGTCGACCGGGTCCCCTGCGGGTCGACCCGGGCCTAGGACCAAAATCCCCTGAAATTGCAATTTTTAAAGTATTTTCTTGAAGGAACTTTTGGACCACTGAATCAAACTTGGAATCATGTTTTAAATCATACTAAGGGTTTAAAAACATGAAACAAAAAAAAAGCCTAAAATGATTTGAAAGATATAAAACAAAGGCTAGCTTGATTTGATAAGATTTCTTTTCAAAACTAATTGCATCCAAGATTAAAAACAAAACATGCACAAAACAATATTTCTATAAGTCTTAAAAACAATGCATGTGTAAATCAAGATTTCAAGATTTTCTAAATCAATGCAAGTGTGAAAATTCAAATAATGCTAAAGTGATAATGCATCCATCAAATTGCAATACACAAAATCCCTAACAGATGCTACTTCTCTTAGCTTGGGCTCTTGGACTTTCTTCTCCAATCTTCTTGATGCTTGGAGCATGATCATCCTTCAAGCTTTCTTTCCATCTTTCTCTCTATGGTCAAGCATCTTCTTTAGCTCCCAAGCTTTCTTTCTTCTATTAGCTCTCCCCCTTTGTCCATGCACTCTCTCCCTTTGGCAAGATATGCATTCTCTCCCCCTGTAGAAGATCATACAATATCTCCCCTTAGGAAGCTTGGACATTCTCTTTCCCTGTAGAGAACTTGAATGCTCTCTCCCCCTTTGACAATAAATTGCAAAGGTACCTACACACATGAAACAAGAAAAATACCTTTTAGTAGCACCTGTTAACAAAAGAAATCAAAAATGAAATACATAACAGGTTATCATGAAGTAGTCTCTAAGGGTTCAAAGCCAATCAAAGGGTCAATTTGATCAAAACTAATACTTCCTGTAAGACCCCAACCTGAGTGAACTCGATTAGTATTGATTAAGTGTGTTTTAGTTCTAAGCGTGTTTAGTAGTCTTTGTCTAAGTTGGGTTTGGAATAGCTTTTGAAATAGTTTTGGGGAATTTTAATTGCTTGTGCTTAGTGGGGCCCTTTGGGGGTTCCTTTTTATGACTTTGCATGTGCTTGAGGATTTATCGGAGATTCTTACATTCATTGTTTTAATCTCGTTTTATTTGTATTATTAATCTCTACAACTTTTATGTTGATCTCGTCCCCGTTTGAGATCCCGAAACCCGATTTCATAGCCTTGAGGGCAAAACAGTCATTGTGCACTAAATCTGTACCCAAAACTTGATATTCCCGAGATCCGCGAAACAAATACTTTTTGGAAACTAGATATTTCGGCGATCATTTCTTCCTTCTTCGTCGAATTCGTCCGAGATCCCAAAAGTCAAGATTTCAGCCCTTGAATGTCTTAAGTAGTGGGACCCATCTCCATTTGCTTATAAATGGAGACCCATCTTCCTCATTTTTCCTTTCCAGCACAAAAAGAGAGTCTAGGGTTTGTTTGGTACTTTTCTTCTTCTTCTTGCTCTCTCCATCTCAATCTCCTACTAATCTTGCACCAACATCAAAATGGAGATCATCATCTTCTTCCTCATCACCATAGCTCTCTATTGATACCATTTGTGAAGGAAACACTCCATTCCAAGACCTTCATTGAGCTTACTCTTGCCATTAGAGGACCTTACAAGTAAGTAATCCTTCCTTTCTTCTAGATTTGTATTCTTCTAGCCCTAGAGAAGCTTCATCTTCATTATTGTAAGGTTCTCCTTTTATTTCATTATTTGACCATTTTAGGGTTTGTTTGTTTTTGGGGATTTTGTTCATAGCTTGGATCTTTGGCTTGAAAGAGTATTAGAGCTTGATTTCCTTTATTAGAAGACTCAAGGCAAGTGGATGAAATGATAGTTTGAACATTTAATGGTTTTATGAAGAAGGTGGTTGGTTTTACTATTCATATCCATATTTATTAGCTTGCATTCATTGTGAAATAAATGCTCATGAAAGGCTTTTGTTAGCTCATTTATTGTCATGGAAATGTGATTTATTGCCTTTATTTTATCTCTTGTTTATGGCTCAAATGAACCTTTGTGAATGTTGGGGTTTCTTCTCTTTCTTTGGTGTTGAATGTGAAGAAGAAGGTGTTTAGATTTAATGGTTATTGGAGTTTTGATGAAGGTTTTTATATGATTGTTTGAAGAGATTTAATGGTTGTTATTGGGAGGCAAGAAGGCTTTTTGTTGGAAGAAAACATGTTTTGGAGATGAAGGAGAAAAAGGCCAGAGTGACCATTCCCGGGTAGCAGAAATGATTGCCCGCTCGAGCGCGTATCAAGCCGCTCGAGCGCGCAGTCATTCTGACTACAGCTCGGGCAGCAGATTGGCTGCCCACTCGAGCGCGCTGTTGTCCGCTCGAGCGCGCCATTGGCCACTCGAGCGGGCAGACGTTCTGTCTGCCCGTTCGTCTGTGCAGCCCAGGTCCACTCGAGCGCACCCCCTCTCGGGTATGGACCATTTTTGGAGCTTGGGGAAGGTTTTTAAGGGAACCCCTTGATATCGGGGAGAATTATTAGGCAATGTATGAAGCCTATTCGAGAAAGAAACCACATCACAAAGATTCATCGAAGTCTTAGTAATCACCAAGGTGTGTAAGGAGCTTGGAATGTCCCTAAACTCAAAGAGTACAAAGTTATATCGAAATCGACATACGAGACCCCTATTCACCTTAGGCTAGATTTGAATCCCGATACTTGTCCCGAAATTTTAAAAGATCAACTATGTTTTCGATTATTTCAAATTGTCACATGTACTCCCGAAAATTCATGAATTATGGTTTATCATACCCGAAAGCATTGAAATTGTACTTGTATTAATTGCGAGCCTCGAGATGCATTGCCCGACGTGAAATGACAGTGTGCCCTTGAGCACCCCCGTCCTGCCCGTTTATTTACTTGCATTTGGTTTACTTGTACATGTCTCGACTGGTATTTGACCTATGAGTCGGCACCACTAAGCTTGGATAACCCTGTTGGTCTGATACCCCGACTTGGAGATCCCCCTCTTGTCCCGCCAGCTGCAGTTTGGATCCCACTACCCGGTTATTACCGTGGTCTTGTCCCGATGCCGCAGATTGCTACTGTGGTTCCCGATGCCCGGCTCGCTACCGTGATCATGTATAGTATATGTATATGTATTTATAAGATCCACTATTTTCTCCTCACCTCGAGTGACTGAGATCAGTGCCTAGTTATTGCTCTGTCACTTTAGTGATAGAGGACTTTGCTTCGTGTGGTTGTCATCTTGCTTGTTTCCCGTTTCCTTGGTTACCTTTACATGTTTTACAATGCATACTTGTATTTTAATAAATGTTTTATCTTTTCATAGAAATTGTTATTTAAACAGGTTTAAATGCTTTTGAATGTAAATTCATTTATTACTATATTGTCATTGTATTTTACCCATTTGCCAAACCGTCATGTTTGACCCACTCTTTGGTACTCAGGTCCCGTTGCCGGCTACCTTGAGAAGGAGCCAGAGGAGGCGGTCGATGAACCGCAGCGCTTAGTTGAGTGGCGTGCTGATGATGTCGTGTAGACATTCGTTTGCTATGAGAGACATAATATTTTTGGGAAATTGTTTAACCATTTTTGGGAATTGGTATTTTGTTTATATTAGCCTTCGTTGGCCTCTATTTTTTAGAATGTAATTAAATGATCTTTTGTTTAAAACTCTAACTTACTTTTGGGGAAACATGCTAATGATCATTGCTCATTCTGATACTTGATTATACATGTGATTTATATTGTGATTAGAAATGAAATATTATTTGATTTGCTACACGCTTCCGCACTTAATAGAAATGTTCATATATGGTTGTGATATCCTCACCGCGGACACCTGTGGGAAAATTAAATAAATGTATGGCAATTAAATCCGATGATGTGGTATTATTATCATCATTAGTGTCCCGATCCCGAATTAGTCCCGCGGACCCGGTTCGGGGTCGCGACACTTCCTATGAAGGTTTACACTCCCCCTCAATCCATTCTCTCGTTTTGTCGAACTTTTGACAAAGATATAACTATTTGGTGCAAGAAGAAGATGGTTTTACCAATTGAGGGTAAACTTCCAAGAAAAGGATTAGACACATTTAACTATAAAGCACAAAATGATCAAATTACCAAAGTATAGAGCAAGGCCAAATAGGAGAAAAGTGATCATGGATATCAATTGGAAAAACAAAGAATACCAATTGAGATTCAAGGATAAGACTATAAAATCAATCACTTTAAAATAGAGTTAAAAATATAACTATTAGGAAAAATCCAAATTAGAGTTATCCATGAAGTTATGGGGTTTACTCAACATAGCATCAATCAGTTTAACTATGAAAATCATATGCTATGAAAGTTTTGAAATCATTCATTCAATCATTAAGTATGACTATTAAGTTCAAGATGAGTGAAATGAAATTCAAACATGAAGCCTACCTCAACTATTAACCAACCAAGAATATGAATACATAAACATGGTGGTTATGAGATTTACCTATATAAGCAAGTCAGGTGGCAAACACGAAAATTATGATGCTAATAGAGTGTGACATGGAACAAATATATTACTATCAAGTTCAATCCAATGTACACAAGGTCTATCTCATTCTCAAGATAAGACATCAATTGGATATGGAATCAATTGAAAATTATACCAAATGAAACCAATTGAATTTGAAAACATGATTAAGAGCAAGGATGTGACCAACACAAAATTCCATCAAGCATCATAAATGGATATTCATCACTTTCAAAGATATAACTAATGAGCATAGTGATGAACAAGATAAATTGCAATGCAAAAGGATATAACTTGGTAATGCATGCAATTTTAAAAATATCAAAATCATATGAATTCAACAACTAAGATATCCATCAAACATATAGAAATATAAGGAATGGATTTCAAAGAGATTCATATGATCAAGATCACTACTATGAAGTTGAAACATGAATAAGGATGACATCACTAAGAGAATATACATGAATCAACATCATAACCATCCAAAAAGAAATGACTAGAAGGCATAGAGGATGAATTTGAGAGTCCTAGTATGGTATCTTCAAATATAACTAAGATCACAACCATACATGAAACCAAATGACATTTGCATATAAAAAGAATATAACTAAATAAGCAAAGATGCAAATGGCTTATAACAACAATTGATCATGAATAATCTAGCTAAGAAAGCTTTTGAAATCACAATCAAATGATCATATATAGAAATGCAATGCAAGAGATATAACTCAATGGAAGCAAAAAGCAAATCTAACATGAAGAATTTATAATCAAGTGATTTTGAAAACCATGATATGTAACTAGAGATGTACATGAAGACAAAATCAATTGATCATAAAGAAAAAATGCATTTTAATAAATGTAACTATTAAGAAACAAAATGCAAATGTAACATGACCAACAATATGATTTAACTATAAAGGATAGGTTGGTCAAAGAGGTTCAAGGCCTTAAGGTTTGTCTAAGTATCTAACTTAAGGAATCCACCTAAGGTCTTGAGAGGGTTGATCCTTGAGGTCTAGTTTAGGAGTCCCACCAACTATAGGAGATTTGACTTGATAAATTTTCAATTTGAACTTATCACCATGATATTTAGATTTGACTAAATTTAGCTTAGATTGGTGATTAATCTTTTGAGGTTGGTGAGTTTGTTTCTTAGGGGATTGATTCATTTTTCTTTTCTTCTTATTTTCTCCCTTTATTTGACTTTTGAATTTTAAATTTAACTTTGTTACTTTCTTCAAAAGTTCTTTCATGTGTTGATTTAAGGGAGATAAGCTGAGAAGGTTTTTGTTTATAGATTCTTTTAAACTTGGTTTAACTTGTTTAAACTTTTTAGAATCTATCTTAGGAGACTCCATTTTAATTGATTTAACTTGTTTAATCTTTTTGGAGTCTTCTTTGATTTTTAGTGTCTTACCCTTCATAGATTTAGATTCTACCTTTTTGGGCCCAAAGATGGGTTTAGACACATGGCTTCTTCTTAGTTTGCACTCAAACCTAAAATGCCCTTCAATGCCACAATAAATACATTTAGATTTGGGCAAAGGAGAAAGAGTGCTAGAGAAAGAGGACTCACCTTTCACAAATGTGTTGGTGAATTTAGGGTCATGTGAAATATTCCTATCAAATCCAAGACCCGTCCTATCTCTTTGAGATTTACCCAATTTAAATAACTTTTCAAATCTCTCTTCACCTTGGGTAAACTTGCACTCATACTTTTGTTTGTAGCTTTCAAGTTGAGTGACTTTGTTTATAAGGATTGAATTTTCATTTTTAACTTTTGATGGTTCATCTTCAATTTCCTTATAGTTGATTAGTTCTTCATGGGCAAGTTTCAAATCAAATTTAAGTTCATTTATAACATTAGATCCAAGTTCTAGAGTTTTTATCTTATTTTGAGCATTAGATAAATTTTCCTTAGCGAAAGTCAACTTGGATTCTAAATTGTTAATGTCTTCATCTTGCCTTTTTAATTGATCTCTTAGTTTTGAATTTTCCTTTTTAAGATCATCATTTCCTATCTTTAATTCATTTAGATCTTCTTTAATATTAGATAGGTTATGCAAAGAGATCATAAACTTAGAGTCTAAGCATTGTATAACTTCTTTTTCTCTAAGTTCATCTTTTGAATAAACTAATTCTTTGTTTAGATTTTTAGATTCTTCTCTTAATTTTTTATTTTTCTTATCAAGCTCTAAGGACAAAGTATATAATTCCTCATAGGCTTGTTGAAGGTCATCTTCATTATAATCATTTTCTTCTTCTTTTAAAACAAATTGAGATTCATTAATTTGAGGGTTTGAATCTCCAATAGAAGGAAGAAGGAGGAGTCTAGAAGAATCTACACAAGAATCTAAACAATCTATCAAAGTGGAATCCATTCTAATGATTTTCATGAAAGCACAACACTAGGGTTTTGACTCTAGGTTTTTACACCTAATCAAGAGTTCCAAAAACACTTGATCCTAATATAGAGCACGAGGCTCTGATACCAATTGAAAGTCCTGGGATCCTAACCCTAGAGGGGGGGGGGGTGAATAGGGTGTGCTACAATATGTGACCGATAATGCCCAATTTTAATTTCTATAAAATAAACTAGTCACAAGTGATGATTTACCAACAAGATGCGGAAGCTAACAAAAGAAATCACCACAAGCATACACCATAACACAAAGGTTTATAGTGGTTCGGCCTCAATGCCTACATCCACTACCGGCTTGTGATCCAATCACCCCACCGGATTTCCACTATCTATGTTTTTCAATAGGCTAAGCAATAACCTTTACAATGTTATTTTTCTAGGCTAAACAACAACCTTTACAAGATGCTTTTCTAGGCTAAGCAATAACCTTTACACAATGCTTTTCTTAGGCTAAGCAATAACCTTTACAAGAAAAAGATTTCTCTTAAAGAAGTGTCTACAAAAACACTCAAAGATATACAATTTAAGCTCAATATATTTGCCTCTAAAATAGGCGGATATGAAAGTGAAAAACTAACTCACACAAACACTAAATGAATGCAAAGATGTATGCTCATGATGTGTGTGTGTGTGTGATAACTTCAATCAAGTTAAAAACAAAGCTCAATTAATATATGCTTAAAGCATTTCAAAGTTTAAGGCACATAAAAGATTTGATTGAAGTTTAATGCAAATCACATGTATGAATATCAACTTGTTAATGATATGAAAATCAAAGACTCACAAGTTGTATGAAAATGTCTAACTTTAAAACATGTGATGCATATACAATGTTGTTTTCAAAACTAAACAAATTTGACTAAGGTTTAAATGAATGAAAACAACAAATAATTTTTCAACCAAGTAAATGAATCATGCTATAAAAGAAATCAAAGATTTAGGCTAAGCATGATTAATGAAGATTTTAAAACAAAACTTGGTTTGAAATCAAAGTGAAGAATCCAATCCAACTTAGATCAAAGATTAAAATAAGAATGGATTCAACACATCATAGTTTTAATGCTAAAATTCATTTACCAATAATTTAAACAAAGCATATAACATATGATTAAGAAAGGTAAAGCTTACTTAGAGATTTAACTTCATTAATCCAAGCTTTAGCTCTCCAAATGACCCCTTGGTCTCTTTTAGTTCATCCCCTTTGTCTTGTCTCCAAACACCTCAAGGAAGGCTTAAAAATCTCTAACATTGGCAAAGGAATGAACTTCATTTTATAGCAAAAAACTGTCCAACGGCTAGTCCCCGGTCAACCTCGACCCTTAACCGGTCGATCTGGTACACAACGGTCATAAAACTGACCGTTTGACAAGAGCCCCAACGGCTCTTTCCCGGTCGACCCACAGTGGGCTCGGTCGACCGGGTCCCCTGGGCCGGTCGACCGACCACACTGTGGGTCGACCCAGGCCTGGGACCAAAATTCCCTAAAATAGAATTTTTCAAAGAGATTTCTTATGGGAACTTTTGGGTCACTAAATCAAGCTTGGAATCATGATTTAAATTAAACTAAGAGGGTTAAAATCATGAAACATAAAAAGCCTAAAGTGGTTTGAAAGATTTAAAACATAGGCTAGCTTGATTTGATAAAACTTCTTTTCAAAATGAATTGCATCCAAGTTTAAAAAACAAAACATGCATAAATCAATATTTCTACAAGTCTAAAAACCAATGCATGTGTAAATCAAGATTTCACGATTTTCTAAATCAATGCATGTGTGAAAAATTCAAATGATGCTAAAAAGTTAATGCATCCATCAAATTGCAATACACAAAATCCCTAACACTCCTCCTTTAATCATGTTTCTTTTGGTTTTTTCTCCAAAAATCTTCTTTCCTGATCAATAATTACTCTAATTTAGAACTTAGCTCAATTTATTTAGCAATATTTTCTTTGCATGGTTGAAGCATTCTAAGTTCTAATCCAATCAATTTCTTCACACACCTTTTAATGTCTCCCTCAACTTTACAAAATCTCATTTTATTTCATTTTAACAGAACCTTTTTAACAATTTGGAGCGCATTATTTTATTATTTAATGACGTGGGTATCCCCTTAGTATTTTTACCCGATAGGAATATTGAAAAAAAAAAGGCGCATTATCTATATTACTGCAATTAATTTTCTTAGTGACTCACCATCTTCTCATCACTAAATCTTTACATTACTCGTCCCTAAACTACATACTATGAAATCTAAAGTGATGAGGCAGCCTAGTTCTACATGTTGTTAAAGTAGGTCCACCATGGACTCAGCTTGAACATGAGCCATGAACATCCCCTATAATTTATAAGTATTTGGATATGGATCAGACAAGAGCCCAAGTCAAGATTCAGGCCTTTAACATAAGTTCAGCCATCTTTATAGTAATCCAGGTATGGGTTTGGTTACAATATGAACCTGAGCAGAAGCCACACTGTTCTCATCCCTGCTTTCTTTTACTGGTCTCTTTAATGGATGAACCTACATTACCCAACACCCGACCCACATGGCTTGACCAGACTAAAAGTGAAATTTTGGATGAGCAAAAGGCAAACACAGAGTTTTGGGTACAAATCCAACCTGACTAGACCCCATTTTTTCTCATGTTGCAAATTTATAATTTGGGTAAAATATTTTAGTGTCTCCATTGATCTGATTGGGTTTAAGTTTATGTGCATGGAACTAGGATGAGGTTTGAATTGAGTTGAGCAGCCCAACCCCAAAAACCTCAGTTGCACCCTTAAGCCCTTCTTTCTCCACTATTTACCAAATTACATTAAGCAGCCCAGCACACATTTCATGCATAATACAAGAGATAGAAAGAGTTAAAGCAAAAGCAAAAGAGGAACAAAAAGAAACCCAGTCTTTCTTTTTCATTTTCTCTTTTCTTTTTTCAAAAGTTAACAAGAAAGAAAAAAAGAAAAGAAAAAAAAAGGATAAAGAGAAAAGAAAAGGAGAAAACAATAGGTCGGAGAAACACCGCGCTTCGTTTGGAATCAATTCTTAAGTTCCATAGGTTTGATCCCATAGAATCTTTTTTTTAGGGGGCTAGGAACCCCCCCCTCCCCCCCCCCGCGGGAGAATAGTAGACCTTGGAAAACACTACTCTTCTATTTTTTTTTCCTTTTTTTATTTTATTTCATCATTCATTAAGTTGCATAGGTTTAATCCTATAGAATCTGTCCCATTTTTTTTCTCTTCCTCTATCCCATAGGCACAATGTTTGAATGTTAAAAACAACACTGGAATCACTATTTTGATGAAATTTGAAAATATCTAATAAGCATAGATGGCTTATTCTGAACAACTCAAATGTTCAATAGGTCTGCCTTATTGTAGAGTTTCACTCCATTCACTCGCGGGAAGTCTTAGGATTGTGGAAGCGCTTTTTTGTACTAGAGTAAAATCTAAGATTGGAGCGGCTGCTTTTACAAGAGAAAAATGTATAAAAATGAGCTAAATTCTCTATGTGGAAGCTAGAAAAGCTTTTACTGTTGGGACTAAAAACATTTTTTTCTACGAAAGAGGAAAAGTCGGTGGAACTAGCTTTCCACGCAAATGAACACGAAAACGGCCTTACACGCTAAGCCAAATTTTCTCGGGCAAGCATCTACATGGAGTGCCATGCATGAAACCTCTATCCTTAATGCATTAGGGCCTCTTTTTTTACAATAATCTATGATCTTGGTACTTCATACACATGATGTGGATACTTGTTTCTTTTGCATTTGTATATATTATGTTTTTTTTTTTTTTTCTAAATTTCAACCACCTAAAAACTGTTTGATTTCTAAATTTCGACCACCTAAAAAGTGTTAAATGACTTTTGAAGTTCTCATAATTTCATCCTCTTTAGTATTTGTAAACCTTTCATTTAGGAAGATTCAGAAATCCCAGGCCAAGGGATAGCTTTCGAAGAATTCACAAATTGTGTGAATATGATTTCAATGAATTCTGCTAAAGAAGAAATAGGTCCTTAAGAGCTTGTTTGGTTAGAGGCATTTCTAATAAAAGTTTGGACTTATTGGGAGATTTTGACATAATTTGACATATTATCGATTGCGCGTTCCAAATACTCCCTTAACATCATAAAAACGACAATTTTGGTCTCATGAATTTCTATTTCAGCACTCCAAGTGCTTGAGGCCAATAGAGCATTTAAAGTTCCAGTTTGGAGGACAACACTTGCAATTCTCACAATTCTTTGGGACAAGGGATTGAATGAGAGCAGGGAAGAAAATCCTGTTTAGTCACTGGAATCTGAAAAGCCCAACTTCCAAGATTTCATTAAAAAAAATGTCATGAAACGACAGAGGAACGACAGTATATCTGTTCTTGCCGTAGTACTTCCGTTCGGATTCCCTTCCTTTTCCAAATAAAAATCCAACACACCACAAAAATGTTATTATTCATTCCACGTTTCACTTGCGAAAGGAGCAATGAGAACCACCAAAATGTTCTTATTCATTCCACGTTTCACTTGCAAGAGGAGCAATGAGCAAGTCATGTGCTGGTCGACCCTACCACCCAACAATGTTGATCGAGTTGAGTCTCCATTTGGTAATGATGGGGCCCCACCTTCTGAGTTCATACCAGTGATGGTACCCTCTCACTATGATGTGATCTATGAAGTACTAGTGAAACAATTTTCATGTGGAGTGGAGCAAGTCCAGCCATTAGATGGGTTATTTGTAGAGCATATGATCGAGTTACATTTGTTTGTATGCAAGAAAATGATATCTGAAGATATTTAAGAAATACATCCCTAAACGTAGCTAAATTGGAGAACCAAAAGTTGTCCATCTTTTGGTTTGACAAATGCTAAGTGTACATTGTAATATTTTGGAAACTGAAATTCTATTGGCCAAAAGTATCATTTCTTGGTGGTGATTTTATGAATTCTCAATATTTATATAGGAAGTTCTAAATGGCTCTAAAAGACATTTTTTTTTTGTACAGGGGCCGGGGGGCTAAGGTGTGAGAGAGAACCCGCACATGCAGGAAGACAGTTTGGACACGTGAGAAGAAAGCACAATCAATTGAGAAGGGAGCCCCAACACATGTGGGAAGAGGCGGTATACTTAGGGTTCTTGAAGCTTAGGCAGCAAAGTGAGAACCGGCACTCCTTACCTTTCGAATTCTCTAAGGACATGATCATCATAATTTTTTATTTTTTTTGAAGAGTAAGTTAGTTCTTCAATTAGAAAAGAATATAATTACAGAAACGGAAGTCTATGATCAAAAAGATAATAGAAACTTCCAAAGGGGCATACCCCTTGAATTACAAATCAGATCAAAGCAATTAAATAAGGTAACCCTATTGAATGTAATTTAAAGTCTCGCACTAATAGAGTTATACAAAAGATCAATATTATCTACATTTAACAATGGAGGACCAGGAGATCGACTTATGATTTTACTAAATTTCACTGTCTGAGGGTGAAGGCTTGCAAAATGGACTTGAGCAAAGTTAGTAATGATAGCATGAAGTCGTCTTACATGAAACCGCAGATGCCATTCAAATTGTGCCGGAGTGAGGATAACTTGCTGCATAGAAGAATCTATCTTAATAACAACAGAAGAAACGTCCGGTGGAACAAGTTAAAGAAGATGGTAGATACCATCATATGAATTCAATAATGGCACCCTGCATCCCTTCCAAGGAATATGAAGGTCTCTCCATATAATACCAACTAAAACTTGATTCAAGACACCAATAGAAAGTCGCCAGCCATGAGGTCTTGAAGGAACCAGAGGTTTGAGGAGGACTGGAGCATGTAAAGGAACGTTCCAATGACACTGGATGGCAATAGGTAATCTTAGACCAAGATACAACATCCTAGTCGTCACCACCTGAATAATACACCGCACAATAGACCCACTGGATGTAGCATTGTTCCTGAAAGTTCTTGCATTACGTTCAGCCCACACATGCCCCACATAAGCATTAAAGATGAGTTTCCCAAGGGTGATGGAATTTGCACTATTCTGACCAATGCGAGAAATAAGAGAGTCTAAAAGCTCATGAGCATCAGAACAAGAAGTTAGAAGCAAATTCAATTTAGATATCAGCACTTTCCAAACCTCCTGCATATATGGGCAGTGAACCATGAGGTGCGTAGCAGTCTCCCATGTACAATCACAAAGAGCACAACAAGAATCACATTGGACATTCCTTTGCAAAGGAAAGTCCTTAGTTTTGAGGCGTCCATGAAATAACATCCAAGTACAAACAGAATGCTTTTTAATGCACCCTTTGAACCATATAGATGTGGACCAAGTAATCTGCTGAGGAGGGAGATGACAAATAAAGTTGTAGGCTGGCTTTAAAGAGAAAGACCCATTCTCCTCAAGTGTCCAAACAATTTCATCATCAAAAGTAGCCCATGGACTACATTCAGTAGGGATGCTATGAAAGATTTCTATCAGGGCATTTGATGTAGGAGCTGGAAACGTCCAATCACCGTCAAGAATGAAAGCATTAACCCTGATATCCTCTCCCAAACCCAGATCATATATAGCTCGAGAACTATAACAGTCCTTAAGTCGCCCACCCTGCAGCCATGGATCTGTCCAGAATTTTGTGGAATGACCATTCCCAATCAAAAACTTTATGTGGGGTAAAGCCAAAGGTCTTAGTGTTAAGATACATTTCCAACCCCAAGAAGTAGCTTTAGGAATGGAAACATCCCAAAAAGACTTACCCTTCAAATATCTTGCATGTACGCAGATATTCCAGCCAGTGTTCCTGTTAAGAACAACATTCCATACCTGTCGGAGAAGTGTTGCCTGTGCATGACCATAAATAGAACGAATCCCTAAGCCTCCCATATCAACCGGCTTACAAATGGAACTCCAAGCTATAGGATGAAGATAAGATGAGGACCAAGAATTCCAGAAGAAATCTCTGCATTGTCTGTCCAAAGCATGTAATATGGATTGAGGAAGAAGGAAAACAGTCGTCCAGAATAAATGAAACGAAGAGAAAGTGGACTTAATCGACTCCAATCTTCCTGCATATGATAGCACTTTTGTTTTCCATCTAGATAATTTTTGCTGCACTTTAGCCAAAAGAGATTGACAATCATTGAAATTAAGCCTCTTTATTGATAGAGGCACACCCAGATATCTGATTGGAAGATTTGCTGCTTGAATATGGAGGATGGAAGAAAAAGCAAATTGTTCTACTTCAATGCAATTTGTATAAAAGATAGCACTCTTCATCTAATTGACCCCAAGTCCTGTAAATTCTTTAAAATGGTGAAGAAAGTGTTTAAGATGAGCTGCGGCAGCTGTGGTGGCTTTACTAAAAACAATCAGATCATCAGCGAACATCAAATGAGAGATGATGACACCCTTCCTCACAAAAGGAGATGAAACAGATCAGTAGAAGCATAGTGACTCATCATAACAGAGAAAAACTCCATGACAATGGCAAACAAATAAGGAGATAAAGGGCAGCCCTGCCGCAGTCCCCGAGTACTCCTGAAAAAACCCTCCGCAGCACCATTTACCAACACTGAGAACTTGGCACCAGATACACATTCCATAAGGAGCTTGATAACCGTAGTAGGAAATCGGAGGCGCCGGAGAGCAGCCTCCAAAAAATCCCACCGAACACTATCATAGGCTTTGGCAAGATCAAGCTTAATGCACATCCTAGGGATACCTGTATTAAGATGAAAATTATGGATCAAGTCTTGGGCAAGAAGCATGTTATCAGCAATGCTTCAACTAGGTACAAAGGCTGACTGCATAGGACCCACAATCTTAGCAATGAGTGGTTTCAATCGATTGACCAGAATCCGACTGATGATCTTATACAACTCATTCGTTAAAGCAATAGGCCGAAACATATCTGGGGAGCTTGCATTTTCAGATTTAGGCACCAGCACAATGAAAGTGTGTTTAAGTTGCTTTAGCATAGACCCATGAGTAAAAAAATCCATAATACCAGCACACACATCATTGCCTATAATTGGCCAGCAGACTTTAAAAAAATGAGCATTGAAGCCATCAGGACCAGGGGCTTTATTAGGGTTAGCCGCCTTAATCACATCCTCAATTTCAGCAATTGTAACCGGATTTAGGAGAGATAATGCATTTGCATCAGTGAGAACTCCATGAGGGGTAACATGAGACAGATCAGGGGACTGCATATTCAATTCTGGCCCAAGAATAGTTTGAAAGTGAGAGACAAACACGACAGCAATACCCAAAGGATCAGTGTAGACAGTGTCTTCCGAATCAGTAATTTGAGAAATATAAGCTTGGGACTGCCTATGCTTCATAAGATTATAAAAATACTTAGTATTACTATCACCCAAGTTAACTGCCAATTCTCGAGCACGCTGCTTATACATACTCTCCTTAGCATGTAGCAATTTATCAAGTTCAAGTCTTACCATACGTTCTTGAGCTTGAATATGCAGCTGCTGTGAACTAGTTGCCTTAAGATTTTGCAAGAAATTCAATTTCTGGGAAGTCTCTGATATCTTCAGTGGAAGAGAGCCCTGTGACTTTTTCCATGCAATGAGATGCTTTTTCACAAAAGAAAACTTCCGAACCACAATAAAAAGTGGGGTGCCAGTAACATCAATATTCCATGCATCTTTAACTATTTGAAAGAAACCCGGCAATTTTGCCCAATAATTATAATATCGGAATGGAGCTTTAATGTGCTCCTTTCCATGCAAGGAGAGGAGAATCGAAGAGTGATCCGAGATGCCTGGTAGAAGAATCTCACCCTTAAAAGGATTAGAGTGAAGAAACCAGGCATTAACCAAAACTCTATCCAATCCTTGAATCACCAAAGCTAGAGTTAGACCAAGTAAATTTAGGACCCATTAAAGTCATATCAAGTAGGCCTGCATCTTGAATGCAATCATTAAATTCAATGAGACCCCTAGCACTTGGGGTTGCACCACCAGACTTCTCATGAATCCATCTAACAGTATTAAAGTCACCTACAACAATCCATGGTAGGCCAGTTACAGTGGACAAGTCACGGATAGTTTTCCATAGCTCTCGTCGCTGCAAGTAACTATTAAATCCATAGCAGGCTGAGAAGAAGAAATGCTCAGTCCCATATGTTACTTCACAATGCATGCACTGGGCAATTTTAGTAGTAACAGTCAAATGCAGCAGCCTTGGGTCCCATAAGACCCAAATTCTAACAGATGATCCAGCAACACTATTAGAGTTCTCCCTCCACCCATTAGGCACCAATGAATTAACAATGTAATTGTAAGCATTATGCTTCACTTTTGTCTCTAGCAGAACAACTAAAACAAGCTTCAAGTGACGGATTTTATACCTGATATCAGCCTGCATCAAAGGTCTGTTAAGACCTCGGACATTCCAGATCATAAAACTCATTTGGAACCAGACTTTAGGAGTGCTCGCTCCTTGATGACAACCCCAGACAAGCCGAGTTTCTGCTTGGAGGCTATACCCTGCTGTTTCAATATGGAACGAGCTCCAGGTTGACGAGAGGAAGAAGATACCATAGATTGAGTAGTGGCAGTGCCTTGGGCATGACCTGAAGCTGTGCTGACAGATGTGCATAGAGCAGGATCTGAGGTGGAGGCTTGAAGAACAAAAGCAGTAGTAGCAGAGAGTTCATCAACTCCAACAGTGAAATCCCCATCGAGGTTGGAAAGACTAAGGAACCGGTTTGATTCCTCATGAATAATCTGAGCAGGCCCTTGGTGCGGACTAGAAGGACCCTTTGCGGGAGACCGATCAGAAGGATGCTTCCCTCTGACTACAGTCCACTCACCAGCAGGTATTGCATTTTGTGGCTCAGACTGATCGTGTAAAACTGCTGCATCACCACTTTCAGACGCATCACCCACACCAGCAGCAGCCAAAGGCCTATCTACTAATTGAGTTGCCTTCGGAACCCATATTTGCTTTGGTTTAGATTGAGCAACATTTAGTGGGCAAGATTTATCACCATAGTTAAAGGTCCTGCATGATTTATGTAACACCCCGACCCCCTAATGGCCTACTAATTATAATTAATTGCTTGATTAGTTAGTAAGCTAGTTTAGAGTCTAAATAGTTGGGTTTATCGACGAATCGCACGTGCGAAGTTTAGCACGATTCGGAGCGCGTTTGGGTAGCATAGAGAGTCGTTTTAATTGTGGGTAGGGTTTTTAGGGAATTTAAGAGATTATGAGTTTTGGTGAGTTGGGTGCATTGGGTAGGTTTCTTCGTTTCATAAACTTTAGCCTTCGGTCGCGTTTCGATTGGACGCATCGAAGTGGTCCGAAATCCATCAATTGTAGGCGTGGACCGACCCGAACCTTGACCCATAGCCCCAAGCCCATAGCTCAAGCCCAAGCCCAAAACCCATCATTTAATTAGGTCACCAACCCACCTCATTTCATTCATTCCATTCACTCACTCAACTCAACATCCCAGCACAGCAGCCGGCCTCTCTTCCTCTCATTTCTTCTTCTCCGTTGACGAGCCCGGAGCTCCGGCGACGGAAGCCAACCCACCAATCTTCTTCTCCAAGCTTCCAAGGGTTTATTCATATACTTTTCTCCTTGTTTCACCCACAACCCACTTAGAGGTAAGCTCTCCAAGCTTAGAAACCATCTCTTCATCTTTTTCCTTGATTAGAAATGGATTAGATAGGCTTACCTTGGCCTTGGCATGCATGTGTAGGAGCCATTTGGGATTTGGGAGTGTTTCACCTCATTTGGAGCATCCAAAGTGTCTACCTTCTTCTCTTTCTCCTTAGATTTGAGTCATCACATCACTAAGGCAAGTCAATAATTATATTAATGCTTAATATGCTTGTCTACCTTGATTTGGTTGATAAAAATCATGTTTTAGTTACTTTGGCTCAATTGATACTTTATTTGATTGAAAACATGATAAATGGACTCATAGTTGTAATGAAATGGATGTAGATCTTTATGGCTTGATTAGTAGGTTTTAGGAGTTGTTATTAAGTTAGTTTTTATACCTATATTGTGTTCATCAGGTTTCCCAAACAGAAAATGGGAAAAGTCCCATTTCAGCCCAGAACAGGGCTACTGCCCAGTTTCCGCAGGTGTCTCGGTCGACCGAGACCCTGTGTGTCGGTCGACCGAGAACACAGGGGCCACTCGCCCGAGCCTACTGGAATTTTTTCAACTTTTCCTTTTTAAGGGATTTCTACCCTGTTTTATGTTAGACCTTGGTGGACTTTGGATACCCCTTTTTAGGACTCATTTGACTTAGTGTGAGAGTGTTTTGAGTCGACATTTCTCACGGTGAATTCGGATGTATCGAGAATCAATTGAATTCAATCTCGAAAGGTATGGGATGTCGGGATACTCTTCTTTAAAGCTATGCACGAGGATTATTCGTACGAGTACCGCGAACCCTAACCCTTCGTTGATTGACTGGGTTGTGCGATGCTTCAGGGTTTACACTTTACTTAGGATTGGATTGTTTATTCGCTTTGAATTCAAATAGTACCCTTACGTACTATCTTCTACATGTGATGAGCATGTTCTTTAGTTTCGTTTGTTTTACTTTATTGGAGGATCACTTTGAGAACTTAGATGATGGACTTAGGATCCCCTTTGCTATTTCGTTTGTTTCGTCATTTGTTTGAAGTGTTGAGGCTAGGGAGCTTTGATTGTCAAGCTTTGAGAGGACTACTATTGGTATTGGTTTGGGATTTGATTTGTTTTGGAAACAAAGTAGTTCTCTATTGATATTGAATCTTGTTCGCGCAAGAAGCCTAGCCCTTCACCTATGTTTTAGGATTCTTTATGTCAGGCACCACTCAGCTGTTAACGTTCAACACAGTTGGGGCACCGACTGTGGGAGAACACGATACCACCTCGAAGCAAGATAGAGCCAGAGCTCACGGAGCCCGAGCTACTTGAGCTGAGAGTTATTTATATATTCCTCGAGATGTTCTGTTCTGTTCTGTTTTGTTCTGTTTTGTTTAGTACGTCCTCGAAGCAAGATAGTGCCAGAGCTCTCGGAGCCGGAGCATTTGAGCTACGAGTTGTCTGGATATTGGATATTGGGATTTATCCCAATTGATGATATAGTTTAGCTTATGTGGATCGCCTACTTTGATAGTTCGTTTATGATTCGAATGCAATGCATCTCTTACGATCGGAGTGCTATGCATATCTTATAATCATGTTTCTCGTTCATTCTCTTTAGTACTGCATATCTATGTGATTTATATACTTATTGCTTTGCCATCCGTTGTGTTGATGATGCTACTCTTGGTGCATAGGTACCGAGTACTTCTACCCCACGGCAGAGGAGGCGACGGAGGAGGTTCAGGCAGATCAGCCTGATGACTTCCTAGAGTATAGTACGGACGACATTGTATAGCCGTGACGACCCCGTACACGAGCGCTTCATGTTTAGTCTCTTAGCTTCACATTTTGGTTTCTTATACTTTTGTATAGGCCTAGTTTCAGTTGGCCTTTTTACTTGTAAATAATATTTTGTTTTAGTCTTAAACTTCAATCTTAACTTTGATACTAGTATATGGCTTTTAAACTATACATCTATGAGATACCTTTTGTTATATGAAGCTTCCGCTGTTGTTTGATTTATTCGAGGAGAATGTTTATACCTCACAGCGGTCTTCGATCCAGATGGGACACGATTAGGGCAGGTGATATGTAATTATCATTGGAAAAAGTTTTAAATTGGCCCTAATCTCACGCATACCCCGGTTTCACTTTTGGGGGCGTGACAATTTACAAGGGTGTGGTTTCCAAGCATATTCAACCCTTTGAACAATAGTTTTATCCTTATACTTCATGTGCAATTCAGTTGGAAACTCAGCATCAACACCAACTTCAACACAGACATGAGCAAAAGCATAACGAGTGCCCGTTGCAGTCGCATGATCCATGCATATAGGATTGCCAATGACATTGGAAGTTTTACTAAGAGCAGAGGTAGTTCTGAAACAGAAGTTCAAGTTAGGAAGACGAACCCAGACAGGTATAGTTTCGAGGTTGTCTCGACACAGAGAGATATCTGTAGCCCAACATCGCAGAATGAGTGGCCTACCAAAGACAAACCAGGGCCCATCCTCTAGAATTTGCTGTCCAGCATCATAAGAATGGAATCTAAACAAGAAGAATCCGTCCGCCATTGGAGTAAGTTCTAGCTCGTTCACTAGCCAGGCTTTTGAGAGAGAAGCCTTAATATCAGGAAGAGGAGGAGATTTTCCAATGAAGTATCCCACGAGAGAATTCCTCCATTGTTGGATCGCTGCAAAAGTATCTTCATCATCAAAGACAATGTGGTGATCTGGGTCCGTGGAAGGTTGAGAATTGCGTTGCAGATCCCTAGAACGATCAGAGCAGGAATGAAATAACGATGACCATGTAGCAGTCGCCTGAAAGGGTTGCACCCTAATCGAATCTGACGAAGAAGATGATCGTGTAGCATCAGGCTGGTTATCGTTGGCTGGAATCTCCACATTTGTGACCTTAGGGTGATCAAATCCGTCAGCCAACTCAGCATCAGATAGCATCCGACCAATATCATGCTCCACTTGTAAGATCTGGTTCCACCGTTCCTCGTTAGAAGGGGAGCATTCAAGAGCCTGGATGGAAGTAGCACGATTTGCAGAGGCTTTCTTAACGTCTCCAATGCGGATCTTGGCTTCAAGAATCAGATCACGAGAGACCTCGGATGGAATAACATCTTCTTACTTCTTCTTGATGACCATCTTCAAAAAAGACACCTTAGCACTACGATCCTAGCGTAAGAAAGCATTAGACAAATCTGCTGCGTCAGGGAAGGAGGGGGAGAGGGGGAGCGATCTGGAAGAATGGAGGCTGACCCTCCATCCATGTGAAGCCGCCAACCAAGATGAAGAAGAGGAAAAAATCACCAGAGAGAAAAGAGAAGAGAAAAAATAAAGAGAACTAGAAAAGGGAGTCCCTATTAACAATTCTTTAGATAAAAAGAATTTTTTTGCACTTCATGCACAAATTTGGAGTATTTTGCTTGGCCACAATCTCAGAATTCTGTAAATTCTATTTAAAACTCTTAGATACTTCAATTTTTAAAATCTTGCATTTTCTTATTCAATGTTTTCTGGATTTTTAATGATAGAATATCTGCTACTATATTAAGAGGCGCTAAAATTTATCATAAAGGAATTCGTCATATTCTTGGGTCAAAAGTTTCAATGAGTTTTAATTACTTAATAAATAAAATTATTCCTACAATTAAGGCATTTTGTTGTAAACTATATTATTATTATTATTTTTGTCTAGATTGGCCGACAGGTTAGAGTGATATTACCAACGTGATGACCTAGAACACTCGGTATCCAAGTGGAACGGAGGTGCCAACACCACTCAACTATGAGTGCATTGGCTTGTAAACTATGTCATATTGTAAACCAATTCATAAACCTTCTTGGGTCCAACCAACACAAAAAAAGCCTTTTTAGTTATTGTAATTTCTTCTACATAAACTTCACCCATCAAGAGTGCCATCAGACATTGCCAATGGTTATTCCGCATTTGAATATTGAAATTTACTACTGCCAAAGGAATTTGCTATAGTGAATGCCACATCCCCTGGGACCCAATTGGATCTTTGTGCATCCAGTGATCCTTGGGTCAGTGTGCTGTATGTGAGCAAATACTAGAGGCCAGAGCTCAAAACAAAAGTCACATTCATTTGGATAAAACCCTTTGGGAAAGTCCACACAGACCGACTGGGGGACCGAATTCAGACCCGGTCCCCCATGAGGACTGTTGGATCCCAGCACACGGACCGACTGGGGGACCGGGCCCGAATTCGGTCCCCCAGTCGGTCCGTGTAGCACGGCTGAAACCCTTTCTCCGTATCAATCATGGATGTAGCCAAGTACGAACAAAGATACAAGTAAGTATATTTACAAATAAATCTAGTCAGGGAAACAAATAAGGCCCTTTTTGACGTTCTCAAAATTTCAATTCCTAATATTCTAACTTAGCATAAAAAAATAACCCAAACTATTCAACATAGCCTGTCCAAACCAAAACACCCTTTAGAATAAGGTACTTGGATGCAACACACAAAAGTGCGACACTACATCAAGGAGCTATGTAATTAGGGAGGTAAACGGGTCGTTCTAGACCCGGAATTGTTAAGGAGAAGGTGAAACTAGACTCGGAACCAGAACTATATATGGGGTGGGTCTGGGTCTAGGTAGAGAATGATATGAAAAAAAAAAAATTCTACTTCTGAGGAAAGATTCTCGAAAATGGAGATAAAGTTGGGGTCCACGGGTCCAAACCAAGGTGGAATCGAAACCACCTTCATTTAGGTCACGAGTCTAAAAAAAGGACCCAGACCCAGACCCATTTACTCAGCGGGGCTTAAATAAGGACCCAAACTCGGTTTTTAACAGGTTGGAACCTCTAACTTATAGCAAATAAACCACACGAATTTCTATATTTGTCATTTTTCTATTATTTTGGTCTAGTGTTTTTATGTGTGAGAAGAGGAAAATATTAAACTGCTTTTTTAATGTTATAAAATATCATTTCCTACAACAAAGAGTGGACTTGTTTTTCCAAGGCACCATGCAAAAAGTTATTTTTCAGTGCCATTAAATTCTAGCGCCACACAAACCTATCAAGGGGTCATTTGCCTTTTATGCATAGGATAGAAAAGTGGGATTTACATATGTAAATGTTACATGTGTAAATGAGAATATCCAATTGTTTTAGATGTGTTTGGATGACTTGAATGTTTTTTATGCGTTTGGATGATTTGGACATTTTAACAAATTTCTCAAAATCCACAAAGATCAAAGATAGGAGACTAAACATCTCGATAATTGCCATTAATACGAGCATATTGACTGGTTTGGATCATGAATTGGGGGCTTATAGAAGTACATAAAACTAGATATATCGATGACTTTTTGATAAATCACTCAAAATTTATGAAAATTTAAAATAATCAGCTCAAAGGTCTTGAGATTTATTAATTCAATAAATTAATACGTTTGGCTTACAATTATGGACATACGTTAAGAAAAAAAAATTAAAAGTCGTCAATGAGACTCATAAAAAGAACCATCGTATCAAAGATTGTACTACTTCCTTAATGCAAATAACTTTAACACCCATATAAGTGTGAAAATCTCAGTGTATCATTAGCCTTTGTTATACATATCTTCACACTTTATTTATAGATCTCGTAAACAAATGTGATGATGCATGACCAACAGGCACGTAAATTATTTACAAATGAAAATAACAGCAAACAAATAACTCCTAAGGGTCTGTTTTTGCACAGTAGAAGATGAAACGCTAGCTAGGCTGGTCGGAAAATTTGCAGCAGAAAATGAAGCTTCAATGCTGTGCCTGAAAATTAAAAGGCGAGAATCTTCTCCGCATCTAAACGACATAAGCGCCATGTCTCCGCTTGTTTTCGCCGAAATCACCGCTGCACAAAAAACTCTTTAAGAAAAGTAGCTCCGATTAAGGGCGGATAAACACAAACCTTTGCTTCTGTATGTTGATTATTAATTATGTATTTATCCATAATTACTATCTTTCACTTCATTTTGTTAATTACTAATTAATCTAATAATATGACTTATTTAAGTGAAAATTAGGAGACAAATAAGACACCCTTAAAAAGGTACTCATTTCACGCGGCTTACGCATAACTTGTAGGTCCCATTAACACTTTAACAGCCACTCTCTCATTGATTCCACCACCGCCTTATCCACCCATACCTCTTTTCGTTGATGCAGTCAGAAGAAGAAAAAATAAAACTAAATAAAGGCCCTCCCCTCCTAGGCTCCTCCACATTTATTTTGCTCACAAGTAAAGCAGCACCCAAGTATTAAATACAAAAACCACTTTCCCCCACTTTCCCCCTTTTCCATTTATATACCCCCACCCCCACTCCTACAACGTTACATTCCATCTCTCTCTTCCCCTCCCTAACCTCTCTCTCTTCATCTTCAATGAAGGATTCCACTAAAACCACCCTTCTCTTTCTCTCTCTTCTTTTTTCTACTGCTATTTCTTCACCAAAACCAAAACCAAAACCACTCTTGTATGAAACCCTACTTCTAAACCCCCTCTCAAAACCGCCCACCCCAAACCCCACTCTCCCATGGACCAGCACCGAAACCACCACCGACTCCGAATCCGAAACCGCCACATCCCTCTACCTCCGCCTCGAACACCGAGACTCCCTCGCCACCAACTCCACCGCTGAAGAGCTCTTCCAGCTCCGGCTCAAGAGAGACTCCCTCCGCGTCCAGGCCCTCTCCGGCGTACGCAACGCCACGGTGCACGTTAGCGACTTCAGCAGCTCCGTCGTGTCCGGTCTGTCGCAGGGCAGCGGAGAGTACTTTACTCGGATCGGCGTAGGCACGCCTCCGAAATACGCCTACATGGTGCTCGATACAGGGAGTGATATAGTCTGGCTACAGTGCGCACCCTGCCGGAAATGCTACACTCAGAGCGATCCGGTCTTCGATCCCTCTAGGTCAAACTCCTTCTCCGCCGTCCGGTGTGGCGATCCTCTCTGTCGCCGCCTCGACGTGTCCGGTTGCGGCCGCCGCGGCACTTGCCTCTACCAGGTTTGCAGTTTTAGATTGAAATAAGAATTCTAATTTTGATTTTCACATTAACAATTGTTACATGAATTCTGAATTCTCATATTATCTGAACTTTTTCAGATCTATCCTTACGCTTTTTTGTATTATAGGTCTCTTATGGAGATGGATCTTTCACGGTGGGTGAGTTCTCGACGGAGACGCTCACCTTCCGGGGCACGAAGGTGGCCGGCATCGCCCTGGGCTGCGGCCACGACAATGAAGGCCTCTTTGTTGGGGCTGCCGGCCTCCTAGGCCTCGGAAAGGGCCGCCTCTCTTTCCCCTCCCAAGCCGCCGGGCAGTTCGGCGGCAAGTTCAGCTACTGCCTGGTCGACCGTACGTCGTCGACGGCTGCAAGGGGGCAGTCGGCGACGTCGTACATTATTTTCGGCCAGTCATCGGTGCCGAGATCGGCGATCTTCGCACCGATGGTGGCGAACCCGAGATTGGACACGTTTTACTACGTGGGGCTGACGGGGATCTCCGTCGGCGGGAAGAGGGTGGCCGGGATAACGGAGGCGATGTTCCGCTTAGACACCGCCGGGAACGGCGGCGTCATCTTGGACTCGGGGACGTCGGTGACGAGGCTGGTGAGGCCGGCGTACGTGGCGTTCCGTGACGCCTTTGCGGCGGGGGCGGCGGGGCTGAAGAAGGCGGCGGGGTACTCGCTGTTCGACACGTGTTACGATCTGTCGGGGCTGACGGAGGTGAAGGTGCCGACAGTGGTGCTGCATTTTGGAAAGGGGGCGGATTTGTCACTGCCGGCGGTGAATTACCTGATTCCGGTCAACACCCAGGGGGTTTTCTGCTTCGCCTTCGCCGGCACGGCGAACGGGCTTTCCATTATTGGTAACATTCAGCAGCAGGGGTTCCGGGTCGTCTTCGACACCGCCGGCGGGAGGGTCGGGTTCTCGCCGCACGGGTGCAGGTGAGAGATAAGGCTCGCACGTGCGAAGTGGGAGTGGAAAGGGAAGGGAAAGAGCAGAAGCACATGGAAAGTAAAAGAGGAAAGTTGAAAATTTAACAGTGAATTTGTTGTTTGCTTGTTTTATCTTTTTCTGGTTAATGCTGTTTTAAATTAAGGTTAAGATAAGGTTAATTTGGGGATTTGGTTTAGTTTTCACTGGTGTATTTTCTCATCACTGGAGAAAGAAGCAGCAGGTAAAAGGGGGAGGGTTTGAAATTGAAATGTCTCTCTCTTTGTTCTTCTTAAATGGAGACAAATATCCCTAACGATGTTTGAAATGTCTCTCTTATGTGGGATTCATGTGTGTTTTTTTCTAATATAATAATAATATGGAACTTGTTAGTGTTTTTATTTATCATTTTTCATGATAGGAAAGAAGCCTCCCATTTTCTCTTGGTAAACAGATTCCAAGGATGCTGTGAATATAGATCAGACAGGTCAGGACAGGGAGGGTTTGAAATTGAAATGTCTCTCTCTTTCTTCTTCTTAAATGGAGACAAATATCCCTAACAATGTTTGTAATGTCTCTCTTATTTGGGATTCATGTGTGTTTTTTTCTAATATAATAATAATATGGAACTTGTTAGTGTTTTTATTTATCATTTTTCATGATAGGAAAGAAGCCTCCCATTTTCTCTTGGTAAACAGATTCCAAGGATGCTGTGAATATAAATCAGACAGGTCAGGTTGGTAGGGTCCGCATATACAATACACGACGCAAAACATGTGATTTCACTCTATTTGTATTTTATTCATGTACTTTACACATGATTATAGTCCTCAGGTTGAACTTTCAACTTCTGTGAAATTTTTTGGCTACCATCAACTGTAAGATTTTTTATTTGGTTATAATTTTTGAGCCCCTTCTTAGGCTTTAACCTAGATAAATCCTCAAAGCTTTGAAACTTGAAACTCCACTGTGGGCCCATCTATTGTAATTCGAACAGTTAAACTGGGGATTCTCGAATTTTACCTCAATTTGAGTTTTCTGTTGGCTTGGCTTTATTTTTTATTTATGAAAATTGTGATTATGAATATGCATGACATAGTGTTAATCACGGATTTTATCCAGCCGTGGGCGGAGAAAGCTCCCATTGAGGTAAAATTTTATGAATCAGAGTCAGATTAGAATATGTGGATCCCTCACTTTCTCACCACCTCAGGCCTAGGATCCCAATTCAGAATTTTTTACATGTGGAGCCCACCAGTGCATATGTATTTATCTTTAGGGCCATCAATTTATCTGTGAGTACCTTCTCATTGGATATTCTCTTTAGATTATGGCATTATAGGATTCTGATACCTCATCCATTTAGCTTGGGGATTTGGTCCTTTTGCAGTGTGATGTGGACTCTATAAAATCTCTATTCTCTTGAACTGGATGCCATCGGTTGAATGGATAAAAGATGGTTCTGAATAATGGGATGCCACCAGTTGAATGGTGATGGTTCTGAGGAAGATTGGAGGTATATTGGGCGATGCCAACTGACTCGACTTGGAAATCATGTTTTGTGTTGGAAATGGTGAGTCATGGAAGTCAATTCAAGGGAACCATGTAATTGAAGGGCACGTTTGGATGGTTAGGATGGTATTACTGCAAGTGTTGAAATGAATTAATGTGAATATCCAAAAATGATCATATGGCCTCTTTTTAATGGTAAATTTTTTTATTTTTTTATTTTTTTATTTTTTCTATTAGAAGGCTAGCCTAATAATCTCTCCGGGTTCAAAGGGAAGTTGGGTAAAATCTCCTATAGCCCCAATGTGGTAGTGCAGTTTTGAACCCATAACCTCCGGTGTAAACCATGGTTTTAGGCAAATTGGGCTATCTCTAGAGGTTGAATGCAAGAAAGGAGGGAAAATGAATTCTCTTCCACCACCCTCCTACTTAATTATTCAACGAGTTCTATCTACATATCCATCTATATATTTTGTCTTTTTAATCATCGTTAAATAGAGCTTATCTTATGATGAATTCCTATGTATTTAAATTTTTTTTACAATAAAAAGTTATTCTTTGTAAATGATGATAAAGATTGTCTACGGACAACTTTTCTCGTCCCTTTTTTTTCTTCCTTTCTTTTTGGGCAAAAGAGTTACACTAACTACCTATATTGCTCCTCATCTTTGAGGAGAAAGAAGCATATGCCATTTCTCTTGGAAAGTGGATTTCAATTATAATTTCATGAACATTGAATCTGATGGGGGCCAATGAACCTGTATAGAAATGCATTTTTCTTCAATGGCGTCTTTATCAACTTACATTAGATATTTCAAATAATCTCAAATGAGTTTTTCTTAATTAATTAAATATTTATGTTATATCTAACTGTTATAGAAAGCGGTCATCTTTTATTTTATTTTATTCAGTTTTATCACATATTCATTTCAATATTCTCATCTCTGTTGCATCATTTATTTTGTTCATAGACCTTGCGTCCTAATTTGCCATCATAATGATGCGGGCCTATGCATGCGTAAATATTTGCCAGAGAAAATCCTCGATTGTAATGACGACATCGCTACGGCAACATCCGCATAAAGAAATCCTTATTTGGAAATTAAGAAGTGGGGCCCTTGGGAGAAAACATAGAGTACCCTAATTTAATTTCATGGTACCCAAGGTGGCTTTGGGGGCATATATTTATTTTCATGGCACCCAAGGTTAGGATCTTTTGATTGTTGGCATTAGAGGATTGGTACTCCATACCGTACCTATTTGGCGTTGGGCCCTCCATGTGTTGTGATGTTGACGCGTCTAGAATATCTATGGCAGCTATTACATGGAACCCTGTAACACATGCCTCAAAGTCCAACTCAGAGGCACTTAAGATAATTTGGACGGTTTGAGATGAATGTCCTCTGGGGATCTCATATGTCCTCAAGTTTTGGTTGGATCGCAGCGTATCTCATCTTAATACCACTTCAGAGTACCACTTCAGCACCGGTCATGTTCCCATCACGGTGCTTAATCGGATGATGTGGCCCGCTCTCTTTGAAACAAAACTGGAGATTATATTAGTGTTGGAGATGAGTTCATCTTGAACCGTCCAAACTATTTCGATGCGGGCCTAGGATGGAGGTTTAGGAATAGGTAGAAAATCCTCTTTATCATACTTTGAATGGCATGTCGCCAGTTGGATGGTTGAGGTCGATCTCAGTGGCATTGGTGATAATTTAGGCCACACCCAATGCGACTCTTTTCCAAGTAGATCAAAGTCAATCAATTCGGCACCGGCACCATTTAACCGAAAAGAAGGATGACATTTGCAGCCCTACCTAGAATTGTTGGCTATTAAATCCAGTTATCAACTCACCTGTATTGCAGTCATACAGAAAATAAAAACTTGCAACTGTCCACAGTATAACAGGTCATAAAGAAAAGGGCAGAATAGTTGTGAATATCATGACTTCTTCATCATCATCATTAAAACCCGTTTTAATATGTACGAACGAATTTTGTTTCTTCAGTCCAAGTTAAGAATATAATGACTCGTAAAAAAAAAAATAAGTTGCCAATCTATCAATTAATCTCATCGCCCTTCACGGACCTCCCCTGGACATTGGACAGATGATTTAATCACAAAAAAGAAAAAAAGAAAAAAACCACTCTGCGTTACACAAAGGAGGCTTTAAAACCTAGTAGTAATGCCATTTAACTGCAGTGAGTTTTGTCTACTCATGATCATCAATGTCTTGATCTATCACTATCTTCTCAGTGAATGTCACTTGGACTAGGGCTGCACAGAACCGGACCGCAGACCGGACCGGACCGCAAAACCGGACCGGACCGGACCGGATTTGTGGTCTTTACAGCACAAATCCGGACCGGATTTGAAAAACCGGTTAAATCCGGTCCGGTACGGTCCAGACCATTTAAAAACCGGTCCGGACCGGACCGGACCGGATTAATAATAATTTTTTTTTTAAATTTTTTTAATACAAAACTTTAAGTATGTAAAATTCCTAAGTCAAATACCCTAGTGAAATAAAAAATCTAACTTCTTACAACTAGAAAAAGAGGTAGGAAATGGGCTGAAAATGAAAAAATAAAATAAAAACTTAAGGAAAAAAAAAAAAAACAAATGAAACCGGTCCGGACCACTCCGTTTTGGACCAAGTGGTCCGGTCCGGTCCTCTCATTTAAGCCGGACCGGATATCCGGTTGGGCAGCCCTAACTTGGACTGCGGGTTGTATCTCTCCTTTTCATATTAAGGGTTGAGACTGTAGAATTTTTTTTTTCTTTTTTCAAAGGGCTAGTATTTAAGGAGTCCTTACAATGCTTTAACCTAGAGTATTCAGGAGGAATGGTAGAAGGGTCTTGCAGATGGTTGAACTCTAGCAATGCACCTATCCTCACCCGAGATCTCTCTCCCTGCCTTCACGTCTACTTCTCTCGTCAAGATGGCTCCATCACCTCACCCGATGTCTACTAGAGAGCATGGTCCCTATCCCTTTAAGATCCACCGTACAATGAAAACATGATAATGAATATAGGTAAAAAAAAAGAGATAATTAGCGAAAGGTCCTTAGAACTGAATCTATCCAGCCTCCAGTCCAAGCAAATTCTTTTTAAGGGCTCTGGTCCAAGCAATTAGACTGTTTGCAGCCAGAAGTCCCTGGATATAATTTACATGACTAATTTGCCCTCTTTCAACTGTTTAGGTATCTAATTTTGAATTTTAAAATTTCAAATCTTCCATTCTCCCCCTCATTACAAGGGGTCTCCGACCCTCCTCTCGTCTGGAAACCCCTGTCTGGACTTTTTCTTCCACGTGGTACCGAACACCTCGCTGCGGCGATTTTCTGGCTCCACTAAAACCACCATAAAACGGAGGACGAAGCCGAAACAGAGACCCAGATGCCCCCAAACCGATTCCAGCCCCGACAAGCATACTACCACCGACGAAACCAATTCCAGCCCTGACAACCATACTACCAATGACAACAAGAATTGAAACAGAAACGTGTCCGTGACGGGTCCCAGGAAGTAACCCCAATAATTTATCTCTACTTTTCCATCACTTTCTCCCAATCGGTTCATGACTTATACTGTTTTGATTTCCCCTCCTCTCCACACATACACGGAGAGGATCTGATACCTGACCTAACCTGACCCACCTTCGGCATGGCCGGGTGCACCGACGACCTCACCAGAGCCCAATCGTGCCGAAATGGTCCAGCCGTGATCCATCTAAAGTGGATCGCCATCTTGGTCATCCTTTTCACGAGCGTCGTCGGAATCTCCTCCCCAGTCGCCCTCGCCCGCCTCTTCCAAGGCAAGCCCACCTACAACAACGCCCTCCTCCTCATCAAATGCTTCGCCACCGGCATCATCCTCTCCACCTCCCTCGTCCACGTCCTCCCTGACGCCTTCGACGCCCTCACCGACTGCAAGATCGCCTCCAAACACCCATGGAAAGACTTCCCCTTTTCTGGTTTCATCGCCATGGTGGGCGCCATCATCGCCCTCCTGGTCGACGTTACGGCGAGCTCTCACGTAGAGGACAGGCCCCAGTACGCTCCAGTCGGGTCGGAGGATGGTGGCGCCGGTGGTGTCGTGGCGGTGAAGAAGGTGGAAGCAGCGGTGGAGATGGTGGTGGTGACTGGGTGCCATAACACGCATGAGGAGGAATTGACGAAGTTGAAGCAGAGACTGGTTTCTCAGGTTTTGGAGATTGGGATTGTTTTTCATTCGGTGATTATTGGGGTTACTTTGGGGATGTCCCAGAATCGATGCACGATCAAACAGAATCTATGTTCAACCTCTGTACCAGAGAGCGAGTCGTGCGTCTCTTCACGTAGCCGGAGCCCCGTGTTGAAATGCCTTTGTGCCATCGTCGTTGCAGGAACGTTTGCGGTTCTTGTTCTGGAACAGGAGAACAAGAGGAGGAAGAAGATGACCCAAAGGGTCGGTTCCAGTCCGGGTGAGGTCGGGTCAAGTTTGACCTGGTTTCAAAGCCCAAAAGCAAATCTATCTGAGTTTTTTAGAAATTTATCTATGTTTTTGGCAAATATATATGAGTTCCCGACAAATTTAACTGAGTTTTTGGAAAATTTATCTGCGTTTTTAATAAATTTATCTGAGTTTCTAACAAATTTATTTTCATTTTGGAAATTTATCTGAGTTCTGGAACAAATTTATCTGAGTTCTGGACAAATTTAGCTGAATTCTGAACAAATTTATCTGAGTTTTTTGTAAATTTATCTGAGTTCTGAAATAAATTTCTTTACGTTATGGACAAATCTATCTGAGTTTTGGCTAATTTATCTAAGTTATGGGACAAATTTATCTGAGTTTGGACAAATTTATCCGAGTTTGTGGCAAATGTATTTGCGTTTTTCTAAATTTATTTACACTTTTTTGAAATTTATTTGGATCTTTTAAAATTGATTTTCATCTTTTGAAAATTATTTGCGTCTTTTTAAATTGATTTTCATCTTTTAAAAAATTTTAGATTTTTTGAAATTTATTTGCGTTTTTTAAATTTCTCTATGTTCTTTTGATATTATAGCATTTGTTGAAATTTATTTGCGTTATTTCAAATTTATTTGTATTTTTTGAAATTAGTTTTTGTTTTTTTAGAGTTTAAGTTTAATTTTTTTTATTTTATTTACATCTTTTGAAATTTATTTGGATCTTTTGAAATTTATTTGCGTTTTTGAAATTTATTTCACTTTTAGAAATTTATTTGAAATTTGTTTCCTGTTTTTTGAACTTTATTTGAAAATCTCATTAGTGGAAATTTATTAATCGTGACTAATTTAATGGTAGTGGACCATTATTAATGGCTTATCCCACTAATCCTGGGATATGATTTGAAGAAAGGGTAAATTAGACACTTTATGTTTTCAAATTTGGAAAAAGGACTTTTCACACTATAAAAAAAATTTGTGGACTTAAGGCAATAAAGTGAAATATTCAGGGACCTCTCGCCGAATCCCCTAAAAAAAACCTCAATTGAATTAATATTTGAAACAACATGTATATTTTGATGCCGTTAATCTGAGCGGTTCGAATTTCAGTGGGTGACCCGCCCCACCATGGAGTTCCTCTCTAATAACGCAAGGCTTTCTCTAGTTAAATCTGAACAGGAGGGGGATATTGAGCAGGTAAAGGTTGGAAAAGGTAGGGACAGATGACTGACTTAAAGTAAAAGGAGCAGAGCACGAGCGGAGTGGAATTTGGACGGTTTCCATGACTCCTGACCCTTTCCATTATTTGCATCGTGATTCTCGCAGCCATCACTGGGCTGCTTCTCTCTTCATTCCATTAAAATAATGACACTACATGAGTCAATGCCCTGCATTTTGTATCGTGTCTCTATTACTATTGTCTTTGAATTATTAAAAATTATACTTGAACAAATTTTTTTGTCAGAATTTTAGACAACCCTATCATATTTCTTGAATATCATTAAATTTTTTTACCAGAATTTTGGATAATCCTATGATATCCCTTGATTAAATTTTTTTGCCAGAATTTTGGACAACCCTATGATATCCCTTGATTAAATTTTTTGGCCAGAATTTTGGACAACCCTATGATATCCCTTGATTATCCCTTTAATATCATAGTGATATTCAAAGGATATCATAGGGTTGTCCAAAATTCTGGCAAAAAAATTTGTCCAGGTAGCACTACTGTTGAATTATAGAGTGTGTTTCATTTCACAACTCACGATGTGATTGTGAATAAGATCTTTGACCCATCGGATTGCATGGAATTTGAAGTTCTTGGAATTCACTGGCCTTTTGTAGTGTAACGAGTAATTGGTGTTAGGAATTTTGTGTTTTGTAATTTGATGGATGAATTATTATTTTAGCATTATTCAAATTTTCACATATACATTGATTTAGAAAATTTTGAAATCTTTTACACATGCATTGTTTTTTAGACTTGTAGAAATATTGATTTATGTATGTTTTGATTTTAAATTTGGATGCATTTAGTTTTCAAAAGAAGATATTCGAATCAAGCTTGCCTATGGTTTTAAAGGTTTCAAATCATCTTAGGCATTTTAGGTTTCATGTTTTTAAAAATCTTAGAATGATTTAAAACATGTTTCCAGGCTTGATTCAATAGACTAGACCTTCAAGACCAAGTTTCCCTTTCAAAAATCATTTTTACGAATCTTTATAATCAGGGGAAGTTCGGTTAACCAAACCTTTGTCGGTCAGCTATCGGTTTCAATTCCAAAATATGAAATCTGTGTTTTCTGGAACTTCAGTCAGCTGTCGGTCAAGTGTCGGTCACCTGTCGGTCGACCAAACTTCAGTTCGGTTAACAAACAAGTGTGTTTCGGTCAGCAATCTTTTGAAATATATGATCGTTAGAATATGATCGTTGAGTTCGGTTGACCGAACTCCAAATGTCTGTCGACCGACAAGCTAGCCGTTGAACAACATTTTCTATAAATTGAAGTTCATTCTTTGGCCAAATTTGAGGATCCAAGGGAAACTCCTTGAGGTGTTTTAAGGCCAAACAAAGGGGAATGAGCTAAGGGAGGCTAGTTGGTCATTTGGAAAGCTAAAGCTTGGTTCCATTGAGTTAAATCACTAAGTAAGCTTTACTTTCCTTAATCATATATTTTCATGCTTTGCTTTATTATTGATAAATCTTTTTTAGCATGATAAACTATGATTTGTTGTGTCCTTAACATGTATATATTTTAAATTGATTTATTGTTTTGGATGCATTACCTTGATTCAAACCAAGTAGGACTCAAATTAGTATATCTAAGTGAATCATGTTTGAAATCATCTTTGAAATTATATATAACATGATTCCTATACTTGGTTGAATCTTTGGTTAATGTTTTCATCATAAGAAAATCACTTTCAAATCTATCTTATGTTTTGGATTCAACAACTTCACAAATCACATGAATTTTATTTTTAAAGTTTCTCACAACTTGCTTAGCATTGATATACATCATTTTCAAGTTGGTTTTTAAAATACATGTGATTTGTTCCTTCACTTCAATCAAATTTATTTTTGTGTTTTACACTTTCAAAAGCTTTAAGCTTACATTCATTGAGCTATCATTTTTAACTTGATTGAAGTTTTTCACGCACACACCATGAGCATTCATCTTTGTTTTTCATAGTGTTGTGTGAGTTTGTTTAAATTTTCATATCCGCCTAATTAAGAGGCATTGTATTGAGCTAAAATTGCATCTCCATCAAGTGTATTTTAGATGCTACTTAGAGAGATAACCAACCTTTTGGTTGAAGAGGTTATTGCTTAGCCTAAGAAAAACATAGTGTAATAGGTTGATGTTGAGCCTTGAAAAACATCATTGTTAAAGGTTATTGCTTAGCATTGGAAAATATATTGTAAAGGTTATTGCTTAGGCTATTGAAAATCATAAATAGTGGAAATCTGGTGGGGTGTTGGATCACAAGCAAGTAGTGGATGTAGGCATTGAGGCCGAACCACTATAAATCATTGTGTGATGGTGAATGCTTTGTGATGATTGTTTTTGTTAATTTCCGCATTTAGTTTGATAATCATCTTTAGTGGCTAATTTAATTTAAGGAAGTTAAAATCGGGCATAATTGATCACTAATTTGTAGCTCACCCTATTCACCCCCCTTCTAGGGTTCGGATCCCGAACTTTCAATTGGAAGTGCCACACCCATATGATTTAGATAAGAACCGGTCTGGTATTGCCCTTGAATTCTCATGAATTAAATTCAAGTAATCCCATGGGCCCTTGACATGTATTTTTTGAACATGTTAACCTCAGTCTTTTAGGGAAGGATTATTGAAAATAAGGTAGATTTCATATCGTGGGATTTATGATGTGCTTTTTCTATTGTCATTTTCAAATATAGGTTTCACGTGTGAAATTTACAATTGTTTACCATTTTCAATGGATGGAGAGATGGAGCAAGGAGAGGGAGAGCACACATTTTTGGTCAAAAAGAAGCCATATGACTGTACAGACTTTTCAGGTGACCTCAAAATGATTAGAATTGTGGATTTTATTAAGAGTTTTTTTTTTTGGGAATTAGTCTTTTTCCACAAACATCCGCTTTGGACGTGGAGTTGATTTATTGTGCACGGCCATAGTTTGATAGACACTGGGAATTGTTTTTTCGTGTTTAGTTTATCCATACATTTGGACAATTAAAGGTAGGGGTGGCGGTTATTGAACGATTATGCGGTTTTGTTTTATGACGGTTTGTAAAAAGTAGAAACTGTAACTGCCCAAAGTATAAGCGGTTTGAACGGTATTTTGAGCGGGCGACTTGGACGGCATGTTGGGCGATTTGGTATTTGTACCTATCTCTCTCTCTCTTTTATTTTTTTTATTTTTAATAGAATGTAACTAAAGTTTCAAAGTACTTAACATAAAGAATAAAAATTAAACATGATTTTTAATAAAAGTAAATAATCAGTAATAAACAAAATTTTTAACTAAGTATATGAATGTAAAATTAAAGTCCAAAGGCATCACCAAAATTAAAAAATACAATCACTTATATAATCTAACGTCCAAAAGTAAAATATCTAATAAAGAAACATCTAAATTCGAAAATTCAATGTCTAAATTTCAATAAATAAACCTCCAAATTTCAAAATTCAATGTCCAAATGCTAAAAGAAATTCAAAATCTAAACTTCAAGTTCGTAAAGATCGATATATAATTTGAAGCAATCCTGCAAAAAAAAAAAAAAAAAAAAAAAATCATAGTTGGAACAATAATTGATAAAAAATAATAAACAACAATGTTTAGTTTAGTGATAAAATTGTTAGGTCGTCAAACTGTCATACAATATAATCTAGACTTGTATTGAAGTTGCACTAGGATCATGAGGAGTGGGGGGACCCATACAAGTAGAAGTGTTATCTGTAAAGGAACATAACTCTTGTGAGTTTTGATGGGTCAGGTCCAAGTGATCCAATCCATATCGACCTGGGACCGAAACTCATGACCCGATAAGGTCCATGCCCAACCCGTGAGCCTGGTCACGTCATCACAACACACCCGGAAGCCTCATCATCACTTTAGAATTAGTAAAACCCTTATCCCCACTTATGCTACCCAGACTAGCGGAGAATATCTCAACTGCTCCAGCGCACGAAGGTGATTCGGAAGCTCCATAAAAGTAGTAATGTAGTTGCTGTAAAGTCGTCCCCATCTGTTAGGGAGAGACTATAAATGAAAAGCCCCGCCAACACTGAGGGAGGGGGGGGGGGGAGTAACTTTTATCCATGTTTGTACATTTCTTGTATTCTCCTAACCTGTAATCTCTACACATCGGAGAAGTAAAATCACCGGCAATCTCTGCCTTTTTGGAGTGGACGTAGGTCATATTGACCGAACCACTATAAATTCTCTTTCTCTTCTTTAATTTCCACATTAATCACTCATTACTTGACCGGTGGTGTTCGAAAACACTTTTTGGCACCATCAGTTTGGCGCTGTCTGTGGGAACCGAAGAAAATTTTCTTTTTCGAAATTATGGTGATCACCACAAGATCAACGAGACGACAAGATGGCAATCCCTCGCGGGAGGGCGAGGATAACCCTATACCGACTAATCCTGCATCGAATACTCCTGCTCCCTCTCCTTAACAAATGCTGGAAACCATGCAGCAGCTGGTGACCCAAAACCAGCAGATACTGCAACTCATGCTCGCAGGGCAAGGAGGAGCACAATTTGGTACAGTACCGCAGAAAGTACCGCGCCCGGAGCATCCGACTGCTCCACGCAGGGGAGCACCTCACCTGGGCACCCATCCCCATGGTGCCCAGGGTCGAGGAACAAACCATGGCGCTTGTCCTCATCCTCACCTGGGCGCCCATCCCCATGGCGCCCAGGGCACCTCTGCTGGAGTTCCCCAGGTCGCCCCACACGGAGTACTCCTGGTCGACCCTCAAGGTCGCGCCCATCACGAGGTGCCTCCACCCCCGGGTGGAGCCCCATTTGGAGGATCCCCAAGAAGGGCGAATCGCGGTGGACTTCCACCTCCTCCCTCTGCTTCTAGCGATGAGGATCCTCATTTCCAGGGGGGGGGGGGGAATGAAAATCACAGCATGGAAGATGGGAGTTATTTCCCTGGTCCGTCCAGGGAACCCAGCAATCGCTGGGAGGAAAAGATCAAAGAAATGCAGAATCAACTGGGCGATGTCTTCAACGCCATAAGGGCGCAGGCACCGGAGACGGTAGATTATCTGGTCGGGCGAACGGATACACCGTTCAAGCCTAACATGGTGAACTACCCACTCCCTCGGGAGTTCAAAATGCCATCCGTGGAGACCTTTGATGGAACGAAGGATCCATTGGACCATCTGGAGACTTACAAAACCAAAATGCAGCTGCATAATATCCCTGACGAAATAATGTGCAGGGCGTTCCCAACTACATTGAAGGGTTCCGCTCAGCAGTGGTTTGCCAATCTCCCCCAAGCATCCATAGCCACCTTTGAAGAGTTGAGCAAATCTTCTGTCTCACACTTTATCGGTGGGCACCACCACCAGAAGCCTGCCACACACCTGCTCAGCATAAAGCAGGATAAACACGAGAGCCTCAGAAGCTACCTCACTCGTTTTAACGAGGAGGTACTTCAGGTTGAAGAGCCCGACGACAAGGTCTCCATGACAGCCTTCTTGGGAGGCCTTCGCTCGTCGAGCTTCCTCTTTTCAGTGATGAAGCACCCGCCAAAGAGCTTTCCGGAACTGCTGGTAAAAGCCTAGAAGTACATGAATACTGAAGACATCACGAGGGCCAGGCGAGGAGAATTCTCCAGACCAGAGGACAAGGGGAAGGAGCGGGACAGAGACGAAAAGAAGGAAACAAGCAATAAACAAAGCAGGACTGAGAGGGTACCTGTCAGGGATCGACTCGGTCCTGCCCCGCTATGAGATAAACAAGTGTTCACTCCTCTCAATGCTACTATTGAGCACATCTTGTTCCAGATACAAGATGACCCTGCCATAAAATGGCCTGGAAAGATGAAATCTCCTCCAAACCGCCGGAACCCGATTAAGTACTGTCGCTTCCATTGCGACCATGGCCATAACACTGATGACTGTTATGACCTCAAGCGACAGATTGAGGATCTCATTCAGCGTGGCCACCTGCGCCAGTATGTTGCTGGTAGGGGGCAAGCACTACTACCACCACCACCTCGCAATCTGGAGGACCAGCAACCGATTGGGGAAATCCGAACCATCTCAGGAGGACTGGCAGAATCGCTCTCGGCCATGAAGGCTCATGCCAAAAAGGCAAGTCATCCTGATGAGGCACGCCCGTCCAAGGCGCCTAGGCTTGGCACTAACGAAGTCATATCCTTTTCAGATAAGGATTTAGAAGGGATCCAGCACCCCCATGATGACCCTCTGGTGCTCACAATGACCATCGCCAATTTTCAGGTACACAGAATCTTGGTAGACAGTGGTAGCTCTGCAGATATCCTATTTTTGAAGCTTATGACAAGCTGAAACTGGGCCGGGAGAGGCTGCAGCCTGTCAAATCCCCCCTCATCGGCTTTTTAGGGGAGAAAGTGTATCCCTTAGGGGCAATCACACTGCCAGTCATAGCAGGGGCAGCACCCCGAAGTTCCACTACAATGGTCAACTTCCTAGTGATAGACTGCCCCTCAGCCTATAACATCATACTGGGACATCCTACTCTTAATGCATTAAGAACCGTCCTCTCCACCTACCATCTCATCCTTCGCTTTCCAACCCCGAATGGAATCGGGGAGGTAAGGGGGGACCAGGTAGCAGCAAGAGAATGCTACGTCTCCTCAATGAAAGTCAAGAAAACGCAAAAGGCGTTGCAAGTTGGAATCTTGGACCCGAGAGACGAAGCCACTACAGAGAGGGGAGAACCAGTTGAAGCACTACTCCTGTGGTCTTAAATGAGTACCTCCCTAATAGAAGAGTATACATTGGTTCTTCTCTTTCTGAGGATCTGGTCCGCCACTTGACAAACTTTCTGAGGAATAACATGGACATCTTCGCATGGTCACATGCGGATCTCGAAGGGATTGATCCTGAAGTCGCCACTCACCGCCTCAATGTCGACCCTCGCCACAAGCCTATCCGACAAAAGCTAAGGGACGCCTCCACTGAAAGGGGCCAAGCAATGGACAAGGAGGTCGGGAAGCTAATAGAGAATAGGGATGTCAGGGAAGTAGCAGACCCTGAATGTCTCTCAAATGTCGTGATGGTAACGAAGGCGAATGGGAAGTGGCGCCTATGCGTCGACTTCACCGACCTTAACAACGCATGTCCAAAGGACTGCTACCCGTTGCCAATGATTGATCTCCTCATCGACGCCACAGCAGGACATGAGATGCTCTCCTTCCTGGATGCTTATTCTGGATACAACCAGATCAGCATGCATCCCCCAGATCAAGAGAAGACGTCGTTCATCACCCCGAAGGGGACCTATTGCTATAGGGTCATGCCTTTCGGGCTGAAAAATGTAGGTGCAACCTACTAACGCCTAGTGAACAAAATGTTTCACTCACAGATTGGGCGGACCATGGAGGTTTATGTGGATGACATGTTGGTGAAGAGCCTCGCCGCTGCAGATCACATCGACCATCTTCAAGAAACTTTCAATATTCTCAGGCTCTATCGCATGAAGTTGAATCCTGAGAAGTGCGCCTTCGGCGTGGGGTCAGGAAAATTCTTGGGCTTCATGGTCAACCAAAGGGGAATAGAGGCGAACCCCGATAAAATCAAAGCTATACAGGACATGAGGTCGCCCACTTCCACCAAGGAGCTGCAGCACTTAACAGATTTGTTTCCAAGTCTGCAGACAAGTGCTTGCCTTTCTTCAAAATCCTCAGGAAAACTTTCGAATGGGGACCCGAGGCTGAGGAGGCATTCCAGAAGCTTAAAGCCTACTTGTCCGCTCCCCCTCTTCTTTCACAAGCTGCACCCGGCGAGGTGTTATATTTGTATCTCTCTGCTTCCCCTTCAGCAGTCAGTTCTGTCCTCATCAAAAATCATGATGGAGTGCAAAAGCCCATCTATTATGTAAGCAGAGCATACCGAGGGGCAGAGCCCAGATACTCGGAATTGGAAAAATTGGCGCTCGCCCTCGTCTCGACAGCAAGGCGCCTACGACATTAATTTCAGAGCCATACAATTGTTGTAGTTACCGATCAGCCTCTGAAGAGAATACTAGGAAAGCCGGACGTATCCGGGAGACTCGTCAAGTGGGCAGTAGAACTAGGCGAGTTCAATGTCCAGTACCAGCCAAGGGCGGCCATCATAGCACAAGCCCTGACCGACTTTATAGCTGAATTTACATACTCTGTCGACCCCGGCGCACAAGTCGATCTGCCACCTACCGAAGACATCCAAAGGGACACCCAGGGCTCCCAGCCTCTTCCACACGCCGAGGCACAAGACGCACAAGACCCCCTGGGCGCCCAATCTGTTCCTGGCGCCCAGGTGGTCTCCCCCTCAGGCCTCGGCACCCAAAGCTCTTTGGGCGCCCAACCTCTTCTGGACGCCCAGGGGACCTCCTCCTCAGGCGCCCAAAGCCCCCTGGGTGCCCAGGCTCTTTGGGGCGCCTAGGGGACCTCATCACCAAATGCCAAAGACCCCCAGTGCGTCCAGACTCATCCAGGCAATCAGATTCTCTCGCCACAGCCGCTTTGGAGACTATATGTTGATGGCTCGGCAACCAGTGAAGGAAGTGGAGCTTGCTTCATCCTAATCAGCCCTGATGGTACACCCATTAAGTACGCAGTAAAACTCCACTTCATTGCCTCTAACAATGAAACAGAATATGAGGCCCTCCTCTCTGGTCTGAGATTGGCGATAGAGATGGACATCTTGTCCCTTGTTGCTTACAGTGATTCAAAAATGGTGGTCAATCAAGTAAATGGGGAGTTCGAAGCAAAAGAGGAAAGAATGCAGGAGTACCTTGGCATTGTGAAAAGATTGATCCCGCGTTTCCAATGCTTCCAGATCTGTCACATCCCTAGAGGGGAAAACATGACAGCAGATACACTCGCCAGGCTCGCCTCATCGTTGGAAGCCTCATCTGCCGAACCAACATTCATTGGGCACCAGTTGGAGCCGAGTAAGTTAGATGTAAATACTACAAACATCAACTGTACAACAGATGAGTCAAACTGGATGACCCCCATAAGGGCGTATCTCCAAGAAGGTACAGAGCCAGATGATCCCCTCGAGGCGAAAAAACTTAGGGTCTGTCCCGACCCCGGACCGGGAATCCGGGATCGGGACCGCATCTGTCTAATAATAACATACGTTTATTTAATTTCCCACAGGTGTCCGCGGTGAGGATATCACAACCATAAATTAATATTTCTATTAAGTGCGGAAGCGTGTAGCAAATCAAATAGTCAAACCATCCTTGGTCATCAAGACAATAACACAAGTCTAAAATACTGTATCAGAATGAGCAATGAAAATTAGCATGTTACCCAGAGTAAGTTAAAGTTTATACAAATATCATTTAATTACATTTCCCCAAAAATAGAGGCCAACCAGGCCAATATAACAAAATACCAATCCAAAGAATGGTTAAATAGTTTTTCCAAAAATGTAAAGTCTCTCATAGCAACCGAACGTCTAAATGACGTCATCAGCACGCCACTCAACTAACTGCTGCGGTTCTACGACCGCCTCCTCAAGCTCCTCCTCGGGATAACCGACAACGGGACCTGAGTACCAAAGAGTAGGTCAAACACGACGGTTTGGCAAAAGGAGGAAAATACAACGACAATATGATAATAAATGAATTTACCTTCAAAACATGTAAACCTGTTTAAATAACAGTTTCTATGAACGAGATAAAACATTTATTCAATTACAAGGATATAATGTAAAACATGTAAGGTGACAAAGGAAACGGGAAACAAGCAAGATGACAACCACATGAAGCTAAGTCCTCTATCACAAAAGTGATAGAGCAATAACTAGGCACTGATCTCAGTCACTCGAGTTGAGGAGAAACAGTGGATCTCATATAAATACATATACAAATACATATACTATACATGACCACGGTAGCGAGCCGGGCATCGGGGACCACAGTAGCAATCTACGGCATCGGGACAAGACCACGGTAATGACCGAGTAGCGGGATCCAAACTGCAGCTGGCGGGACAAGAGGGGGATCTCCAAGTTGGTGGATCAGATCGATAGAGTTATCCAAGCTTACTGGTGCCGACTCATAGGTCAAATCACAATCGATACATATGCAATCAAATTCAGTACGATAAATAGACGGGCAAGACGGGGTGCTCAAGGGCACATTATCATATCATGTGGTGCAATGCACTTCGGGTCAAGTAACCATTTCAAGTGTACATCAATGCTTTCGGGAAAACAAGACATGTAATATAAATCTCGGGATCGATAAGGTACAATAAGCAATTGGAATTTCGGTAAAGTATCGGGTTCAAAATTCGTTTAAAGTGGATAGGGACCCCGTATGTCAATCTAATAACCATTTGGTACTCTTTGAGTTTGGGGACATTACGGGCTCCTTATACACTTTGAATTTTCAAAACTTCAATTGAAATCTTTGTGATATGGTTTCTTCCTTAAATGGCCTCATACAATGCTTAACAATCCTCTTGACGTAGAGAGGTTCCCAAAGAATAGTCCCAAACCGTTAAAATAGTTCATCATTGTCCCAACATAGCCCTGCCCAACGGGGCCCATCGCTCGAGCGGACTGGAAGGTTCACTCGAGCGAGTCGCTCTCTAGAATGGTTGTCTGGGTGGGTTCGCTCGAGCGAAGTTGAGGTCGCTTGAGCGAACTCATTGGGTCGAGCGAATATTTAAATGCGTTCGAACGGACAACTCTCTGGAATGAGTTCTTGGATGTCCGCTCGAGCGACCAGGGGTCCACTCGAGCGACCAAGCTACTGGAATGCTCCGAACCCTTTCCTGGACAGGTCGCTCGAGCGAAGTGTCATGGTCACTCGAGCGAACTGTCCAGAAACTGAATTCGGACCAGTTCAGCTCCATAATAACTCTTCCTTTTTACAACCCCTTTTAGCCACTTTTCTACACTAAGTGGGGAGTATAAATCTCCATTCAAACAACCTCAAATCTCCAACAACATCCATCCCATTCTCCTCTATCAACAACACATTCAATACAAGGAAAGGAAGAAGGAAACCATTTCACATAGATACATTTGGAACAAAACAAGAAGGATTAAATACTATGCACCAACCCATCTTTATGACCATAAATGCACTAATAAGACTTTTCATGAGCATTTATTTCAAAGGAAAGCATTAAATATGCATGGGTGAAACTTAATAAAACCAACTACACTTCTCATAACCACAATGAAACTCTTAAAAGATCATATCATCCACTTGCCTTGGGTCTTCAAATCAAGTAAATCAAGCTTTACAAGTCTTTCAAATCAAGGGTCCAAGCTTCAAGGAAAATCCCAAAATAAAACCCTAAAGAGTCAAAACATAGAATAGGAAGAAAGAAGCTTCAATAACAAGTATGGAGATTCCCTTACGCTAGGAGAACACAAATCTAGAAGAAGAGAAGGGTCACTTACTTGCAAGGTCCTCTAATGGCAATGGTGAGCTCAAAGAGAGTCTTGTGATGAATGATTTTCTCTAGTAATGGTGTCAATGGAGAGCTAGGGTGATGAGAAAGAGGATGATGATCTCCACTTCTCAAGTTGTGCAAGTTTGATGGTGAGTTTGGTGATTGCAAGCAAGAGCAAGAAGAAGAAGGCAATGAAAACCCTAGGTTCTCTCTCTTGTGCTAGAAAAAGGAAATGGAAGGGAAAGGTTTCCTTATAAACAAGTGGGGAGTAGGCTCCACCACCAACAAATCTAATTGGGCTGGAATCATCTCTTTCGGGACCTCGGATGAATTCGACGAAGAAGGAAGAAATGATTGTCGAAATATCTAGTTTCCGAAAAGTGTATGTTTCGCGGGTTTCGGGAATATCAAGTTTTTGGGTATAGATTTTGTGTGCAATGACTGTTTTGCCCTCAAGGCTAAGAAATCGGGTTTCGGGATCTTAAACGGGGACAGAATCGACATGAAAGTTGAAGGGGTTAACAATACCCATAAAACGAGATTAAAATCATGAATGCAAAAATCTCCGATAAATCCTCAAACATATGCAATGTCATGAAAAGGAACCCCCAAAGGGCCCTACTAACACAAAGCAATCAAAATTCCCCAAAACTAATTCAAAAGCTATTCCAAACCCAACTTAGTCAAAATCACTAATCAAGCTTAGAACTAACACGCAACTTAATTAGCACTAAACGGGTTCACTCGGGTCGGGGTCTTGCATCCTCCACCCCTTAGGGCATTTGGTCCTCCAAATGAAATATAAAACTCACCTCGGGTAGAAGATGTGGATATTTCTTCTGTACTTTATCTCGTAGTTCCACGCTGCCTCTTCCGGTCCATGGTTCTCCCATAGCACCTTTACCCACTGAATAGTCCGTGTCCTCAACTCTTGTTCCTTTGTATCGATGATCTGCACGGGCTTCTCAACATAGGTAGCATCCTCTCTGATCTCCAATGGCTCATGCCGGAGTACGTGTGAAGGATCGGGGACATACTTCTTCAACATAGACACATGGAAAACGTTGTGTACGCCGGATAGCTCAGGTGGTAAGGCTAATCTATAAGCCACATCACCAATCTTGCTCACAATGTCATATGGTCCAATGTATCTCCGTGATAACTTGCCCTTCTGCCCAAATCTCAATGTTTCCCTTGTAGGTGACACTTTCAGGAAAACCTGATCTCCTTCTTTGAACTGTAGATCTCTGCGGTGGGAGTCTGCATAGCTCTTCTGTCTACTCCGGGACACTTTTAGACGCTCTTGAATCAATTTGATCTTGTTGCTGGTCTCACTAACAATAGTCGGTCCATGGAAACTGCGAGTTCCGACTTCTTCCCAACAAACAGGTGTCCTACACCTTCTGCCATACAAGGCCTCAAAAGGAGCCATCCCAATGCTCGAATGGTAGCTGTTGTTGTAAGCGAACTCACACAACGGTAGAGTCTCATCCCATTAAGTCTTGAAATCTAACACACAAGCACGGAGCATATCCTTAAGAGTCTGAATCGTCCTCTCTGACTGGCCATCTGTCTAAGGGTGATAAGCCGTGCTAAACTGTAGTCTCGTACCCATAGACTCGTGCAATGTCTTCCAGAACCTCGAGACGAATCTGCTGTCTCTGTCGGAAGTGATAGAAACTGGCTGCCCATGTCGACTGACGATCTCGCTGACAAACAACTCTGCCAAAGGTAGCATGTGCATCTTCTTCCCTGTCTTCATAGCAAGGAAATGCGCTGACTTGGTGAGACGGTCCACAATGACCCATATCGCATCGTTGCCTCTGCTAGTCCTCGGTAGTCCCGAAATAAAGTCCATGGTAATGTGCTCCCACTTCCATTCCGGGATCTCTAATGGCTGTAACAATTCTGGAGGCCTCTGATGCTCTGCTTTAATCAACTGATAGGTCATACAACGGGAGACAAACACTGCAATCTCCCTCTTCATGTTGTTCCACCAAAATCTGCCCTTCAAATTCTGATACATCTTTGTGCTGCCTGGATCCATAGAGTACTTCGTGCTATGAGCCTCAATCATAATGTCATTTCTCAAATCTTCGATGTTAGGTACACACAGGCGGTCACGGTAGTACAAAACTCCATCGACAATACGGAAGTCAGGACGTTCTGCTATATGTTCTGAAATCTTGGCCAACTATGGATCTTGCAACTGACTATCCTTGATCTTTTGAACGAAAGAAGGTTCTGACACTGTCATGTTGCTAACAAAACACCCTTCCTCAGTGGCTGTAGATCTAAACTCAACTCTTCAAACTGCTCAAAGATACAAGTGCCACTTAGGTTTGCCAAACCCACTGATTTTCTGCTCAAGGCATCGGCAACTACATTAGCTTTCCTCGGGTGGTACTTGATTGGAAAATCATAGTCCTTGATATATTCCATCCATCTTCTCTGCCTCATGTTCAATTCCTTATGCGAAAACAAGTACTGTAAGCTGCGGTGATCGGAGTGGACTTCGAACTTCTCTCCATAGAGGTAATGTCTCCACATTTTCAATGCAAAAACAACCGCTGCTAACTCAAGATCATGGGTGGCATAGTTCTTCTCGTGATCTTTCAACTGCCGAGATCCATATGCAATCACTTTTCCTTCCTGCATCAACACGCAACCAAGTCCAACATTCGAAGCATCGGTAAAAATGGTAAAACCGCCGCTCCCGGATGGTAAAGTAAGGACTGGTGCTGTAGTCAATCTCTTCTTTAGCTCTTGGAAACTCTCTTCACACTGATCTGTCCACACATATGACACATTCTTCCTTGTCAACTTTGTCAATGGTGACGCAATTGATGAAAATCCCTGCACAAACCTCCTGTAATAGCCTGCCAAACCCAGAAAACTTCTGATCTCCGTTGCATTCTTCGGTCTTTCCCAACTCATAACTGCTTTAATCTTGGACGGATCCACTGATAATCCTTCTTTGGAGATGATGTGCCCCAAAAATGCTACTTGCTCCAACAAAAAATCACACTTGTTGAGCTTTGCATACAGCTGGTTCTCTCTCAAGAGTTGCAGTGCTATCCTTAAATGCTCTTCATGCTCTTCTCTGGTCTTGGAGTATACCAAAATGTCATCTATGAACACTACAACAAACTGATCCAAATACTCTGCAAATATCTTGTTCATCAATGCCATGAACATTGCTGGTGCATTAGTCAACCCAAATGGCATCACTAGGAACTCATAGTGACCATATCTTGTCCGGAAAGCTGTTTTCAACACATCTGATTCTCTAACTCTCAGCTGATGGTAACCGGATCTCAAGTCAATCTTCAAAAAGTATGATGCACCTCGCAACTGATCAAACATTTCATCTATTCTTGGCAATGAGTATTTGTTTATGATGGTCATTTGATTCAATCTTCTGTAATCTATACACATTCTCATCGAACTATCCTTCTTCTTAACAAACAAGACTGGAGCTCCCCATGGTGAAACACTCGGTCTCACAAAACCTTTGTCCAACAACTCTTGCAACTGAGTTTTCAACTCTCCCAACTCTGCTGGAGCCATTCTATATGGTGCAATAGATATCGGAGCGGTCCCCGGTAACAACTCAATGGTGAAATCAATCTCTCTGATGGGTGGTAAACCTGGAATCTCCTCCGGAAAAACATCCGGGAATTCCCAAACAATTGGGATCTCCTCCACCCCTTGGGACCGTTTATCCTCCTTGATAAACGCCAAATAAGCTTCACAACCACTTCTCAAAAGTCTATCAGCCTTCAATGCTGAGACAAACCCTGCATGAGGACTCCTCCTCTCTTCCTGAAACAACACCCCTGCTGGTGTCTCATCTAACTTGAAAGTCAGGGTCTTATGGAAACAATCCATTGTGGCATGGTATCCTGCCAGCCAATCCATCCCTAGGATGACATCAAAATCGAACATCTCTAAAAGAATGAGATCTGCGGTTAAAACCACTTCTCCTATCTGGACTGTGCAACTAGGGTAATATGTACTACAAATAATTTGTTTGCCTGCTGGGGTTGCCACAGTCAAAATAAACTCAAGTTCTCTAGCATGCATATCAATCAACTTAGAAAATTCATGGGATAAGAATGAGTGGGTAGAACCAGGGTCAAATAAAATCTTAGCCTTTATCCCACAAACAAGAAGTGTACCTTCCACTACATTTCCCGCTGCCTCTGCATCCACTCTATTGACTCCGTAGATTTGGCCTCGCTGTTGTGGCCTATTCTGTGCCTGCTGTGGTCTGCCTTGGGGTGCATTTCTGTGCTGCTGCGGTGCACGCTGATTTGGGTTGTGTTCTTGCTGACGAGCCTGTCGTGGTTGTTGCTGTGGTCTATGCTACTGCTGTGGTGGTGCTTGTTGCTGTAGGGGCTTTGCCTGATTCTGAACAACAATTACATTCTGTGGTACTGGTGGTCGCTGTGCCCCTTGCTGCTGCTGCTGATTCTGCCTATTCTGTCTTGGACAGTCTCTCATCTAATGAGCCATGGAGCCACATCTGAAACATGCTCCTGTGAGTGTACGACACTGTGCACTCTCATGGTTCTTCCGACAATGGGTACAAACCAATGGACCTTGAGCAATCGGTTCTGTCCTCTGTCTCTTGTTCTGATGGTTCCTTTGCTGGTAGTTCTGCTGCTGAGCTTGTCCCTTGCCTTGAACTCTAAGGATTTTGTTGTGAAAGTTCTCAAACTTATAGGCCCTCTTGACCGCCTCATCAAAAGTTGCAGGTGGTACTACTCCGGTGGCATCTCTCTCAATGAAGGGATTAAGTCCCTCAAAGAATTTGGCAATTTTCTTCTCCACCGTATCCACCAACTCCGGAGCATACCTAGACAATCTCTCGAACTTAGTGAGGTATTCGAGGACCGTCATACTCCCTTGGACAAGCTGTTGAAATTCTATGGCCTTTTGCTTCTTGATATGAGCGGGTACATATTTATCGTGGAATTGCCTCTTGAAGTTTGCCCATACCTCTACATCAGCCATGATTCTATATTCTTCCCTCACCGTCTTCCACCATCTATCTGCTGTACCAACAAAGAGGGATGATGCCAACTTCACTCTCTCTCCCCCTGTACACTGGAAAATCTCAAAGATGTTCTCGGTATGTTCTAACCAGTCATCTGCAGCCAACGGGTCTTCTATTCCTAGAAATTCTTTCGGAGCTCTCTTCCGAAATCGCTCAAACAAGGCATTAGGGTCATGTTGCCTTTGGTTTATGACGATTGTGGGCTGAGGTTGAACCGGTTCTGGTCTTCTCTGTAGGACCTCAAGCAATTGCCTTTGCATCTCTGCCATTTCCCTTGCATGATCTTCTTCCCTCTTGAGCATCTATTCTTGCAATCTAGCTTGGTTCTCATTGGCTTGACGCTGCTGGTCAAGCATTGCTTGCATCATTTCTTGGAACTGATTTGGTGGGTCGTTCTCAACCATATCCTCTTCTACCGGCCCGGTGTGATCACTGTTACTTCAGAAGGAATGCCATTCACTGTTCTCTTACGGGGAGGCATGATACTGCAAAACAAATTGTTAGCACAAAATAATATAATGGGTCACACATTGCTCACACGATGCTAGCTATCGAAAGATCTAACGAATCCTCACCACGTCCTTAGGATTTCTAGTTTCTTTTAATTACTTGAAACACGTCTCGCTCTGATACCAGTCTGTCGCGACCCCGGACCGGGAATCCGGGATCGGGACCGCATCTTTCTAATAATAACATACGTTTATTTAATTTCCCACAGGTGTCCGCGGTGAGGATATCACAACCATAAATTAATATTTCTATTAAGTGCGGAAGCGTGTAGCAAATCAAATAGTCAAACCATCCTTGGTCATCAAGACAATAACACAAGTCTAAAATACAGTATCTGTTGGGATTGGTGTATGCCCTAAAGCCCACTGACTGCACTCACATCTCTGTTACTGGATATTTATTGGTTATTTAATAGAATGACATCTTTCTCTTATTACTTGTGTATATGTATGGTTGTGTAAGGCCCATTGTTTTCTAGTAAATGACTTAGGTGTGTAGTGGCTACACATAGTAAGGTATGAGTCATGGACACTTGAAACAATAAACTTGTTCATAACTGAGAGATGGAGTTGGGCACTTCATCTTGGTATAAGTTATAATGAGATACTCTCCTGTATTCAGGGTGACTTACCTAAGTCGCGGGAGGCTTTTCCGGATTTATCTCATTAGTGCATGTGTCATGCATTGAACAAGACCACTTGTAGGTGTGATCTCTAAAATAGTACTATCACTGAGAGAGATCAAATCACCTCTTGCTACTGAGTGACCAGTGCTCTTAATCTTGAGCATTTGTGGATGAACTGACGAAGTCAAGTTCTTGTGCTTTAATTCACTATGGGTGAGATCCTGTTCATGGGTCAACAGCTCTGTGTTTTGGGTGCTCGGGCTAGATTAGTTGGGACGTGCAAATGCAACATGGAATCTATGCCATCGTGTGATGGAATGATCGTCCCCTTAGAATTATCCGATTAATAATCAGAATCTAAGATCTTAGTATATGGATGTTCCATATGGGTATTGAACTTGTGGGTCGCTCCCTGGATCAAGAGAATGATATCCGGATGATGATTAAGTCAAGGGTATGAAGTTCTAAGGATGAGATGTAATCAAGAAGGTAGATAGTACATCGGTTAACCTACTTGATTATGGATGTTACATAGAGGGGCATTGTGGTCATTGTACTTGGTAGGTCAAAGACAATCGTCAGTTCATGATGAGCTTAATTTGCAATTTAATATTTGTCCCTGGAGTGCAACCATAACTCTCTAGTGGAATGAGTTAAGGTTAAAATGATCCTAGTGTTGCTATGGGGTTAGCATGGACATTTTGGTCATTTTGGAAGCCAAGGGCAAATATGTATTTTGGTCCCTTCTTTAGCCACTTTCCTAGATTGGCAAGGTTTCCTAAATTGTTTAATAATGTGGATAAATAATTTTGAGTGTAAATTCAAATAGGCCCATGATGGCATACATGAATTACCACTCTAGATAAATTATTGATGCATGAGCCATAGTGTGTGTGGGCTAGCCAATGTGGTCCCTAAAGTGTGGGTCCCAAGATTGAGTAGGTCCTATCACTTGGAAGACTGAAATTCTTTTTGTGCAAGTTTCCCTAAAGATTGTAGTTTCCTAATTAACTTTGAAAACTAAAAATTAGGAGTGTTGGACGTCCATTATAGTAGCTGGTTTGGTTTTGGAAAGCTCCTCTTAGTTTCCTAGTTCTATAAGGAAACATCTTCAATAAGTATTCCTCCATAAATATATGGTTTCCCCCTCCCTTGGGCGTGGAACACATAGAGAGAAAGAAGGAGAAAACTTCTCCTTTGGGCGTGCAAGAGCAAGGAAACAAAGAGAGGAGTTTCATGTAGAAAACCTAGTCCAGCCCCTTTGGACGTCCATTGCACAAGGAGAGACTCTTGCTGATTGCTCTTTTTCTTCTTGAAGAAGAAGACATTTAGATCTGATCTCTACACTTCAGATCAAGGAAAAACAATTAGAAGGAAGCCTAGTTTGATCCCACCATCATAGCCAATCAGATTTGGAGAAAGAGGAATAGAGAAGAAGATTAGAAGAGAGCTATTGCAAGAAATTCCAGCAAGGTGTGCAGGAATTAAATAGCTTCAGATCTGATCTTCTAGTTCAGATTCCAGAGGTTTTTCAACCCAAGAACATCAGGTATATCTTCTCCATTGTACTTTTTGAGAATACACACAAGTTGATCATGATTTCATGGTGGTTTTATGTGATTTACATGGCAGGTTTCAGCAGTCCAGATCATACCAGATTGAATTTAGAAAATTCCATCCATAGAACACTTTAATTTCATCAAGAGTTCAGTTCTGAATCACACTTTCTTTCAGTATCAGAATGAGCAATGAACATTAGCATGTTACCCAAAGTAAGTTAAAGTTTATACAAATATCATTTAATTACATTTCCCCAAAAATAGAGGCCAACCAGGCCAATATAACAAAATATCAATCCAAAGAATGGTTAAATAGTTTTCCCAAAAATGTAAAGTCTCTCATACCAACCGAATGTCTAAATGACGTCATCAGCAAGCCACTCAACTAACTGCTGCGGTTCTACGACCGCCTCCTCAAGCTCCTCCTCGGGATAATCGACAACGGGACTTGAGTACCAAATAGTAGGTCAAACACGACGGTTTGGCAAAAGGAGGAAAATACAACGACAATATGATAATAAATGAATTTACCTTCAAAACATGTAAACCTGATTAAATAACAATTTCTATGAACGAGATAAAACATTTACTCAATTACAAGGATGCAATGTAAAACATGTAAGGTGACCAAGGAAACGGGAAACAAGCAAGATGGCAACAACACGAAGCTAAGTCCTCTATCACAAAAGCGATAGAGCAATAACTAGGCACTGATCTCAGTCACTCGAGGTGAGGAGAAGCAGTGGATCTCATATAAATACATCTACATATACATATACTATACATGGCCGCGGTAGCGAGCCGGGCATCGGGGACCACAGTAGTAATCTGCGGCATCGGGACAAGACCACGGTAATGACCGGGTAGCGGGATCCAAACTGCAGCTGGCGGGACAAGAGGGGGATCTCCAAGTCAGTGGATCAGACCGACAGGGTTATCCAAGCTTACTGGTGCCAACTCATAGGTCAAATCACAATCGATACATATGCAATCAAATTCAGTACGATAAATAGACGGGCAAGACGGGGTGCTCAAGGGCACATTATCATATCATGTGGTGCAATGCACTTCGGGTCAAGTAACCATTTCAAGTGTACATCAATGCTTTCGGGAAAACAAGACATGTAATATAAATCTCGGGATCGATAAGGTACAATAAGCAATTGGAATTTCGGTAAAGTATCGGGTTCAAAATTCGTTTAAAGTGGATAGGGACCCCGTATGTCAATCTAATAACCATTTGGTACTCTTTGAGTTTGGGGACATTACGGGCTCCTTATACACTTTGAATTTTCAAAACTTCAGTTGAAATCTTTGTGATATGGTTTCTTCCTCAAATGGCCTCATACAATGCTTAACAATCCTCTTGACGTAGAGAGGTTCCCAAAGAATAGTCCCAAACCGTTAAAATAGTTCATCATTGTCCCAACATAGCCCTGCCCAACGAGGCCCATCGCTCGAGCGGACTGGAAGGTTCGCTCGAGCGAGTCGCTCTCTAGAATGGTTGTCTGGGTGGGTTCGCTCGAGCGAAGTTGAGGTTGCTTGAGCGAACTCATTGGGTCGAGCGAATATTTAAATGCGTTCGAATGGACAACTCTCTGGAATGAGTTATGGGATGTCCGCTCGAGCGACCAAGCTACTGTAATGCTCCGAACCCTTTCCTGGACAGGTCGCTCGAGCGAAGTGTCATGGTCGCTCGAGCGAACTGTCCAGAAACTGAATTCAGACCAGTTCAGCTCCACAATAACTCTTCCTTTTTACAACCCTTTTAGCCACTTTTCTACACTAAGTGGGGAGTATAAATCTCCATTCAAACAACCTCAAATCTCCAACAACATCCATCCCATTCTCCTCTATCAACAACACATTCAATACAAGGAAAGGAAGAAGGAAACCATTTCACATAGATACATTTGGAACAAAACAAGAAGGATTAAATACTATGCACCAACCCATCTTTATGACCATAAATGCACTAATAAGACTTTTCATGAGCATTTATTTCAAAGGAAAGCATTAAATAGGCATGAGTGAAACTTAATAAAACCAACTATACTTCTCATAACCACAATGAAACTCTTAAAAGATCATATCATCCACTTGCCTTGGGTCTTCAAATCAAGTAAATCAAGCTTTACAAGTCTTTCAAATCAAGGGTCCAAGCTACAAGGAAAATCCCAAAATAAAACCCTAAAGAGTCAAAACATAGAATAGGAAGAAAGAAGCTTCAATAATAAGGATGGAGATTCCCTTAAGCTAGGAGAACCCAAATCTAGAAGAAGAGAAGGGTCACTTACTTGCAAGGTCCTCTAATGGCAATGGTGAGCTCAAAGAGAGTCTTGTGATGAATGATTTTCTCTAGCAATGGTGTCAATGGAGAGCTAGGGTGATGAGGAAGAGGATGATGATCTCCACTTCTCAAGTTGTGCAAGATTGATGGTGAGTTTGGTGATTGCAAGCAAGAGCAAGAAGAAAAAGGCAATGAAAACCCTAGGTTCTCTCTCTTGTGCTAGAAAAAGGAAATGGAAGGGAAATGTTTCCTTATAAACAAGTGGGGAGTGGGCTCCACCACCAACAAATCTAATTGGGCTGAAATCATCTCTTTCGGGACCTCGGATGAATTCGACGAAGAAGGAAGAAATGATCGTCGAAATATCTAGTTTCCGAAAAGTGTATGTTTCGCGGGTTTTGGGAATATCAAGTTTTTGGGTACAAATTTTGTGTGCAATGGCTGTTTTGCCCTCAAGGCTAAGAAATCGGGTTTCGGGATCTCAAACGGGGACGGAATCAACATGAAAGTTGAAGGGGTTAACAATACCCATAAAATGGAATTAAAATCATGAATGCAAAATGTAAGTCCATGGGGATCCGAACCCTAGAGGGGGGGTGAATAGGGTGAGCTCCAATTATGACCAATTATGACAAATTTTAATTTCTTTAAAACAAACTAGTCATAGGTGATGATTATCAAACAATATGCGGAAGCTAATAAAAACAATCACCACAAAGCAATCACCATCACACAAGGATTTATAGTGGTTCGGCCTCAATGCCTACATCCACTACCGGCTTGTGATCCAACACCCCACCGGATTTCCACTATTTATGCTTTTCAATAGGCTAAGCAATAACCTTTACAATATGCTTTCCAAGGCTAAGCAATAACCTTACAATGATGTTTTTCAAAGGCTTAACATCAACCTCTACATTATGCTTTTATAGGCTAAGCAATAACCTCTTCAACCACAAGGTTGGTTATCTCTCTAATTTAGTGTCTAACATACACTTGATGGAGATACAAATTAAGCTCATTACATTTGCCTCTAAAATAGGCGGATATGGAAGTGTAATTCTAATACACACTCACACTATGAATGCAAAGATGAAAACATATGAAGTGTGTGTGTGTGGTCCTCAATCAATTTGAAAATGAAAGTTCATAAATGTATGCCTAAGGCTTTTGAAAGTTTTAGCTCATAAAACATTTATGATTGAGGATGTAATGCAATCACATGTTAAAAGTAACAACTTGTTAATGATATCAAAGTTACACAAGTTGTATGAAATGGATTAGCTCTAAACATGTGATGCATATGGATGTCAATCAAATCATCAATGAAGCTCAAAACATAAAAATAGATTTGATTGAAATTAGGGGACAAATCATATGTAATTATAAAGACAACTTGAAAATGATTTACCAATCAAAGTAAGGCAAGTTGTGAAACATTAAAACAATAATACACATATGATTTGTAATGATGTTGAATCCAAAACATAAGATACATTTGAAAGAGATTTTCTTATGATGGAAAACAACAACCAAAGATTCAACAAAGTATATGAATCATGTTACATATTTCATTAACATGATCTACTTAGATTTACCAAAGATAAAGTACTACTTTGATGAATCAATGGTGATGTATCCAAAACAATAGATCTATTCAAAATATAAGACATGCTAAGGATACAACACATCATAAGTTAACATGTTACTAAAGATTTACCAATGATAAAACAAAACATGAAAACATATGATTTGTAAAGAAGTTGAGTCCAAAACATAAGATACTTTTGAAAGTGATTTTCTTATGATGGAAAACAACAACCAAAGATTCAACCAAGTATAGGAATCATGTTACATATAATTTCAAAGGTTCTTTCATTAACATGATCTACTTTGATTTACCAATTCAAGTACTACTTGGATTGAATCATATGGTGTTGTATCCAAAACAATAAATCAACTCAAAACATAACACATGTTAAGGACACAACACAAACATAGTTTAACATGCTAGAAATGATTTACCAAAAATAAAACAAAAGCATGAAAACATATGATTAAGGAAGGAAGAGCCTACTTGGTGGTTTAACTTCATTAATCCAAGCTTTAGCTTTACTAATCATCCCCTTCATCCCTTGGTTCTTTTCCCTTTTGATATGCCTCAAATCCTCTCAAGGAGGGGTTAAAAATTCCCAACTTTTGGCAAAGGAAAGAACTCATATTTATAGCCAAAAATGCCCAACGGCTAGTCCTCGGTCGACCGGCAAAGGGGTCTCGGTCGACCGGGAAGGCATAACGGTCATATTTTTGACCGTTGGCAAGTTTCAGCTCAGAAACTGAAGACTCGCCCGACAGTGTTCCCGGTCGACCGGGACACAGGGCTCGGTCGACCGGCGACACTGCCGGGACACCCCCTTCTTGCAAAAATTCAACTTTTCACATTTTAAAGATATTTCTTTGGGGGACCTTTTGGCCACTAAATCAAGCTTGGAAAACATGTTTTAAAGATTCTAATGGTTTTTAAAACATGACATAAAAAGCCTAAAAAGATTCAAAACTTTTAAAAACAGAGGCTTGCTTGATTTCTTGAAAACTCTTTTCTAAAACAAATGCATCCAAGATAAAAAGACACATCATGCATAAATCAATACTTTTACAAATCTTAAAAGCAATGCATGAATAAAACAAGATTTCAAGTTTATTTAAAACCAATGCAAGTGTGTAAATCAAATGATGCTTGAATGATAATGCATCCATCAAATTGCAATCTATAAAAACCCTAACACAAAAATCTCCGATAAATCCCCAAACATATGCAATGTCATGAAAAGGAACACCCAAAGGGCCCCACTAACACAAAGCAATCAAAATTTCCCAAAACTAATTCAAAAGCTATTCCAAACCCAACTTATTTAAAATCACTAATCAAGCTTAGAACTAACACGTAACTTCATTAGCACTAAACGGGTTCACTCGGGTCGGGGTCTTACAATGAGGGCTTCAAAGTTCACTCTCCTGCAAGACACACTCTACAAGAAAGGTTACTGCTTACCTTTGCTGCGCTGCCTTTCACCTGAGGAAGCTGACTACGCCCTTCGTGAAATTCACGAAGGAATCTGTGGGAATCACTTTGGAGGACGCTCCCTTGCCCCCAAAGCACTAAGGCAGGGATTCTTTTGGCCTACCATGGTGAAGGACGCCAAAGAATTTTCCAAAAAATGCGACAAGTGTCAACGCTTCGCCACTGTGCCAAGGCAGCCACCGGAGGAGCTGACTTCAATTTTGAGCCCGTGGCCTTTCTCCAAATGGGGCATTGATATCTTGGGCCCCCTTCCATTGAGTAGAGGACAGTGCAAGTTTGTAGTCATCGCCATTGACTACTTCACAAAATGGGCGGAGGCAGAACCCTTAGCAAAAATAACACTCAAAGATAAAAGACTTCGTTTGGAAAAACCTAGTCTGTCGCTTTGGGATACCTCACGCCATTGTTAGTGACAATGCCAAGCAGTTTGATAACAAACTCTTCAACACCTTCTGCTCTGACCTCCATATAAAGCAGCCTCATTCCAGTCCGGCACACCCACAAGCAAATGGGCAGGCAGAAGTCATGGTAAGAACGGTCCTTCGCAACCTAAAGACAAGGCTCGAAAGAGTGAAGGGTCTTTGGGTTGACGAGCTCCCAGGAGTGTTATGGGCCTATCGAACCACGCCGAGAACTCCCACGGGGGAAACCCCTTTCTCTCTCGCTTTTGGGACTGAGGCAGTCATCCTTGTCAAGATAGGTATACACTTTTCAAGGGTCCATCTCCATGACCCCGTCACCAACGAGGAAGGACTCCGCATCAACCTCGATTTGATAGAGGAGGCAAGGGAGATGGCTATGGTCCGTAACGTGGAGTACAAACGGTGCATGGCAAGGTACTACAACTCAAGGGTGAAGCCTCGTTCCTTTCAACCGGGAGACCTAGTCCTCAAAAAGGTGATCCTCGCCACAAAGGACTCTCGCGAAGGAAAGCTGGGACCAAACTGGGAAGGGCCGTACCTCATAACAGAAGTAGTAAGGCTAGGCACCTACAAAATTCAAAATTCTGAAGGAAAGGTCTTACTCCATGGAACGCGGAACATTTGAAGAGGTACTATCAGTGACATTCTAAAAGAGCCAGAGTAGTGAGGGTGTGGGGTTTAAGTTGATTTTTTTTCTATTTTCAATTAACATTGTTCAAGCAGTAAGAAATGGAGGAATAAAACACTACATTTTGTGAGAAAAGATCCTTGCATTTTTATTCAACTACTAAAAGTTAGGCTGTAAGTTGCCTTTCTAAAAAAAAAAAAAAAAAAAAAAGAAAGCAAAAGGTACAACAAAAACCCTCTGCCCCTTAATCACTCTCAGAGCTGTCCTCTTCATCCTCGTCATCATCCTCGGCATCATCCCCAGCGTCATCATCACCATCCTCGTCAGAGCTGCCACTGCTATCATCAGGCGCCTCAGTCGGTACGAAGCCCGAGAAATCAATATCTGGAAAAGCAGTATAGATCTTCCCTCAGAGCTCCTCGTAGCCTCAATAAAGGCATCAGCGAGACCATTTGCTAATTCCTTCTTAGCCTGAGAAGTTATATCATGTGCCGCCTTCACCTCTGTCTCCACAACAGTCTCTCTGAGCAACGCCCTCTCACGGGTTTGTGCAAGCTCAGCCTCACTGAGCGAAGCCCTCTCGCTGGCCTTCACTAGCTCAGCCTCACTGAGCGAAGCCCTCTCACGGGCCTTCACTAGCTCAGCCTCTGCCTTGGTCGTCCTCTCGCGGGCTGCTGAGAGCTCAGTCTCAAGCCTGGTCACCCTCTCGCGGGCCGCTATAAGATCAGCCTTGGAAGCTCCTCTAGCAGCTTCAAGAGCAGCAATCTTCCCTTGAGCAACGGAGAGCTCTTTTTGCATACTCTCATTGTCCTGTTTTAGCTGACTGTTATGTCGGGCCCTTGATAACAAGCAGACGGACGCAGTAGAAGCCTGAAACAATAAGAGACAAAGAAAATGAGAGTACACATATATAAAAAATGAAAGTCTGGAGAAAAGGGAACAGTAAGCCTTACCTGAGCCAGACCCTCTAGGAATGTGTCAATAACCCCCTCGATGCCCATCTGCATAACCTCAGGAGGAAACACAAATCTCCCGAGCTTTTCCCGAATCACCAGCGGATTCCCAGCATGGGACCAGCCCAAGTTGGTGCCCCTGCAGAAGCCCCCGAGCGTGAAGGACACGAACGAAGGGCAGAAGGTATAGCCAGAGAAGAAGACTTTGGAGTAGCAATCGTGGTGGAGGAGGTCACTGGCTGGGGAGACACTGCGGGAGAGGCCGTCCGATAGGAACACGGCCGTGTCCCCGCTAAAGGGGCGGATACGAGAGAGCTCGCCTTGAAAGTTACTGGTGGAGAGTTCCCTCTTGAAGTGTTGTCTACCCTTACCGCCTTGGAAGGAGGGGCACTACTACAGGATAGGCGAGCCCCAATCACTTGTTTATCTATTCCTGCGAAAGTAAAAGCATAATTTGAATGAGGATTACCAGGTAAACAAAAAGAAAGCAGGAGTCAAGTACCTTTTCTTTTCAGAGGAGATCCCGAGGGGGGGCACTAGCTCCACTTCTCTCTTTGGGTAAGAGAACCCCCAAGTCTTTTTCAGGACAGGCCCTCACGGCCTGCAGTTTCCATTCCTAACTCATTGAAAACACTGACGAATCTACAAAAGGATAATGGGTAAGCACATATAAAAAAAAAAGAAAGAGTAGCAATGAATCACTTACCAAGTTTTTTGGCGTCACCCCATCGTGTTGGCACCAAAGCCCGATCTGACTCTGATACCCATTCACCGCCGACAAATAAGAAACGAGATTTCCAGCTATGACAGTTAGAACAATATCCTGTAAGCAGCTTGCCACCCCTAGGGGTAAAATAGTACCATCCCCTGTTGGGGGCTGGAGACTCGCTCAAGTTGTAAGCCGCGTGAAACTCCGCAGGTGAAGCGTCCTCGTGATGCACTCTCCTCCACAATGCAAGGAAGCCCAGCAAGACTCTCCAACCATTTGGTGCTAACCGCCTCGGGGTGAATGAAAAGTAATGGAGAACGTGACAAACCGAGGAAGGCATGGGAAACCTCAATCCCATTTCAAGCATCTCCTCATAAATTACAATATCGCCCGACGAATCGTAGCAGGCGGGTTCATCCACTTCAGCTCGACGACATAACACAATGGGGGGAATATGATAAGCAGCAGCGATCCTCAGAATATCACTATCAGCAGTGAGTAAGCTAAAAAGAGTACTCAGCTTGGACCCGTCGTCGTCAGTAACAACTTTTCCTTGGTAATTTTTGCTACGGGGACTCAAAACTTTGCTTGCTGTATGGCCGGAAGAACTACTCCTCCTTTCCCTCGTGTCATTTTGCTCGCCCTGGTCACCAGCAGTAGGGGCGCTCAGCACTTTGCCCCTGACTTCGTTGCCTGCGCCAGCAGGGGCGACCCTGCCATTTCCATCACCAGTGCCAGCAGGGGGCCCCAGGGAGGCACCCTTACCCCAGCTACTACCCTTCACAGCACGCTGCCCGGGGCTGCCCGCCGCTGCTTCACGGGGCAGCCCCTGCCGACGCTCGCTGAAGCCCTCTGCACGGGGTTGCCCGCTGCTGCAGCAGGGGCGTCGAGGGTGGCGCCCCTGCCCCTGTCGTTGTTCGCCGCAGCTCCCTGCAAAGAAGCCGTCGCCGCTGCAGCAGGGGCGCCCAGGATGGCGCCCCCGCCCCTTCCGCCGCCTCTTGCACCCTGATGGACAACACTTCTCGCCGACGCAACAGGGGCGCCCAGGATGGTGTCCCTGCCCTTTCCGCGGACCGCTGCGATCTGGTGCAGGGAGCCTGCTGCCGATGCAGCAGGGGAGTCAACCGCGCGCTACTAGGCGGCGCCTCCCCGCCTGGCGTCATCAACTGCGGTAGGGGCGCCCGCTGCAAGGTGGCGCCCCCGTCGCCATCTTCAACGGTTGCAACAGGGCTGGCGCCAGCCCTTCGTCATCAACACTGGTGACAGCTAGCCCGGCACTGCCAGCGATGGCAGCGTCATGTCCGGCGCTGCGAAACTCCGTCGTGGGCGGATTGGCTACCGCGTGGGAGATGCCATCTTCAATATCTTGTTGGTTTGGCTGCTCCATAGTGTTTGCTTCCTTCTCTTTTGAATAGCAAGAGAATGAACCTTCAAAGTCTCAAAGAAAGGATTTCCAATCTCAAAGGAGAATGGGGCAAGTAGTCCCTATTTATAATCTAGGGTTTTCAAAGAGGGAAAGAACCCTGAGCCAAAAGGACTCTCCTATGAAACCCGAAGAGGAAGGGCAGAGACTGGCAATGTGCGCGAAAGCTGAAAATGCCCGGAGTGAAGAAAGCCTGGTTATTCAAAATGCATCACTTTCAAAGTTTCCTTTGACGCGAGGCATTGGGGGGCAAATGATGGGTCAGGTCCAAGTGATCCAATCCATATCGACCTGGGACCGAAACTCATGACCCGATAAGGTCCAAGCCCAACCTGTGAGCCTCGTCACGTCATCACAACACACCCGGAAGCCTCATCATCACTTTAGAATTAGTAAAACCCTTATGCCCACTTATGCTACCCAGACTAGCGGAGAATATCTCAACTGCTCCAGCGCACGAAGGTGATTCGGAAGCTCCATCAAAGTAGTAATGTAGTTGCTGTAAAGTCGTCCTCATCTGTTAGGGAGAGACTATAAATGAAAAGCCCCGCCAACACTGAGGGAGGGGGGGGGGGGAAGTAACTTTTATCCATGTTTGCACATTTCTTGTATTCTCCTAACCTGTAATCTCTACACATCGGAGAAGTAAAATCACTGGCAATCTCTGCCTTTCTGGAGTGGATGTAGGTCATATTGACCGAACCACTATAAATTCTCTCTCTCTTCTTTAATTTCCACATTAATCACTCATTACTTGACCGGTTGTGTCCGAAAACACTTTTTGGCACCATCAAGTTTATAAGTTTAAAACTGCCTACTCAAATGTCAAACCGTAACCGACCGTTCATTAATACGGATTGAAACCGCCCCGCCCGCCTAAAGGCGGTTTTGACGTATATCCACTTGAAGCGGGTTACGGTTATTTTTGTGCAGCCCTAATTAAAGGATACCATAGAGATTTCTTAAGAGCCGTTTGGATCCAGAGAACGTGGAAACCATTCTTAGTTTTATTTTGAACTATTCTTAGTTTCATCTTTGTTCCGAATTGTCACGACCCAAATTGAAAATCTCGATATGGTGGGGATTAATGTGATACAAGGTGATAAAAGAGAAAAACCTACGTGCTTGCCCATAGGATTCCACATGCGTGAAGCTCGGATTCCACATGCGTGAAGCTCGTTTGCAAAATTTTCACCATAACACAATCGAATGGTTCAACGGAAGCTTGTGTAATCAAATGACTATTCATATATCTCCATAATAGGAAAACGGGATATCAGAGTAAAGAAAAACTCAAAATGCATTAAATTAAATTCTATTTTTTTCGTTAATACAAAAGCATATTATTTACAATTCTCCATAAAGGCCTTTAAATATGGCCATAAACAAAACTACAAAAGATGTTCTAAACTCCCAAAATGTGATACGCCCACTCATTCACCTGTCCGATGTCTTAAACCACATCACTTGTGCTCCATTCAGTTAAACCACGTAGCTTTTCCTCAACTGCCTTCTCCATCGGGGCAGAGAAAGGTATCCGACACCTACAACACCAAGTACGGCATTAAACTACATATAGCCTAGCAAGCACTCAGAATAAATATAATTTCATGTTACATCAATATGGGAACGAAAGACATGATTTCAGAATGCAAAAGGGCTAAACTAGGAAGATCATGGTGGAGTAGAAATACTTGCAGAATCTAATAGTATAAAGCTAAACATCATATACTTCAAACAAAATGGCAGACCACATGGCTAAATCATCTCAACCTGATTGCTACTACGTGATTCTTTCTAGAAACGAACATATGCATAAAGGAACCACAAAATGCCATTGCAGGAATATACAAATTCTGTTATAAGATATGGATCTTGGATGGATGCCCACTTAAGATAAGTTAGGGTTAAGTTTAGGGTTTCTCTAATATGAGACTACTTTGCCTATAAATAGACATCTCCCTATTGTATTTGTACACAGATTAATGAGATAATAGCAAAAGCTCTCCCTTCTCCTTCTTATCTTCTTTCTTGTGTGTCCTTGACGAGAGCCTAAAAGATACATTTTAGGCCCCTTAATGAGGAATTGGTTATACCGTAGAAAGAGATTATTTAGCTTAATTATGTTATTTTATTGTTTGTAGGTATTACAGATGCAAGGAGCGAAATTCAGAGCTAAAATGGAAGAAATCCCACAAAGCATGACAAATCGGAGTTGCAAGTAAGAAAGCTGGCAAATATGGGAAGAGACTCAAATAAGAAAGCAAAGCAAGAGTCCAAACATGCATTGGATGTCCAACATGGGACCCACTCACCCCATAGCATGCCAACATGGAAGGTCTCCTAATTGCACCATTATTCTCCGAATTTTCAGAGGCAGCAACTTGAAATGGTCATAACTTTCAACTCGAGTGTCGGATTCATAAAATCTACGTACCGTTGGAAAGCTCTTTTCGAGTAGATATCCGTGGACCCCAAGATTGTATAAATCGGAGCTATATCTAGGGAGATATTAATGCGCGAAGTTCACTGTGATGACCAGTGGGCCCGGACCCAACGGGAATCCGACTCCTGCACGAATTGAAGACCTTTTTCACCCCAAAACTTATAAATAAGAGCCCAAACTCGTTTTTGGGGATATTGACATCTTGGGAGAAGCTTTGGGAGGCTTTCTTGGAGCTTGGGGAAGAGCATCAATGGGGATTTCGTCAAGACTTCTTCGTCAATCGTCTTCCATGAGTAACTAAATCTCCATCTTAGGGTTGTGATGAAACTTTAGTTTTGTGTTTATGGCAATGTATAGGTTCTAGGGATTTACTTTCAATGCTTTGATTATATGACATTGATTTAATCCATTGATTGGATTCGTTTGTTAATGAAATATCTCTTTTGGTGTTTTATTATTGTAGTTTAGAATACCAAGTCATATAATATGATGCTTGAATGAATGTGTTTGTTAGATCTAGGATAATCTATGCCATAGAGATAGGTTATGCCCCGATTTGCATCCGCATCCCTTATTTGGTGACTCTGTGAAGGTTTGTAACCAGAACGAGTCTGGAAAGCATTGACAGTGAAACCCTAGACCTATATTCGCCATTGCACAGGCTATGGTTGATTCATACCCTAAGACTTTTCTCTAATTGGATCAAAACTTGTCTTTTAATTTGTTAATTTAGAAATCAAAACCAATCAACCCATTACTTCATTTTCTAATAGGATTAGTTTAATAATCAGAACTTTGTTTTCCAATAGGATTAGTTTAGGAATTTAGGAAACAACGCAACTTAGCCTTTTTGTCCCAGTGGATACGATACTCGGTTAACATCTCTGCTTTTGCAAGTGGAGATAATAGCGGAGAATAATTTATAATTGCAACCCTGTTCTAGGATTGATCAGTCCTCCTATTTACAACACGTTATTAGCACGAGAAAAAAAAATCAATCAAAAAAAAAAATCACGCTGCATCATGTTGCTGCATCACCAACGATTCCATCTTTGTGAATAGTACATAAGAGCTGCATCACCAACGATTCCATCTTTGTGAATGGTACACAGAGCCAAAAAAACAACCTAAATCGTTAGCATCACGTCGTCATCGCTGCTCCAACAGTTGCTCCATCACTTGCTGGAATCCAACACGTTGCATCACGTTTGCTCCAATACGTTGCTGCATCACGAGCTCCATCTGGTTCTTTGCTGCATCACCTTCCTCCCTCTTGTCCCGACCTCTTGTCTCGGGACACGTGCAAGAGAACTACTTTTTATTATCTGGGCCAGCCAGAGAATTCCAACGCTTTGAAACTCTTTTTTTTCTAGAATGAATGGTTAAATTTGAGGTTACAAGATTATAAAACAGTATCTGAATACAACTCTGCTCTATTCAATATTGTTTCCAGATTAAGATTATGTGGTGAAAAGGTTTTGGAGGAGTAGATGTTGGAGAAAACGTTATCCACATTTCATGCCTCGAATGTGCTCCTGCAGCAACAGTATCGAGAGCGACGTTTTTCCAAATATTCAGAACTTATATCATGCCTCCTGGTTGCTGAACAGAATTCCATAGTATTGATGAAAAATCATAATTCCAGACCAACTGGATCTTTGGCAGTTCCTGAAGCAAATGTCAGTCTTAGCTCAACCAGAGGCAGAGGCAGGGGGAATGGCAGACATAAATCCTCCAGTAGAGGTGGGCGACATAACTCCTCCAGGAGAGGTAGTTTTAAAGGTCATCCACCAAAATTCAAAAATCACCAGAAGTGGTCTAGCCCTCAGCATAAGAACAACCAAAATGCACCGGCAAATCCTTCCCACCGTCCTGATGACACGTGCCACAGATGTGGAAGAAGTGGGCATTGGTCACTCCCTTGCCGTCCACCAAAGGAAGTGGTGGAACGATACAAAGCATATAAGGCCTCTGTCCATTCAGCGGAGACAAATGATCTAGAAGGCTGAAATTGGGATATAATGACATCAGAGAGTCCTCCAATTGACATTACAAACTTGGAGACTCGTGACTTCTTTGAGGATGAAGATAGCCAACATCTGAAAAATGAGGCATTTAATAATCTTTAGGGGGCACCCCTTGGCATGATCTAGAAGACCCATGATTCTTTGAGCATCACTTAAAATTTTTTTTAGTTCCTTTGAGATGCATGCTTCTTAGACTTTTCTGTTTTTTGATAGCTTCCTTAATATCCTAATTTATGGTGAAGGTTTTTAATTATTTCAATTTTAATCATGTGATTTGATAGTTGTGATGTTTTTATTATTTTTTTTAAAGGTATGGATCATGGAACTGAGGACAATTTTTGTTTGGTAGATAGTGCCACAACACACACCATTCTGAAAAATCAGAAATTTTTCTCAGAATTGATGTTCATTCCACGAAATGTATCCACTATAACTGGACCTGTGCAGATAATTGAAGGCTTCGGAAGAGCCCATATGATGTTACCTAATGGTACCCATCTATTCATCAAAGATGCTTTGTTCTCAAAAAGTTTCCGAAGAAACTTGATTAGTTTCAAAGACATCAGAATGAATGGGTACCACATTGAGACTATAAGTGAAGGTAACAAGGAATACTTATGCATCGTTACTAGTATTGGAAGCCAGAAGCAAATACTAGAAAAACTCAGTGCACTCTCCTTAGGGTTATATTACACGACAATCTCCAATGTTGAATCACACTCTGTTATGAGCAAAACAACAAAGTTGAGCCCGAAGCTCAGTGATCCTAAGGCCTTACAGCTTTGGCATGATAGGTTAGGTCACCCTGGGGCTACTATGTTGAGAAAAATCATCGATAACTCTTTTGGGCATTCCTTAGAGAACCATCAATTGACCATACCTAGTGGGTACTTATGTACCCCATGTTCACAAGGGAAACTGATCACCCGACCCTCTCCTACTAAAGTTGCATCCGAATCCCCATCCTTTCTACAAAGGATACAAGGTGATATTTATGGACCCATCAATCCACCTAGTGGACCTTTTAAGTATTTTATGGTTTTGATCGATGCCTTCACCCGTTGGTCGGATGTTTGTCTACTTTCAACTAGGAACGTAGCATTTGCCCGCCTATTAACTCAAATAATTAAACTGAGGGCTCACTTCCCTTATTATCCCATTAAGTCTATAAGACTTGATACTGCAGGCGAATTTACATCCAAGATTTTTGATGATTTTTGTTCGTCTATAGGCATTGTAGTCGAACATCCTGTCCCCCATGTCCACACCCAAAATGGCTTAGCTGAATCCATGATCAAGCGCATCCAACTTATTTCTAGGACTCTGCTGATGCAATCCAAATTACCAGTTAGTGCTTGGGGACATGCTGTGTTGCATGCAACAATGTTAATTCGACTTCGGCCCACGGCCTATCATCAATTTTCCCCTGTACAACTTATATCAGGACATCAACCCAATATTTTTCACTTGCGCAAGTTTGGTTGTGCAGTTCAAGTCCCAATAGCACCCCCTAAGCGTACTAAGATGGGACCACAATGTAGATTGAGAATATATGTAGGTTATGACTCTCTTTCGATTATTCGATATCTAGAACCAAGGACAGGAGATGTCTTCACTGCTCGTTTTCTCGATTGTCAGTTCGATGAGACAATTTTCCCGCCGTTAGGGGGAGATAAGATAGTTCCTGAAGAACGTATTGTTCCGGTAGAACAATCCGTTCCTGAAGAACGGCGAGAGTTAACATGGAATACTTCCACTCTGTCTCATCTGGATCCACGAACTTCACAATGTGAGAATGAAATTCGGAGAATTGTGCACTTGCAAGAAATTGCAAACAAATTACCTGATGCATTTAATGATGCAGCAAAAGTGACGAAGTCACATGTGCCAGCTATGAATGCACTTGCCAGGATTAATGTCCCTGTAGGACAAAATCAAAATACGGCAGCACAAGAATCTGTGATACGCCAGAAGCGTAGCAGACCTATAGGTTCAAAGGACTCAGCTCCGCGGAAAAGGAGAAATGAGCAATCATCATCATATCCTCTCGAAGAGGCATGTAACGCTCCTGAAGAGGTTCCTCCCGAAGAGGTACATAATGCTCCTGAAGAGGTTATGGCAAAATCCGTTCTCTCTAGAATAATGGAAGTCCCTGGTGAGACTTTGGAAGCCCCTGAAGAGGCATCGGGTACCGGAAAATAAAGAGATCTCTATACTTTACAATTATTCAAAGGATAGATGGAATAGAATTGAGATTATCATCGATGACGCATTTGCATATGCGGTAGCTACACAAATATCAAATGAAAATGATGATGATGATTGGGACACATAACCACGTTCTATAAATAAATGTCGACAAAGAAAGGATTGGCCACAATGGGAAAGTGCCATCAAAACAGAGTTAGAGTCTCTCAACAAACGTAGTTTGTTCGGACCTATAGTACAAACCCCAAAAGATGTTAACCCTGTAGGTTACAAGTGGGTGTTTGTAAGAAAAATGAATAAGCTGAATGAAATTACCAGATATAAGGCACGACTAGTGGCACAAGGTTTCCTGCAGAAACCTGTGATTGATTATGAGGAAACATACTCCCCCGTTATGGATATAACGACATTCAGATATTTGATAAGTTTAACAGTTTCTCAAAATCTAGAAATGAGACTCATGGATGTTGTAACTGCTTACTTATATGGGGACTTAGACATAGAAATTCACATGAAAATTCCGGAAGGATTTCTTTTGCCTGAAGCAAAGCCAAGGAGTACGTACTCAATCCAATTAAGGCAATCATTGTACGACCTGAAGCAATCTGGAAGAATGTGGTACAATCGCCTTAGTGAATACTTGTCTACAAGGGTGTATGAAAACAATCCCATTTTCCCGTGTCTATTTATAAAGAAATTCTTGAAGGGATTTGCAATATTAGCAGTTTATGTTGATGATATAAATTTGTTAGGGACTCCAGAAGAGCTCGAAGAAAATGCTAATTATTTAAAGAAAGAATTTGAAATGAAAGACCTTGGAAAAACGAGATTCTGTCTGGGATTGCAAATCGAGAGAAATTCTAATGGGATGTTGGTCCATCAATCTAATTATACCGAGAAGGTTTTAAAACGATTTGGTATAGGCACATCCATTAAACACACCTATGGTTGTCCGGTCTCTTGATATAAAGAAAGATCTATATCGTCCCATCGAAAAAAATGAAAAGGTATTGGGTCCCGAAGTACCATACCTAAGTGCTATTGGAGCCTTGATGTACTTGGCACAATGCACTAGACTAGATATTGCATTTTCTGTGAATCTACTTGCTAGGTATAGCTCTGCACCAACTCAAAGGCACTGGATTGGTATTAAACACATCCTACGATATCTACGTGGAACAACTGATTTGGGAATATTTTATGCTTACGATCATAAAGATTTCAATTTAGTAGGATATGCAGATTCAGGTTATCTCTCTGATCCTCATAAGGGTCGATCACAGACAGGTTATGTATTTTTAAATTGTAATGCCGTCATTTCTTGGCGTTCTACAAAACAGACTTTGGTAGCTACTTCCTCCAACCATGCTGAGATTTTGGCTCTTTATGAAGCCAGTAGGGAATGTGTATGGCTAAAATCTCTGATTTAGCATGTTCGTAGTTCTTGTCAATTGCCTTCTCTTGCAGGTATTCCAAACATTATCTATGAAGATAATGAAGCATGCATAAGACAGATTCGAGAAGGTTTCATTAAAGGAGACAAGACTAAACATATAGCACCGAAGTTCTTCTTCACTCATGAACTTCAGAAGAACAATGAAATTGAAGTCAAGCAAGTTCGTTCGAGTATCAATCTGGCTGACCTGTTTACAAAATCTTTGCCAAAATCAGTATTCCAGAAGTTTGTATATGAGATTGGCATGCGCAAAGTTCATAATCAAACTATGTACAATGGTTATTATCATCAGGGGGAGTTGTTTATCAGGGATCATCCTGAAGTATGCTGCCTATGGACATTTGTGCGCTGTACTCTTTTTCCTTCTCTAGGTTTTATTCCACTGGGTTTTCCTAGTTAAGGTTTTAACGCGACAGCATTATGCACGTCCAACACCAGTTGAATGATCTTGAAGAATGTTGTACTCTTTTTCCCTTCACTTTGGTTTTTTCCCACTGGGCTTTCCTTAGCAAGGTTTTTAATGAGGCGATTGTCATTGAATGGTGGTCATCCAAGGGGGAGTGTTATAAGATATGGATCTTGGATGGATGCCCACTTAAGATGAGTTAGGGTTAAGTTTAGGGTTTCTCTAATATGAGACTACTTTGCCTATAAATAGGCATCTCCCTATTGTATTTGTACTCAGATTAATGAGATAATAGCAAAAGCTCTCCTTTCTCCTTCTAATCTTCTTTCTTGTGTGTCCTCCTATTTACAACAAACTCGACCATCAAATTACTTAGCTTTCTCGCGGCTTTTGCTGCATAGCTGGGTAAGGCATGGTACCTGTGAAGGCTCTGGGCCCGGATCCGGTCCAAGAAAGGGCCACCACGATCTACGAGCCTGATCCGCCCCGCATATCCAGCCCATGAATCCTGGGCCAGGTCGGATCGGTTTGGATGAGTAGTGGCGTCCTGCTGGTCCGAGACTTCAGGGAAGGAGAGACAGGTGGAAGCCAGCGAAAGCAGGGGAAGATCGTGGATGGAGAGACATGTAGAGACTGGAGAAGGTAGAAGGAGATCGTGCAGAGGGAGATGGGGGGAGCACCCTGCGCCTGGGAGCACGATCGCCGACGTGTACACCCCTGGGACGAGATGAGCGAAGAACAGGAGAGGTGGAAGAGAAAACGGAGGAAGGGAAGATATAAAGAGGGAAAAAGGAAAGGGAAAGGGGGAGAACTCTGAAATCTAAGTAGAATTACTTACCAATTCCGTTTACTGACTTTAGCATCGGAGAAAATTCGGTCGGATCCTTCCGATCGGGTTTCATCCCTGAATTTCTTTCTCCTAGCAGGTCCAGGCTTAGTGTTGGCTCAGTGGACAGAGTCTTCGAGAGAGGGCAGAAGAGTGCATCTCAAAGTTCTTCCAAGCAAAGACTAGATCATCAAAATCTGACCTTACAATTGGCGCCGTCTGTGGGAACGAAGAAGAAAACACACGCACGCTTTACCGAGCCAATGTCGGAGCCGGAACGGGATTCGAGATCGCCTTCCCGACTAAAGCAGTCACAGCCTCGAGCGGAAGAAGCGTGACCCCAGCGGCGGCGTGAGGAGCTTGGCAAGGATCCCTTGGTCCTTTTTTCCAATGAAATGGACTTTGAATACGTCCTGTGCACGAGAAGTGGGAGGACCACTCCATCTGGTGAGGGGAAAGGATGGATCCAATCAGAGATCCACCGCGCGGACCCAACTCGGACGGGAGCTTCTCCTTCGATAGAGAAGCCCCATGAGGAGACGCACCAGAGCTGCAGAACAATCCATTGAGTCCTCCGCGCGGGGCGTATGATCGGCTTGAGCAGGCCTGCAGAGAAGCCATACGAGATATGGCAAAGGGGGCTAGACAACAACAAGAAAAGATCGATTGCATACTGCAGGAGCTAGAAAGGGTGAAAACGGGAAGAAAGCGCTCCCCAACCCTAGAGGCAACCCAAGGAGGACAAGACAGGGGCGCCCAGAACGAACGGCTGCTCGGCAGCCCGGGAGGCAGCACTCTAGATGGGGACATCGGAACTCCCATGTCGGAATGGAGGCGGGCGACGAAGGAAGTCGGACTTCAAGTTTCCGACCACGGCGGGAGGAGGGAGCTAGAGCCCGAACACTGGGCTCGAGGGGAGGCATGTCCCCCAGGAGGAAGGTCCCCCAGAGAGGCCTTGCCGAGAAGGATGTCAAAGCCCGGATAGAGAAGGCCCTGGTCGATCGAAATTTCCAAGCAGAAGGGACGACCAGTGGGAAATACCTGAAGAATTCCCAGAACTTTGAGTCTCCATTCTTGGAAGAAATAGAAAAGGCGGATGCTCCTCGGCGGTTTACAATCCCCAAGCTAAGGGTATACAATGGGACCACGAACCCAACTGACCATGTTCAGCACTTTCAACATTCCATGGCGCTGTGGGCGGGATATGATTCCTTGATGTGCAAAGTGTTCCCGTCGAGCCTCGGAGATTTAGCCTTGAAGTGGTTCTCTTGTTTAGAGCCAAGGTCGGTATGTAGCTTTCAAGAGCTGGCCGGGGCTTTTATCATGCGATTCGTGACAAATTCCAAGTAGCCAAAGGATGTGGGGTCATTGTTGTCACTCAAGAAGCACAGCTTGGAGAGCCTAAAGGATAGCACCCGTTATTGGCGACTCTACAATGAAGTAGAGGGGAATAACGAACATGTTGCGGTAGCGACGTTCAAGCTCGGACTCCCTAAGGAAAGCCAGCTTCGCCAGTCCTTGACGAAGCGCTCCCCTGTTACCCAGGGCGAGCTGATGGGATGCATTGAATAATTCATAAAGTTGGAAGAAGACATGGGCGTCGGAGAGCCAAGATGGGATTGCTAGGCGGGGGAAGGAGGCAAGCGGAAGCGAAGGAAAGATTTTGGAGAGAGAAACGAGCGAAAGACGTCCCGACCCGAGCCATCGAGGTCGGCTTATGAGGGGGTGTATACCGTCTTCAAGGAGCCAATCTACCGGATCTTGACCCGGATCCGAGATAAGTCGTTCTTTAGGAGGCCCTAAAAAATGGTCAGTGACCTGGGACGGCAAAATCCAAACCTGTGGTGCTCCTACCATCAGGAACATGGACATTTGACAGAAGATTGTAGGATACTCAAATAGCACCTGGAGGATCTGGTCAAGGAAGGGCACCTAAAGGAGTATGTGGAAAGTGCACAGCATAAAGGCGCCCCGGACAGCTTGGCCAGGAAGGAATCGAGGAGCGACTTGTAGAAAGAAAAACCGATGAGGGTGATAGATGTGGTGCATGGAGCATTCAACCCTTCCGAGGTAACGGCCAAATCTGCTCGACAGCAGCGGAAGGTGGTTGCACACCTGACCGAAGTTTATCAAACAACTTCCGAACCGAGCGTGGTCTGCTGGGAAGGGTGAAGAGATGGGGAAATTTCATTCACGGATGAAGATTTGCAGGACACAACCCAGCCACATAACGACGCATTGGTGTTGGCCCTGAATATACAGGAGTACGAAGTTCGAAGGATTTTGGTCGACCCTGGAAGTTCGTCGGAGATTATGTAAGCCGAGCTGTTTCATAAGCTTGGGCTGAAAGAATTTGACTTGAGGCCGACCTCAATACCGATGTTCGGATTTAGCGGACAAGATGTGCATCCAAAGGGAATCATCACTGGCATATTCATCTAGACGCGGAGTTCCTCATGGTCGACGTACTTTCTCCCTACAACGCTATCATGGGACGGATGTGGATCCATCGGATGAAGGCGGTCCCCTCAACTTTTTATCAACGGATCCGTTTCCCGACCTTGAGGGGAACGATGGAGATCAAAGGGGACCAGGTGGCCTCCAGAAGCTGTTTGATAGCTGCAATTAAGTGGAAGATGGTTAAAAGTGGAGCTGAAGATAACTGTCCTGGCGGAAGGGCATACCAGAAATAACAACTACAGGCAGGTCGGTCGGAGATCGGGAAGGAAGGAACCGACCAGACCATCAGAGAAAGGCCCGGCCAGATCGGCAAGGAAGGAGCCGACCAGACCAGCAGAGAAAGGCCCGGCCAGATCGGTAAGGAAGGAGCCGACCAGACTAGTAAGGAAGGAGCCGACCAGACTGACGCAGCAGTGGAAGAACTGGAGAAATTCGCAGTCTTAAAAGGAGGTGTACCATCCTCCGAGCAATATTGGATGGTTGGGAGAGCGATGACCAGAGATGAGCAGAGTAGCCTGGTTCACCTGCTCAACCAGAATGTCGACGTCTTCGTTTGGGCCCCACACGAGATGTCAGGAGTCAATCCAGAAGTTATTAGCCATAAGTTGGGGGTAGATCCGAGAGCCAAACCAGCTGTATAGAAGCAGAGGAAATTGGCCCCAACCGCCAAGCAGCCGTGAACGAGGAAGTGGATAAATTACAGGAGGCCGATGCCATCCGAGAGGTACAGTACCCTCAGTGGTTATCCAACACCGTCGTGGTGCCCAAGAAAGACAATAAATGGAGGGTGTGTGTGGACTTCATCGACTTGAACAAGGTGTGCCCTAAAGACAATTTTCCACTTCCGAAATTCGATCAACTGGTGGACTCCACGGCTGGGCATGAGCAGATGAGTTTCCTGGACGCCTATCGGGGATATCATCAGATCGCAATGGCGGATGCCGACTAAGAAAAGACAACCTTCATAACCCCAAAGGGGACCTTCTGTTATAAACGCATGCCCTTTGGACTTAAGAATGCGGGGGCAACGTACCAAAGGCTGGTCACCAGGATATTTCAGGGCTTGATCGGAAACACAGTGGAGGTATATATTGATGATATGGTCGTAAAAAAAAAGAAAATGGAAACTCATGAGGAAGATTTGAAGAAGGTGATCGGAATCCTTCGTAGATACAACTGTTGACACCAAAAAAGTCACCTGGCCTCCTCAATATCAAGAAGCCACATGAAGCCACATCCTATTACAAACAGGCAATGCCGTTTCAAGCATTAGATCTCGTCAGAATCACTTGAAAACTGATAGATCCTTCAAGACAACCAAAAGAGGAGTTCACAAGAAGTTTCGGGCCACTCCGACATCATTTGGCTTAACTTCACTCCTCCGGCAATCAAATAGCGCTCCTGGCGGCAGCGGAGTCGAAGATATCAAAACTTCGATCAGAGCCTACTGATGGTTTCAAAATACCCCCAAAAGGCTCCACATCGAATTTCAGGTCATTCTGACAACGTTTGACCCGGCTTTGACGCTCCGAAAGAAAATCAAGCCCCTCGGTGGCGAAAACCTCCGGGACCATTACTCATCAAACGGAGCACATGGACGGCTTCAATATGCTTCAAATGGGCTGCACGTCAAATTTCAGGTCATTCCGACAATGTTTGACCCGACTTTGATGCTCCGAAAGAAAATCAAGGCTACTGGCGGCGGGGTACCCCGGGACCATGACATCCAAATCGGAGCTAATGGATCATGTCAAAATGACTCCAATAGGCACCATGTCAAATTTCAGGCCAATCGGACATTGGTTGACCGCACATCAAAGCGAGACATCTTCCTCGAATTGGGTTTACATCTGAGAAATCTTGGTTCCCTCCTTTTCGGATTTAGCGCTCGCAGAAATGTTTGAGCCCTTATTCGGATTGGAACACCATTTGTAACGCCCCAATTCCCGATACCGATAAAACCGTTCGAATATCCGAAGTTGGCGCGCTACTTCCCGGAAAATCCTAGAACTTCCAAGATCGTAGGCCCGCAATGAGGTCCAATTTAAAACTTTTGACCAATATGAACTCAAAGGTTATATTGCGGAAGCATAATAAATAAAGCGGAAGCAATTGGTATCAATATATATGTAAAATGTGAGCAGAACTACAGTCTAATTAAAAGGTTCAGTTGTTAATCGAAAGTTAATACAACTTTGTTAGCTACCCAGCTCACTTACAAAATTTCTCTCAAACCCAAAATAAAGAGAACTCTCAAAACCCATGTAGATCATCTCCGCCCTCCGGCTCGACATCCGTGTCGGCCGGGCCCCACGCGAACTCTCCAGCAATCGACGCCTCTACCAGCGCTAGTGCATCCTCTAGGATCTCGGGATCAAGGCCTAAGCACCAAAGATGGGTCAGATCTAAAAGATTTGGCAAGTCACAGCATACTACTAACATAGAACATATATATCAAACGAATAGAGACAGGTAAATAAATTAAAGAATAACAAGGTAATGAACTAGGCAGTTGAGCAGTATAATCATAAGGAATCAGGATAATATAAAACATCTAATCTACTACGAAATGGCACATTCACACGAGCTGGAATACCGCGGGATATTATGCCGCGGCCCTCCCATACTGAACGCAGTTGCGGCGGGGAAATCTCACAAGTGCTGGGAATTACTAATCCCGCAAATCACTCATCATCTCATCATACTCATCACTCAAGACCGGACACGGTATCACACCGTCCGTCTTAACCACACAGCTCATCATGATAGATCCTCAACACTCATATAGCTCCTACCGGGGATGATCAGTCCACAGGCTGAGCTTAAATCATCCGAGTGAATGTCTATGCCGACTCAAGAATACTCTAAGGGTCTGTGTCTGTCTAGACTTCGCCTTGCGTGAACAAGGTCCTAACAAAGTCTCTAAGAGGTCTGTACATCAATCAGTCTATGGATTATATTCTAAGTCCAAGCCCACTCGTTGGATCCATACCAAGGCCCATCAATACATGGCCTAGTCTAAAACCGTCCAAACGATGCATCAAATCTATTTACTACTGATAAACAGTTCATTCAATCCAACATGACTTAAAATCCCAATATAAACTACCTCTTCCAACTAAAGGTACACATCCCACACTTAGGCCCAATAAGGGACCGCCTAGACACAGACACGGGTCAGTGATCTCCAAATCATGCTAACAGGTCACCTCTAAGATATCCTAGGTATAACTTAAAACATAGACAATGAGCCTCCGGGCGCGCAAAATGAGCAGACGGGCTCCGTTGCCCGTGAAAATTGACGGGCACGGGCCCTAGTCATTCATGACTTGCAGGAACTGACGGACCGAGATTCTGAATCCCGGACTGCTCGTACAGTTGAAACGTAGGTTTAAGTTACAACTATAACTTAAAACTTAGAAAACGAGCCTCCGGGCCCCCAAAATGAGTAAACGGGCTCCGTTGGCCGTGAAACTTGACGGGCACGGGCCCCTAGTCATTCAAGACTTGCAAGAACAGACGGAACGAGATTCCTAATCCCGGATTGCTCGTACAGTTGAAACGCAAGTTTAAATTAGAACTATAACTTAAAACTTAGAAAACGAGCATCCGGGCGCCCAAAACGAGCAAACGGGCTCCGTTGCCCTTGTAACTTGACGGGCACGGGCCCATAGTCAGTCATGACTTGTAGGAACAGAAGGAACGAGAATCCGGACCCCGGAGTGCTCGTACAGTTGAAACGTATGTTTCAGTTAGAACTATAACTTAAGACTTTAAAAACGAAACTCCGGGCGCCCAAAATGAGCATATGGGCTCCGTTGCCGTTAAACTTGACGGGCAACGGCCCCTAGTCATTCATGAATTGCAGGAACTGACGGAACGAGGTTCAGATTCCCGGATTGCTCTTACAGTTTAAACGTATGTTTAAATTAGAACTATAACTTAAAACTTCGAAAGCGAGCCTCCGGGCGACCAAAACGAGCAAACGGGCCCCGTTGCTTGTGGGACTTGACGGGCACGGGCCCGTACCCGTTCATGACCAGCAGGAATCGACGGAACGAGATTCCGACTCTCGGATTCCTTGTAAAGTTGAAACGTAGGTCTAACTCAAAACTTTCACCTAAAACTTAGGAAATCAGCCTTCGGGCGCCCAAAACGAGCAAACTGGCTCCGGTGCCCGTTGGACTTGACGGTCACGGGCTCCTAGTCATTCATGACTAGCTGGAACTGGCGGAACGAGATTTCGAATCACGGATTGCTCGTACCGTTGAAACGTATGTTTAAGCTAGAACTATAACTTAAAATTTAGAAAACGAGCATCCCGGCGCCCAATACGAGCAACCGGCTTCGTTGCTCATGAGACTTGATGGGCCCGTGCCCCTAGCTTTTCATTACCTACTAGAACTGACGGAACGAGATTCCGACTCCCGGATTGCTAGTAAAGTTGAAACGTAGGTTTAACTCAAAACTTTCACTTAAAAAACTAAGGAAATCAGCCTCCGGGCGCCCAAAACGACCAAACGGGCTCCGGTGCCAGAGAGACTCCACGGGCACGGGCCCCTAGCCATTCATGACCTGCAGAAACAGCCGAAACGAGATTACGAATCCCGGATTGCTCGTACTGTTGAAACGTATGTTTAAGTTAGAATTATAACTTAAAACATAGACAACGAGCCTCCGGGCGCGCAAAATGAGAAGACGGGCTCCGTTGCCCGTCAAAATTGACGGGCACAGGCCCTAGTCATTCATGACTTGGTGGAACTGACGGAACGAGAATCCGAATCCCGGACTACTCGTACAGTTGAAACGTAGGTTTAAGTTACAACTATAACTTAAAACTTAGAAAACGAGCCTCTAGGCCCCCAAAATGAGTAAACGGGCTATGTTGGCCGTGAAACTTGACGGGCATGGGCCCCTAGTCATTCAAGACTTGCAAGAACGGACGGAACGAGATTCCAAATATCGGATTGCTCGTACAGTTGAAACGTAAATTTAAATTAGAACTATAACTTAAAACTTAAAATACGAGCATCCAAGCGCCCAACTCGAGCAAACGGGCTCCGTTGCCCTTGTAACTTGACGGGCACGGGCCCCTAGTCATTCATGACTTGCAGGAACAGAAGGAACGAGAATCCGGACCCCGGAGTGCCTGTACAGCTGAAACGTATGTTTCAGTTAGAACTATAACATAAGACTTAGAAAACGAAACTCCGGGCGCCCAAAATGAGAAAATGGGCTCCGCTGTAGTTAAACTTGACGGGCACCGGCCCCTAGTCGTTCATGACTTACAGGAACTGACGGAACGAGATCCTGATTCCCGGATTGCTCTTACAGTTGAAACGTATGTTTAAATTAGAACTATAACTTAAAACTTAGAAAACGAGCCTCTCGGCGACTAAAACGAGCAAACGGGCTCCGTTGCTTGTGGGACTTGACGGGCACGGGTCTCTAGCCGTTCAAGACCTGCAGGAATTGACGGAACGAGATTCCGACTCTCGGATTCCTTGTAAAGTTGAAACGTAGGTCTAACTCAAAACTTTCACTTAAAACTTAGGAAATCAGCCTTCGGGAGCCCAAAACGAGCAAACAGGCTCCGGTGCCCGTTGGACTTGATGGGCACGGGCTCCTAGTCATTCATGACTAGCTGGAACTGGCGGAACGAGATTCCTAATCACGGATTGCTCGTACCGTTGAAACGTATGGTTAAGTTAGAACTATAACCTAAAATTTAGAAAACGGGCATCCGGGCGCCCAATACGAGCAACCGGCTTCGTTGCTCATGAGACTTGATGGGCCCGGGCCCCTACCTTTTCATGACCTGCTGGAACTGACGGAACGAGATTCCGACTCCCGGATTGCTTGTAAAGTTGAAACGTAGGTTTAACTCAAAACTTTCACTTGAAAAACTAAGGAAATCAGCCTTCGGGCGCCCAAAATGAGCAAACGGGCTCCGGTGCCAGAGAGACTCCACGGGCACGGGCCCCTAGCCATTAATGACCTGCAGAAACAGCCGAAACGAGATTCCGAATCCCGGATTGCTCGTACTGCTGAAACGTATGTCGAAATTAGAATTATAACTTAAAACAGAGACAACGAGCCTCCGGGCGCGCAAAATGAGCAGACGGGGTCAGTTTTGATGGGCACGGGCCCTAGTCATTTATGACTTGCAGAAACTGACGGAACGAGAATCCGAATCCCGGATTGCTTGTACAGTTGAAACGTAGGTTTAAGTTACAACTATATCTTAAAACTTAGAAAACGAGCTTCCGGGCCCCCAAAATGAGTAAACGGGCTCCGTTGGCCGTGAAACTTGACGGGCACGGGCCCCTAGTCATTCAAGACTTGCAGGAACAGACGGAACGAGATTCCTAATCCCGGATTGCTCGTACAGTTCAAGCGCAAGTTTAAATTAGAACTATAACTTAAAACTTAGAAAACGAACATCCGGGCGCCCAAACCGAGCAAACGGGCTCCGTTTCCCTTGTAACTTGACGGGCACGGGCCCATAGTCAGTCATGACTTGCAGGAACAGAAGGAACGAGAATCCGGACCCCGGAGTGCTCGGACAGTTGAAACGTATGTTTCAGTTAGAACTATAACTTAAGACTTAGAAAACGAAACTCCGGGCGCCCAAAATGAGCAAATGGGCTCCGTTGCCGTCAAAATTGACGGGCACGGGCCCTAGTCATTCATGACTTGGAGGAACTGACGGAACGAGATTCTGATTCCCGGATTGCTCTTAAAGTTGAAACGTATATTTAAATTAGAACTATAACTTAAAACTTAGAAAGCGAGCCTCCGGGGGACCAAAACGAGCAAACGGGCTCCGTTGCTTGTGGGACTTGACGGGCACGGGCCCCTAGCCGTTCATGACCTGCAGGAATTGACGGAACGAGATTCCGACTCTCGGATTCCTTGTAAAGTTGGAACGTAGGTTTAACTCAAAACTTTCACTTAAAACTTAGGAAATCAGCCTCCGGGCGCCCAAAACGAGCAAACGGGCTCCGGTGCCCGTTAGACTTGACGAGCACGGGCTCCTAGTCATTCATGACTAGCTGGAACTGGCGGAACGAGATTCCGAATCACGGATTGCTCGTACCGTTGAAACGTATGTTTAAGTTAGAACTATAATTTAAAATTTAGAAAACGAGCATCCGGGCACCCAATACGAGCAACCGGCTTCGTTGGTCATGGGACTTGACGGGCACGGGCCCCTAGCTTTTCATGACCTGCTGCAACTGACGGAACGAGATTCCGACTCCCGAATTGCTAGTAAAGTTGAAACGTAGGTTTAACTCAAAACTTTCACTTAAAAAACTAAGGAAATCAGCCTCCGGGCGCCCAAAACGAGCAAACGGGCTCCGGTACCAGAGAGACTCCACGGGCCCGGGCCCCTAGCCATTCGTGACCTACAGAAACAGCCGAAACGAGATTCCGAATCCCGGATTGCTCGTACTGTTGAAACGTATGTTTAAGTTAGAATTATAACTTAAAACATAGACAACGAGCCTCCGGGCGCGCAAAATGAACAGACGGGCTACGTTGCCCGTGAAAATTGACGGGCACGGGCCCTAGTCATTCATGACTTGCAGGAACTGACGGAACGAGAATCTGTATCCCGGACTGCTCGTACAGTTGAAACGTATGTTTAAGTTACAACTATAACTTAAAACTTAGAGAACGAGCCTCCGGGCCCACAAAATGAGTAAACGGGCTCCGTTGGCCGTGAATCTTGACGGGCACGGGCCCCTAGTCATTCAAGACTTGCAGGAACAGACGGATCGAGATTCGTAATCCCGGATTGCTCGTACAGTTGAAACGCAAGTTTAAATTAGAACTATAACTTAAAACTTAGAAAACGAGCATCCGGGCGCCCAAAACGAGCAAACGGGCTCCGTTGCCCTTGTAACTTGACGGGCACGGGCCCCTAGTCATTCATGACTTGGAGGAACAGAAGGAACGAGAATCCCGACCCCGGAGTGCTCGTACAGTTGAAACTTATGTTTCAGTTAGAACTATAACTTAAGACTTAGAAAACGAAACTCCGGGTGCCCAAAATGAGCAAATGTGCTCCATTGCCGTTAAACTTGACGGGCACCGGGCCCTAGTCATTCATGAATTGCAGGAATTGACGGAACGAGATTCTGATTCCCGGATTGCTCTTACAGTTGAAACGTATGTTTAAATTAGAACTATAACCTAAAACTTAGAAAGCGAGCCTCCGGGCGACCAAAACGAGTAAACGGGCTCCGTTGCTTGTGGGACTTGACGGGCACGGGCCCCTAGCCGGTCATGACCTGCAGGAATTGACGGAACGAGATTCCGACTCTCGGATTCCTTGTAAAGTTGAAACGTAGGTCTAACTCAAAACTTTCACTTAAAACTTAGGAAATCAGCCTCCGGGCGCCCAAAATGAGCAAATGGGCTCCGTTGCCGTAAAAATTGACGGGCACGGGCCCTAGTCATTCATGACTTGGAGGAACTGACGGAACGAGATTCTGATTCCCGGATTGCTCTTACAGTTGAAACCTATGTTTAAATTAGAACTATAACTTAAAACTTAGAAAGCGAGCCTCCGGGCGGCCAAAACGAGCAAACGGGCTCCGTTGCTTGTGGGACTTGACGGGCACGGGCCCCTAGCTTTTCATTACCTGCTGCAACTGACGGAACGAGATTCCGACTCCCGGATTGCTAGTAAAGTTGAAACGTAGGTTTAACTCAAAACTTTTACTTAAAAAACTAAGGAAATCAGCCTCCGGGCGCCCAAAACGAGCAAACGTGCTCCGGTACCAGATAGACTTCACGGGCCCGGGCCCCTAGCCATTCATGACGTGCAGAAACAAGCGAAACGAGATTCCGAATCCCAGATTGCTCGTACTGTTGAAACGTATGTTTAAGTTAGAATTATAACTTAAAACAGAGACAACGAGCCTCCGGGCATGCAAAATGAACAGACGGGCTTCGTTGCCCGTGAAAATTGACGGGCACGGGCCCTAGTCATTCATGACTTGAAGGAACTGAAGGAACGAGAATTTGTATCCCGGACTGCTCGTACAGTTGAAACGTATGTTTAAGTTACAACTATAACTTAAAACTTAGAGAACGAGCCTCCGGGCCCACCAAATGAGTAAACGGGCTCCGTTGGCCGTGAATCTTGACGGGCACGGGCCCCTAGTCATTCAAGACTTGCAGGAACAGACGGATCGAGATTCGTAATCCCGGATTGCTCGTACAGTTGAAACGCAAGTTTAAATTAGAACTATAACTTAAAACTTAGAAAACGAGGATCCGGGCGCCCAAAACGAGCAAACGGGCTCCGTTGCCCTTGTAACTTGACGGGCACGGGCCCCTAGTCATTCATGCTTGGTGGAACAAAAGGAACGAGAATCCGGACCCCGGAGTGCTCGTACAGTTGAAACTTATGTTTCAGTTAGAACTATAACTTAAGACTTAGAAAACGAAACTCCGGGCGCCCAAAATGAGCAAATGTGCTCCGTTGCCGTTAAACTTGACGGGCACCGGGCCCTAGTCATTCATGAATTGCAGGAATTGACGGAACGAGATTCTGATTCCCGGATTGCTCTTACAGTTGAAACGTATGTTTAAATTAGAACTATAACCTAAAACTTAGAAAGCGAGCCTCCGGGCGACCAAAACGAGCAAACGGGCTCCGTTGCTTGTGGGACTTGACGGGCACGGGCCCCTAGCCGGTCATGACCTGCAGGAATTGACGGAACGAGATTCCGACTCTCGGATTCCTTGTAAAGTTGAAACGTAGGTCTAACTCAAAACTTTCACTTAAAACTTAGGAAATCATCCTCCGGGCGCCCAAAACGAGCAAATGGGCTCCGTTGCCGTCAAAATTGACGGGCACGGGCCCTAGTCATTCATGACTTGGAGGAACTGACGGAACGAGATTCTGATTCCCGGATTGCTCTTACAGTTGAAACGTATGTTTAAATTAGAACTATAACATAAAACTTATAAAGCGAGCCTCCGGGCGGCCAAAACGCGCAAACGGGCTCCGTTGCTTGTGGGACTTGACGGGCACGGGCCCCTAGCTTTTCATTACCTGCTGCAACTGACGGAACGAGATTCCGACTCCCGGATTGGTAGTAAAGTTGAAACGTAGGTTTAACTCAAAACTTTCACTTAAAAAACTAAGGAAATCAGCCTCCGGGCGCCCAAAACGACCAAACGGGCTCCGATACCAGATAGACTCCACGGGCCCGGGCCCCTAGCCATTCATGACCTGCAGAAACAGGCGAAACGAGATTCCGAATCCCGGATTGCTCGTACTGTTGAAACGTATGTTTAAGTTAGAATTATAACTTAAAACATAGACAACGAGCCTCCGGGCGCGCAAAATGAACAGACGGGCTTCGTTGCCCGTGAAAATTGACGGGCACGGGCCCTAGTCATTCATGACTTGAAGGAACTGAAGGAACGAGAATCTGTATCCCGGACTGCTCGTACAGTTGAAACGTATGTTTAAGTTACAACTATAACTTAAAACTTAGAGAACGAGCCTCCGGGCCCACAAAATGAGTAAACGGGCTCCGTTGGCCGTGAATCTTGACGGGCACGGGCCCCTAGACATTTAAGACTTGCAGGAACAGACGGATCGAGATTCGTAATCTCGGATTGCTCGTACAGTTGAAACGCAAGTTTAAATTAGAACTATAACTTAAAACTTAGAAAACGAGCATCCGGGCGCCCAAAACGAGCAAACGGGCTCCGTTGCCCTTGTAACTTGACGGGCACGGGCCCCTAGTCATTCATGACTTGGAGGAACAGAAGGAACGAGAATCCGGACCCCGGAGTGCCTGTACAGCTGAAACGTATGTTTCAGTTAGAACTATAACATAAGACTTAGAAAACGAAACTCCGGGCGCCCAAAATGAGAAAATGGGCTCCGCTGTAGTTAAACTTGACGGGCACCGGCCCCTAGTCGTTCATGACTTACAGGATCTGACGGAACGAGATCCTGATTCCCGGATTGCTCTTACAGTTGAAACGTATGTTTAAATTAGAACTATAACTTAAAACTTAGAAAACGAGCCTCTCGGCGACTAAAACGAGCAAACGGGCTCCGTTGCTTGTGGGACTTGACGGGCACGGGTCTCTAGCCGTTCAAGACCTGCAGGAATTGACGGAACGAGATTCCGACTCTCGGATTCCTTGTAAAGTTGAAACGTAGGTCTAACTCAAAACTTTCACTTAAAACTTAGGAAATCAGCCTTCGGGAGCCCAAAACGAGCAAACAGGCTCCGGTGCCCGTTGGACTTGATGGGCACGGGCTCCTAGTCATTCATGACTAGCTGGAACTGGCGGAACGAGATTCCTAATCACGGATTGCTCGTACCGTTGAAACGTATGTTTAAGTTAGAACTATAACCTAAAATTTAGAAAACGGGCATCCGGGCGCCCAATACGAGCAACCGGCTTCGTTGCTCATGAGACTTGATGGGCCCGGGCCCCTACCTTTTCATGACCTGCTGGAACTGACGGAACGAGATTCCGACTCCCGGATTGCTTGTAAAGTTGAAACGTAGGTTTAACTTTAAACTTTCACTTGAAAAACTAAGGAAATCAGCCTTCGGGCGCCCAAAATGAGCAAACGGGCTCCGGTGCCAGAGAGACTCCACGGGCACGGGCCCCTAGCCATTAATGACCTGCAGAAACAGCCGAAACGAGATTCCGAATCCCGGATTGCTCGTACTGCTGAAACGTATGTCGAAATTAGAATTATAACTTAAAACAGAGACAACGAGCCTCCGGGCGCGCAAAATGAGCAGACGGGGTCAGTTTTGATGGGCACGGGCCCTAGTCATTTATGACTTGCAGAAACTGACGGAACGAGAATCCGAATCCCGGATTGCTTGTACAGTTGAAACGTAGGTTTAAGTTACAACTATATCTTAAAACTTAGAAAACGAGCTTCCGGGCCCCCAAAATGAGTAAACGGGCTCCGTTGGCCGTGAAACTTGACGGGCACGGGCCCCTAGTCATTCAAGACTTGCAGGAACAGACGGAACGAGATTCCTAATCCCGGATTGCTCGTACAGTTCAAGCGCAAGTTTAAATTAGAACTATAACTTAAAACTTAGAAAACGAACATCCGGGCGCCCAAACCGAGCAAACGGGCTCCGTTTCCCTTGTAACTTGACGGGCACGGGCCCATAGTCAGTCATGACTTGCAGGAACAGAAGGAACGAGAATCCGGACCCCGGAGTGCTCGGACAGTTGAAACGTATGTTTCAGTTAGAACTATAACTTAAGACTTAGAAAACGAAACTTCGGGCGCCCAAAATGAGCAAATGGGCTCCGTTGCCGTCAAAATTGACGGGCACGGGCCCTAGTCATTCATGACTTGGAGGAACTGACGGAACGAGATTCTGATTCCCGGATTGCTCTTACAGTTGAAACGTATATTTAAATTAGGACTATAACTTAAAACTTAGAAAGCGAGCCTCCGGGGGACCAAAACGAGCAAACGGGCTCCGTTGCTTGTGGGACTTGACGGGCACGGGCCCCTAGCCGTTCATGACCTGCAGGAATTGACGGAACGAGATTCCGACTCTCGGATTCCTTGTAAAGTTGGAACGTAGGTTTAACTCAAAACTTTCACTTAAAACTTAGGAAATCAGCCTCCGGGCGCCCAAAACGAGCAAACGGGCTCCGGTGCCCGTTAGACTTGACGAGCACGGGCTCCTAGTCATTCATGACTAGCTGGAACTGGCGGAACGAGATTCCGAATCACGGATTGCTCGTACCGTTGAAACGTATGTTTAAGTTAGAACTATAATTTAAAATTTAGAAAACGAGCATCCGGGCACCCAATACGAGCAACCGGCTTCGTTGGTCATGGGACTTGACGGGCACGGGCCCCTAGCTTTTCATGACCTGCTGCAACTGACGGAACGAGATTCCGACTCCCGAATTGCTAGTAAAGTTGAAACGTAGGTTTAACTCAAAACTTTCACTTAAAAAACTAAGGAAATCAGCCTCCGGGCGCCCAAAACGAGCAAACGGGCTCCGGTACCAGAGAGACTCCACGGGCCCGGGCCCCTAGCCATTCGTGACCTACAGAAACAGCCGAAACGAGATTCCGAATCCCGGATTGCTCGTACTGTTGAAACGTATGTTTAAGTTAGAATTATAACTTAAAACATAGACAACGAGCCTCCGGGCGCGCAAAATGAACAGACGGGCTACGTTGCCCGTGAAAATTGACGGGCACGGGCCCTAGTCATTCATGACTTGCAGGAACTGACGGAACGAGAATCTGTATCCCGGACTGCTCGTACAGTTGAAACGTATGTTTAAGTTACAACTATAACTTAAAACTTAGAGAACGAGCGTCCGGGCCCACAAAATGAGTAAACGGGCTCCGTTGGCCGTGAATCTTGACGGGCACGGGCCCCTAGTCATTCAAGACTTGCAGGAACAGACGGATCGAGATACGTAATCCCGGATTGCTCGTACAGTTGAAACGCAAGTTTAAATTAGAACTATAACTTAAAACTTAGAAAACGAGCATCCGGGCGCCCAAAACGAGCAAACGGGCTCCGTTGCCCTTGTAACTTGACGGGCACGGGCCCCTAGTCATTCATGACTTGGAGGAACAGAAGGAACGAGAATCCGGACCCCGGAGTGCTCGTACAGTTGAAACTTATGTTTCAGTTAGAACTATAACTTAAGACTTAGAAAACGAAACTCCGGGCGCCCAAAATGAGCAAATGTGCTCTATTGCCGTTAAACTTGACGGGCACCGGGCCCTAGTCATTCATGAATTGCAGGAATTGACGGAACGAGATTCTGATTCCCGGATTGCTCTTACAGTTGAAACGTATGTTTAAATTAGAACTATAACCTAAAACTTAGAAAGCGAGCCTCCGGGCGACCAAAACGAGTAAACGGGCTCCGTTGCTTGTGGGACTTGACGGGCACGGGCCCCTAGCCGGTCATGACCTGCAGGAATTGACGGAACGAGATTACGACTCTCGGATTCCTTGTAAAGTTGAAACGTAGGTCTAACTCAAAACTTTTACTTAAAACTTAGGAAATCAGCCTCCGGGCGCCCAAAATGAGCAAATGGGCTCCGTTGCCGTAAAAATTGACGGGCACGGGCCCTAGTCATTCATGACTTGGAGGAACTGACGGAACGAGATTCTGATTCCCGGATTGCTCTTACAGTTGAAACCTATGTTTAAATTAGAACTATAACTTAAAACTTAGAAAGCGAGCCTCCGGGCGGCCAAAACGAGCAAACGGGCTCCGTTGCTTGTGGGACTTGGCGGGCACGGGCCCCTAGCTTTTCATTACCTGCTGCAACTGACGGAACGAGATTCCGACTCCCGGATTGCTAGTAAAGTTGAAACGTAGGTTTAACTCAAAACTTTTACTTAAAAAACTAAGGAAATCAGCCTCCGGGCGCCCAAAACGAGCAAACGTGCTCGGGTACCAGATAGACTTCACGGGCCCGGGCCCCTAGCCATTCATGACGTGCAGAAACAAGCGAAACGAGATTCCGAATCCCGGATTGCTCGTACTGTTGAAACGTATGTTTAAGTTAGAATTATAACTTAAAACATAGACAACGAGCCTCCGGGCATGCAAAATGAACAGACGGGCTTCGTTGCCCGTGAAAATTGACGGGCACGGGCCCTAGTCATTCATGACTTGAAGGAAATGAAGGAACGAGAATTTGTATCCGGACTGCTCGTACAGTTGAAACGTATGTTTAAGTTACAACTATAACTTAAAACTTAGAGAACGAGCCTCCGGGCCCACCAAATGAGTAAACGGGCTCCGTTGGCCGTGAATCTTGACGGGCACGGGCCCCTACTCATTCAAGACTTGCAGGAACAGACGGATCGAGATTCGTAATCCCGGATTGCTCGTACAATTGAAACGCAAGTTTAAATTAGAACTATAACTTAAAACTTAGAAAACGAGCATCCGGGCGCCCAAAACGAGCAAACGGGCTCCGTTGCCCTTGTAACTTGACGGGCACGGGCCCCTAGTCATTCATGCTTGGAGGAACAAAAGGAACGAGAATCCGGACCCCGGAGTGCTCGTACAGTTGAAACTTATGTTTCAGTTAGAACTATAACTTAAGACTTAGAAAACGAAACTCCGGGCGCCCAAAATGAGCAAATGTGCTCCGTTGCCGTTAAACTTGACGGGCACCGGGCCCTAGTCATTCATTAATTGCAGGAATTGACGGAACGAGATTCTGATTCCCGGATTGCTCTTACAGTTGAAACGTATGTTTAAATTAGAACTATAACCTAAAACTTAGAAAGCGAGCCTCCGGGCGACCAAAACGAGCAAACGGGCTCCGTTGCTTGTGGGACTTGACGGGCACGGGCCCCTAGCCGGTCATGACCTGCAGGAATTGACGGAACGAGATTCCGACTCTCGGATTCCTTGTAAAGTTGAAACGTAGGTCTAACTCAAAACTTTCACTTAAAACTTAGGAAATCATCCTCCGGGCGCCCAAAACGAGCAAATGGGCTCCGTTGCCGTCAAAATTGACGGGCACGGGCCCTAGTCATTCATGACTTGGAGGAACTGACGGAACGAGATTCTGATTCCCGGATTGCTCTTACAGTTGAAACGTATGTTTAAATTAGAACTATAACTTAAAACTTATAAAGCGAGCCTCCGGGCGGCCAAAACGCGCAAACGGGCTCCGTTGCTTGTGGGACTTGACGGGCACGGGCCCCTAGCTTTTCATTACCTGCTGCAACTGACGGAACGAGATTCCGACTCCCGGATTGGTAGTAAAGTTGAAACGTAGGTTTAACTCAAAACTTTCACTTAAAAAACTAAGGAAATCAGCCTCCGGGCGCCCAAAACGACCAAACGGGCTCCGATACCAGATAGACTCCACGGGCCCGGGCCCCTAGCCATTCATGACCTGCAGAAACAGGCGAAACGAGATTCCGAATCCCGGATTGCTCGTACTGTTGAAACGTATGTTTAAGTTAGAATTATAACTTAAAACATAGACAACGAGCCTCCGGGCGCGCAAAATGAACAGACGGGCTTCGTTGCCCGTGAAAATTGACGGGCACGGGCCCTAGTCATTCATGACTTGAAGGAACTGAAGGAACGAGAATCTGTATCCCGGACTGCTCGTACAGTTGAAACGTATGTTTAAGTTACAACTATAACTTAAAACTTAGAGAACGAGCCTCCGGGCCCACAAAATGAGTAAACGGGCTCCGTTGGCCGTGAATCTTGACGGGCACGGGCCCCTAGACATTTAAGACTTGCAGGAACAGACGGATCGAGATTCGTAATCCCGGATTGCTCGTACAGTTGAAACGCAAGTTTAAATTAGAACTATAACTTAAAACTTAGAAAACGAGCATCCGGGCGCCCAAAACGAGCAAACGGGCTCCGTTGCCCTTGTAACTTGACGGGCACGGGCCCCTAGTCATTCATGACTTGGAGGAACAGAAGGAACGAGAATCCGGACCCCGGAGTGCTCGTACAGTTGAAACGTATGTTTCAGTTAGAACTATAACTTAAGACTTAGAAAACGAAACTCCTGGCGCCCAAAATGAGCAAATGTGCTCCGTTGCCGTTAAACTTGACGGGCACCGGGCCCTAGTCATTCATGAATTGCAGGAATTGGCGGAACGAGATTCTGATTCCCGGATTGCTCTTACAGTTAAAACGTATGTTTAAATTAGAACTATAACCTAAAACTTAGAAAGCGAGCCTACGGGCGACCAAAATGAGCAAACGGGCTCCGTTGCTTGTGGGACTTGACGGGCACGGGCCCCTAGCCGGTCATGACCTGCAGGAATTGACGGAACAAGATTCCAACTCTCGGATTCCTTGTAAAGTTGAAACGTAGGTCTAACTCAAAACTTTCACTTAAAACTTATGAAATCAGCCTTCGGGAGCCCAAAACGTGCAAACGGGCTCCGGTGCCCATTGGACTTGACGGGCACGGGCTCCTAGTCATTCATGACTAGTTGGAACTGGCGGAACGAGATTCCTAATCACGGATTGCTCGTACCGTTGAAACGTATGTTTAAGTTAGAACTATAACTTAAAATTTAGAAAACGAGCATCCGGGCGCCCAATACGAGCAACCGGCTTCGTTGCTCATGAGACTTGATGGGCCCGGGCCCCTACCTTTTCATGACCTGCTGGAACTGACGGAACGAGATTCCGACTCTCGGATTGCTTGTAAAGTTGAAACGTAGGTTTAACTCAAAACTTTAACTTAAAAAACTAAGGAAATCAGCCTTCGGGCGCCCAAAATGAGCAAACGGGCTCCGGTGCCAGAGAGACTCCACGGGCACGGGCCCCTAGCCATTAATGACCTGCAGAAACAGCCGAAACGAGATTCCGAATCCCGGATTGCTCGTACTGTTGAAACGTATGTTTAAATTAGAATTATAACTTAAAACATAGACAACGAGCCTCCGGGCGCGCAAAATGAGCAGACGGGGTCAGTTTTGACGGGCACGGGCCCTAGTCATTCATGACTTGCAGAAACTGACGGAACGAGAATCCGAATCCCGGATTGCTTGTACAGTTGAAACGTATGTTTAAATTAGAATTATAACTTAAAACATAGACAACGAGCCTCCGGGCGCGCAAAATGAGCAGACGGGGTCAGTTTTGACGGGCACGGGCCCTAGTCATTCATGACTTGCAGGAACTGACGGAACGAGAATCCGAATCCCGGACTGCTCGTACTGTTGAAACGTAGGTTTAAGTTACAACTATAAATTAAAACTTAGAAAACGAGCATCCGGGCCCCCAAAATGAGTAAACGGGCTCCGTTGGCCGTGAAACTTGACGGGCACGGGCCCCTACTCATTCAAGACTTGCAGGAACAGACGGAACGAGATTTCGAATCCCGGATTGCTCGTACAGTTGAAACGCAAGTTTAAATTAGAACTATAACTTAAAACTTAGAACACGAGCATCAAGGCGCCCAAAACGAGTAAACGGGCTCCGTTGCCCTTGTAACTTGACGGGCGCGGGCCCCTAGTCATTCATGACTTGCAAGAACAGAAGGAACGAGAATCCGGACCCCGGAGTGCTTGTACAGTTGAAACGTATGTTTCAGTTACAACTATAACTTAAGACCTAGAAAAAACGAAACTCCGGGCGCCCAAAATGAGCAAATGGGCTCCGTTGCCGTTAAACTTGACGGGCACCGACCCCTAGTCATTCATGACTTGCTGGAACGGACGGAACGAGATTCTGATTCCCGGATTGCTCTTACAGTTGAAACGTATGTTTAAATTAGAACAATAACTTAAAACTTAGAAAGCGAGCCTCCGGGCGACCAAAACGAGCAAACGGGCTTCGTTGCTTGTGAGACTTGACGGGCACGGGCCCCTAGCCGTTCATTACCTGCAGGAATTGAAGGAACGAGATTCCGACTCTCAGATTCCTTGTAAAGTTGAAACGTTGGTTTAACTCAAAACTTTCACTTAAAACTTAGGAAATCAGCCTCCGGGCGCCCAAAACGAGCAAACGGGCTCCGGTGCCCGTTGGACTTGACGGGCGCGGGCTCCTAGTCATTCATGACTAGCTGGAACTGGCGGAACGAGATTCCGAATCACGGACTGCTCGTACCGTTGAAACGTATGTTTAAGTTAGAACTATAACTTAAAATTTAGAAAACGAGCATCCGAGCCCCCAAAATGAGTAAACGGGCTCCGTTGGCCGTGAAACTTGACGGGCACGGGCCCCTAGTCATTCAGGACTTGCAGTAACAGACGGAACGAGATTCTGAATCGCGGATTGCTCGTACAGTTGAAATGCAAGTTTAAATTAGAACTATAACTTAAAACTTAGAAAACGAGCATCCGGGCGCCGAAAACGAGCAAACGGGCTCCGTTGCCCTTGTAACTTGACGGGCACGGGCCCCTAGTCATTCATGACTTGAAGGAACAGAAGGAACGAGAATCCGGTCCCCGGAGTGCTCGTACAGTTGAAACGTGTGTTTCAGTTAGAACTATAACTTAAGACTTAGAAAACGAAACTCCGGGCGCCCAAAATGTGCAAATGGGCTCTGTTTCCATTAAACTTGACGGGCACCGGCCCCTAGTCATTCATGACTTACAGGAATTGACGGAACGAGATTCTAATTCCCGGATTGCTCTTACAGTTGAAACGTATGTCTAAATTAAAAAACTATAACTTAAAACTTAGAAAGTGAGCATCCCGGCGACCAAAACGAGCAAACGGGCTTCGTTGCTTGTGGGACTTGACGGGCACGGTCCCCTAGCCGTTCATGACATGCAGGAATTGGCGGAACGAGATTCCGACTCTCGGATTCCTTGTAAAGTTGAAACGTAGGTTTAACTCAAAACTTTTACTTAAAACTTAGGAAATCTGCCTCCGGGCGCCCAAAACGAGCAAAGGGGCTCCGGTGCCCGTTGGACTTGACGGGCACGGGCTCCTAGTCATTCATGAGTAGCTGAAACTGGTGCAACGAGATCCCGAATCACGGATTGCTCGTACCATTGAAACGTACGTTTAAGTTAGAACTATAACTTAAAATTTAGAAAACGAGCATCCGGGCGCCCAATACGAGCAACCGGCTTCGTTGCTCATGAGACTTGATGGTCCCGGGCCCCTAGCTTTTAATGACCTGCTGGAACTGACGAAACGAGATTCCGACTCCCGGATTACTAGTAAAGTTGAAACGTAGGTTTAACTCAAAACTTTCACTTAAAAAACTAAGGAAATCAGCCTCTGGCGCCCAAAACGAGCAAACGGGCTCCGGTGCTAGAGAGACTCCACGGGCATGGGCCCCTAGCCATTCTTGACCTGTAGAAACAGCCGAAACGAGATTCCGAATCCCGGATTGCTCGTATTGTTGAAACGTATGTTTAAGTTAAAATTATAACTTAAAACATAGACAACGAGCCTCCGGGCGCCCAAAATGAGCAGACGGGCTCCGTTGCCCGTGAAAATTGACTGGCACGGGCCCTAGTCATTAATGACTTGAAGGAACTGACGGAACGGGAATCCGAATCCCGGACTGCTCGTACAGTTGTTGAAAGTCCTTGGATCCTAACCCTAGAGGGAGGGGGGTTGAATAGGGTGTGCTACAAATATGACCAATTAAGACAAATTTTAATTTCTTAACATAAACTAGTCACATGTGATGATTAATCAAAAATATGCGGAAGCGAATATAAACAATCACCACAAAAGCATGCACCAAAACACAAAGGTTTATAGTGGTTCGGCCTCAATGCCTACGTCCACTACCGGCTTGTGATCCAATCACCCCACCGGATTTCCACTATTTATGCTTTTTACTAGGCTAAGCAATAACCCTTACAATGTTGCTTTTCTAGGCTAAACAACAACCTCTCAATGTGCTTTTCTAGGCTAAGCAATAACCTTTACAAAATGCTTTTCTTAGGCTAAGCAATAACCTTTACAAGATGCTTTTCTTAGGCTAAGCAATAACCTTTACAAGATGTTTTTCTTAGGCTAAGCAATAACCTTTACAAATGAATGATTTCTCTAAGAAGGTGTCTTCACAAAAGAACACTCCAAGAGATACAATTTAAGCACAATTGAATTGCCTCTACATAGGCTAATATGAAAGTGTAATTCAAATTACAAACATACACTAAATGAGCTAAAGTGTGTGCACAAGTGTATGAATGCTTTTCTTCAATCAATTTCAACAATGAAGCTCTTAAATGAATGCATGATGCATTTTAAAATCAAAGCTTAGAAAATGATGATTGAAGATAAAACTAATCACATAAAAGATTCAAACAACTTTGAAGAAATGAACTAAACAAGTTGTATGAATGTTAAAGTCTAAGAACACATGTGATTAGGATAAGAGAGTTTGCAAACCAATCTAATTTACCAAAGATGATATTGAGTTTGCTAAACAACTCTAGAAATCATGCATAAGTGAAAATACAAAGATTTAAGCATGCATGGATTTCATTTTAATGGAAATCAAAAAACAAGTAAACATCTACCTTTTTAAAACTCAAGCATTTGATTTCCAAATAGCCCTCTAGCCTTTCCAACTTCTTCCCCTTTCTTTGGCTCCAAAAAATGGTCTCAAAAGTTCATGTATCAAGCCTCTAAAAAGGTTGGAAATGAATGGACTTTATAATGAAAAACAGTCCAACGGCTAGTCCTCGGTCGATCTGGAAACAGGTCTCGGTCGACCGGGATCACACAACGGTCAGAAAAATGACCGTTGGGGCTCCAGGGGCCCAGTTGGCCTGCAGTGTTCCCGGTCGACCCCCTGGGACCAAGAAATCCATATTTTGCAAATTTCAAGGTGTTTCTTTGTGGGGATTTTTGGGCCACTTAACCAAGCTAGGAAACATGTTTTACATCAAACGAAGATGTTTAAAAACATGAAACACAAAAAGCCTAAAATTATTTGAAACTTTAAAACCAAAGGCTAGCTTGATTTGATAAAACTCTTTTCTCATAAAAATGCATACAAAAACGATTCTGAAAATGAAAAATGTATGCAAGAAACAAACCTAAATTGTCAATATGATTTCTCAAAAGTAATGCACAAAGAATTAGGTTTTCAAAAGAGATTGAATTCTAAAATCAATGCATCCAAGTATAGAAACAAAACATGCATAAAACAATACTTTTACAAATCTTAAAAGCAATGCATGTATAAAACCAGATTTCAAGGTTTTCTAAAACAATGCAAGTGTGAAAATTCAAATGATGATAAAGTGAAAATGCATCCATCAAATTGCAAATACAAAATTCCTAACAATTGAAACGTAGGTTTAAGTTACAACTATAACTTAAGACTTAAAAAATGAACCACCGGGCCCCCAAAATGAGAAAACGGGCTCCGTTGGCCGTGACACTTGACGGGCACGGGCCCCTAGTCATTCAAGACAAGCAGGAACCGACGGAACGAGATTCCGAATCCCGGATTGCTCGTACAGTTGAAACGCAAGTTTAAATTAGAACTATAACTTAAAACTTAGAAAACGAGCATCCGGGCACCCAAAATGAGCAAACGGGCTCCGTTGCCCTTGTAACTTGACGGGCACGGGTCCCTAGCCGTTCATTACTTACAGGAACAGAAGGAACGAGAATCTGGACCCCGGAGTGCTCGTACAGTTGAAACGTATGTTTCAGTTAGAACTATAACTTAAGACTTAGAAAACGAAACTCCGGGCGCCTAAAATGAGCAAATGGGCTCCGTTGCCGTTAAACTTGACGGGCACCGGCCCCTAGTCATTCATGACTTGCAGGAACTGACGGAACGAGATTCTGATTCCCGGATTGCTCTTACAGTTGAAACGTAAGTTTAAATTAAAAAACTATAACTTAAAACTTACAAAAGCGAGCCTCCGGGCAAACAAAATGAGCAAACGGGCTCTGTTACTTGTGGGACTTGACGGGCACGGGCCCCTAGCCGTTCATGACCTGCAGGAATTGACGGAACGAGATTCCGACTCTCGGATTCCTTATAAAGTTGAAACGTAGGTTTAACTCAAAACTTTCACTTAAAACTTAGGAAATCAGCCTCCGGGCGCCCAAAACGAGTAAACGGGCTCCGGTGCCCGTTGGACTTGACGAGCACGGGCTCCTAGTCATTCATGACTAGCTGGAAATGGCGGAACGAGATTCCGAATCACGGATTGCTCGTACCGTTGAAACGTACGTTTAAGTTAGAACTATAACTTAAAATTTAGAAAACGAGCATCCGGGCGCCCAATACGAGCAACCGGCTTCGTTGCTCATTAGATTTGATGGGCCCGGGCCCGTAGCTTTTCATGACCTGCTGGAACTGACGGAACGAGATTTCGACTCCCGAATTGGTAGTAAAGTTGAAACGTAGGTTTAACTCAAAACTTTCACTAAAAAACCAATGAAATCAGCCTCCGGGCGCCCAAAACGAGCAAACGGGCTCCGGTCCCAGAGAGACTCCACGGGCACGGGTCCCTAGCCATTCATGACCTGCAGAAACAACCGAAACGAGATTTCGAATCCCGAATTACTCGTACTGTTGAAACGTATGTTTAAGTTAGAATTATAACTTTAAACATAGAAAACGAGCCTCCGGGCGCGCAAAATGAGCAAACGGGCTCCGTTGCCCGTGAAAATTGACGGGCGCGGGCCCTAATCATTCATGACTTGTGGGAACTGACGGACCGAGAATCCGAATCCCGGACTGCTCGTACAGTTGAAACGTAGGTTTAAGTTACAACGATAACTTAAAAACTTAGAAAACGAGCATCCGGGCGCCCAAAACGAGCAAACGGGCTCCGTTGCCCTTGTAACTTGACGGGCACGGGCCCCTAGTCATTCATGACTTGGAGGAACAGAAGGAACGAGCATCCGGACCCCGGAGTGCTCGTACAGTTGAAACGTATGTTTCAGTTAGAACTATAACTTAAGACTTAGAAAACGAAACTCTGGGCGACCAAAATGAGTAAACGGGCTCCGTTGCCGTTGTAACTTGACAGGCACGGGCCCCTGGTCATTAATGACTTGCAGGAACAGAAGGAACGAGAATCCGGACCCCGGAGTGCTCGTACAGTTGAAACGTATGTTTCAGTTAGAACTATAACCTAAGACTTAGAAAACGAAACTCCGGGCGCCCAAAATGAGCAAATGGGCTCCGTTGCCGTTAAACTTGACAGGAACCGGCCCCTAGTCATTCATGACTTGCAGGAACTGGCAGAACGAGATTCTGATTCCCGGATTGCTCTTACAGTTGAAACGTATGTTTAAATTAGAACTATAACTTAAAACTTAAAAAGCGAGCCTCCGGGCGACCAAAACGAGCAAACGGGCTCCGTTGCTTGTGGGACTTGACGGGCACGGGCCCCTAGCCGTTCATGACCTGCAGGAATTGACGGAACGAGATTCCGACTCTCGGATTCCTTGTAAGGTTGAAATGTAGGTTTAACTCAAAACTTTCACTTAAAACTTAGGAAACCAGCTTCCGGGCGCTCAAAACGAGAAAACGGGCTCCGGTGCCCGTTGGACTTGACGGGCACGGGCTCCTAGTCATTCATTACTAGCTGGAACTGGCGGAACGAGATTCCGAATCACGGATTGCTCTTACCGTTGAAACGTATGTTTAAGTTAGAACTATAACTTAAAATTTAGAAAACGAGCATCCGGGCGCCCAATACGAGCAACCGGATTCGTTGTTCATGAGACTTGATGGGCCCGGGCCCGTAGCTTTTCATGACCTGCTGGAACTGACAGAACGAGATTCCGACTCCCGGATTGATAGTAAAGCTGAAACGTAGGTTTAACTCAAAACTTTCACTTAAAAAACTAAGGAAATCAGCCTTCGGGCTCCCAAAACGAGCAAACCGGCTCCGGTGCCGGAGAGACTCCACGGGCACGGGCCCCTAGCCATTAATGACCTGCAGAAACAGCCGAAACGAGATTCCGAATCCCGGATTGCTCGTACTGTTGAAACGTATGTTTAAATTAGAATTATAACTTAAAACATAGACAACGAGCCTCCGGTCGCGCAAAATGAGCAGACGGGCTCCGTTGCCCGTGAAAATTGACGGGAACGGGCCCTAGTCATTCATGACTTGTAGGAACTGACGGAACGAGAATCCGAATCCTGAAATGCTCGTACAGTTGAAACGTAGTTTTAAGTTACAACTATAACTTAAAACTTAGAAAATGAGCATCCGAGCCCTCTAAATGAGTAAACGGGATCCGTTGGCCGTGAAACTTGACGGGCACGGGCCCCTAGTCATTTATGACTTGCAGGAACAGACGGAACGAGATTCCGAATCACAGATTGCTCGTAAGTTTCACTTAAAACTTAGGAAACCATCCTCCGGGCGCCCAAAACGAGCAAACGGGCTCGGGTGCCCGTTGGACTTGACGGGCACGGGCTCCTAGTCATTCATGACTAGCTGGCACTGGCGGAACGAGATTCCGAATCACGGATTGCTCGTACCGTTGAAACGTATGTTTAAGTTAGAACTACAACTTAAAATTTAGAAAACGAGTATCCGGGCGCCCAAAACGAGCAAACGGGCTCCGGTGCCAGTGAGACTTTTCGGGCACGGGCCCTTAGCCATTCATGACCTGCAGAAACAGCCGAAACGAGATTCCGAATCCCGGATTGCTCGTACAGTTCAAACTTATGTTTAAGTTAGAATTATAACTTAAAACATAGACAACGAGCCTCCGGGAGCGCAAAATGAGCAGACGGGCTCCGTTGCCCGTGAAAATTGACGGGCACGGGCCCTAGTCATTCTTGAGTTGCAGGAACTGACGGAAAGAGAATCCGAATCCCGGACTGCTCGTACAGTTGAAACGTAGGTTTAAGTTACAACTATAACTTAAAACTTAGAAAACGAACCACCGGGCCCCCAAAATGAGAAAACGGGTTCCGTTGGCCGTGAAACTTGACGGGCACGGGCCCCTAGTCATTCAAGACAAGCAGGAACCGACGGAACGAGATTCTGAATCCCGGATTGCTCGTACAGTTGAAATGCAAGTTTAAATTAGAACTATAATTTAAAACTTAGAAAACGAGCATCCGGGCGCCCAATACGAGCAACCGGATTCGTTGCTCATGAGACTTGATGGGCCCGGGCCTATAGCTTTTCATGACTTGCTGGAACTGACGGAACGAGATTCCGACTCCCGGATTGATAGTAAAGTTGAAGCGTAGGTTTAACTCAAAACTTTCACTTAAAAAACTAAGGAAATCAGCCTTCGGGCGCCCAAAACGAGCAAACGGGCTCCGGTGCCGGAGAGACTCCACGGGCATGGGCCCCTAGCCATTAATGACCTGCAGAAACAGCCGAAACGAGATTCCGAATCCCGGATTGCTCGTACTGTTGAAACGTATGTTTAAGGTAGAATTATAACTTAAAACATAGACAACAAGCCTCCGGTCGCGCAAAATGAGCAGACGGGCTCCGTTGCCCGTGAAAATTGACGGGAACGGGCCCTAGTCATTCATGACTTGCAGGAACTGACGGAACGAGAATCCGAATCCTGAAATGCTCGTACAGTTGAAACGTAGGTTTAAGTTACAACTATAACTTAAAACTTAGAAAATGAGCATCCGAGCCCTCAAAATGAGTAAACGGGATCCGTTGGCCGTGAAACTTGACGGGCACGGGCCCCTAGTCATTTATGACTTGCAGGAACAGAGGGAACGAGATTCCGAATCACAGATTGCTCGTAAGTTTCACATAAAACTTAGGAAACCATCCTCCGGGCGCCCAAAACGAGCAAACGGGCTCCGGTGCCCGTTGGACTTGTCGGGCACGGGCTCCTAGTCATTCATGACTAGCTGGGACTGGCGGAACGAGATTCCGAATCACGGATTGCTCGTACCGTTGAAACGTATGTTTAAGTTTGAACTACAACTTAAAATTTAGAAAACGAGTATCCGGGCGCCCAAAACGAGCAAACGGGCTCCGGTGCCAGTGAGACTTTTCGGGCACGGGCCCTTAGCCATTCATGACCTGCAGAAACAGCCGAAACGAGATTCCGAATCCCGAATTGCTCGTACAGTTGAAACTTATGTTTAAGTTAGAATTATAACTTAAAACATAGACAACGAGCCTCCGGGAGCGCAAAATGAGCAGACGGGCTCCGTTGCCCGTGAAAATTGTCGGGCACGGGCCCTAGTCATTCTTAATTTGCAGGAACTGACGGAAAGAGAATCCGAATCCCGGACTGCTCGTACTGTTGAAACGTAGGTTTAAGTTACAACTATAACCTAAAACTTAGAAAACGAACCACCGGGCCCCCAAAATGAGAAAACGGGCTCCGTTGGCCGTGAAACTTGACGACCACGGGCCCCTAGTCATTCAAGACAAGCAGGAACCGACGGAACGAGATTCCGAATCCCGGATTGCTCGTACAGTTGAAATGCAAGTTTAAATTAGAACTATAACTTAAAACTTAGAAAACGAGCATCCGGCTCACAAAAAGAGCAAACGGGCTCTGTTGCCCTTGTCACTTGACGGGCACGGGCCCCTAGTCATTAATTACTTGCAGGAACAGAAGGAACAAAAATCCGGACCCCGGAGTACTCGTACAGTTGAAACGTATGTTTCAGTTAGAACTATAACTTAAGACTTAGAAAACGAAACTCCGGGCGCCCAAAATGAGCAAATGGGCTCCGTTGCCGTTAAACTTGACGGGCACCGACCCCTAGTCATTTATGATTTGGAGGAACTGACGGACTGAGATTCTGATTCCCGGATTGCTCTTACAGTTGAAACGTATGTTTAAATTAGAATTATAACTTAAAACTTAAAAAGCGAGCCTTCGGGCGACCAAAACGAGCAAACGGGCTCCGTTGCTTGTGGGACTTGACGGGCACGGGCCCCTAGCCGTTCAGGACCTGCAGGAATTGACGGAACGAGATTCCGAATCTCGGATTCCTTGTAAGGTTGAAATGTAGGTTTAACTCAAAACTTTCACTTAAAACATAGGAAACCAGCCTCCGGGCGCTCAAAACGAGAAAACGGGCTCCGGTGCCCGTTGGACTTGACGGGCACGAGCTCCTAGTCATTCATGACTAGCTGATCCTGCCGAAACGAGATTCCGAATCACGGATTGCTCGTACCGTTGGAACGTATGTTTAAGTTAGAACTATAACTTAAAATTTAGAAAACGAGCATCCGGGCGCCCAATACGAGCAACCGGATTCGTTGCTCATGAGACTTGATGGGCCCGGGCCCGTAGCTTTTCATGACCTGCTGGAACTGACGGAACGAGATTCCGACTCCCGGATTGATAATAAAGTTGAAACGTAGGTTCAACTAAAAACTTTCACTTAAAAAACTAAGGAAATCAGCCTTCGGGCGCCCAAAACGAGCAAACGGGCTCCGGTGCCGGAGAGACTCCACGGGCACGGGCCCCTAGCCATTAATGACCTGCAGAAACAGCCGAAACGAGATTCCGAATCCCGGATTGCTCGTACTGTTGAAACGTATGTTTAAGGTAGAATTATAACTTAAAACATAGACAACGAGCCTCCGGTCGAGCAAAATGAGCAGACGGGCTCCGTTGCCCGTGAAAATTGACGGGAACGGGCCCTAGTCATTCATGACTTGTAGGAACTGACGGAACGAGAATCCGAATCCTGAAATGCTCGTACAGTTGAAACGTAGGTTTAAGTTACAACTATAACTTAAAACTTAGAAAATGAGCATCCGAGCCCTCAAAATGAGTAAATGGGATCCGTTGGCCGTGAAACTTGACGGGCACGGGCCCCTAGTCATTTATGACTTGCAGGAACAGACGGAACGAGATTCCGAATCACAGATTGCTCGTAAGTTTCACTTAAAACTTAGGAAACCATCCTCCGGGCGCCCAAAACGAGCAAACGGGCTCCGGTGCCCGTTGGACTTGACGGGCACGGGCTCCTAGTCATTCAAGACTAGATGGAACTGGCGGAACGAGATTCCGAATCACGGATTGCTCGTACCGTTGAAACGTATGTTTAAGTTAGAACTACAACTTAAAATTTAGAAAACGAGTATCCGGGCGCCCAAAACGAGCAAACGGGCTTCGGTGCCAGTGAGACTTTTCGGGCACGGGCCCTTAGCCATTCATGACCTGCAGAAACAGCCGAAACGAGATTCCGAATCCCGGATTGCTCGTACAGTTGAAACTTATGTTTAAGTTTGAATTATAACTTAAAACATAGACAACGAGCCTCAGGGAGCGCAAAATGAGCAGACGGGCACGGGCCCTAGTCATTCTTGACTTGCAGGAACTGACGGAAAGAGAATCCGAATCCCGGGCTGCTCGTACCGTTGAAACGTAGGTTTAAGTTACAACTATAATTTAAAACTTAGAAAACGAACCACCGGGCCCCCTAAATGAGAAAACGGGTTCCGTTGGCCGTGAAACTTAACGGGCACGGGCCCCTAGTCATTCAAGACAAGCAGGAACCGACGGAACGAGATTCCGAATCCCGGATTGCTCGTACAGTTGAAATGCAAGTTTAAATTAGAACTATAACTTAAAACTTAGAAAACGAGCATCCGGGCGCACAAAACGAGCAAACGGGCTCCGTTGCCCTTGTGACTTGACGGGCACGGGCCCCTAGTCATTCATGACTTGCAGTAACAGAAGGAACGAGCATCCGGACCCCGGAGTGCTCGTACAATTGAAACGTATGTTTCAGTTAGAACAATAACTTAAAACTTAGAAAACGAAACTCCGTGCGCCCAAAATGAGCAAATGGGCTCCTTTGGCGTTAAACTTGCGGGCACCGGCCCCTAGTCATTCATGACTTGCAGGAATAGAAGGAACGAGAATCCGGACCCCGGAGTGCCTGTACAGTTGAAACGTAGGTTTCAGTTAGAACTATAACTTAAGACTTAGAAAACGAAACTCAGGGCGCCCAAAATGAGCAAATGGGCTCCGTTGCCGTTAAACTTGACGGGCACCGGCCCCTAGTCATTAATGACATGCAGGAACTCACTGAACGAGATTTTGATTCCCGGATTGCTCTTACAGTTGAAACGTATGTTTAAATTAGAACTACAACTTAAAACTTAGAAAGCGAGGCTCCGGGCGACCAAAACGAAAAAAACGGGCTCCGTTGCTTGTGGGACTTGACGGGCACGGGCCCATAGCCGTTCATGACCTGCAGGAATTGACGGAACGATATTCCGACTCTCGGATTCCTTATAAAGTTGAAACGTAGGTTTAACTCAAAACTTTAACTTAAAACTTAGGAAATCAGCCTCCGGGCGCCCAAAACGAGCAAACGGGCTCCGGTGCCCGTAGGACTTGACGGGCACAGGCTCCTTGTCATTCAAGACTTATAGGAACAGACGGAACGAGATTCCGAATCCCGGATTGCTCGTATAGTTGAAACGCAAGTTTAAATTAGAACTATAACTTAAAACTTAGAAAACGAGCATCCGGGCGCCCAAAACGAGCAAACGGGCTCCGTTGCCCTTGTAACTTGACGGGCACGGGCCCCTGGTCATTCATGACTTGCAGGAACAGAAGGAACGAGAATCCGGACCCCGGAGTGCTCGTACAGTTGAAACGTATGTTTCAGTTAGTACTCTAACTTAAGACTTAGAAAACGAAACTCCGGGCGCCAAAAATGAGCAAATGGGCTCCGTTGCCGTTAAACTTGACGGGTACCTGCCCCTAGTCATTCATGACTTCCAGGAACTGTCAGAACGAAATTCTAATTCCCGGATTGCTCCTACAGTTGAAACGTATGTTTTAATTAGAACTATAACTTAAAACTTAGAATGCGAGCCTTTGGGCGACCAAAACGAGCAAACGGGCTCCGTTGCTTGTGGGACTTGACGGGCTCGGGCCCCTAGCCGTTCATGACCTGCAGGAATTGACGGAACGAGATTCCGACTCTCGGATTCCTTGTAAAGTTGAAACGTAGGTTTAACTCAAAACTTTCACTTGAAACTTAGGACACCATCCTCCGGGCGCCCAAAACGAGCAAACGGGCTCCGGCGCCCATTGGACTTGACGGGCACGGGCTCCTAGTCATTCATGACTAGCTGGAACTGGCGGAACGAGATTCCGAATTACGGATTGCTCGTACCGTTGAAACGTATGTTTAAGTTAGAACTATAACTTAAAATTTAGAAAACGAGCATCCGGGCGCCCAAAAAGAGCAAATGGGCTCCGGTGCCAGAGAGACTTTTCGGGCACGGGCCCCTAGCCATTCATTACGTGCAGAAATAGCCGAAACGAGATTCCGAAACCCGGATTGCAAGTACTGTTGAAACGTATGTTTAAGTTAGAATTATAACTTAAAACGTAGACAACGAGCCTCCGGGCGCGCAAAATGAGCAGACGGGCTCCGTTGCCCGTGAAAATTGACGGGCACGGGCCCTAGTCATTCATGACTTGCAGGAACTGAGGGAAAAAGAATCCGAATCCCGGACTGCTCGTACAGTAGAAACGTAGGTTTAAGTTACTACTATAACTTAAAACTTAGAAAACGAACCCCCGGGCCCCAAAAATGAGAAAACGGGCTCCGTTGGCCGTGAAACTTGACGGGCACGGGTCCCTAGTCATTCTAGACACGCAGGAACCGACGGAACGAGATTCCGAATCCCGGATTGCTCGTACAGTTGAAACGCAAGTTTAAATTAGAACTATAACTTAAAACTTAAAAAACGAGCATCCGAGCGCCCAAAACGAGCAAACGGGCTCAGTTGCCCTTGTAACTTGACGGGCACGGGCCCCTTGTCATTCATTACTTGCAGGAACAGAAGGAACGAGAATCCGGACTCCGGAGTGCTCGAACAGTTGAAACGTATGTTTAAGTTAGAACTATAACTTAAGACTTAGAAAACGAAACTCCGGGCGCCCAAAATGAGGAAATGGGTTCCGTTGCCGTTAAACTTGACGGGCACCGGCCCCTAGTCATTCATGACTTGGAGGAACTGATGGACCGAGATCCTGATTCCCGGATTGCTCTTACAGTTGAAACGTATGTTTAAATTAAAAAACTATAACTTAAAACTTACAAAAGCGAGCCTCCGGGCGACCAAAATGAGCAAACGGGCTCCGTTGCTTGTGGGACTTGACGGGCACGGGCCCCTAGCCGTTCATGACCTGCTGGAATTGACGGAACGAGATTCAAACTCTCGGATTCCTTATAAAGTTGAAACGTAGGTTTAACTCAAAACTTTCACTTAAAACTAAAGAAATCAGCCTCCGGGCGCCCAAAACGTGTAAATTGGCTCCGGTGCCCGTTGGACTTGACGAGCACGGGCTCCTAGTCATTCATGACTAGCTGGAACTGGCGGAACGAGATTCCGAATCACTGATTGCTCCCAAAACGAGCAAACGGGCTCCGGTGCCAGAGAGACTCCACGGGCACGGGTCCCTAGCCATTCATGACTTGCAGAAACAGCCGAAACGAGATTCCGAATCCCGGATTGCTCGTATGTTGAAATGTATGTTTAAACTAAAATTATAACTTAAAACATAGACAACAAGCCTCCGGGCGCCCAAAATGAGCAGACGGGCTCCGTTGCCCGTGAAAATTGACGTGCACGGGCCCTAGTCATTCAAGACTTGTATAGACAATGAGCCTACGGGCGCGCAAAATGAGCATACGGGCTCCATTGCCCGTGAAAATTGACGGGCACGGGCCCTAGTTATTCATGACTTGTGGGAACTGACGGAACGTGAATCCGAATCCCGGACTGCTCGTATAGTTGAAACGTAGGTTTAAATTACAACTATAACTTAAAACTTCGAAAACGAACCTCCGGGCCCCCAAAATGAGTAAACGGGCTTTGTTGGCCGTGAAACTTGACGGGCACGGGCCCCTAGTCATTCTACAAAAGCAGGAATAGACGGAACGAGATTCCGAATTCCGGATTGCTCGTACAGTTGAAACGTAAGTTTAAATTAGAACTATAACTTAAAGCTTAGAAAACGAGCATCCAGGCGCCCAAAACGAGCAAACGGGCTCCGTTGCCGTTGTAACTTGACGGGCACGGGCCCCTGGTCATTAATGACTTGCAGGAACAGAAGGAACGAGAATCCGGACCCCGGAGAGCTCGTACAGTTGAAACGTATGTTTCAGTTAGAACTATAATTTAAGACTTAGAAAACGAAACTCCGGTTGCCCAAAATGAGCAAATGGGCTCCGTTGCCGTTAAACTTGACGGGCACCGGCCCCTAGTCATTCATGACTTGCAGGAACTGACAGGACGAGATTCTGATTCCCGGATTGCTCTTACAGTTGAAACGTATGTTCAAATTAGAACTATAACTTAAAACTTAGAAAGCGAGCCTCCGGGCGACCGAAATGAGCAAACGGGCTCCGTTGCTTGTGGGACTAGACGGGCACGGGCTCCTAGCCGTTCATGACCTGCAGGAATTGACGGAACGAGATTCCAACTCTCGGATTCCTTGTAAGGTTGAAATGTAGGTTTAACTCAAAACTTTCACTTAAAACTTAGGAAACCAGCCTCCGGGCGCCCAAAACGAGCAAACGGGCTCCGGTGCCCGTTGGACATGACGGGCACGGGCTCCTAGTCATTCATGACTAGCTGGAACTAGCGGAACGAGATTCCGGATCACGGATTGCTAGTACCGTTGAAACGTATGTTTAAGTTAGAACTATAACTTAAAATTTAGAAAACGAGCATCCGGGCGCCCAATACGAGCAACCGGCTTCGTTGCTCATGAGACTTGATGGGCCCGGGCCTCTAGCTTTTCATGACTTGCTGGAACTGATGGAACGAGATTCCGACTCCCGGATTGGTAGTAAAGTTGAAACGTTAGTTTAACTCAAAACTTTCACTTAAAAAACTAAGGAAATCAGCCTCCGGGCGCCTAAAATGAGCAAACGGGCTCCGGTGCCAGAGAGACTCCACGGGCACGGGCCCCAAGCCATTCATGACCTGCAGAAACCGCCGAAACGAGATTCCGAATCTCGGATTGCTCGTACTGTTGAAACGTATGTTTAAGTAAGAATTATAACTTAAAACATAGACTACGAGCCTCCGGGCGCGCAAAATGAGCGGACGGGCTCCGTTGCCCGTGAAAATTGACGGGCACGGGCCCTAGTCATTCATGACTTGTAGAAAATGACGGAAAGAGAATCCGAACCCGGACTGCTCGTACAGTTGAAACGTAGGTTTAAGTTATAACTATAACTTAAAACTTTGAAAACTAACCTCCGGGCCCCCAGAATTAGTAAGCGGGCTCCGTTGGCCGTGAAACTTGACGGACGCGGGCCCCTAGTCATTCAAGACAAGCAGGAACAGACGGAACGAGATTCCGAATCCCGGATTGCTCGTACAGTTAAACGCAAGTTTAAATTAGAAGTATAACTTAAAACTTAGAAAACGAGCATTCGGGAGCCCAAAATGAGCAAACGGTCTCCGTTGCCCTTGTAACTTGACGGGCACGGGCCCCTAGTCATTCATTACTTGCAGGAACAGAAGGAACGAGAATCCGGACCCCGGAGTGCTCGTACAGTTGAAACGTATGTTTCAGTTAGAACTATAACTTAAGACTTAGAAAACGAAACTCCGGGCGCCTAAAATGAGCAAATGAGCTCCGTTGTCGTTAAACTTGACGGGCACCGGCCCTAGTCATTCATGATTTGCAGGAACTGACGGAACGAGATTCTGATTCCCGGATTGCTCTTACTGTTGAAACGTATGTTTAAATTAAAAAACTATAATTTAAACTCAGAAAGCGAGCCTCCGGGCGACCAAAACGAGCAAACTGGCTCCGTTCCTTGTGGGACTTGACGGGCACGGGTGCCTAGCCGTTCATGACCTGCAGGAATTTGCCGAACGAGATTCCGACTCTCGGATTCCTTATAAAGTTGAAACGTAGGTTTAACGCAAAACATTCACTTAAAACTTAGGAAATCAGCTTCCGGGCGCCCAAAACGAGCAAACGGGCTCCGGTGCCCGTTGGACTTGACGGGCACGGGCTCCTAGTCATTCATGACTAGCTGGAACTGGGGGAACGAGATTCCGAATCACGGATTGCTCGTACCGTTGAAACGTATGTTTAAGTTAGAACTATAACTTAAAATTTAGAAAACGAGCATCCGGGCGCCCAATACGAGCAACCGACTTCGTTGCTAATGAGACTTGATGGGCCCGGGCCCCAAGCTCTTCATGACCTACTGGAACTAACGGAACAAGATTCCGACTCCCGGATTGGTAGTAAAGTTGAAACGTAGGTTTAACTCAAAACTTTCACTTAAAAAACTAAAGAAATCAGCCTCCAGGTGCCCAAAACGAGCAAACGGGCTCCGGTACCAGAGAGACTCCACGGGCACGGGTCCCTAGCCATTCATGACCAGCAGAAACAGCCGAAACGAGATTTCGAATCTCGGATTGCTCGTATTGTTGAAACGTACGTTTAAGTTAGAATTATAACTTAAAACATAGACAACGAGCCTCCGGGAGCGCAAAATGAGCAGACGGGCTCCGTTGCCCGTGAAAATTGACGGGCACGGGCCCTAGTCATTCATGACTTGCAGGAACTGACGGAACGAGAATCCGAATCCCGGACTGCTTGTACAGTTGAAACGTAGGTTTAAGTTACAACTATAACTTAAAACTTTGAAAACAAACCTCCGGGCCCCCAAAATGAGTAAACAGGCTCCGTTGGCCGTGAAACTTGACGGGCACGGGCCCCTAGTCATTCAAGACAAGCAGGAACCGACAAAACGAGATTCCGAATCCCGGATTGCTCGTACAGTCGAAACGCAAGTTTAAATTAGAACTATAACTTAAAACTTAGAAAACGAGCATCCGGGCGCCCAAAACGAGCAAACGGGCTCCGTTGCCGTTGTAACTTGACGGGCACGGGCCCCTGGTCATTCATGACTTGCAGGAACAGAAGGAACGAGAATCCGGACCCCGGAGTACTCATAGTTGAAACGTATGTTTCAGTTAGAACTATATCTTAAGACTTAGAAAATGAAACTCCGGGCGCCCAAAATGGGCAAATGGGCTCCGTTGCCGTTAAACTTGACGGGCACCGCCCCTAGTCATTAATGACTTGCAGGAACTGACGGAACGAGATTTTGATTCCCGGATTGCTCTTACAGTTGAAACGTATGTTTAAATTAAAAAACTATAACTTAAAACTTAGAAAGCGAGCCTCCGGGCGACCAAAACGAGCAAACGGGCTCCGTTGCTTGTGGGACTTGACGGGCACGGGCCACAAGCCGTTCATGACCTGCAGGAATTTACCGAACGAGATTCCGACTCTCGGATTCCTTGTAAAGTTGAAACGTAGGTTTAACTCAAAACTTTCACTTGAAACTTAGGACACCATCCTCCGGGCGCCCAAAACGAGCAAACGGGCTCCGGCGCCCATTGGACTTGACGGGCACGGGCTCCTAGTCATTCATGACTAGCTGGAACGGGAGGAACGAGATTCCGAATCACGGATTGCTTGTACCGTTGAAACGTATGTTCAAGTTAGAATTCTAACTTAAAATTTAGAAAACGAGCATCCGTGCGCCCAATACGAGCAACCGGCTTCGTTGCTCATGAGACATAATGGGCCCAGGCCGCTAACTTTTCATGACCGGCTGGACTGGCGGAACGAGATTCCGACTCCCGGATTGCTAGTAAAGTTGAAATGTTGGTTTAACTCAAAACTTTCACTTAAAAAACTAATGAAATCAGCCCCCGGGCGCCCAAAACGAGCAAACGTTCTCCGGTGCCAGAGTGACTCTACGGGTAAGGGCCCCTAGCCATTCATGACCAGCAGAAACAGCCGAAAAAGATTCCGAATCCCGGATTGCTCGTACTGTTGAAATGTATGTTTAAGTTAGAATTATAACATAAAACATAGACAACGAGCTTCCGGGCGCGCAAAATGAGCAGACGGGCTCCGTTGCCCGTGAAAATTGACGGGCACGGGCCCTAGTCATTATTGACTTGCAGGTACTGACAGAACGAGAATCCGAATCCCGGACTGCTCGTACAGTTGAAACGTAAGTTTAAGTTACAACTATAACTTAAAACTTAGAAAAAGAGCCTCCGGGCCCCCAAAATGAGTAAACGGGCTCTGTTGGCCGTGAAACTTGATAGGCGCGGCCCCTAGTCATTCAAGACTTGTAGGAACAGACGAAACGAGATTCCGAATTAGGGATTGCTCGTATAGTAGAATCGCAAGTTTAAATTAGAACTATAACTTAAAACTTAGAAAACGAGCATCCGGGCGCCCAAAACGAGCAAACGGGTTCCGTTGCCAATGTAACTTGACGGGTACGGGCCCCTGGCTATTCATGACATGCAGGAACAGAAGAAACGAGAATCCGGACCCCGGAGTGCACGTACAGCTTAAACGTAAGTTTCTGTTAGGACTATAACTTAAGACTTAGAAAACGAAACTTCGGACGCCCAAAATGAGCAAATGGGCTCCGTTGCCGTTCTACTTGACGGGCACCGGCCCCTAGTCATTCATGACATGCAGGAACTGACTGAATGAGATTCTGATTCCCGGATTGCTCTTACAGTTGAAACGTATGTTTAAATTAGAACTATAACTTAAAACTTAGAAAGCGAGCCTCCGGGCGACCAAAATGAGCAAACGGGCTCCATTGCTTGTGGGACTTGAGGGGCACGAGCCCCTAACCATTCATGACCTGCAGGAATTGACGGAACGAGATTCCGACTCTCGGATTCCTTGTAAAGGTTAAATGTAAGCTTAACTCAAAACTTTCACTTAAAACATAGGAAACCAGCCTCCGGGCGCCCAAAACGAGCAAACGGACTCCGGTGCCCGTTGGACATGACGGGCACGGGCTCCTAGTCATTCATGACTAGCTGGAACTGGCGGAACGAGATTCCGAATCACGGATTGCTCGTACCGTTGAAACATATGTTTAAGTTAGAATTATAACTTAAAATTTAGAAAACGAGCATCCGGGCGCCCAATACGAGCAACCGGCTTCGTTGCTCATTAGACTTGATGGGTCCGGGCCCCTAGCTTTTCATGTCCTGCTGGAACTGACGGAACGAGATTCCGACTCTCGGATTGCTATTAAAGTTGAAATGTAGGTTTTACTCAAAACTTTCACTTAAAAAACTAAGGAAATCAGCCTCCAAGCGCCCAAAACGAGCAAACGGGCTCCGGTGCCAGAGAGACTCCACGGGCACGGGCCCCTAGCCTTTCATGACCTGCAGAAACAGCCGAAACGAGATTCCGAATCCCGGATTGCTCGTACTGTTGAAACGTATATTTAAGTTAGCATTATAACTTAAAACATAGACAACGAGCTTCCGGGCGCGCAAAATGAGCAGACGGGTTCCGTTGCTCGTGAAAATTGACGGGCACGGGCCCTTGTCATTCATGACTTGCAGGAACTGACGGAACGAGAATCCGAATCCCGGACTGCTCGTACAGTTGAAACGTAGGTTTAAGTTACAACTATAACTTAAAACTTAGAAAACGAGCCTCCGGGCCCCAAAATGAGTAAACGGGCTCCGTTGGTCGTGAAACTTGACGGGCACGGGCCCCTAGTAATTCAAGACTTGCAGAAACAGACGGAACGAGATTCCGAATCCTGGATTGCTCGTACAGTTGAAACGCAAGTTTAAATTAGAACTATAACTTAAAACTTAGAAAACGAGCATCCGAGCGCCCAAAACGAGCAAACGGGCTCCGTTGCCCTTGTAACTTGACGGGCACAGGCCCCTAGTCATACATGACCTCCAGGAACAGAAGGAACGAGAATCCGGACCCCGAGGTGCTCGTACAGTTGAAACATATGTTTCAGTTAGAACTATAACTTAAGACTTAGAAAACGAAACTCCGGGCGCCCAAAATGAGCAAATGGGCTCCGTTGCCGTTAAACTTGACGGGCACCGGCCCCTAGTCATTCATGACTTGCAGGAACTGACGGAACGAGATTCTGATTCCCGGATTGCTCTTACTGTTGAAACGTATGTTTAAATTAGAACTATAACTTAAAACTTAGAAAGCGAGGCTCCGGGCGACCAAAACGAGCAAACGGGCTCCGTTGCTTGTGGGACTTGACGGGCACGGGCCCCTAGCCGTTAATGACCTGCAGGAATTGACCGAACGAGATTCCGACTCTCGGATTCCTTGTAAAGTTGAAACGTAGGTTTAACTCAAAACTTTTACTTAAAACTTAGGAAACCAGCCTCCGGGTGCCCAAAACGAGCAAAAGGACTCCGGTACCCGTTGGACTTGACGGGCACGGGCTCCTAGTCATTCATGACTAGCTGGAACTGGCGGAACGAGATTCCGAATCACGGATTGCTCGTACCGTTGAAACGTATGTTTAACTTAGAATTATAACTTAAAATTTAGAAAACGGGCATCCGAGCGCCCAATACGAGCAACCGGCTTCGTTGCTCATGAGACTTGATGGGCCCGGGCCCCTAGCTTTTAATGACCAGTTGGAACTGACGGAACGAGATTCCGACTCCCGGATTGGTAGTAAACTTGAAACGTATGTTTAACACAAAACTTTCACTTAAAATACTAAGGAAATCAGCCTCCGGGCGCCGAAAACGAGCAAAAGGGCTCCGGTGCCAGAGAGACTCCACGGGCACGGGCCCCTAGCCATTCATGACCTGCTGAAACACCCGAAAAGAGATTCTGAATCCCGGATTGCTCGTACTGTTGAAACGTATGTTTAAGTTAGAATTATAACTTAAAACATTGACAACGAGCCTCCGGGCGCGCAAAATGAGCAGACGGGCTCCGTTGCCCGTGAAAATTGACGGGCACGGGCCCTAGTCATTCATGACTTGCGGGAACTGACGGAACGATAATCCGAATCTCGGACTGGTCGTACAGTTGAAACGTAGGTTTAAGTTACAACTGTAACTTAAAACTTAGAAAACGAGCCTCCGGGCCCCCAAATTGAGTAAACGGGCTCCGTTGCCATGAAACTTGACGGGCACGGGCCCCTAGTCATTCAAGACTTGCAGGAACAGACGGAACGAGATTCCGAATCCCGGATTACTCGTACAGTTGAAACGCAAGTTTAAATTAGAACTATAACTTAAAACTTAGAAAACGAGCATCCGGGCGCCCAAAATGAGTAAACGGGCTCCGTTACCCTTGTAACTTTACGGACACGGGCCCCTAGTCATTCATGACTTGCAGGAACAAAAGGAACGAGAATCCGGACCCCGGAGTGCTCGTACCTGTTGACACCAAAAATGTCACTTTGCCTCTTTACACCAAAAGCTACATGGAGCCGTATCCTACCAAAAATAGGCAGGCGCAACTTCAAGCATCAGATCTTGTCAGAATCAAATAAAAACTGCAAGGTCATTCAAAACCAGCCAAAAGAGAGGTACACATGAAGTTTCGGGCCATTTCAAGATCATTTGGCCTAACTTCACTTCTCCAACAGCTAAGCAGCGGCTCCTGGCAGCGACAGTGTCGAAGACCCCAAATCTTCGATCAGAGCCTACGGATGGTCTCAAAATACCTCCGAAAGGCTACATGTCAAGTTTCAAGTCAAACCAGCAACGTTTGACCCATCATCAACTCTCCAACGGCTGAATCAAGCCTACCAGCGGCAGAGCACCCCGGGACCATGGCACCCAATTCGGAGCTTGCGGATCATCTCAAAATGACTCCAATAGGCTCCTCGTCAAATTTCAGGTCAATCGGACATCGTTTGACCAGAAGTCAAAGCTCGACATTTCCCTTGCGGTGAAATCAAAGGCAAGTGTTTGCATGACTCCAAATGGCTTCAAAACTCAAACGAAAGCCTATGGTTGGTCTTATCTACTGATGAGGGAGTCACCCGTCGAATTTCAGGTCAATCGGACATCGTTTGACCAAAAGTCAAAGCTCGGCATTTCCCTCGCGATGAAATCAAAGGCAAGCGTTTGCATGACTCCAAATGGCTTCAAAACTGAAACGAAAGCCTGTGGTTGGTCTTATCTACTGATAAGGGAGTCACACGTCAATTTTCAGATCAATCGGACATCGTTTGACCGAAAGTCAAAGCTCGACATTTCCCTTGCGGTGAAATCAAAGGCAAGCGTTTGCATGACCCCAAACGGCTTCAAAACTCAAACGAAAGCCCATGGTTGGTCTTATTTAATGCTCAAGAAGCTTCACCTCAAATTTCAGGTCATTCCGACATCGTTTGATCCTGTTTCAGCTTCTGGCGGAAAATCAGCAGTTCTGCGTTCGTCTTTTCCCGGAAAATCGGAAACTTTGCAAACCAATTTGCAAGGATTCTCATCAGGTTTTTCAGAGGGAAATCAAGCCAAATAATGTGGAGAAATGTCAGAGAAAAAAAGCAAAAAAAAACGGAAGCGAAAAAAGACGAGAAACGGCCAAAAACGGGCCCCGGGAAGGGATTTTCCCCCCAGGGTCGCATACCCCTGCGACCCTGGGCCAGGGTCGCAGGCCCCTGCGACCATGGGCCCGGCGACCCTGGGAGGTCCGGGGCGCCGATTTCGCCCCGGGACCCCCCGTTTCGTCCGTTTTCGCGAGACGAGTTGTTCTGTCCCTGTGATTTTTCCAGATTCAGGCTTTTGAAGCTCCAAATTCACTGATATTCATCAAGATCACAGGACTCCTTTCCAGAACTTCAAAAATTTCATTGATCGCCAGCCGAACAACAAAAAAAAGTGCACTTTCTGCCCGCCCGATCGTGAAATCAACTGGACAGATGCTGCCGGCCCGCTGGTATCAACCAATGTCTGAAACTACATGATCATCTGATGTTGATTTACATAAGGATCCATCGATGATCATCGCAAAGGGGATTCCAAAAGACGCAACATGGCCAGCGACTCTTCAGCTACTAAGGCGGTCACTTAATGCTATCAATTGGCCCGTTTATGGCAAGTTAATGCAGTCATTAACCCATTATCTTAGACTGCCCAATCAGAAGCCTCTGTTCAGGAGTTACAAGTCCAAACAATCATGGCATTCAAGCCATGAAACTCCTAACATAATGGAGATTAAAGGCGATTAAATGCCCATGACTCTCCTCCGGCCAATGAAATCCAAGGGGCAGGAGTTACAAAGCAAGAGACAATTAAACTTGTAACTCCTCCCTTAATGAGCTTTATTACCATAAAGGCTCATAAATCACTCCTAAAGGCTACCTAAAGGCCTATAAATAGGAGTCACCTCCAAAGTTTTCAGAATCAAGAAAAATTCTCAGAAAATTGCCTGAAGATCTGAAGCCTCTGAAAATCCAGACACTTTGCGAACGAAGAAACTCTGCTGCAGCAACCAACACTACAAGGTGATTGAAGTCCCTTGGGGGGCCACCCCCCCAAGGTTCCACCTCTCCTTCTATCCAACATGGCTAGACATGGCTCTTCAGCCCGTCTACTCGGCTTTTTATTGAACATAAGACCTTCGCTCGGTCTTTGTTCTCTAAAAATCTGAGGATATAGCCAAGCCAAGCGAATCCAAAGCATCCGACGTTCTCATTTGCATGGATGATGGCGGAGTCCATACATGACTCGCGACCGTCAATCTAAACGGGTCCCTCCCACAATCTCCTGAAAAGTTAGATTCTTCCTTTCTCGCTTTTCATTGTATTTTGTATTTTTTTTAAAGAGACAAAAAACCACAACTCTTGTCTTTCATTATTGATGAGAATTGTAAATCGGCTATAAACGCCACAAATCAGCTATAAACGCCAAAAATCAGCTATAAATGCAAAAAAATCGTCTTTTACGGCAAAATCAAAAACTGTCTATTTTCTTAAATATATGTGCAATGGAAACTTGAAAAGAAGTTGATTTCCTTTTTTACTTGCGAAGATTGATCTCCGGATCATCACTTGCAATTCCAAGTAAAATAGAAAATCTGGCGTACCCACCCAAACACCCAAAAGCGTTGATGCACGCTCCGCCCTCTGGGGGCGAAAGGGTCGGACCAAACGGACTCGCACGTCCGCCGACGCCCGGTAGCGCCCCGGGGCCTGGAGCGCGTTCCATCAAGTTGGCACACCCGGTGGGACCTGTTTACTTGAGAACACCGGATGCTTGGAATTGAAATATTCGCATATTATATCTTTGCTTATGTTTCATTTCCGAATTCCTTGGCTACCTTTTGGCTGGTGGCCTATGTTGGATTTCGCATGAGATGGGATTTTTTTTGGAAATGTCAAATTCTTTCAATCTATTTCCATTCTTTCTCTTTTCAAAAAAAAAAAAAAAGTTCAGATTTCTCGTTTTGGATTCAAAATTGAGAAACTTTGATCCTTTCCTTTCTGGGCATTGGCGCTCGCGATTATCCGCTGAGACCGGCTTGGATCAGGGATTGGGCCATTGTTTCTCTTCGATGAGTCTGTTAGAGATTTCAAAAAAAAAAAAAAAAAAAAAAGCAAACTTCTTTGCCTTGGATTCAAAATTGAGAAGTTTTGATCCTATCCTATCGTTCATCGCGCTTGCAGAAATGTTGAGCCTGTTCGACTAAGGTTTTGGATCATTGTTTCTCTTTGATGAATTCATTAAAATTTAAAAAAAAAACAATTTCAAAAAAAAAAAAAATCAAACTTCTTTTCGTTTTGGATTCAAAATTGAGAAGTTTTGATCCTATCCTATCGTTCATCGCGCTTGCAGAAATGTTGAGCCTGTTCGACTAAGGTTTTGGATCATTGTTTCTCTTCAATGAGTCTAATAAAAAAAAAAGAAAGACATAGACCGCTAAGGCCAAACCAACTGCGTTCTTTGATCTCGGTTGATTCAAGAAAAGCCTTGTCCAGAGTGTGGAGACAGCCTGACTGTTCGAGGCAAGGGTCCTCCAAACGGGTTCATTAAGTAATCCTACCCTTACCTGGGGGCAATTCTATCAATTGTGATTTCATAAGACCGGGTTAGGAAGCCTATGTGTGCTCTCTTGTCTTTTAAATAAAAATTGTAAAAAAAAAAAAAAAAAAAAAGCTTTCGTCATTTTTGGGTTCAGATATGAGAAATTTTGGTCTCTTCCTTTCTGAGCACTGGCGCTCGCGATTATCCGCTGAGCCCGTGTTCAGATTGGAACATCATTTGCTCTCTTTGATGGACCTGATCTTGGCCTTTCAAAAAAAAAAAACTCTCGTCATTTTGGATTCGGATCCGAGAAATTGTGGTTCCTTCCGGGGTACTGGTGCTCGCGGAAATCGTTGAGCCCGTCTTTGGATCGGGATACCACATGCTCTCCTTGATGAATCCATTTTGACATTTCAAAACCAGAGGATCCCATCTCATGGATGCGATCTCCAGCATTTGTGTCTAGCGGTGCTAGTACGCCCTTTCAGGGTTTACTGTATTCGCGACCGGCGCATTTGTAAAACTCCAACCTTATATTCTTCTTATCTCGAGCAAGCCCTGCTTCGCGATAAGTCGAATTTAGGTTTACAATTGCTTCTAGCAGTCACTGGGACGCTCATTTTGGGGCTCACCATACTTGCAATCAGAACAATTGTGCCCTCTATGGCTTTTGCCTTCCTCACATCGCCTGGGTCATATCCCTTGAGCGATCTGAAAAGGCAAACCCATAGATTGCCTTTTTTTTCCATTTATAATCATTATATTCTTGTGATTACTAATGGATCTGGTCTTGTTTCAGAAGTTTACTAACAATGGCAGCTTCCTTGACCATCACCTTCGACGAGAAAAAGCACCAGCAGATGCTTCAACAGAAGCAGAATGTGCGCACTCATAAGCGCACTGCTAGTTGCCACAGCGTCAACACCACCAACAATTCACCAAACTCCGGGTCGACCTCGACTCCCCGGACTATTTTCTTTGGGACGTTGGGACCATTCCCACTTCCTGAAGAACAGGCTGCTCCCGCTAAGAAGCAGAAAATCGCCTCCCAATGTGTCACCGCCGTGACACCAAAGGCGACCCCCGCGAAGCCTCAGCCCGCAAACAGCCAGGTCCGTCCCAAGACGTGGTCCCCAGGGCCTTCACCAAAACAAAGGAGGTCCCGAGCATCTGCCAAGCCAGCATACTTGGCCCCGCTCAAAGAAAACCGGTTCCACCCTCTCTTCTACATGAAAGAGGAGAAACCCATCTCTGACCTGACTCCCAAGTCAATTCAGCATCAACCAGCTTGTTCCTACAAGCCAAAAATCAAATCCTACATCACCAGGCCTCCCCAAGCGTCTGCTAAGGCTTGCAAAACTGCAGTTCAACCCTTCATCTCTACAAAGGCCGATCTTGCACAATTCAAAGTCTCGCTGCAACAGGCGAAGGACCGGGTCCGCATCCTGTCCTTGCCTAACTACAAAGAAGACAAGCTCGGCTGCTGCGCCCGAGGGAGTACATCCTTCATCGTCAAGGCCCAGCCAGAGCTGACCGAAGCTCAACTCGCTCATCGAGCACGCCGCCGCGCGTCATACCGACAAAAGAGACTAGAGAAACGGAGGACTCAACCTCCTACACTCCAAGTTTCCCAAAAATGGGTTGAAAAAGAAAGACCCAACCAAATTGCTGCTGTCCATATGGTTGGCAAAACCAGAAGACGCCAGAAGTCAGCAACAAAAATCCATGTCAGGCGTCCGGTGACCCGCAGCGTCTCCCGGACACGAAGACATAAAGAAAACTCTCCCGCTCCTTCAAGCCAAGGACATCGGAGTGATCACTCTTCGAGCTCTTCATCTAAAAGAATGAGCTCTAGCTCAGTCACCAAGACTGTATCCTCTTTCGACTCTCGAAGAGTGAACGTCTTGGTCACAAATGCTGAGCAACCTCCGCTACATGATGACGTAGCTGCACGCATCCAGCAACTGGAACAAGGACAGCAGAGAATAGAGGCCCTAATGGAAAACCTCCTTCTCACTATCCAACGTCCGCCAAACAATGAAGCTCCTCCGAGCCATCAAGGCGACGAAGAAAATACGGAAAATAGTGAGTCACGCGCCCTTACCAAAAAGGACGTTGACGATATCCTCGCCAAAGCAAAAGAAGAGGATACGCTAAAGGAGCATGGGATCAAGCCACCATATCCCTTGTGGATGGACTCGGTCCCGTTCCCTACAAAATTCAAGCAACCTACTCTCCAAACGTATACGGGGAAAGGTTCAGCCAGACAGCATGTCATCCACTTCAAGATCCTGACAGGAGCTATTGCGGATCAAGATGCACTCAAGATTCGCCTCTTCGCAAGCACCCTAAAAGGTACGGCCTTTGATTGGTACTCCACTCTTCTAGAGAACTCCATTCAGAATTGGACCATGCTGGAGACACGCTTCTTGACTCACTTCAAAGGTGAGGATCATCCTGTTACTATGGCTCAGCTCTGCAGCCTGAAACAGGGGGAGAATGAGTCTACATACGACTTCATTCACAAGTGGAAAGCCATGGCGTACAAATGCTCCGATGTGCTACCACAAGCGTCGCTGGTCGACATCTGCCGAAATAACATGAGAGCCAGAATCCGCTCCATGATCATCGGCAACAAATCAAAGAACTTGGGAGAACTCCTAGAAGCTTCTATGGAGGCTGAAACGGTGATCAAAGACCTCAACAGTCAGAAGTCATCAAAGAAGGAGCCAACCGCCATTGCAACCTCTAAACCAAAGAAGAAAGAGGTCCTCAATGTGCAGACCAAGTCAACTCCTCAGCCACAAAAGAAGGCTGAAAACAAATCTGCTGGAAAGAGACCTGAACTCTCAGAAGCCTTCAGAGAGCGAGTAGAGAAGAAATACCCGTTCGACGAAGATGTTGACGAGATCTTTGAAGCTCTCATAGCAAATGGCAAGCTCACCTTGCCTGAGCCAAAGAGGCCGGAAGATGTTGGCAAAACCAACGATCCCCGGTATTGTCCATACCACCAGATGGTGTCACACCCTCTCAATCAATGCTTCGTTGTGAGAGAAAAGATAAATGAGATGTGGAAAAACGGAGTCATCACCTTCGACAAAAACTATGGGTCCGCCTCCGTCAACATGATCTCGTATGGACAAACATCAAAATCACCAAAGAGGAAGATCACTACCTCCTTCAAGGTGATAAATGAAATCGAAGCGTCCGAGGGGCTGGTTCCTTACCCGACTCCAGATGGACAACCCTTATGGGTACACCCTGATCTCCTAGAAGATGAAAATTAGGAGATCGTAAAAACAAAGCCGACAGCTCGACAGCGAAGGCAGGCTAGGAGACACCTTTTCAAGCTCAAAAAGCAAGAGAAGGCCCAACCAAAGCAAGAAGTCGATGAAAAGGCAGAGGCCTCCTCTACCGCTTCAAAGACCTCAAAGGCGGTAAGAAAATTCATACTCAGTGATTTCATGCCACCTCAACTCAAAGAAGAGGCCACGCAGGGGGCATCATACTCTTGCAACTCGGTAGTTGGATTCGCCATGGATGGATATGAGTCCAGCGATACCGACGACGGATTCGACAGCACTGACGAGTGGGAAGAATCCCTTGAGACAGGAGAATACCTCTCTGATGAAGAGTGTGTCCCTGATACTTATCTTATGCCAGTAATCTGGTATGACCCCTTACGGCCACAAGGATCCTGGTCTGATGATGAAGATGACCAAGCGGCTGTACAAGAAAATGCTGTCATTCCAGCACCCGTCGTTGATCCTGTGGAAATCAACCATGTTGAGCCACAAGGAGATGATGAAGAAGAAGACCTGGCTCCCATGCCTGGTCTTGCAGAATATGCGAGGATCTTGCAGCGTCTAGCTCTCGAACAAGAGCGCGACCGCGTCAACGAGCTTCCTCCCAATCCGGAGCCAGGAATCCCTGAAGACCCTCAAGTACCTTCTCCCCTAACTCCTGAAAATGGAGAAAATTGTTGGATTGGTGATCCTCTTACATCCGAGGAAGAGTCCGACTCCGAGCAGGCAACATCTCCCACTCGAGCTACCTGTAATGTTATAATTCAGGATCATAGCTCTTCCGAGGCCTCGTCTGATGATATCAGTTATACTCCGGCGACGCCAAGCAATATATCTTCTGAAGCTACCTCGTCTCACGAGACCTACACGGAGATAACACCCTCTCAGGTTTCTTCACCTGAGACTGTGACTTCAGAATTCACTTCCCTTCCGATTGATCGTCATAAAGAAAACCCGGCTGGGGAGGATGAAGGGGTCGACGAAGAAGAAAAGTTGCAGGAAGCTGTTCAGGACTTGCTCCCGGAAAATGCTCCATGCAACGCAATCACTGAGGATACTAGCTTAGCTGCAGGAACACCCCCAGTGGAAGAAGTACGACAGCCTCTTGAAGACAGTCTTCCAAATGAAGATTCTTCTCAAGAAGCCCTCGAAGTTGGTAGAGGCACCCGTTCTGGTCGGGACTACCATAAAAATTGCAATACATCTTCCTTTACTTATGTAAACCCTGCTGGGAAAGATGTTATAACAGCCCCCAGTGGCAATAATGATGAACGCGCAGGCCCCAAGGAGGCTTTCAAGTATGACTTGGTTGAGCACTTCAAACACATACCTTCACGATTGCACATCCTAGATTTGTTACGAATGTCTCCATGCACTCGTGATAATCTCATTTCAGAATTGCAAAAACTGAGTGAGGATGTTGACAAACATGCCCCGCAAGTCTTCCAAATTGAAATGGACTATCGGGTCAAAAATGCAGAAATCTCCTCAAAAGGAGAAGAGAAGAAAATTGAGGGATCTTGCAGTAGATGTCTCTCGGTTCAAAAGATAACCAGTGCGACTATCGCCTTCACAAAGGAAGATCTCCTGCTTGGTGAGACAAAGCACAACCGACCCCTGTACTTTACAGGATATATTAAGGAAATGCCGGTGCGAAGAATTCAGATTGACCCGGGTTCTGCACTGAACCTTATCTCCACTTCGGCACTCGAAGAGTTGGGCATTCCGCCCCGCAAGCTGAGCCACACATCTGTATCTATCTTTGGATACGATGGCAATTCTCAAAGGCCCATCGGCAAAATCAGGTTCAAATTGCAAATCGGTGATCTTATCTCTGAAGTCACTGTGTATGCAATAAAAACCCCGTCATGCTACAACATCCTTCTCGGACGCCCCTGGATACACGAGAATGGAATTGTTCCTTCAACACTACATCAATGCATCAAGTTCATCGGCAACGATGGCATGATACATCGAGTCTTTGCGGATAGAAAACCTTTCAAAGGGAAAGAAGTCCACTTTGCAGACTCTCAGATGTATGAAGGAGAAAAAGAAACAGAGGAAATGACGTCTTCCGCCAAAAATCTCCTTAAAGATAAAGGCAAGGCTCCTCAAAAATCACCGGAAGAAAATAAACCCTCTGGAAAACCCGAAGAGAGCAGTCAATCTCCTTTCGTAGTCTCCCTCAAGACTCCAAAACCTTTGGTCATTACAACTAAAGGGAAGAAGGTAAAACAAAAGTCTGGGGGCAAATTTGTTGTCTCTTATCTGTCCATCAAACGAAATACAGATTCGGATTCAGAGCCAGAAGACGATACTCCGTCAAGCCAAACTGATACTCAACAAGTTCAGCCCGCTCTTACTCCAATAGAGACACCTGTTGATGTAGAAGATCCTGCATCTGCTTCCTTTGTTGTTCCGGCAATATCATCTAAAGAAAAACCGATCTTCTTCCATAGATCGAGTGCTGCTTCATCAAAATCCCTGCTTGAACCTTTCCAAAACAAAGGTATGCCTCTACTGTCTCTGTATAGTCCTGTGGCACAAGCTATCATGAAGAAGATGGGATATGATGCTCAAAACCTAGTTGGCTTGGGGGAAGGCCATGGTATTCTCACACCATTGGAGCCCGTACTGGCCAAACACCAGCTGGAAGATTGGAGACTCTATGGCTATATAGAAAAGTCTTCATATGGGTTAGGGTTCGATCCTGACGCCCCTCTGAAACAGCTAACGCAAAGGTTTAGAAGTCAGTTTGTTGACCATGCCCCAATAGCTCCAGTCCATGAAGACATCGATCTCCTTGGGTATCTCTTTGAAGAGTCACCAGACAAAGATCCGGGAAGCCCCTCCAATTGGTTTGATTTCTCCAATGATATGGAGGAATTGTCCGATGATACAGACATGCAGGATTCTGACCCAGAAGAACCCTCGTCTACAGCAGAAGTACCTTACTTCGACCCGGTAACAGCAGGCGATTGGGACTATCTCATAGCGAGCCTTGAGAAGGTTGCTGATCAAGAAGACCCATGGAAAGGAAATGCTGTTGAAACACCAGAAGGTTTCGTTGAGCTAGAGGCCTCCGAAACATTGTGGAGGAACCACCCTCGAATCTTCCAACAGAGGATCCTGTTCAAAAGATAGACTTGGGAACACCAAATAACTCGCGTCCTGTATTCATAAGCAAGAATATAAAGGATGATGAGTTACCCGAGTATATCGCTTTTCTTCGTGAGTTCGTTGATTGCTTTGCATGGTCCTATGCTGAAATGCCCGGTTTAGATCCGAAAATAGCAGTCCACAAACTCAATCTTCAAAAAAATATCAAGCCTGTTAAACAAGGCCAAAGAAGATTCCGTCCAGATGTGATGGATAAAATTGAACAAGAAGTTCAGAAACTCAAAAGAGTCGGCTTCATCCGTGAGGAACAACATCCTGAATGGTTGGCCAACATTGTCCCCGTGACAAAGAAAAATGGGCAGATCAGGGTGTGTATTGACTATAGAGACCTGAATAACGCCTGCCCCAAAGATGAATTCCCGCTCCCGATACTAGAGGTTATGATTGACAATACCTGTGGATTCGAGCGAATGACATTCATGGATGGCTTCTCTGGCTACAATCAGATAAAGATGCATCCTGAAGACGAAAAGCATACTTCATTTCGGACCCCATTTGGCGTGTATTGCTACACTGTCATGCCATTTGGTCTGAAAAATGCTGGCGCTACATATCAGAGGGCTATGATGAAGATATTCCAAGATATGCAGCACAAGACGGTTGAATGTTACGTTGATGACCTCGCCGTCAAAAGCAAAAGAAAAGAAGACCATCTCAAAGATCTTCGAGAAGTATTCCTCCGACTTCGCAAATACAAACTGCGGATGAATCCCCTAAAATGCTTCTTCGGCGTCTCGTCGGGTAAGTTCCTCGGATTCCTTGTTCGGAAAGATGGAATAGAACTTGACCCCATCAAAGTCAAGGCTATTCTAGAAATGCCCTCTCCAAGAACCTTGAGAGAATTAAAAGGGCTCCAAGGGAGATTGGCCTATATCAGACGGTTTATCTCCAACCTTTCGGGAAAATGTCGTCCATTCTCCCGATTGATGAAGATAGGTGTAGACTTTGTCTGGGATGCTGACTGTGAAGCCGCATTTCAAGATATCAAGTCATACCTGACCAAACCTCCAGTGTTAGCAGCACCTACCACCGGAAAACCTTTCATCTTGTACACAAGAGCCCTCGACCATTCTCTGGGCGCTCTGCTGGCACAAGAAAATGATGGAAGAAAAAAAGCGGCTCTATACTACCTCAGCCGTATGCTGGTAGGTGCAGAGCATCGCTACTCCCCAGTCGAAAAAGAATGCCTTGTAGTGATGTTCGCCATACAAAAGCTACGTCACTATCTGCTTTCCAACACAGTTTATCTGGTCTCAAGGATCAACCTCTTAAAGGTCCTTGTCACGAAAGCAGGTTCTCTCAATGCAAGACTGGCAAAATGGTCTATCCTTCTATCACAATTTGATATTAGGTATATACCACAAAAAGCAATCAAAGGCCAAGCTTTAGCAGACTTTCTCGCGGAGCATCCGTTGCCTGAAGATTCTCCACTAAGAGATGACCTCCCAGACGAATCCGTCTACAATGTGGAGGCCTTCCCACCAAGTACTTCCTGGCACATGTACTTCGATGGTGCAACCAGAACAAAGGAGAAAAAAGAGCCGGTCTCGGGAGTTGGCATTCTCTTTGTTAGCCCCGACAAATACATGATTCCACACGCCTTCTCGCTACTGGAACCATGCACAAACAATGCAGCGGAATACCAAGCCCTGATTCTAGGATTGGAACTTGCCATTGAATCCGGTATCACCATACTGGAAGTCTTCGGAGACTCTCAACTGATCGTCAATCAGATGAATCAAAAATTTGAAGTCAGAAAGCCTGATTTGTTGCCTTACTACAACAAGGCACAATCACTTTTGCAGAAGTTTGACATCTGTCACATCACCCACATCCTCAGAGGTGAAAACATTCGTGCAGATGCCCTGGCTGGACTTGCCGCATCTATGGCAATCCAAGAAGGGGAAAACATGCAAATTACAGTGTGCGGAAGAAGAATCCTCCCTCCTCTCAACACACATCAAGCAGTTGCTGAATGCCACAGGGTGGTTGGAAGTCGGATTTCTATCCTTCAAACTTCGGTCGGCGACTGGAGGGATCCGTTCATTGATTACACTATGTTCGGGATCCTACCTGAAGATCCAAAAGAACGGGTAAGCATCCAAAGACGAGCCCCAAACTTTCATTTGGATATTCCTTCAAAAATGCTTTATAGGAAATCCTACAACTGAGTACTTCTACACTGCTTGTCACAACAAGAAGCTGAAGAAACACTCAAAGAAGTCCATGCTGGTCTTTGTGGAGCCCATCAGGCTGGCCCTAAGCTCTACGATCAGATAAAATGGTTAGGTTATTATTGGCCTACCATGGTGGCCGATGCAATGCAATTCGCTAAACGCGGCCAACAATGCCAAGTTCACGGAGACTATATTCACAGGCCTCCAGAATGGCTCCATCCTACTACAATCTCATGGCCCTTTGAAGCCTGGGGTATGGACATCATAGGTCCTATTTCTCCCCCTTCAAGCAAAGGACATCGCTTCATCTTCGCCGCCACGGATTATTTCTCCAAGTGGTCAGAAGCATTCGCGCTTAGTGAAATGAAGACCTCATCAGTCCTTCAGTTCTTGCGCACCAACATCATTTGTCGCTTCGGCATACCTAAAAGATTCATCCATGATAACGGACCACAGTTCCGCGATCACCGATTCTACAGGTTCTGCGACAAATACAAAATCCAAAGTTGTCCCTCAACTCCATACAATCCGACAGCAAACGGACTAGCAGAAGCTTTCAACAAGACACTCTTCAAAATCCTCAAAAAGATAGTCTCTAGTCACAAAAGAGACTGGGGCGACAAGCTTCCTGAAGCCTTGTGGGCCTATCGAACTACTGTTCGAGGACCAACCCATAGCACACCATTCTCCTTGGTCTATGGATGCGAAGCTGTCGTGCCCTTAGAGGTACAAATTCCTTCTCTGAGGGTATCTCTACAAAATGACATGACTCAAGAAAGCAATGTAAAGTTGCGACTCCATGAGCTGGACAATCTCGACGAGAGACGGCTCGAAGCTCTACAAAGCATCGAACTCTACCAAGCACGCATGGCAGGATCTTTTGACAAGAAGGTCAGGCAACGCGCCTACAAAAAGGGAGACTTGGTTCTTACAGTAAAAAGACCTATGATTTTTACTCACAAATCCAAAGGCAAATTTGAACCAAAATGGGAGGGACCTTTCGTCATCGACAAAGTCTTCTCCAACGGTGCATACGCCCTTCTAAACATGGAGGGTGACAGATGTATGCTGCCCATCAATGGAAAGTTCTTAAAGCAGTACTACCCTTGAAGGCTTCTTCCATCGGGTCAGAGCGACGCCTGCACGGCCAAAGCCTATTCCTAGGTATCTGCTCGTCAAACCCACTCCTTTTGGAATTTTCATCCTCTAGTTGGAATTTCTAAAAAACCCCTCAAAACAATGTTTCTTTCATCGTTTCATTGTTAAAAAAAAAAACAAATCCAAAAATCCAAGTTTAGGAACCTCTTCCCAAACTTGACCAAAATTTTCGATCCTTGAACCCAAAATTCATGGTTTGAAACAAAATCAGGACCTAGGGATTTCAGCCCTAGTCCACCCCGACTTTTACCACCAAAATGGTTTTGAGTCAAAATTTACGACCCTCGTGTCTTTAAACAAAAAATGGTTTTTCAAAAACCGCAGGGAAGCGACGTTCAGTCGATACTTGCAAAACCCAAAATCGGAAGGATGCGAACCCCATTCGATACTTCCAAAACCCCAAAATTTCAAAAATCGTGGAGACGCAACGTTCCAGTTGATATCCACAACCCAAATTTCAAAACAAACAAAAACAAAACAAAGGTTCGAAAAAACCTCAAAATTCAAAAATCGTGGGGAAGCGACATTCCATCGATACCCACAAAACAAAATTTTTGAAGAAAAAAGCAGGGAAGCGACGCTTAGTCGATACTTGCACCCAAATCCGCGGGGAGGCGACATTCCATCGATACTCGCAACCGAATGAGCAAGGAGGCGACATTCCATCGATACTTGCAATACCATTCAGCAGGGAGGCGACTTTTAGTCGATACTTGCATCTTTGAAAACCAAAAACCTGGCTTTCACGCCAAAAAACCCGGCTTCCATGCCAAAAATCCGGCTTTCACGCCAAAAAATAAAAAAATCCGGCTTTCATGCCAACAAAACAAAATTCGGTTTTCAAAAAATCCGGCTTTCATGCCAAAAACAAAATCTGGTTCTTACACCAAAAACAAAAATCGGCTTTCATGCCATCCCAAAATTTGGCTTTCACGCCACCAAAATCGGCTTTTATGCCACCTCAAAATTCGGCTTTCATGCCATCTCAAAAAAAAAAAAATTGGCTCTCATGCCATCCCAAAATTTGGCTCTCATGCCACCAAAATCGGCTTCCACGCCATCCAAAATTTTGGCTCTCATGCCATAAACCCAAATCCGGCTATAGATGCCACCCAAAAATTGGCTTTCATGCCGCAAGCAAAATCTGGCTCCCATGCCAAAACATGTCTCGAAAACTGGCTCCCATGCCAAAACAATCATTTGTCAAAAGATTTCTCACAAAATGACAAACTTTTGATCACATCCCATTTAGCAATCACTTTAATCACAATATTTGAGTGAGCGTAGGGAAAACAAAAAAAAAAGAGTACCAAAATATACATGTGGTACCAAAAAAAAAAAAAAGAAAAGAAAAGTGTTCACAAGCACTACAAAAATGTATACAAAAAAAAAAAAAAAGAACATGTGGTATATAAAAAGAAAGAAAGAGTTTCTGTTAAAAAAAAAAACAGGGCCTCAGCCAAAAATGCTCTCCAGCCAAGCTTTCAGCTCCTCAAGCAAACTCTTGGCTTCATCCGTCAGAGTCTCCAAGGCACGCTTCTTCAAGAATCTGCCATGAGTAGCTGGAGAAGGCTCTATCCCTTCTGCTACACCAGGAAGATTATCCCGAGCAATCTGCCATCGTTCATTCTCTCTAGCCTTCCTATTGAGAATCTGATCAGCCTCTGCAACTTGGCAAATCAAAGCACTCTCCCTGTCACGAGTCTCTGTTATGGCGGTCCACATACTGACGACTTGGGCTTTTAAGTGTTCGAGATGCTTTCTTGCCTCCTCTGACCTCTCCTCAAGGACGCTGTCAATCGGCATGAACTCCTCATAGAGTTTCCCGAGGATTGGCAACCCGGTAACGGCACTCAGTTCCTTCAGAGAAAAACCAATCTCACCATTCGTCACTATGAAGGTATTGGTTTGAGGGAGGAATGACTCAAGCATGGCCATGAAGGCCTCGTCGGAAAAGATCAAGGTCTCCCTAAATGCACGGACCGCATCAAAGATCCCGGCTTCCTTCAAAATGGCACCTCCAACAAACAAGATATGGTCAGTCCAAGACTTCCACTCGGAGTCAGCACTGAAGCGGCCGCGGAGTCGAAAAGGCTTCACCCAGTTGCTGCCATCACCACTGAAGATGCCAAGGCCCATCGGTCTCAAATCAACCGATGGATAATCTGCACCCTGGTAGTTGCTGGCCGGCATCAAGATGTCCATGTCAGCAGGCGACTTCTCCATATGTCCAGGAGAACTGCCAATGAAAACCCCGGTCTTGACCACGTTGGTCCTCCTCACCCATCTTGGAGGATCTTCCCTCTTCAGGCACGTGGGAGAGAGACTCATGATCGAGATAGTACGACCAAAAGTCGATCGGGTGGCAACAGTTTTCTTCACACCATCAACCGTGTAGGAAAACTGGAAGCATCTCCTCTGATAAGTCATATCGGCTGGGGCTGCATCACCAAAGAAGAAGGTAGGCTTGGGCAACACCCTCTGATCCTCTATCACCCAGGGACGGCTGCTTACCATGATTTTATAGAAATCCTCTCCGTTGCGAGCAATCAGTGCCTGCCGCGCCTCCTCTCTATTGAGGGAATCACACTCCTCGAGGTGCTGCTCGACGTATCGATGACGAAATGACGAAGGTGCAATACCTCGGGGCTCCTCTCTATTATCATCAAAATGACGAAATTTTGCTAAAAAAAATCTGGCGAAATTTCGGCATGACCTCGGGGCAATTCCAAAGAAAAAGAAGTACCCCGACAGAAATAGAAAGCTTGGAGATAGGCTCAACATCACTGCGAGCTCCAAAACTCCAAACTTTCGAAACCTTGAAAAACTCCGCAAAATCAGGAAGGGCTCAACATTGCTGCGAGCTCCAAGTTCCTAACTTTGCAAAGGTTTTCAGGTATGTCACCACATCATGCTATCAATTGTTACAAAAACAAAAGCATGTATGAACATCTTGATATGCAACAAAAAAAAAGGATGCATTGTCATGATGAGAAAAAAGAAGAAAGAAAACTTTCTCAAAAAAAAAAAAAAGGGAGAAAGATCAGAACAAAAGAAAAAAAAAGAAGAAAAAAAAATAAAAGAAAAAAGGGGGCTGGCCTGTGGGCAGTGGCCCACGGGCCGTACGGCCAGATCCGTACCACCCAAAAAGAAAAAAAATGCAAAAAATAAAAAAAAGAAAAGAAAAGAAAAAAGAGAAGCACGAAAAAAAAGAGAAGAAAAAAAAACGTGCAAAAAGGAAAAAGAGAAAAAAAAAAGAGAAAAGAAAATGAAAGAAAGAAGAAAGAAAAGAAACACTTTCTTTTTCCCCATCCTATTTCTACATGGATTTCTTGTAAAAGAAAAAAAAGGTAACTTACTTGAAGCCATGGATGGAGAAGAAGAAGAACTTGAAGACTCTTGAAGAAGGAGAACTCTTGCACTTGGAGCAACTCTTGAAGACTTTTGGAAAAAAGAAAGCAACAAAAGCAAGAGATCCCACCTCACTTGCTTTTATAGAAGAGAGCAAACCAAAAGAGGAAAGAAGAGAAAAGCAAGGAGGTAAGTGCTAAAAATTAGCAACCTTCCCAAAAGAAAAGGGAATTTGACATAATCTCTCCTAAAGAGAATATTCTTTGAGAAATTCTCTCAAAAAATCAAGGGAACTTGAGAAATTCTCTCCAAGTTAAGATATTCTTAGATATTCTCTATCCAAAAGAGATATCTTTAGAAATTCTTTCCAAACTAAAACCATATGAGATCTAAGCCATTTCCAAAAGCTTAAGGTCCCATGGGTTAGCCCATATGAGCCAGGTTTGACCACCTAGGCACTAAAAGTGGCTTTTAGAGAAGATTCCTCTTACCAAGAGCATTACAAAAATGGTTCCATGCCTCTCTTTTGAGTTGATTGGACCATACCATACAAGAATTCCAGGCCCCATGAGCTTCCAAGAAACCTAACCATCTCACCTCATGAGCCAAATTGAGCCAAACCCTGAAATTGACATTTCACCAAAAATCAAATTGTCCCCTAACATTCCACATACAGCTTGTTAGGTCACAAGACCAAAACCAAAAACCAAAAACCAAAACCTGACCCCCCCCCCCAACATTCCACATACAGCTTGTTGGGTCACACGGTCAAAACCAAATCCGACCCCCTAACTTGCCACATACAGCCTGTTAGGACTCAAGGTCAAAACAAAAATCCAAATCCGCATCCCTGATGTCATCTTCAATACTTTGCCTCAAGATGGTACATGATTCCTATCACTACCATACAAATCCCCTGGAAGCTCAAAAGGCTACTCCATAAAAAAAAAAAGCTCAAAGACTCTTGGTCAAGTCAGAAGCGCTTCTTCAAGATTCTCTTCGAGGCACATCGACTGCAAAAGCTATATCGTCACTGTACCTCGAGGGGGCATTTGTTGACACCAAAAATGTCACTTTGCCTCTTTACACCAAAAGCTACATGGCTCCTCGTCGAATTTCAGGTCAATCGGACATCGTTTGACCAGAAGTCAAAGCTCGGCATTTCCCTCGCGGTGAAATCAAAGGCAAGCGTTTGCATGAATCCAACGAAAGCCTATGGTTGTTCTTATCTACTGATGAGGGAGTCACCCGTCAAATTTCAGGTCAATCGGACATCGTTTGACCAAAAGTCAAAGCTCGGCATTTCCCTCGTGGTGAAATCAAAGGCAAGCGTTTGCATGACTCCAAATGGCTTCAAAACTCAAACAAAAGCCTGTGGTTGGTCTTATCTACTGATAACGGAGTCACACGTCGATTTTCAGATCAATCGGACATCGTTTGACCGAAAGTCAAAGCTCAACATTTCCCTTGCGGTGAAATCAAAGGCAAGCGTTTGCATGACCCCAAACGGCTTCAGAACTCAAACGAAAGCCCATGGTTGGTCTTATTTAATGCTTAAGAAGCTTCACCTCAAATTTCAGGTCATTCCGACATCGTTTGATCCTGTTTCAGCTTCTGGCGGAAAATCAGCAGTTCTACGTTCGGCTTTTCCCGGAAAATCGGAAACTTTCCAAACCAATTTGCAAGGATTCTCATCAGGTTTTTCAGAGGGAAATCAAGCCAAATAATGTGGAGAAATGTCAGAGAAAATAAGCAAAAAAAACGGAAGCGAAAAAAGACGAGAAACGACCAAAAACGGGCCCCGGGAAGGGATTTTCCCCCCAGGGTCGCATACCCCTGCGACCCTGGGCCAGCGTCGCAGGCCCCTGCGACCCTGGGAGGTCTGGGGCGCCGATTTCGCCCCGGGACCCCCCGTTTCGTCCGTTTTGCGAGACGAGTTGTTCTGTCCCTGTGATTTTTCCAGATTCAGGCTTTTGAAGCTCCAAATTCACTGATATTCATCAAGATCACAGGACTCCTTTCCAGAACTTCAAAAACTTCATTGATCGCCAGCCGAACAACAAAAAAAAGTGCACTTTCTGCCCGCCCGATCGTGAAATCAACTGGACAGATGCTGCCGGCCCGCTGGTATCAACCAATGTCTGAAACTACATGATCATCTGATGTTGATTTACATAAGGATCCATCGATGATCATCGCAAAGGGGATTCCAAAAGACGCAACATGGCCCGCGACTCTTCAGCTACTAAGGCGGCCACTTAATGCTATCAATTGGCCCGTTTATGGCAAGTTAATGCAGTCATTAACCCATTATCTTGGACGGCCCAATCAGAAGCCTCTGTTCAGGAGTTACAAGTCCAAACAATCATGGCATTCAAGCCATGAAACTCCTAACATAATGGAGATTAAAGGCGATTAAATGCCCATGACTCTCCTCCGGCCAATGAAATCCAAGGGGCAGGAGTTACAAAGCAAGAGACAATTAAACTTGTAACTCCTCCCTTAATGAGCTTTATTACCATAAAGGCTCATAAATCACTCCTAAAGGCTACCTAAAGGCCTATAAATAGGAGTCACCTCCAAAGTTTTCAGAATCAAGAAAAATTCTCAGAAAATTGCCTGAAGATCATCAAGAAAAATTCTCAGAAAATTGCCTGAAGATCATCAAGAAAAATTCTCAGAAAATTGCCTGAAGATCTGAAGCCTCTGAAAATCCAGACACTTTGCGAACGAAGAAACTCTGTTGCAGCAACCAACACTACAAGGTGATTGAAGTCCCTTGGGGGGCCACCCCCCCAAGGTTCCACCTCTCCTTCTATCCAACATGGCTAGACATGGCTCTTCAGCCCGTCTACTCGGCTTTTTATTGAACATAAGACCTTCTCTCGGTCTTTGTTCTCTAAAAATCTGAGGATATAGCCAAGCCAAGCGAATCCAAAGCATCCGACGTTCTCATTTGCATGGATGATGGCGGAGTCCATACATGACTCGCGACCGTCAATCTAAACGGGTCCCTCCCACAATCTCCTGAAAAGTTAGATTCTTCCTTTCTCGCTTTTCATTGTATTTTGTATTTTTTTTTAAAGAGACAAAAAAACCACAACTCTTGTCTTTCATTATTGATGAGAATTGTAAATCGGCTATAAACGCCAAAAATCGGCTATAAACGCCAAAAATCGGCTATAAATGCCAAAAAATCGCCTTTTACGGCAAAATAAAAAACTGTCTCTTTTCTTAAATATATGTGCAATGGAAACTTGAAAAGAAGTTGATTTCCTTTTTTACTTGCGAAGATTGATCTCCGGATCATCACTTGCAATTCCAAGTAAAATAGAAAATCTGGCGCACCCACCCAAACACCCAAAAGCGTTGATGCACGCTCCGCCCTCCGGGGGCGAAAGGGTCGGACCAAACGGACTCCCACGTCCGCCGACGCCCGGTAGCGCCCCGGGGCCTGGAGCGCGTTCCATCAGTACCGTTGAAACGTATGTTTCAGTTAGAACTATAACTTAAGACTTAGAAAACGAAACTCCGGGCGCCCAAAATGAGCAAATGGGCTCCGTTGCCGTTAAACTTGACGGGCACCTGTAAGTCCATAGGGATCCTAACCCTAGAGGGGGGGTGAATAGGGTGAGCTCCAATTATGACCAATTTTAACAATTTTAACTTCTTAAAAACCAACTAGTCACAAGTGATGATTATCAAACAATATGCGGAAGCTAATATAAACAATCACCACAAAGCAATCACCATCACACAAGTATTTATAGTGGTTCGGCCTCAATGCCTACATCCACTACCGGCTTGTGATCCAACACCCCACCGGATTTCCACTATTTATGCTTTTCAATAGGCTAAGCAATAACCTTTACAATATGCTTTCCAAGGCTAAGCAATAACCTTACAATGATGTTTTTCAAGGCTTAACATCAACCTCTACATTATGCTTTTATAGGCTAAGCAATAACCTCTTCAACCACAAGGTTGGTTATCTCACTAAGTAGTGTCTAACATACACTTGATGGAGATTCATTTTATAGCTCATTACAATGCCTCTTGATTAGGCGGATATGGAAGTGTAATTCTAATACACACTCACACTATGAATGCAAAGATGAAAACATATGAAGTGTGTGTGTGATGTCCTCAATCATTTTGAAAATGAAAGTTCATAAATGTATGCCTAAGGCTTTTGAAAGTTTTAGCTCATAAAACATTTATGATTGAGGATGTAATGCAATCACATGTTAAAAGTAACAACTTGTTAATGATATCAAAGTTACACAAGTTGTATGAGATGGATTAGCTCTAAACATGTGATGCATAGGGATGTCAATCAAATCATCAATGAAGCTCAAAACATAAAAATAGATTTGATTGAAATTAGGGGACAAATCATATGTAATTATAAAGACAACTTGAAAAAGATTTACCAATCAAAGTAAAGCAAGTTGTGAAACATTAAAACAATAATACACATATGATTTGTAATGATGTTGAATCCAAAACATAAGATACATTTGAAAGAGATTTTCTTATGATGGAAAACAACAACCAAAGATTCAACAAAGTATATGAATCATGTTACATATTTCATTAACATGATCTACTTAGATTTACCAAAGATAAAGTACTACTTTGATGAATCAATGGTGATGTATCCAAAACAATAGATCTATTCAAAATATAACACATGCTAAGGATACAACAAATCATAGATTAACATGTTACAAAGATTTACCAATGATAAAACAAAACATGAAAACATATGATTTGTAAAGAAGTTGAATCCAAAACATAAGATAGTTTTGAAAGTGATTTTCTTATGATGGAAAACAACAACCAAAGATTCAACCAAGTATATGGATCATGTTACATATGATTTCAAAGGTTCTTTCATTAACATGATCTACTTAGATTTACCAAAGTTAAGTACTACTTGGATTGAATCATATGGTGTTGTATCCAAAACAATAAATCAACTCAAAACATAAAACATGTTAAGGACACAACACAAACATAGTTTAACATGCTAGAAATGATTTACCAAAAATAAAACAAAGCATGAAAACATATGATTAAGGAAGGAAGAGCCTACTTGGTGGTTTAACTTCATTAATCCAAGCTTTAGCTTTCCTAATCATCCCCTTCATCCCTTGGTTCTTTTCCCTTTTGATATGCCTCGATACCTCTCAAGGAGGGGCTTAAAGTTCCCAACATTTGGCAAAGGAAAGAACTCATTTTATAGCCAAAAAGTTGCCAACGGCTAGTCCTCGGTCGACCGGCAAAGGGGTCTCGGTCGACCGGGAAGGCATAACGGTCATATTTTTGACCGTTGGCAAGTTTCAGCTCAGAAACTGCTGACTCGCCCGACAGTGTTCCCGGTCGACCGGGACACAGGGCTCGGTCGACCGGCGACACTGCCGGGACACCCCCTTTTTGCAAAAATTCAACTTTTGCCTAATTTGAAGATATTTCTTTGGGGGACTTTTTGGCCACTAAATCAAGCTTGAAAAACATGTTTTAAAGATTCTAAAGGTTTTTAAAACATGACATAAAAAGCCTAAAAAGATTCAAAACTTTTAAAACAAAGGCTTGCTTGATTTCTTGAAAACTCTTTTCTAAAACAAATGCATCCAAGATAAAAATACAAATCATGCATAAATCAATACTTTTACAAATCTTAAAAGCAATGCATGAATAAAACAAGATTTCAAGTTTATTTAAAACCAATGCAAGTGTGTAAATAAAATGATGCTTGAATGAAAATGCATCCATCAAATTGCAATCTATAAAAACCCTAACAGCACCGTCCCCTAGTCATTCATGACTTGCAGGAACTGACGGAACGAGATTCTAATTCACGGATTGCTCTTACAGTTGAAACGTATGTTTAAATTAGAACTATAACTTAAAACTTAGAAAACGAGGCTCCGGGCGACCAAAACGAGCAAACGGGCTCTGTTGCTTGTGGGACTTGACGAGCACGGGACCCTAGCCGTTCATGACCAGCAGGAATTGACCGAACGAGATTCCGACTCTCGGATTTCTTGTAAAGTTGAAACGTAGGTTTAACTCAAAACTTTCACTTAATACTTAGGAAACCAGCCTCCGGGCGCCCAAAACGAGCAAACGGACTCCGGTACCCGTTGGACTTGACGGGCACGGGCTCCTAGTCATTCATGACTAGCTGGAACTGGCGGAACGAGATTCCGAATCACGGATTGCTCGTACCGTTGAAACGTATGTTTAACTTAGAATTATAACTTAAAATTTAGAAAACGAGCATCCGGGCGCCCAATACGAGCAACCAGCTTCGTTGCTCATGAGACTTGATGGGCCCGGGCCCCTAGCTTTTAATGACCAGCTGGAACTGACGGAACGAGATTCCAACTCCCGGATTGGTAGTAAAGTTGAAACGTAGGTTTAACACAAAACTTTCACTTAAAAAACTAAGGAAATCAGCCTCCGGTCGCCGAAAACGAGCAAAAAGGCTCTGGTGCCAGAGAGACTCCACGGGCACGGGCCCCTAGCCATTCATGACCTGCAGAAACAGCCGAAACGAGATTCCGAATCCCGGATTGCTCGTACTGTTGAAACGTATGTTTAAGTTAGAATTATAACTTAAAACATTGACAACGAGCCTCCGGGCGCGCAAAATGAGCAGACGGGCTCCGTTGCCCGTGAAAATTGACGGGCACGGGCCCTAGTCATTCATGACTTGCGGGAACTGACGGAACGAGAATCCGAATCCCGGACTGCTCGTACAGTTGAAACGTAGGTTTTGAGTTATTACTATAACTTAAAACTTAGAAAACGAGTCTCCGGGCCCCCAAAATGAGTAAATGGGCTCCGTTGGTCGTGAAACTTGACTGGCACGGGCCCCTAGTCATTCAAGACTTGTAGGAACAGACGGAACGAGATTCTGAATCCCGGATTGCTCGTATAGTTGAAACGCAAGTTTAAATTAGAACTATAACTTAAAACTTAGAAAACGAGCATCCGGGCGCCCAAAACGAGCAAACGAGTTCCGTTGCCCTTGTAACTTGACGGGCACGGGCCCCTAGTCATTCATGACTTGCAGGAACAGAAGGAACGGGAATCCGGACCCCGGAGTGCTCGTACCGTTGAAACGTATGTTTCAGTTAGAACTATAACTTAAGACTTAGAAAACGAAACTCCTGGCGCCCAAAATGAGCAAATGGGTTCCGTTGCCGTTAAACTTGACGGGCACCGGCCCCTAGTCATTCATGACTTGCAGGAACTGACGGACCGAGATTCTGATTCCCGGAATGCTCTTTTAGTTGACACGTATGTTTAAATAAAAAAACTATAACTTAAAACTTAAGAAGCGAGCCTCCAGGCAACCAAAACGACCAAACGGGCTCCGTTGCGTGTGGGACTTGACGGGCACGGTCCCCTAGCCGTTCATGACCTGCAGGAATTGACGGAACGAGATCCCGACTCTCGGATTCCTTGTAAAGTTGAAACGTAGGTTTAACTCAAAACATTCACTTAAAACTTAGGAAATCAGCCCCCGGGCGCCCAAAACGAGCAAACGGGCTCCGGTGCCCGTTGGACTTGATGGGCACGGGCTCCTAGTCATTCATGACTAGCTGGAACTGGCGGAACGAGATTCCGAATCACGGATTGCTCGTACCGTTGAAACGTATGTTTAAGTTAGAACTATAACTTAAAATTTAGAAAACGAGCATCCGGGCGCCCGCTACGAGCAACCGGCTTCGTTGCTCATGAGACTTGATGGGCCCGGGCCCAACTTTTCATGACCTGCTGGAACTGACGGAACGAGATTCCGACTCCCGGATTGCTAGTAAAGTTGAAACGTAGGTTTAACTCAAAACTTTCAGTTAAAAAACTAAGGAAATCAGCCTCCGGGCGCCTAAAACGAGCAAACGGGCTCCGGTGCCAGAGAGACTCCACGGGCACAGGCGCCTAGCCATTCTTGACCTGCAGAAACAGCCGAAACGAGATTCCGAATCCCGGATTGCTCGTACTGTTGAAACGTATATTTAAGTTAGAATTATAACTTAAAACATAGACAACGAGCCTCCGAGCGCAAAATGAGCAGACGGGCTCAATTGCCCGTCAAAATTGACAGGCACTGGCCCTAGTCATTCTTGACTTGCAGGAACTGACGGAACGAGAATCCGAATCCCGGACTGCTCGTACAGTTGAAACGTAGGTTTAAGTTACAACTATAACTTAAAACTTAGAAAACGAGCCTCCGGGCCCCCAAAATGAGTAAATGGGCTCCGTTGGTCGTGAAACTTGACTGGCACGGGCCCCTAGTCATTCAAGACTTGTAGGAACAGACGGAACGACATTCCGAATCCCGGATTGCTCGTATAGTTGAAACGCAAGTTTAAATTAGAACTATAACTTAAAACTTAGAAAACGAGCATCCGGGCGCCCAAAACGAGCAAACGGGTTCCGTTGCCCTTGTAACTTGACGGGCACGGGCACCTAGTCATTCATGACTTGCAGGAACAGAAGGAACGAGAATCCGGACCCCGGAGTGCCCGTACAGTTGAAACGTATGTTTCAGTTAGAACTATAACTTAAGACTTAGAAAACGAAACTCCGGGCGCCCAAAATGAGCAAATGGGCTCCGTTGCCGTTAAACATGACGGGCACCTGCCCCTAGTCATTCATGACTTGCAGGAACTGACAGAACGAGATTCTAATTCACGGATTGCTCTTACAGTTGAAATGTATGTTTAAATTAGAACTATAACTTAAAACTTAGAAAGCGAGCCTGCGGGCGACCAAAACGAGCAAACGGGATCCGTTGCTTGTGGGACTTGACGGGCACGGGCCCCTAGCCGTTCATGACCTGCAGGAATTGACGGAACGAGATTCCGACTCTCGGATTCATTGTAAAGTTGAAACGTAGGTTTAACTCAAAACTTTCACCTAAAACTTAGGAAATCTCCCTCCGGGCGCCCAAAACGAGCAAACGGGCTCCGGTGCCTGTTGGACTTGACGGACACGGGTTCCTAGTAATTCGTGACTAGCTGGAACTGGCGGAACGAGATTCCGAATCACGGATTGCTCGTACCGTTGAAACATATGTTTAAGTTAGAACTATAACTTAAAATTTAGAAAACGAGCATCCGGGCGCCCAATACGAACAACCGGCTTCGTTGCTCATGAGATTTGATGGGCCCAGGCCCCTAGCTTTTCATGACCTGCTAGAACTGGCAGAACGAGATTCCGACTCCTGGATTGCTAGTAAAGTTGAAACGTAGGTTTAACTCAAAACTTTCACTTAAAAAACTAAGGAAATCAGCCTCCGGGCGCCCAAAACGAGCAAACGGGCTCCGGTGCCAGAGAGACTCCACGGGCTCGGGCCCCTAGCCATTCATGACCTGCAGAAACAGCCGAAACGAGATTCCGAATCCCGGATTGCTCGTACTGTTGAAACGTATGTTTAAGTTAGAATTATAATTTAAAACATAGACAACGAGCCTCCGGGCGCCCAAAATGAGCAGACGGGCTCCGTTGCCCGTGAAAATTGACGGGCACGGGCCCTAGTCATTCATGACTTGCAGGAACTGACGGAACGAGAATCCGAATTACGGACTGCTCGTACAGTTGAAACGTAGGTTTAAGTTACAACTATAACTTAAAACTTAGAAAACGAGCATCCAGGCCCCCAAAATGAGTAAACGGGCTCCGTTGGCCGTGAAACTTGACGGGCACGGGCCCCTAGTCATTCATGACTTGCAGGACCAGACGGAACGAGATTCAGAATCCCGGATTGCTCGTACATTTGAAATGCAAGTTTAAATTAGAACTATAACTTAAAACTTAGAAAACGAGCATCCGGGCGCCCAAAACGAGGAAACGGGCTCCGTTGCCCTTGTAACTTGATGGGCACGGGCCCATAGTCATTCATGACTTGCAGGAACAGAAGGAACCAGAATCCGGACCCCGGAGTGCTCATACACTTGAAACGTATGTTTCAGTTAGAACTATAACTTAAGACTTAGAAAACGAAACTATGGGCGCCCAAAATGAGCAAATGGGCTCCGTTGCCGTTAAACTTGACGGGCACCGACCCCTAGTCAATCATGACTTGCAGGAACTGACGGAACGAGATTCTGATTCCCGGATTGCTCTTACAGTTGAAACGTATGTTTAAATGAGAACTATAACTTAAAACTTAGAAAGGGAGCCTTCGGGTGACCGAAACGCGCAAACGGGCTCCGTTGCTTGTGGGACTTGACGGGAACGGGCCCCTAGCCGTTCATGACCTGCAGGAATTGACGGATCGAGATTCCGACTCTCGGATTCCTTGTAAAGTTGAAACGTAGGTTTAACTCAGAACTTTCACTTAAAACATAGGAAATCAGCCTCCGGGCGCCCAAAACGAGCAAACGGGCTCCGGTGCCCGTTGGACTGTTGGGATTGGTGTATGCCCTAAAGCCCACTGACTGCACTCACATCTCTGTTACTGGATATTCATTGGTTATTTAATAGAATGACATCTTTCTCTTATTAATTGTGTGTATGTATGGTTGTCTAAGGCCCATTGTTTTCCAGTAAATGACTTGGGTGTGTAGTGACTGCACACAGAAAGGTCTAAGTCATGGACACTGGAAATAACTAATTTGTTCATAACTGAAAGGTGGAGTTGGGCACTTCATCTTGGTATAAGTTATAGTGAGAAACTCTCCTGTGTTCAAGGTGACTTACCTTAGTCACGGGAGGTCTTTCCCGGATATATCTCATTAGTGCATGTGTCTTGCATTGAACAGGACCATTAAAGGTGTGATCTCTAAAATAGTACTATCACTGAGAGAGATCAAGTCACCTTATGCTACTGAGTGACCAGTGCTCTTAATCTTGAGCATATGTGGATGAACTGACGAAGTCGAGTTCTTGTACTTTAATTCACTATGGGTGAGATCCTGTTCATGGGTCAATAGCTCTGTGTTTTGGGTGCTCGGGCTTGATTAGTTGGGACGTGCAAATGCAATATGGAATCTATGCCATCGTGTGATGGAATGATCGTCCCCTTAGAATTGTCCGATTAATCATCAGAATCTAAGATCTTAGTATATGGATGTTCCATATGGATATTGAACTTGTGGGTCGCTCCCTGGATCAAGAGAATGATATCCGGATGATGATTAAGTCAAGGGTATGAAGTTCTAAGAACAAGATGTAATCAAGAAGGTAGATAGTACATCAGTTAACCTACTTGATTATGGATGTTACATAGAGGGGCATTGTGGTCATTGTACTTGGTAGGTCAAAGACAATTGTCAGTTAATGATGAGCTTAATTTGCAATTTAATATTTGTCCCTGGAGTGCAACCATAACTCTCTAGTGGAATGAGTTAAGGTTAAAATGATCCTAGTGTTGCTATGGGGTTAGCATGGACATTTTGGTCATTTTGGAAGCCAAGGGCAAATATGTCTTTTGGTCCCTTCTCTAACCACTTTCCTAGATTGGCAAGGTTTCCTAAATTGTTTAATTGTGTGGAGAAATAATTTTTGAGTGTAAATTCAAATAGGCCCATGATGGCATACATGAATTACAACTCTAGATAAATTATTTGGTGCATGAGCCATAGTTTGTTTGGGCTAACCAATGTGGTCCCTAGTAAGTGGGTCCCAAGTTTGTGTAGGTCCTATTACTTGGAAGGATTTCTCTTTGTGCAAGAATTCCTATATTTTATAGAGTTCCTAATTCTACTTGGACTCTAAATAAAGAAGGAGGTGTTGGACGTCCACATAGTAGTTGGTTTGTTTTTGGAAAGCTCCTCTTAGTTTCCTAGTTCTATAAGGAAACATCTTCAATAGGAATTCCTATATATATATATATATATATATATATATATATGATTCTCCCCTCCCTTGGGCGTGCAACACATAGAGAGAAAGAAGGAGAAAACTTCTCCTTTGGGCGTGCAAGAGCTTGGAAACAAAGGGAGGAGCTTCCCATAGAAAAACCAGTCCAGCCCCTTTTGGACGTCCTTTGCACAAAAGGAAATCCTAGCTGATTGCATCTTCTTTTCTTGAAGAAAGACCACATAAGATCAAAGAAAAACAAGAAGAGAGAAACCTAGTTTGATCCCACCATCATAGCCAATCAGATTTGGAGAAAGAGGAATAGAGAAGAAGATTAGAAGAGAACTATTGCAAGAAATTCCAGCAAGGTGTGCAGGAATTAAATAGCTGTAGATCTGATCTTCTAGTTCAGATTCCAGAGGTTTTTCAACCCAAGAACATCAGGTATGTCTTCTCCATTGTATCTTCTTTGAATACACACAAGTTGATCATGATTTCATGGTGGTTTTGTGTGATTTACATGGCTGGTTTCAGCAGTCCAGATCATACCAGATTCAATTTTGAAAATTCCAGCCATAGATCTCTTAGTTTCATCAAGAGTTAAGATCTGAATCACACTTTCTTTCAATGGTATCAGAGCCACCCCATGATTAATCATGATCCCATGTTGTGTGGATATCTATCCTAGATTAATTAAGGGCATGGTGGCGCCCTTTAGGATGTTATTTACTGCATGATAGGCGTGCAGAAATTTTTCCAGGTTGCTGGAATTTTTCCAGAATTCTGTTTAGTGCATGTTTGGCGTGCAGGAATTTTTTCCAGATTGCTGGAATAAATTCAGAATGTTGTATAGTGCTGTACAATGCACTATGAATGCACTAATCTTTTTGGTTGCAGCCATATAATTGCATCCTTGATGGTTCGCATGTATGTGTGTGGATTTGGATGTTTTTTTTAATTAGTTGGAAAGTGTACGATTGCGCGTTTAGCAATCATAAGAGGTTGTAATTTTTTCCTTGTTTTTATTTCAACTAGTCTTGATGTAAGCTTTCTTGAAAAGCATAGGGATCTCAAATGTAATTTTTTGGTTTTTGTTTTTCATGGGTTTGCTTGTATAAATCTGATTTATTGTAACAAGCAAGAAAAGGAACGTTTCAAGCAAGGAAGGTTGCAACAGACCGGATTCCATGGTGGTGGAGGCTACGAAGGTGTCCTAGTGCGAAAAGGACTCTTAACCAAGTATCCTAGTTGGATTAGGATTCCTAGTCGGATAAGGTTTCCTAGTTGGATAAGGATTTGAAGTCCGAAGAGCAGGGAGCCATCAAGGATTGCATATTTTATTTGCTTTTATATATGGAATGCTTTATATAATTGCTTTTATTGCTATGTTTATCACCTAGTAACATGGCCACCACTAGGTTTTTAAAATTGGGTTCTTTCTATATTAGATCAGATTTGTTTGGCTGAATGTTTTTAAATGGAACTTAGACCAGCACCCTTCTTTGTCTAAGATTTAAAATTGGTTAGGGTTTAGTTTATCTTGGTACCCTAAGTTTCCAAAAAAGGCCAAACTAAAATCTAATATGTTGCTACCTTGGTGGGCACATAACCCATTGGGCCCATACCAGATTCAATTTTGAAAATTCCAGCCATAGATCTCTTAGTTTCATCTAGATTTAAGATCTGAATCACACTTTCTTTCATGGACTTGACGGGCACGGGCTCCTAGTCATTCATGACTAGCCGGACTGGCGGAACGAGATTCCGAATCACGTATTGCTCGTACCGTTGAAACATATATTTAAGTTAGAACTATAACTTAAAATTTAGAAATCGAGCATCCGGCGCCCAATACGAGCAACCGGCTTTGTTGCTCATGAGACTTGATAGGCACGGGCCCCTAGCTTTTCATGACTTGCTGGAACTGACGGAACGAGATTCCGACTCCCGGATTGCTAGTAAAGTTGAAACGTAGGTTTAACTCAAAACTTTCACTTAAGAAACTAAGGAAATCAGCCTCCGGGTGCCCAAAACGAGGAAACGGGCTCCGGTGCCAGAGAGACTCCACGGGCACGGGCCCCTAGCCATTCATGACCTGCAGAAACAGCCGAAACGAGATTCCGAATCACGGATTGCTCGTACTGTTGAAACGTATGTTTAAGTTAGAATTATAACTTAAAACATAAACAACGAGCCTCCGAGCGCAAAATGAGCAGACGGGCTCAATTGCCCGTCAAAATTGACAGGCACTGGCCCTAGTCATTCTTGACTTGCAGGAACTGACGGAACGAGAATCCGAATCCCGGACTGCTCGTACAGTTGAAACGTAGGTTTAAGTTACAACTATAACTTAAAACTTAGAAAACGAGCATCCGGGCCCCCAAAATGAGTAAACGGGCTCCGTTGGCCGTGAAACTTGACGGGCACGGGCCCCTAGCCATTCAAGACTTGCAGGAACAGATGGAACGAGACTCTGAATCTTGGATTACTCGTACAGTTGAAACGCAAGTTTAAATTAGAACTATAACTTAAAACTTAGAAAACGAGCATCCGGGCGCCCAAAACGAGCAAACGGGATCTGTTGCCCTTGTGACTTGACGGGCACAGGCCCCTAGTCATTCATGACTTGTAAGAACAGAAGGAACGAGAATCCGGACCCCGGAGTGCTCGTACAGTTGAAACGTATGTTTTAGTTAGAACTATAACTTAAGATTTAGAAAACGAAACTCCAGGCGCCCAAAATGAGCAAATGGGCTCCGTTGCCGTTAAACTTGACGGGCACCGGCCCCTAGTCATTCATGACTTGCAGGAACTGACGGAACGAGATTCTGATTCCCCGATTGCTCTTACAGTTGAAACGTATGTTTAAACTAGAACTATAACTTAAAACTTAGAAAGCAAGCCTCGGGGGGACCAAAACGACCAAACGGGCTCCGTTACATGAGGGACTTGACGGGCACGGGCCCCTAGCCGTTCATGACATGCAGGAATTGACGGAACGAGATTTCGACCCTCGGATTCCTTGTAAAGTTGAAACGTAGGTTTAACTCAAAACTTTCACTTAAAACATAGGAAATCAGACTCCGGGCGCCCAAAACGAGCAAACGGGCTCCGGTGCCCGTTGGACTTGACGGGCACGGGCTCCTAGTCATTAATGACTAGCAGGAACTGGCGGAACGAGATTCCGAATCACGGATTGCTCGTACCGTTGAAACGTATGTTTAAGTTAGAACGATAACTAAAAATTTAGAAAACGAGCATCCGGGAGCCCAAAACGAGCAACCGGCTTTGTTGCTCATGAGACTTGATGGGCTCGGGCCCCTAGCTTTTCATGACCAGCAGAAACCGACGGAACGAGATTCCCACTCCCGGATTGCTAGCAAAGTTGAAACGTAGGTTTACCTCAAAATTTTCACTTAAAAAACTAAGGAAATCAACCTCCGGGGGCCCAAAACGAGCAAACGGGCTCCGGTGCCAGAGAGACTCCACGGGCTCGGGCCCCTAGCCATTCATGACCCGCTGAAACAGCCGAAACGAGATACCGAATCTCGGATAGCTCGTACTGTTGAAACGTATGTTAAAGTTAGAATTATAACTTAAAACATAGACAACGAGCCTCCGGGCACCCAAAATGAGCAGACGGGCCCCGTTTCCCGTGAAAATTGACTGGCACGAGCCCTAGTCATTCATGACTTGCAAGAACTGACGGAACGAGAATCTGAATCCCGGACTGCTCGTACAGTTGAAACGTAGGTTTAAGTTAAAACTATAACTTACAACTTAGAAAACGAGCCTCCGGGCCCCAAAAATGAGTAAACAGGCTCCGTTGGCCGTGAAACTTGACGGGCACGGGCCCCTAGTCATTCATGACTTTCAGGAACAGACGGAACGAGATTCCGAATCCCGGATTGCTCGTACAGTTGAAACGCAAGTTTAAATTAGAACTATAACCTAAAACTTAGAAAACGAGCATCCGGGCGCCGAAAACGAGCAAACAGGCTTCGTTGCCCTTGTAACTTGAAGGGCACGGGCCCCTAGTCATTCATGACTTGCAGGAACAGAAGGAACGAGAATCCGGACCCCGGAGTGCTCGTACAGTCGAAACGTATGTTTCAGTTAGAACTATAACTTAAGATTTAGAAAACGAAACTCCAGGCGCCCAAATTGAGCAAATGGGCTCCGTTGCCGTTAAACTTGACGGGCACCGGCCCCAAGTCATTCATGACTTGCAGGAACTGACGGAACGAGATTCTGATTCCCGGATTGTTCTTAGAGTTGAAGCGTATGTTTAAATTAGAACTATAACTTAAAACTTAGAAAGCGAGCCTCCGGGGGACGAAAACGAGCAAACGGGCTTCGTTGCTTGTGGGACTTGACGGGCACGCGCCCTTAGCCGTTCATGACCTGCAGGAATTGACGGAACGAGATTCCGACTCTCGGATTCCTTGTAAAGTTGAAATGTAGGTTTAACTCAAAACTTTCAATTAAAACATAGGAAATCAGCCTCCGGGCGCCCAAAACGAGCCAACGGGCTCCGGTGCCCGTTGGACTTGACGGGCACGGGCTCCTAGTCATTCATGACTAGCTGGAACTGGCGGAACGAGATTCCGAATCACAGATTGCTCGTACCGTTGAAACGTATATTTAAGTTAGAACTATAACTTAAAATTTAGAAAACGAGCATCCGGTCGCCTAATACGAGCCACCGGCTTCGTTGCCCGTTAGACTTGATGGGCCCGGGCCCCTAGCTTTTCATGATCTGCTTGAACTGACGGAACGAGATTTCGACTCTCGGATTGCTAGTAAAGTTGAAACGTAGGTTTAACTCAAAACTTTTACTTAAGAAACTAAGGAAATCAACCTCCGGGCGACCAAAACGAGAAAACGGGCTCCGGTGCCAGAGAGACTCCATGGGCACGGGCCCATAGCCATTCATTACCTTCAGAAACAGCCGAAAAGAGATACTGAATCTCGGATTGCTTGTACTGTTGAAACGTAAGTTTAAGTTAGAATTATAACTTAAAACATAGACAACGAGCCTCCGGGCTCCAAAAATGAGCAGACGGGCTCCGTTGCCCGTGAAAATTGACGGGCACGGGCCCTAGTCATTCATGACTTGCAGGAACTGACGGAACGAGAATCCGAATCCCGGACTGCTCGTACAGTTGAAACGTAGGTTTAAGTTACAACTATAACTTAAAACCTAGAAAATGAGCCTCCGAGCCCCCAAAATGAGCAAACCGGCTCCGTCGGCCGTGAAACTTGACGGGCACAAGCCCCTAGTCATTCAAGACATGCAGGAACAGACGTAACGAGATTCCGAATCCCGGATTGCTCGTACAGTTGAAACGCAAGTTTTAAATTAGAACTATAACTTAAAACTTAGAAAACGAGCATCCGGGCGCCCAAAACGAGCAAACGGGCTCCGTTGCCCTTGTAACTTGACGGGCACGGGCCCCTAGTCATTCAAGACTTGCAGGAACAGAAGAAACGTGAATCCGGACCCCGGAGTGCTCGTACAGTTGAAACGTATGTTTCAGTTAGAACTATAACTTAAGACTTAGGAAACGAAACTCCAGGCGCCCAAAACGGGCAAATGGGCTCCGTTGCCGTTAAACTTGACGGGCACCGGTCCCTAGTCATTCATGACTTCCAGGAACTGACGGAACGAGATTCTGATTCCCGGATTGCTCTTACAGTTGAAACGTATGTTTAAGATAGAACTATAACTTAAAATTTAGAAAACGAGCATCCGGGAGCCCAATACGAGCAACCGGCTTCGTTGCTCATGAGACTTGATGGGCCCGGGCCCCTAGCTTTTCATCACCTGTAAGAACTGACGGAACGAGATTCCGACTCCCGAATTGCTAGTAAAGTTGAAACGTAGGTTTAACTCAAAACTTTTACTTAAAAAACAAAGGAAATCAGCCTCCGGGCGCCCAAAACGAGCAAACGGGCTCCGGAGCCAGAGAGACTGCACGGGCACGAGCCGCTAGCCATTAATGACCTGCAGAAACAGCCGAAACGAGAGTCCGAATCCCGGATTGCTCGTACTGTTGAAACGTATGTTTAAGTGTGAATTATAACTTAAAACAAAGGCAACGAGCCTCCGGGCGCCCAAAACGAGCATACGGGCTCCGTTGCCCGTGAAAATTGACGGTCACGGGCCCTAGTCATTAATGACTTTTAGGAACTGTCGGAACGAGAATCCGAATCCCGGAGTGCTCGTACAATTGAAACGTAGGTTTAAGTAACAACTATAACTTAAAACTTAGAAAACGAGCATCCGGGCCCCCAAAATGAGTAAACGGGCTCCGTTGGCCGTGAAACTTGACGGGCACGGGCCCCTAGTCATTAAAGACTTGCAGGAACAGACGGAACGAGATTCCGAATCCCGGATTGCTCGTACAGTTGAAACACAAGTTTATATTAGAACTATAACTTAAAACTTAGAAAACGAGCATCCGGGCGCCCAAAACGAGCAAACGGGCTCCGTTGCCCTTGTAACTTGACGGGCACGGGCCCCTAGTTATTCATCAGTTGCAGGAACAAAAGGAACGAGAATCCAGACCCCGGAGTGCTCGTACAGTTGAAACGTATGTTTCTGTTAGAACTATAACTTAAGACTTAGAAACAGAAACTCCGGGCGCCCAAAACGAGCAATTGGGCTCCGTTGCCGTTAAGCATGACGGGCACCGGCCCCTAGCCATTCATGACTTGCAGGAAAAGACGGAACGAGATTCTGATTCCCGGATTGCTCTTACAGTTGAAACGTATGCTCAAATTAGAACTATAACTTAAAACGTAGAAAACGAGCCCCCGGGCGACTAAAACAAGCAAACAGGCTCCGTTGCTTGTGGCACTTGACGGGCACGGGCCCCTAGCCGTTAATGACCAGCAGGAATTGACGTAACGAGATTCCGACTCTCGGATTCCTTGAAAAGTTGAAACGTACGTTTAACTCAAAACTTTCACTTAAAACTTAGGAAATCAGCCTCCGGGTGCCCAAAACGAGCAAACGGGCTCCGGTGCCCGTTTGACTTGACAGGCACTGGCTCCTAGTCATTCATGACTAGCTGGAACTGGCGGAACGAGATTCCGAATCACGGATTGCTCGTACCGTTGAAACGTATGTTTAAGTTTGAACTATAACTTAAAGTTTAGAAAACGATCATCCGTGAGCCCAATACGAGCAACCGGCTTCGTTGCTAATGAGACTTGATGGGCCCGGCCCCCTAGCTTTTCATGACCTGCAGGAACTGACGGAACGAGATTCCGACTCCCGGATTGCATGTAAAGTTGAAACGTATGTTTAACTCAAAACTTTCACTTAAAAGACTGAAGAAATCAGCCTCCAGGCGCCCAAAAAGAGCAAACGGGCTCCGGTGCCAGAGAGACTCCACAGGCCCCGAGCCATTCATGACCTGCAGAAACAGTCGAAACGAGATTCCGATACCCGGATTGCTCGTACTTTTGAAACGTATGTTTAAGTTAGAATTATAATTTAAAACATATACAACGAGCCTCCGGGCGCCCAAAACGAGCAGACGGGCTCCGTTGCCCGTGAAAATTGACGGGCACGGGCCCTAGTCATTCATGACTTGCAGGAACTGACGGAACGAGAATCCGAATCCCGGACTGCTCGTACAGTTGTATCGTTGGTTTAAGTTACAACTATAACTTAAAACTTAGAAAACAAGCCTCCGGGCCCCCAAAATGAGTAAACAGGCTCCGTTGGCCGTGAAACTTGACGGGCACAGTCCCCTAGTCGTTCAAGACTTACAGGAATAGACGGAACGAGATTCCGAATCCCGGATTGCTCGTACAGTTAAAACGCAATTTTAAATTAGAACTATAACTAAAAACTTAGAAAACGAGCATCCGGGCGCTCAAAACGAGCAAACGGGCTCCGTTGCCCTCGTAACTTGACGGGCACGGGGCCCTACTCATTCATGACTTGCAGGAACAGAACGAACGAGAATCCTGACCCCGGAGTGCTCGTACAGTTGAAACGTATGTTTCAGTTAGAACTATAACTTAAGACTTAGAAAACGAAACTCCGGGCGCCCAAAACAAGCAAATGGGCTCCGTTGCCGTTAAACTTGACGGGCACCGGCCCCTAGTTATTCATTACTTGCAGGACTGACGGAACAAGATTCTGATTCTCGGATTGCTCTTACAGTCGAAACGTATGTTTAAATTAGAACTATAACTTAAAACTTTGAAAACGAGCCTCTGGGCGACCATAACGAGCAAACGGGCTCCGTTGCTTGTGGGACTTGATGGGCACGGGCCCCTAGCCGTTCTTGACCTGCAGGAATTGACGGAACGAGATTCCGACTCTCGGATTCCTTCTAAAGTTGAGACGTAGGTTTAACTCAAAACTTTCACTTAAAACTTAGGAAATCAGCCTCCGGGCGCCAAAAACGAACAAACGGGCTCCGGTGCCCGTTCGACTTGACGGGCACGGGTTCCTAGTCATTAATGACTAACTGGAACTGGCGGAACGAGATTCCGAATCACGAGTTGCTCGTACCGCTGAAACGTATGTTTAAGTTAGAACGATAACTAAAAATTTAGAAAACGAGCATCCGGGAGCCCAAAACGAGCAACCGGCTTTGTTGCTCATGAGACTTGATGGGCTCGGGCCCCTAGCTTTTCATGACCAGCAGAAACCGACGGAACGAGATTCCCACTCCCGGATTGCTAGCAAAGTTGAAACGTAGGTTTACCTCAAAATTTTCACTTAAAAAACTAAGGAAATCAACCTCCGGGGGCCCAAAACGAGCAAACGGGCTCCGGTGCCAGAGAGACTCCACGGGCACGGACCCCTAGCCGTTCATGACCTGCAGAAACAGACGAAACGAGATACCGAATCCCGGATTGCCCGTAATGTTGAAACGTATGTTTAAGTTAGAATTATAATTTAAAATATAGACAACGAGCCTCCGGGCGCCCAAAACGAGCAGACGGGCTCCGTTGCTCGTGAAATTTGACGGGCACGGGCCCTAGTCATTCATGACTTGCAGGAACTGAAGGAACGAGAATCCGAATCCCGGATTGCTCGTACAGTTAAAACGAAGGTTTAAGTTACAACTATAACTTAAAACTTAGAAAACGAGCCTTCGGGCCCCCAAAATGAGTAAACGGGCTCCGTTGGCCGTGAAACTTGACGGGCACGGGCCCCTAGTCATTCAAGACTTGCAGGAACAGACGGAACGAGATTCCGAATCCCGGCTTGCTCGTACAGTTGAAACGCAAGTGTATTTTAGAACTATAACTTAAAACTTAGAAAACGAGCATCCGGGCGCCCAAAACGAGCAAACGGGCTCCGTTGCCCTTGTAACTTGACGGGCACGTGCCCCTAGTCATTCATGACTTGCAGGAACAGAAGGAACGAGAATTCGGACCTCGGAGTGCTCGTACAAGTGAAACGTATGTTTCAGTTAGAACTATAACTTAAGACTTAGAAAACAAAACTCCGGTCGCCCAAAACGAGCAAATGGGCTCCGTTGCCGTTAAAATTGACGGGGACCGGCCCCTAGTCATTCATGACTTCTAGGAACTGACGGAACGAGATTCTGATTTCCGGATTGCTCTTACAGTTGAAACGTATGTTTAAATTAGAACTATAACTTAAAAGTTAGAAAACGAGCCTCCGGGCGACCAAAAACAATAAACGGGCTCCGTTTCTTGTGGGACTTGACGGGCACGGGTCCCTAGCCGTTGATGACCTGCAGGAATTGACGGAACGAGATTCCGACTCTCGGATTCCTTGTAAAGTTGAAAGTACGTTTAACTCAAAACTTTCATTTAAAACTTAGGAAATTAGCCTTCGGGCCCCCAAACCGAGCAAACGGGCTCCGGTCCCCGTTAGACTTGACGGGCACGGGCTCCTAGTCATTCATGACTTGCTGGAACTGGCGGAATGAGATTCCGAATCACGGATTGCTCGTACCGTTGGAACGTATGTTTAAGTTAGAACTACAACTTAAAATTTAGAAAACGAGCATCCGGGAGCCCAATACGAGCAACCGGCTTCGTTGCTCCGGAGACTTGATGGGCCCGGGCCCCTAGCTTTTCATGACCTGCAGGAACTGACGGAACGAGATTCCGACACCCGGATTGCTAGTAAAGTTGAAACGTAGGTTTAACTCAAAACTTTCACTTAAAAAACTAGGGAAATCAGCCTCCGGGCGCCCAAAATGAGCAGACGGGCTCCGTTGCCCGTGAAAATTGATAGGGACGGGCTTTAGTCAATCATGACTTGCAGGAACTGATGGAACGAGAATCCGAATCCCAGACTTCTCGTACATTTGAAACGTAAGTTTAAGTTACAACAATAACTTAAAACTTAGAAAACGAGCCTTCGGGCCCCCAAAATGAGTAAACGGGCTCTCTTCCCCGTGACACATGACGGGCACGGGCCCCTAGTCATACAAGAGTTGCAGGAACAGACGGAACGAGATTCTGAATCCCGGATTGCTCGTACAGTTGAAACGCAAGTTTAAATTAGAACTATAACTTAAAACTAAGAAAACGAGCATCCGGGCGCCCAAAACGAGCAAACGGACTCCGTTGCCCTTCTAACTTGACGGGCACGGGCCCTTAGTCATTCATGACTTGCAATAACAGAAAGAACGAGAATCCGGACCCCGGAGTGCTCGTACAGTTGAAACGTATGTTTCAGTTATAACTATTACTTAAGACTTAGAAAACGAAACTTCGGGCGCCCAAAACGAACAAATGGTCTCCGTTGCCGTTAAACTTGACGGGCACCGGCCCCTATTCATTCATGACTTGCAGCAACTGACGGAACGAGATTCTGATTCCCGGATTGCTCTTACAGTTGAAACGTATGTTTAAATTAGAACTATAACTTAAAACCTAGAAAACGAGCCTCCGGGCGACCAAAAGGAGCAAACGGGCTCCGTTGCTTGTGGGACTTGACGGGCACCGGTCCCTAGCCGTTCATGACCTGCTGGAATTGACGGAACGAGATTCCGACTCTCAGATTCCTTGTAAAGTTGAAACGGAGGTTTAACTCAAAACTTTCACTTAAAAAACTTAGGAAATCAGCCTCCGGCCGCCCAAAACGAGCAAACGGGCTCCGGTGCCCGTTGGACTTGACGGGCACGGGCTCCTAGTCATTCATGACTGGCTGGAACTGGCGGAACGAGATTCCAAATCACGGTTGCTCGTACCTTTGAAACGTATGTTTATTAAGTTAGAACTATAACATAAAATTTAGAAAACGAGCATCCGGGCGCCCAATACGAGCAACCGGCTTCTTTGCTCATGAGACTTGATGTGCCCGGGCCCCTAGATTTTCATGACCGGCAGGAACTGACGGAACGAGATTCCGACTGCCGGATTGCTAGTGAAGTTGAAACATAGGTTTAACTCAAAACTTTCACTTAAAACTAAGGAAATCAGCCTCCGAGCGCCCAAAACGAGCAAACGGGCTCCGGTGCAAGAGAGTCTCCACGGGCACGGGCCCCTAGCCATTCATGGCCTGCAGAAACAGCCGAAACGAGATTCCGAATCCCGGATTGCTCGTACTGTTGAAACGTATGTTTAAGTTAGAATTATAACTTAAAACATAGACGACGAGCCTCCGGGCGCCCTAAAAGAGCAGGCGGGCCCCGTTGCCCGTGAAAATTGACGGTACGGGCCCTAGTCATTCATGACTTGCGGGAACTGACGTAACGAGAATCCGAATCCCGGACTGCTCGTACAGTTGAAACGTAGGTTTTAGTTACAATTATAACTTAAAACTTAGAAAACTAGCCTCCGGGCCCCCGAAATGAGTAAACGGGTTCCGTTGGCCGTGAAACTTGAAGGGCACGGGCCCCTAGTCATTAGAGACTTGCAGAAATGGACGGAACGAGATTCCGAATCCCGGATTGCTCGTACAGTTGAAACGCAAGTTTAAATTAGAACTATAACCTAAAACATAGAAAACGAGCATCCGGGCGCCCAAAACGAGCAAACGGGCTCCGTTGCCCTTGTAACTTGACGGGCACGGGCCCCTAGTCATTCATGACTTGCAGGAACAGAAGCAACGAGAGTCTGGACCCCGGAGTGCTCGTACAGTTGAAACGTATGTTTCAGTTAGAACTATAACTTAAGACTTAGAAAACGAAACATCCGGGCGCCCAAAATGAGCAAATGGGCTCCGTTGCCGTTAAACTTGACAGGCACCGGCCCCTAGTCATTCATGACTTGCAGGAACTGGCGGAACGAGATTCTGATTCCCAGATTGCTCTTACAATTGAAACGTATGTTTAAATTAGAGCTATAACTTAGAACCTTGAAAACGAGCCTCCGGGCGACCAAAACGAGCAAACGGGCCCCGTTGCTTGTGGGACTTGACGGGCACGGGCCCCTAGCCGTTCATGACCTACAGGAATTGATGGAACGAGATTCCGACTCTCGGATTCCTTGTAAAGTTGAAACTTAGGTTTAACTCAAAACTTTCACTTAAAAAACTTAGGAAATCAGCCTCCGGGCGCCCAAAACGAGCAAACGGGCTCCGGTGCCCGTTGGACTTGACGGGCACGGGCTCCTAGTCATTCATGACTAGCTGGAACTGGCGGAACGAGATTCCGAATCACGGATTGCTCGTACCGTTGAAACGTATGTTTATTAAGTTAGAACTATAACTTAAAATTTAGAAAACGAGCATCCGGGCGCCCAATACGAGCAACCGGCTTCGTTGCTCATGAGACTTGTTGGGCCCGGGCCCCTAGCTTTTCATGACCTGCAGGAACTGACGGAACGAGATTCCGACTCCCGGATTGCTAGTGAAGTTGAAACATAGGTTTAACTCAAAACTTTCACTTAAAACTAAGGAAATCAGCCTCCGAGCGCCCAAAACGAGCAAACGGGCTCCGTTGCCAGAGAGACTCCACGGGTACGGGCCCCTACCCATTCATGGCCGGCAGAAACAACCGAAACGAGATTCCGAATCCCGGATTGCTCGTACTGTTGAAACGTATGTTTAAGTTTGAATTATAACTTAAAACATACACAACGAGCCTCCGGGCGCCCAAAATGAGCAGACGGGCCCCGTTGCCCGTGAAAATTGACGGGCACGGGCCCTAGTCATTCATTACTTGCGGGAACTAACGGAACGAGAATCCGAATCTCGGACTGCTCGTACAGTTGAAACGTAGGTTTAAGTTACAACTATAGCTTAAAACTTTGAAAACGAGCCTCCGGGCCCCCAAAATGAGTAAACAGGCTCCGTTGGCCGTGAAACTTGACGGGCACGGGCCCCTAGTCATTCAAGACTTGCAGGAACAGACGGAACGAGATTCCGAATCCCGGATTGCTCGTACAGTTGAAACGCAAGTTTAAATTAGAACTATAACCTAAAACTTAGAAAACGAGCATCCGGGCGCCCAAAACTAGCAAACGGGCTCTGTTGCCCTTGTAACTTGACGGGCACCGTCCCCTATTCATTCATGACTTGCAGGAACAGAAGGAACGAGAATCCAGACCCCGGAGTGCTCGTACAGTGGAAACGTATGTTTCAGTTAGAACTATCACTTAAGACTTAGAAAATGAAACTCCGGGTGCCCAAAACGAGCAAATGGGCTCCGTTGCCGTTAAACTTGACGGGCACCGGCCCCTAGTCATTCATGACTTGCAGGAACTGACGGAACGAGATTCTGATTCCCGGATTGCTCTTACAGTTGAAACGTATGTTTAAATTAGAACTATATCTTAAAACCTAGAAAATGAGCCTCCGGGCGACCAAAACGAGCAAACGGGCTCCGTTGCTTGTGGGACTTGACGGGCAGGGGCCCCTAGCCGTTCATGACCTGCAGGAATTGACGGAACGAGATTACGACTCTCGGATTCCTTCTAAAGTTGAAACGTAGGTTTAACTCAAAACTTTCACTTAAAAAAGTTATGAAATCAGCCTCCGGGCGCCCAAAACGAGCAAACGGGCTCCGGTGCCCGTTGGACTTGACGGGCACGGGCCCTAGTCATTCATGATTTGCAGGAACTGACGGAACGAGAATTAAAATCCTGGACTGCTCGTACAGTTGAAACGTAGGCTTAAGTTACAACTATAACTTAAAACTTAGAAAACGTGCCTCCGAGCCCCCACAATTAGTAAACGGGCTCCGTTGGCCGTGAAACATGACGGGCACGGGCCCCTAGTCATTCAAGACTTGCAGGAACAGACGTAACGAGATTCCAAATCCCGGCTTGCTCGTACAGTTGAAACGCAAGTTTAAATTAGAACTATAACTTAAAACTTAGAAAATGAGCATCCGGGCGCCCAAAACGAGGAAACGGGCTCCGTTGCCCTTGTAACTTGATGGGCACGGGCCCCTAGTCATTCATGACTTGCAGGAACAGAAGGAACGAGAATTCAGACCCCGGAGTGCTCGTACATATGAAACGTATGTTTCAGTTAAAACTATAACTTAAGACTTAGAAAATGAAACTCCGGGCACCCAAAACGAGCAAATGGGCTCCGTTGCCGTTAAACTTGACAGCCACCGTCACCTAGTCATTAATGACTTGCAGTAACTGATGGAACGAGATTCTGATTCCCGTATTGCCCTTACAGTTGAAACGTATGTTTAAATTAGAACTATAACTTAAAACATAGAAAACGAGACTCCTTGCGACCAAAATGAGCAAACGGGCTTCGTTGCTTGTGGGACTTGACGGGCACGGGGCCCTAGCCGATAATGACCCACAGGAATTGACGGAATGAGATTCCGACTCTCGGATTCCTTGTAAAGTTGAAACGTACGTTTAACTCAAAACTTTCACTTAAAACTTGGGAAATCAGCCTCCAGGCGCCCAGAACGAGCAAACGGGCTCCGGTGCCCGTTCGACTAGACGGGCACGGGCTCCTAGTCGTTCATGACTAGCTGGAACTGGCGGAACGAGATTCCGAATCACGGATTGCTCGTACCGTTGAAACGTATGTTTATGTTAAAAATATAACTTAAAATTTAGAAAACGAGCATCCGGGAGCCCAATACGAGCAACTGGCTTCGTTACTCATGAGACTTGATGGGCCCGGGCCCCTAGCTTTTCGTGACCTGCAGGAACTGACGGAACAAGATTCCGACTCCCGGATTGCATGTAAAGTTGAAACGTAGGTTTAACTCAAAACTTTCACTTAAAAAACTAAGGAAATCAGCCTCCGGGCGCCCAAAAAGAGCAAACGGGCTCCGGTGCCAGAGAGACTCCACGGGCAAGGGCCCCTAGCCATTCATGACCTGCAGAAACAGCCGAAACGAGATTCCGAATCCCGGATTGCTCGTACCGTTGAAACGTATGTTTAAGTTAGAATTATAACTTAAAACATAGATAGACAACGAGCCTCCGGGTGCCCAAAATGAGCAGACGGGCTCCGTTGCCCGTGAAAATTGATGGGCACGGGCCCTAGTCATTCATTACTTGCAGGAACTGACGGAACGAGAATCCGAATCCCGGACTGCTCGTACAGTTGAAACGTAGGTTTAAGTTACAACTATAACTTAAAACTTAGAAAACGAGCCTCTGGGCCCCAAAAATGAGTAAACAGGCTCCGTTGGCCGTGAAACTTGACGGGCACGGGCCCCTAGTGAAGCAAGACTTGCAAGAACAGACGAAACGTGATTCTGAATCCCAGATTGCTCGTACAGTTGAAACGCAAGTTTAAATTAGAACTATAACCTAAAACTTAGAAAACGAGCATCCGGGCGCCCAAAACGAGCAAACGGGCTCCGTTGCCCTTGTAACTTGACGGGCACCGTCCCCTAGTCATTCATGACTTGCAGGAACAGAAGGAACGAGAATCCAGACCCCGGAGTGCTCGTACAGTGGAAACGTATGTTTCAGTTAGAACTATCACTTAAGACTTAGAAAACGAAACTCCGGGCGCCCAAAACGAGCAAATCGGCTCCGTTGCCGTTAAACTTGACGGGCACCGACCCCTAGTCATTCATGACTTGCAGGAACTGACGGAATAAGATTCTGATTCCCGGATTGCTCTTATAGTTGAAACGTATGTTTAAGTTAGAAGTATAACTTAAAACTTAGAAAGCGAGCCTCCGGGCGACCAAAACGAGCAAACGGGCTCCGTTGCTTGTGGGACTTGACAGGCACGGGCCCCTAGCAGTTCATAACCCGCAGGAATTGACGGAATGAGATTTCGAATCTCGGATTCCTTGTAAAGTTGAAACGTACGTTCAACTCAAAATCCTTGTAAAGTTGAAACGTACGTTCAACTCAAAACTTTCACTTAAAACTTAGGAAATCAGCCTCCGGGCGCCCAAAACGAGCAAACGGGCTCCGGTGCCCGTTCGACTTGACGGGCACGGGCTCCTAGTCAGTCATGACTAGCTGGAACTGGCGGAACGAGATTCCGAATCACGGATGGCTCGTACCGTTAAAACGTATGTTTAAGTTAGAACTATAACTTAAAATTTCTAAAACGAGCATCCGGGAACCCAATACGAGCAAACGGCTTCGTTGCGCATGAGACATGATGGGCCCGAGCCCCTAGCTTTTCATGACCTGCATGAACTGACGGAATGAGATTCCGACTCCCGGATTGCTAGTAAAGTTCAAACGTAGGTTTAACTCAAAACTTTCACTTAAAAAACTATGGAAATCAGCCTCCGGGCGCCCAAAACGAGCAAACGGGCTCCGGTGCCAGACAGACTCCACGGGCACGGGCCCCTAGCCATTCATGACCTGCAGAAAGAGCCGAAATGAGATTCTGAATCCCGGATAGCTCGTACTGTTGAAACGTATGTTTAAGTTAGAATTATAACCTAAAACATAGACAACGAGCCTCCGACCGCCCAAAATGAGGAGACGGGCTCCGTTGCCCGTGAAAATTGACGGGAACGGGCCCTAGTCATTTATGACTTGCAGGAACTGACGGAACGAGAATCCGAATCCCGGACTGCTCGTACAGTTGATACGTAGGTTTAAGTTACAACTATAACTTAAAACTTAGAAAACCAGCATCCGGGCCCCAAAAATGAGTAAACGGGCTCCGTTGGCCGTGAAACTTAACGGGCACGGGCCCCTAGTCATTCAAGACTTACAGGAACAGACGAAACGTGATACCGAATCCCGGATTGCTCGTATAGTTGAAACGCAAGTTTAAATTAGAACTATAACTTAAAACTTAGAAAACGAGCATCCGGGCGCCCAAAAAGAGCAAACGGGCTCCGTTGCCCTTGTAACTTGACGGGCACGGGCCCCTAGTCATTCATGACTTGCAGGAACAGAAGGAACGAGAATCCGGACCCTGGAGTGCTCGTACAGTTGAAACGTATGTTGAAGTTAGAACTATAACTTAAGACTTGGAAAACGAAACTCTGGGCGCCCAAAATGATGAAATGGGCTCCGTTATCGTTAAACTTGACGGGCACCGGCCCCTAGTCATTCATTACTTGCAGAAACAGAAGGAACGAGAATCCGAACCCCGGAGTGCTCGTACAGTTGAAACGTATGTTTCAGTTAGAACTATAACTTAAGACTTAGAAAACAAAACTTCGGGCGCCCAAAACGAGCAAATGGGCTCCGTTGCCGTTAAACTTGACGGGCACAGGCCCCTAGTCATTCATGACTTGCAGGAACTGACGGAACGAGATTCTAATTCCCGGAATGCTCTTACAGTTGAAACGAATGTTTAAATTAGAACTATAACTTAAAACCTAGAAAACGAGCCTTCGGGCGACCAAAACGAGCAAACGGGCTCCGTTGCTTGTGGGACTTGACATGCACGGGCCCCTAGCCGTTCATGACCAACAGGAATTGACGGAACGATATTCCGACTCTCGGATTCCTTGTAAAGTTGAAACGTTGGTTTAACTCAAAACTTTCACTTAAAAAACTTATGAAATCAGCCTCCGGGCGCCCAAAACGAGCAAACGGGCTCCGGTGCTCGTTGGACTTGACGGGCACGGGCCCTAGTCATTCATGACTTGCAGGAATAGACGAAACGAGAATTCGAATCCCGGACTGCTTGTACTGTTGAAAAGTAGGCTTAAATTACAACTATAACTTAAAACTTAGAAAACGAGCCTCCGGGCCCCCAAAATTAGTAAACGTGCTCCGTTGGCCGTGAAACTTGACGGGCACGGGCCCCGAGTCATTCAAGACTTGCAGGAATAGACGGAACGAGATTCCGAATCCCGGCTTCCTCGAACAGTTGAAACGCAAGTTTAAATTAGAACTATAACCTAAAACATAGAAAACGAGCATCCGGGCGCCCAAAACGAGCAAACGGGCTCCGTTGCCCTTGTAACTTTACGGGCACGGGCCCCTAGTCATTAATGACTTGCCGGAATAGAAGGAATGAGAATCCGGACCCCGGAGTGCTCGTACATTTGAAACGTATGTTTCAGTTAGAACTATAACATAAGACTTAGAAATGGAAACTCCGGGCGCCCAAAATGAGCAAATGGGCTCCGTTGCCGTTAAACTTGACGGGCACCGGCCCCTAGTCATTCATGACTTGCAGGAACTGACGGAACGAGATTCTGATTCCCGGATTGCTCTTACAGTTGAAACGTATGTTTAAATTAGAACTATAACTTAAAACATAGAAAACGACCCTCCGGGCGACCAAAACGAGCAAACGGGCTCCGTTGCTTGTGGGACTTAACGGGCACCGGTCCCTAGCCGTTCATGACCTGCAGGAATTGACGGAACGAGATTCCGACTCTCAGATTCCTTCTAAAGTTGAAACGTAGGTTTAACTCAAAACTTTCACTTAAAAAACTTAGGAAATCTGCCTCCGGGCGCCCAAAACGAGCAAACGAGCTCCGGATCCCGTTGGACTTGACGGGCATGGGCTCCTAGTCATTCATGACTAGCTGGAACTGGCGGAACGAGATTCCGAATCACGGATTGCTCGTACCGTTGAAACGAATGTTTATTAAGTTAGAACTATAACTTAAAATTTAGAAAACGAGCATCCGGGCGCCCAATACGATCAACCGGCTTCGTTGCTCATGAGACTTGATGGGCCCGGGCCCCTAGCTTTTCATGACCTGCAGGAACTGACGGAACGAGATTCCGACTCCCGGATTGCTAGTGAAGTTGAAACGTAGGTCTAACTGAAAACTTTCACTTAAAATTAAGGAAATCAGCCTCCGGGCGCCTAAAACGAGCAAACGGGCTTCGGTGCCAGAGAGACTCCACGGGCACGGGCCCCTAGCCATTCATGGCCTGCAGAAACAGCCGAAACGAGATTCCGAATCCCGGATTGCTCGTACTGTTGAAACGTATGTTTAAGTTAGAATTATAACTTAAAACATAGACAACGAGCCTCCGGGCGCCCAAAAAGAGCAGACGGGCCCCATTGCCCGTGAAAATTGACGGGCTAGGCCCCTAGTCATTCATGACTTGCTGGAACTGACGGAACGAGATTCTGATTCCCGGAATGCTCTTACAATTGAAACGTTTGTTTAAATTAGAACTATAACTTAAAACCTAGAAAACGAGCCTCCGGGCGACCAAAACGAGCAAACGGGCTCCGTTGCTTGTGGGACTTTACGGGCACAGGCCCCTAGCCGTTCATGACCTGCAGGAATTGACGGAACGAGATTCCGACTCTCGGATTCCTTGTAAAGTTGAAACGTAAGTTTAACTCAAAACTTTCCCTTAAAAAACTTAGGAAATCAGCCTCCGGGCGCCCAAAACGAGTAAACGGGCGCCGGTGCCCGTTGGACTTGATGGGCACGGGCTCGTAGTCATTCATGACTAGTTGGAACTGGCGGAACGAGATTCCGAATTACGGATTGCTCGTACCGTTGAAACGTATGTTTATTAAGTTAGAACTATAACTTAAAATTTAGAAAACGAGCATCTGGGCGCCCAATTCGAGCAACCGGCTTCGTTGCTCATGAGACTTGATGGGCCCGGGCCCCTAGCTTTTCATGACCTGCAGGAACTAACGGAACGAGATTCCGACTCCCGGATTGCTAGTGAAGTTGAAACGTAGGTTTAACTCAAAACTTTCACTTAAAACTAAGGAAATCAGCCTCCGGGCGCCCAAAACGAGCAAACGGGCTCCGGTGCCAGAGAGACTCCACGGGCACGGGCCCCAAGCCATTCATGGCCTGCAAAAACACCCGAAACGAGATTCCGAATCCCGGATTGCTCGTACTGTTGAAACGTATATTTAAGTTAGAATTATAACTTAAAACATAGACAACGAGCCCCTAGTCATTCAAGACTTGCAGGAACAGACGGAACGAGATTCCGAATCCCGGATTGCTCGTACAGTTGAAACGCAAGTTTAAATTAGAACTATAACCTAAAACTTAGAAAACGAGCATCCGGGCGCCCAAAACGACCAAACGGGCTCCGTTGCCCTTGTAACTTTACGGGCACGGGCCCCTAGTCATTCATGACTTGCAGGAACAGAAGGAACGAGAATCCGGACCCCGGAGTGCTCGTACAGTTGAAACGTTTGTTTCAGTTAGAACTATAACTTAAGACTTAGAAAACGAAACTCCGGGCGCCCAAAATGAGCAAATGGGCTCCGTTGCCGTTAAACTTGACGGGCACCGGCCCCTAGTTATTAATGACTGATGGACCGCGCCCCTCCGTTCCTCCTCCGCTGCCATCCGCCCCGGGTCTGTCGGGTTCCGGAAGGTGGGAGAGGGAAGAAAGAAAGGCGGGTATCAACATTTTTGTGGGTATCCCAGATTTTCTTTTCTACTTGGAATTTAGAGTAGTGATCCGGAGATTCACCTTCACAAGTAGAAAGGAAATCAAACTTTTTCCTAACTTTCCATTGCACACATATTTAAAAGAAAAGAGACAAGTTTGTTTTGAATGCCGTGAGAGGCGATTTTCTTTGTTTGCCGTGAAAGGCGATTTTGATGCCGTGAAAGACGATTTTGCCGTGAAAGACGGTTTACAAATCTCATCAATAATGAAAAGACAAGAAATGTGAATTTTGTGTCTCTTTAAGAAAAAATACAATACAATAGAAAAGAAAGAAATGGAATCTAACTTCTCACGCGATTGTGGGGGACCCGTTCAGATCGACGGTCGCGAGTCATGTATGGACTCCGCCATCGTCCTTCAGATGAGAACTTTGATGCTTGATTTCTTGGCTTGGCTCTAACCTCAGATTTTTAGAGGATAAGGACCAAGATAAGGTCCTATATCCGGTAAAAAGCTGAGTAGACGGGCTGAAAAGCCGCATCTAGCCATGTTGGATAGAGGGAGAGGTGGCCTTGGGGGAGGTGGCCCCCCAAGGGGCTTTGATCACCTTGTAGTGTTGGTTGCTGTAGAGTTTTCTTGAAGGACCAGAGTTGTAGAGATTTCTCCGAGGATTTTTGAATGATTTTCTGGCCATTTTTTCTCTGGATCTGTTTCCTTTGGAATGACCCTCCTATTTATAGGCCTTTGGTAGCCATTTAGGAGAGTTTATGAGCATTTATGGTATTAATGCTCATGATGGGAGGAGTTACAAGTTTTTATTTACTTGTTTTGTAACTCCTTTTTCCTTGAATTTGATTGGCCGATGGAGAGTGATGGGCATTTAATCGCCTTTAATCTCCATGATGATGGGAGTTTCATGATTTTAATGTCATGATTACTTGGACTTGTAACTCCCATTTGCTTGCTTCTGATTGGGCCGTTCAAAATAATGAGTTAATGACCGCACTAACTTGCCATAAACGGGTCATTTAACTTCATTAATTGATTGCCTGGGCGCTTGAAGAGTCGCGGGCCATGCCGCATCCTTTGGGATTCTTCTTGCGATGATCACCAATGGACCCACATACCATTTGATGTCGGATGGTGATCCAATTTCAGACATTGGTTGATGTCAGCGGGCCAGCAACATCTGTCCAGTCGATTTCGCGATCGAGCGGGTAGAAAGTGTGTTTTCTTGGTTAGCCGTTTGACGATCTTGAGGCGTCTGATGATGATCTAATGATTCCAGTGATGGATCCGTGATGTTGATGAAGATCGACGGATATCATGCACAAAAAATCAGATTTTGGAAAAATCACAGGGGCCAATCAATTCGAAACGCGAAAAGTACCCGAAAAACGGGGTTTTTGGGCGAGGTCCGGCGGCCTGGACCTCCATGGTCGCCGGCGACCATGGGGTTTGTGCCCCATGGTCGGCCGTCTTCCGGTCGCCTTTTCTTCGCCGTTTTTCGTCCATTTTCGCTTCTGTTTTCTCCTGCATTTTTCTTGGAATTTCCTCTCATTTATTGGCTGGATTTCCCTCAAGAAAACCTGACGAGAAGCCGTGCAAATCGGATCGCAAAGTTTCCCATTTTCTGAAAAGCCGAAGAGTTTGCTGTGGAGAACTGCCGATTTTTTTGTCAAGCGTCGAAACTAGGTCAAACGATGTCAGAATGACCTGAAATTCGACGTGTAGCTTCTTGAGCAGTAGACAAGACCAACCATAGGCTTTTGTTCAGGTTTTGAAGCCGTTTTGGGTCCCGCAAACGCTTGACTTTGATTTCACTGCGAGGGAAATGCCGAGCTTTGACTTTCGGTCAAACGATGTCCGATTGACCTGAAATTTAATGGGTAGCTTCCTCATCAGTAGATAGGACCAACCATAGGCTTTCGTTTGAGTTTTGAAGCCATTTGGAGTCATGCAAACGCTTGCCTTTATTTCACCGCGAGGGAAATGCCGAGCTTTGACTTCTGGTCAAACGATGTCCGATTGACCTGAAATTCGACGTGTGACTCCCCCATTAGTATATAAGACCAACCATAGGCTTTCGTTTGAGTTTTGAAGCTGTTTGGGGTCATGCAAATGCTTGACTTTGATTTCACTACGAGGGAAATGCCGAGCTTTGACTTCTGGTCAAACGATGTCCGATTGACCTGAAATTCGATGGGGAGCCTACTGGAGTCATTTTGAGATGATCCACAAGCTCCGAATTGGGTGCCATAGTCCCTGGGTGCTCTGCTGCCGGTAGGCTTGATTTTGTTTCCGAGCATCGAAACTGGGTCAAACGTCATCGGAATGACCTGAAATTTGTTGTGCAGCCCTTTGGAGGTATGTGGAAGCCGCCCATGTGCTCTGTTTGATGAGTGACGACCTCGGTAGTTCTCGCTACCTAAGGGCTTGATTTTGCTGCTCGAGAGTTGATGGAGGGTCAAACGGTGTCGGTTTGACTTGAAACTTGACATGTAGCCTTTCGGAGGTATTTTGAGACCATCCGTAGGCTCTGATCGAAGATTTGGGGTCTTCGACACTGTCGCCGCCGGGAGCTGCTGCTTAGCTGTTGGAGAAGTGAAGTTAGGCCAAATGATGTCGGAATGGCCCGAAACTTCATGTGTACCTCTCTTTTGGTTGTTTTGAATGACCTTGCAGTTTTTGTTTGATTCTGACAAGATCTGATGCTTGAAGTGGTGCCTGCCTATTTTTGGTAGGATGCGGCTCAATGTAGCTTTTGGTATGAAGAGGCAAAGTGACATTTTTGGTGTCAACAAATGCCCCCTCGAGGTACAGCGACGATATAGCTTTTGCAGTCGATGTGCCTCGAAGAGAATCTTGAAGAAGAGCTTCTGACTTGACCAAGAGTCTTTGAGCATTTTTTTTTGATGGAGTAGCCTTTTGAGCTTCCAGGGGATTTTATGGTAGTGAGAGGGATCACGTACCATCTCAAGGCAAGATTTTGAGAATGACATTTGGATTTGGATTTGGTTTTGGTTTTTTGGTTTTGATTTTGACCTTGTGACCTAACAAGCTGTATGTGGCAGGTTAGGGGGTCAGGTTTTTGGTTTTGGTTTTCACCTTGTGACCTAACAGGCTGTATGTGGCAAGTTAGGGGGTCGGGTTTTGATTTTTGGTTTTGGTCTTGTGACCCAACAAGCTGTATGTGGCGAGTTAGGGGACCATGGTTTGGTTTTTTGGTTCACTCTTTGGGACAATTTTGGGTCCATTGGAGTGGTTTGGGCTTTTGTGGAATGTCAATTTCAAGATTTTGGCTTAATTTGGTTCATGAGGTGGGATGGTTTGGATTTTTGGAAACTCATGAAGCTTGGATTTTTGTATGGTATGGTCCAATCAACTCAAAGGAGGCATGGGACCATTTTTGTATGCTCTTGGTAAGAGAAATTTTGACTAAAAGCCACTTTTAATGCCTAGATAGTCAAACCTGGCTCATATGGGCTAACCCATGGGACCTTAAGTTTTGAAAGATGGCTTAGATCTCACATGGTGTCGTTTTTGTAGAGAATATCTAAAAATATCTACTTTGGGTGGAGAATATCTAAAAATATCCTTACTTTGAGAGATTTTCTCAAGTTTCCTTGATTTTGGGAGAGATTCTCTCAAAATATCTTTCTTTGGGAGAGAATATCTATCATTCCCTTTCTTTTTGGAGAGAATTTCTCAAGGAATCTTTGTTTTGGGAGAGAATATCCCAAGTTTCCTTTTCTTTTGGGAAGGTTGCCAATTTTTAGCACTTACCTCCTTACTTTTCTCCTTTTTCCTCTTTTGGTTTGCTCTCTTCTATAAAAGCAAGGGAGGTGGGATCTCTTGCTCCTATTGCTTTCTTTTTGCAAAAGTCTTCAAGAGAGCTCCAAGACCTTCTTTTCTTCAAAGATCTTCAAGCTTTTCTTCTTCTTCCTCATGGCTTCAAGTAAGTTTTTTTTTTCTTTTTTCTTAAGAAATTGCATGTAGGAGTAGAAAGAAAGTTTCTTTTCTTTTTTTTTTTTTTTCTTCTTTTTTTTCACGTGTTTCCTTCTTTTTTTTTTCACACGCTTTTTTTTCCTTCTCTTTTTTTTTTCTTCTTTCCTTTCTTTCTTTTTTTTTTTTTTTTTTTTTTTGAATTTGCTGACACATATTTTTTTTGTTTTCTTGCCAGCTGACTTGCCAGAGGGTTCCGACTTCGAGCCATCTATGGATATGGCTTTTGACGATGCCTCAGATGAGCAAATGGAGACAGAAAGTACTCCACCCATCATGGAAGAAGGTATTTCATAGTGATAATCTTGACATTGATTTTTTTTTTTTTTTGACAAGATCATATTCATACCTTTTCTTGTGTTTTTGCCAGCAGGTTGTGAAGCAACAGGAGAAGTTCCTTCGTCTTCCTCAGGGCCAGAGCAGGAGATGCCAGCAGCCGATCCAGAAGTAGGGGCTTCTTCTACCAGTCCCGTCATGGCGGAGGCGGGACTTTGTGCTGATATTGCTTCTTCAGTGGCTCCGATTGGAAAGAGCCTTTTGATTTCTTCTCCACCACGACCTGACATGGGCAGTCAGCCAACAGATCGTGGTGAATCTTCATCTGGGCCATCCCTCCAATATGCAAAGAAGGTGTTGAAGAGTGTATTGAGCTCATGGGTTGAAACTCTCTCTTCTGGCCATTTGGAAGCTGGTTTTGGCATGGTCAAGCATGTACAAGACATCCTTGCTGACAGTGCAGAGGTCGGTCTGGACGTTGCAAGTGCCAAGGCCTTTGTTGATGAAGTCATTGCTTTGGGTGACAAATGGACTGAGACCAAGAATTTCCCAAACGGTGACTTCTTCAATGAGATGTTTTTGCAGCCATCCGGTAAGATAAAATTTGAAATGGATGAGATCTCACGGGCTCGGAAGCAATTCGTTCGGGAGAGGAACGTTACCGAGTTGGCTATCATCGAGCTAACACAGGACCTGCACTGTCTTGATAGGGAGGTCACAGAAGCTAGGCAGCGCCTTGAGCAATTGCAAGAACAAAGTGCTGCCAAATGGACTGCCATTGTAGAAGCCCGTGCTAAAGAGGGAACTCTGATTCGCCAGGTTGAAGAAGCCGGTAGCAGCCTCCAGAGAAAGACTTAGGAGTATGAGCAGTGGCAAATTCTCTGGGAAGAGCTTCCTCGTGCCAAAGATGGGTCGCGGCGTTCTGCCGCGTTTTATGGCAAGATCTTGAAGAAGCGCGGCCTGGAAGCTTTAGAGGCTAAGGCCAAGAGTCTGCTTGAGGAGCTGTATCTTTGGTTGAAGACCATGCTAGACTGAGCTCTTGATTTATAACAAACTCTTTTGTTCTTTTCTCTCTTCTTCTTTTTTGGTACCTCTATGTAAAACATTTTTCGTACTCTATGTACCTTTTACTTAAATTCTTTTTTGGTGAAAATAAGCAAAGGTTGGGTGAGAATGTTTATTTGAGAATTTTGATCAAAAGGTTGTCATTTTGTGAAAATCTTTTGTCAAAAGGATTGTTTTGGCATGAAAGCCAGATTTTGCGGCAAAAGCCAGGATTTTTTTTTTGTGTGGTTTGAAAGCCGAATTTCGAGATGGCATGAAAGCCGAAATTTGGGTTTATGGCATGAGAGCAAAAATTTTGGATGGCGTGGAAGCCGAAATTTTGAGGTGGCATGAAAGCCGATTTTGGTGGCGTGAAAGCCAAATTTTGGGATGGCATGAGAGCCAAAAATTTTTTTGAGATGGCATGAAAGCCGAATTTTGAGATGGCATGAAAGCCGAAATTTGGGTTTATGGCATGAGAGCCAAAATTTTGGATGGCATGGAAGCCGAAATTTTGAGGTGGCATGAAAGCCAATTTTGGTGGCGTGAAAGCCAACTTTTGGGATGGCATGAGAGCCAAAAAAAATTTGAGATGGCATGAAAGCCGATTTTTTTGGGTTTATGGCATGAGAGCCAAAATTTTGGATGGCGTGGAAGCCGAAATTTTGAGGTGGCATGAAAGCCGATTTTTTGTGGCATGAGAGCCAAGATTTGGTTTGTGGCATGAGAGCCGGTTTTGTTTTTGGTGTAAGAACCAGATTTTGTTTTTGGCATGAAAGCCGAAATTTCTTTTTGGCATGGAAGCCAGATTTTTTGTTTTTGGCATGAACGCCAGATTTTTTTTTTTTTTTTTAAAACCGGGTTTTGTTTTGTTGGCATGGAAGCCGAATTTTGATTTTTGGCATGAAAGCCGGATTTTTGATTTTTTGGCGTGAAAGCCGGATTTTTGGCATGGAAGCCGGGTTTTTTTGGCGTGAAAGCCAGGTTTTTGGTTTTCAGAAATGCAAGTATCGACTAAAAGTCGCCTCCCTGCTGAATGGTATTGCAAGTATCGATCGAATGTCGCCTCCTTGCTCATTTGGTTGCGAGTATCGATGGAATGTCGCCTCCTCGCGGATTTGGGTGCAAGTATCGACTAAGCGTCGCTTCCCTGCTTTTGTCTTCAAAAATTTTGTTTTGTGGGTATCGATGGAATGTCGCTTCCCCATGATTTTTGAAGTTTGAGGTTTTTTTGAACCTTTTTTTTTTTTTGTTTGTTTTAAAATTTTGGTTGTGGATATCAACTGGAACGTTGCGTCTCCACGATTTTTGAAATTTTGGGGTTTTGGAAGTATCGAATGGGGTTCGCATCCTTCCGATTTTGGGTTTTGCAAGTATCGACTGAACGTCGCTTCCCTGCGGTTTTTGAAAAACCATTTTTTGTTTAAAGACACGAGGGTCGTAAATTTTGACTCAAAACCATTTTGGTGGTAAAAGTCGGGGTGGACTAGGGCTGAAATCCCTAGGTCCTGATTTTGTTTCAAACCATGAATTTTGGGTTCAAGGATCAAAAATTTTGGTCAAGTTTGGGAAGAGGCTCCTAAACTTGGATTTTTGGATTTGCTTTTTTTTGAACAATGAAACGATGAAAGAGACATTGTTTTGAGGGTTTTTTTTTTTTTAGAAATTTCAACAAGAGGATGAAAATTCCAAAAGGAGTGGGTTTGACGAGCAGATACCTAGGAATAGGCTTTGGCCGTGCAGGCGTCGCTCTGACCCGATGGAAGAAGCCTTCAAGGGTAGTACCGCTTCAAGAACTTTCCATTGATGGGCAGCATACATCTGTCACCCTCCATGTTTAGAAGAGCGTATGCGCCGTTGGAGAAGACTTTGTCGATGACGAAAGGTCCCTCCCATTTTGGTTCAAATTTGCCTTTGGATTTGTTGGCAAACACCATTGGTCTTTTTACTGTAAGAACCAAGTCTCCCTTTTTGTAGGCACGTTGCCTGACCTTCTTGTCAAAAGATCCTGCCATGCGTGCTTGGTAGAGTTCAATGCTTTGTAGAGCTTCGAGCCGTCTCTCATCGAGGTTATCCAGCTCTTGGAGTCTCAATTTGACATTACTTTCTTGCGTCATGTCATTTTGCAGAGATACCCTTAAGGAAGGAATTTGAACTTCCAAAGGGACAACAGCTTCGTATCCATAGACCAAGGAGAATGGTGTGCTATGGGTTGGTCCTCGAACGGTGGTTCGATAGGCCCACAAAGCTTCAGGCAGTTTGTCGCTCCAATCTCTTTTGTGACTAGAGACCATTTTCTTGAGGATTTTGCAGAGCGTTTTGTTGAAAGCCTCTGCTAGTCCATTCGCTGTCGGATTGTACGGAGTTGAAGGACAACTTTGGATTTTGTATTTGTCGCAGAACCTGTAGAATCGGTGATCGCGGAACTGTGGTCCGTTATCATGGACGAATCTTTTAGGTATGCCGAAGCGACAAATGATGTTGGTGCGCAAGAACTGAAGGACTGATGAGGTCTTCATTTCACTAAGCGCGAATGCTTCTGACCACTTGGAGAAATAATCCGTAGCGGCGAAGATGAAGCGATGACCTTTGCTTGATGGAGGGGAGATAGGACCTATGATGTCCATACCCCAGGCTTCAAAAGGCCATGAGATTGCTGTAGGATGTAGCCATTCCGGAGGCATGTGGACATAATCTCCATGAACTTGCATTGTTGGCAGCGCTTAGCAAATTGCATTGCATCAGCCACCATGGTAGGCCAATAATAACCTAACCTTTTTATTTGATCGTAGAGCTTAGGCCCAGCCTGATGGGCTCCACAAAGACCAGCATGTACTTCTTTGAGTGTTTCCTCAGCCTCTTGTTGTGACAAGCAGCGTAGAAGTACTCCATTGTAGGATTTCCTATAAAACATTTTTGAAGGAATATCCAAATGAAAGTTTGGGGCTCGTCTTTGGATGCTTACCTGTTCTTTTGGATCTTCAGGTAGGATTCCGAACATTATGTAATCAATGAACGGATCTCTCCAGTCGCTGATCAGAGGTTTAAGGACGGAGATCCGACTTCTAACCACTTGGTGGCATTCAGCAACTGCTTGATGTGTGTTGAGAGGAGGGAGAATCCTCTTTTGACACACTGTAACTTGCATGTTTTCCCCTTCTTGGGTTGCCATAGACGCAGCAAGTCCAGCCAGGGCATCTGCACGAATGTTTTCACCTCTGAGGATGTGGGTGATGTGACAGATGTCGAACTTTTGTCGAAGCGATTGTGATTTGTTGTAGTAAGGCAACAGATCGGGCTTTCTGACTTCAAATTTCTGATTCATCTGGTTGACGATCAGTTGAGAGTCTCCAAAAGCTTCCAGCGTAGTGATGCCGGATTCAAGGGCGAGCTCCAATCCTACGATGAGGGCTTGGTACTCAGCTGCATTATTTGAACATGGTTCCAGTAGCGAGAATGCGTGTGGAATCATGTATTTGTCGGGACTAACAAAGAGAATGCCAATTCCCGATATTTGATTTCCCTTTTCATTTGTCCTGGTTGCGCCATCGAAGTACATGTGCCAGGAAGCATTTGATAAGGAAGTCTCCACACTGTAGACCGATTCGTCTGGGAGGTCATCCCTGAGTGGAGAATCTTTAGCCAATGAATGCTCCGCGAGGAAGTCTGCTAGAGCTTGGCCTTTGATTGCTTTTTGTGGTACATACCTAATGTCAAATTGTGACAGGAGGATGGACCATTTTGCTAGTCGGCCATTGAGAGAACCTGCTTTTGTGACAAGGACCTTTAGGAGGTTGATCCTCGAAATCAGGTACACTGTATTGGCTAACAGGTAGTGACGCAGTTTTTGTATGGCAAACATCACTGCCAAGCATTCTTTTTCGACTGGAGAGTAGCGATGCTCTGCACCTACCAACATGCGGCTAAGGTAATATAGAGCAGCTTCTTTTCCCTCGTCATTCTTTTGTGCGAGTAGAGCGCCTAAAGAACAGTCAAGGGCTCTTGTGTACAAGAGGAATGGTTTTCCAGTTGTGGGGGCAGCCAACACTGGAGGTTTAGTCAGGTATGACTTGATGTCCTGGAACGCGGCTTCACATTCAGCATCCCAGACAAAATCGACACCTTTCTTCATTAACCGAGAGAATGGACGGCACTTCCCTGATAGGTTGGAGATGAACCGTCGAATGTATGCCAATCTTCCTTGGAGCCCTTTTAATTGTCTTAAGGTTCTTGGAGGTGGCATTTCTAGGATAGCCTTGACTTTGATGGGGTCAAGTTCTATTCCGGTTTTCCGAACTATGAATCCGAGGAACTTACCCGATGAGACACCGAAGAAGCATTTCAGGGGATTCATCCGCAGCTTGTGTTTGCGAAGTCGGAGGAAGATTTCTCGAAGATCTTTGAGATGGTTTTCTTTTCTTTTGCTTTTGACGGCGAGGTCATCGACATAACATTCGACCGTCTTGTGCTGCATATCTTGGAATATCTTCATCATAGCCCTCTGATATGTCGCACCGGCGTTTTTCAGACCAAATGGCATGACCGTGTAGCAATACACGCCAAATGGGGTCCGAAATGATGTGTGCTTTTCATCTTCAGGATGCATCTTTATCTGATTGTAGCCAGAGAAGCCATCCATGAATGTCATTCGCTCGAACCCACAGGTGTTGTCGATCATCACCTCCGGTATAGGGAGCGGGAATTCATCTTTTGGACATGCATTGTTTAGGTCTCTGTAATCAATGCAGACCCTGATTTGCCCATTTTTCTTTGTCACGGGGACGATGTTGGCCAACCATTCAGGATGCTGTTCCTCACGGATGAAGCCAACGCTTTTGAGTTTTTGAGCTTCTTGTTCAATTTTGTCCATCACGTCAGGACAGAACCTTCTTTGGCCTTGTTTGACAGGCTTGATATCTTTTTGAAGATTGAGTTTGTGGACTGCTATTTTGGGGTCTAAGCCAGGCATCTCAGCGTAAGACCATGCAAAACAATCAACGAACTCATGAAGAAACGCGATATACTCGGGTAACTCATCATCCTTTATATTCTTGCTTATGAATACAGGACGTTGGTTATCAGGTGTTCCCAAGTCTATCTCTTGAACAGAATCTTCAGTTGGAAGGTTTGAAGGTGGTTCCCCCACAATATTTTCGGAGGCTTCCAGCCCAACAAAGCTTTCTGGAGTTCCAAAGGTATCTACAGACCACGGCTCTGCTTTTGTCCATGGGTCTTCTTGATTGGTACTTTTCTCAAGATTTGCTATGAGATGGTCCCAATCACCTGTTGAAACTAGGTCGAAGTAGGGCACTTCTTTTGGAGACAGTGGTTCTTCTGGGTCAGAGAACCGTGTGTCTGTATCATCGGACAATTCCTCTTCATCATCAGAGAAATCGTACCAATTGGATGAACTTCCTGGATCCTTGACGGTCAACTCTTCAAAGAGATATCCAGGGAGATCGATGTCTTCATTAATATGAGATGTTGAGGCTTGGTCGGCAAGACGACTTTGCAGCCTTTGTGTCAACTGTCTCAAGGGAGCATCAGGATCATACCCCAGCCCATGTGAAGACTTTTCTATGTGGTGGTGGGGTTTCCAACCTTCCAGTTGACTTTTGGTCAGGGTTGGTTCCAATGGCATGATAATACCACGGCCATCTCCCAAACCGATTGGGTTCTGAGCGTCGTAGCCCATTTTCTTCATGATAGCTTGTGCCATTGGACTATACAAGGATAGTTGAGGCATACCTTCATTTTGGAAAGGTTCAAGCGAAGAATTTGATGAAGAAACTCCCGATTTATGGAAGAAGATTGGCTTTTCTTCTGCTGATGTTGCTGGAACAACAAAGGAAGCAGATGCCGGATCTTCTATGTCAACGGTTGTCTCCAACGGAGTGAGAGCGGGCTGAACTTGTTGATCATCAGCTTGGCTTGACGATGTGTCGTCTTCTGGCTCTGAGTCTGAATCCGTGTCTTGCAAGATATACACGAAGGAGACAGCAAACTTGCCCCCAGCCTTTTATTTTGTCTTCTTTGCTTTGGTGGTGATCACCAGAGGCTTTGAAGACTTGAGGGAGACCATGAAGGGAGATTGATTATTCTCTTCGGTTTTGATAGAGGGTTTGTTTTCTTCCGGTGATTGCTGAGGAGCCTTGCCTTTGTCTTTCTGGAGATTTTCGGCAAAGGGTGTTGTTTCTTCCTCCCTTTCTTCTTTTTCATCTTTGTACATCTGAGCATCTGTGAAATAGACTTCTTTGCCTTTGAAGGGTTTTTTGTCTGCAAACACTCGATGTATCAAGCCGTCATTGCCAACGAACTTGATGCGCTGATGTAAAGTCGAAGGGACAACACCATTCTCGTGTATCCAGGGGCGTCCGAGAAGGATGTTGTAGCATGAAGGGGTCTTTATTGCATAGACAGTGACCTCGGAGATAAGATCACCGATTTGCAATTTGAACCGGATTTTGCCGATCGGCCTTTGAGCGCTGCCATCATATCCAAAGATGGACACAGACGTGTGGCTCAGCTTGCTAGGCGGAATGCCCAGTTCTTCGAGTGCCGAAGTGGAGATGAGGTTGAGTGCAGAACCTGGATCGCTTTTGTCGAAGCGATTGTGCCTTGTTGTAGTAAGGCAACAGATCGGGCTTTCTGACTTCAAATTTCTGATTCATCTGGTTGACGATCAGTTGAGAGTCTCCAAAAGCTTCCAGCGTAGTGATGCCGGATTCAAGGGCGAGCTCCAATCCTACGATGAGGGCTTGGTACTCAGCTGCATTATTTGAACATGTTTCCAGTAGCGAGAATGCGTGTGGAATCATGTATTTGTCGGGACTAACAAAGAGAATGCCAATTCCCGATATTTGATTTCCCTTTTCATTTGTCCTGATTGCGCCATCGAAGTTCATGTGCCAGGAAGCATTTGATAAGGAAGTCTCCACACTGTAGACCGATTCGTCTGGGAGGTCATCCCTGAGTGGAGAATCTTTAGGCAATGGATGCTCCGCGAGGAAGTCTGCTAGAGCTTGGCCTTTGATTGTTTTTTGTGGTACATACCTAACGTCAAATTGTGACAGGAGCATGGACCATTTTGCTAGTCGGCCATTGAGAGAACATGCTTTTGTGACAAGGACCTTTAGGAGGTTGATCCTCGAAATCAGGTACACTGTATTGGCTAGCAGGTAGTGACGCAGTTTTTGTATAGCGAACATCATTGCCAAGCATTCTCTTTCGACTGGAGAGTAGCGATGCTCTCCACCTACCAGCAAATGGGCTCCGTTGCCGTTAAACTTGACGGGCACCGGCCCCTAGTCATTCATGACTTGCAGGAACTGACGGAACGAGATTCTGATTCCCGGATTGCTCTTACAGTTGAAACGTATGTTGAAATTAGAACTACAACTTAAAACCTAGAAAACGAGCCTCCGTTGCTTGTGGAACTTGACGGGCACGGGCCCCTAGCTGTTCATGACATGCAGGAATTGACGGAACGAGATTCCGATTCTCGGATTCCTTCTAAAGTTGAAACGTAGGTTTAACTCAAAACTTTCACTTAAAAAACTTAGGAAATCAGCCTCCGGCCGCCCGAAACGAGCAAACGGGCTCCGGTGCCCGTTGGACTTGACGGGCACGGGCTCCTAGTCATTCATGACTAGCTGGAACTGGCGGAACGAGATTCCGAATCACGGTTTGCTCGTACCGTTGAAACGTATGTTTATTAAGTTAGAACTATACCTTAAAATTTAGAAAACGAGCATCTCGGCGCCCAATTCGAGCAACCGGCTTCGTTGCTCATGAGACTTGATGGGCCCGGGCCCCTAGCTTTTCATGACCTGCAGGAACTAACGGAACGAGATTCCGACTCCCGGATTGCTAGTGAAGTTGAAACGTAGGTTTAACTCAAAACTTTCACTTAAAACTCAGGAAATCAGCCTCCGGGCGCCCAAAACGAGCAAACGGGCTCCGGTGCCAGAGAGACTCCACGGGCACGGGCCCCAAGCCATTCATGGCTTGCAAAAACACCCGGAACGAGATTCCGAATCCCGGATTGCTCGTACTGTTGAAACGTATGTTTAAGTTAGAATTATAACTTAAAACATAGACAACGAGCCTCCGGGCGCCCAAAATGAGCAGACGGGCCCCGTTGCCCGTGAAAATTGACGGGCACGGGCCCTAGTCATTCATGACTTGTAAGAACTGACGGAACGAGAATCCGAATCCCGGACTGCTCGTACAGTTGAAACGTAGGTTTATGTTACAACTATAACTTAAAACTTAGAAAACGAGCCTCCGGGCCCAAAAATGAGTAAACGGGCTCCGTTGGCCGTGAAACTTGAGACGCACGAGCCCCTAGTCATTCAAGACTTCCAGGAACAGACGCAACGAGATTCCGAATCCCGGATTGCTCGTACAGTTGAAACGCAAGTTTAAATTAGAACTATAACCTAAAACTTAGAAAACGACCATCCGGGCGCCCAAAACGAGCAAACGGGCTCCGTTGCCCTTGTAACTTTACGGGCACGGGCCCCTAGTCATTCATGACTTGCAGGAACAGAAGGAACGAGAATCCGGACCCCGGAGTGCTCGTACAGTTGAAACGTATGTTTCAGTTAGAACTAAAACTTAAGACTTAGAAAATGAAACTCCGGGCGCCCAAAATGAGCAAATGGGCTCCGTTGCCGTTAAACTTGACGGGCACCGGCCCCTAGTCATTCATGACTTGCAGGAACTGACGGAACGAGATTCTGATTCCCGGATTGCTCTTACAGTTGAAACGTATGTTTAAATTAGAACTATAACTTAAAACCTAGAAAACGAGCCTCCGGGCGACCAAAATGAGCAAACTGGCTCCGTTGCTTGTGGGACTTGACGGGCACGGGCCCCTAGCCGTTCATGACCTGTAGGAATTGACGGAACGAGATTCCGACCCTCGGATTCCTTCTAAAGTTGAAACGTAGGTTTAACTCAAAACTTTCACTTAAAAAACTTAGGAAATCAGCCACCGGGCGCCCAAAACGAGCAAACGGGGCTCCGGTGCCCGTTGGACATGACGGGCACGGGCTCCTAGTCATTCATGACTAGCTGGAACTGGCGGAACGAGATTCCGAATCACGGATTGCTCGTACCGTTGAAACGTATGTTTATTAAGTTAGAACTATAGCTTAAAATTTAGAAAACGAGCATCTGGGCGCCCAATTCGAGCAACCGGCTTCGATGCCCATGAGACTTGATGGGCCCGGGTCCCTAGCTTTTCATGACCTGCAGGAACTGACGGAACGAGATTTCGACTCCCGGATTGCTAGTGAAGTTGAAACGTAGGTTTAACTCAAAACTTTCACTTAAAACTCAGGAAATCAGCCTCCGGGCGCCCAAAACGAGCAAACGGGCTCCGGTGCCAGAGAGACTCCACGGGCACGGGCCCCAAGCCATTCATGGCTTGCAAAAACACCCGAAACGAGATTCTATATCCCGGATTGCTCGTACTGTTGAAACGTATGTTTAAGTTAGAATTATAACTTAAAACATAGACAACGAGCCTCCGGGCGCCCAAAATGAGCAGACGGGCCCCGTTGCCCGTGAAAATTGACGGGCACGGGCCCTAGTCATTCATGACTTGCAAGAACTGACGGAACGAGAATCCGAATCCCGGACTGCTCGTACAGTTGAAACGTAGGTTTATGTTACAACTATAACTTAAAACTTAGAAAACGAGCCTCCGGGCCCCAAAAATGAGTAAACGGGCTCCGTTGGTCGTGAAACTTGACGGGCACGGGCCCCTAGTCATTCAAGACTTGCAGGAACAGACGCAACGAGATTCCGAATCCCGGATTGCTCGTATAGTTGAAACGCAATTTTAAATTAGAATATAAACCTAAAACTTAGAAAACGAGCATCCGGGCGCCCAAAACGAGCAAACGGGCTCCGTTGCCCTTTTAACATTACGGGCACGGGCCCCTAGTCATTCATGACTTGCAGGAACAGAAGGAACGAGAATCCGGACCCCGGAGTGCTCGTACAGTTGAAACGTATGTTTCAGTTAGAACTATAACTTAAGACTTAGAAAACGAAACTCCGGGCGCCCAAAATGAGAAAATGGGCTCCGTTGCCTTTAAACATGACGGGCACCGGCCCCTAGTCATTCATGACTTGCAGGAACTGACGGAACGAGATTCCGAATCCCGGATTGCTCTTACAGTTGAAACGTATGTTTAAATTAGAACTATAACTGAAAACCTAGAAAACGAGCCTCCGGGCGACCAAAACGAGCAAACGGGCTCCGTTGCTTGTGGGACTTGACGGGCACGGGCCACTAGCCGTTCATGACCTGTAGGAATTGACGGAACGAGATTCCGACTCTCGGATTCCTTGAAAAGTTGAAACGTAGGTTTAACTCAAAACTTTCACTTAAAAAACTTAGGAAATCAGCCTCCGGGCGCCCAAAACGAGCAAACGGGCTCCGGTGCCCGTTGGACAAGACGGGCACGGGCTCCTAGTCATTCATGACTAGCTGGAACTGGCGGAACGAGATTCCGAATTATGGATTACTCGTACCGTTGAAACGTATGTTTATTAAGTTAGAACTATAACTTAAAATTTAGAAAACGAGCATCCGGGCGCCCAATACGAGCAACCGGCTTCGCTGCTCATGAGAATTGATGGGCCCGGGCCCCTACCTTTTCATGACCTACAGGAACTGACGGAACTAGATTCCGACTCCCGGATTGCTAGTGAAGTTGAAACGTAGGTTTAACTCAAAAGTTTCACTTAAAACTAAGGAAATCAGCCTCCGTGTGCCCAAAACGAGCAAACGGGCTCCGGTGCCAGAGAGACTCCACGGGCACGGGCCCCTAGCCATTCATGGCCCCTAGCCTGCAAAAGCAGCCGAAACGAGAATCCGAATCCCGGACTGCTCGTACAGTTGAAACGTAGTTTTAAGTTACAACTATAACTTAAAACTTAGAAAACGAGCCTCCGGGCCCCCAAAATGAGTAAACGGGCTCCGTTGGCCGTGAAACATGACGGGAACGGGCCCTTAGTCATTCAAGACATGCAGGAACAGACGCAACGAGATTCCGAATCCCGGATTGCTCGTACAGTTGAAACGCAAGTTTAAATTAGAACTATAACCTAAAACTTAGAAAACGAGCATCCGGGCGCCCAAAACGAGCAAACGGACTCCGTTGCCCTTGTAACTTTACAGGCACGGGCCCCTAGTCATTCATGATTTGCAGGAACAGAAGGAACGAGAATCCGGACCCCGGAGTGCTCGTACAATTGAAACGTATGTTTCAGTTAGAACTATAACTTAAGACTTAGAAAATGAAACTCCGGGCACCCAAAATGGGCAAATGGGCTCCGTTGCCGTTAAAGTTGACGGGCACCGGCCCCTAGACATTCATGACTTGAAGGAACTGACGAAACGAGATTCTGATTCCCGGATTGCTCTTATAGTTGAAACGTATGTTTAAATTAGAACTATAACTTAAAACCTAGAAAACGAGCCTCCGGGCGACCAAAACGAGCAAACGAGCTCCGTTGCTTGTGGGACTTGATGGGCACGGGCCACTAGCCTTTCATTACCTGCAGGAATTGACGGAACGAGATTCCGACTCTCGGATTCCTTGTAAAGTTGAAACGTAGGTTTAACTCAAAACTTTCACTTAAAAAACTTAGGAAATCAGCCTCCGGGCGCCCAAAACGAGCAAACGGGCTAGGGTGCCCATTAGACTTGACGGGCACGGGCTCCTAGTCATTCATGACTAGCTGGAACTGGCGGAACGAGATTCCATATCACAGATTGCTCATACCGTTGAAACGTATGTTTATTAAGTTAGAACTATAACTTAAAATTTAGAAAACGAGCATCCGGGCGCCCAATACGAGCAACCGGCTTCGTTGATCATGAGACTTGATGGGCCCGGGCCCCTAGCTTTTCATGACCTGCAGGAACTGACGGAACGAGATTCCGACTCCCGGATTGCTAGTGAAGTTGAAACGTAGATTTAACTCAAAACTTTCACTTAAAACTAAGGAAATCAGCCTCCGAGCGCCCAAAACGAGCAAACGGGCTCCGGTGCCAGAGAGACTCCACGGGCACGAGCCCCTAGCCATTCATGGCCTGCAGAAACAGCTGAAACGAGTTTCCGAATCCCGGATTGCTCGTACTGTTGAAACGTATGTTTAAGTTAGAATTATAACTTAAAACATAGACAACGAGCCTCCGGGCGCCCAAAATGAGCAGACGGGCCCCGTTGCCCGTGAAAATTGACGGGCACGGGCCCTAGTCATTCATGACTTAGAGGAACTGACGGAACGAGAATCCGAATCCTGGACTGCTTGTACAGTTGAAACGTAGGTTTAATTTACAACTATAAATTAAAACTTAGAAAACGAGCCTCCGGGCCCCCAAAACGAGTAAACGGGCTCCGTTGGCAGTGAAACTTGACAGGCACGGGCCCCTATTCATTCAAGACTTGCAGGAATAGAGGCAACGAGATTCTGAATCCCGGATTGCTCATACAGTTGAAACGCAAGTTTAAATTAGAACTATAACCTAAAACTTAGAAAACGAGCATCCGGGCGCCCAAAACGAGCAAACGGGCTCGGTTGTCCTAGTAACTTGACGGGCACGGGCCCCTAGTCATTCATGACTTGCAGGAACAGAAGGAACGAGAATCCGGACCCCGGAGTGCTCGTACAGTTGAAACGTATGTTTCAGTTAGAACTATAACTTAAGACTTAGAAAACGAAACTCCGGGCGCCCAAAATGAGCAAATGGGCTCCGTTGCCGTTAAACTTGACGGGCACCGGCCCCTAGTCATTCATGACTTGCAGGAACTGACGGAACGAGATTCTGATTCCCGGATTGCTCTTACAGTTGAAACGTATGTTTAAATTAGAACTATAACTTAAAATCTAGAAAACGAGCCTCCGGGCGACCAAAACGAGCAAACGGCCTCCGTTGCTTGTGGGATTTGACGGGCACGGGCCCCTAGCCGTTCATGACCTGCAGGAATTGACGGAACGAGATTCCGACTCTCGGATTCCTTGTAAAGTTGAAACGTAGGTTTAACTCAAAACTTACACTTAAAAAACTTAGGAAATCAGTCTCCGGGCGCCCAAAACGAGCAAACGGGCTCCGGTGCCCGTTGGACTTGACGGGCACGGGCTCCTAGTCATTCATGACTAGCTGAAACTGGCGGAACGAGATTCCGACTCACGGATTGCTCGTACCGTTGAAACGTATGTTTATTAATTTAGAACTATAACTTAAAATTTTGAAAACGAGCATCCGGGCGCCCAATACTAGCCACCGGCATCGTTGCTCATGACACTTGATGGGCCCGGGCCCCTAGCTTTTCATGACCTGCAGGAACTGACGGAACGAGATTCCGACTCCCGGATTGGTAGTGAAGTTGAAACGTAGGTCTAACTCAAAACTTTCACTTCAAACTAAGGAAATCAGCCTTCGGGCGCCCAAAACGAGCAAACGGGCTCCGGTGCCAGAGTGACTCCACGGGCACGGACCCCTAGCCATTCATGGCCTGTAGAAACAGCCGAAACGAGATTCCGAACCCCGGATAGCTCGTAATGTTGAAACGTATGTTTAAGTTAGAATTATAACTTAAAACATAGACAACGAGCCCCAGGCGCCCAAAATGAGCGGACGGGCCCCGTTGCCCGTGAAAATTGACGGGCACGGGCCCTAGTCATTCATGACTTGTAAGAACTGACGGAACGAGAATCCGAATCCCGGACTGCTCGTACAGTTGAAACGTAGGTTTATGTTTCAACTATAACTTAAAACTTAGAAAACGAGCCTCCGGGCCCCCAAAATGAGTAAACGGGCTCCGTTGGCCGTGAAACTTGAGACGCACGAGCCCCTAGTCATTCAAGACTTGCAGGAACAGACGCAACGAGATTCGGAATCCCGGATTGCTCGTACAGTTGAAACGCAAGTTTAAATTAGAACTCTAACCTAAAACTTAGAAAACGAGCATCCAAACGCCCAAAACGAGCAAACGGGCTCCGTTGCCCTTGTAACTTGAAGGGCACGGGCCCCAAGTTATTCATGACTTGCAGGAACAGAAGGAACGAGAATCCGGACCCCGGAGTGTTCGTACAGTCGGACCGTATGTTTCAGTTAGAACTATAACTTAAGACTAAGAAAACGAAACTCCGGGCGCCCAAAATGAGCAAATGGGCTCCGTTGCCGTTAAACTTGACGGGCACCGGCCCCTAGTCTTTCATGACTTGCAGGAACTGACGGAACGAGATTCTGATTCTCGGATTGCTCTTACAGTTGAAACGTATGTTTAAATTAAAACTATAACTTAAAACCTAGAAAACGAGCCTCCGGGCGACCAAAACGAGGAAACGGGCTCCGTTGCTTGTGGGACTTGATGGGCACGGGCCACTAGCCTTTCATTACCTGCAGGAATTGACGGAACGAGATTCCGACTCTCGGATTCCTTGTAAAGTTGAAATGTAGGTTTAACTCAAAACTTTCACTTAAAAAACTTAGGAAATCAGCCTCCGGGCGCCCAAAACGAGCAAATGGGCTCCGGTGCCCGTTGGACATGACGGGCACGGGCTCCTAGTCATTCATGACTAGCTGGAACTGGCGGAACGAGATTCCGAATCACGGATTGCTCGTACCGTTGAAACGTATGTTTATTAAGTTAGAACTATAACTTAAAATTTAGAAAACGAGTCTCCGGGCGCCCAATACTAGTAACCGGCTTCGTTGCTCATGAGACTTGATGGGCCCGGGCTGCTAGCTTTTCATGACCTCCAGGAACTGACGGAACGAGATTCCGACACCCAGATTTATAGTGAAGTTGAAACGTAGCTCTAACTCAAAACTTTCACTTAAAACTAAGGAAATTAGCCTTCGGGCGCACAAAACGAGCAAACGTGCTCCGGTGCCAGAGAGACTCCACGGGCACGGGCCCCTAGCCATTCATGGCCTGCAGAAACAGCCGAAACGAGATTCCGAATCCCGGATTGCTCGTACTGTTGAAACGTATGTTTAAGTTAGAATTATAACTTAAAACATAGACAACGAGCCCCCAGGCGCTCAAAATGAGCAGACGGGCCCCGTTGCCCGTGAAAATTGACGGGCACGGGCCCTAGTCATTCATGACTTGCAGGAACTGACGGAACGACAATCCGAATCCCGGACTGCTCGTATAGTTGAAACGTAGGTTAAAGTTACAACTATAACTTAAAACTTAGAAAACGAGCCTCCGGGCCCCAAAAATGAGTAAACGGGCTCCGTTGGCCGTGAAACTTGACAGGCACGCGCCTCTAGTCATTCAAGACTTGCAGGAATAGACGCAACGAGATTCCGAATCCCGGATTGCTCGTACAGTTGAAACGCAAGTTTAAATTAGAACTATAACCTAAAACTTAGAAAACGAGCATCCGGGCGCCGGAAACGAGCAAACGGGCTTCGTTGCCCTTGTAACTTGAAGGGCACGGGCCCCTAGTCATTCATGACTTGCAGGAACAGAAGGAACGAGAATCCGGACCCCGGAGTGCTCGTACAGTCGAAACGTATGTTTCAGTTAGAACTATAACTTAAGACTAAGAAAACGAAACTCCGGGCGCCCAAAATGAGCAAATGGGCTCCGTTGCCGTTAAACTTGACGGGCACCGGACCCTAGTCATTCATGACTTGTAGGAACTGACGGAACGAGATTCTGATTCCCGGATTGCTCTTACAGTTGAAACGTATGTTTAAATTAGAACTATAACTTAAAACCAAGAAAACGAGCGTCCGGGCGACAAAAATGAGCAAACGGGCTCCGTTGCTTGTGGGAATTGACGGGCACGGGCCCCTAGCAGTTCATGACCTGCTGGAAATGACGGAACGAGATTCCGACTCTCGGATTCCTTGTAAAGTTGAAACGTAGGTTTAACTCAAAACTTTCACTTAAAAAACTTAGGAAATCAGCCTCCGGGCGCCCAAAACGAGCAAACGGGCACTGGTGCCCGTTGGACTTGACAGGCACGGGGTCCTCGTCATTCATGACTAGCTTGAACTGGCGGAACGAGATTCTGAATCACGGATTGCTCGTACCGTTGAAACGTATGTTTAAGTTAGAATTATAACTTAAAACATAGACAACGAGCCTCCGGGCGCCCAAAATGAGCAGACGGGCCCTGTTGCCCGTGAAAATTGACGGGCACGGGCCCTAGTCATTCATGACTTGAAGGAACTGACGGAACGAGAATTCGAATCCCGAACTGCTCGTACAGTTGAAACGTTGGTTTAAGTTACAACAATAACTTAAAACTTAGAAAACGAGCCTCCGGGCCCCGAAAATGAGTAAACGGGCTCCGTTGGCCATGAAACTTGACGGGCACGGGCCCCTAGTCATTTAAGACTTGCAGGAGCAGATGCAACGAGATTCCGAATGCCGGATTGCTCGTACAGTTGAAACGCAAGTTTAAATTAGAACTATAACCTAAAACTTAGAAAACGAGCATCCGGGCGCCCAAAACGAGCAAACGGGCTCCGTTGCCCTAGTAACTTGACGGGCACGGGCCCCTAGTCATTCATGACTTGCAGGAACAGAAGGAACGAGAATCCGGACCCCGGAGTGCTCGTACAGTTGAAACGTATGTTTCAGTTAGAACTATAACTTAAGACTTAGAAAACGAAACTCCGGGCGCCCAAAATGAGCAAATGAGCTCCGTTGCCGTTAAACTTGACGGGCACCGGCCCCTAGTCAATAATGACTTGCAGGAACTGACGGAACGAGATTCTGATTCCCGGATTGCTCTTACAGTTGAAACGTTTGTTTAAATTAGAACTATAACTTAAAACCTAGAAAACGAGCTTCCGGGCGACCAAAACGAGCAAACGGGCTCCGTTGCTTGTGGGACTTGACGGGCACGGGCCCCTAGCCGTTCATGACCTGCAGGAATTGACGGAACGAGATTCCGACTCTCGGATTCCTTGTAAAGTTGAAACGTATGTTTAACTCAAAACTTTCACTTAAAAAACTTAGGAAATCAGCCTCCGGGCGCCCAAAACGAGCAAACGGGCTCCGGTGCCAGTTGGACGTGACGGGCACGGGCTCCTAGTCATTCATGACTAGCTGGAACTGGCGGAACGAGATTCCGAATCACGGATTGCTCGTACCGTTGAAACGTATGTTTATGAAGTTAGAACTATAACTTAAAAATTGAAAACGAGCATCTGGGCGCCCAATCCGAGCAACCGGCTTCGTTGCCCATGAGACTTCGTGGGCCCGGGCCCCTGGCTTTTCATGACCTGCAGGAACTGACGGAACGAGATTCGAACTCCCGGATTGCTAGTGAAGTTGAAACGTAGGTTTAACTCAAAACTTTCACTTAAAACTAAGGAAATCAGCCTCCGGGCGCCCAAAACGAGCAAACGGGCTCCGGTGCCAGAGAGACTCCACGGGCACGGGCCCCTAGCCATTCATGGCCTGCAAAAACACCCGAAACGAGATTCCGAACCCCGGATTGCTCGTACTGTTGAAACGTCTGTTTAAGTTAGAATTATAACTTAAAACATAGACAACGAGCCTCTGGGCGCCCAAAATGAGTAGACGGGCCCCGTTGCCCGGGAAAATTGACGGGTACGGGCCCTAGTCATTCATGACTTGCAAGAACTGACGGAACGAGAATCCGAATCCCGGACTGCTCGTACAGTTGAAACGTAGGTTTATGTTACAACTATAACTAAAAACTTAGAAAACGAGCATCCGGGCGCCCAAAACGAGCAAACGGGCTCCGTTGCCCTTGTAACTTGACGGGCACGGGCCCCTAGTCATTCATGACTTGCAGGAACAGAAGGAACGAGAATCCGGCCCCGGAGTGCCCGTATAGTCGAAACGTATGTTTCAGTTAGAACTATAACTTAAGACTAAGAAAACGAAACTCCGGGCGCCCAAAATGAGCAAATGGGCTCCGTTACCGTTAAACTTGACGGGCACCGGCCCCTAGTCATTCATGACTTGCAGGAACTGACGGAACGAGATTCTGATTTCCGGATTGCTCTTACAGTTGAAACGTATGTTTAAATTAGAACTATAACTTAAAACCAAGAAAACGAGCCTCCGGGCGACCAAAACGAGCAAACGGGCTCCGTTGTTAGGAATTTTGTAGATTGCAATTTGATGGATGCATTATCATTCTAGCATCATTTGTTTTACACACATATGCATTGATTTAAGAAATCTTGAAATCTTGTTTTATTCATGCATTGCTTTTAAGAGTTGTAAAAGTGTCAATTTATGCATGATTTGTTTTCAATCTTGGATGCATTTGTTTTTAGAAAAGAGTTTTTAGAAATCAAGCAAGCCATTGGTTTTAAAGTTTTGAATCATTTTTGGCTTTTTATGTTTTAATGTTTTAAAACCCTTAGAATGATTTAAAACATGTTTTTAAGCTTGATTTAGTGGCCCAAAATGTTCCATAAAGAAAATCATTGAAACATGAAAAAGTGGGAATTTTGGCCCCGGCAGTGTCGCCTGTCGACCAGCGCAGAGGTCCCGGTCGACCGTGAACACTGCAAGGCAGAAATGGCCTGGCGCACCAACGGTCAGAAATCCGACCGTTGTGTGATCCCGGTCGACCGTGACCTGTTTCCTGGTCGACCGAGGACTAGCCGTCGGGCACTTTTTGCTATATATATGAGTTCTTTCCTTTGCCAAAAGTTGAGAATTTTAAGGCCCTCCTTGAGGGGTTTTGAGGCAAATAGAAGGGAAATGAACTAAGGGCTGAAGGGGATCATTAGGAAAGCTAAAGCTTGGATTAATGAGTTAAATTACAAGTAAGCTCTACTTTCCTTAATCATATGTTTTTCATGCTTTGTTTTATTTTTGGTAAATCATTTGTAGCATGATAAACTATGTTTGTGTTGTGTCCTTAACATGTTTTATGTTTTGAATTAATTTATTTTTTTGGATACATCACCATTGGTTCAATCCAAGTAGTACTTAATCTTGGTAAATCTAAGTAGATCATGTTAATGAAAGAACCTTTGAAATTATATGTAACATGATTCCTATACTTGGTTGAATCTTTGGTTGTTGTTTTCCATCATAAGAAAATCACTTTCAAAACTATCTTATGTTTTGGACTCAACTTCTTTACAAATCATATGTTTTCATGTTTTGTTTTATCTTAGGTAAATCTTTAGTAACATGATAAACTATGATGTGTTGCATCCTTAGCATGTTTTATACTTTGAATAGATCTATTGTTTTGGATGCATCACCATTTTATTCAACCCAAGTAGTACTTTATCCTTGGTAAATCTAAGTAGATCATGTTAATGGAAACATCTTTGAATTTAGATGTAACATGATCCATATACTTGGTTGAATCTTTGGTTGTTGTTTTTCCATCATAAGAAAATCTCTTTCAAATGTATCTTATGTTTTGGATTCAACATCTTTACAAATCATATGTGTATTATTGTTTTAAAGTTTCACAACTTGCCTTACTTTGATAGGTCTATCACTTTCAAGTTGTATTTATAATTACATATGATTTGTCCCCTCTTTTCAATCAAATCTATTTTATGTTTTGAGCTATATTGTTGATTTGATTGACATCCCTATGCATCACATGTTTAGAGCTAATTCATTTCATACAACTTGTGTATCTTTGACATCATTAACAAGTTGTTACTTTTAACATGTGACTTGCATTCCTTCCTCAATCATAAATGTTTTTGAGCTAAAACTTTCAAAAGCCTTAGGCATACATTTATTAGCTTTCATTTTCAAAATGATTGAGGACCACACACACACACACTTCATGTACTTTCATCTTTGCATTCATAGTGTGAGCGTGTATTAGATTTTCACTTCCATATCCGCCTATTTAAGAGGCATTGTAATGAGCTTAATTGAATCTCCATCAAGTGTATGTTAGACACTAATTTAGTGAGATAACCAACCTTATGGTTGAAGAGGTTATTGCTTAGCCTATAAAAGCATAATGTATAGGATGATGTTAAGCCTTGAAAAACATCAATGTAAGGTTATTGCTTAGCCTTGGAAAGCATATTGTAAAGGTTATTGCTTAGCCAATTGAAAAGCATAAATAGTGGAAATCCGGTGGGGTGTTGGATCACAAGCCGGTAGTGGATATAGGCATTGAGGACGAACCACTATATAAATCCGTGTGTGATGGTGCTTGCTTTGTGGTGATTCTTTTGTTAGCTTCCGCATCTTGTATTATTAATCATCACTTGTGACTAGTTTGTTTTAAAGAAGTTAAATTTGTTAAAATTGGTCATAATTCGAGCTCACCCTATTCACCCCCCCTCTAGGGTTCATATCCTCAGGACTTTCATCCGTTGCTTGTGGGAATTGACGGGCAAGGGCCCCTAACCGTTCATGACCTACAGGAATTGACGGAACGAGATTCCGACTCTCGGATTCCTTGTAAAGTTGAAACGTAGGTTTAAATCAAAACTTTCACTTAAAAAACTTAGGAAATCAGCCTCCGGGCACCCAAAACGAGCAAACGGGCTCCGGTGCCCGTTGGACTTGACAGGCACCGGCTCCTCGTCATTCATGACTAGCTGGAACTGGCGGAATGAGATTCCGAATCACGGATTGCTCGTACCGTTGAAACGTATGTTTATTAAGTTAGAACTATAACTTAAAATTTAGAAAACGAGCATCCGGGCGCCTAATACCAGCAACCGGCTTCGTTGCTCATGAGACTTGATGGGCCCGGGCCCCTAGCTTTTCATGACCTGCAGGAACTGACGGAACGAGATTCCGACTCCCGGATTGGTAGTGAAGTTGAAACGTAGGTCTAACTCAAAACTTTCAATTCAAACTAAGGAAATCAGCCTTCGGGCGCCCAAAACGAGCAAACGGGCTCCGGTGCCAGAGTGACTCCACGGGCACGGACCCCTAGCCATTCATGGCCTGCAGAAACAGCCGAAACGAGATTCCGAATCCCGGATAGCTCGTAATGTTGAAACGTATGTTTAAGTTAGAATTATAACTTAAAACATAGAAAACGAGCCCCCAGGCGCCCAAAATGAGCGGACGGGCCCCGTTGCCCGTGAAAATTGACGGGCACGGGCCCTAGTCATTCATGACTTGTAAGAACTGACGGAACGAGAATCCGAATCCCGGACTGCTCGTACAGTTGAAACGTAGGTTTATGTTTCAACTATAACTTAAAACTTAGAAAACGAGCCTCCGGGCCCCCAAAATGAGTAAACGGGCTCCGTTGGCCGTGAAACTTGAGACGCACGAGCCCCTAGTCATTCAAGACTTGCAGGAACAGACGCAACGAGATTCGGAATCCCGGATTGCTCGTACAGTTGAAACGCAAGTTTAAATTAGAACTCTAACCTAAAACTTAGAAAACGAGCATCCGGGCGCCCAAAACGAGCAAACGGGCTCCGTTGCCCTTGTAACTTGAAGGGCACGGGCCCCAAGTTATTCATGACTTGCAGGAACAGAAGGAACGAGAATCCGGACCCCGGAGTGTTCGTACAGTCGAAACGTATGTTTCAGTTAGAACTATAACTTAAGACTAAGAAAACGAAACTCCGGGCGCCCAAAATGAGCAAATGGGCTCCGTTGCCGTTAAACTTGACGGGCACCGGCCCCTAGTCTTTCATGACTTGCAGGAACTGACGGAACGAGATTCCGACTCCCGGATTGCTAGTGAAGTTGAAAACGTAGGTTTAACTCAAAACCTTCAATTAAAACTAAGGAAATCAGCCTCCGGGAGCCCAAAACGAGCAAACGGGATCCGGTGCCTGAGAGACTCCACGGGCACGGGCCCCTAGCCATTCATGGCCTGCAGAAACAGCCGAAACGAGATTCCGAATCCCGGATTGCTCGTACTGTTGAAACGTATGTTTAAGTTAGAATTATAACTTAAAACATAGAAAACGAGCCTCCGGGCGCCCAAAATGAGCAGACGGGCCCCATTGCCCGAGAAAATTGACGGGCACGGGCCCTAGTCATTCATGACTTGCAGGAACTGACGGAACGAGAATCCGAATCCCGGACTGCTCGTACAGTTGAAACGTAGGTTTAAGTTACAACTATAACTTAAAACTTAGAAAACGAGCATCCGGGCCCCCAAAATGAGTAAACGGGCTCCGTTGGCCGTGAACTTTGACGGGCACGGGCCCCTAGTCATTCAAGACTTCCGGGAACAGACGCAACGAGATTCCGAATCCCGGATTGCTCTTACAGTTGAAACGCAAGTTTAAATTAGAACTATAACCTAAAACTTAGAAAACGAGCATCCGGGCGCCCAAAACGAGCAAACGGGCTCCGTTGCCCTTGTAACTTGAAGGGCACGGGCCCCTAGTCATTCATGACTTGCAGGAACAGAAGGAACGAGAATCCGGACCCCGGAGTGCTCGTACAGTTGAAACGTATGTTTCAGTTAGAACCATAACTTAAGACTAAGAAAACGAAATTCAGGGCGCCCAAAATGAGCAAATGGGCTCCGTTGCCGTTAAACTTGACGGGTACCGGCCCCTAGTCATTCATGACTTGTAGGAACAGACGGAACGAGATTCTGATTCCCGGATTGCTCTTACAGTTGAAACGTATGTTTAAATTAGAACTATAACTTAAAACCAAGAAAACGAGCCTCCGGGCGACCAAAATGAGCAAACGGGCTCCGTTGCTTGTGGGAATTGACGGGCACGGGCCCCTAGCCGTTCATGACCTGCAGGAATTGACGGAACGAGATTCCGACTTTCGGATTCCTTGTAAAGTTGAAACGTAGGTTTAACTCAAAACTTTCACTTAAAAAACTTAGGAAATCAGCCTCCGGGCGCCCAAAACGAGCAAACGGGCTCTGGTGCCCGTTGGACTTGACGGGCACGGGCTCCTCGTCATTCATGACTAGCTGGAACTGGCGAAACGAGATTCCGAATCATGGATTGCTCGTACCGTTGAAACGTATGTTTATTAAGTTAGAACTATAACTTAAAATTTAGAAAACGAGCATCCGGGCGCCCAATACCAGCAACCGGCTTCGTTGCTCATGAGACTTGATGGGCCCTGGCCCCTACCTTTTCATGACCCGCAGGAACTGACGGAACGAGATTCCGACTCCCGGATTGCTAGTGAAGTTCAAACGTAGGTTTAACTCAAAACTTTCACTTAAAACAAAGGAAATTAGCCTCCGGGCGCTCAAAACGAGCAAACGGGCTCCGGTGCTACAGAGACTACACGGGCACGGGCCCCTAGCCATTCATGGCCTGCAGAAACAGCAGAAACGAGATTCCGAATCCCGGATTGCTCGTACTGTTGAAACGTATGTTTAAGTTAGAATTATAACTTAAAACATAGACAACGAGCCTCCGGGCGCCCAAAATGAGCAGACGGGCCCCGTTGCCGGTGAAAATTGACGGGCACGGGCCCTAGTCATTCATGACTTGCAGGAACTGACGGAACGAGAATCCGAATCCCGAACTGGTCGTAAAGTTGAAACGTTGGTTTAAGTTACTACTATAACTTAAAACTTAGAAAACGAGCCTCCGGGCCCCGAAAATGATTAAACGGCTCCGTTGGCCGTGAAACTTGACGGGCACGGGCCCCTAGTCATTCAAGACTTGCAGGAACAGACGCAACAAGATTCCGAATCCCGGATTGTTCGTACAGTTGAAACCCAAGTTTAAATTAGTACTATAACCTAAAACTTAGAAAACGAGCATCTGGGCGCCCAAAACGAGCAAACGGGCTCCGTAGCCCTTGTAACTTGATGGGCAAGGGCCCCTAGTCATTCATGACTTGCAGGAACAGAATGAACGAGAATCCGGACCCCGGAGTGCTCGTACAGTTGAAACGTATGTTTCAGTTAGAACTATAACTTAAGACTTAGAAAATGAAACTCCGGGCGCCCAAAATGAGCAAATGAGCTCCGTTGCCGTTAAACTTGACGGGCACCGGCCCCTAGTCATTAATGACTTGCAGGAACTGACGGAACAAGATTCTGATTCCCGGATTGCTCTTACAGTTGAAACGTATGTTTAAATTAGAACTATAACTTAAAACCTAGAAAACGAGCCTCCGGGCAAACAAAACTAGCACACGGGCTCCGTTGCTTGTGGGACTTGACGGGCCCGGGCCCCTAGCCGTTCCTGACCTGCAGGAATTGACGGAACGAGATTCCGACTCTCGGATTCCTTGTAAAGTTGAAACGTAGGTTTAACTCAAAACTTTCACCTAAAAAACTTAGGAAATCAGCCTCCGGGCGCCCAAAAAGAGCAAACGGGTTCCGGCGCCCGTTGGCCTTGGCGGACACGGGCTCCTAGTCATTCATGACTAGATAGAACTAGCGGAACGAGATTCCGAATCACGGATTGCTCGTACCGTTGAAACGTATGTTTATTAAGTTAGAACTATAACTTAAAAATAGAAAACGAGCATCTGGGCGCCCAATACGAGCAACCGGCTTCGTTGCTCATGAGACTTGATGGGCCCGACCCCTAGCTTTTCATGACCTGCAGGAACTGACGGAACGAGATTCCGACTCCCGGATTGCTAGTGAAGTTGAAACGTAGGTTTAACTCAAAACTTTCACTTAAAACTGAGGAAATCAGCCTCTGGGCGCCCAAAACGAGCAAACGGGCTCCGGTGCCATAGAGACTCCACGGGCATGGGCACCTAGCAATTCATCGCCTGTAGAGACAGCCGAAACGAGATTCCGAATCCCGGATTGCTCATACTGTTGAAACGTATGTTTAAGTTAGAATTATAACTTAAAACAAAGACAACGAGCCTCCGGCCCCCAAAAATGAGTAAACGGGGTCCGTTGCCCGTGAAACTTGACGGGCACGCGCCCCTAGTCATTCAAGACTTATAGGAACACATGCAACGAGATTCCGAATCCCGGATTGCTCGTACAGTTGAAACGCAAGTTTAAATTAGAACTATAACCTAAAACTTAGAAAACGAGCATCCGGGCGCCCAAAACGAGCAGACGGGCTCCGTTGCCCTTGTAACTTGATGGGCACGGGCCCCTAGTCATTCGTGACCTGCAGGAAGAGAAGGAACGAGAATCCGGACCCCGGAGTGCTCGTACAGTTGAAACGTATGTTTCAGTTAGAACTATAACTTAAGACTAAGAAAACGAAACTCCGGGCGCCCAAAATGAGCAAATGGGCTCCGTTGCCGTTCAACTTGACGGGCACCGACCCCTAGTCATTTATGACTTGCAGGAACAGACGGAACGAGATTCTAATTTCCGGATTGCTCTTACAGTTGAAACGTATGTTTAAATTAGAACTATAACTTAAAACCAAGAAAACGAGCCTCCGGGCGACCAAAATGAGCAAACGGGCTCCGTTGCTTGTGGGAATTCACGGGCACGGGCCCCTAGCCGTTCATGACCTGCAGGAATTGACGGAACGAGATTCCAACTCTCGGATTCCTTGTAAAGTTGAAACGTATGTTTAACTAAAAACTTTCACTTAAAAAACTTAGGAAATCAGCTTCCGGGCGCCCAAAATGAGCAAACGGGCACTGGTGCCCGTTGGACTTGACGGGCACGGGCTCCTCGTCATTCATTACTAGCTGGAACTGGCGGAACGAGATTCCGAATCACGGATTACTTGTACCGTTGAAACGTATGTTTATTAAGTTAAAACTATAACTTAAAATTTAGAAAACGAGCATCCGGGCGCCCAATACAAGCAACCGGCTTCGTTGCTAATGAGACTTGATGGGCCCGGGCCCCTACCTTTTAATGACCCGCAGGAACTGACGGAACGAGATTCCGACTCCCGGATTGCTAGTGAAGTTGAAACGTAGGTTTCACTCAAAACTTTCACTTAAAACTAAGGAAATTAGCCTCCGGGCGCCCAAAACGAGCAAACGGGCTCCGGTGCCACAGAGACTGCACGGGCACGGGCCCCTAGCCATTCATGGCCTCCAGAAACAGCTGAAATGAGATTCCGAATCCTGGATTGCTCGTACTGTTGAAACGTATGTTTAAGTTAGAATTATAACTTAAAACATAGACAACGAGCCTCCGGGCGCCCAAAATGAGCAGACGGGCCCCGTTGCCCGTGAAAATTGACGGGCACGGGCCCTAGTCATTCATGACTTGAAGGAACTGACGGAACGAGAATCCGTATCCCGAACTGCTCGTACAGTTGAAACGTTGGTTTAAGTTACAACTATAACTTAAAACTTAGAAAACGAGCCTCCGGGCCCCGAAAATTAGTAAACGGCTCTGTTGGCCGTGAAACTTGACGGGCACGAACTCCTAGTCAATCAAGACTTGCAGGAACTGACGCAACGAGATTCCGAATCCCGGATTGCTCGTATAGTTGAAACGCAAGTTTAAATTAGAACTATAACCTAAAACTTCGAAAACGAACATGCGGGCGCCCAAAACGAGCAAACGGGCACCGTTGCCCTTGTAACTTGACAGGCACGGGCCCCTAGTCATTAACGACTTGCAGGAACAGAACGAACGAGAATCCGGACCCCGGAGTGCTCGTACAGTTGAAACGTATGTTTCGGTTAGAACTATAACTTAAGACTTTGAAAACGAAACTCCGGGCGCCCAAAATGAGCAAATGAGCTTCGTTGCCGTTAAACTTGATGGGCACCGGCCCCTAGTCATTAATGACTTGTAGGAACTGACGGAACGAGATTCTGATTCCCGGATAGCTCTTACAGTTGAAATGTTTGTTTAAATTAGAACTATAACTTAAAACCTAGAAAACGAGCCTCCGGTCGACCAAAACGAGCAAACGGGCTCCGTTGCTCGTGGGACATGACGGGCACGGGCCCCTAGCCGTTCCTGACCTGCAGGAATTGACGGAACTAGATTCCGACTCTCGGATTCTTTGTAAAGTTGAAACGTAGGTTTAACTCAAAACTTTCACTTCAAAAACTTAAGAAATCAGCCTCTGGGCGTCCAAAACGAGCAAACGGGCTCCGGTGCCAGAGAGACTCCCCGGGCACGGGCCCCAAGCCATTCATGGCTTGCACAAACACCCGAAACGAGATTCCGAATCTCGGATTGCTCGTACTGTTGAAACGTAAGTTTAAGTTAGAATTATAACTTAAAACATAGACAACGAGCCTACGGGCTCCCAAAATGAGCAGACGGGCCCCGTTGCCCGTGAAAATTGACGGGCACGGCCCCTAGTCATTCATGACTTGCAGGAACAGAAGGAACGAGAATCCGGACCCCGGAATGCTCGTACAGTCGAAAAGTATGTTTCAGTTAGAACTATAACTTAAGACTAAGAAAACGAAACTCCGGGCGCCCAAAATGAGAAAATGGGCTCCGTTGCCGTTAAACTTGACGGGCCCCGGCCCCTAGTCATTCATGACTTGCAGGAACAGACGGAACGAGATTCTGATTCCCAGATTGCTCTTACAGTTGAAACGTATGTTTAAATTAGAACTATAACTTAAAACCTATAAAACGAGCCTCTTGGCGACCAAAATGAGCAAACGGGCTCCGTTGCTTGTGGGACTTGACGGGCACGGGCCCCTAGCCGTTCATGACCTGCAGGAATTGACGGAACGAGATTCCGACTCTCGGATTCCTTGTAAAGTTGAATCGTAGGTTTAACTCACAACTTTCACTTAAAAAACTTAGGAAATCAGCTTCCGGGCGCCCAAAATGCGCAAACGGGCTCTGGTAGCCGTTGGACTTGACGGGCACGGGCTCCACGTCATTCATGACTAGCTGGAACTGGGGGAACGAGATTCTGAATCATGGATTGCTCGTACCGTTGAAACGTATGTTTATTAAGTTAGAACTATAACTTAAAATTTAGAAAACGAGCATCCGGGCGCCCAATGCCAGTAACCGGCTTCGTTACTCATGAGACTTGATGGGCCCGGGCCCCTACCTTTCCATGACCCGCAGGAACTAACGGAACGAGATTTCGACTCCCGGATTGCTAGTGAAGTTGAAACGTAGGTTTAACTCAAAACTTTCAATTAAAACTAAGGAAATTAGCCTCCGGGCGCCCAAAACGAGCAAACGGGCTCCGGTGCTACAGAGACTCCACGGGCACGGGCACCTAGCCATTCATGGCCTATAGAAACAGCTGAAACGAGATTCCGAATCCCGGATTGCTCGTACTGTTGAAACGTATGTTTAAGTTAGAATTATAACTTAAAACATAGACAACGAGCCTCCGGGCGCCCAAAATGAGCAGACGGGCCCCGTTGCCCGTTAAAATTGACGGGCACGGGCCCAAGTCATTCATTACTTGCAGGAACTGACGGAACGAGAATCCGGACCCCGGAGTGCTCGTACAGTTGAAACGTATGTTTCAGTTAGAACTATAACTTAAGACTTAGAAACCGAAACTCCGGGCGCCCAAAATGAGCAAATGGGCTCCGTTGTCGTTAAACTTGACGGGCACCGGCCCCTAGTTATTCATGACTTGCAGGAACTGACGGAACGAGATTCTGATTCCCGGATTGCTTTTACAGTTGAAACGTATGTTTAAATTAGAACTATAACTTTAAACTTAGAAAACGAGCCTCTGGGCGACCAAAACGAGCAAACGGGCTCCGTTGCTTGTGGGACTTGACGGGCACGGGCCCCTAGCCGTTCATGACCTGCAGGAATTGACGGAACGAGATTCCGACTCTCGGATTCCTTGTAAAGTTGAAACGTAGGTTTAACTCAAAACTTTCACTTAAAAAACTTAGGAAATCAGCCTCCGGGCGCCCAAAACGAGGAAACGGGCTCCGGTGCCCATTGGACTTGATGGGCACGGGCTCCTAGTCATTCATGACTATTGGAACTGGCGGAACGAGATTCCGAATCACGGATTGCTCGTACCGTTGAAACGTATGTTTATTAAGTTAGAACTATAACTTAAAATTTAGAAAACGAGCATCCGGGCGCCCAATACGAGCAACCGGCTTCGTTGCTCTTGAGACTTGATGGGCCTGGGCCCCTAGCTTTTCATGACCTGCAGGAACTTGAAAGGAAGTGCGATTCAGATCTGAACTCTTAATGAAACAAAGAGTTCTATGGCTGCAATTTAAAACTTTTTACTAGGATCATATTTAGAAAGTAAATCAGCCATCAAAATTGCACTAGAAACACCATGAAACCAAGACCAACTTGTGTGTAATCAAATTAGATACAATGGAGAAGACATACCTGATGTTCTTGGGCTGAATAAACTCCAAGATCTGAACTTGAAGATCAGATCTACTGCCTTTAAATTCCTGCACACCTTGCTGGAATTTCTTGCAATAGTTTCCTTCTAGTCTTCTTCTCTATTCCTCTTTCTCCAAATCTGATTGGTTAGTGTTGGTGGGAACACAATAGGCTTCCTTCTTCTTGTTTTTCTCTTGATCTTATGTGCAAAGACCAGGTCTGATATGGGTTTTCTTTTAGAAGAAAACAAGGACCAGCAGGAACTTCTACTTGTGCAAAGATGCCTAGGACGTCCAAGGGCTTTTTGTGGCTGGTTTTTCCCTCACCAATGTAACCCACGCCCCAAGGTGTTTCTCTCCTCTTTTTAATGTTGATGCACGCCCAAGGGAGGGAACTACCAGCTATAAATAATAGCTGAAACCCTTTTAGAGAAGACCTTTCCTTAAAGAATAAGGAAACCAAGAGGACTTTCTAAAAAAAGGAAACAAACACATGTGGACGTCCAGCCCTCTTCCCTTTTCTTGTTTAGTTTCTAAATAGAATTAGAAAGCTACTAAACTTTAGGAAAACTTGCACAAAGAGAACTCCTTCCAAGTAATGGGACCTACACAAACTTGGGACCCACATACTAGGGACCACTTTGACTAGCCCACACTTACTATGGCCCATGTACCAAATAATTTATCTAGAGTTGTAATTCATGTACGCCATCATGGGCCTATTTGAATTTACACTCAAAATTATTTCTCCACACATTTAAACAATTTAGGAAACCTTGCCAATCTAGGAAAGTGGCTAGAGAAGGGACCAAAAGACATATTTGCCCTTGGCTTCCAAAATGACCAAAATGTCCATGCTAACCCCATAGCAACACTAGGATCATTTTAACCTTAACTCATTCCACTAGAGAGTTACGGTTGCACTCCAGGGACAAATATTAAATGAAAATTAAGCTCATGATAAACCGACGATTGTCTTTGACCTACCAAGTACAATGACCACAATGCCCCTCTATGTAACATCCATAATCAAGTAGGTTAACCGATGTACTATCTACCTTCTTGTTTACATCTCATCCTTAGAACTTCATACCCTTGACTTAATCATCATCCGGATATCATTCTCTTGATCCAGGGAGCGACCCACAAGTTCAATATCCATATGGAACATCCATATACTAAGATCTTAGATTCTGATGATTAATCGGATAATTCTAAGGGGACGATCATTCCATCACACGATGGCATAGATTCCATATTGCATTTGCACGTCCCAACTAATCAAGCCCGAGCACCCAAAACACAGAGCTGTTGACCCATGAACAGGATCTCACCCAAAGTGAATTAAAGCACAAGAACTTGACTTCGTCAGTTCATCCACAAATGCTCAAGATTAAGAGCACTGGTCACTCAGTAGCAAGAGGTGACTTGATCTCTCTCTGTGATAGTACTATTTTAGAGATCACACCTACAATGGTCCTGTTCAATGCATGACACATGCACTAATGAGATAAATCCGGAAAGACCTCCGTGACTAAGGTAAGTCACCCTGAATACAGGAGAGTATCTCATTATAACTTATACCAAGATGAAGTGCCCAACTCCATCTCTCAGTTATGAACAAGTTTATTGTTTCAAGTGTCCATGACTCAGACCTTACTGTGTGTAGCCACTACACACCCAAGTCATTACTAGAAAACAATGGGCCTTACACAACCATACATATACACAAGTAATAAGAGAAAGATGTCATTCTATTAAATAACCAATAAATATCCAGTAACAGAGATGTAAGTGTAGTCAGTGGGCTTTAGGGCATACACCAATCCCAACAGAACTGACGGAACGAGATTCCGACTCCCGGATTGCTAGTGAAGTTGAAACGTAGGTTTAACTCAAAACTTTCACTTAAAACTAAGGAAAACAGCCTCCGGGCGCCCAAAACGAGCAAACGGGCTCCGGTGCAAGAAAGACTCCACGGGCACGGGCCCCTAGCCATTCATGGCCTGCAGAAACAGCCGAAACGAGATTCCGAATCCCGGATTGCTCGTACTGTTGAAACTTATGTTTAAGTTAGAATTATAAATTAAAACATAGAAAACGAGCCTCCGGGCGCCCAAAATGAGCAGACGGGCACAGGCCCTAGTCATTCATGACTTGCAGGAACTGACAGAACGAGAATCCGAATCCCGGACTGCTCGTACAGTTGAAACGTAGGTTTAAGTTACAACTATAACTTAAAACTTAGAAAACGAGCCTCCGGGCCTTCAAAATGAGTAAACGGGCTCCGTTGGCCGTGAAACTTGACGGGCACAGGCCCCTAATCATTCAAGACTTGCAGGAACAGACGCAACGAGATTCCGACTCCCGTATTGCTCGTACAGTTGAAACGCAAGTTTAAATTAAAACTATAACCTAAAACTTAGAAAACGAGCATCCGGGCGCCCAAAACGAGCAAACGGGCTCCGTTGCCCTTATAACTTGACGGGCGCGGGCCCCTAGTCATTCATGACTTGCAGGAACAGAAGGAACGAGAATCCGGACCCCGGAGTGCTCGTACAGTTGAAACGTATGTTTCAGTTAGAACTATAACTTAAGACTTAGAAAACGAAACTCCGGGCGCCCAAAATGAGCAAATGGGCTCCGTTGCCGTTAAAGATGACGGGCACCGACCCATAGTCATTCATGACTTGCAGGAACTGACGGAACGAGATTCTGATTCCTGGATTGCTCTTACAGTTGAAACGTATGTTTAAATTAGAACTATAACTTAAAACCTATAAAACGAGCCTCTTGGCGACCAAAACGAGCAAACGGGCTCCGTTGCATGTGGGACTTGACGGGCACAGGCCCCTAGCCGTTCATGACCTGCAGGAATTGACGGAACGAGATTCCGACTCTCGGATTCCTTGTAAAGTTGAAACGTAGGTTTAACTCAAAACTTTCACTTAAAAAACTTAGGAAATCAGCCTCCGGGCGCCCAAAACGAGCAAACGGACTCCGGTGCCCGTTGGACTTGACGGGCACGGGCTCCTAGTCATTCATGACTAGCTGGAACTTGCGGAACGAGATTCCGAATCACAGATTGCTCGTACCGTTGAAACGAATGTTTATTAAGTTAGAACTATAACTTAAAATTTAAAAAAACGAGCATCCGGGCGCCCAATAACAGTAACCGGCTTCGTTGCTCATGAGAATCGAAGGGCCCGGGCCCTAGCTTTTCATGACCTGCAGGAACTAACGGAACGAGATTCCGACTCCCGGATTGCTAGTGAAGTTGAAATGTAGGTTTAACTCAAAACTTTCACTTAAAACTAAGGAAATCAGCCTCCAGGCGCCCAAAACGAGCAAACGGGCTCCGATGCCAGAGAAACTCCACGGGCACGGGCCCCTAGCCATTCATGGACTGCAGAAACAGCCGAAACGAGATTCCGAATCCCGGATTTCTCGTACATTTGAAACGTATGTTTAAGTTAGAATTATAACTTAAAACATAGACAACGAGCCTCCGGGCGCCCAAAAATGAGCAGACGGGCCCCGTTGCCCGTGAAAATTGACGGGCACGGGCCCTATTTATTCATGACTTGCTGGAACTGACGGAACGAGAATCCGAATACCGGACTGCTCGTATAGTTGAAACGTAAGTTTAAGTTACAACTATAACTTAAAACTTGGAAAACGAGCCTCCGGGCCCCCAAAATGAGTAAACGGGCTCCGTTGGCCGTGAAACTTGACGGGCACGGGGCCCCTAGTCATTCAAGACTTGCAGGAACAGACGCAACGAGATTCCGAATCCCGGACTGCTCGTACAGTTGAAACGCAAGTTAAAATTAGAACTATAACCCAAAACTTAGAAAACGAGCATCCGGGCGCCCAAAACGAGCAAACGGGCTCCGTTGCCCTTGTAACTTGACGGAAACGGGCCCCTAGTCATTCATCACTTGCAGGAACAGAAGTAACGAGAATCCGGCCCCGGAGTGCTCGTACAGTTGAAACGTATGTTTCAGTTAGAACTATAACTTAAGATTTAGAAAACGAAACTCCGGACGCCCAAAATGAGCAAATGGGCTCCGTTGTCGTTAAACTTGACCGGCACCGGCCCCTAGTCATTCATGACTTGCAGGAACTGAAGGAACGAGATTCTGATTCCCGGATTGCTCTTACAGTTGAAACGTATGTTTAAATTAAAACTATAACTTAAAACCCAGAAAACGAGCCTCCGGGCGACCAAAACGAGCAAACGGGCTCCGTTGCTTGTGGGACTTGACGGGCACGGGCCCCTAACCGTTCATGACCTGCAGGAATTGACGGAACGAGATTCCGTCTCTCGTATTCCTTGTAAAGTTGAAACGTAGGTTTAACTCAAAACTTTCTCTTAAAAAACTTAGGAAATCAGCCTTCGGGCGCCCAAATCGAGCAAACGGGCTCCGGTGCCCGTTTGACTTGATGGGCACGGGCTCCTAGTCATTCATGACTAGGTGGAACTGGCGGAACGAGATTCCGAATCACGGATTGCTTGTACCGTTGAAACGTATGTTTATTAAGTTAGAACTATAACTTAAAATTTAGAAAACGAGCATCCGGGCGCCCAATACGAGCAACCGGCTTCGCTGCTCATGAGACTTGATGGCCCCGGGCCCCTCGCTTTTCATGACCTGCAGGAACTGACTGAACGAGATTCCGACTCCCGGATTGCTAGTGATGTTGAAACGTAGGTTTAACTCAAAACTTTCACTTAAAACTAAGGAAGTCAGCCTCCGGGCGCCCAAAACGAGCAAACGGGCACCGGTGCCAGAGAGACTCCACGGGCACGGGCCCCTAGCCATTCATGGCCTGCAGAAAGAGCCGAAATGAGATTCCGAATCCCGGATTACTCGTACTGTTGAAACGAATGTATAAGTTAGAATTATAACTTAAAACATAGACAACGAGCCTCCGGGCGCCCAAAATGAGCAGACGGGCCCCGTTGCCCGTGAAAATTTACGGGCAAGGGCCCTAGTCATTCATGACTTGGAGGAACTGACGGAACAAGAATCCGAATCCCTGACTGCTCGTATAGTTAAAACATAGATTTAAGTTACAACTATAACTTAAAACTTAGAAAACGGGCCTCCGGGCCCCAAAATTAGTAAACGGGCGCCGTTGGCCGTGAAACTTGACGGGCACGGGCCCCTAGTCATTCAAGACTTGCAGGAACAGACGCAACCAGATTCCGAATCCCGGATTCCTCGTACAGTTGAAACGCAAGTTTAAATTAGAACTATGACCTAAAACTTAGAAACGAGTATCCGGGCGCGGGCCCCTAGTCATTTAGAAACGAGTAAACGGGCTCCGTTGCCCATTTAACTTGACGGGCACGGGCCCCAAGTCATTTATGACTTGCAGGAACAGAAGGAACGAGAATCCGGACCCCGGAGTGCCCGTAAAGTTGAAACGTATGTTACAGTTAGAACTATAACTTAAGACTTAGAAAACGAAACTCCATGCGCCCAAAATGAGGAAATGGGCTCCGTTGGCGTTAAACATGACGGGCACCGGCCCCTAGTCATTCATGACTTGAAGGAACTGACGGAACGAGATTCTGATTCCCGGATTGCTCTTACAGTTGAAACGTATGTTTAAATTAGAACTATAACTTAAAACCTAGAAAACGAGCCTCCGGGCGACCAAAACGAGCAAACGGGCTCCGTTTCTTGTGGGACTTGACGGGCACGGGTCCCTAGCCGTTCATGACCTGCAGGAATTGACGGAACGAGATTCCGACTCTCGGATTCCTTGTAAAGTTGAAACGTAGGTTTAACTCAAAACTTTCACTTAAAAAACTTAAGAAATCAGCCTCCGGGCGCCCAAAACGAGCAAACGGGCTCCGGTGCCCATTGGACTTGACGGGCACGGGCTCCTAGTCATTCATGACTCGCTGGAACTGGCGGAACGAGATTCCGAATCACGGATTGCTCGTACCGTTGAAACTTATGTTTATTAAGTTAGAACAATAAGTTAAAAATTAGAAAACGAGCATCCGGGCGCCCAATACGAGCAACCGGCTTCGTTGCTCATGAGACTTGATGGGCCCGGGCCCCTAGATTTTCATGACCTGCAGGAACTGACGGAACGAGATTCCGACTCCCGGATTGCTAGTGAAGTTGAAACGTAGGTTTAACAAAAAACTTTCACTTAAAATTAAGGAAATCATTCTCCGGGCGCCCAAAACGAGCAAACTCGCTCCGGTGCTAGAGAAACTCCACGGGCACGGGCCCCTAGCCATTCATGGCCAGCAGAAACAACTGAAACGAGATTCCGAATCACGGATTGCTCTTACCGTTGAAACGTATGTTTATTAAGTTAAAACTATAACTTAAAATTTAGAAAACGAGCATCCGGGCGCCCAATATGAGCAACCGGCTTCGTTGCTCATGAGACTTGATGGGCCCGGGCCCCTTGCTTTTCATGACCAGCAGGTACTGACGGAATGAGATTCCGACTCCCGGATTGCTAGTGAAGTTGAAACGTAGGTTTAACTCAAAACTTTTACTTAAAACTAAGGAAATCAGCCTCCGGGTGCCCAAAACGAGCAAACGGGCTCCGGTGCCAGAGAGACTCCACGGGCACGGGCCCCTAGCCATTCATGGCCTGCAGAAACAGCCGAAACGATATTCCGAATCCCGGATTGCTCGTACTGTTGAAACGTATTTTTAAGTTAGAATTATAACTTAAAACATAGACAACGAGCCTCCGGGCGCCCAAAATGAGCAGACGGGCCCCGTTGCCCGTGAAAATTGATGGGCACGGGCCTTAGTCATACATGACTTGCTGGAACAGACGGAACGAGAATCCGAATCCCGGACTGCTCGTACAGTTGAAACGTAGGTTTAAGTTACAACATTAACTTAAAACTTAGAAAACGAGCCTCCGGGCCCCCAAAAGGAGTAAACGGGCTCCGTTGGCCGTAAAACTTGACGGGCACGGGCCCCTAGTCATTCAAGACTTGCAGGAACAGACGCAACGAGATTCCGAATCCCGGATTGCTCGTACAGTTGAAACGCAAGTTTAAATTAGAACTATAACCTAAAACTTAGAAAACGAGCATCCGGGCGCCCAAAACGAGCAAACGGGCTCCGTTGCCCTTGTAACTTGACGGGCACGGGGCCCTAGTCATTCGTGACCTGTAGGAAGAGAAGGAACGAGAATCCGGACCCCGGAGTGCTCGTACAGTTGAAACGTATGTTTCAGTTAGAACTATAACTTAAAACCTAGAAAACGAGCCTCCCGGCGACCAAAACGAGCAAACGGGTTCCGTTGCCAGTGGGACTTGACGGGCACGGGCCCCTAGCCGTTCATGACCTGCAGGAATTGACGGAACGAGATTCCGACTCTCGGATTCCTTGTAAAGTTGAAACGTAGGTTTAACTCAAAACTTTCACTTAAAAAACTTAGGAAATCAGCCTCCGGGAGCCCAAAATGAACAAACGGGCTCCGATGCCCGTTTGATGTGACGGGCACGGGCTCCTAGGCATTCAAGACTTGCTGGAAATGCCGGAACGAGATTCCGAATCACGGATTGCTCGTACCGTTGAAATGTATGTTTATTAAGTTAGAACTAAAACTTAAAATTTAGAAAACGAGCATCCGGGCGCCCAATACGAGCAACCGGCTTCGTTGCTCATGAGACTTGATGGGCCCGGGCCCCTAGCTTTTCATTACCTGCAGGAAATGACGGAACGAGATTCCGACTCCCGGATTGCTAGTGAAGTTGAAACGTAGGTTTAACTCAAAACTTTCACTTAAAACTAAGGAAATCAGCCTCCGGGTGCCCAAAACGAGCAAACGGGCTCCGGTGCCAAAGAGACTACACGGGCACGGGCCCCTAGCCATTCATGGCCTGCAGAAACAGCCGAAACGAGATTCTGAATCCCGGATTACTCGTACTGTTGAAACGTATGTTTAAGGTAGAATTATATCTTAAAACATAGACAACGAACCTCCGGGCACCCAAAATGAGCAGACGGGCCCCGTTGCAAGTGAAAATTGACGGGCACGGGCCTTAGACATTCATGACTTGCAGGAACTGACGGAATGAGAATCCGATTCCCGGACTGCTCGTACAGTTGAAACGTAGGTTAAAGTTACAACTATAACTTAAAACTTAGAAAACGAGCCTCCTGGCCCCCAAAAGTAGTAAACGGGCTCCGTTGGCCGTGAAACTTGACGGGCACGGGCCCCTAGTCATTCAAGACTTGCAGGAACAGACGCAATGAGATTCCGAATCCCGGATTGCTCGTACAGTTGAAACGCAAGTTTAAATTAGAACTATAACCTAAATCTTAGAAAACGAGCATCCGGGCGCCCAAAACGAGCAAACGGGCTCCGTTGCACTTGTAACTTGACGGGCACGGGCCCCTAGTCATTCATGACCTGTAGGAAGAGAAGGAACGAGAATCCGGACTCCGGAGTGCTCGTACAGTTGAAACGTATGTTTCAGTTAGAACTATAACTTAAGACATAGAAAACGAAACTCCGGGAGCCCAAAATGAGCAAATCGGCTCCGTTGCCGGTAAACTTGACGGGCACCGGCCCGTAGTCATTCATGCCTTGCAGGAACTGACGGAACGAGATTCTGATTCCCGGATTGCTCTTACAGTTGAAACGTATGTTGAAATTAGAACTATAACTTAAAACCTAGAAAACGAGCCTCCGGGCGACCAAAACGAGCAAACGGGCTCCGTTGCTTGTGGGACTTGACGGGCACGGGCCCCTAGCCGTTCATGACCTGCAGGAATTGACGAAACGAGATTCTGACTCTCGGATTCCTTGTAAAGTTGAAACGTAGATTTAACTCAAAACTTTCACCTAAAAAACCTAGGAAATCAGCCTACGGGCACCCAAAACGAGCAAACGGGCTCCGGTGCCCGGTGGACTTGACGGGCACGGGATCCTAGTCTTTCATGACTAACTGGAACTGGCGGAACGAGATTCCGAATCACGGATTGCTCGTACCGTTGAAACGTATGTTTATTAAGTTAGAACTATAACTTAAAATTTAGAAAACGAGCATCCGGACCCTAGCTTTTCATGACCTTAGGAACTGACGGAACGAGATTCCGACTCCCAGATTGCTAGTGAAGTTGAAACGTAGGTTTAACTCAAAACTTTTACTTAAAACTAAGGAAATCAGCCTCCGGGCGCCCAAAACGAGCAAACGGGCTCCGGTGCTAGAGAGACTCCACGGGCACGGGCCCCTAGCCATTCATGGCCTGCAGAAACAGCCGAAACGATATTCCGAATCCCGGATTGCTCGTACTGTTGAAACATATTTTTAAGTTAGAATTATAACTTAAAACATAGACAACGAGCCTCCGGGCGCCCAAAATGAGCAGACGGGCCCCGTTGCCCGTGAAAATTGATGGGCACGGGCCTTAGTCATACATGACTTGCTGGAACAGACGGAACGAGAATCCAAATCCCGGACTGCTCGTACAGTTGAAACGTAGGTTTAAGTTACAACATTAACTTAAAACTTAGAAAACGAGCCTCCGGGCCCCCAAAAGGAGTAAACGGGCTCCGTTGGCCGTAAAACTTGACGGGCACGGGCCCCTAGTCATTCAAGACTTGCAGGAACAGACGCAACGAGATTCCGAATCCCGGATTGCTCGTACAGTTGAAACGCAAGTTTAAATTAGAACTATAACCTAAAACTTAGAAAACGAGCATCCGGGCGCCCAAAACGAGCAAACGGGCTCCGTTGCCCTTGTAACTTGACGGGCACGGGCCCCTAGTCATTCGTGACCTGTAGGAAGAGAAGGAACGAGAATCCGGACCCCGGAGTGCTCGTACAGTTGAAACGTATGTTTCAGTTAGAACTATAACTTAAGACTTAGAAAACGAAACTCCGGGCGCCCAAAATGAGCAAATGGGCTCCATTGCCGTTAAACTTTACGGGCACCGGCCCCTAGTCATTCATGACTTGCAGGAACTGACGGAACGAGATTCTGATTCTCGGATTGCTCTTACAGTTGAAACGTATGTTGAAATTAGAACTATAACTTAAAACCTAGAAAACGAGCCTCCGGGCGACCAAAACGAGCAAACGGGCTCCGTTACTTGTGGGACTTGACGGGCACGGGCCCCTAGCCGTTCATGACCTGCAGGAATTGACGGAACGGGATTCCGACTCTCGGATTCCTTGTAAAGTTGAAACGTAGGTTTAAGTCAAAACTTTCAGTTAAAAAACTTAGGAAATCAGCCTCCGGGCGCCCAAAACGAGCAAACGGGCTCCGGTGCCCGTTGGACTCGACGGGCACGGGCTCCTAGTCATTCATGACTAGCTGGAACTGGCGGAACGAGATTCCGAATCACGAATTGCTCGTACCGTTGAAACGTATGTTTATTAAGTTAGAACTATAAGTTTAAATTTAGAAAACGAGCATCCGGGCGCCCAATACGAGCAACCGGCTTCGTTGCTCTTGAGACTTGATGGGCCCGGGCCCCTAGCTTTTCATGACCTGCAGGAACTGACGGAACGAGATTCCGACTCCCGGATTGCTAGTGAAGTTGAAACGTAGGTTTAACTCAAAACTTTCACTTAAAACTAAGGAAATCAGCCTCCGGGCGCCTAAAACGAGCAAACGGGCTCCGGTACAAGAGAGACTCCACGGGCACGGGCCCCTAGCCATTCATAGCCTACAGAAACAGCCGAAACGAGATTCTGAATCCCGGATTGCTCGTACTGTTGAAACGTATGTTTAAGTTAGAATTATAACTTAAAACATAGACAACGAGCCTCCAGGCGCCCAAAATGAGCAGACGGGCCCCGTTGCCCGTGAAAATTGACGGGCACGGGCCCTAGTCATTCATGACTTGCAGGAACTGACGGAACGAGAATCCGAATCCCGGACTGCTCGTACAGTTGAAATGTAGGTTTAAGTTACAACTATAACTTAAAACTTAGAAAACGAGCCTCCGGGCCCCCAAAATGAGTAATCGGGCCCCGTTGGCCGTGAAACTTGACGTGCACGAGCCCCTAGTCATTCAAGACTTGTAGGAACAGACGCAACGAGATTCCGAATCCCGGATTGCTCGTACAGTTGAAACGCAAGTTTAAATTAGAACTATGACCTAAAACTTAGAAAACGAGCATCCGAGCAGCCAAAACGAGCAAACGGGCTCCGTTGCCCGTTTAACTTGACGGGCATGGGCCCCTAGAGATTCATGACTTGCAGGAACAAAAGGAACTAGAATCCGGACCCCGGAGTGCTCGTATAGTTGAAACGTATGTTTCAGTTAGAACTATAACTTAAGACTTAGAAAACGAAACTCCGGGCGCCCAAAATGAGCAAATGGGCTCCATTGCAGTTAAACTTGACGGGCACCGGCCCATGGTCATTAATGACTTGCAGGAACTGACGGAACGAGATTCTGATTCCCGGATTGCTCCTACAGTTGAAACGTATGTTGAAATTAGAACTATAACTTAAAACCTAGAAGACTAGCCTCTGGGCGACCAAAACGAGCAAACGGGCTTCCTTGCTTGTGGGACTTGACGGGCACGGGCCCCTAGTCGTTCATGACCTGCAGGAATTGACGGAACGAGATTCCGACTCTCGGATTCCTTGTAAAGTTGAAACGTAGGTTTAACTCAAAACTTTCACTTAAAAAACTTAGGAAATCAGCCTCCGGGCACCCAAAACAAGCAAACGGGCTCCGGTGCCCGTTGGACTTGACAGGCACGGGCTCCTAGTCATTCATGACTCGCTGGAACTGGCGGAACGAGATTCCGAATCACGGATTGCTCGTACCGTTGAAACGTATGTTTATTAAGTTAGAACTATAAGTTTAAAGTTAGGAAACGAGCATCCGGGCGCCCAATACGAGCAACCGGCTTCGTTGCTCATGAGACTTGATGGGCCCGAGCCCCTAGCTTTTCATGACCTGCAGGAACTGACGGAACGAGATTCCGACTCCCGGATTGCTAGTGAAGTTGAAACGTAGGTTTAACTCAAAAATTCACTTAAAACTAAGGAAATCAGCCTCCGGGCGCCCAAAATGAACAAACGAGCTCCGGTGCTAGAGAGACTCCACGGGCACGGGCCCCTAGCCATTCATGGCCTGCAGAAACAGCCGAAACAAGATTCCGAATCCCGGATTGCTCGTACTGTTGAAACATTTGTTTAAGTTAGAATTATAACTTAAAACATAGACAACGATCCTCCAGGCACCCAAAATGAGCAGACGAGCACCGTTGCCCGTGAAAATTGACAGGCATGGGCCCTAGACATTCATGACTTGCAGGAACTGACGGAACGAGAATCCGAATCCCGGACTGCTCGTACAGTTGAAACGTAGGTTTCAGTTACAACTATAAATTAAAACTTAGAAAACGAGCCTCCGGGCCCCCAAAATGAGTAAACGGGCTCCGTTGGCCGTGAAACTAGACGGGCACGGGCCCCTAGTCATTCAAGACTTGCAGGAACAGACGCAATGAGATTCCGAATCCCGGATTGCTCGTACAGTTGAAACGCAAGTTTAAATTAGAACTATGACCTAAAACTTAGAAAACGAGCTTCCGGGCTCCCAAAACGAGCAAACGGGCTCCGTTGCCCGTTTAACATGACGGGCACGGGCCCCTAGTCATTCATGACTTGCAGGAACAGAAGGAACGAGAATCCGGACCTCGGAGAGCTCGTACAGTTGAAACATATGTTTCAGTTAGAACTATAACTTAAGACTTAGAAAAAGAAACTCCGGGCGCCCAAAATGAGGAAATGGGCTCCATTGCCGTTAAACTTGACGGGCACCGGCCCCTAGTCATTCATGACTTGCAGGAACTGACGGAACGAGATTCTGAATCCCGGATTGCTCTTTTACAGTTGAAACGTATGTTTAAATTAGAGCTATAACTTAAAACCTAGAAAACGAACCTTCGGGCGACCAAAACGAGCAAACGGGCTCCGTTGCTTGTGGGAATTGACGGGCACGGGCCCCTAGCCGTTCATGACCTGCAGGAATTGACGGAACGATATTCCGACTCTCGGATTCCTTGTAAAGTTGAAACGTAGGTTTAACTCAAAACTTTCACTTAAAAAACTTAGGAAATCAGCCTCCGGGCGCCCAAAACGAGCAAACGGGCTACGGTGCCCGTTGGACTTGACGGGCACGGGATCCTAGTCATTCATGACTAGCTGGAACTGCAGGAACGAGATTCCGAATCACGGATTGCTCGTACCGTTGTAACGTATGTTTATTAAGTTAAAACTATAACTTAAAATTTAGAAAACGAGGATCCGGGCGCCCAATAGGAGCAACCGGCTTCGTTGCTCGTGAGACTTGATGGGCCCGGGCCCCTAGCTTTTCATGGCCAGCAGGTACTGACGGAACGAGATTCCGACTCCCGGATTGCTAGTGAAGTTGAAACGTAGGTTTAACTCAAAACTTTCACTTAAAACTAAGGAAATCAGCCTCCGGGCGCCCAAAACGAGCAAACGGGCTCCGGTGCCAGAGAGACTCCACGGGCACGGGCCCCTAGCCATTCATGGCTTGCAGAAACAGCCGAAACGAGATTCCGAATCCCGGATTGCTCGTACTGTTGAAACGTATGTTTAAGTTAGAATTATCACATAAAACATAGACAACGAACCTCCGGGCGCCCAAAATGAGCAGACGGGCCCCGTTGCCCGTGAAAATTGACGGGCACGGGCTCTAGTCATTCATGACTTGCAGGAACTGACGGAACGAGAATCCGAATCCCGAACTGCTCGTACAGTTGAAACGTAGGTTTAATTTACAAATATAACTTAAAACTTAGAAAACGAGCATCCGGGCGCCCAAAACGAGCAAACGGGCTCCGTTGCCCGTTTAACTTGACGGGCACAGGCCCCTAGTCATTCATGACTTGCAGGAACAGACGCAACGAGATTCTGAATCCCGGATTGCTCGTACAGTTGAAACGCAAGTTTAAATTAGAACTATAACCTAAAACTTAGAAAACGAGCATCCGGGCGCCCAAAACGAGCAAACGGGCTCCGTTGCCCTTGTTACTTGACGGGCACGGGCCCCTAGTCATTCATAACTTGCAGGAACAGAAGGAACGAGAATCCGGACCCCGGAGTGCTCGTACTGTTGAAACGTATGTTTCAGTTAGAACTATAACTTAAGACTTAGAAAACGAAACTCCGGGCGCCCAAAATGAGCAAATGGGCTCCGTTGCCGTTAAACTTGACGGGCACCGGTCCCTAGTCATTCATGACTTGCAGGAACTGACGGAACGAGATTCTGATTCCCGGATTGCTCTTACAGTTGAAACGTATGTTTAAATTAGAACTATAAGTTAAAACGTAGAAAACGAGCCTCCGGGCGACCAAAACGAGCAAACGGGCTCCGTTGCTTGTGGGACTTGACGGGCACGGGCCCCTAGCCGTTCATGACCTGCAGGAATTGACGGAACGAGATTCCGACTCTCGGATTCCTTGTAAAGTTGAAACGTAGGTTTAACTCAAAACTTTCACTTAAAAAACTTAAGAAATCAACCTCCGGGCGCCCAAAACGAGCAAACGGGCTCCGCTGCCCGTTGGACTTGACGGGCACGGGATCCTAGTCAATCATGAATAGCTGGAACTGGCGGAACGAGATTCCGAATCACGGATTGCTCGTACCGTTGAAACGTATGTTTATTAAGTTAGAACTATAACTTAAAATTTAGAAAACGAGCATCCGGGCGCCCAATACGAGCAACCGGCTTCGTTGCTAAAGAGACTTGATGGGCCCGGGCCCCTAGCTTTTCATGACCTACAGGAACTGACAGAACGAGATTCCGACTCCCGGATTGCTAGTGAAGTTGAAACGTATGTTTAACTCAAAACTTTCACTTAAAACTATGGAAATCATTAGCAATCCCGGAAGCATTTATGATGCTTGATGGAATTTTGAGTTTGTCACATCCTTGCTTTTAATCATGTTGTCATATTCAATTGGTGTCATTTTGTATAAGTTTCCATTGATTTCATATCCAATTGATATCTTATCTTGTGTATGTGATAGACCATGTGTGCATTGGATTGAACTTGATAAGTAATATGATTGTTCCATGTCACACACCATTAGCATCATAATGTTCATGTTGCCACCTCTTTTGTTCTCATAGGTATATCTCATGACCACCATGTTTATGTGTTAATAATATTGGTTGGTTATTATTTGAGGTTGGCTTCATGCTTGAATTTCATTTCACTCTTTCTTGCACATTAATAGTCATATTTATAGTTTGAGTGAAATGATTTCAAAAACTTTCATAGCATATGATTTTCATAGTTATAATGATTGATGCTATGTTTGAGTAAACCCCATTGCTTCATGGATAGCTCTAATTTGGATTTTTCCTAATAGGTATATTTTTAAATCCATTTTAGAGTGATTGATTTAATAGTCATATCCTTAAATCTCAATTGGTATTCTTTGTTTTTCCAATTGATATCCATGATTGCTTTTCCCATTAGACCTTGCTTTCTTTTGGTAATTTGATCATATGAGCTTTATAGTTAAATGAATCTAATCCTTTCCTTGAAGTTGACCCTCACTTGGTTAAACCATCTACTTCTTGAACCAAATAGTTATATTTTGTCAAATGTTTGACAAAAGAAGAGAATGGATTGAGGGGGAGTGTAAACCTTCATAGGAAGTATTAGTTTTGATCAAATTGACCATTGGATTGCCCTTGAGCCCTTAGAGACTACTACCTCACATGATAGCCTGTTACGTATTTCATTTTCGATTTCATTTGTTAACAGGTGCTACTAAAGGTATTTTCCTTATTTCATGTGTGTAGGTACCTTTGCAATTTAATGTCAAAGGGGGAGAGAGTTCGAGAGTTCAAGTACTCGAAGATCTCCTATTCATCAAAGGGGGAGAAATTATGCAAGTTCTCAAAAGGGTGAAGAGAATGTCCAAGCTTCCTAAGGAGAGAGTTGTGTATGATCTTCTACAAAGGGAGAGAATGCATACCTTGCCAAAGGGAGAAAGAGGCATGGTCAAAGGGGGAGAGCTAATAGAAGAAAGAAAGCTTGGAAGCTAAAGAAGATGCTTGGATAAAAAGAGAAAGAAGAAAGAAAGCTTGAAGAATGATCAAGCTCCAAGCATCAACAAGATTGAAGAAAAGAGCTCAAGAGCCCAAGTTAAGAGAAGAAGCATCCAAGAAGATTTCAAGACTTGTCCAGCTGAGGGGGAGCTGAAGACCTTGGTGAGTAATTTCAATGATGAGTAAGTTGCCATCAAATTGCAAAGGGGGAGATTGTTAGGGATTTTGTAATTGCAATTTGATGGATGCATTTGCACTTTAGAATCATTTGAATTCTCACACTTGCATTTTTTTAGAAAACCTTGAAATCTAGTTTTATACATGCATAGCTTTTAAGATTTGGAAAAGTATTTGTTTTATGCATGTTTTTGGTTCTAAACTTGGATGCAATGGTTTTAGAATCCAAACTCTTTTGAAAACCTTATTCCTTGTGCATTATATTTGGAAAATCATCATGTGAATTTAGGTTTGAGCATTGCAAACATTCAGCACTTTTAGAATTGGTTTTGTATGCAATTTCATTTGAAAAGAGTTTTTACAAATCAAGCTAGCCTTTGGTTTTAAAGTTTCGAATCTTTTAGGCTTTTTATGGTTCATGTTTTAAAAACCCTTAGAATGATTTAAAACATGTTTTCAAGCTTGATTTAATGGCCCAAAAAATTCCCAACCAAAATTACTTTAGAAAATTACATTTTTGGGAAAACAGGACCTTTAGCGGCGGAAAAACCACTTTTAGCGGCGGTTTTTGTGTCCGCCGCTAAAAGCAGTTTTTCAAACGGTCATTTTTCTGACTGTTGTGTGATCCCGGTCGACCGAGACCTGTTCCTAGGTCGACCGAGGACTAGCCGTTGGACACTTTTTCATTATAAAGTCCATTCATTTCCAACCTTTTTCAAGGCTTGAACCATGAACCTTTGAGAGCATTTTGGAGCCAAAGAAAGGGGAAGAAGTTGGAAAGGCTAGAGGGCTATTTGGAAATCAAATTCATGAGTTTTTAAAAGGTACATGTTTATAGTTATTTTGATTTCCATTCAAATGAAATTCATGCATGTTCAAATCCTTTGTATTTTCATTTATGCATGATTTCAAGCCCTTTAAGAGTTGTTTTGCAAACTCAATATCTTTCTTGGTAAATTAGATTGGTTTGCACAATCTCTTATCCTAATCACATATGTTCTTAGACTTTAACTTTCATTCAACTTGTTGTTTCATTTCTTCAAAGTTGTTTGAATCTTTTATGTGATTAGTTTTTCTCTTCAATCACCATTTTATAAGCCTTGATTTTAAAATGCATCATGCATTCATTTAAGAGCTTCATTGTTAAAATTGATTGAAGAAACACATTCATACACTTGTGCACACACTTTAACTTAATTGAGTGTATGTTTGTAATTTGTTATAAACTTTCATATTAGCCTATTTAGAGGCAATTCAAAAGTGCTTAAATTGTAATCTCTTAGAGTGATCTTTTGTGAAGACACTTTCTTAGAGAAATCTTTATTTGTAAAGGTTATTGCTTAGCCTAAGAAAAGCATTGTGTAAGGTTATTGCTTAGCCTAAGAAAAGCATCTTGTAAGGTTATTGCTTAGCCTAAGAAAAGCATTTTGTAAGGGTTATTGCTTAGCCTAGTAAAAAGCATAAATAGTGGAAATCCGGTGGGGTGTTGGATTCACAAGCCGGTAGTGGATGTAGGCACGTTGGCCGAACCACTATAAATATTGTGTTGTGGTGATTGCTTTTGTGGTGATTGTTTATTTGAGCTTCCGCATATTGTATGTTTAATCATCACATGTGACTAGTTTAGTTTAAGAAATTAAAATTGGTCATTATTGGTCATAGTTGTAGCTCACCCTATTCACCCCCCCTCTAGGGTTAGGATCCCAAGGATTTTCAATTGGTATCAGAGCCAAGTGCTCTATCCCTTAGGATCAAGTGTTTGGAACTCTTGATTAGGTGTAAAAACCTAGAGTAAAAACCCTAGAGTTGTGCTTATTTGAAAATCATTAAAATGGACTCCACTATGCTAGACTTTGTAGATTCTTCTAGACCCCTCATTCTTCCTTCTATTGGAGATTCAAACCCTCACTTAAATGAATATCAATTTGACTCAAAAGAGGAAGAAAATGAGTATGATGAAGATGATCTTCAACAAGCCTATAATGAATTATATACATTATCTTCAAAGCTTGATAAAAGAAATAGAAGTTTAAAAGAAGAATCTAATAAACTAAACAAAGAGCTAGCCTCTTCAAAAGATGAACTTAGAGAGAAAGAAGAAGTAATAAAATGTCTAGACTCTAAGTTCATGATCTCTTTAAATAACCTATCCAACATTCAAGATGAACTAAAAGAATTAAAGATGGGTTATGAAAATGTCAATAAGGAAAATCTAAATCTAAGAGATCAATTACAAAGGCAAGGTAAAGACTTTAACAATCTTGAATCTAAATTGACTATCTCTAAGGAAAATTTATCTAATGCTCAAGATGAATTAAATGAGATTAAGATAAATTGTGATGAGCTTAAAAATGAAAATTTGAACCTAAGAGATACAATTAAAAGACAAGATGAAAACATTAACTATTTAAAATCCAAGTTGACAATTTCCAATGAAAATTTGTCTAATGCTCAAAGTAATTTAAAAACTTTAGAACTTGGACCTAATGTTGTTAATGAGCTTAAATCTAAGTTAAATCTTGCCTATGAAGAGCTAAACAATTATAAGGAAATTGAAAATGAGCTTTCTAAAGTCAAACATGAAAATTCAATCCTTATAACCAAAGTCACTCAACTTGAAGGATATAAACAAAAGTATGAGTGCAAGTTTACCCAAAGTGAAGATAGACTTGAAAAATTATTTAAATTGGGTAAACCTCATGGAGATAGGACGGGTATTGGATTTAATAGGAATATGTCTTATGACCCTAAATTCACCAACACATTTGTGAAAGGTGAGTCCTCTTTCTCTAGCACTCTTTCTCCCTTGCCCAAAACCAAATGTGATTATTGTGGCAATGAAGGGCATTTTAGGTTTGAGTGCAAACTAAGAAGAAGAAGCAATGTGTCTAATCCCATATTTGAACCAAAGAAAGTAAAATCAAACTTGAAGGGTAAGACACTAAAAACCAAGGAAGACTCCATAAAGCTTAAACAAGTTAAACAAATTAACAAGGAGTCTCCCAAGATAGATTCTAAAAGGCTTAAACAAGGTAAACCAAAAATCAAAGAATCTATTAACAAAAAGCTTCTCAATCTATCTCCCTTATATGAACCCATGAAAGAACTTTTGAAGAAAGTTGCTAAGTTAAATCTAAATTTCAAAAGTCAAGTAAAGGGAGAAAATAAGAAGAAAAGAAAAGTGAAACAATCCCCTAAGAAACCCACCCACCAACCTCAAAAGACTAATCACCATTCTAAGCTAAATTTAGTCAAATCTAAATATCATGGTGATAAGTTTAAATTGAAAATTTATCAAGTCAAATCTCCTATAGTTGGTGGGACTCCAAAACAAGGCCTCAAAGTTCAACCCTCTCAAGACCTTAGGTGGATTCCTAAAGTTATTTACCTAGACAAACCTTAAGGCCTTGACCCCTCTTGACCAACCTATTCTTTAATAGTTAAATCACTTTGTTGGTCATGTTGCATTTGCATTTTGTTCCTTCTTAGTTACATTTCTTAAAATGCATTGCTTCCTTATGATCAATTGATTTTGCTTTCATGCACCATTCTAAGTTACACTTCATGGTTTTCAAAATCTCTTGATTATAATTTCATCATGTTAGATTTGCTTTTTGCTCACATTTAGTTTTATGTTTTGCATTGCATTTCAACATGATTAATTGATTGTGATTTTAAAAGCTTTTATAGCTAGATTTTTCATGATCAATTGTTTTTGAATCATTTGTGTAGATGTCATAGTAAGATTATTTGAACAAATGATTTGAATCAATTCAAGTTTTCCATGGATTTGAATCAATTCAGGCGCCCAAACCGAGCAAACGGGCTCCGGTGCCCGTTGGACTTGATGGGCACGGGGTCCTAGTCATTCATGACTAGCTGGAACTGGCGGAACGAGATTCCGAATCACGGATTGCTCGTACCGTTGAAACGTATGTTTATTAAGTTAGAACTATAAGTTTAAATTTAGAAAACGAGCATCCGGGCGCCCAATACGAGCAACCGGCTTCGTTGCACATGAGACTTGATGGGCCCGGGCCCCTAGCTTTTCATGACTTGCAGGAACTGACGGAACGAGATTCCGACTCCCGGATTGCTAGTGAAGTTGAAACGTAGGTTTAACTCAAATCTTTCACTTAAAACTAAGGAAATCATTCTCCGGGTGCCCAAAACTAGCAAACGGGCTCCGGTGCCAGAGAGACTCCACGGGCACGGGCCACTAGCCATTCATGGCCTGCAGAAACAGCCGAAACGAGATTCCGAATCCCGGATTGCTCGTACTGTTGAAACGTATGTTTAAGTTAGAATTATAACTTAAAACATAGACAACGAACCTCGGGGCGCCCAAAATGAGCAGACGGGGCCCGTTGCCCGTGAAAATTGACGGGCATGGGCCCTAGACATTCATGACTTGCAGGAACTGACGGAACGAGAATCCGAATCCCGGACTGCTCGTACAGTTGAAACGTAGGTTTCAGTTACAACTATAAATTAAAACTTAGAAAACGAGCCTCCGGGCCCCCAAAATGAGTAAACGGGCTCCGTTGGCTGTGAAACCAGACGGGCACGGGCCCCTAGTCATTCAAGACTTGCAGGAACAGACGCAACGAGATTCCGAATCCCGGATTGCTCGTACAGTTGAAACGCAAGTTTAAATTAGAACTATGACCTAAAACTTAGAAAACGAGCTTCCGGGCTCCCAAAACGAGCAAACGGGCTCCGTTGCCCGTTTAACATGACGGGCACGGGCCCCTAGTCATTCATGACTTACAGGAACAGAAGGAACGAGAATCCGGACCTCGGAGTGCTCGTACAGTTGAAACGTATGTTTCAGTTAGAACTATAACTTAAGACTTAGAAAACGAAACTCCGGGCGCCCAAAATGAGGAAATGGGCTCCGTTGCCGTTAAACTTGACGGGCACCGGCCCCTAGTCATTCATTACTTGCAGGAACTGACGGAACGAGATTCTGAATCCCGGATTGCTCTTTTACAGTTGAAACGTATGTTTAAATTAGAGCTATAACTTAAAACCTAGAAAACGAGCCTCCGGGCGACCAAAACGACCAAACGGGCTCCGTTGCTCGTGGGACTTGACGGGCACGGGCCCCTAGCCGTTCATGACCTGTTGGAATTGACGGAACGAGATTCCGACTCTCGGATTCCTTGTAAAGTTGAAACGTAGGTTTAACTCAAAACTTTCACTTAAAAAACTTAGGAAATCAGACTCCGGGCGCCCAAAACGAGCAAACGGGCTCCGGTGCCCGTTGGACTTGACGAGCACGGGGTCCTAGTCATTCATGACTAGCTGGAACTGGCGGAACGAAATTCCGAATCACGGATTGCTCGTACCGTTGAAACGTATGTTTATTAAGTTAGAACTATAAGTTTAAATTTAGTAAACGAGCATCCGGGCGCCCAATACGAGCAACCGGCTTCATTGCTCATGAGACTTGATGGGCCCGGGCCCCTAGCTTTTCATGACCTGCTGGAACTGACGGAACGAGATTCCGACTCCCGGATTGCTAGTGAAGTTGAAACGTAGGTTTAACTCAAAACTTTCACTTAAAACTAAGGAAATCAGGCTCCGGGCGCCCAAAACGAGCAAACGGGCTCCGGTGCCAGAGAGACTCCACGAGCACGGGCCCCTAGCCATTCATGGCCTGCAGAAACAGCCGAAACGAGATTCCGAATCCCGGATTGCTCGTACTGTTGAAACGTATTTTTAAGTTAGAATTATAACTTAAAACATAGACAACGAGCATCCGGGCGCCCAAAATGAGCAGAAGGGCCCCGTTGCACGTGAAAATTGACGGGCACGGGCCCTAGTCATTCATGACTTGCAGGAACTGACGGAACGAGAATCCGAATCCCGGACTGCTCGTACAGTTAAAACGTAGGTTTAAGTTACAACTATAACTTAAAACTTAGAAAACGAGCCTCCGGGCCCCCAAAATGAGTAAACGGGCTCCCTTGGCCGTGAAACTTGACGGGCACGGGCCCCTAGTCATTCAAGACTTGCAGGAACAGACGCAACGAGATTCCGAATCCAGGATTGCTCGTACAGTTGAAACGCAAGTTTAAATTAGAACTATGACCTAAAACTTAGAAAACGAGCATCTGGGCTCCCAAAATGAGCAAACTGGCTCCTTTGCCCGTTTACCTTGACGAGCACGGGCCCCTAGTCATTCATGACTTGCAGGAACAGAAGGAACGAGAATCCGGACCCCGGATTGCTCGTACAGTTGAAACGTATATTTCAGTTAGAACTATAACTTAAGACTTAGAAAACGAAACTCCGGGCGCCCAAAATGAGCAAATGGGCTTCGTTGCCGTTAAACTTGACGGGCACCGGCCCCTAATCATTCATGATTTGCAGGAACTGACGGAACGAGATTCTGATTCCCGGATTGCGCTTTTACAGTTGAAACGTATGTTTAAATTAGAACTATAACTTAAAACCTAGAAAACGAGCCTCCGGGGGACCAAAACAAGCAAACGGGCTCCGTTGCTTGTTGGACTTGACGGGCAAGGGCCCCTAGCCGTTCATGACCTGCAGGAATTGACGGGACGAGATTCCGACTCTCGGATTCCTTGTAAAGTTGAAACGTAGGTATAACTCAAAACTTTCACTTAAAAAACCTAGGAAATCAGCCTCCGGGCGCCCAAAACGAGCAAACGGGCTCCGGTGCCCGTTGGACTTGACGGGCACGGGCTCCTAGTCATTCATGACTAGCTGGAACTGGCGAAACGAGATTCCGAATCACGGATTGCTCGTACCGTTGAAACGTATGTTTATTAAGTTAGAACTATAAGTTTAAATTTAGAAAACGAGCATCCGGGCGCCCAATACGAGCAACAGGCTTCGTTGCTCATGAGACTTGATGGGCCCGGGCCCCTAGCTTTTCATGACCAGCAGGAACTGACCGAACGAGATTCCGACTCCCGGATTGCTAGTGAAGTTGAAACGTAGGTTTAACTCAAAACTTTCACTTAAAACTAAGGAAATCATTCTCCGGGCGCCCAAAACTAGCAAACGGGCTCCGGTGCCAGAGAGAATTCACGGGCACAGGCCCCTAGCCATTCAAGGCCTGCAGAAATAGCCGAAACGAGATTCCGAATCCCAGATTGCTCGCACTCTTGAAACGTATGTTTAAGTTATAATTATAACTTAAAATATAGACAACGAGCCTCCGGGCAACCAAAATGAGCAGACGGGCCCCGTTGCCCGTGAAAATTGACGGGCACGGGCCCTTGTCATTCATGACTTGCCGGAACTGACGGAACGAGAATCCGAATCCCGGACTGCTCGTACAGTTGAAACGTAGGTTTAAGTTACAACTATAACTTAAAACTTAGAAAACGAGCCTCCGGGCCCCCAAAATGAGTAAACGGGCTCCGTTGGCCGTGAAACTTGACGGGCACGGGCCCCTAGTCATTCAAGACTTGCAGGAACAGACGTAACGAGATTCCGAATCCCGGATTGCTCGTACAGATGAAACGCAAGTTTTAATTAGAACTATGACCAAAAACTTAGAAAACGAGCATCCGGGCTCCCAAAACGAGGAAACGGGCTCCGTTGCCCGTTTAACTTGACGGGCACGGGCCCCTAGTCATTCATGACTTACAGGAACAGAAGGAACGAGAATCCGGACCTCAAAGTGCTCATACAGTTGAAACGTATGTTTCAGTTTGAACTATAACTTAAGATTTAGAAAACGAAACACCGGGCGCCCAAAATGAGCAAATGGACTCCGTTGCCGTTAAACTTGACGGGCAACGGCCCCTAATCATTCATGATTTGCAGGAACTGACGGAACGAGATTCTGATTCCCGGATTGCTCTTTTACAGTTGAAACGTATGTTTAAATTAGAACTATAACTTAAAACCTAGAGAACGAGCCTCCGGGGGACCAAAACGAGCAAACGGACTCAGTTGCTTGTGGGACTTGACGGGCACGGGCCCCTAGCCGTTCATGACCTGCAGGAATTGACGGAACGAGATTCCGACTCTCGGATTCCCTGTAAAGTTGAAACGTAGGTTTAACTCAAAACTTTCACTTAAAAAACTTAGGAAATCAGCCTCCGGGCGCCCAAAACGACCAAACGGGCTCCGGTGCCCGTTGGACTTGACGGGCACGGGGTCCTAGTCATTCATGACTAGCTGGAACTGGCGGAACGAGATTCCGAATCACGGATTGCTCGTACCGTTGAAACGTATGTTTATTAAGTTAGAACTATAAGTTTAAATTTAGAAAACGAGCATCCGGGCGCCCAATACGAGCAACCGGCTTCGTTGCTCATGAGACTTAATGGGACCGGGCCCCTAGCTTTTCATGACCTGCCGGAACTGACGGAACGAGATTCCGACTCCCGGATTGCTAGTGAAGTTGAAACGTAGGTTTAACTCAAAACTTTCACTTAAAACTAAGGAAATCAGCCTCCGGGCGCCCAAAACGAGCAAACGGGCTCCGGTGCCAGAGAGACTCCACGGGCACGGGCCCCTAGCCATTCAAGGCCTATAGAAACAGCCGAAACGAAACTCCGAATCCCGGATTGCTCGCACTGTTGAAACGTATGTTTAAGTTACAATTATAACTTAAAACAAAGACAACGAGCCTCCGGGCGCCCAAAATGAGCAGACGGGCCCCGTTGCCCGTGAAAATTGACGGGCACGGGCCCTAGTCATTCATGACTTGCAGGAACTGACGGAAAGAGAATCCGAATCTCGGACTGCTCGTACAATTGAAACGTAAGTTTAAGTTACAACTATAACTTAAAACTTAGAAAACGAGCCTCCGGGCCCCCAAAATGAGTAAACGGGCTCCGTTGGCCGTGAAATTTGACGGGCACGGGCCCCTAGTCATTCAAGACTTGCAGGAACAGATGCAACGAGATTCCGAATCTCAGATTGCTCGTACAGTTGAAACGCAAGTTTAAATTAGAAATATAACCTAAAACTTAGAAAACGAGCATCCGGGCGCCCAAAACGAGCAAACGGGCTCCGTTGCCCTTGTAACTTGACGGGCACGGGCCCTTAGTCATTCATGACTTGCAGGAACAGATGCAACGAGATTTCGAATCTCGGATTGCTCGTACAGTTGAAACACAAGTTTAAATTAGAAATATAACCTAAAACTTAGAAAACGAGCATCCGGGCGCCCAAAACGAGCAAACGGGCTCCGTTGCCCTTGTAACTTGACGGGCACGGGCCCCTAGTCATTCATGACTTGCAGGAATAGAAGGAACGAGAATCCGGACCCCGGATTGCTCGTACAGTTGAAACGTATGTTTCAGTTAGAACTATAACTTAAGACTTAGAAAACGATACTCCGGGCGCCCAAAATGAGCAAATGGGCTCTGTTGCCGTTAAACTTGACGGGCACCGGCCCCTAGTCATTCATGACTTGCAGGAACTGACGGAACGAGATTCTGATTCCGGGATTGCTCTTACAGTTGAAACGTATGTTTAAATTAGAACTATAACTTAAAAGCTCGAAAACAAGCAAACGGGCTCTGTTGCTTGTGGGACTTGTTAGGGGTTTTGTTATTGCAATTTGATGGATGCATTTGCACTTTAGCATCATTTGAATTCTCACACTTGCATTGTTTTAGAAAACCTTGAAATCTAGTTTTATACATGCATAGCTTTTAAGATTTGGAAAAGCTTTTGTTTTATGCATGTTTTGGTTTTAAACTTGGATGCATTAGTTTTGAAACCCAAACTCTTTTGAAAACCTAATTCCTTGTGCATTATATTTGGAAAATCATCTTGTGAATTTAGGTTTGAGCTTTGCATACATTCATTCAAAAAGAATCATTTTTGTATGCATTTTCATTTGAAAAGAGTTTTATCAAATCAAGCTAGCCTTTGGTTTTAAACTTTTGAATCTTTTTAGGCTTTGTGTTTTTCATGTTTTTAAACATCTTAGAATGTCTTAAAACATGTTATTTAAGCTTGATTTAGTGGCCCAAAGATCCCTCAAAGAAATACTTTGAAATGGAAAAAAGTCGGATTTTTGGCCCCAGGGACTCGCCCGGCAGTGTCGCCGGTCGACCGAGACCTATGTCTCGGTCGACCGAGGACACTGTAGGGCGACTGTGCAGTTTCTGAACTGCAAGCTGCCAACGGTCATTTTTATGACCGTTGTGCTTTCTCGGTCGACCGAGACCACCTTGCCGGTCGACCGAGGACTAGCCGTTGGCAACTTTTTGGCTATAAAGTCCATTCATTTCCAACCTTTTTCAAGGCTTGATACATGAACTTTTGAGAGCATTTTGGAGCCAAAGAAAGGGGAAGAAGTTGGAAAGGCTAGAGGGCTATTTGGAAATCAAACTCATGAGTTTTTAAAAGGTACATCTTCTAAGTTATTTTGATTTCCATACAAATGAAATTCATGCATGTTCAAATCCTTTGTATTTTCATTTATGCATGATTTTAAGTCCTTAAAGAGTTGATTTGCAAGCTCAATATCTTTCTTGGTAAATTAGATTAGTTTGCAATCACTCTTATCAAATCACATGCTTTCTTAAACTTTATTTTTCATACAACTTGTGATTCTTTGAATTTCATGTCATTAACAAGTTGTTTATTATTCATGTGATTTGCATCAAACTTCAATCAAAACTTTTGTGTGTCTTAAACCTTCAAATGCAGGTCATGAACGTCTAGGACCCCGGAGTGCTCGTACAGTTGACACGTCTGTTTCAGTTAGAACTATAACTTAAGACTTAGAAAACGAAACTCCGGGCGCCCAAAATGAGCAAATGGGCTCCGTTGCCGTTAAACTTGACGGGCACCGGCCCCTAGTCATTCATGACTTGCAGAAACTGACGGAACGAGATTCTGATTCCCGGATCGCTCTTACAGTTGAAACGTATGTTTAAATTAGAACTATAACTTAAAACCTAGAAAACGAGCCTCCGGGCGACCAAAACGAGCAAACGGACTCCGTTGCTTGTGAGACTTGACGGGCACGGGCCCCTAGACGTTCATGACCTGCAGGAATTGACGGAACGAGATTCTGACTCTCGGATTCCTTGTAAAGTTGAAACGTAGGTTTAACTCAAAACTTTCACTTAAAAAACTTAGGAAATCAGCATCCGGGCGCCCAAAACGAGCAAACGGGCTCCGGTGCCCGTTGGACTTGACGGGCACGGGCTCCTACTCATCCATGACTAGCTGGAACTGGCGGAACGAGATTCCGAATCACGGATTGCTCGTACCGTTGAAACGTATGTTTATTAAGTTACAACTATAACTTAAAATTTAGAAAACGAGCATCCGGGCGCCCAATACGAGCAACCGGCTTCGTTGCTCGTGAGAGTTGATGGGCCCGGGCCTCTAACTTTTCAAGACCTGCAGGAACTGACGGAACGATTCCGACTCCCGGATTGCTAGTGAAGTTGAAACGTAGGTTTAACTCAAAACTTTCACTTAAAACTAAGGAAATCAGCCTCCGGGCGCCCAAAACGAGCAAACGGGCTCCGGTGCCAGAGAGACTCCACAGGCACGGGCCCCTAGCCATTCATGGCCTGTGGAAACATCCGAAACGAGATTCCGAATCCCGGATTGCTTGTACTGTTGAAACGTATGTTTAAGTTAGAATTATAACTTAAAACATAGACAACGAGCATCCGGGCGCCCAAAATGAGCAGACGTGCCCCGTCGCCCGTGAACATTGACGGGCACGGGCCTTAGTCATTCATGACTTGCAGGAACTGACGGAACGAGAATCCGAATCCCGGACTGCTCGTACAGTTGAAACGTTGGTTTAAGTTACAACTATAACTTAAAACTTAGAAAAACGAGCCTCCGGGCCCCCAAAATGAGTAAACGGGCTCCGTTGGCCGTGAAACTTGACGGGCACGGGCCCCTAGTCATTCAAGACCTGCAGGAACAGACGAAACGAGATTCCGAATCCCGGATTGCTCGTACATTTGATACGCAAGTTTAAATTAGAACTATAACCTAAAACTTAGAAAACGTGAAACCGGGCGCCCAAAACGAGCAAACGGGCTCCGTTGCCCTTTTAACTTGACGAGCACGGGCCCCTAATCATTCATGACTTGCAGGAACAGAAGGAACGAGAATCCGGACCCTGGAGTGCTCGTACAGTTGAAACGTATGTTTCAGTTAGAACTATAACTTAAGACTTATAAAACGAAACTCCGGGCGCCCAAAATGAGCAAATGGGCTCCGTTGCCGTTAAATTTGACGGGCACCGGCCCCTAGTCATTCATGACTTGCTGGAACTGACGGAACGAGATTTTGATTCCCGGATTGCTCTTACAGTTGAAACGTATGTTTAAATTAGAACTATAACTTAAAACCTAGAAAACGAGCCTCCGGGAGACCAAAACGAGCAAACGGGCTCCGTTGCTTGTGGGACTTGACGGGCACGAGCCCGTAGCCGTTCATGACCTGCAGGAATTGACGGAACGAGATTCTGACTCTCGGATTCCTTGTAAAGTTGAAACGTATGTTTAACTCAAAACTTTCACTAAAAAAACTTAGGAAATCAGCCTCCGGGCGCCCAAAACGAGCAAACGGGCTCCGTTGCCCGTTGGACTTGACGGGCACGGGCTCCTAGCCATTCATGACTAGCTGGAACTGGCGGAACGAGATTCCGAATCACGGATTGCTCGTACCGTTGAAATGTATGTTTATTAAGTTAGAACTATACCTTAAAATTTAGAAAACGAGCATCCGGGCGCCCAATACGAGCAACCGGCTTCGTTGCTCATGAGACTTGATGGGCCCGGGCCCCTAGCTTTTCATGACCTGCAGGAACTGACGGAACGATTCCGACTCCCGGATTCCTAGTGAAGTTGAAACGTAGGTTTAACTCAAAACTTTCACTTAAAACTAAAGAAATCAGCCTCCGGGGGCCCAAAACGAGCAAACGGGCTCCGGTGCCAGAGAGACTCCACGGGCACGGGCCCCTAGCCATTCATGGCCTGCGGAAACAGCCGGAACGAGATTCAGAATCCCGGATTGCTCGTACTGTTGAAACGTATGTTTAAGTTAGAATTATAACTTAAAACATAGATAAAACGAGCCTCCGGGCGCCCAAAATGAGCAGACGGGCCCCGTTGCCCGTGAAAATTGACGGGCACGGGCCCTAGTCATTCATGACTTGCAGGAACTGACGGAACGAGAATCCGAATCCCGGACTGCTCGTACAGTTGAAACGTTGGTTTAAGTTACAACTATAACTTAAAACCTAGAAAACGAGCCTCCGGGCCCCCAAAATGAGTAAACGGCTCCGTTGGCCGTGAAACTTTACGGGCACGGGCCCCTAGTCATTCAAGACTTGCAGGAACAGACGCAACTAGATTCCGAATCCCGGATTGCTCGTACAGTTGAAACGCAAGTTTAAATTAGAACTATAACCTAAAACTTAGAAAACGAGCATCCGGGCGCCCAAAACGAGCAAACGGGCTCCGTTGCCCTTGTAACTTGACGGGCACGGGCCCCTAGTCATTCATGACTTGCAGGAACAGAAGGAACGAGAATCCGACCCCGGAGTGCTCGTACAGTTGAAACGTATGTTTCAGTTAGAACTATAACTTAAGACTTAGAAAACGAAACTCCGGGCGCCCAAAATGAGCAAGTGGGCTCCGTTGCCGTTAAAGTTGACGGGCACCGGCCCCTAGTCATTCATGACTTACAGGAACTGACGGAACGAGATTCTGATTCCCGGATTGCTCTTATAGTTGAAACGTATGTTTAAATTAGAACTATAACTTAAAACCTAGAAAACGAGCCTCCGGGCGACCAAAAAGAGAAAACGGGCTCCGTTGCTTGTGGGACATGACGGGCACGGGCCCCTAGCCGTTCATGTGAGGCCTCACCATTTGTGGGCCCTCTAATTGCTATTTTATAGACTAATCTATGCTAATCTATACTAATTATATGCTAATTACTACTAATCTTTGCTAATTATTGCTAATTACTATTTAATTTGGGCTAATTAGGGGTTAATTAGGGTGATTAGTTAGATTCTTCTAGTTTGTAGTTAGATTAGATTAGTGGAGTTAGTAGTTTAATTAGTAAGGAGTTTTGGTTAATCGTAGGCTAATTTGTGTGGGGTAGGCCTAGTTAGTGGTTTTAATTAATTAGAGTGGGTTTATGTTAATGGTGCTCCTCTCTAGAAGATTCCAGCCAAAGGACCAAACTAACCCTAACCCTAACCCTAATTGCATGGAACCCTAAGGGCTAAACCTGTCATTAATCCCTTCCTCTAACCTATAAATGGGCGCATATCCCCAAAACCCTAAACTAAGCCAGCCACTGTTCATTGCAATTCCCTTCTCCTCTCCCTCAATTCTCTATTGCTGATTACGGTGCTGGGAGAACTCTTGAAGCTACTACAACAACTGTTCTTCTTCATTCTCTTTTCTTCCTTTCCCATTTCCTCTATTCTTTCCTCTCATTTTCCTTTCCTCTGAGCCACTGTTACGGGACTGTTGCTGGGATTTTTTTTCACTCACAGCTGCTGTAACATCTTCTTCTTCTCCATTTCAGCTGGGTTTTCTCTTGTATTTCCCTCTCTCTACAAACCTTCTCTCTTATACAAAGGCAAGTACCCTATACTGGATTTCGTGGAATGCATGCTTCTTCCCTTTGTTTCTGTTAATTCATTTCAATTGTTGATGTATATTCTGTATTTCTATCTGTTTGAGCTATGTTCATGGAATTAATGGCCATGATGGATGGGTTTTACCCATTTGGATGATCAATGGCCCAAGGAGGTGATGGATGGTGATCAGAAGTGTTCTTTGATGTTCTGGGTTGATTTTATGTCGTTTGGAAGTGATTGGAAGAGGATTGGATGGAAAATGGATTGGGGAGAAAAATTCAGGGACGGTTCTCTGTTACAGGTTCTCTGTTACATGTTCCAGGAAATGGAACTGTGAGAAACTTGTTTTGTTCGGTTGATACCGGGACCCAGGTGGGCCACCCGATGATCAATCTGATCCGTGGATCCGATAGAGGACCCATGGGCGACCCTATAGGTGGTGGACCCGTGCAAGGTGGGGCCCGTTTGGCCCACCATCCATGCACTCAAGGACCAGCAGGCGTTAGTGAGGGGAGAAACCCAGTTTTGGCTTCAACTGTTGCGGGACCCACAGACTGATCTGATCGCAGATCCAGTCCGTCGATCAGGTCTGGTTGGGCGACCATGGGAGTGGAGCCTGATCCGGGAAGGGCCACGACCCATGTGGTGGACACCCAACTGATAAATCCCCCAAACCGTGAGTGTTTTATTCCGGTTTTTTTTTGGAACTATGGGGCCCAGGTGGGCCACCCTTGGAAATCCAGGCCACACATCTTTTAGATGGGGCTTGGGCGACCCAAATAGTGTGGGCTGATCTCGGCATCAATCATAGTGGGGCCCACTACCGTAGTGCCTTGATGTTGCTGTCGTTGAACCCATTTCAAAATAGGTTCTGTGTTGTTATGTTCTCCCAGAACCTGACGAGATGGTAAAAGGAAAGAGAAGAAGATGAGTGGAATAGAAAAGAATGGAAAGAAAAGGGGTGGGTGGTGATGACGTGTAGGGATAAGTGATAAAAGAGGTAAGTTAGTGGTGTAAGGTAGTTTGAGGGTGCATGGGAATTAGAGAGAGAAGAGGAGTATGGGAAAGTGTGGTCCACTGAAGTTGTGGGGCCCAGGTGGGTCCCTGATTTCAGATCAGGTCCGGACATTGGATCAGGGGATGCTTAGTGACCTTGATGGTGAGGACTGATCTAGGACTGGGCCCAGTGGGGCCCACTGATCCAATAACCCACTAGTTGTATTAATTAAAATAAATCCAATTGGAACTTTTGGGTTTGACCTGGATTTCCTCTCAAACCTAGAGTTTAGTGTGCGGGGTCAACCGGGGACACATGATTCTTCATGAAAAAACTGAAATCCGAAAAAATCACTCTGTTGCGGGATTTCTGAGTGTGGGGTCCGCCTCTGGGCCAGGGGTTTGATCCGGACACTCCAAAATTCCGGAACTTAGGCAATGCATGCCAGGTGTTCGATCCTTGGTCCCAATGTGTGGGGTTGACTTCCAGGCCAGGGGGTTAACCCGACAGACTGAGATCAAGGACCTTTTTCCAGAATTTGGTATTTTCATCTTTGTGATCAAATGTGGGGTCCATTCACCATCCAAATAGGCTGTCCATCACTTTGCCATGCCCGAGTCAATGGTATGGCTCAACCTTGACTCGTGGGGCCCACTTAGGATGGTTTAGGGATTCGAATCATGGGTAATCAAATCCTTAAATGACTTCAAAAGTACCTATTAACTTCTGAAGCACCAATCCTATATTATTTTCGTCTAGGGACTTAGTTAACCGATGAGGCCCTGAACACTAGTGGGGACCGTAACCTAGGGGGACTTGTCATTTCCCGTTTGATTCCGATGTTTGAGGAAACTTTCTATTATTCCTCTTCATGTCATTATTTACACTCTTAGCTTATTTATTTAAATGAAATTAAAGGACCTGAACCTAGGGATACCTAGAGGAGACCCGATGTTGTGCTCGGAGGTAATTTACCCGTGTCTGTGTCTGGGCGGGCCCTCATACGGCCTAAGTTGAGGTGTTTGGAACCGTAGGTTGGAGAGGTTGACTGTTTTGGACTATTAATCCATTTTAGATGAGTAAGGGCTGATTATCACATTGTTTCATACATTAAGGCCACGAAAGTGAGTCTAATTGATCCAACGGTGATTGGACTTGGATTTGGACCGAATATTGAACTGAGATCCATAATGATGATGTAGACCTCATAGAGACTTGGATTAGGGCCTTGCTTATGCAAGATGAGCCTAGACAGACACAGACCCGTATTTAGATTCCCGAGTCGGCATTAACACTCACTCAATTGATTTAAGCTCAGCCTGTTGACTGATCATCACTGGTAGGAGCTATTTATATATTGTGTCGGATGGATGCTATCATGATGAGCTGTGTGGTTTGATGGACGGTGTGATACCGATCCCGGATGAACCTGATAAAAGGGGTGTGATCGGTGGAACTATTATTATTGATATTAGCGGGGCTGTTATCCCTTGCACTATTATATTATATTCCCCGCCGCAACTGTTTATAGTATGGGCTGTTTACAGTTCGGGAGGGCCGCGGCATAATATCCCGCGGTAGATACATGCTTGTGTGATGTGTGCCTCTTGATTTAGTATCTGTTAGATTATATCCTCTCATTCACATGATTCTATTTGTTTTTGATGCTCAACTGCTTAGTTTATATTTCCTTTGATATTCATATGATCATACACTCGTCTCTACTCTTTCGATACATGCACTCTATGTTATCTGTATATGGTGTCTTGCCAGATCTTTTATCTCTGACCCTTCATTGGTGCTTAGGCCTTGACCCAGAGAACCCAGACGATGCATTAGCTCTAGTGGAGGCACCTGTCGCTGGAGAGTACGCGTGGGGCCCGGCCGACCCGGATGTCGAGCCGAAGGGCGGAGACGATCTACATGGGTTCTGAGTGTCTCATCTTTATTTTGGGTTTGAGTGGAAATTTTGTAGTGAGTTGGGTAGAAACCAATATGTATAACTTTTGATTAACAACTGACACATTTAACTTGACCACTGTTCCGCTCTTACTTAATACATATAATGATACCTATTGCTTCCGCATTGTTTAACTGTGATGCTTCCGCAAGTTTTAACCATTGAGTATTATGTTGGTCAAAAAGTTTTTAAATTGGACCTCACTGCGGCCTACGATCTTGGAAGTTCTCGGATTTTTCGGGAAGTAGCGTGCCAACTTCGGGTATTCGAACGGTTTTATCGATATCCGGAATTGGGGCGATACAGTTCATGACCTGCAGGAATTGACGGAACGAGATTCCGACTCTCGGATTCCTTGTAAAGTTGAAACGTAGGTTTAACTCAAAACTTTCACTTAAAAAACTTAGGAAATCAGCCTCCGGGCGCCCAAAACGAGCAAACGGGCTCCGGTGCCCATTGGACTTGACGGGCACGGGCTCCTAGTCATTCATGACTAGCTGGAACTGGCGGAACGAGATTCCGAATCACGGATTGCTCGTACCGTTGAAACGTATGTTTATTAAGTTAGAACTATAACTTAAAATTTAGAAAACGAGCATCCGGGGGCCCAATACGAGCAACCGGCTTCGTTGCTCATGAGACTTGATGGGCCCGGGCCCCTAGCTTTTCATGACCTGCAGGAACTGACGGAACAAGATTCCGACTCCCGGATTGCAAGTAAAGTTGAAACGTAGGTTTAACTCAAAACTTTCACTTAAAACTAAGGAAATCAGCCTCCGGTCGCCCAAAACGAGCAAACGGGCTCCGGTGCCAGAGAGACTCCACGGGCACGGGCCCCTAGCCATTCATGGCCTACAGAAACAGCCGAAACGAGATTCCGAATCCCGGATTCCTCGTACTATTAAAACGTATGTTTAAGTTAGAATTATAACTTAAAACATAGACAACGAGCCTCCGGACGCCCAAAATGAGCAGACGGGCCCCGTTGCCCGTGAAAATTGACGGGCACGGGCCCTTGTCATTCATGACTTGCAGGAACAGACAGAACGAGAATCCGGATCCCAGAATGCTCGTACAGTTGAAACGTAGGTTTAAGTTACAACTATAACTTAAAACTTAGAAAACGAGCCTCCGGGCCAACAAAATGAGTAAACGGGCTCCGTTGGCCGTAGAAACTTGACGGGCACGGGCCCCTAGTCATTCAAGTCTTGCAGGAACAGACGCAACGAGATTCCGAATCCTGAATTGCTCGTACAGTTGAAACGCAAGTTTAAATTACAACTATAACCTAAAACTTAGAAAACGAGCATCCGGGCGCCCAAAACGAGCAAACGGGCTCCGTTACCCTCGTAACTTGACGGGCACGGGCCCCTAGTCATTCATGACTTGCAAGAACAGAAGGAACAAGAATCCGGACCCCGGAGTGCACGTACAGTTGAAACGTATGTTTCAGTTAGAACTATAACTTAAGACTTACAAAACGAAACTCCGGGCGCCCAAAATGAGCAAATGGGCTCCGTTGCCGTTAAACTTGACGGGCACCGGCCCCTAGTCATTCATTACTTGGAGGAACTGACGGAACGAGATTTTGATTCCCGAATTGCTCTTACAGTTGAAACGTATGTTTAAATTGGAACTATAACTTAAAACCTAGAAAACGAGCCTCCGGGCGACCAAAACGAGCAAACGGGCTCCGCTGCTTGTGGGACTTGACGGGCACGGGCCTCTAAAAGTTCATGACCTGCAGGAATTGACGGAACTAGATTCCGACTCTCGGATTCCTTGTAAAGTTTAAACGTAGGTTTAACTTAAAACTTTCACTTAAAAAACTTAGAAAATCAGCCTCCGGGCGCCCAAAACGAGCAAACGGGCTCCGGTGCCCGTTGGACTTGACGGGCACGGGCTCCTAGTCATTCATGACTAGCAGGAACTGGCGGAACGAGATTCCAAATCACGGATTACTCGTACCGTTGAAACGTATGTTTATTAAGTTAGAACTATAACTTAAAATTAACAAAAAGGAGCATCCGGGCGCCCAATACGAGCAACAGACTTCGTTGCTCATGAGACTTGATGGGCCCGGGCCCCTAGCTTTTCATGACCTGCAGGAGCTGACGGAACGAGATTCCAACTCCCGGATTGCTAGTAAAGTTGAAACGTAAGTTTAACTCAAAACTTTCACTTAAAACAAAGGAAATCTGCCTCCGGGCGCCCAAAACGAGCAAACGGGCTCCGGTGCCAGAGAGACACCACGAGAACGGGCCCCTAGCCATTAATTGCCTGCAGAAACAGCCGAAACGAGATTCCGAATCCCGGATTCCTCGTACTGTTGAAACATATGTTTAAGTTAGAATTATAACTTAAAACATAGACAACGAGCCTCCGGGCGCCCAAAATGAGCAGACGGGCCCCGTTGCCCGTGAAAATTGACGGGCACGGGCCCTAGTCATTCATGACTTGCAGGAACTAACGGAATGAGAATCCGAATCCCGGACTGCTCGTACAGTTGAAACGTAGGTTTAAGTTACAACTATAACTTAAAACTTAGAAAACGAGCCTCCGGGCCCCCAAAATGAGTAAACGGGCTCCTTTGGCCGTGAAACTTGACGGGCACGGGCCCCTAGTCTTTCAAGACTTGCAGGAATAAACGGAACGAGATTTCGAATCCGGGATTGATCGTACAGTTGAAACGCAAGTTTAAATTAGAACTATAACCTAAAACTAAGAAAACGAGCATCCGGGCGCCCAAAATGAGCAAACGGGCTCCGTTGCCCTTGTAACATGACGGGCACGGGCCCCTAGTCATTTATGACTTGTAGAAACAGAAGGAACGAGAATCCGGACCCCGGAGTGCTCGTACATTTGAAACGTTTGTTTCAGTTAGAACTATAACTTAAAACTTAAAAAACGAAACTCCGGGCGCCCAAAATGAGCAAATGGGCTCCGTTGCCGTTAAACTGGACGGGCACCGTACCTTGTCATTCATGACTTGCAGGAACTGACGGAACGAGATTCTGATTCCCGGATTGCTCTTACAGTTGAAACGTATGTTTAAATTAGAATTATAACTTAAAACCTAGAAAACGAGCCTCCGGGAGACCAAAACGGGCAAACGGGCTCCATTGCTTGTGGGACATGACGGGCACGGGCCCCTAGCCGTTCATGACCTGCAGGAATTGACGGAACGAGATTCTGACTTTCGGATTCCTTGTAAAGTTGAAACGTAGGTTTAACTCAAAACTTTCACTTAAAAACTAAGGAAATCAGCCTCCGGGCGCCCAAAATGAGCAAACGGGCTCCGGTGCCCGTTGGACTTGACGGGCACGGGCTCCTAGTCATTCATGACTAGCTGGAACTGGCGGAACGAGATTCCGAATCACGGATTGCTCGTACCGTTGAAAAGTATGTTTATTAAGTTAGAACTATAACTTAAAATTTAGAAAACGAGCATCCGGGCGCCCAATACGAGCAACCGGCTTCGTTGCTCATGAGACTTGATGGGCCCGGGACCCTAGCTTTTCATGACCTGCAGGAACTGACGGAACGAGATTCCGACTCCCGGATTGCTAGTGAAGTTGAAACGTAGGTTTAACTCAAAACTTTCACTTAAAACTAAGGAAATCCGCCTCCGGGCGCCCAAAACGAGCAAACGGGCTCCGGTGCCAGAGAGACTCCACGGGCACGGGCCCCTAGCCATTCATGGCCTTCAGAAACAGCCGAAACGAGATTCCGAATCCCGGATTCCTCGTACTGTTGAAACGTATGTTTAAGTTAGAATTATAACTTAAAACATAGACACGAGCCTCCGGGCGCCCAAAATGAGCAGACGGGCCCCGTTGCCCGTGAAAATTGACGGGCACGGGCCCTAGTCAATCATGACTTGCAGGAACTGACGGAACGAGAATCTGAATCCCGGACTGCTCGTACAGTTGAAACGTAGGTTTAAGTTACAACTATAACTTAAAACTTAGAAAACAAGCCTCCGGCCCCCCAAAATGAGTAAACGGGCTCCGTTGGCCGTGAAACTTGACGGGCACGGGCCCCTAGTCATTCAAGACTTGTAGGAACAGACGGAACGAGATTCCGAATCCCGGATTGCTCGTACGGATGAAATGCAAGTTTAAATTAGAACTATAACCTAAAACTAAGAAAACGAGCATCCGGGCACTCGAAACGAGCAAACGGGCTCCGTTGCCCTTGTAACTTGACGGGTACGGGCCCCTAGTCATTCATGACTTGCAGAAACAGAAGGAACAAGAATTCGGACCCTGGAGTGCTTGTACATTTGAAACGTTTGTTTCAGTTAGAACTATAACTTAAAACTTAAAAAACGAAACTCTGGGCGCCCAAAATGAGCAAATGGGCTCCGTTGCCGTTAAACTTGACGGGCACCGTACATTGTCATTCATGATTTTCAGGAACTGACGGAACGAGATTCTGATTCCCGGATTGCTCTTACAGTTGAAACGTATGTTTAAATTAGAATTATAACTTAAAACCTAGAAAACGAGCCTCCGGGCGACCAAAACGGGCAAACGGGCTCCGTTGCTTGTGGGACATGACGGGCACGGGCCCCTAGCCGTTCATGACCTGCAGGAATTGACGGAACGAGATTCCGATTCTCGGATTCCTTGTAAAGTTGAAACGTAGGTTTAACTCAAAACTTTCACTAAAAAACTTAGGAAATCAGCCTCCGGGCGCCCAAAACGAGCAAACGGGCTCCGGTACCCGTTGGACTTGACGGGCACGGGCTCCTAGTCATTCATGACTAGCTGGAACTGGCGGAACGAGATTCCGAATCACGGATTGCTCGTACCGTTGAAATGTATGTTTATTAAGTTAGAACTATAACTTAAAATTTAGAAAACGAGCATCCGGGGGCCCAATACGAGCAACCGGCTTCGTTGCTTATGAGACTTGATGGGCCCGGGACCCAAGCTTTTCATGACATGCAGGCACTGACGGAACGAGATTTCGACTCCCGGATTGCTAGTGAAGTTGAAACTTAGGTTTAACTCAAAACTTTCACTTAAAACTAAGGAAATCAGCCTCCGGGCGCCCAAAACGAGCAAACGAGCTCCGGTGCCAGAGAGACTCCACGGGCACGGGCCCCTAGCCATTCATGGCCTTCAGAAACAGCCGAAACGAGATTCTGAATCCCGGATTCCTCGTACTGTTGAAACTTATGTTTAAGTTAGAATTATAACTTAAAACATAGACAACGAGCCTCCGGGCGCCCAAAATGAGCAGACGGGCCCCGTTGCCCGTGAAAATTGTCGGGCACGGGCCCTAGTCAATAATGACTTGCAGGAACAGAAGGAACGAGAATCCGGACCCCGGAGTGCTCGTACAGTTGAAACGTATGTTTCAGTTAGAACTATAACTTAAAACTTAAAAAACGAAACTCCGGGCGCCCAAAATGAGCAAATGGGCTCCGTTCCAGTTGAACTTGACGGGCACCGGCCCCTAGTCATTCATTACTTGTAGGAACTGACGGAACGAGATTCTGATTCCCTGATTGCTCTTACAGTTGAAACGTATGTTTAAATTAGAACTATAACTTAAAACTTAGACAAGGAGCCTCCGGGCGACCAAAACGAGCAAACTGGCTTCGTTGCTTGTGGGACTTGACGGGCACGGGCCCCTAGCCGTTCATTACCTGCAGGAACTGACGGAACGAGATTCCGACTCCCGGATTGCTAGTGAAGTTGAAATGTCGGTTTAACTCAAGACTTTCACTTAAAACTAAGGAAATCAGCCTCCGGGCGCTCAAAACGAGCAAACGGGCTCCGGTGCCAGAGAGATCCACGGGCACGGGCCCCTTGCCATTCATGGCCTGCAGAATCAGCCGAAACAAGATTTCGAATCCCGGATTCCTCGTACTGTTGAAACGTATGTTTAAGTTAGAATCATAACTTAAAACATAGACAACGAGCCTCCGGGCGCCCAAAATGAGCAGACGGGCCCCGTTGCCCGTTAAAATTGACGGACACGGGCCCAAGTCATTCATGACTTGCAGGAACTGACGAAATGAGAATCCGAATCCCGAACTGCTCGTACAGTTGAAACGTAGGTTTAAGTTACAACTATAACTTAAAACTTAGAAAACGAGCATCCAATCGCCCAAAACGAGCAAACAGGCCCCGTTGCCCTTGTAACTTGAAGGGCACGGGCCCCTAGTCATTCATGACTTGCAGGAACAGAATGAACGAGAATCCGGACCCCGGAGTGCTCGTACAGTTGAAACGTATGTTTCAGTTAGAACTATAAATTAAAACTTAAAAAACGAAATTCCGGGCACCAAAAATGAGCAAATGGGCTCCGTTGCAGTTAAATTTTGACAGGCACCGGCCCCTAGTCGTTCATGACTTGTAGGAACTGACGGAACGAGATTCTGATTCCCTGATTGCTCTTACAGTTGAAACGTTTGTTTAAATTAGAACTATAACTTAAAACCTAAACAACGAGCCTCCGGGCGACCAAAACGAGCAAACGGGCTCCGTTGCTTGGGGGACTTGACGGGCACGGGCCCTAGCCGTTCATGACCTGCAGGAATTGACGGAAGGAGATTCCGACTCTCGGATTCCTTGTAAAGTTGAAACGTAGGTTTAACTCAAAACTTTCACCTAAAAAACTTAGGAAATCAGCCTTCGGGCGCCCAAAACGAGCAAACGGGCTCCGATGCCCGTTGAACTTGACGGGCACGGGCTCCTAGTCATTCATGACTAGCTGGAACTGGCGGAACGAGATTCCGAATCACGGAATGCTCGTACCGTTGAAACGTATGTTTATTAAGTTAGAACTATAACATAAAATTTAGAAAACGAGCATCCGGGCGCCCAATACGGGAACCGGCTTCGTTTCTCTTGAGACTTGATGGGCCCGGGCCCCTAGCTTTTCATGAACTGCAGGAACTGACGGAACGAGATTCCGACTCTCGGATTGCTAGTGAAGTTGAAACGTAGGTTTAACTCAAAACTTTCACTTAAAACTATGGAAATCAGCTTCCGGGCGCCCAAAACGAGCAAACGGGCTCCGGTGCCAGAGAGATCGACGGGCACGGGCCCCTAGTCATTCATGGCCTGCAGAAACAGCCGAAACGAGATTTCGAATCCCGGATTCCTCGTACTGTTGAAACGTATGTTTAAGTTAGATTTATAACTTAAAACATAGACAACGAGCCTCCGGGCGCCCAAAATGAGCAGACGGGTCCCGTTGCCCGTGAAAATTGACGGGCACGGGCCCTAGTCATTCATGACTTGCAGGAACTGACGAAATGAGAATCCGAATCCCGGACTGCTCGTACAGTTGAAACGTAGGTTTCAGTTACAACTATAACTTAAAACATAGAAAACGAGCCTCCGGGCCCCCAAAATGAGTAAACGGGCTCCGTTGGCCGTGAAACTTGACGGGCACGGGCCCCTAGTAATTCAAGACTTGCAGGAACAGACGGAACGATATTCCAAATCCCGGATTACTCGTACAGTTGAAACGCAAGTTTAAATTAGAACTATAACCTAAAACTTAGAAAACGAGCATCCGGGCGCCCAAAACGAGCAAACGGGCTCCGTTGCCCGTGTAACTTGACGGGCACGAGCCCCTAGTCATTCATGACATGCAGGAACAGAAGGAACGAGAATCCGGACCCCGGAGTGCTCGTACAGTTGATACGTATGTTTCAGTTAGAACTATAACTTAAGACTTATAAAATGGAACTCCGGGCGCCCAAAATGAGCAAATGGGCTCCGGCCCCTAGTCAATCATGACTTGCAGGAACTGACGGAACGAGATTCTGATTTCCGGATTGCTCTTACAGTTGAAACGTATGTTTAAATTAGAACTATAACTTAAAACCGAGAAAACGAGCCCCCGGGCGACCAAAACGAGCAAACGACCTACGTTGCTTGTTGGGCTAGACGGGCACGAGCCCCTAGCCGTTCATGGCCTGCAGGAATTGACGGAACGAGATTCCGACTCTCGGATTCCTTGTAAAGTTGAAACGTAGGTTTAACTCAAAACTTTCACTCAAAAAACTTAGGACATCAGCCTCTGGGTGCCTAAAACGAGCAAACGGGCTCCGGTTCCCCTTGGACTTGACGGGCACGGGCTCGTAGTCATTCATGACTAGCTGGAACTGGCGGAACGAGATTCCGAATCACGGATTGCTCGTACCGTTGAAACGTATGTTTATTAAGTTAGAACTATAACTTAAAATTTAGAAAACGAGCATCCGGGCGCCCAACACAAGCAACCGGCTTCGTTGCTCATGAGACTTGATGGGCCCGGGCCCCTAGCTTTTCATGACCTACAGGAACTGACGGAACGAGATTCCGACTCCCAGATTGCTAGTGAAGTTGAAACGTAGGTTTAACTCAAAATTTTCACTTAAAACTAAGGAAATTTTCACCCAAAAGGAGCAAACGGGCTCCGGTGCCCGTCGGACTAGACGGGCACGGGCTCCTAGTCATTCATGACTAGCTGGAACTGGCGGAACGAGATTCCGAATAACGGGTTGCTCGTACCGTTGAAACGTATGTTTATTAAGTTAGAACTATAACTTAAAATTTAGAAAACGAAACGCCGGGCGCCCAAAATGAGCAAATGTGCTCCGTTTCCGTTAAACTTGACGGGCACCGGCCCCTAGTCATTCATCACTCGCAGGAACTAACGGAACGAGAATCTGATTCCCGGATTGCTCTCACAGTTGAAACATATGTTTAAATTAGAACTATAGCTTAGAACCTAGAAAACGTTGCTTGTGGGACGTGACGGGCATAGGCCCCTAGCCGATCATGACCTGCAGGAATTAGCAGAACGAGATTCCGACTCTCGAATTCCATGTAAAGTTGAAACGTTGGTTTAACTCAAAACTTTCACTTAAAAAACTTTGGAAATCGGCCTCCGGGCACCCAAAACGAGCAAACGGGCTCCGGTGCCCGTTGGATTTGACGGACACGGGCTCCTAGTCATCCATGACTAGCTGGAACTGGCGGAACGAGATTCCGAATCACGGATTGCTCGTACCGTTGAAACGTATGTTTATTAAGTTAGAACTATAACTTAAAATTTTGAAAACAAGCATCCGGGCGCCCAATACGAGCAACCGGCTTCGTTGTTCATGAGACTTGATGGGCCCGGGCCCCTAGCTTTTTAGGACCTGCAGGAACTGACGGAACGAGATTCCGACTCCCGGATTGCTAGTGAAGTTGAAACGTAGGTTTAACTCAAAACTTTCACTTAAAACTAAAGAAATCAGCCTCCGGGGGCCCAAAACGAGCAAACGGGCTCCGGTGCCAGAGAGACTCCACGGGCACGGGCCCCTAGCCATTCATGGCCTGCGGAAACAGCCGGAACGAGATTCAGAATCCCGGATTGCTCGTACTGTTGAAACGTATGTTTAAGTTAGAATTATAACTTAAAACATAGATCAAACGAGCCTCCGGGCGCCCAAAATGAGCAGACGGGCCCCGTTGCCCGTGAAAATTGACGGGCACGGGCCCTAGTCATTCATGACTTGAAGGAACGTAGGTTTTAGTTGAAAATGAGAATCTGAATCCCGGTCTGCTCGTACAGTTGAAACGTAGGTTTTAGTTACAACTATAACTTAAAATTTAGAAAACGAGCATCCGGGCGCCCAAAACTAGCAAACGGGCTCTGTTACCCTTGTAACATGACGGGGACGGGCCCCTTGTCATTCATGACTTGCAGGAACAGAAGGAACGAGAATCCGGACCCCGGAGTGCTCGTACATTTGAAACGTTTGTTTCAGTTAGAACTATAACTTAAAACTTAAAAAACGAAACTCCGGGCGCCCAAAATGAGCAAATGGGCTTCGTTGCCGTTAAACTTGACGGGCACCGTACCTTGTCATTCATGACTTGCAGGAACTGACGGAACGAGATTCTGATTCCCGGATTGCTCTTACACTTGAAACGTATGTTTAAATTATAATTATAACTTAAAACCTAGAAAAAGAGCCTCCGGGCGACCAAAACGAGCAAACGGGCTCCGTTGCTTGTGGGGCATGACGGGCAAGGGCCCCTAGCCGTTCATGACCTGCAGGAATTGACGGAACGAGATTCCGACTCTCGGATTCCTTGTAAAGTTGAAACGTAGGTTTAACTCAAAACTAACACTTAAAAAACTTAGGAAATCAGCCTCCGGGCGCCCAAAACGAGCAAACGGGCTCCGGTGCCCGTTGGACTTGACGAGCACGGGCTCCTAGTCATTCATGACTAGCTGGAACTGGCGGAACGAGATTCCGAATCACGGATTGCTCGTACCGTTGAAAAGTATGTTTATTAAGTTAGAACTATAACTTAAAATTTAGAAAACGAGCATCCGGGGGCCCAATACGAGCAACCGGCTTCGTTGCTCATGAGACTTGATGGGCCCGGGACCCTAGCTTTTCATGACCTGCATGAACTGACGGAACGAGATTCCGACTCCCGGATTGCTAGTGAAGTTGTAACGTAGGTTTAACTCAAAACTTTCACTTAAAACTAAGGAAATCCGCCTCCGGGCGCCCAAAACGAGCAAACGAGCTCCAGTGCCAGAGAGACTCCACGGGCACGGGCCCCTAGCCATTCATGGCCTTCAGAAACAGCCGAAACGAGATTCCGAATCCCGGATTCCTCGTACAGTTGAAACTTATGTTTAAGTTAGAATTATAACTTAAAACATAGACAACGAGCCTCCGGGCGCCCAAAATGAGCAGACGGGCCCCGTTGCCCGTGAAAATTGACGGGCACGGGCCCTAGTCAATCATGACTTGCAGGAACTGACGGAACGAGAATCTGAATCCCGGACTGCTCGTACAGTTGAAACGTAAGTTTAAGTTACAACTATAACTTAAAACTTAGAAAACAAGCCTCCGGGCCACCAAAATGAGTAAACGGGCTCCGTTGGCCGTGAAACTTGACGGGCACGGGCCCCTAGTCATTCAAGACTTGTGGGAACAGACGGAACGAGATTCCGAATCCCGGATTGCTCGTACAGATGAAACGCATGTTTAAATTAGAACTATAACCTAAAACTAAGAAAACGAGCATCCGGGCACTCAAAATGAGCAAACGGGCTCCGTTGCCCTTGTACCTTGACGGGCACGGGCCCCTAGTCATTCATGACTTGCAGAAACAGAAGGAACGAGAATCCGGACCCCGGAGTGCTCGTACATTTGAAACGTTTGTTTCAGTTAGAACTATAACTTAAAACTTAAAAAACGAAACTCCGGGCGCCCAAAATGAGCAAATGGGCTCCGTTGCCGTTAAACTTGACGGGCACCGTACCTTGTCATTCATGACTTGCAGGAACTGACGGAACGAGATTCTGATTCCCGGATTGCTCTTACAGTTGAAACGTATGTTTAAATTAGAATTATAACTTAAAACCTAGAAAACGAGCCTCCGAGCAACCAAAACGAGCAAACGGGCTCCGTTGCTTGTGGGACATGACGGGCACGGGCCCCTAGCCGTTCATGACCTGCAGGAATTGACGGAACGAGATTCCGACACTCGGATTCCTTGTAAAGTTGAAACGTAGGTTTAACTCAAAACTTTCACTTAAAAAACTTAGGAAATCAGCCTCCGGGCGCCCAAAACGAGCAAACGGGCTCCGGAGCCCGTTGGACTTGACGGGCACGGGCTCCTAGTCATTCATGACTAGCTGGAACTGGCGGAACGAGATTCCGAATCACGGATTGCTCGTACCGTTGAAAAGTATGTTTATTAAGTTAGAACTATAACTTAAAATTTAGAAAACGAGCATCCGGGGGCCCAATACGAGCAACCGGCTTCGTTGCTCATGAGACTTGATGGGCCCGGGAGACAACGAGCCTCCGGGCGCCCAAAATGAGCAGACGGGCCCCGTTGCCCGTGAAAATTGACGGGCACGGGCCCTAGTCAATCATGACTTGCAGGAACTGACGGAACGAGAATCTGAATCCCGGACTGCTCGTACAGTTGAAAAGTAGGTTTAAGTTACAACTATAACTTAAAACATAGAAAACAAGCCTCCGGGCCCCCAAAATGAGTAAACGGGCTCCGTTGGCCCTGAAACTTGACGGGCACGGGCCACTAGTAATTCAAGACTTGCAGGAACAGACGGAACGAGATTCCGAATCCCGGATTACTCGTACAGTTGAAACGCAAGTTTAAATTAGAACTAAAACCTAAACCTTAGAAAACGAGCATCCGGGCGCCCAAAACGAGCAAACGGGCTCCGTTCCCCGTGTAACTTGACGGGCACGGGCCCCTAGTCATTCATGACTTGCAGGAACAGAAGGAACGAGAATCCGGACCCCGGAGTGCTCGTACATTTGAAACGTTTGTTTTAGTTAGAACTATAACTTAAAACTTAAAAAACGAAACTCCGGGCGCCCAAAATGAGCAAATGGGCTCCGTTGCCGTTAAACTTGACGGGCACCGTACCTTGTCATTCATGACTTGCAGGAACTGACGGAACGAGATTCTGATTCCCGGATTGCTCTTACAGTTGAAACGTATGTTTAAATTAGAACTATAACTTAAAACCGAGAAAACGAGCCCCCGGGCGACCAAAAGGAGCAAACGACCTCCGTTGCTTGTTGGGCTAGACGGGCACGGGCCCCTAGCCGTTCATGACCTGCAGGAATTGACGGAACGAGATTCCGACTCTCGGATTCCTTGTAAAGTTGAAACGTAGGTTTAACTCAAAACTTTCACTTAAAAAACTTAGGAAATTAGCCTTCGGGCGTCCAAAACGAGCAAACGGGCTCCGGTGCCCGTTGGACTTGACGGGCACGGGCTCCTAGTCATTCATGACTAGCTGGAACTGGCGGAACGAGATTCCGAATCACGGATTGCTCGTACCGTTGAAAAGTATGTTTATTAAGTTAGAACTATAACTTAAAACTTAGAAAACGAGCATCCGGGGGCCCAATACGAGCAACCGGCTTCGTTGCTCATGAGATTTGATGGGCCCGGGACCCTAGCTTTTCATGACCTGCAGGAACTGACGGAACGAGATTCCGACTCCCGGATTGCTAGTGAAGTTGAAACGTAGGTTTAACTCAAAACTTTCACTTAAAACTAAGGAAATCCGCCTCCGGGGGCCCAAAACGAGCAAACGGGCTCCGGTGCCAGAGAGACTCCACGGGCACGGGCCCCTAGCCATTCATGGCCTTCAGAAACAGCCGAAACGAGATTCTGAATCCCGGATTCCTCGTACTGTTGAAACTTATGTTTAAGTTAGAATTATAACTTAAAACATAGACAACGAGCCTCCGGGCGCCCAAAATGAGCAGACGGGCCCCGTTGCCCGTGAAAATTGACGGGCACGGGCCCTAGTCAATCATGACTTGAAGGAACTGACGGAACGAGAATCTGAATCCCGGACTGCTCGTACAGTTGAAACGTAGGTTTAAGTTACAACTATAACTTAAAACTTAAAAAACGAAACTCCGGGCGCCCAAAATGAGCAAATGGGCTCCGTTGCAGTTGAACTTGACGGGCACCGGCCCCTAGTCATTCATTACTTGTAGGAACTGACGGAACGAGATTCTGATTCCCTGATTGCTCTTACAGTTGAAACGTATGTTTAAATTAGAACTATAACTTAAAACCTAGAAAACGAGCCTCCGGGCGACCAAAACCAGCAAACTGGCTCCGTTGCTTGTGGGACTTGACGGGCACGGGCCCCTAGCAGTTCATTACCTGCAGGAACTGACGGAACGAGATTCCGACTCCCGGATTGCTAGTGAAGTTGAAATGTAGGTTTAACTCAAAACTTTCACTTAAAACTAAGGAAATCAGCCTCCGGGCGCTCAAAACGAGCAAACGGGCTCCGGTGCCAGAGAGATCCACGGGTACGGGCCCCTTGCCATTCATGGCCTGCAGAAAGAGCCGAAACATGATTTCGAATCCCGGATTCCTCGTACTGTTGAAACGTATGTTTAAGTTAGAATCATAACTTAAAACATAGACAACGAGCCTCCGGGCGCCCAAAATGAGCAGACGGGCCCCGTTGCCCGTGAAAATTGACGGACACGGGCCCTAGTCAATCAAGACTTGCAGGAACTGACGAAATGAGAATCCGAATCCCGGACTGCTCGTACAGTTGAAACGTAGGTTTTAAGTTACAGCTATAACTTAAAACTTAGAAAACGAGCATCCAATCGCCCAAAACGAGAAAACAGGCCCCGTTGCCCTTGTAACTTGAAGGGCACGGGCCCCTAGTCATTCATGACTTGCATGAACAGAAGGAACGAGAATCCGGACCGCGGAGTGCTCGTACAATTGAAACGTATGTTTCAGTTAGAACTATAAATTAAAACTTAAAAAACGAAACTCCGGGCACCCAAAATGAGCAAATGGGCTCCGTTGCAGTTAAACTTGACGGGCACCGGCCCCTAGTCATTCATGACTTGTAGGAACTGACGGAACGAGATTCTGATTCCCTGATTGCTCTTACAGTTGAAACGTTTGTTTAAATTAGAACTATAACTTAAAACCTAAAAAACGAGCCTCCGGGCGACCAAAACGAGCAAACGGGCTCCGTTGCTTGTGGGACTTGACGGGCACGGGCCCTAACCGTTCATGACCTGCAGGAATTGACGGAACGAGATTCCGGCTCTCGGATTCCTTGTAAAGTTGAAACATAGGTTTAACACAAAACTTTCACTTAAAAAACTTAGGAAATCAGCCTCTGGGTGCCCAAAACGAGCAAACGGGCTCCGGTGCCTGTTGAACTTGACGGGCACGGGCTCCTAGTCATTCATGACTAGCTGGAACTGGCGGAACGAGATTCCGAATCACGGAATGCTCGTACCGTTGAAACGTATGTTTATTAAGTTAGAACTATAACATAAAATTTAGAAAACGAGCATCCGGGCGCCCAATACGGGAACCGGCTTCGTTTCTCTTGAGACTTGATGGGCCCGGGCCCCTAGCTTTTCATGACCTGCAGGAACTGACGGAACGAGATTCCGACTCTCGGATTGCTAGTGAAGTTGAAACGTAGGTTTAACTCAAAACTTTCACTTAAAACTATGGAAATCAGCGTCCGGGCGCCCTAAACGAGCAAACGGGCTCCGGTGCCAGAGAGATCGACGGGCACGGGCCCCTAGTCATTCATGGCCTGCAGAAACAGCCGAAACGAGATTTCGAATCCCGGATTCCTCGTACTGTTGAAACGTATGTTTAAGTTAGATTAATAACTTAAAACATAGACAACGAGCCTCCGGGCGCCCAAAATGAGCAGACGGGCCCCGTTGCCCGTGATAATTGACGGGCACGGGCCCTAGTCATTCATGACTTGCAGGAACTGACGAAATGAAAATCCGAATCCCGGACTGCTCGTACAGTTGAAACGTAGGTTTCAGTTACAACTATAACTTAAAACTTAGAAAACGAGTCTCCGGGCCCGCAAAATGAGTAAACGGGCTCCGTTGGCCGTGAAACTTGACGGGCACGGGCCCCTAGTAATTCAAGACTTGCAGGAACAGACGGAACGAGATTCCAAATCCCGGATTACTCGTACAGTTGAAACGCAAGTTTAAATTAGAACTATAACCTAAAACTTAGAAAACGAGCATCCGGGCGCCCAAAACGAGCAAACGGGCTCCGTTGCCCGTGTAACTTGACGAGCACGGGCCCCTAATCTTTCAAGACTTCCAGGAACAGAAGGAACGAGAATCTGGGGTGCTCGTACAGTTGATACGTATGTTTCAGTTAGAACTATAACTTAAGACTTACAAAACGGAACTCCGGACGCCCAAAATGAGCAAATGGGCTCCGGCCCCTAGTCAATCATGACTTGCAGGAACTGACGGAACGAGATTCTGATTCCTGGATTACTCTTACAGTTGAAACGTATGTTTAAATTAGAACTATAACTTAAAACCGAGAAAACGAGCCCCCGGGCGACCAAAAGGAGCAAACGACCTCCGTTGCTTGTTGGGCTAGACGGGCACGGGCCCCTAGCCGTTCATGGCCTGCAGGAATTGACGGAACGAGATTCCGACTCTCGGATTCCTTGTAAAGTTGAAACGTAGGTTTAACTCAAAACTTTCACTTAAAAAACTTAGGACATCAGCCTCCGGGTGCCTAAAACAACCAAACGGGCTCCGGTGCCCGTTGGACTTGACGGGCACGGGCTCCTAGTCATTCATGACTAGCTGGAACTGGCGGAACGAGATTCCGAATCACGGATTGCTCGTACCGTTGAAAAGTATGTTTATTAAGTTAGAACTATAACTTAAAATTTAGAAAACGAGCATCCGGGGGCCCAATACGAGCAACCGGCTTCGTTGCTCATGAGACTTGATGGGCCCGGGACCCTAGCTTTTCATGACCTGCAGGAACTGACGGAACGAGATTCCGACTCCCGGATTGCTAGTGAAGTTGAAACGTCGGTTTAACTCAAGACTTTCACTTAAAACTAAGGAAATCCGCCTCCGGGGGCCCAAAACGAGCAAACGGGCTCCGGTGCCAGAGAGACTCCACGGGCACGGGCCCCTAGCCATTCATGGCCTTCAGAAACAGCCGAAACGAGATTCTGAATCCCGGATTCCTCGTACTGTTGAAACTTATGTTTAAGTTAGAATTATAACTTAAAACATAGACAACGAGCCTCCGGGCGCCCAAAATGAGCAGACGGGCCCCGTTGCCCGTAAAAATTGACGGGCACGGGCCCTAGTCAATCATGACTTGAAGGAACTGACGGAACGAGAATCTGAATCCCGGACTGCTCGTACAGTTGAAACGTAGGTTTAAGTTACAACTATAACTTAAAACTTAGAAAACGAGCCTCCGGGCCCCCAAAATGAAAAAACGGGCTCCGTTGTCCGTGAAACTTGATGGGCACGGGCCCCTAGTCATTCAAGACTTACAGGAACAGACGGAACGAGATTCCGAATCCCGGAATGCTCGTACAGTTGAAACGCAAGTTTAAATTAGAACTATAACCTAAAACTTAGAAAACGAGCATCCGGGCGCCCAAAACGAGCAAACGGGCTCCGTGGCCCATGTAACTTGACGGGGACGGGCTCCTAGTCATTCATGACTTGCAGGAACAAAAGGAACGAGAATCCGAACCCCGGAGTGCTCGTACAGTTGAAAGGTATGTTTCAGTTAGAACTATAACTTAAGACTTACAAAACGAAACTCCAGGCGCCCAAAATGAGCATATGGGCTCCGGCCCCTAGTCATTCATGACTTGCAGGAACTGGAGGAACGAGATTCTGATTCCCGGATTGCTCTTACAGTTGAAACATATGTTTAAATTAGAACTATAACTTAAAACCTAGAAAACGAGCCTCCGGGCGACCAAAACGAGCAAACGGGCACCGTTGCTTGTGGGACTAGACGGTCACGGGCCCCTAGCCGGTCATGACCTGCAGGAATTGACGGAACGAGATTCCGACTCTCGGATTCCTTTCAAAGTTGAAACGTAGGTTTAACTCAAAACTTTCCCTTAAAAAACTTAGGAAATCAGCCTCCGGGCACCCAAAAGGAGCAAACGGGCTCCAATGCCCGTTGGACTTGACGGGCACGGGCTCCTAGTCATTCATGACTAGCTGGAACTGGCGGAACGAGATTCCGAATCACGGGTTGCTCGTACCGTTGAAACGTATGTTTATTAAGTTAGAACTATAACTTAAAATTTAGAAAACGAAACACCGGGCGCCCAAAATGAGCAAATGTGCTCCGTTTCAGTTAAACTTGACGGGCACCGGCCCCTAGTCATTCATCACTCGCAGGAACTAACGGAACGAGAATCTGATTCCCGGATTGCTCTTACAGTTGAAACGTATGTTTAAATTAGAACTATAGCTTAGAACCTAGAAAACGTTGCTTGTGGGACATGACGGGCACAGGCCCCTAGCCGTTCATGACCTGCAGGAATTAACAGAACGAGATTCCGACTCTCGAATTCCATGTAAAGTTGAAACGTTGGTTTAACTCAAAACTTTCACTTAAAAAACTTTGGAAATCGGCCTCCGGGCGCCCAAAACGAGCAAACGGGCTCCGGTGCCCGTTGGATTTGACGGACACGGGCTCCTAGTCATCCATGACTAGCTGGAACTGGCGGAACGAGATTCCGAATCACGGATTGCTCGTACCGTTGAAACGTATGTTTATTAAGTTAGAACTATAACTTAAAATTTTGAAAACGAGCATCCGGGCGCCCAATACGAGCAACCGGCTTCGTTGTTCATGAGAATTGATGGGCCCGGGCCCCTAGCTTTTCAGGACCTGCAGGAACTGACGGAACGAGATTCCGACTCCCAGATTGCTAGTGAAGTTGAAACGTAGGTTTAACTCAAAACTTTCACTTAAAACTAAGGAAATCAGCCTCCGGGGGCCCAAAACGAGCAAACGGGCTCCGGTGCCAGTGAGACTCCATGGGCACGGGCCCCTAGCCATTCATGGCCTGCTGAAACAGCCGAAACGAGATTCCGAATCCCGGATTGCTCGTATTGTTGAAACGTATGTTTAAGTTAGAATTATAACTTAAAACATAGATAAAACGAGCCTCCGGGCGCCCAAAATGAGCAGACGAGCCCCGTTGCCCGTGAAAATTGACGGGCACGGGCCCTTGTTAGGGATTTTGTATTTGCAATTTGATGGATGCATTTGCACTTTAGCATCATTTGATATTTCACACATGCATTGATTTAAAATACCTTGAAATCTAGTTTTATACATGCATTGGTTTTTAGATTTGGAAAAGATTTTGTCTAAGCATGATTAATAAAGTTAACAACTTGGATTGAAAACAAAGGTGAAGAATCCAATCTTAATTAGACCAAAGATTAGAACAAGAATGGATTCAACACATCATAGTTATTATGCTAAATATCATATACCAATAGTTTAAACAAAGCACATAACTATGATTAATAAAGGTAGAGCTTACTTGGAGGTTTAACTCATTAATCCCAAGCTTTAGCTCTCCTAAAGACCTCCTAGCCTTTCCAACTTCATCCCCTTTCAATGGCTCCAAAATGGTCTCAAAGGTTCAAGATTCAAGCCTTGAAAAAGGTTGGAAATGAATGGACTTTATAGCCAAAAAGTTGCCAACGGCTAGTCCTTGGTCGACCGGCAAGGTGGTCTCGGTCGACCGAGAAAGCACAACGGTCAAATTTCTGACCGTTGGAGCTACAGAACAGGTTCTGGAAAAAACGACTTCCAGTTGTCTCGGTCGACCGAGACCTGTGTCTCGGTCGACCGGCGACACTGCCGGGACACCCCCTTTTTGCAAAAAATGCAACTTTTGCATATTTGAAGGTTTTTCTTTGGGGGACCTTTTGGCCACTAAATCAAGCTTGGAAAACATGTTTTAAAGATTCTAAAAACATGAAACACACAAAGCCTAAAAGGTTTTGAAAACTTTAAAACCATAGGCTAGCTTGATTTGTAAAAACTCTTTTCAAGTGAAATTTGCATACACAAATGGTTCTTTTTGTGATGAATGTATGCAAAGCTCAAACCTAAATTCACAAGATGATTTTCCAAATATAATGCACAAGGAATTAGGTTTTCAAAAGAGTTTGGGTTTCAAAACTAATGCATCCAAGTTTAAAACCAAAACATGCATAAAACAAAAACTTTTCCAAATCTAAAAACCAATGCATGTATAAAACTAGATTTCAAGGTATTTTAAATCAATGCATGTGTGAAATATCAAATGATGCTAAAGTGCAAATGCATCCATCAAATTGCAAATACAAAATCCCTAACAATCTCCCCCTTTGCAATTTGATGGCAACTTACTCATCATAGAAATTAACACACCAAGTCTTCAGCTCCCCCTCAGCTGGACAAGTCTTGAAATCTTCTTGGATGCTCCTTCTCTTTAGCTTGGGCTCTTGGGCTCTTTTCTCCAATCTTCTTGATGCTTGGAGCTTGATCATTCTTGAAGCTTTCTTTCCATCTTCCTCTCTTTAGCCAAGCATCTTCTTTAGCTCCAAGCTTTCTTTCTTCTATTTGCTCTCCCCCTTTGACCATGCCTCTCTCTCTCCCTTTGGCAAGATATGCATTCTCTCCCTTTGTAGAAGATCATACACAACTCTCCTTAGGAAGCTTGGACATTCTCTTCACCCTTTGAGAACTTGAGTTCTTTCTCCCCCTTAGATGGATAGGAGATCTTCGAGTACTTGAACTCTCGAACTCTCTCCCCCTTTGAAGAGTAGGAGATCTTTGAGTCACACTTGAACTCTCTCTCCCCCTTTGACATTAAATTGCAAAGGTACCTACACACATGAGACAAGAAGAATACCTTTAGTAGCACCTGTTAACAAATGAAATCGAAAATGAAATTCATAACAGGCTATCATGTATGTAAGTTAACTCTAAGGGCTCAATGGCAATCCAAGGGTCAATTTGATCAAAACTAACACTTCCTATGAAGGTTTACACTCCCCCTCAATCCATTCTCTTCTTTTGTCAAACTTTTGACAAGATTTAACTATTAGACTCAAGAAGTAGATGGTTTATCCAAGTGAGGGTCAACTTCAAGGAAAGGATTAGATTCATTTAACTATAAGGCTCATATGATCAAATTACCAAAAGAGAGCAAGGTCTAATGGGAAAAACAATCATGGATACCAATTGAAATAAACATATCAATTGAGATTAAAGGATGTGACTATAAACTCAATCACTCTAAAATGGATTTAAAAGTATAACTATTAAGATAAATCCAAATTAGAGCTATCCATGATGCAATGGGGTTTACTCAAACATAGCATCAAATAATATAACTTATGAAAATCATATGCTATGAAAGTTTTGAAATAATTTCACTCAAACTATAAATATGACTATTAATGTGCAAGAAAGAGTGAAATGAAATTCAATCATGAAGCCAACCTCAAATAATAACCAACCAATATTATTAACACATAAACATGGTGGTCATGAGATATACCTATAAGAGCAAGTGAGGAGGCAATCATGAACATTATGATGTTAATGGTGTGTGACATGGAACAAATATATTACTATTTCATATGATTTTGACACTTTGGAAATTGCATGCATTTCATAGTCAAATCCTTTTGCATTGCAATTTGCCTTGTTCATCACCATGCTCAATAGTCATATCCTTAAAAGTGATGAATATGCATTTATGATGCTTGATGGGATTTTGTGTTTGTCACATCCTTGCTTTTAATCATGTTATCAAATTCAATTGGTTTCTTTTGGTATAAGTTTCCATTGTTTTCATAACCAATTGATGACTTATCTTGTGTAAATCCAACAATGAGCATAAAAAGAATGATTTTGAAGATCAATTTTCAACATTGTATTTTAAAAGATATAACTTAATTGAAACACATACAAGTTGATTTTTCAAAACAATGATTTTCCATATGAAAATATAACTTAGGAATCCATGGAAAAACTTGAATTGATTCAAATCATTTGTTCAAATAATCTTACTATCATATCTACACAAATGATTCAACAACAATTGATCATGAAGAGTCTAGCTATGAAAGCTTTTGAAATCACAATCAATTGATCATGTAGAAATGCAATGCAAAACATAAATGTGCAAAAAGCAAATCAAACATGATGAAATTATAATCAAAAGATTTTGAAAACCATGAAGTGTAACTTAGAATGGTGTATGAAAACAAAATCAATTGATCATAAAGAAGCAATGCATTTTAAAAGATGTAACTATGAAAGAACAAAATGCAAATGCAATCATGACCAACAAAAGGTTTAACTTATAAAGCATAGGTTGGTCAAGAGGGGTCAAGGCCTTAAGGTTTGTCTAGGTAAATAACTTTAGGAATCCACCCAAGGTCTTGAGAGGGTTGAACTTTGAGGTCTAGTTTGGACTTCTCACCAACTATAGGAGATTTAACTTGATAAATTTTCAATTTGAGCTTATCACCATGATATTTAGATTTGACTAAATTTAGCTTAGAATGGTGATTTGTCTTTTGGAGTTGGTGAGTTTGTTTCTTAGGGGATTGATTCATTTTTATTTTCTTCTTATTTTCTCCCTTTCTTTGACTTTTGAAATTTAGATTTAACTTTGTAATTTTCTTCAAAAGTTCTTTCATGTTTTGACTTAAGGGAGGTAGATTGAGAAGCTTTTTGTTAATAGATTCTTTGATTTTTGGTTTACCTTGTTTAAGCCTTTTAGAATCTATCTTGGGAGACTCCTTGTTAATTTGTTTAACTTGTTTAAGCTTTATGGAGTCTTCTTTGGTTTTTAGTGTCTTACCCTTCAAGTTTGATTTTACTTTCTTTGGTTCAAAGATGGGATTAGACACATTGCTTCTTCTTCTTAGTTTGCACTCAAACCTAAAATGCCCTTCAATGCCACAATAATCACATTTGGTTTTGGGCAAGGAAGTGTGAGTGCTAGAGAATGAGGACTCACCTTTCACAAAAGTGTTGGTGAATTTAGGGTCATAAGACATATTCCTATTAAATCCAATACCCGTCCTATCTCCATATTTTGGCTATAAAGTCCATTCATTTCCAACCTTTTTCAAGGCTTGAATCTTGAACCTTTGAGACCATTTTGGAGCCATTGAAAGGGGATGAAGTTGGAAAGGCTAGGAGGTCTTTAGGAGAGCTAAAGCTTGGGATTAATGAGTTAAACCTCCAAGTAAGCTCTACCTTTATTAATCATAGTTATGTGCTTTGTTTAAACTATTGGTATATGATATTTAGCATAATAACTATGATGTGTTGAATCCATTCTTGTTCTAATCTTTGGTCTAATTAAGATTGGATTCTTCACCTTTGTTTTCAATCCAAGTTGTTAACTTTATTAATCATGCTTAGACAAAATCTTTTTAGATTTGGAAAAGTTTTTGTTTTATGCATGTTTTGGTTTTAAACTTGGATGCATTAGTTTTGAAACCCAAACTCTTTTGAAAACCTAATTCCTTGTGCATTATATTTGGAAAATCATCTTGTGAATTTAGGTTTGAGCTTTGCATACATTCATCACAAAAAGAACCATTTGTGTATGCAAATTTCACTTGAAAAGAGTTTTTACAAATCAAGCTAGCCTATGGTTTTAAAGTTTTCAAAACCTTTTAGGCTTTGTGTGTTTCATGTTTTTAGAATCTTTAAAACATGTTTTCCAAGCTTGATTTAGTGGCCAAAAGGTCCCCCAAAGAAAAACCTTCAAATATGCAAAAGTTGCATTTTTTGCAAAAAGGGGGTGTCCCGGCAGTGTCGCCGGTCGACCGAGACACAGGTCTCGGTCGACCGAGACAACTGGAATCACCCTATTCACCCCCCCTCTAAGAAGCTCACCCTTTGTTTTTCTTTCATAGCATGAGTCTTTTACTTGGTTGAAACATTGTTTGTTGTTTTCATTCATTTAAGCATTAGTTAAATTAATTTGGTTTTGAAAACAACATGCACATGCATCACATGTTCTAAATTAGTCATTTTCATACAACTTGTTAGTCCTTGATTTTCATGTCATAAACAAGTTGAATTTCTACATGTGATTTGCATAAGACTTCAATCAAATCTTTTATGAGCTTTAAACTTTGAATTGCTTTAAGCAATATATTGAGTGAGCCTTCTTTTTAAACTTGATTGGAGTCATCACACACACACATCATGAGCATACACTTTTGCATTCATAGAGTGTTTGTGTGAGTTTGTTTTAAACTTTCATATTAGCCTATTCAAGAGGCAATTTCATTTGAGCTTAAATTGTAATCTCTTAGAGTGATCTTGTAAAGACACTTTCTTAGAGAAAGCTTTATTTGTAAAGGTTATTGCTTAGCCTAAGAAAAACATTGTGTAAGGTTATTGCTTAGCCTAAGAAAAGCATATTGTAAGGTTATTGCTTAGCCTAAGAAAAGCATATTGTAAGGTTGTTGTTTAGCCTTGAAAAGCAACATTGTAAGGGTTATTGCTTAGCCTAGTAAAAAGCATAAATAGTGGAAATCCGGTGGGGTGATTGGATTCACAAGCCGGTAGTGGACGTAGGCATTGAGGCCGAACCACTATAAATATTGTGTTGTGGTGATTGCTTGTGTGGTGATTGTTTATTAGCTTCCGCATATTGATTGTTTAATCATCACATTTGATTAGTTTTTATTAAGAAGTTAAAATTGGTGTAAATTGGTCATAGTTGTAGCTCACCCTATTCACCCCCCCCCCTCTAGGGTTAGGATCCCGAGGACTTTCAGCCCTAGTCATTCATGACTTGAAGGAACTGACGGAACGAGAATCCGAATCCCGGACTGCTCGTACAGTTGAAACGTAGGTTTTAGTTACAACTATAACTTAAAACTTAGAAAACGAGCATCCGGGCGCCCAAAACTAACAAACGGGCTCTGTTGCCCTTGTAACTTGACGGGGACGGGCCCCTTGTAATTCATGACTTGCAGGAACAGAAGGAACGAGAATCCGGACCCCGGAGGGCTCGTACAGTTGAAACGTATATTTCAGTTAGAACTATAACTTAAGACTTAGAAAACGAAACTCCGGGCGCCCAAAATGAGCAAATCGGCTCCGTTGCCGTTAAACTTGACGGGCACCGGTCAATAGTCGTTCATGACTTGCAGGAACTGACGGAACGAGATTCTGATTCCCGGATTGCTCTTAAAGTTGAAACGTATGTTTAAATTAAAACTATAACTTAAAACCTAGAAAACGAGCCGCCGGGCGACCAAAACGAGCAAACGGGCTCCCTTGCTTGTGGGACTTGACGGGCACGGGCCCCTAGCCGTTCATGACCTGCAGGAATTGACGGAACGAGATTCCAACTCTCGGATACCTAGAAAAGTTGAAACGTATGTTTTACTCAAAACTTTCACTTAAAAAACTTAGGAAATCAGCTTCCGGGCGCCCAAAACGAGCAAACGGGCTCCGGTGTCCGTGGGACTTGACGGGCACGGGCTCCTAGTCATTCTTGACTAGCTGGAACTGGCGGAACGAGATTCCGAATCACGGATTGCTCTTACCGTTGAAACGTATGTTTATTAAGTTAGAACTATAACTTAAAATTTAGAAAACGAGCATCCGGGCGCCCAATACGAGCAACCGGCTTCGTTGCCAGAATGAGCAAATGGGCTCCGTTGCCCTTGTAACTTGACGGGCACAGGCCCCTAGTCATTCACGACTTGCAGGAACAGAAGGAACGAGAATCCGGACCCCGGAGTGCTCGTACAGTTGCAACGTATGTTTCAGTTAGAACTATAACTTAAGACTTAGAAAACAAAACTCCGGGCCCCCAAAATGAGCAAATGGGCTCCGCTGTCGTAAAAATTTGACGGGCACCGGCCCCTAGTCGTTCATGACTTGCAAGAACTGACGGAACGAGATTCTGATTCCCGGATTGCTCTTACAGTTGAAACGTATGTTTAAATTAGAACTATAACTTAAAACCTACACAACGAGCCTCCGGGCGACCAAAAAGAGCAAACGGGCTCCGTTGCTTGTGGGACTTGAAGGGCACGGGCCCCTAGCCGTTCATGACCTGCAGGAATTGACAGAACGAGAATCCGACTCTCCGATTCCTTGTAAAGTAGAAACGTAGGTTTAACTCAAAATTTTCACTTAAAAAACTTAGAAAATCAGCCTCCGGGCGCCCAAAATGAGCAAACGGGCTCCGGTGCCCGTTGGACTTGACGGGCACGGGCTCCTAGTCATTCATGACTAGCTGGAACTGGCGGAACGAGATTCCGAATCACGGATTGCTCGTACCGTTGAAACGTATGTTTATTAAGTTAGAACTATAACTTAAAATTTAGAAAACGAGCATCCGGGCGCCAAATACGAGCAACCGAATTCGTTGCTCATGAGACTTGATGGGCCAGGGCCCCTAGCTTTTCATGAACTGCAGGAACTGACAGAACGAGATTCCGACGCCCGGATTGGTTGGGAAGTTGAAACGTAGGTTTAACTCAAAACTTTCACTTAAAACTAAGGAAATCAGCCTCCGGGCGCCCAAAACGAGCAAACGGGCTCCGGTGCCAGAGAGACTCCACGGGCACGAGCCCCTAGCCATTCATTGCCTGCAGAAACAGCCGAAACGAGATTCCGAATCCCGGATTGCTCGTACTGTTGAAACGTATGTTTAAGTTAGAATTATAACTTAAAACATAGACAACGAGCCTCCGGGCGCCCAAAATGAGCAGACGGGCCCTGTTGGCCGTGAAAATTGACGGGCACGGGCCCTAGTCATTCATGACTTGCAGGAACTGACGGAACGAGAATCCGAATCCCGGACAGCTCGTACAGTTGAAACGCAGGTTTAAGTTACAACTATAACTTAAAACTTAGAAAACGAGCCTCCGGACCCCCAAAATGAGTAAACGGGCTCCGTTGGCCGTGAAACTTGACGGGCACGGGCCCCTTGTCATTCAAGACTTGTAGGAACAGACGGACCGAGATTCTGAATCCCAGATTGCTCGTACAGTTGAAACGCAAGTTTAAATTAGAACTATAACCTAAAACTTAGAAAACGAGCATCCGGGCGCCCAAAACGAGAAAACGGGCTCCGTTGCCCTTGTAACTTGACGGGCACGGGCCCCTAGTCATTCATGACTTGCAGAAACAGAAGGAACGAGAATCCGGACCCCGGAGTGCTCGTACAGTTGAAACGTATGTTACAGTTAGAACTATAACTTAAGACTTAGAAAACGAAACTCCGGGCGCCCAAAATGAGCAAATGGGCTCCGTTGCAGTTAAACTTGACGGGCACCGGCCCTTAGTTGTTCTTGACTTACAAGAACTGACGGAATGAGATTCTGATTCCCGGATAGCTCTTACAGTTGAAACGAATGTTTAAATTAGAACTATAACTTAAAACCTTGAAAACGAGCCTCCGGGCGACCAAAACGAGCAAACGGGCTCCGTTGCTTGTGGGACTTGGCGGGCACGGGCCCATAGCCGTTCATGACCTGCAGGAATTGACGGAACGAGATTCCGACTCTCGGATTCCTTGTAAAGTAGAAACGTAGGTTTAACTCAAAACTTTCACTTAAAAAACTTAGCAAATCAGCCTCCGGGCGCCCAAAACGAGCAAACGGACTCCGGTGCCCGTTGGACTTGACGGGTACGGGCTCCTAGTCATTCATGACTAGCTGGAACTGGCGGAACGAGATTCCGAATCACGGATTGCTCGTACCGTTGAAACGTATGTTTATTAAGTTAGAACTATAACTTAAAATTTAGAAAACGAGCATCCGGGCGCCCAATACGAGCAACCGACTTCGTTGCTCATGAGACTTGATGGGATCGGGCTCCTAGCTTTTCATGACCTGCAGGAACTAACGGAACGAGATTCCGACTCCTGGATTGCTAGTGAAGTTGAAACATAGGTTTAACTCAAAACTTTCAATTAAAACTAAGGAAATCAGCCTCCGGGCGCCCAAAATGAGCAAACGGGCACCGGTGCCAGAGAGACTCCACGGGCACGGGCCCCTAGCCATTCATGGCTTGCAGAAACAGCCGAAACGAGATTCCGAACCCCGGATTGCTCGTACTGTTGAAACGTATGTTTAAGTTAGAATTATAACTTAAAACATAGACAACGAGCCTCCGGGTGCCCAAAATGAGCAGACGGGCCTCGTTGCCCGTGTAAATTGACGGGTACGGGCCCTAGTCATTCATGACTTGCAGGAACTGACGGAACGAGAATCCGAATCCCGGACTGCTCGTACAGCTGAAACGTATGTTTAAGTTACAACTATAACTTAAATGTTAGAAAACGAGCCTCCGGGCCCCCAAAATGAGTAAACGGGCTCCGTTGGCCGTGAAACTTGACGGGCACGGGCCCCTGGGCATTCAGGACTTGCAGGAATAGACGGAACGAGATTCTGAATCCCGGATTGCTCATACAGTTGAAACACAAGTTTATATTAAAACTATAACCTAAAACTTAGAAAAGGAGCATCCGGGCGCCCAAAACGAGCAAACGGGCTCCGGTGCCCTTGTAACCCGACGGGCATGTGCCCCTAGTCATTCATGACATGCTGGAAAAAAAGGAACGAGAATCCGGACCCCGGAGTGCTCGTACAGTTGAAACGTATGTTTCAGTTAGAACTATAACATAAGACTTAGAAAACGAAACTCCGGACGCCCAAAATGAGCAAATGGGCTCCGTTGCCGTTAAACATGACGGGCACCGGCGCCTAGTCGTTCATGATTTGCAGGAACTACCGGAACGAGATTCTGATTCCCGGATTGCTCTTACAGTTGAAACGTATATTTAAATTAGAACAATAACTTAAAACCTAGAAAACGAGCCTTCGTGCGACCAAAACGAGCAAACGGGCTCCGTTGCTTGTGGGACTTGACGGGCACGGGCCCCTAGCAGTTCATGACCTGCAGGAATTGATGGAACGAGATTCAGACTCTCGGATTCCTAGTAAAGTAGAAACGTAGGTTTAACTCAAAACTTTCACTTAAAACTTAGGAAATCAGCCGACGGGGGCCCAAAACTAGCAAACAGGCTCCGGTGCCCGTTGGACTTGACGGGCACGGGCTCCTAGTCATTCATGACTAGCTGGAACTGGCGGAACGAGATTGCTCGTACCGTTGAAACGTATGTTTATTAAGTTAGAACTATAACATAAAATTTAGAAAACGAGCATCCGGGCGCCCAATACGAGAAACCGGCTTCGTTGCTCATGAGACTTGATGGCCCCGGGCCCCTAGCTTTTCATGACCTACAGGAACTGACGGAACGAGATTCCGACTCCCGGATTGCTTGTGAAGTTGAAACGTAGGTTTAACTCAAAACTTTCACTTAAAACTAAGGAAATCAGCCTCCGGGCGCCCAAAACGAGCAAACGGGCTCCGGTGCCAGAGAGACTCCACGGGCACGGGCCCCTAGCCATTCATGGCTTGCAGAAACAGCCGAAACGAGATTCCGAATCCCGGATTGCTCGTACTATTGAAACTTATGTTTAAGTTAGAATTATAACTTAAAACATAGACAACGAGCCTCCGGGCGCCCAAAATGAGTAAACAGGCTCTGTTGGCCGTGAAACTTGATGGGCACGGGCCCCTAGTCATTCAAGACTTGCAGGAACAGACGGAACGAGATTCCGAATCCCGGATTGCTCGTAAAGTTGAAACGCAAGTTTAAATTAGAACTATAACCTAAATCTTAGAAAACGAACCTCCGGGCGCCCAAAATGAGCAAATGGGCTCCGGCCCCTCGTATTTCATGACTTGCAGGAACTGACGGAACGAGATTCTGATTCCCGGATTGCTCTTACAGTTGAAACGTATATTTAAATTAGAACTATAACTGAAAACCTAGAAAACGAACCTCCGGGCGACCAAAACGAGCAAACGGGCTCCGTTACTTGTGGGACTAGACGGGCACGGGTCCCTAGCCGTTCATGACTTGCAGGAATTGACGAAACGAGATTCCGACTCTCGAATTCCTTGTAAAGTTGAAACGTAGGTTTAACTCAAAACTTTCACCTAAAAAACTTAGCAAATCAGCCTCCGGGCGCCCAAAACGAGCAAACGGGCTCCGGTGCCCGTTGGTCTTGACGGGCACGGGCTCCAAGTCATTCATGACTAGCTGGAACTGGCGGAACGAGATTCCGAATCACGGATTGCTCGTACCGTTGAAACGTATGTTTATTAAGTTAGAACTATAACTTAAAATTTAGAAAACGAGCATCCGGGCGCCCAGTACGAGCAACCGGATTCGTTGCTCATGAGACTTGATGGGCCAGGGCCCCTAGCTTTTCATGACCTGCAGGAACTGACAGAAAGAGATTTCGACACCCGGATTGCTTGGGAAGTTGAAACGTAGGTTTATCTCAAAACTTTCACTTAAAACTAAGGAAATCAGCCTCCGGGGGCCCAAAACGAGCAAACGGGCTCCGGTGCCAGAGAGACTCCACGGGCACGAGCCCCTAGCCATTCATTGCCTGCAGAAACAGCCGAAACGAGATTCCGAATCCCGAATTGCTCGTACTGTTGAAACGTATGTTTAAGCTACAATTATAACTTAAAACATAGACAACGAGCCTCCGGGCGCCCAAAATGAGTAAACGGGCTCCGTTGGCCGTGAAACTTGACGGGCACGGGCCTCTTGTCATTCAAGACTTGTAGGAACAGACGGACCGAGATTCTGAATCCCAAATTGCTCGTACAGTTGAAACGCAAGTTTAAATTAGAACTATAACCTAAAACTTAGAAAACGAGCATCCGGGCACCCAAAACGAGCAACCGGGCTCTGTTGCCCTTGTAACTTGACGGGCACAGGCCCCTAGTCATTCATGACTTGCAGCAACAGAAGGAACAAGAATCCGGACCCCGGAATGCTCGTACAGTTGAAACGTATGTTTAAGTAAGAACTATAACTTAAGACTTTGAAAACGAAACTCCGGGCGCCCAAAATGAACAAATGGGCTCCGTTGCCGTTAAACTTGACGGGCACCGGCCCCTAGTTGTTAATGACTTGCAGGAACTGACGGAACGAGATTCTGATTCCCGGATTGCTCTTACAGTTGAAACGAATGTTTAAATTAGAACTATAACTTAAAACCTAGAAAACGAGCCTCCGGGCGACCAAAACGAGCAAACGGGCTCCGTTGCTTGTGGGACTTGGCGGGCACGGGCCCCTAGCCGTTCATGACCTGCAGGAATTGACGGAACGAGATTCTGACTCTCGGATTCCTTGTAAAGTAGAAACGTAGGTTTAATTCAAAACTTTCACTTAAAAAACTTAGGAAATCAGCCTCCGGGCGCCCAAAACGAGCAAACGGGCTCTGGTGCCCGTTGGACTTGACGGGCACGGGCTCCTAGTCATTCATGACTAGCTGGAACTGGCGGAACTGTAAGTCCATGGGGATCCGAACCCTAGAGGGGGGGTGAATAGGGTGAGCTCCAATTATGACCAATTTTAATAATTTTAACTTCTTAAAAACAAACTAGTCACATGTGATGATTTATCATACAATATGCGGAAGCTAATAAAAACAATCACCACAAAGCAATCACCATCACACAAGTATTTATAGTGGTTCGGCCTCAATGCCTACATCCACTACCGGCTTGTGATCCAACACCCCACCGGATTTCCACTATTTATGCTTTTCAATAGGCTAAGCAATAACCTTTACAACATATGCTTTCCAAGGCTTAGCAATAACCTTTACATTGATGTTTTTCAAGGCTTAACATCAACCTATACATTATGCTTTTATAGGCTAAGCAATAACCTCTCCAACCACAAGGTTGGTTATCTCACTAATTTAGTGTCTTTAATACACTTGATGGAGATTCTATTAAGCTCATTACAATGCCTCTTAATTAGGCGGATATGGAAGTGAAATACAAATACACACTCACACTATGAATGCAAAGATGAAAACAAATGAAGTGTGTGTGTGTGGTCCTCAATCATTTTGAAAATGAAAGTTCATAAATGTATGCCTAAGGCTTTTGAAAGTTTTAGCTCATAAAACATTTATGATTGAGGATGTAATGCAATCACATGTTAAAAGTAACAACTTGTTAATGATATCAAAGTTACACAAGTTGTATGAAATGGATTAGCTCTAAACATGTGTTGCATAGGGATGTCAATCAAATCATCAATGAAGCTCAAAACATAAAAATAGATTTGATTGAAATTAGGGGACAAATCATATGTAATTATAAAGACAACTTGAAAAAGATTTACCAAGAAAGTAAGGCAAGTTGTGAAACATTAAAACAATAATACACATATGATTTGTAATGATGTTGAATCCAAAACATAAGATACATTTGAAAGAGATTTTCTTATGATGGAAAAACAACAACCAAAGATTCAACAAAGTATATGAATCATGTTACATCTTTCATTAACATGATCTACTTAGATTTACCAATAAAGTACTACTTTGATGAATCAATGGTGATGTATCCAAAACAATAGATCTATTCAAAATATAGAATATGCTAAGGATACAACATATCATATATTAACATGTTACAAAGATTTACCAATGATAAAACAAAACATGAAAACATATGATTTGTAAAGAAGTTGAATCCAAAACATAAGATAGTTTTGAGAGAGATGTTCTTATGATGGAAAACAACAACCAAAGATTCAACCAAGTATATGGATCATGTTACATATGATTTCAAAGGTTTTTACATTAACATGATCTACTTAGATTTACCAAAGTTAAGTACTACTTGAATTGAATCATATGGTGTTGTGTCCAAAATAATAAATCAACTCAAAACATAACATATGTTAAGGACACAACACAAACATAGTTTATCATGCTAGAAATGATTTACCAAAAATAAAACAAAGCATGAAAACATATGATTAAGAAAGGAAGAGCCTACTTGGTGGTTTAACTTCATTAATCCAAGCTTTAGCTTTCCTAATCTTCCCCTTCATCCCTTGGTTCTTTTCCCTTTTGATATGCCTCAATACCTCTCAAGGAGGGGCTTAAAAATCCCAACTTTTGGCAAGGGAAAGAACTCATATTTATAGGAAAAAGTGGCCAACGGCTAGTTCTCGGTCGACCGGCAAACAGGCCTCGGTCGACCGAGAACACACAACGGTCATATTTCTGACCGTTGGTGCTCCCAGGCAAATTTTGCCTGCAGTTGTCTCGGTCGACCGAGACCTGCCTCTCGGTCGACCGGCGACACTGCCGGGACAACCCCCCTTTGACAAAAAATCCAACTTTTGTCATTTCAAAGATATTTCTTTGGGGGACCTTTTGGCCACTAAATCAAGCTTGGAAAACATGTTTTAAAGATTCTAATGGTTTTTAAAACATGACATAAAAAGCCTAAAAAGTTTCAAAACTTTTAAAACAAAGGCTAGCTTGATTTCTTGAAAACTCTTTTCTAAAAACAAATGCATCCAAGATGAAAATACAAATCATGCATAAATCAATGCTTTTACAAATCTTAAAAGCAATGCATGAATAAAACAAGATTTCAAGTTTATTTAAAACAATGCATATGTGTGTGAATCAAATGATGCTAGAATGAAATGCATCCATCAAATTGCAATCTAGAAAATTCCTAACAATCTCCCCCTTTGCAATTTGATGGCAAACACACTCACCACTGAACATACACACTTAGTCTTCAGCTCCCCCTCAGCTGGACAAGGCTTGAAATCTTCTTGGATGCTTCTTCTCTTAGCTTGGGCTCTTTTCTTCATTCTTCATGATGCTTGGTGCTTGATCATTCTCCAATCTTTCTTTCTTTAGCCAAGCATATTCTTTAGCTCCAAGCTTTCTTTCTTCTATTTGCTCTCCCCCTTTGACCATGCCTCTTTCTCCCTTTGGCAAGGTATGCATTCTCTCCCTTTGTAGAAGATCATACACAACACTCCCCTTAGGAAGCTTGGACATTCTCTTCACCCTTTTGAGAACTTTAGCTTAATTTCTCCCCCTTTGCCATTAAATTGCAAAGGTACCTACACACATGAAACAAAGAAAATACCTTTAGTAGCACCTGTTAACAAATGAAATCGAAAATGAAATACATAACAGGCTATCATGTGAGGTAGTAGTCTCTAAGGGCTCAAAGGCAATCCAAGGGTCAATTTGATCAAAACTAATACTTCCTATGAAGGTTTACACTCCCCCTCAATCCATTATCTCCTTTTGTCAAACTTTTGACAAAGATTTAACTATTAGGTACAAGAAGAAGATGGTTTAACCAAGTGAGGGTCAACTTCAAGGAAAGGATTAGATTCATATAACTATAAAGCTCAATATGATCAAATTACCAAAAGAGAGCTAGGTCTATGGGAAAAGCAATCATGGATATCAATTGGACAAACAAGGAATACCAATTGAGATTTAGGATATGACTTAATAAATCAATCACTCTAAAATGGATTTAGAAATATACCTATTAGGAAAAATCCAAATTAGAGCTATCCATGATGCAATGGGGTTTATTAATCATAGCATCAAATAATCTAACTATGGAAAGCATATGCTATGAAGGTTTTGAAATCATTTCATTCAAACAATAAATTTGACTATTAATGTGCAAAATGAGTGAAATGAAATTCAAACATGAAGCCAACCTCAACTAATAACCAACCAATATTATGAACACATAAACATGGTGGTCATGAGATATACCTATATGAGCAAAAGAGGTGGCAACATGAGCATTATGATGCTAATGGTGTGTGACATGGAACAATCATATTACTTATCAAGTTCAATCCAATGCACACAAGGTTTATCACATTCACAAGAAATCAAATCAATCAAAAATTATACCAATTGAAACCAATTGAATTTGATAACATGATAAAGAGCAAGAATGTGACAAAATTCCAACAAGCATCATAAATGCATATTCATCACTTTTAAGGATATGACTATTGAGCATAGTGATGAACAAGATAAATTGCAATGCAAAAAGATATTACTAGGTAATGCATGCAATTTGTAAAGTGACTAAATCATATGAATTCAACATCTAAGTTATCCATCAAACACATAGAAATATGAGGAATGGATTTCAAAGAGTTTCATATGATCAAGATCACTACTATGAAGTTGAAACATGTATAAGAATGAAAACACTTAGAAAATACACATGAATCAACATCATAACCATCCAAATAGAAATGACTATAAAGCATAGAGGATGGATTTGAGTTATAGTATGGTTTCTACAAATATAATAAATACCACAACCATACATAGAACAATTTGACATTTGCATAGAGAGGATCAATCAACACTCAAGATCTAACTCATACCAATCATCAAAAATCATATAACTATGTGAGCACAAGAAGGTATGAAGTTAGAGAGACATCATGGATCACATAAAGATGAAGATGGACCACATCAATGGATATACCTATTAAGAACAATGGTTTAATTCCAATTCATCTAAAATGATTCATTAAGCTATCATGTAACATCTCCACTCTTAGCAAATGCACTAAGCTTACAAAGCAATGAACAATGGATATGAGGTTTATACCAAATGAACTTAGCACATTAAATCACAAATGTACAAAAAAAGCTCAAATACAAGATTTTACTATAAAGCACATAAACACTCATCAATTTGCATTAATGAAACTATATACCAAAATAGGCACAAACATGCAAATCAATGAAATCATATCCAACCATGCAATGTAAGACAACAAAATCAATTTGCATAAAGAATGTAACTCAAAGAGCAAAGATGCAAATTGTTTGTAAAAATTATTTCCTTTCAAATGATATACTCATAATTAGGCACAAGGAAATAAATTCAAGGAAAATGCTTCTATAAATATAACTAATAAAGCTTAGAACATTTTCCAAAGTTTTTCAAATCACTTCAATGTATGAAATTCCAACAAAGAATCATTTAGAATTAAGAGCAAGTGAATTTGAAAAATCAAGAAGTGTACTATTGTAAAGTTTTCAATTTGTAAAAACAATAGACACTTACAAATTTTCCATATCAAAAGATATAACTTGAAAATCAATGGAAAACTTAAATTGCTTCAAATCATTTGATTTCCAAAAAGGATCTAACTATGACAAACATCAAATGATTTTCCAACATCAATTGATCATGAAAAACTAGCTATGAAAGCATTTGTAATCACAATCAATTGATCATGAATAGATATGCACAACAAGAGATATTACTATATGATCAAAATGCAAATCCATCATGAAAAAATTGCAATCAAGGGATTTTGAAAACCATGAGATATAACTATAAAAGTTCATGAAGACAAAATCAAATGATCACAAAGAAACATTGCATTTTAAGAGATGTGACTATAAAGCAACAAAATGCAAATGTACAAAGACCAACAAATAGATATAACTAAAAAGAATAGGTTGGTCTAGGGGTATCAAGGCCTTAAGGTTACTCAAAAAGTCTACCTTTGAAAATTCACCTAAGGTCTTGAAAAGGTTGTCCAAGAGAGAACACTTTGAGGACTCACCAACTCTAGAAGATATAACTTAGAAAAGTCTTAGAGTGGTGCAAAGAGGCTAGGGAAAAACATTTTCAAACATAGTGGAAATCTTTAAAAAGATATGCAATAAAAACAACACTAGGATTCAAATCTAGCAAGGATCAACTCCGGGTTGTTAAGCCCTAAAATGGAGTAACCCGCTCTGATACCACTTGTAAGTCCATGGGGATCCGAACCCTAGAGGGGGGGTGAATAGGGTGAGCTCCAATTATGACCAATTTTAATAATTTTAACTTCTTAAAAACAAACTAGTCACATGTGATGATTTATCATACAATATGCGGAAGCTAATAAAAACAATCACCACAAAGCAATCACCATCACACAAGTATTTATAGTGGTTCGGCCTCAATGCCTACATCCACTACCGGCTTGTGATCCAACACCCCACCGGATTTCCACTATTTATGCTTTTCAATAGGCTAAGCAATAACCTTTACAACATATGCTTTCCAAGGCTTAGCAATAACCTTTACATTGATGTTTTTCAAGGCTTAACATCAACCTATACATTATGCTTTTATAGGCTAAGCAATAACCTCTCCAACCACAAGGTTGGTTATCTCACTAATTTAGTGTCTTTAATACACTTGATGGAGATTCTATTAAGCTCATTACAATGCCTCTTAATTAGGCGGATATGGAAGTGAAATACAAATACACACTCACACTATGAATGCAAAGATGAAAACAAATGAAGTGTGTGTGTGTGGTCCTCAATCATTTTGAAAATGAAAGTTCATAAATGTATGCCTAAGGCTTTTGAAAGTTTTAGCTCATAAAACATTTATGATTGAGGATGTAATGCAATCACATGTTAAAAGTAACAACTTGTTAATGATATCAAAGTTACACAAGTTGTATGAAATGGATTAGCTCTAAACATGTGTTGCATAGGGATGTCAATCAAATCATCAATGAAGCTCAAAACATAAAAATAGATTTGATTGAAATTAGGGGACAAATCATATGTAATTATAAAGACAACTTGAAAAAGATTTACCAAGAAAGTAAGGCAAGTTGTGAAACATTAAAACAATAATACACATATGATTTGTAATGATGTTGAATCCAAAACATAAGATACATTTGAAAGAGATTTTCTTATGATGGAAAAACAACAACCAAAGATTCAACAAAGTATATGAATCATGTTACATCTTTCATTAACATGATCTACTTAGATTTACCAATAAAGTACTACTTTGATGAATCAATGGTGATGTATCCAAAACAATAGATCTATTCAAAATATAGAATATGCTAAGGATACAACATATCATATATTAACATGTTACAAAGATTTACCAATGATAAAACAAAACATGAAAACATATGATTTGTAAAGAAGTTGAATCCAAAACATAAGATAGTTTTGAGAGAGATGTTCTTATGATGGAAAACAACAACCAAAGATTCAACCAAGTATATGGATCATGTTACATATGATTTCAAAGGTTTTTACATTAACATGATCTACTTAGATTTACCAAAGTTAAGTACTACTTGAATTGAATCATATGGTGTTGTGTCCAAAATAATAAATCAACTCAAAACATAACATATGTTAAGGACACAACACAAACATAGTTTATCATGCTAGAAATGATTTACCAAAAATAAAACAAAGCATGAAAACATATGATTAAGAAAGGAAGAGCCTACTTGGTGGTTTAACTTCATTAATCCAAGCTTTAGCTTTCCTAATCTTCCCCTTCATCCCTTGGTTCTTTTCCCTTTTGATATGCCTCAATACCTCTCAAGGAGGGGCTTAAAAATCCCAACTTTTGGCAAGGGAAAGAACTCATATTTATAGGAAAAAGTGGCCAACGGCTAGTTCTCGGTCGACCGGCAAACAGGCCTCGGTCGACCGAGAACACACAACGGTCATATTTCTGACCGTTGGTGCTCCCAGGCAAATTTTGCCTGCAGTTGTCTCGGTCGACCGAGACCTGCCTCTCGGTCGACCGGCGACACTGCCGGGACAACCCCCCTTTGACAAAAAATCCAACTTTTGTCATTTCAAAGATATTTCTTTGGGGGACCTTTTGGCCACTAAATCAAGCTTGGAAAACATGTTTTAAAGATTCTAATGGTTTTTAAAACATGACATAAAAAGCCTAAAAAGTTTCAAAACTTTTAAAACAAAGGCTAGCTTGATTTCTTGAAAACTCTTTTCTAAAAACAAATGCATCCAAGATGAAAATACAAATCATGCATAAATCAATGCTTTTACAAATCTTAAAAGCAATGCATGAATAAAACAAGATTTCAAGTTTATTTAAAACAATGCATATGTGTGTGAATCAAATGATGCTAGAATGAAATGCATCCATCAAATTGCAATCTAGAAAATTCCTAACAGGAACGAGATTCCGAATCACGGATTGCTCGTACCGTTGAAACGTATGTTTATTAAGTTAGAACTATAACTTAAAATTTAGAAAACGAGCATCCGGGCGCCCAATACGAGCAACCTGCTTCGTTGCTCATGAGACTTGATGGGCCCGGGCCCCAAGCTTTTCATGACCTGTAGGAACTGACGGAACGAGATTCCGACTCCCGGATTGCTAGTGAAGTTGAAACGTAGGTTTAACTCAAAACTTTCACTTAAAACTAAGGAAATCAGCCTCCGGGCGCCCAAAACGAGCAAACGGGCACCGGTGCCAGAGAGACTCCACGGGCACGGGCCCCTAGCCATTCATGGCCTGTAGAAACAGCCGAAACGAGATTCCGAACCCTGGATTGCTCGTACTGTTGAAACGTATGTTTAAGTTAGAATTATAACTTAAAACATAGACAACGAGCCTCCGGAAGCCCAAAATGAGCAGACGGGCCTCGTTGCCCGTAAAAATTGACGGGCACGGGCCCTACTCATTCATGACTAGCAGGAACTGACGGAACGAGAATCCGAATCTCGGACTGCTCGTACAGCTGAAACGTAGGTTTTAGTTACAACAATAACTTAAATGTTAGAAAACGAGCCTCCGGGCCTCTAAACTGAGTAAACGGGCTCCGTTGGCCGTGAAACTTGACGGGCACGGGCCCCTGGGCATTCAAGAATTGCAGGAATAGACAGAACGACATTCTGAATCCCGGATTGCTCGTACAGTTGAAACGCAAGTTTATATTAGAACTATAACCTAAAACTTAGAAAACGAGCATCCGGGCGCCCAAAACGAGCAAACGGGCTCCGGTGCCCTTGTAACCTTACGGGCACGGGCCCCTAGTTATTCATGACTTGCTGGAAAAAAAGGAACGAGAATCCGGACCCCGGAGTGCTCGTACAGTTGAAACGTATGTTTCAGTTAGAACTATAACTTAAGACTTAGAAAACGAAACTCCGGGCGCCCAAAATGAGCTAATGGGCTCCGTTGCCGTTAAACATGACGGGCACCGGCCCCTAGTCGTTCATGATTTGCAGGAACTACCGGAACGAGATTCTGATTCCCGGATTGCTCTTACAGTTGAAACGTATATTTAAATTAGAACTATAACTTAAAACCTAGAAAACGAGCCTCCGTGCGACCAAAAACGAGCAAACGGGCTCCGTTGCTTGTGGGACTTGACGGGCACGGGCCCCAGGCAGTTCATGACCTGCAGGAATTGACGGAACGAGATTCAGACTCTCGGATTCCTAGTAAAGTAGAAACGTAGGTTTAACTCAAAACTTTCACTTAAAACTTAGGAAATCAGCCTCCGGGCGCCGAAAACGAGCAAACGGGCTCCGGTGCCCGTTGGACTTGACGGGCACGGTCTCCTAGTCATTCATGACTAGTTGGAACTGGCGGAACGAGATTCCGAATCACGGATTGCTCGTACCGTTGAACGTATGTTTATTAAGTTAGAACTATAACTTAAAATTTAGAAAACGAGCATCCCGGCGCCCAATATGAGCAACCGGCTTCGTTGCCCATGAGACTTGATGGGCCAGGGCCCCTAGCTTTTCATGACCTGCAGGAACTGACGGGACGAGATTCCGACTCCCGGATTGCTAGTGAACTTGAAACGTAGGTTTAACTCAAAACTTCCACTTAAAACTAAGGAAATCAGCCTCCAGGCGGCCAAAACGAGCAAACGGGCTCCGGTGCCAGAGAGACTCCACGGGCACGGGCCCCTAGCTATTCATGGCCTGCAGAAACAGCTAAAACGAGATTCCGAATCACGGATTGCTCGTACTGTTGAAACGTATTTTAAGTTATAATTAAAACTTAAAACATAGACAACGAGCCTCCGGGCGCCCAAAACGAGCAGACGGGCCCCGTTGCCCTTGAAAATTGACTGGCTCGGGCCCTAGTCATTCATGACATACAGAAACTGACGGAACGAGAATCCGAATCCCGTACTGCTCGTACAGTTGAAACGTAGCTTTAAGTTACAACTATAACTGAAAACTTAGAAAACGAGCCTCCGGGCCCCCAAAATGAGTAAACAGGCTCCGTTGGCCGTGAAACTTGACGGGCACGGGCCCCTAGTCATTCAAGACTTGCAGGAACAGACGGACCGAGATTCTGAATCCCGGATTGCTCGTACAGTTGAAACGCAAGTTTAAATTAGAACTATAACCTAAAACTTAGAAAACGAAACTCCGGGCGCCCAAAATGAGCAAATGGGCTCCGTTGCCTTTAAAATTGACGGGCACCGGCCCCTAGTCGTTCCTGACTTGCAGGAACTGATGGAACGAGATTCTGATTCCCGGATTGCTCTTACAGTTGAAACGTATGTTTAAATTAGAACTATAACTTAAAAACTAGAAAACGAGCCTCCGGGCGACCAAAACGAGCAAACGGGCTCCGTTGCTTGTGGGACTTGACGGGCACGGGCCCCTAGCCGTTCATGACCTGCAGGAATTGACGGAACGAGATTCCGACTCTCGGATTCCTTGTAAAGTAGAAACGTAGGTTTAACTCAAAACTTTCACTTAAAAAACTTTGGAAATCAGCCTCCGGACGCCCAAAACGAGCAAACGGGCTCCGGTGCCCGTTGGACTTGACGGGGACGGGCTTATAGTCACTCATGACTAGCTGGAACTAGCGGAACGAGATTCCGAATCACGGATTACTCGTACCGTTGAAACGTATGTTTATTAAGTTAGAACTGTCACTTAAAATTTAGAAAACGAGCATCCAGGCGCCCAATACGAGCAACCGGCTTCGTTGCTCATGAGACTTGATGGGCCCGGGCCCCTAGCTTTTCATGACCTGCAGGAACAGACGGAACGAGATTCCGACTCCCGGTTTGCTAGTGAAGTTGAAACGTAGGTTTAACTCAAAACTTTCACTTAAAACTAAGGAAATCAGCCTCCGGGCGCCCAAAACGAGCAAACGGGCACCGGTGCAAGAGAGACTCCACGGGCACGGGCCCCTAGCCATTTATGGCCTGGAGAAACAGCCGAAACGAGATTTCGAATCCCGGAATGCTCGTACTGTTGAAACGTATGTTTAAGTTATAATTATAACTTCAAACATAGACAACGAGCCTCCGGGCGCCCAAAAGGAGCAGACGGGTGCTGTTGCCTGTGAAAATTGACGGGCACGGGCCCTAGTCATTAATGACTTGCAGGATCTGACGGAATGAGAATCCGAATCCCGGACTGCTCGTACAGTTTAAGTTTTACAACTATAACTTAAAACTTTGAAAACGAGCCTCCGGGCCCCTAAACTGAGTAAACGGGCTCCGTTGGCCGTGAAACTTTACGGGCTCGGGCCCCTAGTCATTCAAGACTTGTAGGAACAGACGGAACGAGATTTCGAATCCCGGATTGCTCGTACAATTGAAACGCAAGTTTAAATTAGAACTATAACTTAAAACTCAGAAAACGAGCATCCGAGCGCCCAAAACGAGCAAACGGGCTCCATTGCCCTTGTAACTTGACGGGCACGGGCCCCTAGTCATTCATGACTTGCAGGCACAGAAGGAACGAGAATCCGGATCCCGAAGTGCTCGTACAGTTGAAACGTATGTTTCAGTTAGAACTATAACTTAAGACTTAGAAAAAGAAACTCCGGGCGCCCAAAATGAGCAAATGGGCTCCGTTGCCGTTAAACTTGACGGGCACGGGCCCCTAGTCGTTCATGACTTGCAGGAACTGACGGATCGAGATTTTGATTCCCGGATTGCTCTTACAATTGAAACGTATGTTTAAATTAGAACTATAACTTAAAACCTAGAAAACGAGCCTCCGGGCGACCTAAAAGAGCAAACGGGCTCCGTTGCGTGTGGGACTTGATGGGCACGGGCCCCTAGCCGTTCATTACCTGCAGGAATTGACGGAACGAGAATCCGACTCTCGGATTCCTTGTAAAGTTGAAACGTAGGTTTAACTCAAAACTTTCACTTAAAAAAGTTAGGAAATCTGCCTCCGGGCGCCCAAAACAAGCAAACGGGCTCCGGTGCCCGTTGGACTTGACGGGCACGGGCTCCTAGTCATTCATGACTAGCTGGAACAGGCGGAACGAGATTCCGAATCACGGATTGCTCGTACCGTTGAAACGTATGTATATTAAGTCAGAACTATAACTTAAAATTTAGAAAACGAGCATCCGGGCGCCCAATACGAGCAACCGGCTTCGTTGCTAATGAGACTTGATGGGCCCGGGCCCCTAGCTTTTCATGGCCTGCAGAAACAGCCGAAACGAGATTCCGAATCCTGGATTGCTCGTACTGTTGAAATGTATGTTTAAGTTATAATTATAACTTAAAACATAGACAACGAGCCTCCGGGCGCCCAAAATGAGCAGACGGGCCCCTGTTGCCCATGAAAATTGACGGGCACGGGCCCTAGTCACTCATGACTTGCAGGAACTGACGGAACGAGAATCCGAATCCCGGACTGCTCGTACAGTTGAAACGTAGGTTTAAGTTACAACTATAGCTTAAAACTTAGAAAACGAGCCTCCGGGCCCCCAAAATGAGTAAACGGGCTCCGTTGGCCGTGAAACTTGACGGGCACGGGCCCCTAGTCATTCAAGACTTGTAGGAATAGACGGAACGAGATTCCGAATCCCGGATTGCTCGTACAGTAGAAACGTAAGTTTAAATTAGAACTATAACCTATAACTTAGAAAACGCGCATTCGGGCGCCCAAAACGAGCAAACGGGCTCCGTTGCCCTTGTAACTTGACGGGCACGGGCCCCTAGTCATTCACGACTTGCAGGAACAGAAGGAACGAGATTCCGAATCCCGGAGTGCTCGTACAGTTGAAATGTATGTTTCAGTTAGAACTATAACTTAAGACTTAGAAAACGAAACTCCGGGCGTCCAAAATGAGAAAATGGGCACCGTTGCCTTTAAACTTGACGGGCACCGGCCCCTAGTCGTTCATGACTTGCAGGAACTGACGGAACGAGATTCTGATTCCCGGATTGCTCTTACAGTTGAAACATATGTTTAAATTAGAACTATAACTTAAAAACTAGAAAACGAGCCTCCGGGCGACCAAAACGAGCAAACGGGCTCCGTTGCTTGTGGGACTTGACGGGCACGGGCCCCTAGCCGTTAATGACCTGCAGGAATTGACGGAACGAGATTCCGACTCTCGGATTCCTTGTAAAGTTGAAACGTAGGTTTAACTCAAAACTTTCACTTAAAAAACTTAGGAAATCAGCCTCCGGGCGCCCAAAACGAGGAAACGGGCTCCGGTGCCCGTTAGACTTGATGGGCACGGGCTCCTAGTTATTCATGACTACCTGGAACTGGCGGAACGAGATTCCGAATCACGGATTGCTCGTACCGTTGAAACGTATGTTTATTAATTTAGAACTATAACTTAAAATTTTGAAAACGAGCATCCGGGCGCCCAATACGAGCAACCGGCTTCGTTGGCCATGAGACTTCATGGGCCCGGGCCCCTAGCTTTTCATGACCTGCAGGAATTGACGGAATGAGATTCAGACTCCCGGATTGCTAGTGAATTTGAAACGTAGGTTTAACTTAAAACTTTATCTTAAAACTAAGGAAATCAGCCTCCGGGAGCCCAAAACGAGCAAACGGGCTCCGGTGCCAGAGAGACTCCACGGGCACGGGCCCCTAGCCATTCATGGCCTCCAGAAACAGCCGAAATGAGATTCCGAATCCCGGATAGCTCGTACTGTTGAAACGTATGTTTAAGTTATAATTATAACATAAAACATAGACAACGAGCCTCCGGGCGCCCAAAATGAGCAGACGGGCCCCGTTGCCCGTGAAAATTGACGGGCACGGGCCCGAGTCATTCATGACTTGCAGGAACTGACGGAATGAGAATCCGAATCCCGGACTGCTCGTACAGTTGAAACGTAGGTTTAAGTTACAACTATAACTTAAAACTTAGAAAACGAGCCTCCGGGCCCCCAAAATGAGTAAACGGGCTCCGTTGGCCGTGAAACTTGACGGGCACGGGCCCTAGTCATTCAAGACTTGTAGGAATAGACGGAACGAGATTCCGAATCCCGGATTGCTCGTACAGTAGAAACGTAAGTTTAAATTAGAACTATAACCTATAACTTAGAAAACGCGCATTCGGGCGCCCAAAACGAGCAAACGGGCTCCGTTGCCCTTGTAACTTGACGGGCACGGGCCCCTAGTCATTCACGACTTGCAGGAACAGAAGGAACGAGATTCCGAATCCCGGAGTGCTCGTACAGTTGAAATGTATGTTTCAGTTAGAACTATAACTTAAGACTTAGAAAACGAAACTCCGGGCGTCCAAAATGAGAAAATGGGCACCGTTGCCTTTAAACTTGACGGGCACCGGCCCCTAGTCGTTCATGACTTGCAGGAACTGACGGAACGAGATTCTGATTCCCGGATTGCTCTTACAGTTGAAACATATGTTTAAATTAGAACTATAACTTAAAAACTAGAAAACGAGCCTCCGGGCGACCAAAACGAGCAAACGGGCTCCGTTGCTTGTGGGACTTGACGGGCACGGGCCCCTAGCCGTTAATGACCTGCAGGAATTGACGGAACGAGATTCCGACTCTCGGATTCCTTGTAAAGTTGAAACGTAGGTTTAACTCAAAACTTTCACTTAAAAAACTTAGGAAATCAGCCTCCGGGCGCCCAAAACGAGGAAACGGGCTCCGGTGCCCGTTAGACTTGATGGGCACGGGCTCCTAGTTATTCATGACTACCTGGAACTGGCGGAACGAGATTCCGAATCACGGATTGCTCGTACCGTTGAAACGTATGTTTATTAATTTAGAACTATAACTTAAAATTTTGAAAACGAGCATCCGGGCGCCCAATACGAGCAACCGGCTTCGTTGGCCATGAGACTTCATGGGCCCGGGCCCCTAGCTTTTCATGACCTGCAGGAATTGACGGAATGAGATTCAGACTCCCGGATTGCTAGTGAATTTGAAACGTAGGTTTAACTTAAAACTTTATCTTAAAACTAAGGAAATCAGCCTCCGGGAGCCCAAAACGAGCAAACGGGCTCCGGTGCCAGAGAGACTCCACGGGCACGGGCCCCTAGCCATTCATGGCCTCCAGAAACAGCCGAAATGAGATTCCGAATCCCGGATAGCTCGTACTGTTGAAACGTATGTTTAAGTTATAATTATAACATAAAACATAGACAACGAGCCTCCGGGCGCCCAAAATGAGCAGACGGGCCCCGTTGCCCGTGAAAATTGACGGGCACGGGCCCGAGTCATTCATGACTTGCAGGAACTGACGGAATGAGAATCCGAATCCCGGACTGCTCGTACAGTTGAAACGTAGGTTTAAGTTACAACTATAACTTAAAACTTAGAAAACGAGCCTCCGGGCCCCCAAAATGAGTAAACGGGCTCCGTTGGCCGTGAAACTTGACGGGCACGGGCCCCTAGTCATTCAAGACTTGTAGGAATAGACGGAACGAGATTCCGAATCCCGGATTGCTCGTATAGTAGAAACGTAAGTTTAAATTAGAACTATAACCTATAACTTAGAAAACGCGCATTCGGGCGCCCAAAACGAGCAAACGGGCTCCGTTGCCCTTGTAACTTGACGGGCACGGGCCCCTAGTCATTCACGACTTGCAGGAACAGAAGGAACGAGATTCCGAATCCCGGAGTGCTCGTACAGTTGAAATGTATGTTTCAGTTAGAACTATAACTTAAGACTTAGAAAACGAAACTCCGGGCGTCCAAAATGAGCAAATGGGCACCTTGTAAGTCCATGGGGATCCGAACCCTAGAGGGGGGGTGAATAGGGTGAGCTCCAAAATGACCAATTTTAATAATTTTAACTTCTTTAAAACAAACTAGTCACATGTGATGATTATCAAACAATATGCGGAAGCTAATATAAACAATCACCACAAAGCAAACACCATCACACAAGTATTTATAGTGGTTCGGCCTCAATGCCTACATCCACTACCGGCTTGTGAACCAACACCCCACCGGATTTCCACTATTTATGCTTTTCAATAGGCTAAGCAATAACCTTTACAATATGCTTTCCAAGGCTAAGCAATAACCTTACAATGATGTTTTTCAAGGCTTAACATCAACCTATACATTATGCTTTTATAGGCTAAGCAATAACCTCTTCAACCACAAGGTTGGTTATCTCACTAATTTAGTGTCTTTAATACACTTGATGGAGATTCTATTAAGCTCATTACATTGCCTCTTAAATAGGCGGATATGGAAGTGAAAAACTAATACACACTCACACTATGAATGCAAAGATGAAAGTATATGAAGTGTGTGTGTGTGGTCCTCAATCATTTTGAAAATGAAAGTTCATAAATGTATGCCTAAGGCTTTTGAAAGTTTTAGCTCATGAAACATTTATGATTGAGGATGTAATGCAATCACATGTTAAAAGTAACAACTTGTTAATGATATCAAAGTTACACAAGTTGTATGAAATGGATTAGCTCTAAACATGTGATGCATAGGGATGTCAATCAAATCATCAATGAAGCTCAAAACATAAAAATAGATTTGATTGAAATTAGGGGACAAATCATATGTAATTATAAAGACAACTTGAAAATGATTTACCAATCAAAGTAAGGCAAGTTGTGAAACATTGAAACAATAATACACATATGATTTGTAATGATGTTGAATCCAAAACATAAGATACATTTGAGAGAGATTTTCTTATGATGGAAAACAACAACCAATGATTCAACAAAGTATATGAATCATGTTACATATTTCATTAACATGATCTACTTAGATTTACCAAAGTTAAGTACTACTTTGATGAATCAATGGTGATGTATCCAAAACAATAGATCTATTCAAAATATAACACATGCTAAGGATACAACACATCATAGGTTAACATGTTACTAAGATTTACCAATGATAAAACAAAACATGAAAACATATGATTTGTAAAGAAGTTGAGTCCAAAACATAAGATACTTTTGAAAGTGATTTTCTTATGATGGAAAACAACAACCAAAGATTCAACCAAGTATAGGAATCATGTTACATATAATTTCAAAGGTTCTTTCATTAACATGATCTACTTTGATTTACCAATTCAAGTACTACTTGGATTGAATCATATGGTGTTGTATCCAAAACAATAAATCAACTCAAAACATAAAATATGTTAAGGACACAACACAAACATAGTTTAACATGCTAGAAATGATTTACCAAAAATAAAACAAAAGCATGAAAACATATGATTAAGGAAGGAAGAGCCTACTTGGTGGTTTAACTTCATTAATCCAAGCTTTAGCTTTCCTAATCATCCCCTTCATCCCTTGGTTCTTTTCCCTTTTGATATGCCTCAAATCCTCTCAAGGAGGGGTTAAAAATTCCCAACATTTGGCAAAGGAAAGAACTCATATTTATAGCAAAAAGTTGCCAACGGCTAGTCCTCGGTCGACCGGCACACAGGCCTCGGTCGACCGGGAAGGCACAACGGTCAGATTTCTGACCGTTGGAGGTTTCAGTGCAAAAATGCAGTTTTTACCTCCAGTTGTCTCGGTCGACCGAGACCTGTGTCTCGGTCGACCGGCGACACTGCCGGGACTCCCCCCTTTTTGCAAAAAATGCAACTTTTCACATTTTAAAGGTATTTCTTTGGGGGACCTTTTGGCCACTAAATCAAGCTTGAAAAACATGTTTTAAAGATTCTAATGGTTTTTAAAACATGACATAAAAAGCCTAAAAAGATTCAAAACTTTTAAAACAAAGGCTTGCTTGATTTCTTGAAAACTCTTTTCTAAAACAAATGCATCCAAGATGAAAATACAAATCATGCATAAATCAATACTTTTACAAATCTTAAAAGCAATGCATGAATAAAACAAGATATCAAGTTTATCTAAAACAATGCATATGTGTGTGAATCAAATGATGCTAGAATGATAATGCATCCATCAAATTGCAATCTACAAAATCCCTAACAATCTCCCCCTTTGCAATTTGATGGCAAACACACTCACCACTGAACATACACACTTAGTCTTCAGCTCCCCCTCAGCTGGACAAGTCTTGAAATCTTCTTGGATGCTCCTTCTCTTAGCTTGAGCTCTTTTCTTCATTCTTCATGATGCTTGGTGCTTGATCATTCTTCAATCTTTCTTTCTTTATGGCCAAGCATCTTCTTTAGCTCCAAGCTTTCTTTCTTCTATTTGCTCTCCCCCTTTGACCATGCCTCTTTCTCCCTTTGGCAAGGTATGTATTCTCTCCCCTGTAGAAGATCATACAAGAACCTCCCCTTAGGAAGCTTGGACATTCTCTTCACCCTTTTGAGAACTTGCATAATTTCTCCCCCTTTGCCATTAAATTGCAAAGGTACCTACACACATGAAACAAGGAAAATACCTTTAGAAGCACCTGTTAACAAATGAAATCGAAAATGAAATACATAACAGGCTATCATGTGAGGTAGTAGTCTCTAAGGGCTCAAAGACAATCCAAGGGTGAATTTGATCAAAACTAATACTTCCTATGAAGGTTTACACTCCCCCTCAATCCATTCTCTTCTTTTGTCAAACATTTGACAAGATTTAACTATTAGATGCAAGAAGAAGATGGTTTAACCAAATGATGGTCAACTTCAAGGAAAGGATTAGATTCATATAACTATAAGGCTCAATATGATCAAATTACCAAAAGAGAGCTAGGTCAATGGGAAAAGCAATCATGGATATCAATTGGAAAAACAAAGAATACCAATTGAGATTTAAGGATATGACTATTAAATCAATCACTCTAAAATGGATTTAAGAATATACCTATTAGGAAAAATCCAAATTAGAGCTATCCATGATAAAATGGGGTTCATTAATCATAACATCAAATAATCTAACTATGGAAGGCATATGCTATGAAGATTTTGAAAATCATTTCATTCAATCAATAGATATGACTATTTAAGTGCAAGATGAGTGAAATGAAATTCAAGCATGAAGCCAACCTCAACTAATAACCAACCAAAATTATGAACACATAAACATGGTGTGAAAGTCCTTGAGGATCCTAACCCTAGAGGGGGGGTGAATAGGGTGAGCTACAACTATGACCAATTTAAACCAATTTTAATTTCTTAAACAAAACTAGTCACATGTGATGAATAATCAATCAATATGCGGAAGCTAAACAAATCAATCACCACATAGCAATCACCACAACACAATATTTATAGTGGTTCGGCCAACGTGCCTACATCCACTACCGGCTTGTGTATCCAACACCCCACCGGATTCCACTATTTATGCTTTTTACTAGGCTAAGCAATAACCCTTACAAAGTTGTTTTTCTAGGCTAAACAACAACCTCTCAATGTGCTTTTAGAGGCTAAGCAATAACCTTTACAATGTTGCTTTTCAAAGGCTAAACAACAACCTTACAATGTGCTTTTCAAGGCTAAGCAATAACCTTTACAAATCAAGATTTCTCAAAGAAAGTGTCTTCACAAAAGAACACTCCAAGAGATACAATTTAAGCTCAATTTAATTTGCCTCTAAATAGGCGGATATGAAAATTAAAACTAACTCACACAAACACTCTAGGAATGCAAAGTTGTATGCTTATGAGGTGTGTGTGTGATGACTTCAATCAAGTTTAAAAAGAAGGCTCACTCAATATATTGCTTAAAGCAATTCAAAGTTAAAAGCTCATAAAAGGTTTGATTGAAGTCTTATGCAAATCACATGTATGAAATTCAACTTGTTTATGACATGAAAATCAAGGACTAACAAGTTGTGTGAAAATGGCTAATTTAGAACATGTGATGCATGTGCATGTTGTTTTCAAAACCAAATCAATTTAACTAAAGTTTAAATGTATGAAAACAACAAAGGAAGTTTCAACCAAGACAAAGAATCATGCATTAAAGGAAATCAAAGATTTTAGGCTAAGCATGATTAAGAAAGTTTAAAACAAAACTTGGGTTGAAAACAAAGTGATGAATCCAATCTTTGAATATCAAAGATGAAGGGAAGAAAGGATTCAACACATCATTGTTATCATGCTTGAGATCTATTTCCAAAGTTCAAACAAAGCACATAACAAATGATTAAATCAAAGTAAAACTTACTTGGAGATTTAACTTAGTTGATCCAAGCTTAAGCTTCACTTAATGACCCCTTGATGTCTCTTAGATCATCCCCTTTGTCTTCTCTCAAAGCTCCTCAAAGAGGGTTTCAAAATCTCCAACCAAAGACAAAGGAAAGAACTCATTTATATACCCAAAACAGCCCAACGGCTATATCCCCGGTTGACCCCACAGCAGGCCGGTTAACCGGATACACACAACGGTCATAAAAAGAGCCGTTTGGCTTCAGGAGCCCGGTTGACCGGCCAGTGTGTGGCCGGTTGACCGGCCACACATGGCCGGTTGACCGGTCCTGCCCAGAATTTCCCATTTTTTGGGTTTTTGAAGATTTTCTTTGGGGATCTCTTGGGCCATTAAAATCAAGCTTTTTCACATGTTTAAATCATCCAAAGATGTATAAAAACATGAAACATCCAAAGCCTAAAATGATTTGAAACTATAAACCATAGGCTAGCTTGATTTCTAAAAACTCCTTTTTCAAAAACAATGCATACAAATATGATTATGAAAGGATGTATGTATGCAAAGTTCAAACCTAAATTGACAAGATGATTTTCCAAATATAATGCACAATGAATTAGGTTTTCAAAAGAGTTTGAGTTTCAAAACCAATGCATCCAAGTTTAAAACCAAAACATGCATAAAACAAGAACTTTTCCAAATCTTAAAAGCTATGCATGTATAAAACTAGATTTCAAGATATTTTAAACCAATGCATGTGTGAAATATCAAATGATGCTAAAGTGCAAATGCATCCATCAAATTGCAATTACAAAATCCCTAACATGGTGGTCAAGAGATATACCTATAAGAGCAAAAGAGGTGGCAACATGAGCATTATGATGCTAATGGTGTGTGACATGGAACAATCATATTACTTATCAAGTTCAATCCAATGCACACAAGTTTTATCACATTCACAAGAAATCAAATCAATCAAACATTATACCAATTGAATCTAATTGAATTTGATAACATGATAAAGAGCAAGAATGTGACAAAATTCCATCAAGCATCATAAATGCATATTCATCACTTTTAAAGATATGACTATAGAGCATAGTGATGAACAAGAGAAATTGCAATGCAAAAATATATTACTTGGTAATGCATGCAATTTATAAAGTGACTAAATCATATGAATTCAACATCTAAGTTATCCATCAAACACATAGAAATATGAGGAATGGATTTCAAAGAGTTTCATATGATCAAGATCACTACTATGAAGTTGAAACATGTATAAGGATGATATCACTTAGAGAAAATACATGAATCAACATCATAACCATCCAAATAGATATGACTAGAGTGCAAGGAGGATGGATTTTAGTTCTAGTATGGTTTCAACAAATATAATAAATGACACAACCATACATAGAACAATTTGACATTTGCATAGAGAGGATCAATCAACACTCAAGATCTAACTCATACCAATCATCAAAAAGGAATATAACTAATTAAGCACAAGAAGGTATGAGGTTGAAAGGATCAATCTATCATGTAACATCTCCACTCTTAGCAAATGTACTAAGCTTACAATGCAATGAAAAGGATATGTGGTTTATACCAAAAGAACTTAGCACATTAAATCACAAATGCACTTAAAAAGTTCAAATACAAGATTTTACTATAAAGCTCATAAACCAACATCAATTTGCATTAATGAGCATATATACCAAATTAGGCACAACACATGCAAATCAATGACACCATATCCAACCATGCAATGTAAGACAACAAAATCAATTTGCATAAAGAATGTAACTTAATGAGCAAATATGCAAATTGTTTGTAAAAACTATTTCCTTCCAAATGATATAATCATAATTAGGCACAAGGAAATAGATTCAAGGAAAATGCTTCTAGAAATATAACTAATAAAGCTTAGAACATTTTCCAAAGTTTTTCAAATCACTTCAATGTATGAAATTCCAACAAAGAATCATTTATAGAATTAAGAGCAAGTGATTTTGAAAAACAAGAAGTGTACTATTGTAAAGTTTTCAATTTGTAAAAACAATAGACACTTACAAATTTTCCATATCAAAAGATATAACTTGTAAACCAATGGAAAACTAAAGTTGCTTCAAATCATTTGATTTCCAAAAAGGATATAACTATGACAAACATCAAATGATTTTCCAACATCAATTGATCATGAAAAACTAGCTATGAAAGCATTTGTAATCACAATCAATTGATCATGAATAGATATGCACTACAAGAAATATTACTATATGATCAAAATGCAAATCCATCATGAAAAGGTTGCAATCAAAGGATTTTGAAAACCATGAGATATAACTATAAAAGTTCATGAAGACAAAATCAAATGATCACAAAGAAACATTGCATTTTAAGAGATGTGACTATAAAGAAACAAAATGCAAATGTATCATGACCAACAAATAGATATAACTAAAAAGAATAGGTTGGTCTAGGGGTATCAAGGCCTAAAGGTTACTCAAATAGTCTACCTTTGAAAATTCACCTAAAGCCTTGAAAAGGTTGTCCATGAGAGAACACTTTGAGGACTCACCAACTCTAGAAGATATAACTTGGAAAAGTCTTAGAGTGCTGCAATGAGGCTAGGGAAATTTCAATTTCAATCATAGTGGAAATCTTTAAAAAGATATGCAATAAATCACAACACTAGGGTTCAAATCTAGCAAGGATCAACTCCGGGTTGTTAAGCCCTAAAATGGAGTAACCCGCTCTGATACCACTTGTAAGTCCATGGGGATCCGAACCCTAGAGGGGGGGTGAATAGGGTGAGCTCCAAAATGACCAATTTTAATAATTTTAACTTCTTTAAAACAAACTAGTCACATGTGATGATTATCAAACAATATGCGGAAGCTAATATAAACAATCACCACAAAGCAAACACCATCACACAAGTATTTATAGTGGTTCGGCCTCAATGCCTACATCCACTACCGGCTTGTGAACCAACACCCCACCGGATTTCCACTATTTATGCTTTTCAATAGGCTAAGCAATAACCTTTACAATATGCTTTCCAAGGCTAAGCAATAACCTTACAATGATGTTTTTCAAGGCTTAACATCAACCTATACATTATGCTTTTATAGGCTAAGCAATAACCTCTTCAACCACAAGGTTGGTTATCTCACTAATTTAGTGTCTTTAATACACTTGATGGAGATTCTATTAAGCTCATTACATTGCCTCTTAAATAGGCGGATATGGAAGTGAAAAACTAATACACACTCACACTATGAATGCAAAGATGAAAGTATATGAAGTGTGTGTGTGTGGTCCTCAATCATTTTGAAAATGAAAGTTCATAAATGTATGCCTAAGGCTTTTGAAAGTTTTAGCTCATGAAACATTTATGATTGAGGATGTAATGCAATCACATGTTAAAAGTAACAACTTGTTAATGATATCAAAGTTACACAAGTTGTATGAAATGGATTAGCTCTAAACATGTGATGCATAGGGATGTCAATCAAATCATCAATGAAGCTCAAAACATAAAAATAGATTTGATTGAAATTAGGGGACAAATCATATGTAATTATAAAGACAACTTGAAAATGATTTACCAATCAAAGTAAGGCAAGTTGTGAAACATTGAAACAATAATACACATATGATTTGTAATGATGTTGAATCCAAAACATAAGATACATTTGAGAGAGATTTTCTTATGATGGAAAACAACAACCAATGATTCAACAAAGTATATGAATCATGTTACATATTTCATTAACATGATCTACTTAGATTTACCAAAGTTAAGTACTACTTTGATGAATCAATGGTGATGTATCCAAAACAATAGATCTATTCAAAATATAACACATGCTAAGGATACAACACATCATAGGTTAACATGTTACTAAGATTTACCAATGATAAAACAAAACATGAAAACATATGATTTGTAAAGAAGTTGAGTCCAAAACATAAGATACTTTTGAAAGTGATTTTCTTATGATGGAAAACAACAACCAAAGATTCAACCAAGTATAGGAATCATGTTACATATAATTTCAAAGGTTCTTTCATTAACATGATCTACTTTGATTTACCAATTCAAGTACTACTTGGATTGAATCATATGGTGTTGTATCCAAAACAATAAATCAACTCAAAACATAAAATATGTTAAGGACACAACACAAACATAGTTTAACATGCTAGAAATGATTTACCAAAAATAAAACAAAAGCATGAAAACATATGATTAAGGAAGGAAGAGCCTACTTGGTGGTTTAACTTCATTAATCCAAGCTTTAGCTTTCCTAATCATCCCCTTCATCCCTTGGTTCTTTTCCCTTTTGATATGCCTCAAATCCTCTCAAGGAGGGGTTAAAAATTCCCAACATTTGGCAAAGGAAAGAACTCATATTTATAGCAAAAAGTTGCCAACGGCTAGTCCTCGGTCGACCGGCACACAGGCCTCGGTCGACCGGGAAGGCACAACGGTCAGATTTCTGACCGTTGGAGGTTTCAGTGCAAAAATGCAGTTTTTACCTCCAGTTGTCTCGGTCGACCGGCGACACTGCCGCGACTCCCCCCTTTTTGCAAAAAATGCAACTTTTCACATTTTAAAGGTATTTCTTTGGGGGACCTTTTGGCCACTAAATCAAGCTTGAAAAACATGTTTTAAAGATTCTAATGGTTTTTAAAACATGACATAAAAAGCCTAAAAAGATTCAAAACTTTTAAAACAAAGGCTTGCTTGATTTCTTGAAAACTCTTTTCTAAAACAAATGCATCCAAGATGAAAATACAAATCATGCATAAATCAATACTTTTACAAATCTTAAAAGCAATGCATGAATAAAACAAGATATCAAGTTTATCTAAAACAATGCATATGTGTGTGAATCAAATGATGCTAGAATGATAATGCATCCATCAAATTGCAATCTACAAAATCCCTAACAATCTCCCCCTTTGCAATTTGATGGCAAACACACTCACCACTGAACATACACACTTAGTCTTCAGCTCCCCCTCAGCTGGACAAGTCTTGAAATCTTCTTGGATGCTCCTTCTCTTAGCTTGAGCTCTTTTCTTCATTCTTCATGATGCTTGGTGCTTGATCATTCTTCAATCTTTCTTTCTTTATGGCCAAGCATCTTCTTTAGCTCCAAGCTTTCTTTCTTCTATTTGCTCTCCCCCTTTGACCATGCCTCTTTCTCCCTTTGGCAAGGTATGTATTCTCTCCCCTGTAGAAGATCATACAAGAACCTCCCCTTAGGAAGCTTGGACATTCTCTTCACCCTTTTGAGAACTTGCATAATTTCTCCCCCTTTGCCATTAAATTGCAAAGGTACCTACACACATGAAACAAGGAAAATACCTTTAGAAGCACCTGTTAACAAATGAAATCGAAAATGAAATACATAACAGGCTATCATGTGAGGTAGTAGTCTCTAAGGGCTCAAAGACAATCCAAGGGTGAATTTGATCAAAACTAATACTTCCTATGAAGGTTTACACTCCCCCTCAATCCATTCTCTTCTTTTGTCAAACATTTGACAAGATTTAACTATTAGATGCAAGAAGAAGATGGTTTAACCAAATGAGGGTCAACTTCAAGGAAAGGATTAGATTCATATAACTATAAGGCTCAATATGATCAAATTACCAAAAGAGAGCTAGGTCAATGGGAAAAGCAATCATGGATATCAATTGGAAAAACAAAGAATACCAATTGAGATTTAAGGATATGACTATTAAATCAATCACTCTAAAATGGATTTAAGAATATACCTATTAGGAAAAATCCAAATTAGAGCTATCCATGATAAAATGGGGTTCATTAATCATAACATCAAATAATCTAACTATGGAAGGCATATGCTATGAAGATTTTGAAAATCATTTCATTCAATCAATAGATATGACTATTTAAGTGCAAGATGAGTGAAATGAAATTCAAGCATGAAGCCAACCTCAACTAATAACCAACCAAAATTATGAACACATAAACATGGTGTGAAAGTCCTTGAGGATCCTAACCCTAGAGGGGGGGTGAATAGGGTGAGCTACAACTATGACCAATTTAAACCAATTTTAATTTCTTAAACAAAACTAGTCACATGTGATGAATAATCAATCAATATGCGGAAGCTAAACAAATCAATCACCACATAGCAATCACCACAACACAATATTTATAGTGGTTCGGCCAACGTGCCTACATCCACTACCGGCTTGTGTATCCAACACCCCACCGGATTCCACTATTTATGCTTTTTACTAGGCTAAGCAATAACCCTTACAAAGTTGTTTTTCTAGGCTAAACAACAACCTCTCAATGTGCTTTTAGAGGCTAAGCAATAACCTTTACAATGTTGCTTTTCAAAGGCTAAACAACAACCTTACAATGTGCTTTTCAAGGCTAAGCAATAACCTTTACAAATCAAGATTTCTCAAAGAAAGTGTCTTCACAAAAGAACACTCCAAGAGATACAATTTAAGCTCAATTTAATTTGCCTCTAAATAGGCGGATATGAAAATTAAAACTAACTCACACAAACACTCTAGGAATGCAAAGTTGTATGCTTATGAGGTGTGTGTGTGATGACTTCAATCAAGTTTAAAAAGAAGGCTCACTCAATATATTGCTTAAAGCAATTCAAAGTTAAAAGCTCATAAAAGGTTTGATTGAAGTCTTATGCAAATCACATGTATGAAATTCAACTTGTTTATGACATGAAAATCAAGGACTAACAAGTTGTGTGAAAATGGCTAATTTAGAACATGTGATGCATGTGCATGTTGTTTTCAAAACCAAATCAATTTAACTAAAGTTTAAATGTATGAAAACAACAAAGGAAGTTTCAACCAAGACAAAGAATCATGCATTAAAGGAAATCAAAGATTTTAGGCTAAGCATGATTAAGAAAGTTTAAAACAAAACTTGGGTTGAAAACAAAGTGATGAATCCAATCTTTGAATATCAAAGATGAAGGGAAGAAAGGATTCAACACATCATTGTTATCATGCTTGAGATCTATTTCCAAAGTTCAAACAAAGCACATAACAAATGATTAAATCAAAGTAAAACTTACTTGGAGATTTAACTTAGTTGATCCAAGCTTAAGCTTCACTTAATGACCCCTTGATGTCTCTTAGATCATCCCCTTTGTCTTCTCTCAAAGCTCCTCAAAGAGGGTTTCAAAATCTCCAACCAAAGACAAAGGAAAGAACTCATTTATATACCCAAAACAGCCCAACGGCTATATCCCCGGTTGACCCCACAGCAGGCCGGTTAACCGGATACACACAACGGTCATAAAAAGAGCCGTTTGGCTTCAGGAGCCCGGTTGACCGGCCAGTGTGTGGCCGGTTGACCGGCCACACATGGCCGGTTGACCGGTCCTGCCCAGAATTTCCCATTTTTTGGGTTTTTGAAGATTTTCTTTGGGGATCTCTTGGGCCATTAAAATCAAGCTTTTTCACATGTTTAAATCATCCAAAGATGTATAAAAACATGAAACATCCAAAGCCTAAAATGATTTGAAACTATAAACCATAGGCTAGCTTGATTTCTAAAAACTCCTTTTTCAAAAACAATGCATACAAATATGATTATGAAAGGATGTATGTATGCAAAGTTCAAACCTAAATTGACAAGATGATTTTCCAAATATAATGCACAATGAATTAGGTTTTCAAAAGAGTTTGAGTTTCAAAACCAATGCATCCAAGTTTAAAACCAAAACATGCATAAAACAAGAACTTTTCCAAATCTTAAAAGCTATGCATGTATAAAACTAGATTTCAAGATATTTTAAACCAATGCATGTGTGAAATATCAAATGATGCTAAAGTGCAAATGCATCCATCAAATTGCAATTACAAAATCCCTAACATGGTGGTCAAGAGATATACCTATAAGAGCAAAAGAGGTGGCAACATGAGCATTATGATGCTAATGGTGTGTGACATGGAACAATCATATTACTTATCAAGTTCAATCCAATGCACACAAGTTTTATCACATTCACAAGAAATCAAATCAATCAAACATTATACCAATTGAATCTAATTGAATTTGATAACATGATAAAGAGCAAGAATGTGACAAAATTCCATCAAGCATCATAAATGCATATTCATCACTTTTAAAGATATGACTATAGAGCATAGTGATGAACAAGAGAAATTGCAATGCAAAAATATATTACTTGGTAATGCATGCAATTTATAAAGTGACTAAATCATATGAATTCAACATCTAAGTTATCCATCAAACACATAGAAATATGAGGAATGGATTTCAAAGAGTTTCATATGATCAAGATCACTACTATGAAGTTGAAACATGTATAAGGATGATATCACTTAGAGAAAATACATGAATCAACATCATAACCATCCAAATAGATATGACTAGAGTGCAAGGAGGATGGATTTTAGTTCTAGTATGGTTTCAACAAATATAATAAATGACACAACCATACATAGAACAATTTGACATTTGCATAGAGAGGATCAATCAACACTCAAGATCTAACTCATACCAATCATCAAAAAGGAATATAACTAATTAAGCACAAGAAGGTATGAGGTTGAAAGGATCAATCTATCATGTAACATCTCCACTCTTAGCAAATGTACTAAGCTTACAATGCAATGAAAAGGATATGTGGTTTATACCAAAAGAACTTAGCACATTAAATCACAAATGCACTTAAAAAGTTCAAATACAAGATTTTACTATAAAGCTCATAAACCAACATCAATTTGCATTAATGAGCATATATACCAAATTAGGCACAACACATGCAAATCAATGACACCATATCCAACCATGCAATGTAAGACAACAAAATCAATTTGCATAAAGAATGTAACTTAATGAGCAAATATGCAAATTGTTTGTAAAAACTATTTCCTTCCAAATGATATAATCATAATTAGGCACAAGGAAATAGATTCAAGGAAAATGCTTCTAGAAATATAACTAATAAAGCTTAGAACATTTTCCAAAGTTTTTCAAATCACTTCAATGTATGAAATTCCAACAAAGAATCATTTATAGAATTAAGAGCAAGTGATTTTGAAAAACAAGAAGTGTACTATTGTAAAGTTTTCAATTTGTAAAAACAATAGACACTTACAAATTTTCCATATCAAAAGATATAACTTGTAAACCAATGGAAAACTAAAGTTGCTTCAAATCATTTGATTTCCAAAAAGGATATAACTATGACAAACATCAAATGATTTTCCAACATCAATTGATCATGAAAAACTAGCTATGAAAGCATTTGTAATCACAATCAATTGATCATGAATAGATATGCACTACAAGAAATATTACTATATGATCAAAATGCAAATCCATCATGAAAAGGTTGCAATCAAAGGATTTTGAAAACCATGAGATATAACTATAAAAGTTCATGAAGACAAAATCAAATGATCACAAAGAAACATTGCATTTTAAGAGATGTGACTATAAAGAAACAAAATGCAAATGTATCATGACCAACAAATAGATATAACTAAAAAGAATAGGTTGGTCTAGGGGTATCAAGGCCTAAAGGTTACTCAAATAGTCTACCTTTGAAAATTCACCTAAAGCCTTGAAAAGGTTGTCCATGAGAGAACACTTTGAGGACTCACCAACTCTAGAAGATATAACTTGGAAAAGTCTTAGAGTGCTGCAATGAGGCTAGGGAAATTTCAATTTCAATCATAGTGGAAATCTTTAAAAAGATATGCAATAAATCACAACACTAGGGTTCAAATCTAGCAAGGATCAACTCCGGGTTGTTAAGCCCTAAAATGGAGTAACCCGCTCTGATACCACTTGTAAGTCCATGGGGATCCGAACCCTAGAGGGGGGGTGAATAGGGTGAGCTCCAAAATGACCAATTTTAATAATTTTAACTTCTTTAAAACAAACTAGTCACATGTGATGATTATCAAACAATATGCGGAAGCTAATATAAACAATCACCACAAAGCAAACACCATCACACAAGTATTTATAGTGGTTCGGCCTCAATGCCTACATCCACTACCGGCTTGTGAACCAACACCCCACCGGATTTCCACTATTTATGCTTTTCAATAGGCTAAGCAATAACCTTTACAATATGCTTTCCAAGGCTAAGCAATAACCTTACAATGATGTTTTTCAAGGCTTAACATCAACCTATACATTATGCTTTTATAGGCTAAGCAATAACCTCTTCAACCACAAGGTTGGTTATCTCACTAATTTAGTGTCTTTAATACACTTGATGGAGATTCTATTAAGCTCATTACATTGCCTCTTAAATAGGCGGATATGGAAGTGAAAAACTAATACACACTCACACTATGAATGCAAAGATGAAAGTATATGAAGTGTGTGTGTGTGGTCCTCAATCATTTTGAAAATGAAAGTTCATAAATGTATGCCTAAGGCTTTTGAAAGTTTTAGCTCATGAAACATTTATGATTGATGATGTAATGCAATCACATGTTAAAAGTAACAACTTGTTAATGATATCAAAGTTACACAAGTTGTATGAAATGGATTAGCTCTAAACATGTGATGCATAGGGATGTCAATCAAATCATCAATGAAGCTCAAAACATAAAAATAGATTTGATTGAAATTAGGGGACAAATCATATGTAATTATAAAGACAACTTGAAAATGATTTACCAATCAAAGTAAGGCAAGTTGTGAAACATTGAAACAATAATACACATATGATTTGTAATGATGTTGAATCCAAAACATAAGATACATTTGAGAGAGATTTTCTTATGATGGAAAACAACAACCAATGATTCAACAAAGTATATGAATCATGTTACATATTTCATTAACATGATCTACTTAGATTTACCAAAGTTAAGTACTACTTTGATGAATCAATGGTGATGTATCCAAAACAATAGATCTATTCAAAATATAACACATGCTAAGGATACAACACATCATAGGTTAACATGTTACTAAGATTTACCAATGATAAAACAAAACATGAAAACATATGATTTGTAAAGAAGTTGAGTCCAAAACATAAGATACTTTTGAAAGTGATTTTCTTATGATGGAAAACAACAACCAAAGATTCAACCAAGTATAGGAATCATGTTACATATAATTTCAAAGGTTCTTTCATTAACATGATCTACTTTGATTTACCAATTCAAGTACTACTTGGATTGAATCATATGGTGTTGTATCCAAAACAATAAATCAACTCAAAACATAAAATATGTTAAGGACACAACACAAACATAGTTTAACATGCTAGAAATGATTTACCAAAAATAAAACAAAAGCATGAAAACATATGATTAAGGAAGGAAGAGCCTACTTGGTGGTTTAACTTCATTAATCCAAGCTTTAGCTTTCCTAATCATCCCCTTCATCCCTTGGTTCTTTTCCCTTTTGATATGCCTCAAATCCTCTCAAGGAGGGGTTAAAAATTCCCAACATTTGGCAAAGGAAAGAACTCATATTTATAGCAAAAAGTTGCCAACGGCTAGTCCTCGGTCGACCGGCACACAGGCCTCGGTCGACCGGGAAGGCACAACGGTCAGATTTCTGACCGTTGGAGGTTTCAGTGCAAAAATGCAGTTTTTACCTCCAGTTGTCTCGGTCGACCGGCGACACTGCCGCGACTCCCCCCTTTTTGCAAAAAATGCAACTTTTCACATTTTAAAGGTATTTCTTTGGGGGACCTTTTGGCCACTAAATCAAGCTTGAAAAACATGTTTTAAAGATTCTAATGGTTTTTAAAACATGACATAAAAAGCCTAAAAAGATTCAAAACTTTTAAAACAAAGGCTTGCTTGATTTCTTGAAAACTCTTTTCTAAAACAAATGCATCCAAGATGAAAATACAAATCATGCATAAATCAATACTTTTACAAATCTTAAAAGCAATGCATGAATAAAACAAGATATCAAGTTCATCTAAAACAATGCATATGTGTGTGAATCAAATGATGCTAGAATGATAATGCATCCATCAAATTGCAATCTACAAAATCCCTAACACACCGTTGCCTTTAAACTTGACGGGCACCGGCCCCTAGTCGTTCATGACTTGCAGGAACTGACGGAACGAGATTCTGATTCCCGGATTGCTCTTACAGTTGAAACATATGTTTAAATTAGAACTATAACTTAAAACCTAGAAAACGAGCCTCCGAGCGACCAAAACGAGCAAACGGGCTCCGTTGCTTGTGGGACTTGACGGGCACGGGCCCCTAGCCGTTAATGACCTGCAGGAATTGACGGAACGAGATTCCGACTCTCGGATTCCTTGTAAAGTTGAAACGTAGGTATAACTCAAAACTTTCACTTAAAAAACTTAGGAAATCAACCTCCGGGCGCCCAAAACGAGCAAACGGGCTCCGGTGCCCGTTAGACTTGATGGGCACGGGCTCCTAGTCATTCATGACTACCTGGAACTGGCGGAACGAGATTCCGAATCACGGATTGCTCGTACCGTTGAAACGTATGTTTATTAATTTAGAACTATAACTTAAAATTTTGAAAACGAGCATCCGGGCGCCCAATACGAGCAACCGGCTTCGTTGGCCATGAGACTTCATGGGCCCGGGCCCCTAGCTTTTCATGACCTGCAGGAATTGACGGAATGAGATTCAGACTCCCGGATTGCTAGTGAATTTGAAACGTAGGTTTAACTTAAAACTTTCACTTAAAACTAAGGAAATCAGCCTCCGGGAGCCCAAAACGAGCAAACGGGCTCCGGTGCCAGAGAGACTCCACGGGCACGGGCCCCAAGCCATTCATTGCCTCCAGAAACAGCCGAAATGAGATTCCGAATCCCGGATTGCTCGTACTGTTGAAACGTATGTTTAAGTTATAATTATAACATAAAACATAGACAACGAGCCTCCGGGCGCCCAAAATGAGCAGACGGGCCCCGTTGCCCGTGAAAATTGACGGGCACGGGCCCTAGTCATTCATGACTTGCAGGAACTGACGGAATGAGAATCCGAATCCCGGACTGCTCGTACAGTTGAAACGTAGGTTTAAGTTACAACTATAACTTAAAACTTAGAAAACGAGCCTCCGGGCCCCCAAAATGAGTAAACGGGCTCCGTTGACCGTGAAACTTGACGGGCACGGGCCCCTAGTCATTCAAGACTTGTAGGAATAGACGGAACGAGATTCCGAATCCCGGATTGCTCGTATAGTAGAAACGTAAGTTTAAATTAGAACTATAACCTATAACTTAGAAAACGCGCATTCGGGCGCCCAAAACGAGCAAACGGGCTCCGTTGCCCTTGTAACTTGACGGGCACGGGCCCCTAGTCATTCACGACTTGCAGGAACAGAAGGAACGATATTCCGAATCCCGGAGTGCTCGTACAGTTGAAATGTATGTTTCAGTTAGAACTATAACTTAAGACTTAGAAAACGAAACTCCGGGCGTCCAAAATGAGCAAATGGGCACCGTTGCCTTTAAACTTGACGGGCACCGGCCCCTAGTCGTTCATGACTTGCAGGAACTGACGGAACGAGATTCTGATTCCCGGATTGCTCTTACAGTTGAAACATATGTTTAAATTAGAACTATAACTTAAAAACTAGAAAACGAGCCTCCGGGCGACCAAAACGAGCAAACGGGCTCCGTTGCTTGTGGGACTTGACGGGCACGGGCCCCTAGCCGTTAATGACCTGCAGGAATTGACGAAACGAGATTCCGACTCTCGGATTCCTTGTAAAGTTGAAACGTAGGTTTAACTCAAAACTTTCACTTAAAAAACTTAGGAAATCAGCCTCCGGGCGCCCAAAACGAGCAAACGGGCTCCGGTGCCCGTTAGACTTGATGGGCACGGGCTCCTAGTCATTCATGACTACCTGGAACTGGCGGAACGAGATTCCGAATCACGGATTGCTCGTACCGTTGAAACGTATGTTTATTAATTTAGAACTATAACTTAAAATTTTGAAAACGAGCATCCGGGCGCCCGATACGAGCAACCGGCTTCGTTGGCCATGAGACTTCATGGGCCCGGGCCCCTAGCTTTTCGTGACCTGCAGGAACTGACGGAATGAGATTCTGACTCCCGGATTGTTAGTGAATTTGAAACGTAGGTTTAACTTAAAACTTTCACTTAAAACTAAGGAAATCAGCCTCCGGGATCCCAAAACGAGCAAACGGGCTCCGGTACCAGAGAGACTCCACGGGCACGGGCCCCTAGCCATTCATGGCCTCCAGAAACAGCCGAAATGAGATTCCGAATCCCGGATTGCTCGTACTGTTGAAACGTATGTTTAAGTTATAATTATAACTTAAAACATAGACAATGAGCCTCCGGGCGCCCAAAATGAGCAGACGGGCCCCGTTGCCCGTGAAAATTGACGGGCACGGGCCCTAGTCATTCATGACTTGCAGGAACTGACGGAATGAGAATCTGAATCCCGGACTGCTCGTACAGTTGAAACGTAGGTTTAAGTTACAACTATAACTTAAAACTTAGAAAACGAGCCTCCGGGCCCCCAAAATGAGTAAACGGGCTCCGTTGGCCGTGAAACTTGACGGCCATGGGCCCCTAGTCATTCAAAACTTGTAGGAACAGACGAAACGAGATTCCGAATCCCGGATTGCTCGTACAGTTGAAACGCAAGTTTAAATTAGAACTATAACCTAAAACTTAGAAAATGAGCATCCGGGCGCCCAAAACGAGCAAACGGGCTCCGTTGCCCTTATAACTTGACGGGCACGGGCCCCTAGTCATTCATTACTTGCAGGAACAGAAGGAACGAGAATCTGGACCCTGGAGTGCTCGTACAGTTGAAACGTATGTTTCATTTAGAACTATAACTTAAGACTTTGAAAACGAAACTCCGGGCGCCCAAAATGAGCAAATGGGCTCCGTTGCAGTTAAACATGACGAGCGCCGGCCCCTAGTCGTTCATGACTTGCAGGAACTGACGGAACGAGATTCTGATTCCCGGATTGCTCTTACAGTTGAAACGTATGTTTAAATTAGAACTATAACTTAAAACCTAGAAAACGAGCCTCCGGGCGACCAAAACGAGCAAACGGGCTCCGTTGCTTATGGGACTTGACGGGCACGGGCCCCTAGCCGTTCATGACCTGCAGGAATTGACGGAACGAGATTCCGACTCTCGGATTCCTTGTAAAGTTGAAACGTAGGTATAACTCAAAACTTTAACTTAAAAAACTTAGGAAATCTGCCTCCGGGCGCCCAAAACGAGCAAACGGGCTCCGGTTCCCGTTGGACTTGATGGGCACGGGCTCCTAGTCATTCATGACTAGTTGGAACTGGCGGAACGAGATTCCGAATCACGGATTGCTCGTACCGTTGAAACGTATGTTTATTAAGTTAGAACTATAACTTAAAATTTAGAAAATGAGCATCCGGGCGCCCAGTACGAGCAACCGGCTTCGTTGCTAAAGAGACTAGATGGGCCCGGGCTCCTAGCTTTTCATGACCTGCAGGAACTGACGGAACGAGATTCCGACTCCCGGATAGCTACTGAAGTTGAATCGTAGGTTTAACTCAAAACTTTCACTTAAAACTAAGGAAATCAGCCTCCGGGCGCCCAAAACGAGCAGACGGGCTTCGGAGCAAGAGAGACTCCACGGGCACGGGCCCCTAGCCATTCATGGCCAGCAGAGACAACCGAAACGAGATTCCGAACCCCGGATTGCTCGTACTGTTGAAACGTATGTTTAAGTTAGAATTATAACTTAAAACATATACAACGAGCCTTCGGGTGCCCAAAATGAGCAGACGGGCCCCGTTGCCCGTGAAAATTAACGGGCACGGGCCCTAGTCATTCATGACTTGCAGGAACTGACGGAACGAGAATCCGAATCCCGGACTGCTCGTACAGTTGAAACGTAGGTTTAAGTTACAACTATAACTTAAAGCTTAGAAAACGAGCATCCGAGCCCCCAAAATGAGTAAACGAACTCCGTTGGCCGTGAAACTTGACGGGCACGGGCCCCTAGTCATTCAAGACTTGCAAGAACAGACAGAACGAGATTCAGAATCCCGGATTGCCCGTACAGTTGAAACGCAAGTTTAAATTAGAACTATAACCTAAAACTTAGAAAACGAGCATCCGGGCGCCCAAAACGAGTAAACGGGCTCCATTGCCCATGTAACTTGACGGGCACGGGGCCCTAGTCATTCATGACTTGCAGGAACAGAAGGAACGAGAATCCGGACCCCGGAGTGCTCGTACAGTTGAAACGTATGTTTCAGTTAGAACTATAACTTAAAAGTTAGAAAACGAAACTCCGGGCGCCCAAAATGAGCGAATGGGCTCCGTTGCCGTTAAACTTGATGGGCACCGGCCCCTAGTCATTCATGACTTGTAGGAACTGACAGAACGAGATTCTGATTCCCGGATTGCTCGTACAGTTGAAACGTATGTTTAAATTCGAATTATAACTTAGAATCTAGAAAATGAGCCACCGTGCGACCAAAACGAGCAAACGGGCTCCGTTGCTTGGGGGACTTGACGGGCACGGGCCCCTAGCCCTTCATGACCTGCAGGAATTGACGGAACGAGAGACCGACTCTCGGGTTCCTTGTACAGTTGAAACGTAGGTTTAACTCAAAACTTTCACTTAAAACTTAGGAAATCAGCCTCCGGGCGCCCAAAACGAGCAAACGGGCTCCGGTGCCCGTTGGACTTGACGGGCACGGGCTCCTAGTCATTCATGACGATCTGGAACTGGCGGAACGAGATTCCGAAACACGGATTGCTCGTACCGTTGAAACGTATGTTTAAGTTAGAACTATAACTTAAAATTTAGAAAACGAGCATCCGGGCGCCCGGTAAGAGCAACCGGCTTCGTTGCTAATGAGACTTGATGGGCCCGGGCCCCTAGCTTTTCATGACCTGCAAGAACTGACGGAACGAGATTCCGACTTTCGGATTGCTAGTGAAGTTGAAACGTAGGTTTAACTCAAAACTTTCACTTAAAACTAAGGAAATAAGCCCCAGGGCGCCCAAGACGAGCAAACGGGCTCCCGTGCTAGAGAGACTCCACGGTTACGGACCCCTAGCCATTCATAGCCTTCAGACACATCTGAAACGAGATTCCAAACCTCGGATTGCTCGTACTGTTGAAACGTATGTTTAACTTAGAATTATAACTAAAAATATCGACAACGATCTTCCGGGAGCCCAAAATGAGCACACGGGCACCCAAAATGAGTAAACGGGCTCCGTTGGCCCTGAAACTTGACGGGCACGGGCCCCTAGTCATTCAAGACTTGCAGTAACAGATGGAATGAGATTCCGAAACCCGGATTGCTGTACAGTTGAAACGCAAGTTTAAATTAGAACGATAACCTAAAACTTAGAAAACGATCATCCGGACGCCCAAAATGAGTAAACGGGCTCCGTTGGCCGTGAAACTTGACGGGCACGGGCCCCTAGTCATTCAAGACTTGCAGGAGTAGACGGAACGAGATTCCGAATCCCGAATTGCTCGTACAGTTGAAACGCAAGTTTAAATTAGAACTAAAACCTAAAACTTAGAAAACGAGCATCCGGGCGCCCAAAACGAGCAAACGGGCTCTGTTGCCCTTGTAACTTGACGGGCACGGGCCTGCAGTCATTCATGACTTGCAGGAACAGAAGGAACGAGAATCCGGACCCGGAGTGCTCGTACAGTTGAAACGTATGTTTAAGCTAGAGCTATAACTTAAGACTTAGAAAACGAAACTCCGGGCGCCCAAAATGAGCAAATGGGCTCCGTTGCCGTTAAATTTGACGGGCACCGGCCCCTAGACATTCATGACTTGCAGGAACTGACGGAACGAGACTCTCTTTCCCGGATTGCTCTTACAGTTGAAACGTATGTTTAAATTAGAACTATAACCTAAAACCTAGAAAACGAGCCTCCGGGCGACAAAAACGAGCAAACGGGCTCCGTTGCTTGTGGGACTTGACGGGCACGGGCTCATAGCCGTTCATGAACTGCCGGAATTGACGGAACGAGATTCCGACTCTTGGATTCCTTGTAAAGTTGAAACGTAGGTTTAACTCAAAACTTTCACTTAAAACTTAGGAAATCAGCCTCCGAGCGCCCAAAACGAGCAAACGGGCTCCGGTGCCCGTTGGACTTGACGGGCACGGGCTCCCAGTCATTCATGAAAAGCTGGAACTGGCGGAACGAGATTCCGTATCACGATTTGCTCGTACCGTTGAAACGTATGTTTAGTTAGAACTATAACTTAAAATTTAAAAAGAGAGCATCCGGGCGCCCAGATCGAGCAACCGGCTTCGTTGCTCATGAGACATGATGGGCCCGGGCCCCTAGCATTTCATGACCTGCAGGAACTGACGGAACGAGATTCCGACTCCCGGATTGCTAGTGAAGTTGAAACGTAGGTTTAACTCAAAACTTTCACTTAAAACTAAGGAAATCAGCCTCCGGGCGCCCAAAACGAGAAAACGGGCTCCTAGCCATTCATGGCCTGCAGAAACAGCCGAAACGAGATTCCGAACCCCGGATTGCTCGTACTGTTGAAACGTATGTTTAAGTTAGAATTATAAATTAAAACATAGACAATGAGCCTCCGGGCGCCCAAAATGAGCAGACAGGCCCCGTTGCCCGTGAAAATTGACGGGCACTGGCCCTAGTCATTCATGACTTGAAAGAACTTACGGAACGGGAATCCATATCCCGGACTGCTCGAACAGTTGAAACGTAGGTCTAAGTTTAAACTATAACATAAAACTTAGAAAACGAGCCTCCGGGCCCCAAAAATGAGTAAAAGAACTCCGTTTGCGGTGAAACTTGACGGGCACGGGTTCCTAGTCATTCAAGACTGGCAGGAACAGACGGAACGAGATTCCGAATCCCGGATTGCTCGTACAGTTGAAACGCAAGTTTAAATTAGAACTATAACCTATAACTTAGAAAACGAGCATCCGGGCGCCAAAAACGAGCAAACGGGCTCCGTTGCCCTTGTAACTTGACGGGCACGGGCCCCTAGTCATTAATGACTTGTAGGAATAGAAGGAACGAGAATCCGGACCCCGGAGTGCTCGTACAGTTGAAACGTATGTTTCAGTCAGAACTATAACTTAAGACTTACAAAACGGAACTTCGGGCACCCAAAATGAGCAAATGGGCTCCGTTGCCGTTAAACTTCACGGGCGCCGGGCCCTAGTCATTCATGACTTGCAGGAACTGACGGAACGAGATTCTGATTCCCGGATTGCTCTTACAGTTGAAACGTATGTTTAAATTAAAACTATAACTTAAAACCTAGAAAACAAGCCTCTGGGCGACCAAAACGTGCAAACGGGCTCCGTTGCTTGTGGGACTTGACGGGCACGGGCCCCTTGCCGTTCATGACCTGGAGGAATTGTCGGAACGAGATTCCGACTCTCGGATTCCTTGGAAAGTTGAAACGTAGGTTTAACTCAAAACTTTCACTTAAAACTTAGGAAATCAGCCTCCGGACGTCCAACACTAGCAAACGGGCTCCGTTACCCGTTGGACTTTACGGGCACGGGCTCCTTGTCATTCATGACTAGCTGGAACTGGCGGAACGAGATTCCGAATCACGGATTGCTCGTACCGTTGAAACGTATGTTTAAGTTAGAATTATAACTTAAAATTTAGAAAACGAGCATCCGGGCGCCCAGTACGAGCAACCGGCTTCGTTGCTCATTAGACTTGATGGGCCCGGGCCCCTAGCTTTTCATGACCTGCAGGAACTGACGGAACAAGATTCCGACTCCCGGATTGCTACTGAAGTTGAAACATAAGTTTAACTCAAAACTTTCACTTAAAACTAAGGAAATCAGCCTTCGGGCGCCCAAAACGAGCAAACGGGATCCGTTGCCAAAGAGACTCCACGGGCCCGGGCCCCTAGCCATTCATGGCCTTCAGAAACAGCCGAAACTAGATTCCAAACCCCAGATTGATCGTACTGTTGAAACGTATATTTAAGTTATAATTATAACTTAAAACATAGACAACGAGCCCCCGGGCGCCCAACATGAGCAGACGGGCCCCGTTGCCTGTGAAAATTGACAGGCACGGGCCCTACTCATTCATGACTTGCAGGAACTGACGGAACGAGAATCCGAATCCCGGACTGCTCGTACAGTTGAATCGTAGGTTTAAGTTACAACTATAACTTAAAACTTAGAAAACGAGCCTCCGGGCCCCCAAAATGAGTAAACGGGCTCCGTTGGCCGTGAAACTTGACGGGCACGGGCCCCTAGTCATTCAAGACTTGCAGGAATAGACGGAACGAGATTCCGAATCCCGGATTGCTCGTACAGTTGAAATGCAAGTTTAAATTAGAACTAAAACCTAAAACTTAGAAAACGAGCATCCAGGCGCCCAAAACGAGCAAACGGGCTCTGTTGCCCTTGTAACTTGACGGGCACGGGCCCCTAGTCATTCATGACTTGCAGGAACAGAAGGAACGAGAATCCGGACCTCGGAGTGCTCGTACAGTTGAAACGTATGTTTCAGTTACAACTATAACTTAAGACTTAGAAAACGAAACTCCGGACGCCCAAAATGAGCAAATGGGCTTCGTTGCTATTAAACTTGACGGGCACCGGCCCCTAGTCATTCTTGACTTACAAGAACTAACGGAACGAGATTTTGATTCCCGGATTGCTCTTACAGTTGAAACATATGTTTAAATTAGAACTATAACTTAAAACTTAGAAAACGAGCCTCCGGGCGACCAAAACGAGCAAACGGGCTCCGTTGCTTGTGGGACTTGACGGGCACGGGCCCCTAGCCGTTCATGACCTGGAGCAATTGACGGAACGAGATTCCGACTCTCGGATTCCTTGTAAAGTTGAAACGTAGGTTTAACTCAAAACTTTCACTTAAAACTTAGGAAATCACCCTCCGGAGGCCCAAAACGAGCAAACGGGCTCCGGTGCCCGTTGGACTTGACGGGCACGGGCTCCTAGTCATTCATGACTAGCTGGAACTGGCGGAACGAGATTCCGAATCGCGGATTGCTCGTACCGTTGAAACGTATGTTTAAGTTAGAACTATAACTTAAAATTTAAAGAACGAGCATCGGGGTGCTCAGTAAGAGCAACCGGCTTCGTTGTTAATGAGATTTGTTGGCCCCGGGCCCCTAGCTTTTCATGACATGCTGGAACTGACGGAACGAGATTCCGAATCCCGGATTGCTAGTGAAGTTGAAACGTAGGTTTAACTCAAAACTTTCACTTAAAACTAAGGAAATCAGCCTCCGGGCGCCCAAAACGAGCAAACGGGCTCCCGTGCCAGAGAGACTCGACGGGCACTGGCCCCTAGCAATTCATAGCCTTCAGAAACAGCCGAAACGAGATTCCGAACCCCAGAATGCTCATACTGTTGAAACGTATATTTAAATTAGAATTATAACTTAAAACATAGACAACAGGCCTCCAGGCGCCCAAAATGAGCAGACGGGGCCCCAAAATGAGTAAACGGGCTTTGTTGGCCGTGAAATTTGACGGGCACGGGCCCCTAGTCATTCAAGACTTGCGGGAACAAACGGAACGAGATTCCAAATCCCGGATTGCTCGTACAGTTGAAACGCAAGTTTAAATTAAAACGATAACCTAAAACTTAGAAAATGAGCATCCGGGCGCCCAAAACGAGGAAACGGGCTTCGTTGCCCTTGTTACTTGACGGGCACGGACCCCTAGTCATTCATGACTTACGGGAACAGAAGGAACTAGAATCCGGAGCCCGGAGTGCTCGTACAGTTGAAACGTGTGTTTCAGTTAGAGCTATAACTTAAGACTTAGAAAACGAAACTCCGGGCGCCCAAAATGAGCAAATGGGCTCCGTTGCCGTTAAATGTGACGGGCACCGGCCCCTAGTCATTCATGACTTGCAGGAACTGACGGAATGAGACTCTCTTTCCCGGATTGCTCTTACAGTTGAAACGTATGTTTAAATTAGAACAATAACTTAAAACCTAGAAAACGAGCCTCCGGGCGACCAAAACGAGCAAACGGGCTCCGTTTCTTGTGGGACTTGACGAGCACGGGCCCATAGCCGTTCATGACCTGCAGGAATTGACGGAACGAGATTCCGGCTCTCGGATTCCTTGTAAAGTTGAAACGTAGGTTTAACTCTAAACTTTCAATTAAAACTTAGGAAATCAGCCTCCGAGGGCCCAAAACGAGCAAACGGGCTCCGGTGCCCGTTGGACTTTACGGGCACGGGCTCCTAGGATTTCATGACTACCTGGAACTGGCGGAATGAGATTCCGTATCATGGATTGCTCGTACCGTTGAAACGTATGTTTAAGTTAGAACTATAACTTAAAATTCCCAAAACGAGCAAACGGGCTCCGTTGCCCTTGTAACTTGACGGGCACGGGCCCCTAGTCATTCATGACTTGCAGGAATAGAAGGAACGAGAATCCGGAACCCGGAGTGCTCGTACAGTTGAAACGTATGTTTCCGTCAGAACTATAACTTAAGACTTAGAAAACGAAACTTCGGGCGCCCAAAATGAGCAAATTGGCTCCGTTGCCGTTAAACTTGACGGGCGCCGGCCCCTAGTCATTCATGACTTGCAGGAATTGACGGAACGAGATTCTGATTTCCAGATTGCTCTTACCGTTGAAACATATGTTTAAATTAGAACTATAACTTAAAACCTAGAAAACGAGCCTCCGGGCGACCAAAACGTGCAAACGGGCTCCGTTGCTTGTGGGACTTGACGGGCACGGGCCCCTTGCCGTTCATGAACTGGAGGAATTGTCGGAACAAGATTCCGACTCTCGGATTCCTTGGAAAGTTGAAACGTAGGTTTAACTCAAAACTTTCACTTAAAACTTAGGAAATCAGCCTCCGGAAGCCCAAAACTAGCAAACGGGCTCCGTTGCACGTTGGACTTTACGGGCACGGGCTCCTTGTCATTCTTGACTAGCTGGAACTGGCGGAACGAGATTCCGAATCACGGATTTCTCGTACCGTTGAAACGTATGTTTAAATTAGAATTATAACTTCAAATTTAGAAAACGAGCATCCGGGCGCCCAGTACGAGCAACCGGCTTCGTTGCTCATTAGACTTGATGGACCCGGGCCCCTAGCTTTTCATGACCTGCAGGAACTGACGGAACAAGATTCCGACTCCCGGATTGCTACTGAAGTTGAAACGTAGGTTTAACTCAAAACATTCACTTAAAACAAAGGAAATCAGCCTTCGGGCGCCCAAAACGAGCAAACGTGCTCCGTTGCCAAAGAGACTCCACGGGCCCGGGCCCCTAGCCATTCATGGCCAGCAAAAACAGACGAAACTAGAATCCGAACCCCGGATTGATCGTACTGTTGAAACGTATATTTAAGTTATAATTATAACTTAAAACATAGACAACGAGCCTCCAGACGCCCAACATGAGCAGACGGGCCGCGTTGCCTGTGAAAATTGACGGGCACGGGCCCTACTCATTCGTGACTTGCAGGAACAGACGTAACGAGAATCCGAATCCCGGACTGCTCGTACAGTTGAATCGTAGGTTTAAGTTACAACTATAACTTAAAACTTAGAAAACGAGCCTCTGGGCCCCCAAAATGAGTAAACGGGCTCCGTTGGCCGTGAAACTTGACGGGCAAGGGCCCCTAGTCATTAAAGACTTGCAGGAATAGACGGAACGACATTCCGAATCCCGGACTGCTCGTACAGTTGAAACGCAAGTTTAAATTAGAGCTAAAACCTAAAACTTAGAAAACGAGCATCCGGGTGCCCAAAACGAGCAAACGGGCTCTGTTGCCCTTGTAACTTGACGGGCACGGGCCCCTAGTCATTCATGACTTGCAGGAACAGAAGGAACGAGAATCCGGACCTCGGAGTGCTCGTACAGTTGAAACGTATGTTTCAGTTACAACTATAACTTAAGACTTAGAAAACGAAACTCCGGACGCCCAAAATGAGCAAATGGGCTCCGTTGCTATTAAACTTGACGGGCACCGGCCCCTAGTCATTCTTGACTTACAAGAACTGACGGAACGAGATTCTGATTTCCGGATTGCTCTTACCGTTGAAACGTATGTTTAAATTAGAACTATAACTTAAAACCTAGAAAACGAGCCTCCGGGCGACCAAAACGTGCAAACGGGCTCCGTTGCTTGTGGGACATGACGGGCACGGGCCCCTTGCCGTTCATGACCTGGAGCAATTGACGGAACTGGATTCCGACTCTCGGATTCCTTGTAAAGTTGAAACGTAGGTTTAACTCAAAACTTTCACTTAAAACTTAGGATATCAGCCTCCGGACGCCCAAACCGAGCAAACGGGCTCCGGTGCCCGTTGGACTTGACGGGCACGGGGTCCTAGTCATTCATGACTAGCTGGAACTGGCGGAACGAGATTCCGAATCACGGATTGCTCGTACCGTTGAAACGTATGTTTAAGTTAGAACTATAACTTAAAATTTAAAGAACGAGCATCCGGGCGCTTAGTAAGAGCAACCGGCTTCGTTGTTAATGAGACTTGATTGGCCCGGGCCCCTAGCTTTTCAAGACCTGCAGGAACTGACGGAACGAGATTGCGAATCTCGGATTGCTAGTGAAGTTGAAACGTAGGTTTAACTCAAAACTTTCACTTAAAACTAAGGAAATCAGCCTCCGGGCGCCCAAAACGAGCAAACAGGCTCCCGTGCCAGAGAGACTCGACGGGCACGGGCCCCTAGCAATTCATGGCCTGCAGAAACAGCCGAAACGAGATTCCGAACCCCGAATTGATCGTACTATTGAAACGTATATTTAATTTAGAATTATAACTTAAAACATAGACAACGACCCTCAGGCCGCCCAACATGAGCAGACGGGACCCCAAAATGAGTAAACGGGCTCCGTTGGCCGTGAAACCTGACGGGCACAGTCCCCTAGTCATTCAAGACTCGCAGGAACAGACGGAACGAGATTCCGAATCCCGGATTGCTCGTACAGCTGAAACGTATGTTTAAATTAGAACTATAACCTAAAACCTAGAAAACGAGCCTCCGGGCGACCAAAACGAGCAAACGGGCTCCTTTGCTTGTGGGACTTGACGGGCACGGGGCCATAGCCGATAATGACCTGCAGGAATTGACGGAACGAGATTCCGACTCTCGGATTCCTTGTAAAGTTGAAACGTAGGTTTAACTCAAAACTTTTACTTAAAACTTAGGAAATCAGCCTCCGAGCGCCCAAAACGAGCAAACGGGCTCCGGTGCACGTTGGACTTGACGGGCACGGGCTCCAAGTCATTCATGACTAGCTGGAACTGGCGGAACGTGATTCCGTATCACGGATTGCTCGTACCGTTGAAACGTATGTTTAAGTTAGAACTATAACTTAAAATTTAGAAAACGAGCATCCGGGCGCCCAGCACGAGCAACCGACTTCGTTGCTCATGAGACTTGATGGGCCCGGGCCCCTAGCTTTTCATGACCTGCAGGAACTGACGGAACGAGATTCCAACTCCCGGATTGCTAGTGAAGTTGAAACGTAGGTTTAACTCAAAACTTTCACTTAAAACTATGGAAATCAGCCTCCGGGCGCCCAAAACGAGAAAACGGGCTCCGGTGCCAGAAAGACTCCACGGGCACGGGGCCCTAGCCATTCATGGCCTGCAGAAAAAGCCGAAACGAGATTCCAAACCCCGGATTGATCGTACTGTTGAAAAGTATATTTAAGTTAGAATTATAACTTAAAACATAGACAACGAGCCTCCGGGCGCCCAACACGAGCAGACGGGCGCCCAGTACGAGCAACCGGCATCGTTGCTCATGAGACTTGATTGGCCCGGCCCCCTAGATTTTCATGACCTGCAGGAACTGACGGAACGAGATTCCGACTCCCGGATTGCTAGTGAAGTTGAAACGTAGGTTTAACTCAAAACTTTCACTTAAAACTAAGGAAATCAGCCTCCGGGCGCCCAAAACGAGCAAACGGGCTCCTGTGCCAGAGAGACTCCACGGGCAGGGGCCCTTAGCCATTCATGGCCTGCAGAAACAGCCGAAACGAGATTCCGATCCACGGATTGATCGTACTGTTGAAACGTATACTTAAGTTAGAATTATAACTTAAAACATAGACAACGACCCTCAGGGCGCCCAACATGAGTAGACGGGCCCCCAAAATGAGTAAACGGGCTCCGTTGGCCGTGAAACTTGACGGGCACAGTCCCCTAGTCATTCAAGACTCGCAGGAACAAACGGAAGGAGATTCCGAATCCCGGATTGCTCGTACAGTTGAAACGCAAGTTTAAATTAGAAAGATAACCTAAAACTTAGAAAACGAGCATCCGGGCGCCCACAACGAGCAAACGGGCTCCGTTGCCCTTGTAACTTGACGGGCACGGGCCCCTAGTCATTCATGACTTGCAGGAACAGAAGGAACGAGAGTCCGGACCCCGGAGTGCTCGTACAGTTGAAACGTACGTTTCAGTTAGAACTATAACTTAAGACTTAGAAATCGAAACATCCGGGCGCCCAAAATGAGCAAATGGGCTCCGTTGCCGTTAAACTTGACGGGCACCGGCCCCTAGTCATTCATGACTTGCAGGAACTGACGGAACGAGATTCTGATTCCCGGATTCCTCTTACAGTTGAAACGTATGTTTAAATTAGAGTTATAACTTAGAACCTTGAAAACGAGCCTCCGGGCGACCAAAACGAGCAAACGGGCCCCGTTGCTTGTGGGACTTGACGCGCACGGGCCCCTACCCGTTCATGACCTGCAGGAATTGACGGAACGAGATTCCGACTCTCGGATTCCTTGCAAAGTTGAAACGTAGGTTTAACTCAAGACTTTCACTTAAAACTTAGGAAATCAGCCTCCGGGCGCCCAAAACGAGCAAACGGGCTCCGGTGCCCGTTGGACTTGACGGGCATGGGCTCCTAGTCATTCATGACTAACTGGAAGTGGTGGAACGAGATTCCAAATGACGGACTGCTCGTACCGTTGAAACGTATGTTTAAGTTAGAACTATAACTTAAAATTTAGAAAACGAGCATCCGGGCGCGCAGTACGAGCAACCGGCTTCGTTGCTCATGAGAGTTGATGGACCCGGACCCCTAGTTTTTCATGACCTGCAGGAACTGACGGAACGAGATTCCGACTCCCGGATTGCTAGTGAAGTTGAAACGTAGGTTTAACTCAAAACTTTCACTTAAAACTAAGGAAATCAGCCTCCGGGCGCCCAAAACGAGCAAACGGGCTCCGGTGCCATAGAGACTCCACGGGCACGGGCCCCTAGCCGTTCATGGCCTGCAGAAACAGCCGAAACGAGATTCCGAACCCCGGATTGCTCGTACTGTTGAAACGTATGTTTAAGTTAGAATTATAACTTAAAACATAGACAACGAGCCTCCGGGCGCCCAAAATGAGCAGACGGGCCCCGTTGCCCGTGAAAATTGACGGGCACGGGCCCTAGTCATTCGTGACTTGCAGGAACTGACGGAACGAGATTCCGAATCCAGGACTGCTCGTACAGTTGAAACGTAGGTTTAAGTTACAGCTATAACCTAAAACTTAGAGAACGAGCCTCCGGGCCACCAAAATGAGTAAACGGGCTCCGTTGGCCGTGAAACTTGACGGGCACGGGCCCTCAGTCATTCAAGACTCGTTGGAATAGACGGAAGGAGATTCCGAATCCCGGATTGCTCGTACAGTTGAAACGCAAGTTTAAATTAGAAAGATAACCTAAAACTTAGAAAACGAGCATCCGGGCGCCCACAACGAGCAAACGGGCTCCGTTGCCCTTGTAACTTGACGGGCACGGGCCCCTAGTCATTCATGACTTGCAGGAACAGAAAGAACGAGAATCCGGACCCCGGAGTGCTCGTACAGTTGAAACGTACGTTTCAGTTAGAACTATAACTTAAGACTTAGAAAACGAAACATCCGGGCGCCCAAAATGAGCAAATGGGCTCCGTTGCCGTTAAACTTGACGGGCACCGGCCCCTAGTCATTCATGACTTGCAGGAACTGACGGAACGAGATTCTGATTCCCGGATTGCTCTTACAGTTGAAACGTATGTTTAAATTAGAGTTATAACTTAGAACCTTGAAAACGAGCCTCCGGGCGACCAAAACGAGCAAACGGGCCCCGTTGCTTGTGGGACTTGACGCGCACGGGCCCTTACCCGTTCATGACCTGCAGGAATTGACGGAACGAGATTCCGACTCTCGGATTCCGTGTAAAGTTGAAACGTAGGTTTAACTCAAGACTTTCACTTAAAACTTAGGAAATCAGCCTCCGGGTGCCCAAAACGAGCAAACGGGCTTCGGTGCCCGTTGGACTTGACGGGCATGGGCTCCTAGTCATTCATGACTAGCTGGAACTGGCGGAACGAGATTCCGAAACACGGACTGCTCGTACCGTTGAAACGTATGTTTAAGTTAGAACTATAACTTAAAATTTAGAAAACGAGCATCCGGGCACCCAGTACGAGCAACCGGCTTCGTTGCTCATGAGACTAGATGGGCCCGGACCCCTAGCTTTTCATGACCTGCAGGAACTGACGGAACGAGATTCCGGATTGCTAGTGAAGTTGAAACGTAGGTTTAACTCAAAACTTTCACTTAAAACTAAGGAAATCAGCCTCCGGTTGCCCAAAACGAGCAAACGGGCTTCGGTGCCAGAGAGACTCCACGGGCACGGGCCCCTAGCCGTTCGTGGCCTGCAGAAACAGCCGAAACGAGATTCCGAACCCCGGATTGCTCGTACTGTTGAAACGTATGTTTAAGTTAGAATTATAACTTAAAACATAGACAACGAGCCTCCGGGCGCCCAAAATGAGCAGACGGGCCCCGTTGCCCGTGAAAATTGACGGGCACGGGCCCTAGTCGTTCGTGACTTGCAGGAACTGACGGAACGAGATTCCGAATCCCGGACTGCTCGTACAGTTGAAACATAGGTTTAAGTTACAGCTATAACCTAAAACTTAGAGAACGAGCCTCCGGGCCCCCAAAATAAGTAAACGGGCTCCGTTGGCCGCGAAACTTGACGGGCACGGGCCCCTAGTCATTCAAGACTTGCAGGAACAGACGAAAGGAGATTCCGAATCCCGGATTGCTCGTACAGTTAAAACGCAAGTTTAAATTAGAACTATAACCTAAAACTTAGAAAACGAGCATCCGGGCGCCCACAACGAGCAAACGGGCTCCGTTGCCCTTGTAACTTGACGGGCACGGGCCCCTAGTCATTCATGACTTGCAGGAACAGAAGGAACGAGTGTTCGGACCCCGGAGTGCTCGTACAGTTGAAACGTATGTTTCAGTTAGAACTATAACTTAAGACTTAGAAAACGAAACATCCGGGCGCCCAAAATGAGCAAATGGGCTCCGTTGCCGTTAAACTTGACGGGCACCGGCCCCTAGTCATTCATGACTTGCAGGAACTGACGAAACGAGATTCTGATTCCCGGATTGCTCTTACAGTTGAAACGTATGTTTAAATTAGAGCTATAACTTAGAACCTTGAAAACGAGCCTCCGGGCGACCAAAACGAGCAAACGGGCCCCGTTGCTTGTGGGATTTGACGGGCACGGGCCCCTACCCGTTCATGACCTGCAGGAATTGACGGAACGAGATTCCGACTCTCGTACCGTTGAAACGTATGTTTAAGTTAGAACTATAACTTAAAATTTAGAAAACGAGCATCCGGGCGCCCAGTACGAGCAACCGGCTTCATTGCTCATGAGACTTGATGGGCCCGGACCCCTAGCTTTTCATGACCTGCAGGAATTGACGAAACGAGATTCAGACTCCCGGATTGCTAGTGAATTTGAAACGTAGGTTTAACTCAAAACTAAGGAATTCAGCCTCCGGGCGCCCAAAACGAGCAAACGGGCTCCGGTGCCAGAGAGACTCCACGGGCACGGGCCCCTAGCCGTTCATGGCCTGCAGAAACAGCCGAAACGAGATTCCGAGCCCCGGATTGCTCGTACTGTTGAAACGTATGTTTAAGTTAGAATTATACCTTAAAACATAGACAACGAGCCTCCGGGCGCCCAAAATGAGCAGACGGGCCCCGTTGCGCGTGAAAATTGACGGGCGCGGGCCCTAGTCATTCGTGACTTGCAGGAACTGACGGAACGAGATTCCGAATCCCGGACTGCTCGTACAGTTGAAACGTAGGTTTAAGTTACAGCTATAACCTAAAACTTAGAGAACGAGCCTCCGGGCCCCCAAAATGAGTAAACGGGCTCCGTTGGCCGCGAAACTTGACGGGCACGGGCCCCTAGTCATTCAAGACTCGCAGGAACAGACGAAAGGAGATTCCGAATCCCGGATTGCTCGTACAGTTGAAACGCAAGTTTAAATTAGAATTATAACCTAAAACTTAGAAAACGCGCATCCGGGCGCCCACAATGAGCAAACGGGCTCCGTTGCCCTTGTAACTTGACGGGCACCGGCCCCTAGTCATTCATGACTTGCAGGAACTGACGGAACGAGATTCTGATTCCCGGATTGCTCTTACAGTTGAAACGTATTTTTAAATTAGAGTTATAACTTAGAACCTTGAAAACGAGCCTCCGAGAGACCAAAACGAGCAAACGGGCCCCGTTGGTTGTGGGACTTGACGGGCATGGGCCCCTACCCGTTCATGACCTGCAGGAATTGACGGAACGAGATTCCGACTCTCGGGCTCCTTGCAAAGTCGAAACGTAGGTTTAACTCAAGACTTTCACTTAAAACTTAGGAAATCAGCCTCCGGGCGCCCAAAACGAGCAAACGGGCTCCGGTGCCCGTTGGACTTGACGGGCATGGGCTCCTAGTCATTCATGACTAGCTGGAACTGGCGGAACGAGATTCCGAAACACGGGCTGCTCGTACATATGAAACGTATGTTTAAGTTAGAACTATAACTTAAAATTTAGAAAACGAGCATCCGGGCGCCCAGTACGAGCAACCGGCTTCGTTGCTCATGAGACTTGATGGGCCCGGACCCCTAGCTTTTCAAGACCTGCAGGAACTGACGGAACGAGATTCCGACTCCCGGATTGCTAGTGAAGTTGAAACGTAGGTTTAACTCAAAACTTTCACTTAAAACTAAGGAAATCAGCCTCCGGGCGCCCAAAAGAGCAAACGGGCTCCGGTGCCAGAGAGACTGCACGGGCACGGGCCCCTAGCCATTCATGGCCTGCTGAAACAGCCGAAACGAGATTCCGAAACCCGGATTGCTCGTACTGTTGAAACGTATGTTTAAGTTAGAATTATAACTTAAAACATAGACAACGAGCCTCCGGGCGCCCAAAATGAGCAGACGGGCCCTGTTGCGCGTGAAAATTGACGGACGCGGGCCCTAGTCATTCGTGACTTGCAGGAACTGACGGAACGAGATTCCGAATCCCGGACTGCACGTACAGTTGAAACGTAGGTTTAAGTTACAGCTATAACCTAAAACTTAGAGAACGAGCCTCCGGGCCCCCAAAATGAGTAAACGGGCTCCGTTGGCCGCGAAACTTGACTGGCACGGGCCCATAGTCATTCAAGACTCGCAGGAAAAGACGAAAGGAGATTCCGAATCCCGGATTGCTCGTACAGTTGAAACGCAAGTTTAAATTAGAACTATAACCTAAAACTTAGAAAACGAGCATCCGGGCGCTCACAACGAGCAAACGGGCTCCGTTTCCCTTGTACCTTGACGGGCACGGGCCCCTAGTCATTCATGACTTGCAGGAACAGAAGGAACGAGAGTCCGGACCCCGGAGTGCTCGTACAGTTGAAACATATGTTTCAGTTAGAAATATAACTTAAGACTTAGAAAACGAAACATCCGGGCGCCCAAAATGAGCAAATGGGCTCCGTTGCCGTTAAACTTGACGGGCACCGACCCCTAGTCATTCATGACTTGCAGGAACTGACGGAACGAGATTTTGATTCCCGGATTGCTGTTACAGTTGAAACGTATGTTTAAATTAGTCCTATAACTTAGAACCTTGAAAACGAGCCTCCGGTCGACCAAAACGAGCAAACGGGCCCCGTTGCTTATGGGACTTGACGGGCACGGGCCCCTACCCGTTCATGACCTGCAGGAATTGACGGAACGAGATTCTGACTCTCGGGTTCCTTGCAAAGTTGAAACGTAGGTTTAACTCAAGAGTTTCACTTAAAACTTAGGAAATCAGCCTCCGGGCGCCCAAAACGAGCAAACGGGCTCCGGTGCCCGTTGGACTTGACGGGCATGGGCTCCTAGTCATTCATGACTAGCTGGAACTGGCGGAACGAGATTTCCGAAACACGGACTGCTCGTACCGTTGAAACGTATCTTTAAGTTAGAACTATAACTTAAAATTTAGAAAACGAGCATCCGGGCGCCCAGTACGAGCATCCGGGCGCCCAGTACGATAAACCGGCTTCGTTGCTCATGAGACTTGATGGGCCCGGACTTCTAGCTTTTCATGACCTGCAGGAACTGACGGAACGAGATTCCGACTGCCGGATTGCTAGTGAAGTTGAAACGTAGGTTTAACTCAAAACTTTCACTTAAAACTAAGGAAATCAGCCTCCGGGCGCCCAAAACGAGCAAACGGGCTCCGGTGCCAGAGAGACTCCACGGGCACGGCCCCTAGCCGTTCATGGCCTGCAGAAACAGCCGAAACGAGATTCCGAACCCCGGATTGCTCGTACTGTTGAAACGTATGTTTAAGTTAGAATTATAAATTAAAACATAGACAACGAGCCTCCGGGCGACCAAAATGAGCAGACGGGCCCCGTTGCGCGTTTAAATTGACGGGCGCGGGCCCTAGTTATTCGTGACTTGCAGGAACTGACGGAACGAGATTCCGAATCCCGGACTGCTCGTACAGTTGAAACGTAGGTTTAAGTTACAGCTATAACCTAAAACTTAGAGAACGAGCCTCCGGGCCCCCAAAATGAGTAAACGGGCTCCGTTGGCCGCGAAACTTGACGGGTACGGGCCCCTAGTCATTCAAGACTCCCAGGAACTGATGAAAGGAGATTCCGAATCCCGGATTGCTCGTACAGTTAAAACGCAAGTTTAAATTAGAACTATAACCTAAAACTTAGAAAACGAGCATCCGGGCGCCCACAACGAGCAAACGGGCTCCGTTGCCCTTGTAACTTGACGGGCACGGGCCCCTAGTTATTCATGACTTGCAGGAACAGAAGGAACGAGTGTCCGGACCCCGGAGTGCTCGTACAGTTGAAACGTATGTATCAGTTAGAACTATAAATTAAGACTTAGAAAACGAAACATCCGGGCGCCCAAAATGAGCAAATGGGCTCCGTTGCCGTTAAACTTGACGGGCACCGACCCCTAGTCATTCATGACTTGCAGGAACTGACGGAACGAGATTCTGATTCCCGGATTGCTCTTACAGTTGAAACGTATGTTTAAATTAGAGCTATAACTTAGAACCTTGAAAACGAGTCTCCGGGCGACCAAAACGAGCAAACGGGCCCCGTTGCTTGTGGGACTTGACGGGCACGGGCCCCTACCCGTTCATGACCTGCAGGAATCGACGGAACGAGATTCCGACTCTCGGGTTCCTTGCAAAGTTGAAACGTAGGTTTAACTTAAGACTTTCACTTAAAACTTAGGAAATCAGCCTCCGGGCGCCCAAAACGAGCAAACGGGCTCCGGTGCCCGTTGGACTTGACGGGCATGGGCTCCTAGTCATTCATGACTAGCTGGAACTGGCGGAACGAGATTCCGAAATAAGGATTGCTCGTACCGTTGAAACGTATGTTTAAGTTAGAACTATAACTTAAAATTTAGAAAACGAGCATCCGGGCGCCCAGTACGAGCAACCGGCTTCGTTGCTCATGAGACTTGATGGGCCCGGACCCCTAGCTTTTCATGACCTGCAGGAACTGACGGAACGAGATTCCGACTCCCGGATTGCTAGTGAAGTTGAAACGTAGGTTTAACTCAAAACTTTCACTTAAAACTAAGGAAATCAGCCTCCGAGCGCCCAAAACGAGCGAACGGGCTCCGGTGCTAGAGAGACTCCACGGGCACGGGCCCCTAGCCGTTCATGGCCTGCAGAAACAGCCGAAACGAGATTCCGAACCCCGGATTGCTCGTACTGTTGAAACGTATGTTTAAGTTAGAATTATAACTTAAAACATAGACAACGAGCCTCCGGGCGCCCAACATGAGCAGACGGGCCCCGTTGCGCGGGCCCTAGTCATTCGTGACTTGCAGGAACTGACGAAACGAGATTCCGAATCCCGGACTGCTCGTACAGTTGAAACGTAGGTTTAAGTTACAGTTATAACCTAAAACTTAGAGAACGAGCCTCCGGGCCCCCAAAATGAGTAAACGGGCGCCGTTGGCCGCGAAACTTGACGGGCACGGGCCCTTAGTCATTCAAGACTCGCAGGAACAGACGAAAGGAGATTCCGAATCCCGGATTGCTCGTACAGTTGAAACGCAAGTTTAAATTAGAACTATAACCTAAAACTTAGAAAACGAGCATCCGGGCGCCCACAACGAGCAAACGGGCTCCGTTGCCCTTGTAACTTGACGGGAACGGGCCACTAGTCATTCATGACTTGCAGGAACAGAAGGAACGAGAGTCCGGACCCCGGAGTGCTCGTACAGTTGAAACGTATGTTTCAGTTAGAACTATAACTTAAGACTTAGAAAACGAAACATCCGGGCGCCCAAAATCAGCAAATGGGCTCCGTTGCCGTTAAACTTGACGGGCACCGGCCCCTTGTCATTCATGACTTGCAGGAACTGACGGAACGAGATTCTGATTCCCGGATTGCTCTTACAGTTGAAACGTATTTTTAAATTAGAGCAATAACTTAGAACCTTGGAAACGAGCCTCCGGGCGACCAAAACGAGCAAACGGGCCCCGTTGCTTGTGGGACTTGACGGGCACGGGCCCGTACCCGTTCATGACCAGCAGGAATCGACGGAACGAGATTCCGACTCTCGGGTTCCTTGCAAAGTTGAAACGTAGGTTTAACTCAAGACTTTCACTTAAAACTTAGGAAATCAGCCTCCGGGCGCCCAAAACGAGCAAACGGGCTCCGGTGCCCGTTGGACTTGACGGGCATGGGCTCCTAGTCATTCATGACTAGCTGGAACTGGCGGAACGAGATTCCGAAACACGGACTGCTCGTACCGTTGAAACGTATGTTCAAGTTAGAACTATAACTTAAAATTTAGAAAACGAGCATCCGGGCGCCCAGTACGAGCAACCGGCTTCGTTGCTCATGAGACTTGATGGGCCCGGACCCCTAGCTTTTCATGACCTGCAGGAACTGACGAAACGAGATTCCAACTCCCGGATTGCTAGTGAAGTTGAAACGTAGGTTTAACTCAAAACTTTCACTTAAAACTAAGGAAATCAGCCTCCGGGCGCCCAAAACGAGCAAACGGGCTCCGGTGCCAGAGAGACTCCACGGGCACGGGCCCCTAACCGTTCATGTCCTGCAGAAACAACCGAAACGAGATTCCGAAAACCGGATTGCTCGTACTGTTGAAACGTATGTTTAAGTTAGAATTATAAATTAAAACATAGACAGGAGCCTCCGGGCGCCCAAAATGAGTAAACGGGCTCCGTTGGCCGCGAAACTTGACGGGCACGGGCCCCTAGTCATTCAAGACTCGCAGGAAAAGACGAAAGGAGATTCCAAATCCCGGATTGCTTGTACAGTTGAAACGCAAGTTAAATTAGAACTATAACCTAAAACTTAGAAAACGAGCATCCGGGCGCTCACAACGAGCAAACGGGCTCCGTTGCCCTTGTAACTTGACGGGCACGGGCCCCTAGTCATTCATGACTTGCAGGAACAGAAGGATCGAGAGTCCGGACCCCGGAGTGCTCGTACAGTTGAAACGTATGTTTCAGTTAGAAACATAACTTAAGACTTAGAAAACGAAACATCCGGGCGCCCAAAATGAGCAAATGGGCTCCGTTGCCGTTAAACTTGACGGGCACCGACCCCTAGTCATTCATGACTTGCAGGAACTGACGGAACGAGATACTGATTCCCGGATTGCTGTTACAGTTGAAACGTATGTTTAAATTAGAGCTATAACTTAGAACCTTGAAAACGAGCCTCCGGTCGACCAAAACGAGCAAACGGGCCCCGTTGCTTGTGGGACTTGACGGGCACGGGCCCCTACCCGTTCATGACCTGCAGGAATTGACGGAACGAGATTCCGACTCTCGGGTTCCTTGCAAAGTTGAAACGTAGGTTTAACTCAAGACTTTCACTTAAAACTTAGGAAATCAGCCTCCGGGCGCCCAAAACGAGCAAACGGGCTCCGGTGCCCGTTGGACTTGACGGGCATGGGCTCCTAGTCATTCATGACTAGCTGGAACTGGCGGAACGAGATTTCCGAAACACGGACTGCTCGTACCGTTGAAACGTATGTTTAAGTTAGAACTATAACTTAAAATTTAGAAAACGAGCATCCGGGCGCCTAGTACGAGCATCCGGGCGCCCAGTACGAGCATCCGGGCGCCCAGTACGACCAACCGGCTTCGTTGCTCATGAGACTTGATGGGCCCGGACCTCTAACTTTTCATGACCTGCAGGAACTGAAGGAACGAGATTCCGACTCCCGGATTGCTAGTGAAGTTGAAACGTAGGTTTAACTCAAAACTTTCACTTAAAACTAAGGAAATCAGCCTCCGGGCGCCCAAAACGAGCAAACGGGCTCCGGTGCCAGAGAGACTCCACGGGCACGGCCCCTAGCCGTTCATGGCCTGCAGAAACAGCCGAAACGAGATTCCGAACCCCGGATTGCTCGTACTGTTGAAACGTATGTTTAAGTTAGAATTATAAATTAAAACATAGACAACGAGCCTCCGGGCGCCCAAAATGAGCAGACGGGCCCCGTTGCGCGTGTAAATTGACGGGCGCGGGCCCTAGTTATTCGTGACTTGCAGGAACTGACGGAACGAGATTCCGAATCCCGGACTGCTCGTACAGTTGAAACGTAGGTTTAAGTTACAGCTATAACCTAAAACTTAGAGAACGAGCCTCCGGGCCCCCAAAATGAGTAAACGGGCTCCGTTGGCCGCGAAACTTGACGGGCACGCGCCCCTAGTCATTCAAGACTCCCAGGAACTGATGAAAGGAGATTCCGAATCCCGGATTGCTCGTACCGTTAAAACGCAAGTTTAAATTAGAACTATAACCTAAAACTTAGAAAACGAGCATCCGGGCGCCCACAACGAGCAAACGGGCTTCGTTGCCCTTGTAACTTGACGGGCACGGGCCCCTAGTCATTCATGACTTGCAGGAACAGAAGGAACGACAGTCCGGACCCCGGAGTGCTCGTACAGTTGAAACGTATGTTTCAGTTAGAACTATAAATTTAGACTTAGAAAACGAAACATCCGGGCGCCCAAAATGAGCAAATGGGCTCCGTTGCCGTTAAACTTGACGGGCACCGGCCCCTAGTCATTCATGACTTGCAGGAACTGACGGAACGAGATTCTGATTCCCGGATTGCTCTTACAGTTGAAACGTATGTTTAAATTAGAGCTATAACTTAGAACCTTGAAAACGAGCCTCCGGGCGACCAAAACGAGCAAACAGGCCCCGTTGCTTGTGGGACTTGACGGGCACGGGCCCCTACCCGTCCATGACCTGCAGGAATGGACGGAACGAGATTCCGACTCTCGGGTTCCTTGCAAAGTTGAAACGTAGGTTTAACTTAAGACTTTCACTTAAAACTTAGGAAATCAGCCTCCGGGCGCCCAAAATGAGCAAACGGGCTCCGGTGCCCGTTGGACTTGACGGGCATGGGCTCCTAGTCATTCATGACTAGCTGGAACTGGCGGAACGAGATTCCGAAAAACGGACTGCTCGTACCGTTGAAACGTATGTTTAAGTTAGAACTATAACTTAAAATTTAGAAAACGAGCATCCGGGCGCCCAGTACGAGCAACCGGCTTCGTTGCTCATGAGACTTGATGGGCCCGGACCCCTAGCTTTTCATGACCTGCAGGAACTGACGGAACGAGATTCCGACTCCCGGATTGCTAGTGAAGTTGAAACGTAGGTTTAACTTAAAACTTTCACTTAAAACTAAGGAAATCAGCCTCCGGGCGTCCAAAACGAGCAAACGGGCTCCGGTGCCAGAGAGACTCCACGGGCACGGGCCCCTAGCCGTTCATGGCCTGCAGAAACAGCCGAAACGAGATTCCGAACCCCGGATTGCTCGTACTGTTGAAACGTATGTTTAAGTTAGAATTATAACTTAAAACATAGACAACGAGCCTCCGGGCGCCCAAAATGAGCAGACGGGCCCCGTTGCGCGTGAAAATTGACGGGCGCGGGCCCTAGTCATTCGTGACTTGCAGGAACTGACGGAACGAGATTCCGAATCCCGTACTGCTCGTACAGTTGAAACGTAGGGTTAAGTTACAGTTATAACCTAAAACTTAGAGAACGAGCCTCCGGGCCCCCAAAATGAGTAAATGGGCTCCGTTGGCCGCGAAACTTGACGGGAACGGGCCCCTAGTCATTCAAGACTCGCAGGAACAGACGAAAGGAGATTCCGAATCCCGGATTGCTCGTACAGTTGAAACGCAAGTTTAAATTAGAACTATAACCTAAAACTTAGAAAACGAGCATCCGGGCGCCCACAACGAGCAAACGGGCTCCGTTGCCCTTGTAACTTGACGGGCACGGGCCCCTAGTCATTCATGACTTGCAGGAACAGAAGGAACGAGAGTCCGGACCCCGGAGTGCTCGTACAGTTGAAACGTATGTTTCAGTTAGAACTATAAATTAAGACTTAAAAAACGAAACATCCGGGCGCCCAAAATGAGCAAATGGGCTCCGTTGCCGTTAAACTTGACGGGCACCGGCCCCTAGTCATTCATGACTTGCAGGAACTGACGGAACGAGATTCTGATTCCCGGATTGCTCTTACAGTTGAAACGTATGTTTAAATTAGAGCTATAACTTAGAACCTTGAAAACGAGCCTCCGGGCGACCAAAACGAGCAAACGGGCCCCGTTGCTTGTGGGACTTGACGGGCACGGACCCCTACCCGTTCATGACCTGCAGGAACTGACGGAACAAGATTCCGACTCTCGGGTTCCTTGCAAAGTTGAAACGTAGGTTTAACTCAAGACTTTCACTTAAAACTTAGGAAATCAGCCTCCGGGCGCCCAAAACGAGCAAACGGGCTCCGGTGCCCGTTGGACTTGACGGGCATGGGCTCCTAGTCATTCATGACTAGCTGAAAAAACTGGCGGAACGAGATTCCGAAACACGGACTGCTCGTACCGTTGAAACGTATGTTTAAGTTAGAACTATAACTTAAAATATAGAAAACGAGCATCCGGGCGCCCAGTACGAGCAACCTGCTTCGTTGCTCATGAGACTTGATGGGCCCGGACCCCTAGCTTTTCATGACCTGCAGGAACTGACGGAACGAGATTCCGACTCCCGGATTGCTAGTGAAGTTGAAACGTAGGTTTAACTCAAAACTTTCACTTAAAACTAAGGAAATCAGCCTCCGGGCGCCCAAAACGAGCAAACGGGCTCCGTTGCTAGAGAGACTCCACGGGCACGAGCCCCTAGCCGTTCATGGCCTGCAGAAACAGCAGAAACGAGATTCCGAACCCCGGATTGCTCGTACTGTTGAAACGTATGTTTAAGTTAGAATTATAACTTAAAACATAGACAACGAGCCTCCGGGCGCCCAAAATGAGCAGACGGGCCCCGTTGCGCGTGAAAATTGACGGGCGCGGGCCCTAGTCATTCGTGACTTATAGGAACTGACGGAACGAGATTCCGAATCCCGGACTGCTCGTACAATTACAACGTAGGTTTAAGTAACAGCTATAACCTAAAACTTAGAGAACGAGCCTCCGGGCACACAAAATGAGTAAACGGGCTCCGTTGGCCGCGAAACTTGACGGGCACGGGCCCCTAGTCATTCAAGACTCGCAGGAACAGACGAAAGGAGATTCCGAATCCCGGATTGCTCGTACAGTTGAAATGCAAGTTTAAATTAGAACTATAAACTAAAACTTAGAAAACGAGCATCCAGGCGCCCACGACGAGCAAACGGGCTCCGTTGCCCTTGTAACTTGACGGGCACGGGCCCCTAGTCATGCATGACTTGCAGGAAGAGAAGGAACGAGAGTCCGGACCCCGGAGTGCTCGTACAGTTGAAACGTATGTTTCAGTTAGAACTATAACTTAAGACTTAGAAAACGAAACATCCGGGCGCCCAAAATGAGCAAATGGGCTCCGTTGCCGTTAAACTTGACGGACACCGCCCCTAGTCATTCATGACTTGCAGGAACTGACGGAACGAGATTCTGATCCCAGATTGCTCTTACAGTTGAAACATATGTTTAAATTAGAGCTATAACTTAGAACCTTGAAACCGAGCCTCCGGGCGACCAAAACGAGCAAACGGGCCCCGTTGCTTGTGGGACTTGCCGGGCACGGGCCCCTACCCGTTCATGACCTGCAGGAATCGACGGAACGAGATTCCGACTCTCGGGTTCCTTGCAAAGTTGAAACGTAGGTTTAACTCACGACTTTCACTTAAAACTTTGGAAATCAGCCTCCGGGCGCCCAAAACGAGCAAACGGGCTCCGGTGCCCGTTGGACTTGACGGGCATGGGCTCCTAGTCATTCATGACTAGCTGGAACTGGCGGAACGAGATTCCGAAATACGGACTGCTCGTACCGTTGAAACGTATGTTTAAGTTAGAACTATAACTTAAAATTTAGAAAACGAGCATCCGGGCGCCCAGTACGAGCAACCGGCTTCGTTGCTCATGAGACTTGATGGGCCCGGACCCCTAGCTTTTCATGACCTGCAGGAACTGACGGAACGAGATTCCGACTCCCGGATTGCTAGTGAAGTTGAAACGTAGGTTTAACTCAAAACTTTCACTTAAAACTAAGGAAATCAGCCTCCGGGCGCCCAAAACGAGGAAACGGGCTCCGGTGCCAGAGAGACTCCACGGGCAAGGGCCCCTAGCCGTTCATGGCCTGCAGAAACAGCCGAAACGAGATTCCGAACCCCGAATTGCTCGTACTGTTGAAACGTATGTTTAAGTTAGAATTATAACTTAAAACATAGACAACGAGCCTCCGGTTGCCCAAAATGAGCAGACGGGCCCCGTTGCGAGTGAAAATTGACGGGCGCGGGCCCTAGTCATCCGTGACTTGCAGGAGATGACGGAACGAGATTCCGAATCCCGAACTGCTCGTACAGTTGAAACGTAGGTTTAAGTTACAGCTATAACCTAAAACTTAGAGAACGAGCCTCCGGGCCCCCAAAATGAGTAAACGGGCTCCGTTGGCCACGAAACTTGACGGGCACGGGCCCCTAGTCATTCAAGACTCGCAGGAACAGACGAAAGGAGATTCCGAATCCCGGATTGCTCGTACAGTTGAAACGCAAGTTTAAATTAGAACTATAAACTAAAACTTAGAAAACGAGCATCCAGGCGCCCACAACGAGCAAACGGGCTCCGTTGCCCTTGTAACTTGACGGGCACGGGCCCCTAGTCATGCATGACTTGCAGGAAGAGAAGGAACGAGAGTCCGGACCCCGGAGTGCTCGTACAGTTGAAACGTATGTTTCAGTTAGAACTATAACTTAAGACTTAGAAAACGAAACATCCGGGCGCCCAAAATGAGCAAATGGGCTCCGTTGCCGTTAAACTTGACGGACACCGCCCCTAGTCATTCATGACTTGCAGGAACTGACGGAACGAGATTCTGATCCCATATTGCTCTTACAGTTGAAACATATGTTTAAATTAGAGCTATAACTTAGAACCTTGAAACCGAGCCTCCGGGCGACCAAAACGAGCAAACGGGCCCCGTTGCTTGTGGGACTTGACGGGCACGAGCCCCTACCCGTTCATGACCTGCAGGAATCGACGGAACGAGATTCCGACTCTCGGGTTCCTTGCAAAGTTGAAACGTAGGTTTAACTCACGACTTTCACTTAAAACTTAGGAAATCAGCCTCCGGGCGCCCAAAACGAGCAAACGGGCTCCGGTGCCCGTTGGACTTGACGGGCATGGGCTCCTAGTCATTCATGACTAGCTGGAACTGGCGGAACGAGATTCCGAAATACGGACTGCTCGTACCGTTGAAACGTATGTTTAAGTTAGAACTATAACTTAAAATTTAGAAAACGAGCATCCGGGCGCCCAGTACGAGCAACCGGCTTCGTTGCTCATGAGACTTGATGGGCCCGGACCCCTAGCTTTTCATGACCTGCAGGAACTGACGGAACGAGATTCCGACTCCCGGATTGCTAGTGAAGTTGAAACGTAGGTTTAACTCAAAACTTTCACTTAAAACTAAGGAAATCAGCCTCCGGGCGCCCAAAACGAGCAAACGGGCTCCGGTGCCAGAGAGACTCCACGGGCACGGGCCCCTACCGTTCATGGCCTGCAGAAACAGCCGAAATGAGATTCCGTACCCCGAATTGCTCGTACTGTTGAAACGTATGTTTAAGTTAGAATTATAACTTAAAACATAGACAACGATCCTCCGGTCGCCCAAAATGAGCAGACGGGCCCCGTTGCGCGTGAAAATTGACGGGCGCGGGCCCTAGTCATTCGTGACTTGCAGGAGATGACGGAACGAGATTCCGAATCCCGAACTGCTCGTACAGTTGAAACGTAGGTTTAAGTTACAGTTATAACCTAAAACTTAGAGAACGAGCCTCCGGGCCCCCAAAATGAGTAAACGGGCTCCGTTGGCCACGAAACTTGACGGGCACGGGCCCCTAGTCATTCAAGACTCGCAGGAACAGACGAAAGGAGATTCCGCATCCCGGATTGCTCGTACAGTTGAAACGCAAGTTTAAATTAGAACTATAACCTAAAACTTAGAAAACGAGCATCCGGGCGCCCACAACGAGCAAACGGGCTCCGTTGCCCTTGTAACTTGACGGGCACGGGCCCCTAGTCATTCATGACTTGCAGGAACAGAAGGAACGAGAGTCCGGACCCCGGAGTGCTCGTACAGTTGAAACGTATGTTTCAGTTAGAACTTTAACTTAAGACTTAGAAAACGAAACATCCGGGCGCCCAAAATGAGCAAATGGGCTCCGTTGCCGTTAAACTTGACGGGCACCGGCCCCTAGTCATTCATGACTTGCAGGAACTGACGGAACGAGATTCTGATTCCCGGATTGCTCTTACAGTTGAAACGTATGTTTAAATTAGAGCTATAACTTAGAACCTTGAAAACGAGCTTCCGGGCGACGAAAACGAGCAAACGAGCCCCGTTGCTTGTTGGACTTGACGGGCACGGGCCCCTACCCGTTAATGACCTGCAGGAGTCGACGGTACGAGATTCCGACTCTCGGGTTCCTTGCAAAGTTGAAACGTAGGTTTAACTCAAGACTTTCACTTAAAACTTAGGAAATCAGCCCCCGGGCGCCCAAAACGAGCAAACGGGCTCCGGTGCCCGTTGGACTTGACGGGCATGGGCTCCTAGTCATTCATGACTAGCTGGAACTGGCGGAACGAGATTCCTAAACACGGACTGCTCGTACCTTTGAAACGTATGTTTAAGTTAGAACTATAACTTAAAATTTAGAAAACGAGCATCCGGGCGCCCAGTACGAGCAACCGGCTTCGTTGCTCATGAGACTTGATGGACCCGGACCCCTAGCTTTTCATGACCTGCATGAACTGACGGAACGAGATTCCGACTCCCGGATTTCTAGTGAAGTTGAAACGTAGGTTTAACTCAAAACTTTCACTTAAAACTAAGGAAATCAGCCTCCGGGCGCCCAAAATGAGCAAACGGGCTCCGGTGCCAGAGAGACTCCACGGGCACGGGCCACTAGCCGTTCATGGCCTGCAGAAACAGCCGAAACGAGATTCCGAACCCCGGATTGCTCGTACTGTTGAAACGTATGTTTAAGTTAGAATTACAACTTAAAACATAGACAACGAGCCTCCGGGCGCCCAAAATGAGCAGACGGGCCCCGTTGCGCGTGAAAATTGACGGGCGCGGGCCCTAGTCATTCGTGACTTGCAGGAACTGACGGAACGAGATTCCGAATCCCGGACTGCTCGTACAGATGAAACGTAGGTTTAAGTTACAGCTATAACCTAAAACTTAGAGAACGAGCCTCCGGGCCCCCAAAATGAGTAAACGGGCTCCGTTGGCCGCGAAATTTGACGGGCACGGGCCCCTAGTCATTCAAGACTCGCAGGAACAGACGAAAGGAGATTCCGAATCCCGGATTGCTCGTACAGTTGAAACGCAAGTTTAAATTAGAACTATAACCTAAAACTTAGAAAACGAGCATCCGGGCGCCCACAACGAGCAAACGGGCTCCGTTGCCGTTGTAACTTGACGGGCACGGGCCCCTAGTCATTCATGACTTGCAGGAACAGAAGGAACGAGAGTCCGGACCCCGGAGTGCTCGTACAGTTGAAACGTATGTTTCAGTTAGAACTATAACTTAAGACTTAGAAAACGAAACATCCGGGCGCCCAAAATGAGCAAATGGGCTCCGTTACCGTTAAACTTGACGGGCACCGGCCCCTAGTCATTCATGACTTGCAGGAACTGACGAAACGAGATTCTGATTCCCGGATTGCTCTTACACTTGAAACGTATGTTTAAATTAGAGCTATAACTTAGAACCTTGAAAACGAGCCTCCGGGCGACCAAAACGAGCAAACGGGCCCCGTTGCTTGTGGGACTTGACGGGCACGGGCCCCTACCCGTTCATGACCTGCAGGAATCGACGGAACGAGATTCCGACTCTCGGGTTCCTTGTAAAGTTGAAACGTAGGTTTAACTCAAGACTTTCATTTAAAACTTAGGAAATCAGCCTCCGGGCGCCCAAAACGAGCAAACGGGCTCCGGTGCCCGTTGGACTTGACGGGCATGGGCTCCTAGTCATTCATGACTAGCTGGAACTGGCGGAACGAGATTCCGAAACACGGACTGCTCGTACCGTTGAAACGTATGTTTAAGTTAGAACTATAACTTAAAATTTAGAAAACGAACATCCGGGCGCCCAGTACGAGCAACCGGCTTCGTTGCTCATGAGACTTGATGGACCCGGACCCCTAGCTTTTCATGACATGCATGAACTGACGGAACGAGATTCCGACTCCCGGATTTCTAGTGAAGTTGAAACGTAAGTTTAACTCAAAACTTTCAGTCAAAACTAAGGAAATCAGCCTCCGGGCGCCCAAAATGAGCAAACGGGCTCCGGTGCCAGAGAGACTCCACGGGCACGGGCCACTAGCCGTTCATGCCCTGCAGAAACAGCCGAAACGAGATTCCGAACCCCGGATTGCTCGTACTGTTGAAACGTATGTTTAAGTTAGAATTACAACTTAAAACATAGACAACGAGCCTCCGGGCGCCCAAAATGAGCAGACGGGCCCCGTTGCGCGTGAAAATTGACGGGTGCGGGCCCTAGTCATTCGTGACTTGCAGGAACTGACGGAACGAGATTCCGAATCCCGGACTGCTCGTACAGTTGAAACGTAGGTTTAAGTTACAGCTATAACCTAAAACTTAGAGAACGAGCCTCCGGGCCCCCAAAATGAGTAAACGGGCTCCGTTGGCCGCGAAATTTGACGGGCACGGGCCCCTAGTCATTCAAGACTCGCAGGAACAGACGAAAGGAGTTTCCGAATCCCGGATTGCTCGTACAGTTGAAACGCAAGTTTAAATTAGAACTATAACCTTAAACTTAGAAAACGAGCATCCGGGCGCCCACAACGAGCAAACGGGCTCCGTTGCCCTTGTAACTTGACGGGCACGGGCCCCTAGTCATTAATGACTTGCAGGAACAGAAGGAACGAGAGTCCGGACCCCGGAGTGCTCGTACAGCTGAGACGTATGTTTCAGTTAGAACTTTAACTTAAGACTTAGAAAACGAAACATCCGGGCGCCCAAAATGAGCAAATGGGCTCCGTTGCCGTTAAACTTGACGGGCACCGGCCCCTAGTCATTCATGACTTGCAGGAACTGACGAAACGAGATTCTGATTCCCGGATTGCTCTTACAGTTGAAACGTATGTTTAAATTAGAGCTATAACTTAGAACCTTGAAAACGAGCCTCCGGGCGACCAAAACGAGCAAACGGGCCCCGTTGCTTGTGGGACTTGACGGGCACGGGCCCCTACCCGTTCATGACCTGCAGGAATTGACGGAACGAGATTCCGACTCTCGGGTTCCTTGCAAAGTTGAAACGTAGGTTTAACTCAAGACTTTCACTTAAAACTTAGGAAATCAGCCTCCGGGCGCTTAAAACGAGCAAACGGGCTCCGGTGCCCGTTGGACTTGACGGGCATGGGCTCCTAGTCATTCATGACTAGCTGAAAAAACTGGCGGAACGAGATTCCGAAACACGGACTGCTCGTACCGTTGAAACGTATGTTCAAGTTAGAACTATAACTTAAAATTTAGAAAACGAGCATCCGGGCGCCCAGTACGAGCAACCGGCTTCGTTGCTCATGAGACTTGATGGGCCCGGACCCCTAGCTTTTCATGGCCTGCAGGAACTGACGGAACGAGATTCCGACTCCCGGATTGCAAGTGAAGTTGAAACGTAGGTTTAACTCAAGACTTTCACTTAAAACTAAGGAAATCAGCCTCCGGGCGCCCAAAACGAGCAAACGGGCTCCGGTGCCAGAGAGACTCCACGGGCACGGGCCCCTAGCCGTTCATGGCCTGCAGAAACAGCCGAAACGAGATTCCGAACCCCGGATTGCTCGTACTGTTGAAACGTATGTTTAAGTTAGAATTAGAACTTAAAACATAGACAACGAGCCTCCTGGTGCCCAAAATGAGCAGACGGGCCCCGTTGCCCGTGAAAATTGACGGGCACGGGCCGTAGTCATTCGTGACTTGCAGGAACTGACGGAACGAGATTCCGAATCCCGGACTACTCGTACAGTTGAAACGTAGGTTTAAGTTACAGCTATAACCTAAAACTCAGAGAACGAGCCTCCGGGCCCCCAAAATGAGTAAACGGGCTCCGTTGGCCGCGAAACTTGACGGGCACGGGCCCCTAATCATTTAAGACTGGCAGGAACAGACGAAAGGAGATTCCGAATCCCAGATTGCTCGTACAGTTGAAACGCAAGTTTAAAATAGAACTATAACCTAAAACTTAGAAAACGACCATCCGGGCGCCCACAACGAGCAAACGGGCTCCGTTGCCCTTGTAACTTGACGGGCACGGGCCCCTAGTCATTCATGACTTGCAGGAACAGAAGGAACGAGAGTCCGGACCCCGGAGTGCTCGTACAGTTGAAACGTATGTTTCAGTTAGAACTATAACTTAAGAATTAGAAAACGAAACATCCGGGCGCCCAAAATGAGCAAATGGGCTCCGTTGGCCGCGAAATTTGACGGGCACGGGCCCCTAGTCATTCAAGACTCACAGGAACAGACGAAAGGAGATTCCGAATCCCGGATTGCTCGTACAGTTGAAACGCAAGTTTAAAATAGAACTATAACCTAAAACTTAGAAAACGACCATCCGGGCGCCCACAACGAGCAAACGGGCTCCGTTGCCCTTGTACCTAGACGGGCACGGGCCCCTAGTCATTCATGACTTGCAGGAACAGAAGGAACGAGAGTCCGGACCCCGGAGTGCTCGTACAGTTGAAACGTATGTTTCAGTTAGAACTATAACTTAAGAATTAGAAAACGAAACATCCGGGCGCCCAAAATGAGCAAATGGGCTCCGTTACCGTTAAACTTGACGGGCACCGGCCCCTAGTCATTCATGACTTGCAGGAACTGACGAAACGAGATTCTGATTCCCGGATTGCTCTTACAGTTGAAACGTATGTTTAAATTAGAGCTATAACTTAGAACCTTGAAAAAGAGCCTCCGGGCGACCAAAACGAGCAAACGGGCCCCGTTGCTTGTGGGACTTGACGGGCACGGGCCCCTACCCGTTCATGACCTGCAGGAATCGACGGAACGAGATTCCGACTCTCGGGTTCCTTGCAAAGTTGAAACGTAGGTTTAACTCAAGACTTTCATTTAAAACTTAGGAAATCAGCCTCCGGGCGCCCAAAACGAGCAAACGGGCTCCGGTGCCCGTTGGACTTGACGGGCATGGGCTCCTAGTCATTCATGACTAGCTGGAACTGGCGGAACGAGATTCCGATACACGGACTGCTCGTACCGTTGAAACGTATGTTTAAGTTAGAACTATAACTTAAAATTTAGAAAACGAGCATCCGGGCGCCCAGTACGAGCAACCGGCTTCGTTGCTCATGAGACTTGATGGACCCGGACCCCTAGCTTTTCATGACCTGCATGAACTGACGGAACGAGATTCCGACTCCCGGATTTCTAGTGAAGTTGAAACGTAGGTTTAACTCAAAACTTTCACTTAAAACTAAGGAAATCAGCCTCCGGGCGCCCAAAATGAGCAAACGGGCTCCGGTGCCAGAGCGACTCCACGGGCACGGGCCACTAGCCGTTCATGGCCTGCAGAAACAGCCGAAACGAGATTCCGAACCCCGGATTGCTCGTACTGTTGAAACGTATGTTTAAGTTAGAATTACAACTTAAAACATAGACAACGAGCCTCCGGGCGCCCAAAATGAGCAGACGGGCCCCGTTGCGCGTGAAAATTGACGGGCGCGGGCCCTAGTCATTCGTGACTTGCAGGAACTGACGGAACGAGATTCCGAATCCCGGACTGCTCGTACAGTTGAAACGTAGGTTTAAGTTACAGCTATAACCTAAAACTTAGAGAACGAGCCTCCGGGCCCCCAAAATGAGTAAACGGGATCCGTTGGCCGCGAAATTTGACGGGCACGGGCCCCTAGTCATTCAAGACTCGCAGGAACAGACGAAAGGAGATTCCGAATCCCGGATTGCTCGTACAGTTGAAACGCAAGTTTAAATTAGAACCATAACCTAAAACTTAGAAAACGAGCATCCGGGCGCCCACAACGAGCAAACGGGCTCCGTTGCCCTTGTAACTTGACGGGCACGGGCCCCTAGTCATTCATGAATTGCAGGAACAGAAGGAACGAGAGTCCGGACCCCGGAGTGCTCGTACAGTTGAAACGTATGTTTCAGTTAGAACTATAACTTAAGAATTAGAAAACGAAACATCCGGGCGCCCAAAATGAGCAAATGGGCTCCGTTACCGTTAATCTTGACGGGCACCGGCCCCTAGTCATTCATGACTTGCAGGAACTGACGAAACGAGATTCTGATTCACGGGTTGCTCTTACAGTTGAAACGTATGTTTAAATGAGAGCTATAACTTAGAACCTTGAAAACGAGCCTCCGGGCGACGAAAACGAGCAAACGGGCCCCGTTGCTTGTGGGACTTGACGGGCACGGGCCCCTACCCGTTCATGACCTGCAGGAATCGACGGAACGAGATTCCGACTCTCGGGTTCCTTGCAAAGTTGAAACGTAGGTTTAACTCAAGACTTTCATTTAAAACTTAGGAAATCAGCCTCCGGGTGCCCAAAACGAGCAAACGGGCTCCGGTGCCCGTTGGACTTGACGGGCATGGGCTCCTAGTCATTCATGACTAGCTGGAACTGGCGGAACGAGATTCCGAAACACGGACTGCTCGTACCTTTGAAACGTATGTTTAAGTTAGAACTATAACTTAAAATTTAGAAAACGAGCATCCGGGCGCCCAGTACGAGCAACCGGCTTCGTTGCTCATGAGACTTGATGGACCCGGACCCCTAGCTTTTCATGACCTGCATGAACTGACGGAACGAGATTCCGACTCCCGGATTTCTAGTGAAGTTGAAACGTAGGTTTAACTCAAAACTTTCACTTAAAACTAAGGAAATCAGCCTCCGGGCGCCCAAAATGAGCAAACGGGCTCCGGTGCCAGAGAGACTCCACGGGCACGGGCCACTAGCCGTTCATGGCCTGCAGAAACAGCCGAAACGAGATTCCGAACCCCGGATTGCTCGTACTGTTGAAACATATGTTTAAGTTAGAATTACAACTTAAAACATAGACAACGAGCCTCCGGGCGCCCAAAATGAGCAGACGGGCCCCGTTGCGCGTGAAAATTGACGGGCGCGGGCCCTAGTCATTCGTGACTTGCAGGAACTGACGGAACGAGATTCCGAATCCCGGACTGCTCGTACAGTTGAAACGTAGGTTTAAGTTACAGCTATAACCTAAAACTTAGAGAACGAGCCTCCGGGCCCCCAAAATGAGTAAACGGGCTCCGTTGGCCGCGAAATTTGACGGGCACGGGCCCCTAGTCATTCAAGACTCGCAGGAACAGACGAAAGGAGATTCCGAATCCCGGATTGCTCGTACAGTTGAAACGCAAGTTTAAATTAGAACTATAACCTAAAACTTAGAAAACGACCATCCGGGCGCCCACAACGAGCAAACGGGCTCCGTTGCCCTTTTAACTTGACGGGCACGGGCCCCTAGTCATTCATGACTTGCAGGAACAGAAGGAACGAGAGTCCGGAGCCCGGAGTGCTCGTACAGTTGAAACGTATGTTTCAGTTAGAACTATAACTTAAGACTTAGAAAACGAAACATCCGGGCGCCCAAAATGAGCAAATGGGCTCCGTTACCGTTAAACTTGACGGGCACCGGCCCCTAGTCATTCATGACTTGCAGGAACTGACGAAACGAGATTCTGATTCCCGGATTGCTCTTACACTTGAAACGTATGTTTAAATTAGAGCTATAACTTAGAACCTTGAAAACGAGCCTCCGAGCGACCAAAACGAGCAAACGGGCCCCGTTGCTTGTGGGACTATACGGGCACGGGCCCCTACCCGTTCATGACCTGCAGGAATCGACGGAACGAGATTCCGACTCTCGGGTTCCTTGCAAAGTTGAAACGTAGGTTTAACTCAAGACTTTCATTTAAAACTTAGGAAATCAGCCTCCGGGTGCCCAAAACGAGCAAACGGGCTCCGCTGCCCGTTGGACTTGACGGGCATGGGCTCCTAGTCATTCATGACAAGCTGGAACTGGCGGAACGAGATTCCGAAACACGAACTGCTCGTACCTTTGAAACGTATGTTTAAGTTAGAACTATAACTTAAAATTTAGAAAACGAGCATCCGGGCGCCCAGTACGAGCAACCGGCTTCGTTGCTCATGAGACTTGATGGACCCGGACCCCTAGCTTTTCATGACCTACATGAACTGACGGAACGAGATTCCGACTCCCGGATTTCTAGTGAAGTTGAAACGTAGGTTTAACTCAAAACTCTCACTTAAAACTAAGGAAATCAGCCTCCGGGCGCCCAAAATGAGCAAATGGGCTCCGGTGCCAGAGAGACTCCACGGGCACGGGCCACTAGCCGTTCATTGCCTGCAGAAACAGCCGAAACGAGATTCCGAACCCCGTATTGCTCGTACTGTTGAAACGTATGTTTAAGTTAGAATTACAACTTAAAACATAGACAACGAGCCTCCGGGCGCCCAAAATGAGCAGACGGACCCCGTTGCGCGTGAAAATTGACGGGCGCGGGCCCTAGTCATTCGTGACTTGTATGAACTGACGGAACGAGATTCCGAATCCCGGACTGCTCGTACAGTTGAAACGTAGGTTTAAGTTACAGCTATAGCCTAAAACTTAGAGAACGAGCCTCCGGGCCCCCAAAATGAGTAAACGGGCTCCGTTGGTCGCGAAACTTGACGGGCACGGGCCCCTAGTCATTCAAGACTTGCAGGAACAGACGAAAGGAGATTCCGAATCCCGGATTGCTCGTACAGTTGAAACGCAAGTTTAAATTAGAACTATAACCTAAAACTTAGAAAACGAGCATCCGGGCGCCCACAACGAGCAAACGGGCTCCGTTGCCCTTGTAACTTGACGGGCACGGGCCCCTAGTCATTCATGACTTGCAGGAACAGAAGGAACGAGAGTCCGGACCCCGGAGTGCTCGTACAGTTGAAACGTATGTTTCAGTTAGAACTATAACTTAAGACTTAGAAAACGAAACATCCGGGCGCCCAAAATGAGCAAATGGGCTCCGTTGCCGTTAAACTTGACGGGCACCGGCCCCTAGTCATTCATGACTTGCAGGAACTGACGGAACGAGATTCTGATTCCCGGATTGCTCTTACAGTTGAAACGTATGTTTAAATTAGAGCTATAACTTAGAACCTTGAAAACGAGCCTCCGGGCGACCAAAACGAGCAAACGGGCCCCGTTGCTTGTGGGACTTGACGGGCACGGGCCCCTACCCGTTCATGACCTGCAGGAATTGACGGAACGAGATTCCCACTCTCGGGTTCCTTGCAAAGTTGAAACGTAGGTTTAACTCAAGACTTTCACTTAAAACTTAGGAAATCAGCCTCCGGGCGCCCAAAACGAGCAAACGGGCTCCGGTGCCCGTTGGACTTGACGGGCATGGGTTCCTAGTCATTCATGACTAGCTGAAAAAACTGGCAGAACGAGATTCCGAAACACGGACTGCTCGTACCGTTGAAACGTATGTTTAAGTTAGAACTATAACTTAAAATTTAGAAAACGAGCATCCGGGCGCCCAGTACGAGCAACCGGCTTCGTTGCTCATGAGACTTGATGGGCCCGGACCCCTAGCTTTTCATGGCCTGCAGGAACTGACGGAACAAGATTCCGACTCCCGGATTGCTAGTGAAGTTGAAACGTAGGTTTAACTCAAAACTTTCACTTAAAACTAAGGAAATCAGCCTCCGGGCGCCCAAAACGAGCAAACGGGCTCCGGTGCCAGAGAGACTCCACGGGCACGGGCCCCTAGCCGTTCATGGCCTGCAGAAACAGCCGAAACGAGATTCCGAACCCCGGATTGCTCGTACTGTTGAAACGTATGTTTAAGTTAGAATTATAACTTAAAACATAGACAACGAGCCTCCTGGTGCCCAAAATGAGCAGACGGGCCCCGTTGCCCGTGAAAATTGACGGGCACGGGCCGTAGTCATTCGTGACTTGCAGGAACTGACGGAACGAGATTCCGAATCCCGGACTGCTCGTACAGTTGAAACGTAGGTTTAAGTTACAGCTATAACCTAAAACTTAGAGAACGAGCCTCCGGGCCCCCAAAATGAGTAAACGGGCTCCGTTGGCCGCGAAATTTGACGGGCACGGGCCCCTAGTCATTCAAGACTTGCAGGAACAGACGAAAGGAGATTCCGAATCCCGGATTGCTCGTACAGTTGAAACGCAAGCTTAAATTAGAACTATAACCTAAAACTTAGAAAACGAGCATCCGGGCGCCCACAACGAGCAAACGGGCTCCGTTGCCCTTGTAACTTGACGGGCACGGGCCCCTCGTCATTCATGACTTGCAGGAACAGAAGGAACGAGAGTCCGGACCCCGGAGTGCTCGTACAGTTGAGACGTATGTTTCAGTTAGAACTATAACTTAAGAGTTAGAAAACGAAACATCCGGGCGCCCAAAATGAGCAAATGGGCTCCGTTGCCGTTAAACTTGACGGGCACCGGCTCCTAGTCATTCATGACTTGCAGGAACTGACGGAACGAGATTCTGATTCCCGGATTGCTCTTACAGTTGAAACGTATGTTTAAATTAGAGCTATAACTTAGAACCTTGAAAACGAGCCTCCGGGCGAACAAAACGAGCAAACGGGCCCCGTTGCTTGTGGAACTTGAAGGGCACGGGCCCCTACCCGTTCATGACCTGCAGGAATTGACGGAACGAGATTCCGACTCTCGGGTTCCTTGCAAAGTTGAAACGTAGGTTTAACTCAAGACTTTCACTTAAAACTTAGGAAATCAGCCTCCGGGCGCCCAAAACGAGCAAACGGGCTCCGGTGCCCGTTGGACTTGACGGGCATGGGCTCCTAGTCATTCATGACTAGCTGAAAAAACTGGCGGAACGAGATTCCGAAACACGGACTGCTCGTACCGTTGAAACGTATGTTTAAGTTAGAACTATAACTTAGAAGCTTGAAAACGAGCCTCCGCGCGACCAAAACGAGCAAACGGGCCCCGTTGCTTGTGGGACTTGACGGGCACGGGCCCCTACCCGTTCATGACCTCCAGGAATTGACGGAACGAGATTCCGACTCTCGGGTTCCTTGCAAAGTTGAAACGTAGGTTTAACTCAAGACTTTCACTTAAAACTTAGGAAATCAACCTCCGGGCGCGCAAAACGAGCAAACGGGCTCCGGTGCCCGTTGGACTTGACGGACATGGGCTCCTAGTCATTCATGACTAGCTGAAAAAACTAGCGGAACGAGATTCCGAAACACGGACTACTCGTACCGTTGAAACGTATGTTTAAGTTAGAACTATAACTTAAAATTTAGAAAACGAGCATCCGGGCGCCTAGTACGAGCAACCGGCTTCGTTGCTCATGAGACTTGATGGGCCCGGACCCCTAGCTTTTCATGGCCTGCAGGAACTGACGGAACGAGATTCCGACTCCCGGATTGCTAGTGAAGTTGAAACGTAGGTTTAACTCAAAACTTTCACTTAAAACTAAGGAAATCAGCCTCCGGGCGTCCAAAACGAGCAAACGGGCTCCGGTGCCAGAGAGACTCCACGGGCACGGGCCCCTAGCCGTTCATGGCCTGCAGAAACAGCCGAAACGAGATTCCGAACCCCGGATTGCTCTTACAGTTGAAACGTATGTTTAAATTAGAGCTATAACTTAGAACCTTGAAAACGAGCCTCCGGGCGAACAAAACGAGCAAACGGGCCCCGTTGCTTGTGGAACTTGAAGGGCACGGGCCCCTACCCGTTCATGACCTGCAGGAATTGACGGAACGAGATTCCGACTCTCGGGTTCCTTGCAAAGTTGAAACGTAGGTTTAACTCAAGACTTTCACTTAAAACTTAGGAAATCAGCCTCCGGGCGCCCAAAACGAGCAAACGGGCTCCGGTGCCCGTTGGACTTGACGGGCATGGGCTCCTAGTCATTCATGACTAGCTGAAAAAACTGGCGGAACGAGATTCCGAAACACGGACTGCTCGTACCGTTGAAACGTATGTTTAAGTTAGAACTATAACTTAAAATTTAGAAAACGAGCATCCGGGCGCACAGTACGAGCAACCGGCTTCGTTGCTCATGAGACTTGATGGGCCCGGACCCCTAGCTTTTCATGGCCTGCAGGAACTGACGGAACGAGATTCCGACTCCCGGATTGCTAGTGAAGTTGAAACGTAGGTTTAACTCAAAACTTTCACTTAAAACTAAGGAAATCAGCCTCCGGGCGTCCAAAACGAGCAAACGGGCTCCGGTGCCAGAGAGACTCCACGGGCACGGGCCCCTAGCCGTTCATGGCCTGCAGAAACAGCCGAAACGAGATTCCGAACCCCGGATTGCTCGTACTGTTGAAACGTATGTTTAAGTTAGAATTATAACTTAAAACATAGACAACGAGCCTCCTGGCGCCCAAAATGAGCAGACGGGCCCCGTTGCCCGTGAAAATTGACGGGCACGGGCCCTACTCATTCGTGACTTGCAGGAACTGACGGAACGAGATTCCGAATCCCGGACTGCTCGTACAGTTGAAACGTAGGTTTAAGTTACAGCTATAACCTAAAACTTAGAGAACGAGCCTCCGGGCCCCCAAAATGAGTAAACGGGCTCCGTTGGCCGTGTAACTTGACGGGCACGGGCCCCTAGTCATTCAAGACTTGCAGGAACTGACAAAAGGAGATTCCGAATCCCGGATTGCTCGTACAGTTGAAACGCAAGTTTAAATTAGAACTATAACCTAAAACTTAGAAAACGAGCATCCGGGCGCCCACAACGAGCAAACGGGCTCCGTTGCCCTTGTAACTTGACGGGCACGGGCCCTAGTCATTCATGACTTGCAGGAACAGAAGGAACGAGAGTCCGGACCCCAGAGTGCTCGTACAGTTGAGACGTATGTTTCAGTTAGAACTATAACTTAAGACTTAAAAAACGAAACATCCGGGCGCCCAAAATGAGCAAATGGGCTCCGTTGCCGTTAAACTTGACGGGCACCGGCCCCTAGTCATTCATGACTTGCAGGAACTGACGGAACGAGATTCTGATTCCCGGATTGCTCTTACAGTTGAAACGTATGTTTAAATTAGAGCTATAACTTAGAACCTTGAAAACGAGCCTCCGGGCGAACAAAACGAGCAAACGGGCCCCGTTGCTTGTGGAACTTGAAGGGCACGGGCCCCTACCCGTTCATGACCTGCAGGAATTGACGGAACGAGATTCCGACTCTCGGGTTCCTTGCAAAGTTGAAACGTAGGTTTAACTCAAGACTTTCACTTAAAACTTAGGAAATCAGCCTCCGGGCGCCCAAAACGAGCAAACGGGCTCCGGTGCCCGTTGTACTTGACGGGCATGGGCTCCTAGTCATTCATGACTAGCTGAAAAAACTGGCGGAACGAGAGTCCGAAATACGGACTGCTCGTACCGTTGAAACGTATGTTTAAGTTAGAACTATAACTTAAAATTTAGAAAACGAGCATCCGGGCGCCCAGTACGAGCAACCGGCTTCGTTGCTCATGAGACTTGATGGGCCCGGACCCCTAGCTTTTCATGACCTGCAGGAACTGACGGAACGAGATTCCGACTCCCGGATTGCTAGTGAAGTTGAAACGTAGGTTTAACTCAAAACTTTCACTTAAAACTAAGGAAATCAGCCTCCGGGCGCCCAAAACGAGCAAACGGGCTCCGGTGCCAGAGAGACTCCACGGGCACGGGCCCCTAGCCGTTCATGGCCTGCAGAAACAGCCGAAACGAGATTCCGAACCCCGGATTGCTCGTACTGTTGAAACGTATGTTTAAGTTAGAATTATAACTTAAAACATAGACAACGAGCCTCCTGGTGCCCAAAATGAGCAGACGGGCCCCGTTGCCCGTGAAAATTGACGGGCACGGGCCGTAGTCATTCGTGACTTGCAGGAACTGACGGAACGAGATTCCGAATCCCGGACTGCTCGTACAGTTGAAACGTAGGTTTAAGTTACAGCTATAACCTAAAACTTAGAGAACGAGCCTCCGGGCCCCCAAAATGAGTAAACGGGCTCCGTTGGCCGCGAAATTTGACGGGCACGGGCCCCTAGTCATTCAAGACTTGCAGGAACAGACGAAAGGAGATTCCGAATCCCGGATTGCTCGTACAGTTGAAACGCAAGCTTAAATTAGAACTATAACCTAAAACTTAGAAAACGAGCATCCGGGCGCCCACAACGAGCAAACGGGCTCCGTTGCCCTTGTAACTTGACGGGCACGGGCCCCTCGTCATTCATGACTTGCAGGAACAGAAGGAACGAGAGTCCGGACCCCGGAGTGCTCGTACAGTTGAGACGTATGTTTCAGTTAGAACTATAACTTAAGAGTTAGAAAACGAAACATCCGGGCGCCCAAAATGAGCAAATGGGCTCCGTTGCCGTTAAACTTGACGGGCACCGGCTCCTAGTCATTCATGACTTGCAGGAACTGACGGAACGAGATTCTGATTCCCGGATTGCTCTTACAGTTGAAACGTATGTTTAAATTAGAGCTATAACTTAGAACCTTGAAAACGAGCCTCCGGGCGAACAAAACGAGCAAACGGGCCCCGTTGCTTGTGGAACTTGAAGGGCACGGGCCCCTACCCGTTCATGACCTGCAGGAATTGACGGAACGAGATTCCGACTCTCGGGTTCCTTGCAAAGTTGAAACGTAGGTTTAACTCAAGACTTTCACTTAAAACTTAGGAAATCAGCCTCCGGGCGCCCAAAACGAGCAAACGGGCTCCGGTGCCCGTTGGACTTGACGGGCATGGGCTCCTAGTCATTCATGACTAGCTGAAAAAACTGGCGGAACGAGATTCCGAAACACGGACTGCTCGTACCGTTGAAACGTATGTTTAAGTTAGAACTATAACTTAGAAGCTTGAAAACGAGCCTCCGCGCGACCAAAACGAGCAAACGGGCCCCGTTGCTTGTGGGACTTGACGGGCACGGGCCCCTACCCGTTCATGACCTCCAGGAATTGACGGAACGAGATTCCGACTCTCGGGTTCCTTGCAAAGTTGAAACGTAGGTTTAACTCAAGACTTTCACTTAAAACTTAGGAAATCAACCTCCGGGCGCGCAAAACGAGCAAACGGGCTCCGGTGCCCGTTGGACTTGACGGACATGGGCTCCTAGTCATTCATGACTAGCTGAAAAAACTAGCGGAACGAGATTCCGAAACACGGACTACTCGTACCGTTGAAACGTATGTTTAAGTTAGAACTATAACTTAAAATTTAGAAAACGAGCATCCGGGCGCCTAGTACGAGCAACCGGCTTCGTTGCTCATGAGACTTGATGGGCCCGGACCCCTAGCTTTTCATGGCCTGCAGGAACTGACGGAACGAGATTCCGACTCCCGGATTGCTAGTGAAGTTGAAACGTAGGTTTAACTCAAAACTTTCACTTAAAACTAAGGAAATCAGCCTCCGGGCGTCCAAAACGAGCAAACGGGCTCCGGTGCCAGAGAGACTCCACGGGCACGGGCCCCTAGCCGTTCATGGCCTGCAGAAACAGCCGAAACGAGATTCCGAACCCCGGATTGCTCTTACAGTTGAAACGTATGTTTAAATTAGAGCTATAACTTAGAACCTTGAAAACGAGCCTCCGGGCGAACAAAACGAGCAAACGGGCCCCGTTGCTTGTGGAACTTGAAGGGCACGGGCCCCTACCCGTTCATGACCTGCAGGAATTGACGGAACGAGATTCCGACTCTCGGGTTCCTTGCAAAGTTGAAACGTAGGTTTAACTCAAGACTTTCACTTAAAACTTAGGAAATCAGCCTCCGGGCGCCCAAAACGAGCAAACGGGCTCCGGTGCCCGTTGGACTTGACGGGCATGGGCTCCTAGTCATTCATGACTAGCTGAAAAAACTGGCGGAACGAGATTCCGAAACACGGACTGCTCGTACCGTTGAAACGTATGTTTAAGTTAGAACTATAACTTAAAATTTAGAAAACGAGCATCCGGGCGCACAGTACGAGCAACCGGCTTCGTTGCTCATGAGACTTGATGGGCCCGGACCCCTAGCTTTTCATGGCCTGCAGGAACTGACGGAACGAGATTCCGACTCCCGGATTGCTAGTGAAGTTGAAACGTAGGTTTAACTCAAAACTTTCACTTAAAACTAAGGAAATCAGCCTCCGGGCGTCCAAAACGAGCAAACGGGCTCCGGTGCCAGAGAGACTCCACGGGCACGGGCCCCTAGCCGTTCATGGCCTGCAGAAACAGCCGAAACGAGATTCCGAACCCCGGATTGCTCGTACTGTTGAAACGTATGTTTAAGTTAGAATTATAACTTAAAACATAGACAACGAGCCTCCTGGCGCCCAAAATGAGCAGACGGGCCCCGTTGCCCGTGAAAATTGACGGGCACGGGCCCTACTCATTCGTGACTTGCAGGAACTGACGGAACGAGATTCCGAATCCCGGACTGCTCGTACAGTTGAAACGTAGGTTTAAGTTACAGCTATAACCTAAAACTTAGAGAACGAGCCTCCGGGCCCCCAAAATGAGTAAACGGGCTCCGTTGGCCGTGTAACTTGACGGGCACGGGCCCCTAGTCATTCAAGACTTGCAGGAACTGACAAAAGGAGATTCCGAATCCCGGATTGCTCGTACAGTTGAAACGCAAGTTTAAATTAGAACTATAACCTAAAACTTAGAAAACGAGCATCCGGGCGCCCACAACGAGCAAACGGGCTCCGTTGCCCTTGTAACTTGACGGGCACGGGCCCTAGTCATTCATGACTTGCAGGAACAGAAGGAACGAGAGTCCGGACCCCAGAGTGCTCGTACAGTTGAGACGTATGTTTCAGTTAGAACTATAACTTAAGACTTAAAAAACGAAACATCCGGGCGCCCAAAATGAGCAAATGGGCTCCGTTGCCGTTAAACTTGACGGGCACCGGCCCCTAGTCATTCATGACTTGCAGGAACTGACGGAACGAGATTCTGATTCCCGGATTGCTCTTACAGTTGAAACGTATGTTTAAATTAGAGCTATAACTTAGAACCTTGAAAACGAGCCTCCGGGCGAACAAAACGAGCAAACGGGCCCCGTTGCTTGTGGAACTTGAAGGGCACGGGCCCCTACCCGTTCATGACCTGCAGGAATTGACGGAACGAGATTCCGACTCTCGGGTTCCTTGCAAAGTTGAAACGTAGGTTTAACTCAAGACTTTCACTTAAAACTTAGGAAATCAGCCTCCGGGCGCCCAAAACGAGCAAACGGGCTCCGGTGCCCGTTGTACTTGACGGGCATGGGCTCCTAGTCATTCATGACTAGCTGAAAAAACTGGCGGAACGAGAGTCCGAAATACGGACTGCTCGTACCGTTGAAACGTATGTTTAAGTTAGAACTATAACTTAAAATTTAGAAAACGAGCATCCGGGCGCCCAGTACGAGCAACCGGCTTCGTTGCTCATGAGACTTGATGGGCCCGGACCCCTAGCTTTTCATGACCTGCAGGAACTGACGGAACGAGATTCCGACTCCCGGATTGCTAGTGAAGTTGAAACGTAGGTTTAACTCAAAACTTTCACTTAAAACTAAGGAAATCAGCCTCCGGGCGCCCAAAACGAGCAAACGGGCTCCGGTGCCAGAGAGACTCCACGGGCACGGGCCCCTAGCCGTTCATGGCCTGCAGAAACAGCCGAAACGAGATTCCGAACCCCGGATTGCTCGTACTGTTGAAACGTATGTTTAAGTTAGAATTATAACTTAAAACATAGACAACGAGCCTCCTGGTGCCCAAAATGAGCAGACGGGCCCCGTTGCCCGTGAAAATTGACGGGCACGGGCCGTAGTCATTCGTGACTTGCAGGAACTGACGGAACGAGATTCCGAATCCCGGACTGCTCGTACAGTTGAAACGTAGGTTTAAGTTACAGCTATAACCTAAAACTTAGAGAACGAGCCTCCGGGCCCCCAAAATGAGTAAACGGGCTCCGTTGGCCGCGAAATTTGACGGGCACGGGCCCCTAGTCATTCAAGACTTGCAGGAACAGACGAAAGGAGATTCCGAATCCCGGATTGCTCGTACAGTTGAAACGCAAGCTTAAATTAGAACTATAACCTAAAACTTAGAAAACGAGCATCCGGGCGCCCACAACGAGCAAACGGGCTCCGTTGCCCTTGTAACTTGACGGGCACGGGCCCCTCGTCATTCATGACTTGCAGGAACAGAAGGAACGAGAGTCCGGACCCCGGAGTGCTCGTACAGTTGAGACGTATGTTTCAGTTAGAACTATAACTTAAGAGTTAGAAAACGAAACATCCGGGCGCCCAAAATGAGCAAATGGGCTCCGTTGCCGTTAAACTTGACGGGCACCGGCTCCTAGTCATTCATGACTTGCAGGAACTGACGGAACGAGATTCTGATTCCCGGATTGCTCTTACAGTTGAAACGTATGTTTAAATTAGAGCTATAACTTAGAACCTTGAAAACGAGCCTCCGGGCGAACAAAACGAGCAAACGGGCCCCGTTGCTTGTGGAACTTGAAGGGCACGGGCCCCTACCCGTTCATGACCTGCAGGAATTGACGGAACGAGATTCCGACTCTCGGGTTCCTTGCAAAGTTGAAACGTAGGTTTAACTCAAGACTTTCACTTAAAACTTAGGAAATCAGCCTCCGGGCGCCCAAAACGAGCAAACGGGCTCCGGTGCCCGTTGGACTTGACGGGCATGGGCTCCTAGTCATTCATGACTAGCTGAAAAAACTGGCGGAACGAGATTCCGAAACACGGACTGCTCGTACCGTTGAAACGTATGTTTAAGTTAGAACTATAACTTAGAAGCTTGAAAACGAGCCTCCGCGCGACCAAAACGAGCAAACGGGCCCCGTTGCTTGTGGGACTTGACGGGCACGGGCCCCTACCCGTTCATGACCTCCAGGAATTGACGGAACGAGATTCCGACTCTCGGGTTCCTTGCAAAGTTGAAACGTAGGTTTAACTCAAGACTTTCACTTAAAACTTAGGAAATCAACCTCCGGGCGCGCAAAACGAGCAAACGGGCTCCGGTGCCCGTTGGACTTGACGGACATGGGCTCCTAGTCATTCATGACTAGCTGAAAAAACTAGCGGAACGAGATTCCGAAACACGGACTACTCGTACCGTTGAAACGTATGTTTAAGTTAGAACTATAACTTAAAATTTAGAAAACGAGCATCCGGGCGCCTAGTACGAGCAACCGGCTTCGTTGCTCATGAGACTTGATGGGCCCGGACCCCTAGCTTTTCATGGCCTGCAGGAACTGACGGAACGAGATTCCGACTCCCGGATTGCTAGTGAAGTTGAAACGTAGGTTTAACTCAAAACTTTCACTTAAAACTAAGGAAATCAGCCTCCGGGCGTCCAAAACGAGCAAACGGGCTCCGGTGCCAGAGAGACTCCACGGGCACGGGCCCCTAGCCGTTCATGGCCTGCAGAAACAGCCGAAACGAGATTCCGAACCCCGGATTGCTCTTACAGTTGAAACGTATGTTTAAATTAGAGCTATAACTTAGAACCTTGAAAACGAGCCTCCGGGCGAACAAAACGAGCAAACGGGCCCCGTTGCTTGTGGAACTTGAAGGGCACGGGCCCCTACCCGTTCATGACCTGCAGGAATTGACGGAACGAGATTCCGACTCTCGGGTTCCTTGCAAAGTTGAAACGTAGGTTTAACTCAAGACTTTCACTTAAAACTTAGGAAATCAGCCTCCGGGCGCCCAAAACGAGCAAACGGGCTCCGGTGCCCGTTGGACTTGACGGGCATGGGCTCCTAGTCATTCATGACTAGCTGAAAAAACTGGCGGAACGAGATTCCGAAACACGGACTGCTCGTACCGTTGAAACGTATGTTTAAGTTAGAACTATAACTTAAAATTTAGAAAACGAGCATCCGGGCGCACAGTACGAGCAACCGGCTTCGTTGCTCATGAGACTTGATGGGCCCGGACCCCTAGCTTTTCATGGCCTGCAGGAACTGACGGAACGAGATTCCGACTCCCGGATTGCTAGTGAAGTTGAAACGTAGGTTTAACTCAAAACTTTCACTTAAAACTAAGGAAATCAGCCTCCGGGCGTCCAAAACGAGCAAACGGGCTCCGGTGCCAGAGAGACTCCACGGGCACGGGCCCCTAGCTGTTCATGGCCTGCAGAAACAGCCGAAACGAGATTCCGAACCCCGGATTGCTCGTACTGTTGAAACGTATGTTTAAGTTAGAATTATAACTTAAAACATAGACAACGAGCCTCCTGGCGCCCAAAATGAGCAGACGGGCCCCGTTGCCCGTGAAAATTGACGGGCACGGGCCCTACTCATTCGTGACTTGCAGGAACTGACGGAACGAGATTCCGAATCCCGGACTGCTCGTACAGTTGAAACGTAGGTTTAAGTTACAGCTATAACCTAAAACTTAGAGAACGAGCCTCCGGGCCCCCAAAATGAGTAAACGGGCTCCGTTGGCCGTGTAACTTGACGGGCACGGGCCCCTAGTCATTCAAGACTTGCAGGAACTGACAAAAGGAGATTCCGAATCCCGGATTGCTCGTACAGTTGAAACGCAAGTTTAAATTAGAACTATAACCTAAAACTTAGAAAACGAGCATCCGGGCGCCCACAACGAGCAAACGGGCTCCGTTGCCCTTGTAACTTGACGGGCACGGGCCCTAGTCATTCATGACTTGCAGGAACAGAAGGAACGAGAGTCCGGACCCCAGAGTGCTCGTACAGTTGAGACGTATGTTTCAGTTAGAACTATAACTTAAGACTTAAAAAACGAAACATCCGGGCGCCCAAAATGAGCAAATGGGCTCCGTTGCCGTTAAACTTGACGGGCACCGGCCCCTAGTCATTCATGACTTGCAGGAACTGACGGAACGAGATTCTGATTCCCGGATTGCTCTTACAGTTGAAACGTATGTTTAAATTAGAGCTATAACTTAGAACCTTGAAAACGAGCCTCCGGGCGAACAAAACGAGCAAACGGGCCCCGTTGCTTGTGGAACTTGAAGGGCACGGGCCCCTACCCGTTCATGACCTGCAGGAATTGACGGAACGAGATTCCGACTCTCGGGTTCCTTGCAAAGTTGAAACGTAGGTTTAACTCAAGACTTTCACTTAAAACTTAGGAAATCAGCCTCCGGGCGCCCAAAACGAGCAAACGGGCTCCGGTGCCCGTTGTACTTGACGGGCATGGGCTCCTAGTCATTCATGACTAGCTGAAAAAACTGGCGGAACGAGAGTCCGAAATACGGACTGCTCGTACCGTTGAAACGTATGTTTAAGTTAGAACTATAACTTAAAATTTAGAAAACGAGCATCCGGGCGCCCAGTACGAGCAACCGGCTTCGTTGCTCATGAGACTTGATGGGCCCGGACCCCTAGCTTTTCATGACCTGCAGGAACTGACGGAACGAGATTCCGACTCCCGGATTGCTAGTGAAGTTGAAACGTAGGTTTAACTCAAAACTTTCACTTAAAACTAAGGAAATCAGCCTCCGGGCGCCCAAAACGAGCAAACGGGCTCCGGTGCCAGAGAGACTCCACGGGCACGGGCCCCTAGCCGTTCATGGCCTGCAGAAACAGCCGAAACGAGATTCCGAACCCCGGATTGCTCGTACTGTTGAAACGTACGTTTAAGTTAGAATTATAACTTAAAACATAGACAACGAGCCTCCTGGTGCCCAAAATGAGCAGACGGGCCCCGTTGCCCGTGAAAATTGACGGGCACGGGCCGTAGTCATTCGTGACTTGCAGGAACTGACGGAACGAGATTCCGAATCCCGGACTGCTCGTACAGTTGAAACGTAGGTTTAAGTTACAGCTATAACCTAAAACTTAGAGAACGAGCCTCCGGGCCCCCAAAATGAGTAAACGGGCTCCGTTGGTCGCGAAACTTGACGGGCACGGGCCCCTAGTCATTCAAGACTTGCAGGAACAGACGAAAGGAGATTCCGAATCCCGGATTGCTCGTACAGTTGAAACGCAAGTTTAAATTAGAACTATAACCTAAAACTTAGAAAACGAGCATCCGGGCGCCCACAACGAGCAAACGGGCTCCGTTGCCCTTGTAACTTGACGGGCACGGGCCCCTAGTCATTCATGACTTGCAGGAACAGAAGGAACGAGAGTCCGGACCCCGGAGTGCTCGTACAGTTGAAACGTATGTTTCAGTTAGAACTATAACTTAAGACTTAGAAAACGAAACATCCGGGCGCCCAAAATGAGCAAATGGGCTCCGTTGCCGTTAAACTTGACGGGCACCGGCCCCTAGTCATTCATGACTTGCAGGAACTGACGGAACGAGATTCTGATTCCCGGATTGCTCTTACAGTTGAAACGTATGTTTAAATTAGAGCTATAACTTAGAACCTTGAAAACGAGCCTCCGGGCGACCAAAACGAGCAAACGGGCCCCGTTGCTTGTGGGACTTGACGGGCACGGGCCCCTACCCGTTCATGACCTGCAGGAATTGACGGAACGAGATTCCCACTCTCGGGTTCCTTGCAAAGTTGAAACGTAGGTTTAACTCAAGACTTTCACTTAAAACTTAGGAAATCAGCCTCCGGGCGCCCAAAACGAGCAAACGGGCTCCGGTGCCCGTTGGACTTGACGGGCATGGGTTCCTAGTCATTCATGACTAGCTGAAAAAACTGGCAGAACGAGATTCCGAAACACGGACTGCTCGTACCGTTGAAACGTATGTTTAAGTTAGAACTATAACTTAAAATTTAGAAAACGAGCATCCGGGCGCCCAGTACGAGCAACCGGCTTCGTTGCTCATGAGACTTGATGGGCCCGGACCCCTAGCTTTTCATGGCCTGCAGGAACTGACGGAACAAGATTCCGACTCCCGGATTGCTAGTGAAGTTGAAACGTAGGTTTAACTCAAAACTTTCACTTAAAACTAAGGAAATCAGCCTCCGGGCGCCCAAAACGAGCAAACGGGCTCCGGTGCCAGAGAGACTCCACGGGCACGGGCCCCTAGCCGTTCATGGCCTGCAGAAACAGCCGAAACGAGATTCCGAACCCCGGATTGCTCGTACTGTTGAAACGTATGTTTAAGTTAGAATTATAACTTAAAACATAGACAACGAGCCTCCTGGTGCCCAAAATGAGCAGACGGGCCCCGTTGCCCGTGAAAATTGACGGGCACGGGCCGTAGTCATTCGTGACTTGCAGGAACTGACGGAACGAGATTCCGAATCCCGGACTGCTCGTACAGTTGAAACGTAGGTTTAAGTTACAGCTATAACCTAAAACTTAGAGAACGAGCCTCCGGGCCCCCAAAATGAGTAAACGGGCTCCGTTGGCCGCGAAATTTGACGGGCACGGGCCCCTAGTCATTCAAGACTTGCAGGAACAGACGAAAGGAGATTCCGAATCCCGGATTGCTCGTACAGTTGAAACGCAAGCTTAAATTAGAACTATAACCTAAAACTTAGAAAACGAGCATCCGGGCGCCCACAACGAGCAAACGGGCTCCGTTGCCCTTGTAACTTGACGGGCACGGGCCCCTCGTCATTCATGACTTGCAGGAACAGAAGGAACGAGAGTCCGGACCCCGGAGTGCTCGTACAGTTGAGACGTATGTTTCAGTTAGAACTATAACTTAAGAGTTAGAAAACGAAACATCCGGGCGCCCAAAATGAGCAAATGGGCTCCGTTGCCGTTAAACTTGACGGGCACCGGCTCCTAGTCATTCATGACTTGCAGGAACTGACGGAACGAGATTCTGATTCCCGGATTGCTCTTACAGTTGAAACGTATGTTTAAATTAGAGCTATAACTTAGAACCTTGAAAACGAGCCTCCGGGCGAACAAAACGAGCAAACGGGCCCCGTTGCTTGTGGAACTTGAAGGGCACGGGCCCCTACCCGTTCATGACCTGCAGGAATTGACGGAACGAGATTCCGACTCTCGGGTTCCTTGCAAAGTTGAAACGTAGGTTTAACTCAAGACTTTCACTTAAAACTTAGGAAATCAGCCTCCGGGCGCCCAAAACGAGCAAACGGGCTCCGGTGCCCGTTGGACTTGACGGGCATGGGCTCCTAGTCATTCATGACTAGCTGAAAAAACTGGCGGAACGAGATTCCGAAACACGGACTGCTCGTACCGTTGAAACGTATGTTTAAGTTAGAACTATAACTTAGAAGCTTGAAAACGAGCCTCCGCGCGACCAAAACGAGCAAACGGGCCCCGTTGCTTGTGGGACTTGACGGGCACGGGCCCCTACCCGTTCATGACCTCCAGGAATTGACGGAACGAGATTCCGACTCTCGGGTTCCTTGCAAAGTTGAAACGTAGGTTTAACTCAAGACTTTCACTTAAAACTTAGGAAATCAACCTCCGGGCGCGCAAAACGAGCAAACGGGCTCCGGTGCCCGTTGGACTTGACGGACATGGGCTCCTAGTCATTCATGACTAGCTGAAAAAACTAGCGGAACGAGATTCCGAAACACGGACTACTCGTACCGTTGAAACGTATGTTTAAGTTAGAACTATAACTTAAAATTTAGAAAACGAGCATCCGGGCGCCCAGTACGAGCAACCGGCTTCGTTGCTCATGAGACTTGATGGGCCCGGACCCCTAGCTTTTCATGGCCTGCAGGAACTGACGGAACGAGATTCCGACTCCCGGATTGCTAGTGAAGTTGAAACGTAGGTTTAACTCAAAACTTTCACTTAAAACTAAGGAAATCAGCCTCCGGGCGTCCAAAACGAGCAAACGGGCTCCGGTGCCAGAGAGACTCCACGGGCACGGGCCCCTAGCCGTTCATGGCCTGCAGAAACAGCCGAAACGAGATTCCGAACCCCGGATTGCTCTTACAGTTGAAACGTATGTTTAAATTAGAGCTATAACTTAGAACCTTGAAAACGAGCCTCCGGGCGAACAAAACGAGCAAACGGGCCCCGTTGCTTGTGGAACTTGAAGGGCACGGGCCCCTACCCGTTCATGACCTGCAGGAATTGACGGAACGAGATTCCGACTCTCGGGTTCCTTGCAAAGTTGAAACGTAGGTTTAACTCAAGACTTTCACTTAAAACTTAGGAAATCAGCCTCCGGGCGCCCAAAACGAGCAAACGGGCTCCGGTGCCCGTTGGACTTGACGGGCATGGGCTCCTAGTCATTCATGACTAGCTGAAAAAACTGGCGGAACGAGATTCCGAAACACGGACTGCTCGTACCGTTGAAACGTATGTTTAAGTTAGAACTATAACTTAAAATTTAGAAAACGAGCATCCGGGCGCACAGTACGAGCAACCGGCTTCGTTGCTCATGAGACTTGATGGGCCCGGACCCCTAGCTTTTCATGGCCTGCAGGAACTGACGGAACGAGATTCCGACTCCCGGATTGCTAGTGAAGTTGAAACGTAGGTTTAACTCAAAACTTTCACTTAAAACTAAGGAAATCAGCCTCCGGGCGTCCAAAACGAGCAAACGGGCTCCGGTGCCAGAGAGACTCCACGGGCACGGGCCCCTAGCCGTTCATGGCCTGCAGAAACAGCCGAAACGAGATTCCGAACCCCGGATTGCTCGTACTGTTGAAACGTATGTTTAAGTTAGAATTATAACTTAAAACATAGACAACGAGCCTCCTGGCGCCCAAAATGAGCAGACGGGCCCCGTTGCCCGTGAAAATTGACGGGCACGGGCCCTACTCATTCGTGACTTGCAGGAACTGACGGAACGAGATTCCGAATCCCGGACTGCTCGTACAGTTGAAACGTAGGTTTAAGTTACAGCTATAACCTAAAACTTAGAGAACGAGCCTCCGGGCCCCCAAAATGAGTAAACGGGCTCCGTTGGCCGTGTAACTTGACGGGCACGGGCCCCTAGTCATTCAAGACTTGCAGGAACTGACAAAAGGAGATTCCGAATCCCGGATTGCTCGTACAGTTGAAACGCAAGTTTAAATTAGAACTATAACCTAAAACTTAGAAAACGAGCATCCGGGCGCCCACAACGAGCAAACGGGCTCCGTTGCCCTTGTAACTTGACGGGCACGGGCCCTAGTCATTCATGACTTGCAGGAACAGAAGGAACGAGAGTCCGGACCCCAGAGTGCTCGTACAGTTGAGACGTATGTTTCAGTTAGAACTATAACTTAAGACTTAAAAAACGAAACATCCGGGCGCCCAAAATGAGCAAATGGGCTCCGTTGCCGTTAAACTTGACGGGCACCGGCCCCTAGTCATTCATGACTTGCAGGAACTGACGGAACGAGATTCTGATTCCCGGATTGCTCTTACAGTTGAAACGTATGTTTAAATTAGAGCTATAACTTAGAACCTTGAAAACGAGCCTCCGGGCGAACAAAACGAGCAAACGGGCCCCGTTGCTTGTGGGACTTGACGGGCACGGGCCCCTACCCGTTCATGACCTGCAGGAATTGACGGAACGAGATTCCCACTCTCGGGTTCCTTGCAAAGTTGAAACGTAGGTTTAACTCAAGACTTTCACTTAAAACTTAGGAAATCAGCCTCCGGGCGCCCAAAACGAGCAAACGGGCTCCGGTGCCCGTTGGACTTGACGGGCATGGGTTCCTAGTCATTCATGACTAGCTGAAAAAACTGGCAGAACGAGATTCCGAAACACGGACTGCTCGTACCGTTGAAACGTATGTTTAAGTTAGAACTATAACTTAAAATTTAGAAAACGAGCATCCGGGCGCCCAGTACGAGCAACCGGCTTCGTTGCTCATGAGACTTGATGGGCCCGGACCCCTAGCTTTTCATGGCCTGCAGGAACTGACGGAACAAGATTCCGACTCCCGGATTGCTAGTGAAGTTGAAACGTAGGTTTAACTCAAAACTTTCACTTAAAACTAAGGAAATCAGCCTCCGGGCGCCCAAAACGAGCAAACGGGCTCCGGTGCCAGAGAGACTCCACGGGCACGGGCCCCTAGCCGTTCATGGCCTGCAGAAACAGCCGAAACGAGATTCCGAACCCCGGATTGCTCGTACTGTTGAAACGTATGTTTAAGTTAGAATTATAACTTAAAACATAGACAACGAGCCTCCTGGTGCCCAAAATGAGCAGACGGGCCCCGTTGCCCGTGAAAATTGACGGGCACGGGCCGTAGTCATTCGTGACTTGCAGGAACTGACGGAACGAGATTCCGAATCCCGGACTGCTCGTACAGTTGAAACGTAGGTTTAAGTTACAGCTATAACCTAAAACTTAGAGAACGAGCCTCCGGGCCCCCAAAATGAGTAAACGGGCTCCGTTGGCCGCGAAATTTGACGGGCACGGGCCCCTAGTCATTCAAGACTTGCAGGAACAGACGAAAGGAGATTCCGAATCCCGGATTGCTCGTACAGTTGAAACGCAAGCTTAAATTAGAACTATAACCTAAAACTTAGAAAACGAGCATCCGGGCGCCCACAACGAGCAAACGGGCTCCGTTGCCCTTGTAACTTGACGGGCACGGGCCCCTCGTCATTCATGACTTGCAGGAACAGAAGGAACGAGAGTCCGGACCCCGGAGTGCTCGTACAGTTGAGACGTATGTTTCAGTTAGAACTATAACTTAAGAGTTAGAAAACGAAACATCCGGGCGCCCAAAATGAGCAAATGGGCTCCGTTGCCGTTAAACTTGACGGGCACCGGCTCCTAGTCATTCATGACTTGCAGGAACTGACGGAACGAGATTCTGATTCCCGGATTGCTCTTACAGTTGAAACGTATGTTTAAATTAGAGCTATAACTTAGAACCTTGAAAACGAGCCTCCGGGCGAACAAAACGAGCAAACGGGCCCCGTTGCTTGTGGAACTTGAAGGGCACGGGCCCCTACCCGTTCATGACCTGCAGGAATTGACGGAACGAGATTCCGACTCTCGGGTTCCTTGCAAAGTTGAAACGTAGGTTTAACTCAAGACTTTCACTTAAAACTTAGGAAATCAGCCTCCGGGCGCCCAAAACGAGCAAACGGGCTCCGGTGCCCGTTGGACTTGACGGGCATGGGCTCCTAGTCATTCATGACTAGCTGAAAAAACTGGCGGAACGAGATTCCGAAACACGGACTGCTCGTACCGTTGAAACGTATGTTTAAGTTAGAACTATAACTTAGAAGCTTGAAAACGAGCCTCCGCGCGACCAAAACGAGCAAACGGGCCCCGTTGCTTGTGGGACTTGACGGGCACGGGCCCCTACCCGTTCATGACCTCCAGGAATTGACGGAACGAGATTCCGACTCTCGGGTTCCTTGCAAAGTTGAAACGTAGGTTTAACTCAAGACTTTCACTTAAAACTTAGGAAATCAACCTCCGGGCGCGCAAAACGAGCAAACGGGCTCCGGTGCCCGTTGGACTTGACGGACATGGGCTCCTAGTCATTCATGACTAGCTGAAAAAACTAGCGGAACGAGATTCCGAAACACGGACTACTCGTACCGTTGAAACGTATGTTTAAGTTAGAACTATAACTTAAAATTTAGAAAACGAGCATCCGGGCGCCTAGTACGAGCAACCGGCTTCGTTGCTCATGAGACTTGATGGGCCCGGACCCCTAGCTTTTCATGGCCTGCAGGAACTGACGGAACGAGATTCCGACTCCCGGATTGCTAGTGAAGTTGAAACGTAGGTTTAACTCAAAACTTTCACTTAAAACTAAGGAAATCAGCCTCCGGGCGTCCAAAACGAGCAAACGGGCTCCGGTGCCAGAGAGACTCCACGGGCACGGGCCCCTAGCCGTTCATGGCCTGCAGAAACAGCCGAAACGAGATTCCGAACCCCGGATTGCTCTTACAGTTGAAACGTATGTTTAAATTAGAGCTATAACTTAGAACCTTGAAAACGAGCCTCCGGGCGAACAAAACGAGCAAACGGGCCCCGTTACTTGTGGAACTTGAAGGGCACGGGCCCCTACCCGTTCATGACCTGCAGGAATTGACGGAACGAGATTCCGACTCTCGGGTTCCTTGCAAAGTTGAAACGTAGGTTTAACTCAAGACTTTCACTTAAAACTTAGGAAATCAGCCTCCGGGCGCCCAAAACGAGCAAACGGGCTCCGGTGCCCGTTGGACTTGACGGGCATGGGCTCCTAGTCATTCATGACTAGCTGAAAAAACTGGCGGAACGAGATTCCGAAACACGGACTGCTCGTACCGTTGAAACGTATGTTTAAGTTAGAACTATAACTTAAAATTTAGAAAACGAGCATCCGGGCGCACAGTACGAGCAACCGGCTTCGTTGCTCATGAGACTTGATGGGCCCGGACCCCTAGCTTTTCATGGCCTGCAGGAACTGACGGAACGAGATTCCGACTCCCGGATTGCTAGTGAAGTTGAAACGTAGGTTTAACTCAAAACTTTCACTTAAAACTAAGGAAATCAGCCTCCGGGCGTCCAAAACGAGCAAACGGGCTCCGGTGCCAGAGAGACTCCACGGGCACGGGCCCCTAGCCGTTCATGGCCTGCAGAAACAGCCGAAACGAGATTCCGAACCCCGGATTGCTCGTACTGTTGAAACGTATGTTTAAGTTAGAATTATAACTTAAAACATAGACACCGAGCCTCCTGGCGCCCAAAATGAGCAGACGGGCCCCGTTGCCCGTGAAAATTGACGGGCACGGGCCCTACTCATTCGTGACTTGCAGGAACTGACGGAACGAGATTCCGAATCCCGGACTGCTCGTACAGTTGAAACGTAGGTTTAAGTTACAGCTATAACCTAAAACTTAGAGAACGAGCCTCCGGGCCCCCAAAATGAGTAAACGGGCTCCGTTGGCCGTGTAACTTGACGGGCACGGGCCCCTAGTCATTCAAGACTTGCAGGAACTGACAAAAGGAGATTCCGAATCCCGGATTGCTCGTACAGTTGAAACGCAAGTTTAAATTAGAACTATAACCTAAAACTTAGAAAACGAGCATCCGGGCGCCCACAACGAGCAAACGGGCTCCGTTGCCCTTGTAACTTGACGGGCACGGGCCCTAGTCATTCATGACTTGCAGGAACAGAAGGAACGAGAGTCCGGACCCCAGAGTGCTCGTACAGTTGAGACGTATGTTTCAGTTAGAACTATAACTTAAGACTTAAAAAACGAAACATCCGGGCGCCCAAAATGAGCAAATGGGCTCCGTTGCCGTTAAACTTGACGGGCACCGGCCCCTAGTCATTCATGACTTGCAGGAACTGACGGAACGAGATTCTGATTCCCGGATTGCTCTTACAGTTGAAACGTATGTTTAAATTAGAGCTATAACTTAGAACCTTGAAAACGAGCCTCCGGGCGAACAAAACGAGCAAACGGGCCCCGTTGCTTGTGGAACTTGAAGGGCACGGGCCCCTACCCGTTCATGACCTGCAGGAATTGACGGAACGAGATTCCGACTCTCGGGTTCCTTGCAAAGTTGAAACGTAGGTTTAACTCAAGACTTTCACTTAAAACTTAGGAAATCAGCCTCCGGGCGCCCAAAACGAGCAAACGGGCTCCGGTGCCCGTTGTACTTGACGGGCATGGGCTCCTAGTCATTCATGACTAGCTGAAAAAACTGGCGGAACGAGAGTCCGAAATACGGACTGCTCGTACCGTTGAAACGTATGTTTAAGTTAGAACTATAACTTAAAATTTAGAAAACGAGCATCCGGGCGCCCAGTACGAGCAACCGGCTTCGTTGCTCATGAGACTTGATGGGCCCGGACCCCTAGCTTTTCATGACCTGCAGGAACTGACGGAACGAGATTCCGACTCCCGGATTGCTAGTGAAGTTGAAACGTAGGTTTAACTCAAAACTTTCACTTAAAACTAAGGAAATCAGCCTCCGGGCGCCCAAAACGAGCAAACGGGCTCCGGTGCCAGAGAGACTCCACGGGCACGGGCCCCTAGCCGTTCATGGCCTGCAGAAACAGCCGAAACGAGATTCCGAACCCCGGATTGCTCGTACTGTTGAAACGTATGTTTAAGTTAGAATTATAACTTAAAACATAGACAACGAGCCTCCTGGTGCCCAAAATGAGCAGACGGGCCCCGTTGCCCGTGAAAATTGACGGGCACGGGCCGTAGTCATTCGTGACTTGCAGGAACTGACGGAACGAGATTCCGAATCCCGGACTGCTCCTACAGTTGAATCATAGGTTTAAGTTACAACTATAACCTAAAACTTAGAGAACGAGCCTCCGGGCCCCCAAAATGAGTAAACGGGCTCCGTTGGCCGCGAAATTTGACGGGCACGGGCCCCTAGTCATTCAAGACTTGCAGGAACAGACGAAAGGAGATTCCGAATCCCGGATTGCTCGTACAGTTGAAACGCAAGCTTAAATTAGAACTATAACCTAAAACTTAGAAAACGAGCATCCGGGCGCCCACAACGAGCAAACGGGCTCCGTTGCCCTTGTAACTTGACGGGCACGGGCCCCTCGTCATTCATGACTTGCAGGAACAGAAGGAACGAGAGTCCGGACCCCGGAGTGCTCGTACAGTTGAGACGTATGTTTCAGTTAGAACTATAACTTAAGAGTTAGAAAACGAAACATCCGGGCGCCCAAAATGAGCAAATGGGCTCCGTTGCCGTTAAACTTGACGGGCACCGGCTCCTAGTCATTCATGACTTGCAGGAACTGACGGAACGAGATTCTGATTCCCGGATTGCTCTTACAGTTGAAACGTATGTTTAAATTAGAGCTATAACTTAGAACCTTGAAAACGAGCCTCCGGGCGAACAAAACGAGCAAACGGGCCCCGTTGCTTGTGGAACTTGAAGGGCACGGGCCCCTACCCGTTCATGACCTGCAGGAATTGACGGAACGAGATTCCGACTCTCGGGTTCCTTGCAAAGTTGAAACGTAGGTTTAACTCAAGACTTTCACTTAAAACTTAGGAAATCAGCCTCCGGGCGCCCAAAACGAGCAAACGGGCTCCGGTGCCCGTTGGACTTGACGGGCATGGGCTCCTAGTCATTCATGACTAGCTGAAAAAACTGGCGGAACGAGATTCCGAAACACGGACTGCTCGTACCGTTGAAACGTATGTTTAAGTTAGAACTATAACTTAGAAGCTTGAAAACGAGCCTCCGCGCGACCAAAACGAGCAAACGGGCCCCGTTGCTTGTGGGACTTGACGGGCACGGGCCCCTACCCGTTCATGACCTCCAGGAATTGACGGAACGAGATTCCGACTCTCGGGTTCCTTGCAAAGTTGAAACGTAGGTTTAACTCAAGACTTTCACTTAAAACTTAGGAAATCAACCTCCGGGCGCGCAAAACGAGCAAACGGGCTCCGGTGCCCGTTGGACTTGACGGACATGGGCTCCTAGTCATTCATGACTAGCTGAAAAAACTAGCGGAACGAGATTCCGAAACACGGACTACTCGTACCGTTGAAACGTATGTTTAAGTTAGAACTATAACTTAAAATTTAGAAAACGAGCATCCGGGCGCCTAGTACGAGCAACCGGCTTCGTTGCTCATGAGACTTGATGGGCCCGGACCCCTAGCTTTTCATGGCCTGCAGGAACTGACGGAACGAGATTCCGACTCCCGGATTGCTAGTGAAGTTGAAACGTAGGTTTAACTCAAAACTTTCACTTAAAACTAAGGAAATCAGCCTCCGGGCGTCCAAAACGAGCAAACGGGCTCCGGTGCCAGAGAGACTCCACGGGCACGGGCCCCTAGCCGTTCATGGCCTGCAGAAACAGCCGAAACGAGATTCCGAACCCCGGATTGCTCTTACAGTTGAAACGTATGTTTAAATTAGAGCTATAACTTAGAACCTTGAAAACGAGCCTCCGGGCGAACAAAACGAGCAAACGGGCCCCGTTGCTTGTGGAACTTGAAGGGCACGGGCCCCTACCCGTTCATGACCTGCAGGAATTGACGGAACGAGATTCCGACTCTCGGGTTCCTTGCAAAGTTGAAACGTAGGTTTAACTCAAGACTTTCACTTAAAACTTAGGAAATCAGCCTCCGGGCGCCCAAAACGAGCAAACGGGCTCCGGTGCCCGTTGGACTTGACGGGCATGGGCTCCTAGTCATTCATGACTAGCTGAAAAAACTGGCGGAACGAGATTCCGAAACACGGACTGCTCGTACCGTTGAAACGTATGTTTAAGTTAGAACTATAACTTAAAATTTAGAAAACGAGCATCCGGGCGCACAGTACGAGCAACCGGCTTCGTTGCTCATGAGACTTGATGGGCCCGGACCCCTAGCTTTTCATGGCCTGCAGGAACTGACGGAACGAGATTCCGACTCCCGGATTGCTAGTGAAGTTGAAACGTAGGTTTAACTCAAAACTTTCACTTAAAACTAAGGAAATCAGCCTCCGGGCGTCCAAAACGAGCAAACGGGCTCCGGTGCCAGAGAGACTCCACGGGCACGGGCCCCTAGCCGTTCATGGCCTGCAGAAACAGCCGAAACGAGATTCCGAACCCCGGATTGCTCGTACTGTTGAAACGTATGTTTAAGTTAGAATTATAACTTAAAACATAGACAACGAGCCTCCTGGCGCCCAAAATGAGCAGACGGGCCCCGTTGCCCGTGAAAATTGACGGGCACGGGCCCTACTCATTCGTGACTTGCAGGAACTGACGGAACGAGATTCCGAATCCCGGACTGCTCGTACAGTTGAAACGTAGGTTTAAGTTACAGCTATAACCTAAAACTTAGAGAACGAGCCTCCGGGCCCCCAAAATGAGTAAACGGGCTCCGTTGGCCGTGTAACTTGACGGGCACGGGCCCCTAGTCATTCAAGACTTGCAGGAACTGACAAAAGGAGATTCCGAATCCCGGATTGCTCGTACAGTTGAAACGCAAGTTTAAATTAGAACTATAACCTAAAACTTAGAAAACGAGCATCCGGGCGCCCACAACGAGCAAACGGGCTCCGTTGCCCTTGTAACTTGACGGGCACGGGCCCTAGTCATTCATGACTTGCAGGAACAGAAGGAACGAGAGTCCGGACCCCAGAGTGCTCGTACAGTTGAGACGTATGTTTCAGTTAGAACTATAACTTAAGACTTAAAAAACGAAACATCCGGGCGCCCAAAATGAGCAAATGGGCTCCGTTGCCGTTAAACTTGACGGGCACCGGCCCCTAGTCATTCATGACTTGCAGGAACTGACGGAACGAGATTCTGATTCCCGGATTGCTCTTACAGTTGAAACGTATGTTTAAATTAGAGCTATAACTTAGAACCTTGAAAACGAGCCTCCGGGCGAACAAAACGAGCAAACGGGCCCCGTTGCTTGTGGAACTTGAAGGGCACGGGCCCCTACCCGTTCATGACCTGCAGGAATTGACGGAACGAGATTCCGACTCTCGGGTTCCTTGCAAAGTTGAAACGTAGGTTTAACTCAAGACTTTCACTTAAAACTTAGGAAATCAGCCTCCGGGCGCCCAAAACGAGCAAACGGGCTCCGGTGCCCGTTGTACTTGACGGGCATGGGCTCCTAGTCATTCATGACTAGCTGAAAAAACTGGCGGAACGAGAGTCCGAAATACGGACTGCTCGTACCGTTGAAACGTATGTTTAAGTTAGAACTATAACTTAAAATTTAGAAAACGAGCATCCGGGCGCCCAGTACGAGCAACCGGCTTCGTTGCTCATGAGACTTGATGGGCCCGGACCCCTAGCTTTTCATGACCTGCAGGAACTGACGGAACGAGATTCCGACTCCCGGATTGCTAGTGAAGTTGAAACGTAGGTTTAACTCAAAACTTTCACTTAAAACTAAGGAAATCAGCCTCCGGGCGCCCAAAACGAGCAAACGGGCTCCGGTGCCAGAGAGACTCCACGGGCACGGGCCCCTAGCCGTTCATGGCCTGCAGAAACAGCCGAAACGAGATTCCGAACCCCGGATTGCTCGTACTGTTGAAACGTATGTTTAAGTTAGAATTATAACTTAAAACATAGACAACGAGCCTCCTGGTGCCCAAAATGAGCAGACGGGCCCCGTTGCCCGTGAAAATTGACGGGCACGGGCCGTAGTCATTCGTGACTTGCAGGAACTGACGGAACGAGATTCCGAATCCCGGACTGCTCGTACAGTTGAAACGTAGGTTTAAGTTACAGCTATAACCTAAAACTTAGAGAACGAGCCTCCGGGCCCCCAAAATGAGTAAACGGGCTCCGTTGGCCGCGAAATTTGACGGGCACGGGCCCCTAGTCATTCAAGACTTGCAGGAACAGACGAAAGGAGATTCCGAATCCCGGATTGCTCGTACAGTTGAAACGCAAGCTTAAATTAGAACTATAACCTAAAACTTAGAAAACGAGCATCCGGGCGCCCACAACGAGCAAACGGGCTCCGTTGCCCTTGTAACTTGACGGGCACGGGCCCCTCGTCATTCATGACTTGCAGGAACAGAAGGAACGAGAGTCCGGACCCCGGAGTGCTCGTACAGTTGAGACGTATGTTTCAGTTAGAACTATAACTTAAGAGTTAGAAAACGAAACATCCGGGCGCCCAAAATGAGCAAATGGGCTCCGTTGCCGTTAAACTTGACGGGCACCGGCTCCTAGTCATTCATGACTTGCAGGAACTGACGGAACGAGATTCTGATTCCCGGATTGCTCTTACAGTTGAAACGTATGTTTAAATTAGAGCTATAACTTAGAACCTTGAAAACGAGCCTCCGGGCGAACAAAACGAGCAAACGGGCCCCGTTGCTTGTGGAACTTGAAGGGCACGGGCCCCTACCCGTTCATGACCTGCAGGAATTGACGGAACGAGATTCCGACTCTCGGGTTCCTTGCAAAGTTGAAACGTAGGTTTAACTCAAGACTTTCACTTAAAACTTAGGAAATCAGCCTCCGGGCGCCCAAAACGAGCAAACGGGCTCCGGTGCCCGTTGGACTTGACGGGCATGGGCTCCTAGTCATTCATGACTAGCTGAAAAAACTGGCGGAACGAGATTCCGAAACACGGACTGCTCGTACCGTTGAAACGTATGTTTAAGTTAGAACTATAACTTAGAAGCTTGAAAACGAGCCTCCGCGCGACCAAAACGAGCAAACGGGCCCCGTTGCTTGTGGGACTTGACGGGCACGGGCCCCTACCCGTTCATGACCTCCAGGAATTGACGGAACGAGATTCCGACTCTCGGGTTCCTTGCAAAGTTGAAACGTAGGTTTAACTCAAGACTTTCACTTAAAACTTAGGAAATCAACCTCCGGGCGCGCAAAACGAGCAAACGGGCTCCGGTGCCCGTTGGACTTGACGGACATGGGCTCCTAGTCATTCATGACTAGCTGAAAAAACTAGCGGAACGAGATTCCGAAACACGGACTACTCGTACCGTTGAAACGTATGTTTAAGTTAGAACTATAACTTAAAATTTAGAAAACGAGCATCCGGGCGCCTAGTACGAGCAACCGGCTTCGTTGCTCATGAGACTTGATGGGCCCGGACCCCTAGCTTTTCATGGCCTGCAGGAACTGACGGAACGAGATTCCGACTCCCGGATTGCTAGTGAAGTTGAAACGTAGGTTTAACTCAAAACTTTCACTTAAAACTAAGGAAATCAGCCTCCGGGCGTCCAAAACGAGCAAACGGGCTCCGGTGCCAGAGAGACTCCACGGGCACGGGCCCCTAGCCGTTCATGGCCTGCAGAAACAGCCGAAACGAGATTCCGAACCCCGGATTGCTCTTACAGTTGAAACGTATGTTTAAATTAGAGCTATAACTTAGAACCTTGAAAACGAGCCTCCGGGCGAACAAAACGAGCAAACGGGCCCCGTTGCTTGTGGAACTTGAAGGGCACGGGCCCCTACCCGTTCATGACCTGCAGGAATTGACGGAACGAGATTCCGACTCTCGGGTTCCTTGCAAAGTTGAAACGTAGGTTTAACTCAAGACTTTCACTTAAAACTTAGGAAATCAGCCTCCGGGCGCCCAAAACGAGCAAACGGGCTCCGGTGCCCGTTGGACTTGACGGGCATGGGCTCCTAGTCATTCATGACTAGCTGAAAAAACTGGCGGAACGAGATTCCGAAACACGGACTGCTCGTACCGTTGAAACGTATGTTTAAGTTAGAACTATAACTTAAAATTTAGAAAACGAGCATCCGGGCGCACAGTACGAGCAACCGGCTTCGTTGCTCATGAGACTTGATGGGCCCGGACCCCTAGCTTTTCATGGCCTGCAGGAACTGACGGAACGAGATTCCGACTCCCGGATTGCTAGTGAAGTTGAAACGTAGGTTTAACTCAAAACTTTCACTTAAAACTAAGGAAATCAGCCTCCGGGCGTCCAAAACGAGCAAACGGGCTCCGGTGCCAGAGAGACTCCACGGGCACGGGCCCCTAGCCGTTCATGGCCTGCAGAAACAGCCGAAACGAGATTCCGAACCCCGGATTGCTCGTACTGTTGAAACGTATGTTTAAGTTAGAATTATAACTTAAAACATAGACAACGAGCCTCCTGGCGCCCAAAATGAGCAGACGGGCCCCGTTGCCCGTGAAAATTGACGGGCACGGGCCCTACTCATTCGTGACTTGCAGGAACTGACGGAACGAGATTCCGAATCCCGGACTGCTCGTACAGTTGAAACGTAGGTTTAAGTTACAGCTATAACCTAAAACTTAGAGAACGAGCCTCCGGGCCCCCAAAATGAGTAAACGGGCTCCGTTGGCCGTGTAACTTGACGGGCACGGGCCCCTAGTCATTCAAGACTTGCAGGAACTGACAAAAGGAGATTCCGAATCCCGGATTGCTCGTACAGTTGAAACGCAAGTTTAAATTAGAACTATAACCTAAAACTTAGAAAACGAGCATCCGGGCGCCCACAACGAGCAAACGGGCTCCGTTGCCCTTGTAACTTGACGGGCACGGGCCCTAGTCATTCATGACTTGCAGGAACAGAAGGAACGAGAGTCCGGACCCCAGAGTGCTCGTACAGTTGAGACGTATGTTTCAGTTAGAACTATAACTTAAGACTTAAAAAACGAAACATCCGGGCGCCCAAAATGAGCAAATGGGCTCCGTTGCCGTTAAACTTGACGGGCACCGGCCCCTAGTCATTCATGACTTGCAGGAACTGACGGAACGAGATTCTGATTCCCGGATTGCTCTTACAGTTGAAACGTATGTTTAAATTAGAGCTATAACTTAGAACCTTGAAAACGAGCCTCCGGGCGAACAAAACGAGCAAACGGGCCCCGTTGCTTGTGGAACTTGAAGGGCACGGGCCCCTACCCGTTCATGACCTGCAGGAATTGACGGAACGAGATTCCGACTCTCGGGTTCCTTGCAAAGTTGAAACGTAGGTTTAACTCAAGACTTTCACTTAAAACTTAGGAAATCAGCCTCCGGGCGCCCAAAACGAGCAAACGGGCTCCGGTGCCCGTTGTACTTGACGGGCATGGGCTCCTAGTCATTCATGACTAGCTGAAAAAACTGGCGGAACGAGAGTCCGAAATACGGACTGCTCGTACCGTTGAAACGTATGTTTAAGTTAGAACTATAACTTAAAATTTAGAAAACGAGCATCCGGGCGCCCAGTACGAGCAACCGGCTTCGTTGCTCATGAGACTTGATGGGCCCGGACCCCTAGCTTTTCATGACCTGCAGGAACTGACGGAACGAGATTCCGACTCCCGGATTGCTAGTGAAGTTGAAACGTAGGTTTAACTCAAAACTTTCACTTAAAACTAAGGAAATCAGCCTCCGGGCGCCCAAAACGAGCAAACGGGCTCCGGTGCCAGAGAGACTCCACGGGCACGGGCCCCTAGCCGTTCATGGCCTGCAGAAACAGCCGAAACGAGATTCCGAACCCCGGATTGCTCGTACTGTTGAAACGTATGTTTAAGTTAGAATTATAACTTAAAACATAGACAACGAGCCTCCTGGTGCCCAAAATGAGCAGACGGGCCCCGTTGCCCGTGAAAATTGACGGGCACGGGCCGTAGTCATTCGTGACTTGCAGGAACTGACGGAACGAGATTCCGAATCCCGGACTGCTCCTACAGTTGAATCATAGGTTTAAGTTACAACTATAACCTAAAACTTAGAGAACGAGCCTCCGGGCCCCCAAAATGAGTAAACGGGCTCCGTTGGCCGCGAAATTTGACGGGCACGGGCCCCTAGTCATTCAAGACTTGCAGGAACAGACGAAAGGAGATTCCGAATCCCGGATTGCTCGTACAGTTGAAACGCAAGCTTAAATTAGAACTATAACCTAAAACTTAGAAAACGAGCATCCGGGCGCCCACAACGAGCAAACGGGCTCCGTTGCCCTTGTAACTTGACGGGCACGGGCCCCTCGTCATTCATGACTTGCAGGAACAGAAGGAACGAGAGTCCGGACCCCGGAGTGCTCGTACAGTTGAGACGTATGTTTCAGTTAGAACTATAACTTAAGAGTTAGAAAACGAAACATCCGGGCGCCCAAAATGAGCAAATGGGCTCCGTTGCCGTTAAACTTGACGGGCACCGGCTCCTAGTCATTCATGACTTGCAGGAACTGACGGAACGAGATTCTGATTCCCGGATTGCTCTTACAGTTGAAACGTATGTTTAAATTAGAGCTATAACTTAGAACCTTGAAAACGAGCCTCCGGGCGAACAAAACGAGCAAACGGGCCCCGTTGCTTGTGGAACTTGAAGGGCACGGGCCCCTACCCGTTCATGACCTGCAGGAATTGACGGAACGAGATTCCGACTCTCGGGTTCCTTGCAAAGTTGAAACGTAGGTTTAACTCAAGACTTTCACTTAAAACTTAGGAAATCAGCCTCCGGGCGCCCAAAACGAGCAAACGGGCTCCGGTGCCCGTTGGACTTGACGGGCATGGGCTCCTAGTCATTCATGACTAGCTGAAAAAACTGGCGGAACGAGATTCCGAAACACGGACTGCTCGTACCGTTGAAACGTATGTTTAAGTTAGAACTATAACTTAGAACCTTGAAAACGAGCCTCCGCGCGACCAAAACGAGCAAACGGGCCCCGTTGCTTGTGGGACTTGACGGGCACCGGCCCCTACCCGTTCATGACCTCCAGGAATTGACGGAACGAGATTCCGACTCTCGGGTTCCTTGCAAAGTTGAAACGTAGGTTTAACTCAAGACTTTCACTTAAAACTTAGGAAATCAACCTCCGGGCGCGCAAAACGAGCAAACGGGCTCCGGTGCCCGTTGGACTTGACGGACATGGGCTCCTAGTCATTCATGACTAGCTGAAAAAACTAGCGGAACGAGATTCCGAAACACGGACTACTCGTACCGTTGAAACGTATGTTTAAGTTAGAACTATAACTTAAAATTTAGAAAACGAGCATCCGGGCGCCCAGTACGAGCAACCGGCTTCGTTGCTCATGAGACTTGATGGGCCCGGACCCCTAGCTTTTCATGGCCTGCAGGAACTGACGGAACGAGATTCCGACTCCCGGATTGCTAGTGAAGTTGAAACGTAGGTTTAACTCAAAACTTTCACTTAAAACTAAGGAAATCAGCCTCCGGGCGTCCAAAACGAGCAAACGGGCTCCGGTGCCAGAGAGACTCCACGGGCACGGGCCCCTAGCCGTTCATGGCCTGCAGAAACAGCCGAAACGAGATTCCGAACCCCGGATTGCTCTTACAGTTGAAACGTATGTTTAAATTAGAGCTATAACTTAGAACCTTGAAAACGAGCCTCCGGGCGAACAAAACGAGCAAACGGGCCCCGTTGCTTGTGGAACTTGAAGGGCACGGGCCCCTACCCGTTCATGACCTGCAGGAATTGACGGAACGAGATTCCGACTCTCGGGTTCCTTGCAAAGTTGAAACGTAGGTTTAACTCAAGACTTTCACTTAAAACTTAGGAAATCAGCCTCCGGGCGCCCAAAACGAGCAAACGGGCTCCGGTGCCCGTTGGACTTGACGGGCATGGGCTCCTAGTCATTCATGACTAGCTGAAAAAACTGGCGGAACGAGATTCCGAAACACGGACTGCTCGTACCGTTGAAACGTATGTTTAAGTTAGAACTATAACTTAAAATTTAGAAAACGAGCATCCGGGCGCACAGTACGAGCAACCGGCTTCGTTGCTCATGAGACTCGATGGGCCCGGACCCCTAGCTTTTCATGGCCTGCAGGAACTGACGGAACGAGATTCCGACTCCCGGATTGCTAGTGAAGTTGAAACGTAGGTTTAACTCAAAACTTTCACTTAAAACTAAGGAAATCAGCCTCCGGGCGTCCAAAACGAGCAAACGGGCTCCGGTGCCAGAGAGACTCCACGGGCACGGGCCCCTAGCCGTTCATGGCCTGCAGAAACAGCCGAAACGAGATTCCGAACCCCGGATTGCTCGTACTGTTGAAACGTATGTTTAAGTTAGAATTATAACTTAAAACATAGACAACGAGCCTCCTGGCGCCCAAAATGAGCAGACGGGCCCCGTTGCCCGTGAAAATTGACGGGCACGGGCCCTACTCATTCGTGACTTGCAGGAACTGACGGAACGAGATTCCGAATCCCGGACTGCTCGTACAGTTGAAACGTAGGTTTAAGTTACAGCTATAACCTAAAACTTAGAGAACGAGCCTCCGGGCCCCCAAAATGAGTAAACGGGCTCCGTTGGCCGTGAAACTTGACGGGCACGGGCCCCTAGTCATTCAAGACTTGCAGGAACTGACAAAAGGAGATTCCGAATCCCGGATTGCTCGTACAGTTGAAACGCAAGTTTAAATTAGAACTATAACCTAAAACTTAGAAAACGAGCATCCGGGCGCCCACAACGAGCAAACGGGCTCCGTTGCCCTTGTAACTTGACGGGCACGGGCCCTAGTCATTCATGACTTGCAGGAACAGAAGGAACGAGAGTCCGGACCCCAGAGTGCTCGTACAGTTGAGACGTATGTTTCAGTTAGAACTATAACTTAAGACTTAAAAAACGAAACATCCGGGCGCCCAAAATGAGCAAATGGGCTCCGTTGCCGTTAAACTTGACGGGCACTGGCCCCTAGTCATTCATGACTTGCAGGAACTGACGGAACGAGATTCTGATTCCCGGATTGCTCTTACAGTTGAAACGTATGTTTAAATTAGAGCTATAACTTAGAACCTTGAAAACGAGCCTCCGGGCGAACAAAACGAGCAAACGGGCCCCGTTGCTTGTGGAACTTGAAGGGCACGGGCCCCTACCCGTTCATGACCTGCAGGAATTGACGGAACGAGATTCCGACTCTCGGGTTCCTTGCAAAGTTGAAACGTAGGTTTAACTCAAGACTTTCACTTAAAACTTAGGAAATCAGCCTCCGGGCGCCCAAAACGAGCAAACGGGCTCCGGTGCCCGTTGGACTTGACGGGCATGGGCTCCTAGTCATTCATGACTAGCTGAAAAAACTGGCGGAACGAGAGTCCGAAATACGGACTGCTCGTACCGTTGAAACGTATGTTTAAGTTAGAACTATAACTTAAAATTTAGAAAACGAGCATCCGGGCGCCCAGTACGAGCAACCGGCTTCGTTGCTCATGAGACTTGATGGGCCCGGACCCCTAGCTTTTCATGACCTGCAGGAACTGACGGAACGAGATTCCGACTCCCGGATTGCTAGTGAAGTTGAAACGTAGGTTTAACTCAAAACTTTCACTTAAAACTAAGGAAATCAGCCTCCGGGCGCCCAAAACGAGCAAACGGGCTCCGGTGCCAGAGAGACTCCACGGGCACGGGCCCCTAGCCGTTCATGGCTTGCAGAAACAGCCGAAACGAGATTCCGAACCCCGGATTGCTCGTACTGTTGAAACGTATGTTTAAGTTAGAATTATAACTTAAAACATAGACAACGAGCCTCCGTGCGCCCAAAATGAGCAGACGGGCCCCGTTGCCCGTGAAAATTGACGGGCACGGGCCCTAGTCATTCGTGACTTGCAGGAACTGACGGAACGAGATTCCGAATCCCGGACTTCTCGTACAGTTGAAACGTAGGTTTAAGTTACAGCTATAACCTAAAACTTAGAGAACGAGCCTCCGGCACCCCAAAATGAGTAAACGGGCTCCGTTGGCCGCGAAACTTGACGGGCACGGGCCCCTAGTCATTCAAGACTTGCAGGAACAGACGAAAGGAGATTCCGAATCCCGGATTGCTCGTACAGTTGAAACGCAAGTTTAAATTAGAACTATAACCTAAAACATAGAAAACGAGCATACGGGCGCCCACAACGAGCAAACGGGCTCCGTTGCCCTTGTAACTTGACGGGCACGGGCCCCTAGTCATTTTCATGACTTGCAGGAACAGAAGGAACGAGAGTCCGGACCCCGGAGTGCTCGTACAGTTGAGACGTATGTTTCAGTTAGAACTATAACTTAAGACTTAGAAAACGAAACATCCGGGCGCCCAAAATGAGCAAATGGGCTCCGTTGCCGTTAAACTTGACGGGCACCGGCCCCTAGTCATTCATGACTTGCAGGAACTGACGGAACGAGATTCTGATTCCCGGATTGCTCTTACAGTTGAAACGTATGTTTAAATTAGAGCTATAACTTAGAACCTTGAAAACGAGCCTCCTGGCGACCAAAACGAGCAAACGGGCCCCGTTGCTTGTGGGACTTGACGGGCACGGGCCCCTACCCGTTCATGACCTGCAGGAATTGACGGAACGAGATTCCGACTCTCGGGTTCCTTGCAAAGTTGAAACGTAGGTTTAACTCAAGACTTTCACTTAAAACTTAGGAAATCAGCCTCCGGGCGCCCAAAACGAGCAAACGGGCTCCGGTGCCCGTTGGACTTGACGGGCATGGGCTCCTAGTCATTCATGACTAGCTGAAAAAACTGGCGGAACGAGATTCCGAAACACGGACTGCTCGTACCGTTGAAACGTATGTTTAAGTTAGAACTATAACTTAAAATTTAGAAAACGAGCATCCGGGCGCCCAGTACGAGCAACCGGCTTCGTTACTCACGAGACTTGATGGGCCCGGACCCCTAGCTTTTCATGGCCTGCAGGAACTGACGGAACGAGATTCCGACTCCCGGATTGCTAGTGAAGTTGAAACGTAGGTTTAACTCAAAACTTTCACTTAAAACTAAGGAAATCAGCCTCCGGGCGCCCAAAACGAGCAAACGGGCTCCGGTGCCAGAGAGACTCCACGGGCACGGGCCCCTAGCCGTTCATGGCCTGTAGAAACAGCCGAAACGAGATTCCGAACCCCGAATTGCTCGTACTGTTGAAAACGTATGTTTAAGTTAGAATTATAACTTAAAACATAGACAACGAGCCTCCTGGCGCCCAAAATGAGCAGACGGGCCCCGTTGCCCGTGAAAATTGACGGGCACGGGCCCTAGTCATTCGTGACTCGCAGGAACTGACGGAACGAGATTCCGAATCCCGGACTGCTCGTACAGTTGAAACATAGGTTTAAGTTACAGCTATAACCTAAAACTTAGAGAACGAGCCTCCGGGCCCCCAAAATGAGTAAACGGGCTCCGTTGGCCGCGAAACTTGACGGGCACGGGCCCCTAGTCATTCAAGACTTGTAGGAACAGACGAAAGGAGATTTCGAATCCCGGATTGCTCGTACAGTTGAAACGCAAGTTTAAATTAAAACTATAACCTAAAACTTAGAAAACGAGCATCCGGGCGCCCACAACGAGCAAACGGGCTCCGGTGCCCTTGTAACTTGACGGGCACGGGCCCCTAGTCATTTTCATGACTTGCAGGAACAGAAGGAACGAGAGTCCGGACCCCGGAGTGCTCGTACAGTTGAGACGTATGTTTCAGTTAGAATTATAACTTAAGACTTAGAAAACGAAACATCCGGGCGCCCAAAATGAGCAAATGGGCTCCGTTGCCGTTAAACTTGACGGGCACCGGCCCCTAGTCATTCATGACTTGCAGGAACTGACGGAACGATATTCTGATTCCCGGATTGCTCTTACAGTTGAAACGTATGTTTAAATTAGAGCCATAACTTAGAACCTTGAAAACGAGCCTCCGGGCGACCAAAACGAGCAAACGGGCCCCGTTGGTTGTGGGACTTGACGGGCACGGGCCCCTACCCGTTCATGACCTCCAGGAATTGACGGAACGAGATTCCGACTCTCGGGTTCCTTGCAAAGTTGAAACGTAGGTTTAACTCAAGACTTTCACTTAAAACTTAGGAAATCAGCCTCCGGGCGCCCAAAACGAGCAAACGGGCTCCGGTGCCCGTTGGACTTGACGGGCATGGGCTCCTAGTCATTCATGACTAGCTGAAAAAACTGGCGGAACGAGATTCCGAAACACGGACTGCTCGTACCGTTGAAACGTATGTTTAAGTTAGAACTATAACTTAAAATTTAGAAAACGAGCATCCGGGCGCCCAGTACGAGCAACCGGCTTCGTTGCTCATGAGACTTGATGGGCCCGGACCCCTAGCTTTTCATGGCCTGCAGGAACTGACGGAACGAGATTCCGACTCCCGGATTGCTAGTGAAGTTGAAACGTAGGTTTAACTCAAAACTTTCACTTAAAACTAAGGAAATCAGCCTCCGAGCGCCCAAAATGAGCAAACGGGCTCCGGTGCCAGAGAGACTCCACGGGCACGGGCCACTAGCCGTTCATGGCCTGCAGAAACAGCCGAAACGAGATTCCGAACCCCGGATTGCTCGTACTGTTGAAACGTATGTTTAAGTTAGAATTACAACTTAAAACATAGACAACGAGCCTCCGGGCGCCCAAAATGAGCAGACGGGCCCCGTTGCGCGTGAAAATTGACGGGTGCGGGCCCTAGTCATTCGTGACTTGCAGGAACTGACGGAACGAGATTCCGACTCCCGGATTGCTAGTGAAGTTGAAACGTAGGTTTAACTCAAAACTTTCACTTAAAACTAAGGAAATCATCCTCCGGGCGCCCAAAACGAGCAAACGGGCTCCGGTGCCAGAGAGACTCCACGGGCACGGGCCCCTAGCCGTTCATGGCCTGCAGAGACAGCCGAAACGAGATTCCGAACCCCGGATTGCTCGTACTGTTGAAACGTATGTTTAAATTAGAATTATAACTTAAAACATAGACAACGAGCCTCCTGGTGCCCAAAATGAGCAGACGGGCCCCGTTGCCCGTGAAAATTGACGGGCACGGGCCCAAGTCATTCGTGACTCGCAGGAACTGACGGAACGAGATTCCGAATCCCGGACTGCTCGTACAGTTGAAACATAGGTTTAAGGTACAGCTATAACCTAAAACTTAGAGAACGAGCCTCCGGGCCCCCAAAATGAGTAAACGGGCTCCGTTGGCCGCGAAACTTGACGGGCACGGGCCCCTAGTCATTCAAGACTTGTAGGAACAGACGAAAGGAGATTTCGAATCCCGGATTGCTCGTACAGTTGAAACGCAAGTTTAAATTAAAACTATAACCTAAAACTTAGAAAACGAGCATCCGGGCGCCCACAACGAGCAAACGGGCTCCGGTGCCCTTGTAACTTGACGGGCACGGGCCCCTAGTCATTTTCATGACTTGCAGGAACAGAAGGAACGAGAGTCCGGACCCCGGAGTGCTCGTACAGTTGAGACGTATGTTTCAGTTAGAATTATAACTTAAGACTTAGAAAACGAAACATCCGGGCGCCCAAAATGAGCAAATGGGCTCCGTTGCCGTTAAACTTGACGGGCACCGGCCCCTAGTCATTCATGACTTGCAGGAACTGACGGAACGATATTCTGATTCCCGGATTGCTCTTACAGTTGAAACGTATGTTTAAATTAGAGCCATAACTTAGAACCTTGAAAACGAGCCTCCGGGCGACCAAAACGAGCAAACGGGCCCCGTTGGTTGTGGGACTTGACGGGCACGGGCCCCTACCCGTTCATGACCTCCAGGAATCGACGGAACGAGATTCCGACTCTCGGGTTCCTTGCAAAGTTGAAACGTAGGTTTAACTCAAGACTTTCACTTAAAACTTAGGAAATCAGCCTCCGGGCGCCCAAAACGAGCAAACGGGCTCCGGTGCCCGTTGGACTTGACGGGCATGGGCTCCTAGTCATTCATGACTAGCTGAAAAAACTGGCGGAACGAGATTCCGAAACACGGACTGCTCGTACCGTTGAAACGTATGTTTAAGTTAGAACTATAACTTAAAATTTAGAAAACGAGCATCCGGGCGCCCAGTACGAGCAACCGGCTTCGTTGCTCATGAGACTTGATGGGCCCGGACCCCTAGCTTTTCATGGCCTGCAGGAACTGACGGAACGAGATTCCGACTCCCGGATTGCTAGTGAAGTTGAAACGTAGGTTTAACTCAAAACTTTCACTTAAAACTAAGGAAATCAACCTCCGGGCGCCCAAAACGACCAAACGGGCTCCGGTGCCAGAGAGACTCCACGGGCACGGGACCCTAGCCGTTCATGGCCTGCAGAAACAGCCGAAACGAGATTCCGAACCCCGGATTGCTCGTACTGTTGAAACGTATGTTTAAGTTAGAATTATAACTTAAAACATAGACAACGAGCCTCCTGGCGCCCAAAATGAGCAGACGGGCCCCGTTGCCCGTGAAAATTGACGGGCACGGGCCCTAGTCATTCGTGACTTGCAGGAACTGACGGAACGAGATTCCGAATCCCGGACTGCTCGTACAGATAAAACGTAGGTTTAAGTTACAGCTATAACCTAAAACCTAGAGAACGAGCCTCCGGGCCCCCAAAATGAGTAAACGGGCTCCGTTGGCCGCGAAACTTGACGGGCACGGTCCCCTAGTCATTCAAGACTTGCAGGAACAGACGAAAGGAGATTCTGAATCCCGGATTGCTCGTACAGTTGAAACGCAAGCTTAAATTAGAACTATAACCTAAAACTTAGAAAACGAGCATCCGGGCGCCCACAACGAGCAAACGGGCTCCGTTGCCCTTGTAACTTGACGGGCACGGGCCCCTCGTCATTCATGACTTGCAGGAACAGAAGGAACGAGAGTCCGGACCCCGGAGTGCTCGTACAGTTGAGACGTATGTTTCAGTTAGAACTATAACTTAAGAGTTAGAAAACGAAACATCCGGGCGCCCAAAATGAGCAAATGGGCTCCGTTGCCGTTAAACTTGACGGGCACCGGCCCCTAGTCATTCATGACTTGCAGGAACTGACGGAACGAGATTCTGATTCCCGGATTGCTCTTACAGTTGAAACGTATGTTTAAATTAGAGCTATAACTTAGAACCTTGAAAACGAGCCTCCGGGCGAACAAAACGAGCAAACGGGCCCCGTTGCTTGTGGAACTTGAAGGGCACGGGCCCCTACCCGTTCATGACCTGCAGGAATTGACGGAACGAGATTCCGACTCTCGGGTTCCTTGCAAAGTTGAAACGTAGGTTTAACTCAAGACTTTCACTTAAAACTTAGGAAATCAGCCTCCGGGCGCCCAAAACGAGCAAACGGGCTCCGGTGCCCGTTGGACTTGACGGGCATGGGCTCCTAGTCATTCATGACTAGCTGAAAAAACTGGCGGAACGAGATTCCGAAACACGGACTGCTCGTACCGTTGAAACGTATGTTTAAGTTAGAACTATAACTTAAAATTTAGAAAACGAGCATCCGGGCGCCCAGTACGAGCAACCGGCTTCGTTGCGCATGAGACTTGATGGGCCCGGACCCCTAGCTTTTCATGGCCTGCAGGAACTGACGGAACGAGATTCCGACTCCCGGATTGCTAGTGAAGTTGAAACGTAGGTTTAACTCAAAACTTTCACTTAAAACTAAGGAAATCAGCCTCCGGGCGTCCAAAACGAGCAAACGGGCTCCGGTGCCAGAGAGACTCCACGGGCACGGGCCCCTAGCCGTTCATGGCCTGCAGAAACAGCCGAAACGAGATTCCGAACCCCGGATTGCTCGTACTGTTGAAACGTATGTTTAAGTTAGAATTATAACTTAAAACATAGACAACGAGCCTCCTGGCGCCCAAAATGAGCAGACGGGCCCCGTTGCCCGTGAAAATTGACGGGCACGGGCCCTACTCATTCGTGACTTGCAGGAACTGACGGAACGAGATTCCGAATCCCGGACTTCTCGTACAGTTGAAACGTAGGTTTAAGTTATAGCTATAACCTAAAACTTAGAGAACGAGCCTCCGGGCCCCCAAAATGAGTAAACGGGCTCCGTTGGCCGTGAAACTTGACGGGCACGGGCCCCTAGTCATTCAAGACTTGCAGGAACTGACGAAAGGAGATTCCGAATCCCGGATTGCTCGTACAGTTGAAACGCAAGTTTAAATTAGAACTATAACCTAAAACTTAGAAAACGAGCATCCGGGCGCCCACAACGAGCAAACGGGCTCCGTTGCCCTTGTAACTTGACGGGCACGGGCCCTAGTCATTCATGACTTGCAGGAACAGAAGGAACGAGAGTCCGGACCCCGGAGTGCTCGTACAGTTGAGACGTATGTTTCAGTTAGAACTATAACTTAAGACTTAAAAAACGAAACATCCGGGCGCCCAAAATGAGCAAATGGGCTCCGTTGCCGTTAAACTTGACGGGCACTGGCCCCTAGTCATTCATGACTTGCAGGAACTGACGGAACGAGATTCTGATTCCCGGATTGCTCTTACAGTTGAAACGTATGTTTAAATTAGAGCTATAACTTAGAACCTTGAAAACGAGCCTCCGGGCGAACAAAACGAGCAAACGGGCCCCGTTGCTTGTGGAACTTGAAGGGCACGGGCCCCTACCCGTTCATGACCTGCAGGAATTGACGGAACGAGATTCCGACTCTCGGGTTCCTTGCAAAGTTGAAACGTAGGTTTAACTCAAGACTTTCACTTAAAACTTAGGTAATCAGCCTCCGGGCGCCCAAAACGAGCAAACGGGCTCCGGTGCCCGTTGGACTTGACGGGCATGGGCTCCTAGTCATTCATGACTAGCTGAAAAAACTGGCGGAACGAGATTCCGAAATACGGACTGCTCGTACCGTTGAAACGTATGTTTAAGTTAGAACTATAACTTAAAATTTAGAAAACGAGCATCCGGGCGCCCAGTACGAGCAACCGGCTTCGTTGCTCATGAGACTTGATGGGCCCGGACCCCTAGCTTTTCATGACCTGCAGGAACTGACGGAACGAGATTCCGACTCCCGGATTGCTAGTGAAGTTGAAACGTAGGTTTAACTCAAAACTTTCACTTAAAACTAAGGAAATCAGCCTCCGGGCGCCCAAAACGAGCAAACGGGCTCCGGTGCCAGAGAGACTCCACGGGCACGGGCCCCTAGCCGTTCATGGCCTGCAGAAACAGCCGAAACGAGATTCCGAACCCCGGATTGCTCGTACTGTTGAAACGTATGTTTAAGTTAGAATTATAACTTAAAACATAGACAACGAGCCTCCGTGCGCCCAAAATGAGCAGACGGGCCCCGTTGCCCGTGAAAATTGACGGGCACGGGCCCTAGTCATTCGTGACTTGCAGGAACTGACGGAACGAGATTCCGAATCCCGGACTTCTCGTACAGTTGAAACGTAGGTTTAAGTTACAGCTATAACCTAAAACTTAGAGAACGAGCCTCCGGCACCCCAAAATGAGTAAACGGGCTCCGTTGGCCGCGAAACTTGACGTGCACGGGCCCCTAGTCATTCAAGACTTGCAGGAACAGACGAAAGGAGATTCCGAATCCCGGATTGCTCGTACAGTTGAAACGCAAGTTTAAATTAGAACTATAACCTAAAACATAGAAAACGAGCATACGGGCGCCCACAACGAGCAAACGGGCTCCGTTGCCCTTGTAACTTGACTGGCACGGGCCCATAGTCATTTTCATGACTTGCAGGAACAGAAGGAACGAGAGTCCGGACCCCGGAGTGCTCGTACAGTTGAGATGTATGTTTCAGTTAGAACTATAACTTAAGACTTAGAAAACGAAACATCCGGGCGCCCAAAATGAGCAAATGGGCTCCGTTGCCGTTAAACTTGACGGGCACCGGCCCCTAGTCATTCATGACTTGCAGGAACTGACGGAACGAGATTCTGATTCCCGGATTGCTCTTACAGTTGAAACGTATGTTTAAATTAGAGCTATAACTTAGAACCTTGAAAACGAGCCTCCTGGCGACCAAAACGAGCAAACGGGCCCCGTTGCTTGTGGGACTTGACGGGCACGGGCCCCTACCCGTTCATGACCTGCAGGAATTGACGGAACGAGATTCCGACTCTCGGGTTCCTTGCAAAGTTGAAACGTAGGTTTAACTCAAGACTTTCACTTAAAACTTAGGAAATCAGCCTCTGGGCGCGCAAAACGAGCTAACGGGCTCCGGTGCCCGTTGGACTTGACGGGCATGGGCTCCTAGTCATTCATGACTAGCTGAAAAAACTGGCGGAACGAGATTCCGAAACACGGACTGCTCGTACCGTTGAAACGTATGTTTAAGTTAGAACTATAACTTAAAATTTAGAAAACGAGCATCCGGGCGCCCAGTACGAGCAACCGTCTTCGTTACTCACGAGACTTGATGGGCCCGGACCCCTAGCTTTTCATGGCCTGCAGGAACTGACGGAACGAGATTCCGACTCCCGGATTGCTAGTGAAGTTGAAACGTAGGTTTAACTCAAAACTTTCACTTAAAACTAAGGAAATCAGCCTCCGGGCGCCCAAAACGAGCAAACGGGCTCCGGTGCCAGAGAGACTCCACGGGCACGGGCCCCTAGCCGTTCATGGCCTGTAGAAACAGCCGAAACGAGATTCCGAACCCCGGATTGCTCGTACTGTTGAAAACGTATGTTTAAGTTAGAATTATAACTTAAAACATAGACAACGAGCCTCCTGGCGCCGAAAATGAGCAGACGGGCCCCGTTGCCCGTGAAAATTGACGGGCACGGGCCCTAGTCATTCGTGACTCGCAGGAACTGACGGAACGAGATTCCGAATCCCGGACTGCTCGTACAGTTGAAACATAGGTTTAAGTTACAGCTATAACCTAAAACTTAGAGAACGAGCCTCCGGGCCCCCAAAATGAGTAAACGGGCTCCGTTGGCCGCGAAACTTGACGGGCACGGGCCCCTAGTCATTCAAGACTTGTAGGAACAGACGAAAGGAGATTTCGAATCCCGGTTTGCTCGTACAGTTGAAACGCAAGTTTAAATTAAAACTATAACCTAAAACTTAGAAAACGAGCATCCGGGCGCCCACAACGAGCAAACGGGCTCCGGTGCCCTTGTAACTTGACGGGCACGGGCCCCTAGTCATTTTCATGACTTGCAGGAACAGAAGGAACGAGAGTCCGGACCCCGGAGTGCTCGTACAGTTGAGACGTATGTTTCAGTTAGAATTATAACTTAAGACTTAGAAAACGAAACATCCGGGCTCCCAAAATGAGCAAATGGGCTCCGTTGCCGTTAAACTTGACGGGCACCGGCCCCTAGTCATTCATGACTTGCAGGAACTGACGGAACGATATTCTGATTCCCGGATTGCTCTTACATTTGAAACGTATGTTTAAATTAGAGCCATAACTTAGAACCTTGAAAACGAGCCTCCGGGCGACCAAAACGAGCAAACGGACCCCGTTGGTTGTGGGACTTGACGGGCACGGGCCCCTACCCGTTCATGACCTCCAGGAATTGACGGAACGAGATTCCGACTCTCGGGTTCCTTGCAAAGTTGAAACGTAGGTTTAACTCAAGACTTTCACTTAAAACTTAGGAAATCAGCCTCCGGGCGCCCAAAACGAGCAAACGGGCTCCGGTGCCCGTTGGACTTGACGGGCATGGGCTCCTAGTCATTCATGACTAGCTGAAAAAACTGGCGGAACGAGATTCCGAAACACGGACTGCTCGTACCGTTGAAACGTATGTTTAAGTTAGAACTATAACTTAAAATTTAGAAAACGAGCATCCGGGCGCCCAGTACGAGCAACCGGCTTCGTTGCTCATGAGACTTGATGGGCCCGGACCCCTAGCTTTTCATGGCCTGCAGGAACTGACGGAACGAGATTCCGACTCCCGGATTGCTAGTGAAGTTGAAACGTAGGTTTAACTCAAAACTTTCACTTAAAACTAAGGAAATCAACCTCCGGGCGCCCAAAACGACCAAACGGGCTCCGGTGCCAGAGAGACTCCACGGGCACGGGACCCTAGCCGTTCATGGCCTGCAGAAACAGCCGAAACGAGATTCCGAACCCCGGATTGCTCGTACTGTTGAAACGTATGTTTAAGTTAGAATTACAACTTAAAACATAGACAACGAGCCTCCGGGCGCCCAAAATGAGCAGACGGGCCCCGTTGCGCGTGAAAATTGACGGGTGCGGGCCCTAGTCATTCGTGACTTGCAGGAACTGACGGAACGAGATTCCGACTCCCGGATTGCTAGTGAAGTTGAAACGTAGGTTTAACTCAAAACTTTCACTTAAAACTAAGAAAATCATCCTCCGGGCGCCCAAAACGAGCAAACGGGCTCCGGTGCCAGAGAGACTCCACGGGCACGGGCCCCTAGCCGTTCATGGCCTGCAGAGACAGCCGAAACGAGATTCCGAACCCCGGATTGCTCGTACTGTTGAAACGTATGTTTAAATTAGAATTATAACTTAAAACATAGACAACGAGCCTCCTGGTGCCCAAAATGAGCAGACGGGCCCCGTTGCCCGTGAAAATTGACGGGCACGGGCCGTAGTCATTCGTGACTTGCAGGAACTGACGGAACGAGATTCCGAATCCCGGACTGCTCGTACAGTTGAATCATAGGTTTAAGTTACAACTATAACCTAAAACTTAGAGAACGAGCCTCCGGGCCCCCAAAATGAGTAAACGGGCTCCGTTGGCCGCGAAACTTGACGGGCACGGGCCCCTAGTCATTCAAGACTTGTAGGAACAGACGAAAGGAGATTTCGAATCCCGGATTGCTCGTACAGTTGAAACGCAAGTTTAAATTAAAACTATAACCTAAAACTTAGAAAACGAGCATCCGGGCGCCCACAACGAGCAAACGGGCTCCGTTGCCCTTGTAACTTGACGGGCACGGGCCCCTAGTCATTTTAATGACTTGCAGGAACAGAAGGAACGAGAGTCCGGACCCCGGAGTGCTCGTACAGTTGAGACGTATGTTTCAGTTAGAATTATAACTTAAGACTTAGAAAACGAAACATCCGGGCGCCCAAAATGAGCAAATGGGCTCCGTTGCCGTTAAACTTGACGGGCACCGGCCCCTAGTCATTCATGACTTGCAGGAACTGACGGAACGAGATTCTGATTCCCGGATTGCTCTTACAGTTGAAACGTATGTTTAAATTAGAGCCATAACTTAGAACCTTGAAAACGAGCCTCCGGGCGACCAAAACGAGCAAACGGGCCCCGTTGCTATTGGGACTTGACGGGCACGGGCCCCTACCCGTTCATGACCTCCAGGAATTGACGGAACGAGATTCCGACTCTCGGGTTCCTTGCAAAGTTGAAACGTAGGTTTAACTCAAGACTTTCACTTAAAACTTAGGAAATCAGCCTCCGGGCGCGCAAAACGAGCAAACGGGCTCCGGTACCCGTTGGACTTGACGGACATGGGCCCCTAGTCATTCATGACTAGCTGAAAAAACTGGCGGAACGAGATTCCGAAACACGGACTGCTCGTACCGTTGAAACGTATGTTTAAGTTAGAACTATAACTTAAAATTTAGAAAACGAGCATCCGGGCGCCCAGTACGAGCAACCGGCTTCGTTGCTCATGAGACTTGATGGGCCCGGACCCCTAGCTTTTCATGGCCTGCAGGAACTGACGGAACGAGATTCCGACTCCCGGATTGCTAGTGAAGTTGAAACGTAGGTTTAACTCAAAACTTTCACTTAAAACTAAGGAAATCAGCCTCCGGGCGCCCAAAATGAGCAAACGGGCTCCGGTGCCAGAGAGACTCCACGGGCACGGGCCACTAGCCGTTCATGGCCTGCAGAAACAGCCGAAACGAGATTCCGAACCCCGGATTGCTCGTACTGTTGAAACGTATGTTTAAGTTAGAATTACAACTTAAAACATAGACAACGAGCCTCCGGGCGCCCAAAATGAGCAGACGGCCCCCGTTGCGCGTGAAAATTGACGGGTGCGGGCCCTAGTCATTCGTGACTTGCAGGAACTGACGGAACGAGATTCCGACTCCCGGATTGCTAGTGAAGTTGAAACGTAGGTTTAACTCAAAACTTTCACTTAAAACTAAGGAAATCAGCCTCCGGGCGCCCAAAACGAGCAAACGGGCTCCGGTGCCAGAGAGACTCCACGGGCACGGGCCCCTAGCCGTTCATGGCCTGCAGAGACAGCCGAAACGAGATTCCGAACCCCGGATTGCTCGTACTGTTGAAACGTATGTTTAAATTAGAATTATAACTTAAAACATAGACAACGAGCCTCCTGGTGCCCAAAATGAGCAGACGGGCCTCGTTGCCAGTGAAAATTGACGGGCACGGGCCATAGTCATTCGTGACTTGCAGGAACTGACGGAACGAGATTCCAAATCCCGACTGCTCGTACAGTTTAGTCATAGGTTTAAGTTACAACTATAACCTAAAACTTAGAGAACGAGCCTCCGGGCCCCCAAAATGAGTAAACGGGCTCCGTTGGCCGTGAAACTTGACGGGCACGGGCCCCTAGTCATTCAAGACTTGCAGGAGCAGACGAAAGGAGATTTCGAATCCCGGATTGCTCGTACAGTTGAAACGCAAGTTTAAATTAAAACTATAACCTAAAACTTAGAAAACGAGCATCCGGGCGCCCACAACGAGCAAACGGGCTCCGTTGCCCTTGTAACTTGACGGGCACGGGCCCTAGTCATTCATGACTTGCAGGAACAGAAGGAACGAGAGTCCGGACCCCGGAGTGCTCGTACAGTTGAGACGTATGTTTCAGTTAGAACTATAACTTAAGACTTAAAAAACGAAACATCCGGGCGCCCAAAATGAGCAAATGGGCTCCGTTGCCGTTAAACTTGACGGGCACCGGCCCCTAGTCATTCATGACTTGCAGGAACTGACGGAACGAGATTCTGATTCCCGGATTGCTCTTACAGTTGAAACGTATGTTTAAATTAGTGCTATAACTTAGAACCTTGAAAACGAGCCTCCGGGCGAACAAAACGAGCAAACGGGCCCCGTTGCTTGTGGAACTTGAAGGGCACGGGCCCCTACCCGTTCATGACCTGCAGGAATTGACGGAACGAGATTCCGACTCTCGGGTTCCTTGCAAAGTTGAAACGTAGGTTTAACTCAAGACTTTCACTTAAAACTTAGGAAATCAGCCTCCGGGCGACCAAAACGAGCAAACGGGCTCCGGTGCCCGTTGGACTTGACGGGCATGGGCTCCTAGTCATTCATGACTAGCTGAAAAAACTGGCGGAACGAGATTCCGAAACACGGACTGCTCGTACCGTTGAAACGTATGTTTAAGTTAGAACTATAACTTAAAATTTAGAAAACGAGCATCCGGGCGCCCAGTACGAGCAACCGGCTTCGTTGCTCATGAGACTTGATGGGCCCGGACCCCTAGCTTTTCATGGCCTGCAGGAACTGACGGAACGAGATTCCGACTCCCGGATTGCTAGTGAAGTTGAAACGTAGGTTTAACTCAAAACTTTCACTTAAAACTAAGGAAATCAGCCTCCGAGCGCCCAAAATGAGCAAACGGGCTCCGGTGCCAGAGAGACTCCACGGGCACGGGCCACTAGCCGTTCATGGCCTGCAGAAACAGCCGAAACGAGATTCCGAACCCCGGATTGCTCGTACTGTTGAAACGTATGTTTAAGTTAGAATTACAACTTAAAACATAGACAACGAGCCTCCGGGCGCCCAAAATGAGCAGACGGGCCCCGTTGCGCGTGAAAATTGACGGGTGCGGGCCCTAGTCATTCGTGACTTGCAGGAACTGACGGAACGAGATTCCGACTCCCGGATTGCTAGTGAAGTTGAAACGTAGGTTTAACTCAAAACTTTCACTTAAAACTAAGGAAATCATCCTCCGGGCGCCCAAAACGAGCAAACGGGCTCCGGTGCCAGAGAGACTCCACGGGCACGGGCCCCTAGCCGTTCATGGCCTGCAGAGACAGCCGAAACGAGATTCCGAACCCCGGATTGCTCGTACTGTTGAAACGTATGTTTAAGTTAGAATTATAACTTAAAACATAGACAACGAGCCTCCTGGCGCCCAAAATGAGCAGACGGGCCCCGTTGCCCGTGAAAATTGACGGGCACGGGCCCTAGTCATTCGTGACTTGCAGGAACTGACGGAACGAGATTCCGAATCCCGGACTGCTCGTACAGATGAAACGTAGGTTTAAGTTACAGCTATAACCTAAAACCTAGAGAACGAGCCTCCCGGCCCCCAAAATGAGTTAACGGGCTCCGTTGGCCGCGAAACTTGACGGGCACGGGCCCCTAGTCATTCAAGACTTGCAGGAACAGACGAAAGGAGATTCCGAATCCCGGATTGCTCGTACAGTTGAAACGAAAGCTTAAATTAGAACTATAACCTAAAACTTAGAAAACGAGCATCCGGGCGCCCACAACGAGCAAACGGGCTCCGTTGCCCTTGTAACTTGACGGGCACGGGCCCCTAGTCATTCATGACTTGCAGGAACAGAAGGAACGAGAGTCCGGACCCCGGAGTGCTCGTACAGTTGAGACGTATGTTTCAGTTAGAACTATAACTTAAGACTTAGAAAACGAAACATCCGGGCGCCCAAAATGAGCAAATGGGCTCCGTTGCCGTTAAACTTGACGGGCACCGGCCCCTAGTCATTCATGACTTGCAGGAACTGACGGAACGAGATTCTGATTCCCGGATTGCTCTTACAGTTGAAACGTATGTTTAAATTAGAGCTATAACTTAGAACCTTGAAAACGAGCCTCCGGGCGACCAAAACGAGCAAACGGGCCCCGTTGCTTGTGGAACTTGAAGGGCACGGGCCCCTACCCGTTCATGACCTGCAGGAATTGACGGAACGAGATTCCGACTCTCGGGTTCCTTGCAAAGTTGAAACGTAGGTTTAACTCAAGACTTTCACTTAAAACTTAGGAAATCAGCCTCCGGGCGCCCAAAACGAGCAAACGGGCTCCGGTGCCCGTTGGACTTGACGGGCATGGGCTCCTAGTCATTCATGACTAGCTGAAAAAACTGGCGGAACGAGATTCCGTAACACGGACTGCTCGTACCGTTGAAACGTATGTTTAAGTTAGAACTATAACTTAAAATTTAGAAAACGAGCATCCGGGCGCCCAGTACGAGCAACCGGCTTCGTTGCTCATGAGACTTGATGGGCCCGGACCCCTAGCTTTTCATGGCCTGCAGGAACTGACGGAACGAGATTCCGACTCCCGGATTGCTAGTGAAGTTGAAACGTAGGTTTAACTCAAAACTTTCACTTAAAACTAAGGAAATCAGCCTCCGGGCGCCCAAAACGAGCAAACGGGCTCCGGTGCCAGAGAGACTCCACGGGCACGGGCCCCTAGCCGTTCATGGCCTGCAGAAACAGCCGAAACGAGATTCCAAACCCCGGATTGCTCGTACTGTTGAAACGTATGTTTAAGTTAGAATTATAACTTAAAACATAGACAACGAGCCTCCTGGCGCCCAAAATGAGCAGACGGGCCCCGTTGCCCGTGAAAATTGACGGGCACGGGCCCTAGTCATTCGTGACTTGCAGGAACTGACGGAACGAGATTCCGAATCCCGGACTGCTCGTACAGTTGAAACGTAGGTTTAAGTTACAGTTATAACCTAAAACTTAGAGAACGAGCCTCCGGGCCCCCAAAATGAGTAAACGGGCTCCGTTGGCCGTGAAACTTGACGGGCACGGGCCCCTAGTCATTCAAGACTTGCAGGAACAGACGAAAGGAGATTCCGAATCTCGGATTGCTCGTACAGTTGAAACGCAAGCTTAAATTAGAACTATAACCTAAAACTTAGAAAACGAGGATCCGGGCGCCCACAACGAGCAAACGGGCTCCGTTGCCCTTGTAACTTGACGGGCACGGGCCCCTAGTCATTCATGACTTGCAGGAACAGAAGGAACGAGAGTCCGGACCCCGGAGTGCTCGTACAGTTGAGACGTATGTTTCAGTTAGAACTATAACTTAAGACTTAAAAAACGAAACATTCGGGCGCCCAAAATGAGCAAATGGGCTCCGTTGCCGTTAAACTTTACGGGCACCGGCCCCTAGTCATTCATGACTTGCAGGAACTGACGGAACGAAATTCTGATTCCCGGATTGCTCTTACAGTTGAAACGTATGTTTAAATTAGAGCTATAACTTAGAACCTTAAAAACGAGCCTCCGGGCGACCGAAACGAGCAAACGGACCCCGTTGCTTGTGGAACTTGACAGCCACGGGACCCTACCCGTTCATGACCTGCAGGAATTGACGGAACGAGATTCCGACTCTCGGGTTCCTTGCAAAGTTGAAACGTAGGTTTAACTCAAGACTTTCACTTAAAACTTAGGAAATCAGCCTCCGGGCGCCCAAAACGAGCAAACGGGCTCCGGTGCCCGTTAGACTTGACGGGCATGGGCTCCTAGTCATTCATGACTAGCTGAAAAAACTGGCGGAACGAGATTCCGAAACACGGACTGCTCGTACCGTTGAAACGTATGTTTAAGTTAGAACTATAACTTAAAATTTAGAAAACGAGCATCCGGGCGCCCAGTACGAGCAACCGGCTTCGTTGCTCATGAGACTTGATGGGCCCGGACCCCTAGCTTTTCATGGCCTGCAGGAACTGACGGAACGAGATTCCGACTCCCGGATTGCTAGTGAAGTTGAAACGTAGGTTTAACTCAAAACTTTCACTTAAAACTAAGGAAATCAGCCTCCGGGCGCCCAAAACGAGCAAACGGGCTCCGGTGCCAGAGAGACTCCACGGGCACGGGCCCCTAGCCGTTCATGGCCTGCAGAAACAGCCGAAACGAGATTCCGAACCCCGGATTGCTCGTACTGTTGAAACGTATGTTTAAGTTAGAATTATAACTTAAAACATAGACAACGAGCCTCCTGGCGCCCAAAATGAGCAGACGGGCCCCGTTGCCCGTGAAAATTGACGGGCACGGGCCCTAGTCATTCGTGACTTGCAGGAACTGACGGAACGAGATTCCGAATCCCGGACTGCTCGTACAGTTGAAACGTAGGTTTAAGTTACAGCTATAACCTAAAACTTAGAGAACGAGCCTCCGGGCCCCCAAAATGAGTAAACGGGCTCCGTTGGCCGCGAAACTTGACGGGCACGGGCCCCTAGTCATTCAAGACTTGTAGGAACAGACGAAAGGAGATTTCGAATCCCGGATTGCTCGTACAGTTGAAACGCAAGTTTAAATTAGAACTATAACCTAAAACTTAGAAAACGAGCATCCGGGCGCCCACAACGAGCAAACGGGCTCCGTTGCCCTTGTAACTTGACGGGCACGGGCCCCTAGTCATTTTCATGACTTGCAGGAACAGAAGGAACGAGAGTCCGGACCCCGGAGAGCTCGTACAGTTGAGACGTATGTTTCAGTTAGAATTATAACTTAAGACTTAGAAAACGAAACATCCGGGCGCCCAAAATGAGCAAATGGGCTCCGTTGCCGTTAAACTTGACGGGCACCGGCCCCTAGTCATTCATGACTTGCAGGAACTGACGGAACGAGATTCTGATTCCCGGATTGCTCTTACAGTTGAAACGTATGTTTAAATTAGAGCCATAACTTAGAACCTTGAAAACGAGCCTCCGGGCGACCAAAACGAGCAAACGGGCCCCGTTGCTTGTGGGACTTGACGGGCACGGGCCCCTACCCGTTCATGACCTCCAGGAATTGACGGAACGAGATTCCGACTCTCGGGTTCCTTGCAAAGTTGAAACGTAGGTTTAACTCAAGACTTTCACTTAAAACTTAGGAAATCAGCCTCCGGGCGCGCAAAACGAGCAAACGGGCTCCGGTGCCCGTTGGACTTGACGGACATGGGCTCCTAGTCATTCATGACTAGCTGAAAAAACTGGCGGAACGAGATTCCGAAACACGGACTGCTCGTACCGTTGAAACGTATGTTTAAGTTAGAACTATAACTTAAAATTTAGAAAACGAGCATCCGGGCGCCCAATACGAGCAACCGGCTTCGTTGCTCATGAGACTTGATGGGCCCGGACCCCAAGCTTTTCATGGCCAGCAGGAACTGACGGAACGAGATTCCGACTCCCGGATTGCTAGTGAAGTTGAAACGTAGGTTTAACTCAAAACTTTCACTTAAAACTAAGGAAATCAGCCTCCGGGCGCCCAAAACGACCAAACGGGCTCCGGTGCCAGAGAGACTCCACGGGCACGGGCCCCTAGCCGTTCATGGCCTGCAGAAACAGCCGAAACGAGATTCCGAACCCCGGATTGCTCGTACTGTTGAAACGTATGTTTAAGTTAGAATTATAACTTAAAACATAGACAACGAGCCTCCTGGCGCCCAAAATGAGCAGACGGGCCCCGTTGCCCGTGAAAATTGACGGGCACGGGCCCTAGTCATTCGTGACTTGCAGGAACTGACGGAACGAGATTCCGAATCCCGGATCCCGGACTGCTCGTACAGATGAAACGTAGGTTTAAGTTACAGCTATAACCTAAAACCTAGAGAACGAGCCTCCGGGCCCCCAAAATGAGTAAACGGGCTCCGTTGGCCGCGAAACTTGACGGGCACGTGCCCCTAGTCATTCAAGACTTGCAGGAACAGACGAAAGGAGATTCCGAATCCCGGATTGCTCGTACAGTTGAAACGCAAGCTTAAATTAGAACTATAACCTAAAACTTAGAAAACGAGCATCCGGGCGCCCACAACGAGCAAACGGGCTCCGTTGCCCTTGTAACTTGACGGGCACGGGCCCCTAGTCATTCATGACTTGCAGGAACAGAAGGAACGAGAGTCCGGACCCCGGAGTGCTCGTACAGTTGAGACGTATGTTTCAGTTAGAACTATAACTTAAGACTTAGAAAACGAAACATCCGGGCGCCCAAAATGAGCAAATGGGCTCCGTTGCCGTTAAACTTGACGGGCACCGGCCCCTAGTCATTCATGACTTGCAGGAACTGACGGAACGAGATTCTGATTCCCGGATTGCTCTTACAGTTGAAACGTATGTTTAAATTAGAGCTATAACTTAGAACCTTGAAAACGAGCCTCCGGGCGAGCAAAACGAGCAAACGGGCCCCGTTGCTTGTGGGACTTGACGGGCACGGGCCCCTACCCGTTCATGACCTGCAGGAATTGACGGAACGAGATTCCGACTCTCGGGTTCCTTGCAAAGTTGAAACGTAGGTTTAACTCAAGACTTTCACTTAAAACTTAGGAAATCAGCCTCCGGGCGCCCAAAACGAGCAAACGGGCTCCGGTGCCCGTTGGACTTGACGGGCATGGGCTCCTAGACATTCATGACTAGCTGAAAAAACTGGCGGAACGAGATTCCGAAACACGGACTGCTCGTACCGTTGAAACGTATGTTTAAGTTAGAACTATAACTTAAAATTTAGAAAACGAGCATCCGGGCGCCCAGTACGAGCAACCGGCTTCGTTGCTCATGAGACTTGATGGGCCCGGACCCCTAGCTTTTCATGGCCTGCAGGAACTGACGGAACGAGATTCCGACTCCCGGATTGCTAGTGAAGTTGAAACGTAGGTTTAACTCAAAACTTTCACTTAAAACTAAGGAAATCAACCTCCGGGCGCCCAAAACGACCAAACGGGCTCCGGTGCCAGAGAGACTCCACGGGCACGGGACCCTAGCCGTTCATGGCCTGCAGAAACAGCCGAAACGAGATTCCGAACCCCGGATTGCTCGTACTGTTGAAACGTATGTTTAAGTTAGAATTATAACTTAAAACATAGACAACGAGCCTCCTGGCGCCCAAAATGAGCAGACGGGCCCCGTTGCCCGTGAAAATTGACGGGCACGGGCCCTAGTCATTCGTGACTTGCAGGAACTGACGGAACGAGATTCCGAATCCCGGACTGCTCGTACAGATAAAACGTAGGTTTAAGTTACAGCTATAACCTAAAACCTAGAGAACGAGCCTCCGGGCCCCCAAAATGAGTAAACGGGCTCCGTTGGCCGCGAAACTTGACGGGCACGGGCCCCTAGTCATTCAAGACTTGCAGGAACAGACGAAAGGAGATTCTGAATCCCGGATTGCTCGTACAGTTGAAACGCAAGCTTAAATTAGAACTATAACCTAAAACTTAGAAAACGAGCATCCGGGCGCCCACAACGAGCAAACGGGCTCCGTTGCCCTTGTAACTTGACGGGCACGGGCCCCTAGTCATTTTCATGACTTGCAAGAACAGAAGGAACGAGAGTCCGGACCCCGGAGTGCTCGTACAGTTGAGACGTATGTTTCAGTTAGAATTATAACTTAAGACTTAGAAAACGAAACATCCGGGCGCCCAAAATGAGCAAATGGGCTCCGTTGCCGTTAAACTTGACGGGCACCGGCCCCTAGTCATTCATGACTTGCAGGAACTGACGGAACGAGATTCTGATTCCCGGATTGCTCTTACAGTTGAAACGTATGTTTAAATTAGAGCCATAACTTAGAACCTTGAAAACGAGCCTCCGGGCGACCAAAACGAGCAAACGGGCCCCGTTGCTTGTGGGACTTGACGGGCACGGGCCCCTACCCGTTCATGACCTCCAGGAATTGACGGAACGAGATTCCGACTCTCGGGTTCCTTGCAAAGTTGAAACGTAGGTTTAACTCAAGACTTTCACTTAAAACTTAGGAAATCAGCCTCCGGGCGCGCAAAACGAGCAAACGGGCTCCGGTGCCCGTTGGACTTGACGGACATGGGCTCCTAGTCATTCATGACTAGCTGAAAAAACTGGCGGAACGAGATTCCGAAACACGGACTGCTCGTACCGTTGAAACGTATGTTTAAGTTAGAACTATAACTTAAAATTTAGAAAACGAGCATCCGGGCGCCCAGTACGAGCAACCGGCTTCGTTGCTCATGAGACTTGATGGGCCCGGACCCCTAGCTTTTCATGGCCTGCAGGAACTGACGGAACGAGATTCCGACTCCCGGATTGCTAGTGAAGTTGAAACGTAAGTTTAACTCAAGACTTTCACTTAAAACTTAGGAAATCTGCCTCCGGGCGCCCAAAACGAGCAAACGGGCTCCGGTGCCCGTTGGACTTGACGGGCATGGGCTCCTAGTCATTCATGACTAGCTGAAAAAACTGGCGGAACGAGATTCCGAAACACGGACTGCTCGTACCGTTGAAACGTATGTTTAAGTTAGAACTATAACTTAAAATTTAGAAAACGAGCATCCGGGCGCCCAGTACGAGCAACCGTCTTCGTTGCTCATGAGACTTGATGGGCCCGGACCCCTAGCTTTTCATGGCCTGCAGGAACTGACGGAACGAGATTCCGACTCCCGGATTGCTAGTGAAGTTGAAACGTAGGTTTAACTCAAAACTTTCACTTAAAACTAAGGAAATCAGCCTCCGGGCGCCCAAAACGACCAAACGGGCTCCGGTGCCATAGAGACTCCACGGGCACGGGCCCCTAGCCGTTCATGGCCTGCAGAAACAGCCGAAACGAGATTCCGAACCCCGGATTGCTCGTACTGTTGAAACGTATGTTTAAGTTAGAATTATAACTTAAAACATAGACAACGAGCCTCCTGGCGCCCAAAATGAGCAGACGGGCCCCGTTGCCCGTGAAAATTGACGGGCACGGGCCCTAGTCATTCGTGACTTGCAGGAACTGACGGAACGAGATTCCGAATCCCGGACTGCTCGTACAGATGAAACGTAGGTTTAAGTTACAGCTATAACCTAAAACCTAGAGAACGAGCCTCCGGGCCCCCAAAATGAGTAAACGGGCTCCGTTGGCCGCGAAACTTGACGGGCACGGGCCCCTAGTCATTCAAGACTTGCAGGAACAAACGAAAGGAGATTCCGAATCCCGGATTGCTCGTACAGTTGAAACGCAAGCTTAAATTAGAACTATAACCTAAAACTTAGAAAACGAGCATCCGGGCGCCCACAACGAGCAAACGGGCTCCGTTGCCCTTGTAACTTGACGGGCACGGGCCCATAGTCATTCATGACTTGCAGGAACAGAAGGAACGAGAGTCCGGACCCCGGAGTGCTCGTACAGTTGAGACGTATGTTTCAGTTAGAACTATAACTTAAGACTTAGAAAACGAAACATCCGGGCGCCCAAAATGAGCAAATGGGCTCCGTTGCCGTTAAACTTGACGGGCACCGGCCCCTAGTCATTCATGACTTGCAGGAACTGACGGAACGAGATTCTGATTCCCGGATTGCTCTTACAGTTGAAACGTATGTTTAAATTAGAGCTATAACTTAGAACCTTGAAAACGAGCCTCCGGGCGACCAAAACGAGCAAACGGGCCCCGTTGCTTGTGGGACTTGACGGGCACGGGCCCCTACCCGTTCATGACCTGCAGGAATTGACGGAACGAGATTCCGACTCTCGGGTTCCTTGCAAAGTTGAAACGTAGGTTTAACTCAAGACTTTCACTTAAAACTTAGGAAATCAGCCTCCGGGCGCCCAAAACGAGCAAACGGGCTCCGGTGCCCGTTGGACTTGACAGGCATGGGCTCCTAGTCATTCATGACTAGCTGAAAAAACTGGCGGAACGAGATTCCGAAACACGGACTGCTCGTACCGTTGAAACGTATGTTTAAGTTAGAACTATAACTTAAAATTTAGAAAACGAGCATCCGGGCGCCCAGTACGAGCAACCGGCTTCGTTGCTCATGAGACTTGATGGGCCCGGACCCCTAGCTTTTCATGGCCTGCAGGAACTGACGGAACGAGATTCCGACTCCCGGATTGCTAGTGAAGTTGAAACGTAGGTTTAACTCAAAACTTTCACTTAAAACTAAGGAAATCAGCCTCCGGGCGCCCAAAACGACCAAACGGGCTCCGGTGCCATAGAGACTCCACGGGCACGGGCCCCTGGCCGTTCATGGCCTGCAGAAACAGCCGAAACGAGATTCCGAACCCCGGATTGCTCGTACTGTTGAAACGTATGTTTAAGTTAGAATTATAACTTAAAACATAGACAACGAGCCTCCTGGCGCCCAAAATGAGCAGACGTGCCCCGTTGCCCGTGAAAATTGACGGGCACGGGCCCTAGTCATTCGTGACTTGCAGGAACTGACGGAACGAGATTCCGAATCCCGGACTGCTCGTACAGATGAAACGTAGGTTTAAGTTACAGCTATAACCAAAAACCTAGAGAACGAGCCTCCGGGCCCCCAAAATGAGTAAACGGGCTCCGTTGGCCGCGAAACTTGACGGGCACGGGCCCCTAGTCATTCAAGACTTGCAAGAACAGACGAAAGGAGATTCCGAATCCCGGATTGCTCGTACAGTTGAAACGCAAGCTTAAATTAGAACTATAACCTAAAACTTAGAAAACGAGCATCCGGGCGCCCACAACGAGCAAACGGGCTCCGTTGCCCTTGTAACTTGACGGGCACGGGCCCCTAGTCATTCATGACTTGCAGGAACAGAAGGAACGAGAGTCCGGACCCCGGAGTGCTCGTACAGTTGAGACGTATGTTTCAGTTAGAACTATAACTTAAGACTTAGAAAACGAAACATCCGGGCGCCCAAAATGAGCAAATGGGCTCCGTTGCCGTTAAACTTGACGGGCACCGGCCCCTAGTCATTCATGACTTGCAGGAACTGACGGAACGAGATTCTGATTCCCGGATTCCTCTTACAGTTGAAACGTATGTTTAAATTAGAGCTATAACTTAGAACCTTGAAAACGAGCCTCCGGGCGACCAAAACGAGCAAACGGGCCCCGTTGCTTATGGAACTTGAAGGGCACCGGCCCCTACCCGTTCATGACCTGCAGGAATTGACGGAACGAGATTCCGACTCTCGGGTTCCTTGCAAAGTTGAAACGTAGGTTTAACTCAAGACTTTCACTTAAAACTTAGGAAATCAGCCTCCGGGCGCCCAAAACGAGCAAACGGGCTCCGGTGCCCGTTGGACTTGACGGGCATGGGCTCCTAGTCATTCATGACTAGCTGAAAAAACTGGCGGAACGAGATTCCGAAACACGGACTGCTCGTACCGTTGAAACGTATGTTTAAGTTAGAACTATAACTTAAAATTTAGAAAACGAGCATCCGGGCGCCCAGTACGAGCAACCGGCTTCGTTGCTCATGAGACTTGATGGGCCCGGACCCCTAGCTTTTCATGGCCTGCAGGAACTGACGGAACGAGATTCCGACTCCCGGATTGCTAGTGAAGTTGAAACGTAGGTTTAACTCAAAACTTTCACTTAAAACTAAGGAAATCAGCCTCCGGGCGCCCAAAACGAGCAAACGGGCTCCGGTGCCAGAGAGACTCCACGGGCACGGGCCCCTAGCCGTTCATGGCCTGCAGAAACAGCCGAAACGAGATTCCGAACCCCGGATTGCTCGTACTGTTGAAACGTATGTTTAAGTTAGAATTATAACTTAAAACATAGACAACGAGCCTCCTGGCGCCCAAAATGAGCAGACGGGCCCCGTTGCCCGTGAAAATTGACGGGCACGGGCCCTAGTCATTCGTGACTTGCAGGAACTGACGGAACGAGATTCCGAATCCCGGACTGCTCGTACAGTTGAAACGTAGGTTTAAGTTACAGCTATAACCTAAAACTTAGAGAACGAGCCTCCGGGCCCCCAAAATGAGTAAACGGGCTCCGTTGGCCGCGAAACTTGACGGGCACGGGCCCCTAGTCATTCAAGACTTGTAGGAACAGACGAAAGGAGATTTCGAATCCCGGATTGCTCGTACAGTTGAAACGCAAGTTTAAATTAGAACTATAACCTAAAACTTAGAAAACGAGCATCCGGGCGCCCACAACGAGCAAACGGGCTCCGTTGCCCTTGTAACTTGACGGGCACGGGCCCCTAGTCATTTTCATGACTTGCAGGAACAGAAGGAACGAGAGTCCGGACCCCGGAGAGCTCGTACAGTTGAGACGTATGTTTCAGTTAGAATTATAACTTAAGACTTAGAAAACGAAACATCCGGGCGCCCAAAATGAGCAAATGGGCTCCGTTGCCGTTAAACTTGACGGGCACCGGCCCCTAGTCATTCATGACTTGCAGGAACTGACGGAACGAGATTCTGATTCCCGGATTGCTCTTACAGTTGAAACGTATGTTTAAATTAGAGCCATAACTTAGAACCTTGAAAACGAGCCTCCGGGCGACCAAAACGAGCAAACGGGCCCCGTTGCTTGTGGGACTTGACGGGCACGGGCCCCTACCCGTTCATGACCTCCAGGAATTGACGGAACGAGATTCCGACTCTCGGGTTCCTTGCAAAGTTGAAACGTAGGTTTAACTCAAGACTTTCACTTAAAACTTAGGAAATCAGCCTCCGGGCGCGCAAAACGAGCAAACGGGCTCCGGTGCCCGTTGGACTTGACGGACATGGGCTCCTAGTCATTCATGACTAGCTGAAAAAACTGGCGGAACGAGATTCCGAAACTCGGACTGCTCGTACCGTTGAAACGTATGTTTAAGTTAGAACTATAACTTAAAATTTAGAAAACGAGCATCCGGGCGCCCAATACGAGCAACCGGCTTCGTTGCTCATGAGACTTGATGGGCCCGGACCCCAAGCTTTTCATGGCCAGCAGGAACTGACGGAACGAGATTCCGACTCCCGGATTGCTAGTGAAGTTGAAACGTAGGTTTAACTCAAAACTTTCACTTAAAACTAAGGAAATCAGCCTCCGGGCGCCCAAAACGACCAAACGGGCTCCGGTGCCAGAGAGACTCCACGGGCACGGGCCCCTAGCCGTTCATGGCCTGCAGAAACAGCCGAAACGAGATTCCGAACCCCGGATTGCTCGTACTGTTGAAACGTATGTTTAAGTTAGAATTATAACTTAAAACATAGACAACGAGCCTCCTGGCGCCCAAAATGAGCAGACGGGCCCCGTTGCCCGTGAAAATTGACGGGCACGGGCCCTAGTCATTCGTGACTTGCAGGAACTGACGGAACGAGATTCCGAATCCCGGATCCCGGACTGCTCGTACAGATGAAACGTAGGTTTAAGTTACAGCTATAACCTAAAACCTAGAGAACGAGCCTCCGGGCCCCCAAAATGAGTAAACGGGCTCCGTTGGCCGCGAAACTTGACGGGCACGTGCCCCTAGTCATTCAAGACTTGCAGGAACAGACGAAAGGAGATTCCGAATCCCGGATTGCTCGTACAGTTGAAACGCAAGCTTAAATTAGAACTATAACCTAAAACTTAGAAAACGAGCATCCGGGCGCCCACAACGAGCAAACGGGCTCCGTTGCCCTTGTAACTTGACGGGCACGGGCCCCTAGTCATTCATGACTTGCAGGAACAGAAGGAACGAGAGTCCGGACCCCGGAGTGCTCGTACAGTTGAGACGTATGTTTCAGTTAGAACTATAACTTAAGACTTAGAAAACGAAACATCCGGGCGCCCAAAATGAGCAAATGGGCTCCGTTGCCGTTAAACTTGACGGGCACCGGCCCCTAGTCATTCATGACTTGCAGGAACTGACGGAACGAGATTCTGATTCCCGGATTGCTCTTACAGTTGAAACGTATGTTTAAATTAGAGCTATAACTTAGAACCTTGAAAACGAGCCTCCGGGCGAGCAAAACGAGCAAACGGGCCCCGTTGCTTGTGGGACTTGACGGGCACGGGCCCCTACCCGTTCATGACCTGCAGGAATTGACGGAACGAGATTCCGACTCTCGGGTTCCTTGCAAAGTTGAAACGTAGGTTTAACTCAAGACTTTCACTTAAAACTTAGGAAATCAGCCTCCGGGCGCCCAAAACGAGCAAACGGGCTCCGGTGCCCGTTGGACTTGACGGGCATGGGCTCCTAGTCATTCATTACTAGCTGAAAAAACTGGCGGAACGAGATTCCGAAACACGGACTGCTCGTACCGTTGAAACGTATGTTTAAGTTAGAACTATAACTTAAAATTTAGAAAACGAGCATCCGGGCGCCCAGTACGAGCAACCGGCTTCGTTGCTCATGAGACTTGATGGGCCCGGACCCCTAGCTTTTCATGGCCTGCAGGAACTGACGGAACGAGATTCCGACTCCCGGATTGCTAGTGAAGTTGAAACGTAGGTTTAACTCAAAACTTTCACTTAAAACTAAGGAAATCAACCTCCGGGCGCCCAAAACGACCAAACGGGCTCCGGTGCCAGAGAGACTCCACGGGCACGGGACCCTAGCCGTTCATGGCCTGCAGAAACAGCCGAAACGAGATTCCGAACCCCGGATTGCTCGTACTGTTGAAACGTATGTTTAAGTTAGAATTATAACTTAAAACATAGACAACGAGCCTCCTGGCGCCCAAAATGAGCAGACGGGCCCCGTTGCCCGTGAAAATTGACGGGCACGGGCCCTAGTCATTCGTGACTTGCAGGAACTGACGGAACGAGATTCCGAATCCCGGACTGCTCGTACAGATAAAACGTAGGTTTAAGTTACAGCTATAACCTAAAACCTAGAGAACGAGCCTCCGGGCCCCCAAAATGAGTAAACGGGCTCCGTTGGCCGCGAAACTTGACGGGCACGGGCCCTTAGTCATTCAAGACTTGCAGGAACAGACGAAAGGAGATTCTGAATCCCGGATTGCTCGTACAGTTGAAACGCAAGCTTAAATTAGAACTATAACCTAAAACTAAGAAAACGAGCATCCGGGCGCCCACAACGAGCAAACGGGCTCCGTTGCCCTTGTAACTTGACGGGCACGGGCCCCTAGTCATTTTCATGACTTGCAGGAACAGAAGGAACGAGAGTCCGGACCCCGGAGTGCTCGTACAGTTGAGACGTATGTTTCAGTTAGAATTATAACTTAAGACTTAGAAAACGAAACATCCGGGCGCCCAAAATGAGCAAATGGGCTCCGTTGCCGTTAAACTTGACGGGCACCGGCCCCTAGTCATTCATGACTTGCAGGAACTGACGGAACGAGATTCTGATTCCCGGATTGCTCTTACAGTTGAAACGTATGTTTAAATTAGAGCCATAACTTAGAACCTTGAAAACGAGCCTCCGGGCGACCAAAACGAGCAAACGGGCCCCGTTGCTTGTGGGACTTGACGGGCACGGGCCCCTACCCGTTCATGACCTGCAGGAATTGACGGAACGAGATTCCGACTCTCGGGTTCCTTGCAAAGTTGAAACGTAGGTTTAACTCAAGACTTTCACTTAAAACTTAGGAAATCAGCCTCCGGGCGCGCAAAACGAGCAAACGGGCTCCGGTGCCCGTTGGACTTGACGGACATGGGCTCCTAGTCATTCATGACTAGCTGAAAAAACTGGCGGAACGAGATTCCGAAACACGGACTGCTCGTACCGTTGAAACGTATGTTTAAGTTAGAACTATAACTTAAAATTTAGAAAACGAGCATCCGGGCGCCCAGTACGAGCAACCGGCTTCGTTGCTCATGAGACTTGATGGGCCCGGACCCCTAGCTTTTCATGGCCTGCAGGAACTGACGGAACGAGATTCCAACTCCCGGATTGCTAGTGAAGTTGAAACGTAAGTTTAACTCAAGACTTTCACTTAAAACTTAGGAAATCTGCCTCCGGGCGCCCAAAACGAGCAAACGGGCTCCGGTGCCCGTTGGACTTGACGGGCATGGGCTCCTAGTCATTCATGACTAGCTGAAAAAACTGGCGGAACGAGATTCCGAAACACGGACTGCTCGTACCGTTGAAACGTATGTTTAAGTTAGAACTATAACTTAAAATTTAGAAAACGAGCATCCGGGCGCCCAGTACGAGCAACCGGCTTCGTTGCTCATGAGACTTGATGGGCCCGGACCCCTAGCTTTTCATGGCCTGCAGGAACTGACGGAACGAGATTCCGACTCCCGGATTGCTAGTGAAGTTGAAACGTAGGTTTAACTCAAAACTTTCACTTAAAACTAAGGAAATCAGCCTCCGGGCGCCCAAAACGACCAAACGGGCTCCGGTGCCATAGAGACTCCACGGGCACGGGCCCCTAGCCGTTCATGGCCTGCAGAAACAGCCGAAACGAGATTCCGAACCCCGGATTGCTCGTACTGTTGAAACGTATGTTTAAGTTAGAATTATAACTTAAAACATAGACAACGAGCCTCCTGGCGCCCAAAATGAGCAGACGGGCCCCGTTGCCCGTGAAAATTGACGGGCACGGGCCCTAGTCATTCGTGACTTGCAGGAACTGACGGAACGAGATTCCGAATCCCGGATCCCGGACTGCTCGTACAGATGAAACGTAGGTTTAAGTTACAGCTATAACCTAAAACCTAGAGAACGAGCCTCCGGGCCCCCAAAATGAGTAAACGGGCTCCGTTGGCCGCGAAACTTGACGGGCACGTGCCCCTAGTCATTCAAGACTTGCAGGAACAGACGAAAGGAGATTCCGAATCCCGGATTGCTCGTACAGTTGAAACGCAAGCTTAAATTAGAACTATAACCTAAAACTTAGAAAACGAGCATCCGGGCGCCCACAACGAGCAAACGGGCTCCGTTGCCCTTGTAACTTGACGGGCACGGGCCCCTAGTCATTTTCATGACTTGCAGGAACAGAAGGAACGAGAGTCCGGACCCCGGAGTGCTCGTACAGTTGAGACGTATGTTTCAGTTAGAATTATAACTTAAGACTTAGAAAACGAAACATCCGGGCGCCCAAAATGAGCAAATGGGCTCCGTTGCCGTTAAACTTGACGGGCACCGGCCCCTAGTCATTCATGACTTGCAGGAACTGACGGAACGAGATTCTGATTCCCGGATTGCTCTTACAGTTGAAACGTATGTTTAAATTAGAGCCATAACTTAGAACCTTGAAAACGAGCCTCCGGGCGACCAAAACGAGCAAACGGGCCCCGTTGCTTGTGGGACTTGACGGGCACGGGCCCCTACCCGTTCATGACCTCCAGGAATTGACGGAACGAGATTCCGACTCTCGGGTTCCTTGCAAAGTTGAAACGTAGGTTTAACTCAAGACTTTCACTTAAAACTTAGGAAATCAGCCTCCGGGCGCGCAAAACGAGCAAACGGGCTCCGGTGCCCGTTGGACTTGACGGACATGGGCTCCTAGTCATTCATGACTAGCTGAAAAAACTGGCGGAACGAGATTCCGAAACACGGACTGCTCGTACCGTTGAAACGTATGTTTAAGTTAGAACTATAACTTAAAATTTAGAAAACGAGCATCCGGGCGCCCAATACGAGCAACCGGCTTCGTTGCTCATGAGACTTGATGGGCCCGGACCCCAAGCTTTTCATGGCCAGCAGGAACTGACGGAACGAGATTCCGACTCCCGGATTGCTAGTGAAGTTGAAACGTAGGTTTAACTCAAAACTTTCACTTAAAACTAAGGAAATCAGCCTCCGGGCGCCCAAAACGACCAAACGGGCTCCGGTGCCAGAGAGACTCCACGGGCACGGGCCCCTAGCCGTTCATGGCCTGCAGAAACAGCCGAAACGAGATTCCGAACCCCGGATTGCTCGTACTGTTGAAACGTATGTTTAAGTTAGAATTATAACTTAAAACATAGACAACGAGCCTCCTGGCGCCCAAAATGAGCAGACGGGCCCCGTTGCCCGTGAAAATTGACGGGCACGGGCCCTAGTCATTCGTGACTTGCAGGAACTGACGGAACGAGATTCCGAATCCCGGATCCCGGACTGCTCGTACAGATGAAACGTAGGTTTAAGTTACAGCTATAACCTAAAACCTAGAGAACGAGCCTCCGGGCCCCCAAAATGAGTAAACGGGCTCCGTTGGCCGCGAAACTTGACGGGCACGTGCCCCTAGTCATTCAAGACTTGCAGGAACAGACGAAAGGAGATTCCGAATCCCGGATTGCTCGTACAGTTGAAACGCAAGCTTAAATTAGAACTATAACCTAAAACTTAGAAAACGAGCATCCGGGCGCCCACAACGAGCAAACGGGCTCCGTTGCCCTTGTAACTTGACGGGCACGGGCCCCTAGTCATTCATGACTTGCAGGAACAGAAGGAACGAGAGTCCGGACCCCGGAGTGCTCGTACAGTTGAGACTTATGTTTCAGTTAGAACTATAACTTAAGACTTAGAAAACGAAACATCCGGGCGCCCAAAATGAGCAAATGGGCTCCGTTGCCGTTAAACTTGACGGGCACCGGCCCCTAGTCATTCATGACTTGCAGGAACTGACGGAACGAGATTCTGATTCCCGGATTGCTCTTACAGTTGAAACGTATGTTTAAATTAGAGCCATAACTTAGAACCTTGAAAACGAGCCTCCGGGCGACCAAAACGAGCAAACGGGCCCCGTTGCTTGTGGGACTTGACGGGCACGGGCCCCTACCCGTTCATGACCTCCAGGAATTGACGGAACGAGATTCCGACTCTCGGGTTCCTTGCAAAGTTGAAACGTAGGTTTAACTCAAGACTTTCACTTAAAACTTAGGAAATCAGCCTCCGGGCGCGCAAAACGAGCAAACGGGCTCCGGTGCCCGTTGGACTTGACGGACATGGGCTCCTAGTCATTCATGACTAGCTGAAAAAACTGGCGGAACGAGATTCCGAAACACGGACTGCTCGTACCGTTGAAACGTATGTTTAAGTTAGAACTATAACTTAAAATTTAGAAAACGAGCATCCGGGCGCCCAGTACGAGCAACCGGCTTCGTTGCTCATGAGACTTGATGGGCCCGGACCCCTAGCTTTTCATGGCCTGCAGGAACTGACGGAACGAGATTCCGACTCCCGGATTGCTAGTGAAGTTGAAACGTAAGTTTAACTCAAGACTTTCACTTAAAACTTAGGAAATCTGCCTCCGGGCGCCCAAAACGAGCAAACGGGCTCCGGTGCCCGTTGGACTTGACGGGCATGGGCTCCTAGTCATTCATGACTAGCTGAAAAAACTGGCGGAACGAGATTCCGAAACACGGACTGCTCGTACCGTTGAAACGTATGTTTAAGTTAGAACTATAACTTAAAATTTAGAAAACGAGCATCCGGGCGCCCAGTACGAGCAACCGGCTTCGTTGCTCATGAGACTTGATGGGCCCGGACCCCTAGCTTTTCATGGCCTGCAGGAACTGACGGAACGAGATTCCGACTCCCGGATTGCTAGTGAAGTTGAAACGTAGGTTTAACTCAAAACTTTCACTTAAAACTAAGGAAATCAGCCTCCGGGCGCCCAAAACGACCAAACGGGCTCCGGTGCCATAGAGACTCCACGGGCACGGGCCCCTAGCCGTTCATGGCCTGCAGAAACAGCCGAAACGAGATTCCGAACCCCGGATTGCTCGTACTGTTGAAACGTATGTTTAAGTTAGAATTATAACTTAAAACATAGACAACGAGCCTCCTGGCGCCCAAAATGAGCAGACGGGCCCCGTTGCCCGTGAAAATTGACGGGCACGGGCCCTAGTCATTCGTGACTTGCAGGAACTGACGGAACGAGATTCCGAATCCCGGACTGCTCGTACAGATGAAACGTAGGTTTAAGTTACAGCTATAACCTAAAACCTAGAGAACGAGCCTCCGGGCCCCCAAAATGAGTAAACGGGCTCCGTTGGCCGCGAAACTTGACGGGCACGGGCCCCTAGTCATTCAAGACTTGCAGGAACAGACGAAAGGAGATTCTGAATCCCGGATTGCTCGTACAGTTGAAACGCAAGCTTAAATTAGAACTATAACCTAAAACTTAGAAAACGAGCATCCGGGCGCCCACAACGAGCAAACGGGCTCCGTTGCCCTTGTAACTTGACGGGCACGGGCCCCTAGTCATTTTCATGACTTGCAGGAACAGAAGGAACGAGAGTCCGGACCCCGGAGTGCTCGTACAGTTGAGACGTATGTTTCAGTTAGAATTATAACTTAAGACTTAGAAAACGAAACATCCGGGCGCCCAAAATGAGCAAATGGGCTCCGTTGCCGTTAAACTTGACGGGCACCGGCCCCTAGTCATTCATGACTTGCAGGAACTGACGGAACGAGATTCTGATTCCCGGATTGCTCTTACAGTTGAAACGTATGTTTAAATTAGAGCCATAACTTAGAACCTTGAAAACGAGCCTCCGGGCGACCAAAACGAGCAAACGGGCCCCGTTGCTTGTGGGACTTGACGGGCACGGGCCCCTACCCGTTCATGACCTCCAGGAATTGACGGAACGAGATTCCGACTCTCGGGTTCCTTGCAAAGTTGAAACGTAGGTTTAACTGAAGACTTTCACTTAAAACTTAGGAAATCAGCCTCCGGGCGCCCAAAACGAGCAAACGGGCTCCGGTGCCCGTTGGACTTGACGGGCATGGGCTCCTAGTCATTCATGACTAGCTGAAAAAACTGGCGGAACGAGATTCCGAAACACGGACTGCTCGTACCGTTGAAACGTATGTTTAAGTTAGAACTATAACTTAAAATTTAGAAAACGAGCATCCGGGCGCCCAGTACGAGCAACCGGCTTCGTTGCTCATGAGACTTGATGGGCCCGGACCCCTAGCTTTTCATGGCCTGCAGGAACTGACGGAACGAGATTCCGACTCCCGGATTGCTAGTGAAGTTGAAACGTAGGTTTAACTCAAAACTTTCACTTAAAACTAAGGAAATCAGCCTCCGGGCGCCCAAAACGACCAAACGGGCTCCGGTGCCATAGAGACTCCACGGGCACGGGCCCCTAGCCGTTCATGGCCTGCAGAAACAGCCGAAACGAGATTCCGAACCCCGGATTGCTCGTACTGTTGAAACGTATGTTTAAGTTAGAATTATAACTTAAAACATAGACAACGAGCCTCCTGGCGCCCAAAATGAGCAGACGGGCCCCGTTGCCCGTGAAAATTGACGGGCACGGGCCCTAGTCATTCGTGACTTGCAGGAACTGACGGAACGAGATTCCGAATCCCGGACTGCTCGTACAGATGAAACGTAGGTTTAAGTTACAGCTATAACCTAAAACCTAGAGAACGAGCCTCCGGGCCCCCAAAATGAGTAAACGGGCTCCGTTGGCCGCGAAACTTGACGGGCACGGGCCCCTAGTCATTCAAGACTTGCAGGAACAAACGAAAGGAGATTCCGAATCCCGGATTGCTCGTACAGTTGAAACGCAAGCTTAAATTAGAACTATAACCTAAAACTTAGAAAACGAGCATCCGGGCGCCCACAACGAGCAAACGGGCTCCGTTGCCCTTGTAACTTGACGGGCACGGGCCCCTAGTCATTCATGACTTGCAGGAACAGAAGGAACGAGAGTCCGGACCCCGGAGTGCTCGTACAGTTGAGACGTATGTTTCAGTTAGAACTATAACTTAAGACTTAGAAAACGAAACATCCGGGCGCCCAAAATGAGCAAATGGGCTCCGTTGCCGTTAAACTTGACGGGCACCGGCCCCTAGTCATTCATGACTTGCAGGAACTGACGGAACGAGATTCTGATTCCCGGATTGCTCTTACAGTTGAAACGTATGTTTAAATTAGAGCTATAACTTAGAACCTTGAAAACGAGCCTCCGGGCGACCAAAACGAGCAAACGGGCCCCGTTGCTTATGGAACTTGAAGGGCACGGGCCCCTACCCGTTCATGACCTGCAGGAATTGACGGAACGAGATTCCGACTCTCGGGTTCCTTGCAAAGTTGAAACGTAGGTTTAACTCAAGACTTTCACTTAAAACTTAGGAAATCAGCCTCCGGGCGCCCAAAACGAGCAAACGGGCTCCGGTGCCCGTTGGACTTGACGGGCATGGGCTCCTAGTCATTCATGACTAGCTGAAAAAACTGGCGGAACGAGATTCCGAAACACGGACTGCTCGTACCGTTGAAACGTATGTTTAAGTTAGAACTATAACTTAAAATTTAGAAAACGAGCATCCGGGCGCCCAGTACGAGCAACCGGCTTCGTTGCTCATGAGACTTGATGGGCCCGGACCCCTAGCTTTTCATGGCCTGCAGGAACTGACGGAACGAGATTCCGACTCCCGGATTGCTAGTGAAGTTGAAACGTAGGTTTAACTCAAAACTTTCACTTAAAACTAAGGAAATCAGCCTCCGGGCGCCCAAAACGACCAAACGGGCTCCGGTGCCATAGAGACTCCACGGGCACGGGCCCCTAGCCGTTCATGGCCTGCAGAAACAGCCGAAACGAGATTCCGAACCCCGGATTGCTCGTACTGTTGAAACGTATGTTTAAGTTAGAATTATAACTTAAAACATAGACAACGAGCCTCCTGGCGCCCAAAATGAGCAGACGTGCCCCGTTGCCCGTGAAAATTGACGGGCACGGGCCCTAGTCATTCGTGACTTGCAGGAACTGACGGAACGAGATTCCGAATCCCGGATCCCGGACTGCTCGTACAGATGAAACGTAGGTTTAAGTTACAGCTATAACCTAAAACCTAGAGAACGAGCCTCCGGGCCCCCAAAATGAGTAAACGGGCTCCGTTGGCCGCGAAACTTGACGGGCACGTGCCCCTAGTCATTCAAGACTTGCAGGAACAGACGAAAGGAGATTCCGAATCCCGGATTGCTCGTACAGTTGAAACGCAAGCTTAAATTAGAACTATAACCTAAAACTTAGAAAACGAGCATCCGGGCGCCCACAACGAGCAAACGGGCTCCGTTGCCCTTGTAACTTGACGGGCACGGGCCCCTAGTCATTTTCATGACTTGCAGGAACAGAAGGAACGAGAGTCCGGACCCCGGAGTGCTCGTACAGTTGAGACGTATGTTTCAGTTAGAATTATAACTTAAGACTTAGAAAACGAAACATCCGGGCGCCCAAAATGAGCAAATGGGCTCCGTTGCCGTTAAACTTGACGGGCACCGGCCCCTAGTCATTCATGACTTGCAGGAACTGACGGAACGAGATTCTGATTCCCGGATTGCTCTTACAGTTGAAACGTATGTTTAAATTAGAGCCATAACTTAGAACCTTGAAAACGAGCCTCCGGGCGACCAAAACGAGCAAACGGGCCCCGTTGCTTGTGGGACTTGACGGGCACGGGCCCCTACCCGTTCATGACCTCCAGGAATTGACGGAACGAGATTCCGACTCTCGGGTTCCTTGCAAAGTTGAAACGTAGGTTTAACTCAAGACTTTCACTTAAAACTTAGGAAATCAGCCTCCGGGCGCGCAAAACGAGCAAACGGGCTCCGGTGCCCGTTGGACTTGACGGACATGGGCTCCTAGTCATTCATGACTAGCTGAAAAAACTGGCGGAACGAGATTCCGAAACACGGACTGCTCGTACCGTTGAAACGTATGTTTAAGTTAGAACTATAACTTAAAATTTAGAAAACGAGCATCCGGGCGCCCAATACGAGCAACCGGCTTCGTTGCTCATGAGACTTGATGGGCCCGGACCCCAAGCTTTTCATGGCCAGCAGGAACTGACGGAACGAGATTCCGACTCCCGGATTGCTAGTGAAGTTGAAACGTAGGTTTAACTCAAAACTTTCACTTAAAACTAAGGAAATCAGCCTCCGGGCGCCCAAAACGACCAAACGGGCTCCGGTGCCAGAGAGACTCCACGGGCACGGGCCCCTAGCCGTTCATGGCCTGCAGAAACAGCCGAAACGAGATTCCGAACCCCGGATTGCTCGTACTGTTGAAACGTATGTTTAAGTTAGAATTATAACTTAAAACATAGACAACGAGCCTCCTGGCGCCCAAAATGAGCAGACGGGCCCCGTTGCCCGTGAAAATTGACGGGCACGGGCCCTAGTCATTCGTGACTTGCAGGAACTGACGGAACGAGATTCCGAATCCCGGATCCCGGACTGCTCGTACAGATGAAACGTAGGTTTAAGTTACAGCTATAACCTAAAACCTAGAGAACGAGCCTCCGGGCCCCCAAAATGAGTAAACGGGCTCCGTTGGCCGCGAAACTTGACGGGCACGTGCCCCTAGTCATTCAAGACTTGCAGGAACAGACGAAAGGAGATTCCGAATCCCGGATTGCTCGTACAGTTGAAACGCAAGCTTAAATTAGAACTATAACCTAAAACTTAGAAAACGAGCATCCGGGCGCCCACAACGAGCAAACGGGCTCCGTTGCCCTTGTAACTTGACGGGCACGGGCCCCTAGTCATTCATGACTTGCAGGAACAGAAGGAACGAGAGTCCGGACCCCGGAGTGCTCGTACAGTTGAGACTTATGTTTCAGTTAGAACTATAACTTAAGACTTAGAAAACGAAACATCCGGGCGCCCAAAATGAGCAAATGGGCTCCGTTGCCGTTAAACTTGACGGGCACCGGCCCCTAGTCATTCATGACTTGCAGGAACTGACGGAACGAGATTCTGATTCCCGGATTGCTCTTACAGTTGAAACGTATGTTTAAATTAGAGCCATAACTTAGAACCTTGAAAACGAGCCTCCGGGCGACCAAAACGAGCAAACGGGCCCCGTTGCTTGTGGGACTTGACGGGCACGGGCCCCTACCCGTTCATGACCTCCAGGAATTGACGGAACGAGATTCCGACTCTCGGGTTCCTTGCAAAGTTGAAACGTAGGTTTAACTCAAGACTTTCACTTAAAACTTAGGAAATCAGCCTCCGGGCGCGCAAAACGAGCAAACGGGCTCCGGTGCCCGTTGGACTTGACGGACATGGGCTCCTAGTCATTCATGACTAGCTGAAAAAACTGGCGGAACGAGATTCCGAAACACGGACTGCTCGTACCGTTGAAACGTATGTTTAAGTTAGAACTATAACTTAAAATTTAGAAAACGAGCATCCGGGCGCCCAGTACGAGCAACCGGCTTCGTTGCTCATGAGACTTGATGGGCCCGGACCCCTAGCTTTTCATGGCCTGCAGGAACTGACGGAACGAGATTCCGACTCCCGGATTGCTAGTGAAGTTGAAACGTAAGTTTAACTCAAGACTTTCACTTAAAACTTAGGAAATCTGCCTCCGGGCGCCCAAAACGAGCAAACGGGCTCCGGTGCCCGTTGGACTTGACGGGCATGGGCTCCTAGTCATTCATGACTAGCTGAAAAAACTGGCGGAACGAGATTCCGAAACACGGACTGCTCGTACCGTTGAAACGTATGTTTAAGTTAGAACTATAACTTAAAATTTAGAAAACGAGCATCCGGGCGCCCAGTACGAGCAACCGGCTTCGTTGCTCATGAGACTTGATGGGCCCGGACCCCTAGCTTTTCATGGCCTGCAGGAACTGACGGAACGAGATTCCGACTCCCGGATTGCTAGTGAAGTTGAAACGTAGGTTTAACTCAAAACTTTCACTTAAAACTAAGGAAATCAGCCTCCGGGCGCCCAAAACGACCAAACGGGCTCCGGTGCCATAGAGACTCCACGGGCACGGGCCCCTAGCCGTTCATGGCCTGCAGAAACAGCCGAAACGAGATTCCGAACCCCGGATTGCTCGTACTGTTGAAACGTATGTTTAAGTTAGAATTATAACTTAAAACATAGACAACGAGCCTCCTGGCGCCCAAAATGAGCAGACGGGCCCCGTTGCCCGTGAAAATTGACGGGCACGGGCCCTAGTCATTCGTGACTTGCAGGAACTGACGGAACGAGATTCCGAATCCCGGACTGCTCGTACAGATGAAACGTAGGTTTAAGTTACAGCTATAACCTAAAACCTAGAGAACGAGCCTCCGGGCCCCCAAAATGAGTAAACGGGCTCCGTTGGCCGCGAAACTTGACGGGCACGGGCCCCTAGTCATTCAAGACTTGCAGGAACAGACGAAAGGAGATTCTGAATCCCGGATTGCTCGTACAGTTGAAACGCAAGCTTAAATTAGAACTATAACCTAAAACTTAGAAAACGAGCATCCGGGCGCCCACAACGAGCAAACGGGCTCCGTTGCCCTTGTAACTTGACGGGCACGGGCCCCTAGTCATTTTCATGACTTGCAGGAACAGAAGGAACGAGAGTCCGGACCCCGGAGTGCTCGTACAGTTGAGACGTATGTTTCAGTTAGAATTATAACTTAAGACTTAGAAAACGAAACATCCGGGCGCCCAAAATGAGCAAATGGGCTCCGTTGCCGTTAAACTTGACGGGCACCGGCCCCTAGTCATTCATGACTTGCAGGAACTGACGGAACGAGATTCTGATTCCCGGATTGCTCTTACAGTTGAAACGTATGTTTAAATTAGAGCCATAACTTAGAACCTTGAAAACGAGCCTCCGGGCGACCAAAACGAGCAAACGGGCCCCGTTGCTTGTGGGACTTGACGGGCACGGGCCCCTACCCGTTCATGACCTCCAGGAATTGACGGAACGAGATTCCGACTCTCGGGTTCCTTGCAAAGTTGAAACGTAGGTTTAACTGAAGACTTTCACTTAAAACTTAGGAAATCAGCCTCCGGGCGCCCAAAACGAGCAAACGGGCTCCGGTGCCCGTTGGACTTGACGGGCATGGGCTCCTAGTCATTCATGACTAGCTGAAAAAACTGGCGGAACGAGATTCCGAAACACGGACTGCTCGTACCGTTGAAACGTATGTTTAAGTTAGAACTATAACTTAAAATTTAGAAAACGAGCATCCGGGCGCCCAGTACGAGCAACCGGCTTCGTTGCTCATGAGACTTGATGGGCCCGGACCCCTAGCTTTTCATGGCCTGCAGGAACTGACGGAACGAGATTCCGACTCCCGGATTGCTAGTGAAGTTGAAACGTAGGTTTAACTCAAAACTTTCACTTAAAACTAAGGAAATCAGCCTCCGGGCGCCCAAAACGACCAAACGGGCTCCGGTGCCATAGAGACTCCACGGGCACGGGCCCCTAGCCGTTCATGGCCTGCAGAAACAGCCGAAACGAGATTCCGAACCCCGGATTGCTCGTACTGTTGAAACGTATGTTTAAGTTAGAATTATAACTTAAAACATAGACAACGAGCCTCCTGGCGCCCAAAATGAGCAGACGGGCCCCGTTGCCCGTGAAAATTGACGGGCACGGGCCCTAGTCATTCGTGACTTGCAGGAACTGACGGAACGAGATTCCGAATCCCGGACTGCTCGTACAGATGAAACGTAGGTTTAAGTTACAGCTATAACCTAAAACCTAGAGAACGAGCCTCCGGGCCCCCAAAATGAGTAAACGGGCTCCGTTGGCCGCGAAACTTGACGGGCACGGGCCCCTAGTCATTCAAGACTTGCAGGAACAAACGAAAGGAGATTCCGAATCCCGGATTGCTCGTACAGTTGAAACGCAAGCTTAAATTAGAACTATAACCTAAAACTTAGAAAACGAGCATCCGGGCGCCCACAACGAGCAAACGGGCTCCGTTGCCCTTGTAACTTGACGGGCACGGGCCCCTAGTCATTCATGACTTGCAGGAACAGAAGGAACGAGAGTCCGGACCCCGGAGTGCTCGTACAGTTGAGACGTATGTTTCAGTTAGAACTATAACTTAAGACTTAGAAAACGAAACATCCGGGCGCCCAAAATGAGCAAATGGGCTCCGTTGCCGTTAAACTTGACGGGCACCGGCCCCTAGTCATTCATGACTTGCAGGAACTGACGGAACGAGATTCTGATTCCCGGATTGCTCTTACAGTTGAAACGTATGTTTAAATTAGAGCTATAACTTAGAACCTTGAAAACGAGCCTCCGGGCGACCAAAACGAGCAAACGGGCCCCGTTGCTTATGGAACTTGAAGGGCACGGGCCCCTACCCGTTCATGACCTGCAGGAATTGACGGAACGAGATTCCGACTCTCGGGTTCCTTGCAAAGTTGAAACGTAGGTTTAACTCAAGACTTTCACTTAAAACTTAGGAAATCAGCCTCCGGGCGCCCAAAACGAGCAAACGGGCTCCGGTGCCCGTTGGACTTGACGGGCATGGGCTCCTAGTCATTCATGACTAGCTGAAAAAACTGGCGGAACGAGATTCCGAAACACGGACTGCTCGTACCGTTGAAACGTATGTTTAAGTTAGAACTATAACTTAAAATTTAGAAAACGAGCATCCGGGCGCCCAGTACGAGCAACCGGCTTCGTTGCTCATGAGACTTGATGGGCCCGGACCCCTAGCTTTTCATGGCCTGCAGGAACTGACGGAACGAGATTCCGACTCCCGGATTGCTAGTGAAGTTGAAACGTAGGTTTAACTCAAAACTTTCACTTAAAACTAAGGAAATCAGCCTCCGGGCGCCCAAAACGACCAAACGGGCTCCGGTGCCATAGAGACTCCACGGGCACGGGCCCCTAGCCGTTCATGGCCTGCAGAAACAGCCGAAACGAGATTCCGAACCCCGGATTGCTCGTACTGTTGAAACGTATGTTTAAGTTAGAATTATAACTTAAAACATAGACAACGAGCCTCCTGGCGCCCAAAATGAGCAGACGTGCCCCGTTGCCCGTGAAAATTGACGGGCACGGGCCCTAGTCATTCGTGACTTGCAGGAACTGACGGAACGAGATTCCGAATCCCGGATCCCGGACTGCTCGTACAGATGAAACGTAGGTTTAAGTTACAGCTATAACCTAAAACCTAGAGAACGAGCCTCCGGGCCCCCAAAATGAGTAAACGGGCTCCGTTGGCCGCGAAACTTGACGGGCACGTGCCCCTAGTCATTCAAGACTTGCAGGAACAGACGAAAGGAGATTCCGAATCCCGGATTGCTCGTACAGTTGAAACGCAAGCTTAAATTAGAACTATAACCTAAAACTTAGAAAACGAGCATCCGGGCGCCCACAACGAGCAAACGGGCTCCGTTGCCCTTGTAACTTGACGGGCACGGGCCCCTAGTCATTTTCATGACTTGCAGGAACAGAAGGAACGAGAGTCCGGACCCCGGAGTGCTCGTACAGTTGAGACGTATGTTTCAGTTAGAATTATAACTTAAGACTTAGAAAACGAAACATCCGGGCGCCCAAAATGAGCAAATGGGCTCCGTTGCCGTTAAACTTGACGGGCACCGGCCCCTAGTCATTCATGACTTGCAGGAACTGACGGAACGAGATTCTGATTCCCGGATTGCTCTTACAGTTGAAACGTATGTTTAAATTAGAGCCATAACTTAGAACCTTGAAAACGAGCCTCCGGGCGACCAAAACGAGCAAACGGGCCCCGTTGCTTGTGGGACTTGACGGGCACGGGCCCCTACCCGTTCATGACCTCCAGGAATTGACGGAACGAGATTCCGACTCTCGGGTTCCTTGCAAAGTTGAAACGTAGGTTTAACTCAAGACTTTCACTTAAAACTTAGGAAATCAGCCTCCGGGCGCGCAAAACGAGCAAACGGGCTCCGGTGCCCGTTGGACTTGACGGACATGGGCTCCTAGTCATTCATGACTAGCTGAAAAAACTGGCGGAACGAGATTCCGAAACACGGACTGCTCGTACCGTTGAAACGTATGTTTAAGTTAGAACTATAACTTAAAATTTAGAAAACGAGCATCCGGGCGCCCAATACGAGCAACCGGCTTCGTTGCTCATGAGACTTGATGGGCCCGGACCCCAAGCTTTTCATGGCCAGCAGGAACTGACGGAACGAGATTCCGACTCCCGGATTGCTAGTGAAGTTGAAACGTAGGTTTAACTCAAAACTTTCACTTAAAACTAAGGAAATCAGCCTCCGGGCGCCCAAAACGACCAAACGGGCTCCGGTGCCAGAGAGACTCCACGGGCACGGGCCCCTAGCCGTTCATGGCCTGCAGAAACAGCCGAAACGAGATTCCGAACCCCGGATTGCTCGTACTGTTGAAACGTATGTTTAAGTTAGAATTATAACTTAAAACATAGACAACGAGCCTCCTGGCGCCCAAAATGAGCAGACGGGCCCCGTTGCCCGTGAAAATTGACGGGCACGGGCCCTAGTCATTCGTGACTTGCAGGAACTGACGGAACGAGATTCCGAATCCCGGATCCCGGACTGCTCGTACAGATGAAACGTAGGTTTAAGTTACAGCTATAACCTAAAACCTAGAGAACGAGCCTCCGGGCCCCCAAAATGAGTAAACGGGCTCCGTTGGCCGCGAAACTTGACGGGCACGTGCCCCTAGTCATTCAAGACTTGCAGGAACAGACGAAAGGAGATTCCGAATCCCGGATTGCTCGTACAGTTGAAACGCAAGCTTAAATTAGAACTATAACCTAAAACTTAGAAAACGAGCATCCGGGCGCCCACAACGAGCAAACGGGCTCCGTTGCCCTTGTAACTTGACGGGCACGGGCCCCTAGTCATTCATGACTTGCAGGAACAGAAGGAACGAGAGTCCGGACCCCGGAGTGCTCGTACAGTTGAGACTTATGTTTCAGTTAGAACTATAACTTAAGACTTAGAAAACGAAACATCCGGGCGCCCAAAATGAGCAAATGGGCTCCGTTGCCGTTAAACTTGACGGGCACCGGCCCCTAGTCATTCATGACTTGCAGGAACTGACGGAACGAGATTCTGATTCCCGGATTGCTCTTACAGTTGAAACGTATGTTTAAATTAGAGCCATAACTTAGAACCTTGAAAACGAGCCTCCGGGCGACCAAAACGAGCAAACGGGCCCCGTTGCTTGTGGGACTTGACGGGCACGGGCCCCTACCCGTTCATGACCTCCAGGAATTGACGGAACGAGATTCCGACTCTCGGGTTCCTTGCAAAGTTGAAACGTAGGTTTAACTCAAGACTTTCACTTAAAACTTAGGAAATCAGCCTCCGGGCGCGCAAAACGAGCAAACGGGCTCCGGTGCCCGTTGGACTTGACGGACATGGGCTCCTAGTCATTCATGACTAGCTGAAAAAACTGGCGGAACGAGATTCCGAAACACGGACTGCTCGTACCGTTGAAACGTATGTTTAAGTTAGAACTATAACTTAAAATTTAGAAAACGAGCATCCGGGCGCCCAGTACGAGCAACCGGCTTCGTTGCTCATGAGACTTGATGGGCCCGGACCCCTAGCTTTTCATGGCCTGCAGGAACTGACGGAACGAGATTCCGACTCCCGGATTGCTAGTGAAGTTGAAACGTAAGTTTAACTCAAGACTTTCACTTAAAACTTAGGAAATCTGCCTCCGGGCGCCCAAAACGAGCAAACGGGCTCCGGTGCCCGTTGGACTTGACGGGCATGGGCTCCTAGTCATTCATGACTAGCTGAAAAAACTGGCGGAACGAGATTCCGAAACACGGACTGCTCGTACCGTTGAAACGTATGTTTAAGTTAGAACTATAACTTAAAATTTAGAAAACGAGCATCCGGGCGCCCAGTACGAGCAACCGGCTTCGTTGCTCATGAGACTTGATGGGCCCGGACCCCTAGCTTTTCATGGCCTGCAGGAACTGACGGAACGAGATTCCGACTCCCGGATTGCTAGTGAAGTTGAAACGTAGGTTTAACTCAAAACTTTCACTTAAAACTAAGGAAATCAGCCTCCGGGCGCCCAAAACGACCAAACGGGCTCCGGTGCCATAGAGACTCCACGGGCACGGGCCCCTAGCCGTTCATGGCCTGCAGAAACAGCCGAAACGAGATTCCGAACCCCGGATTGCTCGTACTGTTGAAACGTATGTTTAAGTTAGAATTATAACTTAAAACATAGACAACGAGCCTCCTGGCGCCCAAAATGAGCAGACGGGCCCCGTTGCCCGTGAAAATTGACGGGCACGGGCCCTAGTCATTCGTGACTTGCAGGAACTGACGGAACGAGATTCCGAATCCCGGACTGCTCGTACAGATGAAACGTAGGTTTAAGTTACAGCTATAACCTAAAACCTAGAGAACGAGCCTCCGGGCCCCCAAAATGAGTAAACGGGCTCCGTTGGCCGCGAAACTTGACGGGCACGGGCCCCTAGTCATTCAAGACTTGCAGGAACAGACGAAAGGAGATTCTGAATCCCGGATTGCTCGTACAGTTGAAACGCAAGCTTAAATTAGAACTATAACCTAAAACTTAGAAAACGAGCATCCGGGCGCCCACAACGAGCAAACGGGCTCCGTTGCCCTTGTAACTTGACGGGCACGGGCCCCTAGTCATTTTCATGACTTGCAGGAACAGAAGGAACGAGAGTCCGGACCCCGGAGTGCTCGTACAGTTGAGACGTATGTTTCAGTTAGAATTATAACTTAAGACTTAGAAAACGAAACATCCGGGCGCCCAAAATGAGCAAATGGGCTCCGTTGCCGTTAAACTTGACGGGCACCGGCCCCTAGTCATTCATGACTTGCAGGAACTGACGGAACGAGATTCTGATTCCCGGATTGCTCTTACAGTTGAAACGTATGTTTAAATTAGAGCCATAACTTAGAACCTTGAAAACGAGCCTCCGGGCGACCAAAACGAGCAAACGGGCCCCGTTGCTTGTGGGACTTGACGGGCACGGGCCCCTACCCGTTCATGACCTCCAGGAATTGACGGAACGAGATTCCGACTCTCGGGTTCCTTGCAAAGTTGAAACGTAGGTTTAACTGAAGACTTTCACTTAAAACTTAGGAAATCAGCCTCCGGGCGCCCAAAACGAGCAAACGGGCTCCGGTGCCCGTTGGACTTGACGGGCATGGGCTCCTAGTCATTCATGACTAGCTGAAAAAACTGGCGGAACGAGATTCCGAAACACGGACTGCTCGTACCGTTGAAACGTATGTTTAAGTTAGAACTATAACTTAAAATTTAGAAAACGAGCATCCGGGCGCCCAGTACGAGCAACCGGCTTCGTTGCTCATGAGACTTGATGGGCCCGGACCCCTAGCTTTTCATGGCCTGCAGGAACTGACGGAACGAGATTCCGACTCCCGGATTGCTAGTGAAGTTGAAACGTAGGTTTAACTCAAAACTTTCACTTAAAACTAAGGAAATCAGCCTCCGGGCGCCCAAAACGACCAAACGGGCTCCGGTGCCATAGAGACTCCACGGGCACGGGCCCCTAGCCGTTCATGGCCTGCAGAAACAGCCGAAACGAGATTCCGAACCCCGGATTGCTCGTACTGTTGAAACGTATGTTTAAGTTAGAATTATAACTTAAAACATAGACAACGAGCCTCCTGGCGCCCAAAATGAGCAGACGGGCCCCGTTGCCCGTGAAAATTGACGGGCACGGGCCCTAGTCATTCGTGACTTGCAGGAACTGACGGAACGAGATTCCGAATCCCGGACTGCTCGTACAGATGAAACGTAGGTTTAAGTTACAGCTATAACCTAAAACCTAGAGAACGAGCCTCCGGGCCCCCAAAATGAGTAAACGGGCTCCGTTGGCCGCGAAACTTGACGGGCACGGGCCCCTAGTCATTCAAGACTTGCAGGAACAAACGAAAGGAGATTCCGAATCCCGGATTGCTCGTACAGTTGAAACGCAAGCTTAAATTAGAACTATAACCTAAAACTTAGAAAACGAGCATCCGGGCGCCCACAACGAGCAAACGGGCTCCGTTGCCCTTGTAACTTGACGGGCACGGGCCCCTAGTCATTCATGACTTGCAGGAACAGAAGGAACGAGAGTCCGGACCCCGGAGTGCTCGTACAGTTGAGACGTATGTTTCAGTTAGAACTATAACTTAAGACTTAGAAAACGAAACATCCGGGCGCCCAAAATGAGCAAATGGGCTCCGTTGCCGTTAAACTTGACGGGCACCGGCCCCTAGTCATTCATGACTTGCAGGAACTGACGGAACGAGATTCTGATTCCCGGATTGCTCTTACAGTTGAAACGTATGTTTAAATTAGAGCTATAACTTAGAACCTTGAAAACGAGCCTCCGGGCGACCAAAACGAGCAAACGGGCCCCGTTGCTTATGGAACTTGAAGGGCACGGGCCCCTACCCGTTCATGACCTGCAGGAATTGACGGAACGAGATTCCGACTCTCGGGTTCCTTGCAAAGTTGAAACGTAGGTTTAACTCAAGACTTTCACTTAAAACTTAGGAAATCAGCCTCCGGGCGCCCAAAACGAGCAAACGGGCTCCGGTGCCCGTTGGACTTGACGGGCATGGGCTCCTAGTCATTCATGACTAGCTGAAAAAACTGGCGGAACGAGATTCCGAAACACGGACTGCTCGTACCGTTGAAACGTATGTTTAAGTTAGAACTATAACTTAAAATTTAGAAAACGAGCATCCGGGCGCCCAGTACGAGCAACCGGCTTCGTTGCTCATGAGACTTGATGGGCCCGGACCCCTAGCTTTTCATGGCCTGCAGGAACTGACGGAACGAGATTCCGACTCCCGGATTGCTAGTGAAGTTGAAACGTAGGTTTAACTCAAAACTTTCACTTAAAACTAAGGAAATCAGCCTCCGGGCGCCCAAAACGACCAAACGGGCTCCGGTGCCATAGAGACTCCACGGGCACGGGCCCCTAGCCGTTCATGGCCTGCAGAAACAGCCGAAACGAGATTCCGAACCCCGGATTGCTCGTACTGTTGAAACGTATGTTTAAGTTAGAATTATAACTTAAAACATAGACAACGAGCCTCCTGGCGCCCAAAATGAGCAGACGTGCCCCGTTGCCCGTGAAAATTGACGGGCACGGGCCCTAGTCATTCGTGACTTGCAGGAACTGACGGAACGAGATTCCGAATCCCGGACTGCTCGTACAGATGAAACGTAGGTTTAAGTTACAGCTATAACCAAAAACCTAGAGAACGAGCCTCCGGGCCCCCAAAATGAGTAAACGGGCTCCGTTAGCCGCGAAACTTGACGGGCACGGGCCCCTAGTCATTCAAGACTTGCAGGAACAGACGAAAGGAGATTCCGAATCCCGGATTGCTCGTACAGTTGAAACGCAAGCTTAAATTAGAACTATAACCTAAAACTTAGAAAACGAGCATCCGGGCGCCCACAACGAGCAAACGGGCTCCGTTGCCCTTGTAACTTGACGGGCACGGGCCCCTAGTCATTCATGACTTGCAGGAACAGAAGGAACGAGAGTCCGGACCCCGGAGTGCTCGTACAGTTGAGACGTATGTTTCAGTTAGAACTATAACTTAAGACTTAGAAAACGAAACATCCGGGCGCCCAAAATGAGCAAATGGGCTCCGTTGCCGTTAAACTTGACGGGCACCGGCCCCTAGTCATTCATGACTTGCAGGAACTGACGGAACGAGATTCTGATTCCCGGATTCCTCTTACAGTTGAAACGTATGTTTAAATTAGAGCTATAACTTAGAACCTTGAAAACGAGCCTCCGGGCGACCAAAACAAGCAAACGGGCCCCGTTGCTTGTGGGACTTGACGGGCACGGGCCCCTACCCGTTCATGACCTGCAGGAATTGACGGAACGAGATTCCGACTCTCGGGTTCCTTGCAAAGTTGAAACGTAGGTTTAACTCAAGACTTTCACTTAAAACTTAGGAAATCAGCCTCCGGGCGCCCAAAACGAGCAAACGGGCTCCGGTGCCCGTTGGACTTGACGGGCATGGGCTCCTAGTCATTCATGACTAGCTGAAAAAACTGGCGGAACGAGATTCCGAAACACGGACTGCTCGTACCGTTGAAACGTATGTTTAAGTTAGAACTATAACTTAAAATTTAGAAAACGAGCATCCGGGCGCCCAGTACGAGCAACCGGCTTCGTTGCTCATGAGACTTGATGGGCCCGGACCCCTAGCTTTTCATGGCCTGCAGGAACTGACGAAACGAGATTCCGACTCCCGGATTGCTAGTGAAGTTGAAACGTAGGTTTAACTCAAAACTTTCACTTAAAACTAAGGAAATCAACCTCCGGGCGCCCAAAACGACCAAACGGGCTCCGGTGCCAGAGAGACTCCACGGGCACGGGACCCTAGCCGTTCATGGCCTGCAGAAACAGCCAAAACGAGATTCCGAACCCCGGATTGCTCGTACTGTTGAAACGTATGTTTAAGTTAGAATTATAACTTAAAACATAGACAACGAGCCTCCTGGCGCCCAAAATGAGCAGACGGGCCCCGTTGCCCGTGAAAATTGACGGGCACGGGCCCTAGTCATTCGTGACTTGCAGGAACTGACGGAACGAGATTCCGAATCCCGGACTGCTCGTACAGATAAAACGTAGGTTTAAGTTACAGCTATAACCTAAAACCTAGAGAACGAGCCTCCGGGCCCCCAAAATGAGTAAACGGGCTCCGTTGGCCGCGAAACTTGACGGGCACGGGCCCCTAGTCATTCAAGACTTGCAGGAACAGACGAAAGGAGATTCTGAATCCCGGATTGCTCGTACAGTTGAAACGCAAGCTTAAATTAGAACTATAACCTAAAACTTAGAAAACGAGCATCCGGGCGCCCACAACGAGCAAACGGGCTCCGTTGCCCTTGTAACTTGACGGGCACGGGCCCCTAGTCATTTTCATGACTTGCAGGAACAGAAGGAACGAGAGTCCGGACCCCGGAGTGCTCGTACAGTTGAGACGTATGTTTCAATTAGAATTATAACTTAAGACTTAGAAAACGAAACATCCGGGCGCCCAAAATGAGCAAATGGGCTCCGTTGCCGTTAAACTTGACGGGCACCGGCCCCTAGTCATTCATGACTTGCAGGAACTGACGGAACGAGATTCTGATTCCCGGATTGCTCTTACAGTTGAAACGTATGTTTAAATTAGAGCCATAACTTAGAACCTTGAAAACGAGCCTCCGGGCGACCAAAACGAGCAAACGGGCCCCGTTGCTTGTGGGACTTGACGGGCACGGGCCCCTACCCGTTCATGACCTCCAGGAATTGACGGAACGAGATTCCGACTCTCGGGTTCCTTGCAAAGTTGAAACGTAGGTTTAACTCAAGACTTTCACTTAAAACTTAGGAAATCAGCCTCCGGGCGCGCAAAACGAGCAAACGGGCTCCGGTGCCCGTTGGACTTGACGGACATGGGCTCCTAGTCATTCATGACTAGCTGAAAAAACTGGCGTAACGAGATTCCGAAACACGGACTGCTCGTACCGTTGAAACGTATGTTTAAGTTAGAACTATAACTTAAAATTTAGAAAACGAGCATCCGGGCGCCCAGTACGAGCAACCGGCTTCGTTGCTCATGAGACTTGATGGGCCCGGACCCCTAGCTTTTCATGGCCTGCAGGAACTGACGGAACGAGATTCCGACTCCCGGATTGCTAGTGAAGTTGAAACGTAAGTTTAACTCAAGACTTTCACTTAAAACTTAGGAAATCTGCCTCCGGGCGCCCAAAACGAGCAAACGGGCTCCGTTGCCCGTTGGACTTGACGGGCATGGGCTCCTAGTCATTCATGACTAGCTGAAAAAACTGGCGGAACGAGATTCCGAAACACGGACTGCTCGTACCGTTGAAACGTATGTTTAAGTTAGAACTATAACTTAAAATTTAGAAAACGAGCATCCGGGCGCCCAGTACGAGCAACCGGCTTCGTTGCTCATGAGACTTGATGGGCCCGGACCCCTTGCTTTTCATGGCCTGCAGGAACTGACGGAACGAGATTCCGACTCCCGGATTGCTAGTGAAGTTGAAACGTAGGTTTAACTCAAAACTTTCACTTAAAACTAAGGAAATCAGCCTCCGGGCGCCCAAAACGACCAAACGGGCTCCGGTGCCATAGAGACTCCACGGGCACGGGCCCCTAGCTGTTCATGGCCTGCAGAAACAGCCGAAACGAGATTCCGAACCTCGGATTGCTCGTACTGTTGAAACGTATGTTTAAGTTAGAATTATAACTTAAAACATAGACAACGAGCCTCCTGGCGCCCAAAATGAGCAGACGGGCCCCGTTGCCCGTGAAAATTGACGGGCACGGGCCCTAGTCATTCGTGACTTGCAGGAACTGACGGAACGAGATTCCGAATCCCGGACTGCTCGTACAGATGAAACGTAGGTTTAAGTTACAGCTATAACCTAAAACCTAGAGAACGAGCCTCCGGGCCCCCAAAATGAGTAAACGGGCTCCGTTGGCCGCGAAACTTGACGGGCACGGGCCCCTAGTCATTCAAGACTTGCAGGAACAAACGAAAGGAGATTCCGAATCCCGGATTGCTCGTACAGTTGAAACGCAAGCTTAAATTAGAACTATAACCTAAAACTTAGAAAACGAGCATCCGGGCGCCCACAACGAGCAAACGGGCTCCGTTACCCTTGTAACTTGACGGGCACGGGCCCCTAGTCATTCATGACTTGCAGGAACAGAAGGAACGAGAGTCCGGACCCCGGAGTGCTCGTACAGTTGAGACGTATGTTTCAGTTAGAACTATAACTTAAGACTTAGAAAACGAAACATCCGGGCGCCCAAAATGAGCAAATGGGCTCCGTTGCCGTTAAACTTGACGGGCACCGGCCCCTAGTCATTCATGACTTGCAGGAACTGACGGAACGAGAATCTGATTCCCGGATTGCTCTTACAGTTGAAACGTATGTTTAAATTAGAGCTATAACTTAGAACCTTGAAAACGAGCCTCCGGGCGACCAAAACGAGCAAACGGGCCCCGTTGCTTATGGAACTTGAAGGGCACGGGCCCCTACCCGTTCATGACCTGCAGGAATTGACGGAACGAGATTCCGACTCTCGGGTTCCTTGCAAAGTTGAAACGTAGGTTTAACTGAAGACTTTCACTTAAAACTTAGGAAATCAGCCTCCGGGCGCCCAAAACGAGCAAACGGGCTCCGGTGCCCGTTGGACTTGACGGGCATGGGCTCCTAGTCATTAATGACTAGCTGAAAAAACTGGCGGAACGAGATTCCGAAACACGGACTGCTCGTACCGTTGAAACGTATGTTTAAGTTAGAACTATAACTTAAAATTTAGAAAACGAGCATCCGGGCGCCCCGTACGAGCAACCGGCTTCGTTGCTCATGAGACTTGATGGGCCCGGACCCCTAGCTTTTCATGGCCTGCAGGAACTGACGGAACGAGATTCCGACTCCCGGATTGCTAGTGAAGTTGAAACGTAGGTTTAACTCAAAACTTTCACTTAAAACTAAGGAAATCAGCCTCCGGGCGCCCAAAACGACCAAACGGGCTCCGGTGCCATAGAGACTCCACGGGCACGGGCCCCTAGCCGTTCATGGCCTGCAGAAACAGCCGAAACGAGATTCCGAACCCCGGATTGCTCGTACTGTTGAAACGTATGTTTAAGTTAGAATTATAACTTAAAACATAGACAACGAGCCTCCTGGCGCCCAAAATGAGCAGACGGGCCCCGTTGCCCGTGAAAATTGACGGGCACGGGCCCTAGTCATTCGTGACTTGCAGGAACTGACGGAACGAGATTCCGAATCCCGGACTGCTCGTACAGATGAAACGTAGGTTTAAGTTACAGCTATAACCAAAAACCTAGAGAACGAGCCTCCGGGCCCCCAAAATGAGTAAACGGGCTCCGTTGGCCGCGAAACTTGACGGGCACGGGCCCCTAGTCATTCAAGACTTGCAGGAACAGACGAAAGGAGATTCCGAATCCCGGATTGCTCGTACAGTTGAAACGCAAGCTTAAATTAGAACTATAACCTAAAACTTAGAAAACGAGCATCCGGGCGCCCACAACGAGCAAACGGGCTCCGTTGCCCTTGTAACTTGACGGGCACGGGCCCCTAGTCATTCATGACTTGCCGGAACAGAAGGAACGAGAGTCCGGACCCCGGAGTGCTCGTACAGTTGAGACGTATGTTTCAGTTAGAACTATAACTTAAGACTTAGAAAACGAAACATCCGGGCGCCCAAAATGAGCAAATGGGCTCCGTTGCCGTTAAACTTGACGGGCACCGGCCCCTAGTCATTCATGACTTGCAGGAACTGACGGAACGAGATTCTGATTCCCGGATTCCTCTTACAGTTGAAACGTATGTTTAAATTAGAGCTATAACTTAGAACCTTGAAAACGAGCCTCCGGGCGACCAAAACGAGCAAACGGGCCCCGTTGCTTATGGAACTTGAAGGGCACCGGCCCCTACCCGTTCATGACCTGCAGGAATTGACGGAACGAGATTCCGACTCTCGGGTTCCTTGCAAAGTTGAAACGTAGGTTTAACTCAAGACTTTCACTTAAAACTTAGGAAATCAGCCTCTGGGCGCCCAAAACGAGCAAACGGGCTCCGGTGCCCGTTGGACTTGACGGGCATGGGCTCCTAGTCATTCATGACTAGCTGAAAAAACTGGCGGAACGAGATTCCGAAACACGGACTGCTCGTACCGTTGAAACGTATGTTTAAGTTAGAACTATAACTTAAAATTTAGAAAACGAGCATCCGGGCGCCCAGTACGAGCAACCGGCTTCGTTGCTCATGAGACTTGATGGGCCCGGACCCCTAGCTTTTCATGGCCTGCAGGAACTGACGGAACGAGATTCCGACTCCCGGATTGCTAGTGAAGTTGAAACGTAGGTTTAACTCAAAACTTTCACTTAAAACTAAGGAAATCAGCCTCCGGGCGCCCAAAACGAGCAAACGGGCTCCGGTGCCAGAGAGACTCCACGGGCACGGGCCCCTAGCCGTTCATGGCCTGCAGAAACAGCCGAAACGAGATTCCGAACCCCGGATTGCTCGTACTGTTGAAACGTATGTTTAAGTTAGAATTATAACTTAAAACATAGACAACGAGCCTCCTGGCGCCCAAAATGAGCAGACGGGCCCCGTTGCCCGTGAAAATTGACGGGCACGGGCCCTAGTCATTCGTGACTTGCAGGAACTGACGGAACGAGATTCCGAATCCCGGACTGCTCGTACAGTTGAAACGTAGGTTTAAGTTACAGCTATAACCTAAAACTTAGAGAACGAGCCTCCGGGCCCCCAAAATGAGTAAACGGGCTCCGTTGGCCGCGAAACTTGACGGGCACGGGCCCCTAGTCATTCAAGACTTGTAGGAACAGACGAAAGGAGATTTCGAATCCCGGATTGCTCGTACAGTTGAAACGCAAGTTTAAATTAGAACTATAACCTAAAACTTAGAAAACGAGCATCCGGGCGCCCACAACGAGCAAACGGGCTCCGTTGCCCTTGTAACTTGACGGGCACGGGCCCCTAGTCATTTTCATGACTTGCAGGAACAGAAGGAACGAGAGTTCGGACCCCGGAGAGCTCGTACAGTTGAGACGTATGTTTCAGTTAGAATTATAACTTAAGACTTAGAAAACGAAACATCCGGGCGCCCAAAATGAGCAAATGGGCTCCGTTGCCGTTAAACTTGACGGGCACCGGCCCCTAGTCATTCATGACTTGCAGGAACTGACGGAACGAGATTCTGATTCCCGGATTGCTCTTACAGTTGAAACGTATGTTTAAATTAGAGCCATAACTTAGAACCTTGAAAACGAGCCTCCGGGCGACCAAAACGAGCAAACGGGCCCCGTTGCTTGTGGGACTTGACGGGCATGGGCCCCTACCCGTTCATGACCTCCAGGAATTGACGGAACGAGATTCCGACTCTCGGGTTCCTTGCAAAGTTGAAACGTAGGTTTAACTCAAGACTTTCACTTAAAACTTAGGAAATCAGCCTCCGGGCGCGCAAAACGAGCAAACGGGCTCCGGTGCCCGTTGGACTTGACGGACATGGGCTCCTAGTCATTCATGACTAGCTGAAAAAACTGGCGGAACGAGATTCCGAAACACGGACTGCTCGTACCGTTGAAACGTATGTTTAAGTTAGAACTATAACTTAAAATTTAGAAAACGAGCATCCGGGCGCCCAATACGAGCAACCGGCTTCGTTGCTCATGAGACTTGATGGGCCCGGACCCCAAGCTTTTCATGGCCTGCAGGAACTGACGGAACGAGATTCCGACTCCCGGATTGCTAGTGAAGTTGAAACGTAGGTTTAACTCAAAACTTTCACTTAAAACTAAGGAAATCAGCCTCCGGGCGCCCAAAACGAGCAAACGGGCTCCGGTGCCAGAGAGACTCCACGGGCACGGGCCCCTAGCCGTTCATGGCCTGCAGAAACAGCCGAAACGAGATTCCGAACCCCGGATTGCTCGTACTGTTGAAACGTATGTTTAAGTTAGAATTATAACTTAAAACATAGACAACGAGCCTCCTGGCGCCCAAAATGAGCAGACGGGCCCCGTTGCCCGTGAAAATTGACGGGCACGGGCCCTAGTCATTCGTGACTTGCAGGAACTGACGGAACGAGATTCCGAATCCCGGACTGCTCGTACAGATGAAACGTAGGTTTAAGTTACAGCTATAACCTAAAACCTAGAGAACGAGCCTCCGGGCCCCCAAAATGAGTAAACGGGCTCCGTTGGCCGCGAAACTTGACGGGCACGTGCCCCTAGTCATTCAAGACTGGCAGGAACAGACGAAAGGAGATTCCGAATCCCGGATTGCTCGTACAGTTGAAACGCAAGCTTAAATTAGAACTATAACCTAAAACTTAGAAAACGAGCATCCGGGCGCCCACAACGAGCAAACGGGCTCCGTTGCCCTTGTAACTTGACGGGCACGGGCCCCTAGTCATTCATGACTTGCAGGAACAGAAGGAACGAGAGTCCAGACCCCGGAGTGCTCGTACAGTTGAGACGTATGTTTCAGTTAGAACTATAACTTAAGACTTAGAAAACGAAACATCCGGGCGCCCAAAATGAGCAAATGGGCTCCGTTGCCGTTAAACTTGACGGGCACCGGCCCCTAGTCATTCATGACTTGCGGGAACTGACGGAACGAGATTCTGATTCCCGGATTGCTCTTACAGTTGAAACGTATGTTTAAATTAGAGCTATAACTTAGAACCTTGAAAACGAGCCTCCGGGCGAGCAAAACGAGCAAACGGGCCCCGTTGCTTGTGGGACTTGACGGGCACGGGCCCCTACCCGTTCATGACCTGCAGGAATTGACGGAACGAGATTCCGACTCTCGGGTTCCTTGCAAAGTTGAAACGTAGGTTTAACTCAAGACTTTCACTTAAAACTTAGGAAATCAGCCTCCGGGCGCCCAAAACGAGCAAACGGACTCCGGTGCCCGTTGGACTTGACGGGCATGGGCTCCTAGTCATTCATGACTAGCTGAAAAAACTGGCGGAATGAGATTCCGAAACACGGACTGCTCGTACCGTTGAAACGTATGTTTAAGTTAGAACTATAACTTAAAATTTAGAAAACGAGCATCCGGGCGCCCAGTACGAGCAACCGGCTCCGTTGCTCATGAGACTTGATGGGCCCGGACCCCTAGCTTTTCATGGCCTGCAGGAACTGACGGAACGAGATTCCGACTCCCGGATTGCTAGTGAAGTTGAAACGTAGGTTTAACTCAAAACTTTCACTTAAAACTAAGGAAATCAGCCTCCGGGCGCCCAAAACGAGCAAACGGGCTCCGGTGCCAGAGAGACTCCACGGGCACGGGCCCTAGCCGTTCATGGCCTGTAGAAACAGCCGAAACGAGATTCCGAACCCCGGATTGCTCGTACTGTTGAAACGTATGTTTAAGTTAGAATTACAACTTAAAACATAGACAACGAGCCTCCTGGCGCCCAAAATGAGCAGACGGGCCCCGTTGCCCGTGAAAATTGACGGGCACGGGCCCTAGTCATTCGTGACTTGCAGGAACTGACGGAACGAGATTCCGAATCCCGGACTGCTCGTACAGTTGAAACATAGGTTTAAGTTACAGCTATAACCTAAAACTTAGAGAACGAGCCTCCGGGCCCCCAAAATGAGTAAACGGGCTCCGTTGGCCGCGAAACTTGACGAGCACGGGCCCCTAGTCATTCAAGACTTGTAGGAACAGACGAAAGGAGATTTCGAATCCCGGATTGCTCGTACAGTTGAAACGCAAGTTTAAATTAGAACTATAACCTAAAACTTAGAAAACGAGCATCCGGGCGCCCACAACGAGCAAACGGGCTCCGTTGCCCTTGTAACTTGACGGGCACGGGCCCCTAGTCATTTTCATGACTTGCAGGAACAGAAGGAACGAGAGTCCGGACCCCGGAGTGCTCGTACAGTTGAGACGTATGTTTCAGTTAGAATTATAACTTAAGACTTAGAAAACGAAACATCCGGGCGCCCAAAATGAGCAAATGGGCTCCGTTGCCGTTAAACTTGACGGGCACCGGCCCCTAGTCATTCATGACTTGCAGGAACTGACGGAACGAGATTCTAATTCCCGGATTGCTCTTACAGTTGAAACGTATGTTTAAATTAGAGCCATAACTTAGAACCTTGAAAACGAGCCTCCGGGCGACCAAAACGAGCAAACGGGCCCCGTTGCTTGTGGGACTTGACGGGCACGGGCCCCTGCCCGTTCATGACCTCCAGGAATTGACGGAACGAGATTCCGACTCTCGGGTTCCTTGCAAAGTTGAAACGTAGGTTTAACTCAAGACTTTCACTTAAAACTTAGGAAATCAGCCTCCGGGCGCGCAAAACGAGCAAACGGGCTCCGGTGCCCGTTGGACTTGACAGACATGGGCTCCTAGTCATTCATGACTAGCTGAAAAAACTGGCGGAACGAGATTCCGAAACACGGACTGCTCGTACCGTTGCAACGTATGTTTAAGTTAGAACTATAACTTAAAATTTAGAAAACGAGCATCCGGGCGCCCAGTACGAGCAACCGGCTTCGTTGCTCATGAGACTTGATGGGCCCGGACCCCTAGCTTTTCATGGCCTGCAGGAACTGACGGAACGAGATTCCGACTCCCGGATTGCTAGTGAAGTTGAAACGTAAGTTTAACTCAAGACTTTCACTTAAAACTTAGGAAATCTGCCTCCGGGCGCCCAAAACGAGCAAACGGGCTCCGGTGCCCGTTGGACTTGACGGGCATGGGCTCCTAGTCATTCATGACTAGCTGAAAAAACTGGCGGAACGAGATTCCGAAACACGGACTGCTCGTACCGTTGAAACGTATGTTTAAGTTAGAACTATAACTTAAAATTTAGAAAACGAGCATCCGGGCGCCCAGTACGATCAACCGGCTTCGTTGCTCATGAGACTTGATGGGCCCGGACCCCTAGCTTTTCATGGCCTGCAGGAACTGACGGAACGAGATTCCGACTCCCGGATTGCTAGTGAAGTTGAAACGTAGGTTTAACTCAAAACTTTCACTTAAAACTAAGGAAATCAGCCTCCGGGCGCCCAAAACGACCAAACGGGCTCCGGTGCCAGAGAGACTCCACGGGCACGGGCCCCTAGCCGTTCATGGCCTGCAGAAACAGCCGAAACGAGATTCCGAACCCCGGATTGCTCGTACTGTTGAAACGTATGTTTAAGTTAGAATTATAACTTAAAACATAGACAACGAGCCTCCTGGCGCCCAAAATGAGCAGACGGGCCCCGTTGCCCGTGAAAATTGACGGGCACGGGCCCTAGTCATTCGTGACTTGCAGGAACTGACGGAACGAGATTCCGAATCCCGGACTGCTCGTACAGATGAAACGTAGGTTTAAGTTACAGCTATAACCTAAAACCTAGAGAACGAGCCTCCGGGCCCCCAAAATGAGTAAACGGGCTCCGTTGGCCGCGAAACTTGACGGGCACGGGCCCCTAGTCATTCAAGACTTGCAGGAACAAACGAAAGGAGATTCCGAATCCCGGATTGCTCGTACAGTTGAAACGCAAGCTTAAATTAGAACTATAACCTAAAACTTAGAAAACGAGCATCCGGGCGCCCACAACGAGCAAACGGGCTCCGTTGCCCTTGTAACTTGACGGGCACGGGCCCCTAGTCATTCATGACTTGCAGGAACAGAAGGAACGAGAGTCCGGACCCCGGAGTGCTCGTACAGTTGAGACGTATGTTTCAGTTAGAACTATAACTTAAGACTTAGAAAACGAAACATCCGGGCGCCCAAAATGAGCAAATGGGCTCCGTTGCCGTTAAACTTGACGGGCACCGGCCCCTAGTCATTCATGACTTGCAGGAACTGACGGAACGAGATTCTGATTCCCGGATTGCTCTTACAGTTGAAACGTATGTTTAAATTAGAGCTATAACTTAGAACCTTGAAAACGAGCCTCCGGGCGACCAAAACGAGCAAACGGGCCCCGTTGCTTATGGAACTTGAAGGGCACGGGCCCCTACCCGTTCATGACCTGCAGGAATTGACGGAAAGAGATTCCGACTCTCGGGTTCCTTGCAAAGTTGAAACGTAGGTTTAACTCAAGACTTTCACTTAAAACTTAGGAAATCAGCCTCCGGGCGCCCAAAACGAGCAAACGGGCTCCGGTGCCCGTTGGACTTGACGGGCATGGGCTCCTAGCATTCATGACTAGCTGAAAAAACTGGCGGAACGAGATTCCGAAACACGGACTGCTCGTACCGTTGAAACGTATGTTTAAGTTAGAACTATAACTTAAAATTTAGAAAACGAGCATCCGGGCGCCCAGTACGAGCAACCGGCTTCGTTGCTCATGAGACTTGATGGGCCCGGACCCCTAGCTTTTCATGGCCTGCAGGAACTGACGGAATGAGATTCCGACTCCCGGATTGCTAGTGAAGTTGAAACGTAGGTTTAACTCAAAACTTTCACTTAAAACTAAGGAAATCAGCCTCCGGGCGCCCAAAACGACCAAACGGGCTCCGGTGCCATAGAGACTCCACGGGCACGGGCCCATAGCCGTTCATGGCTTGCAGAAACAGCCGAAACGAGATTCCGAACCCCGGATTGCTCGTACTGTTGAAACGTATGTTTAAGTTAGAATTATAACTTAAAACATAGACAACGAGCCTCCTGGCGCCCAAAATGAGCAGACGTGCCCCGTTGCCCGTGAAAATTGACGGGCACGGGCCCTAGTCATTCGTGACTTGCAGGAACTGACGGAACGAGATTCCGAATCCCGGACTGCTCGTACAGATGAAACGTAGGTTTAAGTTACAGCTATAACCTAAAACCTAGAGAACGAGCCTCCGGGCCCCCAAAATGAGTAAACGGGCTCCGTTGGCCGCGAAACTTGACGGGCACGGGCCCCTAGTCATTCAAGACTTGCAGGAACAGACGAAAGGAGATTCGGAATCCCGGATTGCTCGTACAGTTGAAACGCAAGCTTAAATTAGAACTATAACCTAAAACTTAGAAAACGAGCATCCGGGCGCCCACAACGAGCAAACGGGCTCCGTTGCCCTTGTAACTTGACGGGCACGGGCCCCTAGTCATTCATGACTTGCAGGAACAGAAGGAACGAGAGTCCGGACCCCGGAGTGCTCGTACAGTTGAGACGTATGTTTCAGTTAGAACTATAACTTAAGACTTAGAAAACGAAACATCCGGGCGCCCAAAATGAGCAAATGGGCTCCGTTGCCGTTAAACTTGACGGGCACCGGCCCCTAGTCATTCATGACTTGCAGGAACTGACGGAACGAGATTCTGATTCCCGGATTCCTCTTACAGTTGAAACGTATGTTTAAATTAGAGCTATAACTTAGAACCTTGAAAACGAGCCTCCGGGCGACCAAAACGAGCAAACGGGCCCCGTTGCTTCTGGAACTTGAAGGGCACCGGCCCCTACCCGTTCATGACCTGCAGGAATTGACGGAACGAGATTCCGACTCTCGGGTTCCTTGCAAAGTTGAAACGTAGGTTTAACTCTAGACTTTCACTTAAAACTTAGGAAATCAGCCTCCGGGCGCCCAAAACGAGCAAACGGGCTCCGGTGCCCGTTGGACTTGACGGGCATGGGCTCCTAGTCATTCATGACTAGCTGAAAAAACTGGCGGAACGAGATTCCGAAACACGGACTGCTCGTACCGTTGAAACGTATGTTTAAGTTAGAACTATAACTTAAAATTTAGAAAACGAGCATCCGGGCGCCCAGTACGAGCAACCGGCTTCGTTGCTCATGAGACTTGATGGGCCCGGACCCCTAGCTTTTCATGGCCTGCAGGAACTGACGGAACGAGATTCCGACTCCCGGATTGCTAGTGAAGTTGAAACGTAGGTTTAACTCAAAACTTTCACTTAAAACTAAGGAAATCAGCCTCCGGGCGCCCAAAACGACCAAACGGGCTCCGGTGCCATAGAGACTCCACGGGCACGGGCCCCTAGCCGTTCATGGCCTGCAGAAACAGCCGAAACGAGATTCCGAACCCCGGATTGCTCGTACTGTTGAAACGTATGTTTAAGTTAGAATTATAACTTAAAACATAGACAACGAGCCTCCTGGCGCCCAAAATGAGCAGACGGGCCCCGTTGCCCGTGAAAATTGACGGGCACGGGCCCTAGTCATTCGTGACTTGCAGGAACTGACGGAACGAGATTCCGAATCCCGGACTGCTCGTACAGATGAAACGTAGGTTTAAGTTACAGCTATAACCAAAAACCTAGAGAACGAGCCTCCGGGCCCCCAAAATGAGTAAACGGGCTCCGTTGGCCGCGAAACTTGACGGGCACGGGCCCCTAGTCATTCAAGACTTGCAGGAACAGACGAAAGGAGATTCCGAATCCCGGATTGCTCGTACAGTTGAAACGCAAGCTTAAATTAGAACTATAACCTAAAACTTAGAAAACGAGCATCCGGGCGCCCACAACGAGCAAACGGGCTCCGTTGCCCTTGTAACTTGACGGGCACGGGCCCCTAGTCATTCATGACTTGCAGGAACAGAAGGAACGAGAGTCCGGACCCCGGAGTGCTCGTACAGTTGAGACGTATGTTTCAGTTAGAACTATAACTTAAGACTTAGAAAACGAAACATCCGGGCGCCCAAAATGAGCAAATGGGCTCCGTTGCCGTTAAACTTGACGGGCACCGGCCCCTAGTCATTCATGACTTGCAGGAACTGACGGAACGAGATTCTGATTCCCGGATTCCTCTTACAGTTGAAACGTATGTTTAAATTAGAGCTATAACTTAGAACCTTGAAAACGAGCCTCCGGGCGACCAAAACGAGCAAACGGGCCCCGTTGCTTATGGAACTTGAAGGGCACCGGCCCCTACCCGTTCATGACCTGCAGGAATTGACGGAACGAGATTCCGACTCTCGGGTTCCTTGCAAAGTTGAAACGTAGGTTTAACTCAAGACTTTCACTTAAAACTTAGGAAATCAGCCTCCGGGCGCCCAAAACGAGCAAACGGGCTCCGGTGCCCGTTGGACTTGACGGACATGGGCTCCTAGTCATTCATGACTAGCTGAAAAAACTGGCGGAACGAGATTCCGAAACACGGACTGCTCGTACCGTTGAAACGTATGTTTAAGTTAGAACTATAACTTAAAATTTAGAAAACGAGCATCCGGGCGCCCAGTACGAGCAACCGGCTTCGTTGCTCATGAGACTTGATGGGCCCGGACCCCTAGCTTTTCATGGCCTGCAGGAACTGACGGAACGAGATTCCGACTCCCGGATTGCTAGTGAAGTTGAAACGTAGGTTTAACTCAAAACTTTCACTTAAAACTAAGGAAATCAGCCTCCGGGCGCCCAAAACGAGCAAACGGGCTCCGGTGCCAGAGAGACTCCACGGGCACGGGCCCCTAGCCGTTCATGGCCTGCAGAAACAGCCGAAACGAGATTCCGAACCCCGGATTGCTCGTACTGTTGAAACGTATGTTTAAGTTAGAATTATAACTTAAAACATAGACAACGAGCCTCCTGGCGCCCAAAATGAGCAGACGAGCCCCGTTGCCCGTGAAAATTGACGGGCACGGGCCCTAGTCATTCGTGACTTGCAGGAACTGACGGAACGAGATTCCGAATCCCGGACTGCTCGTACAGTTGAAACGTAGGTTTAAGTTACAGCTATAACCTAAAACTTAGAGAACGAGCCTCCGGGCCCCCAAAATGAGTAAACGGGCTCCGTTGGCCGCGAAACTTGACGGGCACGGGCCCCTAGTCATTCAAGACTTGTAGGAACAGACGAAAGGAGATTTCGAATCCCGGATTGCTCGTACAGTTGAAACGCAAGTTTAAATTAGAACTATAACCTAAAACTTAGAAAACGAGCATCCGGGCGCCCACAACGAGCAAACGGGCTCCGTTGCCCTTGTAACTTGACGGGCACGGGCCCCTAGTCATTTTCATGACTTGCAGGAACAGAAGGAACGAGAGTCCGGACCCCGGAGAGCTCGTACAGTTGAGACGTATGTTTCAGTTAGAATTATAACTTAAGACTTAGAAAACGAAACATCCGGGCGCCCAAAATGAGCAAATGGGCTCCGTTGCCGTTAAACTTGACGGGCACCGGCCCCTAGTCATTCATGACTTGCAGGAACTGACGGAACGAGATTCTGATTCCCGGATTGCTCTTACAGTTGAAACGTATGTTTAAATTAGAGCCATAACTTAGAACCTTGAAAACGAGCCTCCGGGCGACCAAAACGAGCAAACGGGCCCCGTTGCTTGTGGGACTTGACGGGCACGGGCCCCTACCCGTTCATGACCTCCAGGAATTGACGGAACGAGATTCCGACTCTCGGGTTCCTTGCAAAGTTGAAACGTAGGTTTAACTCAAGACTTTCACTTAAAACTTAGGAAATCAGCCTCCGGGCGCGCAAAACGAGCAAACGGGCTCCGGTGCCCGTTGGACTTGACGGACATGGGCTCCTAGTCATTCATGACTAGCTGAAAAAACTGGCGGAACGAGATTCCGAAACACGGACTGCTCGTACCGTTGAAACGTATGTTTAAGTTAGAACTATAACTTAAAATTTAGAAAACGAGCATCCGGGCGCCCAATACGAGCAACCGGCTTCGTTGCTCATGAGACTTGATGGGCCCGGACCCCAAGCTTTTCATGGCCTGCAGGAACTGACGGAACGAGATTCCGACTCCCGGATTGCTAGTGAAGTTGAAACGTAGGTTTAACTCAAAACTTTCACTTAAAACTAAGGAAATCAGCCTCCGGGCGCCCAAAACGACCAAACGGGCTCCGGTGCCAGAGAGACTCCACGGGCACGGGCCCCTAGCCGTTCATGGCCTGCAGAAACAGCCGAAACGAGATTCCGAACCCCGGATTGCTCGTACTGTTGAAACGTATGTTTAAGTTAGAATTATAACTTAAAACATAGACAACGAGCCTCCTGGCGCCCAAAATGAGCAGACGGGCCCCGTTGCCCGTGAAAATTGACGGGCACGGGCCCTAGTCATTCGTGACTTGCAGGAACTGACGGAACGAGATTCCGAATCCCGGACTGCTCGTACAGATGAAACGTAGGTTTAAGTTACAGCTATAACCAAAAACCTAGAGAACGAGCCTCCGGGCCCCCAAAATGAGTAAACGGGCTCCGTTGGCCGCGAAACTTGACGGGCACGGGCCCCTAGTCATTCAAGACTTGCAGGAACAGACGAAAGGAGATTCCGAATCCCGGATTGCTCGTACAGTTGAAACGCAAGCTTAAATTAGAACTATAACCTAAAACTTAGAAAACGAGCATCCGGGCGCCCACAACGAGCAAACGGGCTCCGTTGCCCTTGTAACTTGACGGGCACGGGCCCCTAGTCATTCATGACTTGCAGGAACAGAAGGAACGAGAGTCCGGACCCCGGAGTGCTCGTACAGTTGAGACGTATGTTTCAGTTAGAACTATAACTTAAGACTTAGAAAACGAAACATCCGGGCGCCCAAAATGAGCAAATGGGCTCCGTTGCCGTTAAACTTGACGGGCACCGGCCCCTAGTCATTCATGACTTGCAGGAACTGACGGAACGAGATTCTGATTCCCGGATTCCTCTTACAGTTGAAACGTATGTTTAAATTAGAGCTATAACTTAGAACCTTGAAAACGAGCCTCCGGGCGACCAAAACGAGCAAACGGGCCCCGTTGCTTATGGAACTTGAAGGGCACCGGCCCCTACCCGTTCATGACCTGCAGGAATTGACGGAACGAGATTCCGACTCTCGGGTTCCTTGCAAAGTTGAAACGTAGGTTTAACTCAAGACTTTCACTTAAAACTTAGGAAATCAGCCTCCGGGCGCCCAAAACGAGCAAACGGGCTCCGGTGCCCGTTGGACTTGACGGACATGGGCTCCTAGTCATTCATGACTAGCTGAAAAAACTGGCGGAACGAGATTCCGAAACACGGACTGCTCGTACCGTTGAAACGTATGTTTAAGTTAGAACTATAACTTAAAATTTAGAAAACGAGCATCCGGGCGCCCAGTACGAGCAACCGGCTTCGTTGCTCATGAGACTTGATGGGCCCGGACCCCTAGCTTTTCATGGCCTGCAGGAACTGACGGAACGAGATTCCGACTCCCGGATTGCTAGTGAAGTTGAAACGTAGGTTTAACTCAAAACTTTCACTTAAAACTAAGGAAATCAGCCTCCGGGCGCCCAAAACGAGCAAACGGGCTCCGGTGCCAGAGAGACTCCACGGGCACGGGCCCCTAGCCGTTCATGGCCTGCAGAAACAGCCGAAACGAGATTCCGAACCCCGGATTGCTCGTACTGTTGAAACGTATGTTTAAGTTAGAATTATAACTTAAAACATAGACAACGAGCCTCCTGGCGCCCAAAATGAGCAGACGAGCCCCGTTGCCCGTGAAAATTGACGGGCACGGGCCCTAGTCATTCGTGACTTGCAGGAACTGACGGAACGAGATTCCGAATCCCGGACTGCTCGTACAGTTGAAACGTAGGTTTAAGTTACAGCTATAACCTAAAACTTAGAGAACGAGCCTCCGGGCCCCCAAAATGAGTAAACGGGCTCCGTTGGCCGCGAAACTTGACGGGCACGGGCCCCTAGTCATTCAAGACTTGTAGGAACAGACGAAAGGAGATTTCGAATCCCGGATTGCTCGTACAGTTGAAACGCAAGTTTAAATTAGAACTATAACCTAAAACTTAGAAAACGAGCATCCGGGCGCCCACAACGAGCAAACGGGCTCCGTTGCCCTTGTAACTTGACGGGCACGGGCCCCTAGTCATTTTCATGACTTGCAGGAACAGAAGGAACGAGAGTCCGGACCCCGGAGAGCTCGTACAGTTGAGACGTATGTTTCAGTTAGAATTATAACTTAAGACTTAGAAAACGAAACATCCGGGCGCCCAAAATGAGCAAATGGGCTCCGTTGCCGTTAAACTTGACGGGCACCGGCCCCTAGTCATTCATGACTTGCAGGAACTGACGGAACGAGATTCTGATTCCCGGATTGCTCTTACAGTTGAAACGTATGTTTAAATTAGAGCCATAACTTAGAACCTTGAAAACGAGCCTCCGGGCGACCAAAACGAGCAAACGGGCCCCGTTGCTTGTGGGACTTGACGGGCACGGGCCCCTACCCGTTCATGACCTCCAGGAATTGACGGAACGAGATTCCGACTCTCGGGTTCCTTGCAAAGTTGAAACGTAGGTTTAACTCAAGACTTTCACTTAAAACTTAGGAAATCAGCCTCCGGGCGCGCAAAACGAGCAAACGGGCTCCGGTGCCCGTTGGACTTGACGGACATGGGCTCCTAGTCATTCATGACTAGCTGAAAAAACTGGCGGAACGAGATTCCGAAACACGGACTGCTCGTACCGTTGAAACGTATGTTTAAGTTAGAACTATAACTTAAAATTTAGAAAACGAGCATCCGGGCGCCCAATACGAGCAACCGGCTTCGTTGCTCATGAGACTTGATGGGCCCGGACCCCAAGCTTTTCATGGCCTGCAGGAACTGACGGAACGAGATTCCGACTCCCGGATTGCTAGTGAAGTTGAAACGTAGGTTTAACTCAAAACTTTCACTTAAAACTAAGGAAATCAGCCTCCGGGCGCCCAAAACGACCAAACGGGCTCCGGTGCCAGAGAGACTCCACGGGCACGGGCCCCTAGCCGTTCATGGCCTGCAGAAACAGCCGAAACGAGATTCCGAACCCCGGATTGCTCGTACTGTTGAAACGTATGTTTAAGTTAGAATTATAACTTAAAACATAGACAACGAGCCTCCTGGCGCCCAAAATGAGCAGACGGGCCCCGTTGCCCGTGAAAATTGACGGGCACGGGCCCTAGTCATTCGTGACTTGCAGGAACTGACGGAACGAGATTCCGAATCCCGGACTGCTCGTACAGATGAAACGTAGGTTTAAGTTACAGCTATAACCTAAAACTTAGAGAACGAGCCTCCGGGCCCCCAAAATGAGTAAACGGGCTCCGTTGGCCGCGAAACTTGACGGGCACGGGCCCCTAGTCATTCAAGACTTGTAGGAACAGACGAAAGGAGATTTCGAATCCCGGATTGCTCGTACAGTTGAAACGCAAGTTTAAATTAGAACTATAACCTAAAACTTAGAAAACGAGCATCCGGGCGCCCACAACGAGCAAACGGGCTCCGTTGCCCTTGTAACTTGACGGGCACGGGCCCCTAGTCATTTTCATGACTTGCAGGAACAGAAGGAACGAGAGTCCGGACCCCGGAGAGCTCGTACAGTTGAGACGTATGTTTCAGTTAGAATTATAACTTAAGACTTAGAAAACGAAACATCCGGGCGCCCAAAATGAGCAAATGGGCTCCGTTGCCGTTAAACTTGACGGGCACCGGCCCCTAGTCATTCATGACTTGCAGGAACTGACGGAACGAGATTCTGATTCCCGGATTGCTCTTACAGTTGAAACGTATGTTTAAATTAGAGCCATAACTTAGAACCTTGAAAACGAGCCTCCGGGCGACCAAAACGAGCAAACGGGCCCCGTTGCTTGTGGGACTTGACGGGCACGGGCCCCTACCCGTTCATGACCTGCAGGAATTGACGGAACGAGATTCCGACTCTCGGGTTCCTTGCAAAGTTGAAACGTAGGTTTAACTCAAGACTTTCACTTAAAACTTAGGAAATCAGCCTCCGGGCGCCCAAAACGAGCAAACGGGCTCCGGTGCCCGTTGGACTTGACGGGCATGGGCTCCTAGTCATTCATGACTAGCTGAAAAAACTGGCGGAATGAGATTCCGAAACACGGACTGCTCGTACCGTTGAAACGTATGTTTAAGTTAGAACTATAACTTAAAATTTAGAAAACGAGCATCCGGGCGCCCAGTACGAGCAACCGGCTCCGTTGCTCATGAGACTTGATGGGCCCGGACCCCTAGCTTTTCATGGCCTGCAGGAACTGACGGAACGAGATTCCGACTCCCGGATTGCTAGTGAAGTTGAAACGTAGGTTTAACTCAAAACTTTCACTTAAAACTAAGGAAATCAGCCTCCGGGCGCCCAAAACGAGCAAACGGGCTCCGGTGCCAGAGAGACTCCACGGGCACGGGCCCTAGCCGTTCATGGCCTGTAGAAACAGCCGAAACGAGATTCCGAACCCCGGATTGCTCGTACTGTTGAAACGTATGTTTAAGTTAGAATTACAACTTAAAACATAGACAACGAGCCTCCTGGCGCCCAAAATGAGCAGACGGGCCCCGTTGCCCGTGAAAATTGACGGGCACGGGCCCTAGTCATTCGTGACTTGCAGGAACTGACGGAACGAGATTCCGAATCCCGGACTGCTCGTACAGTTGAAACATAGGTTTAAGTTACAGCTATAACCTAAAACTTAGAGAACGAGCCTCCGGGCCCCCAAAATGAGTAAACGGGCTCCGTTGGCCGCGAAACTTGACGAGCACGGGCCCCTAGTCATTCAAGACTTGTAGGAACAGACGAAAGGAGATTTCGAATCCCGGATTGCTCGTACAGTTGAAACGCAAGTTTAAATTAGAACTATAACCTAAAACTTAGAAAACGAGCATCCGGGCGCCCACAACGAGCAAACGGGCTCCGTTGCCCTTGTAACTTGACGGGCACGGGCCCCTAGTCATTTTCATGACTTGCAGGAACAGAAGGAACGAGAGTCCGGACCCCGGAGTGCTCGTACAGTTGAGACGTATGTTTCAGTTAGAATTATAACTTAAGACTTAGAAAACGAAACATCCGGGCGCCCAAAATGAGCAAATGGGCTCCGTTGCCGTTAAACTTGACGGGCACCGGCCCCTAGTCATTCATGACTTGCAAGAACTGACGGAACGAGATTCTAATTCCCGGATTGCTCTTACAGTTGAAACGTATGTTTAAATTAGAGCCATAACTTAGAACCTTGAAAACGAGCCTCCGGGCGACCAAAACGAGCAAACGGGCCCCGTTGCTTGTGGGACTTGACGGGCACGGGCCCCTGCCCGTTCATGACCTCCAGGAATTGACGGAACGAGATTCCGACTCTCGGGTTCCTTGCAAAGTTGAAACGTAGGTTTAACTCAAGACTTTCACTTAAAACTTAGGAAATCAGCCTCCGGGCGCGCAAAACGAGCAAACGGGCTCCGGTGCCCGTTGGACTTGACAGACATGGGCTCCTAGTCATTCATGACTAGCTGAAAAAACTGGCGGAACGAGATTCCGAAACACGGACTGCTCGTACCGTTGCAACGTATGTTTAAGTTAGAACTATAACTTAAAATTTAGAAAACGAGCATCCGGGCGCCCAGTACGAGCAACCGGCTTCGTTGCTCATGAGACTTGATGGGCCCGGACCCCTAGCTTTTCATGGCCTGCAGGAACTGACGGAACGAGATTCCGACTCCCGGATTGCTAGTGAAGTTGAAACGTAAGTTTAACTCAAGACTTTCACTTAAAACTTAGGAAATCTGCCTCCGGGCGCCCAAAACGAGCAAACGGGCTCCGGTGCCCGTTGGACTTGACGGGCATGGGCTCCTAGTCATTCATGACTAGCTGAAAAAACTGGCGGAACGAGATTCCGAAACACGGACTGCTCGTACCGTTGAAACGTATGTTTAAGTTAGAACTATAACTTAAAATTTAGAAAACGAGCATCCGGGCGCCCAGTACGATCAACCGGCTTCGTTGCTCATGAGACTTGATGGGCCCGGACCCCTAGCTTTTCATGGCCTGCAGGAACTGACGGAACGAGATTCCGACTCCCGGATTGCTAGTGAAGTTGAAACGTAGGTTTAACTCAAAACTTTCACTTAAAACTAAGGAAATCAGCCTCCGGGCGCCCAAAACGACCAAACGGGCTCCGGTGCCAGAGAGACTCCACGGGCACGGGCCCCTAGCCGTTCATGGCCTGCAGAAACAGCCGAAACGAGATTCCGAACCCCGGATTGCTCGTACTGTTGAAACGTATGTTTAAGTTAGAATTATAACTTAAAACATAGACAACGAGCCTCCTGGCGCCCAAAATGAGCAGACGGGCCCCGTTGCCCGTGAAAATTGACGGGCACGGGCCCTAGTCATTCGTGACTTGCAGGAACTGACGGAACGAGATTCCGAATCCCGGACTGCTCGTACAGATGAAACGTAGGTTTAAGTTACAGCTATAACCTAAAACCTAGAGAACGAGCCTCCGGGCCCCCAAAATGAGTAAACGGGCTCCGTTGGCCGCGAAACTTGACGGGCACGGGCCCCTAGTCATTCAAGACTTGCAGGAACAGACGAAAGGAGATTCCGAATCCCGGATTGCTCGTACAGTTGAAACGCAAGCTTAAATTAGAACTATAACCTAAAACTTAGAAAACGAGCATCCGGGCGCCCACAACGAGCAAACGGGCTCCGTTACCCTTGTAACTTGACGGGCACGGGCCCCTAGTCATTCATGACTTGCAGGAACAGAAGGAACGAGAGTCCGGACCCCGGAGTGCTCGTACAGTTGAGACGTATGTTTCAGTTAGAACTATAACTTAAGACTTAGAAAACGAAACATCCGGGCGCCCAAAATGAGCAAATGGGCTCCGTTGCCGTTAAACTTGACGGGCACCGGCCCCTAGTCATTCATGACTTGCAGGAACTGACGGAACGAGATTCTGATTCCCGGATTGCTCTTACAGTTGAAACGTATGTTTAAATTAGAGCTATAACTTAGAACCTTGAAAACGAGCCTCCGGGCGACCAAAACGAGCAAACGGGCCCCGATGCTTATGGAACTTGAAGGGCACGGGCCCCTACCCGTTCATGACCTGCAGGAATTGACGGAACGAGATTCCGACTCTCGGGTTCCTTGCAAAGTTGAAACGTAGGTTTAACTCAAGACTTTCACTTAAAACTTAGGAAATCAGCCTCCGGGCGCCCAAAACGAGCAAACGGGCTCCGGTGCCCGTTGGACTTGACGGGCATGGGCTCCTAGTCATTCATGACTAGCTGAAAAAACTGGCGGAACGAGATTCCGAAACACGGACTGCTCGTGCCGTTGAAACGTATGTTTAAGTTAGAACTATAACTTAAAATTTAGAAAACGAGCATCCGGGCGCCCAGTACGAGCAACCGGCTTCGTTGCTCATGAGACTTGATGGGCCCGGACCCCTAGCTTTTCATGGCCTGCAGGAACTGACGGAACGAGATTCCGACTCCCGGATTGCTAGTGAAGTTGAAACGTAGGTTTAACTCAAAACTTTCACTTAAAACTAAGGAAATCAGCCTCCGGGCGCCCAAAACGACCAAACGGGCTCCGGTGCCATAGAGACTCCACGGGCACGGGCCCCTAGCCGTTCATGGCCTGCAGAAACAGCCGAAACGAGATTCCGAACCCCGGATTGCTCGTACTGTTGAAACGTATGTTTAAGTTAGAATTATAACTTAAAACATAGACAACGAGCCTCCTGGCGCCCAAAATGAGCAGACGGGCCCCGTTGCCCGTGAAAATTGACGGGCACGGGCCCTAGTCATTCGTGACTTGCAGGAACTGACGGAACGAGATTCCGAATCCCGGACTGCTCGTACAGATGAAACGTAGGTTTAAGTTACAGCTATAACCAAAAACCTAGAGAACGAGCCTCCGGGCCCCCAAAATGAGTAAACGGGCTCCGTTGGCCGCGAAACTTGACGGGCACGGGCCCCTAGTCATTCAAGACTTGCAGGAACAGACGAAAGGAGATTCCGAATCCCGGATTGCTCGTACAGTTGAAACGCAAGCTTAAATTAGAACTATAACCTAAAACTTAGAAAACGAGCATCCGGGCGCCCACAACGAGCAAACGGGCTCCGTTGCCCTTGTAACTTGACGGGCACGGGCCCCTAGTCATTCATGACTTGCAGGAACAGAAGGAACGAGAGTCCGGACCCCGGAGTGCTCGTACAGTTGAGACGTATGTTTCAGTTAGAACTATAACTTAAGACTTAGAAAACGAAACATCCGGGCGCCCAAAATGAGCAAATGGGCTCCGTTGCCGTTAAACTTGACGGGCACCGGCCCCTAGTCATTCATGACTTGCAGGAACTGACGGAACGAGATTCTGATTCCCGGATTCCTCTTACAGTTGAAACGTATGTTTAAATTAGAGCTATAACTTAGAACCTTGAAAACGAGCCTCCGGGCGACCAAAACGAGCAAACGGGCCCCGTTGCTTATGGAACTTGAAGGGCACCGGCCCCTACCCGTTCATGACCTGCAGGAATTGACGGAACGAGATTCCGACTCTCGGGTTCCTTGCAAAGTTGAAACGTAGGTTTAACTCAAGACTTTCACTTAAAACTTAGGAAATCAGCCTCCGGGCGCCCAAAACGAGCAAACGGGCTCCGGTGCCCGTTGGACTTGACGGGCATGGGCTCCTAGTCATTCATGACTAGCTGAAAAAACTGGCGGAACGAGATTCCGAAACACGGACTGCTCGTACCGTTGAAACGTATGTTTAAGTTAGAACTATAACTTAAAATTTAGAAAACGAGCATCCGGGCGCCCAGTACGAGCAACCGGCTTCGTTGCTCATGAGACTTGATGGGCCCGGACCCCTAGCTTTTCATGGCCTGCAGGAACTGACGGAACGAGATTCCGACTCCCGGATTGCTAGTGAAGTTGAAACGTAGGTTTAACTCAAAACTTTCACTTAAAACTAAGGAAATCAGCCTCCGGGCGCCCAAAACGAGCAAACGGGCTCCGGTGCCAGAGAGACTCCACGGGCACGGGCCCCTAGCCGTTCATGGCCTGCAGAAACAGCCGAAACGAGATTCCGAACCCCGGATTGCTCGTACTGTTGAAACGTATGTTTAAGTTAGAATTATAACTTAAAACATAGACAACGAGCCTCCTGGCGCCCAAAATGAGCAGACGAGCCCCGTTGCCCGTGAAAATTGACGGGCACGGGCCCTAGTCATTCGTGACTTGCAGGAACTGACGGAACGAGATTCCGAATCCCGGACTGCTCGTACAGTTGAAACGTAGGTTTAAGTTACAGCTATAACCTAAAACTTAGAGAACGAGCCTCCGGGCCCCCAAAATGAGTAAACGGGCTCCGTTGGCCGCGAAACTTGACGGGCACGGGCCCCTAGTCATTCAAGACTTGTAGGAACAGACGAAAGGAGATTTCGAATCCCGGATTGCTCGTACAGTTGAAACGCAAGTTTAAATTAGAACTATAACCTAAAACTTAGAAAACGAGCATCCGGGCGCCCACAACGAGCAAACGGGCTCCGTTGCCCTTGTAACTTGACGGGCACGGGCCCCTAGTCATTTTCATGACTTGCAGGAACAGAAGGAACGAGAGTCCGGACCCCGGAGAGCTCGTACAGTTGAGACGTATGTTTCAGTTAGAATTATAACTTAAGACTTAGAAAACGAAACATCCGGGCGCCCAAAATGAGCAAATGGGCTCCGTTGCCGTTAAACTTGACGGGCACCGGCCCCTAGTCATTCATGACTTGCAGGAACTGACGGAACGAGATTCTGATTCCCGGATTGCTCTTACAGTTGAAACGTATGTTTAAATTAGAGCCATAACTTAGAACCTTGAAAACGAGCCTCCGGGCGACCAAAACGAGCAAACGGGCCCCGTTGCTTGTGGGACTTGACGGGCACGGGCCCCTACCCGTTCATGACCTCCAGGAATTGACGGAACGAGATTCCGACTCTCGGGTTCCTTGCAAAGTTGAAACGTAGGTTTAACTCAAGACTTTCACTTAAAACTTAGGAAATCAGCCTCCGGGCGCGCAAAACGAGCAAACGGGCTCCGGTGCCCGTTGGACTTGACGGACATGGGCTCCTAGTCATTCATGACTAGCTGAAAAAACTGGCGGAACGAGATTCCGAAACACGGACTGCTCGTACCGTTGAAACGTATGTTTAAGTTAGAACTATAACTTAAAATTTAGAAAACGAGCATCCGGGCGCCCAATACGAGCAACCGGCTTCGTTGCTCATGAGACTTGATGGGCCCGGACCCCAAGCTTTTCATGGCCTGCAGGAACTGACGGAACGAGATTCCGACTCCCGGATTGCTAGTGAAGTTGAAACGTAGGTTTAACTCAAAACTTTCACTTAAAACTAAGGAAATCAGCCTCCGGGCGCCCAAAACGACCAAACGGGCTCCGGTGCCAGAGAGACTCCACGGGCACGGGCCCCTAGCCGTTCATGGCCTGCAGAAACAGCCGAAACGAGATTCCGAACCCCGGATTGCTCGTACTGTTGAAACGTATGTTTAAGTTAGAATTATAACTTAAAACATAGACAACGAGCCTCCTGGCGCCCAAAATGAGCAGACGGGCCCCGTTGCCCGTGAAAATTGACGGGCACGGGCCCTAGTCATTCGTGACTTGCAGGAACTGACGGAACGAGATTCCGAATCCCGGACTGCTCGTACAGATGAAACGTAGGTTTAAGTTACAGCTATAACCTAAAACTTAGAGAACGAGCCTCCGGGCCCCCAAAATGAGTAAACGGGCTCCGTTGGCCGCGAAACTTGACGGGCACGGGCCCCTAGTCATTCAAGACTTGTAGGAACAGACGAAAGGAGATTTCGAATCCCGGATTGCTCGTACAGTTGAAACGCAAGTTTAAATTAGAACTATAACCTAAAACTTAGAAAACGAGCATCCGGGCGCCCACAACGAGCAAACGGGCTCCGTTGCCCTTGTAACTTGACGGGCACGGGCCCCTAGTCATTTTCATGACTTGCAGGAACAGAAGGAACGAGAGTCCGGACCCCGGAGAGCTCGTACAGTTGAGACGTATGTTTCAGTTAGAATTATAACTTAAGACTTAGAAAACGAAACATCCGGGCGCCCAAAATGAGCAAATGGGCTCCGTTGCCGTTAAACTTGACGGGCACCGGCCCCTAGTCATTCATGACTTGCAGGAACTGACGGAACGAGATTCTGATTCCCGGATTGCTCTTACAGTTGAAACGTATGTTTAAATTAGAGCCATAACTTAGAACCTTGAAAACGAGCCTCCGGGCGACCAAAACGAGCAAACGGGCCCCGTTGCTTGTGGGACTTGACGGGCACGGGCCCCTACCCGTTCATGACCTGCAGGAATTGACGGAACGAGATTCCGACTCTCGGGTTCCTTGCAAAGTTGAAACGTAGGTTTAACTCAAGACTTTCACTTAAAACTTAGGAAATCAGCCTCCGGGCGCCCAAAACGAGCAAACGGGCTCCGGTGCCCGTTGGACTTGACGGGCATGGGCTCCTAGTCATTCATGACTAGCTGAAAAAACTGGCGGAATGAGATTCCGAAACACGGACTGCTCGTACCGTTGAAACGTATGTTTAAGTTAGAACTATAACTTAAAATTTAGAAAACGAGCATCCGGGCGCCCAGTACGAGCAACCGGCTCCGTTGCTCATGAGACTTGATGGGCCCGGACCCCTAGCTTTTCATGGCCTGCAGGAACTGACGGAACGAGATTCCGACTCCCGGATTGCTAGTGAAGTTGAAACGTAGGTTTAACTCAAAACTTTCACTTAAAACTAAGGAAATCAGCCTCCGGGCGCCCAAAACGAGCAAACGGGCTCCGGTGCCAGAGAGACTCCACGGGCACGGGCCCCTAGCCGTTCATGGCCTGTAGAAACAGCCGAAACGAGATTCCGAACCCCGGATTGCTCGTACTGTTGAAACGTATGTTTAAGTTAGAATTATAACTTAAAACATAGACAACGAGCCTCCTGGCGCCCAAAATGAGCAGACGGGCCCCGTTGCCTGTGAAAATTGACGGGCACGGGCCCTAGTCATTCGTGACTTGCAGGAACTGACGGAACGAGATTCCGAATCCCGGACTGCTCGTACAGTTGAAACATAGGTTTAAGTTACAGCTATAACCTAAAACTTAGAGAACGAGCCTCCGGGCCCCCAAAATGAGTAAACGGGCTCCGTTGGCCGCGAAACTTGACGGGCACGGGCCCCTAGTCATTCAAGACTTGCAGGAACTGACGAAAGGAGATTCCGAATCCCGGATTGCTCGTACAGTTGAAACGCAAGTTTAAATTAGAACTATAACCTAAAACTTAGAAAACGAGCATCCGGGCGCCCACAACGAGCAAACGGGCTCCGTTGCCCTTGTAACTTGACGGGCACGGGCCCCTAGTCATTTTCATGACTTGCAGGAACAGAAGGAACGAGAGTCCGGACCCCGGAGTGCTCGTACAGTTGAGACGTATGTTTCAGTTAGAATTATAACTTAAGACTTAGAAAACGAAACATCCGGGCGCCCAAAATGAGCAAATGGGCTCCGTTGCCGTTAAACTTGACGGGCACCGGCCCCTAGTCATTCATGACTTGCAGGAACTGACGGAACGAGATTCTGATTCCCGGATTGCTCTTACAGTTGAAACGTATGTTTAAATTAGAGCCATAACTTAGAACCTTGAAAACGAGCCTCCGGGCGACCAAAACGAGCAAACGGGCCCCGTTGCTTGTGGGACTTGACGGGCACGGGCCCCTACCCGTTCATGACCTCCAGGAATTGACGGAACGAGATTCCGACTCTCGGGTTCCTTGCAAAGTTGAAACGTAGGTTTAACTCAAGACTTTCACTTAAAACTTAGGAAATCAGCCTCCGGGCGCGCAAAACGAGCAAACGGGCTCCGGTGCCCGTTGGACTTGACGGACATGGGCTCCTAGTCATTCATGACTAGCTGAAAAAACTAGCGGAACGAGATTCCGAAACACGGACTGCTCGTACCGTTGAAACGTATGTTTAAGTTAGAACTATAACTTAAAATTTAGAAAACGAGCATCCGGGCGCCCAGTACGAGCAACCGGCTTCGTTGCTCATGAGACTTGATGGGCCCGGACCCCTAGCTTTTCATGGCCTGCAGGAACTGACGGAACGAGATTCCGACTCCCGGATTGCTAGTGAAGTTGAAACGTAAGTTTAACTCAAGACTTTCACTTTAAACTTAGGAAATCTGCCTCCGGGCGCCCAAAACGAGCAAACGGGCTCCGGTGCCAGAGAGACTCCACGGGCACGGGCCCCTAGCCGTTCATGGCCTGCAGAAACAGCCGAAACGAGATTCCGAACCCCGGATTGCTCGTACTGTTGAAACGTATGTTTAAGTTAGAATTATAACTTAAAACATAGACAACGAGCCTCTTGGCGCCCAAAATGAGCAGACGGGCCCCGTTGCCCGTGAAAATTGACGGGCACGGGCCCTAGTCCTTCGTGACTTGCAGGAACTGACGAACGAGATTCCGAATCCCGGACTGCTCGTACAGTTGAAACGTAGGTTTAAGTTACAGCTATAACCTAAAACTTAGAGAACGAGCCTCCGGGCCCCCAAAATGAGTAAACGGGCTCCGTTGGCCGTGAAACTTGACGGGCACGGGCCCCTAGTCATTCAAGACTTGCAGGAACTGACGAAAGGAGATTCCGAATCCCGGATTGCTCGTACAGTTGAAACGCAAGTTTAAATTAGAACTATAACCTAAAACTTAGAAAACGAGCATCCGGGCGCCCACAACGAGCAAACGGGCTCCGTTGCCCTTGTAACTTGACGGGCACGGGCCCTAGTCATTCATGACTTGCAGGAACAGAAGGAACGAGAGTCCGGACCCCGGAGTGCTCGTACAGTTGAGACGTATGTTTCAGTTAGAACTATAACTTAAGACTTAAAAAACGAAACATCCGGGCGCCCAAAATGAGCAAATGGGCTCCGTTGCCGTTAAACTTGACGGGCACCGGCCCCTAGTCATTCATGACTTGCAGGAACTGACGGAACGAAATTCTGATTCCCGGATTGCTCTTACAGTTGAAACGTATGTTTAAATTAGAGCTATAACTTAGAACCTTTAAAACGAGCCTCCGGGTGACCAAAACGAGCAAACGGGCCCCGTTACTTGTGGAACTTGACGGGCACGGGCCCCTACCCGTTCATGACCTGCAGGAATTGACGGAACGAGATTCCGACTCTCGGGTTCCTTGCAAAGTTGAAACGTAGGTTTAACTCAAGACTTTCACTTAAAACTTAGGAAATCAGCCTCCGGGCGCCCAAAATGAGCAAACGGGCTCCGGTGCCCGTTGGACTTGACGGGCATGGGCTCCTAGTCATTCATGACTAGCTGAAAAAACTGGCGGAACGAGATTCCGAAATACGGACTGCTCGTACCGTTGAAACGTATGTTTAAGTTAGAACTATAACTTAAAATTTAGAAAACGAGCATCCGGGCGCCCAGTACGAGCAACCGGCTTCGTTGCTCATGAGACTTGATGGGCCCGGACCCCTAGCTTTTCATGACCTGCAGGAACTGACGGAACGAGATTCCGACTCCCGGATTGCTAGTGAAGTTGAAACGTAGGTTTAACTCAAAACTTTCACTTAAAACTAAGGAAATCAGCCTCCGGCGCCCAAAACAAGCAAACGGGCTCCGGTGCCAGAGAGACTCCACGGGCACGGGCCCCTAGCCGTTCATGGCCTGCAGAAACAGCCGAAACGAGATTCCGAACCCCGGATTGCTCGTACTGTTGAAACGTATGTTTAAATTAGAGCCATAACTTAGAACCTTGAAAACGAGCCTCCGGGCGACCAAAACGAGCAAACGGGCCCCGTTGCTTGTGGGACTTGACGGGCACGGGACCCTACCCGTTCATGACCTCCAGGAATTGACGGAACGAGATTCCGACTCTCGGGTTCCTTGCAAAGTTGAAACGTAGGTTTAACTCAAGACTTTCACTTAAAACTTAGGAAATCAGCCTCCGGGCGCGCAAAACGAGCAAACGGGCTCCGGTGCCCGTTGGACTTGACGGACATGGGCTCCTAGTCATTCATGACTAGCTGAAAAAACTGGCGGAACGAGATTCCGAAACACGGACTGCTCGTACCGTTGAAACGTATGTTTAAGTTAGAACTATAACTTAAAATTTAGAAAACGAGCATCCGGGCGCCCAGTACGAGCAACCGGCTTCGTTGCTCATGAGACTTGATGGGCCCGGACCCCTAGCTTTTCATGACCTGCAGGAACTGACGGAACGAGATTCCGACTCCCGGATTGCTAGTGAAGTCGAAACGTAGGTTTAACTCAAAACTTTCACTTAAAACTAAGGAAATCAGCCTCCGGCGCCCAAAACAAGCAAACGGGCTCCGGTGCCAGAGAGACTCCACGGGCACGGGCCCCTAGCCGTTCATGGCCTGCAGAAACAGCCGAAACGAGATTCCGAACCCCGGATTGCTCGTACTGTTGAAACGTATGTTTAAATTAGAGCCATAACTTAGAACCTTGAAAACGAGCCTCCGGGCGACCAAAACGAGCAAACGGGCCCCGTTGCTTGTGGGACTTGACGGGCACGGGACCCTACCCGTTCATGACCTCCAGGAATTGACGGAACGAGATTCCGACTCTCGGGTTCCTTGCAAAGTTGAAACGTAGGTTTAACTCAAGACTTTCACTTAAAACTTAGGAAATCAGCCTCCGGGCGCGCAAAACGAGCAAACGGGCTCCGGTGCCCGTTGGACTTGACGGACATGGGCTCCTAGTCATTCATGACTAGCTGAAAAAACTGGCGGAACGAGATTCCGAAACACGGACTGCTCGTACCGTTGAAACGTATGTTTAAGTTAGAACTATAACTTAAAATTCAGAAAACGAGCATCCGGGCGCCCAGTACGAGCAACCGGCTTCGTTGCTCATGAGACTTGATGGGCCCGGACCCCTAGCTTTTCATGGCCTGCAGGAACTGACGGAACGAGATTCCGACTCCCGGATTGCTAGTGAAGTTGAAACGTAGGTTTAACTCAAAACTTTCACTTAAAACTAAGGAAATCAGCCTCCGGGCGCCCAAAACGACCAAACGGGCTCCGGTGCCAGAGAGACTCCACGGGCACGGGCCCCTAGCCGTTCATGGCCTGCAGAAACAGCCGAAACGAGATTCCGAACCCCGGATTGCTCGTACTGTTGAAACGTATGTTTAAGTTAGAATTATAACTTAAAACATAGACAACGAGCCTCCTGGGGCCCAAAATGAGCAGACGGGCCCCGTTGCCCGTGAAAATTGACGGGCACGGGCCCTAGTCATTCGTGACTTGCAGGAACTGACGGAACGAGATTCCGAATCCCGGACTGCTCGTACAGATGAAACGTAGGTTTAAGTTACAGCTATAACCTAAAACCTAGAGAACGAGCCTCCGGGCCCCCAAAATGAGTAAACGGGCTCCGTTGGCCGCGAAACTTGACGGGCACGGGCCCCTAGTCATTCAAGACTTGCAGGAACAGACGAAAGGAGATTCCGAATCCCGGATTGCTCGTACAGTTGAAACGCAAGCTTAAATTAGAACTATAACCTAAAACTTAGAAAACGAGCATCCGGGCGCCCACAACGAGCAAACGGGCTCCGTTGCCCTTGTAACTTGACGGGCACGGGCCCCTAGTCATTCATGACTTGCAGGAACAGAAGGAACGAGAGTCCGGACCCCGGAGTGCTCGTACAGTTGAGACGTATGTTTCAGTTAGAACTATAACTTAAGACTTAGAAAACGAAACATCCGGGCGCCCAAAATGAGCAAATGGGCTCCGTTGCCGTTAAACTTGACGGGCACCGGCCCCTAGTCATTCATGACTTGCAGGAACTGACGGAACGAGATTCTGATTCCCGGATTGCTCTTACAGTTGAAACGTATGTTTAAATTAGAGCGATAACTTAGAACCTTGAAAACGAGCCTCCGGGCGACCAAAACGAGCAAACGGGCCCCGTTGCTTGTGGAACTTGAAGGGCACGGGCCCCTACCCGTTCATGACCTGCAGGAATTGACGGAACGAGATTCCGACTCTCGGGTTCCTTGCAAAGTTGAAACGTAGGTTTAACTCAAGACTTTCACTTAAAACTTAGGAAATCAGCCTCCGGGCGCCCAAAACGAGCAAACGGACTCCGGTGCCCGTTGGACTTGACGGGCATGGGCTCCTAGTCATTCATGACTAGCTGAAAAAACTGGCGGAACGAGATTCCGAAACACGGACTGCTCGTACCGTTGAAACGTATGTTTAAGTTAGAACTATAACTTAAAATTTAGAAAACGAGCATCCGGGCGCCCAGTACGAGCAACCGGCTTCGTTGCTCATGAGACTTGATGGGCCCGGACCCCTAGCTTTTCATGGCCTGCAGGAACTGACGGAACGAGATTCCGACTCCCGGATTGCTAGTGAAGTTGAAACGTAGGTTTAACTCAAAACTTTCACTTAAAACTAAGGAAATCAGCCTCCGGGCGCCCAAAACGAGCAAACGGGCTCCGGTGCCAGAGAGACTCCACGGGCACGGGCCCCTAGCCGTTCATGGCCTGCAGAAACAGCCGAAACGAGATTCCGAACCCCGGATTGCTCGTACTGTTGAAACGTATGTTTAAGTTAGAATTATAACTTAAAACATAGACAACGAGCCTCTTGGCGCCCAAAATGAGCAGACGGGCCCCGTTGCCCGTGAAAATTGACGGGCACGGGCTCTAGTCATTCGTGACTTGCAGGAACTGACGAACGAGATTCCGAATCCCGGACTGCTCGTACAGTTGAAACGTAGGTTTAAGTTACAGCTATAACCTAAAACTTAGACAACGTGCCTCCGGGCCCCCAAAATGAGTAAACGGGCTCCGTTGGCCGCGAAACTTGACGGGCACGGGCCCCTAGTCATTCAAGACTTGCAGGAACTGACGAAAGGAGATTCCGAATCCCGGATTGCTCGTACAGTTGAAACGCAAGCTTAAATTAGAACTATAACCTAAAACTTAGAAAACGAGCATCCGGGCGCCCACAACGAGCAAACGGGCTCCGTTGCCCTTGTAACTTGACGGGCACGGGCCCTAGTCATTCATGACTTGCAGGAACAGAAGGAACGAGAGTCCGGACCCCGGAGTGCTCGTACAGTTGAGACGTATGTTTCAGTTAGAACTATAACTTAAGACTTAAAAAACGAAACATCCGGGCGCCCAAAATGAGCAAATGGGCTCCGTTGCCGTTAAACTTGACGGGCACCGGCCCCTAGTCATTCATGACTTGCAGGAACTGACGGAACGAAATTCTGATTCCCGGATTGCTCTTACAGTTGAAACGTATGTTTAAATTAGAGCTATAACTTAGAACCTTTAAAACGAGCCTCCGGGTGACCAAAACGAGCAAACGGGCCCCGTTACTTGTGGAACTTGACGGGCACGGGCCCCTACCCGTTCATGACCTGCAGGAATTGACGGAACGAGATTCCGACTCTCGGGTTCCTTGCAAAGTTGAAACGTAGGTTTAACTCAAGACTTTCACTTAAAACTTAGGAAATCAGCCTCCGGGCGCCCAAAATGAGCAAACGGGCTCCGGTGCCCGTTGGACTTGACGGGCATGGGCTCCTAGTCATTCATGACTAGCTGAAAAAACTGGCGGAACGAGATTCCGAAATACGGACTGCTCGTACCGTTGAAACGTATGTTTAAGTTAGAACTATAACTTAAAATTTAGAAAACGAGCATCCGGGCGCCCAGTACGAGCAACCGGCTTCGTTGCTCATGAGACTTGATGGGCCCGGACCCCTAGCTTTTCATGGCCTGCAGGAACTGACGGAACGAGATTCCGACTCCCGGATTGCTAGTGAAGTTGAAACGTAGGTTTAACTCAAAACTTTCACTTAAAACTAAGGAAATCAGCCTCCGGCGCCCAAAACAAGCAAACGGGCTCCGGTGCCAGAGAGACTCCACGGGCACGGGCCCCTAGCCGTTCATGGCCTGCAGAAACAGCCGAAACGAGATTCCGAACCCCGGATTGCTCGTACTGTTGAAACGTATGTTTAAATTAGAGCCATAACTTAGAACCTTGAAAACGAGCCTCCGGGCGACCAAAACGAGCAAACGGGCCCCGTTGCTTGTGGGACTTGACGGGCACGGGACCCTACCCGTTCATGACCTCCAGGAATTGACGGAACGAGATTCCGACTCTCGGGTTCCTTGCAAAGTTGAAACGTAGGTTTAACTCAAGACTTTCACTTAAAACTTAGGAAATCAGCCTCCGGGCGCGCAAAACGAGCAAACGGGCTCCGGTGCCCGTTGGACTTGACGGACATGGGCTCCTAGTCATTCATGACTAGCTGAAAAAACTGGCGGAACGAGATTCCGAAACACGGACTGCTCGTACCGTTGAAACGTATGTTTAAGTTAGAACTATAACTTAAAATTTAGAAAACGAGCATCCGGGCGCCCAGTACGAGCAACCGGCTTCGTTGCTCATGAGACTTGATGGGCCCGGACCCCTAGCTTTTCATGACCTGCAGGAACTGACGGAACGAGATTCCGACTCCCGGATTGCTAGTGAAGTCGAAACGTAGGTTTAACTCAAAACTTTCACTTAAAACTAAGGAAATCAGCCTCCGGCGCCCAAAACAAGCAAACGGGCTCCGGTGCCAGAGAGACTCCACGGGCACGGGCCCCTAGCCGTTCATGGCCTGCAGAAACAGCCGAAACGAGATTCCGAACCCCGGATTGCTCGTACTGTTGAAACGTATGTTTAAATTAGAGCCATAACTTAGAACCTTGAAAACGAGCCTCCGGGCGACCAAAACGAGCAAACGGGCCCCGTTGCTTGTGGGACTTGACGGGCACGGGACCCTACCCGTTCATGACCTCCAGGAATTGACGGAACGAGATTCCGACTCTCGGGTTCCTTGCAAAGTTGAAACGTAGGTTTAACTCAAGACTTTCACTTAAAACTTAGGAAATCAGCCTCCGGGCGCGCAAAACGAGCAAACGGGCTCCGGTGCCCGTTGGACTTGACGGACATGGGCTCCTAGTCATTCATGACTAGCTGAAAAAACTGGCGGAACGAGATTCCGAAACACGGACTGCTCGTACCGTTGAAACGTATGTTTAAGTTAGAACTATAACTTAAAATTCAGAAAACGAGCATCCGGGCGCCCAGTACGAGCAACCGGCTTCGTTGCTCATGAGACTTGATGGGCCCGGACCCCTAGCTTTTCATGGCCTGCAGGAACTGACGGAACGAGATTCCGACTCCCGGATTGCTAGTGAAGTTGAAACGTAGGTTTAACTCAAAACTTTCACTTAAAACTAAGGAAATCAGCCTCCGGGCGCCCAAAACGACCAAACGGGCTCCGGTGCCAGAGAGACTCCACGGGCACGGGCCCCTAGCCGTTCATGGCCTGCAGAAACAGCCGAAACGAGATTCCGAACCCCGGATTGCTCGTACTGTTGAAACGTATGTTTAAGTTAGAATTATAACTTAAAACATAGACAACGAGCCTCCTGGGGCCCAAAATGAGCAGACGGGCCCCGTTGCCCGTGAAAATTGACGGGCACGGGCCCTAGTCATTCGTGACTTGCAGGAACTGACGGAACGAGATTCCGAATCCCGGACTGCTCGTACAGATGAAACGTAGGTTTAAGTTACAGCTATAACCTAAAACCTAGAGAACGAGCCTCCGGGCCCCCAAAATGAGTAAACGGGCTCCGTTGGCCGCGAAACTTGACGGGCACGGGCCCCTAGTCATTCAAGACTTGCAGGAACAGACGAAAGGAGATTCCGAATCCCGGATTGCTCGTACAGTTGAAACGCAAGCTTAAATTAGAACTATAACCTAAAACTTAGAAAACGAGCATCCGGGCGCCCACAACGAGCAAACGGGCTCCGTTGCCCTTGTAACTTGACGGGCACGGGCCCCTAGTCATTCATGACTTGCAGGAACAGAAGGAACGAGAGTCCGGACCCCGGAGTGCTCGTACAGTTGAGACGTATGTTTCAGTTAGAACTATAACTTAAGACTTAGAAAACGAAACATCCGGGCGCCCAAAATGAGCAAATGGGCTCCGTTGCCGTTAAACTTGACGGGCACCGGCCCCTAGTCATTCATGACTTGCAGGAACTGACGGAACGAGATTCTGATTCCCGGATTGCTCTTACAGTTGAAACGTATGTTTAAATTAGAGCGATAACTTAGAACCTTGAAAACGAGCCTCCGGGCGACCAAAACGAGCAAACGGGCCCCGTTGCTTGTGGAACTTGAAGGGCACGGGCCCCTACCCGTTCATGACCTGCAGGAATTGACGGAACGAGATTCCGACTCTCGGGTTCCTTGCAAAGTTGAAACGTAGGTTTAACTCAAGACTTTCACTTAAAACTTAGGAAATCAGCCTCCGGGCGCCCAAAACGAGCAAACGGACTCCGGTGCCCGTTGGACTTGACGGGCATGGGCTCCTAGTCATTCATGACTAGCTGAAAAAACTGGCGGAACGAGATTCCGAAACACGGACTGCTCGTACCGTTGAAACGTATGTTTAAGTTAGAACTATAACTTAAAATTTAGAAAACGAGCATCCGGGCGCCCAGTACGAGCAACCGGCTTCGTTGCTCATGAGACTTGATGGGCCCGGACCCCTAGCTTTTCATGACCTGCAGGAACTGACGGAACGAGATTCCGACTCCCGGATTGCTAGTGAAGTTGAAACGTAGGTTTAACTCAAAACTTTCACTTAAAACTAAGGAAATCAGCCTCCGGCGCCCAAAACAAGCAAACGGGCTCCGGTGCCAGAGAGACTCCACGGGCACGGGCCCCTAGCCGTTCATGGCCTGCAGAAACAGCCGAAACGAGATTCCGAACCCCGGATTGCTCGTACTGTTGAAACGTATGTTTAAATTAGAGCCATAACTTAGAACCTTGAAAACGAGCCTCCGGGCGACCAAAACGAGCAAACGGGCCCCGTTGCTTGTGGGACTTGACGGGCACGGGACCCTACCCGTTCATGACCTCCAGGAATTGACGGAACGAGATTCCGACTCTCGGGTTCCTTGCAAAGTTGAAACGTAGGTTTAACTCAAGACTTTCACTTAAAACTTAGGAAATCAGCCTCCGGGCGCGCAAAACGAGCAAACGGGCTCCGGTGCCCGTTGGACTTGACGGACATGGGCTCCTAGTCATTCATGACTAGCTGAAAAAACTGGCGGAACGAGATTCCGAAACACGGACTGCTCGTACCGTTGAAACGTATGTTTAAGTTAGAACTATAACTTAAAATTTAGAAAACGAGCATCCGGGCGCCCAGTACGAGCAACCGGCTTCGTTGCTCATGAGACTTGATGGGCCCGGACCCCTAGCTTTTCATGACCTGCAGGAACTGACGGAACGAGATTCCGACTCCCGGATTGCTAGTGAAGTCGAAACGTAGGTTTAACTCAAAACTTTCACTTAAAACTAAGGAAATCAGCCTCCGGCGCCCAAAACAAGCAAACGGGCTCCGGTGCCAGAGAGACTCCACGGGCACGGGCCCCTAGCCGTTCATGGCCTGCAGAAACAGCCGAAACGAGATTCCGAACCCCGGATTGCTCGTACTGTTGAAACGTATGTTTAAATTAGAGCCATAACTTAGAACCTTGAAAACGAGCCTCCGGGCGACCAAAACGAGCAAACGGGCCCCGTTGCTTGTGGGACTTGACGGGCACGGGACCCTACCCGTTCATGACCTCCAGGAATTGACGGAACGAGATTCCGACTCTCGGGTTCCTTGCAAAGTTGAAACGTAGGTTTAACTCAAGACTTTCACTTAAAACTTAGGAAATCAGCCTCCGGGCGCGCAAAACGAGCAAACGGGCTCCGGTGCCCGTTGGACTTGACGGACATGGGCTCCTAGTCATTCATGACTAGCTGAAAAAACTGGCGGAACGAGATTCCGAAACACGGACTGCTCGTACCGTTGAAACGTATGTTTAAGTTAGAACTATAACTTAAAATTCAGAAAACGAGCATCCGGGCGCCCAGTACGAGCAACCGGCTTCGTTGCTCATGAGACTTGATGGGCCCGGACCCCTAGCTTTTCATGGCCTGCAGGAACTGACGGAACGAGATTCCGACTCCCGGATTGCTAGTGAAGTTGAAACGTAGGTTTAACTCAAAACTTTCACTTAAAACTAAGGAAATCAGCCTCCGGGCGCCCAAAACGACCAAACGGGCTCCGGTGCCAGAGAGACTCCACGGGCACGGGCCCCTAGCCGTTCATGGCCTGCAGAAACAGCCGAAACGAGATTCCGAACCCCGGATTGCTCGTACTGTTGAAACGTATGTTTAAGTTAGAATTATAACTTAAAACATAGACAACGAGCCTCCTGGGGCCCAAAATGAGCAGACGGGCCCCGTTGCCCGTGAAAATTGACGGGCACGGGCCCTAGTCATTCGTGACTTGCAGGAACTGACGGAACGAGATTCCGAATCCCGGACTGCTCGTACAGATGAAACGTAGGTTTAAGTTACAGCTATAACCTAAAACCTAGAGAACGAGCCTCCGGGCCCCCAAAATGAGTAAACGGGCTCCGTTGGCCGCGAAACTTGACGGGCACGGGCCCCTAGTCATTCAAGACTTGCAGGAACAGACGAAAGGAGATTCCGAATCCCGGATTGCTCGTACAGTTGAAACGCAAGCTTAAATTAGAACTATAACCTAAAACTTAGAAAACGAGCATCCGGGCGCCCACAACGAGCAAACGGGCTCCGTTGCCCTTGTAACTTGACGGGCACGGGCCCCTAGTCATTCATGACTTGCAGGAACAGAAGGAACGAGAGTCCGGACCCCGGAGTGCTCGTACAGTTGAGACGTATGTTTCAGTTAGAACTATAACTTAAGACTTAGAAAACGAAACATCCGGGCGCCCAAAATGAGCAAATGGGCTCCGTTGCCGTTAAACTTGACGGGCACCGGCCCCTAGTCATTCATGACTTGCAGGAACTGACGGAACGAGATTCTGATTCCCGGATTGCTCTTACAGTTGAAACGTATGTTTAAATTAGAGCGATAACTTAGAACCTTGAAAACGAGCCTCCGGGCGACCAAAACGAGCAAACGGGCCCCGTTGCTTGTGGAACTTGAAGGGCACGGGCCCCTACCCGTTCATGACCTGCAGGAATTGACGGAACGAGATTCCGACTCTCGGGTTCCTTGCAAAGTTGAAACGTAGGTTTAACTCAAGACTTTCACTTAAAACTTAGGAAATCAGCCTCCGGGCGCCCAAAACGAGCAAACGGACTCCGGTGCCCGTTGGACTTGACGGGCATGGGCTCCTAGTCATTCATGACTAGCTGAAAAAACTGGCGGAACGAGATTCCGAAACACGGACTGCTCGTACCGTTGAAACGTATGTTTAAGTTAGAACTATAACTTAAAATTTAGAAAACGAGCATCCGGGCGCCCAGTACGAGCAACCGGCTTCGTTGCTCATGAGACTTGATGGGCCCGGACCCCTAGCTTTTCATGGCCTGCAGGAACTGACGGAACGAGATTCCGACTCCCGGATTGCTAGTGAAGTTGAAACGTAGGTTTAACTCAAAACTTTCACTTAAAACTAAGGAAATCAGCCTCCGGGCGCCCAAAACGAGCAAACGGGCTCCGGTGCCAGAGAGACTCCACGGGCACGGGCCCCTAGCCGTTCATGGCCTGCAGAAACAGCCGAAACGAGATTCCGAACCCCGGATTGCTCGTACTGTTGAAACGTATGTTTAAGTTAGAATTATAACTTAAAACATAGACAACGAGCCTCTTGGCGCCCAAAATGAGCAGACGGGCCCCGTTGCCCGTGAAAATTGACGGGCACGGGCTCTAGTCATTCGTGACTTGCAGGAACTGACGAACGAGATTCCGAATCCCGGACTGCTCGTACAGTTGAAACGTAGGTTTAAGTTACAGCTATAACCTAAAACTTAGACAACGTGCCTCCGGGCCCCCAAAATGAGTAAACGGGCTCCGTTGGCCGCGAAACTTGACGGGCACGGGCCCCTAGTCATTCAAGACTTGCAGGAACTGACGAAAGGAGATTCCGAATCCCGGATTGCTCGTACAGTTGAAACGCAAGCTTAAATTAGAACTATAACCTAAAACTTAGAAAACGAGCATCCGGGCGCCCACAACGAGCAAACGGGCTCCGTTGCCCTTGTAACTTGACGGGCACGGGCCCTAGTCATTCATGACTTGCAGGAACAGAAGGAACGAGAGTCCGGACCCCGGAGTGCTCGTACAGTTGAGACGTATGTTTCAGTTAGAACTATAACTTAAGACTTAAAAAACGAAACATCCGGGCGCCCAAAATGAGCAAATGGGCTCCGTTGCCGTTAAACTTGACGGGCACCGGCCCCTAGTCATTCATGACTTGCAGGAACTGACGGAACGAAATTCTGATTCCCGGATTGCTCTTACAGTTGAAACGTATGTTTAAATTAGAGCTATAACTTAGAACCTTTAAAACGAGCCTCCGGGTGACCAAAACGAGCAAACGGGCCCCGTTACTTGTGGAACTTGACGGGCACGGGCCCCTACCCGTTCATGACCTGCAGGAATTGACGGAACGAGATTCCGACTCTCGGGTTCCTTGCAAAGTTGAAACGTAGGTTTAACTCAAGACTTTCACTTAAAACTTAGGAAATCAGCCTCCGGGCGCCCAAAATGAGCAAACGGGCTCCGGTGCCCGTTGGACTTGACGGGCATGGGCTCCTAGTCATTCATGACTAGCTGAAAAAACTGGCGGAACGAGATTCCGAAATACGGACTGCTCGTACCGTTGAAACGTATGTTTAAGTTAGAACTATAACTTAAAATTTAGAAAACGAGCATCCGGGCGCCCAGTACGAGCAACCGGCTTCGTTGCTCATGAGACTTGATGGGCCCGGACCCCTAGCTTTTCATGACCTGCAGGAACTGACGGAACGAGATTCCGACTCCCGGATTGCTAGTGAAGTTGAAACGTAGGTTTAACTCAAAACTTTCACTTAAAACTAAGGAAATCAGCCTCCGGCGCCCAAAACAAGCAAACGGGCTCCGGTGCCAGAGAGACTCCACGGGCACGGGCCCCTAGCCGTTCATGGCCTGCAGAAACAGCCGAAACGAGATTCCGAACCCCGGATTGCTCGTACTGTTGAAACGTATGTTTAAATTAGAGCCATAACTTAGAACCTTGAAAACGAGCCTCCGGGCGACCAAAACGAGCAAACGGGCCCCGTTGCTTGTGGGACTTGACGGGCACGGGACCCTACCCGTTCATGACCTCCAGGAATTGACGGAACGAGATTCCGACTCTCGGGTTCCTTGCAAAGTTGAAACGTAGGTTTAACTCAAGACTTTCACTTAAAACTTAGGAAATCAGCCTCCGGGCGCGCAAAACGAGCAAACGGGCTCCGGTGCCCGTTGGACTTGACGGACATGGGCTCCTAGTCATTCATGACTAGTTGAAAAAACTGGCGGAACGAGATTCCGAAACACGGACTGCTCGTACCGTTGAAACGTATGTTTAAGTTAGAACTATAACTTAAAATTTAGAAAACGAGCATCCGGGCGCCCAGTACGAGCAACCGGCTTCGTTGCTCATGAGACTTGATGGGCCCGGACCCCTAGCTTTTCATGACCTGCAGGAACTGACGGAACGAGATTCCGACTCCCGGATTGCTAGTGAAGTCGAAACGTAGGTTTAACTCAAAACTTTCACTTAAAACTAAGGAAATCAGCCTCCGGCGCCCAAAACAAGCAAACGGGCTCCGGTGCCAGAGAGACTCCACGGGCACGGGCCCCTAGCCGTTCATGGCCTGCAGAAACAGCCGAAACGAGATTCCGAACCCCGGATTGCTCGTACTGTTGAAACGTATGTTTAAATTAGAGCCATAACTTAGAACCTTGAAAACGAGCCTCCGGGCGACCAAAACGAGCAAACGGGCCCCGTTGCTTGTGGGACTTGACGGGCACGGGACCCTACCCGTTCATGACCTCCAGGAATTGACGGAACGAGATTCCGACTCTCGGGTTCCTTGCAAAGTTGAAACGTAGGTTTAACTCAAGACTTTCACTTAAAACTTAGGAAATCAGCCTCCGGGCGCGCAAAACGAGCAAACGGGCTCCGGTGCCCGTTGGACTTGACGGACATGGGCTCCTAGTCATTCATGACTAGCTGAAAAAACTGGCGGAACGAGATTCCGAAACACGGACTGCTCGTACCGTTGAAACGTATGTTTAAGTTAGAACTATAACTTAAAATTCAGAAAACGAGCATCCGGGCGCCCAGTACGAGCAACCGGCTTCGTTGCTCATGAGACTTGATGGGCCCGGACCCCTAGCTTTTCATGGCCTGCAGGAACTGACGGAACGAGATTCCGACTCCCGGATTGCTAGTGAAGTTGAAACGTAGGTTTAACTCAAAACTTTCACTTAAAACTAAGGAAATCAGCCTCCGGGCGCCCAAAACGACCAAACGGGCTCCGGTGCCAGAGAGACTCCACGGGCACGGGCCCCTAGCCGTTCATGGCCTGCAGAAACAGCCGAAACGAGATTTCGAACCCCGGATTGCTCGTACTGTTGAAACGTATGTTTAAGTTAGAATTATAACTTAAAACATAGACAACGAGCCTCCTGGGGCCCAAAATGAGCAGACGGGCCCCGTTGCCCGTGAAAATTGACGGGCACGGGCCCTAGTCATTCGTGACTTGCAGGAACTGACGGAACGAGATTCCGAATCCCGGACTGCTCGTACAGATGAAACGTAGGTTTAAGTTACAGCTATAACCTAAAACCTAGAGAACGAGCCTCCGGGCCCCCAAAATGAGTAAACGGGCTCCGTTGGCCGCGAAACTTGACGGGCACGGGCCCCTAGTCATTCAAGACTTGCAGGAACAGACGAAAGGAGATTCCGAATCCCGGATTGCTCGTACAGTTGAAACGCAAGCTTAAATTAGAACTATAACCTAAAACTTAGAAAACGAGCATCCGGGCGCCCACAACGAGCAAACGGGCTCCGTTGCCCTTGTAACTTGACGGGCACGGGCCCCTAGTCATTCATGACTTGCAGGAACAGAAGGAACGAGAGTCCGGACCCCGGAGTGCTCGTACAGTTGAGACGTATGTTTCAGTTAGAACTATAACTTAAGACTTAGAAAACGAAACATCCGGGCGCCCAAAATGAGCAAATGGGCTCCGTTGCCGTTAAACTTGACGGGCACCGGCCCCTAGTCATTCATGACTTGCAGGAACTGACGGAACGAGATTCTGATTCCCGGATTGCTCTTACAGTTGAAACGTATGTTTAAATTAGAGCTATAACTTAGAACCTTGAAAACGAGCCTCCGGGCGACCAAAACGAGCAAACGGGCCCCGTTGCTTGTGGAACTTGAAGGGCACGGGCCCCTACCCGTTCATGACCTGCAGGAATTGACGGAACGAGATTCCGACTCTCGGGTTCCTTGCAAAGTTGAAACGTAGGTTTAACTCAAGACTTTCACTTAAAACTTAGGAAATCAGCCTCCGGGCGCCCAAAACGAGCAAACGGGCTCCGGTGCCCGTTGGACTTGACGGGCATGGGCTCCTAGTCATTCATGACTAGCTGAAAAAACTGGCGGAACGAGATTCCGAAACACGGACTGCTCGTACCGTTGAAACGTATGTTTAAGTTAGAACTATAACTTAAAATTTAGAAAACGAGCATCCGGGCGCCCAGTACGAGCAACCGGCTTCGTTGCTCATGAGACTTGATGGGCCCGGACCCCTAGCTTTTCATGGCCTGCAGGAACTGACGGAACGAGATTCCGACTCCCGGATTGCTAGTGAAGTTGAAACGTAGGTTTAACTCAAAACTTTCACTTAAAACTAAGGAAATCAGCCTCCGGGCGCCCAAAACGAGCAAACGGGCTCCGGTGCCAGAGAGACTCCACGGGCACGGGCCCCTAGCCGTTCATGGCCTGCAGAAACAGCCGAAACGAGATTCCGAACCCCGGATTGCTCGTACTGTTGAAACGTATGTTTAAGTTAGAATTATAACTTAAAACATAGACAACGAGCCTCTTGGCGCCCAAAATGAGCAGACGGGCCCCGTTGCCCGTGAAAATTGACGGGCACGGGCTCTAGTCATTCGTGACTTGCAGGAACTGACGAACGAGATTCCGAATCCCGGACTGCTCGTACAGTTGAAACGTAGGTTTAAGTTACAGCTATAACCTAAAACTTAGACAACGTGCCTCCGGGCCCCCAAAATGAGTAAACGGGCTCCGTTGGCCGTGAAACTTGACGGGCACGGGCCCCTAGTCATTCAAGACTTGCAGGAACTGACGAAAGGAGATTCCGAATCCCGGAATGCTCGTACAGTTGAAACGCAAGTTTAAATTAGAACTATAACCTAAAACTTAGAAAACGAGCATCCGGGCGCCCACAACGAGCAAACGGGCTCCGTTGCCCTTGTAACTTGACGGGCACGGGCCCTAGTCATTCATGACTTGCAGGAACAGAAGGAACGAGAGTCCGGACCCCGGAGTGCTCGTACAGTTGAGACGTATGTTTCAGTTAGAACTATAACTTAAGACTTAAAAAACGAAACATTCGGGCGCCCAAAATGAGCAAATGGGCTCCGTTGCCGTTAAACTTGACGGGCACCGGCCCCTAGTCATTCATGACTTGCAGGAACTGACGGAACGAAATTCTGATTCCCGGATTGCTCTTACAGTTGAAACGTATGTTTAAATTAGAGCTATAACTTAGAACCTTGAAAACGAGCCTCCGGGCGACCAAAACGAGCAAACGGGCCCCGTTACTTGTGGAACTTGACGGGCACGGGCCCCTACCCGTTCATGACCTGCAGGAATTGACGGAACGAGATTCCGACTCTCGGGTTCCTTGCAAAGTTGAAACGTAGGTTTAACTCAAGACTTTCACTTAAAACTTAGGAAATCAGCCTCCGGGCGCCCAAAACGAGCAAACGGGCTCCGGTGCCCGTTGGACTTGACAGGCATGGGCTCCTAGTCATTCATGACTAGCTGAAAAAACTGGCGGAACGAGATTCCGAAATACGGACTGCTCGTACCGTTGAAACGTATGTTTAAGTTAGAACTATAACTTAAAATTTAGAAAACGAGCATCCGGGCGCCCAGTACGAGCAACCGGCTTCGTTGCTCATGAGACTTGATGGGCCCGGACCCCTAGCTTTTCATGACCTGCAGGAACTGACGGAACGAGATTCCGACTCCCGGATTGCTAGTGAAGTTGAAACGTAGGTTTAACTCAAAACTTTCACTTAAAACTAAGGAAATCAGCCTCCGGCGCCCAAAACAAGCAAACGGGCTCCGGTGCCAGAGAGACTCCACGGGCACGGGCCCCTAGCCGTTCATGGCCTGCAGAAACAGCCGAAACGAGATTCCGAACCCCGGATTGCTCGTACTGTTGAAACGTATGTTTAAATTAGAGCCATAACTTAGAACCTTGAAAACGAGCCTCCGGGCGACCAAAACGAGCAAACGGGCCCCGTTGCTTGTGGGACTTGACGGGCACGGGACCCTACCCGTTCATGACCTCCAGGAATTGACGGAACGAGATTCCGACTCTCGGGTTCCTTGCAAAGTTGAAACGTAGGTTTAACTCAAGACTTTCACTTAAAACTTAGGAAATCAGCCTCCGGGTGCGCAAAACGAGCAAACGGGCTCCGGTGCCCGTTGGACTTGACGGACATGGGCTCCTAGTCATTCATGACTAGCTGAAAAAACTGGCGGAACGAGATTCCGAAACACGGACTGCTCGTACCGTTGAAACGTATGTTTAAGTTAGAACTATAACTTAAAATTTAGAAAACGAGCATCCGGGCGCCCAGTACGAGCAACCGGCTTCGTTGCTCATGAGACTTGATGGGCCCGGACCCCTAGCTTTTCATGGCCTGCAGGAACTGACGGAACGAGATTCCGACTCCCGGATTGCTAGTGAAGTTGAAACGTAGGTTTAACTCAAAACTTTCACTTAAAACTAAGGAAATCAGCCTCCGGGCGCCCAAAACGACCAAACGGGCTCCGGTGCCAGAGAGACTCCACGGGCACGGGCCCCTAGCCGTTCATGGCCTGCAGAAACAGCCGAAACGAGATTCCGAACCCCGGATTGCTCGTACTGTTGAAACGTATGTTTAAGTTAGAATTATAACTTAAAACATAGACAACGAGCCTCCTGGCGCCCAAAATGAGCAGACGGGCCCCGTTGCCCGTGAAAATTGACGGGCACGGGCCCTAGTCATTCGTGACTTGCAGGAACTGACGGAACGAGATTCCGAATCCCGGACTGCTCGTACAGATGAAACGTAGGTTTAAGTTACAGCTATAACCTAAAACCTAGAGAACGAGCCTCCGGGCCCCCAAAATGAGTAAACGGGCTCCGTTGGCCGCGAAACTTGACGGGCACGGGCCCCTAGTCATTCAAGACTTGCAGGAACAGACGAAAGGAGATTCCGAATCCCGGATTGCTCGTACAGTTGAAACGCAAGCTTAAATTAGAACTATAACCTAAAACTTAGAAAACGAGCATCCGGGCGCCCACAACGAGCAAACGGGCTCCGTTGCCCTTGTAACTTGACGGGCACGGGCCCTAGTCATTCATGACTTGCAGGAACGGAAGGAACGAGAGTCCGGACCCCGGAGTGCTCGTACAGTTGAGACGTATGTTTCAGTTAGAACTATAACTTAAGACTTAAAAAACGAAACATCCGGGCGCCCAAAATGAGCAAATGGGCTCCGTTGCCGTTAAACTTGACGGGCACCGGCCCCTAGTCATTCATGACTTGCAGGAACTGACGGAACGAAATTCTGATTCCCGGATTGCTCTTACAGTTGAAACGTATGTTTAAATTAGAGCTATAACTTAGAACCTTTAAAACGAGCCTCCGGGTGACCAAAACGAGCAAACGGGCCCCGTTACTTGTGGAACTTGACGGGCACGGGCCCCTACCCGTTCATGACCTGCAGGAATTGACGGAACGAGATTCCGACTCTCGGGTTCCTTGCAAAGTTGAAACGTAGGTTTAACTCAAGACTTTCACTTAAAACTTAGGAAATCAGCCTCCGGGCGCCCAAAATGAGCAAACGGGCTCCGGTGCCCGTTGGACTTGACGGGCATGGGCTCCTAGTCATTCATGACTAGCTGAAAAAACTGGCGGAACGAGATTCCGAAATACGGACTGCTCGTACCGTTGAAACGTATGTTTAAGTTAGAACTATAACTTAAAATTTAGAAAACGAGCATCCGGGCGCCCAGTACGAGCAACCGGCTTCGTTGCTCATGAGACTTGATGGGCCCGGACCCCTAGCTTTTCATGACCTGCAGGAACTGACGGAACGAGATTCCGACTCCCGGATTGCTAGTGAAGTTGAAACGTAGGTTTAACTCAAAACTTTCACTTAAAACTAAGGAAATCAGCCTCCGGCGCCCAAAACAAGCAAACGGGCTCCGGTGCCAGAGAGACTCCACGGGCACGGGCCCCTAGCCGTTCATGGCCTGCAGAAACAGCCGAAACGAGATTCCGAACCCCGGATTGCTCGTACTGTTGAAACGTATGTTTAAATTAGAGCCATAACTTAGAACCTTGAAAACGAGCCTCCGGGCGACCAAAACGAGCAAACGGGCCCCGTTGCTTGTGGGACTTGACGGGCACGGGACCCTACCCGTTCATGACCTCCAGGAATTGACGGAACGAGATTCCGACTCTCGGGTTCCTTGCAAAGTTGAAACGTAGGTTTAACTCAAGACTTTCACTTAAAACTTAGGAAATCAGCCTCCGGGCGCGCAAAACGAGCAAACGGGCTCCGGTGCCCGTTGGACTTGACGGACATGGGCTCCTAGTCATTCATGACTAGCTGAAAAAACTGGCGGAACGAGATTCCGAAACACGGACTGCTCGTACCGTTGAAACGTATGTTTAAGTTAGAACTATAACTTAAAATTTAGAAAACGAGCATCCGGGCGCCCAGTACGAGCAACCGGCTTCGTTGCTCATGAGACTTGATGGGCCCGGACCCCTAGCTTTTCATGACCTGCAGGAACTGACGGAACGAGATTCCGACTCCCGGATTGCTAGTGAAGTCGAAACGTAGGTTTAACTCAAAACTTTCACTTAAAACTAAGGAAATCAGCCTCCGGCGCCCAAAACAAGCAAACGGGCTCCGGTGCCAGAGAGACTCCACGGGCACGGGCCCCTAGCCGTTCATGGCCTGCAGAAACAGCCGAAACGAGATTCCGAACCCCGGATTGCTCGTACTGTTGAAACGTATGTTTAAATTAGAGCCATAACTTAGAACCTTGAAAACGAGCCTCCGGGCGACCAAAACGAGCAAACGGGCCCCGTTGCTTGTGGGACTTGACGGGCACGGGACCCTACCCGTTCATGACCTCCAGGAATTGACGGAACGAGATTCCGACTCTCGGGTTCCTTGCAAAGTTGAAACGTAGGTTTAACTCAAGACTTTCACTTAAAACTTAGGAAATCAGCCTCCGGGCGCGCAAAACGAGCAAACGGGCTCCGGTGCCCGTTGGACTTGACGGACATGGGCTCCTAGTCATTCATGACTAGCTGAAAAAACTGGCGGAACGAGATTCCGAAACACGGACTGCTCGTACCGTTGAAACGTATGTTTAAGTTAGAACTATAACTTAAAATTCAGAAAACGAGCATCCGGGCGCCCAGTACGAGCAACCGGCTTCGTTGCTCATGAGACTTGATGGGCCCGGACCCCTAGCTTTTCATGGCCTGCAGGAACTGACGGAACGAGATTCCGACTCCCGGATTGCTAGTGAAGTTGAAACGTAGGTTTAACTCAAAACTTTCACTTAAAACTAAGGAAATCAGCCTCCGGGCGCCCAAAACGAGCAAACGGGCTCCGGTGCCAGAGAGACTCCACGGGCACGGGCCCCTAGCCGTTCATGGCCTGCAGAAACAGCCGAAACGAGATTTCGAACCCCGGATTGCTCGTACTGTTGAAACGTATGTTTAAGTTAGAATTATAACTTAAAACATAGACAACGAGCCTCCTGGGGCCCAAAATGAGCAGACGGGCCCCGTTGCCCGTGAAAATTGACGGGCACGGGCCCTAGTCATTCGTGACTTGCAGGAACTGACGGAACGAGATTCCGAATCCCGGACTGCTCGTACAGATGAAACGTAGGTTTAAGTTACAGCTATAACCTAAAACCTAGAGAACGAGCCTCCGGGCCCCCAAAATGAGTAAACGGGCTCCGTTGGCCGCGAAACTTGACGGGCACGGGCCCCTAGTCATTCAAGACTTGCAGGAACAGACGAAAGGAGATTCCGAATCCCGGATTGCTCGTACGGTTGAAACGCAAGCTTAAATTAGAACTATAACCTAAAACTTAGAAAACGAGCATCCGGGCGCCCACAACGAGCAAACGGGCTCCGTTGCCCTTGTAACTTGACGGGCACGGGCCCCTAGTCATTCATGACTTGCAGGAACAGAAGGAACGAGAGTCCGGACCCCGGAGTGCTCGTACAGTTGAGACGTATGTTTCAGTTAGAACTATAACTTAAGACTTAGAAAACGAAACATCCGGGCGCCCAAAATGAGCAAATGGGCTCCGTTGCCGTTAAACTTGACGGGCACCGGCCCCTAGTCATTCATGACTTGCAGGAACTGACGGAACGAGATTCTGATTCCCGGATTGCTCTTACAGTTGAAACGTATGTTTAAATTAGAGCTATAACTTAGAACCTTGAAAACGAGCCTCCGGGCGACCAAAACGAGCAAACGGGCCCCGTTGCTTGTGGAACTTGAAGGGCACGGGCCCCTACCCGTTCATGACCTGCAGGAATTGACGGAACGAGATTCCGACTCTCGGGTTCCTTGCAAAGTTGAAACGTAGGTTTAACTCAAGACTTTCACTTAAAACTTAGGAAATCAGCCTCCGGGCGCCCAAAACGAGCAAACGGGCTCCGGTGCCCGTTGGACTTGACGGGCATGGGCTCCTAGTCATTCATGACTAGCTGAAAAAACTGGCGGAACGAGATTCCGAAACACGGACTGCTCGTACCGTTGAAACGTATGTTTAAGTTAGAACTATAACTTAAAATTTAGAAAACGAGCATCCGGGCGCCCAGTACGAGCAACCGGCTTCGTTGCTCATGAGACTTGATGGGCCCGGACCCCTAGCTTTTCATGGCCTGCAGGAACTGACGGAACGAGATTCCGACTCCCGGATTGCTAGTGAAGTTGAAACGTAGGTTTAACTCAAAACTTTCACTTAAAACTAAGGAAATCAGCCTCCGGGCGCCCAAAACGAGCAAACGGGCTCCGGTGCCAGAGAGACTCCACGGGCACGGGCCCCTAGCCGTTCATGGCCTGCAGAAACAGCCGAAACGAGATTCCGAACCCCGGATTGCTCGTACTGTTGAAACGTATGTTTAAGTTAGAATTATAACTTAAAACATAGACAACGAGCCTCTTGGCGCCCAAAATGAGCAGACGGGCCCCGTTGCCCGTGAAAATTGACGGGCACGGGCTCTAGTCATTCGTGACTTGCAGGAACTGACGAACGAGATTCCGAATCCCGGACTGCTCGTACAGTTGAAACGTAGGTTTAAGTTACAGCTATAACCTAAAACTTAGACAACGTGCCTCCGGGCCCCCAAAATGAGTAAACGGGCTCCGTTGGCCGTGAAACTTGACGGGCACGGGCCCCTAGTCATTCAAGACTTGCAGGAACTGACGAAAGGAGATTCCGAATCCCGGAATGCTCGTACAGTTGAAACGCAAGTTTAAATTAGAACTATAACCTAAAACTTAGAAAACGAGCATCCGGGCGCCCACAACGAGCAAACGGGCTCCGTTGCCCTTGTAACTTGACGGGCACGGGCCCTAGTCATTCATGACTTGCAGGAACAGAAGGAACGAGAGTCCGGACCCCGGAGTGCTCGTACAGTTGAGACGTATGTTTCAGTTAGAACTATAACTTAAGACTTAAAAAACGAAACATCCGGGCGCCCAAAATGAGCAAATGGGCTCCGTTGCCGTTAAACTTGACGGGCACCGGCCCCTAGTCATTCATGACTTGCAGGAACTGACGGAACGAAATTCTGATTCCCGGATTGCTCTTACAGTTGAAACGTATGTTTAAATTAGAGCTATAACTTAGAACCTTGAAAACGAGCCTCCGGGCGACCAAAACGAGCAAACGGGCCCCGTTACTTGTGGAACTTGACGGGCACGGGCCCCTACCCGTTCATGACCTGCAGGAATTGACGGAACGAGATTCCGACTCTCGGGTTCCTTGCAAAGTTGAAACGTAGGTTTAACTCAAGACTTTCACTTAAAACTTAGGAAATCAGCCTCCGGGCGCCCAAAACGAGCAAACGGGCTCCGGTGCCCGTTGGACTTGACAGGCATGGGCTCCTAGTCATTCATGACTAGCTGAAAAAACTGGCGGAACGAGATTCCGAAATACGGACTGCTCGTACCGTTGAAACGTATGTTTAAGTTAGAACTATAACTTAAAATTTAGAAAACGAGCATCCGGGCGCCCAGTACGAGCAACCGGCTTCGTTGCTCATGAGACTTGATGGGCCCGGACCCCTAGCTTTTCATGACCTGCAGGAACTGACGGAACGAGATTCCGACTCCCGGATTGCTAGTGAAGTTGAAACGTAGGTTTAACTCAAAACTTTCACTTAAAACTAAGGAAATCAGCCTCCGGCGCCCAAAACAAGCAAACGGGCTCCGGTGCCAGAGAGACTCCACGGGCACGGGCCCCTAGCCGTTCATGGCCTGCAGAAACAGCCGAAACGAGATTCCGAACCCCGGATTGCTCGTACTGTTGAAACGTATGTTTAAATTAGAGCCATAACTTAGAACCTTGAAAACGAGCCTCCGGGCGACCAAAACGAGCAAACGGGCCCCGTTGCTTGTGGGACTTGACGGGCACGGGACCCTACCCGTTCATGACCTCCAGGAATTGACGGAACGAGATTCCGACTCTCGGGTTCCTTGCAAAGTTGAAACGTAGGTTTAACTCAAGACTTTCACTTAAAACTTAGGAAATCAGCCTCCGGGTGCGCAAAACGAGCAAACGGGCTCCGGTGCCCGTTGGACTTGACGGACATGGGCTCCTAGTCATTCATGACTAGCTGAAAAAACTGGCGGAACGAGATTCCGAAACACGGACTGCTCGTACCGTTGAAACGTATGTTTAAGTTAGAACTATAACTTAAAATTTAGAAAACGAGCATCCGGGCGCCCAGTACGAGCAACCGGCTTCGTTGCTCATGAGACTTGATGGGCCCGGACCCCTAGCTTTTCATGGCCTGCAGGAACTGACGGAACGAGATTCCGACTCCCGGATTGCTAGTGAAGTTGAAACGTAGGTTTAACTCAAAACTTTCACTTAAAACTAAGGAAATCAGCCTCCGGGCGCCCAAAACGACCAAACGGGCTCCGGTGCCAGAGAGACTCCACGGGCACGGGCCCCTAGCCGTTCATGGCCTGCAGAAACAGCCGAAACGAGATTCCGAACCCCGGATTGCTCGTACTGTTGAAACGTATGTTTAAGTTAGAATTATAACTTAAAACATAGACAACGAGCCTCCTGGCGCCCAAAATGAGCAGACGGGCCCCGTTGCCCGTGAAAATTGACGGGCACGGGCCCTAGTCATTCGTGACTTGCAGGAACTGACGGAACGAGATTCCGAATCCCGGACTGCTCGTACAGATGAAACGTAGGTTTAAGTTACAGCTATAACCTAAAACCTAGAGAACGAGCCTCCGGGCCCCCAAAATGAGTAAACGGGCTCCGTTGGCCGCGAAACTTGACGGGCACGGGCCCCTAGTCATTCAAGACTTGCAGGAACAGACGAAAGGAGATTCCGAATCCCGGATTGCTCGTACAGTTGAAACGCAAGCTTAAATTAGAACTATAACCTAAAACTTAGAAAACGAGCATCCGGGCGCCCACAACGAGCAAACGGGCTCCGTTGCCCTTGTAACTTGACGGGCACGGGCCCCTAGTCATTCATGACTTGCAGGAACAGAAGGAACGAGAGTCCGGACCCCGGAGTGCTCGTACAGTTGAGACGTATGTTTCAGTTAGAACTATAACTTAAGACTTAGAAAACGAAACATCCGGGCGCCCAAAATGAGCAAATGGGCTCCGTTGCCGTTAAACTTGACGGGCACCGGCCCCTAGTCATTCATGACTTGCAGGAACTGACGGAACGAGATTCTGATTCCCGGATTGCTCTTACAGTTGAAACGTATGTTTAAATTAGAGCGATAACTTAGAACCTTGAAAACGAGCCTCCGGGCGACCAAAACGAGCAAACGGGCCCCGTTGCTTGTGGAACTTGAAGGGCACGGGCCCCTACCCGTTCATGACCTGCAGGAATTGACGGAACGAGATTCCGACTCTCGGGTTCCTTGCAAAGTTGAAACGTAGGTTTAACTCAAGACTTTCACTTAAAACTTAGGAAATCAGCCTCCGGGCGCCCAAAACGAGCAAACGGACTCCGGTGCCCGTTGGACTTGACGGGCATGGGCTCCTAGTCATTCATGACTAGCTGAAAAAACTGGCGGAACGAGATTCCGAAACACGGACTGCTCGTACCGTTGAAACGTATGTTTAAGTTAGAACTATAACTTAAAATTTAGAAAACGAGCATCCGGGCGCCCAGTACGAGCAACCGGCTTCGTTGCTCATGAGACTTGATGGGCCCGGACCCCTAGCTTTTCATGGCCTGCAGGAACTGACGGAACGAGATTCCGACTCCCGGATTGCTAGTGAAGTTGAAACGTAGGTTTAACTCAAAACTTTCACTTAAAACTAAGGAAATCAGCCTCCGGGCGCCCAAAACGAGCAAACGGGCTCCGGTGCCAGAGAGACTCCACGGGCACGGGCCCCTAGCCGTTCATGGCCTGCAGAAACAGCCGAAACGAGATTCCGAACCCCGGATTGCTCGTACTGTTGAAACGTATGTTTAAGTTAGAATTATAACTTAAAACATAGACAACGAGCCTCTTGGCGCCCAAAATGAGCAGACGGGCCCCGTTGCCCGTGAAAATTGACGGGCACGGGCTCTAGTCATTCGTGACTTGCAGGAACTGACGAACGAGATTCCGAATCCCGGACTGCTCGTACAGTTGAAACGTAGGTTTAAGTTACAGCTATAACCTAAAACTTAGACAACGTGCCTCCGGGCCCCCAAAATGAGTAAACGGGCTCCGTTGGCCGCGAAACTTGACGGGCACGGGCCCCTAGTCATTCAAGACTTGCAGGAACTGACGAAAGGAGATTCCGAATCCCGGATTGCTCGTACAGTTGAAACGCAAGCTTAAATTAGAACTATAACCTAAAACTTAGAAAACGAGCATCCGGGCGCCCACAACGAGCAAACGGGCTCCGTTGCCCTTGTAACTTGACGGGCACGGGCCCTAGTCATTCATGACTTGCAGGAACAGAAGGAACGAGAGTCCGGACCCCGGAGTGCTCGTACAGTTGAGACGTATGTTTCAGTTAGAACTATAACTTAAGACTTAAAAAACGAAACATCCGGGCGCCCAAAATGAGCAAATGGGCTCCGTTGCCGTTAAACTTGACGGGCACCGGCCCCTAGTCATTCATGACTTGCAGGAACTGACGGAACGAAATTCTGATTCCCGGATTGCTCTTACAGTTGAAACGTATGTTTAAATTAGAGCTATAACTTAGAACCTTTAAAACGAGCCTCCGGGTGACCAAAACGAGCAAACGGGCCCCGTTACTTGTGGAACTTGACGGGCACGGGCCCCTACCCGTTCATGACCTGCAGGAATTGACGGAACGAGATTCCGACTCTCGGGTTCCTTGCAAAGTTGAAACGTAGGTTTAACTCAAGACTTTCACTTAAAACTTAGGAAATCAGCCTCCGGGCGCCCAAAATGAGCAAACGGGCTCCGGTGCCCGTTGGACTTGACGGGCATGGGCTCCTAGTCATTCATGACTAGCTGAAAAAACTGGCGGAACGAGATTCCGAAATACGGACTGCTCGTACCGTTGAAACGTATGTTTAAGTTAGAACTATAACTTAAAATTTAGAAAACGAGCATCCGGGCGCCCAGTACGAGCAACCGGCTTCGTTGGTCATGAGACTTGATGGGCCCGGACCCCTAGCTTTTCATGACCTGCAGGAACTGACGGAACGAGATTCCGACTCCCGGATTGCTAGTGAAGTTGAAACGTAGGTTTAACTCAAAACTTTCACTTAAAACTAAGGAAATCAGCCTCCGGCGCCCAAAACAAGCAAACGGGCTCCGGTGCCAGAGAGACTCCACGGGCACGGGCCCCTAGCCGTTCATGGCCTGCAGAAACAGCCGAAACGAGATTCCGAACCCCGGATTGCTCGTACTGTTGAAACGTATGTTTAAATTAGAGCCATAACTTAGAACCTTGAAAACGAGCCTCCGGGCGACCAAAACGAGCAAACGGGCCCCGTTGCTTGTGGGACTTGACGGGCACGGGACCCTACCCGTTCATGACCTCCAGGAATTGACGGAACGAGATTCCGACTCTCGGGTTCCTTGCAAAGTTGAAACGTAGGTTTAACTCAAGACTTTCACTTAAAACTTAGGAAATCAGCCTCCGGGCGCGCAAAACGAGCAAACGGGCTCCGGTGCCCGTTGGACTTGACGGACATGGGCTCCTAGTCATTCATGACTAGCTGAAAAAACTGGCGGAACGAGATTCCGAAACACGGACTGCTCGTACCGTTGAAACGTATGTTTAAGTTAGAACTATAACTTAAAATTTAGAAAACGAGCATCCGGGCGCCCAGTACGAGCAACCGGCTTCGTTGCTCATGAGACTTGATGGGCCCGGACCCCTAGCTTTTCATGACCTGCAGGAACTGACGGAACGAGATTCCGACTCCCGGATTGCTAGTGAAGTCGAAACGTAGGTTTAACTCAAAACTTTCACTTAAAACTAAGGAAATCAGCCTCCGGCGCCCAAAACAAGCAAACGGGCTCCGGTGCCAGAGAGACTCCACGGGCACGGGCCCCTAGCCGTTCATGGCCTGCAGAAACAGCCGAAACGAGATTCCGAACCCCGGATTGCTCGTACTGTTGAAACGTATGTTTAAATTAGAGCCATAACTTAGAACCTTGAAAACGAGCCTCCGGGCGACCAAAACGAGCAAACGGGCCCCGTTGCTTGTGGGACTTGACGGGCACGGGACCCTACCCGTTCATGACCTCCAGGAATTGACGGAACGAGATTCCGACTCTCGGGTTCCTTGCAAAGTTGAAACGTAGGTTTAACTCAAGACTTTCACTTAAAACTTAGGAAATCAGCCTCCGGGCGCGCAAAACGAGCAAACGGGCTCCGGTGCCCGTTGGACTTGACGGACATGGGCTCCTAGTCATTCATGACTAGCTGAAAAAACTGGCGGAACGAGATTCCGAAACACGGACTGCTCGTACCGTTGAAACGTATGTTTAAGTTAGAACTATAACTTAAAATTTAGAAAACGAGCATCCGGGCGCCCAGTACGAGCAACCGGCTTCGTTGCTCATGAGACTTGATGGGCCCGGACCCCTAGCTTTTCATGACCTGCAGGAACTGACGGAACGAGATTCCGACTCCCGGATTGCTAGTGAAGTCGAAACGTAGGTTTAACTCAAAACTTTCACTTAAAACTAAGGAAATCTGCCTCCGGCGCCCAAAACAAGCAAACGGGCTCCGGTGCCAGAGAGACTCCACGGGCAAGGGCCCCTAGCCGTTCATGGCCTGCAGAAACAGCCGAAACGAGATTCCGAACCCCGGATTGCTCGTACTGTTGAAACGTATGTTTAAATTAGAGCCATAACTTAGAACCTTGAAAACGAGCCTCCGGGCGACCAAAACGAGCAAACGGGCCCCGTTGCTTGTGGGACTTGACGGGCACGGGACCCTACCCGTTCATGACCTCCAGGAATTGACGGAACGAGATTCCGACTCTCGGGTTCCTTGCAAAGTTGAAACGTAGGTTTAACTCAAGACTTTCACTTAAAACTTAGGAAATCAGCCTCCGGGCGCGCAAAACGAGCAAACGGGCTCCGGTGCCCGTTGGACTTGACGGACATGGGCTCCTAGTCATTCATGACTAGCTGAAAAAACTGGCGGAACGAGATTCCGAAACACGGACTGCTCGTACCGTTGAAACGTATGTTTAAGTTAGAACTATAACTTAAAATTCAGAAAACGAGCATCCGGGCGCCCAGTACGAGCAACCGGCTTCGTTGCTCATGAGACTTGATGGGCCCGGACCCCTAGCTTTTCATGGCCTGCAGGAACTGACGGAACGAGATTCCGACTCCCGGATTGCTAGTGAAGTTGAAACGTAGGTTTAACTCAAAACTTTCACTTAAAACTAAGGAAATCAGCCTCCGGGCGCCCAAAACGACCAAACGGGCTCCGGTGCCAGAGAGACTCCACGGGCACGGGCCCCTAGCCGTTCATGGCCTGCAGAAACAGCCGAAACGAGATTTCGAACCCCGGATTGCTCGTACTGTTGAAACGTATGTTTAAGTTAGAATTATAACTTAAAACATAGACAACGAGCCTCCTGGGGCCCAAAATGAGCAGACGGGCCCCGTTGCCCGTGAAAATTGACGGGCACGGGCCCTAGTCATTCGTGACTTGCAGGAACTGACGGAACGAGATTCCGAATCCCGGACTGCTCGTACAGATGAAACGTAGGTTTAAGTTACAGCTATAACCTAAAACCTAGAGAACGAGCCTCCGGGCCCCCAAAATGAGTAAACGGGCTCCGTTGGCCGCGAAACTTGACGGGCACGGGCCCCTAGTCATTCAAGACTTGCAGGAACAGACGAAAGGAGATTCCGAATCCCGGATTGCTCGTACAGTTGAAACGCAAGCTTAAATTAGAACTATAACCTAAAACTTAGAAAACGAGCATCCGGGCGCCCACAACGAGCAAACGGGCTCCGTTGCCCTTGTAACTTGACGGGCACGGGCCCCTAGTCATTCATGACTTGCAGGAACAGAAGGAACGAGAGTCCGGTCCCCGGAGTGCTCGTACAGTTGAGACGTATGTTTCAGTTAGAACTATAACTTAAGACTTAGAAAACGAAACATCCGGGCGCCCAAAATGAGCAAATGGGCTCCGTTGCCGTTAAACTTGACGGGCACCGGCCCCTAGTCATTCATGACTTGCAGGAACTGACGGAACGAGATTCTGATTCCCGGATTGCTCTTACAGTTGAAACGTATGTTTAAATTAGAGCTATAACTTAGAACCTTGAAAACGAGCCTCCGGGCGACCAAAACGAGCAAACGGGCCCCGTTGCTTGTGGAACTTGAAGGGCACGGGCCCCTACCCGTTCATGACCTGCAGGAATTGACGGAACGAGATTCCGACTCTCGGGTTCCTTGCAAAGTTGAAACGTAGGTTTAACTCAAGACTTTCACTTAAAACTTAGGAAATCAGCCTCCGGGCGCCCAAAACGAGCAAACGGGCTCCGGTGCCCGTTGGACTTGACGGGCATGGGCTCCTAGTCATTCATGACTAGCTGAAAAAACTGGCGGAACGAGATTCCGAAACACGGACTGCTCGTACCGTTGAAACGTATGTTTAAGTTAGAACTATAACTTAAAATTTAGAAAACGAGCATCCGGGCGCCCAGTACGAGCAACCGGCTTCGTTGCTCATGAGACTTGATGGGCCCGGACCCCTAGCTTTTCATGGCCTGCAGGAACTGACGGAACGAGATTCCGACTCCCGGATTGCTAGTGAAGTTGAAACGTAGGTTTAACTCAAAACTTTCACTTAAAACTAAGGAAATCAGCCTCCGGGCGCCCAAAACGAGCAAACGGGCTCCGGTGCCAGAGAGACTCCACGGGCACGGGCCCCTAGCCGTTCATGGCCTGCAGAAACAGCCGAAACGAGATTCCGAACCCCGGATTGCTCGTACTGTTGAAACGTATGTTTAAGTTAGAATTATAACTTAAAACATAGACAACGAGCCTCTTGGCGCCCAAAATGAGCAGACGGGCCCCGTTGCCCGTGAAAATTGACGGGCACGGGCTCTAGTCATTCGTGACTTGCAGGAACTGACGAACGAGATTCCGAATCCCGGACTGCTCGTACAGTTGAAACGTAGGTTTAAGTTACAGCTATAACCTAAAACTTAGACAACGTGCCTCCGGGCCCCCAAAATGAGTAAACGGGCTCCGTTGGCCGTGAAACTTGACGGGCACGGGCCCCTAGTCATTCAAGACTTGCAGGAACTGACGAAAGGAGATTCCGAATCCCGGAATGCTCGTACAGTTGAAACGCAAGTTTAAATTAGAACTATAACCTAAAACTTAGAAAACGAGCATCCGGGCGCCCACAACGAGCAAACGGGCTCAGTTGCCCTTGTAACTTGACGGGCACGGGCCCTAGTCATTCATGACTTGCAGGAACAGAAGGAACGAGAGTCCGGACCCCGGAGTGCTCGTACAGTTGAGACGTATGTTTCAGTTAGAACTATAACTTAAGACTTAAAAAACGAAACATCCGGGCGCCCAAAATGAGCAAATGGGCTCCGTTGCCGTTAAACTTGACGGGCACCGGCCCCTAGTCATTCATGACTTGCAGGAACTGACGGAACGAAATTCTGATTCCCGGATTGCTCTTACAGTTGAAACGTATGTTTAAATTAGAGCTATAACTTAGAACCTTGAAAACGAGCCTCCGGGCGACCAAAACGAGCAAACGGGCCCCGTTACTTGTGGAACTTGACGGGCACGGGCCCCTACCCGTTCATGACCTGCAGGAATTGACGGAACGAGATTCCGACTCTCGGGTTCCTTGCAAAGTTGAAACGTAGGTTTAACTCAAGACTTTCACTTAAAACTTAGGAAATCAGCCTCCGGGCGCCCAAAACGAGCAAACGGGCTCCGGTGCCCGTTGGACTTGACAGGCATGGGCTCCTAGTCATTCATGACTAGCTGAAAAAACTGGCGGAACGAGATTCCGAAATACGGACTGCTCGTACCGTTGAAACGTATGTTTAAGTTAGAACTATAACTTAAAATTTAGAAAACGAGCATCCGGGCGCCCAGTACGAGCAACCGGCTTCGTTGCTCATGAGACTTGATGGGCCCGGACCCCTAGCTTTTCATGACCTGCAGGAACTGACGGAACGAGATTCCGACTCCCGGATTGCTAGTGAAGTTGAAACGTAGGTTTAACTCAAAACTTTCACTTAAAACTAAGGAAATCAGCCTCCGGCGCCCAAAACAAGCAAACGGGCTCCGGTGCCAGAGAGACTCCACGGGCACGGGCCCCTAGCCGTTCATGGCCTGCAGAAACAGCCGAAACGAGATTCCGAACCCCGGATTGCTCGTACTGTTGAAACGTATGTTTAAATTAGAGCCATAACTTAGAACCTTGAAAACGAGCCTCCGGGCGACCAAAACGAGCAAACGGGCCCCGTTGCTTGTGGGACTTGACGGGCACGGGACCCTACCCGTTCATGACCTCCAGGAATTGACGGAACGAGATTCCGACTCTCGGGTTCCTTGCAAAGTTGAAACGTAGGTTTAACTCAAGACTTTCACTTAAAACTTAGGAAATCAGCCTCCGGGTGCGCAAAACGAGCAAACGGGCTCCGGTGCCCGTTGGACTTGACGGACATGGGCTCCTAGTCATTCATGACTAGCTGAAAAAACTGGCGGAACGAGATTCCGAAACACGGACTGCTCGTACCGTTGAAACGTATGTTTAAGTTAGAACTATAACTTAAAATTTAGAAAACGAGCATCCGGGCGCCCAGTACGAGCAACCGGCTTCGTTGCTCATGAGACTTGATGGGCCCGGACCCCTAGCTTTTCATGGCCTGCAGGAACTGACGGAACGAGATTCCGACTCCCGGATTGCTAGTGAAGTTGAAACGTAGGTTTAACTCAAAACTTTCACTTAAAACTAAGGAAATCAGCCTCCGGGCGCCCAAAACGACCAAACGGGCTCCGGTGCCAGAGAGACTCCACGGGCACGGGCCCCTAGCCGTTCATGGCCTGCAGAAACAGCCGAAACGAGATTCCGAACCCCGGATTGCTCGTACTGTTGAAACGTATGTTTAAGTTAGAATTATAACTTAAAACATAGACAACGAGCCTCCTGGCGCCCAAAATGAGCAGACGGGCCCCGTTGCCCGTGAAAATTGACGGGCACGGGCCCTAGTCATTCGTGACTTGCAGGAACTGACGGAACGAGATTCCGAATCCCGGACTGCTCGTACAGATGAAACGTAGGTTTAAGTTACAGCTATAACCTAAAACCTAGAGAACGAGCCTCCGGGCCCCCAAAATGAGTAAACGGGCTCCGTTGGCCGCGAAACTTGACGGGCACGGGCCCCTAGTCATTCAAGACTTGCAGGAACAGACGAAAGGAGATTCCGAATCCCGGATTGCTCGTACAGTTGAAACGCAAGCTTAAATTAGAACTATAACCTAAAACTTAGAAAACGAGCATCCGGGCGCCCACAACGAGCAAACGGGCTCCGTTGCCCTTGTAACTTGACGGGCACGGGCCCCTAGTCATTCATGACTTGCAGGAACAGAAGGAACGAGAGTCCGGACCCCGGAGTGCTCGTACAGTTGAGACGTATGTTTCAGTTAGAACTATAACTTAAGACTTAGAAAACGAAACATCCGGGCGCCCAAAATGAGCAAATGGGCTCCGTTGCCGTTAAACTTGACGGGCACCGGCCCCTAGTCATTCATGACTTGCAGGAACTGACGGAACGAGATTCTGATTCCCGGATTGCTCTTACAGTTGAAACGTATGTTTAAATTAGAGCGATAACTTAGAACCTTGAAAACGAGCCTCCGGGCGACCAAAACGAGCAAACGGGCCCCGTTGCTTGTGGAACTTGAAGGGCACGGGCCCCTACCCGTTCATGACCTGCAGGAATTGACGGAACGAGATTCCGACTCTCGGGTTCCTTGCAAAGTTGAAACGTAGGTTTAACTCAAGACTTTCACTTAAAACTTAGGAAATCAGCCTCCGGGCGCCCAAAACGAGCAAACGGACTCCGGTGCCCGTTGGACTTGACGGGCATGGGCTCCTAGTCATTCATGACTAGCTGAAAAAACTGGCGGAACGAGATTCCGAAACACGGACTGCTCGTACCGTTGAAACGTATGTTTAAGTTAGAACTATAACTTAAAATTTAGAAAACGAGCATCCGGGCGCCCAGTACGAGCAACCGGCTTCGTTGCTCATGAGACTTGATGGGCCCGGACCCCTAGCTTTTCATGGCCTGCAGGAACTGACGAAACGAGATTCCGACTCCCGGATTGCTAGTGAAGTTGAAACGTAGGTTTAACTCAAAACTTTCACTTAAAACTAAGGAAATCAGCCTCCGGGCGCCCAAAACGAGCAAACGGGCTCCGGTGCCAGAGAGACTCCACGGGCACGGGCCCCTAGCCGTTCATGGCCTGCAGAAACAGCCGAAACGAGATTCCGAACCCCGGATTGCTCGTACTGTTGAAACGTATGTTTAAGTTAGAATTATAACTTAAAACATAGACAACGAGCCTCTTGGCGCCCAAAATGAGCAGACGGGCCCCGTTGCCCGTGAAAATTGACGGGCACGGGCTCTAGTCATTCGTGACTTGCAGGAACTGACGAACGAGATTCCGAATCCCGGACTGCTCGTACAGTTGAAACGTAGGTTTAAGTTACAGCTATAACCTAAAACTTAGACAACGTGCCTCCGGGCCCCCAAAATGAGTAAACGGGCTCCGTTGGCCGCGAAACTTGACGGGCACGGGCCCCTAGTCATTCAAGACTTGCAGGAACTGACGAAAGGAGATTCCGAATCCCGGATTGCTCGTACAGTTGAAACGCAAGCTTAAATTAGAACTATAACCTAAAACTTAGAAAACGAGCATCCGGGCGCCCACAACGAGCAAACGGGCTCCGTTGCCCTTGTAACTTGACGGGCACGGGCCCTAGTCATTCATGACTTGCAGGAACAGAAGGAACGAGAGTCCGGACCCCGGAGTGCTCGTACAGTTGAGACGTATGTTTCAGTTAGAACTATAACTTAAGACTTAAAAAACGAAACATCCGGGCGCCCAAAATGAGCAAATGGGCTCCGTTGCCGTTAAACTTGACGGGCACCGGCCCCTAGTCATTCATGACTTGCAGGAACTGACGGAACGAAATTCTGATTCCCGGATTGCTCTTACAGTTGAAACGTATGTTTAAATTAGAGCTATAACTTAGAACCTTTAAAACGAGCCTCCGGGTGACCAAAACGAGCAAACGGGCCCCGTTACTTGTGGAACTTGACGGGCACGGGCCCCTACCCGTTCATGACCTGCAGGAATTGACGGAACGAGATTCCGACTCTCGGGTTCCTTGCAAAGTTGAAACGTAGGTTTAACTCAAGACTTTCACTTAAAACTTAGGAAATCAGCCTCCGGGCGCCCAAAATGAGCAAACGGGCTCCGGTGCCCGTTGGACTTGACGGGCATGGGCTCCTAGTCATTCATGACTAGCTGAAAAAACTGGCGGAACGAGATTCCGAAATACGGACTGCTCGTACCGTTGAAACGTATGTTTAAGTTAGAACTATAACTTAAAATTTAGAAAACGAGCATCCGGGCGCCCAGTACGAGCAACCGGCTTCGTTGCTCATGAGACTTGATGGGCCCGGACCCCTAGCTTTTCATGACCTGCAGGAACTGACGGAACGAGATTCCGACTCCCGGATTGCTAGTGAAGTTGAAACGTAGGTTTAACTCAAAACTTTCACTTAAAACTAAGGAAATCAGCCTCCGGCGCCCAAAACAAGCAAACGGGCTCCGGTGCCAGAGAGACTCCACGGGCACGGGCCCCTAGCCGTTCATGGCCTGCAGAAACAGCCGAAACGAGATTCCGAACCCCGGATTGCTCGTACTGTTGAAACGTATGTTTAAATTAGAGCCATAACTTAGAACCTTGAAAACGAGCCTCCGGGCGACCAAAACGAGCAAACGGGCCCCGTTGCTTGTGGGACTTGACGGGCACGGGACCCTACCCGTTCATGACCTCCAGGAATTGACGGAACGAGATTCCGACTCTCGGGTTCCTTGCAAAGTTGAAACGTAGGTTTAACTCAAGACTTTCACTTAAAACTTAGGAAATCAGCCTCCGGGCGCGCAAAACGAGCAAACGGGCTCCGGTGCCCGTTGGACTTGACGGACATGGGCTCCTAGTCATTCATGACTAGCTGAAAAAACTGGCGGAACGAGATTCCGAAACACGGACTGCTCGTACCGTTGAAACGTATGTTTAAGTTAGAACTATAACTTAAAATTTAGAAAACGAGCATCCGGGCGCCCAGTACGAGCAACCGGCTTCGTTGCTCATGAGACTTGATGGGCCCGGACCCCTAGCTTTTCATGACCTGCAGGAACTGACGGAACGAGATTCCGACTCCCGGATTGCTAGTGAAGTCGAAACGTAGGTTTAACTCAAAACTTTCACTTAAAACTAAGGAAATCAGCCTCCGGCGCCCAAAACAAGCAAACGGGCTCCGGTGCCAGAGAGACTCCACGGGCACGGGCCCCTAGCCGTTCATGGCCTGCAGAAACAGCCGAAACGAGATTCCGAACCCCGGATTGCTCGTACTGTTGAAACGTATGTTTAAATTAGAGCCATAACTTAGAACCTTGAAAACGAGCCTCCGGGCGACCAAAACGAGCAAACTGGCCCCGTTGCTTGTGGGACTTGACGGGCACGGGACCCTACTCGTTCATGACCTCCAGGAATTGACGGAACGAGATTCCGACTCTCGGGTTCCTTGCAAAGTTGAAACGTAGGTTTAACTCAAGACTTTCACTTAAAACTTAGGAAATCAGCCTCCGGGCGCGCAAAACGAGCAAACGGGCTCCGGTGCCCGTTGGACTTGACGGACATGGGCTCCTAGTCATTCATGACTAGCTGAAAAAACTGGCGGAACGAGATTCCGAAACACGGACTGCTCGTACCGTTGAAACGTATGTTTAAGTTAGAACTATAACTTAAAATTCAGAAAACGAGCATCCGGGCGCCCAGTACGAGCAACCGGCTTCGTTGCTCATGAGACTTGATGGGCCCGGACCCCTAGCTTTTCATGGCCTGCAGGAACTGACGGAACGAGATTCCGACTCCCGGATTGCTAGTGAAGTTGAAACGTAGGTTTAACTCAAAACTTTCACTTAAAACTAAGGAAATCAGCCTCCGGGCGCCCAAAACGACCAAACGGGCTCCGGTGCCAGAGAGACTCCACGGGCACGGGCCCCTAGCCGTTCATGGCCTGCAGAAACAGCCGAAACGAGATTCCGAACCCCGGATTGCTCGTACTGTTGAAACGTATGTTTAAGTTAGAATTATAACTTAAAACATAGACAACGAGCCTCCTGGGGCCCAAAATGAGCAGACGGGCCCCGTTGCCCGTGAAAATTGACGGGCACGGGCCCTAGTCATTCGTGACTTGCAGGAACTGACGGAACGAGATTCCGAATCCCGGACTGCTCGTACAGATGAAACGTAGGTTTAAGTTACAGCTATAACCTAAAACCTAGAGAACGAGCCTCCGGGCCCCCAAAATGAGTAAACGGGCTCCGTTGGCCGCGAAACTTGACGGGCACGGGCCCCTAGTCATTCAAGACTTGCAGGAACAGACGAAAGGAGATTCCGAATCCCGGATTGCTCGTACAGTTGAAACGCAAGCTTAAATTAGAACTATAACCTAAAACTTAGAAAACGAGCATCCGGGCGCCCACAACGAGCAAACGGGCTCCGTTGCCCTTGTAACTTGACGGGCACGGGTCCCTAGTCATTCATGACTTGCAGGAACAGAAGGAACGAGAGTCCGGACCCCGGAGTGCTCGTACAGTTGAGACGTATGTTTCAGTTAGAACTATAACTTAAGACTTAGAAAACGAAACATCCGGGCGCCCAAAATGAGCAAATGGGGTCCGTTGCCGTTAAACTTGACGGGCACCGGCCCCTAGTCATTCATGACTTGCAGGAACTGACGGAACGAGATTCTGATTCCCGGATTGCTCTTACAGTTGAAACGTATGTTTAAATTAGAGCTATAACTTAGAACCTTGAAAACGAGCCTCCGGGCGACCAAAACGAGCAAACGGGCCCCGTTGCTTGTGGAACTTGAAGGGCACGGGCCCCTACCCGTTCATGACCTGCAGGAATTGACGGAACGAGATTCCGACTCTCGGGTTCCTTGCAAAGTTGAAACGTAGGTTTAACTCAAGACTTTCACTTAAAACTTAGGAAATCAGCCTCCGGGCGCCCAAAACGAGCAAACGGGCTCCGGTGCCCGTTGGACTTGACGGGCATGGGCTCCTAGTCATTCATGACTAGCTGAAAAAACTGGCGGAACGAGATTCCGAAACACGGACTGCTCGTACCGTTGAAACGTATGTTTAAGTTAGAACTATAACTTAAAATTTAGAAAACGAGCATCCGGGCGCCCAGTACGAGCAACCGGCTTCGTTGCTCATGAGACTTGATGGGCCCGGACCCCTAGCTTTTCATGGCCTGCAGGAACTGACGGAACGAGATTCCGACTCCCGGATTGCTAGTGAAGTTGAAACGTAGGTTTAACTCAAAACTTTCACTTAAAACTAAGGAAATCAGCCTCCGGGCGCCCAAAACGAGCAAACGGGCTCCGGTGCCAGAGAGACTCCACGGGCACGGGCCCCTAGCCGTTCATGGCCTGCAGAAACAGCCGAAACGAGATTCCGAACCCCGGATTGCTCGTACTGTTGAAACGTATGTTTAAGTTAGAATTATAACTTAAAACATAGACAACGAGCCTCTTGGCGCCCAAAATGAGCAGACGGGCCCCGTTGCCCGTGAAAATTGACGGGCACGGGCTCTAGTCATTCGTGACTTGCAGGAACTGACGAACGAGATTCCGAATCCCGGACTGCTCGTACAGTTGAAACGTAGGTTTAAGTTACAGCTATAACCTAAAACTTAGACAACGTGCCTCCGGGCCCCCAAAATGAGTAAACGGGCTCCGTTGGCCGTGAAACTTGACGGGCACGGGCCCCTAGTCATTCAAGACTTGCAGGAACTGACGAAAGGAGATTCCGAATCCCGGAATGCTCGTACAGTTGAAACGCAAGTTTAAATTAGAACTATAACCTAAAACTTAGAAAACGAGCATCCGGGCGCCTACAACGAGCAAACGGGCTCCGTTGCCCTTGTAACTTGACGGGCACGGGCCCTAGTCATTCATGACTTGCAGGAACAGAAGGAACGAGAGTCCGGACCCCGGAGTGCTCGTACAGTTGAGACGTATGTTTCAGTTAGAACTATAACTTAAGACTTAAAAAACGAAACATCCGGGCGCCCAAAATGAGCAAATGGGCTCCGTTGCCGTTAAACTTGACGGGCACCGGCCCCTAGTCATTCATGACTTGCAGGAACTGACGGAACGAAATTCTGATTCCCGGATTGCTCTTACAGTTGAAACGTATGTTTAAATTAGAGCTATAACTTAGAACCTTGAAAACGAGCCTCCGGGCGACCAAAACGAGCAAACGGGCCCCGTTACTTGTGGAACTTGACGGGCACGGGCCCCTACCCGTTCATGACCTGCAGGAATTGACGGAACGAGATTCCGACTCTCGGGTTCCTTGCAAAGTTGAAACGTAGGTTTAACTCAAGACTTTCACTTAAAACTTAGGAAATCAGCCTCCGGGCGCCCAAAACGAGCAAACGGGCTCCGGTGCCCGTTGGACTTGACAGGCATGGGCTCCTAGTCATTCATGACTAGCTGAAAAAACTGGCGGAACGAGATTCCGAAATACGGACTGCTCGTACCGTTGAAACGTATGTTTAAGTTAGAACTATAACTTAAAATTTAGAAAACGAGCATCCGGGCGCCCAGTACGAGCAACCGGCTTCGTTGCTCATGAGACTTGATGGGCCCGGACCCCTAGCTTTTCATGACCTGCAGGAACTGACGGAACGAGATTCCGACTCCCGGATTGCTAGTGAAGTTGAAACGTAGGTTTAACTCAAAACTTTCACTTAAAACTAAGGAAATCAGCCTCCGGCGCCCAAAACAAGCAAACGGGCTCCGGTGCCAGAGAGACTCCACGGGCACGGGCCCCTAGCCGTTCATGGCCTGCAGAAACAGCCGAAACGAGATTCCGAACCCCGGATTGCTCGTACTGTTGAAACGTATGTTTAAATTAGAGCCATAACTTAGAACCTTGAAAACGAGCCTCCGGGCGACCAAAACGAGCAAACGGGCCCCGTTGCTTGTGGGACTTGACGGGCACGGGACCCTACCCGTTCATGACCTCCAGGAATTGACGGAACGAGATTCCGACTCTCGGGTTCCTTGCAAAGTTGAAACGTAGGTTTAACTCAAGACTTTCACTTAAAACTTAGGAAATCAGCCTCCGGGCGCGCAAAACGAGCAAACGGGCTCCGGTGCCCGTTGGACTTGACGGACATGGGCTCCTAGTCATTCATGACTAGCTGAAAAAACTGGCGGAACGAGATTCCGAAACACGGACTGCTCGTACCGTTGAAACGTATGTTTAAGTTAGAACTATAACTTAAAATTTAGAAAACGAGCATCCGGGCGCCCAGTACGAGCAACCGGCTTCGTTGCTCATGAGACTTGATGGGCCCGGACCCCTAGCTTTTCATGACCTGCAGGAACTGACGGAACGAGATTCCGACTCCCGGATTGCTAGTGAAGTCGAAACGTAGGTTTAACTCAAAACTTTCACTTAAAACTAAGGAAATCAGCCTCCGGCGCCCAAAACAAGCAAACGGGCTCCGGTGCCAGAGAGACTCCACGGGCACGGGCCCCTAGCCGTTCATGGCCTGCAGAAACTGCCGAAACGAGATTCCGAACCCCGGATTGCTCGTACTGTTGAAACGTATGTTTAAATTAGAGCCATAACTTAGAACCTTGAAAACGAGCCTCCGGGCGACCAAAACGAGCAAACGGGCCCCGTTGCTTGTGGGACTTGACGGGCACGGGACCCTACCAGTTCATGACCTCCAGGAATTGACGGAACGAGATTCCGACTCTCGGGTTCCTTGCAAAGTTGAAACGTAGGTTTAACTCAAGACTTTCACTTAAAACTTAGGAAATCAGCCTCCGGGTGCGCAAAACGAGCAAACGGGCTCCGGTGCCCGTTGGACTTGACGGACATGGGCTCCTAGTCATTCATGACTAGCTGAAAAAACTGGCGGAACGAGATTCCGAAACACGGACTGCTCGTACCGTTGAAACGTATGTTTAAGTTAGAACTATAACTTAAAATTTAGAAAACGAGCATCCGGGCGCCCAGTACGAGCAACCGGCTTCGTTGCTCATGAGACTTGATGGGCCCGGACCCCTAGCTTTTCATGGCCTGCAGGAACTGACGGAACGAGATTCCGACTCCCGGATTGCTAGTGAAGTTGAAACGTAGGTTTAACTCAAAACTTTCACTTAAAACTAAGGAAATCAGCCTCCGGGCGCCCAAAACGACCAAACGGGCTCCGGTGCCAGAGAGACTCCACGGGCACGGGCCCCTAGCCGTTCATGGCCTGCAGAAACAGCCGAAACGAGATTCCGAACCCCGGATTGCTCGTACTGTTGAAACGTATGTTTAAGTTAGAATTATAACTTAAAACATAGACAACGAGCCTCCTGGCGCCCAAAATGAGCAGACGGGCCCCGTTGCCCGTGAAAATTGACGGGCACGGGCCCTAGTCATTCGTGACTTGCAGGAACTGACGGAACGAGATTCCGAATCCCGGACTGCTCGTACAGATGAAACGTAGGTTTAAGTTACAGCTATAACCTAAAACCTAGAGAACGAGCCTCCGGGCCCCCAAAATGAGTAAACGGGCTCCGTTGGCCGCGAAACTTGACGGGCACGGGCCCCTAGTCATTCAAGACTTGCAGGAACAGACGAAAGGAGATTCCGAATCCCGGATTGCTCGTACAGTTGAAACGCAAGCTTAAATTAGAACTATAACCTAAAACTTAGAAAACGAGCATCCGGGCGCCCACAACGAGCAAACGGGCTCCGTTGCCCTTGTAACTTGACGGGCACGGGCCCCTAGTCATTCATGACTTGCAGGAACAGAAGGAACGAGAGTCCGGACCCCGGAGTGCTCGTACAGTTGAGACGTATGTTTCAGTTAGAACTATAACTTAAGACTTAGAAAACGAAACATCCGGGCGCCCAAAATGAGCAAATGGGCTCCGTTGCCGTTAAACTTGACGGGCACCGGCCCCTAGTCATTCATGACTTGCAGGAACTGACGGAATGAGATTCTGATTCCCGGATTGCTCTTACAGTTGAAACGTATGTTTAAATTAGAGCGATAACTTAGAACCTTGAAAACGAGCCTCCGGGCGACCAAAACGAGCAAACGGGCCCCGTTGCTTGTGGAACTTGAAGGGCACGGGCCCCTACCCGTTCATGACCTGCAGGAATTGACGGAACGAGATTCCGACTCTCGGGTTCCTTGCAAAGTTGAAACGTAGGTTTAACTCAAGACTTTCACTTAAAACTTAGGAAATCAGCCTCCGGGCGCCCAAAACGAGCAAACGGACTCCGGTGCCCGTTGGACTTGACGGGCATGGGCTCCTAGTCATTCATGACTAGCTGAAAAAACTGGCGGAACGAGATTCCGAAACACGGACTGCTCGTACCGTTGAAACGTATGTTTAAGTTAGAACTATAACTTAAAATTTAGAAAACGAGCATCCGGGCGCCCAGTACGAGCAACCGGCTTCGTTGCTCATGAGACTTGATGGGCCCGGACCCCTAGCTTTTCATGGCCTGCAGGAACTGACGGAACGAGATTCCGACTCCCGGATTGCTAGTGAAGTTGAAACGTAGGTTTAACTCAAAACTTTCACTTAAAACTAAGGAAATCAGCCTCCGGGCGCCCAAAACGAGCAAACGGGCTCCGGTGCCAGAGAGACTCCACGGGCACGGGCCCCTAGCCGTTCATGGCCTGCAGAAACAGCCGAAACGAGATTCCGAACCCCGGATTGCTCGTACTGTTGAAACGTATGTTTAAGTTAGAATTATAACTTAAAACATAGACAACGAGCCTCTTGGCGCCCAAAATGAGCAGACGGGCCCCGTTGCCCGTGAAAATTGACGGGCACGGGCTCTAGTCATTCGTGACTTGCAGGAACTGACGAACGAGATTCCGAATCCCGGACTGCTCGTACAGTTGAAACGTAGGTTTAAGTTACAGCTATAACCTAAAACTTAGACAACGTGCCTCCGGGCCCCCAAAATGAGTAAACGGGCTCCGTTGGCCGCGAAACTTGACGGGCACGGGCCCCTAGTCATTCAAGACTTGCAGGAACTGACGAAAGGAGATTCCGAATCCCGGATTGCTCGTACAGTTGAAACGCAAGCTTAAATTAGAACTATAACCTAAAACTTAGAAAACGAGCATCCGGGCGCCCACAACGAGCAAACGGGCTCCGTTGCCCTTGTAACTTGACGGGCACGGGCCCTAGTCATTCATGACTTGCAGGAACAGAAGGAACGAGAGTCCGGACCCCGGAGTGCTCGTACAGTTGAGACGTATGTTTCAGTTAGAACTATAACTTAAGACTTAAAAAACGAAACATCCGGGCGCCCAAAATGAGCAAATGGGCTCCGTTGCCGTTAAACTTGACGGGCACCGGCCCCTAGTCATTCATGACTTGCAGGAACTGACGGAACGAAATTCTGATTCCCGGATTGCTCTTACAGTTGAAACGTATGTTTAAATTAGAGCTATAACTTAGAACCTTGAAAACGAGCCTCCGGGCGACCAAAACGAGCAAACGGGCCCCGTTGCTTGTGGAACTTGAAGGGCAGGGGCCCCTACCCGTTCATGATCTGCAGGAATTGACGGAACGAGATTCCGACTCTCGGGTTCCTTGCAAAGTTGAAACGTAGGTTTAACTCAAGACTTTCACTTAAAACTTAGGAAATCAGCCTCCGGGCGCCCAAAACGAGCAAACGGGCTCCGGTGCCCGTTGGACTTGACGGGCATGGGCTCCTAGTCATTCATGACTAGCTGAAAAAACTGGCGGAACGAGATTCCGAAACACGGACTGCTCGTACCGTTGAAACGTATGTTTAAGTTAGAACTATAACTTAAAATTTAGAAAACGAGCATCCGGGCGCCCAGTACGAGCAACCGGCTTCGTTGCTCATGAGACTTGATGGGCCCGGACCCCTAGCTTTTCATGGCCTGCAGGAACTGACGGAACGAGATTCCGACTCCCGGATTGCTAGTGAATTTGAAACGTAGGTTTAACTCAAAACTTTCACTTAAAACTAAGGAAATCAGCCTCCGGGCGCCCAAAACGACCAAACGGGCTCCGGTGCCAGAGAGACTCCACGGGCACGGGCCCCTAGCCGTTCATGGCCTGCAGAAACAGCCGAAACGAGATTCCGAACCCCGGATTGCTCGTACTGTTGAAACGTATGTTTAAGTTAGAATTATAACTTAAAACATAGACAACGAGCCTCCTGGCGCCCAAAATGAGCAGACGGGCCCCGTTGCCCGTGAAAATTGACGGGCACGGGCCCTAGTCATTCGTGACTTGCAGGAACTGACGGAACGAGATTCCGAATCCCGGACTGCTCGTACAGATGAAACGTAGGTTTAAGTTACAGCTATAACCTAAAACCTAGAGAACGAGCCTCCTGGCCCCCAAAATGAGTTAACGGGCTCCGTTGGCCGCGAAACTTGACGGGCACGGGCCCCTAGTCATTCAAGACTTGCAGGAACAGACGAAAGGAGATTCCGAATCCCGGATTGCTCGTACAGTTGAAACGAAAGCTTAAATTAGAACTATAACCTAAAACTTAGAAAACGAGCATCCGGGCGCCCACAACGAGCAAACGGGCTCCGTTGCCCTTGTAACTTGACGGGCACGGGCCCCTAGTCATTCATGACTTGCAGGAACAGAAGGAACGAGAGTCCGGACCCCGGAGTGCTCGTACAGTTGAGACGTATGTTTCAGTTAGAACTATAACTTAAGACTTAGAAAACGAAACATCCGGGCGCCCAAAATGAGCAAATGGGCTCCGTTGCCGTTAAACTTGACGGGCACCGGCCCCTAGTCATTCATGACTTGCAGGAACTGACGGAACGAGATTCTGATTCCCGGATTGCTCTTACAGTTGAAACGTATGTTTAAATTAGAGCTATAACTTAGAACCTTGAAAACGAGCCTCCGGGCGACCAAAACGAGCAAACGGGCCCCGTTGCTTGTGGAACTTGAAGGGCACGGGCCCCTACCCGTTCATGACCTGCAGGAATTGACGGAACGAGATTCCGACTCTCGGGTTCCTTGCAAAGTTGAAACGTAGGTTTAACTCAAGACTTTCACTTAAAACTTAGGAAATCAGCCTCCGGGCGCCCAAAACGAGCAAACGGGCTCCGGTGCCCGTTGGACTTGACGGGCATGGGCTCCTAGTCATTCATGACTAGCTGAAAAAACTGGCGGAACGAGATTCCGTAACTCGGACTGCTCGTACCGTTGAAACGTATGTTTAAGTTAGAACTATAACTTAAAATTTAGAAAACGAGCATCCGGGCGCCCAGTACGAGCAACCGGCTTCGTTGCTCATGAGACTTGATGGGCCCGGACCCCTAGCTTTTCATGGCCTGCAGGAACTGACGGAACGAGATTCCGACTCCCGGATTGCTAGTGAAGTTGAAACGTAGGTTTAACTCAAAACTTTCACTTAAAACTAAGGAAATCAGCCTCCGGGCGCCCAAAACGAGCAAACGGGCTCCGGTGCCAGAGAGACTCCACGGGCACGGGCCCCTAGCCGTTCATGGCCTGCAGAAACAGCCGAAACGAGATTCCAAACCCCGGATTGCTCGTACTGTTGAAACGTATGTTTAAGTTAGAATTATAACTTAAAACATAGACAACGAGCCTCCTGGCGCCCAAAATGAGCAGACGGGCCCCGTTGCCCGTGAAAATTGACGGGCACGGGCCCTAGTCATTCGTGACTTGCAGGAACTGACGGAACGAGATTCCGAATCCCGGACTGCTCGTACAGTTGAAACGTAGGTTTAAGTTACAGTTATAACCTAAAACTTAGAGAACGAGCCTCCGGGCCCCCAAAATGAGTAAACGGGCTCCGTTGGCCGTGAAACTTGACGGGTACGGGCCCCTAGTCATTCAAGACTTGCAGGAACAGACGAAAGGAGATTCCGAATCTCGAATTGCTCGTACAGTTGAAACGCAAGCTTAAATTAGAACTATAACCTAAAACTTAGAAAACGAGGATCCGGGCGCCCACAACGAGCAAACGGGCTCCGTTGCCCTTGTAACTTGACGGGCACGGGCCCCTAGTCATTCTTGACTTGCAGGAACAGAAGGAACGAGAGTCCGGACCCCGGAGTGCTCGTACAGTTGAGACGTATGTTTCAGTTAGAACTATAACTTAAGACTTAAAAAACGAAACATTCGGGCGCCCAAAATGAGCAAATGGGCTCCGTTGCCGTTAAACTTTACGGGCACCGGCCCCTAGTCATTCATGACTTGCAGGAACTGACGGAACGAAATTCTGATTCCCGGATTGCTCTTACAGTTGAAACGTATGTTTAAATTAGAGCTATAACTTAGAACCTTGAAAACGAGCCTCCGGGCGACCGAAACGAGCAAACGGACCCCGTTGCTTGTGGAACTTGACGGCCACGGGACCCTACCCGTTCATGACCTGCAGGAATTGACGGAACGAGATTCCGACTCTCGGGTTCCTTGCAAAGTTGAAACGTAGGTTTAACTCAAGACTTTCACTTAAAACTTAGGAAATCAACCTCCGGGCGCCCAAAACGAGCAAACGGGCTCCGGTGCCCGTTAGACTTGACGGGCATGGGCTCCTAGTCATTCATGACTAGCTGAAAAAACTGGCGGAACGAGATTCCGAAACACGGACTGCTCGTACCGTTGAAACGTATGTTTAAGTTAGAACTATAACTTAAAATTTAGAAAACGAGCATCCGGGCGCCCAGTACGAGCAACCGGCTTCGTTGCTCATGAGACTTGATGGGCCCGGACCCCTAGCTTTTCATGGCCTGCAGGAACTGACGGAACGAGATTCCGACTCCCGGATTGCTAGTGAAGTTGAAACGTAGGTTTAACTCAAAACTTTCACTTAAAACTAAGGAAATCAGCCTCCGGGCGCCCAAAACGAGCAAACGGGCTCCGGTGCCAGAGAGACTCCACGGGCACGGGCCCCTAGCCGTTCATGGCCTGCAGAAACAGCCGAAACGAGATTCCGAACCCCGGATTGCTCGTACTGTTGAAACGTATGTTTAGGTTAGAATTATAACTTAAAACATAGACAACGAGCCTCCTGGCGCCCAAAATGAGCAGACGGGCCCCGTTGCCCGTGAAAATTGACGGGCACGGGCCCTAGTCATTCGTGACTTGCAGGAACTGACGGAACGAGATTCCGAATCCCGGACTGCTCGTACAGTTGAAACGTAGGTTTAAGTTACAGCTATAACCTAAAACTTAGAGAACGAGCCTCCGGGCCCCCAAAATGAGTAAACGGGCTCCGTTGGCCGCGAAACTTGACGGGCACGGGCCCCTAGTCATTCAAGACTTGTAGGAACAGACGAAAGGAGATTTCGAATCCCGGATTGCTCGTACAGTTGAAACGCAAGTTTAAATTAGAACTATAACCTAAAACTTAGAAAACGAGCATCCGGGCGCCCACAACGAGCAAACGGGCTCCGTTGCCCTTGTAACTTGACGGGCACGGGCCCCTAGTCATTTTCATGACTTGCAGGAACAGAAGGAACGAGAGTCCGGACCCCGGAGAGCTCGTACAGTTGAGACGTATGTTTCAGTTAGAATTATAACTTAAGACTTAGAAAACGAAACATCCGGGCGCCCAAAATGAGCAAATGGGCTCCGTTGCCGTTAAACTTGACGGGCACCGGCCCCTAGTCATTCATGACTTGCAGGAACTGACGGAACGAGATTCTGATTCCCGGATTGCTCTTACAGTTGAAACGTATGTTTAAATTAGAGCCATAACTTAGAACCTTGAAAACGAGCCTCCGGGCGACCAAAACGAGCAAACGGGCCCCGTTGCTTGTGGGACTTGACGGGCACGGGCCCCTACCCGTTCATGACCTCCAGGAATTGACGGAACGAGATTCCGACTCTCGGGTTCCTTGCAAAGTTGAAACGTAGGTTTAACTCAAGACTTTCACTTAAAACTTAGGAAATCAGCCTCCGGGCGCGCAAAACGAGCAAACGGGCTCCGGTGCCCGTTGGACTTGACGGACATGGGCTCCTAGTCATTCATGACTAGCTGAAAAAACTGGCGGAACGAGATTCCGAAACACGGACTGCTCGTACCGTTGAAACGTATGTTTAAGTTAGAACTATAACTTAAAATTTAGAAAACGAGCATCCGGGCGCCCAATACGAGCAACCGGCTTCGTTGCTCATGAGACTTGATGGGCCCGGACCCCAAGCTTTTCATGGCCAGCAGGAACTGACGGAACGAGATTCCGACTCCCGGATTGCTAGTGAAGTTGAAACGTAGGTTTAACTCAAAACTTTCACTTAAAACTAAGGAAATCAGCCTCCGGGCGCCCAAAACGACCAAACGGGCTCCGGTGCCAGAGAGACTCCACGGGCACGGGCCCCTAGCCGTTCATGGCCTGCAGAAACAGCCGAAACGAGATTCCGAACCCCGGATTGCTCGTACTGTTGAAACGTATGTTTAAGTTAGAATTATAACTTAAAACATAGACAACGAGCCTCCTGGCGCCCAAAATGAGCAGACGGGCCCCGTTGCCCGTGAAAATTGACGGGCACGGGCCCTAGTCATTCGTGACTTGCAGGAACTGACGGAACGAGATTCCGAATCCCGGATCCCGGACTGCTCGTACAGATGAAACGTAGGTTTAAGTTACAGCTATAACCTAAAACCTAGAGAACGAGCCTCCGGGCCCCCAAAATGAGTAAACGGGCTCCGTTGGCCGCGAAACTTGACGGGCACGTGCCCCTAGTCATTCAAGACTTGCAGGAACAGACGAAAGGAGATTCCGAATCCCGGATTGCTCGTACAGTTGAAACGCAAGCTTAAATTAGAACTATAACCTAAAACTTAGAAAACGAGCATCCGGGCGCCCACAACGAGCAAACGGGCTCCGTTGCCCTTGTAACTTGACGGGCACGGGCCCCTAGTCATTCATGACTTGCAGGAACAGAAGGAACGAGAGTCCGGACCCCCGAGTGCTCGTACAGTTGAGACGTATGTTTCAGTTAGAACTATAACTTAAGACTTAGAAAACGAAACATCCGGGCGCCCAAAATGAGCAAATGGGCTCCGTTGCCGTTAAACTTGACGGGCACCGGCCCCTAGTCATTCATGACTTGCAGGAACTGACGGAACGAGATTCTGATTCCCGGATTGCTCTTACAGTTGAAACGTATGTTTAAATTAGAGCTATAACTTAGAACCTTGAAAACGAGCCTCCGGGCGAGCAAAACGAGCAAACGGGCCCCGTTGCTTGTGGGACTTGACGGGCACGGGCCCCTACCCGTTCATGACCTGCAGGAATTGACGGAACGAGATTCCGACTCTCGGGTTCCTTGCAAAGTTGAAACGTAGGTTTAACTCAAGACTTTCACTTAAAACTTAGGAAATCAGCCTCCGGGCGCCCAAAACGAGCAAACGGGCTCCGGTGCCCGTTGGACTTGACGGGCATGGGCTCCTAGTCATTCATGACTAGCTGAAAAAACTGGCGGAACGAGATTCCGAAACACGGACTGCTCGTACCGTTGAAACGTATGTTTAAGTTAGAACTATAACTTAAAATTTAGAAAACGAGCATCCGGGCGCCCAGTACGAGCAACCGGCTTCGTTGCTCATGAGACTTGATGGGCCCGGACCCCTAGCTTTTCATGGCCTGCAGGAACTGACGGAACGAGATTCCGACTCCCGGATTGCTAGTGAAGTTGAAACGTAGGTTTAACTCAAAACTTTCACTTAAAACTAAGGAAATCAACCTCCGGGCGCCCAAAACGACCAAACGGGCTCCGGTGCCAGAGAGACTCCACGGGCACGGGACCCTAGCCGTTCATGGCCTGCAGAAACAGCCGAAACGAGATTCCGAACCCCGGATTGCTCGTACTGTTGAAACGTATGTTTAAGTTAGAATTATAACTTAAAACATAGACAACGAGCCTCCTGGCGCCCAAAATGAGCAGACGGGCCCCGTTGCCCGTGAAAATTGACGGGCACGGGCCCTAGTCATTCGTGACTTGCAGGAACTGACGGAACGAGATTCCGAATCCCGGACTGCTCGTACAGATAAAACGTAGGTTTAAGTTACAGCTATAACCTAAAACCTAGAGAACGAGCCTCCGGGCCCCCAAAATGAGTAAACGGGCTCCGTTGGCCGCGAAACTTGACGGGCACGGGCCCCTAGTCATTCAAGACTTGCAGGAACAGACGAAAGGAGATTCTGAATCCCGGATTGCTCGTACAGTTGAAACGCAAGCTTAAATTAGAACTATAACCTAAAACTTAGAAAACGAGCATCCGGGCGCCCACAACGAGCAAACGGGCTCCGTTGCCCTTGTAACTTGACGGGCACGGGCCCCTAGTCATTTTCATGACTTGCAGGAACAGAAGGAACGAGAGTCCGGACCCCGGAGTGCTCGTACAGTTGAGACGTATGTTTCAGTTAGAATTATAACTTAAGACTTAGAAAACGAAACATCCGGGCGCCCAAAATGAGCAAATGGGCTCCGTTGCCGTTAAACTTGACGGGCACCGGCCCCTAGTCATTCATGACTTGCAGGAACTGACGGAACGAGATTCTGATTCCCGGATTGCTCTTACAGTTGAAACGTATGTTTAAATTAGAGCCGTAACTTAGAACCTTGAAAACGAGCCTCCGGGCGACCAAAACGAGCAAACGGGCCCCGTTGCTTGTGGGACTTGACGGGCACGGGCCCCTACCCGTTCATGACCTCCAGGAATTGACGGAACGAGATTCCGACTCTCGGGTTCCTTGCAAAGTTGAAACGTAGGTTTAACTCAAGACTTTCACTTAAAACTTAGGAAATCAGCCTCCGGGCGCGCAAAACGAGCAAACGGGCTCCGGTGCCCGTTGGACTTGACGGACATGGGCTCCTAGTCATTCATGACTAGCTGAAAAAACTGGCGGAACGAGATTCCGAAACACGGACTGCTCGTACCGTTGAAACGTATGTTTAAGTTAGAACTATAACTTAAAATTTAGAAAACGAGCATCCGGGCGCCCAGTACGAGCAACCGGCTTCGTTGCTCATGAGACTTGATGGGCCCGGACCCCTAGCTTTTCATGGCCTGCAGGAACTGACGGAACGAGATTCCGACTCCCGGATTGCTAGTGAAGTTGAAACGTAAGTTTAACTCAAGACTTTCACTTAAAACTTAGGAAATCTGCCTCCGGGCGCCCAAAACGAGCAAACGGGCTCCGGTGCCCGTTGGACTTGACGGGCATGGGCTCCTAGTCATTCATGACTAGCTGAAAAAACTGGCGGAACGAGATTCCGAAACACGGACTGCTCGTACCGTTGAAACGTATGTTTAAGTTAGAACTATAACTTAAAATTTAGAAAACGAGCATCCGGGCGCCCAGTACGAGCAACCGTCTTCGTTGCTCATGAGACTTGATGGGCCCGGACCCCTAGCTTTTCATGGCCTGCAGGAACTGACGGAACGAGATTCCGACTCCCGGATTGCTAGTGAAGTTGAAACGTAGGTTTAACTCAAAACTTTCACTTAAAACTAAGGAAATCAGCCTCCGGGCGCCCAAAACGACCAAACGGGCTCCGGTGCCATAGAGACTCCACGGGCACGGGCCCCTAGCCGTTCATGGCCTGCAGAAACAGCCGAAACGAGATTCCGAACCCCGGATTGCTCGTACTGTTGAAACGTATGTTTGAGTTAGAATTATAACTTAAAACATAGACAACGAGCCTCCTGGCGCCCAAAATGAGCAGACGGGCCCCGTTGCCCGTGAAAATTGACGGGCACGGGCCCTAGTCATTCGTGACTTGCAGGAACTGACGGAACGAGATTCCGAATCCCGGACTGCTCGTACAAATGAAACGTAGGTTTAAGTTACAGCTATAACCTAAAACCTAGAGAACGAGCCTCCGGGCCCCCAAAATGAGTAAACGGGCTCCGTTGGCCGCGAAACTTGACGGGCACGGGCCCCTAGTCATTCAAGACTTGCAGGAACAAACGAAAGGAGATTCCGAATCCCGGATTGCTCGTACAGTTGAAACGCAAGCTTAAATTAGAACTATAACCTAAAACTTAGAAAACGAGCATCCGGGCGCCCACAACGAGCAAACGGGCTCCGTTGCCCTTGTAACTTGACGGGCACGGGCCCATAGTCATTCATGACTTGCAGGAACAGAAGGAACGAGAGTCCGGACCCCGGAGTGCCCGTACAGTTGAGACGTATGTTTCAGTTAGAACTATAACTTAAGACTTAGAAAACGAAACATCCGGGCGCCCAAAATGAGCAAATGGGCTCCGTTGCCGTTAAACTTGACGGGCACCGGCCCCTAGTCATTCATGACTTGCAGGAACTGACGGAACGAGATTCTGATTCCCGGATTGCTCTTACAGTTGAAACGTATGTTTAAATTAGAGCTATAACTTAGAACCTTGAAAACGAGCCTCCGGGCGACCAAAACGAGCAAACGGGCCCCGTTGCTTGTGGGACTTGACGGGCACGGGCCCCTACCCGTTCATGACCTGCAGGAATTGACGGAACGAGATTCCGACTCTCGGGTTCCTTGCAAAGTTGAAACGTAGGTTTAACTCAAGACTTTCACTTAAAACTTAGGAAATCAGCCTCCGGGCGCCCAAAACGAGCAAACGGGCTCCGGTGCCCGTTGGACTTGACGGGCATGGGCTCCTAGTCATTCATGACTAGCTGAAAAAACTGGCGGAACGAGATTCCGAAACACGGACTGCTCGTACCGTTGAAACGTATGTTTAAGTTAGAACTATAACTTAAAATTTAGAAAACGAGCATCCGGGCGCCCAGTACGAGCAACCGGCTTCGTTGCTCATGAGACTTGATGGGCCCGGACCCCTAGCTTTTCATGGCCTGCAGGAACTGACGGAACGAGATTCCGACTCCCGGATTGCTAGTGAAGTTGAAACGTAGGTTTAACTCAAAACTTTCACTTAAAACTAAGGAAATCAGCCTCCGGGCGCCCAAAACGACCAAACGGGCTCCGGTGCCATAGAGACTCCACGGGCACGGGCCCCTGGCCGTTCATGGCCTGCAGAAACAGCCGAAACGAGATTCCGAACCCCGGATTGCTCGTACTGTTGAAACGTATGTTTAAGTTAGAATTATAACTTAAAACATAGACAACGAGCCTCCTGGCGCCCAAAATGAGCAGACGTGCCCCGTTGCCCGTGAAAATTGACGGGCACGGGCCCTAGTCATTCGTGACTTGCAGGAACTGACGGAACGAGATTCCGAATCCCGGACTGCTCGTACAGATGAAACGTAGGTTTAAGTTACAGCTATAACCAAAAACCTAGAGAACGAGCCTCCGGGCCCCCAAAATGAGTAAACGGGCTCCGTTGGCCGCGAAACTTGACGGGCACGGGCCCCTAGTCATTCAAGACTTGCAGGAACAGACGAAAGGAGATTCCGAATCCCGGATTGCTCGTACAGTTGAAACGCAAGCTTAAATTAGAACTATAACCTAAAACTTAGAAAACGAGCATCCGGGCGCCCACAACGAGCAAACGGGCTCCGTTGCCCTTGTAACTTGACGGGCACGGGCCCCTAGTCATTCATGACTTGCAGGAACAGAAGGAACGAGAGTCCGGACCCCGGAGTGCTCGTACAGTTGAGACGTATGTTTCAGTTAGAACTATAACTTAAGACTTAGAAAACGAAACATCCGGGCGCCCAAAATGAGCAAATGGGCTCCGTTGCCGTTAAACTTGACGGGCACCGGCCCCTAGTCATTCATGACTTGCAGGAACTGACGGAACGAGATTCTGATTCCCGGATTCCTCTTACAGTTGAAACGTATGTTTAAATTAGAGCTATAACTTAGAACCTTGAAAACGAGCCTCCGGGCGACCAAAACGAGCAAACGGGCCCCGTTGCTTATGGAACTTGAAGGGCACCGGCCCCTACCCGTTCATGACCTGCAGGAATTGACGGAACGAGATTCCGACTCTCGGGTTCCTTGCAAAGTTGAAACGTAGGTTTAACTCAAGACTTTCACTTAAAACTTAGGAAATCTACCTCCGGGCGCCCAAAACGAGCAAACGGGCTCCGGTGCCCGTTGGACTTGACGGGCATGGGCTCCTAGTCATTCATGACTAGCTGAAAAAACTGGCGGAACGAGATTCCGAAACACGGACTGCTCGTACCGTTGAAACGTATGTTTAAGTTAGAACTATAACTTAAAATTTAGAAAACGAGCATCCGGGCGCCCAGTACGAGCAACCGGCTTCGTTGCTCATGAGACTTGATGGGCCCGGACCCCTAGCTTTTCATGGCCTGCAGGAACTGACGGAACGAGATTCCGACTCCCGGATTGCTAGTGAAGTTGAAACGTAGGTTTAACTCAAAACTTTCACTTAAAACTAAGGAAATCAGCCTCCGGGCGCCCAAAACGAGCAAACGGGCTCCGGTGCCAGAGAGACTCCACGGGCACGGGCCCCTAGCCGTTCATGGCCTGCAGAAACAGCCGAAACGAGATTCCGAACCCCGGATTGCTCGTACTGTTGAAACGTATGTTTAAGTTAGAATTATAACTTAAAACATAGACAACGAGCCTCCTGGCGCCCAAAATGAGCAGACGGGCCCCGTTGCCCGTGAAAATTGACGGGCACGGGCCCTAGTCATTCGTGACTTGCAGGAACTGACGGAACGAGATTCCGAATCCCGGACTGCTCGTACAGTTGAAACGTAGGTTTAAGTTACAGCTATAACCTAAAACTTAGAGAACGAGCCTCCGGGCCCCCAAAATGAGTAAACGGGCTCCGTTGGCCGCGAAACTTGACGGGCACGGGCCCCTAGTCATTCAAGACTTGTAGGAACAGACGAAAGGAGATTTCGAATCCCGGATTGCTCGTACAGTTGAAACGCAAGTTTAAATTAGAACTATAACCTAAAACTTAGAAAACGAGCATCCGGGCGCCCACAACGAGCAAACGGGCTCCGTTGCCCTTGTAACTTGACGGGCACGGGCCCCTAGTCATTTTCATGACTTGCAGGAACAGAAGGAACGAGAGTCCGGACCCCGGAGAGCTCGTACAGTTGAGACGTATGTTTCAGTTAGAATTATAACTTAAGACTTAGAAAACGAAACATCCGGGCGCCCAAAATGAGCAAATGGGCTCCGTTGCCGTTAAACTTGACGGGCACCGGCCCCTAGTCATTCATGACTTGCAGGAACTGACGGAACGAGATTCTGATTCCCGGATTGCTCTTACAGTTGAAACGTATGTTTAAATTAGAGCCATAACTTAGAACCTTGAAAACGAGCCTCCGGGCGACCAAAACGAGCAAACGGGCCCCGTTGCTTGTGGGACTTGACGGGCACGGGCCCCTACCCGTTCATGACCTCCAGGAATTGACGGAACGAGATTCCGACTCTCGGGTTCCTTGCAAAGTTGAAACGTAGGTTTAACTCAAGACTTTCACTTAAAACTTAGGAAATCAGCCTCCGGGCGCGCAAAACGAGCAAACGGGCTCCGGTGCCCGTTGGACTTGACGGACATGGGCTCCTAGTCATTCATGACTAGCTGAAAAAACTGGCGGAACGAGATTCCGAAACACGGACTGCTCGTACCGTTGAAACGTATGTTTAAGTTAGAACTATAACTTAAAATTTAGAAAACGAGCATCCGGGCGCCCAATACGAGCAACCGGCTTCGTTGCTCATGAGACTTGATGGGCCCGGACCCCAAGCTTTTCATGGCCAGCAGGAACTGACGGAACGAGATTCCGACTCCCGGATTGCTAGTGAAGTTGAAACGTAGGTTTAACTCAAAACTTTCACTTAAAACTAAGGAAATCAGCCTCCGGGCGCCCAAAACGACCAAACGGGCTCCGGTGCCAGAGAGACTCCACGGGCACGGGCCCCTAGCCGTTCATGGCCTGCAGAAACAGCCGAAACGAGATTCCGAACCCCGGATTGCTCGTACTGTTGAAACGTATGTTTAAGTTAGAATTATAACTTAAAACATAGACAACGAGCCTCCTGGCGCCCAAAATGAGCAGACGGGCCCCGTTGCCCGTGAAAATTGACGGGCACGGGCCCTAGTCATTCGTGACTTGCAGGAACTGACGGAACGAGATTCCGAATCCCGGATCCCGGACTGCTCGTACAGATGAAACGTAGGTTTAAGTTACAGCTATAACCTAAAACCTAGAGAACGAGCCTCCGGGCCCCCAAAATGAGTAAACGGGCTCCGTTGGCCGCGAAACTTGACGGGCACGTGCCCCTAGTCATTCAAGACTTGCAGGAACAGACGAAAGGAGATTCCGAATCCCGGATTGCTCGTACAGTTGAAACGCAAGCTTAAATTAGAACTATAACCTAAAACTTAGAAAACGAGCATCCGGGCGCCCACAACGAGCAAACGGGCTCCGTTGCCCTTGTAACTTGACGGGCACGGGCCCCTAGTCATTCATGACTTGCAGGAACAGAAGGAACGAGAGTCCGGACCCCGGAGTGCTCGTACAGTTGAGACGTATGTTTCAGTTAGAACTATAACTTAAGACTTAGAAAACGAAACATCCGGGCGCCCAAAATGAGCAAATGGGCTCCGTTGCCGTTAAACTTGACGGGCACCGGCCCCTAGTCATTCATGACTTGCAGGAACTGACGGAACGAGATTCTGATTCCCGGATTGCTCTTACAGTTGAAACGTATGTTTAAATTAGAGCTATAACTTAGAACCTTGAAAACGAGCCTCCGGGCGAGCAAAACGAGCAAACGGGCCCCGTTGCTTGTGGGACTCGACGGGCACGGGCCCCTACCCGTTCATGACCTGCAGGAATTGACGGAACGAGATCCCGACTCTCGGGTTCCTTGCAAAGTTGAAACGTAGGTTTAACTCAAGACTTTCACTTAAAACTTAGGAAATCAGCCTCCGGGCGCCCAAAACGAGCAAACGGGCTCCGGTGCCCGTTGGACTTGACGGGCATGGGCTCCTAGTCATTCATGACTAGCTGAAAAAACTGGCGGAACGAGATTCCGAAACACGGACTGCTCGTACCGTTGAAACGTATGTTTAAGTTAGAACTATAACTTAAAATTTAGAAAACGAGCATCCGGGCGCCCAGTACGAGCAACCGGCTTCGTTGCTCATGAGACTTGATGGGCCCGGACCCCTAGCTTTTCATGGCCTGCAGGAACTGACGGAACGAGATTCTGACTCCCGGATTGCTAGTGAAGTTGAAACGTAGGTTTAACTCAAAACTTTCACTTAAAACTAAGGAAATCAACCTCCGGGCGCCCAAAACGACCAAACGGGCTCCGGTGCCAGAGAGACTCCACGGGCACGGGACCCTAGCCGTTCATGGCCTGCAGAAACAGCCGAAACGAGATTCCGAACCCCGGATTGCTCGTACTGTTGAAACGTATGTTTAAGTTAGAATTATAACTTAAAACATAGACAACGAGCCTCCTGGCGCCCAAAATGAGCAGACGGGCCCCGTTGCCCGTGAAAATTGACGGGCACGGGCCCTAGTCATTCGTGACTTGCAGGAACTGACGGAACGAGATTCCGAATCCCGGACTGCTCGTACAGATAAAACGTAGGTTTAAGTTACAGCTATAACCTAAAACCTAGAGAACGAGCCTCCGGGCCCCCAAAATGAGTAAACGGGCTCCGTTGGCCGCGAAACTTGACGGGCACGGGCCCCTAGTCATTCAAGACTTGCAGGAACAGACGAAAGGAGATTCTGAATCCCGGATTGCTCGTACAGTTGAAACGCAAGCTTAAGTTAGAACTATAACCTAAAACTTAGAAAACGAGCATCCGGGCGCCCACAACGAGCAAACGGGCTCCGTTGCCCTTGTAACTTGACGGGCACGGGCCCCTAGTCATTTTCATGACTTGCAGGAACAGAAGGAACGAGAGTCCGGACCCCGGAGTGCTCGTACAGTTGAGACGTATGTTTCAGTTAGAATTATAACTTAAGACTTAGAAAACGAAACATCCGGGCGCCCAAAATGAGCAAATGGTCTCCGTTGCCGTTAAACTTGACGGGCACCGGCCCCTAGTCATTCATGACTTGCAGGAACTGACGGAACGAGATTCTGATTCCCGGATTGCTCTTACAGTTGAAACGTATGTTTAAATTAGAGCCATAACTTAGAACCTTGAAAACGAGCCTCCGGGCGACCAAAACGAGCAAACGGGCCCCGTTGCTTGTGGGACTTGACGGGCACGGGCCCCTACCCGTTCATGACCTCCAGGAATTGACGGAACGAGATTCCGACTCTCGGGTTCCTTGCAAAGTTGAAACGTAGGTTTAACTCAAGACTTTCACTTAAAACTTAGGAAATCAGCCTCCGGGCGCGCAAAACGAGCAAACGGGCTCCGGTGCCCGTTGGACTTGACGGACATGGGCTCCTAGTCATTCATGACTAGCTGAAAAAACTGGCGGAACGAGATTCCGAAACACGGACTGCTCGTACCGTTGAAACGTATGTTTAAGTTAGAACTATAACTTAAAATTTAGAAAACGAGCATCCGGGCGCCCAGTACGAGCAACCGGCTTCGTTGCTCATGAGACTTGATGGGCCCGGACCCCTAGCTTTTCATGGCCTGCAGGAACTGACGGAACGAGATTCCGACTCCCGGATTGCTAGTGAAGTTGAAACGTAAGTTTAACTCAAGACTTTCACTTAAAACTTAGGAAATCTGCCTCCGGGCGCCCAAAACGAGCAAACGGGCTCCGGTGCCCGTTGGACTTGACGGGCATGGGCTCCTAGTCATTCATGACTAGCTGAAAAAACTGGCGGAACGAGATTCCGAAACACGGACTGCTCGTACCGTTGAAACGTATGTTTAAGTTAGAACTATAACTTAAAATTTAGAAAACGAGCATCCGGGCGCCCAGTACGAGCAACCGGCTTCGTTGCTCATGAGACTTGATGGGCCCGGACCCCTAGCTTTTCATGGCCTGCAGGAACTGACGGAACGAGATTCCGACTCCCGGATTGCTAGTGAAGTTGAAACGTAGGTTTAACTCAAAACTTTCACTTAAAACTAAGGAAATCAGCCTCCGGGCGCCCAAAACGACCAAACGGGCTCCGGTGCCATAGAGACTCCACGGGCACGGGCCCCTAGCCGTTCATGGCCTGCAGAAACAGCCGAAACGAGATTCCGAACCCCGGATTGCTCGTACTGTTGAAACGTATGTTTAAGTTAGAATTATAACTTAAAACATAGACAACGAGCCTCCTGGCGCCCAAAATGAGCAGACGGGCCCCGTTGCCCGTGAAAATTGACGGGCACGGGCCCTAGTCATTCGTGACTTGCAGGAACTGACGGAACGAGATTCCGAATCCCGGACTGCTCGTACAGATGAAACGTAGGTTTAAGTTACAGCTATAACCTAAAACCTAGAGAACGAGCCTCCGGGCCCCCAAAATGAGTAAACGGGCTCCGTTGGCCGCGAAACTTGACGGGCACGGGCCCCTAGTCATTCAAGACTTGCAGGAACAAACGAAAGGAGATTCCGAATCCCGGATTGCTCGTACAGTTGAAACGCAAGCTTAAATTAGAACTATAACCTAAAACTTAGAAAACGAGCATCCGGGCGCCCACAACGAGCAAACGGGCTCCGTTGCCCTTGTAACTTGACGGGCACGGGCCCCTAGTCATTCATGACTTGCAGGAACAGAAGGAACGAGAGTCCGGACCCCGGAGTGCTCGTACAGTTGAGACGTATGTTTCAGTTAGAACTATAACTTAAGACTTAGAAAACGAAACATCCGGGCGCCCAAAATGAGCAAATGGGCTCCGTTGCCGTTAAACTTGACGGGCACCGGCCCCTAGTCATTCATGACTTGCAGGAACTGACGGAACGAGATTCTGATTCCCGGATTGCTCTTACAGTTGAAACGTATGTTTAAATTAGAGCTATAACTTAGAACCTTGAAAACGAGCCTCCGGGCGACCAAAACGAGCAAACGGGCCCCGTTGCTTATGGAACTTGAAGGGCACGGGCCCCTACCCGTTAATGACCTGCAGGAATTGACGGAACGAGATTCCGACTCTCGGGTTCCTTGCAAAGTTGAAACGTAGGTTTAACTCAAGACTTTCACTTAAAACTTAGGAAATCAGCCTCCGGGCGCCCAAAACGAGCAAACGGGCTCCGGTGCCCGTTGGACTTGACGGGCATGGGCTCCTAGTCATTCATGACTAGCTGAAAAAACTGGCGGAACGAGATTCCGAAACACGGACTGCTCGTACCGTTGAAACGTATGTTTAAGTTAGAACTATAACTTAAAATTTAGAAAACGAGCATCCGGGCGCCCAGTACGAGCAACCGGCTTCGTTGCTCATGAGACTTGATGGGCCCGGACCCCTAGCTTTTCATGGCCTGCAGGAACTGACGGAACGAGATTCCGACTCCCGGATTGCTAGTGAAGTTGAAACGTAGGTTTAACTCAAAACTTTCACTTAAAACTAAGGAAATCAGCCTCTGGGCGCCCAAAACGACCAAACAGGCTCCGGTGCCATAGAGACTCCACGGGCACGGGCCCCTAGCCGTTCATGGCCTGCAGAAACAGCCGAAACGAGATTCCGAACCCCGGATTGCTCGTACTGTTGAAACGTATGTTTAAGTTAGAATTATAACTTAAAACATAGACAACGAGCCTCCTGGCGCCCAAAATGAGCAGACGTGCCCCGTTGCCCGTGAAAATTGACGGGCACGGGCCCTAGTCATTCGTGACTTGCAGGAACTGACGGAACGAGATTCCGAATCCCGGACTGCTCGTACAGATGAAACGTAGGTTTAAGTTACAGCTATAACCAAAAACCTAGAGAACGAGCCTCCGGGCCCCCAAAATGAGTAAACGGGCTCCGTTGGCCGCGAAACTTGACGGGCACGGGCCCCTAGTCATTCAAGACTTGCAGGAATAGACGAAAGGAGATTCCGAATCCCTGATTGCTCGTACAGTTGAAACGCAAGCTTAAATTAGAACTATAACCTAAAACTTAGAAAACGAGCATCCGGGCGCCCACAACGAGCAAACGGGCTCCGTTGCCCTTGTAACTTGACGGGCACGGGCCCCTAGTCATTCATGACTTGCAGGAACAGAAGGAACGAGAGTCCGGACCCCGGAGTGCTCGTACAGTTGAGACGTATGTTTCAGTTAGAACTATAACTTAAGACTTAGAAAACGAAACATCCTGGCGCCCAAAATGAGCAAATGGGCTCCGTTGCCGTTAAACTTGACGGGCACCGGCCCCTAGTCATTCATGACTTGCAGGAACTGACGGAACGAGATTCTGATTCCCGGATTGCTCTTACAGTTGAAACGTATGTTTAAATTAGAGCTATAACTTAGAACCTTGAAAACGAGCCTCCGGGCGACCAAAACGAGCAAACGGGCCCCGTTGCTTATGGAACTTGAAGGGCACCGGCCCCTACCCGTTCATGACCTGCAGGAATTGACGGAACGAGATTCCGACTCTCGGGTTCCTTGCAAAGTTGAAACGTAGGTTTAACTCAAGACTTTCACTTAAAACTTAGGAAATCAGCCTCCGGGCGCCCAAAACGAGCAAACGGGCTCCGGTGCCCGTTGGACTTGACGGGCATGGGCTCCTAGTCATTCATGACTAGCTGAAAAAACTGGCGGAACGAGATTCCGAAACACGGACTGCTCGTACCGTTGAAACGTATGTTTAAGTTAGAACTATAACTTAAAATTTAGAAAACGAGCATCCGGGCGCCCAGTACGAGCAACCGGCTTCGTTGCTCATGAGACTTGATGGGCCCGGACCCCTAGCTTTTCATGGCCTGCAGGAACTGACGGAACGAGATTCCGACTCCCGGATTGCTAGTGAAGTTGAAACGTAGGTTTAACTCAAAACTTTCACTTAAAACTAAGGAAATCAGCCTCCGGGCGCCCAAAACGAGCAAACGGGCTCCGGTGCCAGAGAGACTCCACGGGCACGGGCCCCTAGCCGTTCATGGCCTGCAGAAACAGCCGAAACGAGATTCCGAACCCCGGATTGCTCGTACTGTTGAAACGTATGTTTAAGTTAGAATTATAACTTAAAACATAGACAACGAGCCTCCTGGCGCCCAAAATGAGCAGACGGGCCCCGTTGCCCGTGAAAATTGACGGGCACGGGCCCTAGTCATTCGTGACTTGCAGGAACTGACGGAACGAGATTCCGAATCCCGGACTGCTCGTACAGTTGAAACGTAGGTTTAAGTTACAGCTATAACCTAAAACTTAGAGAACGAGCCTCCGGGCCCCCAAAATGAGTAAACGGGCTCCGTTGGCCGCGAAACTTGACGGGCACGGGCCCCTAGTCATTCAAGACTTGTAGGAACAGACGAAAGGAGATTTCGAATCCCGGATTGCTCGTACAGTTGAAACGCAAGTTTAAATTAGAACTATAACCTAAAACTTAGAAAACGAGCATCCGGGCGCCCACAACGAGCAAACGGGCTCCGTTGCCCTTGTAACTTGACGGGCACGGGCCCCTAGTCATTTTCATGACTTGCAGGAACAGAAGGAACGAGAGTCCGGACCCCGGAGAGCTCGTACAGTTGAGACGTATGTTTCAGTTAGAATTATAACTTAAGACTTAGAAAACGAAACATCCGGGCGCCCAAAATGAGCAAATGGGCTCCGTTGCCGTTAAACTTGACGGGCACCGGCCCCTAGTCATTCATGACTTGCAGGAACTGACGGAACGAGATTCTGATTCCCGGATTGCTCTTACAGTTGAAACGTATGTTTAAATTAGAGCTATAACTTAGAACCTTGAAAACGAGCCTCCGGGCGACCAAAACGAGCAAACGGGCCCCGTTGCTTGTGGGACTTGACGGGCACGGGCCCCTACCCGTTCATGACCTCCAGGAATTGACGGAACGAGATTCCGACTCTCGGGTTCCTTGCAAAGTTGAAACGTAGGTTTAACTCAAGACTTTCACTTAAAACTTAGGAAATCAGCCTCCGGGCGCGCAAAACGAGCAAACGGGCTCCGGTGCCCGTTGGACTTGACGGACATGGGCTCCTAGTCATTCATGACTAGCTGAAAAAACTGGCGGAACGAGATTCCGAAACACGGACTGCTCGTACCGTTGAAACGTATGTTTAAGTTAGAACTATAACTTAAAATTTAGAAAACGAGCATCCGGGCGCCCAATACGAGCAACCGGCTTCGTTGCTCATGAGACTTGATGGGCCCGGACCCCAAGCTTTTCATGGCCAGCAGGAACTGACGGAACGAGATTCCGACTCCCGGATTGCTAGTGAAGTTGAAACGTAGGTTTAACTCAAAACTTTCACTTAAAACTAAGGAAATCAGCCTCCGGGCGCCCAAAACGACCAAACGGGCTCCGGTGCCAGAGAGACTCCACGGGCACGGGCCCCTAGCCGTTCATGGCCTGCAGAAACAGCCGAAACGAGATTCCGAACCCCGGATTGCTCGTACTGTTGAAACGTATGTTTAAGTTAGAATTATAACTTAAAACATAGACAACGAGCCTCCTGGCGCCCAAAATGAGCAGACGGGCCCCGTTGCCCGTGAAAATTGACGGGCACGGGCCCTAGTCATTCGTGACTTGCAGGAACTGACGGAACGAGATTCCGAATCCCGGATCCCGGACTGCTCGTACAGATGAAACGTAGGTTTAAGTTACAGCTATAACCTAAAACCTAGAGAACGAGCCTCCGGGCCCCCAAAATGAGTAAACGGGCTCCGTTGGCCGCGAAACTTGACGGGCACGTGCCCCTAGTCATTCAAGACTTGCAGGAACAGACGAAAGGAGATTCCGAATCCCGGATTGCTCGTACAGTTGAAACGCAAGCTTAAATTAGAACTATAACCTAAAACTTAGAAAACGAGCATCCGGGCGCCCACAACGAGCAAACGGGCTCCGTTGCCCTTGTAACTTGACGGGCACGGGCCCCTAGTCATTCATGACTTGCAGGAACAGAAGGAACGAGAGTCCGGACCCCGGAGTGCTCGTACAGTTGAGACGTATGTTTCAGTTAGAACTATAACTTAAGACTTAGAAAACGAAACATCCGGGCGCCCAAAATGAGCAAATGGGCTCCGTTGCCGTTAAACTTGACGGGCACCGGCCCCTAGTCATTCATGACTTGCAGGAACTGACGGAACGAGATTCTGATTCCCGGATTGCTCTTACAGTTGAAACGTATGTTTAAATTAGAGCTATAACTTAGAACCTTGAAAACGAGCCTCCGGGCGACCAAAACGAGCAAACGGGCCCCGTTGCTTATGGAACTTGAAGGGCACGGGCCCCTACCCGTTAATGACCTGCAGGAATTGACGGAACGAGATTCCGACTCTCGGGTTCCTTGCAAAGTTGAAACGTAGGTTTAACTCAAGACTTTCACTTAAAACTTAGGAAATCAGCCTCCGGGCGCCCAAAACGAGCAAACGGGCTCCGGTGCCCGTTGGACTTGACGGGCATGGGCTCCTAGTCATTCATGACTAGCTGAAAAAACTGGCGGAACGAGATTCCGAAACACGGACTGCTCGTACCGTTGAAACGTATGTTTAAGTTAGAACTATAACTTAAAATTTAGAAAACGAGCATCCGGGCGCCCAGTACGAGCAACCGGCTTCGTTGCTCATGAGACTTGATGGGCCCGGACCCCTAGCTTTTCATGGCCTGCAGGAACTGACGGAACGAGATTCCGACTCCCGGATTGCTAGTGAAGTTGAAACGTAGGTTTAACTCAAAACTTTCACTTAAAACTAAGGAAATCAGCCTCTGGGCGCCCAAAACGACCAAACAGGCTCCGGTGCCATAGAGACTCCACGGGCACGGGCCCCTAGCCGTTCATGGCCTGCAGAAACAGCCGAAACGAGATTCCGAACCCCGGATTGCTCGTACTGTTGAAACGTATGTTTAAGTTAGAATTATAACTTAAAACATAGACAACGAGCCTCCTGGCGCCCAAAATGAGCAGACGTGCCCCGTTGCCCGTGAAAATTGACGGGCACGGGCCCTAGTCATTCGTGACTTGCAGGAACTGACGGAACGAGATTCCGAATCCCGGACTGCTCGTACAGATGAAACGTAGGTTTAAGTTACAGCTATAACCAAAAACCTAGAGAACGAGCCTCCGGGCCCCCAAAATGAGTAAACGGGCTCCGTTGGCCGCGAAACTTGACGGGCACGGGCCCCTAGTCATTCAAGACTTGCAGGAACAGACGAAAGGAGATTCCGAATCCCTGATTGCTCGTACAGTTGAAACGCAAGCTTAAATTAGAACTATAACCTAAAACTTAGAAAACGAGCATCCGGGCGCCCACAACGAGCAAACGGGCTCCGTTGCCCTTGTAACTTGACGGGCACGGGCCCCTAGTCATTCATGACTTGCAGGAACAGAAGGAACGAGAGTCCGGACCCCGGAGTGCTCGTACAGTTGAGACGTATGTTTCAGTTAGAACTATAACTTAAGACTTAGAAAACGAAACATCCTGGCGCCCAAAATGAGCAAATGGGCTCCGTTGCCGTTAAACTTGACGGGCACCGGCCCCTAGTCATTCATGACTTGCAGGAACTGACGGAACGAGATTCTGATTCCCGGATTCCTCTTACAGTTGAAACGTATGTTTAAATTAGAGCTATAACTTAGAACCTTGAAAACGAGCCTCCGGGCGACCAAAACGAGCAAACGGGCCCCGTTGCTTATGGAACTTGAAGGGCACCGGCCCCTACCCGTTCATGACCTGCAGGAATTGACGGAACGAGATTCCGACTCTCGGGTTCCTTGCAAAGTTGAAACGTAGGTTTAACTCAAGACTTTCACTTAAAACTTAGGAAATCAGCCTCCGGGCGCCCAAAACGAGCAAACGGGCTCCGGTGCCCGTTGGACTTGACGGGCATGGGCTCCTAGTCATTCATGACTAGCTGAAAAAACTGGCGGAACGAGATTCCGAAACACGGACTGCTCGTACCGTTGAAACGTATGTTTAAGTTAGAACTATAACTTAAAATTTAGAAAACGAGCATCCGGGCGCCCAGTACGAGCAACCGGCTTCGTTGCTCATGAGACTTGATGGGCCCGGACCCCTAGCTTTTCATGGCCTGCAGGAACTGACGGAACGAGATTCCGACTCCCGGATTGCTAGTGAAGTTGAAACGTAGGTTTAACTCAAAACTTTCACTTAAAACTAAGGAAATCAGCCTCCGGGCGCCCAAAACCAGCAAACGGGCTCCGGTGCCAGAGAGACTCCACGGGCACGGGCCCCTAGCCGTTCATGGCCTGCAGAAACAGCCGAAACGAGATTCCGAACCCCGGATTGCTCGTACTGTTGAAACGTATGTTTAAGTTAGAATTATAACTTAAAACATAGACAACGAGCCTCCTGGCGCCCAAAATGAGCAGACGGGCCCCGTTGCCCGTGAAAATTGACGGGCACGGGCCCTAGTCATTCGTGACTTGCAGGAACTGACGGAACGAGATTCCGAATCCCGGACTGCTCGTACAGTTGAAACGTAGGTTTAAGTTACAGCTATAACCTAAAACTTAGAGAACGAGCCTCCGGGCCCCCAAAATGAGTAAACGGGCTCCGTTGGCCGCGAAACTTGACGGGCACGGGCCCCTAGTCATTCAAGACTTGTAGGAACAGACGAAAGGAGATTTCGAATCCCGGATTGCTCGTACAGTTGAAACGCAAGTTTAAATTAGAACTATAACCTAAAACTTAGAAAACGAGCATCCGGGCGCCCACAACGAGCAAACGGGCTCCGTTGCCCTTGTAACTTGACGGGCACGGGCCCCTAGTCATTTTCATGACTTGCAGGAACAGAAGGAACGAGAGTCCGGACCCCGGAGAGCTCGTACAGTTGAGACGTATGTTTCAGTTAGAATTATAACTTAAGACTTAGAAAACGAAACATCCGGGCGCCCAAAATGAGCAAATGGGCTCCGTTGCCGTTAAACTTGACGGGCACCGGCCCCTAGTCATTCATGACTTGCAGGAACTGACGGAACGAGATTCTGATTCCCGGATTGCTCTTACAGTTGAAACGTATGTTTAAATTAGAGCTATAACTTAGAACCTTGAAAACGAGCCTCCGGGCGACCAAAACGAGCAAACGGGCCCCGTTGCTTGTGGGACTTGACGGGCACGGGCCCCTACCCGTTCATGACCTCCAGGAATTGACGGAACGAGATTCCGACTCTCGGGTTCCTTGCAAAGTTGAAACGTAGGTTTAACTCAAGACTTTCACTTAAAACTTAGGAAATCAGCCTCCGGGCGCGCAAAACGAGCAAACGGGCTCCGGTGCCCGTTGGACTTGACGGACATGGGCTCCTAGTCATTCATGACTAGCTGAAAAAACTGGCGGAACGAGATTCCGAAACACGGACTGCTCGTACCGTTGAAACGTATGTTTAAGTTAGAACTATAACTTAAAATTTAGAAAACGAGCATCCGGGCGCCCAATACGAGCAACCGGCTTCGTTGCTCATGAGACTTGATGGGCCCGGACCCCAAGCTTTTCATGGCCAGCAGGAACTGACGGAACGAGATTCCGACTCCCGGATTGCTAGTGAAGTTGAAACGTAGGTTTAACTCAAAACTTTCACTTAAAACTAAGGAAATCAGCCTCCGGGCGCCCAAAACGACCAAACGGGCTCCGGTGCCAGAGAGACTCCACGGGCACGGGCCCCTAGCCGTTCATGGCCTGCAGAAACAGCCGAAACGAGATTCCGAACCCCGGATTGCTCGTACTGTTGAAACGTATGTTTAAGTTAGAATTATAACTTAAAACATAGACAACGAGCCTCCTGGCGCCCAAAATGAGCAGACGGGCCCCGTTGCCCGTGAAAATTGACGGGCACGGGCCCTAGTCATTCGTGACTTGCAGGAACTGACGGAACGAGATTCCGAATCCCGGATCCCGGACTGCTCGTACAGATGAAACGTAGGTTTAAGTTACAGCTATAACCTAAAACCTAGAGAACGAGCCTCCGGGCCCCCAAAATGAGTAAACGGGCTCCGTTGGCCGCGAAACTTGACGGGCACGTGCCCCTAGTCATTCAAGACTTGCAGGAACAGACGAAAGGAGATTCCGAATCCCGGATTGCTCGTACAGTTGAAACGCAAGCTTAAATTAGAACTATAACCTAAAACTTAGAAAACGAGCATCCGGGCGCCCACAACGAGCAAACGGGCTCCGTTGCCCTTGTAACTTGACGGGCACGGGCCCCTAGTCATTCATGACTTGCAGGAACAGAAGGAACGAGAGTCCGGACCCCGGAGTGCTCGTACAGTTGAGACGTATGTTTCAGTTAGAACTATAACTTAAGACTTAGAAAACGAAACATCCGGGCGCCCAAAATGAGCAAATGGGCTCCGTTGCCGTTAAACTTGACGGGCACCGGCCCCTAGTCATTCATGACTTGCAGGAACTGACGGAACGAGATTCTGATTCCCGGATTGCTCTTACAGTTGAAACGTATGTTTAAATTAGAGCTATAACTTAGAACCTTGAAAACGAGCCTCCGGGCGAGCAAAACGAGCAAACGGGCCCCGTTGCTTGTGGGACTCGACGGGCACGGGCCCCTACCCGTTCATGACCTGCAGGAATTGACGGAACGAGATCCCGACTCTCGGGTTCCTTGCAAAGTTGAAACGTAGGTTTAACTCAAGACTTTCACTTAAAACTTAGGAAATCAGCCTCCGGGCGCCCAAAACGAGCAAACGGGCTCCGGTGCCCGTTGGACTTGACGGGCATGGGCTCCTAGTCATTCATGACTAGCTGAAAAAACTGGCGGAACGAGATTCCGAAACACGGACTGCTCGTACCGTTGAAACGTATGTTTAAGTTAGAACTATAACTTAAAATTTAGAAAACGAGCATCCGGGCGCCCAGTACGAGCAACCGGCTTCGTTGCTCATGAGACTTGATGGGCCCGGACCCCTAGCTTTTCATGGCCTGCAGGAACTGACGGAACGAGATTCCGACTCCCGGATTGCTAGTGAAGTTGAAACGTAGGTTTAACTCAAAACTTTCACTTAAAACTAAGGAAATCAACCTCCGGGCGCCCAAAACGACCAAACGGGCTCCGGTGCCAGAGAGACTCCACGGGCACGGGACCCTAGCCGTTCATGGCCTGCAGAAACAGCCGAAACGAGATTCCGAACCCCGGATTGCTCGTACTGTTGAAACGTATGTTTAAGTTAGAATTATAACTTAAAACATAGACAACGAGCCTCCTGGCGCCCAAAATGAGCAGACGGGCCCCGTTGCCCGTGAAAATTGACGGGCACGGGCCCTAGTCATTCGTGACTTGCAGGAACTGACGGAACGAGATTCCGAATCCCGGACTGCTCGTACAGATAAAACGTAGGTTTAAGTTACAGCTATAACCTAAAACCTAGAGAACGAGCCTCCGGGCCCCCAAAATGAGTAAACGGGCTCCGTTGGCCGCGAAACTTGACGGGCACGGGCCCCTAGTCATTCAAGACTTGCAGGAACAGACGAAAGGAGATTCTGAATCCCGGATTGCTCGTACAGTTGAAACGCAAGCTTAAGTTAGAACTATAACCTAAAACTTAGAAAACGAGCATCCGGGCGCCCACAACGAGCAAACGGGCTCCGTTGCCCTTGTAACTTGACGGGCACGGGCCCCTAGTCATTCATGACTTGCAGGAACAGAAGGAACGAGAGTCCGGACCCCGGAGTGCTCGTACAGTTGAGACGTATGTTTCAGTTAGAATTATAACTTAAGACTTAGAAAACGAAACATCCGGGCGCCCAAAATGAGCAAATGGTCTCCGTTGCCGTTAAACTTGACGGGCACCGGCCCCTAGTCATTCATGACTTGCAGGAACTGACGGAACGAGATTCTGATTCCCGGATTGCTCTTACAGTTGAAACGTATGTTTAAATTAGAGCCATAACTTAGAACCTTGAAAACGAGCCTCCGGGCGACCAAAACGAGCAAACGGGCCCCGTTGCTTGTGGGACTTGACGGGCACGGGCCCCTACCCGTTCATGACCTCCAGGAATTGACGGAACGAGATTCCGACTCTCGGGTTCCTTGCAAAGTTGAAACGTAGGTTTAACTCAAGACTTTCACTTAAAACTTAGGAAATCAGCCTCCGGGCGCGCAAAACGAGCAAACGGGCTCCGGTGCCCGTTGGACTTGACGGACATGGGCTCCTAGTCATTCATGACTAGCTGAAAAAACTGGCGGAACGAGATTCCGAAACACGGACTGCTCGTACCGTTGAAACGTATGTTTAAGTTAGAACTATAACTTAAAATTTAGAAAACGAGCATCCGGGCGCCCAGTACGAGCAACCGGCTTCGTTGCTCATGAGACTTGATGGGCCCGGACCCCTAGCTTTTCATGGCCTGCAGGAACTGACGGAACGAGATTCCGACTCCCGGATTGCTAGTGAAGTTGAAACGTAAGTTTAACTCAAGACTTTCACTTAAAACTTAGGAAATCTGCCTCCGGGCGCCCAAAACGAGCAAACGGGCTCCGGTGCCCGTTGGACTTGACGGGCATGGGCTCCTAGTCATTCATGACTAGCTGAAAAAACTGGCGGAACGAGATTCCGAAACACGGACTGCTCGTACCGTTGAAACGTATGTTTAAGTTAGAACTATAACTTAAAATTTAGAAAACGAGCATCCGGGCGCCCAGTACGAGCAACCGGCTTCGTTGCTCATGAGACTTGATGGGCCCGGACCCCTAGCTTTTCATGGCCTGCAGGAACTGACGGAACGAGATTCCGACTCCCGGATTGCTAGTGAAGTTGAAACGTAGGTTTAACTCAAAACTTTCACTTAAAACTAAGGAAATCAGCCTCCGGGCGCCCAAAACGACCAAACGGGCTCCGGTGCCATAGAGACTCCACGGGCACGGGCCCCTAGCCGTTCATGGCCTGCAGAAACAGCCGAAACGAGATTCCGAACCCCGGATTGCTCGTACTGTTGAAACGTATGTTTAAGTTAGAATTATAACTTAAAACATAGACAACGAGCCTCCTGGCGCCCAAAATGAGCAGACGGGCCCCGTTGCCCGTGAAAATTGACGGGCACGGGCCCTAGTCATTCGTGACTTGCAGGAACTGACGGAACGAGATTCCGAATCCCGGACTGCTCGTACAGATGAAACGTAGGTTTAAGTTACAGCTATAACCTAAAACCTAGAGAACGAGCCTCCGGGCCCCCAAAATGAGTAAACGGGCTCCGTTGGCCGCGAAACTTGACGGGCACGGGCCCCTAGTCATTCAAGACTTGCAGGAACAAACGAAAGGAGATTCCGAATCCCGGATTGCTCGTACAGTTGAAACGCAAGCTTAAATTAGAACTATAACCTAAAACTTAGAAAACGAGCATCCGGGCGCCCACAACGAGCAAACGGGCTCCGTTGCCCTTGTAACTTGACGGGCACGGGCCCCTAGTCATTCATGACTTGCAGGAACAGAAGGAACGAGAGTCCGGACCCCGGAGTGCTCGTACAGTTGAGACGTATGTTTCAGTTAGAACTATAACTTAAGACTTAGAAAACGAAACATCCGGGCGCCCAAAATGAGCAAATGGGCTCCGTTGCCGTTAAACTTGACGGGCACCGGCCCCTAGTCATTCATGACTTGCAGGAACTGACGGAACGAGATTCTGATTCCCGGATTGCTCTTACAGTTGAAACGTATGTTTAAATTAGAGCTATAACTTAGAACCTTGAAAACGAGCCTCCGGGCGACCAAAACGAGCAAACGGGCCCCGTTGCTTATGGAACTTGAAGGGCACGGGCCCCTACCCGTTAATGACCTGCAGGAATTGACGGAACGAGATTCCGACTCTCGGGTTCCTTGCAAAGTTGAAACGTAGGTTTAACTCAAGACTTTCACTTAAAACTTAGGAAATCAGCCTCCGGGCGCCCAAAACGAGCAAACGGGCTCCGGTGCCCGTTGGACTTGACGGGCATGGGCTCCTAGTCATTCATGACTAGCTGAAAAAACTGGCGGAACGAGATTCCGAAACACGGACTGCTCGTACCGTTGAAACGTATGTTTAAGTTAGAACTATAACTTAAAATTTAGAAAACGAGCATCCGGGCGCCCAGTACGAGCAACCGGCTTCGTTGCTCATGAGACTTGATGGGCCCGGACCCCTAGCTTTTCATGGCCTGCAGGAACTGACGGAACGAGATTCCGACTCCCGGATTGCTAGTGAAGTTGAAACGTAGGTTTAACTCAAAACTTTCACTTAAAACTAAGGAAATCAGCCTCTGGGCGCCCAAAACGACCAAACGGGCTCCGGTGCCATAGAGACTCCACGGGCACGGGCCCCTAGCCGTTCATGGCCTGCAGAAACAGCCGAAACGAGATTCCGAACCCCGGATTGCTCGTACTGTTGAAACGTATGTTTAAGTTAGAATTATAACTTAAAACATAGACAACGAGCCTCCTGGCGCCCAAAATGAGCAGACGTGCCCCGTTGCCCGTGAAAATTGACGGGCACGGGCCCTAGTCATTCGTGACTTGCAGGAACTGACGGAACGAGATTCCGAATCCCGGACTGCTCGTACAGATGAAACGTAGGTTTAAGTTACAGCTATAACCAAAAACCTAGAGAACGAGCCTCCGGGCCCCCAAAATGAGTAAACGGGCTCCGTTGGCCGCGAAACTTGACGGGCACGGGCCCCTAGTCATTCAAGACTTGCAGGAACAGACGAAAGGAGATTCCGAATCCCGGATTGCTCGTACAGTTGAAACGCAAGCTTAAATTAGAACTATAACCTAAAACTTAGAAAACGAGCATCCGGGCGCCCACAACGAGCAAACGGGCTCCGTTGCCCTTGTAACTTGACGGGCACGGGCCCCTAGTCATTCATGACTTGCAGGAACAGAAGGAACGAGAGTCCGGACCCCGGAGTGCTCGTACAGTTGAGACGTATGTTTCAGTTAGAACTATAACTTAAGACTTAGAAAACGAAACATCCGGGCGCCCAAAATGAGCAAATGGGCTCCGTTGCCGTTAAACTTGACGGGCACCGGCCCCTAGTCATTCATGACTTGCAGGAACTGACGGAACGAGATTCTGATTCCCGGATTCCTCTTACAGTTGAAACGTATGTTTAAATTAGAGCTATAACTTAGAACCTTGAAAACGAGCCTCCGGGCGACCAAAACGAGCAAACGGGCCCCGTTGCTTGTGGGACTTGACGGGCACGGGCCCCTACCCGTTCATGACCTGCAGGAATTGACGGAACGAGATTCCGACTCTCGGGTTCCTTGCAAAGTTGAAACGTAGGTTTAACTCAAGACTTTCACTTAAAACTTAGGAAATCAGCCTCCGGGCGCCCAAAACGAGCAAACGGGCTCCGGTGCCCGTTGGACTTGACGGGCATGGGCTCCTAGTCATTCATGACTAGCTGAAAAAACTGGCGGAACGAGATTCCGAAACACGGACTGCTCGTACCGTTGAAACGTATGTTTAAGTTAGAACTATAACTTAAAATTTAGAAAACGAGCATCCGGGCGCCCAGTACGAGCAACCGGCTTCGTTGCTCATGAGACTTGATGGGCCCGGACCCCTAGCTTTTCATGGCCTGCAGGAACTGACGGAACGAGATTCCGACTCCCGGATTGCTAGTGAAGTTGAAACGTAGGTTTAACTCAAAACTTTCACTTAAAACTAAGGAAATCAACCTCCGGGCGCCCAAAACGACCAAACGGGCTCCGGTGCCAGAGAGACTCCACGGGCACGGGACCCTAGCCGTTCATGGCCTGCAGAAACAGCCGAAACGAGATTCCGAACCCCGGATTGCTCGTACTGTTGAAACGTATGTTTAAGTTAGAATTATAACTTAAAACATAGACAACGAGCCTCCTGGCGCCCAAAATGAGCAGACGGGCCCCGTTGCCCGTGAAAATTGACGGGCACGGGCCCTAGTCATTCGTGACTTGCAGGAACTGACGGAACGAGATTCCGAATCCCGGACTGCTCGTACAGATAAAACGTAGGTTTAAGTTACAGCTATAACCTAAAACCTAGAGAACGAGCCTCCGGGCCCCCAAAATGAGTAAACGGGCTCCGTTGGCCGCGAAACTTGACGGGCACGGGCCCCTAGTCATTCAAGACTTGCAGGAACAGACGAAAGGAGATTCTGAATCCCGGATTGCTCGTACAGTTGAAACGCAAGCTTAAGTTAGAACTATAACCTAAAACTTAGAAAACGAGCATCCGGGCGCCCACAACGAGCAAACGGGCTCCGTTGCCCTTGTAACTTGACGGGCACGGGCCCCTAGTCATTCATGACTTGCAGGAACAGAAGGAACGAGAGTCCGGACCCCGGAGTGCTCGTACAGTTGAGACGTATGTTTCAGTTAGAATTATAACTTAAGACTTAGAAAACGAAACATCCGGGCGCCCAAAATGAGCAAATGGGCTCCGTTGCCGTTAAACTTGACGGGCACCGGCCCCTAGTCATTCATGACTTGCAGGAACTGACGGAACGAGATTCTGATTCCCGGATTGCTCTTACAGTTGAAACGTATGTTTAAATTAGAGCCATAACTTAGAACCTTGAAAACGAGCCTCCGGGCGACCAAAACGAGCAAACGGGCCCCGTTGCTTGTGGGACTTGACGGGCACGGGCCCCTACCCGTTCATGACCTCCAGGAATTGACGGAACGAGATTCCGACTCTCGGGTTCCTTGCAAAGTTGAAACGTAGGTTTAACTCAAGACTTTCACTTAAAACTTAGGAAATCAGCCTCCGGGCGCGCAAAACGAGCAAACGGGCTCCGGTGCCCGTTGGACTTGACGGACATGGGCTCCTAGTCATTCATGACTAGCTGAAAAAACTGGCGGAACGAGATTCCGAAACACGGACTGCTCGTACCGTTGAAACGTATGTTTAAGTTAGAACTATAACTTAAAATTTAGAAAACGAGCATCCGGGCGCCCAGTACGAGCAACCGGCTTCGTTGCTCATGAGACTTGATGGGCCCGGACCCCAAGCTTTTCATGGCCTGCAGGAACTGACGGAACGAGATTCCGACTCCCGGATTGCTAGTGAAGTTGAAACGTAGGTTTAACTCAAAACTTTCACTTAAAACTAAGGAAATCAGCCTCCGGGCGCCCAAAACGACCAAACGGGCTCCGGTGCCAGAGAGACTCCACGGGCACGGGCCCCTAGCCGTTCATGGCCTGCAGAAACAGCCGAAACGAGATTCCGAACCCCGGATTGCTCGTACTGTTGAAACGTATGTTTAAGTTAGAATTATAACTTAAAACATAGACAACGAGCCTCCTGGCGCCCAAAATGAGCAGACGGGCCCCGTTGCCCGTGAAAATTGACGGGCACGGGCCCTAGTCATTCGTGACTTGCAGGAACTGACGGAACGAGATTCCGAATCCCGGATCCCGGACTGCTCGTACAGATGAAACGTAGGTTTAAGTTACAGCTATAACCTAAAACCTAGAGAACGAGCCTCCGGGCCCCCAAAATGAGTAAACGGGCTCCGTTGGCCGCGAAACTTGACGGGCACGTGCCCCTAGTCATTCAAGACTTGCAGGAACAGACGAAAGGAGATTCCGAATCCCGGATTGCTCGTACAGTTGAAACGCAAGCTTAAATTAGAACTATAACCTAAAACTTAGAAAACGAGCATCCGGGCGCCCACAACGAGCAAACGGGCTCCGTTGCCCTTGTAACTTGACGGGCACGGGCCCCTAGTCATTCATGACTTGCAGGAACAGAAGGAACGAGAGTCCGGACCCCGGAGTGCTCGTACAGTTGAGACGTATGTTTCAGTTAGAACTATAACTTAAGACTTAGAAAACGAAACATCCGGGCGCCCAAAATGAGCAAATGGGCTCCGTTGCCGTTAAACTTGACGGGCACCGGCCCCTAGTCATTCATGACTTGCAGGAACTGACGGAACGAGATTCTGATTCCCGGATTGCTCTTACAGTTGAAACGTATGTTTAAATTAGAGCTATAACTTAGAACCTTGAAAACGAGCCTCCGGGCGAGCAAAACGAGCAAACGGGCCCCGTTGCTTGTGGGACTCGACGGGCACGGGCCCCTACCCGTTCATGACCTGCAGGAATTGACGGAACGAGATCCCGACTCTCGGGTTCCTTGCAAAGTTGAAACGTAGGTTTAACTCAAGACTTTCACTTAAAACTTAGGAAATCAGCCTCCGGGCGCCCAAAACGAGCAAACGGGCTCCGGTGCCCGTTGGACTTGACGGGCATGGGCTCCTAGTCATTCATGACTAGCTGAAAAAACTGGCGGAACGAGATTCCGAAACACGGACTGCTCGTACCGTTGAAACGTATGTTTAAGTTAGAACTATAACTTAAAATTTAGAAAACGAGCATCCGGGCGCCCAGTACGAGCAACCGGCTTCGTTGCTCATGAGACTTGATGGGCCCGGACCCCTAGCTTTTCATGGCCTGCAGGAACTGACGGAACGAGATTCCGACTCCCGGATTGCTAGTGAAGTTGAAACGTAGGTTTAACTCAAAACTTTCACTTAAAACTAAGGAAATCAACCTCCGGGCGCCCAAAACGACCAAACGGGCTCCGGTGCCAGAGAGACTCCACGGGCACGGGACCCTAGCCGTTCATGGCCTGCAGAAACAGCCGAAACGAGATTCCGAACCCCGGATTGCTCGTACTGTTGAAACGTATGTTTAAGTTAGAATTATAACTTAAAACATAGACAACGAGCCCCCTGGCGCCCAAAATGAGCAGACGGGCCCCGTTGCCCGTGAAAATTGACGGGCACGGGCCCTAGTCATTCGTGACTTGCAGGAACTGACGGAACGAGATTCCGAATCCCGGACTGCTCGTACAGATAAAACGTAGGTTTAAGTTACAGCTATAACCTAAAACCTAGAGAACGAGCCTCCGGGCCCCCAAAATGAGTAAACGGGCTCCGTTGGCCGCGAAACTTGACGGGCACGGGCCCCTAGTCATTCAAGACTTGCTGGAACAGACGAAAGGAGATTCTGAATCCCGGATTGCTCGTACAGTTGAAACGCAAGCTTAAGTTAGAACTATAACCTAAAACTTAGAAAACGAGCATCCGGGCGCCCACAACGAGCAAACGGGCTCCGTTGCCCTTGTAACTTGACGGGCACGGGCCCCTAGTCATTTTCATGACTTGCAGGAACAGAAGGAACGAGAGTCCGGACCCCGGAGTGCTCGTACAGTTGAGACGTATGTTTCAGTTAGAATTATAACTTAAGACTTAGAAAACGAAACATCCGGGCGCCCAAAATGAGCAAATGGTCTCCGTTGCCGTTAAACTTGACGGGCACCGGCCCCTAGTCATTCATGACTTGCAGGAACTGACGGAACGAGATTCTGATTCCCGGATTGCTCTTACAGTTGAAACGTATGTTTAAATTAGAGCCATAACTTAGAACCTTGAAAACGAGCCTCCGGGCGACCAAAACGAGCAAACGGGCCCCGTTGCTTGTGGGACTTGACGGGCACGGGCCCCTACCCGTTCATGACCTCCAGGAATTGACGGAACGAGATTCCGACTCTCGGGTTCCTTGCAAAGTTGAAACGTAGGTTTAACTCAAGACTTTCACTTAAAACTTAGGAAATCAGCCTCCGGGCGCGCAAAACGAGCAAACGGGCTCCGGTGCCCGTTGGACTTGACGGACATGGGCTCCTAGTCATTCATGACTAGCTGAAAAAACTGGCGGAACGAGATTCCGAAACACGGACTGCTCGTACCGTTGAAACGTATGTTTAAGTTAGAACTATAACTTAAAATTTAGAAAACGAGCATCCGGGCGCCCAGTACGAGCAACCGGCTTCGTTGCTCATGAGACTTGATGGGCCCGGACCCCTAGCTTTTCATGGCCTGCAGGAACTGACGGAACGAGATTCCGACTCCCGGATTGCTAGTGAAGTTGAAACGTAAGTTTAACTCAAGACTTTCACTTAAAACTTAGGAAATCTGCCTCCGGGCGCCCAAAACGAGCAAACGGGCTCCGGTGCCCGTTGGACTTGACGGGCATGGGCTCCTAGTCATTCATGACTAGCTGAAAAAACTGGCGGAACGAGATTCCGAAACACGGACTGCTCGTACCGTTGAAACGTATGTTTAAGTTAGAACTATAACTTAAAATTTAGAAAACGAGCATCCGGGCGCCCAGTACGAGCAACCGGCTTCGTTGCTCATGAGACTTGATGGGCCCGGACCCCTAGCTTTTCATGGCCTGCAGGAACTGACGGAACGAGATTCCGACTCCCGGATTGCTAGTGAAGTTGAAACGTAGGTTTAACTCAAAACTTTCACTTAAAACTAAGGAAATCAGCCTCCGGGCGCCCAAAACGACCAAACGGGCTCCGGTGCCATAGAGACTCCACGGGCACGGGCCCCTAGCCGTTCATGGCCTGCAGAAACAGCCGAAACGAGATTCCGAACCCCGGATTGCTCGTACTGTTGAAACGTATGTTTAAGTTAGAATTATAACTTAAAACATAGACAACGAGCCTCCTGGCGCCCAAAATGAGCAGACGGGCCCCGTTGCCCGTGAAAATTGACGGGCACGGGCCCTAGTCATTCGTGACTTGCAGGAACTGACGGAACGAGATTCCGAATCCCGGACTGCTCGTACAGATGAAACGTAGGTTTAAGTTACAGCTATAACCTAAAACCTAGAGAACGAGCCTCCGGGCCCCCAAAATGAGTAAACGGGCTCCGTTGGCCGCGAAACTTGACGGGCACGGGCCCCTAGTCATTCAAGACTTGCAGGAACAAACGAAAGGAGATTCCGAATCCCGGATTGCTCGTACAGTTGAAACGCAAGCTTAAATTAGAACTATAACCTAAAACTTAGAAAACGAGCATCCGGGCGCCCACAACGAGCAAACGGGCTCCGTTGCCCTTGTAACTTGACGGGCACGGGCCCCTAGTCATTCATGACTTGCAGGAACAGAAGGAACGAGAGTCCGGACCCCGGAGTGCTCGTACAGTTGAGACGTATGTTTCAGTTAGAACTATAACTTAAGACTTAGAAAACGAAACATCCGGGCGCCCAAAATGAGCAAATGGGCTCCGTTGCCGTTAAACTTGACGGGCACCGGCCCCTAGTCATTCATGACTTGCAGGAACTGACGGAACGAGATTCTGATTCCCGGATTGCTCTTACAGTTGAAACGTATGTTTAAATTAGAGCTATAACTTAGAACCTTGAAAACGAGCCTCCGGGCGACCAAAACGAGCAAACGGGCCCCGTTGCTTATGGAACTTGAAGGGCACGGGCCCCTACCCGTTAATGACCTGCAGGAATTGACGGAACGAGATTCCGACTCTCGGGTTCCTTGCAAAGTTGAAACGTAGGTTTAACTCAAGACTTTCACTTAAAACTTAGGAAATCAGCCTCCGGGCGCCCAAAACGAGCAAACGGGCTCCGGTGCCCGTTGGACTTGACGGGCATGGGCTCCTAGTCATTCATGACTAGCTGAAAAAACTGGCGGAACGAGATTCCGAAACACGGACTGCTCGTACCGTTGAAACGTATGTTTAAGTTAGAACTATAACTTAAAATTTAGAAAACGAGCATCCGGGCGCCCAGTACGAGCAACCGGCTTCGTTGCTCATGAGACTTGATGGGCCCGGACCCCTAGCTTTTCATGGCCTGCAGGAACTGACGGAACGAGATTCCGACTCCCGGATTGCTAGTGAAGTTGAAACGTAGGTTTAACTCAAAACTTTCACTTAAAACTAAGGAAATCAGCCTCTGGGCGCCCAAAACGACCAAACAGGCTCCGGTGCCATAGAGACTCCACGGGCACGGGCCCCTAGCCGTTCATGGCCTGCAGAAACAGCCGAAACGAGATTCCGAACCCCGGATTGCTCGTACTGTTGAAACGTATGTTTAAGTTAGAATTATAACTTAAAACATAGACAACGAGCCTCCTGGCGCCCAAAATGAGCAGACGTGCCCCGTTGCCCGTGAAAATTGACGGGCACGGGCCCTAGTCATTCGTGACTTGCAGGAACTGACGGAACGAGATTCCGAATCCCGGACTGCTCGTACAGATGAAACGTAGGTTTAAGTTACAGCTATAACCAAAAACCTAGAGAACGAGCCTCCGGGCCCCCAAAATGAGTAAACGGGCTCCGTTGGCCGCGAAACTTGACGGGCACGGGCCCCTAGTCATTCAAGACTTGCAGGAACAGACGAAAGGAGATTCCGAATCCCTGATTGCTCGTACAGTTGAAACGCAAGCTTAAATTAGAACTATAACCTAAAACTTAGAAAACGAGCATCCGGGCGCCCACAACGAGCAAACGGGCTCCGTTGCCCTTGTAACTTGACGGGCACGGGCCCCTAGTCATTCATGACTTGCAGGAACAGAAGGAACGAGAGTCCGGACCCCGGAGTGCTCGTACAGTTGAGACGTATGTTTCAGTTAGAACTATAACTTAAGACTTAGAAAACGAAACATCCTGGCGCCCAAAATGAGCAAATGGGCTCCGTTGCCGTTAAACTTGACGGGCACCGGCCCCTAGTCATTCATGACTTGCAGGAACTGACGGAACGAGATTCTGATTCCCGGATTCCTCTTACAGTTGAAACGTATGTTTAAATTAGAGCTATAACTTAGAACCTTGAAAACGAGCCTCCGGGCGACCAAAACGAGCAAACGGGCCCCGTTGCTTATGGAACTTGAAGGGCACCGGCCCCTACCCGTTCATGACCTGCAGGAATTGACGGAACGAGATTCCGACTCTCGGGTTCCTTGCAAAGTTGAAACGTAGGTTTAACTCAAGACTTTCACTTAAAACTTAGGAAATCAGCCTCCGGGCGCCCAAAACGAGCAAACGGGCTCCGGTGCCCGTTGGACTTGACGGGCATGGGCTCCTAGTCATTCATGACTAGCTGAAAAAACTGGCGGAACGAGATTCCGAAACACGGACTGCTCGTACCGTTGAAACGTATGTTTAAGTTAGAACTATAACTTAAAATTTAGAAAACGAGCATCCGGGCGCCCAGTACGAGCAACCGGCTTCGTTGCTCATGAGACTTGATGGGCCCGGACCCCTAGCTTTTCATGGCCTGCAGGAACTGACGGAACGAGATTCCGACTCCCGGATTGCTAGTGAAGTTGAAACGTAGGTTTAACTCAAAACTTTCACTTAAAACTAAGGAAATCAGCCTCCGGGCGCCCAAAACGAGCAAACGGGCTCCGGTGCCAGAGAGACTCCACGGGCACGGGCCCCTAGCCGTTCATGGCCTGCAGAAACAGCCGAAACGAGATTCCGAACCCCGGATTGCTCGTACTGTTGAAACGTATGTTTAAGTTAGAATTATAACTTAAAACATAGACAACGAGCCTCCTGGCGCCCAAAATGAGCAGACGGGCCCCGTTGCCCGTGAAAATTGACGGGCACGGGCCCTAGTCATTCGTGACTTGCAGGAACTGACGGAACGAGATTCCGAATCCCGGACTGCTCGTACAGTTGAAACGTAGGTTTAAGTTACAGCTATAACCTAAAACTTAGAGAACGAGCCTCCGGGCCCCCAAAATGAGTAAACGGGCTCCGTTGGCCGCGAAACTTGACGGGCACGGGCCCCTAGTCATTCAAGACTTGTAGGAACAGACGAAAGGAGATTTCGAATCCCGGATTGCTCGTACAGTTGAAACGCAAGTTTAAATTAGAACTATAACCTAAAACTTAGAAAACGAGCATCCGGGCGCCCACAACGAGCAAACGGGCTCCGTTGCCCTTGTAACTTGACGGGCACGGGCCCCTAGTCATTTTCATGACTTGCAGGAACAGAAGGAACGAGAGTCCGGACCCCGGAGAGCTCGTACAGTTGAGACGTATGTTTCAGTTAGAATTATAACTTAAGACTTAGAAAACGAAACATCCGGGCGCCCAAAATGAGCAAATGGGCTCCGTTGCCGTTAAACTTGACGGGCACCGGCCCCTAGTCATTCATGACTTGCAGGAACTGACGGAACGAGATTCTGATTCCCGGATTGCTCTTACAGTTGAAACGTATGTTTAAATTAGAGCTATAACTTAGAACCTTGAAAACGAGCCTCCGGGCGACCAAAACGAGCAAACGGGCCCCGTTGCTTGTGGGACTTGACGGGCACGGGCCCCTACCCGTTCATGACCTCCAGGAATTGACGGAACGAGATTCCGACTCTCGGGTTCCTTGCAAAGTTGAAACGTAGGTTTAACTCAAGACTTTCACTTAAAACTTAGGAAATCAGCCTCCGGGCGCGCAAAACGAGCAAACGGGCTCCGGTGCCCGTTGGACTTGACGGACATGGGCTCCTAGTCATTCATGACTAGCTGAAAAAACTGGCGGAACGAGATTCCGAAACACGGACTGCTCGTACCGTTGAAACGTATGTTTAAGTTAGAACTATAACTTAAAATTTAGAAAACGAGCATCCGGGCGCCCAATACGAGCAACCGGCTTCGTTGCTCATGAGACTTGATGGGCCCGGACCCCAAGCTTTTCATGGCCAGCAGGAACTGACGGAACGAGATTCCGACTCCCGGATTGCTAGTGAAGTTGAAACGTAGGTTTAACTCAAAACTTTCACTTAAAACTAAGGAAATCAGCCTCCGGGCGCCCAAAACGACCAAACGGGCTCCGGTGCCAGAGAGACTCCACGGGCACGGGCCCCTAGCCGTTCATGGCCTGCAGAAACAGCCGAAACGAGATTCCGAACCCCGGATTGCTCGTACTGTTGAAACGTATGTTTAAGTTAGAATTATAACTTAAAACATAGACAACGAGCCTCCTGGCGCCCAAAATGAGCAGACGGGCCCCGTTGCCCGTGAAAATTGACGGGCACGGGCCCTAGTCATTCGTGACTTGCAGGAACTGACGGAACGAGATTCCGAATCCCGGATCCCGGACTGCTCGTACAGATGAAACGTAGGTTTAAGTTACAGCTATAACCTAAAACCTAGAGAACGAGCCTCCGGGCCCCCAAAATGAGTAAACGGGCTCCGTTGGCCGCGAAACTTGACGGGCACGTGCCCCTAGTCATTCAAGACTTGCAGGAACAGACGAAAGGAGATTCCGAATCCCGGATTGCTCGTACAGCTGAAACGCAAGCTTAAATTAGAACTATAACCTAAAACTTAGAAAACGAGCATCCGGGCGCCCACAACGAGCAAACGGGCTCCGTTGCCCTTGTAACTTGACGGGCACGGGCCCCTAGTCATTCATGACTTGCAGGAACAGAAGGAACGAGAGTCCGGACCCCGGAGTGCTCGTACAGTTGAGACGTATGTTTCAGTTAGAACTATAACTTAAGACTTAGAAAACGAAACATCCGGGCGCCCAAAATGAGCAAATGGGCTCCGTTGCCGTTAAACTTGACGGGCACCGGCCCCTAGTCATTCATGACTTGCAGGAACTGACGGAACGAGATTCTGATTCCCGGATTGCTCTTACAGTTGAAACGTATGTTTAAATTAGAGCTATAACTTAGAACCTTGAAAACGAGCCTCCGGGCGAGCAAAACGAGCAAACGGGCCCCGTTGCTTGTGGGACTCGACGGGCACGGGCCCCTACCCGTTCATGACCTGCAGGAATTGACGGAACGAGATCCCGACTCTCGGGTTCCTTGCAAAGTTGAAACGTAGGTTTAACTCAAGACTTTCACTTAAAACTTAGGAAATCAGCCTCCGGGCGCCCAAAACGAGCAAACGGGCTCCGGTGCCCGTTGGACTTGACGGGCATGGGCTCCTAGTCATTCATGACTAGCTGAAAAAACTGGCGGAACGAGATTCCGAAACACGGACTGCTCGTACCGTTGAAACGTATGTTTAAGTTAGAACTATAACTTAAAATTTAGAAAACGAGCATCCGGGCGCCCAGTACGAGCAACCGGCTTCGTTGCTCATGAGACTTGATGGGCCCGGACCCCTAGCTTTTCATGGCCTGCAGGAACTGACGGAACGAGATTCCGACTCCCGGATTGCTAGTGAAGTTGAAACGTAGGTTTAACTCAAAACTTTCACTTAAAACTAAGGAAATCAACCTCCGGGCGCCCAAAACGACCAAACGGGCTCCGGTGCCAGAGAGACTCCACGGGCACGGGACCCTAGCCGTTCATGGCCTGCAGAAACAGCCGAAACGAGATTCCGAACCCCGGATTGCTCGTACTGTTGAAACGTATGTTTAAGTTAGAATTATAACTTAAAACATAGACAACGAGCCTCCTGGCGCCCAAAATGAGCAGACGGGCCCCGTTGCCCGTGAAAATTGACGGGCACGGGCCCTAGTCATTCGTGACTTGCAGGAACTGACGGAACGAGATTCCGAATCCCGGACTGCTCGTACAGATAAAACGTAGGTTTAAGTTACAGCTATAACCTAAAACCTAGAGAACGAGCCTCCGGGCCCCCAAAATGAGTAAACGGGCTCCGTTGGCCGCGAAACTTGACGGGCACGGGCCCCTAGTCATTCAAGACTTGCAGGAACAGACGAAAGGAGATTCTGAATCCCGGATTGCTCGTACAGTTGAAACGCAAGCTTAAGTTAGAACTATAACCTAAAACTTAGAAAACGAGCATCCGGGCGCCCACAACGAGCAAACGGGCTCCGTTGCCCTTGTAACTTGACGGGCACGGGCCCCTAGTCATTTTCATGACTTGCAGGAACAGAAGGAACGAGAGTCCGGACCCCGGAGTGCTCGTACAGTTGAGACGTATGTTTCAGTTAGAATTATAACTTAAGACTTAGAAAACGAAACATCCGGGCGCCCAAAATGAGCAAATGGTCTCCGTTGCCGTTAAACTTGACGGGCACCGGCCCCTAGTCATTCATGACTTGCAGGAACTGACGGAACGAGATTCTGATTCCCGGATTGCTCTTACAGTTGAAACGTATGTTTAAATTAGAGCCATAACTTAGAACCTTGAAAACGAGCCTCCGGGCGACCAAAACGAGCAAACGGGCCCCGTTGCTTGTGGGACTTGACGGGCACGGGCCCCTACCCGTTCATGACCTCCAGGAATTGACGGAACGAGATTCCGACTCTCGGGTTCCTTGCAAAGTTGAAACGTAGGTTTAACTCAAGACTTTCACTTAAAACTTAGGAAATCAGCCTCCGGGCGCGCAAAACGAGCAAACGGGCTCCGGTGCCCGTTGGACTTGACGGACATGGGCTCCTAGTCATTCATGACTAGCTGAAAAAACTGGCGGAACGAGATTCCGAAACACGGACTGCTCGTACCGTTGAAACGTATGTTTAAGTTAGAACTATAACTTAAAATTTAGAAAACGAGCATCCGGGCGCCCAGTACGAGCAACCGGCTTCGTTGCTCATGAGACTTGATGGGCCCGGACCCCTAGCTTTTCATGGCCTGCAGGAACTGACGGAACGAGATTCCGACTCCCGGATTGCTAGTGAAGTTGAAACGTAAGTTTAACTCAAGACTTTCACTTAAAACTTAGGAAATCTGCCTCCGGGCGCCCAAAACGAGCAAACGGGCTCCGGTGCCCGTTGGACTTGACGGGCATGGGCTCCTAGTCATTCATGACTAGCTGAAAAAACTGGCGGAACGAGATTCCGAAACACGGACTGCTCGTACCGTTGAAACGTATGTTTAAGTTAGAACTATAACTTAAAATTTAGAAAACGAGCATCCGGGCGCCCAGTACGAGCAACCGGCTTCGTTGCTCATGAGACTTGATGGGCCCGGACCCCTAGCTTTTCATGGCCTGCAGGAACTGACGGAACGAGATTCCGACTCCCGGATTGCTAGTGAAGTTGAAACGTAGGTTTAACTCAAAACTTTCACTTAAAACTAAGGAAATCAGCCTCCGGGCGCCCAAAACGACCAAACGGGCTCCGGTGCCATAGAGACTCCACGGGCACGGGCCCCTAGCCGTTCATGGCCTGCAGAAACAGCCGAAACGAGATTCCGAACCCCGGATTGCTCGTACTGTTGAAACGTATGTTTAAGTTAGAATTATAACTTAAAACATAGACAACGAGCCTCCTGGCGCCCAAAATGAGCAGACGGGCCCCGTTGCCCGTGAAAATTGACGGGCACGGGCCCTAGTCATTCGTGACTTGCAGGAACTGACGGAACGAGATTCCGAATCCCGGACTGCTCGTACAGATGAAACGTAGGTTTAAGTTACAGCTATAACCTAAAACCTAGAGAACGAGCCTCCGGGCCCCCAAAATGAGTAAACGGGCTCCGTTGGCCGCGAAACTTGACGGGCACGGGCCCCTAGTCATTCAAGACTTGCAGGAACAAACGAAAGGAGATTCCGAATCCCGGATTGCTCGTACAGTTGAAACGCAAGCTTAAATTAGAACTATAACCTAAAACTTAGAAAACGAGCATCCGGGCGCCCACAACGAGCAAACGGGCTCCGTTGCCCTTGTAACTTGACGGGCACGGGCCCCTAGTCATTCATGACTTGCAGGAACAGAAGGAACGAGAGTCCGGACCCCGGAGTGCTCGTACAGTTGAGACGTATGTTTCAGTTAGAACTATAACTTAAGACTTAGAAAACGAAACATCCGGGCGCCCAAAATGAGCAAATGGGCTCCGTTGCCGTTAAACTTGACGGGCACCGGCCCCTAGTCATTCATGACTTGCAGGAACTGACGGAACGAGATTCTGATTCCCGGATTGCTCTTACAGTTGAAACGTATGTTTAAATTAGAGCTATAACTTAGAACCTTGAAAACGAGCCTCCGGGCGACCAAAACGAGCAAACGGGCCCCGTTGCTTATGGAACTTGAAGGGCACGGGCCCCTACCCGTTAATGACCTGCAGGAATTGACGGAACGAGATTCCGACTCTCGGGTTCCTTGCAAAGTTGAAACGTAGGTTTAACTCAAGACTTTCACTTAAAACTTAGGAAATCAGCCTCCGGGCGCCCAAAACGAGCAAACGGGCTCCGGTGCCCGTTGGACTTGACGGGCATGGGCTCCTAGTCATTCATGACTAGCTGAAAAAACTGGCGGAACGAGATTCCGAAACACGGACTGCTCGTACCGTTGAAACGTATGTTTAAGTTAGAACTATAACTTAAAATTTAGAAAACGAGCATCCGGGCGCCCAGTACGAGCAACCGGCTTCGTTGCTCATGAGACTTGATGGGCCCGGACCCCTAGCTTTTCATGGCCTGCAGGAACTGACGGAACGAGATTCCGACTCCCGGATTGCTAGTGAAGTTGAAACGTAGGTTTAACTCAAAACTTTCACTTAAAACTAAGGAAATCAGCCTCTGGGCGCCCAAAACGACCAAACAGGCTCCGGTGCCATAGAGACTCCACGGGCACGGGCCCCTAGCCGTTCATGGCCTACAGAAACAGCCGAAACGAGATTCCGAACCCCGGATTGCTCGTACTGTTGAAACGTATGTTTAAGTTAGAATTATAACTTAAAACATAGACAACGAGCCTCCTGGCGCCCAAAATGAGCAGACGTGCCCCGTTGCCCGTGAAAATTGACGGGCACGGGCCCTAGTCATTCGTGACTTGCAGGACTGACGGAACGAGATTCCGAATCCCGGACTGCTCGTACAGATGAAACGTAGGTTTAAGTTACAGCTATAACCAAAAACCTAGAGAACGAGCCTCCGGGCCCCCAAAATGAGTAAACGGGCTCCGTTGGCCGCGAAACTTGACGGGCACGGGCCCCTAGTCATTCAAGACTTGCAGGAACAGACGAAAGGAGATTCCGAATCCCTGATTGCTCGTACAGTTGAAACGCAAGCTTAAATTAGAACTATAACCTAAAACTTAGAAAACGAGCATCCGGGCGCCCACAACGAGCAAACGGGCTCCGTTGCCCTTGTAACTTGACGGGCACGGGCCCCTAGTCATTCATGACTTGCAGGAACAGAAGGAACGAGAGTCCGGACCCCGGAGTGCTCGTACAGTTGAGACGTATGTTTCAGTTAGAACTATAACTTAAGACTTAGAAAACGAAACATCCTGGCGCCCAAAATGAGCAAATGGGCTCCGTTGCCGTTAAACTTGACGGGCACCGGCCCCTAGTCATTCATGACTTGCAGGAACTGACGGAACGAGATTCTGATTCCCGGATTCCTCTTACAGTTGAAACGTATGTTTAAATTAGAGCTATAACTTAGAACCTTGAAAACGAGCCTCCGGGCGACCAAAACGAGCAAACGGGCCCCGTTGCTTATGGAACTTGAAGGGCACCGGCCCCTACCCGTTCATGACCTGCAGGAATTGACGGAACGAGATTCCGACTCTCGGGTTCCTTGCAAAGTTGAAACGTAGGTTTAACTCAAGACTTTCACTTAAAACTTAGGAAATCAGCCTCCGGGCGCCCAAAACGAGCAAACGGGCTCCGGTGCCCGTTGGACTTGACGGGCATGGGCTCCTAGTCATTCATGACTAGCTGAAAAAACTGGCGGAACGAGATTCCGAAACACGGACTGCTCGTACCGTTGAAACGTATGTTTAAGTTAGAACTATAACTTAAAATTTAGAAAACGAGCATCCGGGCGCCCAGTACGAGCAACCGGCTTCGTTGCTCATGAGACTTGATGGGCCCGGACCCCTAGCTTTTCATGGCCTGCAGGAACTGACGGAACGAGATTCCGACTCCCGGATTGCTAGTGAAGTTGAAACGTAGGTTTAACTCAAAACTTTCACTTAAAACTAAGGAAATCAGCCTCCGGGCGCCCAAAACGAGCAAACGGGCTCCGGTGCCAGAGAGACTCCACGGGCACGGGCCCCTAGCCGTTCATGGCCTGCAGAAACAGCCGAAACGAGATTCCGAACCCCGGATTGCTCGTACTGTTGAAACGTATGTTTAAGTTAGAATTATAACTTAAAACATAGACAACGAGCCTCCTGGCGCCCAAAATGAGCAGACGGGCCCCGTTGCCCGTGAAAATTGACGGGCACGGGCCCTAGTCATTCGTGACTTGCAGGAACTGACGGAACGAGATTCCGAATCCCGGACTGCTCGTACAGTTGAAACGTAGGTTTAAGTTACAGCTATAACCTAAAACTTAGAGAACGAGCCTCCGGGCCCCCAAAATGAGTAAACGGGCTCCGTTGGCCGCGAAACTTGACGGGCACGGGCCCCTAGTCATTCAAGACTTGTAGGAACAGACGAAAGGAGATTTCGAATCCCGGATTGCTCGTACAGTTGAAACGCAAGTTTAAATTAGAACTATAACCTAAAACTTAGAAAACGAGCATCCGGGCGCCCACAACGAGCAAACGGGCTCCGTTGCCCTTGTAACTTGACGGGCACGGGCCCCTAGTCATTTTCATGACTTGCAGGAACAGAAGGAACGAGAGTCCGGACCCCGGAGAGCTCGTACAGTTGAGACGTATGTTTCAGTTAGAATTATAACTTAAGACTTAGAAAACGAAACATCCGGGCGCCCAAAATGAGCAAATGGGCTCCGTTGCCGTTAAACTTGACGGGCACCGGCCCCTAGTCATTCATGACTTGCAGGAACTGACGGAACGAGATTCTGATTCCCGGATTGCTCTTACAGTTGAAACGTATGTTTAAATTAGAGCTATAACTTAGAACCTTGAAAACGAGCCTCCGGGCGACCAAAACGAGCAAACGGGCCCCGTTGCTTGTGGGACTTGACGGGCACGGGCCCCTACCCGTTCATGACCTCCAGGAATTGACGGAACGAGATTCCGACTCTCGGGTTCCTTGCAAAGTTGAAACGTAGGTTTAACTCAAGACTTTCACTTAAAACTTAGGAAATCAGCCTCCGGGCGCGCAAAACGAGCAAACGGGCTCCGGTGCCCGTTGGACTTGACGGACATGGGCTCCTAGTCATTCATGACTAGCTGAAAAAACTGGCGGAACGAGATTCCGAAACACGGACTGCTCGTACCGTTGAAACGTATGTTTAAGTTAGAACTATAACTTAAAATTTAGAAAACGAGCATCCGGGCGCCCAATACGAGCAACCGGCTTCGTTGCTCATGAGACTTGATGGGCCCGGACCCCAAGCTTTTCATGGCCAGCAGGAACTGACGGAACGAGATTCCGACTCCCGGATTGCTAGTGAAGTTGAAACGTAGGTTTAACTCAAAACTTTCACTTAAAACTAAGGAAATCAGCCTCCGGGCGCCCAAAACGACCAAACGGGCTCCGGTGCCAGAGAGACTCCACGGGCACGGGCCCCTAGCCGTTCATGGCCTGCAGAAACAGCCGAAACGAGATTCCGAACCCCGGATTGCTCGTACTGTTGAAACGTATGTTTAAGTTAGAATTATAACTTAAAACATAGACAACGAGCCTCCTGGCGCCCAAAATGAGCAGACGGGCCCCGTTGCCCGTGAAAATTGACGGGCACGGGCCCTAGTCATTCGTGACTTGCAGGAACTGACGGAACGAGATTCCGAATCCCGGATCCCGGACTGCTCGTACAGATGAAACGTAGGTTTAAGTTACAGCTATAACCTAAAACCTAGAGAACGAGCCTCCGGGCCCCCAAAATGAGTAAACGGGCTCCGTTGGCCGCGAAACTTGACGGGCACGTGCCCCTAGTCATTCAAGACTTGCAGGAACAGACGAAAGGAGATTCCGAATCCCGGATTGCTCGTACAGTTGAAACGCAAGCTTAAATTAGAACTATAACCTAAAACTTAGAAAACGAGCATCCGGGCGCCCACAACGAGCAAACGGGCTCCGTTGCCCTTGTAACTTGACGGGCACGGGCCCCTAGTCATTCATGACTTGCAGGAACAGAAGGAACGAGAGTCCGGACCCCGGAGTGCTCGTACAGTTGAGACGTATGTTTCAGTTAGAATTATAACTTAAGACTTAGAAAACGAAACATCCGGGCGCCCAAAATGAGCAAATGGTCTCCGTTGCCGTTAAACTTGACGGGCACCGGCCCCTAGTCATTCATGACTTGCAGGAACTGACGGAACGAGATTCTGATTCCCGGATTGCTCTTACAGTTGAAACGTATGTTTAAATTAGAGCTATAACTTAGAACCTTGAAAACGAGCCTCCGGGCGAGCAAAACGAGCAAACGGGCCCCGTTGCTTGTGGGACTCAACGGGCACGGGCCCCTACCCGTTCATGACCTGCAGGAATTGACGGAACGAGATCCCGACTCTCGGGTTCCTTGCAAAGTTGAAACGTAGGTTTAACTCAAGACTTTCACTTAAAACTTAGGAAATCAGCCTCCGGGCGCCCAAAACGAGCAAACGGGCTCCGGTGCCCGTTGGACTTGACGGGCATGGGCTCCTAGTCATTCATGACTAGCTGAAAAAACTGGCGGAACGAGATTCCGAAACACGGACTGCTCGTACCGTTGAAACGTATGTTTAAGTTAGAACTATAACTTAAAATTTAGAAAACGAGCATCCGGGCGCCCAGTACGAGCAACCGGCTTCGTTGCTCATGAGACTTGATGGGCCCGGACCCCTAGCTTTTCATGGCCTGCAGGAACTGACGGAACGAGATTCCGACTCCCGGATTGCTAGTGAAGTTGAAACGTAGGTTTAACTCAAAACTTTCACTTAAAACTAAGGAAATCAACCTCCGGGCGCCCAAAACGACCAAACGGGCTCCGGTGCCAGAGAGACTCCACGGGCACGGGACCCTAGCCGTTCATGGCCTGCAGAAACAGCCGAAACGAGATTCCGAACCCCGGATTGCTCGTACTGTTGAAACGTATGTTTAAGTTAGAATTATAACTTAAAACATAGACAACGAGCCTCCTGGCGCCCAAAATGAGCAGACGGGCCCCGTTGCCCGTGAAAATTGACGGGCACGGGCCCTAGTCATTCGTGACTTGCAGGAACTGACGGAACGAGATTCCGAATCCCGGACTGCTCGTACAGATAAAACGTAGGTTTAAGTTACAGCTATAACCTAAAACCTAGAGAACGAGCCTCCGGGCCCCCAAAATGAGTAAACGGGCTCCGTTGGCCGCGAAACTTGACGGGCACGGGCCCCTAGTCATTCAAGACTTGCAGGAACAGACGAAAGGAGATTCTGAATCCCGGATTGCTCGTACAGTTGAAACGCAAGCTTAAGTTAGAACTATAACCTAAAACTTAGAAAACGAGCATCCGGGCGCCCACAACGAGCAAACGGGCTCCGTTGCCCTTGTAACTTGACGGGCACGGGCCCCTAGTCATTTTCATGACTTGCAGGAACAGAAGGAACGAGAGTCCGGACCCCGGAGTGCTCGTACAGTTGAGACGTATGTTTCAGTTAGAATTATAACTTAAGACTTAGAAAACGAAACATTCGGGCGCCCAAAATGAGCAAATGGTCTCCGTTGCCGTTAAACTTGACGGGCACCGGCCCCTAGTCATTCATGACTTGCAGGAACTGACGGAACGAGATTCTGATTCCCGGATTGCTCTTACAGTTGAAACGTATGTTTAAATTAGAGCCATAACTTAGAACCTTGAAAACGAGCCTCCGGGCGACCAAAACGAGCAAACGGGCCCCGTTGCTTGTGGGACTTGACGGGCACGGGCCCCTACCCGTTCATGACCTCCAGGAATTGACGGAACGAGATTCCGACTCTCGGGTTCCTTGCAAAGTTGAAACGTAGGTTTAACTCAAGACTTTCACTTAAAACTTAGGAAATCAGCCTCCGGGCGCGCAAAACGAGCAAACGGGCTCCGGTGCCCGTTGGACTTGACGGACATGGGCTCCTAGTCATTCATGACTAGCTGAAAAAACTGGCGGAACGAGATTCCGAAACACGGACTGCTCGTACCGTTGAAACGTATGTTTAAGTTAGAACTATAACTTAAAATTTAGAAAACGAGCATCCGGGCGCCCAGTACGAGCAACCGGCTTCGTTGCTCATGAGACTTGATGGGCCCGGACCCCTAGCTTTTCATGGCCTGCAGGAACTGACGGAACGAGATTCCGACTCCCGGATTGCTAGTGAAGTTGAAACGTAAGTTTAACTCAAGACTTTCACTTAAAACTTAGGAAATCTGCCTCCGGGCGCCCAAAACGAGCAAACGGGCTCCGGTGCCCGTTGGACTTGACGGGCATGGGCTCCTAGTCATTCATGACTAGCTGAAAAAACTGGCGGAACGAGATTCCGAAACACGGACTGCTCGTACCGTTGAAACGTATGTTTAAGTTAGAACTATAACTTAAAATTTAGAAAACGAGCATCCGGGCGCCCAGTACGAGCAACCGGCTTCGTTGCTCATGAGACTTGATGGGCCCGGACCCCTAGCTTTTCATGGCCTGCAGGAACTGACGGAACGAGATTCCGACTCCCGGATTGCTAGTGAAGTTGAAACGTAGGTTTAACTAAAAACTTTCACTTAAAACTAAGGAAATCAGCCTCCGGGCGCCCAAAACGACCAAACGGGCTCCGGTGCCATAGAGACTCCACGGGCACGGGCCCCTAGCCGTTCATGGCCTGCAGAAACAGCCGAAACGAGATTCCGAACCCCGGATTGCTCGTACTGTTGAAACGTATGTTTAAGTTAGAATTATAACTTAAAACATAGACAACGAGCCTCCTGGCGCCCAAAATGAGCAGACGGGCCCCGTTGCCCGTGAAAATTGACGGGCACGGGCCCTAGTCATTCGTGACTTGCAGGAACTGACGGAACGAGATTCCGAATCCCGGACTGCTCGTACAGATGAAACGTAGGTTTAAGTTACAGCTATAACCTAAAACCTAGAGAACGAGCCTCCGGGCCCCCAAAATGAGTAAACGGGCTCCGTTGGCCGCGAAACTTGACGGGCACGGGCCCCTAGTCATTCAAGACTTGCAGGAACAAACGAAAGGAGATTCCGAATCCCGGATTGCTCGTACAGTTGAAACGCAAGCTTAAATTAGAACTATAACCTAAAACTTAGAAAACGAGCATCCGGGCGCCCACAACGAGCAAACGGGCTCCGTTGCCCTTGTAACTTGACGGGCACGGGCCCCTAGTCATTCATGACTTGCAGGAACAGAAGGAACGAGAGTCCGGACCCCGGAGTGCTCGTACAGTTGAGACGTATGTTTCAGTTAGAACTATAACTTAAGACTTAGAAAACGAAACATCCGGGCGCCCAAAATGAGCAAATGGGCTCCGTTGCCGTTAAACTTGACGGGCACCGGCCCCTAGTCATTCATGACTTGCAGGAACTGACGGAACGAGATTCTGATTCCCGGATTGCTCTTACAGTTGAAACGTATGTTTAAATTAGAGCTATAACTTAGAACCTTGAAAACGAGCCTCCGGGCGACCAAAACGAGCAAACGGGCCCCGTTGCTTATGGAACTTGAAGGGCACGGGCCCCTACCCGTTAATGACCTGCAGGAATTGACGGAACGAGATTCCGACTCTCGGGTTCCTTGCAAAGTTGAAACGTAGGTTTAACTCAAGACTTTCACTTAAAACTTAGGAAATCAGCCTCCGGGCGCCCAAAACGAGCAAACGGGCTCCGGTGCCCGTTGGACTTGACGGGCATGGGCTCCTAGTCATTCATGACTAGCTGAAAAAACTGGCGGAACGAGATTCCGAAACACGGACTGCTCGTACCGTTGAAACGTATGTTTAAGTTAGAACTATAACTTAAAATTTAGAAAACGAGCATCCGGGCGCCCAGTACGAGCAACCGGCTTCGTTGCTCATGAGACTTGATGGGCCCGGACCCCTAGCTTTTCATGGCCTGCAGGAACTGACGGAACGAGATTCCGACTCCCGGATTGCTAGTGAAGTTGAAACGTAGGTTTAACTCAAAACTTTCACTTAAAACTAAGGAAATCAGCCTCTGGGCGCCCAAAACGACCAAACAGGCTCCGGTGCCATAGAGACTCCACGGGCACGGGCCCCTAGCCGTTCATGGCCTGCAGAAACAGCCGAAACGAGATTCCGAACCCCGGATTGCTCGTACTGTTGAAACGTATGTTTAAGTTAGAATTATAACTTAAAACATAGACAACGAGCCTCCTGGCGCCCAAAATGAGCAGACGTGCCCCGTTGCCCGTGAAAATTGACGGGCACGGGCCCTAGTCATTCGTGACTTGCAGGAACTGACGGAACGAGATTCCGAATCCCGGACTGCTCGTACAGATGAAACGTAGGTTTAAGTTACAGCTATAACCAAAAACCTAGAGAACGAGCCTCCGGGCCCCCAAAATGAGTAAACGGGCTCCGTTGGCCGCGAAACTTGACGGGCACGGGCCCCTAGTCATTCAAGACTTGCAGGAACAGACGAAAGGAGATTCCGAATCCCTGATTGCTCGTACAGTTGAAACGCAAGCTTAAATTAGAACTATAACCTAAAACTTAGAAAACGAGCATCCGGGCGCCCACAACGAGCAAACGGGCTCCGTTGCCCTTGTAACTTGACGGGCACGGGCCCCTAGTCATTCATGACTTGCAGGAACAGAAGGAACGAGAGTCCGGACCCCGGAGTGCTCGTACAGTTGAGACGTATGTTTCAGTTAGAACTATAACTTAAGACTTAGAAAACGAAACATCCTGGCGCCCAAAATGAGCAAATGGGCTCCGTTGCCGTTAAACTTGACGGGCACCGGCCCCTAGTCATTCATGACTTGCAGGAACTGACGGAACGAGATTCTGATTCCCGGATTCCTCTTACAGTTGAAACGTATGTTTAAATTAGAGCTATAACTTAGAACCTTGAAAACGAGCCTCCGGGCGACCAAAACGAGCAAACGGGCCCCGTTGCTTATGGAACTTGAAGGGCACCGGCCCCTACCCGTTCATGACCTGCAGGAATTGACGGAACGAGATTCCGACTCTCGGGTTCCTTGCAAAGTTGAAACGTAGGTTTAACTCAAGACTTTCACTTAAAACTTAGGAAATCAGCCTCCGGGCGCCCAAAACGAGCAAACGGGCTCCGGTGCCCGTTGGACTTGACGGGCATGGGCTCCTAGTCATTCATGACTAGCTGAAAAAACTGGCGGAACGAGATTCCGAAACACGGACTGCTCGTACCGTTGAAACGTATGTTTAAGTTAGAACTATAACTTAAAATTTAGAAAACGAGCATCCGGGCGCCCAGTACGAGCAACCGGCTTCGTTGCTCATGAGACTTGATGGGCCCGGACCCCTAGCTTTTCATGGCCTGCAGGAACTGACGGAACGAGATTCCGACTCCCGGATTGCTAGTGAAGTTGAAACGTAGGTTTAACTCAAAACTTTCACTTAAAACTAAGGAAATCAGCCTCCGGGCGCCCAAAACGAGCAAACGGGCTCCGGTGCCAGAGAGACTCCACGGGCACGGGCCCCTAGCCGTTCATGGCCTGCAGAAACAGCCGAAACGAGATTCCGAACCCCGGATTGCTCGTACTGTTGAAACGTATGTTTAAGTTAGAATTATAACTTAAAACATAGACAACGAGCCTCCTGGCGCCCAAAATGAGCAGACGGGCCCCGTTGCCCGTGAAAATTGACGGGCACGGGCCCTAGTCATTCGTGACTTGCAGGAACTGACGGAACGAGATTCCGAATCCCGGACTGCTCGTACAGTTGAAACGTAGGTTTAAGTTACAGCTATAACCTAAAACTTAGAGAACGAGCCTCCGGGCCCCCAAAATGAGTAAACGGGCTCCGTTGGCCGCGAAACTTGACGGGCACGGGCCCCTAGTCATTCAAGACTTGTAGGAACAGACGAAAGGAGATTTCGAATCCCGGATTGCTCGTACAGTTGAAACGCAAGTTTAAATTAGAACTATAACCTAAAACTTAGAAAACGAGCATCCGGGCGCCCACAACGAGCAAACGGGCTCCGTTGCCCTTGTAACTTGACGGGCACGGGCCCCTAGTCATTTTCATGACTTGCAGGAACAGAAGGAACGAGAGTCCGGACCCCGGAGAGCTCGTACAGTTGAGACGTATGTTTCAGTTAGAATTATAACTTAAGACTTAGAAAACGAAACATCCGGGCGCCCAAAATGAGCAAATGGGCTCCGTTGCCGTTAAACTTGACGGGCACCGGCCCCTAGTCATTCATGACTTGCAGGAACTGACGGAACGAGATTCTGATTCCCGGATTGCTCTTACAGTTGAAACGTATGTTTAAATTAGAGCTATAACTTAGAACCTTGAAAACGAGCCTCCGGGCGACCAAAACGAGCAAACGGGCCCCGTTGCTTGTGGGACTTGACGGGCACGGGCCCCTACCCGTTCATGACCTCCAGGAATTGACGGAACGAGATTCCGACTCTCGGGTTCCTTGCAAAGTTGAAACGTAGGTTTAACTCAAGACTTTCACTTAAAACTTAGGAAATCAGCCTCCGGGCGCGCAAAACGAGCAAACGGGCTCCGGTGCCCGTTGGACTTGACGGACATGGGCTCCTAGTCATTCATGACTAGCTGAAAAAACTGGCGGAACGAGATTCCGAAACACGGACTGCTCGTACCGTTGAAACGTATGTTTAAGTTAGAACTATAACTTAAAATTTAGAAAACGAGCATCCGGGCGCCCAATACGAGCAACCGGCTTCGTTGCTCATGAGACTTGATGGGCCCGGACCCCAAGCTTTTCATGGCCTGCAGGAACTGACGGAACGAGATTCCGACTCCCGGATTGCTAGTGAAGTTGAAACGTAGGTTTAACTCAAAACTTTCACTTAAAACTAAGGAAATCAGCCTCCGGGCGCCCAAAACGACCAAACGGGCTCCGGTGCCAGAGAGACTCCACGGGCACGGGCCCCTAGCCGTTCATGGCCTGCAGAAACAGCCGAAACGAGATTCCGAACCCCGGATTGCTCGTACTGTTGAAACGTATGTTTAAGTTAGAATTATAACTTAAAACATAGACAACGAGCCTCCTGGCGCCCAAAATGAGCAGACGGGCCCCGTTGCCCGTGAAAATTGACGGGCACGGGCCCTAGTCATTCGTGACTTGCAGGAACTGACGGAATGAGATTCCGAATCCCGGACTGCTCGTACAGATGAAACGTAGGTTTAAGTTACAGCTATAACCTAAAACCTAGAGAACGAGCCTCCGGGCCCCCAAAATGAGTAAACGGGCTCCGTTGGCCGCGAAACTTGACGGGCACGTGCCCCTAGTCATTCAAGACTTGCAGGAACAGACGAAAGGAGATTCCGAATCCCGGATTGCTCGTACATTTGAAACGCAAGCTTAAATTAGAACTATAACCTAAAACTTAGAAAACGAGCATCCGGGCGCCCACAACGAGCAAACGGGCTCCGTTGCCCTTGTAACTTGACGGGCACGGGCCCTAGTCATTCATGACTTGCAGGAACAGAAGGAACGAGAGTCCAGACCCCGGAGTGCTCGTACAGTTGAGACGTATGTTTCAGTTAGAACTATAACTTAAGACTTAGAAAACGAAACATCCGGGCGCCCAAAATGAGCAAATGGGCTCCGTTGCCGTTAAACTTGACGGGCACCGGCCCCTAGTCATTCATGACTTGCAGGAACTGACGGAACGAGATTCTGATTCCCGGATTGCTCTTACAGTTGAAACGTATGTTTAAATTAGAGCTATAACTTAGAACCTTGAAAACGAGCCTCCGGGCGAGCAAAACGAGCAAACGGGCCCCGTTGCTTGTGGGACTTGACGGGCACGGGCCCCTACCCGTTCATGACCTGCAGGAATTGACGGAACGAGATTCCGACTCTCGGGTTCCTTGCAAAGTTGAAACGTAGGTTTAACTCAAGACTTTCACTTAAAACTTAGGAAATCAGCCTCCGGGCGCCCAAAACGAGCAAACGGGCTCCGGTGCCCGTTGGACTTGACGGGCATGGGCTCCTAGTCATTCATGACTAGCTGAAAAAACTGGCGGAACGAGATTCCGAAACACGGACTGCTCGTACCGTTGAAACGTATGTTTAAGTTAGAACTATAACTTAAAATTTAGAAAACGAGCATCCGGGCGCCCAGTACGAGCAACCGGCTTCGTTGCTCATGAGACTTGATGGGCCCGGACCCCTAGCTTTTCATGGCCTGCAGGAACTGACGGAACGAGATTCCGACTCCCGGATTGCTAGTGAAGTTGAAACGTAGGTTTAACTCAAAACTTTCACTTAAAACTAAGGAAATCAACCTCCGGGCGCCCAAAACGACCAAACGGGCTCCGGTGCCAGAGAGACTCCACGGGCACGGGACCCTAGCCGTTCATGGCCTGCAGAAACAGCCGAAACGAGATTCCGAACCCCGGATTGCTCGTACTGTTGAAACGTATGTTTAAGTTAGAATTATAACTTAAAACATAGACAACGAGCCTCCTGGCGCCCAAAATGAGCAGACGGGCCCCGTTGCCCGTGAAAATTGACGGGCACGGGCCCTAGTCATTCGTGACTTGCAGGAACTGACGGAACGAGATTCCGAATCCCGGACTGCTCGTACAGATAAAACGTAGGTTTAAGTTACAGCTATAACCTAAAACCTAGAGAACGAGCCTCCGGGCCCCCAAAATGAGTAAACGGGCTCCGTTGGCCGCGAAACTTGACGGGCACGGGCCCCTAGTCATTCAAGACTTGCAGGAACAGACGAAAGGAGATTCTGAATCCCGGATTGCTCGTACAGTTGAAACGCAAGCTTAAATTAGAACTATAACCTAAAACTTAGAAAACGAGCATCCGGGCGCCCACAACGAGCAAACGGGCTCCGTTGCCCTTGTAACTTGACGGGCACGGGCCCCTAGTCATTTTCATGACTTGCAGGAACAGAAGGAACGAGAGTCCGGACCCCGGAGTGCTCGTACAGTTGAGACGTATGTTTCAGTTAGAATTATAACTTAAGACTTAGAAAACGAAACATCCGGGCGCCCAAAATGAGCAAATGGGCTCCGTTGCCGTTAAACTTGACGGGCACCGGCCCCTAGTCATTCATGACTTGCAGGAACTGACGGAACGAGATTCTGATTCCCGGATTGCTCTTACAGTTGAAACGTATGTTTAAATTAGAGCCATAACTTAGAACCTTGAAAACGAGCCTCCGGGCGACCAAAACGAGCAAACGGGCCCCGTTGCTTGTGGGACTTGACGGGCACGGGCCCCTACCCGTTCATGACCTCCAGGAATTGACGGAACGAGATTCCGACTCTCGGGTTCCTTGCAAAGTTGAAACGTAGGTTTAACTCAAGACTTTCACTTAAAACTTAGGAAATCAGCCTCCGGGCGCGCAAAACGAGCAAACGGGCTCCGGTGCCCGTTGGACTTGACGGACATGGGCTCCTAGTCATTCATGACTAGCTGAAAAAACTGGCGGAACGAGATTCCGAAACACGGACTGCTCGTACCGTTGAAACGTATGTTTAAGTTAGAACTATAACTTAAAATTTAGAAAACGAGCATCCGGGCGCCCAGTACGAGCAACCGGCTTCGTTGCTCATGAGACTTGATGGGCCCGGACCCCTAGCTTTTCATGGCCTGCAGGAACTGACGGAACGAGATTCCGACTCCCGGATTGCTAGTGAAGTTGAAACGTAAGTTTAACTCAAGACTTTCACTTAAAACTTAGGAAATCTGCCTCCGGGCGCCCAAAACGAGCAAACGGGCTCCGGTGCCCGTTGGACTTGACGGGCATGGGCTCCTAGTCATTCATGACTAGCTGAAAAAACTGGCGGAACGAGATTCCGAAACACGGACTGCTCGTACCGTTGAAACGTATGTTTAAGTTAGAACTATAACTTAAAATTTAGAAAACGAGCATCCGGGCGCCCAGTACGAGCAACCGGCTTCGTTGCTCATGAGACTTGATGGGCCCGGACCCCTAGCTTTTCATGGCCTGCAGGAACTGACGGAACGAGATTCCGACTCCCGGATTGCTAGTGAAGTTGAAACGTAGGTTTAACTCAAAACTTTCACTTAAAACTAAGGAAATCAGCCTCCGGGCGCCCAAAACGACCAAACGGGCTCCGGTGCCATAGAGACTCCACGGGCACGGGCCCCTAGCCGTTCATGGCCTGCAGAAACAGCCGAAACGAGATTCCGAACCCCGGATTGCTCGTACTGTTGAAACGTATGTTTAAGTTAGAATTATAACTTAAAACATAGACAACGAGCCTCCTGGCGCCCAAAATGAGCAGACGGGCCCCGTTGCCCGTGAAAATTGACGGGCACGGGCCCTAGTCATTCGTGACTTGCAGGAACTGACGGAACGAGATTCCGAATCCCGGACTGCTCGTACAGATGAAACGTAGGTTTAAGTTACAGCTATAACCTAAAACCTAGAGAACGAGCCTCCGGGCCCCCAAAATGAGTAAACGGGCTCCGTTGGCCGCGAAACTTGACGGGCACGGGCCCCTAGTCATTCAAGACTTGCAGGAACAAACGAAAGGAGATTCCGAATCCCGGATTGCTCGTACAGTTGAAACGCAAGCTTAAATTAGAACTATAACCTAAAACTTAGAAAACGAGCATCCGGGCGCCCACAACGAGCAAACGGGCTCCGTTGCCCTTGTAACTTGACGGGCACGGGCCCCTAGTCATTCATGACTTGCAGGAACAGAAGGAACGAGAGTCCGGACCCCGGAGTGCTCGTACAGTTGAGACGTATGTTTCAGTTAGAACTATAACTTAAGACTTAGAAAACGAAACATCCGGGCGCCCAAAATGAGCAAATGGGCTCCGTTGCCGTTAAACTTGACGGGCACCGGCCCCTAGTCATTCATGACTTGCAGGAACTGACGGAACGAGATTCTGATTCCCGGATTGCTCTTACAGTTGAAACGTATGTTTAAATTAGAGCTATAACTTAGAACCTTGAAAACGAGCCTCCGGGCGACCAAAACGAGCAAACGGGCCCCGTTGCTTGTGGGACTTGACGGGCACGGGCCCCTACCCGTTCATGACCTCCAGGAATTGACGGAACGAGATTCCGACTCTCGGGTTCCTTGCAAAGTTGAAACGTAGGTTTAACTCAAGACTTTCACTTAAAACTTAGGAAATCAGCCTCCGGGCGCGCAAAACGAGCAAACGGGCTCCGGTGCCCGTTGGACTTGACGGACATGGGCTCCTAGTCATTCATGACTAGCTGAAAAAACTGGCGGAACGAGATTCCGAAACACGGACTGCTCGTACCGTTGAAACGTATGTTTAAGTTAGAACTATAACTTAAAATTTAGAAAACGAGCATCCGGGCGCCCAATACGAGCAACCGGCTTCGTTGCTCATGAGACTTGATGGGCCCGGACCCCAAGCTTTTCATGGCCTGCAGGAACTGACGGAACGAGATTCCGACTCCCGGATTGCTAGTGAAGTTGAAACGTAGGTTTAACTCAAAACTTTCACTTAAAACTAAGGAAATCAGCCTCCGGGCGCCCAAAACGACCAAACGGGCTCCGGTGCCAGAGAGACTCCACGGGCACGGGCCCCTAGCCGTTCATGGCCTGCAGAAACAGCCGAAACGAGATTCCGAACCCCGGATTGCTCGTACTGTTGAAACGTATGTTTAAGTTAGAATTATAACTTAAAACATAGACAACGAGCCTCCTGGCGCCCAAAATGAGCAGACGTGCCCCGTTGCCCGTGAAAATTGACGGGCACGGGCCCTAGTCATTCGTGACTTGCAGGAACTGACGGAACGAGATTCCGAATCCCGGACTGCTCGTACAGATGAAACGTAGGTTTAAGTTACAGCTATAACCAAAAACCTAGAGAACGAGCCTCCGGGCCCCCAAAATGAGTAAACGGGCTCCGTTGGCCGCGAAACTTGACGGGCACGGGCCCCTAGTCATTCAAGACTTGCAGGAACAGACGAAAGGAGATTCCGAATCCCTGATTGCTCGTACAGTTGAAACGCAAGCTTAAATTAGAACTATAACCTAAAACTTAGAAAACGAGCATCCGGGCGCCCACAACGAGCAAACGGGCTCCGTTGCCCTTGTAACTTGACGGGCACGGGCCCCTAGTCATTCATGACTTGCAGGAACAGAAGGAACGAGAGTCCGGACCCCGGAGTGCTCGTACAGTTGAGACGTATGTTTCAGTTAGAACTATAACTTAAGACTTAGAAAACGAAACATCCGGGCGCCCAAAATGAGCAAATGGGCTCCGTTGCCGTTAAACTTGACGGGCACCGGCCCCTAGTCATTCATGACTTGCAGGAACTGACGGAACGAGATTCTGATTCCCGGATTCCTCTTACAGTTGAAACGTATGTTTAAATTAGAGCTATAACTTAGAACCTTGAAAACGAGCCTCCGGGCGACCAAAACGAGCAAACGGGCCCCGTTGCTTATGGAACTTGAAGGGCACCGGCCCCTACCCGTTCATGACCTGCAGGAATTGACGGAACGAGATTCCGACTCTCGGGTTCCTTGCAAAGTTGAAACGTAGGTTTAACTCAAGACTTTCACTTAAAACTTAGGAAATCAGCCTCCGGGCGCCCAAAACGAGCAAACGGGCTCCGGTGCCCGTTGGACTTGACGGGCATGGGCTCCTAGTCATTCATGACTAGCTGAAAAAACTGGCGGAACGAGATTCCGAAACACGGACTGCTCGTACCGTTGAAACGTATGTTTAAGTTAGAACTATAACTTAAAATTTAGAAAACGAGCATCCGGGCGCCCAGTACGAGCAACCGGCTTCGTTGCTCATGAGACTTGATGGGCCCGGACCCCTAGCTTTTCATGGCCTGCAGGAACTGACGGAACGAGATTCCGACTCCCGGATTGCTAGTGAAGTTGAAACGTAGGTTTAACTCAAAACTTTCACTTAAAACTAAGGAAATCAGCCTCCGGGCGCCCAAAACGAGCAAACGGGCTCCGGTGCCAGAGAGACTCCACGGGCACGGGCCCCTAGCCGTTCATGGCCTGCAGAAACAGCCGAAACGAGATTCCGAACCCCGGATTGCTCGTACTGTTGAAACGTATGTTTAAGTTAGAATTATAACTTAAAACATAGACAACGAGCCTCCTGGCGCCCAAAATGAGCAGACGGGCCCCGTTGCCCGTGAAAATTGACGGGCACGGGCCCTAGTCATTCGTGACTTGCAGGAACTGACGGAACGAGATTCCGAATCCCGGACTGCTCGTACAGTTGAAACGTAGGTTTAAGTTACAGCTATAACCTAAAACTTAGAGAACGAGCCTCCGGGCCCCCAAAATGAGTAAACGGGCCCCGTTGGCCGCGAAACTTGACGGGCACGGGCCCCTAGTCATTCAAGACTTGTAGGAACAGACGAAAGGAGATTTCGAATCCCGGATTGCTCGTACAGTTGAAACGCAAGTTTAAATTAGAACTATAACCTAAAACTTAGAAAACGAGCATCCGGGCGCCCACAACGAGCAAACGGGCTCCGTTGCCCTTGTAACTTGACGGGCACGGGCCCCTAGTCATTTTCATGACTTGCAGGAACAGAAGGAACGAGAGTCCGGACCCCGGAGAGCTCGTACAGTTGAGACGTATGTTTCAGTTAGAATTATAACTTAAGACTTAGAAAACGAAACATCCGGGCGCCCAAAATGAGCAAATGGGCTCCGTTGCCGTTAAACTTGACGGGCACCGGCCCCTAGTCATTCATGACTTGCAGGAACTGACGGAACGAGATTCTGATTCCCGGATTGCTCTTACAGTTGAAACGTATGTTTAAATTAGAGCTATAACTTAGAACCTTGAAAACGAGCCTCCGGGCGACCAAAACGAGCAAACGGGCCCCGTTGCTTGTGGGACTTGACGGGCACGGGCCCCTACCCGTTCATGACCTCCAGGAATTGACGGAACGAGATTCCGACTCTCGGGTTCCTTGCAAAGTTGAAACGTAGGTTTAACTCAAGACTTTCACTTAAAACTTAGGAAATCAGCCTCCGGGCGCGCAAAACGAGCAAACGGGCTCCGGTGCCCGTTGGACTTGACGGACATGGGCTCCTAGTCATTCATGACTAGCTGAAAAAACTGGCGGAACGAGATTCCGAAACACGGACTGCTCGTACCGTTGAAACGTATGTTTAAGTTAGAACTATAACTTAAAATTTAGAAAACGAGCATCCGGGCGCCCAATACGAGCAACCGGCTTCGTTGCTCATGAGACTTGATGGGCCCGGACCCCAAGCTTTTCATGGCCTGCAGGAACTGACGGAACGAGATTCCGACTCCCGGATTGCTAGTGAAGTTGAAACGTAGGTTTAACTCAAAACTTTCACTTAAAACTAAGGAAATCAGCCTCCGGGCGCCCAAAACGACCAAACGGGCTCCGGTGCCAGAGAGACTCCACGGGCACGGGCCCCTAGCCGTTCATGGCCTGCAGAAACAGCCGAAACGAGATTCCGAACCCCGGATTGCTCGTACTGTTGAAACGTATGTTTAAGTTAGAATTATAACTTAAAACATAGACAACGAGCCTCCTGGCGCCCAAAATGAGCAGACGTGCCCCGTTGCCCGTGAAAATTGACGGGCACGGGCCCTAGTCATTCGTGACTTGCAGGAACTGACGGAACGAGATTCCGAATCCCGGACTGCTCGTACAGATGAAACGTAGGTTTAAGTTACAGCTATAACCAAAAACCTAGAGAACGAGCCTCCGGGCCCCCAAAATGAGTAAACGGGCTCCGTTGGCCGCGAAACTTGACGGGCACGGGCCCCTAGTCATTCAAGACTTGCAGGAACAGACGAAAGGAGATTCCGAATCCCTGATTGCTCGTACAGTTGAAACGCAAGCTTAAATTAGAACTATAACCTAAAACTTAGAAAACGAGCATCCGGGCGCCCACAACGAGCAAACGGGCTCCGTTGCCCTTGTAACTTGACGGGCACGGGCCCCTAGTCATTCATGACTTGCAGGAACAGAAGGAACGAGAGTCCGGACCCCGGAGTGCTCGTACAGTTGAGACGTATGTTTCAGTTAGAACTATAACTTAAGACTTAGAAAACGAAACATCCGGGCGCCCAAAATGAGCAAATGGGCTCCGTTGCCGTTAAACTTGACGGGCACCGGCCCCTAGTCATTCATGACTTGCAGGAACTGACGGAACGAGATTCTGATTCCCGGATTCCTCTTACAGTTGAAACGTATGTTTAAATTAGAGCTATAACTTAGAACCTTGAAAACGAGCCTCCGGGCGACCAAAACGAGCAAACGGGCCCCGTTGCTTATGGAACTTGAAGGGCACCGGCCCCTACCCGTTCATGACCTGCAGGAATTGACGGAACGAGATTCCGACTCTCGGGTTCCTTGCAAAGTTGAAACGTAGGTTTAACTCAAGACTTTCACTTAAAACTTAGGAAATCAGCCTCCGGGCGCCCAAAACGAGCAAACGGGCTCCGGTGCCCGTTGGACTTGACGGGCATGGGCTCCTAGTCATTCATGACTAGCTGAAAAAACTGGCGGAACGAGATTCCGAAACACGGACTGCTCGTACCGTTGAAACGTATGTTTAAGTTAGAACTATAACTTAAAATTTAGAAAACGAGCATCCGGGCGCCCAGTACGAGCAACCGGCTTCGTTGCTCATGAGACTTGATGGGCCCGGACCCCTAGCTTTTCATGGCCTGCAGGAACTGACGGAACGAGATTCCGACTCCCGGATTGCTAGTGAAGTTGAAACGTAGGTTTAACTCAAAACTTTCACTTAAAACTAAGGAAATCAACCTCCGGGCGCCCAAAACGACCAAACGGGCTCCGGTGCCAGAGAGACTCCACGGGCACGGGACCCTAGCCGTTCATGGCCTGCAGAAACAGCCGAAACGAGATTCCGAACCCCGGATTGCTCGTACTGTTGAAACGTATGTTTAAGTTAGAATTATAACTTAAAACATAGACAACGAGCCTCCTGGCGCCCAAAATGAGCAGACGGGCCCCGTTGCCCGTGAAAATTGACGGGCACGGGCCCTAGTCATTCGTGACTTGCAGGAACTGACGGAACGAGATTCCGAATCCCGGACTGCTCGTACAGATAAAACGTAGGTTTAAGTTACAGCTATAACCTAAAACCTAGAGAACGAGCCTCCGGGCCCCCAAAATGAGTAAACGGGCTCCGTTGGCCGCGAAACTTGACGGGCACGGGCCCCTAGTCATTCAAGACTTGCAGGAACAGACGAAAGGAGATTCTGAATCCCGGATTGCTCGTACAGTTGAAACGCAAGCTTAAATTAGAACTATAACCTAAAACTTAGAAAACGAGCATCCGGGCGCCCACAACGAGCAAACGGGCTCCGTTGCCCTTGTAACTTGACGGGCACGGGCCCCTAGTCATTTTCATGACTTGCAGGAACAGAAGGAACGAGAGTCCGGACCCCGGAGTGCTCGTACAGTTGAGACGTATGTTTCAGTTAGAATTATAACTTAAGACTTAGAAAACGAAACATCCGGGCGCCCAAAATGAGCAAATGGGCTCCGTTGCCGTTAAACTTGACGGGCACCGGCCCCTAGTCATTCATGACTTGCAGGAACTGACGGAACGAGATTCTGATTCCCGGATTGCTCTTACAGTTGAAACGTATGTTTAAATTAGAGCCATAACTTAGAACCTTGAAAACGAGCCTCCGGGCGACCAAAACGAGCAAACGGGCCCCGTTGCTTGTGGGACTTGACGGGCACGGGCCCCTACCCGTTCATGACCTCCAGGAATTGACGGAACGAGATTCCGACTCTCGGGTTCCTTGCAAAGTTGAAACGTAGGTTTAACTCAAGACTTTCACTTAAAACTTAGGAAATCAGCCTCCGGGCGCGCAAAACGAGCAAACGGGCTCCGGTGCCCGTTGGACTTGACGGACATGGGCTCCTAGTCATTCATGACTAGCTGAAAAAACTGGCGGAACGAGATTCCGAAACACGGACTGCTCGTACCGTTGAAACGTATGTTTAAGTTAGAACTATAACTTAAAATTTAGAAAACGAGCATCCGGGCGCCCAGTACGAGCAACCGGCTTCGTTGCTCATGAGACTTGATGGGCCCGGACCCCTAGCTTTTCATGGCCTGCAGGAACTGACGGAACGAGATTCCGACTCCCGGATTGCTAGTGAAGTTGAAACGTAAGTTTAACTCAAGACTTTCACTTAAAACTTAGGAAATCTGCCTCCGGGCGCCCAAAACGAGCAAACGGGCTCCGGTGCCCGTTGGACTTGACGGGCATGGGCTCCTAGTCATTCATGACTAGCTGAAAAAACTGGCGGAACGAGATTCCGAAACACGGACTGCTCGTACCGTTGAAACGTATGTTTAAGTTAGAACTATAACTTAAAATTTAGAAAACGAGCATCCGGGCGCCCAGTACGAGCAACCGGCTTCGTTGCTCATGAGACTTGATGGGCCCGGACCCCTAGCTTTTCATGGCCTGCAGGAACTGACGGAACGAGATTCCGACTCCCGGATTGCTAGTGAAGTTGAAACGTAGGTTTAACTCAAAACTTTCACTTAAAACTAAGGAAATCAGCCTCCGGGCGCCCAAAACGACCAAACGGGCTCCGGTGCCATAGAGACTCCACGGGCACGGGCCCCTAGCCGTTCATGGCCTGCAGAAACAGCCGAAACGAGATTCCGAACCCCGGATTGCTCGTACTGTTGAAACGTATGTTTAAGTTAGAATTATAACTTAAAACATAGACAACGAGCCTCCTGGCGCCCAAAATGAGCAGACGTGCCCCGTTGCCCGTGAAAATTGACGGGCACGGGCCCTAGTCATTCGTGACTTGCAGGAACTGACGGAACGAGATTCCGAATCCCGGACTGCTCGTACAGATGAAACGTAGGTTTAAGTTACAGCTATAACCAAAAACCTAGAGAACGAGCCTCCGGGCCCCCAAAATGAGTAAACGGGCTCCGTTGGCCGCGAAACTTGACGGGCACGGGCCCCTAGTCATTCAAGACTTGCAGGAACAGACGAAAGGAGATTCCGAATCCCTGATTGCTCGTACAGTTGAAACGCAAGCTTAAATTAGAACTATAACCTAAAACTTAGAAAACGAGCATCCGGGCGCCCACAACGAGCAAACGGGCTCCGTTGCCCTTGTAACTTGACGGGCACGGGCCCCTAGTCATTCATGACTTGCAGGAACAGAAGGAACGAGAGTCCGGACCCCGGAGTGCTCGTACAGTTGAGACGTATGTTTCAGTTAGAACTATAACTTAAGACTTAGAAAACGAAACATCCGGGCGCCCAAAATGAGCAAATGGGCTCCGTTGCCGTTAAACTTGACGGGCACCGGCCCCTAGTCATTCATGACTTGCAGGAACTGACGGAACGAGATTCTGATTCCCGGATTCCTCTTACAGTTGAAACGTATGTTTAAATTAGAGCTATAACTTAGAACCTTGAAAACGAGCCTCCGGGCGACCAAAACGAGCAAACGGGCCCCGTTGCTTATGGAACTTGAAGGGCACCGGCCCCTACCCGTTCATGACCTGCAGGAATTGACGGAACGAGATTCCGACTCTCGGGTTCCTTGCAAAGTTGAAACGTAGGTTTAACTCAAGACTTTCACTTAAAACTTAGGAAATCAGCCTCCGGGCGCCCAAAACGAGCAAACGGGCTCCGGTGCCCGTTGGACTTGACGGGCATGGGCTCCTAGTCATTCATGACTAGCTGAAAAAACTGGCGGAACGAGATTCCGAAACACGGACTGCTCGTACCGTTGAAACGTATGTTTAAGTTAGAACTATAACTTAAAATTTAGAAAACGAGCATCCGGGCGCCCAGTACGAGCAACCGGCTTCGTTGCTCATGAGACTTGATGGGCCCGGACCCCTAGCTTTTCATGGCCTGCAGGAACTGACGGAACGAGATTCCGACTCCCGGATTGCTAGTGAAGTTGAAACGTAGGTTTAACTCAAAACTTTCACTTAAAACTAAGGAAATCAGCCTCCGGGCGCCCAAAACGAGCAAACGGGCTCCGGTGCCAGAGAGACTCCACGGGCACGGGCCCCTAGCCGTTCATGGCCTGCAGAAACAGCCGAAACGAGATTCCGAACCCCGGATTGCTCGTACTGTTGAAACGTATGTTTAAGTTAGAATTATAACTTAAAACATAGACAACGAGCCTCCTGGCGCCCAAAATGAGCAGACGGGCCCCGTTGCCCGTGAAAATTGACGGGCACGGGCCCTAGTCATTCGTGACTTGCAGGAACTGACGGAACGAGATTCCGAATCCCGGACTGCTCGTACAGTTGAAACGTAGGTTTAAGTTACAGCTATAACCTAAAACTTAGAGAACGAGCCTCCGGGCCCCCAAAATGAGTAAACGGGCCCCGTTGGCCGCGAAACTTGACGGGCACGGGCCCCTAGTCATTCAAGACTTGTAGGAACAGACGAAAGGAGATTTCGAATCCCGGATTGCTCGTACAGTTGAAACGCAAGTTTAAATTAGAACTATAACCTAAAACTTAGAAAACGAGCATCCGGGCGCCCACAACGAGCAAACGGGCTCCGTTGCCCTTGTAACTTGACGGGCACGGGCCCCTAGTCATTTTCATGACTTGCAGGAACAGAAGGAACGAGAGTCCGGACCCCGGAGAGCTCGTACAGTTGAGACGTATGTTTCAGTTAGAATTATAACTTAAGACTTAGAAAACGAAACATCCGGGCGCCCAAAATGAGCAAATGGGCTCCGTTGCCGTTAAACTTGACGGGCACCGGCCCCTAGTCATTCATGACTTGCAGGAACTGACGGAACGAGATTCTGATTCCCGGATTGCTCTTACAGTTGAAACGTATGTTTAAATTAGAGCTATAACTTAGAACCTTGAAAACGAGCCTCCGGGCGACCAAAACGAGCAAACGGGCCCCGTTGCTTGTGGGACTTGACGGGCACGGGCCCCTACCCGTTCATGACCTCCAGGAATTGACGGAACGAGATTCCGACTCTCGGGTTCCTTGCAAAGTTGAAACGTAGGTTTAACTCAAGACTTTCACTTAAAACTTAGGAAATCAGCCTCCGGGCGCGCAAAACGAGCAAACGGGCTCCGGTGCCCGTTGGACTTGACGGACATGGGCTCCTAGTCATTCATGACTAGCTGAAAAAACTGGCGGAACGAGATTCCGAAACACGGACTGCTCGTACCGTTGAAACGTATGTTTAAGTTAGAACTATAACTTAAAATTTAGAAAACGAGCATCCGGGCGCCCAATACGAGCAACCGGCTTCGTTGCTCATGAGACTTGATGGGCCCGGACCCCAAGCTTTTCATGGCCTGCAGGAACTGACGGAACGAGATTCCGACTCCCGGATTGCTAGTGAAGTTGAAACGTAGGTTTAACTCAAAACTTTCACTTAAAACTAAGGAAATCAGCCTCCGGGCGCCCAAAACGACCAAACGGGCTCCGGTGCCAGAGAGACTCCACGGGCACGGGCCCCTAGCCGTTCATGGCCTGCAGAAACAGCCGAAACGAGATTCCGAACCCCGGATTGCTCGTACTGTTGAAACGTATGTTTAAGTTAGAATTATAACTTAAAACATAGACAACGAGCCTCCTGGCGCCCAAAATGAGCAGACGGGCCCCGTTGCCCGTGAAAATTGACGGGCACGGGCCCTAGTCATTCGTGACTTGCAGGAACTGACGGAATGAGATTCCGAATCCCGGACTGCTCGTACAGATGAAACGTAGGTTTAAGTTACAGCTATAACCTAAAACCTAGAGAACGAGCCTCCGGGCCCCCAAAATGAGTAAACGGGCTCCGTTGGCCGCGAAACTTGACGGGCACGTGCCCCTAGTCATTCAAGACTTGCAGGAACAGACGAAAGGAGATTCCGAATCCCGGATTGCTCGTACATTTGAAACGCAAGCTTAAATTAGAACTATAACCTAAAACTTAGAAAACGAGCATCCGGGCGCCCACAACGAGCAAACGGGCTCCGTTGCCCTTGTAACTTGACGGGCACGGGCCCTAGTCATTCATGACTTGCAGGAACAGAAGGAACGAGAGTCCAGACCCCGGAGTGCTCGTACAGTTGAGACGTATGTTTCAGTTAGAACTATAACTTAAGACTTAGAAAACGAAACATCCGGGCGCCCAAAATGAGCAAATGGGCTCCGTTGCCGTTAAACTTGACGGGCACCGGCCCCTAGTCATTCATGACTTGCAGGAACTGACGGAACGAGATTCTGATTCCCGGATTGCTCTTACAGTTGAAACGTATGTTTAAATTAGAGCTATAACTTAGAACCTTGAAAACGAGCCTCCGGGCGAGCAAAACGAGCAAACGGGCCCCGTTGCTTGTGGGACTTGACGGGCACGGGCCCCTACCCGTTCATGACCTGCAGGAATTGACGGAACGAGATTCCGACTCTCGGGTTCCTTGCAAAGTTGAAACGTAGGTTTAACTCAAGACTTTCACTTAAAACTTAGGAAATCAGCCTCCGGGCGCCCAAAACGAGCAAACGGGCTCCGGTGCCCGTTGGACTTGACGGGCATGGGCTCCTAGTCATTCATGACTAGCTGAAAAAACTGGCGGAACGAGATTCCGAAACACGGACTGCTCGTACCGTTGAAACGTATGTTTAAGTTAGAACTATAACTTAAAATTTAGAAAACGAGCATCCGGGCGCCCAGTACGAGCAACCGGCTTCGTTGCTCATGAGACTTGATGGGCCCGGACCCCTAGCTTTTCATGGCCTGCAGGAACTGACGGAACGAGATTCCGACTCCCGGATTGCTAGTGAAGTTGAAACGTAGGTTTAACTCAAAACTTTCACTTAAAACTAAGGAAATCAACCTCCGGGCGCCCAAAACGACCAAACGGGCTCCGGTGCCAGAGAGACTCCACGGGCACGGGACCCTAGCCGTTCATGGCCTGCAGAAACAGCCGAAACGAGATTCCGAACCCCGGATTGCTCGTACTGTTGAAACGTATGTTTAAGTTAGAATTATAACTTAAAACATAGACAACGAGCCTCCTGGCGCCCAAAATGAGCAGACGGGCCCCGTTGCCCGTGAAAATTGACGGGCACGGGCCCTAGTCATTCGTGACTTGCAGGAACTGACGGAACGAGATTCCGAATCCCGGACTGCTCGTACAGATAAAACGTAGGTTTAAGTTACAGCTATAACCTAAAACCTAGAGAACGAGCCTCCGGGCCCCCAAAATGAGTAAACGGGCTCCGTTGGCCGCGAAACTTGACGGGCACGGGCCCCTAGTCATTCAAGACTTGCAGGAACAGACGAAAGGAGATTCTGAATCCCGGATTGCTCGTACAGTTGAAACGCAAGCTTAAATTAGAACTATAACCTAAAACTTAGAAAACGAGCATCCGGGCGCCCACAACGAGCAAACGGGCTCCGTTGCCCTTGTAACTTGACGGGCACGGGCCCCTAGTCATTTTCATGACTTGCAGGAACAGAAGGAACGAGAGTCCGGACCCCGGAGTGCTCGTACAGTTGAGACGTATGTTTCAGTTAGAATTATAACTTAAGACTTAGAAAACGAAACATCCGGGCGCCCAAAATGAGCAAATGGGCTCCGTTGCCGTTAAACTTGACGGGCACCGGCCCCTAGTCATTCATGACTTGCAGGAACTGACGGAACGAGATTCTGATTCCCGGATTGCTCTTACAGTTGAAACGTATGTTTAAATTAGAGCCATAACTTAGAACCTTGAAAACGAGCCTCCGGGCGACCAAAACGAGCAAACGGGCCCCGTTGCTTGTGGGACTTGACGGGCACGGGCCCCTACCCGTTCATGACCTCCAGGAATTGACGGAACGAGATTCCGACTCTCGGGTTCCTTGCAAAGTTGAAACGTAGGTTTAACTCAAGACTTTCACTTAAAACTTAGGAAATCAGCCTCCGGGCGCGCAAAACGAGCAAACGGGCTCCGGTGCCCGTTGGACTTGACGGACATGGGCTCCTAGTCATTCATGACTAGCTGAAAAAACTGGCGGAACGAGATTCCGAAACACGGACTGCTCGTACCGTTGAAACGTATGTTTAAGTTAGAACTATAACTTAAAATTTAGAAAACGAGCATCCGGGCGCCCAGTACGAGCAACCGGCTTCGTTGCTCATGAGACTTGATGGGCCCGGACCCCTAGCTTTTCATGGCCTGCAGGAACTGACGGAACGAGATTCCGACTCCCGGATTGCTAGTGAAGTTGAAACGTAAGTTTAACTCAAGACTTTCACTTAAAACTTAGGAAATCTGCCTCCGGGCGCCCAAAACGAGCAAACGGGCTCCGGTGCCCGTTGGACTTGACGGGCATGGGCTCCTAGTCATTCATGACTAGCTGAAAAAACTGGCGGAACAAGATTCCGAAACACGGACTGCTCGTACCGTTGAAACGTATGTTTAAGTTAGAACTATAACTTAAAATTTAGAAAACGAGCATCCGGGCGCCCAGTACGAGCAACCGGCTTCGTTGCTCATGAGACTTGATGGGCCCGGACCCCTAGCTTTTCATGGCCTGCAGGAACTGACGGAACGAGATTCCGACTCCCGGATTGCTAGTGAAGTTGAAACGTAGGTTTAACTCAAAACTTTCACTTAAAACTAAGGAAATCAGCCTCCGGGCGCCCAAAACGACCAAACGGGCTCCGGTGCCATAGAGACTCCACGGGCACGGGCCCCTAGCCGTTCATGGCCTGCAGAAACAGCCGAAACGAGATTCCGAACCCCGGATTGCTCGTACTGTTGAAACGTATGTTTAAGTTAGAATTATAACTTAAAACATAGACAACGAGCCTCCTGGCGCCCAAAATGAGCAGACGGGCCCCGTTGCCCGTGAAAATTGACGGGCACGGGCCCTAGTCATTCGTGACTTGCAGGAACTGACGGAACGAGATTCCGAATCCCGGACTGCTCGTACAGATGAAACGTAGGTTTAAGTTACAGCTATAACCTAAAACCTAGAGAACGAGCCTCCGGGCCCCCAAAATGAGTAAACGGGCTCCGTTGGCCGCGAAACTTGACGAGCACGGGCCCCTAGTCATTCAAGACTTGCAGGAACAAACGAAAGGAGATTCCGAATCCCGGATTGCTCGTACAGTTGAAACGCAAGCTTAAATTAGAACTATAACCTAAAACTTAGAAAACGAGCATCCGGGCGCCCACAACGAGCAAACGGGCTCCGTTGCCCTTGTAACTTGACGGGCACGGGCCCCTAGTCATTCATGACTTGCAGGAACAGAAGGAACGAGAGTCCGGACCCCGGAGTGCTCGTACAGTTGAGACGTATGTTTCAGTTAGAACTATAACTTAAGACTTAGAAAACGAAACATCCGGGCGCCCAAAATGAGCAAATGGGCTCCGTTGCCGTTAAACTTGACGGGCACCGGCCCCTAGTCATTCATGACTTGCAGGAACTGACGGAACGAGATTCTGATTCCCGGATTGCTCTTACAGTTGAAACGTATGTTTAAATTAGAGCTATAACTTAGAACCTTGAAAACGAGCCTCCGGGCGACCAAAACGAGCAAACGGGCCCCGTTGCTTATGGAACTTGAAGGGCACGGGCCCCTACCCGTTAATGACCTGCAGGAATTGACGGAACGAGATTCCGACTCTCGGGTTCCTTGCAAAGTTGAAAGGTAGGTTTAACTCAAGACTTTCACTTAAAACTTAGGAAATCAGCCTCCGGGCGCCCAAAACGAGCAAACGGGCTCCGGTGCCCGTTGGACTTGACGGGCATGGGCTCCTAGTCATTCATGACTAGCTGAAAAAACTGGCGGAACGAGATTCCGAAACACGGACTGCTCGTACCGTTGAAACGTATGTTTAAGTTAGAACTATAACTTAAAATTTAGAAAACGAGCATCCGGGCGCCCAGTACGAGCAACCGGCTTCGTTGCTCATGAGACTTGATGGGCCCGGACCCCTAGCTTTTCATGGCCTGCAGGAACTGACGGAACGAGATTCCGACTCCCGGATTGCTAGTGAAGTTGAAACGTAGGTTTAACTCAAAACTTTCACTTAAAACTAAGGAAATCAGCCTCCGGGCGCCCAAAACGACCAAACAGGCTCCGGTGCCATAGAGACTCCACGGGCACGGGCCCCTAGCCGTTCATGGCCTGCAGAAACAGCCGAAACGAGATTCCGAACCCCGGATTGCTCGTACTGTTGAAACGTATGTTTAAGTTAGAATTATAACTTAAAACATAGACAACGAGCCTCCTGGCGCCCAAAATGAGCAGACGTGCCCCGTTGCCCGTGAAAATTGACGGGCACGGGCCCTAGTCATTCGTGACTTGCAGGAACTGACGGAACGAGATTCCGAATCCCGGACTGCTCGTACAGATGAAACGTAGGTTTAAGTTACAGCTATAACCAAAAACCTAGAGAACGAGCCTCCGGGCCCCCAAAATGAGTAAACGGGCTCCGTTGGCCGCGAAACTTGACGGGCACGGGCCCCTAGTCATTCAAGACTTGCAGGAACAGACGAAAGGAGATTCCGAATCCCTGATTGCTCGTACAGTTGAAACGCAAGCTTAAATTAGAACTATAACCTAAAACTTAGAAAACGAGCATCCGGGCGCCCACAACGAGCAAACGGGCTCCGTTGCCCTTGTAACTTGACGGGCACGGGCCCCTAGTCATTCATGACTTGCAGGAACAGAAGGAACGAGAGTCCGGACCCCGGAGTGCTCGTACAGTTGAGACGTATGTTTCAGTTAGAACTATAACTTAAGACTTAGAAAACGAAACATCCGGGCGCCCAAAATGAGCAAATGGGCTCCGTTGCCGTTAAACTTGACGGGCACCGGCCCCTAGTCATTCATGACTTGCAGGAACTGACGGAACGAGATTCTGATTCCCGGATTCCTCTTACAGTTGAAACGTATGTTTAAATTAGAGCTATAACTTAGAACCTTGAAAACGAGCCTCCGGGCGACCAAAACGAGCAAACGGGCCCCGTTGCTTATGGAACTTGAAGGGCACCGGCCCCTACCCGTTCATGACCTGCAGGAATTGACGGAACGATATTCCGACTCTCGGGTTCCTTGCAAAGTTGAAACGTAGGTTTAACTCAAGACTTTCACTTAAAACTTAGGAAATCAGCCTCCGGGCGCCCAAAACGAGCAAACGGGCTCCGGTGCCCGTTGGACTTGACGGGCATGGGCTCCTAGTCATTCATGACTAGCTGAAAAAACTGGCGGAACGAGATTCCGAAACACGGACTGCTCGTACCGTTGAAACGTATGTTTAAGTTAGAACTATAACTTAAAATTTAGAAAACGAGCATCCGGGCGCCCAGTACGAGCAACCGGCTTCGTTGCTCATGAGACTTGATGGGCCCGGACCCCTAGCTTTTCATGGCCTGCAGGAACTGACGGAACGAGATTCCGACTCCCGGATTGCTAGTGAAGTTGAAACGTAGGTTTAACTCAAAACTTTCACTTAAAACTAAGGAAATCAACCTCCGGGCGCCCAAAACGACCAAACGGGCTCCGGTGCCAGAGAGACTCCACGGGCACGGGACCCTAGCCGTTCATGGCCTGCAGAAACAGCCGAAACGAGATTCCGAACCCCGGATTGCTCGTACTGTTGAAACGTATGTTTAAGTTAGAATTATAACTTAAAACATAGACAACGAGCCTCCTGGCGCCCAAAATGAGCAGACGGGCCCCGTTGCCCGTGAAAATTGACGGGCACGGGCCCTAGTCATTCGTGACTTGCAGGAACTGACGGAACGAGATTCCGAATCCCGGACTGCTCGTACAGATAAAACGTAGGTTTAAGTTACAGCTATAACCTAAAACCTAGAGAACGAGCCTCCGGGCCCCCAAAATGAGTAAACGGGCTCCGTTGGCCGCGAAACTTGACGGGCACGGGCCCCTAGTCATTCAAGACTTGCAGGAACAGACGAAAGGAGATTCTGAATCCCGGATTGCTCGTACAGTTGAAACGCAAGCTTAAATTAGAACTATAACCTAAAACTTAGAAAACGAGCATCCGGGCGCCCACAACGAGCAAACGGGCTCCGTTGCCCTTGTAACTTGACGGGCACGGGCCCCTAGTCATTTTCATGACTTGCAGGAACAGAAGGAACGAGAGTCCGGACCCCGGAGTGCTCGTACAGTTGAGACGTATGTTTCAGTTAGAATTATAACTTAAGACTTAGAAAACGAAACATCCGGGCGCCCAAAATGAGCAAATGGGCTCCGTTGCCGTTAAACTTGACGGGCACCGGCCCCTAGTCATTCATGACTTGCAGGAACTGACGGAACGAGATTCTGATTCCCGGATTGCTCTTACAGTTGAAACGTATGTTTAAATTAGAGCCATAACTTAGAACCTTGAAAACGAGCCTCCGGGCGACCAAAACGAGCAAACGGGCCCCGTTGCTTGTGGGACTTGACGGGCACGGGCCCCTACCCGTTCATGACCTCCAGGAATTGACGGAACGAGATTCCGACTCTCGGGTTCCTTGCAAAGTTGAAACGTAGGTTTAACTCAAGACTTTCACTTAAAACTTAGGAAATCAGCCTCCGGGCGCGCAAAACGAGCAAACGGGCTCCGGTGCCCGTTGGACTTGACGGACATGGGCTCCTAGTCATTCATGACTAGCTGAAAAAACTGGCGGAACGAGATTCCGAAACACGGACTGCTCGTACCGTTGAAACGTATGTTTAAGTTAGAACTATAACTTAAAATTTAGAAAACGAGCATCCGGGCGCCCAGTACGAGCAACCGGCTTCGTTGCTCATGAGACTTGATGGGCCCGGACCCCTAGCTTTTCATGGCCTGCAGGAACTGACGGAACGAGATTCCGACTCCCGGATTGCTAGTGAAGTTGAAACGTAAGTTTAACTCAAGACTTTCACTTAAAACTTAGGAAATCTGCCTCCGGGCGCCCAAAACGAGCAAACGGGCTCCGGTGCCCGTTGGACTTGACGGGCATGGGCTCCTAGTCATTCATGACTAGCTGAAAAAACTGGCGGAACGAGATTCCGAAACACGGACTGCTCGTACCGTTGAAACGTATGTTTAAGTTAGAACTATAACTTAAAATTTAGAAAACGAGCATCCGGGCGCCCAGTACGAGCAACCGGCTTCGTTGCTCATGAGACTTGATGGGCCCGGACCCCTAGCTTTTCATGGCCTGCAGGAACTGACGGAACGAGATTCCGACTCCCGGATTGCTAGTGAAGTTGAAACGTAGGTTTAACTCAAAACTTTCACTTAAAACTAAGGAAATCAGCCTCCGGGCGCCCAAAACGACCAAACGGGCTCCGGTGCCATAGAGACTCCACGGGCACGGGCCCCTAGCCGTTCATGGCCTGCAGAAACAGCCGAAACGAGATTCCGAACCCCGGATTGCTCGTACTGTTGAAACGTATGTTTAAGTTAGAATTATAACTTAAAACATAGACAACGAGCCTCCTGGCGCCCAAAATGAGCAGACGTGCCCCGTTGCCCGTGAAAATTGACGGGCACGGGCCCTAGTCATTCGTGACTTGCAGGAACTGACGGAACGAGATTCCGAATCCCGGACTGCTCGTACAGATGAAACGTAGGTTTAAGTTACAGCTATAACCAAAAACCTAGAGAACGAGCCTCCGGGCCCCCAAAATGAGTAAACGGGCTCCGTTGGCCGCGAAACTTGACGGGCACGGGCCCCTAGTCATTCAAGACTTGCAGGAACAGACGAAAGGAGATTCCGAATCCCTGATTGCTCGTACAGTTGAAACGCAAGCTTAAATTAGAACTATAACCTAAAACTTAGAAAACGAGCATCCGGGCGCCCACAACGAGCAAACGGGCTCCGTTGCCCTTGTAACTTGACGGGCACGGGCCCCTAGTCATTCATGACTTGCAGGAACAGAAGGAACGAGAGTCCGGACCCCGGAGTGCTCGTACAGTTGAGACGTATGTTTCAGTTAGAACTATAACTTAAGACTTAGAAAACGAAACATCCGGGCGCCCAAAATGAGCAAATGGGCTCCGTTGCCGTTAAACTTGACGGGCACCGGCCCCTAGTCATTCATGACTTGCAGGAACTGACGGAACGAGATTCTGATTCCCGGATTCCTCTTACAGTTGAAACGTATGTTTAAATTAGAGCTATAACTTAGAACCTTGAAAACGAGCCTCCGGGCGACCAAAACGAGCAAACGGGCCCCGTTGCTTATGGAACTTGAAGGGCACCGGCCCCTACCCGTTCATGACCTGCAGGAATTGACGGAACGAGATTCCGACTCTCGGGTTCCTTGCAAAGTTGAAACGTAGGTTTAACTCAAGACTTTCACTTAAAACTTAGGAAATCAGCCTCCGGGCGCCCAAAACGAGCAAACGGGCTCCGGTGCCCGTTGGACTTGACGGGCATGGGCTCCTAGTCATTCATGACTAGCTGAAAAAACTGGCGGAACGAGATTCCGAAACACGGACTGCTCGTACCGTTGAAACGTATGTTTAAGTTAGAACTATAACTTAAAATTTAGAAAACGAGCATCCGGGCGCCCAGTACGAGCAACCGGCTTCGTTGCTCATGAGACTTGATGGGCCCGGACCCCTAGCTTTTCATGGCCTGCAGGAACTGACGGAACGAGATTCCGACTCCCGGATTGCTAGTGAAGTTGAAACGTAGGTTTAACTCAAAACTTTCACTTAAAACTAAGGAAATCAGCCTCCGGGCGCCCAAAACGAGCAAACGGGCTCCGGTGCCAGAGAGACTCCACGGGCACGGGCCCCTAGCCGTTCATGGCCTGCAGAAACAGCCGAAACGAGATTCCGAACCCCGGATTGCTCGTACTGTTGAAACGTATGTTTAAGTTAGAATTATAACTTAAAACATAGACAACGAGCCTCCTGGCGCCCAAAATGAGCAGACGGGCCCCGTTGCCCGTGAAAATTGACGGGCACGGGCCCTAGTCATTCGTGACTTGCAGGAACTGACGGAACGAGATTCCGAATCCCGGACTGCTCGTACAGTTGAAACGTAGGTTTAAGTTACAGCTATAACCTAAAACTTAGAGAACGAGCCTCCGGGCCCCCAAAATGAGTAAACGGGCCCCGTTGGCCGCGAAACTTGACGGGCACGGGCCCCTAGTCATTCAAGACTTGTAGGAACAGACGAAAGGAGATTTCGAATCCCGGATTGCTCGTACAGTTGAAACGCAAGTTTAAATTAGAACTATAACCTAAAACTTAGAAAACGAGCATCCGGGCGCCCACAACGAGCAAACGGGCTCCGTTGCCCTTGTAACTTGACGGGCACGGGCCCCTAGTCATTTTCATGACTTGCAGGAACAGAAGGAACGAGAGTCCGGACCCCGGAGAGCTCGTACAGTTGAGACGTATGTTTCAGTTAGAATTATAACTTAAGACTTAGAAAACGAAACATCCGGGCGCCCAAAATGAGCAAATGGGCTCCGTTGCCGTTAAACTTGACGGGCACCGGCCCCTAGTCATTCATGACTTGCAGGAACTGACGGAACGAGATTCTGATTCCCGGATTGCTCTTACAGTTGAAACGTATGTTTAAATTAGAGCTATAACTTAGAACCTTGAAAACGAGCCTCCGGGCGACCAAAACGAGCAAACGGGCCCCGTTGCTTGTGGGACTTGACGGGCACGGGCCCCTACCCGTTCATGACCTCCAGGAATTGACGGAACGAGATTCCGACTCTCGGGTTCCTTGCAAAGTTGAAACGTAGGTTTAACTCAAGACTTTCACTTAAAACTTAGGAAATCAGCCTCCGGGCGCGCAAAACGAGCAAACGGGCTCCGGTGCCCGTTGGACTTGACGGACATGGGCTCCTAGTCATTCATGACTAGCTGAAAAAACTGGCGGAACGAGATTCCGAAACACGGACTGCTCGTACCGTTGAAACGTATGTTTAAGTTAGAACTATAACTTAAAATTTAGAAAACGAGCATCCGGGCGCCCAATACGAGCAACCGGCTTCGTTGCTCATGAGACTTGATGGGCCCGGACCCCAAGCTTTTCATGGCCTGCAGGAACTGACGGAACGAGATTCCGACTCCCGGATTGCTAGTGAAGTTGAAACGTAGGTTTAACTCAAAACTTTCACTTAAAACTAAGGAAATCAGCCTCCGGGCGCCCAAAACGACCAAACGGGCTCCGGTGCCAGAGAGACTCCACGGGCACGGGCCCCTAGCCGTTCATGGCCTGCAGAAACAGCCGAAACGAGATTCCGAACCCCGGATTGCTCGTACTGTTGAAACGTATGTTTAAGTTAGAATTATAACTTAAAACATAGACAACGAGCCTCCTGGCGCCCAAAATGAGCAGACGGGCCCCGTTGCCCGTGAAAATTGACGGGCACGGGCCCTAGTCATTCGTGACTTGCAGGAACTGACGGAATGAGATTCCGAATCCCGGACTGCTCGTACAGATGAAACGTAGGTTTAAGTTACAGCTATAACCTAAAACCTAGAGAACGAGCCTCCGGGCCCCCAAAATGAGTAAACGGGCTCCGTTGGCCGCGAAACTTGACGGGCACGTGCCCCTAGTCATTCAAGACTTGCAGGAACAGACGAAAGGAGATTCCGAATCCCGGATTGCTCGTACATTTGAAACGCAAGCTTAAATTAGAACTATAACCTAAAACTTAGAAAACGAGCATCCGGGCGCCCACAACGAGCAAACGGGCTCCGTTGCCCTTGTAACTTGACGGGCACGGGCCCTAGTCATTCATGACTTGCAGGAACAGAAGGAACGAGAGTCCAGACCCCGGAGTGCTCGTACAGTTGAGACGTATGTTTCAGTTAGAACTATAACTTAAGACTTAGAAAACGAAACATCCGGGCGCCCAAAATGAGCAAATGGGCTCCGTTGCCGTTAAACTTGACGGGCACCGGCCCCTAGTCATTCATGACTTGCAGGAACTGACGGAACGAGATTCTGATTCCCGGATTGCTCTTACAGTTGAAACGTATGTTTAAATTAGAGCTATAACTTAGAACCTTGAAAACGAGCCTCCGGGCGAGCAAAACGAGCAAACGGGCCCCGTTGCTTGTGGGACTTGACGGGCACGGGCCCCTACCCGTTCATGACCTGCAGGAATTGACGGAACGAGATTCCGACTCTCGGGTTCCTTGCAAAGTTGAAACGTAGGTTTAACTCAAGACTTTCACTTAAAACTTAGGAAATCAGCCTCCGGGCGCCCAAAACGAGCAAACGGGCTCCGGTGCCCGTTGGACTTGACGGGCATGGGCTCCTAGTCATTCATGACTAGCTGAAAAAACTGGCGGAACGAGATTCCGAAACACGGACTGCTCGTACCGTTGAAACGTATGTTTAAGTTAGAACTATAACTTAAAATTTAGAAAACGAGCATCCGGGCGCCCAGTACGAGCAACCGGCTTCGTTGCTCATGAGACTTGATGGGCCCGGACCCCTAGCTTTTCATGGCCTGCAGGAACTGACGGAACGAGATTCCGACTCCCGGATTGCTAGTGAAGTTGAAACGTAGGTTTAACTCAAAACTTTCACTTAAAACTAAGGAAATCAACCTCCGGGCGCCCAAAACGACCAAACGGGCTCCGGTGCCAGAGAGACTCCACGGGCACGGGACCCTAGCCGTTCATGGCCTGCAGAAACAGCCGAAACGAGATTCCGAACCCCGGATTGCTCGTACTGTTGAAACGTATGTTTAAGTTAGAATTATAACTTAAAACATAGACAACGAGCCTCCTGGCGCCCAAAATGAGCAGACGGGCCCCGTTGCCCGTGAAAATTGACGGGCACGGGCCCTAGTCATTCGTGACTTGCAGGAACTGACGGAACGAGATTCCGAATCCCGGACTGCTCGTACAGATAAAACGTAGGTTTAAGTTACAGCTATAACCTAAAACCTAGAGAACGAGCCTCCGGGCCCCCAAAATGAGTAAACGGGCTCCGTTGGCCGCGAAACTTGACGGGCACGGGCCCCTAGTCATTCAAGACTTGCAGGAACAGACGAAAGGAGATTCTGAATCCCGGATTGCTCGTACAGTTGAAACGCAAGCTTAAATTAGAACTATAACCTAAAACTTAGAAAACGAGCATCCGGGCGCCCACAACGAGCAAACGGGCTCCGTTGCCCTTGTAACTTGACGGGCACGGGCCCCTAGTCATTTTCATGACTTGCAGGAACAGAAGGAACGAGAGTCCGGACCCCGGAGTGCTCGTACAGTTGAGACGTATGTTTCAGTTAGAATTATAACTTAAGACTTAGAAAACGAAACATCCGGGCGCCCAAAATGAGCAAATGGGCTCCGTTGCCGTTAAACTTGACGGGCACCGGCCCCTAGTCATTCATGACTTGCAGGAACTGACGGAACGAGATTCTGATTCCCGGATTGCTCTTACAGTTGAAACGTATGTTTAAATTAGAGCCATAACTTAGAACCTTGAAAACGAGCCTCCGGGCGACCAAAACGAGCAAACGGGCCCCGTTGCTTGTGGGACTTGACGGGCACGGGCCCCTACCCGTTCATGACCTCCAGGAATTGACGGAACGAGATTCCGACTCTCGGGTTCCTTGCAAAGTTGAAACGTAGGTTTAACTCAAGACTTTCACTTAAAACTTAGGAAATCAGCCTCCGGGCGCGCAAAACGAGCAAACGGGCTCCGGTGCCCGTTGGACTTGACGGACATGGGCTCCTAGTCATTCATGACTAGCTGAAAAAACTGGCGGAACGAGATTCCGAAACACGGACTGCTCGTACCGTTGAAACGTATGTTTAAGTTAGAACTATAACTTAAAATTTAGAAAACGAGCATCCGGGCGCCCAGTACGAGCAACCGGCTTCGTTGCTCATGAGACTTGATGGGCCCGGACCCCTAGCTTTTCATGGCCTGCAGGAACTGACGGAACGAGATTCCGACTCCCGGATTGCTAGTGAAGTTGAAACGTAAGTTTAACTCAAGACTTTCACTTAAAACTTAGGAAATCTGCCTCCGGGCGCCCAAAACGAGCAAACGGGCTCCGGTGCCCGTTGGACTTGACGGGCATGGGCTCCTAGTCATTCATGACTAGCTGAAAAAACTGGCGGAACGAGATTCCGAAACACGGACTGCTCGTACCGTTGAAACGTATGTTTAAGTTAGAACTATAACTTAAAATTTAGAAAACGAGCATCCGGGCGCCCAGTACGAGCAACCGGCTTCGTTGCTCATGAGACTTGATGGGCCCGGACCCCTAGCTTTTCATGGCCTGCAGGAACTGACGGAACGAGATTCCGACTCCCGGATTGCTAGTGAAGTTGAAACGTAGGTTTAACTCAAAACTTTCACTTAAAACTAAGGAAATCAGCCTCCGGGCGCCCAAAACGACCAAACGGGCTCCGGTGCCATAGAGACTCCACGGGCACGGGCCCCTAGCCGTTCATGGCCTGCAGAAACAGCCGAAACGAGATTCCGAACCCCGGATTGCTCGTACTGTTGAAACGTATGTTTAAGTTAGAATTATAACTTAAAACATAGACAACGAGCCTCCTGGCGCCCAAAATGAGCAGACGGGCCCCGTTGCCCGTGAAAATTGACGGGCACGGGCCCTAGTCATTCGTGACTTGCAGGAACTGACGGAACGAGATTCCGAATCCCGGACTGCTCGTACAGATGAAACGTAGGTTTAAGTTACAGCTATAACCTAAAACCTAGAGAACGAGCCTCCGGGCCCCCAAAATGAGTAAACGGGCTCCGTTGGCCGCGAAACTTGACGAGCACGGGCCCCTAGTCATTCAAGACTTGCAGGAACAAACGAAAGGAGATTCCGAATCCCGGATTGCTCGTACAGTTGAAACGCAAGCTTAAATTAGAACTATAACCTAAAACTTAGAAAACGAGCATCCGGGCGCCCACAACGAGCAAACGGGCTCCGTTGCCCTTGTAACTTGACGGGCACGGGCCCCTAGTCATTCATGACTTGCAGGAACAGAAGGAACGAGAGTCCGGACCCCGGAGTGCTCGTACAGTTGAGACGTATGTTTCAGTTAGAACTATAACTTAAGACTTAGAAAACGAAACATCCGGGCGCCCAAAATGAGCAAATGGGCTCCGTTGCCGTTAAACTTGACGGGCACCGGCCCCTAGTCATTCATGACTTGCAGGAACTGACGGAACGAGATTCTGATTCCCGGATTCCTCTTACAGTTGAAACGTATGTTTAAATTAGAGCTATAACTTAGAACCTTGAAAACGAGCCTCCGGGCGACCAAAACGAGCAAACGGGCCCCGTTGCTTATGGAACTTGAAGGGCACGGGCCCCTACCCGTTAATGACCTGCAGGAATTGACGGAACGAGATTCCGACTCTCGGGTTCCTTGCAAAGTTGAAAGGTAGGTTTAACTCAAGACTTTCACTTAAAACTTAGGAAATCAGCCTCCGGGCGCCCAAAACGAGCAAACGGGCTCCGGTGCCCGTTGGACTTGACGGGCATGGGCTCCTAGTCATTCATGACTAGCTGAAAAAACTGGCGGAACGAGATTCCGAAACACGGACTGCTCGTACCGTTGAAACGTATGTTTAAGTTAGAACTATAACTTAAAATTTAGAAAACGAGCATCCGGGCGCCCAGTACGAGCAACCGGCTTCGTTGCTCATGAGACTTGATGGGCCCGGACCCCTAGCTTTTCATGGCCTGCAGGAACTGACGGAACGAGATTCCGACTCCCGGATTGCTAGTGAAGTTGAAACGTAGGTTTAACTCAAAACTTTCACTTAAAACTAAGGAAATCAGCCTCCGGGCGCCCAAAACGACCAAACAGGCTCCGGTGCCATAGAGACTCCACGGGCACGGGCCCCTAGCCGTTCATGGCCTGCAGAAACAGCCGAAACGAGATTCCGAACCCCGGATTGCTCGTACTGTTGAAACGTATGTTTAAGTTAGAATTATAACTTAAAACATAGACAACGAGCCTCCTGGCGCCCAAAATGAGCAGACGTGCCCCGTTGCCCGTGAAAATTGACGGGCACGGGCCCTAGTCATTCGTGACTTGCAGGAACTGACGGAACGAGATTCCGAATCCCGGACTGCTCGTACAGATGAAACGTAGGTTTAAGTTACAGCTATAACCAAAAACCTAGAGAACGAGCCTCCGGGCCCCCAAAATGAGTAAACGGGCTCCGTTGGCCGCGAAACTTGACGGGCACGGGCCCCTAGTCATTCAAGACTTGCAGGAACAGACGAAAGGAGATTCCGAATCCCTGATTGCTCGTACAGTTGAAACGCAAGCTTAAATTAGAACTATAACCTAAAACTTAGAAAACGAGCATCCGGGCGCCCACAACGAGCAAACGGGCTCCGTTGCCCTTGTAACTTGACGGGCACGGGCCCCTAGTCATTCATGACTTGCAGGAACAGAAGGAACGAGAGTCCGGACCCCGGAGTGCTCGTACAGTTGAGACGTATGTTTCAGTTAGAACTATAACTTAAGACTTAGAAAACGAAACATCCGGGCGCCCAAAATGAGCAAATGGGCTCCGTTGCCGTTAAACTTGACGGGCACCGGCCCCTAGTCATTCATGACTTGCAGGAACTGACGGAACGAGATTCTGATTCCCGGATTCCTCTTACAGTTGAAACGTATGTTTAAATTAGAGCTATAACTTAGAACCTTGAAAACGAGCCTCCGGGCGACCAAAACGAGCAAACGGGCCCCGTTGCTTATGGAACTTGAAGGGCACCGGCCCCTACCCGTTCATGACCTGCAGGAATTGACGGAACGAGATTCCGACTCTCGGGTTCCTTGCAAAGTTGAAACGTAGGTTTAACTCAAGACTTTCACTTAAAACTTAGGAAATCAGCCTCCGGGCGCCCAAAACGAGCAAACGGGCTCCGGTGCCCGTTGGACTTGACGGGCATGGGCTCCTAGTCATTCATGACTAGCTGAAAAAACTGGCGGAACGAGATTCCGAAACACGGACTGCTCGTACCGTTGAAACGTATGTTTAAGTTAGAACTATAACTTAAAATTTAGAAAACGAGCATCCGGGCGCCCAGTACGAGCAACCGGCTTCGTTGCTCATGAGACTTGATGGGCCCGGACCCCTAGCTTTTCATGGCCTGCAGGAACTGACGGAACGAGATTCCGACTCCCGGATTGCTAGTGAAGTTGAAACGTAGGTTTAACTCAAAACTTTCACTTAAAACTAAGGAAATCAACCTCCGGGCGCCCAAAACGACCAAACGGGCTCCGGTGCCAGAGAGACTCCACGGGCACGGGACCCTAGCCGTTCATGGCCTGCAGAAACAGCCGAAACGAGATTCCGAACCCCGGATTGCTCGTACTGTTGAAACGTATGTTTAAGTTAGAATTATAACTTAAAACATAGACAACGAGCCTCCTGGCGCCCAAAATGAGCAGACGGGCCCCGTTGCCCGTGAAAATTGACGGGCACGGGCCCTAGTCATTCGTGACTTGCAGGAACTGACGGAACGAGATTCCGAATCCCGGACTGCTCGTACAGATAAAACGTAGGTTTAAGTTACAGCTATAACCTAAAACCTAGAGAACGAGCCTCCGGGCCCCCAAAATGAGTAAACGGGCTCCGTTGGCCGCGAAACTTGACGGGCACGGGCCCCTAGTCATTCAAGACTTGCAGGAACAGACGAAAGGAGATTCTGAATCCCGGATTGCTCGTACAGTTGAAACGCAAGCTTAAATTAGAACTATAACCTAAAACTTAGAAAACGAGCATCCGGGCGCCCACAACGAGCAAACGGGCTCCGTTGCCCTTGTAACTTGACGGGCACGGGCCCCTAGTCATTTTCATGACTTGCAGGAACAGAAGGAACGAGAGTCCGGACCCCGGAGTGCTCGTACAGTTGAGACGTATGTTTCAGTTAGAATTATAACTTAAGACTTAGAAAACGAAACATCCGGGCGCCCAAAATGAGCAAATGGGCTCCGTTGCCGTTAAACTTGACGGGCACCGGCCCCTAGTCATTCATGACTTGCAGGAACTGACGGAACGAGATTCTGATTCCCGGATTGCTCTTACAGTTGAAACGTATGTTTAAATTAGAGCCATAACTTAGAACCTTGAAAACGAGCCTCCGGGCGACCAAAACGAGCAAACGGGCCCCGTTGCTTGTGGGACTTGACGGGCACGGGCCCCTACCCGTTCATGACCTCCAGGAATTGACGGAACGAGATTCCGACTCTCGGGTTCCTTGCAAAGTTGAAACGTAGGTTTAACTCAAGACTTTCACTTAAAACTTAGGAAATCAGCCTCCGGGCGCGCAAAACGAGCAAACGGGCTCCGGTGCCCGTTGGACTTGACGGACATGGGCTCCTAGTCATTCATGACTAGCTGAAAAAACTGGCGGAACGAGATTCCGAAACACGGACTGCTCGTACCGTTGAAACGTATGTTTAAGTTAGAACTATAACTTAAAATTTAGAAAACGAGCATCCGGGCGCCCAGTACGAGCAACCGGCTTCGTTGCTCATGAGACTTGATGGGCCCGGACCCCTAGCTTTTCATGGCCTGCAGGAACTGACGGAACGAGATTCCGACTCCCGGATTGCTAGTGAAGTTGAAACGTAAGTTTAACACAAGACTTTCACTTAAAACTTAGGAAATCTGCCTCCGGGCGCCCAAAACGAGCAAACGGGCTCCGGTGCCCGTTGGACTTGACGGGCATGGGCTCCTAGTCATTCATGACTAGCTGAAAAAACTGGCGGAACGAGATTCCGAAACACGGACTGCTCGTACCGTTGAAACGTATGTTTAAGTTAGAACTATAACTTAAAATTTAGAAAACGAGCATCCGGGCGCCCAGTACGAGCAACCGGCTTCGTTGCTCATGAGACTTGATGGGCCCGGACCCCTAGCTTTTCATGGCCTGCAGGAACTGACGGAACGAGATTCCGACTCCCGGATTGCTAGTGAAGTTGAAACGTAGGTTTAACTCAAAACTTTCACTTAAAACTAAGGAAATCAGCCTCCGGGCGCCCAAAACGACCAAACGGGCTCCGGTGCCATAGAGACTCCACGGGCACGGGCCCCTAGCCGTTCATGGCCTGCAGAAACAGCCGAAACGAGATTCCGAACCCCGGATTGCTCGTACTGTTGAAACGTATGTTTAAGTTAGAATTATAACTTAAAACATAGACAACGAGCCTCCTGGCGCCCAAAATGAGCAGACGTGCCCCGTTGCCCGTGAAAATTGACGGGCACGGGCCCTAGTCATTCGTGACTTGCAGGAACTGACGGAACGAGATTCCGAATCCCGGACTGCTCGTACAGATGAAACGTAGGTTTAAGTTACAGCTATAACCAAAAACCTAGAGAACGAGCCTCCGGGCCCCCAAAATGAGTAAACGGGCTCCGTTGGCCGCGAAACTTGACGGGCACGGGCCCCTAGTCATTCAAGACTTGCAGGAACAGACGAAAGGAGATTCCGAATCCCTGATTGCTCGTACAGTTGAAACGCAAGCTTAAATTAGAACTATAACCTAAAACTTAGAAAACGAGCATCCGGGCGCCCACAACGAGCAAACGGGCTCCGTTGCCCTTGTAACTTGACGGGCACGGGCCCCTAGTCATTCATGACTTGCAGGAACAGAAGGAACGAGAGTCCGGACCCCGGAGTGCTCGTACAGTTGAGACGTATGTTTCAGTTAGAACTATAACTTAAGACTTAGAAAACGAAACATCCGGGCGCCCAAAATGAGCAAATGGGCTCCGTTGCCGTTAAACTTGACGGGCACCGGCCCCTAGTCATTCATGACTTGCAGGAACTGACGGAACGAGATTCTGATTCCCGGATTCCTCTTACAGTTGAAACGTATGTTTAAATTAGAGCTATAACTTAGAACCTTGAAAACGAGCCTCCGGGCGACCAAAACGAGCAAACGGGCCCCGTTGCTTATGGAACTTGAAGGGCACCGGCCCCTACCCGTTCATGACCTGCAGGAATTGACGGAACGAGATTCCGACTCTCGGGTTCCTTGCAAAGTTGAAACGTAGGTTTAACTCAAGACTTTCACTTAAAACTTAGGAAATCAGCCTCCGGGCGCCCAAAACGAGCAAACGGGCTCCGGTGCCCGTTGGACTTGACGGGCATGGGCTCCTAGTCATTCATGACTAGCTGAAAAAACTGGCGGAACGAGATTCCGAAACACGGACTGCTCGTACCGTTGAAACGTATGTTTAAGTTAGAACTATAACTTAAAATTTAGAAAACGAGCATCCGGGCGCCCAGTACGAGCAACCGGCTTCGTTGCTCATGAGACTTGATGGGCCCGGACCCCTAGCTTTTCATGGCCTGCAGGAACTGACGGAACGAGATTCCGACTCCCGGATTGCTAGTGAAGTTGAAACGTAGGTTTAACTCAAAACTTTCACTTAAAACTAAGGAAATCAGCCTCCGGGCGCCCAAAACGAGCAAACGGGCTCCGGTGCCAGAGAGACTCCACGGGCACGGGCCCCTAGCCGTTCATGGCCTGCAGAAACAGCCGAAACGAGATTCCGAACCCCGGATTGCTCGTACTGTTGAAACGTATGTTTAAGTTAGAATTATAACTTAAAACATAGACAACGAGCCTCCTGGCGCCCAAAATGAGCAGACGGGCCCCGTTGCCCGTGAAAATTGACGGGCACGGGCCCTAGTCATTCGTGACTTGCAGGAACTGACGGAACGAGATTCCGAATCCCGGACTGCTCGTACAGTTGAAACGTAGGTTTAAGTTACAGCTATAACCTAAAACTTAGAGAACGAGCCTCCGGGCCCCCAAAATGAGTAAACGGGCCCCGTTGGCCGCGAAACTTGACGGGCACGGGCCCCTAGTCATTCAAGACTTGTAGGAACAGACGAAAGGAGATTTCGAATCCCGGATTGCTCGTACAGTTGAAACGCAAGTTTAAATTAGAACTATAACCTAAAACTTAGAAAACGAGCATCCGGGCGCCCACAACGAGCAAACGGGCTCCGTTGCCCTTGTAACTTGACGGGCACGGGCCCCTAGTCATTTTCATGACTTGCAGGAACAGAAGGAACGAGAGTCCGGACCCCGGAGAGCTCGTACAGTTGAGACGTATGTTTCAGTTAGAATTATAACTTAAGACTTAGAAAACGAAACATCCGGGCGCCCAAAATGAGCAAATGGGCTCCGTTGCCGTTAAACTTGACGGGCACCGGCCCCTAGTCATTCATGACTTGCAGGAACTGACGGAACGAGATTCTGATTCCCGGATTGCTCTTACAGTTGAAACGTATGTTTAAATTAGAGCTATAACTTAGAACCTTGAAAACGAGCCTCCGGGCGACCAAAACGAGCAAACGGGCCCCGTTGCTTGTGGGACTTGACGGGCACGGGCCCCTACCCGTTCATGACCTCCAGGAATTGACGGAACGAGATTCCGACTCTCGGGTTCCTTGCAAAGTTGAAACGTAGGTTTAACTCAAGACTTTCACTTAAAACTTAGGAAATCAGCCTCCGGGCGCGCAAAACGAGCAAACGGGCTCCGGTGCCCGTTGGACTTGACGGACATGGGCTCCTAGTCATTCATGACTAGCTGAAAAAACTGGCGGAACGAGATTCCGAAACACGGACTGCTCGTACCGTTGAAACGTATGTTTAAGTTAGAACTATAACTTAAAATTTAGAAAACGAGCATCCGGGCGCCCAATACGAGCAACCGGCTTCGTTGCTCATGAGACTTGATGGGCCCGGACCCCAAGCTTTTCATGGCCTGCAGGAACTGACGGAACGAGATTCCGACTCCCGGATTGCTAGTGAAGTTGAAACGTAGGTTTAACTCAAAACTTTCACTTAAAACTAAGGAAATCAGCCTCCGGGCGCCCAAAACGACCAAACGGGCTCCGGTGCCAGAGAGACTCCACGGGCACGGGCCCCTAGCCGTTCATGGCCTGCAGAAACAGCCGAAACGAGATTCCGAACCCCGGATTGCTCGTACTGTTGAAACGTATGTTTAAGTTAGAATTATAACTTAAAACATAGACAACGAGCCTCCTGGCGCCCAAAATGAGCAGACGGGCCCCGTTGCCCGTGAAAATTGACGGGCACGGGCCCTAGTCATTCGTGACTTGCAGGAACTGACGGAATGAGATTCCGAATCCCGGACTGCTCGTACAGATGAAACGTAGGTTTAAGTTACAGCTATAACCTAAAACCTAGAGAACGAGCCTCCGGGCCCCCAAAATGAGTAAACGGGCTCCGTTGGCCGCGAAACTTGACGGGCACGTGCCCCTAGTCATTCCAGACTTGCAGGAACAGACGAAAGGAGATTCCGAATCCCGGATTGCTCGTACATTTGAAACGCAAGCTTAAATTAGAACTATAACCTAAAACTTAGAAAACGAGCATCCGGGCGCCCACAACGAGCAAACGGGCTCCGTTGCCCTTGTAACTTGACGGGCACGGGCCCTAGTCATTCATGACTTGCAGGAACAGAAGGAACGAGAGTCCAGACCCCGGAGTGCTCGTACAGTTGAGACGTATGTTTCAGTTAGAACTATAACTTAAGACTTAGAAAACGAAACATCCGGGCGCCCAAAATGAGCAAATGGGCTCCGTTGCCGTTAAACTTGACGGGCACCGGCCCCTAGTCATTCATGACTTGCAGGAACTGACGGAACGAGATTCTGATTCCCGGATTGCTCTTACAGTTGAAACGTATGTTTAAATTAGAGCTATAACTTAGAACCTTGAAAACGAGCCTCCGGGCGAGCAAAACGAGCAAACGGGCCCCGTTGCTTGTGGGACTTGACGGGCACGGGCCCCTACCCGTTCATGACCTGCAGGAATTGACGGAACGAGATTCCGACTCTCGGGTTCCTTGCAAAGTTGAAACGTAGGTTTAACTCAAGACTTTCACTTAAAACTTAGGAAATCAGCCTCCGGGCGCCCAAAACGAGCAAACGGGCTCCGGTGCCCGTTGGACTTGACGGGCATGGGCTCCTAGTCATTCATGACTAGCTGAAAAAACTGGCGGAACGAGATTCCGAAACACGGACTGCTCGTACCGTTGAAACGTATGTTTAAGTTAGAACTATAACTTAAAATTTAGAAAACGAGCATCCGGGCGCCCAGTACGAGCAACCGGCTTCGTTGCTCATGAGACTTGATGGGCCCGGACCCCTAGCTTTTCATGGCCTGCAGGAACTGACGGAACGAGATTCCGACTCCCGGATTGCTAGTGAAGTTGAAACGTAGGTTTAACTCAAAACTTTCACTTAAAACTAAGGAAATCAACCTCCGGGCGCCCAAAACGACCAAACGGGCTCCGGTGCCAGAGAGACTCCACGGGCACGGGACCCTAGCCGTTCATGGCCTGCAGAAACAGCCGAAACGAGATTCCGAACCCCGGATTGCTCGTACTGTTGAAACGTATGTTTAAGTTAGAATTATAACTTAAAACATAGACAACGAGCCTCCTGGCGCCCAAAATGAGCAGACGGGCCCCGTTGCCCGTGAAAATTGACGGGCACGGGCCCTAGTCATTCGTGACTTGCAGGAACTGACGGAACGAGATTCCGAATCCCGGACTGCTCGTACAGATAAAACGTAGGTTTAAGTTACAGCTATAACCTAAAACCTAGAGAACGAGCCTCCGGGCCCCCAAAATGAGTAAACGGGCTCCGTTGGCCGCGAAACTTGACGGGCACGGGCCCCTAGTCATTCAAGACTTGCAGGAACAGACGAAAGGAGATTCTGAATCCCGGATTGCTCGTACAGTTGAAACGCAAGCTTAAATTAGAACTATAACCTAAAACTTAGAAAACGAGCATCCGGGCGCCCACAACGAGCAAACGGGCTCCGTTGCCCTTGTAACTTGACGGGCACGGGCCCCTAGTCATTTTCATGACTTGCAGGAACAGAAGGAACGAGAGTCCGGACCCCGGAGTGCTCGTACAGTTGAGACGTATGTTTCAGTTAGAATTATAACTTAAGACTTAGAAAACGAAACATCCGGGCGCCCAAAATGAGCAAATGGGCTCCGTTGCCGTTAAACTTGACGGGCACCGGCCCCTAGTCATTCATGACTTGCAGGAACTGACGGAACGAGATTCTGATTCCCGGATTGCTCTTACAGTTGAAACGTATGTTTAAATTAGAGCCATAACTTAGAACCTTGAAAACGAGCCTCCGGGCGACCAAAACGAGCAAACGGGCCCCGTTGCTTGTGGGACTTGACGGGCACGGGCCCCTACCCGTTCATGACCTCCAGGAATTGACGGAACGAGATTCCGACTCTCGGGTTCCTTGCAAAGTTGAAACGTAGGTTTAACTCAAGACTTTCACTTAAAACTTAGGAAATCAGCCTCCGGGCGCGCAAAACGAGCAAACGGGCTCCGGTGCCCGTTGGACTTGACGGACATGGGCTCCTAGTCATTCATGACTAGCTGAAAAAACTGGCGGAACGAGATTCCGAAACACGGACTGCTCGTACCGTTGAAACGTATGTTTAAGTTAGAACTATAACTTAAAATTTAGAAAACGAGCATCCGGGCGCCCAGTACGAGCAACCGGCTTCGTTGCTCATGAGACTTGATGGGCCCGGACCCCTAGCTTTTCATGGCCTGCAGGAACTGACGGAACGAGATTCCGACTCCCGGATTGCTAGTGAAGTTGAAACGTAAGTTTAACTCAAGACTTTCACTTAAAACTTAGGAAATCTGCCTCCGGGCGCCCAAAACGAGCAAACGGGCTCCGGTGCCCGTTGGACTTGACGGGCATGGGCTCCTAGTCATTCATGACTAGCTGAAAAAACTGGCGGAACGAGATTCCGAAACACGGACTGCTCGTACCGTTGAAACGTATGTTTAAGTTAGAACTATAACTTAAAATTTAGAAAACGAGCATCCGGGCGCCCAGTACGAGCAACCGGCTTCGTTGCTCATGAGACTTGATGGGCCCGGACCCCTAGCTTTTCATGGCCTGCAGGAACTGACGGAACGAGATTCCGACTCCCGGATTGCTAGTGAAGTTGAAACGTAGGTTTAACTCAAAACTTTCACTTAAAACTAAGGAAATCAGCCTCCGGGCGCCCAAAACGACCAAACGGGCTCCGGTGCCATAGAGACTCCACGGGCACGGGCCCCTAGCCGTTCATGGCCTGCAGAAACAGCCGAAACGAGATTCCGAACCCCGGATTGCTCGTACTGTTGAAACGTATGTTTAAGTTAGAATTATAACTTAAAACATAGACAACGAGCCTCCTGGCGCCCAAAATGAGCAGACGGGCCCCGTTGCCCGTGAAAATTGACGGGCACGGGCCCTAGTCATTCGTGACTTGCAGGAACTGACGGAACGAGATTCCGAATCCCGGACTGCTCGTACAGATGAAACGTAGGTTTAAGTTACAGCTATAACCTAAAACCTAGAGAACGAGCCTCCGGGCCCCCAAAATGAGTAAACGGGCTCCGTTGGCCGCGAAACTTGACGAGCACGGGCCCCTAGTCATTCAAGACTTGCAGGAACAAACGAAAGGAGATTCCGAATCCCGGATTGCTCGTACAGTTGAAACGCAAGCTTAAATTAGAACTATAACCTAAAACTTAGAAAACGAGCATCCGGGCGCCCACAACGAGCAAACGGGCTCCGTTGCCCTTGTAACTTGACGGGCACGGGCCCCTAGTCATTCATGACTTGCAGGAACAGAAGGAACGAGAGTCCGGACCCCGGAGTGCTCGTACAGTTGAGACGTATGTTTCAGTTAGAACTATAACTTAAGACTTAGAAAACGAAACATCCGGGCGCCCAAAATGAGCAAATGGGCTCCGTTGCCGTTAAACTTGACGGGCACCGGCCCCTAGTCATTCATGACTTGCAGGAACTGACGGAACGAGATTCTGATTCCCGGATTGCTCTTACAGTTGAAACGTATGTTTAAATTAGAGCTATAACTTAGAACCTTGAAAACGAGCCTCCGGGCGACCAAAACGAGCAAACGGGCCCCGTTGCTTATGGAACTTGAAGGGCACGGGCCCCTACCCGTTAATGACCTGCAGGAATTGACGGAACGAGATTCCGACTCTCGGGTTCCTTGCAAAGTTGAAAGGTAGGTTTAACTCAAGACTTTCACTTAAAACTTAGGAAATCAGCCTCCGGGCGCCCAAAACGAGCAAACGGGCTCCGGTGCCCGTTGGACTTGACGGGCATGGGCTCCTAGTCATTCATGACTAGCTGAAAAAACTGGCGGAACGAGATTCCGAAACACGGACTGCTCGTACCGTTGAAACGTATGTTTAAGTTAGAACTATAACTTAAAATTTAGAAAACGAGCATCCGGGCGCCCAGTACGAGCAACCGGCTTCGTTGCTCATGAGACTTGATGGGCCCGGACCCCTAGCTTTTCATGGCCTGCAGGAACTGACGGAACGAGATTCCGACTCCCGGATTGCTAGTGAAGTTGAAACGTAGGTTTAACTCAAAACTTTCACTTAAAACTAAGGAAATCAGCCTCCGGGCGCCCAAAACGACCAAACAGGCTCCGGTGCCATAGAGACTCCACGGGCACGGGCCCCTAGCCGTTCATGGCCTGCAGAAACAGCCGAAACGAGATTCCGAACCCCGGATTGCTCGTACTGTTGAAACGTATGTTTAAGTTAGAATTATAACTTAAAACATAGACAACGAGCCTCCTGGCGCCCAAAATGAGCAGACGTGCCCCGTTGCCCGTGAAAATTGACGGGCACGGGCCCTAGTCATTCGTGACTTGCAGGAACTGACGGAACGAGATTCCGAATCCCGGACTGCTCGTACAGATGAAACGTAGGTTTAAGTTACAGCTATAACCAAAAACCTAGAGAACGAGCCTCCGGGCCCCCAAAATGAGTAAACGGGCTCCGTTGGCCGCGAAACTTGACGGGCACGGGCCCCTAGTCATTCAAGACTTGCAGGAACAGACGAAAGGAGATTCCGAATCCCGGATTGCTCGTACAGTTGAAACGCAAGCTTAAATTAGAACTATAACCTAAAACTTAGAAAACGAGCATCCGGGCGCCCACAACGAGCAAACGGGCTCCGTTGCCCTTGTAACTTGACGGGCACGGGCCCCTAGTCATTCATGACTTGCAGGAACAGAAGGAACGAGAGTCCGGACCCCGGAGTGCTCGTACAGTTGAGACGTATGTTTCAGTTAGAACTATAACTTAAGACTTAGAAAACGAAACATCCGGGCGCCCAAAATGAGCAAATGGGCTCCGTTGCCGTTAAACTTGACGGGCACCGGCCCCTAGTCATTCATGACTTGCAGGAACTGACGGAACGAGATTCTGATTCCCGGATTCCTCTTACAGTTGAAACGTATGTTTAAATTAGAGCTATAACTTAGAACCTTGAAAACGAGCCTCCGGGCGACCAAAACGAGCAAACGGGCCCCGTTGCTTATGGAACTTGAAGGGCACCGGCCCCTACCCGTTCATGACCTGCAGGAATTGACGGAACGAGATTCCGACTCTCGGGTTCCTTGCAAAGTTGAAACGTAGGTTTAACTCAAGACTTTCACTTAAAACTTAGGAAATCAGCCTCCGGGCGCCCAAAACGAGCAAACGGGCTCCGGTGCCCGTTGGACTTGACGGGCATGGGCTCCTAGTCATTCATGACTAGCTGAAAAAACTGGCGGAACGAGATTCCGAAACACGGACTGCTCGTACCGTTGAAACGTATGTTTAAGTTAGAACTATAACTTAAAATTTAGAAAACGAGCATCCGGGCGCCCAGTACGAGCAACCGGCTTCGTTGCTCATGAGACTTGATGGGCCCGGACCCCTAGCTTTTCATGGCCTGCAGGAACTGACGGAACGAGATTCCGACTCCCGGATTGCTAATGAAGTTGAAACGTAGGTTTAACTCAAAACTTTCACTTAAAACTAAGGAAATCAGCCTCCGGGCGCCCAAAACGAGCAAACGGGCTCCGGTGCCAGAGAGACTCCACGGGCACGGGCCCCTAGCCGTTCATGGCCTGCAGAAACAGCCGAAACGAGATTCCGAACCCCGGATTGCTCGTACTGTTGAAACGTATGTTTAAGTTAGAATTATAACTTAAAACATAGACAACGAGCCTCCTGGCGCCCAAAATGAGCAGACGGGCCCCGTTGCCCGTGAAAATTGACGGGCACGGGCCCTAGTCATTCGTGACTTGCAGGAACTGACGGAACGAGATTCCGAATCCCGGACTGCTCGTACAGTTGAAACGTAGGTTTAAGTTACAGCTATAACCTAAAACTTAGAGAACGAGCCTCCGGGCCCCCAAAATGAGTAAACGGGCTCCGTTGGCCGCGAAACTTGACGGGCACGGGCCCCTAGTCATTCAAGACTTGTAGGAACAGACGAAAGGAGATTTCGAATCCCGGATTGCTCGTACAGTTGAAACGCAAGTTTAAATTAGAACTATAACCTAAAACTTAGAAAACGAGCATCCGGGCGCCCACAACGAGCAAACGGGCTCCGTTGCCCTTGTAACTTGACGGGCACGGGCCCCTAGTCATTTTCATGACTTGCAGGAACAGAAGGAACGAGAGTCCGGACCCCGGAGAGCTCGTACAGTTGAGACGTATGTTTCAGTTAGAATTATAACTTAAGACTTAGAAAACGAAACATCCGGGCGCCCAAAATGAGCAAATGGGCTCCGTTGCCGTTAAACTTGACGGGCACCGGCCCCTAGTCATTCATGACTTGCAGGAACTGACGGAACGAGATTCTGATTCCCGGATTGCTCTTACAGTTGAAACGTATGTTTAAATTAGAGCCATAACTTAGAACCTTGAAAACGAGCCTCCGGGCGACCAAAACGAGCAAACGGGCCCCGTTGCTTGTGGGACTTGACGGGCACGGGCCCCTACCCGTTCATGACCTCCAGGAATTGACGGAACGAGATTCCGACTCTCGGGTTCCTTGCAAAGTTGAAACGTAGGTTTAACTCAAGACTTTCACTTAAAACTTAGGAAATCAGCCTCCGGGCGCGCAAAACGAGCAAACGGGCTCCGGTGCCCGTTGGACTTGACGGACATGGGCTCCTAGTCATTCATGACTAGCTGAAAAAACTGGCGGAACGAGATTCCGAAACACGGACTGCTCGTACCGTTGAAACGTATGTTTAAGTTAGAACTATAACTTAAAATTTAGAAAACGAGCATCCGGGCGCCCAATACGAGCAACCGGCTTCGTTGCTCATGAGACTTGATGGGCCCGGACCCCAAGCTTTTCATGGCCTGCAGGAACTGACGGAACGAGATTCCGACTCCCGGATTGCTAGTGAAGTTGAAACGTAGGTTTAACTCAAAACTTTCACTTAAAACTAAGGAAATCAGCCTCCGGGCGCCCAAAACGACCAAACGGGCTCCGGTGCCAGAGAGACTCCACGGGCACGGGCCCCTAGCCGTTCATGGCCTGCAGAAACAGCCGAAACGAGATTCCGAACCCCGGATTGCTCGTACTGTTGAAACGTATGTTTAAGTTAGAATTATAACTTTAAACATAGACAACGAGCCTCCTGGCGCCCAAAATGAGCAGACGGGCCCCGTTGCCCGTGAAAATTGACGGGCACGGGCCCTAGTCATTCGTGACTTGCAGGAACTGACGGAACGAGATTCCGAATCCCGGACTGCTCGTACAGATGAAACGTAGGTTTAAGTTACAGCTATAACCTAAAACCTAGAGAACGAGCCTCCGGGCCCCCAAAATGAGTAAACGGGCTCCGTTGGCCGCGAAACTTGACGGGCACGTGCCCCTAGTCATTCAAGACTTGCAGGAACAGACGAAAGGAGATTCCGAATCCCGGATTGCTCGTACAGTTGAAACGCAAGCTTAAATTAGAACTATAACCTAAAACTTAGAAAACGAGCATCCGGGCGCCCACAACGAGCAAACGGGCTCCGTTGCCCTTGTAACTTGACGGGCACGGGCCCTAGTCATTCATGACTTGCAGGAACAGAAGGAACGAGAGTCCAGACCCCGGAGTGCTCGTACAGTTGAGACGTATGTTTCAGTTAGAACTATAACTTAAGACTTAGAAAACGAAACATCCGGGCGCCCAAAATGAGCAAATGGGCTCCGTTGCCGTTAAACTTGACGGGCACCGGCCCCTAGTCATTCATGACTTGCAGGAACTGACGGAACGAGATTCTGATTCCCGGATTGCTCTTACAGTTGAAACGTATGTTTAAATTAGAGCTATAACTTAGAACCTTGAAAACGAGCCTCCGGGCGAGCAAAACGAGCAAACGGGCCCCGTTGCTTGTGGGACTTGACGGGCACGGGCCCCTACCCGTTCATGACCTGCAGGAATTGACGGAACGAGATTCCGACTCTCGGGTTCCTTGCAAAGTTGAAACGTAGGTTTAACTCAAGACTTTCACTTAAAACTTAGGAAATCAGCCTCCGGGCGCCCAAAACGAGCAAACGGGCTCCGGTGCCCGTTGGACTTGACGGGCATGGGCTCCTAGTCATTCATGACTAGCTGAAAAAACTGGCGGAACGAGATTCCGAAACACGGACTGCTCGTACCGTTGAAACGTATGTTTAAGTTAGAACTATAACTTAAAATTTAGAAAACGAGCATCCGGGCGCCCAGTACGAGCAACCGGCTTCGTTGCTCATGAGACTTGATGGGCCCGGACCCCTAGCTTTTCATGGCCTGCAGGAACTGACGGAACGAGATTCCGACTCCCGGATTGCTAGTGAAGTTGAAACGTAGGTTTAACTCAAAACTTTCACTTAAAACTAAGGAAATCAACCTCCGGGCGCCCAAAACGACCAAACGGGCTCCGGTGCCAGAGAGACTCCACGGGCACGGGACCCTAGCCGTTCATGGCCTGCAGAAACAGCCGAAACGAGATTCCGAACCCCGGATTGCTCGTACTGTTGAAACGTATGTTTAAGTTAGAATTATAACTTAAAACATAGACAACGAGCCTCCTGGCGCCCAAAATGAGCAGACGGGCCCCGTTGCCCGTGAAAATTGACGGGCACGGGCCCTAGTCATTCGTGACTTGCAGGAACTGACGGAACGAGATTCCGAATCCCGGACTGCTCGTACAGATAAAACGTAGGTTTAAGTTACAGCTATAACCTAAAACCTAGAGAACGAGCCTCCGGGCCCCCAAAATGAGTAAACGGGCTCCGTTGGCCGCGAAACTTGACGGGCACGGGCCCCTAGTCATTCAAGACTTGCAGGAACAGACGAAAGGAGATTCTGAATCCCGGATTGCTCGTACAGTTGAAACGCTAGCTTAAATTAGAACTATAACCTAAAACTTAGAAAACGAGCATCCGGGCGCCCACAACGAGCAAACGGGCTCCGTTGCCCTTGTAACTTGACGGGCACGGGCCCCTAGTCATTTTCATGACTTGCAGGAACAGAAGGAACGAGAGTCCGGACCCCGGAGTGCTCGTACAGTTGAGACGTATGTTTCAGTTAGAATTATAACTTAAGACTTAGAAAACGAAACATCCGGGCGCCCAAAATGAGCAAATGGGCTCCGTTGCCGTTAAACTTGACGGGCACCGGCCCCTAGTCATTCATGACTTGCAGGAACTGACGGAACGAGATTCTGATTCCCGGATTGCTCTTACAGTTGAAACGTATGTTTAAATTAGAGCCATAACTTAGAACCTTGAAAACGAGCCTCCGGGCGACCAAAACGAGCAAACGGGCCCCGTTGCTTGTGGGACTTGACGGGCACGGGCCCCTACCCGTTCATGACCTCCAGGAATTGACGGAACGAGATTCCGACTCTCGGGTTCCTTGCAAAGTTGAAACGTAGGTTTAACTCAAGACTTTCACTTAAAACTTAGGAAATCAGCCTCCGGGCGCGCAAAACGAGCAAACGGGCTCCGGTGCCCGTTGGACTTGACGGACATGGGCTCCTAGTCATTCATGACTAGCTGAAAAAACTGGCGGAACGAGATTCCGAAACACGGACTGCTCGTACCGTTGAAACGTATGTTTAAGTTAGAACTATAACTTAAAATTTAGAAAACGAGCATCCGGGCGCCCAGTACGAGCAACCGGCTTCGTTGCTCATGAGACTTGATGGGCCCGGACCCCTAGCTTTTCATGGCCTGCAGGAACTGACGGAACGAGATTCCGACTCCCGGATTGCTAGTGAAGTTGAAACGTAAGTTTAACTCAAGACTTTCACTTAAAACTTAGGAAATCTGCCTCCGGGCGCCCAAAACGAGCAAACGGGCTCCGGTGCCCGTTGGACTTGACGGGCATGGGCTCCTAGTCATTCATGACTAGCTGAAAAAACTGGCGGAACGAGATTCCGAAACACGGACTGCTCGTACCGTTGAAACGTATGTTTAAGTTAGAACTATAACTTAAAATTTAGAAAACGAGCATCCGGGCGCCCAGTACGAGCAACCGGCTTCGTTGCTCATGAGACTTGATGGGCCCGGACCCCTAGCTTTTCATGGCCTGCAGGAACTGACGGAACGAGATTCCGACTCCCGGATTGCTAGTGAAGTTGAAACGTAGGTTTAACTCAAAACTTTCACTTAAAACTAAGGAAATCAGCCTCCGGGCGCCCAAAACGACCAAACGGGCTCCGGTGCCATAGAGACTCCACGGGCACGGGCCCCTAGCCGTTCATGGCCTGCAGAAACAGCCGAAACGAGATTCCGAACCCCGGATTGCTCGTACTGTTGAAACGTATGTTTAAGTTAGAATTATAACTTAAAACATAGACAACGAGCCTCCTGGCGCCCAAAATGAGCAGACGGGCCCCGTTGCCCGTGAAAATTGACGGGCACGGGCCCTAGTCATTCGTGACTTGCAGGAACTGACGGAACGAGATTCCGAATCCCGGACTGCTCGTACAGATGAAACGTAGGTTTAAGTTACAGCTATAACCTAAAACCTAGAGAACGAGCCTCCGGGCCCCCAAAATGAGTAAACGGGCTCCGTTGGCCGCGAAACTTGACGGGCACGGGCCCCTAGTCATTCAAGACTTGCAGGAACAAACGAAAGGAGATTCCGAATCCCGGATTGCTCGTACAGTTGAAACGCAAGCTTAAATTAGAACTATAACCTAAAACTTAGAAAACGAGCATCCGGGCGCCCACAACGAGCAAACGGGCTCCGTTGCCCTTGTAACTTGACGGGCACGGGCCCCTAGTCATTCATGACTTGCAGGAACAGAAGGAACGAGAGTCCGGACCCCGGAGTGCTCGTACAGTTGAGACGTATGTTTCAGTTAGAACTATAACTTAAGACTTAGAAAACGAAACATCCGGGCGCCCAAAATGAGCAAATGGGCTCCGTTGCCGTTAAACTTGACGGGCACCGGCCCCTAGTCATTCATGACTTGCAGGAACTGACGGAACGAGATTCTGATTCCCGGATTGCTCTTACAGTTGAAACGTATGTTTAAATTAGAGCTATAACTTAGAACCTTGAAAACGAGCCTCCGGGCGACCAAAACGAGCAAACGGGCCCCGTTGCTTATGGAACTTGAAGGGCACGGGCCCCTACCCGTTCATGACCTGCAGGAATTGACGGAACGAGATTCCGACTCTCGGGTTCCTTGCAAAGTTGAAACGTAGGTTTAACTGAAGACTTTCACTTAAAACTTAGGAAATCAGCCTCCGGGCGCCCAAAACGAGCAAACGGGCTCCGGTGCCCGTTGGACTTGACGGGCATGGGCTCCTAGTCATTCATGACTAGCTGAAAAAACTGGCGGAACGAGATTCCGAAACACGGACTGCTCGTACCGTTGAAACGTATGTTTAAGTTAGAACTATAACTTAAAATTTAGAAAACGAGCATCCGGGCGCCCAGTACGAGCAACCGGCTTCGTTGCTCATGAGACTTGATGGGCCCGGACCCCTAGCTTTTCATGGCCTGCAGGAACTGACGGAACGAGATTCCGACTCCCGGATTGCTAGTGAAGTTGAAACGTAGGTTTAACTCAAAACTTTCACTTAAAACTAAGGAAATCAGCCTCCGGGCGCCCAAAACGAGCAAACGGGCTCCGGTGCCAGAGAGACTCCACGGGCACGGGCCCCTAGCCGTTCATGGCCTGCAGAAACAGCCGAAACGAGATTCCGAACCCCGGATTGCTCGTACTGTTGAAACGTATGTTTAAGTTAGAATTATAACTTAAAACATAGACAACGAGCCTCCTGGCGCCCAAAATGAGCAGACGGGCCCCGTTGCCCGTGAAAATTGACGGGCACGGGCCCTAGTCATTCGTGACTTGCAGGAACTGACGGAACGAGATTCCGAATCCCGGACTGCTCGTACAGTTGAAACGTAGGTTTAAGTTACAGCTATAACCTAAAACTTAGAGAACGAGCCTCCGGGCCCCCAAAATGAGTAAACGGGCTCCGTTGGCCGCGAAACTTGACGGGCACGGGCCCCTAGTCATTCAAGACTTGTAGGAACAGACGAAAGGAGATTTCGAATCCCGGATTGCTCGTACAGTTGAAACGCAAGTTTAAATTAGAACTATAACCTAAAACTTAGAAAACGAGCATCCGGGCGCCCACAACGAGCAAACGGGCTCCGTTGCCCTTGTAACTTGACGGGCACGGGCCCCTAGTCATTTTCATGACTTGCAGGAACAGAAGGAACGAGAGTCCGGACCCCGGAGAGCTCGTACAGTTGAGACGTATGTTTCAGTTAGAATTATAACTTAAGACTTAGAAAACGAAACATCCGGGCGCCCAAAATGAGCAAATGGGCTCCGTTGCCGTTAAACTTGACGGGCACCGGCCCCTAGTCATTCATGACTTGCAGGAACTGACGGAACGAGATTCTGATTCCCGGATTGCTCTTACAGTTGAAACGTATGTTTAAATTAGAGCCATAACTTAGAACCTTGAAAACGAGCCTCCGGGCGACCAAAACGAGCAAACGGGCCCCGTTGCTTGTGGGACTTGACGGGCACGGGCCCCTACCCGTTCATGACCTCCAGGAATTGACGGAACGAGATTCCGACTCTCGGGTTCCTTGCAAAGTTGAAACGTAGGTTTAACTCAAGACTTTCACTTAAAACTTAGGAAATCAGCCTCCGGGCGCGCAAAACGAGCAAACGGGCTCCGGTGCCCGTTGGACTTGACGGACATGGGCTCCTAGTCATTCATGACTAGCTGAAAAAACTGGCGGAACGAGATTCCGAAACACGGACTGCTCGTACCGTTGAAACGTATGTTTAAGTTAGAACTATAACTTAAAATTTAGAAAACGAGCATCCGGGCGCCCAATACGAGCAACCGGCTTCGTTGCTCATGAGACTTGATGGGCCCGGACCCCAAGCTTTTCATGGCCTGCAGGAACTGACGGAACGAGATTCCGACTCCCGGATTGCTAGTGAAGTTGAAACGTAGGTTTAACTCAAAACTTTCACTTAAAACTAAGGAAATCAGCCTCCGGGCGCCCAAAACGACCAAACGGGCTCCGGTGCCAGAGAGACTCCACGGGCACGGGCACCTAGCCGTTCATGGCCTGCAGAAACAGCCGAAACGAGATTCCGAACCCCGGATTGCTCGTACTGTTGAAACGTATGTTTAAGTTAGAATTATAACTTAAAACATAGACAACGAGCCTCCTGGCGCCCAAAATGAGCAGACGGGCCCCGTTGCCCGTGAAAATTGACGGGCACGGGCCCTAGTCATTCGTGACTTGCAGGAACTGACGGAACGAGATTCCGAATCCCGGACTGCTCGTACAGATGAAACGTAGGTTTAAGTTACAGCTATAACCTAAAACCTAGAGAACGAGCCTCCGGGCCCCCAAAATGAGTAAACGGGCTCCGTTGGCCGCGAAACTTGACGGGCACGGGCCCCTAGTCATTCAAGACTTGCAGGAACAGACGAAAGGAGATTCTGAATCCCGGATTGCTCGTACAGTTGAAACGCAAGCTTAAATTAGAACTATAACCTAAAACTTAGAAAACGAGCATCCGGGCGCCCACAACGAGCAAACGGGCTCCGTTGCCCTTGTAACTTGACGGGCACGGGCCCCTAGTCATTTTCATGACTTGCAGGAACAGAAGGAACGAGAGTCCGGACCCCGGAGTGCTCGTACAGTTGAGACGTATGTTTCAGTTAGAACTATAACTTAAGACTTAGAAAACGAAACATCCGGGCGCCCAAAATGAGCAAATGGGCTCCGTTGCCGTTAAACTTGACGGGCACCGGCCCCTAGTCATTCATGACTTGCAGGAACTGACGGAACGAGATTCTGATTCCCGGATTGCTCTTACAGTTGAAACGTATGTTTAAATTAGAGCCATAACTTAGAACCTTGAAAACGAGCCTCCGGGCGACCAAAACGAGCAAACGGGCCCCGTTGCTTGTGGGACTTGACGGGCACGGGCCCCTACCCGTTCATGACCTGCAGGAATTGACGGAACGAGATTCCGACTCTCGGGTTCCTTGCAAAGTTGAAACGTAGGTTTAACTGAAGACTTTCACTTAAAACTTAGGAAATCAGCCTCCGGGCGCCCAAAACGAGCAAACGGGCTCCGGTGCCCGTTGGACTTGACGGGCATGGGCTCCTAGTCATTCATGACTAGCTGAAAAAACTGGCGGAACGAGATTCCGAAACACGGACTGCTCGTACCGTTGAAACGTATGTTTAAGTTAGAACTATAACTTAAAGTTTAGAAAACGAGCATCCGGGCGCCCAGTACGAGCAACCGGCTTCGTTGCTCATGAGACTTGATGGGCCCGGACCCCTAGCTTTTCATGGCCTGCAGGAACTGACGGAACGAGATTCCGACTCCCGGATTGCTAGTGAAGTTGAAACGTAGGTTTAACTCAAAACTTTCACTTAAAACTAAGGAAATCAGCCTCCGGGCGCCCAAAACGACCAAACGGGCTCCGGTGCCATAGAGACTCCACGGGCACGGGCCCCTAGCCGTTCATGGCCTGCAGAAACAGCCGAAACGAGATTCCGAACCCCGGATTGCTCGTACTGTTGAAACGTATGTTTAAGTTAGAATTATAACTTAAAACATAGACAACGAGCCTCCTGGCGCCCAAAATGAGCAGACGGGCCCCGTTGCCCGTGAAAATTGACGGGCACGGGCCCTAGTCATTCGTGACTTGCAGGAACTGACGGAACGAGATTCCGAATCCCGGACTGCTCGTACAGATGAAACGTAGGTTTAAGTTACAGCTATAACCTAAAACCTAGAGAACGAGCCTCCGGGCCCCCAAAATGAGTAAACGGGCTCCGTTGGCCGCGAAACTTGACGGGCACGGGCCCCTAGTCATTCAAGACTTGCAGGAACAAACGAAAGGAGATTCCGAATCCCGGATTGCTCGTACAGTTGAAACGCAAGCTTAAATTAGAACTATAACCTAAAACTTAGAAAACGAGCATCCGGGCGCCCACAACGAGCAAACGGGCTCCGTTGCCCTTGTAACTTGACGGGCACGGGCCCCTAGTCATTCATGACTTGCAGGAACAGAAGGAACGAGAGTCCGGACCCCGGAGTGCTCGTACAGTTGAGACGTATGTTTCAGTTAGAACTATAACTTAAGACTTAGAAAACGAAACATCCGGGCGCCCAAAATGAGCAAATGGGCTCCGTTGCCGTTAAACTTGACGGGCACCGGCCCCTAGTCATTCATGACTTGCAGGAACTGACGGAACGAGATTCTGATTCCCGGATTGCTCTTACAGTTGAAACGTATGTTTAAATTAGAGCCATAACTTAGAACCTTGAAAACGAGCCTCCGGGCGACCAAAACGAGCAAACGGGCCCCGTTGCTTGTGGGACTTGACGGGCACGGGCCCCTACCCGTTCATGACCTGCAGGAATTGACGGAACGAGATTCCGACTCTCGGGTTCCTTGCAAAGTTGAAACGTAGGTTTAACTGAAGACTTTCACTTAAAACTTAGGAAATCAGCCTCCGGGCGCCCAAAACGAGCAAACGGGCTCCGGTGCCCGTTGGACTTGACGGGCATGGGCTCCTAGTCATTCATGACTAGCTGAAAAAACTGGCGGAACGAGATTCCGAAACACGGACTGCTCGTACCGTTGAAACGTATGTTTAAGTTAGAACTATAACTTAAAATTTAGAAAACGAGCATCCGGGCGCCCAGTACGAGCAACCGGCTTCGTTGCTCATGAGACTTGATGGGCCCGGACCCCTAGCTTTTCATGGCCTGCAGGAACTGACGGAACGAGATTCCGACTCCCGGATTGCTAGTGAAGTTGAAACGTAGGTTTAACTCAAAACTTTCACTTAAAACTAAGGAAATCAGCCTCCGGGCGCCCAAAACGACCAAACGGGCTCCGGTGCCATAGAGACTCCACGGGCACGGGCCCCTAGCCGTTCATGGCCTGCAGAAACAGCCGAAACGAGATTCCGAACCCCGGATTGCTCGTACAGTTGAAACGTATGTTTAAGTTAGAATTATAACTTAAAACATAGACAACGAGCCTCCTGGCGCCCAAAATGAGCAGACGGGCCCCGTTGCCCGTGAAAATTGACGGGCACGGGCCCTAGTCATTCGTGACTTGCAGGAACTGACGGAACGAGATTCCGAATCCCGGACTGCTCGTACAGATGAAACGTAGGTTTAAGTTACAGCTATAACCTAAAACCTAGAGAACGAGCCTCCGGGCCCCCAAAATGAGTAAACGGGCTCCGTTGGCCGCGAAACTTGACGGGCACGGGCCCCTAGTCATTCAAGACTTGCAGGAACAAACGAAAGGAGATTCCGAATCCCGGATTGCTCGTACAGTTGAAACGCAAGCTTAAATTAGAACTATAACCTAAAACTTAGAAAACGAGCATCCGGGCGCCCACAACGAGCAAACGGGCTCCGTTGCCCTTGTAACTTGACGGGCACGGGCCCCTAGTCATTCATGACTTGCAGGAACAGAAGGAACGAGAGTCCGGACCCCGGAGTGCTCGTACAGTTGAGACGTATGTTTCAGTTAGAACTATAACTTAAGACTTAGAAAACGAAACATCCGGGCGCCCAAAATGAGCAAATGGGCTCCGTTGCCGTTAAACTTGACGGGCACCGGCCCCTAGTCATTCATGACTTGCAGGAACTGACGGAACGAGATTCTGATTCCCGGATTGCTCTTACAGTTGAAACGTATGTTTAAATTAGAGCCATAACTTAGAACCTTGAAAACGAGCCTCCGGGCGACCAAAACGAGCAAACGGGCCCCGTTGCTTGTGGGACTTGACGGGCACGGGCCCCTACCCGTTCATGACCTGCAGGAATTGACGGAACGAGATTCCGACTCTCGGGTTCCTTGCAAAGTTGAAACGTAGGTTTAACTCAAGACTTTCACTTAAAACTTAGGAAATCAGCCTCCGGGCGCCCAAAACGAGCAAACGGGCTCCGGTGCCCGTTGGACTTGACGGGCATGGGCTCCTAGTCATTCATGACTAGCTGAAAAAACTGGCGGAACGAGATTCCGAAACACGGACTGCTCGTACCGTTGAAACGTATGTTTAAGTTAGAACTATAACTTAAAATTTAGAAAACGAGCATCCGGGCGCCCAGTACGAGCAACCGGCTTCGTTGCTCATGAGACTTGATGGGCCCGGACCCCTAGCTTTTCATGGCCTGCAGGAACTGACGGAACGAGATTCCGACTCCCGGATTGCTAGTGAAGTTGAAACGTAGGTTTAACTCAAAACTTTCACTTAAAACTAAGGAAATCAGCCTCCGGGCGCCCAAAACGACCAAACGGGCTCCGGTGCCATAGAGACTCCACGGGCACGGGCCCCTAGCCGTTCATGGCCTGCAGAAACAGCCGAAACGAGATTCCGAACCCCGGATTGCTCGTACTGTTGAAACGTATGTTTAAGTTAGAATTATAACTTAAAACATAGACAACGAGCCTCCTGGCGCCCAAAATGAGCAGACGGGCCCCGTTGCCCGTGAAAATTGACGGGCACGGGCCCTAGTCATTCGTGACTTGCAGGAACTGACGGAACGAGATTCCGAATCTCGGACTGCTCGTACAGTTGAAACGTAGGTTTAAGTTACAGCTATAACCTAAAACTTAGAGAACGAGCCTCCGGGCCCCCAAAATGAGTAAACGGGCTCCGTTGGCCGCGAAACTTGACGGGCACGGGCCCCTAGTCATTCAAGACTTGTAGGAACAGACGAAAGGAGATTTCGAATCCCGGATTGCTCGTACAGTTGAAACGCAAGTTTAAATTAGAACTATAACCTAAAACTTAGAAAACGAGCATCCGGGCGCCCACAACGAGCAAACGGGCTCCGTTGCCCTTGTAACTTGACGGGCACGGGCCCCTAGTCATTTTCATGACTTGCAGGAACAGAAGGAACGAGAGTCCGGACCCCGGAGAGCTCGTACAGTTGAGACGTATATTTCAGTTAGAATTATAACTTAAGACTTAGAAAACGAAACATCCGGGCGCCCAAAATGAGCAAATGGGCTCCGTTGCCGTTAAACTTGACGGGCACCGGCCCCTAGTCATTCATGACTTGCAGGAACTGACGGAACGAGATTCTGATTCCCGGATTGCTCTTACAGTTGAAACGTATGTTTAAATTAGAGCCATAACTTAGAACCTTGAAAACGAGCCTCCGGGCGACCAAAACGAGCAAACGGGCCCCGTTGCTTGTGGGACTTGACGGGCACGGGCCCCTACCCGTTCATGACCTGCAGGAATTGACGGAACGAGATTCCGACTCTCGGGTTCCTTGCAAAGTTGAAACGTAGGTTTAACTCAAGACTTTCACTTAAAACTTAGGAAATCAGCCTCCGGGCGCGCAAAACGAGCAAACGGGCTCCGGTGCCCGTTGGACTTGACGGACATGGGCTCCTAGTCATTCATGACTAGCTGAAAAAACTGGCGGAACGAGATTCCGAAACACGGACTGCTCGTACCGTTGAAACGTATGTTTAAGTTAGAACTATAACTTAAAATTTAGAAAACGAGCATCCGGGCGCCCAATACGAGCAACCGGCTTCGTTGCTCATGAGACTTGATGGGCCCGGACCCCAAGCTTTTCATGGCCTGCAGGAACTGACGGAACGAGATTCCGACTCCCGGATTGCTAGTGAAGTTGAAACGTAGGTTTAACTCAAAACTTTCACTTAAAACTAAGGAAATCAGCCTCCGGGCGCCCAAAACGACCAAACGGGCTCCGGTGCCAGAGAGACTCCACGGGCACGGGCCCCTAGCCGTTCATGGCCTGCAGAAACAGCCGAAACGAGATTCCGAACCCCGGATTGCTCGTACTGTTGAAACGTATGTTTAAGTTAGAATTATAACTTAAAACATAGACAACGAGCCTCCTGGCGCCCAAAATGAGCAGACGGGCCCCGTTGCCCGTGAAAATTGACGGGCACGGGCCCTAGTCATTCGTGACTTGCAGGAACTGACGGAACGAGATTCCGAATCCCGGACTGCTCGTACAGATGAAACGTAGGTTTAAGTTACAGCTATAACCTAAAACCTAGAGAACGAGCCTCCGGGCCCCCAAAATGAGTAAACGGGCTCCGTTGGCCGCGAAACTTGACGGGCACGGGCCCCTAGTCATTCAAGACTTGCAGGAACAGACGAAAGGAGATTCTGAATCCCGGATTGCTCGTACAGTTGAAACGCAAGCTTAAATTAGAACTATAACCTAAAACTTAGAAAACGAGCATCCGGGCGCCCACAACGAGCAAACGGGCTCCGTTGCCCTTGTAACTTGACGGGCACGGGCCCCTAGTCATTTTCATGACTTGCAGGAACAGAAGGAACGAGAGTCCGGACCCCGGAGTGCTCGTACAGTTGAGACGTATGTTTCAGTTAGAACTATAACTTAAGACTTAGAAAACGAAACATCCGGGCGCCCAAAATGAGCAAATGGGCTCCGTTGCCGTTAAACTTGACGGGCACCGGCCCCTAGTCATTCATGACTTGCAGGAACTGACGGAACGAGATTCTGATTCCCGGATTGCTCTTACAGTTGAAACGTATGTTTAAATTAGAGCCATAACTTAGAACCTTGAAAACGAGCCTCCGGGCGACCAAAACGAGCAAACGGGCCCCGTTGCTTGTGGGACTTGACGGGCACGGGCCCCTACCCGTTCATGACCTGCAGGAATTGACGGAACGAGATTCCGACTCTCGGGTTCCTTGCAAAGTTGAAACGTAGGTTTAACTGAAGACTTTCACTTAAAACTTAGGAAATCAGCCTCCGGGCGCCCAAAACGAGCAAACGGGCTCCGGTGCCCGTTGGACTTGACGGGCATGGGCTCCTAGTCATTCATGACTAGCTGAAAAAACTGGCGGAACGAGATTCCGAAACACGGACTGCTCGTACCGTTGAAACGTATGTTTAAGTTAGAACTATAACTTAAAATTTAGAAAACGAGCATCCGGGCGCCCAGTACGAGCAACCGGCTTCGTTGCTCATGAGACTTGATGGGCCCGGACCCCTAGCTTTTCATGGCCTGCAGGAACTGACGGAACGAGATTCCGACTCCCGGATTGCTAGTGAAGTTGAAACGTAGGTTTAACTCAAAACTTTCACTTAAAACTAAGGAAATCAGCCTCCGGGCGCCCAAAACGACCAAACGGGCTCCGGTGCCAGAGAGACTCCACGGGCACGGGCCCCTAGCCGTTCATGGCCTGCAGAAACAGCCGAAACGAGATTCCGAACCCCGGATTGCTCGTACTGTTGAAACGTATGTTTAAGTTAGAATTATAACTTAAAACATAGACAACGAGCCTCCTGGCGCCCAAAATGAGCAGACGGGCCCCGTTGCCCGTGAAAATTGACGGGCACGGGCCCTAGTCATTCGTGACTTGCAGGAACTGACGGAACGAGATTCCGAATCCCGGACTGCTCGTACAGATGAAACGTAGGTTTAAGTTACAGCTATAACCTAAAACCTAGAGAACGAGCCTCCGGGCCCCCAAAATGAGTAAACGGGCTCCGTTGGCCGCGAAACTTGACGGGCACGGGCCCCTAGTCATTCAAGACTTGCAGGAACAGACGAAAGGAGATTCTGAATCCCGGATTGCTCGTACAGTTGAAACGCAAGCTTAAATTAGAACTATAACCTAAAACTTAGAAAACGAGCATCCGGGCGCCCACAACGAGCAAACGGGCTCCGTTGCCCTTGTAACTTGACGGGCACGGGCCCCTAGTCATTTTCATGACTTGCAGGAACAGAAGGAACGAGAGTCCGGACCCCGGAGTGCTCGTACAGTTGAGACGTATGTTTCAGTTAGAACTATAACTTAAGACTTAGAAAACGAAACATCCGGGCGCCCAAAATGAGCAAATGGGCTCCGTTGCCGTTAAACTTGACGGGCACCGGCCCCTAGTCATTCATGACTTGCAGGAACTGACGGAACGAGATTCTGATTCCCGGATTGCTCTTACAGTTGAAACGTATGTTTAAATTAGAGCCATAACTTAGAACCTTGAAAACGAGCCTCCGGGCGACCAAAACGAGCAAACGGGCCCCGTTGCTTGTGGGACTTGACGGGCACGGGCCCCTACCCGTTCATGACCTGCAGGAATTGACGGAACGAGATTCCGACTCTCGGGTTCCTTGCAAAGTTGAAACGTAGGTTTAACTGAAGACTTTCACTTAAAACTTAGGAAATCAGCCTCCGGGCGCCCAAAACGAGCAAACGGGCTCCGGTGCCCGTTGGACTTGACGGGCATGGGCTCCTAGTCATTCATGACTAGCTGAAAAAACTGGCGGAACGAGATTCCGAAACACGGACTGCTCGTACCGTTGAAACGTATGTTTAAGTTAGAACTATAACTTAAAATTTAGAAAACGAGCATCCGGGCGCCCAGTACGAGCAACCGGCTTCGTTGCTCATGAGACTTGATGGGCCCGGACCCCTAGCTTTTCATGGCCTGCAGGAACTGACGGAACGAGATTCCGACTCCCGGATTGCTAGTGAAGTTGAAACGTAGGTTTAACTCAAAACTTTCACTTAAAACTAAGGAAATCAGCCTCCGGGCGCCCAAAACGACCAAACGGGCTCCGGTGCCATAGAGACTCCACGGGCACGGGCCCCTAGCCGTTCATGGCCTGCAGAAACAGCCGAAACGAGATTCCGAACCCCGGATTGCTCGTACTGTTGAAACGTATGTTTAAGTTAGAATTATAACTTAAAACATAGACAACGAGCCTCCTGGCGCCCAAAATGAGCAGACGGGCCCCGTTGCCCGTGAAAATTGACGGGCACGGGCCCTAGTCATTCGTGACTTGCAGGAACTGACGGAACGAGATTCCGAATCCCGGACTGCTCGTACAGATGAAACGTAGGTTTAAGTTACAGCTATAACCTAAAACCTAGAGAACGAGCCTCCGGGCCCCCAAAATGAGTAAACGGGCTCCGTTGGCCGCGAAACTTGACGGGCACGGGCCCCTAGTCATTCAAGACTTGCAGGAACAAACGAAAGGAGATTCCGAATCCCGGATTGCTCGTACAGTTGAAACGCAAGCTTAAATTAGAACTATAACCTAAAACTTAGAAAACGAGCATCCGGGCGCCCACAACGAGCAAACGGGCTCCGTTGCCCTTGTAACTTGACGGGCACGGGCCCCTAGTCATTCATGACTTGCAGGAACAGAAGGAACGAGAGTCCGGACCCCGGAGTGCTCGTACAGTTGAGACGTATGTTTCAGTTAGAACTATAACTTAAGACTTAGAAAACGAAACATCCGGGCGCCCAAAATGAGCAAATGGGCTCCGTTGCCGTTAAACTTGCCGGGCACCGGCCCCTAGTCATTCATGACTTGCAGGAACTGACGGAACGAGATTCTGATTCCCGGATTGCTCTTACAGTTGAAACGTATGTTTAAATTAGAGCCATAACTTAGAACCTTGAAAACGAGCCTCCGGGCGACCAAAACGAGCAAACGGGCCCCGTTGCTTGTGGGACTTGACGGGCACGGGCCCCTACCCGTTCATGACCTGCAGGAATTGACGGAACGAGATTCCGACTCTCGGGTTCCTTGCAAAGTTGAAACGTAGGTTTAACTGAAGACTTTCACTTAAAACTTAGGAAATCAGCCTCCGGGCGCCCAAAACGAGCAAACGGGCTCCGGTGCCCGTTGGACTTGACGGGCATGGGCTCCTAGTCATTCATGACTAGCTGAAAAAACTGGCGGAACGAGATTCCGAAACACGGACTGCTCGTACCGTTGAAACGTATGTTTAAGTTAGAACTATAACTTAAAATTTAGAAAACGAGCATCCGGGCGCCCAGTACGAGCAACCGGCTTCGTTGCTCATGAGACTTGATGGGCCCGGACCCCTAGCTTTTCATGGCCTGCAGGAACTGACGGAACGAGATTCCGACTCCCGGATTGCTAGTGAAGTTGAAACGTAGGTTTAACTCAAAACTTTCACTTAAAACTAAGGAAATCAGCCTCCGGGCGCCCAAAACGACCAAACGGGCTCCGGTGCCATAGAGACTCCACGGGCACGGGCCCCTAGCCGTTCATGGCCTGCAGAAACAGCCGAAACGAGATTCCGAACCCCGGATTGCTCGTACTGTTGAAACGTATGTTTAAGTTAGAATTATAACTTAAAACATAGACAACGAGCCTCCTGGCGCCCAAAATGAGCAGACGGGCCCCGTTGCCCGTGAAAATTGACGGGCACGGGCCCTAGTCATTCGTGACTTGCAGGAACTGACGGAACGAGATTCCGAATCCCGGACTGCTCGTACAGATGAAACGTAGGTTTAAGTTACAGCTATAACCTAAAACCTAGAGAACGAGCCTCCGGGCCCCCAAAATGAGTAAACGGGCTCCGTTGGCCGCGAAACTTGACGGGCACGGGCCCCTAGTCATTCAAGACTTGCAGGAACAAACGAAAGGAGATTCCGAATCCCGGATTGCTCGTACAGTTGAAACGCAAGCTTAAATTAGAACTATAACCTAAAACTTAGAAAACGAGCATCCGGGCGCCCACAACGAGCAAACGGGCTCCGTTGCCCTTGTAACTTGACGGGCACGGGCCCCTAGTCATTCATGACTTGCAGGAACAGAAGGAACGAGAGTCCGGACCCCGGAGTGCTCGTACAGTTGAGACGTATGTTTCAGTTAGAACTATAACTTAAGACTTAGAAAACGAAACATCCGGGCGCCCAAAATGAGCAAATGGGCTCCGTTGCCGTTAAACTTGACGGGCACCGGCCCCTAGTCATTCATGACTTGCAGGAACTGACGGAACGAGATTCTGATTCCCGGATTGCTCTTACAGTTGAAACGTATGTTTAAATTAGAGCCATAACTTAGAACCTTGAAAACGAGCCTCCGGGCGACCAAAACGAGCAAACGGGCCCCGTTGCTTGTGGGACTTGACGGGCACGGGCCCCTACCCGTTCATGACCTGCAGGAATTGACGGAACGAGATTCCGACTCTCGGGTTCCTTGCAAAGTTGAAACGTAGGTTTAACTGAAGACTTTCACTTAAAACTTAGGAAATCAGCCTCCGGGCGCCCAAAACGAGCAAACGGGCTCCGGTGCCCGTTGGACTTGACGGGCATGGGCTCCTAGTCATTCATGACTAGCTGAAAAAACTGGCGGAACGAGATTCCGAAACACGGACTGCTCGTACCGTTGAAACGTATGTTTAAGTTAGAACTATAACTTAAAATTTAGAAAACGAGCATCCGGGCGCCCAGTACGAGCAACCGGCTTCGTTGCTCATGAGACTTGATGGGCCCGGACCCCTAGCTTTTCATGGCCTGCAGGAACTGACGGAACGAGATTCCGACTCCCGGATTGCTAGTGAAGTTGAAACGTAGGTTTAACTCAAAACTTTCACTTAAAACTAAGGAAATCAGCCTCCGGGCGCCCAAAACGACCAAACGGGCTCCGGTGCCATAGAGACTCCACGGGCACGGGCCCCTAGCCGTTCATGGCCTGCAGAAACAGCCGAAACGAGATTCCGAACCCCGGATTGCTCGTACTGTTGAAACGTATGTTTAAGTTAGAATTATAACTTAAAACATAGACAACGAGCCTCCTGGCGCCCAAAATGAGCAGACGGGCCCCGTTGCCCGTGAAAATTGACGGGCACGGGCCCTAGTCATTCGTGACTTGCAGGAACTGACGGAACGAGATTCCGAATCCCGGACTGCTCGTACAGATGAAACGTAGGTTTAAGTTACAGCTATAACCTAAAACCTAGAGAACGAGCCTCCGGGCCCCCAAAATGAGTAAACGGGCTCCGTTGGCCGCGAAACTTGACGGGCACGGGCCCCTAGTCATTCAAGACTTGCAGGAACAAACGAAAGGAGATTCCGAATCCCGGATTGCTCGTACAGTTGAAACGCAAGCTTAAATTAGAACTATAACCTAAAACTTAGAAAACGAGCATCCGGGCGCCCACAACGAGCAAACGGGCTCCGTTGCCCTTGTAACTTGACGGGCACGGGCCCCTAGTCATTCATGACTTGTAGGAACAGAAGGAACGAGAGTCCGGACCCCGGAGTGCTCGTACAGTTGAGACGTATGTTTCAGTTAGAACTATAACTTAAGACTTAGAAAACGAAACATCCGGGCGCCCAAAATGAGCAAATGGGCTCCGTTGCCGTTAAACTTGACGGGCACCGGCCCCTAGTCATTCATGACTTGCAGGAACTGACGGAACGAGATTCTGATTCCCGGATTGCTCTTACAGTTGAAACGTATGTTTAAATTAGAGCCATAACTTAGAACCTTGAAAACGAGCCTCCGGGCGACCAAAACGAGCAAACGGGCCCCGTTGCTTGTGGGACTTGACGGGCACGGGCCCCTACCCGTTCATGACCTGCAGGAATTGACGGAACGAGATTCCGACTCTCGGGTTCCTTGCAAAGTTGAAACGTAGGTTTAACTGAAGACTTTCACTTAAAACTTAGGAAATCAGCCTCCGGGCGCCCAAAACGAGCAAACGGGCTCCGGTGCCCGTTGGACTTGACGGGCATGGGCTCCTAGTCATTCATGACTAGCTGAAAAAACTGGCGGAACGAGATTCCGAAACACGGACTGCTCGTACCGTTGAAACGTATGTTTAAGTTAGAACTATAACTTAAAATTTAGAAAACGAGCATCCGGGCGCCCAGTACGAGCAACCGGCTTCGTTGCTCATGAGACTTGATGGGCCCGGACCCCTAGCTTTTCATGGCCTGCAGGAACTGACGGAACGAGATTCCGACTCCCGGATTGTTAGTGAAGTTGAAACGTAGGTTTAACTCAACTTTCACTTAAAACTAAGGAAATCAGCCTCCGGGCGCCCAAAACGACCAAACGGGCTCCGGTGCCATAGAGACTCCACGGGCACGGGCCCCTAGCCGTTCATGGCCTGCAGAAACAGCCGAAACGAGATTCCGAACCCCGGATTGCTCGTACTGTTGAAACGTATGTTTAAGTTAGAATTATAACTTAAAACATAGACAACGAGCCTCCTGGCGCCCAAAATGAGCAGACGTGCCCCGTTGCCCGTGAAAATTGACGGGCACGGGCCCTAGTCATTCGTGACTTGCAGGAACTGACGGAACGAGATTCCGAATCCCGGACTGCTCGTACAGATGAAACGTAGGTTTAAGTTACAGCTATAACCAAAAACCTAGAGAACGACCCTCCGGGCCCCCAAAATGAGTAAACGGGCTCCGTTGGCCGCGAAACTTGACGGGCACGGGCCCCTAGTCATTCAAGACTTGCAGGAACAGACGAAAGGAGATTCCGAATCCCGGATTGCTCGTACAGTTGAAACGCAAGCTTAAATTAGAACTATAACCTAAAACTTAGAAAACGAGCATCCGGGCGCCCACAACGAGCAAACGGGCTCCGTTGCCCTTGTAACTTGACGGGCACGGGCCCCTAGTCATTCATGACTTGCAGGAACAGAAGGAACGAGAGTCCGGACCCCGGAGTGCTCGTACAGTTGAGACGTATGTTTCAGTTAGAACTATAACTTAAGACTTAGAAAACGAAACATCCGGGCGCCCAAAATGAGCAAATGGGCTCCGTTGCCGTTAAACTTGACGGGCACCGGCCCCTAGTCATTCATGACTTGCAGGAACTGACAGAACGAGATTCTGATTCCCGGATTCCTCTTACAGTTGAAACGTATGTTTAAATTAGAGCTATAACTTAGAACCTTGAAAACGAGCCTCCGGGCGACCAAAACGAGCAAACGGGCCCCGTTGCTTGTGGGACTTGACGGGCACGGGCCCCTACCCGTTCATGACCTGCAGGAATTGACGGAACGAGATTCCGACTCTCGGGTTCCTTGCAAAGTTGAAACGTAGGTTTAACTCAAGACTTTCACTTAAAACTTAGGAAATCAGCCTCCGGGCGCCCAAAACGAGCAAACGGGCTCCGGTGCCCGTTGGACTTGACGGGCATGGGCTCCTAGTCATTCATGACTAGCTGAAAAAACTGGCGGAACGAGATTCCGAAACACGGACTGCTCGTACCGTTGAAACGTATGTTTAAGTTAGAACTATAACTTAAAATTTAGAAAACGAGCATCCGGGCGCCCAGTACGAGCAACCGGCTTCGTTGCTCATGAGACTTGATGGGCCCGGACCCCTAGCTTTTCATGGCCTGCAGGAACTGACGGAACGAGATTCCGACTCCCGGATTGCTAGTGAAGTTGAAACGTAGGTTTAACTCAAAACTTTCACTTAAAACTAAGGAAATCAACCTCCGGGCGCCCAAAACGACCAAACGGGCTCCGGTGCCAGAGAGACTCCACGGGCACGGGACCCTAGCCGTTCATGGCCTGCAGAAACAGCCGAAACGAGATTCCGAACCCCGGATTGCTCGTACTGTTGAAACGTATGTTTAAGTTAGAATTATAACTTAAAACATAGACAACGAGCCTCCTGGCGCCCAAAATGAGCAGACGGGCCCCGTTGCCCGTGAAAATTGACGGGCACGGGCCCTAGTCATTCGTGACTTGCAGGAACTGACGGAACGAGATTCCGAATCCCGGACTGCTCGTACAGATAAAACGTAGGTTTAAGTTACAGCTATAACCTAAAACCTAGAGAACGAGCCTCCGGGCCCCCAAAATGAGTAAACGGGCTCCGTTGGCCGCGAAACTTGACGGGCACGGGCCCCTAGTCATTCAAGACTTGCAGGAACAGACGAAAGGAGATTCTGAATCCCGGATTGCTCGTACAGTTGAAACGCAAGCTTAAATTAGAACTATAACCTAAAACTTAGAAAACGAGCATCCGGGCGCCCACAACGAGCAAACGGGCTCCGTTGCCCTTGTAACTTGACGGGCACGGGCCCCTAGTCATTTTCATGACTTGCAGGAACAGAAGGAACGAGAGTCCGGACCCCGGAGTGCTCGTACAGTTGAGACGTATGTTTCAATTAGAATTATAACTTAAGACTTAGAAAACGAAACATCCGGGCGCCCAAAATGAGCAAATGGGCTCCGTTGCCGTTAAACTTGACGGGCACCGGCCCCTAGTCATTCATGACTTGCAGGAACTGACGGAACGAGATTCTGATTCCCGGATTGCTCTTACAGTTGAAACGTATGTTTAAATTAGAGCCATAACTTAGAACCTTGAAAACGAGCCTCCGGGCGACCAAAACGAGCAAACGGGCCCCGTTGCTTGTGGGACTTGACGGGCACGGGCCCCTACCCGTTCATGACCTCCAGGAATTGACGGAACGAGATTCCGACTCTCGGGTTCCTTGCAAAGTTGAAACGTAGGTTTAACTCAAGACTTTCACTTAAAACTTAGGAAATCAGCCTCCGGGCGCGCAAAACGAGCAAACGGGCTCCGGTGCCCGTTGGACTTGACGGACATGGGCTCCTAGTCATTCATGACTAGCTGAAAAAACTGGCGGAACGAGATTCCGAAACACGGACTGCTCGTACCGTTGAAACGTATGTTTAAGTTAGAACTATAACTTAAAATTTAGAAAACGAGCATCCGGGCGCCCAGTACGAGCAACCGGCTTCGTTGCTCATGAGACTTGATGGGCCCGGACCCCTAGCTTTTCATGGCCTGCAGGAACTGACGGAACGAGATTCCGACTCCCGGATTGCTAGTGAAGTTGAAACGTAAGTTTAACTCAAGACTTTCACTTAAAACTTAGGAAATCTGCCTCCGGGCGCCCAAAACGAGCAAACGGGCTCCGGTGCCCGTTGGACTTGACGGGCATAGGCTCCTAGTCATTCATGACTAGCTGAAAAACTGGCGGAACGAGATTCCGAAACACGGACTGCTCGTACCGTTGAAACGTATGTTTAAGTTAGAACTATAACTTAAAATTTAGAAAACGAGCATCCGGGCGCCCAATACGAGCAACCGGCTTCGTTGCTCATGAGACTTGATGGGCCCGGACCCCAAGCTTTTCATGGCCTGCAGGAACTGACGGAACGAGATTCTGACTCCCGGATTGCTAGTGAAGTTGAAACGTAGGTTTAACTCAAAACTTTCACTTAAAACTAAGGAAATCAGCCTCCGGGCGCCCAAAACGACCAAACGGGCTCCGGTGCCAGAGAGACTCCACGGGCACGGGCCCCTAGCCGTTCATGGCCTGCAGAAACAGCCGAAACGAGATTCCGAACCCCGGATTGCTCGTACTGTTGAAACGTATGTTTAAGTTAGAATTATAACTTAAAACATAGACAACGAGCCTCCTGGCGCCCAAAATGAGCAGACGGGCCCCGTTGCCCGTGAAAATTGACGGGCACGGGCCCTAGTCATTCGTGACTTGCAGGAACTGACGGAACGAGATTCCGAATCCCGGACTGCTCGTACAGATGAAACGTAGGTTTAAGTTACAGCTATAACCTAAAACCTAGAGAACGAGCCTCCGGGCCCCCAAAATGAGTAAACGGGCTCCGTTGGCCGCGAAACTTGACGGGCACGGGCCCCTAGTCATTCAAGACTTGCAGGAACAGACGAAAGGAGATTCTGAATCCCGGATTGCTCGTACAGTTGAAACGCAAGCTTAAATTAGAACTATAACCTAAAACTTAGAAAACGAGCATCCGGGTGCCCACAACGAGCAAACGGGCTCCGTTGCCCTTGTAACTTGACGGGCACGGGCCCCTAGTCATTTTCATGACTTGCAGGAACAGAAGGAACGAGAGTCCGGACCCCGGAGTGCTCGTACAGTTGAGACGTATGTTTCAGTTAGAACTATAACTTAAGACTTAGAAAACGAAACATCCGGGCGCCCAAAATGAGCAAATGGGCTCCGTTGCCGTTAAACTTGACGGGCACCGGCCCCTAGTCATTCATGACTTGCAGGAACTGACGGAACGAGATTCTGATTCCCGGATTGCTCTTACAGTTGAAACGTATGTTTAAATTAGAGCCATAACTTAGAACCTTGAAAACGAGCCTCCGGGCGACCAAAACGAGCAAACGGGCCCCGTTGCTTGTGGGACTTGACGGGCACGGGCCCCTACCCGTTCATGACCTGCAGGAATTGACGGAACGAGATTCCGACTCTCGGGTTCCTTGCAAAGTTGAAACGTAGGTTTAACTGAAGACTTTCACTTAAAACTTAGGAAATCAGCCTCCGGGCGCCCAAAACGAGCAAACGGGCTCCGGTGCCCGTTGGACTTGACGGGCATGGGCTCCTAGTCATTCATGACTAGCTGAAAAAACTGGCGGAACGAGATTCCGAAACACGGACTGCTCGTACCGTTGAAACGTATGTTTAAGTTAGAACTATAACTTAAAATTTAGAAAACGAGCATCCGGGCGCCCAATACGAGCAACCGGCTTCGTTGCTCATGAGACTTGATGGGCCCGGACCCCAAGCTTTTCATGGCCTGCAGGAACTGACGGAACGAGATTCCGACTCCCGGATTGCTAGTGAAGTTGAAACGTAGGTTTAACTCAAAACTTTCACTTAAAACTAAGGAAATCAGCCTCCGGGCGCCCAAAACGACCAAACGGGCTCCGGTGCCAGAGAGACTCCACGGGCACGGGCCCCTAGCCGTTCATGGCCTGCAGAAACAGCCGAAACGAGATTCCGAACCCCGGATTGCTCGTACTGTTGAAACGTATGTTTAAGTTAGAATTATAACTTAAAACATAGACAACGAGCCTCCTGGCGCCCAAAATGAGCAGACGGGCCCCGTTGCCCGTGAAAATTGACGGGCACGGGCCCTAGTCATTCGTGACTTGCAGGAACTGACGGAACGAGATTCCGAATCCCGGACTGCTCGTACAGATGAAACGTAGGTTTAAGTTACAGCTATAACCTAAAACCTAGAGAACGAGCCTCCGGGCCCCCAAAATGAGTAAACGGGCTCCGTTGGCCGCGAAACTTGACGGGCACGGGCCCCTAGTCATTCAAGACTTGCAGGAACAGACGAAAGGAGATTCTGAATCCCGGATTGCTCGTACAGTTGAAACGCAAGCTTAAATTAGAACTATAACCTAAAACTTAGAAAACGAGCATCCGGGCGCCCACAACGAGCAAACGGGCTCCGTTGCCCTTGTAACTTGACGGGCACGGGCCCCTAGTCATTTTCATGACTTGCAGGAACAGAAGGAACGAGAGTCCGGACCCCGGAGTGCTCGTACAGTTGAGACGTATGTTTCAGTTAGAACTATAACTTAAGACTTAGAAAACGAAACATCCGGGCGCCCAAAATGAGCAAATGGGCTCCGTTGCCGTTAAACTTGACGGGCACCGGCCCCTAGTCATTCATGACTTGCAGGAACTGACGGAACGAGATTCTGATTCCCGGATTGCTCTTACAGTTGAAACGTATGTTTAAATTAGAGCCATAACTTAGAACCTTGAAAACGAGCCTCCGGGCGACCAAAACGAGCAAACGGGCCCCGTTGCTTGTGGGACTTGACGGGCACGGGCCCCTACCCGTTCATGACCTGCAGGAATTGACGGAACGAGATTCCGACTCTCGGGTTCCTTGCAAAGTTGAAACGTAGGTTTAACTGAAGACTTTCACTTAAAACTTAGGAAATCAGCCTCCGGGCGCCCAAAACGAGCAAACGGGCTCCGGTGCCCGTTGGACTTGACGGGCATGGGCTCCTAGTCATTCATGACTAGCTGAAAAAACTGGCGGAACGAGATTCCGAAACACGGACTGCTCGTACCGTTGAAACGTATGTTTAAGTTAGAACTATAACTTAAAATTTAGAAAACGAGCATCCGGGCGCCCAGTACGAGCAACCGGCTTCGTTGCTCATGAGACTTGATGGGCCCGGACCCCTAGCTTTTCATGGCCTGCAGGAACTGACGGAACGAGATTCCGACTCCCGGATTGCTAGTGAAGTTGAAACGTAGGTTTAACTCAAAACTTTCACTTAAAACTAAGGAAATCAGCCTCCGGGCGCCCAAAACGACCAAACGGGCTCCGGTGCCATAGAGACTCCACGGGCACGGGCCCCTAGCCGTTCATGGCCTGCAGAAACAGCCGAAACGAGATTCCGAACCCCGGATTGCTCGTACTGTTGAAACGTATGTTTAAGTTAGAATTATAACTTAAAACATAGACAACGAGCCTCCTGGCGCCCAAAATGAGCAGACGGGCCCCGTTGCCCGTGAAAATTGACGGGCACGGGCCCTAGTCATTCGTGACTTGCAGGAACTGACGGAACGAGATTCCGAATCCCGGACTGCTCGTACAGATGAAACGTAGGTTTAAGTTACAGCTATAACCTAAAACCTAGAGAACGAGCCTCCGGGCCCCCAAAATGAGTAAACGGGCTCCGTTGGCCGCGAAACTTGACGGGCACGGGCCCCTAGTCATTCAAGACTTGCAGGAACAAACGAAAGGAGATTCTGAATCCCGGATTGCTCGTACAGTTGAAACGCAAGCTTAAATTAGAACTATAACCTAAAACTTAGAAAACGAGCATCCGGGCGCCCACAACGAGCAAACGGGCTCCGTTGCCCTTGTAACTTGACGGGCACGGGCCCCTAGTCATTCATGACTTGCAGGAACAGAAGGAACGAGAGTCCGGACCCCGGAGTGCTCGTACAGTTGAGACGTATGTTTCAGTTAGAACTATAACTTAAGACTTAGAAAACGAAACATCCGGGCGCCCAAAATGAGCAAATGGGCTCCGTTGCCGTTAAACTTGACGGGCACCGGCCCCTAGTCATTCATGACTTGCAGGAACTGACGGAACGAGATTCTGATTCCCGGATTGCTCTTACAGTTGAAACGTATGTTTAAATTAGAGCCATAACTTAGAACCTTGAAAACGAGCCTCCAAGCGACCAAAACGAGCAAACGGGCCCCGTTGCTTGTGGGACTTGACGGGCACGGGCCCCTACCCGTTCATGACCTGCAGGAATTGACGGAACGAGATTCCGACTCTCGGGTTCCTTGCAAAGTTGAAACGTAGGTTTAACTGAAGACTTTCACTTAAAACTTAGGAAATCAGCCTCCGGGCGCCCAAAACGAGCAAACGGGCTCCGGTGCCCGTTGGACTTGACGGGCATGGGCTCCTAGTCATTCATGACTAGCTGAAAAAACTGGCGGAACGAGATTCCGAAACACGGACTGCTCGTACCGTTGAAACGTATGTTTAAGTTAGAACTATAACTTAAAATTTAGAAAACGAGCATCCGGGCGCCCAGTACGAGCAACCGGCTTCGTTGCTCATGAGACTTGATGGGCCCGGACCCCTAGCTTTTCATGGCCTGCAGGAACTGACGGAACGAGATTCCGACTCCCGGATTGCTAGTGAAGTTGAAACGTAGGTTTAACTCAAAACTTTCACTTAAAACTAAGGAAATCAGCCTCCGGGCGCCCAAAACGACCAAACGGGCTCCGGTGCCATAGAGACTCCACGGGCACGGGCCCCTAGCCGTTCATGGCCTGCAGAAACAGCCGAAACGAGATTCCGAACCCCGGATTGCTCGTACTGTTGAAACGTATGTTTAAGTTAGAATTATAACTTAAAACATAGACAACGAGCCTCCTGGCGCCCAAAATGAGCAGACGTGCCCCGTTGCCCGTGAAAATTGACGGGCACGGGCCCTAGTCATTCGTGACTTGCAGGAACTGACGGAACGAGATTCCGAATCCCGGACTGCTCGTACAGATGAAACGTAGGTTTAAGTTACAGCTATAACCAAAAACCTAGAGAACGAGCCTCCGGGCCCCCAAAATGAGTAAACGGGCTCCGTTGGCCGCGAAACTTGACGGGCACGGGCCCCTAGTCATTCAAGACTTGCAGGAACAGACGAAAGGAGATTCCGAATCCCGGATTGCTCGTACAGTTGAAACGCAAGCTTAAATTAGAACTATAACCTAAAACTTAGAAAACGAGCATCCGGGCGCCCACAACGAGCAAACGGGCTCCGTTGCCCTTGTAACTTGACGGGCACGGGCCCCTAGTCATTCATGACTTGCAGGAACAGAAGGAACGAGAGTCCGGACCCCGGAGTGCTCGTACAGTTGAGACGTATGTTTCAGTTAGAACTATAACTTAAGACTTAGAAAACGAAACATCCGGGCGCCCAAAATGAGCAAATGGGCTCCGTTGCCGTTAAACTTGACGGGCACCGGCCCCTAGTCATTCATGACTTGCAGGAACTGACGGAACGAGATTCTGATTCCCGGATTCCTCTTACAGTTGAAACGTATGTTTAAATTAGAGCTATAACTTAGAACCTTGAAAACGAGCCTCCGGGCGACCAAAACGAGCAAACGGGCCCCGTTGCTTGTGGGACTTGACGGGCACGGGCCCCTACCCGTTCATGACCTGCAGGAATTGACGGAACGAGATTCCGACTCTCGGGTTCCTTGCAAAGTTGAAACGTAGGTTTAACTCAAGACTTTCACTTAAAACTTAGGAAATCAGCCTCCGGGCGCCCAAAACGAGCAAACGGGCTCCGGTGCCCGTTGGACTTGACGGGCATGGGCTCCTAGTCATTCATGACTAGCTGAAAAAACTGGCGGAACGAGATTCCGAAACACGGACTGCTCGTACCGTTGAAACGTATGTTTAAGTTAGAACTATAACTTAAAATTTAGAAAACGAGCATCCGGGCGCCCAGTACGAGCAACCGGCTTCGTTGCTCATGAGACTTGATGGGCCCGGACCCCTAGCTTTTCATGGCCTGCAGGAACTGACGGAACGAGATTCCGACTCCCGGATTGCTAGTGAAGTTGAAACGTAGGTTTAACTCAAAACTTTCACTTAAAACTAAGGAAATCAACCTCCGGGCGCCCAAAACGACCAAACGGGCTCCGGTGCCAGAGAGACTCCACGGGCACGGGACCCTAGCCGTTCATGGCCTGCAGAAACAGCCGAAACGAGATTCCGAACCCCGGATTGCTCGTACTGTTGAAACGTATGTTTAAGTTAGAATTATAACTTAAAACATAGACAACGAGCCTCCTGGCGCCCAAAATGAGCAGACGGGCCCCGTTGCCCGTGAAAATTGACGGGCACGGGCCCTAGTCATTCGTGACTTGCAGGAACTGACGGAACGAGATTCCGAATCCCGGACTGCTCGTACAGATAAAACGTAGGTTTAAGTTACAGCTATAACCTAAAACCTAGAGAACGAGCCTCCGGGCCCCCAAAATGAGTAAACGGGCTCCGTTGGCCGCGAAACTTGACGGGCACGGGCCCCTAGTCATTCAAGACTTGCAGGAACAGACGAAAGGAGATTCTGAATCCCGGATTGCTCGTACAGTTGAAACGCAAGCTTAAATTAGAACTATAACCTAAAACTTAGAAAACGAGCATCCGGGCGCCCACAACGAGCAAACGGGCTCCGTTGCCCTTGTAACTTGACGGGCACGGGCCCCTAGTCATTTTCATGACTTGCAGGAACAGAAGGAACGAGAGTCCGGACCCCGGAGTGCTCGTACAGTTGAGACGTATGTTTCAATTAGAATTATAACTTAAGACTTAGAAAACGAAACATCCGGGCGCCCAAAATGAGCAAATGGGCTCCGTTGCCGTTAAACTTGACGGGCACCGGCCCCTAGTCATTCATGACTTGCAGGAACTGACGGAACGAGATTCTGATTCCCGGATTGCTCTTACAGTTGAAACGTATGTTTAAATTAGAGCCATAACTTAGAACCTTGAAAACGAGCCTCCGGGCGACCAAAACGAGCAAACGGGCCCCGTTGCTTGTGGGACTTGACGGGCACGGGCCCCTACCCGTTCATGACCTCCAGGAATTGACGGAACGAGATTCCGACTCTCGGGTTCCTTGCAAAGTTGAAACGTAGGTTTAACTCAAGACTTTCACTTAAAACTTAGGAAATCAGCCTCCGGGCGCGCAAAACGAGCAAACGGGCTCCGGTGCCCGTTGGACTTGACGGACATGGGCTCCTAGTCATTCATGACTAGCTGAAAAAACTGGCGGAACGAGATTCCGAAACACGGACTGCTCGTACCGTTGAAACGTATGTTTAAGTTAGAACTATAACTTAAAATTTAGAAAACGAGCATCCGGGCGCCCAGTACGAGCAACCGGCTTCGTTGCTCATGAGACTTGATGGGCCCGGACCCCTAGCTTTTCATGGCCTGCAGGAACTGACGGAACGAGATTCCGACTCCCGGATTGCTAGTGAAGTTGAAACGTAAGTTTAACTCAAGACTTTCACTTAAAACTTAGGAAATCTGCCTCCGGGCGCCCAAAACGAGCAAACGGGCTCCGGTGCCCGTTGGACTTGACGGGCATAGGCTCCTAGTCATTCATGACTAGCTGAAAAACTGGCGGAACGAGATTCCGAAACACGGACTGCTCGTACCGTTGAAACGTATGTTTAAGTTAGAACTATAACTTAAAATTTAGAAAACGAGCATCCGGGCGCCCAATACGAGCAACCGGCTTCGTTGCTCATGAGACTTGATGGGCCCGGACCCCAAGCTTTTCATGGCCTGCAGGAACTGACGGAACGAGATTCCGACTCCCGGATTGCTAGTGAAGTTGAAACGTAGGTTTAACTCAAAACTTTCACTTAAAACTAAGGAAATCAGCCTCCGGGCGCCCAAAACGAGCAAACGGGCTCCGGTGCCAGAGAGACTCCACGGGCACGGGCCCCTAGCCGTTCATGGCCTGCAGAAACAGCCGAAACGAGATTCCGAACCCCGGATTGCTCGTACTGTTGAAACGTATGTTTAAGTTAGAATTATAACTTAAAACATAGACAACGAGCCTCCTGGCGCCCAAAATGAGCAGACGGGCCCCGTTGCCCGTGAAAATTGACGGGCACGGGCCCTAGTCATTCGTGACTTGCAGGAACTGACGGAACGAGATTCCGAATCCCGGACTGCTCGTACAGATGAAACGTAGGTTTAAGTTACAGCTATAACCTAAAACCTAGAGAACGAGCCTCCGGGCCCCCAAAATGAGTAAACGGGCTCCGTTGGCCGCGAAACTTGACGGGCACGGGCCCCTAGTCATTCAAGACTTGCAGGAACAGACGAAAGGAGATTCTGAATCCCGGATTGCTCGTACAGTTGAAACGCAAGCTTAAATTAGAACTATAACCTAAAACTTAGAAAACGAGCATCCGGGCGCCCACAACGAGCAAACGGGCTCCGTTGCCCTTGTAACTTGACGGGCACGGGCACCTAGTCATTTTCATGACTTGCAGGAACAGAAGGAACGAGAGTCCGGACCCCGGAGTGCTCGTACAGTTGAGACGTATGTTTCAGTTAGAACTATAACTTAAGACTTAGAAAACGAAACATCCGGGCGCCCAAAATGAGCAAATGGGCTCCGTTGCCGTTAAACTTGACGGGCACCGGCCCCTAGTCATTCATGACTTGCAGGAACTGACGGAACGAGATTCTGATTCCCGGATTGCTCTTACAGTTGAAACGTATGTTTAAATTAGAGCCATAACTTAGAACCTTGAAAACGAGCCTCCGGGCGACCAAAACGAGCAAACGGGCCCCGTTGCTTGTGGGACTTGACGGGCACGGGCCCCTACCCGTTCATGACCTGCAGGAATTGACGGAACGAGATTCCGACTCTCGGGTTCCTTGCAAAGTTGAAACGTAGGTTTAACTCAAGACTTTCACTTAAAACTTAGGAAATCAGCCTCCGGGCGCCCAAAACGAGCAAACGGGCTCCGGTGCCCGTTGGACTTGACGGGCATGGGCTCCTAGTCATTCATGACTAGCTGAAAAAACTGGCGGAACGAGATTCCGAAACACGGACTGCTCGTACCGTTGAAACGTATGTTTAAGTTAGAACTATAACTTAAAATTTAGAAAACGAGCATCCGGGCGCCCAGTACGAGCAACCGGCTTCGTTGCTCATGAGACTTGATGGGCCCGGACCCCTAGCTTTTCATGGCCTGCAGGAACTGACGGAACGAGATTCCGACTCCCGGATTGCTAGTGAAGTTGAAACGTAGGTTTAACTCAAAACTTTCACTTAAAACTAAGGAAATCAGCCTCCGGGCGCCCAAAACGACCAAACGGGCTCCGGTGCCATAGAGACTCCACGGGCACGGGCCCCTAGCCGTTCATGGCCTGCAGAAACAGCCGAAACGAGATTCCGAACCCCGGATTGCTCGTACTGTTGAAACGTATGTTTAAGTTAGAATTATAACTTAAAACATAGACAACGAGCCTCCTGGCGCCCAAAATGAGCAGACGTGCCCCGTTGCCCGTGAAAATTGACGGGCACGGGCCCTAGTCATTCGTGACTTGCAGGAACTGACGGAACGAGATTCCGAATCCCGGACTGCTCGTACAGATGAAACGTAGGTTTAAGTTACAGCTATAACCTAAAACCTAGAGAACGAGCCTCCGGGCCCCCAAAATGAGTAAACGGGCTCCGTTGGCCGCGAAACTTGACGGGCACGGGCCCCTAGTCATTCAAGACTTGCAGGAACAGACGAAAGGAGATTCTGAATCCCGGATTGCTCGTACAGTTGAAACGCAAGCTTAAATTAGAACTATAACCTAAAACTTAGAAAACGAGCATCCGGGCGCCCACAACGAGCAAACGGGCTCCGTTGCCCTTGTAACTTGACGGGCACGGGCACCTAGTCATTTTCATGACTTGCAGGAACAGAAGGAACGAGAGTCCGGACCCCGGAGTGCTCGTACAGTTGAGACGTATGTTTCAGTTAGAACTATAACTTAAGACTTAGAAAACGAAACATCCGGGCGCCCAAAATGAGCAAATGGGCTCCGTTGCCGTTAAACTTGACGGGCACCGGCCCCTAGTCATTCATGACTTGCAGGAACTGACGGAACGAGATTCTGATTCCCGGATTGCTCTTACAGTTGAAACGTATGTTTAAATTAGAGCCATAACTTAGAACCTTGAAAACGAGCCTCCGGGCGACCAAAACGAGCAAACGGGCCCCGTTGCTTGTGGGACTTGACGGGCACGGGCCCCTACCCGTTCATGACCTGCAGGAATTGACGGAACGAGATTCCGACTCTCGGGTTCCTTGCAAAGTTGAAACGTAGGTTTAACTCAAGACTTTCACTTAAAACTTAGGAAATCAGCCTCCGGGCGCCCAAAACGAGCAAACGGGCTCCGGTGCCCGTTGGACTTGACGGGCATGGGCTCCTAGTCATTCATGACTAGCTGAAAAAACTGGCGGAACGAGATTCCGAAACACGGACTGCTCGTACCGTTGAAACGTATGTTTAAGTTAGAACTATAACTTAAAATTTAGAAAACGAGCATCCGGGCGCCCAGTACGAGCAACCGGCTTCGTTGCTCATGAGACTTGATGGGCCCGGACCCCTAGCTTTTCATGGCCTGCAGGAACTGACGGAACGAGATTCCGACTCCCGGATTGCTAGTGAAGTTGAAACGTAGGTTTAACTCAAAACTTTCACTTAAAACTAAGGAAATCAGCCTCCGGGCGCCCAAAACGACCAAACGGGCTCCGGTGCCATAGAGACTCCACGGGCACGGGCCCCTAGCCGTTCATGGCCTGCAGAAACAGCCGAAACGAGATTCCGAACCCCGGATTGCTCGTACTGTTGAAACGTATGTTTAAGTTAGAATTATAACTTAAAACATAGACAACGAGCCTCCTGGCGCCCAAAATGAGCAGACGTGCCCCGTTGCCCGTGAAAATTGACGGGCACGGGCCCTAGTCATTCGTGACTTGCAGGAACTGACGGAACGAGATTCCGAATCCCGGACTGCTCGTACAGATGAAACGTAGGTTTAAGTTACAGCTATAACCAAAAACCTAGAGAACGAGCCTCCGGGCCCCCAAAATGAGTAAACGGGCTCCGTTGGCCGCGAAACTTGACGGGCACGGGCCCCTAGTCATTCAAGACTTGCAGGAACAGACGAAAGGAGATTCCGAACCCCGGATTGCTCGTACAGTTGAAACGCAAGCTTAAATTAGAACTATAACCTAAAACTTAGAAAACGAGCATCCGGGCGCCCACAACGAGCAAACGGGCTCCGTTGCCCTTGTAACTTGACGGGCACGGGCCCCTAGTCATTCATGACTTGCAGGAACAGAAGGAACGAGAGTCCGGACCCCGGAGTGCTCGTACAGTTGAGACGTATGTTTCAGTTAGAACTATAACTTAAGACTTAGAAAACGAAACATCCGGGCGCCCAAAATGAGCAAATGGGCTCCGTTGCCGTTAAACTTGACGGGCACCGGCCCCTAGTCATTCATGACTTGCAGGAACTGACGGAACGAGATTCTGATTCCCGGATTCCTCTTACAGTTGAAACGTATGTTTAAATTAGAGCTATAACTTAGAACCTTGAAAACGAGCCTCCGGGCGACCAAAACGAGCAAACGGGCCCCGTTGCTTGTGGGACTTGACGGGCACGGGCCCCTACCCGTTCATGACCTGCAGGAATTGACGGAACGAGATTCCGACTCTCGGGTTCCTTGCAAAGTTGAAACGTAGGTTTAACTCAAGACTTTCACTTAAAACTTAGGAAATCAGCCTCCGGGCGCCCAAAACGAGCAAACGGGCTCCGGTGCCCGTTGGACTTGACGGGCATGGGCTCCTAGTCATTCATGACTAGCTGAAAAAACTGGCGGAACGAGATTCCGAAACACGGACTGCACGTACCGTTGAAACGTATGTTTAAGTTAGAACTATAACTTAAAATTTAGAAAACGAGCATCCGGGCGCCCAGTACGAGCAACCGGCTTCGTTGCTCATGAGACTTGATGGGCCCGGACCCCTAGCTTTTCATGACCTGCAGGAACTGACGGAACGAGATTCCGACTCCCGGATTGCTAGTGAAGTTGAAACGTAGGTTTAACTCAAAACTTTCACTTAAAACTAAGGAAATCAGCCTCCGGGCGCCCAAAACGAGCAAACGGGCTCCGGTGCCAGAGAGACTCCACGGGCACGGGCCCCTAGCCGTTCATGGCCTGCAGAAACAGCCGAAACGAGATTCCGAACCCCGGATTGCTCGTACTGTTGAAACGTATGTTTAAGTTAGAATTATAACTTAAAGCATAGACAACGAGCCTCCGGGCGCCCAAAATGAGCAGACGGGCCCCGTTGCCCGTGAAAATTGACGGGCACGGGCCCTAGTCATTCGTGACTTGCAGGAACTGACGGAACGAGATTCCAAATCCCGGACTGCTCGTACAGTTGAAACGTAGGTTTAAGTTACAGCTATAACCTAAAACTTAGAGAACGAGCCTCCGGGCCCCCAAAATGAGTAAACGGGCTCCGTTGGCCGCGAAACTTGACGGGCACGGGCCCCTAGTCATTCAAGACTTGCTGGAACAGACGAAAGGAGATTCCGAATCCCGGATTGCTCGTACAGTTGAAACGCAAGTTTAAATTAGAACTATAACCTAAAACTTAGAAAACGAGCATCCGGGCGCCCACAACGAGCAAACGGGCTCCGTTGCCCTTGTAACTTGACGGGCACGGGCCCCTAGTCATTCATGACTTGCAGGAACAGAAGGAACGAGAGTCCGGACCCCGGAGTGCTCGTACAGTTGAAACATATGTTTCAGTTAGAACTATAACTTAAGACTTAGAAAACGAAACATCCGGGCGCCCAAAATGAGCAAATGGGTTCCGTTGCCGTTAAACTTGACGGGCACCGGCCCCTAGTCATTCATGACTTGCAGGAACTGACGGAACGAGATCCTGATTCCCGGATTGCTCTTACCGTTGAAACGTATGTTTAAATTAGAGCTATAACTTAGAACCTTGAAAACGAGCCTCCGGGCGACCAAAACGAGCAAACGGGCCCCGTTGCTTGTGGGACTTGACGGGCACGGGCCCCTACCCGTTCATGACCTGCAAGAATTGACGGAACGAGATTCCGACTCTCGGGTTCCTTGCAAAGTTGAAACGTAGGTTTAACTCAAGACTTTCACTTAAAACTTAGGAAATCAGCCTCCGGGCGCCCAAAACGAGCAAACGGGCTCCGGTGCCCGTTGGACTTGACGGGCATGGGCTCCTAGTCATTCATGACTAGCTGAAAAAACTGGCGGAACGAGATTCCGAAACACGGACTGCACGTACCGTTGAAACGTATGTTTAAGTTAGAACTATAACTTAAAATTTAGAAAACGAGCATCCGGGCGCCCAGTACGAGCAACCGGCTTCGTTGCTCATGAGACTTGATGGGCCCGGACCCCTAGCTTTTCATGACCTGCAGGAACTGACGGAACGAGATTCCGACTCCCGGATTGCTAGTGAAGTTGAAACGTAGGTTTAACTCAAAACTTTCACTTAAAACTAAGGAAATCAGCCTCCGGGCGCCCAAAACGACCAAACGGGCTCCGGTGCCAGAGAGACTCCACGGGCACGGGACCCTAGCCGTTCATGGCCTGCAGAAACAGCCGAAACGAGATTCCGAACCCCGGATTGCTCGTACTGTTGAAACGTATGTTTAAGTTAGAATTATAACTTAAAACATAGACAACGAGCCTCCTGGCGCCCAAAATGAGCAGACGGGCCCCGTTGCCCGTGAAAATTGACGGGCACGGGCCCTAGTCATTCGTGACTTGCAGGAACTGACGGAACGAGATTCCGAATCCCGGACTGCTCGTACAGATAAAACGTAGGTTTAAGTTACAGCTATAACCTAAAACCTAGAGAACGAGCCTCCGGGCCCCCAAAATGAGTAAACGGGCTCCGTTGGCCGCGAAACTTGACGGGCACGGACCCCTAGTCATTCAAGACTTGCAGGAACAGACGAAAGGAGATTCTGAATCCCGGATTGCTCGTACAGTTGAAACGCAAGCTTAAATTAGAACTATAACCTAAAACTTAGAAAACGAGCATCCGGGCGCCCACAACGAGCAAACGGGCTCCGTTGCCCTTGTAACTTGACGGGCACGGGCCCCTAGTCATTTTCATGACTTGCAGGAACAGAAGGAACGAGAGTCCGGACCCCGGAGTGCTCGTACAGTTGAGACGTATGTTTCAATTAGAATTATAACTTAAGACTTAGAAAACGAAACATCCGGGCGCCCAAAATGAGCAAATGGGCTCCGTTGCCGTTAAACTTGACGGGCACCGGCCCCTAGTCATTCATGACTTGCAGGAACTGACGGAACGAGATTCTGATTCCCGGATTGCTCTTACAGTTGAAACGTATGTTTAAATTAGAGCCATAACTTAGAACCTTGAAAACGAGCCTCCGGGCGACCAAAACGAGCAAACGGGCCCCGTTGCTTGTGGGACTTGACGGGCACGGGCCCCTACCCGTTCATGACCTCCAGGAATTGACGGAACGAGATTCCGACTCTCGGGTTCCTTGCAAAGTTGAAACGTAGGTTTAACTCAAGACTTTCACTTAAAACTTAGGAAATCAGCCTCCGGGCGCGCAAAACGAGCAAACGGGCTCCGGTGCCCGTTGGACTTGACGGACATGGGCTCCTAGTCATTCATGACTAGCTGAAAAAACTGGCGGAACGAGATTCCGAAACACGGACTGCTCGTACCGTTGAAACGTATGTTTAAGTTAGAACTATAACTTAAAATTTAGAAAACGAGCATCCGGGCGCCCAGTACGAGCAACCGGCTTCGTTGCTCATGAGACTTGATGGGCCCGGACCCCTAGCTTTTCATGGCCTGCAGGAACTGACGGAACGAGATTCCGACTCCCGGATTGCTAGTGAAGTTGAAACGTAAGTTTAACTCAAGACTTTCACTTAAAACTTAGGAAATCTGCCTCCGGGCGCCCAAAACGAGCAAACGGGCTCCGGTGCCCGTTGGACTTGACGGGCATGGGCTCCTAGTCATTCATGACTAGCTGAAAAAACTGGCGGAACGAGATTCCGAAACACGGACTGCTCGTACCGTTGAAACGTATGTTTAAGTTAGAACTATAACTTAAAATTTAGAAAACGAGCATCCGGGCGCCCAGTACGAGCAACCGGCTTCGTTGCTCATGAGACTTGATGGGCCCGGACCCCTTGCTTTTCATGGCCTGCAGGAACTGACGGAACGAGATTCCGACTCCCGGATTGCTAGTGAAGTTGAAACGTAGGTTTAACTCAAAACTTTCACTTAAAACTAAGGAAATCAGCCTCCGGGCGCCCAAAACGACCAAACGGGCTCCGGTGCCATAGAGACTCCACGGGCACGGGCCCCTAGCCGTTCATGGCCTGCAGAAACAGCCGAAACGAGATTCCGAACCCCGGATTGCTCGTACTGTTGAAACGTATGTTTAAGTTAGAATTATAACTTAAAACATAGACAACGAGCCTCCTGGCGCCCAAAATGAGCAGACGGGCCCCGTTGCCCGTGAAAATTGACGGGCACGGGCCCTAGTCATTCGTGACTTGCAGGAACTGACGGAACGAGATTCCGAATCCCGGACTGCTCGTACAGATGAAACGTAGGTTTAAGTTACAGCTATAACCTAAAACCTAGAGAACGAGCCTCCGGGCCCCCAAAATGAGTAAACGGGCTCCGTTGGCCGCGAAACTTGACGGGCACGGGCCCCTAGTCATTCAAGACTTGCAGGAACAAACGAAAGGAGATTCCGAATCCCGGATTGCTCGTACAGTTGAAACGCAAGCTTAAATTAGAACTATAACCTAAAACTTAGAAAACGAGCATCCGGGCGCCCACAACGAGCAAACGGGCTCCGTTACCCTTGTAACTTGACGGGCACGGGCCCCTAGTCATTCATGACTTGCAGGAACAGAAGGAACGAGAGTCCGGACCCCGGAGTGCTCGTACAGTTGAGACGTATGTTTCAGTTAGAACTATAACTTAAGACTTAGAAAACGAAACATCCGGGCGCCCAAAATGAGCAAATGGGCTCCGTTGCCGTTAAACTTGACGGGCACCGGCCCCTAGTCATTCATGACTTGCAGGAACTGACAGAACGAGATTCTGATTCCCGGATTGCTCTTACAGTTGAAACGTATGTTTAAATTAGAGCTATAACTTAGAACCTTGAAAACGAGCCTCCGGGCGACCAAAACGAGCAAACGGGCCCCGTTGCTTATGGAACTTGAAGGGCACGGGCCCCTACCCGTTCATGACCTGCAGGAATTGACGGAACGAGATTCCGACTCTCGGGTTCCTTGCAAAGTTGAAACGTAGGTTTAACTGAAGACTTTCACTTAAAACTTAGGAAATCAGCCTCCGGGCGCCCAAAACGAGCAAACGGGCTCCGGTGCCCGTTGGACTTGACGGGCATGGGCTCCTAGTCATTCATGACTAGCTGAAAAAACTGGCGGAACGAGATTCCGAAACACGGACTGCTCGTACCGTTGAAACGTATGTTTAAGTTAGAACTATAACTTAAAATTTAGAAAACGAGCATCCGGGCGCCCAGTACGAGCAACCGGCTTCGTTGCTCATGAGACTTGATGGGCCCGGACCCCTAGCTTTTCATGGCCTGCAGGAACTGACGGAACGAGATTCCGACTCCCGGATTGCTAGTGAAGTTGAAACGTAGGTTTAACTCAAAACTTTCACTTAAAACTAAGGAAATCAGCCTCCGGGCGCCCAAAACGAGCAAACGGGCTCCGGTGCCAGAGAGACTCCACGGGCACGGGCCCCTAGCCGTTCATGGCCTGCAGAAACAGCCGAAACGAGATTCCGAACCCCGGATTGCTCGTACTGTTGAAACGTATGTTTAAGTTAGAATTATAACTTAAAACATAGACAACGAGCCTCCTGGCGCCCAAAATGAGCAGACGGGCCCCGTTGCCCGTGAAAATTGACGGGCACGGGCCCTAGTCATTCGTGACTTGCAGGAACTGACGGAACGAGATTCCGAATCCCGGACTGCTCGTACAGTTGAAACGTAGGTTTAAGTTACAGCTATAACCTAAAACTTAGAGAACGAGCCTCCGGGCCCCCAAAATGAGTAAACGGGCTCCGTTGGCCGCGAAACTTGACGGGCACGGGCCCCTAGTCATTCAAGACTTGTAGGAACAGACGAAAGGAGATTTCGAATCCCGGATTGCTCGTACAGTTGAAACGCAAGTTTAAATTAGAACTATAACCTAAAACTTAGAAAACGAGCATCCGGGCGCCCACAACGAGCAAACGGGCTCCGTTGCCCTTGTAACTTGACGGGCACGGGCCCCTAGTCATTTTCATGACTTGCACGAACAGAAGGAACGAGAGTTCGGACCCCGGAGAGCTCGTACAGTTGAGACGTATGTTTCAGTTAGAATTATAACTTAAGACTTAGAAAACGAAACATCCGGGCGCCCAAAATGAGCAAATGGGCTCCGTTGCCGTTAAACTTGACGGGCACCGGCCCCTAGTCATTCATGACTTGCAGGAACTGACGGAACGAGATTCTGATTCCCGGATTGCTCTTACAGTTGAAACGTATGTTTAAATTAGAGCCATAACTTAGAACCTTGAAAACGAGCCTCCGGGCGACCAAAACGAGCAAACGGGCCCCGTTGCTTGTGGGACTTGACGGGCATGGGCCCCTACCCGTTCATGACCTGCAGGAATTGACGGAACGAGATTCCGACTCTCGGGTTCCTTGCAAAGTTGAAACGTAGGTTTAACTCAAGACTTTCACTTAAAACTTAGGAAATCAGCCTCCGGGCGCGCAAAACGAGCAAACGGGCTCCGGTGCCCGTTGGACTTGACGGACATGGGCTCCTAGTCATTCATGACTAGCTGAAAAAACTGGCGGAACGAGATTCCGAAACACGGACTGCTCGTACCGTTGAAACGTATGTTTAAGTTAGAACTATAACTTAAAATTTAGAAAACGAGCATCCGGGCGCCCAATACGAGCAACCGGCTTCGTTGCTCATGAGACTTGATGGGCCCGGACCCCAAGCTTTTCATGGCCTGCAGGAACTGACGGAACGAGATTCCGACTCCCGGATTGCTAGTGAAGTTGAAACGTAGGTTTAACTCAAAACTTTCACTTAAAACTAAGGAAATCAGCCTCCGGGCGCCCAAAACGACCAAACGGGCTCCGGTGCCAGAGAGACTCCACGGGCACGGGCCCCTAGCCGTTCATGGCCTGCAGAAACAGCCGAAACGAGATTCCGAACCCCGGATTGCTCGTACTGTTGAAACGTATGTTTAAGTTAGAATTATAACTTAAAACATAGACAACGAGCCTCCTGGCGCCCAAAATGAGCAGATGGGCCCCGTTGCCCGTGAAAATTGACGGGCACGGGCCCTAGTCATTCGTGACTTGCAGGAACTGACGGAACGAGATTCCGAATCCCGGACTGCTCGAACAGATGAAACGTAGGTTTAAGTTACAGCTATAACCTAAAACCTAGAGAACGAGCCTCCGGGCCCCCAAAATGAGTAAACGGGCTCCGTTGGCCGCGAAACTTGACGGGCACGTGCCCCTAGTCATTCAAGACTTGCAGGAACAGACGAAAGGAGATTCCGAATCCCGGATTGCTCGTACAGTTGAAACGCAAGCTTAAATTAGAACTATAACCTAAAACTTAGAAAACGAGCATCCGGGCGCCCACAACGAGCAAACGGGCTCCGTTGCCCTTGTAACTTGACGGGCACGGGCCCCTAGTCATTCATGACTTGCAGGAACAGAAGGAACGAGAGTCCAGACCCCGGAGTGCTCGTACAGTTGAGACGTATGTTTCAGTTAGAACTATAACTTAAGACTTAGAAAACGAAACATCCGGGCGCCCAAAATGAGCAAATGGGCTCCGTTGCCGTTAAACTTGACGGGCACCGGCCCCTAGTCATTCATGACTTGCGGGAACTGACGGAACGAGATTCTGATTCCCGGATTGCTCTTACAGTTGAAACGTAGGTTTAAATTAGAGCTATAACTTAGAACCTTGAAAACGAGCCTCCGGGCGAGCAAAACGAGCAAACGGGCCCCGTTGCTTGTGGGACTTGACGGGCACGGGCCCCTACCCGTTCATGACCTGCAGGAATTGACGGAACGAGATTCCGACTCTCGGGTTCCTTGCAAAGTTGAAACGTAGGTTTAACTCAAGACTTTCACTTAAAACTTAGGAAATCAGCCTCCGGGCGCCCAAAACGAGCAAACGGACTCCGGTGCCCGTTGGACTTGACGGGCATGGGCTCCTAGTCATTCATGACTAGCTGAAAAAACTGGCGGAATGAGATTCCGAAACACGGACTGCTCGTACCGTTGAAACGTAAGTTTAAGTTAGAACTATAACTTAAAATTTAGAAAACGAGCATCCGGGCGCCCAGTACGAGCAACCGGCTCCGTTGCTCATGAGACTTGATGGGCCCGGACCCCTAGCTTTTCATGGCCTGCAGGAACTGACGGAACGAGATTCCGACTCCCGGATTGCTAGTGAAGTTGAAACGTAGGTTTAACTCAAAACTTTCACTTAAAACTAAGGAAATCAGCCTCCGGGCGCCCAAAACGAGCAAACGGGCTCCGGTGCCAGAGAGACTCCACGGGCACGGGCCCTAGCCGTTCATGGCCTGTAGAAACAGCCGAAACGAGATTCCGAACCCCGGATTGCTCGTACTGTTGAAACGTATGTTTAAGTTAGAATTACAACTTAAAACATAGACAACGAGCCTCCTGGCGCCCAAAATGAGCAGACGGGCCCCGTTGCCCGTGAAAATTGACGGGCACGGGCCCTAGTCATTCGTGACTTGCAGGAACTGACGGAACGAGATTCCGAATCCCGGACTGCTCGTACAGTTGAAACATAGGTTTAAGTTACAGCTATAACCTAAAACTTAGAGAACGAGCCTCCGGGCCCCCAAAATGAGTAAACGGGCTCCGTTGGCCGCGAAACTTGACGAGCACGGGCCCCTAGTCATTCAAGACTTGTAGGAACAAACGAAAGGAGATTTCGAATCCCGGATTGCTCGTACAGTTGAAACGCAAGTTTAAATTAGAACTATAACCTAAAACTTAGAAAACGAGCATCCGGGCGCCCAGAACGAGCAAACGGGCTCCGTTGCCCTTGTAACTTGACGGGCACGGGCCCCTAGTCATTTTCATGACTTGCAGGAACAGAAGGAACGAGAGTCCGGACCCCGGAGTGCTCGTACAGTTGAGACGTATGTTTCAGTTAGAATTATAACTTAAGACTTAGAAAACGAAACATCCGGGCGCCCAAAATGAGCAAATGGGCTCCGTTGCCGTTAAACTTGACGGGCACCGGCCCCTAGTCATTCATGACTTGCAGGAACTAACGGAACGAGATTCTAATTCCCGGATTGCTCTTACAGTTGAAACGTATGTTTAAATTAGAGCCATAACTTAGAACCTTGAAAACGAGCCTCCGGGCGACCAAAACGAGCAAACGGGCCCCGTTGCTTGTGGGACTTGACGGGCACGGGCCCCTGCCCGTTCATGACCTCCAGGAATTGACGGAACGAGATTCCGACTCTCGGGTTCCTTGCAAAGTTGAAACGTAGGTTTAACTCAAGACTTTCACTTAAAACTTAGGAAATCAGCCTCCGGGCGCGCAAAACGAGCAAACGGGCTCCGGTGCCCGTTGGACTTGACAGACATGGGCTCCTAGTCATTCATGACTAGCTGAAAAAACTGGCGGAACGAGATTCCGAAACACGGACTGCTCGTACCGTTGCAACGTATGTTTAAGTTAGAACTATAACTTAAAATTTAGAAAACGAGCATCCGGGCGCCCAGTACGAGCAACCGGCTTCGTTGCTCATGAGACTTGATGGGCCCGGACCCCTAGCTTTTCATGGCTTGCAGGAACTGACGGAACGAGATTCCGACTCCCGGATTGCTAGTGAAGTTGAAACGTAAGTTTAACTCAAGACTTTCACTTAAAACTTAGGAAATCTGCCTCCGGGCGCCCAAAACGAGCAAACGGGCTCCGGTGCCCGTTGGACTTGACGGGCATGGGCTCCTAGTCATTCATGACTAGCTGAAAAAACTGGCGGAACGAGATTCCGAAACACGGACTGCTCGTACCGTTGAAACGTATGTTTAAGTTAGAACTATAACTTAAAATTTAGAAAACGAGCATCCGGGCGCCCAGTACGATCAACCGGCTTCGTTGCTCATGAGACTTGATGGGCCCGGACCCCTAGCTTTTCATGGCCTGCAGGAACTGACGGAACGAGATTCCGACTCCCGGATTGCTAGTGAAGTTGAAACGTAGGTTTAACTCAAAACTTTCACTTAAAACTAAGGAAATCAGCCTCCGGGCGCCCAAAACGACCAAACGGGCTCCGGTGCCAGAGAGACTCCACGGGCACGGGCCCCTAGCCGTTCATGGCCTGCAGAAACAGCCGAAACGAGATTCCGAACCCCGGATTGCTCGTACTGTTGAAACGTATGTTTAAGTTAGAATTATAACTTAAAACATAGACAACGAGCCTCCTGGCGCCCAAAATGAGCAGACGGGCCCCGTTGCCCGTGAAAATTGACGGGCACGGGCCCTAGTCATTCGTGACTTGCAGGAACTGACGGAACGAGATTCCGAATCCCGGACTGCTCGTACAGATGAAACGTAGGTTTAAGTTACAGCTATAACCTAAAACCTAGAGAACGAGCCTCCGGGCCCCCAAAATGAGTAAACGGGCTCCGTTGGCCGCGAAACTTGACGGGCACGGGCCCCTAGTCATTCAAGACTTGCAGGAACAGACGAAAGGAGATTCGGAATCCCGGATTGCTCGTACAGTTGAAACGCAAGCTTAAATTAGAACTATAACCTAAAACTTAGAAAACGAGCATCCGGGCGCCCACAACTAGCAAACGGGCTCCGTTGCCCTTGTAACTTGACGGGCACGGGCCCCTAGTCATTCATGACTTGCAGGAACAGAAGGAACGAGAGTCCGGACCCCGGAGTGCTCGTACAGTTGAGACGTATGTTTCAGTTAGAACTATAACTTAAGACTTAGAAAACGAAACATCCGGGCGCCCAAAATGAGCAAATGGGCTCCGTTGCCGTTAAACTTGACGGGCACCGGCCCCTAGTCATTCATGACTTGCAGGAACTGACGGAACGAGATTCTGATTCCCGGATTGCTCTTACAGTTGAAACGTATGTTTAAATTAGAGCTATAACTTAGAACCTTGAAAACGAGCCTCCGGGCGACCAAAACGAGCAAACGGGCCCCGTTGCTTATGGAACTTGAAGGGCACGGGCCCCTACCCGTTCATGACCTGCAGGAATTGACGGAAAGAGATTCCGACTCTCGGGTTCCTTGCAAAGTTGAAACGTAGGTTTAACTCAAGACTTTCACTTAAAACTTAGGAAATCAGCCTCCGGGCGCCCAAAACGAGCAAACGGGCTCCGGTGCCCGTTGGACTTGACGGGCATGGGCTCCTAGCATTCATGACTAGCTGAAAAAACTGGCGGAACGAGATTCCGAAACACGGACTGCTCGTACCGTTGAAACGTATGTTTAAGTTAGAACTATAACTTAAAATTTAGAAAACGAGCATCCGGGCGCCCAGTACGAGCAACCGGCTTCGTTGCTCATGAGACTTGATGGGCCCGGACCCCTAGCTTTTCATGGCCTGCAGGAACTGACGGAATGAGATTCCGACTCCCGGATTGCTAGTGAAGTTGAAACGTAGGTTTAACTCAAAACTTTCACTTAAAACTAAGGAAATCAGCCTCCGGGCGCCCAAAACGACCAAACGGGCTCCGGTGCCATAGAGACTCCACGGGCACGGGCCCATAGCCGTTCATGGCTTGCAGAAACAGCCGAAACGAGATTCCGAACCCCGGATTGCTCGTACTGTTGAAACGTATGTTTAAGTTAGAATTATAACTTAAAACATAGACAACGAGCCTCCTGGCGCCCAAAATGAGCAGACGTGCCCCGTTGCCCGTGAAAATTGACGGGCACGGGCCCTAGTCATTCGTGACTTGCAGGAACTGACGGAACGAGATTCCGAATCCCGGACTGCTCGTACAGATGAAACGTAGGTTTAAGTTACAGCTATAACCTAAAACCTAGAGAACGAGCCTCCGGGCCCCCAAAATGAGTAAACGGGCTCCGTTGGCCGCGAAACTTGACGGGCACGGGCCCCTAGTCATTCAAGACTTGCAGGAACAGACGAAAGGAGATTCGGAATCCCGGATTGCTCGTACAGTTGAAACGCAAGCTTAAATTAGAACTATAACCTAAAACTTAGAAAACGAGCATCCGGGCGCCCACAACGAGCAAACGGGCTCCGTTGCCCTTGTAACTTGACGGGCACGGGCCCCTAGTCATTCATGACTTGCAGGAACAGAAGGAACGAGAGTCCGGACCCCGGAGTGCTCGTACAGTTGAGACGTATGTTTCAGTTAGAACTATAACTTAAGACTTAGAAAACGAAACATCCGGGCGCCCAAAATGAGCAAATGGGCTCCGTTGCCGTTAAACTTGACGGGCACCGGCCCCTAGTCATTCATGACTTGCAGGAACTGACGGAACGAGATTCTGATTCCCGGATTCCTCTTACAGTTGAAACGTATGTTTAAATTAGAGCTATAACTTAGAACCTTGAAAACGAGCCTCCGGGCGACCAAAACGAGCAAACGGGCCCCGTTGCTTCTGGAACTTGAAGGGCACCGGCCCCTACCCGTTCATGACCTGCAGGAATTGACGGAACGAGATTCCGACTCTCGGGTTCCTTGCAAAGTTGAAACGTAGGTTTAACTCTAGACTTTCACTTAAAACTTAGGAAATCAGCCTCCGGGCGCCCAAAACGAGCAAACGGGCTCCGGTGCCCGTTGGACTTGACGGGCATGGGCTCCTAGTCATTCATGACTAGCTGAAAAAACTGGCGGAACGAGATTCCGAAACACGGACTGCTCGTACCGTTGAAACGTATGTTTAAGTTAGAACTATAACTTAAAATTTAGAAAACGAGCATCCGGGCGCCCAGTACGAGCAACCGGCTTCGTTGCTCATGAGACTTGATGGGCCCGGACCCCTAGCTTTTCATGGCCTGCAGGAACTGACGGAACGAGATTCCGACTCCCGGATTGCTAGTGAAGTTGAAACGTAGGTTTAACTCAAAACTTTCACTTAAAACTAAGGAAATCAGCCTCCGGGCGCCCAAAACGACCAAACGGGCTCCGGTGCCATAGAGACTCCACGGGCACGGGCCCCTAGCCGTTCATGGCCTGCAGAAACAGCCGAAACGAGATTCCGAACCCCGGATTGCTCGTACTGTTGAAACGTATGTTTAAGTTAGAATTATAACTTAAAACATAGACAACGAGCCTCCTGGCGCCCAAAATGAGCAGACGGGCCCCGTTGCCCGTGAAAATTGACGGGCACGGGCCCTAGTCATTCGTGACTTGCAGGAACTGACGGAACGAGATTCCGAATCCCGGACTGCTCGTACAGATGAAACGTAGGTTTAAGTTACAGCTATAACCAAAAACCTAGAGAACGAGCCTCCGGGCCCCCAAAATGAGTAAACGGGCTCCGTTGGCCGCGAAACTTGACGGGCACGGGCCCCTAGTCATTCAAGACTTGCAGGAACAGACGAAAGGAGATTCCGAATCCCGGATTGCTCGTACAGTTGAAACGCAAGCTTAAATTAGAACTATAACCTAAAACTTAGAAAACGAGCATCCGGGCGCCCACAACGAGCAAACGGGCTCCGTTGCCCTTGTAACTTGACGGGCACGGGCCCCTAGTCATTCATGACTTGCAGGAACAGAAGGAACGAGAGTCCGGACCCCGGAGTGCTCGTACAGTTGAGACGTATGTTTCAGTTAGAACTATAACTTAAGACTTAGAAAACGAAACATCCGGGCGCCCAAAATGAGCAAATGGGCTCCGTTGCCGTTAAACTTGACGGGCACCGGCCCCTAGTCATTCATGACTTGCAGGAACTGACGGAACGAGATTCTGATTCCCGGATTCCTCTTACAGTTGAAACGTATGTTTAAATTAGAGCTATAACTTAGAACCTTGAAAACGAGCCTCCGGGCGACCAAAACGAGCAAACGGGCCCCGTTGCTTATGGAACTTGAAGGGCACGGGCCCCTACCCGTTCATGACCTGCAGGAATTGACGGAACGAGATTCCGACTCTCGGGTTCCTTGCAAAGTTGAAACGTAGGTTTAACTCAAGACTTTCACTTAAAACTTAGGAAATCAGCCTCCGGGCGCCCAAAACGAGCAAACAGGCTCCGGTGCCCGTTGGACTTGACGGGCATGGGCTCCTAGTCATTCATGACTAGCTGAAAAAACTGGCGGAACGAGATTCCGAAACACGGACTGCTCGTACCGTTGAAACGTATGTTTAAGTTAGAACTATAACTTAAAATTTAGAAAACGAGCATCCGGGCGCCCAGTACGAGCAACCGGCTTCGTTGCTCATGAGACTTGATGGGCCCGGACCCCTAGCTTTTCATGGCCTGCAGGAACTGACGGAACGAGATTCCGACTCCCGGATTGCTAGTGAAGTTGAAACGTAGGTTTAACTCAAAACTTTCACTTAAAACTAAGGAAATCAGCCTCCGGGCGCCCAAAACGAGCAAACGGGCTCCGGTGCCAGAGAGACTCCACGGGCACGGGCCCCTAGCCGTTCATGGCCTGCAGAAACAGCCGAAACGAGATTCCGAACCCCGGATTGCTCGTACTGTTGAAACGTATGTTTAAGTTAGAATTATAACTTAAAACATAGACAACGAGCCTCCTGGCGCCCAAAATGAGCAGACGGGCCCCGTTGCCCGTGAAAATTGACGGGCACGGGCCCTAGTCATTCGTGACTTGCAGGAACTGACGGAACGAGATTCCGAATCCCGGACTGCTCGTACAGTTGAAACGTAGGTTTAAGTTACAGCTATAACCTAAAACTTAGAGAACGAGCCTCCGGGCCCCCAAAATGAGTAAACGGGCTCCGTTGGCCGCGAAACTTGACGGGCACGGGCCCCTAGTCATTCAAGACTTGTAGGAACAGACGAAAGGAGATTTCGAATCCCGGATTGCTCGTACAGTTGAAACGCAAGTTTAAATTAGAACTATAACCTAAAACTTAGAAAACGAGCATCCGGGCGCCCACAACGAGCAAACGGGCTCCGTTGCCCTTGTAACTTGACGGGCACGGGCCCCTAGTCATTTTCATGACTTGCAGGAACAGAAGGAACGAGAGTCCGGACCCCGGAGAGCTCGTACAGTTGAGACGTATGTTTCAGTTAGAATTATAACTTAAGACTTAGAAAACGAAACATCTGGGCGCCCAAAATGAGCAAATGGGCTCCGTTGCCGTTAAACTTGACGGGCACCGGCCCCTAGTCATTCATGACTTGCAGGAACTGACGGAACGAGATTCTGATTCCCGGATTGCTCTTACAGTTGAAACGTATGTTTAAATTAGAGCCATAACTTAGAACCTTGAAAACGAGCCTCCGGGCGACCAAAACGAGCAAACGGGCCCCGTTGCTTGTGGGACTTGACGGGCACGGGCCCCTACCCGTTCATGACCTCCAGGAATTGACGGAACGAGATTCCGACTCTCGGGTTCCTTGCAAAGTTGAAACGTAGGTTTAACTCAAGACTTTCACTTAAAACTTAGGAAATCAGCCTCCGGGCGCGCAAAACGAGCAAACGGGCTCCGGTGCCCGTTGGACTTGACGGACATGGGCTCCTAGTCATTCATGACTAGCTGAAAAAACTGGCGGAACGAGATTCCGAAACACGGACTGCTCGTACCGTTGAAACGTATGTTTAAGTTAGAACTATAACTTAAAATTTAGAAAACGAGCATCCGGGCGCCCAATACGAGCAACCGGCTTCGTTGCTCATGAGACTTGATGGGCCCGGACCCCAAGCTTTTCATGGCCTGCAGGAACTGACGGAACGAGATTCCGACTCCCGGATTGCTAGTGAAGTTGAAACGTAGGTTTAACTCAAAACTTTCACTTAAAACTAAGGAAATCAGCCTCCGGGCGCCCAAAACGACCAAACGGGCTCCGGTGCCAGAGAGACTCCACGGGCACGGGCCCCTAGCCGTTCATGGCCTGCAGAAACAGCCGAAACGAGATTCCGAACCCCGGATTGCTCGTACTGTTGAAACGTATGTTTAAGTTAGAATTATAACTTAAAACATAGACAACGAGCCTCCTGGCGCCCAAAATGAGCAGACGGGCCCCGTTGCCCGTGAAAATTGACGGGCACGGGCCCTAGTCATTCGTGACTTGCAGGAACTGACGGAACGAGATTCCGAATCCCGGACTGCTCGTACAGATGAAACGTAGGTTTAAGTTACAGCTATAACCTAAAACCTAGAGAACGAGCCTCCGGGCCCCCAAAATGAGTAAACGGGCTCCGTTGGCCGCGAAACTTGACGGGCACGTGCCCCTAGTCATTCAAGACTTGCAGGAACAGACGAAAGGTGATTCCGAATCCCGGATTGCTCGTACAGTTGAAACGCAAGCTTAAATTAGAACTATAACCTAAAACTTAGAAAACGAGCATCCGGGCGCCCACAACGAGCAAACGGGCTCCGTTGCCCTTGTAACTTGACGGGCACGGGCCCCTAGTCATTCATGACTTGCAGGAACAGAAGGAACGAGAGTCCAGACCCCGGAGTGCTCGTACAGTTGAGACGTATGTTTCAGTTAGAACTATAACTTAAGACTTAGAAAACGAAACATCCGGGCGCCCAAAATGAGCAAATGGGCTCCGTTGCCGTTAAACTTGACGGGCACCGGCCCCTAGTCATTCATGACTTGCAGGAACTGACGGAACGAGATTCTGATTCCCGGATTGCTCTTACAGTTGAAACGTATGTTTAAATTAGAGCTATAACTTAGAACCTTGAAAACGAGCCTCCGGGCGAGCAAAACGAGCAAACGGGCCCCGTTGCTTGTGGGACTTGACGGGCACGGGCCCCTACCCGTTCATGACCTGCAGGAATTGACGGAACGAGATTCCGACTCTCGGGTTCCTTGCAAAGTTGAAACGTAGGTTTAACTCAAGACTTTCACTTAAAACTTAGGAAATCAGCCTCCGGGCGCCCAAAACGAGCAAACGGGCTCCGGTGCCCGTTGGACTTGACGGGCATGGGCTCCTAGTCATTCATGACTAGCTGAAAAAACTGGCGGAACGAGATTCCGAAACACGGACTGCTCGTACCGTTGAAACGTATGTTTAAGTTAGAACTATAACTTAAAATTTAGAAAACGAGCATCCGGGCGCCCAGTAGGAGCAACCGGCTCCGTTGCTCATGAGACTTGATGGGCCCGGACCCCTAGCTTTTCATGGCCTGCAGGAACTGACGGAACGAGATTCCGACTCCCGGATTGCTAGTGAAGTTGAAACGTAGGTTTAACTCAAAACTTTCACTTAAAACTAAGGAAATCAGCCTCCGGGCGCCCAAAACGAGCAAACGGGCTCCGGTGCCAGAGAGACTCCACGGGCACGGGCCCTAGCCGTTCATGGCCTGTAGAAACAGCCGAAACGAGATTCCGAACCCCGGATTGCTCGTACTGTTGAAACGTATGTTTAAGTTAGAATTACAACTTAAAACATAGACAACGAGCCTCCTGGCGCCCAAAATGAGCAGACGGGCCCCGTTGCCCGTGAAAATTGACGGGCACGGGCCCTAGTCATTCGTGACTTGCAGGAACTGACGGAACGAGATTCCGAATCCCGGACTGCTCGTACAGTTGAAACATAGGTTTAAGTTACAGCTATAACCTAAAACTTAGAGAACGAGCCTCCGGGCCCCCAAAATGAGTAAACGGGCTCCGTTGGCCGCGAAACTTGACGAGCACGGGCCCCTAGTCATTCAAGACTTGTAGGAACAGACGAAAGGAGATTTCGAATCCCGGATTGCTCGTACAGTTGAAACGCAAGTTTAAATTAGAACTATAACCTAAAACTTAGAAAACGAGCATCCGGGCGCCCACAACGAGCAAACGGGCTCCGTTGCCCTTGTAACTTGACGGGCACGGGCCCCTAGTCATTTTCATGACTTGCAGGAACAGAAGGAACGAGAGTCCGGACCCCGGAGTGCTCGTACAGTTGAGACGTATGTTTCAGTTAGAATTATAACTTAAGACTTAGAAAACGAAACATCCGGGCGCCCAAAATGAGCAAATGGGCTCCGTTGCCGTTAAACTTGACGGGCACCGGCCCCTAGTCATTCATGACTTGCAGGAACTGACGGAACGAGATTCTAATTCCCGGATTGGTCTTACAGTTGAAACGTATGTTTAAATTAGAGCCATAACTTAGAACCTTGAAAACGAGCCTCCGGGCGACCAAAACGAGCAAACGGGCCCCGTTGCTTGTGGGACTTGACGGGCACGGGCCCCTGCCCGTTCATGACCTCCAGGAATTGACGGAACGAGATTCCGACTCTCGGGTTCCTTGCAAAGTTGAAACGTAGGTTTAACTCAAGACTTTCACTTAAAACTTAGGAAATCAGCCTCCGGGCGCGCAAAACGAGCAAACGGGCTCCGGTGCCCGTTGGACTTGACAGACATGGGCTCCTAGTCATTCATGACTAGCTGAAAAAACTGGCGGAACGAGATTCCGAAACACGGACTGCTCGTACCGTTGCAACGTATGTTTAAGTTAGAACTATAACTTAAAATTTAGAAAACGAGCATCCGGGCGCCCAGTACGAGCAACCGGCTTCGTTGCTCATGAGACTTGATGGGCCCGGACCCCTAGCTTTTCATGGCCTGCAGGAACTGACGGAACGAGATTCCGACTCCCGGATTGCTAGTGAAGTTGAAACGTAAGTTTAACTCAAGACTTTCACTTAAAACTTAGGAAATCTGCCTCCGGGCGCCCAAAACGAGCAAACGGGCTCCGGTGCCCGTTGGACTTGACGGGCATGGGCTCCTAGTCATTCATGACTAGCTGAAAAAACTGGCGGAACGAGATTCCGAAACACGGACTGCTCGTACCGTTGAAACGTATGTTTAAGTTAGAACTATAACTTAAAATTTAGAAAACGAGCATCCGGGCGCCCAGTACGATCAACCGGCTTCGTTGCTCATGAGACTTGATGGGCCCGGACCCCTAGCTTTTCATGGCCTGCAGGAACTGACGGAACGAGATTCCGACTCCCGGATTGCTAGTGAAGTTGAAACGTAGGTTTAACTCAAAACTTTCACTTAAAACTAAGGAAATCAGCCTCCGGGCGCCCAAAACGACCAAACGGGCTCCGGTGCCAGAGAGACTCCACGGGCACGGGCCCCTAGCCGTTCATGGCCTGCAGAAACAGCCGAAACGAGATTCCGAACCCCGGATTGCTCGTACTGTTGAAACGTATGTTTAAGTTAGAATTATAACTTAAAACATAGACAACGAGCCTCCTGGCGCCCAAAATGAGCAGACGGGCCCCGTTGCCCGTGAAAATTGACGGGCACGGGCCCTAGTCATTCGTGACTTGCAGGAACTGACGGAACGAGATTCTGAATCCCGGACTGCTCGTACAGATGAAACGTAGGTTTAAGTTACAGCTATAACCTAAAACCTAGAGAACGAGCCTCCGGGCCCCCAAAATGAGTAAACGGGCTCCGTTGGCCGCGAAACTTGACGGGCACGGGCCCCTAGTCATTCAAGACTTGCAGGAACAAACGAAAGGAGATTCCGAATCCCGGATTGCTCGTACAGTTGAAACGCAAGCTTAAATTAGAACTATAACCTAAAACTTAGAAAACGAGCATCCGGGCGCCCACAACGAGCAAACGGGCTCCGTTGCCCTTGTAACTTGACGGGCACGGGCCCCTAGTCATTCATGACTTGCAGGAACAGAAGGAACGAGAGTCCGGACCCCGGAGTGCTCGTACAGTTGAGACGTATGTTTCAGTTAGAACTATAACTTAAGACTTAGAAAACGAAACATCCGGGCGCCCAAAATGAGCAAATGGGCTCCGTTGCCGTTAAACTTGACGGGCACCGGCCCCTAGTCATTCATGACTTGCAGGAACTGACGGAACGAGATTCTGATTCCCGGATTGCTCTTACAGTTGAAACGTATGTTTAAATTAGAGCTATAACTTAGAACCTTGAAAACGAGCCTCCGGGCGACCAAAACGAGCAAACGGGCCCCGTTGCTTATGGAACTTGAAGGGCACGGGCCCCTACCCGTTCATGACCTGCAGGAATTGACGGAAAGAGATTCCGACTCTCGGGTTCCTTGCAAAGTTGAAACGTAGGTTTAACTCAAGACTTTCACTTAAAACTTAGGAAATCAGCCTCCGGGCGCCCAAAACGAGCAAACGGGCTCCGGTGCCCGTTGGACTTGACGGGCATGGGCTCCTAGCATTCATGACTAGCTGAAAAAACTGGCGGAACGAGATTCCGAAACACGGACTGCTCGTACCGTTGAAACGTATGTTTAAGTTAGAACTATAACTTAAAATTTAGAAAACGAGCATCCGGGCGCCCAGTACGAGCAACCGGCTTCGTTGCTCATGAGACTTGATGGGCCCGGACCCCTAGCTTTTCATGGCCTGCAGGAACTGACGGAACGAGATTCCGACTCCCGGATTGCTAGTGAAGTTGAAACGTAGGTTTAACTCAAAACTTTCACTTAAAACTAAGGAAATCAGCCTCCGGGCGCCCAAAACGACCAAACGGGCTCCGGTGCCATAGAGACTCCACGGGCACGGGCCCATAGCCGTTCATGGCCTGCAGAAACAGCCGAAACGAGATTCCGAACCCCGGATTGCTCGTACTGTTGAAACGTATGTTTAAGTTAGAATTATAACTTAAAACATAGACAACGAGCCTCCTGGCGCCCAAAATGAGCAGACGTGCCCCGTTGCCCGTGAAAATTGACGGGCACGGGCCCTAGTCATTCGTGACTTGCAGGAACTGACGGAACGAGATTCCGAATCCCGGACTGCTCGTACAGATGAAACGTAGGTTTAAGTTACAGCTATAACCTAAAACCTAGAGAACGAGCCTCCGGGCCCCCAAAATGAGTAAACGGGCTCCGTTGGCCGCGAAACTTGACGGGCACGGGCCCCTAGTCATTCAAGACTTGCAGGAACAGACGAAAGGAGATTCGGAATCCCGGATTGCTCGTACAGTTGAAACGCAAGCTTAAATTAGAACTATAACCTAAAACTTAGAAAACGAGCATCCGGGCGCCCACAACGAGCAAACGGGCTCCGTTGCCCTTGTAACTTGACGGGCACGGGCCCCTAGTCATTCATGACTTGCAGGAACAGAAGGAACGAGAGTCCGGACCCCGGAGTGCTCGTACAGTTGAGACGTATGTTTCAGTTAGAACTATAACTTAAGACTTAGAAAACGAAACATCCGGGCGCCCAAAATGAGCAAATGGGCTCCGTTGCCGTTAAACTTGACGGGCACCGGCCCCTAGTCATTCATGACTTGCAGGAACTGACGGAACGAGATTCTGATTCCCGGATTGCTCTTACAGTTGAAACGTATGTTTAAATTAGAGCTATAACTTAGAACCTTGAAAACGAGCCTCCGGGCGACCAAAACGAGCAAACGGGCCCCGATGCTTATGGAACTTGAAGGGCACGGGCCCCTACCCGTTCATGACCTGCAGGAATTGACGGAACGAGATTCCGACTCTCGGGTTCCTTGCAAAGTTGAAACGTAGGTTTAACTCAAGACTTTCACTTAAAACTTAGGAAATCAGCCTCCGGGCGCCCAAAACGAGCAAACGGGCTCCGGTGCCCGTTGGACTTGACGGGCATGGGCTCCTAGTCATTCATGACTAGCTGAAAAAACTGGCGGAACGAGATTCCGAAACACGGACTGCTCGTACCGTTGAAACGTATGTTTAAGTTAGAACTATAACTTAAAATTTAGAAAACGAGCATCCGGGCGCCCAGTACGAGCAACCGGCTTCGTTGCTCATGAGACTTGATGGGCCCGGACCCCTAGCTTTTCATGGCCTGCAGGAACTGACGGAACGAGATTCCGACTCCCGGATTGCTAGTGAAGTTGAAACGTAGGTTTAACTCAAAACTTTCACTTAAAACTAAGGAAATCAGCCTCCGGGCGCCCAAAACGAGCAAACGGGCTCCGGTGCCAGAGAGACTCCACGGGCACGGGCCCCTAGCCGTTCATGGCCTGCAAAAACAGCCGAAACGAGATTCCGAACCCCGGATTGCTCGTACTGTTGAAACGTATGTTTAAGTTAGAATTATAACTTAAAACATAGACAACGAGCCTCCTGGCGCCCAAAATGAGCAGACGGGCCCCGTTGCCCGTGAAAATTGACGGGCACGGGCCCTAATCATTCGTGACTTGCAGGAACTGACGGAACGAGATTCCGAATCCCGGACTGCTCGTACAGTTGAAACGTAGGTTTAAGTTACAGCTATAACCTAAAACTTAGAGAACGAGCCTCCGGGCCCCCAAAATGAGTAAACGGGCTCCGTTGTCCGTGAAACTTGACGGGCACGGGCCCCTAGTCATTCAAGACTTGCAGGAACTGACGAAAGGAGATTCCGAATCCCGGATTGCTCGTACAGTTGAAACGCAAGTTTAAATTAGAACTATAACCTAAAACTTAGAAAACGAGCATCCGGGCGCCCACAACGAGCAAACGGGCTCCGTTGCCCTTGTAACTTGACGGGCACGGGCCCTAGTCATTCATGACTTGCAGGAACAGAAGGAACGAGAGTCCGGACCCCAGAGTGCTCGTACAGTTGAGACGTATGTTTCAGTTAGAACTATAACTTAAGACTTAAAAAACGAAACATCCGGGCGCCCAAAATGAGCAAATGGGCTCCGTTGCCGTTAAACTTGACGGGCACCGGCTCCTAGTCATTCATGACTTGCAGGAACTGACGGAACGAGATTCTGATTCCCGGATTGCTCTTACAGTTGAAACGTATGTTTAAATTAGAGCTATAACTTAGAACCTTGAAAACGAGCCTCCGGGCGACCAAAATGAGCAAACGGGCCCCGTTACTTGTGGAACTTGACGGGCACGGGCCCCTACCCGTTCATGACCTGCAGGAATTGACGGAACGAGATTCCGACTCTCGGGTTCCTTGCAAAGTTGAAACGTAGGTTTAACTCAAGACTTTCACTTAAAACTTAGGAAATCAGCCTCTGGGCGCGCAAAACGAGCTAACGGGCTCCGGTGCCCGTTGGACTTGACGGGCATGGGCTCTTAGTCATTCATGACTAGCTGAAAAAACTGGCGGAACGAGATTCCGAAACACGGACTGCTTGTACCGTTGAAACGTATGTTTAAGTTAGAACTATAACTTAAAATTTAGAAAACGAGCATCCGGGCGCCCAGTACGAGCAACCGGCTTCGTTACTCATGAGACTTGATGGGCCCGGACCCCTAGCTTTTCATGGCCTGCAGGAACTGACGGAACGAGATTCCGACTCCCGGATTGCTAGTGAAGTTGAAACGTAGGTTTAACTCAAAACTTTCACTTAAAACTAAGGAAATCAGCCTCCGGGCGCCCAAAAAGAGCAAACGGGCTCCGGTGCCAGAGAGACTCCACGGGCACGGGCCCCTAGCCGTTCATGGCCTGTAGAAACAGCCGAAACGAGATTCCGAACCCCGGATTGCTCGTACTGTTGAAACGTATGTTTAAGTTAGAATTATAACTTAAAACATAGACAACGAGCCTCCTGGCGCCCAAAATGAGCAGACGGGCCCCGTTGCCTGTGAAAATTGACGGGCACGGGCCCTAGTCATTCGTGACTTGCAGGAACTGATGGAACGAGATTCCGAATCCCGGACTGCTCGTACAGTTGAAACATAGGTTTAAGTTACAGCTATAACTTAAAACTTAGAGAACGAGCCTCCGGGCCCCCAAAATGAGTAAACGGGCTCCGTTGGCCGCGAAACTTGACGGGCACGGGCCCCTAGTCATTCAAGACTTGCAGGAACTGACGAAAGGAGATTCCGAATCCCGGATTGCTCGTACAGTTGAAACGCAAGTTTAAATTAGAACTATAACCTAAAACTTAGAAAACGAGCATCCGGGCGCCCACAACGAGCAAACGGGCTCCGTTGCCCTTGTAACTTGACGGGCACGGGCCCCTAGTCATTTTCATGACTTGCAGGAACAGAAGGAACGAGAGTCCGGACCCCGGAGTGCTCGTACAGTTGAGACGTATGTTTCAGTTAGAATTATAACTTAAGACTTAGAAAACGAAACATCCGGGCGCCCAAAATGAGCAAATGGGCTCCGTTGCCGTTAAACTTGACGGGCACCGGCCCCTAGTCATTCATGACTTGCAGGAACTGACGGAACGAGATTCTGATTCCCGGATTGCTCTTACAGTTGAAACGTATGTTTAAATTAGAGCCATAACTTAGAACCTTGAAAACGAGCCTCCGGGCGACCAAAACGAGCAAACGGGCCCCGTTGCTTGTGGGACTTGACGGGCACGGGCCCCTACCCGTTCATGACCTCCAGGAATTGACGGAACGAGATTCCGACTCTCGGGTTCCTTGCAAAGTTGAAACGTAGGTTTAACTCAAGACTTTCACTTAAAACTTAGGAAATCAGCCTCCGGGCGCGCAAAACGAGCAAACGGGCTCCGGTGCCCGTTGGACTTGACGGACATGGGCTCCTAGTCATTCATGACTAGCTGAAAAAACTAGCGGAACGAGATTCCGAAACACGGACTGCTCGTACCGTTGAAACGTATGTTTAAGTTAGAACTATAACTTAAAATTTAGAAAACGAGCATCCGGGCGCCCAGTACGAGCAACCGGCTTCGTTGCTCATGAGACTTGATGGGCCCGGACCCCTAGCTTTTCATGGCCTGCAGGAACTGACGGAACGAGATTCCGACTCCCGGATTGCTAGTGAAGTTGAAACGTAAGTTTAACTCAAGACTTTCACTTTAAACTTAGGAAATCTGCCTCCGGGCGCCCAAAACGAGCAAACGGGCTCCGGTGCCCGTTGGACTTGACGGGCATGGGCTCCTAGTCATTCATGACTAGCTGAAAAAACTGGCGGAACGAGATTCCGAAACACGGACTGCTCGTACCGTTGAAACGTATGTTTAAGTTAGAACTATAACTTAAAATTTAGAAAACGAGCATCCGGGCGCCCAGTACGAGCAACCGGCTTCGTTGCTCATGAGACTTGATGGGCCCGGACCCCTAGCTTTTCATGGCCTGCAGGAACTGACGGAACGAGATTCCGACTCCCGGATTGCTAGTGAAGTTGAAACGTAGGTTTAACTCAAAACTTTCACTTAAAACTAAGGAAATCAGCCTCCGGGCGCCCAAAACGAGCAAACGGGCTCCGGTGCCAGAGAGACTCCACGGGCACGGGCCCCTAGCCGTTCATGGCCTGCAGAAACAGCCGAAACGAGATTCCGAACCCCGGATTGCTCGTACTGTTGAAACGTATGTTTAAGTTAGAATTATAACTTAAAACATAGACAACGAGCCTCTTGGCGCCCAAAATGAGCAGACGGGCCCCGTTGCCCGTGAAAATTGACGGGCACGGGCCCTAGTCCTTCGTGACTTGCAGGAACTGACGAACGAGATTCCGAATCCCGGACTGCTCGTACAGTTGAAACGTAGGTTTAAGTTACAGCTATAACCTAAAACTTAGAGAACGAGCCTCCGGGCCCCCAAAATGAGTAAACGGGCTCCGTTGGCCGTGAAACTTGACGGGCACGGGCCCCTAGTCATTCAAGACTTGCAGGAACTGACGAAAGGAGATTCCGAATCCCGGATTGCTCGTACAGTTGAAACGCAAGTTTAAATTAGAACTATAACCTAAAACTTAGAAAACGAGCATCCGGGCGCCCACAACGAGCAAACGGGCTCCGTTGCCCTTGTAACTTGACGGGCACGGGCCCTAGTCATTCATGACTTGCAGGAACAGAAGGAACGAGAGTCCGGACCCCGGAGTGCTCGTACAGTTGAGACGTATGTTTCAGTTAGAACTATAACTTAAGACTTAAAAAACGAAACATCCGGGCGCCCAAAATGAGCAAATGGGCTCCGTTGCCGTTAAACTTGACGGGCACCGGCCCCTAGTCATTCATGACTTGCAGGAACTGACGGAACGAAATTCTGATTCCCGGATTGCTCTTACAGTTGAAACGTATGTTTAAATTAGAGCTATAACTTAGAACCTTTAAAACGAGCCTCCGGGTGACCAAAACGAGCAAACGGGCCCCGTTACTTGTGGAACTTGACGGGCACGGGCCCCTACCCGTTCATGACCTGCAGGAATTGACGGAACGAGATTCCGACTCTCGGGTTCCTTGCAAAGTTGAAACGTAGGTTTAACTCAAGACTTTCACTTAAAACTTAGGAAATCAGCCTCCGGGCGCCCAAAATGAGCAAACGGGCTCCGGTGCCCGTTGGACTTGACGGGCATGGGCTCCTAGTCATTCATGACTAGCTGAAAAAACTGGCGGAACGAGATTCCGAAATACGGACTGCTCGTACCGTTGAAACGTATGTTTAAGTTAGAACTATAACTTAAAATTTAGAAAACGAGCATCCGGGCGCCCAGTACGAGCAACCGGCTTCGTTGCTCATGAGACTTGATGGGCCCGGACCCCTAGCTTTTCATGACCTGCAGGAACTGACGGAACGAGATTCCGACTCCCGGATTGCTAGTGAAGTTGAAACGTAGGTTTAACTCAAAACTTTCACTTAAAACTAAGGAAATCAGCCTCCGGCGCCCAAAACAAGCAAACGGGCTCCGGTGCCAGAGAGACTCCACGGGCACGGGCCCCTAGCCGTTCATGGCCTGCAGAAACAGCCGAAACGAGATTCCGAACCCCGGATTGCTCGTACTGTTGAAACGTATGTTTAAATTAGAGCCATAACTTAGAACCTTGAAAACGAGCCTCCGGGCGACCAAAACGAGCAAACGGGCCCCGTTGCTTGTGGGACTTGACGGGCACGGGACCCTACCCGTTCATGACCTCCAGGAATTGACGGAACGAGATTCCGACTCTCGGGTTCCTTGCAAAGTTGAAACGTAGGTTTAACTCAAGACTTTCACTTAAAACTTAGGAAATCAGCCTCCGGGCGCGCAAAACGAGCAAACGGGCTCCGGTGCCCGTTGGACTTGACGGACATGGGCTCCTAGTCATTCATGACTAGCTGAAAAAACTGGCGGAACGAGATTCCGAAACACGGACTGCTCGTACCGTTGAAACGTATGTTTAAGTTAGAACTATAACTTAAAATTTAGAAAACGAGCATCCGGGCGCCCAGTACGAGCAACCGGCTTCGTTGCTCATGAGACTTGATGGGCCCGGACCCCTAGCTTTTCATGACCTGCAGGAACTGACGGAACGAGATTCCGACTCCCGGATTGCTAGTGAAGTCGAAACGTAGGTTTAACTCAAAACTTTCACTTAAAACTAAGGAAATCAGCCTCCGGCGCCCAAAACAAGCAAACGGGCTCCGGTGCCAGAGAGACTCCACGGGCACGGGCCCCTAGCCGTTCATGGCCTGCAGAAACAGCCGAAACGAGATTCCGAACCCCGGATTGCTCGTACTGTTGAAACGTATGTTTAAATTAGAGCCATAACTTAGAACCTTGAAAACGAGCCTCCGGGCGACCAAAACGAGCAAACGGGCCCCGTTGCTTGTGGGACTTGACGGGCACGGGACCCTACCCGTTCATGACCTCCAGGAATTGACGGAACGAGATTCCGACTCTCGGGTTCCTTGCAAAGTTGAAACGTAGGTTTAACTCAAGACTTTCACTTAAAACTTAGGAAATCAGCCTCCGGGCGCGCAAAACGAGCAAACGGGCTCCGGTGCCCGTTGGACTTGACGGACATGGGCTCCTAGTCATTCATGACTAGCTGAAAAAACTGGCGGAACGAGATTCCGAAACACGGACTGCTCGTACCGTTGAAACGTATGTTTAAGTTAGAACTATAACTTAAAATTCAGAAAACGAGCATCCGGGCGCCCAGTACGAGCAACCGGCTTCGTTGCTCATGAGACTTGATGGGCCCGGACCCCTAGCTTTTCATGGCCTGCAGGAACTGACGGAACGAGATTCCGACTCCCGGATTGCTAGTGAAGTTGAAACGTAGGTTTAACTCAAAACTTTCACTTAAAACTAAGGAAATCAGCCTCCGGGCGCCCAAAACGACCAAACGGGCTCCGGTGCCAGAGAGACTCCACGGGCACGGGCCCCTAGCCGTTCATGGCCTGCAGAAACAGCCGAAACGAGATTCCGAACCCCGGATTGCTCGTACTGTTGAAACGTATGTTTAAGTTAGAATTATAACTTAAAACATAGACAACGAGCCTCCTGGGGCCCAAAATGAGCAGACGGGCCCCGTTGCCCGTGAAAATTGACGGGCACGGGCCCTAGTCATTCGTGACTTGCAGGAACTGACGGAACGAGATTCCGAATCCCGGACTGCTCGTACAGATGAAACGTAGGTTTAAGTTACAGCTATAACCTAAAACCTAGAGAACGAGCCTCCGGGCCCCCAAAATGAGTAAACGGGCTCCGTTGGCCGCGAAACTTGACGGGCACGGGCCCCTAGTCATTCAAGACTTGCAGGAACAGACGAAAGGAGATTCCGAATCCCGGATTGCTCGTACAGTTGAAACGCAAGCTTAAATTAGAACTATAACCTAAAACTTAGAAAACGAGCATCCGGGCGCCCACAACGAGCAAACGGGCTCCGTTGCCCTTGTAACTTGACGGGCACGGGCCCCTAGTCATTCATGACTTGCAGGAACAGAAGGAACGAGAGTCCGGACCCCGGAGTGCTCGTACAGTTGAGACGTATGTTTCAGTTAGAACTATAACTTAAGACTTAGAAAACGAAACATCCGGGCGCCCAAAATGAGCAAATGGGCTCCGTTGCCGTTAAACTTGACGGGCACCGGCCCCTAGTCATTCATGACTTGCAGGAACTGACGGAACGAGATTCTGATTCCCGGATTGCTCTTACAGTTGAAACGTATGTTTAAATTAGAGCGATAACTTAGAACCTTGAAAACGAGCCTCCGGGCGACCAAAACGAGCAAACGGGCCCCGTTGCTTGTGGAACTTGAAGGGCACGGGCCCCTACCCGTTCATGACCTGCAGGAATTGACGGAACGAGATTCCGACTCTCGGGTTCCTTGCAAAGTTGAAACGTAGGTTTAACTCAAGACTTTCACTTAAAACTTAGGAAATCAGCCTCCGGGCGCCCAAAACGAGCAAACGGACTCCGGTGCCCGTTGGACTTGACGGGCATGGGCTCCTAGTCATTCATGACTAGCTGAAAAAACTGGCGGAACGAGATTCCGAAACACGGACTGCTCGTACCGTTGAAACGTATGTTTAAGTTAGAACTATAACTTAAAATTTAGAAAACGAGCATCCGGGCGCCCAGTACGAGCAACCGGCTTCGTTGCTCATGAGACTTGATGGGCCCGGACCCCTAGCTTTTCATGGCCTGCAGGAACTGACGGAACGAGATTCCGACTCCCGGATTGCTAGTGAAGTTGAAACGTAGGTTTAACTCAAAACTTTCACTTAAAACTAAGGAAATCAGCCTCCGGGCGCCCAAAACGAGCAAACGGGCTCCGGTGCCAGAGAGACTCCACGGGCACGGGCCCCTAGCCGTTCATGGCCTGCAGAAACAGCCGAAACGAGATTCCGAACCCCGGATTGCTCGTACTGTTGAAACGTATGTTTAAGTTAGAATTATAACTTAAAACATAGACAACGAGCCTCTTGGCGCCCAAAATGAGCAGACGGGCCCCGTTGCCCGTGAAAATTGACGGGCACGGGCTCTAGTCATTCGTGACTTGCAGGAACTGACGAACGAGATTCCGAATCCCGGACTGCTCGTACAGTTGAAACGTAGGTTTAAGTTACAGCTATAACCTAAAACTTAGACAACGTGCCTCCGGGCCCCCAAAATGAGTAAACGGGCTCCGTTGGCCGCGAAACTTGACGGGCACGGGCCCCTAGTCATTCAAGACTTGCAGGAACTGACGAAAGGAGATTCCGAATCCCGGATTGCTCGTACAGTTGAAACGCAAGCTTAAATTAGAACTATAACCTAAAACTTAGAAAACGAGCATCCGGGCGCCCACAACGAGCAAACGGGCTCCGTTGCCCTTGTAACTTGACGGGCACGGGCCCTAGTCATTCATGACTTGCAGGAACAGAAGGAACGAGAGTCCGGACCCCGGAGTGCTCGTACAGTTGAGACGTATGTTTCAGTTAGAACTATAACTTAAGACTTAAAAAACGAAACATCCGGGCGCCCAAAATGAGCAAATGGGCTCCGTTGCCGTTAAACTTGACGGGCACCGGCCCCTAGTCATTCATGACTTGCAGGAACTGTCGGAACGAAATTCTGATTCCCGGATTGCTCTTACAGTTGAAACGTATGTTTAAATTAGAGCTATAACTTAGAACCTTTAAAACGAGCCTCCGGGTGACCAAAACGAGCAAACGGGCCCCGTTACTTGTGGAACTTGACGGGCACGGGCCCCTACCCGTTCATGACCTGCAGGAATTGACGGAACGAGATTCCGACTCTCGGGTTCCTTGCAAAGTTGAAACGTAGGTTTAACTCAAGACTTTCACTTAAAACTTAGGAAATCAGCCTCCGGGCGCCCAAAATGAGCAAACGGGCTCCGGTGCCCGTTGGACTTGACGGGCATGGGCTCCTAGTCATTCATGACTAGCTGAAAAAACTGGCGGAACGAGATTCCGAAATACGGACTGCTCGTACCGTTGAAACGTATGTTTAAGTTAGAACTATAACTTAAAATTTAGAAAACGAGCATCCGGGCGCCCAGTACGAGCAACCGGCTTCGTTGCTCATGAGACTTGATGGGCCCGGACCCCTAGCTTTTCATGACCTGCAGGAACTGACGGAACGAGATTCCGACTCCCGGATTGCTAGTGAAGTTGAAACGTAGGTTTAACTCAAAACTTTCACTTAAAACTAAGGAAATCAGCCTCCGGCGCCCAAAACAAGCAAACGGGCTCCGGTGCCAGAGAGACTCCACGGGCACGGGCCCCTAGCCGTTCATGGCCTGCAGAAACAGCCGAAACGAGATTCCGAACCCCGGATTGCTCGTACTGTTGAAACGTATGTTTAAATTAGAGCCATAACTTAGAACCTTGAAAACGAGCCTCCGGGCGACCAAAACGAGCAAACGGGCCCCGTTGCTTGTGGGACTTGACGGGCACGGGACCCTACCCGTTCATGACCTCCAGGAATTGACGGAACGAGATTCCGACTCTCGGGTTCCTTGCAAAGTTGAAACGTAGGTTTAACTCAAGACTTTCACTTAAAACTTAGGAAATCAGCCTCCGGGCGCGCAAAACGAGCAAACGGGCTCCGGTGCCCGTTGGACTTGACGGACATGGGCTCCTAGTCATTCATGACTAGCTGAAAAAACTGGCGGAACGAGATTCCGAAACACGGACTGCTCGTACCGTTGAAACGTATGTTTAAGTTAGAACTATAACTTAAAATTTAGAAAACGAGCATCCGGGCGCCCAGTACGAGCAACCGGCTTCGTTGCTCATGAGACTTGATGGGCCCGGACCCCTAGCTTTTCATGGCCTGCAGGAACTGACGGAACGAGATTCCGACTCCCGGATTGCTAGTGAAGTCGAAACGTAGGTTTAACTCAAAACTTTCACTTAAAACTAAGGAAATCAGCCTCCGGCGCCCAAAACAAGCAAACGGGCTCCGGTGCCAGAGAGACTCCACGGGCACGGGCCCCTAGCCGTTCATGGCCTGCAGAAACAGCCGAAACGAGATTCCGAACCCCGGATTGCTCGTACTGTTGAAACGTATGTTTAAATTAGAGCCATAACTTAGAACCTTGAAAACGAGCCTCCGGGCGACCAAAACGAGCAAACGGGCCCCGTTGCTTGTGGGACTTGACGGGCACGGGACCCTACCCGTTCATGACCTCCAGGAATTGACGGAACGAGATTCCGACTCTCGGGTTCCTTGCAAAGTTGAAACGTAGGTTTAACTCAAGACTTTCACTTAAAACTTAGGAAATCAGCCTCCGGGCGCGCAAAACGAGCAAACGGGCTCCGGTACCCGTTGGACTTGACGGACATGGGCTCCTAGTCATTCATGACTAGCTGAAAAAACTGGCGGAACGAGATTCCGAAACACGGACTGCTCGTACCGTTGAAACGTATGTTTAAGTTAGAACTATAACTTAAAATTTAGAAAACGAGCATCCGGGCGCCCAGTACGAGCAACCGGCTTCGTTGCTCATGAGACTTGATGGGCCCGGACCCCTAGCTTTTCATGACCTGCAGGAACTGACGGAACGAGATTCCGACTCCCGGATTGCTAGTGAAGTCGAAACGTAGGTTTAACTCAAAACTTTCACTTAAAACTAAGGAAATCAGCCTCCGGCGCCCAAAACAAGCAAACGGGCTCCGGTGCCAGAGAGACTCCACGGGCACGGGCCCCTAGCCGTTCATGGCCTGCAGAAACAGCCGAAACGAGATTCCGAACCCCGGATTGCTCGTACTGTTGAAACGTATGTTTAAATTAGAGCCATAACTTAGAACCTTGAAAACGAGCCTCCGGGCGACCAAAACGAGCAAACGGGCCCCGTTGCTTGTGGGACTTGACGGGCACGGGACCCTACCCGTTCATGACCTCCAGGAATTGACGGAACGAGATTCCGACTCTCGGGTTCCTTGCAAAGTTGAAACGTAGGTTTAACTCAAGACTTTCACTTAAAACTTAGGAAATCAGCCTCCGGGCGCGCAAAACGAGCAAACGGGCTCCGGTGCCCGTTGGACTTGACGGACATGGGCTCCTAGTCATTCATGACTAGCTGAAAAAACTGGCGGAACGAGATTCCGAAACACGGACTGCTCGTACCGTTGAAACGTATGTTTAAGTTAGAACTATAACTTAAAATTCAGAAAACGAGCATCCGGGCGCCCAGTACGAGCAACCGGCTTCGTTGCTCATGAGACTTGATGGGCCCGGACCCCTAGCTTTTCATGGCCTGCAGGAACTGACGGAACGAGATTCCGACTCCCGGATTGCTAGTGAAGTTGAAACGTAGGTTTAACTCAAAACTTTCACTTAAAACTAAGGAAATCAGCCTCCGGGCGCCCAAAACGACCAAACGGGCTCCGGTGCCAGAGAGACTCCACGGGCACGGGCCCCTAGCCGTTCATGGCCTGCAGAAACAGCCGAAACGAGATTCCGAACCCCGGATTGCTCGTACTGTTGAAACGTATGTTTAAGTTAGAATTATAACTTAAAACATAGACAACGAGCCTCCTGGGGCCCAAAATGAGCAGACGGGCCCCGTTGCCCGTGAAAATTGACGGGCACGGGCCCTAGTCATTCGTGACTTGCAGGAACTGACGGAACGAGATTCCGAATCCCGGACTGCTCGTACAGATGAAACGTAGGTTTAAGTTACAGCTATAACCTAAAACCTAGAGAACGAGCCTCCGGGCCCCCAAAATGAGTAAACGGGCTCCGTTGGCCGCGAAACTTGACGGGCACGGGCCCCTAGTCATTCAAGACTTGCAGGAACAGACGAAAGGAGATTCCGAATCCCGGATTGCTCGTACAGTTGAAACGCAAGCTTAAATTAGAACTATAACCTAAAACTTAGAAAACGAGCATCCGGGCGCCCACAACGAGCAAACGGGCTCCGTTGCCCTTGTAACTTGACGGGCACGGGCCCCTAGTCATTCATGACTTGCAGGAACAGAAGGAACGAGAGTCCGGACCCCGGAGTGCTCGTACAGTTGAGACGTATGTTTCAGTTAGAACTATAACTTAAGACTTAGAAAACGAAACATCCGGGCGCCCAAAATGAGCAAATGGGCTCCGTTGCCGTTAAACTTGACGGGCACCGGCCCCTAGTCATTCATGACTTGCAGGAACTGACGGAACGAGATTCTGATTCCCGGATTGCTCTTACAGTTGAAACGTATGTTTAAATTAGAGCGATAACTTAGAACCTTGAAAACGAGCCTCCGGGCGACCAAAACGAGCAAACGGGCCCCGTTGCTTGTGGAACTTGAAGGGCACGGGCCCCTACCCGTTCATGACCTGCAGGAATTGACGGAACGAGATTCCGACTCTCGGGTTCCTTGCAAAGTTGAAACGTAGGTTTAACTCAAGACTTTCACTTAAAACTTAGGAAATCAGCCTCCGGGCGCCCAAAACGAGCAAACGGACTCCGGTGCCCGTTGGACTTGACGGACATGGGCTCCTAGTCATTCATGACTAGCTGAAAAAACTGGCGGAACGAGATTCCGAAACACGGACTGCTCGTACCGTTGAAACGTATGTTTAAGTTAGAACTATAACTTAAAATTCAGAAAACGAGCATCCGGGCGCCCAGTACGAGCAACCGGCTTCGTTGCTCATGAGACTTGATGGGCCCGGACCCCTAGCTTTTCATGGCCTGCAGGAACTGACGGAACGAGATTCCGACTCCCGGATTGCTAGTGAAGTTGAAACGTAGGTTTAACTCAAAACTTTCACTTAAAACTAAGGAAATCAGCCTCCGGGCGCCCAAAACGACCAAACGGGCTCCGGTGCCAGAGAGACTCCACGGGCACGGGCCCCTAGCCGTTCATGGCCTGCAGAAACAGCCGAAACGAGATTCCGAACCCCGGATTGCTCGTACTGTTGAAACGTATGTTTAAGTTAGAATTATAACTTAAAACATAGACAACGAGCCTCCTGGGGCCCAAAATGAGCAGACGGGCCCCGTTGCCCGTGAAAATTGACGGGCACGGGCCCTAGTCATTCGTGACTTGCAGGAACTGACGGAACGAGATTCCGAATCCCGGACTGCTCGTACAGATGAAACGTAGGTTTAAGTTACAGCTATAACCTAAAACCTAGAGAACGAGCCTCCGGGCCCCCAAAATGAGTAAACGGGCTCCGTTGGCCGCGAAACTTGACGGGCACGGGCCCCTAGTCATTCAAGACTTGCAGGAACAGACGAAAGGAGATTCCGAATCCCGGATTGCTCGTACAGTTGAAACGCAAGCTTAAATTAGAACTATAACCTAAAACTTAGAAAACGAGCATCCGGGCGCCCACAACGAGCAAACGGGCTCCGTTGCCCTTGTAACTTGACGGGCACGGGCCCTAGTCATTCATGACTTGCAGGAACAGAAGGAACGAGAGTCCGGACCCCGGAGTGCTCGTACAGTTGAGACGTATGTTTCAGTTAGAACTATAACTTAAGACTTAAAAAACGAAACATCCGGGCGCCCAAAATGAGCAAATGGGCTCCGTTGCCGTTAAACTTGACGGGCACCGGCCCCCTAGTCATTCATGACTTGCAGGAACTGACGGAACGAAATTCTGATTCCCGGATTGCTCTTACAGTTGAAACGTATGTTTAAATTAGAGCTATAACTTAGAACCTTTAAAACGAGCCTCCGGGTGACCAAAACGAGCAAACGGGCCCCGTTACTTGTGGAACTTGACGGGCACGGGCCCCTACCCGTTCATGACCTGCAGGAATTGACGGAACGAGATTCCGACTCTCGGGTTCCTTGCAAAGTTGAAACGTAGGTTTAACTCAAGACTTTCACTTAAAACTTAGGAAATCAGCCTCCGGGCGCCCAAAATGAGCAAACGGGCTCCGGTGCCCGTTGGACTTGACGGGCATGGGCTCCTAGTCATTCATGACTAGCTGAAAAAACTGGCGGAACGAGATTCCGAAATACGGACTGCTCGTACCGTTGAAACGTATGTTTAAGTTAGAACTATAACTTAAAATTTAGAAAACGAGCATCCGGGCGCCCAGTACGAGCAACCGGCTTCGTTGCTCATGAGACTTGATGGGCCCGGACCCCTAGCTTTTCATGACCTGCAGGAACTGACGGAACGAGATTCCGACTCCCGGATTGCTAGTGAAGTTGAAACGTAGGTTTAACTCAAAACTTTCACTTAAAACTAAGGAAATCAGCCTCCGGCGCCCAAAACAAGCAAACGGGCTCCGGTGCCAGAGAGACTCCACGGGCACGGGCCCCTAGCCGTTCATGGCCTGCAGAAACAGCCGAAACGAGATTCCGAACCCCGGATTGCTCGTACTGTTTAAACGTATGTTTAAATTAGAGCCATAACTTAGAACCTTGAAAACGAGCCTCCGGGCGACCAAAACGAGCAAACGGGCCCCGTTGCTTGTGGGACTTGACGGGCACGGGACCCTACCCGTTCATGACCTCCAGGAATTGACGGAACGAGATTCCGACTCTCGGGTTCCTTGCAAAGTTGAAACGTAGGTTTAACTCAAGACTTTCACTTAAAACTTAGGAAATCAGCCTCCGGGCGCGCAAAACGAGCAAACGGGCTCCGGTGCCCGTTGGACTTGACGGACATGGGCTCCTAGTCATTCATGACTAGCTGAAAAAACTGGCGGAACGAGATTCCGAAACACGGACTGCTCGTACCGTTGAAACGTATGTTTAAGTTAGAACTATAACTTAAAATTTAGAAAACGAGCATCCGGGCGCCCAGTACGAGCAACCGGCTTCGTTGCTCATGAGACTTGATGGGCCCGGACCCCTAGCTTTTCATGACCTGCAGGAACTGACGGAACGAGATTCCGACTCCCGGATTGCTAGTGAAGTCGAAACGTAGGTTTAACTCAAAACTTTCACTTAAAACTAAGGAAATCAGCCTCCGGCGCCCAAAACAAGCAAACGGGCTCCGGTGCCAGAGAGACTCCACGGGCACGGGCCCCTAGCCGTTCATGGCCTGCAGAAACAGCCGAAACGAGATTCCGAACCCCGGATTGCTCGTACTGTTGAAACGTATGTTTAAATTAGAGCCATAACTTAGAACCTTGAAAACGAGCCTCCGGGCGACCAAAACGAGCAAACGGGCCCCGTTGCTTGTGGGACTTGACGGGCACGGGACCCTACCCGTTCATGACCTCCAGGAATTGACGGAACGACATTCCGACTCTCGGGTTCCTTGCAAAGTTGAAACGTAGGTTTAACTCAAGACTTTCACTTAAAACTTAGGAAATCAGCCTCCGGGCGCGCAAAACGAGCAAACGGGCTCCGGTGCCCGTTGGACTTGACGGACATGGGCTCCTAGTCATTCATGACTAGCTGAAAAAACTGGCGGAACGAGATTCCGAAACACGGACTGCTCGTACCGTTGAAACGTATGTTTAAGTTAGAACTATAACTTAAAATTTAGAAAACGAGCATCCGGGCGCCCAGTACGAGCAACCGGCTTCGTTGCTCATGAGACTTGATGGGCCCGGACCCCTAGCTTTTCATGACCTGCAGGAACTGACGGAACGAGATTCCGACTCCCGGATTGCTAGTGAAGTCGAAACGTAGGTTTAACTCAAAACTTTCACTTAAAACTAAGGAAATCAGCCTCCGGCGCCCAAAACAAGCAAACGGGCTCCGGTGCCAGAGAGACTCCACGGGCACGGGCCCCTAGCCGTTCATGGCCTGCAGAAACAGCCGAAACGAGATTCCGAACCCCGGATTGCTCGTACTGTTGAAACGTATGTTTAAATTAGAGCCATAACTTAGAACCTTGAAAACGAGCCTCCGGGCGACCAAAACGAGCAAACGGGCCCCGTTGCTTGTGGGACTTGACGGGCACGGGACCCTACCCGTTCATGACCTCCAGGAATTGACGGAACGAGATTCCGACTCTCGGGTTCCTTGCAAAGTTGAAACGTAGGTTTAACTCAAGACTTTCACTTAAAACTTAGGAAATCAGCCTCCGGGCGCGCAAAACGAGCAAACGGGCTCCGGTGCCCGTTGGACTTGACGGACATGGGCTCCTAGTCATTCATGACTAGCTGAAAAAACTGGCGGAACGAGATTCCGAAACACGGACTGCTCGTACCGTTGAAACGTATGTTTAAGTTAGAACTATAACTTAAAATTCAGAAAACGAGCATCCGGGCGCCCAGTACGAGCAACCGGCTTCGTTGCTCATGAGACTTGATGGGCCCGGACCCCTAGCTTTTCATGGCCTGCAGGAACTGACGGAACGAGATTCCGACTCCCGGATTGCTAGTGAAGTTGAAACGTAGGTTTAACTCAAAACTTTCACTTAAAACTAAGGAAATCAGCCTCCGGGCGCCCAAAACGACCAAACGGGCTCCGGTGCCAGAGAGACTCCACGGGCACGGGCCCCTAGCCGTTCATGGCCTGCAGAAACAGCCGAAACGAGATTCCGAACCCCGGATTGCTCGTACTGTTGAAACGTATGTTTAAGTTAGAATTATAACTTAAAACATAGACAACGAGCCTCCTGGGGCCCAAAATGAGCAGACGGGCCCCGTTGCCCGTGAAAATTGACGGGCACGGGCCCTAGTCATTCGTGACTTGCAGGAACTGACGGAACGAGATTCCGAATCCCGGACTGCTCGTACAGATGAAACGTAGGTTTAAGTTACAGCTATAACCTAAAACCTAGAGAACGAGCCTCCGGGCCCCCAAAATGAGTAAACGGGCTCCGTTGGCCGCGAAACTTGACGGGCACGGGCCCCTAGTCATTCAAGACTTGCAGGAACAGACGAAAGGAGATTCCGAATCCCGGATTGCTCGTACAGTTGAAACGCAAGCTTAAATTAGAACTATAACCTAAAACTTAGAAAACGAGCATCCGGGCGCCCACAACGAGCAAACGGGCTCCGTTGCCCTTGTAACTTGACGGGCACGGGCCCCTAGTCATTCATGACTTGCAGGAACAGAAGGAACGAGAGTCCGGACCCCGGAGTGCTCGTACAGTTGAGACGTATGTTTCAGTTAGAACTATAACTTAAGACTTAGAAAACGAAACATCCGGGCGCCCAAAATGAGCAAATGGGCTCCGTTGCCGTTAAACTTGACGGGCACCGGCCCCTAGTCATTCATGACTTGCAGGAACTGACGGAACGAGATTCTGATTCCCGGATTGCTCTTACAGTTGAAACGTATGTTTAAATTAGAGCGATAACTTAGAACCTTGAAAACGAGCCTCCGGGCGACCAAAACGAGCAAACGGGCCCCGTTGCTTGTGGAACTTGAAGGGCACGGGCCCCTACCCGTTCATGACCTGCAGGAATTGACGGAACGAGATTCCGACTCTCGGGTTCCTTGCAAAGTTGAAACGTAGGTTTAACTCAAGACTTTCACTTAAAACTTAGGAAATCAGCCTCCGGGCGCCCAAAACGAGCAAACGGACTCCGGTGCCCGTTGGACTTGACGGGCATGGGCTCCTAGTCATTCATGACTAGCTGAAAAAACTGGCGGAACGAGATTCCGAAACACGGACTGCTCGTACCGTTGAAACGTATGTTTAAGTTAGAACTATAACTTAAAATTTAGAAAACGAGCATCCGGGCGCCCAGTACGAGCAACCGGCTTCGTTGCTCATGAGACTTGATGGGCCCGGACCCCTAGCTTTTCATGGCCTGCAGGAACTGACGGAACGAGATTCCGACTCCCGGATTGCTAGTGAAGTTGAAACGTAGGTTTAACTCAAAACTTTCACTTAAAACTAAGGAAATCAGCCTCCGGGCGCCCAAAACGAGCAAACGGGCTCCGGTGCCAGAGAGACTCCACGGGCACGGGCCCCTAGCCGTTCATGGCCTGCAGAAACAGCCGAAACGAGATTCCGAACCCCGGATTGCTCGTACTGTTGAAACGTATGTTTAAGTTAGAATTATAACTTAAAACATAGACAACGAGCCTCTTGGCGCCCAAAATGAGCAGACGGGCCCCGTTGCCCGTGAAAATTGACGGGCACGGGCTCTAGTCATTCGTGACTTGCAGGAACTGACGAACGAGATTCCGAATCCCGGACTGCTCGTACAGTTGAAACGTAGGTTTAAGTTACAGCTATAACCTAAAACTTAGACAACGTGCCTCCGGGCCCCCAAAATGAGTAAACGGGCTCCGTTGGCCGCGAAACTTGACGGGCACGGGCCCCTAGTCATTCAAGACTTGCAGGAACTGACGAAAGGAGATTCCGAATCCCGGATTGCTCGTACAGTTGAAACGCAAGCTTAAATTAGAACTATAACCTAAAACTTAGAAAACGAGCATCCGGGCGCCCACAACGAGCAAACGGGCTCCGTTGCCCTTGTAACTTGACGGGCACGGGCCCTAGTCATTCATGACTTGCAGGAACAGAAGGAACGAGAGTCCGGACCCCGGAGTGCTCGTACAGTTGAGACGTATGTTTCAGTTAGAACTATAACTTAAGACTTAAAAAACGAAACATCCGGGCGCCCAAAATGAGCAAATGGGCTCCGTTGCCGTTAAACTTGACGGGCACCGGCCCCTAGTCATTCATGACTTGCAGGAACTGACGGAACGAAATTCTGATTCCCGGATTGCTCTTACAGTTGAAACGTATGTTTAAATTAGAGCTATAACTTAGAACCTTTAAAACGAGCCTCCGGGTGACCAAAACGAGCAAACGGGCCCCGTTACTTGTGGAACTTGACGGGCACGGGCCCCTACCCGTTCATGACCTGCAGGAATTGACGGAACGAGATTCCGACTCTCGGGTTCCTTGCAAAGTTGAAACGTAGGTTTAACTCAAGACTTTCACTTAAAACTTAGGAAATCAGCCTCCGGGCGCCCAAAATGAGCAAACGGGCTCCGGTGCCCGTTGGACTTGACGGGCATGGGCTCCTAGTCATTCATGACTAGCTGAAAAAACTGGCGGAACGAGATTCCGAAATACGGACTGCTCGTACCGTTGAAACGTATGTTTAAGTTAGAACTATAACTTAAAATTTAGAAAACGAGCATCCGGGCGCCCAGTACGAGCAACCGGCTTCGTTGCTCATGAGACTTGATGGGCCCGGACCCCTAGCTTTTCATGACCTGCAGGAACTGACGGAACGAGATTCCGACTCCCGGATTGCTAGTGAAGTTGAAACGTAGGTTTAACTCAAAACTTTCACTTAAAACTAAGGAAATCAGCCTCCGGCGCCCAAAACAAGCAAACGGGCTCCGGTGCCAGAGAGACTCCACGGGCACGGGCCCCTAGCCGTTCATGGCCTGCAGAAACAGCCGAAACGAGATTCCGAACCCCGGATTGCTCGTACTGTTGAAACGTATGTTTAAATTAGAGCCATAACTTAGAACCTTGAAAACGAGCCTCCGGGCGACCAAAACGAGCAAACGGGCCCCGTTGCTTGTGGGACTTGACGGGCACGGGACCCTACCCGTTCATGACCTCCAGGAATTGACGGAACGAGATTCCGACTCTCGGGTTCCTTGCAAAGTTGAAACGTAGGTTTAACTCAAGACTTTCACTTAAAACTTAGGAAATCAGCCTCCGGGCGCGCAAAACGAGCAAACGGGCTCCGGTGCCCGTTGGACTTGACGGACATGGGCTCCTAGTCATTCATGACTAGCTGAAAAAACTGGCGGAACGAGATTCCGAAACACGGACTGCTCGTACCGTTGAAACGTATGTTTAAGTTAGAACTATAACTTAAAATTTAGAAAACGAGCATCCGGGCGCCCAGTACGAGCAACCGGCTTCGTTGCTCATGAGACTTGATGGGCCCGGACCCCTAGCTTTTCATGGCCTGCAGGAACTGACGGAACGAGATTCCGACTCCCGGATTGCTAGTGAAGTCGAAACGTAGGTTTAACTCAAAACTTTCACTTAAAACTAAGGAAATCAGCCTCCGGCGCCCAAAACAAGCAAACGGGCTCCGGTGCCAGAGAGACTCCACGGGCACGGGCCCCTAGCCGTTCATGGCCTGCAGAAACAGCCGAAACGAGATTCCGAACCCCGGATTGCTCGTACTGTTGAAACGTATGTTTAAATTAGAGCCATAACTTAGAACCTTGAAAACGAGCCTCCGGGCGACCAAAACGAGCAAACGGGCCCCGTTGCTTGTGGGACTTGACGGGCACGGGACCCTACCCGTTCATGACCTCCAGGAATTGACGGAACGAGATTCCGACTCTCGGGTTCCTTGCAAAGTTGAAACGTAGGTTTAACTCAAGACTTTCACTTAAAACTTAGGAAATCAGCCTCCGGGCGCGCAAAACGAGCAAACGGGCTCCGGTACCCGTTGGACTTGACGGACATGGGCTCCTAGTCATTCATGACTAGCTGAAAAAACTGGCGGAACGAGATTCCGAAACACGGACTGCTCGTACCGTTGAAACGTATGTTTAAGTTAGAACTATAACTTAAAATTTAGAAAACGAGCATCCGGGCGCCCAGTACGAGCAACCGGCTTCGTTGCTCATGAGACTTGATGGGCCCGGACCCCTAGCTTTTCATGACCTGCAGGAACTGACGGAACGAGATTCCGACTCCCGGATTGCTAGTGAAGTCGAAACGTAGGTTTAACTCAAAACTTTCACTTAAAACTAAGGAAATCAGCCTCCGGCGCCCAAAACAAGCAAACGGGCTCCGGTGCCAGAGAGACTCCACGGGCACGGGCCCCTAGCCGTTCATGGCCTGCAGAAACAGCCGAAACGAGATTCCGAACCCCGGATTGCTCGTACTGTTGAAACGTATGTTTAAGTTAGAATTATAACTTAAAACATAGACAACGAGCCTCTTGGCGCCCAAAATGAGCAGACGGGCCCCGTTGCCCGTGAAAATTGACGGGCACGGGCTCTAGTCATTCGTGACTTGCAGGAACTGACGAACGAGATTCCGAATCCCGGACTGCTCGTACAGTTGAAACGTAGGTTTAAGTTACAGCTATAACCTAAAACTTAGACAACGTGCCTCCGGGCCCCCAAAATGAGTAAACGGGCTCCGTTGGCCGCGAAACTTGACGGGCACGGGCCCCTAGTCATTCAAGACTTGCAGGAACTGACGAAAGGAGATTCCGAATCCCGGATTGCTCGTACAGTTGAAACGCAAGCTTAAATTAGAACTATAACCTAAAACTTAGAAAACGAGCATCCGGGCGCCCACAACGAGCAAACGGGCTCCGTTGCCCTTGTAACTTGACGGGCACGGGCCCTAGTCATTCATGACTTGCAGGAACAGAAGGAACGAGAGTCCGGACCCCGGAGTGCTCGTACAGTTGAGACGTATGTTTCAGTTAGAACTATAACTTAAGACTTAAAAAACGAAACATCCGGGCGCCCAAAATGAGCAAATGGGCTCCGTTGCCGTTAAACTTGACGGGCACCGGCCCCTAGTCATTCATGACTTGCAGGAACTGACGGAACGAAATTCTGATTCCCGGATTGCTCTTACAGTTGAAACGTATGTTTAAATTAGAGCTATAACTTAGAACCTTTAAAACGAGCCTCCGGGTGACCAAAACGAGCAAACGGGCCCCGTTACTTGTGGAACTTGACGGGCACGGGCCCCTACCCGTTCATGACCTGCAGGAATTGACGGAACGAGATTCCGACTCTCGGGTTCCTTGCAAAGTTGAAACGTAGGTTTAACTCAAGACTTTCACTTAAAACTTAGGAAATCAGCCTCCGGGCGCCCAAAATGAGCAAACGGGCTCCGGTGCCCGTTGGACTTGACGGGCATGGGCTCCTAGTCATTCATGACTAGCTGAAAAAACTGGCGGAACGAGATTCCGAAATACGGACTGCTCGTACCGTTGAAACGTATGTTTAAGTTAGAACTATAACTTAAAATTTAGAAAACGAGCATCCGGGCGCCCAGTACGAGCAACCGGCTTCGTTGCTCATGAGACTTGATGGGCCCGGACCCCTAGCTTTTCATGACCTGCAGGAACTGACGGAACGAGATTCCGACTCCCGGATTGCTAGTGAAGTTGAAACGTAGGTTTAACTCAAAACTTTCACTTAAAACTAAGGAAATCAGCCTCCGGCGCCCAAAACAAGCAAACGGGCTCCGGTGCCAGAGAGACTCCACGGGCACGGGCCCCTAGCCGTTCATGGCCTGCAGAAACAGCCGAAACGAGATTCCGAACCCCGGATTGCTCGTACTGTTGAAACGTATGTTTAAATTAGAGCCATAACTTAGAACCTTGAAAACGAGCCTCCGGGCGACCAAAACGAGCAAACGGGCCCCGTTGCTTGTGGGACTTGACGGGCACGGGACCCTACCCGTTCATGACCTCCAGGAATTGACGGAACGAGATTCCGACTCTCGGGTTCCTTGCAAAGTTGAAACGTAGGTTTAACTCAAGACTTTCACTTAAAACTTAGGAAATCAGCCTCCGGGCGCGCAAAACGAGCAAACGGGCTCCGGTGCCCGTTGGACTTGACGGACATGGGCTCCTAGTCATTCATGACTAGCTGAAAAAACTGGCGGAACGAGATTCCGAAACACGGACTGCTCGTACCGTTGAAACGTATGTTTAAGTTAGAACTATAACTTAAAATTTAGAAAACGAGCATCCGGGCGCCCAGTACGAGCAACCGGCTTCGTTGCTCATGAGACTTGATGGGCCCGGACCCCTAGCTTTTCATGGCCTGCAGGAACTGACGGAACGAGATTCCGACTCCCGGATTGCTAGTGAAGTCGAAACGTAGGTTTAACTCAAAACTTTCACTTAAAACTAAGGAAATCAGCCTCCGGCGCCCAAAACAAGCAAACGGGCTCCGGTGCCAGAGAGACTCCACGGGCACGGGCCCCTAGCCGTTCATGGCCTGCAGAAACAGCCGAAACGAGATTCCGAACCCCGGATTGCTCGTACTGTTGAAACGTATGTTTAAATTAGAGCCATAACTTAGAACCTTGAAAACGAGCCTCCGGGCGACCAAAACGAGCAAACGGGCCCCGTTGCTTGTGGGACTTGACGGGCACGGGACCCTACCCGTTCATGACCTCCAGGAATTGACGGAACGAGATTCCGACTCTCGGGTTCCTTGCAAAGTTGAAACGTAGGTTTAACTCAAGACTTTCACTTAAAACTTAGGAAATCAGCCTCCGGGCGCGCAAAACGAGCAAACGGGCTCCGGTACCCGTTGGACTTGACGGACATGGGCTCCTAGTCATTCATGACTAGCTGAAAAAACTGGCGGAACGAGATTCCGAAACACGGACTGCTCGTACCGTTGAAACGTATGTTTAAGTTAGAACTATAACTTAAAATTTAGAAAACGAGCATCCGGGCGCCCAGTACGAGCAACCGGCTTCGTTGCTCATGAGACTTGATGGGCCCGGACCCCTAGCTTTTCATGACCTGCAGGAACTGACGGAACGAGATTCCGACTCCCGGATTGCTAGTGAAGTCGAAACGTAGGTTTAACTCAAAACTTTCACTTAAAACTAAGGAAATCAGCCTCCGGCGCCCAAAACAAGCAAACGGGCTCCGGTGCCAGAGAGACTCCACGGGCACGGGCCCCTAGCCGTTCATGGCCTGCAGAAACAGCCGAAACGAGATTCCGAACCCCGGATTGCTCGTACTGTTGAAACGTATGTTTAAATTAGAGCCATAACTTAGAACCTTGAAAACGAGCCTCCGGGCGACCAAAACGAGCAAACGGGCCCCGTTGCTTGTGGGACTTGACGGGCACGGGACCCTACCCGTTCATGACCTCCAGGAATTGACGGAACGAGATTCCGACTCTCGGGTTCCTTGCAAAGTTGAAACGTAGGTTTAACTCAAGACTTTCACTTAAAACTTAGGAAATCAGCCTCCGGGCGCGCAAAACGAGCAAACGGGCTCCGGTGCCCGTTGGACTTGACGGACATGGGCTCCTAGTCATTCATGACTAGCTGAAAAAACTGGCGGAACGAGATTCCGAAACACGGACTGCTCGTACCGTTGAAACGTATGTTTAAGTTAGAACTATAACTTAAAATTCAGAAAACGAGCATCCGGGCGCCCAGTACGAGCAACCGGCTTCGTTGCTCATGAGACTTGATGGGCCCGGACCCCTAGCTTTTCATGGCCTGCAGGAACTGACGGAACGAGATTCCGACTCCCGGATTGCTAGTGAAGTTGAAACGTAGGTTTAACTCAAAACTTTCACTTAAAACTAAGGAAATCAGCCTCCGGGCGCCCAAAACGACCAAACGGGCTCCGGTGCCAGAGAGACTCCACGGGCACGGGCCCCTAGCCGTTCATGGCCTGCAGAAACAGCCGAAACGAGATTCCGAACCCCGGATTGCTCGTACTGTTGAAACGTATGTTTAAGTTAGAATTATAACTTAAAACATAGACAACGAGCCTCCTGGGGCCCAAAATGAGCAGACGGGCCCCGTTGCCCGTGAAAATTGACGGGCACGGGCCCTAGTCATTCGTGACTTGCAGGAACTGACGGAACGAGATTCCGAATCCCGGACTGCTCGTACAGATGAAACGTAGGTTTAAGTTACAGCTATAACCTAAAACCTAGAGAACGAGCCTCCGGGCCCCCAAAATGAGTAAACGGGCTCCGTTGGCCGCGAAACTTGACGGGCACGGGCCCCTAGTCATTCAAGACTTGCAGGAACAGACGAAAGGAGATTCCGAATCCCGGATTGCTCGTACAGTTGAAACGCAAGCTTAAATTAGAACTATAACCTAAAACTTAGAAAACGAGCATCCGGGCGCCCACAACGAGCAAACGGGCTCCGTTGCCCTTGTAACTTGACGGGCACGGGCCCCTAGTCATTCATGACTTGCAGGAACAGAAGGAACGAGAGTCCGGACCCCGGAGTGCTCGTACAGTTGAGACGTATGTTTCAGTTAGAACTATAACTTAAGACTTAGAAAACGAAACATCCGGGCGCCCAAAATGAGCAAATGGGCTCCGTTGCCGTTAAACTTGACGGGCACCGGCCCCTAGTCATTCATGACTTGCAGGAACTGACGGAACGAGATTCTGATTCCCGGATTGCTCTTACAGTTGAAACGTATGTTTAAATTAGAGCGATAACTTAGAACCTTGAAAACGAGCCTCCGGGCGACCAAAACGAGCAAACGGGCCCCGTTGCTTGTGGAACTTGAAGGGCACGGGCCCCTACCCGTTCATGACCTGCAGGAATTGACGGAACGAGATTCCGACTCTCGGGTTCCTTGCAAAGTTGAAACGTAGGTTTAACTCAAGACTTTCACTTAAAACTTAGGAAATCAGCCTCCGGGCGCCCAAAACGAGCAAACGGACTCCGGTGCCCGTTGGACTTGACGGGCATGGGCTCCTAGTCATTCATGACTAGCTGAAAAAACTGGCGGAACGAGATTCCGAAACACGGACTGCTCGTACCGTTGAAACGTATGTTTAAGTTAGAACTATAACTTAAAATTTAGAAAACGAGCATCCGGGCGCCCAGTACGAGCAACCGGCTTCGTTGCTCATGAGACTTGATGGGCCCGGACCCCTAGCTTTTCATGGCCTGCAGGAACTGACGGAACGAGATTCCGACTCCCGGATTGCTAGTGAAGTTGAAACGTAGGTTTAACTCAAAACTTTCACTTAAAACTAAGGAAATCAGCCTCCGAGCGCCCAAAACGAGCAAACGGGCTCCGGTGCCAGAGAGACTCCACGGGCACGGGCCCCTAGCCGTTCATGGCCTGCAGAAACAGCCGAAACGAGATTCCGAACCCCGGATTGCTCGTACTGTTGAAACGTATGTTTAAGTTAGAATTATAACTTAAAACATAGACAACGAGCCTCTTGGCGCCCAAAATGAGCAGACGGGCCCCGTTGCCCGTGAAAATTGACGGGCACGGGCTCTAGTCATTCGTGACTTGCAGGAACTGACGAACGAGATTCCGAATCCCGGACTGCTCGTACAGTTGAAACGTAGGTTTAAGTTACAGCTATAACCTAAAACTTAGACAACGTGCCTCCGGGCCCCCAAAATGAGTAAACGGGCTCCGTTGGCCGCGAAACTTGACGGGCACGGGCCCCTAGTCATTCAAGACTTGCAGGAACTGACGAAAGGAGATTCCGAATCCCGGATTGCTCGTACAGTTGAAACGCAAGCTTAAATTAGAACTATAACCTAAAACTTAGAAAACGAGCATCCGGGCGCCCACAACGAGCAAACGGGCTCCGTTGCCCTTGTAACTTGACGGGCACGGGCCCTAGTCATTCATGACTTGCAGGAACAGAAGGAACGAGAGTCCGGACCCCGGAGTGCTCGTACAGTTGAGACGTATGTTTCAGTTAGAACTATAACTTAAGACTTAAAAAACGAAACATCCGGGCGCCCAAAATGAGCAAATGGGCTCCGTTGCCGTTAAACTTGACGGGCACCGGCCCCTAGTCATTCATGACTTGCAGGAACTGACGGAACGAAATTCTGATTCCCGGATTGCTCTTACAGTTGAAACGTATGTTTAAATTAGAGCTATAACTTAGAACCTTTAAAACGAGCCTCCGGGTGACCAAAACGAGCAAACGGGCCCCGTTACTTGTGGAACTTGACGGGCACGGGCCCCTACCCGTTCATGACCTGCAGGAATTGACGGAACGAGATTCCGACTCTCGGGTTCCTTGCAAAGTTGAAACGTAGGTTTAACTCAAGACTTTCACTTAAAACTTAGGAAATCAGCCTCCGGGCGCCCAAAATGAGCAAACGGGCTCCGGTGCCCGTTGGACTTGACGGGCATGGGCTCCTAGTCATTCATGACTAGCTGAAAAAACTGGCGGAACGAGATTCCGAAATACGGACTGCTCGTACCGTTGAAACGTATGTTTAAGTTAGAACTATAACTTAAAATTTAGAAAACGAGCATCCGGGCGCCCAGTACGAGCAACCGGCTTCGTTGCTCATGAGACTTGATGGGCCCGGACCCCTAGCTTTTCATGACCTGCAGGAACTGACGGAACGAGATTCCGACTCCCGGATTGCTAGTGAAGTTGAAACGTAGGTTTAACTCAAAACTTTCACTTAAAACTAAGGAAATCAGCCTCCGGCGCCCAAAACAAGCAAACGGGCTCCGGTGCCAGAGAGACTCCACGGGCACGGGCCCCTAGCCGTTCATGGCCTGCAGAAACAGCCGAAACGAGATTCCGAACCCCGGATTGCTCGTACTGTTGAAACGTATGTTTAAATTAGAGCCATAACTTAGAACCTTGAAAACGAGCCTCCGGGCGACCAAAACGAGCAAACGGGCCCCGTTGCTTGTGGGACTTGACGGGCACGGGACCCTACCCGTTCATGACCTCCAGGAATTGACGGAACGAGATTCCGACTCTCGGGTTCCTTGCAAAGTTGAAACGTAGGTTTAACTCAAGACTTTCACTTAAAACTTAGGAAATCAGCCTCCGGGCGCGCAAAACGAGCAAACGGGCTCCGGTGCCCGTTGGACTTGACGGACATGGGCTCCTAGTCATTCATGACTAGCTGAAAAAACTGGCGGAACGAGATTCCGAAACACGGACTGCTCGTACCGTTGAAACGTATGTTTAAGTTAGAACTATAACTTAAAATTTAGAAAACGAGCATCCGGGCGCCCAGTACGAGCAACCGGCTTCGTTGCTCATGAGACTTGATGGGCCCGGACCCCTAGCTTTTCATGGCCTGCAGGAACTGACGGAACGAGATTCCGACTCCCGGATTGCTAGTGAAGTCGAAACGTAGGTTTAACTCAAAACTTTCACTTAAAACTAAGGAAATCAGCCTCCGGCGCCCAAAACAAGCAAACGGGCTCCGGTGCCAGAGAGACTCCACGGGCACGGGCCCCTAGCCGTTCATGGCCTGCAGAAACAGCCGAAACAAGATTCCGAACCCCGGATTGCTCGTACTGTTGAAACGTATGTTTAAATTAGAGCCATAACTTAGAACCTTGAAAACGAGCCTCCGGGCGACCAAAACGAGCAAACGGGCCCCGTTGCTTGTGGGACTTGACGGGCACGGGACCCTACCCGTTCATGACCTCCAGGAATTGACGGAACGAGATTCCGACTCTCGGGTTCCTTGCAAAGTTGAAACGTAGGTTTAACTCAAGACTTTCACTTAAAACTTAGGAAATCAGCCTCCGGGCGCGCAAAACGAGCAAACGGGCTCCGGTACCCGTTGGACTTGACGGACATGGGCTCCTAGTCATTCATGACTAGCTGAAAAAACTGGCGGAACGAGATTCCGAAACACGGACTGCTCGTACCGTTGAAACGTATGTTTAAGTTAGAACTATAACTTAAAATTTAGAAAACGAGCATCCGGGCGCCCAGTACGAGCAACCGGCTTCGTTGCTCATGAGACTTGATGGGCCCGGACCCCTAGCTTTTCATGACCTGCAGGAACTGACGGAACGAGATTCCGACTCCCGGATTGCTAGTGAAGTCGAAACGTAGGTTTAACTCAAAACTTTCACTTAAAACTAAGGAAATCAGCCTCCGGCGCCCAAAACAAGCAAACGGGCTCCGGTGCCAGAGAGACTCCACGGGCACGGGCCCCTAGCCGTTCATGGCCTGCAGAAACAGCCGAAACGAGATTCCGAACCCCGGATTGCTCGTACTGTTGAAACGTATGTTTAAATTAGAGCCATAACTTAGAACCTTGAAAACGAGCCTCCGGGCGACCAAAACGAGCAAACGGGCCCCGTTGCTTGTGGGACTTGACGGGCACGGGACCCTACCCGTTCATGACCTCCAGGAATTGACGGAACGAGATTCCGACTCTCGGGTTCCTTGCAAAGTTGAAACGTAGGTTTAACTCAAGACTTTCACTTAAAACTTAGGAAATCAGCCTCCGGGCGCGCAAAACGAGCAAACGGGCTCCGGTGCCCGTTGGACTTGACGGACATGGGCTCCTAGTCATTCATGACTAGCTGAAAAAACTGGCGGAACGAGATTCCGAAACACGGACTGCTCGTACCGTTGAAACGTATGTTTAAGTTAGAACTATAACTTAAAATTCAGAAAACGAGCATCCGGGCGCCCAGTACGAGCAACCGGCTTCGTTGCTCATGAGACTTGATGGGCCCGGACCCCTAGCTTTTCATGGCCTGCAGGAACTGACGGAACGAGATTCCGACTCCCGGATTGCTAGTGAAGTTGAAACGTAGGTTTAACTCAAAACTTTCACTTAAAACTAAGGAAATCAGCCTCCGGGCGCCCAAAACGACCAAACGGGCTCCGGTGCCAGAGAGACTCCACGGGCACGGGCCCCTAGCCGTTCATGGCCTGCAGAAACAGCCGAAACGAGATTCCGAACCCCGGATTGCTCGTACTGTTGAAACGTATGTTTAAGTTAGAATTATAACTTAAAACATAGACAACGAGCCTCCTGGGGCCCAAAATGAGCAGACGGGCCCCGTTGCCCGTGAAAATTGACGGGCACGGGCCCTAGTCATTCGTGACTTGCAGGAACTGACGGAACGAGATTCCGAATCCCGGACTGCTCGTACAGATGAAACGTAGGTTTAAGTTACAGCTATAACCTAAAACCTAGAGAACGAGCCTCCGGGCCCCCAAAATGAGTAAACGGGCTCCGTTGGCCGCGAAACTTGACGGGCACGGGCCCCTAGTCATTCAAGACTTGCAGGAACAGACGAAAGGAGATTCCGAATCCCGGATTGCTCGTACAGTTGAAACGCAAGCTTAAATTAGAACTATAACCTAAAACTTAGAAAACGAGCATCCGGGCGCCCACAACGAGCAAACGGGCTCCGTTGCCCTTGTAACTTGACGGGCACGGGCCCCTAGTCATTCATGACTTGCAGGAACAGAAGGAACGAGAGTCCGGACCCCGGAGTGCTCGTACAGTTGAGACGTATGTTTCAGTTAGAACTATAACTTAAGACTTAGAAAACGAAACATCCGGGCGCCCAAAATGAGCAAATGGGCTCCGTTGCCGTTAAACTTGACGGGCACCGGCCCCTAGTCATTCATGACTTGCAGGAACTGACGGAACGAGATTCTGATTCCCGGATTGCTCTTACAGTTGAAACGTATGTTTAAATTAGAGCGATAACTTAGAACCTTGAAAACGAGCCTCCGGGCGACCAAAACGAGCAAACGGGCCCCGTTGCTTGTGGAACTTGAAGGGCACGGGCCCCTACCCGTTCATGACCTGCAGGAATTGACGGAACGAGATTCCGACTCTCGGGTTCCTTGCAAAGTTGAAACGTAGGTTTAACTCAAGACTTTCACTTAAAACTTAGGAAATCAGCCTCCGGGCGCCCAAAACGAGCAAACGGACTCCGGTGCCCGTTGGACTTGACGGACATGGGCTCCTAGTCATTCATGACTAGCTGAAAAAACTGGCGGAACGAGATTCCGAAACACGGACTGCTCGTACCGTTGAAACGTATGTTTAAGTTAGAACTATAACTTAAAATTCAGAAAACGAGCATCCGGGCGCCCAGTACGAGCAACCGGCTTCGTTGCTCATGAGACTTGATGGGCCCGGACCCCTAGCTTTTCATGGCCTGCAGGAACTGACGGAACGAGATTCCGACTCCCGGATTGCTAGTGAAGTTGAAACGTAGGTTTAACTCAAAACTTTCACTTAAAACTAAGGAAATCAGCCTCCGGGCGCCCAAAACGACCAAACGGGCTCCGGTGCCAGAGAGACTCCACGGGCACGGGCCCCTAGCCGTTCATGGCCTGCAGAAACAGCCGAAACGAGATTCCGAACCCCGGATTGCTCGTACTGTTGAAACGTATGTTTAAGTTAGAATTATAACTTAAAACATAGACAACGAGCCTCCTGGGGCCCAAAATGAGCAGACGGGCCCCGTTGCCCGTGAAAATTGACGGGCACGGGCCCTAGTCATTCGTGACTTGCAGGAACTGACGGAACGAGATTCCGAATCCCGGACTGCTCGTACAGATGAAACGTAGGTTTAAGTTACAGCTATAACCTAAAACCTAGAGAACGAGCCTCCGGGCCCCCAAAATGAGTAAACGGGCTCCGTTGGCCGCGAAACTTGACGGGCACGGGCCCCTAGTCATTCAAGACTTGCAGGAACAGACGAAAGGAGATTCCGAATCCCGGATTGCTCGTACAGTTGAAACGCAAGCTTAAATTAGAACTATAACCTAAAACTTAGAAAACGAGCATCCGGGCGCCCACAACGAGCAAACGGGCTCCGTTGCCCTTGTAACTTGACGGGCACGGGCCCTAGTCATTCATGACTTGCAGGAACAGAAGGAACGAGAGTCCGGACCCCGGAGTGCTCGTACAGTTGAGACGTATGTTTCAGTTAGAACTATAACTTAAGACTTAAAAAACGAAACATCCGGGCGCCCAAAATGAGCAAATGGGCTCCGTTGCCGTTAAACTTGACGGGCACCGGCCCCCTAGTCATTCATGACTTGCAGGAACTGACGGAACGAAATTCTGATTCCCGGATTGCTCTTACAGTTGAAACGTATGTTTAAATTAGAGCTATAACTTAGAACCTTTAAAACGAGCCTCCGGGTGACCAAAACGAGCAAACGGGCCCCGTTACTTGTGGAACTTGACGGGCACGGGCCCCTACCCGTTCATGACCTGCAGGAATTGACGGAACGAGATTCCGACTCTCGGGTTCCTTGCAAAGTTGAAACGTAGGTTTAACTCAAGACTTTCACTTAAAACTTAGGAAATCAGCCTCCGGGCGCCCAAAATGAGCAAACGGGCTCCGGTGCCCGTTGGACTTGACGGGCATGGGCTCCTAGTCATTCATGACTAGCTGAAAAAACTGGCGGAACGAGATTCCGAAATACGGACTGCTCGTACCGTTGAAACGTATGTTTAAGTTAGAACTATAACTTAAAATTTAGAAAACGAGCATCCGGGCGCCCAGTACGAGCAACCGGCTTCGTTGCTCATGAGACTTGATGGGCCCGGACCCCTAGCTTTTCATGACCTGCAGGAACTGACGGAACGAGATTCCGACTCCCGGATTGCTAGTGAAGTTGAAACGTAGGTTTAACTCAAAACTTTCACTTAAAACTAAGGAAATCAGCCTCCGGCGCCCAAAACAAGCAAACGGGCTCCGGTGCCAGAGAGACTCCACGGGCACGGGCCCCTAGCCGTTCATGGCCTGCAGAAACAGCCGAAACGAGATTCCGAACCCCGGATTGCTCGTACTGTTTAAACGTATGTTTAAATTAGAGCCATAACTTAGAACCTTGAAAACGAGCCTCCGGGCGACCAAAACGAGCAAACGGGCCCCGTTGCTTGTGGGACTTGACGGGCACGGGACCCTACCCGTTCATGACCTCCAGGAATTGACGGAACGACATTCCGACTCTCGGGTTCCTTGCAAAGTTGAAACGTAGGTTTAACTCAAGACTTTCACTTAAAACTTAGGAAATCAGCCTCCGGGCGCGCAAAACGAGCAAACGGGCTCCGGTGCCCGTTGGACTTGACGGACATGGGCTCCTAGTCATTCATGACTAGCTGAAAAAACTGGCGGAACGAGATTCCGAAACACGGACTGCTCGTACCGTTGAAACGTATGTTTAAGTTAGAACTATAACTTAAAATTTAGAAAACGAGCATCCGGGCGCCCAGTACGAGCAACCGGCTTCGTTGCTCATGAGACTTGATGGGCCCGGACCCCTAGCTTTTCATGACCTGCAGGAACTGACGGAACGAGATTCCGACTCCCGGATTGCTAGTGAAGTCGAAACGTAGGTTTAACTCAAAACTTTCACTTAAAACTAAGGAAATCAGCCTCCGGCGCCCAAAACAAGCAAACGGGCTCCGGTGCCAGAGAGACTCCACGGGCACGGGCCCCTAGCCGTTCATGGCCTGCAGAAACAGCCGAAACGAGATTCCGAACCCCGGATTGCTCGTACTGTTGAAACGTATGTTTAAATTAGAGCCATAACTTAGAACCTTGAAAACGAGCCTCCGGGCGACCAAAACGAGCAAACGGGCCCCGTTGCTTGTGGGACTTGACGGGCACGGGACCCTACCCGTTCATGACCTCCAGGAATTGACGGAACGACATTCCGACTCTCGGGTTCCTTGCAAAGTTGAAACGTAGGTTTAACTCAAGACTTTCACTTAAAACTTAGGAAATCAGCCTCCGGGCGCGCAAAACGAGCAAACGGGCTCCGGTGCCCGTTGGACTTGACGGACATGGGCTCCTAGTCATTCATGACTAGCTGAAAAAACTGGCGGAACGAGATTCCGAAACACGGACTGCTCGTACCGTTGAAACGTATGTTTAAGTTAGAACTATAACTTAAAATTTAGAAAACGAGCATCCGGGCGCCCAGTACGAGCAACCGGCTTCGTTGCTCATGAGACTTGATGGGCCCGGACCCCTAGCTTTTCATGACCTGCAGGAACTGACGGAACGAGATTCCGACTCCCGGATTGCTAGTGAAGTCGAAACGTAGGTTTAACTCAAAACTTTCACTTAAAACTAAGGAAATCAGCCTCCGGCGCCCAAAACAAGCAAACGGGCTCCGGTGCCAGAGAGACTCCACGGGCACGGGCCCCTAGCCGTTCATGGCCTGCAGAAACAGCCGAAACGAGATTCCGAACCCCGGATTGCTCGTACTGTTGAAACGTATGTTTAAATTAGAGCCATAACTTAGAACCTTGAAAACGAGCCTCCGGGCGACCAAAACGAGCAAACGGGCCCCGTTGCTTGTGGGACTTGACGGGCACGGGACCCTACCCGTTCATGACCTCCAGGAATTGACGGAACGAGATTCCGACTCTCGGGTTCCTTGCAAAGTTGAAACGTAGGTTTAACTCAAGACTTTCACTTAAAACTTAGGAAATCAGCCTCCGGGCGCGCAAAACGAGCAAACGGGCTCCGGTGCCCGTTGGACTTGACGGACATGGGCTCCTAGTCATTCATGACTAGCTGAAAAAACTGGCGGAACGAGATTCCGAAACACGGACTGCTCGTACCGTTGAAACGTATGTTTAAGTTAGAACTATAACTTAAAATTCAGAAAACGAGCATCCGGGCGCCCAGTACGAGCAACCGGCTTCGTTGCTCATGAGACTTGATGGGCCCGGACCCCTAGCTTTTCATGGCCTGCAGGAACTGACGGAACGAGATTCCGACTCCCGGATTGCTAGTGAAGTTGAAACGTAGGTTTAACTCAAAACTTTCACTTAAAACTAAGGAAATCAGCCTCCGGGCGCCCAAAACGACCAAACGGGCTCCGGTGCCAGAGAGACTCCACGGGCACGGGCCCCTAGCCGTTCATGGCCTGCAGAAACAGCCGAAACGAGATTCCGAACCCCGGATTGCTCGTACTGTTGAAACGTATGTTTAAGTTAGAATTATAACTTAAAACATAGACAACGAGCCTCCTGGGGCCCAAAATGAGCAGACGGGCCCCGTTGCCCGTGAAAATTGACGGGCACGGGCCCTAGTCATTCGTGACTTGCAGGAACTGACGGAACGAGATTCCGAATCCCGGACTGCTCGTACAGATGAAACGTAGGTTTAAGTTACAGCTATAACCTAAAACCTAGAGAACGAGCCTCCGGGCCCCCAAAATGAGTAAACGGGCTCCGTTGGCCGCGAAACTTGACGGGCACGGGCCCCTAGTCATTCAAGACTTGCAGGAACAGACGAAAGGAGATTCCGAATCCCGGATTGCTCGTACAGTTGAAACGCAAGCTTAAATTAGAACTATAACCTAAAACTTAGAAAACGAGCATCCGGGCGCCCACAACGAGCAAACGGGCTCCGTTGCCCTTGTAACTTGACGGGCACGGGCCCCTAGTCATTCATGACTTGCAGGAACAGAAGGAACGAGAGTCCGGACCCCGGAGTGCTCGTACAGTTGAGACGTATGTTTCAGTTAGAACTATAACTTAAGACTTAGAAAACGAAACATCCGGGCGCCCAAAATGAGCAAATGGGCTCCGTTGCCGTTAAACTTGACGGGCACCGGCCCCTAGTCATTCATGACTTGCAGGAACTGACGGAACGAGATTCTGATTCCCGGATTGCTCTTACAGTTGAAACGTATGTTTAAATTAGAGCGATAACTTAGAACCTTGAAAACGAGCCTCCGGGCGACCAAAACGAGCAAACGGGCCCCGTTGCTTGTGGAACTTGAAGGGCACGGGCCCCTACCCGTTCATGACCTGCAGGAATTGACGGAACGAGATTCCGACTCTCGGGTTCCTTGCAAAGTTGAAACGTAGGTTTAACTCAAGACTTTCACTTAAAACTTAGGAAATCAGCCTCCGGGCGCCCAAAACGAGCAAACGGACTCCGGTGCCCGTTGGACTTGACGGGCATGGGCTCCTAGTCATTCATGACTAGCTGAAAAAACTGGCGGAACGAGATTCCGAAACACGGACTGCTCGTACCGTTGAAACGTATGTTTAAGTTAGAACTATAACTTAAAATTTAGAAAACGAGCATCCGGGCGCCCAGTACGAGCAACCGGCTTCGTTGCTCATGAGACTTGATGGGCCCGGACCCCTAGCTTTTCATGGCCTGCAGGAACTGACGGAACGAGATTCCGACTCCCGGATTGCTAGTGAAGTTGAAACGTAGGTTTAACTCAAAACTTTCACTTAAAACTAAGGAAATCAGCCTCCGGGCGCCCAAAACGAGCAAACGGGCTCCGGTGCCAGAGAGACTCCACGGGCACGGGCCCCTAGCCGTTCATGGCCTGCAGAAACAGCCGAAACGAGATTCCGAACCCCGGATTGCTCGTACTGTTGAAACGTATGTTTAAGTTAGAATTATAACTTAAAACATAGACAACGAGCCTCTTGGCGCCCAAAATGAGCAGACGGGCCCCGTTGCCCGTGAAAATTGACGGGCACGGGCTCTAGTCATTCGTGACTTGCAGGAACTGACGAACGAGATTCCGAATCCCGGACTGCTCGTACAGTTGAAACGTAGGTTTAAGTTACAGCTATAACCTAAAACTTAGACAACGTGCCTCCGGGCCCCCAAAATGAGTAAACGGGCTCCGTTGGCCGCGAAACTTGACGGGCACGGGCCCCTAGTCATTCAAGACTTGCAGGAACTGACGAAAGGAGATTCCGAATCCCGGATTACTCGTACAGTTGAAACGCAAGCTTAAATTAGAACTATAACCTAAAACTTAGAAAACGAGCATCCGGGCGCCCACAACGAGCAAACGGGCTCCGTTGCCCTTGTAACTTGACGGGCACGGGCCCTAGTCATTCATGACTTGCAGGAACAGAAGGAACGAGAGTCCGGACCCCGGAGTGCTCGTACAGTTGAGACGTATGTTTCAGTTAGAACTATAACTTAAGACTTAAAAAACGAAACATCCGGGCGCCCAAAATGAGCAAATGGGCTCCGTTGCCGTTAAACTTGACGGGCACCGGCCCCTAGTCATTCATGACTTGCAGGAACTGACGGAACGAAATTCTGATTCCCGGATTGCTCTTACAGTTGAAACGTATGTTTAAATTAGAGCTATAACTTAGAACCTTTAAAACGAGCCTCCGGGTGACCAAAACGAGCAAACGGGCCCCGTTACTTGTGGAACTTGACGGGCACGGGCCCCTACCCGTTCATGACCTGCAGGAATTGACGGAACGAGATTCCGACTCTCGGGTTCCTTGCAAAGTTGAAACGTAGGTTTAACTCAAGACTTTCACTTAAAACTTAGGAAATCAGCCTCCGGGCGCCCAAAATGAGCAAACGGGCTCCGGTGCCCGTTGGACTTGACGGGCATGGGCTCCTAGTCATTCATGACTAGCTGAAAAAACTGGCGGAACGAGATTCCGAAATACGGACTGCTCGTACCGTTGAAACGTATGTTTAAGTTAGAACTATAACTTAAAATTTAGAAAACGAGCATCCGGGCGCCCAGTACGAGCAACCGGCTTCGTTGCTCATGAGACTTGATGGGCCCGGACCCCTAGCTTTTCATGACCTGCAGGAACTGACGGAACGAGATTCCGACTCCCGGATTGCTAGTGAAGTTGAAACGTAGGTTTAACTCAAAACTTTCACTTAAAACTAAGGAAATCAGCCTCCGGCGCCCAAAACAAGCAAACGGGCTCCGGTGCCAGAGAGACTCCACGGGCACGGGCCCCTAGCCGTTCATGGCCTGCAGAAACAGCCGAAACGAGATTCCGAACCCCGGATTGCTCGTACTGTTTAAACGTATGTTTAAATTAGAGCCATAACTTAGAACCTTGAAAACGAGCCTCCGGGCGACCAAAACGAGCAAACGGGCCCCGTTGCTTGTGGGACTTGACGGGCACGGGACCCTACCCGTTCATGACCTCCAGGAATTGACGGAACGAGATTCCGACTCTCGGGTTCCTTGCAAAGTTGAAACGTAGGTTTAACTCAAGACTTTCACTTAAAACTTAGGAAATCAGCCTCCGGGCGCGCAAAACGAGCAAACGGGCTCCGGTGCCCGTTGGACTTGACGGACATGGGCTCCTAGTCATTCATGACTAGCTGAAAAAACTGGCGGAACGAGATTCCGAAACACGGACTGCTCGTACCGTTGAAACGTATGTTTAAGTTAGAACTATAACTTAAAATTTAGAAAACGAGCATCCGGGCGCCCAGTACGAGCAACCGGCTTCGTTGCTCATGAGACTTGATGGGCCCGGACCCCTAGCTTTTCATGACCTGCAGGAACTGACGGAACGAGATTCCGACTCCCGGATTGCTAGTGAAGTCGAAACGTAGGTTTAACTCAAAACTTTCACTTAAAACTAAGGAAATCAGCCTCCGGCGCCCAAAACAAGCAAACGGGCTCCGGTGCCAGAGAGACTCCACGGGCACGGGCCCCTAGCCGTTCATGGCCTGCAGAAACAGCCGAAACGAGATTCCGAACCCCGGATTGCTCGTACTGTTGAAACGTATGTTTAAATTAGAGCCATAACTTAGAACCTTGAAAACGAGCCTCCGGGCGACCAAAACGAGCAAACGGGCCCCGTTGCTTGTGGGACTTGACGGGCACGGGACCCTACCCGTTCATGACCTCCAGGAATTGACGGAACGAGATTCCGACTCTCGGGTTCCTTGCAAAGTTGAAACGTAGGTTTAACTCAAGACTTTCACTTAAAACTTAGGAAATCAGCCTCCGGGCGCGCAAAACGAGCAAACGGGCTCCGGTGCCCGTTGGACTTGACGGACATGGGCTCCTAGTCATTCATGACTAGCTGAAAAAACTGGCGGAACGAGATTCCGAAACACGGACTGCTCGTACCGTTGAAACGTATGTTTAAGTTAGAACTATAACTTAAAATTTAGAAAACGAGCATCCGGGCGCCCAGTACGAGCAACCGGCTTCGTTGCTCATGAGACTTGATGGGCCCGGACCCCTAGCTTTTCATGACCTGCAGGAACTGACGGAACGAGATTCCGACTCCCGGATTGCTAGTGAAGTCGAAACGTAGGTTTAACTCAAAACTTTCACTTAAAACTAAGGAAATCAGCCTCCGGCGCCCAAAACAAGCAAACGGGCTCCGGTGCCAGAGAGACTCCACGGGCACGGGCCCCTAGCCGTTCATGGCCTGCAGAAACAGCCGAAACGAGATTCCGAACCCCGGATTGCTCGTACTGTTGAAACGTATGTTTAAATTAGAGCCATAACTTAGAACCTTGAAAACGAGCCTCCGGGCGACCAAAACGAGCAAACGGGCCCCGTTGCTTGTGGGACTTGACGGGCACGGGACCCTACCCGTTCATGACCTCCAGGAATTGACGGAACGAGATTCCGACTCTCGGGTTCCTTGCAAAGTTGAAACGTAGGTTTAACTCAAGACTTTCACTTAAAACTTAGGAAATCAGCCTCCGGGCGCGCAAAACGAGCAAAAGGGCTCCGGTGCCCGTTGGACTTGACGGACATGGGCTCCTAGTCATTCATGACTAGCTGAAAAAACTGGCGGAACGAGATTCCGAAACACGGACTGCTCGTACCGTTGAAACGTATGTTTAAGTTAGAACTATAACTTAAAATTCAGAAAACGAGCATCCGGGCGCCCAGTACGAGCAACCGGCTTCGTTGCTCATGAGACTTGATGGGCCCGGACCCCTAGCTTTTCATGGCCTGCAGGAACTGACGGAACGAGATTCCGACTCCCGGATTGCTAGTGAAGTTGAAACGTAGGTTTAACTCAAAACTTTCACTTAAAACTAAGGAAATCAGCCTCCGGGCGCCCAAAACGACCAAACGGGCTCCGGTGCCAGAGAGACTCCACGGGCACGGGCCCCTAGCCGTTCATGGCCTGCAGAAACAGCCGAAACGAGATTCCGAACCCCGGATTGCTCGTACTGTTGAAACGTATGTTTAAGTTAGAATTATAACTTAAAACATAGACAACGAGCCTCCTGGGGCCCAAAATGAGCAGACGGGCCCCGTTGCCCGTGAAAATTGACGGGCACGGGCCCTAGTCATTCGTGACTTGCAGGAACTGACGGAACGAGATTCCGAATCCCGGACTGCTCGTACAGATGAAACGTAGGTTTAAGTTACAGCTATAACCTAAAACCTAGAGAACGAGCCTCCGGGCCCCCAAAATGAGTAAACGGGCTCCGTTGGCCGCGAAACTTGACGGGCACGGGCCCCTAGTCATTCAAGACTTGCAGGAACAGACGAAAGGAGATTCCGAATCCCGGATTGCTCGTACAGTTGAAACGCAAGCTTAAATTAGAACTATAACCTAAAACTTAGAAAACGAGCATCCGGGCGCCCACAACGAGCAAACGGGCTCCGTTGCCCTTGTAACTTGACGGGCACGGGCCCCTAGTCATTCATGACTTGCAGGAACAGAAGGAACGAGAGTCCGGACCCCGGAGTGCTCGTACAGTTGAGACGTATGTTTCAGTTAGAACTATAACTTAAGACTTAGAAAACGAAACATCCGGGCGCCCAAAATGAGCAAATGGGCTCCGTTGCCGTTAAACTTGACGGGCACCGGCCCCTAGTCATTCATGACTTGCAGGAACTGACGGAACGAGATTCTGATTCCCGGATTGCTCTTACAGTTGAAACGTATGTTTAAATTAGAGCGATAACTTAGAACCTTGAAAACGAGCCTCCGGGCGACCAAAACGAGCAAACGGGCCCCGTTGCTTGTGGAACTTGAAGGGCACGGGCCCCTACCCGTTCATGACCTGCAGGAATTGACGGAACGAGATTCCGACTCTCGGGTTCCTTGCAAAGTTGAAACGTAGGTTTAACTCAAGACTTTCACTTAAAACTTAGGAAATCAGCCTCCGGGCGCCCAAAACGAGCAAACGGACTCCGGTGCCCGTTGGACTTGACGGGCATGGGCTCCTAGTCATTCATGACTAGCTGAAAAAACTGGCGGAACGAGATTCCGAAACACGGACTGCTCGTACCGTTGAAACGTATGTTTAAGTTAGAACTATAACTTAAAATTTAGAAAACGAGCATCCGGGCGCCCAGTACGAGCAACCGGCTTCGTTGCTCATGAGACTTGATGGGCCCGGACCCCTAGCTTTTCATGGCCTGCAGGAACTGACGGAACGAGATTCCGACTCCCGGATTGCTAGTGAAGTTGAAACGTAGGTTTAACTCAAAACTTTCACTTAAAACTAAGGAAATCAGCCTCCGGGCGCCCAAAACGAGCAAACGGGCTCCGGTGCCAGAGAGACTCCACGGGCACGGGCCCCTAGCCGTTCATGGCCTGCAGAAACAGCCGAAACGAGATTCCGAACCCCGGATTGCTCGTACTGTTGAAATGTATGTTTAAGTTAGAATTATAACTTAAAACATAGACAACGAGCCTCTTGGCGCCCAAAATGAGCAGACGGGCCCCGTTGCCCGTGAAAATTGACGGGCACGGGCTCTAGTCATTCGTGACTTGCAGGAACTGACGAACGAGATTCCGAATCCCGGACTGCTCGTACAGTTGAAACGTAGGTTTAAGTTACAGCTATAACCTAAAACTTAGACAACGTGCCTCCGGGCCCCCAAAATGAGTAAACGGGCTCCGTTGGCCGCGAAACTTGACGGGCACGGGCCCCTAGTCATTCAAGACTTGCAGGAACTGACGAAAGGAGATTCCGAATCCCGGATTGCTCGTACAGTTGAAACGCAAGCTTAAATTAGAACTATAACCTAAAACTTAGAAAACGAGCATCCGGGCGCCCACAACGAGCAAACGGGCTCCGTTGCCCTTGTAACTTGACGGGCACGGGCCCTAGTCATTCATGACTTGCAGGAACAGAAGGAACGAGAGTCCGGACCCCGGAGTGCTCGTACAGTTGAGACGTATGTTTCAGTTAGAACTATAACTTAAGACTTAAAAAACGAAACATCCGGGCGCCCAAAATGAGCAAATGGGCTCCGTTGCCGTTAAACTTGACGGGCACCGGCCCCTAGTCATTCATGACTTGCAGGAACTGACGGAACGAAATTCTGATTCCCGGATTGCTCTTACAGTTGAAACGTATGTTTAAATTAGAGCTATAACTTAGAACCTTTAAAACGAGCCTCCGGGTGACCAAAACGAGCAAACGGGCCCCGTTACTTGTGGAACTTGACGGGCACGGGCCCCTACCCGTTCATGACCTGCAGGAATTGACGGAACGAGATTCCGACTCTCGGGTTCCTTGCAAAGTTGAAACGTAGGTTTAACTCAAGACTTTCACTTAAAACTTAGGAAATCAGCCTCCGGGCGCCCAAAATGAGCAAACGGGCTCCGGTGCCCGTTGGACTTGACGGGCATGGGCTCCTAGTCATTCATGACTAGCTGAAAAAACTGGCGGAACGAGATTCCGAAATACGGACTGCTCGTACCGTTGAAACGTATGTTTAAGTTAGAACTATAACTTAAAATTTAGAAAACGAGCATCCGGGCGCCCAGTACGAGCAACCGGCTTCGTTGCTCATGAGACTTGATGGGCCCGGACCCCTAGCTTTTCATGACCTGCAGGAACTGACGGAACGAGATTCCGACTCCCGGATTGCTAGTGAAGTTGAAACGTAGGTTTAACTCAAAACTTTCACTTAAAACTAAGGAAATCAGCCTCCGGCGCCCAAAACAAGCAAACGGGCTCCGGTGCCAGAGAGACTCCACGGGCACGGGCCCCTAGCCGTTCATGGCCTGCAGAAACAGCCGAAACGAGATTCCGAACCCCGGATTGCTCGTACTGTTGAAACGTATGTTTAAATTAGAGCCATAACTTAGAACCTTGAAAACGAGCCTCCGGGCGACCAAAACGAGCAAACGGGCCCCGTTGCTTGTGGGACTTGACGGGCACGGGACCCTACCCGTTCATGACCTCCAGGAATTGACGGAACGAGATTCCGACTCTCGGGTTCCTTGCAAAGTTGAAACGTAGGTTTAACTCAAGACTTTCACTTAAAACTTAGGAAATCAGCCTCCGGGCGCGCAAAACGAGCAAACGGGCTCCGGTGCCCGTTGGACTTGACGGACATGGGCTCCTAGTCATTCATGACTAGCTGAAAAAACTGGCGGAACGAGATTCCGAAACACGGACTGCTCGTACCGTTGAAACGTATGTTTAAGTTAGAACTATAACTTAAAATTTAGAAAACGAGCATCCGGGCGCCCAGTACGAGCAACCGGCTTCGTTGCTCATGAGACTTGATGGGCCCGGACCCCTAGCTTTTCATGACCTGCAGGAACTGACGGAACGAGATTCCGACTCCCGGATTGCTAGTGAAGTTGAAACGTAGGTTTAACTCAAAACTTTCACTTAAAACTAAGGAAATCAGCCTCCGGCGCCCAAAACAAGCAAACGGGCTCCGGTGCCAGAGAGACTCCACGGGCACGGGCCCCTAGCCGTTCATGGCCTGCAGAAACAGCCGAAACGAGATTCCGAACCCCGGATTGCTCGTACTGTTGAAACGTATGTTTAAATTAGAGCCATAACTTAGAACCTTGAAAACGAGCCTCCGGGCGACCAAAACGAGCAAACGGGCCCCGTTGCTTGTGGGACTTGACGGGCACGGGACCCTACCCGTTCATGACCTCCAGGAATTGACGGAACGAGATTCCGACTCTCGGGTTCCTTGCAAAGTTGAAACGTAGGTTTAACTCAAGACTTTCACTTAAAACTTAGGAAATCAGCCTCCGGGCGCGCAAAACGAGCAAACGGGCTCCGGTGCCCGTTGGACTTGACGGACATGGGCTCCTAGTCATTCATGACTAGCTGAAAAAACTGGCGGAACGAGATTCCGAAACACGGACTGCTCGTACCGTTGAAACGTATGTTTAAGTTAGAACTATAACTTAAAATTTAGAAAACGAGCATCCGGGCGCCCAGTACGAGCAACCGGCTTCGTTGCTCATGAGACTTGATGGGCCCGGACCCCTAGCTTTTCATGGCCTGCAGGAACTGACGGAACGAGATTCCGACTCTCGGATTGCTAGTGAAGTTGAAACGTAGGTTTAACTCAAAACTTTCACTTAAAACTAAGGAAATCAGCCTCCGGGCGCCCAAAACGACCAAACGGGCTCCGGTGCCAGAGAGACTCCACGGGCACGGGCCCCTAGCCGTTCATGGCCTGCAGAAACAGCCGAAACGAGATTCCGAACCCCGGATTGCTCGTACTGTTGAAACGTATGTTTAAGTTAGAATTATAACTTAAAACATAGACAACGAGCCTCCTGGCGCCCAAAATGAGCAGACGGGCCCCGTTGCCCGTGAAAATTGACGGGCACGGGCCCTAGTCATTCGTGACTTGCAGGAACTGACGGAACGAGATTCCGAATCCCGGACTGCTCGTACAGATGAAACGTAGGTTTAAGTTACAGCTATAACCTAAAACCTAGAGAACGAGCCTCCGGGCCCCCAAAATGAGTAAACGGGCTCCGTTGGCCGCGAAACTTGACGGGCACGGGCCCCTAGTCATTCAAGACTTGCAGGAACAGACGAAAGGAGATTCCGAATCCCGGATTGCTCGTACAGTTGAAACGCAAGCTTAAATTAGAACTATAACCTAAAACTTAGAAAACGAGCATCCGGGCGCCCACAACGAGCAAACGGGCTCCGTTGCCCTTGTAACTTGACGGGCACGGGCCCCTAGTCATTCATGACTTGCAGGAACAGAAGGAACGAGAGTCCGGACCCCGGAGTGCTCGTACAGTTGAGACGTATGTTTCAGTTAGAACTATAACTTAAGACTTAGAAAACGAAACATCCGGGCGCCCAAAATGAGCAAATGGGCTCCGTTGCCGTTAAACTTGACGGGCACCGGCCCCTAGTCATTCATGACTTGCAGGAACTGACGGAACGAGATTCTGATTCCCGGATTGCTCTTACAGTTGAAACGTATGTTTAAATTAGAGCGATAACTTAGAACCTTGAAAACGAGCCTCCGGGCGACCAAAACGAGCAAACGGGCCCCGTTGCTTGTGGAACTTGAAGGGCACGGGCCCCTACCCGTTCATGACCTGCAGGAATTGACGGAACGAGATTCCGACTCTCGGGTTCCTTGCAAAGTTGAAACGTAGGTTTAACTCAAGACTTTCACTTAAAACTTAGGAAATCAGCCTCCGGGCGCCCAAAACGAGCAAACGGACTCCGGTGCCCGTTGGACTTGACGGGCATGGGCTCCTAGTCATTCATGACTAGCTGAAAAAACTGGCGGAACGAGATTCCGAAACACGGACTGCTCGTACCGTTGAAACGTATGTTTAAGTTAGAACTATAACTTAAAATTTAGAAAACGAGCATCCGGGCGCCCAGTACGAGCAACCGGCTTCGTTGCTCATGAGACTTGATGGGCCCGGACCCCTAGCTTTTCATGGCCTGCAGGAACTGACGGAACGAGATTCCGACTCCCGGATTGCTAGTGAAGTTGAAACGTAGGTTTAACTCAAAACTTTCACTTAAAACTAAGGAAATCAGCCTCCGGGCGCCCAAAACGAGCAAACGGGCTCCGGTGCCAGAGAGACTCCACGGGCACGGGCCCCTAGCCGTTCATGGCCTGCAGAAACAGCCGAAACGAGATTCCGAACCCCGGATTGCTCGTACTGTTGAAACGTATGTTTAAGTTAGAATTATAACTTAAAACATAGACAACGAGCCTCTTGGCGCCCAAAATGAGCAGACGGGCCCCGTTGCCCGTGAAAATTGACGGGCACGGGCTCTAGTCATTCGTGACTTGCAGGAACTGACGAACGAGATTCCGAATCCCGGACTGCTCGTACAGTTGAAACGTAGGTTTAAGTTACAGCTATAACCTAAAACTTAGATAACGTGCCTCCGGGCCCCCAAAATGAGTAAACGGGCTCCGTTGGCCGCGAAACTTGACGGGCACGGGCCCCTAGTCATTCAAGACTTGCAGGAACTGACGAAAGGAGATTCCGAATCCCGGATTGCTCGTACAGTTGAAACGCAAGCTTAAATTAGAACTATAACCTAAAACTTAGAAAACGAGCATCCGGGCGCCCACAACGAGCAAACGGGCTCCGTTGCCCTTGTAACTTGACGGGCACGGGCCCTAGTCATTCATGACTTGCAGGAACAGAAGGAACGAGAGTCCGGACCCCGGAGTGCTCGTACAGTTGAGACGTATGTTTCAGTTAGAACTATAACTTAAGACTTAAAAAACGAAACATCCGGGCGCCCAAAATGAGCAAATGGGCTCCGTTGCCGTTAAACTTGACGGGCACCGGCCCCTAGTCATTCATGACTTGCAGGAACTGACGGAACGAAATTCTGATTCCCGGATTGCTCTTACAGTTGAAACGTATGTTTAAATTAGAGCTATAACTTAGAACCTTTAAAACGAGCCTCCGGGTGACCAAAACGAGCAAACGGGCCCCGTTACTTGTGGAACTTGACGGGCACGGGCCCCTACCCGTTCATGACCTGCAGGAATTGACGGAACGAGATTCCGACTCTCGGGTTCCTTGCAAAGTTGAAACGTAGGTTTAACTCAAGACTTTCACTTAAAACTTAGGAAATCAGCCTCCGGGCGCCCAAAATGAGCAAACGGGCTCCGGTGCCCGTTGGACTTGACGGGCATGGGCTCCTAGTCATTCATGACTAGCTGAAAAAACTGGCGGAACGAGATTCCGAAATACGGACTGCTCGTACCGTTGAAACGTATGTTTAAGTTAGAACTATAACTTAAAATTTAGAAAACGAGCATCCGGGCGCCCAGTACGAGCAACCGGCTTCGTTGCTCATGAGACTTGATGGGCCCGGACCCCTAGCTTTTCATGACCTGCAGGAACTGACGGAACGAGATTCCGACTCCCGGATTGCTAGTGAAGTTGAAACGTAGGTTTAACTCAAAACTTTCACTTAAAACTAAGGAAATCAGCCTCCGGCGCCCAAAACAAGCAAACGGGCTCCGGTGCCAGAGAGACTCCACGGGCACGGGCCCCTAGCCGTTCATGGCCTGCAGAAACAGCCGAAACGAGATTCCGAACCTCGGATTGCTCGTACTGTTGAAACGTATGTTTAAATTAGAGCCATAACTTAGAACCTTGAAAACGAGCCTCCGGGCGACCAAAACGAGCAAACGGGCCCCGTTGCTTGTGGGACTTGACGGGCACGGGACCCTACCCGTTCATGACCTCCAGGAATTGACGGAACGAGATTCCGACTCTCGGGTTCCTTGCAAAGTTGAAACGTAGGTTTAACTCAAGACTTTCACTTAAAACTTAGGAAATCAGCCTCCGGGCGCGCAAAACGAGCAAACGGGCTCCGGTGCCCGTTGGACTTGACGGACATGGGCTCCTAGTCATTCATGACTAGCTGAAAAAACTGGCGGAACGAGATTCCGAAACACGGACTGCTCGTACCGTTGAAACGTATGTTTAAGTTAGAACTATAACTTAAAATTTAGAAAACGAGCATCCGGGCGCCCAGTACGAGCAACCGGCTTCGTTGCTCATGAGACTTGATGGGCCCGGACCCCTAGCTTTTCATGACCTGCAGGAACTGACGGAACGAGATTCCGACTCCCGGATTGCTAGTGAAGTCGAAACGTAGGTTTAACTCAAAACTTTCACTTAAAACTAAGGAAATCAGCCTCCGGCGCCCAAAACAAGCAAACGGGCTCCGGTGCCAGAGAGACTCCACGGGCACGGGCCCCTAGCCGTTCATGGCCTGCAGAAACAGCCGAAACGAGATTCCGAACCCCGGATTGCTCGTACTGTTGAAACGTATGTTTAAATTAGAGCCATAACTTAGAACCTTGAAAACGAGCCTCCGGGCGACCAAAACGAGCAAACGGGCCCCGTTGCTTGTGGGACTTGACGGGCACGGGACCCTACCCGTTCATGACCTCCAGGAATTGACGGAACGAGATTCCGACTCTCGGGTTCCTTGCAAAGTTGAAACGTAGGTTTAACTCAAGACTTTCACTTAAAACTTAGGAAATCAGCCTCCGGGCGCGCAAAACGAGCAAACGGGCTCCGGTGCCCGTTGGACTTGACGGACATGGGCTCCTAGTCATTCATGACTAGCTGAAAAAACTGGCGGAACGAGATTCCGAAACACGGACTGCTCGTACCGTTGAAACGTATGTTTAAGTTAGAACTATAACTTAAAATTCAGAAAACGAGCATCCGGGCGCCCAGTACGAGCAACCGGCTTCGTTGCTCATGAGACTTGATGGGCCCGGACCCCTAGCTTTTCATGGCCTGCAGGAACTGACGGAACGAGATTCCGACTCCCGGATTGCTAGTGAAGTTGAAACGTAGGTTTAACTCAAAACTTTCACTTAAAACTAAGGAAATCAGCCTCCGGGCGCCCAAAACGACCAAACGGGCTCCGGTGCCAGAGAGACTCCACGGGCACGGGCCCCTAGCCGTTCATGGCCTGCAGAAACAGCCGAAACGAGATTCCGAACCCCGGATTGCTCGTACTGTTGAAACGTATGTTTAAGTTAGAATTATAACTTAAAACATAGACAACGAGCCTCCTGGGGCCCAAAATGAGCAGACGGGCCCCGTTGCCCGTGAAAATTGACGGGCACGGGCCCTAGTCATTCGTGACTTGCAGGAACTGACGGAACGAGATTCCGAATCCCGGACTGCTCGTACAGATGAAACGTAGGTTTAAGTTACAGCTATAACCTAAAACCTAGAGAACGAGCCTCCGGGCCCCCAAAATGAGTAAACGGGCTCCGTTGGCCGCGAAACTTGACGGGCACGGGCCCCTAGTCATTCAAGACTTGCAGGAACAGACGAAAGGAGATTCCGAATCCCGGATTGCTCGTACAGTTGAAACGCAAGCTTAAATTAGAACTATAACCTAAAACTTAGAAAACGAGCATCCGGGCGCCCACAACGAGCAAACGGGCTCCGTTGCCCTTGTAACTTGACGGGCACGGGCCCCTAGTCATTCATGACTTGCAGGAACAGAAGGAACGAGAGTCCGGACCCCGGAGTGCTCGTACAGTTGAGACGTATGTTTCAGTTAGAACTATAACTTAAGACTTAGAAAACGAAACATCCGGGCGCCCAAAATGAGCAAATGGGCTCCGTTGCCGTTAAACTTGACGGGCACCGGCCCCTAGTCATTCATGACTTGCAGGAACTGACGGAACGAGATTCTGATTCCCGGATTGCTCTTACAGTTGAAACGTATGTTTAAATTAGAGCTATAACTTAGAACCTTGAAAACGAGCCTCCGGGCGACCAAAACGAGCAAACGGGCCCCGTTGCTTGTGGAACTTGAAGGGCACGGGCCCCTACCCGTTCATGACCTGCAGGAATTGACGGAACGAGATTCCGACTCTCGGGTTCCTTGCAAAGTTGAAACGTAGGTTTAACTCAAGACTTTCACTTAAAACTTAGGAAATCAGCCTCCGGGCGCCCAAAACGAGCAAACGGGCTCCGGTGCCCGTTGGACTTGACGGGCATGGGCTCCTAGTCATTCATGACTAGCTGAAAAAACTGGCGGAACGAGATTCCGAAACACGGACTGCTCGTACCGTTGAAACGTATGTTTAAGTTAGAACTATAACTTAAAATTTAGAAAACGAGCATCCGGGCGCCCAGTACGAGCAACCGGCTTCGTTGCTCATGAGACTTGATGGGCCCGGACCCCTAGCTTTTCATGGCCTGCAGGAACTGACGGAACGAGATTCCGACTCCCGGATTGCTAGTGAAGTTGAAACGTAGGTTTAACTCAAAACTTTCACTTAAAACTAAGGAAATCAGCCTCCGGGCGCCCAAAACGAGCAAACGGGCTCCGGTGCCAGAGAGACTCCACGGGCACGGGCCCCTAGCCGTTCATGGCCTGCAGAAACAGCCGAAACGAGATTCCGAACCCCGGATTGCTCGTACTGTTGAAACGTATGTTTAAGTTAGAATTATAACTTAAAACATAGACAACGAGCCTCCTGGCGCCCAAAATGAGCAGACGGGCCCCGTTGCCCGTGAAAATTGACGGGCACGGGCCCTAGTCATTCGTGACTTGCAGGAACTGACGGAACGAGATTCCGAATCCCGGACTGCTCGTACAGATGAAACGTAGGTTTAAGTTACAGCTATAACCTAAAACCTAGAGAACGAGCCTCCGGGCCCCCAAAATGAGTAAACGGGCTCCGTTGGCCGCGAAACTTGACGGGCACGGGCCCCTAGTCATTCAAGACTTGCAGGAACAGACGAAAGGAGATTCCGAATCCCGGATTGCTCGTACAGTTGAAACGCAAGCTTAAATTAGAACTATAACCTAAAACTTAGAAAACGAGCATCCGGGCGCCCACAACGAGCAAACGGGCTCCGTTGCCCTTGTAACTTGACGGGCACGGGCCCCTAGTCATTCATGACTTGCAGGAACAGAAGGAACGAGAGTCCGGACCCCGGAGTGCTCGTACAGTTGAGACGTATGTTTCAGTTAGAACTATAACTTAAGACTTAGAAAACGAAACATCCGGGCGCCCAAAATGAGCAAATGGGCTCCGTTGCCGTTAAACTTGACGGGCACCGGCCCCTAGTCATTCATGACTTGCAGGAACTGACGGAACGAGATTCTGATTCCCGGATTGCTCTTACAGTTGAAACGTATGTTTAAATTAGAGCTATAACTTAGAACCTTGAAAACGAGCCTCCGGGCGACCAAAACGAGCAAACGGGCCCCGTTGCTTGTGGAACTTGACGGGCACGGGCCCCTACCCGTTCATGACCTGCAGGAATTGACGGAACGAGATTCCGACTCTCGGGTTCCTTGCAAAGTTGAAACGTAGGTTTAACTCAAGACTTTCACTTAAAACTTAGGAAATCAGCCTCCGGGCGCCCAAAACGAGCAAACGGACTCCGGTGCCCGTTGGACTTGACGGGCATGGGCTCCTAGTCATTCATGACTAGCTGAAAAAACTGGCGGAACGAGATTCCGAAACACGGACTGCTCGTACCGTTGAAACGTATGTTTAAGTTAGAACTATAACTTAAAATTTAGAAAACGAGCATCCGGGCGCCCAGTACGAGCAACCGGCTTCGTTGCTCATGAGACTTGATGGGCCCGGACCCCTAGCTTTTCATGGCCTGCAGGAACTGACGGAACGAGATTCCGACTCCCGGATTGCTAGTGAAGTTGAAACGTAGGTTTAACTCAAAACTTTCACTTAAAACTAAGGAAATCAGCCTCCGGCGCCCAAAACGAGCAAACGGGCTCCGGTGCCAGAGAGACTCCACGGGCACGGGCCCCTAGCCGTTCATGGCCTGCAGAAACAGCCGAAACGAGATTCCGAACCTCGGATTGCTCGTACTGTTGAAACGTATGTTTAAATTAGAGCCATAACTTAGAACCTTGAAAACGAGCCTCCGGGCGACCAAAACGAGCAAACGGGCCCCGTTGCTTGTGGGACTTGACGGGCACGGGACCCTACCCGTTCATGACCTCCAGGAATTGACGGAACGAGATTCCGACTCTCGGGTTCCTTGCAAAGTTGAAACGTAGGTTTAACTCAAGACTTTCACTTAAAACTTAGGAAATCAGCCTCCGGGCGCGCAAAACGAGCAAACGGGCTCCGGTGCCCGTTGGACTTGACGGACATGGGCTCCTAGTCATTCATGACTAGCTGAAAAAACTGGCGGAACGAGATTCCGAAACACGGACTGCTCGTACCGTTGAAACGTATGTTTAAGTTAGAACTATAACTTAAAATTTAGAAAACGAGCATCCGGGCGCCCAGTACGAGCAACCGGCTTCGTTGCTCATGAGACTTGATGGGCCCGGACCCCTAGCTTTTCATGACCTGCAGGAACTGACGGAACGAGATTCCGACTCCCGGATTGCTAGTGAAGTCGAAACGTAGGTTTAACTCAAAACTTTCACTTAAAACTAAGGAAATCAGCCTCCGGCGCCCAAAACAAGCAAACGGGCTCCGGTGCCAGAGAGACTCCACGGGCACGGGCCCCTAGCCGTTCATGGCCTGCAGAAACAGCCGAAACGAGATTCCGAACCCCGGATTGCTCGTACTGTTGAAACGTATGTTTAAATTAGAGCCATAACTTAGAACCTTGAAAACGAGCCTCCGGGCGACCAAAACGAGCAAACGGGCCCCGTTGCTTGTGGGACTTGACGGGCACGGGACCCTACCCGTTCATGACCTCCAGGAATTGACGGAACGAGATTCCGACTCTCGGGTTCCTTGCAAAGTTGAAACGTAGGTTTAACTCAAGACTTTCACTTAAAACTTAGGAAATCAGCCTCCGGGCGCGCAAAACGAGCAAACGGGCTCCGGTGCCCGTTGGACTTGACGGACATGGGCTCCTAGTCATTCATGACTAGCTGAAAAAACTGGCGGAACGAGATTCCGAAACACGGACTGCTCGTACCGTTGAAACGTATGTTTAAGTTAGAACTATAACTTAAAATTCAGAAAACGAGCATCCGGGCGCCCAGTACGAGCAACCGGCTTCGTTGCTCATGAGACTTGATGGGCCCGGACCCCTAGCTTTTCATGGCCTGCAGGAACTGACGGAACGAGATTCCGACTCCCGGATTGCTAGTGAAGTTGAAACGTAGGTTTAACTCAAAACTTTCACTTAAAACTAAGGAAATCAGCCTCCGGGCGCCCAAAACGACCAAACGGGCTCCGGTGCCAGAGAGACTCCACGGGCACGGGCCCCTAGCCGTTCATGGCCTGCAGAAACAGCCGAAACGAGATTCCGAACCCCGGATTGCTCGTACTGTTGAAACGTATGTTTAAGTTAGAATTATAACTTAAAACATAGACAACGAGCCTCCTGGGGCCCAAAATGAGCAGACGGGCCCCGTTGCCCGTGAAAATTGACGGGCACGGGCCCTAGTCATTCGTGACTTGCAGGAACTGACGGAACGAGATTCCGAATCCCGGACTGCTCGTACAGATGAAACGTAGGTTTAAGTTACAGCTATAACCTAAAACCTAGAGAACGAGCCTCCGGGCCCCCAAAATGAGTAAACGGGCTCCGTTGGCCGCGAAACTTGACGGGCACGGGCCCCTAGTCATTCAAGACTTGCAGGAACAGACGAAAGGAGATTCCGAATCCCGGATTGCTCGTACAGTTGAAACGCAAGCTTAAATTAGAACTATAACCTAAAACTTAGAAAACGAGCATCCGGGCGCCCACAACGAGCAAACGGGCTCCGTTGCCCTTGTAACTTGACGGGCACGGGCCCCTAGTCATTCATGACTTGCAGGAACAGAAGGAACGAGAGTCCGGACCCCGGAGTGCTCGTACAGTTGAGACGTATGTTTCAGTTAGAACTATAACTTAAGACTTAGAAAACGAAACATCCGGGCGCCCAAAATGAGCAAATGGGCTCCGTTGCCGTTAAACTTGACGGGCACCGGCCCCTAGTCATTCATGACTTGCAGGAACTGACGGAACGAGATTCTGATTCCCGGATTGCTCTTACAGTTGAAACGTATGTTTAAATTAGAGCTATAACTTAGAACCTTGAAAACGAGCCTCCGGGCGACCAAAACGAGCAAACGGGCCCCGTTGCTTGTGGAACTTGAAGGGCACGGGCCCCTACCCGTTCATGACCTGCAGGAATTGACGGAACGAGATTCCGACTCTCGGGTTCCTTGCAAAGTTGAAACGTAGGTTTAACTCAAGACTTTCACTTAAAACTTAGGAAATCAGCCTCCGGGCGCCCAAAACGAGCAAACGGGCTCCGGTGCCCGTTGGACTTGACGGGCATGGGCTCCTAGTCATTCATGACTAGCTGAAAAAACTGGCGGAACGAGATTCCGAAACACGGACTGCTCGTACCGTTGAAACGTATGTTTAAGTTAGAACTATAACTTAAAATTTAGAAAACGAGCATCCGGGCGCCCAGTACGAGCAACCGGCTTCGTTGCTCATGAGACTTGATGGGCCCGGACCCCTAGCTTTTCATGGCCTGCAGGAACTGACGGAACGAGATTCCGACTCCCGGATTGCTAGTGAAGTTGAAACGTAGGTTTAACTCAAAACTTTCACTTAAAACTAAGGAAATCAGCCTCCGGGCGCCCAAAACGAGCAAACGGGCTCCGGTGCCAGAGAGACTCCACGGGCACGGGCCCCTAGCCGTTCATGGCCTGCAGAAACAGCCGAAACGAGATTCCGAACCCCGGATTGCTCGTACTGTTGAAACGTATGTTTAAGTTAGAATTATAACTTAAAACATAGACAACGAGCCTCTTGGCGCCCAAAATGAGCAGACGGGCCCCGTTGCCCGTGAAAATTGACGGGCACGGGCTCTAGTCATTCGTGACTTGCAGGAACTGACGAACGAGATTCCGAATCCCGGACTGCTCGTACAGTTGAAACGTAGGTTTAAGTTACAGCTATAACCTAAAACTTAGACAACGTGCCTCCGGGCCCCCAAAATGAGTAAACGGGCTCCGTTGGCCGTGAAACTTGACGGGCACGGGCCCCTAGTCATTCAAGACTTGCAGGAACAGACGAAAGGAGATTCCGAATCCCGGATTGCTCGTACAGTTGAAACGCAAGCTTAAATTAGAACTATAACCTAAAACTTAGAAAACGAGCATCCGGGCGCCCACAACGAGCAAACGGGCTCCGTTGCCCTTGTAACTTGACGGGCACGGGCCCCTAGCCATTCATGACTTGCAGGAACAGAAGGAACGAGAGTCCGGACCCCGGAGTGCTCGTACAGTTGAGACGTATGTTTCAGTTAGAACTATAACTTAAGACTTAGAAAACGAAACATCCGGGAGCCCAAAATGAGCAAATGGGCTCCGTTGCCGTTAAACTTGACGGGCACCGGCCCCAAGTCATTCATGACTTGCAGGAACTGACGGAACGAGATTCTGATTCCCGGATTGGTCTTACAGTTGAAACGTATGTTTAAATTAGAGCTATAACTTAGAACCTTGAAAACGAGCCTCCGGGCGACCAAAACGAGTAAACGGGCCCCGTTGCTTGTGGAACTTGAAGGGCACGGGCCCCTACCCGTTCATGACCTGCAGGAATTGACGGAACGAGATTCCGACTCTCGGGTTCCTTGCAAAGTTGAAACGTAGGTTTAACTCAAGACTTTCACTTAAAACTTAGGAAATCAGCCTCCGGGCGCCCAAAACGAGCAAACGGGCTCCGTTGCCCGTTGGACTTGACGGGCATGGGCTCCTAGTCATTCATGACTAGCTGAAAAAACTGGCGGAACGAGATTCCGAAACACGGACTGCTCGTACCGTTGAAACGTATGTTTAAGTTAGAACTATAACTTAAAATTTAGAAAACGAGCATCCGGGCGCCTAGTACGAGCAACCGGCTTCGTTGCTCATGAGACTTGATGGGCCCGGACCCCTAGCTTTTCATGGCCTGCAGGAACTGACGGAACGAGATTCCGACTCCCGGATTGCTAGTGAAGTTGAAACGTAGGTTTAACTCAAAACTTTCACTTAAAACTAAGGAAATCAGCCTCCGGGCGCCCAAAACGAGCAAACGGGCTCCGGTGCCAAAGAGACTCCACGGGCACGGGCCCCTAGCCGTTCATGGCCTGCAGAAACAGCCGAAACGAGATTCCGAACCCCGGATTGCTCGTACTGTTGAAACGTATGTTTAAGTTAGAATTATAACTTAAAACATAGACAACGAGCCTCTTGGCGCCCAAAATGAGCAGACGGGCCCCGTTGCCCGTGAAAATTGACGGGCACGGGCTCTAGTCATTCGTGACTTGCAGGAACTGACGAACGAGATTCCGAATCCCGGACTGCTCGTACAGTTGAAACGTAGGTTTAAGTTACAGCTATAACCTAAAACTTAGACAACGTGCCTCCGGGCCCCCAAAATGAGTAAACGGGCTCCGTTGGCCATGAAACTTGACGGGCACGGGCCCCTAGTCATTCAAGACTTGCAGGAACAGACGAAAGGAGATTCCGAATCCCGGATTGCTCGTACAGTTGAAACGCAAGCTTAAATTAGAACTATAACCTAAAACTTAGAAAACGAGCATCCGGGCGCCCACAACGAGCAAACGGGCTCCGTTGCCCTTGTAACTTGACGGGCACGGGCCCCTAGCCATTCATGACTTGCAGGAACAGAAGGAACGAGAGTCCGGACCCCGGAGTGCTCGTACAGTTGAGACGTATGTTTCAGTTAGAACTATAACTTAAGACTTAGAAAACGAAACATCCGGGCGCCCAAAATGAGCAAATGGGCTCCGTTGCCGTTAAACTTGACGGGCACCGGCCCCAAGTCATTCATGACTTGCAGGAACTGACGGAACGAGATTCTGATTCCCGGATTGGTCTTACAGTTGAAACGTATGTTTAAATTAGAGCTATAACTTAGAACCTTGAAAACGAGCCTCCGGGCGACCAAAACGAGTAAACGGGCCCCGTTGCTTGTGGAACTTGAAGGGCACGGGCCCCTACCCGTTCATGACCTGCAGGAATTGACGGAACGAGATTCCGACTCTCGGGTTCCTTGCAAAGTTGAAACGTAGGTTTAACTCAAGACTTTCACTTAAAACTTAGGAAATCAGCCTCCGGGCGCCCAAAACGAGCAAACGGGCTCCGTTGCCCGTTGGACTTGACGGGCATGGGCTCCTAGTCATTCATGACTAGCTGAAAAAACTGGCGGAACGAGATTCCGAAACACGGACTGCTCGTACCGTTGAAACGTATGTTTAAGTTAGAACTATAACTTAAAATTTAGAAAACGAGCATCCGGGCGCCTAGTACGAGCAACCGGCTTCGTTGCTCATGAGACTTGATGGGCCCGGACCCCTAGCTTTTCATGGCCTGCAGGAACTGACGGAACGAGATTCCGACTCCCGGATTGCTAGTGAAGTTGAAACGTAGGTTTAACTCAAAACTTTCACTTAAAACTAAGGAAATCAGCCTCCGGGCGCCCAAAACGAGCAAACGGGCTCCGGTGCCAAAGAGACTCCACGGGCACGGGCCCCTAGCCGTTCATGGCCTGCAGAAACAGCCGAAACGAGATTCCGAACCCCGGATTGCTCGTACTGTTGAAACGTATGTTTAAGTTAGAATTATAACTTAAAACATAGACAACGAGCCTCCTGGCGCCCAAAATGAGCAGACGGGCCCCGTTGCCCGTGAAAATTGACGGGCACGGGCCCTAGTCATTCGTGACTTGCAGGAACTGACGGAACGAGATTCCGAATCCCGGACTGCTCGTACAGTTGAAACGTAGGTTTAAGTTACAGTTATAACCTAAATCTTAGAGAACGAGCCTCCGGGCCCCCAAAATGAGTAAACGGGCTCCGTTGGCCGCGAAACTTGACGGGCACGGGCCCCTAGTCATTCAAGACTTGCAGGAACAGACGAAAGGAGATTCCGAATCCCGGATTGCTCGTACAGTTGAAACGCAAGTTTAAATTAGAACTATAACCTAAAACATAGAAAACGAGCATACGGGCGCCCACAACGAGCAAACGGGCTCCGTTGCCCATGTAACTTGACGGGCACCGGCCCCAAGTCATTCATGACTTGCAAGAACTGACGGAACGAGATTCTGATTCCCGGATTGCTCTTACAGTTGAAACGTATGTTTAAATTAGAGCTATAACTTAGAACCTTGAAAACGAGCCTCCTGGCGACCAAAACGATCAAACGGGCCCCGTTGCTTGTGGGACTTGACGGGCACGGGCCCCTACCCGTTCATGACCTGCAGGAATTGACGGAACGAGATTCCGACTCTCGGGTTCCTTGCAAAGTTGAAACGTAGGTTTAACTCAAGACTTTCACTTAAAACTTAGGAAATCAGCCTCTGGGCGCGTAAAACGAGCTAACGGGCTCCGGTGCCCGTTGGACTTGACGGGCATGGGCTCCTAGTCATTCATGACTAGCTGAAAAAACTGGCGGAACGAGATTCCGAAACACGGACTGCTCGTACCGTTGAAACGTATGTTTAAGTTAGAACTATAACTTAAAATTTAGAAAACGAGCATCCGGGCGCCCAGTACGAGCAACCGGCTTCGTTGCTCATGAGACATGATGGGCCCGGACCCCTAGCTTTTCATGACCTGCAGGAACTGACGGAACGAGATTCCGACTCCCGGATTGCCAGTGAAGTTGAAACGTAGGTTTAACTCAAAACTTTCACTTAAAACTAAGGAAATCAGCCTCCGGGCGCCCAAAACTTGCAAACGGGCTCCGGTGCCAGAGAGACTCCACGGGCACGGGCCCCTAGCCGTTCATGGCCTGCAGAAACAGCCGAAACAAGATTCCGAACCCCGGATTGCTCGTACTGTTGAAACGTATGTTTAAGTTAGAATTATAACTTAAAACATAGACAACGAGCCTCCTGGCGCCCAAAATGAGCAGAAGGGCCCCGTTGCCCGTGAAAATTGACGGGCACGGGCCCTAGTCATTCGTGACTTGCAGGAACTGACGGAACGAGATTCCGAATCCCGGACTGCTCGTACAGTTGAAACGTAGGTTTAAGTTACAGCTATAACCTAAAACTTAGAGAACGAGCCTCCGGGCCCCCAAAATGAGTAAACGGGCTCCGTTGGCCGCGAAACTTGACGGGCACGGGCCCCTAGTCATTCAAGACTTGCAGGAACAGACGAAAGGAGATTCCGAATCCCGGATTGCTCGTACAGTTGAAACGCAAGTTTAAATTAGAACTATAACCTAAAACATAGAAAACGAGCATCCGGGCGCCCACAACTTGACGGGCACGGGCCCCTAGTCATTTTCATGACTTGCGGGAACAGAAGGAACGAGAGTCCGGACCCCGGAGTGCTCGTACAGTTGAGACGTATGTTTCAGTTAGAACTATAACTTAAGACTTAGAAAACGAAACATCCGGACGCCCAAAATGAGCAAATGGGCACCGTTGCCGTTAAACTTGACGGGCACCGGTCCCTAGTCATTCATGACTTGCAGGAACTGACGGAACGAGATTCTGATTCCCGGATTGCTCTTACAGTTGAAACGTATGTTTAAATTAGAGCTATAACTTAGAACCTTGAAAACGAGCCTCCAGGCGACCAAAACGAGCAAACGGGCCCCGTTGCTTGTGGGACTTGACGGGCACGGGCCCCTACCCGTTCATGACCTGCAGGAATTGACGGAACGAGATTCCGACTCTCGGGTTCCTTGCAAAGTTGAAACGTAGGCTAAACTCAAGACTTTCACTTAAAACTTAGGAAATCAGCCTCCGGGCGCCCAAAACGAGCAAACGGGCTCCAGTGCCCGTTGGACTTGACGGGCATGGGCTCCTAGTCATTCATGACTAGCTGAAAAAACTGGCGGAACGAGATTCCGAAACACGGACTGCTCGTACCGTTGAAACGTATGTTTAAGTTAGAACTATAACTTAAAATTTAGAAAACGAGCATCCGGGCGCCCAGTACGAGCAACCGGCTTCGTTGCTCATGAGACTTGATGGGCCCGGACCCCTAGCTTTTCATGACCTGCAGGAACTGACGGAACGAGATTCCGACTCCCGGATTGCTAGTGAAGTTGAAACGTAGGTTTAACTCGAAACTTTCACTTAAAACTAAGGAAATCAGCCTCCGGGCGCCCAAAACGAGCAAACGGGCTCCGGTGCCAGAGAGACTCCACGGGCACGGGCCCCTAGCCGTTCATGGCCTGCAGAAACAGCCGAAACGAGATTCCGAACCCCGGATTGCTCGTACTGTTGAAACGTATGTTTAAGTTAGAATTATAACTTAAAACATAGACAACGAGGCTCCTGGCGCCCAAAATGAGCAGACGGGCCCCGTTGCCCGTGAAAATTGACGGGCACGGGCCCTAGTCATTCGAGACTTGCAGGAACTGACGGAACGAGATTCCGAATCCCGGACTGCCCGTATAGTTGAAACGTAGGTTTAAGTTACAGCTATAACCTAAAACTTAGAGAACGAGCCTCCGGGCCCCCAAAATGAGTAAACGGGCTCCGTTGGCCGCGAAACATGACGGGCACGGGCCCCTAGTCATTCAAGACTTGCAGGAACAGACGAAAGGAGATTCCGAATCCCGGATTGCTCGTACAGTTGAAACGCAAGTTTAAATTAGAACTATAACCTAAAACTTAGAAAACGAGCATCCGGACGCCCGCAACGAGCATACGGGCTCCGTTGCCCTTGTAACTTGACGGGCACGGGCCCCTAGTCATTTTCATGACTTGCAGGAACAGAAGGAACGAGAGTCCGGACCCCGGAGTGCTCGTACAGTTGAGACGTATGTTTCAGTTAGAACTATAACTTAAGACTTAGAAATCGAAACATCCGGGCGCCCAAAATGAGCAAATGGGCTCCGTTGCCGTTAAACTTGACGGGCACCGGTCCCTAGTCATTCATGACTTGCAGGAACTGACGGAACGAGATTCTGATTCCCGGATTGCTCTTACAGTTGAAACGTATGTTTAAATTAGAGCTATAACTTAGAACCTTGAAAACGAGCCTCCGGGCGACGAAAACGAGCAAACGGGCCGTGTTGCTTGTGGGACTTGACGGGCACGGGCCCCTACCCGTTCATGACCTACAGGAATTGACGGAACGAGATTCCGACTCTCGGGTTCCTTGCAGAGTTGAAACGTAGGTTTAACTCACGACTTTCACTTAAAACTTAGGAAATCAGCCTCCGGGCGCCCAAAACGAGCAAACGGGCTCCGGTGCCAGAGAGACTCCACGGGCACGGGCCCCTAGCCGTTCATGGCCTGCAGAAACAGCCGAAACGAGATTCCGAACCCCGGATTGCTCGTACTGTTGAAACGTATGTTTAAGTTAGAATTATAACTTAAAACATAGACAACGAGCCTCCTGGCGCCCAAAATGAGCAGACGGGCCCCGTTGCCCGTGAAAATTGACGGGCACGGGCCCTAGTCATTCGTGACTTGCAGGAACTGACGGAACGAGATTCCGAATCCCGGACTGCTCGTACAGTTGAAACGTAGGTTTAAGTTACAGTTATAACCTAAATCTTAGAGAACGAGCCTCCGGGCCCCCAAAATGAGTAAACGGGCTCCGTTGGCCGCGAAACTTGACGGGCACGGGCCCCTAGTCATTCAAGACTTGCAGGAACAGACGAAAGGAGATTCCGAATCCCGGATTGCTCGTACAGTTGAAACGCAAGTTTAAATTAGAACTATAACCTAAAACTTAGAAAACGAGCATCCGGACGCCCACAACGAGCATACGGGCTCCATTGCCCTTGTAACTTGACGGGCACGGGCCCCTAGTCATTTTCATGACTTGCAGGAACAGAAGGAACGAGATTCCGGACCCCGGAGTGCTCGTACAGTTGAGACGTATGTCTCAGTTAGAACTATAACTTAAGACTTAGAAAACGAAACATCCGGGCGCCCAAAATGAGCAAATGGGCTCCGTTGCCGTTAAACTTGACGGGCACCGGCCCCTAGTCATTCATGACTTGCAGGAACTGACGGAACGAGATTCTGATTCCCGGATTGCTCTTACAGTTGAAACGTATGTTTAAATTAGAGCTATAACTTAGAACCTTGAAAACGAGCCTCAGGGCGACCAAAACGAGCAAACGGGCCCCGTTGCTTGTGGGACTTGACGGGCACGGGCCCCTACCCGTTCATGACCTGCAGGAATTGACGGAACGAGATTCCGACTCTCGGGTTCCTTGCAAAGTTGAAACGTAGGTTTAACTCAAGACTTTCACTTAAAACTTAGGAAATCAGCCTCCGGGCGCCCAAAACGAGCAAACGGGCTCCGGTGCCCGTTGGACTTGACGGGCATGGGCTCCTAGTCATTCATGACTAGCTGAAAAAACTGGCGGAACGAGATTCCGAAACACGGACTGCTCGTACCGTTGAAACGTATGTTTAAGTTAGAACTATAACTTAAAATTTAGAAAACGAGCATCCGGGCGCCCAGTACGAGCAACCGGCTACGTTGCTCATGAGACTTGATGGGCCCGGACCCCTAGCTTTTCATGCCCTGCAGGAAATGACGGAACGAGATTCCGACTCCCAGATTGCTAGTGAAGTTGAAACGTAGGTTTAACTCAAAACTTTCACTTAAAACTAAGGAAATCAGCCTCCGGGCGCCCAAAACGAGCAAACGGGCTCCGGTGCCAGAGAGACTCCACGGGCACGGGCCCCTAGCCGTTCATGGCCTGCAGAAACAGCCGAAACGAGATTCCGAACCCCGAATTGCTCGTACTGTTGAAACGTATGTTTAAGTTAGAATTATAACTTAAAACATAGACAGCGAGCCTCCTGGCGCCCAAAATGAGCAGACGGGCCCCGTTGCCCGTGAAAATTGACGGGCACGGGCCCTAGTCATTCGAGACTTGCAGGAACTGACGGAACGAGATTCCGAATTCCGGACTGCCCGTATAGTTGAAACGTAGGTTTAAGTTACAGCTATAACCTAAAACTTAGAGAACGAGCCTCCGGGCCCCCAAAATGAGTAAACGGGCTCCGTTGGCCGCGAAACATGACGGGCACGGGCCCCTAGTCATTCTAGACTTGCAGGAACAGACGAAAGGAGATTCCGAATCCCGGATTGCTCGTACAGTTGAAACGCAAGTTTAAATTAGAACTATAACCTAAAACTTAGAAAACGAGCATCCGGGCGCCCACAACGAGCAAACGGGCTCCGTTGCCCTTGTAACTTGACGGGCACGGGCCCCTAGTCATTCATGACTTGCAGGAACATAAGGAACGAGAGTCCGGACCCCGGAGTGCTCGTACAGTTGAGACGTATGTTTCAGTTAGAACTATAACTTAAGACTTAGAAAACGAAACATCCGGTCGCCCAAAATGAGCAAATGGGCTCCGTTGCCGTTAAACTTGACGGGCACCGGCCCCTAGTCATTCATGACTTGCAGGAACTGACGGAACGAGATTCTGATTCCCGGATTGCTCTTACAGTTGAAACGTATGTTTAAATTAGAGCTATAACTTAGAACCTTGAAAACGAGCCTCGGGGCGACCAAAACGAGCAAACGGGCCCCGTTGCTTGTGGGACTTGACGGGCACGGGCCCCTACCCGTTCATGACCTGCAGGAATTGACGGAACGAGATTCCGACTCTCGGGTTCCTTGCAAAGTTGAAACGTAGGTTTAACTCAAGACTTTCACTTAAAACTTAGGAAATCAGCCTCCGGGCGCCCAAAACGAGCAAACGGGCTCCGGTGCCCGTTGGACTTGACGGGCATGGGCTCCTAGTCATTCATGACTAGCTGAAAAAACTGGCGGAACGAGATTCCGAAACACGGATTGCTCGTACCGTAGAAACGTATGTTTAAGTTAGAACTATAACTTAAAATTTAGAAAACGAGCATCCGGGCGCCCAGTACGAGCAACCGGCTTCGTTGCTCATGAGACTTGATGGGCCCGGACCCCTAGCTTTTCATGACCTGCAGGAACTGACGGAACGAGATTCCGACTCCTGGATTGCTAGTGAAGTTGAAACGTAGGTTTAACTCAAAACTTTCACTTAAAACTAAGGAAATCAGCCTCCGGGCGCCCAAAACGAGCAAACGGGCTCCGGTGCCAGAGAGACTCCACGGGCACGGGCCCCTAGCCGTTCATGGCCTGCAGAAACAGCCGAAACAAGATTCCGAACCCCGGATTGCTCGTACTGTTGAAACGTATGTTTAAGTTAGAATTATAACTTAAAACATAGACAACGAGCCTCCTGGCGCCCAAAATGAGCAGAAGGGCCCCGTTGCCCGTGAAAATTGACGGGCACGGGCCCTAGTCATTCGTGACTTGCAGGAACTGACGGAACGAGATTCCGAATCCCGGACTGCTCGTACAGTTGAAACGTAGGTTTAAGTTACAGCTATAACCTAAAACTTAGAGAACGAGCCTCCGGGCCCCCAAAATGAGTAAACGGGCTCCGTTGGCCGCGAAACTTGACGGGCACGGGCCCCTAGTCATTCAAGACTTGCAGGAACAGACGAAAGGAGATTCCGAATCCCGGATTGCTCGTACAGTTGAAACGCAAGTTTAAATTAGAACTATAACCTAAAACATAGAAAACGAGCATCCGGGCGCCCACAACTTGACGGGCACGGGCCCCTAGTCATTTTCATGACTTGCGGGAACAGAAGGAACGAGAGTCCGGACCCCGGAGTGCTCGTACAGTTGAGACGTATGTTTCAGTTAGAACTATAACTTAAGACTTAGAAAACGAAACATCCGGGCGCCCAAAATGAGCAAATGGGCACCGTTGCCGTTAAACTTGACGGGCACCGGTCCCTAGTCATTCATGACTTGCAGGAACTGACGGAACGAGATTCTGATTCCCGGATTGCTCTTACAGTTGAAACGTATGTTTAAATTAGAGCTATAACTTAGAACCTTGAAAACGAGCCTCCAGGCGACCAAAACGAGCAAACGGGCCCCGTTGCTTGTGGGACTTGACGGGCACGGGCCCCTACCCGTTCATGACCTGCAGGAATTGACGGAACGAGATTCCGACTCTCGGGTTCCTTGCAAAGTTGAAACGTAGGCTTAACTCAAGACTTTCACTTAAAACTTAGGAAATCAGCCTCCGGGCGCCCAAAACGAGCAAACGGGCTCCAGTGCCCGTTGGACTTGACGGGCATGGGCTCCTAGTCATTCATGACTAGCTGAAAAAACTGGCGGAACGAGATTCCGAAACACGGACTGCTCGTACCGTTGAAACGTATGTTTAAGTTAGAACTATAACTTAAAATTTAGAAAACGAGCATCCGGGCGCCCAGTACGAGCAACCGGCTTCGTTGCTCATGAGACTTGATGGGCCCGGACCCCTAGCTTTTCATGACCTGCAGGAACTGACGGAACGAGATTCCGACTCCCGGATTGCTAGTGAAGTTGAAACGTAGGTTTAACTCGAAACTTTCACTTAAAACTAAGGAAATCAGCCTCCGGGCGCCCAAAACGAGCAAACGGGCTCCGGTGCCAGAGAGACTCCACGGGCACGGGCCCCTAGCCGTTCATGGCCTGCAGAAACAGCCGAAACGAGATTCCGAACCCCGGATTGCTCGTACTGTTGAAACGTATGTTTAAGTTAGAATTATAACTTAAAACATAGACAACGAGGCTCCTGGCGCCCAAAATGAGCAGACGGGCCCCGTTGCCCGTGAAAATTGACGGGCACGGGCCCTAGTCATTCGAGACTTGCAGGAACTGACGGAACGAGATTCCGAATCCCGGACTGCCCGTATAGTTGAAACGTAGGTTTAAGTTACAGCTATAACCTAAAACTTAGAGAACGAGCCTCCGGGCCCCCAAAATGAGTAAACGGGCTCCGTTGGCCGCGAAACATGACGGGCACGGGCCCCTAGTCATTCAAGACTTGCAGGAACAGACGAAAGGAGATTCCGAATCCCGGATTGCTCGTACAGTTGAAACGCAAGTTTAAATTAGAACTATAACCTAAAACTTAGAAAACGAGCATCCGGACGCCCGCAACGAGCATACGGGCTCCGTTGCCCTTGTAACTTGACGGGCACGGGCCCCTAGTCATTTTCATGACTTGCAGGAACAGAAGGAACGAGAGTCCGGACCCCGGAGTGCTCGTACAGTTGAGACGTATGTTTCAGTTAGAACTATAACTTAAGACTTAGAAATCGAAACATCCGGGCGCCCAAAATGAGCAAATGGGCTCCGTTGCCGTTAAACTTGACGGGCACCGGTCCCTAGTCATTCATGACTTGCAGGAACTGACGGAACGAGATTCTGATTCCCGGATTGCTCTTACAGTTGAAACGTATGTTTAAATTAGAGCTATAACTTAGAACCTTGAAAACGAGCCTCCGGGCGACGAAAACGAGCAAACGGGCCGTGTTGCTTGTGGGACTTGACGGGCACGGGCCCCTACCCGTTCATGACCTACAGGAATTGACGGAACGAGATTCCGACTCTCGGGTTCCTTGCAGAGTTGAAACGTAGGTTTAACTCACGACTTTCACTTAAAACTTAGGAAATCAGCCTCCGGGCGCCCAAAACGAGCAAACGGGCTCCGGTGCCAGAGAGACTCCACGGGCACGGGCCCCTAGCCGTTCATGGCCTGCAGAAACAGCCGAAACGAGATTCCGAACCCCGGATTGCTCGTACTGTTGAAACGTATGTTTAAGTTAGAATTATAACTTAAAACATAGACAACGAGCCTCCTGGCGCCCAAAATGAGCAGACGGGCCCCGTTGCCCGTGAAAATTGACGGGCACGGGCCCTAGTCATTCGTGACTTACAGGAACTGACGGAACGAGATTCCGAATCCCGGACTGCTCGTACAGTTGAAACGTAGGTTTAAGTTACAGTTATAACCTAAATCTTAGAGAACGAGCCTCCGGGCCCCCAAAATGAGTAAACGGGCTCCGTTGGCCGCGAAACTTGACGGGCACGGGCCCCTAGTCATTCAAGACTTGCAGGAACAGACGAAAGGAGATTCCGAATCCCGGATTGCTCGTACAGTTGAAACGCAAGTTTAAATTAGAACTATAACCTAAAACTTAGAAAACGAGCATCCGGACGCCCACAACGAGCATACGGGCTCCATTGCCCTTGTAACTTGACGGGCACGGGCCCCTAGTCATTTTCATGACTTGCAGGAACAGAAGGAACGAGATTCCGGACCCCGGAGTGCTCGTACAGTTGAGACGTATGTCTCAGTTAGAACTATAACTTAAGACTTAGAAAACGAAACATCCGGGCGCCCAAAATGAGCAAATGGGCTCCGTTGCCGTTAAACTTGACGGGCACCGGCCCCTAGTCATTCATGACTTGCAGGAACTGACGGAACGAGATTCTGATTCCCGGATTGCTCTTACAGTTGAAACGTATGTTTAAATTAGAGCTATAACTTAGAACCTTGAAAACGAGCCTCAGGGCGACCAAAACGAGCAAACGGGCCCCGTTGCTTGTGGGACTTGACGGGCACGGGCCCCTACCCGTTCATGACCTGCAGGAATTGACGGAACGAGATTCCGACTCTCGGGTTCCTTGCAAAGTTGAAACGTAGGTTTAACTCAAGACTTTCACTTAAAACTTAGGAAATCAGCCTCCGGGCGCCCAAAACGAGCAAACGGGCTCCGGTGCCCGTTGGACTTGACGGGCATGGGCTCCTAGTCATTCATGACTAGCTGAAAAAACTGGCGGAACGAGATTCCGAAACACGGACTGCTCGTACCGTTGAAACGTATGTTTAAGTTAGAACTATAACTTAAAATTTAGAAAACGAGCATCCGGGCGCCCAGTACGAGCAACCGGCTTCGTTGCTCATGAGACTTGATGGGCCCGGACCCCTAGCTTTTCATGCCCTGCAGGAAATGACGGAACGAGATTCCGACTCCCAGATTGCTAGTGAAGTTGAAACGTAGGTTTAACTCAAAACTTTCACTTAAAACTAAGGAAATCAGCCTCCGGGCGCCCAAAACGAGCAAACGGGCTCCGGTGCCAGAGAGACTCCACGGGCACGGGCCCCTAGCCGTTCATGGCCTGCAGAAACAGCCGAAACGAGATTCCGAACCCCGAATTGCTCGTACTGTTGAAACGTATGTTTAAGTTAGAATTATAACTTAAAACATAGACAGCGAGCCTCCTGGCGCCCAAAATGAGTAGACGGGCCCCGTTGCCCGTGAAAATTGACGGGCACGGGCCCTAGTCATTCGAGACTTGCAGGAACTGACGGAACGAGATTCCGAATTCCGGACTGCCCGTATAGTTGAAACGTAGGTTTAAGTTACAGCTATAACCTAAAACTTAGAGAACGAGCCTCCGGGCCCCCAAAATGAGTAAACGGGCTCCGTTGGCCGCGAAACATGACGGGCACGGGCCCCTAGTCATTCTAGACTTGCAGGAACAGACGAAAGGAGATTCCGAATCCCGGATTGCTCGTACAGTTGAAACGCAAGTTTAAATTAGAACTATAACCTAAAACTTAGAAAACGAGCATCCGGGCGCCCACAACGAGCAAACGGGCTCCGTTGCCCTTGTAACTTGACGGGCACGGGCCCCTAGTCATTCATGACTTGCAGGAACATAAGGAACGAGAGTCCGGACCCCGGAGTGCTCGTACAGTTGAGACGTATGTTTCAGTTAGAACTATAACTTAAGACTTAGAAAACGAAACATCCGGTCGCCCAAAATGAGCAAATGGGCTCCGTTGCCGTTAAACTTGACGGGCACCGGCCCCTAGTCATTCATGACTTGCAGGAACTGACGGAACGAGATTCTGATTCCCGGATTGCTCTTACAGTTGAAACGTATGTTTAAATTAGAGCTATAACTTAGAACCTTGAAAACGAGCCTCGGGGCGACCAAAACGAGCAAACGGGCCCCGTTGCTTGTGGGACTTGACGGGCACGGGCCCCTACCCGTTCATGACCTGCAGGAATTGACGGAACGAGATTCCGACTCTCGGGTTCCTTGCAAAGTTGAAACGTAGGTTTAACTCAAGACTTTCACTTAAAACTTAGGAAATCAGCCTCCGGGCGCCCAAAACGAGCAAACGGGCTCCGGTGCCCGTTGGACTTGACGGGCATGGGCTCCTAGTCATTCATGACTAGCTGAAAAAACTGGCGGAACGAGATTCCGAAACACGGATTGCTCGTACCGTAGAAACGTATGTTTAAGTTAGAACTATAACTTAAAATTTAGAAAACGAGCATCCGGGCGCCCAGTACGAGCAACCGGCTTCGTTGCTCATGAGACTTGATGGGCCCGGACCCCTAGCTTTTCATGACCTGCAGGAACTGACGGAACGAGATTCCGACTCCCGGATTGCTAGTGAAGTTGAAACGTAGGTTTAACTCAAAACTTTCACTTAAAACTAAGGAAATCAGCCTCCGGGCGCCCAAAACGAGCAAACGGGCTCCGGTGCCAGAGAGACTCCACGGGCACGGGCCCCTAGCCGTTCATGGCCTGCAGAAACAGTCGAAATGAGATTCCGAACCCCGGATTGCTCGTACTGTTGAAACGTATGTTTAAGTTAGAATTATAACGTAAAACATAGACAACGAGCCTCCTGGCGCCCAAAATGAGCAGACGGGCCCCGTTGCCCGTGAAAATTGACGGGCACGGGCCCTTGTCATTCGTGACTTGTAGGAACTGACGGAACGAGATTCCGAATCCCGGACTGCTCGTACAGTTGAAACGTAGGTTTAAGTTACAGCTATAACCTAAAACTTAGAGAACGAGCCTCCGGGCCCCCAAAATGAGTAAACGGGCTCCGTTGGCCGCGAAACTTGACGGGCACGGGCCCCTAGTCATTCAAGACTTGCAGGAACAGACGAAAGGAGATTCCGAATCCCGGATTGCTCGTACAGTTGAAACGTAAGTTTAAATTAGAACTATAACCTAAAACTTAGAAAACGAGCATCCGGACGCCCGCAACGAGCATACGGGCTCCGTTGCCCTTGTAACTTGACGGGCACGGGCCCCTAGTCATTCTTGACTTGCAGGAACAGAAGGAACGAGAGTCCGGACCCCGGAGTGCTCGTACAGTTGAGACGTATGTTTCAGTTAGAACTATAACTTAAGACTTAGAAAACGAAACAACCGGGCGCCCAAAATGAGCAAATGGGCTCCGTTGCCGTTAAACATGACGGGCACCGGTCCCTAGTCATTCATGACTTGCAGGAACTGACGGAACGAGATTCTAATTCCCGGATTGCTCTTACAGTTGAAACGTATGTTTAAATTAGAGCTATAACTTAGAACCTTGAAAACGAGCCTCAGGGCGACCAAAACGAGCAAACGGGCCCCGTTGCTTGTGGGACTTGACGGGCACGGGCCCCTACCCGTTCATGACCTGCAGGAATTGACGGAACGAGATTCCGACTCTCGGGTTCCTTGCAAAGTTGAAACGTAGGTTTAACTCAAGACTTTCAATTAAAACTTAGGAAATCAGCCTCTGGGCGCCCAAAACGAGCAAACGGGCTCCGGTGCCCGTTGGGCTTGACGGGCATGGGCTCCTAGTCATTCATGACTAGCTGAAAAAACTGGCGGAACGAGATTCCGAAACACGGACTGCTCGTACCGTTGAAACGTATGTTTAAGTTAGAACTATAACTTAAAATTTAGAAAACGAGCATCCGGGCGCCCAGTACGAGCAACCGGCTTCGTTGCTCATGAGACTTGATGGGCCCGGACCCTTAGCTTTTCATGACCTGCAGGAACTGACGGAACGAGATTCCGACTCCCGGATTGCTAGTGAAGTTGAAACGTAGGTTTAACTCAAAACTTTCACTTAAAACTAAGGAAATCAGCCTCCGGGCGCCCAAAACGAGCAAACGGGCTCCGGTGCCAGAGAGACTCCACGGGCACGGGCCCCTAGCCGTTCATGGCCTGCAGAAACAGCCGAAATGAGATTCCGAACCCCGGATTGCTCGTACTGTTGAAACGTATGTTTAAGTTAGAATTATAACGTAAAACATAGACAACGAGCCTCCTGGCGCCCAAAATGAGCAGACGGGCCTTGTTGCCCGTGAAAATTGACGGGCACGGGCCCTAGTCATTCGTGACTTGCAGGAACTGACGGAACGAGATTCCGAATCCCGGACTGCTCGTACAGTTGAAACGTAGGTTTAAGTTACAGCTATAACCTAAAACTTAGAGAACGAGCCTCCGGGCCCCCAAAATGAGTAAACGGGCTCCGTTGGCCGCGAAACTTGACGGGCACGGGCCCCTAGTCATTCAAGACTTGCAGGAACAGACGAAAGGAGATTCCGAATCCCGGATTGCTCGTACAGTTGAAACGCAAGTTTAAATTAGAACTATAACCTAAAACTTAGAAAACGAGCATCCGGGCTCCCACAACGAGCAAACGGGCTCCGTTGCCCTTGTAACTTGACGGGCACGGGCCCCTAGTCATTCTTGACTTGCAGGAACAGAAGGAACGAGAGTCCGGACCCCGGAGTGCTCGTACAGTTGAGACGTATGTTTCAGTTAGAACTATAACTTAAGACTTAGAAAACGAAACAACCGGGCGCCCAAAATGAGCAAATGGGCTCCGTTGCCGTTAAACATGACGGGCACCGGTCCCTAGTCATTCATGACTTGCAGGAACTGACGGAACGAGATTCTAATTCCCGGATTGCTCTTACAGTTGAAACGTATGTTTAAATTAGAGCTATAACTTAGAACCTTGAAAACGAGCCTCAGGGCGACCAAAACGAGCAAACGGGCCCCGTTGCTTGTGGGACTTGACGGGCACGGGACCCTACCCGTTCATGACCTGCAGGAATTGACGGAACGAGATTCCGACTCTCGGGTTCCTTGCAAAGTTGAAACGTAGGTTTAACTCAAGACTTTCACTTAAAACTTAGGAAATCAGCCTCCAGGCGCCCAAAACGAGCAAACGGGCTCCGGTGCCCGTTGGACTTGACGGGCATGGGCTCGTAGTCATTCATGACATGCTGAAAAAACTGGCGGAACGAGATTCCGAAACACGGACTGCTCGTACCGTTGAAACGTATGTTTAAGTTAGAACTATAACTTAAAATTTAGAAAACGAGCATCCGGGCGCCCAGTACGAGCAACCGGCTTCGTTGCTCATGAGACTTGATGGGCCCGGACCCCTAGCTTTTCATGACCTGCAGGAACTGACGGAACGAGATTCCGACTCCCGGATTGCTAGTGAAGTTGAAACGTAGGTTTAACTCAAAACTTTCACTTAAAACTAAGGAAATCAGCCTCCGGGCGCCCAAAACGAGCAAACGGGCTCCGGTGCCAGAGAGACTCCACGGGCACGGGCCCCTAGCCGTTCATGGCCTGCAGAAACAGCCGAAACGAGATTCCGAACCCCGGATTGCTCGTACTGTTGAAACGTATGTTTAAGTTAGAATTATAACTTAAAACATAGACAACGAGCCTCCTGGCGCCCAAAATGAGCAGACGGGCCCCGTTGCCCGTGTAAATTGACGGGCACGGGCCCTAGTCATTCGTGACTTGCAGGAACTGACGGAAAGAGATTCCGAATCCCGGACTGCTCGTACAGTTGAAACGTAGGTTTAAGTTACAGCTATAACCTAAAACTTAGAGAACGAGCCTCCGGGCCCCCAAAATGAGTAAACGGGCTCCGTTGGCCGCGAAATTTGACGGGCACGGGCCCCTAGTCATTCAAGACTTGCAGGAACAGACGAAAGGAGATTCCGAATCCCGGATTGCTCGTACAGTTGAAACGCAAGTTTAAATTAGAACAATAACCTAAAACTTAGAAAACGAGCATCCGGTCGCCCACAACGAACAAACGGGCTCCGTTGCCCTTGTAACTTGACGGGCACGGGCCCCTAGTCATTCATGACTTGCAGGAACAGAAGGAACGAGAGTCCGGACCCCGGAGTGCTCGTACAGTTGAAACGTATGTTTCAGTTAGAACTATAACTTAAGACTTAGAAAACGATACATCCGGGCGCCCAAAATGAGCAAATGGGCTCCGTTGCCGTTAAACTTGACGGGCACCGGCCCCTAGTCATTCATGACTTGCAGGAAATGACGGAACGAGATTCTGATTCCCGGATTGCTCTTACAGTTAAAACGTATGTTTAAATTAGAGCTATAACTTAGAACCTTGAAAACGAGCCTCCGGGCGACCAAAACGAGCAAACGGGCCCCGTTGCATGTGGGACTTGACGGGAATGGGCCCCTACCCGTTCATGACCTGCAGGAATTGACGGAACGAGATTCCGACTCTCGGGTTCCTTGCAAAGTTGAAACGTAGGTTTAACTCAAGACTTTCACTTAAAACTTAGGAAATCAGCCTCCGGGCGCGCAAAACGAGCAAACGGGCTCCGGTGCCCGTTGGACTTGATGGGCATGGACTCCTAGTCATTCATGACTAGCTGAAAAAACTGGCGGAACGAGATTCCGAAACACGGACTGCTCGTACCGTTGAAACGTATGTTTAAGTTAGAACTATAACTTAAAATTTAGAAAACGAGCATCCGGGCGCCCAGTACGAGCAACCGGCTTCGTTGCTCATGAGACTTGATGGGCCCGGACCCCTAGCTTTTCATGACCTGCAGGAACTGACGGAACGAGATTCCGACTCCCGGATTGCTAGTGAAGTTGAAACGTAGGTTTAACTCAAAACTTTCACTTAAAACTAAGGAAATCAGCCTCCGGGCGCCCAAAACGAGCAAACGGCCTCCGGTGCCAGAGAGACTCCACGGGCACGGGCCCCTAGCCGTTCATGGCCTGCAGAGACAGCCGAAACGAGATTTCGAACCCCGGATTGCTCGTACTGTTGAAACGTATGTTTAAGTTAGAATTATAACTTAAAACATAGACAACGAGCCTCCTGGCGCCCAAAATGAGCAGACGGGCCCCGTTGCCCGTGAAAATTGACGGGCACGGGCCCTAGTCATTCGTGACTTGCAGGAACTGACGGAACGAGATTCCGAATCCCGGACTGCTCGTACAGTTGAAACGTAGGTTTAAGTTACAGCTATAACCTAAAACTTAGAGAACGAGCCTCCGGGCCCCCAAAATGAGTAAACGGGCTCCGTTGGCCGCGAAACTTGACGGGCACGGGCCCCTAGTCATTGAAGACTTGCAGGAACAGACGAAAGGAGATTCCGAATCCCGGATTGCTCGTACAGTTGAAACGCAAGTTTAAATTAGAACTATAACCTAAAACTTAGAAAACGAGCATCCGGGCGCCCACAACGAGCAAACGGGCTCCGTTGCCCTTGTAACTTGACGGGCACGGGCCCCTAGTCATTCATGACTTGCAGGAACAGAAGGAACGAGAGTCCGGACCCCGGAGTGCTCGTACAGTTGAAACGTATGTTTCAGTTAGAACTATAACTTAAGACCTAGAAAACGAAACATCCGGGCGCCCAAAATGAGCAAATGGGCTCCGTTGCCGTTAAACTCGACGGGCACCGGCCCCTAGTCATTCATGACTAGCAGGAACTGACGGAACGAGATTCTGATTCCCGGATTGCTCTTAAAGTTGAAACGTATGTTTAAATTAGAGCTATAACTTAGAACCTTGAAAACGAGCCTCCGGGCGACCAAAACGAGCAAACGGGCCCCGTTGCTTGTGGGACTTGACGGGCACGGGCCCCTACCCGTTCATGACCTGCAGGAATTGACGGAACGAGATTCCGACTCTCGGGTTCTTTGCAAAGTTGAAACGTAGGTTTAACTCAAGACTTTCACTTAAAACTTAGGAAATCAGCCTCCGTGCGCGCAAAACGAGCAAACGGGCTCCGGTGCCCGTTGGACTTGACGGGCATGGGCTCCTAGTCATTCATGACTAGCTGAAAAAACTGGCGGAACGAGATTCCGAAACACGGACTGCTCGTACCGTTGAAACGTATGTTTAAGTTAGAACTATAACTTAAAATTTAGAAAACGAGCATCCGGGCGCCCAGTACGAGCAACCGGCTTCGTTGCTCATGAGACTTGATGGGCCCGGACCCCTAGCTTTTCATGACCTGCAGGAACTGACGGAACGAGATTCCGACTCCCGGATTGCTAGTGAAGTTGAAACGTAGGTTTAACTCAAAACTTTCACTTAAAACTAAGGAAATCAGCCTCCGGGCGACCAAAACGAGCAAACGGGCTCCGGTGCCAGAGAGACTCCACGGGCACGGGCCCCTAGCCGTTCATGGCCTGCAGAGACAGCCGAAACGAGATTCCGAACCCCGGATTGCTCGTACTGTTGAAACGTATGTTTAAGTTAGAATTATAACTTAAAACATAGACAACGAGCCTCCGGGCGCCCAAAATGAGCAGACGGGCCCCGTTGCCCGTGAAAACTGACAGGCACGGGCCCTAGTCATTTGTGACTTGCATGAACTGACGGAACGAGATTCCGAATCCCGGACTGCTCGTACAGTTGAAACGTAGGTTTATGTTACAGCCATAACCTAAAACTTAGAGAACGAGCCTCCGGGCCCCCAAAATGAGTAAACGGGCTCCGTTGGCCGCGAAACTTGACGGGCACGGGCCCCTAGTCATTCAAGACTTGCAGGAACAGACGAAAGGAGATTCCGAATCCCGGATTGCTCGTACAGTTGAAACGCAAGTTTAAATTAGAACTATAACCTAAAACTTAGAAAACGTGCATCCGGGCGCCCACAACGAGCAAACGGGCTCCGTTGCCCTTTTAACTTGACGGGCACGGGCCCCTAGTCATTTTCATGACTTGCAGGAAAAGAAGGAACGAGAGTCCGGACCCCGGAGTGCTCGTACAGTTGAGACGTATGTTTCAGTTAGAATTATAACTTAAGACTTAGAAAACGAAACATCCGGGCGCCCAAAATGAGCAAATGGGCTCCGTTGCCGTTAAACTTGACGGGCACCGGCCCCTAGTCATTCATGACTAGCAGGAACTGACGGAATGAGATTCTGATTCCCGGATTGCTCTTACAGTTGAAACGTATGTTTAAATTAGAGCTATTACTTAGAACCTTGAAAACGAGCCTCCGGGCGACCAAAACGAGCAAACGGGCCCCGTTGCTTGTGTGACTTGACGGGCACGGGCCCCTACCCGTTCATGACCTGCAGGAATTGACGGAACGAGATTCCGACTCTCGGGTTCCTTGCAAAGTTGAAACGTAGGTTTAACTCAAGACTTTCACTTAAAACTTAGGAAATCAGCCTCCGGGCGCGCAAAACGAGCAAACGGGCTCCGGTGCCCGTTGGACTTGATGGGCATGGGCTCCTAGTCATTCATGACTAGCTGAAAAAACTGGCGGAACGAGATTCCGAAACACGGACTGCTCGTACCGTTGAAACGTATGTTTAAGTTAGAACTATAACTTAAAATTTAGAAAACGAGCATCCGGGCGCCCAGTACGAGCAACCGGCTTCGTTGCTCATGAGACTTGATGGGCCCCGACCCCTAGCTTTTCATGACCTGCAGGAACTGACGGAACGAGATTCCGACTCCCGGATTGCTAGTGAAGTTGAAACGTAGGTTTAACTCAAAACTTTCACTTAAAACTAAGGAAATCAGCCTCCGGGCGCCCAAAACGAGCAAACGGCCTCCGGTGCCAGAGAGACTCCACGGGCACGGGCCCCTAGCCGTTCATGGCCTGCAGAGACAGCCGAAACGAGATTCCGAACCCCGGATTGCTCGTACTGTTGAAACGTATGTTTAAGTTAGAATTATAACTTAAAACATAGACAACGAGCCTCCGGGCGCCCAAAATGAGCAGACGGGCCCCGTTGCCCGTGAAAACTGACAGGCACGGGCCCTAGTCATTTGTGACTTGCATGAACTGACGGAACGAGATTCCGAATCCCGGACTGCTCGTACAGTTGAAACGTAGGTTTATGTTACAGCCATAACCTAAAACTTAGAGAACGAGCCTCCGGGCCCCCAAAATGAGTAAACGGGCTCCGTTGGCCGCGAAACTTGACGGGCACGGGCCCCTAGTCATTGAAGACTTGCAGGAACAGACGAAAGGAGATTCCGAATCCCGGATTGCTCGTACAGTTGAAACGCAAGTTTAAATTAGAACTATAACCTAAAACTTAGAAAACGAGCATCCGGGCGCCCACAACGAGCAAACGGGCTCCGTTGCCCTTGTAACTTGACGGGCACGGGCCCCTAGTCACTCATGACTTGCAGGAACAGAAGGAACGAGAGTCCGGACCCCGGAGTGCTCGTACAGTTGAAACGTAAGTTTCAGTTAGAACTATAACTTAAGACTTAGAAAACGAAACATCCGGGCGCCCAAAATGAGCAAATGGGCTCCGTTGCCGTTAAACTTGACGGGCACCGGCCCCTAGTCATTCATGACTAGCAGGAACTAACGGAACGAGATTCTGATTCCCGGATTGCTCTTAAGGTTGAAACGTATGTTTAAATTAGAGCTATAACTTAGAACCTTGAAAACGAGCCTCCGGGCGACCAAAACGAGCAAACGGGCCCCGTTGCTTGTGGGACTTGACGGGCACGGGCCCCTACCCGTTCATGACCTGCAGGAATTGACGGAATGAGATTCCGACTCTCGGGTTCCTTGCAAAGTTGAAACGTAGGTTTAACTCAAGACTTTCACTTAAAACTTAGGAAATCAGCCTCCGGGCGCGCAAAACGAGCAAACGGGCTCCGGTGCCCGTTACACTTGACGGGCATGGGCTCCTAGTCATTCATGACTAGCTGAAAAAACTGGCGGAACGAGATTCCGAAACACGAACTGCTCGTACCGTTGAAACGTATGTTTAAGTTAGAACTATAACTTAAAATTTAGAAAACGAGCATCCGGGCGCCCAGTACGAGCAACCGGCTTCGTTGCTCATGAGACTTGATGGGCCCGGACCCCTAGCTTTTCATGACCTGCAGGAACTGACGGAACGAGATTCCGACTCCCGGATTGCTAGTGAAGTTGAAACGTAGGTTTAACTCAAAACTTTCACTTAAAACTAAGGAAATCAGCCTCCGGGCGCCCAAAACGAGCAAACGGGCTCCGGTGCCAGAGAGACTCCACGGGCACGGGCCCCTAGCCGTTCAAGGCCTGCAGAGACAGCCGAAACGAGATTCCAAACCCCGGATTGCTCGTACTGTTGAAACGTATGTTTAAGTTAGAATTATAACTTAAAACATAGACAACGAGCCTCCGGGCGCCCAAAATGAGCAGACGGGCCCCGTTGCCCGTGAAAATTGACAGGCACGGGCCCTAGTCATTCGTGACTTGCATGAACTGACGGAACGAGATTCCGAATCCCGGACTGCTCGTACAGTTGAAACGTAGGTTTATGTTACAGCCATAACCTAAAACTTAGAGAACGAGCCTCCGGGCCCCCAAAATGAGTAAACGGGCTCCGTTGGCCGCGAAACTTGACGGGCACGGGCCCCTAGTCATTCAAGACTTGCAGGAACAGACGAAAGGAGATTCCGAATCCCGGATTGCTCGTACAGTTGAAACGCAAGTTTAAATTAGAACTATAACCTAAAACTTAGAAAACGTGCATCCGGGCGCCCACAACGAGCAAACGGGCTCCGTTGCCCTTTTAACTTGACGGGCACGGGCCCCTAGTCATTTTCATGACTTGCAGGAAAAGAAGGAACGAGAGTCCGGACCCCGGAGTGCTCGTACAGTTGAGACATATGTTTCAGTTAGAATTATAACTTAAGACTTAGAAAACGAAACATCCGGGCGCCCAAAATGAGCAAATGGGCTCCGTTGCCGTTAAACTTGACGGGCACCGGCCCCTAGTCATTCATGACTAGCAGGAACTGACGGAATGAGATTCTGATTCCCGGATTGCTCTTACAGTTGAAACGTATGTTTAAATTAGAGCTATTACTTAGAACCTTGAAAACGAGCCTCCGGGCGACCAAAACGAGCAAACGGGCCCCGTTGCTTGTGTGACTTGACGGGCACGGGCCCCTACCCGTTCATGACCTGCAGGAATTGACGGAACGAGATTCCGACTCTCGGGTTCCTTGCAAAGTTGAAACGTAGGTTTAACTCAAGACTTTCACTTAAAACTTAGGAAATCAGCCTCCGGGCGCGCAAAACGAGCAAACGGGCTCCGGTGCCCGTTGGACTTGATGGGCATGGGCTCCTAGTCATTCATGACTAGCTGAAAAAACTGGCGGAACGAGATTCCGAAACACGGACTGCTCGTACCGTTGAAACGTATGTTTAAGTTAGAACTATAACTTAAAATTTAGAAAACGAGCATCCGGGCGCCCAGTACGAGCAACCGGCTTCGTTGCTCATGAGACTTGATGGGGCCCGACCCCTAGCTTTTCATGACCTGCAGGAACTGACGGAACGAGATTCCGACTCCCGGATTGCTAGTGAAGTTGAAACGTAGGTTTAACTCAAAACTTTCACTTAAAACTAAGGAAATCAGCCTCCGGGCGCCCAAAACGAGCAAACGGCCTCCGGTGCCAGAGAGACTCCACGGGCACGGGCCCCTAGCCGTTCATGGCCTGCAGAGACAGCCGAAACGAGATTCCGAACCCCGGATTGCTCGTACTGTTGAAACGTATGTTTAAGTTAGAATTATAACTTAAAACATAGACAACGAGCCTCCGGGCGCCCAAAATGAGCAGACGGGCCCCGTTGCCCGTGAAAATTGACGGGCACGGGCCCTAGTCATTCGTGACTTGTATGAACTGACGGAACGAGATTCCGAATCCCGGACTGCTCGTACAGTTGAAACGTAGGTTTAAGTTACAGCTATAACCTAAAACTTAGAGAACGAGCCTCCGGGCCCCCAAAATGAGTAAACGGGCTCCGTTGGCCGCGAAACTTGACGGGCACGGGCCCCTAATCATTGAAGACTTGCAGGAACAGACGAAAGGAGATTCCGAATCCCGGATTGCTCGTACAGTTGAAACGCAAGTTTAAATTAGAACTATAACCTAAAACTTAGAAAACGAGCATCCGGGCGCCCACAACGAGCAAACGGGCTCCGTTGCCCTTGTAACTTGACGGGCACGGGCCCCTAGTCATTCATGACTTGCAGGAACAGAAGGAACGAGAGTCCGGACCCCGGAGTGCTCGTACAGTTGAAACGTAAGTTTCAGTTAGAACTATAACTTAAGACTTAGAAAACGAAACATCCGGGCGCCCAAAATGAGCAAATGGGCTCCGTTGCCGTTAAACTTGACGGGCACCGGCCCCTAGTCATTCATGACTAGCAGGAACTAACGGAACGAGATTCTGATTCCCGGATTGCTCTTAAAGTTGAAACGTATGTTTAAATTAGAGCTATAACTTAGAACCTTGAAAACGAGCCTCCGGGCGACCAAAACGAGCAAACGGGCCCCGTTGCTTGTGGGACTTGACGGGCACGGGCCCCTACCCGTTCATGACCTGCAGGAATTGACGGAATGAGATTCCGACACTCGGGTTCCTTGCAAAGTTGAAACGTAGGTTTAACTCAAGACTTTCACTTAAAACTTAGGAATTCAGCCTCCGGGCGCGCAAAACGAGCAAACGGGCTCCGGTGCCCGTTACACTTGACGGGCATGGGCTCCTAGTCATTCATGACTAGCTGAAAAAACTGGCGGAACGAGATTCCGAAACACGGACTGCTCGTACCGTTGAAACGTATGTTTAAGTTAGAACTATAACTTAAAATTTAGAAAACGAGCATCCGGGCGCCCAGTACGAGCAACCGGCTTCGTTGCTCATGAGACTTGATGGGCCCGGACCCCTAGCTTTTCATGACCTGCAGGAACTGACGGAACGAGATTCCGACTCCCGGATTGCTAGTGAAGTTGAAACGTAGGTTTAACTCAAAACTTTCACTTAAAACTAAGGAAATCAGCCTCCGGGCGCCCAAAACGAGCAAACGGGCTCCGGTGCCAGAGAGACTCCACGGGCACGGGCCCCTAGCCGTTCAAGGCCTGCAGAGACAGCCGAAACGAGATTCCAAACCCCGGATTGCTCGTACTGTTGAAACGTATGTTTAAGTTAGAATTATAACTTAAAACATAGACAACGAGCCTCCGGGCGCCCAAAATGAGCAGACGGGCCCCGTTGCCCGTGAAAATTGACAGGCACGGGCCCTAGTCATTCGTGACTTGCATGAACTGACGGAACGAGATTCCGAATCCCGGACTGCTCGTACAGTTGAAACGTAGGTTTATGTTACAGCGATAACCTAAAACTTAGAGAACGAGCCTCCGGGCCCCCAAAATGAGTAAACGGGCTCCGTTGGCCGCGAAACTTGACGGGCACGGGCCCCTAGTCATTCAAGACTTGCAGGAACAGACGAAAGGAGATTCCGAATCCCGGATTGCTCGTACAGTTGAAAGGCAAGTTTAAATTAGAACTATAAACTAAAACTTAGAAAACGAGCATCCGGGCGCCCACAACGAGCAAACGGGCTCCGTTGCCCTTTTAACTTGACGGGCACGGGCCCCTAGTCATTTTCATGACTTGCAGGAACAGAAGGAACGAGAGTCCGGACCCCGGAGTGCTCGTACAGTTGAGACGTATGTTTCAGTTAGAACTATAACTTAAGACTTAGAAAACGAAACATCCGGGCGCCCAAAATGAGCAAATGGGCTCCGTTGCCGTTAAACTTGACGGGCACCGGCCCCTAGTCATTCATGACTAGCAGGAACTGACGGAATGAGATTCTGATTCCCGGATTGCTCTTACAGTTGAAACGTATGTTTAAATTAGAGCTATTACTTAGAACCTTGAAAACGAGCCTCCGGGCGACCAAAACGAGCAAACGGGCCCCGTTGCTTGTGTGACTTGACGGGCACGGGCCCCTACCCGTTCATGACCTGCAGGAATTGACGGAACGAGATTCCGACTCTCGGGTTCCTTGCAAAGTTGAAACGTAGGTTTAACTCAAGACTTTCACTTAAAACTTAGGAAATCAGCCTCCGGGCGCGCAAAACGAGCAAACGGGCTCCGGTGCCCGTTGGACTTGATGGGCATGGGCTCCTAGTCATTCATGACTAGCTGAAAAAACTGGCGGAACGAGATTCCGAAACACGGACTGCTCGTACCGTTGAAACGTATGTTTAAGTTAGAACTATAACTTAAAATTTAGAAAACGAGCATCCGGGCGCCCAGTACGAGCAACCGGCTTCGTTGCTCATGAGACTTGATGGGCCCCGACCCCTAGCTTTTCATGACCTGCAGGAACTGACGGAACGAGATTCCGACTCCCGGATTGCTAGTGAAGTTGAAACGTAGGTTTAACTCAAAACTTTCACTTAAAACTAAGGAAATCAGCCTCCGGGCGCCCAAAACGAGCAAACGGCCTCCGGTGCCAGAGAGACTCCACGGGCACGGGCCCCTAGCCGTTAATGGCCTGCAGAGACCGCCGAAACGAGATTCCGAACCCCGGATTGCTCGTACTGTTGAAACGTATGTTTAAGTTAGAATTATAACTTAAAACATAGACAACGAGCCTCCGGGCGCCCAAAATGAGCAGACGGGCCCCGTTGCCCGTGAAAATTGACGGGCACGGGCCCTAGTCATTCGTGACTTGTATGAACTGACGGAACGAGATTCCGAATCCCGGACTGCTCGTACAGTTGAAACGTAGGTTTAAGTTACAGCTATAACCTAAAACTTAGAGAACGAGCCTCCGGGCCCCCAAAATGAGTAAACGGGCTCCGTTGGCCGCGAAACTTGACGGGCACGGGCCCCTAGTCATTGAAGACTTGCAGGAACAGACGAAAGGAGATTCCGAATCCCGGATTGCTCGTACAGTTGAAACGCAAGTTTAAATTAGAACTATAACCTAAAACTTAGAAAACGAGCATCCGGGCGCCCACAACGAGCAAACGGGCTCCGTTGCCCTTGTAACTTGACGGGCACGGGCCCCTAGTCACTCATGACTTGCAGGAACAGAAGGAACGAGAGTCCGGACCCCGGAGTGCTCGTACAGTTGAAACGTAAGTTTCAGTTAGAACTATAACTTAAGACTTAGAAAACGAAACATCCGGGCGCCCAAAATGAGCAAATGGGCTCCGTTGCCGTTAAACTTGACGGGCACCGGCCCCTAGTCATTCATGACTAGCAGGAACTAACGGAACGAGATTCTGATTCCCGGATTGCTCTTAAAGTTGAAACGTATGTTTAAATTAGAGCTATAACTTAGAACCTTGAAAACGAGCCTCCGGGCGACCAAAACGAGCAAACGGGCCCCGTTGCTTGTGGGACTTGACGGGCACGGGCCCCTACCCGTTCATGACCTGCAGGAATTGACGGAATGAGATTCCGACTCTCGGGTTCCTTGCAAAGTTGAAACGTAGGTTTAACTCAAGACTTTCACTTAAAACTTAGGAAATCAGCCTCCGGGCGCGCAAAACGAGCAAACGGGCTCCGGTGCCCGTTACACTTGACGGGCATGGGCTCCTAGTCATTCATGACTAGCTGAAAAAACTGGCGGAACGAGATTCCGAAACACGAACTGCTCGTACCGTTGAAACGTATGTTTAAGTTAGAACTATAACTTAAAATTTAGAAAACGAGCATCCGGGCGCCCAGTACGAGCAACCGGCTTCGTTGCTCATGAGACTTGATGGGCCCGGACCCCTAGCTTTTCATGACCTGCAGGAACTGACGGAACGAGATTCCGACTCCCGGATTGCTAGTGAAGTTGAAACGTAGGTTTAACTCAAAACTTTCACTTAAAACTAAGGAAATCAGCCTCCGGGCGCCCAAAACGAGCAAACGGGCTCCGGTGCCAGAGAGACTCCACGGGCACGGGCCCCTAGCCGTTCAAGGCCTGCAGAGACAGCCGAAACGAGATTCCAAACCCCGGATTGCTCGTACTGTTGAAACGTATGTTTAAGTTAGAATTATAACTTAAAACATAGACAACGAGCCTCCGGGCGCCCAAAATGAGCAGACGGGCCCCGTTGCCCGTGAAAATTGACAGGCACGGGCCCTAGTCATTCGTGACTTGCATGAACTGACGGAACGAGATTCCGAATCCCGGACTGCTCGTACAGTTGAAACGTAGGTTTATGTTACAGCCATAACCTAAAACTTAGAGAACGAGCCTCCGGGCCCCCAAAATGAGTAAACGGGCTCCGTTGGCCGCGAAACTTGACGGGCACGGGCCCCTAGTCATTCAAGACTTGCAGGAACAGACGAAAGGAGATTCCGAATCCCGGATTGCTCGTACAGTTGAAACGCAAGTTTAAATTAGAACTATATCCTAAAACTTAGAAAACGTGCATCCGGGCGCCCACAACGAGCAAACGGGCTCCGTTGCCCTTTTAACTTGACGGGCACGGGCCCCTAGTCATTTTCATGACTTGCAGGAAAAGAAGGAACGAGAGTCCGGACCCCGGAGTGCTCGTACAGTTGAGACGTATGTTTCAGTTAGAACTATAACTTAAGACTTAGAAAACGAAACATCCGGGCGCCCAAAATGAGCAAATGGGCTCCGTTGCCGTTAAACTTGACGGGCACCGGCCCCTAGTCATTCATGACTAGCAGGAACTGACGGAATGAGATTCTGATTCCCGGATTGCTCTTACAGTTGAAACGTATGTTTAAATTAGAGCTATTACTTAGAACCTTGAAAACGAGCCTCCGGGCGACCAAAACGAGCAAACGGGCCCCGTTGCTTGTGTGACTTGACGGGCACGGGCCCCTACCCGTTCATGACCTGCAGGAATTGACGGAACGAGATTCCGACTCTCGGGTTCCTTGCAAAGTTGAAACGTAGGTTTAACTCAAGACTTTCACTTAAAACTTAGGAAATCAGCCTCCGGGCGCGCAAAACGAGCAAACGGGCTCCGGTGCCCGTTGGACTTGATGGGCATGGGCTCCTAGTCATTCATGACTAGCTGAAAAAACTGGCGGAACGAGATTCCGAAACACGGACTGCTCGTACCGTTGCAACGTATGTTTAAGTTAGAACTATAACTTAAAATTTAGAAAACGAGCATCCGGGCGCCCAGTACGAGCAACCGGCTTCGTTGCTCATGAGACTTGATGGGGCCCGACCCCTAGCTTTTCATGACCTGCAGGAACTGACGGAACGAGATTCCGACTCCCGGATTGCTAGTGAAGTTGAAACGTAGGTTTAACTCAAAACTTTCACTTAAAACTAAGGAAATCAGCCTCCGGGCGCCCAAAACGAGCAAACGGCCTCCGGTGCCAGAGAGACTCCACGGGCACGGGCCCCTAGCCGTTCATGGCCTGCAGAGACAGCCGAAACGAGATTCCGAACCCCGGATTGCTCGTACTGTTGAAACGTATGTTTAAGTTAGAATTATAACTTAAAACATAGACAACGAGCCTCCGGGCGCCCAAAATGAGCAGACGGGCCCCGTTGCCCGTGAAAATTGACGGGCACGGGCCCTAGTCATTCGTGACTTGTATGAACTGACGGAACGAGATTCCGAATCCCGGACTGCTCGTACAGTTGAAACGTAGGTTTAAGTTACAGCTATAACCTAAAACTTAGAGAACGAGCCTCCGGGCCCCCAAAATGAGTAAACGGGCTCCGTTGGCCGCGAAACTTGACGGGCACGGGCCCCTAGTCATTGAAGACTTGCAGGAACAGACGAAAGGAGATTCCGAATCCCGGATTGCTCGTACAGTTGAAACGCAAGTTTAAATTAGAACTATAACCTAAAACTTAGAAAACGAGCATCCGGGCGCCCACAACGAGCAAACGGGCTCCGTTGCCCTTGTAACTTGACGGGCACGGGCCCCTAGTCATTCATGACTTGCAGGAACAGAAGGAACGAGAGTCCGGACCCCGGAGTGCTCGTACAGTTGAAACGTAAGTTTCAGTTAGAACTATAACTTAAGACTTAGAAAACGAAACATCCGGGCGCCCAAAATGAGCAAATGGGCTCCGTTGCCGTTAAACTTGACGGGCACCGGCCCCTAGTCATTCATGACTAGCAGGAACTAACGGAACGAGATTCTGATTCCCGGATTGCTCTTAAAGTTGAAACGTATGTTTAAATTAGAGCTATAACTTAGAACCTTGAAAACGAGCCTCCGGGCGACCAAAACGAGCAAACGGGCCCCGTTGCTTGTGGGACTTGACGGGCACGGGCCCCTACCCGTTCATGACCTGCAGGAATTGACGGAATGAGATTCCGACTCTCGGGTTCCTTGCAAAGTTGAAACGTAGGTTTAACTCAAGACTTTCACTTAAAACTTAGGAAATCAGCCTCCGGGCGCGCAAAACGAGCAAACGGGCTCCGGTGCCCGTTACACTTGACGGGCATGGGCTCCTAGTCATTCATGACTAGCTGAAAAAACTGGCGGAACGAGATTCCGAAACACGGACTGCTCGTACCGTTGAAACGTATGTTTAAGTTAGAACTATAACTTAAAATTTAGAAAACGAGCATCCGGGCGCCCAGTACGAGCAACCGGCTTCGTTGCTCATGAGACTTGATGGGCCCGGACCCCTAGCTTTTCATGACCTGCAGGAACTGACGGAACGAGATTCCGACTCCCGGATTGCTAGTGAAGTTGAAACGTAGGTTTAACTCAAAACTTTCACTTAAAACTAAGGAAATCAGCCTCCGGGCGCCCAAAACGAGCAAACGGGCTCCGGTGCCAGAGAGACTCCACGGGCACGGGCCCCTAGCCGTTCAAGGCCTGCAGAGACAGCCGAAACGAGATTCCAAACCCCGGATTGCTCGTACTGTTGAAACGTATGTTTAAGTTAGAATTATAACTTAAAACATAGACAACGAGCCTCCGGGCGCCCAAAATGAGCAGACGGGCCCCGTTGCCCGTGAAAATTGACAGGCACGGGCCCTAGTCATTCGTGACTTGCATGAACTGACGGAACGAGATTCCGAATCCCGGACTGCTCGTACAGTTGAAACGTAGGTTTATGTTACAGCTATAACCTAAAACTTAGAGAACGAGCCTCCGGGCCCCCAAAATGAGTAAACGGGCTCCGTTGGCCGCGAAACTTGACGGGCACGGGCCCCTAGTCATTCAAGACTTGCAGGAACAGACGAAAGGAGATTCCGAATCCCGGATTGCTCGTACAGTTGAAACGCAAGTTTAAATTAGAACTATAACCTAAAACTTAGAAAACGAGCATCCGGGCGCCCACAACGAGCAAACGGGCTCCGTTGCCCTTTTAACTTGACGGGCACGGGCCCCTAGTCATTTTCATGACTTGCAGGAACAGAAGGAACGAGAGTCCGGACCCCGGAGTGCTCGTACAGTTGAGACGTATGTTTCAGTTAGAACTATAACTTAAGACTTAGAAAACGAAACATCCGGGCGCCCAAAATGAGCAAATGGGCTCCGTTGCCGTTAAACTTGACGGGCACCGGCCCCTAGTCATTCATGACTAGCAGGAACTGACGGAATGAGATTCTGATTCCCGGATTGCTCTTACAGTTGAAACGTATGTTTAAATTAGAGCTATTACTTAGAACCTTGAAAACGAGCCTCCGGGCGACCAAAACGAGCAAACGGGCCCCGTTGCTTGTGTGACTTGACGGGCACGGGCCCCTACCCGTTCATGACCTGCAGGAATTGACGGAACGAGATTCCGACTCTCGGGTTCCTTGCAAAGTTGAAACGTAGGTTTAACTCAAGACTTTCACTTAAAACTTAGGAAATCAGCCTCCGGGCGCGCAAAACGAGCAAACGGGCTCCGGTGCCCGTTGGACTTGATGGGCATGGGCTCCTAGTCATTCATGACTAGCTGAAAAAACTGGCGGAACGAGATTCCGAAACACGGACTGCTCGTACCGTTGAAACGTATGTTTAAGTTAGAACTATAACTTAAAATTTAGAAAACGAGCATCCGGGCGCCCAGTACGAGCAACCGGCTTCGTTGCTCATGAGACTTGATGGGCCCCGACCCCTAGCTTTTCATGACCTGCAGGAACTGACGGAACGAGATTCCGACTCCCGGATTGCTAGTGAAGTTGAAACGTAGGTTTAACTCAAAACTTTCACTTAAAACTAAGGAAATCAGCCTCCGGGCGCCCAAAACGAGCAAACGGCCTCCGGTGCCAGAGAGACTCCACGGGCACGGGCCCCTAGCCGTTCATGGCCTGCAGAGACAGCCGAAACGAGATTCCGAACCCCGGATTGCTCGTACTGTTGAAACGTATGTTTAAGTTAGAATTATAACTTAAAACATAGACAACGAGCCTCCGGGCGCCCAAAATGAGCAGACGGGCCCCGTTGCCCGTGAAAATTGACAGGCACGGGCCCTAGTCATTCGTGACTTGCATGAACTGACGGAACGAGATTCCGAATCCCGGACTGCTCGTACAGTTGAAACGTAGGTTTATGTTACAGCCATAACCTAAAACTTAGAGAACGAGCCTCCGGGCCCCCAAAATGAGTAAACGGGCTCCGTTGGCCGCGAAACTTGACGGGCACGGGCCCCTAGTCATTCAAGACTTGCAGGAACAGACGAAAGGAGATTCCGAATCCCGGATTGCTCGTACAGTTGAAACGCAAGTTTAAATTAGAACTATAACCTAAAACTTAGAAAACGTGCATCCGGGCGCCCACAACGAGCAAACGGGCTCCGTTGCCCTTTTAACTTGACGGGCACGGGCCCCTAGTCATTTTCATGACTTGCAGGAAAAGAAGGAACGAGAGTCCGGACCCCGGAGTGCTCGTACAGTTGAGACGTATGTTTCAGTTAGAATTATAACTTAAGACTTAGAAAACGAAACATCCGGGCGCCCAAAATGAGCAAATGGGCTCCGTTGCCGTTAAACTTGACGGGCACCGGCCCCTAGTCATTCATGACTAGCAGGAACTGACGGAATGAGATTCTGATTCCCGGATTGCTCTTACAGTTGAAACGTATGTTTAAATTAGAGCTATTACTTAGAACCTTGAAAACGAGCCTCCGGGCGACCAAAACGAGCAAACGGGCCCCGTTGCTTGTGTGACTTGACGGGCACGGGCCCCTACCCGTTCATGACCTGCAGGAATTGACGGAACGAGATTCCGACTCTCGGGTTCCTTGCAAAGTTGAAACGTAGGTTTAACTCAAGACTTTCACTTAAAACTTAGGAAATCAGCCTCCGGGCGCGCAAAACGAGCAAACGGGCTCCGGTGCCCGTTGGACTTGATGGGCATGGGCTCCTAGTCATTCATGACTAGCTGAAAAAACTGGCGGAACGAGATTCCGAAACACGGACTGCTCGTACCGTTGAAACGTATGTTTAAGTTAGAACTATAACTTAAAATTTAGAAAACGAGCATCCGGGCGCCCAGTACGAGCAACCGGCTTCGTTGCTCATGAGACTTGATGGGGCCCGACCCCTAGCTTTTCATGACCTGCAGGAACTGACGGAACGAGATTCCGACTCCCGGATTGCTAGTGAAGTTGAAACGTAGGTTTAACTCAAAACTTTCACTTAAAACTAAGGAAATCAGCCTCCGGGCGCCCAAAACGAGCAAACGGCCTCCGGTGCCAGAGAGACTCCACGGGCACGGGCCCCTAGCCGTTCATGGCCTGCAGAGACAGCCGAAACGAGACTCCGAACCCCGGATTGCTCGTACTGTTGAAACGTATGTTTAAGTTAGAATTATAACTTAAAACATAGACAACGAGCCTCCGGGCGCCCAAAATGAGCAGACGGGCCCCGTTGCCCGTGAAAATTGACGGGCACGGGCCCTAGTCATTCGTGACTTGTATGAACTGACGGAACGAGATTCCGAATCCCGGACTGCTCGTACAGTTGAAACGTAGGTTTAAGTTACAGCTATAACCTAAAACTTAGAGAACGAGCCTCCGGGCCCCCAAAATGAGTAAACGGGCTCCGTTGGCCGCGAAACTTGACGGGCACGGGCCCCTAGTCATTGAAGACTTGCAGGAACAGACGAAAGGAGATTCCGAATCCCGGATTGCTCGTACAGTTGAAACGCAAGTTTAAATTAGAACTATAACCTAAAACTTAGAAAACGAGCATCCGGGCGCCCACAACGAGCAAACGGGCTCCGTTGCCCTTGTAACTTGACGGGCACGGGCCCCTAGTCATTCATGACTTGCAGGAACAGAAGGAACGAGAGTCCGGACCCCGGAGTGCTCGTACAGTTGAAACGTAAGTTTCAGTTAGAACTATAACTTAAGACTTAGAAAACGAAACATCCGGGCGCCCAAAATGAGCAAATGGGCTCCGTTGCCGTTAAACTTGACGGGCACCGGCCCCTAGTCATTCATGACTAGCAGGAACTAACGGAACGAGATTCTGATTCCCGGATTGCTCTTAAAGTTGAAACGTATGTTTAAATTAGAGCTATAACTTAGAACCTTGAAAACGAGCCTCCGGGCGACCAAAACGAGCAAACGGGCCCCGTTGCTTGTGGGACTTGACGGGCACGGGCCCCTACCCGTTCATGACCTGCAGGAATTGACGGAATGAGATTCCGACTCTCGGGTTCCTTGCAAAGTTGAAACGTAGGTTTAACTCAAGACTTTCACTTAAAACTTAGGAAATCAGCCTCCGGGCGCGCAAAACGAGCAAACGGGCTCCGGTGCCCGTTACACTTGACGGGCATGGGCTCCTAGTCATTCATGACTAGCTGAAAAAACTGGCGGAACGAGATTCCGAAACACGGACTGCTCGTACCGTTGAAACGTATGTTTAAGTTAGAACTATAACTTAAAATTTAGAAAACGAGCATCCGGGCGCCCAGTACGAGCAACCGGCTTCGTTGCTCATGAGACTTGATGGGCCCGGACCCCTAGCTTTTCATGACCTGCAGGAACTGACGGAACGAGATTCCGACTCCCGGATTGCTAGTGAAGTTGAAACGTAGGTTTAACTCAAAACTTTCACTTAAAACTAAGGAAATCAGCCTCCGGGCGCCCAAAACGAGCAAACGGGCTCCGGTGCCAGAGAGACTCCACGGGCACGGGCCCCTAGCCGTTCAAGGCCTGCAGAGACAGCCGAAACGAGATTCCAAACCCCGGATTGCTCGTACTGTTGAAACGTATGTTTAAGTTAGAATTATAACTTAAAACATAGACAACGAGCCTCCGGGCGCCCAAAATGAGCAGACGGGCCCCGTTGCCCGTGAAAATTGACAGGCACGGGCCCTAGTCATTCGTGACTTGCATGAACTGACGGAACGAGATTCCGAATCCCGGACTGCTCGTACAGTTGAAACGTAGGTTTATGTTACAGCTATAACCTAAAACTTAGAGAACGAGCCTCCGGGCCCCCAAAATGAGTAAACGGGCTCCGTTGGCCGCGAAACTTGACGGGCACGGGCCCCTAGTCATTCAAGACTTGCAGGAACAGACGAAAGGAGATTCCGAATCCCGGATTGCTCGTACAGTTGAAACGCAAGTTTAAATTAGAACTATAACCTAAAACTTAGAAAACGAGCATCCGGGCGCCCACAACGAGCAAACGGGCTCCGTTGCCCTTTTAACTTGACGGGCACGGGCCCCTAGTCATTTTCATGACTTGCAGGAACAGAAGGAACGAGAGTCCGGACCCCGGAGTGCTCGTACAGTTGAGACGTATGTTTCAGTTAGAACTATAACTTAAGACTTAGAAAACGAAACATCCGGGCGCCCAAAATGAGCAAATGGGCTCCGTTGCCGTTAAACTTGACGGGCACCGCCCCCTAGTCATTCATGACTAGCAGGAACTGACGGAATGAGATTCTGATTCCCGGATTGCTCTTACAGTTGAAACGTATGTTTAAATTAGAGCTATTACTTAGAACCTTGAAAACGAGCCTCCGGGCGACCAAAACGAGCAAACGGGCCCCGTTGCTTGTGTGACTTGACGGGCACGGGCCCCTACCCGTTCATGACCTGCAGGAATTGACGGAACGAGATTCCGACTCTCGGGTTCCTTGCAAAGTTGAAACGTAGGTTTAACTCAAGACTTTCACTTAAAACTTAGGAAATCAGCCTCCGGGCGCGCAAAACGAGCAAACGGGCTCCGGTGCCCGTTGGACTTGATGGGCATGGGCTCCTAGTCATTCATGACTAGCTGAAAAAACTGGCGGAACGAGATTCCGAAACACGGACTGCTCGTACCGTTGAAACGTATGTTTAAGTTAGAACTATAACTTAAAATTTAGAAAACGAGCATCCGGGCGCCCAGTACGAGCAACCGGCTTCGTTGCTCATGAGACTTGATGGGCCCCGACCCCTAGCTTTTCATGACCTGCAGGAACTGACGGAACGAGATTCCGACTCCCGGATTGCTAGTGAAGTTGAAACGTAGGTTTAACTCAAAACTTTCACTTAAAACTAAGGAAATCAGCCTCCGGGCGCCCAAAACGAGCAAACGGCCTCCGGTGCCAGAGAGACTCCACGGGCACGGGCCCCTAGCCGTTCATGGCCTGCAGAGACAGCCGAAACGAGATTCCGAACCCCGGATTGCTCGTACTGTTGAAACGTATGTTTAAGTTAGAATTATAACTTAAAACATAGACAACGAGCCTCCGGGCGCCCAAAATGAGCAGACGGGCCCCGTTGCCCGTGAAAATTGACAGGCACGGGCCCTAGTCATTCGTGACTTGCATGAACTGACGGAACGAGATTCCGAATCCCGGACTGCTCGTACAGTTGAAACGTAGGTTTATGTTACAGCCATAACCTAAAACTTAGAGAACGAGCCTCCGGGCCCCCAAAATGAGTAAACGGGCTCCGTTGGCCGCGAAACTTGACGGGCACGGGCCCCTAGTCATTCAAGACTTGCAGGAACAGACGAAAGGAGATTCCGAATCCCGGATTGCTCGTACAGTTGAAACGCAAGTTTAAATTAGAACTATAACCTAAAACTTAGAAAACGTGCATCCGGGCGCCCACAACGAGCAAACGGGCTCCGTTGCCCTTTTAACTTGACGGGCACGGGCCCCTAGTCATTTTCATGACTTGCAGGAAAAGAAGGAACGAGAGTCCGGACCCCGGAGTGCTCGTACAGTTGAGACGTATGTTTCAGTTAGAATTATAACTTAAGACTTAGAAAACGAAACATCCGGGCGCCCAAAATGAGCAAATGGGCTCCGTTGCCGTTAAACTTGACGGGCACCGGCCCCTAGTCATTCATGACTAGCAGGAACTGACGGAATGAGATTCTGATTCCCGGATTGCTCTTACAGTTGAAACGTATGTTTAAATTAGAGCTATTACTTAGAACCTTGAAAACGAGCCTCCGGGCGACCAAAACGAGCAAACGGGCCCCGTTGCTTGTGTGACTTGACGGGCACGGGCCCCTACCCGTTCATGACCTGCAGGAATTGACGGAACGAGATTCCGACTCTCGGGTTCCTTGCAAAGTTGAAACGTAGGTTTAACTCAAGACTTTCACTTAAAACTTAGGAAATCAGCCTCCGGGCGCGCAAAACGAGCAAACGGGCTCCGGTGCCCGTTGGACTTGATGGGCATGGGCTCCTAGTCATTCATGACTAGCTGAAAAAACTGGCGGAACGAGATTCCGAAACACGGACTGCTCGTACCGTTGAAACGTATGTTTAAGTTAGAACTATAACTTAAAATTTAGAAAACGAGCATCCGGGCGCCCAGTACGAGCAACCGGCTTCGTTGCTCATGAGACTTGATGGGGCCCGACCCCTAGCTTTTCATGACCTGCAGGAACTGACGGAACGAGATTCCGACTCCCGGATTGCTAGTGAAGTTGAAACGTAGGTTTAACTCAAAACTTTCACTTAAAACTAAGGAAATCAGCCTCCGGGCGCCCAAAACGAGCAAACGGCCTCCGGTGCCAGAGAGACTCCACGGGCACGGGCCCCTAGCCGTTCATGGCCTGCAGAGACAGCCGAAACGAGACTCCGAACCCCGGATTGCTCGTACTGTTGAAACGTATGTTTAAGTTAGAATTATAACTTAAAACATAGACAACGAGCCTCCGGGCGCCCAAAATGAGCAGACGGGCCCCGTTGCCCGTGAAAATTGACGGGCACGGGCCCTAGTCATTCGTGACTTGTATGAACTGACGGAACGAGATTCCGAATCCCGGACTGCTCGTACAGTTGAAACGTAGGTTTAAGTTACAGCTATAACCTAAAACTTAGAGAACGAGCCTCCGGGCCCCCAAAATGAGTAAACGGGCTCCGTTGGCCGCGAAACTTGACGGGCACGGGCCCCTAGTCATTGAAGACTTGCAGGAACAGACGAAAGGAGATTCCGAATCCCGGATTGCTCGTACAGTTGAAACGCAAGTTTAAATTAGAACTATAACCTAAAACTTAGAAAACGAGCATCCGGGCGCCCACAACGAGCAAACGGGCTCCGTTGCCCTTGTAACTTGACGGGCACGGGCCCCTAGTCATTCATGACTTGCAGGAACAGAAGGAACGAGAGTCCGGACCCCGGAGTGCTCGTACAGTTGAAACGTAAGTTTCAGTTAGAACTATAACTTAAGACTTAGAAAACGAAACATCCGGGCGCCCAAAATGAGCAAATGGGCTCCGTTGCCGTTAAACTTGACGGGCACCGGCCCCTAGTCATTCATGACTAGCAGGAACTAACGGAACGAGATTCTGATTCCCGGATTGCTCTTAAAGTTGAAACGTATGTTTAAATTAGAGCTATAACTTAGAACCTTGAAAACGAGCCTCCGGGCGACCAAAACGAGCAAACGGGCCCCGTTGCTTGTGGGACTTGACGGGCACGGGCCCCTACCCGTTCATGACCTGCAGGAATTGACGGAATGAGATTCCGACTCTCGGGTTCCTTGCAAAGTTGAAACGTAGGTTTAACTCAAGACTTTCACTTAAAACTTAGGAAATCAGCCTCCGGGCGCGCAAAACGAGCAAACGGGCTCCGGTGCCCGTTACACTTGACGGGCATGGGCTCCTAGTCATTCATGACTAGCTGAAAAAACTGGCGGAACGAGATTCCGAAACACGGACTGCTCGTACCGTTGAAACGTATGTTTAAGTTAGAACTATAACTTAAAATTTAGAAAACGAGCATCCGGGCGCCCAGTACGAGCAACCGGCTTCGTTGCTCATGAGACTTGATGGGCCCGGACCCCTAGCTTTTCATGACCTGCAGGAACTGACGGAACGAGATTCCGACTCCCGGATTGCTAGTGAAGTTGAAACGTAGGTTTAACTCAAAACTTTCACTTAAAACTAAGGAAATCAGCCTCCGGGCGCCCAAAACGAGCAAACGGGCTCCGGTGCCAGAGAGACTCCACGGGCACGGGCCCCTAGCCGTTCAAGGCCTGCAGAGACAGCCGAAACGAGATTCCAAACCCCGGATTGCTCGTACTGTTGAAACGTATGTTTAAGTTAGAATTATAACTTAAAACATAGACAACGAGCCTCCGGGCGCCCAAAATGAGCAGACGGGCCCCGTTGCCCGTGAAAATTGACAGGCACGGGCCCTAGTCATTCGTGACTTGCATGAACTGACGGAACGAGATTCCGAATCCCGGACTGCTCGTACAGTTGAAACGTAGGTTTATGTTACAGCTATAACCTAAAACTTAGAGAACGAGCCTCCGGGCCCCCAAAATGAGTAAACGGGCTCCGTTGGCCGCGAAACTTGACGGGCACGGGCCCCTAGTCATTCAAGACTTGCAGGAACAGACGAAAGGAGATTCCGAATCCCGGATTGCTCGTACAGTTGAAACGCAAGTTTAAATTAGAACTATAACCTAAAACTTAGAAAACGAGCATCCGGGCGCCCACAACGAGCAAACGGGCTCCGTTGCCCTTTTAACTTGACGGGCACGGGCCCCTAGTCATTTTCATGACTTGCAGGAACAGAAGGAACGAGAGTCCGGACCCCGGAGTGCTCGTACAGTTGAGACGTATGTTTCAGTTAGAACTATAACTTAAGACTTAGAAAACGAAACATCCGGGCGCCCAAAATGAGCAAATGGGCTCCGTTGCCGTTAAACTTGACGGGCACCGCCCCCTAGTCATTCATGACTAGCAGGAACTGACGGAATGAGATTCTGATTCCCGGATTGCTCTTACAGTTGAAACGTATGTTTAAATTAGAGCTATTACTTAGAACCTTGAAAACGAGCCTCCGGGCGACCAAAACGAGCAAACGGGCCCCGTTGCTTGTGTGACTTGACGGGCACGGGCCCCTACCCGTTCATGACCTGCAGGAATTGACGGAACGAGATTCCGACTCTCGGGTTCCTTGCAAAGTTGAAACGTAGGTTTAACTCAAGACTTTCACTTAAAACTTAGGAAATCAGCCTCCGGGCGCGCAAAACGAGCAAACGGGCTCCGGTGCCCGTTGGACTTGATGGGCATGGGCTCCTAGTCATTCATGACTAGCTGAAAAAACTGGCGGAACGAGATTCCGAAACACGGACTGCTCGTACCGTTGAAACGTATGTTTAAGTTAGAACTATAACTTAAAATTTAGAAAACGAGCATCCGGGCGCCCAGTACGAGCAACCGGCTTCGTTGCTCATGAGACTTGATGGGCCCCGACCCCTAGCTTTTCATGACCTGCAGGAACTGACGGAACGAGATTCCGACTCCCGGATTGCTAGTGAAGTTGAAACGTAGGTTTAACTCAAAACTTTCACTTAAAACTAAGGAAATCAGCCTCCGGGCGCCCAAAACGAGCAAACGGCCTCCGGTGCCAGAGAGACTCCACGGGCACGGGCCCCTAGCCGTTCATGGCCTGCAGAGACAGCCGAAACGAGATTCCGAACCCCGGATTGCTCGTACTGTTGAAACGTATGTTTAAGTTAGAATTATAACTTAAAACATAGACAACGAGCCTCCGGGCGCCCAAAATGAGCAGACGGGCCCCGTTGCCCGTGAAAATTGACAGGCACGGGCCCTAGTCATTCGTGACTTGCATGAACTGACGGAACGAGATTCCGAATCCCGGACTGCTCGTACAGTTGAAACGTAGGTTTATGTTACAGCCATAACCTAAAACTTAGAGAACGAGCCTCCGGGCCCCCAAAATGAGTAAACGGGCTCCGTTGGCCGCGAAACTTGACGGGCACGGGCCCCTAGTCATTCAAGACTTGCAGGAACAGACGAAAGGAGATTCCGAATCCCGGATTGCTCGTACAGTTGAAACGCAAGTTTAAATTAGAACTATAACCTAAAACTTAGAAAACGTGCATCCGGGCGCCCACAACGAGCAAACGGGCTCCGTTGCCCTTTTAACTTGACGGGCACGGGCCCCTAGTCATTTTCATGACTTGCAGGAAAAGAAGGAACGAGAGTCCGGACCCCGGAGTGCTCGTACAGTTGAGACGTATGTTTCAGTTAGAATTATAACTTAAGACTTAGAAAACGAAACATCCGGGCGCCCAAAATGAGCAAATGGGCTCCGTTGCCGTTAAACTTGACGGGCACCGGCCCCTAGTCATTCATGACTAGCAGGAACTGACGGAATGAGATTCTGATTCCCGGATTGCTCTTACAGTTGAAACGTATGTTTAAATTAGAGCTATTACTTAGAACCTTGAAAACGAGCCTCCGGGCGACCAAAACGAGCAAACGGGCCCCGTTGCTTGTGTGACTTGACGGGCACGGGCCCCTACCCGTTCATGACCTGCAGGAATTGACGGAACGAGATTCCGACTCTCGGGTTCCTTGCAAAGTTGAAACGTAGGTTTAACTCAAGACTTTCACTTAAAACTTAGGAAATCAGCCTCCGGGCGCGCAAAACGAGCAAACGGGCTCCGGTGCCCGTTGGACTTGATGGGCATGGGCTCCTAGTCATTCATGACTAGCTGAAAAAACTGGCGGAACGAGATTCCGAAACACGGACTGCTCGTACCGTTGAAACGTATGTTTAAGTTAGAACTATAACTTAAAATTTAGAAAACGAGCATCCGGGCGCCCAGTACGAGCAACCGGCTTCGTTGCTCATGAGACTTGATGGGCCCCGACCCCTAGCTTTTCATGACCTGCAGGAACTGACGGAACGAGATTCCGACTCCCGGATTGCTAGTGAAGTTGAAACGTAGGTTTAACTCAAAACTTTCACTTAAAACTAAGGAAATCAGCCTCCGGGCGCCCAAAACGAGCAAACGGCCTCCGGTGCCAGAGAGACTCCACGGGCACGGGCCCCTAGCCGTTCATGGCCTGCAGAGACAGCCGAAACGAGATTCCGAACCCCGGATTGCTCGTACTGTTGAAACGTATGTTTAAGTTAGAATTATAACTTAAAACATAGACAACGAGCCTCCGGGCGCCCAAAATGAGCAGACGGGCCCCGTTGCCCGTGAAAATTGACGGGCACGGGCCCTAGTCATTCGTGACTTGTATGAACTGACGGAACGAGATTCCGAATCCCGGACTGCTCGTACAGTTGAAACGTAGGTTTAAGTTACAGCTATAACCTAAAACTTAGAGAACGAGCCTCCGGGCCCCCAAAATGAGTAAACGGACTCCGTTGGCCGCGAAACTTGACGGGCACGGGCCCCTAGTCATTGAAGACTTGCAGGAACAGACGAAAGGAGATTCCGAATCCCGGATTGCTCGTACAGTTGAAACGCAAGTTTAAAATAGAACTATAACCTAAAACTTAGAAAACGAGCATCCGGGCGCCCACAACGAGCAAACGGGCTCCGTTGCCCTTGTAACTTGACGGGCACGGGCCCCTAGTCATTCATGACTTGCAGGAACAGAAGGAACGAGAGTCCGGACCCCGGAGTGCTCGTACAGTTGAAACGTAAGTTTCAGTTAGAACTATAACTTAAGACTTAGAAAACGAAACATCCGGGCGCCCAAAATGAGCAAATGGGCTCCGTTGCCGTTAAACTTGACGGGCACCGGCCCCTAGTCATTCATGACTAGCAGGAACTAACGGAACGAGATTCTGATTCCCGGATTGCTCTTAAAGTTGAAACGTATGTTTAAATTAGAGCTATAACTTAGAACCTTGAAAACGAGCCTCCGGGCGACCAAAACGAGCAAACGGGCCCCGTTGCTTGTGGGACTTGACGGGCACGGGCCCCTACCCGTTCATGACCTGCAGGAATTGACGGAATGAGATTCCGACTCTCGGGTTCCTTGCAAAGTTGAAACGTAGGTTTAACTCAAGACTTTCACTTAAAACTTAGGAAATCAGCCTCCGGGCGCGCAAAACGAGCAAACGGGCTCCGGTGCCCGTTACACTTGACGGGCATGGGCTCCTAGTCATTCATGACTAGCTGAAAAAACTGGCGGAACGAGATTCCGAAACACGGACTGCTCGTACCGTTGAAACGTATGTTTAAGTTAGAACTATAACTTAAAATTTAGAAAACGAGCATCCGGGCGCCCAGTACGAGCAACCGGCTTCGTTGCTCATGAGACTTGATGGGCCCGGACCCCTAGCTTTTCATGACCTGCAGGAACTGACGGAACGAGATTCCGACTCCCGGATTGCTAGTGAAGTTGAAACGTAGGTTTAACTCAAAACTTTCACTTAAAACTAAGGAAATCAGCCTCCGGGCGCCCAAAACGAGCAAACGGGCTCCGGTGCCAGAGAGACTCCACGGGCACGGGCCCCTAGCCGTTCAAGGCCTGCAGAGACAGCCGAAACGAGATTCCAAACCCCGGATTGCTCGTACTGTTGAAACGTATGTTTAAGTTAGAATTATAACTTAAAACATAGACAACGAGCCTCCGGGCGCCCAAAATGAGCAGACGGGCCCCGTTGCCCGTGAAAATTGACAGGCACGGGCCCTAGTCATTCGTGACTTGCATGAACTGACGGAACGAGATTCCGAATCCCGGACTGCTCGTACAGTTGAAACGTAGGTTTATGTTACAGCTATAACCTAAAACTTAGAGAACGAGCCTCCGGGCCCCCAAAATGAGTAAACGGGCTCCGTTGGCCGCGAAACTTGACGGGCACGGGCCCCTAGTCATTCAAGACTTGCAGGAACAGACGAAAGGAGATTCCGAATCCCGGATTGCTCGTACAGTTGAAACGCAAGTTTAAATTAGAACTATAACCTAAAACTTAGAAAACGAGCATCCGGGCGCCCACAACGAGCAAACGGGCTCCGTTGCCCTTTTAACTTGACGGGCACGGGCCCCTAGTCATTTTCATGACTTGCAGGAACAGAAGGAACGAGAGTCCGGACCCCGGAGTGCTCGTACAGTTGAGACGTATGTTTCAGTTAGAACTATAACTTAAGACTTAGAAAACGAAACATCCGGGCGCCCAAAATGAGCAAATGGGCTCCGTTGCCGTTAAACTTGACGGGCACCGGCCCCTAGTCATTCATGACTAGCAGGAACTGACGGAATGAGATTCTGATTCCCGGATTGCTCTTACAGTTGAAACGTATGTTTAAATTAGAGCTATTACTTAGAACCTTGAAAACGAGCCTCCGGGCGACCAAAACGAGCAAACGGGCCCCGTTGCTTGTGTGACTTGACGGGCACGGGCCCCTACCCGTTCATGACCTGCAGGAATTGACGGAACGAGATTCCGACTCTCGGGTTCCTTGCAAAGTTGAAACGTAGGTTTAACTCAAGACTTTCACTTAAAACATAGGAAATCAGCCTCCGGGCGCGCAAAACGAGCAAACGGGCTCCGGTGCCCGTTGGACTTGATGGGCATGGGCTCCTAGTCATTCATGACTAGCTGAAAAAACTGGCGGAACGAGATTCCGAAACACGGACTGCTCGTACCGTTGAAACGTATGTTTAAGTTAGAACTATAACTTAAAATTTAGAAAACGAGCATCCGGGCGCCCAGTACGAGCAACCGGCTTCGTTGCTCATGAGACTTGATGGGCCCCGACCCCTAGCTTTTCATGACCTGCAGGAACTGACGGAACGAGATTCCGACTCCCGGATTGCTAGTGAAGTTGAAACGTAGGTTTAACTCAAAACTTTCACTTAAAACTAAGGAAATCAGCCTCCGGGCGCCCAAAACGAGCAAACGGCCTCCGGTGCCAGAGAGACTCCACGGGCACGGGCCCCTAGCCGTTCATGGCCTGCAGAGACAGCCGAAACGAGATTCCGAACCCCGGATTGCTCGTACTGTTGAAACGTATGTTTAAGTTAGAATTATAACTTAAAACATAGACAACGAGCCTCCGGGCGCCCAAAATGAGCAGACGGGCCCCGTTGCCCGTGAAAATTGACGGGCACGGGCCCTAGTCATTCGTGACTTGTATGAACTGACGGAACGAGATTCCGAATCCCGGACTGCTCGTACAGTTGAAACGTAGGTTTAAGTTACAGCTATAACCTAAAACTTAGAGAACGAGCCTCCGGGCCCCCAAAATGAGTAAACGGGCTCCGTTGGCCGCGAAACTTGACGGGCACGGGCCCCTAGTCATTGAAGACTTGCAGGAACAGACGAAAGGAGATTCCGAATCCCGGATTGCTCGTACAGTTGAAACGCAAGTTTAAATTAGAACTATAACCTAAAACTTAGAAAACGAGCATCCGGGCGCCCACAACGAGCAAACGGGCTCCGTTGCCCTTGTAACTTGACGGGCACGGGCCCCTAGTCATTCATGACTTGCAGGAACAGAAGGAACGAGAGTCCGGACCCCGGAGTGCTCGTACAGTTGAAACGTAAGTTTCAGTTAGAACTATAACTTAAGACTTAGAAAACGAAACATCCGGGCGCCCAAAATGAGCAAATGGGCTCCGTTGCCGTTAAACTTGACGGGCACCGGCCCCTAGTCATTCATGACTAGCAGGAACTAACGGAACGAGATTCTGATTCCCGGATTGCTCTTAAAGTTGAAACGTATGTTTAAATTAGAGCTATAACTTAGAACCTTGAAAACGAGCCTCCGGGCGACCAAAACGAGCAAACGGGCCCCGTTGCTTGTGGGACTTGACGGGCACGGGCCCCTACCCGTTCATGACCTGCAGGAATTGACGGAATGAGATTCCGACTCTCGGGTTCCTTGCAAAGTTGAAACGTAGGTTTAACTCAAGACTTTCACTTAAAACTTAGGAAATCAGCCTCCGGGCGCGCAAAACGAGCAAACGGGCTCCGGTGCCCGTTACACTTGACGGGCATGGGCTCCTAGTCATTCATGACTAGCTGAAAAAACTGGCGGAACGAGATTCCGAAACACGGACTGCTCGTACCGTTGAAACGTATGTTTAAGTTAGAACTATAACTTAAAATTTAGAAAACGAGCATCCGGGCGCCCAGTACGAGCAACCGGCTTCGTTGCTCATGAGACTTGATGGGCCCGGACCCCTAGCTTTTCATGACCTGCAGGAACTGACGGAACGAGATTCCGACTCCCGGATTGCTAGTGAAGTTGAAACGTAGGTTTAACTCAAAACTTTCACTTAAAACTAAGGAAATCAGCCTCCGGGCGCCCAAAACGAGCAAACGGGCTCCGGTGCCAGAGAGACTCCACGGGCACGGGCCCCTAGCCGTTCAAGGCCTGCAGAGACAGCCGAAACGAGATTCCAAACCCCGGATTGCTCGTACTGTTGAAACGTATGTTTAAGTTAGAATTATAACTTAAAACATAGACAACGAGCCTCCGGGCGCCCAAAATGAGCAGACGGGCCCCGTTGCCCGTGAAAATTGACAGGCACGGGCCCTAGTCATTCGTGACTTGCATGAACTGACGGAACGAGATTCCGAATCCCGGACTGCTCGTACAGTTGAAACGTAGGTTTATGTTACAGCTATAACCTAAAACTTAGAGAACGAGCCTCCGGGCCCCCAAAATGAGTAAACGGGCTCCGTTGGCCGCGAAACTTGACGGGCACGGGCCCCTAGTCATTCAAGACTTGCAGGAACAGACGAAAGGAGATTCCGAATCCCGGATTGCTCGTACAGTTGAAACGCAAGTTTAAATTAGAACTATAACCTAAAACTTAGAAAACGAGCATCCGGGCGCCCACAACGAGCAAACGGGCTCCGTTGCCCTTTTAACTTGACGGGCACGGGCCCCTAGTCATTTTCATGACTTGCAGGAACAGAAGGAACGAGAGTCCGGACCCCGGAGTGCTCGTACAGTTGAGACGTATGTTTCAGTTAGAACTATAACTTAAGACTTAGAAAACGAAACATCCGGGCGCCCAAAATGAGCAAATGGGCTCCGTTGCCGTTAAACTTGACGGGCACCGGCCCCTAGTCATTCATGACTAGCAGGAACTGACGGAATGAGATTCTGATTCCCGGATTGCTCTTACAGTTGAAACGTATGTTTAAATTAGAGCTATTACTTAGAACCTTGAAAACGAGCCTCCGGGCGACCAAAACGAGCAAACGGGCCCCGTTGCTTGTGTGACTTGACGGGCACGGGCCCCTACCCGTTCATGACCTGCAGGAATTGACGGAACGAGATTCCGACTCTCGGGTTCCTTGCAAAGTTGAAACGTAGGTTTAACTCAAGACTTTCACTTAAAACTTAGGAAATCAGCCTCCGGGCGCGCAAAACGAGCAAACGGGCTCCGGTGCCCGTTGGACTTGATGGGCATGGGCTCCTAGTCATTCATGACTAGCTGAAAAAACTGGCGGAACGAGATTCCGAAACACGGACTGCTCGTACCGTTGAAACGTATGTTTAAGTTAGAACTATAACTTAAAATTTAGAAAACGAGCATCCGGGCGCCCAGTACGAGCAACCGGCTTCGTTGCTCATGAGACTTGATGGGCCCCGACCCCTAGCTTTTCATGACCTGCAGGAACTGACGGAACGAGATTCCGACTCCCGGATTGCTAGTGAAGTTGAAACGTAGGTTTAACTCAAAACTTTCACTTAAAACTAAGGAAATCAGCCTCCGGGCGCCCAAAACGAGCAAACGGCCTCCGGTGCCAGAGAGACTCCACGGGCACGGGCCCCTAGCCGTTCATGGCCTGCAGAGACAGCCGAAACGAGATTCCGAACCCCGGATTGCTCGTACTGTTGAAACGTATGTTTAAGTTAGAATTATAACTTAAAACATAGACAACGAGCCTCCGGGCGCCCAAAATGAGCAGACGGGCCCCGTTGCCCGTGAAAATTGACGGGCACGGGCCCTAGTCATTCGTGACTTGTATGAACTGACGGAACGAGATTCCGAATCCCGGACTGCTCGTACAGTTGAAACGTAGGTTTAAGTTACAGCTATAACCTAAAACTTAGAGAACGAGCCTCCGGGCCCCCAAAATGAGTAAACGGGCTCCGTTGGCCGCGAAACTTGACGGGCACGGGCCCCTAGTCATTGAAGACTTGCAGGAACAGACGAAAGGAGATTCCGAATCCCGGATTGCTCGTACAGTTGAAACGCAAGTTTAAATTAGAACTATAACCTAAAACTTAGAAAACGAGCATCCGGGCGCCCACAACGAGCAAACGGGCTCCGTTGCCCTTGTAACTTGACGGGCACGGGCCCCTAGTCATTCATGACTTGCAGGAACAGAAGGAACGAGAGTCCGGACCCCGGAGTGCTCGTACAGTTGAAACGTAAGTTTCAGTTAGAACTATAACTTAAGACTTAGAAAACGAAACATCCGGGCGCCCAAAATGAGCAAATGGGCTCCGTTGCCGTTAAACTTGACGGGCACCGGCCCCTAGTCATTCATGACTAGCAGGAACTAACGGAACGAGATTCTGATTCCCGGATTGCTCTTAAAGTTGAAACGTATGTTTAAATTAGAGCTATAACTTAGAACCTTGAAAACGAGCCTCCGGGCGACCAAAACGAGCAAACGGGCCCCGTTGCTTGTGGGACTTGACGGGCACGGGCCCCTACCCGTTCATGACCTGCAGGAATTGACGGAATGAGATTCCGACTCTCGGGTTCCTTGCAAAGTTGAAACGTAGGTTTAACTCAAGACTTTCACTTAAAACTTAGGAAATCAGCCTCCGGGCGCGCAAAACGAGCAAACGGGCTCCGGTGCCCGTTACACTTGACGGGCATGGGCTCCTAGTCATTCATGACTAGCTGAAAAAACTGGCGGAACGAGATTCCGAAACACGGACTGCTCGTACCGTTGAAACGTATGTTTAAGTTAGAACTATAACTTAAAATTTAGAAAACGAGCATCCGGGCGCCCAGTACGAGCAACCGGCTTCGTTGCTCATGAGACTTGATGGGCCCGGACCCCTAGCTTTTCATGACCTGCAGGAACTGACGGAACGAGATTCCGACTCCCGGATTGCTAGTGAAGTTGAAACGTAGGTTTAACTCAAAACTTTCACTTAAAACTAAGGAAATCAGCCTCCGGGCGCCCAAAACGAGCAAACGGGCTCCGGTGCCAGAGAGACTCCACGGGCACGGGCCCCTAGCCGTTCAAGGCCTGCAGAGACAGCCGAAACGAGATTCCAAACCCCGGATTGCTCGTACTGTTGAAACGTATGTTTAAGTTAGAATTATAACTTAAAACATAGACAACGAGCCTCCGGGCGCCCAAAATGAGCAGACGGGCCCCGTTGCCCGTGAAAATTGACAGGCACGGGCCCTAGTCATTCGTGACTTGCATGAACTGACGGAACGAGATTCCGAATCCCGGACTGCTCGTACAGTTGAAACGTAGGTTTATGTTACAGCTATAACCTAAAACTTAGAGAACGAGCCTCCGGGCCCCCAAAATGAGTAAACGGGCTCCGTTGGCCGCGAAACTTGACGGGCACGGGCCCCTAGTCATTCAAGACTTGCAGGAACAGACGAAAGGAGATTCCGAATCCCGGATTGCTCGTACAGTTGAAACGCAAGTTTAAATTAGAACTATAACCTAAAACTTAGAAAACGAGCATCCGGGCGCCCACAACGAGCAAACGGGCTCCGTTGCCCTTTTAACTTGACGGGCACGGGCCCCTAGTCATTTTCATGACTTGCAGGAACAGAAGGAACGAGAGTCCGGACCCCGGAGTGCTCGTACAGTTGAGACGTATGTTTCAGTTAGAACTATAACTTAAGACTTAGAAAACGAAACATCCGGGCGCCCAAAATGAGCAAATGGGCTCCGTTGCCGTTAAACTTGACGGGCACCGGCCCCTAGTCATTCATGACTAGCAGGAACTGACGGAATGAGATTCTGATTCCCGGATTGCTCTTACAGTTGAAACGTATGTTTAAATTAGAGCTATTACTTAGAACCTTGAAAACGAGCCTCCGGGCGACCAAAACGAGCAAACGGGCCCCGTTGCTTGTGTGACTTGACGGGCACGGGCCCCTACCCGTTCATGACCTGCAGGAATTGACGGAACGAGATTCCGACTCTCGGGTTCCTTGCAAAGTTGAAACGTAGGTTTAACTCAAGACTTTCACTTAAAACTTAGGAAATCAGCCTCCGGGCGCGCAAAACGAGCAAACGGGCTCCGGTGCCCGTTGGACTTGATGGGCATGGGCTCCTAGTCATTCATGACTAGCTGAAAAAACTGGCGGAACGAGATTCCGAAACACGGACTGCTCGTACCGTTGAAACGTATGTTTAAGTTAGAACTATAACTTAAAATTTAGAAAACGAGCATCCGGGCGCCCAGTACGAGCAACCGGCTTCGTTGCTCATGAGACTTGATGGGCCCCGACCCCTAGCTTTTCATGACCTGCAGGAACTGACGGAACGAGATTCCGACTCCCGGATTGCTAGTGAAGTTGAAACGTAGGTTTAACTCAAAACTTTCACTTAAAACTAAGGAAATCAGCCTCCGGGCGCCCAAAACGAGCAAACGGCCTCCGGTGCCAGAGAGACTCCACGGGCACGGGCCCCTAGCCGTTCATGGCCTGCAGAGACAGCCGAAACGAGATTCCGAACCCCGGATTGCTCGTACTGTTGAAACGTATGTTTAAGTTAGAATTATAACTTAAAACATAGACAACGAGCCTCCGGGCGCCCAAAATGAGCAGACGGGCCCCGTTGCCCGTGAAAATTGACGGGCACGGGCCCTAGTCATTCGTGACTTGTATGAACTGACGGAACGAGATTCCGAATCCCGGACTGCTCGTACAGTTGAAACGTAGGTTTAAGTTACAGCTATAACCTAAAACTTAGAGAACGAGCCTCCGGGCCCCCAAAATGAGTAAACGGGCTCCGTTGGCCGCGAAACTTGACGGGCACGGGCCCCTAGTCATTGAAGACTTGCAGGAACAGACGAAAGGAGATTCCGAATCCCGGATTGCTCGTACAGTTGAAACGCAAGTTTAAATTAGAACTATAACCTAAAACTTAGAAAACGAGCATCCGGGCGCCCACAACGAGCAAACGGGCTCCGTTGCCCTTGTAACTTGACGGGCACGGGCCCCTAGTCATTCATGACTTGCAGGAACAGAAGGAACGAGAGTCCGGACCCCGGAGTGCTCGTACAGTTGAAACGTAAGTTTCAGTTAGAACTATAACTTAAGACTTAGAAAACGAAACATCCGGGCGCCCAAAATGAGCAAATGGGCTCCGTTGCCGTTAAACTTGACGGGCACCGGCCCCTAGTCATTCATGACTAGCAGGAACTAACGGAACGAGATTCTGATTCCCGGATTGCTCTTAAAGTTGAAACGTATGTTTAAATTAGAGCTATAACTTAGAACCTTGAAAACGAGCCTCCGGGCGACCAAAACGAGCAAACGGGCCCCGTTGCTTGTGGGACTTGACGGGCACGGGCCCCTACCCGTTCATGACCTGCAGGAATTGACGGAATGAGATTCCGACTCTCGGGTTCCTTGCAAAGTTGAAACGTAGGTTTAACTCAAGACTTTCACTTAAAACTTAGGAAATCAGCCTCCGGGCGCGCAAAACGAGCAAACGGGCTCCGGTGCCCGTTACACTTGACGGGCATGGGCTCCTAGTCATTCATGACTAGCTGAAAAAACTGGCGGAACGAGATTCCGAAACACGGACTGCTCGTACCGTTGAAACGTATGTTTAAGTTAGAACTATAACTTAAAATTTAGAAAACGAGCATCCGGGCGCCCAGTACGAGCAACCGGCTTCGTTGCTCATGAGACTTGATGGGCCCGGACCCCTAGCTTTTCATGACCTGCAGGAACTGACGGAACGAGATTCCGACTCCCGGATTGCTAGTGAAGTTGAAACGTAGGTTTAACTCAAAACTTTCACTTAAAACTAAGGAAATCAGCCTCCGGGCGCCCAAAACGAGCAAACGGGCTCCGGTGCCAGAGAGACTCCACGGGCACGGGCCCCTAGCCGTTCAAGGCCTGCAGAGACAGCCGAAACGAGATTCCAAACCCCGGATTGCTCGTACTGTTGAAACGTATGTTTAAGTTAGAATTATAACTTAAAACATAGACAACGAGCCTCCGGGCGCCCAAAATGAGCAGACGGGCCCCGTTGCCCGTGAAAATTGACAGGCACGGGCCCTAGTCATTCGTGACTTGCATGAACTGACGGAACGAGATTCCGAATCCCGGACTGCTCGTACAGTTGAAACGTAGGTTTATGTTACAGCTATAACCTAAAACTTAGAGAACGAGCCTCCGGGCCCCCAAAATGAGTAAACGGGCTCCGTTGGCCGCGAAACTTGACGGGCACGGGCCCCTAGTCATTCAAGACTTGCAGGAACAGACGAAAGGAGATTCCGAATCCCGGATTGCTCGTACAGTTGAAACGCAAGTTTAAATTAGAACTATAACCTAAAACTTAGAAAACGAGCATCCGGGCGCCCACAACGAGCAAACGGGCTCCGTTGCCCTTTTAACTTGACGGGCACGGGCCCCTAGTCATTTTCATGACTTGCAGGAACAGAAGGAACGAGAGTCCGGACCCCGGAGTGCTCGTACAGTTGAGACGTATGTTTCAGTTAGAACTATAACTTAAGACTTAGAAAACGAAACATCCGGGCGCCCAAAATGAGCAAATGGGCTCCGTTGCCGTTAAACTTGACGGGCACCGGCCCCTAGTCATTCATGACTAGCAGGAACTGACGGAATGAGATTCTGATTCCCGGATTGCTCTTACAGTTGAAACGTATGTTTAAATTAGAGCTATTACTTAGAACCTTGAAAACGAGCCTCCGGGCGACCAAAACGAGCAAACGGGCCCCGTTGCTTGTGTGACTTGACGGGCACGGGCCCCTACCCGTTCATGACCTGCAGGAATTGACGGAACGAGATTCCGACTCTCGGGTTCCTTGCAAAGTTGAAACGTAGGTTTAACTCAAGACTTTCACTTAAAACTTAGGAAATCAGCCTCCGGGCGCGCAAAACGAGCAAACGGGCTCCGGTGCCCGTTGGACTTGATGGGCATGGGCTCCTAGTCATTCATGACTAGCTGAAAAAACTGGCGGAACGAGATTCCGAAACACGGACTGCTCGTACCGTTGAAACGTATGTTTAAGTTAGAACTATAACTTAAAATTTAGAAAACGAGCATCCGGGCGCCCAGTACGAGCAACCGGCTTCGTTGCTCATGAGACTTGATGGGCCCCGACCCCTAGCTTTTCATGACCTGCAGGAACTGACGGAACGAGATTCCGACTCCCGGATTGCTAGTGAAGTTGAAACGTAGGTTTAACTCAAAACTTTCACTTAAAACTAAGGAAATCAGCCTCCGGGCGCCCAAAACGAGCAAACGGCCTCCGGTGCCAGAGAGACTCCACGGGCACGGGCCCCTAGCCGTTCATGGCCTGCAGAGACAGCCGAAACGAGATTCCGAACCCCGGATTGCTCGTACTGTTGAAACGTATGTTTAAGTTAGAATTATAACTTAAAACATAGACAACGAGCCTCCGGGCGCCCAAAATGAGCAGACGGGCCCCGTTGCCCGTGAAAATTGACGGGCACGGGCCCTAGTCATTCGTGACTTGTATGAACTGACGGAACGAGATTCCGAATCCCGGACTGCTCGTACAGTTGAAACGTAGGTTTAAGTTACAGCTATAACCTAAAACTTAGAGAACGAGCCTCCGGGCCCCCAAAATGAGTAAACGGGCTCCGTTGGCCGCGAAACTTGACGGGCACGGGCCCCTAGTCATTGAAGACTTGCAGGAACAGACGAAAGGAGATTCCGAATCCCGGATTGCTCGTACAGTTGAAACGCAAGTTTAAATTAGAACTATAACCTAAAACTTAGAAAACGAGCATCCGGGCGCCCACAACGAGCAAACGGGCTCCGTTGCCCTTGTAACTTGACGGGCACGGGCCCCTAGTCATTCATGACTTGCAGGAACAGAAGGAACGAGAGTCCGGACCCCGGAGTGCTCGTACAGTTGAAACGTAAGTTTCAGTTAGAACTATAACTTAAGACTTAGAAAACGAAACATCCGGGCGCCCAAAATGAGCAAATGGGCTCCGTTGCCGTTAAACTTGACGGGCACCGGCCCCTAGTCATTCATGACTAGCAGGAACTAACGGAACGAGATTCTGATTCCCGGATTGCTCTTAAAGTTGAAACGTATGTTTAAATTAGAGCTATAACTTAGAACCTTGAAAACGAGCCTCCGGGCGACCAAAACGAGCAAACGGGCCCCGTTGCTTGTGGGACTTGACGGGCACGGGCCCCTACCCGTTCATGACCTGCAGGAATTGACGGAATGAGATTCCGACTCTCGGGTTCCTTGCAAAGTTGAAACGTAGGTTTAACTCAAGACTTTCACTTAAAACTTAGGAAATCAGCCTCCGGGCGCGCAAAACGAGCAAACGGGCTCCGGTGCCCGTTACACTTGACGGGCATGGGCTCCTAGTCATTCATGACTAGCTGAAAAAACTGGCGGAACGAGATTCCGAAACACGGACTGCTCGTACCGTTGAAACGTATGTTTAAGTTAGAACTATAACTTAAAATTTAGAAAACGAGCATCCGGGCGCCCAGTACGAGCAACCGGCTTCGTTGCTCATGAGACTTGATGGGCCCGGACCCCTAGCTTTTCATGACCTGCAGGAACTGACGGAACGAGATTCCGACTCCCGGATTGCTAGTGAAGTTGAAACGTAGGTTTAACTCAAAACTTTCACTTAAAACTAAGGAAATCAGCCTCCGGGCGCCCAAAACGAGCAAACGGGCTCCGGTGCCAGAGAGACTCCACGGGCACGGGCCCCTAGCCGTTCAAGGCCTGCAGAGACAGCCGAAACGAGATTCCAAACCCCGGATTGCTCGTACTGTTGAAACGTATGTTTAAGTTAGAATTATAACTTAAAACATAGACAACGAGCCTCCGGGCGCCCAAAATGAGCAGACGGGCCCCGTTGCCCGTGAAAATTGACAGGCACGGGCCCTAGTCATTCGTGACTTGCATGAACTGACGGAACGAGATTCCGAATCCCGGACTGCTCGTACAGTTGAAACGTAGGTTTATGTTACAGCTATAACCTAAAACTTAGAGAACGAGCCTCCGGGCCCCCAAAATGAGTAAACGGGCTCCGTTGGCCGCGAAACTTGACGGGCACGGGCCCCTAGTCATTCAAGACTTGCAGGAACAGACGAAAGGAGATTCCGAATCCCGGATTGCTCGTACAGTTGAAACGCAAGTTTAAATTAGAACTATAACCTAAAACTTAGAAAACGAGCATCCGGGCGCCCACAACGAGCAAACGGGCTCCGTTGCCCTTTTAACTTGACGGGCACGGGCCCCTAGTCATTTTCATGACTTGCAGGAACAGAAGGAACGAGAGTCCGGACCCCGGAGTGCTCGTACAGTTGAGACGTATGTTTCAGTTAGAACTATAACTTAAGACTTAGAAAACGAAACATCCGGGCGCCCAAAATGAGCAAATGGGCTCCGTTGCCGTTAAACTTGACGGGCACCGGCCCCTAGTCATTCATGACTAGCAGGAACTGACGGAATGAGATTCTGATTCCCGGATTGCTCTTACAGTTGAAACGTATGTTTAAATTAGAGCTATTACTTAGAACCTTGAAAACGAGCCTCCGGGCGACCAAAACGAGCAAACGGGCCCCGTTGCTTGTGTGACTTGACGGGCACGGGCCCCTACCCGTTCATGACCTGCAGGAATTGACGGAACGAGATTCCGACTCTCGGGTTCCTTGCAAAGTTGAAACGTAGGTTTAACTCAAGACTTTCACTTAAAACTTAGGAAATCAGCCTCCGGGCGCGCAAAACGAGCAAACGGGCTCCGGTGCCCGTTGGACTTGATGGGCATGGGCTCCTAGTCATTCATGACTAGCTGAAAAAACTGGCGGAACGAGATTCCGAAACACGGACTGCTCGTACCGTTGAAACGTATGTTTAAGTTAGAACTATAACTTAAAATTTAGAAAACGAGCATCCGGGCGCCCAGTACGAGCAACCGGCTTCGTTGCTCATGAGACTTGATGGGCCCCGACCCCTAGCTTTTCATGACCTGCAGGAACTGACGGAACGAGATTCCGACTCCCGGATTGCTAGTGAAGTTGAAACGTAGGTTTAACTCAAAACTTTCACTTAAAACTAAGGAAATCAGCCTCCGGGCGCCCAAAACGAGCAAACGGCCTCCGGTGCCAGAGAGACTCCACGGGCACGGGCCCCTAGCCGTTCATGGCCTGCAGAGACAGCCGAAACGAGATTCCGAACCCCGGATTGCTCGTACTGTTGAAACGTATGTTTAAGTTAGAATTATAACTTAAAACATAGACAACGAGCCTCCGGGCGCCCAAAATGAGCAGACGGGCCCCGTTGCCCGTGAAAATTGACGGGCACGGGCCCTAGTCATTCGTGACTTGTATGAACTGACGGAACGAGATTCCGAATCCCGGACTGCTCGTACAGTTGAAACGTAGGTTTAAGTTACAGCTATAACCTAAAACTTAGAGAACGAGCCTCCGGGCCCCCAAAATGAGTAAACGGGCTCCGTTGGCCGCGAAACTTGACGGGCACGGGCCCCTAGTCATTGAAGACTTGCAGGAACAGACGAAAGGAGATTCCGAATCCCGGATTGCTCGTACAGTTGAAACGCAAGTTTAAATTAGAACTATAACCTAAAACTTAGAAAACGAGCATCCGGGCGCCCACAACGAGCAAACGGGCTCCGTTGCCCTTGTAACTTGACGGGCACGGGCCCCTAGTCATTCATGACTTGCAGGAACAGAAGGAACGAGAGTCCGGACCCCGGAGTGCTCGTACAGTTGAAACGTAAGTTTCAGTTAGAACTATAACTTAAGACTTAGAAAACGAAACATCCGGGCGCCCAAAATGAGCAAATGGGCTCCGTTGCCGTTAAACTTGACGGGCACCGGCCCCTAGTCATTCATGACTAGCAGGAACTAACGGAACGAGATTCTGATTCCCGGATTGCTCTTAAAGTTGAAACGTATGTTTAAATTAGAGCTATAACTTAGAACCTTGAAAACGAGCCTCCGGGCGACCAAAACGAGCAAACGGGCCCCGTTGCTTGTGGGACTTGACGGGCACGGGCCCCTACCCGTTCATGACCTGCAGGAATTGACGGAATGAGATTCCGACTCTCGGGTTCCTTGCAAAGTTGAAACGTAGGTTTAACTCAAGACTTTCACTTAAAACTTAGGAAATCAGCCTCCGGGCGCGCAAAACGAGCAAACGGGCTCCGGTGCCCGTTACACTTGACGGGCATGGGCTCCTAGTCATTCATGACTAGCTGAAAAAACTGGCGGAACGAGATTCCGAAACACGGACTGCTCGTACCGTTGAAACGTATGTTTAAGTTAGAACTATAACTTAAAATTTAGAAAACGAGCATCCGGGCGCCCAGTACGAGCAACCGGCTTCGTTGCTCATGAGACTTGATGGGCCCGGACCCCTAGCTTTTCATGACCTGCAGGAACTGACGGAACGAGATTCCGACTCCCGGATTGCTAGTGAAGTTGAAACGTAGGTTTAACTCAAAACTTTCACTTAAAACTAAGGAAATCAGCCTCCGGGCGCCCAAAACGAGCAAACGGGCTCCGGTGCCAGAGAGACTCCACGGGCACGGGCCCCTAGCCGTTCAAGGCCTGCAGAGACAGCCGAAACGAGATTCCAAACCCCGGATTGCTCGTACTGTTGAAACGTATGTTTAAGTTAGAATTATAACTTAAAACATAGACAACGAGCCTCCGGGCGCCCAAAATGAGCAGACGGGCCCCGTTGCCCGTGAAAATTGACAGGCACGGGCCCTAGTCATTCGTGACTTGCATGAACTGACGGAACGAGATTCCGAATCCCGGACTGCTCGTACAGTTGAAACGTAGGTTTATGTTACAGCTATAACCTAAAACTTAGAGAACGAGCCTCCGGGCCCCCAAAATGAGTAAACGGGCTCCGTTGGCCGCGAAACTTGACGGGCACGGGCCCCTAGTCATTCAAGACTTGCAGGAACAGACGAAAGGAGATTCCGAATCCCGGATTGCTCGTACAGTTGAAACGCAAGTTTAAATTAGAACTATAACCTAAAACTTAGAAAACGAGCATCCGGGCGCCCACAACGAGCAAACGGGCTCCGTTGCCCTTTTAACTTGACGGGCACGGGCCCCTAGTCATTTTCATGACTTGCAGGAACAGAAGGAACGAGAGTCCGGACCCCGGAGTGCTCGTACAGTTGAGACGTATGTTTCAGTTAGAACTATAACTTAAGACTTAGAAAACGAAACATCCGGGCGCCCAAAATGAGCAAATGGGCTCCGTTGCCGTTAAACTTGACGGGCACCGGCCCCTAGTCATTCATGACTAGCAGGAACTGACGGAATGAGATTCTGATTCCCGGATTGCTCTTACAGTTGAAACGTATGTTTAAATTAGAGCTATTACTTAGAACCTTGAAAACGAGCCTCCGGGCGACCAAAACGAGCAAACGGGCCCCGTTGCTTGTGTGACTTGACGGGCACGGGCCCCTACCCGTTCATGACCTGCAGGAATTGACGGAACGAGATTCCGACTCTCGGGTTCCTTGCAAAGTTGAAACGTAGGTTTAACTCAAGACTTTCACTTAAAACTTAGGAAATCAGCCTCCGGGCGCGCAAAACGAGCAAACGGGCTCCGGTGCCCGTTGGACTTGATGGGCATGGGCTCCTAGTCATTCATGACTAGCTGAAAAAACTGGCGGAACGAGATTCCGAAACACGGACTGCTCGTACCGTTGAAACGTATGTTTAAGTTAGAACTATAACTTAAAATTTAGAAAACGAGCATCCGGGCGCCCAGTACGAGCAACCGGCTTCGTTGCTCATGAGACTTGCTGGGCCCCGACCCCTAGCTTTTCATGACCTGCAGGAACTGACGGAACGAGATTCCGACTCCCGGATTGCTAGTGAAGTTGAAACGTAGGTTTAACTCAAAACTTTCACTTAAAACTAAGGAAATCAGCCTCCGGGCGCCCAAAACGAGCAAACGGCCTCCGGTGCCAGAGAGACTCCACGGGCACGGGCCCCTAGCCGTTCATGGCCTGCAGAGACAGCCGAAACGAGATTCCGAACCCCGGATTGCTCGTACTGTTGAAACGTATGTTTAAGTTAGAATTATAACTTAAAACATAGACAACGAGCCTCCGGGCGCCCAAAATGAGCAGACGGGCCCCGTTGCCCGTGAAAATTGACGGGCACGGGCCCTAGTCATTCGTGACTTGTATGAACTGACGGAACGAGATTCCGAATCCCGGACTGCTCGTACAGTTGAAACGTAGGTTTAAGTTACAGCTATAACCTAAAACTTAGAGAACGAGCCTCCGGGCCCCCAAAATGAGTAAACGGGCTCCGTTGGCCGCGAAACTTGACGGGCACGGGCCCCTAGTCATTGAAGACTTGCAGGAACAGACGAAAGGAGATTCCGAATCCCGGATTGCTCGTACAGTTGAAACGCAAGTTTAAATTAGAACTATAACCTAAAACTTAGAAAACGAGCATCCGGGCGCCCACAACGAGCAAACGGGCTCCGTTGCCCTTGTAACTTGACGGGCACGGGCCCCTAGTCATTCATGACTTGCAGGAACAGAAGGAACGAGAGTCCGGACCCCGGAGTGCTCGTACAGTTGAAACGTAAGTTTCAGTTAGAACTATAACTTAAGACTTAGAAAACGAAACATCCGGGCGCCCAAAATGAGCAAATGGGCTCCGTTGCCGTTAAACTTGACGGGCACCGGCCCCTAGTCATTCATGACTAGCAGGAACTAACGGAACGAGATTCTGATTCCCGGATTGCTCTTAAAGTTGAAACGTATGTTTAAATTAGAGCTATAACTTAGAACCTTGAAAACGAGCCTCCGGGCGACCAAAACGAGCAAACGGGCCCCGTTGCTTGTGGGACTTGACGGGCACGGGCCCCTACCCGTTCATGACCTGCAGGAATTGACGGAACGAGATTCCGACTCTCGGGTTCCTTGCAAATTTGAAACGTAGGTTTAACTCAAGACTTTCACTTAAAACTTAGGAAATCAGCCTCCGGGCGCGCAAAACGAGCAAACGGGCTCCGGTGCCCGTTGGACTTGATGGGCATGGGCTCCTAGTCATTCATGACTAGCTGAAAAAACTGGCGGAACGAGATTCCGAAACACGGACTGCTCGTACCGTTGAAACGTATGTTTAAGTTAGAACTATAACTTAAAATTTAGAAAACGAGCATCCGGGCGCCCAGTACGAGCAACCGGCTTCGTTGCTCATGAGACTTGATGGGCCCGGACCCCTAGCTTTTCATGACCTGCAGGAACTGACGGAACGAGATTCCGACTCCCGGATTGCTAGTGAAGTTGAAACGTAGGTTTAACTCAAAACTTTCACTTAAAACTAAGGAAATTAGCCTCCGGGCGCCCAAAACGAGCAAACGGGCTCCGGTGCCAGAGAGACTCCACGGGCACGGGCCCCTAGCCGTTCAAGGCCTGCAGAGACAGCCGAAACGAGATTCCAAACCCCGGATTGCTCGTACTGTTGAAACGTATGTTTAAGTTAGAATTATAACTTAAAACATAGACAACGAGCCTCCGGGCGCCCAAAATGAGCAGACGGGCCCCGTTGCCCGTGAAAATTGACAGGCACGGGCCCTAGTCATTCGTGACTTGCATGAACTGACGGAACGAGATTCCGAATCCCGGACTGCTCGTACAGTTGAAACGTAGGTTTATGTTACAGCTATAACCTAAAACTTAGAGAACGAGCCTCCGGGCCCCCAAAATGAGTAAACGGGCTCCGTTGGCCGCGAAACTTGACGGGCACGGGCCCCTAGTCATTGAAGACTTGCAGGAACAGACGAAAGGAGATTCCGAATCCCGGATTGCTCGTACAGTTGAAACGCAAGTTTAAATTAGAACTATAACCTAAAACTTAGAAAACGAGCATCCGGGCGCCCACAACGAGCAAACGGGCTCCGTTGCCCTTTTAACTTGACGGGCACGGGCCCCTAGTCATTTTCATGACTTGCAGGAACAGAAGGAACGAGAGTCCGGACCCCGGAGTGCTCGTACAGTTGAGACGTATGTTTCAGTTAGAACTATAACTTAAGACTTAGAAAACGAAACATCCGGGCGCCCAAAATGAGCAAATGGGCTCCGTTGCCGTTAAACTTGACGGGCACCGGCCCCTAGTCATTCATGACTAGCAGGAACTGACGGAATGAGATTCTGATTCCCGGATTGCTCTTACAGTTGAAACGTATGTTTAAATTAGAGCTATTACTTAGAACCTTGAAAACGAGCCTCCGGGCGACCAAAACGAGCAAACGGGCCCCGTTGCTTGTGTGACTTGACGGGCACGGGCCCCTACCCGTTCATGACCTGCAGGAATTGACGGAACGAGATTCCGACTCTCGGGTTCCTTGCAAAGTTGAAACGTAGGTTTAACTCAAGACTTTCACTTAAAACTTAGGAAATCAGCCTCCGGGCGCGCAAAACGAGCAAACGGGCTCCGGTGCCCGTTGGACTTGATGGGCATGGGCTCCTAGTCATTCATGACTAGCTGAAAAAACTGGCGGAACGAGATTCCGAAACACGGACTGCTCGTACCGTTGAAACGTATGTTTAAGTTAGAACTATAACTTAAAATTTAGAAAACGAGCATCCGGGCGCCCAGTACGAGCAACCGGCTTCGTTGCTCATGAGACTTGATGGGCCCCGACCCCTAGCTTTTCATGACCTGCAGGAACTGACGGAACGAGATTCCGACTCCCGGATTGCTAGTGAAGTTGAAACGTAGGTTTAACTCAAAACTTTCACTTAAAACTAAGGAAATCAGCCTCCGGGCGCCCAAAACGAGCAAACGGCCTCCGGTGCCAGAGAGACTCCACGGGCACGGGCCCCTAGCCGTTCATGGCCTGCAGAGACAGCCGAAACGAGATTCCGAACCCCGGATTGCTCGTACTGTTGAAACGTATGTTTAAGTTAGAATTATAACTTAAAACATAGACAACGAGCCTCCGGGCGCCCAAAATGAGCAGACGGGCCCCGTTGCCCGTGAAAATTGACGGGCACGGGCCCTAGTCATTCGTGACTTGTATGAACTGACGGAACGAGATTCCGAATCCCGGACTGCTCGTACAGTTGAAACGTAGGTTTAAGTTACAGCTATAACCTAAAACTTAGAGAACGAGCCTCCGGGCCCCCAAAATGAGTAAACGGGCTCCGTTGGCCGCGAAACTTGACGGGCACGGGCCCCTAGTCATTGAAGACTTGCAGGAACAGACGAAAGGAGATTCCGAATCCCGGATTGCTCGTACAGTTGAAACGCAAGTTTAAAATAGAACTATAACCTAAAACTTAGAAAACGAGCATCCGGGCGCCCACAACGAGCAAACGGGCTCCGTTGCCCTTGTAACTTGACGGGCACGGGCCCCTAGTCATTCATGACTTGCAGGAACAGAAGGAACGAGAGTCCGGACCCCGGAGTGCTCGTACAGTTGAAACGTAAGTTTCAGTTAGAACTATAACTTAAGACTTAGAAAACGAAACATCCGGGCGCCCAAAATGAGCAAATGGGCTCCGTTGCCGTTAAACTTGACGGGCACCGGCCCCTAGTCATTCATGACTAGCAGGAACTAACGGAACGAGATTCTGATTCCCGGATTGCTCTTAAAGTTGAAACGTATGTTTAAATTAGAGCTATAACTTAGAACCTTGAAAACGAGCCTCCGGGCGACCAAAACGAGCAAACGGGCCCCGTTGCTTGTGGGACTTGACGGGCACGGGCCCCTACCCGTTCATGACCTGCAGGAATTGACGGAACGAGATTCCGACTCTCGGGTTCCTTGCAAATTTGAAACGTAGGTTTAACTCAAGACTTTCACTTAAAACTTAGGAAATCAGCCTCCGGGCGCGCAAAACGAGCAAACGGGCTCCGGTGCCCGTTGGACTTGATGGGCATGGGCTCCTAGTCATTCATGACTAGCTGAAAAAACTGGCGGAACGAGATTCCGAAACACGGACTGCTCGTACCGTTGAAACGTATGTTTAAGTTAGAACTATAACTTAAAATTTAGAAAACGAGCATCCGGGCGCCCAGTACGAGCAACCGGCTTCGTTGCTCATGAGACTTGATGGGCCCGGACCCCTAGCTTTTCATGACCTGCAGGAACTGACGGAACGAGATTCCGACTCCCGGATTGCTAGTGAAGTTGAAACGTAGGTTTAACTCAAAACTTTCACTTAAAACTAAGGAAATTAGCCTCCGGGCGCCCAAAACGAGCAAACGGGCTCCGGTGCCAGAGAGACTCCACGGGCACGGGCCCCTAGCCGTTCAAGGCCTGCAGAGACAGCCGAAACGAGATTCCAAACCCCGGATTGCTCGTACTGTTGAAACGTATGTTTAAGTTAGAATTATAACTTAAAACATAGACAACGAGCCTCCGGGCGCCCAAAATGAGCAGACGGGCCCCGTTGCCCGTGAAAATTGACAGGCACGGGCCCTAGTCATTCGTGACTTGCATGAACTGACGGAACGAGATTCCGAATCCCGGACTGCTCGTACAGTTGAAACGTAGGTTTATGTTACAGCTATAACCTAAAACTTAGAGAACGAGCCTCCGGGCCCCCAAAATGAGTAAACGGGCTCCGTTGGCCGCGAAACTTGACGGGCACGGGCCCCTAGTCATTGAAGACTTGCAGGAACAGACGAAAGGAGATTCCGAATCCCGGATTGCTCGTACAGTTGAAACGCAAGTTTAAATTAGAACTATAACCTAAAACTTAGAAAACGAGCATCCGGGCGCCCACAACGAGCAAACGGGCTCCGTTGCCCTTTTAACTTGACGGGCACGGGCCCCTAGTCATTTTCATGACTTGCAGGAACAGAAGGAACGAGAGTCCGGACCCCGGAGTGCTCGTACAGTTGAGACGTATGTTTCAGTTAGAACTATAACTTAAGACTTAGAAAACGAAACATCCGGGCGCCCAAAATGAGCAAATGGGCTCCGTTGCCGTTAAACTTGACGGGCACCGGCCCCTAGTCATTCATGACTAGCAGGAACTGACGGAATGAGATTCTGATTCCCGGATTGCTCTTACAGTTGAAACGTATGTTTAAATTAGAGCTATTACTTAGAACCTTGAAAACGAGCCTCCGGGCGACCAAAACGAGCAAACGGGCCCCGTTGCTTGTGTGACTTGACGGGCACGGGCCCCTACCCGTTCATGACCTGCAGGAATTGACGGAACGAGATTCCGACTCTCGGGTTCCTTGCAAAGTTGAAACGTAGGTTTAACTCAAGACTTTCACTTAAAACTTAGGAAATCAGCCTCCGGGCGCGCAAAACGAGCAAACGGGCTCCGGTGCCCGTTGGACTTGATGGGCATGGGCTCCTAGTCATTCATGACTAGCTGAAAAAACTGGCGGAACGAGATTCCGAAACACGGACTGCTCGTACCGTTGAAACGTATGTTTAAGTTAGAACTATAACTTAAAATTTAGAAAACGAGCATCCGGGCGCCCAGTACGAGCAACCGGCTTCGTTGCTCATGAGACTTGATGGGCCCCGACCCCTAGCTTTTCATGACCTGCAGGAACTGACGGAACGAGATTCCGACTCCCGGATTGCTAGTGAAGTTGAAACGTAGGTTTAACTCAAAACTTTCACTTAAAACTAAGGAAATCAGCCTCCGGGCGCCCAAAACGAGCAAACGGCCTCCGGTGCCAGAGAGACTCCACGGGCACGGGCCCCTAGCCGTTCATGGCCTGCAGAGACAGCCGAAACGAGATTCCGAACCCCGGATTGCTCGTACTGTTGAAACGTATGTTTAAGTTAGAATTATAACTTAAAACATAGACAACGAGCCTCCGGGCGCCCAAAATGAGCAGACGGGCCCCGTTGCCCGTGAAAATTGACGGGCACGGGCCCTAGTCATTCGTGACTTGTATGAACTGACGGAACGAGATTCCGAATCCCGGACTGCTCGTACAGTTGAAACGTAGGTTTAAGTTACAGCTATAACCTAAAACTTAGAGAACGAGCCTCCGGGCCCCCAAAATGAGTAAACGGACTCCGTTGGCCGCGAAACTTGACGGGCACGGGCCCCTAGTCATTGAAGACTTGCAGGAACAGACGAAAGGAGATTCCGAATCCCGGATTGCTCGTACAGTTGAAACGCAAGTTTAAAATAGAACTATAACCTAAAACTTAGAAAACGAGCATCCGGGCGCCCACAACGAGCAAACGGGCTCCGTTGCCCTTGTAACTTGACGGGCACGGGCCCCTAGTCATTCATGACTTGCAGGAACAGAAGGAACGAGAGTCCGGACCCCGGAGTGCTCGTACAGTTGAAACGTAAGTTTCAGTTAGAACTATAACTTAAGACTTAGAAAACGAAACATCCGGGCGCCCAAAATGAGCAAATGGGCTCCGTTGCCGTTAAACTTGACGGGCACCGGCCCCTAGTCATTCATGACTAGCAGGAACTAACGGAACGAGATTCTGATTCCCGGATTGCTCTTAAAGTTGAAACGTATGTTTAAATTAGAGCTATAACTTAGAACCTTGAAAACGAGCCTCCGGGCGACCAAAACGAGCAAACGGGCCCCGTTGCTTGTGGGACTTGACGGGCACGGGCCCCTACCCGTTCATGACCTGCAGGAATTGACGGAACGAGATTCCGACTCTCGGGTTCCTTGCAAATTTGAAACGTAGGTTTAACTCAAGACTTTCACTTAAAACTTAGGAAATCAGCCTCCGGGCGCGCAAAACGAGCAAACGGGCTCCGGTGCCCGTTGGACTTGATGGGCATGGGCTCCTAGTCATTCATGACTAGCTGAAAAAACTGGCGGAACGAGATTCCGAAACACGGACTGCTCGTACCGTTGAAACGTATGTTTAAGTTAGAACTATAACTTAAAATTTAGAAAACGAGCATCCGGGCGCCCAGTACGAGCAACCGGCTTCGTTGCTCATGAGACTTGATGGGCCCGGACCCCTAGCTTTTCATGACCTGCAGGAACTGACGGAACGAGATTCCGACTCCCGGATTGCTAGTGAAGTTGAAACGTAGGTTTAACTCAAAACTTTCACTTAAAACTAAGGAAATCAGCCTCCGGGCGCCCAAAACGAGCAAACGGGCTCCGGTGCCAGAGAGACTCCACGGGCACGGGCCCCTAGCCGTTCAAGGCCTGCAGAGACAGCCGAAACGAGATTCCAAACCCCGGATTGCTCGTACTGTTGAAACGTATGTTTAAGTTAGAATTATAACTTAAAACATAGACAACGAGCCTCCGGGCGCCCAAAATGAGCAGACGGGCCCCGTTGCCCGTGAAAATTGACAGGCACGGGCCCTAGTCATTCGTGACTTGCATGAACTGACGGAACGAGATTCCGAATCCCGGACTGCTCGTACAGTTGAAACGTAGGTTTATGTTACAGCTATAACCTAAAACTTAGAGAACGAGCCTCCGGGCCCCCAAAATGAGTAAACGGGCTCCGTTGGCCGCGAAACTTGACGGGCACGGGCCCCTAGTCATTCAAGACTTGCAGGAACAGACGAAAGGAGATTCCGAATCCCGGATTGCTCGTACAGTTGAAACGCAAGTTTAAATTAGAACTATAACCTAAAACTTAGAAAACGAGCATCCGGGCGCCCAAAACGAGCAAACGGGCTCCGTTGCCCTTTTAACTTGACGGGCACGGGCCCCTAGTCATTTTCATGACTTGCAGGAACAGAAGGAACGAGAGTCCGGACCCCGGAGTGCTCGTACAGTTGAGACGTATGTTTCAGTTAGAACTATAACTTAAGACTTAGAAAACGAAACATCCGGGCGCCCAAAATGAGCAAATGGGCTCCGTTGCCGTTAAACTTGACGGGCACCGGCCCCTAGTCATTCATGACTAGCAGGAACTGACGGAATGAGATTCTGATTCCCGGATTGCTCTTACAGTTGAAACGTATGTTTAAATTAGAGCTATTACTTAGAACCTTGAAAACGAGCCTCCGGGCGACCAAAACGAGCAAACGGGCCCCGTTGCTTGTGTGACTTGACGGGCACGGGCCCCTACCCGTTCATGACCTGCAGGAATTGACGGAACGAGATTCCGACTCTCGGGTTCCTTGCAAAGTTGAAACGTAGGTTTAACTCAAGACTTTCACTTAAAACTTAGGAAATCAGCCTCCGGGCGCGCAAAACGAGCAAACGGGCTCCGGTGCCCGTTGGACTTGATGGGCATGGGCTCCTAGTCATTCATGACTAGCTGAAAAAACTGGCGGAACGAGATTCCGAAACACGGACTGCTCGTACCGTTGAAACGTATGTTTAAGTTAGAACTATAACTTAAAATTTAGAAAACGAGCATCCGGGCGCCCAGTACGAGCAACCGGCTTCGTTGCTCATGAGACTTGATGGGCCCCGACCCCTAGCTTTTCATGACCTGCAGGAACTGACGGAACGAGATTCCGACTCCCGGATTGCTAGTGAAGTTGAAACGTAGGTTTAACTCAAAACTTTCACTTAAAACTAAGGAAATCAGCCTCCGGGCGCCCAAAACGAGCAAACGGCCTCCGGTGCCAGAGAGACTCCACGGGCACGGGCCCCTAGCCGTTCATGGCCTGCAGAGACAGCCGAAACGAGATTCCGAACCCCGGATTGCTCGTACTGTTGAAACGTATGTTTAAGTTAGAATTATAACTTAAAACATAGACAACGAGCCTCCGGGCGCCCAAAATGAGCAGACGGGCCCCGTTGCCCGTGAAAATTGACGGGCACGGGCCCTAGTCATTCGTGACTTGTATGAACTGACGGAACGAGATTCCGAATCCCGGACTGCTCGTACAGTTGAAACGTAGGTTTAAGTTACAGCTATAACCTAAAACTTAGAGAACGAGCCTCCGGGCCCCCAAAATGAGTAAACGGGCTCCGTTGGCCGCGAAACTTGACGGGCACGGGCCCCTAGTCATTGAAGACTTGCAGGAACAGACGAAAGGAGATTCCGAATCCCGGATTGCTCGTACAGTTGAAACGCAAGTTTAAATTAGAACTATAACCTAAAACTTAGAAAACGAGCATCCGGGCGCCCACAACGAGCAAACGGGCTCCGTTGCCCTTGTAACTTGACGGGCACGGGCCCCTAGTCATTCATGACTTGCAGGAACAGAAGGAACGAGAGTCCGGACCCCGGAGTGCTCGTACAGTTGAAACGTAAGTTTCAGTTAGAACTATAACTTAAGACTTAGAAAACGAAACATCCGGGCGCCCAAAATGAGCAAATGGGCTCCGTTGCCGTTAAACTTGACGGGCACCGGCCCCTAGTCATTCATGACTAGCAGGAACTAACGGAACGAGATTCTGATTCCCGGATTGCTCTTAAAGTTGAAACGTATGTTTAAATTAGAGCTATAACTTAGAACCTTGAAAACGAGCCTCCGGGCGACCAAAACGAGCAAACGGGCCCCGTTGCTTGTGGGACTTGACGGGCACGGGCCCCTACCCGTTCATGACCTGCAGGAATTGACGGAACGAGATTCCGACTCTCGGGTTCCTTGCAAATTTGAAACGTAGGTTTAACTCAAGACTTTCACTTAAAACTTAGGAAATCAGCCTCCGGGCGCGCAAAACGAGCAAACGGGCTCCGGTGCCCGTTGGACTTGATGGGCATGGGCTCCTAGTCATTCATGACTAGCTGAAAAAACTGGCGGAACGAGATTCCGAAACACGGACTGCTCGTACCGTTGAAACGTATGTTTAAGTTAGAACTATAACTTAAAATTTAGAAAACGAGCATCCGGGCGCCCAGTACGAGCAACCGGCTTCGTTGCTCATGAGACTTGATGGGCCCGGACCCCTAGCTTTTCATGACCTGCAGGAACTGACGGAACGAGATTCCGACTCCCGGATTGCTAGTGAAGTTGAAACGTAGGTTTAACTCAAAACTTTCACTTAAAACTAAGGAAATCAGCCTCCGGGCGCCCAAAACGAGCAAACGGGCTCCGGTGCCAGAGAGACTCCACGGGCACGGGCCCCTAGCCGTTCAAGGCCTGCAGAGACAGCCGAAACGAGATTCCAAACCCCGGATTGCTCGTACTGTTGAAACGTATGTTTAAGTTAGAATTATAACTTAAAACATAGACAACGAGCCTCCGGGCGCCCAAAATGAGCAGACGGGCCCCGTTGCCCGTGAAAATTGACAGGCACGGGCCCTAGTCATTCGTGACTTGCATGAACTGACGGAACGAGATTCCGAATCCCGGACTGCTCGTACAGTTGAAACGTAGGTTTATGTTACAGCTATAACCTAAAACTTAGAGAACGAGCCTCCGGGCCCCCAAAATGAGTAAACGGGCTCCGTTGGCCGCGAAACTTGACGGGCACGGGCCCCTAGTCATTCAAGACTTGCAGGAACAGACGAAAGGAGATTCCGAATCCCGGATTGCTCGTACAGTTGAAACGCAAGTTTAAATTAGAACTATAACCTAAAACTTAGAAAACGAGCATCCGGGCGCCCAAAACGAGCAAACGGGCTCCGTTGCCCTTTTAACTTGACGGGCACGGGCCCCTAGTCATTTTCATGACTTGCAGGAACAGAAGGAACGAGAGTCCGGACCCCGGAGTGCTCGTACAGTTGAGACGTATGTTTCAGTTAGAACTATAACTTAAGACTTAGAAAACGAAACATCCGGGCGCCCAAAATGAGCAAATGGGCTCCGTTGCCGTTAAACTTGACGGGCACCGGCCCCTAGTCATTCATGACTAGCAGGAACTGACGGAATGAGATTCTGATTCCCGGATTGCTCTTACAGTTGAAACGTATGTTTAAATTAGAGCTATTACTTAGAACCTTGAAAACGAGCCTCCGGGCGACCAAAACGAGCAAACGGGCCCCGTTGCTTGTGTGACTTGACGGGCACGGGCCCCTACCCGTTCATGACCTGCAGGAATTGACGGAACGAGATTCCGACTCTCGGGTTCCTTGCAAAGTTGAAACGTAGGTTTAACTCAAGACTTTCACTTAAAACTTAGGAAATCAGCCTCCGGGCGCGCAAAACGAGCAAACGGGCTCCGGTGCCCGTTGGACTTGATGGGCATGGGCTCCTAGTCATTCATGACTAGCTGAAAAAACTGGCGGAACGAGATTCCGAAACACGGACTGCTCGTACCGTTGAAACGTATGTTTAAGTTAGAACTATAACTTAAAATTTAGAAAACGAGCATCCGGGCGCCCAGTACGAGCAACCGGCTTCGTTGCTCATGAGACTTGATGGGCCCCGACCCCTAGCTTTTCATGACCTGCAGGAACTGACGGAACGAGATTCCGACTCCCGGATTGCTAGTGAAGTTGAAACGTAGGTTTAACTCAAAACTTTCACTTAAAACTAAGGAAATCAGCCTCCGGGCGCCCAAAACGAGCAAACGGCCTCCGGTGCCAGAGAGACTCCACGGGCACGGGCCCCTAGCCGTTCATGGCCTGCAGAGACAGCCGAAACGAGATTCCGAACCCCGGATTGCTCGTACTGTTGAAACGTATGTTTAAGTTAGAATTATAACTTAAAACATAGACAACGAGCCTCCGGGCGCCCAAAATGAGCAGACGGGCCCCGTTGCCCGTGAAAATTGACGGGCACGGGCCCTAGTCATTCGTGACTTGTATGAACTGACGGAACGAGATTCCGAATCCCGGACTGCTCGTACAGTTGAAACGTAGGTTTAAGTTACAGCTATAACCTAAAACTTAGAGAACGAGCCTCCGGGCCCCCAAAATGAGTAAACGGGCTCCGTTGGCCGCGAAACTTGACGGGCACGGGCCCCTAGTCATTGAAGACTTGCAGGAACAGACGAAAGGAGATTCCGAATCCCGGATTGCTCGTACAGTTGAAACGCAAGTTTAAAATAGAACTATAACCTAAAACTTAGAAAACGAGCATCCGGGCGCCCACAACGAGCAAACGGGCTCCGTTGCCCTTGTAACTTGACGGGCACGGGCCCCTAGTCATTCATGACTTGCAGGAACAGAAGGAACGAGAGTCCGGACCCCGGAGTGCTCGTACAGTTGAAACGTAAGTTTCAGTTAGAACTATAACTTAAGACTTAGAAAACGAAACATCCGGGCGCCCAAAATGAGCAAATGGGCTCCGTTGCCGTTAAACTTGACGGGCACCGGCCCCTAGTCATTCATGACTAGCAGGAACTAACGGAACGAGATTCTGATTCCCGGATTGCTCTTAAAGTTGAAACGTATGTTTAAATTAGAGCTATAACTTAGAACCTTGAAAACGAGCCTCCGGGCGACCAAAACGAGCAAACGGGCCCCGTTGCTTGTGGGACTTGACGGGCACGGGCCCCTACCCGTTCATGACCTGCAGGAATTGACGGAACGAGATTCCGACTCTCGGGTTCCTTGCAAATTTGAAACGTAGGTTTAACTCAAGACTTTCACTTAAAACTTAGGAAATCAGCCTCCGGGCGCGCAAAACGAGCAAACGGGCTCCGGTGCCCGTTGGACTTGATGGGCATGGGCTCCTAGTCATTCATGACTAGCTGAAAAAACTGGCGGAACGAGATTCCGAAACACGGACTGCTCGTACCGTTGAAACGTATGTTTAAGTTAGAACTATAACTTAAAATTTAGAAAACGAGCATCCGGGCGCCCAGTACGAGCAACCGGCTTCGTTGCTCATGAGACTTGATGGGCCCGGACCCCTAGCTTTTCATGACCTGCAGGAACTGACGGAACGAGATTCCGACTCCCGGATTGCTAGTGAAGTTGAAACGTAGGTTTAACTCAAAACTTTCACTTAAAACTAAGGAAATCAGCCTCCGGGCGCCCAAAACGAGCAAACGGGCTCCGGTGCCAGAGAGACTCCACGGGCACGGGCCCCTAGCCGTTCAAGGCCTGCAGAGACAGCCGAAACGAGATTCCAAACCCCGGATTGCTCGTACTGTTGAAACGTATGTTTAAGTTAGAATTATAACTTAAAACATAGACAACGAGCCTCCGGGCGCCCAAAATGAGCAGACGGGCCCCGTTGCCCGTGAAAATTGACAGGCACGGGCCCTAGTCATTCGTGACTTGCATGAACTGACGGAACGAGATTCCGAATCCCGGACTGCTCGTACAGTTGAAACGTAGGTTTATGTTACAGCTATAACCTAAAACTTAGAGAACGAGCCTCCGGGCCCCCAAAATGAGTAAACGGGCTCCGTTGGCCGCGAAACTTGACGGGCACGGGCCCCTAGTCATTCAAGACTTGCAGGAACAGACGAAAGGAGATTCCGAATCCCGGATTGCTCGTACAGTTGAAACGCAAGTTTAAATTAGAACTATAACCTAAAACTTAGAAAACGAGCATCCGGGCGCCCAAAACGAGCAAACGGGCTCCGTTGCCCTTTTAACTTGACGGGCACGGGCCCCTAGTCATTTTCATGACTTGCAGGAACAGAAGGAACGAGAGTCCGGACCCCGGAGTGCTCGTACAGTTGAGACGTATGTTTCAGTTAGAACTATAACTTAAGACTTAGAAAACGAAACATCCGGGCGCCCAAAATGAGCAAATGGGCTCCGTTGCCGTTAAACTTGACGGGCACCGGCCCCTAGTCATTCATGACTAGCAGGAACTGACGGAATGAGATTCTGATTCCCGGATTGCTCTTACAGTTGAAACGTATGTTTAAATTAGAGCTATTACTTAGAACCTTGAAAACGAGCCTCCGGGCGACCAAAACGAGCAAACGGGCCCCGTTGCTTGTGTGACTTGACGGGCACGGGCCCCTACCCGTTCATGACCTGCAGGAATTGACGGAACGAGATTCCGACTCTCGGGTTCCTTGCAAAGTTGAAACGTAGGTTTAACTCAAGACTTTCACTTAAAACTTAGGAAATCAGCCTCCGGGCGCGCAAAACGAGCAAACGGGCTCCGGTGCCCGTTGGACTTGATGGGCATGGGCTCCTAGTCATTCATGACTAGCTGAAAAAACTGGCGGAACGAGATTCCGAAACACGGACTGCTCGTACCGTTGAAACGTATGTTTAAGTTAGAACTATAACTTAAAATTTAGAAAACGAGCATCCGGGCGCCCAGTACGAGCAACCGGCTTCGTTGCTCATGAGACTTGATGGGCCCCGACCCCTAGCTTTTCATGACCTGCAGGAACTGACGGAACGAGATTCCGACTCCCGGATTGCTAGTGAAGTTGAAACGTAGGTTTAACTCAAAACTTTCACTTAAAACTAAGGAAATCAGCCTCCGGGCGCCCAAAACGAGCAAACGGCCTCCGGTGCCAGAGAGACTCCACGGGCACGGGCCCCTAGCCGTTCATGGCCTGCAGAGACAGCCGAAACGAGATTCCGAACCCCGGATTGCTCGTACTGTTGAAACGTATGTTTAAGTTAGAATTATAACTTAAAACATAGACAACGAGCCTCCGGGCGCCCAAAATGAGCAGACGGGCCCCGTTGCCCGTGAAAATTGACGGGCACGGGCCCTAGTCATTCGTGACTTGTATGAACTGACGGAACGAGATTCCGAATCCCGGACTGCTCGTACAGTTGAAACGTAGGTTTAAGTTACAGCTATAACCTAAAACTTAGAGAACGAGCCTCCGGGCCCCCAAAATGAGTAAACGGGCTCCGTTGGCCGCGAAACTTGACGGGCACGGGCCCCTAGTCATTGAAGACTTGCAGGAACAGACGAAAGGAGATTCCGAATCCCGGATTGCTCGTACAGTTGAAACGCAAGTTTAAATTAGAACTATAACCTAAAACTTAGAAAACGAGCATCCGGGCGCCCACAACGAGCAAACGGGCTCCGTTGCCCTTGTAACTTGACGGGCACGGGCCCCTAGTCATTCATGACTTGCAGGAACAGAAGGAACGAGAGTCCGGACCCCGGAGTGCTCGTACAGTTGAAACGTAAGTTTCAGTTAGAACTATAACTTAAGACTTAGAAAACGAAACATCCGGGCGCCCAAAATGAGCAAATGGGCTCCGTTGCCGTTAAACTTGACGGGCACCGGCCCCTAGTCATTCATGACTAGCAGGAACTAACGGAACGAGATTCTGATTCCCGGATTGCTCTTAAAGTTGAAACGTATGTTTAAATTAGAGCTATAACTTAGAACCTTGAAAACGAGCCTCCGGGCGACCAAAACGAGCAAACGGGCCCCGTTGCTTGTGGGACTTGACGGGCACGGGCCCCTACCCGTTCATGACCTGCAGGAATTGACGGAACGAGATTCCGACTCTCGGGTTCCTTGCAAATTTGAAACGTAGGTTTAACTCAAGACTTTCACTTAAAACTTAGGAAATCAGCCTCCGGGCGCGCAAAACGAGCAAACGGGCTCCGGTGCCCGTTGGACTTGATGGGCATGGGCTCCTAGTCATTCATGACTAGCTGAAAAAACTGGCGGAACGAGATTCCGAAACACGGACTGCTCGTACCGTTGAAACGTATGTTTAAGTTAGAACTATAACTTAAAATTTAGAAAACGAGCATCCGGGCGCCCAGTACGAGCAACCGGCTTCGTTGCTCATGAGACTTGATGGGCCCGGACCCCTAGCTTTTCATGACCTGCAGGAACTGACGGAACGAGATTCCGACTCCCGGATTGCTAGTGAAGTTGAAACGTAGGTTTAACTCAAAACTTTCACTTAAAACTAAGGAAATCAGCCTCCGGGCGCCCAAAACGAGCAAACGGGCTCCGGTGCCAGAGAGACTCCACGGGCACGGGCCCCTAGCCGTTCAAGGCCTGCAGAGACAGCCGAAACGAGATTCCAAACCCCGGATTGCTCGTACTGTTGAAACGTATGTTTAAGTTAGAATTATAACTTAAAACATAGACAACGAGCCTCCGGGCGCCCAAAATGAGCAGACGGGCCCCGTTGCCCGTGAAAATTGACAGGCACGGGCCCTAGTCATTCGTGACTTGCATGAACTGACGGAACGAGATTCCGAATCCCGGACTGCTCGTACAGTTGAAACGTAGGTTTATGTTACAGCTATAACCTAAAACTTAGAGAACGAGCCTCCGGGCCCCCAAAATGAGTAAACGGGCTCCGTTGGCCGCGAAACTTGACGGGCACGGGCCCCTAGTCATTCAAGACTTGCAGGAACAGACGAAAGGAGATTCCGAATCCCGGATTGCTCGTACAGTTGAAACGCAAGTTTAAATTAGAACTATAACCTAAAACTTAGAAAACGAGCATCCGGGCGCCCAAAACGAGCAAACGGGCTCCGTTGCCCTTTTAACTTGACGGGCACGGGCCCCTAGTCATTTTCATGACTTGCAGGAACAGAAGGAACGAGAGTCCGGACCCCGGAGTGCTCGTACAGTTGAGACGTATGTTTCAGTTAGAACTATAACTTAAGACTTAGAAAACGAAACATCCGGGCGCCCAAAATGAGCAAATGGGCTCCGTTGCCGTTAAACTTGACGGGCACCGGCCCCTAGTCATTCATGACTAGCAGGAACTGACGGAATGAGATTCTGATTCCCGGATTGCTCTTACAGTTGAAACGTATGTTTAAATTAGAGCTATTACTTAGAACCTTGAAAACGAGCCTCCGGGCGACCAAAACGAGCAAACGGGCCCCGTTGCTTGTGTGACTTGACGGGCACGGGCCCCTACCCGTTCATGACCTGCAGGAATTGACGGAACGAGATTCCGACTCTCGGGTTCCTTGCAAAGTTGAAACGTAGGTTTAACTCAAGACTTTCACTTAAAACTTAGGAAATCAGCCTCCGGGCGCGCAAAACGAGCAAACGGGCTCCGGTGCCCGTTGGACTTGATGGGCATGGGCTCCTAGTCATTCATGACTAGCTGAAAAAACTGGCGGAACGAGATTCCGAAACACGGACTGCTCGTACCGTTGAAACGTATGTTTAAGTTAGAACTATAACTTAAAATTTAGAAAACGAGCATCCGGGCGCCCAGTACGAGCAACCGGCTTCGTTGCTCATGAGACTTGATGGGCCCCGACCCCTAGCTTTTCATGACCTGCAGGAACTGACGGAACGAGATTCCGACTCCCGGATTGCTAGTGAAGTTGAAACGTAGGTTTAACTCAAAACTTTCACTTAAAACTAAGGAAATCAGCCTCCGGGCGCCCAAAACGAGCAAACGGCCTCCGGTGCCAGAGAGACTCCACGGGCACGGGCCCCTAGCCGTTCATGGCCTGCAGAGACAGCCGAAACGAGATTCCGAACCCCGGATTGCTCGTACTGTTGAAACGTATGTTTAAGTTAGAATTATAACTTAAAACATAGACAACGAGCCTCCGGGCGCCCAAAATGAGCAGACGGGCCCCGTTGCCCGTGAAAATTGACGGGCACGGGCCCTAGTCATTCGTGACTTGTATGAACTGACGGAACGAGATTCCGAATCCCGGACTGCTCGTACAGTTGAAACGTAGGTTTAAGTTACAGCTATAACCTAAAACTTAGAGAACGAGCCTCCGGGCCCCCAAAATGAGTAAACGGGCTCCGTTGGCCGCGAAACTTGACGGGCACGGGCCCCTAGTCATTGAAGACTTGCAGGAACAGACGAAAGGAGATTCCGAATCCCGGATTGCTCGTACAGTTGAAACGCAAGTTTAAAATAGAACTATAACCTAAAACTTAGAAAACGAGCATCCGGGCGCCCACAACGAGCAAACGGGCTCCGTTGCCCTTGTAACTTGACGGGCACGGGCCCCTAGTCATTCATGACTTGCAGGAACAGAAGGAACGAGAGTCCGGACCCCGGAGTGCTCGTACAGTTGAAACGTAAGTTTCAGTTAGAACTATAACTTAAGACTTAGAAAACGAAACATCCGGGCGCCCAAAATGAGCAAATGGGCTCCGTTGCCGTTAAACTTGACGGGCACCGGCCCCTAGTCATTCATGACTAGCAGGAACTAACGGAACGAGATTCTGATTCCCGGATTGCTCTTAAAGTTGAAACGTATGTTTAAATTAGAGCTATAACTTAGAACCTTGAAAACGAGCCTCCGGGCGACCAAAACGAGCAAACGGGCCCCGTTGCTTGTGGGACTTGACGGGCACGGGCCCCTACCCGTTCATGACCTGCAGGAATTGACGGAACGAGATTCCGACTCTCGGGTTCCTTGCAAATTTGAAACGTAGGTTTAACTCAAGACTTTCACTTAAAACTTAGGAAATCAGCCTCCGGGCGCGCAAAACGAGCAAACGGGCTCCGGTGCCCGTTGGACTTGATGGGCATGGGCTCCTAGTCATTCATGACTAGCTGAAAAAACTGGCGGAACGAGATTCCGAAACACGGACTGCTCGTACCGTTGAAACGTATGTTTAAGTTAGAACTATAACTTAAAATTTAGAAAACGAGCATCCGGGCGCCCAGTACGAGCAACCGGCTTCGTTGCTCATGAGACTTGATGGGCCCGGACCCCTAGCTTTTCATGACCTGCAGGAACTGACGGAACGAGATTCCGACTCCCGGATTGCTAGTGAAGTTGAAACGTAGGTTTAACTCAAAACTTTCACTTAAAACTAAGGAAATCAGCCTCCGGGCGCCCAAAACGAGCAAACGGGCTCCGGTGCCAGAGAGACTCCACGGGCACGGGCCCCTAGCCGTTCAAGGCCTGCAGAGACAGCCGAAACGAGATTCCAAACCCCGGATTGCTCGTACTGTTGAAACGTATGTTTAAGTTAGAATTATAACTTAAAACATAGACAACGAGCCTCCGGGCGCCCAAAATGAGCAGACGGGCCCCGTTGCCCGTGAAAATTGACAGGCACGGGCCCTAGTCATTCGTGACTTGCATGAACTGACGGAACGAGATTCCGAATCCCGGACTGCTCGTACAGTTGAAACGTAGGTTTATGTTACAGCTATAACCTAAAACTTAGAGAACGAGCCTCCGGGCCCCCAAAATGAGTAAACGGGCTCCGTTGGCCGCGAAACTTGACGGGCACGGGCCCCTAGTCATTCAAGACTTGCAGGAACAGACGAAAGGAGATTCCGAATCCCGGATTGCTCGTACAGTTGAAACGCAAGTTTAAATTAGAACTATAACCTAAAACTTAGAAAACGAGCATCCGGGCGCCCACAACGAGCAAACGGGCTCCGTTGCCCTTTTAACTTGACGGGCACGGGCCCCTAGTCATTTTCATGACTTGCAGGAACAGAAGGAACGAGAGTCCGGACCCCGGAGTGCTCGTACAGTTGAGACGTATGTTTCAGTTAGAACTATAACTTAAGACTTAGAAAACGAAACATCCGGGCGCCCAAAATGAGCAAATGGGCTCCGTTGCCGTTAAACTTGACGGGCACCGGCCCCTAGTCATTCATGACTAGCAGGAACTGACGGAATGAGATTCTGATTCCCGGATTGCTCTTACAGTTGAAACGTATGTTTAAATTAGAGCTATTACTTAGAACCTTGAAAACGAGCCTCCGGGCGACCAAAACGAGCAAACGGGCCCCGTTGCTTGTGTGACTTGACGGGCACGGGCCCCTACCCGTTCATGACCTGCAGGAATTGACGGAACGAGATTCCGACTCTCGGGTTCCTTGCAAAGTTGAAACGTAGGTTTAACTCAAGACTTTCACTTAAAACTTAGGAAATCAGCCTCCGGGCGCGCAAAACGAGCAAACGGGCTCCGGTGCCCGTTGGACTTGATGGGCATGGGCTCCTAGTCATTCATGACTAGCTGAAAAAACTGGCGGAACGAGATTCCGAAACACGGACTGCTCGTACCGTTGAAACGTATGTTTAAGTTAGAACTATAACTTAAAATTTAGAAAACGAGCATCCGGGCGCCCAGTACGAGCAACCGGCTTCGTTGCTCATGAGACTTGATGGGCCCCGACCCCTAGCTTTTCATGACCTGCAGGAACTGACGGAACGAGATTCCGACTCCCGGATTGCTAGTGAAGTTGAAACGTAGGTTTAACTCAAAACTTTCACTTAAAACTAAGGAAATCAGCCTCCGGGCGCCCAAAACGAGCAAACGGCCTCCGGTGCCAGAGAGACTCCACGGGCACGGGCCCCTAGCCGTTCATGGCCTGCAGAGACAGCCGAAACGAGATTCCGAACCCCGGATTGCTCGTACTGTTGAAACGTATGTTTAAGTTAGAATTATAACTTAAAACATAGACAACGAGCCTCCGGGCGCCCAAAATGAGCAGACGGGCCCCGTTGCCCGTGAAAATTGACGGGCACGGGCCCTAGTCATTCGTGACTTGTATGAACTGACGGAACGAGATTCCGAATCCCGGACTGCTCGTACAGTTGAAACGTAGGTTTAAGTTACAGCTATAACCTAAAACTTAGAGAACGAGCCTCCGGGCCCCCAAAATGAGTAAACGGGCTCCGTTGGCCGCGAAACTTGACGGGCACGGGCCCCTAGTCATTGAAGACTTGCAGGAACAGACGAAAGGAGATTCCGAATCCCGGATTGCTCGTACAGTTGAAACGCAAGTTTAAATTAGAACTATAACCTAAAACTTAGAAAACGAGCATCCGGGCGCCCACAACGAGCAAACGGGCTCCGTTGCCCTTGTAACTTGACGGGCACGGGCCCCTAGTCATTCATGACTTGCAGGAACAGAAGGAACGAGAGTCCGGACCCCGGAGTGCTCGTACAGTTGAAACGTAAGTTTCAGTTAGAACTATAACTTAAGACTTAGAAAACGAAACATCCGGGCGCCCAAAATGAGCAAATGGGCTCCGTTGCCGTTAAACTTGACGGGCACCGGCCCCTAGTCATTCATGACTAGCAGGAACTAACGGAACGAGATTCTGATTCCCGGATTGCTCTTAAAGTTGAAACGTATGTTTAAATTAGAGCTATAACTTAGAACCTTGAAAACGAGCCTCCGGGCGACCAAAACGAGCAAACGGGCCCCGTTGCTTGTGGGACTTGACGGGCACGGGCCCCTACCCGTTCATGACCTGCAGGAATTGACGGAACGAGATTCCGACTCTCGGGTTCCTTGCAAATTTGAAACGTAGGTTTAACTCAAGACTTTCACTTAAAACTTAGGAAATCAGCCTCCGGGCGCGCAAAACGAGCAAACGGGCTCCGGTGCCCGTTGGACTTGATGGGCATGGGCTCCTAGTCATTCATGACTAGCTGAAAAAACTGGCGGAACGAGATTCCGAAACACGGACTGCTCGTACCGTTGAAACGTATGTTTAAGTTAGAACTATAACTTAAAATTTAGAAAACGAGCATCCGGGCGCCCAGTACGAGCAACCGGCTTCGTTGCTCATGAGACTTGATGGGCCCGGACCCCTAGCTTTTCATGACCTGCAGGAACTGACGGAACGAGATTCCGACTCCCGGATTGCTAGTGAAGTTGAAACGTAGGTTTAACTCAAAACTTTCACTTAAAACTAAGGAAATCAGCCTCCGGGCGCCCAAAACGAGCAAACGGGCTCCGGTGCCAGAGAGACTCCACGGGCACGGGCCCCTAGCCGTTCAAGGCCTGCAGAGACAGCCGAAACGAGATTCCAAACCCCGGATTGCTCGTACTGTTGAAACGTATGTTTAAGTTAGAATTATAACTTAAAACATAGACAACGAGCCTCCGGGCGCCCAAAATGAGCAGACGGGCCCCGTTGCCCGTGAAAATTGACAGGCACGGGCCCTAGTCATTCGTGACTTGCATGAACTGACGGAACGAGATTCCGAATCCCGGACTGCTCGTACAGTTGAAACGTAGGTTTATGTTACAGCTATAACCTAAAACTTAGAGAACGAGCCTCCGGGCCCCCAAAATGAGTAAACGGGCTCCGTTGGCCGCGAAACTTGACGGGCACGGGCCCCTAGTCATTGAAGACTTGCAGGAACAGACGAAAGGAGATTCCGAATCCCGGATTGCTCGTACAGTTGAAACGCAAGTTTAAATTAGAACTATAACCTAAAACTTAGAAAACGAGCATCCGGGCGCCCACAACGAGCAAACGGGCTCCGTTGCCCTTTTAACTTGACGGGCACGGGCCCCTAGTCATTTTCATGACTTGCAGGAACAGAAGGAACGAGAGTCCGGACCCCGGAGTGCTCGTACAGTTGAGACGTATGTTTCAGTTAGAACTATAACTTAAGACTTAGAAAACGAAACATCCGGGCGCCCAAAATGAGCAAATGGGCTCCGTTGCCGTTAAACTTGACGGGCACCGGCCCCTAGTCATTCATGACTAGCAGGAACTGACGGAATGAGATTCTGATTCCCGGATTGCTCTTACAGTTGAAACGTATGTTTAAATTAGAGCTATTACTTAGAACCTTGAAAACGAGCCTCCGGGCGACCAAAACGAGCAAACGGGCCCCGTTGCTTGTGTGACTTGACGGGCACGGGCCCCTACCCGTTCATGACCTGCAGGAATTGACGGAACGAGATTCCGACTCTCGGGTTCCTTGCAAAGTTGAAACGTAGGTTTAACTCAAGACTTTCACTTAAAACTTAGGAAATCAGCCTCCGGGCGCGCAAAACGAGCAAACGGGCTCCGGTGCCCGTTGGACTTGATGGGCATGGGCTCCTAGTCATTCATGACTAGCTGAAAAAACTGGCGGAACGAGATTCCGAAACACGGACTGCTCGTACCGTTGAAACGTATGTTTAAGTTAGAACTATAACTTAAAATTTAGAAAACGAGCATCCGGGCGCCCAGTACGAGCAACCGGCTTCGTTGCTCATGAGACTTGATGGGCCCCGACCCCTAGCTTTTCATGACCTGCAGGAACTGACGGAACGAGATTCCGACTCCCGGATTGCTAGTGAAGTTGAAACGTAGGTTTAACTCAAAACTTTCACTTAAAACTAAGGAAATCAGCCTCCGGGCGCCCAAAACGAGCAAACGGCCTCCGGTGCCAGAGAGACTCCACGGGCACGGGCCCCTAGCCGTTCATGGCCTGCAGAGACAGCCGAAACGAGATTCCGAACCCCGGATTGCTCGTACTGTTGAAACGTATGTTTAAGTTAGAATTATAACTTAAAACATAGACAACGAGCCTCCGGGCGCCCAAAATGAGCAGACGGGCCCCGTTGCCCGTGAAAATTGACGGGCACGGGCCCTAGTCATTCGTGACTTGTATGAACTGACGGAACGAGATTCCGAATCCCGGACTGCTCGTACAGTTGAAACGTAGGTTTAAGTTACAGCTATAACCTAAAACTTAGAGAACGAGCCTCCGGGCCCCCAAAATGAGTAAACGGGCTCCGTTGGCCGCGAAACTTGACGGGCACGGGCCCCTAGTCATTGAAGACTTGCAGGAACAGACGAAAGGAGATTCCGAATCCCGGATTGCTCGTACAGTTGAAACGCAAGTTTAAATTAGAACTATAACCTAAAACTTAGAAAACGAGCATCCGGGCGCCCACAACGAGCAAACGGGCTCCGTTGCCCTTGTAACTTGACGGGCACGGGCCCCTAGTCATTCATGACTTGCAGGAACAGAAGGAACGAGAGTCCGGACCCCGGAGTGCTCGTACAGTTGAAACGTAAGTTTCAGTTAGAACTATAACTTAAGACTTAGAAAACGAAACATCCGGGCGCCCAAAATGAGCAAATGGGCTCCGTTGCCGTTAAACTTGACGGGCACCGGCCCCTAGTCATTCATGACTAGCAGGAACTAACGGAACGAGATTCTGATTCCCGGATTGCTCTTAAAGTTGAAACGTATGTTTAAATTAGAGCTATAACTTAGAACCTTGAAAACGAGCCTCCGGGCGACCAAAACGAGCAAACGGGCCCCGTTGCTTGTGGGACTTGACGGGCACGGGCCCCTACCCGTTCATGACCTGCAGGAATTGACGGAACGAGATTCCGACTCTCGGGTTCCTTGCAAATTTGAAACGTAGGTTTAACTCAAGACTTTCACTTAAAACTTAGGAAATCAGCCTCCGGGCGCGCAAAACGAGCAAACGGGCTCCGGTGCCCGTTGGACTTGATGGGCATGGGCTCCTAGTCATTCATGACTAGCTGAAAAAACTGGCGGAACGAGATTCCGAAACACGGACTGCTCGTACCGTTGAAACGTATGTTTAAGTTAGAACTATAACTTAAAATTTAGAAAACGAGCATCCGGGCGCCCAGTACGAGCAACCGGCTTCGTTGCTCATGAGACTTGATGGGCCCGGACCCCTAGCTTTTCATGACCTGCAGGAACTGACGGAACGAGATTCCGACTCCCGGATTGCTAGTGAAGTTGAAACGTAGGTTTAACTCAAAACTTTCACTTAAAACTAAGGAAATCAGCCTCCGGGCGCCCAAAACGAGCAAACGGGCTCCGGTGCCAGAGAGACTCCACGGGCACGGGCCCCTAGCCGTTCAAGGCCTGCAGAGACAGCCGAAACGAGATTCCAAACCCCGGATTGCTCGTACTGTTGAAACGTATGTTTAAGTTAGAATTATAACTTAAAACATAGACAACGAGCCTCCGGGCGCCCAAAATGAGCAGACGGGCCCCGTTGCCCGTGAAAATTGACAGGCACGGGCCCTAGTCATTCGTGACTTGCATGAACTGACGGAACGAGATTCCGAATCCCGGACTGCTCGTACAGTTGAAACGTAGGTTTATGTTACAGCTATAACCTAAAACTTAGAGAACGAGCCTCCGGGCCCCCAAAATGAGTAAACGGGCTCCGTTGGCCGCGAAACTTGACGGGCACGGGCCCCTAGTCATTCAAGACTTGCAGGAACAGACGAAAGGAGATTCCGAATCCCGGATTGCTCGTACAGTTGAAACGCAAGTTTAAATTAGAACTATAACCTAAAACTTAGAAAACGAGCATCCGGGCGCCCACAACGAGCAAACGGGCTCCGTTGCCCTTTTAACTTGACGGGCACGGGCCCCTAGTCATTTTCATGACTTGCAGGAACAGAAGGAACGAGAGTCCGGACCCCGGAGTGCTCGTACAGTTGAGACGTATGTTTCAGTTAGAACTATAACTTAAGACTTAGAAAACGAAACATCCGGGCGCCCAAAATGAGCAAATGGGCTCCGTTGCCGTTAAACTTGACGGGCACCGGCCCCTAGTCATTCATGACTAGCAGGAACTGACGGAATGAGATTCTGATTCCCGGATTGCTCTTACAGTTGAAACGTATGTTTAAATTAGAGCTATTACTTAGAACCTTGAAAACGAGCCTCCGGGCGACCAAAACGAGCAAACGGGCCCCGTTGCTTGTGTGACTTGACGGGCACGGGCCCCTACCCGTTCATGACCTGCAGGAATTGACGGAACGAGATTCCGACTCTCGGGTTCCTTGCAAAGTTGAAACGTAGGTTTAACTCAAGACTTTCACTTAAAACTTAGGAAATCAGCCTCCGGGCGCGCAAAACGAGCAAACGGGCTCCGGTGCCCGTTGGACTTGATGGGCATGGGCTCCTAGTCATTCATGACTAGCTGAAAAAACTGGCGGAACGAGATTCCGAAACACGGACTGCTCGTACCGTTGAAACGTATGTTTAAGTTAGAACTATAACTTAAAATTTAGAAAACGAGCATCCGGGCGCCCAGTACGAGCAACCGGCTTCGTTGCTCATGAGACTTGATGGGCCCCGACCCCTAGCTTTTCATGACCTGCAGGAACTGACGGAACGAGATTCCGACTCCCGGATTGCTAGTGAAGTTGAAACGTAGGTTTAACTCAAAACTTTCACTTAAAACTAAGGAAATCAGCCTCCGGGCGCCCAAAACGAGCAAACGGCCTCCGGTGCCAGAGAGACTCCACGGGCACGGGCCCCTAGCCGTTCATGGCCTGCAGAGACAGCCGAAACGAGATTCCGAACCCCGGATTGCTCGTACTGTTGAAACGTATGTTTAAGTTAGAATTATAACTTAAAACATAGACAACGAGCCTCCGGGCGCCCAAAATGAGCAGACGGGCCCCGTTGCCCGTGAAAATTGACGGGCACGGGCCCTAGTCATTCGTGACTTGTATGAACTGACGGAACGAGATTCCGAATCCCGGACTGCTCGTACAGTTGAAACGTAGGTTTAAGTTACAGCTATAACCTAAAACTTAGAGAACGAGCCTCCGGGCCCCCAAAATGAGTAAACGGGCTCCGTTGGCCGCGAAACTTGACGGGCACGGGCCCCTAGTCATTGAAGACTTGCAGGAACAGACGAAAGGAGATTCCGAATCCCGGATTGCTCGTACAGTTGAAACGCAAGTTTAAATTAGAACTATAACCTAAAACTTAGAAAACGAGCATCCGGGCGCCCACAACGAGCAAACGGGCTCCGTTGCCCTTGTAACTTGACGGGCACGGGCCCCTAGTCATTCATGACTTGCAGGAACAGAAGGAACGAGAGTCCGGACCCCGGAGTGCTCGTACAGTTGAAACGTAAGTTTCAGTTAGAACTATAACTTAAGACTTAGAAAACGAAACATCCGGGCGCCCAAAATGAGCAAATGGGCTCCGTTGCCGTTAAACTTGACGGGCACCGGCCCCTAGTCATTCATGACTAGCAGGAACTAACGGAACGAGATTCTGATTCCCGGATTGCTCTTAAAGTTGAAACGTATGTTTAAATTAGAGCTATAACTTAGAACCTTGAAAACGAGCCTCCGGGCGACCAAAACGAGCAAACGGGCCCCGTTGCTTGTGGGACTTGACGGGCACGGGCCCCTACCCGTTCATGACCTGCAGGAATTGACGGAACGAGATTCCGACTCTCGGGTTCCTTGCAAATTTGAAACGTAGGTTTAACTCAAGACTTTCACTTAAAACTTAGGAAATCAGCCTCCGGGCGCGCAAAACGAGCAAACGGGCTCCGGTGCCCGTTGGACTTGATGGGCATGGGCTCCTAGTCATTCATGACTAGCTGAAAAAACTGGCGGAACGAGATTCCGAAACACGGACTGCTCGTACCGTTGAAACGTATGTTTAAGTTAGAACTATAACTTAAAATTTAGAAAACGAGCATCCGGGCGCCCAGTACGAGCAACCGGCTTCGTTGCTCATGAGACTTGATGGGCCCGGACCCCTAGCTTTTCATGACCTGCAGGAACTGACGGAACGAGATTCCGACTCCCGGATTGCTAGTGAAGTTGAAACGTAGGTTTAACTCAAAACTTTCACTTAAAACTAAGGAAATCAGCCTCCGGGCGCCCAAAACGAGCAAACGGGCTCCGGTGCCAGAGAGACTCCACGGGCACGGGCCCCTAGCCGTTCAAGGCCTGCAGAGACAGCCGAAACGAGATTCCAAACCCCGGATTGCTCGTACTGTTGAAACGTATGTTTAAGTTAGAATTATAACTTAAAACATAGACAACGAGCCTCCGGGCGCCCAAAATGAGCAGACGGGCCCCGTTGCCCGTGAAAATTGACAGGCACGGGCCCTAGTCATTCGTGACTTGCATGAACTGACGGAACGAGATTCCGAATCCCGGACTGCTCGTACAGTTGAAACGTAGGTTTATGTTACAGCTATAACCTAAAACTTAGAGAACGAGCCTCCGGGCCCCCAAAATGAGTAAACGGGCTCCGTTGGCCGCGAAACTTGACGGGCACGGGCCCCTAGTCATTCAAGACTTGCAGGAACAGACGAAAGGAGATTCCGAATCCCGGATTGCTCGTACAGTTGAAACGCAAGTTTAAATTAGAACTATAACCTAAAACTTAGAAAACGAGCATCCGGGCGCCCACAACGAGCAAACGGGCTCCGTTGCCCTTTTAACTTGACGGGCACGGGCCCCTAGTCATTTTCATGACTTGCAGGAACAGAAGGAACGAGAGTCCGGACCCCGGAGTGCTCGTACAGTTGAGACGTATGTTTCAGTTAGAACTATAACTTAAGACTTAGAAAACGAAACATCCGGGCGCCCAAAATGAGCAAATGGGCTCCGTTGCCGTTAAACTTGACGGGCACCGGCCCCTAGTCATTCATGACTAGCAGGAACTGACGGAATGAGATTCTGATTCCCGGATTGCTCTTACAGTTGAAACGTATGTTTAAATTAGAGCTATTACTTAGAACCTTGAAAACGAGCCTCCGGGCGACCAAAACGAGCAAACGGGCCCCGTTGCTTGTGTGACTTGACGGGCACGGGCCCCTACCCGTTCATGACCTGCAGGAATTGACGGAACGAGATTCCGACTCTCGGGTTCCTTGCAAAGTTGAAACGTAGGTTTAACTCAAGACTTTCACTTAAAACTTAGGAAATCAGCCTCCGGGCGCGCAAAACGAGCAAACGGGCTCCGGTGCCCGTTGGACTTGATGGGCATGGGCTCCTAGTCATTCATGACTAGCTGAAAAAACTGGCGGAACGAGATTCCGAAACACGGACTGCTCGTACCGTTGAAACGTATGTTTAAGTTAGAACTATAACTTAAAATTTAGAAAACGAGCATCCGGGCGCCCAGTACGAGCAACCGGCTTCGTTGCTCATGAGACTTGATGGGCCCCGACCCCTAGCTTTTCATGACCTGCAGGAACTGACGGAACGAGATTCCGACTCCCGGATTGCTAGTGAAGTTGAAACGTAGGTTTAACTCAAAACTTTCACTTAAAACTAAGGAAATCAGCCTCCGGGCGCCCAAAACGAGCAAACGGCCTCCGGTGCCAGAGAGACTCCACGGGCACGGGCCCCTAGCCGTTCATGGCCTGCAGAGACAGCCGAAACGAGATTCCGAACCCCGGATTGCTCGTACTGTTGAAACGTATGTTTAAGTTAGAATTATAACTTAAAACATAGACAACGAGCCTCCGGGCGCCCAAAATGAGCAGACGGGCCCCGTTGCCCGTGAAAATTGACGGGCACGGGCCCTAGTCATTCGTGACTTGTATGAACTGACGGAACGAGATTCCGAATCCCGGACTGCTCGTACAGTTGAAACGTAGGTTTAAGTTACAGCTATAACCTAAAACTTAGAGAACGAGCCTCCGGGCCCCCAAAATGAGTAAACGGGCTCCGTTGGCCGCGAAACTTGACGGGCACGGGCCCCTAGTCATTCAAGACTTGCAGGAACAGACGAAAGGAGATTCCGAATCCCGGATTGCTCGTACAGTTGAAACGCAAGTTTAAATTAGAACTATAACCTAAAACTTAGAAAACGAGCATCCGGGCGCCCACAACGAGCAAACGGGCTCCGTTGCCCTTGTAACTTGACGGGCACGGGCCCCTAGTCATTCATGACTTGCAGGAACAGAAGGAACGAGAGTCCGGACCCCGGAGTGCTCGTACAGTTGAAACGTAAGTTTCAGTTAGAACTATAACTTAAGACTTAGAAAACGAAACATCCGGGCGCCCAAAATGAGCAAATGGGCTCCGTTGCCGTTAAACTTGACGGGCACCGGCCCCTAGTCATTCATGACTAGCAGGAACTAACGGAACGAGATTCTGATTCCCGGATTGCTCTTAAAGTTGAAACGTATGTTTAAATTAGAGCTATAACTTAGAACCTTGAAAACGAGCCTCCGGGCGACCAAAACGAGCAAACGGGCCCCGTTGCTTGTGGGACTTGACGGGCACGGGCCCCTACCCGTTCATGACCTGCAGGAATTGACGGAACGAGATTCCGACTCTCGGGTTCCTTGCAAATTTGAAACGTAGGTTTAACTCAAGACTTTCACTTAAAACTTAGGAAATCAGCCTCCGGGCGCGCAAAACGAGCAAACGGGCTCCTGTGCCCGTTGGACTTGATGGGCATGGGCTCCTAGTCATTCATGACTAGCTGAAAAAACTGGCGGAACGAGATTCCGAAACACGGACTGCTCGTACCGTTGAAACGTATGTTTAAGTTAGAACTATAACTTAAAATTTAGAAAACGAGCATCCGGGCGCCCAGTACGAGCAACCGGCTTCGTTGCTCATGAGACTTGATGGGCCCGGACCCCTAGCTTTTCATGACCTGCAGGAACTGACGGAACGAGATTCCGACTCCCGGATTGCTAGTGAAGTTGAAACGTAGGTTTAACTCAAAACTTTCACTTAAAACTAAGGAAATCAGCCTCCGGGCGCCCAAAACGAGCAAACGGGCTCCGGTGCCAGAGAGACTCCACGGGCACGGGCCCCTAGCCGTTCAAGGCCTGCAGAGACAGCCGAAACGAGATTCCAAACCCCGGATTGCTCGTACTGTTGAAACGTATGTTTAAGTTAGAATTATAACTTAAAACATAGACAACGAGCCTCCGGGCGCCCAAAATGAGCAGACGGGCCCCGTTGCCCGTGAAAATTGACAGGCACGGGCCCTAGTCATTCGTGACTTGCATGAACTGACGGAACGAGATTCCGAATCCCGGACTGCTCGTACAGTTGAAACGTAGGTTTATGTTACAGCTATAACCTAAAACTTAGAGAACGAGCCTCCGGGCCCCCAAAATGAGTAAACGGGCTCCGTTGGCCGCGAAACTTGACGGGCACGGGCCCCTAGTCATTGAAGACTTGCAGGAACAGACGAAAGGAGATTCCGAATCCCGGATTGCTCGTACAGTTGAAACGCAAGTTTAAATTAGAACTATAACCTAAAACTTAGAAAACGAGCATCCGGGCGCCCACAACGAGCAAACGGGCTCCGTTGCCCTTTTAACTTGACGGGCACGGGCCCCTAGTCATTTTCATGACTTGCAGGAACAGAAGGAACGAGAGTCCGGACCCCGGAGTGCTCGTACAGTTGAGACGTATGTTTCAGTTAGAACTATAACTTAAGACTTAGAAAACGAAACATCCGGGCGCCCAAAATGAGCAAATGGGCTCCGTTGCCGTTAAACTTGACGGGCACCGGCCCCTAGTCATTCATGACTAGCAGGAACTGACGGAATGAGATTCTGATTCCCGGATTGCTCTTACAGTTGAAACGTATGTTTAAATTAGAGCTATTACTTAGAACCTTGAAAACGAGCCTCCGGGCGACCAAAACGAGCAAACGGGCCCCGTTGCTTGTGTGACTTGACGGGCACGGGCCCCTACCCGTTCATGACCTGCAGGAATTGACGGAACGAGATTCCGACTCTCGGGTTCCTTGCAAAGTTGAAACGTAGGTTTAACTCAAGACTTTCACTTAAAACTTAGGAAATCAGCCTCCGGGCGCGCAAAACGAGCAAACGGGCTCCGGTGCCCGTTGGACTTGATGGGCATGGGCTCCTAGTCATTCATGACTAGCTGAAAAAACTGGCGGAACGAGATTCCGAAACACGGACTGCTCGTACCGTTGAAACGTATGTTTAAGTTAGAACTATAACTTAAAATTTAGAAAACGAGCATCCGGGCGCCCAGTACGAGCAACCGGCTTCGTTGCTCATGAGACTTGATGGGCCCCGACCCCTAGCTTTTCATGACCTGCAGGAACTGACGGAACGAGATTCCGACTCCCGGATTGCTAGTGAAGTTGAAACGTAGGTTTAACTCAAAACTTTCACTTAAAACTAAGGAAATCAGCCTCCGGGCGCCCAAAACGAGCAAACGGCCTCCGGTGCCAGAGAGACTCCACGGGCACGGGCCCCTAGCCGTTCATGGCCTGCAGAGACAGCCGAAACGAGATTCCGAACCCCGGATTGCTCGTACTGTTGAAACGTATGTTTAAGTTAGAATTATAACTTAAAACATAGACAACGAGCCTCCGGGCGCCCAAAATGAGCAGACGGGCCCCGTTGCCCGTGAAAATTGACGGGCACGGGCCCTAGTCATTCGTGACTTGTATGAACTGACGGAACGAGATTCCGAATCCCGGACTGCTCGTACAGTTGAAACGTAGGTTTAAGTTACAGCTATAACCTAAAACTTAGAGAACGAGCCTCCGGGCCCCCAAAATGAGTAAACGGGCTCCGTTGGCCGCGAAACTTGACGGGCACGGGCCCCTAGTCATTGAAGACTTGCAGGAACAGACGAAAGGAGATTCCGAATCCCGGATTGCTCGTACAGTTGAAACGCAAGTTTAAATTAGAACTATAACCTAAAACTTAGAAAACGAGCATCCGGGCGCCCACAACGAGCAAACGGGCTCCGTTGCCCTTGTAACTTGACGGGCACGGGCCCCTAGTCATTCATGACTTGCAGGAACAGAAGGAACGAGAGTCCGGACCCCGGAGTGCTCGTACAGTTGAAACGTAAGTTTCAGTTAGAACTATAACTTAAGACTTAGAAAACGAAACATCCGGGCGCCCAAAATGAGCAAATGGGCTCCGTTGCCGTTAAACTTGACGGGCACCGGCCCCTAGTCATTCATGACTAGCAGGAACTAACGGAACGAGATTCTGATTCCCGGATTGCTCTTAAAGTTGAAACGTATGTTTAAATTAGAGCTATAACTTAGAACCTTGAAAACGAGCCTCCGGGCGACCAAAACGAGCAAACGGGCCCCGTTGCTTGTGGGACTTGACGGGCACGGGCCCCTACCCGTTCATGACCTGCAGGAATTGACGGAACGAGATTCCGACTCTCGGGTTCCTTGCAAATTTGAAACGTAGGTTTAACTCAAGACTTTCACTTAAAACTTAGGAAATCAGCCTCCGGGCGCGCAAAACGAGCAAACGGGCTCCGGTGCCCGTTGGACTTGATGGGCATGGGCTCCTAGTCATTCATGACTAGCTGAAAAAACTGGCGGAACGAGATTCCGAAACACGGACTGCTCGTACCGTTGAAACGTATGTTTAAGTTAGAACTATAACTTAAAATTTAGAAAACGAGCATCCGGGCGCCCAGTACGAGCAACCGGCTTCGTTGCTCATGAGACTTGATGGGCCCGGACCCCTAGCTTTTCATGACCTGCAGGAACTGACGGAACGAGATTCCGACTCCCGGATTGCTAGTGAAGTTGAAACGTAGGTTTAACTCAAAACTTTCACTTAAAACTAAGGAAATCAGCCTCCGGGCGCCCAAAACGAGCAAACGGGCTCCGGTGCCAGAGAGACTCCACGGGCACGGGCCCCTAGCCGTTCAAGGCCTGCAGAGACAGCCGAAACGAGATTCCAAACCCCGGATTGCTCGTACTGTTGAAACGTATGTTTAAGTTAGAATTATAACTTAAAACATAGACAACGAGCCTCCGGGCGCCCAAAATGAGCAGACGGGCCCCGTTGCCCGTGAAAATTGACAGGCACGGGCCCTAGTCATTCGTGACTTGCATGAACTGACGGAACGAGATTCCGAATCCCGGACTGCTCGTACAGTTGAAACGTAGGTTTATGTTACAGCTATAACCTAAAACTTAGAGAACGAGCCTCCGGGCCCCCAAAATGAGTAAACGGGCTCCGTTGGCCGCGAAACTTGACGGGCACGGGCCCCTAGTCATTCAAGACTTGCAGGAACAGACGAAAGGAGATTCCGAATCCCGGATTGCTCGTACAGTTGAAACGCAAGTTTAAATTAGAACTATAACCTAAAACTTAGAAAACGAGCATCCGGGCGCCCACAACGAGCAAACGGGCTCCGTTGCCCTTTTAACTTGACGGGCACGGGCCCCTAGTCATTTTCATGACTTGCAGGAACAGAAGGAACGAGAGTCCGGACCCCGGAGTGCTCGTACAGTTGAGACGTATGTTTCAGTTAGAACTATAACTTAAGACTTAGAAAACGAAACATCCGGGCGCCCAAAATGAGCAAATGGGCTCCGTTGCCGTTAAACTTGACGGGCACCGGCCCCTAGTCATTCATGACTAGCAGGAACTGACGGAATGAGATTCTGATTCCCGGATTGCTCTTACAGTTGAAACGTATGTTTAAATTAGAGCTATTACTTAGAACCTTGAAAACGAGCCTCCGGGCGACCAAAACGAGCAAACGGGCCCCGTTGCTTGTGTGACTTGACGGGCACGGGCCCCTACCCGTTCATGACCTGCAGGAATTGACGGAACGAGATTCCGACTCTCGGGTTCCTTGCAAAGTTGAAACGTAGGTTTAACTCAAGACTTTCACTTAAAACTTAGGAAATCAGCCTCCGGGCGCGCAAAACGAGCAAACGGGCTCCGGTGCCCGTTGGACTTGATGGGCATGGGCTCCTAGTCATTCATGACTAGCTGAAAAAACTGGCGGAACGAGATTCCGAAACACGGACTGCTCGTACCGTTGAAACGTATGTTTAAGTTAGAACTATAACTTAAAATTTAGAAAACGAGCATCCGGGCGCCCAGTACGAGCAACCGGCTTCGTTGCTCATGAGACTTGATGGGCCCCGACCCCTAGCTTTTCATGACCTGCAGGAACTGACGGAACGAGATTCCGACTCCCGGATTGCTAGTGAAGTTGAAACGTAGGTTTAACTCAAAACTTTCACTTAAAACTAAGGAAATCAGCCTCCGGGCGCCCAAAACGAGCAAACGGCCTCCGGTGCCAGAGAGACTCCACGGGCACGGGCCCCTAGCCGTTCATGGCCTGCAGAGACAGCCGAAACGAGATTCCGAACCCCGGATTGCTCGTACTGTTGAAACGTATGTTTAAGTTAGAATTATAACTTAAAACATAGACAACGAGCCTCCGGGCGCCCAAAATGAGCAGACGGGCCCCGTTGCCCGTGAAAATTGACGGGCACGGGCCCTAGTCATTCGTGACTTGTATGAACTGACGGAACGAGATTCCGAATCCCGGACTGCTCGTACAGTTGAAACGTAGGTTTAAGTTACAGCTATAACCTAAAACTTAGAGAACGAGCCTCCGGGCCCCCAAAATGAGTAAACGGGCTCCGTTGGCCGCGAAACTTGACGGGCACGGGCCCCTAGTCATTGAAGACTTGCAGGAACAGACGAAAGGAGATTCCGAATCCCGGATTGCTCGTACAGTTGAAACGCAAGTTTAAATTAGAACTATAACCTAAAACTTAGAAAACGAGCATCCGGGCGCCCACAACGAGCAAACGGGCTCCGTTGCCCTTGTAACTTGACGGGCACGGGCCCCTAGTCATTCATGACTTGCAGGAACAGAAGGAACGAGAGTCCGGACCCCGGAGTGCTCGTACAGTTGAAACGTAAGTTTCAGTTAGAACTATAACTTAAGACTTAGAAAACGAAACATCCGGGCGCCCAAAATGAGCAAATGGGCTCCGTTGCCGTTAAACTTGACGGGCACCGGCCCCTAGTCATTCATGACTAGCAGGAACTAACGGAACGAGATTCTGATTCCCGGATTGCTCTTAAAGTTGAAACGTATGTTTAAATTAGAGCTATAACTTAGAACCTTGAAAACGAGCCTCCGGGCGACCAAAACGAGCAAACGGGCCCCGTTGCTTGTGGGACTTGACGGGCACGGGCCCCTACCCGTTCATGACCTGCAGGAATTGACGGAACGAGATTCCGACTCTCGGGTTCCTTGCAAATTTGAAACGTAGGTTTAACTCAAGACTTTCACTTAAAACTTAGGAAATCAGCCTCCGGGCGCGCAAAACGAGCAAACGGGCTCCGGTGCCCGTTGGACTTGATGGGCATGGGCTCCTAGTCATTCATGACTAGCTGAAAAAACTGGCGGAACGAGATTCCGAAACACGGACTGCTCGTACCGTTGAAACGTATGTTTAAGTTAGAACTATAACTTAAAATTTAGAAAACGAGCATCCGGGCGCCCAGTACGAGCAACCGGCTTCGTTGCTCATGAGACTTGATGGGCCCGGACCCCTAGCTTTTCATGACCTGCAGGAACTGACGGAACGAGATTCCGACTCCCGGATTGCTAGTGAAGTTGAAACGTAGGTTTAACTCAAAACTTTCACTTAAAACTAAGGAAATCAGCCTCCGGGCGCCCAAAACGAGCAAACGGGCTCCGGTGCCAGAGAGACTCCACGGGCACGGGCCCCTAGCCGTTCAAGGCCTGCAGAGACAGCCGAAACGAGATTCCAAACCCCGGATTGCTCGTACTGTTGAAACGTATGTTTAAGTTAGAATTATAACTTAAAACATAGACAACGAGCCTCCGGGCGCCCAAAATGAGCAGACGGGCCCCGTTGCCCGTGAAAATTGACAGGCACGGGCCCTAGTCATTCGTGACTTGCATGAACTGACGGAACGAGATTCCGAATCCCGGACTGCTCGTACAGTTGAAACGTAGGTTTATGTTACAGCTATAACCTAAAACTTAGAGAACGAGCCTCCGGGCCCCCAAAATGAGTAAACGGGCTCCGTTGGCCGCGAAACTTGACGGGCACGGGCCCCTAGTCATTCAAGACTTGCAGGAACAGACGAAAGGAGATTCCGAATCCCGGATTGCTCGTACAGTTGAAACGCAAGTTTAAATTAGAACTATAACCTAAAACTTAGAAAACGAGCATCCGGGCGCCCACAACGAGCAAACGGGCTCCGTTGCCCTTTTAACTTGACGGGCACGGGCCCCTAGTCATTTTCATGACTTGCAGGAACAGAAGGAACGAGAGTCCGGACCCCGGAGTGCTCGTACAGTTGAGACGTATGTTTCAGTTAGAACTATAACTTAAGACTTAGAAAACGAAACATCCGGGCGCCCAAAATGAGCAAATGGGCTCCGTTGCCGTTAAACTTGACGGGCACCGGCCCCTAGTCATTCATGACTAGCAGGAACTGACGGAATGAGATTCTGATTCCCGGATTGCTCTTACAGTTGAAACGTATGTTTAAATTAGAGCTATTACTTAGAACCTTGAAAACGAGCCTCCGGGCGACCAAAACGAGCAAACGGGCCCCGTTGCTTGTGTGACTTGACGGGCACGGGCCCCTACCCGTTCATGACCTGCAGGAATTGACGGAACGAGATTCCGACTCTCGGGTTCCTTGCAAAGTTGAAACGTAGGTTTAACTCAAGACTTTCACTTAAAACTTAGGAAATCAGCCTCCGGGCGCGCAAAACGAGCAAACGGGCTCCGGTGCCCGTTGGACTTGATGGGCATGGGCTCCTAGTCATTCATGACTAGCTGAAAAAACTGGCGGAACGAGATTCCGAAACACGGACTGCTCGTACCGTTGAAACGTATGTTTAAGTTAGAACTATAACTTAAAATTTAGAAAACGAGCATCCGGGCGCCCAGTACGAGCAACCGGCTTCGTTGCTCATGAGACTTGATGGGCCCCGACCCCTAGCTTTTCATGACCTGCAGGAACTGACGGAACGAGATTCCGACTCCCGGATTGCTAGTGAAGTTGAAACGTAGGTTTAACTCAAAACTTTCACTTAAAACTAAGGAAATCAGCCTCCGGGCGCCCAAAACGAGCAAACGGCCTCCGGTGCCAGAGAGACTCCACGGGCACGGGCCCCTAGCCGTTCATGGCCTGCAGAGACAGCCGAAACGAGATTCCGAACCCCGGATTGCTCGTACTGTTGAAACGTATGTTTAAGTTAGAATTATAACTTAAAACATAGACAACGAGCCTCCGGGCGCCCAAAATGAGCAGACGGGCCCCGTTGCCCGTGAAAATTGACGGGCACGGGCCCTAGTCATTCGTGACTTGTATGAACTGACGGAACGAGATTCCGAATCCCGGACTGCTCGTACAGTTGAAACGTAGGTTTAAGTTACAGCTATAACCTAAAACTTAGAGAACGAGCCTCCGGGCCCCCAAAATGAGTAAACGGGCTCCGTTGGCCGCGAAACTTGACGGGCACGGGCCCCTAGTCATTGAAGACTTGCAGGAACAGACGAAAGGAGATTCCGAATCCCGGATTGCTCGTACAGTTGAAACGCAAGTTTAAATTAGAACTATAACCTAAAACTTAGAAAACGAGCATCCGGGCGCCCACAACGAGCAAACGGGCTCCGTTGCCCTTGTAACTTGACGGGCACGGGCCCCTAGTCATTCATGACTTGCAGGAACAGAAGGAACGAGAGTCCGGACCCCGGAGTGCTCGTACAGTTGAAACGTAAGTTTCAGTTAGAACTATAACTTAAGACTTAGAAAACGAAACATCCGGGCGCCCAAAATGAGCAAATGGGCTCCGTTGCCGTTAAACTTGACGGGCACCGGCCCCTAGTCATTCATGACTAGCAGGAACTAACGGAACGAGATTCTGATTCCCGGATTGCTCTTAAAGTTGAAACGTATGTTTAAATTAGAGCTATAACTTAGAACCTTGAAAACGAGCCTCCGGGCGACCAAAACGAGCAAACGGGCCCCGTTGCTTGTGGGACTTGACGGGCACGGGCCCCTACCCGTTCATGACCTGCAGGAATTGACGGAACGAGATTCCGACTCTCGGGTTCCTTGCAAATTTGAAACGTAGGTTTAACTCAAGACTTTCACTTAAAACTTAGGAAATCAGCCTCCGGGCGCGCAAAACGAGCAAACGGGCTCCGGTGCCCGTTGGACTTGATGGGCATGGGCTCCTAGTCATTCATGACTAGCTGAAAAAACTGGCGGAACGAGATTCCGAAACACGGACTGCTCGTACCGTTGAAACGTATGTTTAAGTTAGAACTATAACTTAAAATTTAGAAAACGAGCATCCGGGCGCCCAGTACGAGCAACCGGCTTCGTTGCTCATGAGACTTGATGGGCCCGGACCCCTAGCTTTTCATGACCTGCAGGAACTGACGGAACGAGATTCCGACTCCCGGATTGCTAGTGAAGTTGAAACGTAGGTTTAACTCAAAACTTTCACTTAAAACTAAGGAAATCAGCCTCCGGGCGCCCAAAACGAGCAAACGGGCTCCGGTGCCAGAGAGACTCCACGGGCACGGGCCCCTAGCCGTTCAAGGCCTGCAGAGACAGCCGAAACGAGATTCCAAACCCCGGATTGCTCGTACTGTTGAAACGTATGTTTAAGTTAGAATTATAACTTAAAACATAGACAACGAGCCTCCGGGCGCCCAAAATGAGCAGACGGGCCCCGTTGCCCGTGAAAATTGACAGGCACGGGCCCTAGTCATTCGTGACTTGCATGAACTGACGGAACGAGATTCCGAATCCCGGACTGCTCGTACAGTTGAAACGTAGGTTTATGTTACAGCTATAACCTAAAACTTAGAGAACGAGCCTCCGGGCCCCCAAAATGAGTAAACGGGCTCCGTTGGCCGCGAAACTTGACGGGCACGGGCCCCTAGTCATTCAAGACTTGCAGGAACAGACGAAAGGAGATTCCGAATCCCGGATTGCTCGTACAGTTGAAACGCAAGTTTAAATTAGAACTATAACCTAAAACTTAGAAAACGAGCATCCGGGCGCCCACAACGAGCAAACGGGCTCCGTTGCCCTTTTAACTTGACGGGCACGGGCCCCTAGTCATTTTCATGACTTGCAGGAACAGAAGGAACGAGAGTCCGGACCCCGGAGTGCTCGTACAGTTGAGACGTATGTTTCAGTTAGAACTATAACTTAAGACTTAGAAAACGAAACATCCGGGCGCCCAAAATGAGCAAATGGGCTCCGTTGCCGTTAAACTTGACGGGCACCGGCCCCTAGTCATTCATGACTAGCAGGAACTGACGGAATGAGATTCTGATTCCCGGATTGCTCTTACAGTTGAAACGTATGTTTAAATTAGAGCTATTACTTAGAACCTTGAAAACGAGCCTCCGGGCGACCAAAACGAGCAAACGGGCCCCGTTGCTTGTGTGACTTGACGGGCACGGGCCCCTACCCGTTCATGACCTGCAGGAATTGACGGAACGAGATTCCGACTCTCGGGTTCCTTGCAAAGTTGAAACGTAGGTTTAACTCAAGACTTTCACTTAAAACTTAGGAAATCAGCCTCCGGGCGCGCAAAACGAGCAAACGGGCTCCGGTGCCCGTTGGACTTGATGGGCATGGGCTCCTAGTCATTCATGACTAGCTGAAAAAACTGGCGGAACGAGATTCCGAAACACGGACTGCTCGTACCGTTGAAACGTATGTTTAAGTTAGAACTATAACTTAAAATTTAGAAAACGAGCATCCGGGCGCCCAGTACGAGCAACCGGCTTCGTTGCTCATGAGACTTGATGGGCCCCGACCCCTAGCTTTTCATGACCTGCAGGAACTGACGGAACGAGATTCCGACTCCCGGATTGCTAGTGAAGTTGAAACGTAGGTTTAACTCAAAACTTTCACTTAAAACTAAGGAAATCAGCCTCCGGGCGCCCAAAACGAGCAAACGGCCTCCGGTGCCAGAGAGACTCCACGGGCACGGGCCCCTAGCCGTTCATGGCCTGCAGAGACAGCCGAAACGAGATTCCGAACCCCGGATTGCTCGTACTGTTGAAACGTATGTTTAAGTTAGAATTATAACTTAAAACATAGACAACGAGCCTCCGGGCGCCCAAAATGAGCAGACGGGCCCCGTTGCCCGTGAAAATTGACGGGCACGGGCCCTAGTCATTCGTGACTTGTATGAACTGACGGAACGAGATTCCGAATCCCGGACTGCTCGTACAGTTGAAACGTAGGTTTAAGTTACAGCTATAACCTAAAACTTAGAGAACGAGCCTCCGGGCCCCCAAAATGAGTAAACGGGCTCCGTTGGCCGCGAAACTTGACGGGCACGGGCCCCTAGTCATTGAAGACTTGCAGGAACAGACGAAAGGAGATTCCGAATCCCGGATTGCTCGTACAGTTGAAACGCAAGTTTAAATTAGAACTATAACCTAAAACTTAGAAAACGAGCATCCGGGCGCCCACAACGAGCAAACGGGCTCCGTTGCCCTTGTAACTTGACGGGCACGGGCCCCTAGTCATTCATGACTTGCAGGAACAGAAGGAACGAGAGTCCGGACCCCGGAGTGCTCGTACAGTTGAAACGTAAGTTTCAGTTAGAACTATAACTTAAGACTTAGAAAACGAAACATCCGGGCGCCCAAAATGAGCAAATGGGCTCCGTTGCCGTTAAACTTGACGGGCACCGGCCCCTAGTCATTCATGACTAGCAGGAACTAACGGAACGAGATTCTGATTCCCGGATTGCTCTTAAAGTTGAAACGTATGTTTAAATTAGAGCTATAACTTAGAACCTTGAAAACGAGCCTCCGGGCGACCAAAACGAGCAAACGGGCCCCGTTGCTTGTGGGACTTGACGGGCACGGGCCCCTACCCGTTCATGACCTGCAGGAATTGACGGAACGAGATTCCGACTCTCGGGTTCCTTGCAAATTTGAAACGTAGGTTTAACTCAAGACTTTCACTTAAAACTTAGGAAATCAGCCTCCGGGCGCGCAAAACGAGCAAACGGGCTCCGGTGCCCGTTGGACTTGATGGGCATGGGCTCCTAGTCATTCATGACTAGCTGAAAAAACTGGCGGAACGAGATTCCGAAACACGGACTGCTCGTACCGTTGAAACGTATGTTTAAGTTAGAACTATAACTTAAAATTTAGAAAACGAGCATCCGGGCGCCCAGTACGAGCAACCGGCTTCGTTGCTCATGAGACTTGATGGGCCCGGACCCCTAGCTTTTCATGACCTGCAGGAACTGACGGAACGAGATTCCGACTCCCGGATTGCTAGTGAAGTTGAAACGTAGGTTTAACTCAAAACTTTCACTTAAAACTAAGGAAATCAGCCTCCGGGCGCCCAAAACGAGCAAACGGGCTCCGGTGCCAGAGAGACTCCACGGGCACGGGCCCCTAGCCGTTCAAGGCCTGCAGAGACAGCCGAAACGAGATTCCAAACCCCGGATTGCTCGTACTGTTGAAACGTATGTTTAAGTTAGAATTATAACTTAAAACATAGACAACGAGCCTCCGGGCGCCCAAAATGAGCAGACGGGCCCCGTTGCCCGTGAAAATTGACAGGCACGGGCCCTAGTCATTCGTGACTTGCATGAACTGACGGAACGAGATTCCGAATCCCGGACTGCTCGTACAGTTGAAACGTAGGTTTATGTTACAGCTATAACCTAAAACTTAGAGAACGAGCCTCCGGGCCCCCAAAATGAGTAAACGGGCTCCGTTGGCCGCGAAACTTGACGGGCACGGGCCCCTAGTCATTCAAGACTTGCAGGAACAGACGAAAGGAGATTCCGAATCCCGGATTGCTCGTACAGTTGAAACGCAAGTTTAAATTAGAACTATAACCTAAAACTTAGAAAACGAGCATCCGGGCGCCCACAACGAGCAAACGGGCTCCGTTGCCCTTTTAACTTGACGGGCACGGGCCCCTAGTCATTTTCATGACTTGCAGGAACAGAAGGAACGAGAGTCCGGACCCCGGAGTGCTCGTACAGTTGAGACGTATGTTTCAGTTAGAACTATAACTTAAGACTTAGAAAACGAAACATCCGGGCGCCCAAAATGAGCAAATGGGCTCCGTTGCCGTTAAACTTGACGGGCACCGGCCCCTAGTCATTCATGACTAGCAGGAACTGACGGAATGAGATTCTGATTCCCGGATTGCTCTTACAGTTGAAACGTATGTTTAAATTAGAGCTATTACTTAGAACCTTGAAAACGAGCCTCCGGGCGACCAAAACGAGCAAACGGGCCCCGTTGCTTGTGTGACTTGACGGGCACGGGCCCCTACCCGTTCATGACCTGCAGGAATTGACGGAACGAGATTCCGACTCTCGGGTTCCTTGCAAAGTTGAAACGTAGGTTTAACTCAAGACTTTCACTTAAAACTTAGGAAATCAGCCTCCGGGCGCGCAAAACGAGCAAACGGGCTCCGGTGCCCGTTGGACTTGATGGGCATGGGCTCCTAGTCATTCATGACTAGCTGAAAAAACTGGCGGAACGAGATTCCGAAACACGGACTGCTCGTACCGTTGAAACGTATGTTTAAGTTAGAACTATAACTTAAAATTTAGAAAACGAGCATCCGGGCGCCCAGTACGAGCAACCGGCTTCGTTGCTCATGAGACTTGATGGGCCCCGACCCCTAGCTTTTCATGACCTGCAGGAACTGACGGAACGAGATTCCGACTCCCGGATTGCTAGTGAAGTTGAAACGTAGGTTTAACTCAAAACTTTCACTTAAAACTAAGGAAATCAGCCTCCGGGCGCCCAAAACGAGCAAACGGCCTCCGGTGCCAGAGAGACTCCACGGGCACGGGCCCCTAGCCGTTCATGGCCTGCAGAGACAGCCGAAACGAGATTCCGAACCCCGGATTGCTCGTACTGTTGAAACGTATGTTTAAGTTAGAATTATAACTTAAAACATAGACAACGAGCCTCCGGGCGCCCAAAATGAGCAGACGGGCCCCGTTGCCCGTGAAAATTGACGGGCACGGGCCCTAGTCATTCGTGACTTGTATGAACTGACGGAACGAGATTCCGAATCCCGGACTGCTCGTACAGTTGAAACGTAGGTTTAAGTTACAGCTATAACCTAAAACTTAGAGAACGAGCCTCCGGGCCCCCAAAATGAGTAAACGGGCTCCGTTGGCCGCGAAACTTGACGGGCACGGGCCCCTAGTCATTGAAGACTTGCAGGAACAGACGAAAGGAGATTCCGAATCCCGGATTGCTCGTACAGTTGAAACGCAAGTTTAAATTAGAACTATAACCTAAAACTTAGAAAACGAGCATCCGGGCGCCCACAACGAGCAAACGGGCTCCGTTGCACTTGTAACTTGACGGGCACGGGCCCCTAGTCATTCATGACTTGCAGGAACAGAAGGAACGAGAGTCCGGACCCCGGAGTGCTCGTACAGTTGAAACGTAAGTTTCAGTTAGAACTATAACTTAAGACTTAGAAAACGAAACATCCGGGCGCCCAAAATGAGCAAATGGGCTCCGTTGCCGTTAAACTTGACGGGCACCGGCCCCTAGTCATTCATGACTAGCAGGAACTAACGGAACGAGATTCTGATTCCCGGATTGCTCTTAAAGTTGAAACGTATGTTTAAATTAGAGCTATAACTTAGAACCTTGAAAACGAGCCTCCGGGCGACCAAAACGAGCAAACGGGCCCCGTTGCTTGTGGGACTTGACGGGCACGGGCCCCTACCCGTTCATGACCTGCAGGAATTGACGGAACGAGATTCCGACTCTCGGGTTCCTTGCAAATTTGAAACGTAGGTTTAACTCAAGACTTTCACTTAAAACTTAGGAAATCAGCCTCCGGGCGCGCAAAACGAGCAAACGGGCTCCGGTGCCCGTTGGACTTGATGGGCATGGGCTCCTAGTCATTCATGACTAGCTGAAAAAACTGGCGGAACGAGATTCCGAAACACGGACTGCTCGTACCGTTGAAACGTATGTTTAAGTTAGAACTATAACTTAAAATTTAGAAAACGAGCATCCGGGCGCCCAGTACGAGCAACCGGCTTCGTTGCTCATGAGACTTGATGGGCCCGGACCCCTAGCTTTTCATGACCTGCAGGAACTGACGGAACGAGATTCCGACTCCCGGATTGCTAGTGAAGTTGAAACGTAGGTTTAACTCAAAACTTTCACTTAAAACTAAGGAAATCAGCCTCCGGGCGCCCAAAACGAGCAAACGGGCTCCGGTGCCAGAGAGACTCCACGGGCACGGGCCCCTAGCCGTTCAAGGCCTGCAGAGACAGCCGAAACGAGATTCCAAACCCCGGATTGCTCGTACTGTTGAAACGTATGTTTAAGTTAGAATTATAACTTAAAACATAGACAACGAGCCTCCGGGCGCCCAAAATGAGCAGACGGGCCCCGTTGCCCGTGAAAATTGACAGGCACGGGCCCTAGTCATTCGTGACTTGCATGAACTGACGGAACGAGATTCCGAATCCCGGACTGCTCGTACAGTTGAAACGTAGGTTTATGTTACAGCTATAACCTAAAACTTAGAGAACGAGCCTCCGGGCCCCCAAAATGAGTAAACGGGCTCCGTTGGCCGCGAAACTTGACGGGCACGGGCCCCTAGTCATTCAAGACTTGCAGGAACAGACGAAAGGAGATTCCGAATCCCGGATTGCTCGTACAGTTGAAACGCAAGTTTAAATTAGAACTATAACCTAAAACTTAGAAAACGAGCATCCGGGCGCCCACAACGAGCAAACGGGCTCCGTTGCCCTTTTAACTTGACGGGCACGGGCCCCTAGTCATTTTCATGACTTGCAGGAACAGAAGGAACGAGAGTCCGGACCCCGGAGTGCTCGTACAGTTGAGACGTATGTTTCAGTTAGAACTATAACTTAAGACTTAGAAAACGAAACATCCGGGCGCCCAAAATGAGCAAATGGGCTCCGTTGCCGTTAAACTTGACGGGCACCGGCCCCTAGTCATTCATGACTAGCAGGAACTGACGGAATGAGATTCTGATTCCCGGATTGCTCTTACAGTTGAAACGTATGTTTAAATTAGAGCTATTACTTAGAACCTTGAAAACGAGCCTCCGGGCGACCAAAACGAGCAAACGGGCCCCGTTGCTTGTGTGACTTGACGGGCACGGGCCCCTACCCGTTCATGACCTGCAGGAATTGACGGAACGAGATTCCGACTCTCGGGTTCCTTGCAAAGTTGAAACGTAGGTTTAACTCAAGACTTTCACTTAAAACTTAGGAAATCAGCCTCCGGGCGCGCAAAACGAGCAAACGGGCTCCGGTGCCCGTTGGACTTGATGGGCATGGGCTCCTAGTCATTCATGACTAGCTGAAAAAACTGGCGGAACGAGATTCCGAAACACGGACTGCTCGTACCGTTGAAACGTATGTTTAAGTTAGAACTATAACTTAAAATTTAGAAAACGAGCATCCGGGCGCCCAGTACGAGCAACCGGCTTCGTTGCTCATGAGACTTGATGGGCCCCGACCCCTAGCTTTTCATGACCTGCAGGAACTGACGGAACGAGATTCCGACTCCCGGATTGCTAGTGAAGTTGAAACGTAGGTTTAACTCAAAACTTTCACTTAAAACTAAGGAAATCAGCCTCCGGGCGCCCAAAACGAGCAAACGGCCTCCGGTGCCAGAGAGACTCCACGGGCACGGGCCCCTAGCCGTTCATGGCCTGCAGAGACAGCCGAAACGAGATTCCGAACCCCGGATTGCTCGTACTGTTGAAACGTATGTTTAAGTTAGAATTATAACTTAAAACATAGACAACGAGCCTCCGGGCGCCCAAAATGAGCAGACGGGCCCCGTTGCCCGTGAAAATTGACGGGCACGGGCCCTAGTCATTCGTGACTTGTATGAACTGACGGAACGAGATTCCGAATCCCGGACTGCTCGTACAGTTGAAACGTAGGTTTAAGTTACAGCTATAACCTAAAACTTAGAGAACGAGCCTCCGGGCCCCCAAAATGAGTAAACGGGCTCCGTTGGCCGCGAAACTTGACGGGCACGGGCCCCTAGTCATTGAAGACTTGCAGGAACAGACGAAAGGAGATTCCGAATCCCGGATTGCTCGTACAGTTGAAACGCAAGTTTAAATTAGAACTATAACCTAAAACTTAGAAAACGAGCATCCGGGCGCCCACAACGAGCAAACGGGCTCCGTTGCACTTGTAACTTGACGGGCACGGGCCCCTAGTCATTCATGACTTGCAGGAACAGAAGGAACGAGAGTCCGGACCCCGGAGTGCTCGTACAGTTGAAACGTAAGTTTCAGTTAGAACTATAACTTAAGACTTAGAAAACGAAACATCCGGGCGCCCAAAATGAGCAAATGGGCTCCGTTGCCGTTAAACTTGACGGGCACCGGCCCCTAGTCATTCATGACTAGCAGGAACTAACGGAACGAGATTCTGATTCCCGGATTGCTCTTAAAGTTGAAACGTATGTTTAAATTAGAGCTATAACTTAGAACCTTGAAAACGAGCCTCCGGGCGACCAAAACGAGCAAACGGGCCCCGTTGCTTGTGGGACTTGACGGGCACGGGCCCCTACCCGTTCATGACCTGCAGGAATTGACGGAACGAGATTCCGACTCTCGGGTTCCTTGCAAATTTGAAACGTAGGTTTAACTCAAGACTTTCACTTAAAACTTAGGAAATCAGCCTCCGGGCGCGCAAAACGAGCAAACGGGCTCCGGTGCCCGTTGGACTTGATGGGCATGGGCTCCTAGTCATTCATGACTAGCTGAAAAAACTGGCGGAACGAGATTCCGAAACACGGACTGCTCGTACCGTTGAAACGTATGTTTAAGTTAGAACTATAACTTAAAATTTAGAAAACGAGCATCCGGGCGCCCAGTACGAGCAACCGGCTTCGTTGCTCATGAGACTTGATGGGCCCGGACCCCTAGCTTTTCATGACCTGCAGGAACTGACGGAACGAGATTCCGACTCCCGGATTGCTAGTGAAGTTGAAACGTAGGTTTAACTCAAAACTTTCACTTAAAACTAAGGAAATCAGCCTCCGGGCGCCCAAAACGAGCAAACGGGCTCCGGTGCCAGAGAGACTCCACGGGCACGGGCCCCTAGCCGTTCAAGGCCTGCAGAGACAGCCGAAACGAGATTCCAAACCCCGGATTGCTCGTACTGTTGAAACGTATGTTTAAGTTAGAATTATAACTTAAAACATAGACAACGAGCCTCCGGGCGCCCAAAATGAGCAGACGGGCCCCGTTGCCCGTGAAAATTGACAGGCACGGGCCCTAGTCATTCGTGACTTGCATGAACTGACGGAACGAGATTCCGAATCCCGGACTGCTCGTACAGTTGAAACGTAGGTTTATGTTACAGCTATAACCTAAAACTTAGAGAACGAGCCTCCGGGCCCCCAAAATGAGTAAACGGGCTCCGTTGGCCGCGAAACTTGACGGGCACGGGCCCCTAGTCATTGAAGACTTGCAGGAACAGACGAAAGGAGATTCCGAATCCCGGATTGCTCGTACAGTTGAAACGCAAGTTTAAATTAGAACTATAACCTAAAACTTAGAAAACGAGCATCCGGGCGCCCACAACGAGCAAACGGGCTCCGTTGCCCTTTTAACTTGACGGGCACGGGCCCCTAGTCATTTTCATGACTTGCAGGAACAGAAGGAACGAGAGTCCGGACCCCGGAGTGCTCGTACAGTTGAGACGTATGTTTCAGTTAGAACTATAACTTAAGACTTAGAAAACGAAACATCCGGGCGCCCAAAATGAGCAAATGGGCTCCGTTGCCGTTAAACTTGACGGGCACCGGCCCCTAGTCATTCATGACTAGCAGGAACTGACGGAATGAGATTCTGATTCCCGGATTGCTCTTACAGTTGAAACGTATGTTTAAATTAGAGCTATTACTTAGAACCTTGAAAACGAGCCTCCGGGCGACCAAAACGAGCAAACGGGCCCCGTTGCTTGTGTGACTTGACGGGCACGGGCCCCTACCCGTTCATGACCTGCAGGAATTGACGGAACGAGATTCCGACTCTCGGGTTCCTTGCAAAGTTGAAACGTAGGTTTAACTCAAGACTTTCACTTAAAACTTAGGAAATCAGCCTCCGGGCGCGCAAAACGAGCAAACGGGCTCCGGTGCCCGTTGGACTTGATGGGCATGGGCTCCTAGTCATTCATGACTAGCTGAAAAAACTGGCGGAACGAGATTCCGAAACACGGACTGCTCGTACCGTTGAAACGTATGTTTAAGTTAGAACTATAACTTAAAATTTAGAAAACGAGCATCCGGGCGCCCAGTACGAGCAACCGGCTTCGTTGCTCATGAGACTTGATGGGCCCCGACCCCTAGCTTTTCATGACCTGCAGGAACTGACGGAACGAGATTCCGACTCCCGGATTGCTAGTGAAGTTGAAACGTAGGTTTAACTCAAAACTTTCACTTAAAACTAAGGAAATCAGCCTCCGGGCGCCCAAAACGAGCAAACGGCCTCCGGTGCCAGAGAGACTCCACGGGCACGGGCCCCTAGCCGTTCATGGCCTGCAGAGACAGCCGAAACGAGATTCCGAACCCCGGATTGCTCGTACTGTTGAAACGTATGTTTAAGTTAGAATTATAACTTAAAACATAGACAACGAGCCTCCGGGCGCCCAAAATGAGCAGACGGGCCCCGTTGCCCGTGAAAATTGACGGGCACGGGCCCTAGTCATTCGTGACTTGTATGAACTGACGGAACGAGATTCCGAATCCCGGACTGCTCGTACAGTTGAAACGTAGGTTTAAGTTACAGCTATAACCTAAAACTTAGAGAACGAGCCTCCGGGCCCCCAAAATGAGTAAACGGGCTCCGTTGGCCGCGAAACTTGACGGGCACGGGCCCCTAGTCATTGAAGACTTGCAGGAACAGACGAAAGGAGATTCCGAATCCCGGATTGCTCGTACAGTTGAAACGCAAGTTTAAATTAGAACTATAACCTAAAACTTAGAAAACGAGCATCCGGGCGCCCACAACGAGCAAACGGGCTCCGTTGCCCTTGTAACTTGACGGGCACGGGCCCCTAGTCATTCATGACTTGCAGGAACAGAAGGAACGAGAGTCCGGACCCCGGAGTGCTCGTACAGTTGAAACGTAAGTTTCAGTTAGAACTATAACTTAAGACTTAGAAAACGAAACATCCGGGCGCCCAAAATGAGCAAATGGGCTCCGTTGCCGTTAAACTTGACGGGCACCGGCCCCTAGTCATTCATGACTAGCAGGAACTAACGGAACGAGATTCTGATTCCCGGATTGCTCTTAAAGTTGAAACGTATGTTTAAATTAGAGCTATAACTTAGAACCTTGAAAACGAGCCTCCGGGCGACCAAAACGAGCAAACGGGCCCCGTTGCTTGTGGGACTTGACGGGCACGGGCCCCTACCCGTTCATGACCTGCAGGAATTGACGGAACGAGATTCCGACTCTCGGGTTCCTTGCAAATTTGAAACGTAGGTTTAACTCAAGACTTTCACTTAAAACTTAGGAAATCAGCCTCCGGGCGCGCAAAACGAGCAAACGGGCTCCGGTGCCCGTTGGACTTGATGGGCATGGGCTCCTAGTCATTCATGACTAGCTGAAAAAACTGGCGGAACGAGATTCCGAAACACGGACTGCTCGTACCGTTGAAACGTATGTTTAAGTTAGAACTATAACTTAAAATTTAGAAAACGAGCATCCGGGCGCCCAGTACGAGCAACCGGCTTCGTTGCTCATGAGACTTGATGGGCCCGGACCCCTAGCTTTTCATGACCTGCAGGAACTGACGGAACGAGATTCCGACTCCCGGATTGCTAGTGAAGTTGAAACGTAGGTTTAACTCAAAACTTTCACTTAAAACTAAGGAAATCAGCCTCCGGGCGCCCAAAACGAGCAAACGGGCTCCGGTGCCAGAGAGACTCCACGGGCACGGGCCCCTAGCCGTTCAAGGCCTGCAGAGACAGCCGAAACGAGATTCCAAACCCCGGATTGCTCGTACTGTTGAAACGTATGTTTAAGTTAGAATTATAACTTAAAACATAGACAACGAGCCTCCGGGCGCCCAAAATGAGCAGACGGGCCCCGTTGCCCGTGAAAATTGACAGGCACGGGCCCTAGTCATTCGTGACTTGCATGAACTGACGGAACGAGATTCCGAATCCCGGACTGCTCGTACAGTTGAAACGTAGGTTTATGTTACAGCTATAACCTAAAACTTAGAGAACGAGCCTCCGGGCCCCCAAAATGAGTAAACGGGCTCCGTTGGCCGCGAAACTTGACGGGCACGGGCCCCTAGTCATTGAAGACTTGCAGGAACAGACGAAAGGAGATTCCGAATCCCGGATTGCTCGTACAGTTGAAACGCAAGTTTAAATTAGAACTATAACCTAAAACTTAGAAAACGAGCATCCGGGCGCCCACAACGAGCAAACGGGCTCCGTTGCCCTTTTAACTTGACGGGCACGGGCCCCTAGTCATTTTCATGACTTGCAGGAACAGAAGGAACGAGAGTCCGGACCCCGGAGTGCTCGTACAGTTGAGACGTATGTTTCAGTTAGAACTATAACTTAAGACTTAGAAAACGAAACATCCGGGCGCCCAAAATGAGCAAATGGGCTCCGTTGCCGTTAAACTTGACGGGCACCGGCCCCTAGTCATTCATGACTAGCAGGAACTGACGGAATGAGATTCTGATTCCCGGATTGCTCTTACAGTTGAAACGTATGTTTAAATTAGAGCTATTACTTAGAACCTTGAAAACGAGCCTCCGGGCGACCAAAACGAGCAAACGGGCCCCGTTGCTTGTGTGACTTGACGGGCACGGGCCCCTACCCGTTCATGACCTGCAGGAATTGACGGAACGAGATTCCGACTCTCGGGTTCCTTGCAAAGTTGAAACGTAGGTTTAACTCAAGACTTTCACTTAAAACTTAGGAAATCAGCCTCCGGGCGCGCAAAACGAGCAAACGGGCTCCGGTGCCCGTTGGACTTGATGGGCATGGGCTCCTAGTCATTCATGACTAGCTGAAAAAACTGGCGGAACGAGATTCCGAAACACGGACTGCTCGTACCGTTGAAACGTATGTTTAAGTTAGAACTATAACTTAAAATTTAGAAAACGAGCATCCGGGCGCCCAGTACGAGCAACCGGCTTCGTTGCTCATGAGACTTGATGGGCCCCGACCCCTAGCTTTTCATGACCTGCAGGAACTGACGGAACGAGATTCCGACTCCCGGATTGCTAGTGAAGTTGAAACGTAGGTTTAACTCAAAACTTTCACTTAAAACTAAGGAAATCAGCCTCCGGGCGCCCAAAACGAGCAAACGGCCTCCGGTGCCAGAGAGACTCCACGGGCACGGGCCCCTAGCCGTTCATGGCCTGCAGAGACAGCCGAAACGAGATTCCGAACCCCGGATTGCTCGTACTGTTGAAACGTATGTTTAAGTTAGAATTATAACTTAAAACATAGACAACGAGCCTCCGGGCGCCCAAAATGAGCAGACGGGCCCCGTTGCCCGTGAAAATTGACGGGCACGGGCCCTAGTCATTCGTGACTTGTATGAACTGACGGAACGAGATTCCGAATCCCGGACTGCTCGTACAGTTGAAACGTAGGTTTAAGTTACAGCTATAACCTAAAACTTAGAGAACGAGCCTCCGGGCCCCCAAAATGAGTAAACGGGCTCCGTTGGCCGCGAAACTTGACGGGCACGGGCCCCTAGTCATTGAAGACTTGCAGGAACAGACGAAAGGAGATTCCGAATCCCGGATTGCTCGTACAGTTGAAACGCAAGTTTAAATTAGAACTATAACCTAAAACTTAGAAAACGAGCATCCGGGCGCCCACAACGAGCAAACGGGCTCCGTTGCCCTTGTAACTTGACGGGCACGGGCCCCTAGTCATTCATGACTTGCAGGAACAGAAGGAACGAGAGTCCGGACCCCGGAGTGCTCGTACAGTTGAAACGTAAGTTTCAGTTAGAACTATAACTTAAGACTTAGAAAACGAAACATCCGGGCGCCCAAAATGAGCAAATGGGCTCCGTTGCCGTTAAACTTGACGGGCACTGGCCCCTAGTCATTCATGACTAGCAGGAACTAACGGAACGAGATTCTGATTCCCGGATTGCTCTTAAAGTTGAAACGTATGTTTAAATTAGAGCTATAACTTAGAACCTTGAAAACGAGCCTCCGGGCGACCAAAACGAGCAAACGGGCCCCGTTGCTTGTGGGACTTGACGGGCACGGGCCCCTACCCGTTCATGACCTGCAGGAATTGACGGAACGAGATTCCGACTCTCGGGTTCCTTGCAAATTTGAAACGTAGGTTTAACTCAAGACTTTCACTTAAAACTTAGGAAATCAGCCTCCGGGCGCGCAAAACGAGCAAACGGGCTCCGGTGCCCGTTGGACTTGATGGGCATGGGCTCCTAGTCATTCATGACTAGCTGAAAAAACTGGCGGAACGAGATTCCGAAACACGGACTGCTCGTACCGTTGAAACGTATGTTTAAGTTAGAACTATAACTTAAAATTTAGAAAACGAGCATCCGGGCGCCCAGTACGAGCAACCGGCTTCGTTGCTCATGAGACTTGATGGGCCCGGACCCCTAGCTTTTCATGACCTGCAGGAACTGACGGAACGAGATTCCGACTCCCGGATTGCTAGTGAAGTTGAAACGTAGGTTTAACTCAAAACTTTCACTTAAAACTAAGGAAATCAGCCTCCGGGCGCCCAAAACGAGCAAACGGGCTCCGGTGCCAGAGAGACTCCACGGGCACGGGCCCCTAGCCGTTCAAGGCCTGCAGAGACAGCCGAAACGAGATTCCAAACCCCGGATTGCTCGTACTGTTGAAACGTATGTTTAAGTTAGAATTATAACTTAAAACATAGACAACGAGCCTCCGGGCGCCCAAAATGAGCAGACGGGCCCCGTTGCCCGTGAAAATTGACAGGCACGGGCCCTAGTCATTCGTGACTTGCATGAACTGACGGAACGAGATTCCGAATCCCGGACTGCTCGTACAGTTGAAACGTAGGTTTATGTTACAGCTATAACCTAAAACTTAGAGAACGAGCCTCCGGGCCCCCAAAATGAGTAAACGGGCTCCGTTGGCCGCGAAACTTGACGGGCACGGGCCCCTAGTCATTGAAGACTTGCAGGAACAGACGAAAGGAGATTCCGAATCCCGGATTGCTCGTACAGTTGAAACGCAAGTTTAAATTAGAACTATAACCTAAAACTTAGAAAACGAGCATCCGGGCGCCCACAACGAGCAAACGGGCTCCGTTGCCCTTTTAACTTGACGGGCACGGGCCCCTAGTCATTTTCATGACTTGCAGGAACAGAAGGAACGAGAGTCCGGACCCCGGAGTGCTCGTACAGTTGAGACGTATGTTTCAGTTAGAACTATAACTTAAGACTTAGAAAACGAAACATCCGGGCGCCCAAAATGAGCAAATGGGCTCCGTTGCCGTTAAACTTGACGGGCACCGGCCCCTAGTCATTCATGACTAGCAGGAACTGACGGAATGAGATTCTGATTCCCGGATTGCTCTTACAGTTGAAACGTATGTTTAAATTAGAGCTATTACTTAGAACCTTGAAAACGAGCCTCCGGGCGACCAAAACGAGCAAACGGGCCCCGTTGCTTGTGTGACTTGACGGGCACGGGCCCCTACCCGTTCATGACCTGCAGGAATTGACGGAACGAGATTCCGACTCTCGGGTTCCTTGCAAAGTTGAAACGTAGGTTTAACTCAAGACTTTCACTTAAAACTTAGGAAATCAGCCTCCGGGCGCGCAAAACGAGCAAACGGGCTCCGGTGCCCGTTGGACTTGATGGGCATGGGCTCCTAGTCATTCATGACTAGCTGAAAAAACTGGCGGAACGAGATTCCGAAACACGGACTGCTCGTACCGTTGAAACGTATGTTTAAGTTACAGCTATAACCTAAAACTTAGAGAACGAGCCTCCGGGCCCCCAAAATGAGTAAACGGGCTCCGTTGGCCGCGAAACTTGACGGGCACGGGCCCCTAGTCATTGAAGACTTGCAGGAACAGACGAAAGGAGATTCCGAATCCCGGATTGCTCGTACAGTTGAAACGCAAGTTTAAATTAGAACTATAACCTAAAACTTAGAAAACGAGCATCCGGGCGCCCACAACGAGCAAACGGGCTCCGTTGCCCTTGTAACTTGACGGGCACGGGCCCCTAGTCATTCATGACTTGCAGGAACAGAAGGAACGAGAGTCCGGACCCCGGAGTGCTCGTACAGTTGAAACGTAAGTTTCAGTTAGAACTATAACTTAAGACTTAGAAAACGAAACATCCGGGCGCCCAAAATGAGCAAATGGGCTCCGTTGCCGTTAAACTTGACGGGCACCGGCCCCTAGTCATTCATGACTAGCAGGAACTAACGGAACGAGATTCTGATTCCCGGATTGCTCTTAAAGTTGAAACGTATGTTTAAATTAGAGCTATAACTTAGAACCTTGAAAACGAGCCTCCGGGCGACCAAAACGAGCAAACGGGCCCCGTTGCTTGTGGGACTTGACGGGCACGGGCCCCTACCCGTTCATGACCTGCAGGAATTGACGGAACGAGATTCCGACTCTCGGGTTCCTTGCAAATTTGAAACGTAGGTTTAACTCAAGACTTTCACTTAAAACTTAGGAAATCAGCCTCCGGGCGCGCAAAACGAGCAAACGGGCTCCGGTGCCCGTTGGACTTGATGGGCATGGGCTCCTAGTCATTCATGACTAGCTGAAAAAACTGGCGGAACGAGATTCCGAAACACGGACTGCTCGTACCGTTGAAACGTATGTTTAAGTTAGAACTATAACTTAAAATTTAGAAAACGAGCATCCGGGCGCCCAGTACGAGCAACCGGCTTCGTTGCTCATGAGACTTGATGGGCCCGGACCCCTAGCTTTTCATGACCTGCAGGAACTGACGGAACGAGATTCCGACTCCCGGATTGCTAGTGAAGTTGAAACGTAGGTTTAACTCAAAACTTTCACTTAAAACTAAGGAAATCAGCCTCCGGGCGCCCAAAACGAGCAAACGGGCTCCGGTGCCAGAGAGACTCCACGGGCACGGGCCCCTAGCCGTTCAAGGCCTGCAGAGACAGCCGAAACGAGATTCCAAACCCCGGATTGCTCGTACTGTTGAAACGTATGTTTAAGTTAGAATTATAACTTAAAACATAGACAACGAGCCTCCGGGCGCCCAAAATGAGCAGACGGGCCCCGTTGCCCGTGAAAATTGACAGGCACGGGCCCTAGTCATTCGTGACTTGCATGAACTGACGGAACGAGATTCCGAATCCCGGACTGCTCGTACAGTTGAAACGTAGGTTTATGTTACAGCTATAACCTAAAACTTAGAGAACGAGCCTCCGGGCCCCCAAAATGAGTAAACGGGCTCCGTTGGCCGCGAAACTTGACGGGCACGGGCCCCTAGTCATTGAAGACTTGCAGGAACAGACGAAAGGAGATTCCGAATCCCGGATTGCTCGTACAGTTGAAACGCAAGTTTAAATTAGAACTATAACCTAAAACTTAGAAAACGAGCATCCGGGCGCCCACAACGAGCAAACGGGCTCCGTTGCCCTTTTAACTTGACGGGCACGGGCCCCTAGTCATTTTCATGACTTGCAGGAACAGAAGGAACGAGAGTCCGGACCCCGGAGTGCTCGTACAGTTGAGACGTATGTTTCAGTTAGAACTATAACTTAAGACTTAGAAAACGAAACATCCGGGCGCCCAAAATGAGCAAATGGGCTCCGTTGCCGTTAAACTTGACGGGCACCGGCCCCTAGTCATTCATGACTAGCAGGAACTGACGGAATGAGATTCTGATTCCCGGATTGCTCTTACAGTTGAAACGTATGTTTAAATTAGAGCTATTACTTAGAACCTTGAAAACGAGCCTCCGGGCGACCAAAACGAGCAAACGGGCCCCGTTGCTTGTGTGACTTGACGGGCACGGGCCCCTACCCGTTCATGACCTGCAGGAATTGACGGAACGAGATTCCGACTCTCGGGTTCCTTGCAAAGTTGAAACGTAGGTTTAACTCAAGACTTTCACTTAAAACTTAGGAAATCAGCCTCCGGGCGCGCAAAACGAGCAAACGGGCTCCGGTGCCCGTTGGACTTGATGGGCATGGGCTCCTAGTCATTCATGACTAGCTGAAAAAACTGGCGGAACGAGATTCCGAAACACGGACTGCTCGTACCGTTGAAACGTATGTTTAAGTTAGAACTATAACTTAAAATTTAGAAAACGAGCATCCGGGCGCCCAGTACGAGCAACCGGCTTCGTTGCTCATGAGACTTGATGGGCCCCGACCCCTAGCTTTTCATGACCTGCAGGAACTGACGGAACGAGATTCCGACTCCCGGATTGCTAGTGAAGTTGAAACGTAGGTTTAACTCAAAACTTTCACTTAAAACTAAGGAAATCAGCCTCCGGGCGCCCAAAACGAGCAAACGGCCTCCGGTGCCAGAGAGACTCCACGGGCACGGGCCCCTAGCCGTTCATGGCCTGCAGAGACAGCCGAAACGAGATTCCGAACCCCGGATTGCTCGTACTGTTGAAACGTATGTTTAAGTTAGAATTATAACTTAAAACATAGACAACGAGCCTCCGGGCGCCCAAAATGAGCAGACGGGCCCCGTTGCCCGTAAAAATTGACGGGCACGGGCCCTAGTCATTCGTGACTTGTATGAACTGACGGAACGAGATTCCGAATCCCGGACTGCTCGTACAGTTGAAACGTAGGTTTAAGTTACAGCTATAACCTAAAACTTAGAGAACGAGCCTCCGGGCCCCCAAAATGAGTAAACGGGCTCCGTTGGCCGCGAAACTTGACGGGCACGGGCCCCTAGTCATTGAAGACTTGCAGGAACAGACGAAAGGAGATTCCGAATCCCGGATTGCTCGTACAGTTGAAACGCAAGTTTAAATTAGAACTATAACCTAAAACTTAGAAAACGAGCATCCGGGCGCCCACAACGAGCAAACGGGCTCCGTTGCCCTTGTAACTTGACGGGCACGGGCCCCTAGTCATTCATGACTTGCAGGAACAGAAGGAACGAGAGTCCGGACCCCGGAGTGCTCGTACAGTTGAAACGTAAGTTTCAGTTAGAACTATAACTTAAGACTTAGAAAACGAAACATCCGGGCGCCCAAAATGAGCAAATGGGCTCCGTTGCCGTTAAACTTGACGGGCACCGGCCCCTAGTCATTCATGACTAGCAGGAACTAACGGAACGAGATTCTGATTCCCGGATTGCTCTTAAAGTTGAAACGTATGTTTAAATTAGAGCTATAACTTAGAACCTTGAAAACGAGCCTCCGGGCGACCAAAACGAGCAAACGGGCCCCGTTGCTTGTGGGACTTGACGGGCACGGGCCCCTACCCGTTCATGACCTGCAGGAATTGACGGAACGAGATTCCGACTCTCGGGTTCCTTGCAAATTTGAAACGTAGGTTTAACTCAAGACTTTCACTTAAAACTTAGGAAATCAGCCTCCGGGCGCGCAAAACGAGCAAACGGGCTCCGGTGCCCGTTGGACTTGATGGGCATGGGCTCCTAGTCATTCATGACTAGCTGAAAAAACTGGCGGAACGAGATTCCGAAACACGGACTGCTCGTACCGTTGAAACGTATGTTTAAGTTAGAACTATAACTTAAAATTTAGAAAACGAGCATCCGGGCGCCCAGTACGAGCAACCGGCTTCGTTGCTCATGAGACTTGATGGGCCCGGACCCCTAGCTTTTCATGACCTGCAGGAACTGACGGAACGAGATTCCGACTCCCGGATTGCTAGTGAAGTTGAAACGTAGGTTTAACTCAAAACTTTCACTTAAAACTAAGGAAATCAGCCTCCGGGCGCCCAAAACGAGCAAACGGGCTCCGGTGCCAGAGAGACTCCACGGGCACGGGCCCCTAGCCGTTCAAGGCCTGCAGAGACAGCCGAAACGAGATTCCAAACCCCGGATTGCTCGTACTGTTGAAACGTATGTTTAAGTTAGAATTATAACTTAAAACATAGACAACGAGCCTCCGGGCGCCCAAAATGAGCAGACGGGCCCCGTTGCCCGTGAAAATTGACAGGCACGGGCCCTAGTCATTCGTGACTTGCATGAACTGACGGAACGAGATTCCGAATCCCGGACTGCTCGTACAGTTGAAACGTAGGTTTATGTTACAGCTATAACCTAAAACTTAGAGAACGAGCCTCCGGGCCCCCAAAATGAGTAAACGGGCTCCGTTGGCCGCGAAACTTGACGGGCACGGGCCCCTAGTCATTGAAGACTTGCAGGAACAGACGAAAGGAGATTCCGAATCCCGGATTGCTCGTACAGTTGAAACGCAAGTTTAAATTAGAACTATAACCTAAAACTTAGAAAACGAGCATCCGGGCGCCCACAACGAGCAAACGGGCTCCGTTGCCCTTTTAACTTGACGGGCACGGGCCCCTAGTCATTTTCATGACTTGCAGGAACAGAAGGAACGAGAGTCCGGACCCCGGAGTGCTCGTACAGTTGAGACGTATGTTTCAGTTAGAACTATAACTTAAGACTTAGAAAACGAAACATCCGGGCGCCCAAAATGAGCAAATGGGCTCCGTTGCCGTTAAACTTGACGGGCACCGGCCCCTAGTCATTCATGACTAGCAGGAACTGACGGAATGAGATTCTGATTCCCGGATTGCTCTTACAGTTGAAACGTATGTTTAAATTAGAGCTATTACTTAGAACCTTGAAAACGAGCCTCCGGGCGACCAAAACGAGCAAACGGGCCCCGTTGCTTGTGTGACTTGACGGGCACGGGCCCCTACCCGTTCATGACCTGCAGGAATTGACGGAACGAGATTCCGACTCTCGGGTTCCTTGCAAAGTTGAAACGTAGGTTTAACTCAAGACTTTCACTTAAAACTTAGGAAATCAGCCTCCGGGCGCGCAAAACGAGCAAACGGGCTCCGGTGCCCGTTGGACTTGATGGGCATGGGCTCCTAGTCATTCATGACTAGCTGAAAAAACTGGCGGAACGAGATTCCGAAACACGGACTGCTCGTACCGTTGAAACGTATGTTTAAGTTACAGCTATAACCTAAAACTTAGAGAACGAGCCTCCGGGCCCCCAAAATGAGTAAACGGGCTCCGTTGGCCGCGAAACTTGACGGGCACGGGCCCCTAGTCATTGAAGACTTGCAGGAACAGACGAAAGGAGATTCCGAATCCCGGATTGCTCGTACAGTTGAAACGCAAGTTTAAATTAGAACTATAACCTAAAACTTAGAAAACGAGCATCCGGGCGCCCACAACGAGCAAACGGGCTCCGTTGCCCTTGTAACTTGATGGGCACGGGCCCCTAGTCATTCATGACTTGCAGGAACAGAAGGAACGAGAGTCCGGACCCCGGAGTGCTCGTACAGTTGAAACGTAAGTTTCAGTTAGAACTATAACTTAAGACTTAGAAAACGAAACATCCGGGCGCCCAAAATGAGCAAATGGGCTCCGTTGCCGTTAAACTTGACGGGCACCGGCCCCTAGTCATTCATGACTAGCAGGAACTAACGGAACGAGATTCTGATTCCCGGATTGCTCTTAAAGTTGAAACGTATGTTTAAATTAGAGCTATAACTTAGAACCTTGAAAACGAGCCTCCGGGCGACCAAAACGAGCAAACGGGCCCCGTTGCTTGTGGGACTTGACGGGCACGGGCCCCTACCCGTTCATGACCTGCAGGAATTGACGGAACGAGATTCCGACTCTCGGGTTCCTTGCAAATTTGAAACGTAGGTTTAACTCAAGACTTTCACTTAAAACTTAGGAAATCAGCCTCCGGGCGCGCAAAACGAGCAAACGGGCTCCGGTGCCCGTTGGACTTGATGGGCATGGGCTCCTAGTCATTCATGACTAGCTGAAAAAACTGGCGGAACGAGATTCCGAAACACGGACTGCTCGTACCGTTGAAACGTATGTTTAAGTTAGAACTATAACTTAAAATTTAGAAAACGAGCATCCGGGCGCCCAGTACGAGCAACCGGCTTCGTTGCTCATGAGACTTGATGGGCCCGGACCCCTAGCTTTTCATGACCTGCAGGAACTGACGGAACGAGATTCCGACTCCCGGATTGCTAGTGAAGTTGAAACGTAGGTTTAACTCAAAACTTTCACTTAAAACTAAGGAAATCAGCCTCCGGGCGCCCAAAACGAGCAAACGGGCTCCGGTGCCAGAGAGACTCCACGGGCACGGGCCCCTAGCCGTTCAAGGCCTGCAGAGACAGCCGAAACGAGATTCCAAACCCCGGATTGCTCGTACTGTTGAAACGTATGTTTAAGTTAGAATTATAACTTAAAACATAGACAACGAGCCTCCGGGCGCCCAAAATGAGCAGACGGGCCCCGTTGCCCGTGAAAATTGACAGGCACGGGCCCTAGTCATTCGTGACTTGCATGAACTGACGGAACGAGATTCCGAATCCCGGACTGCTCGTACAGTTGAAACGTAGGTTTATGTTACAGCTATAACCTAAAACTTAGAGAACGAGCCTCCGGGCCCCCAAAATGAGTAAACGGGCTCCGTTGGCCGCGAAACTTGACGGGCACGGGCCCCTAGTCATTGAAGACTTGCAGGAACAGACGAAAGGAGATTCCGAATCCCGGATTGCTCGTACAGTTGAAACGCAAGTTTAAATTAGAACTATAACCTAAAACTTAGAAAACGAGCATCCGGGCGCCCACAACGAGCAAACGGGCTCCGTTGCCCTTTTAACTTGACGGGCACGGGCCCCTAGTCATTTTCATGACTTGCAGGAACAGAAGGAACGAGAGTCCGGACCCCGGAGTGCTCGTACAGTTGAGACGTATGTTTCAGTTAGAACTATAACTTAAGACTTAGAAAACGAAACATCCGGGCGCCCAAAATGAGCAAATGGGCTCCGTTGCCGTTAAACTTGACGGGCACCGGCCCCTAGTCATTCATGACTAGCAGGAACTGACGGAATGAGATTCTGATTCCCGGATTGCTCTTACAGTTGAAACGTATGTTTAAATTAGAGCTATTACTTAGAACCTTGAAAACGAGCCTCCGGGCGACCAAAACGAGCAAACGGGCCCCGTTGCTTGTGTGACTTGACGGGCACGGGCCCCTACCCGTTCATGACCTGCAGGAATTGACGGAACGAGATTCCGACTCTCGGGTTCCTTGCAAAGTTGAAACGTAGGTTTAACTCAAGACTTTCACTTAAAACTTAGGAAATCAGCCTCCGGGCGCGCAAAACGAGCAAACGGGCTCCGGTGCCCGTTGGACTTGATGGGCATGGGCTCCTAGTCATTCATGACTAGCTGAAAAAACTGGCGGAACGAGATTCCGAAACACGGACTGCTCGTACCGTTGAAACGTATGTTTAAGTTAGAACTATAACTTAAAATTTAGAAAACGAGCATCCGGGCGCCCAGTACGAGCAACCGGCTTCGTTGCTCATGAGACTTGATGGGCCCCGACCCCTAGCTTTTCATGACCTGCAGGAACTGACGGAACGAGATTCCGACTCCCGGATTGCTAGTGAAGTTGAAACGTAGGTTTAACTCAAAACTTTCACTTAAAACTAAGGAAATCAGCCTCCGGGCGCCCAAAACGAGCAAACGGCCTCCGGTGCCAGAGAGACTCCACGGGCACGGGCCCCTAGCCGTTCATGGCCTGCAGAGACAGCCGAAACGAGATTCCGAACCCCGGATTGCTCGTACTGTTGAAACGTATGTTTAAGTTAGAATTATAACTTAAAACATAGACAACGAGCCTCCGGGCGCCCAAAATGAGCAGACGGGCCCCGTTGCCCGTGAAAATTGACGGGCACGGGCCCTAGTCATTCGTGACTTGTATGAACTGACGGAACGAGATTCCGAATCCCGGACTGCTCGTACAGTTGAAACGTAGGTTTAAGTTACAGCTATAACCTAAAACTTAGAGAACGAGCCTCCGGGCCCCCAAAATGAGTAAACGGGCTCCGTTGGCCGCGAAACTTGACGGGCACGGGCCCCTAGTCATTGAAGACTTGCAGGAACAGACGAAAGGAGATTCCGAATCCCGGATTGCTCGTACAGTTGAAACGCAAGTTTAAATTAGAACTATAACCTAAAACTTAGAAAACGAGCATCCGGGCGCCCACAACGAGCAAACGGGCTCCGTTGCCCTTGTAACTTGACGGGCACGGGCCCCTAGTCATTCATGACTTGCAGGAACAGAAGGAACGAGAGTCCGGACCCCGGAGTGCTCGTACAGTTGAAACGTAAGTTTCAGTTAGAACTATAACTTAAGACTTAGAAAACGAAACATCCGGGCGCCCAAAATGAGCAAATGGGCTCCGTTGCCGTTAAACTTGACGGGCACCGGCCCCTAGTCATTCATGACTAGCAGGAACTAACGGAACGAGATTCTGATTCCCGGATTGCTCTTAAAGTTGAAACGTATGTTTAAATTAGAGCTATAACTTAGAACCTTGAAAACGAGCCTCCGGGCGACCAAAACGAGCAAACGGGCCCCGTTGCTTGTGGGACTTGACGGGCACGGGCCCCTACCCGTTCATGACCTGCAGGAATTGACGGAACGAGATTCCGACTCTCGGGTTCCTTGCAAATTTGAAACGTAGGTTTAACTCAAGACTTTCACTTAAAACTTAGGAAATCAGCCTCCGGGCGCGCAAAACGAGCAAACGGGCTCCGGTGCCCGTTGGACTTGATGGGCATGGGCTCCTAGTCATTCATGACTAGCTGAAAAAACTGGCGGAACGAGATTCCGAAACACGGACTGCTCGTACCGTTGAAACGTATGTTTAAGTTAGAACTATAACTTAAAATTTAGAAAACGAGCATCCGGGCGCCCAGTACGAGCAACCGGCTTCGTTGCTCATGAGACTTGATGGGCCCGGACCCCTAGCTTTTCATGACCTGCAGGAACTGACGGAACGAGATTCCGACTCCCGGATTGCTAGTGAAGTTGAAACGTAGGTTTAACTCAAAACTTTCACTTAAAACTAAGGAAATCAGCCTCCGGGCGCCCAAAACGAGCAAACGGCCTCCGGTGCCAGAGAGACTCCACGGGCACGGGCCCCTAGCCGTTCATGGCCTGCAGAGACAGCCGAAACGAGATTCCGAACCCCGGATTGCTCGTACTGTTGAAACGTATGTTTAAGTTAGAATTATAACTTAAAACATAGACAACGAGCCTCCGGGCGCCCAAAATGAGCAGACGGGCCCCGTTGCCCGTGAAAATTGACGGGCACGGGCCCTAGTCATTCGTGACTTGTATGAACTGACGGAACGAGATTCCGAATCCCGGACTGCTCGTACAGTTGAAACGTAGGTTTAAGTTACAGCTATAACCTAAAACTTAGAGAACGAGCCTCCGGGCCCCCAAAATGAGTAAACGGGCTCCGTTGGCCGCGAAACTTGACGGGCACGGGCCCCTAGTCATTGAAGACTTGCAGGAACAGACGAAAGGAGATTCCGAATCCCGGATTGCTCGTACAGTTGAAACGCAAGTTTAAATTAGAACTATAACCTAAAACTTAGAAAACGAGCATCCGGGCGCCCACAACGAGCAAACGGGCTCCGTTGCCCTTGTAACTTGACGGGCACGGGCCCCTAGTCATTCATGACTTGCAGGAACAGAAGGAACGAGAGTCCGGACCCCGGAGTGCTCGTACAGTTGAAACGTAAGTTTCAGTTAGAACTATAACTTAAGACTTAGAAAACGAAACATCCGGGCGCCCAAAATGAGCAAATGGGCTCCGTTGCCGTTAAACTTGACGGGCACCGGCCCCTAGTCATTCATGACTAGCAGGAACTAACGGAACGAGATTCTGATTCCCGGATTGCTCTTAAAGTTGAAACGTATGTTTAAATTAGAGCTATAACTTAGAACCTTGAAAACGAGCCTCCGGGCGACCAAAACGAGCAAACGGGCCCCGTTGCTTGTGGGACTTGACGGGCACGGGCCCCTACCCGTTCATGACCTGCAGGAATTGACGGAACGAGATTCCGACTCTCGGGTTCCTTGCAAATTTGAAACGTAGGTTTAACTCAAGACTTTCACTTAAAACTTAGGAAATCAGCCTCCGGGCGCGCAAAACGAGCAAACGGGCTCCGGTGCCCGTTGGACTTGATGGGCATGGGCTCCTAGTCATTCATGACTAGCTGAAAAAACTGGCGGAACGAGATTCCGAAACACGGACTGCTCGTACCGTTGAAACGTATGTTTAAGTTAGAACTATAACTTAAAATTTAGAAAACGAGCATCCGGGCGCCCAGTACGAGCAACCGGCTTCGTTGCTCATGAGACTTGATGGGCCCGGACCCCTAGCTTTTCATGACCTGCAGGAACTGACGGAACGAGATTCCGACTCCCGGATTGCTAGTGAAGTTGAAACGTAGGTTTAACTCAAAACTTTCACTTAAAACTAAGGAAATCAGCCTCCGGGCGCCCAAAACGAGCAAACGGGCTCCGGTGCCAGAGAGACTCCACGGGCACGGGCCCCTAGCCGTTCAAGGCCTGCAGAGACAGCCGAAACGAGATTCAAAACCCCGGATTGCTCGTACTGTTGAAACGTATGTTTAAGTTAGAATTATAACTTAAAACATAGACAACGAGCCTCCGGGCGCCCAAAATGAGCAGACGGGCCCCGTTGCCCGTGAAAATTGACAGGCACGGGCCCTAGTCATTCGTGACTTGCATGAACTGACGGAACGAGATTCCGAATCCCGGACTGCTCGTACAGTTGAAACGTAGGTTTATGTTACAGCTATAACCTAAAACTTAGAGAACGAGCCTCCGGGCCCCCAAAATGAGTAAACGGGCTCCGTTGGCCGCGAAACTTGACGGGCACGGGCCCCTAGTCATTCAAGACTTGCAGGAACAGACGAAAGGAGATTCCGAATCCCGGATTGCTCGTACAGTTGAAACGCAAGTTTAAATTAGAACTATAACCTAAAACTTAGAAAACGAGCATCCGGGCGCCCACAACGAGCAAACGGGCTCCGTTGCCCTTTTAACTTGACGGGCACGGGCCCCTAGTCATTTTCATGACTTGCAGGAACAGAAGGAACGAGAGTCCGGACCCCGGAGTGCTCGTACAGTTGAGACGTATGTTTCAGTTAGAACTATAACTTAAGACTTAGAAAACGAAACATCCGGGCGCCCAAAATGAGCAAATGGGCTCCGTTGCCGTTAAACTTGACGGGCACCGGCCCCTAGTCATTCATGACTAGCAGGAACTGACGGAATGAGATTCTGATTCCCGGATTGCTCTTACAGTTGAAACGTATGTTTAAATTAGAGTTATTACTTAGAACCTTGAAAACGAGCCTCCGGGCGACCAAAACGAGCAAACGGGCCCCGTTGCTTGTGTGACTTGACGGGCACGGGCCCCTACCCGTTCATGACCTGCAGGAATTGACGGAACGAGATTCCGACTCTCGGGTTCCTTGCAAAGTTGAAACGTAGGTTTAACTCAAGACTTTCACTTAAAACTTAGGAAATCAGCCTCCGGGCGCGCAAAACGAGCAAACGGGCTCCGGTGCCCGTTGGACTTGACGGGCATGGGCTCCTAGTCATTCATGACTAGCTGAAAAAACTGGCGGAACGAGATTCCGAAACACGGACTGCTCGTACCGTTGAAACGTATGTTTAAGTTAGAACTATAACTTAAAATTTAGAAAACGAGCATCCGGGCGCCCAGTACGAGCAACCGGCTTCGTTGCTCATGAGACTTGATGGGCCCCGACCCCTAGCTTTTCATGACCTGCAGGAACTGACGGAACGAGATTCCGACTCCCGGATTGCTAGTGAAGTTGAAACGTAGGTTTAACTCAAAACTTTCACTTAAAACTAAGGAAATCAGCCTCCGGGCGCCCAAAACGAGCAAACGGCCTCCGGTGCCAGAGAGACTCCACGGGCACGGGCCCCTAGCCGTTCATGGCCTGCAGAGACAGCCGAAACGAGATTCCGAACCCCGGATTGCTCGTACTGTTGAAACGTATGTTTAAGTTAGAATTATAACTTAAAACATAGACAACGAGCCTCCGGGCGCCCAAAATGAGCAGACGGGCCCCGTTGCCCGTGAAAATTGACGGGCACGGGCCCTAGTCATTCGTGACTTGTATGAACTGACGGAACGAGATTCCGAATCCCGGACTGCTCGTACAGTTGAAACGTAGGTTTAAGTTACAGCTATAACCTAAAACTTAGAGAACGAGCCTCCGGGCCCCCAAAATGAGTAAACGGGCTCCGTTGGCCGCGAAACTTGACGGGCACGGGCCCCTAGTCATTCAAGACTTGCAGGAACAGACGAAAGGAGATTCCGAATCCCGGATTGCTCGTACAGTTGAAACGCAAGTTTAAATTAGAACTATAACCTAAAACTTAGAAAACGAGCATCCGGGCGCCCACAACGAGCAAACGGGCTCCGTTGCCCTTGTAACTTGACGGGCACGGGCCCCTAGTCATTCATGACTTGCAGGAACAGAAGGAACGAGAGTCCGGACCCCGGAGTGCTCGTACAGTTGAAACGTATGTTTCAGTTAGAACTATAACTTAAGACTTAGAAAACGAAACATCCGGGCGCCCAAAATGAGCAAATGGGCTCCGTTGCCGTTAAACTTGACGGGCACCGGCCCCTAGTCATTCATGACTAGCAGGAACTGACGGAACGAGATTCTGATTCCCGGATTGCTCTTAAAGTTGAAACGTATGTTTAAATTAGAGCTATAACTTAGAACCTTGAAAACGAGCCTCCGGGCGACCAAAACGAGCAAACGGGCCCCGTTGCTTGTGGGACTTGACGGGCACGGGCCCCTACCTGTTCATGACCTGCAGGAATTGACGGAACGAGATTCCGACTCTCGGGTTCCTTGCAAAGTTGAAACGTAGGTTTAACTCAAGACTTTCACTTAAAACTTAGGAAATCAGCCTCCGGGCGCGCAAAACGAGCAAACGGGCTCCGGTGCCCGTTGGACTTGACGGGCATGGGCTCCTAGTCATTCATGACTAGCTGAAAAAACTGGCGGAACGAGATTCCGAAACACGGACTGCTCGTACCGTTGAAACGTATGTTTAAGTTAGAACTATAACTTAAAATTTAGAAAACGAGCATCCGGGCGCCCAGTACGAGCAACCGGCTTCGTTGCTCATGAGACTTGATGGGCCCGGACCCCTAGCTTTTCATGACCTGCAGGAACTGACGGAACGAGATTCCGACTCCCGGATTGCTAGTGAAGTTGAAACGTAGGTTTAACTCAAAACTTTCACTTAAAACTAAGGAAATCAGCCTCCGGGCGCCCAAAACGAGCAAACGGCCTCCGGTGCCAGAGAGACTCCACGGGCACGGGCCCCTAGCCGTTCATGGCCTGCAGAGACAGCCGAAACGAGATTCCGAACCCCGGATTGCTCGTACTGTTGAAACGTATGTTTAAGTTAGAATTATAACTTAAAACATAGACAACGAGCCTCCGGGCGCCCAAAATGAGCAGACGGGCCCCGTTGCCCGTGAAAATTGACGGGCACGGGCCCTAGTCATTCGTGACTTGCATGAACTGACGGAACGAGATTCCGAATCCCGGACTGCTCGTACAGTTGAAACGTAGGTTTATGTTACAGCTATAACCTAAAACTTAGAGAACGAGCCTCCGGGCCCCCAAAATGAGTAAACGGGCTCCGTTGGCCGCGAAACTTGACGGGCACGGGCCCCTAGTCATTCAAGACTTGTAGGAACAGACGAAAGGAGATTCCGAATCCCGGATTGCTCGTACAGTTGAAACGCAAGTTTAAATTAGAACTATAACCTAAAACTTAGAAAACGAGCATCCGGGCGCCCACAACGAGCAAACGGGCTCCGTTGCCCTTGTAACTTGACGGGCACGGGCCCCTAGTCATTCATGACTTGCAGGAACAGAAGGAACGAGAGTCCGGACCCCGGAGTGCTCGTACAGTTGAAACGTATGTTTCAGTTAGAACTATAACTTAAGACTTAGAAAACGAAACATCCGGGCGCCCAAAATGAGCAAATGGGCTCCGTTGCCGTTAAACTTGACGGGCACCGGCCCCTAGTCATTCATGACTAGCAGGAACTGACGGAACGAGATTCTGATTCCCGGATTGCTCTTACAGTTGAAACTTATGTTTAAATTAGAGCTATAACTTAGAACCTTGAAAACGAGCCTCCGGGCGACCAAAACGAGCAAACGGGCCCCGTTGCTTGTGTGACTTGACGGGCACGGGCCCCTACCCGTTCATGACCTGCAGGAATTGACGGAACGAGATTCCGACTCTCGGGTTCCTTGCAAAGTTGAAACGTAGGTTTAACTCAAGACTTTCACTTAAAACTTAGGAAATCAGCCTCCGGGCGCGCAAAACGAGCAAACGGGCTCCGGTGCCCGTTGGACTTGATGGGCATGGGCTCCTAGTCATTCATGACTAGCTGAAAAAACTGGCGGAACGAGATTCCGAAACACGGACTGCTCGTACCGTTGAAACGTATGTTTAAGTTAGAACTATAACTTAAAATTTAGAAAACGAGCATCCGGGCGCCCAGTACGAGCAACCGGCTTCGTTGCTCATGAGACTTGATGGGCCCGGACCCCTAGCTTTTCATGACCTGCAGGAACTGACGGAACGAGATTCCGACTCCCGGATTGCTAGTGAAGTTGAAACGTAGGTTTAACTCAAAACTTTCACTTAAAACTAAGGAAATCAGCCTCCGGGCGCCCAAAACGAGCAAACGGCCTCCGGTGCCAGAGAGACTCCACGGGCACGGGCCCCTAGCCGTTCATGGCCTGCAGAGACAGCCGAAACGAGATTCCGAACCCCGGATTGCTCGTACTGTTGAAACGTATGTTTAAGTTAGAATTATAACTTAAAACATAGACAACGAGCCTCCGGGCGCCCAAAATGAGCAGACGGGCCCCGTTGCCCGTTAAAATTGACGGGCACGGGCCCTAGTCATTCGTGACTTGTATGAACTGACGGAACGAGATTCCGAATCCCGGACTGCTCGTACAGTTGAAACGTAGGTTTAAGTTACAGCTATAGCCTAAAACTTAGAGAACGAGCCTCCGGGCCCCCAAAATGAGTAAACGGGCTCCGTTGGCCGCGAAACTTGACGGGCACGGGCCCCTAGTCATTCAAGACTTGCAGGAACAGACGAAAGGAGATTCCGAATCCCGGATTGCTCGTACAGTTGAAACGCAAGTTTAAATTAGAACTATAACCTAAAACTTAGAAAACGAGCATCCGGGCGCCCACAACGAGCAAACGGGCTCCGTTGCCCTTGTAACTTGACGGGCACGGGCCCCTAGTCATTCATGACTTGCAGGAACAGAAGGAACGAGAGTCCGGACCCCGGAGTGCTCGTACAGTTGAAACGTATGTTTCAGTTAGAACTATAACTTAAGACTTAGAAAACGAAACATCCGGGCGCCCAAAATGAGCAAATGGGCTCCGTTGCCGTTAAACTTGACGGGCACCGGCCCCTAGTCATTCATGACTAGCAGGAACTGACGGAACGAGATTCTGATTCCCGGATTGCTCTTAAAGTTGAAACGTATGTTTAAATTAGAGCTATAACTTAGAACCTTGAAAACGAGCCTCCGGGCGACCAAAACGAGCAAACGGGCCCCGTTGCTTGTGTGACTTGACGGGCACGGGCCCCTACCCGTTCATGACCTGCAGGAATTGACGGAACGAGATTCCGACTCTCGGGTTCCTTGCAAAGTTGAAACGTAGGTTTAACTCAAGACTTTCACTTAAAACTTAGGAAATCAGCCTCCGGGCGCGCAAAACGAGCAAACGGGCTCCGGTGCCCGTTGGACTTGACGGGCATGGGCTCCTAGTCATTCATGGCTAGCTGAAAAAACTGGCGGAACGAGATTCCGAAACACGGACTGCTCGTACCGTTGAAACGTATGTTTAAGTTAGAACTATAACTTAAAATTTAGAAAACGAGCATCCGGGCGCCCAGTACGAGCAACCGGCTTCGTTGCTCATGAGACTTGATGGGCCCGGACCCCTAGCTTTTCATGACCTGCAGGAACTGACGGAACGAGATTCCGACTCCCGGATTGCTAGTGAAGTTGAAACGTAGGTTTAACTCAAAACTTTCACTTAAAACTAAGGAAATCAGCCTCCGGGCGCCCAAAACGAGCAAACGGCCTCCGGTGCCAGAGAGACTCCACGGGCACGGGCCCCTAGCCGTTCATGGCCTGCAGAGACAGCCGAAACGAGATTCCGAACCCCGGATTGCTCGTACTGTTGAAACGTATGTTTAAGTTAGAATTATAACTTAAAACATAGACAACGAGCCTACGGGCGCCCAAAATGAGCAGACGGGCCCCGTTGCCCGTGAAAATTGACGGGCACGGGCCCTAGTCATTCGTGACTTGTATGAACTGACGGAACGAGATTCCGAATCCCGGACTGCTCGTACAGTTGAAACGTAGGTTTAAGTTACAGCTATAGCCTAAAACTTAGAGAACGAGCCTCCGGGCCCCCAAAATGAGTAAACGGGCTCCGTTGGCCGCGAAACTTGACGGGCACGGGCCCCTAGTCATTCAAGACTTGCAGGAACAGACGAAAGGAGATTCCGAATCCCGGATTGCTCGTACAGTTGAAACGCAAGTTTAAATTAGAACTATAACCTAAAACTTAGAAAACGAGCATCCGGGCGCCCACAACGAGCAAACGGGCTCCGTTGCCCTTGTAACTTAACGGGCACGGGCCCCTAGTCATTCATGACTTGCAGGAACAGAAGGAACGAGAGTCCGGACCCCGGAGTGCTCGTACAGTTGAAACGTATGTTTCAGTTAGAACTATAACTTAAGACTTAGAAAACGAAACATCCGGGCGCCCAAAATGAGCAAATGGGCTCCGTTGCCGTTAAACTTGACGGGCACCGGCCCCTAGTCATTCATGACTAGCAGGAACTGACGGAACGAGATTCTGATTCCCGGATTGCTCTTAAAGTTGAAACGTATGTTTAAATTAGAGCTATAACTTAGAACCTTGAAAACGAGCCTCCGGGCGACCAAAACGAGCAAACGGGCCCCGTTGCTTGTGGGACTTGACGGGCACGGGCCCCTACCCGTTCATGACCTGCAGGAATTGACGGAACGAGATTCCGACTCTCGGGTTCCTTGCAAAAATGAAACGTAGGTTTAACTCAAGACTTTCACTTAAAACTTAGGAAATCAGCCTCCGGGCGCGCAAAACGAGCAAACGGGCTCCGGTGCCCGTTGGACTTGACGGGCATGGGCTCCTAGTCATTCATGACTAGCTGAAAAAACTGGCGGAACGAGATTCAGAAACACGGACTGCTCGTACCGTTGAAACGTATGTTTAAGTTAGAACTATAACTTAAAATTTAGAAAACGAGCATCCGGGCGCCCAGTACGAGCAACCGGCTTCGTTGCTCATGAGACTTGATGGGCCCGGACCCCTAGCTTTTCATGACCTGCAGGAACTGACGGAACGAGATTCCGACTCCCGGATTGCTAGTGAAGTTGAAACGTAGGTTTAACTCAAAACTTTCACTTAAAACTAAGGAAATCAGCCTCCGGGCGCCCAAAACGAGCAAACGGCCTCCGGTGCCAGAGAGACTCCACGGGCACGGGCCCCTAGCCGTTCATGGCCTGCAGAGACAGCCGAAACGAGATTCCGAACCCCGGATTGCTCGTACTGTTGAAACGTATGTTTAAGTTAGAATTATAACTTAAAACATAGACAACGAGCCTCCGGGCGCCCAAAATGAGCAGACGGGCCCCGTTGCCCGTGAAAATTGACAGGCACGGGCCCTAGTCATTCGTGACTTGCATGAACTGACGGAACGAGATTCCGAATCCCGGACTGCTCGTACAGTTGAAACGTAGGTTTATGTTACAGCTATAACCTAAAACTTAGAGAACGAGCCTCCGGGCCCCCAAAATGAGTAAACGGGCTCCGTTGGCCGCGAAACTTGACGGGCACGGGCCCCTAGTCATTCAAGACTTGTAGGAACAGACGAAAGGAGATTCCGAATCCCGGATTGCTCGTACAGTTGAAACGCAAGTTTAAATTAGAACTATAACCTAAAACTTAGAAAACGAGCATCCGGGCGCCCACAACGAGCAAACGGGCTCCGTTGCCCTTGTAACTTGACGGGCACGGGCCCCTAGTCATTCATGACTTGCAGGAACAGAAGGAACGAGAGTCCGGACCCCGGAGTGCTCGTACAGTTGAAACGTATGTTTCAGTTAGAACTATAACTTAAGACTTAGAAAACGAAACATCCGGGCGCCCAAAATGAGCAAATGGGCTCCGTTGCCGTTAAACTTGACGGGCACCGGCCCCTAGTCATTCATGACTAGCAGGAACTGACGGAACGAGATTCTGATTCCCGGATTGCTCTTACAGTTGAAACTTATGTTTAAATTAGAGCTATAACTTAGAACCTTGAAAACGAGCCTCCGGGCGACCAAAACGAGCAAACGGGCCCCGTTGCTTGTGTGACTTGACGGGCACGGGCCCCTACCCGTTCATGACCTGCAGGAATTGACGGAACGAGATTCCGACTCTCGGGTTCCTTGCAAAGTTGAAACGTAGGTTTAACTCAAGACTTTCACTTAAAACTTAGGAAATCAGCCTCCGGGCGCGCAAAACGAGCAAACGGGCTCCGGTGCCCGTTGGACTTGATGGGCATGGGCTCCTAGTCATTCATGACTAGCTGAAAAAACTGGCGGAACGAGATTCCGAAACACGGACTGCTCGTACCGTTGAAACGTATGTTTAAGTTAGAACTATAACTTAAAATTTAGAAAACGAGCATCCGGGCGCCCAGTACGAGCAACCGGCTTCGTTGCTCATGAGACTTGATGGGCCCGGACCCCTAGCTTTTCATGACCTGCAGGAACTGACGGAACGAGATTCCGACTCCCGGATTGCTAGTGAAGTTGAAACGTAGGTTTAACTCAAAACTTTCACTTAAAACTAAGGAAATCAGCCTCCGGGCGCCCAAAACGAGCAAACGGCCTCCGGTGCCAGAGAGACTCCACGGGCACGGGCCCCTAGCCGTTCATGGCCTGCAGAGACAGCCGAAACGAGATTCCGAACCCCGGATTGCTCGTACTGTTGAAACGTATGTTTAAGTTAGAATTATAACTTAAAACATAGACAACGAGCCTCCGGGCGCCCAAAATGAGCAGACGGGCCCCGTTGCCCGTGAAAATTGACGGGCACGGGCCCTAGTCATTCGTGACTTGTATGAACTGACGGAACGAGATTCCGAATCCCGGACTGCTCGTACAGTTGAAACGTAGGTTTAAGTTACAGCTATAGCCTAAAACTTAGAGAACGAGCCTCCGGGCCCCCAAAATGAGTAAACGGGCTCCGTTGGCCGCGAAACTTGACGGGCACGGGCCCCTAGTCATTCAAGACTTGCAGGAACAGACGAAAGGAGATTCCGAATCCCGGATTGCTCGTACAGTTGAAACGCAAGTTTAAATTAGAACAATAACCTAAAACTTAGAAAACGAGCATCCGGGCGCCCACAACGAGCAAACGGGCTCCGTTGCCCTTGTAACTTGACGGGCACGGGCCCCTAGTCATTCATGACTTGCAGGAACAGAAGGAACGAGAGTCCGGACCCCGGAGTGCTCGTACAGTTGAAACGTATGTTTCAGTTAGAACTATAACTTAAGACTTAGAAAACGAAACATCCGGGCGCCCAAAATGAGCAAATGGGCTCCGTTGCCGTTAAACTTGACGGGCACCGGCCCCTAGTCATTCATGACTAGCAGGAACTGACGGAACGAGATTCTGATTCCCGGATTGCTCTTAAAGTTGAAACGTATGTTTAAATTAGAGCTATAACTTAGAACCTTGAAAACGAGCCTCCGGGCGACCAAAACGAGCAAACGGGCCCCGTTGCTTGTGTGACTTGACGGGCACGGGCCCCTACCCGTTCATGACCTGCAGGAATTGACGGAACGAGATTCCGACTCTCGGGTTCCTTGCAAAGTTGAAACGTAGGTTTAACTCAAGACTTTCACTTAAAACTTAGGAAATCAGCCTCCGGGCGCGCAAAACGAGCAAACGGGCTCCGGTGCCCGTTGGACTTGACGGGCATGGGCTCCTAGTCATTCATGACTAGCTGAAAAAACTGGCGGAACGAGATTCCGAAACACGGACTGCTCGTACCGTTGAAACGTATGTTTAAGTTAGAACTATAACTTAAAATTTAGAAAACGAGCATCCGGGCGCCCAGTACGAGCAACCGGCTTCGTTGCTCATGAGACTTGATGGGCCCGGACCCCTAGCTTTTCATGACCTGCAGGAACTGACGGAACGAGATTCCGACTCCCGGATTGCTAGTGAAGTTGAAACGTAGGTTTAACTCAAAACTTTCACTTAAAACTAAGGAAATCAGCCTCCGGGCGCCCAAAACGAGCAAACGGCCTCCGGTGCCAGAGAGACTCCACGGGCACGGGCCCCTAGCCGTTCATGGCCTGCAGAGACAGCCGAAACGAGATTCCGAACCCCGGATTGCTCGTACTGTTGAAACGTATGTTTAAGTTAGAATTATAACTTAAAACATAGACAACGAGCCTACGGGCGCCCAAAATGAGCAGACGGGCCCCGTTGCCCGTGAAAATTGACGGGCACGGGCCCTAGTCATTCGTGACTTGTATGAACTGACGGAACGAGATTCCGAATCCCGGACTGCTCGTACAGTTGAAACGTAGGTTTAAGTTACAGCTATAGCCTAAAACTTAGAGAACGAGCCTCCGGGCCCCCAAAATGAGTAAACGGGCTCCGTTGGCCGCGAAACTTGACGGGCACGGGCCCCTAGTCATTCAAGACTTGCAGGAACAGACGAAAGGAGATTCCGAATCCCGGATTGCTCGTACAGTTGAAACGCAAGTTTAAATTAGAACTATAACCTAAAACTTAGAAAACGAGCATCCGGGCGCCCACAACGAGCAAACGGGCTCTGTTGCCCTTGTAACTTAACGGGCACGGGCCCCTAGTCATTCATGACTTGCAGGAACAGAAGGAACGAGAGTCCGGACCCCGGAGTGCTCGTACAGTTGAAACGTATGTTTCAGTTAGAACTATAACTTAAGACTTAGAAAACGAAACATCCGGGCGCCCAAAATGAGCAAATGGGCTCCGTTGCCGTTAAACTTGACGGGCACCGGCCCCTAGTCATTCATGACTAGCAGGAACTGACGGAACGAGATTCTGATTCCCGGATTGCTCTTAAAGTTGAAACGTATGTTTAAATTAGAGCTATAACTTAGAACCTTGAAAACGAGCCTCCGGGCGACCAAAACGAGCAAACGGGCCCCGTTGCTTGTGTGACTTGACGGGCACGGGCCCCTACCCGTTCATGACCTGCAGGAATTGACGGAACGAGATTCCGACTCTCGGGTTCCTTGCAAAGTTGAAACGTAGGTTTAACTCAAGACTTTCACTTAAAACTTAGGAAATCAGCCTCCGGGCGCGCAAAACGAGCAAACGGGCTCCGGTGCCCGTTGGACTTGATGGGCATGGGCTCCTAGTCATTCATGACTAGCTGAAAAAACTGGCGGAACGAGATTCCGAAACACGGACTGCTCGTACCGTTGAAACGTATGTTTAAGTTAGAACTATAACTTAAAATTTAGAAAACGAGCATCCGGGCGCCCAGTACGAGCAACCGGCTTCGTTGCTCATGAGACTTGATGGGCCCGGACCCCTAGCTTTTCATGACCTGCAGGAACTGACGGAACGAGATTCCGACTCCCGGATTGCTAGTGAAGTTGAAACGTAGGTTTAACTCAAAACTTTCACTTAAAACTAAGGAAATCAGCCTCCGGGCGCCCAAAACGAGCAAACGGGCTCCGGTGCCAGAGAGACTCCACGGGCACGGGCCCCTAGCCGTTCATGGCCTGCAGAGACAGCCGAAACGAGATTCCGAACCCCGGATTGCTCGTACTGTTGAAACGTATGTTTAAGTTAGAATTATAACTTAAAACATAGACAACGAGCCTCCGGGCGCCCAAAATGAGCAGACGGGCCCCGTTGCCCGTGAAAATTGACAGGCACGGGCCCTAGTCATTCGTGACTTGCATGAACTGACGGAACGAGATTCCGAATCCCGGACTGCTCGTACAGTTGAAACGTAGGTTTATGTTACAGCTATAACCTAAAACTTAGAGAACGAGCCTCCGGGCCCCCAAAATGAGTAAACGGGCTCCGTTGGCCGCGAAACTTGACGGGCACGGGCCCCTAGTCATTCAAGACTTGTAGGAACAGACGAAAGGAGATTCCGAATCCCGGATTGCTCGTACAGTTGAAACGCAAGTTTAAATTAGAACTATAACCTAAAACTTAGAAAACGAGCATCCGGGCGCCCACAACGAGCAAACGGGCTCCGTTGCCCTTTTAACTTGACGGGCACGGGCCCCTAGTCATTTTCATGACTTGCAGGAACAGAAGGAACGAGAGTCCGGACCCCGGAGTGCTCGTACAGTTGAGTCGTATGTTTCAGTTAGAACTATAACTTAAGACTTAGAAAACGAAACATCCGGGCGCCCAAAATGAGCAAATGGGCTCCGTTGCCGTTAAACTTGACGGGCACCGGCCCCTAGTCATTCATGACTAGCTGGAACTGACGGAACGAGATTCTGATTCCCGGATTGCTCTTACAGTTGAAACGTATGTTTAAATTAGAGCTATAACTTAGAACCTTGAAAACGAGCCTCCGGGCGACCAAAACGAGCAAACGGGCCCCGTTGCTTGTGTGACTTGACGGGCACGGGCCCCTACCCGTTCATGACCTGCAGGAATTGACGGAACGAGATTCCGACTCTCGGGTTCCTTGCAAATTTGAAACGTAGGTTTAACTCAAGACTTTCACTTAAAACTTAGGAAATCAGCCTCCGGGCGCGCAAAACGAGCAAACGAGCTCCGGTGCCCGTTGGACTTGATGGGCATGGGCTCCTAGTCATTCATGACTAGCTGAAAAAACTGGCGGAACGAGATTCCGAAACACGGACTGCTCGTACCGTTGAAACGTATGTTTAAGTTAGAACTATAACTTAAAATTTAGAAAACGAGCATCCGGGCGCCCAGTACGAGCAACCGGCTTCGTTGCTCATGAGACTTGATGGGCCCGGACCCCTAGCTTTTCATGACCTGCAGGAACTGACGGAACGAGATTCCGACTCCCGGATTGCTAGTGAAGTTGAAACGTAGGTTTAACTCAAAACTTTCACTTAAAACTAAGGAAATCAGCCTCCGGGCGCCCAAAACGAGCAAACGGGCTCCGGTGCCAGAGAGACTCCACGGGCACGGGCCCCTAGCCGTTCATGGCCTGCAGAGACAGCCGAAACGAGATTCCGAACCCCGGATTGCTCGTACTGTTGAAACGTATGTTTAAGTTAGAATTATAACTTAAAACATAGACAACGAGCCTCCGGGCGCCCAAAATGAGCAGACGGGCCCCGTTGCCCGTGAAAATTGACGGGCACGGGCCCTAGTCATTCGTGACTTGTATGAACTGACGGAACGAGATTCCGAATCCCGGACTGCTCGTACAGTTGAAACGTAGGTTTAAGTTACAGCTATAGCCTAAAACTTAGAGAACGAGCCTCCGGGCCCCCAAAATGAGTAAACGGGCTCCGTTGGCCGCGAAACTTGACGGGCACGGGCCCCTAGTCATTCAAGACTTGCAGGAACAGACGAAAGGAGATTCCGAATCCCGGATTGCTCGTACAGTTGAAACGCAAGTTTAAATTAGAACTATAACCTAAAACTTAGAAAACGAGCATCCGGGCGCCCACAACGAGCAAACGGGCTCCGTTGCCCTTGTAACTTGACGGGCACGGGCCCCTAGTCATTCATGACTTGCAGGAACAGAAGGAACGAGAGTCCGGACCCCGGAGTGCTCGTACAGTTGAAACGTATGTTTCAGTTAGAACTATAACTTAAGACTTAGAAAACGAAACATCCGGGCGCCCAAAATGAGCAAATGGGCTCCGTTGCCGTTAAACTTGACGGGCACCGGCCCCTAGTCATTCATGACTAGCAGGAACTGACGGAACGAGATTCTGATTCCCGGATTGCTCTTAAAGTTGAAACGTATGTTTAAATTAGAGCTATAACTTAGAACCTTGAAAACGAGCCTCCGAGCGACCAAAACGAGCAAACGGGCCCCGTTGCTTGTGTGACTTGACGGGCACGGGCCCCTACCCGTTCATGACCTGCAGGAATTGACGGAACGAGATTCCGACTCTCGGGTTCCTTGCAAAGTTGAAACGTAGGTTTAACTCAAGACTTTCACTTAAAACTTAGGAAATCAGCCTCCGGGCGCGCAAAACGAGCAAACGGGCTCCGGTGCCCGTTGGACTTGACGGGCATGGGCTCCTAGTCATTCATGACTAGCTGAAAAAACTGGCGGAACGAGATTCCGAAACACGGACTGCTCGTACCGTTGAAACGTATGTTTAAGTTAGAACTATAACTTAAAATTTAGAAAACGAGCATCCGGGCGCCCAGTACGAGCAACCGGCTTCGTTGCTCATGAGACTTGATGGGCCCGGACCCCTAGCTTTTCATGACCTGCAGGAACTGACGGAACGAGATTCCGACTCCCGGATTGCTAGTGAAGTTGAAACGTAGGTTTAACTCAAAACTTTCACTTAAAACTAAGGAAATCAGCCTCCGGGCGCCCAAAACGAGCAAACGGCCTCCGGTGCCAGAGAGACTCCACGGGCACGGGCCCCTAGCCGTTCATGGCCTGCAGAGACAGCCGAAACGAGATTCCGAACCCCGGATTGCTCGTACTGTTGAAACGTATGTTTAAGTTAGAATTATAACTTAAAACATAGACAACGAGCCTACGGGCGCCCAAAATGAGCAGACGGGCCCCGTTGCCCGTGAAAATTGACGGGCACGGGCCCTAGTCATTCGTGACTTGTATGAACTGACGGAACGAGATTCCGAATCCCGGACTGCTCGTACAGTTGAAACGTAGGTTTAAGTTACAGCTATAGCCTAAAACTTAGAGAACGAGCCTCCGGGCCCCCAAAATGAGTAAACGGGCTCCGTTGGCCGCGAAACTTGACGGGCACGGGCCCCTAGTCATTCAAGACTTGTAGGAACAGACGAAAGGAGATTCCGAATCCCGGATTGCTCGTACAGTTGAAACGCAAGTTTAAATTAGAACTATAACCTAAAACTTAGAAAACGAGCATCCGGGCGCCCACAACGAGCAAACGGGCTCCGTTGCCCTTGTAACTTAACGGGCACGGGCCCCTAGTCATTCATGACTTGCAGGAACAGAAGGAACGAGAGTCCGGACCCCGGAGTGCTCGTACAGTTGAAACGTATGTTTCAGTTAGAACTATAACTTAAGACTTAGAAAACGAAACATCCGGGCGCCCAAAATGAGCAAATGGGCTCCGTTGCCGTTAAACTTGACGGGCACCGGCCCCTAGTCATTCATGACTAGCAGGAACTGACGGAACGAGATTCTGATTCCCGGATTGCTCTTAAAGTTGAAACGTATGTTTAAATTAGAGCTATAACTTAGAACCTTGAAAACGAGCCTCCGGGCGACCAAAACGAGCAAACGGGCCCCGTTGCTTGTGGGACTTGACGGGCACGGGCCCCTACCCGTTCATGACCTGCAGGAATTGACGGAACGAGATTCCGACTCTCGGGTTCCTTGCAAAAATGAAACGTAGGTTTAACTCAAGACTTTCACTTAAAACTTAGGAAATCAGACTCCGGGCGCGCAAAACGAGCAAACGGGCTCCGGTGCCCGTTGGACTTGACGGGCATGGGCTCCTAGTCATTCATGACTAGCTGAAAAAACTGGCGGAACGAGATTCAGAAACACGGACTGCTCGTACCGTTGAAACGTATGTTTAAGTTAGAACTATAACTTAAAATTTAGAAAACGAGCATCCGGGCGCCCAGTACGAGCAACCGGCTTCGTTGCTCATGAGACTTGATGGGCCCGGACCCCTAGCTTTTCATGACCTGCAGGAACTGACGGAACGAGATTCCGACTCCCGGATTGCTAGTGAAGTTGAAACGTAGGTTTAACTCAAAACTTTCACTTAAAACTAAGGAAATCAGCCTCCGGGCGCCCAAAACGAGCAAACGGGCTCCGGTGCCAGAGAGACTCCACGGGCACGGGCCCCTAGCCGTTCATGGCCTGCAGAGACAGCCGAAACGAGATTCCGAACCCCGGATTGCTCGTACTGTTGAAACGTATGTTTAAGTTAGAATTATAACTTAAAACATAGACAACGAGCCTCCGGGCGCCCAAAATGAGCAGACGGGCCCCGTTGCCCGTGAAAATTGACAGGCACGGGCCCTAGTCATTCGTGACTTGCATGAACTGACGGAACGAGATTCCGAATCCCGGACTGCTCGTACAGTTGAAACGTAGGTTTATGTTACAGCTATAACCTAAAACTTAGAGAACGAGCCTCCGGGCCCCCAAAATGAGTAAACGGGCTCCGTTGGCCGCGAAACTTGACGGGCACGGGCCCCTAGTCATTCAAGACTTGTAGGAACAGACGAAAGGAGATTCCGAATCCCGGATTGCTCGTACAGTTGAAACGCAAGTTTAAATTAGAACTATAACCTAAAACTTAGAAAACGAGCATCCGGGCGCCCACAACGAGCAAACGGGCTCCGTTGCCCTTTTAACTTGACGGGCACGGGCCCCTAGTCATTTTCATGACTTGCAGGAACAGAAGGAACGAGAGTCCGGACCCCGGAGTGCTCGTACAGTTGAGACGTATGTTTCAGTTAGAACTATAACTTAAGACTTAGAAAACGAAACATCCGGGCGCCCAAAATGAGCAAATGGGCTCCGTTGCCGTTAAACTTGACGGGCACCGGCCCCTAGTCATTCATGACTAGCTGGAACTGACGGAACGAGATTCTGATTCCCGGATTGCTCTTACAGTTGAAACGTATGTTTAAATTAGAGCTATAACTTAGAACCTTGAAAACGAGCCTCCGGGCGACCAAAACGAGCAAACGGGCCCCGTTGCTTGTGTGACTTGACGGGCACGGGCCCCTACCCGTTCATGACCTGCAGGAATTGACGGAACGAGATTCCGACTCTCGGGTTCCTTGCAAATTTGAAACGTAGGTTTAACTCAAGACTTTCACTTAAAACTTAGGAAATCAGCCTCCGGGCGCGCAAAACGAGCAAACGAGCTCCGGTGCCCGTTGGACTTGATGGGCATGGGCTCCTAGTCATTCATGACTAGCTGAAAAAACTGGCGGAACGAGATTCCGAAACACGGACTGCTCGTACCGTTGAAACGTATGTTTAAGTTAGAACTATAACTTAAAATTTAGAAAACGAGCATCCGGGCGCCCAGTACGAGCAACCGGCTTCGTTGCTCATGAGACTTGATGGGCCCGGACCCCTAGCTTTTCATGACCTGCAGGAACTGACGGAACGAGATTCCGACTCCCGGATTGCTAGTGCAGTTGAAACGTAGGTTTAACTCAAAACTTTCACTTAAAACTAAGGAAATCAGCCTCCGGGCGCACAAAACGAGCAAACGGGATCCGGTGCCAGAGAGATTCCACGGGCACGGGCCCCTAGCCGTTCATGGCCTGCAGAAACAGCCGAAACGAGATTCCGAACCCCGGATTGCTCGTACTGTTGAAACGTATGTTCAAGTTAGAATTATAACTTAAAACATAGACAACGAGCCTCCGGGCGACCAAAACGAGCAAACGGGCCCCGTTGCTTGTGGGACTTGACGGGCACGGGCCCCTACCTGTTCATGACCTGCAGGAATTGACGGAACGAGATTCCGACTCTCGGGTTCCTTGCAAAGTTGAAACGTAGGTTTAACTCAAGACTTTCACTTAAAACTTAGGAAATCAGCCTCCGGGCGCGCAAAACGAGCAAACGGGCTCCGGTGCCCGTTGGACTTGACGGGCATGGGCTCCTAGTCATTCATGACAAGCTGAAAAAACTGGCGGAACGAGATTCCGAAACACGGACTGCTCGTACCGTTGAAACGTATGTTTAAGTTAGAACTATAACTTAAAATTTAGAAAACGAGCATCCGGGCGCCCAGTACGAGCAACCGGCTTCGTTGCTCATGAGACTTGATGGGCCCGGACCCCTAGCTTTTCATGACCTGCAGGAACTGACGGAACGAGATTCCGACTCCCGGATTGCTAGTGAAGTTGAAACGTAGGTTTAACTCAAAACTTTCACTTAAAACTAAGGAAATCAGCCTCCGGGCGCCCAAAACGAGCAAACGGGCTCCGGTGCCAGAGAGACTCCACGGGCACGGGCCCCTAGCCGTTCATGGCCTGCAGAGACAGCCGAAACGAGATTCCGAACCCCGGATTGCTCGTACTGTTGAAACGTATGTTTAAGTTAGAATTATAACTTAAAACATAGACAACGAGCCTCCGGGCGCCCAAAATGAGCAGACGGGCCCCGTTGCCCGTGAAAATTGACGGGCACGGGCCCTAGTCATTCGTGACTTGTATGAACTGACGGAACGAGATTCCGAATCCCGGACTGCTCGTACAGTTGAAACGTAGGTTTAAGTTACAGCTATAGCCTAAAACTTAGAGAACGAGCCTCCGGGCCCCCAAAATGAGTAAACGGGCTCCGTTGGCCGCGAAACTTGACGGGCACGGGCCCCTAGTCATTCAAGACTTGCAGGAACAGACGAAAGGAGATTCCGAATCCCGGATTGCTCGTACAGTTGAAACGCAAGTTTAAATTAGAACTATAACCTAAAACTTAGAAAACGAGCATCCGGGCGCCCACAACGAGCAAACGGGCTCCGTTGCCCTTGTAACTTGACGGGCACGGGCCCCTAGTCATTCATGACTTGCAGGAACAGAAGGAACGAGAGTCCGGACCCCGGAGTGCTCGTACAGTTGAAACGTATGTTTCAGTTAGAACTATAACTTAAGACTTAGAAAACGAAACATCCGGGCGCCCAAAATGAGCAAATGGGCTCCGTTGCCGTTAAACTTGACGGGCACCGGCCCCTAGTCATTCATGACTAGCAGGAACTGACGGAACGAGATTCTGATTCCCGGATTGCTCTTAAAGTTGAAACGTATGTTTAAATTAGAGCTATAACTTAGAACCTTGAAAACGAGCCTCCGGGCGACCAAAACGAGCAAACGGGCCCCGTTGCTTGTGGGACTTGACGGGCACGGGCCCCTACCCGTTCATGACCTGCAGGAATTGACGGAACGAGATTCCGACTCTCGGGTTCCTTGCAAAGTTGAAACGTAGGTTTAACTCAAGACTTTCACTTAAAACTTAGGAAATCAGCCTCCGGGCGCGTAAAACGAGCAAACGGGCTCCGGTGCCCGTTGGACTTGACGGGCATGGGCTCCTAGTCATTCATGACTAGCTGAAAAAACTGGCGGAACGAGATTCAGAAACACGGACTGCTCGTACCGTTGAAACGTATGTTTAAGTTAGAACTATAACTTAAAATTTAGAAAACGAGCATCCGGGCGCCCAGTACGAGCAACCGGCTTCGTTGCTCATGAGACTTGATGGGCCCGGACCCCCCTAGCTTTTCATGACCTGCAGGAACTGACGGAACGAGATTCCGACTCCCGGATTGCTAGTGAAGTTGAAACGTAGGTTTAACTCAAAACTTTCACTTAAAACTAAGGAAATCAGCCTCCGGGCGCCCAAAACGAGCAAACGGGCTCCGGTGCCAGAGAGACTCCACGGGCACGGGCCCCTAGCCGTTCATGGCCTGCAGAGACAGCCGAAACGAGATTCCGAACCCCGGATTGCTCGTACTGTTGAAACGTATGTTTAAGTTAGAATTATAACTTAAAACATAGACAACGAGCCTCCGGGCGCCCAAAATGAGCAGACGGGCCCCGTTGCCCGTGAAAATTGACAGGCACGGGCCCTAGTCATTCGTGACTTGCATGAACTGACGGAACGAGATTCCGAATCCCGGACTGCTCGTACAGTTGAAACGTAGGTTTATGTTACAGCTATAACCTAAAACTTAGAGAACGAGCCTCCGGGCCCCCAAAATGAGTAAACGGGCTCCGTTGGCCGCGAAACTTGACGGGCACGGGCCCCTAGTCATTCAAGACTTGTAGGAACAGACGAAAGGAGATTCCGAATCCCGGATTGCTCGTACAGTTGAAACGCAAGTTTAAATTAGAACTATAACCTAAAACTTAGAAAACGAGCATCCGGGCGCCCACAACGAGCAAACGGGCTCCGTTGCCCTTTTAACTTGACGGGCACGGGCCCCTAGTCATTTTCATGACTTGCAGGAACAGAAGGAACGAGAGTCCGGACCCCGGAGTGCTCGTACAGTTGAGACGTATGTTTCAGTTAGAACTATAACTTAAGACTTAGAAAACGAAACATCCGGGCGCCCAAAATGAGCAAATGGGCTCCGTTGCCGTTAAACTTGACGGGCACCGGCCCCTAGTCATTCATGACTAGCTGGAACTGACGGAACGAGATTCTGATTCCCGGATTGCTCTTACAGTTGAAACGTATGTTTAAATTAGAGCTATAACTTAGAACCTTGAAAACGAGCCTCCGGGCGACCAAAACGAGCAAACGGGCCCCGTTGCTTGTGTGACTTGACGGGCACGGGCCCCTACCCGTTCATGACCTGCAGGAATTGACGGAACGAGATTCCGACTCTCGGGTTCCTTGCAAATTTGAAACGTAGGTTTAACTCAAGACTTTCACTTAAAACTTAGGAAATCAGCCTCCGGGCGCGCAAAACGAGCAAACGAGCTCCGGTGCCCGTTGGACTTGATGGGCATGGGCTCCTAGTCATTCATGACTAGCTGAAAAAACTGGCGGAACGAGATTCCGAAACACGGACTGCTCGTACCGTTGAAACGTATGTTTAAGTTAGAACTATAACTTAAAATTTAGAAAACGAGCATCCGGGCGCCCAGTACGAGCAACCGGCTTCGTTGCTCATGAGACTTGATGGGCCCGGACCCCTAGCTTTTCATGACCTGCAGGAACTGACGGAACGAGATTCCGACTCCCGGATTGCTAGTGCAGTTGAAACGTAGGTTTAACTCAAAACTTTCACTTAAAACTAAGGAAATCAGCCTCCGGGCGCACAAAACGAGCAAACGGGATCCGGTGCCAGAGAGATTCCACGGGCACGGGCCCCTAGCCGTTCATGGCCTGCAGAAACAGCCGAAACGAGATTCCGAACCCCGGATTGCTCGTACTGTTGAAACGTATGTTCAAGTTAGAATTATAACTTAAAACATAGACAACGAGCCTCCGGGCGACCAAAACGAGCAAACGGGCCCCGTTGCTTGTGGGACTTGACGGGCACGGGCCCCTACCTGTTCATGACCTGCAGGAATTGACGGAACGAGATTCCGACTCTCGGGTTCCTTGCAAAGTTGAAACGTAGGTTTAACTCAAGACTTTCACTTAAAACTTAGGAAATCAGCCTCCGGGCGCGCAAAACGAGCAAACGGGCTCCGGTGCCCGTTGGACTTGACGGGCATGGGCTCCTAGTCATTCATGACTAGCTGAAAAAACTGGCGGAACGAGCTTCCGAAACACGGACTGCTCGTACCGTTGAAACGTATGTTTAAGTTAGAACTATAACTTAAAATTTAGAAAACGAGCATCCGGGCGCCCAGTACGAGCAACCGGCTTCGTTGCTCATGAGACTTGATGGGCCCGGACCCCTAGCTTTTCATGACCTGCAGGAACTGACGGAACGAGATTCCGACTCCCGGATTGCTAGTGAAGTTGAAACGTAGGTTTAACTCAAAACTTTCACTTAAAACTAAGGAAATCAGCCTCCGGGCGCCCAAAACGAGCAAACGGGCTCCGGTGCCAGAGAGACTCCACGGGCACGGGCCCCTAGCCGTTCATGGCCTGCAGAGACAGCCGAAACGAGATTCCGAACCCCGGATTGCTCGTACTGTTGAAACGTATGTTTAAGTTAGAATTATAACTTAAAACATAGACAACGAGCCTCCGGGCGCCCAAAATGAGCAGACGGGCCCCGTTGCCCGTGAAAATTGACGGGCACGGGCCCTAGTCATTCGTGACTTGAATGAACTGACGGAACGAGATTCCGAATCCCGGACTGCTCGTACAGTTGAAACGTAGGTTTATGTTACAGCTATAACCTAAAACTTAGAGAACGAGCCTCCGGGCCCCCAAAATGAGTAAACGGGCTCCGTTGGCCGCGAAACTTGACGGGCACGGGCCCCTAGTGATTCAAGACTTGCAGGAACAGACGAAAGGAGATTCCGAATCCCGGATTGCTCGTACAGTTGAAACGCAAGTTTAAATTAGAACTATAACCTAAAACTTAGAAAACGAGCATCCGGGCGCCCACAACGAGCAAACGGGCTCCGTTGCCCTTGTAACTTGACGGGCACGGGCCCCTAGTTATTCATGACTTGCAGGAACAGAAGGAACGAGAGTCCGGACCCCGGAGTGCTCGTACAGTTGAAACGTATGTTTCAGTTAGAACTATAACTTAAGACTTAGAAAACGAAACATCCGGGCGCCCAAAATGAGCAAATGGGCTCCGTTGCCGTTAAACTTGACGGGCACCGGCCCCTAGTCATTCATGACTAGCAGGAACTGACGGAACGAGATTCTGATTCCCGGATTGCTCTTAAAGTTGAAACGTATGTTTAAATTAGAGCTATAACTTAGAACCTTGAAAACGAGCCTCCGGGCGACCAAAACGAGCAAACGGGCCCCGTTGCTTGTGGGACTTGACGGGCACGGGCCCCTACCCGTTCATGACCTGCAGGAATTGACGGAACGAGATTCCGACTCTCGGGTTCCTTGCAAAGTTGAAACGTAGGTTTAACTCAAGACTTTCACTTAAAACTTAGGAAATCAGCCTCCGGGCGCGCAAAACGAGCAAACGGGCTCCGGTGCCCGTTGGACTTGACGGGCATGGGCTCCTAGTCATTCATGACTAGCTGAAAAAACTGGCGGAACGAGATTCAGAAACACGGACTGCTCGTACCGTTGAAACGTATGTTTAAGTTAGAACTATAACTTAAAATTTAGAAAACGAGCATCCGGGCGCCCAGTACGAGCAACCGGCTTCGTTGCTCATGAGACTTGATGGGCCCGGACCCCCCTAGCTTTTCATGACCTGCAGGAACTGACGGAACGAGATTCCGACTCCCGGATTGCTAGTGAAGTTGAAACGTAGGTTTAACTCAAAACTTTCACTTAAAACTAAGGAAATCAGCCTCCGGGCGCCCAAAACGAGCAAACGGGCTCCGGTGCCAGAGAGACTCCACGGGCACGGGCCCCTAGCCGTTCATGGCCTGCAGAGACAGCCGAAACGAGATTCCGAACCCCGGATTGCTCGTACTGTTGAAACGTATGTTTAAGTTAGAATTATAACTTAAAACATAGACAACGAGCCTCCGGGCGCCCAAAATGAGCAGACGGGCCCCGTTGCCCGTGAAAATTGACAGGCACGGGCCCTAGTCATTCGTGACTTGCATGAACTGACGGAACGAGATTCCGAATCCCGGACTGCTCGTACAGTTGAAACGTAGGTTTATGTTACAGCTATAACCTAAAACTTAGAGAACGAGCCTCCGGGCCCCCAAAATGAGTAAACGGGCTCCGTTGGCCGCGAAACTTGACGGGCACGGGCCCCTAGTCATTCAAGACTTGTAGGAACAGACGAAAGGAGATTCCGAATCCCGGATTGCTCGTACAGTTGAAACGCAAGTTTAAATTAGAACTATAACCTAAAACTTAGAAAACGAGCATCCGGGCGCCCACAACGAGCAAACGGGCTCCGTTGCCCTTTTAACTTGACGGGCACGGGCCCCTAGTCATTTTCATGACTTGCAGGAACAGAAGGAACGAGAGTCCGGACCCCGGAGTGCTCGTACAGTTGAGACGTATGTTTCAGTTAGAACTATAACTTAAGACTTAGAAAACGAAACATCCGGGCGCCCAAAATGAGCAAATGGGCTCCGTTGCCGTTAAACTTGACGGGCACCGGCCCCTAGTCATTCATGACTAGCTGGAACTGACGGAACGAGATTCTGATTCCCGGATTGCTCTTACAGTTGAAACGTATGTTTAAATTAGAGCTATAACTTAGAACCTTGAAAACGAGCCTCCGGGCGACCAAAACGAGCAAACGGGCCCCGTTGCTTGTGTGACTTGACGGGCACGGGCCCCTACCCGTTCATGACCTGCAGGAATTGACGGAACGAGATTCCGACTCTCGGGTTCCTTGCAAATTTGAAACGTAGGTTTAACTCAAGACTTTCACTTAAAACTTAGGAAATCAGCCTCCGGGCGCGCAAAACGAGCAAACGAGCTCCGGTGCCCGTTGGACTTGATGGGCATGGGCTCCTAGTCATTCATGACTAGCTGAAAAAACTGGCGGAACGAGATTCCGAAACACGGACTGCTCGTACCGTTGAAACGTATGTTTAAGTTAGAACTATAACTTAAAATTTAGAAAACGAGCATCCGGGCGCCCAGTACGAGCAACCGGCTTCGTTGCTCATGAGACTTGATGGGCCCGGACCCCTAGCTTTTCATGACCTGCAGGAACTGACGGAACGAGATTCCGACTCCCGGATTGCTAGTGCAGTTGAAACGTAGGTTTAACTCAAAACTTTCACTTAAAACTAAGGAAATCAGCCTCCGGGCGCACAAAACGAGCAAACGGGATCCGGTGCCAGAGAGATTCCACGGGCACGGGCCCCTAGCCGTTCATGGCCTGCAGAAACAGCCGAAACGAGATTCCGAACCCCGGATTGCTCGTACTGTTGAAACGTATGTTCAAGTTAGAATTATAACTTAAAACATAGACAACGAGCCTCCGGGCGACCAAAACGAGCAAACGGGCCCCGTTGCTTGTGGGACTTGACGGGCACGGGCCCCTACCTGTTCATGACCTGCAGGAATTGACGGAACGAGATTCCGACTCTCGGGTTCCTTGCAAAGTTGAAACGTAGGTTTAACTCAAGACTTTCACTTAAAACTTAGGAAATCAGCCTCCGGGCGCGCAAAACGAGCAAACGGGCTCCGGTGCCCGTTGGACTTGACGGGCATGGGCTCCTAGTCATTCATGACAAGCTGAAAAAACTGGCGGAACGAGATTCCGAAACACGGACTGCTCGTACCGTTGAAACGTATGTTTAAGTTAGAACTATAACTTAAAATTTAGAAAACGAGCATCCGGGCGCCCAGTACGAGCAACCGGCTTCGTTGCTCATGAGACTTGATGGGCCCGGACCCCTAGCTTTTCATGACCTGCAGGAACTGACGGAACGAGATTCCGACTCCCGGATTGCTAGTGAAGTTGAAACGTAGGTTTAACTCAAAACTTTCACTTAAAACTAAGGAAATCAGCCTCCGGGCGCCCAAAACGAGCAAACGGGCTCCGGTGCCAGAGAGACTCCACGGGCACGGGCCCCTAGCCGTTCATGGCCTGCAGAGACAGCCGAAACGAGATTCCGAACCCCGGATTGCTCGTACAGTTGAAACGTATGTTTAAGTTAGAATTATAACTTAAAACATAGACAACGAGCCTCCGGGCGCCCAAAATGAGCAGACGGGCCCCGTTGCCCGTGAAAATTGACGGGCACGGGCCCTAGTCATTCGTGACTTGTATGAACTGACGGAACGAGATTCCGAATCCCGGACTGCTCGTACAGTTGAAACGTAGGTTTAAGTTACAGCTATAGCCTAAAACTTAGAGAACGAGCCTCCGGGCCCCCAAAATGAGTAAACGGGCTCCGTTGGCCGCGAAACTTGACGGGCACGGGCCCCTAGTCATTCAAGACTTGCAGGAACAGACGAAAGGAGATTCCGAATCCCGGATTGCTCGTACAGTTGAAACGCAAGTTTAAATTAGAACTATAACCTAAAACTTAGAAAACGAGCATCCGGGCGCCCACAACGAGCAAACGGGCTCCGTTGCCCTTGTAACTTGACGGGCACGGGCCCCTAGTCATTCATGACTTGCAGGAACAGAAGGAACGAGAGTCCGGACCCCGGAGTGCTCGTACAGTTGAAACGTATGTTTCAGTTAGAACTATAACTTAAGACTTAGAAAACGAAACATCCGGGCGCCCAAAATGAGCAAATGGGCTCCGTTGCCGTTAAACTTGACGGGCACCGGCCCCTAGTCATTCATGACTAGCAGGAACTGACGGAACGAGATTCTGATTCCCGGATTGCTCTTAAAGTTGAAACGTATGTTTAAATTAGAGCTATAACTTAGAACCTTGAAAACGAGCCTCCGGGCGACCAAAACGAGCAAACGGGCCCCGTTGCTTGTGGGACTTGACGGGCACGGGCCCCTACCCGTTCATGACCTGCAGGAATTGACGGAACGAGATTCCGACTCTCGGGTTCCTTGCAAAGTTGAAACGTAGGTTTAACTCAAGACTTTCACTTAAAACTTAGGAAATCAGCCTCCGGGCGCGTAAAACGAGCAAACGGGCTCCGGTGCCCGTTGGACTTGACGGGCATGGGCTCCTAGTCATTCATGACTAGCTGAAAAAACTGGCGGAACGAGATTCAGAAACACGGACTGCTCGTACCGTTGAAACGTATGTTTAAGTTAGAACTATAACTTAAAATTTAGAAAACGAGCATCCGGGCGCCCAGTACGAGCAACCGGCTTCGTTGCTCATGAGACTTGATGGGCCCGGACCCCCCTAGCTTTTCATGACCTGCAGGAACTGACGGAACGAGATTCCGACTCCCGGATTGCTAGTGAAGTTGAAACGTAGGTTTAACTCAAAACTTTCACTTAAAACTAAGGAAATCAGCCTCCGGGCGCCCAAAACGAGCAAACGGGCTCCGGTGCCAGAGAGACTCCACGGGCACGGGCCCCTAGCCGTTCATGGCCTGCAGAGACAGCCGAAACGAGATTCCGAACCCCGGATTGCTCGTACTGTTGAAACGTATGTTTAAGTTAGAATTATAACTTAAAACATAGACAACGAGCCTCCGGGCGCCCAAAATGAGCAGACGGGCCCCGTTGCCCGTGAAAATTGACAGGCACGGGCCCTAGTCATTCGTGACTTGCATGAACTGACGGAACGAGATTCCGAATCCCGGACTGCTCGTACAGTTGAAACGTAGGTTTATGTTACAGCTATAACCTAAAACTTAGAGAACGAGCCTCCGGGCCCCCAAAATGAGTAAACGGGCTCCGTTGGCCGCGAAAGTTGACGGGCACGGGCCCCTAGTCATTCAAGACTTGTAGGAACAGACGAAAGGAGATTCCGAATCCCGGATTGCTCGTACAGTTGAAACGCAAGTTTAAATTAGAACTATAACCTAAAACTTAGAAAACGAGCATCCGGGCGCCCACAACGAGCAAACGGGCTCCGTTGCCCTTTTAACTTGACGGGCACGGGCCCCTAGTCATTTTCATGACTTGCAGGAACAGAAGGAACGAGAGTCCGGACCCCGGAGTGCTCGTACAGTTGAGACGTATGTTTCAGTTAGAACTATAACTTAAGACTTAGAAAACGAAACATCCGGGCGCCCAAAATGAGCAAATGGGCTCCGTTGCCGTTAAACTTGACGGGCACCGGCCCCTAGTCATTCATGACTAGCTGGAACTGACGGAACGAGATTCTGATTCCCGGATTGCTCTTACAGTTGAAACGTATGTTTAAATTAGAGCTATAACTTAGAACCTTGAAAACGAGCCTCCGGGCGACCAAAACGAGCAAACGGGCCCCGTTGCTTGTGTGACTTGACGGGCACGGGCCCCTACCCGTTCATGACCTGCAGGAATTGACGGAACGAGATTCCGACTCTCGGGTTCCTTGCAAATTTGAAACGTAGGTTTAACTCAAGACTTTCACTTAAAACTTAGGAAATCAGCCTCCGGGCGCGCAAAACGAGCAAACGAGCTCCGGTGCCCGTTGGACTTGATGGGCATGGGCTCCTAGTCATTCATGACTAGCTGAAAAAACTGGCGGAACGAGATTCCGAAACACGGACTGCTCGTACCGTTGAAACGTATGTTTAAGTTAGAACTATAACTTAAAATTTAGAAAACGAGCATCCGGGCGCCCAGTACGAGCAACCGGCTTCGTTGCTCATGAGACTTGATGGGCCCGGACCCCTAGCTTTTCATGACCTGCAGGAACTGACGGAACGAGATTCCGACTCCCGGATTGCTAGTGCAGTTGAAACGTAGGTTTAACTCAAAACTTTCACTTAAAACTAAGGAAATCAGCCTCCGGGCGCACAAAACGAGCAAACGGGATCCGGTGCCAGAGAGATTCCACGGGCACGGGCCCCTAGCCGTTCATGGCCTGCAGAAACAGCCGAAACGAGATTCCGAACCCCGGATTGCTCGTACTGTTGAAACGTATGTTCAAGTTAGAATTATAACTTAAAACATAGACAACGAGCCTCCGGGCGACCAAAACGAGCAAACGGGCCCCGTTGCTTGTGGGACTTGACGGGCACGGGCCCCTACCTGTTCATGACCTGCAGGAATTGACGGAACGAGATTCCGACTCTCGGGTTCCTTGCAAAGTTGAAACGTAGGTTTAACTCAAGACTTTCACTTAAAACTTAGGAAATCAGCCTCCGGGCGCGCAAAACGAGCAAACGGGCTCCGGTGCCCGTTGGACTTGACGGGCATGGGCTCCTAGTCATTCATGACTAGCTGAAAAAACTGGCGGAACGAGCTTCCGAAACACGGACTGCTCGTACCGTTGAAACGTATGTTTAAGTTAGAACTATAACTTAAAATTTAGAAAACGAGCATCCGGGCGCCCAGTACGAGCAACCGGCTTCGTTGCTCATGAGACTTGATGGGCCCGGACCCCTAGCTTTTCATGACCTGCAGGAACTGACGGAACGAGATTCCGACTCCCGGATTGCTAGTGAAGTTGAAACGTAGGTTTAACTCAAAACTTTCACTTAAAACTAAGGAAATCAGCCTCCGGGCGCCCAAAACGAGCAAACCGGCTCCGGTGCCAGAGAGACTCCACGGGCACGGGCCCCTAGCCGTTCATGGCCTGCAGAGACAGCCGAAACGAGATTCCGAACCCCGGATTGCTCGTACTGTTGAAACGTATGTTTAAGTTAGAATTATAACTTAAAACATAGACAACGAGCCTCCGGGCGCCCAAAATGAGCAGACGGGCCCCGTTGCCCGTGAAAATTGACGGGCACGGGCCCTAGTCATTCGTGACTTGAATGAACTGACGGAACGAGATTCCGAATCCCGGACTGCTCGTACAGTTGAAATGTAGGTTTATGTTACAGCTATAACCTAAAACTTAGAGAACGAGCCTCCGGGCCCCCAAAATGAGTAAACGGGCTCCGTTGGCCGCGAAACTTGACGGGCACGGGCCCCTAGTGATTCAAGACTTGCAGGAACAGACGAAAGGAGATTCCGAATCCCGGATTGCTCGTACAGTTGAAACGCAAGTTTAAATTAGAACTATAACCTAAAACTTAGAAAACGAGCATCCGGGCGCCCACAACGAGCAAACGGGCTCCGTTGCCCTTGTAACTTGACGGGCACGGGCCCCTAGTTATTCATGACTTGCAGGAACAGAAGGAACGAGAGTCCGGACCCCGGAGTGCTCGTACAGTTGAAACGTATGTTTCAGTTAGAACTATAACTTAAGACTTAGAAAACGAAACATCCGGGCGCCCAAAATGAGCAAATGGGCTCCGTTGCCGTTAAACTTGACGGGCACCGGCCCCTAGTCATTCATGACTAGCAGGAACTGACGGAACGAGATTCTGATTCCCGGATTGCTCTTAAAGTTGAAACGTATGTTTAAATTAGAGCTATAACTTAGAACCTTGAAAACGAGCCTCCGGGCGACCAAAACGAGCAAACGGGCCCCGTTGCTTGTGGGACTTGACGGGCACGGGCCCCTACCCGTTCATGACCTGCAGGAATTGACGGAACGAGATTCCGACTCTCGGGTTCCTTGCAAAGTTGAAACGTAGGTTTAACTCAAGACTTTCACTTAAAACTTAGGAAATCAGCCTCCGGGCGCGCAAAACGAGCAAACGGGCTCCGGTGCCCGTTGGACTTGACGGGCATGGGCTCCTAGTCATTCATGACTAGCTGAAAAAACTGGCGGAACGAGATTCAGAAACACGGACTGCTCGTACCGTTGAAACGTATGTTTAAGTTAGAACTATAACTTAAAATTTAGAAAACGAGCATCCGGGCGCCCAGTACGAGCAACCGGCTTCGTTGCTCATGAGACTTGATGGGCCCGGACCCCTAGCTTTTCATGACCTGCAGGAACTGACGGAACGAGATTCCGACTCCCGGATTGCTAGTGAAGTTGAAACGTAGGTTTAACTCAAAACTTTCACTTAAAACTAAGGAAATCAGCCTCCGGGCGCCCAAAACGAGCAAACGGGCTCCGGTGCCAGAGAGACTCCACGGGCACGGGCCCCTAGCCGTTCATGGCCTGCAGAGACAGCCGAAACGAGATTCCGAACCCCGGATTGCTCGTACTGTTGAAACGTATGTTTAAGTTAGAATTATAACTTAAAACATAGACAACGAGCCTCCGGGCGCCCAAAATGAGCAGACGGGCCCCGTTGCCCGTGAAAATTGACAGGCACGGGCCCTAGTCATTCGTGACTTGCATGAACTGACGGAACGAGATTCCGAATCCCGGACTGCTCGTACAGTTGAAACGTAGGTTTATGTTACAGCTATAACCTAAAACTTAGAGAACGAGCCTCCGGGCCCCCAAAATGAGTAAACGGGCTCCGTTGGCCGCGAAACTTGACGGGCACGGGCCCCTAGTCATTCAAGACTTGTAGGAACAGACGAAAGGAGATTCCGAATCCCGGATTGCTCGTACAGTTGAAACGCAAGTTTAAATTAGAACTATAACCTAAGACTTAGAAAACGAGCATCCGGGCGCCCACAACGAGCAAACGGGCTCCGTTGCCCTTTTAACTTGACGGGCACGGGCCCCTAGTCATTTTCATGACTTGCAGGAACAGAAGGAACGAGAGTCCGGACCCCGGAGTGCTCGTACAGTTGAGACGTATGTTTCAGTTAGAACTATAACTTAAGACTTAGAAAACGAAACATCCGGGCGCCCAAAATGAGCAAATGGGCTCCGTTGCCGTTAAACTTGACGGGCACCGGCCCCTAGTCATTCATGACTAGCTGGAACTGACGGAACGAGATTCTGATTCCCGGATTGCTCTTACAGTTGAAACGTATGTTTAAATTAGAGCTATAACTTAGAACCTTGAAAACGAGCCTCCGGGCGACCAAAACGAGCAAACGGGCCCCGTTGCTTGTGTGACTTGACGGGCACGGGCCCCTACCCGTTCATGACCTGCAGGAATTGACGGAACGAGATTCCGACTCTCGGGTTCCTTGCAAATTTGAAACGTAGGTTTAACTCAAGACTTTCACTTAAAACTTAGGAAATCAGCCTCCGGGCGCGCAAAACGAGCAAACGAGCTCCGGTGCCCGTTGGACTTGATGGGCATGGGCTCCTAGTCATTCATGACTAGCTGAAAAAACTGGCGGAACGAGATTCCGAAACACGGACTGCTCGTACCGTTGAAACGTATGTTTAAGTTAGAACTATAACTTAAAATTTAGAAAACGAGCATCCGGGCGCCCAGTACGAGCAACCGGCTTCGTTGCTCATGAGACTTGATGGGCCCGGACCCCTAGCTTTTCATGACCTGCAGGAACTGACGGAACGAGATTCCGACTCCCGGATTGCTAGTGCAGTTGAAACGTAGGTTTAACTCAAAACTTTCACTTAAAACTAAGGAAATCAGCCTCCGGGCGCACAAAACGAGCAAACGGGATCCGGTGCCAGAGAGATTCCACGGGCACGGGCCCCTAGCCGTTCATGGCCTGCAGAAACAGCCGAAACGAGATTCCGAACCCCGGATTGCTCGTACTGTTGAAACGTATGTTCAAGTTAGAATTATAACTTAAAACATAGACAACGAGCCTCCGGGCGACCAAAACGAGCAAACGGGCCCCGTTGCTTGTGGGACTTGACGGGCACGGGCCCCTACCTGTTCATGACCTGCAGGAATTGACGGAACGAGATTCCGACTCTCGGGTTCCTTGCAAAGTTGAAACGTAGGTTTAACTCAAGACTTTCACTTAAAACTTAGGAAATCAGCCTCCGGGCGCGCAAAACGAGCAAACGGGCTCCGGTGCCCGTTGGACTTGACGGGCATGGGCTCCTAGTCATTCATGACTAGCTGAAAAAACTGGCGGAACGAGATTCCGAAAGACGGACTGCTCGTACCGTTGAAACGTATGTTTAAGTTAGAACTATAACTTAAAATTTAGAAAACGAGCATCCGGGCGCCCAGTACGAGCAACCGACTTCGTTGCTCATGAGACTTGATGGGCCCGGACCCCTAGCTTTTCATGACCTGCAGGAACTGACGGAACGAGATTCCGACTCCCGGATTGCTAGTGAAGTTGAAACGTAGGTTTAACTCAAAACTTTCACTTAAAACTAAGGAAATCAGCCTCCGGGCGCCCAAAACGAGCAAACGGGCTCCGGTGCCAGAGAGACTCCACGGGCACGGGCCCCTAGCCGTTCATGGCCTGCAGAGACAGCCGAAACGAGATTCCGAACCCCGGATTGCTCGTACTGTTGAAACGTATGTTTAAGTTAGAATTATAACTTAAAACATCGACAACGAGCCTCCGGGCGCCCAAAATGAGCAGACGGGCCCCGTTGCCCGTGAAAATTGACGGGCACGGGCCCTAGTCATTCGTGACTTGCATGAACTGACGGAACGAGATTCCGAATCCCGGACTGCTCGTACAGTTGAAACGTAGGTTTATGTTACAGCTATAACCTAAAACTTAGAGAACGAGCCTCCGGGCCCCCAAAATGAGTAAACGGGCTCCGTTGGCCGCGAAACTTGATGGGCACGGGCCCCTAGTCATTCAAGACTTGCAGGAACAGACGAAAGGAGATTCCGAATCCCGGATTGCTCGTACAGTTGAAACGCAAGTTTAAATTAGAACTATAACCTAAAACTTAGAAAACGAGCATCCGGGCGCCCACAACGAGCAAACGGGCTCCGTTGCCCTTGTAACTTGACGGGCACGGGCCCCTAGTCATTCATGACTTGCAGGAACAGAAGGAACGAGAGTCCGGACCCCGGAGTGCTCGTACAGTTGAAACGTATGTTTCAGTTAGAACTATAACTTAAGACTTAGAAAACGAAACATCCGGGCGCCCAAAATGAGCAAATGGGCTCCGTTGCCGTTAAACTTGACGGGCACCGGCCCCTAGTCATTCATGACTAGCAGGAACTGACGGAACGAGATTCTGATTCCCGGATTGCTCTTACAGTTGAAACGTATGTTTAAATTAGAGCTATAACTTAGAACCTTGAAAACGAGCCTCCGGGCGACCAAAACGAGCAAACGGGCCCCGTTGCTTGTGTGACTTGACGGGCACGGGCCCCTACCCGTTCATGACCTGCAGGAATTGACGGAACGAGATTCCGACTCTCGGGTTCCTTGCAAAGTTGAAACGTAGGTTTAACTCAAGACTTTCACTTAAAACTTAGGAAATCAGCCTCCGGGCGCGCAAAACGAGCAAACGGGCTCCGGTGCCCGTTGGACTTGACGGGCATGGGCTCCTAGTCATTCATGACTAGCTGAAAAAACTGGCGGAACGAGATTCCGAAACACGGACTGCTCGTACCGTTGAAACGTATGTTTAAGTTAGAACTATAACTTAAAATTTAGAAAACGAGCATCCGGGCGCCCAGTACGAGCAACCGGCTTCGTTGCTCATGAGACTTGATGGGCCCGGACCCCTAGCTTTTCATGACCTGCAGGAACTGACGGAACGAGATTCCGACTCCCGGATTGCTAGTGAAGTTGAAACGTAGGTTTAACTCAAAACTTTCACTTAAAACTAAGGAAATCAGCCTCCGGGCGCCCAAAACGAGCAAACGGCCTCCGGTGCCAGAGAGACTCCACGGGCACGGGCCCCTAGCCGTTCATGGCCTGCAGAGACAGCCGAAACGAGATTCCGAACCCCGGATTGCTCGTACTGTTGAAACGTATGTTTAAGTTAAAATTATAACTTAAAACATAGACAACGAGCCTCCGGGCGCCCAAAATGAGCAGACGGGCCCCGTTGCCCGTGAAAATTGACGGGCACGGGCCCTAGTCATTTGTGACTTGTATGAACTGACGGAACGAGATTCCGAATCCCGGACTGCTCGTACAGTTGAAACGTAGGTTTAAGTTACAGCTATAGCCTAAAACTTAGAGAACGAGCCTCCGGGCCCCCAAAATGAGTAAACGGGCTCCGTTGGCCGCGAAACTTGACGGGCACGGGCCCCTAGTCATTCAAGACTTGTAGGAACAGACGAAAGGAGATTCCGAATCCCGGATTGCTCGTACAGTTGAAACGCAAGTTTAAATTAGAACTATAACCTAAAACTTAGAAAACGAGCATCCGGGCGCCCACAACGAGCAAACGGGCTCCGTTGCCCTTGTAACTTGACGGGCACGGGCCCCTAGTCATTCATGACTTGCAGGAACAGAAGGAACGAGAGTCCGGACCCCGGAGTGCTCGTACAGTTGAAACGTATGTTTCAGTTAGAACTATAACTTAAGACTTAGAAAACGAAACATCCGGGCGCCCAAAATGAGCAAATGGGCTCCGTTGCCGTTAAACTTGACGGGCACCGGCCCCTAGTCATTCATGACTAGCAGGAACTGACGGAACGAGATTCTGATTCCCGGATTGCTCTTAAAGTTGAAACGTATGTTTAAATTAGAGCTATAACTTAGAACCTTGAAAACGAGCCTCCGGGCGACCAAAACGAGCAAACGGGCCCCGTTGCTTGTGGGACTTGACGGGCACGGGCCCCTACCTGTTCATGACCTGCAGGAATTGACGGAACGAGATTCCGACTCTCGGGTTCCTTGCAAAGTTGAAACGTAGGTTTAACTCAAGACTTTCACTTAAAACTTAGGAAATCAGCCTCCGGGCGCGCAAAACGAGCAAACGGGCTCCGGTGCCCGTTGGACTTGACGGGCATGGGCTCCTAGTCATTCATGACTAGCTGAAAAAACTGGCGGAACGAGATTCCGAAACACGGACTGCTCGTACCGTTGAAACGTATGTTTAAGTTAGAACTATAACTTAAAATTTAGAAAACGAGCATCCGGGCGCCCAGTACGAGCAACCGGCTTCGTTGCTCATGAGACTTGATGGGCCCGGACCCCTAGCTTTTCATGACCTGCAGGAACTGACGGAACGAGATTCCGACTCCCGGATTGCTAGTGAAGTTGAAACGTAGGTTTAACTCAAAACTTTCACTTAAAACTAAGGAAATCAGCCTCCGGGCGCCCAAAACGAGCAAACGGGCTCCGGTGCCAGAGAGACTCCACGGGCACGGGCCCCTAGCCGTTCATGGCCTGCAGAGACAGCCGAAACGAGATTCCGAACCCCGGATTGCTCGTACTGTTGAAACGTATGTTTAAGTTAGAATTATAACTTAAAACATAGACAACGAGCCTCCGGTAACCCTTAATTACTATTCAGGGGTGAATAGCATTGTGCAGATTATCCCATCCCAGGCTCACACTATCACTGTAGAGGGGGATCCACTTTCCATTATGAACATGGCTGACCCAGCCACTTCTGATTGGCATGTCAGATTCCAGGTGAGGAAAATCCAGCAGATCCTAAACCGAACTACTCATGTACAATTTTCCAAGCTACATCCCCACACTATTCGGTTTAGCAAATTCATCAGTAGGAATGTTGGAACATCAACTAATATTAATGAGCGTGAGATTCTGAAGTTATTTGCTACCTTTGCCCGGGTTGTGGGTATCTCTTTGAGTTAAGTCCTGTAAGGGGTATGCCCCTTTGGGAGTTTGGGGCCTAGGAGAAGACTAAGCCCTTTTCTGTATTTTGTATTATAGTTTGAGATAATGAAGAACTAACAACTTATTCTTCAAAAAAAAAAAAAAAAAAAAAAAAAAAAAAACGAGCCTCCGGGCGCCCAAAATGAGCAGACGGGCCCCGTTGCCCGTGAAAATTGACAGGCACGGGCCCTAGTCATTCGTGACTTGCATGAACTGACGGAACGAGATTCCGAATCCCGGACTGCTCGTACAGTTGAAACGTAGGTTTATGTTACAGCTATAACCTAAAACTTAGAGAACGAGCCTCCGGGCCCCCAAAATGAGTAAACGGGCTCCGTTGGCCGCGAAACTTGACGGGCACGGGCCCCTAGTCATTCAAGACTTGCAGGAACAGACGAAAGGAGATTCCGAATCCCGGATTGCTCGTACAGTTGAAACGCAAGTTTAAATTAGAACTATAACCTAAAACTTAGAAAACGAGCATCCGGGCGCCCACAACGAGCAAACGGGCTCCGTTGCCCTTGTAACTTGACGGGCACGGGCCCCTAGTCATTCATGACTTGCAGGAACAGAAGGAACGAGAGTCCGGACCCCGGAGTGCTCGTACAGTTGAAACGTATGTTTCAGTTAGAACTATAACTTAAGACTTAGAAAACGAAACATCCGGGCGCCCAAAATGAGCAAATGGGCTCCGTTGCCGTTAAACTTGACGGGCACCGGCCCCTAGTCATTCATGACTAGCAGGAACTGACGGAACGAGATTCTGATTCCCGGATTGCTCTTACAGTTGAAACGTATGTTTAAATTAGAGCTATAACTTAGAACCTTGAAAACGAGCCTCCGGGCGACCAAAACGAGCAAACGGGCCCCGTTGCTTGTGTGACTTGACGGGCACGGGCCCCTACCCGTTCATGACCTGCAGGAATTGACGGAACGAGATTCCGACTCTCGGGTTCCTTGCAAAGTTGAAACGTAGGTTTAACTCAAGACTTTCACTTAAAACTTAGGAAATCAGCCTCCGGGCGCGCAAAACGAGCAAACGGGCTCCGGTGCCCGTTGGACTTGATGGGCATGGGCTCCTAGTCATTCATGACTAGCTGAAAAAACTGGCGGAACGAGATTCCGAAACACGGACTGCTCGTACCGTTGAAACGTATGTTTAAGTTAGAACTATAACTTAAAATTTAGAAAACGAGCATCCGGGCGCCCAGTACGAGCAACCGGCTTCGTTGCTCATGAGACTTGATGGGCCCGGACCCCTAGCTTTTCATGACCTGCAGGAACTGACGGAACGAGATTCCGACTCCCGGATTGCTAGTGAAGTTGAAACGTAGGTTTAACTCAAAACTTTCACATAAAACTAAGGAAATCAGCCTCCGGGCGCCCAAAACGAGCAAACGGCCTCCGGTGCCAGAGAGACTCCACGGGCACGGGCCCCTAGCCGTTCATGGCCTGCAGAGACAGCCGAAACGAGATTCCGAACCCCGGATTGCTCGTACTGTTGAAACGTATGTTTAAGTTAGAATTATAACTTAAAACATAGACAACGAGCCTCCGGGCGCCCAAAATGAGCAGACGGGCCCCGTTGCCCGTGAAAATTGACGGGCACGGGCCCTAGTCATTCGTGACTTGTATGAACTGACGGAACGAGATTCCGAATCCCGGACTGCTCGTACAGTTGAAACGTAGGTTTAAGTTACAGCTATAGCCTAAAACTTAGAGAACGAGCCTCCGGGCCCCCAAAATGAGTAAACGGGCTCCGTTGGCCGCGAAACTTGACGGGCACGGGCCCCTAGTCATTCAAGACTTGCAGGAACAGACGAAAGGAGATTCCGAATCCCGGATTGCTCGTACAGTTGAAACGCAAGTTTAAATTAGAACTATAACCTAAAACTTAGAAAACGAGCATCCGGGCGCCCACAACGAGCAAACGGGCTCCGTTGCCCTTGTAACTTGACGGGCACGGGCCCCTAGTCATTCATGACTTGCAGGAACAGAAGGAACGAGAGTCCGGACCCCGGAGTGCTCGTACAGTTGAAACGTATGTTTCAGTTAGAACTATAACTTAAGACTTAGAAAACGAAACATCCGGGCGCCCAAAATGAGCAAATGGGCTCCGTTGCCGTTAAACTTGACGGGCACCGGCCCCTAGTCATTCATGACTAGCAGGAACTGACGGAACGAGATTCTGATTCCCGGATTGCTCTTAAAGTTGAAACGTATGTTTAAATTAGAGCTATAACTTAGAACCTTGAAAACGAGCCTCCGGGCGACCAAAACGAGCAAACGGGCCCCGTTGCTTGTGGGACTTGACGGGCACGGGCCCCTACCCGTTCATGACCTGCAGGAATTGACGGAACGAGATTCCGACTCTCGGGTTCCTTGCAAAGTTGAAACGTAGGTTTAACTCAAGACTTTCACTTAAAACTTAGGAAATCAGCCTCCGGGCGCGCAAAACGAGCAAACGAGCTCCGGTGCCCGTTGGACTTGATGGGCATGGGCTCCTAGTCATTCATGACTAGCTGAAAAAACTGGCGGAACGAGATTCCGAAACACGGACTGCTCGTACCGTTGAAACGTATGTTTAAGTTAGAACTATAACTTAAAATTTAGAAAACGAGCATCCGGGCGCCCAGTACGAGCAACCGGCTTCGTTGCTCATGAGACTTGATGGGCCCGGACCCCTAGCTTTTCATGACCTGCAGGAACTGACGGAACGAGATTCCGACTCCCGGATTGCTAGTGCAGTTGAAACGTAGGTTTAACTCAAAACTTTCACTTAAAACTAAGGAAATCAGCCTCCGGGCGCACAAAACGAGCAAACGGGATCCGGTGCCAGAGAGATTCCACGGGCACGGGCCCCTAGCCGTTCATGGCCTGCAGAAACAGCCGAAACGAGATTCCGAACCCCGGATTGCTCGTACTGTTGAAACGTATGTTCAAGTTAGAATTATAACTTAAAACATAGACAACGAGCCTCCGGGCGACCAAAACGAGCAAACGGGCCCCGTTGCTTGTGGGACTTGACGGGCACGGGCCCCTACCTGTTCATGACCTGCAGGAATTGACGGAACGAGATTCCGACTCTCGGGTTCCTTGCAAAGTTGAAACGTAGGTTTAACTCAAGACTTTCACTTAAAACTTAGGAAATCAGCCTCCGGGCGCGCAAAACGAGCAAACGGGCTCCGGTGCCCGTTGGACTTGACGGGCATGGGCTCCTAGTCATTCATGACTAGCTGAAAAAACTGGCGGAACGAGATTCCGAAAGACGGACTGCTCGTACCGTTGAAACGTATGTTTAAGTTAGAACTATAACTTAAAATTTAGAAAACGAGCATCCGGGCGCCCAGTACGAGCAACCGACTTCGTTGCTCATGAGACTTGATGGGCCCGGACCCCTAGCTTTTCATGACCTGCAGGAACTGACGGAACGAGATTCCGACTCCCGGATTGCTAGTGAAGTTGAAACGTAGGTTTAACTCAAAACTTTCACTTAAAACTAAGGAAATCAGCCTCCGGGCGCCCAAAACGAGCAAACGGGCTCCGGTGCCAGAGAGACTCCACGGGCACGGGCCCCTAGCCGTTCATGGCCTGCAGAGACAGCCGAAACGAGATTCCGAACCCCGGATTGCTCGTACTGTTGAAACGTATGTTTAAGTTAGAATTATAACTTAAAACATCGACAACGAGCCTCCGGGCGCCCAAAATGAGCAGACGGGCCCCGTTGCCCGTGAAAATTGACGGGCACGGGCCCTAGTCATTCGTGACTTGCATGAACTGACGGAACGAGATTCCGAATCCCGGACTGCTCGTACAGTTGAAACGTAGGTTTATGTTACAGCTATAACCTAAAACTTAGAGAACGAGCCTCCGGGCCCCCAAAATGAGTAAACGGGCTCCGTTGGCCGCGAAACTTGATGGGCACGGGCCCCTAGTCATTCAAGACTTGCAGGAACAGACGAAAGGAGATTCCGAATCCCGGATTGCTCGTACAGTTGAAACGCAAGTTTAAATTAGAACTATAACCTAAAACTTAGAAAACGAGCATCCGGGCGCCCACAACGAGCAAACGGGCTCCGTTGCCCTTGTAACTTGACGGGCACGGGCCCCTAGTCATTCATGACTTGCAGGAACAGAAGGAACGAGAGTCCGGACCCCGGAGTGCTCGTACAGTTGAAACGTATGTTTCAGTTAGAACTATAACTTAAGACTTAGAAAACGAAACATCCGGGCGCCCAAAATGAGCAAATGGGCTCCGTTGCCGTTAAACTTGACGGGCACCGGCCCCTAGTCATTCATGACTAGCAGGAACTGACGGAACGAGATTCTGATTCCCGGATTGCTCTTAAAGTTGAAACGTATGTTTAAATTAGAGCTATAACTTAGAACCTTGAAAACGAGCCTCCGGGCGACCAAAACGAGCAAACGGGCCCCGTTGCTTGTGGGACTTGACGGGCACGGGCCCCTACCTGTTCATGACCTGCAGGAATTGACGGAACGAGATTCCGACTCTCGGGTTCCTTGCAAAGTTGAAACGTAGGTTTAACTCAAGACTTTCACTTAAAACTTAGGAAATCAGCCTCCGGGCGCGCAAAACGAGCAAACGGGCTCCGGTGCCCGTTGGACTTGACGGGCATGGGCTCCTAGTCATTCATGACTAGCTGAAAAAACTGGCGGAACGAGATTCCGAAACACGGACTGCTCGTACCGTTGAAACGTATGTTTAAGTTAGAACTATAACTTAAAATTTAGAAAACGAGCATCCGGGCGCCCAGTACGAGCAACCGGCTTCGTTGCTCATGAGACTTGATGGGCCCGGACCCCTAGCTTTTCATGACCTGCAGGAACTGACGGAACGAGATTCCGACTCCCGGATTGCTAGTGAAGTTGAAACGTAGGTTTAACTCAAAACTTTCACTTAAAACTAAGGAAATCAGCCTCCGGGCGCCCAAAACGAGCAAACGGGCTCCGGTGCCAGAGAGACTCCACGGGCACGGGCCCCTAGCCGTTCATGGCCTGCAGAGACAGCCGAAACGAGATTCCGAACCCCGGATTGCTCGTACTGTTGAAACGTATGTTTAAGTTAGAATTATAACTTAAAACATAGACAACGAGCCTCCGGTAACCCTTAATTACTATTCAGGGGTGAATAGCATTGTGCAGATTATCCCATCCCAGGCTCACACTATCACTGTAGAGGGGGATCCACTTTCCATTATGAACATGGCTGACCCAGCCACTTCTGATTGGCATGTCAGATTCCAGGTGAGGAAAATCCAGCAGATCCTAAACCGAACTACTCATGTACAATTTTCCAAGCTACATCCCCACACTATTCGGTTTAGCAAATTCATCAGTAGGAATGTTGGAACATCAACTAATATTAATGAGCGTGAGATTCTGAAGTTATTTGCTACCTTTGCCCGGGTTGTGGGTATCTCTTTGAGTTAAGTCCTGTAAGGGGTATGCCCCTTTGGGAGTTTGGGGCCTAGGAGAAGACTAAGCCCTTTTCTGTATTTTGTATTATAGTTTGAGATAATGAAGAACTAACAACTTATTCTTCAAAAAAAAAAAAAAAAAAAAAAAAAAAAAAACGAGCCTCCGGGCGCCCAAAATGAGCAGACGGGCCCCGTTGCCCGTGAAAATTGACAGGCACGGGCCCTAGTCATTCGTGACTTGCATGAACTGACGGAACGAGATTCCGAATCCCGGACTGCTCGTACAGTTGAAACGTAGGTTTATGTTACAGCTATAACCTAAAACTTAGAGAACGAGCCTCCGGGCCCCCAAAATGAGTAAACGGGCTCCGTTGGCCGCGAAACTTGACGGGCACGGGCCCCTAGTCATTCAAGACTTGCAGGAACAGACGAAAGGAGATTCCGAATCCCGGATTGCTCGTACAGTTGAAACGCAAGTTTAAATTAGAACTATAACCTAAAACTTAGAAAACGAGCATCCGGGCGCCCACAACGAGCAAACGGGCTCCGTTGCCCTTGTAACTTGACGGGCACGGGCCCCTAGTCATTCATGACTTGCAGGAACAGAAGGAACGAGAGTCCGGACCCCGGAGTGCTCGTACAGTTGAAACGTATGTTTCAGTTAGAACTATAACTTAAGACTTAGAAAACGAAACATCCGGGCGCCCAAAATGAGCAAATGGGCTCCGTTGCCGTTAAACTTGACGGGCACCGGCCCCTAGTCATTCATGACTAGCAGGAACTGACGGAACGAGATTCTGATTCCCGGATTGCTCTTACAGTTGAAACGTATGTTTAAATTAGAGCTATAACTTAGAACCTTGAAAACGAGCCTCCGGGCGACCAAAACGAGCAAACGGGCCCCGTTGCTTGTGTGACTTGACGGGCACGGGCCCCTACCCGTTCATGACCTGCAGGAATTGACGGAACGAGATTCCGACTCTCGGGTTCCTTGCAAAGTTGAAACGTAGGTTTAACTCAAGACTTTCACTTAAAACTTAGGAAATCAGCCTCCGGGCGCGCAAAACGAGCAAACGGGCTCCGGTGCCCGTTGGACTTGATGGGCATGGGCTCCTAGTCATTCATGACTAGCTGAAAAAACTGGCGGAACGAGATTCCGAAACACGGACTGCTCGTACCGTTGAAACGTATGTTTAAGTTAGAACTATAACTTAAAATTTAGAAAACGAGCATCCGGGCGCCCAGTACGAGCAACCGGCTTCGTTGCTCATGAGACTTGATGGGCCCGGACCCCTAGCTTTTCATGACCTGCAGGAACTGACGGAACGAGATTCCGACTCCCGGATTGCTAGTGAAGTTGAAACGTAGGTTTAACTCAAAACTTTCACATAAAACTAAGGAAATCAGCCTCCGGGCGCCCAAAACGAGCAAACGGCCTCCGGTGCCAGAGAGACTCCACGGGCACGGGCCCCTAGCCGTTCATGGCCTGCAGAGACAGCCGAAACGAGATTCCGAACCCCGGATTGCTCGTACTGTTGAAACGTATGTTTAAGTTAGAATTATAACTTAAAACATAGACAACGAGCCTCCGGGCGCCCAAAATGAGCAGACGGGCCCCGTTGCCCGTGAAAATTGACGGGCACGGGCCCTAGTCATTCGTGACTTGTATGAACTGACGGAACGAGATTCCGAATCCCGGACTGCTCGTACAGTTGAAACGTAGGTTTAAGTTACAGCTATAGCCTAAAACTTAGAGAACGAGCCTCCGGGCCCCCAAAATGAGTAAACGGGCTCCGTTGGCCGCGAAACTTGACGGGCACGGGCCCCTAGTCATTCAAGACTTGCAGGAACAGACGAAAGGAGATTCCGAATCCCGGATTGCTCGTACAGTTGAAACGCAAGTTTAAATTAGAACTATAACCTAAAACTTAGAAAACGAGCATCCGGGCGCCCACAACGAGCAAACGGGCTCCGTTGCCCTTGTAACTTGACGGGCACGGGCCCCTAGTCATTCATGACTTGCAGGAACAGAAGGAACGAGAGTCCGGACCCCGGAGTGCTCGTACAGTTGAAACGTATGTTTCAGTTAGAACTATAACTTAAGACTTAGAAAACGAAACATCCGGGCGCCCAAAATGAGCAAATGGGCTCCGTTGCCGTTAAACTTGACGGGCACCGGCCCCTAGTCATTCATGACTAGCAGGAACTGACGGAACGAGATTCTGATTCCCGGATTGCTCTTAAAGTTGAAACGTATGTTTAAATTAGAGCTATAACTTAGAACCTTGAAAACGAGCCTCCGGGCGACCAAAACGAGCAAACGGGCCCCGTTGCTTGTGGGACTTGACGGGCACGGGCCCCTACCCGTTCATGACCTGCAGGAATTGACGGAACGAGATTCCGACTCTCGGGTTCCTTGCAAAGTTGAAACGTAGGTTTAACTCAAGACTTTCACTTAAAACTTAGGAAATCAGCCTCCGGGCGCGCAAAACGAGCAAACGAGCTCCGGTGCCCGTTGGACTTGATGGGCATGGGCTCCTAGTCATTCATGACTAGCTGAAAAAACTGGCGGAACGAGATTCCGAAACACGGACTGCTCGTACCGTTGAAACGTATGTTTAAGTTAGAACTATAACTTAAAATTTAGAAAACGAGCATCCGGGCGCCCAGTACGAGCAACCGGCTTCGTTGCTCATGAGACTTGATGGGCCCGGACCCCTAGCTTTTCATGACCTGCAGGAACTGACGGAACGAGATTCCGACTCCCGGATTGCTAGTGCAGTTGAAACGTAGGTTTAACTCAAAACTTTCACTTAAAACTAAGGAAATCAGCCTCCGGGCGCACAAAACGAGCAAACGGGATCCGGTGCCAGAGAGATTCCACGGGCACGGGCCCCTAGCCGTTCATGGCCTGCAGAAACAGCCGAAACGAGATTCCGAACCCCGGATTGCTCGTACTGTTGAAACGTATGTTCAAGTTAGAATTATAACTTAAAACATAGACAACGAGCCTCCGGGCGACCAAAACGAGCAAACGGGCCCCGTTGCTTGTGGGACTTGACGGGCACGGGCCCCTACCTGTTCATGACCTGCAGGAATTGACGGAACGAGATTCCGACTCTCGGGTTCCTTGCAAAGTTGAAACGTAGGTTTAACTCAAGACTTTCACTTAAAACTTAGGAAATCAGCCTCCGGGCGCGCAAAACGAGCAAACGGGCTCCGGTGCCCGTTGGACTTGACGGGCATGGGCTCCTAGTCATTCATGACTAGCTGAAAAAACTGGCGGAACGAGATTCCGAAAGACGGACTGCTCGTACCGTTGAAACGTATGTTTAAGTTAGAACTATAACTTAAAATTTAGAAAACGAGCATCCGGGCGCCCAGTACGAGCAACCGACTTCGTTGCTCATGAGACTTGATGGGCCCGGACCCCTAGCTTTTCATGACCTGCAGGAACTGACGGAACGAGATTCCGACTCCCGGATTGCTAGTGAAGTTGAAACGTAGGTTTAACTCAAAACTTTCACTTAAAACTAAGGAAATCAGCCTCCGGGCGCCCAAAACGAGCAAACGGGCTCCGGTGCCAGAGAGACTCCACGGGCACGGGCCCCTAGCCGTTCATGGCCTGCAGAGACAGCCGAAACGAGATTCCGAACCCCGGATTGCTCGTACTGTTGAAACGTATGTTTAAGTTAGAATTATAACTTAAAACATCGACAACGAGCCTCCGGGCGCCCAAAATGAGCAGACGGGCCCCGTTGCCCGTGAAAATTGACGGGCACGGGCCCTAGTCATTCGTGACTTGCATGAACTGACGGAACGAGATTCCGAATCCCGGACTGCTCGTACAGTTGAAACGTAGGTTTATGTTACAGCTATAACCTAAAACTTAGAGAACGAGCCTCCGGGCCCCCAAAATGAGTAAACGGGCTCCGTTGGCCGCGAAACTTGATGGGCACGGGCCCCTAGTCATTCAAGACTTGCAGGAACAGACGAAAGGAGATTCCGAATCCCGGATTGCTCGTACAGTTGAAACGCAAGTTTAAATTAGAACTATAACCTAAAACTTAGAAAACGAGCATCCGGGCGCCCACAACGAGCAAACGGGCTCCGTTGCCCTTGTAACTTGACGGGCACGGGCCCCTAGTCATTCATGACTTGCAGGAACAGAAGGAACGAGAGTCCGGACCCCGGAGTGCTCGTACAGTTGAAACGTATGTTTCAGTTAGAACTATAACTTAAGACTTAGAAAACGAAACATCCGGGCGCCCAAAATGAGCAAATGGGCTCCGTTGCCGTTAAACTTGACGGGCACCGGCCCCTAGTCATTCATGACTAGCAGGAACTGACGGAACGAGATTCTGATTCCCGGATTGCTCTTACAGTTGAAACGTATGTTTAAATTAGAGCTATAACTTAGAACCTTGAAAACGAGCCTCCGGGCGACCAAAACGAGCAAACGGGCCACGTTGCTTGTGTGACTTGACGGGCACGGGCCCCTACCCGTTCATGACCTGCAGGAATTGACGGAACGAGATTCCGACTCTCGGGTTCCTTGCAAAGTTGAAACGTAGGTTTAACTCAAGACTTTCACTTAAAACTTAGGAAATCAGCCTCCGGGCGCGCAAAACGAGCAAACGGGCTCCGGTGCCCGTTGGACTTGACGGGCATGGGCTCCTAGTCATTCATGACTAGCTGAAAAAACTGGCGGAACGAGATTCCGAAACACGGACTGCTCGTACCGTTGAAACGTATGTTTAAGTTAGAACTATAACTTAAAATTTAGAAAACGAGCATCCGGGCGCCCAGTACGAGCAACCGGCTTCGTTGCTCATGAGACTTGATGGGCCCGGACCCCTAGCTTTTCATGACCTGCAGGAACTGACGGAACGAGATTCCGACTCCCGGATTGCTAGTGAAGTTGAAACGTAGGTTTAACTCAAAACTTTCACTTAAAACTAAGGAAATCAGCCTCCGGGCGCCCAAAACGAGCAAACGGCCTCCGGTGCCAGAGAGACTCCACGGGCACGGGCCCCTAGCCGTTCATGGCCTGCAGAGACAGCCGAAACGAGATTCCGAACCCCGGATTGCTCGTACTGTTGAAACGTATGTTTAAGTTAAAATTATAACTTAAAACATAGACAACGAGCCTCCGGGCGCCCAAAATGAGCAGACGGGCCCCGTTGCCCGTGAAAATTGACGGGCACGGGCCCTAGTCATTCGTGACTTGTATGAACTGACGGAACGAGATTCCGAATCCCGGACTGCTCGTACAGTTGAAACGTAGGTTTAAGTTACAGCTATAGCCTAAAACTTAGAGAACGAGCCTCCGGGCCCCCAAAATGAGTAAACGGGCTCCGTTGGCCGCGAAACTTGACGGGCACGGGCCCCTAGTCATTCAAGACTTGCAGGAACAGACGAAAGGAGATTCCGAATCCCGGATTGCTCGTACAGTTGAAACGCAAGTTTAAATTAGAACTATAACCTAAAACTTAGAAAACGAGCATCCGGGCGCCCACAACGAGCAAACGGGCTCCGTTGCCCTTGTAACTTGACGGGCACGGGCCCCTAGTCATTCATGACTTGCAGGAACAGAAGGAACGAGAGTCCGGACCCCGGAGTGCTCGTACAGTTGAAACGTATGTTTCAGTTAGAACTATAACTTAAGACTTAGAAAACGAAACATCCGGGCGCCCAAAATGAGCAAATGGGCTCCGTTGCCGTTAAACTTGACGGGCACCGGCCCCTAGTCATTCATGACTAGCAGGAACTGACGGAACGAGATTCTGATTCCCGGATTGCTCTTAAAGTTGAAACGTATGTTTAAATTAGAGCTATAACTTAGAACCTTGAAAACGAGCCTCCGGGCGACCAAAACGAGCAAACGGGCCCCGTTGCTTGTGGGACTTGACGGGCACGGGCCCCTACCTGTTCATGACCTGCAGGAATTGACGGAACGAGATTCCGACTCTCGGGTTCCTTGCAAAGTTGAAACGTAGGTTTAACTCAAGACTTTCACTTAAAACTTAGGAAATCAGCCTCCGGGCGCGCAAAACGAGCAAACGGGCTCCGGTGCCCGTTGGACTTGACGGGCATGGGCTCCTAGTCATTCATGACTAGCTGAAAAAACTGGCGGAACGAGATTCCGAAACACGGACTGCTCGTACCGTTGAAACGTATGTTTAAGTTAGAACTATAACTTAAAATTTAGAAAACGAGCATCCGGGCGCCCAGTACGAGCAACCGGCTTCGTTGCTCATGAGACTTGATGGGCCCGGACCCCTAGCTTTTCATGACCTGCAGGAACTGACGGAACGAGATTCCGACTCCCGGATTGCTAGTGAAGTTGAAACGTAGGTTTAACTCAAAACTTTCACTTAAAACTAAGGAAATCAGCCTCCGGGCGCCCAAAACGAGCAAACGGGCTCCGGTGCCAGAGAGACTCCACGGGCACGGGCCCCTAGCCGTTCATGGCCTGCAGAGACAGCCGAAACGAGATTCCGAACCCCGGATTGCTCGTACTGTTGAAACGTATGTTTAAGTTAGAATTATAACTTAAAACATAGACAACGAGCCTCCGGTAACCCTTAATTACTATTCAGGGGTGAATAGCATTGTGCAGATTATCCCATCCCAGGCTCACACTATCACTGTAGAGGGGGATCCACTTTCCATTATGAACATGGCTGACCCAGCCACTTCTGATTGGCATGTCAGATTCCAGGTGAGGAAAATCCAGCAGATCCTAAACCGAACTACTCATGTACAATTTTCCAAGCTACATCCCCACACTATTCGGTTTAGCAAATTCATCAGTAGGAATGTTGGAACATCAACTAATATTAATGAGCGTGAGATTCTGAAGTTATTTGCTACCTTTGCCCGGGTTGTGGGTATCTCTTTGAGTTAAGTCCTGTAAGGGGTATGCCCCTTTGGGAGTTTGGGGCCTAGGAGAAGACTAAGCCCTTTTCTGTATTTTGTATTATAGTTTGAGATAATGAAGAACTAACAACTTATTCTTCAAAAAAAAAAAAAAAAAAAAAAAAAAAAAAACGAGCCTCCGGGCGCCCAAAATGAGCAGACGGGCCCCGTTGCCCGTGAAAATTGACAGGCACGGGCCCTAGTCATTCGTGACTTGCATGAACTGACGGAACGAGATTCCGAATCCCGGACTGCTCGTACAGTTGAAACGTAGGTTTATGTTACAGCTATAACCTAAAACTTAGAGAACGAGCCTCCGGGCCCCCAAAATGAGTAAACGGGCTCCGTTGGCCGCGAAACTTGACGGGCACGGGCCCCTAGTCATTCAAGACTTGCAGGAACAGACGAAAGGAGATTCCGAATCCCGGATTGCTCGTACAGTTGAAACGCAAGTTTAAATTAGAACTATAACCTAAAACTTAGAAAACGAGCATCCGGGCGCCCACAACGAGCAAACGGGCTCCGTTGCCCTTGTAACTTGACGGGCACGGGCCCCTAGTCATTCATGACTTGCAGGAACAGAAGGAACGAGAGTCCGGACCCCGGAGTGCTCGTACAGTTGAAACGTATGTTTCAGTTAGAACTATAACTTAAGACTTAGAAAACGAAACATCCGGGCGCCCAAAATGAGCAAATGGGCTCCGTTGCCGTTAAACTTGACGGGCACCGGCCCCTAGTCATTCATGACTAGCAGGAACTGACGGAACGAGATTCTGATTCCCGGATTGCTCTTACAGTTGAAACGTATGTTTAAATTAGAGCTATAACTTAGAACCTTGAAAACGAGCCTCCGGGCGACCAAAACGAGCAAACGGGCCCCGTTGCTTGTGTGACTTGACGGGCACGGGCCCCTACCCGTTCATGACCTGCAGGAATTGACGGAACGAGATTCCGACTCTCGGGTTCCTTGCAAAGTTGAAACGTAGGTTTAACTCAAGACTTTCACTTAAAACTTAGGAAATCAGCCTCCGGGCGCGCAAAACGAGCAAACGGGCTCCGGTGCCCGTTGGACTTGATGGGCATGGGCTCCTAGTCATTCATGACTAGCTGAAAAAACTGGCGGAACGAGATTCCGAAACACGGACTGCTCGTACCGTTGAAACGTATGTTTAAGTTAGAACTATAACTTAAAATTTAGAAAACGAGCATCCGGGCGCCCAGTACGAGCAACCGGCTTCGTTGCTCATGAGACTTGATGGGCCCGGACCCCTAGCTTTTCATGACCTGCAGGAACTGACGGAACGAGATTCCGACTCCCGGATTGCTAGTGAAGTTGAAACGTAGGTTTAACTCAAAACTTTCACATAAAACTAAGGAAATCAGCCTCCGGGCGCCCAAAACGAGCAAACGGGCTCCGGTGCCAGAGAGACTCCACGGGCACGGGCCCCTAGCCGTTCATGGCCTGCAGAGACAGCCGAAACGAGATTCCGAACCCCGGATTGCTCGTACTGTTGAAACGTATGTTTAAGTTAGAATTATAACTTAAAACATAGACAACGAGCCTCCGGGCGCCCAAAATGAGCAGACGGGCCCCGTTGCCCGTGAAAATTGACGGGCACGGGCCCTAGTCATTCGTGACTTGTATGAACTGACGGAACGAGATTCCGAATCCCGGACTGCTCGTACAGTTGAAACGTAGGTTTAAGTTACAGCTATAGCCTAAAACTTAGAGAACGAGCCTCCGGGCCCCCAAAATGAGTAAACGGGCTCCGTTGGCCGCGAAACTTGACGGGCACGGGCCCCTAGTCATTCAAGACTTGCAGGAACAGACGAAAGGAGATTCCGAATCCCGGATTGCTCGTACAGTTGAAACGCAAGTTTAAATTAGAACTATAACCTAAAACTTAGAAAACGAGCATCCGGGCGCCCACAACGAGCAAACGGGCTCCGTTGCCCTTGTAACTTGACGGGCACGGGCCCCTAGTCATTCATGACTTGCAGGAACAGAAGGAACGAGAGTCCGGACCCCGGAGTGCTCGTACAGTTGAAACGTATGTTTCAGTTAGAACTATAACTTAAGACTTAGAAAACGAAACATCCGGGCGCCCAAAATGAGCAAATGGGCTCCGTTGCCGTTAAACTTGACGGGCACCGGCCCCTAGTCATTCATGACTAGCAGGAACTGACGGAACGAGATTCTGATTCCCGGATTGCTCTTAAAGTTGAAACGTATGTTTAAATTAGAGCTATAACTTAGAACCTTGAAAACGAGCCTCCGGGCGACCAAAACGAGCAAACGGGCCCCGTTGCTTGTGGGACTTGACGGGCACGGGCCCCTACCCGTTCATGACCTGCAGGAATTGACGGAACGAGATTCCGACTCTCGGGTTCCTTGCAAAGTTGAAACGTAGGTTTAACTCAAGACTTTCACTTAAAACTTAGGAAATCAGCCTCCGGGCGCGCAAAACGAGCAAACGGGCTCCGGTGCCCGTTGGACTTGACGGGCATGGGCTCCTAGTCATTCATGACTAGCTGAAAAAACTGGCGGAACGAGATTCCGAAACACGGACTGCTCGTACCGTTGAAACGTATGTTTAAGTTAGAACTATAACTTAAAATTTAGAAAACGAGCATCCGGGCGCCCAGTACGAGCAACCGGCTTCGTTGCTCATGAGACTTGATGGGCCCGGACCCCTAGCTTTTCATGACCTGCAGGAACTGACGGAACGAGATTCCGACTCCCGGATTGCTAGTGAAGTTGAAACGTAGGTTTAACTCAAAACTTTCACTTAAAACTAAGGAAATCAGCCTCCGGGCGCCCAAAACGAGCAAACGGGCTCCGGTGCCAGAGAGACTCCACGGGCACGGGCCCCTAGCCGTTCATGGCCTGCAGAGACAGCCGAAACGAGATTCCGAACCCCGGATTGCTCGTACTGTTGAAACGTATGTTTAAGTTAGAATTATAACTTAAAACATAGACAACGAGCCTCCGGTAACCCTTAATTACTATTCAGGGGTGAATAGCATTGTGCAGATTATCCCATCCCAGGCTCACACTATCACTGTAGAGGGGGATCCACTTTCCATTATGAACATGGCTGACCCAGCCACTTCTGATTGGCATGTCAGATTCCAGGTGAGGAAAATCCAGCAGATCCTAAACCGAACTACTCATGTACAATTTTCCAAGCTACATCCCCACACTATTCGGTTTAGCAAATTCATCAGTAGGAATGTTGGAACATCAACTAATATTAATGAGCGTGAGATTCTGAAGTTATTTGCTACCTTTGCCCGGGTTGTGGGTATCTCTTTGAGTTAAGTCCTGTAAGGGGTATGCCCCTTTGGGAGTTTGGGGCCTAGGAGAAGACTAAGCCCTTTTCTGTATTTTGTATTATAGTTTGAGATAATGAAGAACTAACAACTTATTCTTCAAAAAAAAAAAAAAAAAAAAAAAAAAAAAACGAGCCTCCGGGCGCCCAAAATGAGCAGACGGGCCCCGTTGCCCGTGAAAATTGACAGGCACGGGCCCTAGTCATTCGTGACTTGCATGAACTGACGGAACGAGATTCCGAATCCCGGACTGCTCGTACAGTTGAAACGTAGGTTTATGTTACAGCTATAACCTAAAACTTAGAGAACGAGCCTCCGGGCCCCCAAAATGAGTAAACGGGCTCCGTTGGCCGCGAAACTTGACGGGCACGGGCCCCTAGTCATTCAAGACTTGCAGGAACAGACGAAAGGAGATTCCGAATCCCGGATTGCTCGTACAGTTGAAACGCAAGTTTAAATTAGAACTATAACCTAAAACTTAGAAAACGAGCATCCGGGCGCCCACAACGAGCAAACGGGCTCCGTTGCCCTTGTAACTTGACGGGCACGGGCCCCTAGTCATTCATGACTTGCAGGAACAGAAGGAACGAGAGTCCGGACCCCGGAGTGCTCGTACAGTTGAAACGTATGTTTCAGTTAGAACTATAACTTAAGACTTAGAAAACGAAACATCCGGGCGCCCAAAATGAGCAAATGGGCTCCGTTGCCGTTAAACTTGACGGGCACCGGCCCCTAGTCATTCATGACTAGCAGGAACTGACGGAACGAGATTCTGATTCCCGGATTGCTCTTACAGTTGAAACGTATGTTTAAATTAGAGCTATAACTTAGAACCTTGAAAACGAGCCTCCGGGCGACCAAAACGAGCAAACGGGCCCCGTTGCTTGTGTGACTTGACGGGCATGGGCCCCTACCCGTTCATGACCTGCAGGAATTGACGGAACGAGATTCCGACTCTCGGGTTCCTTGCAAAGTTGAAACGTAGGTTTAACTCAAGACTTTCACTTAAAACTTAGGAAATCAGCCTCCGGGCGCGCAAAACGAGCAAACGGGCTCCGGTGCCCGTTGGACTTGATGGGCATGGGCTCCTAGTCATTCATGACTAGCTGAAAAAACTGGCGGAACGAGATTCCGAAACACGGACTGCTCGTACCGTTGAAACGTATGTTTAAGTTAGAACTATAACTTAAAATTTAGAAAACGAGCATCCGGGCGCCCAGTACGAGCAACCGGCTTCGTTGCTCATGAGACTTGATGGGCCCGGACCCCTAGCTTTTCATGACCTGCAGGAACTGACGGAACGAGATTCCGACTCCCGGATTGCTAGTGAAGTTGAAACGTAGGTTTAACTCAAAACTTTCACTTAAAACTAAGGAAATCAGCCTCCGGGCGCCCAAAACGAGCAAACGGCCTCCGGTGCCAGAGAGACTCCACGGGCACGGGCCCCTAGCCGTTCATGGCCTGCAGAGACAGCCGAAACGAGATTCCGAACCCCGGATTGCTCGTACTGTTGAAACGTATGTTTAAGTTAGAATTATAACTTAAAACATAGACAACGAGCCTCCGGGCGCCCAAAATGAGCAGACGGGCCCCGTTGCCCGTGAAAATTGACGGGCACGGGCCCTAGTCATTCGTGACTTGTATGAACTGACGGAACGAGATTCCGAATCCCGGACTGCTCGTACAGTTGAAACGTAGGTTTAAGTTACAGCTATAGCCTAAAACTTAGAGAACGAGCCTCCGGGCCCCCAAAATGAGTAAACGGGCTCCGTTGGCCGCGAAACTTGACGGGCACGGGCCCCTAGTCATTCAAGACTTGCAGGAACAGACGAAAGGAGATTCCGAATCCCGGATTGCTCGTACAGTTGAAACGCAAGTTTAAATTAGAACTATAACCTAAAACTTAGAAAACGAGCATCCGGGCGCCCACAACGAGCAAACGGGCTCCGTTGCCCTTGTAACTTGACGGGCACGGGCCCCTAGTCATTCATGACTTGCAGGAACAGAAGGAACGAGAGTCCGGACCCCGGAGTGCTCGTACAGTTGAAACGTATGTTTCAGTTAGAACTATAACTTAAGACTTAGAAAACGAAACATCCGGGCGCCCAAAATGAGCAAATGGGCTCCGTTGCCGTTAAACTTGACGGGCACCGGCCCCTAGTCATTCATGACTAGCAGGAACTGACGGAACGAGATTCTGATTCCCGGATTGCTCTTAAAGTTGAAACGTATGTTTAAATTAGAGCTATAACTTAGAACCTTGAAAACGAGCCTCCGGGCGACCAAAACGAGCAAACGGGCCCCGTTGCTTGTGGGACTTGACGGGCACGGGCCCCTACCTGTTCATGACCTGCAGGAATTGACGGAACGAGATTCCGACTCTCGGGTTCCTTGCAAAGTTGAAACGTAGGTTTAACTCAAGACTTTCACTTAAAACTTAGGAAATCAGCCTCCGGGCGCGCAAAACGAGCAAACGGGCTCCGGTGCCCGTTGGACTTGACGGGCATGGGCTCCTAGTCATTCATGACTAGCTGAAAAAACTGGCGGAACGAGATTCCGAAACACGGACTGCTCGTACCGTTGAAACGTATGTTTAAGTTAGAACTATAACTTAAAATTTAGAAAACGAGCATCCGGGCGCCCAGTACGAGCAACCGGCTTCGTTGCTCATGAGACTTGATGGGCCCGGACCCCTAGCTTTTCATGACCTGCAGGAACTGACGGAACGAGATTCCGACTCCCGGATTGCTAGTGAAGTTGAAACGTAGGTTTAACTCAAAACTTTCACTTAAAACTAAGGAAATCAGCCTCCGGGCGCCCAAAACGAGCAAACGGGCTCCGGTGCCAGAGAGACTCCACGGGCACGGGCCCCTAGCCGTTCATGGCCTGCAGAGACAGCCGAAACGAGATTCCGAACCCCGGATTGCTCGTACTGTTGAAACGTATGTTTAAGTTAGAATTATAACTTAAAACATAGACAACGAGCCTCCGGTAACCCTTAATTACTATTCAGGGGTGAATAGCATTGTGCAGATTATCCCATCCCAGGCTCACACTATCACTGTAGAGGGGGATCCACTTTCCATTATGAACATGGCTGACCCAGCCACTTCTGATTGGCATGTCAGATTCCAGGTGAGGAAAATCCAGCAGATCCTAAACCGAACTACTCATGTACAATTTTCCAAGCTACATCCCCACACTATTCGGTTTAGCAAATTCATCAGTAGGAATGTTGGAACATCAACTAATATTAATGAGCGTGAGATTCTGAAGTTATTTGCTACCTTTGCCCGGGTTGTGGGTATCTCTTTGAGTTAAGTCCTGTAAGGGGTATGCCCCTTTGGGAGTTTGGGGCCTAGGAGAAGACTAAGCCCTTTTCTGTATTTTGTATTATAGTTTGAGATAATGAAGAACTAACAACTTATTCTTCAAAAAAAAAAAAAAAAAAAAAAAAAAAAAACGAGCCTCCGGGCGCCCAAAATGAGCAGACGGGCCCCGTTGCCCGTGAAAATTGACAGGCACGGGCCCTAGTCATTCGTGACTTGCATGAACTGACGGAACGAGATTCCGAATCCCGGACTGCTCGTACAGTTGAAACGTAGGTTTATGTTACAGCTATAACCTAAAACTTAGAGAACGAGCCTCCGGGCCCCCAAAATGAGTAAACGGGCTCCGTTGGCCGCGAAACTTGACGGGCACGGGCCCCTAGTCATTCAAGACTTGCAGGAACAGACGAAAGGAGATTCCGAATCCCGGATTGCTCGTACAGTTGAAACGCAAGTTTAAATTAGAACTATAACCTAAAACTTAGAAAACGAGCATCCGGGCGCCCACAACGAGCAAACGGGCTCCGTTGCCCTTGTAACTTGACGGGCACGGGCCCCTAGTCATTCATGACTTGCAGGAACAGAAGGAACGAGAGTCCGGACCCCGGAGTGCTCGTACAGTTGAAACGTATGTTTCAGTTAGAACTATAACTTAAGACTTAGAAAACGAAACATCCGGGCGCCCAAAATGAGCAAATGGGCTCCGTTGCCGTTAAACTTGACGGGCACCGGCCCCTAGTCATTCATGACTAGCAGGAACTGACGGAACGAGATTCTGATTCCCGGATTGCTCTTACAGTTGAAACGTATGTTTAAATTAGAGCTATAACTTAGAACCTTGAAAACGAGCCTCCGGGCGACCAAAACGAGCAAACGGGCCCCGTTGCTTGTGTGACTTGACGGGCACGGGCCCCTACCCGTTCATGACCTGCAGGAATTGACGGAACGAGATTCCGACTCTCGGGTTCCTTGCAAAGTTGAAACGTAGGTTTAACTCAAGACTTTCACTTAAAACTTAGGAAATCAGCCTCCGGGCGCGCAAAACGAGCAAAACGGGCTCCGGTGCCCGTTGGACTTGATGGGCATGGGCTCCTAGTCATTCATGACTAGCTGAAAAAACTGGCGGAACGAGATTCCGAAACACGGACTGCTCGTACCGTTGAAACGTATGTTTAAGTTAGAACTATAACTTAAAATTTAGAAAACGAGCATCCGGGCGCCCAGTACGAGCAACCGGCTTCGTTGCTCATGAGACTTGATGGGCCCGGACCCCTAGCTTTTCATGACCTGCAGGAACTGACGGAACGAGATTCCGACTCCCGGATTGCTAGTGAAGTTGAAACGTAGGTTTAACTCAAAACTTTCACTTAAAACTAAGGAAATCAGCCTCCGGGCGCCCAAAACGAGCAAACGGCCTCCGGTGCCAGAGAGACTCCACGGGCACGGGCCCCTAGCCGTTCATGGCCTGCAGAGACAGCCGAAACGAGATTCCGAACCCCGGATTGCTCGTACTGTTGAAACGTATGTTTAAGTTAGAATTATAACTTAAAACATAGACAACGAGCCTCCGGGCGCCCAAAATGAGCAGACGGGCCCCGTTGCCCGTGAAAATTGACGGGCACGGGCCCTAGTCATTCGTGACTTGTATGAACTGACGGAACGAGATTCCGAATCCCGGACTGCTCGTACAGTTGAAACGTAGGTTTAAGTTACAGCTATAGCCTAAAACTTAGAGAACGAGCCTCCGGGCCCCCAAAATGAGTAAACGGGCTCCGTTGGCCGCGAAACTTGACGGGCACGGGCCCCTAGTCATTCAAGACTTGCAGGAACAGACGAAAGGAGATTCCGAATCCCGGATTGCTCGTACAGTTGAAACGCAAGTTTAAATTAGAACTATAACCTAAAACTTAGAAAACGAGCATCCGGGCGCCCACAACGAGCAAACGGGCTCCGTTGCCCTTGTAACTTGACGGGCACGGGCCCCTAGTCATTCATGACTTGCAGGAACAGAAGGAACGAGAGTCCGGACCCCGGAGTGCTCGTACAGTTGAAACGTATGTTTCAGTTAGAACTATAACTTAAGACTTAGAAAACGAAACATCCGGGCGCCCAAAATGAGCAAATGGGCTCCGTTGCCGTTAAACTTGACGGGCACCGGCCCCTAGTCATTCATGACTAGCAGGAACTGACGGAACGAGATTCTGATTCCCGGATTGCTCTTAAAGTTGAAACGTATGTTTAAATTAGAGCTATAACTTAGAACCTTGAAAACGAGCCTCCGGGCGACCAAAACGAGCAAACGGGCCCCGTTGCTTGTGGGACTTGACGGGCACGGGCCCCTACCTGTTCATGACCTGCAGGAATTGACGGAACGAGATTCCGACTCTCGGGTTCCTTGCAAAGTTGAAACGTAGGTTTAACTCAAGACTTTCACTTAAAACTTAGGAAATCAGCCTCCGGGCGCGCAAAACGAGCAAACGGGCTCCGGTGCCCGTTGGACTTGACGGGCATGGGCTCCTAGTCATTCATGACTAGCTGAAAAAACTGGCGGAACGAGATTCCGAAACACGGACTGCTCGTACCGTTGAAACGTATGTTTAAGTTAGAACTATAACTTAAAATTTAGAAAACGAGCATCCGGGCGCCCAGTACGAGCAACCGGCTTCGTTGCTCATGAGACTTGATGGGCCCGGACCCCTAGCTTTTCATGACCTGCAGGAACTGACGGAACGAGATTCCGACTCCCGGATTGCTAGTGAAGTTGAAACGTAGGTTTAACTCAAAACTTTCACTTAAAACTAAGGAAATCAGCCTCCGGGCGCCCAAAACGAGCAAACGGGCTCCGGTGCCAGAGAGACTCCACGGGCACGGGCCCCTAGCCGTTCATGGCCTGCAGAGACAGCCGAAACGAGATTCCGAACCCCGGATTGCTCGTACTGTTGAAACGTATGTTTAAGTTAGAATTATAACTTAAAACATAGACAACGAGCCTCCGGTAACCCTTAATTACTATTCAGGGGTGAATAGCATTGTGCAGATTATCCCATCCCAGGCTCACACTATCACTGTAGAGGGGGATCCACTTTCCATTATGAACATGGCTGACCCAGCCACTTCTGATTGGCATGTCAGATTCCAGGTGAGGAAAATCCAGCAGATCCTAAACCGAACTACTCATGTACAATTTTCCAAGCTACATCCCCACACTATTCGGTTTAGCAAATTCATCAGTAGGAATGTTGGAACATCAACTAATATTAATGAGCGTGAGATTCTGAAGTTATTTGCTACCTTTGCCCGGGTTGTGGGTATCTCTTTGAGTTAAGTCCTGTAAGGGGTATGCCCCTTTGGGAGTTTGGGGCCTAGGAGAAGACTAAGCCCTTTTCTGTATTTTGTATTATAGTTTGAGATAATGAAGAACTAACAACTTATTCTTCAAAAAAAAAAAAAAAAAAAAAAAAAAAAAACGAGCCTCCGGGCGCCCAAAATGAGCAGACGGGCCCCGTTGCCCGTGAAAATTGACAGGCACGGGCCCTAGTCATTCGTGACTTGCATGAACTGACGGAACGAGATTCCGAATCCCGGACTGCTCGTACAGTTGAAACGTAGGTTTATGTTACAGCTATAACCTAAAACTTAGAGAACGAGCCTCCGGGCCCCCAAAATGAGTAAACGGGCTCCGTTGGCCGCGAAACTTGACGGGCACGGGCCCCTAGTCATTCAAGACTTGCAGGAACAGACGAAAGGAGATTCCGAATCCCGGATTGCTCGTACAGTTGAAACGCAAGTTTAAATTAGAACTATAACCTAAAACTTAGAAAACGAGCATCCGGGCGCCCACAACGAGCAAACGGGCTCCGTTGCCCTTGTAACTTGACGGGCACGGGCCCCTAGTCATTCATGACTTGCAGGAACAGAAGGAACGAGAGTCCGGACCCCGGAGTGCTCGTACAGTTGAAACGTATGTTTCAGTTAGAACTATAACTTAAGACTTAGAAAACGAAACATCCGGGCGCCCAAAATGAGCAAATGGGCTCCGTTGCCGTTAAACTTGACGGGCACCGGCCCCTAGTCATTCATGACTAGCAGGAACTGACGGAACGAGATTCTGATTCCCGGATTGCTCTTACAGTTGAAACGTATGTTTAAATTAGAGCTATAACTTAGAACCTTGAAAACGAGCCTCCGGGCGACCAAAACGAGCAAACGGGCCCCGTTGCTTGTGTGACTTGACGGGCACGGGCCCCTACCCGTTCATGACCTGCAGGAATTGACGGAACGAGATTCCGACTCTCGGGTTCCTTGCAAAGTTGAAACGTAGGTTTAACTCAAGACTTTCACTTAAAACTTAGGAAATCAGCCTCCGGGCGCGCAAAACGAGCAAAACGGGCTCCGGTGCCCGTTGGACTTGATGGGCATGGGCTCCTAGTCATTCATGACTAGCTGAAAAAACTGGCGGAACGAGATTCCGAAACACGGACTGCTCGTACCGTTGAAACGTATGTTTAAGTTAGAACTATAACTTAAAATTTAGAAAACGAGCATCCGGGCGCCCAGTACGAGCAACCGGCTTCGTTGCTCATGAGACTTGATGGGCCCGGACCCCTAGCTTTTCATGACCTGCAGGAACTGACGGAACGAGATTCCGACTCCCGGATTGCTAGTGAAGTTGAAACGTAGGTTTAACTCAAAACTTTCACTTAAAACTAAGGAAATCAGCCTCCGGGCGCCCAAAACGAGCAAACGGCCTCCGGTGCCAGAGAGACTCCACGGGCACGGGCCCCTAGCCGTTCATGGCCTGCAGAGACAGCCGAAACGAGATTCCGAACCCCGGATTGCTCGTACTGTTGAAACGTATGTTTAAGTTAGAATTATAACTTAAAACATAGACAACGAGCCTCCGGGCGCCCAAAATGAGCAGACGGGCCCCGTTGCCCGTGAAAATTGACGGGCACGGGCCCTAGTCATTCGTGACTTGTATGAACTGACGGAACGAGATTCCGAATCCCGGACTGCTCGTACAGTTGAAACGTAGGTTTAAGTTACAGCTATAGCCTAAAACTTAGAGAACGAGCCTCCGGGCCCCCAAAATGAGTAAACGGGCTCCGTTGGCCGCGAAACTAAACGGGCACGGGCCCCTAGTCATTCAAGACTTGCAGGAACAGACGAAAGGAGATTCCGAATCCCGGATTGCTCGTACAGTTGAAACGCAAGTTTAAATTAGAACTATAACCTAAAACTTAGAAAACGAGCATCCGGGCGCCCACAACGAGCAAACGGGCTCCGTTGCCCTTGTAACTTGACGGGCACGGGCCCCTAGTCATTCATGACTTGCAGGAACAGAAGGAACGAGAGTCCGGACCCCGGAGTGCTCGTACAGTTGAAACGTATGTTTCAGTTAGAACTATAACTTAAGACTTAGAAAACGAAACATCCGGGCGCCCAAAATGAGCAAATGGGCTCCGTTGCCGTTAAACTTGACGGGCACCGGCCCCTAGTCATTCATGACTAGCAGGAACTGACGGAACGAGATTCTGATTCCCGGATTGCTCTTAAAGTTGAAACGTATGTTTAAATTAGAGCTATAACTTAGAACCTTGAAAACGAGCCTCCGGGCGACCAAAACGAGCAAACGGGCCCCGTTGCTTGTGGGACTTGACGGGCACGGGCCCCTACCTGTTCATGACCTGCAGGAATTGACGGAACGAGATTCCGACTCTCGGGTTCCTTGCAAAGTTGAAACGTAGGTTTAACTCAAGACTTTCACTTAAAACTTAGGAAATCAGCCTCCGGGCGCGCAAAACAAGCAAACGGGCTCCGGTGCCCGTTGGACTTGACGGGCATGGGCTCCTAGTCATTCATGACTAGCTGAAAAAACTGGCGGAACGAGATTCCGAAACACGGACTGCTCGTACCGTTGAAACGTATGTTTAAGTTAGAACTATAACTTAAAATTTAGAAAACGAGCATCCGGGCGCCCAGTACGAGCAACCGGCTTCGTTGCTCATGAGACTTGATGGGCCCGGACCCCTAGCTTTTCATGACCTGCAGGAACTGACGGAACGAGATTCCGACTCCCGGATTGCTAGTGAAGTTGAAACGTAGGTTTAACTCAAAACTTTCACTTAAAACTAAGGAAATCAGCCTCCGGGCGCCCAAAACGAGCAAACGGGCTCCGGTGCCAGAGAGACTCCACGGGCACGGGCCCCTAGCCGTTCATGGCCTGCAGAGACAGCCGAAACGAGATTCCGAACCCCGGATTGCTCGTACTGTTGAAACGTATGTTTAAGTTAGAATTATAACTTAAAACATAGACAACGAGCCTCCGGTAACCCTTAATTACTATTCAGGGGTGAATAGCATTGTGCAGATTATCCCATCCCAGGCTCACACTATCACTGTAGAGGGGGATCCACTTTCCATTATGAACATGGCTGACCCAGCCACTTCTGATTGGCATGTCAGATTCCAGGTGAGGAAAATCCAGCAGATCCTAAACCGAACTACTCATGTACAATTTTCCAAGCTACACCCCCACACTATTCGGTTTAGCAAATTCATCAGTAGGAATGTTGGAACATCAACTAATATTAATGAGCGTGAGATTCTGAAGTTATTTGCTACCTTTGCCCGGGTTGTGGGTATCTCTTTGAGTTAAGTCCTGTAAGGGGTATGCCCCTTTGGGAGTTTGGGGCCTAGGAGAAGACTAAGCCCTTTTCTGTATTTTGTATTATAGTTTGAGATAATGAAGAACTAACAACTTATTCTTCAAAAAAAAAAAAAAAAAAAAAAAAAAAAAACGAGCCTCCGGGCGCCCAAAATGAGCAGACGGGCCCCGTTGCCCGTGAAAATTGACAGGCACGGGCCCTAGTCATTCGTGACTTGCATGAACTGACGGAACGAGATTCCGAATCCCGGACTGCTCGTACAGTTGAAACGTAGGTTTATGTTACAGCTATAACCTAAAACTTAGAGAACGAGCCTCCGGGCCCCCAAAATGAGTAAACGGGCTCCGTTGGCCGCGAAACTTGACGGGCACGGGCCCCTAGTCATTCAAGACTTGCAGGAACAGACGAAAGGAGATTCCGAATCCCGGATTGCTCGTACAGTTGAAACGCAAGTTTAAATTAGAACTATAACCTAAAACTTAGAAAACGAGCATCCGGGCGCCCACAACGAGCAAACGGGCTCCGTTGCCCTTGTAACTTGACGGGCACGGGCCCCTAGTCATTCATGACTTGCAGGAACAGAAGGAACGAGAGTCCGGACCCCGGAGTGCTCGTACAGTTGAAACGTATGTTTCAGTTAGAACTATAACTTAAGACTTAGAAAACGAAACATCCGGGCGCCCAAAATGAGCAAATGGGCTCCGTTGCCGTTAAACTTGACGGGCACCGGCCCCTAGTCATTCATGACTAGCAGGAACTGACGGAACGAGATTCTGATTCCCGGATTGCTCTTACAGTTGAAACGTATGTTTAAATTAGAGCTATAACTTAGAACCTTGAAAACGAGCCTCCGGGCGACCAAAACGAGCAAACGGGCCCCGTTGCTTGTGTGACTTGACGGGCACGGGCCCCTACCCGTTCATGACCTGCAGGAATTGACGGAACGAGATTCCGACTCTCGGGTTCCTTGCAAAGTTGAAACGTAGGTTTAACTCAAGACTTTCACTTAAAACTTAGGAAATCAGCCTCCGGGCGCGCAAAACGAGCAAACGGGCTCCGGTGCCCGTTGGACTTGATGGGCATGGGCTCCTAGTCATTCATGACTAGCTGAAAAAACTGGCGGAACGAGATTCCGAAACACGGACTGCTCGTACCGTTGAAACGTATGTTTAAGTTAGAACTGTAACTTAAAATTTAGAAAACGAGCATCCGGGCGCCCAGTACGAGCAACCGGCTTCGTTGCTCATGAGACTTGATGTGCCCGGACCCCTAGCTTTTCATGACCTGCAGGAACTGACGGAACGAGATTCCGACTCCCGGATTGCTAGTGAAGTTGAAACGTAGGTTTAACTCAAAACTTTCACTTAAAACTAAGGAAATCAGCCTCCGGGCGCCCAAAACGAGCAAACGGCCTCCGGTGCCAGAGAGACTCCACGGGCACGGGCCCCTAGCCGTTCATGGCCTGCAGAGACAGCCGAAACGAGATTCCGAACCCCGGATTGCTCGAATTGTTGAAACGTATGTTTAAGTTAGAATTATAACTTAAAACATAGACAACGAGCCTCCGGGCGCCCAAAATGAGCAGACGGGCCCCGTTGCCCGTGAAAATTGACGGGCACGGGCCCTAGTCATTCGTGACTTGTATGAACTGACGGAACGAGATTCCGAATCCCGGACTGCTCGTACAGTTGAAACGTAGGTTTAAGTTACAGCTATAACCTAAAACTTAGAGAACGAGCCTCCGGGCCCCCAAAATGAGTAAACGGGCTCCGTTGGCCGCGAAACTTGACGGGCACGGGCCCCTAGTCATTCAAGACTTGCAGGAACAGACGAAAGGAGATTCCGAATCCCGGATTGCTCGTACAGTTGAAACGCAAGTTTAAATTAGAACTATAACCTAAAACTTAGAAAACGAGCATCCGGGCGCCCACAACGAGCAAACGGGCTCCGTTGCCCTTGTAACTTGACGGGCACGGGCCCCTAGTCATTCATGACTTGCAGGAACAGAAGGAACGAGAGTCCGGACCCCGGAGTGCTCGTACAGTTGAAACGTATGTTTCAGTTAGAACTATAACTTAAGACTTAGAAAACGAAACATCCGGGCGCCCAAAATGAGCAAATGGGCTCCGTTGCCGTTAAACTTGACGGGCACCGGCCCCTAGTCATTCATGACTAGCAGGAACTGACGGAACGAGATTCTGATTCCCGGATTGCTCTTAAAGTTGAAACGTATGTTTAAATTAGAGCTATAACTTAGAACCTTGAAAACGAGCCTCCGGGCGACCAAAACGAGCAAACGGGCCCCGTTGCTTGTGGGACTTGACGGGCACGGGCCCCTACCTGTTCATGACCTGCAGGAATTGACGGAACGAGATTCCGACTCTCGGGTTCCTTGCAAAGTTGAAACGTAGGTTTAACTCAAGACTTTCACTTAAAACTTAGGAAATCAGCCTCCGGGCGCGCAAAACGAGCAAACGGGCTCCGGTGCCCGTTGGACTTGACGGGCATGGGCTCCTAGTCATTCATGACTAGCTGAAAAAACTGGCGGAACGAGATTCCGAAACACGGACTGCTCGTACCCTTGAAACGTATGTTTAAGTTAGAACTATAACTTAAAATTTAGAAAACGAGCATCCGGGCGCCCAGTACGAGCAACCGGCTTCGTTGCTCATGAGACTTGATGGGCCCGGACCCCTAGCTTTTCATTACCTGCAGGAACTGACGGAACGAGATTCCGACTCCCGGATTGCTAGTGAAGTTGAAACGTAGGTTTAACTCAAAACTTTCACTTAAAACTAAGGAAATCAGCCTCCGGGCGCCCAAAACGAGCAAACGGGCTCCGGTGCCAGAGAGACTCCACGGGCACGGGCCCCTAGCCGTTCATGGCCTGCAGAGACAGCCGAAACGAGATTCCGAACCCCGGATTGCTCGTACTGTTGAAACGTATGTTTAAGTTAGAATTATAACTTAAAACATAGACAACGAGCCTCCGGTAACCCTTAATTACTATTCAGGGGTGAATAGCATTGTGCAGATTATCCCATCCCAGGCTCACACTATCACTGTAGAGGGGGATCCACTTTCCATTATGAACATGGCTGACCCAGCCACTTCTGATTGGCATGTCAGATTCCAGGTGAGGAAAATCCAGCAGATCCTAAACCGAACTACTCATGTACAATTTTCCAAGCTACATCCCCACACTATTCGGTTTAGCAAATTCATCAGTAGGAATGTTGGAACATCAACTAATATTAATGAGCGTGAGATTCTGAAGTTATTTGCTACCTTTGCCCGGGTTGTGGGTATCTCTTTGAGTTAAGTCCTGTAAGGGGTATGCCCCTTTGGGAGTTTGGGGCCTAGGAGAAGACTAAGCCCTTTTCTGTATTTTGTATTATAGTTTGAGATAATGAAGAACTAACAACTTATTCTTCAAAAAAAAAAAAAAAAAAAAAAAAAAAAAACGAGCCTCCGGGCGCCCAAAATGAGCAGACGGGCCCCGTTGCCCGTGAAAATTGACAGGCACGGGCCCTAGTCATTCGTGACTTGCATGAACTGACGGAACGAGATTCCGAATCCCGGACTGCTCGTACAGTTGAAACGTAGGTTTATGTTACAGCTATAACCTAAAACTTAGAGAACGAGCCTCCGGGCCCCCAAAATGAGTAAACGGGCTCCGTTGGCCGCGAAACTTGACGGGCACGGGCCCCTAGTCATTCAAGACTTGCAGGAACAGACGAAAGGAGATTCCGAATCCCGGATTGCTCGTACAGTTGAAACGCAAGTTTAAATTAGAACTATAACCTAAAACTTAGAAAACGAGCATCCGGGCGCCCACAACGAGCAAACGGGCTCCGTTGCCCTTGTAACTTGACGGGCACGGGCCCCTAGTCATTCATGACTTGCAGGAACAGAAGGAACGAGAGTCCGGACCCCGGAGTGCTCGTACAGTTGAAACGTATGTTTCAGTTAGAACTATAACTTAAGACTTAGAAAACGAAACATCCGGGCGCCCAAAATGAGCAAATGGGCTCCGTTGCCGTTAAACTTGACGGGCACCGGCCCCTAGTCATTCATGACTAGCAGGAACTGACGGAACGAGATTCTGATTCCCGGATTGCTCTTACAGTGGAAACGTATGTTTAAATTAGAGCTATAACTTAGAACCTTGAAAACGAGCCTCCGGGCGACCAAAACGAGCAAACGGGCCCCGTTGCTTGTGTGACTTGACGGGCACGGGCCCCTACCCGTTCATGACCTGCAGGAATTGACGGAACGAGATTCCGACTCTCGGGTTCCTTGCAAAGTTGAAACGTAGGTTTAACTCAAGACTTTCACTTAAAACTTAGGAAATCAGCCTCCGGGCGCGCAAAACGAGCAAACGGGCTCCGGTGCCCGTTGGACTTGATGGGCATGGGCTCCTAGTCATTCATGACTAGCTGAAAAAACTGGCGGAACGAGATTCCGAAACACGGACTGCTCGTACCGTTGAAACGTATGTTTAAGTTAGAACTATAACTTAAAATTTAGAAAACGAGCATCCGGGCGCCCAGTACGAGCAACCGGCTTCGTTGCTCATGAGACTTGATGGGCCCGGACCCCTAGCTTTTCATGACCTGCAGGAACTGACGGAACGAGATTCCGACTCCCGGATTGCTAGTGAAGTTGAAACGTAGGTTTAACTCAAAACTTTCACTTAAAACTAAGGAAATCAGCCTCCGGGCGCCCAAAACGAGCAAACGGCCTCCGGTGCCAGAGAGACTCCACGGGCACGGGCCCCTAGCCGTTCATGGCCTGCAGAGACAGCCGAAACGAGATTCCGAACCCCGGATTGCTCGAATTGTTGAAACGTATGTTTAAGTTAGAATTATAACTTAAAACATAGACAACGAGCCTCCGGGCGCCCAAAATGAGCAGACGGGCCCCGTTGCCCGTGAAAATTGACGGGCACGGGCCCTAGTCATTCGTGACTTGTATGAACTGACGGAACGAGATTCCGAATCCCGGACTGCTCGTACAGTTGAAACGTAGGTTTAAGTTACAGCTATAACCTAAAACTTAGAGAACGAGCCTCCGGGCCCCCAAAATGAGTAAACGGGCTCCGTTGGCCGCGAAACTTGACGGGCACGGGCCCCTAGTCATTCAAGACTTGCAGGAACAGACGAAAGGAGATTCCGAATCCCGGATTGCTCGTACAGTTGAAACGCAAGTTTAAATTAGAACTATAACCTAAAACTTAGAAAACGAGCATCCGGGCGCCCACAACGAGCAAACGGGCTCCGTTGCCCTTGTAACTTGACGGGCACGGGCCCCTAGTCATTCATGACTTGCAGGAACAGAAGGAACGAGAGTCCGGACCCCGGAGTGCTCGTACAGTTGAAACGTATGTTTCAGTTAGAACTATAACTTAAGACTTAGAAAACGAAACATCCGGGCGCCCAAAATGAGCAAATGGGCTCCGTTGCCGTTAAACTTGACGGGCACCGGCCCCTAGTCATTCATGACTAGCAGGAACTGACGGAACGAGATTCTGATTCCCGGATTGCTCTTAAAGTTGAAACGTATGTTTAAATTAGAGCTATAACTTAGAACCTTGAAAACGAGCCTCCGGGCGACCAAAACGAGCAAACGGGCCCCGTTGCTTGTGGGACTTGACGGGCACGGGCCCCTACCTGTTCATGACCTGCAGGAATTGACGGAACGAGATTCCGACTCTCGGGTTCCTTGCAAAGTTGAAACGTAGGTTTAACTCAAGACTTTCACTTAAAACTTAGGAAATCAGCCTCCGGGCGCGCAAAACGAGCAAACGGGCTCCGGTGCCCGTTGGACTTGACGGGCATGGGCTCCTAGTCATTCATGACTAGCTGAAAAAACTGGCGGAACGAGATTCCGAAACACGGACTGCTCGTACCATTGAAACGTATGTTTAAGTTAGAACTATAACTTAAAATTTAGAAAACGAGCATCCGGGCGCCCAGTACGAGCAACCGGCTTCGTTGCTCATGAGACTTGATGGGCCCGGACCCCTAGCTTTTCATTACCTGCAGGAACTGACGGAACGAGATTCCGACTCCCGGATTGCTAGTGAAGTTGAAACGTAGGTTTAACTCAAAACTTTCACTTAAAACTAAGGAAATCAGCCTCCGGGCGCCCAAAACGAGCAAACGGGCTCCGGTGCCAGAGAGACTCCACGGGCACGGGCCCCTAGCCGTTCATGGCCTGCAGAGACAGCCGAAACGAGATTCCGAACCCCGGATTGCTCGTACTGTTGAAACGTATGTTTAAGTTAGAATTATAACTTAAAACATAGACAACGAGCCTCCGGTAACCCTTAATTACTATTCAGGGGTGAATAGCATTGTGCAGATTATCCCATCCCAGGCTCACACTATCACTGTAGAGGGGGATCCACTTTCCATTATGAACATGGCTGACCCAGCCACTTCTGATTGGCATGTCAGATTCCAGGTGAGGAAAATCCAGCAGATCCTAAACCGAACTACTCATGTACAATTTTCCAAGCTACATCCCCACACTATTCGGTTTAGCAAATTCATCAGTAGGAATGTTGGAACATCAACTAATATTAATGAGCGTGAGATTCTGAAGTTATTTGCTACCTTTGCCCGGGTTGTGGGTATCTCTTTGAGTTAAGTCCTGTAAGGGGTATGCCCCTTTGGGAGTTTGGGGCCTAGGAGAAGACTAAGCCCTTTTCTGTATTTTGTATTATAGTTTGAGATAATGAAGAACTAACAACTTATTCTTCAAAAAAAAAAAAAAAAAAAAAAAAAAAAACGAGCCTCCGGGCGCCCAAAATGAGCAGACGGGCCCCGTTGCCCGTGAAAATTGACAGGCACGGGCCCTAGTCATTCGTGACTTGCATGAACTGACGGAACGAGATTCCGAATCCCGGACTGCTCGTACAGTTGAAACGTAGGTTTATGTTACAGCTATAACCTAAAACTTAGAGAACGAGCCTCCGGGCCCCCAAAATGAGTAAACGGGCTCCGTTGGCCGCGAAACTTGACGGGCACGGGCCCCTAGTCATTCAAGACTTGCAGGAACAGACGAAAGGAGATTCCGAATCCCGGATTGCTCGTACAGTTGAAACGCAAGTTTAAATTAGAACTATAACCTAAAACTTAGAAAACGAGCATCCGGGCGCCCACAACGAGCAAACGGGCTCCGTTGCCCTTGTAACTTGACGGGCACGGGCCCCTAGTCATTCATGACTTGCAGGAACAGAAGGAACGAGAGTCCGGACCCCGGAGTGCTCGTACAGTTGAAACGTATGTTTCAGTTAGAACTATAACTTAAGACTTAGAAAACGAAACATCCGGGCGCCCAAAATGAGCAAATGGGCTCCGTTGCCGTTAAACTTGACGGGCACCGGCCCCTAGTCATTCATGACTAGCAGGAACTGACGGAACGAGATTCTGATTCCCGGATTGCTCTTACAGTGGAAACGTATGTTTAAATTAGAGCTATAACTTAGAACCTTGAAAACGAGCCTCCGGGCGACCAAAACGAGCAAACGGGCCCCGTTGCTTGTGTGACTTGACGGGCACGGGCCCCTACCCGTTCATGACCTGCAGGAATTGACGGAACGAGATTCCGACTCTCGGGTTCCTTGCAAAGTTGAAACGTAGGTTTAACTCAAGACTTTCACTTAAAACTTAGGAAATCAGCCTCCGGGCGCGCAAAACGAGCAAACGGGCTCCGGTGCCCGTTGGACTTGATGGGCATGGGCTCCTAGTCATTCATGACTAGCTGAAAAAACTGGCGGAACGAGATTCCGAAACACGGACTGCTCGTACCGTTGAAACGTATGTTTAAGTTAGAACTATAACTTAAAATTTAGAAAACGAGCATCCGGGCGCCCAGTACGAGCAACCGGCTTCGTTGCTCATGAGACTTGATGGGCCCGGACCCCTAGCTTTTCATGACCTGCAGGAACTGACGGAACGAGATTCCGACTCCCGGATTGCTAGTGAAGTTGAAACGTAGGTTTAACTCAAAACTTTCACTTAAAACTAAGGAAATCAGCCTCCGGGCGCCCAAAACGAGCAAACGGCCTCCGGTGCCAGAGAGACTCCACGGGCACGGGCCCCTAGCCGTTCATGGCCTGCAGAGACAGCCGAAACGAGATTCCGAACCCCGGATTGCTCGAATTGTTGAAACGTATGTTTAAGTTAGAATTATAACTTAAAACATAGACAACGAGCCTCCGGGCGCCCAAAATGAGCAGACGGGCCCCGTTGCCCGTGAAAATTGACGGGCACGGGCCCTAGTCATTCGTGACTTGTATGAACTGACGGAACGAGATTCCGAATCCCGGACTGCTCGTACAGTTGAAACGTAGGTTTAAGTTACAGCTATAACCTAAAACTTAGAGAACGAGCCTCCGGGCCCCCAAAATGAGTAAACGGGCTCCGTTGGCCGCGAAACTTGACGGGCACGGGCCCCTAGTCATTCAAGACTTGCAGGAACAGACGAAAGGAGATTCCGAATCCCGGATTGCTCGTACAGTTGAAACGCAAGTTTAAATTAGAACTATAACCTAAAACTTAGAAAACGAGCATCCGGGCGCCCACAACGAGCAAACGGGCTCCGTTGCCCTTGTAACTTGACGGGCACGGGCCCCTAGTCATTCATGACTTGCAGGAACAGAAGGAACGAGAGTCCGGACCCCGGAGTGCTCGTACAGTTGAAACGTATGTTTCAGTTAGAACTATAACTTAAGACTTAGAAAACGAAACATCCGGGCGCCCAAAATGAGCAAATGGGCTCCGTTGCCGTTAAACTTGACGGGCACCGGCCCCTAGTCATTCATGACTAGCAGGAACTGACGGAACGAGATTCTGATTCCCGGATTGCTCTTAAAGTTGAAACGTATGTTTAAATTAGAGCTATAACTTAGAACCTTGAAAACGAGCCTCCGGGCGACCAAAACGAGCAAACGGGCCCCGTTGCTTGTGGGACTTGACGGGCACGGGCCCCTACCTGTTCATGACCTGCAGGAATTGACGGAACGAGATTCCGACTCTCGGGTTCCTTGCAAAGTTGAAACGTAGGTTTAACTCAAGACTTTCACTTAAAACTTAGGAAATCAGCCTCCGGGCGCGCAAAACGAGCAAACGGGCTCCGGTGCCCGTTGGACTTGACGGGCATGGGCTCCTAGTCATTCATGACTAGCTGAAAAAACTGGCGGAACGAGATTCCGAAACACGGACTGCTCGTACCATTGAAACGTATGTTTAAGTTAGAACTATAACTTAAAATTTAGAAAACGAGCATCCGGGCGCCTAGTACGAGCAACCGGCTTCGTTGCTCATGAGACTTGATGGGCCCGGACCCCTAGCTTTTCATTACCTGCAGGAACTGACGGAACGAGATTCCGACTCCCGGATTGCTAGTGAAGTTGAAACGTAGGTTTAACTCAAAACTTTCACTTAAAACTAAGGAAATCAGCCTCCGGGCGCCCAAAACGAGCAAACGGGCTCCGGTGCCAGAGAGACTCCACGGGCACGGGCCCCTAGCCGTTCATGGCCTGCAGAGACAGCCGAAACGAGATTCCGAACCCCGGATTGCTCGTACTGTTGAAACGTATGTTTAAGTTAGAATTATAACTTAAAACATAGACAACGAGCCTCCGGTAACCCTTAATTACTATTCAGGGGTGAATAGCATTGTGCAGATTATCCCATCCCAGGCTCACACTATCACTGTAGAGGGGGATCCACTTTCCATTATGAACATGGCTGACCCAGCCACTTCTGATTGGCATGTCAGATTCCAGGTGAGGAAAATCCAGCAGATCCTAAACCGAACTACTCATGTACAATTTTCCAAGCTACATCCCCACACTATTCGGTTTAGCAAATTCATCAGTAGGAATGTTGGAACATCAACTAATATTAATGAGCGTGAGATTCTGAAGTTATTTGCTACCTTTGCCCGGGTTGTGGGTATCTCTTTGAGTTAAGTCCTGTAAGGGGTATGCCCCTTTGGGAGTTTGGGGCCTAGGAGAAGACTAAGCCCTTTTCTGTATTTTGTATTATAGTTTGAGATAATGAAGAACTAACAACTTATTCTTCAAAAAAAAAAAAAAAAAAAAAAAAAAAAAAACGAGCCTCCGGGCGCCCAAAATGAGCAGACGGGCCCCGTTGCCCGTGAAAATTGACAGGCACGGGCCCTAGTCATTCGTGACTTGCATGAACTGACGGAACGAGATTCCGAATCCCGGACTGCTCGTACAGTTGAAACGTAGGTTTATGTTACAGCTATAACCTAAAACTTAGAGAACGAGCCTCCGGGCCCCCAAAATGAGTAAACGGGCTCCGTTGGCCGCGAAACTTGACGGGCACGGGCCCCTAGTCATTCAAGACTTGCAGGAACAGACGAAAGGAGATTCCGAATCCCGGATTGCTCGTACAGTTGAAACGCAAGTTTAAATTAGAACTATAACCTAAAACTTAGAAAACGAGCATCCGGGCGCCCACAACGAGCAAACGGGCTCCGTTGCCCTTGTAACTTGACGGGCACGGGCCCCTAGTCATTCATGACTTGCAGGAACAGAAGGAACGAGAGTCCGGACCCCGGAGTGCTCGTACAGTTGAAACGTATGTTTCAGTTAGAACTATAACTTAAGACTTAGAAAACGAAACATCCGGGCGCCCAAAATGAGCAAATGGGCTCCGTTGCCGTTAAACTTGACGGGCACCGGCCCCTAGTCATTCATGACTAGCAGGAACTGACGGAACGAGATTCTGATTCCCGGATTGCTCTTACAGTTGAAACGTATGTTTAAATTAGAGCTATAACTTAGAACCTTGAAAACGAGCCTCCGGGCGACCAAAACGAGCAAACGGGCCCCGTTGCTTGTGTGACTTGACGGGCACGGGCCCCTACCCGTTCATGACCTGCAGGAATTGACGGAACGAGATTCCGACTCTCGGGTTCCTTGCAAAGTTGAAACGTAGGTTTAACTCAAGACTTTCACTTAAAACTTAGGAAATCAGCCTCCGGGCGCGCAAAACGAGCAAACGGGCTCCTGTGCCCGTTGGACTTGATGGGCATGGGCTCCTAGTCATTCATGACTAGCTGAAAAAACTGGCGGAACGAGATTCCGAAACACGGACTGCTCGTACCGTTGAAACGTATGTTTAAGTTAGAACTATAACTTAAAATTTAGAAAACGAGCATCCGGGCGCCCAGTACGAGCAACCGGCTTCGTTGCTCATGAGACTTGATGGGCCCGGACCCCTAGCTTTTCATGACCTGCAGGAACTGACGGAACGAGATTCCGACTCCCGGATTGCTAGTGAAGTTGAAACGTAGGTTTAACTCAAAACTTTCACTTAAAACTAAGGAAATCAGCCTCCGGGCGCCCAAAACGAGCAAACGGCCTCCGGTGCCAGAGAGACTCCACGGGCACGGGCCCCTAGCCGTTCATGGCCTGCAGAGACAGCCGAAACGAGATTCCGAACCCCGGATTGCTCGAATTGTTGAAACGTATGTTTAAGTTAGAATTATAACTTAAAACATAGACAACGAGCCTCCGGGCGCCCAAAATGAGCAGACGGGCCCCGTTGCCCGTGAAAATTGACGGGCACGGGCCCTAGTCATTCGTGACTTGTATGAACTGACGGAACGAGATTCCGAATCCCGGACTGCTCGTACAGTTGAAACGTAGGTTTAAGTTACAGCTATAACCTAAAACTTAGAGAACGAGCCTCCGGGCCCCCAAAATGAGTAAACGGGCTCCGTTGGCCGCGAAACTTGACGGGCACGGGCCCCTAGTCATTCAAGACTTGCAGGAACAGACGAAAGGAGATTCCGAATCCCGGATTGCTCGTACAGTTGAAACGCAAGTTTAAATTAGAACTATAACCTAAAACTTAGAAAACGAGCATCCGGGCGCCCACAACGAGCAAACGGGCTCCGTTGCCCTTGTAACTTGACGGGCACGGGCCCCTAGTCATTCATGACTTGCAGGAACAGAAGGAACGAGAGTCCGGACCCCGGAGTGCTCGTACAGTTGAAACGTATGTTTCAGTTAGAACTATAACTTAAGACTTAGAAAACGAAACATCCGGGCGCCCAAAATGAGCAAATGGGCTCCGTTGCCGTTAAACTTGACGGGCACCGGCCCCTAGTCATTCATGACTAGCAGGAACTGACGGAACGAGATTCTGATTCCCGGATTGCTCTTAAAGTTGAAACGTATGTTTAAATTAGAGCTATAACTTAGAACCTTGAAAACGAGCCTCCGGGCGACCAAAACGAGCAAACGGGCCCCGTTGCTTGTGGGACTTGACGGGCACGGGCCCCTACCTGTTCATGACCTGCAGGAATTGACGGAACGAGATTCCGACTCTCGGGTTCCTTGCAAAGTTGAAACGTAGGTTTAACTCAAGACTTTCACTTAAAACTTAGGAAATCAGCCTCCGGGCGCGCAAAACGAGCAAACGGGCTCCGGTGCCCGTTGGACTTGACGGGCATGGGCTCCTAGTCATTCATGACTAGCTGAAAAAACTGGCGGAACGAGATTCCGAAACACGGACTGCTCGTACCATTGAAACGTATGTTTAAGTTAGAACTATAACTTAAAATTTAGAAAACGAGCATCCGGGCGCCTAGTACGAGCAACCGGCTTCGTTGCTCATGAGACTTGATGGGCCCGGACCCCTAGCTTTTCATTACCTGCAGGAACTGACGGAACGAGATTCCGACTCCCGGATTGCTAGTGAAGTTGAAACGTAGGTTTAACTCAAAACTTTCACTTAAAACTAAGGAAATCAGCCTCCGGGCGCCCAAAACGAGCAAACGGGCTCCGGTGCCAGAGAGACTCCACGGGCACGGGCCCCTAGCCGTTCATGGCCTGCAGAGACAGCCGAAACGAGATTCCGAACCCCGGATTGCTCGTACTGTTGAAACGTATGTTTAAGTTAGAATTATAACTTAAAACATAGACAACGAGCCTCCGGTAACCCTTAATTACTATTCAGGGGTGAATAGCATTGTGCAGATTATCCCATCCCAGGCTCACACTATCACTGTAGAGGGGGATCCACTTTCCATTATGAACATGGCTGACCCAGCCACTTCTGATTGGCATGTCAGATTCCAGGTGAGGAAAATCCAGCAGATCCTAAACCGAACTACTCATGTACAATTTTCCAAGCTACATCCCCACACTATTCGGTTTAGCAAATTCATCAGTAGGAATGTTGGAACATCAACTAATATTAATGAGCGTGAGATTCTGAAGTTATTTGCTACCTTTGCCCGGGTTGTGGGTATCTCTTTGAGTTAAGTCCTGTAAGGGGTATGCCCCTTTGGGAGTTTGGGGCCTAGGAGAAGACTAAGCCCTTTTCTGTATTTTGTATTATAGTTTGAGATAATGAAGAACTAACAACTTATTCTTCAAAAAAAAAAAAAAAAAAAAAAAAAAAAAAACGAGCCTCCGGGCGCCCAAAATGAGCAGACGGGCCCCGTTGCCCGTGAAAATTGACAGGCACGGGCCCTAGTCATTCGTGACTTGCATGAACTGACGGAACGAGATTCCGAATCCCGGACTGCTCGTACAGTTGAAACGTAGGTTTATGTTACAGCTATAACCTAAAACTTAGAGAACGAGCCTCCGGGCCCCCAAAATGAGTAAACGGGCTCCGTTGGCCGCGAAACTTGACGGGCACGGGCCCCTAGTCATTCAAGACTTGCAGGAACAGACGAAAGGAGATTCCGAATCCCGGATTGCTCGTACAGTTGAAACGCAAGTTTAAATTAGAACTATAACCTAAAACTTAGAAAACGAGCATCCGGGCGCCCACAACGAGCAAACGGGCTCCGTTGCCCTTGTAACTTGACGGGCACGGGCCCCTAGTCATTCATGACTTGCAGGAACAGAAGGAACGAGAGTCCGGACCCCGGAGTGCTCGTACAGTTGAAACGTATGTTTCAGTTAGAACTATAACTTAAGACTTAGAAAACGAAACATCCGGGCGCCCAAAATGAGCAAATGGGCTCCGTTGCCGTTAAACTTGACGGGCACCGGCCCCTAGTCATTCATGACTAGCAGGAACTGACGGAACGAGATTCTGATTCCCGGATTGCTCTTACAGTTGAAACGTATGTTTAAATTAGAGCTATAACTTAGAACCTTGAAAACGAGCCTCCGGGCGACCAAAACGAGCAAACGGGCCCCGTTGCTTGTGTGACTTGACGGGCACGGGCCCCTACCCGTTCATGACCTGCAGGAATTGACGGAACGAGATTCCGACTCTCGGGTTCCTTGCAAAGTTGAAACGTAGGTTTAACTCAAGACTTTCACTTAAAACTTAGGAAATCAGCCTCCGGGCGCGCAAAACGAGCAAACGGGCTCCTGTGCCCGTTGGACTTGATGGGCATGGGCTCCTAGTCATTCATGACTAGCTGAAAAAACTGGCGGAACGAGATTCCGAAACACGGACTGCTCGTACCGTTGAAACGTATGTTTAAGTTAGAACTATAACTTAAAATTTAGAAAACGAGCATCCGGGCGCCCAGTACGAGCAACCGGCTTCGTTGCTCATGAGACTTGATGGGCCCGGACCCCTAGCTTTTCATGACCTGCAGGAACTGACGGAACGAGATTCCGACTCCCGGATTGCTAGTGAAGTTGAAACGTAGGTTTAACTCAAAACTTTCACTTAAAACTAAGGAAATCAGCCTCCGGGCGCCCAAAACGAGCAAACGGCCTCCGGTGCCAGAGAGACTCCACGGGCACGGGCCCCTAGCCGTTCATGGCCTGCAGAGACAGCCGAAACGAGATTCCGAACCCCGGATTGCTCGAATTGTTGAAACGTATGTTTAAGTTAGAATTATAACTTAAAACATAGACAACGAGCCTCCGGGCGCCCAAAATGAGCAGACGGGCCCCGTTGCCCGTGAAAATTGACGGGCACGGGCCCTAGTCATTCGTGACTTGTATGAACTGACGGAACGAGATTCCGAATCCCGGACTGCTCGTACAGTTGAAACGTAGGTTTAAGTTACAGCTATAACCTAAAACTTAGAGAACGAGCCTCCGGGCCCCCAAAATGAGTAAACGGGCTCCGTTGGCCGCGAAACTTGACGGGCACGGGCCCCTAGTCATTCAAGACTTGCAGGAACAGACGAAAGGAGATTCCGAATCCCGGATTGCTCGTACAGTTGAAACGCAAGTTTAAATTAGAACTATAACCTAAAACTTAGAAAACGAGCATCCGGGCGCCCACAACGAGCAAACGGGCTCCGTTGCCCTTGTAACTTGACGGGCACGGGCCCCTAGTCATTCATGACTTGCAGGAACAGAAGGAACGAGAGTCCGGACCCCGGAGTGCTCGTACAGTTGAAACGTATGTTTCAGTTAGAACTATAACTTAAGACTTAGAAAACGAAACATCCGGGCGCCCAAAATGAGCAAATGGGCTCCGTTGCCGTTAAACTTGACGGGCACCGGCCCCTAGTCATTCATGACTAGCAGGAACTGACGGAACGAGATTCTGATTCCCGGATTGCTCTTAAAGTTGAAACGTATGTTTAAATTAGAGCTATAACTTAGAACCTTGAAAACGAGCCTCCGGGCGACCAAAACGAGCAAACGGGCCCCGTTGCTTGTGGGACTTGACGGGCACGGGCCCCTACCTGTTCATGACCTGCAGGAATTGACGGAACGAGATTCCGACTCTCGGGTTCCTTGCAAAGTTGAAACGTAGGTTTAACTCAAGACTTTCACTTAAAACTTAGGAAATCAGCCTCCGGGCGCGCAAAACGAGCAAACGGGCTCCGGTGCCCGTTGGACTTGACGGGCATGGGCTCCTAGTCATTCATGACTAGCTGAAAAAACTGGCGGAACGAGATTCCGAAACACGGACTGCTCGTACCATTGAAACGTATGTTTAAGTTAGAACTATAACTTAAAATTTAGAAAACGAGCATCCGGGCGCCTAGTACGAGCAACCGGCTTCGTTGCTCATGAGACTTGATGGGCCCGGACCCCTAGCTTTTCATTACCTGCAGGAACTGACGGAACGAGATTCCGACTCCCGGATTGCTAGTGAAGTTGAAACGTAGGTTTAACTCAAAACTTTCACTTAAAACTAAGGAAATCAGCCTCCGGGCGCCCAAAACGAGCAAACGGGCTCCGGTGCCAGAGAGACTCCACGGGCACGGGCCCCTAGCCGTTCATGGCCTGCAGAGACAGCCGAAACGAGATTCCGAACCCCGGATTGCTCGTACTGTTGAAACGTATGTTTAAGTTAGAATTATAACTTAAAACATAGACAACGAGCCTCCGGTAACCCTTAATTACTATTCAGGGGTGAATAGCATTGTGCAGATTATCCCATCCCAGGCTCACACTATCACTGTAGAGGGGGATCCACTTTCCATTATGAACATGGCTGACCCAGCCACTTCTGATTGGCATGTCAGATTCCAGGTGAGGAAAATCCAGCAGATCCTAAACCGAACTACTCATGTACAATTTTCCAAGCTACATCCCCACACTATTCGGTTTAGCAAATTCATCAGTAGGAATGTTGGAACATCAACTAATATTAATGAGCGTGAGATTCTGAAGTTATTTGCTACCTTTGCCCGGGTTGTGGGTATCTCTTTGAGTTAAGTCCTGTAAGGGGTATGCCCCTTTGGGAGTTTGGGGCCTAGGAGAAGACTAAGCCCTTTTCTGTATTTTGTATTATAGTTTGAGATAATGAAGAACTAACAACTTATTCTTCAAAAAAAAAAAAAAAACGAGCCTCCGGGCGCCCAAAATGAGCAGACGGGCCCCGTTGCCCGTGAAAATTGACAGGCACGGGCCCTAGTCATTCGTGACTTGCATGAACTGACGGAACGAGATTCCGAATCCCGGACTGCTCGTACAGTTGAAACGTAGGTTTATGTTACAGCTATAACCTAAAACTTAGAGAACGAGCCTCCGGGCCCCCAAAATGAGTAAACGGGCTCCGTTGGCCGCGAAACTTGACGGGCACGGGCCCCTAGTCATTCAAGACTTGCAGGAACAGACGAAAGGAGATTCCGAATCCCGGATTGCTCGTACAGTTGAAACGCAAGTTTAAATTAGAACTATAACCTAAAACTTAGAAAACGAGCATCCGCGCGCCCACAACGAGCAAACGGGCTCCGTTGCCCTTGTAACTTGACGGGCACGGGCCCCTAGTCATTCATGACTTGCAGGAACAGAAGGAACGAGAGTCCGGACCCCGGAGTGCTCGTACAGTTGAAACGTATGTTTCAGTTAGAACTATAACTTAAGACTTAGAAAACGAAACATCCGGGCGCCCAAAATGAGCAAATGGGCTCCGTTGCCGTTAAACTTGACGGGCACCGGCCCCTAGTCATTCATGACTAGCAGGAACTGACGGAACGAGATTCTGATTCCCGGATTGCTCTTACAGTTGAAACGTATGTTTAAATTAGAGCTATAACTTAGAACCTTGAAAACGAGCCTCCGGGCGACCAAAACGAGCAAACGGGCCCCGTTGCTTGTGTGACTTGACGGGCACGGGCCCCTACCCGTTCATGACCTGCAGGAATTGACGGAACGAGATTCCGACTCTCGGGTTCCTTGCAAAGTTGAAACGTAGGTTTAACTCAAGACTTTCACTTAAAACTTAGGAAATCAGCCTCCGGGCGCGCAAAACGAGCAAACGGGCTCCGGTGCCCGTTGGACTTGATGGGCATGGGCTCCTAGTCATTCATGACTAGCTGAAAAAACTGGCGGAACGAGATTCCGAAACACGGACTGCTCGTACCGTTGAAACGTATGTTTAAGTTAGAACTATAACTTAAAATTTAGAAAACGAGCATCCGGGCGCCCAGTACGAGCAACCGGCTTCGTTGCTCATGAGACTTGATGGGCCCGGACCCCTAGCTTTTCATGACCTGCAGGAACTGACGGAACGAGATTCCGACTCCCGGATTGCTAGTGAAGTTGAAACGTAGGTTTAACTCAAAACTTTCACTTAAAACTAAGGAAATCAGCCTCCGGGCGCCCAAAACGAGCAAACGGCCTCCGGTGCCAGAGAGACTCCACGGGCACGGGCCCCTAGCCGTTCATGGCCTGCAGAGACAGCCGAAACGAGATTCCGAACCCCGGATTGCTCGAATTGTTGAAACGTATGTTTAAGTTAGAATTATAACTTAAAACATAGACAACGAGCCTCCGGGCGCCCAAAATGAGCAGACGGGCCCCGTTGCCCGTGAAAATTGACGGGCACGGGCCCTAGTCATTCGTGACTTGTATGAACGGACGGAACGAGATTCCGAATCCCGGACTGCTCGTACAGTTGAAACGTAGGTTTAAGTTACAGCTATAACCTAAAACTTAGAGAACGAGCCTCCGGGCCCCCAAAATGAGTAAACGGGCTCCGTTGGCCGCGAAACTTGACGGGCACGGGCCCCTAGTCATTCAAGACTTGCAGGAACAGACGAAAGGAGATTCCGAATCCCGGATTGCTCGTACAGTTGAAACGCAAGTTTAAATTAGAACTATAACCTAAAACTTAGAAAACGAGCATCCGGGCGCCCACAACGAGCAAACGGGCTCCGTTGCCCTTGTAACTTGACGGGCACGGGCCCCTAGTCATTCATGACTTGCAGGAACAGAAGGAACGAGAGTCCGGACCCCGGAGTGCTCGTACAGTTGAAACGTATGTTTCAGTTAGAACTATAACTTAAGACTTAGAAAACGAAACATCCGGGCGCCCAAAATGAGCAAATGGGCTCCGTTGCCGTTAAACTTGACGGGCACCGGCCCCTAGTCATTCATGACTAGCAGGAACTGACGGAACGAGATTCTGATTCCCGGATTGCTCTTAAAGTTGAAACGTATGTTTAAATTAGAGCTATAACTTAGAACCTTGAAAACGAGCCTCCGGGCGACCAAAACGAGCAAACGGGCCCCGTTGCTTGTGGGACTTGACGGGCACGGGCCCCTACCTGTTCATGACCTGCAGGAATTGACGGAACGAGATTCCGACTCTCGGGTTCCTTGCAAAGTTGAAACGTAGGTTTAACTCAAGACTTTCACTTAAAACTTAGGAAATCAGCCTCCGGGCGCGCAAAACGAGCAAACGGGCTCCGGTGCCCGTTGGACTTGACGGGCATGGGCTCCTAGTCATTCATGACTAGCTGAAAAAACTGGCGGAACGAGATTCCGAAACACGGACTGCTCGTACCATTGAAACGTATGTTTAAGTTAGAACTATAACTTAAAATTTAGAAAACGAGCATCCGGGCGCCTAGTACGAGCAACCGGCTTCGTTGCTCATGAGACTTGATGGGCCCGGACCCCTAGCTTTTCATTACCTGCAGGAACTGACGGAACGAGATTCCGACTCCCGGATTGCTAGTGAAGTTGAAACGTAGGTTTAACTCAAAACTTTCACTTAAAACTAAGGAAATCAGCCTCCGGGCGCCCAAAACGAGCAAACGGGCTCCGGTGCCAGAGAGACTCCACGGGCACGGGCCCCTAGCCGTTCATGGCCTGCAGAGACAGCCGAAACGAGATTCCGAACCCCGGATTGCTCGTACTGTTGAAACGTATGTTTAAGTTAGAATTATAACTTAAAACATAGACAACGAGCCTCCGGTAACCCTTAATTACTATTCAGGGGTGAATAGCATTGTGCAGATTATCCCATCCCAGGCTCACACTATCACTGTAGAGGGGGATCCACTTTCCATTATGAACATGGCTGACCCAGCCACTTCTGATTGGCATGTCAGATTCCAGGTGAGGAAAATCCAGCAGATCCTAAACCGAACTACTCATGTACAATTTTCCAAGCTACATCCCCACACTATTCGGTTTAGCAAATTCATCAGTAGGAATGTTGGAACATCAACTAATATTAATGAGCGTGAGATTCTGAAGTTATTTTCTACCTTTGCCCGGGTTGTGGGTATCTCTTTGAGTTAAGTCCTGTAAGGGGTATGCCCCTTTGGGAGTTTGGGGCCTAGGAGAAGACTAAGCCCTTTTCTGTATTTTGTATTATAGTTTGAGATAATGAAGAACTAACAACTTATTCTTCAAAAAAAAAAAAAAAAAAAAAAAAAAAAAAACGAGCCTCCGGGCGCCCAAAATGAGCAGACGGGCCCCGTTGCCCGTGAAAATTGACAGGCACGGGCCCTAGTCATTCGTGACTTGCATGAACTGACGGAACGAGATTCCGAATCCCGGACTGCTCGTACAGTTGAAACGTAGGTTTATGTTACAGCTATAACCTAAAACTTAGAGAACGAGCCTCCGGGCCCCCAAAATGAGTAAACGGGCTCCGTTGGCCGCGAAACTTGACGGGCACGGGCCCCTAGTCATTCAAGACTTGCAGGAACAGACGAAAGGAGATTCCGAATCCCGGATTGCTCGTACAGTTGAAACGCAAGTTTAAATTAGAACTATAACCTAAAACTTAGAAAACGAGCATCCGGGCGCCCACAACGAGCAAACGGGCTCCGTTGCCCTTGTAACTTGACGGGCACGGGCCCCTAGTCATTCATGACTTGCAGGAACAGAAGGAACGAGAGTCCGGACCCCGGAGTGCTCGTACAGTTGAAACGTATGTTTCAGTTAGAACTATAACTTAAGACTTAGAAAACGAAACATCCGGGCGCCCAAAATGAGCAAATGGGCTCCGTTGCCGTTAAACTTGACGGGCACCGGCCCCTAGTCATTCATGACTAGCAGGAACTGACGGAACGAGATTCTGATTCCCGGATTGCTCTTACAGTGGAAACGTATGTTTAAATTAGAGCTATAACTTAGAACCTTGAAAACGAGCCTCCGGGCGACCAAAACGAGCAAACGGGCCCCGTTGCTTGTGTGACTTGACGGGCACGGGCCCCTACCCGTTCATGACCTGCAGGAATTGACGGAACGAGATTCCGACTCTCGGGTTCCTTGCAAAGTTGAAACGTAGGTTTAACTCAAGACTTTCACTTAAAACTTAGGAAATCAGCCTCCGGGCGCGCAAAACGAGCAAACGGGCTCCGGTGCCCGTTGGACTTGATGGGCATGGGCTCCTAGTCATTCATGACTAGCTGAAAAAACTGGCGGAACGAGATTCCGAAACACGGACTGCTCGTACCGTTGAAACGTATGTTTAAGTTAGAACTATAACTTAAAATTTAGAAAACGAGCATCCGGGCGCCCAGTACGAGCAACCGGCTTCGTTGCTCATGAGACTTGATGGGCCCGGACCCCTAGCTTTTCATGACCTGCAGGAACTGACGGAACGAGATTCCGACTCCCGGATTGCTAGTGAAGTTGAAACGTAGGTTTAACTCAAAACTTTCACTTAAAACTAAGGAAATCAGCCTCCGGGCGCCCAAAACGAGCAAACGGCCTCCGGTGCCAGAGAGACTCCACGGGCACGGGCCCCTAGCCGTTCATGGCCTGCAGAGACAGCCGAAACGAGATTCCGAACCCCGGATTGCTCGAATTGTTGAAACGTATGTTTAAGTTAGAATTATAACTTAAAACATAGACAACGAGCCTCCGGGCGCCCAAAATGAGCAGACGGGCCCCGTTGCCCGTGAAAATTGACGGGCACGGGCCCTAGTCATTCGTGACTTGTATGAACTGACGGAACGAGATTCCGAATCCCGGACTGCTCGTACAGTTGAAACGTAGGTTTAAGTTACAGCTATAACCTAAAACTTAGAGAACGAGCCTCCGGGCCCCCAAAATGAGTAAACGGGCTCCGTTGGCCGCGAAACTTGACAGGCACGGGCCCCTAGTCATTCAAGACTTGCAGGAACAGACGAAAGGAGATTCCGAATCCCGGATTGCTCGTACAGTTGAAACGCAAGTTTAAATTAGAACTATAACCTAAAACTTAGAAAACGAGCATCCGGGCGCCCACAACGAGCAAACGGGCTCCGTTGCCCTTGTAACTTGACGGGCACGGGCCCCTAGTCATTCATGACTTGCAGGAACAGAAGGAACGAGAGTCCGGACCCCGGAGTGCTCGTACAGTTGAAACGTATGTTTCAGTTAGAACTATAACTTAAGACTTAGAAAACGAAACATCCGGGCGCCCAAAATGAGCAAATGGGCTCCGTTGCCGTTAAACTTGACGGGCACCGGCCCCTAGTCATTCATGACTAGCAGGAACTGACGGAACGAGATTCTGATTCCCGGATTGCTCTTAAAGTTGAAACGTATGTTTAAATTAGAGCTATAACTTAGAACCTTGAAAACGAGCCTCCGGGCGACCAAAACGAGCAAACGGGCCCCGTTGCTTGTGGGACTTGACGGGCACGGGCCCCTACCTGTTCATGACCTGCAGGAATTGACGGAACGAGATTCCGACTCTCGGGTTCCTTGCAAAGTTGAAACGTAGGTTTAACTCAAGACTTTCACTTAAAACTTAGGAAATCAGCCTCCGGGCGCGCAAAACGAGCAAACGGGCTCCGGTGCCCGTTGGACTTGACGGGCATGGGCTCCTAGTCATTCATGACTAGCTGAAAAAACTGGCGGAACGAGATTCCGAAACACGGACTGCTCGTACCATTGAAACGTATGTTTAAGTTAGAACTATAACTTAAAATTTAGAAAACGAGCATCCGGGCGCCCAGTACGAGCAACCGGCTTCGTTGCTCATGAGACTTGATGGGCCCGGACCCCTAGCTTTTCATTACCTGCAGGAACTGACGGAACGAGATTCCGACTCCCGGATTGCTAGTGAAGTTGAAACGTAGGTTTAACTCAAAACTTTCACTTAAAACTAAGGAAATCAGCCTCCGGGCGCCCAAAACGAGCAAACGGGCTCCGGTGCCAGAGAGACTCCACGGGCACGGGCCCCTAGCCGTTCATGGCCTGCAGAGACAGCCGAAACGAGATTCCGAACCCCGGATTGCTCGTACTGTTGAAACGTATGTTTAAGTTAGAATTATAACTTAAAACATAGACAACGAGCCTCCGGTAACCCTTAATTACTATTCAGGGGTGAATAGCATTGTGCAGATTATCCCATCCCAGGCTCACACTATCACTGTAGAGGGGGATCCACTTTCCATTATGATCATGGCTGACCCAGCCACTTCTGATTGGCATGTCAGATTCCAGGTGAGGAAAATCCAGCAGATCCTAAACCGAACTACTCATGTACAATTTTCCAAGCTACATCCCCACACTATTCGGTTTAGCAAATTCATCAGTAGGAATGTTGGAACATCAACTAATATTAATGAGCGTGAGATTCTGAAGTTATTTGCTACCTTTGCCCGGGTTGTGGGTATCTCTTTGAGTTAAGTCCTGTAAGGGGTATGCCCCTTTGGGAGTTTGGGGCCTAGGAGAAGACTAAGCCCTTTTCTGTATTTTGTATTATAGTTTGAGATAATGAAGAACTAACAACTTATTCTTCAAAAAAAAAAAAAAAAAAAAAAAAAAAAAACGAGCCTCCGGGCGCCCAAAATGAGCAGACGGGCCCCGTTGCCCGTGAAAATTGACAGGCACGGGCCCTAGTCATTCGTGACTTGCATGAACTGACGGAACGAGATTCCGAATCCCGGACTGCTCGTACAGTTGAAACGTAGGTTTATGTTACAGCTATAACCTAAAACTTAGAGAACGAGCCTCCGGGCCCCCAAAATGAGTAAACGGGCTCCGTTGGCCGCGAAACTTGACGGGCACGGGCCCCTAGTCATTCAAGACTTGCAGGAACAGACGAAAGGAGATTCCGAATCCCGGATTGCTCGTACAGTTGAAACGCAAGTTTAAATTAGAACTATAACCTAAAACTTAGAAAACGAGCATCCGGGCGCCCACAACGAGCAAACGGGCTCCGTTGCCCTTGTAACTTGACGGGCACGGGCCCCTAGTCATTCATGACTTGCAGGAACAGAAGGAACGAGAGTCCGGACCCCGGAGTGCTCGTACAGTTGAAACGTATGTTTCAGTTAGAACTATAACTTAAGACTTAGAAAACGAAACATCCGGGCGCCCAAAATGAGCAAATGGGCTCCGTTGCCGTTAAACTTGACGGGCACCGGCCCCTAGTCATTCATGACTAGCAGGAACTGACGGAACGAGATTCTGATTCCCGGATTGCTCTTACAGTTGAAACGTATGTTTAAATTAGAGCTATAACTTAGAACCTTGAAAACGAGCCTCCGGGCGACCAAAACGAGCAAACGGGCCCCGTTGCTTGTGTGACTTGACGGGCACGGGCCCCTACCCGTTCATGACCTGCAGGAATTGACGGAACGAGATTCCGACTCTCGGGTTCCTTGCAAAGTTGAAACGTAGGTTTAACTCAAGACTTTCACTTAAAACTTAGGAAATCAGCCTCCGGGCGCGCAAAACGAGCAAACGGGCTCCGGTGCCCGTTGGACTTGATGGGCATGGGCTCCTAGTCATTCATGACTAGCTGAAAAAACTGGCGGAACGAGATTCCGAAACACGGACTGCTCGTACCGTTGAAACGTATGTTTAAGTTAGAACTATAACTTAAAATTTAGAAAACGAGCATCCGGGCGCCCAGTACGAGCAACCGGCTTCGTTGCTCATGAGACTTGATGGGCCCGGACCCCTAGCTTTTCATGACCTGCAGGAACTGACGGAACGAGATTCCGACTCCCGGATTGCTAGTGAAGTTGAAACGTAGGTTTAACTCAAAACTTTCACTTAAAACTAAGGAAATCAGCCTCCGGGCGCCCAAAACGAGCAAACGGCCTCCGGTGCCAGAGAGACTCCACGGGCACGGGCCCCTAGCCGTTCATGGCCTGCAGAGACAGCCGAAACGAGATTCCGAACCCCGGATTGCTCGAATTGTTGAAACGTATGTTTAAGTTAGAATTATAACTTAAAACATAGACAACGAGCCTCCGGGCGCCCAAAATGAGCAGACGGGCCCCGTTGCCCGTGAAAATTGACGGGCACGGGCCCTAGTCATTCGTGACTTGTATGAACTGACGGAACGAGATTCCGAATCCCGGACTGCTCGTACAGTTGAAACGTAGGTTTAAGTTACAGCTATAACCTAAAACTTAGAGAACGAGCCTCCGGGCCCCCAAAATGAGTAAACGGGCTCCGTTGGCCGCGAAACTTGACGGGCACGGGCCCCTAGTCATTCAAGACTTGCAGGAACAGACGAAAGGAGATTCCGAATCCCGGATTGCTCGTACAGTTGAAACGCAAGTTTAAATTAGAACTATAACCTAAAACTTAGAAAACGAGCATCCGGGCGCCCACAACGAGCAAACGGGCTCCGTTGCCCTTGTAACTTGACGGGCACGGGCCCCTAGTCATTCATGACTTGCAGGAACAGAAGGAACGAGAGTCCGGACCCCGGAGTGCTCGTACAGTTGAAACGTATGTTTCAGTTAGAACTATAACTTAAGACTTAGAAAACGAAACATCCGGGCGCCCAAAATGAGCAAATGGGCTCCGTTGCCGTTAAACTTGACGGGCACCGGCCCCTAGTCATTCATGACTAGCAGGAACTGACGGAACGAGATTCTGATTCCCGGATTGCTCTTAAAGTTGAAACGTATGTTTAAATTAGAGCTATAACTTAGAACCTTGAAAACGAGCCTCCGGGCGACCAAAACGAGCAAACGGTTCCCGTTGCTTGTGGGACTTGACGGGCACGGGCCCCTACCTGTTCATGACCTGCAGGAATTGACGGAACGAGATTCCGACTCTCGGGTTCCTTGCAAAGTTGAAACGTAGGTTTAACTCAAGACTTTCACTTAAAACTTAGGAAATCAGCCTCCGGGCGCGCAAAACGAGCAAACGGGCTCCGGTGCCCGTTGGACTTGACGGGCATGGGCTCCTAGTCATTCATGACTAGCTGAAAAAACTGGCGGAACGAGATTCCGAAACACGGACTGCTCGTACCATTGAAACGTATGTTTAAGTTAGAACTATAACTTAAAATTTAGAAAACGAGCATCCGGGCGCCCAGTACGAGCAACCGGCTTCGTTGCTCATGAGACTTGATGGGCCCGGACCCCTAGCTTTTCATTACCTGCAGGAACTGACGGAACGAGATTCCGACTCCCGGATTGCTAGTGAAGTTGAAACGTAGGTTTAACTCAAAACTTTCACTTAAAACTAAGGAAATCAGCCTCCGGGCGCCCAAAACGAGCAAACGGGCTCCGGTGCCAGAGAGACTCCACGGGCACGGGCCCCTAGCCGTTCATGGCCTGCAGAGACAGCCGAAACGAGATTCCGAACCCCGGATTGCTCGTACTGTTGAAACGTATGTTTAAGTTAGAATTATAACTTAAAACATAGACAACGAGCCTCCGGTAACCCTTAATTACTATTCAGGGGTGAATAGCATTGTGCAGATTATCCCATCCCAGGCTCACACTATCACTGTAGAGGGGGATCCACTTTCCATTATGAACATGGCTGACCCAGCCACTTCTGATTGGCATGTCAGATTCCAGGTGAGGAAAATCCAGCAGATCCTAAACCGAACTACTCATGTACAATTTTCCAAGCTACATCCCCACACTATTCGGTTTAGCAAATTCATCAGTAGGAATGTTGGAACATCAACTAATATTAATGAGCGTGAGATTCTGAAGTTATTTGCTACCTTTGCCCGGGTTGTGGGTATCTCTTTGAGTTAAGTCCTGTAAGGGGTATGCCCCTTTGGGAGTTTGGGGCCTAGGAGAAGACTAAGCCCTTTTCTGTATTTTGTATTATAGTTTGAGATAATGAAGAACTAACAACTTATTCTTCAAAAAAAAAAAAAAAACGAGCCTCCGGGCGCCCAAAATGAGCAGACGGGCCCCGTTGCCCGTGAAAATTGACAGGCACGGGCCCTAGTCATTCGTGACTTGCATGAACTGACGGAACGAGATTCCGAATCCCGGACTGCTCGTACAGTTGAAACGTAGGTTTATGTTACAGCTATAACCTAAAACTTAGAGAACGAGCCTCCGGGCCCCCAAAATGAGTAAACGGGCTCCGTTGGCCGCGAAACTTGACGGGCACGGGCCCCTAGTCATTCAAGACTTGCAGGAACAGACGAAAGGAGATTCCGAATCCCGGATTGCTCGTACAGTTGAAACGCAAGTTTAAATTAGAACTATAACCTAAAACTTAGAAAACGAGCATCCGGGCGCCCACAACGAGCAAACGGGCTCCGTTGCCCTTGTAACTTGACGGGCACGGGCCCCTAGTCATTCATGACTTGCAGGAACAGAAGGAACGAGAGTCCGGACCCCGGAGTGCTCGTACAGTTGAAACGTATGTTTCAGTTAGAACTATAACTTAAGACTTAGAAAACGAAACATCCGGGCGCCCAAAATGAGCAAATGGGCTCCGTTGCCGTTAAACTTGACGGGCACCGGCCCCTAGTCATTCATGACTAGCAGGAACTGACGGAACGAGATTCTGATTCCCGGATTGCTCTTACAGTTGAAACGTATGTTTAAATTAGAGCTATAACTTAGAACCTTGAAAACGAGCCTCCGGGCGACCAAAACGAGCAAACGGGCCCCGTTGCTTGTGTGACTTGACGGGCACGGGCCCCTACCCGTTCATGACCTGCAGGAATTGACGGAACGAGATTCCGACTCTCGGGTTCCTTGCAAAGTTGAAACGTAGGTTTAACTCAAGACTTTCACTTAAAACTTAGGAAATCAGCCTCCGGGCGCGCAAAACGAGCAAACGGGCTCCGGTGCCCGTTGGACTTGATGGGCATGGGCTCCTAGTCATTCATGACTAGCTGAAAAAACTGGCGGAACGAGATTCCGAAACACGGACTGCTCGTACCGTTGAAACGTATGTTTAAGTTAGAACTATAACTTAAAATTTAGAAAACGAGCATCCGGGCGCCCAGTACGAGCAACCGGCTTCGTTGCTCATGAGACTTGATGGGCCCGGACCCCTAGCTTTTCATGACCTGCAGGAACTGACGGAACGAGATTCCGACTCCCGGATTGCTAGTGAAGTTGAAACGTAGGTTTAACTCAAAACTTTCACTTAAAACTAAGGAAATCAGCCTCCGGGCGCCCAAAACGAGCAAACGGCCTCCGGTGCCAGAGAGACTCCACGGGCACGGGCCCCTAGCCGTTCATGGCCTGCAGAGACAGCCGAAACGAGATTCCGAACCCCGGATTGCTCGAATTGTTGAAACGTATGTTTAAGTTAGAATTATAACTTAAAACATAGACAACGAGCCTCCGGGCGCCCAAAATGAGCAGACGGGCCCCGTTGCCCGTGAAAATTGACGGGCACGGGCCCTAGTCATTCGTGACTTGTATGAACTGACGGAACGAGATTCCGAATCCCGGACTGCTCGTACAGTTGAAACGTAGGTTTAAGTTACAGCTATAACCTAAAACTTAGAGAACGAGCCTCCGGGCCCCCAAAATGAGTAAACGGGCTCCGTTGGCCGCGAAACTTGACGGGCACGGGCCCCTAGTCATTCAAGACTTGCAGGAACAGACGAAAGGAGATTCCGAATCCCGGATTGCTCGTACAGTTGAAACGCAAGTTTAAATTAGAACTATAACCTAAAACTTAGAAAACGAGCATCCGGGCGCCCACAACGAGCAAACGGGCTCCGTTGCCCTTGTAACTTGACGGGCACGGGCCCCTAGTCATTCATGACTTGCAGGAACAGAAGGAACGAGAGTCCGGACCCCGGAGTGCTCGTACAGTTGAAACGTATGTTTCAGTTAGAACTATAACTTAAGACTTAGAAAACGAAACATCCGGGCGCCCAAAATGAGCAAATGGGCTCCGTTGCCGTTAAACTTGACGGGCACCGGCCCCTAGTCATTCATGACTAGCAGGAACTGACGGAACGAGATTCTGATTCCCGGATTGCTCTTAAAGTTGAAACGTATGTTTAAATTAGAGCTATAACTTAGAACCTTGAAAACGAGCCTCCGGGCGACCAAAACGAGCAAACGGGCCCCGTTGCTTGTGGGACTTGACGGGCACGGGCCCCTACCTGTTCATGACCTGCAGGAATTGACGGAACGAGATTCCGACTCTCGGGTTCCTTGCAAAGTTGAAACGTAGGTTTAACTCAAGACTTTCACTTAAAACTTAGGAAATCAGCCTCCGGGCGCGCAAAACGAGCAAACGGGCTCCGGTGCCCGTTGGACTTGACGGGCATGGGCTCCTAGTCATTCATGACTAGCTGAAAAAACTGGCGGAACGAGATTCCGAAACACGGACTGCTCGTACCATTGAAACGTATGTTTAAGTTAGAACTATAACTTAAAATTTAGAAAACGAGCATCCGGGCGCCCAGTACGAGCAACCGGCTTCGTTGCTCATGAGACTTGATGGGCCCGGACCCCTAGCTTTTCATTACCTGCAGGAACTGACGGAACGAGATTCCGACTCCCGGATTGCTAGTGAAGTTGAAACGTAGGTTTAACTCAAAACTTTCACTTAAAACTAAGGAAATCAGCCTCCGGGCGCCCAAAACGAGCAAACGGGCTCCGGTGCCAGAGAGACTCCACGGGCACGGGCCCCTAGCCGTTCATGGCCTGCAGAGACAGCCGAAACGAGATTCCGAACCCCGGATTGCTCGTACTGTTGAAACGTATGTTTAAGTTAGAATTATAACTTAAAACATAGACAACGAGCCTCCGGTAACCCTTAATTACTATTCAGGGGTGAATAGCATTGTGCAGATTATCCCATCCCAGGCTCACACTATCACTGTAGAGGGGGATCCACTTTCCATTATGATCATGGCTGACCCAGCCACTTCTGATTGGCATGTCAGATTCCAGGTGAGGAAAATCCAGCAGATCCTAAACCGAACTACTCATGTACAATTTTCCAAGCTACATCCCCACACTATTCGGTTTAGCAAATTCATCAGTAGGAATGTTGGAACATCAACTAATATTAATGAGCGTGAGATTCTGAAGTTATTTGCTACCTTTGCCCGGGTTGTGGGTATCTCTTTGAGTTAAGTCCTGTAAGGGGTATGCCCCTTTGGGAGTTTGGGGCCTAGGAGAAGACTAAGCCCTTTTCTGTATTTTGTATTATAGTTTGAGATAATGAAGAACTAACAACTTATTCTTCAAAAAAAAAAAAAAAAAAAAAAAAAAAAAACGAGCCTCCGGGCGCCCAAAATGAGCAGACGGGCCCCGTTGCCCGTGAAAATTGACAGGCACGGGCCCTAGTCATTCGTGACTTGCATGAACTGACGGAACGAGATTCCGAATCCCGGACTGCTCGTACAGTTGAAACGTAGGTTTATGTTACAGCTATAACCTAAAACTTAGAGAACGAGCCTCCGGGCCCCCAAAATGAGTAAACGGGCTCCGTTGGCCGCGAAACTTGACGGGCACGGGCCCCTAGTCATTCAAGACTTGCAGGAACAGACGAAAGGAGATTCCGAATCCCGGATTGCTCGTACAGTTGAAACGCAAGTTTAAATTAGAACTATAACCTAAAACTTAGAAAACGAGCATCCGGGCGCCCACAACGAGCAAACGGGCTCCGTTGCCCTTGTAACTTGACGGGCACGGGCCCCTAGTCATTCATGACTTGCAGGAACAGAAGGAACGAGAGTCCGGACCCCGGAGTGCTCGTACAGTTGAAACGTATGTTTCAGTTAGAACTATAACTTAAGACTTAGAAAACGAAACATCCGGGCGCCCAAAATGAGCAAATGGGCTCCGTTGCCGTTAAACTTGACGGGCACCGGCCCCTAGTCATTCATGACTAGCAGGAACTGACGGAACGAGATTCTGATTCCCGGATTGCTCTTACAGTTGAAACGTATGTTTAAATTAGAGCTATAACTTAGAACCTTGAAAACGAGCCTCCGGGCGACCAAAACGAGCAAACGGGCCCCGTTGCTTGTGTGACTTGACGGGCACGGGCCCCTACCCGTTCATGACCTGCAGGAATTGACGGAACGAGATTCCGACTCTCGGGTTCCTTGCAAAGTTGAAACGTAGGTTTAACTCAAGACTTTCACTTAAAACTTAGGAAATCAGCCTCCGGGCGCGCAAAACGAGCAAACGGGCTCCGGTGCCCGTTGGACTTGATGGGCATGGGCTCCTAGTCATTCATGACTAGCTGAAAAAACTGGCGGAACGAGATTCCGAAACACGGACTGCTCGTACCGTTGAAACGTATGTTTAAGTTAGAACTATAACTTAAAATTTAGAAAACGAGCATCCGGGCGCCCAGTACGAGCAACCGGCTTCGTTGCTCATGAGACTTGATGGGCCCGGACCCCTAGCTTTTCATGACCTGCAGGAACTGACGGAACGAGATTCCGACTCCCGGATTGCTAGTGAAGTTGAAACGTAGGTTTAACTCAAAACTTTCACTTAAAACTAAGGAAATCAGCCTCCGGGCGCCCAAAACGAGCAAACGGCCTCCGGTGCCAGAGAGACTCCACGGGCACGGGCCCCTAGCCGTTCATGGCCTGCAGAGACAGCCGAAACGAGATTCCGAACCCCGGATTGCTCGAATTGTTGAAACGTATGTTTAAGTTAGAATTATAACTTAAAACATAGACAACGAGCCTCCGGGCGCCCAAAATGAGCAGACGGGCCCCGTTGCCCGTGAAAATTGACGGGCACGGGCCCTAGTCATTCGTGACTTGTATGAACTGACGGAACGAGATTCCGAATCCCGGACTGCTCGTACAGTTGAAACGTAGGTTTAAGTTACAGCTATAACCTAAAACTTAGAGAACGAGCCTCCGGGCCCCCAAAATGAGTAAACGGGCTCCGTTGGCCGCGAAACTTGACGGGCACGGGCCCCTAGTCATTCAAGACTTGCAGGAACAGACGAAAGGAGATTCCGAATCCCGGATTGCTCGTACAGTTGAAACGCAAGTTTAAATTAGAACTATAACCTAAAACTTAGAAAACGAGCATCCGGGCGCCCACAACGAGCAAACGGGCTCCGTTGCCCTTGTAACTTGACGGGCACGGGCCCCTAGTCATTCATGACTTGCAGGAACAGAAGGAACGAGAGTCCGGACCCCGGAGTGCTCGTACAGTTGAAACGTATGTTTCAGTTAGAACTATAACTTAAGACTTAGAAAACGAAACATCCGGGCGCCCAAAATGAGCAAATGGGCTCCGTTGCCGTTAAACTTGACGGGCACCGGCCCCTAGTCATTCATGACTAGCAGGAACTGACGGAACGAGATTCTGATTCCCGGATTGCTCTTAAAGTTGAAACGTATGTTTAAATTAGAGCTATAACTTAGAACCTTGAAAACGAGCCTCCGGGCGACCAAAACGAGCAAACGGTTCCCGTTGCTTGTGGGACTTGACGGGCACGGGCCCCTACCTGTTCATGACCTGCAGGAATTGACGGAACGAGATTCCGACTCTCGGGTTCCTTGCAAAGTTGAAACGTAGGTTTAACTCAAGACTTTCACTTAAAACTTAGGAAATCAGCCTCCGGGCGCGCAAAACGAGCAAACGGGCTCCGGTGCCCGTTGGACTTGACGGGCATGGGCTCCTAGTCATTCATGACTAGCTGAAAAAACTGGCGGAACGAGATTCCGAAACACGGACTGCTCGTACCATTGAAACGTATGTTTAAGTTAGAACTATAACTTAAAATTTAGAAAACGAGCATCCGGGCGCCCAGTACGAGCAACCGGCTTCGTTGCTCATGAGACTTGATGGGCCCGGACCCCTAGCTTTTCATTACCTGCAGGAACTGACGGAACGAGATTCCGACTCCCGGATTGCTAGTGAAGTTGAAACGTAGGTTTAACTCAAAACTTTCACTTAAAACTAAGGAAATCAGCCTCCGGGCGCCCAAAACGAGCAAACGGGCTCCGGTGCCAGAGAGACTCCACGGGCACGGGCCCCTAGCCGTTCATGGCCTGCAGAGACAGCCGAAACGAGATTCCGAACCCCGGATTGCTCGTACTGTTGAAACGTATGTTTAAGTTAGAATTATAACTTAAAACATAGACAACGAGCCTCCGGTAACCCTTAATTACTATTCAGGGGTGAATAGCATTGTGCAGATTATCCCATCCCAGGCTCACACTATCACTGTAGAGGGGGATCCACTTTCCATTATGAACATGGCTGACCCAGCCACTTCTGATTGGCATGTCAGATTCCAGGTGAGGAAAATCCAGCAGATCCTAAACCGAACTACTCATGTACAATTTTCCAAGCTACATCCCCACACTATTCGGTTTAGCAAATTCATCAGTAGGAATGTTGGAACATCAACTAATATTAATGAGCGTGAGATTCTGAAGTTATTTGCTACCTTTGCCCGGGTTGTGGGTATCTCTTTGAGTTAAGTCCTGTAAGGGGTATGCCCCTTTGGGAGTTTGGGGCCTAGGAGAAGACTAAGCCCTTTTCTGTATTTTGTATTATAGTTTGAGATAATGAAGAACTAACAACTTATTCTTCAAAAAAAAAAAAAAAACGAGCCTCCGGGCGCCCAAAATGAGCAGACGGGCCCCGTTGCCCGTGAAAATTGACAGGCACGGGCCCTAGTCATTCGTGACTTGCATGAACTGACGGAACGAGATTCCGAATCCCGGACTGCTCGTACAGTTGAAACGTAGGTTTATGTTACAGCTATAACCTAAAACTTAGAGAACGAGCCTCCGGGCCCCCAAAATGAGTAAACGGGCTCCGTTGGCCGCGAAACTTGACGGGCACGGGCCCCTAGTCATTCAAGACTTGCAGGAACAGACGAAAGGAGATTCCGAATCCCGGATTGCTCGTACAGTTGAAACGCAAGTTTAAATTAGAACTATAACCTAAAACTTAGAAAACGAGCATCCGGGCGCCCACAACGAGCAAACGGGCTCCGTTGCCCTTGTAACTTGACGGGCACGGGCCCCTAGTCATTCATGACTTGCAGGAACAGAAGGAACGAGAGTCCGGACCCCGGAGTGCTCGTACAGTTGAAACGTATGTTTCAGTTAGAACTATAACTTAAGACTTAGAAAACGAAACATCCGGGCGCCCAAAATGAGCAAATGGGCTCCGTTGCCGTTAAACTTGACGGGCACCGGCCCCTAGTCATTCATGACTAGCAGGAACTGACGGAACGAGATTCTGATTCCCGGATTGCTCTTACAGTTGAAACGTATGTTTAAATTAGAGCTATAACTTAGAACCTTGAAAACGAGCCTCCGGGCGACCAAAACGAGCAAACGGGCCCCGTTGCTTGTGTGACTTGACGGGCACGGGCCCCTACCCGTTCATGACCTGCAGGAATTGACGGAACGAGATTCCGACTCTCGGGTTCCTTGCAAAGTTGAAACGTAGGTTTAACTCAAGACTTTCACTTAAAACTTAGGAAATCAGCCTCCGGGCGCGCAAAACGAGCAAACGGGCTCCGGTGCCCGTTGGACTTGATGGGCATGGGCTCCTAGTCATTCATGACTAGCTGAAAAAACTGGCGGAACGAGATTCCGAAACACGGACTGCTCGTACCGTTGAAACGTATGTTTAAGTTAGAACTATAACTTAAAATTTAGAAAACGAGCATCCGGGCGCCCAGTACGAGCAACCGGCTTCGTTGCTCATGAGACTTGATGGGCCCGGACCCCTAGCTTTTCATGACCTGCAGGAACTGACGGAACGAGATTCCGACTCCCGGATTGCTAGTGAAGTTGAAACGTAGGTTTAACTCAAAACTTTCACTTAAAACTAAGGAAATCAGCCTCCGGGCGCCCAAAACGAGCAAACGGCCTCCGGTGCCAGAGAGACTCCACGGGCACGGGCCCCTAGCCGTTCATGGCCTGCAGAGACAGCCGAAACGAGATTCCGAACCCCGGATTGCTCGAATTGTTGAAACGTATGTTTAAGTTAGAATTATAACTTAAAACATAGACAACGAGCCTCCGGGCGCCCAAAATGAGCAGACGGGCCCCGTTGCCCGTGAAAATTGACGGGCACGGGCCCTAGTCATTCGTGACTTGTATGAACTGACGGAACGAGATTCCGAATCCCGGACTGCTCGTACAGTTGAAACGTAGGTTTAAGTTACAGCTATAACCTAAAACTTAGAGAACGAGCCTCCGGGCCCCCAAAATGAGTAAACGGGCTCCGTTGGCCGCGAAACTTGACGGGCACGGGCCCCTAGTCATTCAAGACTTGCAGGAACAGACGAAAGGAGATTCCGAATCCCGGATTGCTCGTACAGTTGAAACGCAAGTTTAAATTAGAACTATAACCTAAAACTTAGAAAACGAGCATCCGGGCGCCCACAACGAGCAAACGGGCTCCGTTGCCCTTGTAACTTGACGGGCACGGGCCCCTAGTCATTCATGACTTGCAGGAACAGAAGGAACGAGAGTCCGGACCCCGGAGTGCTCGTACAGTTGAAACGTATGTTTCAGTTAGAACTATAACTTAAGACTTAGAAAACGAAACATCCGGGCGCCCAAAATGAGCAAATGGGCTCCGTTGCCGTTAAACTTGACGGGCACCGGCCCCTAGTCATTCATGACTAGCAGGAACTGACGGAACGAGATTCTGATTCCCGGATTGCTCTTAAAGTTGAAACGTATGTTTAAATTAGAGCTATAACTTAGAACCTTGAAAACGAGCCTCCGGGCGACCAAAACGAGCAAACGGGCCCCGTTGCTTGTGGGACTTGACGGGCACGGGCCCCTACCTGTTCATGACCTGCAGGAATTGACGGAACGAGATTCCGACTCTCGGGTTCCTTGCAAAGTTGAAACGTAGGTTTAACTCAAGACTTTCACTTAAAACTTAGGAAATCAGCCTCCGGGCGCGCAAAACGAGCAAACGGGCTCCGGTGCCCGTTGGACTTGACGGGCATGGGCTCCTAGTCATTCATGACTAGCTGAAAAAACTGGCGGAACGAGATTCCGAAACACGGACTGCTCGTACCGTTGAAACGTATGTTTAAGTTAGAACTATAACTTAAAATTTAGAAAACGAGCATCCGGGCGCCCAGTACGAGCAACCGGCTTCGTTGCTCATGAGACTTGATGGGCCCGGACCCCTAGCTTTTCATTACCTGCAGGAACTGACGGAACGAGATTCCGACTCCCGGATTGCTAGTGAAGTTGAAACGTAGGTTTAACTCAAAACTTTCACTTAAAACTAAGGAAATCAGCCTCCGGGCGCCCAAAACGAGCAAACGGGCTCCGGTGCCAGAGAGACTCCACGGGCACGGGCCCCTAGCCGTTCATGGCCTGCAGAGACAGCCGAAACGAGATTCCGAACCCCGGATTGCTCGTACTGTTGAAACGTATGTTTAAGTTAGAATTATAACTTAAAACATAGACAACGAGCCTCCGGTAACCCTTAATTACTATTCAGGGGTGAATAGCATTGTGCAGATTATCCCATCCCAGGCTCACACTATCACTGTAGAGGGGGATCCACTTTCCATTATGAACATGGCTGACCCAGCCACTTCTGATTGGCATGTCAGATTCCAGGTGAGGAAAATCCAGCAGATCCTAAACCGAACTACTCATGTACAATTTTCCAAGCTACATCCCCACACTATTCGGTTTAGCAAATTCATCAGTAGGAATGTTGGAACATCAACTAATATTAATGAGCGTGAGATTCTGAAGTTATTTGCTACCTTTGCCCGGGTTGTGGGTATCTCTTTGAGTTAAGTCCTGTAAGGGGTATGCCCCTTTGGGAGTTTGGGGCCTAGGAGAAGACTAAGCCCTTTTCTGTATTTTGTATTATAGTTTGAGATAATGAAGAACTAACAACTTATTCTTCAAAAAAAAAAAAAAAACGAGCCTCCGGGCGCCCAAAATGAGCAGACGGGCCCCGTTGCCCGTGAAAATTGACAGGCACGGGCCCTAGTCATTCGTGACTTGCATGAACTGACGGAACGAGATTCCGAATCCCGGACTGCTCGTACAGTTGAAACGTAGGTTTATGTTACAGCTATAACCTAAAACTTAGAGAACGAGCCTCCGGGCCCCCAAAATGAGTAAACGGGCTCCGTTGGCCGCGAAACTTGACGGGCACGGGCCCCTAGTCATTCAAGACTTGCAGGAACAGACGAAAGGAGATTCCGAATCCCGGATTGCTCGTACAGTTGAAACGCAAGTTTAAATTAGAACTATAACCTAAAACTTAGAAAACGAGCATCCGGGCGCCCACAACGAGCAAACGGGCTCCGTTGCCCTTGTAACTTGACGGGCACGGGCCCCTAGTCATTCATGACTTGCAGGAACAGAAGGAACGAGAGTCCGGACCCCGGAGTGCTCGTACAGTTGAAACGTATGTTTCAGTTAGAACTATAACTTAAGACTTAGAAAACGAAACATCCGGGCGCCCAAAATGAGCAAATGGGCTCCGTTGCCGTTAAACTTGACGGGCACCGGCCCCTAGTCATTCATGACTAGCAGGAACTGACGGAACGAGATTCTGATTCCCGGATTGCTCTTACAGTTGAAACGTATGTTTAAATTAGAGCTATAACTTAGAACCTTGAAAACGAGCCTCCGGGCGATCAAAACGAGCAAACGGGCCCCGTTGCTTGTGTGACTTGACGGGCACGGGCCCCTACCCGTTCATGACCTGCAGGAATTGACGGAACGAGATTCCGACTCTCGGGTTCCTTGCAAAGTTGAAACGTAGGTTTAACTCAAGACTTTCACTTAAAACTTAGGAAATCAGCCTCCGGGCGCGCAAAACGAGCAAACGGGCTCCGGTGCCCGTTGGACTTGATGGGCATGGGCTCCTAGTCATTCATGACTAGCTGAAAAAACTGGCGGAACGAGATTCCGAAACACGGACTGCTCGTACCGTTGAAACGTATGTTTAAGTTAGAACTATAACTTAAAATTTAGAAAACGAGCATCCGGGCGCCCAGTACGAGCAACCGGCTTCGTTGCTCATGAGACTTGATGGGCCCGGACCCCTAGCTTTTCATGACCTGCAGGAACTGACGGAACGAGATTCCGACTCCCGGATTGCTAGTGAAGTTGAAACGTAGGTTTAACTCAAAACTTTCACTTAAAACTAAGGAAATCAGCCTCCGGGCGCCCAAAACGAGCAAACGGCCTCCGGTGCCAGAGAGACTCCACGGGCACGGGCCCCTAGCCGTTCATGGCCTGCAGAGACAGCCGAAACGAGATTCCGAACCCCGGATTGCTCGAATTGTTGAAACGTATGTTTAAGTTAGAATTATAACTTAAAACATAGACAACGAGCCTCCGGGCGCCCAAAATGAGCAGACGGGCCCCGTTGCCCGTGAAAATTGACGGGCACGGGCCCTAGTCATTCGTGACTTGTATGAACTGACGGAACGAGATTCCGAATCCCGGACTGCTCGTACAGTTGAAACGTAGGTTTAAGTTACAGCTATAACCTAAAACTTAGAGAACGAGCCTCCGGGCCCCCAAAATGAGTAAACGGGCTCCGTTGGCCGCGAAACTTGACGGGCACGGGCCCCTAGTCATTCAAGACTTGCAGGAACAGACGAAAGGAGATTCCGAATCCCGGATTGCTCGTACAGTTGAAACGCAAGTTTAAATTAGAACTATAACCTAAAACTTAGAAAACGAGCATCCGGGCGCCCACAACGAGCAAACGGGCTCCGTTGCCCTTGTAACTTGACGGGCACGGGCCCCTAGTCATTCATGACTTGCAGGAACAGAAGGAACGAGAGTCCGGACCCCGGAGTGCTCGTACAGTTGAAACGTATGTTTCAGTTAGAACTATAACTTAAGACTTAGAAAACGAAACATCCGGGCGCCCAAAATGAGCAAATGGGCTCCGTTGCCGTTAAACTTGACGGGCACCGGCCCCTAGTCATTCATGACTAGCAGGAACTGACGGAACGAGATTCTGATTCCCGGATTGCTCTTAAAGTTGAAACGTATGTTTAAATTAGAGCTATAACTTAGAACCTTGAAAACGAGCCTCCGGGCGACCAAAACGAGCAAACGGGCCCCGTTGCTTGTGGGACTTGACGGGCACGGGCCCCTACCTGTTCATGACCTGCAGGAATTGACGGAACGAGATTCCGACTCTCGGGTTCCTTGCAAAGTTGAAACGTAGGTTTAACTCAAGACTTTCACTTAAAACTTAGGAAATCAGCCTCCGGGCGCGCAAAACGAGCAAACGGGCTCCGGTGCCCGTTGGACTTGACGGGCATGGGCTCCTAGTCATTCATGACTAGCTGAAAAAACTGGCGGAACGAGATTCCGAAACACGGACTGCTCGTACCGTTGAAACGTATGTTTAAGTTAGAACTATAACTTAAAATTTAGAAAACGAGCATCCGGGCGCCCAGTACGAGCAACCGGCTTCGTTGCTCATGAGACTTGATGGGCCCGGACCCCTAGCTTTTCATTACCTGCAGGAACTGACGGAACGAGATTCCGACTCCCGGATTGCTAGTGAAGTTGAAACGTAGGTTTAACTCAAAACTTTCACTTAAAACTAAGGAAATCAGCCTCCGGGCGCCCAAAACGAGCAAACGGGCTCCGGTGCCAGAGAGACTCCACGGGCACGGGCCCCTAGCCGTTCATGGCCTGCAGAGACAGCCGAAACGAGATTCCGAACCCCGGATTGCTCGTACTGTTGAAACGTATGTTTAAGTTAGAATTATAACTTAAAACATAGACAACGAGCCTCCGGTAACCCTTAATTACTATTCAGGGGTGAATAGCATTGTGCAGATTATCCCATCCCAGGCTCACACTATCACTGTAGAGGGGGATCCACTTTCCATTATGAACATGGCTGACCCAGCCACTTCTGATTGGCATGTCAGATTCCAGGTGAGGAAAATCCAGCAGATCCTAAACCGAACTACTCATGTACAATTTTCCAAGCTACATCCCCACACTATTCGGTTTAGCAAATTCATCAGTAGGAATGTTGGAACATCAACTAATATTAATGAGCGTGAGATTCTGAAGTTATTTGCTACCTTTGCCCGGGTTGTGGGTATCTCTTTGAGTTAAGTCCTGTAAGGGGTATGCCCCTTTGGGAGTTTGGGGCCTAGGAGAAGACTAAGCCCTTTTCTGTATTTTGTATTATAGTTTGAGATAATGAAGAACTAACAACTTATTCTTCAAAAAAAAAAAAAAAACGAGCCTCCGGGCGCCCAAAATGAGCAGACGGGCCCCGTTGCCCGTGAAAATTGACAGGCACGGGCCCTAGTCATTCGTGACTTGCATGAACTGACGGAACGAGATTCCGAATCCCGGACTGCTCGTACAGTTGAAACGTAGGTTTATGTTACAGCTATAACCTAAAACTTAGAGAACGAGCCTCCGGGCCCCCAAAATGAGTAAACGGGCTCCGTTGGCCGCGAAACTTGACGGGCACGGGCCCCTAGTCATTCAAGACTTGCAGGAACAGACGAAAGGAGATTCCGAATCCCGGATTGCTCGTACAGTTGAAACGCAAGTTTAAATTAGAACTATAACCTAAAACTTAGAAAACGAGCATCCGGGCGCCCACAACGAGCAAACGGGCTCCGTTGCCCTTGTAACTTGACGGGCACGGGCCCCTAGTCATTCATGACTTGCAGGAACAGAAGGAACGAGAGTCCGGACCCCGGAGTGCTCGTACAGTTGAAACGTATGTTTCAGTTAGAACTATAACTTAAGACTTAGAAAACGAAACATCCGGGCGCCCAAAATGAGCAAATGGGCTCCGTTGCCGTTAAACTTGACGGGCACCGGCCCCTAGTCATTCATGACTAGCAGGAACTGACGGAACGAGATTCTGATTCCCGGATTGCTCTTACAGTTGAAACGTATGTTTAAATTAGAGCTATAACTTAGAACCTTGAAAACGAGCCTCCGGGCGACCAAAACGAGCAAACGGGCCCCGTTGCTTGTGTGACTTGACGGGCACGGGCCCCTACCCGTTCATGACCTGCAGGAATTGACGGAACGAGATTCCGACTCTCGGGTTCCTTGCAAAGTTGAAACGTAGGTTTAACTCAAGACTTTCACTTAAAACTTAGGAAATCAGCCTCCGGGCGCGCAAAACGAGCAAACGGGCTCCGGTGCCCGTTGGACTTGATGGGCATGGGCTCCTAGTCATTCATGACTAGCTGAAAAAACTGGCGGAACGAGATTCCGAAACACGGACTGCTCGTACCGTTGAAACGTATGTTTAAGTTAGAACTATAACTTAAAATTTAGAAAACGAGCATCCGGGCGCCCAGTACGAGCAACCGGCTTCGTTGCTCATGAGACTTGATGGGCCCGGACCCCTAGCTTTTCATGACCTGCAGGAACTGACGGAACGAGATTCCGACTCCCGGATTGCTAGTGAAGTTGAAACGTAGGTTTAACTCAAAACTTTCACTTAAAACTAAGGAAATCAGCCTCCGGGCGCCCAAAACGAGCAAACGGCCTCCGGTGCCAGAGAGACTCCACGGGCACGGGCCCCTAGCCGTTCATGGCCTGCAGAGACAGCCGAAACGAGATTCAGAACCCCGGATTGCTCGAATTGTTGAAACGTATGTTTAAGTTAGAATTATAACTTAAAACATAGACAACGAGCCTCCGGGCGCCCAAAATGAGCAGACGGGCCCCGTTGCCCGTGAAAATTGACGGGCACGGGCCCTAGTCATTCGTGACTTGTATGAACTGACGGAACGAGATTCCGAATCCCGGACTGCTCGTACAGTTGAAACGTAGGTTTAAGTTACAGCTATAACCTAAAACTTAGAGAACGAGCCTCCGGGCCCCCAAAATGAGTAAACGGGCTCCGTTGGCCGCGAAACTTGACGGGCACGGGCCCCTAGTCATTCAAGACTTGCAGGAACAGACGAAAGGAGATTCCGAATCCCGGATTGCTCGTACAGTTGAAACGCAAGTTTAAATTAGAACTATAACCTAAAACTTAGAAAACGAGCATCCGGGCGCCCACAACGAGCAAACGGGCTCCGTTGCCCTTGTAACTTGACGGGCACGGGCCCCTAGTCATTCATGACTTGCAGGAACAGAAGGAACGAGAGTCCGGACCCCGGAGTGCTCGTACAGTTGAAACGTATGTTTCAGTTAGAACTATAACTTAAGACTTAGAAAACGAAACATCCGGGCGCCCAAAATGAGCAAATGGGCTCCGTTGCCGTTAAACTTGACGGGCACCGGCCCCTAGTCATTCATGACTAGCAGGAACTGACGGAACGAGATTCTGATTCCCGGATTGCTCTTAAAGTTGAAACGTATGTTTAAATTAGAGCTATAACTTAGAACCTTGAAAACGAGCCTCCGGGCGACCAAAACGAGCAAACGGGCCCCGTTGCTTGTGGGACTTGACGGGCACGGGCCCCTACCTGTTCATGACCTGCAGGAATTGACGGAACGAGATTCCGACTCTCGGGTTCCTTGCAAAGTTGAAACGTAGGTTTAACTCAAGACTTTCACTTAAAACTTAGGAAATCAGCCTCCGGGCGCGCAAAACGAGCAAACGGGCTCCGGTGCCCGTTGGACTTGACGGGCATGGGCTCCTAGTCATTCATGACTAGCTGAAAAAACTGGCGGAACGAGATTCCGAAACACGGACTGCTCGTACCGTTGAAACGTATGTTTAAGTTAGAACTATAACTTAAAATTTAGAAAACGAGCATCCGGGCGCCCAGTACGAGCAACCGGCTTCGTTGCTCATGAGACTTGATGGGCCCGGACCCCTAGCTTTTCATTACCTGCAGGAACTGACGGAACGAGATTCCGACTCCCGGATTGCTAGTGAAGTTGAAACGTAGGTTTAACTCAAAACTTTCACTTAAAACTAAGGAAATCAGCCTCCGGGCGCCCAAAACGAGCAAACGGGCTCCGGTGCCAGAGAGACTCCACGGGCACGGGCCCCTAGCCGTTCATGGCCTGCAGAGACAGCCGAAACGAGATTCCGAACCCCGGATTGCTCGTACTGTTGAAACGTATGTTTAAGTTAGAATTATAACTTAAAACATAGACAACGAGCCTCCGGTAACCCTTAATTACTATTCAGGGGTGAATAGCATTGTGCAGATTATCCCATCCCAGGCTCACACTATCACTGTAGAGGGGGATCCACTTTCCATTATGAACATGGCTGACCCAGCCACTTCTGATTGGCATGTCAGATTCCAGGTGAGGAAAATCCAGCAGATCCTAAACCGAACTACTCATGTACAATTTTCCAAGCTACATCCCCACACTATTCGGTTTAGCAAATTCATCAGTAGGAATGTTGGAACATCAACTAATATTAATGAGCGTGAGATTCTGAAGTTATTTGCTACCTTTGCCCGGGTTGTGGGTATCTCTTTGAGTTAAGTCCTGTAAGGGGTATGCCCCTTTGGGAGTTTGGGGCCTAGGAGAAGACTAAGCCCTTTTCTGTATTTTGTATTATAGTTTGAGATAATGAAGAACTAACAACTTATTCTTCAAAAAAAAAAAAAAAACGAGCCTCCGGGCGCCCAAAATGAGCAGACGGGCCCCGTTGCCCGTGAAAATTGACAGGCACGGGCCCTAGTCATTCGTGACTTGCATGAACTGACGGAACGAGATTCCGAATCCCGGACTGCTCGTACAGTTGAAACGTAGGTTTATGTTACAGCTATAACCTAAAACTTAGAGAACGAGCCTCCGGGCCCCCAAAATGAGTAAACGGGCTCCGTTGGCCGCGAAACTTGACGGGCACGGGCCCCTAGTCATTCAAGACTTGCAGGAACAGACGAAAGGAGATTCCGAATCCCGGATTGCTCGTACAGTTGAAACGCAAGTTTAAATTAGAACTATAACCTAAAACTTAGAAAACGAGCATCCGGGCGCCCACAACGAGCAAACGGGCTCCGTTGCCCTTGTAACTTGACGGGCACGGGCCCCTAGTCATTCATGACTTGCAGGAACAGAAGGAACGAGAGTCCGGACCCCGGAGTGCTCGTACAGTTGAAACGTATGTTTCAGTTAGAACTATAACTTAAGACTTAGAAAACGAAACATCCGGGCGCCCAAAATGAGCAAATGGGCTCCGTTGCCGTTAAACTTGACGGGCACCGGCCCCTAGTCATTCATGACTAGCAGGAACTGACGGAACGAGATTCTGATTCCCGGATTGCTCTTACAGTTGAAACGTATGTTTAAATTAGAGCTATAACTTAGAACCTTGAAAACGAGCCTCCGGGCGACCAAAACGAGCAAACGGGCCCCGTTGCTTGTGTGACTTGACGGGCACGGGCCCCTACCCGTTCATGACCTGCAGGAATTGACGGAACGAGATTCCGACTCTCGGGTTCCTTGCAAAGTTGAAACGTAGGTTTAACTCAAGACTTTCACTTAAAACTTAGGAAATCAGCCTCCGGGCGCGCAAAACGAGCAAACGGGCTCCGGTGCCCGTTGGACTTGATGGGCATGGGCTCCTAGTCATTCATGACTAGCTGAAAAAACTGGCGGAACGAGATTCCGAAACACGGACTGCTCGTACCGTTGAAACGTATGTTTAAGTTAGAACTATAACTTAAAATTTAGAAAACGAGCATCCGGGCGCCCAGTACGAGCAACCGGCTTCGTTGCTCATGAGACTTGATGGGCCCGGACCCCTAGCTTTTCATGACCTGCAGGAACTGACGGAACGAGATTCCGACTCCCGGATTGCTAGTGAAGTTGAAACGTAGGTTTAACTCAAAACTTTCACTTAAAACTAAGGAAATCAGCCTCCGGGCGCCCAAAACGAGCAAACGGCCTCCGGTGCCAGAGAGACTCCACGGGCACGGGCCCCTAGCCGTTCATGGCCTGCAGAGACAGCCGAAACGAGATTCCGAACCCCGGATTGCTCGAATTGTTGAAACGTATGTTTAAGTTAGAATTATAACTTAAAACATAGACAACGAGCCTCCGGGCGCCCAAAATGAGCAGACGGGCCCCGTTGCCCGTGAAAATTGACGGGCACGGGCCCTAGTCATTCGTGACTTGTATGAACTGACGGAACGAGATTCCGAATCCCGGACTGCTCGTACAGTTGAAACGTAGGTTTAAGTTACAGCTATAACCTAAAACTTAGAGAACGAGCCTCCGGGCCCCCAAAATGAGTAAACGGGCTCCGTTGGCCGCGAAACTTGACGGGCACGGGCCCCTAGTCATTCAAGACTTGCAGGAACAGACGAAAGGAGATTCCGAATCCCGGATTGCTCGTACAGTTGAAACGCAAGTTTAAATTAGAACTATAACCTAAAACTTAGAAAACGAGCATCCGGGCGCCCACAACGAGCAAACGGGCTCCGTTGCCCTTGTAACTTGACGGGCACGGGCCCCTAGTCATTCATGACTTGCAGGAACAGAAGGAACGAGAGTCCGGACCCCGGAGTGCTCGTACAGTTGAAACGTATGTTTCAGTTAGAACTATAACTTAAGACTTAGAAAACGAAACATCCGGGCGCCCAAAATGAGCAAATGGGCTCCGTTGCCGTTAAACTTGACGGGCACCGGCCCCTAGTCATTCATGACTAGCAGGAACTGACGGAACGAGATTCTGATTCCCGGATTGCTCTTAAAGTTGAAACGTATGTTTAAATTAGAGCTATAACTTAGAACCTTGAAAACGAGCCTCCGGGCGACCAAAACGAGCAAACGGGCCCCGTTGCTTGTGGGACTTGACGGGCACGGGCCCCTACCTGTTCATGACCTGCAGGAATTGACGGAACGAGATTCCGACTCTCGGGTTCCTTGCAAAGTTGAAACGTAGGTTTAACTCAAGACTTTCACTTAAAACTTAGGAAATCAGCCTCCGGGCGCGCAAAACGAGCAAACGGGCTCCGGTGCCCGTTGGACTTGACGGGCATGGGCTCCTAGTCATTCATGACTAGCTGAAAAAACTGGCGGAACGAGATTCCGAAACACGGACTGCTCGTACCGTTGAAACGTATGTTTAAGTTAGAACTATAACTTAAAATTTAGAAAACGAGCATCCGGGCGCCCAGTACGAGCAACCGGCTTCGTTGCTCATGAGACTTGATGGGCCCGGACCCCTAGCTTTTCATTACCTGCAGGAACTGACGGAACGAGATTCCGACTCCCGGATTGCTAGTGAAGTTGAAACGTAGGTTTAACTCAAAACTTTCACTTAAAACTAAGGAAATCAGCCTCCGGGCGCCCAAAACGAGCAAACGGGCTCCGGTGCCAGAGAGACTCCACGGGCACGGGCCCCTAGCCGTTCATGGCCTGCAGAGACAGCCGAAACGAGATTCCGAACCCCGGATTGCTCGTACTGTTGAAACGTATGTTTAAGTTAGAATTATAACTTAAAACATAGACAACGAGCCTCCGGTAACCCTTAATTACTATTCAGGGGTGAATAGCATTGTGCAGATTATCCCATCCCAGGCTCACACTATCACTGTAGAGGGGGATCCACTTTCCATTATGAACATGGCTGACCCAGCCACTTCTGATTGGCATGTCAGATTCCAGGTGAGGAAAATCCAGCAGATCCTAAACCGAACTACTCATGTACAATTTTCCAAGCTACATCCCCACACTATTCGGTTTAGCAAATTCATCAGTAGGAATGTTGGAACATCAACTAATATTAATGAGCGTGAGATTCTGAAGTTATTTGCTACCTTTGCCCGGGTTGTGGGTATCTCTTTGAGTTAAGTCCTGTAAGGGGTATGCCCCTTTGGGAGTTTGGGGCCTAGGAGAAGACTAAGCCCTTTTCTGTATTTTGTATTATAGTTTGAGATAATGAAGAACTAACAACTTATTCTTCAAAAAAAAAAAAAAAACGAGCCTCCGGGCGCCCAAAATGAGCAGACGGGCCCCGTTGCCCGTGAAAATTGACAGGCACGGGCCCTAGTCATTCGTGACTTGCATGAACTGACGGAACGAGATTCCGAATCCCGGACTGCTCGTACAGTTGAAACGTAGGTTTATGTTACAGCTATAACCTAAAACTTAGAGAACGAGCCTCCGGGCCCCCAAAATGAGTAAACGGGCTCCGTTGGCCGCGAAACTTGACGGGCACGGGCCCCTAGTCATTCAAGACTTGCAGGAACAGACGAAAGGAGATTCCGAATCCCGGATTGCTCGTACAGTTGAAACGCAAGTTTAAATTAGAACTATAACCTAAAACTTAGAAAACGAGCATCCGGGCGCCCACAACGAGCAAACGGGCTCCGTTGCCCTTGTAACTTGACGGGCACGGGCCCCTAGTCATTCATGACTTGCAGGAACAGAAGGAACGAGAGTCCGGACCCCGGAGTGCTCGTACAGTTGAAACGTATGTTTCAGTTAGAACTATAACTTAAGACTTAGAAAACGAAACATCCGGGCGCCCAAAATGAGCAAATGGGCTCCGTTGCCGTTAAACTTGACGGGCACCGGCCCCTAGTCATTCATGACTAGCAGGAACTGACGGAACGAGATTCTGATTCCCGGATTGCTCTTACAGTTGAAACGTATGTTTAAATTAGAGCTATAACTTAGAACCTTGAAAACGAGCCTCCGGGCGACCAAAACGAGCAAACGGGCCCCGTTGCTTGTGTGACTTGACGGGCACGGGCCCCTACCCGTTCATGACCTGCAGGAATTGACGGAACGAGATTCCGACTCTCGGGTTCCTTGCAAAGTTGAAACGTAGGTTTAACTCAAGACTTTCACTTAAAACTTAGGAAATCAGCCTCCGGGCGCGCAAAACGAGCAAACGGGCTCCGGTGCCCGTTGGACTTGATGGGCATGGGCTCCTAGTCATTCATGACTAGCTGAAAAAACTGGCGGAACGAGATTCCGAAACACGGACTGCTCGTACCGTTGAAACGTATGTTTAAGTTAGAACTATAACTTAAAATTTAGAAAACGAGCATCCGGGCGCCCAGTACGAGCAACCGGCTTCGTTGCTCATGAGACTTGATGGGCCCGGACCCCTAGCTTTTCATGACCTGCAGGAACTGACGGAACGAGATTCCGACTCCCGGATTGCTAGTGAAGTTGAAACGTAGGTTTAACTCAAAACTTTCACTTAAAACTAAGGAAATCAGCCTCCGGGCGCCCAAAACGAGCAAACGGCCTCCGGTGCCAGAGAGACTCCACGGGCACGGGCCCCTAGCCGTTCATGGCCTGCAGAGACAGCCGAAACGAGATTCCGAACCCCGGATTGCTCGAATTGTTGAAACGTATGTTTAAGTTAGAATTATAACTTAAAACATAGACAACGAGCCTCCGGGCGCCCAAAATGAGCAGACGGGCCCCGTTGCCCGTGAAAATTGACGGGCACGGGCCCTAGTCATTCGTGACTTGTATGAACTGACGGAACGAGATTCCGAATCCCGGACTGCTCGTACAGTTGAAACGTAGGTTTATGTTACAGCTATAACCTAAAACTTAGAGAACGAGCCTCCGGGCCCCCAAAATGAGTAAACGGGCTCCGTTGGCCGCGAAACTTGACGGGCACGGGCCCCTAGTCATTCAAGACTTGCAGGAACAGACGAAAGGAGATTCCGAATCCCGGATTGCTCGTACAGTTGAAACGCAAGTTTAAATTAGAACTATAACCTAAAACTTAGAAAACGAGCATCCGGGCGCCCACAACGAGCAAACGGGCTCCGTTGCCCTTGTAACTTGACGGGCACGGGCCCCTAGTCATTCATGACTTGCAGGAACAGAAGGAACGAGAGTCCGGACCCCGGAGTGCTCGTACAGTTGAAACGTATGTTTCAGTTAGAACTATAACTTAAGACTTAGAAAACGAAACATCCGGGCGCCCAAAATGAGCAAATGGGCTCCGTTGCCGTTAAACTTGACGGGCACCGGCCCCTAGTCATTCATGACTAGCAGGAACTGACGGAACGAGATTCTGATTCCCGGATTGCTCTTAAAGTTGAAACGTATGTTTAAATTAGAGCTATAACTTAGAACCTTGAAAACGAGCCTCCGGGCGACCAAAACGAGCAAACGGGCCCCGTTGCTTGTGGGACTTGACGGGCACGGGCCCCTACCTGTTCATGACCTGCAGGAATTGACGGAACGAGATTCCGACTCTCGGGTTCCTTGCAAAGTTGAAACGTAGGTTTAACTCAAGACTTTCACTTAAAACTTAGGAAATCAGCCTCCGGGCGCGCAAAACGAGCAAACGGGCTCCGGTGCCCGTTGGACTTGACGGGCATGGGCTCCTAGTCATTCATGACTAGCTGAAAAAACTGGCGGAACGAGATTCCGAAACACGGACTGCTCGTACCGTTGAAACGTATGTTTAAGTTAGAACTATAACTTAAAATTTAGAAAACGAGCATCCGGGCGCCCAGTACGAGCAACCGGCTTCGTTGCTCATGAGACTTGATGGGCCCGGACCCCTAGCTTTTCATTACCTGCAGGAACTGACGGAACGAGATTCCGACTCCCGGATTGCTAGTGAAGTTGAAACGTAGGTTTAACTCAAAACTTTCACTTAAAACTAAGGAAATCAGCCTCCGGGCGCCCAAAACGAGCAAACGGGCTCCGGTGCCAGAGAGACTCCACGGGCACGGGCCCCTAGCCGTTCATGGCCTGCAGAGACAGCCGAAACGAGATTCCGAACCCCGGATTGCTCGTACTGTTGAAACGTATGTTTAAGTTAGAATTATAACTTAAAACATAGACAACGAGCCTCCGGTAACCCTTAATTACTATTCAGGGGTGAATAGCATTGTGCAGATTATCCCATCCCAGGCTCACACTATCACTGTAGAGGGGGATCCACTTTCCATTATGAACATGGCTGACCCAGCCACTTCTGATTGGCATGTCAGATTCCAGGTGAGGAAAATCCAGCAGATCCTAAACCGAACTACTCATGTACAATTTTCCAAGCTACATCCCCACACTATTCGGTTTAGCAAATTCATCAGTAGGAATGTTGGAACATCAACTAATATTAATGAGCGTGAGATTCTGAAGTTATTTGCTACCTTTGCCCGGGTTGTGGGTATCTCTTTGAGTTAAGTCCTGTAAGGGGTATGCCCCTTTGGGAGTTTGGGGCCTAGGAGAAGACTAAGCCCTTTTCTGTATTTTGTATTATAGTTTGAGATAATGAAGAACTAACAACTTATTCTTCAAAAAAAAAAAAAAAAAAAAAAAAAAAAAAAAGAGCCTCCGGGCGCCCAAAATGAGCAGACGGGCCCCGTTGCCCGTGAAAATTGACAGGCACGGGCCCTAGTCATTCGTGACTTGCATGAACTGACGGAACGAGATTCCGAATCCCGGACTGCTCGTACAGTTGAAACGTAGGTTTATGTTACAGCTATAACCTAAAACTTAGAGAACGAGCCTCCGGGCCCCCAAAATGAGTAAACGGGCTCCGTTGGCCGCGAAACTTGACGGGCACGGGCCCCTAGTCATTCAAGACTTGCAGGAACAGACGAAAGGAGATTCCGAATCCCGGATTGCTCGTACAGTTGAAACGCAAGTTTAAATTAGAACTATAACCTAAAACTTAGAAAACGAGCATCCGGGCGCCCACAACGAGCAAACGGGCTCCGTTGCCCTTGTAACTTGACGGGCACGGGCCCCTAGTCATTCATGACTTGCAGGAACAGAAGGAACGAGAGTCCGGACCCCGGAGTGCTCGTACAGTTGAAACGTATGTTTCAGTTAGAACTATAACTTAAGACTTAGAAAACGAAACATCCGGGCGCCCAAAATGAGCAAATGGGCTCCGTTGCCGTTAAACTTGACGGGCACCGGCCCCTAGTCATTCATGACTAGCAGGAACTGACGGAACGAGATTCTGATTCCCGGATTGCTCTTACAGTTGAAACGTATGTTTAAATTAGAGCTATAACTTAGAACCTTGAAAACGAGCCTCCGGGCGACCAAAACGAGCAAACGGGCCCCGTTGCTTGTGTGACTTGACGGGCACGGGCCCCTACCCGTTCATGACCTGCAGGAATTGACGGAACGAGATTCCGACTCTCGGGTTCCTTGCAAAGTTGAAACGTAGGTTTAACTCAAGACTTTCACTTAAAACTTAGGAAATCAGCCTCCGGGCGCGCAAAACGAGCAAACGGGCTCCGGTGCCCGTTGGACTTGATGGGCATGGGCTCCTAGTCATTCATGACTAGCTGAAAAAACTGGCGGAACGAGATTCCGAAACACGGACTGCTCGTACCGTTGAAACGTATGTTTAAGTTAGAACTATAACTTAAAATTTAGAAAACGAGCATCCGGGCGCCCAGTACGAGCAACCGGCTTCGTTGCTCATGAGACTTGATGGGCCCGGACCCCTAGCTTTTCATGACCTGCAGGAACTGACGGAACGAGATTCCGACTCCCGGATTGCTAGTGAAGTTGAAACGTAGGTTTAACTCAAAACTTTCACTTAAAACTAAGGAAATCAGCCTCCGGGCGCCCAAAACGAGCAAACGGCCTCCGGTGCCAGAGAGACTCCACGGGCACGGGCCCCTAGCCGTTCATGGCCTGCAGAGACAGCCGAAACGAGATTCCGAACCCCGGATTGCTCGAATTGTTGAAACGTATGTTTAAGTTAGAATTATAACTTAAAACATAGACAACGAGCCTCCGGGCGCCCAAAATGAGCAGACGGGCCCCGTTGCCCATGAAAATTGACGGGCACGGGCCCTAGTCATTCGTGACTTGTATGAACTGACGGAACGAGATTCCGAATCCCGGACTGCTCGTACAGTTGAAACGTAGGTTTAAGTTACAGCTATAACCTAAAACTTAGAGAACGAGCCTCCGGGCCCCCAAAATGAGTAAACGGGCTCCGTTGGCCGCGAAACTTGACGGGCACGGGCCCCTAGTCATTCAAGACTTGCAGGAACAGACGAAAGGAGATTCCGAATCCCGGATTGCTCGTACAGTTGAAACGCAAGTTTAAATTAGAACTATAACCTAAAACTTAGAAAACGAGCATCCGGGCGCCCACAACGAGCAAACGGGCTCCGTTGCCCTTGTAACTTGACGGGCACGGGCCCCTAGTCATTCATGACTTGCAGGAACAGAAGGAACGAGAGTCCGGACCCCGGAGTGCTCGTACAGTTGAAACGTATGTTTCAGTTAGAACTATAACTTAAGACTTAGAAAACGAAACATCCGGGCGCCCAAAATGAGCAAATGGGCTCCGTTGCCGTTAAACTTGACGGGCACCGGCCCCTAGTCATTCATGACTAGCAGGAACTGACGGAACGAGATTCTGATTCCCGGATTGCTCTTAAAGTTGAAACGTATGTTTAAATTAGAGCTATAACTTAGAACCTTGAAAACGAGCCTCCGGGCGACCAAAACGAGCAAACGGGCCCCGTTGCTTGTGGGACTTGACGGGCACGGGCCCCTACCTGTTCATGACCTGCAGGAATTGACGGAACGAGATTCCGACTCTCGGGTTCCTTGCAAAGTTGAAACGTAGGTTTAACTCAAGACTTTCACTTAAAACTTAGGAAATCAGCCTCCGGGCGCGCAAAACGAGCAAACGGGCTCCGGTGCCCGTTGGACTTGACGGGCATGGGCTCCTAGTCATTCATGACTAGCTGAAAAAACTGGCGGAACGAGATTCCGAAACACGGACTGCTCGTACCGTTGAAACGTATGTTTAAGTTAGAACTATAACTTAAAATTTAGAAAACGAGCATCCGGGCGCCCAGTACGAGCAACCGGCTTCGTTGCTCATGAGACTTGATGGGCCCGGACCCCTAGCTTTTCATTACCTGCAGGAACTGACGGAACGAGATTCCGACTCCCGGATTGCTAGTGAAGTTGAAACGTAGGTTTAACTCAAAACTTTCACTTAAAACTAAGGAAATCAGCCTCCGGGCGCCCAAAACGAGCAAACGGGCTCCGGTGCCAGAGAGACTCCACGGGCACGGGCCCCTAGCCGTTCATGGCCTGCAGAGACAGCCGAAACGAGATTCCGAACCCCGGATTGCTCGTACTGTTGAAACGTATGTTTAAGTTAGAATTATAACTTAAAACATAGACAACGAGCCTCCGGTAACCCTTAATTACTATTCAGGGGTGAATAGCATTGTGCAGATTATCCCATCCCAGGCTCACACTATCACTGTAGAGGGGGATCCACTTTCCATTATGAACATGGCTGACCCAGCCACTTCTGATTGGCATGTCAGATTCCAGGTGAGGAAAATCCAGCAGATCCTAAACCGAACTACTCATGTACAATTTTCCAAGCTACATCCCCACACTATTCGGTTTAGCAAATTCATCAGTAGGAATGTTGGAACATCAACTAATATTAATGAGCGTGAGATTCTGAAGTTATTTGCTACCTTTGCCCGGGTTGTGGGTATCTCTTTGAGTTAAGTCCTGTAAGGGGTATGCCCCTTTGGGAGTTTGGGGCCTAGGAGAAGACTAAGCCCTTTTCTGTATTTTGTATTATAGTTTGAGATAATGAAGAACTAACAACTTATTCTTCAAAAAAAAAAAAAAAAAAAAAAAAAAAAAAAAGAGCCTCCGGGCGCCCAAAATGAGCAGACGGGCCCCGTTGCCCGTGAAAATTGACAGGCACGGGCCCTAGTCATTCGTGACTTGCATGAACTGACGGAACGAGATTCCGAATCCCGGACTGCTCGTACAGTTGAAACGTAGGTTTATGTTACAGCTATAACCTAAAACTTAGAGAACGAGCCTCCGGGCCCCCAAAATGAGTAAACGGGCTCCGTTGGCCGCGAAACTTGACGGGCACGGGCCCCTAGTCATTCAAGACTTGCAGGAACAGACGAAAGGAGATTCCGAATCCCGGATTGCTCGTACAGTTGAAACGCAAGTTTAAATTAGAACTATAACCTAAAACTTAGAAAACGAGCATCCGGGCGCCCACAACGAGCAAACGGGCTCCGTTGCCCTTGTAACTTGACGGGCACGGGCCCCTAGTCATTCATGACTTGCAGGAACAGAAGGAACGAGAGTCCGGACCCCGGAGTGCTCGTACAGTTGAAACGTATGTTTCAGTTAGAACTATAACTTAAGACTTAGAAAACGAAACATCCGGGCGCCCAAAATGAGCAAATGGGCTCCGTTGCCGTTAAACTTGACGGGCACCGGCCCCTAGTCATTCATGACTAGCAGGAACTGACGGAACGAGATTCTGATTCCCGGATTGCTCTTACAGTTGAAACGTATGTTTAAATTAGAGCTATAACTTAGAACCTTGAAAACGAGCCTCCGGGCGACCAAAACGAGCAAACGGGCCCCGTTGCTTGTGTGACTTGACGGGCACGGGCCCCTACCCGTTCATGACCTGCAGGAATTGACGGAACGAGATTCCGACTCTCGGGTTCCTTGCAAAGTTGAAACGTAGGTTTAACTCAAGACTTTCACTTAAAACTTAGGAAATCAGCCTCCGGGCGCGCAAAACGAGCAAACGGGCTCCGGTGCCCGTTGGACTTGACGGGCATGGGCTCCTAGTCATTCATGACTAGCTGAAAAAACTGGCGGAACGAGATTCCGAAACACGGACTGCTCGTACCGTTGAAACGTATGTTTAAGTTAGAACTATAACTTAAAATTTAGAAAACGAGCATCCGGGCGCCCAGTACGAGCAACCGGCTTCGTTGCTCATGAGACTTGATGGGCCCGGACCCCTAGCTTTTCATGACCTGCAGGAACTGACGGAACGAGATTCCGACTCCCGGATTGCTAGTGAAGTTGAAACGTAGGTTTAACTCAAAACTTTCACTTAAAACTAAGGAAATCAGCCTCCGGGCGCCCAAAACGAGCAAACGGCCTCCGGTGCCAGAGAGACTCCACGGGCACGGGCCCCTAGCCGTTCATGGCCTGCAGAGACAGCCGAAACGAGATTCCGAACCCCGGATTGCTCGAATTGTTGAAACGTATGTTTAAGTTAGAATTATAACTTAAAACATAGACAACGAGCCTCCGGGCGCCCAAAATGAGCAGACGGGCCCCGTTGCCCGTGAAAATTGACGGGCACGGGCCCTAGTCATTCGTGACTTGTATGAACTGACGGAACGAGATTCCGAATCCCGGACTGCTCGTACAGTTGAAACGTAGGTTTAAGTTACAGCTATAACCTAAAACTTAGAGAACGAGCCTCCGGGCCCCCAAAATGAGTAAACGGGCTCCGTTGGCCGCGAAACTTGACGGGCACGGGCCCCTAGTCATTCAAGACTTGCAGGAACAGACGAAAGGAGATTCCGAATCCCGGATTGCTCGTACAGTTGAAACGCAAGTTTAAATTAGAACTATAACCTAAAACTTAGAAAACGAGCATCCGGGCGCCCACAACGAGCAAACGGGCTCCGTTGCCCTTGTAACTTGACGGGCACGGGCCCCTAGTCATTCATGACTTGCAGGAACAGAAGGAACGAGAGTCCGGACCCCGGAGTGCTCGTACAGTTGAAACGTATGTTTCAGTTAGAACTATAACTTAAGACTTAGAAAACGAAACATCCGGGCGCCCAAAATGAGCAAATGGGCTCCGTTGCCGTTAAACTTGACGGGCACCGGCAGGAACTGACGGAACGAGATTCTGATTCCCGGATTGCTCTTAAAGTTGAAACGTATGTTTAAATTAGAGCTATAACTTAGAACCTTGAAAACGAGCCTCCGGGCGACCAAAACGAGCAAACGGGCCCCGTTGCTTGTGGGACTTGACGGGCACGGGCCCCTACCTGTTCATGACCTGCAGGAATTGACGGAACGAGATTCCGACTCTCGGGTTCCTTGCAAAGTTGAAACGTAGGTTTAACTCAAGACTTTCACTTAAAACTTAGGAAATCAGCCTCCGGGCGCGCAAAACGAGCAAACGGGCTCCGGTGCCCGTTGGACTTGACGGGCATGGGCTCCTAGTCATTCATGACTAGCTGAAAAAACTGGCGGAACGAGATTCCGAAACACGGACTGCTCGTACCGTTGAAACGTATGTTTAAGTTAGAACTATAACTTAAAATTTAGAAAACGAGCATCCGGGCGCCCAGTACGAGCAACCGGCTTCGTTGCTCATGAGACTTGATGGGCCCGGACCCCTAGCTTTTCATTACCTGCAGGAACTGACGGAACGAGATTCCGACTCCCGGATTGCTAGTGAAGTTGAAACGTAGGTTTAACTCAAAACTTTCACTTAAAACTAAGGAAATCAGCCTCCGGGCGCCCAAAACGAGCAAACGGGCTCCGGTGCCAGAGAGACTCCACGGGCACGGGCCCCTAGCCGTTCATGGCCTGCAGAGACAGCCGAAACGAGATTCCGAACCCCGGATTGCTCGTACTGTTGAAACGTATGTTTAAGTTAGAATTATAACTTAAAACATAGACAACGAGCCTCCGGTAACCCTTAATTACTATTCAGGGGTGAATAGCATTGTGCAGATTATCCCATCCCAGGCTCACACTATCACTGTAGAGGGGGATCCACTTTCCATTATGAACATGGCTGACCCAGCCACTTCTGATTGGCATGTCAGATTCCAGGTGAGGAAAATCCAGCAGATCCTAAACCGAACTACTCATGTACAATTTTCCAAGCTACATCCCCACACTATTCGGTTTAGCAAATTCATCAGTAGGAATGTTGGAACATCAACTAATATTAATGAGCGTGAGATTCTGAAGTTATTTGCTACCTTTGCCCGGGTTGTGGGTATCTCTTTGAGTTAAGTCCTGTAAGGGGTATGCCCCTTTGGGAGTTTGGGGCCTAGGAGAAGACTAAGCCCTTTTCTGTATTTTGTATTATAGTTTGAGATAATGAAGAACTAACAACTTATTCTTCAAAAAAAAAAAAAAAAAAAAAAAAAAAAAAAACGAGCCTCCGGGCGCCCAAAATGAGCAGACGGGCCCCGTTGCCCGTGAAAATTGACAGGCACGGGCCCTAGTCATTCGTGACTTGCATGAACTGACGGAACGAGATTCCGAATCCCGGACTGCTCGTACAGTTGAAACGTAGGTTTATGTTACAGCTATAACCTAAAACTTAGAGAACGAGCCTCCGGGGCCCCAAAATGAGTAAACGGGCTCCGTTGGCCGCGAAACTTGACGGGCACGGGCCCCTAGTCATTCAAGACTTGCAGGAACAGACGAAAGGAGATTCCGAATCCCGGATTGCTCGTACAGTTGAAACGCAAGTTTAAATTAGAACTATAACCTAAAACTTAGAAAACGAGCATCCGGGCGCCCACAACGAGCAAACGGGCTCCGTTGCCCTTGTAACTTGACGGGCACGGGCCCCTAGTCATTCATGACTTGCAGGAACAGAAGGAACGAGAGTCCGGACCCCGGAGTGCTCGTACAGTTGAAGCGTATGTTTCAGTTAGAACTATAACTTAAGACTTAGAAAACGAAACATCCGGGCGCCCAAAATGAGCAAATGGGCTCCGTTGCCGTTAAACTTGACGGGCACCGGCAGGAACTGACGGAACGAGATTCTGATTCCCGGATTGCTCTTAAAGTTGAAACGTATGTTTAAATTAGAGCTATAACTTAGAACCTTGAAAACGAGCCTCCGGGCGACCAAAACGAGCAAACGGGCCCCGTTGCTTGTGGGACTTGACGGGCACGGGCCCCTACCTGTTCATGACCTGCAGGAATTGACGGAACGAGATTCCGACTCTCGGGTTCCTTGCAAAGTTGAAACGTAGGTTTAACTCAAGACTTTCACTTAAAACTTAGGAAATCAGCCTCCGGGCGCGCAAAACGAGCAAACGGGCTCCGGTGCCCGTTGGACTTGACGGGCATGGGCTCCTAGTCATTCATGACTAGCTGAAAAAACTGGCGGAACGAGATTCCGAAACACGGACTGCTCGTACCGTTGAAACGTATGTTTAAGTTAGAACTATAACTTAAAATTTAGAAAACGAGCATCCGGGCGCCCAGTACGAGCAACCGGCTTCGTTGCTCATGAGACTTGATGGGCCCGGACCCCTAGCTTTTCATTACCTGCAGGAACTGACGGAACGAGATTCCGACTCCCGGATTGCTAGTGAAGTTGAAACGTAGGTTTAACTCAAAACTTTCACTTAAAACTAAGGAAATCAGCCTCCGGGCGCCCAAAACGAGCAAACGGGCTCCGGTGCCAGAGAGACTCCACGGGCACGGGCCCCTAGCCGTTCATGGCCTGCAGAGACAGCCGAAACGAGATTCCGAACCCCGGATTGCTCGTACTGTTGAAACGTATGTTTAAGTTAGAATTATAACTTAAAACATAGACAACGAGCCTCCGGTAACCCTTAATTACTATTCAGGGGTGAATAGCATTGTGCAGATTATCCCATCCCAGGCTCACACTATCACTGTAGAGGGGGATCCACTTTCCATTATGAACATGGCTGACCCAGCCACTTCTGATTGGCATGTCAGATTCCAGGTGAGGAAAATCCAGCAGATCCTAAACCGAACTACTCATGTACAATTTTCCAAGCTACATCCCCACACTATTCGGTTTAGCAAATTCATCAGTAGGAATGTTGGAACATCAACTAATATTAATGAGCGTGAGATTCTGAAGTTATTTGCTACCTTTGCCCGGGTTGTGGGTATCTCTTTGAGTTAAGTCCTGTAAGGGGTATGCCCCTTTGGGAGTTTGGGGCCTAGGAGAAGACTAAGCCCTTTTCTGTATTTTGTATTATAGTTTGAGATAATGAAGAACTAACAACTTATTCTTCAAAAAAAAAAAAAAAAAAAAAAAAAAAAAAAACGAGCCTCCGGGCGCCCAAAATGAGCAGACGGGCCCCGTTGCCCGTGAAAATTGACAGGCACGGGCCCTAGTCATTCGTGACTTGCATGAACTGACGGAACGAGATTCCGAATCCCGGACTGCTCGTACAGTTGAAACGTAGGTTTATGTTACAGCTATAACCTAAAACTTAGAGAACGAGCCTCCGGGGCCCCAAAATGAGTAAACGGGCTCCGTTGGCCGCGAAACTTGACGGGCACGGGCCCCTAGTCATTCAAGACTTGCAGGAACAGACGAAAGGAGATTCCGAATCCCGGATTGCTCGTACAGTTGAAACGCAAGTTTAAATTAGAACTATAACCTAAAACTTAGAAAACGAGCATCCGGGCGCCCACAACGAGCAAACGGGCTCCGTTGCCCTTGTAACTTGACGGGCACGGGCCCCTAGTCATTCATGACTTGCAGGAACAGAAGGAACGAGAGTCCGGACCCCGGAGTGCTCGTACAGTTGAAACGTATGTTTCAGTTAGAACTATAACTTAAGACTTAGAAAACGAAACATCCGGGCGCCCAAAATGAGCAAATGGGCTCCGTTGCCGTTAAACTTGACGGGCACCGGCCCCTAGTCATTCATGACTAGCAGGAACTGACGGAACGAGATTCTGATTCCCGGATTGCTCTTACAGTTGAAACGTATGTTTAAATTAGAGCTATAACTTAGAACCTTGAAAACGAGCCTCCGGGCGACCAAAACGAGCAAACGGGCCCCGTTGCTTGTGTGACTTGACGGGCACGGGCCCCTACCCGTTCATGACCTGCAGGAATTGACGGAACGAGATTCCGACTCTCGGGTTCCTTGCAAAGTTGAAACGTAGGTTTAACTCAAGACTTTCACTTAAAACTTAGGAAATCAGCCTCCGGGCGCGCAAAACGAGCAAACGGGCTCCGGTGCCCGTTGGACTTGACGGGCATGGGCTCCTAGTCATTCATGACTAGCTGAAAAAACTGGCGGAACGAGATTCCGAAACACGGACTGCTCGTACCGTTGAAACGTATGTTTAAGTTAGAACTATAACTTAAAATTTAGAAAACGAGCATCCGGGCGCCCAGTACGAGCAACCGGCTTCGTTGCTCATGAGACTTGATGGGCCCGGACCCCTAGCTTTTCATGACCTGCAGGAACTGACGGAACGAGATTCCGACTCCCGGATTGCTAGTGAAGTTGAAACGTAGGTTTAACTCAAAACTTTCACTTAAAACTAAGGAAATCAGCCTCCGGGCGCCCAAAACGAGCAAACGGCCTCCGGTGCCAGAGAGACTCCACGGGCACGGGCCCCTAGCCGTTCATGGCCTGCAGAGACAGCCGAAACGAGATTCCGAACCCCGGATTGCTCGAATTGTTGAAACGTATGTTTAAGTTAGAATTATAACTTAAAACATAGACAACGAGCCTCCGGGCGCCCAAAATGAGCAGACGGGCCCCGTTGCCCGTGAAAATTGACGGGCACGGGCCCTAGTCATTCGTGACTTGTATGAACTGACGGAACGAGATTCCGAATCCCGGACTGCTCGTACAGTTGAAACGTAGGTTTAAGTTACAGCTATAACCTAAAACTTAGAGAACGAGCCTCCGGGCCCCCAAAATGAGTAAACGGGCTCCGTTGGCCGCGAAACTTGACGGGCACGGGCCCCTAGTCATTCAAGACTTGCAGGAACAGACGAAAGGAGATTCCGAATCCCGGATTGCTCGTACAGTTGAAACGCAAGTTTAAATTAGAACTATAACCTAAAACTTAGAAAACGAGCATCCGGGCGCCCACAACGAGCAAACGGGCTCCGTTGCCCTTGTAACTTGACGGGCACGGGCCCCTAGTCATTCATGACTTGCAGGAACAGAAGGAACGAGAGTCCGGACCCCGGAGTGCTCGTACAGTTGAAACGTATGTTTCAGTTAGAACTATAACTTAAGACTTAGAAAACGAAACATCCGGGCGCCCAAAATGAGCAAATGGGCTCCGTTGCCGTTAAACTTGACGGGCACCGGCCCCTAGTCATTCATGACTAGCAGGAACTGACGGAACGAGATTCTGATTCCCGGATTGCTCTTAAAGTTGAAACGTATGTTTAAATTAGAGCTATAACTTAGAACCTTGAAAACGAGCCTCCGGGCGACCAAAACGAGCAAACGGGCCCCGTTGCTTGTGGGACTTGACGGGCACGGGCCCCTACCTGTTCATGACCTGCAGGAATTGACGGAACGAGATTCCGACTCTCGGGTTCCTTGCAAAGTTGAAACGTAGGTTTAACTCAAGACTTTCACTTAAAACTTAGGAAATCAGCCTCCGGGCGCGCAAAACGAGCAAACGGGCTCCGGTGCCCGTTGGACTTGACGGGCATGGGCTCCTAGTCATTCATGACTAGCTGAAAAAACTGGCGGAACGAGATTCCGAAACACGGACTGCTCGTACCGTTGAAACGTATGTTTAAGTTAGAACTATAACTTAAAATTTAGAAAACGAGCATCCGGGCGCCCAGTACGAGCAACCGGCTTCGTTGCTCATGAGACTTGATGGGCCCGGACCCCTAGCTTTTCATTACCTGCAGGAACTGACGGAACGAGATTCCGACTCCCGGATTGCTAGTGAAGTTGAAACGTAGGTTTAACTCAAAACTTTCACTTAAAACTAAGGAAATCAGCCTCCGGGCGCCCAAAACGAGCAAACGGGCTCCGGTGCCAGAGAGACTCCACGGGCACGGGCCCCTAGCCGTTCATGGCCTGCAGAGACAGCCGAAACGAGATTCCGAACCCCGGATTGCTCGTACTGTTGAAACGTATGTTTAAGTTAGAATTATAACTTAAAACATAGACAACGAGCCTCCGGTAACCCTTAATTACTATTCAGGGGTGAATAGCATTGTGCAGATTATCCCATCCCAGGCTCACACTATCACTGTAGAGGGGGATCCACTTTCCATTATGAACATGGCTGACCCAGCCACTTCTGATTGGCATGTCAGATTCCAGGTGAGGAAAATCCAGCAGATCCTAAACCGAACTACTCATGTACAATTTTCCAAGCTACATCCCCACACTATTCGGTTTAGCAAATTCATCAGTAGGAATGTTGGAACATCAACTAATATTAATGAGCGTGAGATTCTGAAGTTATTTGCTACCTTTGCCCGGGTTGTGGGTATCTCTTTGAGTTAAGTCCTGTAAGGGGTATGCCCCTTTGGGAGTTTGGGGCCTAGGAGAAGACTAAGCCCTTTTCTGTACTTTGTATTATAGTTTGAGATAATGAAGAACTAACAACTTATTCTTCAAAAAAAAAAAAAAAAAAAAAAAAAAAAAAAACGAGCCTCCGGGCGCCCAAAATGAGCAGACGGGCCCCGTTGCCCGTGAAAATTGACAGGCACGGGCACTAGTCATTCGTGACTTGCATGAACTGACGGAACGAGATTCCGAATCCCGGACTGCTCGTACAGTTGAAACGTAGGTTTATGTTACAGCTACAACCTAAAACTTAGAGAACGAGCCTCCGGGCCCCCAAAATGAGTAAACGGGCTCCGTTGGCCGCAAAACTTGACGGGCACGGGCCCCTAGTCATTCAAGACTTGCAGGAACAGACGAAAGGAGATTCCGAATCCCGGATTGCTCGTACAGTTGAAACGCAAGTTTAAATTAGAACTATAACCTAAAACTTAGAAAACGAGCATCCGGGCGCCCACAACGAGCAAACGGGCTCCGTTGCCCTTGTAACTTGACGGGCACGGGCCCCTAGTCATTCATGACTTGCAGGAACAGAAGGAACGAGAGTCCGGACCCCGGAGTGCTCGTACAGTTGAAACGTATGTTTCAGTTAGAACTATAACTTAAGACTTAGAAAACGAAACATCCGGGCGCCCAAAATGAGCAAATGGGCTCCGTTGCCGTTAAACTTGACGGGCACCGGCCCCTAGTCATTCATGACTAGCAGGAACTGACGGAACGAGATTCTGATTCCCGGATTGCTCTTACAGTTGAAACGTATGTTTAAATTAGAGCTATAACTTAGAACCTTGAAAACGAGCCTCCGGGCGACCAAAACGAGCAAACGGGCCCCGTTGCTTGTGTGACTTGACGGGCACGGGCCCCTACCCGTTCATGACCTGCAGGAATTGACGGAACGAGATTCCGACTCTCGGGTTCCTTGCAAAGTTGAAACGTAGGTTTAACTCAAGACTTTCACTTAAAACTTAGGAAATCAGCCTCCGGGCGCGCAAAACGAGCAAACGGGCTCCGGTGCCCGTTGGACTTGACGGGCATGGGCTCCTAGTCATTCATGACTAGCTGAAAAAACTGGCGGAACGAGATTCCGAAACACGGACTGCTCGTACCGTTGAAACGTATGTTTAAGTTAGAACTATAACTTAAAATTTAGAAAACGAGCATCCGGGCGCCCAGTACGAGCAACCGGCTTCGTTGCTCATGAGACTTGATGGGCCCGGACCCCTAGCTTTTCATGACCTGCAGGAACTGACGGAACGAGATTCCGACTCCCGGATTGCTAGTGAAGTTGAAACGTAGGTTTAACTCAAAACTTTCACTTAAAACTAAGGAAATCAGCCTCCGGGCGCCCAAAACGAGCAAACGGCCTCCGGTGCCAGAGAGACTCCACGGGCACGGGCCCCTAGCCGTTCATGGCCTGCAGAGACAGCCGAAACGAGATTCCGAACCCCGGATTGCTCGAATTGTTGAAACGTATGTTTAAGTTAGAATTATAACTTAAAACATAGACAACGAGCCTCCGGGCGCCCAAAATGAGCAGACGGGCCCCGTTGCCCGTGAAAATTGACGGGCACGGGCCCTAGTCATTCGTGACTTGTATGAACTGACGGAACGAGATTCCGAATCCCGGACTGCTCGTACAGTTGAAACGTAGGTTTAAGTTACAGCTATAACCTAAAACTTAGAGAACGAGCCTCCGGGCCCCCAAAATGAGTAAACGGGCTCCGTTGGCCGCGAAACTTGACGGGCACGGGCCCCTAGTCATTCAAGACTTGCAGGAACAGACGAAAGGAGATTCCGAATCCCGGATTGCTCGTACAGTTGAAACGCAAGTTTAAATTAGAACTATAACCTAAAACTTAGAAAACGAGCATCCGGGCGCCCACAACGAGCAAACGGGCTCCGTTGCCCTTGTAACTTGACGGGCACGGGCCCCTAGTCATTCATGACTTGCAGGAACAGAAGGAACGAGAGTCCGGACCCCGGAGTGCTCGTACAGTTGAAACGTATGTTTCAGTTAGAACTATAACTTAAGACTTAGAAAACGAAACATCCGGGCGCCCAAAATGAGCAAATGGGCTCCGTTGCCGTTAAACTTGACGGGCACCGGCCCCTAGTCATTCATGACTAGCAGGAACTGACGGAACGAGATTCTGATTCCCGGATTGCTCTTACAGTTGAAACGTATGTTTAAATTAGAGCTATAACTTAGAACCTTGAAAACGAGCCTCCGGGCGACCAAAACGAGCAAACGGGCCCCGTTGCTTGTGGGACTTGACGGGCACGGGCCCCTACCTGTTCATGACCTGCAGGAATTGACGGAACGAGATTCCGACTCTCGGGTTCCTTGCAAAGTTGAAACGTAGGTTTAACTCAAGACTTTCACTTAAAACTTAGGAAATCAGCCTCCGGGCGCGCAAAACGAGCAAACGGGCTCCGGTGCCCGTTGGACTTGACGGGCATGGGCTCCTAGTCATTCATGACTAGCTGAAAAAACTGGCGGAACGAGATTCCGAAACACGGACTGCTCGTACCGTTGAAACGTATGTTTAAGTTAGAACTATAACTTAAAATTTAGAAAACGAGCATCCGGGCGCCCAGTACGAGCAACCGGCTTCGTTGCTCATGAGACTTGATGGGCCCGGACCCCTAGCTTTTCATTACCTGCAGGAACTGACGGAACGAGATTCCGACTCCCGGATTGCTAGTGAAGTTGAAACGTAGGTTTAACTCAAAACTTTCACTTAAAACTAAGGAAATCAGCCTCCGGGCGCCCAAAACGAGCAAACGGGCTCCGGTGCCAGAGAGACTCCACGGGCACGGGCCCCTAGCCGTTCATGGCCTGCAGAGACAGCCGAAACGAGATTCCGAACCCCGGATTGCTCGTACTGTTGAAACGTATGTTTAAGTTAGAATTATAACTTAAAACATAGACAACGAGCCTCCGGTAACCCTTAATTACTATTCAGGGGTGAATAGCATTGTGCAGATTATCCCATCCCAGGCTCACACTATCACTGTAGAGGGGGATCCACTTTCCATTATGAACATGGCTGACCCAGCCACTTCTGATTGGCATGTCAGATTCCAGGTGAGGAAAATCCAGCAGATCCTAAACCGAACTACTCATGTACAATTTTCCAAGCTACATCCCCACACTATTCGGTTTAGCAAATTCATCAGTAGGAATGTTGGAACATCAACTAATATTAATGAGCGTGAGATTCTGAAGTTATTTGCTACCTTTGCCCGGGTTGTGGGTATCTCTTTGAGTTAAGTCCTGTAAGGGGTATGCCCCTTTGGGAGTTTGGGGCCTAGGAGAAGACTAAGCCCTTTTCTGTATTTTGTATTATAGTTTGAGATAATGAAGAACTAACAACTTATTCTTCAAAAAAAAAAAAAAAAAAAAAAAAAAAAAAACGAGCCTCCGGGCGCCCAAAATGAGCAGACGGGCCCCGTTGCCCGTGAAAATTGACAGGCACGGGCCCTAGTCATTCGTGACTTGCATGAACTGACGGAACGAGATTCCGAATCCCGGACTGCTCGTACAGTTGAAACGTAGGTTTATGTTACAGCTATAACCTAAAACTTAGAGAACGAGCCTCCGGGCCCCCAAAATGAGTAAACGGGCTCCGTTGGCCGCGAAACTTGACGGGCACGGGCCCCTAGTCATTCAAGACTTGCAGGAACAGACGAAAGGAGATTCCGAATCCCGGATTGCTCGTACAGTTGAAACGCAAGTTTAAATTAGAACTATAACCTAAAACTTAGAAAACGAGCATCCGGGCGCCCACAACGAGCAAACGGGCTCCGTTGCCCTTGTAACTTGACGGGCACGGGCCCCTAGTCATTCATGACTTGCAGGAACAGAAGGAACGAGAGTCCGGACCCCGGAGTGCTCGTACAGTTGAAACGTATGTTTCAGTTAGAACTATAACTTAAGACTTAGAAAACGAAACATCCGGGCGCCCAAAATGAGCAAATGGGCTCCGTTGCCGTTAAACTTGACGGGCACCGGCCCCTAGTCATTCATGACTAGCAGGAACTGACGGAACGAGATTCTGATTCCCGGATTGCTCTTACAGTTGAAACGTATGTTTAAATTAGAGCTATAACTTAGAACCTTGAAAACGAGCCTCCGGGCGACCAAAACGAGCAAACGGGCCCCGTTGCTTGTGTGACTTGACGGGCACGGGCCCCTACCCGTTCATGACCTGCAGGAATTGACGGAACGAGATTCCGACTCTCGGGTTCCTTGCAAAGTTGAAACGTAGGTTTAACTCAAGACTTTCACTTAAAACTTAGGAAATCAGCCTCCGGGCGCGCAAAACGAGCAAACGGGCTCCGGTGCCCGTTGGACTTGACGGGCATGGGCTCCTAGTCATTCATGACTAGCTGAAAAAACTGGCGGAACGAGATTCCGAAACACGGACTGCTCGTACCGTTGAAACGTATGTTTAAGTTAGAACTATAACTTAAAATTTAGAAAACGAGCATCCGGGCGCCCAGTACGAGCAACCGGCTTCGTTGCTCATGAGACTTGATGGGCCCGGACCCCTAGCTTTTCATGACCTGCAGGAACTGACGGAACGAGATTCCGACTCCCGGATTGCTAGTGAAGTTGAAACGTAGGTTTAACTCAAAACTTTCACTTAAAACTAAGGAAATCAGCCTCCGGGCGCCCAAAACGAGCAAACGGCCTCCGGTGCCAGAGAGACTCCACGGGCACGGGCCCCTAGCCGTTCATGGCCTGCAGAGACAGCCGAAACGAGATTCCGAACCCCGGATTGCTCGAATTGTTGAAACGTATGTTTAAGTTAGAATTATAACTTAAAACATAGACAACGAGCCTCCGGGCGCCCAAAATGAGCAGACGGGCCCCGTTGCCCGTGAAAATTGACGGGCACGGGCCCTAGTCATTCGTGACTTGTATGAACTGACGGAACGAGATTCCGAATCCCGGACTGCTCGTACAGTTGAAACGTAGGTTTAAGTTACAGCTATAACCTAAAACTTAGAGAACGAGCCTCCGGGCCCCCAAAATGAGTAAACGGGCTCCGTTGGCCGCGAAACTTGACGGGCACGGGCCCCTAGTCATTCAAGACTTGCAGGAACAGACGAAAGGAGATTCCGAATCCCGGATTGCTCGTACAGTTGAAACGCAAGTTTAAATTAGAACTATAACCTAAAACTTAGAAAACGAGCATCCGGGCGCCCACAACGAGCAAACGGGCTCCGTTGCCCTTGTAACTTGACGGGCACGGGCCCCTAGTCATTCATGACTTGCAGGAACAGAAGGAACGAGAGTCCGGACCCCGGAGTGCTCGTACAGTTGAAACGTATGTTTCAGTTAGAACTATAACTTAAGACTTAGAAAACGAAACATCCGGGCGCCCAAAATGAGCAAATGGGCTCCGTTGCCGTTAAACTTGACGGGCACCGGCCCCTAGTCATTCATGACTAGCAGGAACTGACGGAACGAGATTCTGATTCCCGGATTGCTCTTACAGTTGAAACGTATGTTTAAATTAGAGCTATAACTTAGAACCTTGAAAACGAGCCTCCGGGCGACCAAAACGAGCAAACGGGCCCCGTTGCTTGTGTGACTTGACGGGCACGGGCCCCTACCCGTTCATGACCTGCAGGAATTGACGGAACGAGATTCCGACTCTCGGGTTCCTTGCAAAGTTGAAACGTAGGTTTAACTCAAGACTTTCACTTAAAACTTAGGAAATCAGCCTCCGGGCGCGCAAAACGAGCAAACGGGCTCCGGTGCCCGTTGGACTTGACGGGCATGGGCTCCTAGTCATTCATGACTAGCTGAAAAAACTGGCGGAACGAGATTCCGAAACACGGACTGCTCGTACCGTTGAAACGTATGTTTAAGTTAGAACTATAACTTAAAATTTAGAAAACGAGCATCCGGGCGCCCAGTACGAGCAACCGGCTTCGTTGCTCATGAGACTTGATGGGCCCGGACCCCTAGCTTTTCATGACCTGCAGGAACTGACGGAACGAGATTCCGACTCCCGGATTGCTAGTGAAGTTGAAACGTAGGTTTAACTCAAAACTTTCACTTAAAACTAAGGAAATCAGCCTCCGGGCGCCCAAAACGAGCAAACGGCCTCCGGTGCCAGAGAGACTCCACGGGCACGGGCCCCTAGCCGTTCATGGCCTGCAGAGACAGCCGAAACGAGATTCCGAACCCCGGATTGCTCGAATTGTTGAAACGTATGTTTAAGTTAGAATTATAACTTAAAACATAGACAACGAGCCTCCGGGCGCCCAAAATGAGCAGACGGGCCCCGTTGCCCGTGAAAATTGACGGGCACGGGCCCTAGTCATTCGTGACTTGTATGAACTGACGGAACGAGATTCCGAATCCCGGACTGCTCGTACAGTTGAAACGTAGGTTTAAGTTACAGCTATAACCTAAAACTTAGAGAACGAGCCTCCGGGCCCCCAAAATGAGTAAACGGGCTCCGTTGGCCGCGAAACTTGACGGGCACGGGCCCCTAGTCATTCAAGACTTGCAGGAACAGACGAAAGGAGATTCCGAATCCCGGATTGCTCGTACAGTTGAAACGCAAGTTTAAATTAGAACTATAACCTAAAACTTAGAAAACGAGCATCCGGGCGCCCACAACGAGCAAACGGGCTCCGTTGCCCTTGTAACTTGACGGGCACGGGCCCCTAGTCATTCATGACTTGCAGGAACAGAAGGAACGAGAGTCCGGACCCCGGAGTGCTCGTACAGTTGAAACGTATGTTTCAGTTAGAACTATAACTTAAGACTTAGAAAACGAAACATCCGGGCGCCCAAAATGAGCAAATGGGCTCCGTTGCCGTTAAACTTGACGGGCACCGGCCCCTAGTCATTCATGACTAGCAGGAACTGACGGAACGAGATTCTGATTCCCGGATTGCTCTTACAGTTGAAACGTATGTTTAAATTAGAGCTATAACTTAGAACCTTGAAAACGAGCCTCCGGGCGACCAAAACGAGCAAACGGGCCCCGTTGCTTGTGTGACTTGACGGGCACGGGCCCCTACCCGTTCATGACCTGCAGGAATTGACGGAACGAGATTCCGACTCTCGGGTTCCTTGCAAAGTTGAAACGTAGGTTTAACTCAAGACTTTCACTTAAAACTTAGGAAATCAGCCTCCGGGCGCGCAAAACGAGCAAACGGGCTCCGGTGCCCGTTGGACTTGACGGGCATGGGCTCCTAGTCATTCATGACTAGCTGAAAAAACTGGCGGAACGAGATTCCGAAACACGGACTGCTCGTACCGTTGAAACGTATGTTTAAGTTAGAACTATAACTTAAAATTTAGAAAACGAGCATCCGGGCGCCCAGTACGAGCAACCGGCTTCGTTGCTCATGAGACTTGATGGGCCCGGACCCCTAGCTTTTCATGACCTGCAGGAACTGACGGAACGAGATTCCGACTCCCGGATTGCTAGTGAAGTTGAAACGTAGGTTTAACTCAAAACTTTCACTTAAAACTAAGGAAATCAGCCTCCGGGCGCCCAAAACGAGCAAACGGCCTCCGGTGCCAGAGAGACTCCACGGGCACGGGCCCCTAGCCGTTCATGGCCTGCAGAGACAGCCGAAACGAGATTCCGAACCCCGGATTGCTCGAATTGTTGAAACGTATGTTTAAGTTAGAATTATAACTTAAAACATAGACAACGAGCCTCCGGGCGCCCAAAATGAGCAGACGGGCCCCGTTGCCCGTGAAAATTGACGGGCACGGGCCCTAGTCATTCGTGACTTGTATGAACTGACGGAACGAGATTCCGAATCCCGGACTGCTCGTACAGTTGAAACGTAGGTTTAAGTTACAGCTATAACCTAAAACTTAGAGAACGAGCCTCCGGGCCCCCAAAATGAGTAAACGGGCTCCGTTGGCCGCGAAACTTGACGGGCACGGGCCCCTAGTCATTCAAGACTTGCAGGAACAGACGAAAGGAGATTCCGAATCCCGGATTGCTCGTACAGTTGAAACGCAAGTTTAAATTAGAACTATAACCTAAAACTTAGAAAACGAGCATCCGGGCGCCCACAACGAGCAAACGGGCTCCGTTGCCCTTGTAACTTGACGGGCACGGGCCCCTAGTCATTCATGACTTGCAGGAACAGAAGGAACGAGAGTCCGGACCCCGGAGTGCTCGTACAGTTGAAACGTATGTTTCAGTTAGAACTATAACTTAAGACTTAGAAAACGAAACATCCGGGCGCCCAAAATGAGCAAATGGGCTCCGTTGCCGTTAAACTTGACGGGCACCGGCCCCTAGTCATTCATGACTAGCAGGAACTGACGGAACGAGATTCTGATTCCCGGATTGCTCTTACAGTTGAAACGTATGTTTAAATTAGAGCTATAACTTAGAACCTTGAAAACGAGCCTCCGGGCGACCAAAACGAGCAAACGGGCCCCGTTGCTTGTGTGACTTGACGGGCACGGGCCCCTACCCGTTCATGACCTGCAGGAATTGACGGAACGAGATTCCGACTCTCGGGTTCCTTGCAAAGTTGAAACGTAGGTTTAACTCAAGACTTTCACTTAAAACTTAGGAAATCAGCCTCCGGGCGCGCAAAACGAGCAAACGGGCTCCGGTGCCCGTTGGACTTGACGGGCATGGGCTCCTAGTCATTCATGACTAGCTGAAAAAACTGGCGGAACGAGATTCCGAAACACGGACTGCTCGTACCGTTGAAACGTATGTTTAAGTTAGAACTATAACTTAAAATTTAGAAAACGAGCATCCGGGCGCCCAGTACGAGCAACCGGCTTCGTTGCTCATGAGACTTGATGGGCCCGGACCCCTAGCTTTTCATGACCTGCAGGAACTGACGGAACGAGATTCCGACTCCCGGATTGCTAGTGAAGTTGAAACGTAGGTTTAACTCAAAACTTTCACTTAAAACTAAGGAAATCAGCCTCCGGGCGCCCAAAACGAGCAAACGGCCTCCGGTGCCAGAGAGACTCCACGGGCACGGGCCCCTAGCCGTTCATGGCCTGCAGAGACAGCCGAAACGAGATTCCGAACCCCGGATTGCTCGAATTGTTGAAACGTATGTTTAAGTTAGAATTATAACTTAAAACATAGACAACGAGCCTCCGGGCGCCCAAAATGAGCAGACGGGCCCCGTTGCCCGTGAAAATTGACGGGCACGGGCCCTAGTCATTCGTGACTTGTATGAACTGACGGAACGAGATTCCGAATCCCGGACTGCTCGTACAGTTGAAACGTAGGTTTAAGTTACAGCTATAACCTAAAACTTAGAGAACGAGCCTCCGGGCCCCCAAAATGAGTAAACGGGCTCCGTTGGCCGCGAAACTTGACGGGCACGGGCCCCTAGTCATTCAAGACTTGCAGGAACAGACGAAAGGAGATTCCGAATCCCGGATTGCTCGTACAGTTGAAACGCAAGTTTAAATTAGAACTATAACCTAAAACTTAGAAAACGAGCATCCGGGCGCCCACAACGAGCAAACGGGCTCCGTTGCCCTTGTAACTTGACGGGCACGGGCCCCTAGTCATTCATGACTTGCAGGAACAGAAGGAACGAGAGTCCGGACCCCGGAGTGCTCGTACAGTTGAAACGTATGTTTCAGTTAGAACTATAACTTAAGACTTAGAAAACGAAACATCCGGGCGCCCAAAATGAGCAAATGGGCTCCGTTGCCGTTAAACTTGACGGGCACCGGCCCCTAGTCATTCATGACTAGCAGGAACTGACGGAACGAGATTCTGATTCCCGGATTGCTCTTACAGTTGAAACGTATGTTTAAATTAGAGCTATAACTTAGAACCTTGAAAACGAGCCTCCGGGCGACCAAAACGAGCAAACGGGCCCCGTTGCTTGTGTGACTTGACGGGCACGGGCCCCTACCCGTTCATGACCTGCAGGAATTGACGGAACGAGATTCCGACTCTCGGGTTCCTTGCAAAGTTGAAACGTAGGTTTAACTCAAGACTTTCACTTAAAACTTAGGAAATCAGCCTCCGGGCGCGCAAAACGAGCAAACGGGCTCCGGTGCCCGTTGGACTTGACGGGCATGGGCTCCTAGTCATTCATGACTAGCTGAAAAAACTGGCGGAACGAGATTCCGAAACACGGACTGCTCGTACCGTTGAAACGTATGTTTAAGTTAGAACTATAACTTAAAATTTAGAAAACGAGCATCCGGGCGCCCAGTACGAGCAACCGGCTTCGTTGCTCATGAGACTTGATGGGCCCGGACCCCTAGCTTTTCATGACCTGCAGGAACTGACGGAACGAGATTCCGACTCCCGGATTGCTAGTGAAGTTGAAACGTAGGTTTAACTCAAAACTTTCACTTAAAACTAAGGAAATCAGCCTCCGGGCGCCCAAAACGAGCAAACGGCCTCCGGTGCCAGAGAGACTCCACGGGCACGGGCCCCTAGCCGTTCATGGCCTGCAGAGACAGCCGAAACGAGATTCCGAACCCCGGATTGCTCGAATTGTTGAAACGTATGTTTAAGTTAGAATTATAACTTAAAACATAGACAACGAGCCTCCGGGCGCCCAAAATGAGCAGACGGGCCCCGTTGCCCGTGAAAATTGACGGGCACGGGCCCTAGTCATTCGTGACTTGTATGAACTGACGGAACGAGATTCCGAATCCCGGACTGCTCGTACAGTTGAAACGTAGGTTTAAGTTACAGCTATAACCTAAAACTTAGAGAACGAGCCTCCGGGCCCCCAAAATGAGTAAACGGGCTCCGTTGGCCGCGAAACTTGACGGGCACGGGCCCCTAGTCATTCAAGACTTGCAGGAACAGACGAAAGGAGATTCCGAATCCCGGATTGCTCGTACAGTTGAAACGCAAGTTTAAATTAGAACTATAACCTAAAACTTAGAAAACGAGCATCCGGGCGCCCACAACGAGCAAACGGGCTCCGTTGCCCTTGTAACTTGACGGGCACGGGCCCCTAGTCATTCATGACTTGCAGGAACAGAAGGAACGAGAGTCCGGACCCCGGAGTGCTCGTACAGTTGAAACGTATGTTTCAGTTAGAACTATAACTTAAGACTTAGAAAACGAAATATCCGGGCGCCCAAAATGAGCAAATGGGCTCCGTTGCCGTTAAACTTGACGGGCACCGGCCCCTAGTCATTCATGACTAGCAGGAACTGACGGAACGAGATTCTGATTCCCGGATTGCTCTTAAAGTTGAAACGTATGTTTAAATTAGAGCTATAACTTAGAACCTTGAAAACGAGCCTCCGGGCGACCAAAACGAGCAAACGGGCCCCGTTGCTTGTGGGACTTGACGGGCACGGGCCCCTACCTGTTCATGACCTGCAGGAATTGACGGAACGAGATTCCGACTCTCGGGTTCCTTGCAAAGTTGAAACGTAGGTTTAACTCAAGACTTTCACTTAAAACTTAGGAAATCAGCCTCCGGGCGCGCAAAACGAGCAAACGGGCTCCGGTGCCCGTTGGACTTGACGGGCATGGGCTCCTAGTCATTCATGACTAGCTGAAAAAACTGGCGGAACGAGATTCCGAAACACGGACTGCTCGTACCGTTGAAACGTATGTTTAAGTTAGAACTATAACTTAAAATTTAGAAAACGAGCATCCGGGCGCCCAGTACGAGCAACCGGCTTCGTTGCTCATGAGACTTGATGGGCCCGGACCCCTAGCTTTTCATTACCTGCAGGAACTGACGGAACGAGATTCCGACTCCCGGATTGCTAGTGAAGTTGAAACGTAGGTTTAACTCAAAACTTTCACTTAAAACTAAGGAAATCAGCCTCCGGGCGCCCAAAACGAGCAAACGGGCTCCGGTGCCAGAGAGACTCCACGGGCACGGGCCCCTAGCCGTTCATGGCCTGCAGAGACAGCCGAAACGAGATTCCGAACCCCGGATTGCTCGTACTGTTGAAACGTATGTTTAAGTTAGAATTATAACTTAAAACATAGACAACGAGCCTCCGGTAACCCTTAATTACTATTCAGGGGTGAATAGCATTGTGCAGATTATCCCATCCCAGGCTCACACTATCACTGTAGAGGGGGATCCACTTTCCATTATGAACATGGCTGACCCAGCCACTTCTGATTGGCATGTCAGATTCCAGGTGAGGAAAATCCAGCAGATCCTAAACCGAACTACTCATGTACAATTTTCCAAGCTACATCCCCACACTATTCGGTTTAGCAAATTCATCAGTAGGAATGTTGGAACATCAACTAATATTAATGAGCGTGAGATTCTGAAGTTATTTGCTACCTTTGCCCGGGTTGTGGGTATCTCTTTGAGTTAAGTCCTGTAAGGGGTATGCCCCTTTGGGAGTTTGGGGCCTAGGAGAAGACTAAGCCCTTTTCTGCATTTTGTATTATAGTTTGAGATAATGAAGAACTAACAACTTATTCTTCAAAAAAAAAAAAAAAAAAAAAAAAAAAAAAAACGAGCCTCCGGGCGCCCAAAATGAGCAGACGGGCCCCGTTGCCCGTGAAAATTGACAGGCACGGGCCCTAGTCATTCGTGACTTGCATGAACTGACGGAACGAGATTCCGAATCCCGGACTGCTCGTACAGTTGAAACGTAGGTTTATGTTACAGCTATAACCTAAAACTTAGAGAACGAGCCTCCGGGCCCCCAAAATGAGTAAACGGGCTCCGTTGGCCGCGAAACTTGACGGGCACGGGCCCCTAGTCATTCAAGACTTGCAGGAACAGACGAAAGGAGATTCCGAATCCCGGATTGCTCGTACAGTTGAAACGCAAGTTTAAATTAGAACTATAACCTAAAACTTAGAAAACGAGCATCCGGGCGCCCACAACGAGCAAACGGGCTCCGTTGCCCTTGTAACTTGACGGGCACGGGCCCCTAGTCATTCATGACTTGCAGGAACAGAAGGAACGAGAGTCCGGACCCCGGAGTGCTCGTACAGTTGAAACGTATGTTTCAGTTAGAACTATAACTTAAGACTTAGAAAACGAAACATCCGGGCGCCCAAAATGAGCAAATGGGCTCCGTTGCCGTTAAACTTGACGGGCACCGGCCCCTAGTCATTCATGACTAGCAGGAACTGACGGAACGAGATTCTGATTCCCGGATTGCTCTTACAGTTGAAACGTATGTTTAAATTAGAGCTATAACTTAGAACCTTGAAAACGAGCCTCCGGGCGACCAAAACGAGCAAACGGGCCCCGTTGCTTGTGTGACTTGACGGGCACGGGCCCCTACCCGTTCATGACCTGCAGGAATTGACGGAACGAGATTCCGACTCTCGGGTTCCTTGCAAAGTTGAAACGTAGGTTTAACTCAAGACTTTCACTTAAAACTTAGGAAATCAGCCTCCGGGCGCGCAAAACGAGCAAACGGGCTCCGGTGCCCGTTGGACTTGACGGGCATGGGCTCCTAGTCATTCATGACTAGCTGAAAAAACTGGCGGAACGAGATTCCGAAACACGGACTGCTCGTACCGTTGAAACGTATGTTTAAGTTAGAACTATAACTTAAAATTTAGAAAACGAGCATCCGGGCGCCCAGTACGAGCAACCGGCTTCGTTGCTCATGAGACTTGATGGGCCCGGACCCCTAGCTTTTCATGACCTGCAGGAACTGACGGAACGAGATTCCGACTCCCGGATTGCTAGTGAAGTTGAAACGTAGGTTTAACTCAAAACTTTCACTTAAAACTAAGGAAATCAGCCTCCGGGCGCCCAAAACGAGCAAACGGCCTCCGGTGCCAGAGAGACTCCACGGGCACGGGCCCCTAGCCGTTCATGGCCTGCAGAGACAGCCGAAACGAGATTCCGAACCCCGGATTGCTCGAATTGTTGAAACGTATGTTTAAGTTAGAATTATAACTTAAAACATAGACAACGAGCCTCCGGGCGCCCAAAATGAGCAGACGGGCCCCGTTGCCCGTGAAAATTGACGGGCACGGGCCCTAGTCATTCGTGACTTGCATGAACTGACGGAACGAGATTCCGAATCCCGGACTGCTCGTACAGTTGAAACGTAGGTTTATGTTACAGCTATAACCTAAAACTTAGAGAACGAGCCTCCGGGCCCCCAAAATGAGTAAACGGGCTCCGTTGGCCGCGAAACTTGACGGGCACGGGCCCCTAGTCATTCAAGACTTGCAGGAACAGACGAAAGGAGATTCCGAATCCCGGATTGCTCGTACAGTTGAAACGCAAGTTTAAATTAGAACTATAACCTAAAACTTAGAAAACGAGCATCCGGGCGCCCACAACGAGCAAACGGGCTCCGTTGCCCTTGTAACTTGACGGGCACGGGCCCCTAGTCATTCATGACTTGCAGGAACAGAAGGAACGAGAGTCCGGACCCCGGAGTGCTCGTACAGTTGAAACGTATGTTTCAGTTAGAACTATAACTTAAGACTTAGAAAACGAAACATCCGGGCGCCCAAAATGAGCAAATGGGCTCCGTTGCCGTTAAACTTGACGGGCACCGGCCCCTAGTCATTCATGACTAGCAGGAACTGACGGAACGAGATTCTGATTCCCGGATTGCTCTTACAGTTGAAACGTATGTTTAAATTAGAGCTATAACTTAGAACCTTGAAAACGAGCCTCCGGGCGACCAAAACGAGCAAACGGGCCCCGTTGCTTGTGTGACTTGACGGGCACGGGCCCCTACCCGTTCATGACCTGCAGGAATTGACGGAACGAGATTCCGACTCTCGGGTTCCTTGCAAAGTTGAAACGTAGGTTTAACTCAAGACTTTCACTTAAAACTTAGGAAATCAGCCTCCGGGCGCGCAAAACGAGCAAATGGGCTCCGGTGCCCGTTGGACTTGACGGGCATGGGCTCCTAGTCATTCATGACTAGCTGAAAAAACTGGCGGAACGAGATTCCGAAACACGGACTGCTCGTACCGTTGAAACGTATGTTTAAGTTAGAACTATAACTTAAAATTTAGAAAACGAGCATCCGGGCGCCCAGTACGAGCAACCGGCTTCGTTGCTCATGAGACTTGATGGGCCCGGACCCCTAGCTTTTCATGACCTGCAGGAACTGACGGAACGAGATTCCGACTCCCGGATTGCTAGTGAAGTTGAAACGTAGGTTTAACTCAAAACTTTCACTTAAAACTAAGGAAATCAGCCTCCGGGCGCCCAAAACGAGCAAACGGCCTCCGGTGCCAGAGAGACTCCACGGGCACGGGCCCCTAGCCGTTCATGGCCTGCAGAGACAGCCGAAACGAGATTCCGAACCCCGGATTGCTCGAATTGTTGAAACGTATGTTTAAGTTAGAATTATAACTTAAAACATAGACAACGAGCCTCCGGGCGCCCAAAATGAGCAGACGGGCCCCGTTGCCCGTGAAAATTGACGGGCACGGGCCCTAGTCATTCGTGACTTGTATGAACTGACGGAACGAGATTCCGAATCCCGGACTGCTCGTACAGTTGAAACGTAGGTTTAAGTTACAGCTATAACCTAAAACTTAGAGAACGAGCCTCCGGGCCCCCAAAATGAGTAAACGGGCTCCGTTGGCCGCGAAACTTGACGGGCACGGGCCCCTAGTCATTCAAGACTTGCAGGAACAGACGAAAGGAGATTCCGAATCCCGGATTGCTCGTACAGTTGAAACGCAAGTTTAAATTAGAACTATAACCTAAAACTTAGAAAACGAGCATCCGGGCGCCCACAACGAGCAAACGGGCTCCGTTGCCCTTGTAACTTGACGGGCACGGGCCCCTAGTCATTCATGACTTGCAGGAACAGAAGGAACGAGAGTCCGGACCCCGGAGTGCTCGTACAGTTGAAACGTATGTTTCAGTTAGAACTATAACTTAAGACTTAGAAAACGAAACATCCGGGCGCCCAAAATGAGCAAATGGGCTCCGTTGCCGTTAAACTTGACGGGCACCGGCCCCTAGTCATTCATGACTAGCAGGAACTGACGGAACGAGATTCTGATTCCCGGATTGCTCTTAAAGTTGAAACGTATGTTTAAATTAGAGCTATAACTTAGAACCTTGAAAACGAGCCTCCGGGCGACCAAAACGAGCAAACGGGCCCCGTTGCTTGTGGGACTTGACGGGCACGGGCCCCTACCTGTTCATGACCTGCAGGAATTGACGGAACGAGATTCCGACTCTCGGGTTCCTTGCAAAGTTGAAACGTAGGTTTAACTCAAGACTTTCACTTAAAACTTAGGAAATCAGCCTCCGGGCGCGCAAAACGAGCAAACGGGCTCCGGTGACCGTTGGACTTGACGGGCATGGGCTCCTAGTCATTCATGACTAGCTGAAAAAACTGGCGGAACGAGATTCCGAAACACGGACTGCTCGTACCGTTGAAACGTATGTTTAAGTTAGAACTATAACTTAAAATTTAGAAAACGAGCATCCGGGCGCCCAGTACGAGCAACCGGCTTCGTTGCTCATGAGACTTGATGGGCCCGGACCCCTAGCTTTTCATTACCTGCAGGAACTGACGGAACGAGATTCCGACTCCCGGATTGCTAGTGAAGTTGAAACGTAGGTTTAACTCAAAACTTTCACTTAAAACTAAGGAAATCAGCCTCCGGGCGCCCAAAACGAGCAAACGGGCTCCTGTGCCAGAGAGACTCCACGGGCACGGGCCCCTAGCCGTTCATGGCCTGCAGAGACAGCCGAAACGAGATTCCGAACCCCGGATTGCTCGTACTGTTGAAACGTATGTTTAAGTTAGAATTATAACTTAAAACATAGACAACGAGCCTCCGGTAACCCTTAATTACTATTCAGGGGTGAATAGCATTGTGCAGATTATCCCATCCCAGGCTCACACTATCACTGTAGAGGGGGATCCACTTTCCATTATGAACATGGCTGACCCAGCCACTTCTGATTGGCATGTCAGATTCCAGGTGAGGAAAATCCAGCAGATCCTAAACCGAACTACTCATGTACAATTTTCCAAGCTACATCCCCACACTATTCGGTTTAGCAAATTCATCAGTAGGAATGTTGGAACATCAACTAATATTAATGAGCGTGAGATTCTGAAGTTATTTGCTACCTTTGCCCGGGTTGTGGGTATCTCTTTGAGTTAAGTCCTGTAAGGGGTATGCCCCTTTGGGAGTTTGGGGCCTAGGAGAAGACTAAGCCCTTTTCTGTATTTTGTATTATAGTTTGAGATAATGAAGAACTAACAACTTATTCTTCAAAAAAAAAAAAAAAAAAAAAAAAAAAAAAAACGAGCCTCCGGGCGCCCAAAATGAGCAGACGGGCCCCGTTGCCCGTGAAAATTGACAGGCACGGGCCCTAGTCATTCGTGACTTGCATGAACTGACGGAACGAGATTCCGAATCCCGGACTGCTCGTACAGTTGAAACGTAGGTTTATGTTACAGCTATAACCTAAAACTTAGAGAACGAGCCTCCGGGCCCCCAAAATGAGTAAACGGGCTCCGTTGGCCGCGAAACTTGACGGGCACGGGCCCCTAGTCATTCAAGACTTGCAGGAACAGACGAAAGGAGATTCCGAATCCCGGATTGCTCGTACAGTTGAAACGCAAGTTTAAATTAGAACTATAACCTAAAACTTAGAAAACGAGCATCCGGGCGCCCACAACGAGCAAACGGGCTCCGTTGCCCTTGTAACTTGACGGGCACGGGCCCCTAGTCATTCATGACTTCCAGGAACAGAAGGAACGAGAGTCCGGACCCCGGAGTGCTCGTACAGTTGAAACGTATGTTTCAGTTAGAACTATAACTTAAGACTTAGAAAACGAAACATCCGGGCGCCCAAAATGAGCAAATGGGCTCCGTTGCCGTTAAACTTGACGGGCACCGGCCCCTAGTCATTCATGACTAGCAGGAACTGACGGAACGAGATTCTGATTCCCGGATTGCTCTTACAGTTGAAACGTATGTTTAAATTAGAGCTATAACTTAGAACCTTGAAAACGAGCCTCCGGGCGACCAAAACGAGCAAACGGGCCCCGTTGCTTGTGTGACTTGACGGGCACGGGCCCCTACCCGTTCATGACCTGCAGGAATTGACGGAACGAGATTCCGACTCTCGGGTTCCTTGCAAAGTTGAAACGTAGGTTTAACTCAAGACTTTCACTTAAAACTTAGGAAATCAGCCTCCGGGCGCGCAAAACGAGCAAACGGGCTCCGGTGCCCGTTGGACTTGACGGGCATGGGCTCCTAGTCATTCATGACTAGCTGAAAAAACTGGCGGAACGAGATTCCGAAACACGGACTGCTCGTACCGTTGAAACGTATGTTTAAGTTAGAACTATAACTTAAAATTTAGAAAACGAGCATCCGGGCGCCCAGTACGAGCAACCGGCTTCGTTGCTCATGAGACTTGATGGGCCCGGACCCCTAGCTTTTCATGACCTGCAGGAACTGACGGAACGAGATTCCGTATCCCGGATTGCTAGTGAAGTTGAAACGTAGGTTTAACTCAAAACTTTCACTTAAAACTAAGGAAATCAGCCTCCGGGCGCCCAAAACGAGCAAACGGCCTCCGGTGCCAGAGAGACTCCACGGGCACGGGCCCCTAGCCGTTCATGGCCTGCAGAGACAGCCGAAACGAGATTCCGAACCCCGGATTGCTCGAATTGTTGAAACGTATGTTTAAGTTAGAATTATAACTTAAAACATAGACAACGAGCCTCCGGGCGCCCAAAATGAGCAGACGGGCCCCGTTGCCCGTGAAAATTGACGGGCACGGGCCCTAGTCATTCGTGACTTGTATGAACTGACGGAACGAGATTCCGAATCCCGGACTGCTCGTACAGTTGAAACGTAGGTTTAAGTTACAGCTATAACCTAAAACTTAGAGAACGAGCCTCCGGGCCCCCAAAATGAGTAAACGGGCTCCGTTGGCCGCGAAACTTGACGGGCACGGGCCCCTAGTCATTCAAGACTTGCAGGAACAGACGAAAGGAGATTCCGAATCCCGGATTGCTCGTACAGTTGAAACGCAAGTTTAAATTAGAACTATAACCTAAAACTTAGAAAACGAGCATCCGGGCGCCCACAACGAGCAAACGGGCTCCGTTGCCCTTGTAACTTGACGGGCACGGGCCCCTAGTCATTCATGACTTGCAGGAACAGAAGGAACGAGAGTCCGGACCCCGGAGTGCTCGTACAGTTGAAACGTATGTTTCAGTTAGAACTATAACTTAAGACTTAGAAAACGAAACATCCGGGCGCCCAAAATGAGCAAATGGGCTCCGTTGCCGTTAAACTTGACGGGCACCGGCCCCTAGTCATTCATGACTAGCAGGAACTGACGGAACGAGATTCTGATTCCCGGATTGCTCTTAAAGTTGAAACGTATGTTTAAATTAGAGCTATAACTTAGAACCTTGAAAACGAGCCTCCGGGCGACCAAAATGAGCAAACGGGCCCCGTTGCTTGTGGGACTTGACGGGCACGGGCCCCTACCTGTTCATGACCTGCAGGAATTGACGGAACGAGATTCCGACTCTCGGGTTCCTTGCAAAGTTGAAACGTAGGTTTAACTCAAGACTTTCACTTAAAACTTAGGAAATCAGCCTCCGGGCGCGCAAAACGAGCAAACGGGCTCCGGTGCCCGTTGGACTTGACGGGCATGGGCTCCTAGTCATTCATGACTAGCTGAAAAAACTGGCGGAACGAGATTCCGAAACACGGACTGCTCGTACCGTTGAAACGTATGTTTAAGTTAGAACTATAACTTAAAATTTAGAAAACGAGCATCCGGGCGCCCAGTACGAGCAACCGGCTTCGTTGCTCATGAGACTTGATGGGCCCGGACCCCTAGCTTTTCATGACCTGCAGGAACTGACGGAACGAGATTCCGACTCCCGGATTGCTAGTGAAGTTGAAACGTAGGTTTAACTCAAAACTTTCACTTAAAACTAAGGAAATCAGCCTCCGGGCGCCCAAAACGAGCAAACGGGCTCCGGTGCCAGAGAGACTCCACGGGCACGGGCCCCTAGCCGTTCATGGCCTGCAGAGACAGCCGAAACGAGATTCCGAACCCCGGATTGCTCGTACTGTTGAAACGTATGTTTAAGTTAGAATTATAACTTAAAACATAGACAACGAGCCTCCGGGCGCCCAAAATGAGCAGACGGGCCCCGTTGCCCGTGAAAATTGACGGGCACGGGCCCTAGTCATTCGTGACTTGCATGAACTGACGGAACGAGATTCCGAATCCCGGACTGCTCGTACAGTTGAAACGTAGGTTTATGTTACAGCTATAACCTAAAACTTAGAGAACGAGCCTCCGGGCCCCCAAAATGAGTAAACGAGCTCCGTTGGCCGCGAAACTTGACGGGCACGGGCCCCTAGTCATTCAAGACTTGCAGGAACAGACGAAAGGAGATTCCGAATCCCGGATTGCTCGTACAGTTGAAACGCAAGTTTAAATTAGAACTATAACCTAAAACTTAGAAAACGAGCATCCGGGCGCCCACAACGAGCAAACGGGCTCCGTTGCCCTTGTAACTTGACGGGCACGGGCCCCTAGTCATTCATGACTTGCAGGAACAGAAGGAACGAGAGTCCGGACCCCGGAGTGCTCGTACAGTTGAAACGTATGTTTCAGTTAGAACTATAACTTAAGACTTAGAAAACGAAACATCCGGGCGCCCAAAATGAGCAAATGGGCTCCGTTGCCGTTAAACTTGACGGGCACCGGCCCCTAGTCATTCATGACTAGCCGGAACTGACGGAACGAGATTCTGATTCCCGGATTGCTCTTAAAGTTGAAACGTATGTTTAAATTAGAGCTATAACTTAGAACCTTGAAAACGAGCCTCCGGGCGACCAAAACGAGCAAACGGGCCCCGTTGCTTGTGTGACTTGACGGGCACGGGCCCCTACCCGTTCATGACCTGCAGGAATTGACGGAACGAGATTCCGACTCTCGGGTTCCTTGCAAAGTTGAAACGTAGGTTTAACTCAAGACTTTCACTTAAAACTTAGGAAATCAGCCTCCGGGCGCGCAAAACGAGCAAACGGGCTCCGGTGCCCGTTGGACTTGATGGGCATGGGCTCCTAGTCATTCATGACTAGCTGAAAAAACTGGCGGAACGAGATTCCGAAACACGGACTGCTCGTACCGTTGAAACGTATGTTTAAGTTAGAACTATAACTTAAAATTTAGAAAACGAGCATCCGGGCGCCCAGTACGAGCAACCGGCTTCGTTGCTCATGAGACTTGATGGGCCCGGACCCCTAGCTTTTCATGACCTGCAGGAACTGACGGAACGAGATTCCGACTCCCGGATTGCTAGTGAAGTTGAAACGTATGTTTAACTCAAAACTTTCACTTAAAACTAAGGAAATCAGCCTCCGGGCGCCCAAAACGAGCAAACGGGCTCCGGTGCCAGAGAGACTCCACGGGCACGGGCCCCTAGCCGTTCATGGCCTGCAGAGACAGCCGAAACGAGATTCCGAACCCCGGATTGCTCGTACTGTTGAAACGTATGTTTAAGTTAGAATTATAACTTAAAACATAGACAACGAGCCTCCGGGCGCCCAAAATGAGCAGACGGGCCCCGTTGCCCGTGAAAATTGACGGGCACGGGCCCTAGTCATTCGTGACTTGCATGAACTGACGGAACGAGATTCCGAATCCCGGACTGCTCGTACAGTTGAAACGTAGGTTTATGTTACAGCTATAACCTAAAACTTAGAGAACGAGCCTCCGGGCCCCCAAAATGAGTAAACGGGCTCCGTTGGCCGCGAAACTTGACGGGCACGGGCCCCTAGTCATTCAAGACTTGCAGGAACAGACGAAAGGAGATTCCGAATCCCGGATTGCTCGTACAGTTGAAACGCAAGTTTAAATTAGAACTATAACCTAAAACTTAGAAAACGAGCATCCGGGCGTCCACAACGAGCAAACGGGCTCCGTTGCCCTTGTAACTTGACGGGCACGGGCCCCTAGTCATTCATGACTTGCAGGAACAGAAGGAACGAGAGTCCGGACCCCGGAGTGCTCGTACAGTTGAAACGTATGTTTCAGTTAGAACTATAACTTAAGACTTAGAAAACGAAACATCCGGGCGCCCAAAATGAGCAAATGGGCTCCGTTGCCGTTAAACTTGACGGGCACCGGCCCCTAGTCATTCATGACTAGCAGGAACTGACGGAACGAGATTCTGATTCCCGGATTGCTCTTACAGTTGAAACGTATGTTTAAATTAGAGCTATAACTTAGAACCTTGAAAACGAGCCTCCGGGCGACCAAAACGAGCAAACGGGCCCCGTTGCTTGTGTGACTTGACGGGCACGGGCCCCTACCCGTTCATGACCTGCAGGAATTGACGGAACAAGATTCCGACTCTCCGGTTCCTTGCAAAGTTGAAACGTAGGTTTAACTCAAGACTTTCACTTAAAACTTAGGAAATCAGCCTCCGGGCGCGCAAAACGAGCAAACGGGCTCCGGTGCCCGTTGGACTTGATGGGCATGGGCTCCTAGTCATTCATGACTAGCTGAAAAAACTGGCGGAACGAGATTCCGAAACACGGACTGCTCGTACCGTTGAAACGTATGTTTAAGTTAGAACTATAACTTAAAATTTAGAAAACGAGCATCCGGGCGCCCAGTACGAGCAACCGGCTTCGTTGCTCATGAGACTTGATGGGCCCGGACCCCTAGCTTTTCATGACCTGCAGGAACTGACGGAACGAGATTCCGACTCCCGGATTGCTAGTGAAGTTGAAACGTAGGTTTAACTCAAAACTTTCACTTAAAACTAAGGAAATCAGCCTCCGGGCGCCCAAAACGAGCAAACGGCCTCCGGTGCCAGAGAGACTCCACGGGCACGGGCCCCTAGCCGTTCATGGCCTGCAGAGACAGCCGAAACGAGATTCCGAACCCCGGATTGCTCGAATTGTTGAAACGTATGTTTAAGTTAGAATTATAACTTAAAACATAGACAACGAGCCTCCGGGCGCCCAAAATGAGCAGACGGGCCCCGTTGCCCGTGAAAATTGACGGGCACGGGCCCTAGTCATTCGTGACTTGTATGAACTGACGGAACGAGATTCCGAATCCCGGACTGCTCGTACAGTTGAAACGTAAGTTTAAGTTACAGCTATAACCTAAAACTTAGAGAACGAGCCTCCGGGCCCCCAAAATGAGTAAACGGGCTCCGTTGGCCGCGAAACTTGACGGGCACGGGCCCCTAGTCATTCAAGACTTGCAGGAACAGACGAAAGGAGATTCCGAATCCCGGATTGCTCGTACAGTTGAAACGCAAGTTTAAATTAGAACTATAACCTAAAACTTAGAAAACGAGCATCCGGGCGCCCACAACGAGCAAACGGGCTCCGTTGCCCTTGTAACTTGACGGGCACGGGCCCCTAGTCATTCATGACTTGCAGGAACAGAAGGAACGAGAGTCCGGACCCCGGAGTGCTCGTACAGTTGAAACGTATGTTTCAGTTAGAACTATAACTTAAGACTTAGAAAACGAAACATCCGGGCGCCCAAAATGAGCAAATGGGCTCCGTTGCCGTTAAACTTGACGGGCACCGGCCCCTAGTCATTCATGACTAGCAGGAACTGACGGAACGAGATTCTGATTCCCGGATTGCTCTTAAAGTTGAAACGTATGTTTAAATTAGAGCTATAACTTAGAACCTTGAAAACGAGCCTCCGGGCGACCAAAATGAGCAAACGGGCCCCGTTGCTTGTGGAACTTGACGGGCACGGGCCCCTACCTGTTCATGACCTGCAGGAATTGACGGAACGAGATTCCGACTCTCGGGTTCCTTGCAAAGTTGAAACGTAGGTTTAACTCAAGACTTTCACTTAAAACTTAGGAAATCAGCCTCCGGGCGCGCAAAACGAGCAAACGGGCTCCGGTGCCCGTTGGACTTGACGGGCATGGGCTCCTAGTCATTCATGACTAGCTGAAAAAACTGGCGGAACGAGATTCCGAAACACGGACTGCTCGTACCGTTGAAACGTATGTTTAAGTTAGAACTATAACTTAAAATTTAGAAAACGAGCATCCGGGCGCCCAGTACGAGCAACCGGCTTCGTTGCTCATGAGACTTGATGGGCCCGGACCCCTAGCTTTTCATGACCTGCAGGAACTGACGGAACGAGATTCCGACTCCCGGATTGCTAGTGAAGTTGAAACGTAGGTTTAACTCAAAACTTTCACTTAAAACTAAGGAAATCAGCCTCCGGGCGCCCAAAACGAGCAAACGGGCTCCGGTGCCAGAGAGACTCCACGGGCACGGGCCCCTAGCCGTTCATGGCCTGCAGAGACAGCCGAAACGAGATTCCGAACCCCGGATTGCTCGTACTGTTGAAACGTATGTTTAAGTTAGAATTATAACTTAAAACATAGACAACGAGCCTCCGGGCGCCCAAAATGAGCAGACGGGCCCCGTTGCCCGTGAAAATTGACGGGCACGGGCCCTAGTCATTCGTGACTTGCATGAACTGACGGAACGAGATTCCGAATCCCGGACTGCTCGTACAGTTGAAACGTAGGTTTATGTTACAGCTATAACCTAAAACTTAGAGAACGAGCCTCCGGGCCCCCAAAATGAGTAAACGGGCTCCGTTGGCCACGAAACTTGACGGGCACGGGCCCCTAGTCATTCAAGACTTGCAGGAACAGACGAAAGGAGATTCCGAATCCCGGATTGCTCGTACAGTTGAAACGCAAGTTTAAATTAGAACTATAACCTAAAACTTAGAAAACGAGCATCCGGGCGCCCACAACGAGCAAACGGGCTCCGTTGCCCTTGTAACTTGACGGGCACGGGCCCCTAGTCATTCATGACTTGCAGGAACAGAAGGAACGAGAGTCCGGACCCCGGAGTGCTCGTACAGTTGAAACGTATGTTTCAGTTAGAACTATAACTTAAGACTTAGAAAACGAAACATCCGGGCGCCCAAAATGAGCAAATGGGCTCCGTTGCCGTTAAACTTGACGGGCACCGGCCCCTAGTCATTCATGACTAGCAGGAACTGACGGAACGAGATTCTGATTCCCGGATTGCTCTTACAGTTGAAACGTATGTTTAAATTAGAGCTATAACTTAGAACCTTGAAAACGAGCCTCCGGGCGACCAAAACGAGCAAACGGGCCCCGTTGCTTGTGTGACTTGACGGGCACGGGCCCCTACCCGTTCATGACCTGCAGGAATTGACGGAACGAGATTCCGACTCTCGGGTTCCTTGCAAAGTTGAAACGTAGGTTTAACTCAAGACTTTCACTTAAAACTTAGGAAATCAGCCTCCGGGCGCGCAAAACGAGCAAACGGGCTCCGGTGCCCGTTGGACTTGACGGGCATGGGCTCCTAGTCATTCATGACTAGCTGAAAAAACTGGCGGAACGAGATTCCGAAACACGGACTGCTCGTACCGTTGAAACGTATGTTTAAGTTAGAACTATAACTTAAAATTTAGAAAACGAGCATCCGGGTGCCCAGTACGAGCAACCGGCTTCGTTGCTCATGAGACTTGATGGGCCCGGACCCCTAGCTTTTCATGACCTGCAGGAACTGACGGAACGAGATTCCGACTCCCGGATTGCTAGTGAAGTTGAAACGTAGGTTTAACTCAAAACTTTCACTTAAAACTAAGGAAATCAGCCTCCGGGCGCCCAAAACGAGCAAACGGCCTCCGGTGCCAGAGAGACTCCACGGGCACGGGCCCCTAGCCGTTCATGGCCTGCAGAGACAGCCGAAACGAGATTCCGAACCCCGGATTGCTCGAATTGTTGAAACGTATGTTTAAGTTAGAATTATAACTTAAAACATAGACAACGAGCCTCCGGGCGCCCAAAATGAGCAGACGGGCCCCGTTGCCCGTGAAAATTGACGGGCACGGGCCCTAGTCATTCGTGACTTGTATGAACTGACGGAACGAGATTCCGAATCCCGGACTGCTCGTACAGTTGAAACGTAGGTTTAAGTTACAGCTATAACCTAAAACTTAGAGAACGAGCCTCCGGGCCCCCAAAATGAGTAAACGGGCTCCGTTGGCCGCGAAACTTGACGGGCACGGGCCCCTAGTCATTCAAGACTTGCAGGAATAGACGAAAGGAGATTCCGAATCCCGGATTGCTCGTACAGTTGAAACGCAAGTTTAAATTAGAACTATAACCTAAAACTTAGAAAACGAGCATCCGGGCGCCCACAACGAGCAAACGGGCTCCGTTGCCCTTGTAACTTGACGGGCACGGGCCCCTAGTCATTCATGACTTGCAGGAACAGAAGGAACGAGAGTCCGGACCCCGGAGTGCTCGTACAGTTGAAACGTATGTTTCAGTTAGAACTATAACTTAAGACTTAGAAAACGAAACATCCGGGCGCCCAAAATGAGCAAATGGGCTCCGTTGCCGTTAAACTTGACGGGCACCGGCCCCTAGTCATTCATGACTAGCAGGAACTGACGGAACGAGATTCTGATTCCCGGATTGCTCTTAAAGTTGAAACGTATGTTTAAATTAGAGCTATAACTTAGAACCTTGAAAACGAGCCTCCGGGCGACCAAAATGAGCAAACGGGCCCCGTTGCTTGTGGGACTTGACGGGCACGGGCCCCTACCTGTTCATGACCTGCAGGAATTGACGGAACGAGATTCCGACTCTCGGGTTCCTTGCAAAGTTGAAACGTAGGTTTAACTCAAGACTTTCACTTAAAACTTAGGAAATCAGCCTCCGGGCGCGCAAAACGAGCAAACGGGCTCCGGTGCCCGTTGGACTTGACGGGCATGGGCTCCTAGTCATTCATGACTAGCTGAAAAAACTGGCGGAACGAGATTCCGAAACACGGACTGCTCGTACCGTTGAAACGTATGTTTAAGTTAGAACTATAACTTAAAATTTAGAAAACGAGCATCCGGGCGCCCAGTACGAGCAACCGGCTTCGTTGCTCATGAGACTTGATGGGCCCGGACCCCTAGCTTTTCATGACCTGCAGGAACTGACGGAACGAGATTCCGACTCCCGGATTGCTAGTGAAGTTGAAACGTAGGTTTAACTCAAAACTTTCACTTAAAACTAAGGAAATCAGCCTCCGGGCGCCCAAAACGAGCAAACGGGCTCCGGTGCCAGAGAGACTCCACGGGCACGGGCCCCTAGCCGTTCATGGCCTGCAGAGACAGCCGAAACGAGATTCCGAACCCCGGATTGCTCGTACTGTTGAAACGTATGTTTAAGTTAGAATTATAACTTAAAACATAGACAACGAGCCTCCGGGCGCCCAAAATGAGCAGACGGGCCCCGTTGCCCGTGAAAATTGACGGGCACGGGCCCTAGTCATTCGTGACTTGCATGAACTGACGGAACGAGATTCCGAATCCCGGACTGCTCGTACAGTTGAAACGTAGGTTTATGTTACAGCTATAACCTAAAACTTAGAGAACGAGCCTCCGGGCCCCCAAAATGAGTAAACGAGCTCCGTTGGCCGCGAAACTTGACGGGCACGGGCCCCTAGTCATTCAAGACTTGCAGGAACAGACGAAAGGAGATTCCGAATCCCGGATTGCTCGTACAGTTGAAACGCAAGTTTAAATTAGAACTATAACCTAAAACTTAGAAAACGAGCATCCGGGCGCCCACAACGAGCAAACGGGCTCCGTTGCCCTTGTAACTTGACGGGCACGGGCCCCTAGTCATTCATGACTTGCAGGAACAGAAGGAACGAGAGTCCGGACCCCGGAGTGCTCGTACAGTTGAAACGTATGTTTCAGTTAGAACTATAACTTAAGACTTAGAAAACGAAACATCCGGGCGCCCAAAATGAGCAAATGGGCTCCGTTGCCGTTAAACTTGACGGGCACCGGCCCCTAGTCATTCATGACTAGCAGGAACTGACGGAACGAGATTCTGATTCCCGGATTGCTCTTAAAGTTGAAACGTATGTTTAAATTAGAGCTATAACTTAGAACCTTGAAAACGAGCCTCCGGGCGACCAAAACGAGCAAACGGGCCCCGTTGCTTGTGTGACTTGACGGGCACGGGCCCCTACCCGTTCATGACCTGCAGGAATTGACGGAACGAGATTCCGACTCTCGGGTTCCTTGCAAAGTTGAAACGTAGGTTTAACTCAAGACTTTCACTTAAAACTTAGGAAATCAGCCTCCGGGCGCGCAAAACGAGCAAACGGGCTCCGGTGCCCGTTGGACTTGATGGGCATGGGCTCCTAGTCATTCATGACTAGCTGAAAAAACTGGCGGAGCGAGATTCCGAAACACGGACTGCTCGTACCGTTGAAACGTATGTTTAAGTTAGAACTATAACTTAAAATTTAGAAAACGAGCATCCGGGCGCCCAGTACGAGCAACCGGCTTCGTTGCTCATGAGACTTGATGGGCCCGGACCCCTAGCTTTTCATGACCTGCAGGAACTGACGGAACGAGATTCCGACTCCCGGATTGCTAGTGAAGTTGAAACGTAGGTTTAACTCAAAACTTTCACTTAAAACTAAGGAAATCAGCCTCCGGGCGCCCAAAACGAGCAAACGGGCTCCGGTGCCAGAGAGACTCCACGGGCACGGGCCCCTAGCCGTTCATGGCCTGCAGAGACAGCCGAAACGAGATTCCGAACCCCGGATTGCTCGTACTGTTGAAACGTATGTTTAAGTTAGAATTATAACTTAAAACATAGACAACGAGCCTCCGGGCGCCCAAAATGAGCAGACGGGCCCCGTTGCCCGTGAAAATTGACGGGCACGGGCCCTAGTCATTCGTGACTTGCATGAACTGACGGAACGAGATTCCGAATCCCGGACTACTCGTACAGTTGAAACGTAGGTTTATGTTACAGCTATAACCTAAAACTTAGAGAACGAGCCTCCGGGCCCCCAAAATGAGTAAACGGGCTCCGTTGGCCGCGAAACTTGACGGGCACGGGCCCCTAGTCATTCAAGACTTGCAGGAACAGACGAAAGGAGATTCCGAATCCCGGATTGCTCGTACAGTTGAAACGCAAGTTTAAATTAGAACTATAACCTAAAACTTAGAAAACGAGCATCCGGGCGCCCACAACGAGCAAACGGGCTCCGTTGCCCTTGTAACTTGACGGGCACTGGCCCCTAGTCATTCATGACTTGCAGGAACAGAAGGAACGAGAGTCCGGACCCCGGAGTGCTCGTACAGTTGAAACGTATGTTTCAGTTAGAACTATAACTTAAGACTTAGAAAACGAAACATCCGGGCGCCCAAAATGAGCAAATGGGCTCCGTTGCCGTTAAACTTGACGGGCACCGGCCCCTAGTCATTCATGACTAGCAGGAACTGACGGAACGAGATTCTGATTCCCGGATTGCTCTTACAGTTGAAACGTATGTTTAAATTAGAGCTATAACTTAGAACCTTGAAAACGAGCCTCCGGGCGACCAAAACGAGCAAACGGGCCCCGTTGCTTGTGTGACTTGACGGGCACGGGCCCCTACCCGTTCATGACCTGCAGGAACTGACGGAACGAGATTCCGACTCTCGGGTTCCTTGCAAAGTTGAAACGTAGGTTTAACTCAAGACTTTCACTTAAAACTTAGGAAATCAGCCTCCGGGCGCGCAAAACGAGCAAACGGGCTCCGGTGCCCGTTGGACTTGATGGGCATGGGCTCCTAGTCATTCATGACTAGCTGAAAAAACTGGCGGAGCGAGATTCCGAAACACGGACTGCTCGTACCGTTGAAACGTATGTTTAAGTTAGAACTATAACTTAAAATTTAGAAAACGAGCATCCGGGCGCCCAGTACGAGCAACCGGCTTCGTTGCTCATGAGACTTGATGGGCCCGGACCCCTAGCTTTTCATGACCTGCAGGAACTGACGGAACGAGATTCCGACTCCCGGATTGCTAGTGAAGTTGAAACGTAGGTTTAACTCAAAACTTTCACTTAAAACTAAGGAAATCAGCCTCCGGGCGCCCAAAACGAGCAAACGGGCTCCGGTGCCAGAGAGACTCCACGGGCACGGGCCCCTAGCCGTTCATGGCCTGCAGAGACAGCCGAAACGAGATTCCGAACCCCGGATTGCTCGTACTGTTGAAACGTATGTTTAAGTTAGAATTATAACTTAAAACATAGACAACGAGCCTCCGGGCGCCCAAAATGAGCAGACGGGCCCCGTTGCCCGTGAAAATTGACGGGCACGGGCCCTAGTCATTCGTGACTTGCATGAACTGACGGAACGAGATTCCGAATCCCGGACTACTCGTACAGTTGAAACGTAGGTTTATGTTACAGCTATAACCTAAAACTTAGAGAACGAGCCTCCGGGCCCCCAAAATGAGTAAACGGGCTCCGTTGGCCGCGAAACTTGACGGGCACGGGCCCCTAGTCATTCAAGACTTGCAGGAACAGACGAAAGGAGATTCCGAATCCCGGATTGCTCGTACAGTTGAAACGCAAGTTTAAATTAGAACTATAACCTAAAACTTAGAAAACGAGCATCCGGGCGCCCACAACGAGCAAACGGGCTCCGTTGCCCTTGTAACTTGACGGGCACGGGCCCCTAGTCATTCATGACTTGCAGGAACAGAAGGAACGAGAGTCCGGACCCCGGAGTGCTCGTACAGTTGAAACGTATGTTTCAGTTAGAACTATAACTTAAGACTTAGAAAACGAAACATCCGGGCGCCCAAAATGAGCAAATGGGCTCCGTTGCCGTTAAACTTGACGGGCACCGGCCCCTAGTCATTCATGACTAGCAGGAACTGACGGAACGAGATTCTGATTCCCGGATTGCTCTTACAGTTGAAACGTATGTTTAAATTAGAGCTATAACTTAGAACCTTGAAAACGAGCCTCCGGGCGACCAAAACGAGCAAACGGGCCCCGTTGCTTGTGTGACTTGACGGGCACGGGCCCCTACCCGTTCATGACCTGCAGGAATTGACGGAACGAGATTCCGACTCTCCGGTTCCTTGCAAAGTTGAAACGTAGGTTTAACTCAAGACTTTCACTTAAAACTTAGGAAATCAGCCTCCGGGCGCGCAAAACGAGCAAACGGGCTCCGGTGCCCGTTGGACTTGATGGGCATGGGCTCCTAGTCATTCATGACTAGCTGAAAAAACTGGCGGAACGAGATTCCGAAACACGGACTGCTCGTACCGTTGAAACGTATGTTTAAGTTAGAACTATAACTTAAAATTTAGAAAACGAGCATCCGGGCGCCCAGTACGAGCAACCGGCTTCGTTGCTCATGAGACTTGATGGGCCCGGACCCCTAGCTTTTCATGACCTGCAGGAACTGACGGAACGAGATTCCGACTCCCGGATTGCTAGTGAAGTTGAAACGTAGGTTTAACTCAAAACTTTCACTTAAAACTAAGGAAATCAGCCTCCGGGCGCCCAAAACGAGCAAACGGCCTCCGGTGCCAGAGAGACTCCACGGGCACGGGCCCCTAGCCGTTCATGACCTGCAGAGACAGCCGAAACGAGATTCCGAACCCCGGATTGCTCGAATTGTTGAAACGTATGTTTAAGTTAGAATTATAACTTAAAACATAGACAACGAGCCTCCGGGCGCCCAAAATGAGCAGACGGGCCCCGTTGCCCGTGAAAATTGACGGGCACGGGCCCTAGTCATTCGTGACTTGTATGAACTGACGGAACGAGATTCCGAATCCCGGACTGCTCGTACAGTTGAAACGTAGGTTTAAGTTACAGCTATAACCTAAAACTTAGAGAACGAGCCTCCGGGCCCCCAAAATGAGTAAACGGGCTCCGTTGGCCGCGAAACTTGACGGGCACGGGCCCCTAGTCATTCAAGACTTGCAGGAACAGACGAAAGGAGATTCCGCATCCCGGATTGCTCGTACAGTTGAAACGCAAGTTTAAATTAGAACTATAACCTAAAACTTAGAAAACGAGCATCCGGGCGCCCACACCGAGCAAACGGGCTCCGTTGCCCTTGTAACTTGACGGGCACGGGCCCCTAGTCATTCATGACTTGCAGGAACAGAAGGAACGAGAGTCCGGACCCCGGAGTGCTCGTACAGTTGAAACGTATGTTTCAGTTAGAACTATAACTTAAGACTTAGAAAACGAAACATCCGGGCGCCCAAAATGAGCAAATGGGCTCCGTTGCCGTTAAACTTGACGGGCACCGGCCCCTAGTCATTCATGACTAGCAGGAACTGACGGAACGAGATTCTGATTCCCGGATTGCTCTTACAGTTGAAACGTATGTTTAAATTAGAGCTATAACTTAGAACCTTGAAAACGAGCCTCCGGGCGACCAAAACGAGCAAACGGGCCCCGTTGCTTGTGTGACTTGACGGGCACGGGCCCCTACCCGTTCATGACCTGCAGGAATTGACGGAACGAGATTCCGACTCTCCGGTTCCTTGCAAAGTTGAAACGTAGGTTTAACTCAAGACTTTCACTTAAAACTTAGGAAATCAGCCTCCGGGCGCGCAAAACGAGCAAACGGGCTCCGGTGCCCGTTGGACTTGATGGGCATGGGCTCCTAGTCATTCATGACTAGCTGAAAAAACTGGCGGAACGAGATTCCGAAACACGGACTGCTCGTACCGTTGAAACGTATGTTTAAGTTAGAACTATAACTTAAAATTTAGAAAACGAGCATCCGGGCGCCCAGTACGAGCAATCGGGCTCCGTTGCCCTTGTAACTTGACGGGCACGGGCCCCTAGTCATTCATGACTTGCAGGAACAGAAGGAACGAGAGTCCGGACCCCGGAGTGCTCGTACAGTTGAAACGTATGTTTCAGTTAGAACTATAACTTAAGACTTAGAAAACGAAACATCCGGGCGCCCAAAATGAGCAAATGGGCTCCGTTGCCGTTAAACTTGACGGGCACCGGCCCCTAGTCATTCATGACTAGCAGGAACTGACGGAACGAGATTCTGATTCCCGGATTGCTCTTAAAGTTGAAACGTATGTTTAAATTAGAGCTATAACTTAGAACCTTGAAAACGAGCCTCCGGGCGACCAAAATGAGCAAACGGGCCCCGTTGCTTGTGGGACTTGACGGGCACGGGCCCCTACCCGTTCATGACCTGCAGGAATTGACGGAACGAGATTCCGACTCTCGGGTTCCTTGCAAAGTTGAAACGTAGGTTTAACTCAAGACTTTCACTTAAAACTTAGGAAATCAGCCTCCGGGCGCGCAAAACGAGCAAACGGGCTCCGGTGCCCGTTGGACTTGACGGGCATGGGCTCCTAGTCATTCATGACTAGCTGAAAAAACTGGCGGAACGAGATTCCGAAACACGGACTGCTCGTACCGTTGAAACGTATGTTTAAGTTAGAACTATAACTTAAAATTTAGAAAACGAGCATCCGGGCGCCCAGTACGAGCAACCGGCTTCGTTGCTCATGAGACTTGATGGGCCCGGACCCCTAGCTTTTCATGACCTGCAGGAACTGACGGAACGAGATTCCGACTCCCGGATTGCTAGTGAAGTTGAAACGTAGGTTTAACTCAAAACTTTCACTTAAAACTAAGGAAATCAGCCTCCGGGCGCCCAAAACGAGCAAACGGGCTCCGGTGCCAGAGAGACTCCACGGGCACGGGCCCCTAGGCGTTCATGGCCTGCAGAGACAGCCGAAACGAGATTCCGAACCCCGGATTGCTCGTACTGTTGAAACGTATGTTTAAGTTAGAATTATAACTTAAAACGTAGACAACGAGCCTCCGGGCGCCCAAAATGAGCAGACGGGCCCCGTTGCCCGTGAAAATTGACGGGCACGGGCCCTAGTCATTCGTGACTTGCATGAACTGACGGAACGAGATTCCGAATCCCGGACTGCTCGTACAGTTGAAACGTAGGTTTATGTTACAGCTATAACCTAAAACTTAGAGAACGAGCCTCCGGGCCCCCAAAATGAGTAAACAGGCTCCGTTAGCCGCGAAACTTGACGGGCACGGGCCCCTAGTCATTCAAGACTTGCAGGAACAGACGAAAGGAGATTCCGAATCCCGGATTGCTCGTACAGTTGAAACGCAAGTTTAAATTAGAACTATAACCTAAAACTTAGAAAACGAGCATCCGGGCGCCCACAACGAGCAAACGGGCTCCGTTGCCCTTGTAACTTGACGGGCACGGGCCCCTAGTCATTCATGACTTGCAGGAACAGAAGGAACGAGAGTCCGGACCCCGGAGTGCTCGTACAGTTGAAACGTATGTTTCAGTTAGAACTATAACTTAAGACTTAGAAAACGAAACATCCGGGCGCCCAAAATGAGCAAATGGGCTCCGTTGCCGTTAAACTTGACGGGCACCGGCCCCTAGTCATTCATGACTAGCAGGAACTGACGGAACGAGATTCTGATTCCCGGATTGCTCTTACAGTTGAAACGTATGTTTAAATTAGAGCTATAACTTAGAACCTTGAAAACGAGCCTCCGGGCGACCAAAACGAGCAAACGGGCCCCGTTGCTTGTGTGACTTGACGGGCACGGGCCCCTACCCGTTCATGACCTGCAGGAATTGACGGAACGAGATTCCGACTCTCGGGTTCCTTGCAAAGTTGAAACGTAGGTTTAACTCAAGACTTTCACTTAAAACTTAGGAAATCAGCCTCCGGGCGCGCAAAACGAGCAAACGGGCTCCGGTGCCCGTTGGACTTGACGGGCATGGGCTCCTAGTCATTCATGACTAGCTGAAAAAACTGGCTGAACGAGATTCCGAAACACGGACTGCTCGTACCGTTGAAACGTATGTTTAAGTTAGAACTATAACTTAAAATTTAGAAAACGAGCATCCGGGCGCCCAGTACGAGCAACCGGCTTCGTTGCTCATGAGACTTGATGGGCCCGGACCCCTAGCTTTTCATGACCTGCAGGAACTGACGGAACGAGATTCCGACTCCCGGATTGCTAGTGAAGTTGAAACGTAGGTTTAACTCAAAACTTTCACTTAAAACTAAGGAAATCAGCCTCCGGGCGCCCAAAACGAGCAAACGGGCTCCGGTGCCAGAGAGACTCCACGGGCACGGGCCCCTAGCCGTTCATGGCCTGCAGAGACAGCCGAAACGAGATTCCGAACCCCGGATTGCTCGTACTGTTGAAACGTATGTTTAAGTTAGAATTATAACTTAAAACATAGACAACGAGCCTCCGGGCGCCCAAAATGAGCAGACGGGCCCCGTTGCCCGTGAAAATTGACGGGCACGGGCCCTAGTCATTCGTGACTTGCATGAACTGACGGAACGAGATTCCGAATCCCGGACTGCTCGTACAGTTGAAACGTAGGTTTATGTTACAGCTATAACCTAAAACTTAGAGAACGAGCCTCCGGGCCCCCAAAATGAGTAAACGAGCTCCGTTGGCCGCGAAACTTGACGGGCACGGGCCCCTAGTCATTCAAGACTTGCAGGAACAGACGAAAGGAGATTCCGAATCCCGGATTGCTCGTACAGTTGAAACGCAAGTTTAAATTAGAACTATAACCTAAAACTTAGAAAACGAGCATCCGGGCGCCCACAACGAGCAAACGGGCTCCGTTGCCCTTGTAACTTGACGGGCACGGGCCCCTAGTCATTCATGACTTGCAGGAACAGAAGGAACGAGAGTCCGGACCCCGGAGTGCTCGTACAGTTGAAACGTATGTTTCAGTTAGAACTATAACTTAAGACTTAGAAAACGAAACATCCGGGCGCCCAAAATGAGCAAATGGGCTCCGTTGCCGTTAAACTTGACGGGCACCGGCCCCTAGTCATTCATGACTAGCAGGAACTGACGGAACGAGATTCTGATTCCCGGATTGCTCTTAAAGTTGAAACGTATGTTTAAATTAGAGCTATAACTTAGAACCTTGAAAACGAGCCTCCGGGCGACCAAAACGAGCAAACGGGCCCCGTTGCTTGTGTGACTTGACGGGCACGGGCCCCTACCCGTTCATGACCTGCAGGAATTGACGGAACGAGATTCCGACTCTCGGGTTCCTTGCAAAGTTGAAACGTAGGTTTAACTCAAGACTTTCACTTAAAACTTAGGAAATCAGCCTCCGGGCGCGCAAAACGAGCAAACGGGCTCCGGTGCCCGTTGGACTTGACGGGCATGGGCTCCTAGTCATTCATGACTAGCTGAAAAAACTGGCGGAACGAGATTCCGAAACACGGACTGCTCGTACCGTTGAAACGTATGTTTAAGTTAGAACTATAACTTAAAATTTAGAAAACGAGCATCCGGGCGCCCAGTACGAGCAACCGGCTTCGTTGCTCATGAGACTTGATGGGCCCGGACCCCTAGCTTTTCATGACCTGCAGGAACTGACGGAACGAGATTCCGACTCCCGGATTGCTAGTGAAGTTGAAACGTAGGTTTAACTCAAAACTTTCACTTAAAACTAAGGAAATCAGCCTCCGGGCGCCCAAAACGAGCAAACGGGCTCCGGTGCCAGAGAGACTCCACGGGCACGGGCCCCTAGCCGTTCATGGCCTGCAGAGACAGCCGAAACGAGATTCCGAACCCCGGATTGCTCGTACTGTTGAAACGTATGTTTAAGTTAGAATTATAACTTAAAACATAGACAACGAGCCTCCGGGCGCCCAAAATGAGCAGACGGGCCCCGTTGCCCGTGAAAATTGACGGGCACGGGCCCTAGTCATTCGTGACTTGCATGAACTGACGGAACGAGATTCCGAATCCCGGACTGCTCGTACAGTTGAAACGTAGGTTTATGTTACAGCTATAACCTAAAACTTAGAGAACGAGGCTCCGGGCCCCCAAAATGAGTAAACGGGCTCCGTTGGCCGCGAAACTTGACGGGCACGGGCCCCTAGTCATTCAAGACTTGCAGGAACAGACGAAAGGAGATTCCGAATCCCGGATTGCTCGTACAGTTGAAACGCAAGTTTAAATTAGAACTATAACCTAAAACTTAGAAAACGAGCATCCGGGCGCCCACAACGAGCAAACGGGCTCCGTTGCCCTTGTAACTTGACGGGCACGGGCCCCTAGTCATTCATGACTTGCAGGAACAGAAGGAACGAGAGTCCGGACCCCGGAGTGCTCGTACAGTTGAAACGTATGTTTCAGTTAGAACTATAACTTAAGACTTAGAAAACGAAACATCCGGGCGCCCAAAATGAGCAAATGGGCTCCGTTGCCGTTAAACTTGACGGGCACCGGCCCCTAGTTATTCATGACTAGCAGGAACTGACGGAACGAGATTCTGATTCCCGGATTGCTCTTACAGTTGAAACGTATGTTTAAATTAGAGCTATAACTTAGAACCTTGAAAACGAGCCTCCGGGCGACCAAAACGAGCAAACGGGCCCCGTTGCTTGTGTGACTTGACGGGCACGGGCCCCTACCCGTTCATGACCTGCAGGAATTGACGGAACGAGATTTCGACTCTCCGGTTCCTTGCAAAGTTGAAACGTAGGTTTAACTCAAGACTTTCACTTAAAACTTAGGAAATCAGCCTCCGGGCGCGCAAAACGAGCAAACGGGCTCCGGTGCCCGTTGGACTTGATGGGCATGGGCTCCTAGTCATTCATGACTAGCTGAAAAAACTGGCGGAACGAGATTCCGAAACACGGACTGCTCGTACCGTTGAAACGTATGTTTAAGTTAGAACTATAACTTAAAATTTAGAAAACGAGCATCCGGGCGCCCAGTACGAGCAACCGGCTTCGTTGCTCATGAGACTTGATGGGCCCGGACCCCTAGCTTTTCATGACCTGCAGGAACTGACGGAACGAGATTCCGACTCCCGGATTGCTAGTGAAGTTGAAACGTAGGTTTAACTCAAAACTTTCACTTAAAACTAAGGAAATCAGCCTCCGGGCGCCCAAAACGAGCAAACGGGCTCCGGTGCCAGAGAGACTCCACGGGCACGGGCCCCTAGCCGTTCATGGCCTGCAGAGACAGCCGAAACGAGATTCCGAACCCCGGATTGCTCGTACTGTTGAAACGTATGTTTAAGTTAGAATTATAACTTAAAACATAGACAACGAGCCTCCGGGCGCCCAAAATGAGCAGACGGGCCCCGTTGCCCGTGAAAATTGACGGGCACGGGCCCTAGTCATTCGTGACTTGCATGAACTGACGGAACGAGATTCCGAATCCCGGACTGCTCGTACAGTTGAAACGTAGGTTTATGTTACAGCTATAACCTAAAACTTAGAGAACGAGGCTCCGGGCCCCCAAAATGAGTAAACGGGCTCCGTTGGCCGCGAAACTTGACGGGCACGGGCCCCTAGTCATTCAAGACTTGCAGGAACAGACGAAAGGAGATTCCGAATCCCGGATTGCTCGTACAGTTGAAACGCAAGTTTAAATTAGAACTATAACCTAAAACTTAGAAAACGAGCATCCGGGCGCCCACAACGAGCAAACGGGCTCCGTTGCCCTTGTAACTTGACGGGCACGGGCCCCTAGTCATTCATGACTTGCAGGAACAGAAGGAACGAGAGTCCGGACCCCGGAGTGCTCGTACAGTTGAAACGTATGTTTCAGTTAGAACTATAACTTAAGACTTAGAAAACGAAACATCCGGGCGCCCAAAATGAGCAAATGGGCTCCGTTGCCGTTAAACTTGACGGGCACCGGCCCCTAGTTATTCATGACTAGCAGGAACTGACGGAACGAGATTCTGATTCCCGGATTGCTCTTACAGTTGAAACGTATGTTTAAATTAGAGCTATAACTTAGAACCTTGAAAACGAGCCTCCGGGCGACCAAAACGAGCAAACGGGCCCCGTTGCTTGTGTGACTTGACGGGCACGGGCCCCTACCCGTTCATGACCTGCAGGAATTGACGGAACGAGATTTCGACTCTCCGGTTCCTTGCAAAGTTGAAACGTAGGTTTAACTCAAGACTTTCACTTAAAACTTAGGAAATCAGCCTCCGGGCGCGCAAAACGAGCAAACGGGCTCCGGTGCCCGTTGGACTTGATGGGCATGGGCTCCTAGTCATTCATGACTAGCTGAAAAAACTGGCGGAACGAGATTCCGAAACACGGACTGCTCGTACCGTTGAAACGTATGTTTAAGTTAGAACTATAACTTAAAATTTAGAAAACGAGCATCCGGGCGCCCAGTACGAGCAACCGGCTTCGTTGCTCATGAGACTTGATGGGCCCGGACCCCTAGCTTTTCATGACCTGCAGGAACTGACGGAACGAGATTCCGACTCCCGGATTGCTAGTGAAGTTGAAACGTAGGTTTAACTCAAAACTTTCACTTAAAACTAAGGAAATCAGCCTCCGGGCGCCCAAAACGAGCAAACGGCCTCCGGTGCCAGAGAGACTCCACGGGCACGGGCCCCTAGCCGTTCATGGCCTGCAGAGACAGCCGAAACGAGATTCCGAACCCCGGATTGCTCGTACTGTTGAAACGTATGTTTAAGTTAGAATTATAACTTAAAACATAGACAACGAGCCTCCGGGCGCCCAAAATGAGCAGACGGGCCCCGTTGCCCGTGAAAATTGACGGGCACGGGCCCTAGTCATTCGTGACTTGTATGAACTGACGGAACGAGATTCCGAATCCCGGACTGCTCGTACAGTTGAAACGTAGGTTTAAGTTACAGCTATAACCTAAAACTTAGAGAACGAGCCTCCGGGCCCCCAAAATGAGTAAACGGGCTCCGTTGGCCGCGAAACTTGACGGGCACGGGCCCCTAGTCATTCAAGACTTGCAGGAACAGACGAAAGGAGATTCCGAATCCCGGATTGCTCGTACAGTTGAAACGCAAGTTTAAATTAGAACTATAACCTAAAACTTAGAAAACGAGCATCCGGGCGCCCACAACGAGCAAACGGGCTCCGTTGCCCTTGTAACTTGACGGGCACGGGCCCCTAGTCATTCATGACTTGCAGGAACAGAAGGAACGAGAGTCCGGACCCCGGAGTGCTCGTACAGTTGAAACGTATGTTTCAGTTAGAACTATAACTTAAGACTTAGAAAACGAAACATCCGGGCGCCCAAAATGAGCAAATGGGCTCCGTTGCCGTTAAACTTGACGGGCACCGGCCCCTAGTCATTCATGACTAGCAGGAACTGACGGAACGAGATTCTGATTCCCGGATTGCTCTTAAAGTTGAAACGTATGTTTAAATTAGAGCTATAACTTAGAACCTTGAAAACGAGCCTCCGGGCGACCAAAATGAGCAAACGGGCCCCGTTGCTTGTGGGACTTGACGGGCACGGGCCCCTACCTGTTCATGACCTGCAGGAATTGACGGAACGAGATTCCGACTCTCGGGTTCCTTGCAAAGTTGAAACGTAGGTTTAACTCAAGACTTTCACTTAAAACTTAGGAAATCAGCCTCCGGGCGCGCAAAACGAGCAAACGGGCTCCGGTGCCCGTTGGACTTGACGGGCATGGGCTCCTAGTCATTCATGACTAGCTGAAAAAACTGGCGGAACGAGATTCCGAAACACGGACTGCTCGTACCGTTGAAACGTATGTTTAAGTTAGAACTATAACTTAAAATTTAGAAAACGAGCATCCGGGCGCCCAGTACGAGCAACCGGCTTCGTTGCTCATGAGACTTGATGGGCCCGGACCCCTAGCTTTTCATGACCTGCAGGAACTGACGGAACGAGATTCCGACTCCCGGATTGCTAGTGAAGTTGAAACGTAGGTTTAACTCAAAACTTTCACTTAAAACTAAGGAAATCAGCCTCCGGGCGCCCAAAACGAGCAAACGGGCTCCGGTGCCAGAGAGACTCCACGGGCACGGGCCCCTAGCCGTTCATGGCCTGCAGAGACAGCCGAAACGAGATTCCGAACCCCGGATTGCTCGTACTGTTGAAACGTATGTTTAAGTTAGAATTATAACTTAAAACATAGACAACGAGCCTCCGGGCGCCCAAAATGAGCAGACGGGCCCCGTTGCCCGTGAAAATTGACGGGCACGGGCCCTAGTCATTCGTGACTTGTATGAACTGACGGAACGAGATTCCGAATCCCGGACTGCTCGTACAGTTGAAACGTAGGTTTATGTTACAGCTATAACCTAAAACTTAGAGAACGAGCCTCCGGGCCCCCAAAATGAGTAAACGGGCTCCGTTGGCCGCGAAACTTGACGGGCACGGGCCCCTAGTCATTCAAGACTTGCAGGAACAGACGAAAGGAGATTCCGAATCCCGGATTGCTCGTACAGTTGAAACGCAAGTTTAAATTAGAACTATAACCTAAAACTTAGAAAACGAGCATCCGGGCGCCCACAACGAGCAAACGGGCTCCGTTGCCCTTGTAACTTGACGGGCACGGGCCCCTAGTCATTCATGACTTGCAGGAACAGAAGGAACGAGAGTCCGGACCCCGGAGTGCTCGTACAGTTGAAACGTATGTTTCAGTTAGAACTATAACTTAAGACTTAGAAAACGAAACATCCAGGCGCCCAAAATGAGCAAATGGGCTCCGTTGCCGTTAAACTTGACGGGCACCGGCCCCTAGTCATTCATGACTAGCAGGAACTGACGGAACGAGATTCTGATTCCCGGATTGCTCTTAAAGTTGAAACGTATGTTTAAATTAGAGCTATAACTTAGAACCTTGAAAACGAGCCTCCGGGCGACCAAAACGAGCAAACGGGCCCCGTTGCTTGTGGGACTTGACGGGCACGGGCCCCTACCCGTTCATGACCTGCAGGAATTGACGGAACGAGATTCCGACTCTCGGGTTCCTTGCAAAGTTGAAACGTAGGTTTAACTCAAGACTTTCACTTAAAACTTAGGAAATCAGCCTCCGGGCGCGCAAAACGAGCAAACGGGCTCCGGTGCCCGTTGGACTTGACGGGCATGGGCTCCTAGTCATTCATGACTAGCTGAAAAAACTGGCGGAACGAGATTCCGAAACACGGACTGCTCGTACCGTTGAAACGTATGTTTAAGTTAGAACTATAACTTAAAATTTAGAAAACGAGCATCCGGGCGCCCAGTACGAGCAACCGGCTTCGTTGCTCATGAGACTTGATGGGCCCGGACCCCTAGCTTTTCATGACCTGCAGGAACTGACGGAACGAGATTCCGACTCCCGGAATGCTAGTGAAGTTGAAACGTAGGTTTAACTCAAAACTTTCACTTAAAACTAAGGAAATCAGCCTCCGGGCGCCCAAAACGAGCAAACGGGCTCCGGTGCCAGAGAGACTCCACGGGCACGGGCCCCTAGCCGTTCATGGCCTGCAGAGACAGCCGAAACGTGATTCCGAACCCCGGATTGCTCGTACTGTTGAAACGTATGTTTAAGTTAGAATTATAACTTAAAACATAGACAACGAGCCTCCGGGCGCCCAAAATGAGCAGACGGGCACCGTTGCCCGTGAAAATTGACGGGCACGGGCCCTAGTCATTCGTGACTTGTATGAACTGACGGAACGAGATTCCGAATCCCGGACTGCTCGTACAGTTGAAACGTAGGTTTAAGTTACAGCTATAACCTAAAACTTAGAGAACGAGCCTCCGGGCCCCCAAAATGAGTAAACGGGCTCCGTTGGCCGCGAAACTTGACGGGCACGGGCCCCTAGTCATTCAAGACTTGCAGGAACAGACGAAAGGAGATTCCGAATCCCGGATTGCTCGTACAGTTGAAACGCAAGTTTAAATTAGAACTATAACCTAAAACTTAGAAAACGAGCATCCGGGCGCCCACAACGAGCAAACGGGCTCCGTTGCCCTTGTAACTTGACGGGCACGGGCCCCTAGTCATTCATGACTTGCAGGAACAGAAGGAACGAGAGTCCGGACCCCGGAGTGCTCGTACAGTTGAAACGTATGTTTCAGTTAGAACTATAACTTAAGACTTAGAAAACGAAACATCCAGGCGCCCAAAATGAGCAAATGGGCTCCGTTGCCGTTAAACTTGACGGGCACCGGCCCCTAGTCATTCATGACTAGCAGGAACTGACGGAACGAGATTCTGATTCCCGGATTGCTCTTAAAGTTGAAACGTATGTTTAAATTAGAGCTATAACTTAGAACCTTGAAAACGAGCCTCCGGGCGACCAAAACGAGCAAACGGGCCCCGTTGCTTGTGGGACTTGACGGGCACGGGCCCCTACCCGTTCATGACCTGCAGGAATTGACGGAACGAGATTCCGACTCTCGGGTTCCTTGCAAAGTTGAAACGTAGGTTTAACTCAAGACTTTCACTTAAAACTTAGGAAATCAGCCTCCGGGCGCGCAAAACGAGCAAACGGGCTCCGGTGCCCGTTGGACTTGACGGGCATGGGCTCCTAGTCATTCATGACTAGCTGAAAAAACTGGCGGAACGAGATTCCGAAACACGGACTGCTCGTACCGTTGAAACGTATGTTTAAGTTAGAACTATAACTTAAAATTTAGAAAACGAGCATCCGGGCGCCCAGTACGAGCAACCGGCTTCGTTGCTCATGAGACTTGATGGGCCCGGACCCCTAGCTTTTCATGACCTGCAGGAACTGACGGAACGAGATTCCGACTCCCGGAATGCTAGTGAAGTTGAAACGTAGGTTTAACTCAAAACTTTCACTTAAAACTAAGGAAATCAGCCTCCGGGCGCCCAAAACGAGCAAACGGCCTCCGGTGCCAGAGAGACTCCACGGGCACGGGCCCCTAGCCGTTCATGGCCTGCAGAGACAGCCGAAACGAGATTCCGAACCCCGGATTGCTCGTACTGTTGAAACGTATGTTTAAGTTAGAATTATAACTTAAAACATAGACAACGAGCCTCCGGGCGCCCAAAATGAGCAGACGGGCACCGTTGCCCGTGAAAATTGACGGGCACGGGCCCTAGTCATTCGTGACTTGTATGAACTGACGGAACGAGATTCCGAATCCCGGACTGCTCGTACAGTTGAAACGTAGGTTTAAGTTACAGCTATAACCTAAAACTTAGAGAACGAGCCTCCGGGCCCCCAAAATGAGTAAACGGGCTCCGTTGGCCGCGAAACTTGACGGGCACGGGCCCCTAGTCATTCAAGACTTGCAGGAACAGACGAAAGGAGATTCCGAATCCCGGATTGCTCGTACAGTTGAAACGCAAGTTTAAATTAGAACTATAACCTAAAACTTAGAAAACGAGCATCCGGGCGCCCACAACGAGCAAACGGGCTCCGTTGCCCTTGTAACTTGACGGGCACGGGCCCCTAGTCATTCATGACTTGCAGGAACAGAAGGAACGAGAGTCCCGACCCCGGAGTGCTCGTACAGTTGAAACGTATGTTTCAGTTAGAACTATAACTTAAGACTTAGAAAACGAAACATCCAGGCGCCCAAAATGAGCAAATGGGCTCCGTTGCCGTTAAACTTGACGGGCACCGGCCCCTAGTCATTCATGACTAGCAGGAACTGACGGAACGAGATTCTGATTCCCGGATTGCTCTTAAAGTTGAAACGTATGTTTAAATTAGAGCTATAACTTAGAACCTTGAAAACGAGCCTCCGGGCGACCAAAACGAGCAAACGGGCCCCGTTGCTTGTGGGACTTGACGGGCACGGGCCCCTACCCGTTCATGACCTGCAGGAATTGACGGAACGAGATTCCGACTCTCGGGTTCCTTGCAAAGTTGAAACGTAGGTTTAACTCAAGACTTTCACTTAAAACTTAGGAAATCAGCCTCCGGGCGCGCAAAACGAGCAAACGGGCTCCGGTGCCCGTTGGACTTGACGGGCATGGGCTCCTAGTCATTCATGACTAGCTGAAAAAACTGGCGGAACGAGATTCCGAAACACGGACTGCTCGTACCGTTGAAACGTATGTTTAAGTTAGAACTATAACTTAAAATTTAGAAAACGAGCATCCGGGCGCCCAGTACGAGCAACCGGCTTCGTTGCTCATGAGACTTGATGGGCCCGGACCCCTAGCTTTTCATGACCTGCAGGAACTGACGGAACGAGATTCCGACTCCCGGATTGCTAGTGAAGTTGAAACGTAGGTTTAACTCAAAACTTTCACTTAAAACTAAGGAAATCAGCCTCCGGGCGCCCAAAACGAGCAAACGGGCTCCGGTGCCAGAGAGACTCCACGGGCACGGGCCCCTAGCCGTTCATGGCCTGCAGAGACAGCCGAAACGAGATTCCGAACCCCGGATTGCTCGTACTGTTGAAACGTATGTTTAAGTTAGAATTATAACTTAAAACATAGACAACGAGCCTCCGGGCGCCCAAAATGAGCAGACGGGCCCCGTTGCCCGTGAAAATTGACGGGCACGGGCCCTAGTCATTCGTGACTTGCATGAACTGACGGAACGAGATTCCGAATCCCGGACTGCTCGTATAGTTGAAACGTAGGTTTATGTTACAGCTATAACCTAAAACTTAGAGAACGAGCCTCCGGGCCCCCAAAATGAGTAAACGGGCTCCGTTGGCCGCGAAACTTGACGGGCACGGGCCCCTAGTCATTCAAGACTTGCAGGAACAGACGAAAGGAGATTCCGAATCCCGGATTGCTCGTACAGTTGAAACGCAAGTTTAAATTAGAACTATAACCTAAAACTTAGAAAACGAGCATCCGGGCGCCCACAACGAGCAAACGGGCTCCGTTGCCCTTGTAACTTGACGGGCACGGGCCCCTAGTCATTCATGACTTGCAGGAACAGAAGGAACGAGAGTCCGGACCCCGGAGTGCTCGTACAGTTGAAACGTATGTTTCAGTTAGAACTATAACTTAAGACTTAGAAAACGAAACATCCGGGCGCCCAAAATGAGCAAATGGGCTCCGTTGCCGTTAAACTTGACGGGCACCGGCCCCTAGTCATTCATGACTAGCAGGAACTGACGGAACGAGATTCTGATTCCCGGATTGCTCTTACAGTTGAAACGTATGTTTAAATTAGAGCTATAACTTAGAACCTTGAAAACGAGCCTCCGGGCGACCAAAACGAGCAAACGGGCCCCGTTGCTTGTGTGACTTGACGGGCACGGGCCCCTACCCGTTCATGACCTGCAGGAATTGACGGAACGAGATTCCGACTCTCCGGTTCCTTGCAAAGTTGAAACGTAGGTTTAACTCAAGACTTTCACTTAAAACTTAGGAAATCAGCCTCCGGGCGCGCAAAACGAGCAAACGGGCTCCGGTGCCCGTTGGACTTGATGGGCATGGGCTCCTAGTCATTCATGACTAGCATAAAAAACTGGCGGAACGAGATTCCGAAACACGGACTGCTCGTACCGTTGAAACGTATGTTTAAGTTAGAACTATAACTTAAAATTTAGAAAACGAGCATCCGGGCGCCCAGTACGAGCAACCGGCTTCGTTGCTCATGAGACTTGATGGGCCCGGACCCCTAGCTTTTCATGACCTGCAGGAACTGACGGAACGAGATTCCGACTCCCGGATTGCTAGTGAAGTTGAAACGTAGGTTTAACTCAAAACTTTCACTTAAAACTAAGGAAATCAGCCTCCGGGCGCCCAAAACGAGCAAACGGCCTCCGGTGCCAGAGAGACTCCACGGGCACGGGCCCCTAGCCGTTCATGGCCTGCAGAGACAGCCGAAACGAGATTCCGAACCCCGGATTGCTCGAATTGTTGAAACGTATGTTTAAGTTAGAATTATAACTTAAAACATAGACAACGAGCCTCCGGGCGCCCAAAATGAGCAGACGGGCCCCGTTGCCCGTGAAAATTGACGGGCACGGGCCCTAGTCATTCGTGACTTGTATGAACTGACGGAACGAGATTCCGAATCCCGGACTGCTCGTACAGTTGAAACGTAGGTTTAAGTTACAGCTATAACCTAAAACTTAGAGAACGAGCCTCCGGGCCCCCAAAATGAGTAAACGGGCTCCGTTGGCCGCGAAACTTGACGGGCACGGGCCCCTAGTCATTCAAGACTTGCAGGAACAGACGAAAGGAGATTCCGCATCCCGGATTGCTCGTACAGTTGAAACGCAAGTTTAAATTAGAACTATAACCTAAAACTTAGAAAACGAGCATCCGGACGCCCACAACGAGCAAACGGGCTCCGTTGCCCTTGTAACTTGACGGGCACGGGCCCCTAGTCATTCATGACTTGCAGGAACAGAAGGAACGAGAGTCCGGACCCCGGAGTGCTCGTACAGTTGAAACGTATGTTTCAGTTAGAACTATAACTTAAGACTTAGAAAACGAAACATCCGGGCGCCCAAAATGAGCAAATGGGCTCCGTTGCCGTTAAACTTGACGGGCACCGGCCCCTAGTCATTCATGACTAGCAGGAACTGACGGAACGAGATTCTGATTCCCGGATTGCTCTTACAGTTGAAACGTATGTTTAAATTAGAGCTATAACTTAGAACCTTGAAAACGAGCCTCCGGGCGACCAAAACGAGCAAACGGGCCCCGTTGCTTGTGTGACTTGACGGGCACGGGCCCCTACCCGTTCATGACCTGCAGGAATTGACGGAACGAGATTCCGACTCTCCGGTTCCTTGCAAAGTTGAAACGTAGGTTTAACTCAAGACTTTCACTTAAAACTTAGGAAATCAGCCTCCGGGCGCGCAAAACGAGCAAACGGGCTCCGGTGCCCGTTGGACTTGATGGGCATGGGCTCCTAGTCATTCATGACTAGCTGAAAAAACTGGCGGAACGAGATTCCGAAACACGGACTGCTCGTACCGTTGAAACGTATGTTTAAGTTAGAACTATAACTTAAAATTTAGAAAACGAGCATCCGGGCGCCCAGTACGAGCAACCGGGCTCCGTTGCCCTTGTAACTTGACGGGCACGGGCCCCTAGTCATTCATGACTTGCAGGAACAGAAGGAACGAGAGTCCGGACCCCGGAGTGCTCGTACAGTTGAAACGTATGTTTCAGTTAGAACTATAACTTAAGACTTAGAAAACGAAACATCCGGGCGCCCAAAATGAGCAAATGGGCTCCGTTGCCGTTAAACTTGACGGGCACCGGCCCCTAGTCATTCATGACTAGCAGGAACTGACGGAACGAGATTCTGATTCCCGGATTGCTCTTAAAGTTGAAACGTATGTTTAAATTAGAGCTATAACTTAGAACCTTGAAAACGAGCCTCCGGGCGACCAAAACGAGCAAACGGGCCCCGTTGCTTGTGTGACTTGACGGGCACGGGCCCCTACCCGTTCATGACCTGCAGGAACTGACGGAACGAGATTCCGACTCTCGGGTTCCTTGCAAAGTTGAAACGTAGGTTTAACTCAAGACTTTCACTTAAAACTTAGGAAATCAGCCTCCGGGCGCGCAAAACGAGCAAACGGGCTCCGGTGCCCGTTGGACTTGACGGGCATGGGCTCCTAGTCATTCATGACTAGCTGAAAAAACTGGCGGAACGAGATTCCGAAACACGGACTGCTCGTACCGTTGAAACGTATGTTTAAGTTAGAACTATAACTTAAAATTTAGAAAACGAGCATCCGGGCGCCCAGTACGAGCAACCGGCTTCGTTGCTCATGAGACTTGATGGGCCCGGACCCCTAGCTTTTCATGACCTGCAGGAACTGACGGAACGAGATTCCGACTCCCGGATTGCTAGTGAAGTTGAAACGTAGGTTTAACTCAAAACTTTCACTTAAAACTAAGGAAATCAGCCTCCGGGCGCCCAAAACGAGCAAACGGGCTCCGGTGCCAGAGAGACTCCACGGGCACGGGCCCCTAGCCGTTCATGGCCTGCAGAGACAGCCGAAACGAGATTCCGAACCCCGGATTGCTCGTACTGTTGAAACGTATGTTTAAGTTAGAATTATAACTTAAAACATAGACAACGAGCCTCCGGGCGCCCAAAATGAGCAGACGGGCCCCGTTGCCCGTGAAAATTGACGGGCACGGGCCCTAGTCATTCGTGACTTGCATGAACTGACGGAACGAGATTCCGAATCCCGGACTGCTCGTACAGTTGAAACGTAGGTTTATGTTACAGCTATAACCTAAAACTTAGAGAACGAGCCTCCGGGCCCCCAAAATGAGTAAACGGGCTCCGTTAGCCGCGAAACTTGACGGGCACGGGCCCCTAGTCATTCAAGACTTGCAGGAACAGACGAAAGGAGATTCCGAATCCCGGATTGCTCGTACAGTTGAAACGCAAGTTTAAATTAGAACTATAACCTAAAACTTAGAAAACGAGCATCCGGGCGCCCACAACGAGCAAACGGGCTCCGTTGCCCTTGTAACTTGACGGGCACGGGCCCCTAGTCATTCATGACTTGCAGGAACAGAAGGAACGAGAGTCCGGACCCCGGAGTGCTCGTACAGTTGAAACGTATGTTTCAGTTAGAACTATAACTTAAGACTTAGAAAACGAAACATCCGGGCGCCCAAAATGAGCAAATGGGCTCCGTTGCCGTTAAACTTGACGGGCACCGGCCCCTAGTCATTCATGACTAGCAGGAACTGACGGAACGAGATTCTGATTCCCGGATTGCTCTTACAGTTGAAACGTATGTTTAAATTAGAGCTATAACTTAGAACCTTGAAAACGAGCCTCCGGGCGACCAAAACGAGCAAACGGGCCCCGTTGCTTGTGTGACTTGACGGGCACGGGCCCCTACCCGTTCATGACCTGCAGGAATTGACGGAACGAGATTCCGACTCTCGGGTTCCTTGCAAAGTTGAAACGTAGGTTTAACTCAAGACTTTCACTTAAAACTTAGGAAATCAGCCTCCGGGCGCGCAAAACGAGCAAACGGGCTCCGGTGCCCGTTGGACTTGACGGGCATGGGCTCCTAGTCATTCATGACTAGCTGAAAAAACTGGCGGAACGAGATTCCGAAACACGGACTGCTCGTACCGTTGAAACGTATGTTTAAGTTAGAACTATAACTTAAAATTTAGAAAACGAGCATCCGGGCGCCCAGTACGAGCAACCGGCTTCGTTGCTCATGAGACTTGATGGGCCCGGACCCCTAGCTTTTCATGACCTGCAGGAACTGACGGAACGAGATTCCGACTCCCGGATTGCTAGTGAAGTTGAAACGTAGGTTTAACTCAAAACTTTCACTTAAAACTAAGGAAATCAGCCTCCGGGCGCCCAAAACGAGCAAACGGGCTCCGGTGCCAGAGAGACTCCACGGGCACGGGCCCCTAGCCGTTCATGGCCTGCAGAGACAGCCGAAACGAGATTCCGAACCCCGGATTGCTCGTACTGTTGAAACGTATGTTTAAGTTAGAATTATAACTTAAAACATAGACAACGAGCCTCCGGGCGCCCAAAATGAGCAGACGGGCCCCGTTGCCCGTGAAAATTGACGGGCACGGGCCCTAGTCATTCGTGACTTGCATGAACTGACGGAACGAGATTCCGAATCCCGGACTGCTCGTACAGTTGAAACGTAGGTTTATGTTACAGCTATAACCTAAAACTTAGAGAACGAGCCTCCGGGCCCCCAAAATGAGTAAACGGGCTCCGTTAGCCGCGAAACTTGACGGGCACGGGCCCCTAGTCATTCAAGACTTGCAGGAACAGACGAAAGGAGATTCCGAATCCCGGATTGCTCGTACAGTTGAAACGCAAGTTTAAATTAGAACTATAACCTAAAACTTAGAAAACGAGCATCCGGGCGCCCACAACGAGCAAACGGGCTCCGTTGCCCTTGTAACTTGACGGGCACGGGCCCCTAGTCATTCATGACTTGCAGGAACAGAAGGAACGAGAGTCCGGACCCCGGAGTGCTCGTACAGTTGAAACGTATGTTTCAGTTAGAACTATAACTTAAGACTTAGAAAACGAAACATCCGGGCGCCCAAAATGAGCAAATGGGCTCCGTTGCCGTTAAACTTGACGGGCACCGGCCCCTAGTCATTCATGACTAGCAGGAACTGACGGAACGAGATTCTGATTCCCGGATTGCTCTTAAAGTTGAAACGTATGTTTAAATTAGAGCTATAACTTAGAACCTTGAAAACGAGCCTCCGGGCGACCAAAACGAGCAAACGGGCCCCGTTGCTTGTGTGACTTGACGGGCACGGGCCCCTACCCGTTCATGACCTGCAGGAATTGACGGAACGAGATTCCGACTCTCGGGTTCCTTGCAAAGTTGAAACGTAGGTTTAACTCAAGACTTTCACTTAAAACTTAGGAAATCAGCCTCCGGGCGCGCAAAACGAGCAAACGGGCTCCGGTGCCCGTTGGACTTGATGGGCATGGGCTCCTAGTCATTCATGACTAGCTGAAAAAACTGGCGGAACGAGATTCCGAAACACGGACTGCTCGTACCGTTGAAACGTATGTTTAAGTTAGAACTATAACTTAAAATTTAGAAAACGAGCATCCGGGCGCCCAGTACGAGCAACCGGCTTCGTTGCTCATGAGACTTGATGGGCCCGGACCCCTAGCTTTTCATGACCTGCAGGAACTGACGGAACGAGATTCCGACTCCCGGATTGCTAGTGAAGTTGAAACGTAGGTTTAACTCAAAACTTTCACTTAAAACTAAGGAAATCAGCCTCCGGGCGCCCAAAACGAGCAAACGGGCTCCGGTGCCAGAGAGACTCCACGGGCACGGGCCCCTAGCCGTTCATGGCCTGCAGAGACAGCCGAAACGAGATTCCGAACCCCGGATTGCTCGTACTGTTGAAACGTATGTTTAAGTTAGAATTATAACTTAAAACATAGACAACGAGCCTCCGGGCGCCCAAAATGAGCAGACGGGCCCCGTTGCCCGTGAAAATTGACGGGCACGGGCCCTAGTCATTCGTGACTTGCATGAACTGACGGAACGAGATTCCGAATCCCGGACTGCTCGTACAGTTGAAACGTAGGTTTATGTTACAGCTATAACCTAAAACTTAGAGAACGAGCCTCCGGGCCCCCAAAATGAGTAAACGGGCTCCGTTGGCCGCGAAACTTGACGGGCACGGGCCCCTAGTCATTCAAGACTTGCAGGAACAGACGAAAGGAGATTCCGAATCCCGGATTGCTCGTACAGTTGAAACGCAAGTTTAAATTAGAACTATAACCTAAAACTTAGAAAACGAGCATCCGGGCGCCCACAACGAGCAAACGGGCTCCGTTGCCCTTGTAACTTGACGGGCACGGGCCCCTAGTCATTCATGACTTGCAGGAACAGAAGGAACGAGAGTCCGGACCCCGGAGTGCTCGTACAGTTGACACGTATGTTTCAGTTAGAACTATAACTTAAGACTTAGAAAACGAAACATCCGGGCGCCCAAATTGAGCAAATGGGCTCCGTTGCCGTTAAACTTGACGGGCACCGGCCCCTAGTCATTCATGACTAGCAGGAACTGACGGAACGAGATTCTGATTCCCGGATTGCTCTTACAGTTGAAACGTATGTTTAAATTAGAGCTATAACTTAGAACCTTGAAAACGAGCCTCCGGGCGACCAAAACGAGCAAACGGGCCCCGTTGCTTGTGTGACTTGACGGGCACGGGCCCCTACCCGTTCATGACCTGCAGGAATTGACGGAACGAGATTTCGACTCTCCGGTTCCTTGCAAAGTTGAAACGTAGGTTTAACTCAAGACTTTCACTTAAAACTTAGGAAATCAGCCTCCGGGCGCGCAAAACGAGCAAACGGGCTCCGGTGCCCGTTGGACTTGATGGGCATGGGCTCCTAGTCATTCATGACTAGCTGAAAAAACTGGCGGAACGAGATTCCGAAACACGGACTGCTCGTACCGTTGAAACGTATGTTTAAGTTAGAACTATAACTTAAAATTTAGAAAACGAGCATCCGGGCGCCCAGTACGAGCAACCGGCTTCGTTGCTCATGAGACTTGATGGGCCCGGACCCCTAGCTTTTCATGACCTGCAGGAACTGACGGAACGAGATTCCGACTCCCGGATTGCTAGTGAAGTTGAAACGTAGGTTTAACTCAAAACTTTCACTTAAAACTAAGGAAATCAGCCTCCGGGCGCCCAAAACGAGCAAACGGCCTCCGGTGCCAGAGAGACTCCACGGGCACGGGCCCCTAGCCGTTCATGGCCTGCAGAGACAGCCGAAACGAGATTCCGAACCCCGGATTGCTCGAATTGTTGAAACGTATGTTTAAGTTAGAATTATAACTTAAAACATAGACAACGAGCCTCCGGGCGCCCAAAATGAGCAGACGGGCCCCGTTGCCCGTGAAAATTGACGGGCACGGGCCCTAGTCATTCGTGACTTGTATGAACTGACGGAACGAGATTCCGAATCCCGGACTGCTCGTACAGTTGAAACGTAGGTTTAAGTTACAGCTATAACCTAAAACTTAGAGAACGAGCCTCCGGGCCCCCAAAATGAGTAAACGGGCTCCGTTGGCCGCGAAACTTGACGGGCACGGGCCCCTAGTCATTCAAGACTTGCAGGAACAGACGAAAGGAGATTCCGAATCCCGGATTGCTCGTACAGTTGAAACGCAAGTTTAAATTAGAACTATAACCTAAAACTTAGAAAACGAGCATCCGGGCGCCCACAACGAGCAAACGGGCTCCGTTGCCCTTGTAACTTGACGGGCACGGGCCCCTAGTCATTCATGACTTGCAGGAACAGAAGGAACGAGAGTCCGGACCCCGGAGTGCTCGTACAGTTGAAACGTATGTTTCAGTTAGAACTATAACTTAAGACTTAGAAAACGAAACATCCGGGCGCCCAAAATGAGCAAATGGGCTCCGTTGCCGTTAAACTTGACGGGCACCGGCCCCTAGTCATTCATGACTAGCAGGAACTGACGGAACGAGATTCTGATTCCCGGATTGCTCTTAAAGTTGAAACGTATGTTTAAATTAGAGCTATAACTTAGAACCTTGAAAACGAGCCTCCGGGCGACCAAAACGAGCAAACGGGCCCCGTTGCTTGTGTGACTTGACGGGCACGGGCCCCTACCCGTTCATGACCTGCAGGAACTGACGGAACGAGATTCCGACTCTCGGGTTCCTTGCAAAGTTGAAACGTAGGTTTAACTCAAGACTTTCACTTAAAACTTAGGAAATCAGCCTCCGGGCGCGCAAAACGAGCAAACGGGCTCCGGTGCCCGTTGGACTTGACGGGCATGGGCTCCTAGTCATTCATGACTAGCTGAAAAAACTGGCGGAACGAGATTCCGAAACACGGACTGCTCGTACCGTTGAAACGTATGTTTAAGTTAGAACTATAACTTAAAATTTAGAAAACGAGCATCCGGGCGCCCAGTACGAGCAACCGGCTTCGTTGCTCATGAGACTTGATGGGCCCGGACCCCTAGCTTTTCATGACCTGCAGGAACTGACGGAACGAGATTCCGACTCCCGGATTGCTAGTGAAGTTGAAACGTAGGTTTAACTCAAAACTTTCACTTAAAACTAAGGAAATCAGCCTCCGGGCGCCCAAAACGAGCAAACGGGCTCCGGTGCCAGAGAGACTCCACGGGCACGGGCCCCTAGCCGTTCATGGCCTGCAGAGACAGCCGAAACGAGATTCCGAACCCCGGATTGCTCGTACTGTTGAAACGTATGTTTAAGTTAGAATTATAACTTAAAACATAGACAACGAGCCTCCGGGCGCCCAAAATGAGCAGACGGGCCCCGTTGCCCGTGAAAATTGACGGGCACGGGCCCTAGTCATTCGTGACTTGCATGAACTGACGGAACGAGATTCCGAATCCCGGACTGCTCGTACAGTTGAAACGTAGGTTTATGTTACAGCTATAACCTAAAACTTAGAGAACGAGCCTCCGGGCCCCCAAAATGAGTAAACGGGCTCCGTTGGCCGCGAAACTTGACGGGCACGGGCCCCTAGTCATTCAAGACTTGCAGGAACAGACGAAAGGAGATTCCGAATCCCGGATTGCTCGTACAGTTGAAACGCAAGTTTAAATTAGAACTATAACCTAAAACTTAGAAAACGAGCATCCGGGCGCCCACAACGAGCAAACGGGCTCCGTTGCCCTTGTAACTTGACGGGCACGGGCCCCTAGTCATTCATGACTTGCAGGAACAGAAGGAACGAGAGTCCGGACCCCGGAGTGCTAGTACAGTTGAAACGTATGTTTCAGTTAGAACTATAACTTAAGACTTAGAAAACGAAACATCCGGGCGCCCAAAATGAGCAATTGGGCTCCGTTGCCGTTAAACTTGACGGGCACCGGCCCCTAGTCATTCATGACTAGCAGGAACTGACGGAACGAGATTCTGATTCCCGGATTGCTCTTACAGTTGAAACGTATGTTTAAATTAGAGCTATAACTTAGAACCTTGAAAACGAGCCTCCGGGCGACCAAAACGAGCAAACGGGCCCCGTTGCTTGTGTGACTTGACGGGCACGGGCCCCTACCCGTTCATGACCTGCAGGAATTGACGGAACGAGATTCCGACTCTCAGGTTCCTTGCAAAGTTGAAACGTAGGTTTAACTCAAGACTTTCACTTAAAACTTAGGAAATCAGCCTCCGGGCGCGCAAAACGAGCAAACGGGCTCCGGTGCCCGTTGGACTTGACGGGCATGGGCTCCTAGTCATTCATGACTAGCTGAAAAAACTGGCGGAACGAGATTCCGAAACACGGACTGCTCGTACCGTTGAAACGTATGTTTAAGTTAGAACTATAACTTAAAATTTAGAAAACGAGCATCCGGGCGCCCAGTACGAGCAACCGGCTTCGTTGCTCATGAGACTTGATGGGCCCGGACCCCTAGCTTTTCATGACCTGCAGGAACTGACGGAACGAGATTCCGACTCCCGGATTGCTAGTGAAGTTGAAACGTAGGTTTAACTCAAAACTTTCACTTAAAACTAAGGAAATCAGCCTCCGGGCGCCCAAAACGAGCAAACGGGCTCCGGTGCCAGAGAGACTCCACGGGCACGGGCCCCTAGCCGTTCATGGCCTGCAGAGACAGCCGAAACGAGATTCCGAACCCCGGATTGCTCGTACTGTTGAAACGTATGTTTAAGTTAGAATTATAACTTAAAACATAGACAACGAGCCTCCGGGCGCCCAAAATGAGCAGACGGGCCCCGTTGCCCGTGAAAATTGACGGGCACGGGCCCTAGTCATTCGTGACTTGCATGAACTGACGGAACGAGATTCCGAATCCCGGACTGCTCGTACAGTTGAAACGTAGGTTTATGTTACAGCTATAACCTAAAACTTAGAGAACGAGCCTCCGGGCCCCCAAAATGAGTAAACGGGCTCCGTTGGCCGCGAAACTTGACGGGCACGGGCCCCTAGTCATTCAAGACTTGCAGGAACAGACGAAAGGAGATTCCGAATCCCGGATTGCTCGTACAGTTGAAACGCAAGTTTAAATTAGAACTATAACCTAAAACTTAGAAAACGAGCATCCGGGCGCCCACAACGAGCAAACGGGCTCCGTTGCCCTTGTAACTTGACGGGCACGGGCCCCTAGTCATTCATGACTTGCAGGAACAGAAGGAACGAGAGTCCGGACCCCGGAGTGCTCGTACAGTTGACACGTATGTTTCAGTTAGAACTATAACTTAAGACTTAGAAAACGAAACATCCGGGCGCCCAAAATGAGCAAATGGGCTCCGTTGCCGTTAAACTTGACGGGCACCGGCCCCTAGTCATTCATGACTAGCAGGAACTGACGGAACGAGATTCTGATTCCCGGATTGCTCTTACAGTTGAAACGTATGTTTAAATTAGAGCTATAACTTAGAACCTTGAAAACGAGCCTCCGGGCGACCAAAACGAGCAAACGGGCCCCGTTGCTTGTGTGACTTGACGGGCACGGGCCCCTACCCGTTCATGACCTGCAGGAATTGACGGAACGAGATTTCGACTCTCCGGTTCCTTGCAAAGTTGAAACGTAGGTTTAACTCAAGACTTTCACTTAAAACTTAGGAAATCAGCCTCCGGGCGCGCAAAACGAGCAAACGGGCTCCGGTGCCCGTTGGACTTGATGGGCATGGGCTCCTAGTCATTCATGACTAGCTGAAAAAACTGGCGGAACGAGATTCCGAAACACGGACTGCTCGTACCGTTGAAACGTATGTTTAAGTTAGAACTATAACTTAAAATTTAGAAAACGAGCATCCGGGCGCCCAGTACGAGCAACCGGCTTCGTTGCTCATGAGACTTGATGGGCCCGGACCCCTAGCTTTTCATGACCTGCAGGAACTGACGGAACGAGATTCCGACTCCCGGATTGCTAGTGAAGTTGAAACGTAGGTTTAACTCAAAACTTTCACTTAAAACTAAGGAAATCAGCCTCCGGGCGCCCAAAACGAGCAAACGGCCTCCGGTGCCAGAGAGACTCCACGGGCACGGGCCCCTAGCCGTTCATGGCCTGCAGAGACAGCCGAAACGAGATTCCGAACCCCGGATTGCTCGAATTGTTGAAACGTATGTTTAAGTTAGAATTATAACTTAAAACATAGACAACGAGCCTCCGGGCGCCCAAAATGAGCAGACGGGCCCCGTTGCCCGTGAAAATTGACGGGCACGGGCCCTAGTCATTCGTGACTTGTATGAACTGACGGAACGAGATTCCGAATCCCGGACTGCTCGTACAGTTGAAACGTAGGTTTAAGTTACAGCTATAACCTAAAACTTAGAGAACGAGCCTCCGGGCCCCCAAAATGAGTAAACGGGCTCCGTTGGCCGCGAAACTTGACGGGCACGGGCCCCTAGTCATTCAAGACTTGCAGGAACAGACGAAAGGAGATTCCGAATCCCGGATTGCTCGTACAGTTGAAACGCAAGTTTAAATTAGAACTATAACCTAAAACTTAGAAAACGAGCATCCGGGCGCCCACAACGAGCAAACGGGCTCCGTTGCCCTTGTAACTTGACGGGCACGGGCCCCTAGTCATTCATGACTTGCAGGAACAGAAGGAACGAGAGTCCGGACCCCGGAGTGCTCGTACAGTTGAAACGTATGTTTCAGTTAGAACTATAACTTAAGACTTAGAAAACGAAACATCCGGGCGCCCAAAATGAGCAAATGGGCTCCGTTGCCGTTAAACTTGACGGGCACCGGCCCCTAGTCATTCATGACTAGCAGGAACTGACGGAACGAGATTCTGATTCCCGGATTGCTCTTAAAGTTGAAACGTATGTTTAAATTAGAGCTATAACTTAGAACCTTGAAAACGAGCCTCCGGGCGACCAAAACGAGCAAACGGGCCCCGTTGCTTGTGTGACTTGACGGGCACGGGCCCCTACCCGTTCATGACCTGCAGGAACTGACGGAACGAGATTCCGACTCTCGGGTTCCTTGCAAAGTTGAAACGTAGGTTTAACTCAAGACTTTCACTTAAAACTTAGGAAATCAGCCTCCGGGCGCGCAAAACGAGCAAACGGGCTCCGGTGCCCGTTGGACTTGACGGGCATGGGCTCCTAGTCATTCATGACTAGCTGAAAAAACTGGCGGAACGAGATTCCGAAACACGGACTGCTCGTACCGTTGAAACGTATGTTTAAGTTAGAACTATAACTTAAAATTTAGAAAACGAGCATCCGGGCGCCCAGTACGAGCAACCGGCTTCGTTGCTCATGAGACTTGATGGGCCCGGACCCCTAGCTTTTCATGACCTGCAGGAACTGACGGAACGAGATTCCGACTCCCGGATTGCTAGTGAAGTTGAAACGTAGGTTTAACTCAAAACTTTCACTTAAAACTAAGGAAATCAGCCTCCGGGCGCCCAAAACGAGCAAACGGGCTCCGGTGCCAGAGAGACTCCACGGGCACGGGCCCCTAGCCGTTCATGGCCTGCAGAGACAGCCGAAACGAGATTCCGAACCCCGGATTGCTCGTACTGTTGAAACGTATGTTTAAGTTAGAATTATAACTTAAAACATAGACAACGAGCCTCCGGGCGCCCAAAATGAGCAGACGGGCCCCGTTGCCCGTGAAAATTGACGGGCACGGGCCCTAGTCATTCGTGACTTGCATGAACTGACGGAACGAGATTCCGAATCCCGGACTGCTCGTACAGTTGAAACGTAGGTTTATGTTACAGCTATAACCTAAAACTTAGAGAACGAGCCTCCGGGCCCCCAAAATGAGTAAACGGGCTCCGTTGGCCGCGAAACTTGACGGGCACGGGCCCCTAGTCATTCAAGACTTGCAGGAACAGACGAAAGGAGATTCCGAATCCCGGATTGCTCGTACAGTTGAAACGCAAGTTTAAATTAGAACTATAACCTAAAACTTAGAAAACGAGCATCCGGGCGCCCACAACGAGCAAACGGGCTCCGTTGCCCTTGTAACTTGACGGGCACGGGCCCCTAGTCATTCATGACTTGCAGGAACAGAAGGAACGAGAGTCCGGACCCCGGAGTGCTAGTACAGTTGAAACGTATGTTTCAGTTAGAACTATAACTTAAGACTTAGAAAACGAAACATCCGGGCGCCCAAAATGAGCAATTGGGCTCCGTTGCCGTTAAACTTGACGGGCACCGGCCCCTAGTCATTCATGACTAGCAGGAACTGACGGAACGAGATTCTGATTCCCGGATTGCTCTTACAGTTGAAACGTATGTTTAAATTAGAGCTATAACTTAGAACCTTGAAAACGAGCCTCCGGGCGACCAAAACGAGCAAACGGGCCCCGTTGCTTGTGTGACTTGACGGGCACGGGCCCCTACCCGTTCATGACCTGCAGGAATTGACGGAACGAGATTCCGACTCTCAGGTTCCTTGCAAAGTTGAAACGTAGGTTTAACTCAAGACTTTCACTTAAAACTTAGGAAATCAGCCTCCGGGCGCGCAAAACGAGCAAACGGGCTCCGGTGCCCGTTGGACTTGACGGGCATGGGCTCCTAGTCATTCATGACTAGCTGAAAAAACTGGCGGAACGAGATTCCGAAACACGGACTGCTCGTACCGTTGAAACGTATGTTTAAGTTAGAACTATAACTTAAAATTTAGAAAACGAGCATCCGGGCGCCCAGTACGAGCAACCGGCTTCGTTGCTCATGAGACTTGATGGGCCCGGACCCCTAGCTTTTCATGACCTGCAGGAACTGACGGAACGAGATTCCGACTCCCGGATTGCTAGTGAAGTTGAAACGTAGGTTTAACTCAAAACTTTCACTTAAAACTAAGGAAATCAGCCTCCGGGCGCCCAAAACGAGCAAACGGGCTCCGGTGCCAGAGAGACTCCACGGGCACGGGCCCCTAGCCGTTCATGGCCTGCAGAGACAGCCGAAACGAGATTCCGAACCCCGGATTGCTCGTACTGTTGAAACGTATGTTTAAGTTAGAATTATAACTTAAAACATAGACAACGAGCCTCCGGGCGCCCAAAATGAGCAGACGGGCCCCGTTGCCCGTGAAAATTGACGGGCACGGGCCCTAGTCATTCGTGACTTGCATGAACTGACGGAACGAGATTCCGAATCCCGGACTGCTCGTACAGTTGAAACGTAGGTTTATGTTACAGCTATAACCTAAAACTTAGAGAACGAGCCTCCGGGCCCCCAAAATGAGTAAACGGGCTCCGTTGGCCGCGAAACTTGACGGGCACGGGCCCCTAGTCATTCAAGACTTGCAGGAACAGACGAAAGGAGATTCCGAATCCCGGATTGCTCGTACAGTTGAAACGCAAGTTTAAATTAGAACTATAACCTAAAACTTAGAAAACGAGCATCCGGGCGCCCACAACGAGCAAACGGGCTCCGTTGCCCTTGTAACTTGACGGGCACGGGCCCCTAGTCATTCATGACTTGCAGGAACAGAAGGAACGAGAGTCCGGACCCCGGAGTGCTAGTACAGTTGAAACGTATGTTTCAGTTAGAACTATAACTTAAGACTTAGAAAACGAAACATCCGGGCGCCCAAAATGAGCAATTGGGCTCCGTTGCCGTTAAACTTGACGGGCACCGGCCCCTAGTCATTCATGACTAGCAGGAACTGACGGAACGAGATTCTGATTCCCGGATTGCTCTTACAGTTGAAACGTATGTTTAAATTAGAGCTATAACTTAGAACCTTGAAAACGAGCCTCCGGGCGACCAAAACGAGCAAACGGGCCCCGTTGCTTGTGTGACTTGACGGGCACGGGCCCCTACCCGTTCATGACCTGCAGGAATTGACGGAACGAGATTCCGACTCTCAGGTTCCTTGCAAAGTTGAAACGTAGGTTTAACTCAAGACTTTCACTTAAAACTTAGGAAATCAGCCTCCGGGCGCGCAAAACGAGCAAACGGGCTCCGGTGCCCGTTGGACTTGATGGGCATGGGCTCCTAGTCATTCATGACTAGCTGAAAAAACTGGCGGAACGAGATTCCGAAACACGGACTGCTCGTACCGTTGAAACGTATGTTTAAGTTAGAACTATAACTTAAAATTTAGAAAACGAGCATCCGGGCGCCCAGTACGAGCAACCGGCTTCGTTGCTCATGAGACTTGATGGGCCCGGACCCCTAGCTTTTCATGACCTGCAGGAACTGACGGAACGAGATTCCGACTCCCGGATTGCTAGTGAAGTTGAAACGTAGGTTTAACTCAAAACTTTCACTTAAAACTAAGGAAATCAGCCTCCGGGCGCCCAAAACGAGCAAACGGCCTCCGGTGCCAGAGAGACTCCACGGGCACGGGCCCCTAGCCGTTCATGGCCTGCAGAGACAGCCGAAACGAGATTCCGAACCCCGGATTGCTCGTACTGTTGAAACGTATGTTTAAGTTAGAATTATAACTTAAAACATAGACAACGAGCCTCCGGGCGCCCAAAATGAGCAGACGGGCCCCGTTGCCCGTGAAAATTGACGGGCACGGGCCCTAGTCATTCGTGACTTGTATGAACTGACGGAACGAGATTCCGAATCCCGGACTGCTCGTACAGTTGAAACGTAGGTTTAAGTTACAGCTATAACCTAAAACTTAGAGAACGAGCCTCCGGGCCCCCAAAATGAGTAAACGGGCTCCGTTGGCCGCGAAACTTGACGGGCACGGGCCCCTAGTCATTCAAGACTTGCAGGAACAGACGAAAGGAGATTCCGAATCCCGGATTGCTCGTACAGTTGAAACGCAAGTTTAAATTAGAACTATAACCTAAAACTTAGAAAACGAGCATCCGGGCGCCCACAACGAGCAAACGGGCTCCGTTGCCCTTGTAACTTGACGGGCACGGGCCCCTAGTCATTCATGACTTGCAGGAACAGAAGGAACGAGAGTCCGGACCCCGGAGTGCTCGTACAGTTGAAACGTATGTTTCAGTTAGAACTATAACTTAAGACTTAGAAAACGAAACATCCGGGCGCCCAAAATGAGCAAATGGGCTCCGTTGCCGTTAAACTTGACGGGCACCGGCCCCTAGTCATTCATGACTAGCAGGAACTGACGGAACGAGATTCTGATTCCCGGATTGCTCTTAAAGTTGAAACGTATGTTTAAATTAGAGCTATAACTTAGAACCTTGAAAACGAGCCTCCGGGCGACCAAAACGAGCAAACGGGCCCCGTTGCTTGTGGGACTTGACGGGCACGGGCCCCTACCCGTTCATGACCTGCAGGAATTGACGGAACGAGATTCCGACTCTCGGGTTCCTTGCAAAGTTGAAACGTAGGTTTAACTCAAGACTTTCACTTAAAACTTAGGAAATCAGCCTCCGGGCGCGCAAAACGAGCAAACGGGCTCCGGTGCCCGTTGGACTTGACGGGCATGGGCTCCTAGTCATTCATGACTAGCTGAAAAAACTGGCGGAACGAGATTCCGAAACACGGACTGCTCGTACCGTTGAAACGTATGTTTAAGTTAGAACTATAACTTAAAATTTAGAAAACGAGCATCCGGGAGCCCAGTACGAGCAACCGGCTTCGTTGCTCATGAGACTTGATGGGCCCGGACCCCTAGCTTTTCATGACCTGCAGGAACTGACGGAACGAGATTCCGACTCCCGGATTGCTAGTGAAGTTGAAACGTAGGTTTAACTCAAAACTTTCACTTAAAACTAAGGAAATCAGCCTCCGGGCGCCCAAAACGAGCAAACGGCCTCCGGTGCCAGAGAGACTCCACGGGCACGGGCCCCTAGCCGTTCATGGCCTGCAGAGACAGCCGAAACGAGATTCCGAACCCCGGATTGCTCGTACTGTTGAAACGTATGTTTAAGTTAGAATTATAACTTAAAACATAGACAACGAGCCTCCGGGCGCCCAAAATGAGCAGACGGGCCCCGTTGCCCGTGAAAATTGACGGGCACGGGCCCTAGTCATTCGTGACTTGTATGAACTGACGGAACGAGATTCCGAATCCCGGACTGCTCGTACAGTTGAAACGTAGGTTTAAGTTACAGCTATAACCTAAAACTTAGAGAACGAGCCTCCGGGCCCCCAAAATGAGTAAACGGGCTCCGTTGGCCGCGAAACTTGACGGGCACGGGCCCCTAGTCATTCAAGACTTGCAGGAACAGACGAAAGGAGATTCCGAATCCCGGATTGCTCGTACAGTTGAAACGCAAGTTTAAATTAGAACTATAACCTAAAACTTAGAAAACGAGCATCCGGGCGCCCACAACGAGCAAACGGGCTCCGTTGCCCTTGTAACTTGACGGGCACGGGCCCCTAGTCATTCATGACTTGCAGGAACAGAAGGAACGAGAGTCCGGACCCCGGAGTGCTCGTACAGTTGAAACGTATGTTTCAGTTAGAACTATAACTTAAGACTTAGAAAACGAAACATCCGGGCGCCGAAAATGAGCAAATGGGCTCCGTTGCCGTTAAACTTGACGGGCACCGGCCCCTAGTCATTCATGACTAGCAGGAACTGACGGAACGAGATTCTGATTCCCGGATTGCTCTTACAGTTGAAACGTATGTTTAAATTAGAGCTATAACTTAGAACCTTGAAAACGAGCCTCCGGGCGACCAAAACGAGCAAACGGGCCCCGTTGCTTGTGTGACTTGACGGGCACGGGCCCCTACCCGTTCATGACCTGCAGGAATTGACGGAACGAGATTCCGACTCTCAGGTTCCTTGCAAAGTTGAAACGTAGGTTTAACTCAAGACTTTCACTTAAAACTTAGGAAATCAGCCTCCGGGCGCGCAAAACGAGCAAACGGGCTCCGGTGCCCGTTGGACTTGATGGGCATGGGCTCCTAGTCATTCATGACTAGCTGAAAAAACTGGCGGAACGAGATTCCGAAACACGGACTGCTCGTACCGTTGAAACGTATGTTTAAGTTAGAACTATAACTTAAAATTTAGAAAACGAGCATCCGGGCGCCCAGTACGAGCAACCGGCTTCGTTGCTCATGAGACTTGATGGGCCCGGACCCCTAGCTTTTCATGACCTGCAGGAACTGACGGAACGAGATTCCGACTCCCGGATTGCTAGTGAAGTTGAAACGTAGGTTTAACTCAAAACTTTCACTTAAAACTAAGGAAATCAGCCTCCGGGCGCCCTAAACGAGCAAACGGCCTCCGGTGCCAGAGAGACTCCACGGGCACGGGCCCCTAGCCGTTCATGGCCTGCAGAGACAGCCGAAACGAGATTCCGAACCCCGGATTGCTCGTACTGTTGAAACGTATGTTTAAGTTAGAATTATAACTTAAAACATAGACAACGAGCCTCCGGGCGCCCAAAATGAGCAGACGGGCCCCGTTGCCCGTGAAAATTGACGGGCACGGGCCCTAGTCATTCGTGACTTGTATGAACTGACGGAACGAGATTCCGAATCCCGGACTGCTCGTACAGTTGAAACGTAGGTTTAAGTTACAGCTATAACCTAAAACTTAGAGAACGAGCCTCCGGGCCCCCAAAATGAGTAAACGGGCTGCGTTGGCCGCGAAACTTGACGGGCACGGGCCCCTAGTCATTCAAGACTTGCAGGAACAGACGGAAGGAGATTCCGAATCCCGGATTGCTCGTACAGTTGAAACGCAAGTTTAAATTAGAACTATAACCTAAAACTTAGAAAACGAGCATCCGGGCGCCCACAACGAGCAAACGGGCTCCGTTGCCCTTGTAACTTGACGGGCACGGGCCCCTAGTCATTCATGACTTGCAGGAACAGAAGGAACGAGAGTCCGGACCCCGGAGTGCTCGTACAGTTGAAACGTATGTTTCAGTTAGAACTATAACTTAAGACTTAGAAAACGAAACATCCAGGCGCCCAAAATGAGCAAATGGGCTCCGTTGCCGTTAAACTTGACGGGCACCGGCCCCTAGTCATTCATGACTAGCAGGAACTGACGGAACGAGATTCTGATTCCCGGATTGCTCTTAAAGTTGAAACGTATGTTTAAATTAGAGCTATAACTTAGAACCTTGAAAACGAGCCTCCGGGCGACCAAAACGAGCAAACGGGCCCCGTTGCTTGTGGGACTTGACGGGCACGGGCCCCTACCCGTTCATGACCTGCAGGAATTGACGGAACGAGATTCCGACTCTCGGGTTCCTTGCAAAGTTGAAACGTAGGTTTAACTCAAGACTTTCACTTAAAACTTAGGAAATCAGCCTCCGGGCGCGCAAAACGAGCAAACGGGCTCCGGTGCCCGTTGGACTTGACGGGCATGGGCTCCTAGTCATTCATGACTAGCTGAAAAAACTGGCGGAACGAGATTCCGAAACTCGGACTGCTCGTACCGTTGAAACGTATGTTTAAGTTAGAACTATAACTTAAAATTTAGAAAACGAGCATCCGGGCGCCCAGTACGAGCAACCGGCTTCGTTGCTCATGAGACTTGATGGGCCCGGACCCCTAGCTTTTCATGACCTGCAGGAACTGACGGAACGAGATTCCGACTCCCGGAATGCTAGTGAAGTTGAAACGTAGGTTTAACTCAAAACTTTCACTTAAAACTAAGGAAATCAGCCTCCGGGCGCCCAAAACGAGCAAACGGGCTCCGGTGCCAGAGAGACTCCACGGGCACGGGCCCCTAGCCGTTCATGGCCTGCAGAGACAGCCGAAACGAGATTCCGAACCCCGGATTGCTCGTACTGTTGAAACGTATGTTTAAGTTAGAATTATAACTTAAAACATAGACAACGAGCCTCCGGGCGCCCAAAATGAGCAGACGGGCACCGTTGCCCGTGAAAATTGACGGGCACGGGCCCTAGTCATTCGTGACTTGTATGAACTGACGGAACGAGATTCCGAATCCCGGACTGCTCGTACAGTTGAAACGTAGGTTTAAGTTACAGCTATAACCTAAAACTTAGAGAACGAGCCTCCGGGCCCCCAAAATGAGTAAACGGGCTCCGTTGGCCGCGAAACTTGACGGGCACGGGCCCCTAGTCATTCAAGACTTGCAGGAACAGACGAAAGGAGATTCCGAATCCCGGATTGCTCGTACAGTTGAAACGCAAGTTTAAATTAGAACTATAACCTAAAACTTAGAAAACGAGCATCCGGGCGCCCACAACGAGCAAACGGGCTCCGTTACCCTTGTAACTTGACGGGCACGGGCCCCTAGTCATTCATGACTTGCAGGAACAGAAGGAACGAGAGTCCGGACCCCGGAGTGCTCGTACAGTTGAAACGTATGTTTCAGTTAGAACTATAACTTAAGACTTAGAAAACGAAACATCCAGGCGCCCAAAATGAGCAAATGGGCTCCGTTGCCGTTAAACTTGACGGGCACCGGCCCCTAGTCATTCATGACTAGCAGGAACTGACGGAACGAGATTCTGATTCCCGGATTGCTCTTAAAGTTGAAACGTATGTTTAAATTAGAGCTATAACTTAGAACCTTGAAAACGAGCCTCCGGGCGACCAAAACGAGCAAACGGGCCCCGTTGCTTGTGGGACTTGACGGGCACGGGCCCCTACCCGTTCATGACCTGCAGGAATTGACGGAACGAGATTCCGACTCTCGGGTTCCTTGCAAAGTTGAAACGTAGGTTTAACTCAAGACTTTCACTTAAAACTTAGGAAATCAGCCTCCGGGCGCGCAAAACGAGCAAACGGGCTCCGGTGCCCGTTGGACTTGACGGGCATGGGCTCCTAGTCATTCATGACTAGCTGAAAAAACTGGCGGAACGAGATTCCGAAACACGGACTGCTCGTACCGTTGAAACGTATGTTTAAGTTAGAACTATAACTTAAAATTTAGAAAACGAGCATCCGGGCGCCCAGTACGAGCAACCGGCTTCGTTGCTCATGAGACTTGATGGGCCCGGACCCCTAGCTTTTCATGACCTGCAGGAACTGACAGAACGAGATTCCGACTCCCGGAATGCTAGTGAAGCTGAAACGTAGGTTTAACTCAAAACTTTCACTTAAAACTAAGGAAATCAGCCTCCGGGCGCCCAAAACGAGCAAACGGGCTCCGGTGCCAGAGAGACTCCACGGGCACGGGCCCCTAGCCGTTCATGGCCTGCAGAGACAGCCGAAACGAGATTCCGAACCCCGGATTGCTCGTACTGTTGAAACGTATGTTTAAGTTAGAATTATAACTTAAAACATAGACAACGAGCCTCCGGGCGCCCAAAATGAGCAGACGGGCCCCGTTGCCCGTGAATATTGACAGGCACGGGCCCTAGTCATTCGTGACTTGCATGAACTGACGGAACGAGATTCCGAATCCCGGACTGCTCGTACAGTTGAAACGTAGGTTTATGTTACAGCTATAACCTAAAACTTAGAGAACGAGCCTCCGGGCCCCCAAAATGAGTAAACGGGCTCCGTTGGCCGCGAAACTTGACGGGCACGGGCCCCAAGTCATTCAAGACTTGCAGGAACAGACGAAAGGAGATTCCGAATCCCGGATTGCTCGTACAGTTGAAACGCAAGTTTAAATTAGAACTATAACCTAAAACTTAGAAAACGAGCATCCGGGCGCCCACAACGAGCAAACGGGCTCCGTTGCCCTTGTAACTTGACGGGCACGGGCCCCTAGTCATTCATGACTTGCAGGAACAGAAGGAACGAGAGTCCGGACCCCGGAGTGCTCGTACAGTTGAAACGTATGTTTCAGTTAGAACTATAACTTAAGACTTAGAAAACGAAACATCCGGGCGCCCAAAATGAGCAAATGGGCTCCGTTGCCGTTAAACTTGACGGGCACCGGCCCCTAGTCATTCATGACTAGCAGGAACTGACGGAACGAGATTCTGATTCCCGGATTGCTCTTAAAGTTGAAACGTATGTTTAAATTAGAGCTATAACTTAGAACCTTGAAAACGAGCCTCCGGGCGACCAAAACGAGCAAACGGGCCCCGTTGCTTGTGTGACTTGACGGGCACGGGCCCCTACCCGTTCATGACCTGCAGGAATTGACGGAACGAGATTCCGACTCTCGGGTTCCTTGCAAAGTTGAAACGTAGGTTTAACTCAAGGCTTTCACTTAAAACTTAGGAAATCAGCCTCCGGGCGCGCAAAACGAGCAAACGGGCTCCGGTGCCCGTTGGACTTGATGGGCATGGGCTCCTAGTCATTCATGACTAGCTGAAAAAACTGGCGGAACGAGATTCCGAAACACGGACTGCTCGTACCGTTGAAACGTATGTTTAAGTTAGAACTATAACTTAAAATTTAGAAAACGAGCATCCGGGCGCCCAGTACGAGCAACCGGCTTCGTTGCTCATGAGACTTGATGGGCCCGGACCCCTAGCTTTTCATGACCTGCAGGAACTGACGGAACGAGATTCCGACTCCCGGATTGCTAGTGAAGTTGAAACGTAGGTTTAACTCAAAACTTTCACTTAAAACTAAGGAAATCAGCCTCCGGGCGCCCAAAACGAGCAAACGGCCTCCGGTGCCAGAGAGACTCCACGGGCACGGGCCCCTAGCCGTTCATGGCCTGCAGAGACAGCCGAAACGAGATTCCGAACCCCGGATTGCTCGTACTGTTGAAACGTATGTTTAAGTTAGAATTATAACTTAAAACATAGACAACGAGCCTCCGGGCGCCCAAAATGAGCAGACGGGCCCCGTTGCCCGTGAAAATTGACGGGCACGGGCCCTAGTCATTCGTGACTTGTATGAACTGACGGAACGAGATTCCGAATCCCGGACTGCTCGTACAGTTGAAACGTAGGTTTAAGTTACAGCTATAACCTAAAACTTAGAGAACGAGCCTCCGGGCCCCCAAAATGAGTAAACGGGCTCCGTTGGCCGCGAAACTTGACGAGCACGGGCCCCTAGTCATTCAAGACTTGCAGGAACAGACGAAAGGAGATTCCGAATCCCGGATTGCTCGTACAGTTGAAACGCAAGTTTAAATTAGAACTATAACCTAAAACTTAGAAAACGAGCATCCGGGCGCCCACAACGAGCAAACGGGCTCCGTTGCCCTTGTAACTTGACGGGCACGGGCCCCTAGTCATTCATGACTTGCAGGAACAGAAGGAACGAGAGTCCGGACCCCGGAGTCATCGTACAGTTGAAACGTATGTTTCAGTTAGAACTATAACTTAAGACTTAGAAAACGAAACATCCGGGCGCCCAAAATGAGCAAATGGGCTCCGTTGCCGTTAAACTTGACGGGCACCGGCCCCTAGTCATTCATGACTAGCAGGAACTGACGGAACGAGATTCTGATTCCCGGATTGCTCTTAAAGTTGAAACGTATGTTTAAATTAGAGCTATAACTTAGAACCTTGAAAACGAGCCTCCGGGCGACCAAAACGAGCAAACGGGCCCCGTTGCTTGTGGGACTTGACGGGCACGGGCCCCTACCCGTTCATGACCTGCAGGAATTGACGGAACGAGATTCCGACTCTCGGGTTCCTTGCAAAGTTGAAACGTAGGTTTAACTCAAGACTTTCACTTAAAACTTAGGAAATCAGCCTCCGGGCGAGCAAAACGAGCAAACGGGCTCCGGTGCCCGTTGGACTTGACGGGCATGGGCTCCTAGTCATTCATGACTAGCTGAAAAAACTGGCGGAACGAGATTCCGAAACACGGACTGCTCGTACCGTTGAAACGTATGTTTAAGTTAGAACTATAACTTAAAATTTAGAAAACGAGCATCCGGGCGCCCAGTACGAGCAACCGGCTTCGTTGCTCATGAGACTTGATGGGCCCGGACCCCTAGCTTTTCATGACCTGCAGGAACTGACGGAACGAGATTCCGACTCCCGGAATGCTAGTGAAGCTGAAACGTAGGTTTAACTCAAAACTTTCACTTAAAACTAAGGAAATCAGCCTCCGGGCGCCCAAAACGAGCAAACGGGCTCCGGTGCCAGAGAGACTCCACGGGCACGGGCCCCTAGCCGTTCATGGCCTGCAGAGACAGCCGAAACGAGATTCCGAACCCCGGATTGCTCGTACTGTTGAAACGTATGTTTAAGTTAGAATTATAACTTAAAACATAGACAACGAGCCTCCGGGCGCCCAAAATGAGCAGACGGGCCCCGTTGCCCGTGAAAATTGACAGGCACGGGCCCTAGTCATTCGTGACTTGCATGAACTGACGGAACGAGATTCCGAATCCCGGACTGCTCGTACAGTTGAAACGTAGGTTTATGTTACAGCTATAACCTAAAACTTAGAGAACGAGCCTCCGGGCCCCCAAAATGAGTAAACGGGCTCCGTTGGCCGCGAAACTTGACGGGCACGGGCCCTTAGTCATTCAAGACTTGCAGGAACAGACGAAAGGAGATTCCGAATCCCGGATTGCTCGTACAGTTGAAACGCAAGTTTAAATTAGAACTATAACCTAAAACTTAGAAAACGAGCATCCGGGCGCCCACAACGAGCAAACGGGCTCCGTTGCCCTTGTAACTTGACGGGCACGGGCCCCTAGTCATTCATGACTTGCAGGAACAGAAGGAACGAGAGTCCGGACCCCGGAGTGCTCGTACAGTTGAAACGTATGTTTCAGTTAGAACTATAATATAGACTTAGAAAACGAAACATCCGGGCGCCCAAAATGAGCAAATGGGCTCCGTTGCCGTTAAACTTGACGGGCACCGGCCCCTAGTCATTCATGACTAGCAGGAACTGACGGAACGAGATTCTGATTCCCGGATTACTCTTAAAGTTGAAACGTATGTTTAAATTAGAGCTATAACTTAGAACCTTGAAAACGAGCCTCCGGGCGACCAAAACGAGCAAACGGGCCCCGTTGCTTGTGTGACTTGACGGGCACGGGCCCCTACCCGTTCATGACCTGCAGGAATTGACGGAACGAGATTCCGAATCTCGGGTTCCTTGCAAAGTTGAAACGTAGGTTTAACTCAAGACTTTCACTTAAAACTTAGGAAATCAGCCTCCGGGCGCGCAAAACGAGCAAACGGGCTCCGGTGCCCGTTGGACTTGACGGGCATGGGCTCCTAGTCATTCATGACTAGCTGAAAAAACTGGCGGAACGAGATTCCGAAACACGGACTGCTCGTACCGTTGAAACGTATGTTTAAGTTAGAACTATAACTTAAAATTTAGAAAACGAGCATCCGGGCGCCCAGTACGAGCAACCGGCTTCGTTGCTCATGAGACTTGATGGGCCCGGACCCCTAGCTTTTCATGACCTGCAGGAACTGACGGAACGAGATTCCGACTCCCGGAATGCTAGTGAAGTTGAAACGTAGGTTTAACTCCAAACTTTCACTTAAAACTAAGGAAATCAGCCTCCGAGCGCCCAAAACGAGCAAACGGGCTCCGGTGCCAGAGAGACTCCACGGGCACGGGCCCCTAGCCGTTCATGGCCTGCAGAGACAGCCGAAACGAGATTCCGAACCCCGGATTGCTCGTACTGTTGAAACGTATGTTTAAGTTAGAATTATAACTTAAAACATAGACAACGAGCCTCCGGGCGCCCAAAATGAGCAGACGGGCCCCGTTGCCCGTGAAAATTGACGGGCACGGGCCCTAGTCATTCGTGACTTGCATGAACTGACGGAACGAGATTCCGAATCCCGGACTGCTCGTACAGTTGAAACGTAGGTTTATGTTACAGCTATAACCTAAAACTTAGAGAACGAGCCTCCGGGCCCCCAAAATGAGTAAACGGGCTCCGTTGGCCGCGAAACTTGACGGGCACGGGCCCCTAGTCATTCAAGACTTGCAGGAACAGACGAAAGGAGATTCCGAATCCCGGATTGCTCGTACAGTTGAAACGCAAGTTTAAATTAGAACTATAACCTAAAACTTAGAAAACGAGCATCCGGGCGCCCACAACGAGCAAACGGGCTCCGTTGCCCTTGTAACTTGACGGGCACGGGCCCCTAGTCATTCATGACTTGCAGGAACAGAAGGAACGAGAGTCCGGACCCCGGAGTGCTCGTACAGTTGAAACGTATGTTTCAGTTAGAACTATAACTTAAGACTTAGAAAACGAAACATCCGGGCGCTCAAAATGAGCGAATGGGCTCCGTTGCCGTTAAACTTGACGGGCACCGGCCCCTAGTCATTCATGACTAGCAGGAACTGACGGAACGAGATTCTGATTCCCGGATTGCTCTTACAGTTGAAACGTATGTTTAAATTAGAGCTATAACTTAGAACCTTGAAAACGAGCCTCCGGGCGACCAAAACGAGCAAACGGGCCCCGTTGCTTGTGTGACTTGACGGGCACGGGCCCCTACCCGTTCATGACCTGCAGGAATTGACTGAACGAGATTCCGACTCTCGGGTTCCTTGCAAAGTTGAAACGTAGGTTTAACTCAAGACTTTCACTTAAAACTTAGGAAATCAGCATCCGGGCGCGCAAAACGAGCAAACGGGCTCCGGTGCCCGTTGGACTTGATGGGCATGGGCTCCTAGTCATTCATGACTAGCTGAAAAAACTGGCGGAACGAGATTCCGAAACACGGACTGCTCGTACCGTTGAAACGTATGTTTAAGTTAGAACTATAACTTAAAATTTAGAAAACGAGCATCCGGGCGCCCAGTACGAGCAACCGGCTTCGTTGCTCATGAGACTTGATGGGCCCGGACCCCTAGCTTTTCATGACCTGCAGGAACTGACGGAACGAGATTCCGACTCCCGGATTGCTAGTGAAGTTGAAACGTAGGTTTAACTCAAAACTTTCACTTAAAACTAAGGAAATCAGCCTCCGGGCGCCCAAAACGAGCAAACGGCCTCCGGTGCCAGAGAGACTCCACGGGCACGGGCCCCTAGCCGTTCATGGCCTGCAGAGACAGCCGAAACGAGATTCCGAACCCCGGATTGCTCGTACTGTTGAAACGTATGTTTAAGTTAGAATTATAACTTAAAACATAGACAACGAGCCTCCGGGCGCCCAAAATGAGCAGACGGGCCCCGTTGCCCGTGAAAATTGACGGGCACGGGCCCTAGTCATTCGTGACTTGTATGAACTGACGGAACGAGATTCCGAATCCCGGACTGCTCGTACAGTTGAAACGTAGGTTTAAGTTACAGCTATAACCTAAAACTTAGAGAACGAGCCTCCGGGCCCCCAAAATGAGTAAACGGGCTCCGTTGGCCGCGAAACTTGACGGGCACGGGCCCCTAGTCATTCAAGACTTGCAGGAACAGACGAAAGGAGATTCCGAATCCCGGATTGCTCGTACAGTTGAAACGCAAGTTTAAATTAGAACTATAACCTAAAACTTAGAAAACGAGCATCCGGGCGCCCACAACGAGCAAACGGGCTCCGTTGCCCTTGTAACTTGACGGGCACGGGCCCCTAGTCATTCATGACTTGCAGGAACAGAAGGAACGAGAGTCCAGACCCCGGAGTGCTCGTACAGTTGAAACGTATGTTTCAGTTAGAACTATAACTTAAGACTTAGAAAACGAAACATCCGGGCGCCCAAAATGAGCAAATGGGCTCCGTTGCCGTTAAACTTGACGGGCACCGGCCCCTAGTCATTCATGACTAGCAGGAACTGACGGAACGAGATTCTAATTCCCGGATTGCTCTTAAAGTTGAAACGTATGTTTAAATTAGAGCTATAACTTAGAACCTTGAAAACGAGCCTCCGGGCGACCAAAACGAGCAAACGGGCCCCGTTGCTTGTGTGACTTGACGGGCACGGGCCCCTACCCGTTC